>JAQPPZ010016436.1:7205000-16647641 GCA_028583015.1 Wollemia nobilis | reverse complement strand
ATCAAAAAAATATATCTCATCTATATATATATCAAATATATGTACATCATCTCAAAAATAGATTGGTATGCCACAATCTACATCTTGGCATACTCAATCCTCTCAAATCATACAATCAATCTATACAGTGTAGTAGCCTAGCCTCGCGAACCCCTCGAGCTCTCAACCTCATCTCCTCCCCCGCCCTGAGGTGGACGAGCTGGCCCCATCGTAGTATGTGTGGTACTGTGAGTCCTAGTTGTTGATCGAGAAGAAGTCCTCGATGACCCAATCCTGATCGGGTTAGCAATGCCGGCTGGTAACTATACCCTCTGACCCTCTGGCACCATCTAGAAGTAGATGCCTTGGTAGAACGCGGTCTGAGAAATCGATCATGCTAGCTCCTACGTGCTCGCTCCTCTGCCTCATGCTTTGAGGCATGTAATCTCGTCTCTGAGCTGTGTAACCTCAGCTCGGTGGCATGTAGCCTCATCCTACAATGTTTGCACCTGTGCCTGGAGATGGATTATCTTCACTCGAAGAGTCACTGTCTCACTGCTCTCCCTAGTGTCAACACCCTTGCCCTTATCAAGCGATGGTGGCCTCTCTCTCTATGGAGAAGGGGGTCTCTACTCCCTCCTCTCCCACTATCATGGCCTCGGCTGCACCTGTGGTCTCCTTTGCTCTCTCCTATTGTGACCCTATGCCACCTTAATGGCCACCTGGCACTGCCTCCCCATCCGATGCACAACTGCATGGATTGGGCCCTAAGCCCTCGTCATCTAAGGAGGACGGATGCCTGTGTACCAAGCATCATAGCCATCAGCTACCCCAATGTCATCCCCATTCATTGGCTGAATGGGGGCATCATCTGCTTCCTGACTCCAGAATCGCTGCATATCTAGAGCCCCGCTAACTGTAGTGTTATCCCAGATAGTCCGAGAAAACTCGTAGTCTCTCAGAGATGGAATCCACTGTTGTAGACCAAACTGCCTCAAAAATCGATCATACTGGTGGAGCTCCACCTCTCCCCTCTCCATCCTCAGCCAACAGACTCTCCTGATGTGATCCAGCTCCTGTCCGTCCTCGACCCACCCTGGATGATCTCTCTAAGGCCTCCAGGTGATCTGGTCAGATACGAGGTCATCTAGTAGTCTCTGGGACGCTTGCAGATCTATTCATCGCTGTGCCCCTCTTTGGAGCCACCAGTAGAAAATTCAGGGCCTCTCCCTATCAATCCATATTAGTGGAAGCCCTACCAGCCTCTGCATTATGATGTTCTCCTAGCACCAAACCTGTAGTAGCGATGTCATAACCAGACATCGACCGCCTTTGTACATGACCCCATGCAAGATCCTGTACAATCGGCAGAGCATGAAGCTCCCCCAAGCAAACCTATATCCATGGTATCTCATGTCACAGACCACATCTGCCAGTACCCATGGTACCTTGCACCTGCTCTGGTGGCATAGCAAAAGTCCACCTACCACTCTAGCCAAAACCCGTGTGAGGCTAGATGCCCCAAGCATCTGGCGCAGTGACTTGATGTTCACTTCACCCTTCTCCAGGGCGAAGCTCGGATCGCCACACAACCGCATCATAGCATGACCCTAGTTGGCCGTAGGAGTGATCAACCGTCCTTGTATGGGGATCCTCAATATCCTCCATACATCCTCTAGTGTGGGAGTCATCTCCCCTGTTAGTAACCAAAAACAAGAACCTGGATACCACCTCTCTGCTAGGGTTGTCAATAGCCCCATATCTATAGATACCTGTGGCATCTCTACCACATGCTGCAAGCCAACCTGTGCCAGCTAATCTTGCTCTGCCTGAGACAGGGCAGCCAAGTCATCCCTCAACCCGCCATATTTCCATTCTTTGCTCTTTAGTAATCCCCTCTGCAACATAAACAAAACCAACAATAAAAATCATTACTAAATCATTAATTAAAAATGCAAGTTAAAATAAGTTCAATTTCATAGATAATGATATCGTCCATAATTGGACGATATCGTCCTCAATTTGAGCAAATTCGTCTCCGATTTCACTAGCCAAAATCATCCTCTTTTTGACGAAATCGTCCCCCTATTCAACGAAATCGAGACGATTTCGTCTCGACAACATCGATGGCCCAAAAATGACCGTGATGCTCAAAAATCAAGCAAATCTAGTCTAAAAAGCATTAAATTCAAAAGTAAAGCATTCTAAACTAAGTTTAGACCCTTACCCGTAGCCCGCGCCGGACCTCTGTCGATCTGTGCGTTGTCTCGACCATTTTGTCTACAGAGATTTAGAAACCAGAAAACCAAAAAATGAACAGTAACAATGAATTAGGGTTTTACCCTATTTTTCTTAATTTTATTCAAAAACAACTAAAAACATTTAAAAATTTTGCTTTTTCGCATTTTTACCTCAAACATTCGATTTGGGTAAAAACATGGAGGGGGCACCATAGTAAGCTGTCGTACGATTCGACCTAGAATCATCGCCTAAAAATGGGAATAATTTTTGCTTTCTCGTAGATCGAGAAGAACTCATATTTAACGCATTTTCTTCGAAAAATTTGCTAAAGAGGGGGCAAAATGTAGCACCCTAAAATTGGCGTAGTAAAACCTTAATAATTACAATTACTCTAAGTAAATATTCAAATTCAAATTTCAACCCCCAAAACTGCTCCCAAACCGTCGTGCAACCTGTTTCCTCCTTTCTCGTGCCATTTTTAGAGTTTGATTTGACCGTTTGATGATATTGTCACTGATCAGATGATATCTCCTCAGATCGGATGATTTCGTCTGGACTAGGATGTCCAGATGATCTTGTTCCAAAACTAATTTTTCTCAATTAGCCTCTGTTCCAACGACGTCTCTAATCCATGCAAAAGCATGTCTACGCCGTTAGAGACCCTCCCCATTGGAGATCTCCTAAATTGGGATGATCTCCAACCTCCTAACCTCCCTCCTAAGCCTATTTAAACTTAGGCCCTCCCCTTAACCTTCCCCTAGCTGAATTTTCCTATAAATCGACCTTCACATGCATTAGAATAATCTATATTACCATCTACATTTGTTGCATCCAATTTTCTTGCAGGAACCTTGTCATTTTTCAGCCGGAGCAAGCTTACATCGTCGCAGATGATCTTGTTCAAATCAGAGACGATCCTATCAAATCAGAGATGATTTCGACTACAATCATCATTAGGGGCAATCAGTGCCTAGAGTTTGCATTTTCCTCTTTTTATCTACTATTTTATTCTGCAATTAGCTAGTTTATTTATTATTTTTTGCTATTCTGCATTTTGGAGTTCACCCATGTAGCTTTAAATGCATAATTAAGTCACCAATTGTCATCAAATCATTGTAGTGCACTCGTATTTTGCTTATTATCATCATTTTAATGTCATTACTATTATTCTACATCATTGCCCTTTGTTAGAATAGTTGCATTTTTTGCATTTTGTGTCTACTTCTCTAATTGCAGGTCTCTGACGAATTCGTCAAATCTCAGACGATCTTGTCTGATAGTAGATGATCCTGTCAAATCAGAGGCGATCCTGACTACTTCAAGAATAAAAATCTCCATCAGACATCCGGATCAGGTATGGTTCTATAATTTAGCTCTTTCTCTCTGTTTCTGTTCATATTTGTCTACTGTATTTTATCTAGTCTGCATTTTCATAATAGTATAACTTAGATTCATTTGGCCAAACCTAGGACTCGAATGTTTAAAGATAAAATTGAACACATAAAACACATTCCCAACCTAGGCATGGAAACTGCCATTCAAACGTTTCCTGGTGAACCCACCATCCGTCAAAAAATCACCATAATACACCTCCCCCGAGAGGCGGGACCTTCACAAGGCCTCTCAGTCCGAGGTACCGCGCCATCCTTTTCCCATCCTCCTTTCGGGCATGGATCCTATAGCCTAAAGGTAAGGATGCAAAAAATTTGGAGTGATACACATACCATATGCTTTCTTCTATTTATCTCCATCACGTGTGGACCCTCCTTCCTATGAGGTTGAAGCTCTTACTAATAAATTTATTGAGGTATCACTCGATCCATCCTTACCAATTGATAGACCTCCTTCCACTCCACCAAATACCCTCTTCATGCCATTTCATGTGCGATCGCATGTCTGTTGCTTCCGCTCTTGTTCTCCTTCCCCACTCATGGTTTTGCTTCTTTGTCTCAATCAACCATTTTTGGATTCATCCTCATCATTTTTTTATCCTTCACCACCATCATCTCTAACATCTACTACACCCAACATGTATATTAACACGATATCTATTGACTTATACACCCCACTTCACTATCGAGATCATCCCAATTACATCCCACTACCTATTACCGATTTCATTGATTTTGACAATATTTCAGCCAAACCATCGCCCACAAAGTTCCTACCGTCACCTCAATTACTGCGGTCTACTAATGCACCTTTGCATTCTATTCTACCCCACTTACCTTGGATAAATCATACGTATTTTAATCTAGATGATGAATTCTAGATTCTTGACATCATTGATGATCTCCACCTCATCCCAACACCTACTCAACTCCATGATGGTTCTCACATGCTTAAGAAGGACACCATTGATGTTGACATCGATGATGATCCTAATCACCCCCACATTGTCCACCTTGTAGCTAGTATTTATACTAACAAACATGTTATTTTCACCACTTTCCTTGGGAAGAACATTAAGGTGTTCGCATGGTCCTACACGGACATGTCTGGCATTTATACATCATTAGTTATCCACAACTTGGTCTTGGATGATAATGCCAAACCTATCAAACAAAAGTTACATCAAATGCATCCCATTGTTCCTATAATGGTTAAAGAGGAGCTATAGAAACTTCTGAATGTTGAGTTCATACAACCAATCGATTACCCTGAGTGGGTTTCAAACATGGTTTCCATAAAAAACCCAATGGGGATCTCTGCATATGCACTGATTTTAGGGATCTTAACAAAGATTATCCCAAGGATAATTTTCCACTCTCTAATATTGACACATTGGTTGATGCCACAATAGGGCATGAAATGCTATCACTCATAGATGGTTTTTTGACTACAATCAAATTCGTGTCAACCCGGATGACCACCATAAAATAACTTTTATGACCCCTTGGGGAAAATTTTATTACAAGATCATACCCTTCAGTCTCAAAATACAGGGATAACCTATCAACACACAATGACATACATATTTCACAACTTCATGAAAAAAACTATCGAAGACTATATCTATGATGTTATTGCTAAATCCAAAACATGTGGCTAACATCTTGAGGACCTAAGCCAAATCTTTGATCACCTCCTGGAACATAACGTGCGATTAAATCCAAAAAAATGTGTCTTTGGTGTTACCTCAAGAAAAATATTGGGTTTTATTGTCTCAAAATACGGTATCGAAGTTGACCTTCAAAATTCAAGGCTATCATCTATATGTCTCTCCCTTCGAATCTTAAACAAATACGTAGCTTGCAGGTAAAAATCTAGTCTATTCATTTTTTTTTTGCCCAACTCTTCAACAAGTGTTAGCCATTCAATCATCTCCTTCAAAAGAGGGCCCCTTTGGGACAATCATTGTCAATTTGCTTTTGATGCCACCAAATATTACCTCACATCTCCACTGATTCTATCACTACCCCATCCCGACCGACCTTTTCATCTATACATATCCATTACCAATTTTGCATTGGGTACACTTCTCGCCCAGAATAATGAGATAAACCATGAACAAGCCATATGTTATATCAATTGTACATTAGTAAGTTATGAGACACACTATTCTTACATGGAAAAGTTTTGCCTTGCCATTATTTTTACCACATAAAAGTTGTGACATTACATGATCAATCACACTACTTATATGGTAGTATATGATAATCCACTCCTTTACATGATGGGTAAGAGCTACCATAATAGTCTCATGGCTAAATGGATTATGCTTCTCATAAAATTTGATCTTAAGTTCATTAGTCAAAAATCCATCAAAGGCTAAGTTACTACTAATCAGCTCGTTGGAGCATCTTCATTGAGAGATACACCGCTACTCATTTAGCTTCCTAACAATTATGTGTTTCATACTACTAAAGCTGAGGACCCTATAGAACCTGAGTCAACCACTTATTTAACCCTATTTTTGATGGATCTCACTGTGAGCATGGAGGGGTGTAGGCATAGTCTTATTTACACCATAGGGGGAGCCGCCTATTTTCCTTCAAGTTAGGCTTTCCTTGTACCAACAACAATGTTGAATAGAAAGGTCTTATTCTCGGTCTTAAGTAAGAACTTTCCATGCACATTCAACGTCTAGAAATTTTTGGTGACTCCCTTATCATTTTGAATCAAATTAAGGGAGAATGGCAATGTCGTGACCCCATCCTTCAGCAGTATAAGAATGTCATTGAACACTTACTTGCTCAATTTGAGTGGTATGACATTAGTGCTACTCCACATTCCACCAATCATTTTACTGATAATATAGCTTCTCTAGGTTCACTCATCCTGCAAAATCTACATCCTGACACAACTCACGTTTCCATTCACACCCTTTCCCATTCTACCATTTTTGCTGCCCCACCTTCTCACAATGATGGAATCCATATTGTACAAGCTAAATTGCATGACCAATGGTTCTACCAAGTCAAATATTACATCAAGCTCAATTTCCTCCTATTGAATCTGAATCACACTCACAAATGAGCTTTCAAGCAGTGAGCAATTTGCTACACATTTTTAGGAGATAACCTTTACAAGTGCAATCATGATGATATTCTATTATGCTGCCTTGAACCACATGATATCCAATGCATTATCCAAGAAGCTCATGATGGCACTTGTGGTGGGTACTTTGGTGGATTTTCCTACCACTATTTTTTGCAAAATTATTTAGGTGGTTGTTGCCATGACATGTATTGCAAATGTATTTGCATCCTTTATCAACCCTTTCCTATATCTCTCTCTTGAGGAAAATATTTCATTTCTCTTTCTTTTGGAGTTTTGGTTCTAGGTCTGACTCTTGTCTCTCCATCAAGTTGCCTACTCCAGTATCACTTAACATCCAGATTTTGTTCCCTCTAACATATACACATTATGCAAGGCCTATCCTAGGGCCAACTCCAATGCCCTCCCCTCATGATAAAGGTTATATATGCAACACTACTTAAAGTGGAAACCTCTATTTTCCACCTATAATATCCTCTCTATGATAATTAGCCTTCTTATAATCCCATTCATAGTCTACTTCTAATAACTCTATTTGTATGGATGCAACTTCACTTACACTTGTATAACCCTATTGTACATATATTCTACTTGTATGATGACTACCACCACACCTTAGCTTGTACAACATTATAATATTATCATTTTTCTTGTACAACATCAATTATTTCACCTTCTATTACCTCTCTATATAGCCCTTTACTTGTATGGTGATGGATAACTACTTATACGATAGTGTGTCGTACACAACAATACACTCAATTTATCATCATACTATTATTTCCACTTGTATGACAAGTGGCTTACATGATAGTCACTTGTATGTGATTTATACAATAGTGCCCCATACACTTCTTTCACTTGTACACCTACCCAATTTGTACAACATTCTTTTAAACATACCCTTTCATATAGTCTTCTCACATCCATGCTTCTACACTTTGTTTGTACAATGTTATTTGTTGGACATTTTGAGTAGATGAGTTGTCATTGATGTCAAGAGTGAGTGGTCATTGATGTCAAGCTTTCAGCACTAGTGAGTGGTAGTTTCAATGGGCAACATCAGTTTCAGGTTCTCCAATCAGTGCAAAAGGAGAGTCCATTTTCAGTTGATCAAATCTGGTTCCAGGAGGTCAAGATGAGGTCCAAGGTGAAAAGAAGAAGCCCAAGCAAATAATATTATAATATTTATTTATAATATTATACAAGGAAGTTTAAATTAATTAATATAATTTTATTATAAATTAATTTACTTAACTTATAAGTTATTTAAATTAATTATTAATTAATTTTAATATTAATTATATATTAATTTATGGTTATTTTAATAACCCTAAGGTGGGTTATTAAATTCAAAATTCGAATTTTTGAATTCGACCATCGAGCGCCGATGTGGGAGTCATATGGCAAAGCGTGTATAAAAGGGAGTCCTCCACCTTAGCCTAAATTCTAACATGCATTTGAATTAATCGTGTGGTATGCGAAGGAAAAACATGTGAATCATCTACGAAAGGAAGAGGGTTTTCATTGGCTTTGAAAGTTCCAAGTGGCAAGCGAAAGAACAACACCCACCGAGGAAGGTGCCTTGGTCACCAAGCACGGGTAGCACAGTTGGCAACCATGGTGGAAGCAAAGTGCTAAGGGTAGCAAGTGGCGGAGGTTCGAATCTGCATGAGTTTTTTTTGGTAAAGTCGACGGTGGATGAAGGTTGTTAAGAGGAAGGAGGCTTTCCTTCCTTCTCGTGGGTGCCTATAGCCCACGTGGTGGGCACCAAAGCGCTAAGGTGCTTGGCGGTTGGGAGACGGTGGTTCGAAACCCGCCGAACCCCCTTTTGGGGAAAAGACAAAGGTATGCCCTTTTTGAGTTAGCGCCGGAATTTTTGGAGAAATAAAGTTATGCCCTAAAGTTTAAAATAATTTTATTTTATAAGGTTTTAAGGGGAGTTATAAGGTGTTGATAATTATTTTATGTGCTTAATTTTTTTAAGGGGAATTTAAGTGGTAAAGTGTTATATCCTTGATATTTGTGAGTGGTTAGAAAGTTAGAGGGAGTTATAAGGTGTAAAATTTGGATTAAATTTTATTGTACCTTTTGATCAAGAAGAATATCCTTGTGAATATTTTTGAGATAAAATTATTGTTATCTAAACTTGAATTGGCACAAGAAGGTTTGGTTATTTTGAGACAGGTTTTGAAGACACTTCTTCATCAATCAAAAAGGTATGGGCACATATTTCTAGTAAGTGTTTGTTGAGTGTTGTGAATGCTAAGTTGGAGTGAAAAGGATTGGTTGGTAAGCATTGTTGAGTGTGTTTTGAATTAATGCTTCAAGGTTTTCTAGAATAGAGGTTAAGGAGAGTAACCTTGTTTTATAAGCATTGTTGTTGAAGTAATTGGTTGAGTGAAGAACTTGAACTAGGGTTTGCAAAGATCATGAGTATCATTGTTATGTGAGATTGTTTGATAAGCATTGTTGTTGAAGTGATTGGTTGAGTGAAGAACTTGAACTAGGGTTTGCAAAGATCATGAGTATCATTGTTATGTGAGATTTTTTGATAAGATTGTTTTTGTGATTGAGTGAGTGAAGAACTTGAACTAGGGTTTGTAAAGATCATGAGTATCATTGTTATGTGAGATTGTTTGATAAGCATTGTTGGAAATAAGTGAGTGAGTGTTCATATGCTTGGACTAGGGTTTGTGAGCAAGGATTAAATTTATTGAGTGATTGGTTGAGTAGAGTTGGTTGAGTCTAGTCAAGTGGATGTGTTGAAGTGATAGTTCAAGTTCTGTGAAACAAATTGTTCCATATTCTAAATTGATTTGAGAAAGAGGTTGAGTATTTATGAGTGTGAAACATATTGAGTCTCTAACAATTCTCTATATGTTTTTGTGGTAAAAGAGAGATTGAAAGTGATTGAGCATTGTGGTGAATGTGAAGCATATTGAGTCTCTAACAATTCTCTTTATGTTTCTATGAGATTGGACAAGTTTTAGTGAGGACTTGTTGAGTATATTTGAGGTAAGTTTTAGAGAGGACTTGTGGATAGATTTGTGTGAGCTTTTGTGGAAGCTTACAATACATATTTGAGGACATAGATTATTGAGCAGATTGGACAAGTTCTAGTGAGGACTTGTGGATAGATTTGTGTGAGCTTTTGTGGAAGCTTACAATATAGATTTGAGGATATTGTTGAGTAGATTGGACAAGTTCTAGAGAGGACTTGTGGACAGATTAGTGTGAGCTTTTGTGGAAGCTTACAAGGTATATTTGAGATAAGTCTTTGAGAAGACTTGTGAGTAGATTTGATTGATTGATTTGTTCAAACCTTGAGTTAAGGTTTGGGGTAGATCTAGCAGAGTTGATTTATGATTGAGTCAAGCTTTGTGTTAAGGCTTGAGGATAGATATTGAGGATAGATTTGTGCTAGATCGAAGGATTATGTTTAGTGTAGATTAGAGGATAGATATTGAGGATAGATTTGTGCTAGACCGAAGGACTATGTTTAGTGTAGATTTGAGGATAGAGTTTGGTGTAGATTTGAGGATAGGTTTGTGCTAGACCAGAGATAGATATTGAGCAGATTTGTGCTAGATCGAAGGATTGTGTTTAGTATAGATTTGAGATAGAGTTTTGAGAAGAGCTTTGGAGGTGATAGAGTATAGAGGATGATAGTCTCTAGTGGATAGAGATCCATTAGCTAGGGTAGTGAGGATAGGTCTTCTGAGTGAGGATAGGAGTCTTTAGTGGATAGAGATCCATTAGCTAGTGTAGTGGAGGCAGTAGTTCTTCTAGAAGATCACCAGCCAGAGCTGAGGAGAAAGGAGTTCTCCTGTGGATAGAGATCCATAAACTTGATTAGGGGATTGGTGTCTCCTTTGGATAGAGGTCCATAAACATTGTAATAGGGAAAGGATTCCCAAGAGATTTATTGAGAAAATATTAGTGAAATATTTTCTCCGTGGAGTAGCCCACATTGGGTGAACCACGTTAAATTGGTGTCTCTATTGTGTGTGATGATTTATGCATTGCTTTGGTTATTACTATTGATATTGCCATTGATTATATTGGATAATACTATTTGGGAAAGAAAAGTAAAAAGTGATCTTATACTGTTCACCCCCTCTCAGTATAAGCTTGTGTTCTTCAATTGGTATCAGAGTTGGTTCCTTCGAAAAAGGTTTAACAACTTGAAGGAAGATCTTACAAGAACACAAATGGCAAAGAAAGGTAAAAGTAGAACCATGAGACACAAGAAGAAAAGAACACACATGGTCATGAAAGAAAAGGAAGATGAATTCAATGTTGTTGTTTTGGGAGGAAGAATGGAAATAGATTCAAGAGATGAATCAAGCAGTGGAGAAAAGGCCAGATTAATAAAGTTTTGTACCAGATGTAGGAAGACAGGTCACCTTGCAGCTTATTGTTCACAAGAAGGTGAAGAATGTTTTGTTTGTGGTCAACTCGGTCATGATGCAGGTTATTGCAATGGGTTTAGTAGCGGTGAAGATGAAGATGATACTTTCATAATTGAAGTCCTAGAGGATGGTTCAAAAAAGGATAACAGGGATAGTCAAAATAGGTATGAAGAAGAAACTCTACTTTGGACAATAGAAGAAATTGAAGACCAAAGAAAAGAGAAAAAATTAGAAAGATAAAAGGAGGAAGTCACTCTTAAGGAACTTGTTGAGTTGAAAAGGGAGAACTTAGAATTAAAGGCTCAAATACAAGAGGATGAGAAATGTAAGACAAATCTTCTACAAGATCTCTCTGACTTGAAAGTTAAGGTTGAAAAGGCAAGGAGAGTTGAAAAATGTATGGTTGAACAATCAAAGGTAAAAGAGCTAGAATGTGAAAAACTTATTGTTGATCTCGAAGAATTAAAAAAGGAGAACTCAGGATTAAGGGTTCAAGCTCAAGAAGATGAGAAAGCAAAAGCAAAGTTTCTACAAGAACTCACTAACTTCAAAATTAAGGTTGAAGAGGCAAGGAAAATTGAAGAAGGTATGGCCAAAAAATTAAAGATAAAAGATCTAGAGTGTGAAATATTAGAACATGAGATAGTTTCACTAAGGATGGAAGTAAAAGGCTCTAAGGACAAGCTACACAAGTTTGAGAAAAATTCAAAGACTTTGGACAGGATTATCAATGCACAAAGATCATCAATCACCAAAATAGGACTTAGTTTTGAAGAAGAACAAGGAAAATAGGAAGCAGAAAAAGGAGAGTCAAGCTCAAGTACCAAAGAAGAAGAAGCTTCAAAAGAAGAGAGTAAAAGAAAGAGTGAGACTTCTGAGGATAAGTTGGACAATAGAAAGTTCAACAAGGAAAGGAACAATGCACAAATAAGGAACAGATGGAACAGGAAACAAGACAGGGTAGAAGAGACTAAGAGACCAATGGGGTCAAGGCAAGGTTTCTTCAATGGATGATGCTTCTCATGTCATAGGTTTGGGCACAAGGCTTCACAGTGCAGGACACATGAAAGATAGGAATATGGGAACTTTAGAAATAGGCAACTATTTCAAGGGTATTGCTACTCTTGTAATCAGTTTGGTCACAAGGCAATGAATTGCAGGGTTCATGATAGGAATGGATATGGCTTCACCAGGAGAAACTCCAAGATATTTGCACCTCCAAGGAATCATAATATTAAGTGTTATAAGTGCAATAATGATGGGCATATAGCAAAGTGGTGTAGAACAAAATTTCTAGATCCTCCAAGGACAAGAAAAAAAGAGGTTTCTCAAAAGGTTCAAAAAGGCATAACTTCAAAGGTATGGAAAGAAAAAGTTGATGAGAAGAAAAGGACAAAGGTAAATATCAATGTATGCTAGGAGTAGAAATACTCCCACCCTAGAATTAACCACCTCAAGAGGAGGTGGGGGAGGGGCTAAGCTAAGAGACTCATTCTTAGCCCCGAGCCCCAAAGGTGACCCTTTGCCATTGATGTCAAAGGGGGAGATATTTGAGTAAGGGGAGAGATATTTGGTTTAAGGAGAGAGCATTGAGTCAGGGAGAGCAATTTCCCAAGGGGAGCAAAATAGGAAAAATGCCAAGTTTTGGTAAAAGGAATTTGGGTTACCATCAATGACAAAGGGGGATATTGTTGGACATTTTGAGTAGATGAGTTGTCATTGATGTCAAGAGTGAGTGGTCATTGATGTCAAGATTTCAGCACTAGTGAGTGGCAGTTTTAGTGGGCAACATCAGTTTCAGGTTCCCTAATCAGTGCAAAAGGAGAGTCCATTTTTAGTTGATCAAATCCGGTTCCAGGAGGTCAAGATGAGGTCCAAGGTGCAAAGAAGAAGCCCAAGAAAATAATATTATAATATTTCTTTATAATATTATACAGGGAAGTTTAAATTAATTAATATAATTTTATTATAAATTAATTTATTAATTAATTTACTTAACTTATAAGTTATTTAAATTAATTATTAATTAATTTTAATATTAATTATATATTAATTTATGGTTATTTTAATAACCCTAAGGTGGGTTATTAAAGTCAAAATTTGAATTTTTGAATTCGACCATCGAGCGTCGATGTGGGAGTCATATGGCAAAGCGTGTATAAAAGGGAGTCCTCCACCTTAGCCTAAAGTCTAACATGCATTTGAATTAATCGTGTGGTATGCGAAGGAAAAATGTGTGAATCATCTACGGAAGGAAGAGGGTTTTCATTGGCTTTGAAAGTTCCAAGTGGCAGGTGAAAGAACAACACCCACCGAGGAAGGTGCCTTGGTCACCAAGCATGGGTAGCGTAGTTGGCAACCGCGGTGGAAGCAAAGTGCTAAGGGCAACAAGTGGCGGAGGTTCGAATCCGCATGAGTTTCTTTTTGGAAGCATCGATGATGGATGAAGGAGATAAGAGGAAGGAAGCTTCCCTTCCTTCTCATGGGTGCCTATAGCCCACGTGGTGGGCACCAAAGTGCTAAGGCGCTTGGCGGTTGGGAGACGGTGGTTCGAAACCCGTCGAACCCCCTTTTGGGGAAAATACAAAGGTATGCCCTTTTTGAGTTAGCGCCAAAATTTTTGGAGAAATAAAGTTATGCCCTAAAGTTTAAAATAATTTTATTTTATAAGGTTTTAAGGGGAGTTATAAGGTGTTGATAATTATTTTATGTGCTTAATTTTTGTAAGGGGAATTTAAGTGGTAAAGTGTTATATCCTTGATATTTGTGAGTGGTTAGAAAGTTAGAGGGAGTTATAAGGTGTAAAATTTGGATTAAATTTTATTGTACCTTTTGATCAAGAAGAATATCCTTGTGAATATTTTTGAGATAAAATTGTTGTTATCTAAACTTGAATTGGCACAAGAAGGTTTGGCTATTTTGAGACAGGTTTTGAAGACACTTCTTCATCAATCAAAAAGGTATGGGCACATCTTTCTAGTAAGTGTTTGTTGAGTGTTGTGAATGCTAAGTTGGAGTGAAAAGGATTGGTTGGTAAGCATTGTTGAGTGTGTTTTGAATTAATGCTTCAAGGTTTTCTGGAATAGAGGTTAAGGAGAGTAACCTTGTTTGATAAGCATTGTTGTTGAAGTGATTGGTTGAGTGAAGAACTTGAACTAGGATTTGCAAAGATCATGAGTATCATTGTTATGTGAGATTGTTTGATAAGCATTGTTGTTGAAGTGATTGGTTGAGTGAAGAACTTGAACTAGGGTTTGCAAATATCATGAGTATCATTGTTATGTGAGATTGTTTGATAAGTATTGTTGGAAATAAGTGAGTGAGTGTTCATATGCTTGGACTAGGGTTTGTGAGCAAGGATTAAATTCATTGAGTGAGTGGTTGAGTAGACTTGGTTGAGTCTAGTCAAGTGGATGTGTTGAAGTGATAGTTCAAGTTCTATGAAACAAAGTGTTCCATATTCTAAATTGATTTGAGAAAGAGGTTGAGTATTTATGAGTGTGAAACATATTGAGTCTCTAACAATTCTCTATATGTTTTGTGGTAAAAAGAGAGATTGAAAGTGATTGAGCATTGTGGTAAATGTGAAGCATATTGAGTCTCTAACAATTCTCTTTATGTTTCTATGAGATTGGACAAGTTTTAGTGAGGACTTGTTGAGCATATTTGAGGTAAGTTCTAGAGAGGACTTGTGGACAGATTTGTGTGAGATTTTGTGGAAGCTTACAATACAGATTTGAGGACAGATATTGTTGAGCATATTGGACAAGTTCTAGAGAGGACTTGTGGATAGATTTGTGTGAGCTTTTGTGGAAGCTTACAATACATATTTGAGGATAGATATTATTGAGTAGATTGGACAAGTTCTAGAGAGGACTTGTGGATAGATTAGTGTGAGATTTTGTGGAAGCTTACAAGGTAGATTTGAGATAAGTCTTTGAGAAGACTTGTGAGCAGAGTTGATTGATTGATTTGTTCAAACCTTGAGTTAAGGTTTGGGGCAAATCTAGCAGTTGATTTAATTTTTTCAAACCTTGAGTTAAGTTTTGGGGTAGATCTAGTAGAGTTGATTTGTGATTGATTTAAGCTTTGTGTTAAGGCTTGAGGATAGATATTGAGGACATATTTGTGCTAGATCAAAGGACTGTGTTTAGTGTATATCAGAGGATAGATATTGAGGATATATTTGTGCTAGACCGAAGGACTATGTTTAGTGCAGATTTGAGGACAAATTTTGGTGCAGATTTGAGGATAGGTTTGTGCCAAACCAAAGATAGAGATTGAGCAGATTTGTGCTAGACTGAAGGACTATGTTTAGTGCAGATTTGAGATAGAGCTTAGAGCAAGCTTTGGAGGTGACAGAGTATAGAGGATGATAGTCTCTAGTGGATAGAGATCCATTAGCCAAGGTAGTGAGGACAGGTCTTCTGAGTGAGGATAGGAGTCTTCAGTGGATAGAGATCCATTAGCTAGTGCAGTGGAGGTAGCAGTTCTTCTAGAAGATCACCAGCCAGAGCAGAGGAGAAAGGAGTTCTCCTGTGTCCTAGTGGATAGAGATCCATGAACTTGATTAGGGATTGGTGTCTCCTTTGGACAGAGGTCCATAAACATTGTAATAGGGAAAGGATTCCCAAGAGATTTATTGAGAAAATATTAGTGAAATATTTTCTCCATGGAGTAGCCCACATTGGGTGAACCACGTTAAATTGGTGTCTCTATTGTGTGTGATGATTTGTGCATTGCTTTGGTTACTGCTATTGATATTGCCATTGATTATATTGGATAATACTATTTGGGAAAGAAAAGTAAAAAGTGGTCTTATACTGTTCACCCCCCCTCTCAGTATAAGCTTGTGTTCTTCAGTATCTACAACTTTTTACTTTTTTGTACACTTGTCTACAACTTTGATTTCTCCTATCGATGGTGATATGTACAACCTGTACAACCTATATTTACAAATTTATGTCATCTATAAAATCCTTTGATCTTGTCTACAATGACATTCCCCTTAATATATTCTAGTCCTGGCACTATAGCTTCCTCCTTAAGGTGTGTCCTCTTTGCTACTCAATCCTTTTTTGACATCTCTATACATGCTAGTCTCATCTCCTCTTCACTAAGTGTTGAGAATTGTAATGCTTATGTATCCCCTATTGCGTGTATTTATAATTTGGTGAAGTGTAAGAGATAGTCAACTTTCATGCAGTAACTACGTCGTACAACTTTTCCACCTTTGCATGTAACTAAATAGTGTGCTTTCCCCCCATTTTAATCATACATCTAAATTATCCTTGCCATGTCATACATACAACGATATAGACATACATTTGAATTGTTTGTCTTAACAATGAATCTTTATCATTCTTCTTCTAATGGCATAAAACTTCAATCTATCTTGGCATTATATAGTGACTAGCCATATGAGATTGTATTTTATGATGACTTGTTATTTGTACCTTATTTGTATGACGGTATATTGTACAAACCTCAACCTTATTTGTATGGAAATTTATCATACTTGTTCCACCTGTATAGAACCTCTCATTTGTATGACCATCTATGAAAGTTTATCATCCCTTGCCTACTTATTTAGCAGGATGTTATACCTTATTGTCTACCTTCTTGTAATTTTTTTCCATCATCTTATTGTATACAACTTGGGTGATTTGACTATTCACCACCCATTCTCCATGGACATCTTTGTTGTCACCATATTCTCTGAGATGATCCTCCACATTTATTTCTCTACTTACTCATCCCAAATTGCCTTTTAAAAGTTTTGACAGTCTACTCCTTAGTTCAATCTATCTAGGGCCTATTTGGGGTCTTATATTAGTACATCTTCTATTTTTGTCTTCTTTTGTTTTGATAACCAAGAGGTTGTCCTTATGAGCCAACCTAAGGGCTTGTTATAAATATATTATATTCCATAATTTGGGTTATGTAAATGTATCTTCTAAGGTACATACTTAGGACATTAGATTACTTTAGGGGAATTTATCTAGTTACTTAATACAATGTAATAAATGCACAAGTGTCAATGTGCAAGTTGTAAATGTACAAGGTGTCACTTGTAAAACTAGATAGAGTGTTGGCCAAGTATCCTATTTTGCATATATAAGAAAGGCCTCATTAGTATATAGATATAGAACAAGGATAGTCAGTGACATATTAGCTTAGAGCATCTTTGTAGGTAGTTCAGTTCTATGTGGATCACCATCTAGTGGTTATGGGTGTAATGTAGTCCAATAGCTTTATTAATGGAGTGTTCACTTCCTCCATAGCTATATTGTATTCATTTATATCATTTCTATTTATTGCATATCTCGGTATTCTAGTATATTTACTTTATTTCATATTATTCTGCATCTCATGATTATTTTCTCCCTTTGCATATTATATCAAAATATAATAGATATATGTGACATTTGATTGTTTATTACATGGTAAGAGGGTGGTCATAATGGTCCAACTCACTAACAACATGACCTAGGGGTAGTCATGAAAAAATATTCTCTTCAAACTACATGGAAAGAGGCCAACCAACCTCCCCCATAGCCAGATAGACTTAAATAGCCTAGGGAACATGATGGTCCTCCTAGCCTACCTAAATTACCTATTTTATACACACATATTATATTATCTAGTAGTCCTTTTAGACAACTTCAAATTTCCAAGAAACCATTAAAATGTTTTGATGAATTACAATTATTTCTCCTTGTTTGCCTTGCTTTTTCATTAGTATTTTATTTTCTTTCATTCATGCTATCTACAACTTGGAGAACTTGTGTCTTTGATGTATTTTTATTTACTCTTCTAAGTTCTCAACTTGAACTATCACTGCTGGAGTCTTCTTCATTACTATTAGAAATTGTCAAAGACATAATATCAGAGTTTGTTCTCTAGTTCATAAATTCTTTAGTTGATAAACGTATTTTTAATATATCCCTCTATAGTACTTCATTTTCTACAAGTGTTTTGGTTTGAATATCATCTTGTAGACTCATAATTTCTTGGCCATATTGTTCCCTTAACTCTTTGTTTCTTTTGTGCAACTATTCACTTTGCTCCTATAATTGTGTTTTGCTACATAGTCTTCATTGGACAAGTCTAATTCTTTCTAGAAAACTCATTCCTTCATAATCACTTCCATCACTCCAAGGTTCATGGTCTGGGGTGTCTTCCTATAAGTCCTTTATTTCTACCATCTACCATATGTATTGTTTGCTTAGTGATCTCAACCTATTTTCTTCTTGCATATCTAGGAATTGCACATGTACTCATATTATTCTACATTCTATGGGGATGGATTCCAATTCTTCCTATTCAATTATGGGTTGTTTTCCCTTTCCATACACAAACAACTAAGTTAAATCAAATTCACTATTCACTTTGGCACCCTCTTCTTCTTTGGTCCTACTTGAATCACCACCTTTGTGGACCAACACACCTTCAAAAGGTTCTAAAGGCTAATTTGGTGCTATATTAACCTTCCTATACTTGCCTCCTCTTATACTAGTTCAAGATTAACCATATTCACATGAGATTTTACTTTGTATGGATTTAGTCTTGAGCCATTATCTATATTAGGACATAATGTCCCATTCAATTTTTTCAATTTTTTTACATCATTATCCATCATATCTACAACCTGGAAAGGTCCAAGCCACAAGGTCTTCAATTTACTTGGCTTAATTTCTTGATTTCCATTGAACTTCAATACCAATTCATTTGCTTTCAACTTCATCTTCTTAGGTGTTTGTCATGCCAAAACTTCCTTCAACATTAAGCTAAAGAAACACACACTTATACTAAGAGGTGGGGTGAATGGTATAAGATAAAACTTTTCCCTCCAAAACAATTACTGCAATAATAAATTAATGCACAAAAAACCACAAACATAAGAGACAATAATTTAATGTGGAAAAAACTTCTCAAGAGAAAACCATGACAAAATATTACTTTTATTTCTATAAAATATTTGTAGTCTCCAACCCACAGGAGACATCAATCCTCTTATACAATTATGTAGGTACCAACCTATGGGAGATATCATTCTTCTTATACAAATATGTAGGTACCAACCTATGGGAGACACCAATATCCTTGAGGCACCAACCTCAGATCTGAAGGCACCAACATTCAAATATAGATATGAAACACTTGGATAAATACTCCACAAGACTCCTCCACAAATTTGGTATAAAACTTGCTTAGGTCTGCTCCAAAAATCTTGATCAAAATCTCACTCAGGACTACTCCAAGGCATCAACTTCTACCCACAATGTCTTCTTGGATCTGTACTCAATTCAACACCACTTCCCCACTATAAATTTCTTTTACTCTCACTATTATTTAAAGAGAACTCTGAAAAAGTGCCAAAACATGAATTTCCAAATGTGTCACAAGGTCCACTTGTTCCATTCAACAAGTCTCCATCTAGTCACAATGTAAAATTTTGATCTTGATGTCTACAATCTGACACACAAATTACTATGAGAAGAGCCTATCAAAATTAATGTACTCTCCTTCCTTTAGTAGCATGTAGTCTACAACCTTGTAGCACATAAAATTCCTTAGCATATAGTGCTAAGCTCTTTTTGGGCTTCACCACCATGCTTTTGTTGCACAAATGAGTTACCAAACACAAAAAAAATTCTTATTCTTAATGGGTGCTACAATGGTAATGGAAACGCTTGTCAGATACAAACAAAACTATCCACCTAAAAATCTGCCTTATTCCTTTCTCAGGCCACACATCAATCTTCAACTATTTGTTGCTAAATGATATATCTTCCCATATTTCTCCTCTATGCGTGTGCAAAATATAATTTCTAGTGGTTTTAGATGGGGATGTCCTTCAAAATTTGCTTGAGTCGCAGGATTACTTGCATTAATTATGTATTGTATCTACTAGGTCCCATGTTGTGAGTGTTAAGGCGATGGTTCTCGTAATACCTGCTATCAATGATTTCGAGAACCTTCAATCCTTTTGCAACTCACTTGTTGGTAATGGATACCTATTATGATATTTAATCCTTTTAACACAAGCGCTTGCTAAGGCTATTCTCCACAATGCTTTATTCCAGGTGCTACCTTGAGGTAACTATGTTCTAGAAAAATACTGCAAGCCTTGTTTGTAATGGCTATCAATTATGCTAACAATGCTCCTTATTTATATTTTTCAATAATGCCTGTGTCTCTTCCATGTTTTTATTCTATGTTAACTGGTTTCTTATAGTCACTTCAACCTAATTTCTATGTTGTCCTTAGCATCTCCTTTGCACTTTCAATAGTCCTTGATAATGGTTAGAATTATGGGGGTTTTCATCTATGTTAAACATATTTTTCTACTATATTTGTTTATCGCAACACTCCTCTCAGGTTTATATTATTTCCTTAGTCTTGATATCCACTTCAGTAATGTCGCATGACTCATAAGATATTCAATCAAAAATCATTATTAATGAAATAAAATCTGGCTTGTATTTATAGAAAAACATTTCATGTTCTTGTTTTTGGCACCCAATAGGTCAGCCCATGAACTCACTTTAATATTTAATTTAAGTCTTTAATTTAAATATTTCAACCCTCATGGGTGGGTTTAAATATTAAAATCAAGTAAACCTTTTGATATCTTAAATATTAAAATCAATTGAAAAAATATACCTTGAATGATTCATCCAAGCACACCACGGTTTTCTAGCAACAAAGTCAGCCTTTGACATCAATGATAACTCAATAGTAAATAATTCTACCAATATCCCCATTTTCATTGATGGAAAACCTGCAAAGAAACTATCATTTACTGCAATAGGATCACAAGTTGCTCCCCCTTACTAAAATATAATATGTCCCCCTTACTGAAATTCTCCCCCTTTGACATCAATGGAAAAGGCTTCTTAGGACTAAAATATAAGGCACTTGACAACTCCCCCTTACTAACTACTCTAACTGAGACATTCAATGATGAGATGAGAGTGAAACTACTCCCAACTTACCTCTAAGATACTCAAAGGTCTCCTTTGGAAGTGGCTTGCTAAAGATGTTAGAAATTCATTCCTTTGTAGAAATGTATTCCAACTTGACTTGTTGATCAGTCACTTGCTCTCTCAAAAAATGGTACTTGATCAAAATGTGCTTGGTCCTTAAATGCATCACCATATTCTTTGAAATACTGGTGGCACTTGTATTATCACAAAGTATGGAGATAGGATGATCATGCTCTACTTTGAAATCATTTAAGGTTTGTTTCATCCATAAAACCTATGTGCATCAAGTATTTGTTGCAATGTACTCCATATTTGTAGTAGATAAAGATACTGATGCTTGTTTCTTACTTAGCCTAGAGACAAAACAGTCTCCAAGAAAAATGCTCCTCCACTTGTGCTTTTTCTATCATCCACATTGTCTACCCAATCTGCATACTTATATGCAATGAGAGTGAAATTATCATATCCAGGATACTATAGTCCAAAATCAATAGTTCCTTTCAAATACTTGAAGATTATTTTTACTACCTATACATGTGTTTCCTTTGGTGCAACTTGAAATCTTGCCACAAATCCGACTGCCTGCATTATATCCAGCCTTGTAGCTGTGGCATACAGTAAACATCCAATCATGGATTTGTAAAAATTTTGATTAGCCTCAGGAGACTCATCATATTTACTTAACTTATATCTTGTAATCATGGGGGTACTCACATGATTGCAATCCTCCATCCTGAATTTTTTTAATATTTATTTTACATACTTGGTTTGAGAGAGAAATATACCTTTATCTAACTATGAGATTTGTAAACCAAGAAATAAGGATAGCTCATCAAGCATTGACATATCAAATTCACTTTGCATACATTTTGCAAATTCTTGACACATCTTGTTATTACTGCCTCTAAAAATGATGTCGTCCACATAGACCACTACAATTAATTGGTCATTTCTTTCATTCTTGATGTACAGGTTGCTATCAGCTATATCTTTTCTGAAAGCCTATTCTTGGAGGTATTTATCCAACCTTGATTCCAAGTCCTAGTGGCTTGCTTTAGTCCATAGAGAGCCTTCTTCAATTTGCATACATAGTCTGGCTTATCTGTCAGGCTGAAACCATCTTGTTGCTCAATGTAGACCTCTTCTTCTAAGTAACCATTAAGAAATACTAATTTTACATCCATTTGGTACACTTTGAAGTTTTTGAAACTTGAAATATCTAAGAATATTTGTATGGCCTCAAGATGAGAAATAGGAACAAATATATCTTCAAAATAAATTCCCTCAACTTGTGCATAGCCTTTGCACACAAGTCTTGCTTTGTTTCTATCAACCTGTCGATCTTCATTCAACTTGTTTTATGTAGATCCATTTGGTGCCGATTACATTCTTTTCTTTTGGATGTGGGAAAATTTACCAAGTCTCACTCTTCTCTATTTTATCTAACTCTTCTTCCATTGCCTTAATCCAATATTTATATTCACTTACTTCTTTGAAATTCTTTGGTTCGACTTTAGATAGTAAAGAGAAGTTGGCATGTTCACATGTACCTGTTATTTTCCTCCTTGTTTATCTCTCATATAGATTCCCAATAATAAGATCTTTTGGATGGTTCTTTTGCACATATTTGGATGGTGTTTTAGGTGGTGCCTTGAATGGTGTTTTGGAAGGTGTTCTTGAGGGTGTCCTCTGATTCTCAGCTTCTTTTGTTTCTTCATCTTTGCAAAATTTTCCTTCTTGATACACAATCTCTTGATTTAGTTCTCTTAGATATATTTCTTCATCAACTCTTACATTTGCGCTTTCCACAACTTTATGCAATCTTTTATTGTAGCATCTATAGGCTTTGCTCTTTGAAGAGTATCCAAGGAAGATACCCTCATCACACCTGGAATAAAACTTACCCAAATATTTTTCATCTCATATAATGTAGCATTTTCTTCCAAATATTTTGAAATACTTCATAGTATATGGTCTTCCATTCCAAAGCTCCTATGGAATTTTGTGGTGATTTACTCTTAATTGATCTCTATTGATGATATAAATAGTTGTATGGACTACCTCTCTCCAAAAATCATCAGAAATCTTAGACTCATTTAGCATGGCCCTGGACATGCGTTGAACAATTATGTTCTTCCTTTCAACTATTCCATTCTACTGTAGAGTTCTTTCTATTGAGTATTATCTTTTAATTCCATGTTGTTCATAGAATTATACAAATTAATTTGAAGTGAATTCACCTCCTTTGTTTTATCTTAGACACTTGATATTTTTTCCTATTTTATTTTCTACAAGTGCCTTGAATGCTTTGAACCTTTCAAAGGTTTCTAATTTTTTTCTTAAGAATGTTATCCTTCATTCTAGAATAATCATCAATAAACAACATGAAATAATTCTCACATTGTAAGCTCTTTGTACTTGTAGGGCCACATAGATCGGTGTGAATTAGCTCCAAAGTCTTGGATGAAGAGAATTCCTTTGATTTGAAACTTGATCTTGTTTTCTTACCATGTTGGCACTGTGCACAAATCGTGCTTGGGGGTTTGGCTATCTTGGGTAAATATATGACTGTCTTTTTGTTGCTTATTTTCACCATGTTGTCAAATTTTAGGTGGCACATTCTCCTATTCCATAACCATATATCATCCTATTATGATAAAAAGTATTTTTCTACCTTAATTTTGCTCAACATGTAAAGATTATTTGTAGTTATACAAACGTCTAAAATAATTTTTCCTATCTTGGATTTCCTGATCTCACATCCTTTTGGATGAAATGTGAGTGTATGATCTTGATCACATAGTTATATCACACTTAGATGGTTGTACTTCAACCCTTCAACATATAACACATTCTTTGTCCTTGATTTTCCATTATGCAGGTTCAAGGTTTATTTTTCGACAATTTTGGTAAAAGCATTATTACCAAATTTCACTGTGCCTCCATTTATTTCTTTGAGAGAGAAATTTACTTTTGTCACCCGTCATATGGCTTGAACAACCACTATTAATATACCATTTTTTTCCTTCATTTTGCACATGAAGTATTTTTTATACCAACATAGACTTCTTCTTTTCTTGTTCCATTTTATTTTTCCAAAATTTGGGGGATATATCCTTTTGAACAGTTTGACCATCCTCTTTCTTTCTTGATTTTGAAATTTTAGGGAACATCGTTCTACACCATTTAGTTGTATGCCCAAAATTATTATATTTGTAACAAATGATGTTGTAGTCCATGAGAGGTGCAAATGAATTGAAATTCCTCTTGGTGAAACCAAAATCTATTTTAGCATGGACCCTGCAATGTACAACTTTATGACCAAATTGGTGACATGAAAAGCCATAACCATGTAAGAAATATTGAAACATGTTTGATTGCATTGGAGGATATGGTTACATGGTTCTCTCATTATTGTTTCTGTGATGGACCTTGGTCCATGATGATGCTTTGTTTTCTTCCTTCTTGATGCTTCCACTTCTCAACACATCAACATAGGTCTCATGCTCTTCTTTAATTATTTTCTTTGATGCCTTTGTTCCTTTTGAGATTAACTCCTCCTTTTGTTTATTTTGACTTTCTTCAAAACCAAGTCCAGTATTTATAACTAAATATCTTTGTGCTTTGATAATATCATCCAAGATTTCTGTGCTTTTATCAAACCTAATATTTTATTATAGCTTGTCATTAGATTTTTCCACTTCCTTCCTCAATGAGACAATATCATATTCCATTTTTTCACATTTCAAATCTTTTGCCTTTAACTGCTCATTCATAACTTCTTCAATTCACTTTGCCTATTCAATTTTAACTTTGAATTTGATGAGATATTGTGAAAAAATTACCTTTGTCTTCTCATCCTCTTGTACTTGAGTCTTAAATCTTGATTTCTTCTTTCTAAACCTCTTCTGATGTGGTATTAGCCAAGCTGCACTATTATTTTATTTACAGGCTTAAATAGCCAACTAAAACAAAGAAAGTTGACAGGAGAAGATAAGAAGCTACCGACAAATGAAAACAAGGAATGTCGGCAACTGCCGACATTACGAAGCTGCCGACAATAAAATGTCGACAAATACAAAACTTTAGGAAAAACAAAAATTAAACCTAAAGTCTAATTAAACCTCATCACTCGTCCCATCAACAAAAGCATTGGACTCCAATGCTTGTAACAAAGTGGGAAAATCCCGGGACATGAGGTGAGCAGAAATCCAGCGAGCTTGGTGTGGAAACTGGCCACGACGAGCCACCAGATATGAAGTAGAAGTACCCTGGCGAGTTTGCCGAGTCTTCGTATCAAAAAGTGTATCTTCAGAAAGTGGAAGTTGTGCATCAGGAACCACATCAACCGGATGACTGATAGCTGGATCAGATTCCAAGGTGGAATCATAGTACGGCTTAAGAAGATCAACATTGACGACATCATGAATGCCTAGATGAGCTGGAAGATCCAGGCGAAAGGCATTCTCTAAAATCTTTTGAACAATGGTATAAGGACCATAGCGTAAAGGTTTGATTTTGCTATGGGTCTTATCCACAAATCGTCGCCTGTCGAGGTAAAACCATACTTTATCACCCACTTGAAAGTGATGAGGAATACGATGTCGGTCCATCTGTTGCCGTTGTTTCTGCTGAGTCTTCTGAAGAATCTGAACTACTTTGGACTGAAGGCTCTGCAGATGCTGGATGAAAGAGTTCGCCTTGTCTTGCTCCTTCTGAATATGCATAGTAGCTGGTGAGGGCAAGGACAAAGGCAACTCATAAGGAGCCAACGGCTGAAAACCGAAACAAACCTCAAAAGGAGAGTGCCCTGTCGAACTATGAACAACTCTATTGTACGCATGCTCAATGTGAGTGAGGCTCAAGTCCCACTTGGATGGAGTGGAATGATGATAAATCCTTAAACTCTGCACAAGCGTACGATTAACTACCTCAGTCTGCCCATCTGATTGTGGATGATAGGCAGTAGAGAAGTTAAGTGAAACACCCAAGATCTTCCAAAGGGATCGCCAAAAGTGACCCACAAATCGGGAGTCACGATCAGAAACAATGCTGGTAGGAAGACCAAAGGAGCGCCACACTGTCTCAAAGAAGAGCTGAGCCAAGTCCTGAGCAGTACTCGTCTTACGACATGGAATGAATTTGGCCATCTTGCTGAATCTATCCACAATGACGAAGACACAATCATGTTGTCGGACTGTCATTGGGAAACCGCTCAACAAGTCCATGGAAATGCTCTCCCAAGGACGAGAAGGAATGGGCAAAGGCATGCTCATACCCAATTTCCTGTTGGTGGATTTAGAACGGTTGCAAATGGCACATTGTCGCAAGAAGTGAAGGACATCTCTCTGCATATGGGGCCAAAAGAAGAACCTCTGAAGATGATGAAGAGTTTTCTGCTTGCCAAAGTGTCCTCCATAAAGTGTAGAATGAGCCTCCTTCAAAAGAGACTCTCTATGCTCATGAGGAACACAAAGTTTATCCAACTTATACAACATTCCATCCTGCATGTGAAAGTCTTGAAGACCTCTCAAGTTGGAAGAAGAAGGATGAGAAAGTTGTTGGATAACTTTGGCAAAATCAGGATCTGATGAATACTGAGAAGGCCAAGTCTAAAAACCAACATGAGACATAGTCACTACAGTCAAGGCACGAGCTGATGGAGGTCGACTCAAACAATCTGCCACTACATTATTTTGTCCTTTCCTATATTTGATCACCAAATGGAACTACTGCAAATAGGATGCCCACTTCATGTGTCGAGCTTCTTCAATTTTGGACTGAGATTGAAGAAACTTAAGGGGCATGTGATCAGTATGAACTACAGTCTCTTTACCTAGAAGGTAATGTCTCCAGTATTTGATGGCCTGCACCAATGCATACAACTCCTTATCATAAGTGGAATAATTCCTCTTGGCCTCCGAAAACGTTTCAGAATGATAGGCCACTGGATGGCCATTCTGCTTAAGCACGACACCAAGTGCATATTGTGAAGCATCTGTCTCAATCTCAAAAGGTTGTGCAAGATCTGGCAACACAAGGACAGGTGCACTACACAATTTCCATTTCAAAGTGTCAAAGGCCTTCTGCTGGTCCTGTGTCCACTGAAACTGGATCTTGATCTTGGTTACAAAATGAAGAGGAGCAGCGATAGTGGAGTATCCTGCAATGAACTTACGATAGAAATTAGCAAGTCCAAGAAAACTCCTCAACTCTGTGATAGAAGTAGGAGTTGGCCATTTGACAATGACTTCAATTTTGGCAGGATCCACTTGAACTCCTTTTTCATTGATTACAAATCCTAAATAGGCAATGGAAGTTTGCCCAAAAGAACATTTGGAAAGATTGGCATACAATTGATTCTTCTGAAGAGTTTGAAGAACATATTCCAAATGCTCAAGATGACTTTTCCAAGTGGAAGAGAATACAAGGATGTCATCCAAATAAATAATTACAAATTTGTCCAAACAATCACGAAACACTTCATTCATTAGCCGCATGAATGTGGCTGGAGCATTGGTAAGACCAAAGGGCATGACAAGCCACTCAAAGAGTCCCATCTTAGTCTTGAATGTTGTCTTCCAAGTGTCCTCTGCCTCAATCCTGACTTGATGGTATCCACTTTTGAGATCGATCTTGGAAAAGAACTTAGCTCCTTGGAGCTGATCCAAGAGATCATCAATTCGTGGAAGTGGATAACGATTTTTGATGGTGATCTTATTTAATGCTCGAAAATCAATGCATAGTCTCCAAGTGCCATCTTTCTTCAATACAAGCAAAATAGGTGAAGCACAAGGAGAAGTGCTAGGTTTAATGAAACCTTTAGACAATAAGTCTTGAATTTGTCTTTTAATTTCCTCCATTTGCACTATTGATTGTCTATACATTGGAGCATTAGGAAGTGAAGCAGTAGGTACAATTTCAATAGAATGATTAATTGTTCTTTGAGGTGGAAGACTTGTGGGTTCTTGAAACACACCTGAATATGATTGCAACAAAGAATTAACTGAAGCATGCTTGTCTTGTATTGGCTTGGATGCTTGCTTATTTTCATTATGTGGTCTGATGAAGATGAGTGCCAATTCCCTTGCTTGATTTACAGCCTTACGTGCTTGTCTACAACTTAGCATTAAATTTTGTGGAGTTTGCTGAGTGCTTCTGATTATGTAGGCTTTATCATCTTTGTGCAAGGTATATGTGTTTTTAAACCCATCATGAATAGACCTCCTATCATATTGATAGGGTCTTCCAAGCAATAAACCACAACAATCCATTGGAGTAACATCACACACCACGGTGTCCACAAAAGAGGGACTGAAAGCAAAATTCACAGTGCAAGTGTGTGTGATGTCCGATGAAATCCCATTATCCTTCCACCCTAAAGGATACGGATGAGGATGGGGTTTCATGGGCAGCTTCAATTTGTCGACAACAGACCTCGCAATTAGATTCTTCTACGAGCCGCTATCGATGATACAATCAACTACAAAAGATGCATCAAGGTGGACCGTGGTCACAAACAAGTTCTCTCGATCCCCTAGTGAAGTGTTCATGAGGGTCAATTTGTTCAACCCAGCCAACTCTTTGTAAGTCTTTCGTTCCCCTGTAGCCTCAATGGGACCTTCTTGAGGTTCCTCATTGGAAGGCTTTACAACTAGGGACTTCTTTTTCAAAATTTTCAACTTAAAACATTGATGCTTTTGATGGCCCTTCTTCTTACAATATGTACATTCCACAGAAGATTTGGAAGATTTTGGAGAAGAAGAAGAAGAAGAAGAAGAAGTAGGAGAAGGAGAAGAGGGAGAAGAAGAAGAAGACTTAGCCGCCTTGGATTGCTGATTTGAAGCCTTCGAATTTCCTCCCGATGACGAAGAGCGAGCCCCGCGCGATGAATCTCGTAATTCCTCCTCCGCAAGAATGGCTTGATTGAAAGCCATATCAATGCTCAAGATGGTTTTGTATTTCAACTTGCGATAAAGTGGTTCCTGCAGTCCACTTTTAAACTTGGTAACAAGTTGAATTGCAGTATCCTGCACAGAATTCAGAATTCTCAATTTGTTAAATTGCAACACATAATCATGAACACTCATGTGAGCTGTTTGGCGAAGACGTAACCACTTAATTTGAAGGTCTTCAGCATAATTTGAAGGGTAAAAACTACTCTTCAAAATGCGTTGCAATTCTTCCCATGTATCAATGGGATTCTGAGTTTGGTGGCGATCTGTGACAAGGATTTTAGCAAGGCCCATCAACTTGAGTTTGGCAAAAGCAACTCGTTGGGCCTTCTCCAATTTGGTATACTCGAACCAACTATCCATGTCGAGAATCCAGCTGTTGAGAACCTCCGGATCCCGTGAACCGTCATAGTTGGCAACATCACAATGGGGTTGAATGTCTTGAGTGGTGACTTTATCGGCCAAAACACTCACCAGTTGTGTGAGTTGGGCCATTTTGTCAGCCAACTCGGCAGCCATTTGGGCCCGAGTACGCGCCAGCAAGG
The DNA here is from genome assembly GCA_028583015.1 of Wollemia nobilis. Lineage (NCBI taxonomy): Eukaryota > Viridiplantae > Streptophyta > Pinopsida > Araucariales > Araucariaceae > Wollemia > Wollemia nobilis. Next base: position 16,618,014 of record JAQPPZ010016436.1, on the reverse strand, counting down.
ATGGTAGCAAAAAGTGGTTATAAGAGGTCGATAGAAAAGTAATTGCCAATAATAATTGCAAAATGATATGCAATTTTACAATGGAACAAAAGGAATGAAAATCCAAAGGCATGGCCGAAAGCACTACGGGTGTTCTGCAATACCAGAACCACAAATTCCAATGAATCCAACAAACAGAGCCGACTACCCCAGGGTTTAAGCAGATCAAAAAATAGACGCCTTAGTCTCTCACTGGGTCATGACACGCTCGACCCCTCGGCTCGTCACAGTCGATTCGGGCAGAGTCTACCGATAGGAAACACGTCACCGGATCCGGATCTGCAATTCATTTGCAGAAGAGGAACAGGGCAGCAGAGGGAAAATTGTCATCGCGTCGTCGTACGCGTCTTGCTGCTGCGTGCTGGAAATTTGCCATCGAAACAGGGTCACGAAATCGACAACAAGGGTTTTTTTTTAATGAAATACATGACACTTAAGTTGAATTTAAACTGAAATCAAAAGATTTCATAAAGTACAATATCACCATGATAAAAATGCACGTGGGCAATTGGCTAGAGACCGACAAGTTTTTGGAGGAGTGTGTAGAGCGCACAATTGCTAGTGTTGAAAGAACCAACCGTTCACAATGCCATGTGAGGGACAAATAGTGCCACTAGGCACAATGCGGACACAGCTGGTAATTGAGTGACAACAATATGCTGAAGAATTATGGATCCTCAACCAAATTCAGTGCTTTTAGGTTATAGAATCATGAGAAGATTGCCGATGATCAGCATCGAACGTTGATGTGCATGGAATCAAAAAATCTTTGCTTTGAGACGATGCTAACGATCACACAGAAATAGTTTTCAGGAGCTACCGAATCTAGGATCTATGAGTGCTCCACGAAGGATTTCAGGAGCACTCATAGTCACCTATTGTTTCCTGCAGCATAACAAGGCATGAATGTCGACAAATCGTATCCGTCATCAGAGAAGAATGTTCACCCTCAGTCAGGAAGGCTGTGAAGCCAACACAAACACTAGAAGAAGAATGCGAAGGCAGAATGTTTCGTCTGCGATGGTGCAGATGCAATTGCAATGAGAAAACACCGACAACGAAGACACTAAATGCCTTCAATTCAGACTCACAAGTAGTATAGAAGCACAACGACGTAGAACCACCTATCAGGGACTACAAACTTGCTGAAGAAACAACAGTGTACGTAGTAAAGTGGCAACAAGACTTAGCTTCAACCAGAACAGATGATGGGGTCAAAAATAACCCAAAACCACCACCAAATCCACTGCTCTGATACCAATCTGATGTGGTATTAGCCAAGCTGCACTATTATTTTATTTACAGGCTTAAATAGCCAACTAAAACAAAGAAAGTCGACAGGAGAAGATAAGAAGCTGTCGACAAATGAAAACAAGGAATGTCGACAACTGCCGACATTACGAAGCTGTCGACAATAAAATGTTGGCAAATACAAGACTTTAGGAAAAATAAATAAATATTAAACCTAAAGTCTATTAAACCTCATCATCTTCACCTCTTTAAGAGCAAAAACTAGTTCCTCTTATATGTACAGTATGACTTCCTATTAATTTTCTATATCTTTCTCCTTTTCTTGGTTTTTGAAAATAGGAGCATCTTCTTTCACCTCCATAGACATAAATAGGATTTATTCTTTTTCACTATCAGAGAGGCTTTCATAACTGCTTTTGGAATAACTGTTTGTTTCTTCAACATAAAGACTCTTCTTGTACCTTTGATAGATCTTCTTCTCATGCTTGCTTTGACCATGCCTCTTTTTCTTTTCATGATGATATTTTCTTTCCTTATTTTTCCTGTATTTCTCTCCTTCTTCACTACTACTACTTCCATATTATGGGCACTTAGCTGCATAGTGACCAATGTTACCACAATTAAAACATTTCAAAGTATACTTACCTTTGTGTTTACTTGATCCATTCTTATTTATTCACACAAAATTGGCTTCTTCTCTATTGCTCGATCCTTCACTTGACTCAGGTTCCTTATTATTTATCTTCTTTGACACTTTAAACATAGCCTCCCATTTGTATGTTTGATATTTTTTAGTCCTCATCTCATAGGCTGTAAGAATTTCATGTAGCTCATCAATGCTTAAATTTTTAAGATCTTTCATTTCTTTAATCATCGAGACCTTCGCATCAAACCTCATGGGAAGTGACTTTAAGACTTTCTGAACAATAATAGAGTCTTAAATATTTTCTGCAATTCCATGAATGGTGTTTATAAATTCATCAACACAGAGTAGATATTTGGTCATATTTTCGTCATCTTTCATATTTAACTCTTTGAACTCCCTCCTATGGATTTGAAGCTTTGCCATTTTAACCTTGTCATCTCCTTCATATGTTATTTGTAACTTGTACCATATTTCTTTTACAGAGGTGTAGTGAATGACTTTAACAAAATTTGATTCACATAACCCACTTAATATTGCATTCATTGCCTTAGCATTATTTTCAAATGGTTTCTTACCATTTTGATCCATGGGAGGGGTTGTAGGTGGTTTGAACCCATCCATAATAGATTGCCATATATCGTTGCCATGTGCCATTTTATAGGTTCGCATCCTCATGCTCTATAAGGCATAGTTAGTCCCATTGAAAAATGGAGCCCTACTTGATGAAAAAACTTTTGGGTAGGCCATGTGTGTTCTTGTAAGATCTTCCTTCAAGTGGTTAGGCTTTCACGAAGGAACCTGCTCTAATACCAATTTAAGAAACACACATTTATATTGAGAGGGGGTTGAACAATATAAGATAAAACTTTTCCTTCCAAAATAATAACTATAATAATATGAATGCAATAATAAATCAATGCACAAAAAACCACACACATAAGAGACAAGGATTTTATGTGGAAACACCCTCTTGAGAGAAAACCATGGCAAAATATTGCTTTTATTTCTTCAAATTATTTGTAGGCTCCAATCCACATGAGACACCAATACCCTTATACAATTATGTAGGCACCAACCTACGGGAGACACAAATATCCTTATACAAATATGTAGGCACCAACCTATGAGAGACACCAATCTCCTTGAGGCACCAACATCAGATTTAAAGGTACCAACCTTCGAATATAGATATGCAACACTTGGAGAAATACTCCATAAGACTGCTCCACAAATTTGGTATAAAAGTTGCTCAGGTCTGCTCCAAAAATCTTGATCAAAACCTCCCTCAGGACTACTCCAAGGTATCAACTTCTACTCATAATGTCTTCTTGGATTTGCACTCAATTCAATATTAATCCCCCACTGTACCTTGCTTTTAATCTCAACATTCTTTAAATAGAACTCTAAAAAAGTGCCAAAAAATGAATTTCCAAATGTGTCATAAGATCCACTTGTTCCATTCAACAAGTCTCCATCTAGTCACAATGGAAAGTTGTAATTTTGATGTCTACAATCTAGCGCACATATTACTATGAGAAGAGCCTACAAAAATTAATGTACCCTCGTTCCTTTTGTAGAAAGTAATCTACAACCCTGTAGCACTTAAACTTCCTTAGCATTCAATGCTAATGCTAAGGGATATAGAGCTCTTGTTGGGCTTCACCACCATGATTCTATTGCACAAATGAGTTACCAAACACCAAATGGTTGCTTATTCTTAATGGGTGCTACAATGGTAATGGACACGCTTGTCATATACAAAAAATACTATCCACCTAAAAATCTACCTTATTACTTACTCAAGCCATGCATCAATATTCAATTTTTTTTCACTAAATGATATATCTTCCCACCTTTCTCCTCCATACATACGTAAAATATAATTTCTAGTGGTTCCATATGGGGATATACTTCAAAATTTGCTCTTGAGTGATAGGATTACTTACATTAATTATGTACTGTGTCTGCTAAGTCTTGTGTTGTGAGTGGTAAGGCGACGGTGCTCGTAATACCTACTATCAGTGAGTTCAAGAACCTTCAATCCTTCTACAACTCACTCGCTGGTAATGGATACCTATTAGGATATTGAATCCTTTTAATGTAAGCGCTTGCTAAGTCTATCCTCCATGATGCTTTATTCCATGTACCGTCTTGAGGTAACTATGTATTGGAAAAATACCATGAGCCTTGTTTGTAATGGTTATTAGTTTTGCTAACAATGCTCCTTCTTTATATTTTTCAATAACGTCTATGTCTCTTCCATGCTATTATTCTATGTTCACTAGTTCTCTTTTGGTTGCTTCAACCTAATTTCTATGTTGTCCTTAACATCTCCTTTGCAATTTCAATAGTATTTGATAACAGTTAGAATTATGAGGGTTTTGGTCTACGTTAATGCCTATTTTTTTGTTGCATTTGTTTATCGCAAAACTCCTCTTAGGTTTGTATTATTTCCTTAGCCTTGATATTCACTTCAGTACCACCGCATGAATTGCAAGATATTCAATCAAAAATTGTGATTAATGAAATGAAATATGGCATGTATTTATAGATAAACCTTTCATGTTCTTGTTTTTGGTGCCCAATAGGTCGACCCATGCACTAAATTTAATATTTAATTTAAATATTTCAGCCCTCATGGGTGGGTTTAAATATTAAATTCAAGTGAACCCTTTAATATATTATATATTAAAATAAATTTAAACAATCTACCTTGAATACTTTGTCCAAGCACACCACGGTTTACCAGCAACCAAGTCGACCTTTGACATCAATGACAAATCAATAGTGAATATTTTAAAATAAGAAATCTCTATTTCCCACTATGTCATCACCCTCATCTCAAAAAATCTCACCAGTGCCTCTAGCCTCTCCTCTAGGGTTTCCTAGTCACCCAAATGGTTCTACATTACCACTCCCAAACTTAATACCAATAAATCCATCGACACAACTACATCCTACTCATACATTAACTAGAATGATGTATGGTTTTTTGTTGGATTGAATTTAGTTTTTTACACCCATAGAACTGCTTGCAATATCTTCTCCTGGCCAACACATTCAATAGCGCATGTCTTGTACATGAAGGAAACCAAGACCTTGTTAGTTTCCTTTGCTTACCCCTTTTCTCTTGGGTAATATGGGCTTGATAATATCTTAAATTTAGTGGTGATATTATCCCATTGACAAAGTATCCTCTAAAATCACTCATTAATTGTAGGGGCATGTCGAATATTATGATTACTTATTTGTACAAGAATGATACTCCTTGAAAAATTGTTGGGCAATGCCCTTGCCTTGGCCTAATTTTTCAATTACTTCATCACCACCACTATGTATCTACATTTCCTCTTGGTATTCAATAATCCAACAAGATCAAGACTTCAACTCTCAAATAAATCTTGCAGTTGCGATGAGTATGATGGCATGAATTCCCTCAATAGTCCTCCAACTCTTTGGCACGTATTGCATGTCATCAAGAACTCCTTTGCATCATGATAGAGGGTTTTCCACCAAAGACCTTCCAAAATAACTTCCTCTATTATATTTGGTCCCATGTGACCTCCTACAAGTCCCTTGTGAGCTTCCCTGAATGATTTGTTCACTTAATCCATTACACATATTTGCAAGATTACATCCAATCTAATATTGTATAACAAGCTGGCTATTTATTGAAATGGTGTTGATTTGATGGTGATTTTTTTCTCTCTAATACCAACTCCTTTGGAAGCTCTCTTATTGATAAAATATTTTTCTAAGTACTTGTACCATGATAATAGTGCATTGATTGAAAATATATGATAATCTAAAGTTTCATCCAACACTCCTCCCTCTATGGGATCTCTTGAGTTAATCCATAATATGTGATCTGCTATTACGTGTTTATTCCTCAATTTCACCACTACATGAAACATGAATTCTTGCAATGTAACAAGCCACCACATAAATCACCCATGAAATATCATTTTATTAATCAAATATAATAATTCTAAAGGGGTTGGCAAGCAGGTAAGGTCTAAATTTTTTAACTGCATATACCATCCCCAAAGCCTCTTGCTTCATTATGTTATAATAAATCTGTTGTCTTAAAAACAACTAACTAAAAAACTAAATGGGTTAAGTTATCCCAAACTATCCCTTGTGGGTCAATCCACATCCAATTGCAAAATTAGATGCATCCACATGGACATGAAATTTTGTATCCCATATAGAAACACTAGAATGAGAGTGCAAACCAATTTTACCTTCAACTCCTTGAAATATTTTGATACTGTGTCCATCTAAAAAGAAATTTTTTGCATGTTATTACATCTAACGAGTGGGACACTTATGCAAAAAGTTTAATGAACTGCCTATAAAACTTGATGGATCCAAGAAAGGTCTTTAACAAACCGGTATCGTATGGCTCTTTAATGCTTATCATGACTCTAATATTGTTGAGATTCATCTTCAACCCTTATTTTCACATCACATGTCCCAATAGATTCCTATATGAAATTGACAATTTACACTTCTTTGGATTTAGGGATAACCAAGCATTCATGCACAACCTTGTACATTCCTCTAGTGATTTCAAATGCTTGTCCTTTCCACCATATAAGGACTAATTATCTAATAATATGTTCAACTTCCTTGTAGATATTTCTTCAAAATTATACAAGATGATTCTCTAAATGTGGTTTGGGCATTGCCTAAATTGAATGACATTTAACTATATGAGTAGATGGTGTTCTCTACTATAAACATAGTCTTCAATTTGTCCTCATCAACTATGTCGATTTGAATATATCCCAAAAATCCATCAAAAAAGAAACAGATTTCATGTCCAACTACCTCCTCCAAAATAAAATTAGTAAAGGGTATGGGAAATGGATCCTTTATAGTCACTGCATTTAGACTACTAAAGTCTACATATGCAAATATGATTACCTTCCTTCTTCAAGGTGATCACAATTGATGACACCCACTTGCTCACCATAACCTTAAATATATTTTCTACATCCAACATCTATATCTATTCATTGACTAAGGTTAAATGCTTTGGGTTCATTATATATGGCCTTCTCACTAGTTGTACATAAAAAATCAATTGGATCTGATGCACACATATTTATGGTGGAATCCCTTTCAAATCCTTGTATTGCATGAAGATATTGAAAGTTATCTCTTTCAATATTGGGTCTAAATATTCTCTACAATGGATTATTTTCTCCTCAATACCCTTTCTAACATTAACCTATACCATATTTATTTCTTCATATGGTTCAATAGTTACTTTTTCCATGTCAAATGAGAGTGTTGATTTTTCATCAATCACAACATTACTGATAGTATATTCTACAAATTTCTTCAGGAATTTCCACTTTTCTTTTTCGTAGGTGTAGATTTAACATTCTTACTACACTCACCAATCTCATACATATTTTTCTTTGTTCATCATGGTCCTCTTCCTCTTATATTTAGATACATTGGCAATTTAGCTAGATCTCGTAGTCTTCCATATACCAATGGAGAAGTCTATTGTTTAAGTTCTCTTCATCTTCTATGCACACCTCTAGTTCTAGTAGACTATATTTATTTGGACCTTGTTAATTATCATATTCTGATGATGAACTTCCCAATTCATCCAATGTCACCAGATCCTTACTAACAGACTGGTTCTTAAAATTTATGATATATTTATGTTGGCATTTATTGAATGTTAAGTGATTCATATCCTAGTTGTGGTTGATCTTTACCATGTGTAACAATCCTCGTCCCAATAGTGTATCATATACTAGTTTTTACATGGAAATAACCACAAAATCGATAAGGAATTCTTGGTTGGCTATCTTCATATTCTAGTTAGTCAAGACTCCTTTTATCTCAATGCCATATTGGTCTGCATAGTATAGTCTAAAATTTAGAGACCATAAAAATGGTGCCCCTAGTTCTCTCCATATTTTATTTTGTAACACATTCAAGATCAATCCTCCATCAATAATTACTTATTTTAAGTTGTGGTTTAGCAACCTAATATGGATTAATGTCTACTTCTTTCCAACTTCAATCAACATTATCAAATCAATGAATTTATCCCTTCTCATTCCAGTTGCTTCTTGTTAGCATCATGGCCCCACCACTTTCCTTGTCTATGTCATTCTTCCTACCATTGCATTCAACTTTGCCATTGCACAATACCTTCACCTCCACACTTGTATTCAATACTTGTGCTACTAGTTGTTGTGTTGACGTCTCTATTGCTTAACTTTTGATTAAATTCTTGAGCTTCTTATCTTGTAGGAGTCTCTCTTGATTGGTCCTTTTTTTGTCTTCTTTGACTTGGTCATGTGCTTCCTATCATCTTTCCTTCTCTGTGGCAAGGTCTAAATATTGCTCAATTTTTGTTTCTTGAGCCCACATTACAGCTAGCACATACTTCTCTTTGTTGTGTTGGTCCTTTGTGTTAGAATATTTTAATGTGCACATTACCTATGCACTTTCATGGGTTACAGATGTGTTGAGTGGTATTTTCACCCGATTGTGAAAACACGCTCTTCGATAGGATTTGTGCTCCAAATCCTCTCTTGCAAAGAAATTAAATAAATAATTTCTCCAAGGTCTCCACTATATTAGCATTTTACATTTGTGTATTAATAATATAAAATAAAGATATTGAATTTAAATGCTTGGAACACCTTAGTGGTTGCAAGTAACTGAAAACAAGGGGCAATGTTGGTTTATTTTATTGTGAAACTTTAATGATTGTTTATTGAACCCAAATAAAACAAATGTGATCTGGCCCTTGTATGACCATCGTTGTAACTTCAAAGTGGAAATTGATGAAATGCCATAAAACAGAACTCCTTCAATGAAATTGGAATTTTCATGAAGGGAATGTCATCATCGGCTCATGAATGAAAAACAAAACTGAAAAATGAAATTTTGGCCCTGAAATGGAAATTTTCTATTTTCGGATTTTGAAGTTTTTTAATTTTTTTATTTTAATGCCTGAGAATTAAAATAAAATTGAACTTTCTGAAACAATAAAGTGTAAAAAATGAAAATAAAATGCAAAAATGAAAATGAAAAATACATTCAGTATGATGCTATCCTATTTCAAAAAAATCAAAGATATGAGGTTTCCTGCATACAACCTAACCTATTGGACATGCAAAACATGCACAATACTAATAAGCTGAGTGCTAGTTCCTAGGGTTTTGAATGGGGTTTTCAGATTTAAACATTCGCTTGGAGCAACCAAGATAACTTGCTTTAAACTCCACCTATAAGCCTAAAATCTGAAAAGGGAAAAATAAACATTAAATCTTGCATGCAGAAAATAACTCCTTCTTTCTTGTCAATGAGGTGCAACTCTCTGAATTTTTTGTATTAAAAATTGATCATTTTACAATAACAGAAGTCTCTAGTTTTCTCAAAACTAGAAAAAGGGGAAGAAAACACTCCAAAACAGGCCCAGAATGGCTTATCACCCTCAACTCTGCAACCCTACCCACAACGATTTTTAACCCTTGTGCTTGTCTTTACTTCTGCTTTTAAACTTTCTGTTATGACCCTCTGCTTTGCTCTGTGATGATTCGTTTCATCTCCTAGATCGCTTTGTTTCATCTTCCTGCCTCTTTGTTGTTTTGGCTTTTTGCTTAGGTTTGAAACGTTTGGTCTCCCCAGCAAACTGTAACTGACAATCCTAAAATATTATCATAGCCCCTCTATCTCTATGACATGTGTTCAACACTTCCCTACACATTCTGTAACGGCCTACCATGAATCATAACAAAAAAAACATGTCATGATATCACGACGTTTTTATATCTACAGCTTTGCTCCTCTACCTGTATCGCGAAAACAAGACATGTCGCGATATCGCGACAATTTTTTGTTTCAGGCTGTGCAGATGCAACTTGTCATGAAATTGCGACATTTTTTTGTTTTGGTCTATCTTGCTGCACTTAACAGTGAAAACGTGACATGTCGCAAAATCATGACACTTTTCATTCTGCACCATCTCGCTACTTTCTATCGTGAAATCGTGACACTTTTTCATTCTGTACCATCTCGTTGCTTTCTATCACGAAATCGTAATGCTTTTCTCTTTCGGGCTGTGCAGATGCAACTTGTCATGAAATCATGACGTTTTTCTCTTTAGCTCTATCTTCCTGCCTTTGGTCACGAAAATGCGACATGTCACGAAATCACAACACTTATTCTTTCCATATCATCTCGTTGTTTTCTATCGTGGAAATCCGACACATCGCGATATCATGATGTTTTTCCTCTAAGTTCACTTTGGCTGCTCTCGGTCGTGAAAATGTGACATGTCATGATTTCATGACATAATTCCCTTGCTTAGCTTGTCAGTCATCATGAATCATGAAAATGAGACATGTCACGATTTCGCGACATTTTTCTATCTTCACCTCCGTTGCCGCCAACAGATCGCGAAAACACAACCTGTCGCGATTTCATGACAATTTCTTTCATTTGTTCCTTCCTCACTTTCTTGTCGTGAAAACCTGACATGTCACGATATCGTGACATTTTTTATCTTTGCCCTTCATCTCGTCTTCAGGTCGTGAAATGGCGAAATGTCACGATATCGCGACAACTTCTGCATTGACTCTTCTCTTGCTGCCTTCGACTGCGATTTCATGACAAGTCACGAAAACATGACATGTCGCGATATCGCGATAATTTTTGCACTTAGCTTTTTTACCCGTCGGACATCGCGAAAACACATGTCATGATATCACGACAACTTTGAGTCTTCATCTTAGTTCTTTGTATTGCATCGTGAAAATGAGATGTGTCGCGATATCACGACATTTCTAGCATCTTGTTCTATTTGACTGTTTTGACCGTGATTTCACAACACGTCACAATATCACGACATTTTCTCATCATGCTGCATTATGTTGCTCTTAGCCACGAAAATGTGACATGTCACGATATCGCGACAACTTTTCATTTTTGGTTGCGACGGAGCAACATGTCGCGATATCGTGACAACTTTTCATTTTTGGTCGCGACAGAGCAACATGTCACGATATTGCGACAACTTATCATTTCTTCTTTTCTTTGCTCTTTTAACATCTGGGCCACTGCAATCTTCTTGGAAAGTGTGCAAAAAAGGGGGTCCCCAATTTTGGGGTGTGTTGTGGAGCAGCCACAACAAATGGTGACTCTATTGGGAAATGCTCCTGAGCATTTCAGTGAGAACCTAACCTGAAATACACAAGCTTAGATACAAGCATCAACACATAAAAAAACAAATGTCGATAGATCAAAAATACATAAACCATTAGAATCATTAAGTATCAACTTGGTGTGTGCAGTGTGTTCCATTATCGTTTGAAATTGATCCACATTCCATTATCAGTTTTACATGAATGCATATGTGAGGTTGTGAATGATTTGCATAGCCTAATTAATGGTCTAGAGATATAACTACCTACTTTATAAAATATTTAAACCTTCTAATATCAGATACAAATATTTAAAATTATCAAGCCCTCTTAGGATCAACTATATGTATAATGAATTGATTTATTAGATCCCAAAGTTGGTTATGAGTCACTACTATCTTGAACCCATGTGCAAGTGAAAGTGAAATTAGAGCTTTGGGGAATCAGACTCCCAACCTAAGTGAGATGGGAGCTTAACCCTATCCTTACTACTCTGATCTGGAATTCATTACCTCACTTTGAACAAAATAATTTAACCAGTTATGGATGAAATGGTCGGGCTAGTCTATCCGTTTGAACAATCAGTGGTCTTGTTTTAGACAAGACATGCTGCCACGCATGGGCATACTTAACCCCATAATCCATGATTTAGCTTCATTTCTTTATTTCTTGGACCTTGGGGATGACTACCCATCCTTGCTAGGGACATGTAGTATGATCCTTCCAATCCAATATTAAGATAAAATGGGAAATATTAGTTAATTTTATTTCTTGGACCTTTGGGATGACTACCCATCCTTGCTAGGGACATGTAGTACAATCCTTCCAATCTAGTATTGAGATGAAATGGAAAAAATTAGTTTTACTTTTATTGCTTGGACCTTTGGGATGACTACCCATCCTTTGCAAGGGACATGTAGTACGATCCTTCCAATCCAAGCTTTATGATGAAATGGGAAAAATGGAAGCTTTGGGGAATCGGATTCTCAACCTAAGCGAGATGAGAATTATGCCCTATCCTTACTACTCCATGTAGGTCAAATCAGAGCTTTGGGGAGTTGGATCCTCAACCTAAGTTCAATGAGGATTTAACCCTATCCTTACTACTCTGGTTTTAGGCTTTAAGATTTTATGGGAGTGGTAAAAACCATTGTTTTAAGGATCATGTTGCATAATAGGATAGACATGAAATACTTCTTTCACCTAACCTTTTCTTCCAAGCAAGGTTTTGATCATTTTGCTCAAGATCCTTTTTAATGTGTGTAAAATATGCTTGGTTCTAGATATCTTGGGCCTCAGTTCCCAACCTTAGGATTTTTTCTTATTTATATTATAGCATAACCCTAAGAGGATTTGACACACTTTAATGATTTGTATCTGAAATGCATATGCAACTAAGATGGCATGTATATGCAAAGTGAGATGTAATATGAATGCATTGCCCTTTGAATTGCAGATAGAACATTGCCTAAAAAAAAAATATGAAACTGACTACTTCATGCATCACAAGTTTCAAACGATATTACTTTAAGCTGTTTGCGTTACTTGTGGAGCTTTCTACAACACAATTCCAATGTTTCATATTTTCCTGATCTTAGGCATGAGTTGACATCTCAATTTATTATTCATTTTTTTTTTTTTTTAAAACGAACCACACATGTCCAAAGGACTTAACACACAAAACTTAAAACCAAACCCAAATAGCAATCCCTAGAAACGAAACTTGAAAACACAAACCCAAAACCAAAAAACAAAATCTATATACAAATGTACAATATAATACAAGATGGTGCATGGTTTGAACTGTCACTTCCCTGGATCCCAAACATGATTAGAACACTTCAACAAAAATAAAACATAATGCGCATGCCAAATGTTGTAGGAATCCAAAAAAAACAAGATTAGACCGCACCATGCAACAACTTTTAATTTACCTTGCTCACCCCACCAATTAGCTTTAGTTCCATTAATACTCATATGGGTGATATTCAAATCATGAAATTGATTAGACAATGTATAATCTTCAATTTTATCTTGTCTATTCTTTAAAACTTCTATTTCAAAACTCAATCCTTGATTTAGAATTAGGCTATCTTTATCCAAAATGAGACTTTGTAAGCAAGAGCCTATTTCTAAAATTTTTAAAACCAAATCATTTTCCAAATTTGTAGGCCAATCAAATTTGTTCAACAGTCTACAAGCATCTAGGATATTTACTAAATTAGGATCATTAAAAGTTTTTACCCTAGATTCAATTAGTAATTGTTGATGAATTTGATTTAACAGTTCAAGTGCATCGACTTCCTTTTCATTCATTAAAACAATGTTATCAAAGGTGTGATTAGAAATCATACCTTGTTTTTCATTCACCTTTAACGACATTTCATCATAAACATCATTCAAATTCAAAATATGGTCATGTAAATTTTCACCTAAATCTTGGATGCTTGAACACAAAAGGTTAGACTCTACCTTTTGAACATTTTTATTTACCAAGATTTGATGGGGGTTTGCAATCCCCTCTTTTACCTCATGGTCTTCGTACTCTTCATTGATTACTTGTTCATCAAACATACCAAAATTGGGCACCCAATTGAAAACATGCCCATCCTTTTCAACCCTCCAATATTCTTGGTCAAAATGTATGTCCAATGACTCATCTTGATGATCCTTCATTTGAGTTGTTTCCAATTGATCAATATCTTCGTCATTTGGTTCCAATTATTTGTTCACTATCCATGGTATCTCTTCATTTGAGATAGAAGTTTCAACCTCTTGCATATCAAATGAAATATGAGTTTCATCTATAGGGGTGTGAGAAAAAAATGCATTATCATATCTCCCCCAACCATTGTAAAAATCGTCATCCGGATCCATGGAATGAAATTCCATGATGTTTGTGGCATGATCTTTTGATTCATTCATTGATTCACTTTCTTCTTTGTCCTTGGTAACAGAATCATTATACTCTTCCAAAATTTGATGAGATTTGAAACCCTCTTCCAAAGCATCCTCAAATTGTACAGGAGTTGTAATATCTTCCTTTGAGTAGGCAATTATGTTGTCCTATATATCAATTGGCACGCAAGTTTCATTAGCAGTTTTGGAGAGAGTGTAGTCTTCCCACTTTTTCCAAGCATCATAATAATCATCATCTAAAATCAAGTGGTGGCGTTCAACTACTTCTTCGACACATTCCAATTCATCAATGTGTTTCTCATCAAATTCATCTTCACCTTCCTTAGATGGTTCAATTATTTCCAATAGTGGGTCGTTTCTTGAATTCAAATTTGTAAGGCTATCATCGTCAAAATTAGTAACCCATGATACCGTTTTATCACAATTTGTAGGGTGAAGAATTTCTTGATTGTTAATTGTACACATCTCATCAATAGTATCTTCCAAGAACAAGTGGTGAAACTCTATCATATCTTCAAATTCATTTATTGGTTTTCTCCCGATTTCACTTTCAACCATTCCATTCAATTCTATGGTGGGTTCCGTCCTATCACATATATCAAACATTGTTGAATTTAGAACCCCTTTATCCGAATAATCATGTATCTCTATGAATGAGATCATTTCTGCATAATCCTCACTAGCGGATGTTGGCTTAGCAATTTGCACCTCCTCGTGGACTACATCTAAGGTGGTTGTAAGATTTGGATATTCAAATTCATCCCCTTGATCATTTACCTTAGATATCATTGGAGTGGAGGGTGCTATATTTGATGGTTGGTGTAGGTTGGCATCACTAACTCCAAAAGAACCATCTCTCATGTGAACATGTTGTGCCTTTTCTTCTTCAAGATCTTGTCGTTCTACCTCTTCTAGGATCTCATAGATTTTCTCTAGAGACAAGCCATCCATTTTTTCCTCAATGAGTGAAGCAAGTGTGGGGTGTATGGCTCCTAGGTATACAAAATTTGATGAGATTTGAAACCCTCCTCCAAAGCATCCTCAAATTGTACAGGAGTTGTAATATCTTCCTTTGAGTAGGCAATTATGTTGTCCTGTATATCAATTGGCACGCAAGTTTCATTAGCAGTTTTGGAGAGAGTGTAGTCTTCCCACTTTTTCCAAGCATCATAATAATCATCATCTAAAATCAAGTGGTGGCATTCAACTACTTCTTCGACACATTCCAATTCATCAATGTGTTTCTCATCAAATTCATCTTCACCTTCCTTAGATGGTTCAATTATTTCCAATAGTGGGTCGTTTCTTGAATTCAAATTTGTAAGGCTATCATCGTCAAAATTAGTAACCCATGATACCGTTTTATCACAATTTGGAGGGTGAAGAATTTCTTGATTGTTAATTGTACACATCTCATCAATAGTATCTTCCAAGAACAAGTGGTGAAACTCTATCATATCTTCAAATTCATTTATTGGTTTTCTCCCGATTTCACTTTCAACCATTCCATTCAATTCTATGATGGGTTCCGTCCTATCACATATATCAAACATTGTTGAATTTAGAACCCCTTTATCCGAATAATCATGTATCTCTATGAATGAGATCATTTTTGCATAATCCTCACTAGTAGATGTTGGCTTAGCAATTTACACCTCCTCGTGGACTACATCTAAGGTGGTTGTAAGATTTGGATATTCAAATTCATCCCCTTGATCATTTACCTTAGATATCATTGGAGTGGAGGGTTCTATATTTGATGGTTGGTGTATGTTGGCATCACTAACTCCAAAAGAACCATCTCTCATGTGAACATGTTGTGCCTTTTCTTCTTCAAGATCTTGTCATTCTACCTCTTCTAGGATATCATAAATTTTCTCTAGAGAAAAGCCATCCATTTTTTCCTCAATGAGTGAAGCAAGTGTGGGGTGTATGGCTTCCAGGTATACTTCCATGGCTTCCTCTTCTAATGTATTAAAATTTTCCCACATTTTGGAGTGCAACTCACGAAATCTTCCATTGAATTGACTCAAGGATTCATTAGGCTCCTTACATATGGAGGTAAACTGATTTTTCAACATTTCTAAGTCAACCTGATTATCAAAATGATAAAGATAGGCTGCTTCTAGTTGTATCCAAGAAGTCCTAACATCCATGGGTAGTTGGTTGTACCAAAAGAATGGTTTATCATCCAAAATGTATGCAAATAACTTACAAGCCACATCCTCATAGAAAATTTGGAATTGGTATAATGTATCCTTGTAGACGTATAGTCTTTGCAAGTATCCTAGTGGCACATCTTGATTAAAACATCGTAGAAACTCTAATAACAATTTAGGAATTTGATAGGGTACCACAGGTATAGACAAACCCTTATAATGATCCTCCATTATAGATACCGTTCTTTCTCTTAGAGACAACATTTCTTTTCTTAGTGATACCATTTGCTCCTCAAGTGTTGCCATTAGTGAAACTCAAAATGTAATTTTAGAACCAAATTTGTTAGTCAAAAATGACAGAAGGAATCATGGCACATCAGCGTGAAATGACTAGCAAATATCCAACCTGCAATGTATAAAAATTCAAGTTAGCATCAACTAAGAGATGTATTCATTAAAATAAAATGAAAAGTAATTGCATGAAACAACACTTCGTTAGTCGAGACCAAAATTTTCAAAATTAAATCAAATCATATTATTTCTGTATGAACAATCAGAAAAGCGTTAGAATAATATACAACATACCTGAATTGCTTAAAATAGAATAAAGTAAGCCAATTCAGGTCGTCCTTTTAACAATCTGTTGAGTGTTAGAGGACTAAAGATAACAATCAATATAGCATGAGATATTCAAAAATTTAAAGTTAAATCACACTAAAATAAACCCGTCAGGCCCTCCTAGTGCTAATCTGTTGAGTGGTATTTTCACCCGATTGTGAAAACACACTCTCCGATAGGATATATGCTCCAAATCCTCTCTTGCAAAGAAATTAAATAAATAATTTCTCCAAGGTCTCCGCTATATTAGCATTTTACATTTGTGTATTAATAATCTCAAATAAAGATATTCAATTTAAATGCTTGGAACACCTTAGTGGTTGCAAGTAACTAAAAACAAGGGGCAATGTTGGTTTATTTTATTGTGAAACTTTAATGATTGTTTATTGAACCCAAATAAAGCAAATGTGATTTGGCCCTTGTATGACCATGCTGTAACTTCAAAGTGGAAATTGATGAAATGCCATAAAACAGAACTCCTTCAATGAAATTGGAATTTTCATGAAGGGAATGTCATCATCGGCTCATGAATGAAAAACAAAACTGAAAAATGAAATTCTGGCCCTGAAATGGAAATTTTCTATTTTCGGATTTTGAAGTTTTTTTAATTTTTTTATTTTAATGCCTGAGAATTAAAAGAAAATTGAACTTTCTGAAACAATAAAGTGCAAAAAATGAAAATAAAATGCAAAAAAGAAAATGAAAAATACATTCAGTATGATGCTATCCTATTTCAACAAAATCGAAGATATGAGGTTTCCTGCATACAACCTAACCTATTGGACCTACAAAACATGCACAATCCTAATAAGTTAAGTGCTAGTTCCTAGGGTTTTGAATGGGGTTTCAGATTTAGACATTCGCTTGGAGCAACCAAGATAACTTGCTTTAAACTCCACCTATAAACCTAAAATCTGAAAAGGGGAAAAATAGACATTAAATCTTGCATGCAGAAAATAACTCCTTCTTTCCTGTCAATGAGGTGCAACTCTCTGAATTTTTTGTATTAAAAATTGATCATTTTACAATAACAGAAGTCTCTAGTTTTCTCAAAACCAGAAAAAGGGGAAGAAAACACTCCAAAATAGGCCCAGAATGGCTTATCACCCTTAGCTCTGCAACCCTACCTGCAGCGGTTTTCGACCCTTGTGCTTGTATTCGCTTCTACTTTTAAACTTTCTATTACAACCCTCTACTTTGCTCTGTGACACTTCATTTCATCTCCCAGATCACTTCGTTTCATCTTCCCACCTCTTTGCTATTTTGGCTTTTTGCTCGGGTTTGAAACGTTTGGTCTCCCCAGCAAACTGTAACTGACAATCCTAAAATATTATCATAGCCCCTCTATCTCTATGACACGTGTTCAACACTTCCTTGCACATTTCGTAATGGCCCACCATGAATCGTGACAAAAATAGCATGTCGTGATATCATGACGTTTTTATATCTACAGCTTTGCTGCTCTACCTGTATCGCAAAAACAAGACATGTCGCGATATTGCGACAATTTTTTGTTTCAGGCTGTGCAGATGCAACTTGTCATGAAATCATGACGTTTTTCTATTTTGGGCTGTCTTGCTGCGCTTAATAGCGAAAACGTGACATGTCACGAAATTGTGACACTTTTCATTCTACACCATCTCACTGCTTTCTATCGTGAAATCGTGACACTTTTTCATTCCGTACCATCTCGCTACTTTCTATCGTGAAATCGTGATGCTTTTCTCTTTTGGGATGTGCAGATGCAACTTGTCACAAAATCATGAATTTTTTCTCTTTAGCTCTATCTTCCTGCCTTTGGTTGTGAAAAAACATGTGAAATTGCAACACTTTTTCTTTTCGTATCATCTCATTGTTTTCTGTAGCAAAAATTTGACACGTCGTAATATCATGACGTTTTTCCTCTATGTTCACTTTGGCTGCTCTCGGTCACGAAAGTGTGACATGTCACGATTTTGCGACATAATTCCCTTGCTTAGCTTGTCAGTCATCGTGAATCATAAAAATGAGACATGTCATGATTTCGCGAAATTTTTCTATCTTCACCTCCGTTGCCGCCAACAGATCGTGAAAATGCAACCTGTCACGATTTTATGACACTTTCTTTCATTTGTTCCTTCCTCACTTTCCTGTCGTGAAAACCTGACATGTCGCGATATCACGATGTTTTTTATCTTTGCCCTTCATCTCGTCTTCAGGTCACAAAATGGCGACATGTCGTGATATCACGACAACTTCTGCATTGAATCTTCTCTTACTGCCTTCGATCACGATTTCATGACAAGTCATGAAAACATGACATGTCGCGATATCGCGACAATTTTTGCACTTAGCTTTTTCACCCGTCGGACATCGCGAAAACACATGTCGCGATATTGCGACAACTTTGAGTCTTCAACTTTGTTCTTTGTCCTGCATCGCAAAAATGAGATATGTCACGATATTGTGACATTTCTAGCATCTTGTTCTATTTGACTGCTTTGATCGCGATTTCACAACACGTTGTGATATCGTGACATTTTCTCATCATGCTGCATTCTATTGCTCTTAGCCGTGAAAACGCAAAATGTCACGATATCGCGACAACTTTTCATTTTCGACCGTGACGGAGCAACATGTCGCGATATCACTACAACTTTTCATTTTTGGTCGCGACGGAGCAACATGTCGCGATAACTTATCATTTCTGGTTTTCTTTGCTCTTTTAACATCTGGGCCACTGCAATCTTCTTGGAAAGTGTGCAAAAAAGGGGGGTCCCCTATTTTGGGGTGTGTTGTGGAGCAGCCACAACAAGATGATTAGGGTTAGGTTTTACTACCTACATGTGCATAGTTTAGGGTTAGGTTTTCCTCTCTACAACCCTAATGCCCCTTCTTTTTTTATATATGTGTATTGAAATCCATGAGCATAATGAGGCCAATGTTTATTATTCAACAAGAAAAGGTCTGTACTATTTGACTCTGTGTCATATTGGCATACTATGTTATGGTATAATCCCAACATCTGGTATCAGAGCATCTATACGATTGGGTGAAAGTATCTTTATTCCTAGATCAAGTTGGTTTAGAAGGAACAAGAGAAATTACCACCATTAGATTATATCTGGAGTCTAAGTTATCTTAGGTTTATTTTGTGAGTCTTGCCTTAGCATAATTTTATTTTCATAGTATCATCTTCACTTGCAACTTATTTTATTCATCCTATTATGAGAAACAAAAAATAATTTATGTTTAAAACCTTTGCTCCATTTCTTTGTTTTTATCTTTTTGCCTTTGGTTCATTTTTACTTGGTTTGAGCCATTATTAATTTTTTTTGTGAGCTAAGGTTCTACTATTTTTTCAAAACTCATAGTACTAAAGTTTTAATGTATTTTTTAGTTTCCTTTATTCATATAGTATGCTAAGGAAAATATTTTATTCATTACAACCATTTTGATCTTGTTAACCCTGACAAGTGCTACTCAGATTATGGTAGGGAAAATAGCCAACACATTTATAAGGAGTCATTTGACACAAAGGAGACTCACTATATTTCATGTCCACTACAATATCTAAATTTTGAAGTGGTCCTTTCAAAAAAAGGAAGATGCGCTAGAAGGTTTCCAAAAAAATTAGTTCATAAAAACAAAAAAATTCAAAAACGAGAGCCCACCACGTGCATCCACCTCCCACCCTCTACGCAGCCTAGTTAAAGAAGCTCTTTATGATGATAGATTCAATACCAAATAATCAACTAGGATCCAAAAAATAAGGTGAAGATTTGTACTAACACAACACACTCTAGTAGTCATCTTCGCAAGTAACATCGACCTATATTTTTCTTCTAGATTACATGGTATATGTTGGCTTGTGTTTTACTATTATTGGTTGAGGTCACAATAGCTACAAATCGTGGTACATACCATAAAATATCCATAGCACAAGGACACAACCACACAAATTCGGTCTCGTGACATTCATTATTGCACCCTAGCTCCTTCTATTGATGGTTTTCTATCCACCTAGAAATGTTGAAGACTCCTAGATAAAAAAAAAATTAAGATTCCAGCTAGGGTTTGAATCGAAACCAATATTTGATATATCTAGCCATGACTACCACTATAATCCCATTTGCTTATAGCACCAGCAATCATGTTTGCACTCATGCACCATTTTTGTCTTCAAACGTGAAGTTTTTTTTGGCACTATTTTTTGGCCACAACCCTTAATTACATCTGACTCATCTTGCACAAAGGGTATACTATTTATTTATTTTCATTTTTTTAAAGGAATGTTAATATTTGTTTAAAAAAAACAAAGGGGGCATGTTATTTTTTTAAGGAGGAATTGTTTTTAAAAAAGGACATAAAATTAAAATATATATTTTTAAATATTTTTTAATATTCCTCCATCCTTTTTTGAGGGAATACTTTTCATTTTGAGGACACATTTGTTATTATAACCTGGAGCATCAAATTTCAAATCCGAAAGTTGCATTGCGAATCTGACCTCAAGATCATTCCAACAACTAGCTGCAAGACACCATTTGGGTGCATATTATAGGTGTTTTTAATACTTGAAGTGGGAGGAATATTTTTGCACTTGGGAAAATTATTGTGCCAATTTCTTCATTGCTAGAGACATTGTAATTTTTAGTTATTTTGAAGCATGCATTTGTAATCGAGTATAGACTTATATATACTTGTTTTTTTTTTTTTGAATTTACATGGTGGAATCGGTAGCCGCCATGAATCCGGGCAGGCTATCCAGCTTTTATGGCCGTCATAGTATTCTGTGATGTCCGCCCTAGAAGCGACCACACAGATCTTCGCACAGTCCACCCCTATAACCACCATGCCACAATCATTTTAAACCTTTTACGCCGCTGAAAGCTCTAGGAAAGGGACAAGCATTCAGTCCGGTGAGGCCCGATATTTGAACCTTGGACCTTCGCCCCCTTATAGGGTTTGGATGAACCAATTGGTCTACACCTCGGACCTAACTTATATATACTTGTTAAAAAGCATATTATGAGCCAAATGCATTGGTGGGGTTCATTTTTAGTTTTGTAAGTATTTTTTTGGCTTAATTGTGCCTCAACATTGATCTTGTAAAACAAAGTGCAATATTAGCAATGCCCAACATTCTTAAAACAAAACTTGTGCCACAATTGGAGAAGCTCCATTCTTATGGTCTTGGATGATTATTAGACCAAATTGTTCATTGTACTTGGCAATTTTGGATGTATTATTATCATTAGTGGCATTGATATTGTACAACTCTTGAGGCACTAATTGTACTATTTTTATCTCCTTTTCTTAATACAATAATAATCACAAGGGATGTTTTAAGGCCCCTTACCCTTGCTTGTGGAGTCATTTCTTGTGATATTATCTTGGCCACATTGTGCTTGCATCTCCTTACTTGTGCTTGCATTTTATTTTAATTTTTGTGCTTGCTATACCCCTACATGTATTTTGGGTTTATTTCATATTGTGATCAAGTGTAGTTTCATTTGAACCTAATCACTTAACCTTTTATTTGGTACATGATTTGTGGAATTATTTCTAGAAATAAAGCAAGCACACAATTGTAATAAGCCAATATTTTATCCCCCTTATTTTCCACTTCTTACTCTCCTAGGTAGGTAGGGACCACTTTTATTCACGTTTTCTTCCATTGTTGGAAAAACTTGTTGATTCAAAGTGGAAGAGCTAGGTGAACCCTAAAAACATTGTGGATATTAAGTGGTGTCCCTTAGATTTTTTTGAGGATCTAATACTTAGAACTTGTGTCTCTAGTCACCTTGGTTGAGATCCCTCCTCATATATCATTTTCTAAATCATCATCATGATGGCATCAACAAATTTTCTTAATGGCCTCACACAAAATTTTGAGGGAGATGACTCATTTGTAAATTAGAAATTAGAAATGGAATAAATATTAATCATGAATGGAATGTGGGATTATGTAATAGAGAAAGTAGGATGAAAAACCTTTGACACCTCCTAAATATGATACAACCAAGGCTTTGAAAAAATTAATATAGCTTTAAGTATAATCAAGCTATCTACTGGTATTCAATATAGAGAAACTGTAAGAGTTGCCACTAAACTGAAAGAATCTTGGGATGCACTCATAAGGCTCTTTTATAGGCCTATTTAGGATAAAATCTTGTATCTAAAAAATAAATTGCACAATATATGCATGAAAGGTTCACTTACCAATTATCTCAAGGAAGTGAAATCCATCAAAAATGATTTCTTAGCAACAAGCCACCCACTTTTAGACAATAAATTGGTCCTTATTATGTTGCATGGCCTTCCATTTAAATTTCATGTATATGCTACCATGTTAAATTTAACTGGTAAAAATTTGAATTCTCGATTTGAGGAGATTGAAATCCTTAAGCAACATGATAATGCCTTAATAAAATATGAAGACAATGAATCCACATTAGTGGCCTTTACCACCAAGGCAACTTTATAGCATAGACTCAACAGGGGTCCACATCAGCAAAATTAGAGAGGTAAACAAAGGTCTCAGCCATGATAACATCAACAACCACATTAACAACATCAACAACCACCACAATACCATCAATAACCACAATAATACCTTCATCAACCACATCAACAACCAATATGGCAACTAAGACCTCCCCAATGGGGTCATCGTAATAGAAGATCTCAAAATTATAGGTCTCAATAACAACCAACAAGGGTGTGACTATTGTGGAAAATGTGGTCATTATGTAATTGATTGTTATCAAATAAATCAAAGGGGTCAACAAGACCATAATATTAATACATTGTATGCAATAAATCAGGTCATTAATATTGAAGATAAATATTTTTTGTATATAGACTCAAGGGCAGCTAAACACATGATAGTGAAGAGAAATAATACCTCAATAAATGAAATCTAGAAAATTAGTAAGTGTAGAATCAAAGGAAAAATAGATAAGAAGAAACACATTACACAAGAATTTATCCTAGAAAACCCTTTCAAGAAAAAATCCAAAAAAAATATTTCCTTATTGTATAAAATTCAATGTCTCCAATACAATAATATCCTTATCCATTTTTTACTTTCTTTCACTTGTGATTACATTACTTACATATTTCACACTACACTAAACCCTCATTCAAGTGTTAATTTATATACCAACAACTTGTTAGTCTCACAATGACACTGAGAGGGGGGGTGAATCGGTGTAGCTCTTTAAAACTTAAATCTTCAACTCTTAAAGCCGAAACAATGAGAACTTAAAACCAAATAAAGCAAATATAACAAGAGAGCATCACACAACACAAGATGTACCGAGGTTCACCGATTTGGCTACTCCTCAAAAATTGACTGTTTGGACTCCCATCCAAATCCAGCCTTTGCAAAGCAACAACTTTACAATCAATTTACCAGCACCCACTGGAAGGAGCACCAACCCTGATTTATCTGCACCAATAGAAAGGAGCACCAACCCATGATTTATCTGCACCAATAGAAAGGAGCACCAACCCCTAATTTACACCAAGAAGGAGCACCAACCCGATTTCTGCACCAATAGAAAGGAGCACCAACCCCTGATTTACCAACACCAAGGAAGGAGCACCAACCCTTGATGCCAAGCACCAACTTGGACTTCAATTTTGAAACTAGAAGATTGACATATAAATGCCTTCACTTTTACAAGACCCTGACTGGTCTATTGCTTACTCAACATCTCCCACAATTCACCCAACACACACCCTTCTCGCTCGCCTCTCATGCACCTCTCGCTCTCTTCGCAAGATAAAATCCCCTTTAAATTCTCCAAGCAACACTCCTTTTATAACCATCCTTTCTCTTTGTAACTCCAGTTGTAACTCCTTTCATATTCTCATACGCCACTTGTCAATTGTAACGCCTTCTTTATGTAACTCCTTTTGTATATATAGAGTAGGCATTTCATCAAACACGTTACATGCAAATAATTGACACCATATTCTCCTACCATGACTGTTCGTCTTCTCGGTCATGACTGTTCATTTTCTCCTTTGTGCATGCATGCGTTTTGGTTTAAAAACAAAAAGCTTTTCATTTCTATTTTGATGACTGTTCATTTTCTCCTTCCATGACTGTTCATTTTCTCCGCATGCGTTCGTTTTCTCCCATGACTATTCATTTTCTTTTCCTTATGATCATTTTTTGTTTCAGCTTTTCATTTCTATTTTGAGGCTCTTCTTGAGTCACAAAAATGCGACATGTCGCGATATCGTGACACTTTTGTTACTCTTCCTGCCTACCTTTTTGAGTCATGAAAATGTGACATGTCACGATATCGTGACACTTTTGTTTCTCTCTCTCCTTTTTGAGTCATGAAAATGTGACATGTCACGATATCGCGACACTTTTTTTCTCTCTCTGCCCTTTTTGAGTCACAAAAATGCGACATGTCACGATATCGTGACACTTTTTCTTTCTCTCTCTTTCTCTTTTGAAAAATGTGACATGTCGCGATATCGTGACACTTTTTCTTTCTCTCTTTCTCTTTGCATAGAAAATACGAACATGTCGCGATATCGTGACACTTTTTCTCCTTGCTCTTTCTCTTTGCTTTGGCCGGCGAAAATACAACATGTCGCGATATCGTGACACTTTTTCTCCTTGCTCTTTCTCTTGCTTTGGCCCGCGAAAATACAAATGTCGCGATATCGTGACACTTTTTCTCCTTGCTCTTTCTCTTAGCTTTGGCTTGCAAAAATACAACATGTCGCGATATCGCGACACTTTTTCTCCTTGCATCTTTCTCTTCTTTGGCCCGAAAATGAACATGTCGCGATATCGTGACACTTTTTCTCCTTGCATTTTCTCTTCCTTTGGCCACGAAAATGCAACATGTCGCGATATCACGACACTTTTTCTCCTTGCATTTTCTCTTCTCTTCTGGCCGTGAAAATGCAACATGTCACGATATCGCGACACTTTTTCTCCTTGCATTTTCTTCTCTTTTGGCCGTGAAAATGCAACATGTCACGATATCGCGACACTTTTTCTCTTTGCTTTTTCGCTTCTCTTTTGCATATGGGCCACTTCGGTCTTCTTGGACAACCTGTAACAACTTCACCCAAACATCAAAAACATCCTCATAAGCATTTAACATCACTGTACATACTCTGAATAACCTCTGAACTCCTGTCCACTGCATCAACCGATCTTTCTGACTGTGTTGACAACAATGACAATACTATCGCTGCACCTTGCTCAACAATCTCCCCCTTTGGAATTGTTGGCAACACACGTGCAATTTCCTGTAACTCTTCTCCCCCTTTGACAACAATATCAAAGGGCTACTGCAGACTCCCCCTGAGTCCATGCACAACATTCTCAGGCAAAAATTATTACACTTAGCAAAAATCACAAACATGAGCAAAAAGATAAACAAATACACAAATGCTCCCCCTGAGAATGTGGTCCCGATAGCTAGTCAATTCTTGGGAAGCGTGACCACTCCCAATTTATTGTGAAGGTACTCAAAGACTTCCTTGGGCAACGGTTTTGTGAAGATATCCGCTACTTGCTCTATTGTTGGAACAAAATCCAATTTAACCTCACCTTCCGCAACTTTCTCCTTCAAAAAGTGATACCGGATAGCAATATGTTTTGTGCGAGAATGCATAACCGGATTCTTTGAGATGTTAATGGCACTGGTGTTATCACACTTAACTAAAATTGGCTCACTGAAGTTAATACCAAGATCTTTCAGGGTTTGTTTCATCCATAATACCTGCGTACAACACGTTGTCGCTGCAATATATTCTAGCCTCTACTGTGGATAAGGAGACCGACTCTTGTTTCTTACTCGTGCCACGCGACCAACCTGGTCTCCAAGATAGAATGCACCTCCACTGGTGCTCTTTCTGTCATCTACACATCCTGCCCAATCTGCATCTGAATACGCAATAAGGGTGAAGTCCTTACCTTTCGGATACCATAACCCATACTCCATAGTACCCTTGAGATACCGAAGAATCCTCTTCACTGCTGTCACATGAGTCTCCTTGGGACTAGCCTAGAAATCGTGCTACCATGCATACTGCCTACAAAATATCTGGTCCAGTAGTTGTCAAGTACAGTAAGCTCCCAATCATAGATCTGTACATGGTTTGATCAACATGTGGAGATTTGTCATCCTTGCTCAACTTGCAACCTCGTTGTCATGGGAATGCTAACCGGCTTACAATCCTCCATTGTGAACTTTTTTAGTATCTCTTTCACATATTTAATTTGAGAAATAAATATGCCCTTCTCATTTTGATTAACTTGCAACCCGAGGAAATACGAAAGTTCACCAATCATTGACATTTCAAATTCTTTTTTCATCTTATTTGCTAAATCTTTACATGACTCATCTTTGTTGCTGCCAAATATGATATCATCAACATATACAACAAGAACAATAAGATGGCCATTTTCTATTTTGACATACAAATTACTATCCACCATACCTTTCTTGAACCCTTGTTGAGTAAGATAGTTGTCTAGCCTTGCATACCATGCTCGGGGTGCCTGTTTTAAGCCATATAATGCTTTCTTCAACTTGCAAACCAGGTTGGGATCATCACCAAGTTGGAAACCATCTGGCTGCTCAATATAAACCTCTTCTTCGAGTTTCCCATTCAAAAATGCTGATTTCACATCCATTTGATAAACTTTGAAATTCTTGTAAACTGCTAAAGCCAGAAACATTCTAATTGCCTCTAGTCTAGCCACAGGTGCAAAGGTTTCCTCAAAGTCAATACCTTCAACTTGTGCATAGCCTTTACATACCAATCTTGCTTTATTCCTGACTACCTGTCCGTCTTCATTCAATTTGTTTCGAAAGATCCATTTAGTACCGATTATATTTTTATTTGCAGGTCTTGGTACTAACTCCCAAGTTTTGTTTTTCTCGATCTGATCTAATTCTTCATTTATTGCCTTCATCCAACTTTCATCTTTGCTTGCGTCAGCAACATTTTTGGGCTCAATGTTGGATAATAGAGAGTAGTTGCTTACTACTCTTCTTCTTGTCTGAACACCAACTATGGGGTCTCCAATTATTTGCTCTCTAGGATGATCTTTCTGCTAGCTACCTATTTTGAATTTCTTATTTTCTTCCACTTCTGAATCCCTGTTTGAATCATCTGAGTCAATTTTTTGTTTCTTTTCCATTTCCTTTTCCTCATCTTCTTCAATAACCTCTTCATCAATTGGATAGTTCTCTTCATAGCTAATTACTCGTTCCCTGCCTTCATCAACTTTAACATCGGCACTATCCACAATTTTCCTTAGCCTCTTGTTGTAGCATTTGTAAGCTTTGCTTTTTGATGAATAGCCAAGAAAAATACCTTCATCCGCTCTATCTTCAAACTTACCAAGGTTTTCTTCAGTTCTTTTGATGTAACACTTGCTGCCAAAAACTTTAAAGTATCTTACTATTGCCTTTTTACCGAACCACAACTCATAAGGAGTTTTGCTTTCATGCGTCCTCAACATGCACCTATTTTGGATGTATACCATAGTATGGACTGCCTCTTTCCAAAATCTGTCTGCTACTTTGCTCTCAGTCAACATAGTCCGTGCCATTTTCTGCACTGTCCTGTTCTTTCTTTCTACCACACCATTCTGCTGAGGTGTCCTGGTTGTTGACAACTGTCTTCTAATACCATATTTTTCATAGTACTCTGTAAAATCCTCTGAAATGAACTCTCCTCCTCTATCTGATCTTAAACATTTAATCCTTTTTCCTGTTTGATTCTCAACTTGGTTTTTGAAAACCTTGAACATCTCAAAAGCTTCTGATTTAAGCTTCAAAAATAGTACCCATGTCATCCTGGAATAGTCATCTATACACAACATAAAATATTTGTCACCATTTATGCTTTGCGTTCTCATGGGTCCACATAAATCAGTATGTATTAGTTCCAAAGGTTTGCTTGTGTAGTACTCTTTTGTTTTAAATGAGACTCTAGTTTGCTTCCCCTTTTGGCATGAAGCACAAATGCTATTTGATGGTTTTCCAATGGTGGGAATATCTCTCACTGCCTTTTTTGAGCTAATTTTTACTAGATTGTCAAAACTGATATGACCAAGCCTCTTGTGCCACAACCAATTTTCTTCTTCCTGTCCAATCAAGCAAGCTCCTTCTGAAGTCTCTGAGAGAGTGTACAGGTTGCCAGATGTCCTCGATCCAGTTGCTATCAACTTTCCACTATTTGCTTTTCTGACTTCACAACCCTGCTTCTTAAAAATCACTTCATGACCTCTATCACAAATCTGACTTACGCTCAACAAGTTATGCTTCAGACCAACCACAAACAAGACTTCTTTTGACTTGATTTTTCCATCACTAATCTTAACTGAACCTTTGCCAACTATCTTAGCTCCATCATTATTTCCAAATTTTACTGAACCACCTTCATATTGCTGTAACTTCTCAAATTTTTGTTTGTCACTTGTCATATGACTGGAGCATCCACTATCAAGTATCCATGGTGCAGATTTATTCTGTGCTTTAAATGTTGTTTGTACGATCAGGGATTCCTTTTCTTCCTTAGATCGATCTTTTTCTTTCCACTCTGGTTTGATTACAGTTTTGGGCTCTTGTTTTGACTTTTCTTTTTCAGTAGCTTGTGCATGTTTTTCGAGAAATTTTCTATTTTGTCTCATTCCATTTGGTTGAAATTTTCTTCCCTGAAATTGATTTGATGCAAATGTACTTCGACAATTTCTTGCAATGTGCCCAAACTTATGACAGTTATAACATTCTACCGCATAATCCATCAAAGGTGAAAAAACATTTCTCTTGGTAAAATTCCTTGGTCCTACGTTATACTTGCAATCTGAAATATTATGTCCATAACCATTGCATTTAAAACAAGTAACCAGAAAAGAGATGATTGAACCTGGGTGATGGTCTTTGCCATGTTGTCGTAGGAGTCATAAATCTTCTTCTTCTTTGATGTGTGACATTGGTGAATCCATCATTGTCAATTCTCCTTTCGTGCCTTGCATTATTGCTTTCTTTTGCATGAGTCAATTTTTCTTGATCAACTCTGTTTCTTATCTTCATTCTTTGATCCATTTGATGATTCTCCTTCGACAAAGCCCAAACCAAATTTCATGCCTGTAGTCCTTTGGATATTTATGATCTTATCCAGCTTCATAGAACTTTCTTCACGTTTGTGATGACAACTAATTTTACGATTCATCTCTTCTATCTGCATTCTTAAACCAACAGTCTCTTCTTCTAGTTTGCAGCAATAATCTATTTTCATGGTTATTTGTACTTCGAGATCTTCAGATATTTTCTTGGATTCTTCTATCTGTACTTTCAAACTGGTTATGATTTCATTTGCATCCTCAAGCTTTCTTGAAATTTTCTTATTCTTTTTCCTTTCTATCTTCAATACATCCAGAGCTGCAATTAGTTCCTCTTCCAAATTTACTTCTGCATCAATTTCTTCTTCATCACATTCTTGTTCTTTTTCTATTTTTTCTTCTTTGAGTGCCATGAAAAGAGCTTCACCTGTTTCCTTTTCAGAATCCTCACTGCAGTTGTCTTCTGATGAACTGACATTCTTGGAGATGAAACTTTTCTTCTTGAAGTTGCCTTTTCTGAAATTTGTTTTTTTCTTCCAGTCACTTCTTTCTTGGTGCGATCCTTCATCACTTTTGTTCTTCTCATTAAGTGGACAATTAGCTGCAAAATGCCCAACGCCTCCACAATTGAAACATTTAAGCGGTAACTTTCCTCTGTATTTTCCTTTTCCCCTTTTTAGTTTTCGAACAAAGTTTGCTTCCATTTCATCTGATGTCTCTTCTTCCTCGGATTCTTGTTTTGCTTTCATATTTTTATGGGCTTTAAAAGCAGCTTCTCTATCTGTGGGTTTAGATTTTCCTATTCTCATCTCATATGCAGTCAAAGAACCATGCATCTCATCCATACTAAAAGTATTTAGATCTTTAGCTTCTTCTATAGCTGAAACTTTAGAATCAAATCTTTGAGGAAGAGATCTTAATACCTTTTTCACGATGACAGAATCTTTGATTTCCTCGTCGAGTCCTCTAATCGCATTAATGACTTCATTAACTCTCAAGCATATATGCCTCTATGTTCTCATTGTCATTCATCTTTAATACTTCGAACCGAGCTCGATGTGTTTGTAACTTGGCCTCCTTGATCTTAGCGTCTCCTTCATGAATGCTCCTCGGTTTGTCCCATATTTCTTTTGCCATTTTACAACTCATAATTTTTACCAGTTCACGGTCCACTAATCCGCACATGATAGCATTCTTTGCTTTTGAGTTATTCTCAAACAGTTTCTTACCGACAACATCGGTTGGAGAAGTGGTGGGTATTGTGTATCCACTATCTACTGAATCCCAAATGTCGTATCCCAAAGCACAAAGATATGTCTGCATCCCGAGTCTCCAAAATGCGTAATTAGTTCCATCAAACAATGGTGCTTTGTTTGATGAGAAGCCTTCACCACCTGCCATTGTGTCACTTCCAAGATCACCCTAGCCGATTAAGCTTGTTCAAGAACCTCGCTCTGATACCAATTGTTAGTCTCACAATGACACTGAGAGGGGGGTGAATCAATGTAGCTCTTTAAAACTTAAATCTTCAACTCTTAAAGCCAAAACAATGAGAACTTAAAACCAAATAAAGCAAATATAACAAGAGAGCATCACACAACACAAGATGTACCGAGGTTCACCGATTTGGCTACTCCTCAAAAATTGATTGTTTGGACTCCCATCCAAATCTAGCCTTTGCAAAGCAACAACTTTACAATCAATTTACTAGCACCCACTGGAAGGAGCACCAACCCCTGATTTATCTGCACCAATAGAAAGGAGCACCAACCCCTGATTTATCTGCACTAACAAAAAGGAGCACCAACCCCTGATTTATCTACACCAACAGAAAGGAGCACCAACCCCTGATTTATCTACACAAAGAAAGGAGCACCAACCCGATTTACACCAACTAGAAGGAGCACCAACCCCTGATGCCAAGCACCAACTTGGACTTCAATTTTGAAACTAGAAGATTGACATATAAATGCCTTCACTTTTACAAGACCCTGACTGGTCTATTGCTTACTCAACATCTCCCACAATTCACACAACACACACCCTTCTCGCTCACCTCTCGCTCTCCTCTCGCTCTCTTCGCAAGATAAAATCCCCTCTTAAATTCTCCAAGCAACACTCCTTTTATAACCATCCTTTCTCTTTGTAACTCCAGTTGTAACTCCTTTCATATTCTCATACGCCACTTGTCAATTGTAACACCTTCTTTATGTAACTCCTTTTGTATATATAGAGTAGGCATTTCATCAAACACGTTACATGCAAATAATTGACACCATATTCTCCTACCATGACTGTTCGTCTTCTCGGTCATGACTGTTCATTTTCTCCTTTGCATGCATGCGATTTTGGTTTAAAAAGCTAAAAAGCTTTCATTTCTATTTTATGACTGTTCATTTTCTCCTTCTATGACTGTTCATTTTCTCCACATGGGCATTGTTCGTTTTCTCCTCGATGACTGTTCATTTTCTTTTCCTTATGATATTTTTTCGTTTCTATTTTGAGGCTCTTCTTGAGTCGTAAAAATGTGACATGTCGTGATATCGTGACACTTTTGTTACTCTTCCTGCCTGCCCTTTTTGAGTCATGAAAATGCGACATGTCGCGATATCATGACACTTTTTTTACTCTGCCTGCCCCTTTTGAGTCACGAAAATGCGACATGTCATGATATCGTGACACTTTTTTTCTCTCTCTCCTTTTGAGTCGAAAATGCGACATGTCGCGATATCGTGACACTTTTTTTTCTCTCTCTTTCTCTTTTTAAAATGCGACATGTCACGATATCGTGACACTTTTTCTTTCTCTTTCTCTTTTGGCGGAAAATGGACATGTCGCGATATCGCGACACTTTTTCTCCTTGCTCTTTCTCTTTGCTTTGGCCTCAGAAAATACAACATGTCGTGATATCGCGACACTTTTTCTCCTTGCTCTTTCTCTTCTTTGGCCAGAAAATGACAAATGTCGCGATATCATGACACTTTTTCTCCTTGCTCTTTCTCTTTGCTTTGGCCCGCGAAAATACATGTCGCGATATCGTGACACTTTTTCTCCTTGCTCTTTCTCTTTGCTTTGGCTCATGAAAATACAACATGTCACGATATCGCGACACTTTTTCTCCTTGCTCTTTCTCTTCTCTTTTGGCCACGAAAATGCAACATGTCGCGATATCGCGACACTTTTTCTCCTTGCTTTTTCTCTTCTCTTTGGCCGTGAAAATGCAACATGTCGCGATATCGCGACACTTTTTCTCCTTGCATTTTCTCTTCTCTTTTGGCCATGAAAATGCAACATGTCGCGATATCGTGACACTTTTTCTCCTTGCATTTTCTCTTCTCTTTTGGCCTGAAAATGCAACATGTTGATATCGTGACACTTTTTTCTTTGCTTTTTCGCTTCTATTTTGCATATGGGCCACTTCGGTCTTCTTGGACAACCTGTAACAACTTCACCCAAACATCAAAAACATCCTCATAAGCATTTAACATCACTGTACATACTCTGAGTAACCTCTGAACTCCTGTCCACTGCATCAACCGATCTATCTGACTGTGTTGACAACAATGACAATACTGTCGCTGCACCTTGCTCAACACAACACAAGAAGGAGAATTACAATACCATGGGTGCAAATCCATGGGCTGACTATACATTAACCCAAAACCACCCATATGGGTCTAAAAAATAGCTTAAACCCCCAAAATAATTCCCTATATGAGTAGAGTGTCTAGTCCTCTCAGAGTTAACCCCACCTGAATAACAAGGAAAAAATATTCAATACAATTCCAACATTCTCCCACTTATTGAATACTTTCCATAGGGGCTTAAAATTATCATTATCTATTGTCAAGAGCAACCATACCCATAGATCTTCTAAACCAATTTTTTTTTAGTAGGTATAGCCTTTGTTAATGAATAAGTAGTATTCTTATTTTTATCAACTTTCTTCAACATCACCTAGTTCTCTTCAACCATATCTCTCACAAAATGGCACTTTATATCAATATGTTTTAACTAATCATGAAAACCATAATTTTTTGCCAAAAATATTACACTCTGACTATCACTATCAATTCTCATAGCTTTTGCTTAAGACCAATTTTTGAACAACTCTACAGCCATAGTACTTCTTTATAGGTATGAGTTGGTGGAATGTACTTTGCTTTTATAGTGGATAAAGAAACCATTGATTAATTTTTACTCATCCAACTTACTACCCCTCCAAATAGTCTGAACACATAAGCACTCATGGATATTCTCTTGTCAAGATATCCAACCTAGTCAGCATCCACAAAGCCTCGTATATTTACAATATTATTATCTCTAGATTTTCCTTGATAACATATAGCATAATTTGTAGTTCCACGCAGGTATCTGAAGATATTCTTCATGCAATCCAATGTTCCTTTATTGTATTGTATATATATTTGCTACCTACTCCCACTACATGTGCAATATAAGGTCTAATATAGACAATTGCATACATTATATTACCAACAACACTGGCATAAGGAACATGATGTATTTCTTCAATTTTCTTATTTGTTTTAGGACATTGTTCAGTAAATAACTTTTGACCAACATGATATGGAGTACATACTAGTTTACAATCATGCATCTTAAACCTATGTAGTATCAAATTTATATATTTCCTTTTATTTAACCACAACTTTCTATTTGCATGATCCTTTATTATTTCCATGACCAAAATAAATTTTGCAGCACCTAGATCCTTCATGTCAAATTTAGAAGATAGCTAAGATTTTAGTAACTTTATCATCTCCTTATTGTTACCAATTAACAACATGTCGTTCACATACAAACCAATGATAAAAAAAATTTCACCTTCCTTTTTGAAATAAACACATGGATCTGATTTGCTTTTTCCAAGCCCAAGTGTCAAAACAAACCTATCAAATTTTTGGTTCCACATTATTGGACATTGCTTTAATCCATAAAAAGACTTCTTCAACTTGCATACCAAGTCCTCCTTACCTTTTACCCTAAAGTATTCTAGTTGTGACATATATATGTCTTCATCAAGTTCACCATGTAGAAAAGTTATCTTTACATCCATCTATTCTATTTCAAAATCAAAAGCAGAAAAAATAGCCAAAAAAACTCTAATTGATATTTTAGTTTAGCCACAGAAGAAAAAATATCACCAATGTCAATTCTCTCAACTTGGGAAAATTCTTTTTCTACCAGGTGAGATTTTTACTTCTCCAACTTTCCTTCTACATTATACTATTTCTTGAATAACCACTTACAACCAATAGTTTTTCTTCTAGGGGGTAGTTTCACCAAGTCCAATGTCTTATTTTTATCTAGGTACTCTATTTATTTCTCCATGGCCCTTTTCCAAGACATATTCTCACTTGATTGAAGTGTCTCCTTTATAGTCTTGGGTTCTTCATTAGTAACTAATAAATTAAATGCGGAAAAAAAATTTAAGGGCTATACCTTTCTAGGAGTCTTCTCACTCGATATAATCTCTTTAAAATTGAATTTATAGGTTTTACATATTCATATTTATCCTCACCTTCTTCCTCTAAATATTCCTCTTCAAACTCTCTTCATAATTCATATTCTTCTATAGCATCAGGTTCTACCATAGGTTCTTCCTCCTATTATAATTTTACTTGAACTATTTTAGGTTCTTTGCTTGGTTACATTTGCTATTTTAGAACCCTTTTTGTTTCTCTAAAAATCATATTATGACTATAAGCAATCTTCTGTGTTTATAGGTTCCACAATTTATATTATTTAACACCAGTACTATAAACCACAAATATACATTTTTTAAATTTATAATCTAGCTGAGTCGTTTTCTCTTTTGGGACATACATATAAGTTTCGTAAAAAAATGATATTATATGATTGAGAGAGGGTTTCTTACCAGTCCACTCTTCTTTTGGAGTTTTATCCACCAAATTTGATGTAGGAAATCTATTAATGAGGTAACAAGTAGTTAACATGGCTTCTACCCAAAATTTATTTTCTAACCCTGCATTGCTTAGCATACTTCTAGCCTTATCCATCGATGTTCTATTCATCTATTCTACAAATCCATTTTGTTGTGAAGTATATGGATTTATTCTCTTATCTTCTATTCCATAGTCCTTGCAAAACTGCTCAAATTCATTAGAGCAATACTCACCACAATTATCACTTAAAACCTTTTTATCTGATTTTCTACAAGAGCCTTGAACTCTTTAAATAATTTCAAAAAATGTCTGATTTATACTATAAAAAATATACCTAGGTCTTTCTTGATAAGGCATATATAAATATAACAAAATATATAGATTTACCTAATGATACTTTTGCAAATCCAAACACCACTATGAACTATATGTAAAATTCCTTCAAAATTTGTAGTACTACTAGGAAACTTGACTTCAGTTTGCTTTCCAAAGACATATTATTCACAAAAATCAAAATTTAATGGGCAATCAAAAGTTTCTTCAACCATACCTTTCATTTTTAATGTTCAAAGTCCTTTCTCACCAATGCACCCCATGTGTTGATACCACAACATTATCTTCGCTACAATAATACTTAGAGCTTCTTCTACCATATTGATTTCCAATACGACTAAAGAGTTATTGCAATAAATACTTATAGTTTTAGCCTCAAGTTTGAATAGAGTTCCTATATGAACTCTCATTTCCATTACTAAGCATCCACAAACCATATTGCAGCTATCCTTATTGAATATCATAATCACACCCACATCATTCATCTTATTAATGGATATCAAATTTCTTTC
Organism: Wollemia nobilis; assembly: GCA_028583015.1. Taxonomy (NCBI): domain Eukaryota; kingdom Viridiplantae; phylum Streptophyta; class Pinopsida; order Araucariales; family Araucariaceae; genus Wollemia; species Wollemia nobilis. Next base: position 16,581,326 of record JAQPPZ010016436.1, on the reverse strand, counting down.
TAAACCCAGAATATATAGCACACCAAGAAGGGTTTTAATTCTTCCATATTTTAACCTCAACTTGACTCTTTATTGACCTATTATTTTATGTGTCGAATTATCTCTCGAGAAGACTTCACCTCCATTTATATTTTTATATTTATAGAACCCCTCTCTATGAGGAGTCATATGAAAATAAGTGCTTGAGTCAATCATACATGAGTCATGGTATTTACTTGAGCATGCTGCAACTATGTATAGGTCCCCTAAATCTTCATTTTTGGTCTTCGATTTTGTAGATGTTCCTTCATCGACTATTCTCAACATTTTTAGATTTGTAGTCTCTTTTATAATACCATGTTTTACCACACTTCTAGAATTTTCATTTGTCTAGAACAATAGATTTTCTACTAGATTTTAATTTCATTTCTCATGTTTTATTTTTGCTTCTTTCTTGAGAAAGGCCTCTCACAACCAAGGCACACTCTCGATGACAATCCTCAAAATATTTTTGTCTCGTTTTCTCAAAAATAAATGTTCCTACTATATCCTCTACTTTCAATGTAGAGGTAGTATGGGTGATAGCCATAACTAGGTTATCCCAAGAATCAGGTAATAAACAAAGTAAAGTAATACACTTCTTCTCTTCATCCATTTTTACATATACAAAGTTTAATTGACTTATCATAGTGTTAAAAGCATTCAGATATTTAGCCATAGAGTCACCATCATTCATCCAAAGTGAATATAGCTTATTTCAGAGAAAGATTTTATTTGCCAATGACTTTGTTTGATACAGTGCTCCTAGATTTTCCCATAACAACTTTTTCATGGTCTCTATCAATACATTCAATAATACTAAATTAGATAAGTATAATCTGATAGAGCTCCTTGTCTTCCAATCTATCTAAATCCACTCCTCATCTATCATCCTTATTGTTTTTACTCCCAAGACTATAACCCATTGATCTATATCCATAAATATATCATCCACCTTGAGTTTCCATAAATCAAATTTTTGTCCATTAAAATTTTTGATCACTACCCATGTGCTTCTCATCATTTTTCCTTTTCCTATGTTCTTTTTCTCACTACTCCCACTCAAGAATAAATTTATCCTAAGTTTTAAACCCTTACTCCTCGAACAAATATAATACCTATATTTGATACCAAATGAAGAGAAATAATGCCCTGATAAAAGAAATCTATAAAATTAGTAAGTGCAAAATCAATAGAAAAATAGAGAAGAATAAACACACTACACAAGAATTTATCCTAGGAAACCCTTAAAAGAAAAAACCCATCAAGAATATTCTATTATTGTATAAACTTGAATATATCCAATACAATAATATCCTTATACATGTTTTGCTTTATTTCACTTGTGATTACATTGCTTGTGCATTTCATAGACTAAACCGTCATTCAAGCGTTGTTTTATATATGGGCAACACAAGAAGGGGAATTACAATACCGTGGGCAAAAATCCATGGGCCAACTATACATTAACCCAAAAATACCTATATGGGTCTAAAAAATAACTTAAAACCTCAAAAATAATTCCTCGAGGGCTACCACCCTTGAACCCCCAAACCTCAATAAGTATAGGATCGGAGTATCTAATCCTCTTAGAGTTAACCCCACCTGAATAATATGGAAAATATTCAACACAATTCTAATAAACAGGTTGGTAGGATTGGTTGACCAAGATACACCATGCTCATAACCAGTTCATTACTTTTGGAAATGAACGTGGTCTTTCCATTGTAGTTATAGGATATGCACCACTTGCTTTACACAATGGGAATAATTTCCTTACCACGGATGTGTTGTATGTACCTAGCCTTAAGAGTAGTCTCCTTTCTATTGGATAACTTATAGATAAGGGTTATATTATCTTTTTTGACAAAGAAAAATGTTATATTCAAGAACCAAATAGCTCTATCAAATCCATGGAAGTCAAGAAGGATGGCATCTATTACCTCCTTACCCAATCTATAATTCAATCATCTTTGCATGCAACTACTACTTTCTCTTTGGATTATATGTGGCATGAAAGAATGGATTATTTAAACTTTCATAATCTTCAAATGATGGAAATAATGGGTTTGGTAAAATTACTTCCTCACTTAAGGGATTCTAAATGAATTTTTGAACCATGTGTTATTGCCAAACACCATAGATAGCATTTTGATCCAAGAAAGGCTTGGAGAGCCAGGAAACCATTATAGTTAGTGGATTCAGATATTTTTAGGTCAATATCTATTCACTCTCATACTAGGGCTAAATATTACATCACTTTAATTGGTGATTATAGAAGAAAAATTTGGATATATCTCATTTAGTATAAATGGCAAGCCCTTGATACATTCAATAAATTCATGGTACTTGTTGAAAGAGAGAGTTTCTATCATATTTCCACCTTGAGCACTGATAATGGTGGAGAATACATCTCCAAAGATTTTTTTAGCTTTAGTAAGAATAATGGGATAAGGAGGTTGTTCACAACTTCTTATAATCCTCAACAAAATGGAGCAGTTGAAAGGATGAATCAGACCATCACAAACAAGGGAAATGTCTATGATAGTTGTTGCATTGCCAAACATATTTTGGGGAGAAGTTGTTCTTACTATTGCATACTTGACCAATAGATCCTATACTAAGGTTTTGCATGACATAACACCAGAGGAATTATGGAGTTGAAGGACACCCTATGTGGGCCATTTTAGAGTCTTTGGATGTGATGCCTATGCTTACATTCCTCATCAAAAAAGAAAAAAAATTGATGACAAGAGCTAAAAATGCATCTTTGTTGGCTATAGTGATAGTGCCAAAGCCTATAAGTTATATGAGATTTTTTCGAAGAGGATTTTTCTCTCTAGGAATTTTACCTTCGATAAGTATCCCCCACCAAATCCTCCTCATATGACCCCATTATTTCAACCAAATATTAAAATAGTTGATCACTTAGAACCCACTTCCTCACCTCATTTTTTATATTCCATCACAAGTCAAAGCCTTACTCAAAGTGAGGATCTCCCACTCATGATACATGTCCTCCTTACCCTCCTAATACTCCATATAATGATAATACCAACATTAAATTCTTTATCTAAGTGGGTATAATCTACCATAGATGTAGCCCAAAGCCACTTGCCCACTTATATAGGCAAAAGGTCTTCTGCCCTAAGATACCTAGTGAACTATGCTCTCATGGCCAAAGTATTGAGCCAATTAGAACCTTATAATTTCAAAGAAGCACTTGGTGATCCTAAATGAAATATTTCCATAGAATAATAATTGAATTCCATTGAATGAAATCTCACATGGGACTTAGTTGATTTACCCCCAAGCAAATCTACCATTGGTACAAAATGGGTGTATAATGCAAATGATAAATAATATGGCTCATTACATCTCTACAAGGCTCACCTAGTAGCTAAAGGGTATAATCAATAAGAAGATATTGATTATAAGGTTTGCTTCTATGGAAAATATGACTACCATCTACATTGTTATTGCTTTAGCCGCTCAAAAACATTGGCCTATATATCAGATGGATGTAAAAAGTTCCTTCCTCAATGGCCCATTTTAGGAAGAAATGTATGTTGATCAAACACCAATGTACATAATCAAAAACCAAGAAAATAAAGTCCTCAAATTGAATAAAGCATTATATAGGTTGAAGTAGGCACCATGATATTGGTATACCAAAATTGACTCCTATTTCATTAACCTTGGTTTCACTAGATCTACATTATAATCTACTCTCTATGTAAAACATTGGAGGAATCACATAATTTTGGTGATATTGTATGTGTATGATCTTATCATTTCAAGTGATGACATAGATGGAATAAGGTTTCTCAAAAAGAACTTATGCAAAAACATTGAAATGACTAACTTGGTTCTCCTTTACTGCTACTTAGGCATACAAGTGTGGCAACATCCTAGCAAGATCTTAATATCCTAGGCTAAATATATTCAGTATCTCTTTGAGAGGTTTCACATGTAGGAGTTTAAACTCTCCCTCACTCTCATGGAAACCCAATTGAAATTTATTGATAGTGATGATGAGGAAAGGGTTGATGGCACCCTTTACAGACAACTAGTTGGAAGTTTGATCTACTTAACTTCAACTAGACCAGATACCACCTATTCAGTGGGTCTTGTTTTGAAATTCATGCAGATCCCAAGAAGAGCCATTGGATAATAGCTAATATTATTTTGAGATTCCTCAAGGGTACCCCTCATCATGGTCTTCTATACATAGTATGTGATAACTTTTAATTTATTAGGTACATAGATTTAGAGTGAGCTAGTTGTCTTGAAACTACAATATCAACTATTGGTTATTGCTTTCAATTGAGTCAGGGTACCATTTCATGGAGCACCAAGAAACAACATAGAATTTCCTTATATTTAGTAAAAGTAGAGTATAAGGTAGTAATTAAGGCAAATAAGGAAGCCATTTGGATGAGGCAACTATATAAGGATGTTGGGCTAATTATAGATGGTCCAACAAACATATTGTGACAATCAAAGTACCATTTAGATGACCAAAAATCTAGTCTTCCATGCTTGGACAAAGCACATTGATATCAATCATCACTTCATCTAATAAACGATCCAAGAAAAAATTATACACATGGAGTATGTACCAATTCAAGATCATGTGGCTAACATCTTCACCAAGTCACTTGGGTTTGACAAGTTTTCCAAGTTTATAAAAATTCTCTATGTATGTTGTAATGTGATTCAACAATAAGGGAGACATATTTAATGTTGACTTATTTTTTTGTATATAAAAGTGCTCCTTAAGGGGGTATGTTAGAATATTTTAATGTGCATGTTGCCTATGCACTTTCATAGATTTCACATGAATAGGGTTAGGGATTCCTTCCTACATATGCATAGTTTAGAGTTAGGCTTTTCCTCTCTACAACCCTAATACCACTTCTTTTGCTATATATATGAATTGTAATCCATGAGAATAATAAGTTCAAAGTCCATTATTCAATAGGCTAAAGCCTATTCTATTTACCTCTATGTTGTGTTGCCATTCTATGTTATGGTATAATACCAACACCTTGGAGGTTCTTCAATGTCAATAAAATTGGCATTATGCGAGTTACTCAAACTTTCCTTCTTTCGACAATTGGCCTCCCTAATATTATCTGATCCATACCATCTACACATCATTTCATGGTTTTTTTTTGTTTCCTACCACTAGCACATTCTAGTATCCTACCACTAGCACATTCTAGTAATTTCTTGCAAAATGCTCCCACTTTTAGCATCTTCAACATTGAATAATGGGTTTATCATTCAAATCATATCATAGTCTACCTTATCCATATTATGGTCAATTTCATTATTTTTACTGGAGTCTTCCTTATTAATTTTTCCTACAACTTCCACTTGTTGCTCCCTACCCACTTTTTAAAGTGCTAGACTTCTCCTCCTCTTTTTCCACTATTAGGATTTGAAACAAAACAAAATTTTCAGACAAGTTACATTTGTGTGTCATATTGCCTTGCAGTCTGAACACAAACAATCCTTTTCCTTCTATTTATCTCCCTTCACATCATTAATAATTTTTTCCAAGTCCTTTCTCATGGCCTGGATGGCAATAGTCAAGTCATCATAGTCACTATTCGAATCATTATCACAATAGTGACTTCCTCTTGTTGTTGTTTGCTTCATTTTTCTTTCCAAGTTGAGAGCTCTATCAAAGGTTTCTTTTTAAGTGGTAGATGGTACTTACTTCATCTTCTTGTATCTTGATAGAAATCCATCTAGGAACCATCGCTTCTGCAACCCATATACCAATTTCAACTTCATCTTATTGATGAGTTTCTTTAGTCTCCTATTGTATGACTTGATATTTTTATCCTTTCTTTTCTTTGTGAAATAAATTTATATGATGATCTCTATGACATCATCAAGTAATATAAATTCCTTTATTAATTTAGCCTTTAATTCATCCCATGTGGTGAAAGGAATTGCTATTTTTAAATGTTAATCCATTAAGATTCCTCATAATGTAGCTATAAATAATCTAACCTAGGATCCTTCATCATCAACACCATTTTCTCACCATATTATTTCACATGTGTCAATATGGTATTCTAGGTTTTTTCCATATCCCAAAAATGGTAGGCATTTTTGTCTTTCTACTATTATAGCTATATTTTCCATTGGTGGTTGATCTTCTTCACTTGATGATTCTTCTCAAATTTTTCCATCCAAGTGGAGAATCCCTAAGATTCCTCTCTTGCATACCCATGCCACTTGTTATCCATTCTCTTCTATCCTAATCACTCTCTAGCACCCATGGGAGACTTTACAAATAGGTTTCCATTTCATTCTCATGTGTGTGCACAAAAATTATAATGAATTCAATTTTGTTGTATATATGTTTGATATTATGGTTGTAGGTTTACCATTCGGAGAGCTCAAAGGCTTCAACCGTGGAATATATTGGAAATGTTTACTATTTTTTTTGTAGCCATGCCTACAATTAATATCCAACAATGCACTGGATCTACAACAAAGACCCTGTAACAAATCTAGGAAGGCAAGAATATTGGATTGAAAAGAGAATTATCACATAGGGTAGTTACCTATGAGCACAACTAAATAGGGTCATTCTTCAGGAACACAACCACATAGGGTGGTTACCTAGAGTCACAACCACACATGGTAGTTACCTAAAGAGCCAACTACCTCGAGCGATTGAGCTTCAAGGCAAATGACAACTCCAAACCAGCCACCCATTACACAAAAAGGTAAATTAGGTATTTTTTAGGTTTTGTAGGTATTTCACATAGGTTTGTAACTTTTGCACCTGATTTTGTGAAGTTTTGTAACATTCTATCTGCTTTTGTAACCCTCTTTTACGATTTTGGGCCTCATCACAAAAGGCCCTCTATATGTTATTGATGTTGTCATTGTGAGATTTTGTGCAGGTATTGGATACACATAGAAGCTTGGGATGTCAAACAACACACCTTCTAAACCCTCCCACAATGTGTGTGGTCAAGGAGATAACTTGCGACACCATAGATATTACTTGTAAAAGAAAATTATTCATTTTGGGAGGTCAATTGTGATAAAAAAGGTTGATTTGTGAAATATAAAATTTATCAATATCAAATCTCTTGTTTTTTTTCTATTTTCACTTATTATGGTGCATTTTATCTTTCACAAAAATTGAGATCACAGTGAGACCCTTTGTCCATAACACATCTAACGTTTATTATTTTTCATGAGATTTGGCACTTGCATTGAGCATAGCATGTATTATGTGTTTTGCTTAGGGTTATTTGTGCATGCATGTTTTTTTGGCTTGATTTTCTAACTTTTGGCCTTCTATATCTATTATAGGTACCTAAGGGTAGGAAAGACATAGTCACACATCTCATACTAGGGCTTGATCTTGCAATATCTGCCATCACAGACTTAGACACAACTATCCAAGGTGGTCCACAAGCTCAAAGTCAACTTCCCAAGGTAGTCCACAAGCTCAAACACAATCACATAAGGAATTTATTAGGCTCAGACACAACCACACAAGGTGGTTCATAGGCTCAGATACAACTGCACAGGCTCAAACTCAAGGACACAATATGCTTAGCTTATTTTCCTTTTAGCATAAGTTTAAAGTTTAGTTGCTCATACCTCCTAATTTTGTGCAGAAATTCATAGCATAGTTGTTTTTTATTTCCTTCAAAGAATCAAAGGTATAGTAGCTTATTTTTTAAAACACTCAAGGCGCATGCATTAGATTAGTTATTATTTATTTTCAAAAACTCAAAGACTCATTATATTAGCCATCATTTGCTTTTCAAAAGTAAATAGCTTAAGTCATTTTTTTCTTTCCAAGATTAGTAGGTCAATTTTTTCATGCTTCCATAAGCTCATTTAGAGAAATATTTCTTTTAATAGCACAATAGATCATTATTTTCAGTGCATCTTTAGGGTTAGTTTTAAACTTGCATGGTAAATAGGCATCAAAAAAATCAAACAAACGCAATCCAAAACAACATAAAATAAAAAGAAAATCAAACCACACACATTTACATGTTATATTTTGTAAATATTTTGTGAGGAAAACCTCTCGTGGATTTCACCACCAACCATCAGTTTAGCCCTTTAGACACCATAGCTAGATCGCATAGTTTCCTATATTTCATCACTGAGAAGTTGGTTACTCTTGGGGCTACCTCAAGGTAATTTTGAGGTTAGATACCCTTTTGTTCATAGGGCTTAATAATTTTTGGACTTGTAGCTCTCATTTATATCCAAGCTCAACTGAGGGTGAAGCAAAATCCAGGCTAGGCAAGTAGCATGATGTAGACAATGTAGCCTCTCTCGATAGGTTTATTTTATCACCTTAGAATTCCTAGAGCCAACCCACCATCCTAGAAATCCTTCTTAGTTGTTTGTGTCTCATTCTCCATCAAGGGGGTGGGAATAAACACACCTTTCTAGATTTTATTCCATCAACCATTTATAGTTCCTAGGTCTAGGGAACATCAAACACACATAAATCCAAAAATAAAAAAAAACTTTATAAAAACACAAAAAAAATCAAAACTTCAAAAAATGAAAACATCAAAGCATTCATTGTTTTCTTGTTTTTCTATTTATATATATAGCATGGTTTTCCTTATAAAAAAAGAGAAAAGAGAGCATCCACTAGCACTCGTTCCATTCCTACTTGTAGACATATAAAATTAACAATTTTTCTAATGTAATAAATCAAATAAAAATACCTCAACAAGACTTTGAAAATTAAAATTAATCTAATATTGCTCAATGAAACCTTAGAAACACTATAAATATTAATGTAAATAATAATTAATCCAATTTTTGATATATTTCTAACACCTACAAAAGTAACAAAAATATTAAAATATTATACAAATATCCTACATCCCCACATGCTACTATTATTATAATTAAATATGTTATTAATCTCAATGTTGTTAAGTAATAGTAATTGATATCACCATCATAACTATATTTATTACCTCCTTTTTTGCATAGAAATGTTAAAGGAATAAAATAATCAAAAAAAGACAGTTAACACTAATTAAATATAATATTAAGATCCCCTAATCTAAATTATGAAATGTTATAGACACCCTATTTATTGTAAAGTCTCTATAATATTGGAGAATATGTCCCATTTTGAAATTTAAAATTCCCCCATTTAATAATCCACCTCATTGGTACTCCCCCCCTCATGACATAAAAAGTATTTTAAAATTTAAAATGTGTGCCTAACAAAATCCACATTTATTTTAGTTGGTCCAAGGACAAGCCACCTCACCACTTTTACAATTTTAAATTATTTTACATTCCCCCATGCATCTAGAAGCACAATTTAAAATTACTTTCCATCCTTCTAGACTCCTCTTTTCTCCAAAGCACTTAAATGCAACCCTCCACCTCACCCTCTCTAGATTTTTCACTCAACTACCCTTGCCTATGTGGAATCCATGTGGAGTCCACATGGCATCCCACTCATCCACCCTAATTTTACCTATAAATACAACTTTCCACAACCATTCTAAGGGAGCCTATTTTATGCTAAGTACATGCTGCCAAAATTTCTATTCACCATCAACACTATCCTACATTGCTATCAACACAAGACTTTTTTTACTACTCCCTGGAGGACTTTTTGTTATAAAGTAATGCCCTTTGGACTTAAAAATACCAGAGCCACTTACCAAAGAGCCATGAATTATATTTTTCATGACTATATGCATAAAATCATGGATTATTATGTTGATGACCTCCTCGTAAAATCCAAACATCGACATGACCATATAGATGTTCTACGAAAAGTCTTTGATCACATTTTGGAACATAACGTTAGGCTCAACCCAAAGAAATGTGTCTTTGGAGTTACTTCAGGCAAGTTAATTGGATTTGTTGTTTCTAAAGATGGCATTCGTGTGGACCCAAACAACTTCAAGGCTATAACATACATGTCCCCCTCAAAACATTAAAGAGTTAAGAATATTACAAGGCAAGATTCAAGCTATTCATCGGTTTATAGCATAATTATCAGATAAATGTCAGTCCTTTAACCACATTTTACAAAAGGGAGTTACTTTTGAATGGACACCTGAATGTCAAGTTGCTTTCAATAATATTAAGCGATACCTAGCGTCCCCTCCAGTTTGCGTTCCTCCCAAGCCTGATATCCCATTTCTTTTGTACATATCTACAACTGATTTTACTCTAGGGACCATGCTCGCACAAAAGAATGATTTAAATCATGAGCAAGCTATTTATTATTTAAGTCGTACACTTGTTAGCTATGAGAGTCATTATCCCTATGTGGAGAAGTTATGCCTTGATATAATATTTGCTACTAATAAATTGTGACATTATATGTTGAATCATACTACTTATGTGGTGGCTAAAGAAAACCCCCTATGCTATATAATGACTCGTACATATACCAACAACAGAACCACAAAATGGATATTTCTACTTAGTGAGTTCGACATTGAATTTATTAGCAAAAAATCTATCAAGGGTCATGTCATTGCTGACCAACTTGCGGAAGCTCGTTTGTCTAATATTGAACCTTTTAAAATTGAGCTTCCTAATGATTGCATATTTACTGTCAATACAATAAATGAATTAACCCCTCATGAAGATGATAATGATGACTTGACTCTATTATTTGATGGTTCTTAGTATAAAAAGGGGGTTGTGCAGGATTCGTCTTAGTTACTCCCCAAGGGATTCCTATCCCTTTCTCTTTTAAATTAGACTTTCATTGCATGAATAATAATTCTGAATATGAGGCTCTTATTCTTGGACTTCAAACTGTTTTAGCAATGCGTGTAAGGTGATTACGTATCTTTGGTGATTCTCTTTTAATTGTTAATCAAATTAAGGGGGTTTATCAATGTAAAGATCTAATTCTGAAGTCCTATAAAGACATTGTTGACACGTTGTTGGCCTAATTAGACTGGTATGAAATTGATGCCATTCCTCGATCATCCAATCAATTTGCCAATACTATGTCTTCCCTCGGATCCCTTATACCTAAGAACCCCTTTTACAATGTTACCACCCTTCACATTAAAACTTTGGCTCAATCCGCTCTTCACTCCTCTACACCTGACACTGAATGTGATGTAAATTTTATTACTATTGAATCCCCCTATCTTAAAATATTTCAAATTCGAACTCTTCTTCATTCCCTCATCCATATAGATCCTTCCTTCTTTGCTAAGCCTATGTTTGATACGTATCCCTCCATCACTGCTCCACTTTTTAAAACCTTCACTCAAACAATAACTCAATCCACAATATATAACTTCACCATTGATAGAGATTGTTACACCACTACCATTTCTACCAACTCTTCTTCCACCTTGTTTGATAACTTACGAGAATATCTTCGAACTAGATCCTTTCCACCAAATTTTTCCTCTACCACCAAGCGAGATTTTAGACAAAATGTAGCACGATATGTGCTATTGGGGGACATCCTATATAAATGAGGTTATGATGGTATTCTACTCCATTGTCTAGAACCTGTAGAAACTCAATGGGCACTTTCTCAAGCACATGATAGTACGTGTGAATGGCATTTTAGCGGTTTAGCAATTGCTAAACAAATTTTACAAATGGGCTATTATTGGCCTACCATGGAGCATGATTGCTCTGAATATGTTAAAAGATGTGTCAAATGTCAAACTCATGCTCATCTAAATCATGTGCTTGCATAAGCTTTACAACCCCTACAGGCCCATTGGCCATTTCACAATGGGGGCTAGACTTGATTGGTAAAAGTTCTCCCCCATATTATGGACAACATACCTTTATTATAACGGTTGTCGAGTATTTTACTAAGTGGTTCGAGGCTATTCCCCTCACCTCTACTACTGGAGCTAAAATAGCTGAATTTATCCTTCATCACATCATATGTCATTTTGGAATACCATCCAAGATAATTTTGAACAATTGTCCCCCATTTTAAAACAAAAATGTTTGCCAAATTTGCCAGTAATATCACATCCATCATAGCTTCTCCACTCCTTATTACCCCCAAGCTAATGGACAGGGTGAAGCCTCTAACAAAACTATTTGTTCAATCCTTAAAAATATTGTTAAGGAAAACCATAGGAACTGACACCTCCAATTACCCCTCGCATTATGGGCCTATCGCACTAGTATTCATACCCCTACTGGGGCAACTCCTTTTTCATTGGTTTATGGTGCTGAGGCATTTATGCCTTTAGAACTTGAAATCTCATCCCTTCGCATCTCTTTGAAGGAATTCATGGATGATGATACCGCTCGTCAAGATAGACTTGATCAATTAACCCTCCTCGATGAACATTGTATTAATGCCCTAGAGCATATTCACATTTATCATGATCGTATCAACCGAGTTTATGATCATAAATTTCATCCTAGTGAATTCCAGGTTGGTGACCTTGTCCTAAAATAAAATCAACAATAGTATCATATTCCCCCTCATTTATGGGATAATTTCGCTACCAATTGGTTGGGACCTTATATCATTAAACAAAAATTCAATACAGGAGCATACCGACTTGCTATCCTTGAAGGAGAGGCAGATCCTAATCCCATAAATATCTTACACCTACGACATTTTTATGCATAATATGTAAATATATATCCTTGAACATACATTTTATTTTTACATAATAACAAAACACCTCTCTATACACATTTTACCTCTCTCTTTTTGCACCTTTGCATCTTTTTTACCTCCTTTTTGTATATTTTTACACTCTTTTTCTCTCATACTCCTATTTCCACCTTTTGTTCCCAGTGGATGATGCTTATTTTGTTCATCACTAATATTTCCCTTTCTATACAAGGGTATGGAAGTGTCTTTCACTTATTTTCTTCTTCTTGCATCCCTTTTCTTAGTCTTCCCATTTTCTTCGTATTCTAAGGACTTTTTTGTCACTCAATCATTCCTAGTATCCTCTTTAAGTGCGCATATATCCCATTCAAATCCATGATGATTTGGAGTCTCCCTTTGTGACCTGTTGAGGCATCCTAGAACCCACACATTATACACATTAATATTGTTTTGATTAGGCAAGGATAACATCATCATTAGTCCTAATGCCTATATTAGCTCATCATGCATCCTTTTGCGATCCAAAACCCAAGGGTTCACACTCGCTCAAAAAATAAATAAATAAATAAATAAAAAATAAAAAAAATATAGCCTAAATCCTTGGGCGTATTAGATGACTCCACCGGGGCTATAGATGCTTGGCTGGAAATGGAGCAACATCGATGGACCGTGTGCTAACTCCACCGGGGCTATAGACGCCTGACTGGCAGTGGAGTATGCCTTCACGATTGAGCTCTATTTTTCTCATTAGGACTATGATTGGTTAAGTCCAAACCTATTCAAAATTTGGTTAATGAACTCACTACACACACAGTGGTTCTAGGATGTTTCAATATGTCTTAAGGGATATCTAAATCTTAATGGCCTTTGCATGGTAACTTTGGCACTTGAGATGAATCCTAGGGTGTTTGAGTCTTGTGAAATTTCCTTAGAATATTTTCTTCCTTACTTATTCTTCTGCTACCCTCTTGCCCTCTTTTGCTATAGGAATTATATACCCTTGCGTATTTAAGGAAAATATTATTGATTAATGAGCTAAACATATTCCTTTCCTCTTTTCTTGATCCATTTTCCTTGTTCTATACTATCCCTTTAGCATCATTGCTATCTATTATATACTTGCATATGCTTACTCTTACTCTTGCAATAGGGCTCTCCTCTCTAGGTCTACCTTTTTTTTCGTTACATTAAATCCTCCTACTCCCTTTTCCCCATTATAACCCCTTATATTTCTTACCTTTCCCCCACCTTCCCCCATCCTCCTAGTGAAACGTTCTCCCATGCAATCCCCTCCCTTACCCTTACCTATTCTTTCCATTACCCAATTTTGTCAAGTGGCTCGTCCTTGGCCTCGTGCCTTCACCTGCATACTCACCACTTGAGGGGGTTGCTCAATATAATCCCATGAGGATAACCATTTCATAGGGGCAATCAAACACCAAAATTTTAACACAAGTTTTTGCAGTATGTTGTTTTTATAAACATATTTCAAAAAGGGGCATCTGTAGACATATAAAATTAACAATTTTTCTAATTTAATAAATCAAATAAAAATACCTCAACAAGACTTTGAAAATTAAAAATTAATCTAAATTAATCTAATATTGCTCAATGAAACCTTAGAAACACTATAAATATTAATGTAAATAATAATTAATCCAATTTTTGATATATTTCTAACACCTACAAAAGTAACAAAAATATTAAAATATTATACAAATATCCTACATCCCCACATGATACTATTATTATAATTAAATATGTTATTAATCTCAATGTTGTTAAGTAATAGTAATTGATATCACCATCATAACTATATTTATTACCTCCTTTTTTGCATAAAAATGTTAAAGGAATAAAATAATAAAAAAAATACAATTAACACTAATTAAATATAATATTAAGAGCCCCTAATCTAAATTATGAAATGTTCTAGACACCCTATTTATTGTAAAATCTCTAGAATATTGGAGAATATGTCCCATTTTGAAATTTAAAATTCCCCCATTTAATAAGCCACCTCATTGGTACTCCCCCCTCATGACATAAAAAGTATTTTAAAATTTAAAATGTGTGCCTAACAAAATCCACATTTATTTTAGTTGGCCAAGGACAAGCCACCTCACCACTTTTACAATTTTAAATTATTTTACATTCCCCCATGCATCTAGAAGCACAATTTAAAATTACTTTCCATCCTTCTAGACTTCTCTTTTCTCCAAAGCACTTAAATGCAACCCTCCACCTCACCCTCTCTAGATTTTTCACTCAACTACCCTTGTCTATGTGGAATCCATGTGGAGTCCACATGGAATCTCACTCATCCACCCTAATTTTATCTATAAATACAACTTTCTATAGCCATTCTAGGGGAGCCTATTTTATGCTAAGTACATGCTGCCAAAATTTCTATTCACCATCAACACTATCCTACATTGCTATCATACACAGCTTTCAACACTCCCAGGTGTTTTCTTACATGTTCTTATTTTATGCCTCAATATGCTATTTACTTGTTTTTATTGATGCTTTACTATGTAACAGGTGCTACTAACATTTTTTTGTTTGCATGTGTGTAGGATTTTAGGTTGTATGCAAGCATAGGACATCATTGGAGCAGTCTTTGGGAGAGAGGAAGACCACATACCCAACACTATAAATCTGTTGTGAAGAGGAAACATACAACATTTTATCTTGTAAAAAGCCTTCAAGGCTTCATTATATTGTAAAAAGACAAAGTGCTTAATATTTTACATTGTAAAAGTTTCACATTTCATAATCAAATTTGTGTATTGGTTTATTTCCTTTGATTTTACACTTTACTTACCCATGTTGGTTTTCTCCTTCTACACTACTAGCCTATGGTAATGAATCACAGTCAAGCCAAGGCTTATTCCCAAACCAAAGTCTCCATGGATTGTTTAAGTCAATTCACCCATTCTTCAACCACTCCCTCAACTCATCAAGGGGACATGTCCCAAATCCATCAGGGTAGCTTGTATGATGAATCCCATCATTACATCTCTCCTCCACCTAAGATACATCACCCTGGACATGATCTAGGTGTGAATCACCATGTCACCCGCACCACCCCTTCTGAGTCTACTCATCTGAGACTACCCTTTCTCCACCCAATCCAAACATCACACCCATTGATATTGAAGCAGCTCGCCTCCTTTACACCAACCGAATATATCATTTACAATCACCTCCTACCCACCAATACCCTTCTTCATCACATATTCCACTACCTAAATCATGATGACTATATTAACCCCACTATACATTCCTACCCAAATTGACTCCACACTTGCTTAAGTGTAGTCTTATAAGCCTTATCATCCTCCATCACCTCTTGCATATTCCTCTAGTTTTCACCAAACCTCAAGTGTGTAAACTTTTGGAATACCACCAGCATCCTCACCACCTTGGGGAACTAGTGCCACCCATCCATAGCACACAACAGACCCAATGTCATTGGTAATCAACCTTAACCACCCATCTTCCTCCAATCATGTCCACTCATCACAATGCTCACATATTTCTACATCACCCTCCTACATCATGCACACTTCTCACCCACATCATTTGGCTCAATTTTATACCTCCTTCCATTTTCACTCATCCAATCCATATTATTTCCAATTTTCTAACCCACCTCCCCAATCCATGGCTCTCTATATCACTCCTTCCACCACATATCCTTCATCCCCCATCATTCATATCACTGGTGCACATATTACACATTCTTCTACCATGTGTTATATTTATCCTATGCCATTCTACAATATTGTGGTATCTTCTCATCAGTTTTCTTACCATAAAGTGCCTCCTAATCATTGTCCATCATGTCACATCCATTATTTGCATATAATTCATATTTTCCAACAACCACCCCAAACCCCCATCCTTCATCTCATCCACTGGCCCAAGGATCACTATTTTCCCAATTGCTAGAATGAGCCTGCTATCCACCCATGGTGCTTGCAATCTATTCTCACCCTCATGACTCTTATTAGTGGCCTATGACATACTAACATAACCCACATCCACATCAACCACCACCTCATCAGTACCATTCCACTCTTGATCTAGATCAAACCACCTCCCAACCATACCATTTGAACCCCACCCAACACATGCATCATATAACCTCTACACAACCCCTCCATTCCTACCTATAATCATATCCCAAAATTCAACTGCCTACCTATCATTAGCACCACACTCAACTACCATCACACCCCCCACATCCATAATCATTCTCATCAACACCATCAATATCTATCCTTATAATACTAAGCCCCCAAGTGTCATCTTATGACCCTAACCACCACCATTACCATTACATCTATTCACATCAATTATATCCCCCATCGATCCATCACATTTGACTCATCATGGCACACACTACTCAAATCCCTAAGTCACTCCAAATGTATTCCAATAGTTGGCCAACAAGATCAATAGCTTGGAATCACAAGTTACAAGCACAAAGTATCAAAATTTAACCTTGCGTCAACTTCAAAACTACCCCATCAATCCCTCGTTACCAACACTACCCTATCCTCATTTGTTTTAAATGCCCAAATTTGAAAAATTCAAGGGCATAGAGGATCCTTAGGATCACCTTGAGCACATTCATCAATTCCTATTATCTCATCAATGAGATAGACCTCCTTATGTTTCGTACCTTTTTGCTATCCCTTACGAGAGGGGCCTTGGATTGGTACAACCATCTACCTAGGCATAGCTTTTATAATTTTGAATTGGCTAATATCTTCCAACAGTGATTCACTCTAAATGTTAAAAAAAAGACAGCCTTGATGGATCTCATCAAACTTCACCAATTTGATGATGAATCTATCTTTAATTATGGAAATCAATGGAGAGTGGTACTAATTGAGTTATCCTTCTCTATCCCCATCACTAAGCTAACTCAAAATGTTTTCTCGGAGTTTTTCCAAATTAATATCACTCCTTCAACTCCAATAATACCAAACTCTTGAGGAAGCTCTAACTCAAGCTAAAATCATCAAGGATATCAAAATTTTAAAATGAGAGTAAGTTATGAAAGAAAGAATGACCAGGAAAAAATGCTAAGGGAAACAACAATAAAAATCAGTCCAAGCCTACACAATATTAGAATTTAGAAACCTTTCTATTCATATCATGGTGTTTAAATATTACAAATGAAATATGTTTAAGATTTCAGTATCACTTTCTTTGAATAGATAATGATGATTAGATAATCCACATAGAGTACTAAAATCGCTATGTCAGAACCATTGTTATTGATATAGATATTAGCATCTAAAGGACTTATTTTGAATCCATACTGATAGGTGACTGCCTATTGTGATGTACCAAGCTCATGGAGCTTATTTTAATCTATACAAGGATTTAACCAACTTGCAAACTTTCTTTTCTTACCTTCAACCACAAATCCTTCTTGTTGGGTCATGTACACTTCTTGCAAGTCACCATTTAAGAAGGAAATTTTGACATCCATCTAATCTAACTTCCACCCAAACTAAGCTACCATAGCACAAAGTATATGAATGGTAGTCACTCATATTTTATCTCTGTAGAAGATAAAGCAACCACCTGCTACTTCTTACAATGCCAAGAGACAGGTCCATATCCAAGATGGAAAATGTATCCAAAAGTTGATTTTCGATCATCAATAGATCTAGCATAGTCTGATTCCATGTATCCTTGTAAGAAGAAATTGTCATTCTTCTTGTACTCTAGCCATAATTTTTACTACCATAGACATAATGAAGAACTCATTTTGCTACTTTCCAATGACTCACCTTAGGTTATTGTATGAACCTTGAAAGATAACCCACAATAAAACTGAGATTTGGTCTGGTGTTTGTTAGATATATGAGATTCCCAATCAACTAGCGATAAAGAGTACCATATACCTATAGAAAAGTATCATATCACAATAATTGAAGCACTGGTTCCATTGGAGTTGCTTTTGGCTTGCAATTAGTCATGCGATATTTTTCAATCAATGTCTTGGCATACTTCTTTTGTGTCACTCTGATATGATTCTTTTTTTGAGCCACTTCTAAACCAAGAAAATAGTGAAGAAGTCCTACATTTGTCATCTCAAATGATTATTTCAAGTCATATTTTATTGTATCTATTATTTTCTTTATGAAGTAGAGAAAAATGGTGCACCTAAATATGGATTACAAATTGCATCTATCCCCTATGTCTAATGAGAATCAAATTGAGAGCATGCAAGTAAGATGGAAGGATAGAAAATAACAAGAAATGAAGCAAATTGATTTGTTATTAATTAAGTGGATTAAATTCAAGTTACAAAGATATCCCCTTTTAGGGCTCAAATGATTGATTCAACTGTTACAAATTTTGGGTGCCCAAGGATCAAAATCCTTCAAGAGAATATGGTGCACATCCAATGTCTTTCCACGTATCCACACTCGAAGTGGGCATTCCAAAGGTTACCACCACTTGTATTGTTGATATTTATATCCTACGCTACTTCCTCAATGTGTTGTATGACCTGCACCTACACACAAGGAAACAAAAAATTTCAAATAGCAAGTGTGTATGATCTAAAATATGTAATCCCTATGTAGTACGCCTATACCAAATCAACCTCAAATGATATTAAATTATAGGGGTGAGTAAATTAAGAGTTTTTGGGAAGATATTACCAAAAATTGCACCAATATTGTATCTGTAGGTGTAGTGTAATTGTAGTGCGCTTCTCCAACCTACAAAACCCAATCCAAGCAATTTTTACCCCTACACATATCCAAAACATATGAAACTTAGAATACATAAAATGACATTTTAAATCAACCCATATAGTCAGATTTTAGAAATCAGGCTCGGATATTGATGCATACTCCAGTGGGTCCTACAAGCCTGCAAAAACTTCAAATCATGATATCTCGGCCAATATAACTCAGAAAAGCATGAAATTTAAACTGCAGCATCATATGATAGTATAGAAAATTTCTATTTATAAAAAGTAAAAAAGTTGTTAACATATTTGTATTCATTCTAGGGTGGGACGAATAGGACTGTCACAAATTAGGGGGCACCCGGGGGCGGGATGTCCACTGAATCCGTCAAAATTTTACCATCAATTCTATTGGGGAATGGTCGAAAATACTATGGGAGGTACTGTCATAAAATTTGGGGTGGAAATTCATTCGATTGATAGGTCTTTGTAAACAAATTACATCTCTTTGAGTCACTCAATAACCTCCTTCACTAAGAAGAGATCTCGAGGGAAAGAGAGCACAATCAGGTGAGGGAAAATCTCGGCAACACTCTGTTGTATAAAAATTAAACTCCTCTTCTTTTTTTGGTGTGGAAAATGCATCTACTTTATAGCCATAGGGGGATCATGTGCAAAAGGGCATGCAAGGGCATGCATGGCAAGAGGCGCCACTTGCCCACCGGGGTGGCATGCATTAGAGGGGGAAGATAATCTACCAATTTGGACTCCCTTATGAAGAATGGCATAAATATTTTGTGTGCTCTAACTTGTAGGCATGGGTAGGTAGGATAAATGACTGTTACCAGGTGCCACTTGTCCCGATTTGACGTTTTGTCAATCAAACCTGCTATTCGCCCCACCTTGGGATGAATGCTGCTATTTGCTCTAGTGTGGTATGAATAGGATCTATATTCGTCCCTTGGTGGGATGAATAGGAACAAGATGCCAAAAGATCCTAAAATTGGCCTGAAACCTTCCAAAACCTTGCACAAAGTGGCTAGAACCAATGTATACCTTTTGAGGGCTGCCCTAGGGGCCTTGGTATGTCAATTTAGTCATTGTTTTCGATAGCATAATTGGATTGACCAGATTTTAGTGTCTACATATACCCATTTTTGGGATGCATTGTGTGCAACATAGTGCTGAGAAAAAAATAGATGACTAAAATGTTCAATTATTAAGGTTTTTAGTAACCTAACCAACTTTAGATGCCCCAATCCTGGAAAGAGCATGCGTTCTTGAATCCTTGCTTCTGACGAGCTAATGAACTCGCTTAATCTTGGCTATTATTTAGTCATGAAGAGGGAGGATAGGTTTTTCATGCTTATAGAGTGCTAAGAATTTTGATTTGATATTTTGTGCTTGTTTGTTGCCCCAAGCAGGAGCGTGATTGTCTTTGTCAATGATTCTTTGAACGAACACAATTTGCTTGATTGAGTGTGTGCTTGTTGATTTGGAATTGGGTATGACTACCCCCTAAATAAATGAGTCGATGAGGGAATAAATAGTAAGAAAATTGATGAGTCACTTGACCTAGATGAATTTTGTTAAGGTTACCTTCAGTTATACTCATTAAAAATTGGAGCGGTTTTGGAAGGAACTTGACGATGTTATTGATGTTGTATAGAGTAAATGAGTTTCAAAACCTCATTCTTGTGGGGAGGTTCGGCCATCATGGACTTCTTAGGTATTAAAGTAGTAACTCTTCAGTGTATCCATGGTGACTTTTGGGTTCCATATTGATCTTGAATGGATTCCATCAAATTTGACTTGTTTTTGGTGGGTTTTGGACCCTTTTGTTTTTGGTGCCTTTTGGAGAGGAAAGGAAGGAAAAACCTTGTTCCTGCAGAGCGATATGGCTATAATAGCTTTATTAGGGAGTTAAATTATGTCCTTTTCAGTCCTTGATAGTAGTTTATTTTTCTTCTTGTATTATGTGAAAAATTGAGCTATTTTTGTGGGTTTTTGGACCATTTTTGGTGCATTTTAAGGTGTTTTAATTTAAAAAATGTGTGTTCATCTCAGGGTGGGAAGAATAAAAATTTGGTATTAATACCAGGGTGGGATGAATGGATAAAAGTGCATTCATCCCACCCTAGGATGAACGCATCTACGAAAAGCCTATATAAAACTCAAATGTGAGTTTTGGGCTCATTATTGTATGTTTTCTTTTTGCGATTTGAGAGGTGAGGAGGAGGGGAGCAATTTTACGTAGTGAAGCATTGTCAAACTCATCCCAGAATCACCATGAGTTAGCAAGCTGAGGCATCCAGCGGAGGAGCTGGTTCTAGGTGGGTATGTACTGAATCTATTACTGTGTTATCTTTGCTTTTAAAAGTGTAGTGTTTTTTTGTAGATATAATAGGTAATTAACCTAATTTGGATGGAATACACCATAGTTTTTATTTTGTTTATACTTTTGTGCAATTATATTGCTTTTGTAGATTAATTTTGCATTATTTTTGGGCCTTTTGGAGGCTATTTTAAAGCATGGTGAATGCCTACTTATTGCTTTGCTTATCTTTACCAGGTGGTGAAGAGTCGGTATCGAAAATCGAAGCTCTTTGAGACCACTCAAGATGCCTTGATAGAGGCTGACTGGGAATGGCTTGATGCCATGGGGATCAAGTAGGTTACATGGTTGAATCCTATGATAGGTGATCGTGCCTACTTGACCACCCTCATTATCTTATCGAACCCATGCACCAACACCTTCCACCTATCGATGGGGGAGAATGACAGTGACACTAGAGTAAGTCTATCAGATTCTACAAATTCTAATAAAGGGGTGACCGATCCACTCTACGCACCATGACCTGAGAGGTGCAATTATGATGAGGTACTTTGGTGAGGATGCAGATGTGACAGAGTCAGACTACCAGAACAAAGGTATATTGGTGGGGTTCTTATACGAGGAGGGGGTAGGTTCCTATGGAACCTATTAGATCTAGTGTACACATTGATGAGGTGCACCATAGAGGAGCCACTGGTGATGTCTTGGGGACTACACTACTAGCATAGCTCTACAACGAGTTGTACAAGATCTGCTACCATTGATGGAAAGTCTTGGGGTGTAGATTTTTGCTGTAGTGTTGTGGATGGTAGCACATAGCTATGGGGTGACCATATGAACTATTGTGGATGACTCGAGCATAGATAGCAGACATGGAGATAAGATATGGTATCCTATGGTAGAGGGCTTATGATAGAGGGCATAGTCATCATCATGCAAGCAATGTGGATCACTACGCTGGTGCTTTCTCATGACCGGTACCAGGGCAGGTGATATGGTGACCCTACAGGGACTGTCAAGGTTGGTATGACACTGGAGAGTAGCTTTGTTAGGTCAGACAAGGTATATGGTTGATTTTGATGCATGGCACTAAGCAGGAGTACTTCCATTTTTCTCAGGTCATGTGATAGTTTGGGCTATTTCAAGGACTTCCCAGGGAGCCAATGGTGTATCAGTACTACAATGATGAGAGGACACTGAGCTGGCCTATAGTGGATGAGGTGGAAGAGGATCCAGATCCTACAATAGATTTTCTTGATGTGGAGGATGCCAGGACTACAAAGGAGTATGACTCGTGGTGGGTGATGCACTAGTGGTGAGGCACGGGGGCCCTTGGGGGTGAGGTGGTTGATGCAAAAAATGAGGCTATGCATGATGCCCCTAAGGATGACCAGGAAGAGGTGGGCATGCCCCATGGGTATCATCGTTAGACAGATGAGCAGGTAGATCTACTAGACTTGGGATATCGATAAGACTATGGTGATGTAGAGGATTAGGGTGCATAGGCATAATAGGGTATGCAAGAGGACTAATATACAAAGTTGTAGGTAGAGTTGTCTAGGGTCAAGTAGGAGAGAGATCTCCTTTGAGCATAGGAACAGGAGGATCAAGCCAAGATAGCATCGTTGAGAGAATAGCTGAGATCATAAAATCCTAAGCAAGAGGGATCTAGTAGTGAGGATGTGGAGAGGCTACGAGAAGAGGTTTTATGCATACAGTCAGTTGTGGAGACCTACCATGTGTGGGGATAGTGGAGGTAGGCCTACTTTGATAGGATAGATATGGAGGTAGTGTACCTTGGAGGGTGCCTTCTTGATGATGGATAGAATAGTGGATCTCACTATACTCGTAGAGCAAGACAGTGCAGTCTTCCTCTAGGATGGAGGCACCAAGGTCTAGGTGGAGGACTGATAGGGTTGGTGGAAGTAGGCATGGGGAATCATAGTGGACTCAGACTATAGGTGGTAGTGTGAGTTGTAGCACTAGTCCTACGTGACCATGGTGATGGAGACTCTTAGGACTCTTTTTGGATTTTGGGTTTTTTGGTATTGGTGAGTTATGAGGACCCACTTTATTGTAGCCTACGGGCATTTTGAGAACCATGATGTATATTTTTACCCCATATATATATATATATATACATATATATATATATGATATTTTTTTATGGTCATCATGTGTCTCCTTTATTGCTTTATGATATGGATGCAATGTATATCTTTGATTTTATTATGATATGTTAAATGCTTATCATGTATGCTTATGGATGCTTTTATGATATGATGGCATATTTATGGATGTTTATCATGTATGCATATGTTGTGATAATTTGATTTGATACTATCTATATGTGTGGATGCACAATGAGATGGATGAATTGAGTGCTTTGATATGATGAACTATGACTAATGATTTGACATACTATGTGAGCACCATAGACTGTATAAAATGCATTAATTCCTTTTTTTGTTTTTGTGTAATGGATATATGAATATGTACTATTACAATGTGATAGAATTGAATAAATGAAATGAGATGTTAGAGAATGTAGATGAGGTTTTCATGAGACTCAAACACTCTAGCTAACTTGATCAAAGGTTATATATTGACTATGCAAGACTTTTTGACAAGGTATGAATCTGCTAGGACGACCAAGATACTTCATATCCCTGTGTGTGCAAGTGAGTTCATTCCTGTGAGATGCATAAAGATACCATCGTTGCCAGATATGCTATCCACCAAACCTGTAATGAGGATCACCCTATGAATGTCACGATCCTAGGTTTTGTACTTAGTAGGATTAGACCACTAGATAATATAGGCTACCAAAATCTAGCTCATCCACATGCAAACATTGGTCTACACACATACAAAATGCTAATGTGACAGATATATCATCATGCAAAAGCATACCACCATTGCTAGGTAGGTTGTCCACAAAACCTATAATGAGGATCACCTTATGGCTTGTCGAATGCTGAGAATTCTAGGGATTCAAGCTCCATGCCCTTATTTTCTTCAATTTTATTGGGATACTTGCTCATATGTAGTGATGAAAATCATTGTTTATTTTGTATTTTGTTTTCTTTGAGAAAGGGATTTGGGAAGTGGTGATAACCACTGTTTATTTTTCTTTTGATTTTTGCTTTTTTGTGGGATTTTGATTTTGAATTTTTTTTTTGGGATTTTTTATCTAGATTTGTGCTTCTTTTTTTTGGGATTTTGCTTTTGATAGTGGTGCAAATCACTATTTATTTTGGAAAAAAAAAATTGATTGGTTGAAAGGGTGTTGAAAGGTCCTTGAACCTTGTACAAGTATTTTTTACATGTTATCCAAACCGACCGGAGAGGCCCAAGAGCTAAAGATCAAAGAAAAAGCCAAACACCACAAGAAGAAAGGTGTCAAGATATTGCGACATGTTGCATTTTTGCGGTCCCAAGCATAGAGAAAAAGCAATGAGGAAAAGGTGTCGCAATATCATGACATGTTGCGCCGTCATGGCCAAGGGAGGAAAAGATGTCGCGATATCGTGACAAGATGTAGCATCACGGCCGAAGGAGAGAAAGTGTCGTGAAATTGTGACATGTTGCAACGTCGCTACTAGAATAGAAGAAGTGTCGCGATATCGCGACAAGTTGCATCGTCACGGCTAGAGAAGGAAAGGTGTCATGATATCGTGACAAGTTGTATCATCGAGGCCAAAGAAGAAAATATGTCACGATATCGCAACATGTTGCATTGTCATGGCCATAGGATAAAAAGTGTCGTGATACTGTGACATGTTGCACCATTGCGACTATAATAGAAAAGGTGTCACGATATCGTGACATGTTGTATTTTCATGGCCAAAGGATGAAAAGTGTCGCGATATCATGACATGTTGCAATGTCGTGGCCTAAGGAGAAAAAATGTCACGATATCACGACGTGATGCATCGTCTCAAAAAAAAGATAAAAAATGTCATGATATCGCGACATGTTGCATTGTCGTGGCCAAAGAAGGAAAAGGTGTCACGATATCGCGACATGTTGCATCATTGTAGCCCAAGAGAAAAAGTGTCGTGATATCGCGACATGTTGCGTCATCGCGACCAGAGGAAAAAAAGTGTCATGATATCGCGAAAATTTGCAACATCATGGCCAAAGGAGAAAAAGTGTCATGAAATCGTGACATGTTGCATCGTCTCAACAAAAAGAAAAAAAATGTCACAAAATTGTGACATGTTGCGTTGTCGTGGCCAAAGAAGGAAAAGGTGTCGCGATATCACGACATGATGCATCATCGCGACCAGAGAGAAAAAGTGTTGCGATATCGCGACAAGTTGCAACATCGCGGCCAAAGAGAAAAGATGTCATGATATCGTGACATGTTGCAATGATGTGGCCAAAGGAGAAAAAGTGTCATGATATCGCGACATGTTGCATTGCCGTGGCCAAAGGAGGAAAAAGTGTCACGATATCGTGACATGTTGCATTATCACGACCAAAGAGAAAAAGTGTCACGATATCGTGACATGTTGCATTATCGCGGCCAAAGAGAAAAAGTTTTGCGATATCATGACATGTTGCATTATCGCGGCCAAAGAGAAAAAGTATCGCGATATCACGACAAGTTGCATCATCACGGTCGAAAGAGAAAAAGTGTTGCGATATCGCGACATGATGTAACGCCATGACAAAAGGAGAAAAAAGTGTCACGATATCACGACATGTTGCAACGTCGCACCCAAAGGAGAAAGAAATGTCACGATATCATGACATGTTGCATTTTCGCTACCAAAGGAGAAGAAGGAAAAGGTTTCACGATATTGCGACAAGATTCAACAACATACCAAACTAATCCCCTGGCAACATCTCACATTGTGCAAACATTGAAACTTGTAGGATTGTTCCTTAGGCCAATGGGGAAAGAGTCTCTCCACACTCGAATGTCAGATTCGCTAACTCCCTTGTTAGCAAGCCAGTCCGTAGCTTTGTTTCCTTCTTGGTATTGATGCTTAATGACTAATTCTAGGTAATTGCCAATTAGGGCCTTGCATTCTTGGAAAATTGAAGCAAGGGCCCAGGGAGGCTTAGCGGTACCATTGAGCCAATTGATACAATGCAACGAGTCTCCTTCGATGATAAGTTTATTGATGGTCAACCCTTCCATGAGAATCAAACTTTGGAATAGGGCCCGCGCCTCTGCCATATTGTTGGATTGAATTCCCAGGTTCTGGGAAAAGGCCAAAATTATTTCTCCTCTATGGTTTCTAAGAATTCCCCCTCTGCCAGCCGCTCCTAGGTTGCCTTTAGCCGCACCATAAAAATTGAGCTTGTGCCACCCAGTAGGTGGTAAGACCCACTTGATGATAGACCTATCAACAAAATTATGGGGCATGATAGAGATGTTAGACAGATTGAAAAGTTTGGTTAGGTCCGATTCTAAGCCAGGAGGGGGGGTTTTGGAGATGAAACAAGAGAGGCATTCTCCATAGAAAGGGTCATGATTTTGACAACGATAATATTCTTATCAGTGGCTTGATTTTTGAAAATTTTGGCATTTCTCTCGAGCCATATCTGCCATAGGTAAAGGTGGAGGCAAGCTTTCCACAAGAATTTAAGTTGGTTGCTCTTGAAAGGCCAGGGCCATTGCTTAATAAGGAGGGGAATGGAATTTGGGAGGACTTTGGATATGTCAAAGGTGTTATGGACCTAGTTGAGAACTATAAGAGAAAAGGGACATTCCAAAAAAACATGCGAAGTTGACTCATAGGCGTTTTTGCACAGGATACACCAATTGGGAATGAGTAACCCTCTAATTATCAAGTTGTCAATGGTGAGGATTCTGTTTTGGATGGCCAACCAACAAAATAATTTGACCTTGGGAATGATCTTGGGGACCCAGACCTGATTTGATAAGTCCCAACCATTTGTGGGAGTTTCTTGACTATAGTAGTCTGATTTGACAGTGAAATTTCTAGATTCTTCAAGGTTCCAGACCATGGAATCATCTTTGTGTGAGCTCGGGATGATGCAAGTCCTCAAAAAGTTTTGTAACCACCTGAGAGCCTCGATGATATGCCTGGGCCCGTTAAGAGCCAGGTGTTTCCATTCAGGTCTTGTAGAACCTTGGTTAATGAAGTGGCACACCTTATCTCCAAAGGTGGCTTTGGTAGTCACCTTGCGCACTGCAAGATGCGGATCTTGGTTGAGAGATTTATCACGGATCCACAGGTCGTCCCAAAAATAGATGGTCATTCCAGTTCCTAAACACCACCTTAAGCCTTCCATGATGATTTTCTTTATTTTGATTATGCCATTCCAGAAATGGGATCCGATAGGGTGGTTGTGCTCTCCAAGAAAGGAAAACTAATGGAGGTACTTAGCTTTAATGATGTCAATCTAGGTGAATTTTTCATTGATGGTAAGTCTCTAGGCCTGCTTGGTAATGAGGGCCATGTTCATCCACTTGATGTCTCTGAATCCGAGTCCTCCATCCTTTTTCTTGGAACAGACCCTGTCCCAGGCGATTAGAAAAAAATTATTCTTGTTTTCGTTTCCAGCACAAAGGAATCTGCGTTGAATTTATTCAATTTTTTGGCAGATGGTAGTTGGAGCTTTGAAAATAGATAAGAAAAAAATGGGGATACTTTGAAGGCAAGCTTGGACCAGAGTAGATTTGTCTGCCTGGATGAGAATTGAGCTTTTCCACCCCGCTAGTTTCTTGTTGAGGCGATCTAAAATAGGGTTCCACATAGCTAAGACTGATCTACCGTGGAAAAATGGTAATCCAAGATAAGTAGTTGGAAGGCTCCCAATGTTGCACCCAAGGATCTCAGCAATCCTATTTTGTCTATGATTGGGATTATTGAGAAAGTATAGCTTACTTTTGTGGTAGTTGACTTTATGACAAGCCACCTCTTCATAAGAATCAAGAATGTTCTTAATGATTTTTGCTTCAGGAATGGAAGCATGAGAGGATAGAATAGTATCATCAAAAAACTGTTTATGGGATATGACTTTGGATGTTGAGGCTGGTTTGATCCCAGAAACAAGACCACTGTTGCAGGCAGCTAAAAGGGTTCTTCCATGGGTTTCGGCCAAAATGATGAAGAGAAAGGGGGATAGAGGGTCCCCTTGATGGATGCCTTTGAAACTTTGGAAGAAACTTGCAGGTGAGCCATTGATAAGAACCGAGAACCAAGTAGTTGAGACACATTCGTGAACCATCTTGATCCATTCTTTGTGAAACCCAAACTTTTCTAGGACTTCAAATAGGAATTTCCAGGAAACCCGATCGAAAGCCTTGTTCATGTCAAGCTTAAGGAACATGCTGGGTTTTTTATTTTTTGATGCCGAGTGGGCCAATTTGTGGACGGTTATCACTCCATCCAAAATGAATCTACCTTTGACCGAGCTCCCTTAGCACTGATCGATGATGGAGGGAATGATGTCTTTCAACCTATTTGGCATAACTTTGGTGATAAGTTTGTAAATGACACTGCAGAGACTAATCGGTCTGAAATCAGAAAGGGAAGCACGATCGTTGGACTTGGGTATTAAAACAATGAAAGTGGAATTGGCTTCTCTTGGCATTTTTTTGACTCTCTGGAAGAATTTAACCACAACAACGACATCTTGTCCCACAATATCCTAGAAATGTTGAAAAAATTAGGGTGAGAAGCCATCAGGTCCAGGGGCCTTATCAGGTTCCATTGCGAACAAAGCTTCTTTGATCTCCTCTTCAGTGAAGCTTTCAAGCAATTTTCCATTATCATTGTTAGACACCAACTTTGGGATGTTCTGTAGAAAAGAACTTGAGGTGCATGGATGGCAGCCAGTGCTTGGTCCTAATATTTCTTGGAAGTGGCAAACAGCTTCCTGTCTAATTTCTTGGGAAATTGGGTAGGGAAGAGCTTTTCCTTTTTCCAACTCTTAGCATTATTGAACCATTCACACAGGGGGATGAGCAAGATAACTTTTTCACTTAAATAAACCTAGACCACTTCGTAGGTTTCATATTTCCTTGCGTAAAACTTGGATTTATTAGTGTAAAAATGTGTTGGGATTTTATGTATACAAGGTACAATCTAAGCAAGACTCTACCTCCTAAAAATCATGATAGCTTTCTAAAAACTCTGAAAAGAAAACTAAAGATGGGTGAGTGACCAAAAACCCTAATGACATTCTAGAACAAATGGCTAGGTGAAGGGAATGGACACAACTATGAAAAATGGGAAGTGTGGTTGGAAATGATAAGTGAAATATTGAACGATGTGAATGATTACTTTAACAACATTTATTTTAAATGATGAATAGTGTACATCCATAGTGCTATACATGTATGAGCAACTCTAAAATATGAAGTGCAATGATGAGTGTACCTAATGCAAGCGATGACAAAATGTAATGGGATGCAATGTGATGTGACCTGATGCAATGCAATATTTTTGTGTTTTTGATATTTTGATGATATTTTTATATTTTTGATTGATATATATGTATATACATGTGACCAATGGGCTTATTGGAGGTCATTGGGTATATCTAGGTGACAAAAGGTCTACATATACCTTTGGGCCATTTTGGGTTGACCAAGCAGGTTATAGACACCCTTGGAGCCTTTTGGGGTGACCTAGATGGTCATGGATCACCTAGGGGTATTTTAGGTTGACCAAGCGGGTTGTAGACACCCTTGGAGCATTTTGGGGTGACCTAGATGGTCATGGACCACCTAGGAGCATTTTAGGTTGACCAAGCAGGTTGTAGAGACCCTTGGAGCATTTTGGGGTGAGCTACATGATCATGGACCGCCTAGGAGCATTTTACGTTGACCAAGTGGGTTGTAGGTACCCTTGGAGCATTTTGGACATGGGCCACAACACTTTAGGTATGGAAAGGCTACAAATTTAGGATTTTCAAGGGTTCAAGGTCCTTTACTCCTTCAAGGGAGGCTAGGCGATAAGTCCTAGGTCTGATCTAACTAGTTATGACAAAAGGACCTAACCAGTTTTCCACAAACGTGTCCCTCAAATGGGGTAGCAAATTAGAATTGTGTTGGTTTTCTTTCAAAACAAGGTCACTGACCTGAAAGTATCTATGATGGACTTTAATGTTGTAGGCTATCTTAAGTCATAATTGATAAATGTGTAGGTGTTCAAGAGTATTAACACAACGTTCATAAAGCAATGTAAGTTGATCTAGGCAAGCATGTCACATGGTGTCATCATCAATGAACTCCTGCATGGATATGCACAATGATGGGATTTCCAAATCTAGAGGCATGACTACCTCGGTGTCATACACTAGTGAAAACAAAGTAGCCCTAGTGTGCATTTGAATGTTAATGCAATAGGCCCATAGAGTAAGGGGTATTTGCGTGTTCCCATCAATGTGATTCTCTTTGACAGTTTTTTTAAGAATGGCAATCAATGTTTTGTTGAAAGCCTATGCTTACCCATTTTCTTGCAGATAGTAGGGTGTCAAAAAGATATGTTGGATATTATACTTTATTGTTAAAACACACACATCTTTGATCTTAAATGATGTCATGTTATCTGAAATGATCTTGGATGAAATATCAAAATGATAAATGATATTGTGCAATATGAAATCTGCTATACAATGTCCTATCATAGTGGTAAGGGGAATTTCTTCCACACACTTTGTAAAATACTCAATAGCTATAATGATAAATATGTGATGGCCTGAGGATGCAGGGGAGATTTTCTTGATTAAATCCAATCCCCATTGCAAGAACGACCAAGCCGATTGAATCTGTGACAAGCTTGAGAAGGTACATGTGTTAAGTTAGCATGGTGCTAACACTTCACGCACTTCTTAACATATGTGCAACAATCTTGCTCCAAATTTGATCAATAATAGCCCATGTGAAGAATGAAATTTGCTATGGCCATACCGTTGAAATGGCCACCACATGTACCATTGTGTTCTTGGGTGATTTCCCAAGTTGACTCTTGATGCTCCAAGCAACGAAGGAGGATCCCTTTGTAGCTTCGATGATACAGAATGTCTCCTAGCAAGACATATTTTTCTACCTTTTGTTTAAATGTCCTTTTGGTAGTGTGCGACAATCTAGGAGGGAGATTACCAAGATTTAGATACTCCCTAATTTGTGTGGACCAGTCCTGTTGTGAGGAAGCCTTGATTGCATGAATTGTCTATCCCTCTTGAAGTTCCTCTCGAGTGAATGCTAATTGGAAAAGAACTTGTAAGAATAGCATTGTATTGCTATCAAAAGGGGTTTGAGGGAACAAATTCCCCCAAGAGACATGATTCAAATGCTCATGAATGTGCAAGAATCTCTCTTCATGAGGTTCAATTTGAATCAAGTGTACCTCTGGTGTGGCTTGAGTACTCTCATGATCAGTCGTAGATTGTGATAACATTTTGACCTAAATGGTTGTCATCTCATAAGTAGGGTTCTACGAAATCAAGGACCCTAGGGAGGCCATTGTATCTGCAAAATGATTATATGATCGATGGAGTGCCTTGATGTCATACCATTCAAAATTTTCAAGGAGTTTACCCATAAGGGCTTTATAGGCTTGCAAAACTGGACACTTTCACTGGTAAATCCCTTTGACCTGGTTGACAATAAGCAAGGAGTCACCAAAAATATTGAGCTTGGTTATTCTCATGGCCACAGTTGTTTGAAGACCTATGAGCAAGACCTCGTACTTGGCATTGTTATTGGTACACAGAAAATCGAGTTTAAATGATAAGGGTATGGGAGCCCCATGCATTGTGAAAAACATGATCCCTGCACCACATCCTTGCTTGCACTTGGAGCCATTGAAAAATAGATTCATATCGGCCTATGACTTAGGCTCACCATAATCAAGTGATTTTGATAGGTTGAAGACTCCATAATTGGGAAGCTCCATGCTAATAGGTTGATCATCTTGGAGATTAAACTTTGTGAGTTGATCGGAGATGACCTGACCCTTGATTTATTTTTGTCCAATAAATTCTAGGTCGAACTCTATCAAGAACATGATCCATTTTGCCATGAGACTATTGTGATAAGTGCAACTCATCATGTATCGCAATGGATTCTATTTAGATAAAACATACGTGGTATGGCTAAGCATGTAATATCGTAGCTTCTTGGTGGTGAAAACCACCGCTAAGCATAATTTCTCAATGTATGCATACTTGATCTCATAGCTAACCAAGGTTTGGCTAAGATAGTAAGTAGGTTGTTCCTTATGCAGTTCATACTTATAGAATAACATGGCACCCAGTGCAATCTCAATGGTTGAGATGTATAAAAAGAATGACACTCCTGGTCGATGTGGAGCCAACACTGGTGACAAATCCAGGTATTGTTTAATTGCATGAAACGCATCCTGACACTCATCATCCTAATGGAATGTGACCCCCTTATGCAACAATTTTTTCATGGATCGACACTTATCCGAAAATTGTGCTATGAAATGATTTATGGACACGATCTTACCCTACAAACTTTGAAGTTGCTTAATGGTAGTTGGGGGAGGCATCTCTAGGATTACCTTGACCTTGTTTGGGTCTACTTTTATGCCTCATTTAGAAACTATAAATCCCAAGAGTTTTCTATATGTGATGCCAAAGATGCACTTCTTGGGGTTTAGTCTCACATTATGCTCAATAAGGCGATTGAGAACTTTTCATAGGACATCGAGATGCTCATGGCATAATAAATATTTAGCCAGTAAGTCATCCATGTAATCTTCCAAAATCTTATGCATGTAGTTGTGGAAGATGTATGTCATGGCATGCTAGTAGGTAGCACTGGTGTTCTTAAGGTCAAAGGGCATGACCTTATAGCAAAATGTTTCCCAAGGTGTTATGAACATCATTTTGAGCTGGTCTTCTAGATTGATATGAATCTGATTGTACCTAGAGAAACCATCCATGAGGGATAGCAATTTTGTGGCCCACTATGGCATCTACCAAGGCATCGATTCTCAGCAAAGGGAAACCATCCTTAGGACTCACTTTGTTTATGTATCAAAAATTGGTGCAAATGTGAATCCTCCCATCTAGCTTCTTGACGGGAACCATGTTGGACAACCATGGCGGATAGTCTATAGAAATGATAAAATTGGCATCCAACAGCTTCTGTAGCTCATATTTGACCATTAGGACTACTATGGGATGCATATTTCTTAGCTTTTGTTTGATAGGCTTGGTCTTAGGGTCAAGCATCAGATTGTGGGTGACTATATTTGTATCCAGTGTCGGTATGTCTTTATAAGACCATGTAAAATTTATCTTCTTCTCTGTGATAAGGGCTATGTAATCGGCTTGCTCTTCAAGGGATAGATTTTCCCCTAGCTTGATATACTATGGATTCTTGGGATATGAGCTAATATATTTGTCAATCATAGGCTCGATTGATATATGTGACCCCTCCTCCAACTAGTGGGGAGTAGGTATCAAGTGGATATCGTTAGCTAGATTTAGATCATCAATGGGAACCGCAGGTTCCTCCTCAGTGTGTAAGACATCATGATTTGGATTTGGAGAGAAATTAAATGGCTATAGCATCTCATTGCAAGGCTAGTACTTAGAGGGCGATGGGGGTGAATCTCCTCGATAAAATTCAATTACCCCAAGTTGAGGTGCAATGGCTTTAACAGGTTATTTGGATCTCGTAGGGGCTCAAAAAGATCTATGGAAATCATATTTATGGATAGATGATTTTCCCTATGCGTCTGATGGTATTCATAGACATTAGGATGTTGCAAGATTTATAGAGGTGGTTGCAGTGACGACATAATGATCGAAGGTGGTCGATGTGGTTGTGGGTGAGATTGCTCCTCTAAAGGTAGAAGTTGTTACCAGATGGGATGGTGTAATGGGAACATGCGCAGATAAAACTCATCATCCACAAGGATGACCCATGATCCTTGACCATCCAAACTATTAGAGTCCATAGGTGCTACTCCATAATATGACTCGTCGTCAAATGTCCACTCATAAGGAGACCCTTGATCTTCTTCCTCACTATCATGGGGGAGAGTGTGTGATCCTTCACCTCTCTCATAATATCGTATATCATTGTAAGTTGGGTCGTCATATCCCAAGGGCATAGGGAAGTAGTCCCCCAGTGAGTAGACATTATTGGAGTTGGTGAAAGGATCTCACACAAGCTCATATCTAGATTCTAGAGTCATGCACTCTAAGCTATCTATGAGGACATCTCAGGTCACATGCTTGTTGTGTCCCAAACCAGACTTATCATAAGGCATCTGATACTACGACTGGTAAGGAACTCTGGTGCCTTGCCCATACAGGTGTAATCCATAACCATAGCAATTACAAAGGTGAAGGTATTTCATGGTAAATTCATGGTTGGACATGTAGTTGATGTCCTCGAAAAAGGATTCTTCATCCTCCTAATTTTGGTAAGGCTCGATGCCATAGTAAAAACCCCCATAGACACAATTCATTTGATTAGGGGGGAGACCAAGAGGTACGATAGTGCCTATGGGAAGATGAGGTTGACCAATGTCCTACACCAACTCTATAGCAAGGGTTTTTGTAACATTTCTAACCATGTACTCCCCTAATCCGATGGTAGCTAGGTGCACTGTGACTTGAAGTTGTGGGTAGAAAAGGGATGAGAGCGAGACTTGATATGATTCATCATTTGCCTTATGTAGTAGCTCCTTGTCTACATGGCTAGGAATATCCTCTATGAAGCTAGTGGATATGGTTGGTTGCACCTCATCAATAGGTCGCTTCCCTGGGTTCCTAGGCAAAGGATCCATAGGTATAATAGGCCTCTCAGGGGGTGATGATGATGACGATGGTATGGTATGCTATGGCAATGGATCACCTAAAAGTGATGGCGACAGAGTCAAAACTTGGCCAGATTTATTCATTTGAAAATCTAGATGGGTTTATGGTAAGGTTGACTCAGGGAGCTGTTGCACCATATTGCAATACTTGAAATGCTCTAGGTCAGCAAATATGACATGAACTTGCCCTTCATGAGTGTACTTGAGGCACTGGTGAGTGATGGAAGGGACACACTTCATGTCCCTAATACATGGTCTACCTAACATGATATTATACACCATCTCACCCTCTAGGATGTGGCACAATATCAAGATGATTTTTTCTCCCACCTAGATAGGCAAGATGATCATACCAACCATTGAGCATATGGCATCATTGAATGCTTGGAGGATGTAGTTGGATGCAACAATATGGGATGTTGGGAGCTTCATATGCTTAAGAGTTGTAGTGATGATGTTGCTAGAATACCTAGTGTCTATCAGCACTCTCTTGTATGGCATCCCATTTACACATGTGACAATGTGCAAGGGAGGATTTACCATATCATTAGAAATCAGTTTAAGTTCATCTTCTCGAAAGTTAATCACTGGTTCTATGCATTGTTACACATGCCCCACAAAATTGTTGGAG
Source organism: Wollemia nobilis (assembly GCA_028583015.1). NCBI lineage: Eukaryota > Viridiplantae > Streptophyta > Pinopsida > Araucariales > Araucariaceae > Wollemia > Wollemia nobilis. The sequence goes on along the minus strand of JAQPPZ010016436.1, from coordinate 16,545,203 downwards.
TTGGACTCCTAGGGTTGAAGCTTTATTACCTTAAGTATCTCCATAAAGGCTTCTCTATGAGGTTGTGATTGTTGAATAAGCTCATAGATGGAGATTTAGGTAGACATCATTTTTTAACTCTAAGTGAGCTTGCTTGTAATTGTGACCACATGCATAGGTAGGAGGCTCGACACAGGAGGCGATAAAATCTACGACATCAAAGGGACATCGCTTTGAGCCATAAGTGGTGCGATTGGACTTGGGTACCACCTATTTCTTGTGACAATGTTGATCATGCTGACATACCCTTGCTTAGGGGGAGCATGATGCACCTCATTCACCTAGGACACTGGCTTATCCTACTCTGCATGGGCAGGAAAAGGGTCTTTAAAGACCTCCATCTGTTGGTTTTTTGGAATGATAGGGTTGTCCACCTGAAGGGCATTCCTATCGATCATGTATTACACCAAATTCTTGAAATTATAGAACATTTGCATGTCATGCCCATTTTTCCTATGAAACTTGCAATATATGTCTTCTATGTATCCTTTGAGATTCGGTGCATTTGGGTCAACAGATCGACTCTCAAGCAAATTGATCACATTGGCCACTAAGAGGCACTCAAAAAATGAGTCCATAGACCCTACAATGGGCATGAACTATCACTTGGGATGATGCTTTTGATTTTGCCCTTGATTATTTGGTTGTCCTTGGCATAGTTCCCAGGAGTGGCCTGATAATTAGGCTATTAAGATGGCACAACTTGTGTTGGCCCTGGGACACTAATGGCAACCTGATTCATTGCTACTTACTTAGGCTGCATTAGGGTATTCTTAGAATTCTTGTTCCACTCCTTACGAGGCTTCACAATCTCTCCCTCTTGAATATTAATATCTTCAATGATCCTAGCCTTTGCTAGGGCATCTTCAAGAGTTGGATATTGTTGCAACTGCAACAACAAGGATATTGGCTTCAGGAATCTCTTGGAAAACATTTGAGTCAACTCTGATATGGGTAGTTGAATAAGTTAGCTTGGAAAGCAAGTCTTGCCACCTATTGCCATAATTTTCTATTAACTCATTGTTATATTATTTCAATCTAGTGAGATTAGCCAACATCACCTTCCTCTTGGTGTTGAAGGTGAAGCGTTCTAGGAACGCGTCTACAAGTTGATCCAAATTATGGATTCTATGCTTTGGGAGTTGGGTAAACCACTCCAAGGTTGGGCTAGAGAGGGTAGTCACAAATGTCCATAAAAGCAAAGCATCGTTATCCTTAATGCTAAAGCATTGACTCAAGAATTTAGTGACATGTTCCTACATATCTTCCTATCCCTTAAAGGTAGCCAACTAAGGCAGTTTGAATTACTTTGGATAGGGAGGGACAAGAACTAAAGGATTAAGGGGTTGACTACATAACTAGCACAAAGTGGGATTTTGAGATCCAGACCTAGAGGTCTTGTTCTCTACTGACTCTAGGTGCTCTAGAAATGCTCGATATGCATCTAAGGATTTAATCTCCTCATCCTTATTCTTATATTGTGATGGAGGTTGAGGATCCTCCAACCTATTATAGGGAGGTGGCATGTCACCCCCTACCTTGGTAAGGCATCTTCAAATACTCTACCTTTGGCTCATGCTCAGTGTAAGCCCCATAGGGTGTCTCTCGAGTCGATCTATAAAGAGGGGCATCTACCTGTTGTGGGCATCCTATGTTTGGCTTGGGATGCAAGTCTTGATATGGCCTAGGAGGTCATGGAGGCAACATTGGATAAGGTCTAGGAGACCTATCTTGAATGAGTGTGGGTTGCCTCAGATGGAGTTCCTGCCTATATGTCTTAGGGGTAGGAACCCTCTCTCATAAGGTTTTTTGGAATAGCTCATTGGTCTATCATTTGATTCTTTCTTTCTCAAGCTGATGCAAGTGGTCTAGTTGCTCTTTGTCTCGTTGAAACTACTTGAACTAAGCTTGGAATTCCACATATCTTACAACTGCTTGATTGATTTATTCCATAGTATGGGGCCTAGGAGGCCTAGGAGTCTCACCCTGAGGCCAACCTCATTCTAGATAATCTATGGTATCCATCGCATGCTTTCCTTGATCGAGGTCTATCGCATTGACTTGAGGTTCAAGCTTGAGCATATGCTCATTCTACTCAATGAGCACAGAGGCACATCAAACATGCGTAAAATACTAATCTAAAGGATAATCAAGTATTTTATCATGCCTTCCTTCATGAATGAGGAAGGGAAGGGAAGAGTTATCTAACCCCAAGCGATGAGTATCATACCCGTTAGGTTTCCTAAGCTACCAAATCCTATAAGGGCAATGTAGAGGTGAGGTCGGATCAACATACTCTACCCAATGTGTGAATTCATGCTTTGGATTATGAACAGGTGTGTCAGACCTAATAGGTATGTAGATGCGTAGCATCACTCTATCTACTAGCACCTCAATGCACTGTTGCCTTTCATCAAAGAAGACATGTGATGTGTCTAAATCCTAGGAGAACTCTCCCAGGTAAGGTCCATCACCCATAGGAGTGTCCCGCATAGGGCTCCCTTGTAAGTGTGGTTCTTGTCCCACTATTCAAGGACTAGGGTGAGTAGAGGCTCACCAGGGAGGTATAACCAAATCCCTGGGGCTAAAGCAGATATGAATCATGTCTTCTAGTCCACTCTCCATAGCTTTTGCCCATGATTGGGCTTGGCCACTGGTGCACACCATTGTAACTCTCTACCAAACCCTAGATAATTATCTCCTTTACAAATTCTTAATGAAACAACACACAAGAAAGGAAACACTCAATAAGATAGATGTTTCTCTTTTAAGTTTTATATGTGAATCCCTAAACTATTTTATGTGTTTCAGATGTGCTATTTATAAAGTATGACCTTGTGTCACATGTTTTAAATCATGTTGGATGATAATATTGTGTTTAGTTGGATTTCACATGTATACACATAACTAGATAACCTGGCGATGAACTATAGGTCACGTTATCCTGCCTATAATGTGTGGTGATGAAGTCCACACACGGTCAGGGAGCATAGGTCCTACTCGATGAGTGTCATCAATCACACCATTTAATCATTATAATTGTCAATCTAGGGTGGTGTCCAAGGCTATATACGAAAGGAGATATAGGCAGCTTTGAAAATAAGCTCATTCAAAAAAATAAGATTTATTGGTGGGACAAGTTAACCTTGGGGGTTTTGGTGTCACTTAAATCCTATAAACTATAATTGAATTCTAATTACTCTTGTAGAATCAAAATTACAGGAATAGAAAGATTGCAAAAAATAAATAAAACCTGATTACTTTTGCAAAATGAAACCTATTTACTGTTGCAGAATATAAATGACAAGAAAAGGTAGTTGCAAGAAACTGAAATCTAACTAAATTTGCAGAAATATCACCTATTTTACTCTTGCAAAATGAAAATAATAACAAGAAGATGAAATAGCATAAAATAAAACACACAAGCTAACAACTGATCAACATAATGGATTAAAGTAAGAAATAATCTACTGGAAATAGGGAAAATTCAACAATGCTACAAATTGATGAATCAATTAACACTCACTCTCATTAACCTAGGTCCAAATCACAAATATCTATGCACTATTAGCTAATGAACAAAAAATGAAATATGACAAGTCTCTGCTAATCTGCTACAACAAAAGTTGCAAAAAAACCTGTCACCAATAAGCCTTCTTCTAAACCTAGAAGTGGCCCTTGCTCCCCTATTCCAAAAGAAGGTAGAAAAACTCTCTCTTAACTACATAAACACTCAAATATATAATGGGATAAAATATGAATGAGAAATCTTGCACTTTATTTAGTCTCAAGCAACATTACAATATTTATAGGAAAACCTGCTAAAAACTATAATTTGCCACAGATCTACTTTCTTACCATAAGTCCTATCCTTATTCTCTACTTATCTACTTCTCTACCTCTCTACCTCTCTACCTCTCTACTTGGATCAACCAACATGGGAACCTATTATTTATAACATTCTATTACATATGCCAATCCATTATGTTGCTACCTTTTAGGGATTTAGCAACTGTTCTGAAGAAGTCTTCCTAAAATATAGCAAACTATTATGCTACAGCATATCCATTTTCCTTGTTGTGTGTCATCCATTGGGAGAACTGTGTTGGAAGGGGTGAGAAAACTCCTCATACAGCTAGATCCATATTCATCTCGTCATTTGCCACCTTTTTGGACATTTTTTATAGTTTTGACCAAAACTGGTCTTGTTTTGCTTATTCCGGAGTTACTCTGGAATATCAGGTAGTGTAACAATTTTGCACATGTAAGAAAGTGGTTTTGACTGACTAAACAGTCTTCCTTTGTTCCCAAAATACCAATTCTATAGATTTTACATGTTGGAATTGACAAATTCCAAGCCATGCTATTTATTGATAGCTGGCTAGAAGTTGTATGACTGTTTCCAGATTTCTTGCAATTCAATATTTTAACTGGTCGCTCCTATTTGGATCATGTGGAAGTGTTGGCAAGTGGAGAAAGAGTCACTCCTAGCCTCCCTCATCTATTTCCAAGTGTTTCTTGCATATTTAATTGACAAATTCCATGCCTTCCTTCATAGTGGCAGGTGGCTGGAATTTGTATGGACTATCACCTGTTTTTTTTACAGCAGTCAAAACATGCCCATATGTCCTTTTGGAGTGCTTATAACGTTTGCCTCGTAACTCCAATGCACACCAAATTTTACCCACATGTTCTTGGCTATTTTAATTACATCTGGTTCAATTTTAATCTCTTAACTCCTCAAGAATTACTCCCAGCATTGTTGTCAAGTTGGCATCTAACATAGATTTTTACCATAATTTCCAGCAGTCAAAAAGTGTGAAACTGTCATTTTTTTGGGTCCCATAACTTCCATATTATTTTTCTATATGCCTTAAAATTTGGATAATGTGTTCTATAAATTATCTAATATAATTGGTATGAATTTGGTTCCTTAACTTGATTTTTATCATTCCCAGTAAATGCGCCAATATGCCCCTTAACATAGATTTGCACCTGTTAACAACTCTGAAAAAAACTAAGGCATGAGCTCCAAAATGATGTAGCCTTCATAACTTTTTATCTACAACTTGGATTGACTTGTTTCAAAAAGAAAATTTTTAGTTCTATATGAGAGGAATCTATCCATGCCATAAGAATGTAATTTTACTATAGTATGACATCATAATTGACATGATACTCATTTTTGACCTTTTACAAGTAAAATGCTTAAAATAGTCAAAATAGGGGTATAATGTTTCTAATATAAAATCATGTAAACAATTAACAATTAATATATTCTAATCAACTATTTGGAAATTTAACTTTGTATATTTAATAATATGGCAGTTTTTATATGTTAACCATAGTGCAAAATGAGTCATTTTCAGGCCTCATCATTCCCCCCCAGCGTGAACTGATAAATTCCCTCATGCATCCCAATAGGCCTAGCAATATGTAGGTTTTATCCTGTTAAACATATTTTTCCACCTAAGAATTTTATTCTTGGTGTACTAAACATTTTCAATTAGCACAGGTATTTCATTTTTTTGTATACAACCTTGCAATTTTTCAACTTTTATTTTCCTTTTTTTCTCTTTTTTTTTCTTGTTTTTATGCTGCTCTTTATTTTTTTTCTTTGTAATTTCTAATGTGCCCTACTATTCTGCAACGTTTGTAGGAATTTTTGGCACACTTTGTCTTGGTTTGTGTTGGGACTGAAACTAATGGGGATTGATTTTATTGATACTACTGGTTACAATATATAGGCATAAGCCTATATTCAACACATGACACTTGTCAAGAGAAACTGACAAGTGTCAAGGTGAAGGCATAGTGCACTTTAACTCTAACATTCCCCCTTAAAGTGCACTATCCTAACTAAAGAAGAAATAAAACAAGTCAACATTAGGTAACATTCCCCTTTAATGTTGACTTCTCTAAAACAACCTATCATCCTCTCTTATTGTTGATTTGGTGTAGGCTCATGCTCTTTGCGCTTGGCTCTCCAACTGTGAATAATGCTAGATTCACTGTGTATACATATTGGTCTGGTGCCTCAGGGTCAACCACTTCCACGGGTCTGTTGCCACTGGGCCAGCCATCTAAGTGCCTCAGGGTCATCATGGGTGCCTCAGGGTTAGCCACTTCTGGGTATTTTGCCTCTGTAGGTCATTCTCATAGGATGTTGCCTCTTGTAGGTCACTGACTAGATTCACCATAAATATCAAATCTCTCCTTATGGTGAACTCAATCTAGAAGGTGTTGGTCTCTACCGAAAATGCACCTAATACAAAGGAAAAATGAGCCATATAAGAGTGTCGGTCTTTGCCGAAAATGCACTCAATACAATAAAATGAGCCATAGATCCAAATATGGAGGAGAAGAAGAAGAATAGAAGAGAATATTCTGAAGTGTCTTCGTCTGTAGTCTTCAGAAGTAGATCCAAAAAAAACCTCAGATAGAGTCTAGGGTGTCTATGTCTGTAGTCCCTAGAATAAGTGTCCTTATTGTGACCATGTCATCCCATCGAAATGCATGGGTAACCAGCCGCTGCATTTTCCAAGTGTATAAAAAAGATCACTAGGTACAAGGAACACATATGAAATTACCTTGAGAGTGTCGAGTTCAACCGAGAGTGCACTCCAAGGTAGAAAAACTTTGAGGCTAAAAAAATGAATTGAAACAGCCTCAAAATTACAATATGACACCACCATTGTGTCCATCACGGAAAAAAGTTTCCAACGACTATAAATACCCCTATAGGTGCATACAAATTGATGCTTCAACAAATCAAACACAATGACCCTAAAACAAAATGTGCAGCTCCGGGACATTCCCAAGTAGTCACCCATCCGAGTGCTACTCCAACAAAAAAATGCATAAGTCTGGAGTATCTATTGGATTTTGCACAGTAAAATCTTACATTTCATTTGAATAGAAGGTTTTCAAATAGTTTCTGGCACTGGATTTGGCGGATTCCAAGGCCATCCTGCACAATCTCGATAATCTGATGGCATTGCAAGGACTGGACCTATTGAAAAATTGCCTAACTGGCTCCATTCCAGCCATCATCAAGAATTTGCAATATCTTCTCGAGTTATCCCACATGCATCAAGAAGCCCCATTCTCTACAAGTGGGGCCTACGTTGCGAGTCATCAGGCAGGACAGGAAAATCAATGGAAGATGACAACACAAGATAATGTGAGGAGGGCATGGGCGGTGCCGCTTGCATGGCCCTGCGGGCATGCGTCACGTAGATCCATGACACTATGATGGGGCAGCATCATCTCCATGCGAGATACACCGTTTGAGATGCATCTTCAGGATCTTTTATATAGCCTCTTCCAAAAGGTTATCCAACTGGGGTGTAGCGAAGGCAAAGAAGTCAGAGGCAAATTCATGTGAGCTTGATCTCTTGGATGAGCTCTTTGGAGGCATCGACCTGCACCTTCGTTGGCGACGGGAGCAGCATCGAAAATGATTTGACAGTGGTGAATACCAAGTTTTGGCAGTGGCCCATTTCCACATAATTCTGGTAGTGGTGGACACAAATTGTGGCTTGCACTTTGGAATGCACTTTTTAAGTGGTCATCGACTATGTCTTCTTCCATGTCTACCATAAAATTGTAACTATCGCCTACCACTAACCATTCCATCGACGTCGATGACGTCTCTACAAATCACGAGGTGACCATGGTAGAGTCCATCAAGTGTAATCTAGTGCACGAGGGCCGCTTTGTAGATGCCCTTACGTTCGCTGACCTTTGCCGCCCTTATTTTCCCTTTAGTCTTCTGCTAGAATGAACTAGCTGCACCTTCGCACCAATCACGACTCCAGATTCTCCATGATCTGCACGTCTGAATAGAAAAATAGCAGTTTCTCCTCTAGAAAACTTTGCTACAATAGCAGTTTCATAGCCACTTTTGGGTGTCCAGCCACCAACGATTGCCCATCGCACAATAACAAACATATCTGGACCACCGAACGCCTTTGAATGCTGCTCATGGAGGAATACAATAAATAGATCGCCATCCATGGCAATGCATTTTGAAACCCATTAAAATATCTTCTGTAACTGAACCATAAATCCATCCAACTATGTCGAAATCACCACCACGACCACGGATTCGTCCAACCAGGCAACCTTTGCGGGATTCGAACCGATGACCTGCCTCGCCTTCCTTTGCATGCCACTAGAAGAAAAAAACTGGAACTGAAGAAAAAAACTTATGGGATTTTTTTTTTTAACTTCTAGTTTCTGATCCATCCAGCAAGGGATGGAGAGCATACTCCCTCAGTATCCAAAAAAAAATGAATGAAAAATGAGGGGGGAGGGAGGATTTCCATGGGGGAAATCCCCCCTCAAGGGTTTCACAGGGTAGGGAAAGCCTGCTCTGATACCAAATGTTGGGACTGAAACTAATGGGGATTGATTTTATTGATACTACTGGTTACAATATATAGACATAAGCCTATATTCAACACATGACACTTGTCAAGAGAAACTGACAAGTGTCAAGGTGAAGGCATAGTGCACTTTAACTCTAACAGATTGAAGCCTGCTTTAGAATGAGACTGTTGTTATGAAGATGCTTCAGAATTTATTGCAGTAGGAGTAAAATAGAATCTTCATGTGTTGAATTTTCCATGCAACTAAGAGTAGAAGGGGGTGTTTCTTGACATTTTTAACTTGCCAATATTATATGAATAGTTTATACCAAATATCAATTATTATATATTAAATGCTAAATGCTTACTATGACTGAATGCAAGAAACACATACCTTACTGTCCTAAAAATTTATCATGCGCCTTACAAGCTGCTTTTGATGATTGTTGGCAAGATATCTGAAAACATAAACATAACACATGTGTAGTGTGAAATTTGTACAATGGTGGAACAATGATGGGTGGATCAACAAGGCAATGCACATCGAAAAACCATTTTTCATGCAAGCCAATTCAACAGTGCCTCCGAGAAGGTTTTCACTACCAAATTATTCATTTTTTTCATTTTTTTCTTTCATTTTTTCATCTTTTTTTTGTTGTTGTTTCATTTTTTTTATTAGAAGAGGCTGCCATTTCTGGTTTTCAACCAACTTCCATATTTTCAAGGGCTTCAATGAGATAGAATGTATCTCATGAGGCTACAATGTGAGAGAATTTCTCTCATTCTTGATAAGAACAATCCTTATTCTACAAAAACATATCAATTTTTTTGTATGAAAACATATTTTTCAGCTAAAAGTTTACAACAATGATGCAACCTTCCTTCCATTCAAGTAGTAAGAATCTCCTTGTGTCATCATTGTCTCTATATTTTCGAAAATGAAGTATTGACCTCATTAGTTCTTCTCTCTGCTGAAATTGATGTATATCCTCATGTATCTTCATTTTATGGGACATGCCTTATACTGTAATTTTTCTCTTTTGTTATGTTTTTTCTTTCATTTTTTTTCTTCTTTTCTCTCTTTTTTTCTTTTTTTTTATTTTTTTTCTCTTTTTCTTTTCTTTTGTTTTTTCAAGATTCAAAGATATTATCATTTGGAATCTTTGTCAGAAGAGGAAGCCTCTTCTACCTTATGCAAATGTAACTGTGTGAAATATTGAGCAAATTCCACCTTTGTTAGTGGTTGATGGTACACCTGTAAAAGATGTCCATTCACCACTAATGTCCTCCTTAAATCATAAATCAAATAAAGTTGAACAACTTCATTCTCAAAATCCTTTGGTTCATCCTTGTTGCTTTTAATGTGATCATCATGCCACATTTTCCATTTTTGTTGAGTGAACTCTATTTGGTGAAGTGCTTCCAACCAAAGTTCATCAAATGCATTCAACTGCAAAATCTATTTTTTTGTACCTGCAAAAACTCAATACCAATTGCTAAATATGCATAAAGTGTTAGTAAAGCATCATGATGACATTCATGTGGTAAATGAAGAAAACTGTTTTGTACTAGAATGGGTGACAATTTTTCAAAATTCTGCTTTTCATCATTCCATAATAATTGTTGAACAGTAGTTGGTTCATTTTTAATATCTGAAATATGAACATTTTTAGCAAAAACAAACTTTTTGGATGAATCCAACTCTTCTTCATTACTCTTTACAACTATGGAGCCCAAAAACGAAATATTCTTTTCATTTTCCTTATGTGATTCAATAAACAATGAACTTCCCAGACAATCATACTTGGGTGGAGTAAGTTTTCTTGCAAGCAAGTCTACCGATTTTCCACCTATTTGTATGGTTTCAGGATATACTTTCTTTTTTCTTGGTTTCTTAAAACACATTTCTTGAACAATCTTATTAATGATTGGTACATCTTTTATATCTTGAAGTAAAGGGATGTTAACAATTAAATGTGTTAATTCCTTTATCCAATCTGATTGTGAAGATGTTAATTTTGATATTTCAAACTGTTCAAGACATGGTATTTTATTTTATGAGTCATATTTTCCTTTTCCTTCTTCTTTTTTCAGTGCATATTTGTTTTCATGCTCATTTCTTTTAGCTCCTATTTCTACACTGGTAAGTGGAATATGTTCAAGAAGTGGTTTTGAACACAACTAAGTTTTATCACAGTCATAAGCATTTATTATGGTTGTATTTTATGATTCAACCATAGATACAGGGGTTACCTATTTAACATTGTTGGGATTGGCCATAGGTTGAGCTGAAAACAGAGGTTGTTTTTTCCTTTTGTTGTTGTTGTCCATGAGAGAAACTATGGGTATGAGTGGGAAACAATTTGATTTATATTTTTTATAATGTTGCTGCCTTTTGTACAGTTTTTGTTGTTGTACCCATTGATATCCCTGTAGTTTTTGCTGCAACCATGGTGGATGTTGTTGATTCCATTATTTTTTCATCCATCCATGTTGAGACCACTCTTGGGAATATGCCCATGGTGGTTGACTCCAACATTGTTGAAGTGGACCTATAGTAGACCATGGCATATACCAAGGATTATTTTCCCAATGTGCAAGAAATTGAGAAGCATTTTGATATGGAAACTTAAGAAAATTATCTCCTTGTCTTTGTCCTACAAAGTTGTATTCTTTCATAGGTTGAGACTGGTTTTCAAAGACACTTTTGAGTTTTGGCAATAAACTACACTGATCTGTGGGGTGTCCTTTTTGACAAATGCTACATGTAGCAGGTATAAATGTTTTGTTTAAAGGGTATTAATGAAGAGAGTGTTGCTTCTCATTACATTTTGAACAATAGATGATTGAAGGTTCAACAGGTTCATTCTTTTCATCTACTGCTTTATCAAGATGTACTAAAATATTAGCCTCCTCCATGCATTCTTTCAAATCATTTGTGTTACTACCAGTTTTGTTTTTTCTATGCCTTGAATGAGAATAATTTTTACAAAGTTTAATGATTTCCTAAAATTCAAGTGCATTTGCATCTCCTTTCCCTAAGATATCCAATGCATCCCTAAATTTATCTTGCAGTCCTCTTAAGAATATGACTTTGCAAATTTTAGGTTCAACACTTCCACATCTCTTATGAACAAAAGAAAATATGTCTAGATAGTATTCTAAGATTTCATTTTCCTCTTGTTTCATTGTAAGAAATTCATCATTTTGATTCTTGACTTGAAAATATTCTTGGTATCTCTCCAAGAATATGTTTTCCATATCATCCCAAGTTCTAATTGAATCAGGTGCTAAGGTGATAAACCATCGTAGAGCTAACTCTTTAAGAGTGGAAGGAAATAGTTTGAGCTTTTGATTGTCATTAGTGTAATCATGAGCTTGACATACAATTTTAATCTCAAACAAAAACATATCAGGATCTTCAGATGTAGCTCCCTTTGAAAGTTAGTAACACTGAAGGTGAAATGACCTTCATGGGAGCATATTTATTAAGATCTAACTGAATGGAATTTTGAGAAGTTCTGGTAGGTGCACTAGTTCTACTAGGATAGAACACATTACTAGCTCTCCCTAGATTCTCTTGTGACACTTCCATTATAGGTTCCCAAAAACAATTATAAATCTTGTCAATTTTTCTTGAGTGTATAGATTTGTCAAGAGAAAGTGGTGTTGAACTATTGATTTTTCTTTCTTGTAATAATTTTTTAAAGGATCCTGCAGTTCTTGAAGTGGATGATTGTGATTCTTTGAAAAATCCAACATTTTTGGAAATCAAAAGTTTAAAATTTTTTGACATAATTTCAACCTCTTGTAAAAAATTTTCTTCTTGTGGTTTCTTGCTTATTTTCTAAACGAGCTAAAATGCTATTTACCAAAAATTATTATTTATACCAGTCATTTATCCAGATTTCACTATGAATTTTACAACTTAGCGCAATTACTAACTATTGGGCTACTTTTACCTTCTAACAACACCATGGTCCCCAACAACGGTGCCAAAAATGATGAGTGTCATCAATCACACCATTTAATAATTATAATTGTCAATCCAGGGCGGTGTCCAAGGCTATATACGAAAGGAGATATAGGCAGCTTTGAAAATCAGCTCATTCAAAAAAATAGGCTTTATTGGTGGGACAAGTTAACCTTGGGGGTTTTGGTGTCACTTAAATCCTATAAACTAAAATTGAATTCTAATTACTCTTGTAGAATCAAAATTATAGGAATAGAAAGATTGCAAAAAATAAATAAAACCTGATTACTTTTGTAGAATGAAACCTATTTACTGTTGCAGAATATAAATGACAAGAAAAGGTAGTTGCAGGAAACTAAAATCTAACTAAATTTGCAGAAATATCACCTATTTTACTCTTGCAAAATGAAAAGAATAACAAGAAGATGAAATAGCAGAAAATAAAACACACAAGCTAACAACTGATCAACAGAATGGATTAAAGTAGGAAATAATCTGCTGGAAACAGGGAAAATTCAACAATGCTACAAATTGATGAATCAATTAACACTCACTCTCATTAACCTAGGTCCAAATCACAAATCTCTATGCACTATTAGCTAATGAATAGAAAATAAAATATGACAAGTCTCTGCTAATCTGCTGCAGCAAAATTTGAAAAAAAAACTTATCACCAATAAGCCTTCTAAACCTAGAAGTGGCCCTTGCTCCCCTATTCCATAAGAAGGAAGAAAAAATCTCTCGTAACTACTTAAACACTCAAATATATAATGGGACAAAATATGAATGAGAAATCCTACACTTTATTTAGTCTCAAACAACATTACAATATTTGCAGGAAAACCTGCTAAAAACTGCAATTTGCCATAGATCTACTTTCTTACCACAAGTCCTATCCTTATTCTCTACTTCTCTACTTCTCTACCTCTCTACCTCTCTACCTAGCTCAACCAACATGGGAGCCTATTATTTATAACATTCTATTACATATGCCAATCTGTTCTGTTGCTGCCTTTTAAAGATTTAGCAATTGTTCTGAAGAAGTCTTCCTAAAATGCACCAAACTGTTATGCTGCAGCATATCCATTTTCCTTGTTGTGTGTCATCTATTAGAAGAAATGCATTGGAAGGGGTGAGAAAACTCCTCATACAACTAGATCCATATTAATCTCGCCATTTTTCGCCTTTTTGACCATTTTGTTTATAGTTTTGACCAAAACTAGTCCTGTTCTGCTCAATCAGAAGCTGCTCTGGAATATCAGGTAGTGTAATAGTTTTGCACTTATCCATGCATCAGATGTGTAAGAAAGTGGTTTTGACTAACTAAACAGTCTTCTTTCGTTCCCAGAAGACCAATTCTATAGATTTTACATGCTGGAATTGACAAATTCCAAGCCATGCTATTTATTGATAGTTGTCTTGAATTTGTATGATTGTTTCCAGATTTTATGCAATTCAATATTTTGACTAATTGCTCCTATTTGGATCACGTGGAAGTGTTGGCAAGTGGAGAAAGAGTCACTCCTAGCCTCCCTCATCTGTTTCCAAGTGTTTCTTACATATTTAATTGAAAAATTCCATGCCTTCATAGTGATAGGTGGCTGGAATTTGTATGGACTATCACCTTTTTTTTTTACAACAATCAAAACATGCCGAGATGCCATTTGGGAGTGCTTATATTTTTGCCTCGTAACTCCAATGTACACCAATTTTACCCACATGTTCTTGGCTGTATGAATTACATCGGGTTAAATTTTTAGCTCTTAAATCCTCAATAATTACTCCCAAAATTGTTGTCAAGTTGGCATCTAACATAGATTTTTACCAGAATTTCCAACAGTCAAAAAGTGTGAAACTGTCATTTTTTGGGTCCCATAACTTCCATATTATTTTTCTATATGCCTTAAAATTTGGATCATGTGTTCTATAAATTATCTAATATAATTGGTATGAATTTGGTTCCTTAAATTATTTTGTATCATTCCCAGAAATTATTTTGTATCATTCCCAGTAAATGTGCCAATATGCCCCTTAACGTAGATTTGCACCTGTTAACAACTCAGAAAAAAAACTAAGGCATGAGCTCCAAAATGATGTAACCTTCATAACTTTTTATCTATAACTCGGATTGAATTGCTTTAAAAAGAAAAGTTGTAGTTCTCGATGAGAGGAATCTATTCATGCCATAAGAATGTAATTTTTTTGTATTATGACATCAAAATTGACATGATACTCATTTTTGACCTTTTACAAGTAAAATGCTTAAAATAGTCAAAACAAGGGTATAATGTTTCTAACATAAAATCATGTAAACAATTAACAATTAATATATTCTAATCAACTATTTGGCAATTTAACTTTGTATATTTAATAATATGGCAATTTTTATATGTTAACCATAGTGCAAAATGAGGCATTTCTAGGCCTCATCACCTAGCAGTTCCTCACCTAGTTCACCCATAGTCTGCGATATACCTCTCCGAAGAGAGATACATGCTATAACCCATGGGATATGATGGATCTTGGAAATTTCCTTGGAAAATAATAAGGTTTGCAGGATTTGAGACAATGGGTGGATATGAAAGCCACCTCGTTGAACTCTACTAGTGGATGGTGATGAAATCCACCTCACTAGTGTTTAAGTGAATCGTGGTGTGTGTGGTTCTTTTTAATCCAAATAAAGAAAACAATAAAGAATTTGATGATAATTCACTAAATGCATGTAAAATGTGCATTTTACTTTTAGAAATTTAGGATAAAAGGAACCTACAAATGTAAATTATAAATGCAAAACCCTAAATGCTAACCTACCCATTGGGTAGGCCACAAGCAATCAAACCATAGAGATGCATTGCTACTTTGATTTTATTTTATTTTTCTTATTTTTGTTATTTTATGTTATGATAAAATTAAATCTACTTTTAACCTTTCTAGGCAAACAAATGATGTGAGAAAAACCAAACTAAACTGCTTTTGAAAGTGCAAAATGAAAACAGAGGGTTTAGGTACCTACCCCATCACTTTTGGAACCTGTCATTTTTGGAATTCTGATCAAAAAGATCTTTGGTTTCTATTCACTCTAGGGTGGTATGAATAGTAGGTCTGCATTCATCCCAAGGTAAGATGGATTTGCATCCATCCTAGGGTAGCATGAATAGCAGGTTAGAGTTTGTTTCAGTCCAGAGCAACTAGCACCTGTAACAAACAAATATGAAATATGAGCTTCAAACTTCACCTAAAGAAAAAGGGACTAGGTCCCATCATGATCACCACTAAATTAGGGAAAAATGGTGCACCTAAATATGGGTAACAAATTGCATCTATCCCCTATGTCTAATGAGCATCAAATTGGAAGCATGCAAGTAAGATGGAAGGATAGCAAATAACAATAAATGAAAAAAATTGATTTCTTATTAATTAAGCAGATAAAATCTAGGCTAAAAATATGTTCCCTTTGAGGGCTCAAATGATTGATACAATTGATACAAATTTTGGGTGCCCAAGGATCGAAATCCTTCCATAGAATTTGGTGCACATCCAACGTCTTTCTGTGTACCCACACTCGAAGTGTGTGGGCCAAAGGTTTCCACCATTTGTATTTCTGATATTTATGTCCTACATTGATTCCCCAATGCAATGTATAACCTAAACCTACACACAAGGAAATAAGACACGTCAAATAGCAAGTGTGTATGATCTAAAACATGTAATCCCCACAGGCAAGAAAGGAGCATATGTAGTGTGCCTATACCAAATAAATATCAAATGCTATGAAATTATAGGTGTGAGTAAAGTAAGAATTTTTGGGAAGATATCACTAGAAATTGCATCGAAATTGCATCCGTAGGCATGGCATAATCGCAGTATGCTTCTCCAACCTACAAAACCCAATCCAAGCAATTTTTGCCCCTACACATATCCAAAACATATGAAACTTGGATAGAATGCATAAAATGACATTTTAAAACAACCTTTGTAGTCATATTTCAGAAATCAGGCTTGGATCCTAATGCATGCTCCAGTGGGTCCTACAAGCCTGTAAAAACTTCAAATCATGATATCTCGGTCAATATAACTCAGAAAAACATGAAATTTAAACTGAAGCATCATATGATAGTATAGAAAATATCTATTTAAAATAGTAAAAATATTGTTAACATATTTGTATTCATTCCAGTGTGGGACGAATAGGACTATCACAAATTGAGGTGTGCCCAGGGGCAGGAAGCCCATCTAATCCGCCTTAATTTTGCCATCAATTCCACTAGGGAATGGTCCAAAACACTATGGGAGGTATTTTCATCAAATTTTGGGTGGAAATTCACTCGATTGATAGGTCTTTGTAAATAAATTGTGTCTCTTTAAGTCACTTAATAACATCCTTCGCTCATGTGCAAAAGGGCATGCAAGGGCATGCATGGCAAGAGGCACCACTTGGCCACTAGGATGGCATGCATTGGAGGGGAAAGAGAATATCCCAATTTGGCCTCCCTTATGAAGTATGGCATAAAGATACTACATGCTCTGACTTGTAGGCATGGGTAGGCAGGATAAATGACTGTTACCAGGTACCATTTATCCCAATTTGAGTTTTTGTTAATCAAACCTGCTATTCGCCCTGCCTTAGGATGAATGCTACTATTCACTCAAGGGTGGGATGAATAGGATCTGTGTTCATCCTAGGGTGGGATGAATAGGAACAGGGTGCTAAAAGATCCTAAAATTGGCATGGAACCTTCCAAAACCTTGCATAGAGTATCTACAACCACGTAATACCTTCTGAGGACTGCCCTAGGGGCCTTGGTATATCAATTTAGTCGTTGCTTTCGGTAGCATAATTGAATTGACCAGATTTTAGTGTCTACACTCTAAAATGTCAGTGATGATCAGATCATCCACATAGAATACTAAAATCACTATGACAGAATCATTGTTCTTGATATAGATATTAGCATTTGAAGGACTTCTTTTGAATCCATGTTGCAATAGGTGATTGTCTATTTTGATGTACCAAGCTTGTGGAGCTTGTTTTAACCCATACAAGGATTTAACCAACTTGTAAACTTTCTAATATTGGCCTTCAACCACAAATTCTTCTGGTTGGATCATGTACACTTTTTGTAAGTCACCATTTAAAAAGGTACTTTTGACATCCATTTGATGTAACTTCTACCGAAACTGAGCTGCCATAGCACAAAGTATACGAATGATAGTCATTTTTGCAGTGGGTGCAAATGCCTCTTCATAATAAATGCCTTCTTTTTTAGCATAGTCCTTTGCAAAAATATAGACCTTATGCTTATCAATAGTCCCATCTACCTTATACTTTACTTTGAACAGCCATTTGCAACCTATGGACTTCTTTACTAAAGGCAGATAAACTAGCTTCCACATGTTATTTTTCATGAGATATATATATTCAGCATCCATAGCAACCTTCCACTAAGGTTCACTAAGTGCATCTTGAACTGTTGTGGGTTTATTCTCATCCAATACATACATATAAATCCTTTCATCATCCATATTTGCTTCTATGTCTTCCTCTGCATCTACAGATAATTCATCAAACTATTGGTAAATCTTGTCAACCTCTGAAGTTGATGCCTCTACTCTCATATGCAAATTTATACTACATGTGCAAGGTCAACCTAGAGTTAGATATGGAATTGAAATCAACTTTGAATCTCTCAATGTGCTAGTATACCATTGTGGAACCTTTTTCTATGGAGGTGAAGTCTCATTCTTAGGCTCATCTTCATCCATGTATACAATTGTAGATGTGTTCTCTAATGTGAAATCTTCATAAAATACCATGTCTCTTTTGGTATGTTTTTTCTTGGTCTTAGGTTCTATCAACCGATATCCCTTGGAATTCTCATCGTAACCAAGAAAAATACACTGCAAGGTTTTCTCATCTAACTTACTTATCTTCTATTTTATAATGTGCATGAATGCCTTACACCCAAAAATTGTTAGATGAGAAATTAAGGGTTTCCTACCACTCCATGCTTCTTGTGAATTCATTCCTTGTAGAGCTTTTATGGGTGCTCTATTCAAGAGGTATGTTGTTGTATTCACTATTTCTACCCAATACTACTACTCAATATGTACCCCCTTAAGCATACAGTGAACCATTTCCATGATGGAATGGTTCCTCCTCTCAAAAACTCCATTTTTCCATGGAGTATAGGTTGTTTGTAGTTGTCTCTTAATACCATGTGAATTTAGAAATGATGAAAATTGTTTGGAGGTATATTCCCCCCATCAATCTGAGTGGAGGGTCTTTATGGAACATCCTGAATCCTTCTCAAAACTCTTATTGAAATGTTGAAAGTACAAAAATACCTCTAATTTCAATTGTAAAAATAAAACCCACATCTTCCATGAGTAATCATCAAAAAACAACTAAAAATACCTCTTTCCACCATAACTATTTGGCATAGGACTGCATATATCGGTGTGTACCAACTCTAAAGGTTTCTTAGCTCGTGAAGAGCTCACTTCAAAGGGTACTCAGTGTTGCTTCTCTGCTAAGAAATTTGATAAAACTAGCAATATGGAGGAAAGGTTGGGAAGACCTTTCACCATCTCATATTTACTCAACTCGAGCAAATATCCTGAACTCTGATGCCCATATCTCTTGTGCCAAAGAGAAGTGGTCTCCTTTGTGTTTGTCACCATGGTAATATGAGGCATCGAAATGGCATCTAAGATAAGCAATCCATGCTTGTATGAATCTGTCGATACATACTTTCCTTTTCTGGTGATGAAGCATCACTTCCTATCATCCTCAACTCTAAAAACAATATCCAAGATCTAAGGGACTGGCAATAATTTTTTTTCCAATCCAAGAACATAGATAACTTTCTCAATCTAACAATGTCCATCTATAAGAGTTTCTAAAACATATCCTTCACCTTGGACTTGATAGGTCTTATCATCAGCAATTGTCACTGGTTTACCTTCTTTTGCCTCAAAAGTCTCAAACCATGATCTATCACCAGTCATGTGTTTGCTGGCACAGGAATCAATATTCCACATAGGATCCCTCTACTGAGAATATTTGTGGGTTATGATCACCTTGTGTGCCTTCAATTTTTTGGCAAAGTGGCATGTTGTTGAGTAAGGTGGTGATCGATGATCAACCATTCCATAAACTGCAAGACCTGCAAAGTTTATAGGTAGCTCACTCCAAGATCGAGGTGAACTTCCCACGTGCTCTAATTTAAGTACTATGAGATATACTGAGGCATGTTCTTCGATGATCTACATGCACACATTAAAACCATTGCACACGCGGATAACATAGCGATGATTGGTGGTTTAAATATGCACGTTGGGCATAAAAAAAATTGTCTGATGTGCTTTGACGCACAAACTTCCCATGCACAAACCCTGACGGACATGATTTGGAGAAAAATTGGAGGCTCACTATAGTAGACGAGGTTCATTATAGCAGATGCTCTAAGGTTTTAAAAAAAATAAACTTTATTGGTTTGTTATTGGCAGACGTGACATTATTTTTATTGGTGGATGTGTCGTGGCTTGTGACTTTATTTATTTTTAAATATTAGTTAGCTCTTTGAAAATTAAAATATCAATCATGTTGTCATGTTTTCATCCACCCATGTGGTGGAGTTGGTAGCACACCTGTTGCTCTGGTGCTCGATGGTGAAAGGCACGAGTTTGAATCATGCTAAATGTAACTTTTTGCACACAAAGGCATTTTGAGGCATATAAAGGCATATGAAGGATGAAATAAGGTATTTTTTAATATCTTATTTTTTTGTTGGTTTCTTGCAAATATTCTTTTCTTTTGCAACCCAAAAAACAAAACAAAGCCATCAAACAATATTATTACCTCATTTTTGACAACTAGTGCAATTTATTTTGTCATGGAGGGATAAGAAAGTAAGATTTGCACTTAATTTTTTTTTAAATTGAAAGGGTATTTCACAAGTTTTTTTCACCCTTGTTCATTTTGCAATAAAAATGGGGGATAACAACATTATATTTTCTTGCAAAATTATAAGACAAGAAGGGGGAAAATTTGTGGAATTGAATATAATTTTTTGCAAACCAAAACCTCACATATTTTGCAAAAATCATTGTAACAAAGATGCATTTTTAGTGGAGACCGACATATTAAAAAAAATTGACATTGTAAATAGGTGCATTTTCGGTGGAAATTGACATCTATAGAAAAATTTTATGGGCACTTGTGTTTTTTTATTGCATTTAATTTCCTATTTTTTGTATTTCAATCATAAGTTAAAATTAAAAAGCAAGCAAAGAAAAGACCCCAAATTTTACACGTATTTGTGCAATTTATTACATCTGAGTGTTCAATATATATGGTACCTATGGTCCACACTTATATATAATGCTATAATTCTTTGGGATACTATATCTAACTCCTAACATAGTTGCAACAATGACGTTTGAGCTATTTTTCTCTATAAATCATCAGGGAGAAATAAGGAAAGCCAATTTTGATAATTGATTGGCATAGGACCACATAGATCGGTGTGTACCAACTCTGAAGGTTTCTTATCTCGTGAAGAGCTCACTTAAAAGGGTACTCAATGTTGCTTCCTTTCTAAGAAATTCAAGAAAACTAGCAATATGGAGGAAATTTTGGGAAGACCTTTCACCATATCATATTTACTCAACTCGAGAAAATATCCTGAACTCATATGTCCATATCTCTTGTGCCAAAGAGAAGTGGCCTCCTTTGTATTTTCTACCATGGAAATATGAGGCATAGAAATGGTATCTAATATAAACAAACCATGCTTGTATGAACCTGTTGCTACATGCTTTCCATTTCTAGTGATTAAGCATCGCTTCCTACCATCCTCAACTTTGAAAAAACATCCATGTTTTTATCCAATATCTGAGGGACTGACAAAAAATTGTTTGCCAATCTAGGAACATAGAGAAATTTCTCAATCTAAAAA
This sequence comes from Wollemia nobilis, assembly GCA_028583015.1. Classification (NCBI taxonomy): domain Eukaryota; kingdom Viridiplantae; phylum Streptophyta; class Pinopsida; order Araucariales; family Araucariaceae; genus Wollemia; species Wollemia nobilis. The sequence goes on along the minus strand of JAQPPZ010016436.1, from coordinate 16,523,859 downwards.
TTTCCATCTAGAAGAGTGACTGAAACATATCCTTCACGTTGGAATCAGTAGGTCTTATCATTAGCAATTATCACTAGTTTGCATTCTTTTGTCTCAAAAGTCTCAAACCACGATCTATCACCAGTCATGTGTTTACTAGCACCAAAATCAATATACCACATAGGATCCTTCTACTGAGAAGATGTTTGGATCATGAGAACCTTGTGTACCCTCTCAGAATCTAAGTTTTATTCCTCATAAGAAATATGTCCCTTGGGTTGCTTATTCTTCTTCTATGGTTTATATTTTCATTTTCCCTTTTTCTTGGGGTCTTGGTCATGGGGTTGTTCATTCTTCAACCAACACCTGTTGGTGTCATGGTTATCCATATCACAGATTTTGCAATATTTCTTTTCTTTTTGTTGAGGTTGTTTCCCTTTTCCTTTGGATGAAGATCCTCCCTTTTGAAATTTACCTTACTTCTTTCCCCCTTATTTTGAGTAAAGTGCATTATCTGGCACTTCATCTCTTTGAAGCTAATTTGCCTCCTCATTTTGAAGCAAATTTACCAAATCCACAAAAGTAACTTTTCTACCAGACACTTGTAGAGATGTGATCAACACCTTGTAGTATTATGGTAAAGCTTTCAAAATGATTGAAGTCAAGAGAGTATCTCCCACTGCTTCTCCCATAGCATTCAATTTGGCTTTCAATTCTACCACTCTACATAGGAATAGTTTAATTGTCTCATCAAATTTTATATTGAGTGTATGTAGTTGAGATTGAAGGTTAAGAATAGTGGATTGATTATTCCCTTCATAAATGGTAATCAAAGCATCCCAATATTCTTTACCAGTTTTTGCATCACAAATATGAGGTTGTACCTCATCTATAGTAGCAAGTAGAATAAACATGAGAGACCTTCTATCCTTCTTATCATGTGTCTCTTGATCTGGTCCTACTATTGTAGAATGTTTTATACTACCAGTCACTACATCCCACGAGTATTCAAGCTGAAGGATAACTCTCATATTTGTTTTCCATGGTGCAAAATTATAACCTTTGAGCAATTGTAAATCTAACAGATATTTGTAAATAGTTGCCATTGTGAAGATTCCTTATATCACCAAATGGTGCCCCTTTATTTATACTAAAAAGAGTATGTGAAAGGAAATTCAATAAAATTTATGGCACCTACCTCAAAACCCTTCTGAAAAAGGATAATGAGTTGGAGGAGTTTAAGCCAAACAATTAGAATGAATTAGGGTATTAAATGAAGTGAATATCAAAACTGGATTTCCTTATATATCCTTGATGATTTATAGAGAACAATAGCTCATATTTCATTGTTGTAGCTATTTTAGGCATTAGATACAGTAGCCCAAAGCATGACAACATTACCTGTAAGTGTGGGCCAGAGGTACCGTATATACCAAACACTACGGTGCAATAAATTGCACAAATAGGTGTAAAATTTGGGGTCTTTTCTTTGCTTGCTTTTTAATTTTAACTTATGATTGAAATGCAAAAAAAGGAAATTAAATGCAATAAACAATCACAAGTGCCCACAAATTTTAACTATAGGTGTCGATTTCCATCGAAAATGCACCTATTTAAAATGTTAGTTTTTGTTTAAGATGTCGGTCTCCATCGAAAATGCATCTTTGTTACAATGATTTTTACAAAATATGTGAGTTTTTGGTTTGCAAAAAATTATATTCAATTTCATAAATTCCCCCCCCCCCTCTTGTCTTATAATTTTGCAAGAAAAAGTAATGTTGGTATCCATATTTTTATTGCAAAATGAACAAGGGTGAAAAAAACTTGTGAAATACCCTTTCAATTTAAAAAAATAAATTAAGTGCAAATATTACTTTCTTATCCCTCCATGAAAAAATAAATGCACTAGTTTTCAAAAATGAGGCAATATTCTTGTTTGGTGGCTTTTTTTTATTTTCTGGTTTGCAAAAGAAAAGAATATTTGCAAGAAACCAACAAAAAAATAAGATATTAAAAAATACCTTATTTCATCCTTCATATGCCTTTATATGCCTCCAAATGCCTTTGTGTGTAAAAATTTGCATTCGGCATGATCCAAACTCGCACCTTTCATCATTGAGCACCTAAGAAATAGGCACGCTACCAACTCCACCACACGGGAAGATGAAAACAAGACAACATGATAGACCTTTTATTTGTCAAAGAGCTAACTAATATTTAAAGAAAATTAAGTTGCAAGCCACGATACGTTTGCCAATAACAAATCATGTCACATCCACCAATAACAAATCAATAAAGTTTTAATTTTTTTTAAAACCTTAGAGCATCTGCTACAGCGAACCTCTGATTTTTTCTCCAAATCGCATTTTTTAGGGTCTACGCATAGGAATTTTGTACATTAGAGCATGTCATATGAGTTTTTTTATGCCCAATGTGCATATTGAAACCATCAATCATCACTATGCTCTCTGTGTGTGCAATGGTTTTTGTGTGCATGTGCAGATCATCAATGAACATGCCTTAGTCTACTTTAGAGTACTTGTGTCAGAGCGCATGGGGAGTCCACCTCAGTCCTGGAGTGTACTTCCTATGAAAGTTGTAGGCCCTATCATTTATGGAATGGTTGATCATCGATCACTACCTTACCCAAAAACATGTCACTTTACCCAAAAATTGAGAGTTAGCTCTGATACCATATTGGAATTCAAAAACCTTTCCATTCATATCAGGGTGTTTAAATATTACAAATGAAATACGTTGAAGAGTTCGATGGTAAATGGAATGACTTCAACCATATTTAATAACCTCCCCAACTAATGCAACTATCCAAAGCACATATGAATATTAGATGCTAACTATAATGTAATAACATAAGCTATACACTATGCATTATGCTAACACCCAAGTCAACCAGGTAGTGTTGAGCATCCCAACCACTCAACCTCCACAACAACAACCCTCTTATCCGCCACCATAACCTACATACAATACTATGCCACCTCCCACAAAAATTCAAAATGCCATTCAATCAACCTATCAGGTTGCACACCCTCAATAGCTCCAAATTAATTTCATACCTCTCTTAGAGCCATTGTCTAGCATTTTTTTAAAACTTAAGGATGCACAATTGATATCTTTACCTGAGGTGAGACCTAAAAATCCAAATAAACCTATGGGAAGAGGGTATAGAGAATATTGATATTACATATACCATAACTAGAAGAGTCATGATATTGATAGGTGCATCCAACTTAAGCATAAAGTACCAAATTTGATTGATAAGGGGTCTATCAAAGTTGACAACCCTCTTTCTCCCCCAATCAAAATATGGGTATCTATAAAAATCCATTACCACAACATGGTATAACACAACCAAAAACTAGAGACACCACAATTACCCCTCAATTGAATTAGGTTAATCATGTCAATAATGTCCTCAATTATTAAGGTTTTATTGGTATGATTCATGTGGTCGCCAAAAATCCATGATACCTAAATCCACCTGCACAAACAACTACCCCTCCAATGTGTCATCCTCATCAACTTTGCTACCTCTTCCAATGCAAGCCACCATGTCTCAACCCCATACAATAATTCATCTCAAAAGTAATCTTGCACATAGCCTCAAAATAGCATTAGCTAAGCTCTCAATTTATGAGTTAATCCAAAAATCGCCTCCCCACTAAGATATGTTAATGGATATTATCAAAGCCATGAAGTTGTAAACCCATGACCCTAACATTTAAAATTGCACCTCGTCATCCATTATATTTTTTGACATTGAGATTAATATTATCCCTGTGGAAGGACCAGATCCACCCTTGCACATCATGGCCTCTATTGACAACAAAGTTTTCAAGCATATCTTGATTGACACAGGATATTTCATCAACATCATTACATTATCTATCCTCAAACATCTCAATATTCTACCCACTCATATCATTAATTCTACCTTCACTTTGTAGGGCATTCAATTACACCTTGTGTTCAACATTAGGAATGGTCATCCTCCCTATTCATGTATTTCATGTCTTGTATGGAGAAATGAAACACAATGTACTCCTTGGAAAATCGTGGATACGAGATATACATTGTATACCCTTAACTTTGCATCATTGCCTCAAATACACACATGAGGGTCACAATCATTGCATTCTAGTGGATAATGAACCATTCAAGTATTCCTCTACCTTCAACACATTTATCCCTCAATCGTCTCCTGCTCAACTCATCATACCATCCAACCACATCTTGCACTTTCTCACCTATCCCACACATTCCCAATCCGTAATCCATCCACTCAATCTCACATAATCCACTTTCTCCTTCTTCATCCTTGGGCACCAACCACACCCTTCATCTTACCCTAGATAAAAACCAACCATCTTCCTTATATTCTTTGCATCTTACTCCTCAATGTTACCTATCTTCTTCCTATCCTTCTCCTAATGCTCAACAATTCTACCCTTCTTATGGCATGCAAGCCACTCAAACAATCCCCAACCTCTTCATCGTACATATTCTCCTTATACCATCCATCATCATTGTTTTGGCCCCTATTATCAACCCTGCACATTGCACTCATACCACATCATCCTCCCCTCTAGACACTTTTGTCAACCATACCCACCAACTCCATCTAGATAGCGCCCTTCTACTCCTTCCACTAATTCCAACCACCATCTCATAATTTATCTCCACTCCCTTCACCTCTCCCATCGGATAGATGACTACCACTCACTCCTACCATTGTCATCCCTTCTATATCCCCCATACCACATGCATACCAAACCATATCTTCCTCCATGACATTTTATCCACCCCCACCTCCAAACTCATCTGAGGCACATCCACCCATACTTAACATAGATTAAATGACACCCACTCTTGTTTCACCATCCTCTATATCCCACTCCACTTTTTTGGATAATATAGAGTCATCATCCTCATACCCCTAGTATTGTTGTACATATGACCACTTCTAGCATAAGATGGTAGACACCAAAATATAGGCATTTGCATCCCACCATACAAATCTGCATAATAATAATGTATTGAAAGCTTGAATTAGGTATATAATTTTTAAAAATTATTCTATTTTGTAGATTTTATTAAATCTAGAAAATATTCCTAGGATACCCTATCTTCCCATGTGACATGTTTCCTAGCCACCACTACCCCTCACCTTACCACATCTCACACACATCACTCCACTTCCACCTACCCACTTGCCACATCTCACACACATCACTCCACTTCCACCTACCCACTTGCCACATCTCACACACATCACTCCACTTGCACCTACCCACTTGCCACATCTCCAAAATTAAGTGAGACACTCTTGGTGACTCATTGCAATTGCTCAGGATAGGTGGTTGTTCAATCCCTTCCACTTGGTAACCTTGGCTTTTCACCTATCCTTCCCTCCAAAACTCAAAAGGTCTATAAAGACATCATCACTTAACCAAGAAAAATAGAGAGGAAGGGAATGCTAATGTTATGCTTCCCAAATCATGACTCATGTATGCAATACTTATTTTCTATTTTTAATTTGCATTACTCATTTATCATATTCATTGTGACATGTGCTACTAAACCCTTTTTCTTTGCATGTGTGCAGGTTTTGGACTCAACAAGCTTGAATCGAGCATGGTGGTCACAACAAACCCACATCCAATATTGATTGTAGCATGAAGAAGAACAAAAGACACCATTTTTTTATTGTAAAATGGGATCACCCCCTTTGGGCATTTGTATTGTAAAATTCCTCCTTTGCAAAGGGGTTTATTGTAATCAAAAGATCCATTTTACAATACAATACATACAATGCTTCATTTTTAGTGCAATGGTGTTCTTTCTATATGTATACAAATTGGTGATCATGGTCCTCTTACCCACATTTTAATTTTTTCTTTGATTTTGTACTTGCAGGTTTTGCACACACAATTCAAAAAATCGAGATTGTTGTTCAAAATAAAATCAACCTTGGTAATGATGGAGGTGTCCTTAACCATATACTTTAGTTATAAAAAAAAATTGCTTCTATTTGTTTCTTTAAAAAAATTTGTATTTTTAATTCTTTTTTTGCTATTTTTTGTTCTTTTCAAATAAAAAAGAAACAAACTCTCACCCAACCCAACCAAACCCCCCACCCTCCCTACGTAGGTTGCATAGGCCACATACCCAAATCCTAACGACACCCTCCCTATGCAAGTTGTATCCCAAATCCTAATTATTATGAGGGCCACGACCCCCACAACCTCACCACTCCCAACATAGTCATAGCATGGTTGCATTGTGCCTCCCCACATCCCCCAAGAGGGCCACCACAATGGCCCCCCTTCCCTCCCTACACTTGCGCGATCACACATCTCTCTCACAAAAACCCTAAGGTTCTTGCATAATATGGCCTCCTATCCTCCTTGCCCCTGCATGGTCCCACAGCTTGTCATAGGGTAGTCTTGTGTAAGCAACATGCTGGGGGAGGGCCTTGTCACACAGACCTGCATTAGGCTTGAACCTGATAGGCCTGTGTCAAGCCTACGGCTAACAAGTCTATCACACAAGATTGTCATGCCCATGCCCACACCCAAAATAATTAAAAATTAAAAAAAAAAACAAATTAAATTCAAAATTTAAAAAAACACATGGGAGACCATGCATGTTGACCACGTGCCATCCCCTTCCTAAAAAAAAAAACAAAAAAGAAAAAAAAAAGCGTAAACAAAATTTAAAAAAAAAAAAAAATTAAAAGGGGGAGTGTGTGTTGACCGTGTGCCCCATCCTTTCCTCAAAAACACAAAACCTTTAAAAAAAAATGAAAAACGTAATTTAAAAAAAAAAAAACTTTATATTTTAAAAATTAATTTTCAAAAAAAAAATTATATATTACATTTTAAAATTTTATTTAAAAAAAAAAAAAATCATTTTAAATTTTGATTTAAAAAAAATAAAAAATAAAACAAGGGTTTTTATTTCCAAATTTATTTAAAAAAAAAAAAAAGGTGTGAGACTTATTAGTTTAAATTTGGATTTTCAAAAAAAATTATTATTTTTGCACAAAAATTTGCTTATTTTTGTAAAAATGTTTGCATTTGTATGTTTCCATTTTTGTATTTAGGCATAAAAACATAATTACATCATAGATATGCATAAGACCATAATAAAAAAGACCCTCACACACTTGCATATGAACATTGGCAAGGTTGGATTTCATCACCAACCCCCAATCATTACCCCATTATTTTGGCCAAGGCCAGTCCAAGAACTATCATAATCGTAGAAAATAACACACATTCATCTTCAAAGGGTGTATCATTGACCGTGGTGAACTGGGTGAGGAATAATAGTACCTAGGCTCCCTCGTTGGACTTGGACTTCAACACCAAGCCTTGATGGATTTCACAACTTGGATTTCATCACCAAGTTAGTGTGTGAGAGTATCTGGGTGAAATCCTTAGATTCATTATAGGGTCAAACATTGCACTTTCGTTTACAAAAACAAAAATAAATAAAAAACTTTTCAAAACTCAAAAAAAAAAGAAAATCAAAAACTTGCAAAAAATTAAGAAAATATTTTTTTTGTTTTTGTGCTTTGCATGTTGTTTGCTTTTCATTTTCATCACATTTCACACACATAGTTGCACATTTTCCACCCCATTCCACTCCTAGCTTATGGTTTCAAACTAGAGTCAAGCCAAAGCCCTAACAAAAGACCAAATCCAAGCACTTGCATCCATGGAGCACTATGCTCAAATTTCTCATGCCTCAGCTACTTCTATAACTAAGCAAGGGGGTGCCTATGTGGACCTCTCCATTGAGCCTTCCAATCAAGCATCCCATTTAGATCAAGATATGATGCAAAGAACTACCCATACCACCATTTTAGAGACTCCTAGGAGAGAACCACCTTCACCATATGATCATCGCATCATGTATTTGGATACTGATGCCATTAGGAGTTACCTAAGCTTGGTCTTTCCATATTTACCTCCACTCACCATTCCACCTCACACCATTCCCACATTACATCAAGAAGACATCTACTCTCATCTATGGCAAACTCATCAATTCATCACTAATCCACTCTTTGAACCACAAGCCACTATGGAGGCCTCATAATTTCATCAATACCTCCCCATTCCATCCACTAATAACATCATCTATTATAACCCCCTCTACGAGGCACAAGCTAATTTTGCTTCACAGATACTTGCATCCATCCCATCCACATCATCTGTTGATCCCATCCAACATGACATCCCTCATTTAGTCGAGGTGCCCTTCACCACCTATCCTCCACCAACATCCACTCACATTACCATCATGCATCTTGCTCAATATCCCACCCCCATATGGCCATACCATCTACCTCTATGATTGCTATACAATAATATTTTCTACATTTACATTAATTTCTTGTGGATAATGCTAACCAAGGTAAATTCACAACAATTATAGAGGATAGACCTTGATCATCCATCCACCTCATCATAAACACCTTCTTCATCCAAGATCCATCATGGGTATTGAGGCCACCCACCATAAACATACCCACACATCCACCCCATCACATGTATGCTACTTCATCAACACAACACACCATCATTCCACCATATTCTCATCAACAACCATCGTTTCACCAACACACTATGCTTGCATTATAGCAAATTTTGAATTGCCTCATAAATATTGAGCTACAATTGGGTCATCATCAACCTCATCAATATTGCCCACCTTATCAACCTCATCAACCTCAACCACATGGCCAATCTCATTCAAATCATCAACCCCATACTTGGACCCCTCTATCCGAGCCCATGGGACTATCTTTCAAAAGTTGTAGGATGTCAAAATAAAAATTTACCTGACATACATCCTCCAAAACCCAATAATCATAAATCTAAGTTGTATAGGGAAGATCATTATTGTATATATCATTGGCAAGTGGTCCATGACATCAACAATTTCTTTGCATTTAAAAATGCGGTCCAAGATCTTATCAACAATGGGGTATTTTCCATTGAAAGTACAATAATTGCATCCAACCAAAACCCTGGTATACAATGGAATCATTTTAGGGATACTCAAGGTATCACACCTTCCTCATGCTCACCAGGCACAAAATAATTTTGGGATGTTTAAGGTATCGCACATTCCCCAAGAAAAAAATCTCCAAAGAAACCAAACTCCTTTAGTCACATTCAATCTAAAGGCTCCAAAGAGTACACGCCTTTGGTCATATTCAATTCAAGGAATCTAACCCCTTTGGTCAAAATTCAGTTCAAAATTATCCAAAGGAACCAAGATCCTTTTTTCACATTCAATCCAAAGGCTCCAAAGGGGATACCCCTTTGGTCACATTCAATTCAAAAGGCTCCAAAGGAATCTAACCCCTTTGGTCAAAATTTAGTTCAAAATGCTCCAAAAGAACCAAACTCCTTTGGTCACAATCAATTCAAAAGGCTCCAAAGGAACCTAACCCCTTTGGTCAAATTTCAATTCAAAAGGCTCCAAAGGAACTAACCCCTTTGGTCAAATTCCATTTCAAAAGGCTCCAAAGGAATCTAAACCCTTTGGTCAAAATTCAGTCCAAAATGCTCCAAAGGAACCAAGCTCCTTTGGTCACATTCAAATCAAAATGCTCCAAAGGAACCAAACTCCTTTGGTCACACTCAATCCAAAAGGCTCCAAAGGAACCAAAATCCTTTGATCACATGCAATTCAAAAAGCTCCAAAGGAAAAAAACTCCTTTGGTCACTATCAAATCCAAAATTCTCCAAGGGAAGAACACCTCTTTGGTCAATTCAATCCAAAAGGCTCCAAAGGGGACATCCCTTTGGTCAATTCAATAAAAAAATATCCAAAGGGGTATCCCTTTGGTCAATTCAATTCAAAATGTTCCAAAGGAACCTAACCCCTTTGGTCAAATTCCATTTCAAAAGGCTCCAAAGGAATCTAACCCCTTTGGTCAAAATTTAGTCCAAAATGCTCCAAAGGAACCAAACTCCTTTGGTCACATTCAAATCAAAAGGCTCCAAAGGAACCAAACTCCTTTGGTCACACTCAATCCAAAAGGCTCCAAAGGAACCAAACTCCTTTGATCACATGCAATTCAAAAATCTCCAAAGGAACAAAACTCCTTTGGTCACTATCAAATCCAAAATGCTCCAAGGGAAGAACACCCCTTTGGTCAATTCAATCCAAAAGGATCCAAAGAGAACATCCCTTTGGTCAATTCAATCAAAAATGTTCCAAAGTAGGTATCCCTTTAATCAATTCAATTCAAAAGGCCCCAAAGGAACCTAACCCCTTTGGTCAAATATCATTTCAAAAAAGCTCCAAGGAAGGCACCCTTTGGTCAATTCAATCCAAAAGGATCCAAAGGGGACATCCCTTTGGTCAATTCAATCACAATCACTCCAAATGGGTATCCCTTTGGTCAATTCAATTCAAAAGGTCCAAAAGGAACCTAACCGCTTTGATCAAATCTCATTTAAAAATGCTCCAAGGGAGGTACCCCTTTGGTCAAATCAATCCAAAAAGCCCCAAAGGGGACACCCATTTGGTCAAATCAATTCAAAATCTCCAAAGACACCACATCCCTTTGGTCACATTTCAGTTCAAAAGGCTCCAAAGGAACCAAAATCCTTTGGTCATATTCAATCCAAAAGGATCCAAAGGAACCAAACTCCTTTGGTCACATGCAATTCAAAAAGCTCCAAAGGAACCAAACCCCTTTGGTCACATTTTAGTTCAAAAACACCTAAAAATATAATAATAATAAAACATAAAAATATTTTCATACACATTACATTTTTAATACATCGCATTCACAATCCCACTTTCATTGCATTCACACATTACACTTTCATGGCATTTGCATAGTCATACCATTTGTATTCATTAAAGTCATGAATAATTATTAGTACTATGTCTTGTTGCCTTCATCAGGGGCACCTTCGGTTTAGCATTAGTCACCAATCCATCAGTCGTAATCATTTACAACTTTCTAAGTGGTCCTTTGGTCATTAACATATTTACAAAACAAAATCTAGGTGTTTTCAGTCACTCAACCACTCCTAGTGTTTCAAACAACCTTAATTGAAAGTCAAACAATCCTTAGGTGCTATAGGTTTTCCCTGGTCAATCAAGTTTCTTCATGGATCAAGCATATCAAAACACATTAAAAAATTGTGAAGCTTAGGAATGATGAAGTTAAAAGTTGCTATTGCCATAAAGTGAAAGGTTTACCTTGTTCATCCAATTATGCACATGGTCTAGAAAGCTAAGAGTTGAAAAAAGGACAAGATCCACCTTCATCCAAAAAAAAAGAGAATCCCTTGCTCTTCATCAAAATGAGCAAGTATCCCAAAAAGCATCCCAAAAGCAATAAAGATCCCTTTCTCTTCCTCAAAACGAGCAAGTATCCCAAAAAGCACACCAAAAGAAATAAATATCCATTGCTCTTCCTCAAAATGAGCAAGTACCCAAAAAAGCATTTCAAAAAGCAAAAAAAAATTCCTTACTCTGCCTCAAAATGAGCAAGTATCCAAAAAGCAATAAAAATCCACTTTACTCCAACACAAAAATGAGCAAACTCAAAAATAAAATTCCCAAAATCCAATCAATAAAATAAGGGAAATGATTTTGAATCCCTGGAACTCTTGGTGTTTCAAAAACCGTGGGGTGATCCTCATTATAGAAATGGGTTGAATGAAACATGCTTTGCAATGGAGTAGCCTTACACATGGTGCCATGTTTATCACATTAGCAACCTTTTATACAAACCTATGGACACTCTTGGATGATCTAGCTTATCGACATAAGTTACAATTGATTAGTTGATCTAGCTCATAATGATAAATGAACAATCATTACACACACATTTGGTCCTTGAAGAAATTTGAAAACACTAGGACAACCTTAGCATCATGAAGATTTACGAGATCATAGATGAGTTTATTCGAGATCACTAGGATGTTTGAGTCTTTCCAAAATAACTCTAGATCCTTTATCCCTAAGGACAACAAACTCATAACCAAGATTCCATTCCATACCACCATCGCATAGTCACATATATCATAGTCCATTTCATCCTACAAAATATGGTCAAACCAGTAGTATCGTATTGGTGCCCCTGATTAAGAAATAAAGGTAAAGTTTGATAAATAATGATCCATACATTCTTTGAATGAAAATTAATAAGGCAACACCATTAATTCATTTGCATACATCACCATCAATTGCATTCATTCATAATACATTCATTTCATCACATTAATACCAAAAGTTTAAAACAAAAATGTTCCAAAGGAACCAAAATCCTTTGGTCGCATCCAATTTAAAAGGCTCCAAAGGAATCAAACTCCTTTGGTCACTATCAATCCAAAAGGATCCAAAGGAAAAAAACTCCTTTGGTCATTTCCAATTCAAAAGGCTCCAAAGGAACCAAACTCCTTTGGTCACTATCAATCCAAAAGGCTCCAAAGGAACAAAACTCCTTTGGTCATTTTCAATTCAAAAGGCTCCAAAGGAACCAAAATTCCTTTGGTCATTTTCAATCCAAAAAGCTCCAAAGCAACAAAGCTCCTTTGGTCAAATTCACTTCAAAAGGCTCCAAAGGAATCAACATCCCTTCGGTCAATTCAATTTAGAAGGATCCAAAGGACTCTAACCCCTTTTCACAAATCATTTCAAAGGCTCCAAAGGAGACACCTCTTTGGTCAAATATTTTCAAAATGCTCCAAAGGTACCCAAATTCCTTTGGTCAAAAAAAGTCAATCAATAAACATAAAACCCACAAAACTAATATAAAACTCCAAAAAAAATACAAAAAACCATCAAATCAAAAATCTTGAGTGAACCTTGTATCTAGTGATCTACTCTAGTAACTTAGTAGTTGTAGTGATTGACTATCTATGCAATATAATAATATGAGTACATTACCTTAAGGCCACTCACAAAAAAAAACAACAAAAGCAAAAAACTCCAAAGGTACCTCAATTCCTTTGGTCAAAAACAAATTCAACAAGCTCTTGAAAGAATAGAAGCGCTCTCATCTCAACTCTCTAAGAAGGCCATGCGGTTGTATAGCTCCAAGGGATAGAGGTGTACATTTCTTTCCACTTAGCCTCAAGTGATCCTCGTATATAGTAACTTATCCTATACACCTGGTGGTTGCAGTGACTAATTATCCATACAATCTAGTTGGATGGGTAGGTTACCATAAGGTCCTTGAACAGTGATTCACCTCAAGAAATAATCAAATTGTTATCATCTCAATTCCCTAATAAATCCATACGGTTGGACTGCTCCAAGGGATAGAGATGTACAATTACCAATAATGGTTGAAATCACAGTTGAAACAAAATTTTCCCCCTTCCACATTTGCAAAAAACTTAAAAAACATACAAAGCAAGTCATCTTGGTCAAGCGACTTGTCGTTTTCATAACTTTTCATCTCTTCATCAACTAGTTATTTGAGGGGGTAGTCATACATTATAGAATTCATAATTAAAATTAATAATCAAACACTCAATCATGCATATTATATTCATTCAAGAATCATTACCAAAGACTATCATATGCCCTTTTTGGTGGGACAGATCACAAGCAAAAATCTCAATCAAACAAACACTTGGTATACCTAAAGACTAAAGTGTAGACTAAATCCTATCTACCCACAGATGGAAGGTTTGCCAAAATTATTTTCATCAATTTATTGAAAGTAATGATTCAGCAATATGCATATTTTCCATGATTAATACAACCCATGTTGATTTTTATTTGTGACCATCTTACACAACTCCCCTTCAAATACAAATGGCTACAAACATATTGCAAAACCCTCCAAATAATCATCTCACATCATCATCATCTCAAGTGAACTTTGTAACTAGTATTTTACTCTAGACACCTGGAGGTTGTAGTGATTGGTTATCCATAAAATCTAGTAGGATGGGTAAATTACCATAAGGACACTTATTCAAAATCATTTCACATCATCACATTTGAAATTAAATTAGTTTGGTTCCTCAATTTTTGAGTAACCTGTGTTCAAGCAAATTTTTCCAAGGTTGTCATTGACGTCCTCTATAGGGGGTTACAAACATGGAAAAACTCTTACACAATATCATTTTGCATTAGGAATTGCTAAAGTCACTAGGGACAATGAACTCCTAGGGTGACTGGTTCCTTCCCTACATTATTTTGCATTTCAATGATAACCAAAAGCAAATTTTTGATAACACAGATCCACCCCAAACTTGGGGCATCAATTTGATCTTGATTTTCAAACATTTGCATCCATCACATCCACCTCCATTCATCATCCACATTCGGTAAATTGGATTGTGGGTTTCATCCTTTATCCATTTTTCCAATTGAGGGGGTAAGCTACAAAATCAAAAAATTTAAAAGTCATTCATTTTTTGCATCGAGAAATATGAGTTTCTCCATCCAATAAAGCTAGGTGTCTCTTGTTTTTGCACCACATTATGTTTTACACAACACGATACAAAAAGGGCATATATAGACACCAAAATATAGGTATTTGCATCCCACCATACAAATCTACATAATAATAATGTGTCTAAATCTTGACTTAGGCATATAATTTTTTCATATTATCCTATTTTCTAGATTTTATTAAATATGGAAAATCTCCCTAGGATACCTTGTCTCCCCATGTGACATGTGTCCAAGACACCACTACCCCTCATATTTCCACATTTCACACACATCACTCCACTTCCACCTACCCACTTGCCATATCTCACACACATTACTCCACTTCCACATATCCACTTGGAATATCTCACACACATCATTCCACTTGCACCTACCCACTTGCCACATCTCTCCAGTTAAGTGAGACACTCTTGGTGACTCATTGTAAATGCCCAAGTAGGTGGTTTTCCAATACCTACCACTTGGAAGCCCTGGCTTACCACATATACTTCCCTCCAAAATCCTCAAAAGGCCTATAAAGGCACCATCACTTCACCAATAAAAAGAAATAGGAAGGGAATGCTAATGTTATGTTGCCCAAATCATGACTCATGTATGCAATACTTGTTTTCTATTTTCAATTTGCATTAGTCATTTATCATATTCATTGTGACAGGTGCTACTGAACCCTTTTTCTTTACATGTGTGCAGGTTCCAGATTCAACAAGCTTGAATCCAACATGGTGGTCATGACAAATCCACCTCCAACATTGATTATAGCATGAAGAATAACAAAAGACACCATATTTTATTGTAAAATGGGATCACCCCCTTTATGCATTTGTATTGTAAAATTTCCCCTGTGCAGAGGTGTTTATTGTAATAAAAAAAAATCCATTTTACAATATAATAAATGCAATGCTTTATTTTTAGTGCAATGGTGTTCTTTCTTTATGCATACACATAATATAGCATTTTGCCTCCAATCGTAGAATAGATTAGGAATTTTGGTCGCCCTAGTTGTATCCCTTTATCTATTTATTCTATTGTCCTCATGGGCTCCTCTTCTAATCACACAACTTTCATGTATAGGAGAATCGATTCATCATCAGATAAACCTCTTAACAAAGATCTCTAGCCTTATTCTCTGGAAACATAATTTTTTTGGATAATACTTCATTCACTATGAAGTACTTCCATTATTTCAATTTATGAGGATGAAGGCTTGGCCACTATGAGCAAGGAATGCGGGCTATTTTGGAGCCTCATTCTCAACCCCCCCATGACAATTTTTTCTTAGCATATAATCAACATTCTCTAATTGATCTACTTGAATATGATCTCCAATGCATTACCCTTGGCCTTTAAGATGATAGTGAGGATGAATGCCTTGATCCTAAGAATGCTCTCATATCACCAAAAAATGTTTTTCAGGTTGCCACCTCATTTGATACTTTAGACTATGAAATTTGAGGCACTTTCAATTACTTCTGATAGCTCCAAAGATGAATCATCTCCAATTGTCCCCATCACAAATACAGATTATTTTTATCTATGTTTGTCCCTCTTGCCACTTCTAATTTTTTCTATGATCCTTCCATTGGAGCATCCCATCGTACCCATCAATCCCCCACCTCTACCATGGCCACCTCAACCTGACCCTCAACAACCTATTCCCAATCAACTCCTTCATTGCAAGCATGTACAAGGGATCCCAAACTCAAATATGCAATCTCCTTCATTTCCCCAATTCAACATAATTTATGTTGACTTATGCACACCCCTCCATAATCCATATGACCCTATGCATCCTGTCCCTATTGATACCAGACTCATTGAATTCAAGTTTATTTCATCCCCTTTGACTATCTTTTATTTCTATCCCTTAGATAAATTTCTTAGAGACTCAAACATCTACTTTCCTTCACCCCCTTCTTGGCCTTATTTTGTTTATAATACTGAAGTCAGTGAGGCTACGCTACCTCTCCCAGTTAATATCATATATTACATCCATATTATTTCCACCCCTCATTAGCTTGAGGAGGGTTCCCATATGCTCATCAAGAAAACCATTAACATCAACATCATCACAGATCTAGATAACTCCAAAATAATCAAGCTTAGTAAGAGTCTCCCAATCAAAGAGCAACAAAGTTTTATCACACTCTTAACTAAATACCAATAGGACTTCGATGGTCCTATAAATACATGCCTAGACTTGACCCAAATCTTGTTGTCCACAACCTCATGTTGAATCCTAGAATTAAGCTGGCCAAATAGAAGTTGAGGAGACTTCATCCTACCATAGCCCTCATGGTTAAATAATATTTGAAAACTCTTAGAAGTGGGCTTTATTCTACCAATTGACTATCTAGAATGGATTTTAAACATGGTGTACATTGGCAAACCTAACATGGGGATACACATTTGCACTAATTTTCATGATCTCAACAAAGTGTGTCCTAAGGATAATTTTCCTCTCCCTAACATCGATACACTTATGGATTCCACTATCGACCATAAAATTCTCTCCTTGATGGATGGTTTTCAAGATATAACCAAATTCAAGTTAATCTTTATGACCAACATAAAGTAGCTTTTATATGTCCTTGGGGATATTTTGCTACAAATTCATGTTGTCCAGTCTCAAGAATCTAGGAGCTACATACCAATGAGCCATGACTTACATCTTTCATGATTACATGCACAAAATCATTGAAAATCTCTTAGTTAAATCCAAAACTTGCCATGAGCATATTGATGTTTTGTGAAAATATTTTGATCGCTTTCTCAAGCATAATGTGTAACTTAATCCCAATAAGTGTATCTTTGACATCACTTCAAGGAAATGTTTAGGGTTCATAGACTCTAATAAAAGCATTGAAGTGGACCCTAATAATATCAAGGCCATTGTCGAAATACCAGCCCTTATAACCCTTAAAGAACTTCACAACTTACAAGGAAATATCCAAGCGATCTATCACTTCATCGATAAATTATCATATAAATGCAATTCATTCAATAATTTGTTGCAAAATGGAGTAACATTTCAATGGTCCATAATGTCAGGAATATTTTGACACTATTAAGTATTACCTTTCTTCCCCTCTAGTTTTATCCTTGCCTATACTAGGCATCCCATTCTATCTGTACATATCTACCACTAAATTTGCCTTAGGGACTATGTTGGATTAAAAGAGTGACACCAATCGAGAACAGGCTATCTATCACATTAATTCTACCTTGGTGAGTTACAAAACAAGATATACATATGTGGAGAAGCAATGTCTTATTGTTTTTGTAACCAAAAGCTTTGTCACTATATGTTCAACCATACAACATATGTCATTGTAAGAGAAAATCCTTTGCATTATATGATGAGTCACACCTACACGAATACTCGCATGGTAAAATTGTTAATGCTATTAACAAAATTTAATCTCAAATTCATAATATAAAAATCCATAAAGGGTTAGGTCATTTCCAACCAACTCGCTAAATCTCCTCTTCAAGATGATAAACCACTTATCATAGAGCTTCTAGGTGACTCTATCTTCAATATTATTGACCTTGAAGAGCATGTCAAACCTGAATATGATGTCGACATCACTCTTTTCTTTTATGGTTCTAAATTTGAACAAGGGAATGTATAGAAATTGTTTTCTTCACACCTCAAGGAGTTCCAATCCCTTTGTCATCTTGATTTCCCTTGCACAAACAATAATTTAGAGTACGAGGTATTAATTATAATACTTTAGACTATTTTTTCCATGCACATTAAACATATCCACATCATAGGTGATCCCCTTCTCATTGTCAATCAAGTTAAGGGGGTATACCAGTGCCAATGCTTGGTCCTAAAGGCCAACAAGAAAATCATTGATAAGTTACCAATTTTGACTGGTATGACATAGAAGCTTTTCCAAGGTTTTCCAATCATTTCATAGACACCATGGCTTCTCCTAGGTCACTTATATTGTAAAACCTCATAATTAATGTTACTCATGCTCAAGTCACCATGTTGTCCAAATTGGTTATCTCCTAAGAGTCATCTAATGATGAACAAGATGTTCATCTCATTCAGGTCAAACCCTACCATGTTTTTGCAAAAATCAAGGATTTTTTAAAACTTGATACCCTTACTTACAACTTCTCATTTGTCACTAAATACATGTTCAAGTAAAAAATGGCTCGATACACTCTTCTAAGGTATTTTCTTTATCATCGTGGCTATGATGGTGTCCTTCTTTGTTATCTCGAACCACATGAATCCAATTGGATAGTGTCCCAAGAACATTATGGTACATGTGGTAGTCATTTTAGTGGAATGGCTATTGCAAATCATATTTTATGCATGGGGTATTATTAGCCCACCATAGAACATGATTGTTGCACGTATGTCAAGAAATATCAAAAATATCAATATCATACCAATTTGGCCCATCTTCCATCACAATCCTTGCAACCCATTCAAGCCCTATGGTCATCCTTGCAATGGGGATTGGATCTTGTTGGGAAAATATCCCCTACATCTCTAGGACATCACACTTTCATCATAACTACCATCGAATAATTCATCAAGTGTATTGAGGCTATTCCTCTAACTAGTACAATAGGACTCCAAATTGTTGAGTTCATATTACAACACATCATATGTCATTTTGGTATCCCTTTGAATAATCATTTTTAATAATAGTACCCATTAAAAAATAAGGATGTTTGAGTGCTATGCAATAAGTACCATATTCAACATAGCTTCTCAACACCTTATCACCCTTAAAATAATGGATAATTAAGGCAACTAGTAAGACTATTTATACCATTCTCAAAAATAGGGTAAAAAATCATAAATATTGGCACCTCCAACTCCATTTGGTACTTTGGGCTTATTGAACTAGATTTCAAATACCAACAAGTGTGATGCCATTCTCATTAGTCTAATTTTTTTAAGCCATCATGCCTCTTGAGCTCAAGATCCCAACTTTATGCATATCTTTGCAAGAATTCATGGATGAAGATATAACTTGTCAAGCTAGGATCGATCAACTCACTCTTATTTATGAATACCAAATTAATTCTCTTAAGAACCTTTGAATTTATCAAGATCGAATCAAACGAGCCTATCATCATAAAATCCATTCACAAAAATTCCAATTTTGTGACCTTGTGCTTAAAGATAATCAGTAAAACTCGAGTCTTCCACCTCATCGACATGATAAGTTTGCTACCAACTAGCTTGGTTCATTCATTTTCAAATAATAATTTGGTTCCAAGGCCTATAAACTTGCGAGGAGTTGAGTAACCTAAGCCAATTAATATTCTTAATTTGCACGTATTCAACACCTAACTTCTTCCACATTCACATACAGTTTCAAAATAAAAAACAAATAAAAAATCATCAAAAAGAATAATATAAAATATATGTATATATAATAATAAAAATGGAAATTTCCTTTGTCATCCTTCATTTTTGTCCAACCATTCTTCAACGTATTAATAGGAGAAAATCATGAACATATCAACAACACATGATGCCACAGTTACAATGTAGATACTGAAAGTAGTTATAGAATTGCTAGATGAAAACGAGGAATGCCCATCATAAAAAATTCAAAAAGAAAAAAAAAATCAAACAAACAACACACTCATGTCACACACATTTTACATTTCTCCATAAACTACTTGCCACCCATATCCATGTTCTTTTTATTGTTTTCCTCCATATATTTTTTCTCATTCCTCACACATCACTCGTACAGTCACACTTCAAGCGACTACGTACTATGGACTGGTGTGTTCCTCCCCTCTTTCTAGTTCCTTCTCTATTATTTCTCACGCTACCACTCACCCATTACTGTTTCATTTTGCAGTTTCATTTTTTTCCTAAGGTTATTTTGATCATTATTCTGTTAAGTTTGACACCTGTAGTTGCAAAATATTTTGGTTGTATTAATAAAGGGAGTCTTCATAGTCATAGTTTTCTAACCTTTTCATATGCACTTTTCCATATATCCATTCTTTCCACATTCATAGTTCACCATGATTTGTCTCTTTCCTCTTATAGGTTTGAATAATATTTGGGTTCTTTTGGTAATTCAACCATACCTAGTATCTCAATCAACCTTCATTGAAATTTATGTATCACTTGAGTGCTATAGGCCTTCCTAGATACCTTAGGTTTTCTCTTGGACCATGCACATCTCATTTATTAATGATATTTTGAGTCTAAGAAATATGAAACCATGCATATCTCTTGCCATAAAGTGAGTGATTCCCCTTGCTCTACCTATCATGCCATAATCTGATACTAAGAATCCATATTGCAAAAATAAAGAGGTATCATCATCAGTTGTATCAATTATCATGGATCCTAGGGAATTTTAGATGTCTCCACTAGGGCTATATATGCCTATATGGCAATGGAGCAAAGTCAAAGGATTGTGGGGCTATCTCCATAGAGGTTATAGTTGTCTAACTATAAATGGAGTATACCCTTGTGTGGAAATATGTCTATCACATTAGTGACCTTTTGTACAAAACTATGTTCGCTCACTGATGAGCTAGATTATAATATCTTGATTCATAATTGGTCAGCCTACCTCACTCAAAATGGTCTTTGAGAAACTTGGCTCCCTTGGTTGGTCTTAATATCTTCAAGTGCTTATTTTATAAATAGATGAGTTTGATCACTATCACTAGGGTGTTTGAGCTTCTTGAAAGCATTTGTTAATCCTTCCTTTATAGGATAGGTAAAATAAAAATTCATGCCACATTTTTTCTTATAGTTTATTTATCCCCTATATCCGCAATATCACATTCACTCCATCCCATTCTGCAGTTATGTCAATACCATTATGTTGATGCCCTTGATTAATTAGTCAATTCATGAGTGAGCAATACGTTGTTAAGAATTTTCAAATAGTAATCAAACATGCATTTATCCTAACATCTTCTTGCATTCATAGTTTCATAACGACTCCGTTTCATTTCATGTTAAGTCATATTTATTATTTTCATAACTATAACCATCTATCATGAACATTATCACATGCATATCATTTCAATCACTATTTCTATCCATGCATCATCAATAAATTCACATCACACATCATCATCAAAAACACAATAATTTTACATTATATATATATATATATATATATATATATATATCATATCAACATACATCATCATAATAATGCTAGGCCCACAAGCTACATCATCATGGCCTAGCGATGTATAAAATTATGATCACATCGTCACCATGTTAGACCTCAAAACTATCTATCACTTCTTGTTGTAACCATATCATATCGATCCACTGTCTCTCTAATGTCCCTATCACTCATCCCCTCGAGAGGGTCTAGTACCCAAATCTTGATATGTATGTAGCTCTCTTACCAGTGATCTCACCACATTACTTGAGGGTCCAGTGGGTAGGCTCTATTGTGACCGTGTTAATGTTGATCATGGAGGAACATCAAATCTCTCCCTGATCATGATATCCTCCATATCCATCACTCTCTCAACCTCCAATCATCGTTGCACCATGGCCCTCATTGCTCTAGTCTAGATCATCACTGCCTATGCTCACATTCTAGATAACTCAGCTTGTAGTACCTCATTGGTCCTCTATAGCTCCTCTATATCCATCATAATTTTCTCCCTCTCTACCATCGCTACATCTAATTGATGGTGTAGAGCCTCCCTCTCAACCACCCCATATCTACCTATTATTGTAGCTCATCTTACTCAGTCGCTACTACCAATTTATCCTCATGAAGCTCTACCAGTGTAGCAACCCAAAACTATACCAACCATTTCAATATATATATATATATATACCTTATAACTCATATACCTAAAATTATGATCAAGTTGTTACTTAGGAAGAATCTCCATATGGTTCTATTAATATGAATTTACAAGTAAGTCCAAGGCTTGCACTTCACAGAATTGATGTGGTGAACATATATCTTGTGGTATAGGAGTGGCCAATCCTCCTACATTAATACCAGTGGTAAATCCCACATAGTTAGGAATTCTCCTATCTTAACCCCTATAATATCAAGAATGACATTTCCCTTAATAACTTAAATCAAACATTAAGCTAGATCTATAGGTCCAATTGACCAAGGAGTAGGCGTATACCTTTAAGATTAAGCATTCTTCCATAAGGATAGAATACCAATCAAATACAATACTTAACTAGAGCCATGTGCGCACAGGGTAGTTACAGTGATCTTCAAACAGATCCACATAGACACCTCGTTTCTACCATATACCTTGTTCAATTCATCATTAACCTCCATGATAAAATATAGTATCTAATCCTTTCCCACTTGATCATTCTCATACTTTATTTTCTAAGATATTACATCAATGATCACTTCCTTATATTTAAATAAAGGTCACCCCTTAGTATAAATTCTTAATCTTTCATTTTTACTAAAGATTTGACTCTATCCACATGATTATGATAGCATCACATATTAGACATAACATAACTTCTATTTCATATTTGCTTGTAATTGTAAAATACATCAGTTTACATATTATCTCAAAGAGTGAAATAAGACATTATGTTTCAATTTATACAATAATTCACAAGGAAAGTTTTATTTACAATATAGTCATATCCTCTTGGAAGCCTTAATTTCAACATTTAAATAATAAATCTTGTTTAGCTCCAATGTTCCCTCAAACCATCTCGAACCACCACAGTTAGGATGATGGTAGTAAGGTATCAATAACAACCCATTACATGTATATGAATATGCATTCTAATCAAGCAGTTTGGATCTTTTCATTTGAATGAAATCCTACAATATAGTTACATCATAATGTAATTTTCATATAAGCATTTCATCAATCAAAGGAAGGAAATCATAATTCCCTAAGAATGATATCCAAATACCTATTTTCATTCCATATCATGTTTTACAAAGCAATCATCTTAATCAATTAAGAGATAACCCCATAAATTCTCTCAAGAATGTATCCCCTATCTATTCTTCCCATATATAACAAGAGATGCTTTCGTAAATCAAAACTTATTTTAATCACAAGAAATAACCTTTAGACAATGGATAACACTATTCCATTTCTACAATTTATTTGTAAGCAAAATTATTTCATGTTTTCCACATAAATGGTTCTAAATATTCTCTCAATATCTCCTATAGTCTTCACAATTTATCTTAAATTTGTTCAATAATATCACAATAGGATTACACTATATATTTACTATTTTTGCCACAAATTTTGTATCTTAAATATTTTACTATAGTTTTTGTAGGTCCGAGGTAAGTCCAGATTAATTAGAAAATGAACATTAGATATTGCATTTGATTAAATGAATATATAACATTCTAATCAACTAACATCGTCTATCTCGCTAACCAACACGGTAGGAGAGACGTGTAGCTAACCAACAACCTAGGTAGGATAGATAACCTGCTAACCTAGTTTACCATAAGATATTTCCAACAGTGAAATTCTTCATGGTAAATGGTAAAAGATGAATGTAAATATTCTTTTACCTTGTAGAGTAAATGGTAAGTATCCCAAGTAATGGAATATTACTCTAACATCCCCCCTTATTACATTATTTGGGTAATACATACATATCCCTCTATATAACAATATTTGGGTAAAGTATATAACTGCCCCAATACAGTGAAGAAGATGTTGATCTGCTAGTTCTTTGCTATGTCACAGTACTCTGGCTGCTTCTAAGCAAAAAGTGGGTCATTCCTCACTTTGTCTTCACGCCAAAAAATGTCCTTATGGTAATCACATCATCCAACCGAATTGCATGGGTAACTAGCCGCTGTAATCGCTAGGTGTAGTAGAATAGATCACTTCATACAAGGTTCATTCATTTACAATATGAATTTGTAAAATATAAGGTAGCTAAGGTGTCGGTTGCTGCCAAAAATGCACCCTTTTAAGTTCCCCCCTTCTCGTTGCAAAACATAGTGTAATTAATTTTTGAAGGAAGTGTGACTAAGGTGTCGGTTGAAGCCGAAAATGCACCTTTATAAGCCATCTTCCCTTTTTACAAAAAAAAATTAATGAAGAAAAGAAATGTATATCCCCCATCAATTGCAAAAAGTGTGCAACTCAAGAGTGTTGTGAAGTATTTTACAAATATTGCCTCATAGAAATTTGTACACCATAAAAAATCGCTCCTCTTGTTACAAGTACTTTAAACACCTAGAATTTGCTATTTATGAAGCCTAAAAGAGGTACAAGAACCCCTTATTGCAAGGTCTTCAAACAAAAAACTTATGTATTTATGAAGCCTAAAAGAAGAGTGAGAAAAAATGGTGCTTTTGCCCAAGGGACACATGTGTTTTCCTTCTACAAAATTGTTCTAGCAATTAGCACTCTGTGTGCTTTCTCTGAACCAGAATCAAAATCTCTATTAGACATCTCATTTGCAACATTGCCTTGGTTTTTCTTTTGACCTTTCTCTTTGGGAGGCTTGTTCTTAAACCAACATCTCTTGGTTTGATGAGTATATTTGTCACAGATTTTACAATACTGCTTCTTCTTATTAGTGTCTTGGCCTTGACCTTTGTTTTTGTTAGAAGAAGAGCCTTGTTGTTGATTCCACTTTTTCTTTCCTTGTTGTTTATGTGAGAAAAGTGCATTGTTGGATGCATCATCTCTTTGGAATTGATTAGCTTCTTCAGTTTGAAGCATGTTCACCAACTCTACAAAAGTCACTATCCTACCAGAGACTTGAAGGGATGTAATCAACATTCTATAGGAGTCTGGAAGAGCTCTCAAAATGATTGAGTTCAAGACTTGGTCTTCCAGTTTCTCTCCTAAGGATTGCAGTTTTGTTTTTAATTCTACGACTCTACAGAGGAATAGCTCTACTATTTCTCCTGATTTCATATGTAGAGTATGAAGCTGTGTTTGAAGGTTAAGAATCATTGATTGATTCTTGCCCTCAAATATGGTACTTAAGGCATCCCATGTTGCCTTACCAGTGGTAGCTTCACTGATATGAGGTTGGATATCATCAGTAATAGCAAGCAAGATCATTAAGGAAAGTTTCTTATCCTTTTTATCAAAGTCTCTTTGATCTTGTCCAGGTGATTGAGGTCTAGTGACACTTCCATCCACTATGGACCACAATTCCTCTACAGTTAAGATAGCTTTCATCTTAGTCTTCCAAGCTGAATAATTTTAACCTTTGAGCAGTTGGATCTCAGTGAGATACTTGTGTATCATGGCCATGGTTTAGGTTTCAAATTTGATATGACTAAGATGTTGATATCTTGCACTATAGCCTTAAAAGAGAATATGGAAGTTATTTCAATTTGATTCTAGAAGATATTTAATGGCACCTTCCTTAACACCCTTACCAAGGGATGAAAAGTTTGAGAAATTTTAAGCAAACAAAATAGAGCAAATGAAACAGAGGTAGGTTTGTAAAACTTTTGATTTTTCCCTCTAGGATATTTAATGGCACCTGCTTTAACACCCTTGAAAGAAGGATGAAAATTTTGAGGTAATTAAGCCAAACAAAGAGAGGGTATCAAGGTGATTTGAAGTTTTGACCTTTTGATTGGGGAGTAATTACTTGTTTGAACCTATGCAAAGTTTTAGCATGGTTTTTGAGTGAAGTTTGGGTTTTGTGAAATGCTTCTTTTAATGTTTATATTTGACTTTTTAATTGCACACAAAAAACATGAGTGTTTAGTGCAATAATCAAAACATAAGAGCAACCCAAATTTGTATCACTCTAGGTGTCGGATGCAACCGAAAATGCACCTAGTACAAGCAATTTTGAAGAGAAGGTGTCGAGTAAAATCGAGAATTCACCTTTCTTATACTGAAGTATCCCCCCTTTTTTTTTTGTTACAATTTTGCAAACTATAGAATCAAAAAAAATTAATTATATCCCCCCTTAATGTTTACAAAATGTAAAATTTAGAGCACTCCTTTCAAGACAAGTCGACACACGACCCGCGTTTGAAAGGCTTCCAGAACTAGTCGACACACAACGTAGTTTTTATGAACCCAAGGTTACAAAGTCTTCTCAATTTTGCAGAAAAAAATAGATGTGAAATTTTATGTATTATGTCTCCTTGGAGAAAACAAATGCACTCTTAGTACTTTTGATCTTTACAAAAAAAATTCCTTGTTTTCTAAAGTTGCAAAAGAAAAAATCAGTGTGATCCTTTCTTTGTATGCTAAATGAACAAGGGTTGAGAAGAGTTTTGGTTAATTTGCAACTAAAAAAATGTGCTTTCACTTTGTCTTATATCTCCATTTTGTGAGAAAACATTAGCACTTTTAAATATTAAAGTTGCAAAAAAAAAAAATTCTTTAAATTTTTTTAATTTGCAATAGTTTAAGAAAAAATTTTAATAAATCATTTTAATTAATAATGAAAGACTAAAAAATATATCTCTTAAATAAATCAATTTAAATACTTAAACAAAAATTGATTATTTAAAAAAAATAGTTTGAAGTTTTTAAAATATTAAAAAAAATAATAATAAAAAATTTTAATTAAAAAAAATTTGCATAGGAAAAAAAATAAAAAAATACTTGGGCTGAGTGCCGAAGGCCAAAAGAATGGCCTTTTTTTCCCGGTGGGAGTCGAACCCTGAACTCCCCGTCGTTCCCCTTAGCTCGACCCAATCAACCGGTCGGGCTATTGCGCCCGATGGAACGAAGGCATGGTACGTGCCTTTTGAAGACGTCGATGACTAAAAATTCTTAAAAAAAAAAATGGGACTTTTATCCCACATGCATCCTGTAGTGGGATGTTGTGGGATTGATAAGGGGAAATTCCTCCCTTATCGATCAATTGCCTGTAGGAAATTGACTGTGTCGCCTGCCCTTTTGGTCATCGCCACGTGGCGCCAGGGGTAGGCTAAGTCTATCTAGTCAGCGTCAAGTCTGTCATGTGGCTGTCCACCATGTGTTGATTCACATCTAGTGGTTTTTTTCCACTTGTTCAGTTTGTGTCTAGTGGTTGTCCGCCATGTGTTCATTAGTGGCTATTCACCACATGTTCGATCGAGTCAGCACCTCAGGGTGCATGCCTAGGTCCAGTCGATGTCTGTCCACGTGTACCTTGGGATGCATGCCAGGGCCAGTCGATGTCAGTCGACATGTCCCTTGGGATGCATGTCAAGGCCTGTCACCGTCAGTCCACGTCTAGGTGTCAGTCAGGGATTGGAGGGCCACCTGCCCTCTCAGATCCCAGTGTCCATCAATCTGTGGGAAGAGGGAGGGCGCTCCTACCCTCTCGGCTCTCTCGAGAGTGTGCCACGTGGCCTACGAGGCCTACGTGGCACTGTGGGCCCTAGGGGCTGGTGTGGTAACTGAGGTTGAAAAGCCTCAGCTCGTTGACCATGACTGATCTAGGGGTTCGCGGGTGCTATGCTCGGCCTGTGTGCTAGGTCATCTAGCTTGCCCGCAGGCCCTGTGGCCATGTCGGCTAGTCTACGGGCCGGTTGCGATGGCCAGTCAGATCCACCTTGTCGGTATGCCTCATCAGTAGATCCCACTCCTCGGGATCTATGCATCTATGGGCTGCTTGAACTCGAATCTTGAGCTATGGGCTGTGACATCAGCAAATCCCGCTCCTTAGGATCTGAGCCTCTATGGGCCCTCGAACTCCTATGCTAGTGCATTGGGAAGCATGCCATATTAGACAAAACTTTGAGAACCATGCCTAGACCAGCTCCTGCAGGATGTACTAGGTAGAACCCAGTGAATGATACCAATGTAGGTCCGAGGTAAGTCCATATTAATTAGAAAATGAACATTAGATATTGCATTTGATTAAATGAATATATATAACATTCTAATCAACTAACATTGTCTATCTCTCTAACCAACACGGTAGGAGAGACGTGTAGCTAACCAACAACCTAGGTAGGATAGATAACCTGCTAACCTAGTTTACCATAAGATATTTCCAACAGTAATATTCTTCATGGTAAAAGGTAAAAGATGAATGTCAATATTCTTTTACCTTGTGGAGTAAATGGTAAGTATCCCAAGTAATGGAATATTACTCTAACAATTTTCACAAGTTTGGCCACAAACAAGATTACACTAAAGTCTCTGCAAATTTGGACACAAATATACCTCATAATCCATAAAACAAGATTACAAAAATTTTGTCACAAATCTATTTCATAACAAGACTCTATTTCTTTATTAAATTTGGCCACAGTTTGTCTCACACTATAGTTTCAATAATCTTCTCATAATATTTTCTAAAGTTTCTACAAATTTTGTCATTAATTTGTATCATAATATTTCAATAGAATTAAGCTATATTTGTCACAAATTTGGCAACAAAATTATCTCATAATATATCAAACGAGATTATACTATAGTTCTAAAACTTTTGACACAAATTTACCTCATAATCTATCAAACAAGATTACATAAATTTGACTTGCAATCTATCAAACAAGATTACACTATAGTCACTCTTAAATTTGGCCACTAATTTGTCTCACCCTATAGTCTCAATAATCTATTCATAATTTTATGCTAGAGCCTCTACAAAATTTGACACAATTTTTTCTTGTCAATTATCAAACAAGGTTACAAAAATCTCACCAAAAATTTATTTTATAATCTATCAAACAAGATTACTCTTTAGTATGTCCAAAGTTTGCCCCACAACTTTAATACTATAGTTTCCAAAAATTTGCCTCAATTTGTTCTATAGATTTTCAATATACATACCTTAATACTTCTTACTCTTTTATAATTTCCCTTTATATCAAAAGGTTAGAAAATAAAATTTTATATGGGTCTTATTCCAACAATACCTCTTGCTCCTTTGTTATTCCTATTTTTAATATCAAAAGGTTAGCAAGGAAAATATCCAAAATATAAATGTATCAAAAAGTGGTTGTGCATACAAACCGGGCATCACAACATAGCATACAAATTGGTATCACAACATAGCCATTTGATATCAGTATCCTAATTGGTCAAGAGATAACAAGAAGACCAAGGTAACCTAGTCCAACTTACTAGCCACCAACTGCTAGTGTTCTAGTCCCCTCGAATAGGTGGCTAGTGCATGCTAGCCTCAGCCACAACTTGTTGTCGAGTAATACCAAGTGATATTACTGTTTTAAATATCCCATATGCTATTACAAGGAGAATATGGGATAACAATCCACATGTTTTACAAAATCAACAGAGGAATTACACCTGCACGATTTACCAAAACTTGAGTAGATGTGTCAACAACATAATATGACAAGAGTCAAGTACCACGCTAACAGATTTGATGACTAACCATGCTTATGAGTGCCTATAGGTGCTACTATATCATCCACACATGATAAGTTTTTTACTACCACATGGTATTCGATTTTCTGTGGGAGACTTTCCTTATATAAACACATTGTAACCCCTCGGTGTGCTCAATGTGGGACATATATTTGAGATTTCCCACATACAACCTTATTTGAATGGAACCCACTATAGAGATATTTTCACTAATGGCTAAAGAGTAATTTTATGTGAGACATACTCAATCTAAATTGGTCATAGTAGGGATTAAATCAACCTATAACAAAAGGTGCAGGGTTTATGACCTCCACATAGGTATCGGTGTGCATGCAATCTCATATATTCTAATATAAAGAAGGTAACAGGAATCTGTTATTGTGGGTACCCTCGATTTCCATAATACCAAGATAGCACACAGTTTCTATGATTTAAATCAACAAGGATTGGTAATGGAAAAATAGGGGCATCCAATTTTAGATGTGTATATTGACTTATAATAAAGCACTTCATTTACTGAATGCTAAGAAATTTAGTAGCATCGACATAGTCATGATGCCAATATGGATTATATATACTAGGTATAAAATCATGCTTCGAATGGCATTTCATATCAAACAATTCAATCAGGATTGATCAAGGTTCAACATAGGCTTCTTATGCACTACATAATGGTCTATTTAAAACTATTTTTGGAGGAAAAATACACTTCTATCTTTACAGATATATAGTTATGTAATATTAAGCAATGATTAGATAACATAACAATGCAATCACATGTATTCATCGAGTAAGAATGTGATGCATTAATATATATATACACATCAACATATAACATACAAGGTTTAATCCAAAGTCGAATGTTGGCACTAAAATCAACACTTAAACTACTCAGGGATTGCGCCCAATGCATATTTCTAATAGGAAAAAAATAACCCACATAGCACAATAGGATAATAAATTATTAAATAGATCATAATAATAAAATGAAGCATTCTTTTATTTTGCACTCACAAGATATGGAGGGACCCAACCTGAATGAATTAATTCCTCCTCTTTCAAATGCTCCAAAAGCTTTTTTCTCTTTGATCTCTCTCCAAATATGTTTCTTTCGTTGCCTCAATAGGTATTTATAGACTTTCGATGGTGCCCTTTCGAATGGATAAGGGTCAATTTAGGTAAATACTTGCATGAAGGGTCATTTGGAAGGAAAGGTCCAAGTAAGAGAGTTAATTTAAGGATTGATAGGATGATGAAACTTGGAAGGTGCAAATTCTGCCATAGAAGTACTAAAATGACTATAGCTCTTATTTTAAATTCATTCTAGTACCCTTTAGGTCCAAAATTTCTTTCCTCCCAGTACTTAGAGCCACAATTTTCTTTTTCCTTCTAGATCATGGCTATTTTTCCTTTCCTATATTTTAGCTCAACATTAATAGACAAATCATGCTAATAATTCAGTTCATAAGTGATCATTTTTAAATATAATTCCCTAGAATATATATATATTTACAAAAGTATAAAATAACTCACAAAACTCTACAAAAATATCCAATACCTCTTAGAGCTTCACAAAACCAAGCATTAGTTCTTTAATCATCAAGCACAAGGGTTAGGTCAAGGTGGGATGTGACATACTCTCCCCCTTAGACTAAACATAGTCCCTTGTGTTTCTAAGGTTAGTAAGCATAAAAGTATTAATATACTTTCATAATATTTTTCTTAAAGCAATGTAAAGTAGCAATCAAACATGATACTTTCAAAAATCAGCAATCACAGGTAATCAATGCAATCTCAAGTTCACACCATTATTTTATCCTTTCATGGACAATCTCTAATAGCTCCAACTATCATGGTCCTACTTAGGAGACTAGTATCAAACATCATGGTCCAATGGTGTAAACATGAGCATAAAATGCACCTATATGAGGGTAATTATCTATATTACCCTTAGGCTGCTTATCATCATTTTATTTTTTTCTAGTATCCCACTCTTGGTGGTAGATCAACCTCTTCCACCCACGAGAGTACCTGGACCTATGAAGCAAAAAAATATTAGCAGTACCATATTCTTAAAAGAAATAAAACATTCATACTGCATGAACAAGTATTGAAACATCCATCAATACATAAATAAAGTCAAAGCATTGAAAACATCTATCAATGCATAAATCCCATCATAAAGCATAAATATCATCATAAAGCATTGAAACATCTATCAATGCATAGTCTATGCTATAGTAATGTGTTGTAGTAAATAAAACATTACAAATTGTCTTCAAATAAATAGGGAAAATGTCTTCTCATATCCTCCACTTTTTCCCAAGTGGACCTTGCATTATTCTATGTTTCGCTTCTTTATTATCCTGGGGTGAAACTCTAGGATCTTGATTGGCCTTTCCTCAACTGCCAAGGGATCCGCCATAAGCAAGAGTAGGGGAATGGCTTGCTTTTCCAAATTTTTGGCTTTAGGTGCTAGCAAATATATTTTGGTTCATCTCATTTGATTTTTGGCTTGACTCTAATTTTTGAGGGTAATTCCTTGCAAAATGTGGACCTCCACATCTAAATCATCTAGTCTTCTATGGTTGGTTTGTCCCTCGAACCTGTTTACCCTTATGATTACAAGATGATGGTTCCATTTGATTCAAATGTTGGGGTATTTTATTGTCATTGTTGTTATTATGTTTCTTCTATAATCTCTTCTTGAAATTCCCTTACTTTCCATTGTCCTTTATCATAAAATTTGTATTTTCCTTAATCTCCTAGTTTTTTTCTTGCTCCCATTTCATAAACCCAACACTTCTTGAAACCGTGTATCGGGATTCTCCTAAATTAGAATTTCCTTCAAAAAAATTATTTTCCTATTTTAATTCATGGGAAACCTTTTGAATAAAATATTTAAAATAAACACCGAGTATGCCTATGTAGGTATAAAACCACATGCACCATGTAGTGGAACTATCCCATATTTAAATATTGTATAACGTACTATTAATCTTCACCACCACTCAGGTAACAACCGAAACATATACCAACAATTTAAAAAAAAAATTATATATATATATATATATATATATATATATATATATATATTAATACTCATATAGCTAATATTATGATCAAGGGATTACTTAGGAAGAATATCCATGTGGTTCTCTTAATATGAATTTCCAAGTAAGTCCAAGGCTTGCACTTCACAAAATCGATGTGGTCAACATCTATCTTGTGGCATAGGAGTGGCCAACCCTCCTGCATTAAGACCAGTGGTAAATCCCACATAGTTGGAAATTCTCCTATCTTAACCCCATTAAGATCAGGTTTGCCATTTTTTTAATAACTTAAATCAAACATTAAGTTAGCTCTATAGGTCCAATTGACAAAGGAGTAAGTGTATGCCTTGAATATTAATCATTCTTCTATAAGAATAGAATACCAATAAAATGCAATACTTAACTAGAGTCATGTGCACACAGGGTAGTTAAGGTGACCATCAAACATATCCGCATAGACACCTCGTGTATACCATATACCTTACTTGTTTAATTCATCATTTACCTCCATGATAAGAGATAATATCTAAGCCTTTCCCACTTGATCATTCTTATACATTATTTTCTAAGAGATTACATCAATTATCACTTAATTATATCTTTAAATTGAGGTTACCCCTTAGTATAAAAACTTCATCTTTAATTTTCACTAAATATTTGAAATCTATCACATGATTATGATAACATCATAGATTAGACATAGCATAACTTCTATTCCATATTTTCTTGTAATTGGAGAATACATCAGTTGACATCTTCTCTCAAAGAGTGAAATAAGACATTCTATTTCAATTTATACAATAATTCACAAATAAAGTTTTCTTTACAATATAGGCATATTTTCTTGGAAGCCTTAATTTCAACATTTAAACAAAAAATCTAGTTTAGCTCCAATATTTCCTCAAACCACCATGGTTAGGATTATGGTAATTAAGGATTAGTAATAGCCCATTTCATGTATATGAATATGCATTCTAATCAATTAGTTTACATCTTTTAATTTGAATGCACTCATGCAATATAGTTATATCATAATGTAATTTACATATAAGCATTTCATCAATAAAAGGAAGGAAATCATAATTCCCTAAGAATTATATCCAAAAATCCATTTTCATTCCATATCATATTTCGTAAAGCAATCATCTTAATCGATCAAGAGAGAACCCCATTAATTCCCTCAATAATGGATCCCCTATCCATTCTTCCCATATATAAAAAGATATGCTTTCGTAAATCAAAAATTATTTTAATCACAAGAAATAATCTTTAGACAATGAATAACACTATTTCATTTCTACAATTTATTTGTAAGAAAAAATATTTCATGTTTTCCACATAAATGGTTCTAAATATTTTCTCAAGATCTACTATAGTCTTCACAAATTTATCATAAATTTGTTCAATAATCTCACAATAGGATTACACTATAGATTTTCCATTTTTACCACAAATTTTGTATCATAAATATTTTACTATAGTTTTCACAAGTTTGGCCACAAACAAGATTACACTAAAGTCTTTGCAAATTTTGACATAAATTTACCTCATAATCCATCAAACAAGATTACACAAATTTTGTCACAAATATGTTTCATAACAAGACTAGTTTTTTATAAAATTTGGCCACATGTTTGTCTCACACTATAGTTTAAATAATCTTCTTATAATATTTTATAAAGTTTCTACAAATTTTACCTTTAATTTGTATCATAATATTTCAATAGAATTAAACTATAGTTGTCACAAATTTGGCTTCAAAATTATCTCATAATCTATCAAATAAGATTATACTATAGTTCTACAAATTTTGGCACAATTTTACCTCATAATCTATCAAACAATATTACACAAATTTTGTCACAAATTTGACTTGCAATCTATCAAACAAGATTACACTGTAGTCACTCTCAAATTTTACCACCAATTTGTCTCACCCTATAGTCTCAATAATCTATTCATAAGATTATGCTAGAGCCTCTACAAAATTTAACATGATTTTGTCTTGTCAATTTTCAAATAAGGTTACACAAATATTGCCACAGATTTATTTTCCAATCTATCAAATAAGATTACTCTTTATTTTGTACAAAGTTTACCTCATAACTTTAATACAATAGTTTCCATAAATTCACCTAAATTTTTTCTATAGGTTTTCAAAATAAACTTTATACATGTCTTAATACTTCTTACTCTTTTATAATTCCCCTTTATATCAAAATGTTAGCAAATAAAATATTGTATGTGTCTTATTCCAACAATACTTCTTGCTCCTTTGTTATTCCATTGTTTTTATATCAAAAGGTTAGGAAGCAAAATATCCAAAAGACCAATGTATCAAAAAGTGGTTGTGCATACAAAAAATTTATCACAACATAGCATACAAACTAGTATCACAACATAGCCATTCGACATTGATATTCTAACTAGTCGAGATAATAATAATTCCAAGGTAACCTAGTCCAACTTACTAGCCACCAACTGCTAGCATCCTAGTTCCCTCGACTAGGCGGCTAGCATATTCTAGCCTCGACCACAACCCGTGGTCGAGTAATACTGGGTGATATAACTATTTTAAATATCCTATATGTTGTTACAAGGAGCATGTGGGATAATAATCCACATGTTTTACAAAATAAACAGAGGAATTACACCTCCACGATCTGCCAAAACCTGAGCAGATGAGTCAACAACATAAGATGACAAAATTCAAGTACCATGCTATCAAATATGATGACTAACCATGCTTATGCGTTCCTATAGGTGGTACTATGTCATCCACACATGGAAATTTTTTGACTACCATACGGTAGTCAATTGTTTTTAGGAGACTTTCCTTCTATAAACATATTTTAACCCCCCGGTGTGATCAATGTGGAACATATGTTTGAGAGTTACCACTTACAACCTTGCTTGAATAGAACCCATTGTAGAGGCTATTTGCATAGATAGCTCAAGAGTAATTTTAGGTGAGACATACTCAATCTAAATCGGTCACAGTTGGTATTAAATCAACCTATAACAAAAGGTGTAAGGTTTATGATCTCCACATCGGTGTTGATGCGCATGCAATCTCATCTACTCTACTATAAAGAAGGTAATAGAAATATGTTGCTATGGGTACCCTTGATTTCTTTAATCATAATCTAGAACACAGTTTCTATGATTCAAATCAGTAAGGATTGGTAATGGATAAACAAGGGCATCCGAGTTTAGAGGTGTATATTAACTTGTTATAACAAAGTACTTCATTTACCAAATCCTAGAAATTTTAGTAGCATCAACAGAGTCATGAGACCAATATGGATTAGATAGACCAGGTATAAAATCTTACTTCAAATTATGTTTCATCTTAAATAATTCAATCTGGGTTTATCAAGGTTCAATCTAGGCTTCTTATGTGCTACATAATGGTCTATTTAAAACTATTGTCAGAGGACACATACACTGCTATCTTTATAGAGATATAGTTATGTAATATTAAGCAATGATCGAATAACATAACAACGTAATCACATGTATTCATGGAATAAGAATATGATGCATTAATATATATATACACATCAGCATATAACACACAAGTTTTAATCCAAAGCCGAATGTTAGCACTAAAATCAACAGTTAAACTACTCAAGTATTACGCCCAATACATCTTTCTAATAGGAAAAAAATAACCCACATAGCACAATAGGACAAGAAATGATTAAATATATCATAACAATAAAATGAAGCATTATTTTATTTTGCACTCACAAGATATGGAGGGACCCAACCTGAATGAATGAATTCCTCCTCTTTTAGAATGCTCCAAAGGTTCTTTCCTCTTCAATATCTCTTTAAAGGTGTTTCTTTCCTTGACTTAAGGGGTATTTATAGGCTTTCTATGGTGACCTTTTGAATGGAGAAGGGTCAAGTTAGGTAAATACTTGCATGAAGGGTCATTTGGAAGGAAGGTTCCAAGTAAGAGAGTCAAGTTAAGGACTAACAGGGTGATGAAATTAGGAAGGTGCAAATTTTGC
This sequence comes from Wollemia nobilis, assembly GCA_028583015.1. Lineage (NCBI taxonomy): Eukaryota > Viridiplantae > Streptophyta > Pinopsida > Araucariales > Araucariaceae > Wollemia > Wollemia nobilis. The sequence goes on along the minus strand of JAQPPZ010016436.1, from coordinate 16,487,057 downwards.
CATAAAAGTACTGAAATGACTATAGCTCTTATTTTAAATTCATTCTAGTACCCTTTAGGTCCAAAATTTCTTTCCTCCCAGTACTTAGAGCCACAATTTTCTTTCCCCTTCTAGATCATGGCTAATTTTCCTTTCCTATATTTTAGCTCAACATTAATAGATAAATCATGCTAATAATTTAGTTCATAAGTGATCATTTTTAAATATAATTCCCTAGAATATTTTTTTTACAAAATCATAAAATAACTCACAAAACTCTACAAAAATATCCAATACCTCTTAGAGCTTCACAAAACCAAGTATTAGTTCTTTAATCATCAAGCACAAGGGTTTGGTCAAGGTGGGATGTGACAACCAGTATCCGCACTAGTCTATCCCTCTCGCTCATCTCATCCTCTCTTCCTCCTATCCACTTTTCCCTCTTGACAACCAATGAGGATCACTACTACTCCACCTTCATAAACCTCATTGTCATACGATCTAGCTCTACTTGTAGGTTATCTTGCTCTACCTAGAGTGTTACTTCCTCCTCCATATCCATCACTCTAGGTGAGCCTCCCCCACTATCCACCCATCACCATAATTTTAATGGCTCCTCTATCTCCTCTGACTCATCCACCATATCCATTCCTCCCTCATCCCCTACAGAATCCTCACCACCCACTTTTTTTATCAATCCTTTAGGCTCACACTTCTAGGTCACCCTTTGGGACTTCTAATGTTGTATCATCCACCATGCATTGTACTATGGAGTCATCCAAACATCTATCACCTCAATCAAATTATTTGCCTCATCCTCATCTAACTCTATGGTAGTGGTAGAGTGGTCTCATAATTTCACCTCCTATAGATGATAGGTGGGTCAAGAACCCCTTGTCTCATACAAAATTATCACAACACCCTAAAAAATTAGAACAGATCATGCTTTGTCCCATGTCAACCAATCAACCATCTCATATCACACCCAACTCAAGTGCACCCCATCCTTTATCCATGTCGTACCTAACCTCCAAGGCCTCCATATCACTACCTATAGCCCCAAATCCACCCATATCTATTGATAGTACTTGTAGACATGGAAAATTGACCCATTAAGATGAGTCTTTTTTCCTTAGTTTTCCCCTCAAGTTGTTAAAGGTCATATTTGATCCAAATTTTTCCCTATCAAATTTTCTTCATTCCTCCCAAAACAAATACTTTTGGATTGGCCTCAAAAATATATTTTTTATGATATATGATATGTCTCATTCTAACATTGTTTGGTCCCCCAAACTATAGAAAAACTACACATGGATCTAGTTGTCGTAATTGCACGATTTTCAAAAGTTCTAGAACCCTAGTGACTGCCCTAACCCTAAATCTTAAATTTTAAATTTAGTTTTTCCCACTACCTCTTTAAAACCATCTATTAAAAGGATTAAATCCCCTTTATTTTCTCCTAGATCCTATTTCCTAGCTCTCTTGCTTCTCTTGATCTTTTGAATAACTCTCTTGCTCATTTTTTTTAGCCCTTGAATCCTTTTGATCCTTTAAGTTTTCTTGTGTAATCAGTTGTTAAGGGATTCTTTGTGATCCATAAGTGGAGAAGGCTTGTTAACGACAATCTTATCTTCTTGGAGAAGGAAAGGTTCTCCATTGATTCTCCCTCGTGATCGTCAAGTTATTCCTTTGTTTACTCTCTTCCATTATTCTATGTTTTAGTGTATTTTTGTATTTTTATTTTGGGTATTAAACCCTCCATATATATCTATATTGAATTCATTGATTTTGTTATTTATTTTTATTAGCGCATCTTCAGTGTTTTTTATTTTGGATATTAAACCCTCCGTATAAATTTGTATTGAAGTTGTTGATTTTGTTATTTATTTGTATTGTCATGTTTTTTGTGTGTTTATTTTGGGTATAAAACCCCCATATATAAATATGTATTGAATTCATTGATTTTATTATTTACTTTTATTGTCGTATTTTTTGTGTTTTTATTTTGGGTATTAAAACCCCATATATAAATCTACAGTGAAGTCATTGACTTTATTATTCACTTTTATTGTTGTGTTTTCTATACTTTCATTTCGGGTTTTAAAGCCCTCTGTAAAAATGTGTTGTGTAAGCATTAATCGGTTTATTCAGTTTTGTTATTTCGTGTTATTGTCGTGTTATTATTGTGTTATTTATTCGTTGTTATTGTTATATCTTTTCTCTATTTTTATCCTATGCCCTAACATTCTACTCTATTACTATAATCATATGATATTGGAGGAAAGTGTTTACCTTAAAACAATAGGATCTGCTTCTATTTTATAATCTATTATTAAGCACATGTCTTTGTTTTATTCTATATTGTAACACTATTTCATTTAATTTAATTGCATTAAATTGAGGGCAATCACTTTATCCCCAAAACCCTAGCTAGTAAAATTGCATTGCATTCATTTTGTTAATACTTCATCCATTGCGAACATCTTTGCTATAACCATTTCAAAATTTCAAGATCATTATTTTTTTTAATATCAGCTAAAATGACCTAGAGGGTTTGATTGTTGCACTCCCAAGCATAATAGCAATTGCGGTCTAAGCAGGCCCCCTATCGTTGACCACCAATTTTAGTGTCTCTATGCAGTTTGTCTTATAGGTTGAAGTTGTTAGGATTATTGGACACAAATTACAATGAGGAACAATCACCGATCCAGATAAGTGTTTCAATAAACCATTAATTTGTTTTATTTGCATGTCTTCCCTTTATTTTTATTATTTTTGAAATTTAGATCATAGATAAAGGAAGATATTTAGTTAAGTCCTTAGGCATTTGAAGAATAAAAGGCATATAGATTGCATTTAGGGATTTTTAGTTTATTTTTGCACCTCTTTCTCTCCTTTGCTTGAAGTATGAAATATTCTATTTTTGTATAATCCAGGGTTAGAATTAATCAAATTGAAGAATCATACTAGGGTGGCAATTACATTCTTGTACATTATCTGTTTTGCATCGCATTTCATTTTGTAGTTTAAATATTTTATAAAGCTAAAACATAGGTGTCTTCTAAATTAACACATCAAAATATCATACAAACCCCTCAAAATTGGAACAAGTCCTTAAAACCATTACATTGAGTGTAGAGACATAATAGCTATGATGGTCACCTCTAGGCTTCCCAACAGATCTAGCCCTAAGAATCGTACATGGTGTAATGATCCTTAAAACAAGAAAATAAGAAAATGCACAAAAATGTAAATAAAGGTATATATATACTAAGGAGAAGGATTCATAATTCCCTAACAAACCTTAGGCCAACTTAATTTTTGACATCCCCTAAGTTTCTCAAGAACTATACCACATGATATTCCCCTCACACAAGTCCCTTCTACGTAGGCCTATCTCTTTTCATACACATAATAACATCCATCTCATTATTCTTGATGATCTAGACTTACCACCCTTGATCATTGGAAGGTATACATGCATCTCCATACTTCACACAAACCATTATGTATGGGTGCTACGTGTATTGTGAGTTAAGCTATCAATATCATCCTCTGACAAGCTATATTAATTCTTGGTATGATATTCTAAACCTAGATACACAATCTCCCTAAGGGGTCTTAAGCCCTTAGGTCAACCTCTAAGTTCACATAGAACTTACACATTCTTTTTTTTAATCACATAAGAATACAAAGGATAAATCTAGATACTAAATCTAACAAAACATGCAATAATAAATAGGCGAGATTAACCAAAACATAAAGCATTCATTAAAAGGTAAAACATACGATAAATGAATAAATAACATTGCAATCAATAAGGTTATAAAAATACAATAAACAACAATGTTCATTTAATACATAAGCATGTATGGAAAACCCCATACTTTCAATAATTACTTTATATTTATTCCATTGGGGAAATCTCCCCATAAATCTAATCTATTGCATAATCAAGCAAGAAGGTAGAGAGAAAACTTACGAAGTGGTCCATATCATGACTTTGGTCCTCCTGCTCTTCCATCAACCAAGTAAGGATATTAGGGGATCTAGACACTCATGGATCCGTATAGACATGCTTCTAAATGCATTTACTTATTTTATTGTCAAATTGCAACTATACAAATAATCCAAGAAATTCAACTTTCTAATGCATAGCTATTATCATAGAACTACCCATTTCTATGACCCCTCTCATCTACTCATGAGAGTCATTCCACCATGCATACCACCATATGCTTTATTTGCAATAAATGATCCAACCCTCACTTAACAATTAAAGTCCCATACCCCTGACTATTAAATGAATTGGGTTCTTTCTTCTTATTTAATTAAAGAAAACCACTTTAATTTTATCACAAAAAATTTCTTATCATTTCATAAAGGTCCCATAGAGACCTTAAGGATAGCTAGCCAGATGCTTTGCTCAACCATTTTGAAATATTATATGATCTTGATCAGTGCATGGAGATACCAAAAATATCACTACCTGATGCAAATATAACAGGGCCAAATAAGATGTCTCTTCTTGAGGTGGAACTTAAGGAATCAGATCTAGGGGGTTTAAATGAAGAACAAAGGGCTTTGGATCTGAGTATAGGTGATATGGTAGGATCTAGCCCTAGAAGGAAAACTATTAGTGGCACATATTAAGTTATGCCCTTTTCTACTCAAGAACTGATGCAGTAATCCTTGGACTACAAAACTCCTACGGTGTTGGGATTATAGCAAAAAATAATTAAAAAATTTGCTTCGGATAAGAATATGAAGGTGGGTCGAAAGAAGGACCAGGATAAAATTAATTTAATGGGGGATACTTTGGTGGAGTTAGTATTGGTGAGAACATTGGACTCCCATTTTTCTAACCCCCAAAAATTATTATCCTTTCATGGAATGTAAGGGGATTAAATAGCATCCCCAGATAAAAATTTGTTCATGATTTGGTTCGTGTACATTCTCCAAATGTAATGTTTATTCAGGAGACTAAATTGGCTATTGATAGTATGTTCAATATTTCTCCCAAGTTGTTGAGAAGGGGTCAATGCCAGTGTATTGGTGCATGTGGATATGTTGGTGGTGTTGTTTTTTTATGGGATTCAATTAAGATCTCTTCTCTTACTTGGATTTCCATTAGATGGTCTATTTCAATGATCAGACATGATAATAAATCTGGTGAAACCATCCTACTTACAAATTTGTATGCTCCTATTTATTACAATGGTAAAGTGAATTTGTGGGAGCACATTTGCTTTATGATAATTTTGGATCCCCTATACCCATGGATTTTGGTTGGAGACTTCAACTCTATCACTTGTACGGAGGAGAAATGTGGTGGGGTTGATCATATCGAGCCTTTTTATTTTGTCTTCAGTGCTCATATATGGGCCCTTAACTTGGTTGACATTAAGCCATATAATAGGATCTTTACCTGGCATAATAGAAAATGTGGGGAAGATTCCATCTCATAGAGATTGGATAGGTTTTTGATCTCCAATTTTTGGATGGGTAATAACAGAAGTGCTAGTTATGTGATTATGGAGGGTAGGGGATCTGATCATTGTCCTATCAAACTCTCTGCTTTAGAGTTAGGTCTAAATAAGAATCCTTCCTTTAAGTTTCAACTTATGTGGCTTCGTAATCCTAAGATTCATGATTTCATGTGAGGCTAGTGGACCATTGGCAAACCTCCTCATGGCACCGCTATGTATTCCTTTATGAAGTGGCTATAATTTTTTAAGCATAAATTGAAGAGATGGAATATACTAAATTTTGGGAACCTTTCCTTGGCTAAGTTTGTGGCTCTTAGGAGGGTGGAAGAAGCTTCAAGGAATATTAGATATCAAGGACTCACTAAGGAGTTTCTCCTTGAGGAATATGAGGTTGTGAAAGACCTTGTTGAATGGGAACTAAGGGAAGAAATTTTTTGGAAACAAAAAGCTCAAGTAGATTGGCTTCAGGAAGGGGATAGTAACACAACCATCTTTTATAACTCAATTAAGGCTCACCATAATGGTAACATGATTACCTCTCTTGTGAATTCTTAGGGTGCCATGCTCTCTTATTTAAGGATATTTCAGAAGAGACTAAGAGGTATTTTTACTCTCTCTTCAAGGACTCCCTCTCATATGATGAGGATGAAAAGCTTATTCTAAACTATATTCCCTTGATTGTTTCTAGAGATATGAATGAGCACTTTATGGGTCCAATTTCCCTTAAGGATTTGGAAAATGTTGTATTTAAGATGAAATAAGGGAAATCCTTGGGCCTAGATGGATTCTCGATTGATTTATATCATGAGTTTTGGAAGTTAATCAATTTTTATCTTTTGGAGGTGGTCCATGAGTCCCAAAAGAACAAACAAATGCTAAGGGCCCTAAATGCTACCTTTGTGGTGCTTATTCCCAAAAAATAGGGAGAAAATTCCTTGGATATGTTTAGGCCTATTGCTTTCTACAATATTGTGTATAATATCATCACAAAAATTATTGTTGAGAGGCTGAAGATATGGTTGAGAAAAATCATCTCTGAGGAGCAAGAAGGGTTTGTTGTTGGTCGAAAAATCCAGGATGGGGTTGTTATTGCTATAGAAGCTATTCACTCGATGGAAATTTCTAAGGAGAAACTATGTTCATTAAGTTGGACATGACCAAATCCTATGATCGGGTTAGATGGTCCTTTCTTTAGAAAGTTCTTGCTACTTTTAGATTTGAGGAGGAATGGATTAGATGGGCGATGAGTTGTGTTTCTTCTTCCTTGTTCTCCATTCTTGTTAATAATGAGCCATCAGATTTGTTTGAGGCCTCAAGGGGATTTAGGCAAGGAGAGATACTTTATCTCCTTATTTGTTTATCATTATTATGAAAGGGTTGGGAAGATTGCTCAAGTTTCAGGTCAAGCAGGTCTCATTCAGGGGTGGAAGTGGGATAGTAGTTTACCACCTCTTTCCCACCTTCAATTTGTTGATGATACTACTTTATTGGGAGTTACCATATCATGGAAGCTGGCAATATTAGATAATCTCTTGACATATATCTTGGTGCTTCTGGATAGTTGATTAATGAGGACAAGTCTTCTATTTTCTTCTTCAATACCCCTCCTATTATTAAAACTAGGATTTTTCACATTCTAATATTCCAGGTTGGGACTCCCCCCTTCATTTATCTTGGCATTCTTATTTCATCTCATCCTCTACCTAGATCTTCTTGGAATTATATGCTTGATAAGTTTATAAGGAAGTTGAATCACTGGACTGTCAAATGGCTATCCTCCGTAGGTAGAGTGTTTCCTTTAAAATATGTTGTTCAAGCTTTACCCATTTACATATCTTTTGTGCAAATAACTCCCTCTCATTTCATCAAGGACATGGATGCTTTATCAAGATAGTTTTTATGGTCTGGAAAACTTGATCAATATAAATGGAGTTTGGTTAGGTGGGATTCTATATGTAGACCAGTTTAAGAGGGAGGTTTTTGGTTATGATAGACAACTCTTTTTGGGAAGGCTTTGGCTGTAAAACTTTATTGGAGATGGTGTACCTCTCAAGATCATATTTTGGCTAAAATATTATCTTGTAAATACTTTAGAGATATTTTTGAGGCTGAGATCCCTAGAGTTAGCTTGGTTGAGAAAGATTTAGTTATCTGGGATACTCTGAAAAAATGAGCTAATTTAATCAAGCAGGGTTTGTTCTAGATTTGTAATCGGGGATCAGATGCTCTTTTTTGGGAGGATTCTTGGGATGGCCACCCTCATATCTTGAATCAATATCCCAGGTTATGTTCCCTAAGCATTTTTTTCTTGGAAGTGGGTTGGTCTCATGTGGAGGACTTTAAAAAATATACTCTTTTGGAAATATGGATATGTACAAGTGGAAAGATCCACAGGAATGGCCCCAGGGAGGATTGGCCAAGGACAAAGATGTGATTGCTCTTATTCTTATAGGGAAGCCCTATTCTTCATTAAGGAGTAAATACATTCTATATTAGAACCCTTATCGTAAGGGAACCTACTCTATAGCCTATGATTATTAGGTTCTTGATAAGTAAAATTTTAGGAGTATTCTTGTCACATGGTTGGTCAAAATGTAACTTATTTTTCTGACTGGTAGCTCGTAATAAATGCCTCACTTGGGATAACATGAGGAAGAGGGGATTTTAGAGCCCCTGTTTTTGTGTCCTTTGTGGTAATAATTAGGATGACTCTTCTCATTTATTTTTCTAATGCTCCCTTTCCATAGATATTTGGTATCATTGGTGGAGCGCCTAGAACCATCCTTGTTTTCATGTGCTCTCCTTGGTGGATTTTTGGAGTAGTCTGGGCAGACCTCCGACCAAGGCCCCCTTCCTTTAGGTGGCTTGGAATTTGGACCATTATTGCATCATCTGGAAGATTTGGATCAAACAAAACCATCACATATTTCAAGGCAATCATTTTGTTGTTCAACATATCTGGCAAAGGATCCTGTGTATGATTTAGGAAACCATCCATAGCAAATGTGATGTGGACCCTCATTTGGATTCTAGGTAGGAGAAGGTACGATAGGCCCTTGGTCTCTTTGGGGATGGTGCAAGCTCTTATAGCCCTATCAGGGTTCCTTAGCTCAATAAGAAGGTTAGGAGAGATGGTAGGTGGAGGCCACCCCTTAGAGGAGTTTTAAAAATTAATATTGATGGGTCATCCAGGGGCAATCTTGGACATGCTGGAATTTGCGGTGTTGGGAGATATTCTACTAGTATTGTTAGATTTTTCTTTTCCATTTATAAAGGTGTTCACTCAAATAATTTTATGGAAGCTCTTGCAATTATTGAGGCCTTGTAGTGGGGGTTTTCTCTTAGCTAGTGCAGGATTATTTGCAATTCTAACTCTCAAATTATGGTTAATATTTTAAACAGTAAAAGGGTGGATGAAGTTAATTTGCAGTTGGCCTCTATAGCCATTCAAATTCTTAGAAAGAGTGAAGAGTTCAAATTTATATCCTTTGTGCACATTCCAAGGGAATGGAATGGGGTTGTTGATTACCTGGACAAAGGGCTTCTGAGTTGTTGGATCCTTGGATTATCGATAACTGGGAGAGTCTCCCATTTAGGGACTCTCAATGCCTCTGGGAGTTGATCCACAAGGATGTTTGGACTTAATGTGGTTTGTTCTTGCTATCTTCTTTGTGTGTCAATCTAGTCTAGTGGTTTTAGCCTATTGGTTGTTTATTTGAGTCCTGGTTGGAAGCTCAATTGTACTCTATAATCCATAATTTTTATCAATAAATTTTTACCCCTTTATTTAAAAAAAAATGTCCCATACCCTTATTTTATAAACAACCCATAATCATATTTATAATCCAATTAAAACCATCTACTCTAATTTTCAAATAAACTTTTTTTCATTTAATAAAGCAAGGTCGCATACCCTCATTTTACAAAATGAACCATAATCATAATTAAAGCCATCTACTTTAATTTCCATAAACCCTTTTCTTTTCATAAAGCAAGGTCTCATACCCTCATTTTACAAAATGAACCATAAACATTATTAAAACCATCTAATTTAATTTCCATAAACCTTTTTTATTTCATAAAGCAAGGTCCCATACCCTTATTTTACAAAATTAACCATAAACATAATTAAAGCCATCTACTTTAATTTCCATAAACCCCTTTTCATTTCATAAAGCAAGGTCCCATACCCTCATTTTACAAAATAAACCATAAACACAATTAAATCCATCTACTTCAATTTCCATAAACCCCTTCTCATTTCATAAAGCAAGGTCCCATACCCTCATTTTAAAAAATGAACCATAAACATAATTAAAGCCATCTAATTTAATTTCCATAAACCCTTTTTTATTTCATAAAGTAAGGTCTCATACCCTCATTTTACAAAATGAACCATAAACATAATTAAAGCCATCTACTTTAATTTCCATAAACCCTTTTCATTTCATAAAGCAAGGTCCCATACTCTCATTTTACAAAATGAACCATATATGAGCGGAATGAACTATATTGCCATTGAAGTAATGAAATAAATAATACATCGTAGTCCGAGAATAGTCCATAATATACAGAACCACCGAGACGAGAAATATAGATAGTTATAACAATATAACAATATAAACCCATAATGGAATAAAAATACAGCTACGCTAACATCCCCCCTTATTACATTATTTGGGTAATAATATAACTACTAGCTATACTGCATTGGTGACAGCTTCTGCCCAATATTGTTGCCCAAGACTAGCTCTTGTGAGCATACAACGAACCATTTCCATGATAGAACGGTTCCTCCTCTCAGCAACTCCATTTTGCTAAGTAGTGTAAGCAATAGTCAACTGTCTTGTGATCCCATGTGCAGTCAAGAATGCAAAAAACTCTTTAGAGGTAAACTCCCCCCCTTGATCTGAGAGGAGGGTCTTTATAGAAATCCTTGACTCCTCAAAAAATTTATTGAATTATTGGAAGAAACTAAAGGCTTCATATTTTAGTTGAAGAAATAACACCCACATATTTCTTGAGTAGTCATTCACAAACAACTAAAAATACCTCTTTCCCCCACAACTGATTAGTGTGAAAGGACTACACATATCGGTATCAATCAACTCTAGAGGTTTCTTTTCTCTTTTAGAGCTCTTCTCAAAAGGTAATCTATGTTGCTTTCCTGCCAAGCAGTCAAAGCACACTGGCAATGTGTAAGAAAGGGAAGGAAGACCGTTTACCATCTCATACTTACTTAGCTCAAGTAAGTAGCCAAAACTAAGATGCCCATATCTCTTGTGCCACAAGGAAGTTGCCTCCTTGGTAGAGACTGTCATGGCAACATGGGGAGTAGAGATAGCATCTAAGTCAAATAAGTCATGCTTATATGAAGTTGTTTCAATGTTCTTACCCCTCCTGGTAATTGAACTACACTTCTTGCCATCCTCAACACAAAATTTTACAACCATATCCTTATCCATAATTTGTGTTACTAACAAAAAAAATTTCGCCAATCCTAGAACATAGAGGACTTTGTCAATCTGACACTTGCCATCAGGAAGAGTGATTGAAACTATACCTTCTCCCTAAACCTTATATATTTTGTCATCAGCAATAGTGATAGGTTTTCCCTCTTTGGCCTCAAATGATTCAAACCACGATTTGTCGCCAGTCATATGCTTACTAGCGCAAAAATTGACATACCATACAGGATCCTTCTGCTTGGAGGTTGTGGTAGTCATGAGCATCTTATGTGCCCACTTAGAATTTGAGTCAGATTCTTCAACACCAGTATTCACCTTGGGTTGCTTGTTCTTGTTTTGTGGTTTGTTCTGGCCTTTCTATTTAGGTTGCTTATTCTTGTGCCAACATCTATTTGTGTCATGATTGTCTTTGTCATAGATTTTGCAATATCTCTTCATTTTTTGAGGTTGTTTCCCTTTTGAATCTTTATGAGAATTTCCTCCTTTCTAAAAATTACCGTTCTTCTTTGAACCCTTCCTGTTTTGATGTATAGGGTTGTATTATAAGAATCATCTCTCTTAAGTTGGTGTGCCTCCTCTTCTTGAAGCAAATTGACCAACTCAACAAAGGTAATTCTCCTTTGTGATACCTGAAGTAAGGTGATCAACACCCTCTAAGAATCAAGTAAATCTCTCAATACAACTAAGGTAAGTATCTTGTCATCAACGGGTTCTCCCAAAGAATTCAATTTAACTTTCAACTCAGACACTCTCCATAGAAAGAGTTCAAATGTCTCTCCCTGTTTCATGCTTAGACTGTGTAATTGATATTGAAGGTAAAGAATGGCAGAATCATTATTTCCCTCATAAATGGTTTTAAGGGCATCCCATGCCTCTTTACCATGTTCTTTATCAGCTATATGAGGTTAAACTTCATCTGAAACAACAAGCAAGATGAGCACTCTTGCTCTACTGTCTTTCTTATCAAATGCTATTTGATCTACACTTGGAGTTGTAGTTGTTGTTGATCAAACTACTGGTGAAGGTCTTGTTTTTTCTCTAGAAAAAACATCCCATAAGTCTTCCATGATAAGGATAGCCTTCATCTTGTTTTTCATGGTGTATAATTGGGACCTTTCAATAATTGATGAGCATTAGTCATAACTTTGCAGCCATACTGAGGGTTTCTTATAACACCAAATGGTCCCCCTTTTGATATACCTTTTACCATGTTATTATACCATACAAAATACATGCCCTTACGTGAGGGAGACTATAGGTATTTTGAAAAATCAAAAAAATTACCCACCCTTACGTGAGGGAGACTATAGGTAATTTTAGAGATTATACGATATGTGGTACTGAAAGGGAATCACCTCGTTGATGGCACCTACCATAGAAAATCATAAATCCTCATGCATGGGGCGTAACTTCCCCTAAACACTTCAGATGTCAAAATTTTTGTCAAGATTTATGCCTAAACATGAGAACGGTTAGGATAGTGGATGGAGTAAAAAAATGCAAAATGGCCTGCTTGTTCCTCCCTGACGATTGATAGAGAACAAGCTCAGATGTCGTTTTGGCAACTATATTAGGCGGTGGATACAGTAGCCCAAACACGACAATATTACCTATAAGTGCTGGCCAGAGGTATCACAAATACCGAACGCTACAGTGCAATAAATTACACAGATGGATTCAATTATTTTGGGGACCTAAGGGAGATTGATTTTATTTTTAATTAAGTAGTGCAAATGTAAAATTGAAACATACATCAAAAAAATACCCACAAAAAAATGAACCTAAGGTGTCGAACACTGTCGAAAATGCACCTTTTACAATATGCCAAAATGCCTTTTTCAAATGTGAAAAATACTCTCTATCCCCCCCTTGTTTTCAGTTTGAAAAAAAATTCAATGGGGAAAAAAATCAGGCTTCCTCCTCTTATGCAAAAAAATATAGCCCCCCCTTATTTGAAGTTTGTAAAAAAAATTAATCTCTAATGTTAAAATAATTAAAGTTTAATTAAATAGATTTTTCTCAAAATGAAATATTAAAAAAAAAATCTTTTTAAAGAAAAATAAGGAAAATATTTAATTAAACTAAAAAAATTTAAAAACATTAGAAAAAAAAAAATTAAACAAACAATCAAAAAGAAAAGCTTATACCTTTTCGGATTCCATGGGGATTGAACCCTTGACCTGCCTTTTCAATAGAGTCCTAAATGGTGGTGCTCGACCACCCCGGCTACCACTACTGGTGAGACAAAAGGACCATGTCCTTTTATTTATCCCCGATTGTGGTGGAGCTCGTGTCAACCAGTCGAGTCGCATCTTTTTGGCTTATGGGCCCAATTTTGTCCAATGTGTCATCAGTCGAGTCTGTTGTCAGTCCACTAGTGGCAATGCCATGTGGTCCCCTTTGTTGTGTCTCATCAAATGTGCCCAACAAGAGAATAGAACTAGTCTCCTACGTAGCTTTGATTTTGAGACCTTGTTAGTTTAGGGAGCCTCAAAAATTGAACCCCCTCTATGGCTCTGATACCATATGAGCGGAATGAAAAATATTGCCATTGAAGTAATGAAATAAATAATACATCGTAGCCCGAGAATAGTCCGTAAGATACGGAACTAGCGAGGCGAGAAATAGAGATAGTTATAACAATATAATAATATAAACCCATAATGGAATAACAATACAGCTACACTAACACCATAAACATAATTAAAGCCATCTACTTTAATTTCCATAAACCCTTTTCATTTCATAAAGCAAGGTCCCATACCCTCATTTTACAAAATGAACCATAAACATAATTAAAGCCATCTACTTTAATTTCCATAAACTCTTTTCATTTCATAAAGCAAGGTCCCATACCCTCATTTTACAAAATGAACCATAAACATAATTAAAGCCATCTACTTTAATTTCCATAAACCCTTTTCATTTCATAAAGCAAGGTCCCATACCCTCATTTTACAAAATGAACCATAAACATAATTAAAGCCATCTACTTTAATTTCCATAAACCCTTTTCATTTCATAAAGCAAGGTCCCATACCCTCATTTTACAAAATGAACCATAAACATAATTAAATCCATCTACTTTAATTTCCATAAACCCTTTTCATTTCATAAAGCAAGGTCCCATACCCTCATTTTACAAAATGAACCATAATCATAATTAAAGCCATCTACTTTAATTTCCATAAAACCCTATGCATTTCATTAATCTAACTATTTAAATTAATGAACCTAAAACTCAAAGAAATCCTATCACAAGCCAACTTCCCTACTCGATAATGGAGTAGAATAGGGGTTCCTACCCAACACCTTACGACCTTTCATGGGCAATGCCCACTACCAAAACTAGCATTAAGTGGGTGGCACACAAGATAAGTGTAGGGTGTAGGTTTAAGGTGGTGCTCGCCTCACTTCCCATGATAGCTATGGCTTTACATTCACAAGATATAGCTATAACAGGGAGCATATACAAGAGCTTCTCTCATAGTTGCTAACAAAAGAGAGCTATGCTCTCTTTAAGAGTTGAGAGCTATGCTCTCCTAGCTATGACATAACAAGAGCAACTATGCTCTTAATAAGAGAAGAGAGCTATGCTCTCATAGCTATGCTCTAACAAGATAAGACTACTCTACTTAACAAGAGCTATGCTCTCTATATTACAAATATGCTCTTAACAAGAGTAGAGAGCTATGCTCTCATAGCTATGACTAACAAGAGTAGAGAGCTATGCTCTCCTAGCTATGGCATAACAAGAGCAACTATGCTCTTAACAAGAGTAGAGAGCTACACTCTCATAGCTATGGCTAACAAGAATACTAGAGCTACTCTTAAAAGAAAAAGCTCTCAAATGAAACAACAAAAATCAAAAGAGAAATTGGACCAACCTGGTCATCTTCACTGACCGTCTACTTCACCTTCTTCTATCGAGCTCCCTTCTATCTACTCTTCTAACTCTCTTCTTCAAGCTCTCTTCTCCAACTCTTCTCTCTCTTCTCCCCCCCCCTCTTCTTCCTCCTTTGGGTACCTCTCCTTTTCCCTCGACTTCCACCCACCACCTAACTACCATTACTCCACACTCCTTTGTCATGTGGTAGGGGAGACATCCCTTCTTCCCACCTTCCCAAGGTGCAGCTCACATTCAAGTCTCCTCCTTACTCATATAGATGAAACCATCCCCTCACTCTAGTGGAGCCATCCCTTGCGTTAATGGGGCCATGCCTCCTTTCTAGCTAGGCTCTACCCTCGGGCGGCTAGCCCAATTTTGAGGTAGGTTCTATTATGCGAGCTAGATTTTATTGCTTTTATGACATCCATTCTAATTAGGATAAATCACTCATTTTATTTAAAATTATTTAAAGATAAAAAAAAATCATTTTTGTTCAAGAATAAAATCTATTTATCATTTAAAATAAATCCACCATTTATTTAAATGAATATCTATTTAAAATAAATCATTCTTTTTATTCAAGAATAAAATCTATTTATCATTTAAAATAAATCCACCATTTATTTAAATGAATATCTATTTAAAATAAATCATTCTTTTTATTCAAGAATAAAATCTATTTATCATTTAAAATAAATCCACCATTTATTTAAATGAATATCTATTTAAAATAAATCATTCTTTTTATTCAAGAATATCCAAGAAGTTATGAAGGCAGTTCATTCATTCCTATTTTCCACATGATTGAGGTGAAGTGTTGAAGTGAAAGACAATTAAGTAGGTGCACAAACAAAGAGGGAGATCTTTCCATCAATTTAGTCACCTGTCTCTACCTCGAGAACTTATGATAGCTACTAGGCCATCAGTCTAGGGCTCAAGGTGACTATCTATTGATGATTATCCCTTAATCGAATGCATGCCTATATGAAGGTATCTATCCTTGTTACCTTCGAGTTGTCATATCATCATTTCCCCCAACCTCAAGTACCCTCATCTTCGGTGGATGACTCAACTTCTTCCACTTATGAGTGCACCTGATCCTACACATTGGCAATTTGTTAGCAGTAACATATTCTTCATTGTCTAATAATATTGCATAACTACTTTATTGCACAAAAATCGAGTATTAAAGCATCATACATTAATACATTGTTTCTCCATGTTCAAAAGTCCATCTGGGAGGGTCATGACATCCTCCCCCACTAGGACTAACACCGTCCTCGATGTTGTTTTTTAAACATAGGTAAATGTAGCCAATATACAAATTATCACAAAAAATTTCTTTAGAGTTCTTCAAATAGAAAAGGAAAGTATTTTTGCATATCCACCACTTTTTCCCAAGTGGCATTTCTTTCAGAGAAATGGTCCCACTGGACCTTACATTGCTCAAGGGTCTGATTTCGCATAGCCTTAGAATGAAATTCGAGAATCCTTACTAGCATTACTTCAATTACCTCTAGGTTTACCATCTACAAATTAGAAACATCCCACACATGGTCAGGATCAACAACATATTTTCTAAGCAAAGATATGTGGAAAGTGTCATGGATTTTTGACAAATTAGGAGGTAAGGTGAGTCGGTATGCAACCGAACTAATCTTCTCAATGATCTCAAAGGGTCCTACAAATCGTGGATCCAATTTTATGGATTTGATCACACTTTTCATTGGTTTGACCCTGAGGAACACTTTATCTCCCACTGAGTACTCTCTGGGAGTCCTCTTTAGATCGACATAACTCTTCTACCTATCAGCAACTTCCTTGAGTCTTTGCCTGATCACCCTAATTTGCTCTTCCATTTCCCTGACCATTTTTGGTCCAATCATAGTTCTATCTTTGGGGTTGTCCCATGACAGTGGTGTTCTACACTTTCATCCATACAAGGCATCGAAAGGTGCCATCCCTAGAGAAGAGTGATACCCATTATTGTAGGTAAATTCTACCAATGATAGATAGTCTTCCCATCGAGTCTTGTGGTCCATGCAATACATGCAGAGCATATCTTCTAGTACTTGGTTTACTCGCTCCATCTGACCATCTATTTCAGGGTGGTATGCTGAACTCATGTGCAATTTTATGCCTATTTCTTGGTGAAGGGCTCTCCAAAATTTGGAAGTGAACTTGGAATCCCTATCCGATATGATTACTTCCAGAAATCCATGCAATCGGAACACTTCCTTGAAAAATATTCTAGCCACTATTTGAGCATCATCATTGGTGCTCCCAGGTATGAAGTGGGTAACCTTGGTCAGTTTGTCAACTACTACAAATATTGCATCATGTTGGTACCTAGTTTTTGGTAAACCCACTATGAAGTCCATTGATATGACCTACCATTTTTGAGTAGGTATACTATGAGGGTACAAATATCCTATGGGATGCTTGCATTCTACTTTGACCTTCTGACATTCAAGGCATCGAGCTATAAAATCTGTAATATCCTTCTTCATTCCTACCTAGAAGAAGGTCCTCTTTAGGTTTTCCCTCATTTTTACCCCTCTAGGGTGAGCTGTATAAGGAGACCTATGGGCTTCTTGCATTAATAACCTCCTTGAATCCCCTAACTTTGGTATGATGATTCTTCCTTTGTAACATAGAAGGTTATCTATCATCCCAAACTCCTTATTGGCCTCAGGATCCTTGCTCATTCTAGCTCGAATTTCTTGGCAATACTCATCCTGATCTTGCTCCTACCTTACTTGGTCCATGAGCTTTATGTGGCTCCTAGTTATGGCTGCTATGTGTCTTCTTCGACTCAAAGCATCTATGACCTTATTCTCTTTCCCTTTTATGTACTCAATTTCAAAGTCATACTCAACGAGAAATTCGACCCACCTTCTCTGTCTCGCATTGAGTATTGGTTGGGTGAATATGTACCTGAGACTTTGATGGTCTGATTTTAACTCAAAAGGTCTTCCTACTAGATAGTGGTGCTAGACCTTTAGGGCATGTACCACAATGGCTAGTTCCAAATCATGAGTAGCATAGTTGACTTCGTGCTTCTTAAGCTTCCTTGAAGTATAAGCTACTATGGACTCCCCTTGCATGAGTACTCCCCCTAATCCTTCCAATGATGCATCCGTGCATACTATAAAATCTCCTTGGGGATCTGGAATCTTCAATATTGGTGCAGTAGTGAGTTTTTGCTTCAACAATGCGAACGCAACTTCACACTTTTCCATCCATTTGAATTCCTTCCCTTTCTTCTGAAGGTTAGTTATTATCGAAGCAATATTTGAGAAATATTTTATGTGGCATCGGTAATAGCTTGTTAACCCCATGAAGCTTCTTACTTTAGTAACATTGGTAGGAGGTGGCTAGTTTAACATGGCTTCAATTTTCTCTGGATCCACAATGATCCCTTCAACTAATATGATATGCCCTAAATAGCGCACCTTTAAAACATAGAACTCACTTTTGGCTAGGTTCTCATAGAGTTGATTTTCCCTTAGCAGCTCCAACACGATCTTGAGATGCTTATCATGCTCTTCCTTGTTTTAAGAGTATATTAAGATGTCATCTAGAAATACAAGGATAAACTGGTCCAGATGCCTTCTGAACACATTATTCATCAAATTCATGAAGGTGGAGCATTAGTCAGCCCAAAATGTAGGATGGTGAACTCATAATATCCATACCTTGTCTTAAATGTCATCTTGTGAGTGTCCTCCTCATGTATCCTCAATTGGTGATACCCTGATTTTAAATCTATTTTGGTAAATATCATGGCATCTCTTAGTTGGTCGAATAAATATTTGATCTTGGGTAGGGGGTACCGATTCTTGATTGTCACCTTATTCAACATTCTATAGTCGATACACAATCTTAAAGATCCATCCTTATTTTTTACAAATAAAATGGGTGCACCCCAAGGTGACACACTTGGTTTTATCAACCCCTTCTCTAATAATCCTTGCAATTGTACCTTTAACTCTTGCATCTCAATAGGTGACATCCTATATGGAGATCTGTGAATGGGTTCCACTCCTGGTATAATATCAATAGTGAAATCAAATTCTCGTATAGGAGGGAGCCTAGGTAGATCCTCAGGAAATACATCTTAGAATTCTTGTAAAATTGGGTGTGCCCCCAACACCTCTTCCTTCCGATCCTTTTTAACTTCATTCAACTTTACTATATAGATAATCCCTCCTTTCTTGAGGGCTTTCTTTAACTGCATAGTTGATAGCATCTAGGGTTTAAATACCCCTTGATCACTATGAATTTGCAACCTTGCCTTACCTTCCTTCGAATACTCGATCCATCTATCTTGGAAATTGATTATGGCTTTATGGGCCTGTAGCCAATCCATTCCTAGAATCACATCGAAGGCATGAAGTGGGGCCACATATAAACACCCTTCCATGGCATTTCTAGCTAAGTTAAACTCCATCATTGGGAAACATTGGTTTACGAAGTAAGTCTGTCTCGATCCATACTCAACCTTCCATCCATGAGCCAAATACCCTGGTCTTTTTGACATATCTTTGGCTAACTTACAAGAAATGAAACTATCAGTGGCTCCACTATCTATTAAGATATTTACTTGTTTATCAAAAATATTACCTTTTATGACCAACGGGGTGGTTTGCCCTTCTAGTTTTTGACTCCTAGTCATAGCATAGATCTTATGCATTGGTTCCTTTCCCTTAGTGTTGGGTGTGCTTGGCCCTGGCTGGTATGGGCACTGGTTAGCAAAGTGTGGCCCTCTACAATGGTAGCATCCATCCTTGGGCCCTTGTCTCTTTTCTATCTTCTACTCTTCACCCTTAATCGTTGGAATGGGACCTTGAGGTTTCTGTGGAGGAGGTTTAGCATTATTGGGTTTGTTGCCCTTCTTATAAAAGTTCTTTTTGAACTTCTTTTGGCTTCCATTGAATTTCTTCTCTGGATTCTAGGGGTTCTTAGCTTTTCATTCTTGCTCAGCCTCCCATTTTATAATCCCATTGCTATTCCTCTTCTTCAGTTCTTGATGTTCCTGCTCAGTCAAGGTTTCATATTTATAATAAAAATGTGACTCTACTTTCTTTGCTAGGTCATATACCTTTTGCAATGACTTAGGCTCCTGCATCTCTACATCATGCTTTATCCTAGATTGCAATCCATGAGTAAACTTGTGAATCTACATTTTCTCATTATAGGTGGGTACATACTTCAACAACTTTACTAGCTTCCTATAGTATATCTCCACTAAGTTGGTCCCTTGCCTTAGACTAGAAAACTCCTCAAATTTTAGAGCATAGAAATGCTCTGTGAGGAACCTCTTCTTGAAGATATCTATAAATTGCTTCCATGGAATGTCTACTGGTTCGATTTTGGTTTCCTCATAATAAGTTTCCCACCAATCTAGGGCAGCTCCTTCTAGGTAAATAGTAGCCCAAACCATTTGGGTTCCTAAAGAATATCCCTTTACCATGAAGAAAACTTCTAGTTCTCTTAGCCAAGCCTCAATCGCATCCCCCTCTCCTTCTCCATTGAATTTGGAGATACAAATATTCTTTAGGTCTCTCACCATCTCCTTTTCTAAGAGGGTTCTAGCTTGCTTCTACTCTATTATCAGCCCCTTAACTTGATTGACCTCTGAATCTCTAGCTTGCAAATTTTGATTCACCATAGTCTCCAGCACTTGCCTTAACTGATCTTGTAATTCAAAAATTGTGGTAGTAAGTTCTTCTATTCCCATATTGGGATTTCTTGGACCCTCATTCTGGATCTCTTCTTCGACATTACTTTGTTGAGTCTATCTAGGTGGAGGCCTCTCTATCCTAGCCTTAGGTGGCATCTTGATCTGGTCCAACCAAGAAGAGAATTAGATCCTAGTTTATCTTGTTGATTTACTAATTCCCAACCACATTACAGAGTTCTTTCTTGCTAATCATTAGAAATCTAGTTAGGATAGGGTTCCAAGGTTATGATGTAACATTGACACCAAAGCCCATACTAAGGTATCATAATGTTCATCTCTCCTTGGGACCGACTCCATTTAGATTCTAAATAAGTAGAGACTCTAGGTTATCCCAACCTTTTAGCTTAACCCCTAGCAGGCCTTCATTGGAAATACTTGAATCCCTTTTCACACATAAGAAGCTCTATACCCTCGAACCTAGAGCTCTGATACCAAATGTAATGACCCTCAAAATAAGAAAATAAGAAAACACACAAAAATAGAAATAAAGGTTTATATATATATTTTTTGACTAAGGAGAAGGATTCATAAATCCCTAACCAACCTTAGACCAACTTAATGTTTGACATCCCCTAAGTTTCTCAAGAACTATACCACATGAGATTCCCCTCATGCAAGTCCCTTCTACGTAGGCCTATCTCATGTCATGCACATAAGTCCATCCATATCATCATTCTTGATGAGCTAGACTTACCACCCTCGATCATTGGAAGGTATACACGCATCTCCATACTTCACACAAACCATTATGTGTGGGTATGCTACGTGTATTGCGAGTTAAGCTATCAATATCATCCTCTAACAAGCTATCTTAACTCTTGGTACGATCTTCTAAACCTAGATACCCAATCTCCCTAAGGGGGTCTCAAGCCCTTAGGTCATCCTCTAAGTTCACCTAGAACTTACACATTTTTTTAAAAGCTCATAAGAATACAAAGGATAAATCTAGATACTAAATCTAACAAAACATGCAGTAATAAATAGGTGAGATTAACCAAAACATAAAGCATTCATTAAAAGGGAAAACATGCGATAAATGAATAAATAACATTGCAATCAAGAAGGTTATCAAAATACAATAATCAACAATGTTCATTTAATACATAAGCATGTATGGCAAACCCCATACTTTCAATAATTACTTTACATTTATTCCATTGGGGAAATCTCCCCACAAATCTAATCTATTGCATAATCAAGCAAGAAGTAAGGTAGAGAGCAAACTTGCGAAGTGGTCCATCTCATGACTTTGGTCCTCCCACTCTTCCATCGATCAAGTGAGGATAGTAGGGGATCAGGACACTCATGGATCTGGATAGACATGCTTCTAAATGCATTTACTTATTTTATTGCCAAATTGCAACTATACAAATAACCCAAGCAATTCAACTTTCTAATGCATAGCTATTATCATAGAACTACTCCTTTCTATGACCCCTCTCATCTACTCATGAGAGTCATTCCACCATGCATCCCACCATATGCTTTATTTGCAATAAATGATCCAACCCTCACTTAACAATTAAAGTCCCATACCCTTAACTGTTAAATGAACTGGGTTCTTTCATCTTATTTAATTAAAGCAAACCACTTTAATTTTATCACAAAATATTTCTTATCATTTCATAAAGTAAGGTCCCATACCCTTATTTTACAAACAACCCATAATCATATTTATTATCCAATTAAAGCCATCTACTCTAATTTTCAAATAAACTTTTTCATTTCATAAAGCAAGGTCCCATACCCTCATTTTACAAAATGAACCATAAACATAATTAAAGCCATCTACTTTAATTTCCATAAAACCCTTTTCATTTCATAAAGCAAGGTCCCATACCCTCATTTTACAAAATGAACCATAAACATAATTAAAGCCATCTACTTTAATTTCCATAAACCCTTTTCATTTCATAAAGCAAGGTCCCATACCCTCATTTTACAAAATGAACCATAAACATAATTAAATCCATCTACTTTAATTTCCATAAACCCTTTTCATTTCATAAACAAGGGTCCCATACCCTCATTTTAAAAATGAACCATAAACATAATTAAATCCATCTACTTTAATTTCCATAAACCCTTTTCATTTCATAAAGCAAGGTCCCATACCCTCATTTTACAAAATGAACCATAAACATAATTAAAGATCTACTTTTATTTCCATAAACTTTTCATTTCATAAAGAGGTCATACCTCATTTTACAAAATGAACTATAAAATAATTAAGCACTACTTTAATTTTCATAAAACCTTTCATTTCATAAAGAAGGTCCCATACCCTCATTTTAAAAATGAACCATAACATAATTAAAGCCATCTACTTTATTTTACCTTTTTTATTTCTTTTTAAATTCCATAAAACCTATGCATTTCATTAATCTAACTATTTAAATTAATGAACCTAAAACTCAGAGAAATCCTATCACAAGCCAACTTCCCTACTCGATAATGGAGTAGAATAGGGGTTCCTACCCAACACCTTATGACCTTTCATGGGCAATGCTTACTACCAAAACTAGCATTAAGCGGGTGGCACACAAGATAAGCGTAGGGTGCAGGTTTAAGGTGGTGCTTGCCTCACTTCCCATGATATTTATGGCTTTACATTCACAAGCTATAGCTCTAACATGAGCTACAATAGTTGAGAGCTACTCTCATAGCTTTAATAATAAAAGGGAGAGTACTCTCATAGCTATGACATAACAAGAGCAACTATTCTCTTAAAAAGAGTGGAGAGCTATGCTCTCATAGCTATGACTAACAAGAAAGCTGACTCTTGTTTAAGAGTAGCTATAGCTCTTTATAAGGGCTATGCTAGCTAGCTTAAGTAGAGAGAGCTATGCTCTCATAGCTATGACTGAGAGTGTGAGGGTTGTTTGTTGAGGCTATGTTCTTAGTGTTGAGAGCTATGCTCTTGTTATGTGGTTGTTGAGAGCTATGCTCTCTTTGGTATGTAATAAGAGATATTAGACCAACTTGGTCATCTTCGTTGTTTTTTCTTTTTGCCTTCCTTCTAGCTTCTTGCTCTCTTCTATCGAGCTCTCTTCTATCAGCTCTCTTTGTTCTTTCTTCTTTTTCTCTTCTTTTTTTTTCCCCTCTTCTTCCTCCTTTGGGTGCCTCTCCTTCTCCCTTGACTTCCACCCACCACCTAACTACCATTACTCCACACTCCTTTGTCAGGT
Organism: Wollemia nobilis; assembly: GCA_028583015.1. Classification (NCBI taxonomy): domain Eukaryota; kingdom Viridiplantae; phylum Streptophyta; class Pinopsida; order Araucariales; family Araucariaceae; genus Wollemia; species Wollemia nobilis. The sequence continues at coordinate 16,463,298 of JAQPPZ010016436.1, read as the reverse complement.
GGTAGGGGAGACGTCCCTTCTTCCCGCCTTCCCAAGGCGCAGCTCGCATTCAAGTCTCCTCCTTACTCACGTAGATGAACCATCCCCTCACTCTAGTGGAGCCATCCCTTGCATTAATGGGGCCATGCCTCCTTGCCAGCTAGGCTCTACCCCTGGGCAGCTAGCCCAATTTTGAGGTAGGTTCTCATGCGTGAGCTAGATTTTGTTGCTTTTATGACATCCGTTCTAATTAGGATAAATCACTCATTTTTTATAATCCACCATTAGGATAAATCACTCATTTATTTAAAGATAATCCACCATTATCTAAATGAATGTTTATTTAAAATAAATCATTTTTGTTCAAGAATAAAATCTATTTATCATTTAAAATAAATCCACCATTTATTTAAATGAATATCTATTTAAAATAAATCATTCTTTTTATTCAAGAATAAAATCTATTTATCATTTAAAATAAATCCACCATTTATTTAAATGAATATCTATTTAAAATAAATCATTCTTTTTATTCAAGAATAAAATCTATTTATCATTTAAAATAAATCCACCATTTATTTAAATGAATATCTATTTAAAATAAATCATTCTTTTTATTCAAGAATAAAATCTATTTCATCTTTAAAATAAATCCACCATTTATTTAAATGAATATCTATTTAAAATAAATCATTCTTTTTATTCAAGAATATCCAAGAAGTTATGAAGGCAGTTCATTCATTCCTATTTTCCACATGATTGAGGTGAAGTGCTGAAGTGAAAGACAATTAAGCAGGTGCACAAACAAAGAGGGAGATCTTTCCATCAATTTAGTCACCCGTCTCGGCCTCGAGAACTTATGATAGCTACTAGGCCATCAGTCTAGGGCTCAAGGTGACTTTCTATTGATGATTATCCCTTAACCGAATGCATGCCTATATGAAGGTATCTATCCTTGTTACCTTCGAGTTGTCATATCATCATTTCCCCCAACCTCAAGTACCCTCATCTTCGGTGGATGACTCAACTTCTTCCACTTACGAGTGCACCTGATCCTACACATTGGTAATTTGTTAGTAGTAACATATTCTTCATTGTCTAATAATATTGCATAACTACTTTATTGCACAAAAATCGAGTATTAAAGCATCCTACGTTAATACATTGTTTCTCCATGCTCAAAAGTCCATCTGGGAGGGTCATGACACATGGTGTGCAGTTTTTTCCCCTCTACATCTTTGGTGAACCTGATGTGAACGTGCATCTGTATAAACCAAAATAGGAAGTCTTTTTTTCTTTTGTTTTGAAAATTTTAAACAATACCACTAAAATCTATATTCTTAGATTAGAAAAATATAAAATGAAAACTTTAAAATCTTTTTTGATTCACATTTTTCTTATTTTTAAAATTCCTAAAAAGAACACATCCATTGTCTTATTATGTAGCCTAGCGTCATGACAAGGTGCCACTTTGGTGGTGGAAAATCCACATTAAAGTTCCTGTGAGTCAAAGCTGGTCTAGACTTAACAAGAATACATAGTGAAGGGGGTTAGCCATACCCACAAACCTTCAAAAATGGATTATCCATTCGCCTATATTCAAAAAATTGAAAACTTTATAATCAAGATTAAAATTTAGTCGGTCAAATATCCATCATAGCTATGGAATAGAGTCTGTTAGGATTAAATAACAAATACGAGCAATAATATAATGCAGAAATAAACACAGAAGAAATTATGCAATACACAATAGACACAGATATAACGTGGTTCACCCAAATCGGGCTACTCCACGGAGAAAATAACCAGGCCCTTTGTATTCCATCCAGAAAACCCCTCTATACACAGCCGCGCACCTCATTACATATTTAGTCACCGTACAACATCCTCTTATAATAATGCATTACAATTTTAGGGCAAAAAACCCACCTAAAATCTACCGTCCGATCTGTGACCTAATATCAAATGGTCCAGATTTACATAGAGGAAAAAACATCTATTTTTAGCTTTGGGCCCCCTGGACCCCCTGGCGACAGTAGTAGGGGGCTAATGCCCCCTACACCCCCTCTTTCACGTAGTGGGTCCAAGTGCGGCTGAAACAAAGGCCTCCAATTTAATCAGGCTCCATAATCAACAATCTCCCACTTGGAGACTGATCACAGCAACTCCACCGCTACTGCACTTGCTGGACTATGCTTCAACTTTGGGCCTAGAAATTTTCTCACCTTTTACTGTCATGCTTTAAGACCAACTGAAACTGAGCAGGAACTCAGTTTCTCCTTGGTTACTACCTTTGTGAACATATCTGCAGGATTCTGGCTAGTGTGTATCTTCTCCAATTTTAATTGTCCATCTTCCAATACTGAGCGTATGAAATGGTACTTGGTATGTATGTGTTTAGTCCTGGAATGGAAAGCTGAATTCTTTGCAAGATGAATGGCACTCTGACTATCACTATATAATGTGCTATTCTCCTACTTCTTTCCCAACTCCTCCATAAACCTTTGTAACCAAATCATCTCCTTACTAGCCTCTGTAACAACAACATACTCTGCTTCTATTGTTGATAGTGCAACAACCTTCTATAATTTTGAAATCCAGCTTACTGTAGTTTCACCTATAGTAAAAACATACCCTGTGGTACTCCTCCTACTGTCTATATCACCTACCATATCTGAATCAACATATCCCTGTAAAGTAGTATTAGATCCTTCAAAGCATAATGCCTGATTGACAGTACCTCTCAAATACCTGAGAATCCACTTCACTGCCTCCCAATGCTTTCTTCCTGGATCACTCATAAACCTGCTCACAACTCCCACTGCATGTGCAACATCTGGCCTTGTGCACACCATCGCATACATCAAACTACCAACTGCTGATGAATAAGGAACCTTGGACATGTAGTTCATCTCCTCCTGTGTCTTAGGACACATCTCTTTGGTCAGTTTGAAATGATTTCCCAAAGGTGTGCTAACAGGTTTTGCATCCTGCATACTGAATCTTTCCAACACCTTCTCAATGTACTCACTCTGAGACAATGTTAATTTATGATTTTTCCTATCTCTTGTTATTCTCATACCAAGGATTTGCTTTGCAACACCCAAATCCTTCATTGCAAATGACTCTACCAATTTTCTTTTGAGTACAATTATATCCTGCATGTTAGACCCTGCAACAAGCATATCATCTACATACAATAATAGGATAATATAGTTACCATTATCCATTCTCTTAAAATAAACACAGTGGTCAGAATAACATCTACTATAACCTTGATCTGACATAAACCTATCAAATTTCATATACCACTGCCTTGGAGCTTGCTTCAGGCCATACAGGCTCTTTTTCAACCTGCATACTAATTCCTCCTTTCCTTTGACCTCATACCCTTGTGGCTGCTGCATATAAATCTCTTCCTCCAAATCCCCATGGAGAAAAGTTGTTTTTACATCTAACTGTTCAAGATGTAAATCCTCTACAACCACTAAGCTTAAAACAGTTCTAATTGAAGTCATTTTAACAATAGGAGAAAAAATTTCATCATAATCAATACCTTTCTTCTATGCAAACCCCTTTACAACCAGTCTAGCCTTATACCTCTTTTTACCTCCATCTTCTTCTTTCACCCTGTAAACCCATTTATTCTGCAATGCTCTTTTTCCTATAGGCAACTGAACCAGATCCCAAGTCTGATTATTTATCAAGGAGTCCATCTCCTCTTCCATGCCTTGCTCCCACTTCTTCTTGGTTTCTACCTGCATTGCTTCTTCATATGTTTCTGGTTCACTAGAGTCAGACAATAATACATAATATAATGAAGGAGAGTAACGTACATGAGGTCTACTTATCCTGGTAGATTTTCTAACAATAGTTGTAGGAGTTTGAGGTGCTACTTGTTGTTGTTGTTGATTTTCTAGCACCTTTGGAGTTTCAATTTCATCAAACACTGTGTATTCTATGTTTACCTTTTCCTGTTTCTTTTCCTGCAACTGATCCTTATACATGACCTTCTCATTGAATATTACATCTCTACTCCTAATGATTTTGTGATTTGCATAATCCCAAAAATGATAACCAAAATCATTAACTCCATATCCAATGAAAAAACACTTCTTGGATTTTACCTCAAGTTTAGTTCGATTTTCTTTACTGATATGCATGAAAGCTTCACAACCAAAAGTCTTTAAAAATGAGTAATTAATAGGCTTACCTGTCCATGCCTCTTCTGGAATCCCACCATCTAGGGAACTTGAAGGTCCTCTATTTATTAAATAAACTACAGTATCCACAACATCTACCCAAAACTGTAAGGGCAATCCTGCATGTAATCTCATGCACCTAGCACGTTCCATGATAGTCCTGTTCATCCTTTCTGACACACCATTTTCTTGTGGAGTTCCTGGAACCGTCTTCACTCTACGAATCCCATGGTATGAACAATAACTATCAAACTCTTTGTTGCAGTACTCACCTCCATTATCAGATCTGAGACACTTTAGCTTATTTCCTGTCTCATTCTCAACCAAAGCTTTCCATTTCTTAAATGTATCAAAAACATCTGATTTCTTTCGAATACAGTAAACCCAAGTTTTTCTAGTTGCATCATCAATAAACGTAACATAATAATGAGAGCCACCAAGAGATGATACCTGAGCTGGTCCCCATACATCTGAATGTACAAGCTCTAGCTTTTCACTCTTCTTTTCTTTTCCAACTCTGAGAAATCTGACTCTTTTCTATTTTCCATAAATGCAGTTCTCACAGAAGTCTAAATCAACCTACTTCAAACCTGGCAACAAATTTCTTGAATGGAGAATCTGCATCCCCTTCGCACTCATGTGCCCAAGCCTATGATGCCACGAAGTTGTATCCACTCCTGTAGAAGCTAAAGCAATAGAAAGATCAGTATTACCAGTACATACATACAATGTACCTTCCTTATTTCCTTTTGCTAATAACATTGATCCTTTAGCAACCTTCCATGAATTTGTTGAGAATGTAACTGTACATCCTTCACTGTCCAACTACCCTATGGAAATTAGATTTCTTCTTAATTCAGGAATATGCCTTACCTCTTTCAACAACCATTGGTTTCCATTTGGTAACTTTATTTGTATGTTACCCTTTCCTATGATTTTACATGGTCTATCATCACCCAAATAGACCTGTCCAAAATCACCTTGAACATAATCTAGAAAATATTTCCTATGGGGTGTGGCATGATATGATGCACCAGAATCTAGCACCCAACAATCATTAATATTATCTAGTGAAAGAATTAAAGCATCTTGCAATACATCACCTACTATGTTTGCTTCCTGATTACCCTATTTTTCTTCTCCCTATTTTTCTTTTCGATTCCAACAGTCTCTTTTTAGGTGTCCTTTCTTCCCGCAATGCCAGCATTCCAACTGCTTCCCTTTGGATTTGGATCTACCTTTCTTTGATTTTCCATGATTCCCTGGGCTTTTTCCTCTCTCCCTTTGTCTCCCCCTGTTCTCTACAGTCAAAGCATTACCTGATGTTTCACCTGTGCTTTTCCATCGCATTTCCTCGCTAAGGATAACACCAATAACATCATCAAACTTTAAATTATTTGAACCAGAGATAGAATTACTCACAGCCATTACCAAGCCATTCCAACTTTCTGGCAATGAGCACAAAATCAAGAGAGCCCTAACCTCATCATCAAAGTTTACTCCTACAGAGCTTAACTGATTTGTAACCATGTTAAATTCATTTAAATGATCAGTAACAGACCCACCTTCTGACATCTGCATATTAAATAAATGTTTCATAAGAAATACCTTGTTCGAAGCTAAGGGTTTTTCATACAGTTTAGCCAACGCATTCATTAAACCCTCCGTTGTCTTTTCCTTTGAAATATTGAAGGCCACCGACGATGCCAAGCACAACCGTATTGTTCCTAGTGCTTTTCTATCCAGAACTTCCCATTCTTCATCTGTCGTTGATGCCGGCTTCTTTGCTACTCCACCTAATGGTAGGTAAAGATCTTTCTGATAAAGATAATCCTCCATTTGCATCTTCCATAGCTGGTAGTTTTGGCCATTGAACTTCTCAACCCTAAATCTGCCTTCTTCTGCCATTGCTCCCACTCGAACTGGAAACCCTCCTTTCAAGTGCATTTTTCAAACCCTAAGCTCTGATACCAGTTGTTAGGATTAAATAACAAATACGAGCAATAATATAATGCAGAAATAAACACAGAAGAAATTATGCAATACACAATAGACACAGATATAACGTGGTTCACCCAAATCGGGCTACTCCACGGAGAAAATAACCAGGCCCTTTGTATTCCATCCAGAAAACCCCTCTGTACACATCCGCGCACCTCATTACACATTTAGTCGCCATACAACCTCCTCTTATAATAATGCATTACAATTTTAGGGCAAAAAACCCACCTAAAATCTACCGTCCGATCTGTGACCTAATATCAAATGGTCCAGATTTACATAGAGGAAAAAACATCTATTTTTAGCTTCGGGGTGCTACCCCCTGGACCCCCATGGCGACAGTAGTAGGGGGGCTAATGCCCCCCTACACCCCCCTTCTTTCACGTAGTGGGTCCAAGTGCGGCTGAAACAAAGGCCTCCGATTTAATCAGGCTCCATAATCAACAAGAGCATGTATTTCTCTTTAAATATATATATATATATCTATATATATATATATATATATATATATATATATATATATATATATATATATATTGTTGACCATAGTGAACTAGGTGAGGACTGGTAGGACTTGGGCTCCATCACGGCTTGGATTTCATCACCAAGTGTTTGTATGCGGGCATCCAGGTGAAGGCCCTAATTTAAGACAAGTTCACTATACCTCTCCAACTTTTTAACCCTATCTCGCACTTTGTATTTTAGTTGTGTAAAATAGTTTTAATTTTTCTTTTATTTTTCTCTCTCCTATCATTTTTCTTAGTTCTAATGGCTCCCAGTATTAATAATAAGTGAAAGCTTGTACAACCTGGTCAAATTTTCCAATAATATGACCAGGTTGATAAGGAGAATCCTAATTTAGAAGAGGAAGAGAATGTAGAAATGGGAAATGAGTTTGATCCTATCAAGGGGTCTAATGGACACCTCACCTTCAAATATTTTGATCAAATATGGGGTTTCTATAAGAAACATAAATCTACTTTGGACAAGGGTTTAGAGGTGGAATGACAACTTGAAGAGGGTGGGACCTCCCATCATCAGAATGTTCCACCTCAAAATGTTTACATTAACCCCTTGTTCAAAGAAATCCCTAATATAAACCCTTTTCACCAACCTACCTATGCCACTACCACAACCACCAATGTTGGAAGGACTCCACTTATTCCTCCAACTAGTAGTGTATCCTATAATTACTTTTAATTTCCTCCTCATCCTGCCCATCTTAACATCTCTACGTCTATTCCACAAAATATCAGTTGTTCTCAACAACAAGATATCACATATCACAATCCCTTCCACAACAGTTTCAATACCTCCAACATTAGCCAAGTCCCTTATCAACAACCTACCTATACCCTTCCCTTGGAGAACTTAGGGATATTGCATGACAACAATCTTGAGATGCAAAGCTTAGCAATTGTGGTGAAACAACTAGTTTTAATAATGGATATGATTCAACCTTCTAGTTTCACCTATAATTATAACGATATATGCAATAAACCCCTAGACCCTATTGTTGCTTCTAGGCCCTACCCCAAGTATTTTCCCATGCTCATGTTGCCTATCTATAAGGGAAAAATAGATCCAATCAAACACTTAAGAAAATTTAGAATAGCATGTCATGATATGTGAAATACAAGAAAACCACTACTTTTGAATTAATATTTAAAAGGTGTTACAATAAAGTCTTTTACAAATGTGCCCATGAAGGCCACAAAATGGATCTTTCCACCAAGAGAGCCCTCTTTAATGGAATGGTAATAATCTAAATGTATCTTCTTTGTATCCCTTGATTTGGATGGGCTTACTGCTCATTACCCAATATGATCTCCACCTATCCTCAAGACTTGTTAAACCTATAAAATTTTGTTAGAGTATTTTGGGGCTTGTCTTGATCAAACCCCATGTTTATATAGATAAAAAGACCTTAAAACATAATTACAAATATATGAAATGATGAAAAAGCAATATAGGAACCATACTTACCTGTTTATGTAGCCTCTAGACTACTAAAAATAGGTTTGCACATCAGTGTGAAAACCTAACCGTTCACACGTGTCTGTGCGAACCTGACTATTTTCACTAGAATTGACAAATTTTAATCAAAATTTTCTTCTGATGCAGGGCCTTATTCTGTTTCTCATCGAGTCACCTTTAAAAATCATTTTCTTTATCAACATGTCAATACAACAAAGGGTATGATGGATTTGATGTAGGCTTCTATATGGGATGGATGGTGAATAATGTATGATGTATGTTGAGTGATGTTTTATAGCTTAGAGCAATTTTTGTAGAGTTTTGTTAAGCTAAATTTGATCTTTTATAAAATGGTGGAATTGACCTTCTATTTATAGAATTTACCAAGGTTAGGGGAGGGGTTGAGATGTCCCTGTGAGGTGTCCTCTATGATGCATGCATTATGAGGTTGCCTTTGTGAGGTGTCCCTCGAGGTGATATGTTGTGAGGTTTTCTCTGAGGTGGAATGCCTCATAAGTGAGTTTAGGTGAAAGAATATCTCACAAATCTATGACATAATGAACTGGAGGAAAGTCTCCAAATGACACTTATTGCTTATTGAGGTGGAACACTTTTGAATTTAAAATTACTTTTATTTTGCAAAAGTCTTCATTTGTCATTTATTGCCTAGGAGAGTGTGAGATGGAGCAAATATCAGGATGAAAGGTGGCAAGGCTAGGCTAGGCTAGTCAAAGTAGACTAGGTGAGGTGGAAATGCTAGGCTAGTCAAAGTAGACTAGGTGAGGTGGAGGGCTTAGCATTAAACATGATTAGCTTAATTAACCATGTGTTTAGCCATAAAGTAGACTTTGACCATAAAGTGCATTTTGACCATGGTTAAAGTTTCAACCTTGGTTGAGTTATGATGGAGGTCGCATGAGGACCCATAGTTAAGCGTAGGAAAGGGCTTAAGTAGCCCAAGGGGGATAATGAAGATGAAAAGTGTTTTGAAATAAATTTATGTAAATTTTGTGGATTTTGTAAATTGATCAATCATGATGATGGAAAGTGGCAATGCACGACTTTTGAATGTCTACATTTGTCTCTTTTTGTATAGTATTGTGTGAAAATATGATGCAGTATAAAAACTAATGATATGAGTTGATGGGATGATTTCAAAGATGAATAATTTATTATTGATGATTGTGTATGATTATGAGAGAGACACATTGACTAAAAAAATGTGATTGAATACAATACTTTGCAGTGTTGCAATGATTAGTTTTTGAGGTAAGATGTAAGATTACCTTATTTTGTGATTAATGTGATATGTTCTAATTATGGAAGTAATAAGTACCTTTGAAATTTTTTGCTTTTTATTGATTGGTGAGTTCTTGATAATATTTGACAAATAGTTGACGTCGTACGGTAGATTTGTGTCAGGTGCTTTATTGAAAAGTGGTCTTATGACTGCCACTATAAAGAAGGTAATCCATGAGTTGTCTACAGCCATAAGTTTATCAAATATTTGATTTAAATTGATTTTTTTTTTAGAAGAGAAGTTTTGCTCTTTGTCTATCCTAACAAATGAGGACTTGAGATAATATTTAGTAAAAATTTCTTAGGTAAATGTGATATTTATGATTGGATTTTTTGTTTTTTGATCATATGCAAGGCGAATTTTGATTGTTAAATATCTACCCCCTCAAGCGATGAATTGACAATGGAGAACATGAGAAACGATGATGAGTCGATTAAAAAAATGAAAAATGAGAGGTGAAAATGAGGAAAAATGAAAATGGGTGTTATATAAGGCCATAGCCATGCATAATGTGATAAATGAAGTTGAAAATTTCAGATTTGTACATGTGAATCTTGAGGCCCGGCTATATTTGCACACCATTGTGTGAATCTAATTGTTTGACCCATATGAAATATTTTTACAGTTTGAGAGACCAACGACATCAATATTTGGAAAAAATGTATACCATTGAAAATCTCTTTTCCAGCCCGATCCAATGGTGGCAGTTTTGAAAATTTTGAAAATTATTTGATAGGGGAAATTTTTGATCAAATATGAACCTTCTTTTGGAAGTGATGAATATGCTCTGATACCAATTGTTAGTCTTACAATGACACTGAGAGGGGGGGGTGAATCAGTGTAGCTCTATAAACTTAAATTTATAGCTCTTAATACCGCAGCAATTAAAACTTATTACTAGATACAACAAGTATAACAAAAGAGCATCACACAACACAAGATTTAACGAGGTTCACCAATGTGGCTACTCCTCAAAAATTGACTGCTTGGACTACCATCCAAATCCAGCCTTTGCAAAGCACCAACTTTACAATCAATTTACCAGCACCAACTGGAAGGAGCACCAACCCCTTATTTATCTGCACCAATAAAAAGGAGCACCAACCCCTGATGCCAAGCTACAACTTGGACTTCAATTTGAATCTATAAGTTTGATAGTAAGATACCTTTGCTTTTGCAAGACCCTGATTGGTCTTCTTCACCTTTGCATTCTCTGCGCACTCTGCTCTCTCTGCGCAATCACTTCGCACACTCTGCTTCGTTATAGTCGAACTTCATGATCATCTTCTCCCTTTTGTGCACTCTGCTCTCTTTGCAAATTTTGCACTTAGCATGATTCGACATGACTTGCTCTCTACGCACAATGACCGTATTTCACACACATTCCACCATCCTCAATTCTCCAAACAACCCTCCTTTTATAACAATATTTTTTATGATGAAAACCTTAATCTTAGTCGGTTGTAAATCCTAATCTTAGTCGGCTTTCATAACAACTGTAAACCCTAATTTTAGTCGGCTGTCATCGGTCTTCATCGGCTTCAACTCAAGAAGATGTTCGGTTTATCCATCGCTTGATGATTTCATTCGAGATAGACCCTGTAACCGCCATACTGACTTTTGATCACTCTTCGTATTTTAGGGTATGAAATCACTCGTATACGCCCTATAAATGTCGTAGTGATGTCGGTCCACTGTCATACTTCTCATTTCAGTTGGGTTCTCCTTCTTGACTTGCACATTTATGACCTATCATGAAATCATGACATTTCTGCCTCTGTAGCTTCTTTTGTTGTTGTTGCCATGAAAATACATGTCGCGATATCGTGACACTTTCACCTCCGTACGCTTTCTCTATTCTTTTGTCATGATATCATGACATTTTTGCCTCCGTAGACTTCGTCTTTTCTTTTGTCATGATATCATGACATTTTCTCCGTATACTTCGTCTTTGCTTTTGTCGTGATATCACGACACTTCTGCTTCCATAGACTTTGACTTTGCTTTTGTCATGATATCGTGACACTTCTACCTTCGTAGTCTTCAACTTAGCTTTTGTCATGAAATCGTGACACTTCTACTTTCGTACTTAGCTTCTTTGCTTTTGTCATGAAATCGTGACACTTCTGCCTTCGAAGTCTTCTTCTCTGCTTTTGTCATGAAATCGTGACACTTCTGCTTCGATACTTTACTTCTTTGCTTTTGTCATGAAATCATGACACTTCTGCTTCGAAGTCTTGCTTTCTGCTTTTGTCATGAAATCATGACAGTTCTGCTTTCGTACGCTTCCTCTCTTTCTTTTGTCATGAAAATGCGACATGTCATGATATCGTGACACTTTTCAAACTTACTTTCTCTCTCCTATTTTAGTCATGAAAATGCGACATGTCATGAAATCGTGACACTTTTCTTATCTTACTTTCTTTCTCTTTCTTTAGTCAACATGTCAGAAAATCGTGACACTTTTCAAACTTACTTTCTCTCTCTATTTTAGTCAAATGGACATGTCAGAAATCGTGACACTTTTCTTACTTGTTCTCTTTCTTCCAACTTGTCATGAAATCGTGACACTTTTTCCTGCTTTCTCTTTCTCTTCCAACATGTCATGAAATCGTGACAGTTTTTCCACTTGCCTTTTTCTCTTCCAACATGTCACGAAATCGTGATAGTTTTTCTTGCTTTTTCTCTCTCTTCCAACATGTCACGAAATCGTGACAGTTTTTCTTGCTTTTTCTCTCTTCCAACATGTCGTGAAATCATGATAGTTTTTCCTACTTTTTCTCTCTTCCAACATGTCACGAAATCGTGACAGTTTTTCTTGCCTGTTGTATATGTCGCGATATCGTGACACTTTTCTTACTTGTCTTTTTCTTTGATCTTTTGCATATGGGCCACTTCGGTCTTCTTGGAAAATCACTGTACATACTCTGAATAACCTTTGAACTCCTGTCTTCTGCATCTGAATAGCTTTTGAACTTCCTGTCCACTGCATCAACAGATCTATCTGACTGTGTTGACAACAATGACAATATTGTTGTTGCACCTTGCTCAACAATCTCCCCCTTTGGAATTGTTGGCAACACATGTGCAATTTCTTGTAACTCTTCTCCCCCTTTGACAATAATACCAAAGGGCTACTGCAGACTCCCCCTGAGTCCATGCACAACATTCTCAGGCAAAATTTATTACACTTAGCAAAAATCATGAACATGAGCAAAAAGATAATCAAATACTTAAATGCTCCCCCTGAGAATGTGATCCCTGTAGCTAGTCAATTCTTGGGAAGTGTGACCACTCCCAATTTATTGCGAAGGTACTCAAAAACTTCCTTGGGCAATGGTTTTGTGAAGATATCTGCTACTTGCTCGTAGTTGGAACAAAATCCAACTTAACCTCACCTTCCGCAACTTTCTCCTTCAAAAAGTGATACCTGATAGCAATGTGTTTTGTGCGTGAATGCATAACCGGATTCTTGGAGATGTTAATGGCATTGGTGTTATCACACTTAACTGATATTGGCTCACTGAAGCTAATACCAAGATCTTTCAGGGTTTGTTTCATCCACAATACCTACGTACAACATGTTGTCGCTGCAATATATTCTGCCTCTATTGTCGATAAAGAAACTGACTCTTGTTTCTTACTGTGCCACGTGACCAATCTGTCTCCAAGATAGAATGCACCTCCACTGGTACTCTTTCTGTCATCGACACATCCTGCCCAATCTGCATCTGAATACGAAATAAGGGTGAAGTCTTTACCTTTCGGATACCATAACCCATACTCCATAGTACCCTTGAGGTACCGAAGAATCCTCTTCACTGTTGTCACATGAGTCTCCTTGGGATTAGCCTAAAATCGTGCTACCATGCATATTGCCTGCAAAATATCTGGTCTAGTAGCTGTCAGGTACAGTAAGCTCCCAATCATAGATCTGTACATGGTTTGATCAACAGGTGGAGATTTGTCATCCTTGCTCAACTTGCAACTTGTCGTCATGGGAGTGCTAACCGGCTTACAATCCTCCATTGTGAACTTTTTAACATCTCTTTCACATATTTAACTTGAGAAATAAATATGCCCTTCTTATTTTGATTAACTTGCAACCCGAGGAAATACGAAAGTTCACCAATCATTGACATTTCAAATTCTTTCTGCATCTTATTTGCTAAATCTTTACATGACTCATCTTTGTTGCTGCCAAATATGATATCATCTACGTATACAACAAGAACAATAAGATGCCCATTTTCTGTTTTGACATACAAATTACTATCCACCATACCTTTCTTAAACCTTTGTTGAGTGAGATAGTTGTCTAGCCTTGCATACCATGCTCGGGGTGCCTGTTTTAAGCCATATAATGCTTTCTTCAACTTGCAAACCAAGTTGGGATCATCACCAAGTTGGAAACCATCTGGTTGCTCAATATAAACCTCTTCTTCAAGTTTCCCATTCAAAAACGCTGATTTCACATCCATTTGATAAACTTTGAAATTCTTGTAGACTGCTAAAGCCAGAAACATTCTAATTGCCTCTAGTCTAGCTACTTGGTGCAAAAGTTTCCTCAAATTCAATGCCTTCAACTTGTGCATAACCCTTACATACCAATCTTGCTTTATTTCTGACTACCTGTCCGTCTTCATTCAATTTGTTTCGAAAAATCCATTTAGTCCCGATTATATTTTTATTTGCAGGTCTAGGTACTAACTCCCAAGTTTCATTTTTCTCGATCTGATCTAATTCTTCATTTATTGCCTTCATCCAACTTTCATCTTTGCTTGCGTCAGCAACATTTTTGGGCTCAATGCTGGATAATAGAGAGTAGTTACTTACTACTCTTCTTCTTGTCTGAACACCAACTTTGGGGTCTCCAATTATTTGCTCTCTAGGATGATTTTTCTGCCAGCTGCCTGTTTTGAATTTCTTATTTTCTTCCACTTCTGAATCACAACTTAAATCATCTGAGTCAATTTTTTGTATCTTTTCCATTTCGTTTTCCTCATCTCCTTCAATAACCTCTTCATAAATTGGGTAGTTCTTTTCATAGCTAATTACTCGTTCTCTACCTTCATCAAATTTAACATCGGCACTTGTCCACAATTTTCTTTAGCCTCTTGTTGTAGCATTTGTAAGCTTTGCTTTTTGATGAATAACCAACAAAAATACCTTCATCCGCTCTATCTTCAAACTTACCAAGATTATCTTCGAGTTCTTTTGATGTAGCACTTGCTGCCAAAAACTTTGAGGTATTTTGTTGTTGCCCTTTTACCGAACCACAACTCATAAGGAGTTTTGCTTTCATGTGTTCTCAGCATGTACCTATTTTGGATATACACCGTAGTATGGACTGCTTCTTTCCAAAATCTTTCTGCTACTCTGCTTTCAGCCAACATAGTCCGTGCCATTTCCTGCACTGTCCTGTTCTTTCTTTCTACCACTCCATTCTACTGAGGTGTCCTGGCTGCTGAAAACTGTCTCCTAATACCGTATTTTTCACAGTACTCTGTAAACTCCTCTGAAATGAATTCTCCTCCTCTATCTGATCTTAAACATTTGATCCTCTTTCCTGTTTCATTCTCAACATGGTTTTTGAAAGTCTTGAACATTTCAAAAGCTTCTGATTTATGCTTCAAGAAAAATATCCATGTCATTCTGGAATAGTCATCAATGCACAACATAAAATATTTGTCACCATTTATGCTTTGTGTTCTCATGGGTCCACATAAATCAGTGTGTATTAGTTCCAAAGGTTTGCTTGTGTAGTACTCTTTTGTTTTGAATGTGACTCTAGTTTGCTTCCCCTTTTGGCATGAAGCACAAATGTTGTTTGCAGGTTTGCTTATGGTGGGAATATCTCTCACTGCCCTTTTTGAGTTGATTTTTACTAGATTATCAAAACTGATATGACCGAGTCTCTTGTGCCACAACCAATTTTCTTCTTCCTGTCCAATAAAACAAGCTCCTTCTGAAGTCTCCGAGAGCGTGTACAGGTTGCCAGATGTCCTTGATCCAGTTGCTATCAATTTTCCACTGTTTGTTTTTCTGACTTCACAACCCTGCTTCTTAAAAACTACTTCATGACCTTTATCACAAATCTGACTTACGCTCAACAAGTTATGTTTCAAACCATCCACAAACAAGACTTCTTCAGACTTAATTTTTTCATCACTAATTTTAACTCGAACCTTTGCCAACTATCTTAGCTCCATCATTATTTCCAAACTTTATTGAACCACCTTCATATTTCTGTAACTTCTCAAATTTTTGTTTGTCACCTGTCATATGATTGGAGCATCCACTATCAAGTATCCATGGTACATATTTATTCTGTGCTTTAAATGTTGTTTGTACGATTAAGGATTCCTTTTCTTCCTTAAGTCACTCTTTTTCTTTCCACTCCGTTTTGATAGTAGTTTTGGGCTCTTGTTTTGCCTTTCCCTTATCAATAGCTTGTGCATGTTTTTCGGGAAGTTTTCTATTTTGTCTCATCCTATTTGGTTGAAATTTTCTTCCCTGAAACTGATTTGATGCAAATGTACTTCTACAGTTTCTTGCAATGTGCCCAAAATTATGACAGTTATAACATTCTACTGTATAATTCATCGAAGGAGAAAAAGCATTTCTACTTGGTGAAATTCCTTGGTCTTACATTATATTTGGAGTCTGAGATTTTATGTCCATAGCCATTGCATTTAAAACAGAAACCAGAAAAGGGATAATTGAACCTGGGTGATGGTCTTTGCCATGTTGTCGTAGGAGCCATAGGTCTTCTTCTTCTTTGATGTGTGACATTGGTGAATCCATCATTGTCAATTCTCCTTTCGTGCCTGGCATTATTGCTTTCTTTTGCATGAGACATTTTTCCTTGATCAACCTGTTTCTTATCTTCATTCTTTATGGATTCTACATTTCTGGCCTTTGATCCATTTGATGATTCTCCTTCGATGAAACCCAGACCAAATTTGATGCCTGTAGGCCTTTGGTCATTTATAATCTTATCCAACTTCATAGAACTTTCTTCATGTTTGTGATAGCAACTAATTTTGTGATTCATCTCTTCTATCTGCATCCTTAAACCAACATTCTCTTCTTCTAGCTTGTTGCAATAATCTATTTTCATGGTTATTTGCACTTCGAGATCTTCGAGATATTTTCTTGTATTCTTCTATTTGTACTTTCAAACTGGTTATGATTTCATTTGCATCCTCAAGCTTTCTTGAAATTTTCTTATTCTTTTTCTTTCTATCTTCAATTCTTCCAGAGCTGCAATTAGTTCCTCTTCCAAATTTACTTCTGCATCAATTTCTTCTTCATCACATTCCTGTTCTTTTTCTATTTTTTCTTCTTTGAGTGCCATGAAAAGAGCTTCACCTGCCATTGTGTTACTTCCAAGATCACCCTAGCCGGTTAAGCTTGTACAGGAACTTAGCTCTGATACCAATTGTTAGTCTTACAATGACACTGAGAGGGGGTGAATCAGTGTAGCTCTATAAACTTAAATTTATAGCTCTTAATACCATAACAATTAAAACTTATTACTAGATACAACAAGTATAACAAAAGAGCATCACACAACACAAGATTTAATGAGGTTCACCAATGTGGCTACTCCTCAAAAATTGACTGCTTGGACTACCATCCAAATCTAGCCTTTGCAAAGCACCAACTTTACAATCAATTTACCAGCACCCACTGGAAGGAGCACCAACCCCTGATTTATCTGCACCAATAGAAAGGAGCACCAACCCCTGATTTACTAGCACCAACTGGAAGGAGCACCAACCCCTTATTTATCTGCACCAATAGAAAGGAGCACCAACCCCTGATGCCAAGCTACAACTTGGACTTCAATTTGAATCTATAAGTTTGACAGTAAGATACCTTTGCTTTTGCAAGACCCTGACTGGTCTTCTTCACCTTTGCGTTCTCTATGCACACTCTACTCTCTCTGCGCAATCACTTCGCACACTCTGCTTCATTACAGTCGAACTTCATGATCGTCTTCTCCCTTTTGTGCACTCTGCTCTCTTTGCAAATTTTGCACTTAGCATGATTCGACATGACTTGCTCTCTATGCACAATGACCGTATTTCACACACCTTCAACCTTCAATTCTCCAAATAACCCTCCTTTTATAACAATATTTTTTATGATGAAAACCCTAATCTTAGTCGGTTGTAAATCCTAATCTTAGTCGGCTTTCATAACAATTATAAACCCTAATTTTAGTCGGTTGTCATCGGTCTTCATCGGCTTCAACTCAAGAAGATGTTCGGTTTATCCATCGCTTGATGATTTCATTCTGGATAGACCCTGTAACCGCCATATTGACTTTTGATCACTCTTTGTATTTTAGGTATGAAATCACTCTATATCCCTGTTAAATGTCGTAGTGATGTCGGTCCACTATCATACTTCTCATTTTAGTCGGGTTCTCCTTCTTGACTTGCGCATTTATGACCTATCATGAAATCATGACATTTCTGCCTCTGTAGCTTCTTTTGTTGTTGTTGCCATGAAAATACATGTCATGATATCGTGACACTTTCACCTCTGTACGCTTTCTCTATTATTTTGTCATGATATCATGACATTTCTGCCTTCGTAGACTTCATCTTTTCTTTTGTCATGATATCATGACATTTTTGCCTCCGTATACTTCGTCTTTGCTTTTGTCGTGATATCATGACACTTCTGCTTCCATAGACTTTGACTTTGCTTTTGTCATGATATCGTGACACTTCTACCTCCGTAGTCTTCAACTTAGCTTTTGTCATGAAATCATGACACTTCACTTTCGTACTTAGCTTCTTTGCTTTTGTCATGAAATCGTGACACTTCTCCTTTGAAGTCTTCTTCTCTACTTTTGTCATGAAATCATGACACTTCTGCTTTCGTACTTTACTTCTTTGCTTTTGTCATGAAATCATGACACTTCTTTTCGAAGTCTTGCTTTCTGCTTTTGTCATGAAATCATGATAGTTCTGCTTTCGTATGCTTCCTCTCTTTCTTTTGTCATGAAAATGCGACATGTCGCGATATCGTGACACTTTTCAAACTTACTTTCTCTCTCCTATTTTAGTCATGAAAATGCGACATGTCACGAAATCGTGACACTTTTCTTACTTGTTTCTTTCTCTTTTTTAGTCAAAATGGACAATGTCAGGAAATCGTGACACTTTTCAAACTTACTTTCTCTCTCTTATTTTAGTCGTGAAAATGCGACATGTCATGGAAATCGTGACACTTTTCTTACTTGTTCTCTTTCTTCAAACTTGTCATGAAATCGTGACACTTTTTCCTGCTTTCTCTTTCTCTTCCAACATGTCATGAAATCATGATAGTTTTTCCACTTGCCTTTTTCTCTTCCAACATGTCACGAAATCGTGATAGTTTTTCCTGCTTTTTCTCTCTCTTCCAACATGTCGCGAAATCATGATAGTTTTTCCTGCTTTTCTCTCTCTTCCAACATGTCACGAAATCGTGACAGTTTTTCCTGCTTTTTCTCTCTCTTCCAACATGTCGCGAAATCGTGACAGTTTTTCTTGCCTATTGTATATGTCGCGATATCGCGACACTTTTCTTACTTGTCTTTTTCTTTGATCTTTTGCATATGGGCCACTTCGGTCTTCTTGGAAAATCACTGTACATACTCTGAATAACCTTTGAACTCCTGTCTTCTACATCTGAATAGCTTTTGAACTTCCTGTCCACTGCATCAACAGATCTATCTGACTGTGTTGACAACAATGACAATACTGTTGCTGCACCTTGCTCAACACTTTTTAAATGGAAAATCGATATGAATGGTTAAAGGGTCGATGGATGAGGATGATGATGGATGAAATGGCCTTTGGGAAGTGATGAACTACTTGAAAAGAATATCATTTTATGAGTAAGCAGTGGTTAGGGATGATGAACATGATGAATGATTATGGTTGATTATGGCATTTGTGTTGAGCCATTATGATTGCTTTGAAGTAGATACAAGATTGCCTTATTGTCATGACCAATGTAGGATGCCCCAACTGTGAAAGAGATAAATATCTTTGAAACTTTACCTTTGATAATATTTTAAGCTTGGTTTGATTTGGTAAACCGTCTAGTCATTTGTAGGTGTTCTCACATCATTTTTATCATCTTACCAAAGTGAAAGTATGAATATGTATAGGCATACTCATGATTTATTCAGTGGGCTTGTTATTGGCCCTGGTGAAGTAATACATACCTAAGTAAACCTGCAGCTATTGACACATAGTATACCAAATTTTATTGAATTAGAATTTTTTTGAGAAGGGAATCTTTTCTTTTCTTTGCCCTAGCAAATGAGGGTTGATGATAGTCTCAGGTAAATTTCTTGGACAAACATAATTTCCAAGATTGAGTGTTTGATTATTGATCATGCACAAGGTGGCTTTTATATGTTGAATTTCTACCCCCTCAATCAACGTATTGACGATGGAGAATACAAGCAATGATGATAAGGTGATTGAAAATGTGAAAATGAGGATGAAAAATGAGAATTGAGGGTATGCAAGCCACGCATAAAATGATGGATGAAACTGAAAAATTTTAGGTTTTCATAGTGGTTTGCAAACCTCGAGGTTTGCACGTCTATGCAAACCTACAAAAAGGGTGCTATATAAGTGCGATCACATAGACGAAGGATATTTTATGTTGTGTGAAGCTGAGATAGAGTGGTGAGGAAGAAGTTGTGAAGCAAAGTACTATCGGATTACGGAGGTGAAGGCAAGTGATGGTGGGTGGAAAATCAAGCATGGGTGCAAGAAGGAGCATAGTGACGGTAAGTGGACTTTGCTTTCCTTAATTTTTGTTAAAAATATGGTTATAAAAATGAACCCTAAAAAAACATTTATAGTGAAAAAAATTGTAGAAAATGTATGGTAGAAGTATAATTGTTGAAGGAAATGATAATTGCATGGAAATGTGTGCATGTGATTGTGATGGAATATAATGATTTGTGATGCATTAAATGTCTCATAATATGTGAATGTGTGCATATGTGCAATTTTGCATATTTATATGATTTTTTTTCCAAAATATTTTGCATGAGGTAGAGTTTGGGCCAAATGAGTATCTAAATCTACTTTTTGTTTTCAACATTAACTTTTTGCCTCGAGATGCATGCATTGATGTATGTATGTTTTATATTGATGTATGTACATGTTTCTGGAAAAAAAGGGTATGAGCATGACTTTTAGGGAAATGGGTACCCAAATATGCTTTCTATTTGCAATGTGAATACTTTTCTCGGTATGCATGAATTTGCATGTGTGTGTTTGACCTATTTTTATGTATTATTTTGGAAATGTTTTTGCATAGTCATATTTTTAAGCCAAATGGGTATCTAGATCTACCCTTAGATGTAGATTCACATGGCAGTGTACAAATGTGGACATTTACACATGTTTGTGCGATTAATATTTTTTGAAGTGCATGTATACATATGAAATAGCATACTGATGATGAATGTTGGTGTTTGAATGGATGGATGCAGGTGAAAAAGGTGCAACCACAACATCAAAGTCACCCACTTAGATGGAGACTGAATGCAGTGTGGGTGGTATATTATAGCACTTATCTTGGCAAGGTAGGGTTATATGGATTGTGGGAGATGCAAAGTGTGCACTCCAATCATTTCTATGTGTCAATATTGTGTGAGAGGTGGGATCCAGATAGGAACGTCTTTTATTTCTCGATAGGAAAAATGACCATCACTTTTGAGGATGTGTATCGCATATATAGGTTGTTGATAGAGGGTATCAAGATGAGGGTAGTGAGAAGGGATGCACAAGATGGCATATTGCAGAGAGAATTTGGTGATATATGGCATGAGGTAAAGTGTGATAGAGTGGATTATGACAGGTGTTGGTAGGATTAAAGGTTGTTCAATTAACACACAATGGTCATGCTATTGATAGCGAGCTATGCTTTACCATACACTTCAGGGGTGAAGTTCCCTTTGAATTATTGAAAATATATATGAAATTACATGCAAGCAAAAAACATGATTACACAAATAATATATTTTTACATAGAAAACCTGCAGTGTGTAGGAAAAACCACAAGGCAATGGCAGCTTCAATATTTTATTGATTTTTGCAAACTTTTTACATTTAATAAAATTTTACATGCAAGGGGTCATTTCCCTTTTATAGAAAAGCAAAGGAAGACTCAAAACTGTTCATTTTCTTTTCGAAAAGGAAGACTCCAAAATACTATTTTCTTCCTCTTCCAAAAAATTGTTTGCTTTCTCTCCCAAAAGAAGACTCTAGAAAATTGTTCACTACCTCTCACAACGTACGGTGGATCACAATAACTGCACCACCATACACCTCACTATTGAAGAACATTGGATATTAACTTCATATCCTAACAAGAATATGATTGAAGTAGTGTGTGACATGGTCGAGCAGGATGTGTTATATGTGTGTGAACATATGGATGTAACATAGATGTATGAATTTTTTAATGACGTATGCTTCTGTAGATGCTTTTTATTTTGTAGCAATATATGTGTATAGTATGATTTATGACATTTAGATTAGAATGATCATGAAAGATGCAACGTAGATGAAGACAATTGATTGTGTAACATAGATGAATGAGAGGTAAGAAAATATGTAGTGGATGATACAAAAGCAAAACATATAATGCATGTGAAATTAATGCAAGTATCAAAGAAGCATGCAGCAAATGAATGTGTAAATGGATGTGAACATAAATGAAGAAAGCACTTTTATTATGGCAAAACAAGTTGTGATATGATCATTTTCATTATTCCAAAGATGTAAGATGTTAAGATGACTTTGAAGAGAGTCGAACAACATAGTTTGAGAAATCAAATCCATTGAGTATTTAAACAAGATTCTTGGAACATTATAACTATCCTAACTAATCCTAAGTCAACCATGGACCAATGTGTGCAAAGTTATTTTCATTTAACCATTTTTAGAGAGGATGGTTTCAACAGATTGTAAACATAAACTGTAATTTAGCTTATCCACAAGTGTGCAGTGTTTGTACAAGAGAAAGGTTCTAATATAACAGACATGTCACCACTTGGAAGGTATACTCCACTGCCATTCAAGCATCTATAGCCTTTATGGAGATTAACCCCATGATTCTATTATGGACCTGAGGACCTCAGGGATTCAAGTTTTTTCTATAGTGTACTCTTTTTATTTGCTTTTCTTTTCTCTTTGGATTTCTTTTCTTTTTGTAGTGCTTTGTTTGGGTGTTGGCTTTTATTTTCTACTCCATTTTTTACTCTCTTTTTTTAATAGCTTATTCTTTTTTCAATCCTCAGGTTTGGATCACACAAATGAGAGGATGAGCGAAGTGACTTTTGCTAGGTGGTTAGCGTACACAAAATATTACCTTTCCTATGCTCAAAATGTTTTTAATGTGTGAGACATGCAATTGGTCCATGAAAGAACTCAAGTCATCCAAGGGAATCCTTGAAGTGTTTTAGGATTTATCAACTTTATATGGTGGTTTATTGACTTAACTATAAGTATTCGAATCACACAAAGCTTTCTACGATCCAGTCTCTTGAAAAGAGGATTGGACACCAAAATTGTTATGCTAACAAGTGTGTATTTAATTATTTTTTAATGTGATTTACAATGAATATGTACAGATATGGGTATGAATACAACCTATATTCATGTAAATATGTATGAGTAACATGTAGATGCAACTTATAATAGCAAAGAGATGAACAAATAGGATGTCATGAATATGCATGAGTATGCAACGAGAGGTACAAAGAGTGACGTAATTTTGCTATACCTAGAAATGAGAATACTACACAAAATTGCCCCATAATAATAGAAAAATGGAAGGGGTGAGAGAAAATATGGAGAATTTTAATACAAGTAGATGAATGTGAGAATAAATTGGAAATGTTTGGCCACATCAACGTGATAGATGAAGCAATATGGTGGCAATATGGATGATGGTGAAGATGTATTAAGAGTTAGAAGATAAATTAAGAAATAAAGTGATGGAAGAAAAAGAGATAAAGAAAAGGGAACTTAGAAAAGGTATGTAGTTGCTTGAAGCATGGTCATACAATATTTGATAAGTAACTAGAAGAAAGGGAGAGACAGAGTGGAGAAGAAAATAAAAAATCAAATGTATGTAGCCACTCGAAGCATGACAATATAAAAGTGACCAAAATGAAGGAGAAAAGGGAAGAGGAGGAAACCAACGTGAAGAAGGTGAAATGTGACATACGTCGCAAGTGGACAGTTGTGTTTTTATTATTTATATTATTGTGTTTGCATATGTGTATGTACATAATATTTGTGATGATATTTACAAAGAATGGTGAACCTTGATGAAAATTATTAGGCATAAAATGCACGGAGATGAATGATCTTAATGGGTTCAAGTTCTAAAAGACCTTCAATATTGGCAAGGTGATATGCTCCATAACCAAATTTATGTGTAACAATGTAGGGGCCTAGCCAATTGGGCACAAATTTATCGCAAAGATGGCACAGTTGGCTAGTTATCTGTTGGTTCTCTTTGAGGATTAAATCTTCAATTTGAATTTCTTGTTGATGCACCTTACTATTATAGGCATGTCAGAGATGATCTTGGTAAATGTGTGTGTGTTCAATATCATGAATGTGACGTTCATCCAAGAGTGTTAATTGGTCTAATCACACTTGACGAGTTGTATCATCATTGATAAATTCTTGCATTTAAACTTGCAATGATGAAATTTCAAGCTTTAGGGGCATTTGAGTTCAAAAAATTTATTGCCCTAGTTGAAATTTAAATAGTTGTTCTAAATTCCCAAAGTGTCAATGGCTTTTGAGTATGCCAATCATGATGTGACTCTGCAATGATTTTTATGAAGAATGGTGCATATGGTTTTATTGGTGGTTGTTGAATTTTTTACATAATACACAAATTCTTGGTCTTGAAAAGCATATCATTATAAGAGATGATATTGGAAGGTATTCCAAAGCAATAGAATATGTGTAGACTAATGAAGTTGATGATTTGAGGACCTGTCATTTGAATGAGAGGAATTTCTTCAACCTTGTTTGTAAAGCACTCCATAGCAAGAATGATATAATTGTGATCGTTGGATGAGGTTGGTATGATTTTGCTGATGAAATCCAAACCCTATTGAGAAAAAGGTCATAGAGATTAAATTGGCTGGAGTTCTTAAGATGGTAAAAGCATAAGGTTAAAATTTTGAAATTTGATGTACTTTTTAACATAATCGCAACAATCATGCTCCATTGCGGGCCAATAATAAACCATGCATAAGATTATCCTTAATGATGTGGTGGGTTTCTTGTGGTTAAATAAAATACAGAAGGATGCCATCGTGGTTGTGTTTATAAATAATAAATCCTATTAATGTATAATGGATTACCCTTTGTTTGAATACGCATTTATGAGCATGAGGTAAATTCAAATGAAATATGCTTAATTTAATGTAATTCTTGACTTGAGAAAACCAAGGATCATGATTTTAAACCATATATGCCATCATCATGCGAATATAGTGAAGTGCATTGTGGAATGAGGGCTAACTCCTCCATAATAGAATGTAGTGAGACAAAATGAGAAACTCCCCCAATCATTAAAGTGGTTTGAAGAAGGAATGCAATCCCCTAATCATGAAATTAGTTAGACCAGAAAGCCTCCCAATAATGAAGAATTAGTTGAATATGGGTTGTAAGGAGGTCCCTCATTTGTAGAAGAAGAAGAATAACTCTCCCAGTTGTGGAAGATGGATTGTGATGATAATTCCCCTAGTTGTGTAATATGGGTTGTGAGGAGGAGAATTGGTGATGAAAAGAATATGAATGAAGAAAATAAGGAAGAGATGAGGAAGTCATGGAATGGAATAAGGGGGAGAAAGAGGAGATGGAAGAAATAATAACGATGACTAATCATAGATATGTATTTGCTCAAAGCATGACCACACAACAATGATAGAGACCATTAGAGAAATGAAGAAGAAAAGAAAATTTGGAGAAGGGAGGAAGATGGAGTATATGTAGGGAAATAAATGATGATGATTGCAATAAATAAAAAATAAATACTATGTTGTTGGGAGGATATTATCTCAGAGGTTGTGTATTTCTAGTCATAGGATTGGTATGCCTAATAACTTGATAATAAGTTTAGCCATTGACATGATGAACTTATCAAGGCATGGGTGAAGATGCCAAAGTGCCAATGTGTGGTCGTGGTGGCGCTGGTTGGAGGAATGGACTTGGATATGTGCCCTGAATCTCATGAATGGATGCAATGTGATTGTATTGTTGTATTTTCTCTTGAGCAATTATATTGTGGACTAGTTGATTGAAGATGCGAGAATTGTTGATATCATACCCTTGTTGGTGATGATAGACACAAAATTTATGCTCATTGTATCCTCTTGGTTTTGGTCAATTTGGATCATTCAGTTTGACCTCAGGTAGATCTAATTTCCCTATATCATGTAGATACTGAAAAGTGTGAGATAGATTCTCAAATAGAGTTGTTGCAATATCAAGAGGACATAGAGAACATTGCAAATTAGTGGGAGGTTTATTATGTAGTGATGGATTGATTGCTTGTCTAGTTGTAATCTTACCTTCGAGAGTGAGTGGTTTGTGTAAGTGAAGGCATTGTGGGACCTCCCATGGATGTATGATGGGTGTGTGTATGACATCAACAATCATTCAATCGCCACTCAATATTATTGAGGTGTGATAAGATAGATTGCATGTTGATGGAAGGAGAAGATGGTGGTGTAGAAATGGTACTGACATGGAAGCCAACTTTAGAGGGCATTTACTGGTATGAGTAAGAAGGTACAGATGGATGAGGTGAAGAAGGTGGGAATGGGGAACAATGATATTATGGAATACCAACAAGTTGGGTGATTTCAAATGGAAAGTGAGGTGGAGAAGGATGTGGTGGATGACATGGCCCTTGATGGGGAGAATTATAGGGAGCATGATGGTATGAAGAGGTGGTGGACCTCAAATGGGAGCTCATGGGAGGAGAAGGATGATTAACTTGATGCCTTAGATATTGATCATAAGATGAAATCCTAGTGGTCAATATATGAGGCAAGGATGAATTATGTGAAGAAGCAAAAAGAGTGTAAGAATAGGCAGAGGTGATTTCCTCTAAATGCCTTGATGAATTGGTAGGAGAAGAAATGAGAATATGAGAAGTATTCATAGCTAGATGTACTTGTTTATGTGATTTGGGCCTTAATTGAGGATTGTGATTTTGAGTGAAGAGTGATAAATAAAGGTGGAAGAGCAATTGAAGAGAAAATTATATTGCTCTGTGTTTTTGAATATTTTTGGACCTATCTATGGTCTAAAAATTAGGTTCATACATCGGTGTGCAAATATTTCTATTCACACATGTCTATCCAAATCTAAGGGAAACAGACTAACTGAGTTGAATTTTGCAGGTACAAACTATAGAAAATCAGCAAGTATGTTTGGTAATTGTTTTAATGGTTTTGTGATCAATTTTGTAAGCCAAAAGTGAATATATACAACCAAAGTTAATAGCAAATATTTTTATTGTTTTTTGTGTATTTTGATGATGTTAACCAACCTAAAACCAAATAAAGGATGGTGGAATGGATGCTAAAGAGGTATGTTGAAGCAACATGACTTTACAACACCCAAAGGTGTGCAAAGAACCACTATGCAACAATGGGTGAATGGTGGCTAATGGAAGGCATAGCAAAAAGATAACCAAATGGGGGAACTCAAAAGACCTCTTATGAAAGAAGATGTACTATTTAAGACTTGTTATCAACCTACCCAGTATTTCTCTTCACCCTCATACGGTCTTAGTCAAGAATGACAGTTACCATCTCATGAATTATATAAAGCCTTGTGAGTAGGGGTGTCTAATCCTAACCTACTCCGAGGGTATCTCAAGAGTAAAGGATCTTTTGGTGATGATGTGACCAGGAGATCATAGTTTGATTAATCAAATCATAAATTGCATTAACCATATAGTTTAGTAACTATAGTTTAAATAGGATACAAAATAGCATATAAAACAATAATACTGAAATCACGCTAACCAACGCGTCATAGGAGGTAGAGCGTTTGGTTTAGGATTCTTAACCTAGGATATTTAGGAATTACCATTAGATATTTAAGATAGTAAATATCTACATGGTAGAAAGTAGAAAAATAAATGTAATAATCTACCCAAGTAGTGTAATGCAATATACTACCTATTTTACCTAGTGGAGTAAAAGGGTAAATATCCCAAAGAATGGAATATTACTCTAACATCCCCCCTTATTACATTATTTGGATAATACATATACATCCTCCTATACAACAATATTTGGGTAAAGTATATAACTATCCCAATATAGTGAAAAAGATGTTTGATTTGTTGGTTCTTGCTCTGTCACAATGCTCTAGCTGCTCCTAAGAAAAAAATGGGTCATTCCTCACTTTGTCTTCATATCAATGAATGTCCTTATTGTAATATTGTCATCCAACCGAATTGCATGGGTAACCAGCCACTGCAATCACTAGGTGTAGTAGAATAGATCACTTCATACGAGGTTCATTCAAGTACAATATGAGTTTGCAAAATATAAGGTAGCTAAGGTGTCGGTCGTTGCCGAAAATGCACCCTTATAAGTTCCCCCTTATTTTTGCAAAACATGTAATTAATTTTTGAAAGAAGTATGACTAAGGTGTCGGTCATTGCCGAAAATGCACCCTTATAAGTCTTCTTCTCTTTTTACAAAAAATTGTGAAGAAAAATAAATGTATATCCCCTCTAAATAGCAAAAATATGTGCAACTCAAGAGTTTTGTGAAGGATTTTTACAAATATTGCCTCCTAGGCAATTTTACACCAGAAAATTCCCTCCTTTAGTTACAAGAACTTGAAACAATGAGAGTTTGCTATTTTATGAAGCCTAAAAGAGGTACAAACACCCTTTTATTACAAGTACTTCAAACAAAAACTTATGCTATTTATGAAGCCTAAAAAATAGAGAGAGGATATGGTTTTTTGCTCAAGGTGACAAATGTGTTTTCCTTCTATAATATTGTTTTAGCAATAAGCACTCTGTGTGCTTTTTTTGAACTAGAATCAGAATCGGAACTAGACACTTCACTAGCAATATTGCCTTTGTTTTGCTTCTGTGTTGTGTCTTTGTCTTTCTTATTTTGCTTATTTTTGAACCAACACCAATTGGCGTCATGGTTGTCATTTTTACAATGCGAGCAAAACTTATTTTGAGATTGCTTTCCCTTACCCTTTGAGGATGATCCTCCCTTTTAAAAGTTTCCTTTCTTCTTATCACCCTTATTTTTTGAATAAAGTGCATTGCTTGACACTTCATCATTTTGGAGTTGATTTGTTTCCTCAGTTTGAAGCAAATTGACTAACTCCACAAAGGTGACAACTCTTTGTGAAACATTAAGGGATGTAATCAACATTTTGTAGGTTTCAGAAAGAGCTCTCAAAATTATTGAATTCAAAATGGTATCTTCAAATTTGGCCCCTAAAGCATTAATTTTAGACTTCAGATCTGCCACTCTACAAAGGAATAGTTCTATTGATTCACCTGACTTCATATGGAGTGTATGAAGTTGTGTTTGAAGGTTTAGAATAGTTGATTTATTTTTACCTTCAAAAATGGTACTAAGAGCATCCCATGCCTCTTTACTAGTTTTAGCTTCACTTATGTGAGGTTGGATCTCATCAGTAGTTGCTAGGAGTATTAACATGAGAAGACGATTGTTCTTTTTATCCCATGCTTTTTGATCTTTTTTTTTGGGTCTTGATTCAGTGCCATCAACTAAATCCCACATGTCCTCTACAGTCAACATGGCTTTCATCTTAGTTTGCCATGCTGAATAGTTAGGACATTTTAGCAATTGTGTATCACTTAAGTATTTATTGATAATTGCCATGATGAAGGTCCTACAATTTGTACTAAGATGATCTTTCTTTCAGTATACCCTCAAAAGAGTATATGGAAGAATTTAATTTGCTCTTTAAGATATTTAATGGCACCTGCCTTAACACCCTTAACAAGGGATGAAAATTTTGAGGAATTTTAAGCCAAACAAATAAAGAAAATTAATGTTGAGCAAGGTGCAGCAATAATATTGTCATTGTTGTCAACACAGTCAGATAGATCTGTTGATGCAGTGGACAGGAAGTTCAAAAGCTTTTCAGATGCAGAAGACAGGAATTCAAAGGTTACTCAGAGTATGTATAGTGTTTTTCCAAGAAGACCGAAGTGGACCATATGCAAAAGATCAAAGAAAAAGACAAGTAAGAAAAGTGTCGCGATATCATGACATATATAGCAGGCAAGAAAAACTGTCATGATTTAGCGAAATGTAGGAAAAACTGTCGCAATTTCGTGACATGCTGGAAGAAAAAAAGGCAAGTGGCAAAACTGTCGCGATTTTGTGACATGTTGGAAGAGAAAAAGGCAAGTGGAAAAATTGTCGCGATTTCGCAACATGTTGGAAGAGAAAAAGGCAAGTGGAAAAACTGTCGTGATTTCGCGACATGTTGGAAGAGAAAAAGGCAAGTGGAAAAACTATCACGATTTCGCGACATGTTGGAAGAGAAAAAGGCAAGTGGAAAAACTGTCGCGATTTTGCGACATGTTGGAAGAAAAAGAGAAAATAGGAAGAAGTGTCACGATTTCATGACAAGTTTGAAGAAATATAATGAGTAAGAAAAGTGTCACGATTTCGCGACATGTCGCATTTTCGTGACTAAAATAAGAGAGAGAAAGCAAGTTTGAAAAGTGTCGCAATTTTGCAACATGTCACATTTTCGCGACAAAAGCAAAGAAGTGAAGTTCGAAAGCAGAAGTGTCAGGATTTCATGACAAAAGCAGAGAAGAAGACTTCGAAGGTAGAAGTTTCATGATTTCATGACAAAAGCAGAAAGGAAGACTTCAAAGGTAGAAGTGTCATGATTTCATGACAAAAGCAAAGAAGTGAAGTACGAAAGCAGAAGTGTCACGATTTCGTGACAAAAGTAGAGAAGAAGACTTCGAAGGCATAAGTGTCATGATTTCACAAAAAAAGTAGAAAGCAAGACTTTGGAAGCAGAAGTGTCACGATTTCATGACATGTCGCATTTTTGCAACTCGAAAAGGATAGGAAGGCAGAGAAGCAAAAGTGTCACGATATCGCGACATGTCGCATTTTCGTGACTCAAGAAGGGCAGGTAGGCAGAATAACAAAAGTGTCATGATATCGTGCAATGTCACATTTTCGTGATAAAAGAATAGAGAAAGTGTACGAAGGCAAAGTATCGCGATATCGCGACATGTTATATTTTCTCAGGCCAAAGCTAAGAGAAAGAGCAAGGAGAAAAAGTGTCACAATATCGCGACATGTTGCATTTTTACGGACCAAATCTAAGAGAAAGAGCAAGGAGAAAAAGTGTCACGATATCATAAATGCGATCAGAGGACTTGGCGAGGATATCAAAGACTCTGTCATCGTGAAAAAGATACTAAGATACTAGGAATCATATATGTTAAGAGTTAATGGAATCATTAATGCGATCAGAGGACTTGGCGAGGATATCAAAGACTCTGTCATCGTGAAAAAGATACTAAGATCTCTTCCTCAAAGGTTTGATTCTAAAGTCTCAGCGATAGAAAAATCTAAGAATCTAAATTATTTTAGTATAGATGAGATGTATGGTTCTTTGACTGCATATGAGATGAGGATAGGAAGATCTAAACCTACAAACAAAGAAGCGGCTTTTAAAGCCCTTAAAGATAAAAATGCAAAACAATATTTTGAGGAAGAAGAGACGTCAAATTAAATGAAAGCAAACTTTTTTAGAAAACTAAAAAGGGGAAAATAAAAATACATAGAAAAGCTACCGCTTAAATGTTTCAACTGTGGAGGCATTGGGCATTTTGTGACTAAATGTCCACTTAAAGAGAAGAACAAAAATGATGAAGGATCGCACCAAGAAATAAGTGACTAGAAGAAGAAAACGAATTTCAAAAAAGGCAACTTCAAGAAGAAAAGTTTCATCTCCATGAATGCCAGTTCATCAGAATACAGCTTCGGTGAGGTTTCTGAAGAGGAAACAGGTGAAGCTCTTTTCATGTCATTTGAAGAAGTAAGATCACAAAGGGAAGAAGGAGTGAACTCAAAAGTATGTGGTGAAAACCCTGAGGCTGAAGTAGATCTAGAAGGTGAGCTGATATCTGCACTTAAAGAGTGGAGAATAGAGAAGAAAAAGAATAAGAAACTTTCAAAAAGTCTTGAGGATGGAAATGAAATCATATCCAGTTTGAAAGTACAGATAGAAGAATCCAAGAAAATATTTGAAGATCTCAAAGTGCAAATAACCATGAAAATAGATTATTGCGACAAGCTAGAAGAAGAGATTGTTGGTTTAAGAATGCAACTAGAAGAGATGAATAAGAAAATCAGTTGTTATCACAAACGTGAAGTAAGTTCTATGAAGCTAGATAAAATCATAAGTGACCAAAGGTTTGTAGGCATCAAATTTGGTCTGGGTTACGTCAAAGGTGAATCATCAAATGGATCAAAGGCCAAAAATGTAGAATCCATAAAGAACAAAGATAAGAAATAGGTTGATCAAGGAAAAACATCTCATGCAAGAGAAAGCAATAATACCAGGCACGAAAGGAGAATTGACAATGATGGATTCACCAATGTCACACATCAAAGAAGAAGACCTATGGCTCCTACGACAACATGGCAAAGACCTTCACCCAAGTTCAATTATCCCTTTTCTGGTTTCTGTTTTAAATGCAATGGCTATGGACATAAAATCTTAGACTGCAAATATAATGTAAGACCAAGGAATTTCACCAGTAGAAATGCTTTCTCATTTGAATTATGCAGTAGAATGCTATAACTGTCATAATTTTGGACACATTGCAAGAAACTGTAGAAGTACATTTGCATCAAATCAGTCTCAAGGAAGAAAATTTCAACCAAATAAGATGATACAAAATAGAAAACTTCCTGAAAAACATGCACAAGATGTTGATAAGGGAAAGGCAAAACAAGAACCCAAAACTACTATCAAAATGGAGTGGAAATGAAAAGAGCGACTTAAGGAAGAAAAGGAATCCTTAATCGTACAAACAACATTTAAAGCATAGAGAAAATATGTACCATGGATACTTGATAGTGAATGCTCTAGTCATATGACAAGTGACAAATAGAAATTTGAGAAGTTATAGAAATATGAAGGTGGTTCAGTAAAGTTTGGGAATAATGATGGAGCTAAGATAGTTGGCAAAAGTTCAGTTAAAATTAGTTAGGGAAAAATTAAGTCAGAGGAAGTCTTGTTTGTGGATGGTCTGAAACATAACCTGTTGAGCGTAAGTCAAATTTGTGATAAATTTCATGAAGTAGTTTTTATGAAGTAGGGTTGTGAAGTCAGAAAAACAAACAGTGGAAAATTGATAGCAACTGGAGCAAGGACATCTGGAAACCTGTACATGCTCTCAGAGACTTCAAAAGGAGCTTGTTTTATTGGATAGGAAGAAGAAAATTGGTTGCGGCATAAGAGACTCGATCATATCAGTTTTGATAATCTAGTAAAAATCACCTCAAAAGGGGTAGTGAGAGATATTCCCACCATCAGCAAACCTACAAACAGCATTTGTGTTTCATGCCAAAAGGGGAAACAAACTAGAGTCACATTCAAAACAAAAGAGTACTACACAAGCAAACCTTTGGAACTAATACACACCGATTTATGTGGACCCATGAGAACACAAAGCATAAATGGTGACAAATATTTTATGTTGTGCATTGATGACTATTCTAGAATGACATGGATATTTTTCTTGAAGCATAAATCAGAAGCTTCTGATATGTTCAAGATTTTCAAAAACCAGGTTGAGAATGAAATAGGAAAGAGGATCAAATGTTTAAGATCAGATAGAGGAGGAGAATTCATTTCAAAAGAGTTTACAGAGTACTGTGAAAAATACGGTATTAGGAGAGTTTTTAGCAGCCACAACACCTCAGTAGAATGGAGTGGTAAAAAGAAAGAACAGGAAAGTGTAGGAAATGGCACGGACTATGCTGACAGAAAGCAGACTAGCAGATAGATTTTGGAAAGAAGTAATCCATACTGTGGTGTATATCCAAAATAGGTACATGCTGAGAACACATGAAAGGAAAACTCCATATGAATTGTGGTTCGATAAAAGGGCAACAGCAAAATACCTCAAAGTTTTTGGCAGCAAGTGCTACATCAAAAGAACTGAAGATAATCTTGGTAAGTTTGAAGATAGAGTGGATGAAGGTATTTTTGTTGGTTATTCATCAAAAAGCAAAGCTTACAAATGCTACAACACGAAGCTA
Organism: Wollemia nobilis; assembly: GCA_028583015.1. Taxonomy (NCBI): domain Eukaryota; kingdom Viridiplantae; phylum Streptophyta; class Pinopsida; order Araucariales; family Araucariaceae; genus Wollemia; species Wollemia nobilis. Next base: position 16,429,442 of record JAQPPZ010016436.1, on the reverse strand, counting down.
AAGAAAATTGTGGACAGTGTCGATGTTAAATTTGATGAAGGTAGAGAACGAGTAATTAGCTATGAAATGAACTATCCAATTTATGAAGAGGTTATTGAATGAGATGAGGAAAACGAAACGGAAAAGATACAAAAAATTGACTCAGATGATTTAAGTTGTGATTTAGAAGTGGAAGAAAATAAGAAATTCAAAACATGTAGTCAGCAGAAAAATCATCCTAGAGAGCAAATAATTGGAGACCCCAAAGTTGGTGTTCAGACAAGAAGAAGAGTAGTAAGTAACTACTCTCTATTATCCAACATCGAGCCCAAAAATGTTCCTGACGTAAAGTAAAGATGAAAGTTGGATGAAGGCAATAAATGAAAAATTAGATCAGATCGAGAAAAATGAAACTTGGGAGTTAGTACCTAGACTTGCAAATAAAAATATAATCGGGACTAAATGGGTTTTTCGAAACAAATTGAATGAAGACGGACAGGTAGTCAGAAACAAAGCAATACTGGTATGTAAGGGTTATGCACAAGTTGAAGGCATTGACTTTGAGGAAACTTTTGCACCAATAGCAAGACTAGAGGCAATTAGAATGTTTCTGGCTTTAGCAGTCTACAAGAATTTCAAAGTTTATCAAATGGATGTGAAATCAGCGTTTTTGAATGGAAAACTTGAAGAAGAGGTTTATATTGAGCAACCATATGGTTTCCAACATGGTGATGATCCCAACTTTGTTTGCAAGTTGAAGAAAGCATTATATGGCTTAAAACAGGAACCCCAAGCATGGTATGCAAGGCTAAACAACTATCTCACCCAACAAAGGTTTAAGAAAGGTATGGTGGATAGTAATGTTTATGTCAAAACAGAAAATGGGCATCTTATTGTTCTTGTTGTATATGTAGATGATATCATATTTGGTAGTAGCAAAGATGAGTCATGTAAATATTTAGCAAATAATATGCAGAAAGAATTTGAAATGTCAATGATTGGTGAACTTTCATATTTCCTCGGGTTGCAAGTTAATCAAAATAAGAAGGGCATATTTATTTCTCAAGTTAAATATGTGAAAGAGATGTTGAAAAAATTCACAATGGAGGATCTGTAAGCCAGTTAGCACTCCCATGACGACAAAGTTGCAATCTGAGCAAGGATGAAAAATCTCCACCTGTTGATCAAACCATGTACAGATCTATGATTCGAATATTATTGTATCTGACAGCTACCAAACCAGATATTTTGCAGGCAATATGCATGGTAGCATGATTTCAGGCTAATCCCAAGGAGACTCATGTGATAGCAGTGAAAATGATTATTCGGTACCTCAAGGGTACTATGGAGTATGGGTTATGGTATCTAAAAGGTAAAGACTTCACCCTCATTTCGTATTCAAATGCAGATTGGGCAGGATGTGTAGATGACAGAAAGAGTACCAGTGGAGGTGCATTCTATCTTGGAGACAGATTGGTCACGTGGCATAGTAAGAAACAAGAGTTAGTTTCTCTATCGACGACAGAGGTAGAATATATTGCAGCGACAACATGTTGTACGCAAGTATTGTGGATGAAACAAACCCTGAAATATCTTGGTATTAGCTTTAGTGAGCCAATATCAGTTAAGTGTGATAACACCAGTGCCATTAACATCTCCAAGAATCCGATTATGCATTCACGCACAAAACATATTGCTATCGGGTATCACTTTTTGAAGGAGAAAGTTGCGAAAGGTGAGGTTAAGTTGGATTTTGTTTCAACTACAGAGCAAGTAGCAGATATCTTCACAAAACCATTGCCCAAGGAAGTTTTTGAGTACCTTCATAATAAATTGGGAGTTGTCACACTTCCCAAGAATTGACTAGCTACAGGGATCACATTCTTAGGGCGAGTGGTCATGATTTTTGTTAAGTGTAATAAATTGTGCCTGAGAATGTTGTGCATGGACTCAGGGGGAGTCTACAGTAACCCTTTGGTATTATTGTCAAATGGGGAGAAGAGTTACAGAAAATTGCACGTGTTGCCAACAATTCCAAAGGGGGAGATTGTTGAGCAAGGTGCAGCAACAGTATTGTCATTGTTATCAACACAGTCAGATAGATCTATTGATGCAGTGGACAAGAAGTTCAAAACCTTTTCAAATGCAGAAGACAGGAGTTTAAAGGTTACTCAGAGTATGTACAGTGTTTTTCCAAGAAGACCGAAGTGGCCCATATGCAAAAGATCAAAGAAAAATACAAGTAAGAAAAGTGTCGCGATATCATGACATATTCAACAAGCAAGAAAAACTATCGTGATTTCATGACATGTTGGAAGAGAGAGAAAAAGCAGAAAAAACTGTCACGATTTCGCAACATACTGGAAGAAAAAAATGCAAGTGGCAAAATTATCACGATTTTGTGACATGTTGGAAGAGAAAAAAGCAAGTGGCAAAAATGTCACGATTTCGCGACATGTTGGAAGAGAAAAAGGCAAGTGGAAAAACTATCACGATTTTGCGACATGTTGGAAGAGAAAAAGGCAAGTGGAAAAACTGTCGCGATTTCGCAACATGTTGGAAGAGAAAAAGGCAAGTGGAAAAAATGTCACGATTTCATGACATGTTGGAAGAAAAAGAAAAAGCAGGAAGAAGTGTCACAATTTCGCGACAAGTTCGAAGAAAGAGAACAAGTAAGAAAAGTGTCACGATTTCATGACATGTCGCATTTTTGTGACTAAAATAGGAGAGAGAAAGAAATTTTGAAAATTGTCACGATTTCGTGACATGTCGCATTTTCATGACAAAAGCAAAGAAGTGAAGTTCGAAAGCAAAAGTGTCGTGATTTCGTGACAAAAGCAAAGAAGAAGACTTTGAAGGCAGAAGTGTTGTGATTTCGTGACAAAAGTAGAAAGGAAGACTTCGAAGGCAGAAGTGTCATGATTTCGCGACAAAAGCAAAGAAGTGAAGTATGAAAGCAGAAGTGTCACGATTTCACGACAAAAGCAGAGAAGACTTTGAAGGCAAAAGTGTCACGATTTCATGACAAAAGCAAAAAGCAAGACTTCGAAAGCATAAGTGTCGTGATTTCGTGACATGTCGTATTTTCATGACTCAAAAAGGATAGGAAGGCAGAGAAGCAAAAGTGTCACGATATCGTGACATGTCACATTTTCACGACTCAAGAAGGGCAGGCAGGTAGAATAACAAAAGTGTCACAATATCGCACAATGTCACATTTTCGTGACAAAAGAATAGAGAAAGTGTACGGAGGCAAAAGTATCGCGATATCGTGACATGTTATATTTTCATAGGTCAAATCTAAGAGAAAGAACAAGGAGAAAAAGTGTCGCGATATCGCGACATGTTGCATTTTCACGAGCCAAAGCTAAGAGAAAGAGCAAGGAGAAAATGTGTCACGATATCACGACATGTATTTTTGTGGGCCAAATCTAAGAAAAAGAGCAAGGATAAAAAGTATCGCGATATCGCGACATGTTGTATTTTCGCGGTTGAGTTGAAGCCGACGAAGACCAATGACAGCTGACTAAAATTAGGGTTTACAGTGGTCATGAAATCCAACTAATATTAGGGTTTACAACCAACTAAGATTAGGGTTTTCATCACAAGAATTCTGTTATAAAAGGAGGGTTGTTTGGAGATTTGATGTGTTGTTAAAGTGTGTAAAGTTTGGTCATAGTGCGAAGAGAGCAGAGTGCACGAAAGGGAGAAGATGATCGTGAAGGTCAACTATAACGAAGCAGAGTGTGTGAAGTGATTGCGCAGAGAAAGTAGAGTGCGCAGAGAGGGCAAAGGTGAAGAAATACAGTCAGGATCTTGCAAAAACAAAGGTATCTTTCTGTCAATCTTATAGATTCAAAATTGAAGTCCAGGTTGTAGCTTGGCATCAGGGGTTGGTGCTCCTTCCAGTAGTTGCTGAAAAATCAGGGGTTGGTGCTCCTTTTTTCTAGTGCAGATAAATAAGGGGTTGGTGCTCCTTCCAGTGGGTGCTGGTAAATTGATTGTAAAGTTGGTGCTTTGCAAAGGCTGGATTTGAATGGTAGTCCAAGCAGTAATTTTTGAGGAGTAGCCACATTGGTGAACCTTGTTAAATCTTGTGTTGTGTGATGCTCTTTTGTTATACTTGCTATATCTAGTAATTAGTTTTAATTGCTACTGTATTAAGAGCTGTAAATTCAAGTAAAAAGAGCTACACTGATTCACCCCCCCCTCTCAGTGTCATTGTAAGACTAATAATTAAAGGGGTAGGTTTTTGAAAACTTAATTTTTCTCTCTAGGATATTTAATGGCAACTGCCTTAATACCCTTCAAGAAGGATGGAAATTTTGAGGAAATTAATCAAAACAAAGAGAGTGAATCAAGGTGTTTGAATTTTGACCTTTGATGGGGAGTAAAAATTGACTTGTTTGACTTGTGCAAAGTGTAGCACGATTTAGTGAAGTTTGGGTTTTTGAAATGCTCTTCAATGTTTATGATTGTTTAATTGCAAAAACATGATGGTTAGTGCAATAATAAAAAATAGAGCAACCCAAATTTCTATCACTATAGGTGTTGGATGCAACCGAAAATGCACCTAGTATAGTCAATTTTTAAGAAAATGTGTTGAGTATAATCAATAATGCACCTATCTTGTTTTTAAAATATCTCCCATTTCTCTTTACAATTTTGCAAAAAATAGAATCACAAGATATGACTTCTATCCCCCCTTAATTTTTACAAAATTGAAAAATGTGAGCACTCCTTTCAAGACAAGTCGACACATGACCCGCGTTTGAAAGGCTTCCAAATCAGTCGACACATGACTTAGATTTTGCTTTCAACACTAAAAAATATCTGGTGCATTAGGATCAAAAGGTTCACGAATCCTCATGGGACCATAGCTTTTTTCCAACCCCTTCCATGGATCAGTATAGATAATTGAGTGATGAATGGTTCTACGATATTCATGAAGCATACGATGAAAATGAGATTGTGTTGTTTGCCTTCGTAATTCATTTCTCTTTTTTATGATTCTTTGTCGACAAAGAGCTTTCCTTACCCAAGACTTGATCTTCATGAAAACTTGAATATTTAGGAGCAATAAAGGAAATTTTGATAAAAAATTTATAATTAGAGCAACAAAATGTCTTCTATACTTTGTCTCTTTATTCCCACATTTGGAGAAAACTAGAGAAAGACAATTGATGAGTTGCATAAAAAAAAATTGGCACTTCTATTTTCAATTTGAATGCTAAAAAAATAAGTTTTTAAAGCTTTTTAAATAGAAAATAACATAATTTTTGTAATAAAAATATCAATTTATTTTGCAAAAAAAAATGAAAATATTCTAAAAAAAACTAAAAAAATTAATTTTAATTAAGCATAAAAATTTAAAAATTAAACTTTAGTTTGCCAAATTTTAAAAAAAAATTCCATACAAAATTATTTCCCTTTGTAAATCGGCAAGCGGGGGAGTTGAACCTACGACCCGATCTAGCCTAAGGCATCCACCTTGGCCAACCAACCAAGCACCGAGCTTGGTTCTCAGGCCTTGGCGCCTGAGTGTTGAAGAAGCCTTCGGGCTTCTTTGAGGACTCTGTGGGAATTATCCCACATGCATCCAAAAATCGGATGCAAAGGCCTTTAAAGGCCTTGATGAGTTTATCGCTCATGATTGTCCTCGAGCAATCAAGTCTGGACCCTACTTTTTGCCGACGTCCACATGGCACGACAAGGGGGTCTAAGTCAAGTCTCGTCAATCCAGTGATTGTCTGCCATGTCAAGTCTGCATTGTCCAGTGGATGTCTATCACGTCAGGTCTATGTCGTCCAGTGGGTCCAATCAATAACCAGGTGGCGCATGGCCAGAGTGCCACATGTCGCCTAGGTAGCAGGTCGTGTCAGCATGCCTTGGGGTGCATGTAGGTCGGTAGTGATAAGTCAGCACCTCCTTAGGGTGCATGCAGGCCTATCAAGGTTTGGTCAGCACCACCTTGGGATGCATGTTGTAGGAAACGTGAGGGCGCTTCTAACCTCTAGGCGTTCTTGCTAGTAGTCTTGGTATGCAGGCCCAACGGGGGAGCCAATAAAGCTCTCCCCGTGCCATGGAGAGTGTGAGGGCTTCCTGCCCTCAGACGCTCCTGTGGGTGATCTATGGGCTCATAGAGAGGATTTTTGATGGGAGTAAAATCCTCGATGGTCACAATTCGTGACGGGGGAAAAGAACCCCATAGGTGGCGATCACCGTCGGGGGTCAAATGATCCTGATGTTGGGATCCATGCCCTATGTTGTGGGCACTAAGCCACTGCAAGCCTTCCTGCCCTCCTGCATCACATCCTATGGGGTTTCCAGCCGAGGTGGGGTGACAATTAGGATGCACAAGATAATCAAACAATAGGGAGAATTAAAAACATTAGGAGCATAAAATGGAAATTAATTAGAGGTCACCCATGGTGCCAAAATTCCAATGCTCCCTGCTAAACTCCCTTGCTCTAGCTCTGGTACCAATGTGACCAGGATATCATAGTTTGATTAATAAAATGATAAATTGCATTAACCATATAGTTTAGGAAATATAATTTAAATAGGATACAAAATAGCATATAAAACAATAATGCTGAAATCACGCTAACCAACGCATCATAGGAGGTAGAGCGTTTGTTTTAGGATTCTTAACCTACGATATTTAGGAATTACCATTAGATATTTAAGACAATAAATATCTACATGGTAGAAAGTAGAAAAGTAAATGTAATAATCTACCTATGTAGTATAATGCAATATACTACCTATTTTACCTAGTGGAGTAAAAGGGTAAATATCCCAAAGAATGGAATATTACTCTAACAGATGAAATCCAAATAACCACTCGCAAGGGCTACTATGGTGACTAGGGGGCAAGTTGGTGGAAGGAGATGAAATCCAATGTCACAAATATCAATTGGGGATTGGTGATGAAATCTAATCTTACCAATATTATTGAAACATGAGTGTGTGGTGGTGAGTTGTTTATTTATAGTTTAGAAAGTAAATTTACTCTAAATGCCTTTGAAATGGAAATTTATGCTAAAACTTGGAAATAAATCTAGTTTAGATGCTTATGAAAGGAAAACACACTTAACTAGATGCTTTTGAAAGAGAAACCCACTTAATCTACGATGCATTTTGAAATAAATCTCACTTAATCTAGGATTTTTTTAAAATAAACCCGCTTAATATAGGATGCTTTTTGAAATAAATCCAACTTAATCTAGGATTTTTCTTAAACACTGACTTAATATAGGATGCATTTTGAAATAAATACCACTTAATCTAGGATGTTTTTTTTTTAATTTATATGCAGACTTAATCTAGGATGCATTTTGAAATGAAATCAAAGACTTAATCTAAGTGCTTCTGAAAGGAAATATAGGCTAAATGATTTTGAAATTAAATCCCACTTAACCTAAGTGTTTTTGAAATGAAATCTAAGCTAAATTCTTTTTGAAATGAAACCCCACTTAACCTAAGTTCTTTTGAAAGGAAATCTAGGCTAAAAGCTTTTTAAATGAAATCCCACTTAACCTAAGCGCTTTTGGAAATGAATCTACCTAATTAAGTACAACAACAAGAAAATTAACCTTCAAAAGATAAAAGGAATAGTTCCTTAGTAAAATACTTGGTGCCAAGTATCGCAAAAGATCCTATCTGTCTCTATGTTGCAGATTTTTACAATTTGGTGAGTTTGCACACCCATGTGTGAACATGACTACTCTTCTAGGTTCGCACACCATCATGCGAACATGAATTTTTTGGATTCTCTGAACAACTTTAAGGTCACTAAGACTAGTTTTGAAATTTATCCTAGTTCTGATATGGCTTCTTGCACAAAAAGAAGCAGAAATTCAGGTTTTGGTGCTTCAAACCTGTCGTAAAATATTGGAAAGATAGTAGCAAAACAAATGGAATAAAAAAAGAGTATAAACCCTAATTCCAATTACGATTGAACTTACAAGAAATGATTTCACCTTGGACACATCGTGTTGAGAGGCATTTTGGCCTATGAATATTGTAAAGGTATGTGAGATAACAATCTCAATGGGACAAAAGACTATTAACCCCCATTTGACTTACCTTGTTGATGTGGATGTGTAGAAATAGGTACCTTGTTGCTAGGGACCAATTTCAGAAGCAGGTAGGTGAGATAGAAATTTCAATAGGACAAAATGCTATTAACCCCCTTTGACTTACCTTGTTGTTGATGAGGATGTGTCAAAATAGGTACCTTGTTGCTAGGGACCAATTTTAGAGGTATTTTTGTATGTTTACACACTGGTGTACGAATCTCAAGGCTTGCATGTGTCTATGTAAACTTGGCACAGGGGCCTTAAAATTTATAGTTGTGACCCTGAAATACCTCTCAGGGTTTTGGTGGACACTATTTTGGATGTTCAGCACCTAAAACACAAAAAAATGATGACTTAGTGATCAAGCTAAGCAAAATAAATAACTTGGTGGGGGTTCCATCGAGCGTGTAAGAATGAAATACAATAAAACCACTTCTTTTGAATTAATCTTTAAAAGGTGTTATAGTAAAGTCCTTTTTACAAATGTGCCCATGAGGGCCACAAAATGGATTTTTCCACTAGGAGAGTCATTTTTAATGGAGTGGAAAGCAATTGAAGGTGTCTTCTTTGTATCCCTCAATTTGGATGGGCTTACTGCTTGTGAGCCATCATGATCTACACCTATCCTAAAGACTTGTTAGACCTATAAAATTTGGTTCATGTTTTGCGGCTTGTCTTGATCAAAACCTATATTTATATAAATAAAAAGACCTTAAAACATAATTACAAATGCATGAAATGATGAAAAAGTAGGTTAGGAACCATACTTACCTATTTTTGTAGCCTCTAGACTATTGAAAACCAGGTTCACACACTAATGTGCGAACCTGACTATTTTCACCAGAATCGACAAATTTTGATCAAAATGTTCTTTTGATGCAGGGCCTTCTTTTGTTTCTTGTCAGGTCACCTTCAAAAATTTCTTTCTTTATCAGCAACCTGTCAATACAAAAAAGGACATGGTGGATTTTAATATAGACTTTTATGTGGTATGGATGGTGAATGATGTATTATGTATGTTGAGTGATGTTTGATAGCTTAGAGTAATTTTTACAGAGTTTTGTATAACTAAAGTGGATCTCTTTTAAAATGGTGGAATTGGCCTTCTATTTATAGAATTTTCCAAGGTTAGGGGAGGGGTTGAGGTGTCTCTATGAGGTATCCCCTATGATGTGTGCATTGTGAGGTGGTCATTGTGAGGTGTCCCCTAAGGTGTCCCCTGAGGTGGCATGTTGTGAGGTGTCCCCTAAGGTGGCATGCCTCATAAGTGAGTTTGGGTGAGAGAATATCTCACCCATATACATGCCATAATGAGCTAGAGGAAAGTCTCCAAATGGTACTTATTGCTTATTGAGGTGGAACACTTTTGAATTTAAAATTACTTTTATTTTGTAAAAGTCTCCATTTGTCATTTATTGCCCATGAGAGTGTGAGATGAAGCAAATATTAGGATGAAAGGTGTAAAGGCTAGGCTAGGCTATTCAAAGTAGACTAGGTGAGGTGGAAAGGCTAGGCTAGTCAAAGTAGACTAGATGAGGTGGAGGGCTTAGAATTAAACATGATTAGCTTATTTTTTATTGAAATTGCTGCCAAATTCATATTAGCAAAAATATTAAGGGAACAAATACAATATAAAGGCATACTATGGTCTAGGTGCCTACATCCATGCTTGAACATATAACATCGGAACCATGGTAGAATTCCCTCTAGTAGGGATAAAGCAAACATAGGTGCATTCACAGGGCCACACAGGGCACCCATCACTATAAATAAGCACATCGGAGATCACACACAGACCTCCACTATTGTATTACAATATGAGGCCATGAAGTCCCAACACAGAGGAATACTAAGAAATAATATGACACTCGAGACACCTGACTACAAGCATTGGAAGTGAACAGCCACACAAATGATCCCTTGGTGATCCCTGTTAAAAATTAAGATATCCCAATGGTTGTTATGGGGATGAAAAGCATGTCATCACCAAGACTAAAAATATGTGCTGACATAAAACTAAATGACTATATATTGTTGGGTTACTTCCTCTAATGGACAACGTACACACTATCTGCTAAGAAGAGACTACTGCACTGCCAAAATAAAAATTGTAAGGAAGCAGTCATGCTGGGAAAACATCTGCTAAGGATATGAGTCTAAGTTAGCGCTCCACCTCATGTTGTGATGGGAGCCTACTATGAGGACTAAAATAAATGATGTTGGATTCTAATTTCACTTGACCCAAAAGCTTCATCAATTATGTATGATTATACATCACCGAGCTATGTTGCCCAGTTAATTCACCTATCGCATTCTATAATATGTAAATACCATTTGATCTATGAGTTGAGGTCTCATAGATACACCTCTTTAGAGCTATGATTTCTTCTTGTAGTGCTTTCTCCTTACGGGTGCAACCTGTTGACTCAGCCTGCAATTGGCATTTTACAATAGAAAAGATGTTAGCTACTAAGAGATTAGAGATATCTTCTTGATCAGTTTAAAAAATATATTTGCATCAAGTCTTCCATATATGAAATATGATAGTTACTCTGGTAATGCAGAGAAGAAATTTTTGATTGGGTATTATATTGATCCATAATAAGGCTTGATCCATTACAATAGGCAGTGGTAAGGGATAAAGCAATTTATGTGCTTCACACCAAATATGGTGGGCACGAGCACAGTTCCAAAATAGATGTATTATCTCTTCCAAATCACAAAAAGGGCAATCACATTGCCCTTGGTCCATCCATTTCATCCTGCTCTGAGTAAGTAGACCTTGGAGGACTACATTCTAAAGAAGAATCTAGAAATTTCCTTGAATTTGGGTAAAGTTTATAAGCTTGAAGGTTCTTTTCCCAATTGGCCCAACTGAGCTCTAAGTTCTATTTTCTATTGAGCATATCTGCAAACTATTGACAATTCATAGGAAGCAAGGCTTGGTACCAAAACTTAAGGATTGGTTGCTCAAAGTTATGATTGTCAAACCATTTCCAATGTTACCAATGGGGTCTAGCTTCCAGAGGAGAAGATAAAGGTTGGGGTGCCTAGGATGAGATGGAAAGGATACACATAATCACTGATTTATCAATAGGATAGAGGCCAAATTCTAACTGGATTTACTTCCAATTTTTCCATGAGGACTGAGAAAAATCCGAAATGTCACCCACCAAAATTAATCCCCTTTTGAAGAACCACCTAGCAGGAAACCAGCGATTCATTTCAAGAGTTTGCGCATCAAGGGTGATGATGGGTGACCACCATAAGTTGTGCTAGAGGAAATATACAGGGCCTTGCTCTGGATGTTTCTACCATGAAATAAATTAATGTACTTGTTGCTAAGATTTTCAAATCCCTTTGAGAATATTACAACCTTTTATAGATAAATAAGGGGTTTGTAAAATAACGTTAGTGTATGACATATTTGCCCAAATTTTACCATCAACCTGGGGGTTTTTCAAATGCTCCCTCACCAACACCTTCCATGTATCATTCCCTATGATCATACTTTGCATCCATTTAGTTGTGAGTGCATATCCTATGCTTTAATATTTGGGAATCCTAGCCCACCGTATGAAATTGGTCTACAAAAATTGCTCCAGGAGACCATTTGGAGGCCTCGTTTGGCTAGGATTTTTACCCAAAAAAACTCTCGAAGAATACTATTCATCTTATCATACCCAACCTTACTAGGAGTCAAAAGAGAAAAGAAGTAAACATGGAAGGGGGCTAAAAATTTTCTAGTAATTTGGCTTTTAGTTGCTTGAGACATTTCCAAAGATTTCCATTATTTCAATTTTTTGGTAAATTTATCCATACATCAATCCCACATAGATTTAGGTGAAATGTCAACACCAAAAGGAAATACCAAATACTTAGATATTTCTCCTCTTTGCACCCACTTCCATGTTGTGGGTATCCAAACTGGCTTATCATAAAATCCAAAGGGAATAACAGATTTCTTAGGTTCTTGCATTATTTCACCAGAGGCCCTACAGAAGGTGTGAACTGTCTCAAGGATGTTCGTAAGATTTTGTTAATCTACCAAAGGAAAAAGTATAGAATCATCTGCAAAGTGAGAGTTGATAAGTTGGAAGCCATCTAGAAGGGGATACCTCTTATTCTCCCCTTTATAAATGCTCCTAAAAATAGTCCCTAAGATCCTCTAGGTCATGGCATTAGAATGGTACTATCAATTACCCAATCACTCTTTGAGATTCTTTGAAGAGACGATAGAATTTTTTGTCCAACAATTTGGGGTCTATGTCAAAAGGAATGTGTCAATGAAGGATGTCTATATGCTAAAAAAAGGAAAACAATTTTTTTCAAATTTATTATCTCATTGGAGGAGTGTAGTTGGACGATTAATATATACTCTACCTCCTTCAGATATACTTGAAATATTTATTAAAAATCTGTAAGAAAAAATATCTTATGAGTTGGAGACCACAACTATCACATCCTTTGATCAAGCGATATATTGAGAAATAAGGGTATAGAAAGCCCTTATCCGAAGAGGCCAACTCAAGATGAAATAAGATAGAACCACTAAGTCACAATATAATAGCAAGCATGTGGTGGACGACAAGGTAACGATAGTATACCCGTTAACACTATTGTTAACAACCTATAAAATATGGTGCTAAGACAACCTAAAAAGCCTCAATAGAGAAATTTCACAAGACTCAACATACCTATTATGGTGGTTCTAAAACTTTTGAAAGCTAACATGATTGAGTTGCCTCCCATTAGGTAACCTAATACCATGACTAATTTGTACAAAGTTGGACAACACTGTGAGTATCATCAAGTGGAGGGGCACATAACAAACTCATGTATAATAATAAACATGTGGTTCAGGACCTCATTGATGAATGTCACCTTGTTATAGAAGGTTCTAAGTCCAATCCTCCAATAAACAACCAACTTCGTACTCAAAAAACACTCACAATAAATCAAGACATGGGGATTTTTCAAGATCCCCTCCCTAAGCATGGTCAGTCGATAGCTAATAAAATGTCATACCATAAATTACCCCCTCCATATGATTATATGGTTGGTATGATTGTGGTAACTACAAGAAGGCAAGTGCAAGTTCAAACCCAACCATCTCAGTAGTAGATGAGTTCAACATCCAACCTACCTTCAAAACCTCCCTTAGTTTTGAGAAATAAAAGGAGCACAAGTATAGAGAACCCACATTTAGTGTTAAAACCATAACCTAAAGTCTCCTTCGACATCCAACAACAACTAGCTAGTACCCCAACTAAGATTCTTCTTTTAGATTTTTTACAAACTTTCCCTATTCATAGGAAAGCTTTGTTGGAGCTTCTAACAAAACAATCTATCCCACAAGATATTTCCCCTAGTGATATAGTATATGTCATAGGTTCTCTTGGGATAGATCACATCATATTTTTGGATGACAACATGCCTTTCTCTAACTTATGAGGGGACTCTTCCTTCTACATCATTGCATTTATTGGGGAAACTTTTGTCAAGCGGATCTTGATTGACAATGGATCTTCCCTTAATTTATGCACATATCAATTTTTCCAAAGTTTTGGATTAAAAGAGGAATATTTAACTAAATTTTATTTTATCATCAAAGCCTTCAACAATGAGTTCCAATAGGCCTGCAATATTATATCCCTCCCCCTTAGGGTTGGACCTAATATTTTAGATACCTTCTTCTATGTGGTGTCTTGCCCTGCATCTTTCAATATTCTCCTTGGATGCCCTTGGATCCATGCAATGAGGGTTGTCCCTTCCAATTTTCATTAATGCTTAAATTTTGAATTCATGAATCAACTTGTAACCTTTTTGGGTGATCGTCATCCATTCGAATATTGTTCAATGGTTGAACAAGCTCAATATGGTCTCAATATTTGTCCTTCGATCTCTATCTCTTCTTATCCTACTAATCCTTCCTCACAAATAATTGAGCAACTTAAAAATTTAAAAGTGAGTGAGGGACTGATAATCAATGTTTCATCACAAGATCAAACCAATCCATTTCTTCAAGAACCTCTTCTATATCTTGCTCAGTTACCACCTTCACCAAGGACTCTAGGTCTACCCTATAAGAAAGGTGAAGTTGTACACATTGGAACGTGTACCTTTGTCTTTGTAGGAATATCCCTAGAAGAAAATATTTGTGGTAGCAACCCCTTTCCTATAGAGTGTTCTTTCACTCATTGTTACTTGTCAAGTGATTATCCACTTCCCAAGAAAATCCTATCTAGTATGGGATATATATGTAAAGGTTTGGGGCCACAAAAGAAAGGTATTCAAGAACCTTTAGAAGTTGAGCTTTGGCATAGGAGATGTCGCATAGGATATATACCCAAAAAAAACCAACCTTTACCATTTGATGATGATGATCACCTTATGACTTACGATGAATTTCTAGATCATCAAGGCTTGGAATGGACTGATGAGGATGAGGGATTGCCTGATCCCACTAACATTGTTTGTAATGTGGTAACATTTGGTGCATCCTAAGTTAGTCACAATCCCATGGGAGTATGTTGAAAGTGAAACTCTTTATGACATGGCTTATGAGGATGTCCTTCAAAATAGCTCCTTTGATAAATCAGTCCCTTATGTTGTGTAGGTTGAGTCTTCTAGTTCTCAAGAGGACTTTGGTTCTGTCTCCTAAAGACCTTGAGAAATTAGGAGAAATCCCTACCCTATCTCCTCTTAAGATGATTCAAACATTCTCATTGAGGAGACCATAGATGTCAACATAGGTTTTGAAGAGAGCCCTAGAATCCTTAAGCTAGGTAAAGCCTTGTCCATGGATGAGCAGGAGCAATTGACCAATTTTTTGAAAGAATTTCATGACATATTTTCTTGGTCATATACCAACATGCTAGGGCTTGACCCTTCCCTCGTCATGCATCATTTGGTAGTGAAACCTAAATTTAATCCTATTAAGAAAAAACTTAGGAAGATGCATCCTAAGGTCATCATTTCAATCAAGGAAGAGCTTCAAAAACTTCTTGATGTTGATTTTATAAAAGCTATTGACTATTCTAATTGGATCTCCAACATCGTTCCTATAGCTAAGAAGGAAGGAACAATCAGAATATGTACCAATTTTAGGGATTTTAACTTAGCATATCACAAGGATGATTTTCCCCTACCCAACATAGATCAGATCATAGATTTCACTATCAAATGTGCGATGTTATCTCTCATGGATGGTTTCTTAGGATACAATCAAATTATGATTATCCCTGAGGATCAGGCCAAGATAACTTTCATCACTCCATGGGGTACCTTCTATTGGAAATTTATGCTTTTTGGCTTGAAAAACATTGGTGCCACATATCAAAGTACCATGACTTATATTTTTCATGACATGATGCATGATACCTTACAAGACTATGTGGATGATATTTTAGGTCGCTCTATACTTCGAAAGAAACAAGTTCATGATTTAAGATGGATTTTTAAACAACTTCAACAATTTAGGGTTCATCTTAAGCCCTCCAAATCTGTATTTGGAGTCACATTTTGGAATTTGTTAAGCATCATCATTTTTAGGTGAGGCATTGAATTTAACACCACTAAGATAGCGGCTATTACTAACATACCTCCTCCTCATAATCAAACCGAGTAGCATAGCCTACAAGGTAATATTTAGGTTATTCATCAGTTCTTTGCCCAATTAGTCAATAAGTGTTGACCCTTTCTTAAGATTCTTAAGAAATATGTCGAGTTCAAGTGGGATGAAAAGTGTCAAAAATATTTTGATACGCTCAAAGAGTATCTCACTTCTTCGCCTATGTTAGTTCTTGTTGGAATTTGAATGTCATACTTCCTATAGTTTGGTTAGCATATATCTTTGTATTCCTACGTAGCTAAAGTTAGTCTTGTTCTAGACATTGTTGAGAGCATATAGGATGTAAGTTAGACTTTGTCTATGTTAGGGTGTCTAGCAAATAAACAACAGATTTTTTTACATAAATAATGGTGTGCCAACAAGGTTGAGCCACAATTAGTTCTTCCCAGAACTATATAATGTAATTCAATGCAAGCATATGAATATAATGAGATGTTATTCTTATTGTGGTATCAGAGCAAGTGGAAGATCAAATCATGTGTGCACATCTAGTTGTTCATCACGTTGTTGTGAGCACATCTGGTTGTTCATAATTTCTAAGAGAACGCGGTGCAAAGATCCAAGGAAGAAATTTTTTATGTCATAAACTATGAAACCTGTGTTTCTTTGGTAAAGTGACCTGCATTTGATCGTGAACCTGCATTTGGTGTTTCAAGATGTCATGGCAAGTTGGACGTCTCCAAAATTCAAAATTTGTGGTCTATGACAGTCAAGACCTACGTATTATGGATGTAGACATGCCAAAGCGTTTCTACGATAGAGATTTATTGTGTTCTTCGATATTTTTTGTGTTGAAGGAACTACACAGACTGCGTTAAATATTGGTATCTTGCAGTAGTTTGAATGAGGATGTATATTGGAGGAGGACTTGTTGAAGATAATCATTGTATTATTAGATGTGTTGTGGAGCTATTGTATGATTGTAGATGTGTTGTGAGACGTTCTTACCTGTTAGTAGACATATTTACCTACACGAAAGCCATATTTTTTGACAACCACAAGGATTCATTACATATTGCTTTACGATTGGCTCACAATTTGCAAATAAGACAATTGTAATTTGCACTTGTTTTGCTGTGATGTTTCAAATTGTGTTGAATAAGAGTTTGATTTATGCAGAGAAAATGTGAACATCTACCATGATACTGCATGAGGAGACTACGCAATTTGGAGAGGAGATTTTGTCACATCTACCATGAGCCTGCAAATGAGCTAGCTGTGAATTGCATTAAACGAGACGATCGAAAGACGTTCCCTATTTATTTTTAAAGAAACATTTGCATTACGGAGATAAAACACCTGTGGCGGTCAATCACAGACTATGACTAGGTTGATGATATGACGATTGGGCATCGCTGAATATGACACCCTACCAGCCTGTATGGAGACCTTGGAAATCCATGAGCGATAGCATTGAAGTGCGTAGATACTCAAGGTGAAACTGCCACGTGGAGCAATCGATGGCTGAAAGGAGATTCGTGTCTGGACATAAGCAGAGTGTCGTGGTATTTGGGCTCTGGTAGGGTCAGGCATAGATGAAAAAATTTGTTACAATGTTGTATGGAACGAGTTAAAAAAAAACCAAAAACTTAATTTGATACGTTGTTAGTATTATTGTTTTAAACATGGAGTTTTTGTTTGAAGATAGAGTTTGTTTTTTTTATGTTCAATGCATTATAATATGTCTTATCAAAGTTCCTGTGCATTGTAAATTACTTACATTGCGTAGAGTGGAGGATAATATCACCTGAGGCTGATTTGTTCTGCTGTTGTACTACTACTATTTTCATTGTTGTTGTTTTTTGAAAACAAAGGTTTTTTTTCATCAATAAAGTCTTGTTAATTAATTAGTGAGCTATGGCTGCTAATAACAACTTACCAATTCCTGAGTTTAATGGGTTGGATTATGAGTATTGGTCTATCAATATGAAGACCTTACTCATTGGTAAAGGGTTATGGGACATAGTAGAAGAAGGCTACACTGAACCAGCAAATTGGACCACCTTGAGTGCATTTGATAGAACTACAAAGAAGGATGTGCAAAAGAAGAACTCTTTTGCTCTCTACCATTTCCAAGCAGCTTTGGAGAAAAGTATCTCTCCAAGGATTTCTTCTTGTTCAAAAACCCTAGAAGCATGGACAGCCTTGAGAGATAGCTATCAAGAGAGCAATCAAGTGAAGCAAGTGAGACTTCAAACTTTGAAGAGATATTTTGAAAATCACAAAATGCAAGATGATGAAAGAGTAGAAGATTATTGTGTGGGTTAAAGCAATTGTAAACATAATGGAGACACTTGGAGAAGATATCAAAACTAAAGTGATTGTGAAGAAAGTGTTGAGAACACTTCTTCATAAGTGGAATTATATTGCTATTATTATTGAAGAATCTAAATATTTATCTACTCTAACTTTTGATGCTCTAATTGGTTTTTTGATGTCCCATGAAGAGAGACTCCAAGGTGCTACATAATCAATATTTGGAGGTGATGACAAAGCATTCTCATCCAAAGAAGGTGAGACTCATGGAAATGTACAAGGAAGAGGACAAGAGGAAGAGGAAGAGGTAGATCAAGAGGTGGTTACCAAGGAAAAGGAAGAGGAAGTGGAGGTGACAAATTAAACGAGTCTTGTTTTCATTGTGGCAAGCTTGGTCACTTTGAAAGAGATTGTAGAATAAAGGCTTCTCAATAAGGGAGAAGTAATAATTATGGAAACTATGGAGAAGAGGAAGGAACTTCTTCAAATTTGTTCCTCACATATGGAAAATCAGATCAAAATCTTAATGAAACTTGGATTTTGGATACTGGTTGCTTAAATCATATGAGTGGCAAAGAAGAGTTATTTCCTATAATAGATTCCACATACAAGTCCAAGATCAAATTGGGAGAAGACAAGACACTACAAGTTGGAAGCCATGGAGGTTTCAACAAAAGAAGGCACAAATAAGGTGAACAATATCTATTACACTCCTAAACTCCAACATAATTTGCTTAGTGCTGGACAAATCATGGAAAAGAACTATAAACTTGTTTTTGAAGATGGAAAATGTGTAATTTTTGACAAAAATAATTGTAATAGAGTTGTCACACATGTACCTATGAAAAAGAATAGGTTATTTCCTCTTAAGTTTTGGGAACAAGGAGGTGCTCAACTTGCTAGTGTGGCCATAGAAAATCCAAGTGTTCTTTGGCATTTGAGATATGGTCATCTTAATTTATTTAAGCTTGAAGTTGTTGACTTCATAAGCTATGGTATGTGGATTACCAAAAGTTGAAGAGCACAAGGAGGTGTGTCAAGGATGTGCTTTGGAAAAGCACTCAAGAATAAATTTTCCAAGAGGTCAAGCATGGAGAGCAAGCCATCCACTACAATTGGTACATTCGGATATTTGTGGTCCAATGCATACCAAAATTTTGGGTAACAATTCTTACTTTCTCATTTTCATTGATGATTTCTCTAGAATGTGTTGAATTTATTTTTTGAAAACTAAATATGAAGCTTTTGAATGTTTCAAGGATTTCAAAAATAATGTAGAGAATCAAAGTGAGTATGTTGTAAAAATATTAAGGACTAATAGAGGAGGGGAGTTTTTCTCAAATGCATTTCTCAAATTTTGTAAAGATTGTGGGATCAAAAGGCAATTCACTACTACCTACACCCCACAACTAAATGGTGTGGCTGAAAGCAAGAACCGCACTATTATAGAAATGGCTAGATCAATGCTTCAAACAAAGAAACACAGTAACATAAATTGGGCTGATGTTGTTAGGACAATTGTTTACATTTTGAATAGGAGTCCCACTTCTATTTTAGATGGGATAACTCCATATGAGGGATGGTATGGAAAAAGCCTAATGTAAAGCACTTCAAATTTTTTGGTTGTCTTGCATATGCACATATTCCTGATGAGACAAGAAATAAACTTGATCCCAAAAGTCAAGCATGTATTTTTATTGGGTATTGTCAGTCTTCAAAGGCATATAGACTCTACAATCCAAAAACACACAAAGTTGTAATATCCAGAGATGTAATTTTTTATTAAGGGGGAGTATGGGGTCATCAAAAACATTTTTTTTATGATGTATCTCATGATGCAAACTCCTCTCAAGTGCAGACCATTACAAGAACAGCCATGGAAGTCCTCCAAGTCCAAAAAAGAGTTCTACTCCAAGTACAAGTGCTACTCCAAGTTTTTCTCCACAAAGATCAGCAAGTTCTTCTCCAATGGAAGTAGATCCACCATAAATAGGTAAGAGAACACTTCAGTACCATCCTTCTTTTCAAATGATGGACAAGAATTTTCAAAGAAGGTACACTAGAATTCAAGCTAGTGAGATGAATGAAGTCTTGAAAAGACTTGAAAATTTGCACATGTATGGTGATGAAGACTCCCAAGAACCTAAGGGAGATGTTGTAAACTATGCTTTAATGACTAGTGTAGAGCTAGAGCCATCTATTTATGAAAAATCATGTAATCATGATGTATGGCAATAAGCCATGAAAGAGGAAATGACCTCTATAAAAAAGAATGACACATGGGAGCTAGTGGAGCTTTCTAAGGGAAATAAATATGTTGGATTTAAATGGGTCTATAAGACTAAGTTCAATGTTGATGGAAGCATTGAAAGACACAAGGCAAGGCTATTAACAAAATGGTTTACTCAAAATTATGGGATTGACTATGAGGAAACATTTTCTCCTATTGCTAGACAAGAGATCATCAGACTAGTACTTTTCTTGGCTGCCCACAAAGGGTGGAACATTCAACACATGGATGTTAAGAGTGCCTTTCTCAATGGGTACTTGAAAGAAGAGGTTTTTGTGAAACAATGTCAAGGATTTGAAGAACAAGGTAAGGAGACCCTTGTCTACAAATTGAAGAAAACATTGTATGGACTAAAGCAAGCACAAAGGGCATGGTACTCACGCATTGATGGCTATTTTCAAAGCTATGGATTCACTAGGAGCAAAAGTGAACTTACTCTCTACTACATGAAACAAGGTAAAGATATCATTATTGTGTGCTTATATGTGGATGATCTAATATTAATGGGTAGTAGTGCTAAAATGAATGAGGAGTTCAAAAACTTTATGATGAAAGAGTTTGAAATGAAGGATCTAGGTTTGATGCATTACTTCCTAGGAATGGAGGTACATCAAACAGGAAATGGAATATCAACATAAATATGATCAAGACATGATAAATAAATTTGATATGGAGCAATGCAAGTCTGTTGCAACTCCAACCAGTCATGGGATACAATTACGCAAAGAATATGGAGCACCAAAAGTTGACAAGACCACTTACAAGAGCATGGTTGGGAGTCTAATATTCCTCACCAATACAAGACCGGATATTAAATATGTTGTTTCTCTAGTTTCAAGGTATATGGTTGATCCATCTGAACTTCATCTACAAGCAACTAAAATAATTTTGAGATATGTAAAGGGTACATTGGATTATGGGATCCATTACCACAAGTGTAATGTTGTAAAATTATTTGGCTTTAGTGATAGTGATTGGGGAAGCAACATAGATGATAGGAAATCTACTTCAGAGAATTGTTTTAGTCTTGGTTCAGGACTAATTACTTGGAGTTCTAAAAAGCAAACTACTGTACCACTATCATCTACTGAGGTTGAGTACATAGCAATCACAAATGCTAGTGTCCAAGCCTTATGGTTGAGAAAAGTACTTGAAGAAATAGGTGAGAGACAAAATGATCCTACCATATTGTATTGTGACAATATGAGTGCCATCCAATGGGTACATAATCCTATCCACCACAGCAGGTCCAAACACTTTTACATGAAGTATCACTTCATAAGAGACATGGGGGAAAAAAATGTGGTTGAGCTAAAACATTACAAAACTTTGGACAACATAGTAGATATCTTCACCAAAGGAGTTGCTAAAGCTCAGTATATAAATATGAGAGACTGTCTGGTCAACCCTCTCAACTTTAAGGGGGAGAATGTTAGACTTTGAATGTCATAATTCCTATAGTTTGGTTAGAATATATCTTTGTATTCCTACATAGCTAAATTTAGTCTTGTTCTAGACATTATTGAGAGCATATAGAATGTAAGTTAGACTTTGTCTATGTTAGGATGTTTAGAAAATAAACAGCAGGTTTGTTTACGTAAATAATGTGTGCCAACAAGGTTGAGCCACAATTAGTTCTTCCCAAAACTATGTAATGTAATCGGATGCAAGCATATGAATATAATGAGTCGTTAATCTCAGGTCCTCCCAATCGGATAAGCATCTACATAGCTACCATATCTCACACTTTTGGGGCCATGCTGGCCCAACATGATGATCAAAACAAAGAGTGAGTCATCTACTATAACAGTAGAACTCTAGTTATCTATGAAACCCAATATACTCCTTTAGATAAGCTTTGCCTCGTTGTAGTGTTTGCTTTCCAGAAGTTAAGAAACTACATGATCAACCATAAGACATTGGTGGTTGCCAAGTTTTATCCTTTACGCTATTTAATGTCTAAATCCCACCTTTCAAGTCAAGTCACTAAGTGGGTTCTAGCCCTTAGTGAGTTCAATCTAAATTTCATAGGTCACAAGGCTATTAAAGGTCAAGTCATTGCTAACCAGTTAGCCTCCACTCCCCTAGAATTAACCCATCCTTTAGTTTTCGAGTTTCCTGATGAGTGCTTCAGCATCGAAGCTGAAGAGCCAAAGTCCTGAACTTTATTTTTTGATGGAGCTCGATGCTTAAGGGGTATTGGTGTTGGAATCATTTTTTTTACCCACAAAAATGACTCATTCTCTTTTCTTTCAAACTTCGTTTCACTTGCACAAATAATACTACAGAATATGAAGCTTTGATCCTTGACCTTAGAGTTGCCTTAGCCTTGAATGATAGAGTCCTTTCAGTCTTTGGTGATTCTCAACTTTTGGTTATCCAAATAAACGATGTTTATCAGACTTGAGATGATAAACTTAAACCATACAAAATATTATCACCAAGCTTTTGTCTTTATTTGACAAGGTCACCATAAAGTTTGTCCATAGATCCTCCAACCACCATGTGGATTACATGGTCATTTTTGCATCCTTGATTCATTTGGATTTATAAGATAATCAAGCGTAGATTATCATTAGACAACTCCAAGATCCTACGTTGCTTAGTTCTAGTATTGTTACCTTAGGTTTTTTGACCATCAAAGCCTCCTCATTTGATCCATGGTATACCGATATATTTAAATTCCTTAAGGATGGCTCGATTCCTAATGGTTTAGATAACAATCAGTGTAAGCTTTTGCACAAAAGAGTGTGTCGATTCATTATAATTGGAAATACCTTATATCGACGTTCTTTTTAAGGCATCCTCTTGCGATGCCTTAAATCTAATGAAACTCGACTAGCCCTTAGTGAAGCTCATGAAGGATCATGTGGAGGCCATTTTACCGATAATGTTATTACCAAGAAGCTCCTTCAAATAAGGTACTATTGTAATTCCATGGAGAAAGATGCATGTGACCATGTTTGATGATGCGATAATTGTCAATGCCATGATATTCTTGTCCATGCTCCTCAAAACCTTTAAGTTATTTCTTCCCCTTGGCCATTCTCTATGTGGATATTGGACATTATAGATAATATTAAACCCATGTCATCTGATGGTCACAAATTTATAATAACAATGACAAATTACTTCACTAAATGGGTTGAAGCCATGCCCTTGACTTTGGTGACTAGAAATCAAGTATCCAAGTTCATCTTTATCCAGATTCTTTGTAGGTTAGGGATTCCTTAGGTGATTGTTTCTAACAATGACACTCCTTTCAAGAACAAGTATGTTCATAAATTGTGCTAAGTACAAGATTCATCATAAATGATCAACTTCATACTACTTTCAAGGTAACAGGTAAGCTAAAGCATCCAACAAGCCTTTAATCAAAATATGGATTATTTTGGTTTGTAAGATCGATCGTGATTGGCATATCCTCTTTTTTCGGAGTGATTTGTCGAGCGGTTTTTGGGATTTCGATGGTTGGTGGGTGTGGGTGGTTTTAGCCCATGGTATTGTACCCACGGTATTCTAATACCACTTTGTGGTTTAGGGTTGTAATATTTTCCTTTATATTGATTGTAATTTCCCATGGGTAAGGTGAATAATAATAGAAAAGGAGTTGTGGCTCTTGTTTGATGGATGTAGCCCATATCGGGTGAACCAGGATAAATCTCTTATGTTCTATGTGCATGTATTTTGTGAGTTGTTATTTTTCTTATGTATCATTTAGTTTATGCACTATTATTCTAGAATAAGTTAGAGTAAAGCTCTTCAAAAAAGGACAACCATGATACCAATCGGTGTTGGTTTAAAAACAAACAAAAAAAAATGGCAAAGGCACATCACAAAGGTAAAATAGACAAAGACACAATGTTGCTAGTGAAGTGTTTGATTCCGATTCTGATTCTGGTTCAGAAAGAGCACACAAAGTGCTCATGGCTCAAACAGCATTGTAAAGGAAAACAAATTTGTCACCCAAGGCAAGCACCATTCCAACCCTTTTTTAGGCTTCATAAATAGCATAAGTGTTTGTTTGAAGTACTTGCAATAAATGGGTGATTGTACCTCTTTTTAGGCTTTATAAAATAGCAAACTCTTTTTGTTTGAAGTACTTGTAACAAAAGGGGAGAATTTTCTGGTGTCATTTTTTGAAATTTGCCTAGGAGGCAATCTTTGTAAATGTCTTAAAAAGCTTCATGAGTTGCATATCTTTTGCAATTAATTGGGGATACACATTTCTTTCCTACTTCATGCAATTTTTGTAAAAAGTGAGGAAGACTTATAAGGATGCATTTTTTACAGTGACCGAGACCTTAGTCACACTTCTTTTAGAAATTTTATTACAACATGTTTTGCAACAAGGGGGTAAACTTATAAGGGTGCATTTTCGGCAGCGACCGACACCTTAGCTACCTTATCAAAACTTTTACAAAATCATATTATAATCGAATGAACCTCGTATGTAGTGATCTACTCTAATACACCTAGCGGTCGCAGCGGTTGGTTACCCATGCAATACCGGTTGGATGACAACATTACAATAAGGGCATTCATTGATGTGAAAACAAAGTGAGGAATGATCCACTTTTTTCTTAGAGCAACCAGAGCACTATGACAGAGCCCGAGCCAAAGCAAGAGCCAACATATCAACATCTTTTTCACTGTATTGGGGCAGTTATATACATTACCCAAATAATGTAATAAGGGGGAATTTTAGAGTTACTATGCTACAGTAACTATGATTATTACCTCATTTGGTAATTAGTAGATTCTCTTAGGTAGATTTAATTTACCGCATGGTAAAAAGTAGTATTTACCTTTTTACCATTAGGTTATTACATTATTACCCTAGTAGGTTAGATTAATTACTTTATCTTTCTACTTAACCATGAAGATATTCATGTCAAATATCTTATGGTTATCACACACTATTGTTTAGATGTGAGATATTAATCATATTGTTAGTGATTAATATATTGTTAGTTGTTAGCACTTAATCCTAGCTGGTAGCTACCTTTAAGGGGGGACTACCTATTAGGCTATTCATAGCCTATGCCTATTGTTATTTAAACACTATTCATATCAATATCATGACTAATGGTTTTACGCATATTATTTTCTTTTGCTAACATGTAGTTCACATGCATTGCACTCTCACTAGGGCTCTGATGCCTAGCAAAATCCCCAACCTAGGGCTCATGCATCACTTCACTTTTCTTCTTGTATTTCCTGAATTTGAAAGTTTTTTTACAATGACCATCAATTTCTCTCCAAATTCAAGGAATACAATTTTCTTCTCGGTGTATCCTTGTCCTTTGCATGTTTTTTTCTTCTTTTTATCAAGACAAGGATATATGTTCTTCATCCATTTGCTCATATTTGCTTTCACATTTTTTTCTTATTGACTTTTCAATTGTTAAGCGATCCTCGTGGGATAGGGTAGATATCGCATGAATGTCATTTATGGTATTCATACAGCCACTGACTATCTTACGCACACCTCTTAACCTTTGAAACTTCCAGACAGATGCACACACATACAATTCCTTGCTCTTTGCTCATTTTTTTCTTCCTCTCTTTTCTTCTAACATATGCACACACTCACATATTGCTTTACTTAGCTTGCTTTGTTCATACACTTTCTTGCACACACCACACCCTTATCGGGTTACACTCCCCTTGACTTAGCGGGCACTACACCCCAATATAGGATGCACTCCATGACCATTTTAGCAGCTCATACACAGCACATCCTAGCGGGTAATCGTCCCACAACATTTACTAGAGCACACACCCATAGCGGGTATCACTCCATCTTGTCCATCTTAGTAGGAACCACACCCCATTATAGGATAGACTCCATGACCATCTCAACAGGTTATACATAGCACACATCCTAGCGGGTAATCACCCCACACTAGCAACTAGCGAGCACACACCCATAATGGGTATCGCTTCACTTGATCATTTTTTAAGCATAACACGCTTTACAAATAGCTTCATGGCCATGCATGTGGGGCATCCTCCATCTCGATTATTTACGTGCATACATCCTTACAGGGTTTTGCTTCTTTTTTTCTTTCTTTTGACCTTTTGGAGCTTTGTTTCCCCCTTCTTCTCTCCTCTTCCCCTCTTCTTTATTTTCCCTTATTTCTTCTATTCATCCATGCATTTCATCTTAGGTAGATTTCATTTCATGCATTAGTTAGTTGCATTAGTTAGATTCATTATGTACCCAGTTACCATTGTCATGATTTTGCTATGTTTGCTTTGTTTTCTTTTGTTTTTCCACTTTGCTTTCTTTGTTTACCTTTTTTTCAAGTTTTTTTAAGGAACTTTACATTCCTTATGAAACTCGAGAGGTCATACCAACCTTAGAGGCATTAAAGATATTAATATCTTGATTTGCAGGCAAAAGTATAAAGTGTTCGTAATGATACCTTTCTGCATCACCCCTCTGTCCAAACCCGACCACCCGTTTTTTGTGTTTTCCCACAAGTTTCTACATATTTCTTTGATGCATTTATTTGGCCATAAATATATCAAAGAGAGGGTAAAATGTAGACATGAAAATTTGACCCATTAAGATGAGTCATTTCTCCCTATTTTTCCCCTTAAGTTGTTAAAGGTCATCTTTGAGACAACTTTTCTCCCATGAAATCTTCTCCATTTCTCCCAAAACATATACCATTGGATCGGTCTCAAAAAGAGCTTTTGACTGTATATGATATGTCCCATTCTAACATCATTTTGTCCTCCAAAATGCTTAAAAACCACACATGGTTCTAGTTGTCGCAATTGCACAATTTTCGAAAGTTGTAGAACCCTAGTGGCCACCCTAACCCTAAAATTTAAATTTTAAATTTGGTTTTTCCCATATTGTACCCCTTTAAAACCCTCTATAAAAAGGGATTTAATCCCCTTGCTTTTATCCTGGCTCCTGGTTCCTAGCTCTCTTACTTCTCTTGATCTTCCGAATACCTCTCTTGCTCATTTTTTTAGCCCTTTAATCCTTTTGATCTTTTAAATTTTCTTGTGTAATCGGTTGTTAAGGGATTCTTTGTGATCCGTAAGTGGAGAAGGCTTGTTAACGACAATCTTATCTTCTTGGAGAAGGAAAGGTTCTCCATTGATTCTCCCTCACGATCGTCAGGTTATCCCTTTGTTTACTCTCTTCCATTATTTTGTGTTTTAGCATATTTCTGTATTTTTATTTTGGGTATTAAACCCTCCATATAGATCTGTATTGAAGTCATTGATTTTGTTATTTATTTTTATTGCCGCGTCTTCTGTATTTTTTATTTTGGGTATTAAACCCTCCATATAAATTTGTATTGAAGTCATTGATTTTGTTATTTATTTTTATTGTCGTGTTTTCTGTGTGTTTATTTTGGGTATTAAAACCCCATATATAAATTTGTATTGAAGTCATTGATTTTATTATTTACTTTTATTGTCATATTTTTGTGTGTTTATTTTGGGTACTAAAATCCCATATATAAATCTACAGCGAATTCATTGATTTTATTATTCACTTTTATTGTTGTGTTTTATGTGCTTTCATTTCGGGTTTTAAAACCCTCTATGAAAATTTGTTGTGTAAACATTAATTTGTTTATTTGAT
The DNA here is from genome assembly GCA_028583015.1 of Wollemia nobilis. NCBI lineage: Eukaryota > Viridiplantae > Streptophyta > Pinopsida > Araucariales > Araucariaceae > Wollemia > Wollemia nobilis. The sequence continues at coordinate 16,401,585 of JAQPPZ010016436.1, read as the reverse complement.
TTTGTTATTTTGTGTTATTATCGTGTTATTTTATTTGTTCGTTGTGATCTACTCTATTATTGTAATCATATGATATTGGGGTCAAGTGTTTACCTCCAAACCCTAGGAATTGTTTCTATTTTATAATCTTTTAAACATTTGTCTCTGTTTTATTCTATATCCTAACACTCTGTTTCATTTAATTTAATTGCATTAACTTGGGGGCAATCACTTTGTCCCCAAAACCCTAGCTAGTAAAATTGCATTGCATTCATTTTGTTAATACTTCATCCATTGTGCACATATTTGCTATAACCATTCCAAAAGGTCAAGATCATTATTTTGCTTTAAGGTCAGCTAAAAGGACCTAGGGGGCTTGACTACTGCGCTCCCGAGCACAATAGCAATTGCGACCTAAGCAGGCCCCCTACCATTGACCACCAATTTTAGTGTCTCTATGCAGTTTGTCTTACAGGTTTAAGTTGTCGAGATTACTAGACACAAGTTAAAGCGAGGAACAATCACCGATCCAGATAAGTGTTTCAATAAACCATTAATTTGTTTTATTTGTGTCTTCCCTTTATTTTTTTATTTTTAAAAATTTAGATCATAGATAAAGGAAGATATTTAGTTAAGTCCTTAGGCATTTGAAGAATAAAAGGCATATAGATTGCATTTAGGGATTTTTAGTTTGTTTGTGCACCTCTTTCTCTCCTTTGCTTGAAGTATAAAATATTCTATTTTTGTATAAGCCAGGGTTAGAATTCATCAAATTGAAGAATCATACTAGGGTAGCAATTGTATTCTTGCACATTGTCTTTTTTGCATCGCATTTCATTTTGTAGTTTAAATATTTTAGAAAGCCAAAACATAGGTGTCTTCTAAATTAACACATCAAAACATCATCCAAACCCCCCGGACTTGGAACGAGTCCTTAAAACCATTCCTGGTGAACCCTTTTTCCCCCTTGTCCATTGAGTGTAGAGACATAACAACCGTCGAGATCGCCTCCGGGCTTCCCAGCGGATCCAGCCTTGAGAATCGTATGCAATGTGTAGTTTTTCCTCCTCTATAGTACTCATCCATAGTCGCCCTCATGGTCCCTCCCTATCTTGTCACCATATCAATACGTAGAGTCGCTTGATCGTTGCCTCTCCCTCCAGCTCACATGGTAACCCCGTTGGTCAGAATATTGTAAAGTGCTCTCATCCCCACACCTACAATAATATGATGCAACCCAAGCTTACCCTCCTCCGTCAACGCACCTCGTACAACTCAAAGTATAGCTGGATCAATGAAGTTGGTGCCCATGCATATACCATCAATGTCTCAATTAGCTCTGCCACAAATCTCAACAAATTCAAATTTGGCAGTATCACGTTCGATAGCAGAAATATCACAAATAGTTGTCATGGTGTTAGCTTCCTCTCTCATAGTCTATCATATACTGTATCTTGTTGTTGCTCGTGTCCATTGTCTCCCACTCCTCACCATATATCTCCATCAACACCTCCTCCCTATCCATGGTTGCGTGAATAGGGATACCCTCCACTAGTAGACGAAATATGCAGCACACGTCCTCTAAGGTCACTATCATCTCTCTTGATGGAAGGTGGAAGGTCCCCCTATCTAGGTCCCATTTCTCTGCTAAGGCGAAAAGGTACCACTAATCCGCATGCACAAGCTCAATTTATGCCACCTCCCTCAAACGTATTACCTCCAACCACTCTGTCTACCTCTATCAACTTATCCCTGGCACATGGAAACACAATGCCAAATCAATGTCGTGGTCGTAACATCCTTAATTACAATCACCACAACAAGATTATCAGCTCGTCATTTCCATCTCATACATATATCATAAAAGAAAAAAGAAAAACACACCAAACATAACCACAAAAAGAAAAACAAAAATAAGATTTTCCTCTTTTCCATGTGGTCGCAATTTCAAAAAAAAAATCACGCATCATTTCCCTCATTTTCAAATTTTGCAAAAAAAAAAAAAATTGCCCACCCCATCATGTCACAATCTAACACAATTTCTAATCTCTAATTTTTAAGTTGCAAAAAAAACATTGCCTACTCTATGGCATTTAAAATTTCTCATACAAAAAAACTCATGAAACAACTACAAAAATTCAAGAATAACACATCAAAACCAAAAGAACTGTGGTACTTATTGGCTATGCACACACTCCAACTCTCATTGCAGTGCTTACTCCCTCCATCTCGTCCTCTACTTTCTTCTCCTTCCTTCTCCTTCTTCTCTATCGCCCTCCATAGTTACAAAAATTACCCCACAAGCCCTATTTATAGATTTGCGCTGGTAACCGCCCAAATATGTTACCAACCGCCCTGGGCGGTTACCAAAGCATAGGCCAACTACCCTGGGTGGTTCCCAAGGCGATTGGTAACCTATTTGGGCAGTCACCAAAACACAGGCCAACTGCCTTGGGTCGTTCCCAAGGCATCAAGCCAACCGCCCTAGGTGGTTGCCAAGGAGATATTTTCACAAAAACTTACAAATTTTGCAACTGGCCCCCAAAATCACAAGTGCACCTTCCCTTCTTCCATGCTGTAATTATCATCCATCCCTTGTCAATCAGCTTGTATTTGTCACTCATTTCTCATCATCCACTCACCACTTGAGGGGGTTGACAAGTACCTATGAATTTCATCTCAAATCAATTCAGCACGCAAATATCCAATTTTGGAATTGTGACCGAGAATCTTTGCCCAAGGCTATCATTAACCCTCCCTCTGCTAGGACAAATATCAAAACTCATCTTTTCTTTTTCAAATTTATAATCAAAACCTTGATTCTAAGACTCAATTCTAATCAACTCGATCCCATCAATTCGTCAAAGGTAAATATTCAAGGGCATTTATTGCTTCCATAATTGGGGCATCTTACAGTGTCACCTTCTTCGAGGCAAAATGTTAGCATATTATTCCATATTTATTAGGGCATATAGTTGTTGCATTGTTAGCATCTGTTGATTATTTCGGGCTTGTAGTTGTTAGCGAGATCCGCTTCTCTAGGGCTAATCTAAGCCTATTGTAACCTATATTATTTTGGCATTTTAATTCAATCATTGCTCATTCGCTATTATGGTATCAGAGCACAAGGATCGCTCCGCTCCAATTTGGCGATTGAAAACTTGTTTCACGAATCAATTGCACTGGTGAGCTGAAGCGGGGATCCTGACGGGGTATGGAGGATTTGTCAGACTGGATATGACAGAGACATGAACCTCGATCTATCATCAATCGATCGAAGATGTGACAAGTCAGACGCAGATCAACCTAGTGGATGACCTAAGCAACCGGGAGACACGACCTAAGCAACCTAGGTGGACAAGACAAGTCAGATGCGCACGGGAAAAATGGTGAGACGTGATAGACCACCCATCAATGGTCAATAGCTAATGTAAGCTTTGTGTTTTTTAAAGCACACTTGACATCCCCGTACCCTGGATGTGGGATTACAAGTTGTAGGTCGAGAAAACATTTGCAGACAATGACGCTTTCGGAGGCATAACGAATTGTACAAGAAATCTTTTTTTGTGTTCTCTAATGTACTAGTTGTCTGTTATCGTTCACGCGAACATTGCCCAATAGTGGTGTCCAGCCACCGACGTCATACAACTTGTCCAGCCAGCGACGACGAAAACGTCGTGAATCTGTTGGTGATACAAAAATAATCCTTTGCTGAGCAATCTGCCAGAGCAGTCGTGTAGCAGGTCGTGTTACAAGTTTGAAGTCGATCACTGTCGTAGGAGGCCTATGCATATCACTGTATTTTTTTATCCCTGTAGAAGACAGATCTTGTATCAGGTTGTTCGTGTGTCGTAGACTTTTCAGTAGATCCAAGTGGTCAACACAGAGGACATCATCACAGGGATTTCACCTGTGTCTATTTTTTATCAGAGACGAGCAACGAACCAGCTGTCGCACCTGGATGTTTCACAAATTGTGGACGTGCTTTGATCTCCCCTCTACGGCATATTTGAAGGCAATCGATTGCGCCAGTGCGAGATAGTGTGTGGTAGTAGCCAGGAGGAAGAAGCATTGTTGGGAAGGAGGCAGCGCCACGCAAGCACTGCCCGATGGTAGCACCACTCGTTGGCGGTTAATCAAACTCGTCCCTTCAAATAGAAATTTATCTCGTTTAGAATCCAACGGTAGTGGTAGTCGGGGTGGTTGGGAGCCAGCAGACAAGACGCTGCCAATTGACAGGTCAAGGGTTCGAACCCCCTCGACCCGAATCAAAGGTAATCGTTTAAAATTTTGTTTTGTTTAGTATTTAATTTGTTTTTTATGATTAAGTTTTGTTTTTAATTAAATTTCAATTTCTTAAATTTATTTTTATAAATTTTATTAAGAAATTGTTATATATTTAATTAAATTCAAATTTTTTTCATTAAAATTAATTTTTTTTACTTTCAAAATAATATTTTTACATACCTTTGCAAACGCACAACTACATATTTCATCCTATTTATCTTTGCCAATTCAAGGGGGCAGTTTAATGTCATTTTATTGCAAATCTAGATGAAAGGGGGGAATAGAGAGTGATTTTTCAATTTTGAAAAGCAATTTGGCATTGTAATTAGGTGCATTTTCGATGGAAACTAACACCTAAAATTTCATTTTTTTTGTGGGCACTTTTTGTTGTTAGTTGCATTTACATTTCATTTGCACTACATCATTAAGTAAAATCAAGCACAATTAAGTCCCCAAAAATTGAACCCATCCATGCAAATTTATTTGCACCGCAGTGTTCGATATACACGGTATTTATGGCCCACACTTACAGGTAATGTTGTCGTGCTTTGGGCTACTGTATCTATCGCCTAACATAGCTGCAACAACGTCTATCGTCGGAGAGAGAAAAGTTTGTCAATTTCTTAATTTTTCACTCCATTCCACTAGCCTAATCGTTATTGTTGTTAGACGTAAATCTTGACGAAGTGCTTTCCAAAGTGTTTAGGGGAAGTTACGTCCCACGCATGAGGAAATACCTTCTATGGTAGGTGTCATAAACAAAACAATTCCCTTTCAGTACCGCCTATGTACCACTTATCGTTCTACTCTCATGTACTTAAAGTCTCCCTCACGTAAGGGCGGGTATATCGAGAGGTTCGGTATAAAGGTCTGGCAAATGTATAAAGAAAGAGGGAACCATTTGGTGTCATAAGGAACCCTCATTATGGATGCTATCCACAAGTACCTGACAAAATCTCAGTTAATGAAAGGTTCCAATTACACACCATGGAAAACAAAAATGAAGGCTATTCTACAAATGGAGTTGTTGAGCGGAGGAACCATTCCATCATGGAAATGGTTCGTTGTATCCTCACAAGAGCCCATCTAGAGCAACAATTTTGGGCAAAAGTTGTCACCACAGCAGTGTACCTGCTGAATAGGGCACCCACAAAGGCCCTAAAGGGAATAACTCCACAAGAAGCATGGAGTGGTCGGAAACCCTCCGTATCTCATCTACGCATTTTTGGATGTAAGGCTTTTATGCATATACCAAAAGAGAAAAGGAAAAAACTAGATGAGAAGACCTTGCAATGTGTTCTTCTTGGATATGATGAGCATTCTAAAGGTTATAGGTTGATTGATCCTTTGACCAATAAGATTCATACCAGTAGAGATGTAGTTTTTGATGAAGCTTTCACATCACAAAACACATCCAATGTATACCTAGATTTTGAGGAGTCTAAGGTTGAGAAGTCTCCTTCGCCACAGAAAAAGATTCCCAAGTGGTATACAAGTACTATCAAAGACTCAAAGATATCCACGCCACCAGATATGACTTTGAATAGACCTCGTACTCGCAATATGGCTCGACAAGAGAAAGTTGCAGCAGAGACTACTGAGGTTGATGAACTTTGTCAATCCTTTGAGGAGCTTTATGTAGATACAAAGAGAGAAACATAGGATATGGAAGTGGATGATGACAAGGTTTTTATGTCTTCACTTGATGAGCATGAACCCACCACAGTACAAGATGCTCTTAGTGAGCCACAATGGAAGGTTGCTATGGATGCAGAGTACGTCTCTAAAGAAAAATAAGACTTGGAAGTTTGTTGATCTGCTGCATGGAAAGAAGCCTATTGGGTGCAAATGGGTGTACAAAGTAAAGTACAAGGTAGATGGAACAATTGATAAGGCCCATCTTGTTGGAAAGGGCAATGCGCAAAAGGAAGACATCGACTATGAGGAAACTTTTGCACCTACTGCTCGGATGACTACCATTCAAGTTCTTTATGCTATGGCAGCACAATTCGGGTGGAAAGTACATTAGATGGATGTCGAGTGTCTTCTTAAATGGTGATCTCAAAGAGGAGGTCTATATGTCACAACCTGAAGGATTTGAAGTGGAAGGCCAAGAGCAGAAAGTTTGCAAATTGGTCAAGTCCTTGTATGGTTTGAAACAAGCTCCACGAGCTTGGTACATTAATATGGATGATCACCTATTGCAGCAAAAATTTAAGAGAAGTCCATCATCTGCAAATCTCTATTTCAAGAAACAAGGTTCTGAAATAGTGTTACTTGTACTCTACGTGGATGATTTGATTATCACAGGCAGCTCAGAAACATTGATAATTGTCGTCAAAAGTGACTTGTGCAAATCTTTTGAGATGACAGATCTCGGACTTCTCCACTATTGTCTTGGCTTGGAAGTGAACCAGAAGAAGCACCACATCAAGGTGTCACAAAGAAAGTATGCCAAGACAATGTTAGAAAAGTATTGCATGACTGATCCTTGTGATGACGTCCTCTGTGATGATTTGTATTGTCATGATGTCATCCAAACTACAACTACTACTTCAATCCTACACAACTTGGAAAGAACCCCCACATGTCTACCTTGCTACAACAATGACATTACACACAATATACACAATCACATAGATGATGGATGAAATGGATACTATTGCTTTCACTCTTGCATGTACGACACTTGCATTACATATTTATCTATGATGGGCTATAATAGATACACTATACCCACTGAAATGAATGGGGAGTCCTATTTATCATTGAGAGCTAGTATTTAACAACTACCGCTCAGACATATCATCTAACAACTTGTCATTGCACATACTTAATCACATGCATTTTGTCATACATTACAAACTTTAAATTATCAAATGCTTACATCATCATCCTTGATGTCAAACATTACAAAATTACATTTCATTTACAATTGTGTGCATTATTTGATTTTTTACACTTTCTTTATTTGATGCTGATCGGAACTTGCTCCTAGAGTGCAAAACCTTTTTCACATCATTCTCACCACAAAGCAACTAAAGAGAGATTTCATTGCTTAAATAGCAATATGCAGAGCAATTACAGGAAGAATTATACCTACAGCAATGTAGGAGCCTGTGGGAACTTTGTTACCACTCACATATATGCTGTGTACGAACTCTTTGGCTGACTTCTGCTGGAATTCTCTAAATCCAAAAATTAGTCTCCTCACACGTTCCCACAACCCTTGCATTTATGTTTTGGTGTTCACTGGGTATTGGAACTAAACAGTCACCCTCTTGCTCTCTTTTTTGGGTTCTATCTGCCCCACACAAACACATTCAAAACACTTTCTCTGTAAATGCAAATTTTACTAAAAAAATTTAAATACTTCATTACTTTTCTGAAACCCTTTTAAACATGTAAGACCAGAAACAAGCTAGTGCATCTTGGGTTGAACCAAAAGGAAGATATCATTAAAAACTTTTATACATATACAGACTAAGCCAGCAGTATCATTATAGAAACACTTGTAGGCTTCAAAGAAGCTTATGACCGCACTGACTTTTATAAGTGAAATGAGTGTTTATACATTTTATGTGCAAGACTTAGGATTGGATTTGTTTCAAAAGAGTTGCCCGCAATATTTTCAGGCAGATCAGTCCATTATTCAGAGATATTTGTTTTTGGAATTTAAGAACTCCCATTTCCTTCAGACTTGTTTATAGTTCCTTGCAGATTTCAAATGTATGATCATCAGCCAGAAGCTCAAATGTCTTTTAGTATTCAGAGATCTCACCATAGGATGCAACCTCATTCCTTTTAATTAGGAAAATAATTAATGTATATGGATAAAGAAACCCTACTCAAAGCACAAGCACGTTGTTGATAACAATATTAATAACAATATTAAAGGAAGTGCACAAGCATCAAATTTCAGCTAACCTAATAAGAAACTAAGAACAGAGAGTAGAATGTGTATACAGTACAGGCACAAGACAGCTCTGCAGAGACCAGTGACCGCTCAAGGTGAACTGGAGATAAAAAATTTACTCCAATTGGATGCAACTTTCATATCTGAGAAACAGTTAAGGGTCCTATTTGGAGGACAAGTTATAAAGGCAATAAACCAAGGCAACATGAAATCAAGTATGATATATAGTGAACTCTTGCTTTAGTAGAATATCTGCTATCTAAACTACATCGCCTCAACTAAACATGTTGGTCTTGTACATAAAGATAGATTTGCAACATTCTTGTACAACTTGCACGCCATATATATCCTACTCTAAAAGGTGACTCACCTCAAGAGTATCAGCCACAGGTTTAAATGGCACAGCCTTGGTTCTATGCAAGTGCTTATAACACAAGTTGTCAGTTCATCCTTGCCTAGTAAAACTGTATTGTTTGTTTTGCACCTCCTTTTAAAATGGTTTCATAGAGTGATGATTACAGAACTCTTAATATGGCCATCTTAAGTATCAAAAAATCAACAAAATAGTGTCCGCTGAACTACCTACTTCAAAGTATACTCTTCTTTGAGATTAACGGTGAAAATCATAGTCCATTTAGTTATAATAAAGTTAAGCAATTAGCTATACTTTTTTAACATGTTTTCCTGTGATTTCACCACTCAGACCATTCAAATATTCACATCATTATAAGTATCAAAATATTAAGCTTATCCTATTTGAATATTTCCATCATTATAATTCTCAAAGTATTAAGCTTAGATATTAAACCTAAAGAAAAATCAGTTTCCTAAGAGAAATGAATACGTAACTTCCATGAAGTTTATCTAGGCGCAAAGCATCAGACCGAAATGCATTAATAGCTTTTAAATCGTCCTTGTGTGTAAGCAAATAAATGAGCAGATTTTCATGGCTTCTTTCTCTTGGATCAGTAATGGTGAACTTGGTCTCAAGTTCTTGGGAGGAATAAACTAAAACATTCCAACTTTCAAGTCAGTTCCTGAATTTATTTTTTATCCAGATGTTGCACAGAGAATACTTTAATAGAAATCGAAGAAGCATGTATATTGCCTGTTTTCATTGGCTGTAATATGTGAATTGTCAGAGCAAAGAGTTTCTATGGCTAAGAACAACTGTTGTACATTTAATTGTTTTAAACATAACTTAAACTTTCTTGTCTGCTTCATCATCCCATTGCTAATGGCCCAAATCTTTACCATCAACCATGAAACCAAACAAAAGTGTCCCTAAAAACTGCTTCCACTCTAAGCATCCAGCTATCTCTGAGAAAATGATTCATTTATTTGCACAAAGTAAGATCAGATAGCAAAAAGACGTTACCAAACACAGCATTAAAACTAATATAATGAATCAAGCCTACCTTTTCATTCATATAGAGATGTCTCTGAAAAGCAATGGCCAGGACCATGGTGCAGAGAATCTCCTCGGCTATGCGAGTATTCACAAGGCTGCAAACCAGGTGATCCTGGGTGAGTAATTTTAACTCTGGGAAAGTCTCTTTCTGTAAAACATATTATACATACTTTTTTCTTAATTCGCTAAGCTTTGCCTAGTTATCCTTTGGGCCTGAGTGTAAACAACAGACTTGTTGAGTTCGAAACTTGTACATGTCTCAATGGAAGGGGTAGTCCACTAACCAAGATATAAATCTATGAAACTGATGTTGCTGAATATCAGCAAAACTATGCATTTACTGTACATTTACAGGAATGGGAACTTAACAATCGAAAAAGCAGATTAATTTTCACAGATTGTCCTCTATCAGAGGTTGTCTCCAATCATAGCACCCTCACAAGAACACTTTAAATGTAGGTTTTTCATCGTCCTTGAAAACCACAGGCAAAACAAAGCAATTTTCAACTTTATTTCTTCTTCAAAATTCTTAGTTTGTTTGGATTTCTCACATTTGCCAACTCTGCCACAATTATTCTCCTCGTATCATCTTTCCAAAACCAGTCCGAATTTGAACCCTCTATTATGAACTTCAGTAAACTTAAGATTTGTGCAACAGAAAATAGATAGCTGATATTAATGAAATTACCAAGCACTAAATTACATATGAAACAAAAAACATTTATCAATGGTAACATCAAAATCATCATTCAACATAATATAATATATGATGGTTTCACTGAATCTCCCTTATAAAAATACCAAAAATATGATTGCCATTGCCTCCCCAAATATGTTTTTTGCAGAAGCTTTTACCTAGCTGAAAATCCTATTCTGATTAAGTGTTTCCCTTTTAACATGCTGAATGATATTTGTTGGACTCAATAATAACAATACCTTGCAAATACTCCAAAGGTCTTATCTGCCAATTTGAGAAGAATGTGATAATATTCACTGATCACGTATGTTACTGCTCATCACATTTCCCAAGCTCCAAATACAAACATTTCTCATTACTTAAGTACAAATAAACTTCCAGATTCAAGCAACTATGCTTGTTTACTACATTGAAGTGTACAAAATTATACAAAATGAATGGTCCATCTTGAGGGGTGAGGGGAAAAAATAAAAAGAAAAATCTAAACATCTGAAAATACAGCAAAATCAAAATTTCTCCAGCATTTTACTAACATGTTCTTAAAGAACCTGCTAAGGGAAATTCTTCAAGATGTGACTGACGCCTTTATACAAGTACACATTCCCAAATGACTGCTCTCTAAAAGTGAACAAGCCGCATCGAGAACAGACCCTCTCCTCTCATAGTTAGTAATCTCCTATCCAAAAATGATTTTTTACAACATGCTGTGTTAGGCATTGTAGAAATGGGCATCCTTGTTCTTCAGAAATATTTTAGGAGCCTTTTAACCATGTCAATAATAAAATTACAGCTTTGGAAGAGCACTATATTTCTAATGGAATTAAAAGAAACACATTTTCTATGCTCATCATAACAGGAATGCATTAAACATTTCTGAAAACACATGGATGCCAAGCTTTTGGTCCCACTGTGATACGCAATGCCAACAGGCTAAATATGGGATATTTTCAAACAGTTAAAGAGTAACCTAGTGCATTAGCTGCTGACACAAGAAGAGCAACAGACATTCCCCTTACTCGTCGACTGTGAGCGTCCCAAGCAAGGCATTGCTCTACATCTCTGTGCCAATCTATAACAACCATTTCCTTTAAATGGTAGCCATTTTCAGAACAAAAGCTCTTCTCTGAAAAATCTTTGCAGTACCTGAAATTTAGAGACTCGTGCAAAATATCCCGCAAAAGTGATGTACTAAGTGCACGAACATGAGCGCTGGAATGTGAGAGGCATTGAACAGTAGCAGGTAGACGATACTGCATAATAACACTCTATGAGAGTAGGGAACTTTAATATGTGCAATGCAATTTCATGAAGAAAGTGCACACAAAAAAGGTAACATGCATTTGGGGAAAAAAAAAGAACATATCAAATATTCGAGTACCTTCAAGAGGTTCCAAAGCCCTTGTGCAATCACTCTGCCAGAATCCCCCCAACTTAATGAAAGCCGTGCTGCCACTGCTGTTGCTTCCAATAGCTGGGCATGTTCATTGGAATGTGTTAGAACTGAATGAAACCTTAACAAAGAAAGCAACAATGCATCTAAAGAATTGTGTCGGTGTTTCATACTTACAAATGTGCCAATAGGTATGATTGAAAAATAGAATACTTGCTATATTTGGAATGTAGCATGGAGGGATTTAGTTCAAGTCAGAAAGATTCTTGTATCTTAGTAGTAACTACTCATTTTCACCATTTGCAACGTTTAAAGCAAAGTATATTTTGAGCAAATGAGTTGTTTAGCACTTGGGTTAAAACTTAGTTATAAAATTCTGAACTTGCTAATACTTAATACACTTTGAATTAGATGCAAACTTGAAATCACCTTCAAGTTTCTAAGAAAGTACATTCCATGCATGTTACTTAACAATTAACTGGCACAGCCAAGAATTACTTGAGACATACAGGCTAATTAATAACAATTAGTTGGCACAGCCATGTATTATTTCAGACATACAGGCTAATAAATTCAATTAAAAATAGTGATACCTCCAGCTGTGGTGTTGTACATGCTTCTCCATCAACAAGCATTCCATCTGTTGCTCGCAAGAGAACATCTGATGCATTGGCCAAGACTATCAAAGCCTCTGGAGCGTTATGATGCCTAAGAAGTTCAGCAAGAAGACTAACAATCCTTTGATTTAATCTCCAGATCTGCTGACTTTGGGTGTCACCTTTAGTAACCCAAGGACATAAATCCCTTTCTGCCTGCTCCATACCCAACAAGACTTTAACAACTTCCCAATTTCAAAGTAGTGATTTCAATCGAAAAGAAAATAAAACAAAAGTCCTTAACAAATCTGGCAGGTAATAACAAGGTTAATCCTTTGAGATTTGTTTTTTTCTTTTCAAAAGGATCTTATAAAAAAGAACACATATTAATCACATGCAAATTTTAATGATATGAATCCCTATGTGCAATAATTGTGAAAAGAACTCCCCGTCAGGTTTCCCACACAACTTCTATGGAACGTTATCAGATTAGAAATATCTAACATTTTTAAGTAGGTTAATATTTTAATCATCATGTTAAATAAAAAACTGAAGTTCAGCCAATGCTCTGTCAATAAAGACAAGATACCATGGCAAAGCTTTTTCCACACCTGAAGAACAATAGCAGTTGCTCCTTTTGAAGGGGATGCCAATACAACCTTGCAAAGGGCCTCCACAACCTGATATTTTGCAGAGAACTTTAGTTAGTTGTTATCTTAATCAGCAGGTTTTGACTCCTGCTTTTTACATTTGGTAAGTCTATATACCTCAAGGTGATTGGTAAAGAAAGCTAATATAAATATCTTACACCATAGGTGTTCTTTATTTGAAAAAGAAAACATGGCTACTGGAAAAATTGGAAGAGAAAATATTATTAAATGATCATAGACTACGCAGAAAAATTAAGAGGTGTGAAAAAATCATTTTGCAAATAAAAGTTCACCATATCACCACCACGTGGTAGATAACTTAATTAGATTTGACTACAAACCTAATGGGACTCGTTGAAAAAAGTTCTTACAAATTACAATGAATTGTCGTAACCATAAAGTACTACGAAAATATACTAAACTAAAGAATCTAGTGTAAACTACTCTAAGGTGGAACAACTGTATGGCATAAAATTACAGCGTAGAGGGTTAACCAAAATGGGTAAACCCTAATATGCTAAAAATAATGATTAAGAGAGAGCTAGAACTAGAGGTACAACAGAAATAGAAAGGAGCTCCAGTAGATCCAAGCACCAACATTAATCTATAGTAGGACGTAAAGTTGAAGCATAGTTGTCGTCACCAACTATCCCAAAAGGGCCAACACAAGATCTAATGATGCTCCCATGAGTAGGACTATGAGTGCCTGGTTGAATTATGCTGGGAGGACATGGACTTCAACCCCTCAAGACTCTTCTAGCATCCATGGCTGTGAAACCAATAGAAGAGAGCAAGAAACTAGTAAGTTGTGCCTATCTACAACTCCTTGTTATGCGAGGCATGGATGAAACCCGATGCCGAAGGACTGCAGTCTTATCTGCCACAAGCAAGAACAAAGAACTGAAGCCCTAGTAGCCACTTTTGTATGCAGACAAGGGCACACAGATCTTTCATTAACATTAGGCAAACAATCAATCAAAGCCATTTCCCTCCCTATATTCAGGAGTCTATTTCCAATGTTGGAGACTAAAACCAAAGTTAACTTGATGAATGGGGTCTATTGACAATATACATTAAATCTTATTCTTAGAACCCTTATAATAGTTTAGGAGTCCCCTTCCAAATGTAAGTTACGTTAGCCTTCTCTACCATCAATTTTATCGCAGATAAAGCCACCATTGATTCTGCAAAATTACTTGATTTTTCACCATATTTTTCTGAATGTGGGTAAATTCCACCTTTATTACTTTCAAGAACACCATCTACACCTGCCTTTCATAGAACTCCTTTTGAAGCCCCATCAAAATTGATTTTTATTCAATCTTCCTCAAAAACTTTCCACTTGACTTTAGCTTTGGTTTTGCACATTGTGTATTAGAATCTATAGGTTTATGCTTTCACATTAAGTTGCAGGTAGTCTGAATAGCATGTACTTTCTTTCAAGCATGTATAAATACAACTTTGACAATGTAATAGATGATTCTTCAAATTACAGTGTCTTTTATTTTCACATCCTTTCTCTTGTGCACATCAATGCTCTTAAAACACCAGCAGCTAAGCGTATCAATGCTCTAACATTGTTTATTGATGGAAGCAAAAAAATTGACAGATGTCAAGATCTAGTAGTTATCACAAGCTTTGTTTCTATGGGTTTGGAATTTGTGCAAAAGGGTATATGTGTCACGTATCCGTGCAATAAGACAAAACTTAGAATCATTTTTGTCTATTTTTTAAGTTAACATATTCATAAATTTGCATGCATTTTATGTTCATGGCAACTATGGGAAGGTTGGGTTGCATGTTAAAAGTAGTCATGCATTGTCCAAATGCACCTGATGCATCTAGGTGCTGTCATGACCCTCCCTTGGCAGACTTTTCATTTTGAAAGATTCATGTTTTGCTATGCTGCTTTGTGGATGAAATGATTGACTATTTCAGATTTGTTATGCAAAACACTTATTTCTTATGGAAAATGTGATATGTGAATCTTATTATGGGATGTAGGATAATTTCATGCTTGTTTCTATGAAACATGTATTTTATGTGAGAATATGATGCTGCTAATGAAAGTGTACTTTTGCAGGAATAGGTTCCTTTATGGTGGCAGAAAGGACTAACCACCGAGAAAATGATGTGTTGGGGAAATGATGTGATGGGTTATTTGTTGGAATATTTGGGGAGGCAACATGGATGAATGCCCTTTCATGAAGATGCATATCATAATTTGCATAAGAAAAGATACATCAAGCTTTAGTTGAATTTCTTCTTGCATCATAATTTTTCCTTAAGAAGGAGTTTTATTTGATAAAGGCATTATTGCAAAAGAAATGAATGCTAATTTCTTTAAGTATTTTCCTTTTCGAAATAGCATATAAAGAATTCATTCTAGTTGATAAAATTGCAATGAATGTCAAGGAAAGGAGTTTATGACTTATTAAAAGATAGAAGAAAAGAATTTCCTTTATTGTTGTGATTTTTATTAGAAAAGAACATATTATACTTTGCGTAAGTCAAAGCTAAAGTGAAAAGGAATCTGATGACCGAAGTGTTGAGTTGTACTATAGAGCAATAGTTGTGAACTTTGTAACTGGAAGAAAATTACAGTTTATAATTTCGAATCACGCTTGGGAATGGATTTTTGGTTGATCGTGATCTTGTGGTTGGCTGGATATTTTCATTTATGATTAAAATGAGTGGTGAGTAATTGGGGTTGTTAAAAACGGAAGCCGGAGAACTCGCCGGCTAAGTTGGATAATGGAAAAGATGACCAAAACAATGGGGGAGTTCGGAGTAGGCATCTTTGGAGGAAAAGAGACGAGGAACGAAAGCTGAGGAACGTCGAAGGGTAGCTATCTCGGAAGACTGCGGAAAAGAAACCAGGTTGTCTTGAAACTTAATTGCTTGTCTTCATTGCTACTGGATATGTTGTTTTGCTATGATGTTTTCAGTAAAGAAATTAGTTTGTTCTCAGATTTATTATAGACCATATCAAACGCGTATTACTGAAACTTTAGCCTTTGATTAGTGAAGGAATGGCTTAGTTGGGAATAATCTAGCTTGGGTTGAATACGGCTTAGTGTGAGGTGAAGTTTATAACCTGAACGAAACCGCAGATGTTGGATGATGCTTTCGTTGTCGTTCCATTAAAAATGATGGTTTTTGTTATGTTCAGTTGCTCTATGTTTTATTACTGCATTAGTGGAGGATATTGATTTGCAATTCTCTAATTAAGCTTGTAGAAAGGAAAGGACTGGAAGCTTTGTTATGCGTGTGATAAAACGTTAGAACTCGGTGATCCCAAGAATAGATAGGGAATGTGTTTCAGGTAGGAAAGAAACAAACTTTTGCATGTTTGCTGTATTCAATTTGTGATTGCTGCAAGACTGAATTGCTCTTATGTCAGTAGAGTTTAGAGTGAAATGTTGTCATATAGGTGCATGCTTGTGATTGCGGAAGTGTGGTTATGCATTGTTTGTTAATAGAATTGATATCTTCACCGTCTGGTGTCTGAATCACATGCCGTCTGATGCTAACTGCTCCTGGAGGCTAGGCACACCTTTTCCAACTGATAAACTGCAGGTTGAAACCCCCAACAATTTTGGCACGCTCCCAATGCACTTGTACGGCCTGATCTACAAAACATTGAAACCCTTCAGATATGTGAAATCTGACTCCTGCCCAGGTGGAATATGGCTAAAATACGAAGACCCAAATGCTCCATTTCTTGACCCAGAAAACTTCAATTTTCGGCAAACCCTTGTCTGCCTCATGAATGCTCATATGAACTCTTTCATGCGAAAGCTCCAATATCAGCTAGAGGTGATCTCTCACACCTGAAACTGACAAATTCCTGTTGAGATAGCTCCCAACAAGCCCTGTGATCTTCTGGTGAAAATCCCTGCGAAAAGCTCCACAAAAAAAACAATATCTTCCTCCTTGTCAAATGAGGCCCAACTCCAAAATATAAAGGTACAATTAGGGTTTGGGTGCCCTAATTAGGGTTGCACATACTTATTTTTTTTAATTTTTAATATCTTTAATTTATGTCCCTTAACATCATAAAGAGGGCCACGTCCCCCCCCACCTTGGCCTAGGTATACCACTTTAAGTTGTTTTTTAAGTTATAACTTAACGTTATAACATTATATTATAAAGTGGCCCCTTTCACATCCATAAAGTGATTTCATAATATAAAGTCATTAAATAATAAATCACTTTAATGGAATATAACTTCACCCATTAAAATACTGGACCTCTGCTCCTCAAAGCAACAATCCGTGAATGGTTCCGGATACCCATTTCGCCGAAGAATAATACTGTGCTGAAGTTGTCATCCGAAACCCTAAAAACGGACACTGCTAAAAATAGCAAGTCCAGTCAAATGATCTCCAAATAAGCCCAAACGATCGGCAAACATGAGCTCTTTGTAAGCTGATGAAGATAATAACCTCTCCATATGGCTCCCCAACAACTGACTTAGCCTACGGGAGCTCATGTATAGGCTAATCTCCCCGGTACACTAACTGCCTAGAAGAGGGGACATTATAGATTGTTGCAGACTGAATTGCTCTTATGTCAGTAGAGTTTAGAGTGAAATGTTGTCATATAGGTGTATGCCTGTGATTGCGGAAGAGTGGTTATGCATTGTTTGTTAATAGAATTGATGGATTGATATTATGTTTTCGAAACGTTGCTAATTTCTCCTGTAGCAAAATAGCTCGGTGATGTTGTGTCTTAGTTTGAAGTATGGGTAGATAATCTTATTACTTTTAAAGAAAATGCTTTCAATAGCTTTGTTTTATCACTGGGAATGGAATGATGTTAAAAGGCATATTGCATTTATGTTGAAAGACTTCATTTCGAATGGGAGGCCTGTTATATGGTAGTTGAAAATACACTACCGGCAATCCTTCTCTGATCCCCATTGAAATGCTTTACTGAATGAAAGGGAGCCGTCTCTGATCCCCATTGAAAGGCAATCCTTCTCGGTGGTTAATGAAGAAGCGTTGGAGGAGATAGACGTCTTCCGTTTGGCCGGGTTGATGGAGAGTTTAACAGTAAGAGTGTTCCTGTTCGTGCAGTTGATGTGAACTTGAAGCAAATATCGTGTCCTTTAACTGAAAGATCTGTTGAGCTGGACTTCATATGTAATTAGATGTGAAACATTATTCATGAAAAGGAAATCAGAAACAAGATCATTACTGGAAGATGCCCATTTTGTAAACCTGAACATTGAGCATCTCACTCAGCAGTGATTTGGATCAGTTTGAGTCGATAATTTAATATGAAAAGATAATGTCAAATGTTCTGATTCTTGGAAATCGATTTGTATCTTTCGAAATTAAATTCTCTTGTGGTAACGTTGGTGGAACCGGTTATTGATTAATTAAAGTGTATTTAAATGGGAAGTATTTTAAGTATGAGCTTTTGTGATACAAATCATGTGCCATGGAAAGATTAAATGGATTAGTTCTTTCGGTAGTAAAATCAAAGTAGACTGTAGCATGTTGGTTTATTTCCAAATGAATGTATGGATAGAATTAAAGTTAGTGAAATCCGTCTTTTAATTTAAGCGATGAACCACCTTGAGGAATGTCGTCATCTTGCCAAAGCCTGATATTAACTTAAACCTTTGTGTTTAGATTAGTAGATTGGAAATTTTAAAGTGCATGGGTTTCACTAAAGGAATTCTATTAGAATTTAATATTTATTAAAGGATAGATATTTAAAATGAGCTTAAAATGAGCTCAAGAATGGAAAGACTAGCTCTCCAATAGATGCAAGAGATAGTCCACATCCATCACGCTAAGTGCACAAAGGCAAAAGGACTTGCGCGAGGAACAGGGATTAGCTCGCTTCTTTTCGATTGACTGAAAAGAGAATTAAGCTAGCTCATGTGGCCGATGAGATCAATAGCTTAAGTGGGTGACACCTAGTACTCTTGCATAGAAGGAATTATGTAAGTAGTAGAGATTGGTGTATTGGATTATCAAGTTATCCAAGGTTTGTGATCCTTTTCCTTAAATAAAAGGTAGTATTCAAGGATTAAAAAAAAAGGGGTTTGGAATCAGGGAAAATTGGGTTGTGACAGATGCATCATTGGGTGCATAGCTGGGTATAAACTATAATGTATATTGCATGCAGCGTGTCTTGGCTCTTTGCCCGAACATAGAAAAACTCTCTCTTCTTTTGCATTATTGTTGCTTTTGATCTCATTTCTAAGATTCTGATGTGCCAAATTGTTTTAGAATTTGTTAGATGTGGTTATCAACTTGTCGTAGATGTCAGAATCATGAATTCAATCCAAGCTACTAACAACGATGCAGCAACAAATATGACAATGGGGAGATTTCTCAAGACCAAATTCCATTTGACATTTTGAACTCCTATTGCAGCCCAATGCTTTGAGCTCATTCTCAAGAAGATTGAGATAATTTGTTAGGTAGGACACATTTTAGAAAAATCCAAGAGCATAAAAAATACATCTACAACCACACTTAGGTCCTTCACTTGATGAGGTAATTCATGAAAAATAAAGAGCTTGTCCAATCAGAGTAACATGATTTGTCTCGAGCCATGGCATTCCTAACTTTGGAGAGCTCATATGGGTCAAAGGAGGCTCTATCAAGGATGTTTGTTAAGAGGTTCTCCACTATAACCATTGCCTTCGAAAAAACCAAATTATGCATAGCAAATTATGAGGCAAATGAGTGTATGAGATTGGTCCATAATCTAAGTGGATCAAAAAGCAAGAGAAGCCTCTCTTTAGCTAGGATGATTCTAAAAGCATGGAGCAAGAGGTAGTGACAGAGGTGGAGGAACAGGCCCCATTGAAATCAAAGAGAGAGGCAAGTAGCTTCTGGTATGAGGCTCACCAAGAGGGCAAAGGTGAAGGTGAAAGGACCCTCAAGTGGTGTTCGTTAATCCAACTACCTGATTTTGACTACAGATTTTATGTCATAGACTTAAATGAGACATTTTGATTTCATATTTGTCACTTATTCACTATGAAAATCATTTTTCAAACTTAATATAAAACAAGATCCTATCCTTCTAGTTCTTTCTTTTATATGCAAATGATTTTTTTTGGTTGGTTGATTAAATTGACATGTTAATGGGTATATTTTTTGGATTACATTCCAACTGCAATATATTTTTTGGATTACATTCCAACTGAAAGAGGACTCAGGGGGACTATTTTTGGTGTAATTTTCAGGACAAAAGCCTAAGCTACAACATGAGGCGGTCCAAGCCTCAACACTTGCTTCAGCATTCCATGTTCAGGTCTCTCAACACTACAGACTATGTAACTATTATTACTATGATAAAAAAGCATTAGCACCCTATGACAGTAATAGAAAACTAATAAGCATAAAGATGATAACGCTGACAAATTCAATAAGACTTACTATCTGCAGCTAAGCAGATATCCTTTGCTATTCTGGTCTGTGCATGCATGTACAGGATTTCCTAATGTGTCCATGTCAAAATGCCTGTGGAAGGGTGAAATAGAAAAAGGAAAAAGTGCCCATCAAAGAGATTAGAAGCATATTGCATCTTACCTGTCTCCAGCCTTGTTTGGCTGACGTACTCTCAACACTCATTTGCATTTCTGGAGCTGTAATAAGCCTCTGCCAGAGTAATGGCACAACAGCTACACACAATTCTTTTTTCTCTTCAAGCACCGCTTTAACGAGGTTGCCCACATTACCATTCAACCCATTATATCGATCCATGGTAAGTAGAGTAGCCACATCTGAAGCATCCATGGGTAGATTTGCAATATGTTTTCCACAACAATCAATAACAGTGTCAACAAGATTTCCATCTTGTTCTTTGTTAGCCACAACCTCATGATCATCACGTGTTTCCCATGATAAAATGGTGTTTTCCTCACGGCTCTGGCTCATCACCAGTTGTGCCGGTATTCTTCCTATAGAAGAAGCAAATCTATCCACCTTATCACTTTTTTCTGCCCTATACTGAACATGTGAGTGAGATGGTTCAGACTTCTCGGCAATGGCAGCAACTGCTTTGGCATTAACATCAACCAGACCAAGAACTGATGAGGCCTTGGCACACAGCTCAGGATCCCATTTGCATCTCATTATTGCAGATAGTGCATTCATGCATGCCTTTGACCTTCCAAGCAGGTCTAATACATGAGCAGCTACCATAGCAGAAGCAACTATCTCACTGGAACTGTAACTTCCTGGATTAATCCCAAGAGATGACTTTAGTGACAGAAGGGCTTCTAATATACCTAATAACCTTTTTGTATGATTTACTGCAGAACATGTCCCATTTGGATATCTTCTAGTAGAACCACTGATTCTGATTGTTTCATCATTCTGATAAACATGAGGTACTGCCAGGCGGTTTAGCATCGGTGATGTAAAAGAAAACCACTGAATTTCACATGCCAAAGCACAAATAGCTGCATGGACATATGAATTGAAAGCTTCTACTGCCCCTCTCTCTTTGATTTCCCTTTGCCCATTCACTATCTGTTTTCCATTAATGGACTGTTGGTCTCTCAAAACAGAGTTTGTAAACACCCCTTTACTAATTGTGGTTCTTTTGCTACTTTGTTGGACAGCATCATGACTAAGGCAAACAGTAAGAACCACAAAGAGTAAGCGAGAAGCAAGATCTAACGAATGACAAGATTCTGTAAATAATGAATGAATCATAGCACGGAGCTCAGCCACAGCAAGGTTCTTTGAAGTTGGTCCAACACCAGCATGAGTATTTCGTGTTGTCCCAGTCTGTTGCCTTGACTCATCTGCTGGAAAAGTTCTTTGAAGGATTGCCTCAACAGTAGCAGTGAATATTTTCATCAAAGAGGCCTCTGATGGACTTCCACAAGGTAGATATTCAAGAACTCGAAGAAGCGGATGAAACAGATTCCATGATAAAACAGGTGGTTGCAAAGGCGATGCTACTACAATTTCAGGTAAATCAACAGTTGAAGAACTGAGAGGCAATAGACCATATGCAGCTTCCCAAAGGGTACAAATTCTCCATTCTACCTCAGGCCCATGAACACACATTAATAATGCCACACCTTGGGCTGTAGCTTCTGTGTTGGCTTGGTGGGCTGATACTTCCATCTGCAAACATATTATAGGTTTCAGGTTCAAAAAGTTAATTAATATTTATACAACATAATAGAAAAGACCTCTAAATTCCCATGACCTTTATTATCATTAGAAATAAAAGATCATATTTATATCAAACTATAAGGGAAGATTGCTAAAAGAATCAAACAGCAAGGCAAGTATAGAACAAAAGGCACACAATGGATATATATACATCAAGCATACCTGCTCTCCAAGTCTTGAAGGACCAAAGGCCCCATACATGTCACTCTGAACATCAACCCCTTGAGCATGTCTAGGAGAGGGGAAAAGCAAGGCAGGCTGTGAAAGAATGCGGAATAACAAGGCTGCAGCAGAATCTGCAGCAATATCACCTCTCATGGACAAAGCTGTACCAATTGCATGCAGAAAATGCAGATGAATCCAATTTTTTGGAAGCTGCAAGGACAAAAATATGGAGGTGAAACTTCCATGCAATAAATGATTGCATTATACAGATAAAAATAAAACATGCTGGACAAGTAGATGCACTAGGAGATTAAGATGGATAGTTCATTCCCAACATCATTAAAACACAAATATTTCATTTAACAATTATCAAGCAAAGAATTCTTATAATGATCTTTGTTTCTTACATAATTGCAGCCTCTCACAAGATGAACAATCTTACCATCACTATGAATATTTATATATAAGGTGGAAATTATTTTCTTGGCACTTTATTTTTACCTAAAAATATACTCTAGTTTTTTTATAAACAGACCTCTAGCAGCAACGTTTGCTGTTGATTTTTTGTCCTATAATATTTTGTTTATACTTCTCCTCCCCCTACTGGGGCTCACTTTATTCCTCATGAAACATGATGCTTCTCATACAACAATAATCAAGCAAAGCATCTTATGATGATGTCAATGTTTCTTACATAATTGCAGCCTCTAACAAGATAGATGATATTACTACCACTATGAATATTTCTATATAAGATGACATTCTTTTCTTGGCACTTTATCTTAATAAGCACACCTCTAGCAGTGAAGTTTGTTGTTTATTTTATCCAGTAATATTTTGTATATAACTTTGGTGCTCTTTCTTCTTCTGCCCTGTTGGCATTTTGTCTCAGATTATTCTTCATGGAATATAATGCTTTCAGAGTACTCTAGACACCTGCATTCAAGTACCTATCTTACATGGAAGCACTTACTTCCAGATAGTTCAGATGCTCACTGAGTTAATGGGATGCAACAAGAAGGGGAACAGTGTTGTCATGGTGGTGCATATTTTGGAGACTGCGCGTCTCTAAGACATACCGACCCAGTTGCAGATCCTAAGATGACATGCAGTGATCATAGCATTTATGTCCTTGTCTCATTCATGCTCAAGCACATACAGATATCATAAGAGGTTTTGATCACCATTTTCAAACAAATCTTTCAGATTCAGATAATGATCTCATGCCACAAGTAAAATATGTGAATTTAGCATTAGATGAAATCAGGAATATACTGTGGTTCAAGTTGCCTGACATAGTTACATTCCATGATTACTTAGACTAACTGTGGAGTTGCTTCATGATCTCATTGACATTAAGAAGCATAAGCAAATTTTGGAAACCAGATATGCTAAACTATCTACTGAATACGAATGTTGGTTATAGGAGCTGATTTTTGTCTTTAAAATGGTAATTTGTGGATGTACATTCACATTTAATATGATGAGACATTTTTTGAGAGTTTTTAGTAGCAGTGGTGCAAGGTCTAATCTTGAACTTCAGGAGTCATATTTAACTGAGCTTTGTAAATGCACTTTTTGTCTCTGTGCTGCATTTACAATGTGCCAAATGCCCTGCTTATGCAAGTTTATAATTTAGAACTCTCTGAGCAGACATTCAACTTCAGCAACTTGAATGCTTGTTTCAAGTTATGTTACAGGCAATGTGCTCCATTTTATGTCATCATAGATATGTTAATATCAGATTTAATTGACATTAGAGATACGTTCATGTAAAATTTACTTATCTATCAAAAAAGTTGAGGTATAATAGCAATATGAAATTCAAGTTTTAATTTTTCCAAGCTTCCAAAAAATTCTCATCAAGAAAATTAGCCACTTAATTTAACAGAATTACAATGTATGATATGAATCTGTTTAGTGCATTTTCTGGTACATTTTCAAGATAGATCATAAAGCCTCTAAAGATTTAAAGGAATTCAAATATCTTTTTAGAGAGCATTCTTAGCTTTAATCTGTCCAATATCTTTCTGTATAAATTCATGTGATACAGATATAAACCAGTTGAATTGTTAATAGTAAAACATTTCAAAGACGTTTAAATCTTTTGGTACAATGACTTTGAGTCATAAAAAAGCTAGCTATGTCCAAAAGATTCAAATATAGCCCTGCTGTACTAATTGGAGAACATCAAAGAAAAGTTATCTTCTTGCAAATCACAAGCAAGAATATCATCAGCCTATCCTTCAAAATAAGAAAACATTCCCCTCAGTCAAAATATATTCCCAAATTCTTCAGCACTGGGTTTGTGCAAACTAAAAGTAAATGCAGAACATTCTAAGGGTTGTTAACAACATATATAGGCATTCCACGATAAACATAGCATGACTAAATCTACTTACTCGCATGGCAGATGCATAGTCCTCTGCAGCCCTAAGAAGTTCCACCAGCTGTACAGCAGCATCAAGGGCATCAGGAGCCCAAGACAGTGGAGCCTCTAATAGGCCCAAAAGCAATCTCTGAGTTGCACTGGGAGTAGCAATTGCGTAATACCTGCGCTTGCCAAAACACCATGTATCTTTAAACTAAATCATATGAATAAAGTCCAAATGAAATATCCAGCCAGAGAGAAACATGAAAAATTAAAGAAAAAAGTCAAATCAGAGAAAGACTTCACCTGTGGAATAAACAAGCATATGGCTCAAGAGGAGGCAATCCTGCAACCAAATGCTCATCCAAAGCAGTTGTAGGAGGAGGGAGGAGTAAAGCAGGAACAGCAGCAGCCGTGAGATTTGCTGTCTCATAACGAGACGCTTCATCATCACAGACACTTAAAATGACTGCAGCTCCATTTGCAACTGCCCATCGTGGAGTTGATGGCATAAGTTGAGGGTGTTTTCCTGGTCCTCGACCACCAGCTGCAATTCGTGCATACATTCAGTCACTGTTTGTAGGAAACCTTTAAATGCATTTGAAACAGATCACCCTAAATCATTGAATTATTTTTTCTCTAATGTCAAGCCTTTTAAAGGGTAATTTTGTTTCCACAATTTCCACACAAGTCTTTTATATATGCTAATAATTTGCTTATGGTTTAGTCATTCCTTTGTACATTTTTTAAGGCTGTGATGAGATGCTATAAAATAGCTTAGCATTAGTGTAGTTCACTATATTGTACTTACTCTAGTTTAGTTTGTCAGTACTGATTGCTTTCTAACAGCTTTTTTCCTGTTGAGTCCCATTTTCCTGCTTTTGTCATCTGTGAACATTAATAGAATTACTGAATCATAGATTCTTATCTTAGGGACGCAGCAAACTGTTTTACCATATGAGTGATTATAAATAACTGTAGTTTTACAACTTAGTTAATCAGGTTAAGTTTACTGTCTTAAGTAACTTCTCTTCACTATGACCATCAACAAACTCTGGACTCTCATATAGCCCCAAACATTGCCTTCCAGCTTAGAGTCTTTGCCTTGGATGTTGGATTAAGCTTTCCATTTACATTGTAATACTGAAACAGCAAAACACTTGCCTCAGAGCTTTTTTTCCCCATCTCAAAAAGACAAACAAAAATCAGAACAAATTTTAGCTCTTTGAGATCCTTAAGTGAATCTCTAAAAAGATGGGCATCAAATCTGACAAATCTTCTACAATCACTGTTTACAGCTTTTGACATACTGTATCCACCAGCCCTTTATGAAACACGCATAAATCTTGCCAAAACAGCTGCCCACCAAAAGGTTTAAAGTTATGGATGTGCTCCAGTCCTTGAGTAGATAAGCGTCAGGCACCTATGAAAGATTTGAAGAACAATAGTATCCTGTTCCTAAGTTCTTCCAATGGAATTCTACAAGAACATGTCGCATGTTTTTTGGTCATCTTATTACAAATATGCCAGTGCAAAAATGGGTGATTGGTTAATGCAGGTCTCAACTGCTACAACAGGAAATTTATCAACTGGAACGAATATGACATGACAATGATCATCTTTCTGTAGGCAGACAAGTTAGTCCACATAAACGTCTGTGTGATTGAACATTTGCCTGATAATGCAATCACATGAATGCATGAATATCCACCTTGTAGCAGAGCGGTTTGTACTCCAACTTTTGGAGGAACAATTTGATATGACAGATTTGGTAATCAGCAATGACTGCAATCAAGTCAATTTCAATACTTCAATCTGCGAATAGGAAGGTCTATCCTGTTCCAGACTGCTATTCCTCAGTATGCAAACTTATCTCTCCAGCTGATGACAACTCAGTACAGCACTTGTCTGTACGGCAATGACTTGTACAGCACTATAGGGTGGTGTTGAAGTCGGGCATAAGAACAACTACAAGATGAGGCATACATCAACATGCAGGTCAGGAATATGACACTACAACTGTGAGGTGGTGCATCTAACAATGCATGTGACAGGATTTCAGCATGGGATAACTGCAGGGTAATGCATCCAATGATATGAAGGACAAGATTCTAGCAAGAGAGCACCTGCAAAGTTGTGTGTCCAACAATGCATGCAACAGCAGGTCAGAACAACAACCACTGCAAGGCGGTGCATCTAACAATGCATGTGACAGGATTTCAGCATGGGAGAATTGAAGGGTAATGCATCCAATGATTCGTAGGACAAGAGTATGGCAAGAAAACACATGCAAAGTGGTGTGTCCAACAATGCATACAACAGCAGGTCGGAACAACAGCGACAACTGGATGTGCTTCAATTTGGAACAAATCAGGCAAGATGCATAAGAACGAGAATGAGACCAGAAAAATTCAACCCAACCAAGTGTTGGTGTAATGCAAAAGTGTCCCAAGTTTCATCGTCATGAAGAAAAGGACCCAGTCACCTGTCTCACAATCTGGAAGGCTGATGGACACATGCATGATACAGATTGGAAGAAATTATTCCTTGCAACACTTTGTGGGATTGCAATAGAATATTACACAAAATTGCCATAAGATATGTAGCACACTTCGGAGCGTTGCAAGAAGCATTTAATGGGGTGATAATGAGATCATAGTAGAAATTTATAAAACAGAGCAGGGTGGGACAAAGTCCATTCAATCCTACAATAGAAGGTTTAAAGTGTTGTTCGACCAAATAGAGAAAATTTTGTTAGATAGACTAAAGAAAAGATAGTTTGTGGAGGAACTTCTTCTTGAACATTAGAAGATCAAGGTGATCCGTCCAATGTCATATCAAGAGGCCTTTGAGTCAAGGCCATCACCAAGGCGTCGGGGTCGAGAAGTCAATGACTTGGAAAATTATAATGACTCCAAGGACAAGTGATGACTCCAAGAACAAGAGTGAATATGGGGATGCATGACACAATTAACAACAATGACAAAGAAGGAAAGTCGATAGACATTCTTTGTAAGGATGTGATGTGCATGCTCACAAAAGTAAGAATGGGAAAAATGCACGGTGCCATGGCCACAAAAAGAGGGGCAGACGTATTGCAATATTTGTGAGATGAAAAAACATTCATTAAAGGAATGCCCTTTAATTTGAAGAATAATAAACGAATATATTTGACACAGATTGTGGTAGGTTTTGTAACAACTGCCAAGGTTTTGTAAATTGCAAGATGCATATTGTAAACCTTGGAAAACTATGAAATTTTCGCAGAATGACTATGTCTACCAGTTCAAGATGAAGGTTGTCTAAACAATGGATGAAGGTTGTTTAGGATTAAGAAGTAGGATGCTTGGATGATAAAGGATGCCATCCAGAAGACAAAGCAAACCGTATAGATGATGGAAGATGTCATCTAGATGAGGAAACATGTAGTTCCAAAAGTTTCTCAAAGGATTGACATAGCTTGAGAAGTGTCCCAAAAGACCAGCCTATCCTGGGTAGTTTCCTGGAGGACAAGGACATTCCAAGGAACGACAAATGCAGTCTGGAGAAGACCACACAAAGACACAAAGTAAAATGAAGGAGGCAGCATTGTTTAGAGCTTGGATGCCCAAATACAGGGTAGGAAGAAGGGTTTAGACATTGTCCACTACATGGGAACATTGAAAGATGTTGTCACTTCCTTGACAATTAGAACATAAGTCTGAAAAGGAACCCCTAACATCATCCCAATCTTAGACATCATCCCTACCTTCTCCAACGGAATCCATGAAGCATAAATTATTTTCATGGATGGAAGGGGTTATGAAAACATAGTCCCAGTTTTCTTGAATGTAATCTAAGGTTAAGTGAGAACCACCTAAGATTGGAGAACACCTACACAAACTTGGATGCCAAAGTACAACATAGGAAGAACGGTTTAAACACTGTCCACTACATGAGAACATTAAAAGATGATGTCACTTCCTTGGAAACAAAAACATAAGTCTGAAAAGGAACCCCCAACGTCATCCCAATCTTAGACAGCATCCCTACCTTCTCCAATGGAGTTCATAAAGCATAAATGATTTCCAAGGATAGATGGGATTATGCAACATAAGTCTCAAAAGGAAACCCCAACATCATCCCAATCTTAGACATCATCCCTAACTTCTCCAATGGAGACCATGAAGAATAGATGATTTCCAAAGATGGAAGGGGTTATGCAAACATACTCCCAGTTTTCTTGAATATCATCTAAGGTTAAAGTGAGGACCACTTGAGATTGGAGAACACCTACACAAAACCTTGTCCTAGTTTTCATGGATGTCATCCATTAAGAAGCCACGATTCCAAACACAAGAGGAGAGACCATTATAGTGGAATTGCTTAACCAAGTATGTGCAAGCATTGCTACCTCACACAAGGAGAAGATTGTCTAAGATAAGTTGATGAAGTTCTTAGCAAAGGACTATGTTGTCCCAGGAAAAGAGCCACTAGCATATATGCAATCAAGGTTTGGGAGATCCCCTAACACTGTAATGTGTTGCGCATGGTTAAGAACCTATTGTCCACTATCAAGAACTTATCGTCCACGGGTGTCATCTATGTCATTGTTGGCATTACCCCATGCATTGTAATTGTTGTGCATGATTCCATCCTCAACCAAACACTTGTTACCCTAAAGGAAATATTTGTCACCTCACCAAGGAATGTTGTCTCATCGAAGAACGATGTTGTCGTTTAGGTGGGTGTTGTTGAAAGGATGTGTGTCATCATCTAATGGATTGAGGTGACATTGAACAGCCCCACATTGTTGCCATACCCTGTCCTAGATTTGCCCCATGTCATTCACCATGAGGTACTTGTCCATAGTTACAAGATTGTCATCCACAATCAAATCGTTGTCATCTACCATGTGGCTGCAATCCATTGTCACAATGTTGTCTTTGACAATCAAAAGGGTGTCATTTACAAGGATGTCATCCCCTACCAAGTAAATGTCCTTCCCAACCTAGCAAGTGTTGCCTTAGGCAACCAAGGTGTTATCCACGAAGACTCAAAGCAAAATGCAGGTCACTTCCAATTAGGTATCATTGCTTGCATTGTCAACCAACAATAAGAAGCTTTGGAAGGTACCACCATTCTTAGCAAGTGCCATCTAGGTACAAAGCAGCCAACTAGGCACTTGCTTGTCATCCAAAGGAAGAATCCACAACAACCTATTATCCATTGGGGTGTCATTCAAGTAAACAGCCATGATGTCGACCACAAGGAATATTCACACAAGATAGAGAAGATTTCATTGAATGGCACAAGGCATTGCATGACGTGAATCAAGAGATAGGAAATCAAAGTAAAGCTAGTAAAGATTTGTTGATTCTAAATATGTAAAGACTTACATGGAACATGAAGAAGAGTAATGAGCACAAGTATTCTTGGAAGTATCCAAATCATCGTTTCTGCCCCAAAACATTGGTCTATCAATAAGGACACCGACAAGTCTAAAGGAGGGGGTACATGTAGGCAGACGAGTCACTTTGCATGAACATTCATGTTATCATGAACATCTACGTGATCATGAATAATCATATGAATGCATGACGTGAACCAAATGAAGGTGTGCTGGAATTGGAAGAATGCACAGAGGATGAGGAGTGCTCTTACAACGGACTTCTCGATTGGCAAATGAAGGATTATGAAGTCTTCTAGCCAAACTATATGTGTTTTAATATTAAAAAAAGATCAAAATGAATGGGTACAAAATGTATATGAGATCAGCGAATGCAGCCAAAATGCGAAGTCAGCGGCCAAAGTCAATGAGGAGAGGTGGACCTGTCCACAGAATTTTGTAGAGTACAGTGTTGGCGATGCATTGATTGGTCAAAAGCCAACACATCCATTCAATGTGGAAAAAGTACCTAACAACATACAGTATGAAGGACCGAAGATGGTGCACGTAAACCTTAGGGAAAAAGGTGAATAAAATATGATCCATTGTGGGGATGACTAGGATCTAGTTTTGAAAGAAGCAACTTTTAAAATATTCATGTAATATAAGGAGGTCTTCGCATGGACATATAAGTATTTTAAGGGGATTCCACCTAAATTGCATGTGCATCGGATTCCATTGGTTTCAGGCGCACAACCAGTATGAGGAAGGTTGTGCAAAATGAATCCAAAGTACGCGGCCTTCGTCTATGAAAAATTGAAAAGATGTTGAATGGTGGAATCATTTTTAAGGTGACTATGAGTGAGTGGGTGTTAGCAGTTGTGATTACTTTGAAGAAAGAGAGTAATCAGATCCACATTTTTGTTGATTTAAGGATTTTTAAGGCAGTAACTATTACGAATCCCTTTTCGATTGCTTTCACTATTTAAATGTTAAAAGAGATTGTAGGATGCAAGATCTATTCATTTTTGGATGGGTTCTCAGTTTATAATCAAATCAGTATAGCTGAGGAGGATAGGTTGAAGACTACTTTAGTAGTAGAGAATGGCAGTATGCATATAATCAAATGCCTTTCGGTTTATGCAATGCCCCTACCACATTTCAAAGAATAATTCTATATATTTTTGAACAAATGTTCGTAGACAAATTCAAGTGTTCCCGGATGATCAATTGTTGTACAGGAAGGTGGAGGACCATTTAAAAGCATTGGAAGAATGTATGACTTTCTATATGAATACGAGGTTATCCTTGAACCCAAAAAAGTGCACATTTTTGGTACCATATGGGAATTTGCTTGGACATGTATGTAAGGAGGGTTTGAAGACCAATCCTGGCAAGATACAGGGGGTGATGAGCATCGAGGAGCCATATGATATGAGTTTGTTAAAGTCTTTCTTGAGATATGTCGGGTATTATCAATGCTTCATCAAAAACTTTGCACAAGTATGGCACCCTCTAGATGTATTGACACGCAAGAAAGTTCCTTTTCAATGGACAGAGGAGCATCGGAAAGTCTTTGAGAAGTTGAAGGCAAAGTTTGTTTGCGAACCCATTCTAGTATTTCTAGATTGGAAAAAGAAGTTTCATGTCCATGTTGATGTGTCCAATTTTGCAATTGGAAGTGTGGGTTGACCCAGGAGGGGTAGTATGGATTGAATCATCCCATATATTTTTTCCAGTCGATTGTTGTCTCGTGTAGAGAAAAATTACAGCACTACAGAGCAAGAATCCTTAGGGATGGTGTATGCGATACAAAAGTGCAGACATTATCTGCTCGCCAATCCATTTGCTTTCTATGTGGACCATCACGCATTGTTGTATTTAATCAACAAGTCGACTATTCATGGACGAGTTAGCAAGTGGTTCCTTATGTTGCAAGAATTCGTGTTTCGAGTGATAGTCAAACCAAGGAAGACACACGTGATAATGGATCAACTGTCAAGGATTCGCTCAAGAGAGCCTGCAGAGGGAGGAGTATCAATGCTCACTTGTTTTCAATCACTACACTATCGTCATGGTACAACTACATGGGAGAATTTTTGTCAACGAGAAAGCCGCCATATGAGTTGACAAAAACTGAGAAGAAGATTATTAAATCAGCACTTTTTCAATTGATTGTTGGAATGTTGTACAAGATTGGACCTAAGAGAATGTTGCAAAGATGTGTGATGGACGAGGAAGTGAAAGCAACACTGACGGAAGCTTATGAGGGGTTGGTAAGTGGGCATATGGGACTAGACGCAACCATGAGGAAGGTGCTTTTGGCAGGGTTGTGGTGGCCTAACCTTTATCGTGATGCAAAGAAGTTTGTGACCGCATGTGATATGTGCCAGAGAGCTAGGAAGCCATTAAGGAGGGACTTCATGCCATTGCACCCGTCACAACTGCAAGAATTGTTCAAAAGATGGGGTCTTGATTTTGTTGGACCATTGAAGACAAGTAAAAGACGATGTAGATACATTGTGGTAGCGACGGAATATTTGACAAAGTGGGTTGAGGCAAGAGCGTTGCTTGATAATTCCGCAAAGAGTACTACATGTTTCTTGTATGAACAAGTGATAACAAGATTTGACATACCTCTTCAATTGACAAGTGATCGCAGAGGACATTTTGTCAATGAAATAATCCATAAGATAACCACAGAAGTTAAGATCTTGCATTTGTTGTCCAATCTCTATTACCCCAGAGCAAATGGACAAGTAGAAGCAACGAATAAGGTCTTAGTGTCAATATCTGTATTAGCCCAGAGCAAATGGACAAGTAGAAGCAATGAATAAGGTCTTAGTGTCAATAATGTACAAAACATGTGCAATTGAAGATGTCGATTGGGAGAAGAGAGTGCTAACAGTCCTATGTGCATACAAGACTACGAATCACACTCCATTCCAACTGATGTATGGTCAGGAGGTAGTTGTGCTAGTAGAATTTATGGTACCAAGTTTGAGAGTGGCAATACAAAACCATCTAGATGACCACGAGAGTCTAGAACAGAGGCTAATGACACTCATCCAATAGGACAAGAGAATAGTGATGGCTCAATGGGGAAAAAAGATTGCCCAGCATCATACGAAGTTATGGCATGACAAGCACCTGAAAAAGATGGATTTAAAGCTAGGTAACTTAGTCCTGAAATTTTTGTTGTCCAACCCGAATTTCCCTTGTGGTCAACATTGTAACAACTAACTTGGATGACACTTCCCGAATAGCGTCTACATCCACTCAACCCACTTAGACAACCTGTTGTTGAAAGCTAACACTCCTTTAGACTACATGTTACGACATTGTATTCTCATAAACATAATCATTCACCAATATGCAAAAATATCAAATCATTCATCCACAATAAAAATCCACATAATGAGATAGACGGATAATACCCTTAGGGTAGGGCAACACCAATAATACTCCTTAAGGAAGGAAAACTCCACAAGATCTCCCAAGATGAGAGCACCACTTAGAGAGGGCAAAGTCTCATAAGCCACTTTGTGGGCAAAGATGATTACAAGTAATACTTCATATGAATGATCTCCATGATGATTACATTGACAATATCCTTTCTTTATACATCTTCTAATTCTACTTTGGGGAATCAACTACTAAACCCTCTTCCCACACATTATTATAATATAATATTATGTCCAAACTTGGGTTATGTGTGGCCCATGCCAACTATCCAACTATCCATAATACCCTTATACAATATAATATCATATCCCCATATACCTATTCCTAGATACCATAACATTCCACCCTCCTTACAAATGTTTTGTCCTTAAAACATGAGAAGAAACTAAATGATATGATCTTCTAAGCAATGTTGACACCTGGTACCAATCTTTATCATCCATCCATCCAAGTGAAATCTTGATTGGTAGTGGTCTTCGAAGATGCCAAGCTGCCATTGTGCCACTTCAATGTCCATAACTACTCTATTGGCTCCATGATTCTGCTACTCTACTTTGATATTTTGAATGATTGATCCTATTGTAACTTGATGTCCATAACTGCTCTATTGGATCCATGTAGATGCATAATATTGATGCCCTAAGCCATGCCTCTAAAATTGTTGTTGATTAGGGTGGAGTGGGTGGTGATATGCTTCTACCTTAACCTGTTGTTTTGTTTCTTTTAATTCTTCAACATTTTGTTTCTCTATTTCGAATTCTTCCTCATGCTTTTCTCTCTTGTGCCCTTCTTCCATGGACTTTGTTGTTGCTACTACTGTAGATTCAACTTTTGATTCTTCTGTTGGTTCCTTAACTTGTTCCTTTACCATAACTACTTCTTGCTTCTCCTTGGATCCTTGCTCCTTAAGCTGAGAAATATCCTACAGTGTTATCTTCTTTTTCTTGTACCATAACTTCATAAACTTCTTTTGCACATTAAAGTTAAAAGTACCCAGAGAATTCAACCAAGGATAACCAAGAACAATATCCAAATCATCCATCTTAATAGCTTGAAAATATGAATGTAAAACATATTAATCCATGGTGAATTTCAAATCTTCAAAAATCTGAACATTCTCACCCTCAAGATATGTCCTTAATTTTTGTTGCTTTAACCTTGCAACCTCTTAAGCCAAAGAACTATTAATGAAATTTTATCTTTTACTAGGGTTAATGGAAAAAAATAACCTTTTCCTTTTGAATGCATCTATGAACCTGTAAAAAGAATTTTTAGATGAGTTTAGATCCTTCTCTTCCTTTTGTAAATCCAAAGATGTGGCTTCTTCATTCTTCTCACCATCTTCCTTAACATTTTCTTCTTTCTCCTCCTCAATTTATTTCTTTCATAGTCTTCATTTTGTTTCTTGAAAAATTCTCAATCTCCTTTTATTTCATTTCTCTCATGTGATGTTGTTCCCATGCAAGCTATTTATTTCCAGTGGTATATTCCTATGTTGGAATTTCGTTTCACTTTAATACCTCTTCTTCTCATTTTGAATCCCTTGTAGTTTCTTTTCAAGTTCTTTGATGACACCCATCAGGCTATCAATCTTTTTATCACTTCCTTCAAGATCTCTTATAGACAACACAATAGTGGACTGCATTCCCCTGGGCAACATAGGCTTGGTCCTTATCGACATCCACTTGATTCTTTCCTCCTTCTAGAGGGTAACCTTCTCTTTAACAACTAGCACTTCAATGCCCCTCTTTTGAAGGGCAAGCTATCAACTCATCCTCTAGACAACACCTTTAGACCTGAACCACAATCTTCCTTACTACTTTCTCCCAAATGAGAAGGTCCCCTAATACACTCCCTTGGATAGCAAAATTCTTAACCCTCTTTCCCCAAACAACATGGTACTTGACTAACTTTTATTGACTAGCATGACCTTAGGTTTAGACTACATCCTAGCCGACACTTGAAACTCTGGCAGCCTTCCCAACTAGAACTACTTACCCCTCCAATTTCGACAATTCTTCTTGTTCAAGGACAAATAACACAATTGCTATATTGTACAACATACTAGCTAACTTAGAAGACGCCTCACTTTTCAACTTAGACGACATCCCTCTATCAACTCATCCTCTAGACAAGCGACACTCAACTTAGATGGCAATCATTCAAATCGACCAGCACACATTTAGACCTGAACCACAATCTTCCTTACTACTTTCTCCCAAATGAGATGGTCCCCAAATGCACTCCCTTGTATAGCAAAACTCTTAACCCTGTTCCCCCAAACAACATGGTACTTGACTAACTTTTATTGACTAGCATGACCTTAGGTTTGGATTACATCCTAACAAACACTTGAAACTCTGGCAACCTCCCCAACTAGAACTACTTACCCCTCCAACTTCTACAATTCCTCTTGTTCAAGGATAGATGACACAATTCCTATATTGTACAATTTACTAGCTAACTTAGAAGACACCTCACTTTTCAACTTAGATGACATCCCTTTTAATGTATTGTGTGACACTCTAATGACTTAAATGTCACCCAAATTGTTGACTATGACAACGAACATGTTGATTTGGTTGGCACTCGTGGGTGGGTTGGACAACACTCGCCTCAAACTACACTCATCCTGTCTAAGACAACAATCTCTAGATTCTTTCTTGCTCTAACAATTTTCACTCAAACAACCCCTACCCAATCGATGCAACTTAGACGGCATGCATTGAACACTTACAATGCTTTCTTCCACAAAAAACAACCACTAAAGATCGGATGGCCTTTCCTAAAACTCAAACAAGGATCCCCTTTACTTGGACAACATTTATTTTGATAGTTTGCCCCTTGGCAACACTACCCAATTCTTACATGGTTGGTCCCACATCTTAGCTAGTAATTATGTTAGGCGAGTGTGATGTCTTTTCCACACGCACAAGTCATATCATAATTGCAAGACAGACATCCATGATTCAGTTTCTCTATGTTCGAAGGAAAGCTAGGGGGAATGATAGGTACCTGGAGATATACTATATTGTAAATCGGTGTTATGAATAGCCAAAGTAAACCATGCATAACAAAAAGCTTGGACGACTTTAACCTGCCATAGGATTATTTAAAGATATCATACGTAAAGATGAATATCATTGTAATATGATCATGAGTCCTAAGACATCAAGTATTGGAGTATTATACTAGTCATTGAGGTAGTCCCCCACAAAGTGGTACTCATTTGTAGATAGTAAGTAGTTATTCCTTCCTTAAGGAGTATTATTGGTGTGGACGACCTACCTTAAGGGTATTTCTTAAGTATCCCGTGGGATCTCTTGCATGGTGCTTTGTTTCATATTTTTGCATATTGAAGCATGATACATGTTATTGGTTATCAAGCTTCATAACAAGTGTTATCACAGTAAATTTCCATAAGAAAGAGTATTTTTGTAGATCTAGAGGATTTCTGACAATTGTTTTCTAGAAAACACAATTTCTTGGTATAGGAGCACCAGATCATAAATTCTTGCACCATATTTTTCAACACTTTAATATGTATGAAATTAGGGGTACCCAGGTGTTGTAGGTGAGTTGGAGAGGAAAGGGCAATCCTCCAAGGGAGGTCCCAAGTTCGAATCTCCACACTACCAAAAAGTTGAATTGGGTACCCAAAATCCAATTGATAATGTTGGTGTGGGCAGGGCCGGGCGCGACTCCCGGGTGACTTTGACGGTATAGAACCCCCTGGTCTTGGTCTCTCAGACCAAGGCAGCCCCGCAAGGGGTTTCTCGCTTAATATATATATATATATATATATATATATGAATGAGTGGTCATATAAAGAAATCTTTGCAAATCAAGGGATTTACAACTCGATGAAGTCAGGTAGCTAGGACAGTGGTAGTGACTTTTTAAGGTGTGATCATATTTTAGAAAAGGAAAAAGGATTCATATCTTCCAATCCAACTAAACAATTTATCGTATTGTATTTTGAATGAAATTTTCTGGTTTTTTAGAGGAGGAGAATTTCATGTTGAAATTCGTGATAAAAACAAAGATGGACTGGTAG
Source organism: Wollemia nobilis (assembly GCA_028583015.1). Lineage (NCBI taxonomy): Eukaryota > Viridiplantae > Streptophyta > Pinopsida > Araucariales > Araucariaceae > Wollemia > Wollemia nobilis. Next base: position 16,364,069 of record JAQPPZ010016436.1, on the reverse strand, counting down.
TATCTTTGAAATCCTAGTTTTCGTTGTCATTTTTATTTAGAAGTTCATTGAGTTATTAAATTTCTTTGCAAAAGATGATATTGATGCTTGAGAATGGTGGATCAAATTTAAATCTCAAAATTCTCATAGTGATTTTTGGAGAACTAAACTGTGAGGTGGCCTTCAAGGAGAAGCTTCTAATTGGTGGTTAGTTTCATAAAGGAAAATAATTATATCAGTTGGCAAGGAGTTGAAAAAGCTTTCTTGACCAAATAGGAACTTAAGATTTTAAGACTCAAAAAAAAAAAAATTAAAAGAGGACAAAAAGAAACTTAAATTGAAAGACGTCATTCACGATTGGGACGAAAAGGTAAACTTGCTTTAGAAAGGGAAAGCTCAGTTTAAGATCATGATTCAAGATTGCGATGGAGAAATAGAGAGGCTTAAGGAAAATAAGAAAAGGAAGGTGATAGTGATTATAATCAAGTCAAAGATTCTCTCTTGCAAATTCATGGATGCATTTAGGAGGAGGCCATGTTTTCCATAAGCCTTAGCAACATGTATAGGCATGTCAATATTGACTTCGCTAAAAGATTGCAAGCACAAGCAAAGATATCAAGGTCACAAAGGTTGAAGGTGACAACATTCAAATTTTTCAGGATTTGAAACTGTGGATAAATACGTCTCAAATTAATATTTTTATACTATAGCTATGGGTGACTTGGATTTTGTTCTTACATATTCATGATTGGCATCATTAGTTATTATTACCATCTTGTACAAAATAAGTTTGTTTAGCTTTAGTAAAGAAAAAAGAAAATAACCTTGCAAACATTTCTCATCATAAGATGCAATGATTGTAGAAATAAAATTTAACATACTTAAACACAATTCCATTTCCACTTAAATAAACCTACAAATCTACCTTCTGCAGCAATTAGCAATGACAATACATATAGGAAACATACAATAGCAATAGCAAATGATAAATGAATATAAGCAAATATTGTATTAACAATAGCCTATACAGTAAAATATGTACGACATTCACCTTAAATACACAGTACCCAACATACCTAGTCAACCTCTCCTTCAATGTCAATCACAACCACACCAAACACCGGCCAGCCATATACTTCGGCCCTTATATTACCCAAATGAATGAGAGAAGGGTCTTATTTATACAACTAAAAAGTAGTTGCATCCTCCAACTACCCGACACCTCATCATTTTCCTAAATTACATTTGACATGCATTTGACTCACATTTACATTTCATTTCGTGAGTCACTTTATGACTTGTCCATACATAAATTAACATTACACATTATCACATACATTATTACATTGCCACTTTATAACATTATTAATTATACGTACACACATTTTGTCAAATACTTTGTATACAAACTACAAAATGACAAAACTTGTTTACTAATTACGCAGACATATCAATTTGCCTGCCTACACCTATCCCCTCGTCTAAACTCTGTCAACGTCCTCGAAGACACATGAGCTGAACATTGGGGATAGAAGCACTAAACACCTACTAGAATCTCTTGTTGCACTCCTGATTTCTTCTATTCCAAATGTCCTTTTGCAATTGGCATCACTTCAAACTACTGCTTACAAAAATTGTATTTTGATTACTCACTCCACCTTCTACAATCAATTGTATCATCAACTTGATCAACATGACCAACATGACTAGCATGACGGGCAATGCCCGTCGCCACCTGTATCGGGGGTCAAGGGGAAGGAAGCCCTTGTGTAGGGTCAAGGGGCAACGCCCTAAAACCTCAACAGCAAAACCATTGGAACCTTCACTATCTAAACTGAAATTTTCTCCTCTTTTGCACTTGGAAGTCTTTCCTCAACCCACTTAAACAACTTCCCCTCAACTCCGAATTACTTTTCTCTTGTTGTTGATGACTGCTTCTTGGCCTCTGATGGTCCTACCTTAGCCTCTGACGGACATCCCTCTCCTTGAATGACACCTCCTTTTCAGCATTGCTTGTACGACACTCCACGTCAACACCACTTGTACAACAGCAGTCATTATGTTGCAAAACTTTATTATCATTAACAAAAATCATTCACCATTATGTAGAAATATCAAATCATTCATCCACAAATAATTATCCACAATAACAATCCACAAATGAGAGAGAGATAGATAATACCCTTAAGGTAGGGAAACACCAATAATAATCCTTAAGGAAGGAGTAACTCCACAAGATCTCCCAAGATGAGAGAGCCACTTAAGGAGGGCAAAGTCCCATAAGCCACTTCGTGGGCAAAGACGATTACATAAAATTATTCTCCATGATGATTACAATGACAAATATCTCTTCTTTATATATCCATCTTCTTATTCTACTTTGGGGAGCCTACTACTAATATAATATTATATTATAATATAATATTATATAATATTATAATACAATCAACCTTGGGTTATGTGTGGCCCATGCCAACCCTTATACAATATAATAATATATCCCCAAATATCTATTCCTAGGTACCCTAACATGCCACCCTTCTTACAAATGTTTCGTCCTCGAAACATGTGAAGAAACAAGATAATATGATTTGCTAAGCAATGTTAACAACGGTACCAATCTCGATCATCCATCCATCCAAGTGAAACACGTTGATGCTGGTATGCCATTTTGTCACTCGAGTATCCAAATCTGCTTTGTTGGCTCCACGCTTCTGCTACTGTATTTTGATAACTTGAATGATGGGTCCAGTTGTTCCTTGATGCTGATGAACCGCTCTGAAAACCAGGATCACTATGCTTTCTCTGCCAAACACTACCATAGTTGGTGCCCTTCTGATTCCATGTAGAACCATAATATTGCTACCTTGAACCATGTCTCCAAGATTGTTGCCACTCATGGTGGTGTGGATGGTGATATGATGCAACCTTAACTTGATGTTCTATCTTCTTTATAATACAATCAACCTTGGGTTATGTGTGGCTCATGCCAACCCTTATATAATATAATAATATATCCACAAATATCTATTCCTAGGTACCCTAACACATTGGCAACACTTGTATGCCCATCACTTGTACGACAGGACTCACTTGTATGGCAGATCCCAATGGAACTCCTCGTACGACACTCCTCAACGTCGTTCTTTGTACAGCACTCCTCGTCAACACTCCCTGTATGGAAATCTTTGTAGACAACCTTCGTATGACTCTTTTCGATGACAACTTTCGTATGACACTCTTGTCAACGGCCTTTGTCAGCGGCCATGGCACTTCTACAATTTTTTCCTAGGTAGCTTCAACTACTTGTTGGATTTCTACCTCTTCAATTGAAATCACATTGACCTCCTTAATTGCAATCAGGTTCATCAAGTTTACCTCTTCAATTCCAATCAACTTTACCTCCTCTTCTTCTTGGCTAGGGTTGTGACTCTTCGTTGGTACTTCAAACATTGTACTCATCGTTGGTTCATCTCAACTTACAACACTTTGACATTCACGTGTGAAATGCCCCCACAAATGGCATCACCAATATTATACAATGGATCGACCATCAATATCATTATCAATTTTGCGTCTTCTAGTTGTTTGGCGGTTGACACAAGCCGCATTACCAACAACATCCCCCCTGGTACAATTTCCCTTTATGTTGCATATTCTTATAGCAATGATCTTGCACTCTCCGAGGCACACTCATCCTCAAACTCATCATTCTTCTCTTCGGATACTTCTTGACCCCAACACTTGAACGATGAACTACTCTCATGCCCAAAATCATCACTCTCACTATCAGAGTCACTCTTACAGGAAATCAATCAATAATTGCATTCAACTGTATGGTATTTATTTATAGTGGATGGCTAAGATTAGCCAGTAACGGAAGAAGCCAAATATGAAACACAATATTCTATGCCCAAAATTAAATCTCCTAATCTTAGCCTATGCTAATTTATTCCAAACAACACGTTGGCTTCTAGAAGGCCAGCCTGACGTGCACTACAAACAAATAATTAAAATAATGTAATAACAACAGCCTCTAGTCTAACATCCCCCCCTTATTACATTATTTGATGTACATAGAAAGTTGCAAAACAACTCAAATTTGACACGTGCAAGTGCCTTGGTGAAAATGTCCGCAACTTGTTCATCGGTGGGAATGTATTGGAGCTTAATCTTGTGCTTTGGAACTTCATCTCGAATGAAGTGACATTGAGTGTCAATATGCTTTGTTCGTTCATGGAACACTGGATTCTTGACTAGTTTCAAAACACCTTGGTTATCGCACATCAAGTGTATTGGAAGATTTTTCTAAAGACCCATACTTGAAAGAATGCGATGTAACCATATCGCTTCACACACAACTCCTCATGCGGCATGATATTTTTCCTCTGTAGATGAAAGTGCAACTACTTGATGCTTCTTGTTGTGCCAAGAGATAGGTCCAAATCCAAGATGAAATATGTATCCTGACGTTGATTTTATATCATCTATAGATCCAACATAATCTGAGTTCGTGTATCCTTGCAAGAAGAATTTGTTATTCTTCTTGTACTCTAGGCCATATTTTGTTGTGCCATGGACATAGTGTAAAACTCACTTTACTACCTTCCAATGACTGACCTTAGGTTCCTGCATGAACCTCGAAAGATAGCTTACAACAAAGCTGATATCCGACCTGGTATTAGTCAAATATATGAGACTCCCAATCAATTGTCGATAGAGAGTTCCATCTACCTAAGGAGATTTGTCATATCGAGACAGTTGTAACCCTATTTCCATTGGAGTTGCTTTGGGCTTACAATCTGTCATGCGATATTTTTCAATTAGTGCCTTGGCATATTTCATTTGTGTGACCTTGATGTGGTTCTTTTTTTGCACAACTTCCAAGCCAAGACAATAATGTAGAAGTCCCAGATCTATCATTTCAAATGACTTCTTCAAGTCACCCTTCATTGCTTCTATCATCTCTTCTGAGCTGCCAGTGATGATCAGATCGTCAACATAGAGCACAAGTATCACTATTTCAAAACCAACTTTCTTGAAATAGAGATTAGCATCTGAGGGACTTCTCTTGAAACCATGTTGCAGGAGGTGATTATCAATCTTAATGTACCAAGCTCTCAGAGCTTGTTTCAACCCATACAAGGACTTTATCAATTTTCAAACCTTTTGCTCTTGTCCTTCAACAACATATCCTTCAGGTTGAGTCATGTACACTTCTTTGAGATCATCATTCAAGAAGGCACTCTTCACATCCATCTGATGAAGCTTCCATCCGAACTGAGCTGCCATTGCACAAAGTACACGAATGGTTGTCATCTTTGCCATTGGTGTAAATGTCTCTTCATAATCTATGCCTTATTTTTTAGCATAGCCCTTTGCAACAAGGTAGGCTTTATGCTTGTCAATAGTTCCATCTGCCTTATACTTGACTTTGTATACCCATTTGCAGCCAATGGGTTTCTTTCCAGCAGACAAATCAACTAGCTCCCATGTTTTGTTCTTCATAAGAGACATATGTTCTGCATCCATAGTTGCCTTCCATTGAGGCACACTAAGTGCTTCTTGCACTAAAGCAGGTTCATGCTCCACCACTAAAGTCATCAAACCTCTATCTTCCTCTTCACTTCTTTCTTCTTCTTCATCTTTTTCTCTTTCCTGGCATGACATACTTCAAGTACATGACCGATTGGAATTGAGATCAAGAGGTGCATCCAATTTTGCGTCTCTTATTGTGCTAGTATACCATTTTGGAATTTTCTTTTGTTTTGGGGGAGCCCTTGATTCAGGCTCTTCAAATTCCAAGTGTATAGCAGGAGATGTGTCTTTGCTAGATTTTGGTGTATCCAACTTGGGAGCTTCGTCAAATACCACATCTCAACTTATATGAATTTTCTTGGTTATAGGATCAATCAGTCGATATCCCCTTGGATTCTTCATCATAACCAAGAAAGATGCATTGCAAAGTTTTCTCATCTAGCTTGCTCCTTTTCTTCTTTGGAATGTGCATGAAGGCTTTGCATCCAAATATCCTTAGATGAGAAATGGAGGGCTTTCTTCCACTCTAGGCTTCTTCTGGTGTGACTCCTTGAAGAGCTTTTGTTGGTGCTCAATTCAAGAGATACATGGTTGTAGTGACAGCTTCTGCCCAATATTGTTGCCCAAGATGTGCACCTATGAGCATACATCAAACCATCTCCATGATGGAACGATTCCTCCTCTCAACAACTCCATTTTGTTGAGGAGTATAGGTTGTAGTAAGTTGTCTTTTGATCCCATGTTTGGTGAGAAACCTTGAGAACTCATTGGAGGTGAATTCCCCCCTCGATCTAAGCGGAGGGCCTTGATAGAATATCTTGATTCCTTCTCAACACATTTCTGAAACTGCTGAAAATATAGGAAAGCATCTGACTTCAGTTGTAGGAAGAAGACCCACATATTTTGGGAGTAATCATCAAAAAACAACTGAAAATACTTCTTTCCACCACAACTTTTTGGCATGGGTCTACACAGATCGGTGTGGATTAACTCCAACGGTGCTTTGGCTCTGGAAGATCTCAACTCAAATGGAACTCGGTGTTGCTTCCCTCCTAAGCAATCCAAGCATACAAGCAAAGTATGTGAGAGGTTGGGCAGACCTAACACCATATCATGCTTACTCATCTGAAGCAAATAGCCTGAACTAAGATGCCCATACCGTTTGTGCCATAATGAGGTAGCTTCTTTTGTGTTGGCAACCATGGCAACATGAGAGGTATAAATGGCATCTAAAACAAACAATCCATGTTTGTAGGAAGTAGTTGCTATGTGTTTACCATGTTTGGTAATGAAGCAACACTTCTGTCCATCAACAACTTTAAAGTCAACCACCATATTTTTGTCCAAGATTTGGGGTACGAACAACAAATTATTGGCCAATCCTGGCACATAAAGGACCTTCTCAATTTTGCATTGTCCATTTGGAAGTGTCACTAAAACATCTCCTTCTCCTTGGACTTTATAGGTTTTATCATCAACAATTGTCACCGGTTTGCCTTCTTTGGCTTCAAATGTGTCAAACCACCCTTTATCACCAATCATGTGTTTGCTGGCACCAAAATCAATATACCAAACATGATCTTTTTGTTTGGGATCAGTTTGAGTCATGAGCACCTTGTGTGCTCTCAGAATTTGAATCTGATTCTTCAATAGCAACATAACCTCTTTGTTGCCTATTTCTTGGTCATGGTTTGAATTTCCCATTCTTTTGTGGTTGCTTATTTTTGTCACCTTTGTTGGAAGAATTGAACCAACATTTCTTGGTGTCATGATTATCCATCTCACAAATGTGGCAATACCTCTTCTGTTGTGGAGGTGTCATTTGTGAGGGAGTAGTGTTTGAACCCTTAGAGGAAGATCCCTTTTGAAAGTATCCTTGTTTCTTAGCTCCATATTTCTTTGAAAAAAATGTTGTGTTGGACAGTTGGTCTCTTAGGTTGTTATTTGCTTCTTCTTCTTGTAGCAAATTAACCAACTCCTCAAAAGAGACTTGTCGATTGGACACTTGAAGGGAAGTGACCAGTGTAGACAGCAGTTCCAGACAGCAGAAATGAGGAACTGACTGTGAAAATGTCCCAAGCAATTTTGAATGTATATAGCAAATGTGGATTTATGCTATTTTGTAATGCCATTTTGTATAAGGCATAGTGTTTGTTTAGTTTAATCAGCCAATCAAAAGAGAAAAGGATTAAATGCACAAAAGGACAAAATGGCCGCCATTTGGGTTAAGGCTAGTTAAGCCAGACATCTAGTTAGTGTAGACGTCTGGCTAGTCAGACGTCTAAACTATTAGTTAGACGTCTAACTAGTTGGTTGGGCAAACGGTTGGGTGGTTGGCGCAGGTAGTTTGGGAACCGCTCCTACAGCCTTTAAATACCCCCCTTACTTTTGCATTGTATCGGTAACTTTCTGGAGATAATAAGACAGCGCTTGACAATATTGGTGTTATGTTGTGTATTGCAGATCGTGCTCGAGTGTTATTGCAGGTTGTGTTGCTAATGTTATGTAGGTTGAAGACTCTTCTTGGCAGGTTGTTTGCAGGTATTTGGGAGCAGAAGCCATGACAGCAGTCGTCTGACGTCTAGACATCTGCACCCCAGACGTCCAGTCCCAGACGTCCAACCCCTAGACGCCTAAGTCCCAGACGTCTAGCTCCCAGACGTCCAATTCCTAGACGTCTAGTCCCAGACGTCTAGCCACCTGACGTCTTCCTTCCAGACATCTCACCCTCTGACTTCTAGTCCAAGACGTCTAGTACCCAGACGTCTGGTTCCAGCCAACTGACAGATAGACTAGTCTGACGTCTGAGTTACCTTGTACCTCCGAGACCCCATGCTGATTCCTTGTCTCGTCTGTTCGATCAGTTCACCTCTCGTATCGGGAGTATACTCACCCTTGTCTACAACCAGCATTCTAAAAGAATCTGGTTAAGCTCTCAAAATAATGGAGGTTCAGAGCTTATCTTCCACTTTTTCTCCCATGGCATGCAATTTGGATCTCAAATCAGCAACTTTGCAAAGAAAAACCTCTACATTTTCTCCATTCTTCATACTAAGAGTGTGAAGTTGGGATTGAAGATTAAGAATCGTGGCTTGATTATTTCCTTCATATATGGTTGTCAATGTATCCCATGCATCTTTTGCATCCTCTTTTTCACAGATGTGTGGTTGAACTTCATCAACAGTGACAAGAACTATGATCATCAGTGCTTTGACATTGGCATCATCATATGCTTCTTGTTTATCATCTACTCTTTTTGGGCGTGTGACTTTGCCAGTCACGATGTCCCACATCTTTTCAACCTGCAATATTGTCCACATCTTGGTCTTCCATGGAGCAAAATTCGAACCTCTGAGTAGCTATGATTCTGACAAATATGCTTTTGCAATGGCCATTGTGAGGGTTCCTTATAATACCAAATGGTCCCTCTTTCTTTATACCGCTAGCTCGATAGACTTGATCTGTTCGATATACCCGCTTTTCCTATAATACCCGTCAGTACGTGGAATAAGTTGGTCCCCTCAGTATACACGGTCGTACGCGTGGGAGACTTTAAGGTACGTGTAACAGATTGATCCGTAGCACATAAGCAGTACTGAAAGGGATTCACTCTATCTTTGACACTTGCTTAAAAAGACTTCCACATACATAGGTCAACAAGACCCTTAAATACTTGGAAGAACTTAATTTTAGGATTTACACTAAGCGATAGTAATGAATAGGGTAATAATGGAGTGAATATCAATATTGGCTTTCCTTATTTCTCCTCGACGGTTTATAGGGAACAATAGCCCAAACATCGTTGTTGCAGCTATATTAGGCGTTAGATACAGTAGCCCAAGCACAACGACATCACCTGTAAGTGTGGACCAGAGGTAAATTGTTTACCAAACGCTGCTTTGCACAATAAATTGCACAAAAATAGGGTATAAATTTGGGGTCTTTTGCTGCCACAATATATATCAATGCATAAAATAGAAATTGAAATGCATTCATACATTCATCATGCCCACAAATTTATATTTCCAAGGTGTCGGATTCCATCGAAAATGCACCTTTTACAATGCCAATTTTCAAATGATTTTTGCACTAGGTGTTGATTTGATGTCTAGTTGCAAAAAATGATATTCACTAATTTTTTCGCCTTGTTTTGTTTGTAGCAAAAACCAAAAATAAGTTTTGTGTTTCCCCCCTTTGTTTTGGTTTTGTAAAAAAATACAAGGATTTTTTATTCTTTGTTTGCCCTTATTCCGTTTTGTAGCTTCCCGTTGTTTTGGTATGGCCCCTCTTTTTTTTTTCCTAATGCATTAAATTCGAATTTTTTTTTTGTTTTTTTTTTTTTTTGAATTTACATGGTGGATTTGGTAGCCACCACGAATCTGGGCAGGCTATTCAGCTTTTATGGCTGCCACAGTATTCTGCGTTGTCCGCCCCGAAATCCGCCACAGTATTCTGCGTTGTCCGCCCCGAAAGCCGCCACAGTATTCTGCGTTGTCCACCTCGAAAGCCTCCACACAGATCTTCACGTAGTCCGCCCCTATAACCACCATGCCACAATCATTTTAAACCTTTTACGCTGCTGAAAGCACAAGGAAAGGGACAAGCGTTCAGTCCGGCAAGGCCCGAGATTTGAACCTTGGACCTCCGCCCCTTACGGGGTTTGGTTGAACCAATTGGTCTACACCTCGAATCTAAATTCGAATTTTAATTTAAATTAATTAATCAATTAACTAATTTATTTTTAACTATGAACTAATTAATTCAAACTTAAATTAACTAATTCAATAGTTTAAAAAAAAAAATTAACGAATGTAAAAACATAATGCAATAAAAATTAATTTCTTTTTTTGTAAATAAAAATTGGGGTGTTTTTTTTACCAAGGGGGGCTCTAGCTCCTTCAGCGCCTCCAACTGACGCTGCAAGTGAACAGGCAACAGGGTCAACCGGTCAGCATGGGCCGATGCGCCACCAACTGGCGCAAGGAGGTGGCCCCGCGTGGGGGCTGTCTGACCACGATAAGGTGGTCATAGCAGAATGAGCACCTCCGCACTAGTAAGGGCCAAAGGAGGCGTCCCACAATGCATGTGGGATCAAAAACACAACAGAAAAAATCAAATTGTCGCCCTTCTTGCCCTCGAATGAACCTCTAACTACCAAGTGGCACAGAATGATGGGCTTCACATCCGACGCATGTGATTGGACGATTAAGAAACCTTAGAGAAGGTTTAATGTTTGTTTTTTTTGCATATATATTTTTTTGTTTAAATTACCGAATCAGGCCTACGATCGATCGCAAGGGCTTGAGACGTCACGTCCTTCTGGCCGCACGGGAATGCAATCAGGCCTGCAATTGAACCGTTCAGGCCTGCTCTGGACTAGGCTGCAATCTATGGCCATACCCTGGCATCAACAGCCCTATGCGTGGTGCGGCCCTTCGGTGGTGGGTGGCAACTGTGGCTGCGCATTGGCTGCACCACAGTGGGTCAACGGTGGATTGGGCAACCCTCTGGCTGAGGCTAGGCACTGTGGCTGCACAGCGTGGATCAGCGGAGGACCGGAGTTGCGCAGTCTACGGCTGCGCAACTCTCTAGTGACGTGGCCTGGCTGTGGCTTCAAGCTGCGGGGCGAGTTGTGCTACGGTTCTCTATGCAAAAGGGAGGCGGATCTAATTCGCTGTGAATCTGAATCAATTTTTTTTAATATTTTCACAGCATTTCCCAAATGGATATCGATCAACTCTCAGCCGAACAGGGTAAATGGACTTAACCCACAAATGCTCTGCCTCTTCTGCCCAGTTGCAGGTTCGCCAATATGAGCACACAAACAACTAGCAAGGGCTTGGCACAATACGAGAGCCATCATGAATATGCTCTGATACCACTATTGGAAATCAATCAATAATTGCATTCAACTGTGTCGTATTTATTTACAGTGGATGGCTTAGATTAGCCAATAACGAAAGAAGCCAAATATGAAACACAATATTCTATGCCCAAAGTTAAATTTCCTAATCTTAGCCTATGCTAATTTATTCCAAACAACACGATGGCTTCTAGAAGGCCAGCCTGACGTGCACTACAAACAAATAATTAAAATAATGTAATAAGAACAGCCTCTAGTCTAACAACACTCAACATTAGAGTTACTTTAATCCTCAAGGTCAATCTCATCTACATTAGCATGACGCCAACACTTTAGTGATGTCTTTGTATCACTTTCTAGATTCAAGGCTCGCTCCAATGCCTCTTGATATGATGTTGGAGGTATTTGAACTCAATGCTTTGATGATTTACATTATGCAATGATAGGTATTTAAGTACATAGAATGCCTATTTCAAGCATAACAAACTCTTAACCAAACTTCCAACTATCTTTGTCTTATACTACATGCATATACCTTGTGAGAGGTGGTTATAAGTCTTATAACACTTGCCACTTCACATGGGCTATTTACATCATAGTCATAGCTCTATTTTTAGCTTATGACCAAAAATAATTTTAGGGTGATGTTGGAATTTGAGAGAAATCCCCCCCCCCCTAATGTAGAATTTCTACTTTGATACTTAGGAGTGTCGGGTTCCACCAATCATGCACTTCAAAAATACATTTATTACAAAATACTCATTCAATGCTTATAGAATTCAATGCATGAATTATGTGTTTCCTTCAATGTCTTCAAGTGAAGTATGTGCTACCATGCATCCAATGTCACCTGTTGGATTGATTGGTTGCCATGTGATGTAATAAAAGTTGTGTAAGGTTTCTTCTGTTGCTTTTCATTTCTTTCAGTGTGATCAAATCTTGGATTTCTAGCAAGTTCTCCTTTTATCATAAGTTCTTTGATATGATAAATGGGGTGTATATTTTGAATGTAATCTTTAGCAATTTTGAATTTTCCTTGAATAAACCCATAGCTGCCACAGTTTAAGCCGATTGAATGATCCCATAGCTGCCACATTTTTTCCTTGAACAAGAATGTAGCAACCGGTCAAGTGCTCTATAGTCTTTAGAGTTGAACCATTGGGACCCAACAACTACTGACGTTGTCTAATAAATCTCCTTTTATCTCATATTATGTTGTCAATCTTGATGATATCACAATGCATCTTATCATTTAATATCTTGATTGCTTGTATTGTCGATACACTCCTTGCTAAGAGTTTTAAGAGATCTTGGGCTTTGATAATGATGTATGGATCTCTTATTTGAGTTGCGAAAATAAATAATTTTCTTTCAATAAGATCGAGTTTGCAAGCTATGCCATGCTTCTTCAAAACTTTCTTCAGAATAGGCCATTCATCCTGCAAATGTCTCTCTATACTTGGGAAAACAAATGGAAAAAGAATTAACTTCGAATGTACTGTCTTCATTCCAAAAGGTAATGAACTTCTTGGCCTTAGAGGTATCCCATGGCTTGTGCTTGTAATGGTTGCCTTTGTATCTTGGTAGTGTTCCAAACTGTTGGTAGTGTTCCCTCCTGTTTGTTTATACTACGGTTTGAGTTTGTATGACAAGCTCTATTTGTAAGGTGCACGTCACTTGTACAATGCCTATCATTTGTACGACAGTTTGTTGTTCTACCGTAAACACCCTTTGCAATCTATCGTTCTCCTCCCTTCTATGTGCTAGTCGTACGCATCCCATTGTATGGCCTTTTGTCAACATTGACAAACAAATTTGCGTCTTCATTTGCTTCTTTGGCTGCATTCCATCGTTGTCATTGTGCACCTGCCCAAGTGATTTGCTTCTCACAACTCCATGTCACCAAGCTTGACTCAACTTCATATAGGCAACAACGCCAAAATGTAGAAATAAAATTTAACATACTTAAACACAATTCCATTTCCACTTAAATAAACCTACAAATCTACCTTCTGCAGCAATTAGTACATACTGGAAACATACAATAGCAATAGCAGATAAAAAATGAATATAAACAGATCTTGTATTAACAATAGTCTGTACGGTAAAATACATTCAGCATTCACCTTACATACACATTACCCAACATACCCAATCAGTCTCTCCTTCCATGCCTACCACAACCAGCATGCAGGTTTTACAAAAGACCAAAAGGAAGAACCAGCAATAGAAGTGTCCAAGGAAGAGTGAAAAGATCACAAGGAAGAACCTCAAGGAGGGAGAAAAAGAAAAGACATGAGGAAGAATCTAAGGGAAGCAGCCAGAAAAGAATAAATCAAAGGTATAGACGGTTGAAGGGGCAAAGGCAAAGGACCAAGTGGTTAAGGTCATCGCATATCGGCATCCACTTCAATATCGCCTCATTCAACTTAATTTACCCCTTTGATAATGGATCTTTTTCAAATTTGTACTATATTTGGACTATAAGTCACATGTGTAGCTCACCGCCTCTTAGACTTTTATAATTTTGACTTTGGTAGTCTTTGTTTTGGCTAACAGGTGTACTTTGAATACTGTTGACTTACTTTAGTTACTCATGGATATTAATATAATTTTGTTTATTAATATAATTTTGTTCATTCTTTCTATTCTCTTTTTCTTCCCTAGACTATTTACTAGTAGATGGACTACTATCTACATGTTAGAACTTCACATGGTTCCTAATGATTGTTTTATAACTAGTGCTAGGAGGATAGTGCCTATAGATAACAACATTCAAGATTTGCGTATCTATAGTTCATAAATGAAAAAAAATGTAAGGTTTTGCTACAAACCAGTTGTTGGGGGCTTTAACTCTCCACCAGCTGCATATTTACCCATAACACCACCACACCTGAAAACACAAAGGAAACCCAATAAGGCTAAGATTGTTTGCAAAAAATAATGTATATGTATTTGCATTTCTGCTATTATCATAAAAACAAGTAACACAGGATATGATAACAGACTACAAATAACAAATTTCTTTTCAACCATACAAGATATAGAGGATCATGGCATCATTGAGGAATTCTAGTGCCAATAATGTAATGGCATTCAATGTTACATAGATAAGAAAAAACGAATTCTAAGCAAATGAAAATGCTAAGGTTGCTTATTACAAAAGTTCAAAGACTCTTTAAACTTTAAAATGTCATCTTTGCTGCATTTCAATAATGTAGCAAAGATAAGAAAAAAGGATTCTAAGCAGATGAAAATGCCAACTGTTTAAACTTTAAAATGTCATCTTTGATGCATTTCAAAATTTATAATTGAACAGGTATTCAGAGAATATTTCTTCAAGCGCATCGAGAATATTCCTTCTCTAAATAACCCCTATTTGGGAGCTTCTGAGGTCCTCCAGCATTTTGAATGGAACTGAAGATATGATGAACAGATACTTCTTCTTTCTTTCTGTTTTTTTGGTGTGTGCATGTGTGAGAGAGAGAGAGAGACCATTTGTTTTGGCCTAAAAGTTAAAACCAAAGACACTGGTGGAATTCCAAGACGTGGACCATTCAGTATATCACACAGTCTTCTTTGTCAATATTATACTAGTTTCTCTTTTTTTATCTCAAGGGTTTCTTTGTCTTACCCTCATACCGTCTACTTTATGAATGCTCTATTTTCAAGTCCTATTGACCTACTCTGGTCATTTGTGTTCAGTAATATGATTTCATTTTATTCAAGAACTGTTAATTATTTACTACATATCCCTGCATCTATTGTGGCTACTGCAATCCATTGTAATTTGTAACAGCTCTTTTCAATGAGTCCAATTGACCTACTATGGCCATCTGTGGACATTAATAGAATTATCTTGTCTTATCTGATTGTTTATCATGTTCTTTGTCCTCAAGGAAACATTCATCGAAAGACTGGGATTGGCTCCCTGAAGTGGGAGCTCTATTTTTTTTTATGCCAACAATTCCAATATGTAGAGCATTTGAATCACAGATGGAAATATGTCCAAGCCATCTTTAAAAAATTTTGTTGTAAAAGTTAAGAGGATGGAGATCTGAATGAAACTTCTACAATAAGTTCCTGAGACATTCTTGTCAGAAGAAAGATGGAAAATGTCAATGCCTGGATAGCTTTAGGTGATGACTTCAGTTTATATACCTTAAATGAGATGATAAATTCTTACAAACATTCTATGTTTCTAATTCCCTTTTGGAAAAAGAGACATCTACGTACCTCCATATGCTTCATTGAAGCATTTCTTATAAGTAAAAGCTAATGTTAGATCTGACTGAGATTCAAATATCTTCTCAGAGTAACTCTACTAGCCATTGTGCACTGGGTGTGTAAGGGACCAATAGGTCTCTTTTCAAGAAATCTATAAAGAATTCAATATAAAATACGATATGTAAAAGATATGAATGGATGTCTTCTTTACCAAATATTAGATGGATATATATACACACACATGATATGTAAAAGATACAAATAGGTGTCTTGTATATATATATCCAGGAGATATAACTTCTGGTACCCACACTTTAATAAATAATCTTATAATAGATTAGTAACCAGGTATGCATGTGTGTATACAAGATTATAATATGACATAAAGGTATTATGTAAGGGTAGGACTATTTTCACTACATTTCCCTCATGAAAAAGCTTATACCTCAAAGCCTTAGTCCAAAATTTCAAATTAGGGATGAATGGCTTCTTTGTTGAGCTAACTTTGTTTGTGATTCTAGCAAAACATGGTTCACAAAATGCTAAGTCTTCCTCAAAAGACATGAAGATACATGATAATATAAATGCTGCAAATACTAGTAATGTAGACTTATTCATGTAGAACTTCACAATGTAGAGAGGAATTAATGGAATCAACTCATCACCAAGATGCAAAACAGGAAAAGAAATAAAGAACACAAATATCAAGAAAGGAACACAAAATACTTGATATGGTGCCCTTGGACACCAAAATACTTCACTAACAATTTAAAGATCTCCAACTGATGTACAAAAAGATGTAAATGTGGGAGTATAAGTACTAGCCATGATACAATGGATGACTGACATGTTATTTGATCATGCAATAATACATGGATTACCCCTCAAGATAAAAAAGAGCTCGTGGACCAAACAATAAAAGCACAAAGTGAGAGATAGCCAGAGTGAAAGATTAGCACTTCTCAACATTCCCCCTTGAAGCTAAACAGGAGCCAAGACGAGAAGACATTACAAAACATCCTCCCTTAATGGAAGCCCTCCCACTCCACTATGCTCCCACAAGGGGATGAAAGTAACCTCTGGCATGACCTACATGAAAACGTTTGCAAGTTTATCTGCAAAAGACACAATCAATGACACAAGTTGGCCCTGATAATGAAGTTGTCGAATGGAACACATCCAAATCTCAATGTCCTTGGCCTACTGATACTCAACTAGGTTGGAAACCAAAGGGAATAATACTCCAATTGTCACAATACAGAGGATTGAGGCCTTTCTGAGGAAGACACGACTGCTCAATAAATATCCACATCTATTCAAGATGTTTCCTAGCTAAAAGGACACTATAATACTCTACTCTCATCGTAGACAAGGATAAAGTGTGATGTTTCTTGGAACTCTGAGAAACTGGTCTAACACAAAAAGGAAACAATACCCGAAGTAGAATTCCACTCATTCAAATCACCAACCTAATCTGCATCTAAGTATCCCTCCAAAATAATGGGAGCCCTTAATGCATAGTTGATGCCCATGCAACCACTAAATCTAATGGAGCACAAAATCTGCTTGGCTCCCTTTCGATGACTCTCATGAACTGCCTACATATATTTGGAACAAAGACTAACAACAAAAGCAATGTTTTGTTGGGTATCAATATGATAAAGAATACTACCCACCAAAGACCAATAGACAGTATCATCTGCCAAAGAGGAAGAATTGTTAGCCTCGTATAAGGTGCAGTTAGCTTACAATCCTACATCCTAAGCTGCTGCAAAAGATCCAAAGCACATTAAAACTAATAGAGAGAAATCCCTAAAGAAGATTGAACTCTCTAAATGCCCACAAATTAGTGAAATAAACCCAAATCTTTCATCTTAAATGAATCCCAAAGCCATAGCTTCAAATCTTGAATCATTGAAAGCAAACTCCTTTTGATGATTAGGTCATTAATATAAAGCTCAACAATAATTACCTAACCCGCATCATGCTTGATATAAACATCATGTTGAACATCGTTGCAAGAGAAGCCACAATTGGAAAAGGTGTGTATCTTCTCATACCAACCCTAAGCTGCTTGTTTAAAGCCCATCCAAGAACTTTTGAGTCTACAAACCAAGGATGTAGGCCTATCCTGAACAAAGCCTGCAACTATTGCATGTAGATATCCTCCTAAGGGTCCCCATGAACAAAGGTGCTCTTGACATCACTTGGTGAACCTCCCATTGCAATTAAGTAAAAATAGGGGTAATCATTTGAACAGAGACCATGAGAGCAACTAGGGCGAAGTCTTATTATAATCAACTCTTTCCTTTTGAGAAAAACTCTTAGCAAGAAGGTGACCCTTACGCTTTTTGATCTGACCATCTACACCATACTCAATGAACAAAGCCTGCAACTATTGCATGTAGATATCCTCCTAAGGGTCCCCATGAACAAAGGTGCTCTTGACATCACTTGGTGAACCTCCCATTGCAATTAAGTAAAAATAGGGGTAATCATTTGAACAGAGACCATGAGAGCAACTAGGGCGAAGTCTTATTATAATCAACTCTTTCCTTTTGAGAAAAACTCTTAGCAAGAAGGTGACCCTTACGCTTTTTGATCTGACCATCTACACCATACTCAATCTTATAAACCCATTTACAACCAATAATGTTCTTGGCCTTGGGCAAGGGGACCAACTCCCTAGTCTGATTCCTTGTAAGAGAATCATACTATGCCTCCATCGCAACTTCGACTTGAGACACTCCTTAGCTTGACTATATCTAGCAGGATCCCCATCTACATTTGTAGGCAGGTGAATTGACATGTCTGCATAATTAGTGAATAAGTTTTTTCATTTTGTGTTATTTTGAAGTTCATACACAAAGTGTTTGACAAAATGTGCATATGTATAATTAATAAAGTTATAAAGTGATGATGTAATATTTCATGCGACAATGTGTAATGTTAAGTGAAGTATTAGTTATGCACGCATAAGTCATGAAATGAAATGTAAATATAAGTCAAATGTAACTGATGAGGTGTTGGGTAGTTGGAGGATACAACTACCTCTTAGTTGTAATAAAAACCCTCCCTCATTCATTTATATTGTTGATGTGGTGGTTTCATTGGCATGGTATTGAGGGTTTGTATTGAAGGTGATTGTTGCACGATGTCATTGCTGTACATGTATGCGTGAGATAGCTATGACTGCATTCATCTCACTACTCAGCAATTCAGTCTACGAATAGGAAGGTCTATCCTCTTCCAAACTGCTAACTCAATGTACAAACTTATCTCTCCACACTGTACGGGAATTTTAGTACAAAAATCCCATGTATGATAATGACTGTATAACAATCTTAGTATGGCATTTGGGCAATACACGGTACGACATTCGTTGTACGACAACTTTCATACTACAACTTCAACCTTGCATACAAAACTTGGAAGGAACAACTACAGATCTATCTACTACAGCAATAAGCAATGACAACACATATAGGAAACATACAATGGCAATAGATGAAGGATAAATATGAGTAGATATTGCATTAGCTTCTGCTTGTACGATAGAATGTGTATGGCACTTGTCTTACATTCACAATCTACGATCTTGTGCAAAGTATCTCCTCCAGAACAATGTTTGTGCAAACGTATCTACTCTCCCTACAATACCCAAGGTGTCTAAGGTATAACACAGTAGATGGTATGATATCTACTCAAATGAATGAGGGGGCCTATTTATCATTGGGGGTTGGTAGTTAACAACAACTACCACCCTAGACACCTCACCTCTAACTGGGTGATAACTACCCTATGTTTGCACTTAACACATGATTACATGCATTTCATCGTACAACTTTATTTACATTACAAACTTTGGAATATCAAAAATGCTTACGTCACAACTTATGACATCAAAACAATTAATACAAAATTATATAAAATTGTGTGCACTTACACTTCAGCGCAATTATTTGACTTTCCTACGTAGTCTACTTTGGTTGAGGCACATTAGAACTAGCACATACAAACTATTCCAAAGGGACCAACATAGGATGTAATAATGCTCCCAAGTGAATGGCCAAGGCTAACGGGGATTGGTTGGATAATCTTAGGAGGACATGGAGCTCGACCCCTCAGGGCTCTTCTCGCATCCGTGGTCATGGAAACAATAGAAGAAAATAGGCAACTAGTAAGTCACGCTTATCTACAACTCCTTGGTACATAAGAGGTGGTCAAAACCTGACGCAGGAGAACTACAATCATGTCCTTTCGCATGCAAGAAAAAGAATGAAAGCCCTTGTAGCCACTTTTGTATTTAGACAAGGGCACACAAATCTATCATTGAAATCGACTACAGAGATAGAGTTGAAGAATGAGGTGATTAGTCAAGTAATAGTCAATCCCCCCTATAAAACATTAAAATTAAAATTACTCAAATACCACTAAACCAGCCTTATACATAAAAATTTAAAATTACCAGTTGTTTATTGCAAGTGGCATATTCCTATGATGGAATTTCATTCCAAATTAATAACTCTTATTCTTTGATAAGGAACTAATCTCCAACTGTTTATTGCATTCAGAATGTGTGCTTAAATAAGCACAGATGAAAAAGCTTACAACAATACCATAAAGCAACGAAAGCATATTGTAACTAATAGAGGATAACAAATAGCTAACTAAAGGAGAGCCTTTAACTAAAGGCTAACTAAGAGATCTTCTAAACTAAAACACAAACTATCTTGAGGAGAGAACAACAACCAGCTAACTAGAAACTAACTATCCTAGAAGCCAACATTAGTTTTAGACTCTCACATATAACAATAACAATAAAATAATATTCCTAAGCCTATGCTAATAGATGTCCTCATCATACCTCACCACAATAGAAGCATTGGACTCCAATGCTTTTACAATGGAAGAAAAACTAGCCTAATGTGGAAGAACTTCGACAAGTTGACAAGGTGATATGTCGAACAATCAATCAAAATCTGGTGAAAGCTGCAAATCAGATACCAGGTGGACAAGAGGACAGATGATGTCAGTGATGCCAAGAGGTGCTTTGTCAGCGAGACAACGCTTGGTCAAAACTTTTTCACCAACCCCGGAAGGAGGAGGAAGTTGACGAGGACCCATGACTTGCTGAGTCTTCTGCACAATTGGAACTTGCCTAGATGAAGGGGGCTGCAAGGAAGATGGTCATTCTATGCCAAGAGGAATCGTAACAAAAGGAGCAGGAGGAGGTGTCGATGGTGAAGGAGTGATAGGCTCTATGCCAGGAGGAGGTGCAGTTGGCGGTGTTGTGTCTTGATAGTGAGGCCTGTTGAATATGAGAGCAATCTTTTATGGTTGATTAAAATGGAGGTTCAAGGAGCTAGTATTTTCAGGTCTCTACACTCCTACCTAGCATCCAGAATCAGATCGACACGCTTCCCCCTTACTCCTTGGGTGCTCTCCCCCCTTCTCAGAACAATAAGGAGAAGGTATTATATGAGATCCAAAAGGACGTTAGTCTCCAATATACTAGGTGCACATGGATCTCTCCTACTACCCCTCTTTCCCCCAAGTTGTCTTTCTACCACGAGCACTTCCTCCAGATTCAAGATGGCAAAATTAGTTCCTTCGTAGTACCTTCAACGACACACTATGCATAGTCTTCGGATCTCGATTGGGCAACTCAGAGTGTGCTCTCACCAACTTCGGGTTGAGACAGATCACCATCTTCCATTGGAGGAGCAAGTTTGCCTCCTTTGTTTTTGGGGAGAAGTTGAAACTCTGCATCACTTTATCTTTTGTTGTCCCATTTACTATGAGATCCCCGACAAATTCCATTGCCTTTTCAAGGACAACTCTTGATCTTTATCTACCTTCTTCAGGTACTCGGACCAGCGATGTCTTGCACACTCTTTTAGGGAGATCAATCAGTTTCGTCGACAAAAAATCTCTCCTCCAAATGGAAGGACAACTCTTGATCTTTATCTACCTTCTTCAGGTACTCGGACCAGCGATGTCTTGCACACTTTTTTAGGGAGATCAATCAGTTTCGTCGACAAAAAATCTCTCCTCCAAATGGATCTCGCCCCCCTCACCATCAACACATCACAACTTACCTCACCATCACTGACGGCCCAAGTAACATCGGATGGAAATGCCCCACCTCAACCCAATCGGACAGAAGCAAGGTCACTAGACAACGCACCCACAGTTTGTTGGGGCCCCAGACTAGTGACAGACAGAGACAGATCATGGATTTCTTCAGCACTGATACTTCGGACTTGACTAAAAGGAGAGATTAGTTTCTGGGGGTTTTGGAGCTTTCCCCCCTTGGGCTGCTCCCTCCCCCTCCCTCTCTCTCCTCGATCTTCTTAACATGTACTCCACTCTTTTGGACTACAACCCTTCCCCCCCCCCCTTTTTTTCCCCCCTTGGGCTGCTCCCTCCCCCCTTCCTCTCTCTCCTCGATCTTCTTAACATGCACTCCACTCCTTTTGGACTACAACCCTTCCCCCCCCCCCCCCCCTTTTTTCCCCCTTGTCTTTTCGCTTTTGCTTTGGCCTGGTTTTCGGGTCACGTCTTTGTATTTATCTTAGTTTCTTTCTTTGTTGGGCACTTTTGCCCATTCATTGGTAGTTATTGTTGTCCTCATTATAGTCCCTTGGGTCTTCTTTGGCCCACCGTGGACATTAATAATATTTCATTTGATTTCATTTTTAGTCTATAGATCTCATTGTTTGTTCCTTTAATTCATCCCTTAATGATGCAATTTCTTGTTCTAGGCCTTTCTTTATCTTAGATTCTTTTACCCCGTTTGCCTATGAACAAATTTTCAAATTTGGCATAAGTTAAATCTTTTGTTAGTTCAG
Source organism: Wollemia nobilis (assembly GCA_028583015.1). Taxonomy (NCBI): domain Eukaryota; kingdom Viridiplantae; phylum Streptophyta; class Pinopsida; order Araucariales; family Araucariaceae; genus Wollemia; species Wollemia nobilis. The sequence goes on along the minus strand of JAQPPZ010016436.1, from coordinate 16,341,608 downwards.
AATTGAGGCTATGCCACCATTCCTTTGCCTCATCCATAGAATTAACCTATATGAAACAACTTGAAACTTCACATTTTCCTTCTTAATTTCCACCAAACTTTAGCTCCCTTTATTGAAAATTCAGGTATAGGAGCCATTTTTTAACAGGTTATATAGTACAACATGAGCTGTTAGCAGTGTTACAATAAATAATATAGTGGTATTTTGGCACTTCTGCATATATCATGTGGTAAGATTTGAACCTAGGTCTCCGAGTTGGAAGTCAATGCATTAACCACTTGAACTCTTTCCATTTGATAGGTATAGGTGCCATTACTTCTAAATTTTATGTCATTTTGTATGCAGTAAACTTTACATACCTTTACGTATCTCAAATCACATATCATACCCTGTGGTGTCTAACACATAGTGTTCAAACTCTCCTCGAGTCTACAAGTACTAGCAAGTCAATGAGCCAAGTTATCTTGCACGAGTCATTTTGACCTTTGTCGAGTCTCTGTAAAATCTATTATTTTTATCTTATCTTTCTAGTGATTACTGGATTTGTTTTCTCCACTAATTTTTTCCTTGACCTTGAGTTCAGTTCCAAAAAACAAGCTTGCCATTTCCAAGACAAGTATGAGTTTTGACACTATAGTCTAACATGATACCTCTTGTGTCTAGGGTCACAATCCTTCGCATCTCAAGTCACAGCCTTTTGTACCATGTGTGACACTCTTTCATGTGACAAGTTGCACCCTTTCATATCTCAGGTTGCACCCTTGTATGTCACAAGATCACACCCTTTCACATCTCAGGGAAAGCAAATTTTCCTTAGACTTTGCATAGGAGTTAAATGGGTGAAATGAATATCAACATACCGTTGGTTGAAAGTAGTCACTTGTAATTTGAAAACAAATATATTGACAGGCCAAAATACTATCTTGGCCATAAGACAAAACGAGTATAGACCACAAGGCCAAAAACGTTCCCAATCACAACATGAAGTCAAAGTTTGAGCGAATGGCTTTGGTACTGTTTTTCATTCAATAATACTATACAATCTATAACAAAGGAACGGATGAATGGTCTCTTGACCAAATGATAGATGGCCATAGGTAATATCCAAGAGGTATAACTTATATAAGTGCTACCCCTTGATAAACTAATAGATTATTAATGAAGTGTGTATGTGTTGAGAAGTCGACAAGTGTGGACGTTAAGACTAGATAAACAACAGGATTACAAAATCTTTGCCAAAAAAGAACATTGCTGATTATCATTTTAAAAAAAATTTGTTCGAATTGAGTTTCAAAATGACACGTTTCAAACTTGTACAAACTTTTGCTTATATCATTTCAATCCTAATCTTTAAGACTTACATATAAAACACACAAGATTTCAAAGTGTGTGTATATATATATATATATCACTAAGAAGACAAAATAAGTGTACCATGCCATCATATGGAAATTTAATTATCAAAAACTAGTATATCACAAGAGGTCTCTGTTCAAGAAATATCAGGGTCAATTTCATCTTACCAACGAAAATAGTCACTTCTTATTCCTAGTGGTGCAGCAAGCAAAATATCTGTAATCCATGGAGTCAAAAGCCTTAAAGGCTTCTTCTCTTGATCGTGTCCAAGAGAACCACCCACTGGTTCTTTCTCTCTCATGTTACTGGTACATGCCGGTACTGGTCGGTTGTAGTGTGTTAAAACTCTTAAAATTTCTCCACATGCTAAAGCCCATTGCTCCGAATAGTCTTTCTGCAAGTGAAAATGCAGTTATGAGAAATAGCATGAAAAAAGAAAACAAAAGATCCTTTAGATGAAAATTTTATCCTAATACTACCAATTAAACCAAACTTGTCTGATGAACCCCAAAAAAATAATATTTATAAATTAAAAAAAAAAAAATCAAAGGAAAACAATGAAATCGAATTTTTTGACTAAAAAACCTACAAAACAAAATTGGTAATTTGTATCTAGCATTAAATATATAAATATTCAAAAATATAATAGTGCACTTGAACAGTTGAAGAGAAGAAATGACCCTAACTTCTGAAACTTCTTCGGTTTAAGGCATACCTCACTAGATGGGCTGAACAAAGAAATAAACGAACTGAATGGAGGGGTCTTCTTGTCATATATTACAAATCCATCGATGATCAATGACAGTAATGGATGCATAATTGCATGGCCATGTTCTGGATGGTGAAGAACAAAAATTGCTAGGGCCCAAGCAGCAAAAACATTTTTCAAAACTTCAGAAAAGGTAGGTTTGAATATAGCTATCACGTGAGATGCCAAAACATTTGTCAACAGAAAAGAAGAATATAAAAATAAAACAAAAAGTTTGCAACAATACCTAAGACATCATCCAACAGGTAAGCTTCCTCACTTGGATAGTGGCCCTGGATAAGCTGCAAACAACAAGAACATTTAATTCTACATACTTAACAAAAGCCTTGAAAACATTTCTTTCTGAATTGATAAAACTTCACAATATAAATTTCGCATTGGACATCTTCATACATTTTTTCCATTTTTGTCTAGTAATGGGATACATGGCAGCAAGTAGAAATGTATTCGGATTTACCTCAGCAATATCATCTGGGAATTCCTCTGAAGTAAACTGACCAAATAGCTCCACATATGCCAATATCTCAGCCTGCACTCACAAAATAAATAATAGAGAGAGAAACAGACCACTATAAGTATTTTCCTCGTAAGTTTCCTCAAAAGGTTTTGTTGATAAACAAGAAAAGCAAGCATATTGAAATCACCCTAGAGCAAGTTAATCCACATGGAAGGTCTTGGGACCAGAATTAATTTTTATTGCCAAAAAGAAGCAGCATAGCTTTGATTTTGCTAAGACCTGTTAAGATTATCAAGGACCAAATTTTATCTTTAATTTTAACTATATCCCTGAGGATAATGAAAAATTGTTTGGTGTATATCTATCTGTTGGAGTATTTGGATTATTGTCCTAAAGGATGCAATTTTGTTTTATAGTGCAACTCCTATTTTGGAGTTTTATACAACCTCCATATTTCGAGGTTAAAGTATTACAGATTTGGTTGTAACCAAATCTGCTACTCTAGCTACAATCCAAGTAAGCTGTTAAGCTTAAACAGGCAAATATTCTTCTACTCTCTCCTATAAGAGAGTAGTGGAGATCCAATGCTGGATAGACTTCAGGATTCATAGGAACATCCCATGGAGATTCCCATGTTTATAAAGTTCGATCTTTCACATATTTGTTTCTTTCATACCTTTGATGGCTGAGTGTGAGCTAGATTCCGAGGTTTTTGATCCTATGATTCTGCAAAACTCATGCAAAAATATTGGAAAACCTGGCATGGTTTCAGAGCAGAATCCTTGTGAACCAGCTCTGTGTTCAAAATAATGGCACTATGACTCTTCAAAAGCATGATTTGTTTCTATTGTTTTACACTTGCTCTGTGAGCCCTAGCTATATTTGCCAATGCTCATTGTATTGAGGTTGTATAATTGATCCGGAGATGGCAAGGATTAACACAGATCCATTGATAAAATACTAGAGTGCAGGCTTGGCTAGCGATCAAACTTTTCACTCAAACAAAGCACAATTTGCCCAATGAAGAACCATTGCAACAGCCCAAAACAAAAATATGTCCAGTTACTGATGATGCAGTCAATAACGGTGCTCAAGGAAAGACACAAAACCCATTCATATGTATGACTATAATGATGGGCACCAGGTCCTCCAAGTCTTGAAAACCATTGGATTGTGTCAAGCACCTAATGCACTCATCGTACACCTCTTGTATGCCTTTGACATTCTTTTGCGAAATGGCCATGTCAGTGTGATGGGCAAGCATTCCTAGTTTAGCTACGTATTTGTACACAATAGCAGCCTATGGTACAGCAAAAAGCGGAGTTGGAGTTGCATCAATGGGTGTCATGAGGCCAAAACTTGTGATGTAATCTATACTATCAGTTGTTATGGCTGGAGTGGTCAGCATATATGGTTTGATCATTGCAGTCATCATAAGCACAGGAATCAATCCCTAGGCTAGATCATATTATCTGTTTGATGATTATGCCAACTTACCATTGGGGATTAGCTTGTGGTCTATCTGGTTTGTCTACAGGAATGGCAATTGGCATTGTTGATGACGCCGGTGTCACGACAAACGCTCAGGAACCTAAGTTTTTGTAGGAATGATTCTTATACTCATTTTTGCACAGGCACTTGCACTTTATGGTTTGATCATGGATATCATTTCATCATTAAGAGCTGGACAGTGCAATCTTATCAGCCGATGCACCAACCAGATAAGCCAGTTGCTGCACCACACTTTGTCTCTCATGCCATTTTGTGTGCTACGCATTTCCTTGCATGTTTCATTCATGGAGTTTATTTATAGGTCAAAAGATCAAGTCTTCCTAAGCTCAACTAATCTTCTATTTGCAACAACACCATCCATATACCTACATTTGGTTGATTGTAACTACCTGATTTATTGTGCAAGCGTAATGCGCTCCATGGATTGCCTGCTATTGTCTATATACTTCCAATAGACAACTGGTGCATTTAAGACGTCTTGGTAAAAATTGTGGAAGATTTTCCATGAGATTGAAATGTTTGCTGAGAATGGTTTTCCTTAGAAAATAAATGTTCTTATTTGTAAATGTGATTTGCTGCGATGATAGAGAGCTTCCATTTAGCTGTGGGTCCATTACGATCATGTGTCATCATGACATTGAATGGCCCAAAGAAAGAATAAGGGAGTTGTTGACAAGTTGGTAGTGCTGGTGACTAGCTAGTTGAGGAATGACATTCACTACAAGAAATAGGATATGGTGCCATGCAGATAGTTTTTGCTCAGATGCTTGACAATATGGTCAAAAGCGACATAATGGCACATCATGGTGAGGATGTTTGCTGCACAAGCATGTCAAGGGCCATATCCTTTTGAAATATAAAAGCAAATCTTCTTTTAACACCTTTGGACCTTTCAATGTCTCGACATGTTAAAACCAGCATTGAAATACTATAAGCTTCGATTTATGGACTTTATTTGTGATTGAAGCGGTCATTTTCAGACATGTAGTCATCGCAACCAAATCCTGTGTAGCACCGCTTCTCTATCATGCAAGCAATTAAAGGAATTCTTTTTGGTCCTTTACAAAGATCCAGCTTAAACAACAATTATATCATCTTGGCTTCGCTTTTGTATATGTCCCTAAGTAGGCTTCCCTTTTGTTAAATGATTTGCGACAATCATTTAGTTGGTTAACTTGTGAGCCAATCTGATCAACATATTGGACGCTATCTTTGGATAACACTAATTGGTGGGTGGGACAGGTCCGGTCATGTTGATGATTGATGTCAAGAAGCAGCCTGCATTGCTACACATGGAGATACTTGGTCACACGTTGATGCATGTGATACTTGATAGTGGTTCGAGTGTAAACGTGCTACCAAAGAAAATGTGGAAGGAATTGGGTTCGTCAACATTGTGGCCCCTGAATTTTAGATGCTAGAAGAAGAGAAATATAGGATAAAGATGGAGGGTGTTGACTAGATAAAAGGCCATCATTGCAAAACAAACCTTCACACTAGACATCATTATGATCACACTACAAAAAGCTACTTATGACACATTACTAGGTTGAGGGTGGTTGTGCATGGCAACAATCGATCACAATTGGGAAAAAGACCCAATCACCTCCAAAACTGGTCAACACGAGTATACAATTGACCTACATAACCAATCAGTAAGCGAGGACCTTGCATCCTTAGATGAGTCAAACGTTTCCACATCCACCAAGAACTAAAAATCAAGAAGAACCAACATGAAGCCAAATAAAGATGAAGTACTAAAACAAGAAGAGTTCGTGGAGGATGAAAGGCACTCGAATAGTGGTCTCCTTCAATGGTAGATGGAGGATTACAAACTATTCCAACAAGCATGTTTATATTTGAATATGGAGCAAAAGCAAGGCACACAAGAAGGGAAGACAACAGTACTTGAGACCTTTAGGGTGGGTGCTTTAAGTAGCATATTGAAGTCAAGAAGAAGATAACAAACTTGAATATGGAGCAAAAGCAAGGCACACAAGAAGGGAAGACAACAGTACTTGCGACCTTTAGGGTGGGTGCTTTAAGTAGCATATTGAAGTCAAGAAGAAGATAACAAACACACACGATGGAAGGAGATGAAAAGTTGTCTTTTCCTCCGAATATTGCAAAGCACAAAGTCGGCAACAAGCAAATAGATGAGAAGCTAACACACCCATTGGACATAACAAAAGTAACCAAGGAACCCAATGCCATTAAGCATGAAGAACCGTGCAGAGTGCTAGTGTACCTAGGCAAGGTGAACAAGAAAATGACAACAAACTTTGGAGATGATAGGGATCCGGTTTTGAAAACCCAATGCCATCATGTTTGAAGGACCGTGCATGGTGCATGTAAACCTAGGTGAGTTGAACAAAGAAAAGACGATCTATTAGACATAGTTGATGGGCCAAACACGCAGATGGGATGCAAGGCATACGGCTGTCCAAATGCAGATGAAGAATTTGCAAATAGAGGATTTGTAGACGCAAAAACTAAAATCAGACAACAAATCTATAGACACAGACGTTGCAAACGGAGGATTTGCATATGCAAATGGAGCACATGAAGGATCTGTAGACGTAGACGTTGCAAAAATGCAGAACTGCAGACGTAACTATTGCAAATGGTGGATCGACAGATGTAGACGACGAATCTGCAGACACAAAAACTACACACGGAAAACAAGCAGTCTGAAAATTTGAAGTTTGTCGTCAAGATGACGACAGAACAAACAAAGGAGCCATCGGCCATCAGGATGACGACAGAACAAACAAAGGAGCCATCGGGATGACACCAAAATTGCAATCAATTGTCAGGATGACGGTAGAATTGTAGTCAGTCGTCAAGAACAGTCAGTTGTCAGGATGATGGCAGGGGTGGTTGCCATCAGTCAGACAGTAGGATGAGTAGCCGTCAAGATGACAACAAGGGAAGTGGCTATCAGTCAAACGACAAGATGTGTAGTTGTCAACAAGATGGCCTAATGTCAGGATGTTGTCACCAGGGTCATCAAACGGCAAGGTGCCATCAGAGGGATGATCAGACGACAGACTGTCCTACAAACCCAGTGCAATAGTTGACGAAAGGTGTCCATGCAAGGTTGTATGTCGACGAGGAATGTTTGGCACTAAAGCAATTGCAAGTGGAGATGCCCAATGGTGTGCGTGACAGGAGTCCGAAATCGGTGCAAAAGACTAATGACATGTCCAACAGTGCACGATATGGGAGTTTGGGACTAGAAAAATTGTAGGTTAGTGTGCTCAATGGGGAGCAAGACGAGTGTTCGACATCGGAGCACCTGCAGGTTAAAATGTTTTATGGTAAGAATGGGAGTACAATGCACGAGCAATTGCATGGTGATGTGCCTAAGGCTTTGCGTAAGGAATAGATACGCAAACAACTGTGACCAATAACAGGACAACCTATCAAACCGAAGGCCAATTTGGGCATATCGTGTAAGTGTCCATTATTTCATGGCGAATCAAGAGAAGACCCAATAAGGCATTGGAGAATCTACCACATGATGTGGAAAGCGATTGGACAAGATAATGAGGCAAATTGGGGGTGGTTGTTTCCTGCGACAAGTACCAGACATGGAAACAGTTGCACGATGCATTTGTGAAAGAATTTTGGTTGTTTGACAATGACAATGCAATCATTGCTGAAATCTATAGATTGAAACAAGGTGAGAACGAGTCTGTTCGTTCCTACAACAGGAAGTTGAGTGTGCTATATAACCATTTTGAGGAAGACCAATCAGACACATTGAAGAGAAGACGGTTCATAGATGGACTTCATCCTATGTATCGGAAAAAGATGAGAATGGTCCCTCCGACGTCATATGAAGAGGCTCTAAAATACGCCTTGATTTGGGAAAGTGATGCAAAAACATCACCGAAGTATGGGCATCATGATAATACAAATGAAAGTGACCCTAAGGATGAAAGTGATTTGGATATTAAGAATGATTCAAACATTGAGAGTGATGATTTTGGGGAGGAGAGTAGTTCATTGCTAAAGTACTGGGGTCGAGTAATCAAGGAAGGAAGCGACTTTGAAGAGACAAACAATGATTCCAAGGACGAGTATGACTTAAAAAATGCAAGATCACCACTACAGGTATATGTAGCACCAAGAGAGATTGTACAAAGGAGGGATGCCACTAATGAAGCAATTTGTGCCAACCATCAAAGAACTCACAGACAAAGAATTCAGTATGTTAGTGAGGTTTGACCTTTTGTGCAATGTTGGCAATGCCAATTGTGGAGGCACTTCGCCCGTGACTATCCAAGTGCTGCAAAGCAAGACGAACCAGGGCTTCATCCAAAGACGAAGAAGAGTTACAACCATTGCCAAGAAGTAGAGGTGGTGAAGCCAATTGCAATTGAGGAAGTGAACCGACTTGAGATGGTGAACTTGATGAGCTTGATTCCAATTGCGCAAGTAAATTTGATCTCAATTGAAGAAGCAAAAATCCTGCAAGTCATTGAAACTGCGCAGGAAGGAGTTGTAGAGTGTCGTCAAGAGGTTTTTCTGTCGACAGAGTGCAATCGACAAGAAGACCATTAAAAGGATGATAGGACAGCAGAATACCGTCATGAAGACAATCAAACGACAAAGTGCCATTAGGAGGCTGATAGGACAACAGAATGCGATCAATCAAGTCACCAGATAGAAGAATGCAGTCAGCAAGGAGAAGGCCAGACGGTAGGGTGCTATCAAGAAGAGGCAAGATGACAGGGCGTTATCAGGAGACTGGTCAGATGGATGAGGCTAGGATGGACGAAGACGCAGTGATATGATGAAGGAGGAGAAAGTGTTGTCTAGGGAGTTGTTGTCTAAGGTGTTTTCACAGATGTCAGCAAGGACAGAGCCGACACAAGCATTGTTGTCATTGTCATCACAGATGTCGACAAGGAAGGAGCCGACACAAACACTGTCGTCACAGACATCAACAAGGGGAATGTCATCATATCGTCATGATAAAGTGTCGTCGTGTCGTCATGGTGAGTGTCGTCATGTCATCATAGGCCATCCAACATTAGTCATTACCGTCAAGTCTAGTGTCGTCATAAGACTATCTTTCTGTCACGTCTGTACCATCATGCCATCAAGCTGAAAGCCAACATGTTAGCAAGGTTGTCATCAAAGACATTGTCGTCATCCCTACTGCCATCATGGAAATTGTTAGCATGGACACTGTCGCCATGGAGACTATCGTCATGGACACTATCATCATGGACATTACCGTCATGGACATTGTCATCAAAGGTACTACCATCAAAGGTGTTGTCGTTTGAGACATTGTCGTCTGAGGCCATACAATCAAAGGAGCTACCTTCAAAAATATTGTCCAATGAGGGAGATGTCTGTCAAAGGTTGACAAGTAGTCAGTTGGATCAAGAGAGTAGTGAATTGGAGTTGAGGGGAAGTTGTTTCAGTGGGTCGAGTGAAGGCTCCCAAAATGTTGACGAGGAGAAAAATTTAGTTCAAGCAATGATGGTTTCAATGGTTTTGTCGTTGAGGGTACATGTGAAGGGTGTTGCCCCTCAACCTTGCAAGGGACGTTGTCCCTTGACCCTACAAGGGGGCTCCTACCCCTTGACCCCCAACATAGGTGGCAACGGGCGTTGCCCGTCAATTTCATGATGTTCGTGATGTTGATCATTGTGATCATAAAGGTCATATTCATCATGTTCATTATGTTGATGGTGTTGATCACGCTAATGATATGGCTGATTGCAAAAAGTGAAGTGAACAATCAGAGCATAATGGTCATGTTGATCAAGTTGATGTTACAATTGATTGCAGCAAGTGGAGTGCACAATCAGAAAACAAGGTGTTGCAAGAAGCAGTCTGAAGTGAAGTCTATTACAAAAGATGTATGGAATAGGAGAAAACTAAAGGAGCGCGACAAGAGATTTTGTTATGTTGTTTAGTGCTTCTATTCCCAATGTTTAGCTCATGTGTCGTCGAGGATGCCGACTAGTTTAGAGGAGGGGATAAATGTAGATAGGCAATTTGATATGTCTGCATTTAGTGAATAAGTTTTGGTATTGTGTGTTATTTTGTAGTTGTACGCAAAGTGTTTGACAAAATGTGCGTACATATATTTAAAAATGTTATAAAGTGGCAATGTAATATTATACGTAATATTGTGTTGTTAAGTCATGTATGTCGACAAAGTCATAAGACATAAGTTAGTTTGTCCTGTAGTGGTAAATGTCATGTAAATGCAAGTTAAATGCATATGAAATGTAATTTAGGAAATGATGAAGTGCTAGGTAGTTGGAGAGTGCAACTAATTTTTGGTTGTATAAATAAGACCCTCCATTCATTCATAGGAGGGATAGAAGAGCATTGGTACGTGTGAGAGAAGGTTGGTGCATATGTGTGTATGGCATGATGCAGTTAGGTCATGGATGCAGTCATAAAGAGGATTTTGCACAGGGTTTGCAGACTGTATATGAAATGCTGTAACCAGATATGCCATTGTTAATATAAATATGCTCATTCATTTGTCATCTGCCATTCCTGCTATTGTTGCTATTTTTGTTGTTGTTTTTTTGTATTGTTATTGCTAATGATTGTGGATCTGTAGATTTATTAAGTCGAAATGGAATTGTGTGTGTGTGTGTTAAATTTCATTTCTACATTCAACATGGAACTGTCACTAGTCAACAGCAAGAACAAAAGCACAACGTTGTAGGTTACAAAGACAAAGCTTAAATAGGGGATGACGAAGTTTGCCAATGACCCAAGATAGTCTGGGTCAACAAGCTGGCCATCTAAGCCAATATGATGACCATCTAGCCCAAGATCATATGCGGCAAGAGAGCTATCCAAGTTGTCATTATTGTTTGAGGTTAGAAGGTGATCATCTAAGGTCAAAATTTTGACCATCTACGGTTGGAAGGTGACCATATGAGCTTAGAAATTTGACTATCTAACGTTAGAAGGTGGTTGTCTGGGCCAAGCAAAACATCATCTGGCAAGAGAAAAATGTCGTTTGGACCCTTCAAGGGAATATTTGTCAAAAGCAAGTTGTCAATTGAGGGAGAGGAGAGGTTGTCAGGACCAAGAAGTCTATCATCTGAGCTTTGGGGACGACAATCAAACATGAGTAGGACGGATGACCAATAAAGAGATAAGAGTCATTGAGTAGGAGGAAGAGGTTGTCAAGTAGGAGAAAGAGGTTTTCCAACATGAGGGTTGTTTGGTTGTTGGACATGAGGGTCATCTGGCCATCGACATCCTGGTCATGTATGCAACCATCATTCAAGTTGTCTAGCCATTCAACATCTATGCCATATGGTCATCCATTGTCTAGGTCATTTGGCCATTAGTCGTTTAATAATTTACCCTCTTGTCGACATAGCCTTCTATCGTATAATAAGGTGTGTCATCCAGTGTCTTATGGGCCTTGTCAACAATGCAAAATAAGAGGAAATAAAAACATTCAAGTCCAAAATGCCATTATTTGAACAAGAGAAGTTGTGAGTCGGAGAGAATAGAAAAGGTGATTGTCATTGCATGAAGGAAGTCGACTAACGCCAAAGCAAAGCTAAGGAAAGAAGAGAGTTGTCTAAGATGAACACGACACCCTCCAACGCAAAAATGAAGCAATCTAAGGGCAAGATGGGAGTTGATTGAGGCACACACAACTTTGTCCAATACCAAAGAGACATCTTCAAGGCATAAAGGATGTTGCCCGATTCTAAGGTGACATTGGCTAGGAAAAAGGAGAAATTGTTGTCATGTTCATTATCGACAAGAAAGGGCTTTTTCTTGTCAAGGCAAGAAGAGTTGCAATCAAAGACAAAGGAGAATTGTTCACATTGGAACTTTAATATCTATTTCAAGGAATTTTATATGTTGTTTGCAACATCACATTGTGCATTAAGCCTCTAGATGGGGAGCATAATTGATATTGGAAATATGACATGAAGACCCTGCTCTTGTTTCTAGAACTTGGACAAGTATCGAAGGAGCTTATGGGATAAAATTGGCAAACTACCAATTTTTTTATAGACCTAACTGATGTTTTGCATTCGATGATTATTGAAGACTCAAGTAGTAGCCTATGGTTGGAAAAGAAACCTATTATTGTTCACAATTGAAGAGATATTTCAGTTTTTCCATTTTTGAGAAAACCTAAACAACTCAATATTCAAGCCAAAGTTACAAATTTTATTGCATATCTAAAATGTACACAAAAATAAGGTTACATATTTGCACTTCTTATAGGTTGGCCATTTTATCCCTCAAAATTTACAATCAATGTTTGGCCAAATTGATCATCTTAATAGGAAGAAAAATTGCACCTAACTTTCTCGAAGTCATTTCCTCGAGCACTTGACACACATGCAATCAGTATTCAGCCATTTGTTACAAGGAATTTTGTATTTTGGTTGGAAAATCATGGATTTCCTATTGTGCAGTAAGCCTCTAGATAGGAAGAATTATTGACATTAAGAATATGACATGAATCTCCAGCAAAAAAAAGAATATGACATGAAAACCTTGCTCTTATCCCATAATCCATGCCATGTTCATAAAGAGGACACAACCAATGAGAAGAGAAGCCATCTTGGGGAAAAAGAATGGAACAACAATTAAATTGATACTCTCAAACACTAAGAATGAACACCTCTTTCGGTAGTTATGAAGAAGGATGTAACAAAGATCTTGAGAATCTAAAAGAACACCTTTAAAATCCTGATGCAAATAATCTTGTTCCCTGCACCAAGGCATAGCCTTCCTTTGAGACTACAACTAAGGGAAAGGACAAGCTATAACTACAAAAAATTTTTGGTACTACTGCAACATACCCTTCAATACAGGAAACAACCCCAATTGGGATGCCATGGTTAGAGCATTCAACACAATTGGTAGAGAGATGAAACCCCCTACTATGAAAGATTTCAATGGGCCCTTGTTGGAGTGTTTGAAACACAAGCCCTTGTAGAAGAGCAAAAGAATGTTTTCAAGAAAAACTAGCCCACAATTTCATCTAATGGGTGGAAATATGCAAGGAATCACACCCTAATCAATTTTTTAGTGACTTCAAATGGATTATTGGTTTTCTTGAAGTCGAATGATGCCTCTTGAGAGGTGAAGAGTGCACAGTTTTTGCTCACTTTATTGGACAAGTAGGTGGTCAAAGGAGGAGTTAAGAATGTTTTCCAAGTAGTGACAGAAAAGACAGCAACTTATGTAGCTGCAAGGGGACTTCTTGAGAAGAAGTACGACACTATATTTTGGATCACATGCGCAACCTATTGCATTGACCTCATTCTTGACAACATCAGCAAATTGTCATGGGTGAAGGATGTGGTTGTGGAGACAAGAAGCATCACCAGATTTATCTACGACCACATGTAGGTGCTCATTTTAATAAGAAAGCACACTAATGGAAAGGAGATCTTTTGACCAAGATTTTCTTGGTTTGCCTCTAATTTAATCACCTTACAGAGCCTTGCAGTTGCACAAGCCCCTATTAAGAGGATGTTTGTGACCAAATGATTGTTAGAGGCATCATTTCCTAACAAAAACGATGTAAAGAGCACTCAAGAGATGATCAAAGTTATTTACCATATTACAAAGTACTAAATTTATTACTTCGCGAAGTCTGTAAATTTTACAATTTAAAATAATAATAATAATAAACTAATAAAAATCTTCGGCTTTTTAAATTTTTAGTTTCTAATTTCTAACTAGATTCATTTTTGATGATTTTCAAATGATGGACCCTTTGATTAGCACTCTTCACCTTGTAGATGATGACCAAATGCCAATGGGTTATTTGTATGAGGTTATAGATTAGGTTGAAGGAGGTTACCAAAATGATTATGGCAGAGACAAGAACAAATTTGAACCCATTTGGTCTATTATGGATAAGGGATGGGCCAAGCAACTCCATGGACCCATACATGTAGCAAGGTACTACTTGAACCCCACATACTTTTTTAGTGATAAATTTGAGGCCAATGAGGAGGTCATGGATGGCCTCTGCAGTTGCATAAAGAGGATTATATCCAAGCATCACATAAGAGACCTAAACCCCCAATGTCTTGTAGGCAGACAAAAAAAAAACTAAGAGGGTCTTTTCATCATTATTTTGTGTTGGATTAAGTAAAACCTTTTAACTTAATAAAATTTGTCTTAGAATTTAGAAATGTAGTTTTAGTTTATTCACAAAATACTAAATTTATAATATTTTGCAAACATGTGGTGGGAAGATTATGATGCTTGGACACTAAATCTTCAAAGGATAGTCATCCACATTTTAATTCAACCTTGTAACGCTTATGGTTGTGAATGCAATAGGTCGTTCTTTGAGAGCCTACGCATCAAAAAGCGCATGAGATTAACCCAAAAGCACATCAATGACCCGATGTTTATGCAATACGATCCTTAGCTTGCATCAAAGAAATGGAGGGGACAATCACACAACATGATTAACTTGGATGAGCTACATCCAATTTTAGATCGGATTGCCAATAACTAGACCAATTTTAGATCGGATTGCCAATAACTAGACCCCATGTTCACCACAAAGGATATCGAGTTGTTGTAGAGGGCCACAGTGATCCAACAAAACATGCCAAAGAACCCTCCATTTCCACCATTCAATTCGAGGTCAACAAGGAAGGGAAAGGTAAGAGCAATTTGAAATTGCTTGAATATGTTGAATATTTGTAGTTTTTGATGATCATTGATGATAATTTAACTATCATGAATTTTAATTGTACTCTTTTTGTGAAAAATTAATAAAAATGAATTTGCAGCTCTTGAACTTCATGTTTTAATATGTTTTATGTATTTATATTTTTTGGAGGTTATTTTTGCCAAGTTGCCAAGTCCAAGACAAAACAACTTTATCAAGTCCAAGTTTTCCAACTGTGCAAAATATATCACTCTAAAACGATTCATTCAACTTTCAACGTGTTATTTGAGTTATTTTGCTTATGAAGTTGTTATATTGCAAAGCTGATATGGAATGAAATTGATTGCCTTGCATAAACAATATAGGTCTTTAAAAAGGCTTACAATGCCCCAAAATAGGGATAACAAGCTTGCTTAACAAACTATCTGAAACTAATATAGAAGAATCCTATGGTTTGTATGGGTATAGCAAACCACAACTACCAACAGGAAAGAAAACTAAATATAGGTGATACAAATATCATCACCCTTATTACAACGTAATATATCTAATCCTCACAATTCCTCCCAGCAAAAAAAGCTTTAGGACTCCAATGGTTACAAAAGAAAATAAATAGGAAGAGACGAACACAACTAATAAACCCCACATTTAAGGTGAAGAGTCAACTTATCAAAAACTTGAGTGACGAAGAGCAAAAGCGATGAAGCAAAACATATCGCTGAAGTAGCAAGACAAGATCTCAAAAAGAAGTTTGCAAAAGAAGCAAAAAATGTTGGAGAATCGACCACAACTTTTGATGAGGGAGTACCCGAAAGTATACAAATACCAAAAAGAGTCCAATGGATTCGAATATAATACATAAATCTGAAGTTGAAATCCCAAAAAGATTGAAATGAAGGATGAGGGCCATTGAATGGAATGAGGCAAGCTTTAAGGGCCATGGTAGTAAATTGAGATTCTCCAACAATATAATAAGTCTGCATTGTTTGCTATAGATCACCATAAAAAATGAAACTTCCAAGGGCAAAAATATTGGCAAAAGTCAATAGGGCTTGAAGCAATTCCTTACTTCATATTAGGTTTTTTTTTTACAACAAAAATAGTATAATACAAAATCAAAAAAAAAGAACCCCTTGCAATGGGGTGAGAGATAAATAAACCAAAAAAATAGTGAAACTAAACGTGCTCAACACTATGATGTTGAAATGAATAAGTTTCAAACATAGTACTATATCTGACAATTCTCTTGCCTGGATCCTCGTATCTGCATATCATATACGAATACAATATGATAGTTCTTGGATACCGTATCCAAACACAGATATCGTATTCAAAGGTATCCAAATACACGAGTACCATAATCAGACATATGCCAATATAGCCTGATTGGGTCTAACAATGAAGAGTTGGGCACTCCAAATAGGAGGTCCAAAATTCAAATCTAAAGAGGAGTACGGTATATACAACCCCTAGGTAGATAGCACAACACAAGTGCCTCCTCCCACACATAGTGGACCTATAGAGTATAGGGTGGTTTGATATGTGTAATGCTCTTGGACCTTAAAATTTATTTTTTTAACTTAATACATGGGTACCATATCCATACATATCCGAATACACGCCCCTATTTGGTCCATATCTAATATACCCTAGTATGGCCTAGGCATGTCTAGAGTTGTACTCACAACATGAGATTAAAAGAAGAAAAAGTAATTATAGATTAAAAAAATTAAAAAATCAATGACGATAATCTTCTTAGTTAATGGAAATGTCCTAATCAAAACTTGTGTAAACATTTGTGTTATATATTTTTTCTTTTCATATATAATATTATAAAACACGTATGTTTTTTATAATGTTGTACCCAACCATATCCATATTAGGAGGTCTTGAAAATTTACCGTATCCGTATATGATATTGTATTCGTATCAGATACCATATCCGTTTCCATGCATTATAGGTTTCGAATAAAACTTTCCAAAGCAAGATTCCTCCTTGTAAAATTGTTGACTTCCCCGACTTCTAGAATTTAACGTACCTAATAGATGATTAGATAAATTCTACTCGGGAAGGAAATAGAAACGCCAACCAGCAGGCTTAGCTCACGCATATAATATAGGCGGAGGTTGCAGAGGCAATAAGGGAGGTCAGCACCTACTCGTGGAATCAATTGAGAATAATACAGGAATTTAGAAGCGAAGTATGTGCTCCACGACACTGCATAGTTAAGTCTGAACCAATTGACTTTGATAAGGAGCGGCACACCACTGAACCAAAATGGAACAAACCAACCCCAATCTGCGACCATTTACTATGATTGAGATGATGAGGGGCCAAGCAGTAGATCTAGATATGACTCGCAAACGCACACACCGACGCCCACACCTTACATAGCAAAAGGCTATGGAAGGAGAGGGGATTGACAAAGAGGAAATTCCACCCTCCACAAGCTAAGAAATCTGCTCTAATACCAACTAATATGGAATGAATTTGACTGTCATGCATAAAAAATACAGGCCTTTATAAAGGCTTACAATGCCCCCAAAACAGGGCTAACAAACTATCTAATATTAATACAATCGTTTGTATAAACTACCAACGGGACAGAAAACTAAATATAGGTGACACAAATATCATCAACTTTAGTACAACCTAATATATCTAAATCCTCATCAAAAGCATTCCTAGGAAATCCAAATTAGACCCCAACAAAATAGTGCATTAGAACTTTAACTTGAATTAGATTTAATGAAACAAATGAAAAATGAAGAAAATTAACTTTTCGATCATCGTATCAATAAGTATTCCACAAAGACTCTATATTGTAACATTCGTTTATTATTTCAATTTGTCAATCATGATATAATGGTCAAGCATACATATAATTTTGATTCTTGTATTTTCAAAATTGAATAGTGACACACACATAACCAAAGATCTTGCATACATGCACATACCCACATATTCTGAAAACTGTGATCACTTAAACCATCCGAGTATCCATGAAGGCCATTACAGCTATGTAAGAGGCCAACAGGCCCCTTAAGTGAAATCCATTAAGAATTCAAAATAAGGACTATAATATGCTGATACTGATTTTTTCTGGAGTACAGATCACTAACTGTGGATCATTTAAAGTGAAACAGTATATGTAAAGGCTTTTAACATAACCTTAACCAAGCAAAAACAGGGCATTATGTTCTTGAATCCTTATCAAATAATTA
This sequence comes from Wollemia nobilis, assembly GCA_028583015.1. Taxonomy (NCBI): domain Eukaryota; kingdom Viridiplantae; phylum Streptophyta; class Pinopsida; order Araucariales; family Araucariaceae; genus Wollemia; species Wollemia nobilis. The sequence goes on along the minus strand of JAQPPZ010016436.1, from coordinate 16,323,620 downwards.
TATCAACATCTAAACAATCAATATCTTATAAAGACCTAGTACTATGCTGTTTGCCCCATATAATTTAACATATTGGCCTACACAAAAGATTGTTGCTATACTGTCATTGGACTGATGTCACTAAAGATTCATCAGCAGCAACTTACCCATACCTCTGACATAGCCTATTCAGATAAATGAGTCCTACTCTCAAGCTTAAATGATTTAAACTCAACAGATGACAACAGATTTACTGAGGTGCAATTCCAATACTAAACATTTACTGAGGTGCAATTCCAATACTAGACATTATTACTCTTCCTTTTATTCTGTTCATCCTATTTTTTGTTTTTTGTTTTTTGTTTTTTCCCCTCAATTTTCAAAAATTGAAGAAAATATAAGCCAAGTATTATCAATTAATTTCAATATCCTTCTTTCTACTGCCTTCTCCACCTCCTCCTTCAGTCATTTATACAACTTATTCAGAAAGAAGAACAAAGCTAAGCCAAATTTAATGACTGTCTTCTTCTCAAAATCAAATTTTCTTCAAGCCCAACAGTTGTCTCAGAAAACCAACTCCCGTAACTAAAACTCCACAATATCATAGGATATGGCTATAGATAACTCAAAAAAAATTTGTTCATAATAAATTCATGTATTTATGAAGGCTAGTGTGGCTTGCTTATTCATAGAAGGTCGTACAATGTCATGATCGGATGATCCTTATTTATTACCAGCATAAATTTAGAAAATAAATTGCGAGAGATATCCCAACTTTTAGCCTCTTTACTTAAAGGACAGGACAAATGACTGCTAGGTGATTCCTAATAACCTGTCAAATTTTGCTCTGGAATTCCTATCTTGACGGTTCAATTTCCTAAATGCTTTGTACTTCACATGCTAAATCCTTAAAATCAAGTAAAAGATTGTTTTGCTTTCCCTTGCCTGGAATTAGTATCCACATAAGGAATTATCAGTAAAAAGTCATCTTGGCAGCCACAAGACACACACACCTCATGCTAAGGACAATAGGTCCTAATTTCAATCATTTTTGGTTAAAATCTCTTCCTAGACATATTCCCGTAGATTGATATTTCTTTCTAACAGAATATCACATCAGCCTTAACACCATTAACATATCTGCAGGTAACACATGTGTAGGAAAAAGACACTAATTACCTAGAAGTACTTCTTGTGTTGGTGCACCCTTTACATTTTATGTTCATCCACAAAGATATTAACTGTTGTGCTACATCAGTTTACTTACAAATAACACAAAGATCGGTATCAAGCCAAGAACTAGAATAAAAAGAGTTCTGAGTTGCATCTACCCCAAAATTAACATCTAAGGTTTCATTTGTCAGCAGTTTGAAAGCAAAATTTCACCGTGCTAAGTTTCAGCTAAATACTCCATACATCTAGCACAGAAATGACAGAAGCAGCTATAAACCTCGCCATCATACAGCGTGACTAATTATGGTTTTAGCTGTAGTAGGAGTAGATAGAACATAAAAAACATCCAAATTTTCAATTCAATCAATATTGAGGTAAAAATCCATACCCAGTTCATATTTACACTTCAATCAAGTTTCTATTGAGGTTAAAGGGCAAACTTCCTTGATACTACTTATTCAACTTTCTATTTAAGAAAAAGTTCACCACACATAGGATCCCTCCACTCGTTCAACTTTCTATTAAGATAAAAACCGAACACCTACATGATCCGGATGCCAGTACTAATTGGCCAAAAAGGGCCCCCATCTGAGACAGCATAACTATAAATATTTGTGGACATTTTCAGAACATAAGATCTTATTTACATAATAAAGTAATGTTACATTCCAGTTTTAACTTAACAAAGAATTCTTGTGTCTAAAATGTGCTTTACCACTTCTCGTTTGATCTTATACTTATTTAAGGACACCTCAGCGCAGAAGATATCTTTTAGTGTATTCCAATATAGATCTAGCAATAAGTCACCGTTTCTTACCTTTTCACCCTAAAAGCATCTTGTTAATATTAAACATATAACCATATGCGGCAGAAAAGAAAATCGAGCTGTTTATTTCCAGTGCAATATTCATATGTTGGAATTTCGTTCTACTTTAATACCTCTTCTTCTCCAAGTTCCAAATTCAGAAAACTAATCATTTATTGATTTATTGATTTGTTTCAACTATATACCGTATTTCGTGAGTAAACTTTCACAGCCTACAAAATGTGAAAGAAAAATGGAGAGGCACGGGTTGAATCACTAAACAAGAAACAGTCTTACTTTGCAATAACGGGAGGTAAACCTCTCATTAAAGAGACCAGGCTGCCTACTGAAGATTTCAACATTTCCAGATGCAACCACTGGTAAAGTAAAATAAAATAAGAGGAAATAAAATTTAATGCATACCTGTTGTTGCTGAGCATCCTGCGGAGGCGGCCGAAACAGAGAAGGACATTGCAGGCCTTGAATCCACTTTTGCCTTTCTATAGACATCAAACCTCTCTAAGTAAAAATTTGATGAAAAATATTCACCGTTGCTCTTGTGAAGGTCGCTTGACTGATGCAGATAAGAACTTAAAAGACAATTGTTTGTAACTTTCACTTTGAGGCACAGAAGCAGTCGTCAGAAGACTTCTACTTCAAAAAATACCTAGTTATGAAAAGAAAGTCCATAAAATTTCTTGCGGGACCTTGCGATGCATATCAGCATAAAAATCAAGGTATCGACTCTCGGAATTAACAGACACGCTTCCTTGAAGATCGATAAACAAACTACGGAAAAGCACTTGGACCGGTTATTTATCCCTCTCACAATGAACAACAACACAATGCAACATAGTTCGACTTAGCAGACAAAATTCTAACGCCAAAACAAGAACAAGCCGGGACCTCCAGAGTCTCCAGAAACAAAAATACGGCAAAGCCTTCGATGAATTGCTGAAATTTTCGCTTCTGAAAGACTGCTCAAGTATTTCGACTTTTGCAGAACTTTAAGGTGCCTTAGATTTCACAGTTTACGCTCGTTTGTGGCCCCGCAAAGGGCGAAAGGCTTTCATAACGAGAAGGTAATCTGAGAGTGAAAATTTTAATTTCCTTCAAGGATTTTTGCTGTGTCTGACTAGAGATTTGGCTTCCGAGGGTTTGAAGCTGCGTTGCTCCTCGATTCTTCTCGATTTTCACTGCTCTTCTCTGGCCATTCGACGTGCCTCGTCCGACGTGGCAATAGAACCCGATGACTAGGCTGTGATATTTTTAGATGCATATATGGCTCTCTGACCATGTATGGCCATGCTCCCCCGGATGACTGGATGCATCATGCATGCATTGATGCAAATGATCATGTATGGATCATAAAATATCATACTGACGCCAACAAAGATGGGTTTATCGTTTTCGAATAATAAGATATATCGCGAAGAGTTGGGAAGCTAGACTAAGACTAAAATCAGTTATCGGAGACGTTACGTAAGCCTTATTCATTGCAACTCCTATTCTCTTTTACTTTTTGAACCCAAGCCAAAGGTGGTTAATCACCCTCGCTTGAGATTTTTTAAATAATAATCAAATTATAAGTCTACGTTCAATAACGTGGAATTCATATAGTTTTGATGTTCTTTAACTAAAATCAATATATTAGATTTCAAAATAAAAGATAATTATAAAGTAAGTTATAATTTAATCAAATTTTATAGTTAATAATATTTGTATTATATTTTTAATTTTTTTTAATTTTTATTATTAAATTTAACATTTTATTAAATTATTTGTTGTAGGGTTCAGTTTATAAAGAATATGTATATTAAGCTAGTGGATTGGTAAGACTTTGTACACTTACGAGGAGATCTAGGTTCAAACCTTGGGGCATGTTTAATCTGGGCAAAGGTAGTAGTCTGATTTAAGTTTGCTGAGTGTGCGCGAGCTTGATGATGACAGTACCAACCCTGTACCAACCCTGAGCCACTGGGGTCTCCCTCACTTTGGAAAGTGTCTATTGAGAGGCAAGAGGGGTTATAGTGGTAGCACCATGATTTGATGTTATAATTGGAGGTAATGTGCCTTGACCTTGTGATCAGTTGTTCAAAAAGAAAGATAGTTACCAATTTCTAAAAAGTTAATAAAAAAATTTATACTATTAAAAAAATATAAATCTTTTATCAACATATTATAATTACGTCGAGAGGCGTTCCTACAATGGTAGTCAGGGGGTTGGAGGCAAAGAGGTCATACATGATTTGATGTTATGATTGGAGGTAATGTGCCTTGACCTTGTGCTCAGTTGTTCAAAAAAGAAAGATAGTTACCAATTTCTAAAAAGTTAATAAAAAATTTTATACTATTAAAAAAATATAAATCTTTTATCAACAAATTATAATTACGTCGAGAGGCGTTCCTACAATGGTAGACGGGGGGTTGGAGGCAAAGAGGTCATACATGTCACGTCGTAAACAATTTTTTTATTAAAAAATCCGACATTAACAAAAACATTTAAAATATTTAAACTAAAACAACCGACTAACCAACCGTTGCAAACATTTAAAATATTTAAACTAAAACAACCGACTAACCAACCGTTGCAATTGTTTAATAAACTAGCTTAGATATAAAGGATATATATCTAAAAACGTCGAGAGTTATCAATCCCGAGACGCCTATCTTGGAAATCACACCCCCCAAGAAATGAGATAGGTGCCTCGACATTAATAACTCTCGGCGTTTTTAGATATATATCATTTATATCTAAGCTAGTCAAAATAGGTCTCCTATTAAAAAATATATAAATCTTTTATCAACAAATTATAATCAAAATATACACAATAATGACAAAATTTATTGAGCTCTTTTAACGTAAACCCAATTCAAATCAAGAGGCCCCGAGTTCAAATCTCTCCCCTCACATCTGCAAATATGCTATGTACAAAAAAATTCATAAGAAAGGTGGCATCTAATATGCCCCTGATTTTCAATCTCTTCACACTACTCAACCCTATACATCGTAAAAGTTTATCACACTACTCAAATCCAAAAAATTGTGTCAAGTAACCTGAAAGGGATATGGGCTGTCCTTGTATATATGCACTAATTAAAAATTAAAAATTAAAAATTAAAAAATAACTTAGCTTATTGGTGGTTATACGCGTGGTCATGTATTTTACTATGCACACAATCAAACATATTATATTATATAAAATATGCACTTATGTCATATAGGCTCTCGTGATACTTTATCAATCTCCTATATTCTGTTACTATCATTTTAAGCTTTTTCGGATATTGCTTCTTACTTACTAGGACCACAACAAGCTTTGCAATCCCCAACAAATTGCCTTAATTTCCATGCACTCCCTTTCATTATCACTTTTTTCCTATGAAAAGATTTCTCATTCTTGTTCAAATTTTCTCTTTAGCAAGTTGTATCTCTACTTGCCTATAACATCACGGTTACCAACCTGGAGGCTTGTCTCGATTTCACATAAACCTTTAGTTGACTTGAACCAAATATAAAAAGCTCGCGTTTCTTAATGATCGTGGGCCTTAATTACTTAAGGAGTGGGAGTCGATATGTAGATTAGATTATATTAATAGTAATTAATCGAAACACCATATTATTGTATATGAGTAAAAAATTATATAATATGATGGATAAGAAATAAAGAATTTATAATTAAGTATACATAACAAGAAGTTAATGGTAAAGAGATTATAGTTATATCTCTTTATAGTTATATCTGTTGTATATTTTTGATATGGAGACTCTATTACTTAGAGTTTTAAGTATTTATTATTTTATAAAGTTTTTAAAGGAAAAATAGATGCAATAAGTTTGTAAATTAGTTTATCACTTATTTTTGATTATATAATATAATTAAATAATTATTTACATTTTTTTTGTTTTGTTTAGTTTTTCTCAACAAAATTATGTTTGTAGATTTATTCTTCAAAAAATAATTTAACGGTTCCACTCCTCCACAAACTTGATTTAATCTTTTATTACAAGTTTATTCCCGTATTATAGAAGTTTCAATCTTTTATTACACGTTTATTCTTCCCGTATTATAGAAGCTTTCAACACACTGATATTATGGACAGGTTTCATTAACTTTTTCACATGATCCAAGTTGCCTCAAATCATGTTTAAAGCCCGGGCTAGAAAATCCCCTCAAATCACCAGCAATATAGATTTATTAAAGCAATGCATATTTATTAAGGATTTCATGCTTTGGTGAGTACCCGCTCCGCTTACGTGTCTTGTGTTTCTTCCAATGCCATAGCATTTGCCAGTACTTTCCTGGTATAAACATTAATCCTGAACGTCCATATACAAGAAAATAAAAAAAGTTGGAGAATTGCTAACACAAATCAACAGGAGAAGGAACAACCTTCTCAAAGATATTAAAGATCATATGATATGATTTGAGTAATTGTACTTCCATATTTGAGGTCCCATAGACCACATTTGGGTCTCATGGACGTAATTAAAATCTTTCATTCATTCATATACTTCTCGGTAGAAAAGTGAAAGTGTTAACTGCAAAAAGGTTTTTTTTAATTTATATATATTTTATGATTATGTTATAATATTAAAAAAATATATTTTTAATAAACTATATTATAATATAAGTGGTATTAGTTTAAATGGTTAAATTTCTTTAACATTTAAGAAGGAGACCAAGGTTCGAATCTTGTAAAGTAATATATGGATTATATCCAAGCTTTGTTATAATACCACTATATGGTGACTCAAGTGGGTCCGTTTCAATCCTATACAACCAATTGAAAAAAATAAACTATGTTATAACATTATAACATGAAAAATAAATTATCAAGTGGCATTAGCTCAATCGATTAGATTTTTCAATATTTTAAGGAGGAGACCTAAGTTCAAATCTTGCCAAATGATACATGGATAATATCCAAGATTTGTTGTAATACCAACATTTCAAGGAGGAGACTTAGGTTCAAATCTTGTCAAACAATACATGGATAATATCCAAGCTTTGTTGTAATACCAACATTTTAAGGAGGAGACCCAAGTTCAAATCTTGCCAAACAATACATGGATAATATCCAAGCTTTGTCATAAGACCACTATGTGGTGATGATGCAATACAGGTGGGAACCATTTCAATCCCATATAACCCACCAAGCGATACATGGATAATATCCAAGCTTTGTCATAATACCACTATGTGGTGATGATGTAATACAAGCTTTGTTATAATACCACTATGTGGTGATGATGTAATACAGGTGGGGTCTTTCAATTCCATATAACCCATTAAAAAATATGAATAATAAATTATTTGTTGTAATAGTTAATTCATCAACATATTGAGCCTAGGAGCGAGTACGAAGTGCGAACAAGAAGCAGGAAGTAAAAAGTAAAGTGCAATCAAAGAGCAAGTATCACTTCTTGTTCCATATTTTAAATTAAACTTAAAAACTAAAGGATTTATGTGAAGAAAATCTAGGTAACATGGCAAGAAAGTCTTTTTTGAAAGTCCTTATTTAATGTAAGGATGACTTAGTTGGAAGTAAAGATGCCCTAGTTAGCAATAAGAGAAAAAGTGAATCTATGGAAAACCTTATCCAGATAGCAAAAATTACACCGTAAGTGACTATCAAGGATGATATGATTGAGCTTCATATAATGATTCTTAAAACCGGAGGGTTAATATATAAGTTCCAGGGATATTGACAAAGTTTTTATGAGATTCAAAATTGGATCAATTGGAAGTGGGGATTGAATTCAAATTACTCCATGGCTTTTCTTCCAAAAGGATTTTTCCTCAATATCTTTTCCAGATCATAAATAAAGGATAAAATAATGGATGGAGGCCCTTGGTTTAAGGGCAAATATGCATTATATTTAAGACTTTGAAGTGAGAATTTTTTTGTAGAGACAAAGACGATTAAAAGGCTTCTAGGTGGATCAAACTTTTTGGACTTCCTTATCAGCTCATTAATAAGGAGGTTTTTAAGAATATTGGTAATACTCTAGATGAATTCATCCAAGAGGGACCAACTACTCAGGAGAGAAGGCATGTTGTATACATGTGAATATGTGTTGCCATGAATATTTCAAAACCTTTACCACATTTCATTAGAATTATATCTGAATCAAGAGAATGGGATCAACAAGTGGATTTTGAAAACATTGTATTTTGATGTCCAAATGTCATGAAACACGACACATGAAAAGGGACTACAAAGTGAAAATAATGGACAAAGATGTAGAAATTTTTGGGTATGAGGGTAATTTCAATATGAAACAAAAAGATCAAATCCTAAGAGAAGCTAGGTCAACTAAAGGATTTTCCTCTCCTAAGAAATTGGTAAAAAATACCCCTCTACATCATCAGATGGAAAAGTCCAGTATAGTTCAATTGAATCAACCATTAGAAGAAAAAAATGACATAAGGGATGAGGAAGTTCAATTGAAAAGTTCAAATATAAGAGCTAAAAGTGCAAAGGAAGATAGGAGGGCAAATTGTAAAGCAAAGAAGGATGGGGAGGAGAATTTCAAAGCAAATGAGGTGAAGGATGTCAAGTTTAATTCATGTAAATCATTTTCATTTTTCTCAATTAACATTAAATATTTTCCTTACAATAAAAATGAAAGTAGTACAAAGTGTATTGCTTGCACTTTAGGGTTTCAAGAGCAGCACAATAAAGAAAATTATATAGAGGATATCCAAGAAATTTAATATTTTTAGGTCAACATAAGAAAGTAATAACTATGGAGGATCATCTATGCACATTAGGCTTTTTAGGGCAACATAAAGAAGAAAGTGTTAATGTAACAACCCAAATCTAACCAACGTAGGAGAGAGAAATTTTATTTTTTGCATAGTTAAGGTTCACAAAATATGTACCATATAAGATTGCAATCACAGAGGTTTCACCACATTTTGTGTTCAAGATGCTACATACATCCCTCAAGTGGACAAGAGTGATCACTCTCCCATAAAACACCAAGGTTAACCTTGTACACCTTCGTGGCTTACATGATGTCTTCACATGGTCCCCCCATTTCCTAACACCCTCCACAAATGTAGGACAACTTGACCATGGTGTAGGGATTAACCCTATCTCAATCCTTCGAGGAAAGGGATGCCAATTCCTTTACTAGTGTAGTCATTCTATATTAGTACTTAGGCATAAAACCTCTTAGTTTACACATTACACCATGTATAAACTATGGTGCTCAATTATCCCATCTCTACGATGGTTTAATTGGGTGACTATCACTAAGCGTGACATCTCTCACATAGACACCCAATAGTCATTCAGGGTTCCATCATCAAATCCAGTTTGCTAATGGGATCCAAACCTCCACAATTGTAAAAAAGGATTCAAGCTACACCACCTAAATTTTTCCCAAAGACTTCCCCATCTTTGGGTCCACTTCGAAGGTCCATTATCGAAGTGCCCATTGCAAAACCCTCAAGTGTTGCTACACCGCAACCACCTCAGGTTGGATCCATCCCTTAGGTTCTTCTAGGTTTGGCTAACTAAGGTGTTTCCCCCAAAGATATAAACCTACATCCAAAGTAAGATATGAAGTCATTCAATTATTTTTCCTTTCTCTCTCCCTCATTATAACATTCTTTAATTCATATGCATATTCTTTGATTCATATGCATGAAGTAAAGTATAACACATGCTTAATCAAAAGATGTACATAACTTTCAATCATACATGTCATAATCAGAGAAACATTTCAAATGCTAAAGCTTAAAATCAACGAAAGCATAATATCAATTGCTTAAATTTCATCCATCCATATTAAGGCAATAGATTCCTACTTCATATTCAAGTACATCTCAAATTTACAATCTTTCTTCTCAAATTGAATATAAACTACTTATTGAGTCATTTCATCAACAACTTCATAAGTACAAAGTTTCTCAATGAAAGTCATAATGAATCCCTCCTTGATCGCATCCTTCTTGATTTCCTCCAAGGAGCAGATCGATAAGGGATCAGGACAACTCCTTTATGATAATGCAAACCTATATGCATGTTTCTTTTCAATGCATCATTAAACAATGTTTACAAAATATTTTCTTTCTTTCTTTTGAAAGCAAGGAAGAAAACCCCCATAAGTTTTCCTCAAGCATACACATTTCATTTAGTGTAAACAAAATACTCCCATAAGTATTCCTCTAAATGCATTTAAATGAAACCCCCATAAGTTTCATTTTACCCCAATAGACTCCACGTCTATTTTCCAATTCATAACTTTTCATAAAAGTTTAACTACATTTTCATATTAAAGAAAACATAAACATTTAGTTTCTTTATCTCTAAATATACAATCATCAAAATAACATTTGATATTCTATTTAAATATGAGGATTTTCAATTATCCAAACAATATAAATCTATTACAACTTTAATAGTTGAAAACCACTTAGGATCTTCCTAGTATTTAAACCGCACAAAAGAATTTCCTTTTATTTTAAAAATGAACTAAGTGTCATATATATATATATATATATATATATATATATATATATATATTTATTTGTTTTCATTATAAAGAAAACACTATATATACAAATACTAATAACCCTTACAAAGATTATTAAATTCAACAAAAACAATAAAAGGGTCCTTCCCCCATCTACACAAAAAACTTATATTAATTTAAAAATCATACAACCCTCGCGTTCATTGAAACACCTAAAGCAAAACATGCACCTTGGATTTCGGTGACTCCTGCAAAGGACAAAACACATTGGTTTGACTTGGGGCACATGATCAACATCCCATTGCCCATTAAGCATAAAATGAGGGTTCAATTTTCACACTCCAAAAGGCTAAGTATTAAAATAATTTTAATTAATCAGACATACTCCTTTTAATGCAAGGCATTCATCCAAATTACGTAAGGCTAATGCAATGAAAGGCGAGCGCCTTCGAAGAGGAAAAGTAGGAAAAAAATAAACCACACGCCCTCCTCTTGACTTTTTTTATGCACAACCCACATGCCAACTTGGACTCACATAGAAATTAGGCCTTGAAATGCCTACACATTCTTATTTCCTTTTAAAAGAAATAAACATATCGTAAGGTTAAGTAAATCAAAATAAAATCTTAGAAAGTTTTATGGAAGTGCTAGACTTCCTTTGGCTTGACTACAATCACGTGATACAGTGAGCACCCCAGGTACAGAAGATTTCATGTGCTTTATAGGAGACACCAGAACCAAAATAAAAAGGTGTAAATTTATTTGGAGCAAACGTAGAGAAATAGAAAGTATTTCACAAGCATAATTTACGTTCTAAGAAAACAACACAACATGAATTTATTTCACAATGTTGTCTTCAAACCAAACCATTTACTTCATACAAAAGGTAATAATACAGATTACCTTTGATCCTTTGAAGTTAATTGGCTGAAGAAAGTGAACATTGTAATCTCTCTTGTTATACTTCAACGAAGTCTTTAGTCTTTTCGTTCTTCCAAAACAGCAACACTATCCTCTCTTGGTTTTACTCAATAGGGTTCTTAAGGTGCAAGGAGATAGTTTGACCAACTTTTCAAACTAACTTTGCAATCACATGTACACAATTTGTTCTTTATTTTAATTTAAACAATGCAAAGTCATTTCATAATTGCTATTATTTTTTCTTTTCTTTAATATTTTTAATTTTTCTAATGTTTATAAAGTAAAAATATTAATAAATCCACTTATTAATATATAAGACACAACATTAGAAATAATAATTATTTGAAAATATTAATTGTTTCAAAACAATTATTTCTTTTCTAATGTTATCCATTAACATTTCAAAATAATCAAGTCAATTTATTGCCTTCTAAAGAATTTATTTTCTATTCATACCATAAGCTAATATATTTTTAGTAACCCTAGTATTATTAAGAACTCTTATCTAGAAATTCTTTCTATGGTGGGTTTCTTTGCCAAAACCATTTCAAGCAAACACATATAACTTTGGATGCTTATAGACAAAACAGTTAAATATGTTATACCATCAAGGAGATTATTTATCTTTTCAAGGCATCCAAACATATGCAGATAAACATTTGGTAAAGCATAGACAAAGTAAAGCAAGCATTCATTCACAAATGATCTCGTGATAACTTCCAAGTTATCAATGTCTTGTTTAAGGTGACTCCATTGCCCTAAGGCAACTTCCTTGCCGATGCAATAATTTCAAACAAGGATATTATGAGATGCAACTATATGTGGTAAGTACTTATTACCTTGTGTAAAGCTTATCCTGGAGCCATTTGTTGCATCATTTTCCTTTCAGTACCTCATCCTTGATGGTCAACTTCCTCGCCCACCCACGAGAGCACTTGATCTTGCAAACACAAACTATATCAGTAGTACCATATCCTAACATCATAACACAATTGCATATAATCAACTAAATGCATCCAAAAACTAAGTATTAATCATCATCTATCAATACAAAGTCCATCTCATTAAAACATCCAAATAAGGTGGGTCATGACAGTTAATGAGGCTATTCCTTGCATTTTAGAAGATAAGTCTCATTATGAATGAATGAATGAAAGATTTTAATTACGTCCGCGAGACCCAAATATGGTCTATGGGACCTCAAATATGGAAGTACAATTACTCAAATCATATCATATGATCTTTAATATCTTTGAGAAGGTTGTTCCTTCTCCGCTGATTTGTGTTAGCAATTCTCCAACTTTTTTTATTTTCTTGTCTTCAAATAAATCTGCAATAAACTCGTTCCCAAGTGTTTCTTTGTATTTGTCACGGATATCCGAAAAACTCGAGCATTTATAGATGAAGTGTTCCTCTGTCTCTACCGCCCTCGTGTCGCATAGAGTACATATCCTTTCTTCCCATTGTTCTTTGGGCGTTGTCCATCTCCCCGTTTCACATCTAAGCCTATGAGAGCTAGTCCTTATCCGAGCAATGAGTATTTTTTCCTTCCACTTGATTTCAGCGCCTATATACGCTTTTTTCCTTGTGGTCATACGTTGGGTTAAAATTTGCAATATAATATTGTCTTTTCCTCGCTTGCATTTTTCCACATTCCACTTCCGAACTTTTCATTCACATAATTTTTAATGTCTTTGTTGACATTTGGGCATTCATTTATGTTGATTTCCCAACGTTTCATCCATTTTCGATTTTGTTTCATCCACGTATTCTTTCGCCTATGTAACTCTTCGTCTCTAACTCGCTCTAGGCCATCTATCATTTGTCATGTTTTCTGCTTTTTTCAAGTAACATAACAACTTGGTCATAGCAATTGCTTCTAAAGGGAACATTCCAGCTTCAACTAGAATAATTTCATAAGGGGTTGTGGCCTTAATTTTGAGAAAGTTTGTGATTAGATATTTTTGAATCCTTTCTATTTGTCTCCATTTTGCATTTGTTGTGCCACTAGCCCACACCTCGCAACCATACAACAGTAACCGTGTAACAAGTAGGCCAAATAAGACCTTGGTGGTCTTCCAGTCCCACAACTCGCCATTCCTACACCTGTTTTGAAGTGCATATAGTGCTCCACTTTGAGTTCTTTTCATCCTACATGTTTTCCAATTAAGTTTGTCATGAAAGTTCTATGCCCAAGTATTTGTATTCTACTACTACATCAAGCGGTTCTCTAGCAAACTGAAATTCAAGTTGTTGCTTCTTTTTTGCTGAAAAAATCATAATTTTTGTTTTGCTCGTGTTCACCCGCATCCCAACTTCTTTACAAAAGAGTTCTAGAGCTTGAAGGTGATCTTCTAGATCTTTGGTTGTTTTGGCCACAAGAATTACATCATCTCGCATACATGAGGAGTTTTACCACATATTTGGCTAAATGCACACCCTCTCCCCCAAATTTGTTTATCCATTCTTCTAACTTGTCAATGTACAACCCAAATAAGGTCGGAGATAGAGGGCAACCTTGTTTGACACCTATGTCACTACCAAAACATTCAGATAACCCTTCCCGTGTTCTGATTCTAGCTTTTACATGCTCATATAGTCTCGTGAACCGCTGCCCTCGTAGTGAATTGGAACCTCTAGTTCTTCCATTCTTGCTCCATAATTTTTTCCTAGGCACTATGTCAAATGCCTTTTTGAAGTCTACAAAACAACAAAAAGCCTCCTCTTTTTTCTCCCATATTTTTTCCACTATGTGTCTGAGCGTGATACAGTGATCAATAGTTGAGTGTTTGGGCCTAAAACCTGCTTGCCCCTTTGCTCTTTTCTCCCTTTTCTTCTCGCCCATATGTTGATCCTCCGCTCTATCATACTCCCAAACAACTTTGCAAAGAGAGGGTTGATCATGATAGTTCGATAGTTTGAGGGATTATTTACATCTCCACTTTTAAACAAAGGAATGGTCAAGCTAGTTGTCCACTCGTCAGGGAAGCCATTTTGTATGACCTCATTGAAAATTTCTTTGATTTGCGGTGCCAAGATATCTACCCCCCATTTTATATGCTCGCTTGAAGATTGTTTATGTCACGGGCTTTTCCAGCTTGCTAACTTTTTTATCCCTTGAATAATGTCTTCAATTGTGAAAAGTTCTTTCTTGACAATGATAGTAGGTGGTGTCTCCTCATTGTTACTACGCTGATACAGTTGTTTTGAATACTCCAACCACTGATTAACTGTTATGTTATTTTCAGTTTGCATCCTTTTCACGCTTAGTTCCTTCCAAAATTTCTTTGGTTCATGCTTCCCTAAATAAATCAATTCTTCCCTCCTTGTTTTAGTGTATTCTTCTTTTTTTGCCCTTACCAGCTTTCTCATATGCTTTTTTGTTTGCTCTTGTTTTACCCGTTGGTTCCTTTAGTAATCTTCGCATTTTTTTGCAATCTTCATCGAACCATGGGTTGGTTGGGAAGCTATTCCTTTCTTTCTTTTTAGGTTTAGCTCTCTTGCATTTTTTTAGAGCTTCTTGAATAACTTGCATTAACCATTCACTCTTACTGTAATCTCTACTACTGTGATGTAGTTCTTCCCTTTCCTGTAACTTATTATTTAATACCGCTCTAAAATTTTGCCGATTTTCATCTCGTTAAGAGAATGTTTCCCTTGTGAGGATATTTATTTTGATTGCCTTGCAAGTTTTTTTCCTTTGGTTTGTCTCCATGCATTCGAAGTTTCATAACAATTGGGTTGTGATCTGACTTAAGTTCCATCGGAGAATCTTCCACTTCTAGCTCCTCTATTTTTGGTATGTAATTCTGTGAGCATATTACATAGTCTATTACACTTTGTCCCTTATATGTTTTGCATGTATACTTTCCTGAATTTTTCCATTTGTTCATCCCATTGCAAATAATCAAATTGTATATGTTGCAAAGACCTAACAACTCTTCTCCATATTGCGTGATAGCCCCATGCTCATCTTCTGAAGTCCTGGTCCACTATTGATTTTCCTCTTCTGGCATCCAAAGAGGATTAATCTCAATATATTCGTTACCTTCTAGAATGTTAGCTTGCTTATTTGTTGTCCTTGCATTGAAATCTCCAATTAATATAATATCTCCCAACTTACTGTATATTGAAATGTCTCTTTTTAGGGAGGAGTATGGGTCTTCTCTATTAAGGTCATGTTTCTTATAGAATTTAGAATTCTTGGGAGCAAAATAACATGTTGCTATGCTAATAACCGACTTATTTTCTAGGATCTTTATCCAAATGTACTGTTTGTTTTCATCTTGTTTTTCAATTTTAATGACCCTATCCCATTCCTCTTTTATTAAAACCATAATACCCCCATGCCCTTTGCCATTTTCTGCTTTATTCCATACTGCTATTTTTTTGTATCCCACAAATTCTGGAGTCCTACATCCATCGTGTTCATGTGTTTCTGTCAATATGATTATATATTTGTCTCTAGCAATGGGCCCTAACCCGGTCCTCTTCTCCAAGGGAAACCTCTACAGTTCCAACTTACCATTGTAAGATGTTCCCAAGCGGGCCATACTCCCTATTTATTTTGGATTTGTTTAGATGTGATGTATGCCTTTCCATTTCTTAAATATGCCTGTTTCCCTTCATTCCTTGCTGCCCTCACCTTTTCCCATTCCTTATTTCTTTCTTCCTGTCGTAAAAATGTTAGGTCATCATCTAAATAAAATTGTGACCCTCTCAACATGCCTCTGTTTCTAAGTAACCTTATTTTATCCTTGTAGCTCATCAATGTGACCCGAATATGTCTATCTCTGCCTCCTTCTCTCAGCCTGCCAAATTTGCTTACTTTTTTTATCTGTCCCTTCCATTGTAACCGATCTGACAAGAAGTTCCTAGTTAAACGATTTGTGTCTTCCCTGTCCCCATAATCTTTCAACCCTTTGATGATTATATTTGTTAACTTCTCATGTCTTTCTTTCTCTCTCGTTATTTGAATTTTTACTTGCTTCTCTATCAACTCTTTTTGTTGATTGACTTGTTCTTTTACTACTTGAGACCATGTCTTTGTCTTTGCTAATTCATTTCGTAGCTCATTTTCTCTTGTTTCAATGTTTTGGAGTGTTTTCTTTACCTCTTTTATTTGATTTGCATTTGTTTTTTCCACCTCTATTGCATCATTGATTGGGGGATGGATGGCTTGTTTGAGGACATGCCATTCACGTTGACCCATGTTTGCTAGGTTTTGTAGCTTTGACACTTGCTCCTTGAGCCGGTTGTTTTCTTTTTCCAGCCTTCGAATGGTGTTTATAACCTCATCTGATTTAGTTTCTCTTAATTTCTCCCTCCTTTCCATGCTTTCAAGTTTCTCTTTCATCTTCATTAGCTCTTGCACACAAAGTCTTGGTGCCCACATGAGTGGTGTAGTTGTCGGACTGTAAGTTTCTTCCTCATCTGAAAACTCATTTTGGTGATTTGCCTTTGATTGTTCCTTATTCTCCACCTGTTTATGTGGTAGAATATTTTTTATTGTTATTTTTTGATATGCCCTTTTCATTGTTGTTGCCCTTGCTCGTGCTTGTCGATGCCTTAATATCCTCCAATACTGTTTCTCATTGACATATATTGGTTCTTGCAATTGTTGCTTCCCTTCTTCCATTTTCAAACCCTTTATAGCCGAACCCTCTGTACTATTGATCCGTTGAAATAAATGTGTAATAAAACCCTCTTGCTCTGCAAACCCTCTCGTCGCAAACCCTTGCTGATAATAAAACCTTCTGTCGCAAACCCCTATAACGAATGTATTTCTCCTACCTACTTAAATTGTTTTATAAATCGAAAGAGGACAAAAAAATATGCTTACCCGATGAAATAGATGTTTAATACAATATGGAAAATAGAAGAGATTGATGAATATGAGAGTGTTTGTGGGAATGAAAAATGAGAGGAAGGCCATCAAAGCATGAACAAAGAGAAAAATAAACTCAAAGGGATATCAATTTTGGAAGCTAAATAAAATTATCATAGGTGTTAAAAGAAACGGGGCTATGCCACAGTTGTGAAGGATTAGGGTAATTTTTTTTGAAAAATATCTCATCTTTTAGGAGTCATATCTTTGTGAAGGGTTGTCTAATTTAGATGATTCTTGGATCAATTTGTGTGAAATTTGAAGAGCTTTAAAATGAGTGGTCATATGAAGGAATCTAAGCAATATTGAGGGAGATACGACCCTATGAAGTCAACCATCTAAAACAAGGGTAGTGACAATTTTTCAAGTCAGTAAATAAAATTGCAGATATTTGTCAGCTAGGGTTTGGATGATGGGAGGAGCAATGGAGGGCTAGGGCATCAATGAGGTAAGACATTCTGTCTAGGCATAGAATTTTTTAGCTAAGTTTCTTTTCCCTTCATTATCTTAGAAGTTTTGCATGCAAATTATTATAGGTTTATTTTCAAATAATATAATCGCTATAGGATATACTAGTAAATTTTAGTAGATTTTGAGTTATAGTTTCCTTCCCATGGATCAATTTATAGCTAAATCCTTAGAATCATCCCTAGTAGTAGAGGTTAGTGAGGACCTCATAGAGAAGCGATCCTTGTTGCTCAAAGATAGGGTAATTTTTGGTAAATTTAATGGGTCTTGGCTAGGGGCTTTGACCTTGAGAAAATGGATTGATAGGAGTTGGAAGTCTCTAGGAGTGAGTCTATCCTTTCTTCCCAAAGGTTTCTTCCTAGCCATTTTTTGTTCTAGGGAGGAAAGAGATAGAATCCTAAAAGGGGGTCCTTGGTTTATGGGAAGAGCAGGACTCTTCCTTACCCGCTGGTATGAAGGCTTTGCACCTAAAATGTAAATCTATCCCTAGTACTAGTCTAGGTTAGGATGTATGGGTTACCCATTGAATTTTAGGAAATGGATACCTTCAAGGCAATAGGCAACACTTTAGGAGAATTCCTTGAGATTTTAGAAACTACAAAAGATGGATTCTTGGCTATTTATGCTCGGATATTGGTCATGATTGATATAAGTAAACCTTTACCAGAATCAATCATTCTTAAGTATGGGGGTAAGTTGTGGATCCAAACCATAGATTATGAAAATATATCTTTTAGATGTAGAATATGTCATGAGGTGGGGCATATTGAGAGATCATGCCCTAAGAAGAGTCCAACATAAACATATGTAGAAAATCGTAAGAGAAACTTACAAATGGATATGGATGAGGATGGTTTTCAACTTCCAAAAAATAGGTCTAGATAGATGAAAGTAAATAAATAGTGGAGACTAGTAAGGAAGGATATTGGAAGAAATACCAATTCTTTTGAGGCTTTAGCCTATGAAGAAAAAGTAGATCAAAGCTTAGAGGACATAGTACAATATGATCAAAATATTAATAAGGAATCATCTATTCAGTATGATCTTGATTTAGGGATGAACATTCTCGCTTGAACCTAAGGAATGTGTCTCATCAGATTTTGAAGACTCTCTTGAAGTACCATGCACCATTTAAGAGAAGGAAATTGGTAGAGAAAATGTAGTGTTAGATGTTAATACCTCTACCATTAATAAGGAAATACCAAAAAATGAGTAGGACAAGTCAAAAGCTTCCATAGTAGAGCTAAGAGAGGATAAATCTAATGAAAAGAAAGTTGTGAAAGAATATTGAGGAATAGAATAATAAGACCTACTCCTGATATAAGCAAGGCAAAAAGAGGAAAACCTTCAAATTATCAAGCGAGAGCCAGGGAAGCAAGAGCAAACATAGAGAAAGGAACACAATCTAAGTTGGTTGAACTTCTCTTTACCAAACAACAAAATGATATTGGTAATTTATAGGCGGGGCCAGTAGCCCCTAATGAGACATGATTACCATCTCATGGAATATAAGGGGTGCTAATGCCCCCTCAAAGCAGAGGTGTATCAAGGACCTCTATTTAAGTAATAAGCCTGATATTCTTTGTATCCAGGAAACTAAAATGACAAAGGAAGAAGTTTCCAAAACTATGAAAGTAGTATGGGCAAGATGTGAATGGGATGTTATGGATTCTAAAGGAGTGATAGGGGGAATTCTAACATGTTGGAATCCTATTAGAACCTCTTATGCAACCATTCATAAAACTAGGCATTGGATAGCCTCTTTAGTCACATGCTACTTTGTAGATATTTATTTCATCCTTATCAATGTCTATGGACCTACAACTCAGTCAGGTAGATTAGAAGTATGGAGTGGGATTGAAGCCTTTATGAGAAGTAAAGACCAAGAAACTCGATTCATGATCATAGGATATTTTAATGCCATAACCAAGTTGGATGAAAAATTTGGGGAATTAGGAAATTAACCCAAAGTATGAGAGATTTCTCAGCTTTTATTCAAAATAATAATCTATGGGAGGTTGAGTTTGAAGAGGATAACTATACATGGACCAACAATAGGAGAGGCAAAACCTTATAGAAAAATAAGATAGATGCATACTCTCAGATCATTGGCTAGATGAAGGGACTTGTGCTAAAATTAATACCTTGACAAGGATTGGTTTAGATCATTGGCCAATAAGAGTTAAAATGGTGGTAAGTGAATTAAAAAATATCATATTTTAAATATGAGTAGATGTGGGAAGACCATCCTCAATTTGTTGATATGATAGCACAAATATGGAATTCTTCAGGAAATGGTGGGTTGTATACACTTCCAAAATAAATTAAATCAATGACATCTAGATTAAAAGAATGGAACAAGAACACTTTTGGAAATATTTTTGAGAAGAAAGAACTAAAAGATAAACTTTCAAAATTCTAAAAAGGTGAGCATAATAATCCAAGCTTGGAGGAAAGGGAGTTGCTTAGTGAATATCATAATATTTTGAGTAAGGAAGAGAAATTTTGGAGATTAAAATTGAGATAGACTTGGTTAAAAGGAGATAAAAATATAAATTTTTCATAGGATGGCAATAGTATAGAGATCAACATCTAGAATTAGTAGAATTAAATTAGTAGAAGGGGTTTGGATTGAAGATTAGAGTGAAATTAGAAAGGAGGTAAGGTTTTTTACTATAATATTCTAGGATTAGAGGAGTTTGAAGTTCTTAATGATAAACTACAAGAAGTACCTTCAGTTATAATAGATGAAGACAATAGGAAATTGATGGAGCCTATTACTCTAGAAGAAGTTCATTTAGCTCTTTTCTCTTTTGATAAGGATAAATCCCTAGGTTTGGATGGGCTCTCTATAACATTCTATCAACATAATTGGGATATAGTGAAGGATTATTTATTGGTGGTAGTGGAATAGTCTAGGGTAAAATAATATATACCTTATAAAATAAATGCAACATATCTTACCTTGATTCCAAAAAAGAAGGATGCATAATTGTTTGATTCATTTAGGCCCATAAGCCTATGTAATATGGCATATAAGATAATCTCCAAAGTGATGGCAAATTGGTTAAGACCATTATTAGACAAAATTATTTTAGAAGAGCAAGGAGGATTTGTGAAAGGGAGATAAATTTTGGATGGGATCATAGTAGCTCATGAAGTTATGCATTCAACAACTTCAAGAAAAGAGAGAGCAATGATCTTAAAACTTGATATGAGTAAAGCCTATGATAGGGTTAAATGGGATTTTTTTTTGTAGTATTAGAAAAGTTTGGATTTGGGAAGAAATGGGTTAGATGGATTAAAGCTTGTGTCTCTATAGTATCATATTTAGTGTTGGTCAATGGGTTAGTAATATAATAATTTAAAGCCAAGAGAGGTCTTAGATAGGGAGATCCTCTATCACCATATTTGTTCATTATTATGGTAGAGGTATTGGGTAGGAACTTGAAGAAGGCATACAAATATGGGCTAATAAGTGGACTTAAGGCTAGTAATAACATCGACAACATCACCCATCAATAGTTTGTAGATGATACAACCCTTTTTGGAGGGCAAGGATAAATGAGGCCAGAGCTTTGAATAACTTATTAAAGGAATATGAAAGAGCATTAGGTAGAAATTTAATAGGACAAAATCTAAAATTTACTTCCTAAACACTCCAACTAGAATCAAAGTAGGGATATGCAGGTTACTTCAAATGGAGGAGGCAAATTTGCTAGCAACTTATCTAGGGATGCCCTTATTTGAGGGGAGAATGAGGATAGAATTATGGAATCCAGTTATAAGTAAAGTTTAGAATAAACTATTGGCATGGAAAGGTAGATGGTTATCATTAGCAGGAAGAGTGCAACTAATTAAATCAGTCTTACAGCCATTCCAACATATTATATGTCCTTGTATACTATGCCAAAATTGATAGAAAAAGTTTAATCTATATTATGTGGTCATTTTTGTGGTTAGGATTACATGATAAAAGGAAATTTCCTTTGGTGAAATGGAGCAAGGTGTGTGATGATAAAACTAGGGGAGGTCTTGGTTTAAGAGTTCTTATAGATGCAAACTTAGCTCTTAGGGAAAAAGTAATTTGGAGATTGTACAAAGAGAGTCAAAGACAATGGGCAAGAATTCTTCTAAGTATGTTGAGCCCAATGACCCAAGCTTAATATTTATTACATTCTCACTACCAAATGGTTCTGCACTATGGAATGATTTAAAAAATCAATTGATCTAGTGATTAAAGGTCTAAGATGGGTGGTGGGAATTGGAGAAAAAATTCTATTTGGATGGATACTTGGTGTGATAAAAAACCACTCAATCTAGATCTAATTTTGAAACCATGGATGAGATTACTTCAAGATAAATATGGTGATAGGGTTTCAAACATTATGTACAAGGATCAAGAAGGAAGATACAAATGGAAAGAATATTTTTTACAAGTATACAAGACATTGATGCTAGGAGGTAGTTGAGTAGAAAGATAACAATAATGATTATTCTAAGGGGAGCCAAGGATAAGTTGATTTGGGAGTTGAATAGCTCAGGAGAATACACAACAAGAAGTGGATATAATGTAAAGCACCAACAAAATAGGAATATCACAAGAATATGGAGAGATATTTGGGATAGCTTAAGCATTCCTAAAGTCAAAATGTTTGTTTGGCTAGTAGGTCATAGAAGAATTTTATCTTAGGATAACCTTATGAAAAGGGGTTTTCATGGCCCCTCACAATGTGTTCTATGTAAAAAGGAGGAGAGTATAGACCATCTCTTGGGACACTACTCAATAGTCTGGAAACTATGGCAATGGATTCTTAATATGTTTGGTAAATGCATGGTGATGAATGGTAGAATTGAAGAATGGTTAAAGCAATGGTAGAGCACTTTTAAAAGTGAGGCTTTATAAACAATCTAGGATATATCAAAAGATATAATACTTTGGATTGTATGGTTAGAAAGGAATAGAAGAATATTTAAAGGAAAGGAAAGTAGTTTAGAGGTAATGAAAAGGAAGATTTGTTTAGCCATAGAGGAGTCTAAACCAACCCTATCAACTCACCCAATCCCTAATCTTGAAGTAGAGAGCCTTGATAGATGGAGTCAAGTCATCAAATGGAATTATGATGTTGGGTATAGGAGAAACAAAAAGAAGGCAAAGAATATAAAGTGGAAACCACCAGAAGTGGAGTTGGTCAAATTGAATTTTGATGGAGCATCTAAAGGAAATCCAGGACCAATAGGAGGAGGAATAATTAGAAATAATAGAGGAGATATTTTGTCTCATTACGCTTTCAATAGTGGATTTAAGACAAATAATGAAGTTGAAGCTTGGGCGGCTTTGGAAGGGTTAAAAATATGCAAACAAATGAAATGGAACAGAGTATGGATGGAAGGTGATTCACTAATAGTAATAAATGCAATTTTGAGGAAAGCAAAGGCTCCATGGAACATACAAGAGATAATTGTGGAAATACAAGACCTTGCTATAGAGTTTGAAGAAATCAGGTTTACACATTGTAGGCCCAAAATGACCATATCCTTAGAAAAATTTTAAAAATATTTTCTAAGGCATGAAGATATTCCTAACCGCTCAACACACAGTGTATTTTGCAGTGACGCAATGTCAGGATGTTCCACGCCGCTAGTGGAACAACCAAACTTGCATTGTGATCACTTCGACAGAGAGGAATACGATATTTTTGCTAAGGTGAGAAGACATGTTCTCAGTCGCTCAACACTTAGTGTATTTTATAATGGTACAATAGCATGTTCCATGTTGTTGTCAACTCGGGTCAAAGATGATGTCATCGTTCTCCAATCAGTGGCCTAGTGCACATTGCCTTAGCCTGCGTAATAAAATGACTAACTTTTTGATGTGTTCTACACCACTGAGATTCACGTTCATTTTAGAGCAGATTAGAACACATGTTCCACACTGCTGGTCAAAGAGGTCAAGATGCCTAAAATTAAGCACAAAGCAGTGATGCAACACAAAATCTCATGAAATGTTATTTTACATTATTCCCTGAGCAACCTGGCGACATGCTCTATTTTGTGGTCAACTTTGGTCAAAATTTCAAGGAACGAATTTCAGGGAGCAAGCTACGAACAAAGTGTTCTACATCATGGACACGAAAGTGAATTAATCAATTTTAAGAACTAAAGGGAGTGGCTTGGCAACATGCTCTATTCAACTCAAATTGTAGTGTATTTTGTGATATGCTCCATGTTGTTGGTCAAAATGGTCAAATAAAGAGATAAGCTTCTCTAAAGAGTGGCCTAATGACATGTTCTACACTGCTCATCTCCAATAATTGATGAGATTTAATCATAGCCACTCATGAGTGAATAAACAACCAAGCTTATGCTAACATTCTCTCAAGTATACAAAAGTGGAGTCTTTGTAAATGAGAACTAATCAATTTTAGCAGGTAGACGAAGCATTCATGGAGCCAAGAAACAATAACTCGAGCAGTTACAGATCTATGGCCAGATGAAGTCCTCAAGAAAGATAGATGACTTATATCTAGAATATAATGATCTAGAGCCTTACTTCCATTGCAGAGTGAGCAATTTATAGAGCTGAGCTGCTATGGTGTGTGACATCGCATGGATTTTTTTGGCTTCAAAGGTGAATGAAATGATGCCACCTTAGCATTTTGTCGATCTAGCATGGTTTTCTCCTTGTAATGTTTCATATTTTTCTTTCATTGTAAAACTATTAATAGAGGTCAAACCCTTGATTTTCAGGATCGTCTCTAGAGTGTTTGCTTGCCCTACTATGTAACCTCTTTTGCAAATAAATAGAAAGAGCATTACTTGGATTTTTGACTTGAAAATTAGTGTCTTTAATATTTCTTTTGAGAGATTCAAGATGTGAATTGCTTTTCTGCTAATGCTACTATGGTTAGTTTACTTTAATGATATTGAATTATTAACTGTAAGAGCAATTGAAACCTTTTCATAATTGAATCTATGCTCATAAGAAGTTCAATTCTATTAAATCTAGATACTGATCTTATTTTTTTAAATTGGATTATTATTATTGTGGATGTTTAAATAGATTCTTGGAGTATGTCTCTATTTTGTGTTTCTTGATGAAGATTATTTTGTTTCTAGGTGTTGTTAATCTTGAGTCTGGGACACTATAAATGATTTATTGAAAGGTTTTACCTATGGATGCCTATGTTGTTAGCTCTATCTGGTCACTATTTCAATTATAATTCCTTAATCCTAAACCTTTTCTATCCCTATATTTTAAACAATTATTGAACTTAATTGAGTCAACATCCTGTCAGTTGATAAGAAAAAAGCCTACTATAGAGGTTGGATTAGAGTAATATTTAGTCCATTCAATATTGAGTTTTAAGCTATGACTAGCGGGTGCAAGCCTAATCAGAAAGCTAGAAGATAGAAAATCACAGTATCAAGTTTTTCTTGATGTCAATTTGGATCCCAACAGTTTTGGCATACCGGTAGGACTTGTTTACTAAAACCATAGCTAACCCACCCTTGCTTTATTTTATAGTTTTTTTCCCCAAGGAATCAAGATTTGGTGAATTGTCTTGACCTTGTTAAGCGATGAGCAGTAAATTCACCTAGTGACTCCCTGAATGCAGAAACCAGAAAGCCATCCCTGTAGCTTGTAGTTTTTCATGAATACTAGATCATCTACAAGGAATAATCGTAATTCTTTCATCTACTACAAGCTCCCTTTTAGAGGATCTACCATCATAAGATATTTGAACCAATATTTCCATTCAGACAAAACTCCTCTTGAGAAACCTGCTGTAGGGCCCCCAAGGCCACTTCCAGCAAGAAATCCATAAGTAAATATGGCTCAAAATGTACCCCCTAATTAGCCCTTGAAAAAATATCCCAACTAGAATACAATTGGTCCCCTAAGACTAGTCCATATGCATGATATCCCTCAGGTTGTGACTAAAGCCATTCCCACATATGATGGATCAGGAAATACCGCATATGAACATTGCCAATATATTATGAATTTAGCTGCCATCCATAATATAAAGAATGAAGATGTCATCATCAAAATCCTAGCCCTATCCTTTAGAGGGAAAATATTGCACTAGTTCAGGACTTTGGAGGATAATACTATTAAATAATGGGAAGCATTAGTAGAACCCTTTGTAGAAGAGTTCAATGAGTCTGCTGATCTCTTTTTCCTCAATCAATTAACATCCATGCAAAAGCATTAGCAGGAATCCATTTCAAATTTTTACCTGAGATTTAGTAGGTATTGGAAAAGAATTCCACCTGAAGCTAGGCCAGCTACAACCCTTGCTTTCATGTGCTACATTAGAGCCATTGAGTCTGAATTGGGTCTACAAACTTAACAGTTAAGAATATGTACCTTCCACCAAGTCTATAATATAGATGTTCAAGCTAAAATAATTTTATTAATGTGGGAAGATTACTCCCTAAAACTATCATGCCCTATTGTTTATGAATTCTTGGTGTTCAAAACTAGGTAAACTACATCTGCATATATGGATCCTCCTTCTTTATCATCCTCGCTTCCTTAGATGACCCTATTACTGATTCCAAAGTGTCATATGTTGTAGTTCCTTTCCCATCACTTCCTGTTCAAACATACCAGAAGGCCACTATGCTTCTTGATATACAGGATACCCTTAAAACACTCAATAACAATATGAGCTCAGTGAGAAAAAGAGAGATAGAGAGATCTCAGTAAAGAAGAATTTCCTATGTTAATAGGGACCAAAAACATGGTACCAATAATAGCACAGGAATCAGAGTAAATACATGCAAGAAGATCCGAGATATTCTTTTGAAACAAGCCTAGTAAATGTGTGGTGCCTTATATGCAATGATATCCATGATTCAGAATCATGTATCATGTACTAGCATCATGTGCAGTAGGCTATGGAAATGGTAGAGAGGAATTTGAAATGCAGGGTCAATATGTTGTGGCAACTAAACCAAATTGTGATAGGATAGGACCCAGATGAAGAAGGGTCTATTTCAGTTATGACAAGATCAGGATAGAAGACCTTGTAGGTTGATCCACAAGAAATGGGTCACTTTCAAGTTCCTTCCCAAAAGAAGAAGGATGTTCCCCCTCAAGGTAATGATATTTTTCCTATTCCTCAAGTAAAAGAAAATAGGGATATGGTCCCAAAGTGCTAAGAAAATGAAGTTAGATTACCTATAATATATGATAAATAAAATGACAAAGAAGGGATGAGATCCAAGAGTGAAGCTCAAGAAAAGTTTAGATTCTCCTCCATAACCAAGAGGCAAAGGATTGAGGCCACACAACAATACAAAAGAAAGTATTATGAACTAGAGAGAAGGTCTGATAATTCCTCTTCAGTGAAATTAGAGTATAATATTGTATAGGAGATGAAAATAATACCCTAAAATTCTAGCCTATATGATACCATATTTAAACCTAGCCAAATAGACCTGTTGAAGGTTTATTTAAGAAAATATCCATAGGAAAAGTAGGCTACTACAATCCTCAACATGCCCTCTGGAAAAGATAAGATGTTCCCTACTTCCCTGAAGAAAAAACCCATTTCCTTTTATATTTCTCTAAGGATGGAGGGGTGGATCATCCGTAACTGCATAATTAACTCAAGGGCTTCCACTACAATTATGCCCAAGGCAGTCTGCGAGGAGATGGGTATGGAATATACCAGATCCTATCCTAGAGTTTTGCAGTTGGATGGAACCCCAGTAAAGATAGTAGGAGTGATAAAGGATGTTCTAATGAGGTTGCATAGAGCTCCAAAAGTAACCATTGTGCAAGAAATAGTGGTGGTAGACCTAGAACCTTATTTTGACCTATGTCTTTCAAGGGAATTCACTGCCAAGTTGGGAGGATGTATGTACATGGATTAATTTAGTATGGTGATTCCCTTTAAGGGAAAGAGAATAAGGATTACCCTTGAGAAGCTTGTGTCTTATCATATTGAAAAACTTGAATAGGACATGTGTAACCTCACTCCTCTGGATGAGTTACAACTAGTGGACAGTTTTGAAGAACCAAAATTTGAATATGAACTACCTTTCAAAGAGGATTACAATAAATTTGGAATAGGCATGGGTACATATAGCATTTTCTTAGAAATATAGAAAATAGTCCCTACCATATCCAATCGGTCATTAAGGAAAATAGAAACTTGGACCATGCACTTTGATGGAGCAAGGTACAAAAATAGGGCTGGTGTCGGTGTATTGTTGCAGTCTCAATCAAAAGGTGCAAAGAGTTTCACATATAGAGTAACTTGATCTTGTACCAAAAATGATGTAGAGTATGAGGTTTTGTACCTCAAACTAATACAAGTTGAGAGTATGGGCATCAAGATACTAAATATATACAATGATTTTGAACTAATTTTTAATTAGGTAAGAGAGAGGTACAATAGCAAACACCATAACCTGAAAGTATACAAAAATAGGGTTAGAATTTGATGGAATCCTTTGATACCCTAAATATTAATTTTATTCCTAGAAAAAAAAAACACCTTGGCTGATTCCTTGGTAGTGAGGGGAGCTAATTTCAACCCTTCTGCAGATTTGTTGGAGCCAAAATTGACTCAACTTTTGAAACCCCCAATTTTAAAATTTTTGGTTTCATCAAAATAATAAGCATTGTTGATCCCTATTACATTTTATTTGAGAGGTTGATTTTTCATAGGTTTGTTGGATGAGTCTAACCTTAGTCGTTGCTAATGTGTGCACTTAAAAATGTTGATTTACCTTAAAAGGTAAACAAAGGTCAATATTTGAATAAATATGACTCTTAAAATTCGAATCCATAAGTCCTAAAGTGTTAAAAAGATTTAAATCAAAATTTAAAGGCACCATGGTCTAAAAATCATAAAAAAACCTAAGTTTGGGGTAAAGGCCTAAATTAAAGTATGAGGGTATGCGCCCCTTTCATTAAAAATCAAGTCCCTAGAGCAAATCCAACGATTACGCTCCATCAAGATGAAGATCCAATGGATGTGCCCTATTCGATGAGTCTAATAGTTAAAGCACCATAGTCTATAAACCTAAGACCTAAGGCTAAAATTATAATTTTAATTAAAATCTTGAGGGTATGCGCCCCCTTTCATTAAAAATCGAACACCTTGTGCAAATATAAAGGCAACACCTAGATCCTCCTTAATCAGACGGATGCACTCTGCTAAAACTAATCAATTTTTTTAAAAAAGGGCACCATTTTATAAAGGATTTGAAAGCCTAAGTATAGGGCCACTGGCTTTGATTTAATGTTAAGTTGCTTTGAAAAATTGAACAACATCGATAGGCCTATGTTTTGATCCAATGGCTATGTTTGTTTTTTAAACTAACCCTGCAGGTTGAAAGAGATCGACGGTAGCGAAAACCCTCATTGGGATCTAATGGCAGTGATCGAGTCAAATTCAAAACAATAGAACAAGTCACGGAAGATCTAATTGCTGCACTTCATACAAGAGTAATCCGACGAATGCATTTTCTCCCAAGGATAATATTCATAAAAAAACCTACGGTCAGATCCAACACTATGCCAGATTCATATTTAAATCCAATGGATACGCTTTCACCCCAACTTACCAAATATGATCGATATTATGTACAGATCTAAACAAGATAAATGACTGCGTTCCCTCTCGAGAGAATCCAACAGTAGCAATCATTTCAAGTAAACAAAGGTAAAACCGGTAAGACAAAGTCAAATTTTGATTAACCTAGGTTAATTGGGTTTAGCAAGGGTTCTAACGCATTATTAATCACCCCTATTTTGCACTTAACCGAGATTAATAAAAATTTCAAAGCATACATTTTTCGTTATCTAAGCCTGCAGGTTATAGGAAGATCCACGACTGTGATAAAAAAAGGATTGATCCAACGATGGCGGTTCAACCACAAATAATCAAGGTTAACCTAAGAAATTTATCCATGCTAATGATTAAAACATGTGTAGGATAATTAAGATCAATGGAGGCACAATCCATAGAGATAAATCAACAGTGTTGCAGGTCACAAGAAGGTCGAACATTAAAAAGACTCCCACTCAAGTCCAAATTTAAAGCGACCTCAAGACCGACTAGATACAACGATCACAGCTAAAGTCCAGTAAATCCAATGGTCCCACGTGAAATAAAGTTGCTTGGAGTTTAAAAGAGGATTCCTTTAGAAAGAAAACCAACATAGATCAACAATCATGTTATAATTAGCATCGATTCGATGACCGCGATTCATCCAAAGAATAAATTTAAGCTACCAAAATTAATGGACGCATTTAACCCTTCGAAGATCCGATGGTCGTGAATTAATCAAGGCAATATAAAGGGTTGACAAGTCAAAATCGAAACCAATCGATGACTACGAACACTCAGGCCCAAATCCAATGGCAACGCTTCGATAAAAAGCAATTGGGAACTAAAGGGAGATCAATGGTTGCGCTTTAACCCACCAAGATCTAATGACCACCATTTAATTAAGGATACCCTACAGTAGATCCGATGGTACAAATAAAATCGAATGATCATGGTCATGACCGATCCGATCGGACGGATGCACTCATTCGTGGTTATCAAAGGCAATTAAGGCCTGAGCATTAATCAAGGTAGCCTAAGGTATGTGTAAATAATCGGATGACTGCACTTGGTCAAACATCCAACTTGACGGATGGGAAGTATTCAGAACAAACTTATAAGGCACATCCCTTCCAATAGATATCAAGGATGACGACAGGCACTCACATCAAGAATCAAATCTTATGGAGGATCCCTAGGATGATTGCTGCCCAATTAAAAGTGTAATTGATCCCAAAGATTTAATTATCACCTAGGGCCTAGGTGGCATGATGTTTAAAAAAGGGGGGCCACCACTACCACACGTCGTATTTCCATGTCATAAAAGAAGAAGTTTTGATGACCAATAGCAAAAATATAAATGATTGCAGGTACACAAACCAAAGAACCCGTGGACACATAGAATGAAAGACACTACCCACCATAAAGGCCCAACTTCAGAAGAAGACATGTTGGTAGATCTCCATTGGCCAATTTTAAAAAGTAGTTGGTAACACAGTATTAATGACAAGTCATGCAAAAATATTGAACTCATTCCACCACCTAGTATTTGAGCTTACAAAATCAAGCGACCTTACCACCCTGGTAATCTTGAGCAGAAACTGATACGCAAGAAGTGTAGAGAGAAAAGAGGTTCAAGCTTTTCATTTCAGAGAAACCAGACTAATTACTATGAGCACAATGGCATCCTGGGGAGATGCTTTTGTGCCCAAAGACACTAGAGAGGCGGTAAAATTCATTACAGATCGATCACCATACTCTGAGATTTTTGGACCACCTGTACCTGGTAGCACAATGTATGACTTTGCCCAAAAGTGTGGAGCTGATAAGAAACCTACTCCAGTGCAGCAGTACGAGATCGAAAATACATGTATCAGGAGTTTTGCTCATGTGATGGAGAGTGATTACAGAACCCCTTGGATAATGGCTGACCTATTTCATAAAGCTAGGAGGTTATAGTACAAGGGTTTCCCTAGAAGTAACAGATGGACCAGCAACCTTGGGAAGTTGATATGTCCGAAGGTTTACTTCTCCTCAGACTTGATGGCATGGTTAGTAGTGGCATACGACGAGAGGACTAGAACATTTTGGGATAATAAAGATCGATCGATGTTCAGTATCAAGGCCGAGCACATCAAGCAAGTTTTCAATTTGTCAGAGTCTACCACCTGGTTAATACGATGGGTAATTGAACTTCAATCTCGAATGTTAACAAGATTAGAGGTTTTTAAATCATTGTTTGATGTAAATGAGAAAGTAGTTAATGAATTCCCAATTAGGAAAACTGCTTTTAAACCATGGGTCCAAGATTTTTGTGATATGGTAAATATTGTCCTAGGAGTACAAGATCTCAGTGTAGTAAGCAGAAAAGTCTTGTATTTAGTAGCACAGAGCAACCGGGAAAATAATACCCCAATTTATGCATGGGAACTAGAATTGAGTAACCAAATGCACGAGCAGATGATAAAATTAAAAAAAGCTATTTTTGAACGAAGGCAAGAGATGCCCTATTTTTCTCAATACTCAATTTTCATCCACCTGATAGCGGGGCAATTGGGAGAAGAAGCCCAAAAAAGAGTAGGAGCCATTAAGAGTCCTTATGTCCAGACCATTTTTGGAGAATACATGAGGGGCGGACTCACATGGGCTGGTTCTGTGACCATTTTATGGTAGAAATTCACTGGACTCTAACCGGTGAACTCCCTGATAGGCTAGGGCCAGGAGTAAGGGCTTTCATCAAAGAAAAGGAGATTGGGGATTTCTTTTTCTCTGAAGGGTTCACCTATATTAGGCTCTATGGAGCCAAAATTCCCCCCAAGCTGTTACCTATGTATTGTCCATTATCCCTAGCAGTGCTAGAGTTATGTAGGCAGGTGGCCGAGGAAGCCAAGATGAGATTGGTAAAGAAACACGGTAGAGTCCCCTGGCTCAACGTTCCCTGTCGCTTTGGGGACTACATATTTGTTGGCTACCCTACACTGCTCAAAGGAATGTTTGATTTAGACAACATGGACTTTGATGAGATAACTTGGAGATTTTATGACCCAAAGGGTATATACTGTAAAATGATGGAAAAATGAGAATATGCTCGAATCCAGCACCGAAAAGATGCTTATGAAGAAAGGTTACTAGAGGCTATGGAAAAAGGAACAGATTTATAGGTTGTATGGAATGAATTCCCTCCTAAAGATAGGGGCAACACACAGATTCATGAAGCCTATGATTATCCTACAGAATTGAGAAGGCTTAGAGAAATTTTAGTAGAATCTGTAGCACCTATTTTACCAGGAGCTACTCAAGCAATCAAGGAAGACCCTTTATTAGAGTTAATAGAAGAACAGGGTATTGATCAAATGGAGGTCACTGTGAGCACAACAGACATAGTAGAGCAATAGGTCAGAACTCCTGGGGATGATCATCTCAGAATAGAGGCAGCACCAAGCACTTCCCAGGAAGTTTCCAAAAGCTCGAGCATAGCTAAAGGGAAAGAAATTGTAACCACACTTGCTCAGAAGTCCTCTCTTCTAGAACAAGCTATAATTCCCATTTTTGATCAAGTATTAGCAGTAACAAGTGTGAAGAAATTGGCACCCATGGCCATCCCTGCCTCTCTAAAAATAAAAGGCTAGGAGATTAAAATTCCATCTGTAATATGGATGAATATGAGAAGAACAGGTGGATTTGGAAGCCTATTCCGAGGTCACCGAGTAAAGAATCAAATAGAAATGACCACTATAGAAAATAAGAAGCCAAAATTATCTTTACCTTCTACAAAGGTCTTGTTGGAGAGAACGGATGAGCAAAATACCTTTACTACTGCCAATGAGCAGGAGTTATAGGTAGTAGGAATGGGAGCCATAGGAGAATAGTTTGCAGATGAAACAAGAATAGAAACATCTGTGTCTGATATAGCAGAGGTGAATCTTCCTGTTCTACCAGACCCAATTGTTGTCAGAGTCAATGAGGAAATAGGAGGAACGTCAGTGCTGGGGAAAGAAGGCATCATGGTTAAGGTTGCCAAAGCCATGCAAGAGCAGACCATGGATCAACTCCTTGATAAAATTGTAGAGTTAAGGAACCAATTAGAAGTGGAGAAGAGAGAAAAAGTTGAAATGCAAACACTAATAAATCAACAAAAGGAAGAATTGATGCAAAGAGACACCCCAAAAACACAACCCCCTTCAGTAGTAAGAATACTGAATTATACTTACTATCTGAACACAATGAAGAGAGAAATGTCAATAAAAATTTGAGATCATGTCAAAGGGATCACCGAAATGTTCAGACAGATTAGAGTGATTCGAATAACTGCTCAAGAAATGGAAACATTGGTGCATGAAAGGGAAAAAGACTTTGAAATCATTCATCCCACCCTTGATCTAATGGGAGACAACTTTGAGGAGATGCAGAGCCAGGAGATAATGATGAATGATGGCACCAAGGTACAATGCAATATTGAATTCCTAAAAGCAGCCATGTTTGGGGTAAACAAAGGAAGATGGATCAATGTTGTTGCTGAGATGTCAAGTCTGTTGGAGGATGCAACTGACAAAATGGTAGATATTGGATTGTCATTAGATGAATTCTTAGAAGCTCCCAGTATAGAAGAGTTACTCAAAAATATAATAGAAGAATTTGATTGTGATCCAGATGATGAGTCAAAAATGTCTAGACAATCCACTTTCTTGGTGAATACCATAGAAATGTTGATCCTCCAATATGAAAAAAGCAAAGTTTCCATTAGCATACAGAAAAATAGAACTCTGTAGGAAATGAACATGCTAAGGTTTGCGACAACTTTCGACATCGAAGCTTGGAGACTGATCGACAAATAGATCAATCAGCTGCAACAGAGCAGAAAAGGAAAGGAGGTTCAAATATGCAGTCAACAACTGGAAATGAGCTCACCTTCTAGAGATATACCTGAGGCTGTCCTAGAAGAAGAAACCTCCAAAATAATAACTGAAGCAAAGGAACAAGAAGAAGCAACAAAAGGAAAAATAGAAGAACAAGTAAAAAAATAGACCCTCCAAGCACCAACATCACCGGTTGAAATAAACTGTGGTTTGAAAAAGTCAAAGGAGAGTGTACAACATAAACAAAAGGGGATAGTGGAAGCCAGTTGTACCAATTTTGAAGATCAACCTAGAAAGGGACAAGTGTAAGGCCAAGATCAGGCCAAGAATAACAGATTCAAGAACTCAGCCTATAAGAAGAAGTGCCCAGGTTCAGAATCATCATCAAGCATTTAGAGAATAGCATTTTTTCTAAGAGGTATACTTGAGTGCCCTTTAGAGTTGTGTTGTTGTATCTCCTTTCTATGTCTATTTTTCTCATTCATTCTTCTTTCTTCCCCTTACTGTGTAGGATTTTGGATAGGAAAGTACTCAAGAAGCTGAGAATATTTCCAGACCCATTGAGTCAAAGATTTGGAGACTTTTCTGTTACCTAATTGGAACAAGGAGAGTAGGAGATTTCTGTTACATTATTTGAATAGAATATCTTCATTGTATTGATAATTTCTGAGAAAAATAGAGTTTAAAAGCTTCTTGCTTACTCTGCATGTAATGACATTTTAAATCAATACAATTCTGGGTCTTTTTCCTATTATTTCTTTGTATCAGTTTGGTGTGTTACTATGTAATGGGTTACATTATTTGAATGCATTGTGTACGTTTCTCTCATTGGTCAACTTTTAGTTTTATTATGATATTCGAATAAGTCTAAGAGCGCCAATTTTTCTTTTCCCCCTTCTCTCTGTTCTTGTCAAATATGTTGTTAAATTGCTATAACAACCCAATGAATCTAGGCACCGGTCTACATAAGGCATAACAAATGGTTATTTTCTTGCTTGGTCATTATTAATACATCTAGTATAATCATAATCTGGAGCGTGTAATCAGTGTTTTATCATAATTTACCATTGGGGTTTCCTTACCCGTTCTGTAGTGTTTCTTTAGCAATATTCATGTTTATCAGAATGAAGAGGCAAGTTGACCAGAGCCTGTAATAGCTCATTGGTTTCAAATGATTTCTTGTAGCATGACAATCGAATCCTATGGATGCAAGAAATGGTTCCAATAGTTTTTTGGCATCGTTGTCGGGGAAGAGTTTTTAAATTCTTAACTTTGGCTTAAACAATGACATTATTTTAAAATGAGCAGCCAATAGGAATAAAGAACTAATGCTTTGATTTTCTATGATCTGTACGTTCTTTATTTTACCCATGGTTTTCAATTTCAAAGTTTTATTTTACGTTTCTTTATTTTCTTGAAAAATCTTGATTTCTTGATTTTCTTGAATTATCCCAAGAACCATCTCTTGTGAGGTTGAGTGTTAATATCAAGCATTCTTGATAAAGCATACACTATTCTTTATGCACCTTGATGCTGGTGACTATGTCTGTGTGAACCTAGAAGATAAAAATAAATAAAGGAAAGAGTAGAACATGCTGGTGCACACCAGGAGAAGTGGTAAGGAGATATTCCCAAAACTCGAGAATTGAGAGGTATTTATACATAATAAAAAAACTCCACTTTTTAAGAATACTACTTATAATAATTCTAGTGGTAAGAGATACGTAAGGAAAGATAGAATACAAGATAGTATTGTTGTAGATGAAATATTGAATGTTTCTTTTGAAAATACGTTAGGATCATCTCAGTTCCCTAGCTCTGTATTTTGTTCTTTAGATCATACTCAGGCGACCCAAACTCATATTCCTGTAGGCATTATTGCTAGAAATTTAAAACCTATGGTAACAATGGCTCAGGAAAACCAACCAAAATCAGGCTAATGTTCATTTATGGAGAACCAATAGATATAGGCCTTTTGTGTTACCTACAAATTTAAATGCCTTACCCAGTAAAGCTCACAAATACCTTCCAAAATTCCTAGGAAATAGTGCAGTAACTAGAGAAGATCACATCAATATTTTTTTGTATGCAATGGATAGTTTAGAGGTTGAACATGAGGATGTAGTCTTAAGACTATTTTTACAAACTTTAGAAAAATATGCTAGAGAATGGTTCAATTCCCTTCCTAATGATGACATCCCAGATTTCACTAAGATGGAAGTTATTTTCTTAAAGAAATATGGAGAAAGAAAAAATGAACAATCCTTGTTAACCGAGTTGGCCACTATGAAGAAAAAGGAAAATGAGGTTGTTAGTGACTTCAATAGAAGATTCTCAAAAACCAAAAATAAAATCCTTGCCAACCTTAGACCTAGTGATATTCAATCTATATGCTTTTATAAGAATGCTTTCCAAGGAGAATTTAATTATGAGTTAAGGCAAGAACAAGCCACCACTATTGATGATTGTATGGAGAAAGCAATGGATATAGAAAGAAATATGCTTGATAGTGGTAAGATGAAGCCTTACTCTCTAGAAGTCAATATACCTGAAAGAAAGCCCAAAAGGGTAGCATTTGATATACAAAGGAGAACTGAAATAGATCCAATGGAAAAACTAACTAATCAAATGACTGAGATGTTCAACACCATGAACAATAGGTTAGCAAGAATTGAAAGAAATAATGGTAATAATAATGAGACATCACAAACAAAGCGACCACATGTTGATAATCACCCACCCTTTAAGAAAAATTTCAACAAAAATTGGGGAAACAATAATGGCCCTGAAGAAGGAAATAGGAATAGGAATAATGGAAACAATAACTGGAAAAATAGAGAATCTGACAGAGATCAAAATAATGTTCCCAATCCTATACCATCTATTAATATAGCAGAAGGATTTCCTTATTATTGCTCTACTTGTGATGCACCTCATAACCCTGATGCATGTGGAATACATCTAAGTGATCAGTACAATGTAGATTTACATGATGATTCAGAGGAGGATATAAGAATTAATGCTTGTTGGTCTCTAGAAGATGAGTCCAGAGAAAGGTTGTTTGAAGAAAATATGGAAAAATATGCTTCAAATCATTATCCTCAAATTCTTGTAGTAGAAGGTACCAAAATCTTGCAAAAATCACATGAGTCAAGATATGACAAGATGAAACAAGGTAAGATAACTCCTACTGTTCAAGAAGTGGAAGAATTGGAAGCAACCCATGTTCTAAATTTAAGGAATAGAATAATCCCTGAAAGGACAGGAACAACTCCCACTAGTGAAATCAAGAAGCAACCTTTCATCAACAAAAGTGCTAATAGAGAGAGAGTTGATAAAACCCCTAAAAGAATAATCCCTGAGATTATTGAAGTAGAGGAGGAAGCACTCAAAGAAGAAAGTAACAAACCATTGGACATTAAAAATATTGAATTTGATGTTGGGATAGAACTCAACAAACAAAAGGTCAACATCACATTTGGTGAACTTATGAAAGTACAACAATATAGAGAACAAGTCTGTAGAGCATTCGGGTTAGTTGAACAAAAAGAAGACCCAACATGTCATGCTGCCAGGAAAGATCAACATGACACAAGGTCACCCTCTTCTGTTAGACCCTTCTATGTATCACTAAGGTATAATTCAGATGAAGGAGAAAGGTATGTTATCCACAACTGTATGTTAGACAGTGGAGCTTCTCATAACATTATGCCCAAAATGATAGCTGATCAAATGGGGTTAATATGTACTAGAGATTCTACCCCTATTTCAGTCATGGACAGTAGACAAGTGCCTTGTGTAGGGGTGATAACTAGGTTATTGGTTTTCTTAGATCAACACCCTAAAAAGGGCATAGTAATGGACGTTGTTGTAGTGGATGTTGACCCATTTTTCTCATTATTACTAAGCAGACATTGGGCTGAACAACTAGGAGGTTCAATTCAACTGGATTGGTCTTATGCAACCATCCCAATGTCAGACAAGGAAAATGTGACTCTGCGTAGAGAACCATTCAATAAATACTCCGTAGAGTTGATTAAAATAGATGAAACAATGGTAAACTTGGTAAATTCTATAGAAGAAAGAGGGATGGGAGTTTATTCAATATGGCATAACCCATTCCTAGCAGAAGTACCAGAAGCAAAGAACATGGACCCACAAGTTATGAAATTGGTGGATGCCAAATCAGATAGAGTTTTAACTCAAGAAATGTGGACTATGTCTTTTGATGGAGCTAAATCCCAATCTAGAGCAGGTGCAGGAATTAATTTGACTGATGTAAAAGGAAATTACCTTGGTATTCCTTACAGACTAGAATTCCCTTGCACAAATAATGTAGCTAAATATGAAGCCTTATTGTTAGGATTGAGGAAAGCAAAAGAACTAGGCATTAATTACTTAATTGTAATAGGGGATGCAAAATTGATTATACAACAAATCAAAGGAAAATATCAGACCAAGCATCCTAGACTTAAACAATATAAAAATGCAGTATTAGAAGAAATTGAAAAGTTTTTATCCTTCAATATTTCTTTTATTCCAAGAGAACAAAATCATGTTGTAGATATTTTAGCTGTAAATACCTCAGGCTTAGATCATCCAGACATAACCACAGAATATATGGATAGATTCCCAACCATTTCAGTTTATAAGCCTTCTGTGCTAGATAACATAGTTTACCTACAGGTTTTTCAAGATGATGTAGACATTAGAGATTTCATGACTCTGCAAAATCAATATGCAGACATAATTTGTGATGAAAAATATGAAGATCAGCTAAAAGACCAGATAGGTGAACCAGTAGAAGTAATCCAATTGAAAACAAATAGAATACCCAAAGGACTGGTTTCCCTAGAAAGTCTATTTGATGATTTTGACAAAGCTTACAAGCCTTTACTTAAAGAAGTGATACCTAAAAATATTAACATTGGTTCAATGAAAGAACCCAAAATAGTCAAGATAGACACAACTTTGCCAGCTAAAGAAAAGGTTGGATACATCAGTTTCTTAAAGAAAAATAAGGAACATTTTGCTTGGACTTATGAAGACTTAAAAACCTTCAAGACAGATGTAATGACACACATAATACCCTTGAAGGAAGATTCCAAGCCATTCAGACAAAAATAGAGGAAATATAACCCGACTCTGCACCCAATAATGCAAAAAGAGGTACAAAAATTGTTGGATTCCAAAATAATTAGAAAGGTAAGATTTTCTTCTTGGATATCCAACTTAGTACCAGTTCGGAAAAAGAATGGTGATATTAGACTCTATGTTGACTTCAAAAATTTAAACAAAAGTTCATTAAAAGACAATTACCCATTGCCTAATATGGAACAACTGCTACAAGCAGTAGTAGGTTCATCCAGATTGTCCCTGTTGGATGGTTTTTCTAGATACAATCAAATCCAGATTAATCCTGAAGACAGACATAAGACAACCTTCACAACACCATGGGGCACATTTGAATATTTAAGGATACCTTTTGGATTGATGAATGCAGGTGCTACTTTTCAGAGAGCAATGGACTTTGCCTTTAAAGGATTAATGTTCAAAATAGTGGTTGTTTACTTAGATGATATTACAGTTTTTTCTAAAAATCCAGAAGACCACTTAGAACATTTAGCTACAGTTTTTGCTCATTGCAAAGAATTTGGAATATCTTTGAATCCCAAGAAATGCATATTCGGGACAACTCAAGGAAAATTATTAGGTCATATAGTTTCAGAAAAAGGAATAAGCATTGATCTAGAAAGAATAGAAGCTATTTCTAAAATTCCTCCTCCCAAAAACTTAAAAGGAGTTAGGTCTTTCTTTGGCAAGATAAATTTTGTTAGAAGATTTGTTCCAAATTTTGCAGAGATGACCAAACCTATAAATGACATGGTTAAGAAAACTGGAGAAATAAAATGGATAGTAGAGAATATGGAAGCATTTAACAAGATCAAAGAAGCCATATCAACCACTCCAGCCCTAAGCTGCCCTGATTATGCAAAAGATTTTAATATCTACTCTTATGCATCTGAACACTCCATTGTTGCAGTTCTTTCATAGAAATATGATGAAAATAATGAAAGGCCAATAGCCTTCATGAGTTCAGGTCTGAAAGGAGCACATCTTAAATACACCTTGCTAGAGAAACATGCTTATGCAGTCATCCAATATTTAGAACACTTCAAAGGTATATTTGGCTCAAATAAAGTTTATTGTTGTATCCCTTTTATAGCAATAAAAGATATTTTTCTCAATCAGAGCCATTAGGAAGACCAACAAGATGGATGGTAAAGCTTCTGCAGTATGATGTTGAATTCAAAATAGTTAAAACTGTCAAAGGGTAAGGTTTGGCTAAACTGTTGGCCAACAAAGAAGAAGAAGGATTTGATAATGTTATCACAATAGATGAAGCATATGATGTCAGAAGAATCAATAATACCGAATGCAAATGGTATGAGGAAATTTTGTCATACTTACAAACCCTGTCATTCCCTAAAGATATGTCAACAAATAGAATGAGGTCAGTCAAGCTTCAAGCCCAAAAATATTATATACAGGATGGTGTGCTCTACTGGAAACACCCTGATGGAGTGTTATTAGTCTGTTTATATGAAAATGAAGTCCCAAAAATAATTAATGAGTTTCATAATGGTTTCTGTGGAGGACATTTTGCTCCAAAAGCCACAACTAATAAAATAATGAGAGCAGGATATTATTGGCCTTCCATTTTTAAAGATGTATATAAATATGTTAGGAACTATCATAACTGCCAGGTTTTTGCAGGAAAGAAGCAGCTAGCAGCCATGCCCCTCAAGCCAGTAATCATTGAAGCACCATTCACCCAATGGGGTATTGATCTAATTGGAGAGATCAAGCCTAATTCATCAGGCCAACACAAGTGGATCATAACTGCAATAGATTACTTTACAAAGTGGGTAGAAGCTGCACCTCTAAGAACATCCACAACTGCCACCATCATCAAATTCTTGGAAGAAAACATTCTAACCAGGTTTGGAGTTCCTCAAAAACTGGTAACAGATAATGCACAATATTTTGTTTCATATGAAATGGTAGAGTTTTGTGCTGAATATGGAATTGAACTATCCCATTCTGCTAATTATTACCCCCAAGGAAATGGTCTTGCTGAGTCATCAAATAAAAATGTAATAACTAGAATAAAAATATCATTGGGTAAGAACAAAAGGGGATGGGATAGTGAACTTAAATTTTCTCTATGGGCTGATAGGTTGTCTGTTAAAAGAAACACAGGAAGGACCCCCTATGAGATGGTATATGGAGAGAAAGCCTTATTACCTTCAAGAATAGAAAAATTGGCACTTTCCCTCTTGTTGCAAGACCATGAAGACCCCAATCCCTTACAGAGAAGGCTTGACCAAATTGTCCTATTAGAAGAACAAAGAAGAGAGACCCTTAATAGAATGATGGAACAAACCCAGAAAACCATGAAATTGTTTAATAAGAAATCCAAGGGCACTCCTTTTTTTCAAGGAGATATAGTCATCTATTGGGATCCTAAAAATGATAAGCATGGTGAAAAGGGTAAATTTGAACCTAAATGGATTGGTCCATACCAGATAGCCCATGTTATAGGGCAGAATACTTACAAGTTGCAAACTTTGTAGGGAGAACTAATGGCTATCCCTATTAATGGCCAACACCTCAAAATGTACAATCCCTGTTGAAGGTGAAAAAAAAAAATGGAAAAACAAAAATCCCAAAAATAGAGTGATGAATTTTGTTGTTATTTTGTTTGCTAGATAAAATTTTCTTTTATTGTTAGTATAATTCTGAGTTTGTTGTTGCACATGGTATTCTTAGTTTGATGAGTATACATTACTGTTGATTCCTCCAAAAACAATAAGAAGAAAGGAGATTTATTTTAGACTTTGATGAGATTTACAATTTTTCAAATATGAGTGTTTATGCAATGGTTATTTGATATGAGATAAAACAGAATGAAAACAGAGCTGATTGAAACACCATGTCAAAGCCTCACATTACAAATGATACTTAAGGTGACTTCAAGGTCTAAAGAAACAAGTTATCTTTGAGAGGGTGGTTGAGCTAAAAATCATTACACTCATCCTTTTTAGCCAAAAACTAATCCTCAACTCAGGCATACTCTTTGCACAATTTGCTTATATCAAATACTTCTCAAACGAGAAAGAAAAATAAAAAATAAAGTAAATTGAGTCACTGCCTGAGATATCTTGGAAAACCTCTACCGGGGCTATAGACGCTTGACTGGCAGTAGGGTAAAACCGGATGGGATTAGAAGCAACTCCACCGAGGCTATAGATGCTTGACTGGTAGTGGAGCCCTGTAGAATGGTGAAAATTTTTAAGAGTGAAATCATATATTAGGCTTAACTATTTTTCTCAGATATGGCAAAGTTCTGGAAGACTTAGAAATCAAAATGAATGCACAAACACACACATGGGCCAAAGCATGATGGAACAAATAGCTTTGACAAATTTTGTGTACTCATATCTTATGACTTAGCTAAAACAAACATGACAATATATCTAAAAAACTCATCTGTTTCTAAAATTCTGACCCTAGTTTCCAAATTGAATAAAAGGAATTACAGTTTTCAATACTCTATTGCTTTGATATCCTATTGTTTGTACAGTTTTTTTTAGTAAAAAAAAAAATTGTTATGTTTTGTTTTTCAAAGCTTTGCTTATCAGTCTTGATGATTTGAATTTTTATCCAAAATTGCAATAAAACCAGGAGATTCTGTAATTCTCAAGTGCCTCATATTTTCAGCACATTGTCCCAGTCAGAGCCTATGTTGGAGCCAAATTTGACTCAACATTTGAAACCCCCAATTTTAAATTTTTTGGTTTCATCAAAATAACAAGCATTGTTGGTCCCTATTACATCTTATTTGAGAAGTTAATTTTTCATAAGTTGATGGATGAGTCTAACCTTAGCTAATATGTATGCACTTTTAAAATTGGTTTACCTTAAAAAGCTTACAAAGATCAACCTTTGAATAAATCTGACTCTTAAAATTCGAAGCCATAAGTCCTAAAGTGTTAAAAAGATTTAAATCAAAGTTTAAAGGCACCATGGTATAAAAATTAGAAAAAAC
Source organism: Wollemia nobilis (assembly GCA_028583015.1). NCBI lineage: Eukaryota > Viridiplantae > Streptophyta > Pinopsida > Araucariales > Araucariaceae > Wollemia > Wollemia nobilis. The sequence goes on along the minus strand of JAQPPZ010016436.1, from coordinate 16,280,355 downwards.
CTAAGGTTGGGGTAAAGGCCTAAATTAAAGTATGAGGGTATGCGCCCCTTTCATTAACAATCAAGCCCCTCGAGCAAATCAGATGATTATGCTCCATTAAGATGAAGATCTGATGGATGTGCCCTATTCGGTGAGTCTAATACTTAAAGCACCATAGTCTATAAACCTAAGACCTAAGGCTAAAATGATAATTTTAATTAAAATCTTGAGGGTATGCGCCCCCTTTCATTAAAAATTGAACACCTTGTGCAAATATAAAGGCAACGCCCAGATCCTCCTTAATCAGATGGATGCACTCTACTAAAACTAATAATTTTTTCTAAAAAAATTATCATGTTCTAAGGGACTCAAAAGCCTAAGTTTAATGTTGCAATGGCCTTGATTAAATGTTAAGTTGCTTTAAAATATCCAAGGGCAGTGATAAACTTATGTTTTAATCCAATGGTTGCATTTGTTTTGAAACTAACCCCGCAGGTTGAAAGAAATTGGTGGCTGCAAAAACCCTCATCGGGATCTGACGATAGCGATTGAGTCAAAGTCAAAACAATAGAACAAGTCACGGAAGATCCAACTACTGCTCTTCATCCATAATTTTTCAGGATATATTGTAAAAATAGGTGATCCAACGGTTGTGCCCAATTCACCTTTAAATCCGACGGATGCGCATTTACCACGAGCTACCAAAGAAGATCGAGATTATGTTAAAACATGCACAGATCCTAACAAAATCAATGGTTGTGCTCCCTCCCGAGAGGATCCAATGGTAGCACCCGCTTCAAGAAAACAAAGGTAAAACTTATCGGTAAGACCAAGTCAAATTTTGATTAACCTTAATTAATCATGTTTAAAAAGGGTTCTAATACATTATTAATCACCCCCCTTTTTGCACTTAATCAAGATTTATAAAAATTTTGAAGCATACATTTTTTGTTATCTAACCCTATAGGTTATAGGAAGATCCACGACTGCAATAAAACAAGGATCGATCCAACGATGGCGGTTCAACCACGAATAATCAAGGTTAACCTGAGAACTTTACTCATGCTAATGATTAAAACATGTATAGGATAAATAAGATTAACGGAGGCACCATCCCTAGAGATAAATCAATGGTGTCGCAGGTCACAAGAAGGTCAAACGTTAAAAAGACTCCCACTCAAGTCTAAATTTAAAGCGACCTCAATACCGACTAGATCCAACGATCACAGCTAAATTCCAACAAATCCAATGGTCCCACACTAAAGAAATTTGCTCGAAGTTTAAAATAGGATTCCTTTAGAAAGAAAACCAATACAAATCAATGATCGTGTTATAATTAGCGTCGATCTGACGACCGTGATTCATCCAAAGAGTAAATCTAAACTACTGAAATCGATGAACGCGTTTAACCCTTCATGGATCCGATGATCATGACTTAATCAAGGTAATATAAAGGGTTGACAAGTCAAAATCAAAACCAATCGACGGCTATGAACACGTAGGCCCAAATCCAATGGCAGTGCTTCGGTGAAAAGCAATTGGGAACTAAAGGGAGATCAATGGCTACGCTTTAACCCACCAAGATCTAATGACCACCATTTAATTAAGGATACCCTATAGTAGATCCGATGGTACAAAAAAAATTGAAGGGTTACGGTCATGACCGATTCGATCGGATGGATGCGCTCGTTCATGGTTATCAAAGGCAATTAAGGCCCGAGCATTAATCAAGGTAGCCTAAGGTATGTGTAAATGATCGGACGGTTATGCTTGGTCGAACATCTAATCGATAGCTTTCTTTTTTATTTTTTTTCCCTCCTTTTGCCAGGATGGGAAGTATTTAGAACAAGCTTATAAGGCACATCCCTTCCAATAGATATCAAGGATGATGACAGGCACTCACATCAAGAATCAAATCTTATGAAGGATCCCCAGGATGATTGCTACCCAATTAAAAGTGTAATTGATCCCAAAGATTTAATTATCACCCAAGGCCTAGGTGGCACGATGTTTAAAAAAAAGGCCACCGCTACCACACATCATATTTCCACATTAGAGAAGAAGAAGTTTTAGCAACCAATAGGAAAAATATAAATGATTGTAGGTACACAAACCACAGAACCCGTGGATACATAGAATGAAGGACACCACCCACCATGAAGGTCCAACTTCAGAAAAAGACATGTTGGCAGATATCCATTGGCCAATTTTAAAAAGTAGTTGGTAACATGGTATTAATGACAAGTATTGTAAAAATATTCAACTCATTCCACCACCTAGTATTTGAGCTTACAAAATCAAGAAACCTTACCACCCTGGTAATCTTGAGCAGAAACTAATATGCAAGAAGTATAGAGAGAAAAGAGGTTCGAGCTTTTTGTTTCAGAGAAACCAGACTAATTACTGTGAGCACAGTGGCATCCTAGGGAGACGATTTGAAGAACATAAGCTTATACTGAGAGGGGGGGTGAACAGTATAAGACCTCTTTTTACTTTTTCCTTTATACTTCAAAATAGTAAAGCAATATACCCAAAGCAATAACAAAGCAATGCATAATATCATCCACAAAGTGACACCAATTTTAACGTGGTTCACCCAGAATGGTTGGGCTACGTCCACAAAACTTTTCTCTAAAAGTTATCTCAAAGTTCTTTGGGAATCCTTCCCAATTACAATGTTTATGAGCCTCGGCCCAAAGGAGATACCTTCCCCCAATCAAAATTTATGAGCCTCTACTCAAAGGAGATACCTTCCCCTATCTGAATTTATGAGCCTCTGCTCAAAGGAGATACCTTCCCCTCTATCTAAATTTATGAGCCTCTGCTCAAAGGAGATACCTTCCCCTCAATCTGAATTTATGAGCCTTTGCTCAAAGGAGATACCTTCCCCTCTGCTCTGGAAATGATCCCTTAGAATATCAACTGGCTCTACCTCTTGCCAGCATGTGGAACTCCTTTCCATCGAAGACCTCCTATCCTCAATGCTTAGCCTAAGAGACCTCTGCCTTCTATGATCACATCCATAGTAGCTCAGCAACCTGTACCAAACACAGTCAGTCGGTCTAGCACAAGTCTTCCTCTATCTGTCGGATTTGTCCAACACTTGAACAAATCAATCCTCTACACACAAGCCTTCTCAAAGACTTTCCAAATCTGTCCTTAGGTTCTTCTCAAAGAACCAGTGCTCCTCTATCCTCAAGTTCTCTGATAGAACTATCAAAACTCAACTCACAAGTCCTCTGCTAGGACCTGTCCAAATCTGCTCACAAGTCCCCACCAAAACCTATCCAAAACTGCTCATAAGTCCCCACCGAAACCTGTCCAAAACCTACTCACAAGTCCCCACCAGAACCTATCCAAAACTTGCTCACAAGTCCCCATCGAAACCTGTCCAAAACCTGCTCACAAGTCCCCATCGAAACTTGTCCAAAACTACTCACAAGTCCCCATCGAAACCTGTCCAAAACCTCAGCAAGCTCACCAAGAAAAACTTTCTTAGTAGGAAATCACAAGGTGAATTGTTAGAGACCCAATGTGATTTGACAAACTCATAGAAGCATAAAGAGAATTGTTAGAGACTCAATATGTTCTATACTCAACTCCCAATCTCAAAAATCAACTCAAATCAACTCAGCTCAAACTCAATCTCAAATCTGAAAACTCAATCTCAAATCTGAAAACTCAACTCAATATCTAAAATGGATAGGATAGAATGCTTTCTTTCAAGAACATGAAACTCCAAAAATTGCCAACTATGCAAAGAATCACATAATAATGATACTCATGTTCTTTTCACCATCAATTAGGGCTTCAACAACAATGCTCATCAAACAAGGTTCAATCAACACCATTCAGCTCAAAATACAACCTTGAAGCATTTCACAATCAACATTAGAAAAGGAAACAAGTAGAACTCCTTTTCTCTCCAATATTGTTTGAAAAAAAAAACATCCACCAACTCAACTCATAATAGCACACACAACTTTTCAAATCATCAACAAAGGAGTAAGCCCAACACTTTAACCAAGTAAAGAATATCTTGATTATTACCAATTTAATGAAAGCAAATATCAATCTCAAAGCTATCCACTTAAGGTTTCACAACTTCACACAAGAAGCAATTGACCTTAAAACATCATGTTTTCATTTCCATAAACAACCAAAAGCACTCTCAACATTACAAGAAAGATTTAACCCTTATACACCTTATTTCTCCCTTATAGTCTTATCACAAATAAAATTTATCTCTCATAAGAATGCAATAAGAAATTTCAACAACATCTTCAAAAAGAATCTTTTATCAAAATACAAACAAGCTTTACACTCCTTATAACTCCTAAGCTATTTTTCCCTCTAACAAACTTCCTCCATCCGCAAAAACACTTAGCAAAAATTAATTTTGAAAATACCTTAGCCAACATCAAAAATCGCTATGGAGAAATTTGCACATGAATTCTAACACCACCTGCTGCGTCCACTTCACGACAAAAAACCCTTTCACGATATTCGAACGCGGAACCTCCTATTCGGGTAGCGCGCCAACAGCCTAACCGCTACCGGTGTGCCAAAGGCACTCGGTGAGGTTTAAACCTCATGTTGTTAACCTTGATCCTTCTGCACCAGGAATAAAATGAAACCACAGTCCCTTCATTTCCTCTGCCATGACACGATGACAATAAACTTTACGACGGATTCGACAAACGACGAGTGCAGAAAAATGAACAACGGATCCACGAAAATCAACGAAGACACAGTTGAATTTACAACGAGCAACTCCTTTCGAAATTCGAATCGAGATTAATCTTTGTTTTCATTGAGGGATATTTATATGCAATTTACCATAAGCTCTTTGACGTCGACGAGGAGTTTAACACGTCGACGGAGGTCTTTGGCTAGCACCCACAATCTAAAAACATAGTGCCCACCTAGTTAAGCCATTTGCGCCATGGATTAGGAGAACCCATTGCAAATAATAATTTATTTATTTAAAAATAATTAAATGGAACCTTAACAAGGTTTTTAATTATTTAAATAAATACTTCCTCCTAGACCCAAATGCATTAAACCAATGCATCCACCTGTAATCTCCAAACCTGCCAACTTGGGGTTTGAAAAAGACCTTTGAAACTGTCATGTCGTAACCTTCATCAAAACAAATTATTTGACATCAAATCAAATTCCTTCAAGAGCTTCTTGACATCAATGACAACTTATACACTTGAGCAAATGCAATGTACCCAAAGTACCCAAAATTGCCAACATGATTTTGTGCCTGAAGACACTAGAGAGGCAGTAAAATTCACTACAAATCGATCACCATACTTTGACATTTTTGGACCGCATGTACCTGGTAGCACAATGTATGAATTTACCCAAAAGTGTGGAGTTGATAAGAAACCTACTCCAGCGCAGTAGTACAAGATCAAAAATACATGTATTAGCAGTTTTTCTCATGTGATGAAGAGTGATTACATAACCCCTTGGATAATGGCTGACCTATTTCATAAATCCAGGAGGTTACAGTACAAGGGTTTCCCCAGAAGTAATAGATGGACCATCAACCTCAAGAAGTTGATATATCTAAAGGTTTACTTCTCAGACTTGATGGCATGGTTAGCAGTGGTATACGACGATAGGAATAGAACATTTTGGGATAATAAAGATCAATCGGTGTTCAGTATCAATGCCAAACACATTAAGCAAGTTTTCAATTTGTCAAAGTCTACCACCTGGTTAATACAACGGGTAATTGAACTTCAATCTCAAATGTTTACAAGATTAGAGGTTTTTAAATCATTGTTTGATGTAAATGAGAAAGTGGTTAATGTATTCCCAATTAGGAAAACTACTTTTAAACCATGGGTCCAAGATTTTTGTGATATGGTAAATATTGTCCTAGGGGTACAATATCTCAGTGTAGTAAGCAGAAAAGTCTTGTATTTAGTAGCACAGAGCAACCGAGGAAATAATACCCCAATTTATGCATGGGAACTAGAATTGAGTAACCAAATGCATGAGCAGATGATAGAATTAAAAAGAGGCTATTTTTGAACGAAGGTAAGAGATGCCCTATTTTTCTCAATACTTAATTTTTATCCACCTGATAGCAGGGTAATTGGGAGAAGAAGCCCATAAAAGAGCAGGAGCTATTAATATTCCTTATGTCTAGACCAGTGTTTTGAGAATACATGAGGTGTGGACTCACATGGGCTGGTTCTATGACCATTTTATGGTAGAAATTCACTGGACTCTAACCGGTGAACTCCTTGATAGGCTAAGGCCAGGAGTAAGGGCTTTCATTGAAGAACATAAGCTTATACTGAGAGGTGGAGGTGAACAATATAAGACCACTTTTTACTTTCTTTCCAAACCAATATCAATTAATGTCCTTAATTGCAATAACTAAACATAGCAGTGTGCATTAATAACTCAGATAGTAGTAGTAAGCAAGAGCACAAGTCACCACACAATTAAGACACAATAATTTATGTAATTCACCCAATATGGGCTACTCCACGGAGAAAATATTTTACTAAAAATTTCTTAATCAATCTCTTTGAGAATCACTCCCAATTACTATGTTTATGGATTTATGTCCAAAGGAGAAATATTTCCCCTTATACTCTGGCTATGTGATCTTTTAGAAGACTCTGTCTCTCTGTTGCACTTACTGGTGGACCTCTCATTACTTGAAGACTCCTCACTTAGATCTATCTTCAACTGTGTTGGCTTCTGGATCTCTATCCACTGAGACTCTATCCTCTGTACTCTATAATCTCAAAATCTCTGTTAATAGGCTTACTAAGAACCTGCTCAATAGGCTCATATAGAACCTGCTTAACAAACTCACACAAAACTTGTCCAAATATGCTCCAACAAGCTCACCAAGAACTTGCCCAAATCTGCTCTAGCAAGCTCAACAAGAACTTGTCAAAATCTTCTCTAACAAGCTCACTAAGAACTTGGCCAAATATTCTCTAGTAATCTCACCAAGAACTTGCCCAAATATTCTCCAACAAGCTCACTAAGAACTTGTCCAAACACTATCCTCAAATTTGTCCCAACACTATCCTCAAATCTGTCCCAAAGGCCTTATCAAAGGCTCAATCAATCATGCTCAAGTAGTACTCAAAATGAACTCAACAATGAATGAGAATCTCAACTCAAATTAAATTCATAGAAGCATAAAGAGAATTGTTAGAGACTCAATATGTTCTAATATCACTCTCAACCCAAATCAACCTCAACTCAATTCAAGTCTTATAGAACAATAGAGAGAATTGTTAGAGACTCAATATATTCTAACTTTAATCTCAACTCAACATAGAATGATGGAATATTTTGTTTCATAGAACTTGAAAAATCACTTCACACATCACTTGACTAGGCTCAATCAACTCAACTCAACCAATCATCACAAGGGATAACTCTTTCTCACACAACCCTAGTCCAAGTATGTATAAACCAACTCAAATGTTTCCAACAATGCTCAACCACAAATCTCACATAAAATGATACTAATGTTCTTTTCTAACTCAAGTTCTTCTACAACCAATGGGCTTCAACAACTATGCTTATCAAACAAGGTTTAGACACAAATCTCAATTCAAAAAACCTTGAATCATTCAACCAACCACTTTCGAAAAGGAAACCACAAACAATCCTTTTCCCTCTAATGATATTTAAGAAATCAACCATTATAAACAATCAATAGGAGAATGTGCCCATACATTTTATGAAGATGAAAATACCTCTTTGTAAATCTGCCACAATCACAAAATTCTTTTGCCAATCTTCACAAGGGTTAGTAGATCACAAAATAATCAACATTACTCCACTTTTCAATAATCATCACCAAGGCCTTTAATTGCACAACTTCCTTATCTCTCCTAAAACCAGTTGTACCATAAAATAAAATAAATCAAAACATTGCATAACATTTTCACTCCCAAAACCACTTATACCATAAAATAAAATAAATCACAATATTTCATACCTTGTCACCTCATGAAAGAATTAATCCTCTTGAAAAAGAACAAGGCAAACTTCACTTTTGGAACCCCTTTGCAAAATCAGAAATATCTCTTTACACACACATTATTTCTCCTTCTAAATAAGTTAGTCAAATAGCCCTTGAAATAAGCTTTTCGACGATATATAATATGCCCCATTTCCGAAATAAATTGAAACCTTTACATATATATATGCCAACCTCCATTAATTGCACATAGGTCGGCCCTTCATTAATTTAAAATTAAACTTTAAACTTTAATATCTTCATCATCGGAGGTCCTTTTTCGATGAAACAAAATTCCACCTTGGCTTTTAAGAAAAGTCCTTTCCACATAAGCCCACCATGGTTTTAAATAAAACCTTATATTTTGCTTGCCTTGGTTTTCATAAAAACCCTTTATATATCCATGATCTCCAAAATATCATAGATGATTATCTATGAAGTGCTTTTACCACCAAAACCAAATATGCTCCCCCTGACTCAATACTCTCTATGGAGGCTTCTCCCCCTAACTCAAATCTCTCCCTCTTACTCAAATATCTCCCCCTTTGACATCAATGGCAAAAGGGACACCTATGGGGCTAAAAAATATGACTCTTAAGCATAGCCCCCTCACCACATTCTCTCTTGAGGTGATTAATTTTGGGTTTGGAGTACCTTTACTCCCATATTACATTGATTCTTTCCTCTATCAACTTCCTTCCATGTTTTTCTGATATCCTTCTCTTGATGAATTACTTGATCTTCTTATCTTGAACCTTTTTGACCTTCTTACCTTGAACCTGTTTGGAATTGAGTCCTACACCATATTGCAATATGCCCAAAGTTATTGCAATTAAAATAATTGATATTGTAGCCTTTTGTTGGTGCCCATGTCCTGAAATTATTCTTAAAATAATTTCCATATCCATTACTTTCTTGAACCCTGTATTGTGAAGCTCTATTTTCATGACCATTATAACCATGACTTCTGAATTGTGTAGCTCTAAAACCAAAACTATGTTGCTCATTTCCTTTGCACTGAAAAGCTCTATGACCAATCCTATTGCATGAGAAGCAATGTCCCTAAAAACCATACCTTCTTCCCTTGAAGTTTCTTCTAGCAAAATCAAACTTCTTTGATCCATGGATCCTTTCTTGACAATTATCCTTATGATCATCTTCAACTTGTGCATTGCATTCTTGAACCTTCTTTGTAGCATCTAAAACCTCTTCCTTGCATTTCTCTTCAAGAATTTATTTTCCCTTTGAGCTTGATTCACCTATCTCAAAACAAGATCCAAAATAAATATTTGGAGCCATAGGAACTTTGGAGAACTCCTTACAGATCTTAGGTGCTTCTTTGCTTTCATCTTTTAGAACTTCCTTTCCTTTTGAGTGTGATTCCTCAAACCTAAAATATGGGACATTTGGTGCTTTGAATCCTTTCCAAAACTTGTGCAACTTATCCTTGGAGTCTTTCACTTCCAACCTTAAGGAAACAACTTCATGTTCTAATATTTCACATTCTTGCTTCCTTACCTTTAATTGTTCATGCATATCTTCTTCAATTTTCTTTGCCTCTTCAACCATGATTTTTAGATCAATGATATATCGTAGGAGCTTTACCTTCATCTTCTCATCCTCTTGTGCTTGAGCCTTTAGTCTTGAGTTTTCTCTTTTCATTTCTTCAAAAGCTTGTTCTAACACTTTCTTTTCTTCATGATCATAACTGTGCCTGTTTTTCTCTTCATGATAAATTCTTACTTGAGATTCCTACTTTTGATCTTTAGTAGGAGATTCTTCTTTTTCACTATCACTAAGATCATTATAATCTTCTATAGAAAAAAAACTCTCCAGATTTCTTTGACCATGAATGTTTTCTTGATGTGTCATCTCATCTTCACTATCACTGAAACCATTGCAATATCCTGATTTGAGATCTCTTTGACCACACACAAAATATTGTTCTCTTTCACCTTATATTTCTAGGAATAAATGTTCTTCTTTTTCATCATCTGATTTGTTTCTGTCACTATGATCTGAGCTATCACTTGCCTCTACAATGTAGTAATATTTCTTTGCCTTACAAAAAAATTTCTTCTTTTCATACCTATTTTGCTTTTATCTGTTATCTTTTTCATGCTTGTGCTTTCCATCTTCTTTTCTTCTGTGACCCTATTTTTCATCATTTGTATGCATAGTGACCAAGATCACCATACTTGTAGCACCTAAATTTCCTTATATATATGAAATTCCTTGAGTCCTTATTCCTTTTGATAAAGTTAGCTTCCTCATCATTTTCTAAAACTCTGTCTATTTTTGAAACTTTTAATTTCTCTTTTTTTGAAGCCTTGAATGCAATCTCTTTTATTGCAGCTTGATGCTTACTTACCCTCATCTCATAAGCTATGAGAGTACCTTGCAATTCTTCTATTGTTAGCTTATTGATATCCATTTTCTCTTCTATTGCTGAAACCTTAGAATCATATTTCATGGGAAGTGATATCAAAACCTTTTGAGTAACTTTTGATTCTTTCATATCAAAACCTAGGCCTCTCATGGTGTTAGTAATCTCATCAACTCGAAGTAAAAACATTGCAATATATTCAGAATCTTCCATTTTAAATTCCTCAAATATTTTTCTATGAGTTTGTAGTTTTGCCAACTTTACCTTGGAATATCCTTCATAAGTATTCCTCAACTTGGTCCACATCTCATTAGCTGAAGTACATACCATGACCTTTGCAAAATTTGTCTCACGTAGCCCACTCAAAATACAATTTATTGCTCTTGCATTGATCTTAATCAATTTCTTGGTAGTCTTATGTTCATTGGGATCACCCTCAACCTTATACTCTTTTTCAACCATCTACCATACCTCATATCCTTGTGATATCAAGTAGTTCTTCATCCTCATGCTCCAGAAAGCATAATTGTTACTAAGTATGTATCAACCAACTCAAATGTTTCCAACAATGCTCAACCACAAATATCACATAACAATGATACTCATGTTCTTTTCTAACTCAAGTTATTTCACAACCAATGGGATTCAATAACTATGCTTATCAAATAAGGTTTAGACACAACTCTCAATTCAAAAAACCTTGAAGCATTCAACCAACCACTTTCGAAAAGGAAACCACAAACAATCCTTTTCCCTCTAATGATATTTAAGAAATCAACCATTATAAACAATCAATAGGAGATTGTGTCCATACCTTTTATGAAGATGAAAATACCTCTTTGTAAATCTGCCACAATCACAAAATTCTTTTGCTAATATTCATAAGGGTTAGTATATAAAAAAATAATCAACATTACTCCATTTTCAATAATCATCACCAAGGCCTTTAATTGCACAACTTCCTTATCTCTCCTAAAACCAGTTGTACCATAAAATAAAATAAATAAAAAAATTGCATAACCTTTTCACTCCTAAAACCACTTATACCATAAAATAAAATAAATCACAATATATCATACATTGTCACCTCATGAAAGAATTAATCCTCTTCAAAAAGAACTAGGCAAACTTCACTTTTGGAACCCCTTTGAAAAATCAGAAATATATCTTTATACACACCTTATTTCTCCTTCTAAATAAGTTAGTCAAATAGCCCTCGAAATAATCTTTCCGACGATATATAATATGCCCCATTTCCGAAATAAATTGAAACCTTTACATATATATATGCCAACCTCCATTAATTGCACATAGGTCGGCCCTTCATTAATTTAAACTTAAACTTTAAACTTTAATATCTTCATCACCGGAGGTCCTTTTTTGATGAAACAAAATTCCACCTTGGATTTTAAGAAAATCCCTTTCCACATAAGCCCACCATGGTTTTAAATAAAACATTTTATTTTTCCTACCTTGGTTTTCATAAAACCCTGTATATATATATGCTCTCCAAAATATCATAGATGATTATCTATGAAGTGATTTTGCCACCAAAACCAAATATGATCCATGTGACATCAATGAAAATATAAAATTCCTCAAATTAACTCAAATTTCCAACATTCATAAAAGAAAATGAGATCGAGGATTTCTTTTTCTTCGAAGGGTTCACCTATATTAAGCTCTATGGAGCCAAAATTCCCCCCAAGTTGTTACCTATGTGTTGTCCATTATCCCTAGCAGCACTAGAGTTATGTAGGTATGTGGCGGAGGAAGCCAAGATGATACTGGTAAAGAAACATGGTAGAGTCCACTGGCTCAATGTTACCTATTGTTTTGGGGACTACATATTTGTTGGCTACCTTGCACTGCTCAAAGGAATGTTTGATTTAGAAAACATGGACTTTGACAAAATAACTTGGAGATTTTATGACCCAAAAGGAATATACTATAAAATTATGGAAAAACGAGAATATGCTCGAATCCAGCATCAAAAATATACTTATGAAGAAAGGTTACTAGAAGCTATGGAAAAAGGAACATATTTGCAAGTTGTATGGAATGAATTCCCTCATAAATATAGGGGCAGCACACAGATTCATGAAGCCTATGATTATCCTACAAAATTAAGAAGGCTTAGAGAAATTTTAGTAGAATATATAGCACATATTTTACCAGGAGCTACTCAAGCATTCAAGGAATATAAATTATTAGAGTTAATAGAAGAACAGGGTATTGATCAAATGGAGGTCACTATAAGTACAACAGACATAGTAAAGCAACAGGTCAAAACTCCTAGGAATGATCATCTTAGAATAGAGGCAACATCAAGCACTTCCAAAGAAGTTTCCAAAATCTCGAGCCTAGCTAAAGGAAAAGAAATTGTACCTACACTTGCTCAGAAGTCCTCTCTTCTAGAACAAGCTATAATTCCCATTTTTGATCAAGTATTAGCAGTAACAAGTGTGAAGAAATTGGCACCCAAGGTCGTCCCTACGTCTCTAAAAATAAAAGGTAAAGAGATTAAAATTCCATCAGTAATACGGATGAATATGAGAAGAGCAGGTGGATTTGAAAGTCTATTATCAGGTCACCGAGTAAAAAATCATACAAAAATGTCCACTATAGAAAATAAAAAGCCTAAATTGTCTCTACCTTCCACAAAGGTCTTGTTGGAGACAACATATGAGCAAACTACCTTTACTGCTACCAATGAGTAGGAACTTCAAGTAATAGCAGGGATGGGAGCCATAGGAGAAATTTTTATAGATGAAACAATAATAGAAACATCTGTGTCTGATATAGCAAAGGTGAATCTTCCTGTATTATAAGACCCAATTGTTTTTAGAGTCAATGAGGAAATGGGAGGAACGTCGATGCTGGGGAAAGAAGGCGTTATGGTCAAAGTTGCCAAAGCCAAAGCCATGCAAGAGCAGACCTTGGATCATCTCCTTGATAAAATTGCAGAGTTAAGGAACCAAATAGAAGATGAGAAGAGGGAAAAAACTGAAATGCAAATGCTAATAAATAAACAAAAGGAAAAATTTATGCAAAAAGATACCCCAGAAACACAACCCCCTTTAGTAGTAAGAATCTAGAATTATACTTACTATATGAACATAATGAAGAGAAAAATATCAATAAAAATTTGAGATCATATCAAAGGGATCACCGAAATTTTTAGATAGATTAGAGTGATTCAAATAATTTGTTGAGAAATGGAAAAATTAGTGCATGAGAAGGAAAAATACTTCAAAATAATTTATCCTACCCTTGATATAATGAGAGATAACTTTGAGGATATGCAGAGCCAGGTGATAATGATGAATGACGACACCAAGGTACAGTGCAATATTGAATTCCTAAAAGCAGCCATGTTTGAGGCAAACAAAGAAATATGGATCAATGTTGTTGCTGAGATGTCAAGTCTATTGGAGGACATAACTAACAAAATGGCAGATATTGGATTGTCATTAGATGAATTCTTAAAATCTCCCAATATAGAAGAGTTACTCAAAATATAATAGAAGAATTTGATTGTGATCTAGATGATGAGTCAAAAATGTCTAGACAATCCACTTTCTTGGTGAATATCGTAGAAATACTGATCCTCCAATATGAAAAGAGCAAGGTTTCCATTAGCATACAAAAAAATAGAACTCTACAAGAAATAAACATGCTAAGGTTTACGACAAATTTTGACATCGAAGCTTGGAGACTAATCGACAAACAGATCAATCGGCTGCAATAGAGCAGAAAAGGAAAGAAGGTTCAAATATGTAGTCAACATATAGAAATGAGCTCACCTTCTAAGAATATACCTGAGGCTATCCCAGAAGAATAAACCTCCAAAATAGTAACTGAAGCAAATGAACAAGAAGAAATAGCAAAAGGAAAAATAGAAGAACAAGTAAAAAAAATAGACACTCCAATCACTGACATCATCGGTTGAAATAAACTATAGTTTGAAAAATTCAAAGGAGAGTGTACAACATAAACAAATGGGGATAGTGGAAGCCAGTTGTACCAATTTTGAAGATCAACTCAAAAAATGACAAGTCTAAGACCAAGATCAGGCCAAAAATAACAGATTCAAGAACCCAACTTATAAGAATAAGTGCCCAGGTTCAGAATCATCATCAAGCATTTAGAGAATAGCATTTTTGCTAAGAGGTATACTTGAGTGCCCTTTAGAGTTGTGTTGTTGTATCCCCTTTTGTGTCTTAGTTTTCTCATTCATTCTTCTTTATTCCCTTTATTGTGCAAGATTTTTGATAGGAAAGTACTCAAGAAGCTGAGAATATTTCCAGACCTATTGAGTCAAGAGATTCAGAGACTTTGTTGTTACCTGATTGGAACAAGGAGAGTAGGAGAGTTCTGTTACATTATTTGAACATAACGTCTTCATTGTATTGATATTTTTTTTGGAAAAACAGAGTTTAAAGGCTTCTTGCCCACTCTGCATGTAATATTTTCTTTTAAATCAATACAATTCTGAGTCTTTTTCCTGTTATATCATTGTATCAGTTTGGTGTGTTACTACACGATGGGTTACATTATTTGAATGCATTGCATACGTTTCTCTCATTGTTCAACTTTTAGTTTTATTACGATATTCAAATAAGTTTAAGAGCGCCAATTTTTATTTTCTCCCTTCTCTCTATTCCTGTCAAATATGTTGTTAAATTGCTATAACAGCCCAATGAATCTAGGCACCGGTCTACATAAGGCATAAAAAATGGTTATTTTCTTGCTTGGTCATTATTAATACATTTATTATAATCATAATCTGGAGCGTGTAAGCAATATTTTATTATAATTTACCGCTAGGTTTTCCTTACCCGTTCTATAGTTTTTCTTTAGCAATATTCATGTTTATCAGAACGAAGAGGTAGGTTGACCAGAGCTTGTAATAGCTTGTTGATTTCAAACGATTTCTTGTAGCGTGCCAATTGAATACTATGGATGCAAGAAATGGTTCCAACAAGATCTAGGAGTCCCAAAAGACAAAGGGATCAAAATGATTTTCAGGCCTGCAATACCAAACAAGCAGATATTCTAGCAGGTTTTTGAAAATGATGAACAAATCATTAATTTCCTAGTGAGGGAAGCCTATCTATCAACCATTCAAGAGAAAATTGCAAATTATATAGACCAACAAGATGTCATTTGTGCGACCCAAAGAAGCGCGCACCCAACTACCCTACTTGCAATATTGATTTATTATGTATGCTACCACTTGCACAAAATGAAAATACTGAAAGCACATGCAACACAAGAAATAAGAAAACAAATAAAGATGCTTTATTTATTGATATCTTGAATCCTCGGTTACAAGTTCATCCCTCTGAGGGATACCCATCATTTTGATACAAATATTTACACAATATAGAGCAGCGATCGGATATATTCCCCGCAAGGGAATGATGCATCTACGTAGGCCTCCTGGTCCCGCACACGAAACTGTATGGGGGCTTACAGATGCCCCCTTCTCCAGATCTGGTCCTGGAGGGATCTTTGTGCTCCTACTGCTTCAATATGGTCCTGAGGATCTGTACCTGCGCTCATGAAAACAACAAAGCATGCTTAGTAGGATGGGCCACCTCTCCGGATGAGGCCTTTGTTAGCGGATCTGAATACTCATGATACTAATAATGAAATATGAACATGAACAGAATAATAAATGCATAGATAAGCTAAGGAAATACGAAATAAAAGCGTTAATGAAACCAGATCTAAACTATGATCAAGCCATAAATTAAGCAATAATAAATCTAAGCTAACAACAAGAGGAAATAATGCTTATGCCCTAAGATATGCCTATGGGCCACTATCCGAGATAGTGGCCATGATGTGAAGCTCTCCTCCTTGTGATTCAAGGATTTGTGCGCTATCCTCTTTGCTAAAATTGATGTTCAAGGGTCATCGAGCGTGTCTCCTACACTGATTGGTGGTTGGGAATGGTGAATCTAAAAATTGATGCATGGGTGTAGCTCAGTTGAACGATGCTCCAATGCTCCTCAAAGGGTTGAAGATTGGTTCTCCATTTTGATAGGGCTTCGTTGCTTAACTCTAAAACTTCATGGATCCTTTGCTTTTTGTGGGAGAGTCTATATGTAGACTTCCCTCTCAGATCTAGAACTTTGGCTTCCTAGAGAAGCTTCAGTCCAAATTGCATGCGACTGACCATCTCGGGTGAGGAGCATCAGTCACAAACTGGCATGGAAGGGGTAGTTAGGAGGAGCTCAGGGAGTTCCTCACCAAAATCTACCCGTTATCCATGCAAAGGTGTAGTCATACTGCATGATCTAGGCTTGTATTCATGGCTAGACTATGTGTGATGTTGGCCGCTATCAGGTTTAGTGGCCAGATGTGGTCGTTGTAGTCTTCAGTGGCTAGGTGTGTTGGTCGCTCTTCTTGAGAGCGACCAAGCCTGGATGGGCTAGAACTACCCTGTTTGAGTGGTTAGGACCATTGCTTGCTCTTGGAGAGATCCAAGAGGGTTCATATGGTTTATGGATGTGCCCATATGGGTAGTCTCCTAAACATGATGTATTTTAGGTGTCTATAGATGCCCCTTTTTGGGATGCACTATGAGCAAAACATAATGTGAAGCAAAAAAGTAGACCACCTAGGGCCATATTGTAGGTTGGATGATGATCATTGATCTGATCAACATAGGATGCCCTAGTCATGTGGGAGGATGTGAATCCTAGAATCATTGCTTCCAATTGAATGGAAGGCTTAAATTTGTGGAAGTTTGCACTCGCTCATCAAGCAATCGGGTAGCTTCAGTACTACTATAGGTCCGAAGGGAGGGGAGCTACAAACTTAACTATCATATTTGCTTTTTCCCCAACAAAGGGTAAGCTTATGATAGTTGTTGGCAATGATTCATAAGATGAATGCAACTCTGACATGATCGAGATGATATTTTGTTGACTTTGATTATGATTGTTGAAAATTTTGACTACCCCCTCAAGCGACGAGTCGATGAGGAAAGGACAATTAATGAAGCGATGAGTCACTTGACCAAAATGAAATATTTGGACCTCTTTAGAGGGTTGCTCTATTGTTATAGAGTAGTTCCCATCCAGGTGTGACTTCAACCCTATTTGGTAATTGCACACCTTTATCCCATGGGGTGGTCCAGCCATAATGGCCTTCTTAGGGAATCAAGGTGATAGCACTTCTAATTTAGCTTGTGTTGACTCACTATTTTGCTATAGGAGAATTGAGATGCATCCTCGCTCCCGTGGGGTGGTCCGACTATTATAGCCTTCTTTGGGTTTGAAGGGAAGCATCTCAATTCTACTATAATTATTTTGCCCCAAGTGGCCTTATGGTAATCTACTCATCTTGTCGAATTGCATGGAGCGCTAGTCACTGCAATCACCAAGTGTATAGAGCAAATAATTGACTACGAGGCTCATTTGGGATTTGGTTGTTATTTGATTTTTAATTTTGATTTTATGATGTTTTTGGATTTTTATGTATGCAAATTTTTGGTATTGGTTGAGATTTTGGATGTCTCTGACCAATAGGTGCTCTTTATGGGTCATTTTGCAATGCTCTATGGTGAAAATTTGATGAAACTTCTCATTTTTGTTGGTCCAGCGACCCCCAATTTCTTTGATGGTCTTGTTAGAGTCCAACGACAAATGGTGCTAAAGTGAATTGGGAAAATAAAAGGAAAAATTAGGGTTTGAGTGAGCGTCATTTTTGTATTATGTTTGGAGCTTTTGAGCTGTGTTTGTGATTGTGAATAGATTTACTATTAGGAGAAGACATGATGGTTGAGCAAGGTGAGGCTTCGATGAGTGGAGGAGCTGAAGCTTCATGGGTACCTCTCTAAACCCTAGCCTTCTCTTTTTGTGGTAAAATGAACCAAATTAAATAATTCGGTCAAGGAACCTCATTAACCCTATTGGCAATGAATCAAACCCATAGTTAGGCTCAATTTAGGGTTTAGGTAGGTGGGTTTGCTTTTAAATTCATGTTTTTGCAATTTTTTTTTTATTGCTTGGAGAACGTTGGTGTGTCACTCTTTTCTCAGCGTATTTTTGTCTATGTTTGATTTCCAATGGTCATATTTTTACATTGGATTTCCATTTTACTTTAATTAATGGCCACTCTCAGCGACCTAGAACTTATTTTTTTTTTTTTTAGTTTTAATTGATTTTTTGAATTTTGAGTTTTTTTTTTTAGGTGCATTTATTCTCTTTTATTTCTTATATTAGCGCATCAATTTTTTTTTATTTATTTAGTTGTTAGTGCATTTGATTTAAGCTTTATTTTGCACTCTTAGATCTTGTCTGCTCGGGCTCGGGACCCAAAGCTACTTTGTGATCTCTTGCATGAGATGGATGACATAGAGTGGGCCTAGCTTAAGGCTCATGGGCTCTAGTATGTCATCGGCCTACCCATGATCATGTCGGATTAGGCTTACTTGACTGCCCTGGCCCACCGGTGGGATCCCAGGACCAACACCTTCCACCTTCCTATCGGTGAGATGACCATCATGTCGGAGGATGTCTACAGGATTTATAGGATCCCCTTTGATGGAGTGCCCATTGTCTCTTCTCCTACTAATGCCTGAGAGGTGATGTTTATGAGGGTCTTTGGGGAGCATGTCGTTGCTGCCTTCAAGGATACTCACTCTGGTGGGATTTTAGTTTCTTGATGGTATGAGGTAGATGTCTTTTCTCGGTTGCACGTCATGTTGTTGATGGTTATCTACAACATCCTCATACTCGATTACTCTAGATTGAGGTTCCCATGGAACCTCTTAGTGATGGTGCAAGATTTGATTGATAGTGAGGAGCCTATTTTCTATGCTTGGGGAGTGCATTATTGGCTTAGTGCTATGATGAGTTATACCATATTTAGTATCATGGATGAGCTAGTATTACCTGTAGCTTGCTCCTCTAGATCTAGGGATGGGAGCATATTAATATTGACCACCCAATAGGACTTCTAGTGGAGATCACTATGCTAGATAAGGATGTTTAGTGTTATGGATCTAGGTGGCCCAGAGCGCTCGAGGAGCGCAAGAGTCAACATTTTTTAGGGGAGCTATCCCACTACATGACATCCTTGACTAGTTTGAGAGCTGGTGATATCATTTGGAGACCTTACCATGAGTGCCCTACTTGGGATGATCCTACTAGCTTCATAGTGAGGACTCACATGATCGATGGTTGATTGGTCATAAGGATGGTATTAGAGAGTTCTTCTACTACTCTAGGGTGCTCTGATAGTTTGGCATTTAGCAGGATATCCCCCTTAAGCCAATTTTCTATTATCGAATTGCCATAGAGAAGAACCTTCCACCACCATGAGTTACAATAGTGTTAGAGGAGGATGACCCTCTTGTAGTTGATCTTGGTGTGGCTGATGTTGGAGTCATAGAGGTGTACACCCTCTGGTGGGGTACATGACTATGGCATGGTGGTGGCCACCTAGGGTGGTCCTTGGAGGAGGTTGAGGCTAAGGATCTTGATGGGTATCGAGTGTGGGCTTGGATATATGATTGGGGGTAGGTAGGGCAGT
Organism: Wollemia nobilis; assembly: GCA_028583015.1. NCBI lineage: Eukaryota > Viridiplantae > Streptophyta > Pinopsida > Araucariales > Araucariaceae > Wollemia > Wollemia nobilis. The sequence continues at coordinate 16,260,421 of JAQPPZ010016436.1, read as the reverse complement.
AGGAGTAGGTGGTAGAGGAGTTTATAGAGGAGTAGGTTGCCCCTGAGGAGGAGGAGGAGTTAGCTCCTAAGGAGTAGGAGTCTCCTCTCTGGGCTCAGCTACACTAGGTTGAGGTTGAGCTACAGACATCATAGATCCAGGTTCAGTAGAGGGATGCTACTATTGTAGATCTTTAGAGATAGCTTACCTAGGTTACTATCGAGTGAGATGATGCTCAGAGCTAGATTGCACCACCTCCTATAGTGCCTTAGGGACTTGGTGGTCTAGATGTAGGTGTGAAGATCCATCACTTGCATGGATTGTTAGTAGATGATTTGGAGGAGCGCATCCGAGATGCTACCTATATCCTGGCATTGGAGCATGAGGTTAGGCTCTAGGGAGGCCATCTACTAGAGAGGCCTAGGGTAGGAGGTTCATAGAGGACCGACCAGAGCACTTCATGATAGTCATCAGCTCGGTCGAGCCATCGGACTAGGTCCTAGATAGAGCGGATTGGGGGTGCCAGTTCTATGCCACCTCCTAGAGGGGAGGTGAGGATAGAGGTGATACTAGTGGTGCAGGCCACTCTTGAGCACTATGGCTCCTTAGATACTTTGTACTTCTTTTTGGGTGTAAGGTCAATTGACCTACATAGTTGTAGCCTTATTGGCACTTTTTGTACCTACATGTACTTATTTGGATACATTTTTATATGATATCTAGACTTTGAGACTCATCATGTGTGTATCTGTTATGATTATGCTTTTATGTTTATGGATGCAGTATATGATTTTATGTGATATGATGTGATGTGATGCTTTAGATGTTATGATGTGTATGTTGATGACCTACTTTATGATCTAATGCTATGTGGATCTAATGACTTATGTTTTATGATGTGTGGATGCTTAGATGGCATGATCTAGATGATGATGATGGATGCATATATGGATGCAATGCTTATTGTTACATGCATGTTTGCTTTTGATGTGTTTGTATGCATCTAACCTTATGTTGTTATGATATGGAAAATGGAATATTTTATGTTATACTGATGATCTAATGAAATGAACCTGTATGCTTTAATCACTTAAAACATAAGGTATGCATGTGATATGAGTTTAACAATCTAATGGGTGACACCACATAATGTATATCAATCATGAATAAATAATAACTCTTATAATAAGAATTAATTATTTAAGCATCCAAATGTGAGATGAGATGATGTAATATGTATGTATGATTTGACTTGATGGAATGATTTGTTGCTATTAGAGGATTTTTGAGGTTTTCCATGAGACTCAAACACCCTAGTTACTTCATCAAAAGTTGTATACTGATCATACAGAGCTTTTAAAGGATAAAGCTTTGTTATGCAGACCTAGATACTCATTATCCCTATGTGTGCAAATGAATATATTAGATAGAACATAAGCATACCCTAGTGCTAGGTAGGATTCATTCAGCCCATTGTTGTATTGGGGATCCTCAAATGTTTATCTTGATCCTAAGTTGGACTCAGTTGGATTAGACCACTAGGCAATATAGGACACCTAAGGCTAGCTCTTCCACATGCAAACATTGGTCTATTCAAAAGCAAGATGCTAATGTGATAGACATATCATCGTGCGTAAGGATACCTTACAACTCGTTCATGCTGAGAATTCTAGGGATTCAAGTTCATACTCCCTTATTTTCTTCATATTTATTTGGGATACTTGCTCATGATTTAGTGATGAAAATCATTGTTTATTTTGAATTTTTGTTTTCCTTTTGAGCAAGGGATTTATGTAGTGATGATAATCACTTGTTTATTTTGTTTTTGAATTTTGTTTTTAGGATTTTTGCTTGTTTTGATTAAAGCAAGGGATTTCTTTGGGTAGGGATGAACTTGTCCTTTTGCCAATTCTCAACATTTTTGAGCCGGTCGCATAGGGGGATGAGCAAGATAAACTTTTCACCTTAGGATACCTAATACCACTTCGTAGCATTCATATTTCCCTTGTTTCAACTAGGATTTTAGTGTTTTTATTAGTGATAGGATTCTGAAATATACTAGGTGCTATCAAAACTAAACCTCACCTATCAAAAGCTAAGATAACTTTCTACAAAGTTTGATAAAACCACTAGGTATGGTTGAGTGACCGAAAAACCCTAGTATATTCCTTATAGCAATAGGAGGGGTTGTGTTGAAAAACATAGTTACACACATGGGTGATGGATGATGATGGATTTTGAAGATGCATGATTGATGTACAAATGTGGTGTCATTTGTAAGATTGTAAACACAAATGTATCTAATGCAAATGTAATGGATGGAAATGCCTAATGCAATGCAACTATATGAATGCAAATGTGGAATGCATAATGCAAATGTTTTTGTATTTTTGATGCTTTCAATTGTTTTTGAGCTTTTGATTATTTTGAATGTTTTTGATATTTTGATTTTAAATTGTTTTTGTGCTTTTGTGTTTTGATTTTGACCAAAGGGCTTTAAGATGCCTTTGGAGCTTTTGTGATTTGACCAAAGGGCTTTAAGATGCCTTTGGAGCTTTTTGTGATTTGACCAAAGGGCTTTAAGATGCCTTTGGAGCTTTTTGTGATTTGACCAAAGGGCTTTAAGATGCCTTTGGAGCTTTTTGTGATTTGACCAAAGGGCTTTAAGATGCCTTTGGAGCTTTTTGTGATGTTGACCAAAGGGCTTTAAGATGCCTTTGGAGCTTTTTGTTTTTGATTTTAATGTTTTCCGATTTGTTTGGATTTTTATGATTTCTATTATTTTTGAATTTTGGAAGTTATTTGAATGTTTTTGATATTTTGTTGGTTTATGTGTGAAATACCTTTAGATGAATGATATTGAGAGGCTCTAGCTCCTCAACACCTTCTAGCATTGTTAGGTGATATGCCCCAGTCCCCATATTCTTCGAGATGATATAGGGACCTACCCAATTAGCCATAAATTTGTCTCGTAGATGCGATGGTAGATTTGAGTTCTACTGGTTTTATTTTAGCACAAGATCCCCAACTTTAAAGTCTCTTAGATGGACTCTATTGTTATAAGCTCATGTTAGATGATCTTGGTAAATATGAAGGTGCTCAAGGGCATTGATGCATCGTTCATCTAGGAGGGTCAATTGATCCAGGTGAGCTTGTCGTGCAGTGTCATCATTGATGAACTCTTTCAATGCGATGCACAATGTTGGAATCTCCAACTCTAAGGGCATAATGGCCTCAATGCCATATACAAGTAAAAATGGTGTTGCCCTAGTGGGCATCCGTATGCTAGTCTTGTAAGCCCATAATGCTAAGGGTAATTGTAGATGCCAATCCTTATGATTTTCTTTCACCATCTTCTTTAAGATGGCTATTATTGTCTTGTTTGAGGCTTCTACTTGCCCGTTTGCCTACGGATAGTATGGTGTCACAAAACTATGTTGAATGTTGTATCTGGTCGTTAGAGCTCACACATTTTTGTTTTTGAATGATGGACCATTATCCGAGATTATCTTGAAGGGTACCCCAAAATGACAAATGATATTGTGAAGTATGAACTCCATAATCCGAGGACCAATTTTCGAGGTTAAGGGGATCACTTCCACCCATTTGGTGAAGTACTCAGTGGTCGTTAATATGAACGTGTGTCAACCCAAATATAGGGGAGAAATATTTCCAATCAGATCGAAACCCCACTGAGAAAATGGCCAAGCCACTTGAATGGGCTGTAAGGCCTGAGATGGCAAGTGCATCAAGTTTGCATGATGTTGACATTTAATGCATTTCTTGACATACTCACAATAATCCTTCTCCATGGTGGGCCAGTAGTAGCCCATTCGAATAATGCATTTGACAATGGCCATGTCACTGAAGTGGCCACCGCATGTACCATCATGAGCTTGCGAAATCACCCAAGCTGATTCTTGGGGCTCTAAGCAATGTAGGAGAACTCCATCATAGCTTCGATGATACAATATGCCTCCTAGAAAGACATATCTAGTCACCTTCTTCTTGAATGCTCATCTCTCGGCATGCGATAGTCCCTATGGGACAACTCCCAAGCCTAAGGAAATCTTGTAATTGGGATAGCCAATCCTGATAGGCTATGACCTCGATAGATAAGATGACTTGTTCCTCCTACAATTTGATTTGCATAAATGTATATTGAGAAACAACCTTGTGGTGAATAGTGGTACCATTCCCCATAGGACCTTGAGAGATCAAGGACCCCCAAGGTGCCTTCTTTAAGAAGTATTTGGCTTTACAGAACTAGTCATGGTCTGGCTCTATATGGATCATGTTGACTGATTCCTTGTTATCAAAGGCCTCACACTGGATCGTTGAATGTGAGAGCATTTTGACATGAATGGTAGTGAAATCGGTAGAAGGATTCTGAGGGATCAAGGATCCCAAAGATGCCATGGTGTCTACAAATCTATTTGATGAATGAGGGATTGCCTCGATGTCGTACCACTCTAGTTTGGCTAGATATGTGTCAACAAGCTCCTTGTAAGCTTTCAGGATTGGATCTCGACATTGAAATAGTCCTTTGACCTGGTTGACTATGAGGAGGGAGTCACCAAAGATATTTAGCCTCTTGATTTTCATGGTGATGGTTGTTTGGAGACCCAAGATTAGGGCTTCATATTCGGTGTTATTATTGGTGCAAGGGAAGTCTAGCTTGAATGACAAGGGCATTGGAGCTCCTTGTGGCATGAAAAAGATAATCCCCACATCGCCTCCTTGCTCACACTTCGAACCATCGAAGAACAAAGTCATGTCAACTTCATTTTTGGCTCTTCGGGTTTGGGTGCTTCTGATAATGCAAAGACCACATCATCAGGAAGTTCTATGGTAAGGGGCCTACTATTCTGAAGAGGCACCTCAGCCAACTGATCAGCTATGACTTGTCCTTTGATGGAATTTTGGCTTATGAATTCCAAATCAAATTCTATCAATAGCATGATCCACTTTGCAGTACGTGTATTATGATATGTCTTGCTCATCATATACTACAAAGGATTTTGCTTGGATATTACATATGTCGTATGGCTCAACATGTAGTGGCACAATTTCTTGGTTGCAAAGACCACCGCTAAGCACAACTTCTCTACGTATGCATATCCAATTTCGTAGCTCACCAGGGTGCGGCTAATGTAATATATCACTTGCTCTTTGTCTTGCATGTTCTTTTGAGCCAACATGGTGCCCAAAGAAAAATCTGTAGTGGATATATATAACAAGAATGGCACGTCTAGCCTTGGTGGAGCTAGAACTAGTGGCATTGCTAGGTACTCTTTGATCTCAGCAAAGGCTTGCTGACATTCTTCATCCCATTGGAATGGAACTCCCTTGTGTAGTAGTCGATTCATGGGTCGACATTTATCTGATAGTTGTGTGATAAATCATTTTATGGATGCTACTTTGCCCTGTAAGCTTCTTAGTTCTTTGATGTTTGTGGGTGGAGCCATTTCCAGGATAGCCTTTACCTTTGTTGGGTCTACCTTGATGCCTCATTTAGAAATGATGAATCCCAAGAGTTTTCTAGAAGTTATGCCAAAGATACATTTCTTGGGGTTCAACCTGACATTGTGCTCAATCAGGTGATCGAAGACCTTTCTGAGGGTCTCAACATGCTCTTCATGTAGTAATGACTTGGCTAGTAAGTCATCAATGTAGTCTTCCAAGATCTTGTGCATGTAGTCATGGAAAATGTATGTCATAGCCCATTGATATGTGGCACCAACATTTTTAAGGCCAAATGGCATCACTTTGTAGCAGAATGTCCCCCATGGAGTGGTGAACATGGTTTTATGCTAGTCTTTGGGTTTAATCTAAATCTGATTGTAACCAAAAAAACCATCCATTAGGGAGAGCATCTCATGACCTGTAGTTGCATCTACAAGAGCATCTATGTTGGGCAATGGGAATGAATCCTTTGGGGTTGCCTTGTTGAGATCCTTGAAGTCCATGCAAATGTGGACTCTTCCATCAGGTTTTCCTATGGGCACCATGTTTGATACCCACTCTGGATAGTCGATGGGAACAATAAAGACTACATCCAATAGTTTTTGCAACTCATTTTTAACCATCAAAGTGATGGTTGGATGCATCTTTCTAAGATTTTGCTTGACCGACTTCTTCATGGGGTCTATCGATAGGTTGTGGACAACCAACTTTGGATCTAGCCCCGACATGTCTTTGTAGGTCCAAGCAAAGAGATTTGGTCTCTCTCTCAGTAGAGGAATTATGATGGCCTATTCTTCTAGAGATAAGCTTTCTCCGAACTTGAATTTCTTTGGTTGAGAAGGATCATTGCTGATGTCCACCTCGAAAGTCTCCTCTATTGCCATATGGGACCCATCCTCAAGCTGGTGAGGAGTGGGGATTAAATGAATATCATCTACTAGATTTATAGTTCCCACTGACTCGGGGTCGAGACCAACATGATAGACATCATGGGCACAACCTGATGCAAAATGGAATGGTTGTAACATCTCTTCATTAGGGAAGAAATCCTTAGGCTCTAGGGGTGAATCAGCATGATCCCAATCAATAGCATCTAAATTAAGACACAATGGTTTTCTAGGATCTATTGGGTTATGGAGTGGAGTGGTCAAATCAATGGAGATCATGTTGATGGATGGAATGGAATCTCTAGGACCATGTGGGTGAAACTCTATATCCTGGGTGTGCCCTCCATACTCATGATGAGGCTCTAGGGGTATAGGGATCTCAGGATCTGGTCTATGGATAGATGAGATGATGGGATCATTAGGCAATAGCTGCTCTCTAAAGGTGGGTGGATTCGGGTTGACCATGTGATGAATGGCATCTAGGTTTATTGGTCTTCCTAGGAAGCGAAGATTAGGATCTATGGCATGGAGTGCCACTTCTCTCTCCATAAGCATATTGATTGGTCGGAAGTGTTGAGGTCCAAGATAAGCCATCTCGATCTCATCCTCAAAGTCATCATCGCTTATCTAGAAGCCATTGGCATTGGTTTTTGGTCCTAGGATGAGTTGGTGGTTGGCTTGTTGATGCCCTAGATAGGCCATCTTAGTCTCATCTTCATAGTCATCATCACTTATGAAGAACCCATTGGCATTTGTCTCTGGCCCAACAATGGCTCGTATGTCTAGGCCGTAGGTAGGCCATCTCTATTGAGTCCTCTGACTCATAGCCACTTTCATCAGACATGTATCCACCCTCATCTGAGATGTATTCACTCTCATCTGAGATATACCCACTCTCTGTGGCCTGTCCAAGTAAGGTTTTGCACATATCGAGGCCCATGGTAGGCTAGGCTGGTTCCATATTCATCCTCACTTGGAACATAATCATACTCCTCTCACTCATAGCCATGCATTGGCTCCTCCTCCCATAGGATGGCTCCTGATGGGGGCACTTCAAGAGAGGATTCAGGGTGATATATCTTAGGTGGTGCGATATTGACCATCGACACCCATTCATCACCCCAAAGGTTTCTATGTGGGGGTTGATAGGGGTTCCAATCGATGTCCTCCTCGAACCCAATGCTTAGCCTATCTAAGGCTACTTCTAGAGAGTCATCATGGCTCTACATTTGATAGCCCAAACCACACCTATCAGTAGGTAGTTGGTACTATGGCTAGAATGGCAGTCATGCCCTTGCTCATATAGGCCTAGGCCATAGCCTTGCCAGTGACACTACTCAAAGTACTTTAGAGCAAACTCCAGATTCGACAAGTAATGAACATTCATGGTGAAAGGTTCATCCTCATCCCTTTCTAGATCAGGAGTAGTGTGGGCGTAATCTAGCCCAACATATATGAAATTAGTCTAGTTGGGTGGCACCCCAAGGGAACCACTATCCCTATTGGTAGACTTGGGACTCTTGGTCATCCCATGTCTTGTGCAGACTCAATGATTGGTATGAAAGTTATGTTCTACACAAGATATTCACCTAGTGTTGTGTTGGCTAGGTGAATTGTCACCTACGGTGTAGATGATGTTGTTGATGATGCAGGTGAGGTAGGTTGAGGTACCTCCTTGACTATTTCTTGGGAGTGTTCCTCCTCCATGGGAGTAGGGATTCCTATAGTTGCTATGGTCAAAAGTTCCTTGGGTCCTTCCTCCACTAGGGGTGCCTTCAGCTTCTATTTGTCCTTTGCCTTATCTGTAGAAGGATTTTTAGAAGCACTAGTAGCTTTGGATGTAGGAGGTGGTGCCGATATGGATGGGTCACCTCGCACTGATCTGCTTTTGCTACCTGGCTGCATGGTTGGGGATGAAGGCCTTATGTACAAGTGCATTGATGGAAGGAAAAAATCCCTTGGACAATTCGACTTGATGCACGTACTTGAATGGCTCTTCATCGGATGGAACCATGTGAACTTGTCCCTCATGCACATACTTGATGCATTGGTGCAGGATTGAGGGCACACACTGCATGTCTCTAATCCAGGGATGCCCTAGAAGGATGTTATATTGCATCACCCCTTCTAGCACATGACACATCATGGGGATGGTCTTATGTCCTACTTTTATCGATAGAATGACCGTACCCATGGTGGAGCACAACGCATCATTGAAAGCCCTGAGTGTGTAGGAAGTTAGGATAATGTTGGACTTAGGGATCTTCAAGTGCCCTATAGCCTTGGTGGTGATGATGTTGATCGATGAGCCCATATCGATCAGGACCCACTTGAATGGAATATCATTGATTGATGCAATAATGTGTAGAGGTGGGTCTACTGAGGTAGTAGGGACTGCTTTAATTTTATGATCATAAAAATGAATCATGGGCTCTTGGCACTATTGCACTTGCCCCACAAAATGTGTGAATGCATCTGGGTTCTAGGGCTGGAGCTCGATTGATCTCAAAATCTCCATTAAAGTCTCCTTGTGCCTAGGGGACTATTGTATGAGCTCATAAATGGATAACTTAGCTAGAGTCATTTGTAGATTTTGTTCTAGTCTACTCTAAACAGTCACCATAGGTCTCACTGGTGGACCTGGAGGGTTGTCATGCACTTGTCTCTATCGAGGTGCAACTAGAATATTGATGGGAGCCATTGGAGGCTATGGTTGCCCATATCTCCGACTCTTGGTTGCCACATTAACCAACTCGACCATTCTGATGCACCCTTGAATGGGTGGCTCAACCTAGACTTAGTTAACTTGGGGACCTTGATCTCTAGGGACCTCATGATTGGGCAATGGGTTTTGGTATATACCCATATCTCTATTATCGAGAGCTAGCGGGTTGTCAACTTTGAGCTCTCCCTTTTCAATCATGTTTTGTACAACATTCTTGAATCTGATGCAATTCTTGATGTCATGCCCTTGTCTCCTATGGTATGGGTAGTATTGCTCTTCCCTGTATCCCCTTGGCTTGGGATGGTTAGGGTCAAGAAGTTGTATGTCAGGAAACCTTATCCTCTGTGCCTCATTCAACTGATTAAACACTGATTGCATTGATTCGTTCAGAGGCATGTAGTAGCGAGGTGGCTGTCACTCTTTGTTCTGGCCCTGGTTGTTCTTAGGGTCATAGTTGGCTGGTGGAGGGTGAGCTTGGTAATTCTAGGGTTGTTGTCCATTCCCCTCCTTTGGTGCGGCCAATACAACTTGATTGACTTGAGCAGGCTTGGCCTACTTTTGCTTGTTCTTGTTATTCTGATTGTTCTTGCTCCATTATTTCTTGTTGTGGAGCTTAAGGTCTCCCTCATCGACCTTAATGTCTTCAATAAGCTTGGCTTGAGCCAAGGCTTCTTCGAATGATTCATATTGCTATAGCTACAATAGTAGAGAGATGTGCTTTGCATAGCTCTTCGTGAACATCCATACAAGTTCCTCTATGGGGATGGAGAATGATAGTTTTGCCATGATTTTTCTCCATCTATCCCCATAGTCCATCACTGGCTCATCATCGTATTGTTTCAAATTGGCCAGATCAGATAGGTTCACTTTCTTCTTAGCTCCGAAGGAGAACCATTCTAGGAACGCATTCACCAGCTGCTCAAAACTGGTGATGCTATGCTTGGGCAACTGGTTGAACCATTGCATTGCCATACCCAAGAACATCATGATGAATGTTCTCAACATCAGGGCATCATTTTTCTCAAGGTGGAAGCACGCGTTCATGAAGTTGGTCATGTGTTCTTGCACGTCCCCCTCTCCCTTAAACTTATCCAATCTAGGCATCTCAAAGTGCCTAGGATATGCGGGACTTGGGACTGATGGGCACAGAGGTTGGTTGTGTATCTTGTTTAATGTTGGATTTTGTCCACTTGTGTCCTTCTCGAGAGACTTGACTCTCTCGATGAGCATTTGGTATGCCTTCGAGGAAATGATCTCATGTTCCTAAAGGTTTGCTCATGGTGGTAAAGGAGGTAGCCCAATGTTTGCCCCAATCGGGCATCTATACTCATCTCCTATGACCATGTTTGGAGGTTCAGGATGGGTTTGTTCTTGATCCTCCATCCTTGTCTGGTCCTCATTGCATTGCATTTTCTTGGGGTCTAGGTGTTGTTGATGTTGTGGAGCATGGTGGGTGTGCTCATATCTTTGCCTGGCGCCTCTCTCTTGTGGAGAATCAACATGCCTTCCATGTTGATACCTCTCACCAGCTATGTGTGCATCTATTTGAGCTAGCCTTTCTGCTAGCTCCTCATGCTCCTCTCTTTCTTCTCTTGAGAGTTTCTCTTGTAAGTGTAGGTACCTTTTCTATGCACTCTTCTTGCTCAAGATCTTCCATGCATTCCTGCTCAATGCGTAGCTCTTCTTCCAACCTACGTAGGTGGTCAGAGTGACCTACTATTGAGGGCTCATGTCCTTCTACCTTTGTGCAAGGAGTTCTAATGTTGAGGCCTCTTAGGGAGACTCTTGTTGTGTGCTTCCCCTATCTTCTAGGGTGACTTGCTCTGTGTACTACGTTAAGGGTTGAGTACACTCATGATCTGAAGTAGTGTATGTGTTGTGGGGTCACTCTGAAGCTTCCCTTGGTTCATTGGTGCATCTAGTGGCTACACTATGTGAACTTCCTAAAGTAGAACATGTGGTAGTGATGCTTCTAGGAGCTGGTCTCGAGGGAACTCGATCCAACTCATCAAGTTGTCGGGTTCTCCATGGCTGATCCCATGGAGTCCCATTGGCACCAATGAGCTCATGGTTTAAAGGTACTCTCCCATCTGTAGGGAGGTTGTAGGATGTCTTGGGTCTATGACTAGGTGTAGCCCTATGGTCTTACCCCTTAGTGGGTGGATCTATCCTATGTGTTTCCTATGAAGCTTGGGGTCTTGTAACCCCTGCATGCCTATGCGATGAGGATGGTCTTGATGATTCCTCATGTCGATGCAATGATGGAGGTCTTGCAGCCTTCGTATGTCTATGTGATGAGGGAGGTCAGGATGCCTCCACATGTCGATGTGAAGAGGGAGGTCATGATGCCCCCTCTTGTCTATGTGATGAGAGGCACCATGAAGACTCCTCATCCTATGTGTTGAGGAGGGCCTTGAGGCCTCCTCATGTCTATGAGGTGAGTAACCAGGATGTGTATCTCTTGTTGGGGTTTCTCATGGAGTTCCCCCAAGGGTTGAATTGTCACCCCTAAGACTTGTCGAACTTCATCCGGCTACACTATGGGTGGGCGGCTCCATGCTAGTGTGATTGTGAGTGTGAGGAGCATTAGTTTCCCCCTTGGTGTTGGATCAGGGGTGGTTGCTCCATGTGTTCACCATTCTGATTATGTGTTATCTTCTTAATTAGTTTCCAAATTACACAAACAAAACAAGCAAGTGTTTATCTCTTTTAAGGATTTGTGTGTTCCCTAAATTGTTTGGTGTGTTTGGATTTGTTGTTGATCTTGACTTCTTGTTCATGTTTGGACTTAGAATGAGGGAACTCAATCAAAGTGGAGACTAGGAACACTAGTGCCAAACATGATTTCTCAAAAGAGTCTAGGGTACACCACTTAAATCCCAGTGGGGGGTTCACCTAGCTCTTCCACTATGAAATAGTGGGAGATAGTTTGAACACAAGTGACCAATGCCAACTAAAAAGGAGCTCTCTATTCTATCTAAGGATATCTAGGGGCAAGCCGGTGGAAGGAGATGAATTCCAACATCACCGGTCTGAATTGGGGGTTGGTGATGAAATCCAACCTTACCAATGTTATTGTAGAACGTGCAAGTGTGTGGGGTTCTTTTTAAACTTTGAAATATAGAATGATGCATCAACCAACATTCATGCTTTACATCACTACATGCCTAAAAAGAATATTTTTCTTTCAGAGAGATGCATATCTAATTTATTCTAGATGATTTTCATGCAATGTACCTCCTACTTTGTGAATGGGTGGCCTACTGATTGGGCCACATGCAAGCAGACTAATCACATAGAAGCCTAGCACGTTGGAGACTAGGGCAGACCTTACAAGTAGAGGCCCACTATTCCTAGTAGTACCTAGAGGAAACTAAAGAAATCTAAGAAATGTACAATGCAATTTTCTTTTCATTTTCTTCACTTTTCCCTACTTAGACTATGTTTTTGCTTGTTGTTTCTAGAAAATAAATGCAGATAGAAAATCATAGAGAATCAAGGATTTGTACCAACCTCAATTCCTCATCTGATGATGAAAATTCTATCCTCTATTGCACTCTATTGCTGGTCATTGTTGACTAGAGTGGCTGATTATGGTCGCTGAAGGCTATAGCGGCTAAGATCTTTTGGTCACTTGTCGACTAGAGTGGCCAAGCCTACATATAAAAACATGCTTGAATGATTAGTAAAATGGTCAAAAATAAAAACCTGGTGGGGGTCCCATCATGATCACCATCTGTGCGACCTCAGGAAGTGCACACCCTAGCTACCCTACTTGCAATATTGATTTATTATGTATGCTACCACTTGCACAAAATGAAAATACTAAAAGCACATGCAACACAAGAAATAATAAATAAATAAAGATGCTTTATTTATTTATATCTTGAATCCTCGGTTACAAGTTCATCCCTCTGAGGGATACCCATCATTTTGATACAAATATTTACATAATATAGAGTAGTGATCAGATATATTCCCCATAAGGGAATGGTGCATCTATGCAGGCCTCCTGGTCTCACACATGAAATTGTATGGGGGCTTATAGATGCCCCCTTCTCTAGATCTAGTCTTGGAGGGATCTTTGTGCTCCTGTTGCTTCAATCTGGTCTTAAGGATCTGTACCTATGCTCATGAAAATAATAAAGCATGCTTAGTAGGATGGGTCACCTCTCTGGATGAGGCCTTTGTTAGTGGATCTAAATACTCATGATAATAATGAAATATGAACATGAACAAAATAATAGATGCATGATAAGCTAAGAAATATGAAATAAAAGTGTTAATGAAACTAGATCTAAACTATGATCAAGCCATAAATTAAGCAATAATAAAGCTAAGCTAAAAATAAGAGGAAATAATGCTTATGCCCTAATATATGCCTATGGGCCACTGTCCGAGATAGCGGCCATGATGTGAAGCTCTCCTCCTTGTGATTCAGGGATTTGTGCACTATCCTCTTTGCTAAAATTGATGTTCAAGGGTCATCGAGTGTGTCTCCTACACTGATTGGTGGTTGAGAATGGTGAATCTAAAAATTGATGTGTGGGCTTAGCTCAGCCGAATGATGCTCCAATGCTCCTCAAAGGGATGAAGATTGGTTCTCCATTTTGATAGGGCTTCATTGCTTAACTCTGAAACTTCATGGATCCTTTGCTTTTTATGGGAGAGTCTATATGTAGACTTCCCTCTCAGATCTAGAACTTTGGCTTCCTAGAGAAGCTTCAATCCAAATTGCATGTGATTGACCATCTCGGGTGAGGAGCATCAGTCACAAACTAGCATGGAAGGGGTAGTTAGGAGGAGCTCATGGAGTTCCTCACCAAAATCTTCTCATTATCCATGCAAAGGTGTAGTCAGACTATGTGATCTGGGCCTGTATTCATGGCTAGACTATGTGTGATCTTGGCCACTATCAGGTTTAGTGGCTAGGTGTGGCCGTTGTAGTCTTCAGTGGCTAGGTGTGTTGGTCACTCTTCTTGAGAGCGGCCAAGCTTGGATGGGCTAGAACTACCCTGCTTGAGTGGTTAGGACCACTGCTTGCTCTTGGAGAGATCCAAGAGGGTTCATATGGTTTGCGGATGTGCCCATATGGGTAGTCTCCTAAACATGACATGTTTTAGGTGTCTATATCATCCAACTAAAAAAAAATCATATCCCTAGGGGTTGGTCACTATGGAGAGTTTGTTTGACAATGAAGATAGGAAAAAGATCAAATATATGGAGATAAATGAAACAATCTACAAGTAAATTAAGATCAAAAAGGAAAAGAAGTTCAAAGTTGGAGTCTTATATTCTCCAAAAGAATAGGAGGATATCAAAGTTCTATGCCTAAAATATCAAGATATTGTGGCTTGGTCATATGAAGATCTTAAAGTATATGACAAGAAGGTGATCCAAAATACGATTGAGCTAGAACCAAAGGCAAAACCCTTCAGGTAGAAACAGAGGCTTGTGAACCCCAAGATTGAATCCATAATGAGGGAAGAACTGTTAAAGCTGTTGAAGGCTAAAATCATATATCTAATCAAGCATTCAACCTAGGTAGCTAACTTGGTCCCAATAAGGAAAAAGAATGGTGACATCCGTTTGTATGTGTATTTTAGGAATCTCAATCAAGAATCATTAAAGGACCACTCTCCACTCCCTCAAATTGATCAGATCTTGCAGATTATTGCAGGAATAGAGAGGTTCTATTTGTTAGATGACTTCTCTAGCTACAACTAAATTTAGGTGAAATATGAAGATCAATTTAAAACAACATTCACCACCAACTGGGGTACTTTTACCTATCAAAGAATGCCTTTCATTCTATCCAATGCGGAAGCCACATTCCAAAGAGCAATGGATTATACCTTTGAAGAGTTGACAACAAAGTCATTCTAATCTATTTGGATGACATGACTATTTTTTCTCATGAAAAGCAAGATCACCTAGAATATTTAGATCAAGTGTTTTAAAAATTTAGCATCTCTCTTAATCCAAAGAAGTCATTTTTTGTAGTCCATGAGGGAAAGTTGTTAGGCCATGTGGTCTCTAAAAAAATTATGGCTATTTATCCAAATAGAGTCAAATCAATCCTTGCTCTTCCATTGTCCATGAACAAGAAGGATTTGTAGTCCTTATTTGGTCAAATCAATTTTGTCATAAAATTCATCTCAGATTTTGCTTAAAACGTAAAACCTATCTCAGAACTGTTAAAGAAAAATGTAGATTTCAAATGGACTGAAGTGAGAAACTAAGCCTTTAATATCATCAAATAATCCATTGCCATTGCTCCAGTTCTAGTGAACATTGATTTTAGCAAAGATTTCATTTTGTATGCTTATGGAGCTGAAGAGAGCTATGCATCTATGCTAACTCAGAAAAATGATGAGGGAGATAAACACCCCATATTATTTTGGAGTCAGACTCTCCACATATATCATGATAAGTATAATTTTATTGAGAAACAAGTATGTCCACGCCGCTATCCAATAAGCTAAGGGTGACATCGAAATGCAACATGTCCTCTATGTCACTGAAGTTAATGTTCATTCTAGAGTGGATCAACACACATGTTCTATGTCACTCTTCAATGAATAAAAGGAGCCTTGGGCTACCACGATTGATCTTCGCTACTCTAAGAAAAGAAAAGTGATTAAAAACACCATGATTTCAGTGAGTGCTTTGTGCCACAAACAATCAATGATGGATATAATGATTTTTTCTACCAAGACACATATCTTTGAATTGAAAAACATGCAACAGATAGATTCTTGCATTGATTGCATTAATGGCATAAGGTAAATGTAGACACCTAAAACACATCATGTGTAGGGTACTACTCATATGGGCATCCTAATAGACCATATGAATGATCTTAGACCATTCCAAGACAAAGCAGTGGTTTTAACCACTCAATTTAGGTAGCTTTGGCCTACTCAACCTTAGCCACGGATGGCATCCATAGCTAAGATCTCAATTGTAGCTGACACCCACAGCTAATAGATCTAGCTATGCCTAAGAGCCACGGATGGCTCTATAACTGTCATGGACTCTCAAGCCAGGCCAAAATCAGTTACAATAGCCCTGACAATGAATTTTGAGTGATTTCGAGGGAGGAAGCTTCCATATTCTTCCTTCCAACTACTCCAACCTCCTGGTTCTTGATCTTGGCTTCCCAAAGAAGCTAGGATAGGAATTAAGAGTGCTATAAGACCCCCCTCCAAATTGGGAAAAAGTCTAGAGAAGCTTTCAATTGAATGCAGCGAAGCCCTACTAGATTGGAGAGCCATTTGCAACCCTTGAGGAGTGCCTACATGCTACCAATTTGGAAATCATGACTGCATTCGAAGCTATGGAGGTTTCAAGAGCTTGAAGAGATCATTCATCCCTAATTGAGCCACTTCCACTACAAATTCAAAGAATATACACCACCAATTCATTCTAGAACATAGATACGACCCTTGATCATCAATTACAGGGAAGAATATTAGATTCAATCCCTGATTACAAGAGCAAGAGGATTTTCTCCTCAGTCACGACTATCAGCCGCGGCTAACAGAGCCAACTGCGCTTCAGACCCACGGTGAGGGTTTGACACTTTATTTCCCTTGTTTTAGCCATAGGATTTTTATTCTAAGCATTCTGATATAGATTAGATTTCATTTATGCTTTTGTACGATTAATTGTAGAAATTAGAGGTAGCTTTTGCTCTATTTTCTCCTATTTGATCAATTTGCACTAGTTTCATTAGATTTGATCCCTTTCAAGTTTTAATGGTATATTATGCATCATAATAGCTAGATTTATTGCTTTCTTAGCATTCTTTACAGTATTTTAGAGGTTTTGTAATCATCTTTACTAGTCTTCATGCTTTCTTGCTATATTTGTACCAATTCATGCAAATTCCTATCAAGAGCCTCATCATGAGAGGCCTCCTTTGCTTCTAACTAAGCTATGTTGTTTCTTGAATGTAGGTTTACAGGATCTGAGCATATTCAAAGCATTCTTGGTAGCATATTCCTCCGATCAAGTGAGAATAAGGCTTACTTGAGCCTTAAGCAGTTCGTGTCTACATTAAGAGCCTATGTATTGCACCATCCCCTTTGAGGGGCTCAAAAAATTGTATCAATTGTATCAAAGAATTTGATATCCCTAAGAGGGACGCATTTGTAAAGGATATTTGCAATGATAATATAAAGAAGGTGTTCTTTCTTGTTCAATTCATTGTTATTTGTCTTTGTATGCTTTAATGCTTGGTATACTTGATGCAATAGCCTAGGTGTATGTTTTTAGGGTGGTACATATGGCGATCGCTACAAAAACCCCACAAATTGCGTTGTAGATTACTAATTTTCTATATTTTGTGTTGCAGTCTTAGTCATGCTTAACACCTATGGTGCCTAGTCTCAGTTGCGCTTAACAGCCGCAACAAGTAACAAAGCAGAAAGATATATAGTAAGCAGCTTGTCTCTCCATCAAATGAGGATTTCCAGGTAATCTTGTTCCTCTAATTTTCTTGTTTTATTGTTTTTGCTTGTCATTAACTAGAAAAATAGTAAAGGTAAAATTTAATGAGAAATTTTATATTCTCTATCAACCGTGACTAACAACGACTAGCACTATTAGCTTTTGTTATCAACAACAACTAAGTTTTTGGGTTGCGGCTCTATCCCATGACCAGTACTGTTACCTGCTGCACATAAAAAAGTTAGTAGATAAAAATTGTATGTAGAGTTTGCTTGCTTTGGGCCCAATTAGAGGCTAATTTATCATGTAGAATGCATTCTCTGAATTTCATATAGCTAAATACATGCATCTTTTTGAATTTGAAACATCTTTATTTTAGGCATATAGGAAATATCATGTTTGCTTGGTGATGCATTTTTTGTTTACATGCAAGTTAAAATGAACATACACACACCATGCAACATTTAAATTCTAGTGAGATGGAATTCACACCCATCCACTAGTAGATTTCAACGACGATGGCAATTATTTCCATTCGTTGGCTCAAATCTTGTGAACCCTTTTATTTTGGCCAATACCGACTCCAAGATCCATCCTATCCATACAAAATAGCTTCCATTCTTCTTCGGAGGGGTGTATCACTATGCATGGTGTGATAGGTGAGGATCGGTAGGACCTGTGCTCCCTTCCCAAGTGTGGGTTCCATATCCACACTTTGGGAGGTTTACGTGATCATGAATTTCATTACCGATTGTCGATATGCAAGCATATAGGTGAAATCCATTAAACTAATCAATTATATCATCAATAAATTTGAAAATATGATGAAATTTAGTTTAATATTTCAACACACCTAAAACACACTAAAACTAGTTTAGGGATCACAAAGAAATTTTAAAAGAGATAATCATCCTTGTTTGCTTTGTTTTCTCTAAAATATACACTAGAGATAATTCACACTATGGTTAATACATGGAGAGGCTGAAATTGATGCATAGTTAAATTCAAAGCCAAAGCTCCACCAAATACATAAAACAATGCGTCCAAACCTCAACCACAGAATCCTCTCGAACACGTTCAACAAGTATTAGAGGGGACAACTCAACATGCGAGGATTCTATTCAGAACACCCCAAATAGAGGAGGTAATGCACACTCCTCGAGGAATATATCTAAGGGTGGATCAAGGCACCCACTATCCCAAGATAGAAAAAAATAAAATCTGCCCAATCAGGGGTAGGAAGAGAGGGTTATTTCAGAGCATAGGCCCTTCCAAACTCTAAATAATAATGAACTTAGAAATTTCACGATTGACATGTCTAAAGTTGGAGTAAATGGTACACCACAATATTAACATTGAAAGACAAGATAGCTTGATAGTATTGATAGAGTCCTAGGGCAATTAGGGTGTAAGCCCTCATCTGCACATTCTCACTCTACAAGTTATCACAACGAGAGTATATGTAGGACCATCAGGGAACTAGGAGAATGCTCAAAGCATTATCATAGAATACGTGCCCCATCAATCCATGTGGGCATAGATAACAGATAATAGCAAAACATGAAGGTCGTCCATATAGACAAAGACAAGAGCATGGTAGACAAGTTTGTTGGGGTTCACACCAACAAATCTACCCGAATAGAGTAAGACAACCAGAGACCACATATAGCCAATCTTATAGATCGATCATAAAAATTGGTGTCAGATAAAAGGCAATAAATCTTCTAAGATCAACTAGAAGATGTACGCATAGATCATGAGTGCCTTGAAAATGAGGATACTCAAAGACAAACATTGTTAAGGCAATGTCTATATGAGTAGCGCATGAATGAGCAATGCATCCTTGACCAAAATGATCATGTAGGATCAATTGGCTCATGCCAATTTACCTCCGTAGAGTTAATACAAGGAGCACCATCACAGATGAGTTGCTTCATAGCCTGAATTACACCCTAAGCACATTTGAAATCATACTCATTATATGGCCCAAGACATGTTGTAGCACCAAGCACTTGCATATCATGGGCATCCTCAGTACGAGGAAGTAGTAGGAGATGAGGAAGAACTAGAATACCCTAATATCTCCTTAGTGGACGTGGAGGATGAGCCTAGTCCTCCATCTCGACCGAAGAAGAATTTACCTCCAAAGGCTCCTCAAGGATCTCTCAGGGAAGAGTAGATTCTATATTTGAAGTCCTACAAGACCTTGGCATAAAAGGTAATAATAATTAAGAAATAAGGGACAACTTATCAGAAGCCCACCTTGAAAAAAATACACAATGTACCTTTATGCCCTTTAGTGCCTACTCCAGCGTATCCTAATCACTTTCGAGATGCCAAAGCTGGATAAGTTCTAAGGAGATGAAGATGCTCAAGAGAATGTCACGAGCTTTATGAATATGTGCTTTCAGATACAAAGCAATGATGATCTATTACTAAGGACCTTCATCATGACCTTTTTAGGTCCTACCCTAGAATGGTTCAACCAACTAAAGAGGTAGAACATAACTAGTTTTGAGCAGTTAGCTAATACTTTTCTTAAACGCTTCTCCTTTGAAATAAAAAAGAAGACAAACCTGTCCGATATGGCTGCTCTAATGCAATACGACAATGAAGCAATCATGGACTATGGAAATAGATGGAGAAAGTTCATGGTAAAATTACTATTTTTCATTCTGACCACATAACTTACTCGAATATTCACAAAGAGTTGTGTGAAGCACATACCTCTATTGTTGTAGCTGCAATAATACCAGACATTTGAGGAGGCCTTGGCACAAGCCAAGGTAATTGAGGATATCAAGTTACAGGAGGGTAACTTGAAGCTCTGAAACAAGAAGGATTGGAATAAGAACACTCAAAATAAAAATCACCAAGCCAAGTTGACCCACGTGAATCAAGTAGTTTTGAACCTTTAGAAAGGGGATAAGGGCCAACAATAATAGAATTATCAGGCCCAACCTCCTCCAGTGTAATAAAACCAACACAATAATAAGAAACAGGGTAAAAATAAGAAAAAATGCCCTCATCACCAGCTCACACCATTTTTGGAGACAATGACATCAATTTTTCATCAACTATGTGAGGCTAAGGCTATCAACTTACCCGAGATCAAGTTGCAAGACCCTAACCAACCCAAAACAAAAGGGTATAGGGATGATTAGTATTACGCATACCACAGGATTAAGGGACATGATATTGAAGGATATTATAGTTTTAAACACATGGTGCAAAACATGATCGACAAAGACTAGCTAATTGTCGACACCCTTAGGCTCCAGACAACCAAAATATGGGGATTTTTAAAAATCCTCTTCTAAACCATGAGCCTCCAAGGAACAATGCTGACCAGGTGAACTAAGTGTGTATCAAACCAACTATGCATGGTTTCTTCAGTATGGTAAACGTTATCATAAGAAAATGGAGGTACGAGCGACCAGATCCACTTCCAACTCTGATCATGGTGCAAGTTGCACCTCCACAAAGGCCAATGTAAAACAATATGCTAGGCCCACCAACTAGACCAATGGTGACCATAAAAAATAGGCTTGTACAAATCCTACAGATAACTTCAACAAAGTTTTAAATTTATGAATTGATACAATAATCTCCTACTTGCTCGTGGACATCTTGAGGTCTATTGAAGTTCAGTCCTAGGATCCTAAAGCATTTACAAATTTTGTGGGACATGTGCAATAGTACCGAGAGTCAGTGATTAAATTTCATGATCACGAGATTAAAACAATATCTACTGCTACAACAAACCCATTGTTGCATATAATTGTGTGTGTTAACCACATACCATTTAAACGGGTTGTGATTGACACAGGGTCGTCAATCAATATCATTACTACCAAGGCATTGGCATACTTGAAGTTACCAAAATTGCACATCGTACCTTTAACCTTCACTTTGAGAGCATTTAATGATGCACTATGCTCAACGGTTGGTACTATAGTCTTGCATATTTAGGTTGGAATGAAGATCATACCTGTGATGTTTCACATACTTGAAGGTGCTATGCAATATAACATCCTCTTGGGGAGGCCTTGGATCGGAGAGATGCATTATGTTCCCTCAATTCTACATCAATTTATTACATATATACATGAGGGATAAATTCACTGGTTCCTTTCGATGAGGAACCATTTAAATATGTGAACCAAGTAGATTTACCTAAAGATTTCATTCTCCCTTCAACACACCTGGATATATGGCCAACATTGCCCATCAAAAATCCATAATGTAAACTAAGGGAAGTGTGTACTGGAGCTTTGACATCAGTACCACAATCGTCCATGCATACAACAACAACTTTGATAAAGCCTACAACATCGATGCTGCTTAGAAATGACTAGAATCTTAAGGCAAAACTAGATGAGAAAGAGACAAAGGAAGTGCCCAAAGCAACCACTGTCGAGGTTCCTAGTCCCATTGACAAAGGGAACACTCAGAACCAAGTCAAGGAGGCACCTCAGCCTGCTTCACTTGCTTCTTCAGTTGGGTCATATGCACCACAGGTGACCATTCATTTGGTTAATCCTGGGCTAGCAGAGTATATAGTGCATAATGTGACATTCACGTCTTTTATCGATACTACACAAGATATCGACTAAGATCAAGCCCATCGCTTTCCCATAAGGATGATGGTACCAACTGGGGGTGCCACCCAACCAAACAAATTTTATCTATAGAGGTCTTGACCAACTTGCTAATTGCACGCCTATAGATGAGGATGATGATGAACCATTCTCGATGAATTTTCATTATTTTTCTAACCTAGAGTTCACCTTGCATTATTTTGAACATTACCATTGGTATGGTTACGTTCTAGGCTTATTTGAGTAAGGGCATCGAACTCCCTATGAACCATAGTATTAGTTGCCAACTAATAGGTTTGGGTTGGGCTACCACATAAGAGGACATGATGAGATTTTAGTAGCATCTCTCGATCATCTAAACCCCTGTTTAGGGGATAATGTGGATTGGAATCCTTATCACCCTAACCCTTCCTACATGCGAAGGGGTAATAGTCTAGTGGCCTACATATCTATAGAACCACTTGAGATCTATCATGACAACATCGTGGTAGAGGTAAATCCAGGAGACATTCCAAGAGCTAACTTATAGATCGAAAGTCGTGAAGCTATTGATAACACTGACATGCAAATCTAGAATCTAGGCATAATGGTAGATACTAAATCAGAAGTTTCTTATGAGGAAGTTAGAGCAGAGTCTATTTTTTAAAGTGATGGACCAGAATGTGATTCTAGGAATGATGATGATGAGCAGTCCTCAAACAATGAAGAATATGAGGATGAAACATAAATGGCCTATCTTAGGCCTAGATATACTATTCAATGCCTAATTCTAGTAGGCAAGAATGAGGTGTTATTCATATATGATAGTTATTATGAGGATGATATCAATATGGTCTATCTTGGGCCATGACATTGACATCATCTTGCGAAGCTAGGTGACATGGAAGATTTGTATCGAACAGTATTTCCTGGCCCTCGCATCCCGATCAAATCGACTAATCTGAATGAGATTTATCATAGTGTATTTTTTGATCTGCCTACATTTAGAGAGTACTTAGGGTTGAGTGATCCCACTATCTATTCTATTCATAGATCAGATCTGGAGATCCCCATGCCCCCATAGCCACATCTCAGGTATGAGAATAACACTGATAATGTAGAGTTGCACATATGTGGTCCTGGAGATCCAATCCATTCCATCAACATGATCTCCATTGATTTGACCACTTCACTTCACAACCTAGCAGATCCTTATAAACCATTGTGTATTAATCTAGATGCTATTGATTGGGATCGTGTTGATTCACCCCTAGAGCCTGAAGATTTCTTCCCCAACAAATAAATGTTACAACCATTTCATTGGGATATGGAGTCAAAGTATTAATGATGAAGAGGTACTTTTGGAAGAATATGAAGAGGGAGGGAAAAGTGCTATGTGAATAATTTTAATGGCAACCATATTTCATTTCAAATTAATTCTCCATTTATTTTTGCCAAACTTTTATTGTACCTTTAGTTTGATTGAGTTGCAATCAAATGCTACAATGATTTCTTTTCTTGATATCATTCATTTTATGTACAAAATTATGTAAGCAACATGCTCTTCACATGATAGTGTCATTATTATGTTAATTAAAGTTGTAGTCAACTATTTTATTTACTCATCGACTATGTACACAAAATATGGTATGTTTACCCACACCTGACATGGATCATTTACTGAAGACTATCCTATGAATTTGCAATGTCCATATTATATGATGCCAAACTTGAGTGTTTACTCATGTTTATTATTTAGAATTTTAGAGTTGTCTCCAAACCTTTATGTATTATACTCAGAATGTGAATTTTATTTTGGAAATCTTGCACTTTAGCCATGTGTAGATACCATAGCATTTTGCCTTATGTTGAATTCTATCTAGCTGGATGTTGAGTCCTCTAGCATTTTATGTGTATGCTTCTTCATCCAGGGTTCCACTTAGATCCATGTCTTCTATTCACTTCCTTCTCTTGCTGGTTGAGTCGACATCCAAGAGAAATTAGAATCTTATGTGTCCTAGTAAAGAGTACAATTGGCTACTAGATTGTGGTAAATACTACCCTTAAAGTATAGATAATATTGCTCAGAATAAACTACCTCTATTTTTGATAGTTTAGTGAACTTTGCTTTCACGTCATGGATGGCCTATTTTGGTAGGATTGCTTCTTGCTTTATGTAATTCTCAATGTGGAAAGGATGTAGGTCCTGATTCTGTATGTATATTATCTTATTTATGTATGGTATTACCATTTGGTCTTGGCTTTGGTCTAGACATCCCCTAATATTTTTCAAAAAATATCTATATAAGCACATACTGAATAATGGAGGTATATCAATAACCATTATATCTTGGATGACAACCAAGTTTGGGTATCCACATATCATCATTAGAATATTTTTTAAAATGCCTACTCTTTTAACCAATTTCCCCTTGAAATATAGCCATTTGGGTTTCAACATTTCTACATTTATCCCCAAGATTTTCCATATCTCTATTGGCGTGATTGAGATCTTAGCATTCAAGTCTATTACACAGTAGTTTCATACATATTTTATAAATAAAGAGACAGATAAAATGAAGTAGAATGTCTCCCTCGAAAATCTAGAGGTATGTTTTTATAGGTACACTCTTGTTTCCCTTTGATTTTCCAATGGAGATGTTCACAAAATCTACTTCTTTAGTCATTATCAAGTCTTCTCTTAATTATCTTGGTGTTTCAATAGACTTCTTGAATAGGCTATGGAATTTCTTCACCATTTTTATCCTTTTTTTTGAAGTCATAGCTAAGAATTACAACTTTTCATATGACTCAATCCTTCTCTGATTCAAATATTTTGCCTTTGGACTCAATGATTGAATGCATACTAGATCTGGAAGCTGAGAATCACCATAATCACAACCTTCCCATGGAATAGTTTTGACACTTGTCTCTTCATAATTTTATTGATCGGGTATTGCGTTGAAAGCAATCATATTGTCTAACAATAAGAATCCTTACAAAACTTTTTGGTTGGAAATTTCTACTTCAATGTAGATTTTATTACATGATAAAGGCTTAACTAGAACAAGCATATTACTCTTTTATTTTATCCTATAATTCGTATCTTACTATATTTTCTTCTTCATATTGTCTTCTACACCAATAGGAAACCAAAAACTGACATATCGTTAAGGTTCCAAGAATATAGGTTCATCATTATTAGAATGATCTCCCTTTTGTTGTAAGAACCGTTTTTCCATTTTCTTGATATCATTGATCAATTTTTGGATCATTTCTCTTAGATCATATTCCATATAAAACTAATCCTTCTGAATGATGGAAACATCATTAATATTAGGGACTTGAGATAATTAAGAATTAGAATTCTCTATGGATGAGATGTAGGACAGATTCAAGGAAATATCAAAGGAAGGGAAGGTATTTCTAGGAGATTTTGCCTATTGTGATTAGCATATTTTTAGCACGTATGGCTTCTTAATAGACATGAGGGAATATTTTTTCTTTGGATTGTTGAATGAGGATGCTCAAATCTGGATGAAAAGCATGGATATAATAAAGATATGCTTGAGTTGGGGATGGTTGGAATTCTTGAGAAAAACATTTCCAGGTTCTTTTCAAACAGATATTGAAATCGAAGATGCTTTCATGAGGGGCTTCCTTTATGAATGAAAATTGAGTGAGTAGCAATAAAGGATCAAATAGATCTTCAATTCTAGGAAAAGGATACATATTCTTGATGGTCACTTTGCTTAGAATCCTGTAATATTTGCATAACATTAAAGAGCCATATTTATTTAAAAAAAAAACATAGGTGTACCCCATGGTGACACACTAGGTTTAATCAAACCTTTTCCCAACAATCCCTAAAGTTGCACTTTTAATTCCTATAACTCAATAGGATTCATCCTATAAGGAGTTCTATTAATAGGTTTGACTCTAGGAATTAGTTCAATAGTGAAATCAAATTCACATTTGGGTGGAAGCCCAAGAAGGTATTCAAGAAATACATCCTTAGAATCATGGAAAAGTGGATTTTTTCTAAACATTTCCTCCTGTATATCATCCTCAGTTTTGTTGTTTATCTTAATGACAAACCATTCCACCTTTCCTAATGGATTTCTTGAGCTATATTGTTGATAGCAACTGAGGTTAGAATGACCCTTGCTCACTTTATATTCTCAATCTCCTCTTATCTTTGTTTATATAATCCATCCATCTATCTTGGAAATTTATTAGGGCTCCATAAACCTTTAATCAATCCATTCCTAAGATGATGTCAAAAGCATGTAGTGGTGCTACATATAAATACCAAATTGTAGAGTCATTGGGTAGGGTGATCTCAACTATAGGCAAACATTAATCCATGAAGTAGATCTATCCAAACCCATACTCGACTTTCCATCCTTATACCAAAAATCTAGGTCTTTTCTATAATGACACTAATTTCAACCCCAATTTTTTTTCTTTTTGGATCAAGTTTAACCAAGATAATCCACATAAATTCTATAGAATATTTTACCACATTGTGAGTTTCATATGTTGCAGCATCCCTCAGGTGGATAGGAGTGGCCAATTCTTCTATACATATTCTGGGCTTTACCTTGTACACTACCCATACAACTTAAATGAGACATTTGGGTGCTCACCCCATTTTCTTTCCCTCTTTCGAAGGACATTCTGATCATGGCATGTGGGTTAACCCTATTTCATTCGCTTGAGAAAAGGGATGCCAAATACCATACTAGTGTCTCTCATTCCTTACTAGTGTTTAGGCATAAGCTTCTTATAGCTTATACATCTCATTTAGCATAAACTATTGTGCACCATTAAACTGTTATTTAGTTAGCTTAATGGAGGTGATTATCACATGTGTGGCATCTCCCTTTTGATTTCCCATCAATCATTTGAGGTTTCTAAATACTACCACACCAAATGATATCTCCCATAGGAATTCTACCACATTCATTCGGGTCCCTATGACTATCATCTGCATGATATCTCTCTCACATGGGTATCTCACTATCTAATGGAGTACCCATCACATGAGTTTACTTATAATGGAATTCTAAGCTCACCATATCTTGGAGCACACTTTAGTGATTCCTTACTAAATTACCCATCATAACCCTAAAGGATTGTCCCATCACATCTCCCTTAGTTTCGCTCCTAACCTTAAGGATCTAATTATTTTGGTATTCTATGATCAATAATTTCTTAAGGAAATATCCCTGTACCCTAGGTAAATCTAACACAATAATGTAAACCATTTATATCATTCATCTCAAATTTAGAAACCACAATTGCATAACTCATATTCTATTGCAAGAAATAAAGAAGAGCTAATCATCTATCTTTCTTTACAAAGTTACATCCCATGAAATGCATAATTAGATAACCATTTCCATTTCATTTTATACATTCATGTCATAGTAAAAGAAAAATAAAATCTCAACCATTCCATAACAAGCTCACAGAAGATACATAAATGACACATTATTTATCCTGGGAATCCTTTCTAGGAGAAAACCCAACTTCAAAAATTTCCATCTTTTTTTTCACTGCAAGTCTATTAGCCAATCTACAAAAAGGAATTCATAATTCCTTTTGTCATAATATCAATATTTTGTATAAGAATTTCCATAATTCTTATGCCCTCTGATTATAATTGTGTTGTAAGTTCATTTATTTTACAAGAGCAAGGGAATCCCATAATTCCCTCACATTAAACTTATACATTTACTAATCTATTAATACTCAAGAGTCTTTTCCTTGAATAATTCCTTACACAATATTGTTTGTGGAACCCTCATAAGTTCCTATTCATTTATTGGGACCCATATCCAAACCCTCATTCATCTACATACAATCATAAATCTCTCTTTTCTCAAAAATATTCTCTTTATAACATAAATAGATAAGTACTCTATCTCAATTAATTCATAATTCTATACAATAGATCAAACCATAATTTACATAAATTAAATAAATAACTAGATCCTTTGCCAAGCCTACAAAACATCATTATGTCTTTGTAAAATCCCTAACTTATTATTTCTAAGAGAAAGAAATATCTTTTAACATCCAAGCCTATCAATATTAATGGAAAGTTCCTTTTTTTTTCCTTCCAATTAACTTCATACATAATTCCTCAATTTTATTCTTCTATTAAGGATTTAACACAATCTTTAACCATTCAATATAATAATTCTCAACAACTTAATCAAAGATGAACAAGCAACTATAGATTATTCTTTTCATTTAATAGTTATCAAACCACAATAAATTCCTCATTGTTATTAGTTCATCTTCTAATCTACATGTATTATCTTTATTCTAAAGTTTATTTCTTTATAATTCATAATTATAAAGGATAAATTAATCCTTCAACCTTTCTTTTAAAGTGTTATGATTATTTTATAAATTAATCCTTTCTAATAAACAAAACATTGGCTAAGGATCACAAGTAACTATCACTCTTTTGAAACCTATCGTAGTATTCCTTTACCACTCATAAAAAATTTATATTTAATTTTTAATTAATCAAAGGCTTTTTGCTCCCAAAGGTGATCACATATATAATATTACTCAACAAACCGTCTACGAGCCCATTCCTCGCTCGCGACAACTATCACATGGCTAGGGTGAGATCTTGACAACGCCCTTGTGAAGTCTTGAGACTACCACCATAGTCATATATTACATAGAGTGGAGGGAATTATTTTAGGTGCTCAAGAACCTTCCTACCTTAGGTGTGGGATTATAAATTATATTAACCTATTGTCACCTAGAGTTTACTTAAATGAACATTCACTATACACCACGCAGATTGCTTGAGAAGGTTCTAGATTGGTGCCACGTGGTGGCTTCCCTTTACTTCATGAATAAATAAAAAATTATCCTACATAACACTAAGGTTTGGCTTGAATTAAATCCTTTATCAATATACGAAGGAGATGCTTCTCCATACAACAAAATTTGTATCTAGTGTACAGAGGAGATGGACCAAACCACGTACACAAAGCTAAGCCTATAGGCTTTCAGAGGTGGGGTCCTTCGAGGGTCTAAAAATAGTTCCAAGCCAAGATTTTCTATTTGTAAAATTTAGTCACATGCCTTGGTGCTAATAAGATATCAAGCTACAGTTTAAGGATAGCAAGTGCTACTATTATGCCTAGGTTGTATACGTGTTTGCAGGTAGCACTTCAAATTAATAATATTAATTCATGAATCTATACAAAGATATCTATAGTCTATAGCCTAGCAGGGAGCCATCTATATATTTAACCAACCTTAAGCCTTTTCTCTCTTGGGTGTACATAGCATTAGATCCCAATATTTTGCAAAGACAATGTAGTTTAAAAGGTGGAGGTTTCTCTATGTTACACAAGTCAAGTAGTCTTTATCTACAAGATTAGAATATAAATCACAAGTTCATTCTACCTCACAGTTTGAAGCAACTTATCCTAATAAATCATAGAAAGGAATACCTTATGGTCTTAGAAGATGTTGGTTCTAGAGAAGACATAGATGCTCATTGAAGGTTAGACTCCTTGCTACTCCTTTTCTCTAAAAATATCCAAAAGCTCTCACTATCTCGCACAGTCTCTGTTTAGGTTCCAAAAGGCTAAATTCTTTTTTTTTCCTTTTTTTTTTCCAAGAGGGTTTAAAGAGACCTTAGAAAGAAGTCGCTCAAGATAACAAACTCATAATTTTCCATCTTGGTACTTTGCTAAGTTGGGTTCATTTTCCAATTCAAAGCTAAAGAAATATTTTTGGTGTTTCATTTATTCTAAAAGATTGAACATTAAAATTTTTCCTTTCTTTATTTTTCTATTAATGAAGTATCATTAAATCTCCTTTCCATAGTTACTTTATAAAGCATGATAAAAAATGATAATTTGACATCCATTAGCATGCAAGTGTAGAAATGACATATCAAATAACAAAGGTATAAGATTGATCTAAAATAGATATCACAAGTTAGGTCATTTTGACTATTTAAACCATCAACTTCCTAGCCACTTGTGAAGGTGTCTATTCTTGAAAAAATATGAGTTCATTAGCAACATGTCATTTATCACAAAAACCTCACAAAATCATATAATCTATCATTGATGTTTACATATAAATTCATAAATATTTTATATGAAAAGGTTATCCAGGTGAGGGTCATGACATTTTCAGCATATCCTTGATTAAATTAGTGGAAAAAAATATCAATAGCTCCACTATCTATTAAAAATTTAATATTTTTATCAAATAATTTACCATTCAAGAGCATTGGTGTGGCTTGCCCGCCCAAGTTCTGGTTTCCAATTGTTGCATAAACTTTTATGGGTTTGTTCCTCTGCCCTCTTACTTGATCATGGCCCCTGAGGACATCTATTTGCATAATGCAAATCTCAACAATTATATCAACCTCCCTTGGGACCCTAGGTACTTTCTTGTTTTTTTTAAAATAGTTATGGTTGCTTCTGAGGTTGAAGATTATTGTTCCTCTTATAGAATTTCTTCTTGAAATTCCCTTGCTTTTCATTGTTCTTTCTCAAAATTTGGATTACCTCTGGTCTTTTTATTCTTCTCTTGTCCCACTTCATGAGTCCAACATTTTTTATTTTCCTAAGTGATTACCAATATTCCTCTATCAACTAAGCATAGTTGAAGAAGGTCTTAGTTTGCAACTTGTATTCTTCCTGACGAGCCAAATCATATACCTTTTTCAAGATCTTGGGTTTGTGCAAGTTTATCATTATTTTGATCTTAGGATCAAATAAATTTATGTACCTTAATTTTCTCATCTACCTAATATACTAGTACACATTTTAGTAACTTCACAATTTTTTGTGAATATATCCCCATCATTCTTGTTCCTTGGTGAAGTGAAGAGAATTCCTTAAATTTCTCTTCTTAATATTGTTTCGATAAGAACCTTTTCCTAAAGGTTTGAACAAATACATCCCACTAAAGATTCATTGCATGAATATTTTGAACAAATTTAAAGTTATTACACCATTCTAATCTTGTATCTTATAAGTGGAGGGTAGCCCAAACTATTCAGGTTACTGAAGAGTAGTTATTGAAAAGTATGTCTCTAATTTGTTTAGCCAAGACTCGGTTGAATCACCTCCATATTTTCCAATAAATTTAGATATTTTAACACTCTTCATATCCTTCACTAGATCTTCTTCTATGTGAGCTTTGACTTCTTATTCTTCTGTATCAGGATCCTCCTCCTGTTTACCCTCAATATTTTTATTCTAAGAATTTTGACTTACTAAATTTTTCAGCAATTACCTTTGTTGGTTCATTTTCCCCTCTTATGTTCTATCTATTCCTATATTAGGGACACTATAGTAGTTAGGTTCTCCACATATTTATTAGAATTTCTTGAACTTTCTACTAGGATTCTAGCTTCAACACTACTCTTCCTAGCTTGCCTTGGAGCCTGGGAAGATCCTCTTCTTCATCTCCTTATCTTTGGTGCCATATTCCTTGGCCAACAAAATGTTTGATTTAGGTTACAAATTTTCTCCAAATTGCACTTCCAAATTTTAGTTAGTTACATCATCCACATGAACTAACAATAGAGTATTATCATCCACTAATAATAGCAATGATCACACTTACTTCGCACAAGGTGTCATTATCAGTAAGAGATTTCATCCTTTAGGATTTTTACTCCTTAGTCTGAATTAATACCATCGACGTAAAATACCCATTGTACCCAATCCAATTTAAGGTTCCTAAAGTTGCAAATCTCCCCAAAGTCTACACATCAAGTCAAGCCAATCCTAAGTTCTCTCCATGGAAGATTCTAGTCCTACAACCTAGAGCTTTGATAACAAATTGAAACAACCCAACAAAACCAACCCAAAGAGAATTTTTGTTAACAAGAAAGGATCTCAGTCAAGGTTCACTAAATATGTTCTATTTTTAATTCAGAGTTGTTAAGGCATAACCACATTTCAAGACCTTGTCACTACAAACAACTCTTGAGTGGATATGAGTGGCCAAACTCTCGTAAGTACTGAGGTTCACCTTATATACCTTCATGGTATAAAGGATGCTTTAATGGCCCCCCATATTTCTTATATTCTCCATGAATTTAAGAAAATTTGACTATAGCATAGGGATTATCCCTTCTCATTCTTTAGAGATAGGGTACATCAATTTCCTCACCAAACATAAGCCAGTCTATGTTGGTGTTCTTAGGAATAATACCTTTAAGTCTAGTTATTTCACCTCTGCAATGAAACTAGCTAGCACTTTAGTTCTTAACTATCACATCTTCACAATGGAATAATTAATGTATTATCACTATTGGAAATTTTGAGTATATTGTTGTCATTGATGTCAAAGGATTAATGTCATAAGTTGATGACATTGGTTGTCATTTATGTCAAGGAAAATAAAGGTTTAATGGTTTTACCATGGTGGTGCTTGCAAAAGAAAAAGGAAGATATTTTATGGTGGCAAAGACTTTATCCAAAGAAAAGGCCCAAAGGAGAAAAAGAAATTATAATATTTAAATCTATGAAGATTTAAATAATTATAATAATTAAAAAATTAAAAGGGCCCAAAGGTTAAAATATAAATTATAATATTTAAATCTACTTTAGATTTAAATTATTATAATAATTTTAAAGGTTTAGTTGGGCACCAATGTTGAAATTTCAAATACCTCCCCAAGTGCCGACATGAAGGATCATAAGGGCAAATGCATATTTATAACATAAAGTTTATTGCAAAGTGAACGATGGGCTATGCATACAAAAATTCGGTGTTAATGCATGTGCAAAATTTGTGAGAGTGGTATGCACTTCATTCGTGGTCACGTGGGAGAAAGGACAAAGGAGCAGCACCTTTTTCAAGGTCGAAATTAGGATAAAGAGTGGTGATAGCGAAAAGAAATCCCATATGGGTAGCTAGCCCAGATGGCAGATCCCTTGGCGCTAAGTCGTAGCAGCAAGGAGATCTCGAGTTCGAGACATGGTGAAGGTAGAGAGTTAAAGTTTTTTTGAAAAGCTTTTTAGCACCAAAGATAGAGAATAAAGCAGAGTGTGTGCAGTTTAGATTTTGTGTGGGTGGCTAGCCCATGCGGTGGCCTAGCCGAAGCTAGGGCATGGGCCAACAAGTGACATCGGTTTGAATCACGGTGGCGACAACAAGGGGGCAATAATATTTTTGATGAAATAATTATTCGCTAAGGCTAAGGTATGCACTTGCTTAGGGAGTCATAAGGTGATTATTTTATTATTTTTGAATTAAAAAGGGCAGCATGGAGTAATTAAGGTTGGTTGAATTAAAAAGGAGTTTTGCCTAGTGCCATGTGTGGTGTGTTAAGTAAATGATGTTATGGTCTTGTTGAAGAATTGAGGTGCATTGAAATATTTTATTTTAAGTAGGAGGTATAAGGTGTATAAGAAAATTTATGTGTGTAATTTGTGGTGTTGTTGGGTTGAATTTTATTTTGCAATATTAGGAGTAATAAGGTGTGATAAGTTGCTTGACATTTTATTATAACCCTTGCATTGTGAAAGGAAGATATGAAAGGTTTTTTTGGGTTTTAATGCTTTATTTTTTAGAACAAAAGAAGAGTGATTGAATATCAATTTCAGATTTCATTGAGCATATATTTTTGAGAAGAAAGTTCATGTGGATGTTTTGAGAAAGTATCTTGCAATCTAACCCTTGAAGTGGCACTAGAAAAATCAGTTATTTGTGAGACAGGTTTTTGAAGACATATCTCCATAAGAGCAAATTAAGAGGTATGGGCACATCATTCCTTGTTTAAAGTATTTTGTTGAAGTGAATGTTTTGGAACATAAGGTGGAGATAAAAGGATTGTTTGGTAAGCATTGTTGGAAATATTTGAGTTAGGATTTGTGCTTCATTGTTGAATGATTTTGGAAATATTTGGGATAGAGTTTGAGAACAAGATTGTGCTTCCATTGTTGAAAGAGATTGAGACATTTGTGCTAGAGATTGTGAACTACTTGTGCTAGGGTTGAAGACAAGTTAGTGCATCATTGTGAAACCTTTTGAACATTGGTTTGAGAGATATTGATAGCAATTGTGAAGGTGTTTGAGATCAATTTTGTGAGGGAAAATTGTGCATTAGTGTGATTGATCTTTGAGAGAAAATTTGCAAGAAAGATAGACCAGTTTTGTGAAACAAGTTATACACTATTTTGATTTGATTTGAAAGGGATTTTGCAAGAGATAGAGATTGGTTAATTGAGTACAAGATTTGTGAGTGTGAAGAACATATTGAGTTTTTGATAGAGCATATCATTCTCTATATGTTCCAGAGGTTAAACAAATTCTAAGTAGAATTTGTCTATGTGAAGAAAGCTTTTCTGAAAGAGATTTAAGTTGTGTTTTGTATGCAAGATTTGGAAATATTTGAGCAGGTTTTGTGAGCAGCATTGAAGGTATATTTGAGCAAGTCTTTGAGAAGGCTTGAGGGCAGATTTGAGCAAGTCTTTGAGAAGGCTTGAGGGCAGATTTGAGCAAGTCTTTGAGAAGGCTTGAAGGCAGATTTGAGCAAGTCTTTGAGAAGGCTTGAGGGTAGATTTGAGCAAGTTTTGAGAAGGCTTGAAGGTAGATTTGAGCAAGCTTTGAGAAGGGCTAGTTGAGTTAAGTAGATTTGAGCAAGTCTTGAGAGAAGACTTGGGATAGTTTTGGTGCAGATTTGTGAGTAGAGTTAGAGCATATTTGTGCTAGACTTGGGATAGAGTTTGGTGCAGATTTGAGATAGAGTTTGGTAGATTTGAGATAGAGTTGAGAGTAGGATTTGGAGGTGATAGAGTAAAGAGGATAGAGGTCTCCAGTGGATAGAGGTCCATCAACTAGTGTAGTGGGGATAGAGGTCTCCTATGGAGAGAGATCCACAAGCTAGAGCAGTGGGGATAAAAGTCTTCTAGAAGTTCATCAGCTAGAGTAGAGGGGATAGAGTTCTCTTATGGATAGAGATCCATGAACTAGAGCAAAGGGGAAAGATTTCTCCTATGGAGAGATATCTATGAACCAGCTAGGGAGATAGAGTTCTTCTATGGAGAGAGATCCATGAACTAGTTGAGGAGATAGAGTTCTCCTGGATCAAGTTCCACGAACCAGAGCAAGGGGATAGAGTTCTCCTATGGAGAGAGATCCATGAACCAGAGCAAGGGGATAGAGTTCTCCTATGGAGAGAGATCCACAAATCAGAGCATAGGGGATTGGGGTCTCCTTTGGATAGAGGTCCATAAACATTGTAATAGGGAATTGATTCCCAAGAGATTTGTTGAGAAAATTTAGAAGAAATATTTTCTCCATGGACGTAGCCCACATTGGGTGAACCACGTTAAATTTGTGTCTCTCTTGTGTGTGATGATTTGTGCATTGCTTTGATTACTGCTATTGATATTGCCATTGATAATATTGGATAATATTGTTTGGGAAAGAAAAGTAAAAGTTGATCTTATATTGTTCACCCCCTCTCAGTATAAGCCTATGTTCTTCAATTGGTATCAGAGTGGGTTCCTTCGAAAGAGTCTAACAACTTGAAGGAAGATATTATAGGAACACATATGGCATCTCATAATGGATCTTCATCAAATAAGGCACCATTGTTTGATGGGAACAATTATGCTTTCTGGAGCATAAGAATGAAGACTTACTTGATGGCACAAGGATATGAGACATGGCAATCCATTGAGGATGGGTTCACACCTACAACTACTCCTCCCATAGATAAATATGGTAAGCTATTACATGTGAATAATGCCAAGGCTATGAATGGAATTTTAAGTGGATTACGTGAAGCAAAATTTGTGAAAGTTATGCACTACAAATCAGCAAAAGAGATATGGGAAAAATTGAAGCAAACATATGAAGGAGATAAAAAGGTCAAGATGGCAAAACTACAAAATCACAAGAAAAGGTTTGAAGATTTGAAGATGGAAGATGAGGAAGATATTGCTACATACTTACTTCATGTGGATGAGGTTGTTAATACCATGTGTGGACTTGGATTTGAAATTGAAGACTCCAGTGTTGCTCAAAAAGTATTAAGGTCACTTCCTATGAGGTATGATGGAAAGGTTTCAGCTATAGAAGAGATGAGAGATATTGAAAAGTTGACTATGGATGAGTTACATGGAATTCTCATAGCCTATGAGATGAGAATAGTAAAGGATCCCAACTCCAAGAAAGAGGTAGCTTTCAAAGCATCAAAGAAGACAAAATATAAGAAACCAGAATCAAGTGGTGAGTCAAGTAGTGATGAAGAAGCTAACTATGGGAGAAGAAACAAGGACTCAAGAAAGCACAAAGGTATGAAAATAGTG
Source organism: Wollemia nobilis (assembly GCA_028583015.1). Lineage (NCBI taxonomy): Eukaryota > Viridiplantae > Streptophyta > Pinopsida > Araucariales > Araucariaceae > Wollemia > Wollemia nobilis. Next base: position 16,223,997 of record JAQPPZ010016436.1, on the reverse strand, counting down.
AAATGTTTTAATTGTGGTAATTTTGGTCACTATGCATCTAATTTTCCAGAAGCTGGAAGTAGTAGCAGTGAAGAGAAACATGATCATAAGAAAAAGGAAGCAGGAAAATCTAGGCATGAAAAGAAAAATAGGTATGGACAAGGCAAGCATGAAAATAAGTTCTTTCAAAGGCACAAGAAGAGTTTCTATGTTAACAAGGCAAGAAAGGCTTCAAGTGATAGTGATGAAAGACCCTCAGATAGTGAAGAAGAAGAGATTCTATTTTTGGCAATAGAAGAGGAAGAAAATGCTCCTATTGAAGATAAAGTTAAAAAGTATGAAGATGCTCTTGAAGACCAAGAAGTAGAGAAAGATTCAAAAAATGAAGAGGAAGGCATAGTAGATCTAGAAGCAGAACTTATTGTTGCTCTCAGAGAATTGAAAAAGGTTAGAAAATAGAATTCAAGACTAAAGACTCAAGTTCAAGAATGTGAGGAAGAAAAGGAAAAGCTTCTACAAGACCTGACAAACTCAAAAGCTAAGGCAAGGAGAATTAAAGAGGTCATGAGTGAAAAGTTAGAGGTAAAAGAGTTAGAATGTGAAATATTAGAACATGAGGTAGTTTCACTAAGGATGGAAGTGAAATATTCTAAGGACAAGCTACACAAGTTTGAGAAAAGTTCAAAGACTTTGGATAAGATTATCAATGCACAAAGATCTTCATCTATCAAAACAGGACTTGGTTTTGAAGAAGGACAAGGGAAACAAGAAGAAGGGTCAAGCTCAAGCTCAAAAGAAGAGAAAGTTTTAGAGGAAGAGAGTGAAGAAGAAATTGAGACTTATGTGGATAAGTTGAAGAATAGAAGCTTCACTAAGAAAGGAAACAATGCACAAACAAGAAATAGGGATCATCACAGAGAAGGCAAAGAAAGGACTAAGAGACCAGAAGGTTCAAGACAAGATTTCTTCAAAGGACATTGTTTTTCATGTAATCGATTTTGTCACAAGGCTATGCATTGTAGGACTCATGGAAAGAAAGAGTATGGCCTCACTAAAAGGAATGTCAACTCTTTCAAATATGGATATTTCTTCCAAGGGTATTTCTACTCTTGTAATCGCTTTGGTCATAAAGCAATCCACTATAGGGTTCATGATAGAAATGATTATGGCTTCACCAGGAGGAAATTCAAGATATTTGCACCTTACAAGAACTACAAAATTAAGTGTTACAAGTGCAATAATATTGGGCATAAGGCCAAGTGGTGTAGAATAGAGTTTCCAAAATTTCCAAAGACAAGCAAGAATAGGGACACTCAAAAGGATCAAAAGGGTATGTTGAAAAGGAAGGTAGACAAAGAAAAAGAGCATTGTATGCTAGGAGTAGAGATACTCCCACCCCAAAATTAATCACCTCAAGAAGAGGAGGTGGGGAGGGGGCTAAGCTAAGAGTCTTATATTTAGCCCCAAAGGAGTCCCTTTGCCATTGATGTCAAAGGGGGAGAGATTTGAGTAAGGGGAGAGCATTTAGTCAGGGGGAGCAGTTTCTTAGGGGGATCAGATTTGGAATCTAGTAGTTGAAAAATAAATTTTAGAAAGGGTTGTCATCAATGACAAAGGGGGAGATTGTTGGAAAATTTGAGTATATTGTTGTTATTGATGTCAAAGGTTTTATGTAAGTTGATGACATTCTAGAAATCGAACCAGGTGGCACTATGAAATATTAATAACAAAATTAACACAAATTAATTAAACTTCAATAATATTCACGCAGCCATTACAACAACACGAACATAGGATAGAGTTTCTAATTTATATGAAAGGAGAAGGGAGGAAGTCGACGGAGAGGAAAAGAAGGGAGGTTGGAGGAATAAGGGGAAAGAGAGGTGGAGGGATAAGGAGGAAGAGGGAATAAAGGATGGAATGGAGGGATAAGGGGAAGAGAAGAATTTATTGACTTAAAAATCATGCCGACATTTGCCGACAACTAAACCTAGCCTAACCACTAAGTGTTCACACTTGCTACATTCTCCCCCTTAAAGTTGAGAGGTCTGACAATACAGTCTCTCAGATTTACAAATTGAGCTTTAGCCGATGCCTTGGTGAAGATGTCCGCAACATTCTCCAAAGTGGGGCAATAGTGAAGCTCAATAGTTTTAGTTTCCACCATATCTCTGATGAAGTGGTACTTCATATCAAAATGCTTTTATCTACTATGGTGGACAGGATTGTACACCAACTGAATGGCACTAATGTTGTCACAGAATATCCTTGTTGGACCACTTTGCTGCTCTCCAAGTTCTTCTAATATATTTCGTAGCCATAGAGCTTGAGTACTAGCATGAGTGACCGCTATATACTCAGCTTTTGTTGAAGATAGTGCTACTACTGTCTGCTTCTTGGAACTCCAAGTTATTAGTCCCAATCCCAAACTAAAACAGTTCCCTGAGGTTGATTTTCTGTCATCAATGTTGCTACCCCAATCACTATCATCGAAGCCTACAAGCTTGATAGTGTTACATTTTTGGTAATGGATTCCAAAATCCCATGTACCCTTTACATATCTAAGAATTCTCTTAGCTGCCTACAAATGCAACTCAGAAGGGTTAGACATAAATCGAGAGACAAGAGAAACATCATACTGAATATCAGGTCTGGTGTTGGTGAGAAACATCAAACTCCCAACCATGTTTCGAAAGTGGTCACATCAACTTTTGATGCTCCATCATCTTTGCTTAATTGGATCCCATGTCCAATCGGGAGTTGCAAATCGGTTTGCAATGCTCCATAGCAAACTTCTTAAGCATGTCCCTAACATACTTATGTTGATAGATGAAGATCCTTGTATCTGACTGATGAACCTCCATTCCAAGGAAGTAGTGCATTAAGCCAAGATCTTTCATCTCAAACCGCTCCATCATGGAGTGTTTGAACTTCATATTCGGTTTTTCATTACTACCCATGAATATGAGATCATCCACATACAAGCAAACTATGAGGATGTCATTTCCTTGCTGGAGGTAGTAAAGGGTGGGTTCATTTATACTTTTGGTGAACCCAAATTCTTTGAAGTACCCATCAATGCGTGAGTACCAAGCTCGTGGTGCCTGCTTGAGGCCATAAAGTGCCTTCTTCAGTTTGTAAACAAGATGTTCCTTATTTTTCTCTTTAAATCCTTGTGGTTGCTCAACATACACTTCTTCTGTCAAGTAACCATTTAGAAATGCACTTTTCACATCCATGTGTTGGATTTTCCATCCCTTATTTATAGCTAAGGCAAGAACTATTCTAATAGTCTCCTGTCTGGCTACAGGAGCAAAAGTCTCTTCATAATCAATTCCATATTTCTGAGTGAATCCCTTTGCAACTAGTCTCGCCTTGTGTCTTTCAATGCTACCATCAGCATTAAACTTGGTCTTGTAGACCCACTTACATCCAACACATTTCTTGCCTTTAGGAAGCTTGACCAGTTCCCAAGTGTCGTTGTTTTTAATAGAGGTTATCTCCTCTTTCATGGCATCTTGCCAAATTTTTTGAGTACATGCCTTCTCATAACTAGTAGGTTCAAGCTATGCACTAGTTAACAAAGCATAGTTAACTTGATCTCCCCTAGGTTCCTGCTGGGAGACATCATCACCATACAAGTGCATACTTTCTAATCTGTGTAAAACAAAATCCATTTCACTAGCTTGATTCCTAGTGTATCTTCTTGAAAAAATTTTATCCAACATCTAAGATGATGGATGATACTGTAAAGTTCTCTTACCTTTGGATGGAGAATCAATGTCCATTGGTGAGGAACGTACAGATTCGTCGTGGAGAAGGACTTGGTGAAGAAGAGGAATCAGAAGATGAACTTGGACTTGTTGGAGGAGATTGCTTTCCTTTCTGTGGTGTCTGTGGTTGCACCTGCTGAGAAACTACATCAATGGATTCAACATCATTGAATATTTGGGGCTTACCCCATTCTCCCCCTTCATCAAAAATTACATCCCTGGAAATCACAAACTTTCTAGTCTGGGGATTATAGAGTCTGTAAGCTTTTGTATTCTCATAATATCCGACAAAGATACATGCCTGACTCTTCAGATCGAGCTTCTTCCTAAGCTCATCAGGAATGTCAGAATAGGCCAGTGAGCCAAATACTCTGAAATGCTTAAAATTTGGCTTTTTACCATACCAAGCTTGGTAAGGTGTCAGTCCTTTCAAACTGGAAGTAGGACTTCTATTCAAGATATATACGTTGGTCTTGGCTGCATCTGCCCAATATGAATTAGTCAAATGCTTCATCTGAAGCATAGATCTTGCCATCTCCACAATGGTGCGATTCTTCCTCTCTGCAACACCATTCTGTTGTGGAGTGTAGGTAGTGATGAATCGCCTCTTAATGCCATGTTGCTTACAGAAATTCACAAACTCATTAGAGGAATATTCTCCTCCCCTATCTGATCGAAGAAATTTTACAAAATATCTACTCTCACTTTCAACTCTTGTTTTGAAATCAAGAAAACATTCATATGCTTCATCCTTATGTTTCAAAAAATATATCCAGCACATTCTAGTATAATCATCAATAAAGAGTAGAAAGTAAGAGTTGTTACCCAGACTCTGTGCGCATCGGACCACAGATGTCGGTATGCACTAGCTGGAGTGGATAGCTGGCTTGCCATACTTGTCCATGAGGAAACTTTGATCTGGCATGCTTCCCAAGAGCACACCCTTCACATACTTCTTTACCATCCTGAACTTTAGGAAGTCCAGTGACCATGGCTTGGGAAGTTAGCATTTTCAAACTAGCAGAATTCAAATGGCCATATCTCAAGTGCCATAGAACACTTGGATTGGAAATAGCAACACTTGCTAACTTATCTCCCCTTGGCTGGCCAAACTTTAAAGGAAACAATCTATTCTTTGACATTGGCACTTGAGTAATGATTCTATTATTGTTATTTTTATCAAAAATAGTGCATTTACCCTCATCAAAAAGAAATTTGTAGTTATTTTCTAACATTTTTCCAACACTTAAAATATTATGTTGGAGATGGGGTGTATAATAGATATCACTTACTTTTTTGACTCCTTCTTTAGTTGGAATGACCATAGCTCCAATACCTTCTACTGCCAATGATTTATCATCTCCCAATTTGATGCTAGATTTGTAGGAGGAATTTAGCGTAGCAAAGAGCTCTTCTTTGCCACTCATATGGTTTGAACACCCAGTGTCCAAGATCCATGTATCATTCATGTTCGATCTCGCTCGACCATATGAGAGAAAGATATTTGTGGCCTCTTCCTCTTCTCCAAAGTTTCCAAACTGACTCCTCTAGCTGCTACTAGTTCCTTATGAAGTCTTAGTCCAACAGTCACGAGCATAATGGCCAAGTTTGCCACAATTGTAGCAAGATTGTTTTGACTTATCTCCTCCTTTACCTTTGCCAAATTATTTCCCTCTATTTTTTTGTCCTCCTTTATTCGGTTGATGTTCACTGTTGTTTGAGAATCCTCCTCTGTTCTGATTTCCTCCTCTGTTAGGAGTTCCACCTCTCTGATTATTTAGGCCTCTTCCTCTAGACTTTCCTCTGCCATTACCTCTACCTCTGCCTTATTGAGAAGCAAAGGCTTTATCATCTCCTCCGTAACTTATGGAAGGAGATGGCTATAATCTCTCCTCATGTGAGAGAAGTGATCCAATGAGAGTTTCAAAAGACAAAGAAGTTAGGTCTTTAGATTCCTCTATAATGATGGCTACTAAATTCCATTTAGGAAGAAGTGTCCTCAACACTTTCTTCACTATAACTTCAGGCTTTACATCTTCTCCTAAAGTGACCATATTATCTACTACGGCTTTCACACGCACGCAGTAATCACCAACCTTTTCATTTTCTTGCATTTTAAGAGTTTCAAACTCTCTTTTCAAGGTTTGGAGTTTAACTTGTTTGACTTGGTCACTACCCCTATAACTTTCTTGTAAAGCATTCCAAGCAGATTCAATAGTTTTAAAAGAAGCTATTCTAGGGAAAATACTTTTATCAAGGGTGACGTGAATGTGATAAAGGGCAAAAGAATTATTCTTCTATGCTTCTTTTCTAGCCCTTTTATCAGCACCACTCAAAACTGCCCACTCAGCAGTTGAAGGTTCAGAATATCCCTCTTCAATCACATCCCAAAGACCTTTGCCAATCAACAGAGTTTTCATTTTAATTGACCAATACTCATAATCACCACCATTGAACTCAGGGATTGGTAAACTAGTATTGGAAGCCATTTTAGAAAGCAACTTTTATTTCAACTTCAAACAAGCTATACAAAAAAGTACAAAATAGATCACTGATTTACTGATTTAAATCAAATCTAGCTTTCTTAAAATGCTCACTGATTTGGCGTTCTTCTTCTTGAGGATTTCCCAAGTCTGGAAAGGTGAAGTTGTCTGCTTCGTCGTCACTGATTATAATGACTTCTTTTGCTGCTGCTGCTGGCTCAAGACGCCTTTTGAGAACAACTCGTTCTTCAATTGCAGGTTTCACCTCCACTGGTTATTTTTTCTTTGCTTCTACTTCTGCTTTTGCTAGTTCTGGATTAGGAGAGCGAGGTGTATAGCTCTCACTCGTTTCAACTTCAGGCACTGCAGGAGTATAACTGTCACTTGATTGTCCTTCAGGTACTGTTTTAACCATCTCGGATACAACTACTCTTTGCCTGAAGATATTATCTTCAGAATATGCCTCGTATCCAGAATCTGGTTTTCTCTGATGTGCAATCACTTGGTTTTCCAACTGACAAAACATTGTATGAAGTCCACTCTGTTGGACTTTAAAAAAAAAAAAAGCTCCCCTCCTCACCGCAGTCATAATAGCATCCAGATGACCGAATCATCTACCCAAAAATACACCGCATGCACTGGGTTACAATAATGATGCCAAATAAAAACTTTTCACCCTTTTAATTTTTTTAAAACAATTTTCCAAAATTTGTTTTAATAAAGCCCTTAAAAATTTTAACAATTTTCTATAGATATTTTAAATTAGTTTTTTAAATAAAAGTTTATTTAAAAAACTTAATAAAAAATATAAATAAAAATTATTAAATTTTTAAAAACTTTAATTAAAAAACAAATAAGAAAAAAATTAATTAAAAAACCTTTTGTTTTTTTTTTCTCGTCGCAAAATCCCCGACGGGATTCGAACGCAGGACCTCCATGTCCTACCCGCAGCCACTAGCCGCTACACCACGCGACGCCGATGAAAGAAATGCAAACTCCCACTGTATTAAACCTTGCTGCATCGGCGATTAAAAAAAAATAGTAAAAACTTGGTTTTTAACCCCCGATGAGATTCGACCCCGGGACCTCTATCCCGCAAGCAAGAGACTCAACCGACTACGCTACGCACTGCGGCTGGAAACCAAAGGAACCTCCTATTCCTTATACGTCTACGGGCGGTAGGTGTTTTAAAAAAAAAACAAAAGGATTAATCCCACATGCAGTGGGAGGGAGTAAAAATACTCCTCTTATATGCGCGAAGGCGCATTAACATTCGATTGCCTTCGGGCAATCGCTCCTCAACACTATGCTTTCTCCTCGACCAATCTGCATGCATCATGTGTCACCCTTAGACGAATCCGTGTCCGCCACGTGGACAAAACAAGTTTTTCCTTGTCATCGCACACTCGACCGCCACGTCAGCTCGATTGCCACATCAGCTCCCAGTTCACTCAGTTAGTGCTCTATCAGCACTCGCCATGTGTCAGCTACCGTCACCTCATCGTCCACCTTAGCTCTTCGAGCTACGTGTCCACGTCAGCTGTTGCTCTGCCTACCACGTGTCACCTCAAAAATCATGTGGCCTCAAAATCCATGCCCAACTCTGCCACCTCCTCGATCTGATCGCCAGCTCCTCGAACACGATGCACCCTCGAGATACGTGCCCAGCATGCTCGCTAGCCAATCACCGTGTGACCTCAGGATTCGTGCCCGTGCAACCTCAAGATTCGTGCCCAGCACGATTGCCCAACCAGCTCTGATACCAAATCTAGAAATCAAACCAGGTGGCACTATGAAAGATTAATAACAAAATTAACACAAATTAATTAAACTTCAATAATCTTCACGCAGCCATTACAACAACACGAACATAGGATAGAGTTTCTAATTTATATGAAAGGAGAAGGGAGGAAGTCGGTGGAGAGGAAAAGAAGGGAGGTTGGAGGAATAAGGGGAAAGGAGGTGGAGCGATAAGGAGGAAGAGGGAATAAAGGAGGGAATGGAGGGATAAGGAGAAGAGAAGAATTTATTGACTTAAAAATCATGTCGACATTTGCCGACAACTAAACCTAGCCTAACCACTAAGTGTTCACACTTGCTACAGACATTAGTTGTCATTTATGTCAAGGAAAATAAAGGTTTAATGGTTTTACCATGGTGGTGCTTGCAAAAGAAAAAGGAAGATATTTTATGGTGGCAAAGACTTTATCCAAAGAAAAGGCCCAAAGGAGAAAAAGAAATTATAATATTTAAATCTATGAAGATTTAAATAATTATAATAATTAAAAAATTAAAAGGGCCCAAAGGTTAAAATATAAATTATAATATTTAAATCTACTTTAGATTTAATTATTATAATAATTTTAAAGGTTTAGTTGGGCGCCAATGTTGAAATTTCAAATACCTCCCCAAGCACCGACGTGAAGGATCATAAGGGCAAATGCATATATATAACATAAAGTTTATTGCAAAGTGAAATGGTATGATGCAAAAATTTGTAATGCATGTGCAAAATTCATGAAAGTCGTATGCACTTCGTTCGTGGTCACGTGGGAGAAAGGACAAAGGGGCAACACTTTTCGAGGTCGAAATCGGGATAAAGAGTGGTGATAGCGAAAAGAAATCCCATATGGGTAGCTAGCCCAGATGGCAGATCCCTTGGCGCTAAGTCGTAGCAGTAGGGAGGTCTCAAGTTCGAGACATGACGGAGGTAAGAGAGTAAAGTTTTTGAAAAATATTTTACATTGGAGATAGGGAATAAAGAAGAGCATGTGCAAGTTAGGTTTCGTGTGGGTGGCTAGCCCATGTGATGGCCTAGCCGAAGCTAGGGCATGGGCCAACAAGCGACATCGGTTCGAATCATGGTGGCGACAACAAGGGGGAATAATATTTTTGATGAAATAATTATTTGCTAAGGCTAAGGTATGCGCTTGCTTAGGGAGTCATAAGGTGATTATTTTATTATTTTTAATTTTGAATTAAAAAGGACAACGTGGAGTAATTAAGGTTGTTTGAATTAAAAAGGAGTTTTACCTAGTGCTATGTGTGGTGTATTATGTTATGGTCTTGTTGAAGAATTGAGGTGCATTGAAATATTTTATTTTAAGTAGGAGGTATAAGGTGTATAAGAAAATTTCATGTGTGTAATTTGTGGTTTTGTTGGGTTGAATTTTATTTTGCAATATTAGGAGTAATAAGGTGTGATAAGTTGCTTGACATTTTATTATAACTCTTGCATGGTGAAAGGAAGATATGAAAGGTTTTGTTGAGTATTAATGCTTTATTTTTTAGAACAAAAGAAGAGTGATTGAACATCAATTTCAGATTTCATTGAGCATATCTTTTTGAGAAGAAAGTTCATGTGGATGTTTTGAGAAAGTATCTTGCAATCTAACCCTTGAAGTGGCACTAGAAAAATCAGTTATTTGTGAGAACAGGTTTTTGAAGACATATCTCCATAAGAGCAAATTAAGAGGTATGGGCACATCATTCCTTGTTTAAAGTATTTTGTTGAAGTGAATGTTTTGGAACATAAGGTGGAGATAAAAGGGTTGTTTGGTAAGCATTGTTGGAAATATTTGAGTTAGGATTTGTGCTTCATTGTTGAATGATTTTGGAAACATTTGGGATAGAGTTTGAGAACAAGATTGTGCTTCCATTGTTGAAAGAGATTGAGACACTTGTGCTAGATATTGTGAACTACTTGTGCTAGGGTTGAAGACAAGTTATTGCATCATTGTGAAACCTTTTGAACATTGGTTTGAGAGATATTGATAGCAATTGTGAAAGTGTTTGAGATCAATTTTGTGAGGGAAAATTGTGCATTAGTGTGATTGATCTTTGAGAGAAAATTTGCAAGAAAGATAGACCAATTTTGTGAAACAAGTTATACATTATTTTGATTTGATTTGAAAGGGTTTTTGCAAGAGATAGAGATTGGATTAATTGAGTACAAGATTTGTGAGTGTGAAGAACATATTGAGTTTTTGATAGAGCATATCATTCTCTATATGTTCCAGAGGTTAAACGAATTCTAAGTAGAATTTATCTGTTTGAAGAAAGCTTTTTTGAAAGAGATTTAAGTTTTGTTTGTATGCAAGATTTGGAAATATTTGAGCAGGTTTTGTGAGCAGCATTGAAGGTATATTTGAGCAAGTCTTTGAGAAGTCTTGAAGGTAGATTTGAGCAAGTCTTTGAGAAGGCTTGAAGGTATATTTGAGCAAGTATTTGAGAAGGCTTGAGGGTATATTTGAGCAAGTTTTGAGAAGGCTTGAGGATATATTTGAGAAAGTCTTGAGAAGGCTTGAAGGTAGATTTGAGCAAGTCTTTTGAGAAGGCTTGGGGTTTAGAAGTTTTGAGAAGGCTTGAAGGTAGATTTGAGCAAGTCTTGAGAAGACTTGGGATAGTTTTTGTGTAGATTTGTGAGCAAAGATAGAGTAGATTTGTGCTAGACTTATGACAAGGTTTGGTGCAGATTTGAGATAGAGTTGAGAGTAGGCTTTGGAGGTGATATAGTAAAGAGGATATAGGTCTCTAGTGGATAGAGGTCCATCAACTAGTGTAGTGGGGATAGAGGTCTCCTATGGAGAGAGATCCATAAGCTAGAGTAGTGGGGATATAAGTCTTCTAGAAGTTCATCAACTAGAGTAGAGGGGATAGAGTTCTCTTATGGATAGAGATCCATGAACTAGATCAAAAGGAAAGAGTTCTCCTATGGAGAGAGATCCATGAACCAGCTAGGGAGATAGAGTTCTTCTATGGATAGAGATCCATGAACCAGTTGAGGAGATAGAGTTCTCCTGGATAAAGTTCCATGAACCAGAGCAAAGGGAAAGAGTTCTCCTATGGAGAGAGATCCATGAACCAGAGCAAGGGGATAGAGTTCTCCTATGGAGAGAGATCCACAAATCAGAGCATAGGGGATTGGTGTCTCCTTTGGATAGAGGTCCATAAACATTGTAATAGGGAATTGATTCCCAAGAGATTTGTTGAGAAAATTTAGAAGAAATATTTTCTTCGTGGATGTAACCCACATTGGGTGAACCACGTTAAATTTGTGTCTCTCATGTGTGTGATGATTTGTGCATTGCTTTGATTACTACTATTGATATTGCCATTGATAATATTGGATAATATTATTTGGGAAAGAAAAGTAAAAGTTGATCTTATACTGTTCACCCCCCTCTCAGTATAAGCCTGTGTTCTTCAATTGGTATCATAGTGGGTTCCTTCGAAAGAGTCTAACAACTTGAAGGAAGATATTACAGGAACACAGATGGCATCTCAGAATGGATCTTCATCAAATAAGGCACCATTGTTCGATGGGAACAATTATGCTTTCTGGAGCATAAGAATGAAGACTTACTTGATGGCACAAGGATATGAGACATGGCAATCCGTTGAGGATGGGTTCACACCTACAACTACTCCTCCCACAGATAAATATGGTAAGATGTTACATGTGAATAATGCCAAGGCTATGAATGGAATCTTAAGTGGATTACGTGAAGCAGAATTTGTGAAAGTTATGCACTGCAAATCAACAAAAGAGATATGGGAAAAATTGAAGCAAACATATGAGGGAGATAAAAAGGTCAAGATGGCAAAACTACAAAATCACAAGAAAAGGTTTGAAGATTTGAATATGGAAGATGAGGAAGATATTGCTACATACTTACTTCATGTGGATGAGGTTGTTAATACCATGCGTGGACTTGGATTCGAAATTGAAGACTCCAGTGTTGCTCAAAAAGTATTAAGGTCACTTCCTATGAGGTATGATGGAAAAGTTTCAGCTATAGAAGAGATGAGAGATATTGAAAAGTTGACTATGGATGAGTTACATGGAATTCTCACAGCTTATGAGATGAGAATAGTAAAGGATCCCAACTCCAAGAAAGAGGTAACTTTCAAAGCTTCAAAGAAGATAAAATATAAGAGATCAAAATCAAGTGGTGAGTCAAGCAGTGATGAAGAAGCTAACTATGGGAGAAGAAACAAGGACTCAAGAAAGCACAAAGGTATGAAGACTGTGAAATGTTTTAATTGTGGTAATTTTGGTCACTATGCATCTAATTGTCTAGAATTTAAAAGTAGTAGTAGTGAAGAGAAACAGGATCATAAGAAAAAGGAAGTAGGAAAATCTAGGTATGAAAAGAAAAATAGGTATGGACAAGGCAAGCATGAAAAGAAGTTCTTTCAAAGGTACAAGAAGAGTTTCTATGTTAACAAGGCAAGCAAGGCTTCAAGTGATAGTGATGAAAGACTCTCAGATAGTGAAGAAGAAGAGATTCTATTTTTGGCAATAGAAGAGGAAGAAAATGCTCTTGTTGAAGATAAAGTTGAAAAGTATGAAGATGCTCTTGAAGACCAAGAAGTAGAGAAATATTTAGAAAATGAAGAGGAAGGCATAATTGATCTAGAAGCAGAACTTATTGTTGCTCTCAGAGAATTGAAAAAGGTTAGAAAGCAGAATTCAAGACTAAAGACTCAAGTTCAAGAATGTGAGGAAGAAAAGGAAAAGCTTCTACAAGACTTGACAAACTCAAAAGCTAAGGCAAGGAGATTTAAAGAGGTCATGAGTGAAAAGTTAGAGGTAAAAGAGTTAGAATGTGAAAGATTAGAACATGAGGTAGTTTCACTAAGGATGGAAGTGAAATATTCTAAGGACAAGCTACACAGGTTTGGGAAAAGTTCAAAGACTTTGGATAAGATTATCAATGCACAAAGATCTTCATCTATCAAAATAGGACTTGGTTTTGAAGAAGGACAAGGGAAACAAGAAGAAGGGTCAAGCTCAAGCTCAAAAGAAGAGGAAGTTTTAGAGGAAGAGAGTGAAGAAGAAATTGAGACTTATGCGGATAAGTTGAAGAATAGAAGCTTCACTAAGAAAGGAAACAATGCACAAACAAGAAACATGGATCATCACAGAGAAGGCAAAGAAAGGACTAAGAGACCAGAGGGTTCAAGACAAGATTTCTTCAAAGGATATTGTTTTTCATGTAATCGGTTTGGTCACAAGGCTATGCATTGCAGGACTCATGGAAAGGAGTATGGCCTCACTAAAAGGAATGTCAACTCTTTCAAATATGGATATTTCTTCCAAGGGTATTGCTACTCTTGTAATCACTTTGGTCATAAAGCAATCCACTATAGGGTTCATGATAGAAATGATTATGGCTTCACCAGGAGGAACTTCAAGATATTTGCACCTTCCAAGAACTACAACATTAAGTGTTACAAGTGCAATAATCTTGGGCATAAGGCCAAGTGGTGTAGAACAGAGTTTCCAGAACTTCTAGAGATAAGCAAGAATAGGGACACTCAAAAGGATCAAAAGGGTATGTTGAAAAAGAAGGTTGACAAAGAAAAAGAGCATTGTATGTTGGGAGTAGAGATACTCCCACCCCAAAATTAATCACCTCAAGGAGAGGAGGTGGGGAGGGGCTGAGCTAAGAGTCTTATATTTAGCCCCAAAGGAGTCCCTTTGCCATTGATGTCAAAGGGGGAGAGATTTGAGTAAGGGGAAGAGCATTCAGTAGGGGGAGCAGTTTCTCAGGGGAGCAGATTTGGAATCCAGTGGTTGGAAAAGGAATTTTTAGAAAGGGTTGCCATCAATGACAAAGGGGGAGATTGTTGGAAATTTTGAGTATATTGTTGTCATTGATGTCAAAGGATTGATGTCATAAGTTGATGACATTAGTTGTCATTTATGTCAAGGAAAATAAAGGTTTAATGGTTTTACCATGGTGGTGCTTGCAAAAGAAAAAGGAAGATGTTTTATGGTGGCAAAGACTTTATCCAAAGAAAAGGCCCAAAGGAGAAAAATAAATTATAATATTTAAATCTATGAAGATTTAAATAATTATAATAATTAAAAAATTAAAAGGGCCCAAAGGTTAAAATATAAATTATAATATTTAAATCTACTTTAGATTTAATTATTATAATAATTTTAAAGGTTTAGTGTGGGCGCCAATGTTGCAATTTCAAATACCTCCCCAAGCATCGATGTGAAGGTTCATAAGGGAAAATGCATATTTATAACATAAAGTTTATTGCAAAGTGAACAATGGGCTATGTATGCAAAAATTCGTGTTAATGCATGTGCAAAATTTGTGAAATTCGTATGCGCTTCGTTCATGGTCACATGGGAGAAAGGACAAAGGGGCAGTGCCTTTTCGAGATCAAATTTGGGATAAGGTGTGGTGATAACAAGAAGAAATCCCATCTAGGCAGCTAGCCCAGATGGTAGATCCCTTGGTGCTAAGTCATAGTAGTAGGGAGGTCTCGAGTTCGAGACACGATGGAGGCAGAGAGTTAAAGTTTTTAAAAATTTTTTGCATCGAAGTCAAGAAATAAAGAAGAGCACATGGAGTTAGGTTTCGTGTGGGTGGCTAGCCCATGTGGTGGCCTAGCCGAAGCTAGGGTGCGGGCCAACAAGTGACACGGTTTGAATCGCGATGGTGACAACAAGGGGGAAATAATTTTTGATGAATTAATTATTTGCTAAGGCTAAGGTATGTGCTTGCTTAGGGAGTCATAAGGTGATTATTTTATTATTTTTGAATTAAAAAGGACAGCGTGGAGTAATTAAGGTTGTTTGAATTAAAAAGGAGTTTTGCCTAGTGTTATGTGTGGTGTATTATGTTATGGTCTTGTTGAAGAATTGAGGTGCATTGAAATATTTTATTTTAAGTAGGAGGTATAAGGTGTATTAAGAAAATTTATGTGTGTAATTTGTGGTTTTGTTGGGTTGAATTTTATTTTGCAATATTAGGAGTAATAAGGTGTGATAAGTTGCTTGACATTTTATTATAACTCTTGCATGGTGAAAGGAAGATATGAAAGGTTTTGTTGAGTATTAATGCTTTATTTTTTAGAACAAAAGAAGAGTGATTGAACATCAATTTCAGATTTCATTGAGCATATCTTTTTGAGAAGAAAGTTCATGTGGATGTTTTGAGAGAGTATCTTGCAATCTAACCCTTGAAGTGGCACTAGAAAAATTAGTTGTTTGTGAGACAGGTT
This sequence comes from Wollemia nobilis, assembly GCA_028583015.1. Lineage (NCBI taxonomy): Eukaryota > Viridiplantae > Streptophyta > Pinopsida > Araucariales > Araucariaceae > Wollemia > Wollemia nobilis. Next base: position 16,208,732 of record JAQPPZ010016436.1, on the reverse strand, counting down.
TTTGAAGACATATCTCCATAAGAGCAAATTAAGAGGTATGGGCACATCATTCCTTGTTTAAAGTGTTTTGTTGAAGTGAATTTTTTGGAACATAAGGTGGAGATAAAAGGGTTGTTTGGTAAGCATTGTTGGAAATATTTGAGTTAGGATTTGTGCTTCATTGTTGAATGATTTTGGAAACATTTGGGATAGAGTTTGAGAACAAGATTGTGCTTCCATTGTTGAAAGAGATTGAGACACTTGTGCTAGAGATTGTGAACTACTTGTGCTAGGGTTGAAGACAAGTTAGTGCATCATTGTGAAACCTTTTGAACATTGGTTTGAGAGATATTGATAGCAATTGTGAAAGTGTTTGAGATCAATTTTGTGAGGGAAAATTGTGCATTAGTGTGATTGATCTTTGAGAGAAAATTTGCAAGAAGAGATAGACTAGTTTTGTGAAACAAGTTATACATTGTTTTGATTTGATTTGAAAGGGATTTTGCAAGAGATAGAGATTGGATTAATTGAGTACAAGATTTGTGAGTGTGAAGAACATATTGAGTTTTTGATAGAGCATATCATTCTCTATATGTTCTAGAGGTTAAATGAATTCTAAGTAGAATTTGTCTGTTTGAAGAAAGCTTTTCTGAAAGAGATTTAAGTTGTGTTTTGTATGCAAGATTTGGAAATATTTGAGCAGGTTTTGTGAGTAGCATTGAAGGTAGATTTGAGCAAGTCTTTTGAGAAGGCTTGAAGGTATATTTGAGCAAGTCTTTTGAGAAGGCTTGAAGGTAGATTTGAGCAAGTCTTTTGAGAAGGCTTGAAGGTAGATTTGAGCAAGTATTTTGAGAAGGCTTGAAGGTAGATTTGAGCAAGTCTTTTGAGAAGGCTTGGGTAGATTTGAGCAAGTATTTGAGAAGGCTTGGGTTTATTTGAGATAGGTTGAAGTAGGTTTGATTGGTGATTTGAGTAGATTAAGAATTTGTGCTAGAGTTTTGAAAGGGTTTGGTGTAGATTTGAGATAGAGTTGAGAGCAGGATTTGGAGGTGATATATAAAAGAGGATAGAGGTCTCTAGTGGATAGAGGTCCATCATCTAGTGTAGTGGGGATATAGGTCTCTTGTGGAGAGAGATCCACAAGCTATAGTAGTGGGGATATAAGTCTTCTAGAAGTTCACCATTCAGAGCAGAGGGGAAAGAGTTCTCCAATGGAGAGAGATCCATAAACTAGAGAAAAGGAGATAGAGTTCTCCTATGGAGAGAGATCCATGAACCAATTGAGGAGATAGAGTTCTTATGGATAGAGATCCATGAACTAAGGAGATAGAGTTCTCCTGGATCAAGTTCCATGAACCAGAGCAAAGGGGAAAGAGTTCTCCTATGGAGAGAGATCCACGAACCAGAGCAAGGGGATAGAGTTCTCCTGTGGAGAGAGATCCACAAATCAGAGCATAGGGGATTGGTGTCTCCTTTGGACAGAGGTCCATAAACATTGTAATAGGGAATTGATTCCCAAGAGATTTGTTGAGAAAATTTAGAAGAAATATTTTCTCCGTGGATGTAACCCACATTGGGTGAACCACGTTAAATTTGTGTCTCTCATGTGTGTGATGATTTGTGCATTGCTTTGATTACTGCTATTGATATTGCCATTGATAATATTGGATAATATTGTTTGGGAAAGAAAAGTAAAAGTTGATCTTATACTGTTCACCCCCCTCTCAGTATAAGCTTGTGTTCTTCAATCACTCTACATGATAACTCGTATGGACACCCGATCCTACCCATTCAAGGTACCATCACATAAATCATTTGCAATTGGATTCCTATCCTTCGTGATAGTAATTATGATTCAAGCCTCATCGCTTGACTAATTCTAAAAACTCTTCATATTTGGAATACACCCCAGTTCCCCAATCTAGATGCAACCAATACAAATAGACCTGGGTGTTGCCTCCTTGCAACTCCATTAGGTTATGAGATTCATCTTAATAAAGGGTTCTAACATGGTTACCAAAATTGTGTCCTTCTTGAAACCCTTCATGACCCAAAAACATAAAATAAGACATTTATCATAACTCTCCCTAATCATAAATAAAACATATTTACATTACTGATTTAGAAAAGATTAGTTCATCTGTAATTCTTTTTCTCAAAATCATTAACCATATCATTAAAGATTAAACTTACTTTATAGGCATGAATAAATTTCATCCACAAGTATGTACTACATTAAATGTCCACTTTCAATTCATATTAATAAATCATAAACACTTTGCTACTAATCATTCACAATACTTATGATTTCCTTCCATAATCAATTGAAAGCATTAATAACAATTATTCTAAACATAAAATATTCATATTCATAATAAGGAAACTTAACAATATAATATCTCTACATTCTTTCTTCACTAGTAATTTCATAACTAATCATTATAAATTATATTCTCTTTCTTCAAGAGATTATTTTACATCATTTTCAAAAGTATTGCATAAACTGGATAATACATGATAGAAATCATTCTATCCCTATTATTGTTTACTGAATTCCTTGATCTCCATGGCAAAGTGGTTGGAGTAAGGGATGAGGACAACTCTTAAGTATGAAAATGCAACTCTAACATGCAATTTTCCATAAAACAACCACTCATATTACCATACAATTCCCATACAACCTTTTTCTAGGAGAGAAGGTCATACTTCTCCCTAGAATAGAATCTGCTTCTATTCTATTACTTCAATATAATTTACATAAAAAGAACTTGCTTCCAAAATAATCATGGGCTCATAAAACAAACCTTATTAATTTAAGAAAACTAAATATTCTTATCCAAACAAATACTAACAATTCTTAGTTTAATCCAAACAAGATTGTCTCTTTTTTTTTCTTTTTTAAAGAACAATAACAAACAATAAATCTTTAATTATTTACAAGTAAAAACAAACTCTATATTACTTAACTGCATAATTTTAAAAATAAACATTTTTAAACCAATAAAACCAGAGTATTGCTTTTCCATCCTTTCTAAATTCAAACAACAATTCCATACATTACTTTTCCACAAGCTTTTAACTCTAGTTATATTAATTTATTCTCATAAATGAGCTAATCCCAAAGAGAATGGATTAATTAAACATTCTTTATAATTATTAAAAGTATGGGTTTATTTCTAATCCCAGTATTTTTCAACAACAACTGTTATTGGTTGGTTCTTTCTACATTCCAAACAATAACCATGATTAAAACTTTAGTTTTACCTTCCACATCAGCCATAAATCTAAACATAAGGTTCCAAATAATCAAATAAATATTACTCTTATATTGAAACCAGCATGAAGGTATTTAGATAAAAGATCTTCTATTTTAATATTCTTCATATGCAACTACACAGGCTTTTAAAAATCAACAAGAAGGTGTTAGAAGAAAGAACCTAAAATATATAGGCATAATATTTCTAACAATGAAGCTATTTAAACCAATAATTTTCCTATGCATGCACAGGATTTTTAAAAATCAGTATGAAGGTTTTAAAAGAACCTAAAATGTATAGGCATATCATTTCTAGCAATGAAGCTATTTAAATCAATATTCTTCTTATGCATGCATAGGATTTTAAAAATCAGCATGAAGGTTTCAAAATAACCTAAAATGTACAGGCATATGGTTTCCAGTAATAAAGCTATTTAAATCAATATTCTTCTTATGCATGCACACGCTTTTAAAAATCAGCATGAAGGTTTAAAAGAACCTAAAATGTATAGGCATATCATTTCCAATGAAGCTACTTAAACCAATATTATTTTTATGCATGCACATGCTTATAAAAATCTAGCATGAAGATTTTAAACAAACCTAAAATGTACAGGCATATCATTTCTAGCAATGAAGCTATTTAAACCAATATTCTTCTTATGCATGCACAGGCTTTTAAAAATCCAACATGAATATTTTAAAGTAACCTACGATGTATAGGCATATAATTTCCAGCAATGAAACTAATTAAACCAATATTCAAACATCCCAAAGTTTAAGGCACTTATACAACTGAGAAACCAAGTAGAGAAAGCTTTCAAGATCTAGTGCAGATGCAAAAAGGTGTTTACTAGATCTGCTTTTCCATGGGATATAGTTTTAGCAAACTTGACCTTTGATATTTTGTTACATGTGGGATGCATTCATTCCCAAGTCTATGGAACTTCTAGCACACCACGAGATGTTATTGATAAACTTCATCAACTTTCTCATATGGTTTAGGATCTTCAAAAGGTCCAAAAGGAAATTAAAAAGAAGACAACTAGCAATGATGAGCAAGTTCAGGTTTTGATTAATTTTATTTCTTCTTTGAAGACTTCAAAAGATATCATGGAAGATACGCCAAATATTTCTTCATATAACAGGCTCTCCCACAAATGAGTGTTGATATCTGGTGTATTGCAACAAGATATAGCTATAGTCTTTTTGTTGTTATTAGCTTCTATTCTTATGTATATTCAATTATGGATGCTTTACTCCTTATCCACCTCAATGAGTGTTGATATCTGGTGTATTGCAACAAGATATAGCTATAATTTTTTTGCTGTTATTAGCTTCTATTCTTATGTATATTCAATTATGGATGCTTTACTCTTTATCCACCTCATTTTATTTTTTAGTTGGTGGACAATGTTAGCACCATAATATTGTAATATTCTAGTTAATGAATTAATATAATCTTAGTTTTTTCTCAAAAAAAAAATAAACCAATATTCTTCTTATGCATACACAAGATTTTAAAAATTAGCATGAAGGTTATAAAAGAACCTAAAATGTATAGGCATATCATTTTCAGCAATTAAGCTATTTAAAACAATATTCTTCTTATGCATGCACAGGATTTTAAAAATCAACATGAAGGTTTTAAAAAAACCTAAAATGTACAGGCATAACATTTTCAGCAATGAAGCTATTTAAACCAATATTCTTCTTATGCATGCACAAGCTTTTAAAAATCAACATGAAAGTTTTAAAAGAACCTAAAATGTACAAGCATATCATTGACAACAATGAAGTTACTTAAACCAATATTCTTCTTATGCATGCACAAGTTTTTAAAAATCAACATGAAGGTTTTTAGAAGAAAGAACCTCTTCAACAATGTCTTCAAAAATTCTTCAATATTCTTCTTATGCATGCACAGGATTTTAAAAATCAACATGAAGGTTTTTAGAAGAAAGAACCTCTTCAGCAACATCTTCAAAAATCTTCTACTTTCCACTGCAAGCTCTCTTCCTCCGATCTCCCACCTGCTAGCCCCCTCTCACCTCTTCAACTACTGGCCCCATATAAAGAACATGCAAAAATAAATGTTAGAAAACACTCCTTTCCATTTCCTCCCATTCTATTTTTCCTCCATCAATGCATATGCAACACATCCTCTAATATTGGGGTTTTCTTTTTCTTTCTTTTTTAATAAAATAACCCCCCTAAATAAAAAGCCTCTTACTATTTTTTTTTGCTTTTTAATTTTCTAAAGTTCATTAAATAAATATTTCTCTAATAATAATATTACTCCTTAATTAAATGTTAGCTTACTAACATTAATATAGAATAATTAATTTCTCATCAACACATTTATTTCTTTTAGCCAAATGCATCCTCCTATGCATTATATATATATATATATATATATATATATATATATATATATATATATTTTTTATTTTTTTTTTTTAATGAATCTCTTCATTTAATCCATCTTCTAATGCTACCATCATTGGGATAATAATTAATTATCTATCCTATAAATTAAATTAATACCCATTGTTAATATTAATATCCATCCAGAAGAGAATATTAACCATTAGTTTTCATGCATATAAACCATAAATGCTTATTACCTATGCAAATACATTATACCACCTCTTGTTACGCCGATAGGCGTCCTACAATGGCAGCCAGGAAGGTCAACCACACCGTAAACAATATTAATATTTTATTAAAAAAACCGACATTAAGAAAATTATCCGCCGACATTAAGGGTTACGATGGATTTAAAATATTTAAAAAATATTTAAACTATTTAAACTATTTAAACTAAAATGGTGCCCAAAATTTCTAATATTATTTGCTTCTCTCCTCGAACTCTTCTCTATATTATTAAAAGTGGATAGGCGCCTATCTATCACACCCTCAAGAAATGAGATAGGCACCTCGAGATTGATAACTCTCAACGTTTATAGATATATATATTTTATATATCTAAGCTAGTTCTTAATTAACAATATTTTTTATGAGTGTCCCGTCATCACCTATCTATTAAGAATTGCTTGTTCAAGCAATTTTCCAGCCACTGGTATAATGGCATTTAAAACACACACAATTATGCAAATGCAACTATATGAGGGTATTTAATCTAACCATCATTTCGCTTATTTCGATATCTAATTCTCGGTGGTCAACTTCCTTATCCACCTATGAGAGTACCTGGTCCTGCAACCATACATAATATCAACAGTACCATATTCTTATATAATATAACCAAACTATCAAATACAAATTAACCATACATAATGCATTTTAGACTAAGCATTGAATAATCATATTTTTATACATAATCTATAATATTAATAAGTCTTGCCAAGGTGGGTCGTGACACTTTGTCACAGTAAGCAAAATAGCTAGCTTACCTTGGTAGAGGCTTGGTTAGCCTCAATCCTCTTTCAACCACTCTCTCCTATTGCAATAAGTTGATGTAGGAGCCTATTTTTAGAGGTTTTTTTTAAAATAAGTTTTAAAGTAAATTTTATATTACTCAAAATGGAATTATTTGACGCAAAATATAATTTGTCGAAAATGGTAATTATTAAAAAAAAATAATAATTTATGAAAAAATAATTTGCCAAAATTAGTATTTTTTTTATTTTTACGGTTTTTTTTTAGGGTTTCTTTTAGGGCTTCAAGTTTTAGGGTTTTATTTTAGGGTTTCTTTGGGGATATATATGCCCTTGGTATTGAATTGTAAAAGGGAAGTGAATCCAGGAATGAGAAAATAAATTATTTACTAATTTATTTCTATGTACTATAGTTTTTATGTGAATAGAGGGTTTTACTGATTATTTTCATTTATTGCAGTTTTTATGTAAATGGAGGGTTACATATTATTTTCATTTACTATAGTTTTTATGTAATGGGAAGTATTTTGTTTTGACCTCTTGCAGCTGGATTCACATCATTTGGTATCAAAACAAGTTGGATCTTGTTGGAAGGAGAAAATAGAAGAGAAGAAAAGAGAAAATGAGAGGTGAGCAAAGAGGCTCAAAAAAAAAAAATGGCACTTTATGCAGTGCTTGTAGAAGGTTTGTAAAACCTTGGAGACAGAAATTGAAACTTTGTGTAAGTGCTTGCAGGAGGTTTTTTTTATGTAAAAGCCTCAAAGAAAGAGATTGACACTTTGTGTAGTGCTTGCAGAAGGTTTGTAAAACCTTGGAGAAAGAAATTGGCACTTTGTGTAAGTTCTTGCAGGAGATTTTTTATATAAAACCTCAGAAGAAGGAATTGACACTTTGTGTAGTACTTGCAGAAGGTTTGTAAAACCTTAAATAAATAAATTGGCACTTTGTGTAGTGTTTGCAAGATGATTTTTTAATTAAAAACCTCAGAGGGAAGAATTGACACTTTGTGTAGTGCTTGTAGGAGGTTTGCTATTTTAAAACCTCGAAGGAATAAATTGGCACTATGTGTAGTGCTTGCAGGAGGTTTGAGATATAAAACCTCAAAATAAGATTAGTACTTTGAGGAGTACTTGCAGATGTGTGACACTCTATGGAGAGCGGTCATGAGTTTGATCAGAGGAACTCGTAGGAGCATAGTTCTTTTCAACCAAAGGAGCATGATGCAGAGCCTATTTTTAGAGGGTTTTTTTAAAAGAAGTTTTAAAGTAATTTTAATTACTCAAAATAGAATTATTTGATGCAAAATATAATTTGCCGAAAATAGTAATTACTAAAAAAGACAATTTTTTATAAATAGTAAATTTTTTTATTTTTAAGGTTTTAAGCTTTAGGGTTTCTTTTAGGGCTTCAAATTTTAGGGTTTTCTTTTAGGGTTTCTTTGGGGATATATATTCCCTTGGTATTGCATTGTAAAAGGGAAGTGAATCCAAGAATGAGAAAATAAATTATTTACTGGTTTATTTCAATGTACTATAGTTTTTATGTGAATGGAGGGTTTTACTGATTATTTCCATTTTTTGCAGTTTTTATGTAAATGGAGGATTTTACATATTATTTTCATTTACTGTAGTTTTTATGTAATGGGAGGTATTTTGTTTTGACCTCTTGCAGTGGGAGGTATTTTGTTTTGACCTCTTGCAGCTGGATTCACATCATAAGTGGACACTTTTCAAACCTCGTTGACTACTAATCGACACCACCAGTGCAGAATCCACCACATGATTTGATCGTGAGATAACCATTTTATTTTGCTTTTCTAAATTGTAGGATATTATCCCATATTCTTTGTATGGGAGGCTTCGAGGTCTTTAAAAGGCATGAGGTACGTAAAGAGAATCCATCTGGTGAGGCTGGTAGACATTATACACCATGAACCAACCGCCACTCTTGATATTCCTTGACTTTTCTCCTATTGATCCTTGCTAAACTGGTTGACCTGCATGGATTTTTTGGCATTCTACGTTGACTTGACTAAAATCAACATTGACTGGATGATTTGTTGCCATTGACTGGGTAAAAATATGCAGAAATAATTCATTATTTTTTAATTTAGTGCAAAAGCAACAATTAATGTGTTTATTTTTGCATCTCTACCCTTGTAAATTTGTCAAACTACTTGGTAGAGACAAATTTTATTTTGCTTGGACCTAGAAATTAATTTTTTGTAAAATGGAGTGCATTTTCGGTTGAACCCGATACTTCTAAATCCACTTTCATCCTTGAAGACTATTTTGGAAGCACACTTCCTTCACAATACCATGGCCCTTTTTATGTGATCATGGATATCACATGGGTACTCCATGCATTGGAGTTGTCTTTGCCCTTAGTGGCTTGTCTCTTAGTGGATTTTTCAACTTGGCTCATATCTTCACCAACATGACTTACAACACTCCTTCAAGTAGAACCACATCAAACACAACTTCTACATCAACTTTCGTTTCAGCTTCTTGGCTATTTTAGCTTTCGAAGCCTTTGAGGATTTTCTATCCTCCAACTTTAATCTTTGAAATCTTCTTGAACAAATTATGGATTTGTAAAATGGAGTGCACCTCGATGGTACCCGACACTCCATTCTATTGTTCTAATCCACTTATATACTATTTGGACATTTTTATACTCCCTCAATAGGAGTTAAAGTCACCATTGTGACCTTTTGAAAACATCACTTCACTCCATGCCTTCTTGTACCTTGCACCTTGTGAGTCACTTCCATCTTCCTCATTGGTATTTTTGTCTTGTCTTCCCACTATTTTTGTAACCTTGGCTTTGAGTGTTTTAGCCACGGTAGGTGTCTTGACAAGATGTTCTTCCTTCTTGATGACATGCTTCATCTCATCCTTCTACATGTACTTGACTTTGGTCTCGATAGTATCGACCTTAGTGGGTTCCATTATGAGACGTTGGCATTTCAAAGTCACCAGGATTGTTTCCATGTATTTGATCACAAGGACTTGAGCCTTTTTCCTCTCTTTGTTGCATATTTTTCCATAATGATTCGATTGCAGTTTGATGCATTCGATACATATGCTTATAATTTTAAAGCATGAATTATGTGAGGAGCAAGCAAAATTTTATGAATATAATTTAAGACATATACTAGCATGGCCCTTTTAGCCTTGTTTGCTATGGGTACTGCATTTGTAATAGTAGTCCCTTATCCATTCGATTGGGGTAATTGTGTGCTCTCAAATATATTCTCTGATGATTGTATGCTCTTTGTGATCGAGCAGAGTTTAGAGATGAATGTATGCTCTCTATTATTGAGCAAAAATTTCCACAAGGGTCTTTCTCTTCTTCATCAAGTTTGAAGATTGTATTTTGGGCACTTACACATATCTTCTCTCCCACTTCTATTTTAAAAGCATTAGAGTCCAATGCTTCTTTAGTGGGAAGGTATGATGAGGACATCATTTAGACCTAGGCTTATGTTTATTAGGCTTAGTTTATTTTATTATTTTCTAAAGTCTAAAGTCCTAAGTCTAAGTTAGCAATAAATTACAAATCTTATTCCAACTTGTAAATGTCGGCACATTTGGATGGTATAGTCATTGGGTTTGATTTGTTATCTTCTTAGATTTAACAAATTGGTTTTGATTAGCTTAGTCATAGCTTTCTTGCTAGCATATTTTATTTTGAGAATATTATGGTTGTAAAAGTGCTATTTAAGCACCTATTGAGTAATAAAATATTTAGTCAGTTTTGGTTCCACATCAAAAATGTAGTTCCTATTATATTGAGATCACTCCTAGCAAAGTATAATGCTTTTGTGACTATAATAAATATTATTGAGAAAACACCAAGCTTTGAGAAGTTGGTGAACCTACTTTAGAAATTAGACACCTTACATACAATAAAAGAAGAATAGTTACTACTCACAAGTCAAAGAGGGAAGTAGACATTTAGAAGAGGCATGAGATCTCTACAGTGCTTCCAGTAAAGAAATTTATTTCAAAGATATTAGAATCAAAGAAATGGTTCTCAAAGAAATGCTTTCCACACACAAAATACATAATAAGTTTATGTAAGAAATGGACACACTCTAGAGGAATGTTGACATATTCCATTACATAATGGATATCCTTCATGAGAGATGAACCAACAACATGATAGATCATCTTCAAAATAACAAAATCAAAGTTGGAAAAAGGCACATCAAAGTAATGTACCCAAAGAGAATCAAGTAAAAGAAGTTCAAAAAGAAGAAGATGTGTTTGTTGCACAAGCACACTTGAGGCAACACAATAATATTTGGTACCCCAAACATATTATTGGTCGAGAAACTTGGAAGCATCTAAATCATCATACAAGAAGATTTCCATCGATTAACCACTTCAAGGCAAGAAACCAACATGAAACAACACTACCTAGATATAAAAGCAACTATTACAAGCATATGCTAGGGAATACCTCTAAGGCATATATATTTTGGAACAAATATGATATATTCAAAGCTAATTTATTTTCTACTCCCTTTTCCAAGTACAAAGAAAAGCATCTATAGGATAAATAACCAATTATGAAGAAAGCATTAAAGAAGCATGGAATAGCTTGTAAATTGAATGTTGTTGAAAGAAGATTATGTATCTTTGTAACTTGAACAAGAAATCCCTACATCATTACAAAGCCTAAGATCTCATAAGACTATTATCGAGAAGTGTAGGAGCACTATAAGCAATCAAGATATAGAATGATAAGATGCATTGTGATATCATCAAGATTGACAACATAATTCATGATAAAGAAAAATTTGTTAGACGGTGATAATGGCTATTAGGCCCTAAAGGTTCAAATTTAGTTCAACAAAAAATTGTGGTAGCTATGGGATCATTCAAAGGACTAAAATAAGTGTGTAGAATTGCTAGATATTGAATCTAAAATATACATCCCATTTTTCATGTCACAAAACTTGTGATAAAAGGAGAACTTGGAAAGAATCTAGAACTTGATCACAATGAAAAGCAGAGAGAGAAAGCAGTAAAAGAAGCCATACACAACTTTCATTCCACCATATGTAAGACAAAATTTGACAGACAATCAATTCAACAAGCAACATTAGATGCATTGTAACACATGTTTAACTTGAAGATATTAAAGAAACACACTTCAAGCAAGCATTAAATAAATATTTTTGTAATAAATGTATTTGGAGTGATGATCGATAGAATCCAACACTCCTAAGTATCAAAATAGGAAGTCTACATTAAGGGGAAAATTTTCTCTCTCAAATATGTACATCATCCTAGATATTGTTCTTTGGTCATAAGCAAAATAGAGCATTTGACTATGATGTAATAAATATGGTATGTTAAGAGTTATTGCATCATTGATCGTGTGAGAAGTCAAGTGGTATAACCACCCCCTCACAAGGCACATGCATGTAGTAGAGGACAAGGTAGTTGCAAGTTTATTTCAAGGTTTGCTATGCCTAAAATAGGGATCTTATGTACTTGAATACCATTCATTTCCATAATACAATCATTCAAAGCATTAAGATCTATCATTGTTAATGTGGCACATTTGATGCTAACAATTATCTTATTTTTAATAATTTAACCATTATGATCTTATTTTTAATAATTTAACCATTGTGATAGTAAGGGATACATATTGCTCTAAAAGTCTTCATGGTTTCTAGTTTAATATTTAAATTAGCATATTTAGAACAGAATAGAAGGTTTTTAAAGTCCATGAGGCCAAAATTAGCTTATGGACAAGAAGTTTAAGGAAATGTGGCTGCCAATCCCAAAATATGACCCAATCATTTTTCATTCTACAAGATTGATCGTTTGCCACTTATTTTGATGATAAATTCTCCTACTTTCTCCTCTTAAAACAATTCTAGCAATGACTCCACTTCAAGAGTATCAACATAGCTCGATTATCACTATATGCCTTACATTGTAAAATAAAATATATCTTTGCTTCAATTGCCCTTGATGCACAAAAGATACATACTCTCTTCTTCCATTCCTCTTTTGATCTTTTCCATCTACTTCTTTCGTATCAAAGTTGGTATGAGTTGGTTCTTAGTGTGGCCTTAAGCATCTTTTATCTCCAATTGATATTTGCCCCTATATAGGCCTTTTGGTGGTGATTGTATGTAGGATTAAATTCAACAAGTTAATGTTATTTGTTTCTTCCTAAATTCTTTTCCAACATAGTTGGTTTGAATTTTTCCTTAATAAATGTCTTTATGTCTTTATTATTATTTGGGCATTTATTTGAATTGATATTGTTCATCTAATTTTTTTATCATCTATGTTTGGATTCTTTTGTTCAAATCTTCTTTTATTACAAATTTAGGTCATTTGTTTGTATTTGTTTGTTCGGTTTATTAAATATCCTAGAATACAAACAATAACAATTGTCTCTATATAGAAGATACTTATTTCTACTAAAAAAATCTCAAGTAAAACTTAAATATTTTATTTTGAATTTATTTGCAATCAATTATATCTAAATCTTCTCTATTTACTTTCATTTTAAATTTGATATGTTACTAGCACATACTTCACACCTATACAACATCACTAATACCATTAGTAATTCAAACAAAACATATATCATCTTTTAATCTCACAAATATATTTTTTATTTTACATATTTCTTAATTAAAAATACTATTAAAATATATTCCATAATATTCCTACTCAATTACTTCTATCTAGTAACCAGTGATTATTTTCCATTAAGACGACCTAATATGTGTCTCGTGTCATGTTTCAAGGGAAACACAACTTATATACTGCTTGTTAGAGAATTGTGGGCGCCTTTAAGTTTTCACATAAGCTACCATAACCCCTTATGAAATTATTCTAGCTGAAACTGGAATGTTTCCTTTAAAAGCAATTGCTATGACCAAGCTGTTATGTTACTTGAAAAAAATAGAAAACATGACAAATGATAGATGGCCTAGGGTAGCTAGGGATGAAGAGTTGCATAGGCGAAAGAATACATGGATGAAACAAAATCAGAAATGAATGAAACGTTGGGAAATCAACATAAATGAATGCCCAAATGTCAACAAAGACATACAAAATTATGTGAATGAAAAGTTCAAAAGTGGAATGTGGAAAAATGCAAGCAGGAAAAGATAATATAAGATAATATTATATTGCAAATTTTAACCCAACGTATGCCCACAAGGAAAAAGCGTATATAGGCGTTGAAATCAAGTGGAAGGAAAAAATACTCATTGCTCAGATAAGGACTAGCTCTTATAGGCTTAGATGGGAAACAGAGAGATGGACAACGCCCAAAGAACAATGGGAAGAAAGGATATGTACTCTATGCAACACCGGGGCAGTAGAGACAGAGGAACACTTCATCTATAAATGATTGAGTTTTTCAGATATCCGTGACAAATACAAAGAAACACTTGGAAACGAGTTTATGGCAGATTTATTTGAAGACGGTAAAATAAAAAAAGTTGGAGAATTGCTAACACAAATTAGCAGGAGAAGGAACAACCTTCTCAAAGATATTAAAGATCATATGATATGATTTGAGTAATTGTACTTCCATATTTGAGGTCCCATAGACCATATTTGGGTCTTGCGGACGTAATTAAAATCTTTCATTTCATTTCAGTAGTAAACCTTCTGGTTTCACTTGAATATTTGTTAATTTGGAATCGGTTTCCATCTTAAACTTTTTTAAAACCTTTTCCAAAACTTTGGTTCTTGTTCAAGTGGTTCAAGGTTCAAATCATAGTGTGGGTGAGTGTGTGAAGGAGTGGGTGTGTGGTGGCTGTGTGTTAAATTCTCCATTGATAGGCATAGCTCTCGGCTTTACGAGGGATCATGGTTGGGAGTGATAAACATAGCTATGAGCTTTTATTTATTTATTGAGTAAATACTTCTTATACATATACATATTCGTCGTGGGGATTGAACCCGAATCACATCACTGATAATGCAAGTTGCGTCCTTGCCAGTAGTCTACATCATGCGCTTTATGAAAGGTCATGATTAAGAGGAGACTGCTCAACTTTATATATTAGTTATCAATTTTTTCACACTAACCAAATAAAAAAAAAAATTACATGAACACAAAAATAAATAAATAAATAAAATTCACATGAACACACGCATATTTCACATGCATTCAACCCTCAATTATCAATCTCGTTTCTTTTAAAATAAATAAAAAATTATTTCCGTGTTAACGAAATCTATAGCTGCATAAAGTAAGACCCTAAAGTCGTCCTAATAATATTTAATAGCTTGAAAAAGATAACACGCACCCACTCCTCTACGAAATTTCCACCTTGTCTTGTGATAAATTCCCATTTCCCACCTGTTCTGCGATAAAACGATAGTCACATTTCCCCTACGTACCTAATAACTTTTGAGTGGAAGACAAATTGCTCGAAAATGTTAGGCAGTCAAAATACATCACCATTAGGCTACGGATGTTTAATATTTTCAACAAGAGTACTCCCTCCTCGTGTGCTCAGCAAATAGAATTCAAGTAACTTATTTCACGTCTTTTTCCTTGGAAGAGGGAAGTAAATACTTTTGCAAGTAGGTACTTTTGTAAGAGGTATGTAAGGGAAGTAAATACTTTTGCAAGTAGGTACTTTTGTAAGAGGTATGTACGTAAGTAATGTCAATAAAGTAAAAGGTCTTTGTAAAGTGATAATTAGAGGGTTAGAAGGTTAGAGGGAAGAGGACAAGAAATAAAAGTTTTTTTAATATTTAATTGAATCATAATGTTGTATGTTTAACATATAAAAAATAGTTTTTTGAATTTTTTTAATTAAATTTTGAAGAGGCTTTTAGAAGAAGAAATAAGAACTTTAATAATATGTTGAGGAATATGGGAAAGAGACTTTTTGCATTGTGAAAGATTTAATTATATCTGCGAGACCTAAATATGGTCTATGGGACCTCAAATATGGAAGTACAATTACTCAAATCATATCATATGATCTTTAATATCTTTGAGAAGGTTGTTCCTTCTCCTGCTGATTTGTGTTAGCAATTCTCCAACTTTTTTTATTTTACTGTCTTTAAATAAATCTGTCATAAACTCGTTCCCAAGTGTTTCTTTGTATTTGTCACGGATATTTGAAAAACTCGGACATTTATAGATGAAGTGTTCATCTGTCTCTACTGCTCTTGTGTTGCATAGAGTACATATCCTTTCTTCCCATTGTTCTTTGGGCGTTGTCCATCTCCCTGTTTCACATCTAAGCCTATGAGAACTAGTCCTTATCTGAGCAATGAGTATTTTTTCCTTCCACTTGATTTCAGCGTCTATATACGCTTTTTCCTTGTGGTCATACGTTGGGTTAAAATTTGCAATATAATATTGTCTTTTCCTCGCTTGTATTTTTCCACATTCCACTTCGAACTTTTCATTCACATAATTTTTTATGTCTTTGTTGACATTTGGGCATTCATTTATGTTGATTTCCCAATGTTTCATCCATTTCTGATTTTGTTTCATCCACGTATTCTTTCACCTATGCAACTCTTCGTTCCTAGCTGCCCTAGGCCATCTATCATTTGTCATGTTATCTGTTTTTTCAAGTAACATAACAGCTTGATCATAGCAATTGCTTCTAAAGGGAACATTCCAGTTTCAGCTAGAATAATTTCATAAGGGGTTGTGGCCTTAATTTTGAGAAAGTTTGTGATTAGATATTTTTGTAAAATAAAAATAAAGAGGTTGAATTATAGAATTAGAAGATTATATTATTTTATTTGGGTTATTAGTAGTATTAATGATATTGTGTAAATGTGAAGTGTGAATTAACATTACATATGATCACCGAACAAGGACACCACTTGTATTATTGGTGATGTGACATGGTTCAATCCCCATGGTGGATGTGTATAAGTTTTTTTATATATATATAAGTATATATATATATATATATATATATATATATAAATGGAGGTAAACAAAGAGGATTCAAAAATATTTGATTACAAGCAAATATAAAATATAATAGTAAGTTTTATATGAGATTGTTCTATCCAAAATTGAATCTTTCCTATAGAGGTAGTTGTTATGGTTTATCTTTCAAGTTATTTGAAAAAAATTGAAGAAAAAGATAAAATTGTAAAAAGGTAAAATGAATAAAGTAGCTTTTAACATCCATAAGAATATAGACCATATGAGATGATCCTCATAGAAAATGTAGTTTACCCATTATATGGTTATTCAACCATACCTCTATTATTGAAGCATGGTCTACAATCCTACTACTTCCTAGATTTAAACCTTGAACCTTTATTCAAAGTTTCAAAGTCTCCACTTTTAGGCCACTCAAGTTGTAATAAAAGTTCTAAATAAAAGAAAGAAAATATGAAGCAAAGCAACTAGTAGATGAACAAATGAAATATTTGATGAATGTTCAAATAATAACAAAGATATTAAATAAAATTTCTTAAGAAAAAATTCAAAAGAACTATATTGAAATAAATAGTCAAGAATAAAGAGGAAATGTTATCTTATTAAATTTAATCTTACTTAAGGTGAAAAAGTTTACATAAAAAATAAATATCAATTGAAAAATAACCTAACCTAACTGAAAACCGTTCACACTAATTTAAATATAAAAAATAAAAAAGAGAAAATATTTCTTAATGTTAATCATATTGTTTTAGAATTCATACACTAACAATGATTCATTTGTAACAATTGTTTTGAAAAAGAAAAAATTATTCACTAAGTCAATAACAAAATATCATTATATCATTATTAATGACTATATCAGATTTTAAAATTGGCCGCCATCCCCACATCTACGATAGATCAGAGGTGCAAGTAGAAGTTGTCCGCGTACGTGGCAGTGGATGGAATCCTAACACTACACATATGACTCATCTTCACCGACTTAATATGAACTGACCAGTGAAAACAACGCCATGCGCCACACATCATGCCTGGAAAGCGGCAACCATGATAACATGTTAACATCCAAAAAGCATGGTGATGGTGATTGTATGTCGATGGCCATGGAATGGATGATGGACGTATGTATGGCGTGGAAAAGGGTCTGCCCGGAACAGATGGGGCCGTATATTTTGCGATTAGCATCGCTTTATTTCCTATCGAGCCAGTAATCGACACGTGGGATCAGATTCATATATCAGAAGCTGTGCTCCCATTGGCCAGAGGAAAATATTTATTGTATCTTGTCCGTACCAGCTAAAATATCTGCGCCCAGTAATCCATCCATATCCGCGAGATATTTTTTCTATTTTCCCATCGCTTTATGATGAGTTTTCGCGGAGCCGTGCCGTCCTAGCAGCAGCTGACGCTACCGCATCCCCACTTGCCGGACTTTTTCATTCAATTTTTTTGAAATGCGAGGCCTCCCTGGCTCCCACTAATTCTGTGGCAGTTACAGAGGATTAAATTGTTTCGATGAATGACGGAGATCTGATATTGTCAAATAAACAGTCAGGATTTGATTCGAGTAATGATGATTGGCCCAGCTGTTGACACGCAATGTGACCGTATGCACGCTTTTCAGAAATTTTTTTGTTTTGTTTTTGACCTTTTGTTTGTTCGGATGCGGCTAAAGAGCGATAAGTACAGGGAAATAGACAACTTGCCACGTGTCGTACGCAGGTATCGAATCATTCGGGCTTGCCATTTATTGTACGAGTGATTAGGAAGGCGAAAGTGTGTGTTGCGTGGATTATTGGCTTAGTTAGCAATGTGCGATTGCGCTTTTTTGGTACGGGAAAGAAAGCTGAGGTGCTTTTTACTTCGTTAGCGGGTGGATAGGAATGCTTCTCTGCGGGCTTTTGCCATCTACCTTTGAATTTGTGCTTCGGGTAAAGGATGGTGAGGAATTCGACAGGAGGCGATGTAGCATCGTGCACTTTTACAAGCATTTCCGGTATGGATGGCCAAAGCCCTTGCTGACGTAGTGTTTTGGTTTTTTTTGGTGGGTAGCCTGGTTGTTGACAATCAATCTACAGTCGGACTTGAGAGAGCGAGCGAGTGTTCCAAAGAAAAAGTGCAACTTGTTCAAATTTGAGTGGCGTACACTCTGTAAGGGCGTAAGGTTTAAATTACATGGATTGCTCTCAACAAACTCACCCGTCTTAGTTTTACATAATCCTTCAAAAATTACCTTATAAATTACCCTATAAGAAGTTTCATTAAACATTCCTACCATGTTCATGTTGAACTGGTTATTTTATATTTGTAAATTATAATGTTTAATAAATTTTTATTTTATTTTAGTCCACGCAGGTGAGGTGGATTGGTAAGGAGTTGTAAGTGTTAGGTGGATTGGTAAGAAGTTCGGCACTTACCAGGAGGAGACCTAGGTTCAAACCTGGCGGACATGCCCAATCTAGGGCAAGGGTAGTAGTCTGATTTGATTTTGCTAAGTACGCGTCAACTTGATGACGACGATACCAACCCTTAGCCATCGGGGGTCTCCCTCGCTTCGGCGGTATCAACCCCAAGCCATCGGGGGTCTTCCTCACTCCGACAATACCAACCCCAAGCCACCGGAGGTCTTCCTCACTCCAACGGTACCAACCTCGAGTCACCGAGGGTCTCCCTCACTCCGAGTCGTATTTACCGAGACGAGATAGGGGTTATAGTGACATCACCATGATATGACGCTATGATCCGAGGCAATGTGACTTGACCAAGCCATCGGGGGTCTTCCTCACTCCGACAATACCAACCCCAAGCCATGGAGGTCTTCCTCACTCCAACGGTACCAACCCCGAGTCATCGAGGGTCTCCCTCACTCCGAGTCATGTTTGCCGAGACGAGATAGGGGGTTAAAGTGGTAGCACCATTATTTGATGCTACGATCAGAGGCAATGTGACTTGACCTTATGACTAGTTATTAAAAAGGAAAGGGAGTTACCAATTTTTCTGTGTCAAAAAAAAAAAAAAAAAAATATATATATATATATATATATATATATATATATATATATATATATTTTTTTTTGAACCTGGGTCACATCACCGAAAATATATATTATATTTTAAAAGAAATGGTTATATATATATAGAGGATTGAACCTGGGTCACATCACCGATAATATATATATTATTTTCATTAACCTAAAATTATATTTTAAAAGAAATGGTTATATTAAGATAAAGTAATTTGTAATATTTAGTCAGATAATTTATTATATGAAACAACCCTCTTAAAAGATGTTTTTTATTTAATATATGTTTATTTAACCAAATTTAAGTATAGTGTACAATTCTACCCCTAATTGAATTTGAAACTTAAATCTTCTATTTGAAATTTCAAAGTCTTAACATGAAGTCCACTCAAGTTATACAATAACTTAACAAGACTTCAACATGGATATTATCCTGAAAAGTTATATCACTTGATAACTTTTTCTGAGTGCTTTTATGTATTATGACATTTTTCAACTATCACATCTATTTAGGACATAATCACAAAGAATGTGTGAAGAGGGAATGCTCAAATAAGTGTACAAATTATAGTTTGTCTTACATGGCTTGATGATAGCCCATTGGAAAACTATAGATATGTGTGGTCCAACATTTAAATCTCAAAAGAATAAGTTCTTGCATTTACAAAACAAAAATAAGTATTATAACATAAAAACTGCCAAAATATCCGCTCATGTAGATGAGTTGAGACCAAGTGGGTAGTTAAAACTCTCCAGTTCTCGAGAGGCTCAGGTTCAAATCTCTCCCCTCACATGTTGCGGATATGTTGTATATAAAAGGTTTCTCATAAAAAAAAAAAAACTGCCAAAATTAATTGTCTTCTAAGTACTATGTTTGAGTACAAAAATAAGCCAGACACAACAAAAACCACAAATAAAATTACCTTTTCTAAGTATAATGTCTTAGGCACAAAAATGAAAAAATAAAAGCCAAAAGAGTCTTGAGTATCAAAAAGAAACCATAAGATCTTAATGTAGGTTTTTTTTTTTTTATCAATGACATAATTTTAAAAAACCTTATATATTAACTAAAAACCTTTTGTTTAACAATAGACATGGAACCACATGGGTTCCATTTATCGCAGGATTTATTCCAATAAAACGTATTCTTATTCTCTATTTGCCTTTAAAAAAATCACTTTCCTATGGGAAAATTAACATGTTTTTGTTTTGTTTCTTCCCTAGGACAAGCTTTTTAAATATTTCATTAATTTTTTCGAAAAAAAAATTGAAAACAATATATTAAACAAGATTATTTACAAGTTGGGAAGAGATTACTTCCAGCCTCACTCGAAAAGAACACCTATTTAAAATAGTAAAAGGAGATCTACATTGGAACCAAATCTCCTAAACCATATATCTGCAATGACTGCCTAAATTAGATAAACATTGGATTTGCTCACCAACCTGCCTAATCTTCTCATCTTCAATAGCCATATCACTATGTCATTGAACCCCTACCTCCTTATCGATACCCATATTAGCTAGGAAGTCTGTCACTTTATTCAGAGTTCTACCCACATAAAACAAAATCACATCATCTAATTCTCTCCACAATTCCTTAATTTGGGTGACAAGAATCCTCAACCTCCATGTCTCCAAAGCAAAGTTTCTCATGCAATCCAAAGCTCCTAAAAAGATTTGAGAATCTAATTCTATGATTATCCTCTTATAACCTTGTCTTACCGCCTAGATAGAAACAGATTTGATAGTTAAAGCTTATGCTTCATTGTTTGTGGGCCTACCTAGGCCCTATAGCTCCCAATAGAGCATTGTCCCAACATGATTTCAACTAGTTTTTTCCTACTCCTCTTGCACTTTGGCTTCCTTCTCCATCAACCCTATATCAACTTGAGTTTCCTCTTTCTGTGACTTTGCTCTGAATGACCTACCAAATGCCATCCAAGGACGACTGCTAGAAAATTTTCATTTATTTTACATATGTGCATTCTTTTACAATTTATGCATATTTTTATGGTGCATGCATACTTGTCTACTACCATCCATGTTTGCTTTTTATATTTCTGTATTTTACAAGACATGCATGAATAATTTGTACATATAATATCAAATCATTGATGTAAACACATAATTTTTTTTTGATAATTTTCTAACTGAGGTCTTTTTCCTTTGAACTTCCTAGAGCTTTTCATACAATAATTCATGACCATTATATAAATTTGATGGAAAATGATTAGGTAGGAGGGATCCTACAATATTATTTTCTTTTCATACTATTTTTTTTCCTGATCTAAAAGTGCATATTGAATTTTTAACTCTATATAGGTTGAAACCATAAATTACATTTATGCTTTGACTTTCATCTGATTTATTCTCAATAAGAAATGTTTGATTTTCATCAAAACTCACTTTCTCATTTATGTGTGGTGTAATACAATAATGTTTCTCCAAAGAACCTCTAATTTCAGATCAAACCTCTTTCAAGGAGTAAAGTAGTAAACTCAAAAATATCTTTAGTTGATATATAAATGATAAGCCAAAACTATTCACCTTTGATTTTATATTAAACGTCTCTTAAGAAGTAAAGTAGCAAACCCAAAAATATTTTATTTTTTAGACATGGTAAATCATTGCCTATAGGTAGAAAGGGAAAAAGAAATAAGTAGATTTATTCAAAGAACCTTTGTTGTGCTAACTAGTATTTATATTCAAGATATCTTACATTGATTTTAATGTAGCCTTTTTTGAATGAGGCTCTGCTTAGAAGCTTTAACGATTTCAATATAACTTTACTTGGCTCTTGGTCTTCATCAAAGGTCTTGCATGTTATTGTTGAAACAAAAAAAAATCCTTCAATACTATTGCATGCAATATCATAAATCTTGCATATTACCTTAGGTGTTCTCGCTCTCGAACATCTTCTTTGGAAAAGGTCAAATATCTCTAACTCATACATGTATGCTTTGATTTGGAATTTTCAACCAGCTCTTTAAAACTGCTTTCTACATGTTCACCTTTGAACTTTTTGTAATGATTTTTCTATGATGATGTTATCTCATAATAACATTTTAAATACCAATAATTTTTAGATATCATAAAATATTTTTATATTTAATAACAATAAGAATATTTGATGTACAGGTTAAACTATGAAATATATGTCATATGTTTGAAGAAGATGAAGTGTATGGGTTACCCTACATATTTTAATGGAGTTTTTTTTCAATGACATTGTTTTGACTTATCCTACATTTTTTTTCAATAACATTGTTTTGATTTTGAGATTGTTAGTAGATATGTAGGTCTTTTCTTGTAAATTGTTTGGGACCCTTTCAAATCTCCTTCTTCCACCCTAATAAAAAATAAAAACAAATGAAGAATAAGTAAGTTTCTTTTAAAATATAACTTTTTTTTTACTTGATATAATTTTTTCAATGTTATGTGAAATATTAAATTCATTAACTTTTAATTCTTATTAGTGTTATATTGCTTTTTTGTAATGTTAGTCTAATATTAGCTTGTATGAATGAATGTTTGAGTAGTTTAAATAAAAGTTCCAATGTTCAACTTAAGAAGAGGTAAGGTTGGTACATCAAGTTTTGGAAATTAAGGTTTAGGTACTCTACATAGAATGTTCAAGTTTAGGTCATATTTTTTTGTTATTTATTTTTCACCCTTTTTTTAACTAATGAAATTAAAGACAAATTGCTTTTTTAATAAATTATATTATTTTTCACACTTTTCTTTCTTTATTCTTATCTGCTTAAAATCATTTTATAATTTATACATTTTATTATTTTGCTTTTTGGTTTTGCATATATTTAATAACTTTTCTAATTTGCGCTTTTGAAGAAGAAAAGATAATACTTGATTATGTGTATAAGTTATATTGTTTCTTCCATGGCTTGACAATAACTTCTTAGTAAACTACATAATTACTTTATCCAACATTTAAATCTTTAAACTAATAACATTTTATATTTCATAACACAAAAAGCCAAAATCAATGACCAATTGAAATTACTAAGTTTTGGTATAAATGTAAACAAAACAAGAAATGCCAAAAGCAAAAATTTTCTTTTACAACCCAAGTTCAGACTGCTACAGTGTGTGTGAGTGTATACAACAACAAAAACAAAAACAAAAATATTTTACAAATGTGAAGTAAAAGAATATATATATATATATATATATATATATATATATATATATATATATATATATATATATATATATTTTTGGCTTTTTGACAATAACTTCTTAGTAGACTACATAATTACCTTATCCAACATTTAAATCTTTAAATTAATAACATTTTATATTTCATAACACAAAAAAGCCAAAATCAATGACCAATTGAAATTACTAAGTTTTGGTATAAATGTAAATAAAACAAGAAATGCCAAAAGCAAAAAGAATTTTCTTTTACAACCCAAGTTCAAACTGCTACAGTGTGTGTGAGTGTATACAAAAACAAAAACAAAAATATTTTACAAATATGAAGTAAAAGAATATATATATATATATATATATTATATGAAAAGAGTATCAAGCCTTAGTACAAAAGAGAATCCAAATGATTAGGTTCTATTTTAATTTTTATTGAGTATACTAGAGGAATTGGTAACTTGTTACATTTTTTATCACTTCTTCATGGGTTCAAATCTTGTTCCTTATTGCTACTATACCCTCCATTATGTCCCTGCACTTGTTAGCTACTAAAAATAGTGTGGTTGTAACCAACTCCCCTATGTATAAAAAAACAAAATAGCCAACGGTGTTGGCACGACACACCCTCCAATACTACAAGGCCATGAGATTTGAACTAAGACTACGCATACCAAATGAGACACCTTACCAATACACCAAAACCTCAAACCTTAAATTTTTGTTTTGATTAGATTGAGAAGAGGATTTTGAAAGGAGCCCCACAACCTTTTATAATAGAATCTAAATAATACACATAATACAAGCCCACCTAAAGACAACCCTCAAATCCCAAAATAACCTAGAACACCAAAAGAGCCAATATCCCAAAAAGGAAAAATAAAAACAGAGGCCCAAACCCAACCAACTACAAAAAAAAACAATCAAACCCACAACAAAATAGACAACACATCCCTACCACCCAACCAACTATTAATCTGATTCCTTCACTTTAACCCACCAAGACTCTTTCAATACAACCAGAAAGGATGGATTTTGTGACCAAGAACTAAGAACTGACATCATCTTAGGCGAGTTGAATAAGCTCCTAGGGAAATTTTGATCTCCAAACCATCAACCCATTCTGTTGTAAACCTAGATTTTCCAATAAGTCTACCACCTTATTCCCTTCTCTAAACACATGTTTGATTTTCCAAGAATCTTATTTGTTCAAGTTTATGGTTGTTGCTTGCACCATATTTTTAATGGCCCAATTAGGAGCCTATTTTCCCAACAGAACGTTGACGATGTTGAGAGAATCACCCTCAATTTTGAACTTACTACCTTGAAAAGAATGGAACCATTGAGAACCCTAAAAGGTAGCTCGAGCTTCAGCAAAGTGGTTTGTCTGGTGACCTAAGTTTTCAACAAACACCAAAAGGATCTCCCCTCGAGCATTTCTAAAAACACCACCTACACCGGTAGGCCTGGGGTTGCCTTTAGAGGTCCCATAAAAATTAAACTTTAACCAACCCTCTTGAGGTGGTTCCCATCGAATCAAGGGTCACGAGCATGGACCAAGAGGTAAAGACCCAAAAACACCCAACAGAGAGGCAAGAGAAGACTCATGAAGGGGCCAAGACACTTTGGGAAAGGGATGACAAGAGAGGTTTTCTTTCAAAGCATAGAGAATCCTAGAGCACACTGAGGAGGATCTTTAGATAGGTTTTTGAAGGTCCTACAATTGCGTTCCTTCCAAATTCCCTAGAGAATATGGGGAAGGGATAAAGACCAAAAAAATTTATAGAAGATATTAACAAAAGAGGATGACCATTGCTTGAATAGATCCGCTACGGAGTTAGGAAAAACCCAAGACATACTTGAAAACTAAATAAAAAATAGAAAATATGGCAAGAAAAGGAGAAATATAGAAAAATATGTTGGGAAGTCTCTTCAACCAAACCACACAGATAACATCTGTTAACAAGAAAACGACCTCTTTTCCTGAGATTATCAATAGTCAAAATTTTATTTTGAATAGAGAGCCAGAGAAAAAAATTGACCTTTGGGATCAAAACTTTACACCAAACACTTCTATTAGGGCACCAAAAAATCCCATCAGAATCATTCAATCTATAGGTTGATTTTACAGAGAACTGGTCATTCTTCTTCGGATCCCATATCAAGGAGTCTTTACAGTATTGATCAAGAATTACCATAAGCCGCAACTTACTTTGGAGAGATTACAAGCTATTAGACATTTATCTGCTAATTCCTGGAATGGATAGTTGTTTCCAATGTTTTGAGTTCCCATCATCTTCAATGAAGTCCACCACCATAGGACCAACAATATGATCCACAAGGGGTTTGAGGTTGTTAAATTCATCAATACTAGACAGGGGGAATCAAGGAGCCAAGCATCTTCCCAAAAGTTGATTTGCTACCCATTACCCAATTTCCACCTCAGGCCTCTTAATAGTATATCTTTGGCAGAGATTAAACTTATCCAAAATGTTGAACCTATAGGCAAAGAAGCTTATCGTTGGAACATAGCTCATCTATTGAGATATTTGGCCTGGATAATCCTTGTCTAGTTAACTCCTATGGAGTTGACTAATCTCCATCCCTATTTGGCTAGGAGGGTAGTATTCATATCCCTTAGTCTCTTCAGCCCAAGACCACCTTTCTTTTTGCTTGTGCAAATATGGTTCCAGGAGACCAAATGGAATCTTTTTTTTCTTCAATCCTTAGACCACAAAAAGTTCTTTTGAATTTGTTCTAACTTGTGGGCAATTTTTGCAGGTAATTTAAAAACTAACATGAAATAGATTGGTAGATTTTGAAGGGAAGCCATCACTAGGGTAGCTTTACCAGCCAGACTTGAAAGAACTCCTTTCCAGCCAACTAATTTTTTTTTCATTCTTTCCACA
Organism: Wollemia nobilis; assembly: GCA_028583015.1. NCBI lineage: Eukaryota > Viridiplantae > Streptophyta > Pinopsida > Araucariales > Araucariaceae > Wollemia > Wollemia nobilis. Next base: position 16,182,070 of record JAQPPZ010016436.1, on the reverse strand, counting down.
ATCGAAAACCATAATTTCTCCTTAGCACAACCAGAAAAAGAGGTATTCCTAGGTATGAGGCTGGAAAAACAACAATCTAACACCCAAGTATTTTAGCTATGGTCCTTTGCCATCTTAGAGGAGTATTTAAGAAGTAGATCTTACTTTTCCCAAGGTGAATTTTTTGCCTGCAACAACTTCATAAATATTTAGGATATGTTTAATCACTTTGGCCTGAGGGACCGAGGCACAAGTCATGAGCATCAAATCGTCTGCAAACTACTGGTATGAAATAGGATCCATAATTGAGGTCGGTTTAATACCAGAAATGTAATTGGACTCTGAGGCTTAGCTTCCACGAGAATGATGAATAGGTAAGGTGAAAGAGGGTCCCCTTGTCTAAGGCCATGAGAACTTTTGAAAAACCCGTAGGGGAACCATTCACCATCACAAAGAATCTTGGAGTAGAGAAGCATAGTTTAAGAATATTCACCCATCTCTGATGAAAGCCAAACTGGATCAGGACCTTCTCCAAAAAACTCTAGGAGACTTTATCATATGCCTTAATCATATCTAGCTTAATGAACATATTGGGATTACCCCTTTTATCAACCGAATGGACAAGTTCATGCATAGTGATGATGCCATCTAATATCTATCTTCCTAGAACAAAGACCCCTTGGTTGGGACCAATTATACCCTCTAGGGATTGTTTCAATTTGTTAGCAAGGGCTTTAGAGAGAATCTTGTAAAGGACATTGCATAAGCTTATAGGTCTAAAATCCTTAAGTTGATTGATCCCTAGAAATTTGGGAATCAAATCTATGAAAGTAGAATTAACATTGGGTGGAATGGAGTAAGAGTTTTGAGCTTCCCGAATGGCATGTTCAACCTCCTTTCCCAAAATATGCCAAAACTTCTAAAAAAACATTTCAGGATTAGGAAACCCATCTGGACCTGGGGCCTTCTTAGGTGCCATAGAGAAAACATCTTTAATTTCCTTACAAGAAAGGGAAGATATAAGAAAAATTATTTACCTCTTACGAAATTAAAGCTAAAATACACCTCAAAAATGGTCTTAAGCAACAACACATTCTTGGGAGTTAGCACACAAAAGGTTCTAAAAAAACCAAACAACTTCTCCCCTAATCTCCATTGGATTAGAAGTTTTGAACCCATCTTTATTTATATCTTCAATAATTTTGTTGTAACTTTTATGTTTTTGGGAAGTCACATGAAAAAACTTTGTATTTCTATCACCCTCTTTCAACCACAGTACTCTGGATCTTTGCCTCCAAAATATTTCCTCCTTTGCTAGGATGTTTTAAATGATTAGGTTTGATAATAGCAATTTAAATACCAATATTTTTAAATTATTATAAAAAATCATATATTAAATAATCATAATGATATTTGATATATTTTTTAAATTGTGAATAGCATATGTTCTATGTATTTCCGTACAATTTTTCATGGAGTTATTTTTTATTGTAGATAATGTATTGATTTACCTTAAAATGAATTAAAATGCCTTCAAATGAAGAATAAGTGAAATCGCTTTTAAATATTATTATTGTTATTTAAATTTTAAATTTTATTTTTCTATGCTATAATAAATATTAAATTCATTAGCTTTCAATTTTTATAAATATCATATAATATTATATGGTTCATTTGTAATGTATGTTTGTGTCTAATTTTTTTCCTTGAAAAAAATTTGTAATTTTCATTTTTGAGTTTGAAAAAATATTACAATGCTATGGATATGAAGTATCTTTAAGAATTTCAATTATATATTATTTAGGAGCTGGTATAAACTAAACTAAGAGGAGTACTAACCTCCTTATTGTAATATGTTATAGTTAGCTTACAATTCAAAAATAGAATCCTAATAACAAGATTGACAAGTGGAAAATAAGAAAAATTTCTTGATCAATCTCAATTCTCGAATGACTCTTACCTAAGTACAAAAATAGGATTCAGGTCTCAATTCTAAAGACAACCACTATTTGAAGCTTATATTTCTATAAAATAAAGGCAAGGGTCCCTTTCAAAACCCCCTTCTTTTTTCTAATAATAGATCTTTGATATAATCCTTAGTAAAAGGACTATAAGGAAACCCTAAGTCCTCTAACCACTTCTTTCCTTTGTCAAGTGCTTGTTGGAAGATTCAAACAATATTTTGAAAGACCATATGCTTCTACATTTAGTTCCCTATAGATGTGTTTGTATGAAATTTTTGTTATAGAAGATTCTAATAATTTCACTTGCTCAAAGAAAGGATTGAAAAAGTAAGTTTTTCATATCAACATGATATGAAACCCAACTCAAGTTTCTCATGTCAACATGATCTAAAACCCAACTTATCATTAATTTTGAATCTCCATAAATCTGTAAAATTATAATTCCTTGCTCCATTGTCATTCTCATCAAGAGGACCAATGCTTTACATTCTGCCATATTATTTGTTCATTTCCCTAAACCTGCCTTGATAGTGATCTTATGATTTTTATTTAAGCAAAGTGCCCCTCGTGTCCCACACCTACCTAAGCTGCCTAGACAAGCTTCATTATATAGGCTTAGGTATATTGAATAAATATCTTAAGGTTTAAATATCAAAATAGACCACATTTGCACATCAAGTTCTATTAACTAATTTTTAGGTGCTTTAAGTAGAATATTGAAGGTTGGATTACCATGAAAGTCAAGGAATTTGCTATGTGATGTTATGAATAATTTCAAATTATAAAATATATGTTATATGTTCTAAGAAAATTAAGTGTATGTACTGCAATGTATTTTTTAAGTAAGGTGAAGTACAATGGGTGACATTGAGGCCAGACTCCCCGGGGCATAACGGGACCTCGCCCCTGTTATTTGAACTTGGGTAGCCTAGATAACAATCCAACGACATACTACTAGGGTGTCCTATAGGATAAGTGTATGTACTACAATGTTGTTTTCGGTAGAGTTTTTTAATTTTATTATGCATGTAATATATTTATAATGCATTTATATGAATAAGAATAAGTAAATTTACTTATTATTATTTTTAAATCTAAGATTTTAAACATTTTCATGTATGCTATATATATATGATATTCAATTCATTGACTTATATTTCTTATCAAAGTTGTATCATATATTTGATGTTATTTAGATTAGCTTATGAGCCTAATAACAAAGTTTTAGTTCAAAGTTGAATAAGAACGCATGTAAGGTTTGCGCATTAAGCTTTGATAATAAACATTGAAATACTCTAAATAAATGGTCAAAAGTTTAAATATTAAAAGATGAAGGATTTGTATGTCAAATTCTGATAACCAAAATTTTGTAAGTGTTTAATAATAGTAAAAATATCGTATCGGTGATGTGACCCGGGTTCAATCCCCATAGTGAATGTTTATAAGAAATATTACTAAAAAATAAAAAATAAAATTAAAAATATCATTTACAAATAAAAAACTATTTATAAAAAATAGAATTAATACAATGTGACTTGAAACGGATTAAACCTTTCAAGTGCAACTTATTTTAGTTCATGTCAACTTAAGATTTAAGATTTTAGCTCTGTAAAGCCCTTAACATAGGATTATGGTTAAGTTAGGAATTTTTCATCTCTCCCTTCCTTAAGGGAGATGTAGGTTCAAGGTGTTTGTTTATATGAAATTATTTTATATACCAAAATCCAACTCATTTATGGAGGGAGATATAAGTTTTGAGTGCAAAATTTATCCACAATTAATCTTAAAGTTTAGTTATGTTGTCCACAATTAATCTTAAAGTTTAGTTATGTTGTCCTAGTGCAACGAAGTTTATATTATACATTTGTTGTAATTGTTGTACATATTTTTAACTAAAAATTATTTATAATATTATTTAAAAAAATAAATAAATAAATAGCTTTTTTTATAATGATGTTATTTTAGTTTATTTTTTATTTGGTAAACAAAGGTATTTTGAAAGGACCCCCAAACCTTTTACAAAGGGTTTTTGTAAGGGTCTCCAAACATTTACAAAACCACTAAATTTTTTAATTTACATCATAGAAGATCACAAATGGGACTAATTCCCCTACAGGAAAGTGATCTGACATCCAACATAAACTAGTTAGCATCCGAGTAAAATAGATCCTACGGATTGAAAATAGTCAACACTTTTGCCTTAGCAAAGAAGAAATAAAATCAAAAATGAAATGAATCTTCTTGCCTAAGCCACCATGAGAGAATTTAACAATAACAAACCACCTAAATCTTTAGATCTACAACCCAACACATAGGCGGATCCAGAAAATATTTTTTGGGACAAAGCACTACAATTTGAATTAAAATTTAAAAAATCAACTCCCACCCAAACAGTAGCACTCAAAAAAGAATTCAATTTCAAAATAAGCATCATCTCACCCAGCAAGAGGCATGAGATCGATAATCTTGCCTTCCTGCAATGCTCATCCAACTAGCATTTGAGGTTTGAAAATCTTTCCCGCCTGGAAGAAAGTAATGATCAGGAGCTAAGCCATTCACATTCCATGGGCATAAAAATTTGAAAATTCAAAAAATAACCTTCTCATATAAAATGGGAGCCCTACAATAGTGATCTGACCATTCCTAGAAACCCTATTTCTAAGTCCAAACAAAACGAGGAGCCTTATAGATGAAAGCATAAACCATCAACATTAGGAAAAATTATGCTCACGCAATAACTTGGTACAAGAGAAATCCCTCTTCATAGTGCAGATAAGACAGTAATAGAATGAGACATCCCATCTCATAGGAGCCATAGATCCAGAGTGCAGTCCTTCAGTTAAATATTCCTGTCCAACGAGAGCCTTACATCCAGAGCTCAGTTCAGCTAAAAAACTTCTCACCTAATGGGACAAGAGAAACAATGGCTGATCGTCACCTAATGAATTTAAATTTAGAATTAATTCAACATCCAGCAAGAGGTTGGAGATCCTACTACTAGTACAAATATCTGTAACTCCTGCACCAGTCACCAAGATCCCAAGCACCCCACCACAAATTGATCCAGCATTCCACCCAACAACATGACCAGCTATTGCGATTCCTTCAATTGACCTAGCCTTCCACCCAGCCCTCCTACTACAATTCCTTCAGCTGACCCAACCTTCCACCTAATAAACTAGCCTACTATTGTAGTTCCTTCAGCTAAACCAGAAAACCCAACAACCCAGAACAAACTAATTTAGCCTTCCTCCCAACAACACAACCAGTTGTTGCAGTTACTTCAGCTGATCCAACCTTTCACCCAACCCCCTGCTATAGTTCCTTCAGCTATCCTAGCCTTCCACTTAACAAACCAACTTGCTACTATAGATATTTCAGCCAAAATAATTATGTGCCCAACAACCTAGCAGACTGCGAGCTCTGGGCCGCCGTTATTTTAGTCTAATTCACTACTACTCTATCAAGGGGTATGTTGAGCTAGCCTAAAAATTTAGAGTAGCATTAACAAATCATTCTATATTTATAAATATATAATGTTTAACAATTGTTATTTAAATTTATTATTGTCTATATAATTTTTTTATAATAAATATACGAGGCTTTAAATTTTTTTATATTATAAGATCACTTTTAAGGTAAGTTTAGGTGAAGGAACACAAATAATATGACAAAATGGAAAGCATTGATCCTCTTGATGAGAATAGCAGTGGACCAAGGAATTTCAACTTTACAGATTCATGGAGATTCAAAATTAGTGATAAGTTGGGTTGCAGATCATGTTGAGATGAAAAAATTGCTCCTCAATCCTTTCTATGAGCAAGTGAAATTATTAGAACCTTCTATAACATAAATTCCATATAAGCATATCTATAAGGAACTAAATGTAGAAGTAGATGGTCTTTCAAAAGATGGTTTGAACCTTCCAGCATGCACTTGGTGGAGGGAATAATTGGTTAGAGGACTTAAGGTTTTCTCACAGTCTTCTTATTAAGGATCATATTCATACAAGCATAGCTATAAGGAACCATAATGTCTTAATGTAACTTTTTTTATTAATGACATGATTTTAAAAACCTTATATATTAACTAAAAAACTTTTGTTTAACAATAGATATGGAACCACATTCCATAAATATTAGGATTTATTCCAATAAGTCACATTATTATTCTCTATTTGCATTTAAAACAATCACTTTCCCATGGGAAAGTAACCTTGTTTTTGTTTCTTCCCTACCTAATACAATATTTCTAATTTTTTTATTTTTTATTTTTTTGAAAAAGAATTTGAAAAAATTATATTAAAACAATATTATTTACAAGTTGGGAAGATATTCCTCCCAACCTTAGCCAACAAGAACACCTATTTACAACAGTAAAAGGAAATATGCATTGGAGCCAAATCTCCTAAACCATATGTTTGCAATGATTGTCCAAATTAGCTAAACACTAGATTTGCTCACCAACCTGCCTAATCCTCTCTCCCTCAATAGCCATGCCACTATGCCATTGAACCCTTATCTCCTTCTCGGTACCCATATTATCTAGGAAGTTTGTCATTTTATTCAGAGTTCTACCCACATAAATCAGAACCACATCATCCAAGTTCCTCATGTAATCCAGAGCTCCTACCAAGATTTGAAAATATGATTATATGATTATCCTCCTATAACCTTGTCTTATCGACTAGATAGAAGTAGATTTGATAGATAAGGCTTATGCTTCATTGTTCACGGCCCTGCCCGGGCCCTGTTGTTCCCAATAGAACATTGTCCCAACATGATTCCTACATACCACTCCAATTCCAACTCTACCCAGATTGCATTTTGCAACTCCATCATTATTAATTTTAATCCAACCTTCTATAGGTGGTTTCCAACTAGCTCTACTCTACCCATCTTGCACTTCGACTTCCTTCTCCATCATCCCTATATCAATTTGAGTTTCCTTTTTAGCATACACTAGCACATTTTTTGTGACTTTGCTCTAAATGACTTGTCAAATGCCATCCAAGGATAACTACCAGAAATTTTTTATTTATTTTACCTGCTTACATGCAATATTTTACAATTTATACATATTTTTATGGTGCATGCATGCTTGTATACTACCATCCATGTTTTTTATATATATTTTTGTATTTTACAAGACATGCATGAATGATTTGTACATATAATATAAAATCATTGATATAAACAAATAAAACAAATTTGACAATTTCCTAATTGAGGTCTTTTTCCTTTGAACTTCTTAGAGATTTTCATACAATAATTCATGAACATTATATAAATTTGATGGAAAAATATTCAAATTAAGATAGATCCTATAATCTTATTTTATTTTCATACTATTTTTCCCTAATCTAAAAGTGCAAATTAAATATTTAACTCTATATAGGTTGAAACCATAAATTACATTTATGCTTTGCTTTGACTTTCATGTGATTTGTTCTCAATAGTAAATGTTTGATTTTCATCAAAAATCACTTTCTCTTTTATGTGTGGTGTAACACAATATTGTTTCTCGAAAGAACCTCTAATTTTAGATCAAACCTCTCTCAAGGTATCTCAAGGAGTAAAGTAGTAAACTCAAAAATCTCTTCAAGTGATATAAGATTGATAAGCCAAAACTATTCACCTTTGATTTTATATTAAACCTCTCTTAAAAAGTAAAGTAGCAAACTCAAAAATATTTTCATTTTTTAGACACAGCAAGGGATGCAAAAGCTTTTTCACTAATAAATCATTAACTATTAGTAGAAAGGGAAGACAAAATTAGTAGATCCATTCAAAGAACCTTTGTTGTTCTAACTAGTATTTCTATTCAAGATATCTATCTTACATTGATTTTTAATGTAGCCTTTTCGAATGATTTTTTTCTTAGAAGCTTTAAGGATTTCAATATAACTTTACTTGGCTCGTGGTATTCATTAAAGGTCTTGCATGTTATTGTTGAAACATCCTTAAAAAAAATCCTTCAAAAGTATTGCATGCAACATCATAAATCTTGCATATTAGTATATTACCTTAGGTGTTCTCACTCTGAGACATATTCTTTGGAAAATGTCAGATTTCTTCTCTAACTCACACATGTATGTTTTGATTTGGAATTTTCAACCAACTCTTTGAAGTTGTTTTTTAAGTGTTCACCTTTGAATTTTTTGTAATGATTTTCATGTGATGATGTTATCGCATAATAACATTTTAACTAACAATATTTTTTAGATTATCATAAAATATTTTTATATTAAATAGCAATAAGAATATTTGATTTATTTTTTAAATTATAAAATATATGTCATATGTTTGAAGAAGATGAAGTGTATGCGTTACTATGCACATTTTAATGGAGTTTTTTTTCAATGACATTGTTTTGATTTATCCTTCATTTTTTTCAATGACATTGTTTTGATTTTGAGATTGTTAGTAGAATTATAGGTGTTTTCTTGTAAAAGGTTTGGGGCCCCTTTCAAACCCCTTCTTTCATTACAATAAGTGAGTTTCATTTTAAATATAACTTCTCTTTTCACTTATATAATTTTTCATCTTATGTGAAATATTAGATTTATTAACTTTTAATTCTTATTAGTGTTATTTTGTTTTTTTTTTATGTGAGTCTAATATTAGCTTGTATGAATGAAGGTTTGAGTAGTCTAAATAAAAGTTCCAATGTTCAATTTAAGAAGAGGTAAGGTTGGTACATCAAGTTTTGGAAATTAAGGGTTAGGTATGGGGAGTTTGGAAGGAGCGCAACGAGTAAGCCTTTAACAACACCTCTAATTCATTTGGCTTTATCTTTTCTAGGTGTTTTGTGGCTATTGTGGAAAATGTATCCTCATGTTATGCAGAAGATAAACCCAAGGAGTCTGAGTGAAGATTGGAGATTCTACTGGATTTTAATCCAGCTAGGGATCCAACTTTATCTATTGCGGTTAATCAAAGATTATCCACTATTTGGATTCCCCCACCTCCTGATTGGTTCAAAAAAAAATTATGGCACTTCAAAAGGTAACCTGACAGGAGAAGGTGTCGGGGGTATTATTAGATATCACAAGGGTGATATTCTATTGGCCTATGTTGAAGGGCTTGCAGTCAACTCCAGTCAATTCACAGAAGTCAGGGCCCTTTACCAAGGCATCCAGGTGGCCAGCTCGTTGGGACTCCATAAAATTATCATAGAAGGGGACTCCCTTACTACCATCAATTACATGAAAGGACGGTCCCCAAGAAATTTGTCAACAAAAAATATGATTCTTGAAGCTAAAAGAGTCACCCTATTTTTCAAGGGTGTCACATTTCAATATAATTTTTGAGAAGGTAATAAGTTCATAGACTTCATTGCAAACCTGGGTGTGGATTACCCTGGACTCCGTATTTTGTAGGTGGACTTCCCTTAGGGCTTGTGCTCTCTAGAGGCAAAAAATTTCCTTGGTAGGGAATTGAAGCATGGCTAATTTTTGTTTTTGTTTACTGCTTAGTCGTCCTACTTCCCTACGTGGAAGTCCTTTTCAGTTTTCTTTATTTTGTTTTTGGCATTTCTCTCTGTTCTCCCTTGGTGGGGCTTGAAAGCTCTATTGGTTTCTTGTTTGTGTGCTGCTAGTTTGGTTGTGTTGGATTTTTGACCCTCGATCAATCTCTTTTTGGCCTTGGATTGCCTTGTAAAAGGTTTGGGATCCTTTCAAAACCCCTTCTATATTTTATTATAAAAAAAATGTTCAAGTTTAGGTTTTTTTTTGTTATTTATTTTTTCATAATTTTTGTAGCTAATGAAATTAAAGATAAATTTGCTTTTCTTTATAAATTATATTATTTTTCACACTTTTATTTCTTTTTTCTTATCTAATTAAAATCATTTTATTATTTTACTTTTTGCTTTTGCATATATTTAATAACTTTTTTATTTGTGCTTTTGAAGAAGAAAAGATAATATTTGATTATGTGTATAAGTTATATTGTTTCTTCCATAGCTTGACAATAACTTCTTAGTAAACTACATAATTACTTTATCCAACATTTAAAATTTAAAACTAATAATATTTTATGTTTCGTAATACAAAAAAGCCAAAATCAATGACCAATTGAAATTACTAAGTTTTAGTATAAAGGTAAACAAAACAAGAAATTCCAAAAGCAAAAATTTTCTTTTACAACCCAAGTTCAAATTGCTAGAGGGTGTGTGAGTGTATACAAAAACAAAACAAAAAAAATCTTTTACAAATATGAAGTACCAATATATATATAAAGATGCCAAGAGTGTAAAGTCTAAGTACAAAAGAAAATCCAAATGATTAGGTTTTATTTTAATTTTTTTGATTATACTAGAGGAATTGGTAACTCGTTACATTTTTCATCGCCTCTTCATGGGTTCGAATCTTGTTCCTTGTTGCTACTATAACCTCCAATCAGGTAAACTTTTTAACGTAACCGATGACGACATTCGCACGACACACTCTCCGGCACTACAAGGCCATGAGATTTGAACTAGGGCTACACACCTAAACCTACCTTGATAGTGATATTATGCTTTTTTTTTAAGTAAAATATCCCCGTGCCCCACACCTACCTAGGTTGCCTTGGCAAGCTTCATTATATAGTCTTAGGTATATTAAATAAATAGCTAAAGGTTTATATGATAAAATAGGCCAGGTTTGCACATCAAGTTCTATTAACTAAATTTTAGGTGCTTTTAGTAGAAGATTGAAGGTTGGATTACCATGAATGTCAAGAAATTTGCTATGTGATTTCATGAATAATTTTAAATTATAAAATATATGCTATATGTTTGAAGAAAATGAAGTGTATGTATTGCAATGCATTTTTTAAGGCAAAGTACAACATGTGGCATAATTGGGACCAGACTACATGAAGTTTTATTCATGATCTTGAATATCTATCCAAAAGATTTTTATGGGCTAGAAATTTGGAGTCTTCAAAATGGAGTCTGGTTAAGTGGGAGACTATTTGTAGACCAAAATAGGAAGGTGGTTTGGGTCTTTGTTTGACTTCTCTTTCTAGTCAGGCATTGGTGACTAAGCTTTATTGGAGATGGTGCATTTCTCAAGACCATGCTTGGGCTAAAATTATTTCCTTTAAGTATCTTAATGGGGTTGAGGGCTATGAGATACCTAGATACAGTTTGCCTGGTAAATGCTCTTTGATATGGAACACCCTTAAGAAGGGGACAACTCTTGTTAATCAAGTATTGTTCTGGATTTGTCTTAAAGGATCGAAGGCTCTTTTTTGGCATGATTCTTGGGATGGTTTCCCTACAATTTTATCTATGTTTCCTCATCTTCAAGAGCTATATAATTGTTTCTTGGCTGCTTGTTGGTACAGGGTGATGGATTATAAAGTTGCCAAGTGAGTTGGGCAGGTGGAGGTAGTTTAGTGGAAAGATCCTAGATATTGATCGACAGGTGGTTCTGTTCAGGATAGAGAAGAGTTGGCTCATATTTTGGCTATTAGGGAGTGCTCTTCTTTACAGGATGATGATGTTTTGGCTTGGATTCCGGATCCTAGAGGGGTTTTATCGGTGGCTTCTAGTTATCTTGTTTTAGATAGACAACATTTTGGGGATGAGGAGGTTCCTTGGTGGAAATAGGTTTGAAATAAGTTTTCTTGGCCCAAATGCAATTTTTATTTGTTGTTGGCTACTAGGAACAAATGTCTTACCTAGGATAATATCCAAAATAGAGGTTTTAAGGGCCCTCATTTTGTTTCCTTTGTGAAAATAGTGATGAATATTTAGGGAATTTACTCTTACAGTGTTCGTTTGCATGAGAAATTTGGCATCTTTGATGGAGGGTGTGGAAACAGTCTTGTTCTCATACCTCTTATCTTGTTGAGTTCTGAAGGAGTTTATGAAGACCTCCTGCTAAGGATTTCTTTCTTCAAGTTGCGTGGAGTATTAGGCCCTCATGTATTATATGACAGATTTGGCTTGAAAGAAATCGAATAATTTTTTAAGGTAGAAAGTTAACTGTTTATCAAAATTAGTAGAGGATTATTGGTATGATCCAAGAAACTATTTCTTCTAAATGTTAGATCAGTCTTCCTTTAGATCAGTCTGAGATTTTGATGATGCAGAATCTAGGTTTAGTGGAGAATGACCCTCGTACTTCTGTATCAGTCAGGATGAGAGGCCTCAATCAAAAAGTGTAGAGAGATGGCATATGGCATGCTCCACCTCGGGGGGAATTTAAGATTAATACTGATGGCTCTTCCAGAGGGAATCCTAGGTATGAAGGTATTGGTGGCGTTGGGAGAGATAGTAGTGGTGCAACTCTTTTCATTTTCTCCTATTATAAGGGGAAGCAAACTAATAATTATATGGAGGCCCTTGCTATTCATTTTGCTTTGGAAATAATTTATGCTCTGGGATGGTGGAAGATAATATGTGACTTAGACTCTCAGATTATTATTAATTTATTAAAGACTCATAATATTTATAATGTTCATTGGCCAGATGGCGTTAGTGGCTCGACAGATCATTCAAATTTGTCGATATATGGAGTTTATTTCCTTTGTTCATATTCCTAAGGAATGGAATAGTGTGGCTGATTGCTTGGAAAAATGGGCTTCTGAGTTTCAGGTAGACTGGAATGTTAGGGAAGGGATTAGCTCCCATTGGATTGTTCTCATCATCTTGCTAATTTGTTTATGATGGATATGCTTGGTTGAGGCTGTTGTTTGTTGGGTGTTGGTGGTTTTGGGGATATTTTTCTTCTGGCCCCTGTAAGGGTTATTGTTTTGGGATTCTCTATTTCTTGTATGATTTTATTGATTCAATAAGTTTTTACCAACATACAAAAAATGAGAGATCTGCATGTCAAATTCTATAGACAAAATTTTGTAAGTGTATTCTAACAATCTCATTTACAAATATAAAACTATTCATAAAAAATACAATTAATACAATGTGACTTGAAAGAGATTAAACCTTTCAAAAAGTGAACTTATTTTAATTCATTTCAACTTAAGATTTTAACTCTGCAAAGTCCTCAACATAGGATTATGGTTAAGTTTTAAATTTTTTCATCTCTTTGTTTCTTAAGGGAGAGGTAGGTTCAAGGTGTTTGTTTATATGAAATTATTTTGTCATATATCAAAATCCAAGTATTTTATGAAGGGAGATATAAGTTTTGGGTGTAAAATTTATCCATATTAAAATTTTTAATTAATTTGAATGTTTAGTTATGTTGTCGTAGTGCAATGAAGTTTATGTTATACATTTGTTGTATTTTTTTACATATTTTAAACTAAAAATTATTTATAATATTATTTAGAATTAAAAAATAAATAATTTTTTTGTTATAATGATGTTATTTTAGCCTTTTTTTTATTTGGTAAACAAAAGGGTTTTGAAAGGGTCCCCAAACCTTTTACAAAGGGTTTTTGGAAGGGTCCCCAAACCTTTACAAAACCATTAAAATATTTAATTCACACTAGAGAAGAACACAAATGGGATTGACTTCCCTACAAGAAACCAATACGACATCCAACATAAACTAGTCTAGCATCCGAGCAAAAAAAATCCTGCGGATCGGAAATAGTCAACATTCTCACCTTAACAAAGAAGAAACAAATAAAACATGAAATGAATCATCCCATTTAAGCCACCATGGGAGAATTTAAAAATAACAAACCACCTAAATCTTTAGATCTACAACCCAGCACATAGGTGGAGCCAACAAATATTATTTGGGACAAAGCACTACAATTTGAATTAAAATTTAAAAAATTAACTCCCACCCAAACAGTAGCACTCAAAAAAAGAATTCAATTTCAAAATAAGCATCATCCCGCCCAATGGGAGGCATAAAACCGACAATCCTGCCTTCTGTAGTGCTCATCCAACTAGCAGTTGAGATTTGAAAATCTTTCCCACCTGGTAGTAAGCAACAATCTAGAGCTAAGTTGTTCTCATTTCATGGGCGCCCAAATTAGAAAATTGAAAAAATAACCTTCTTGTATAAAATGGGACCCTACAACAATGATCTTGCCATTTCTAGAAATCCTATTTCTAGGTCTAGAAAAAAATAGGAGCCTTGCAAATGAAAGAATAGACCTTCAACAACAAGAAAAAGTATGCTCACGCAACAACCTGGTACAAGAGAAAGCCCTCTTCATAAGGTAGATAAGAGAGTAATAGAAAAGACATCCCGTCCCATGGGAGCCATAGATCCAGAGCACAGTCCTTCATATAAATATTCTCATCCAAAGGGAGCCTTACATCCAAAGCTCAGTCCAACTAAAAAGACTTCTCACCCAGCAGGAGAAGAGAAACAATGGTTGACCGTCGACTAATGATTTTAAATCTAGAATCAATCTGACGTCCACCAAGAGGTTAGAGCTCCTGCTATTGGTACAAATATCTGCAGCTCTCGCACCAATCACCAAGATCCCAAGCACCCCACCACAAACTAATCCAACCTTCCATCCAACAAAACGATTATTTGTTGCGGTTCCTTTAGCTAACCCAACCTTCTGCCTAGCCTCCTACTACAATTCCTTCAAATGACCCAACCTTCCACCTAACAAATCAACCTACTTTTGTAGTTTCTTTAGCCAAACCAAAATACCCAGCAACATAAAACGAACTAATATAACCTTTCTTCCAACAACACAACCAGTTGTTGCAGTTCCTTCAATTGATCCAGCCTTCCACCTAGCCCCCTGCTACAGTTCCTTTAGTTGACCCAACCTTCCATTCAACAAATCAACCTACTACTGTAGATCCTATAGCCAAATTAGTTATCTACCCAACAACCTAGCGAACTACTGGGCCATAAGATATGGGTTACGAGCTCAAACTATTGGGCCACAAGCTCTGGTTGCGAGCTCTAGGTCGTCGTTATTTTAGTCTAATTCACTACTACTCTATCAAGGGGGATATTGAGCTAGCATAAACATTTAGAATAGCATTAATAAATCATTCTATATTTATAAATGTATAATGTTTAATAATTATTCTTTAAATTTATTATTGTCTATATAAATTTATTTTTATAATAAATATATGAGGCTTTAGAATAAAAATTATAAGATCACTTTTAAGGCAAGTTTAGGTGAAGGAACACAAATAATATGAAAGAATGGAAAGCATTGATCCTCTTGATGATATAGCAGTGGACCAAAGAATTTCAAATTTAAAGATTAATGGAGATTCAAAATTAGTGATAAGTTGGGTTGCAGATCATGTTGAGATGAAAAACTTGCTCCTCATTATTAGAACCTTCTATAATAGAATTTCATACAAGCATATCTATAGAGAACTAAATGTAGAAGCAAATAGTATTTCGAAAGATGTTTTGAACCTTCCAGCATGAACTTGGTGGAGGGAAGAAGTTGTTAAAGTACTTAAGATTTCCTCAGAGCCCTTCTCTTATTGAGGATCATAACAAAGATCTGTTATTAGCAACAAAATAAAAATAAATTAAAAAATATTTTGAAAGGGATCCTAGATTTTATTTTTTAGAAAGACAAGATTTAGAATAGCATTAGTCTTCAAAATTGAAACCTGAGTCCTCAAATTTAGTACTAGGATAAGAGTCATTTGAGAATTATGATTTATTAGAAAGTTATTCTTGATTTTCACTTAGTATTAGGATTTTGTTTTTAGATTGTAAATTGATTTTAAAACATATTACAACAGGCAAGCCAATACTCTTCTCAATTCATAAATTTTTGAGGGTACTTCATATTCATAGTATTATAATTTTTTCAAACTCAAAAATAAAAATTACTATCAAAATATCTTTCTTGAGGAAAAAAATTAATTACCTATATTTTATTTTAAAAAGTTTATACATTAAATAGTGATAAAATATTTTAAAATTGTAAAATATATGTTATATGTTTGAAGAAAATAAAATGTGTGTGTTACTATGCTATTTTCAATAGATTTTTTTATTTTCTTATGCATCTATTATATCGTTTTTCCTTGCAAATGAAAGTGTAATCACATAAAAAATAAGCAAGTTTAATTTTAAATATTGCTTTTTTTTCTCTTTCAAATTTTAATTTTTTATGTTGTAGGAAATTCTGGATTTATTATTTAAAATTCTTATTAAAGTTTTATAACGTTTTTGATAGAATTTTAATTAATTTAAATAAATTTAATAATGAAGGTTTAAGTATTCTAAATAAACATTTAAGTTTGAATAGGAAAGGAGGTATGTTAGTACATCAAACTTCAATGAAATGTAATTTAAATATATATATTTTTTAAATGGTAAAAATTTATTGAATCAATAAGCTTTACAAGAAACAGAGAATCCCATAACAATAACCCTTACAAGGGCCAGAAGAAAGAAACCCCCAATACCACCGAGCACCCAACCAAAAATATCCAACAAATAACAACCTCAACCAGGCATATCCACAACAAGCAAATTAACAAGATGCTGAGAACAATCCAAAGGAAGCTGATCTCATTCCCTAACATTCCAGTCTTCCTGAAACTTAGAAGCCCATTTTGCCAAGCAATCAGCCACACCATTCCATTCCCAGAGAATATGAAAAAAGAAAATAAACTCCAGATACCGACAGATTTGAAAGATTTGCCGAGCTACTAATGCCAACTGTCAATGAACATTAGAAATATTATGAGTCTTCAATAAATTAATAATAATATGAGAGTCTGACTCACAGATTATCTTCCGCCATCCCAGAGCATAAATTTTTTTCAAAGCAAAATAAATAGCAAGGGCCTCCATATAATTATTAGTCTGCTTCCCCTTATAACAGGAAAAAATGAAAAGAGCTGCACCACTGATATCTCTCCCAACACCACTAATACATGCATACCCAGGATTCCCTCAGGAAGAAACATCAGTATTAATATTAAACACCCCCTGATGTGGAGGATGCCATCTGCCATCTCTCTGCACTTTTTGATTAAGGCTTCTCCTCCTGACTGATACAAAAGGGCGAGGGTCATTCTCCACTAAACCTAGATCTTGCATCGTTAGAATCTCAGACTGCTCCAAAGGAAGACTGGTCTAAAATTTAGAAGAAATAGTTTCTTTGATCATACCAATAATACTCTGCCAAGTCTGATAAATAGTTAACTTTCTACCTTGAAAAATTCTTCGATTTCTTTCAAGCCAAATCTGCCATATAATACATGAGGGCCCAATACTCCACACAACTTGAAGAAAGAAAGCCTTAGAAGGAGGTCTTCCTAAACTCCTCCAAAACTCAACAAGAGAAGAGGTATGAGATCAACCAAAAATTTTAATGGATCTAATGGTTAAAATATCGTATCCACATTAAAAAAAAACTAATCATAAAATTATAATCAATGTAGTGTGACTTGAGAGAAATTGAATGTTCCAAAAAAAAAGTGTAGCTTATTTTATTCCATGTCAAGTTGAGATTCCATTTTTTAAAGCCCCTCACCTAGGATTATGGTTTAGCTACGAGTTTTTTAATCTCCTCCTTTCTTCAAGAGAGAGGTGGGTTTCAAGGTGTTTGTTCATATGAAATTATTTTATCAATGTCAAACTTCAGCTCTTTCTTGAAGGGAGCTATTGATTTTAGGTGTAAATTTTGTTTAAATGAAATTATTTTACTAATGATAAATTTTAGCTATGGTGTTCCAATGTATTGAAGTTTATATTATGCCTTTATTGTATATTTTTTACATATTTTTACTAACTACATATTTTTTAATAAGTTTATTTTCACTAATTAATTATTTATAATATAGTATAATGCTATTATATACTTTAGCCTACTAAGTAAATTGGCATGGTATGAATATTTTTCAAATCTTGTTATATTAGAGGGATATATATTAATTAGTATAATGGTTTCGAAGATGACTATGTACGGGTTTCGTCTATGGTTTGAGTGCAAGCAACGACAAAGGCTATTTTTTGGGGCCTATAGACCCTAGTAGCTAGATTGTTTTTTATTGTTTCCACCCAAGATAATCATGGGATATGTTCTAGGAGACCCGCAATGGGTTAAGAATCTATCATTCAACAAATATTTAGGCTACGAACTTGATTGAAAATTGCTTTCAATTTGCTACCTAAGAAAAAAGTAAAATCACACATTTTCTTAGTGTCCAAGGCATGGATTAAAGAGACCCAGAAACAAGTTTCAAGTTGCATATCAAATAAGAGAAGCCTCCTTAGGAAAATAAAAAATGGTTTAGAACTCAAGCAATTTCGATTCTAAGGAACACCCCCAAAACAAATCCACTATAGAAACCCCTTTGAAGGATAGGGATTTCAAAGATTCGGCCCCAAAAATGAATTTTAGAATTTCCCTCCATGGTGGACAGTCCCAGAATAATGCTAACATTAATATTAAGGCTTCTCGTAGACCTCTAAGAATGCCTAAGATTAATTCCAAAAAACTAAGTTGGGATATCTAAGAGCAACTGATGGAACCCTAGTTGTTAAGCTAAAAATGTGCAACATTCAAGATGACATAGAATATCTAGAGAGAAGATGATTGATTTATCGTTTCTTGGGTTTTCATTTGATCATTTATGCTTTCAAAGTGTGGGTTGTAAACTACTAGAAAACACAAGGTGAGTTACAAATATATGTTTATCCCAATAGTTATTTTCTTGTCATTTTTGCCAATGATGAAGATAGAGATAAAATATTTCAAGGGGGTCCTTGGTTCTTTGGAAGGGTAGGGCTTTTCATGAAGCCTTGGCACACTAAATTTAAAGTCGAAGAAGAGATGCCTTCTATAGGACTTGTGTGGGTTAGACTCTTTGGTCCCCAATTGAATTCTGGAATCTGACTATGTTTTCTACAATTGAAAACTCTCTTGGAACTTTCATAATGATTGTTGACTTTACACATTATTTATGCTCAAATTTGTGTTTGAATGGATTTTGACAAATGTCTTCTAGAAAATATCTCATTACAATTTGGGCAGGATACTTGGGATTAGGTGGACTATGAGAACATTTCTTTCCATTGTAGAATATGCCATGAATATGGTCATTTGGCTAGTGTCTATCCAAATAAGATTCCAGATCAAAAGAAAGAGGACACAAAACTAGTAGGTTTCCAAATACCCAAAAAGAAAAACACTCAAAAAATCCAGTTACGAAGGATCAAGCGATGTTGTCAACTAACATGTTTAGAATTCTTTCCATAAATAACCTCCCATATGAGGAAGAGGACATAATGGAGAAAAAATCTCAGAAACATGATTTAAATTTGAAAGGAAGGACTCAGATATAAACCAAGAAATCAAAGGTTTCCAACAAAGAAATAAGAGAGAAAACATAGACAAGAAGAACAATCTTCTAAATGCTAGAACTTCAAACAATTCAAACCCCAATATAGACTTTGTTGAATATTCCAATAAAGCTTTGGTTTCGTATACGTATACTTTAGGATTAGAAAGCTATTCTAGATTCACTTGGGGTAAGACAAGAAACAAGCAAAAAAAAAATGAAGATGGACACTAACCAAAAGGTAGGCCGTAAGACTAATCAACATCATATGGTAAAAGAAGGTGAAAATCTTGTAAAGGAAGGTAATATTAATGCCCTTACCATCTTTAAAACCATTATTAATGAAGATAATCACTTGTAATATTAGAGGAAAAGGGGGTCTATTAGAACAAGATTGTTGATACTTCTGCTAATTGGGCATTGGACTAAGTTGATATTACTTGCTATGGCCACCCTCCTAGATGGTGGGATTTGCAAATCAAGGATGCTCTTCTTTCTATCCTTTCTCTAGATGGCTCCAATTCTAGAGATACCCAATTATTTTTTCTTTGTATTAGCTTCTCTTTGGTTCAGTTAGGGTTTTTCAGTTCCTAGCTCAAAAGATCTTTCTTATGTTTCCTCTATTGAATCTTGGCTAAAAGGCCTATTGGATTGGTTTGGCCATAGATGTAATCTATTTTTTTCTTCATTTAATATTTTTGGTGTGTGTGTGTTGTGTTGTTTTTATTGTGTTTTGTTTTTCTGTTTTTTTGTTGTTTTAGTGTTTTTGTTGTTTTTTTGTGTGTTTTTTTGTGGTTTTTGTTGTTGTTTGTATTTTTGTTGTTTTAGGTATACTATTTGAGTGTGCCAAAGAGGGTAGACCATGTTTGAACCCTGGGCATATTTTTATAAAATAGATACCCCTACCTCCTTGGATCTTACTTGAAAATGGCACCTCGAAAGGGTGTTTTCCACAAACAAAAAATAACTAAATTATCAATTAGCATGTTGAGCTATCCCAAACATCTAAAGTATTCTTAACAAGTGATTTTATATTAGTAAATTATGATGTTTAATAGTTTTTTTATTATTCTTACTTAGATAAAATTATCTTTATAATAAGTATCTTTTCTTTTTCACTCTACTTTTTATATATGCTTTGTGACTTTTTCAATTAGCACATCTATTTAAGACAATCACTTATGAAGGAGATAAAGCTCAATTATGCAAGTACAAGTTATATTGCTTCTCATATGTCTTTATGATAGCCATTATGCGATCAAATATGTGAATCTAAAAATAATATCTTATATTTTACAACACAAAAAAGCCAAGAACAATTTGTAAGTCTTAAATTTTGCAACAAAAAAATGGCAAAATTAAATATCTCTTGCAAGAGCTAATATTGAGTAAAAAGTAAACAAAATACAAGAAAAGCCAAAAGCAAAATCACCTCTGGAAAGTACAAAGTCTAAGTACAAAAATGAAAAAACATAAGAAACATCAAAAGTACCAAATTAGAGAAAAAAATCCAAGGTATAAGGTTTACAAATAACATTTTTGTCCACTTAGCCTTCTCTGCTGCTATTTGGTCCTTTTCGTTCAGGTTGCATCTGGACAATGTGCAGGACTGTGTCATCTTATGCTATTGTTTTAGCTACCATTTTATGTACTTGGTTTTGGGGCCCATTTAAACCCCGCACTTAAGCAATTTTACCTACCAAAAAAATAACATTTGTAATACCATTTTTTTTTAAATTGTAATTTTTTTTTTTGATAAGTAGCAATATATTTACAGCGGGTTTTTTGAAGAAGGATCCCAAAACCTTAGTTACTGTTGGAACAAAATCTGCCTTCGGTTAATAGTGTTGCGCCTTAGACTTTGCCAACATTGAATAGACAGATCTTGCTTGAGATCATCTGTCTAGTCTCCAGAGAAGGCTGGTTCCTTTGAGTTTTTTAGAGAAAATGGGAACAAGAGATAAGGGAAATATAGCCTAAGCTAGAACTTTTATATGGTGCAGATTAGACAACAACAAAGACAAATTTACTTACTTCTATCCAAAGCATTTAAACACATTTCCATGCAGAAATTATATAATTTCATATATGATTTCTAATATTTCGTTTAACATGCGTATATATTAGATTCTTATTCCAAGCAATATGATTTATGTATTGCGAAAGTTCAGATATAAGAACAGACTCAATTTACAATTCAATAATGTAAGCAGAAATAAAGAACATTAATACATACACTTGCACGATATGAACCAGAAGCCAATGGGAGATGTGATTTTATTGCTTGTATTCGAAGTACGTACATTCAGTCTTGTAAACGTCCAAGAGCCGACCTTTTTTCATGGTCGACTCACTCCTATTTATACCCTAAAAAGAGTATCTTCTACTACGTACATTTAATTTCTTCAATCAATTACAAGTAATTGTCTGTAGTTTCTAATAATATACAACGGAATTTCGTTGGATAGATTGGATAGATTTCTTTGGGGGGTTTTTGGGGGGGGGGGTTTTTCGGCACCCCCCGGCGGGCGCGGCGGGGTTATAATCAACAGACCATTCTTCAGAAATCAGCACCTGATGTCAGTGCATGTCCCCAATTGCCAAAAATATACTCTATTCCTTTACAGCTGGCGTGTCACGAAATCATGACATTCTTTCCTTGCTTTGCTCTTTTGCCGCCTCTAGCCACGAAAATGAGACATGTCACGAAATCGTGACATTCGTCTCTTACTTTGCTCTTTTGCTGCCTCCCGCCGTGAAAATGAGACATGTCGCGAAATCTCTCTCGCTCTCTTGCTTTCCTCTCACCGTGAAAATGAGACATGTCGCGAAATCGCGACGTCCGTCTCTTGCTTTGCTCTTTTGCTGCCTCCCGCCGCGAAAATGAGACATGTCGCGAAATCATGACGTCCGTCTCTTGCTTTGCTCTTTCCCCGTGAAAATGAGACATGTCACGAAATCGTGACATTCGTCTCTTACTTTGCTCTTTTGTTGCCTCCCACCGTGAAAATGAGACATGTCACGAAATCGCGACGTCCGTCTCTTGCTTTGCTCTTCTGCCTGCGAAAAGGCAACATGTCGCGATATCGCGACACTTCTGCCTCTTTGTTCTCCTTTGTTGCTCTTAGCCATGAAAATGCAACATGTCGCGATATCGCGACACTTTTGCCTCCTTGTGCTTTCTCTTCTCTTTTGCCGTGAAAATACAACATGTCGCGATATCGCGACACTTTTTCCTTCTTGCTCTTTCTCTTCTCTTTAGCCGCGAAAATACAACATGTCGCGATATCGTGACACTTTTTCCTCCTTGCTCCTTTTTGTTGCTCTTAGCCGCGAAAATACAACATGTCACGATATCGCGACACTTTTGCCCCCTTGCTCCCTTTTTTTGCTCTTAGCCGTGAAAATACAACATGTCATGATATCGTGACACTTTTACCTTCTTGCTCCTTTTTGTTGCTCTTAGTCGTGAAAATACATGTCGCGATATCGCGACACTTTTTCCTCCTTGCTCTTTCTCTTTGCTTTGGACCACGAAAATGCAACATGTCGCGATATCGTGACACTTTTTCCCCATTGCTCTTTCTCTTCGCTTTGAACCGTGAAAATGCAACATGTCACGATATCGCGACACTTTTTCCTCCTTGCTCTTTCTCTTTGCTTTGGACCGTGAAAATGCAACATGTCGCGATATCGCGACACTTTTTCCCCATTGCTCTTTCTCTTCGCTTTGAACCGCGAAAATGCAACATGTCGCGATATCGCGACACTTTTTCCTCCTTGCTCTTTCTCTTTGCTTTGGACCGTGAAAATGCAACATGTCGCGATATCGCGACACTTTTTCCTCCTTGCGGTGTTTTGCTTTTTCTTTGATCTTTAGCATATGGGCCACTTTGGTCTTCTTGGAAAATATGCAAAAAGGTGCATCGGCTATTTTTCTGTAGTTAGTCACTTTTTGACTAACATTCTTGGCGCCTTTCGGGGGAATTTTTGCTCACAAAAATAGAGACCAAGCCTTTATCCATTGGGAAACGGAGTCACCAGCACAGTTGCAAAAAGTAAAATTTTGAGTGGAAAAACAAAGATAAAAGAAAAAGGATGCATTCCTGCTCACCCTTTTTAGATTTTCAATCTTGGCCATGGTGGAATGTGACTCAGTCCCTTGAGAAGTTGTAACTCTAGCCCTGGGATGTCAATTCTAGGGAGAAATGGAAATGGGAGCAACTACGGACCCAATATTTAGCGGACTATGAGAAGATGCTGCCATTTTTGGGAGAACAAGGTAATTTTTTGGCAAGGACATTATATTTTTGTCGATTTTTAGAAAAGGAAGGAGAATTACAATGGGAATGAGTAGGAGAATGAGAAGAAGAAAGTGAAGAAAGCATACCTATTTTTGGTTGGGTTGGCTATTGGTGTCCTTCTTTTCCTTCATGTTCACTGACGATAATTTCTTCACTCTGCATTTTATTTTTCCTTCAGTTGTATGGGCTGGTTCGCCTTCCTGAGTCTCTTTCCCTGAGTCGTCCTCTGTATCTTGAGGCTCTTGATCACTAGACGAGGTTTGAATAATACTCTTGTCTTTTCCTCCTATCCGCCATCATTTTCAGGCGATCACGCGACAGCCCTAGATTTTTGAACATTCAAATTTTTCCCTCCAGATTTCTTTCAAAATATCAGACCCGATAGTCCGCAAAAAATGATTCTTATTAGGCCGTAAAAAGGGAAATATTTACAAAACTCCAAACTTATAATATATTGTACATATAATGGTGATCTGTAGCTTTTATTGGAAATACAATTTTAGGTGAAAAGCATTCACCGTGATGGGTAGAACCCATCCATCTTGATATTTTAACTGGAAGGCATTGAATTGCTTTTCTGAAACAATTTCGAATGGCCCCTCCCAGAATGCATCAAACTTGTCATGGTGTCCTGGCTTTGCTTTCTTGACATTCCATTTTAATACCAGGTCACCTATTTTAAATTTCCTGAAAGTGGTTTTCTTATCGAACCACCCGACTGTTTTTACCATATGCTTTTGATGATGATCGTAGGCCTGTTCCCTAGATTCTTCAAGCTACAGAAGTTGCATCAGTCGGGCATCCATTGGATGACCTTCATCTTCGTTAACTTGATTTAGCATCCTCAATGCGGGTATCTCCATATGAATCGGCAGAACAACTTCTTTGCCATAAACCAAAGCATATGGCGAAGTATTGATTGATTTTTTGATTGAGATTTTTTTGGCCCACAGGGCTTGATTCAGGAGTGAGTGCCAGTTCTTCTTATTGTCCTCTAATGTTCTTTTTAGAATTCTTAGAAGATTCTTATTAGTAGACTCAGCTAATCCATTACCTTGTGGGTAATAATTAGAGGAAGTCTTCGGGGTAAATTCCATATCTACTGATGAATTCGATCATCTTTGCACTAGTGAAAGGGGATCCATTGTCTGTAATCAAAGAATATGGTATGCCAAACCTTGTGATTAGACTTTCGACGAATTCTATCACCACTTCTGAATCAGCTTTCTTCGTAGGCACTACTTCTGCCCACTTGGTGAAGTAGTCCGTGGCAGTGAGAATGTATTTGTGGCTTGATGATGAGTTTGGCTCTATTATCCCTACGAAATCCAACCCCCACTGCTGGAATGGTTCCTCGACTTGAATAGCTTTTAAGGGCATGGGTGCATTCCTGTTTCTTCCCACATACCTCTGACACTGTTCACACCTCTGGGTCACTTTGTACGCATCTAGGAAGATGGAAGGCCAATAACATCCAGCTCTAAGGATCTTCAAAGTTGTAGTTCGGCTTGCATAATGTCCCCCTGAAAAACCCCCGTGAAATTCATCTAACACTTTTTGCTTTTCATTATCGGGAATGCATTTTAACAATACACCATCGATGTTAATCCTGTACAACCCCTCTGTTCGAAGGGTATATTTCAATGCTTGGGTTCTGAATCTCCTTCTCTGGGAAGCGTTCATATCTTCAGGACATGACCCAGTCTGAAAATACCTCACAAAGTCGTCGATCCAACCCGAACTTACTCTGTCTTGGTGTTGCTCTGTGTTTGCCATGACGGGGTGGCTCTCCCCATATCCACTTGCAGCTTGCTTGGCCAATTCCTGGCACAAAGCTCTCCCTCTGACTATTTTAGTAGGATGTATTTCTACATCATACTCTTGGATGCGAGTCACCCATCCAGCTCTTTTTTCACCCAATTCTCCTTGAATTATGAAGTTCCTTACATCGGGATGAATAACATACACCATCGTCCGACTCTGGGATAAGAAGTGTTTTAGCTTATTCAAGGATTTCATAATTGCGTATACTTGTTTTTCTATGAAGTTGTACCTTTCCTCATGTTTGTGCATGGTGGAACTCAAAAAGGCTATGGGTCTTTCTTCGTCATCTGCTCCTTTTTGAGTGAGAACTGCAGCATAACTATTTTGCTCTCCGACAACATATAGTATGAAACCTCGGGAATAGTCAGGGTTGACTAGCACAGGAGCTTGAGCGATGGCTTCTAGAATTTTTTGGAAAGCTTCTTTCCTTGGCTCTATCCATTTGAAAGGAGCGTCCTTTTTCAATAATTCGGTCATTGGCTTAACTGTTTGGGCAAAATCCGCAATGAATTTTTTGACGAAATTTATTTGCCCAAAGAAAGACTGCAAACCTTTCTTGTTAACTGGGAGCGACAACTCAAGAAGCGCCTTTACTCTATCAGGATCAATTGATAGCCCAGCTTTAGAAATAACATGCCCAAGGAGTATTCCTTCTTCCACAACAAAAATAGATTTTTTAGGATTTAGTGATATCCCAAATTCTCTACATTTCTCAAATACTTGCTGCAGATGAGTGGCATGGTCCTTTTTGTCGTGAGAAAAAATAGTCATGTCATCTAAATAGACGACAATAATTTTGTTCGCAAGCTCCCCAAAAGCTACGTCCATGGCTCTCTGGAAAGTTGCTCCTGCGTTAGATAATCCAAAGGGCATCCTTTGGTATGCAAATGTTCCCCACTTAGTGGTGAACGCAATCTTGTATTGATCTTCATTTCTCACCCAAACTTGATTGTAACCGAGAAAATCCATCTAACAGAGAAAACCTTTCTGCTCCCGCCACGAGTATGAAGGATTGGGTCAATCTGGGGTAAAGGATAGTGATCCTTTAAAGAGGCTCTGTTCAAATTTTTGAAATCGATGCATAGTCGTATTTCTCCATTTTTCTTGCGGACTGGAACTAAATTTGCCACCCAGGTAGAGTGCTTGATTGGGTATATTATCTTAGCCTGCAGGAGTTTTAACAACTCTTGTTTCATTAAGGCTTCAATCTTGGGATTCACAGGCCTCTGCCTCTGCCTAAAAGGTTTAGCTCCTTCCTCTAGTTCGATGGTATGCTGAATGACCTCTTTCCTGTACACTTTCGGATCACTATAAGTCCAGGCTATTATATCTGGATATTCTCTACATAACTATTTTATTTGTTCTAGTTCTACCACTGTACAATCGGTCCCCACTTTGATCATTTTTCCCGGTTCTAGTTCTATTTCCTTATACCGGCGTTCATCTACCTTGATCCTTCGACCTACAACTCTGTCGCTATTGTCGAAAAGGCTCTCCAGGGTGATCAGTCCCCTGGGGATATGATTATTTCTTAGTTGAATAAGGCTCTCTTCGTCCTCTTCTTGTAACGCTCTTTCTATAGAGCAATTCATCTCATGAATCAAAAAATCTAGGATCTGCTCGTCATTTTCAAATACCTGCCAAAAAATGTCCTTGTCGGGCACAAAAGGCCTGTATATAAGTCTAACTATTTTAGACTTCTGAATAACATTGCTGACTGGGCAAAAATTTGATCCTACTGATGCTAACAGGTCTGCATGTGTGTTCTTCTCTCTGGAAATGGATTTCATGTTTAGTGCTTCAAAATTTTCCAATAGATCTAACACTTTGTTTTTGTAAGCCCTTAGGTAATGTTGCTTACAAATGCACTTGCCAGTAACCTGTTTAACGATCAGCTCTGAATCTCCATAGATCAACAGCTGTTTTACACCCAGTTTTTAGCTTTCCTGAGTCCCAAACACAAGGCTTCGTATTCAGCTGCGTTATTGGTGCAACTCCATGTCAACCTATATGAAAAGACTTTTTCTTTTCCAGTGGGTGAAATCAGGACGATTCCAGCTCCTGCTCCATTTTTGCACCTTGACCCATCAAAGTACAATTTCCATAACTGGTTGGTTGAATCATCTGTTTTAGGGACAACAATAGGGAGCTTTTTTGGTTTCTCAATGGAATAGCTTCCCATTTCTGTCTCTATCATAGCATTGAAGTCTTTCATTGAAAACTGATCTTCAGATTGGAGTTCCTCCAGGGTTTCTTCCATTAAATCGATATTCTCCAATTCCTCGGACATCATGTTGATGGTAGTTGTTTCTTCTAGTCTTTCCACATGAAAAGTAGATGGTTTTTCATTGTAGATCTTGACTCTTTTACCTTTGAAAGGTACCTCCAAATGCGAATAATCTAGTGATGAGATAACCTCCCAGTTTGGCTGTGAACTCTCTGGATAAACACATACCGAAATATGGTTCTAAGTCTACAACGACTACTTCTTGTATGACGACTGCTTTCGGCATTCTGTGGAGTTGAATAGGGATATCTTTGATCACCCCGATAGTTTTTACTTGGAGTACCATCTAATTGCAACACACCAGGATGACTTCGAGTATATTCCATCCCCATTATGTCACATACGGCTTTCGACATCACCGTAGTTGCGGCCCCTGAATCAATCATGCAATTGTGAACTATCCACCCCTCCATTTGCAAGGATAGATAGAATGGGGGCGGTCTATTTTTTCCAGAGGTTGACACAACATTTGCTTGTATAACATTTGAGGAAGAGGTATTATTCTTTAAATTTAAAGATTCTTGGAGGAGGTCAATCTGACCAGGAATTTGCAGTGCATCATACATGCTTATTTTGGAAGGGGTCCTCTTCATTTCTTCTGCAATGTTGAACGAAAGGGTTGCAGCTGGGAATACCTCAACACTCTTTTCCCTTCCACTAGTAGATGCGTCGTATCTGTCTCTATAGACCTGCGTGGCTTCTGTTCTTTGCCTTTTTTTCAATGAAGGAAATCTGAGTCTTTCCTTCGCTTGCTCTTGAGCCTCGCTCCCTTTTCTAGGAGGAAATTCTTTTCTCGGTGTAGCCACAGAAGTCTGAGGAGGGTCAGAACGTCCTTTCTCATTCGACTGGTTTTTCTATGGAGTTGCCCTGGGGGCAGGAGGAAAACCTAGTGGTTGGAGTTCCTTAGGGTCGGCTTGTAACGACTTTTCTCTCGACCTTGTCAGGACTGAGACTTGTTCCACGGATGGCATTGCCAAATTATGGTGGACTTCTCTGATTATGTTCACCTGTCCCTTGTCGGTTTCTTTGACTCTCTCATTGATAACCGCTTGCACATGATGTTGATGAATCATGCATGAATCCTCTCCATGAGGATCATTGCAAGTGGTACACCAGTAATCAAAATTAGTGGGTTCTCCATTATCTCCCGTCTCATTCGCATACACCACATTTATTTTATCTTGTCCTCTTCCACTTGTTGAAGGACCTTCCCTTTGTATCTATGGAAATCTTCTTGCTTGGATATTCTGTTCCGCCTCTCTCTTTTTCATGGATGCCATTTCATTTGACAATGTCTTCATTGTATCAATTATGGTCGTGTATTGATCATTGGGGGAGCTGATGCAAGGGGTGTGGTTGGTAATGCAAGGAATGTAGGAGGTGCAGCTATAGCTGGGAGGGCCTGCGTTGATGGGAGTACAGGAAGTTTAGAGATTGACGCTTGGGAAAGCTCTGGTACAATTGGCAATAGACTCTTTGATGGATATCTTTTTGTAGCGATGAGATCAGCTTCGCCCTTTGCTGCCTCTACATAGATCCCAGGAAAAGTGGTTACACGGGATTGCCTTATTATCATACTGAGATCTGAATCAAAAGCCCTTAAATAATAGCATATAGCTTGTTCTTCCATGGGCTTTAGGCCTTGCGGTACTCTATCACGAGTTCTGGTAAATCTGATGTTGAAATCTTGGATTTCTTCTTGTGGATGCCTCTCAATGACAGTGAATTGATTCAGCAATGTGAAAGGATCCGCATGTATATTAAATTCATCGACCAGACGATCGACAAGTACTACCCAAGAAGTAATGGATCCAGTGGGAAGCGCTCTGTACCAATAGAGCATCTTTCCTTTCAAAGATATAATCAACAATCTGACCATTACATCTTCCTGAGTGATGTTGTAAATAGATGCTAGCGATGATACATCTAAACAGTGCTCATCTACTATTTTTCCTGTTCCGTCAAAGGTCGGTAATGCTTTTAGTGCAGCTTGTGGAATTTGGTGGTGTGTTCCCAAGTTCAAAGGGCCGGTTTGATTCCACACAAGATGCGTTGGGGCAGGGGTGGCTGCCATGATTGCTAAAGGAGTTACAACCGCTATGGGATTGCTTGCAGATGCTCCTACAATGGGTGTTAAAGAGGTGCTAATGGTGTCGGGCGGATTTGATCGTGCGGCTAGCACAGGGTGTGCTTTTAGGCTTTCGAGATGTAGTTCAAAGAACTCGATAGGTTCTTCGAGTTTCTAGCTCGGGATCTGGTTATCATATGGCTATATAACGAGAAGGTTTTTAGACAAGGTCTTTCTTTTATGGTCTAAATTGTAACAGAGTAGCCGGGTGGTTTTTCTTGAGATTTTTAAACAAAAAGGCTCTTAAGGTAAAACACCAAAACTTATACAATACTGTGGGATTGTTGGTCCCACCGGGCATGCCAAAAACTGTTGGAACAAAATCTGCCTTCGGTTAATAGTGTTGCGCCTTAGACTTTGCCAACATTGAATAGACAGATCTTGCTTGAGATCATCTGTCTAGTCTCCAGAGAAGGCTGGTTCCTTTGAGTTTTTTAGAGAAAAGGGGAACAAGAGATAAGGGAAATATAGCCTAAGCTAGAACTTTTATATGGTGCAGATTAGACAACAACAAAGACAGATTTACTTACTTCTATCCAAAGCATTTAAACACATTTCCATGCAAAAATTATATAATTTCAGATATGATTTCTAATATTTCGTTTAACATGCGTATATATTAGATTCTTATTCCAGAAATATGATTTATGTATTGCAAAAGTTCAGATATAAGAATAGACTCAATTTACAATTCAATATTGTAAGCAGAAATAAAGAACATTAATACATACACTTGCACGATATGAACCAGAAGCCAATGGGAGATGTGATTTTATTGCTTGTATTCGAAGTACGTACATTTAGTCTTGTAAACGTCCAAGAGCCGACCTTTTTTCATGGTCGACTCACTCCTATTTATACCCTAAAAAGAGTATCTTCTACTACGTACATTTAATTTCTTCAATCAATTACAAGTAATTGTCTGCAGTTTCTAATAATATACAACGGATTTCTCGTAGATTGGATAGATTTCCTTCTGGCTAATTTTAGATGAGCCTATTATTCTGCAATCATCCAACGGACCTACCAGGTTATAATCAATAGACCATTCTTCAGAAATCAGCACTTGATGTCAGTGCATGTCCCCAGTTGCCAAAAATATACTCTATTCCTTTACAGCTGGCGTGTCACGAAATCACGACATTCTTTCCTTGCTTTGCTCTTTTGCCACCTCCAGCCGTGAAAATGAGACATGTCACGAAATCGTGACATTCATCTCTTACTTTGCTCTTTTGCTGCCTCCCGCCGTGAAAATGAGACATGTCATGAAATCGTGACGTCCGTCTCTTGCTTTGCTCTTCTGCCGCTTCCAGCCGAAAATGAGACATGTCACGAAATCGTGACATTCGTCTCTTACTTTGCTCTTTTGCTGCCTCCCACCGTGAAAATGAGACATGTCACGAAATCGCGACGTCCGTCTCTTGCTTTGCTCTTCTTCCGCCTGAAAATGAGACATGTCACGAAATCGCGACATTCGTCTCTTACTTTGCTCTTTTGCTGCCTCCCGTCGTGAAAATGAGACATGTCGCGAAATCGCGACGTCCGTCTCTTGCTTTGCTCTTCTGCCCGCGAAAAGGCAACATGTCGCGATATCGCGACACTTCTGCCTCTTTGTTCTCCTTTGTTGCTCTTAGCCGTGAAAATGCAACATGTCGCGATATCGTGACACTTTTGCCTCCTTGTGCTTTCTCTTCTCTTTTGCCATGAAAATACAACATGTCACGATATCGCGACACTTTTTCCTTCTTGCTCTTTCTCTTCTCTTTAGCCGCGAAAATACATGTCACGATATCGTGACACTTTTTCCTCCTTGCTCCTTTTTGTTGCTCTTAGCCGTGAAAATACAACATGTCGTGATATCGTGACACTTTTCCTCCTTGCTCCTTTTGTTGCTCTTAGCCATGAAAATACAACATGTCGCGATATCGTGACACTTTTTCCTCCTTGCTCCTTTTTGTTGCTCTTAGCCATGAAAATACAACATGTCGCGATATCGCGACACTTTTTCCTCCTTGCTCTTTCTCTTTGCTTTGGACCGTGAAAATGCAACATGTCACGATATCGTGACACTTTTTCCCCCTTGCTCTTTCTCTTCGCTTTGAACCGCGAAAATGCAACATGTCGCGATATCGCGACACTTTTTCCTCCTTGCTCCTTCTCTTTGCTTTGGACCATGAAAATGCAACATGTCGCGATATCGTGACACTTTTTCCCCATTGCTCTTTCTCTTCGCTTTGAACCGAAAATGCAACATGTCGCGATATCGCGACACTTTTCCTCCTTGCTCTTTCTCTTTGCTTTGGACCACGAAAATGCAACATGTCGCGATATCGCGACACTTTTTCCTCCTTGCGGTGTTTTGCTTTTTCTTTGATCTTTAGCATATGGGCCACTTTGGTCTTCTTGGAAAATATGCAAAAAGGTGCATCAGCTATTTTTCTGTAGTTAGTCACTTTTTGACTAATAGTTACATAGAAAGCCGAGGCTGAAATTAAGATTAAAAATCGGGGCTGCGCCCTTGGGCAACGATCCGGGGCCCGGGGCCCTGGTGCCTACAAAAATCAGGCCAACTAAGAAATAGAACAACAAAATTTGGCCTGTGGCCACCAAAACAAGGAAAAGCCGTAAAACGACAAACGCCAAGATCGCAAAAACTGCACGCCGTCACTCCGAGAGGCCCTGCAGTCGGGCCTGGCCTGGACGGGGCCCACCTTGTCAGATCAGCTCCACTCCCTATCAGGGCCATCGCCCAGCCTGCGTCGGAGTTCGGCCAGGGCATTGGCCGCTGAGGAAGCCGCTTTGGCGGACGCGGTCAAGGAGCCAATCGTAGTGTCAAGAAGGGCCCTGATTGCCAAGTTCTGCAGCCTACTGCCGGAGTCAGAGCTGACTTCGATGGGCTCCGGGGCCTCCACCTTGGCCTTCTTGGTGCTGCCAATAGCCCTACTGCTGCCTGGGGGCGGGCCTTTACGACTGGCACCAGGAGGCGGGGCCCCGCCTGGGCCCTGGGCCGGAGTTCTGCACTTTCGGGTGGGCCTGCGCCACTTCGAGGAAGGGGAGCCTTCAGGGGAGGGGGTCTCCTTGGATTTAGAAGCTGCAGGAGAAGCACCGAGGGAGTGAGCCGCTTCAGGGGGGACAGTGGATAGGGGAGGGATGCAGTGGAGCTACGGCTGGTTAGCTAGGGCATGCCTGTACAGGACAACCATGAGGCCTTGGTGGGAGGGCCGGGAGTGGCTCCTACGAGCTCGATCGATGGAAAGGCTCAGGGAGTACAGAAGGAACCGAGGAGTGCTGACCAGCGTGGCTCCACGGAGGTGGTTGAAGTAGCTAAGGTGGAAACTGTACAGCCGTTGGTCCGGATCGTCGTAGGTGATGTACTGCATCATCGGGATGATGGCCTCGTCGAAGGGGGTCGAGAGGTTGGTGCAAAAAATATTGGCCTTATCCCATTGCTACTCCGGGAAGCGGGACAACTCCTCCTCCCAATTGTGCTTATCCCATCTGACGACTCTGCCTTTCTCCTCATGATGCAGGCCTGTAACCTCCGTCAGAAACTCTTTGGTCACTTTGAAGTGGAGACCCTTCACTTTGACCTCACCATCATTCCAGGTATCCAAAAAACTTTGGGTAATATCTTCGTCGACCCCTACGAATTTGCTGAAGAAAGGGGTATACTTCTTGGCATTGGAAAATAACCTGGCCGACTCGCTCAATTCAAGCGAGGAAGGCTCGAGGAAGACGGCTTTGGCAGCCATGAGGAGCGAACTGACAGCCCAGGGGCAGGGGAAACAGGGGTGGCCTGACCAGAGACACGGGGACAGGGGGAGGGGGAAGCAGACAAGAATGCGGGAGAACTCTGCGTGCGACAGGTTTAAAAACTTGCAGGGGGCACGGAGGAGGGGAAGGGCCACCGACGTCGGGAAGGAGCGCTAGGGGCAGGGGGCGACGCGAGGTGGGAGGGGCTGAGGGGGCACGGCTGACGGCTACCACGTGGGGCAGGAGAGAAGGGCCAATGCCAGCGCTCCAGATGGCGCAATCTGAGCGGGGGATCAACTTGAGGGGACCTCATGGGATAGAGCCACGGGTGAACTGACGTAGCATGGGAATCCGATGGTGCGACTTCCAAGGTGGGAAGGTCGAAATGGGCCGACACGCACTCTGACTTGGACTTGCCAAATCTGCCAGCGGAGCTTCGCAAATCTAGGCCGGGATGAACCGAACGTCTGACATGGTCGATGACACTTGGCACCATGAGGGGGATCTTGATGACCGCCTCACGAGCAAGAGGAGGACAGGGGCCAGTCGACGTGGCAGAGCAGACAGGAGAGGCACGACAGTGAAACTTTGGGGCCCCGACTCGGGGCGGGCTAAGCACCAGGGCCCTCATCGTTGCTAGGATAGTCTTGCGAAGCTATTTGGACCAGAGCTTCAGGGAAGTTCATGGTCCAGGTGGTGAAGTCTTCAGCTGAGATGGCTTGATTTGCCATGAAATCGGTAGCCCTGTTGCCTTCTCTGTACACATGCCGAAAGGCATGGTCGGGGAGTCCTTGGAGAATGGTGAGGACTTCTCGGATGGAGTTGTGAATGCGCCAAGAGCAGTTTCTCGGGCTACGGGCGGCTTTGATAATAACTTGGGAATCACCCTCGATGATGACTTTTGAGGAGGACTCCTTGAGGGCGGTCACCCCGCTGAGGAGAGCTGCTGCTTCGGTGAAGTTGTTAGTCTGGATGCCAAGCGGTGCAGCGTACGCCATGATCAGGGCCCCGTGACAGTCTCTGATGACCCCGCCCGCTCTAGAGGGCCCGAGATTCCCTTTAGAAGCTCCGTCAAAGTTAAGTTTGACCCATCTGGGAGGGGGGTAGTCCACCTCGTCATAGATCGACGGGAGGGGGCGGGGGGACCGAGGGGGAAGCTGAACTCCGAGGGAGGATAGGAGGGTGGCCTCGCCCAGCCGTCGGGGTGCCTCGGTCAAGGGGATGGAGCAGGAATTCTCAAGGGCGAAGGACACCACCTTGGTCGCTATCCACTAGGGGGAACGGGCCGGGGAGGAGAAGGCTCTGTTGTTGCGCTCAAGCCAGAGTTGCCAAAGTAGATGAGGAAGGCAGGAGCCCCAGAGGAAGCGGATGAAAGGATGGGCAAAGGGGTTGGGCCACTGAGACAGGAGGTCAGAGATGGAGTTGGGGGCCACCCACTGAATAGAGAATTGGGAAAGGATGAGGCCCAGGACTTCAGAAGAGAAGGGACATCTGATAAAGAGGTGATTAGTGGACTCCCAGGCAGCACAACAGAGGAAGCATCTGTTCGGGATCTGAAAGCCCCTCCTGATCAGGTTCTCGATAGTCAGGATCTTGTTTTGGATGGCCGCCCAGATGAAGTGGCTGATTTTGGGGATCAACTTCTTGGCCCACACCTGTCGGGCTGGAAAGGGGGCCTCGTCAGGGACTCTTTGAAGGTTGTAGGCAGATTTGATAGAAAAGACACCACTGGGAGTGCCATGCCAAACACATCTATCATTTCCTCCGAAGGACGGAATAACAGTCACCTTGAGGAGGCGTTGAAGCCTGGAGGCTTGGAGCGGGTGCCTGGGGTTCAGGATGGGTTTCCAAGTAACCCGCCCCTGGTTCTAGGAAAGATAGGCCAAAACTCTGGGCCCTCTGTCTGCCAGCCCTGGTTTGAGGATGAGGAGATCTCTATCAGCAGTCAGGGCCTCATCATGGATCCACCTGTCTTCCCAAAAGTCGATCTTGGCTCTGTCCCCGAGGATCCATCTGGTCCCTTTTCGAATAATGTCTTTGGTGGAGATCAGGGATTTCCAGAAGGCTGATCCATCTCGAGGCTGAGATTCACTGAGGAAGGGGTGATGATGGCAGTATTTCCTACGCACGATGTTGACCCACTCATCAGGGGCGTTGGTGAACACCTTCCAAGCGTGCTTGGACAGGAGGGCCTTGTTCATGAGGGTCACCCGCCTGAGACCGATCCCTCCCTCGCCTTTGGGGTGGCAGACTAGGGGCCAGGAGACCAGGGGAATCCTCTTCTTATCTTCGCTACCCGACCAGAGAAAGCATTTCTAAATTTGTTCGATGTGGGCTGCAATGGAGGCCAGGATTCTGAAGATTGACATGAAATATATCAGAATACTTTGAAGGACCGTCGCCAAGAGGGTGGCTCTGCCAGCCTGGGAGAGGAGGTGACCTTTCCAGGGGGCCAACTTCCTCTGAATCCGCTCTATCATCCCGCCCCATAGGGCCTTGGAGGATGCACCTATAAATAGGGGAAGCCCGAGGTAAGAGGAGGGAAGGGAATCGGGGGTACAACCCAGAATCCGCCCAATTCTGATTTGCCTAGCCAAGGGAGTATGGATGAAGAAAATCTTGCTTTTTTGGAGGTTAATTTTTTGCCCGGCCGCCTCCTCGTACAGGGTCAAGATTTGCTTGAGGGCCTTGGCTTGAGGGATCGAAGCTGAGGTGGCGAGGATGGTGTCATCCACGAACTGCTGATGGGACACAGGGGGTAGGCCCGACGTAGGCCTGATGCCCGAAATGAGTCTACGAGAAACAACACTCGAGATGGTACGTCCCAGGGCCTCAGCCAGGATAATGAAGAGGATCGGGGACAGGGGGTCGCCTTGTCGAAGGCCTCTAGAACTGGGGAAGAACCCGACAGGGGATCCGTTGATGAGGATAGAGAACCAGGGGGAGGACACATAGTTGTTGATGAGCCTGACCCAGGAGGGGTGGAACCCGAACTTAAGGAGGACCTTGGAAAGGAACTCCCAGTCGACTCTATCAAAGGCCTTGTTCATATCCAGCTTGAGCAGAAAGGAGGCCTTTTTGGAAAGGAAGGCCGAGTGGATGGCCTCGTGCATGATTATAACTCCGTCTGTGATCAGTCTGCCTTTGACCGAGCTTCCCTGGCAGGGGGCAATGATCAGGGGAAGGATATCCTTGAGGCGGGAGGCCATGGATTTAGTCAGGATTTTGTACAGGACATTGCACAAGCTAATGGGGCGAAAATCCGAGAGGGATCTGGCTGCCTGGGACTTGGGGATCAAGGCAATGAAGGTGGAGTTAATACCTCTGGGGATGGAGCTGGCAGTCTGGAGGTCCCGGATGGCAGCACACACTTCTTGCCCAATGATGTCCCAAAAGGATTGGAAGAAATGGGGGGGAAACCCATCCGGGCCCGGGGCCGCCTCAGCCTTCATGGAAAAGGTGGCAGCATGGATTTCAGAGTCAGACAGGGGCTGCACAAGCATCTCATTTGCCATGGCCGAGACTGAAGTAGGGATATGTTCCAGAAGGGAGTCTGCCGCTTCTGAGGACATGGGGGGCTGTCGCCAAGGAGCTCCTGGAAGAAGTTGGTGGCTTCAGTCCGAATGTCCTCTTCTTCCTTGATAATTCTGTCGTCACTGCCCACCAACTCAGCAATTCTGTTAGAGCCCCTATTCCTGAGAGTCGACGTGTGGAAGAACTTCGTGTTAGCATCACCATCTTGGAGCCACAGGGCTCTCGAATTCTGCCTCCAAAATGTTTCTTCCCTGGCCAGGATGTTATGATACTCGCTGAGGGCTAGGCGTTCCTCTTCCCTGGCCCCCGGGTCTTGGGAGCCTGCCTGAAATCTGAGCTCAAGGTCTTCGAGTTTTTTCTTAACTGCCGCTTTGTTTTCAAAGATGTTACCGAACACCTCTCTATTCCATACCTTGAGTTGCTCTTTGAGGCATCTCAGCTTGTGGTAGACTTGTTCAGCGGGGCGCCCAGGGACTGGGGGAGCCCACCAGTGGCCTACCTGGGCCCTGAAGTTGGGATGATGCAGCCACATGGACTCGAACCGGAAGGGCCGCTTGGGGGAGGAGCGATGATCGGTTTCGAGGAGGAGGGGGCTGTGGTCAGACCCGATTTTAGGGAGGGCCAACAAGGTTGCGTCAGCAAACAGGGGAAGGGCTTCCTTGGATAGGAACACTCTATCCAACCTGACCTGGATATGGCTTGCTCCCACTCTTCTGTTTGACCAGGTGAACTTGGCTCCTTTCAAGCTGACGTCCATGAGCTCGTTGAGGATGGTGAAGGCGCCAAAGTCCCCCATGCTTTTTCTCGAAGCCGTTGAGCCCCCACTTTTGTCAAAAAGGAACAGGGGACTATTGAAGTCCCCTGCCAGGATCCAGGGGAGGGGGGCAAAGGCTTCTCTCATCGAGCTGATTTCCTTCCATAAGCCCGCTTTCTCAACAGGGTTGTTAGGGGCGTAGACGTTGGACAGAATCCACGAGCGCCTTGACTTCACGCAATGGACCAGAATGTTGATTATTCTGGGAGAAGATGATATGAGCCTCCCCTCGTAAGACCGAGGATCCCACATGCAAAGCAGACCCCCGGCTGAGCCAGCCGTAGGGGTAGACAGGGACTCGCAGTTGCGCCAGGTAGCTTGGGCTACTCGTCGGGCAACATCGTCATCTATTTTGGTTTCCTGGAGAAGGAGGAAGGACGGGCGGTGATCCCTGCGGAGTTGGTCGAGGATCCTTTTCTTGGGGGCACCATTGAGCCCCCTGACATTCCAGGTGATGAGCTTCATTTGACACCCTTGTGGGGTCGCTTGCCCCCCTTCCCGGCCTGGGCGGGGGGTTTGGGTCGAAGGGCGTCCATCTTGGAGAAGCTCGCGACAACGTCGAAAAGAGTTGCCTGGGAGCCATTGGCTATGTCGTCTTCGGTGATCCTTGTTCGTTGGTCGCCCAGGGTGGGCCGACCTCTCTTGAGTTTGCTGCCAAAGTCTGTGGTGAAAGTCCTGCTTCGGGTCATCTTGGGGCTGACTTCATCGGGCCCGGATGGAGAACTGCCTTCAACCTCTTCGTCTGACCTCTCGGATCCGCACTCCAAGGGGGGAAGCCCAGCAGAGACCACCGGGAGGGCCGGGAGGGGGTCGAGGGGGGGATAGCGGGGGTGGGGGGAGGAGGGAACCCCGACAGAGGAAGACGGGAAGGTGGGAGCCGATGGGGAAAAGAGCCCGGGTGGCTCGTAGACCTAGGGGGGCACCAGTAGGGGCCTACGGGGAGGGATTCGCATCGAGCGGGGAGGGAGAACCTAGGATCGGGGCCCCGAAAGATGACCCAGGGGAGGGAGCAGCGAAAGGGGAAACCTGGGGAAGACCGTCCTCCAGGCCAGGGCCCACTTGGGAATCCTTTGGGACAGAAGGGGAGGCCTCCTTGGTGGTCCAGGCCTGGGATCTGAGGCCGTCATGAGGGGGCCCTCGGGACGGGGCCCGGCCTGGTCGGGAAGGGAGTTTGGGGAGAGGGCCATCAACCTTTTTGGATACAGGGCATTGGTGGGGGAGGTGACCCTGAGTGCAGCAGAGGGGGCAGAAAGCAGGTTTATTTTCGTAGATCAGGGATTGGCGCCAAAAGAAGGACCCAGAAGAGATGGTCACAGAAGAGGGAAGTTCGGATTCGAGATTTGCATTGACGCAAAATCTGGCATGCACCATTCGGGATCCTGCCTTGGTAGCGGGGTCGAAGGCCACCAGGTCCCCGATCGATTGAGCAATAAGTCTTAGGACGTCTTCGTGCCACAGGTGGAAGGGAAGGTCTGGGAGCCGGACCCAGACCGGGGCGAAGTTGATGCTTTGGGTGCTGGGGTGGAAGTCAGCTCCATATCGCCTGAGGAAGAGGCTTTTGCGTCCCAAAAACTAGGGCCCGCCCGACAGGATATTTTTGGCGTCATCGTTGTTATTTAGTTTGATGATGAAGAATCCCTTGGTAAGGGCAACCAACTGAATATGCCCGAAAACCTTCCATTTGGAAGCCGCCCATCTGCGGACGGTTTCCATGTCTGGTCGCCCTCCCAGGAATTTCCCAACCAGGGAGACAGAGGATCCAGCGACAAAGGAGGAGTAGACCTCCTCTTGAATAGAAATGTGAGTGCCCTCGAGGGAAAGCCCTAGACCCAGGGCCCGAGGATGGGCCCTGGTGCCAGCCAAGATCTGTTGATAGGAGGGTTTGGGCCCGCCCGGGACAGAACCCTGCCCAGGATCTGGAGGCTTTTTCCCTAGGCCTGCGCTCGCATCGAGGCTGGCCTGAGGGCCCGGGCCCAAGATGTCGTCCCCACCCTGGCCACCATTCTGCTTAGTCTCTGAGCCCTCCTCTGGGCCCGCCGAGGGCCATGCGGGCCCGGGTCCGG
This sequence comes from Wollemia nobilis, assembly GCA_028583015.1. NCBI lineage: Eukaryota > Viridiplantae > Streptophyta > Pinopsida > Araucariales > Araucariaceae > Wollemia > Wollemia nobilis. The sequence continues at coordinate 16,142,209 of JAQPPZ010016436.1, read as the reverse complement.
GCCCTGACGTGCCCGATCCCGATCCCGATCCCGCTCCCGCCCAGAAACCTGCACCAGTCTCTGAACCTGTTCCCAGTCCTGCTCCCGCTCCTGCTCCCGCCATCCGGATCGTTTTTCAAATTGTAAAATTTTTATATATTAAACAATTATAAGAATATCTCATATATTTTTTAAATCATGAAATATATGTTATATGCTTAAAAAAAATAAACTTTATATGTTTTCATTTAGGTTTTAATGGTGAAATTTTATATTTTTATTGCATCTATTGTATAATTGTAGTACCTCAGCATTACCTTTGTCAAATTTTATATATTTTGAAGCAAGGAATAATACATAGGGACCAGATGGTAAGAGAACTCTTAAAAATTTAAAATTTTGCTCATTTTTAGAAAAGTTATGATTCACTTCCAAAACTTGTCAATTGGCTCAAAGGAGTGGTTTGCTCAACAAAGGTGTCCATTTTCTCAAGGATAAATTAATTGAACTTGATAACATAAGAAAATCGCTTAGACAGGGCGCATAAGTGAAAAAAACCTAACCAATTTTCCCTCTCAATATCTCCTTCAAATTTTATATAAGCAGTCATTGGGTCAAGCATTCAACAAGCACTTTCTAGCTGATTAAGTTCTGCTAAATTTCTCCTGGTCCTCTTGATTAGCATTTTTCTTTAAGCTTTCTTCATCAAGCATCTTTTGGAGGTAATTCAAGCAAGGCAAGGAGAGATTGGGGGCAAGGAGGTTCTCTTGGAGGCAAGGAGAAATCATTTCTAGGTTGTATCATTCCTAGCACCTCTCTCCTCTTCATCCTCTTATTTCCTTTTATGCATTTACTCTTCTAATTTTGGCCTTGCTAACTTGCAATTTGGGCATTGTAATCTCTTATTTTGTAAGTCATATAGTTTCTTAAACTCTATTTTTAGCCACTAATATCTTCTTTTGCAAGTCATATAGTCTCTTAAACTCTATTTTTAGCCACTAATATCCTTATTGCAATTCCCCTTTGGGTTTATCGCATCCATTTAAAGTCCCTAACATCTTTTTGCAAGTTCATTGGAGTTCATCTTGCTTGTTGCCCTCATTTCTAGCCACTAACATTCTCATTGAAGGATTTTTTGGTATTGTTTTCTTAACATCCTTTTGCTTATTGTTGTCTATTCACTCCCAAGCATATCTTCTTCCATTTGCAACATACTTATAATTTTTCTCTCTTCCATGTTCATTTATCCTCAAACTACTCTCATTTGTAGGTATTTAATCTTAGTTTAAATTCTCTTTTAATCACACATTGCATGGTTTTGTGAAATTTTAGTCATAGAAGCACTCACTTTCAATTCTAAGCTATTGTGGTGTAGATATAAGGCTTTCATTATCTTGTTATCTCATCATTCATAGTCTTTTATACCTTTTTATTCATCTCTCTACCCCTTTCCTTTGTTGTAGATTTTTTAAAATTTTATGAAAATATTCATAACATATTGCATTCACACTTTTGTGCATTACTTTTCATTCAATTTGCTCTAGATTAGAGATTAATTGGATTGTTGCCTTCATTCCTAACACTTTTACAAACATCTCAGGCCCCATTTTGTATCTTCAAGTCATCTAGTTTCAGCTATTTGGAACTGCCCACTCCCTTTGCATGTGCATTCATTTTGATCACTAATTCCTAGGATTTTGAAGCTTTAATCCTAAAATTTGTGAGTCACGGAATTAGAAGAACTATCATTTAACCTTACCCTTGCATTGCATCACAAAATTAACCAAACAAAAATTTCAACCCCGAAATCATTTCAACCCCGTTTCAGAGCAAAATCACCAATTATTGTAGCAGTTGAAATGCCGCTAACATTTTTTCCACTCCCTGGTGTTTTTGGCAGGGCTATGTTTCCATTCCAAGTAAGACATTCATACTTAATTTTTTCATAAAAAAAGGGTTTGATTAGCTGATAAGACACAAATTCAACTTCACAACACTCAAATAGACCCCTCAAATTAGATAAACCTTTTTTCTCTTGCAAGTTGCAAAAATGCCAATCAGAGTCAAAAACTCCAGTAGCAACTTTACACATCAGTGGTAATTTTTATCAGACATCGGTTGAGGTAATTCTACCACATGGTACTTCTCTAAAAACCAATTTTTAGCATTTATCTATATTCAGATTTCTATTTGCATCTTTTGTTTGCTTGAAATCACATCTCCTTTGGTCAATTTAAGAATCTTAGCTTAGATAAAATTTGTTTTTCAAAACACATTAACATTGGAAAATAATCAAGGAATTTTAGATTAGATCTTAATATTTTCATTCCAATTACTTAGGCAAGAAATCACGAAAATATATAGTTGCATCCCAGGCTAGATTGTCTTCTTGCATCATCCCTTATTTACCTTGAAAAGAAAAACATATCTCTTAGCTTAAACCATCATCTAAACAAAAAATCATTTTAGGTTAGTTCTTGTTTTCTTGCATTTGTGTGTATTAAGCTTAGCATGCATTTTTAGTGATCTTCACCTTAAGTTTGAATAAGTTTTTAAGGCTCGATAAAGAGTCAAATTAGCAGTCCAAAAACCTTAGGTTTTTATTGAATAAACTCATAAAACACCATCAAGCATAACATCAACATTGACACCTTGAAAAAATGCATTGAGTAGAGCCTACTTGCATTGAAGATACCCATATCTTCAAGGTATCCTTTGGAAAGAGACCCTCAAATCAAGGAAACAAGGATGATCCCAGTGGATTCTCCTCCCCTGTTGTGCATTACGAGGTTTTCGAATCTATAGTCAACAAGGGGTATTCTACAAATTTATTGTTATATTCTTGGTTGAATCCTTATCTTCTTATTTATTATCTAAAAATTAAAACCTTTGGCTCAAGTATATTTAGCTTGTGTATGTTCAAAGGTAAAAATTTCATTAGTGTGAGCAACTATTCTAGATCATGTATTTCTATTAGCAACTTGGTTAAAGGAGAGGACATAAAATAAGTAGCAGATGATAAGGTAGGGTTTTAAAGGAGAGTTTGCAATTAGTCAAGAAATATATAAGATGGTAAGTCAACAAGGGGGATTCTACAAATTTATTGTTGGATTCTCGGTTGAATCTTTATCTTCTTATTTCTTATCCAAAATGAAAATATTTGGCTCTAGTATGTTTAGCTTGTGTAGGTTCAAAGGTAAAAATTACATAGGTGTGAGAAACTATTCTAGATCATGGATTTAAATTTTTTGTATTAATGGTAAGGTAGGGTTTTAAAATGGTTTTCCTTTCCCTTTTACAAAAGAGGTATTTTGTAAAACTATATATCAACTTTCCTTTCCCTTTTTCCTTGCATTGTCAACGTCCAAGTATTGACCTTGTGTTAAAAATGCCTTATATGAGCACATGCCTAAAATCCTCCCCAACTAACATCTAATGGGAATCCCATATAACCCTCTAATCTATTCTACAAACAAGCAACAAATAGACAAGTGCATAAGAATACTAATTTTTTTATAATATATAACTATAAAGCAAAATACAATACAACAAGGCTTGCATGCTACTTGAATAGGATATATCCTTTAAAAAGTAAATAGTCCTATCCAAGCACTTTTCTAAAGCAACTAAGTCATATTCTCTCTCGTAGAAAAATCCCCATAGCAAAAATTTAAATCCTAATCTCCTCATGACTCTTCTATCTTTAAAACTCTCTTTTTTTGTTTAAAATTTGAATAAACCTACTTGTAGGACTTGATTGGGAGTCTATATTTTCTTATATGAAATAGGAATACCTATGTTTACCAACTAATATATCGTATTATTTCCTTCTTTGTAGGTGTGTTAGAAAATGACTTCATTTAATACTACAAATAGCCTTTTGGCTTATAAAAGAAAATTATTGATTTGACATCCTTTGATATTATTATTCTTAATGGTTTTGATGATATTTAGGGAGTCTTCTACTATAGCTTTCTTAAATCTACTTTGCACTAATAAAAAAATACTATCTAGGAGATTATGAGCTTCTACCATGTGGTTATTTGTCATGCCATAAGAAGTTGCAAATTCTCTCAAGAAGTTACCATCAAAGTTATGGATTACACCCCATTTCCATGCCAACACTGGATTTCACTTTACTGCTTTGTCAAGATTTAACTTAACCCACCCTACTAGGGGTGAGTTCCATTTGGTGTTGTATCAAGTGCACATCCTATTTCTTGCTTTAAGATAATTTGATCTCATTCCCACTTTTTAGCTACCTCATTTTCTAGTTGTGAATCCATTAAAAGGTCCTCTTTTAAATTTCTCATTAATTATCTTGTTTGACTTTTGATTTTCATGAAGGTCATTTCTTCGTCATTCTCCTCTCCTCTAAAAATCATCCTATTCCTTTCTAGCTATATGGAAAAAATAATTGTAGTTGGATAAATATCCCATAGAAGTTACATAGGTTAGCTTCAAAAGGGGCTATCCCATTATCTATACTAGTCTTTAACACTCTGTGGGAAGATCCAAATTATATTCTTTTTATGGAGGACCCTTTCTCATATTCCTATTGTAAATGGTCAATGCAGGAAGAGGAGATCTCTTGTTTCTCATTTCCTTTTACACATAATTCACCTATTTGATAGTTGTCATCCTTGCTTCATCAAGTTATTAGTAGTTAGGATTTTGTTATGCAACATTGACCAAAGGAAGATATTAAACTTTAAGAGTTTTATTTGCCCATATTTATGTGAAAGGATGAATCGGTTTGAAATATATCAAAATACGATGGATAACTAATCAATTTGGGATATAATACTTTAGAGCAATATGAATTTTCTACTCCCAAGGATTTTACTTAGAAGAATATTTGGTCATATAGTGACTCCTCACTACGAATTTGCACTTAAGGAAATTTTTTGAGGAAGACAAATGCTCTAATCAGAGGTCGTCACAACTTTTTGGAAGTTTTTAGGAAAAGGAACTAACACTAAATCCTAAAGTGTGTGATATATTTTCAAAGTAGAAATCCAAGATAAGTCCCAAAAATTAAAATTTATGGAAGCCGATAAAATCAAGGAAAGAAAATACTCAACAAATATAAAATTAAGGGAACTCGAGAAGATTTCTCCCATATAACCTTGATATCAAAAATTTTGTGAGATTTTTTGAAGGCTAGCATCAAGAATTTTTGACTAGAAAACAAATGTATTGAGTTGAAGGAGATTGAAGATGCGCCAAAGGATTGGAATCCATTTTAGACAAACCAAAATGCACAAGATCCTATAAAAGGTAGGTGAGATGAATTAGTGTGACCTTATTGAAAGCAATGAAGGCCACCTACCAATGTCACCTCATATGAGCAACTCAAGAATATATTGGCAATCACAACCCTACATCTGAAAACCATTATGGTTAAGGGCACTTCTTTCAATTTCTAGAATCCCCAAGAGAAGTAGCTAAAATTGTTAGAGCTACCTATAATTTTTGGAGGGAAATCCTCTCCATTGTAATCTATAGATAATAGTAGTTTAGACAATGCAAATCATTGACAAGTTTGCATCTATAACTATTGTAATTTTTCCTTTCATTTATTTCTATATAGTAGTCAGCTCTTGAGTGACTTGTGGGAAAATCGAACCCCCACCTCTGGCATAATATTTGTAAAATTATTTGCATCTATAAGAGTCCTACACATTAATTTTTTGACTATCCATATGTGTTTCTCATGCTAACCCGTCTTTGTATGTGTGTGTATGTTCTCAAGATTTACCTATTTTTGGGTTTTACTTGCATATATGTATGTATGGGAGGTCTACATGTCTAATTTTTTTTTATAGCCATTTATGGTTCTCATGCTCTAACCCATATATTTACATGCATGTATGTTGGTAACTCTCATTTGGGCTTGTCTATATTGAGGAGATAAGTGTTCATTGCTAGCACATAGCATTCAAGTATGTTATGTGGGGAGATCTTAGTGGATATTTGATGCATTGTCACCTTGGTAGCTTAGGCTTTTATTTATTTTCAGATGATTTTATTTTATCTCTCACATCCATTTTTCCATCTGAGTTCAAGTGCACCTAAATATCATATCATAATAAGGAATCTGCCTTATTAAAAACACCCGTAGATCCCCAATTAAATCAGACCCTACACTCTCGACTAAGGACTTGTTGTGTCACTTTGTGTGAGGCATGATTGTTTTTATTGGGACAATTGGAGATGGAAATAATTTAATTGTATACCCGATGGGACTAGTGACATATCATTAGTCCCATAATCATGATAACAATTTAGGCTTGACTTGGTGAGGGTCTATTCCTTCCCCTACTTATTGAAGTGCCTTCTCACACACTTGGAAACTCTGATCCAAAATAAACATCAAAAGAAGTTGCTATGAAGATAGCAGATTGAGGATGTGGTGAAGGCCTCAATATATCTACTTTCAAAACATAAACCATATTCACCTGGTGACTCTGCCCTCATGAAAGGAATCTAGAGGTAATTAAAATTTACTATTGAAACTTCTATTGCTATATTTTTTTATAAGAGATTCAAAGCATGGTTATCTCTCCAATTGAATTTCCTTCAAGTTGGGATAATTCAAGTCCATTACACCTCCCAAGGCCACATGCTATATGGGGAAAACTTTTAGAGTTGATACTAGCAATACTACCAAAATATACTAATGAACTAGAGCACCTAAAAGAATTGGTATCTATATATATACTAGACACATTATAGAGCAAAATGTGGTATTAAGATTATTTGCAAAATCGCTCAAAGGAGGAGTCTACCAAAATTATGAATCTCTTCCCCCATATTTAATTGCAAAATGGGACCAACTAACTACTTTACTCATGGAGGATTATAGAATAAATGCAAAGGAAAAAGAGTTTAAAATCAATAATGGTTTAACCCTAGAATAATATGCACCTTATATTTCTTTCTAAATCAAAGTAGTCACATAAAATCAAATACCCAGTTTGTCCCTCCTCAATCTGAGGACAACCAATAGTATATTGACCATCACAAATTAGATTCACCAAGAAAACCTATTAAGCAAATGATAATGGGAGAGCTACTCACACAAGCCTATTTAATTCAAGGAAACCCAGCATATATGGGAGATCAAGGACATGGGCCTCGAAAGAAAAAATAAAGTGAAGACATCAAAGTAGATCCAATAAGAAGAATCTCTTTTCTTACCATCAATAATACATAAATTCATTGTAGCCCTAGGAACAAATACCTTCAATCCAAATAAAAACATAATTTTTAAGGTATTACATGATCAGATCTTCATGATCAAAAGTTATTAACCAAGCCAAAGATTTTGGCAACTAGAAATCATTGTATTGTATATGGGAAAAATGCCAATGGTAAATTATGGTATGGGAGCCCAACTGGAAGAAAGCTCAAGGTTAGAGATAGGTTGAATTACAGCCATATCACTTCCAAAAAATAAAAATAAATATATATAAAGAGCCCGATACACAGACCAAGGATGATGGATCATAAATAATCAATGATAAATATCCAATAAATAGCTATACTAGAAAGCATATATGATGAAAAAATCTTAGCAAAAGGTTCCTTGGGAACGAGAAATAGCCACCACATGCAAGAGCTCGCATTAAATACCTAAGTCAATGTATATTCTAGCCATGATTAAGGACTGATAAAAGGATCGTGAGAATAAACCATCCTTGAAAAGTATGAATATTTATGAAGACACCACCTATAAGGAATGGACATTCTTTGAAAAAAATAGTAAGAAAAAGGCAATAAATGCATGGCATGCAAAAAAGAGAAAAAAGAAAACCTATAATATTTTAAAGAGCAAAATGCAACAAATTACAATCCTCTATGACAAAGCTCTAGATATATAGAAGAGAATAGTAAAAATACTTTGAAAAGTGGAAGCCACCATAAGAAAATACAAAGGAAAAATAACATTCAATCGTCCAACAACATCTAGGTCCAACATTTATGAAGCCAAAGGATGATTGATTATACTGTAGAAATACCAAAAGTAGAGGTACCTACTTATTCATCTAATATCAAAATTCTGAGTGACTCAAATAAATATTGTTCATACCTAAAGACTTCAAAAGGGACCAAAAATCTAAGGATAGAAGCCTTCAAAATATTTTAAGTTAGTATACCCTCAAGTTTTGGAGCAAGACTCTAGATCAACTTTTTAGAACAACATATGGTATGAGTAGTACATTTTTGCTATGAATTGGTAATGACATATGTAGAGTTCTATGAGTCATCTACTTAGGAAATAAAATCCTAGAGCAAAGAATTTAGGGTGAAAATTGATGGCCCTACTATCAAGAGAATGCTGTTATTACTAGAGGGTGAAGTACATATTGATAAGAAAGAAGAATGGGAGAATTTTGAAAAACTTTCAAATAATGAAAAGATGACCTTCTTAAAGTCAGAATATAAAAACCAAGGATGAAAATAGCCAATTATACAAGGCTCTATTCCCTTCAATATGTTTTAAGAAAGTTCAAAATATGCCCTAAGTATGATGTATTTCCTATTAGAAATGGAGCATGATGAGATTGTCAATGTGGCCCAACTACGCATTTTGTATAGAACGAAGCAAGAACCAAAGACCTTGGGTTTTTTTAACTAATAGCTAAACAAATAAGATAAGGCCTTAGGCATTTTCTATCAACCCAAAAATTTAGGTATTCATCATTTCTCATATATTTAATTATGTTCTAAAACCCATAGATGTTTCCCAACTTAAAAATAAAATGGAAGGATGGGAAAGGAAACGATATATAAATTTATACATGGGCAAGAGATTTAACTAAGGGTTCTTCTTATTATTTTTTATTGACCATTTATCTATATTTTCCATTGCTTTAATAAGAGAACCTCAAATAAAATACATTTCACAAGACTGTAAAATTTTTCTAGAGGGTACAATTCTTGGGAATTGGTACTTTTTTGAGGAAGGGACTATTATTAGAATGCATGGTTTTAGTTTCCTTGTCTACCTCCTTTCTAGATAAGTCCCTAACCGAGTATTTGCTCTAGAAGTATTTAGGAAAATTGACACAATAGACTTCAAATATGGAAGTTGTAAAGAAAAAACATCATATTACATGCAACCACTTAGCTTGGAAAGGGTAACCTTGCATAGGAAAAGGAGAGCTTCCATTGCAGAAGACAAATTGAAGAATCTAGGGCTTGAGAAAATTAAAGATAGATGGTAATACGACCCTAAGAAGAAATTTGTTGTATATCTAAAATACATATAGGGGTAAAAGTCCACTCATGAATAAAGGTCTGAGATTGAGGAGTTCAAAAGTCACAACGATGAAACAATAATATTCCTTCTAAGCAATCTCACTAGACCTTCATCGAGCCTCAAACCATATGAATATTTATATGAGATAATGGGTAGCTTCAACCAATGGGATAAATTAAGTCAAGATAATATGGAGGAACTAAGGGGAAGGCATTAGAAAATGCCTAAAATAGAGGTATGGTGGAGGATGAGGTAACTGATCAAGGAAAGGAAGGAAAAACTTGGCTAAACATAGGAAGATACAACATTCAGTGAAATCTATAAGGAAGAGCGTCTAGATGTAGAGAGATTAAGATCTATGCAATCAAGTGAGAAGGGATTTAGCATTGAATCACTCCAAAATATAAGGGTGGTCAGGTCAAGATAAGAAGAGATACAAGAGCTAATTTTGAAACCCCTAGAGGAAAATGTGAATTTTCCTACTCAGAAAAAAGGAACATCTTGCTTGCTAATCCAATGGCTACCTTGGCCAAATTCACCTAGGCAGGAAATTCAAGAGAAGGGAAGGAAAAATGTAGGGCATGCTAGCCTTAGGAAGGAAAATAGAATTAAAAGACAACAAAATAGAGTGATAGTAGAATCTCAATCTCAAGTTGGCATTGCCCCTATACAGCTAAGGAAAGGGCCCAAAATTTTAGAGAAGAGATACTACCAAAAAAGGATCAAGATTCTCATGCCACATAGATTGCATTATCTCCAACTCATTTTGTAACCTTCTTTGACCAAGAATATAGGCAGATGATGCCTTCCTTTAGGGTATCCCCTTTAGCTTCAACTTTAGCTTCAACTTCAGCTTCTATGATGTACCACTCTCCAATGTATTCAATGATCAAACTATTGGTGATATTTTCCTTATTTTTAGAACAAAAAAAAGAGACACCAAAATATTTGGCAACTCTCAATCCCTAGAAGAGGTTTCAAAATTTTTGGTAATAGTGGAATACAATCAATAGGGATAGGCCTAGCTATATGAACAAATGACTATTACTTAGATATATTTCCATTTTTCTTCTTAGCAGAGAGTGCTATTACTTTCAAAAAGTGATCCATTAGTGTTAAAGCCAATAAAAGAGATGATAGAGAAAGACTAACAAGTATCAATTATCAAGCTAGATTTGAAGGATGCATGACCCTAAGATGTGATGAAGCTAACTAGAGGAACCAACAAGATAGTCAAACATGACTATGAGTCAACCAACCAAATTCTAGAAAGAAAAGAGGAGCTATAGTAGATTAATAAAGTCCTAAAGAATTCTCAAGTAGAAGCCAAGGCCCTACGAAACCAGATAAATATGTTGACTAAATAGCTAAAAGAGAATAAATTTGAAGCTATCCTAAAGGAAAAGAAGAAAAAACTTAAAGATATTTCAAATTAACTCTTTAGTCAAGAAGATCAAATTAGCCAAGAGAAGGAAACCCTACTAAAGAAGGTGGAATATTTGAAGCAAAAAAGTTAAGAGGGGCAATGGCTTAAGATAAAAAAAAATTATTAAACAAACCAAATATGCTTACTGGGATGAGATCGGTAATGCTACATTTGATATTATTCCCACTATTCAAATTTATAGATTCAGTGGCACTCTTAAGCATCTAGATAGATGAGGAAGTAAAAAGAGATCTCAACATAAATAGAACAAGACTTGAGGAGGCCAAAAACTAGCCATAATGCTTGATTCCAAAATTGTGACTACAAGAATACAAAATAGGGAAGTCATGGTATAAAAATTGATCAACCTTTTTTTAATATAAAAGGTAGAAAAGTAGTGCATCAATAAGATCAATACCTTGTATATTACCCCCAAAAATCTCAAAGTAGAAGTGGATTCTTTGATTCAAGCAAGGCTTCCTTCACCATGGAAGTAGTCTGGTCAACTTTTCTTAAAAGAAGAAAATTTGAAGCTGGTTAATTTGAACAAGGAATTTCCCCTTGACTTTGAAGAATAGATGGATTCCCTTGGTGCAAATAAAATAGCACATGTTATTGGGCCATTGGTAGAATTAAAAAATTAAATGAAGCAATAAATCAAACAAAATATATTTCCCAAGATGGTAAATATGAAGTACTTATAGTTTATAATGAATTCTAGTAGACCCAAATCCCATTAGATGAAGAGTGGGTAGAGATTAAGCAAGTGTTGGATAGACTCTCCATCTTGTGATTACCATTTTTGTTAATATTTCTTTTGGTTTTTGTGTTTTTTTGCAAGACTTATAAATTTTGACTCTAGGCCCAAGGATAAAGGTAATTTTGGGTTCTTCTTCAAACAGGCTAGAAGACCCCTATGAGCCACCAAATTATAGTGACTCCTCACAACTAATTTTCTCTTAAGGAAAAATTTTAAGGAAGTAAATTTTTTTATCAGAGGTGGTCATAACTTTGTGGAAGATTATAAGCAAAGGATATATCCATAAATATGGAAAGTGCATGGTATATTTTCAAAACAGGAATCCAAGATAAGTCTTGATAATCGAAAGCTATAGAAGCTGATAAAATTAAGGAAAGAAAAACCCCCACAAACATAACATTGAGGGAACTACATAATCTTCCTCCCAGATAACCCCGATATCAAAATTTTTGTGAGATCCATTGAAGGCCAACATTAGGAAGTTTTGACTAGTGTAAAAATGTATCGGGTTGAAGGAGATTGAAGATGCACCAAAGGATTGAAAGCCATTTTAGACAAACCAGAATGCACAAGATCCTAGAAAAGCTATGTGATATGAAATAATGTGATCTTATTGAAAGTAATAAAGACTACCTACCAATGTCACCTTAGTTAAGCAACTCAAGAATATATTAAAATCAGCTATGGTAGTCATAGTCCCACATCTGACAACCATTACAGTTAAGGAAACTTTTTTCAATTTTAAAAATACCTAGGAGAAGTAGCTAAATTGTTAGAGTTGCCTACAATATTTGGAAGGAAATCCTCCACATTGTAATCTATGAATAATAGCAGTTTAGGCTATGCAAAGCATTTTCAAGTTTACATATATAATTGTTGTAAGCTTTTATTTCATTTCTTTTTGTATAGCAGTCAAATCTTGAGTGGCTTATGGGAAAATCAAACCCCCGCTTCTAGCATAATTTTTGTAAAATTATTTGCATAAATATATATATATATATATATATATATATATATATATATATATATATATATATATATATATATATATATATTATATTGGAGGCCTATGCATCAATTTTTTTAGTAGCCATTTGTGGTTCTCATGCTTACATGTCTTTATATGTGTGTGTATGTTCTCAAGCTTTACTTATTTTTGGGTTTTACTTGCATGTGCGTGTATGGGAGGCCTACATGTCTAATTTTTTTGGATAGCCATCTGTGTTTCTTATGCAATGACCCATATCTTTACACGTATGTATGTTGGTAACTCTGATTTGGAATTGTCTATGTCAAGGAGAGGAAGTATTCATTGTTGGCACATAACGTTTAGGCCTATTGTGCAAAGAGATATTAGCATATCTTTGGCACATTACCACCTTGGTAGCTTAGGTTTTTATTTCTTTTAAATTAATTTTATTTTCTATGTTGCATCTCTTTTCCCTTTTTAGTTCAAGTGCACCTAAATATCACATATAACAAGGAGCTAGCCTTATAAAAAATAGCTTGATGCTCCTGATTAAGCCAAACCTCTCACTCTCAACTGAGGCCCTATTGTGTCACTCTACATGAGGTATGATTGTTTTGTTTGAGACAAAGAGATGACAACAGGTCACTTGAGGCCCTTCCAAATGCCTCAATATTCCTTTGGCTAGGGATGAGCAAGCATATGATGAGGATGGTCAAATGGAAACAATTATTATGGGAACACAGTTTGATGAAGAGAGGGAACAAGAAGGATTGCATGATGAGAAATCACTAAAAGAGCTTGCCTTGATGCTGAGAAATAGCATTAAAGAAAAAAAATGTATAATGTAGAAAACCAACTCAAGTGCAAAACAAAATGGTAAATTCAAATTACAAAAAAAATGGATCCTCAAAAAGACCATACAAATTCCAATAGTAATGTCATGGTTCTAAGTAACCAGCCTATAGTCCTAGTTGGAATGAAGCAAGATACGAATAAAAGGATAAGGATGCCATAATACTAAGGTTTATAGTCAGTTTCTTTATGGCAATGTTGGAAGCTTTGGCTATTTTGCTAAGCAATTTCTTATATTTTTGGTATTTTGTTAAGCTTTGGTTTATTTTTAGTGTTTTCGTATTTTGTTTGATTTTTCAATTGCTCCTTTGGCTTAGTTTTTGTTGTATTTGTTTTTCTTGATTTTGTTTGTGGTGTATTTGAATCATTTTGTTGTTTTTGTTTTGGATCTATTTTACTATGTTATTTTTGTGGTTTTTTTTGTGTTTCATGTTTTGTGGTTTTTTGTTTGTGGTGTATTTGTTTCTTTTTGTTATGGTAGTGTTTTGTTATGTTGTGTTTGTGGTTTTTCTATGTGTTTCGTATTTTGGTGTTGTTTATTTTTATCATTTTTAATTTATTTATTTTTTATTTTATTTTTTGTGTGTTTTATTTGATTGTGTTTTTTTATGTTGTGTGTGTGTTTGTTTTGTGTGGTTAGTATTTTTTTTGTAATATTTTTGTGCGTGTGTTTGGTTGTGCTTTTTCTTGTCGACACACTTGAGTATGCTTTATTTGTTTTAGCTTTTTGTGTGTTGATGTTTGTGTGTTCTTGTTTTGTGTTGTTTCAATGTTCCTTGTGTGTGTCAAAGGTGGTAGACCAGGTGAAAGCCTTGGGTATTTTTTGTGGAAGAGATACCCTCGCCTCCTTGGATATTATCCAAAAGTGGCATCCCTTCTGGGATGTTTTCCAAAAAAAAAAAAATAATCCAAATCAAAATTCGTACAGGTGAGATTCTACATAGAAGAGGATATCATCCACCTTTAAGTGTACCTTGGTAAGAGATATTTAGAAATAAAAAGTCATTTATTTTTTTTTTGTTCCTTTTCTTAAATCATATTGTGCCACTTTTTCAAAAAATGAGAATATATTGTGTAGCTCCATCAACATCAAAAGAGTTGATGAAATGTGGAATCAATTTCTTCAAATCTAAAGCATTATGTTTAATGTAACAAAATGTTACACCAAAACCTTGAGGCATTAGTAAAAGCTAAATACACCAAGATCATAACATCCCACCACACTCCATAGCTCAAACCCTAGGTGGTTGTTCGCTTGTACAACAAGATCCACCATTCTTCATATGAGCCTTGGGCTAACACTACAATATCAATATTTTTGCCTGCTCTATGACTTGAACCTGGTGGTTGCTCTGATACCAAATGTAATGAACCATTACACCAAAAACTTGAGGTATTAGCAAAATATGAATACACTAGGATCATACATGATCTACGATCGAGAATGCATTTAGGTTCAAGAATGATGGAACCTTCCTCATCCAACTCTAGAAGTGTAGACTACACCTAGACCCTATTTCCAACAACTTGCTTGAGAGAAGATACATGGAAGATTGGATGAATTTTAGAACTAGCTAGAAGGGCTAGTTTGTATGTTGTCGACCCAATCCTTTGCAACACCTGATAAGGACCATAATATTTTGTGACAAGTTTCTGACAACCACGAAGCTAGAGAGAGGATTGTTTGTATGGCTACAAGTAAAGAAAAACCATATCTCCAACATCAAAGCTACATTCAGTGCAGTGTTGATCAACTTGTTGTTTCATATGATTCTGAGCCACGTCCAGATTGACCTTGAGTTGGCGAAGAATGGAATCATGCTGGCAAAGAGTGGAATCCACAACTTGAACTTTGGAACTACCTAGAATGTAAGAAGATGGTGCTAGAGGAGGTTGACCATAGACTACTTCAAAGGGACTCACCTTAGTGGTAGTGTGATATGTTGTGTTATACCACCATTCAGCCAAAGGAAGCCACTTGGCCCAATGTGTAGGATGTTCAGAGGTGAAGCAATGAAGATATGTTTCCAAGCATTTATTCACAATTTTAGTTTGGCCATCAGTTTGAGGGTGATAGGCCAAACTCATCTTGAGTTGTGTTCCCTACAACTTGAACAATTCCTACCAAAAATAATTGGTGAAGGTAGGATCCCTATCAGAGACAATGGATTTAGGCATTCCATGGAGATGAAATATAGAGTCAAGGAAAGTTTGAGCGATAATGGATGCGGTGTATGGGTGGGATAGGGAACAAAAATGAGCATACTTCGTAAGATGATCCACTATCACCAGAATAATTTATTTGAACTTAATGAAATCCATAGAGATATTTGTCCAAACCTACTCAAGAATTGGAAAGGGTTGAAGGGTACTAGGGGAACTCATAGTTTCACCTTTCATACGTTGGTAGTGATCACATTCAACCACAAAAGTATGAATATCTTTTTTCATTCCCCACTAAAAAAAGGTATGCTTGGTCCTTGTATAAGTTTTGAGAAACCTTGAATGGCCAGCTATTGGGGAAGCATGCATTTCTTGAAGAATGAGGTCCTTTATTTGTGATTGATTGGGTACAACAATATGGTCATGGTACCATAAATCATGACCATCCCAAGTATAGCTAAGGCATGAATGAGGATCTGCTTGAAGTTTATGGATGAGAGTTTGCAAAGAGGAGTCCTTGATTAGTTCCTCGCATAGTTGATGAATCCATTGAGGATGTGGTGTGGATATAGCATGGAGCATAGCCTATTCTTCATGTAGTTGAGACAAACTATCTACCACCATGTTCTCCTTACCCTTCTTATAGGTGATGTCGTAGTCATAACCCAACAATTTTGAAACCCATTTTTGTTGTTCTGGTGTGGCCACCCTTTGTTCTAAGAAATATTTGAGACTCTAATGATCAGTCTTGATGGAAAAATATCTCCCAATGAGATATGGTCACCAATGATTGACCACATGTAAAATGGTAAGCATTTCCTTCTCATAAGTAGACTTACCCAAATTTTGGCCTGAGAGTGCCTTGCTAGTGAAGGCCAAAGGTCTACCTTCTTGCATTAAAATTACCCCAATGCTAGTTCTCGATGCATCACTTTCAATGATAAAATGTTTAGAGAAATCTGGCATTGCTAACATGGGGGTAGTGGTCATGGCATACTTCAAATCGACAAAAGCCTTTTCGATAGGTTCTATCCATAGAAAATAATTCTTCCTCAACATGGTTGTCAAGGGAGCTACTATCTTGCCATAATTCTTCATAAATTTCCTGTAATAACCTGTGAGTCCCAAGAAACCATGAAGTCCCTTTAGGGTACGAGGCTTAGGCCAATCTTGGACAACCTAAATTTTCTTGGGATCAACCTGAACTCCATCCTTAGTGATGATGTGACCCAAGTATTCAACCTCTTGCTGGCCAAAAGAACATTTGGACATCTTTGCATAAAGTTGATGGTCAAACAAAAGTTTGAGTGTTTGATCTAAGTGTTGAAGATGCTCTTCCCATGAATGACTGTAAATCAATATATCATCAAAAAATACTAGAATGAATTTGCGAAGGAAAGGGCAAAAAATGGAATTCATCAGACTCTGGAAGGTAGAAGGTGCATTGGTTAATCCAAATGGCATAACCAAGAATTCATAATGCCCTTCATGAGTTCTAAAAGCTATTTTTGGAATATCCTCATCCTTGATTCTAATTTGATGATACCCTGACCACAAATCCAACTTGGAAAAATATTGAGCCCCATGCAACTCATCAAGTAGTTCATCAATCACTAGAATTGGGAATTTATCTTTAATAGTGATCTTATTGAGGTCTTGATAATCCACACACAAGCGCCAAGTGCCATCCTTTTTTTTGTACTATTAACACTAGAATGGATAACCCTAACAACATGAAGCTCTTGCACTATTTTCTCAATATCTGATTTTTGAGCATAAGGATACCTGTACGAATGGACATTAGGAGGAAGACTACTAGAAAAAGTTGTATTGCATGGTCATGTGAGTGATGAGGAGGTAGTCCCTTGGGTTCCTCAAAAACTTGAGCATATTTGTTTAATAATCCTTGTAATTGCATTGGATGGTCTTGTTCCCCTTCTGTAGGGCCATTGATAGCAAAAATTTGTGCCACCACTCCATGAGAAGACTTTTTTAACAACTTTTCCATATTATGGGTAGAAATAAACTGAGCCACACCAACCTTCATGCCATATAAAGTATATTCCTGCCCATCTTGACTAAACTTCATCCACAACTCAACAAAATCCCATAAAATTGGTCCTAACATTCACAACCATTGTGCTCCCAAAACTATATCACACCCACCTAATGGTAGGGCAAACATGTCTATCTTGAGATTATAGTCCCCAATTTGAAGTTTGACATTATGACATTTTCCTTTGCATGGTAGGGTGCCTCCATTAGCAATCATGACTTCAAAGGAATTGCATGTAGTAATGTAACAATTTCCTTGTTTGGCCACATGTGGATCAATGAAGTTATGTGTACTACCAAAGTCAATGAGAATGATGACCCATTGTCCTTTGAAGTAGTCGATCACTTTCATTGTTTGGGGAGTGGATACTCCTGCTAAAGCATGCATGAAATATTTTTGGTTGGGAGTCCTCTAGATCTATTGTCTGATCTATGGTTTCTCCCTCTTGAGGATCCTCCTCTTCCTCTAAATATTCTATGGTTGGTACTTCATCCATATCTAGTAGATACAATTTTTGTTGCACACACTTGTGCCCCTAGGAATACTTTTCATCACAATTATAACATAACCCTTGTGCCCTTCTACTCTCCATCTCTTCACGAGTCAATTTTTTTATAGTTGGAGATTTAGTGGTAGGACTTGTCATAGGCTTGGATGAAAAATATGGTCGAGATTGAGGAAATTTAGAGGTGCATCCTAGAGCCTTGAATTTATCTTCTACCAATTTAGCCAATTGTATTGCCTATTGTAATGTTTGGGGTCTCAATAGTTTAACCTCAACCCTAATGTCATCCTTCAAACCACTCACAAAACAACTTTGAAAGGAGTTGACACTTAGACCAGTGGTATGATTGGCAAGTTTTTCAAATTGAGTTTGATACTCTCGAATGGTTGAGGTTTGTCTAAGTTTAAAAAGAGCTCTTATAAAATCTTCAAACTCACTAGGACCAAAGTGAGTGAGTAGACGTTATTCAAATTCTTGCCAAGAAAGGTCAGGTTTGGCCTTCCTAAGCCATTAAAACCAATGTAGTGCATCTGATTCAAAATTGAAAGAGGCAATTGTCAAACACATGTAGTGTGGGATATTATGAAGATTAAAATATTGTTTTGCCTTACAAATCCACCCCTTAGGATCTTTTCCATAAAATTTTGGGAAGTCTAATTTTGGTAATTTAAATCCATTGTTATCTGGTACATTCTGTTGGTGATGACTCATACTTGTATCCTATTGATCCTGATGACCCAAGGAATTAGTAGAGATATGACTATCCAACTCTACCTTCATTTCCCTCTGTGCCTCGGTGACCACACTCATAGATTCTTAGAAGTTTTTGATTTGTGTCTTTATCTCATCTAAGGTGTTGGAGAATGAGGACCATAGTTGTTTGCTCATACTCTCCACTTGTTTAGCAATATGGTTATCTAATTCTTGTTGTTGAGTACTTGAAGCCATGTTCTAAGAGTTATGACCTATTGGTGATACTTACTAAAAATAGAAATATGATTTCAAGGGTTACTATTTTTAGTAAGGAGCCCAAAAAGTGGTTTGGGAGCTATATATCAAAATGATCAGCTTGAGAAGATGATCACAATGAGCTATATACCACAACACTAGTTTTGGGTACCCTAAACTTTTTTTATTGCTTTGTTGTCGAGGTTGTTGGTGTGGTCGGTTTTTCCTCTAGAGGTTTGGTTCAAAAGTTAGGTTCTGTGTCGACCAACCCTTTATGACACTTTGTCCTATCTATTCTGACTACTGACCACTCTTGACATTATGTTGTCACCTGCCTAGTCTGACTCTATCATAGATATTCTTTATCTATTTTTAAATTTTGATTATCATAGGTAATTATTCTGACATTAATAATTGATGACCCTATATTGATTGTTATTGACTAAATTTCTTGATTGTTATTGATATTGACCCCCTTGTTCCCATTATTTTTGACTTTGGTGGTTTTTGTCTACCTGTGATATTCTTTTATAATATTTTTTGTGACTATTTTTCATGTAGGAATTCTGGAATAGGGATGTCTTCTTCGTATGCTCAATTTCTATGACAAGGTTATGGTAATAGGTTTAAGATTCATAGAACATAATTTTTTGGGATTTTTTGTAGGTTTGATATTCAACATAATAGGGTATGCTAAGCTAGGGTGTATGTACTACCCATAGGCCCTCTGTTATACCATAGTGATGAACGATAGTGCTTGGACCAATATTTTAGGCCACTACTCAAGGAGGATTCCACACATACCCTTGAGCACACTACCTGCCTCTTTATCAGTATGGGAGGGTAATCTTCTTGGATGTTGTGTCCGGTGTACTATGGAGAATACAAGGCCAAAAATATTCCTAAGGGCTAAAGGTCTCTCCTAATCCTAGGGGGTCTCCCGATATACTCGAAGATACGTGGGAGCTCAATTCCGTAGATGGGTGTTGTCTGAGGCTTGGGTATTGGAGCTTGATCGCCCCTCACTTCACTAGATGCTTTATGGGTAATCTAGCTTAGCCAATAATGATAACTCCTCTATGATATTTTAAAACCCTCGACATAGGGTTTCTAACCTAAATAACTAATGCAGAAAAAAAAAAGAGGTTGGATTTTTTTATAAGAAAACTAACAAAAAACATAAAATCTTATACCTAATAGTCGGAATGGTAGGAACTATCATAGTCATAGCAGAACACGACCTTGGAAAGTGCTCTGATACCACTTGTTAGGAACCTACTATTAAAAATAAACTCACTCACACAAATATTGCAAATAAACATAAATGCTCAAAACACAACTATTGCAATATGAAATATAAATGCAGAAATGAACAATCTCACAAAGTAACACAAAATCATAGGCCACTTCGAGGGGGCAACCTCCTTCAATACTTTCATTCAATTATGCAAAAAGATACATACATTCCTGCTCCTCATAGTTTTAAAGACTTCATCTACCACCTAACTCTCAAGGTTGGCTTACATGCAAAATGCCACCCGAGCTAGAATCTCCTACCTACAAAATAATTACATTCTTGATAACAGTTACATATAATGGTGCCACTTGTCTAGGCACTTCTAGAGCCACAACTATTACAAAATATTTCAAAATATTATCATGGGTGTTCCCCATGTTTACAAAATATTACTATGGGTGTCCCCCACGTTCCACAAGGAACATTACATCATAGTGTTAGGATGGGGTCCTAACATGGTCCTTTCATTAATTGTTGGAATCTAGGGATTGAAAGGAATAATGTAATTGTAGACACCAAAATCTAGCCACTTGTCCTCCACCCATGCTTTCCTGCCATTTCCACCACCAAAACATAGTCATTTGCCCTCCATCCTAGCTTTCCCACCATTTTCACCTATTATTTATATATATATAATATATATTTAATAATATATTTATATTTTATATATATTTATATAAATAAATTAATCCTAACCATCCAATTTCATTTAATCTCATCCATCCACATCAATCCATGCCACACCCTAAATTTAATATCTACCCTTAGATATGCTTTAATCTCAACCACATGATTAGTGTCATTGAAACCCTAGCATGCCCTAGGTTGGATTATAAATAGGAGCCATTTTGATGGCTCAACCCCTAAGTTTTAGAGTTCCTAATATTTCCTATTATTTTGAGTCTTAGGTTCTCTTCCTTTACCCTTCTACCTCCATCCATCTCTCCTCCCCCCTCTCACCATTTTTCCCCTTCAGATCTATTTTTAGAATCTTCCCTCATCTCAACACCTTAGTACTTTCTATCATCTAGCACCTTTGGGGCCTCCCTACAGTCCCAAGCACCCACGAGATTTTAGTAGAGGGTATTTTACGTAAGCCTTCTAAACCCTAGCCTTCGAGTGATGCTAGGGCACACCTTCACCATCGACCTACAATAGATCCAACCATCAATAGACAACAAGCAAGGAGCAAGGTAAATCTATTTCATTTGGTTATATTGCATATTGTTTATTTTTGTTCGCATTTCATATTTATAGCTAGGGTTTTAGTTGTGATTTCTGAGGGCTCACATAGTGGAGCCCTCATTATTATTACTAACTCTCTGGTGTTTCTTTGTGTGTATATTAGATAGTATATCATAAGCATTGGATAATTGATTAAGCTGGAGTGGCTCGACATCGGATATGTAGAAGCCCACTCACACTTGTTGGGAGCAAAACAATTGAAGACACCACCATTTGTTGTAGCTAGGTTTTTTTAGAACCCTAGAAATATTTGTAAAAATTGTATCAAAGAGGATTCTTAAATCCATTATTGTAACAATAGAGTTTTTAGGCTCCCCCTATTTAATATAAATCTCATTTGTTGTGCAATATCTGGTTTATTTGAATTTTATTTTATTTAGCATTGTTTGGTGTCATGTTTTTAGCTCTACAAATGGTGATCATGGTGGGACCCCCTAAGGGTTTCATGTTTTGATTTATCTTGAAATCTAACTTGTTGTTTGTTGTCTTATTTTGTATATTTTTAGAAGTATGAATCATGCATTTTCGCTATCTAGGGTTTTGAAAGTTCGTAGAAGTTGCATAAGGATCATGAAGTGCCCAACGATGCTCGAAGGTTATCCAAAAATGCCTAGGTGCATTTCAAAAATGCCTAGCTATGTTTTACAATGATTTGGAATAAATACGTAGGTTGTCTAGTAAGTCCACTGTCTAAAATCCAAGTTTTTTGTTTTACGTATTTTGGGTTCTTTGATGTATTTTTTAGATTCCAAGCTTAAAATGAACAATCATTAAGTAATCTAGAAAAGAACTCATCTTAGTTTACATTTTAGGTTTCTTTTTGCATCCATTCACACATTCTAGTTAGGGTTTATGTTTTTGATGTATTCACAAATATAAAATGTTGCATTCTGATTGCATTTGAATTGATAATCTGCATAAATTAGAGCTGCATTTTAGGGTTAGAAGTACCTTATTTTATCTATCTAAGTAGGAACATCATTAGGGTGCCAAGAGTATTCCTGCCATTGGGTGATTCCAGGTAGAGGGGTGGATGAACCCTCTGGTTGTCTTTGATAGGGGGTCTTAAGCGGTGTACTTCACACCCTTTGGAGAAATTGGCATTCTCTTGTTGGCTTCTGATTTAGATTTATGAAATTAGTTGCTCCTAACATTGTTTGTCCACATTAATAAATAGAAACCTTAAAAGGAACAATTCACACACAACACGTTTCACTCAAAATAGTAGTGGTTGGATTTCATCACCAACCATTGCTTGAGATTTGGTGATGGTGGCATTCATCTCCATCCACCAATCTCTGCCCATAGAAACCATAGGATACCCCTAAGAAAACTTGTTGGATTTCATCACCAACAAGAATCTCGTTGCCCTATCTTCGCCATAGTTTTTACCTTTGTTTCATTAAGCAATATTAGAACATCAAAACACACAAGACTGACACTTAAAATGAATACACATTAAAAAGGAGATAATCAATGAACAAGGTAAGCCACACTGGTTGAAACTTAGCATTGGTTGTTTGTTTCCTTTTCCCTAAAAATTTTAGTTTTGTGTTACATTTGATAGTTTAATCTGTATTTTGATTTATTTTCTTATGGTATTAACTAGAAACCAAAATAAAGCTATAAGTCAAGATAACTTAATGGAACCTTCATCCACCTTCCCCACCACTTCTATGGTAGATTCCCTAAATGTGACATAGGCAGATTTATCTGTAGGTCCCTCACATTCCTTACCATCCACAACCTTCCATATGGCCATGCCCCAAGAGGAGTCAACCTCCCCTACCATAGACAACCACATTACCCATATAGACATGGCAAGAGTAGAAGCTTTCATGAAGTCTTCTAGTTATGTCTTAGAGTCCATTCCCAATTCACCTAGATAGGATTCTACTTTATAGCAAGAGCCTATTTATTCCTAACCCCCATCCACATTTACCTAGGTGTATACTAACCCTCTTTTTGAGGCATCAGTTGCACCTTCATCCCATATGTCCATTCCCCAACCTTCATGTGCTCCTAGCACCTCATATACCTCCACTTACACCAACCCCTTGTATGAAGCACATGTCAATGTTGCTTCACAAGTTCTAACCTCACAAGTTGCCATACCTAGTGTAACTTGTACCCAAACCACATATTCCATACCATCTACCTCCATACCCTTAGCTTCTGATAGAGATATTAGTGAGGCATGGGAACACCTAAAAAATTGCTTAGACAATATCAAAATGCTCAACAACAAGTACAAGGTAAACCCTAAGCCTTTACATAACTCTACTCAGACTGTCCTTGTCAACTAGGGTCCATCATGGGCACCATAGTCTTCTATGGTTTCTATCCCTATTCCCCCACCAAGCCATACCATTACCCATCCTATTCCCATTGGCCAACCTAGCCATAACCTTCATCCATCAACATCATTCCATAATTCCCCATATTTTCATCAACAATCTCCCATTCATCAAATTCCATCTAATTCACCTAGCCATCAATACCAATCTCCTCATCATTTAGTCACTCCACAATATTTCTCCACTCCACCACAAACTCATCAGGTAATTTAGGGCTTCCACATTCCTAAGGAAGACCCTCGAATTAAGGCCATGCAAAAATAAATAGATCAATTGATGCAATTTACTCCTAGTTTTTCAAACTAAAAACCAACCTTACACCAATTGATCAATCAACCAATTCATCCTTTGGTACCATCCCCACCATATCCGATAGATTTTATGGTACCTAAGTTTGAAAAATTTAAGGGAACTGAGGATCCCAAAGAACATGTGAGCACTTTTGTACATGCTTGCTTTAGAATTCAAAATGATAATGCTCTCATGCTTCAAATTTTCCTCAAACATTAGGAGGGGATGCCATAGAATGGTACAATCAATTGCCAAGCCATAGTATTTATACTTTTGAGCAATTGATTGATCAATTATTTGATCATTTCATCTTAAATGTTAAAAATAAGATCTCATTATCTGATGTCTATGCTTTAAGACAACATGATGATGAATCTATCTATGATTTTGGAAACCGTTGGAGGGTTATCATCACTAAATTGCCATTCACCCTACCAATGGATGAGCTAATTAAGCTATTCACCAAGAGTTGCTTAAAACCTATCTCTTGGATGCTCCAACTATGAACTTATCAATAATTTGAAGAAGCTTTAGCTCAGGCTAGTGTCATTGAGGATATCAAAATCCAAGAAGGCATATTAAAGCCTAAAAAGAAAGAATGGCAAAATAAGGGCCAATACAAAAGCAACTATTTAGGCCAACAAAAATCAACATAGGCTACCCTAGCCACCCAATCCAATCAAGTCAATCAAGTGGTCATGAGCCAGTCGATAATGGCTCAACAACAACCTATGCAACAAACACCACAACAAATTTCATATCATGCGGTCCCCTCAACAACACAAGCTCCAATAGTTCAGAACATAGTGCCAACTATGGAAAACCATCCTCGATGATAGTCTATCTGACAAAATCACCAATACACCCCTTTAGCTGAGTCATATGCCTCCCTTTTTAGAAGGTTGTATGAGACAAATAAACTTGCTTTACTCAACATTAGATCGGATGATCCCACCAAACATGGTAAACATTATCGAGAACATCTATTTTGTCCTTATCATAGGTAAAATGGGCATGACATCAACAATTGCCATGTATTTAAAGATATAGTCCAAGACCTTATTGACTTGGGGGTGATCAAGCTTGATAATCCCCTCGCTCAACAAAACCAAAACCTTGGTATATTTCAAACACCACTTCCTCATCATGAGGAGGTGCAACCAAATGTAAGGGGAGCTAACACTAAAACTCCTCCTAATCAATTCAATCACATACAACAATACCAAGGGTTTGTAGGGGCCATTCATGTGGTCACTAGAGGTCAAAGGAATAACCAACAAAGGCAACCACCTCAAGCAAGTGTGTCACAACCTTCTACATCACCACCCATCCAAGTTTCCCCCAATCCTTCATCACCCATCCATATCCCTAGTCAATCGAATCCACCAAATCCACCCATCAATCATCCACCTCGACCAATCATCTCATTGAGTAGCCGATTAACTACAAGTCTAAAAATGGCTTCCACCAAATTGTCAATTTATGAGTTAATCCAACAATCTCCTCCACATCGTGAGGCATTAATGGACATTTTGAAATCCATCGAATTACAATCACAAGATCCTAATGCCTTCAACAACTTTGTGGGGAGCATCCAAACATGCATGGAGCCTTCCATAACATTCTATGACTTTGAGATTAAGCCAATCTCATCAGAATCCATAGACCCTCCATTGCATATCATGGCTCTAATTGACAAGAAGCCTTTTAAAAGAGTCCTAATTGATACCGGTTCCTCTATCAACATCATCACCACATCCACTCTTCATCATTTGAACCTTCCTCCATCTCACATCACCAAGTCATCATTCACCCTCAAAGCATTTAATGATGCTTTGTGTTCCACAGTTGGCACTATTGTTTTGCCCATCG
Organism: Wollemia nobilis; assembly: GCA_028583015.1. Lineage (NCBI taxonomy): Eukaryota > Viridiplantae > Streptophyta > Pinopsida > Araucariales > Araucariaceae > Wollemia > Wollemia nobilis. Next base: position 16,116,220 of record JAQPPZ010016436.1, on the reverse strand, counting down.
AAGTAGGGGTTAAAATATTGCACACAATGTTCCACATCTTGGAAGGATCCATGGCATACAATGTACTCCTTGGAAGACCTTGGATGAGGGAAATGAGATGTGTCCCTTCAATACTACATCAATGTTTGAAATATGTTCATGAGGGATAAGTACATTGCATACCGATGGATGTCGAGCCATTTAAGTATTGCAATTTCATTTCAAATCCTTATGAGTCCATGCTCCCTTCCACTCACCTTTTTCTTTCACCATCATCCAATCCATCCACCACTTCACCAATATCTTCATCAAAGGATCCCATTCCTGAAGAGCTCCCTATCACCAACCCTCATCAAGCTTCCACATCCCCATCATCTTCATCATTGACTACATGCACATGTGGTCACACTCAATCCACATCATCAACATCATTGCCATCCACTTCATCATCATCCATTCCACAACCTTCCCAAGCCAATCCATTGCCATCACCTAATGTTTCACAAGTCGAATTGATAGATTGTGAGATACCTCCATCTTCACCATTCCTCGAGCCATCATCTGACCATAATCCTTCCATGTCATCCCAAGTCGAGGTCCACCTCACTAATCCTGGTATTGGTGAATATGTGGTCCAAGACATCACCATCACACCCCTCACCATCCCTAGTGCTAAGGATTTTGGTCACCCACGTGACCCACCTTTAGCAATAGGAGTAGTCTATAACATGGGTTCAACTCCAAATAGCATAAATTTTGTATATGGGGGGATTGATTCTTCATCAAGTCCAGCTCCCATAGAGGAACCCAAAGAACCAAAACTTGCCAACATTCCAAACATGATGGGATTTCCATCTCGATATTTCCACATAGTCAATTGGCAAGGCCATGGCCTAGGATTGCATGAACAAGGAGTGCATCAACCTATCGATGTTCCATATCAAGAGGTGCATGACCATTCAGGTCTAGGCTACCACCCACTTTCCACCACCTCTTCTCTTGAACAAGCCTTCCAAAGGCTTAATCTCAATTTAGGAGAAGAAGCCCTCCATCCCGATAATTTTGATGATGAAATCTATGAAGAATTTGAGCTTATATCGATAATTTTAGATGAATCTGAAGAAGAATCGAAGCCCATCATTCCCCATACTAAACAAGATGAGTTTTATCTCAACATGTTCCCCATCCATGAGCCCATATTTCACTTGCTTCTTCCACAAGAGCGAGCTCCCTATCGGTGAACCACCACCTCCATTCCATTAAGCCATTTCATAAGCCAAACTTGTAACATATGTACATAACACAAAAATAGTGGTTTTCACCACTACCAAAAAAAAATAAAAAAAAAAAACATTTTTTTTTTTAGCATTGCATGTATATATCATTTAGTAAAATGCATTTTGTGTTGATTGTTGTTTTTAGGTTAACCAAGCTCCTAGCATCGGTTCTTAGGTTCCACCCATTCCATCCAACCTTATCCACCTTGCCCATAAGTCAACATGAATCCTATTGATTTATTTACCCCACTCCATAATCCATATGATCTGACTAAACCAATTCCAATTGACATAAGCCTTATTGATATGGATCAGATTTCCTCACCTCCATCCTTTTTTAAATTTGTCTTGTCCAAGGAATTTTTAAGGGCTTCCACCAACTACATTCCTCCATCCCCTCCACCTTCACCTTCACCTTCGGATCCTAAGGTTTTCTAGGCAGAAATAGATGAGGATAAGCTATAAGAGTTTGATGACATCTTAGATGATATTCATCTGATCCCTACACCCCATCAACTTGAGGAAGGTTCCCACATGTCTATTGAAGATACCATCGATGTGGACCTTAGTTCAGACAAAGACAATCCCCAAATTGTCAAGCTTGGCAAAATTTTATCACCCGATGAACAAGAGCAATTTATTGCTCTCCTCAAGAGGAAGAAGGGCATATTTGCATGGTCCTATAAGGACATGCCTAGTCTTGACCCTAGTTTGGTTGTCCACAATCTCACCTTACAACCTGATGCTAAGTCGATCAAACAAAAACTTAGGAGAATGCATCCTACCATGGCCCTCTTGGTAAAAATAGAGCTTCAAAAACTCTTAGATGTGAACTTCATAGTTCCTATCGACTATCCTGAGTGGCTTTCAAACATGGTACCCATTCGTAAGCCTAACGGGGTGATACGCGTATGCACTGACTTTCGAGATCTTAACAAAGCATGTCCTAAGGATGACTTCCCTCTCCCAAACATTGATACTCTTGTCGATACCTACGCTGGCCATGAAATGCTTTCACTCATGGATGGTTTTTTAGGATACAACCAAATTCGAATAAATCTTGATGACCAACACAAAACAACATTCACTACACCTTGGGGAACTTTTTGTTACAAGGTGATGCCCTTTGGCCTCAAAAATGTAGGTGCCACTTATCAACGTGCCATGACATACATTTTCCATGACTACATGCATAAGATTATCGAAGACTATGTGGATGATCTCTTGGCTAAATCCAAAACTTGACAAGAACATATTGGTGTATTGGAGAAAGTTTTTGACCGACTCCTAGAGCATAATGTAAGGTTGAATCCCAAGAAATGTGTCTTTGGTGTTACCTCAGGCAAACTTCTAGGATTCATTATCTCCAAAAGAGGCATTGAGGTGGACCCTAACAAGGTCAAGGCCATCATGGAGATGCCTCCCCCAACTAACTTAAAGGAATTGCATAGTTTACAAGGAAAGATTCAATCAATCCATCATTTTATTGCACAACTTTCTGACAAATGTAGGCCATTCAATCACCTACTACAAAAGGGGTGCCATTCTCTTGGATAGATGAATGTCAAAAAGCCTTCGATGACATTAAGCAATACCTAGCTTCTCCACTAGTCTTAGCTCCTCCTCATCTAGGGGTCCCATTTTATCTTTATATCTCAACAATGGACTTTGCATTAGGGACAATGCTTGCACAAAAGAATGAACAAAATCGAGAGCAAGTTGTCTACTACATTAGTCGAACATTGGTAAGCTATGAAACTAAATACGCTTATGTAGAAAAATTATGCTTAGCAATGGTTTTTACCACTAAGAAACTTTGACATTACATGCTTAGCCACACAACTTATGTCATAGCTAGAGAAAATCCTCTGCGTTATATGATGTCCCACACTTACAATAACACCCACATCACTAAATGGATAATGCTCCTTACTGAATTTGACTTGGAATTCATTAGCCAAAAATCCATTAAAGGTCAGGTAATAGCCGATCAACTTGTGGAAGCTCCACTACCTAGTGATCATCCTTTGATTATTGAGCTCCTAGATGATTTGGTATTTGCTATCACTGAGCAAGAAGAAGATGTCATTCTAGAGGAAGATATCGATATCACATTATTCTTTGATGGCTCTAAGTGCATGAAAGGTCAAGGTGTTGGAGTCATATTTCACACACCATAAGGGGTACCTATCCCCTTATCATTCAAACTCGACTTCCAATGCACAAACAATACTACAGAGTATGAAGCCTTAATCTTAGGTCTTCAATCAGCTATAGCTATGAGCATTAAGCGTATTAGGATATTTGGTGATTCTCAACTTGTCATCAAGCAAATCAATGGAGAATACCAATGCAAAGAACCTACCATTAAGCTTTATCATGAAGTAGCAATGAAGTTGCTCTCTAAGTTTGATTGGTATGAAATCAATAGCTTGCCATGTTCGACTAATAGATTTGTAGATGTGATGGCCTCCCTTGGATCATTGATTCCAAAAGACTCCTTTGGAGAGGTACAACCCCTTATCATTTCAATGGTCTCTAAATCTACAATTTCTTGTGCTGAGTCAAAATATGAAAAGGATGTTTGCTTTATCCAATCGGATTCATATGAGCCTTGGTCAAGCCAAATAGTAGCCTTTCTCAAGTTTGGAACACTCCCATCTGACATGTCTCGAACTACCAAGCACACTTTCAAGCAAAAGGTAGCTCATTTCATTCTCTTGGGGGATGTGTTGTATAAACATGGTTATGATGGAGTCCTCCTTCATTGTCTCGAGTCTAGTGAGGCACAAAGAGCCATAGCTGAAGCCCATGATGGTACTTGTGGTGGTCATTTTAGTGGAATGGCCATTGCAAAGCGTATTCTATGCATGGGTTATTATTGGCCCACAATGGAACGTGATTGTTGCACATATGTTAAACATTGCAAAAAGTGTCAAGAACATGCTAATTTAACTCATGTACCATCACAAGCCTTACAACCTATTCAAAGCCTTTGGCCCTTTTCACAATGGGGCCTAGATCTAATTGGAAAAATTTCACCTCCTTCCTCGGGACAACATACATTCATTATCACAACCACTGAATACTTCACAAAGTGGGTTGAGGCAATTCCTCTAACCAGTATGATAGGACCTAGAATTGTGGAGTTTATACTCCATCACATCATTTGTCATTTTGGTATCCCCTCAAAAATCATTTCAGACAATGGCAAGTCTTTCAAGAACAAGGATGTTCGAGCACTTTACGAGAAATATAACATTCAACATAGTTTCTCGACTCCTTATTACCCACAAGCAAATGGACAAGTTGAAGCTTCCAACAAGACCTTAATTGCTATTCTCAAGAAACTTGTCAAAGAAAATCATAGATATTGGCATACACAAATTCCCTTGGCATTATGGGCTTATCGAACAAGCATCCACATGCCTACAGGGGCAACACCATTTTCATTGGTCTATGGAGCCAAAGCAATCATGCCTCTTGAGCTCGAGATCCCTTCCTTGCAAATTTCTTTGTAAGAATTCATAGATGATGACACTGCTAGACAAGCACATCTTGACCAACTCACACTTCTTGATGAGAGGTGAGTCAATGCTTTAGAGCATTTACGAGTTTATCAAGACCACCTCAAATGTGCTTACAATACCAAAGTTCATCTACATGAATTCCAAGTAGGAGATCTTGTCCTTAAAGAGAATCAACAAAATACCAATGCATTACCGCATCTTCATGATAAATTCATGGCTAATTGGTTAGGTCCATACATTGTTACACAAAGAGTGGGTAATGGTACTTATAGGCTTGCCAGTCTAGAGGGAGAGGAAGAACCCGAACCACTTAATGTTATACACTTGAGAGCATTCTATGCATGATTTGATTTATATATATATATATATATACATGGCTAATACACAAAAACATTTGCATACATTTCATTCATAACATTGCATTTCACTTGCATCTACATTCCAAAAATAATGCATTCACCCACATTTCACATTACATTTCACAAAATTGCATTTCATACATTGCATTCACATCCACATTTCACATTTCATATTAGGGATCATTTATTAAGTTCAAGGTCTTAATTGGTCCAACAAAAGTCATGTTGCCTTAATCAGGGGCACCTTCACAATGTCATCCACACAATTCCACTAAGTCAAATTGCCATTAGCACAAACCACATTCACAATTCCTAGGTGTTTTCGGTCACTCAACCACTCCTAGTGTTTTAAGCAACCTCCAAAATACATGTCAAGTTCTTTTTAGGACCATTGCACATATACACTAAGAAAATATTGAGTTTTGGGAATTGACTCCAAAATATTCTTGAACCAAACACAATTTCACATCTTAAAAACATCTTGTGTCAAAGAGGGATAACACCATACTTGGTATGAACCTTGAAGTGAAAAGGGTCATCCTTGCTAGTCCCATCATGCAACATAGTCCATAAAAATAGTGGTTCTCACCACTATCACAATTCCAAAAATAAAAGAAAGAGTAGGGAAAAATCCCTAACAAAAACTCTAAATATTTTACATCACACACCATTGATCAATTGGGTTGTAAGGATCATACTACATTTCTAGTCAGATGGTTAGGTAGTCATCCCCAAAACTTAAGATATCAAAAAAAAGTCATGGACTATGGAGTTAGCCTCCATCGGAGCTATAGATGCTTGACTGGTAGTGGAGTATGCTCATGCATGGTGACATGTCTCTTTTAAAAGAGACCTCTGACCGCTCATACGGATAAGCTAGCTTCTTGGTTTCATCCATAATAGGTTTACCCAATTTACTCAAGATGAGTTAATGAACTCACTTGCACACACATTGGTTCTTGATTGTCTCGGGTCATTACCATGCTCTTGATTCGGTAAATGAATTCACTGCACACACATTTGGTCCTAGAGGGATTAGGTAGTTTTAGTGAGTTTGTTTGATACCACTAGGATGTTTGAGTCTCTATAAAATAGTTAGTTTTCCATATCAACATCCATATCTTCTTCCATATCAACATCCATATCTTCTTCCATGTCAACATCCATGTCATTTCATAAGTCATTCATCCACATATGCCACCAAGTTTGGTGCCCCTGATTAAACAATAATGCTAAAAATGGCCAAGAAAATATCTAAACTATAAATGATCATTAGCACATTCCACTTGGCATTAATCATCCATACATGTCACCTTGCATTAATCATCCATAACATATCATATGCATTAATCATAAATATAAACATGCATTACACAAAAGCATTCACACAAAAATATAACACAAAAGGTAAAATCCATGTATATATATGTATAAATGAATGCCAAAAGGCTACATACAATGGAGCACCAAGGCTCATATACAAAAGTGCATCTAAGCACTAGCTATACCCTCCAAGAGGACCCCTATGACCTAGTAGGAGCCCTAGACCTAGAGCTATGCCTAGACTCGCTATGCCTAGTACCCCTAAACATAGATGAGGTTGGAGGATCAGGAAGTGGAATATGATGTTCCATCAACCTATCCTCCAATGCCTTGATATATCTATGTCGATATCAAAGGTATGCTATATCGACATTATATCGATGCTCTCTCTCTCTAGCTCTACTTGGAGCCTCATGATCCTTGCATCCCACTCTACCACCTGCTACTCCAGCTGTGCCCAATCCTCCTCGCTTTACTTGGAGGTACATCTAGAACCTCCTCTACATCCTCCCCATCTCCTCCATCTCCCCTAATCTTAGGAGCCTATTCTGCACCCTTAGCCCTCTACCTTTGACTATCATATCGAAGGTGTCACTATCGCTTGGGGGCCTCTTGGGTCCCCTCATCCTGACTCCTAGTACCCTCATCCCTAGCCTCTCCACCTCCATCTCCATCGATCACTCCTCGAGGTAGTGCCCATGGTGGCTGAGCTATGAACCATGTATCATACTCTATGGTCATCCCCACATCCTCCACATCTAGGAGATCTATCTCCTCATCATCCTCCAAGACCACCCTCCATGGCTCCATGCATGGTAGCTCGGTCTCCTCTCGATGTCTCCTATACCGCATTGGCTCATCAGGGACATCCTACCTCAACCCAAATTGATGGAGCACTCATGAGAATTAGAAGTACTCCACCTCACTCCTATGCCTCCCAATCACCCATCTAGCCTATCGCACTCATCATAAGTGCTCTCCATCCTCGGTCCATCTGTAACTCCACCATGGCCTCCATATCACTTGGGGGATGTTAGTCCAACCCATAACTCTTGGTACCACTGGCTCATCCTCACTAGGATGACTCGATTGTACCTCCTCAACCAATGCCCATCACCTAGCATAGGGTTGCTCCCTATCCAAGCCTACCATAGGTAAACCCTTCGATCGAGCCACACTAAAGTGCTCCCATCCCCAACATTATAGTAATAAGCTGCACCCCAACCCCTTCCTCCCTTGCCTCATCACATCATATAACTCTCGGTATACCTACACCAATAAGGTGGGAGCCCATGCATATACCTATCTCTTAGTGAGCATATCACTCACCACTCCTATCAGGTTCCATGGGAACCTACTCCTAGTGTTGTTCGAGGCCATAATGTTGGCCAACATGAACATAACCAAAGCATGAAGGGGGTCCAACTCCTTGTCCATATACATGGACAAATAAGGAATACCCCCACACTCCACCTTCACCCCCTACCATGCATCACCAAACATCCACATCATCTTTATATTTCGGTTGAGCCTGACCTCAACTTGGATCCCCTCTATCGGTACCTTGAGGATGCGATATACATCCTCCAAGGTAATTATCACCTTGCCATGGGGAGCTGAAAGGTCCCCCTATCTGCATCCCACCTCTCTACCAAGGTAGAGAGGTACCCCTCATCGGCCCTCACCACATCCAATCGGGCTACCTCTACTAGCCCCACCTCCTCCAATAACTCCCACTCCTCATCCGTAATCACCTTCCTCATCCTAGGGATGTAAGGTAAAAATCGATGTCGAGCCTCCAAAATCCTAAGTTGTAGCACAACACAAAATATTGGTTAATAATTTAAAAAAAAAACTTTGCACAATACAAAAGCATAATATTACCTCAGCAACTCACCCATCCGTAGCCTCGACCCTCGCACTAGCTCCCTCCACCACCATAGCTTCTGCACCCAAATTTCAATACCTCACTTCACTCCTCACTTCCCCTCACTCCTTAGATGCAACTTCTCAAACTCCCAAATGCACAAATGAGCTTCAATCTCATCCAACAAGCTATTTATAGCTGCTTTAGGCACCTTGGGATGCCCATGGGCATTTCCTAGCATGTGGAAGCGCCCATAGGCATTTGGTGTCAATATTGACAAAAGATAAAACTAGCACAAAATAGTGGCTTACCTTCACCAAATCACTCCAAACTACATCCATGCATACATTTCATCATTTTATCACGTTTTGTGAAGATTACAACTGATTTGGAAGCATAATTTTTGTTTGCGACCACATATTGCAAATTCACAACACAAGTTACAAAAGCACCCCAAAATGGTCCAAATCTTCACAAAATGATGATCATCATCATTTTCATCATTCATACATCATCACATCATCATTTCACATCATCATTTGCATATTTCCCAAGTTCAAACAATATTCAAGTGAATCTTGTATATAGTGGGTTATTCTATATACTTGGCGATTGCAACGATTTGCATCCATGCAATTTGGTAAGATGAATAACCTACCATAAGGACACTTGGTCATGATCATCATCACTTATCTCCTTGCTCGAGATCATAATCATATTTGGTACTTCACATTTTGAGTGAAACCTTGCCAAGAATAATTTGCACAAACGTTGTCATTGATGGCCTAGTTTGTGGGGCTTAAAACATGGATAAAATCAAATTTCATCATTACACATTTCCTTGATAGTCATCATAGAGACTGGATTTAGCTAGGGTGATTGGTTCCGATCCTAGGAATTATTTGACAATCACTAGCTGGCCCTTCGAGGGTGACTACTTTTATTTTTCTTTGCATATTCATCTTTGCATATCAATGATGTCGAAAGGCAAAATGTTTCAATAACATTGAATCACCCCAAATTTGGGGTAACCACATTTGGTTTTGACTTTCCCATAATGGGATACATCTTACATGATCATGGCATCTACACTTGGCAAAAATCCCTTCATCTGTTGGGGCAAAAATAGACACATTTTCCATCACACATTTTCACAAAACCCTTCATCTTTTGGGGTAAAAATAGATACATTTTTCAACAATCCCCTTCCCACCATTGGGGTAAAAATGGTATCACATTTTACATCATTCATATCATCCACATTACATTTGCATAGATTTTTCAATTGGCTCATGAGATTCATCCGCAACCTCATTCACCAATTGAGGGGGTAAGCTACACAATAACTCCAAATTCTTTATTCTTTTGTCTTTGATTTCATCTTCACATTCCAAAGAGAGAGAAGTTGCTTCTATGCCTAGCCCAATTAGGTGTCTTGTATTTTTGCACCATATTGTGTTTCACGCAACATGGTACAAAAAGGGCATCTGTAGACACCAAAATCTAGCCACTTGTCCTCCATCCATGCTTTCCCACCATTTCCACCACCAAAACATAGTCATTTGCCCTCCATCCTAGCTTTCTCACCATTTTTACCTATTATTTATATATATTTATATATATATTTAAATAATAATATTTTATATATATTTAATAAATATATATTTATATAAATAAATTAATCCCAACCATCCAATTTCATTTAATCTCATCCATCCACATCAATCCATGCCACACCCTAAATTTAATATCTACCCTTAGATATGCTTTAATCTCAGCCACACGATTAGTGTCATTGAAACCCTAGCATGCCCTAGGTTAGATTATAAATAGGAGCTATTTTGATGGCTCAACCCCTAAGTTTTTGAATTTCCTAAGTCTTGAGTTCTTAATTTTGAGGTCCCTTGAGGTTCCTTTCCTTAGAGTATCTAACTTTCTCCATCCCCTCATCCCCCATCATATCACCATCTTTTCCCTCCTTCACATACTTTTATAGAATCCTCCCTCATCTTTAAGCAACTTCGGTAGTTCTATCACTGAGCACCTCTGGGTGCCTCCCTACCAGTCCCAAGCACCCACGAGCATTTTCCTACCCATGAGGGCATGGTTTTACGTAAGCCTTTTGAAACCCCTAGCCTTCGAGTGATGCTAGGGCACACCTTCACCATCGACCTACAATAGATCCAACCATCAACAGACAACAAGCAAAGAGCAAGGTAAATCTATTTCATTTGGTTATATTGCATATTGTTTATTTTTTTTGTATTTCATATTGTTATAGCTAGGGTTTTAGTTGTGATTTTTGAGGGCTCACATAGTGGAGCCCTCATTATTATTACTAACTCTCTGGTGTTTCTTTGTGTGCAGATTGGATAGTATATCAAAGCATTGGATAATTGATTAAGCTGGAGTGGCCCGACATCGGATACGCAGAAGCCCACTCACACCTGTTGGGAGCAAAGACACAATTGAAGACACCACCATTTGTTGTAGCTAGGGTTTTGGAGAACCCTAGCAATATTTGTAATAATTGTATCAAAGAGGATTCTTAAATCCACTATTGTAACAATGGAGTTTTTAGGCTCCCCCCATTTAATATAAATCTTATTTGTTGTGCAATATCTGGTTATTTGAATTCTGTTTTATTTAGCATTGCTTGGTGTCATGTTTTTAGCTCTACAGTAATTTTAAAAAATAAAACTCATAATCGTACCCAAGTTTAAAACAATATTATTGCCTCTCTTGCAAGAAGTTTACAAGCATAGTACTCATCAAGTGAGGAGAAAAAGTTACTAGCTTCTTGGTTGTAAGATTTGAATATATGGGAAGGGTCATTTGTGATAATGGAGTTGACATAAATGATATGAATTGATCTTATAGTAAAATAGAAATATCCAAAAGTTGGATTCATCAAAAGTAATTTTCTTCACATGATTGTGTTGTTGCTAGGGAAGCCGATGGATTTTTCTTAGCAAACGATGGATAAAAAGGTAGTTTCGTGTGCCCGTGTTTGTGTTGTGATAGATTTAAATAAGCCTTTGTCAGATTCTATGGAAAATTGTGTTGGATCTTCTTCTTGGATTCAACAGTTGGACTATGAAACCCTTCCATTCCGATGTCGTTGGTGTCATGCATATGGACACCTTCAGAGAAAATGCCCAAAATTACCTAGGAATTTGTCATCTAAGCCTCAGCCTCCTAAGCAGGATAGTGGGATAGATAAAGGAAAAGCTCCTAAGTAGGTTAATGGGTTTGTTGAGGGGAAAGCTCCAATGCAGGATAGTGGGACTGATAAGGAGGGTTTCATTCCTGTTAAGTCCCGCAATAAAGGTAGGGGTTTGAAGAGATCCTTTAATGAGAGGCCAGTGGATGGATTACATAATAGATTTGATGCTTTGGATGACTTGGACCAGCCTGATGGGGTTAATTTGCAAATGGATCTATTTGCTGCTTAGATGGACACTGATCAGTCTCTGGGTAATGCGATTGTTCCAATTTTGGGGAATTGTATGGCACAGACTATTGAGGGGAACCATATTTCTATTCCTTATGAGGAAAATATGGTTTTTCAGGAGGATGGTGTGGTGGCAGATGATCTACTGCTGGCTGATTTGGTGGGTTTCGATCATGGAAAAGCTTCTAAGGTGAGTTCTATGTTGGGATTGCATCAAAAGAATTTTAAAAAGGGGGTACCTGAAAAGTCTTCTAAGGTGGGCAGGAAGAAAGATGTGGAGAAAATAAAACTTGAGGGGGAGTCCTTGGTTGAGTCAAGGTTGGTTAGGCCCCTTGAATCTCACTTTTCCATTCCTCATAAATTATTGTTTTATCTTGGAATGTGAGGGGATTGAATAGCACCCCTCGACAAAAAGCTATTCGTGAGTTGATTAAGTTGCATAAGCCTGATATTGTTTTTCTGTAGGAGTCAAAATTATCAGTTGATTGTTTGTTTAGTATTGCTTCCAAATTGTGGGCTCATGGGCAATGTCAGTGTATTGGTGCCCAGGGTAGTGCTGGTGGTATTGTTAGCTTTTGGAATCCTCAAAAGCTCTCTCCTATATGGTGGGTTGTTGATAAATTTTCTCTTTCTATGGTTGCTTCTTGTAAGGAATCTGGTGAAGTGGTCTTATTAACTAATGTTTATGCTTCCTCTGATCTTTCTGGGAAAATTTGTCTTTGGAATCATATTCAGATGGTGTGGTTAATGGCTCCTTATCCTTGGATTGTTGTTGGAGACTTTAATGCTATCACTAGTTTGGAGGAGAAAAGAGGTGGTGTGGGTTCTCTTGGATAGGTATCTTTGGCCCTTAATGATAATATCCTTTTCTTAAACCTTGTGGATATTAAACCTAGTAATGGTATGTTTACTTGGAGTAACAGGAGATGTGGTACTAAGGCTATTTCTGAGAGATTGGATTGTTTTTTGGTTTCTCCTTACTGGATCAGTAATAATTGGAAAATCAACTCAAAATTTTTGGATTGGAGAGGTTTTGATCATTGGCCTATAAAGCTAAATGCCATTCACTAGGGAGTTTATAGGAAACCCTGCTTTAAATTCTAGTTAATGTGGCTTCGGGAGCCTTCTCTACATGATTTAATGAGAGTATGGTGGTTACATGGTAGGCCTGCTCATGGAACTGCTATGTTCTCCTTTGTTAAGAGGCTCTAGTATGTGAAATATCAGCTTAAGAAGTGGAATAGGCAGAATTTTGGTAATTTTTTTGGGGTGAATTTGGATGCTCAAGAGAAGTTAGATGCTATTACAAGATAGATTAGGGATTATGGCCTCACAAAAAGGAATATTAAAGAGGAATTTGATGCTCTTAAGGAGGTAGCTGAGTGGGAATTGAGGGAGGAAATTTATTGGAAATAGAAGGCTCGGATTGATTGGTTGCAGGAAGGAGACAAAAATATTGCTTTCTTTTTCAATTCGGTTAAAGCTAGAAGGTATGGTAATGTTATTTCTTCTCTTGGGGTCCAATTGACTGCTGCTCAGGATATTTCAAGGGAGGCTGTAAGGTTTTTTTCCTCTTTGTATTCTGAGGATTCTCCCTTGGTGGTTGATGAAGAAAATAGTATTTTGGATTGTATTCCTTTAGTTGTCACTGCAGAGATGAATGAGTTTCTCATGAGACTGGTTTCAATCGAAGAGTTGGAGGGTATTATTTTCCAGATGAATAAAGGGAAAGCATCGGGGCCTGATGGTTTTCCTATGGAATTTTTCCAAGAATTTTGGGAGATTGTCAAACTGGATCTTTTGTCTATTGTGCAGGAGTATTTCAAAAATAAACAGATGTTGAGAGCTATGAATTCTACCTTCTTGGTGCTTATTCCTAAGCGGGAAGGAGCCAATTCTTTGGATATTTTTAGACCTATTGCACTATGTAATGTGGTGTACAAAATTATCTCCAAGTTGATTGCTGAAAGACTTAAGCCTTGGCTCAGTAAGGTTATTTCTGATGAACAGGGAGGTTTTGTGGTGGGTAGACAAATCCTTGATGGTGTGGCTATTGCTGCTGAGGCCATTCATTCTATGGGAATTTCTAAAAAAAAAGCTATGTTTATAAAATTGGATATGGCTAAGGCTTATGATAGGGTTAAATGGTCTTTCTTAAGTAAAATTATCCTTGCTTTTGGTTTTGACTCCAACTGGGTTAGTTGGGTGATGAGTTGTATTACGTCTCCATCCTATTCTGTCCTTATCAATGGTGAGCCTTCTACTTTGTTTTAGGCTTCGAGAGGTCTTCGTCAGGGGTATCCTTTGTCTCCTTATTTATTTATTATTATGGTTGAGGGTTTGGGTAGACTTATCAAATCGCATGTCAGTCAGGGGTTGATTCATGGTTGGAGGTGGGGTAATAGTTTACCTGCGTCTTCTCATCTTCAATTTGTGGATGATATTGCTCTGATGGGTCTTGCCTCTATTAGGGAAGCAACTAATTTTAGAAGATCTCTGGATATTTATTTGGTTGCATCAGGGAAAAATATAAATGAGGGGAAATCCTCCATCTTCTTTTTCAATACTGATCCTCTTATACAGGCCATAATTGCTCAGATTCTTCGGTTTCAGATTGAAGCTCTTCCTTTAACTTATTTGGGAATTCCTCTTTCTATGGGCCATCTACCTCGAGGTATCTAGAATAATATTTTGGATAAATTCAGGGCTAAAGTCTCTCATTGGATTGTTAAGTGGATTTCTTTTGCTGGCAGAGTGTTGCTTCTTAAGTCGGTGGTTCAAGCTTCATATATTTATTGGTGCATGATTCAGGTCACTCCTGCTAGTTTTATTCATGAGTTTGAATCTATGTCAAGAAGATTTTTATGGGCTAGAAATTTGGAGTCTTTAAAATGGAGTTTGGTTAAGTGGGAGACTATTTGTAGACCAAAATAGGATGGTGGATTGGGTCTTCGTTTGAATTCTCTTTCTGGTCAGGCATTGGTGGCCAAGTTTTATTGGAGATGGTGCATTTCTCAAGACCATGCTTGGGCTAAAATTATTTCCTTTAAGTATCTTAATGGGGTTGCGGACTCTGAGATACCTAGATACAATTTATCTGGTAAAGGTTCTTTGATCTGGAACACCCTTAAGAAGGGGGCGTCTCTTGTTAAGCAAGGTTTGTTATGGATTTGTCTCAAAGGCTCGAAGGCTCTTTTCTGGCATGATTCTTGGGATGGTTTCCCTACAATTTTATCTATGTTTCCTCATATTCAGGAGCTATGTAATTGTTTCTTGGTTGCTAGTTGGTACAGGGTGATGGATTATAAAGTTGCCAAAAGAGTTGGGTAGGTGGAGGTAGTTCAGTGGAAAGATCCTAGAGATTGACCGACAGGTGGTTCTGTTTAGGATAGAGAAGAGTTGGCTCATATTTTGGCTACTAGGGAGTGCTCTTATTTACAGGATGATGATGTCTTGGCTTGGGGTCCGGATACTAGAGGGGTTTTCTCGGTGGCTTCTGGTTACCATGTTTTAGATAGGCAACATTTTGGGGATGAGGAGGTTCCTTGGTGGAAATAGGTTTGGAATAAGTTTTCCTGGCCCAAATGCAATTTCTATTTGTGGTTGGCTACTCGAAACAAATGTCCTACCTGGGATAATCTCCAAAAGAGAGGTTTTCAAGGCCCTTCATTTTGTTTCCTTTGTGAGAATAGTGATGAATCTGTAGGGCATTTGCTCTTACAATGTTCGTTTGCGTGAGAAATTTGGCATCTTTGGTGGAGGGTGTGGAAATAGTCTTGTTCTCATACCTCTTCTCTTGTTGAGTTCTGGAGGAGTTTAGGAAGACCTCCTGCTAAGGCTTTCTTTCTTCAAGTTGCATGGAGTATTGGGCCCTCATGTATTATATGGCAAATTTGGCTTGAAAGAAATCAAAGAAATTTTCAAGGTAGGAAGTTAACTGTTTATCAAACTTGGCAGAGGATTATTGGTATGATCCAAGAAACTGTTTCTTCTAAATGTCAGATCAGTCTTCCTTTGGAGCAGTCTGAGATTATGATGATGCAGGATCTAGGTTTAGTGGAGAATGACCCTCGTCCTTCTGTATCAGTCAGGAGGAGAGGCCTTAATAAAAAAGTACAGAGAGATGGTAGATGGCATCCTCCACCTTGGGGGGTGTTTAAGATTAATACTAATGGCTCTTCTAGAGGGAATCTTGGGCATGCAGGTATTGGTGGTGTTGGGAGAGATAGCAGTGGTGCAGCTCTTTTCATTTTTTCCTATTATAAGGGGAAGCAGACTAATAATTATATGGAGGCCCTTGCTATTTGTTTTGCTTTGGAAAAAGGTTATGCTCTGGGATGGCAAAAGATAATATGTGAGTCGGACTCTCAGATTATTATTAATTTATTGAAGACTCATAATATTTCTAATGTTCATTGGCAGCTGGCATTAGTAGCTCGGCAGATCTTTCAAATTTGTCGGCATCTGGAGTTTATTTCCTTTGTTCATATTCCCAGGGAATGGAATGGTGTGGCTGATTTCTTGGCAAAATGGGCTTCTGAGTTTTAGGAAGACTAGAATGTTAGGGAATGGGATCAACTTCCATTGGATTGTTCTCGTCATCTTGCTAATTTGCTTGTTGTGGATATGCCTGGTTGAGGTTGTTGTTTGTTGGATGTCTTTTGGTCGGGTGCTCGATGGTATTGGGGGTTTCTTTCTTCTGGCCCTTGTAAGGGTTATTGTTATGGGATTCTCTAGTTCTTGTAAAGCTTGTTGATTCAATAAATTTTTACCATTTACAAAAAAAAAAAGTAATTTTGACAATGCTTCTAAAGGAAATTTGGGAAAAGTCAATGGAAGCTGTTATTTCATAATAATTAAGGCAAAATGATCCCCACTTACTCATAATCATATAGAATTTCAACTAAAAACTATGCAAAAGATAGGATACTTCTAATGAGATAAAGATGGTCATAAAAAATATGGAAATATATTTAATGGGGATTTGCAAAATATTAGTAATGCTATAAAAAAATGGATGTGGGGATTGGATAAAAATAACATTATTTTCTTATGTCTATCAACTTTTATTGGAAGCATTATCTAGGAAATATGAGCATATCTATAAATAAGAGAGTAGATAATCTAGCTAATCACGATGTTAATCTTCATCCTAGGAAATTCAAATTATAGAAGGAAACTAGTTGAGGAAAATTTTATTTCTTTATGAAAATGATATCAAAGAGATGATTATGAAAACATAGCAAATATAATGTTTTTTCTCCTATAGAAGTGACCCTTAATAAAAACTGCACATAGCTTATTAAAATAATAATATATGATAAACATTAAACTTGTCTAACATTTTATTAACTTTGAAGTTTTTTTTAATGGAATATTTATGATTAGGTCTTTCTTTTCTACATCACTTCTAACATTATATATAAATTAAATTTTAAATAATTATTATAAAATTATTAGCATTACCTTTTAACTCCCACCTATATCTCTCAATAGCTCATATTATTCTAGCACATATTATGATTTCTAAACGTGTAAATAGAAAATAATATAATAAAAAAAATTAATGCCCATAAAGTTAAAAGTATTCTATAAGACAACAACCTTACAAAAAAAATATATAGTTTTCAACCATAAAATTTCACCTAATCATTTTTCTTTCTACAGTCTTTTGTTACAAATTTTAATGATAAATTCTCTTATATTCCGTACTTGTCCTCTTCAAACAAATCTTGGAATGATCTCATTGCTAAAGTATTAACATAACTAATTCAAAAAATACTTTCAAAGACAAAATGCTACGATGACTAGTTATGAAAAAGTGATTATAAATCATTAGTTGTTATAATCACTTTTTCATAACTAGTCATCATAGCATTTTGTATTTTTGTCTTTGAAAGTATTCAAAGCAAAAAGAGAAGGCTGGTATGGGATACATGGATTTTTGTTGCAAGTGATTTTATGGGTGCACATGAAAAATTTCTAAACACTTTATTATTTTTGCAATCCGGCGGGTTTGGTCTGGGTGGTAGAGTTTGTTGGTTTAGCTAAAGGAACTCCAGCAATAGGTGGGTGGTAGAGTTTGTTGGTTTAGCTAAAGGAACTCCAACAACAGGTTGGTAGGCTAGGTTAGCTAAAGGAGCTATAGCTGCTAGTTTTATTGGTGGGTGGAAGGCCGAACCAGTTTTATGGTTGGGGGCTTGGGCATTGACTTTTTAGGCGGTTGTTGCTTCTGGGTACCTCCTGGTGAAGGGCTCCACGATTCTGCATCCTATCTGGGATAGGAGGGGGCTTTCATGTGCTATTTTATTGTGCAGTTTTCCTGGTTGGTGTTTGTGCTAAGGGTTCTACTGGGCATCAACTCTTCTCAAAGCAGGATGGTAAAGTCTTAAATTTCCAGTGCCCTTAGAGATTTTAAAGATTAGGGTTTCTTCCTTTAAACCCTACATTTCATTTTTGACCTAGTTTCTCAATGGTTGAGGACTTTTTGGTTGGCTTCAGCGGGATTTGCGGGTTTCATGGAATTTCTTGTGCAGATCTTCTTCGGATGGTTTTTATGTTGTGGATTTTGTTGGCCGATATTTCTAATGTTGTTTTCTTAAACCGGCTATTCTTATGAGGGGTTCTCCTATTATGTGCTTTGTTGGACGAATTTGTTGATCGTGATGACGAGATTCCCCTATTCTCCTTTCTTGTTAAGCGACAAATGCTTTGGTTTGGGCGATTTTATTTGTAAATTTATTTTTAACCAGTAGCATTTTTGTTATTCTGTTGTTTTTATTCGATGCTTTAGATTCCTGAGCACACGATGGTTTGACCATGGGACAATCTCTTGTATTTGCTCGATAAAAATCTGTAGCTTATTTACTAGGAGGTTGTTTTATTGGATTTTCGGGTTTGATTTGTGGAATCTAGCTCAGTCTTTCTTGATGTCTTATTGCTAGATCTAATATTTGGGGGTGCCTTTCAAAACCCTATTATTTGAAAACCCTACTTGTAATAGGTTCGGGGACCCTTTTAAAACCCTTTCTACTATTAATAAAATAAACATAACTAGTTCAAATATCTACCCTATATTCCAAAATAGAATGTTTTCTATATCAATTGTGCAAAAATACATGCCATCTTTTTTTTTTTTCTCTTTCATTTAAATGTTTCACATTATATTGGTGTGAACTAACCCTCAATTAGTTCATTAGTCCATAAATTTCTTGATAGCCTTATTAATGTTTTATATTATAGATGAAAAAATCAAAGTCTATCAACAAAAAAAAATGGCCAAGTCAATTGAACCAATTTTTTTGGTGATGGAAGCTAAATGTTGGTAAAGACATTCATATTTCAACCATTGGAATTATTTGTAGTTCCAAAAATTTCTATTTAACGAAAGAAACACATTTTAGTGGTGTACTTGCTTTTTATCTAACCAAGTTTAGAGAGAGCAATTATTAAAAAAATGTCACAATGCAAATCTTTCAATCAATTTGGTTCAGCTTCATTATATAATTTCAAAAGTTTTAATTGTAGTTCCAAACATTTATACTAAACTAAAGAAACTTTTTAAGACACATTTTAGTGGTGTACTTGCTATTTTATCTAACCAAGTTTAGAGAGTGCAATTATTAGAAAAAAGATGTCACAATGCGAATCTTTCAATCAATTTGGTTCAGCTTCATTAAGATTGAGTTTATGATGATATAATTTCAAAAGTTTTTATTTTTAAATAAAATTTATATAAATATTTTATAATAATTTTAAAGTTTTTTTGTTTGGATAATAATTTTTAAGTTATTAAAAGTAAATTTAATTAAATATTTTAAATTTAAAGATTTTTTTTTTTATTTGGTTAGTGGTTGAAACTCCTATAACCAATGTACAGGGTTGATCAGTATCCTCTCAACCATGATATTTCGTAAAGTCGAGAGTTATGCTTATCACTAGGGTATTTAACACACACCCACCACACACCCATCCCCTCACACATTCGCCTACGTCACAGTTTGAACCTTAGACCTTTTCAAAAAAAGTCAAAGCCCAAACCGTTACGCTGTTCCCATGGGATAAAACCTTTGTTAAGGAAAACCATAATTTAAGGGAAGATTTAAGTTCTAATATTTCTTTCTGAGGGTAGGATTAGACAATTATAAATTAAGCTTATATTCGTGGATAATGATTTAGTCATTATTTCTTTAGTATCATGACCACCAAAAATGTCTAGAAGATGTTCCTCCATACCCAGAGCAAATGAGTTATAAACTAGATCAGCTATTTGATTAGTACCCTCGTAACCCAGAAAAGGTCGGTATCCCAAGGGAAAATTTTGGATATGAACTGGCGCAGAAATAACTCCACAAGGAATATCTAGGCGTTTACCAATATGACGTTCCATTTGAGTACCAAATATTGCAGATGGTTCCACGCGAGCGATCATATCTCCTACTTCAGCATGATCGTCTGTAATCAGTATCTCATCACAGAAACCTTGAATTTGCTCTTTGAACCATTCCGCATCATGTTTACAAAAAGTACCTGCACAACTTACACGAATTCCCATCTCTCGAGCAAGTATCTTAGTGATTGAAGCGGCATGAGTTGCATCACCAAAAACCACTGTTTCTTTACCCGTCAAATTCTGACAATCAATAGATCTTGAGAACCAAGCAGCTTGGGAAACAAATCGAGTTTGTCCATCAATATAGGGTTCATAATCAACCCTTTTGCTCGATGAACTAGGAGCCAAGGTATTCACGTTTTGGTGGATCTGTCGGATCCACTCTGCTATATCTACAGCTCCCATGGGAGCTGTGGATATATAAGGCATTCCAAAACTCATATCCATCTCATGGTAGTAATCCCTTAAATATCCATCTCATCCCTTAAATATCCATTTCATCGGCCCTTCGGTCCCTAACGCCTTCTAATGGATATTGACTAAATCATTATCAAATGGAATGGAAGGAGGGAAAGATTTGGAAGATTTAAGTTCTAATATTTCTTTCTATATATAATTGTCAAAATATTATTATAATATTATCTTGTAATTTGTTAAAATAATATGGTAACATAATCGACGTATAATACCAATGAACTAAAAAAACTTAAGTATTTTTTATTAATAATTTGAAATTATGCCATATTAAATTTTATTTTAAATAAATTATATACATATTTACTTATTTGATAATAATTAATTTTAATTTTTTAAAGTTAAGATTAATCAACTTTATTGCAAAATTATATAAGGTAGATATTAACTTAAATTTTTTAGCACACATTTATTCAGAGGAAACTTAATACCTTAAATGAGGCCATCAGAATGAGCCTTGTGAAGAAGGTACCTTAGAGCATCGATAACCATCACATTCATAAATTTTTATGGACTAAATGGGATGATAACAAACACATTCATAATTTTTTATGGAATAAATGGGATATGGAGGTGGGAATGACAACCATCTCATGGAAACTTTGTACTCAACCTAAGGCTTTATGAGGTCTAGGCATCATTGATCCTCTTACCTAGATCAAAATTTTGGCTGCAAAATGGGTTGCTAGAGCCATCAATGGTGATGAAAATTGGAAACACCAATTTCATTACAGAATATCTCTAGCTACTCACAAAGGCAAATGGAAATAAACCCCATAGGAGGATAAGGTCAAGTAAATGGAAAGAAACCCCACGGAAGGATAAGGTATTTAATGCACTTTAATTTATGATTAAAGGATCTATTCCAGTTACCCAAAACTGGAAAGCTTGGAAATCAATTTCTTATTTATTGACTTGGAAGTCTAACTCCTTGAGACATGGTCTCAGCAGTTACCCAAAACTAGAAAGCTTGGCAATCAATTTCTTATTTATTGACTTGGAAGTCTAACTCCTTGAGACATGGTCTGAGCATTGGTCTAAATAGTCTTTGGTGGAATAAACTTATCTTCCATAATGGTAAACCTTTAACTTTATGCAATGCTATTCAAGGTCTACCATTTCTGAAGAAATGTATTAATAGAATTAGAGATACTTGGGATCCATGTAGTTGCTCAATTCTTACTTGAAACCAGATTTGCAATTATTGTTCCTTTCCCTCCAGGTTCAAAGACTCTTATGGCTTAGTTGTGGCTTCCATCCCTTGTGAGGTCCTTATAAATTTTGGAACAACTACCCATAATATATGGAATGACTAGAGATGGTTTAATGGTCATAGAATCTCTTCCATTACTTCTAGTTGGATATACAAAAATCTTTTGTGTCTTCCTTCCTTAGACTCTAAGCTCAATGTCAAGTGGCAAGTGAATTTTACCAATGCCCAATGGCAGTCTCTTACTACTCAAATTTGAAAAGTTCTTGTTGAATCCAAAACTCAGCTTCTTGGATGGTGGATTTTACATCAAAAAATTCCAACTTTTGAAAGTCTGGCTTCGATTTTACACATTTTTGCTCAATGCAGTTATTGTAATGTTTTAGAAACTCTAATTCACTTGTTTTGGTTTTGTGACATGGCTAAATAGTTTTGGGATGTCTTCTACACTTTTCTTTTTACCTCTTTCACTAGATCTTAGAAAATTTCTTTGATTGGTTTTCTCAGCTGGATCAATGCTCCAAACTTTGGGATGTTTGTAGACTCATCTTTCTCAAGCACATTTGAAAGTGCACATGCAAAAAGGTGTTTATTGGTTCTGCTCCTCCATGGGATATAGTTTTAGTAGACTTGACCTTTGATCTTTTGTTGCATGTGGGATGCATTCATTCGCAAGTCTATGGAACTTCAAGCACCGTCTTCATCAACTTTCTCATATGGTTCAAGATCTTCAAAAGGTCCAACAAAAAACTAAAAAGAAGATAGTTAACAATGATGAGTAAGTTCAGGATTTGATTACTTCTATTTCTTCTTTGAAGACTTCAGAAGATATCACGTAAGACACTATATTACCTCTATTTATTCTTTGAAGACTTCAGAAGATATACGGAAGACACGCTCAAAATTTCCCCATATAACAGGCTCTCCCATACATAAGTTTTGATATTTGGTGTACTGTAGCAAGATATAGTTAACAATGATGAGCAACTTCAGGATTAGATTACTTCTATTTCTTCTTTGAAGACTTCAGAAGATATCACGTAAGACGCTATATTACTTCTTTTTATTCTTTGAAGACTTTAGAAGATATCACAGAAGACACGCTTAGAATTTCCCCATATAACAGGCTCTCCCATACATAAGTTTTGATATTTGGTGTACTGTAGCAAGATATAGTTGTAGTCTTTTGTTGCTATTAGTTTCTATTCTTATGTATATTCAGTTGTGGATGCTTTACTCCTTATCCACTTTATTTTGTTTTTTAAGTGGTGGACAACGTTAGCACCATACTATTGTAATGTTCAGGTTAATGAATTAATATAATCTAAAACTTTTTCTTAAAAAATAAGAAAATCTTTAAAATTTTCGTGAAATAATTTTTAATATTCACTAGCTCATGTTATTTATATAATGTGTTTATCAACCAAAGTTATTTAAATATAATATACAACTCTATTCTTATTTTAAAAAACTATTATATAATAATTTAAAAAATAAATTAAATTTCAAAGCAAAGGCAGAATCTAATTCCTAAGGCTGATTTTAAGAAGAAGCTCTACTGTCTTAAAATAAAATTGAGCTTGTTTTTTTTTTTTAATATTAGGTAACATCCTTTCATCTTTAACAACTCGACACAGGATCAGACATTCTCTTCGAGGTTTCTATCTCCGAACACAAGTCAAATCATTGAAGCTGCTTTTATTAACCCTACATCTCATCGGTAAACACAACCCAGATTTTCCTCGATAAATGCGGCCCGGAGTGAGCGAGACCCTCGGTGGCTCAAGGTTGGTACCATTGTCGTAAAGTTGACGTGTAGGCAGCGACTCAAGTCAAACTACTACCTTTGCCCTCATTGGACATGTCCTAAGGTTTGAAACTAGGTGTCCTTATGGTAAGTGTCGAAAGTCTTGCCAATCTACTAACCCTTGGGGACAATTGAACTTGTATTTTTTTTTTTATTATCAAGGAAGTCAGTAACATCCTTTCATCTTTAACAACTGACACGGGGGACAAACATTCTCCTCAAGGTTTCTGCCTCCGAGCATAAGTCAAATCATTGAAGTTGCCCTGTAACCCCTGCATGTAAACGCAGTCCGAAGTGAGGTAGACCCCTGCTAGCTCAGGTTAGTACCGTCGTCGTCAAGCTAGTGCGCACTCAACGGACTCAAGCCAAACTCTACCTTTGCCCTTATTAGACATGCCCCAAAGTTTGAAACTAGGTCTCCTCTTGATAAATATCCAAAGTCTTACCAATCCACTAACCCTTGAGAAATTTTAACTTTATTTTTTATTAACTCCTTTTAAAATTTTACTAAGACGAGAGCGATGTTAACACAAGAAGGAATGGCCCCCCTTAGTGAAATGCTTATTGTAAAAAATTACAACTTTTAACCGAAAGTTTTATATATGTATATATATAATTAAAATACATCATGAGTTTTATTGTGGAAGCACGAGTGATTACGTGCCATGCCAAAAGAAAAAAAAAAAAAATAAAAATATATATATATATAAAATAATGCACGGTCACAGACATTCATTTTTTATTTTAAAAAAATACCAAAGTCACCGACATTCATAAGTCACAAGAATTCTTCATGTGGAGGCAAACAAACATCCTTACGAGGGAGACAATTTTTATTTATTTTTTAAATACATAACGATGGAATATACTTGAATATTCCCCTGCGCATAATTATTTTGATAAGCCTAAAATATATGGCTGGAGACTACGTGCACCCTCCACTACAAAGCAAGAAAAACATACAAACCGCCCTACAATAAATTAAACATTTTTTATTTATTTTTTATATTGTCAACAACTTGTCGTATTCATGCATCCATCCATCCATCATCGATATGCGCGCCCCACACACATGCATGGATGCGATACGGATGGCCATGCCCTCATGCATGACGATGGGAATGGTACTAACCGGGTTGGTTGTATTACGTGTCGACGGGTGTACCATCGATTCGGGGTGCGATGGGTCGGGGACCGTCGGATGGGGTGGGGTGTGGTGGGCCCGGGTGGACGGTGGCCAATTTGAAAGAGAAGAGATACTTGTGTGGGGGAAGATACGCAGCTATCTAAATATCTGAAGCAGCGCTCTCATTGGCGGAGACGTCACATCCATCCGACCTCCACTAGCTTTCAACCGACCTCGCCCCACAAAAATATCTTGGCGATTCTGCCACAGCCAGACACGTGTCAACCACGAGAGTCGATTTGATCAATCGGCGCGCCTTTAGTGCTATACGTGGACATCTTTCCTGTCGATAATAAAAACCTTGTCGCCCCTGTCTTCGTGGCCTCTATTATAATATTTTAATTTAATTTATTTTATTATTATTTTAAAAGGCTTCTAAAACATTATCGACTAATACAATGCGGTTTGACTTGTTATAAAAGTAATTACAAACCTCTCGTTGAGGATAACATCAATACTTTCTGTTACTGTTATCATCAACAAGGATAAATTGTCATTTCACGGGTTAGTAACGGTCAAACTGCATTCCACATCATTTATATTTTCTTGTTCGTTTTTCCCTGTGTTGTGGAGGGTTTATGAGAAAACGGCCTGACTTTGTCGCATGTTTGCTTTATGCATGTGACAGGATTTAAAGCTAAAAACAACTTTTTGTGTATATATAGTCTCGCTTTGTGTACGATGTAAGGCGTTAAAGAGGATTAAGATGGGAGGCTTATTGTCTTTCTTCCCCCTCTAGTGGTGGTGTTTCTATGTGATGAAAGGATATGAAAGTGCCATGTGATATAGATATTAGAGGGGTTCTACAACAAATTTCTACATTTGTGTGTTAAATTTTTTCTTTTTAATGGAAGAATTAAAATATTATTTATTTTGTCTCCGTAGAGACACCCCATGGTATATCATTGGTGTTTTCCAGTGATTTTAGTTTGAATCGAGGAGGGACGTTTCTTGTTGCCATGCCCTTGAAAAGTGTGGCACTAATTGTGCCACCCGTTGCAATTCATATTATTTGAAAAAATAAAAAATACACATAAATAAAGTGATATATTATATATATAATCTTAAAAAAAAAAAAATTATTTGACAAAAAAATACACATAAATGAAGTGATATATTATATATATAATCTTAAAAAATAAAAAATTATTTGAAAAAAAAAATACACAAATAAATTGATATATTTTATATATATAATCATTAAAAAATTAAAGTTTTTTTTAATGAAAAGAAAGTAGAGGAGTTGGAAGTTCCATAGGCCTAGAGTTAGAGTTAAAGATAAAACCTTAAACTTTAGGATCATCTTGCACTATGATGATTGACACCTCTAATAACAACTGCTTCAAAAACAATATTTTTTTGTTCCATACTCTCCAATGTTATTTTGATTCTAGAGATTGAGGTTGACAACCAAGAGAGTTGTTTTTCCAACTATAGACATAAAATTTTGACATGCTTGATTAACTAGCACTTCAATTATAACACCTAGCAATTGATCTTTAGCCAACCAAGTCAACCCAGCCAAAATATCATCTATTTCCTACTTTAGAACAATAGTGTCGATCTTCTGCAATAGTGTTACATGCAACACTATTGCTCAAAAATAGTGTTATTGCAATTTGACCTATCTTCATCAATTTGACCCTCTATTGGTCAAATTTATCAAAAGCATTGGTATTTTTAATGATAGTGCTACTACCAACACTATTGCAAGAATGCAACACTATCGTCGATACAAGTCGAACCTTTGCAACACGAGCCAGAAGCAAGCGAATTCCTTCCTCCACTCTTTGGTTTGATCACACATGCTACCTCTCGTCCTTAGGCCTACAAAATTTGAATTTCCTACCTTATCCTAAAGGCATCTTTGAACCCATGGGATGAGAATTCAATAAGCATTTTGAAAGTGTCCAAACTCTGCCAAAAATTTTATAAGCTCTTTTGCTCTCTTTCTCATTTGCATTTTTACATCTCCAAGCATTTCTAGTAGCATTTTGGGGTAAATTAAGCAAGACATATGTTAGGAACCTACTATTAAAAATAAGCAAACTCACACAAAATACTAAAATAAAGCAAAAACTCATGCAATATCACGATGTGAGAAGTAAATGCAAAAATGAACACTCTCACAATAAGCACTGAATTACAGGCCTCTTCAAGGGGGCAACCTCCTTCAATATTTTATTCACTTGCAAAAAGATACATTCGTACATGGCTTCATAGATTTTAAAGAAAATACTTCATGCAACCCTAACCCTAAGCTCAAGAGTTGGCTTACATGCAAAATGCCACTCGAGCTATAATCTTCTACCAAATATCGGTTACAATCTTGATAATAGTTACATGAAATGGGCCCACTTGGCTAGGTGCCTAACTTGCCATATACATTACAAAAAATTGTAAAATAACATTATAGATGGGATCTCCCATGTTGGAAGCGGGTCATTACATAAGCAATAAGAATTACAAAATAATGTTAGGATGGGATCCTCTCATGTCCTTCCCCTTCAAAATGCTTTGTCCTCAAGGCTGAAGATGAGGAAACTGGTGCTAGAGCTAATGGAGAGACTCCCATGTAGCATCTTTTGGCTGGAGTCCACACCACTGAACAAGGACCTCATTAATGGTGCGGTTGTGGAGAGTGCGAGTCTGATGATCCAACAACTATTTTAGCTTAAGCAAGATAGAACCTTCTTCATATAATCCCGGGAGTGTAGATTGAACCTATACCTAAGTGTCCACCACCTTTTTGAGAGAGGAAACATGAAAAATAGTATGGAGCTTGAATGTATATGGAAGGGCCAATTTGTAGATTATGGCATCAATTCGCTATAAAATCTGGTAGGGCCCATAGCATTTTGTAGCAAGTTTATGACACTTGTGAAGTTGTAGGGGCAACTGTTTGTACAACTACAAGTGAAGGAAAACCATATCACCCACATCAAAGCTATGCTTGGAACGGTGTTTGTTAGCCTATTGGTGCATCCAATTTTGGATCGCATCCAAATTCATCTTTAGTTGACAGAGGACATTGACATATTAACTAAGAGTAGTTTCGACTACATGGATCCTAGAGCTACCCATAATGTAGGAGGAAGACGTGAGTGGAGGGTGCCCATAAACTACATTGAAAGGGGTAACCTTGGTTGTTGTGTGATAGGAAGTGTTGTACCACCTCTCAGCTAAAGGAAGCCACTTCGCCAATTGAGTAGGATGATCAGAGGTAAAGAAACGAAGGTAGATATCCAAATATTTGTTAACAATCTTCATCTGGCCATTCATTTGCAGATGATAAGCTGAACTCATTTTGATCTGAGTTCCTTGCAACTTAAACAATTCTTTCCATAAGTGACTAGTAAAGGTGAGGTCACGATTAGACACGATGGAGGTGGGCATACCATGAAGGCAAAAGATAGAATCGAGGAAAATTTTTGCAATAGTAGAGGCTATGTAAGGATGGGAGAGGGAACAAAAGTGAGCATACTTTGAAAGACAATCCAGTACCACAAAAATAATGGATTTACCTTCAAACTTAGGTAACCCTTTAATAAAATCCATGGAAATATCAGTCCAAACCTGGTCAGGAATGGGCAAGGATTGGAGAGTGCCTGGAGAATGCACCACTTCACCTTTCATTCGTTGATAGGTATCACAAGCTGCCACAAAATTTTGAATGTCCTTTTTCATACCCTTCCAAAAAAAGTGCACTCAAGTTGTTCATATGTTTTGATGAATTCTAAATGGTCAGTAGATAGAGTGGCATGCAGTTCCCTCATGAGAAGTTCTCGTAGGGATGATGTGTGGGGAACAACAAGGCGTTGGTGGTAACACAAATCATGACCATCTCAAGCGTAGCCAGGACATGAAGTAGAGTCAGTGTGTAGAGAGGCAATCAAAGTTTGTAAGCCTGATTCCTGAAGTACCTCCTATCATAAGGAATCAATCCATTGTGGAATGGGCAATGAAATGGTGTAGAGCATTATGTGAGCCTCAAATTGGCGAGAGAGAGCATCGACCACAATGTTCTCCTTACCCTTATTATAAGTGATATCATAATCATAGCCCATGATCTTAGAAACCCATTTTTGTTGTTCAAGGGTGGCAACCCATTGCTCCAAAACGTATTTGAGACTTTGATGGTCAGTTTTAATGGAAAAATGATGCCCAATGAGATACAGTTGCCAATGGGTTACCACATGCAAAATTGCTATCATTTCCTTAGCATAAGTGGATTTTCCCATATTATGTCTACATATGATAGTATAATGCCAAGTACTTTATTTATTATGCATGATAGTGTTAATGTTAACATGGTAAAATGATGAGAAATACTAACTTGTTGTTAAGATAGTTTTCTTACATTTTTATGGTTATTTTGCATGAATTTCAATAATCAGTAGGCATAAATAAGGCATTAGCAAGAGGTATTTTGAATGAAGGTTTTTGAATATCTAATGTGCTAAAGTGTTTGAATTATTTTCCCACCTTAGAACACATTTTGGGGTGATGTGGCAGCTGAAAATCCAAAGTTACACCAAAATAGGACAATACAACCTGTTGTAATAGAACATGCAGGTTCTGCTCCGAAACATCCATGCAACAACCTACAAGATAATAGGAAGCAAGTGTTATATGTTCATTTTGGGTTACAAACACCTTGTCAATATAAGTTAGATAAAGGGTGATGTGACCAAGCACCAAATATTGACTCAACACTTCATTTCCAACATATTTGCACATAGCTATTAATCAACATGATGTTTCAGAGCAGTTGCAAGATTTTCTGCAACAACAATAGAATCTATCTTCTGACTGGTTTTCAAGGAGGGAGTTTAAGGTGGAATGTTGGCAATCAACATAAAACTCCTTAGACCTATTCTAAGGACTTCCTATAGCATTTGGAGGTGCAGAAAACATGACAACTATCCACAATAAATTTCTATCCTAAATCTAGATAGAATATTTGTTGACTGTAGAATTGTAGGAGTCAATAACAATAGAGCAGTCCTAGATGTAAGGGGAGAATTTAGTATAAATATTTTTTGTCTACCTTCATTGAAAGGTTAATAGAAAATAGGTCAATAGGACATTAGGAATCAGACAGAGGAATATGTGAACTTAGCCTTTGATGTAATAGTGGATTAAGTCAATAAAGTGCAACATTTTTAGAATTCATATTTTTGTTAATTTGACTTCATAGTTTAGCTCAGTATTTGGTGAGCTCGTTCTTTCTACTAGACCTAGGATCAAAGGCTCACTCTCGAGGCTAGTAGATGGAACTCTATAGCATAATTTTTAGGTTTTTTTTTGTTGTTTTTCATGTCATTTATTGTTGTATACTAGATACTGCTTGTACCCTATTTTCTCCTGTTCCACATGTGAATGTTTTGGTACCTTTTTCAGCTAGATGACTTTCATCTATTTATGTACTTTTTTTTATTTATGTTAAGGCACTATTGCTTAGCATTTCTTTACAATTTTCAACATCTATTTCTTATTTCAGTCTCCTAGTTTAGCAGCATTGATTTCCAGTACTTTACATTTTTTTCTTTCCAGTTCGAGTACTTTATTTTCTTATCATTTCAATTTAGAAAATTTAATATAGCAACTTTTCCTTTAGCAAGTTCAATTTTTGCAAATAGTTAGTTTTCTTTATGCAAAAGTGTGTTAACTAGTTTACTTTCTACAAAGACATTGTGATTCTCTATTTCCAATAGGTAACCTAGTGCCCTGATTTCCAAGCTACATCTCCAATATCCTCTATTGTATACAACCTTAGGACGCTACATTGGATTGAAAAATTAAATTAAATTATTAGCATTAATGACACCCATCAACAATATTTTACCATTTGCCCCCATAACCTCAAATGAGTTGTAAGCATGTATGTAATAATTGGCTTGCTTGGCAACTCGAGGAACAATATATATGTGTGTACTTCTTGAATCAATGAGAATTGTAAGACATTATATTTTGAAAAGGTCTACTACTTTCATCGTATGAGGGGTAGTAATTCCTGCAAGAGCATGGACAATTTGTTTTTGCTATGGTTCTTCTTGTATTTCATCCTCATCCTGAAGTCGTTCCTATGATGGTTCTACTTCATCATTAATTTGTTCACTACTTACTGACTCCTCTACATCAAACAAAAATATATATATTTTGGATGCATTTATACCTTGGTAAATACTTCTCATCATAATTATAACATAAACCTTGGGCTCATCTAGCATCCATCGCTTTTATAGTCAAGGGCTTGTATGGAGTAGATTTATTATCAATATTGGGTGTGAACTTGGAAGAAAATGTGGGTTTGGCCTATGGAAATTTAGGTGGCCTCCTTTGAGCCAAAAAAGTTATTTGGACAATCTTGCCAATATTATGGTTTGCATCATGGATTACAATTTGAACATCTTGACCTTAGCCTTGATATCATATTTCAAGCCATTGATAAAACAACTCTAAAAAAGCCTTCGTTCAACCCCTTGGTCTTCTTAGCCAATTTCTCAAATTGGTTTTGATAGACTCAAATCACAGAGGTTTGTTTCAGTTTGGTTAATGCTCCTATAAAATCCTCATATTCACTAGGGCTAAAATGAGTGAGTAATTATGACTCAAAATATTCCCAAGAAGGGTTGGGAGTTGTGTTTTATAACCATTGATACCACTGTAAAGCTTCAGATTCAAAGTTGAACGATGTCATAGTAACCCACAAGTATTTAGGGATATTGTGAAGTTTGAAGAATTGATTTGCTCTACATAACCACCCATCAGTATCATTTTTGTTGAACTTAGGAAACTCTATTTATGTATCTTAAATGGAGTATCTATGTCAAAAAGAGAATTATAGACTTCCTTCTCCTTATGGATTCCTTTCTCTTTATTGGTGGTATTTCCACCTAGTTGGTCAATGTTATGATGCTCAAACACCTTTGGGCCATCCCTAATTTTTTCCTCAACCTCTAAAATTTTTTCTTCCATATTAGCTTTGGATCTCATGTGTTCATCTCTCAAAAATATTACTTCTACCCTCATATATTTAAAGTCACTAAGGGTATTAATAGTTGTATGCATTTGAGGTCCATGAAGATAGTTTATGCATTCATACTTTCCAATTTTTGAGATAAAGTGTTGAAGTAAAAGACAATCATGACTATCGGATGTATTCACTATGATGGAGGGAATCCAAATTTTCAAAAATCACTAGGCAGGAAGGCCCAAATTCAAAATTCTGGGACTCAAGGCAACCTCGATTACAATCAGTCTGATAAAGCTTCTAAATATGGGGACACCCGTGACTCTGTTACTAAAAATCCCATTGGTTTTTGGGATGACAAACCCCCTAATAAGGGCAACCCCCATGGACCACCTCCCTCGAGGATCCCATTCTAAAAATAATTTCTTCGCCAAGATCATCGGTGGAGGTCATCAGCCTGTATCTATAGAGCATCATTCTTCGATTGAACCTATCAGGTCCAAGGTAAAAATCCATTATAGTTTGGCCCATAAATATTTATTTGTTCAATATTTTAATCTAGTTAGAAAATTTATTGGAGGACATCCCAATATAGAATTCATCCATAGATGGGCTCTCTCCAAGTTGAAGCCTTTGGGATTCTTTGAAATTTTTGGCTTGACTAGAGGTTTTTTGGGATTCTCTTAAGTAATTGTGATGATTCCAGCCGAATCCTTAAGAGAGGTCCTTGGTTTTAAGGTAGAAAGATCCTCTTTATTTATAAATAGGACTTAGACTTTGACCCAAAGACCCAAAGCATAAATTTTACCCCTATCTGGGTAAGACTTCCAAATATTCCATGGCATTGTTGGTACCCGAACATCCTTGCTACTATAGCCAAAACAATTGGGACTTTGGTTGCTATTGATCATGCTACTTTATCCAGGACTAGGATGACCATAGCAAGAATTTTTGTGAATTCCAACCTTGATTTAGAACTCCTAAATTTTATGGAGCTTGAGCATAGTGTCTTCTATCGAAAGTAGGCTATTGATTATGAGAAAAAACCGACTTACTGTGTCAAGTGCCACACTCAGGGACATCTAAGGTTTCATTGTCCTTCACTTTGAACCAAGCCTGTATACACCCTAACATAGAAGCATGAGGCTCTTGGTCGTCATACTCAAGAATGGAAGAAATTTGGGACCACTGGCCCAATCCATAACACCCAAGGATGAAAGAATGTTGGACCTAAAAAAATCTTCAGGAAAGTCAAGAAAGGACAATATCCAGGAAGTAGAGGTGTTTTTATTCATGAGAATGAACATATTCAACTTCCATTGAATCCTTCAGATATTGTTGGTAAGGGTAAGAAGGCTATCACGACTCCATACCCATCACCATATTCTAGTGAAGAGATATGTCATGCTCCCACTAGTTCTAATATTTTTTTTCTTTGGCTGATTCAAATCTGTTTAACCAATAAGACCAGCAACTCATTCTAAACAATGAAATTCAAATTCTATTGAATTTGGATTCCCCTTCAAAGTTTGGACCTTCCATCCCTACTCCCACGACCTTTAGCCCTTCTAAAATCTCAAATACCTTGATGGCTTCTAGCTTTGTAGTTGAACAAATAGTTCAGTCCCAATTCAACCCCAAAACACCCGTAGTTCCAAAAAATACCCACTTGACTGTGGAAAGTGACAAGAAGCGAGGCAGACCTTCTATGAATGAACAATGGAAAATTAAGGTTCAGGACGACATTGATAATGGCATTCAAAAAACCTTATTTCCCCTTGTTGATCCTCAAGCCAATGATGAATCGAAAAGCACAAAACCTCCCCAACCTGATGGTAAGGGAGGCAAGAAATCTTCCAAAGGTTCCAAATAAATATTCTCTTATGGAACGTGAGAGGATGAAATGGGTTAACAAAACATAGAGTGGTTAGCTCATTGAGAAAGGAAATAAATCCTACTATTATCATTTTACAAGAAACAAAATTAGATCCAAACAATTTTGTTTCAATTGCCCACAAAATTTGGAGCAGAGGAGAATTTGTTTTTAACCCTACTAGAGGTGTGTCTAGGGGACTCATTGTTCTGTGGGATCCAAGAAAGGTTGATGGTGTCCTGGTTCATTCCAGTGAAATAATCATCAGTGTCAAATTTCAAGAGCGTAACTCTAATATATGTTGGATTCTATCCAACATATATGCTCCAAATAATTCTTTAGAGAGAGCCATTTTTTGGAATATGCTTAGTAGCATCAAAGACTCCTTCCACAATGTCCCATGGATTTTTGAAGGTGACTTCAACACACCACCTTATCCTTCAAAAATATTTGGGGGCTTAGGATGCACTAAAATAAGTATTGAATATTTCTTGGACTTTGTTAATACCAACAACCTTATGGACATCAAGCTCAAAAATGTAGAATACACTTGGAGCAGTAGAAGATCTGGAAATCAGCTCATCCAAGTAAAATTAGATATATTTTTCTTGTCCCAAGAAGCTTTCCAATTATTTGGTGATGCTAATATTCTCTCTCTTCCATAAATAGGTTTTGATCATAGTCCTCTTATTTTGGATATCATTCAAGATAGCCCTTTTAGAAGATCTTTTAGATTTGAGTCAATGTGGATTCAACACCCTGATTTAAAACTCAAAATCTCTCAATAGTGGCAACAAATTGGTCAAGGTTTTCCTTCATTTTGCCTTGCTCAAAAATTAAAGAATGTCCAAAATAACCTCAAAATATAGAATATGGAAGTTTTTGGCAACGTGTTTGAAGTTAAACAATCCCTTAAAGACAAACCCCTTTCTATTGAAAGCAAAATTCAAGTAGGTCTTTGTGATGATCAAGTTCGGGCTGAAGAGAGAAGTATTTTGGTTAATTATCATAAAATTTTAGCTCATGAAGAAATATTTTGGAAACATAAATCACAAGCTTTGTGGCTCAAGTAAGGAGACATTAATACCAAGTTTTTTCATGCTTCCACTCTGAGGAATAGAAGTCATAATAGGATCAAAGAATTATCAAGAGCTGATGGATCCATTACCTCTAATTTTCATGAAATCAGGAATGAAGTTGTTTCTTATTTCATAGATCTCCTTGGGGAATAAAGGACACCCTCCAACCTTGCTCTGAATTCCATGCTTCATCACATACCTAATATTATTTCCAATTATGTTAATTATAAACTCTTAGCACCTTTTTTAATGAGGAAATCCACTCTGCTCTATTTGCAATGCATCCTGATAAATCCCCAGGTCCTGATGGTTTCCCTCGTGCTTCTTTCAAACCTTTTGGGATATTGTGGGTGTTGATGTCTGCTCTACCATTAGAGAGTTTCAATCTGCTAAATCTATTCCTCATGGATTTAATTCTACCTTCATTACCCTTATCCCAAAGACTTCCAATGCCAAATCCATAACTGATTTTAGCCCCATTTGTTTATGCAATTTGGTTTATAAAATCCTCACTAAAGAAATTGCTAATAGGATAAGAGATATCCTCCCTACCATTATTGATTCCTACCAAGGGAGCTCCGTTCAGGGTAGATCCATTCTTGATGGTGTCATCACTATCCATGAAGCATTTCACTCTGTTCACCTATCAAAATAGCCTATATTTATTGTGAAATTAGATATGAACAAAGCTTATGATAGGTTAAATTGGGATTTCCTTATGTCTTTCCTTATCATGTTTGGCTTCCACCTTGATTGGGTTGATCTAATCAAAGGTTGTATTTCTACCCCATGGTTTTTTGTTCTTGTTAATAGGTCCATGGCTAGTTACTTTCCAAGTCATAGAGGCATATGTCAAGGAGATCCCATATCTCCCTTGTTGTTCATAATTGCTTTTGAAGCTCTAGGGAGAACCATTAAAGTAGTGTGTAATATTGAACTCCTGTCAAGGATAAGAGCAGCTTCCTAGATTAGACCTGTTTCTCACCAAAATTTTGTGGATGATACTATTATTACTACCAAAGCTTCTGTCCTTGAAGCTAAAGTTATCAAGCACATCCTTTTGTTATATGAAGATGCAACTAGGAAAAAAATCAATTTCCATAAAAGCAAAGTCTATTTTTTAAACACTCCCATTCAAAGACAACACAAAATTTCTTCTATTCTTGAATGTCCAATTGCTTCATTCCCTACCATTTACCTTGGACTTCCTCTATTTTTAGGGTAGCCTGATGCCTCAATGTGGAATAATGTTATTGAAATATTCCAAAAGAAATTAGTAGGGTGGAAAGGGAATATGTTATCTCAAGATGGCAAAATTACTTTGACTCATGCCTCTCTTTAGAATATACCTATATATTTCATGTCAGTTTTCAAAGTTCCTAGTAGAGTTTGTCAAAAAATAGAGTAGATTCAAAATAATTTCCTTTGGTCAGGTTTTAAAAACAAAAGTACGTTTCATCTTGTGGCTTGGGACAAAGTTTGTAGACCAAAAATTTATTGTGGGGTTGGCATAAGGAGGATTCACCTTTTTAATTCAGCTCTTCTAGCCAAATAGGCTTGGAGATTAATTTTAGAAGATGAAATTGACTGGATATCTATTGCCCATCACAAATACTTGTAGAACACTAATTTCTTTAGTGTTGATGTGTCCCCTAGAGGGTCTTGTTTTTGGAAATCCATCCTGCAGGTCAGACCTTTTCTTAAGTAGGGCCTTCACTGGAGACTAGGTAATGGACAACAAATTGATTTTTGGAGAGACAAATGGATCCTTGATGAACCCCTCATAAATCATCACAATCTGGTTATCCTCAAGGATTATAGTGATATTTCATGTGGCTCCAAAGTTTCAAATTTTATCTGTTCTTTGAATGGAAAAAAATGTTGGAAGCATCTCATCATTCCTCATCATCTGAATGAGACCAGTCAGCTATAGCTTCTTTTAAGATCTCATATCATTCCCTCTAGGAGGTTCTCAAATCAGTTGTTTTGGGACCTTACTGAATCAAGATAATTTTCTATTAGATCTACTTACAAATTTCTTTCACATCTTGTGGCACCAATAACACCTTTTAATCTTGTTTGACTTAAATTGTTGATTCCTAAAATCATCTCATTTGCTTGGGTTGCAATTCAGAAAAGAATTCTCACCATTGTCAATTTTCTGAAATGAGGATTACCCATACCAATAGATGCTTTATTTGTTCTTCTGATTGGAAATACCCCCACAATATTTTCCTTGGGTTCCCATTTGCTTTTTCCATTCTTAACAGGCTCTTTGAGTGTTTCCATATTTCTTGGGTTGTCCCTTGTTCTATTCCTGATATTTTAACTCAATGGCCTAATCCCTTTAGGAACCTGTACCTCAAGATGATGTGGTAGTTTTCCCTTCATCACTTTTTATGGTATATTTGGTTAGAGCAAAATCGTAGAGTTTTTTCTAACTCCTGTCAGAGCTCTGAGTTTATATTTAGAAAAATTCTCTCCTTTGCTATTGAGAATGCTTCCCTTTGCCCCTTACCTTCCCAACCCCCTTCTTCCTTTGAAACCTCTGTGGGGTGGTCTTTCAACTTCTCTATTGTGACTAAATCTTTCACACCCCAAGTCCAACATAATTCATACTTCTTGGATACCTCTCCCATAAGGATGGCTCAAACTAAATTTTGATGGTGTTGATAAGGGCAACCCTGGCCATTCAGGAGCATGTGGTGTCCTCAAAGATAGTCAAGGTAAGGTTATCATTGATTATGCCAAATTTATTGGGATTCAATCAAATAAAATTGCTAAGGCTCGAGCTCTTTGGCATGGCCTAATATTGGCAAAGGATGTGACCAATAGAATTCTGGTTGAAGGTGATTCGTTGACCACCATAAATTAACTCAAAAATACCAAAATCCCCTCGTGGAAAGTAAGAAATTGCATAGAAGAATCTAGAATCCTAAGTAAATAGTTTCAAGACATCATTTTCTAGCATACATTTAGAGAGAACAATAAAGCTACTGATGCTTTAGCCAATTTTGGCACTACTATAAATGAGTTGATGACTTGGACTTCTGATCCTCCTCAATTTTTAATCCATGTTATTGACAAATATTCATTGACTTTAGGTCCTTCTACTACTGACATGGATCACGTCAGCCTCGTTCATTATTCTTCTCATTCCAGAGTGCCATAAATCCCTTTTTGCTAGTCCTCATGTTATATCATATCTTGGGATTCACATGTTTCTTTGCAATGTCAATCTTGGTTATCGATTTCTCCACCTTCAAGGTAGAATTTTAGCATTTTTCATATGTTTCTTTTTTGATTGTTGGTTTCCCATTTTCCTTGGTGCCATATTTTTTGGTCACACCTAATTCATAAATCCTATTTTTCCCATGCTTCCACCTCTCCACCTTTCCACCTCATCCTTCCACATCATCACCCCCAGCATGGCTTTCCTTGTGGTCCGGTATCTTCCTCTATTTTTATATTTTTAGGGATCTTTTCTCAAATTTCCTCATAATTTATATTGGTGATCAGACCTACCTTGTTATCTAATATTGCATTGGAATGTGTTGGCTTATTTTGCGGTATGAGTATTGAATTTGCTGGAAGAGCATTGTTAAAATAACTCTCCTCACCATTTTTATTCATAATGCCTACGTCCCATTCCACTACCAGAGCCTTTCTTCTCTGAAGTTTCCCCTACTACTGCTTTCTCTCTGCTCTGTCATCATGAATACCTTTATTGAGTCATCTAAGTTGTGCATCGACTCCATTGCTAAAGGAATCTTGGTGGATAGAAAGTTCCTTCCCTTCTTCCATAAATTCAAAGGGGAGGACCCTGATATCACCTTGGATTTCATGGAGTCATGGGATGAGGGAAGGTCACCATTCACAAAAACTATCCTCACATCAAATGCTCTTGATTGATGCCAACAACCTAAGGAAGTCCATTAGAAGGAGAAGCATAATTGGGATGCAATTAGGATTCACTATAAAGACCTCCTAAAGAGCTCCTTAGGAATGCTTGATGACTCTTTTTGGGAACTCTAAACCCATCATGGAATATGTTATAGTCGATGACTAGATAAGCCCTTACATGTAGTTTTCAATTTTCCTTTTACAATCATTTCTATGATGTTAGGGTAGTAAATATTCCTCAATTTCTTTTTAATTCCATCAGTCATACTATTGAGGATGCCAGAGAGAAAAATGGGTCTGAGTTACCCTCACACCATGGGATTTTCAAAATTCTTTACAAACATTGGCTAATTCACTACCTTGAATGTGTTGTCTTAACCCCTCCCCCAAAACCTAAGCAGAGCCCTCTGAAGCCCAACTCTTCCAAAACCATGCCCCAATATTCTAGTGCTTCAAAATTGTCTGCTAAAAAATATAAAATTATTGAAAATATTATAATATTAAGGAAAATACCAAGAATCACTTCTCCTAATCTTGATACCAAACCTGATCTTGAACCTTATCAAAAGCCACTTCATGGCTAAGCGCATCTGAAAAATAAAGCCAAGCAAAAAGAGTCTTTGGTCATTGATTCTGATGAGGAGACTAAGGATGACCCTAATCTCTGTTTGTAGGCGTATATTATCAAATCTATCTCAAACAACATTGCTCAACTTATTGATCTACGCAATGCCCTTAATCTCTATTTTTTTAGGAAATATTTCACTGAAGAGGTCGAAGGTGTGCCTACTGCAAATCCTAAGAAGATGACTGTCAAGTCTGAGGACATCCCTACTAAAGACAATGGTGTTGAGTTGGATATTTTTTCTTAGAGCCTCCAAGATCTCTGTGTTAAGACTATTTTTGAGACCTGAGTGCTTTCTGATGGCTTTTTTTGTTCGGTTATGTGGATTTTCTCTACATTTTTTGTGGTTTTTAGTATTTTGACTATGTTCCTCTTTTCTTCTTGTAGGCTAAGGACAACCCTAAATTTTGTAATTTTGTACCTTTTTTCAGTAGGTTGAGGACTGCCTCATATTTTGTAATTCTGCTCTATTTCTTACCTATTGCTTCTTGTCCCTTTTGGCATTTGATGCCATTTTGTATTCAGGTTTTGGGACCCTGTCAAAACCCGTTTGATATATGCTAATATCTTTAACCGATAAAAAAAATAGTTGTATGCATTTACTCCAAAAAATTGGTTTGTTCTATCTCCTTTTGGTGTCCTCTAGTTTCACTAGCCATTTTGGTATGATTTGAACCACTTCCACTAACTTACTAAAAATAGAAGTATTGTTCCAGGAATTACTAATTTTAGTAAGGA
Source organism: Wollemia nobilis (assembly GCA_028583015.1). Lineage (NCBI taxonomy): Eukaryota > Viridiplantae > Streptophyta > Pinopsida > Araucariales > Araucariaceae > Wollemia > Wollemia nobilis. The sequence goes on along the minus strand of JAQPPZ010016436.1, from coordinate 16,076,168 downwards.
GCCAAAAAAATGTGTGTGGGTGCTATATATCAAAATGACCAGATTGAAAAAAATATTGTAATGGACTAGGCCCCAAAATGATGTTTTTTAGCACCCTAAAAAAGTGCACAGAGGTTATACCAAACTGATTAGCTCGACGAGATGATCGTAATGAAATATAATATCACAACACTATTTTTTATGTATAATGTTTTTTTTGAGGGAAGTGTTGGTTTTTCTCCTAGAGTCTTGGTTCACAGTGAAATTTAGATTATTTTTGGACAACCCCTTATGAGACTCTACACTATCTGTTACTAATATTGTTTTGTCACTAATACTATAGCTCACTATTCTATTATTGACATTGTTCTACCACTGACACTGTAGTTCATTGTTTTGTTATTGACAATGTCTATTTTTGACAATGTTCTATCACTGAAAAACTCCCTATCTATTATGATTTGTGAATATCTTAGATAAATATTAATATCATTTGTAGACTTTGTCCTAACTATTACTGACTTTGATTAAATTTATACCTAATTGTTCTTACTATTCTTGATAGACCTGTCTTGACTATTATGTTCATCACCAAATGCTTTTATCTATTTCATGGAGTAATTCTAGTATAGAGAAGTCTCCTCAGTATGCTCAAATTTTGTGGTAGGATATTTTGGTTGTAGGTTTGACAATCAATATAATAGGGTATTCTAAGCCAGGGTGTATGTACTACCCATAGGCCCTCTATTATACCACAGTGATGAATGATAGGGCTTGGACCAATATTTTAGGCCACTACTTAAGGAGAATTTTATGCATACCCTTGAGAACACTACCCACCACTACTTATGTACTATAGAGAATACAAGGTCAAAAATATTCCCAAGGCTAAAGGTTTATCCTAATCCTAGGGGGTTTTTCGATATACTCAAAGATAAGTGAGAGCTCAACTCTATAGATGGGTGTTGTTTGAGACTTGGGTATTGGAACCTAATTGTTCCTCACTTCACTAGATGCTTTATGAGTAATGTAGCTTAGTCAATAATGATAACTCCTTTAAAACCCCCAACACAGGGTTTCTAACCTAATAAACTAATGCAAGAAAAAAATATTGTGTGTATTTTTTTTATATAATGAAACTGGCAAAAAAATGAAAACACAAAAAATTTATACCTAGTAGTTGAAATGGAAGGGCAAGAACTATCGCAGTCACAGTGGAACTCGGTCCTGAAAAACAATGATACCACTTGTTAGGAACCTTCTAATAAAAATAAACTCATTCACATAAATATTGCAATAAAAATAGAATTTCATAAAAGAATAGTTGCAATACAAAATGTAAATGCAGAATTATAACAATATCACAAAATAACATAGAATCATAGATCTCTTTGAGGGGGAAATCTCTTTCAATACTTTCATTAATTTGCAAAAATATACATTCATTTATGGGCCAAAGGTAGATTTGATCAGCTGTTACTTTTAGTGCTAGTGAAGATATGGTATCCAAATATGAGTACATTACAACTACCTACTAGAGAGATGATAGTGACACTAGAGGATGTATGGTAGATTATCTGAGTTCCTATTTGATGGGTTTTGATTTGGCTTAGTAGGGATGATAAGGTGGGTATGAAGCTATTGATAGGTGATAGAGGTTGTTTGAAGGTGTAATCAAGATTATGCATTAATGATGCATATTAGGGAGACCACTTGAATTTACTTACAACACTATTATGTGTTATTATATCAAGTATTTTGATGATAGATACTAGCTAATAAGTGCTCCCTTAGGTATGGGGATAGGTTATTTCCAACATGTAAGAATGTTGTGTGAAGGTCCTATGAAAATCCTAGCAGATCCACAAAGGCTAAAATTCCTATGGGGTGTCCTAAACTCAATTGTTGTATTTTGGTTTAAGGTATGATATGTTGAGGGGTTCACCAGGAGTGTCTTATGGATTCACTCCAAATCCTTTTGTTTGGAGTGTATTTTGGAAAACACCTAAGTTTTGGTTTTAGAGCTTAATACTAGAATTATGAAAAACTATAATCTAGTAATGCATAAAACAAATAATTCAAAATACAAGAGCTATTCCTAGAAATGATTTCTTCCTTTGAATAAGACTATTTCTAAGGTACAATAAAGTAAATGACTTTTCTTATTAAGGCAAGGGTTCAAGAGAATGCACAAACAAAATTTAGCCTAAGTGCAAAACTATATGCAATTTATGTTTGAATGCATAGAAAAGTTAAAGGAAACAAATAAATCAAAATCTAGCCTATGTTTTTTAATTGACCTTTTATTTAATGAACTACAACCTAAAATAAAATAAGAAAAAGAGGTTATTTTTACCCCTTTTAATATTTCTATGAAAATAGAGAGTAAATTTAGTAGCAAACAATATTTATAAAAAATGCTATTGAAAACAACAAAGGAAATTACCTCCATCGATGGTTGAAGCAAATTTACACTCTGTAAATCCTAACTACAAAATCAATTTCATACCTTGGAAAAACCAACCACTAATTTGTAGGAACCTACAAAAATAAAAATAAAACTTGACAAAATGATTAGTTTTTTAGGGGTATACTATGGCCAAGGGATAGTAGGACTATCTAGTTGAGCAATCAGACCCCTGAGGTCCCTTAGATGACCTAAAATAAATGCAAAAAGAAAGTGACCAAAAGTGCATGGAAAGCGATTTTGCAATCCATAATTATAGGGTACACAATCGCTCTATGGATAAAAAGCAAATTCGTGGCCCATACTTTATAGGGCATAAAATTACTCTATGGACAAAAATGAGTGAATCTAAATGCAAAAATTGAAGGGTTATTATATGCTATAGGTCTAGGGAACGTTTCAGAGGGATAATATGGTCAAAATATGTTATAAATATGCATCAAAAGTGGGATAGAAATGTGAACAAATTTTATAAAATAAGTGGAGATGATATGTGTTTTTTTAATATGAAATATCAAGATAAATACAATAGGCAAGATGAGTGGTGAAGTGAAGGGACTAAAAGAAGCTAACTATGAAATACAAATATTATTTAATCTAGAAAGGAGATAGAAAATAAATGAGCAAAATAGATTAAAAGAAAAAGATAATAAGGGAGGGGGAAAGAACACAATTCTTGAAGATGGGTTGCCTCCCTCTTGGTTGGAGCTTAATGGTAGCCTCCTTATTATTGAATGCTTGATGGTTGATGATGATGATGATGCCCCCTTGACATTTGTTTGAAAACTTGAATGCTTTCTAAATACTTGAGAGAAACTTAGAGGAAATCCTATAGAATTTTGGTGCCTAAGAATGCTTGATAAAAAGGCTATCCCAAGGCTTCTATTTATAGTTTTTACATGGCCTTGGGAGAGAAGGAAAAGAGTTTGAATTTGAAAAAATGGGGAAATGCATAGATCTTGATGAGATTTTTTAGGTATTTGATTGAGTATTTTTAATCCTTGGTCTTAGTAAAATAGACATTGCAAGGGTGCAGACCTAACGTACCATTAATGACACAAAGCTCAATGAAGGTGGAGAAACATGAGAAATTGAGGTTTTGAATTGACAGGGTAATTTCATAATTGAGATTTGAGCACTATGATATTGTTGTTTTGAACATTGAAGGTTGTTTGGGCAAGAGGAAATAAATTTGAACTTTTATGATTTTGCATCCTGGGTGCAAATTCACGCCTCATGAAATTGTGCCTTGCATTTTCAGGGTATGATATCTTGGTAGCTAGACCCTTGTATAGTTCTTATACATTTTGGGGGATCAAATAATATTAGAATATAGGTAAACCTATAATCATTGAAAATATCTTTTTGAGCCCAATCTAATGGTGGTGGTTTTGGGAAATTTGGAGAAGATTTGATAGGGAAAAAGTTGGCTCAAAGATGACCTTACTTTTTAAAGTTATAAGTGCTCAATTTTAGGTCTAAGAAAGGTAAATTTATCTTGGTTGGTTAGGGGGATGATGTATAAGGGTAATTGGTAGAAATTTATGAAAAGTGGGTCAATTTTTAGTGTCTATATTTTACCCTCTTTTTGATGTATTTATTGTACAATGAATGCATCAGAAGTAATTATGCACCAATTTTGATGGCAGGGAGGTTTTATTACTTGAAAATCCAATATAAAGGGGATGGTGTAGGAATTGATTACTCATGCTTAAATAATATGCATGTATGTCCCTAGCCTAGGGTGCCCCCTTGATTTTTGAAGGGAAAACCCAATTGAACTAATGAAACTCGATTAGGCTAAGATTGAAGAAAAAAAGGAAGGAAGAAAGACTTGATGAAGATTGAGAAGGGGGTTAGACATGATTATATTGATTATAGATGAGGTTTAATTTTGAAGGAAAGATGAAGTTATAAGGAGAGTGGATGAAGAAATGAGAGGAATGATTGATGCCCCTAGTTGGGAATTGATGAATAAATTGGTAGATGTGAGATGTGTTAAGAGGAGGGAAATTTGGCCAAGTTAAGGCCCAAAATGTTGGAACATAACTAGTTAAGGCCTATATATATGTATATATGATATATTAGCCATGTACAATGGACATCAATCAATGAAGGCCTAAGATGGACAATGGTCAGTTAAGGCCTAAATGAATAATAGTCGGTGAAGTCCTATACAAGCAGTGACCAATTAAGGTCTATATGCATATATATGTATACAATATAGTATCTATGTATAATGGTCAACAACTAGTGAAGTCCTAATATGGACAATGGTCAGTTAAGGCCTAGATGGTCAATGGTCAGTTAAGGCCTAAAAAAGTAAACAATGACTAGTTAAAGTCTATATGAGCAAAGTGATCTTGTGTTATATGCAAAATATTTATAAGTTCTATGTATAGTAATGGCTAGTTAAGGCCTTGATGAGCCAGGCCAATTAAGGCTTAAATGAAAAATGGCCAGTGAAGGCCTAGTAGAGTAAATATATATAGCTATGTATAGTTATCTATGAAGTTCTATGTAATATATGTATAATATAGTAACTTTTTACAATGGTCAGTGACCAATGAAGGCCTAATATGGATAGAAACTAGTTATGGCCTAGATGGATAGTGACCATTGAAGGCCTATATGGTTAATGGCCAGTTAAGACCTAAATGAGCAAAGTGAGTAGCAACCAATTAAGGCCTATATCATGTTCACATAGTGTAGTATAATAACTATGTACAATGGCTAGTGAAGGCCTATATGCACAAGATGGTCGATGTCCAATTAAGGCCTACATGAAAAATGAGTAGTGGCCAGTTAAGGCCTATATGGTCAATATGGTCAATGAATAGTTAAGGTCTAGATGGTTAAAAATGGTTAGTGACCAGTTAAGGCCTAGATGGACAGAGAGCAGTGTCCAATTAAGGCCTAAATGTATAGTGATTGCTTTCTTGCTAAAGGGGAAATGTGAAACATTGATGGAATTAGCTTAATATAGTAAAGAGGTTTAAAAATATCTAGAAGGATTGGACAATGTTTATCATGATCTTGGGTTAAGAGGATTCTTAATTGGTATGGTAAGGGTAAATTTTTTTATTTTTAGGATAATTTAGTTGGATATGGTCTAATTTGTGGATATGTTGGAATGTCCTAGGGATGGTTTTCCTAGGGTTATGAAGAGGATAAGTATTTTTTGTGAAAAATATGGGATTTTATATAGGGTTTTTGAGAGGTGCAATGACGAATGACTTTGGTGAGTGAATTTACATGTTTGGTGTTTTAAGAATAAGGATGAAAGAGGAAGAAGTAAAAACAAGATGATGGCTTAATAATTGGAAGGAACCCTTGTTATTGTTTTTGGAAATTGAGGGATAATCATAGAATAACTAGTGGCCTCCAAAACACTAAAATAACATTCACTAAGTATCTAGCCTATTCTATGTCCATCCATCGAAAGTCAAAAAGGCTAACAAGGAATATTAGAGTAAGAGAGAGATGATAAATTCACATGTCTTTATAAGCTAAGGAAAATGTGATAAGGATAAGACAAGTGTATATCCATTTACTTTTCAAGGGAATAGTTCTTAAATCTTGCATGGTCAAGGGATATACATGCCTAGAAGATGAGAGGTGAGTAGCAGAAAAAAAAAGGAAAGATAAGATGTTATGGCCTTAAAGAAAAGTTCAAGGATTGTTGGATGGTCTAATGCTAAGGTTCAAGTTTGGCATGCACCAAGGTCTATTTTGCACTATTGACATCTTAAGTGAGATTCTTAAAATATCAAAACTAGGATTTTTGAAGAGTGCAAAATTATAATGTGCTTAGTGTGTGCAAAAGCTTCAAGGTGGAATGCCCCTTTGGTGAGAGTGCATGAAAAACCTGATAGCTTGTGATTGTAAAATTGTGGGCTCGTTTAAGAGTGTTAGAAAAAGATATGAGAAAGATATGGGCTCATTTAAGAGCACCAAATAGATTTATGAGAAAAAATGATAGCTATGTAGAGCCCTATATGTGCATGTTTCAATGAGAATACACAAAATGTATAGTTGTAGTTAGGGATTTTAAAGTCAATAAGTTCATTAAATATTCTTCTTGAAGTTGTTCATAGTTTATTTAAGAAATAAGCTTAAATAGGTTGCATGCTTTAGAAAATTGGAATTGGACCATCAACAATGGGTGTTGATATTTTGAAGATAGAAGATAATGTTGCAGTGTATGGGACAAGGGTGTTCCTTAGAAGGATTTAGGTTTTTCCATAAAGGACAAGTTGACCCTTTTGTATAAGTTCATGGATGTTATTTTATAGTGTTTTATATTAATTGGTTGAATGACCATGACCTTGATTAAAAGAATAATATTTGTGTGAAGATGGTTTTTGAGATGTTGCAAGTTTGGGGGATGGGATATTAATCATTTTGGCTTCCAATAACTTGGTTAGAATTAGAGTAGAGGGTAGACCTAGTTGTATAGGTAAGGGTAAGTTGTGGTTGTCTTGTTGAAGGGGAGAAGAATTTATGTCTTTCCCTACCCCTAATTTCCCTCTCTTCTTAAGGGTGGCCTCCACACATGTGGCTAAGTCAATTGCACCTTGGAGGGTACACACTCTAGATTTTTCTAAGGGGTAGGATAATTGGTCATTGAGGATTTTGATGAAGATATTAAGAAGTTCAAATTGAGGAGGGACATGATTAAGTTTTCCTACAATGGTGTTCCATATAGTAAGGAAATATTTAAAGGATTCATGTTCAAATTGTTTTAGTTTTAAGAGGTCAATAAGGTTAAGTTTTTCTTCAATAAAGATGGGAAAATGTTGTATAAATGGGTTAGAAAGGTCACTAAATTTTTTAAGGGAATATTTTGGTAATTTATAATTCCACTCTAGTGCACTACCTTCGAGGTTTTTAGGTAATGTCTTAAGTAATAAGATCCCATCATGTGAAATATCATCACAAGTTAAAAGGAAAGCTCTAAGGTGTTGAATAGGGTCTTGACAACCTTCATATATTTAGAGGTTAGGTGTCTTATCCTTCGGAGGAAATGGGTAATTGAGCACAAAGGGATCTAAAGGTTGATTGAATAAGTGTCATAAGATGGATTATGATATAGAGAAGGATTGCATATAGAGTTTATTCCATGTTATACTTATTTTATTTGAGTGATGAGATTTTGAACTTGAGAAGGTTCTTGATTAGATGATTGAAGAAATGTATGTGAAAGAGGAAGAATATTCTGATGATAGTTATGAATTAAAAAATTATTTGTATTAGGGGGATGAATTAATGAAGGAGAATATGATTATCAATAGGTATATCCAAATTAAGGTTGGTTTGGGAAGGTGAAGAATATATTGTATTATTATTAATTAACCCATTATGAGGGATATTTTAATTTTTAATATCATTATTGATGAGAGAAGTATTTTGTTTCTTAATGTTATTAGGAGTATTAAAGGTAGGAGGGAGATTAGAATTAATGATCATTTATGGGTTGTTAATGTTTGAGGGTAAAGAACTATTTATTTTATTTTATTTTTAGGATTAGGTGTGATAGGATTATCTTTTATGAAGTCTTATTATGGTACTAATATGATTAAACAATTCTTGAATATTATCTTCATGTGAAAAGGTTGCTTTGAGATTAATATTATCAAGATTATTAAGGAATGTTTGAATAATTTCTTCATGATCTTGATTAAAATCATCATGTGATGATAGTAGATCTTCCCTAATTTATTTTTTAGAAGAAGGTTCTTCATAATTTTCTATTACAGGCTCTGTGTTGGTTGTTTTATGAGTTTTAAGGAGATTTTTAGTTACTAGAAATTTTTGAAAAGGGAAAAGAATGAATTTTAAAATGACAAGGAGGTTTAGAAATATGATCATTGGATAAGGTTAGGAAGATAGAATTAATTAATTAATTAAATCTTGATTAAGAAAGATAGTATTTCTATGAAAATAGATTTCAACTGGTTGATATACCTCAATAAGATCTCCTAATATACTTGAACCTACCCAATATACCTACTTCCTCAATATACCTATTGGAACTAGAGGTGAATCGGTTCCATTAATATACATGGTCATACATGAGGGCAAACATTGAGGTCCTAGACTAGGAATGATGAGGATCAATCACTCTTGGATACATGACTTAGTATCGATATTACCACGATGACTTTGAGGAACAAATTATTAAATCTTGATTAATGATCTAATCTATGAAAAAAATTAGTGATATGTTTTGAAGCTTTAGTACTTAATGTAAATCACCACAGGAAAATAATCATAGGATATAATATAATGAAGTTGCAATATAATGAATCAGATAATAAATCACGAACAATACTCACAAAATAATCATATAAACATGATCAATATTGCATATGAAAATACTAAAAATACTATTGAATAAAGGTCTACTAATGCAAGCATAAAGCTATACACGTTCGATTGATAATTACAATGATTTGTCATAAATATAATTGTATGTGACTCTTCATATGTTGCACTCTTGACCTTCACTCTTCTTAACAACTCTTCACTTTCCTATTCTAAGGACATGTGCACACTTACATATTAGACACTTGTGCACATTTACACTCATAACACTTGCACACATATTTACATGACACTTGCACATATATTTACATGACACTTGCACATTTTTTGCAAATTATTACATTACATAATATATTAACTCACTCACTAATCTAAGACACAACCCTAATATAGTATTTACAATAATATACCAAGGTGGTACATTGTTATGTACCAAATAATGTAATATTATCTAACACCCCCTGTATTCATTATTTTGCTATTGAAGACTTTAGTCTTCAATATGATCTTCGTATTTCATGTGACCTTGATATTTGTTCTATTATCCTCCTTCTTGCTTGTCTTCATATTTGATTTCAGATTCATGTATTCAGTCCTTGTACTTTCTTGAGATTTCACATTGTTATTAGGTTCTTGCAAAATAATATTCCCTTTACATTTGTCTTTCACATCATATATAGAGACGTTTGGACATTCACTTAAAACACCATGCTAAGATTCTGAATTAGATGGCCTTGGAATATCAATGTTGCAAGAAGAATAAAATATATTTTCTAAAGGTCCAAGGTGTAGACCAATTAGTTCAACCAAACCTCGTAAGGGGGCGAAGGTCCAAGGTTCAAATCTTGGGCCTCGTCGGACTAAATTTTTATCCCTTTCCTGGTGCTTTTAGTGGTGTAAAAGGTTTTAAATGATTGTGGCATGGTGGTTATAGGGACGGACTGCATGAAGAACTGTGTGGTGGCTTTCAAGGTGGACAATGTAGAATATTGTGGTGGGCACAAAAAGCTAGATAGCCTATCCGAATTCATGGTGGCTATCAATTCCACCATGTAAATTTAGAAATTAAAATAAAAATTCGGAAAGCCTACCCGAATTCATGGCGACTACCAATTCCACCATGTAAATTAAAAAAAAAAAAAAAAAAAATATATATATATATATATATATATATATATATATATATATATATATATATATATATATTTTTTTTTAAAAAATATTTGTCTACTTTTGCTTTCTTCTTAAGTGATTCAATCAACTCCTTTTGTTTCATGTTTTCTTCTTTATGAAACTTGAGTGTAATCAATGCTATATAAACTATACTACCAATATCTAGAGGTATCATAATACTATAATTTCCATCATCAATTGCTTCAACAATTCTTACATGTAGATAGTATTCAAATATTTCAAAGTTTTCTTCTATAGCTTCACTATAAATCAATTTTGAAACTAGATCTAATTTTCCTTCAGTTTTTGCAAGCAAATTTTTTATTCCAAATTTTATGATATTTACTTTTTATTTTTGTATCAAAAATTCTAGATCTATTGAATTCAATGATTCTTTTGAAGTAGACATCCTTGTGACTCCCTAGGTTTAAGTAATTCAAAGTTTCTAATTTTTTCAAAAAACTATGAAGTTGAATTCCTTATGTCTCCCTAATTTATTAGAAACTAGAAAATAAGAATTTTACAATTTTAATAATCCTAAATTTGAAGTAGACTTCCTTATCTATCCAAAGTTGAATAATTTACAAATATTCCTTAGGATTGAATTTCAAAGAATGAATAATGAAACTTCAAAAATAAACTTCAAATAACTAAATTACTAACACTACTTATCACTCCAAAAGTTTAAAAATTAATTAAGAACTTTATTATACTATTAGCACACTTATGTCTCCAAATAAAACTTTAAAACCATATAAAAACTAAAAAATAGAATTATTCACTTTATCACTTCTCTTAACATTAGATAAATTAAAAATCTAATTTAACTTATCAAAAAACTAATATTATTACCTTCCTTAGGCATGACTACTTGATACAATATTTGGCATTGCATTTGGTAAGTGTTTCTTTGTCCTTCTCTTGGCTTGAGCATGTGAGGATGTGTGGGTATTATTTGCATGAACTACTAGTAATATTTCAAAAAAATACTTCATTCTATGCCCATCTGCCTTCCTTATTTCAACATGGCATTTTGGTAGAGTGCATGGCAATTTTATTTGGTGCTCAAAAATAATTATTTTAAACACTCCAATATTCCCTTTCTTTGTTGTGTGGAACTTGTATTTAGTGATTTAGATTACACTTGAGCACTCAAACCACTTTTGTAAAACTTCTCTTGATGTGGCATTTGATATCCCAAAATTACTATGTGCTTTTCAAGTTCTATAATGTTTCATTTCATCTTTCCTTGGCAATGTACAATGTAGATATCTTCAAATTGGCTTGAATAGAAATAACATATGACTCTTAGGTTCCTTAGCATTTGAGTTCCTCCTTGTGGTGCTAGCATTTCTTGATGCTTTTGTTGATTGGTGCTTTAGATGCTTGGCATATCTGGTGCTTGGCACTTGTGATGCTTGGCACTTACGGTGCTTACAACGTTTCACTCTAGCTCTACACTTTGATCCATGCTCTCATAGGTGCTCAACTTTACATCCTAGGTGCTCAACTTTTTTCTCTAATATATTGATACTTGGCTCTTGTTGCTAGCATTTAGATTTTGTCTTTGTGTTTAATTTTCAATCGTTTTGACTTGCTCTACATTTGAGTTAGAGCTTGCTCGATCCCTAGCTTGGAACTTGGCTCTATGTTTGATGTTGCACTTGACGTAATACCCATATTCCTTCTCAACACTAATTATTTCTTAGATAGTTTCCTCCTTAGTGTTAAGTTTTCCTTTGTCGCTTGATTTAGTGCTTGACTCTTGCTTAGCTTAGCTCTTGTTATAACCTTAACTCTTACTCTCCTTAGCTATTAGATTTGGTTCCTTGATTCTTGGCTTAATTATTATTTTTGTCTTTGCTTCTATTTACCTTCAGCTTGATGACTTGGCTCTTTAGACATAAGCTTATTTCATTTTTGTACTTCGTTCAGTTCTATTCTATAACCTTACTCTTTGTTCAACTCAATAATCAATGCTTAAATTCCTTCTAATCAACTTATCTTACTATGCAAGTTTAGGTGGCGTCTTCCTAATGTTATCTTTGCTTAGGCTTCAAAAACTTTGATGTCCAAGCAACTTAAAAATACCTTTGAAATTATTGCGTCTCTCTAACTATTTCAAAGTAGACCTTGAATTCTTGTCGTCCTCTTGTAATGGTGGCTCCTTAACTCTACCAAATCTCTCTCCTAAAAGGAAAATTGTTCTTGAAGAACACAAGCTTATACTGAGAGAGGGGGTGAACAATATAAGACCAAATTTTACTTTTCTTTCCCAATATTATCCAATATAATCAATGGCAATATCAACAATAGTAATCAAAGCAATGCACAAATCATCACACACAATAGAGACACCAATTTAACGTGGTTCACCCAATGTGGGCTACTCCACGGAGAAAATATTTCACTAAAATTTTCTCAACAAATATCTTGGGAATCACTTCCCTATTACAATGTTTATGGACCTCTATCCAAAGGAGACACCAATCCCCTAATGCTCTAATTTGTGGATCTCTCTCCATAGGAGAACTCTTTCCCCTTTTCTCTGGTTCGTGGAACTTGATCCAGGAGACCTCTATCTCCTCAACTGGTTTGTGGATCTCTCTCCATAGAAGAACTCTATCTTCCCAGTTGGTTCATGGATCACACTCCATAGGAGAACTCTTTCCCCTTGCTCTGGTTCATGGAACTCTATCCATAGGAGAACTCTTTCTCCTCTACTCTGGTTGGTGCTCTTCTAGAAGACTATTGCCCCCACTACACTGGCTTGTGGATCTCTCTCCATAGAAGACCTTTATCCTCACTCAGAAGACCTCTATCCTCACTACCCTGGCTAATGGATCTCTATCCACTAGAGACTATTATCCTCTACTCTGTCACCTCCAAATATTATTCTCAACTCTATCTCAAATATACACTAAAAAATATCCTCGATCTAGTACAAATCTTCTCTAACTCTATCTCAGGTCTAGCATAAATCTACTCTCAAATCTACACCAAAATCTATCCTCAAGCCTTAACACAAATCTTGATCAAATCACCAATCAAATCTGCTTAGATCTACCCCAAGCCTTAACACAAAGCTTGAAAAAATCAAACTCTGCTCTTAATGTTGTCTCAAGTCTTCACCAAGACTTGCTCAAATCTTCCTACAAGTCTTCACCAAGACTTACCTCAAATATTAAGTCTTCACCAAGACTTACCTCAAATCTACCTATAAGTCTTCACCAAGACTTACCTCAAATCTACCTACAAGTCTTCACCAAGACTTACCTCAAATATACCTTCAAGTCCTCTCAAGAACTTGCTCAATCTACTCTCAAGTCTTCACCAAGACTTACCTCAAATCTACCTTCAAGTCTCTCAAGAACTTGCTCAATCTACTCTCAAGTCTTCACAAAACTTACTCAAATCTATTTCAAAACTTCTCAATATTTAAAACTTACTTATTCTCAATACAATCTCAAAATAACTCACAAAATATGATCAATCAATCTCAAATATTGCACACAATGCTATCAAATGCTTTGTCTAATCTTCAAGGTAATTCCTTTAACTTGAAGTAGTTTAGACATATTCCATTCAGAATTTGTTTAACCTCTGGAACATATAGAGAATGATGTACTCTATCAAAAACTCAATATGTTCTACTCAATCATTAAGTCTGTCGCTTTCACAAATCTGGTTTCTAATGTTTGCACATTCACTTTCAATATCACTCAAATCCAATGCTCAAGAATTTCACTCAATCATTCAATCAATGAAACACAACTTGCTCACAAACCCTAAACAAGTGTTTTCAAACTTCTTCAAACAAAAAGCACAATGTGGGTCTCAAACCCTAACTCAAATATTTCTCAATCAAATCAAATCATCCATCAACAAGATGCACTTAAACTTGCTCACACATTTCCAACAATACTCATCAATCCTTTTCACTCCACCTTATATTTCATACATTCATTTCAAACACTCTAAACAAAATATAGTGTGCCCATACCTTTTTTCTTTGATGGAGATATGTCTTCAAAACCTGTTTTACTCACAATAAAACCTCTTTGCCAATTTCTAGGTTAGATAGCAATAATCTATCTCAAAATCTCCACACAAATATTCTCCTCAATAATTATTTCACCATTCAAGAAATACAATAAAATATCAAGTCTCAAATACACCTTATTATCTCCAATACTCTCAAAATAATATTCAACACATAAAAATAAAGTTCCTTTGTTAACACCTTATAATCTCCAATCCTCTCAAAATAATATTCAACACATAAAAATAAAGTTCCTTTGTTAACACCTTATAATCTCCAATATTTTTATTTATTTTCAAAGCACCAAAATAAAATATTATTCAACAACCCTTATGACTCCCTATACATTTAACACATGCCTTTTAATTATCACGTGCCCTCAAAAACCTTTCCGCATTCCAAAATTTGGTAAAATTAAATAAAATGTGCATACCTTATTTGTTAGCCCACGTCACCAAAATATTGTGCACATTTTGACGAAAGACCAACCAAACTTGAAGCCAAAGCCACCATAGTGCCTTAGCCCAAGGCTAAGCTTCCACTTGGGCTACATGCCCACACGTGAACCAAAGGTCCATACCCCTTACTAATCTACTCACAATTTTGGTGAAAATAAAAATCCTCTCTTCTTTTCAAAAATGAATTACATGGGATTCGAAACCATGACCTTCTCCTTACAAGCATCTTAGCCAACCTTCGACCATCCTTATGCTACCCAATTCCTATGGGATATTTTTCGTGCCACATAAATTTAAATAAGTCTACCTCCTTTATTAAAAATCAACAAGAGTCTTCTCTTCTTTCAAATAAAGTGCACAAATTACTATTACTCACATAGGCATTCGAATTGCATTAGAATTTAGGAAATGAAAATTATTTCCTATTAATACTCTTCCTTTGCATTGAAACACGTTGGCCCTTTTGAATTTTGAATTCGAATTAAAACTTAAACTTGGTGCCATTTAATTATTTAAATTAAAATTTTAACCTTAGGTTAAAATATTTTAATTTAAATAAATTAAATTAAAATTCTTTATAATCTTCTCAATGGGTCTTGTCGGGGATATATTTTTTAATGATTCCTTGGACCTTGTTATTTTTCACCTCTTCCTTTTTCCCAAATATTATAATATTAAATATTATAATATTATTATTTCTTTTTAAACTTGCTTCCCTTTTCTTGGGTCTTCTACCTTTTAGGCCTCTTTAGGCATATAATATTTAAAATAAATATTATACCCTTTTTCTTTTAACAACTTCCTTGCCTTTTGGAAAAATCAACCTTTTGACATCAATGATGACAAAACTGGACATCAAACCTCTTGACATCAATGACAACAAAACTTGCTCAAATTTCCAACAATCTCCCCCTTTGTCATTGATGGCAACCCTTTTTTCTTTAAACATTCCTTTTACCTTTTTCAGTTCTTCTCCCCTTGAGAAACTGCTCCCCTGATTGAATGCTCTCCCCCTAACTCAAATCTCTCCCCCTTTGACATCAATGGCAAAGGGCCACCTTTGGGGCTAAATATAAGACTCTTAGCTCAGCCCCCTCCCCACCTCCTCTCCTTGAGGTGGTTAATTTTGGGGTGGGAGTATCTCTACTCCCAACATACAATGCTCTTTTTCTTTGTCCACCTTCTTCCTCAACTGATCCTTCTGATTCTTTTGAGTATCCCTGTTCCTGCTTGTCTCTGGAAATTTTGTTCTACACCACTTAGCCATATGCCCAACATTATTGCACTTGTAACACTTAATGTTGTGGTTCCTTGAAGGTGCAAATATCTTGAAGTTCCTCCTGGTGAAGCCATATCCATTCCTATCATGAACCCTGCAATGAATTGCTTTATGACCAAACTGATTACAAGAGTAGCAATACCCTTGAAAGAGATGCCCATTTCTAAAATTTCTCTTGGTGAAACCATATTCCTTCTTTTCATGTGTCCTGCATTGCATAGCCTTGTGACCAAACCTGTGACATGAGAAGCAACATCCTTTGAAGAAATATTTCCTTTGACCCATTGGTCTCTTAGTCCTTTCTTCCCTGTGATGTTCTCTGTTCCTCATTTGTGCATTGTTTCCTTCCTTGGTGAACCTTCTATTTTTCAACTTATCCTCATAAGTCTCACTTTCTCCTTCACTCTCTTCTTCTGAAGCTTCTTCTTCTTTGGAGCTTGATCTTGACTCCTCTCCTTGTTCTCTTTGTCCTTCTTCAAAACCAAGTCCTGTCTTGTTTGATGAAGATCTTTGTACACTGATAATCTTATCCAAGGTCTTTGAGCTTTTCCAAACCTGTGTAGCTTATCTTTAGACTCTTTCACTTCCTTTCTTAGTGAAGCTACTTCATGCTCTAATATTTCACATTCTAAGACTTTTACCTCTAACTTTTCTTTAAATCTCCTTGTCTTAGATATTGAGTTTGTCAGATCTTGTATAAGCTTTCCTTTCTCTTCATCACATTCTTGAAATTGAACCTTGAGTCTTGAATTCTGCTTTCTAACCTTTCTTAATTCCTTAAGAGTAGAAATAAGCTCACCTTCTAGATCAACTACTCCTTCATTTTTTTATTCTTCCTCTACCTTTTTGTCTTCAAGAGCATCTTCATACCTTTCATATTTATCTTCAATAGAAGCACTTCCTTCTTCCTCTATTGCCAAGAAGAGAATTTCTTCTTCATTATCTGAGGATCTTCCATCACTATCACTTGAACTCTTGCCTATCTTATCTGCATAAAAACTCTTCTTATACCTCTAGAAAAACTTCTTTTCATGCTTATTTTATCCATACCTATTTTTCTTTTGATACCTAGATTTTCTTGCTTCCCTGTTCTTATGATCCTGTTTCTCTTCACCACTACTACTTCCAGCTTCTGGATAGTTAGATGCATAGTGACCATATTTACCACAATTGAAACACTTAACTATTTTTGTACCTTTGTGCTTTCTTGAGTCCTTGTTCCTTCTACCATAGTTTACTTCTTCATCACTGGATGACTCATCACTTGAATCTGACTTCTTATCCTTTGTCTTCTTTGCTACTTTGAAGGCTGCTTCTTTCTTGGGGATAGGATCCTTTCCTATTCTCATCTCAAAAGTTGTGAGAGTTCCATGTAACTCATCCCTAGTCAAAGTTTCAATATCTCTTGTTTCTTCTATGGCTGAAACCTTTTCACTATACCTCATAGGGAGTGACCTTAAAACCTTTTGACAAACATCTGATTCTTCAACTTTAAACCCAAGTCCTTGCATGGAGTTAACAACTTCATCCACATGAAGTAAGTATGTAGCAATGTCTTCCTCATCCTTCATCTTCAAGTCTTCAAATGTTTTCTTGTGATTTTGCAATTTTTCCATCTTGACCTTTTTGTCTCCCTCATATGTTTTCTTCAACTTTTCCCAAATCTCTTTTGCTGATGTGCAATGCATAACTTTTACAAACTCTACTTCATGTAAACCACTTAATATTGCATTCATTGCCTTTGAATTATTCAGATGTAAGATCTTACCATATTTATCTGTAGGAGGAGTAGCTGGCGGTGTGTATCCATCCTCAACTGCTTGCCATGTCTCATTTCCTTGTGCCATTAGGTAAATATTCATTCTTACACTCCAAAATGCATAATTGTTCCCATCGAACAATGGTGCCTTATTTTTTGAAGATCCACTCTGAGATGCCATCTGTGTTCCTGTATACTTTTCCTTCAAGTTGTTAAACTCTTTCGAAGGAACCCACTCTGATACCAATTGAAGAACACAAGCTTATACTGAGAGGGGGTGAACAATATAAGATCAAATTTTACTTTTCTTTCCCAATATTATCCAATATAATCAATGGAAATATCAACAACAGTAATCAAAGCAATGCATAAATCATCACACACAATAGAGACACCAATTTAACATGGTTCACCCAATGTGGGCTACTCCACAGAGAAAATATTTCACTAAAATTTTCTCAACAAATATCTTGGGAATCACTTCCCTATTACAATGTTTATGGACCTCTATCCAAAGGAGACACCAATCCCCTAATGCTCTGATTTGTGGATCTCTCTCCATAGGAGAACTCTTTCCCCTTTTCTCTGGTTCATGGAACTTGATCCAAGAGACCTCTATCTCCTCAATTGGTTTGTGGATCTCTCTCCATAGAAGAAATCTATCTTCCCAGCTGGTTCATGGATCACACTCCATAGGAGAACTCTTTCCCCTTGCTCTGGTTCATGGAAATCTATCCATAGGAGAACTCTTTCTCCTCTACTCTAGTTGGTGCTCTTCTAGAAGACTTCTACCCCCACTACACTGGCTTGTGGATCTCTCTCCATAGAAGACCTCTGTCCTCACTACAAAACTTTCTCCTCCTAGCTAATGGATCTCTATCCACTGGAGACTATTATCCTCTACTCTATCACCTCCAAATATTATTCTCAACTCTACTCAATATCTATCTCAAATATACACTAAACACTATCCTCGGTCTAGTACAAATCTGCTCTAACTCTATCTCAGGTCTAGCACAAATCTACTCTCAAATCTACACCAAAATCTATCCTCAAATCTATCCTCAAGCCTTAACACAAAGCTTGATCAAATCACCAATCAACTCTACTTAGATCTACCCCAAGCCTTAACACAAAGCTTGAACAAATCAAACCTGCTCTTAATGTTGTCTCAAGTCTTCACCAAGACTTGCTCAAATCTACCTACAAGTCTTCACCAAGACTTACCTCAAATCTGCCTACAAGTCTTCACCAAGACTTACCTCAAATCCTACAAGTCTTCACCAAGACTTACCTCAAATCTACCTTCAAGTCTTCACCAAGAACTTGCTCAAATCTGCTCTAAAGTCTTCACCAAGACTTACCTCAAATATACCTTTAAGTTCTCTCAGGAACTTGCTCAATCTGCTCTCAAGTCTTCACAAGACTTACCTCAAATCTATAATTTCACAAAGACTTACTCAATATCCTTAAGTTTCAAAACTTGCTCAAATCTCTCTCAATACAAATTCAAAATAACTCACAAAATATGATCAATCAATCTCAAATCTTGCACACAATGCTATCAAATGCTTTATCTAATCTTCAAGGTAATTCCTTTAACTTGAAGTAGTTTAGACATATTCCATTCAGAATTCGTTTAACCTCTGGAACATATAGAGAATGATGTACTCTATCAAAAACTCAATATGTTCTACTCAATCATTAAGTCTGTCACTTTCACAAATCTGGTTTCTAATGTTTGCACATTCACTTTCAATATCACTCAAATCCAATGCTCAAGAATTTCACTCAATCATTCAATCAATGAAACACAACTTGCTCACAAACCCTAAACAAGTGTTTTCAAACTTCTTCAAACAAAAAGCACAATGTGGGTCTCAAACCCTAACTCAAATATTTCTCAATCTCTATCTCAAATCAAATCATCCATCAACAAGATGCACTTAAACTTGCTCACACATTTCCAACAATACTCATCAATCCTTTTCACTCCACCTTATATTTCATACATTCATTTCAAACACTCTAAACAAAATATAGTGTGCCCATACCTTTTTGCTTTGATGGAGATATATCTTCAAAACCTGTTTTACTCACAACAAAACCTCTTTGCCAATTTCTAGATTAGATAGCAATAGTCTATCTCAAAATCTCCACACAAATATTCTCCTCAATAATTATTTCACCATTCAAGAAATACAATAAAATATCAAGTCTCAAATACACCTTATTATCTCCAATACTCTCAAAATAACATTCAACACATAAAAACAAAGTTCCTTTGTTAACACCTTATAATCTCCAATCCTCTCAAAATAATATTCAACACATAAAAATAAAGTTCCTTTGTTAACACCTTATAATCTCCAATATTTTTATTTATTTTCAAGCACCAAAATAAAATATTATTCAACAACCCTTATGACTCCCTATACATTCCACACATGCCTTTTAATTATCACGTGGCCCCAAAAACCTTTGCGCATTCCAAACTTTGGCAAGATTTAAATTAAATGTGCATACCTTATATGTTGGCCCACGTCACCAAAAAATTGTGCACGACTTCGACGACCAGCGCCTAATGACCATCACCCAAACTTGAACCTCTTGACATAAATGACAACAAACCTTGCTCAAATTTCCAACAGTTCTTTAAAGACTTTAATGCTTTAATGCTATCAAATATCTTTCACTTGACTTGCTACCTTCAAGTCTAAGCTTGTTTTCTTCAAGTCTTATGGTTATCTTGGTCTTCTTATTTTATTCTATGGGACCTCTTTGCTCGAGTCTGCTATCTATTTTCTCCTATGGGACCTCTTTTAAAGGGTCTCCTCTATCTCTATCTATTTTCTCCTATGTGACCTATTTTAATGGGTCTCCTATCTCTTCTTCGATGGGCTTATCATTGAATGGTTATGATTGTCCCAAATCTAGAGTAAGTACTCTTGTTGGAGATCTTCTAATGGGTATCCTTTCTCTACCTTTAATGGGACCTCTTCTAACAGGTCTTCTTTCTCTTGCTATCTTTGATGGGACTTATTTTTTACTAGGGCCACTTATCTACACTATGGACCTATTTATTTGAAGGGTCTTAAATCTTTGGTTCTTTGAACTCTATCTCTTAATATTGGTCTCTTCTCTAAGACCAATTTGTCAAGATCTATAAAACCTGGTTGTAATGATTTTGTACCTTAATTACCAAAAAAAAAAAATTGTCAAGATCTATAAGACCTGAATCACTAAAACTTTTATCAAGGTCTTTTCCTTAAGACCTGAATTCACTATATCAATGTCAAGGTCTATCTTCAAGACTTGGATCAATATTATAGATTACCTTCTATTCCAAATAGTTTCTTGGAATAGGTAAACTCAATCTATCTTATCAAGGTCAATATATTAATGACCTAAAACTTTTATCAAGGTCTATCTTTGAGACCTAAAATTTTTATCAAGGTCTATATTTAAGACCTAAATTTTTTATCAAGGTCTATATTTAAGACATAAAAATTTACTTGACTGTAACTCAAATCAATCCCTACTTGAGGAAATACTTCAACCTTCGAGCACACAAAGATAAAAGTCTTCTCTATCTATTGTAGGAAGCTTCTCAACTTTTGAAGATCAATTTTCACTACAACAATATCTTAGATAGCTTTTTCTAGCAATACCTAAGAATTCAATATCTAAGTTAGGATGTCAATATTCTAAATGATAAACTTTCTCTTGAGTTGGTTCTTTTTTGCAATCTTCAATCTGCAAAAAACTTTAATCAATAATAATTCTCTTTCTTTGAGAGAAATATCAATATCAAGGGATTTCTATCCCTAAAAATATCTAATAATGTTAGGATTGGCTATTCCCTGAATAATCAATTGACTTCAAGTTGATTCTCCCAAATAGGGATCCTAGTCTTCATTGGTTATCCTTCAACCTAGTGGAAAGATCCTAGTTGAGTCCTAGTATTCATAGGTTATTCTTCAACCTTGTGGAAAGACCCTAGCTTTCTCCAAATTCTATTGTTGAGTCCTAGTCTTCACTAGTTGTTCCTGCAATTGTGGAAAGACTCTAGCCTATTGCAACTTTTAAATCCAGTGCAATCAACCTTTTTGTGGCTTTAATACCACTATTAGATTTTGAAGCTTTAATACTTAATGTAAGTCACCATAAGAAATTAATCATAGAATCTAATATAATGAAGTTACAATATAATGAATCAAATAATAACTCATAAAAAAGGAGGGAAGTGGGAGGTGGAAGGTCTTACACTCTATGTGGGAGGACCCCGAATCAAATTCCTATCTTCCCCCTCCTTATGGATTCCTAGTGGGGATGACCCTATGTCATCCCTGGTGCATTTCCAGATCCTTTATGGGATCCTCCTGGGACCTTTTGGGTTGTGTTTATCCTAATGGGTTTACTATTGTTGGGATGGATTATCCTTGAGTTCTATCCATAGTGGCTTTCAGTGGTGGTTGGCTTTTGGGTGGCTCAAATCAAAAGTTGAAGTTTTGAAGACTGTCCCAATGGATATTTTTGGCTTTGAGAGGGGCTTGTTCATTATTTCTTACCACCAATTTGTTTTCACTAATCATTTCTTGGGTTTGACATCTAGAATGGGTTCATGCTTTGTTTTATTATGCTACCTCAACTTGGGGTCTACTCACTGCTTTTTATTAGTCTCAAGGAAGGGCCACACACAGTCGAGTAGCTCATGGCTGTGGTTGGTGTGGGTCTTTTGAAGCGGGGTTCTTGTCTATCCTAGGATTTTTATGGCTTCTTTCCCTATAGCATATTTATAGCATCTAGGATGGTCCCTGGGTTTCTCGTGTTTATATGAATGTTGGGGTTCATATATATCCCTTGAATGAACTACTAGTGGGGCTAGTTGGTGTCTTTGCTTAGTGGAATATCTGATGGATTTGCTCTTTGTATTTTTTTGGACTAGGTGGCCCTGTGCATGCGTGTTCATTGCTAGAGTTGATATCTTATTGATAGTCCTTAGTGTGATGATCCCTTCCAGTCATGAAGTGCCATGGTGGATTGATTTTTTAGGGTGTTCTTTCCTTAATCTATGACATATCACTTTCATAAGGAGATCTCATGGTCTACTAGGATCTCTGGTTTTTGCTGATCCTCTTTTCAGGCCATGGTTCTCCTTTTAGTTCCAACTTGAGTTCTTCTTGTATCTTTTGGGATGGGATTATCTTTGTTGGGCCTACGCGTGGGTTTCCTATGCCTTCCTAGATGGGATTATCTTTTCTTGGGGTAGTGTGTGGGTTTCCCAAGCAATCCTGGACAAGATTTTTTATCTGCTATAGATGGGATCATGAATTTTCCCAAAAAATTTCTATCTTTAGCTGCACTCCCCAAGCTTCATTCAGATGGGTTTTTCATTTTTAGTAGTTTTTCTATTGTTTCCAAGTGGGTTTCTTGGATCTAGTTTCCTATTTCCTTGTAATGTGGTACGGGAAATAACTCTGCATTTTGGGTAGGATGCCTAGTTTCAAATATTCTAGCAAGGCTTCCTTTACCGGGCCATCTTGGGCAAGATTTTTTAATTTAAATTTGTTGTTTGTTTCTTTTCTTCCATTTATTTGATGGATGTGTTTATATTTTTGAGTTATGTCCTGGGCCCCCACAAGCTGGGTTACTCATTTTTGCTTTATATTTGCTAAGGTTTAGCTTTCCCATTTTCATTTTTGATGGTTTTTTCTGTTTAAAGTGGAGATAATATGTGTTTGTGTTATTTAAAATAATAATATAAATGAAATAGACAAGGTTAGTGGTGAAGTGAAGAGACTAAAAGAAGCTAACTATGAAATGAAAATTTTATTTAAGATAGCAAGGAGATAGAAAATAAATGAGCAAAATAGATGAAGAGAAAAATATAAGAAGGGAAAGGAAAGATCACAACCCTTGAATATGGGTTTCCTCCCTCTTGGTTGGAGTTTTATGGTGGTCTCCTCCCTATGCTTGAATGATTGAAGGTTGATGATGATGATGTGCCCTTGACCTTTTCTTGAAAGTTTGAATGCTTTCCAAATGCTTGAGAGAAACTTGAGAGCTTGGAGGAAATCTTATAGAGTTTTGGTGCTTGAGAATGCTTGATAAAAAGGCTATCCCAAGGATCCTATTCATATATTTTTCATGGCCTTGGGAGAGGGGGAAAAGAGTTTGAATTTTAAAAAGAGGGGTAAATGCGTAGATATTGATGTTATTATTTAGGGATTAGAAAGATTGCATGGGTATTTAATGGAGTATTTTTAATACTTGGTCTTGGTGAAATAGAAATTACAAGGGTATAGGCCTAACGTGCCATTAATGATACAAGGTTCAAGGAAGGTGGCAAAAAATGAGAAATTGAGGTTCTAACTTGATAGGAGAATTTCACAATTAGGCTTCAAGCACCATGATATCATTGATTTAATTATTGGAGGTTGGTTGGGTAGGAGGAAAGAAATTTGGAATTTTACATCCTAAGTGTGATTTCACATATCACAAAATTGTGCCCTTATTTTTCGGGGCACGATATCATCACAACTAGACCCATGTGATTTTTTTTTTAATTTTGGAGGACCAACGATGTCAGAATATATGCAAAACTATGCTCATAGAAAAGATCTTTTCAAGCCCAATATAATGGTGGTGGTTTTGGAAAATCTGGAGAAGATTTAATAGTGAAAAAGTTGGATCAAATATGAACTTACTTTTTGAAGTGATAAATGCTCAATTTTAGGTCTAAAAAGGGTAAATTTCACTTGGTTGGTTAGAGGGATGATGTATAAGGATGATTGGTAGAAATTTATGAAAAGTGAATCAATTTTTAGTGTCTATAAGTATCAAACTATCTATATATAGGATCTACGAGGATTGGTTATATTGTACAAGACTCTTTATCATGTGATTTATCACTATGGGAGAAGTATAGTGGGTTGCATATTTTTATAGATGTGGTCCTAGGAATATATTGTAGTCAGATGACCATTAGAATATAGGGGAGAGAGATATAGTTTTGAGAGTCCTACATGTATCATGTGGGTAGGGAGCCATATGTTAGAACTATTGAGTTGTCATTGATGTCAAAGGCCGACTTGGTTGATAGCAAACGGTGGACGAATTATTCAAGGCAAATATATTTTCTTCAAGGGTGATGTAATATCAAAGGTTGAAATATTTAAATTAAAGATTTAAATATTTCTAATGTGTGCAATGGGCAAAGGTTAAAATATTTAAAAATTAAAATATTTAAATATTAGTGCTATGAGTGTTTACGCTGACTTCTTGGGTGCCAAGCAAGAAAGTGAAAAGGTAAGGTTTTGCATATAAATAAAAGCCAAAGTTCATTTTGATATTTTTGATTTATCACTATGGGAAGAGTATAGTGGGTTGCATGTTTTTATAGATGTGGTCCTAGGAATATATTGTAGTCAGATGACCATTGGAAGATAGGGGAGAAAGATATAGTTTTGAGAGTCCTATATGTAATAGGTGGATAGGGAGCCATAGACCTGGATTATGTACCTTAACCCTTGTTAGTCAAGCAATTGATGAACTAAGAGTTTTTCAGGTTACTTGAAGTTCATGGAGAGGTTGATATTGATAGGTTGAGGATGACTAAGAATTAGCTTGAGTGAGTAGGACCCAGTGGGTGGATTATGGGGATAAGTATTATGAGATCTATCACTATGATAGAGTGGTTCATGATTTTGGAGTATAACAAGCATCGAAGATAGGAGAGATTTAGTTTTGATAAGCCACACAAAATAGTTTGATCCTCTTGAGTTATTTTCCTTTGTATAGGAAGATGTAGATGATGATGTGGTGATCACATATCTAGGCATGGATGATCCTAGAGTTATGGAGGGCTACATAAGGTGGTATGCCAACTTTCATGCAAAGTAGGTGACACTAAAGTAGCCACATGTAGGGAGATCAGAGGTGGTGAAGGAGATAGTATCTATACTAAGAGGTATTCACCATAGACTAGGTAGGGATGCAACTACTCAAAGGGATACTAGATAGGAAGCTAGTGATGAGACTAAGGACAAGAGTAGGATAGAGGATGACCCATTGGATATGTATCATTTAGCTATTGTGCCCTAAGTGTCATGGGAATTTGGAGATGGTAGTCCTAGCAAGTCAATAGAGGAGGCTATGTAGGCTAAGATGGAAGCCTTGATGAGGAGCTTCCATGAGTTGAGAGTATGACTACTTTTAGTTGAGGTGACATGAGAGGAGATTATGAGCTAGGATGTCATTATTGCTCAACTACAAGTTGATATTGAGCAAGCTACTCATGAGAGGGATGAGACATTTTCTACAGTGGGTAGAGAGCTTAGTATAGATGTGATACACGCACTGATTGGTTCATGAAAGCAATGAGTGACTTGGTTGAAGAGGGGCATTGACAATATGAGGGTGGATATTTATAGGATGAGGAAGTACCTATGATCAATAGATTTGAAGGCTAAGGAAAAGAGGAATAGAGCTAAGCACTACCAATTTTTATATTATATGGAAACAACTACCTTACAAAGGGTACCATCACAAATACACACAAAGTCTAGGACTTAGTCTGTTAATATATGTTATTAGAGATTAATAGGATTTTGGTCTCCATCACCTCCACCAGCACCTGGAGGTGGAGATGCAAGGTATAATTATAAATAAGATTAGTCTCCTAAGCATGAGTGCACTAACTTTAATCTATGTGGTGTACCACATTTTTTATGATAGGGTTGAGTGTAGAAATTTTGGTATTATGGTACATCAAACCCATAGGCATGTACTACTTTGAGGATTTTAGGTAGTAATGATACTATAGGATTGTGTATGCTCTTTCTTGTGATGTGATGGGTTGATATGATATGATGTGATTTTTATTTGATTTTATACACATGATTAAGGTGTAAAAGATAAATAAAATAAGATATGACTTAGATAAATTAAGACAAATTAAAAACATAAGAAAAATACAAAAAATAGGCATTAAACATAACAAGCAGGAAAATAGTCACCCATGCACTGATCTAGGAAACCAGATAATGGATAAATCCTAAGGGTGATTTGATTTTCTTGCTAAGTGGTGACCTAATTTTTTTGATAATGGATAAGCACTTAGAGGTATGTTTTTATTTTGATTTAATTTATTTTAGAGTGGTGGTATTTGGACCTAATAATGGATAAGTGCTCAACATGATACCATTTTGAGTGTTGCTCAACATGATACCATTTTGAGTGTTACACTTTGATCTAGGACAAACACTCATAGGTGGGATGAGTATGTCTAAAGGTGCATAAGATCTAAGGATTGAATATTTAAGTGGTGGCCTAGGATCCATGATAGTGGCCAAGCACTCCAAATATGCAATGATCAGGATTCCATCACTAAGCGATGGCCTAAGAGCCATGATAATGGACAAGTGCTCAAAGAATGGAATAAAACACATCATGTCGAAGTGGGTGTCTAAAAAGTTGCATACATGATAAGCACTTAACTTGTGATGGTAAGGTACCTATAATATGTACAATATAATACAAAGAGATATATATTGTGGTTAATGTTAGTAATCATTGGTAATGATCTTATGCCATGAGAGGCATAGCCTGAAGGACTTTACTAAGCATATATAAGCAATTGTATTATGTCATAAAAGGCATAGCCTAAAGAACATTACTAAGCATATCTAAGCAGTTCTCTTATGTCATGATAGGCATATATTGGAGGGCTTTAATAAGAATATCTAAGCAATTATCTTACATCATGAGAGACATAGCCTAAAGTACTTTACTAAGCATATTTAAGCAATTTTATTTCATTGTGATATGCATAGCCTAAAGGACTTTACTAAGCATATTTTGAAAATTATCTTATTCCATGAGGGACATAGCTCATAGGATTTTCATGTCTAAACCATAGGGGATGTATAAGATATATTAAAATATCTTAGCAATGTCTTATACCACAAGGAAAATAGTCCATAAGACTTTCATGTCTACACCACAAGGGGTGTAGAAGAGATCTGATGTTTAAGATGATGCAATATCTAAAATGGAAATATGTACAAATGATGATTATGCATGATTTGAGGAAAAATGCTCATGATAATATGTAAGTATAATGCATTTATATAGAAATTAATTATGTAATTGTAGTTGCTTGTGGGATAATGATTTGTATATTTGCTTAACATTTTCCCCCAAATGGGAAAAATATGTAGGATAAACATAAATTATGATGTTTAGATGATGTGATTTATTAGAAACTTGGGTTGTGGGTTTCCCCCAAGTATGTGTAAAGCAAGTGTATAGATGTGTCGACTTCAATGTGATGAAATTTGTTTGGATCTCAATTTGCTTGTTAATATAAGATAAATATGATGAAGATGTTCTAGATTGCTTACCATATAAGTGATAGGTTTGAAACCTGGTGTTTGTTACCTTATGCATATTCAAATATTTTATAGATGCAAAAGATATTGGACATGAGTATCTTATTCCTTTACTGATATATAAATAATTTAGGACCTTTTGCAAGAAGAGCATTTCCAAGCATGTTTGCCAAGGTAGTAGAAATTTTGCTTCTAATGACTGAAATATTTATAAATATACAAGATAATAGAAACAAAGTGTCTACTCACATGGATGGCATGTTGGGCCTCACATATTATCACAAATTTAGATTTTAGATCTTGTATTTGAAAAGTATGTTTGATTATATTTGATTCATCTCATGCTTGTCTAGTAGACCAAGCTGGAAAGGTTTACATCATTGATTCATTGACTAGTATGCATATAAATAATTGCATGGTTACAAGATATCATATAAATAGGTTCAATCCCCTAGAGTGTTCTAGTGGATAAGCTAGAGCATGTACAACATTATGTTGATAAAATGTGACAACCAGTTGTAGTCATTGTGTCACAGTATTGCATGGGCATCCAAGGAAAGCTAAAATTCCCCATATTTGCCCAACGTATGTGCAAGAAATTACATAAGTATGGAACATTGGTAAGATAAGTCATTTGTTATAAAAATTCCTATGCTTTACTAAGGCACAAAATTTAATATTTGTTACCAACATAATATTAGTAAGATTCTAGAAGATAATGTTATTAGGTAAATGTAAAAGGATATATGTAATTGCATTGATAGAATGTGGTAATAAACCTTATATGTCACATCTCACTATCATATGAACTTCTTATAAAATATGATACCCCCCATATTTTTTGGGTGTATGTAAAAAATATTTGCATATGCATAAGAGATATCATATTTTCTTGGAGGTCCTATGTGCTAGTTAGGAGAGACTAATATTTGTCACCAACATAAGTTAGGTAATATTTATAAAGGATACGTGTAACTGTATTGGTAGGATGCAACAATAAGACCTAGATGTCACATAAAACTATTGTATGATATTTTAAGGATATATCATGTCTCTCTCTTTTTCCTAGCATATGTACAAGAAATTGCATATGCATAGAACATTGGTAAGAAATATTACCTTTTCTTGGAGATTCATACAATGGTAAGATATGAAAACTAACATTAATTGTCATCATAGTGAAATGATTTTTTACCTAGACAATTAATAGACCAATGAGGATAAATGGTACTACATGATTTACTACTTGGCACACCTATAAGCTATTATGTGTACCCAAAGTGTTGATCACATAGTATCATTGCCCTCATAGGCCTATAAATAGACAAGGTAAATTTATATGATTGTGATTATGATTGATGCTTGAGTTTGACTAATTGATAGTATCAGGCCATATGCACCTATGCCTAGCAAATCTTGCAAGTAATTACAGGTTTACAAAACATATATTCATAGATAATTATCCCATCAATGTGTATGATGCAATCATATAGGTGAGGAAGATATTGAGATGATATTGCACAAATGATCTAAAAAATGTGTGCTAGATCTAATATAATAAAAATATGATTGATATTGAAAGAGAGATAATTGATTGTATGAAAGTGTCTTTTTTACCTAGTAAATCATCAAGTGGATTCAGTTGTCATTGTTCATCATCTAGCATATATACAAAGATTTTTGTTTGAGTGGTCTATTAAAAATCAACCTTGGGTAAATTTTTATAATGATTATATTGTTAGAATATATTACATTATTTGTTATATATGCCAAGTTTCATTTGGAATGGACCAAGAGTCATTTGAGGAAGAGGAATTTTGTAAAACCTATATTATGGACTTTTAGATCCATATTTCATTGTACAAGTTTATTCAATTAATGAAAAGTAAATCTTATTTTCTCATATAGTTCTTTTGATTCCTCCTTAGAAATTATGTTTCTTGATTAGATTAAATATAACAAAAACTATCATTACTATCATAGCACAAGGTAGATTGATAGGAGATAGGGAGAGCCACAAGATAGAATATTGAGAAGACCCAAGAAGGAGATCTCCATAGAATATTGAAGACTATAGATTGAGAAAGAGGAGACCCAAGAGAAAGGTCCCATTTAAGAACTTCTAGATTTGGAAGATAGAAGATAGAATATTGAATATAGAAGGATAAGGCTAGAAAAGCCCTATTGAAGAAGTAGCCATTGGATAATATTTGAAGCTCAAGGTAGAAGATTGCAAGAAGTAGCTCCTAAAAAGAAGAATTTGGGATAATTATTGCCATCTAAAAACAAGACCAAAAGGAAAAATTATTTGGCAAGAAGTTTGCCAAATTAGAGAGAGTATTTTTTGAAGACCTCAAGACATTCAGATTCTTGAGGAAGAGGCCAATCAAATAGACCAAATTTGAAGTCAAAATTCAACAAGATCTAAGGAGTAGGAAGAGTATAGAAGAGGCCAACAATTTGAGGAATTTGAAGACTACCATTGGAAAGGAAAAGATTGTTGTTTTTATAGTAGAAGTTAAAACGTCACAAGACAACAAATTGAAGGTGACTTAAAGCTGCATTTTGGAGAAGGTTTTGGACAGATTTTGAAGTACCCTCGAACATAAAAGCAAAGGAGGAATTGGATGCATTAGAAGCTAAAAAATTACAGAGTTTAGGATAGTAAGAGGGTAGCATTTGGTTAGCACTAATAGTTGTAAGATTCTCAAATTCAAAATAATAAATAGGTGAACCAAATCACCAAGAAAGCTTGCTACAAAGGAGATCAAAATAAGTTTTATATCTAGAATTATTTAATTTTTTTGAAAACACCATATTTGAGTAGCAAAAGAAAAGCTCTCAAGTTTATATATTCAAATATCGAAGAAGAATTAGCTACAAAAGGTATACCACATTGGTGCTATAAAGGTTATTATTTAAGCATTTAAACCAATTTACTTTAAGGTTATAAGAGCACCATATTAGAGCCATTAAATTTAGAAAAATAGAGCTCTAAATTTTAGTGTCTCTAAGGTGAGAAAAGAGGCATATTTGTTATCTTCAAACCTACACATATAAAAGGAGTTATAATGGAAGAAAGCATTAGTTTCAAAGCATTCTATAGAGTCAATGAACTGCAGTTTTTGAAGACTAGTAAGAGGTGATTTTACAAAGAGAAATATCACCCAAAGAACAAGGTATATTACCTTGATTTTATAAATCTCAAAGTATTAGAATATTAGGCTGAATGATACATGAATACAAGGCAAAAATTATAAGGAAAGTAACATAAAGTTTTGCTATTCGAAACAAGAAGCCAAGGCTAGGTTTTTATAGTATCTATGGGTGAAGAAGGTAGTGCATACTTCTTTGTGGAGTATCAAGCCAAGTGAAGAACAAAGATAGAAAATCCAACCATCGAAGTACCACCCAGGTATCATGAGATAGCAACAAATGAAATACCAGTAAGATATCCACATGATAGCATCATCAGAATAGATAAGCTTAAGCACAATTAGCACCACCATAACGCCACTAAGAAGTCAAAGTGTCATCACCTTGAAGGAGCCACCAAAGCCAAGAACAAGCATCATTTCCAAGAAGTGGAGAATACCTAAATCAGTAAGGCATTGAAAGAAAATATAACACTATTTATTTTTATAAAGGCATAGAAGAATCGAGCAGAGATATTTGAGAAGAATTAGATTACTACCAGGTGTAGAAGAGAAACAATATGTTATCAAGCTATAGGAAACATTACAAAGAAATAAAGTAGACATTACTTGGAAGAGAAACACTACCAGTTGGAAGTGTTAGAATTAAAGTGCACTATGCCTCTGTTTTGACACTTGTTAGTTTATATTGACACTTGTCAGTTTATCATATAGGCCTTCTGCCTATATATGTAACTCATTTGTATCAATAAAATTATCCCATCAGTTTTAGTCCCAACATTTGGTATCAGAGCAGGTTTCCTCTCCTGCCTATGAAAACCCTTGAG
Organism: Wollemia nobilis; assembly: GCA_028583015.1. Lineage (NCBI taxonomy): Eukaryota > Viridiplantae > Streptophyta > Pinopsida > Araucariales > Araucariaceae > Wollemia > Wollemia nobilis. The sequence continues at coordinate 16,044,308 of JAQPPZ010016436.1, read as the reverse complement.
GGGGGATTTCCCTCATGGAAATCCTCCCTCCCCTGATTTTTTTTTTTTTCCTATTTTAAAAAAAAAATTTACCGAGGGAGTATGCTCTCCATCATTTGATGGATCAAAAACCAAATGGTAAGAATTTTAAAGTTTGGGAAATATTTTCAGAATTATTTTTAAGTTTTTTGGGAAATATAGCATTTGTCGTCTTTTTAAGTGGGGGTTGTCCATGTATCTCTGCACCACAAGAGATTCAACTGCTATGCTTTGAGATTGAAGGTGGTCGAGATCAGGCATCAAAGGTGGCATGCAACAAATCAAGCTATCCATCGAGAACTGGATAATTGAGCATGGATAGCGTTCGCTGACTGCAATGTGATTGGAGGGGTTGAGGTTGAAGCAATAGTTCTCACAAACACATGGAACTCAAAGCCATTTTTAACTACCTGCCCATGAATCTATGTGCCAGGTTGCCCTCCCACTACAGAGACTTTACTTTATGGTCTGCTACAGTTACCAAAAAAAAAATATATATATATATATGCTCAGAGCGCCTCTTGCAGCTTCTGCCGTCAGAGACAGGCCGTACCAGTCAACGATGATGAAACCAGCGAGCAAAGATGGCCGAGTGGCGAAGGTGGCCATCTAGCTATGGGTGTTGCGGAGGGTTACACATGGGCGATGTTGTGGCATTGGATTTGAACAGCATGGAATGGAGGTCGATGAAAATTAGCGGAGAGCATCTGGGGCGCTGGGAAAGCCACACTGCGACTTTTGTTGGTGATAGCTCCATCGTCATCTTTGGAGGCAGCGACGAGGGTGAGAAAAAAAAAAAATTAAATGATGTCCATGTCCTGGATGTGAAGAGCATGAGATGGAACACGCCGAAGGTTAAAAGGAAAAATTCTGTGCCGAGGGATAGCTACACAGCTATTGTTGTTGGCAATATGCTGCTTGTTTACGACGAAGATTGTGGATATCATTACCTGTGAGAAGTGGAGTGAACACATCATGTTGTGACACTGGTGATTGGCATCTGGTGCCTCCACGCAGGATCAAACTATAATGGCTCCTGATGCTATTCCACAACAACTGATCCTTCACTGTTCATACCTTGAGTTCAATAGAACCGGTGACTTCAACTCGGCCTCCAACTAGATGTTTCTTGCCTAAATGATTGTGAACCTGATGGTGTTTTTCAAAGAGAAGGTGTTGTTTTCTTCAATGACACTATCGCACGTCCTGGAGTAACTTCAGTTCGTATCGTGCTTGCATTGGATTCGTCGCAGGAGTAATGAGGCATCAACAATTAACTGTAATTGGTAGTCCAAAAGAAATGTTTTGTGTCACTCCTTTCTGTTAGGAATGGTACACTATCCCTTTCAAACTAGTAAACAAATCTCTCTACAATATGTAGACTGCAGTGATCAGAGCTGGAGTATCTAGTTCTGGTGTGCGCATCATCACTGGCGGAAAAGGGAATTGTCATCACATTTTTTGAAAGCGCCCGAGGCCCCGAAGGTCGAATGTCTCAACGCCTTGTTTGTGATTTAGTTGATAAATGGGAAGCTGCCAGTCTAGTTGCTGAATGGAAAGGACCATTTGGAATTTTTGATATAGGATCTGGGAAATTGATTCCACAAATGGAGAATTCAATGAAGAAATATGTGGGTGTTCCAGGAATGAACTCTATTTGTCACCAGATCGTGGCCTTGGAGCAGTCAAACGGTGCAATTGAAGATAAGACATTTTTCTAAATAATTTTATTGGGAGACATAGCAGCACTGAAGTGATTTAAAATTGTGAAGCAACGACTTTTCAGATCTGATCCTAATTCTTGTCGATGAGGAACACCAGTGCATTTTCTTGTAATGGGGTCAAGTTATTTTTTCTCACTGGAGGGAAATTTTATAATACAGCTCAGATCTGAAGGAAAGCGAAAAAGCAATGCTGGAAGCCTTAGATTTCCTGGAAGGGGTTTAAGATAGCATTAAGTTATTTTTCCAGCATGACCACACAGTCTATGACCATCGTACGACTCTAATTATGGCGGCAAGATGGAGCATCTCCGGCTCACTATCTGGACACCTGCGCTGGGAGTTTTGAACTAACTCTAATGGAGTGTGCACCTAAAGTATGATAGTGGCCTTGATTGATGGTGAAGTCCGGAGCAACTCTCATGATGCAACAACGCTGGACATTGTAACATGCCTAAAGAAATCAACCATGCTGTGGACCATTTTTTTTACAAACCATGTTTTATCTTTAGCAGATGAAGCCTTTTCAAAGGCATGTTGTGCAACGTTTGGTGCATACATGGAGCTAAACAAATATCAAGCAAGTTTTGTGGAATGCAAGCTGTGGGATGCATCAGTTATTTGGTAGAGTTGCTGTGTAGGAAGAAGTTGTTTGGAAACTGCACGCAGTTAGAAACTTGGAGGCATGATATTCTATTTTTTTTATATAGTTTAAAGCAATCACAGTGAACTATTTTTAATGAAGGCGGGATTCATATGCAGTGCACCATCGAAATGTGCACAGGCACCCAAGGCGTGTCCAATGTTTGGCTGTAGCCATTCTGGAGCTTCCAAAGCTATCGAAAGAAACGAATCTGAACTTCTATTTCATGTTGGCAACCTTGTTATTGCACTGGAACGATGATTTGGCATACTTTTACTGTGTTGTTCTAAAGTTTTTTCTTTCACATGTTATTTACTACAATGGTTTAAAGAACTAAGCATGAACAGGTTGTCATTATCTCGCCATCAACAGAGCTGTGTGGTTACTGGAAGTGATGTGGAGTAAAGTCTCCCAATGTAGTAAGGTGCATTCCAGATGGTGCCCACCCAATGTGCAACGTCAAAAAGGAGCCCACATTTCACATATTTCAAAATAATTTTTTTAATCACTCATTTGGTGCTTGTTTCAGCACTATTGTTTCATGGAAGGAATATTTTAAAATGCAATATAGTGGGGTGATGTTTATGGGGGCTTTTTTATTAAAATGAATGGCCATGAGCATAGGCTTGGCCCATTATTGTTTTTAAAGTGGAGGTTCATTATTTTATATTGTATGGGCATTTATATTAAAGTGCAGGGCATGTTTTGTTAAAGTGTAGGGGCACTTTATATTACAATTTGAATGGGGAACATGCCTGTCAAAATGGCCGACATCATTTGCCATTTTTTATTTTTCCACATGAGAAGTGGAAGAATGCCCACAAGGTCTGTTTATTATATTTTTTCAGATGAAAGCTTAGATGGCCCATGTAATTCCTTACGAAGGAAAAATGAGATGTTTTTTTTTAATTACGTCAGAGTGCGACGCCAGGAATATTTTATTCATGATGTGATTTTACTGCCTAAAGAGGCATATTGTTTTTTCACATGATGAAGGCCCTATTCAAACACAAGTATAGGGGTATTTATAGTTGTTGGAAACGGCTTTCCACAATGGAAACATTGGTGGTGTCCATTTGTACTTCTGAGGCTGTTTTAATTGAGTTTTTTAGCCTCAAAATTTTTCTACCTTGGAGTGCACTTTCGGTTGTACCCGATGCTCCCAAGGTAATTGTAAGTGAACCTAGTATCTAGTATTCACCTCTTTCTACTTGGCGGATGCAACGGCTGGTTACCCATGCATTCCGGTAAGATGAGGTGACTACCATAAGGACACTTATTCTAGGGACTACAGACAAAGACACCCTAGACTCTATCCGAGGTTTTTTTTGGATCTACTTTTGAAGACTACAGACGAAGACACTTCAAAAGATTCTCTTCTACTCTTCTTTCTTCTTCTCCTCCATATTTGGCTTCTATGGCTCATTTTATGGTATTTCATGGCTCGTTTTATCTTATGTATTAAGGTGCATTTTTGACAGAGACCGACACCTTCTAGATTGAGTTCACCATGATGAGGGACTTGATATTCATGGTGGATCTAGTCAGTGACCTACGAGAGGCAACATCCTCTGAGGATGACCTATAGAGGCAATAGACCCAGAAGTGGTTGACCCTGAGGCACCCATGATGACCCTGAGGCACTTAGACGGCTGACCCAGTGGCAACAGACCCATGGAAGTGGCTGACCTTGAGGCAACAGACCGAGATGTATACATAGTGAATCTAGCATTATTCACAGTTGGAGAGCCAAGCGCAAAGAGCACGAGCCTAGACCAAATCAGCAATAAGAGAGGATGATAGGTTGTTTTAGAGAAGTCAACATTAAGGGGGAATGTTACCTAATGTTGACTTGTTTTGTTTCTTCTTTAGTTAGGATAGTGCACTTTAAGGGGGAATGTTAGAATTAAAGTGCACTATGCCTCTATTTTGACACTTGTCAGTTTATATTGACACTTGTCAGTTTATCATATAGGCCTTCTGCCTATATATGTAACTCATTTGTATCAATAAAATTATCCCATCAGTTTTAGTCCCAATAGGAAGGACTAAATACAATCATAAGAGGAGTGAAGAGTTTCATTACCAAGTGTCACAACATAGAAGGTAACTCCAAGGAAAGTGAAACATCTTCGATGCATGTAAGGAAAGTTATATAAGTTCACTCTTAAGATAAGAGCATAATATAGGTGAAGGGAGCATAACATATACGTAAGTCAGTAAAACCAGCCAACATTTTGAAGGGTAGTCAATGTCTTAGAAGATACTAAAAGAAGGAGCATTAAATGTTGTAAGAAAGGTATCATAGTGTATTGAATTCAGTGAAGAGGATCGTGCCTTAATCAAAGTACAAGCTGCAGAATAGAGAAGTCAAGGAGAAGCGGACTACATACACAACATGCCAAAATTAAGAAGGTACTAAAATAATTTAAATTAACTTGCATTTTTATAAAGGTAAAGGAGAAATAAGGAATATTAATGCTAAGGTGAAAATTAGTTGCTTGATATTAAATAAATAAATGGAGGGATAAGAAATTGCATTGATATACTATTACCTTTGTAGACACCTAAAATGTGTCATCTTGAGGAGTCTCCCAAAAAGCCTCCTTGCTAACTCACAAATCCATCTTGGGTAGCCTTAGGGTTAATTCAATGATTTTCTCTAGCATCAAGAAAATTTCCCCATGGGAAGATTGACCATCTCAACCCAAGATGATCTTAGTATTGGGACCATCTTGACCCGAGATGGTTGTTAAAAAAAAAACTAGCAGTGAAACTGCCTATTAATGCAATGCATGAAATCGCACTGGTGTTAGTCACCCTAAATATGGTAGTTACATCTACCGTATGCAATTATTTGGTGGTATCCAATTAGAATGTCCTTGAGTGGCACTTTCCATTCCATGCATTTTCGCCTTGGGAGCCTATAAAATGGTGCCTCCCTCCTTGTTTTTGGATCCCAAGTTTTCAAATTCAAAGCCACAAAGGGCTACCAAAAATATACCAGGTTCTCTTACTGCTCAACCCAATGCGACAATATTGGTCACCTTGTATTCTCATTCACTTCTTATTATCCCACACTACTCAAAATGCCATCGAAACCTGGTTACACCAAGGTATAGGTCTACAATAGCAACCATATCATCCCGAGATGGTCCATAGACAAAAATCATCTCAACCTGAGATGGTCACAGTTAGGTGATAAGGTTTCAATATTTTATAGCATCTTAACTTATATCTCTATGTTTTTATTTTTCTACATTAGTTTAAATTTCAGATTTCACATGCATGCATCTTCTTTCTATTTAATTTTGCATTTTCAAGTTTTATATGGGCCCAACCTCTATGGGTCCCTCATATGCTATTGATCCACTCTCATGTTCTTTGCATGTAGATAACAAGACACAAGGATAGAAAAGGACATCGGATCTGACTCTCATGCAGTGGTCCCAAAAAAATTGCTCCATGATAAATTGTGCTGGCATAAAGATATTTATATTGCACTAGGAATAACTTTGATAAAAAGGGAAATAACACCCCTATTGTATTCATTGTATCACTAGTTAAAATCCCCTTTAGGATATCCTATTGTAACACTTTGAAATATGAATATACATAAATATAAAAGATCCATTTTATTTTGTGCAATCATTGTGTTTCATTATTGTTTACTTTATTGGGTGTAAGTTTCCATCCTTCAAATGGCAATCATGGTGGGACCTCAACCCTATTTTACTAATGCATGTTTGATCTAACTAGCTTTTGTTTTTTTTTGTGATTTGCAGGTTCTTAGTCTCAACCATCTCAACCCAAGGTGATCCCTTTATGGAAACCATCTCAGCCTAAGATGGTCCTTGAATTGAGTCAAAACAGCTATGGATCTGCATTTTAGCATAAAATGTAGGTCTTCATGGTTAGTATTTGTGTTTCTTCATTGCATCTTTCTTGTTTTTGAAAAGAAATAAAGAAAAATAATATTATATATATATATATATATATATATATATATATATATATATATATATATATATATATATATATATATATATATATATATATATATATATATATATATATATATATATATATATGTAGTATAGCTGCATTTTTATTAGCTTTAAGTCTGTCAAATTGTGATCATCTTAGGTTAAGATGGTATCTATCTGTTACCGTATCATGTTGAGATGGTCCCCTGTTTGTGATCATATTAGCAAGAGACTCTTTCTATATTTGCTATCGATTGTATGCATTGTAGCTTGTTAAAAAGCATATCCTCATTTAGAAAATATTGCATTTTTAGGTTATATTTTGCATTAGTGAAAGTCATCATGTGCTATTTGCCTTCACCTTTTGCAATAATAAAAAGAACCCAAACACACTCATGAGGCACTTAAACATTGATCAGTTGGATTTCATCACCAATGAAAGATAGCAATCACACAACATGGGATTTCATCTCCCACCACATATTGGCCCCCTAGACACCATAGTAGCCCTTGAAAGTGGTTTTTTAGATTTCATCACCAAAAATTCCCCTACTTTTAGTTGTGGCTCGAAGTAGGTTAGGTCTATATGCCTTTTAACCATGGGGCTTAATAATCAATGGAATGTAGTTATCATTTGTATCCAATTATGTTTAAGGATGAAGCAAAAGCATGGTTGGGCAAGTAGCAGGATTTAGATAGTGTGGCTTCTTCTTTGAGGGGATGGTTTATTTCCATAGGGATACCTATTACCCATCTACCATCATAGGAATCCATCTGGGCCTTTTGTGTCACATTCCTCGATAGAGGTTATGCATAAATTACCTTTCAGTAGTGGTCATTCAATCCACCCTAGTCATATTAGGAATAGGAGTTTGAAAAACAAAAACACACCAAAAGCAAAAGCAATACAAAAACAAAAATAAAAAACAAAAAATAAAAAATAAAAAAATCATCAAAAATAAAAATAAATAGAACACATTTCTTGGTTGCCTTGTTTGCGTAGTTTAGAAAGTGTACACCATTTTCCTAGCTTATGGTTGTGATATGCAACACTTTAAAATTGACCCATAGGACCTTATCATACCTGAGTGGCAACGTGACCCCTAGGATTCAAACATCATTAGTCATCCCCCTAAACCTTACATGTTGGGTGTCGTTGCTCAGAATCCACCTACATGTCCTGATTACGATCATGATATAAATTATCCAAACTAAGCCACCTTGCATAATTTCTATAGGGACAACTACCTTCAAGATAAAGCACCTAGGAAGTCCTTACCGTGCATCTACATCCTATATTAGCATATAAATCCCTTAGATCAGGATTAGGAGTACACTCCACATCAAGATAGGGATGCTCAAGTTTCCACAATTGAGTGCCCATGGATGAATCATGAGTATGATCATGTGGACATGTACACTAATCAAGGTCACAATAGCCTACCATGTTGGCTCACACATTGATGGAATGTGATATTAATGATCCCTCTATATCTTATGATAGACAACCTGGTCAAGTACGTTGTACTTCAACACTAGCTACTTATATGGAACCCATCCTGTATCACCATTATCAATTCAATGCACCTCTCGTGACCCTAGAAAAAAAGTTCTACTCAAAAAATATAAAATGAAGGATTGTAAGCCAAAATATACACCTATGGAGCAAGGGCTTCAATTTTCCAAAAATGATGGAACACCATTAGTTTCAGCTACAAGGTATCATCAATTAATTGGAAGTCTTCTATACTTGATAAACAATCGACTTGATCTAGTTTTTTATTGTAAATTATATTTCATGATTCATGCAAGAGACAAGAGAGAGTCATTGGAAAGCTACAAAAATAATACTACAATATATCAAAAATACTACTAATTATGGACTAACTTATATGAATAATGTTAAATATTTTTATCTATAGGGCTACTCAAATTCGAATTATGCTTGTTCAGTTGATGATAGAAAGTCTAATTTAGGGTACATCTTTTATCTTGGATTAGGACCAATATCTTGGCATAGTAAAAAGAAACATATAGTAACACAATCATATACTGAAGTAGAATATCATGCAATAAGATATACAACTTGTGAAGCACTATGGTTACGATATATATTATCTGACATGGGAATCAAATGAGCTCCAACTCCTATATTTTGTGACAATCAAGGAGTACTCAATCTAATCAAAAATCCAATTGTACATGAATAAACTAAGCATATTGAAGCACAATGTAATTTCATCATATATCATTTTTAGAATCATCATATCATTTTAAGGAATATTCCTATAGAAGAACAACTGGCAGATATATTTACAAAACCTCTAAAACAAATCAAGTTTCAAACATGCAGAGATCTGTTAGAATAATAAATTATATCCTAAGTTGTTACTAGAATAATATGTGTGGTTGAGATTAGCTTAGTTGATTAAGATCCAATGGATCAGATTGTATGTCTTTGATATTTAAGCAAGTCTCCTTTCATTCAATAATATCAAGTATTGTATTTTTCAACATGGTATCAGAGCGGGCTTTCCCTGCCCTGTGAGCCTGATGAGCTTTTCCTCATGGGGGGATTTACATCATGGAAATAACCCCTTTCTTTTGTTTCCTCCCATCATTTTTTTTTACCGAAGGAGTATGCTCTCCATATTTTGATGGATAAAAAACCAGATGGTTTTAAAATTTTAGTTTGGGAGGTTAATATTTTTTTTAGTTTTTTTAGGGTTTGCACAATGGTGCCATCATTGCTGGTGATCCAACATTTTAGCAAATTGGAGATTTTGAGATGAAGGATTTTTCTATAGTTTCTAGCGTCTAAAAGGAGCGTCTGTGGATCATTTTATATGGAGGAGTTTTTTATGTGAGGCGGACCTAAGAGATTCTTTCAAGAGCCCACATCGTATAATAAGAGATTCTTTCTTGACTGGATGTGTGTAGGGAAAGACGACGACGACGACTATTTTTTAACAGAAACTTTAGGTCGATGTTGCTAGTTTTTGAGGCTTCATAGGGAAAAATGTCGATGGTGATGGCCCTCTTTTCTCAAACCAGTAGCTGGTGCTTCCTTTTTTTTGAAGATGATGACCTTTATCCTCTGGGTGAAACGCAGTTGTAGGAATTTTTTATTGAACGCAACCTATTTTATTCTCCTCCCGACGGTCCGAATATCGCCCCTAGTGGCATCATTTTATGGCAATGGTGGGACTACTTTGTATGAGCATGAAGATGTATTTTTTTGGCTATTTTACCTATTTTTTAAGTCTTCAACATTGCCTATTTTGGCTCATCTTGCGGTCCCCACATTACTTGAAGAATTAGTGGAGTACTTCGTTCCTACACAGGGAGATTTTTATCTCATTCTTTTTGAACTGGATGCGAGCAAAGATTTTGATGGTAAAAGGGGCTGATTTTTTTCAACCAGATATCTATATCTACATGGCACAAGGCACCAACAATCATGCACCCATTATGTGTGGAAAAATTGATAGAGTTCATATTTCCAGGCGGACTGTACCCAAAGTTAACGAGAAGTGGAGAAAGTTCCAAAGCAAAGAAAGAGCCCTCTGCATATGGTGTGGGCGTATACGCTGCCGGATTTGCAGTATTTCACATAACGCCATTAATTTTTGAAACTCGAATGGAGTTCTAAACTTGGTGTTCAAAGGAATTGATGGGGTGGAGTTGAATGCTATAATTATTATTTTTAAATGAACTGTGTGTTAAAAGCTGGTTGGTATCAACAAAAGGTGATCTACGAGAAGGAGGTGCGCTCTTTGATGGCCATATTGCCTAGGTGTAGAGCCAACAGGTCCCCGTGTGCGTTGGCCATTGTACCACGCAGTAAAAGTAGACGACTGGTAGTCACAGGCAGCGATGTTGAATTATGCATAAGCTGATGTGGTGCTCCACCAAGACGATCTTCCCGCTGTCATTTCCAGTTTGTTGATATGTTTTTTTTTGCGAAGGACTTATCGTCAAAACCACCACCACACTAGGAGGGGGACTACCAAGGTGGAACTACAGTTAATGGTGATGATGAGGGGTCAGCTATGGGAATATCTAGGTTACCGATGCACAGTGGAAGCCCGGAGGGGCTCTGATCTTGGTGGCGCCTCCGTGTGGGTGAGCGACGCTCACCGCCTCAAACAAATTTGACATGGGCAAATAAAAACAAAAATGCTTTATTGAGCTTACTTCAACCTTTTATTTCTAAAAATATTTATAAAGTGGGGGCCCACTTTCCTTTTATGGTTTTTACTAAAGTTTTTAGGTTAACTCTTTTTAAGTAATGAATATGGGCCCAAATTAAGCTTTTTTTTTAAACTTGTTTGAAATTTTCATTATATACAAAATTTGGTCCCTATTTTTTTCTCCTACGAGAGAAAATTAAAAACCATGCTGTAATTTTTTAAGGATTCTGGAGGATTCCTTTGTGAGTGAAGAAGAAGCCTACTATTTTTTTTTGCAGATGGTCAATTTGACATCAAATTATAGGGGTGTTTATAGTCGTCGAAAAGTTTTTTTTTGAGGTGGACACATTGACGATGTCCATTTTACATTTTAAGGCACTTTAACCTGTGTTTTGTAGCCTCAAATATATTGTATCAAGGAGTGCATTCTTGGTTGAACCGGACACTCCTAGAAATTTGTTAGTGTGATCCTAGTATCTAGTCATCTCCTCTATATCACCTAGGGGTTGCAGCGGCTAGTTACCCATGCATTCCGATAGGATGAGGAGGTCACCATAAGGATGCATTCAAACACTACATTGGTGCCCTTCATTTTTATTCCCTTGAAGTAAGTTATTTGTCCACTCAGTTTGGACCTTGTTATCAACCCATTGTGTTCATATAGGTGGAAACCACTACTTATGCTTGTGGAGTTGATTTGGACATCCCTTACGATTCTTGTGGTTCTTTCCAAACTATCTTCACCATATTTTTTTGAGACACTTTGGTTTCAAGGGAATTTTTCTTTAGTGACTTTTTTTCATGGCTTAAAGCCTTGATCTATGTCATAGGCACCATTCTGGGAGTATGGTTTCATTCTTTCGGTGATGAGTCTCTATATTTTTGAGACATATGATGGATCCTTTGCAGGATACTTTATGGAAGTTTTCCTAGGGAAGTTGAAGAGGACATCTTACTTCCTCTCCATCCTCCATGCACATATTCCTTCTTCTTCTTCTTCTATTCTAGCAGGTGGTTTTTTCATCTCTCCAACAAAGTTTTCTTCTGCACATATTGTACATGAGTACCTTATCAGGCCTTGTTGCCGGGACTCATACTTGTGGATATGCCACTTGTATTTGGTTTTGTTGTTTTTCACTACCTCCTAGTATCACTTAAGGGGGGTGTTAGTATATCCTAGTACCACTTAAGGGGGGTTTTAGAATAATAAATTATATCCTAAGTTGTTACTAGGATAATATGTGTGGCTGAGATTAACTCAGTTGGTTATGATCCAATGGATCAGATTGTATGCCTTTGTTATTTAAGCAAGACTCCTTTCATTCAATAATATCAAGTATTGTATTTTTCAACAAGATCATCTATGTATATCAAGAGAAGTTCATACCAAATAATGTAATACAGGGGGTGTTAGAATATATTACATTATTTGTTATATATGCCAAGTGTCATTTGGAGTAGACCAAGAGTCATTTGAGGAAGACCAAAAGTTATTTTATAAAACCTATATTATGGATTCTTAGATCCATATTTCATTGTACAAGCTTATTCAAGTAATGCAAAGTAAATCTTATTTTCTTATATAGATATTTTGATTTCTCCTTAGCAATTATGTTTCTTGATTAGATTAAATATATCAAAAACTATCATATATATCATGATTATTTGATAGACCATGCCAAGATCCTAAAATCTTCATTTATTGTACATGTCTATAAGAAATTATAGAAATGCAATACACTAGACAAACAAATAAGGACCTTGAGGTGGCCTATTAAATGATCATGAGAGTTGGTGATATGCAAGTATTTTGAAGAAATTATGTTCACACTTGGTTTTTTAATAAGTAAGAATATGATAAAAAATTCTTAGTGGTCATGAGAGTATTAAATTATAGGGTATTTATCAAGTTGTTGATCCAAATGATTAAAAATGTTACGATGTTATTGGGATAGAAGAAAGGGATATGGTAGTGTCATCAAGGCCATGGATAATCAAGATAAATAATTTATGGGATTGGGAGTACCACTAGTATTAGCTACCCAATGCAAATGTAATGCAAGTAATCATTTTTCTAACTAGGATCATACTTTCCTCATTATGAACCCTCTTGACTCAATGGTATGAAAAGAAAATCCTAAGCAATCATGCAATCAAGAATTGTTTAGGCATATATGAATTTCAAGTATCCATTAATACATGCAACCATCCAAGAAAACACATGAGTAGGCAAGTCATGCATTTAAGCATAATATATTTTAAGATGCATTATTTTAATTGGTTCTTTATGTTATTTCCTATCTAATATAACAAGGTGATATGCTCCAAAGAAAAATTTGGTAGTGATAATGAAGAGACCTAACCAATTAGGCTCATATTTACATTTTAGTTTGTCTTTAGCATTGGTGTTCTTTTTGTTTTCTTTGAGGACTATATCCTTGATTTTAAAGGATCATGGACATACATTTTTATGATAGGCATGCTAAAGTCTATCATGGTAAATTTGTAAGTACTCTAGGGAATTGATATATTTTCTTCTAAAAGGTCTAATTTTATGAAGGCGACCTAAGTGATATTCATCACTAACCAAGGAATATTGTAGTATAACTCTCAAATAAGGGATTTCAAGTTCCAAAGGAAAAATTACCTCAACACCATAAACTAAGGCATACGGTGTTGTGCTTGTTGATGTATGAACACTAGTAGAATACGCCCACAAGGTAGGATATAGTTGCAAGTGCTAATATTAAATTTTTTTATTAACCAATTTCTTAAGGATTTTGATTATTATTTTATTAGAGAATTCTTGTTGACCATTTTTAGGGTGATAGGATTTTGACAATTTTATTGAATTTTATATTTAGAACAAACCCTTTGGACTTATTTATTCTTAATTGGTATACCATTATATAAAATTAAGATAGATGGTATGTCATAGTGACTAATGATTTGATTAATAATGAATTTTGAGATTTGGATTCTTGTTGTAGAAGATAAAGGTATGGCTTCAACCCATTTAGGAAAATACTTAGTGGTAGTTATAATGAACTTATGCCTATCTAATGATTGAGGATTAATTTTTACTATTATGTCTAGAATCCAAGTGGAGAAAGGCCAAGGGTATGTAATTGGTTGTAATTCTTGTGAAGGAGCATGAAAAAGGTTATCATGTCATTGGCATTTGTCACATTTATTAACATAATTGCAAGTGTCCTTTTTCATAGATGGCCAATAATAACCCATCTTAAGGAGTTTACTAGCTATAGATATTCTACTAAAGTGTCAACTACATGATCCATCATGAGATTCTTAAATGTTTGTTTGTGCTTCTTAAACCAATATATTTGAGGAGTATGCCTTCAAAGGAGCATAAATATATAATATCTCCTATGATGACATATTTATAGGCTCATTGTTTGAAATTTTTACTCTTTTTTCAATTTAATCCTCCATGAAATGTACCATCCTTTAGGAAGTTGAAGATATGTTGATACCAAGGCTCTTCAGGTAGAGTAGATTCAATGGTTAACATTTAAAGGTTTGATTTTAGAGTCATGGGTTATTTTATTAATTGTATGATTATAGAAGCTTGTTCATACTCTCATTCTAAAGTTATAAGAGAGGTTTTGTAGCCATGACATCTACATGGTGGTCGCTAGATTGTAAAATAGATTATATTGTAATACTATCAAAATGAGCTATTAGTTTGTCTACATTGTCTTTGTATGGTTTTAATTTTTCATCTTTGGTCTAATAAATATCATTAATTAGGTTAATCACTAATTGAGAGTCACCAAAAATGGTTAATATCTTGATATTTACATTTAGTGTGGCTCAATTTCCTAAAATGAGTGCTTCACTTTTTGTCATATTATTTGTGCATGAGAATTGGAGTTTAGTATAAGTTGTTATTGTCGGGTAACTAGGACAATTCTTAGCCCTACACATTTGTCACATCAAGCACCATAAAATAGATAATCCATGATTTAGGTTCTTGGGATTCTATATCTAAAAAAACTTCATCAAGAAAACTTATATTTAAAGGATGCTTGGATTCTAAAGGTGTTGTGGCTAATTCATCTATGATTCCTTGTACTTTTAATGAATTTTGACTGATGAATTCAAAATCAAACCCACTAAGGGAAATAATACACTTGGAACTTCATCCTAAGAGGTAAGGTTTTGACATTAGGTATCGCAAGGGATATACTCTTGCTATAATATATTTCTTTCTTTTGGCTAAGCATATAGTGTCTTAATTTTTGTGAGGAAAATATGACTACAAAAACAACTTTTCATAGCCCTCTCTCGATGTTGATCATCATATTGAGCTAGCATATATCCAAGGGTATGATTGGTAACAACTATGTATAGCAAAAATGGTTGAGTTAGATTAGGTGGTATCAAAACGAGAAGTGCCAAAAGATAAGTTTTCAAAACTTCAAAAGCTTATTGGAATTCATTGTCCTAGTTGAATTTGGTATCTTTCTTTAATAATTTAGAAAAGGGTTGGCACTTATTAGCTAATTGCAATATTAATATTTGAATGGCTTAGAGTTTGCCTTGAATATTATGAAGTTTAGTAGGATTTGTACGAGGTGGCATAATTGTTATCACTAAAATTTTAGTAGGATTCACCTCAATTCCATGATGGGATACGATAAATCCTAATAAATTTCTTGATGTTATCCCAAAATGCACTTTTGAGGTTCTTAACCAAAAATTTTATTCTCACAATTGCTTAAAGACACATCTTAAGTCTCAGATATGATCTTCATGTTTTTAGGATCGTCCTAGAATGTCATACATAGTCTTCTACAATGTCATGCATGAGGTCATGAAAGATGTATTTTATTGCTTTTGGTATGCTGGACCTACATTCTTTAGGCCAAAGGACATGATTTGATAACTAAATGTACCCCAAGGGGTTATGAAATTTGTCTTGGATTGGTCTTTAGGGGTGATTTTTATTTGATTGTCCCCTAATTTGCCATCCATTAGGGATAACATTTTAGATCTTGCACTGAAGTCTACTATCATGTTTATGTTTGGTAATGGAATATCATCTTTGGGGAACATATCGTTTATATCCCTCAAGTCTTTACAAATTCAAATCAATTTTTTTTTTGTGATAGGTATAACATTGGAGATCTAGTCTAAACAATCTCTAGCTTTAATGAAACCAACATATAAAAGTTTTTAAAGTTTATAACAGGGTGATTTTAGGGTGCATTTTCCTTCATTTTTGCTTGACTAGTTTAGCATCTGAATGTATAACAAGAAGATGTACAACAAAGGTGGGTCAAGTCCAGACATGTTTGCATAGGTCTAAGCAAAAATATCATTAAATTCCTTTAAAAGGTTGGTGTACTCTATACTTTATCTTTTGTTAAGTATTTACCTAATTTTTATTAAAAAATTCTCTTCAATACCAATGTTGATGTCTATTGCTTCTTCAATTAATATTTGTGATTCATATTTTATTTAAAGGGGAGTGGGTAACACTCCTAGGTCTTCAAGTTTTTTAGGATTTAATGATACTTGTTTTGGTTCAGGTAGTTGCAAGTAAGATAGATTAAATATCTTATTGAGATATTCTTCAACATGAGTGAGATCTTGATCATAAGAATCCTTAGAGTTTTCTTCTTCTATATTATATATAAGCTTAGGGTGGACAATAGTTAACAAATTAACACTATCAAAATATAATGTTTTGTGAGGTTATATATTTATAAGGGACCATAATTCCCTTTCACCTTCATCATTCCATTATGAGCCATTAAAAGAGTTTATGTAATTAGTCTTATCATCTTATTCTAATAGAGGTAATGGTTCATTTTTATTAGGGATGTATCCTATCCCACAATGTCCTAACCAAGGTTTAGTTTCTATAGGCTCCTTATTACCTTGCTCAAATTGACCTAAACCTTTTCCTTGATATCCCTTATTAACCAACATTTTTTTAGGAATAAGATATGCAAGTGACATGTAACATGATGCATATGTTCATTAATTTGGCATAGGGTTACCTCCACAAATTTATTCATCATAAGTGGTGCTAGCATAAATAAATAAACAAGTCCCTATTTAGTTTTTTAAATATTTTCTATTAGGCAAGACTATGATATAAGGGGAAATAAAAAGGTTAACTAAGTTTGTAAAAGGATCTTTATTTTGAATGATTAAATTATTTTTTTTCCTCTGTTGAAGATTGATGATCATATCCCAAGTTGATAAGATATTCTTCTAATATTTGTTTACCTTTATTTGATTAAGAAGAAATTGATGGTAATATTGATTGAAGTGTGGGACAAAGGTTGATTTCCTTTCATTAGATATCTAATAATTAACAATACGAAAAATATTTTGGATTCATATGGATATTAATAATTCTTCCTCAATATTCATATTTTAAACATTGATGTAAGGTGGATGTTTCTTCCTTTATGAAATGAATCCAATGTCTTCCAAGCAACATATTATAAGTTACATCACATGGTATGACATAAAAGAGGATATTAAGGATGCATGGTCCTACCTTGAGGGGTAAGGTTATGGTTCCTATGAACTATCATTATTCATCGATGAAATCTCTAATGATGAGTTCAGATTCTTATAACTATTCCTTAACCCAAAATTTTATATAAATTTCACATTGTAAATGTTAAGTACTCCATTGTCTACCAAAATCCTCTTGAGATGTTTACCCCAGTTTGAGATATTATATATAGAGGTAGACCTCCTGTCATGGCATTTACGGGTGTGTTTGTCTCATGGAATTCTAAGACAACACTATTTACTCCAGTGAAACCTACTATATTAGTGATGTCATTAGGATACAAATCTTGAAGGACATTTTTCTCATTCAAAATTTTACTCAATATATCTCTATGAACAAGTGAGTTTTTTTAATAATTCTAGGTGAGAAATATTAGCTAGTATATCTTCTAGTTATTATCAAAGATCAAAATATTATTGATTAATTTTAGGTGGTGCAAGGATTAAAGGTGGTTTTTTGGAAATATTTACTTTGGTGTTGTGAGGAAGGACTAATGGTAGTTGTGTAAAGGGTTCAAAATATTGATATATAGCTTGTTGTCTGGTTTCTACATAGGATGGATGGATAGATGAATTGCATCCATAAAATTAGGAGCTCTCTAATTATGAGAAGGAAAAAGAATTTGAAAATTTTCCAAGTTATTTTTTTTCAATGAGTTTACACATGTTTTTATGAGGGGTCATGGTAAAATTTTCCAAGTTTTGATTGGGCGTATTTTATTGATTTAAGATAAATTTTCAAACTTCTATAAAATCTTGAATAATATTTTACAATGTGATAATCTATTAGTTTTGTGATCATCTATATGATAATAGTCATAGTGTTCTTCTTGTTGATATCAATTGGGTAATTATTTGATGAGGATTGATGTTTGATCACTCATATGACCCCTATTTATTTCCTAGCTAGGTTTGCATAGTTTATTTCTTGCAATTTAATATTGTAAGTGAGTCTTATTCTCACATCCACTTCTTGTGCACTAGTTGTCAAGCTAGTTGTCATTTAGGAGTATTAGTTAGGAAGAGTGAACTCAAAGATAGCTTAAGCACATGTTTCTAGCTAACTTCTTATCTTCTTGTTGGCTAATATGTTACGTGCAATTCCTTATGCCACTATTCTAGCCTTTGGTTAGTGTGGTTATGTATTTTGGGACCAATCCATGATTTTGTGGAATTGGTTATGTATTTTGGGCCTTTTGAGCCTATAAATTAAGTTTATGAATAATAGAGCACTAGTTGGATTTTCAACCTTCTCATTGGTATCAGAGCCTAGTTCTTGTTTGCACTAGGGCTTGTGAGATGAAAGGGAAGGAGATAAAAATTGTTATGAGAAATTATTTCTCATTGAGGACTTGGTTTAAGCTCAAAGGATGCTTGAAAACCATTCGTAGAAGGAAATTCCTTTGGCGACAAACTCCTCGTTCCAACTTTTTTCTTATGCTCAAGGAGTATAGGAAATATTTACCCCAAAGTTATTCCTAATGTGATATTTGGAAAGGGTTGGATCATAGTTACGGTCCAGTTAGGATTACAAAACAATTTAACCCTATTTCCCCTCTTATTTTTGAGTATTGAAGAGCTCAGGGTTTCTTCCCAATACTAGGTCGTGTGTCGACTTGGGTTTGGTTGTCTTTCAAATGCTGGTCATGTGTCGACCATATCTTGAAAGGAGTACTACTGTGAAGGCGTGTGCTGCTGGTTTGAAGGAAAGCTACAATTTTTTTGAAATTCCTGAGGGAAAATTGCCTTAATTTCATTAAATTGATTGTAAAAATTTAAATTTTAAATTTTAAATAGCTATTTTTTCTAACACCTCTAAAAAGGTTTAGAGATAAAAGTTAATTAATTAATTTAATTTAAAACTTAAATTATATATATATATATATATATTTATTGTAAAAAAAAATTGGCTCCACTCGACCGATCCTTCCAGCAGATCGATCGATGGTCCAGAGCTCGGTAGCAAATGCCAGCATATTTCTTCAAACGTTGCTGCCTAGCCAATCAACACTTGTCCAACACTGACGCTACAGGTAGACAATGCTGAGCAGTGCTACCATTGTCGACCCATGTAGCGCACAACAAGCACTGTTGCAGCTCTGCATGTGCAACATACACTAAAGGCTATCGTAGGTGCTGCACATGCTATAGACATTGTAGCATTGCATGTACAAAAAGTGCTGCATGTGTGCTGCACGTGCATTAAGTGCTGCATGCTACAACCAGTGCTACCATCGTACATGTACAACAAACACTGCACGTTGCAACAAGCATTGCACTCTGCAATCAACTACATTATACTGGTGTAGCCTATGCAATACACACAACACACACGCCTATTATAGACCGCGGTGGTTGTGTCTTGCAGATGCACAGGGTGAAACCTGCATTCACATTAGTAGCTAAAAAATCTGATGACAGAAGGTCATCTGGTGTTTTTCTAAAAATCTGCCTCTTTACATTTAATTCCGCAACTTTCTATTTTCTACCTGCATTAGCATTATTCTCTCTCGGGAAGCGTGCACTTGAAGTTACATAATTTCATGCAACAACCAAATTTTGCATGAAAAATTGAGTGGAGTTCAAGTCCCAGTTGGTAACTTCGGCACACTCGACAATCAAGGGTAAATATCATTTATTTTATAATTTTTATTTTATCTAAGGTTTAAATTATTGCATGTAATTTTTTATTTTTTATTAATTTATTTTTAAATAACTTAATTAAATTAATTAATCTTTGATTAATTAAAATTTAATTTTTAATTAAGTTATTTTTAAATTAATAAATTATAAAACTTTAAACCTTAGGTTAGTTTAAATTTTTATAATACTAAGCAATTTTTCATTCTGATCTGCAATTCTTCTAGCTCCAACCTCATAAACATTGTGAAGAATTATTTTGTTCATCTTTTTAAGATTACAAGCAACAAATTTTTGCTTATTTAGCCTTAGGAGTATTTTTCAATTAAGGGCACAACATTGTAACAGGGTACCCAAATTTTTACCCTGATTTTAAGTGCTTTTCCCTTTTACTCCTGGCTTATACCCGATTTTAGATGGCTTCTGATTTGGCTGCCCAAGTGGAAAAACTAGCACATGTTGTAAATATACTTGCAGAAAAGGTGAATGATACTACATTGATTCAAGTTGTAAGTAGCCTTGCTAACAAGGTTAGCGACATTAGCATTCAAAATGCAGCTGATGTTAAAATCTACAACAATGATCCTCGATCTAAAGCAAGGTGTGAAGTGCCATTGTATGATGGTTCCTGAAACCCGAACACCTTGAACAGTTGGCTTCTTAACGTGGAGTCCTAGTTTTCATACACTCATACCTCAGATGAGGACAAGGTTCCCTTCACCAAAATCAAGCTTTCGTGTTTGGCTAAAGTGTTAGTGGAATGCAAGGGGGGACATGATGATCTTACCACATGGGATGACCTTGTACAATCTCTTAAGAAGAGTTTTTATCCCTCTAATTATCAAAAGGAGTTGGTAATTAAGTGGTTTAGATTTCGTCAAGGAACTAATATGACTGTGTAGGATTATATCTTCCAATTCAATAGGTACCAAATTCTTTTGAATGTGGAGGATGTTGTTGAAGCTTTGATTCTCAAATTTCAAAGTGGCTTATTAGAGCATTTGTACAGGGAAATAATGTTTGTTTCTATGGAAACTTTGGATTCAACTTTCAACCAGGCACAACTTGCTGAGGACAAGTTCAAAGTGTACTCACAGGGATTTCATTCTCCTACTACTCAAGTGGTTGCTAGCTCATCAAAAGGGAATAATTCTTCTTCTCCCAAGAAGAAATTTTCCCAACAGAAGAATTTTTCTTCTTCTCCTTCATCTTCTTCTCCTTCTTCTTCTTCCAACACTTGTTATTCCAAAAAGTTTTACAACTATTGTAAGAAAAATGGCCATGAAAAATCTAATTGTTTCAAAATTAAGAAAAGAAGTTTGGTTGTAACAACTCAAGTTGAGGACAAAGAGCAAGGTCCCCTTGAGTCAGTAGGAGAAAGTAGAGCATACACAAAATTATGAGGTAAACTCAATGATGTTACCTTAGTAAATGTTAGTTCATCAAGGAGCGCTCGTGATGCTTTGTTCATCACTCGAGCTCATTTTCTCCATAACTTTGCAACAGATTGTATAGTGGATAATGGCTCACATAAAAACCTAATTGTGAGGTCCATTATCGAGAGATTGAAATTACCGATGAAGCCTCATACTCAAACTTATTCTTTGGGTTGGAAGGATAGTGGTAGGGGCTCAAAAATCACTCACACTTGCACATTAAAATTTGCACTTGGACCACAATTTATAGATAAAGTCACTTGTGATGTGACTCCTATGGATTTTTGTGGGTTTTTTATTGGCCAACCTTTTCAGTATGATAGTAAATCTATTTATGATGCTTTTAAAAGAACCTATACATTTAAAAAATATGGTAAGGTATATCTCATAAAAAGCACCAACACTCCTAATATGGTTTTAAATTCCAAAAAACCGAACAAGGCAATAAAACAAAGTAGTGAGGTTGTTCTACTTTTCATTCACTCCCAACACACTTCTGCATCGGTTTCCCTTTCACATCGGTATTCTACTATGGATAACATGTTGCACAGTTACTCACATATAATTTGAGAGCCTTAGTCTCTTCTTCTACTTCCATGAATTAATGATCTATTAAACCAACTCCAAGGAGTAAAATTATTTTCTAAAATAGATCCCCATAGTGGTTATCATCAAGTGTGTGTCCAAGCTGAGGATACAAGGAAGATGAATTTTAAGACAAATATGGGCCTTTTTGAGTGGTTGGCCATGCCTTTCAGTCTTACCAATGCTCCTGCAAAATTCATGAGGTTGATGTACAATGTATTTTGTGATGTACTTGACAAGTTTGTCATCATATATCTTGATGATATATTAATTTTCTCATCCACTTGGGAAAAACATCCACTACATTCTTCTACAGGGCACTCTCCTTTTGAGGTTTTTTTGGGATTTTAGCCTTTGGCACCTTATGAGTTACCTTTGTCCTTGCCTTCTCCTATCACTTCTCATATTCAGAAGGAGTAAGACAAGGCACACTCATTTATTTAGCACTTGCATAATCTATAGTCCTAGGTGATTTATATTTTTCAAAAGATATAGCAGCAGTGGAAACAAGCCATGGATCAACATCAAATTCCTCATCCATTTTAGGTTGGTGACAAAGTATGGTTGCACCTCGACAAGCGATATTTTTCAGATAAGACTCCTATAAAAATCAAACCAATTCGCTATGGACCTTATACTATCCTTCAAAAAGTTTTCGAGAATGCCTTCCACCTTGATCTTCTTGCACACTTGGGGATTCATGACGTCGTCAATGTAGATCTTTTGAAGTTGTATCATGACTTTACATTGGAGATCGCACCAACTATTACTCATCCTATGGAGATGGTTTCTAATTCTCAGTTACCATTGGATTCAGATTAGATTTATGACATGAAGACTCGATAGAATCGCCAGGGGTATTCCACATCTTATCTGGTGGCTCGATGAGGACAACTGCCATATCAGGCTCATTGGATTTCTTTTCATCAGATATCCCATGACTTTCCTACTCTTCTGAAAGCATTGGAGTCCAATGCTTCTATTATGAGGAGGCATGATGAGGATTGATGTTTGATCACTCATATGACCCCTCTTTATTTACTAGCTAGGTTTACATAGTTTATTTCTTGCAATTTAATATTGTAAGTGAGTCTTATTCTCACATCCACTTCTTGTGAACCAGTTGTCATTTAGGAGTATTAGTTAGGAAGAGTGAACTCAAAGATAGCTTAAGCACATATTTCTAGATAACTTCTTATCTTCTTGTTGGCTAAGATGTTACGTGCAATTCCTTATACCACTATTCTAGCCTTTGGTTAGTGTGGTTATGTATTTTGGGACCAATCCATGATTTTGTGGAATTGGTTATGTATTTTGGACCTTTTGAGCCTATAAATTAAGTTTATGAATAATAGAACACTAGTTGGATTTTCAACCTTTTCACTATTTCAAAGTATCTAATAGTTTGTGGGTGGGATATATATCATTTTTTAATAAATTACCATTTTCAAAATAGTGGTTTGGGTTTCTCCATTATATTTAAATTGACATCTAGGTTTATCTTGTTTTGATAACACTAGTTTTTGAGGAATATTTTGAGTTGTATTTATATTATTTGTTTGGAAAGAATCAGTTACACCATCCCCTAAAATATGTTTGTTTTTGTATTTCCCTTTATTTGAGAAGATTTATCTTATTTTTTTCTTATAATTAAGTTGCACTTTTCTTATAAGGGCAACTTCTACTCTTTTTTCCATATCCACTGCTTCTTCAAAAGAGGTGATATTAGTTATTTCTAGAGGGTAAGATAATTGTTCATGAAGGTTTTGTATGAAGATATGTAAGAGTTCCTTTTGTGGGGGAATATATTGAAGTCTTCCTACTAAGGTTCTCCAATTTGCCAAAAAGTTTGTAAAATGCTTGTTTTTAGCTTGCTTAAGTTGATACAAATCATCTATGATGATCTTCTCTTTGACATAGACTAAAAATTGTTTAACAAATACATCCATAAGTTCTTTATAGTTTTTAATGGAATGAAGGGATATTTGGAAATGCTATTCTAAAGCTAATCCACTAAAAATATTAGGGAATAACCAAAGGTGTAATATTTAATCATGGGTTAGATCACTACATGTGATTTGAAATAACCTTAAATGCTTAATGAAATCTTACTTACCATTATATATTTAAAATTTAGGTATTTTTAAATTAGGTGGAAAAGGATAATTATTGACCATGGGATCTACAGGTTGACTGTAGAATTCATCAAAAGAATAGTTTTGTCCAGATGTTTTACCTTGAAGAGGGGCAATTTGGCATTCTTATTCTTCAAATTTAGAGTCCCTCTTTTCAAGATGTTCTAATTTACCATTTATGTTCTAAAGTTTTGTAATTGATTGATTTAGATGTGTGGGTAAAATTAGTAGGGGTTCAAAGTAATTTTGAGGTATAAGAGGTAGAGTTGCTAAGGGTTGTATAACTTGATTAGTTGTAGTGTGTGTAGGAATATAATTAATCCCTAAATTATTTGTTAAAAATGGATTAGTGGAATTAGGATTTGGAATATGAGTGGCCATGGGGATACTAGAAGATGGTGTTGAAATAGATAAGCCTATAGCAAGTATATTTATGGATATAGTTGGGGGAGTTGTAGAGTCAATATGTTATGCCATAGCCACATTAAGACTAGCAAGATTATTTTGATTTTTATTAAGTTGTGCAATAATAGATTGTCCATTAGAATACTCAATATTTAATTATAATTAGAAGGTTCTCTCGTATTTTGCTCTTTAATTTCTTCTCTAAGTGCATTGAAGAAATTGTTTTTGTTTCTTCTTACATATTCTCTAATATGATCTATAGAATCAAAGATTAATTTTTTAACATGTTCCACTTCTCTATATTTAGGGTTTACCCAAGGATTTTCTTCTTGTTCTTCATGAGGATGTGAAAAAGGTTCATAAGATGTTGATGCTAGACCTTTACTATGAGTGTTATATCGATTTTCAACCATAGGTTATAAGTTTTGAGTAAGAAGAGAGAAGATTTTATTAAATCTTGATTAATAAAGGTAGCAAATGCTATGAATATCCATCAACTGGCTAATATGCCTTAGGAGGATTTCCCAATATATCTAAACCTACCTAATATACTTTCCATTCTAATATATTATTAATATTGGAAGTGACTCAGGTCCCTTGATATACATTATCGCACAAGAGGGAAAACCTTGAGGTACTAGACTAGGAATGATATGAGAATCAATCACACCTAGATATATGACTCAGTAATAACACTTCCACAACAACAAAAGAACCTATTAATAAATTTTGAGCCTCTTACTCTAATTTATTAACGGTTGTACCAATTACAAAAATCTGGTGATATGTGGTGGATGAGTTTGTTTTTACAGCTAATGGAGTTGATTGATACACATAGATGGTGTTTGAACCTTTATCAAATCTGGTGCTTGACTCCCATTCAAATTTTGGCACCTGGGTCCCATTAAAATCAGATGCTTGACTTCCATTCAAATTTTGGTGCCTGACTCCCATTCAAATTCTAGCACCTAAATTTCGTTCAAATTTGCTGCTTGAATCCCATTCAAGTTCTAGCGCCTAAATCCCATTCAAAATTAGATGCCTATCTTTAGTTGCAGGTTCTTGTCTCTTGTATACAATTTGTCTTCACTGTTTTCAATGGCAAAGTGGAAACTATTTCAATGGCAAAGTAGAAAATTATTTTCAATGGTACTCTTTGAATGCATAGTAATATGTTTGACTATACTGTTCACAGTTTGGCTATTTCCAGTCTGCAGTTTCCAGTTTGGTTGTTTCCAAATTTTTATTTCATAGTTCACAGTTTGGCTGTTTCCAGTCTGCAGTTTCCAGTTTGGCTATTTCCAGTTTCTAGTTTCATAGTTCATAGTTTGGCCATTTCTAGTTTCCTGTTTCAAGTTTGGTTGTTTCCAGTTTGACTATTTTTAGGTTAATTATTTTGGGATTGACTGTTTTGAGGTTGACTATTACTAGTTTGACATTGATCAGCTTGGCTGCATAGTTTCCAGTTTCGACTGGTATTGAAGTTATTATTTAATCTTCCCTATGTATGAGTTGTCCACTTTTTTCAAAGTGTAACTATTTTAGACATCTAGGTGGAAAATGTTACGCAACCTTATTTATTTTGCAGTTTTGTAGTTTTGATGTAAATAGCTAGAATATTCTGTGTAGTATTATATTGTAAATACTGAGAATAGCTGGAATTTATTGTGCAGTTTAAATTGAAGAACAGATGGAATTTATTGTGCAGTTTAGTGTTGTAAATACTTGTAAATGTTGTAATAACTGTTTAGTGTTATAAATTCTATAAATAGCTGAAATATTCTATGTAGTTTGGTGCTGTAAAAGAGGATTAATACAACAATTTTAAATGTCAATAGAGGATAAATATTGTAACAGCCCTACAGATCTGGAAGATGAGTGGGAGGGGAAATTAGAAGACTGGAAAAATATCTTTTGTCTATAAAAGAGATATTTTCAGAGGGGTTGATTCATTTTATCACTTGCTGACCTCTGTAACACTGTAGGAAATAATAAAAAATTTTGTTTGAGCTGCATTTTGTGTATCTTCAGTTTGGTTGGATTGCATGTGGCATTGGCCCTTGGTTCACGCCAACCTTACCTCTTGCAGTTGATTCATGTTTATTTTGTATCTTATATTTGTTATATTGTGTCTTTTATGGAGTTTTAGGTGGATCAATCAACCCACTTTTTATTTTGGCATATTGTCTCTTTTTATTTTATTAGTCTGCTATTATAGTTTTTATTTATTTATTTTATGTTGTCCCTCTCCCTTTTCCCAATGTACTTTAGTGTAGTTTTTTAATTGTATTTCTTAGTCCGTGTTGCAGTTTTTATTTTTTAGTTTATTTTTCTGTTGCAGTCTTTTATTTTCCCTTCCCCTATTTCCCCAAAAAGTTTAATCATAGTTTAGTTTAGTTTGTTATTTTTAAGGAGAGCCAACTCTTTTCGAAGGTATTTTCCTCTCAAGCAGTCCCACACGAGAGGGAGATTCCCATGTTGGTGTTGTGCACGGGTGTAGTGTAATTGTACATTTTTAGACATTAATAATTTTGGCATGCTTGGTGGGACTAATATGTAGTTTGTTGTGAAAAATTTGCATAGATATTGGTTATAAAATAGTCAATATTTGGTGTTTGTATTGACTGTTATTTGCTTATTGAAGCATTAAAAAAAATACTTGGTGACTCTGTTGGGTAAAAAGACCATATCATTGATTGCATCCTCATTTTATGAGGGGTGTGTCTATAAGAAGCAATTTAAGAAGGAAAGGTAGATTCTAGTTCCAACAACTTTATTTCAATACCTCAAGGAAGAAAATAAGGGGAAGGACTCAAGATCAAGTTTCTACATCACCTCTAGTTATCTCTTCTCCCTTTACTCCATTCATGGCTCAATTGCCACCTAGAGCATATACTTATTTCAATCAGGATTGGCCTTGATAGCACATGATAATATTCCAGTATCAGCCCTTAAGGCTCTATCTTATTATTCTTGATAAAACTCAGTTACTCCTATGGAACATCTCTAAGATATGGCAAATATATGCTTAGTGCATAATGTAACTACATACAACATGGCTGTTAGGTTATTAATATATTCTTTTAAGGGTAAAGCCCTTCAATGGTTTAGAAGCCTTACTTTTCACACCAATTGTAAGCTAGGATGACTTGGATGATAAGTTGATCAAGTATTTTAAAGATAAATCAGATAGCTTGTCACGTATGGATCAACTAACTACTATAAAAATATCTCCCAATGAGCAGATCACAGGTTTCAATTAGATTTCAAAGGACATGGGATAGAGTACCCATGGAGGTAAGGCCAAATGCACATTCTACTTTTCTATATTTCTTGAGAGCTTTGAGTTTTGACATAGGTATGAACATCCAAACTAGAGGAGTTAATACATATCCTGATGCATATGAAAAGGTTGTTGAAGCTAAAAATTATTTAGTGGTGTGGTAGGATTGCCCCTAGACCTCTTATACCTATATTTCTAGATGTGATTGTACCCTACCCATTATCCTCTTAAGCTTCTGCTAATATTCCAATAGTTAATCCATTTCCAATTAATGAGAATGTACCTAGCACTTTTGGTCAATCAAATGACCAAATGAATGATCTACTGAATTTAATTAGAACAATGGGCAACAAGCTTATTAATTTGGAGAAGTAGAAGAACCAGCCTCAAAAGAGGTATTTCTAGCCATACTACCCTCCTTATCAGCATAAGCCTCCATATAAAAATCATGCTCATCCATTAAGGCCTTTAAAAGCACATTTCCCTGTTATCACCAACCCAAATCAAGCCTTAGTACTTGTGCAAAATAACTTAGCTAAGCAACAAAGGTGGTGACCTCATTTTCAGTTACCTCATAGTCCAAATGGTTGTGCATATGGAAACAGTAGTGCTTTAGTGGCACATGATCCTAACTATCAGATAATGGAACAACAACAATATCAACATCCTCCTGCATCAACTTCTGATATCGTTTTGATGTACTAGCAAGAAAATGAGCATTATGTGGTGAACTAGAATATGGATAATTAGCCTAAAAAGCAAGTACAATCTAACTATAATACTAGGTCTAAAGAAAAATTTGTAACTAGTGGTTCTTCTATATCACAAGCAAACATATCCCCTCAACCTCCAAGTACCAATGTCAAATAGTAGCTTGCAGTCTCACTCAAAGATGTTCCAGATTAAAGAAATTAGCAGACTCAAGTATAACATCCTAGTAGAACATGGCATAATAGGCCTACTTACCCAGTTGTTCAGAGGTCAAGAAATGATTGGACTGACAAACAAACACAAAAAAATTAGCCTATCAACTTGGTAGTGCAAATTAAGAAGACCAACTTGCAAGTTTCTATGTGGGATGTTATTGCATTACCAGGATAGACAGAGCTCCTCAAAGAAGCTCTCAGTCATGTATCTTTAGGACCTAAAAAGACTAAAGAGTCTATTATAGAAGCTACAGGTCTGATACAAATGACTACTAATGAGGTATGGTTACCCACTAAACCTCCTCCTTTTTATATGAACCTCATAATAGGAAAGTATTTGGTCCATAATTGCATGATTGATTCAAGAGCTAGTATTTGTGTAAAGCCAAAGAGAATAGCTAATATTTCAAGACTATCAATTGAGCCTATGAATGCTGGTGTAATGTAGCTAGATGGTACCACTCTTAGGACATTGGGTGTGGTTATAAATTTGGACCTTATTTTGCATGCCTGCCCCAACCTTACCATTATACATGATATGTCAATCATAGACCTTCCACCTATGTTTACTTTATGCTTGTCCAGGGACTTCACAACAAAATTAGGGGGTTATATGTCTCTAGATTGGTCCAAGATGTCCTTAACCACAAGATATGGTACCAAATTTTTCATATCAGTTGAGTCTATCTCTCACTTCCATGTAGAACTCCATGATCCCAAAACTAAAGTTAATTGTATAGCCATGGAGTTAGACAGTTCTTTTGAGCATATCCAAACATCTTCTATTCTTGATACTCAGCTTGATGAGTGGGTAAATGTGTTATATGGATTTGATCCATATGATAATTTTCAAGAGGTTGGAATGGGAACCTACTATATCTTGGAGGAGAAGAGCACAATACTTAGGTCATGAAAATAGAATAACAAACAAAGGGTGTGCGGAAGCTGCATTTTGATGGAGCTAAGTGTAAGAAAGGTGTTGGTACTGGTGTAGTGATCACCTCTCCTTCTAAAGAGAAATTTCTTAATTTCTTTAATCTCTAGTTCAACTACACTAACAACATGGTAGAGTATGAAGCTCTAATTCATGGACTTCTACAAGAAGAGAAAAGAGGTGTGAAACTACTGCAGATTTTTGGTGATTCAAAATTGGTAGTGCAACAAGTGAAGGGGTAATGTGTTGTTCATAATAAACATCTAAAAGCATATAAATGTAGAGTGCTGAACGTACTTGAAGTATTTGATGCTTTGAATATCCAAACAGTCCCTAAAAAGAGCAATCAAGAAGCTGATAGCATGGTTGTTGTGGGGGCACAATATGAGTTACTTGTTGACTTATTCAAGGAGGAACAACATGTAAAATCACTTATTAGGCCCTCAGTTACTAATAATGATAAAAATTGGCAAGTGTTTGACTCCAATCAATATATAGCAAAATTTATTTTGCAAGAAGTTGAGTTTTTAGAGGATATCCAAGCTAAGTTGCAGCAAACATATTAGAATAGTGATATCATTCATCTTAGGAGAAACAAGATTGTTGAGCAAGGTGCAACGACAATATTGTCATTGTTGTCAACACACTCAGATGGACAGGTTGATGCAGTGGACAGTTGTTCGGAGGTTGTTCGGAGTATGTAAAGTGGTGTTCAATGCTTATGAGAATGTTTGTGATGTTCAGGTGAAGTTGTTACAGGTTGTTCGTGCAAATTTGCAAAAGTTGCAAAAATCGTCAAGAAGTTGTCAAAGTAGCAAAAAAGGAAGTTGTCAAAGTGGCAAAATGTCAATGGAATGTGTTGGACAGCCCAAGATACTATTTGGAGGTTTTTTTATCATTAGAAAGTGTGGTTGCAGTGTTGGAACGACCGGTTGCTTCGCCGGTGCATTGTTGGTCATGAAACTGCAGCTGTAAAATCTACGTCGGAGGTCACTTTATGGGAGGAATATTAAGCAATCCATGAGGAATTGGACCTCAAATTTTTTACTGGAGGTATCTGGATATACTGAGAGCTTAAGTTTTAAATTTCAGCCCAAATGGAGTCGGAGGAAGAAACGGTGAGCGTTGCAAAATGGCTCTGGAGCACTTTTTCAATTTATGTGACAGGTGTAAAATCAGCGTCAGAGGCCACTTTGTCGGAGGTATATTAAGCAATATGTGAGGAATAAAACTTTAAAATTTTTATTGGAGGTATTATGATATACAAAGAGCTTATGTTTTAAATTTCAGCCTGAATGGAGACCCGAGGAAGAAACGACAGCAGTTGCAAAATGCCTCCGTAGCACTTTTTCCAGTTTTGGGCAGCCAAGTGCTTTTGCACTCGAATACTCAAATTCATATTTTCTTGTTGTCGAATGTGTCGTTTAAGTGTTGTTTCACGTATAGCTCATCGAATTGAACATATTTGCTTTTTGGTCGGAGTAATTTCGAGGCCTCCAAGTGTGAGAACGAGTAATGTGCACAACACTTTGTCCGTGAACTGTTTGACAAAATGCCTCTCCAAAATAAAAGTGAAATTTAAAAAGGTCATAACTTTTGATCCGTAACTCCTTTTGAGTCCGTTATTTTTCCAGCGCGTGCAGAATTTTAAAATCTAGAAGAACGTTATGTCTCCCATGGGAGACGTTATTGAATGCTGAAATGGTCATCTTGCAACTCAAAATTTGTTAGGAAGTTGAAGTGTTGGAAGTTAAAGGTATTGCAAAAAGGTTTTTAAAAGGAGTTAGTGTGAGTACAGAGAATGGTGTGAGATTGAGATTCAGATCATATGAGATTAGTTAGAGTGGATGTGTAGAGAGAAGCAATGAGCTAGACCACTCAGGGTCTTTTAGAATGGAGATCAGATTTTCTACTATAGTTTTTGTTTTTGTCGAGTGGGTGCTTGGCGATCGGGGTCGGTGCTCCTTGCAGTTGGTGTTGCTAAAGTCTGGGTTGGTTGGTGCCATTCCCTATAGTTGGTGCTACAAAAATATTGTAAAGACCAAATATTTTTGAGGCTGGATTTGGATGGGAGTCCAAATAGTCCATTGGCATAGTGGTTTTCCCACATCGGGTTTCCACTATAAATCTGGTGTTATGTGATGCATGTTTGTGTGATTGCTTATTTTGATTTGATTTCATAGTTGGATTAAATTTTTAATATACACTGATTCACCCCCTCTCAGTGTCATGCTTAGTTCAACAATTGGTATCAGAGCGAGGTTCCTGAATAGGCTTAACCGGCTAGGGTGATCTTGGAAGTGACACAATGGCAGGTGGTGAAGGGTTCTCATCAAACAAAGCACCATTGTTTGATGAAACTAATTATGCATTTTGGAGACTCAGGATGCAGACATATCTTTGTGCTTTGGGATACGATATTTGGGATTCAGTAGACAGTGGATACACAATACCCACCACTTCTCCAACCGATGTTGTTGGTAAGAAACTATTTGAGAATGACTCAAAAGCAAAGAATGCTATCATGTGTGGATTAGTGGATAGCGAACTGGTAAAGATTATGGGTTGTAAAATGGTAAAGGAAATATGGGATAAACTGAAGAGCATTCATGAAGGAGACGATAAGATCAAGGAGGCCAAGTTACAAACACATCGAGCTCAGTTCGAAGGATTGAATATGAATGAGGATGAGAATATAGAGGCATATATGTTGAGAGTTAATGAAGTCATCAATGCTATCAGAGGACTTGGAGAGGAAATCAAAGACTCGATAATCATCAAAAAGGTATTAAGATCTCTTCCTCAAAGGTTTGATTCTAAAGTTTTAGCTATAGAAGAAGCTAAAGATCTGAATTCTTTTAGTATGGATGAGATGCATGGCTCTTTGACTGCATATGAGATGAGAATAGGAAAATCTAAATCCATCGATAGAGAAGTTACTTTTAAAGCCCAAAAAATATGAAAGCAAAACAAGAATCCGATGAAGAAGAGACATTAGATGAAATGGAAGCAAACTTTGTTCGAAAACTAAAAAGGGGAAAAGGAAAATACAGAGGAAAGTTACCGTTTAAATGTTTCAACTATGGAGGCATTGGGCATTTCGCAGCTAAATGTCCACTTAATGAGAAGAACATAAGTGATGAAGGATCGCACAGAGAAAGAAGTGACTGGAAGAAAAAATCAAATTTCAGAAAAGGTAACTTCAAGAAGAAAAGTTTCATCTCCAAGAATGTCAGTTCATCAGAAGACAACTCTAGTGAGGATTCTAAAAAAGAAACAGGTGAAGCTCTTTTCATGGCATTCGAAGAAGAAAAACCAGAAAAAGAATAGGAATGTGATGAAGAAGAAATTGATGCAGAAGTGAATTTGGAAGAGGAACTAATTGCAGCTTTGGATGAATTGAAGATAGAAAGAAAAAGGAATAAGAAAATTTCAAGAAAGCTTGAGGATGCAAATGAAATAATAACAAGTTTGAAAGTGCAGATAGAAGAATCCAAGAAGATCTCCGAAGATCTCGAAGTGCAAATAACCATGAAAATAGATTATTGCAACAAGTTAGAAGAAGAGGTTGTTGGTTTAAGGATGCAGCTAGAAGAGATGAATAAGAAAATTAGCTCTTATCACAAACGTGAAGAGAGTTCTATGAAGCTGGATAAGATTATAAAGAACTAGAAGACTACAGGCATCAAATTTGGTTTGGGTTTTGACGAAGGAGAATCATCAAATGGATCAAAGGCCACAAATGAAGAATCCACAAAGAATGAAGAAAAGAAATAGGTTAATCAAGCAAAAATGAATCATGCAAAGGAAAGCAATAATGCAAGGCAAGAAAGGAGAATTGACAATGATGGTTTCACCAATGTCACACATCAAAGAAGAAGAAGATTTATGGCTCCTACAACAACATGGCAAAGACCACCACCCAGGTTCAATCATCTCTTTTCTGGTTACTATTTTAAATGCAATGGTTATGGACATAAGATTTCAGATTGTAAGTATAATGTAGGACCAAGGAATTTTGCTAGTAGAAATGCTTTTTCACCTTTGATGGATTATGCAGTAGAATGTTATAACTATCATAACTTTGGGCATATTGCAAGAAATTGTAGAAGTACATTTGCATCAAATCAATTTCAGGGAAGAAAATTTCAGCCAAATGGAATAAGACAAAATAGAAAATTTCTCGAAAAACATGCACAAGCTACTGAAAAAAGAAAAGCCAAAACAAGAGCCCAAAACTGTAATCAAACCAGAGTGGAAAGAAAAAGAGCAACCTAAGGAAGAAAAGGAATCCTTAATCGTACAGACGACATTTAAAGCGCAGAATAAATCCGCACCATGGATACTTGATAGTGGATGCTCCAGTCATATGACAGGTGACAAACAAAAATTTGAGAAGTTGCAACAATATGAAGGTGGTTCAGTGAAATTCAAAAACAATGATGGAGCTAAGATAGTTGGCAGAGGTTCAGTTAAGATCAGTGATGAAAAAATCAGGTCAGAAGAAGTCTTGTTTGTGGTTGGTCTAAAGCATAACTTGTTGAGCGTAAGTCAGATTTGTGACAGAGGTCATGATGTGATCTTTAAGAAGCAGGGTTGTGAAATCAGAAAGGCAAACAGTGGGAAGTTGATAGCAGTTGGATCAAGGACATCTGGCAACCTGTACACTCTCTCGAAGACTTCAGAAGGAGCTTGCTTGATTGGATAGGAAGAAGAGAATTGGTTGTGGCACAAGAGGCTTGGTCATATCAGTTTTGACAATCTAGTAAAAATCAGTTCAAAGAAAGCAGTGAGAGATATTCCCACCATTGGCAAACCATCAAATAGCATTTGTGCTTCATGTCAAAAAGGGAAGCAAACTAGAGTCTCATTTAAAACAAAAGAGTACTACACGAGCAAACCTTTGGAACTAGTACATACTGATTTATGTGGACCCATGAGAATGCAAAGCATAAATGGTGACAAATATTTCATGTTGTGTATAGATGACTATTCCAGGATGACATGGGTATTGTTTTTGAAGCATAAATCAGAAGCTTTTGAGATGTTCAAGGTTTTCAAAAACCAAGTTGAGAATCAAATAGGAAAAATGATTAAATGTTTAAGGTCAGACAGAGGAGGAGAGTTCATTTCAGAGGATTTCATAGAGTATTGTGAAAAATATGGCATCAGGAGATAGTTTTTAGTAGCCAGGACACCTCAGTAGAATGGTGTGGTAGAAAGAAAGAATAGGACAGTGCAGGAAATGGCATGGACTATGTTGACTGAGAGTAAAGTAGTAGATATATTTTGGAAAGAGGTAGTCCATACTATGGTATACATCCAAAATAGGTGCATGTTGAGGATGCATGAAAGCAAAACTCCTTATGAGTTGTGGTTCGGTAAAAAGGCAACAACAAGATATTTTAAAGTTTTTGCAGCAAGTGTTACATCAAAAGAACTGAAGAAAACCTTGGTAAGTTTGAATATAGAGTGGATGAAGGTATTTTTCTTGGCTATTCATCAAAAAGTAAAGCTTATAAATGTTACAACAAGAGGCTAAGAAAAATTGTGGAAAGTGTCGATGTTAAAGTTGATGAAGGAAGGGAACGAGTAATTAGCTATGAAGAGAACTACCCAATTTATGAAGAGGTCATTGAAGGAGATGAGGAAGAGGAAATGGAAAAGAAATCAAGAATTGACTCAGAGGATTCGAAAAGTGATTCAGAATTGGAAGAAAATAAGAAATTCAAAATAGGTAGCTGGCAGAAAGATCATCCTAGAGAGCAAATAATTGGAGACCCCATAGTTGGTGTTCAGACAAGAAGAAGATTAGTAAGTAACTACTCTTTACTATCCAACATTGAGCCCAAAAATGTTGTCGAAGCAAGCAAATATGAAAGTTGGGTAAAGGCAATAAATGAAGAATTAGATCAGATCGAGAAAAACAAGACTTGGGAGTTAGTACCAAGACCCGCAAATAAAAATGTAATCGGTACTAAATGGGTCTTTCGAAACAAATTGAATGAAGATGGACAGGTAGTCAGGAACAAAGCAAGATTGGTATGCAAAGGGTATGCGCAAGTTGAAGGTATTGACTTCGAGGAAACCTTTGCACCTGTGGCCAGACTAGAGGCAATTAGAATATTTCTTGCTTTAGCAGTTTACAAGAATTTCAAAGTTTATCAAATGGATGTGAAATCAACATTTTTGAATGGGAAACTTGAAGAAGAGGTTTATATTGAGCAGCCAGATGGTTTTCAGCTTGGTGATGATCCCAACTTGGTTTGCAAGTTGAAGAAAGTGTTATATGGCTTAAAACAGGCACCCGGGCATGGTATGCAAGGCTAGACAGTTATCTTACTCAGCAAGGGTTCAAGAAAGGTATGGTGGACAGTAATTTGTATGTCAAAATAGAAAATGGTCATCATATTGTTGTTGTTATATACGTAGATGATATCATATTTGGCAGCAACAAAGATGAGTTGTGTAAAGATTTTGCAAATAAGATGCAGAAAGAGTTTGAAATGTCAATGATTGGTGAACTTTCGTATTTTCTCGGATTGCAAGTTAATCAAAAGGAGAAGGGCATATTTATTTCTCAAATCAAATATGTGAAAGAGATGCTGAAAAAGTTCACAATGGAGGATTGCAAGCCAGTTAGCACTCCCATGACGACAGGTTGCAAGTTGAGCAAGGATGACAAATCTCCACCTGTTGATCAAACTATGTACAGATCCATGATTGGGAGCTTACTGTACTTGACAGCTACTAGACCGGATATTTTGTAGGCAGTATGCATGGTAGCATGATTTCAGGCTAGTCCCAAGGAGACTCATGTGACAACAGTAAAGAGGATTTTTCGGTACCTCAAGGGTACTATGGAGTATGGGTTATGGTATCCGAAAGGTAAGGACTTCACCCTTATTGCGTATTCAGATGCAGATTGGGCAGGATGTGTAGATGACAGGAAGAGTACCAGTGGAGGTGCATTCTATCTTGGTGATAATCTTGTTGCGTGGCATAGCAAAAAGTAGGAGTCAGTCTCATTATCCACAGTAGAGGTAGAGTATATTGCAGCGACATCATGTTGTACACAGGTACTTTGGATGAAACAAACTTTGAAGGATCTTGGAATAAATTTTAGTGAGCCCATATCGATCATGTGTGACAATACAAGTGCAATCAATATCTCAAAGAATCTGGTTATGCATTCTCGCACAAAACATATTGCTATCCGGTACCATTTTTTGAAGGAGAAAGTTGCGGAAGGTGAGGTTAAGTTGGATTTTGTTCCAACAACAGAGCAAGTAGCGGACATCTTCACCAAACCATTGCCCAAGGAAGTCTTTGAGTACCTTCACAAGAAATTGGGAGTGGTCACACTTCCCAAGCATTGACTAGCTATCGGGGTCACATTCTCGGGGGGAGCATTTGTGTCTTTGTTTATCTTTTTGCTCATGTTTGTGATTTTTGCTAAGTGTAATAATTTTTGCCTGAGAATGTTGTGCATGGACTCAGGGGGAGTTTGCAGTAGCCCTTTGGTCTTGTTGTCAAAGGGGAGAAGAGTTACAGGAAATTGTGCGTGTGTTGCCAACAATTCCAAAGGGGGAGATTGTTGAGCAAGGTGCAGCGATAGTATTGTCATTGTTGTCAACACACTCAGATGGATAGGTTGATGTAGTGGATAGTTGTTCGGAGGTTTTTCGGAGTATGTAAAGTGGTGTTCAATGCTTATGAGAATGTTTGTGATGTTCAGGTGAAGTTGTTACAGGTTGTTCATGCAAATTTGCAAAAGTTGCAAAAATCGTCAGGAAGTTGTCAAAGTAGCAAAAAAGGAAGTTGTCAAAGTGGCAAAATGTCAATGGAATGTGTTGGATAGCCCAAGATACTATTTGGAGGTTTTTTTATCATTAGCAAGTGTGGTTGCAGTGTTGGAATGACCGGTTGCTTCGTCGGTGCATTGTTGGTCATGAAACTGCAGCTGTAAAATCTGCGTCGGAGGTCACTTTATGGGAGGAATATTAAGCAATCCATGAGGAATTGGACCTCAAATGTTTTATTGGAGGTATCTGGATATATTGAGAGCTTAAGTTTTAAATTTCAGCCCAAACGGAGTCCGGAGGAAGAAACGGTGAGCGTTGCAAAATGGCTCTGGAGCACTTTTTCAATTTATGTGACAGGTGTAAAATCAGCGCTAGAGGCCACTTTGTCAGAGGTATATTAAGCAATATGTGAGGAATAAAACTTTGAAATTTTTATTGGAGGTAGTATGATATATAGAGAGCTTATGTTTTAAATTTCAGCCTGAACGGAGACCCGAGGAAGAAACGACAGCAGTTGCAAAATGCCTCCGTAGCACTTTTTCCAGTTTTGGGCAGCCAAGTGCTTTTGCGCTCGAATACTCAAATTCATATTTTCTTGTTGCCGAATGTGTCTTTTAAGTGTTGTTTCACGTATAGCTCATCGAATTGAACATATTTGCTTTTTGGTCGGAGTAATTTCGAGGCCTCCAAGTGTGAGAACGAGTAATGTGCACAACACTTTGTCCGTGAACTGTTTGACAAAATGCCTCTCCAAAATAAAAGTGAAATTTAAAAAGGTCATAACTTTTGATCCGTAACTCCTTTTGAGTCCATTATTTTTCTAGTGCGTGCAGAATTTTAAAATCTAGAAGAACGTTATGTCTCCCATGGGAGACATTATTGAATGTTGAAATGGTCATCTTGCAGCTCAAAATTTGTTAGGAAGTTGAAGTGTTGGAAGTTGAAGGGATTGCAAAAAGGTTTTTAAAAAGGAGTCAGTGTGAGTACAGAGAAGAGTGTGAGATTGAGATTCAGATCAGATGAGATTAGTCAGAGTGGATGTGTAGAGAGAAGCAATGAGCTAGACCACTCAGGGTCTTTTGGAACGGAGATCAGATTTTCTACTACAGTTTTTGTTTTTGTCGAGTGGGTGCTTGGCGATCGGGGTCGGTGCTCCTTGCAGTTGGTGCTGCTAAAGTCTGGGTTGGTTGGTGCCATTCCCTGTAGTTGGTGCTGCAAAAATATTGTAAAGACCAAATATTTTTGAGGTTGGATTTGGATGGGAGTCCAAACAGTCCATTGGCATAGTGGTTTTCCCACATCGGGTTTCCACTATAAATCTGGTGTTATGTGATGCATGTTTGTGTGATTGCTTGTTTTGATTTGATTTCATAGTTGGATTAAATTTTTAATACACACTGATTCACCCCCCTCTCAGTGTCACGCTTAGTTCTACAAGGATTCCAAAGGGACTCATTACTTTAAAAATTATGTTCACTCCTAATGATCAATACAATAGTAAAAAAAAAAGAATGACAACAAAAAGTAATATTTTTTGAGATGTTCAAATTGCTCCAGGTAAAGTCCTTAAGCTTGACAAATGTAATTCTCCTAATAAGAAAGTTGTTTTCATTCAGAAATACAAAGAATATGATGATATTAAAGCATGGGATTATGATCATTTGAAAGAGTATGCTCTAGATGTTATACAACACACTATAGAGCTCCTTCCTAATGCTAAATCAATGCGCTAGAAGTAGAGACCTATCAATCCCAAAGTTTAACCTTTGATGAGAAAATAATTGCTGAAATTAATTAAGGCACATATCATATATCCCATAAAGCACTCCACTTGGATAGCCAACTTGGTACCAATTAGAAAAATAGAGAAATCAGACTGTGTGTGGACTTTCAATTTTTGAATCGTGTCTCCCTTAAAGACCATTATCCATACCCTCAATGGATCAAATTTTGCAAAATGTGGCAGGAGTTGAAATATTTTCTACGTTGGATGGTTTTTCAGGTTTTAATCAGGTAGTGATTAAGGAAGAAGACCGGCATAAAACTGCATTTACCACTAAATGGGGCACATTTCAATATCACATAATGCCTTTTGGTATTTCTGATGCAGGTGCCAATTTTCATAGGGCTATGGACCTGGATTTCAAAGGAATGATAAATAAATCAATTATGGTTTATTTAGATGACATTACAATATTCTCCAGGAATGCTGATGATCATATGCAACATCTAGAAGCAGTTTTTCAAAGATGCAGAGAGTTTGGGTTTTCTTTAAACCTAAAGAAATGTATTTTTACTATAGAAGAGGGTAAACTATTGGGACATATTGTATCCAAGGAGGGTCTTTCCATTGATCCAGAATGTGTTGAAGCTATTCAGACCTTGTCCCTACCTACTCACAAGAAGGCTTTGTAGTTATTCATGGGTAAGATCAATTTTGTGAGGAAGTTTATATCTGATTTCGCTGATATAATAAAACCAATTACCACAATGTTGAAGAAGGACCAGTCCTTTAGATGGATCGAGGAAGGTAAGAAAAGTTTTTAGAAAATAAAGGATGCTATTAATGAATCCCCTATTTTAAATAACCCCAATTTTGAAAGAGATTTCATTTTGCATAATTTTGGGGGAGAATATAGCATTGCTGCTGTTCTTACACAGGAAAATGATGAGAAAATGGATCAGCCCATTGCCTTCATGAGCCAGACCCTTAAGGAGTATGAAGAGAGGTATGATTTTGTGGAAAAATATATTTTTGCACTCCTTAGAGCCTTAAAAAATTTCAAGCATTTGGTGGCTCAAAATAGAATAATAGTATTTATGGTTCATCCAAGCATTAAATAATTTTGTTAAACCATGATGTTCCTAATGAAAGGGCCATTTGGGTGACAAAAATTATGAATTTTGACTTTGAGATTAAAGTGACACAACTAGTATGGGAAAGATCTCTATGTCAACACCTTGTAGAGGATTTAAATACCGAGGAAGCATTTTTTAATACCCAACCAGTAGAAGAAGAGTTAAATTTGTTCCATGCTATGATGGATTATTTAAAATTTCGAACCTACCCAGTGGTATACAAAAGAACCCAAAGAAGAAATTTGATTATATTTTGAAGTGATTGATGAGATTCTTTTCAAAATAAGTCATGAAGATTTGATTATATTTTGAAGTGATTGATGAGATTCTTTTCAAAATAAGTCATGAAGGTTTCCTCCTAAGGTGTATTAAACTAAAAAAGACTAAAAAGCTTTTGGAGGAATTCCACCAAGGTTTTTCAGGAGGTCATTTATCATCATCAGTCACAACAACTAAAATAATGAGAGCTGGTTATTTTTGGCCAACTCTATTTGCTGATACAGTTCAGTGGGTCCGAAAATGTAAGGAATGTTTATTTTTCTTAGGAATAAAAAAGAGGGCTCCCTTTCCCTTACAACCAATTATTGCAAATCAATCATTCACACAATGGGAATTAGACTTCATAGGTGTGATTAATCCACCTTCAAGTGTTAGCCATAAGTTTATATTGACAATCACATATTATTTCACAAGATGGACTGAGGTTGTTACATTAAAAGAAACCATTGGAGGGGCCATTGTCGAGTTTCCAGGAAATTATTGCTACAAGGTTTGGAGCACTTGAGATAGTCACTGCTGATAATGTTAAAGAATTCATAGATGTTGTAGTCACAAAGTTTGGTATCAAGTATGATATTTACATGAAGACATATTCCAACTATTACCCTCAAGGGAATGGACTAGATGAGTCCATAAATAAAAATTTTATCAAGATCATTAAAAGAATAGTGGAGGAGAATCAACAAACATGACATACCAAACTGAAAGCTACCTTGTGG
Organism: Wollemia nobilis; assembly: GCA_028583015.1. Classification (NCBI taxonomy): domain Eukaryota; kingdom Viridiplantae; phylum Streptophyta; class Pinopsida; order Araucariales; family Araucariaceae; genus Wollemia; species Wollemia nobilis. Next base: position 16,003,183 of record JAQPPZ010016436.1, on the reverse strand, counting down.
GTAGACAAAATTACACTAAAGCAAGCCATAGACCAGTCCCCCTTTAGACTTGTGTATGGCAAGGAAGCCAAGATTTCTATTTCACTAGAGATTCCTACCTTGGAGCTAGTTCATCAAATGAATTTAGAGCATTGTGATCCTATGGAGCTCAGGTTTGCAAAGTTGATGCATTTGGAGGAGACTAGAGACCAAGCTAGCAAAAAACTTCAAGAAAATCAACTGGTAATGAAGAAGTACTTTGATAAGAGGGCTACCTCACAAAGATTTGCAAAAGGAGAAATGGTCCTAAAGTGGGATAAAGATAGAGCAAAGCTAGACAAACATACAAATTTTGACTCTATCGGGAGTGGGCCATACATTGTTATAGGCTTTAGAGGCAGCAATGCTTTTGAGCTCTCAAGGATCAATGGAGAAACACTGCAGATCCCAATAAATGGGATTTATCTCAAAGCTTATCCTTAAATTTTTTGGCCATAGGATGTAACTTTAGTTTCCTTTTTGTTGTGTTACCTAAGTGTCCCAAGACACCTCTTGCTTCCTGAGAAGCATGTTTAATTTTACTGTGTTTTAAGTTGGTTGTTTTTAGTTTTGTGTAGTTTTCTATTTTTAGTATTGTGTAGTTTTATGTTCAATTTTGTGCAGTATTTTATTTTCAATATTGTGTTTTCAGTTTTGTGTAATTTTTTTTTTCTATTGCAAGGATTATTTCCAATAGTTCTACCTTACAAAGCAAGTATGGAATTCATTTCTTTGTAAAAATATGAAGATGATCAATGAATCTGTGTCTAATGGATGCTAAGGCTACCTAGTCTTCTAGATTATTTACACATTGTAGGCATGTGTCCCCTGTGAGTCACTAAACTATTAATAAATTTTGAGCCTCCTACTCTAATTTATTAATGGTTACACCAATTGCAAAAATCTGGTGATATGTGATGGATGAGTTCATGTTTGTAGCTGATGAAGTTGATCAATACACACAGATGGTGTTTGAACCTTTATCAAATATGACACCTAACTCCCATTCAAATTTTGATGTCTGACTCCCATTCAAATCTGGTGCCTGACTCCCATTCAAATTCTGGCACTTGACTCCCATTCAAATTCTAGCACTAACTCCCATTCAAATTTGGTGCCTAACTCCCATTAAAATTCTAGCACTTGACTCCCATTCAAATTCTAGCACCTGAATCCCATTCAAAATTAGGTACCTATATTCAGTTGCAGGTTCCTATCTCTTGTATACAATTTGTCTTCATTGTTTTCAATGGCAAAGTAGAAAATTGTTTTCAATGTAACTATTTTACTGCACTATTCATAGTTTAGTTGTTTCCAGTATGTAGTTTCTAGTTTGGCTATTTCTAGTTTTTGGTTTCATAGTTCACAGTTTGACTATTTCTAGTTTAGCTGTTTCTAGTTTTTGGTTTTCACAGTTCACAGTTTGGTTGTTTCTAGTTTCTTGTTTCTAGTTTGGTTGTTTCTGGTTTGACTATTTTTAGGTTGACTATTTTTAGGCTAACTATTTTCAGGTTGACTATTCCCAGTTTGACATTGACCAGTTTGGTTGCATAGTTTCTAGTTTTGACCGGTGCCTACACTTGGAAAAGTATTGCAGTTATTATTTAATCTTCTCCATCTGTGAGCTGTCCTTTTTTTCAAAGTGTAACTATTTTAGACATCTAGGTGGAAAACGTTACACAACCTTATTTATTTTATAGTTTTGTAATTTTGATATAAATAGCTAGAATATTTTGTGCAGTATTGTGTTGTAAATGCTGAGAACAACTGTAATTTATTGTGTAGTTTAAATTTGAGAACAAATAAAATTTATTGTGCAATTTAGTGTTGTAAATAGCTATAAATGCTATAAATATTGTAATAACTATTTAGTGCTGTAAATGTTGTATACAACTGAAATATTCTATGCAATTTGGTGCTGTAAATGAGGATTAATGCAAGATTTTTAAATATCAACAGAGGATAAATATTATAATAGCCTTGCAGATTTGGAAGATGAGTGGAGAGGGAAAATTAGAATATTGGAAAAATATCTCTTGTCTATAAAAAATATTTTTTTAGATCTTTAGAGGGGTTGATTCATTCTGTCACTTCCTGAACTCTATAACACTACGGAAAAATAATACAAAAATTTGTTTGAGCTGCATTTTGTGTATCTTCAATTTGGTTGGATTGCATGTGGCATTGGCCCTTGGTTCACACCAACCTTACCTCTTGCAGTTGATTCATGTTTGTTTTGTGTCTCGTATTTGTTGTACTGTGTCTTTTATGGAGTTTTAGGTGGATCAATCAGCCCACTTTTTATTTTGGCGTATCGCCTCTTTTTATTTTATTTTTATTTTCTTAGTCTGTTGTTACAATTTTTTATTTTATGTTATCCCTCTCCCTTTTCCTAGTGCATTTTAGTGTAGTTTTTTAATTGTATTTCTCAGTTTATGTTGCAGTTTTTAATTTTTAGTTTATTTTTCTGTTGCAGTATTTTATTTTCCCTTCCCCTATTTCCCCAACAAGTTTAATCATAGTTCAATTTAGTTTATTATTTTCAAGGAGAGTAAACTCTTTTTGAAGGTATTTTCCTCTCAAGCAGTCCCACACGAGAGGGAGATTCCCATGTTGGTGTTGTGCACGGGTGTAGTGTAATTGTACATTTTTAGACATCAACAAAAAAAATTATTAATTCTTGACTAATGTGGTCTAACTAATCAAACAAATTTAAGTGATCTTGTTTAAGTTTTGATAAATTAATTTCTTTAAAAGAAATATGTTTGTTCATGTCAGGTTCACCAAAATGTAGATTTGGAACCTCTTTCATGTAGGAGACAACTCAAGTCTCTTTTCAAAGGAGGCCTATATGTGTAGAATCTACCTCAATGTACATGTATATGTTTATGTTCAAGAGGTATATTGTGAGTTAATTAATAAACACCTAATTTTTTATCTCTAAAAATGCCATTAAGATAAAATTGACTAAACTTAAGCAAGATGATCACTAAATTTGTAAGCTAGATGCAATAATACAAGAATGCAACAAACAAGGTTCCTATCCTAGAATGCCTTTTTGATTTGAATGATTTTCTAAAACTAAAGAGAGTTTATTTTCAAGGAAAATAAGAGATGATGTAGAAAAAAAGCTAGCCTAAATGCAATTATGTGACCTAAAATTCCTTGCCTAATTGCCTTTTGAAATAAAATATTTGCACTATTATATGGATTATTTAATTTTTCTAAAATAGGTGTGTTTTAGGTAAATTTTATACAAAATAAGAAGTCAAAACAGAGAAAATAGTGAAAGGACAATGAACAAATAATTTCACAAATAAAATTACCTACTTCTAGAAGGCTAATCAAAAGCACCACTAGATTTAGTGGTGGATTTGACAACCTACAAGTAATGGAAAAACAATTGAAATTAGTTTTAGGGTGTTGTTTGATTATAGAGAAGTGATAAACTAGCTTCCTCAACTGATCACACCCCAATTTTTTGATAAAAAATAAAATTATACCTTGAACTTGAAAGAAAAAAACCAAATTAGAAAAATTACTATTGTTTCAAAACTGCCATTGAATTTAGTGGTAGATTTTCTTTGTGTAAAATAGAGATTCAAAAGCACCAATTTCTAGGTTTAGTGACACTATTAAATTTTCAACCAAAACTTGATGTGTTTTGGGGTGAAATTGGAAGGAAATTTGGCCCAAACGCTATCAACATTGATGAAAGAGATAAAACCCTAATTCCTAAGGCTTGCAAGCTTAGGAATTCATAAAATCTTCTCACATAGTCTCCAAATTTTCTAAATATTGAGGTAAAAACAAGATAAGGCAAAGATAAAGTGGAAATGACTATTAATTGATAATTTTTTTGAGATTGTGGTCTTAGATTATCTAAATAGCAAGGGAAACGGTCCTAATATGGCTTCAAGATAACGTAGAAGTATACAAAACTTATGATAGAGAAGATTGGAAGCTATGTAATCATCAGAGTTTATCAAATTAATTAATATTCTATTACTAAAACCAAATGAAGTTCTAAAATAGATATTTGAGAGGTTTGTGAGATCAATAAAGGACCTAATGCTTAATAGAAACTAAGATTTTATGAAGTAATGAAAGGATGTAAATATTGAATAGCTATAATGACTACAAATAAAATTAATGTGAGTTCAAAGTATGCATGTATGCCTGAAAATAAATATAATGTGATTTTACAACAAAGATTAGTGATCAAAGCATAAAAAGAGTGATATTAGATTGCAAAAATAAATGTCTAAGCCTACAAATGAGATGCTACTAATGTGTAAAATAATTATAACATATAACAAGCATACAATGAAAGTATGTTAAACAAGAATAAGAATAAAATGTATGTGAATAACATAGATTTAAATATTAAAATGCACGGATAAGAAGTGCAGTAGAGAATTAACAAATAAAATAGAGACATAAGAAAACTTATTATAATGATGAAAATAAGGATTAGAAGCAGTAAATAATAAGAAATATGAATATTAATGGCTACAAAATAGAAATCCAAGTATTAGCAAGGCTTGAATAAGAGGTAAATGCATAAATTTATATTAAAGAAGATGAAAAGAGAATGAAGCTAGGGATTTTATTGTCTATCAAGACCTCCTATTGGCACCAAGGTGATTTCCTTGCCCTAATACCTATTTCCTTCCTCTACTTACCCAAAATGCTTGACTCAAACGATTCAAATAGAAGAACATGAGAGAAATAAGAGTAAGCAAGAACGAGAGAGCATTTTGGCAAAATATGACTATCATAAAAATCCTATGAAATACCCATCCCAAGAGCTCTATTTAAATATTTTGGGATGGTTGATCCTTGGAGGGAAAGAAGATCAAATATACCATTAGTTCAATGAAAAAAAATCAATTTTGTAAGGATGAGGAGAGGACTAAGAATGTGTGATAAGATTAGGGAGTGGGATGAAGGAATCTATGTGCTTCTAGTTCATGTAGAGAGATTTTACTCATGTTGTAAAAGTTCCACTAAAGATTGTGATGGATCTGGCCAAGTGGTGCTTTTGATAAATGATCAAGTGGACCAGTCAAAATTGCTAAAAAAGTGTTGTTTTGCAAAAGTGCCAATTTTTAGCAATAGTGTCACTGTGGTGCTTTTGAAAAGTATGGTGCTTTTAACAAGAGGCTAAGTTTAATATTTGGGTTTCTTAGGTTAGGGTGATTGACTATAGATATGATGTCTAGTATCTTTCCTAGAGTTAAGGGTTGGAAGATATTTCAAAATTGTATGTCTACACCTATGAGCAAGTGATGTATTTAGTAGGTGAAGTATAGATATATTTGTTGGGGTATCCTCAAGTTGTTTTCAAAGGTCAAAGGCATTCTTTCCTTTGTCTTGGGATCTTAGAATTATTGGTAGTTCTTTAGAAGAAGAAGCATGTATAGCTTATAATACCAAATGGGGATTAGAGGGTTGGTTTGAGGTTTGACCCTTTTCTTTAGATTGGTGTCTAGTGATGACACTAATCTAGATCATTTCCACTATGTTTGGATCTAGTGGTAGAACATTCCTATACTAAACATGGTTGGTGGTATGTTGATCTTGTTTGGGTAAGGGATCTTATAAGATACCTATATCTTGAATAAAATATGTTGTTTATTTAGGGTTAGGTTTACCAACAATAATACAACCATCATCGATTAAATCCTACACAAGGTGCATAATAGTTCTACACTTATTGGTATGATGTCCATTTGTGTAGTTAAACACACAATGTTCATTGACCTTAAACTAGGGTAGCTTCTCCCTTTTAGGGTCAACAAGTCTTACTAATGGTAATTCTATAATTTTAGCATACAAAACTTGTCCTAGGATAGAGGATAGGTATTTATTAAGTTGAGTGAACCTTTTTTTGGGATTTTATTGAACCATGTCTAACACAAGTTTTTGTAGAGCAAAGGTAGTATTAACATTGCTAGCTTTAATGTTGTTGATGGGGTAGGAGTCAGTTTTCCCATCACCCACAACATGATTTTTATTGTATTGTCCTTTAGAATTAGAGGAGTGTTATTTTTCCTCTTTCTTCTTATTTTTTAGTTGTCCTCTACTTGAAGTGAAGCTTCCACTTGTTTGCCTAAGTCTATCACATCTTTGAAGGAAGATATGTGGGTTATTTCTAATGGATAAGCAAGTTATTCTTGTAAATTATGTATGAGTATACGCAACATATAATTTTGTGGTGGGGTAAAAGGGATCTTCCTAAGGCTTTCCTTTCAGTTAAAAACTCTATAAAATACTCACACTTATTTTGTTTAATTTGGTATAGATAATCTATAGTACACTTCTCTGTGATGTAGAATGAGAATTGTTGAATAAATATTTTTTCTAATTCCTCAAATATTTTAATTGAATGACATGGTATCTAAAATACCATTCCAAATATTATCCACCAAGAATTTTAGAGAAATTTATTAATAAATGTGCCTCAACATAAGATATATCATAACAGGTCGATTGAAATGTTCTAAGGTGGTAAGTTGGATTACCTTCTCCTAGAATTCAGAAGCTACAAAGTTAGGAGGATAGGGTTGACTAGTAAGGAAAAGTTCTAAGGGTTGGTCACAATAATATTTGTAGGAATAATTCCCTCTTACTGAGTCTTCTTGAAGGGAAGCTAATTTTTGTTTAAATTCATAGTTTTTCTTAACTATATGTTAGAATTTAGATTTTATATCTTAGAATCTAGGATAAGGAAGATTGAAAGGAGTCTATGGTGTAATAAATTATTATTGCAAACTAACCAATGAGTAAGTTTTAAATTTTTTAGGGATTTACCCACAAGGGGTAATCATATTGTTTTCTCTTGAGTTAGTAAGAAGAAATAGATTAGTGAAGGGAATTCTAAGAGGAATAGGAATTTGGGAAGAAGGCATGCTAAAAAAGAGATTTGACATACTACGAAAAACATCCATATTCTAAACTTGAAGTATGCCTATAGGTTGTGAGATAGGATGAATTATATTATTTTAGATGGCTTAATTCTTAGAGGTGAAGACCCCTAATTCTCTAAATAAGATGGAATATTATGGGTCTTTCCTTCTAGATATGTGATAATAAGGGGATTATAACCCATACAATTTAGGCTAGAAGGGTTGCAATCTATGTGCAAGGACCTATGGGATGGATCTCTTTGATAAGATATCATATAATTTAACCTAGGTTGTTGGAAAAAATCCAAGAAGGATTCTTTCACAATATAAGTGTTCAAGAGTTCTTCATCAAACCTCAAAATATTTTGCATAACTTCTATATTTCCTTGAAGGAAAGTTGATAGGTGATCCATGAATTTGAAAATGATTTTTTCTTGTTCATTATGAATAGGTAGGATTTTTGAATGTCCTTTGTTTCTCTTGAAGCTCAGGTAACGTTGATAAAGCATTCAAATTTTGTGCTAACTATCACACAATATTTTGAGTAAGGTAAGGAAGTTCACTTGTAGCCTATAGAAAGGGGGATTCAATTTTACTATAGTTATGTTTCAAGAGTTTTTATAGAAGAAATAGAAAATGTTTCAATAATACTTTGATCACCAAAGAGAACAACCCATCTTATGAATCTCATTAGCCCACCAATATATACTTACCATAAGAGATACCCCTCAAGGCTTGTATGTTAGTTTAGTTAGAGAATCGTTATCCTTTCCGCAATAGGAATAACATTTGGTTAGGTTCCTGTTATATTTGATTAATGTGGTTTATTCTATGAAAATAAATTAGATAGTCTTAATTAAAGTGTGGTAAATTTTAAGTTGATTAAGGCCAAGTATTGGTCAAAGGGTTGTTGACCCACATGGTGTTTCACATTGAGTTCACCAAATATTAGGGAATGGATTTAGGAATTTGGTGGTGTTGGCCTCCAAAAGTATGATATCTAATCGTACACTTGGACAAGGGTTCTCAATTGAACCTCATCGTGTTGTTTGAGCTTATTTGGTGAGGAAGTTTTGGGTTCATCAAGGGTTTTTATATATTAACCTAAATATAGTTTTGTTGGTTCAATTTACTTACACCTAAGGGTTTTATTAATGCAATAGGAATGATCATGCAATGCAATATAAGAAAATAATGAAAAATACAAAGATCATAATCTACATGATTTTTTTATTTTCTTGCACTAACTACAAAACTAAGATAATATTATTAAATTTAAAAGAAAGTTGATTTTTTTAAATTTTCAAGCAAGTTTGAAAGGACGCATGTACAGACAAATTTTAGCCTAATAATCCAAAAATACATGCAATTCAATTTCGGATGCCTGAATAAAAGAGAGCGTATTTCCTTGATGTATAATTTAGTAAAAATTCTAATTCTTTGATTTAAGATTCGTTTAATGTACTTATCAAAGTAGAGAGTAAGCAATATAAAACATATCAATATTGAAATCAAATACCATGAGAATGAGAATACTCATATATTTTATGATAAATGCCTCTATATCCTAGACTTCAATTTTCCTATTTTCATGACATGTTTCCCTTTCTTTATCTTGCAAATCTAATAAGGTAAAAATAAATACAAAAGAAAATAAAAGGAATAGATATATATTTTAAAATAATATTAGCTTTGGAATCTCCACTAAGTGTGTATGTGAGAGAGATCCAACAAGTTTAGTTTAGGGAAGTGAGGTGTCTAGTTGATTGCTCAGTTAACTTAGTTGTAAATTGAGTTAACTACCTTGATTTATAGTCAAAGTGGAGTAGGGAGTTAACCACCCCTGATTGGTAGTTGCATGGACTAATTAGAGGTGGAGTGAAGAGTTGATTATCGCTAATTGATAGTTTAAATAATATATTATAATTTTGACTCAACCAAACATATAATCAATGGAACTAGCAGTTACTAGGAGTCATGTCACCAAAACTAAAGCTCTATTAATGGTTCTGAAATTTTTCATGGGACTACAAATTTACCATGGAATTTTTTTCTAAGAGCCTATAATTTCACCCTATTTCTTAAACATGGTCATATCTATACTCATTGGGAATATCTTTCTAAGATATTTTCAACAATATCAAATTTGTGAAATTTGGATTTGATATAATCAAGTTTTGTAAAGGTCAAAGTTGATGGGTTGAATCCACCGTGAGAGGTCAAATTCACCTTGAGATGTCAAATTTTCCCCAAGGTGTGAGTTTCTATTCAATGTTCAAATACAGGTATGTTTATGCTCAATGAAAAGATATTTTTATATCTTTCCAGTGGTACCAAATTTGTGAAATTTGGAGTTGATTTGCTCTAGTTTTTTAAAGGTCAAAGTTGATGGGTCAAATCCACTATGAGAGGTCAAATTTTCCCTAAGATGTCAAATTTTCCTTGAGGTGTAAAATTTTCCTTGAGGATAAATTATGGTCATGTTCATACTTGTTGGAAATACTTGTGAAATTTAGAGTTGATTTGATCAAGTTTTATGAAGGACAAAGTTGACGTGTCAAATTCATTGTGGGAGGTCAAATTCACCTTGAGATATAAAATTTTCCCTAAGGTGTAAAATTCATCTTGAAGGTAAAATATGGTCATTTTCATGGTTGTTGGAAATCTATTTTTGAGATCTTTCCAATGGTGCTAAATTTATGAAATTTGAAGTTGATTTTCTCTAGTTTTGTAAAGGTTAAAATTGATGGTGTATTTCACATTGAAATTAGGTACAAAAGGGTATTTTGGTCAAATTGGTTAAATATGTGATGGGTGACATGTTGGTTGGACATTTTTTGGGGGAAAAAAATTGCCTCTACATGTCTAAACCCCCTCAAATACATAAGCATCCACCTTGTGAAGCACATAGCCATTCGAGGTGCAGTGTTGCATGCAGGCGAGGAAAGTGTTAGAAGAAACATTACCTATGAAGTCATTTATACTACAAAAAATAAATGGGTCCCAAAGAAAGCAAACTTGGACTTGATAATTCCCTTTGTAAAAGTAATCAAATCTCCCATCTCCTTGGTTCTAGCATTGAAACAAAGATATTGAGTTACTTTCCTCCCATCACCCTGCTAACTTGTGGAGACTATAAATATTTGAGACCATAGGGTAGGGTAGGGATCATAGGAGCCTCTTTCCTTTTTATATAACATCAATACGAAATTCACATATGAAGGAAGGAACATGAAGTGATAAGATATCATACATGACTAGAGGTTTATACAAGGTAAAATCATAGTATGTACTTATAAAATCCTCCATCATGAGCAAGTAATGTAAGAACATTACTCCCCTTATATATTATTAATAGGATGATATCATCCTAAAGGACCAAATATTATTTGAACAATAAAATTTTTGTGAAGTGGTACAACCTTAAGCAACACAAAAGCAATCCAACCTATCAATCAAAACTAATTCCTCGAAACTAGATTGATAAAGGGAAAACTACTCAGAAAGGTAGATAAAGAGTCTAGTGAGTTTGTTAACTAGATAAAAATGATATAAAATATTATCATATACTTTCCCATGATCCTTTCCAAACCATGCATTCAAAATAGGGCACCTATCACTTCGCATTTCACTTTAAATGATAGTATAGTGGGGAATTTAGGTGTCACCCATTTGATTAGATCTCAATGGCTAAGATGACGAAACTTCCTAGGAATGATGAGATTATAATTAAGGAAGGTCACACCTTAGTGATAAAATTCAAAAAATTTACCAATAAAAATAAATATGCCACATGAACCAAGAAACTTTGGTAGCCTAAGGGATGGCTCCACTTGTCCTAGAAAACCATGAAAAATGAAAAATTGTTGCGCAAGAAATAGTAATAGTTATGAAGCCTATTAAATCCATAAACCTTCAATTTTTTTCATCGTGCACCAAGAATTTAGAGATACTACAACCTAGAGGAATATAAAGCAACCAAAGAAATAAAAAAACTTTAGATTAGTACCTAGCAACCATGGAAATAAGAAATAATGCTACATTATTTTTATCAACTTGTTCCCACACTAGGAAGGGGTTCCCTACTAGGTCTAAACCAAATGAAACCTTGTTCCAAAGTCCTCTTGAAAACAAAAGTAGAGAAAGAAATCGATCCTAAGTTTTCTAAGAACACAAAGAGCTTGAGGAAGAGAAACATTTAGAGAAGTTAGTTCCAAGAGGTTGAATCCTGCCTTGCCTAGTACATGGTACCCCAAGTTTCCTAGTACCTAGAGTTTGTGGCTGCTTATACCTATAACTACCATGCACAACATGAGATAGTCATGGGCTACAATAGCTACTTCAAAATTACAAAATTAACTGAGGTAGTGCAAGATATGTTAATGGTACCTCAAAGGATGGAGGTCAACCCCTTTAGCACCAATTTCCTCTATTCTTAACACCAACAACCACTAAAGGCCTTGAATGTGGAGCTCACTGATAAGACAGTTAGCATACTATTTTTTCCATTATCTTGGTCACTATTTAGGATGATGCATGTTATGTATTGAGTATGATTGTATTTATATTTGGTGCTAAAGAAGAAAATCTAGTGATATAATTAGGACTAGGCATCCTATACACAATGGGGTATATGACCAAGGATAGGGGTCTAATTGTAGACTTCAATGCCTACATAGATCAATAGATCTATGAAGGCATGGAATATTTTGATACCATTTTGGCTTTTAGATATAGTTCTTACCTTGTACACCTTGCATAGGCTTAGAATCTCTGGATATATGAGCATTTAGATCTAAAGGTTAGATACAATAATAACCGGAGGTAACTTGCATCAATTTGGATAGGTGTCCTTTAGTAGACTTTCTCCTTCTACAATTTTATGGATAATTTCTTGATACCAATATTATGTTCCATAAAAGGGACCAAACCTTAGTGCATTCCATAAAAGTGCTCCAAAAATTTATGCCATGAATACCAATTAGGTTGGTTCTTCCTAGAGAGTCACAACAACATCCAAATCAAATTATTTACAAATAGGTATACCTACTATCGATGAATGTGATGAAAAGGGTATTTTTCCTATAGATGTTAAGGTAGCTTAAAATTGTGGATGCTACCTATGGGGCTAGGCAAATCAAGACCAACAACTATAAAATTTTGATAATGCTAGGGGGAGTATTCCAACTAAAAAGGAAATTTATATCCCTACTAGAAGATAAAATTGAGATTCTAAGCCTCATAATTCTAGAGGAATCCTAGTTGTTTGACCTAGAAGGATTATTCTAGACATGGCTATCCCACATTAAAAATACCAAAAAGTTCAATAACCTAGCGAAGTCATGGCTAGAGATATATTGGATTCTTGATGAAGGTTTTAACCCATTACTCTAAGAAGTGGATTTCCTATCTTATCCATCAAAGCTAGAGCCACAGTTCAAATTTTATGAACCCAAAGGTAACATTGAGCCTAGGAACAAGATCACAAGGAACAAGATAGAGTAGTTGCAATAGAAGGGTTACCTTGAGGTAAATATCTAGGACCGATGGATCTAACAATATAAAATTAAGGATATGATATCAATGCTTGAATAGAACCTATAGGATCAAAATTTTAGCAAAAAATATGAGGTAAATGAATCATAACCTGATGATGATAGGGAGGAAATAAATCAAGCATTGTTATTTAGGAAACCATTACAATAAGATAAATAACAAAGGCTTGATTTGGTTATCATTTAGGTCTCCCTAGAGACACCACCAGAATTAAGAATAAGCACCATCAATATTACTATTTTTAAAATCCTAGTTATAGATGCTTTGGCTAAGCCTACACCACAACTAGAGAAGAAACCATAGGAACAATTAAAGAAAAATAAAGACTCCAAGAAGTAAAAAAAATCCCCATATGACTAAAAACCCATGAAGGAAAAAAGGAGTAAGGTTCAGGTCAAGGAGATACCATTGTTAGAAAATGACCCTAAAGAAATTACCTAGGAGACTAAGGAAGATCCAAAGGAGGTCCTACCAAAACCATAATAGTTCCCCCTATTGTATTCTTCGATTATTTCTTTAAAGTGAACAATAAACCCCTTAAAAAAATTGAAATCACTAATAAACATTGAACAACAACTGTTTAATCTTTTCTATCGGTTTAGCAAATAAACCAAGTAGAATGCAAGCTAAATTATATTTAAACCATATCTACCAATAAATGAAACTTTAATTACCTAAACATCCTTTATCATCTGAAGGTATCTTTACCTATGATGTATACTTTACATCGATTAATATTCTAAATAAAAGCCATGGTTGATGAACAATACACTAAAATACAATACAATATTGCTAAATATGGCATTACCAAATCAAGATATGGAATAAAATCTCCTTCTAGACATGATATGCATATTTTTATGGTTGTTGTTGAGCATGAGAGGATTTTTGCTAGCTCTCAATTAGGAAATATAGCAAGGCCATGGTTGAGAGCACATGGTTTGGCTCAATCAAGGGTCTCTAAGAGTTCTTACAAGAATGACTCCTTATTAAGATATGATTTTTTAGGTGCACTTGGACCTAACAAATGGAAAATGGGGGTGCACTATATAAAATGAAAAATAACTCAACAAAATAAAATAGTGCCAATGCGTAAAAAGATTCATTAAGAACTTACAAAAATAGGTTTGAATGTTATGTGCCAGTGGTGAACACTTCCTCTCCTCAACACAATGAAGCATTTATGAGATTAATTAATCATAGGCATGCATAAGGAGGTGGGTCCCATAGGAGAGGCACCTTATATGGATGGTACAAAAATAATTTCAGGCTTTGACACACACGTACACTGATAAAATTCAAAATAGGTAAATATATTATAAACACATATATGCACATAAAAATGGGTCCATAGGGAGCCATATATGGCTAAGAAAAAAATTAATGTAGGCTTTTGTATATATATATGCAATCAAATAATTACAATAATTGTGCCAAAATTAGGGGTTCAAAATTACCCATAAGCTACTCAAGAGCCGATTGTTTTTACAAAAATAAATGAAAGGAAGGTCTAAAAGAGAATACAATTGCAAACTTGCCAATTTTTTACAAATCTAATGTAACTCCTATTTATAGATTACAAGGGAAGGGTTTTCCCTCCAAAACTCATGTAGAGATTTCAAGGTGGTAACTGCTTCTAATGCCAAATCATGTCTTGTCTAATTTATTTATCCCTCTAAGGTTCTTTGGATTCAAAGTTATAAATGTCAAATGGCCTTGATCCTTTTGATGAGTAGCTACCATATTTATTGCCATATACCCATTTCTAAAATTCCCATCATCTGGGCATTGAAGATCTCTTCATTTAATATTTTGGATCATTGAGCTACTTCTATCTTGGCTCCCATTTTATTGTTGTCATTTCATGGGGACATGAGATATGTTTTGGTAGGAAGGATTATACTCCTTGAAGACTGAGCACCTTATTAATTTTGACTTTTGGGGCATTGATGCTTTTTATTTGAAATATTTTCTTATCACTTGAAATTGGGGCTTCTTGATATCAGAGCTTTGGGATTTTTTGTCTTAGGTACCTTAATGTCATAAATTACACACATTCCTTGCCCTTTGATTGGAACTAACAAAATTTTGAGTTTTTGGATAGCCTTCTTTTCTCAAGATGTTTCCTCCAACAATCAGATCTTTTTTATCTAGGTTTCTTCTATGCTTGTTTGTGGCTCAAACTTCCACTTTTCCTTCTTAAAAAAAAATGTGTAGTGAGTCATAACTATAGTTCTAGTGGCTCTTGGGGGATATTTAGCCTGTTAAAGATAAGAAACCCAAAAAATTGGTGCCTTATTCCATTGGGCACATAGTTAGAAAAATATCCCTTAAAAGTGAAGCCACATATTTGAAATTTTACAAATGGTCGAGACTTCTACTATCTCATGAAATTGAGATCACATATAGTATATATGGACAATTTTTTAAGTGAGTGGCCTTTATCCATTGGGCATGGAGTCAAAAGGCCCACCCACTAGCTACACAAGTTCTTTTATTTTTCTCTAGCTTATTGGGTGAAATATTGTCATGCTATTGAAACTAGGAATTTTTAGCAGCTTTCTCACCTTGAACATGTAGGTGCAAGATATGATACTATTGCTAGCACCACTAGGGTGAGATCCCTATTTATTGCTTAAGCCTCTTGATGTCATCTTATCCTTATGGATGAAGAGATTCTTTGCATTTTCCAGATTGGCCTCTTCATAGGGGGTTTCCTAAGATGGAAGTTGCCCATTGTCCCACTTGGCCATCAGAAGGGTGTAGGAAGTGTGATCCAATTTTTTCATCCCCCTCATGAGACTTTTTAGCTTTTGACTAATTTATATACTCATTCCCTTCATTATGTATGTGGAGGTCCCCCTTTGAGATCTGCTCCTATTTTTCAAGGAGTTTACATATCTCATTTTTAGCCTCCACAAGAGTGGTTTGCATCTCCCCTTTTTATGTGTCTTTGCAGGAAGTTATTCACTTAGGTTACATTATGCCTACTCTAAAATTAGTCATTATTGAGATAGCAATCTAATCCAGGTTAGAGATTCAATGTGAGGATAACAATTTATATTTATGGTGAGCCTTACCTTTTAGTGAAGCCACCAATAGTCTGAGGGCCACATCATACTTCATGATGTTGTGTGCCTAGTAAACAAAAACTATTTCTTGTGGGTTATCTAATCGGGATGTCAGGCCTTTGCTAATATATTCAAGCAAAATTTCCAACAATGATACTAGAAATATTCCCAAAGTTGATGATTCTAGATGTCACATCAGGTTGTTTTCTCACCATGCATGGGACAACTCTTGATATGGGACAACCATCTTGGACCTATGGATCCTTTGGATTGTAGTGGACTCACCAAGTGAATGTAGCTTCTTACTTCTATAAAGAAATTCAATTGAGGTTTTCACCCAAACCTCGATATGGTATATTTAATAGTGGCTTCTTCTGGTGTTCATTCTAGAGTGGAGTTTCCAAGTAAGTTAAGAGAAACTTCAACAAGTGAGAATAGAAAAATATCCTCACCAAGTCTAAGCTTAAATCATTCTTGTGATTTTGGGACCAATGATATGTAACTAGGATTCCATTAGGTGTTCCATTAAACTATTATTATATCCAATTATCCTTGGTGAGGCAATTTTACCTTAAAGGGAGTGACACAAATGGGTCATGACTAAGAGCATAGGATTTGGCTCAATCAAGGGGCTTCAAGATTTTTTACAAGGTCAAATACTTATTAAGATATGATATTTTAGATGCAATTAGACCCAACAAAGGGAAAATGGGGGTGCAATAAATAAATGGGGAAATAACTCAATAAAGTAAAAGAGTGGTGATGCACCAAAAGATCTGCTAATATATTCCTAAAAAATAGGCTTGGATGCTATGTGCCAATGGTGAAAACTTCCTTTCCTCAACACAATGAAGCATAGGTGATAATTATAAATCATATCCATGCATAAAGAGGTAGATACCATAGGAGAGACACAATGTATGGCTAGTCAAAAAATAGATGCAAGTCCCTCACACACATATACACTGATAAAATAAAAAATATGTAAAGATATTATAAAAACATACATACACACATAAATGTATCCATAGGGATCCACAAATGGCTAAGGCAAAAATTAATTTAGTATTTTGTATATATATGCAAGCAAATGCTTACAAATATTATGCCAAAATAAAGGGTTTAAAATTACCCACAAGCCACTCAAGAGCCAGTTATTTTTACAAAAAAATGAAAGGAAGGATTATAAGAGAATATAATTACAAACTTGTTGATTCTTTACAAATCTAATGCTACTCCTATTTAGATATTACAATGGAGGGTTTTCCTTCCAAAAATCATGTAGAGATTTCAAGGTGGTTGTAGCTTCTGATGTCAAATCATGTCTCATCTAAATTTTTGATCCATATGAGGTTCTTTGGATTTGAATTCATGAATGTCAAATGGCCCTAAGTCATTGGATGAGTAGCTATTATCTTTATTATCATCTACCCATTTCTAGAAATTCCCATAATTTGGGCATAAAATATCTCTTCATTTAATGTTTTGGATATTTGAGTTGCTTTTGTTGTGGCTCCCATGCTACTAATGTCCTTTCATAGGTATATGAGATATTTTTTTTAGGAAGAATGATACTCCTCAAAGAATATGCACCTCATTACCTTTGACTTTTGGGATGTCGATGCTTTTATCTTCATAATTTATTCTCATCACTTGAGATTGAGGTTACATGATATTAGATCTTTGAGACTTTTTATCTTGGGTATCTTCATGTCAAAAATTTCACTCCTTACCCTTTGATAAAGAGTAAAAAACTTCAATTTTTTTGAATATATTTCACTTCTCAAGTGAAGAACATAAGCTTATACTGAGAGGGAGGGTGAAAAGTATAAGACCACTTTTTACTTTTATTTCCCAATAAATATTATGCAATGTATAGATAGCAATATCAATAGTAGTAACCAAAGCAATGCACAAATCACCATACACAATAGAGACACCAATTTAACATGGTTCACCCAATGTGGGCTACTCCACGGAGAAAATATTTCACTAAAATTTTCTCAATCAATCTCTTGGGAATCCTTTCCCTATTACAATGTTTATGGACCTCTATCCAAAGGAGACACCAATCCCCTAATCAATTTTATGGATCTCTATCCATAGGAGAACTCTTTTCTCCTTAGCTCTCATTGGATGATCTTCTAGAAGAACTACTGCCCCCACTGCTCTGGCTAATGGATCTCTATCCATTGAAGACACCTATCCTCACTGCCCTGGCTAATGGATATCTATCCACTGGAGACTATCATCCTCTATACTCTATCACCTTCAAAGCTCTATCTCAAATTTTCACTAAACACAGTCCTTTGGTCTAGCACAAATATGCTCAATCTCTATCTCTGGTCTGGCATAAACCTATCCTCAAATCTACACCAAAATCTATCCTCAAATATGTACTAAACACAGTCCTTTGGTCTAGCACAAATCTATCCTCAATCTCTATCCTATGATCTGCACTAAACACAGTCCTTCGGTCTAGCATAAATCTGTCCTCAATCTCTGTCCTCAAGCCTTAACACAAAGCTTGATCCAATCACAAATCAACACTACTAGATCTACCCCAAACCTTAACTCAAGGTTTGAACAAATCAATCAATCAATTTTGCTCACAAGTCTTCTCAAAGACTTGTCTCAAATCTGCCTTGTAAGCTTCCACAAAATCTCACACTAATCTGTCCACAAGTCCTCTCTAGAACTTGTCCAAATCTACTCAACAAGTCCTCACTAGAACTTGTCCAACTATCATAGAAACATAAAGAGAATTGTTAGAGACTCAATATGCTTCACATTCATCACAATGCTCAATCACTCTCTTTACCACATAGAAACATAAAGAGAATTGTTAGAGACTCAATATGCTTCACATTCACCACAATGCTCAATCACTTTCAATCACTCTTTTTACCATAGAAACATATAGAGAATTGTTAGAGACTCAATATGCTTCACACTCACCACAATGCTCAATTACTTTCAATCACTCTTTTTACCATAGAAACATATAGAGAATTGTTAGAGACTCAATATGTTTCACACTCACCAACACTCAACCTCTTTCTCAAATCAATTTAGAATATAGAATAATTTGTTTCATAGAACTTGAACTATCACTTCAACACATCCACTTGACTAGGCTCAACCAACTCTACTCAACCAATCACTCAATGAATTAACCTTTGCTTACAAACCCTAGTCCAAGCATATGAACACTCACTCAAATATTTCCAACAATGCTTATCAATCAATCTCACATAACAATGATACTCATGATCTTTGCAAACCCTAGTTCAAGTTCCTCACTCAACTAAGTGCTTCAACAACAATGCTTATCACAACAATCTTCACATAACAATGATACTCATGATATTTACAAACCCTAGTTCAAGTTCACTCAACTTAATCACTTCAACAACAATGCTTATAAAACAAGGTTTTATCAACAACTCTTTATTCCAGAAAACCTTGAAGCATTAATTCAAAACACACTCAACAATGCTTACCAAACAATCCTTTTCACTCCAAATTTGCATTCACAACATTCAACAATCACTCACTAGGAAGATGTGCCCATACCTTTTGTTTGATGTAAAAGTGCCCTTGGAAAACCTGTCTCAATCACAATTTTCTTCTTTCCAATTTCAATGGTTAAATGACAAAATATCACTTCAACACTTTCTCAAAATATTCCTTAGACACAAAAATAATCAAAGCTCAATTATGCCTTATTGCTCCCTTTTGAAAATAACATCCATCAAATCATACATGAAAAATAATCATTTTGATACACCTTATAATCTCCAACTTAAAATAATATCCAACACCACAAAACCTCAAACAATCTTCCTAAAACACCTTACTACCCTTTTCAAACACTAAAGCAAATAACACCCAAAAATTTATTTTGCATCAACCTTATAACTCCCCTTACAACCTTACAAACCAAATAAAATATGCAAAAATTAATTTTTAATACCTCAACTAACTCCTCCAAAAATTTTGGTGCTCAACTAATGCATACCTTTGTTTTTCTCCCCAAAAGGGTTTCGGCATGATTCAAACCGCCGTCTCCCCAAGCGCCAAGCGCCTTAGCGCTTTGGAGCCCACCGCATGGGCTATAGGCACCCACATGAAGGGAGGAAGGCTTCCTTCCTATTATCCCTTCGTGCACCGTTGACTTCACACGAAAACCACAAAGCAATCCTCTTTGATGCAGCACGATTCACACAAGCTCGCATTAATCAATTTAATTCGAAGGCATAAGGTAAGTTTGGCTAAGGTGGGGTAGTCCCTCTTTTATACACGTTTGGTTGATTTTGCTCCCACGTCGACGCTAAGAATTCGAATTCAAAATTCAAATTTTAATTCAATAACCCACCTTAGGGTTATTTAAAATTAATATAAATTAACTTATAATTAATATTAAAATTAATTAATAATTAATTTAAATAACTTATAAGTTAAGTAAATTAATTAATAAATTAATTTATAATAAAAATTATATTAATTAATTTATAATTAATTTAAACTTCCCTGTATAATATTATAAAGAATTATTATAATATTATTCATCTGGGCTTCTTCTTTGCACTTTGGACCACATCTGACTGCCTGGAATCGGGTCTTTGATTAACTGAAAATGGACTATCCTTTTGCACTTATTGGAGAACCTGAAACTGATGCTGCCCACTAAACTCGCCATCGATCGTTGAAGGCTTGACATCAATGACCACTCACTCTTGACATCAATGAAAACTCATCTACTCAAAATTTCTAATAATATCCCCCTTTGTCATTGATGGCAACCCAAATTATTTTTACCAAAACTTGACCTTTTTCCTGTTTTGCTCTCCCTGACTCAATGCTCTCTTATTAAACCAAATATCTCCCCCTTACTCAAATCTCTCCCCCTTTGAAATCAATGGCAAAGGGCAAAATTTGGGGCTCGAGGCTAAGAATGAGTTTCTTAGCTTAGCCCCTCCCCCACCTCCTCTTGAGGTGATTAATTCTAGGGTGGGGGTATTTATACTCCCAACAAGCACTGGTCTTTACCTTTGTCCTCTTTCCTTCTCATCGAATCCTTCTGATTCCTTTGTCTATTCCTATTCATGTCCATGTTCCTATTCCTATTCATGTCCATATTCCTGTTCCTGTTCATGTCCATATTCCTATTCCTATTCCTATTCATATCCATATTCCTATTCATGTTCCTATTCTTGTTTCTGTTCATGCTTGATTTTGGAATGTCTGCTCTACACCACTTTGTTGTATGTCCATCATTATTGCGCTTATAACACTTAATGTTATTATTCCTTGGAGGTGCAAATATCTTGGGATTTCTCATAGTGAAGCCATATCTATTCCTATCATGTACCTTACAATTCATTGCCTTGTGACCAAACTGATTACATGAGTAGCAATACCCATGGAAAAATTGTCTATTTTTGAAGTTCCCATATTTCTGTCTTTCATGTGTCCTGCACTGTGAAGCCATGTGCCAAAATCTGTGACATGAGAAATATCATCCATTGAAATTTCCTTGCCTTGACCTCATTGGTCTCTTAGTCTCTTTTTATTTTTGTTGGTTCATGTTCCATCTGTTACTTCTTTGTGCATTGTTCCTTTCCTTGTTGAAAATTCTATTGTCCAACTCATCCTCATAAGTCTCACTTTCTCTTAAACTATCTTCTTCTGAAGTTTCTTCTTCTTAAAAACTTGAGGTTGAATCTTCTTCTTGTTTCTTTTGAGCCTGTTCAAAACCAAGACCTGTTTTGTTTGTTGACCTTATTTGTATCTTGATCATCTTATCTACAATATTTGAGCTCTTTCCAAACTTGTGTAGCTTGTCCTTGGAATTTTCTAATTCTTCCCTTACTAGAGCTACTTCTTGTTCTAACCTTTCACATTCTAAGACCTTTGCTTCTAGATTATCCTTGAACTTCTTTGTCTCAACCATTGAATTATTTAGTGTAGACACCCAAAAGTCACACATTGCTACTTTTGCATATCCATAGGTGATTCCAGACATCCCTAGGCTATTGTAGGCTATCATAGTCATGCGTAGTCATGCGTAGTCAGGCGTAGTCATGCGTAGTAATACGTAGATTGCCATAGATTGTCCATAGCATCATGTAGACTCCCATGTATCACTTCATCGGATTTCAGGTCCTAAACCCTCATAAGCCTTCCAAATTACATCCGACACATTGGGATATCATTCGACGGTCTATTCACATGCAATTGAGGCCCCCACGAGGTATTAGTTGACCAAAATAATTAATAAGTCAATTACCAAATTCTAATTTAATGTTGACTTCACTTAAGTCACCTTTTTAGGGTAAATTTGATTAAAAGAACCCTTAATATTGATTAGCACTAATCACATCCTCCCACATGTGTGAAATTAGGGTTTGTTGAGATATTTCTTTAATCATGTCTTAAATTGGCTTAAGCACCTCCTAATCAGGATTAGCCCTAATCCATCCTCACACATGTGTGAGGATGAGATATTTCTCATAAGGAATGTGATGTTGCCACATTGCATTTCTTAACCTAACCCTAGTCAGAATCAAACCTAGGTTTAGTCTATCTAACCCCCCTGCACCTTGCCTTTGCCTATAAATAATGGGTCCCAAACCCCTAATTAAGTCTGATTCACAAATTCAACAAAGCATAGTTACTCTACTAAAATGGAAAGCCAATATTGAACAGTCACTTCTCGATGCACACAATCGTATTTCAATGATACATAGAGGCACCCCAACTACCTAGGAGTCGACCCACTGAAAGGATTTTGTAGAAGAGGCATCACAACTCAGATCGCCCCTTGCCCCATGAATCCGGCCTCAGTTCACCCCCTGGTGGTGAATTGGGTCTACAGGCCCCAAATCACTCCATATTTGGGTGGTAAGCTCCCTTTCACTATATTATTACTTTCTGCATAGTTTATTTCATGTTTTGTTATGATTTTATAGTCATTTCATCTTTATAAATATGGGGCCTGACTAAGGCAAGCCCCCCATCGTATTGACCCCTTCTTGCAAGTTTATTTTAGGTTATTCAATATATTTGAAGGAGAAGAACACCAACACCAATAGCAACCCGATGGTGGCCCACATACAAAGAAGCCCACCTACACTGAGGGACATCAGAAGAAGGCATCAGGCCTATAGTGTATTCATGAAAGGAAAAAAGGGAATTCACCCTATTTGTAACCTATATCAAATTTATCATGAATAAAGCATATATTTTTGAATGACTTGTGTTATTACTTGTTGTTAGATCAAATGTCAACTTCTGGTCATTTCATTCTAGCACGCTCGGTGGGACCCCCACAATGGATAGTGCTAGATTCATTTTCTTTGTAAATATGACATTATCCTCTATTTTTGTGTATTGCAGGTACCAAATATGTTTTCCATAGAGACCTCCAAAGCCCTAGGAACCATCCTAGGCCATCAGATTTCTGATTTGAAGCCTCTAAACCTGATTCACCCCTTGCCCCATGAACCAGTCCTAATTCACCCCTCGGGTCATGATTTGGGTCAAATTCACCCCTTGGGTCACGATTTGAACATAGAAGCCTCAAAAACCCCCAAATCAGCTGGGGTGATCTTTTTAGGGGCCAAGAAAACCCCCCTTAGCATCATAATGTAGGTATTTTCACTTTTTCTGCCTCTGTTGCAAGTTTTGGAAATAAAAATCTCATTAACTAGTTAAATAATCATTGCTAGACATAGTTTTGTTTTCATTGCAAAGTTGTCGAATATTTAGGGTTTCTAAAATTTTTAGGACCTACAACTTTCCAGCAAGTGTATAAAATTTATTTCTCAAATAAATTTGCATTTGTCTTTTATTTTTGCATATGGCATAAGCCTAAGTTGTTCTTCCTTCATTCATAGCTTCCATTGCTAAAAGGAACTTTACATTCTAAAGTAAAATCAGGGTTTCTAATCCCCTCTTACATTTTTGAAAGAATTTTGCATTCTGAAAGTTCAAGTTAGGGTTTCATAATCCCCTTTACTCCACACACATTTGGATTGCATGTTTCTATGTTTTGCAAAGTAGATTAGTTTGCTTCACAAAGGCATTTAGGCTAGACCATTTCTTTACAAAGATTGTAAGCTATCTAATCATTTGCTTTCAAAAAGGCATTAGGATTAGTTTTCTTTTGAAAAGGCAATTAGTTAGTTTCTTACCTTGCAAACACCGTTAGAAAAACACAAACCCACACACACTCACGTGGTACCTTAAACAAGTGGTGAGATTGGACTTCATCCCCAATCCATCGCTCGAGACTGGTGTGGATCGAGTTGCACTCTCCATCAGCTCACCCCCTAGACACCTAGCAGCCCCACAGGAGTGGTTTTCTAGATTTCATCATCAAAAAATCCCCCACTTTTGTGATTGGGCCCTGGATTTCATCACCAATGGTTACCTACGGAGTGGGATAGGATTAGCGCCTTCATCCACAAGGCTTGTATAATTTGTGGAATTGGTAACTATCGTTCTTGACTAAGCCCACCTGAGGGTGAAGCGAAAGCATGGGTATGCCAGTAGCAGGTCTCAGATAGTGCCACCTCTTCTCATGAGAGGATATTGTGAACTCGCTTCAGCATAGTGAGTTCCACCCCTTTAGGATATCATTTTACTGCACCTTCCATACAGGTCACCATTCGCACGTTGCGGTACCATTCTATCCTGTGCATCTTTGGGTGTTGCAGGAGGTTTGATATTGATGACATTCCCAATTTTCTAGAGTATTCACTCCATTACCCATGATTCTACATAGGGAGTATCAACATTACAACACACAAAATGAACATAACACTTTTATTTTCTCAGCATTTAGAATTGATTCCGGTCTACCATTGTTTGCATGATCACAGACCGGTCTCAACACACTGCACTATATATTGTTTTGCTACACACAACATGCCACTTACTTCACACTCACATTAGACACAGTTGAGTCTACATCACATAGGGTTTATTCTTAAAAACCCCTTTTACACATGCTACTATGCCTGTGGTCACCCGTAGTAGAGCGCATGAGCAATCACGCTCTATGGAGGAATGGCCTCCCCCTTCCTCTAGTCAGTCCACTCTTACTCCTTCGATCATGAAGGAGAGGATTATAGACACATCTGATTCATGCATAGAATCTGATGTACAATTCACACACATGATGCCTCATGAGGAGATATCAAATTTGAGTGAAATCCTCGCTACTTCACTCATAGAAGATTACCCACTCCTTTCAGCCCCATCCTCACCTAATCCACCGACCACGTTCTATGACCATGTGATCTACATAACACCAGGACAATCTCCTCCATCCTTCACCATATATGAGGAGGTCATGCCTACTTCACCCACCTTTGCACATCCCTTCTTCCAGAATCTATCTCAATCCCTATTTGAGAATGATTCCTCCCTTCTAAATCATACCCATCCTGAGGTCGCATCATTCACCCCTACCATAGGAATGGTGTCTGACCCATCCTCATCCACTATAGGAAGCTAGAATCCATCCTTCCAAACTACACAATAGATCCCTACCCAATAGGAACCATAAGCATTCCCTCAAACCTCACACCCGTACTCTTCACAAGAGTACCAACCACCCTCTTCCCAAGAGCCATTCTTCACCATATCTGAGGGTACCTCCCAATAGCCTCTTTAGGAGCAAGATGTGCAAACCCAAGTAGGAGTGTACACCTACACTTTCCCCTCAACCCAAGCTCCTACCTCGATAGCTTATCCCACCTTTTTGGTAGCTTTCCCACCTATCTCCTAGGTATCTGGAGTGTATGACACCCAACCCTTGGAGCCACCTTTGCCTATGATGACCTTTAGGATACCACCACCTATTCCTTTTTAGGCTCCCACTACCCATATCCATCCTACCTATGGACCAACACCAATAGCTTATGCACCCACTCAACCAAATTATTCCACATAGTTTAGCTTCCCTACTTCCTACCCTCTAGGGCAGAGATAGATCCCATATTTTGATACCTCATCTCGACCACCCCTAGCACCAGTAGCATCGACACCTACACTACCACTAGCTACACCTAGCTTCTTTATGCCTCCTCCAGTTTGGTCATCACCACCCATGGTCCAACCAGTATAGTAGGCTCCAAACCAATAAGTACCCATGCCACAACCACATGTTGCCCAATCATAGTATTATTATCCTCAATAGACACCTACCCCACAACCTAGTGTGCCCATAGACATGACAACACATGTCACCCAGTACCCACCTTATCATGATCAGGCACAATAGTATTCCCCATAGTATTGTGAAGAACAACAATACCAATATCCACCACATCCATAAGGTCAGCCTACCATAGCCCAACCCTCGACTCCTATGACACCCGAACTTCAACTCTTGCGAGATGAAGTCAAAATGTTGAACCTACGCACCTCTAGCTATGGGCCACAAAAGCCTTGCTATGATGAACTATGCAATGAGCCAGTTCATCCATCAGTCCCTATCCCTCCTTATCCCTATCACTTCGAAATACCAAAATTTGACAAGTATAGAGGTAAGGAAGATCCCAGAGAACATGTGAGCAACTACCGCTCGTCCTGCTACCAGCTTCATAGTAGTAACCCCCTTATGTTGCGTACCTTCTCCCTATCCCTCACTAGGCCAGCATTGGATTGGTACAACATGCTACCATGCCATAGCCTGTATACCTTTGAGCAGCTAGCCAATTCCTTCTTAGAGCACTTTTCCATCAACATCAAGAAAAAGACCACATTTTTTGATGTCTATGCCTTACGACAGGTGGACGATGAACCCATTACTGAGTTTGTTGCTATATGGAGAGCGATTATCCATGACCTCACCCATAGCCTCCCCACCTCGGAGCTTGTGACACTCTTTTCCAAGAGTTACCACAAACACATTTCCACATCCCTCCAACTTCACCAAAGTCATACTTTTGAAGATGCTATCTCACAAGAAAAAGTGATCAAAGATATTAAGGTCCAATCTGGGAAGATTAAGTTGAGAGCCAAATCCAACTATAACTCCAACTTTCACTTCAATAGACCCACACCGAATCAACCTTACCCATGACCACAACAAACCAACCAAGTCATAGCTGCTACCCTAGCACTAGTACCAACTCCTCCACCCTATACACCACAACCACAAGCACTCCAAGCTAATGCTCCTACCCCACCTCGACCATAAAAATACCATGGCATGCACCCATAGGGTCCACCATGCAACTTTACACCCTTATCTAAACCATTACCAACCCTATTCCATAGATTGTATGAGGGCAACCATCTCATTCTACCCGAGATCCACCCATTGGATCCAAATTCACCTAAGCCTCATGACTATAATGAGTAGCTCTTCTATCCCTTTCATAGGTAGCATGGCCATAATATCGATTCATGTCACTCCTTTTGGGGGCAAGTTCAAGACCTAATCGATAGGGGCACTATTCAGGTAGCAAACCCTCTAGCCCCATAGAACCAAAACCTAGGAATTTTCCAAAACCCTCTATCGGATCACAGAGGACCCAATCCCCCTAGACCTCCAAAAAATCCTCCAGTGCCACCTCACCAAGTCAACAATGTCCAGCGTGATCCTCCATCACGTGGAGTAGTAGGCATGATCAACCTTACTACGAGAAACCAACGGTACCCATCATGCCAGACAACACCTATTGTTTCTCCCCCTATCCAGTTTACATCCTTACAAACACCCCAAATGCCTAATACCATACCACCACCACCTCAAAATGTGATTACCATCCATGGTAGTCTAACCCATCAACTATGCAATGCCCCCATGTGGCTATCCATATTCGATCTCCTACAATAGTCTCAACCCCATCGTGAGGCATTGAATGACATCCTACATTCCATTGACTTAGAGACACATGACACAAATGCTTTTGTCAATTTTGTAGGGAACATCCCATGATGCCTTCAACCTTCAATTAGTTTCCATGACCATGAGATAATAGAACTCATTGGTGAAGGAGCTGATCCTCCCCTTCACATACAAGCTAATATCAATGATATTACCTACAAGTGGGTACTCATTGACATGGGCTCATCCATCAGTATCATATCCATAGCAGCCCTGCATCACCTACACCTCCCTCCAGCACATTTCGCCACACCTTCCCTAGACCTACATGCTTTCGATGGTTCCATGAGACCTACCATAGGATCCATAGTTCTACCCATTCACGTAGGCATCCATACGATCCCCATCCTCTTTCACATCATTCAAGGAGAAATGCAATACAATATTCTCCTCGGTCACCCTTGGATTAGAGACATGCAGTGTGTCCCATCCACATTGCACCATTGCCTCAAGTATATCCACAATGGACTTGTTCACTGTGTCCCAACCGATGGAGACCCCTTTAAGTTTTGTAATGTCATAGACCTTCCCCCTATGCCTTCATTCTCATCTTCCCAACTATTCCCTGTATCTTCTCACCAGTCAGTAGGAGCATCGGTATCCTCCCCAATTTCCACCCCAACATCCCAATGTTCATCAACAACACAAGCCTCGATATCTGCACCATTAGCATCATCTATCGAGGGACCTAAAATTGATACCATGCCTTCCTCACCACCATTCTTATGGCCTCCACAATCCTCCCAACCTCTACCATTCCAATTTCCACCCATGGTGTCACAACCACCATTGCCACCCATCACACAACCGACTACATTACCTCCTCCACCCTTGCATATGGAAGCCCCTATCCTTCCTACACCATAAACACCTCCTCTTCCCTTCTAATCAAAACCTAAGACATTCACATCTCCATGCATCCCTACACCTACATCGATGTCATCCCCTACATAGAACAAATAACCTATTCAAGCCACAACAACCAAACATCATGAACCCAAACAACCAACACCCAACTCAGATGAACCTCCACACCCTTCAACTACCACCATTAGGGAATCCCAACTTTCTCCTTCATCATCTGATTTGGATATGCCACCCCAATCACTAGAGCATGCCACACCATGCATATCCATATTCATGACAAACAATGGCCTAGGAGACTATAACGTACGTGATGCCCATGTATGTGACACCCCTATCCAATCTACCCAAGATTTTGGCCATCCCTCAGCCTCGGTGTTGACTATCAGAACCATCATACAGTTAGGAAGTCCTAAAAACCACACCAACTTTGTGTATGCGGGAGTAGACTCTTCGATCCCCTCACCAACTTCTTCACCACCACAATCTAGCTCTGGTGATGCAATTACACACCTAGCCAACCCTCAATTTGCCTTGTGCTACCTACAATACTTTCATTGGCATGGGTTTGGGTTAGGCCATTATGAGCAAGGGCTACGTACACCCATTAACCCTCATGTCCGATCACCTATCGAAAAAACTGGCCTAGGTTATCACCCAACCACCATCTATACATTAGAATATGAGATCCAAGATCTCTCTTTACATCCTCCTCCATGCCCAACACACACCTTGGAAGAGTACATTGATATGGACATGCTAGAAGACACACCTTCACCCACATCAACCATCACCATCCCCTATGATTTCTTCCAAGAATCTCCTACACTCGATACCTCCTTGTTCTATGATGTTCAGAGATTGGTAGAACACTTTGCTACCTTATCCCTGGCTACACCACCAATAGAGCTAAACACACTCCCACCTGATCCACCATCGATAGAGCTAGACCCGATGCCACCTGACCCACCATCGATATGCTTGCCTGTATTCCCACCTATACATAGATAGTTATAGAGAGTAGCCTCTCATCCTCATTCACCACCAGTCATCCTATGACCTCCCTTGAGCCTCTTAGGATGCGCACAACCTATCCAACCTCCCTCACCAGATTCTACCCCACCTACTTCACCTACAACATCGATTAACATGGTTGAGGTAGACTTACACTCTCCCCTCTGCTACAACCACCAGCAGATTCGAGATGATACCCCAAACCCAAACTTTATCGATCTCGCACACATCTCACACATACCAGCACCTGGAGACTTTCTTCTCTCTCCTCACGTCTTACGGGTAGCAAATACCCCTTCCTCATCCACGTCATCCCAAACCCCTCAAGTCCATCACACGAGCATTTACATAGATGATGAGTATGAGTTCAGTGAGGCCATTGATGACTTCAATCTCATTCCTATCCCTGAATAGTTGTGTGATGGATCTCGCATGCTCATCGAGGACACGATCGATGTAGACATCGATGATGATCCAAAAAATCCACACATCCTCAAATTAGCCACTAGCCTCTCACCCGAGGAGCGCATCACCTTCATGAACTTCCTATGCAAGTATATAAAAGTGTTCGCATGGTCTTACAAAGACATGCCGGGACTTGACCCTATCGTAGTAGTGCATAATATTATACTAGATCCCAATGCCAAACTAGTAAGATAGAAGTTGTGATGCATGCATCCAACTATCACATTGATAGTAAAATCTGAGCTCCAAAAGCTCCTAGACATTGATTTCATAATACCCATCGACTATCCCGAGTGGGTATCCAACATGGTCCCTATCCCCAAACCATCCGATGACGTTCATGTTTGCACATATTTTCATGACCTAAACAAAGCTTGTCCCAAAGACAACTTCCCTTTACCCAACATTGACTCCCTCATTGACTCCATCGTAGGTCATGAAATGATTTCCCTCATGGATGGATTTTTTGGATATAATCAAATTAGGATCAACCCAACTGATCAACACAAAACTTCCTTCACAACACCTTGGGGGACCTTTTGCTACAAGGTCATGCCCTTTGGCCTTAAAAACATTGGGGCAACCTATCAATGAGCCATGACCTACATATTTCATGATCTAATGCACAAAAATGTGGAAGACTATGTAGATGACCTTATAGCCAAATCAAAGAAATGTGTCGACCATCTCGAAGATCTCTGTCAGATTTTTGATCGACTACTAGAACACAACGTGCGCCTCAATCCAAAAAAGTGTGTGTTCGATGTTACATCAAGAAAAATACTAGGATTCATTGTCTCCCAATGAGGCATTGAAGTAGATCCTAGTAAGGTGAAATCCATCATCGAGATGCCTCCTCCTACCACCCTAAAGCAATTGCGTAGCCTCCAGGGCAAGATTACCTCTATTCATAGATTTATAGCACAATTATCAGATAAATGCCAACCATTCAATCATCTCCTACAAAAAGGAGTACACTTTAAATGGGATGATAACTATCAAGCCACATTCGATGCTATCAAAACTTACCTTACATCACCACCGGTCATGTCACCACCGCACCCACAATTACCACTGACTCTATACATCTCAGCCATAGAACTTGCGCTAGGTACACTCCTAGCTCAAAAGAATGCTCTCGACAAAGAGCAGGCTATCTACTACATCATCCACACACTAGTTAGTTATGAAATGAGATACGGATACATGGAGAAGCTATGCCTAGCAGTAGTATTCACCACCCAGAAGTTAAGACACTACATGTTAAACCACACAACTTTTGTCATCACCCGAGATAATCCCCTACGGTATATGATGAACAAGAGTTATCACAATTCATGCACAACCAAATGGATCATGCTCCTAACCGAGTTTGACCTAGAATTCATATCTCAAAAGTCTATCAAAGGGTAAGTCATTGTTGACCAACTAGTTGAAGCCCCTATAACTGATAATCAACCCCTACTCATTCAACTCCCCGATGATTCCATATTTCACATAACCGAAGATGAGGAATACGTCGAACCAGAATTCATGGCTGACCTCACCATGTTCTTTGATGGTTCTAGGTGTCTCCACACTTGGGGTGCTAGGCATTGTCTTCTTTACACCTGAAGGAGAACCACTCCCATTTTCATTCAAACTTGATTTCCCTTGTACCAATAACAATGCAGAGTACGAAGCCCTAATCCTAGGACTGAAACAAGCACACTCTATGCACATCAAATGCCTCCACATCATAGGTGATTCACTTTTGATAGTCAATCAAGTGCAGGAACTTTGGCTATGCAATTGCCCAGTTCTCCAACAATACAAGAAAATCACCCAACAACTCCTATCCCAATTTGAATGGTATTACCTCAAAGCCACTCCATGCTCATCAAACCATTTTGTAGACACTATGGCCTCCTTAGGGTCCCTCATCCCACAAAACCCAATGTCCAACACAACATCTGTATCCATTCATACACTTACACAATCTGCTATATCACCCAAGCTGCCTACAGATGATGGTGGTGTGTATGTGGTAAACATCGAACCTCATGACCCATGGTTCTCATAGATCAAAGAGTACATCAAACTAGGTTTCCTACCATGTGATTTTCCCCATGCCCAATATCAAACCTTTAAACAAAGAGTGATCCACTACACCTTGCTAGGGGACATCCTTTACCACCGTAGCTATGATGATATACTCTTGCATTGCCTAGAACCACAAGAATCACAATGGGTTGTACAAGAAACCCATGATGGTACTTGTGGTGGCCATTTTAGTGGCATGGCGATTACCAAACACATCCTCCGTATGGGCTACTACTAGCCTAAAATGGAGCAAGACTATTGTGAGTATGTCAAACATTGCATCAAATGCCAACAACATGCCAACCTAACACATTTACCATCCCAAGCACTTCAACCAATCCAGTCCATGTGGCCCTTCTCCCAATGGGGCCTAGATCTAATTGGAAAAATTACACCTACCTCCTCTAGCAATCATAAATTTATCATTACAACAACAAAATATTTTACAAAGTGGGTCGAAAGCCATCCCATTGGTCCAAACTATAGGAGCCAAAATTGCAGCATTCATCATGGAGCATATCATATGCCGCTTTGGAATTCCCTCCCAAATTATTTTAGATAATGGGAAATATTTCAAAAACAAGACTGTCCGAGCCCTGTGTGACAGATTTCACATACACCATAGCTTTTCGACCCCATATTACCCTCAAGGAAATGGCCAGGTAGAAGCCACGAACAAAACCATCTATTCTATTCTCCATAAAACTATAGCAGAATCTCATCAGGATTGGCATAATCAAATACCCCTAGCCTTGTGGGCATATCGTACGAGCATTCATACTCCTACTGGGGCAACACCTTTTTCACTTGTCTATGGGGTAGAAGCTATCATGCCCCTTGAGCTTGAGATACCCTCCTTACGGATATCTATGAAATATTTCATTGATGATGACACTGCTCACCAAGCTCATCTAGATCAACTAACACTCCTCGATGAACGTCACATCCATGCCATCGAGCACACATGAGTATATCAAGATCACCTTCACCATGCCTACAATAGTAAGGTACATCAATATGAATTTAATATTGGTGACTTGGTTCTCAAAGAGAACCAACAAATCACAAGTCAACCTCACCAACAACATGATAAATTCACCCCAAACTGGTTGGGCCCATTTATTATCACACACAAATATGGTTTAGGAGCATATCATCTGGCCAATATTGAAGGCCTTAATGATCCTGAACCCATCAACATCTTGCACCTTCATGCATTCAATGCATGATGCATAAACATAGTCACCATCACGAGTGTCACATAGTATTAGAAGTAAATCACCAAGCACATCACCATGTGAATCTGTTATTTCTACTTTATTATTTCTCTATACATGTACATTTCACCTTTCTACCATTTTTATGCTCAGGGTATTTATTTTTCCTTTTGTAGGACTCACATCATCAGCAGGAGAGCTCTACAATGGCCTCACCTACCACCATGCAGGACCATCTATAGCCACAACAAAAACCCATTACACCGATCGATCTCACCCGACCACCAACCACCCTTCATACTAGGTGCTCCTCACATTCATCCCATTTAGGTCATCACACCTCACCTCGACACCATTCCCCTCACCAATGAGGTTCATCCTATTCACCACACTCTAGCGATAGCCAGATCACCATGTCCTCTTTTGATGATAAAGAGGAATCCACCCAACCTCAAGCATAGGGATCATCCTCCCATCCGTCTGATGATCTCAGACATCACTATTCACCTACAAATCACCCCCATCATCCCATAGGATCCTACCACCCACCTAATAGGGAGTATACACCTCATCAACCTCACCCTGCATTTCTACCCACTCCCCTTCCCAATGGTGAGTCTACCTATGCCCAGGCTTTGCAAGCCCACGTGACCCAAGCTACTCAAGCTGGTCATGCAAACATCCCTCCTTCCCATTCACATCACCACTTAGGGCCATCACCTATGCCACCAGTCCTCAAGACACCCCCTTCACCATTATGAGGCTTACCACCCTAACCAATTTTACAATCACCATAGTCATTTCACTTCGTTGCCTCCTCATCACAACCTCATCCTTTTTCTACCATGCATCAAGCCATTCCATTCACATTGGAATCTCGATCACCCCCTTCCCCAATACCATCACCACCACACCATGAGATACAACATCTCATCTCCCGTATCGAAGCTCTAGAGTTGTAGATGAGCCACTATCATTGCCACGTTCACCCATGATAGTCTCCCATGACCCATCCATCCTCACCACCATGTAGACCCCTTCCTCGACCTCGAACTTGACCCATGCCGAAACCTAGACCCATGCCTCCATTACCAGATCATCCTTCACCTAGACCTCACTCACCTCTAAAAGATCCATACGTCTATCCTATGCCTATTCCACACACACCATTTTTTAAAATGTTCCATCATCTCATGCATCAGGGTCTTATTGACCTACCCAAGATTCGACCTATTGATCCCTCACATCCTAAACCATGCAACTACAATGAGAATCAATTTTACATTTACCATCACCAACCAGGTCATGATATCGAAGAGTGCAGATCATTCGAAACCCTGGTGCACAACATGTTGCACGATGAGCGTACCCCATCACCAGAGCATTCTTTTCCATTTAGCCAACTTGTCAGTCCTTCGCCACCACTCCTAGGACTTTACCACCTCATAGTACCCTAACAATGCCCACCCACTATATTCATAACATTTCCAACTATGGCTCCAACCATAATTCTAGCCATGTCATCACTTCACCATCCCACTCCCGCTCGGATCTACGCCATTTCACCCGATAGTAGTTTTAGTTACTCTTCTTCTTCTATCTCATTCTTCTACTTCTTACATACGTTGATTCATTTCTTCTCTTCTATATTTGTTGGCTTTTGGTGATCCCCTTTCCTTGATTGGTTACCAAAGCCTATTTCTTCTCACTTCTTCCACCTGTACATTCCACTCTCACATATTCCTTCTTCTTGGTGACTATTACATACACTTATACAACTCACAACTTATACATCTACTACACACACACCCCACACACTGGGGCAACCATGATCATAGCATCACACTTTTTGTCATCATTACACACTTTACTCATCTGTAAATAGGTTCTTCTAAAATTCTCCTTCTACACAACATAACTTTCTTCTTGTAAATATCGCATTCCTCCACTTGCATCATTTACATTTACATCCATTGCACATATTCATATGCTTTATAGTTAAAATTTTAATTCATGTTTGTACATTCTCCCCCAAAATGCGCCTCAGTAGGAATAATACATGCATTTGTTAGCATCACCACCTGGATGTCCATTCCCCCTTTTTAGGATCAGGGTATACATAGGTGTCGTGTTTAATTTTGACTACTCTGTAGTTTAGGCAATCAAGTGTCACCCATAGCTACTGAGTCTTGTACATTCTTCTTATGGTCTTTTAGGCTGGTTCAACTTCTCTCATGGATCGCTCACAACAGGTTACACATTAACAATTTTGAGCCTAGGAAAGAGGACATCTTGAGTAGATATCGCCATCTAGCGAACGGTATCCCCTACTCGTCCTATCGCCTGCATGGTCAACATACGACCTGGGGATAAACAAAGGGATCAAGCATAAGCAAAATTAAATAATTGGGTAGAAAACAAACTTCATCGCCCATACAAAAAGAGCAAAAAAAGAAAAAAAAAAAGAAAAATAAATAAATGAAAAGAGCACTACCACAATCAGATAGGTTAACACTAGAACAGGGGTAGAAAACAAAAGGAAACACCTCTTGATATCACACATGTTATGCTTATCACCTTTGGTCCTTAGGTTCAACATAACACCATGGGATGATTCCCATCGCTAGCAATAGGCTCCAAGAGCCTGCCTACCAGTGGAATAGTCTTACAGGTGACAACACATCTCTCACATTAGCATCTCACTTTTGTAGAGATCACTATTGTGGATGGATGAGCTAGCTAGTCCGGTAGCATCTACAATGGGTTAATCCTACCTCCCTCAAAATGGATAAATGAACCTTACACATTCACACACATAGGTCCAAGATAGACTTTGAACCAGCCTGATCATGTTATAAGTTGCCACAAAACTTGTATAGCTAAGGGTTTGAGATTTGATTGTCATAACTATGTTAGTCAAAACCATTACACATGCCTTACATTATCCATCGACCCTAAAATCATGGAATGGATCACATCCATACAGGTAAATGCCATGATACAAGTGCTTCCTTGGCGCATTTCAGTAAGTCCATACATGCACCTATGCATCTATGTCATATATGTTTGCTACACCTTATAGTTATGCATTTATCTTACATACATTCATGCAATTAACTTACATTATGCATTCATGCTACACACATTCCAAAATCAAATTATAACATTGCATTTATTCTATGTACATTCATTACAACATCACATTCGATATCACATCACACTGCATTCGAAATATAATCATGCATAATATTCTACAATTCATCCATATGAAAGAATGATAATAGATCTAAACCATTCACACATATGTATCTACTAATCATACATACCTACGAACTATATTATGCTATCTATGCAAACATAAACACAATACATTTCAAACCATCAAAATAACACATGTATATATAATAACCAAAATCAAGATGTATATATATATCATCATCCAAAAATACCCGAAGGCTACAACCTGGGACCATGCCCATCACATATAATATCCAAAATGCCCATAGGCTACAACCAAAGATATAACTCCTAAATATCATCACGAGTCTCCCCACGCCCCTCCTGGCTCGCACGCCTCTCTGCTACCTGGCTCGACTCTGCAAAGACCTCTAGAATTGGATCTACTATAGGTTGCTCCATAGTAGGTGGATCCTGCACCTCAACTCTAGCACCAACCTCTACTATCAGAGCAACACTGCATTGACTCTAATGAGAGGGTTCCCACACTCGTGACTATGTCCCAGACTGCAACACCACCTATGTATAGTCAGGGAGAGGAATCCCATGCACCGATAGGGAAGTCTCACACAATAACCTCCTGGTAGTCTCTACACCTAGTTGACCAGTCAGGCTCATAATCATCTGAGCCTACCTCATCACCATGACCCTCAGCTACTCTATCTTAGTCCCCTGCCTGACCATATCAGCCCATAGCTGCTCCACCTCAGCCTCCAACTATTGGACTCTATCCCGTAGCGCCCGTGCCTCATCCGCTGCATCCCCCCTCATGGGGATATCAACAGGAATCTATTGTGCTGCATCCACAAATACACCAATGTCAATGGTGTCATCCATGTCACCCACAACAGTATCAACACCTCCCTCCGCCTCAGCCCCAGTAGCCTATCCCATACCAGCATCTACATCCACCTACACCTCCTCCACCTCAACATCCTCGACCACCTGCTCCACCCTCACATCTTGGGTGCTCGCTCCACCACCCAAGCAATGTCGTGAGCACCGTAAAGGAACCTCCCCTGCATCGATAGCCACACCCTCGGCCCGAGCTCTCCTACCCATCCTCCCCACCGATGGAGGTACCCCAACATTAGGTGCCACCCATCGATCAACCATGCCCCTACCAGGCACCCAACTCTGCCAAGCCCACCATGCATCAAATGCTGAAGTCATCCCAACATCCCCTATAGCTGGGATATCCATAGGAGGATCCCTCTCTCACTAGGGCAACATAATTTTCACTTGTCTACAAGGTAGAAGCTATCATTCCCCTTGAGCTGGAGATACCCTCTTTATAGATATCCATGAAAGATTTCATTGACAACAACACTGATCGCCAAGCTCGTCTAGATCAACTAACACTCCTTGATGAAATTCGCATCCATACCATCGAGCACACACGAGTATATCAACATCACCTTCACTGTGCCTACAACAGTAAGGCACATTATCACAAATACTAGATTGGTGACTTGGTTCTCAAGGAGAAACAAAAAATCACAAGTCAACCTCTCCAACAGGGCGATAAATTTACCCCAAACTAGTTGGGTCCATTTATTATCACACACAAATATAATTTAGGAGCATATTGTCTGGCAAATCTTGAAGGTCTTAATGATCCTGAACCCATAAAAATCTTGCACCTTCGTTCCTTCAATACATGATTCATAAACACAGTCACCATCACGAGTGTCACATAGTATTAGAAGTAAATCACCAACCACATCACCGTGTGAATCTGTTATTTCTACTTTATTATTTCTCTATACATGTACATTTTACATTTTTGCCATTTTTATGCTCGGGGTATTTGTTTTTCCTTTTACAAGACTCACATCATCAGTAAGAGAGCTCTATAGCATCCTCACCTACCACCATGCAGGACCATACATAGCCACAAAAAAAACTCATTACATCAATTGATCTTTCTTGACCACCAACCACCCTTCATACCAGGTGCTCCTTGCATTTGTCCCATTCAGGTCACCACACCTCACGTCAACATCATTCCCCTCACCAGTGAGGTTCATCCTATTCACCACACTCTGGAAATAGCTAGATCACCATGCCCTCTTTTGATGATAAAGAGGAATCCATCCAACCACAAGCATAGGGATCATGCTCCCATCCATCTGATGATCTTAGATGTCATTATTCACCTCCAAGTCATCCACAACATCCCATAGGATTCTATCGCCCACCTAATAGGGAATACACACCTCATCAACCTCGTCCTACATTTCTACCTACTCCCCTTCCCAATGGTGAGTCTACCTATGCCCAAGCTTTTCAAGCTCGTGTAGACCAAGCTACACAATCTGGTCACGCAAACATCCCTCCTTCTCATTCGTATTGCCACCCATGGCCATCACCTATGCCATCGATTCTCAAGACACCACCTTCACCACTACAAGGCTTACTGCCCTAGCCAATTTTACAATCACCACAATCATTTCACTTCGATGCTTCCTCATCTCAGCCTTATCCTTTTTCTACCACTCATTGAGCCATTCCATTTGCCTTGTAATCTCGCTCACCCCCTTCCCCAATACCATCGTTGCCACACCATGAGATACATCATCTCATCTCTCGTATAGAATCTCTGGATTTTCATATGAGCCATTGTTATTGCCACGTCCACCCACGATAGTCTCCCACAACCCGTCCATCCTCACCACCACGTATATCCCTTCCCCGACCTTGGACTCGACCCATGTTGAAACCCAAACCCATACCTCCATTACCATATCATATTTCACCCAAAACTCGCTCACCTCTAGCAGAGCCATACATCTATCCTATGCCTATTCCACATATTCCCCTTTTTGAAATGTACCAAGGTCTTATTGACCATCATATCATGCACCAAGGTCACTGCACTTGCACTAATGTCATCCCCCACACAGAACAAATATCATGTTCAAGCTACAACAACCAAACATCATGAACCCAAAAAACCAACACCCAACTCGGATGAACCTTCACACCTTTCAGGTGCCACCATTAGGGAATCCAAACTTTTTCCTTCCTCATCTGACACGGATATGCCACCCTAATTGCCAAAGCGTGCCACACCAGGCATATCCATATTCATGAAAAACAATGTCATAGGAGACTATAACATACGTGACACCCCTATCCAATCTACACGATATTTTGGCCATCCCTCAGCCTCGATGTTGACTATCAAAACCGTCATACAGTTAGGAAGTCCCAAAAACCACACCAACTTTGTGTATGCAGGATTAGACTCTTCGATCCCCTCACCAACTTCTTCACCACCACAATCTAGCTTTGGTGATGCAATTACACACCTAGCCAACCCTAAATTTTTCTTACGCTACCTACAATGCTTTCATTGGCATGGGTTTCGATTGGACTATTATGAGCAAGGTCTACGTACATCCATTAACCCTCGTGTTCAATCACCTACCGATAAAATTGACCTAGGTTATCATCCAACCACCATCTATACATTAGAATACGAGATCCAAGATCTATACTTGCATCCTCCTCCATGTCCAACACACACCTTGGAAGAGTACATTGACATGGACATGCTAGAAGATACGCCTTCACCCACATCAATCGTCATTGTTCCCTATGATTTCTTCCAAGAATATCCTACACTCGATACCTCCTTGTTCTGTGATGTTCAAATATTGGTAGAACACTTTGCTACCTTATCTCTAGCTACACCACCAATAGAGTCGGATGCACTCCTGTTTGATCCACCACCTATAGAGCCATACCTGGTTTTGCCTGATCCACCACCGATACACCTACCTGTATTCCTACCTATACATAGATAGTTACAGAGAATAGCCTCTCATCCTCGTTCACCACCAGTCATCCTATGGCCTCCCTTGAGCCTCTTAGGATGTGCACAACATATACAACCTCCATCATCAGATTCTACCCTAGCTACTTCACCTACAACATTGATTAACATGTTTGAGGTAGATTTACATTCTCCCCTCTGTTACAGCCACCAATAGATTCAAGATGATATCATAAACCTAAATTTTATCGATCTAGCACACATCTCACATTTAGCAGCACCTGGAGACTTTCTTCTCTCTCCTCACATCTTACGAGCAGCAAATACCCCTTCCTCATTCACATATTCCCAAACCCCTTATGTCTATCACATAGGCATTTACATAGATGATGAATACGAGTTCAGTGAGGCCATTGACGACTTCAATCTCATTCCTATCTCTAAACAGTTGCATGATGGATATTGCATGCTTATCAAGGACACAATCAATGTAGACATCGATGACGATCCAAAAAATCCACATATCCTCAAATTAGCTGCTAGCCTCTCACCATAGGAGCGCATGACCTTCACAAAATTCCTATGCAAGTATATAAAAGTGTTCGCATGGTATTACAAAGACATGCCGGGACTTGACCCTACCATAGTAGTGCATAATATTATACTAGATCCCAATGCCAAACCAGTAAGATAAAAGTTGCAACGCATGCATAGAACTGTCACATTGATAGTAAAATCCAAGCTCCAAAAGCTTCTAGACGTTGATTTCATAATAGCCATTGACTATCCCGAATGGGTATCCAGCATGGTCCCTGTCCCCAAAACATTCAGTGACGTTCACGTTTGCACAAACTTTCACAACCTAAACAAAGCTTGTCCCAAAGACAACTTCCCTTTACCCAAAATTGATTCCCTTATTGACTCCATCATAGGTCATGAGATGATTTCCCTCATGGATGGATTTTTTGGATATAATCAGATTAGGATCAACCCAACCGATCAACACAAAACTTCCTTCACAACACCCTAGGGGACCTTTTTCTACAAGGTTATGCCCTTTGGCCTTAAAAATGCTGGGGCAACCTATCAACGAGCCATGAATTACATATTTCATGGCCTAATGCACAAAAATGTGGAAGACTATGTCGATGACCTCAGCTAAATCAAAGAAATGTGCTGACCATCTCAAATATATCCATCAGATTTTTTATCGACTACTAGAACACAACGTGCACCTCAATCCAAAAAAGTGCGTGTTTGGTGTTACAT
Source organism: Wollemia nobilis (assembly GCA_028583015.1). NCBI lineage: Eukaryota > Viridiplantae > Streptophyta > Pinopsida > Araucariales > Araucariaceae > Wollemia > Wollemia nobilis. The sequence continues at coordinate 15,961,790 of JAQPPZ010016436.1, read as the reverse complement.
TAGGAAAAATACTAGGATTCGTTGTCTCCCAATGAGGCATTGAAGTATATCCTAGTAAATTGAAAGTCATCATCGAGATGCCTCCTCCTACCACCCTAAAGCAATTGCGTAGCCTCCAGGGCAAGATTACCTCTATTCGCAGATTCATAGCACAATTGTCAGATAAATGCCAACCATTCAATCATCTCCTACAAAAAGGAGTACACTTTAAATGGGATGAAAACTATCAAGATGCATTCAATGCTATCAAAAATTACCTTACGTAACCATCGATCATGTCACCACCACACCCACAATTACCACTGACTCTATATATCTCAACCATAGAGCTTGCGTTAGGTACACTCATAGCTCAAAATAACGCTCTCGATAAAGAGCAGGCTATCTACTACATCAGTCACACACTAGTTAGTTACAAAATGAGATATGGATACATGGAGAAGCTATGCCTAGTAGTAGTATTCGCTACCCAGAAGCTAAGACACTATATGTTAAACCACACAACTTTTGTCATCACCCGAGACAATCCCCTACGGTATATGATGAACAAGAGTTATCACAACTCACGCATAGCCAAATGGATCATGCTCCTAACCTAGTTTGACCTAGAATTCGTATCTCAAAAATCCATCAAAGGGCAAGTCATTACTGACCTACTGGCTGAAGCCCCTATAACTGATAATCAACCCCTACTCATTCAACTTTTTGATGATTCCATCTTTCACATAACCGAATACAAGGAATATGTCAAACCAGAATTCATGGCTGACCTCATCATGTTCTTTGATGGGTCCATATGTCTCCACGCTCGAGGTGTAGGCATTCTTTTCTTTACACCTGAAGGAGAACCACTCCCATTTTCATTCAAACTTGAATTTTCGTGTACCAATAACAACATAGAATACGAAGCCCTAATCCTAGGACTAAAACAAGCACAATCTATGCACATCAAATGCCTTCATATTATAAGTGATTCACTTTTGATAGTCAATCAAGTGTAGGAACTTTGACTATGCAATTGCCCAGTTCTCCAAAAATACAAGAATATCACCCAACAACTCCAATCCCAATTTGAATGGTATTACCTCGAAGCCACACCGTGCTCATCAAACCATTTTGCAGACACCATGGCCTCCTTAGGGTCCCTTATCCCATAAAATCCAATGTCCAACACAACATCGGTATCCATTCATACACTTACACAATCTGCTATATCACCCACACCTCCCACAGATGATGGTGGTGTATATATGGTAAACACTGAACCTCATAACCCATGGTTCTCACAGATAAAGGAATACATCAAACTAGGTTTCCTACCGTATGATTTTCCCCATGCCCAATGCTGAACCTTTAAACAAATAATGATCCACTACACCTTGCTAGAGGACATCCTTTACCACTGCAACTATGATGGTGTACTCTTGCATTGCCTAGAATTGTAAGAATCACAACAAGTTGTACAAGAAACCCATGATGACACTTGTGGTGGCCATTTCAATGGCATGGCGATTACCAAATGCATTCTCCGTATGGGTTACTACTGGCCTAAAATAGAGGACTGCTATGAATATGTCAAACGTTGCATCAAATGCCAACAACATGCCAACTTAACACATTTACCTTCCCAAGCACTTCAACCAATCTAGTCCATGTGGCCCTTCTCCCGATGGGACCTGGATCTAATTGGAAAAATTACACCTACTTCCTCTAGCAATCATAAATTTATCATTATAGCAACAAAATATTTTACAAAGTGGGTCAAAGCATTCCCACTGGTCCAAACTACAGGAGCCAAAATTTTAACATTCATCATGGAGCATATCATATGCCGCTTTGGAATTCCCTCCCAAATTATTTTAGAAAATGGGAAATATTTCAAAAACAAAATTGTTTGAGCCCTGTACGATAGATTTCACATACATCATAGCTTTTTGACCTCATATTACCCTCAAGTAAATGGCCAGGTCGAAGTCACTAACAAAACCATATGTTCTATTCTTCATAAAACTATAGCGAAATCTCATCAGGACTGGCATAATCAAATACCCATAGCCTTGTGGGCATATCGTACGAGCATTCATAATCCTACTAGGGCAACACCTTTTTCACTTGTCTATAGGGCAGAAGCTATCATGTCCCTTAAGCTGGAGATACCCTCTTTACGGATATCCATGAAATATTTCATTGACAACGACACTGCTTGCCAAGCTCGTCTAGATCAACTAACACTCATCGATGAACGTCGCATCCATGCCATTGATCACACACGAGTATATCAATATCACCTTCACCGTGCCTACAATAGTAAAGTACATTAGCATAAATACCAGGTTGGCGACTTGGTTCTCAAGAAGAAACAACAAATCACAAGTAAACCTCGCCAATAGCGTGATAAATTTACCCCAAAATGGTTGGGTCAATTTATTATCACACACAAATATGGTTCAAGAGCATATCGTCTGGAAAATCTTGAAGGCCTTAATGATCCTAAACCCATCAACATCTTGCACCTTTGTGCATTCAATGCATGATTCATAAACACAGTCACCATCATGAGTGTCACATAGTATTAGAAGTAAATCACCAACCACATCACTATGTGAATCTATTATTTCTGCTTTATTATTTCTCTATACATGTACATTTTACCTTTTTGCCCTTTTTATGCTTGGGGTATTTTTTTTTCCTTTTGCAAGACTCACGTCATCAGCAAGAGAGCTCTACAGCGGCCTCACCTACCACCATGCAGGACAATCTGCAGATACAACAAAAACCAATTACATCGGTCGATCTTGCCTGACCACCAGTTGTCCTTCATACTAGGCACTCCTTGCATTTATCCCATTTAGATCACCACACCTCACCTTGACATCATTCCCCTTAACAGCAAGGTTCATCCTATTCACCACACTCTGGCGACAACCAGATCACCATGTCCTCTTTCAATAATAAAGAGGAATTCGTCCAACCGCAAGCATAGGGATCATCCTCCCATCTGTCTAATGATCTCAGAAATCACTATTCACCTCCAAGTCATCCACAACATACCATAGGATCCTATCGCCCACCTAATAGGGAATACATACCTCATCAACCTTGCCCTGCATTTCTACCTGCTCCCCTTCCTAATGGTGAGTCTACCTACACCTAGGCTTTGCAAGCCCACGTGGACCAAGCTACTTAAGATGGTCATGTAAACATCCCTCCTTCTCATTTGTGTTGCCACCTAGGGCCATCACCTATGCCACCGGTCCTCAAGACACCACCTTCACCACTGTAAGTCTTATCGCCCCAACCAATTTTACAATCACCATAGTCATTTCACTCTGCTGCTTCCTCATCTTAGCCTTATCCTTTTTCTACCACACATCGAGCCATTCCATTTATCTTGGAATCTCGATCGCCTCCTTCCCAAATACCATCACCATCGCACCATGAGATACAACATCTCATCTCTCATTTCGAAGCTCTAGAGTTGTAGATGAGCCACTGTTGTTGTGATGTCCACCCATGACAGTCTCCCACTACCTGTCCATCCTCACCACCACGTAGATCCTTTCCCTAACCCTGGACTCGACCCATGCCGAAACCCAGATCCATGCCTCCATTACCATATCGTATTTCACCTAGACCTCGCTCACCTCCAGCAGAGCCATACGTCTATCCTATGCCTATTCCACATACACCCCTTTTTGAAATGTTCCATCATCTCATGCACAATCAGATAGGTTAACACTAGAACAGGGGCAAAAAACAAAGGGAAACACCTCTTGATATCACACATGTTATGCTTATTGCCTTTGGTCCTTAGGTTCAACATAACACTATGGGATAATTCCAAAAACCTGCCTACCAGTGGAATAATCTTATAGGTGACAACACATCTCTTACATTAGCATCTCGCTTTTGTAGAAATCACTATTGTGGATGGATGAGCTAGCTAGTCCGGTAGCATCTACAACAAGTTAATCCTACCTCCCTCAAAATGGATAAATGAACCTTACACATTCACACACATAGGTCCAAGATAGATTTTGACCCAGCCTGATCATGTTATAAGTTGCCACAAAACTTGTGTAGCTAAGGGTTTGAGATTTTATTGTCATAACTATGTTAGTCAAAACCATTACACATACCTTACATTATCCACAGTCTCTGAAATAATGGAATGGAAGCATCCATACAGGTAAATGCCATGATACAAGTGCTTCCTTGGTGCATTTTAGTAAGTCCATACATGCATACATGCATCTATGTCAGATACATTTGATACACATTATAGTTATGCATTCATCCTACACGTATTTTATATCAAATTACATTTATTGCATTCATCCCATATGCATTTCAAAATTGAGTCACAACATCGTACTTACTTTACATACATTCATTATGAAATCACATTTGATATCACATCATGTCACATTGGAAATACAATCATAACACTATTCTACAATCCATTTATACCACAACATGATAATAGATCTAAACCATGTCATACATGTATATCTATTCATCATATATATCTAGAAATTATGTTACGCTAATCCATGCAAACATAAAAAAGAACACATTTCAAACCATCAAAATAACACATGTATATATAATAGCTGAAATCAACAAGGTATATATATATCATCCATACAAAATACCCGAAGGCTACAACCTGGGATCATGCCCATCATTGTCTAGCATCAAAACAAAATACCCGTAGGCTATAATCAACAACAGATATCCTAACTCCCACTAGGAGTCTCCTCGTGGCCCTTATGGCTCACTCGCATCACTGCAACCTAGATCGACTTCACCCTGAACCCTGGAATAGGATCCACAGTAGGCTGATCAACCCTAACATCTCTCTATTCCATCGTAGCAACACTACGTTGAATTTGATGCGATGGTTCCCGCACCTATGACTATGATCCAGACTGCACCACAATTCGACCATAATTGGGTAGAGGAATCCCGTGCACCAACAACGTAGTCTCACACATCATCTTCTTGGTGGCCTCGATCGCCAACTAACTATTCAAAGTATCTATCATCTGCGCCTACCTAGACATAATAACCCTCATATCCATCATGTCTACCTCCAACTGTTGAATCCGATCATGTAATCCTTGTACATCCTCCATTGCTAGCCTCTCCAAAATATCATCGAGAATTTATTGTGTTATATCAGCAAAGACCCCAATATCAATGGTGTCATCGATACCACCCATATCAGCCACCCTGCCTCCCTCAACCTGGGATCCAATGGTCTACTCTATCCTAGCATCTACACCCACATCCACCTCCTCTATCCTCACATCCTGGGTACTCATCAAAGCACCTATGTGACATTGTGACCATCATAGAGGAACCTCCTCCTCAATACTAGTTGTACTCGTTGCCCTAGCCTGAGTCTTCCTGCTCGCTCTCCTCTTAAGCAAAGGTGCCCCAGCAGCAGGTGCCACCCAACGATCCACCACACCTCTCCTTGGCTCGTAATACTGTAGTGCCCACCATCCATCAAAATTTAGTGTCGTCCCTGCATCCCCTACACTTGGGATATCCATAGGAGGTTTCATCTCCCCAACCCAAGGTGGTACAATAGGGCGCTCTCCTCTGTCTCCCTATCACCTAAAATAAATAATAGGAGTCCTTGGAACATCCTACCACAAACTAAACTGGTGCTTTACTCGATCAAAATAAAAGTACTAAGTCTGTCGAGTATATCTCCCCACCAACCATCTACCCCATTGTATGGCCCGTAGCTACTCATCGTCCTCCTTCCAACTCACCCCACCCAACCATGGTCTCCACTTTATGTCATCCGACGTCATCTCCCTAAACCTAATCCTCCACAAAACTTGGTCACCCTCATGAGGCCTCTTCATACCCTACTCATCCTCCGTACTCCACCTCAAGGTGTAAGGATACTCCTTACCCTCCACATGTATAGGGTGAGGTAACAAAGAGGGCCTCTCAATGGCTATGTGCTCCAATGCCCATACGTAGAGCAAGGAAATCACACTCAATCTTGTCTGCCTACCTTGAACCACATCATTCAACTCATGGTATACTTGGGCCAATAGTGCAGACACTCATGCAAACACAACCTTGTGCTCCTCTAGATCACTAACTATATCCAGCATGTTCCAGGTAAATAGCACCCCGAAACTATCAAGAAGGGCATATGTAGAGATCATCATCATCGCCACATACTACCTATCCAAAATATTCTTCTATAGCCACAACCACTCATAATCCATCTTAGAGATATTGATCTCTCTCCACCCAATCCCAAAGAATCTCTCCAAAACTGTGTCCTTCCTCCCATCTTCAGCTGCCCTCACAGGAACACCCTCAATCGACAGTCGATAAATACAATAAACGTCTTCCAATGTCATGGTCATTTCCCCCATAGAAAAATCAAATGTGTTCCTGTCTGCATCCCACCGCTCACATAAGGCAGACACATATGCCTTATTAGTGTAGATGCTCTTGCACTCCCACACACCGTAGAAGTGTATGTCATCCAACCACTGTAGCTCCTCCTCAGTATTCATCAGCCTCTCAAAACCCTTCTTAAACTTCCTCACCCAATGACGGGGCTCAAGCACCTTCACCTATTCAACACATAACACAACATTCATCAGTAACCCACATAACAAATCAATCAAATTCAATTTCATCACGCAAAATTTATAAATTGAAAACATTTAATTTGACACACATCCCAAGACAAATTAATGTACAAACAAAATGACAAAACACATCAACAACATAGTCACATATTTGGATACCCATTTTGTCATTTCATGGCAAATGTCCAAGCACATATGACAAACCGTACATATTGGTCGTCCAACAACCAATAACAAACTCAATTGTATAGCTACTATGGCATGCAATCCAAAACTTGATCAATTAATATGACATACAAAAACAAATCACATTTCTAAATACCCATTTTCCCACTTAATGATAAATGTGTCGACAAAATTCAGAAACAAAGCACCAATCAACACAAATCTAACAATCAAATCTATCCTAAAAACACCAAAACCGAACACACATCTAGGCACACAATATAAAAATAACAGTCATATTTTTAGATACCCATTTTCCCATTTAGTGGTGGAAGTTCAAACTAACATCGAGTACAGTCTACATCGGGCTCCCTATAGCTCATTTTCAGTTTAATACTATCTACACCGTGGCACGCAAATCAAAGGTATGTAAAATGAAGTCAGCTACCAAAACAACCAATATTTTTGGACACCCATTTTGCCCTTCTGTGGTGAAATTTTCATTGGTTTTCCAAAATCTTATGCCTAACATGTCAAATCTAACAGCCTAGGTTTGATATATTACTCCTAAAAGCATCAAATTCTGAAATCACATCAAACAAAATCAAAAAAATAAAATAGTCGCATAACGGAATACCCATTTCCTACTTTAGCGAACAAAGTGCAAAAACATATCAATGTGAGTACACCGTTACGTCAAAAACTGAAAGTCAAACTTCACACCTACTCTACCCATTACCCGGTCAAATTGGTGACAAAACAAACCCAATTCAAAAACCTACCGCACTTTTGGATACCCATTTGGCCCGTTTATCACTACGTTTTCAAATTTTAGTTAAAAGTTACAATTTTTTTTAAATCGAGATGAAAACCTCCCCCCCTCATTCACATTTTCTCAAAAAAATAAAAAACAAATCAAACAAGGCAAACAATCACTTACCAGTGGGTTACCACACCTGATGCCAGTTGATCTACGTCCTTTCATCATTATCACTTTCACAATCGTCAACGTGCTCCTTTTGTATTGTCAAATGCTCTCCCAAACTGCTTTCCAAAGTCACGTGCCATTCAAATGAGCTCCCCCCATGCAAATTTGGGCTTAAATAGGCTTTAAATCCTGATTCACGACCCGAGTCGCGAGTTAGGTCAAAATCGCTATCCAGGTCGCGAATTGAGCCAAAACTCCCAAAACATCCTCAAAACCCTAAGAAAGCAGGGAAATGCCTCTAAAACCCTAGGAGTCTCTAAAACATGCCTTTTAACACCATTTGCAAACATACATTTCATTTTACCGATAAAATTGTCCTAATCATACTTTTGGACCACGCTGATCTGGTCACAAAAGCAAAGCAGTCAAAAGTTGTCATTATCAAGAAACTAGTATGGCATCGTAAATGTCATACGGACTCAACAAAATCATAGCATTGCATCCACAATCATTCATTTCATTTTACTGGCATTGCTTTTTATTTCTTTCCTCTTCTTCTTCTTTCCTCCTTCTCTTCTCCCCCGTGGGCATCCAAGTCAATATTGTATGGTCACACTTCGAGCGGCTACATACCTTTGATTAGATCCCATTCTTTTCCCTTCTCCTTCTAGGCTATCTAGTCAATGTTGTATGGTCACGCTTCGAGCGGCTACATACCTTTGATTAGATCCCATTCTTTTCCCTTCTCCTTCTTTAAATTTGTGTGTTGTTGTTTTGGGGCCGTTTGTTTGGTTTCCTTTTTTCTCTTTTCCTTCTTGGCTATCCAAGTCAATTTTGTATGGTCACGCTTCGAGTGGCTACATACCTTTGATTAGATCCCATTATTTTCTCTTCTTACTAGCAATCATATTCATCATGCATTGGTATCTTTATCAATCGCTACATCATAAATTCATCAAACTTCATTCACCTCATTGTTGATTCCTTGTTTGAGGGGGTATTCATATCTAAAGTCAAATTTTCATGCAACCACAACATCAAAAATCCAAAAGCACGGTTAGCGCATTTGTCTATAAAAGTTTTTGCTGAATATTATCATATGATTATAATATCAATCCTAAACAGATATGGGTTACATCATGAGAGTTACACGTCACCATGGAGAAGTCAATCTAGAATTCATGTACGTCGAGTATACAATGGATGATACGTTTGATCAATCCTAGTACAACATTTGGAAATGGACTTTGCGACCATGCTGATATGGTCACGAGTTGATGATCCAAATGTTAAACTAACTCAAATGGTTTGACACTTATTGCCATGTTCTCATCAATCAATCAATAGCAAATATTTAGTTAGGCTTTTTTCTTAATCATACTTTTGGACCATGTTGATCTGGTCGCAAAAGCAAAGCAATCAAAAGTTGTCATTCTCAAGCAACTGGTATGGCATCGTAAATGTCATACGGACTCAGAAAAATCACATCATTGCATTCATAATCATTCATTTTCCCTTAATAGCATTATTTTTATCTCTTTCCTCTTTTCCTTCTTTCCTTCCTCTCTTCTTCCCCTGTGGACATCAAGTTGATGTTGTATGGTCATGCTTCGAGCAACTACATACCTTCGATTAGATTCCATTCTTTCTCTTATTTTCCTCGGATACCCGATTGATTTGTATGGTCACACTTCGAGCGACTACATACCCTTTGATTGGATTCCATTCCCCTTCTATCCATTTTCCTTCTGCACAAACCCTTCATATTTTTGTATTAAACTGTGTTCTACATAGTATAGTACAAAAAGGGGCAAATGTAGACATCAAAAAGTCGCACACTCCTATACCTACGTACTTGTAGATCATTATGGATACTTGTAGCTTTACATAGGCCATCTTAGGTACCCCTAGGCTATTGTATACCAGTGTAGACTAGTGTAGATAATCCTAGACTTGCGTAGATTGCTCTAGTTATGCATAGACGACTGTAGTCATGCGTATATTGCCATAACTTGTCATAGTATCATGTAGACTCCCATATACTACTTCATCGGCTTTCAGGTCCTAAACCCTTGCAAGCCTTCCAAATTACATCCAACACATCAAAATATCATTCGACGGTCTATTCATATGCAATTGAGGCCCCCACGGGGTATTAGTTGGCCAAAATAATTAATAAGTCAATACCCAAATTCTAATTTAATGTTGACTTCACTTAAGTCACTTTTTAGGGTAAATTTGATTAAAAGAACCTTTAATATTGATTAGCCTTAATCAAATCCTCCCACATGTGTGAGATTAGGGTTTGTTGATATATTTCTTTAATCATGTTTAAATTGGCTTAAGCACATCCTAATTAGGATTAGCCCTAATCCATCCTCACACATGTGTGAGGATGAGATATTTCTCATAAGGAATGTGATGTTGCCACATAACATTTCTTAACCTAGACTAGGTTTAGTCTATATAACCCCCCTGCACCTTGCATTTGCCTATAAATAATGGGTCCCAAACCCCTAATTAAGTCTGATTCCCAAATTCAACAAAGTATAGTTACTCTACAGAAATGGAAAGCCAATAGTAAACAGTCCATTCTCGACGCACATAGATGGATTTCGATAGCATATAGAGGCACCCCAGCTTCCTTAGGATCGATCTACCAAAGAGATTTTACTAGAGGAGCATCACAACTCAATTCACAACCTGCCCTGAAAATCCGGCCTCAATTAGCGACCTGGGTCACAAAGTGTGTCTGGAGGCCCCAAATCAACTAAGATTTGGGAGGTAAGCTCTGTTTTAGCATATTATTACCTTCTGCACATTTTATTTCAGTTTTTGTTATGGTTTTACAGTCATTTCATCTTTATAAATATGGGGCTTTACTAAGGCAAGCCCCCCAATGTATTGACCCTTTCTTGCAAGTTTCTTTCAGGTTATTCAACATATTTGAAGGAGAAGAACACCAACAAATAGCAACCCAATGGTGGCCCGCATACAAAGAATCCCACCTACACTGAGGGACATCAGAAGAAGGCATCAGGTCTATAGTGTTTATTCATGAAAATAAAAGGGGAAAATCTCCCTATTTGCAACCCATACAAAATTGATAATGAATAAAGCATTATATTTCTGAATGACTTGTGTTATTACTTGTTGTTAGATCAAATGTCAACTTCTGGTCATTTCAAGTTGAGCCATCAAAATGGCTTCTATTAATAATCCACACTGGGGTATGTTAGGGTTTGAGCAACACGAAATGTGTGGTTTAGATTAAAACATAGCGGAGGGTGGATATTAATTTTGGGATGTGGCATGGATTGATATGGCTAGATGGATAGGATTAAGTGAAATTGGATGGTTGGGATCAATTCACTTATATAAATATATATTTATTAAATATATATAAAATATTAATATTTAAATATATATAAATATATGAATAATGGGTGGAAATGACAGGGAAATTTGGATGAACGATAAGTGGTTAGGTTTTGGTATCTATAGATGCCCCTTTTTGTACTGCATTGCGTGAAACACAATACAGAGAAAAAAATAGAAGACATCTATTTTGGGTAGGTGCAGAAGCAGCTTTCTCTTGAGATGTGAAACATGAACTTGAATATAAAATAATGAAAGAATTTGGATTTGCGTAGCTTACTCCATCAATTGGTGAGTGAGTTTACGGATGAATCTCATGAGCCAATCAAAAAATATATGCAAATAAATGGTGGACGATATGAATGATGTAAATGTGATACCGTTTTTGCCTAACGGTATGAAGAGGATTGGTGAAAAATATGAAATGATGCATCTATTTTTTCCCCAATAGATGAAGGATTTTGTGGAAAATATGATGACAAAAATATTTTTTTTTGCCCCAATAGATGAAGGGTTTGTTGCGAAGTATAGATGTCATGATCATATAAGATGTATCCCATTGTGGGGAAGTCAAAAACAAATGTGGTTACCCTAAATTTGGGATGTTTTGATGCTGCTGAAGAATATGCCTTTGGGCATCATTTATATGCAAGGATGAAATGCAAAGATAAAAAAAAAGTAGTCAACTTCGGAGGTCAACTAGTGACTGTCAGATAATTCCTATGATCAGAACCAATCACCCTAGCTAAGGCCAGTCGCCATGATGAATCTCAAGGAGATGTGAAATTATGAAATGTAATTTTGTCCATGTTTTAAGCCCCATGAACTAGGCCATAAATGACAACTTTTGTGTAAATTGTTCTTGGCAAGGTTTCACACAAAATGTGAAGTACCAAATGTGATTGTGATTTCAAACAAGGAGATATGAAATGATGAAAATAACAAAGTGTCTTTATGGCAAGTTATTCATCCTACACAATTGCATGGATGCAAATCACTGTAATCGCCAAGTATATAGAATAACCCACTAGGTACAAGGTTCAATTGAATGTTGTTTGACCTTGGCAAATATGCAAATGATTATATGGAATGATGATTATGGTCATTTTGTGAATATTTGGACCATTTTGGAGTGCTTTTATAACTTGTTAAGTGGATTTGCATTTTGTGGTCACAAACCGAATTATGCATCCAAATCAGTTTGAACCTTCACAAAACCTGTTAATATGATAAATAGATGCATGAATGCAATATGGAGTTATTTGATGGGGATAAACCACTATTTTGTAAAAAATTATTCTTTTGTCAAAATTGATGCTAAATATTGGTTGGCGCTTTTGGCATGCACATATGCCCACCGATGTTTGGGCATTTTGCAAACACCCTGGTGTGCTTTAGTGCACTAGGAAATTCCCATGGACATCTTAAGATGCATGTAGCAACTATAAATAGCTGGTAGGATGAGAAATGAAGCTCATTCATGCATTTGTGAGTTTGAGAAGCTGCGTTTAGGATAGTTGGGTGAAGTGGAGTGGAGTGAGGTGGAGTGAATTGGGTGTGGAAGCTATGGCGATGGAAGGGGCAGAGGGACCAAATTTGGAGTGTGATTGAGGTAATGTCCTTTTTGTGCAAAAGTTTTATGTTTTTTTTGAACAAGTTTTAAAATACAAATTTTTTGTCTTGTGTTGTAGCTTAGGATTTTGGAGGCTCAACACTGGTTCTCACTATACATTCTTGGGATGAGGAAGACACTGGTGAAGGATGAGTGAGATCTGGAGGTTGTGGGGCTAGTGAAGGTAGCCTGGGTTGACATGATTATGGTGGATGAGGCATACCTCTTTACCTTGGTGGAGAGATGGTATTTGAATAGGGGGACTTTTCAGCACCCCGTAGGAGAGGTGACCCTAACACTTGAGGATGTATACCGCATACTCAAGGTGCCAATGGAGGGGATTCGCATTGAGGTTGGATGTAATCGGGGGATAGATATGAAGAAGATGTTTGGTGATGGCTAGAAAATTTTAAGGGTGGAGAGTGGGGGTATTTCCTACTTGTCCATGTATGTGGACAAGGAGTTGGATGCCCTTCATGCCTTGGTGATGTTCGTGTTGGCCAAAATCATGGCTCTGAATAGTACTGGGTGTAGGTTCCCTTGGACCTTGCTAGGGTTAGTGAGAAATATGCTCAGTATGTGGTAGGTGGGTAGGTGTATGCATGGGCTTTTGCCTTATTGGTGTAGGCATACCGAGAGCTCTATGAGGTGAGGAGGAATGGGAGGAAGGGCTTAGGATGTATCTTGTTACTATAGTGTTGGGGATGGGAGCACTTTAGTGTGGCACAACCAAAGGATTCACTAGTGGTAGGATTGGGTAGGTAGGAACCCTATGATAGGAAATGGGTAGTGGCTAAGGAGGTGCAACCGAGTTAGCCTGTGCATATGATCTAGTGGTACTAAGATTTATGGGTTGGATTTATATCTGCCCAAGTGATAGGGAGGCCATAGTGAGGTAGAAGGTGGACCAGATATGGAGAGCATCTATGATGAATGCGATAGGCTAGGTGGATGGTTGGAAAATATCGGAGTGAGGCTAAGTATTTTTAGTTCTCACGAGTACTCTGATAGTTTGGGTTGAGGTAGGGGATTCCAAAGGAGTTGATGCTCTATAGGAGGTATCGAGAGGAGATAGGGCTACCATGTGTGAAGCCATGGAGGGAGGCTTACAAGGATGATGAGGATATGGACCTCCCTGATATAGATAATGTGAGGACTACTCCAAAGTATGATGTGTGGTTCACTACACAGCCACCATGGGTACTAACTCTAGTAGCAGTTGATGGAGATGGGGGTGAGGCTAAGGATGAGGGGACCCATGAGGCCCCCAAGTTGCAATAACACCTTTGATCAGATAATAAAATGAGGAGGACTAAGGGTGCGGCTAGGAAGGCTCCTGAGAGTGGAGGATATGGTGGATATGGAGATGATGTGGAGGAGACTCTGGATGGTCCTCCATATAAAGCGAGGAGGATTGGGTGAGGTTGGAGCAGTAGGTAGCAAAGTGGGATGTGAGGATCACGAGGCTCCAAGTAGAGCTACTAGAGAGGGAGCATTGGCATAATATCAACATAGCACACCTTCGGTCTGGGCATAGGTATATTGAGATATTGGAGGATAGGTTGATGGAGCATCATATTCCACTTCCTAATCATCCAACCTCATATGTATTCAAGGCTACTAGGCATAGTGAATCTAGGCATAGTTCTAGGTCTAGGGCTCCTTCTAGGTCATAGGGGTCCTCATGGAGGGCTTTGATAGTGCTTAGATGCACTTTTTATATATGAGCCTTGGTGATCCATTGTATGTAGCCTTTTAGAACTCATTGTAGATGTGATATATATATATATACATATATAAATGGATTTTACCTTTTGTGTTATATGTTTTTATGAATGATTTTTTGTGTAATTTTTTTGTAGAATGCATGTTTATATGGATGATGAATGCATATCATATGTTATGGATGATTAATGCAAGGTGGGATGTTATGGATGATTAATGCAATATATGGAATGCATATATGCTAATAATCATTCATATTTTAGATCTTGTTTGGCGATGTTTCTTGCATTGTTGTTTAATCAAGAGCACCAAACTTAGTGGTATGTGGGTTGAATGACTCATGAAGTGGCATGGATGTTTATATGGAAGAATATATGGATGTTGATATGGAAGAAGATATGGATGTTGATATGGAAAATTGACTATTTTGCATAGACTCAGACATACTAGTGGCCTCAAACTCTCTAGGACCAAATGTGTGTGTAGTGAATTCCTTGACCAAATCAGGAGCATGGTAATGACTCGAGGTAATCAAGAACCAATATGTGTGCAAGTGATTTCATTAAATTATCTTGAGTAAATTGGGTAAACCTCTTATGGATGAATACAAGAAACTAGCTTGTTTGTATGTGCGGTCAGAGGTCTCTTTAAAAGAGATGTGTCACCATGCATGAGCATACTCCACTACCAATAAAGCGCCTATAGCTTCGATGGAGGCTAACTCCATACTCTATGATTTGTGTTATTTTGATCTCTTAAGTTTTGGGGATGACTACTTAACCATCTGACTAGAAATTTAGTACGATCCTTACAACCCAATGAGCAGTGGTGTGTGATGTAAAAGATTTAGAGCTTTGGGAAATCATATTCTCAACCTAAGTATGATGAGAATTGTACCCTATCCTTACTACTCCATATTTTGGATTTGGAAGCAATTGTGATAGTGGTGAAAACCACTATTCTTATGGACTATGTTGCATTATGGGACTAGCAAGGATGACTCTTTTCACTTCAAAGTTCTTACCAAGTATGGTGTTATCTCTCTTTTATACAAGATGTTTTAAGATGTGAAATTGTGTTTGGTTCAAGAATGTTTTAGAGTCAATTCCCAAAACTCAATATTTTATTAATGTATATGTGTGATGGTCCTAAAAATAACTTTAACATATATTTTTGAGGTTTCTTAACACACTAGGAGTGGTTGAGTGACCGAAAACACCTAGGCAAGCTTTGCTAATGATAATTTGGCTTGGTGGAAAAATGGATGATGATGTGAAGGTGCCCCTGATTAAGGCAACATGATTTTATTGGACCAATTAAAATCTTGAACTTAATAAATGATCCCTATTATGAAATTTGAAATGGGAATGGAATGTGTGAAATGAAATGTATGAAATGCAATATGAAATGTGTGCTAATATAGTGTGTTGGCATAAAATTTATGCAAATGAAGTGTGATGTTTTTGGAATGAAATATATGCAAACGAAGTGCAATGTTTTTGTAATGAAGTGTATACAAATGAAGTGCAATGTTTTTGTGTATGAAATGTATATAAATGAAATAAAATGTTTTTGTGTATTAGCCATGTATATGTATATATATATATATATGTATATATATATATATCTATATATATATCATTATGCATAGAATACCCTCAAGTGTATAACATTAAGTGGTTTGGGTTCTTCCTCTCCCTCTAGACTGGTAAGCCTATAAGTGTCATTACCCACTTTTTGAGTAACAATATATGGACCCAACCAATTAGATGTGAATTTATCATGAAGATGTGGTAATGCATTGGTGTTTTATTGATTATCTTTAAGGACAATATCTCCTACTTGGAATTCACATAAATGAAATTTGGCATTGTAAGCACACTTTAGGTGGTATTGATAAACTCGTAAATGCTCTAAAGCATTGACTCACCTCTCATCAAGAAGTGTGGATTGGTCAATATGTGCTTGTCTAGCAATGTCTCCATCTATGAATTCTTGCAAAGAAATTTGCAAGGAGGGGATCTCAAGCTCAAGAGGCATGATTGCTTTGGCTCCATAGATTAGTGAAAATGGTATTGCCCCTGTAGGTGTGTGGATGCTTGTTCGATAATCCCATAATGCCAAGGGAATTTGTGTATGCCAATATTTATGATTTTATTAAACAATTTTCTTGAGAATAGCAATTAAGGTCTTGTTAGAAACTTTAGCTTGTCCATTTGCTTATGGGTAATAAGGAGTCGAGAAATTGTGTTGAATGTTATATTTCTCGTAGAGTACTGAAACATCCTTATTCTTGAAAGAATTGCCATTGTCGAATATGATTTTTGAGGGGATACCAAAATGATAAATGATGTGATGAAGTATAAACTCCATAATTCTAGGTCATGTCATACTGGTTAAAGGAATTGCCTCAACCCACTTTGTGAAGTATTCAGTGGCTATGATGATGAATGTATGTTATCTTGAGGAAGGAGGTGAATTTTACCAATTAGATCTAGACCCCATTGTGAAAAATGCCAAAGGCTTTGAATAGGTTGTAAAGCTTGTGATGGCACATGAGTTAAATTAGCATTTTCTTGACATTTCTTGCAATTTTTGACATAAGTGCAACAATCACATTCCATTGTGGGCCAATAATAACCCATCATAAGATACACTTTGCAATGGCCATTCCACTAAAATGACCACCATAAGTACTATCATGAGATTCAGCTATGGATCTTTGTGCTTCACTAGATTTGAGAAAACGAAGCAGGACTCCATCATAACCATGTTTATAAAACACATCCCTGAAGAGAACAAAATGAGCTACATTTTTTTTGAAAGTGCATTTGGTAGTTCAAGACATGTTATATAGGAGTGTTCCAGACTTGATAAAGGCTACTATTTGGTTTGACCAAGGCTCATAGGGATCTGATTAGATAAAGCAAACATCCTTTTCATCTTTAGATTTAGCATGGACAATTGCAGATTTAGAGACTTGTTGGAACAATTTATTGCATCCATAGGATTTTATTGTCACGCTACAAGAAATCATTTGAAACCAATGAGCTATTATAGGCTCTTGTCAACTTGCCTCTTCATTCTGATAAACACAAATATTGTTGAATAAACACTATAGAATGGGTAAGGAAACCCCAATGGTAAATAATGATAAAACATTGATTACACACTCCAGATTATGATTATACTAGATGTATTTATAATGACCAAGTAAGAAAATAACCATTTGTTATACCTTATATAGACCGGTGCCTAGATTCATTGGGCTGTTATAGCAATTTAACAACATATTTGACGAAAACAGAGATATGGGAGAAAAGAAGAATTGGCACTCTTAGACTTATTCGAATATCATAATAAAACTAAAATTTGACCAATGAGAGAAACGTACACAATGCATTCAAATAATGTAATCCATTACATAGTAACACGCCAAACTGATACAAAGAAAAAATATAGGAAAAAGATCGAGAATTGTATTGATTTAAAATGTCATTACATGCGGAGTAAGCAAGAAGCTTTTAAACTCAGTTTCTCTTAGAATTTATCAATATAATGAAGATATTATGTTCAAATAATGTAACATAAATATCCTACTCTCCTTGTTCCAATTAGGTAACATAAAAGTCTCCAAATATTTGACTCAATAGTCTGGAAATATTCTCAGCTTCTTGGGTACTTTCCTATAAAAATCTTGCACATAATGGGGAAGAAAAAATAATGAATGAGAAAAATAGACACAAAAAGGAGATACAACAGCACAACTCTAAAGGGCACTCAAGTATACCTATTATAAAAATGCTATTCTCTAAATGCTTTATGATGATTCTGAACCTGGGCACTTCTTCTTATAGGTTGGGTTCTTGAATTTGTTATTCTTGGCCTGATCTTGACTTTACACTTGTCCCTTTCTAGGTTGATCTTCAAAATTGGTACAACTGGCTTCCACTATCCTTTTTTGTTTATGCTATACACTTTTATTTGACTTTTTTAAACTGTAGCTTATTTCATACGATGATGGTGGTGATTGGAGAGTCTATTTTTTACTTGTTCTTCTACTCTTCCTTTTGCTGCTTCTTCTTGTTTCTTTGCTTCAGTTATTGTTTTGGAGGTTTATTATTTTTTGTAGTAGTCATTTTTGTTTGATTCTTTACTTGGTGACCTTGAAACAGACTTCCAAATGCACTTGTTCTTCTCATATTCATCCATTTTATAGATGGAATTTTAATCTCTTGGCCTTTTATTTTTAGAGAGGCAAGGATGTGCCATTTTTTTCACACTTGTCACTGCTAATACTTGATTAGAAATGGAAATTATAGCTTGTTCTAGAAGAGAATACTTCTAAGAAAGTGTGGTTGCAATTTCTTTCCCTTTAGCTATGCTCGGGCTTTTGGAAACTTCTTGGGAAGTGCTCGGTGCTACCTCTATTCTGAGATGATCATCTCCAAGAGTTCTAACATTTTTCTCTACTATGTATATTGTGCTCATAGTGACCTCCATTTGATCAATACCCTATTATTCTATTAACTCTAATAAAGGGTCTTCCTTGATTGCTTGAGTAGCTCCTGGTAAAATAGGTGCCACAAATTCTACTAAAATTTCTCTAAGTCTCCTCAATTCTGTAGGATAATCATAGGCTTCATGAATCTATGTGTTGCCCCTATATTTAGGAGGGAATTCATTCCATACAACCTACAAATCTGTGCCTTTTTCCATAGCCTCTAGTAACCTTTCTTCATAAGCATCTTTTCGATGTTGTATTCGAGCATATTCTTATTTTTTCATCATTTTACTGTATATTCCTTTCGGGTCATAAAACCTCCAAGTTATATCATCAAATTCCATATTGTCTAAATAAAACATTCCTTTGAGAAGTGCAGGGTAGCCAACAAATATATATTCCCCAAAGTTACAAGGAACGTTGAGCCAGGGGAATCTACCGTGTTTCTTTACCAGTCTCATCTCAGCTTCCTCAACCACCTACCTACATAACTCCAATGCTTATAGGGACAATGGAAAATACATCGATAACAACTTAGGGGGAATTTTGGCTCCATAGATCCTAATATAGGTGAACCCTTTGAAGAAAAATAAATCCCCAATCTCCTTTTCTTTGATGAAAGCCCTTACTCCTGGCCCTAGCCTATGAGGGAGTTCGTAGGTTAAAGTTCAGTGAATCTCTACCATAAAATTTTCATAGAACCAGGCCATGTGAGTCTGCCCTTCATGTATTCTCAAAAAATTGGTCTGGACATAAGGACTCTTAATGGCTTCTACTCTTTTCCAGGATTCTTCTCCCAATTGGCCGACTATCAGGTGGATGAAAATTGAGTATTGAGAAAAATAGGGCATCTCTTGCCTTCGTTCAAAAATAACCTTTTTCAATTATGTCATCTGCTCGTGTATTTGGTTACTCAATTCTAGTTCCCATGCATAAATTGGGGTATTATTTACCTGGTTTCTCTATGCTACTAAATATAAGACTTTTCTGCTTACTACACTGAGATCTTGTACTCCTAGGACAATATTTACCATATCACAAAAATCTTGGACCCATGGCCTAAAAGCAATTTTCCTAATTGGGAATTGATCAACTATTTTCTCATTTGTATCAAACAAAGATTTAAAAACTTCTAATATTGTTAACATTCGAGATTGAAGTTCAATTACCCATTTTATTAACCAGGTGGTAGACTCTGTCAAATTGAAAACTTGCTTGATGTGCTCGACTTTGATGTTGAACACCGATCGGTATTTATTATCTCAAAATGTTCTAGTCCTCTCATCGTATGCCACTGCTAACCATGCCATCAAGTCT
Source organism: Wollemia nobilis (assembly GCA_028583015.1). Taxonomy (NCBI): domain Eukaryota; kingdom Viridiplantae; phylum Streptophyta; class Pinopsida; order Araucariales; family Araucariaceae; genus Wollemia; species Wollemia nobilis. The sequence goes on along the minus strand of JAQPPZ010016436.1, from coordinate 15,941,529 downwards.
GAGGAGAAGTAAACCTTCGGACATATCAACTTCTTGAGGTTGTTGGTCCATATGTTACTTCTAGGGAAGCCCTTGTACTGTAACCTCCTGGCTTTATGAAATAGGTCAACCATTATCCAAGGGGTTCTGTTATCACTCTACATCACATGAGCAAAACTCCTGATACATGCATTTTTGATCTGTACTACTATGTTGGACTAGGTTTCTTATCAGCTTCACAATTTTGGGCAAAGTCATACATTGTGCTATCGGGTACAAGTGGTCCAAAAATATTAGAGTACGAAAATTGGTTTGTAATGAATTTTACTGCCTCTCTAGTGTCTTCGGGAACACAATAGTCTTCCTAGGATGCCATTGTACTTACGGTAATTAGTCTGGTTTCTCTGCAACAAAAAACACAAACCTCTTTTTCTCTATGCACCTCTTGCGTATCAATTTCTACTCAAGATTACCAAGGTGGTAAGATCAACTGATTTTTGTGAGCTCAAATACTGGGTGGTGAAACAAGTTCAAAATTTTTCGCATGACTTGTCATTAATACCGTATTACCAATTGCTTTTTAAAATTGGCCAATGGATATCTGCCAACATGTTTTTTTCTAAAGTCAGACCTTTATGGTAGGTGGTGTCCCTTATCCTATGTGTCCATGGGTTCTTTGGTTTGTGTACCTACAATCATTTACATTTTTGTTATTGGTCATTGAAACTTCTTCTTCTTTGACATGGAAATACGACATGTGGTAGTGGTGGCATCTTTTTTAAACATTGTGCCACCTAGGCCCTAGATGATAATTAAATCTTAGGGGTCAGTTACACTTTTAATTGGGCAACAATCGTCCTTTGGATCCTTCATAAGATTTGATTCTTTATGTGAGTGCCTGTTATCATCTTGGATATCTATTAGGAGGGATGTATCTTATAAGATTATTCTAAATATTTTTGGATCGTTAGATCGGATGTTCGACCAAGCGCAGTCTTTCGATCGTTTACACATACCTTAAGATACCTTGAATAACCACGAACGAGCGCAACCATTTGATCATATTGGATATGACTGTAGCCCTTGATTTCATTTGTACCATCGGATCTACTGTAGGGTATACTTAAATAAATAGTGGTCATTAGATCTTGGTAGGTTAAAGCATAGCCATTTATCTCCCTTTAGTTCCTGATTGCTTTTTACCGAAGCATTATCATTGGAATTGGCCCTGACTGTTAGTAGTCATCGATTGGTTTCAATTTTGACTTGTCAACCCTTTATATCACCTTTATTAATACATGACTGCAGAATTTTTTGAAAGATTAAACACATCCGTTGATCCCCTTTTGTATATGACTTATGCCTTGGAAAAACCACTACCGTCGGTTCGATTTGAAACATATCATGACCATTGATCAAATTTGACTTTATTTTTAAATGAGCTTTATTAATCCATGATCATATTTCTCTATCATGTAGAACCATTGGATCTATTGGGATTAACCACAGTCATTGGATCTAGTTAGAATTATGATCATTTTGACTTTGGGCTCAAGGGGGCATGCTTTTAATGGTCGTCCTTATCATGGTCTAAGGTGTCATTGATTTATCACCAAGGGTATCGCCTCCATTGATATTTTTAATCCTGCACATGTTTTAATTGAATAATGTGATTAATTTACATAGGCTAACCTTGATGGCTCGTGGTTTCACCACCACCGTTGGATCAACTTTTTTTCTTTCGCAATCATGGATTTTTTATTTCCTGTGGGTTAGATAGCAAAAAAGTATGCTTCGAGAACTTTTATTAACCTAGGTTTAGCGGAAGGGGGACGATTAGACAATGTATTAGGACCCTTGCTTAAGCTTGATTACCATAGGTTAATCAACATTTACTTAGCCTTACCATTTTTTTACCTTTTTTTAATTGAAGCATCGCTACCGTCAGATTCTATTGGGATTTAATGCAGTTATCGATCTTACCTAGATTCGTGTATACCTTGGTCATCTAGAGTGAAAGCACATTCATTGGATATATCAATGAATCTGGAACTACCATTATATCTGTCAGAAGGATTCTTTTTATTTTTAAGAGCAAGCACGTTCATTAGATCTTTTTTGAATGAAGCACAACCGTCGGATTTGCCTCGACTTGTTTCTTTGATTTTGAATTTGACTTGATCACCACCATCCAATTTTGATGAGGGCTTTCGCATCCGTTGATTTCCTTTCACCTACGAGGTTAGTCTTAAAGTACAAGCATAGCCATTGATTTAAAACATATTTTATCGCTATCGTTAGATCTTATTTATTTAAAGCAATCAACGTTACAAGGGAAATGTCGAAGGGAGCGCATCTATTAGATATTTCTTGATGAAGCGCTATCATCGGATCTATTTAATCAAAGGACACATGTTTTTAGTTTTTAAACCTTAGACTAAGACATTTCATTTTACCTTTTGACTTGGTCGGCTTATCTCCTGGTTGACTTATTAAAGCGCAACCGTTCGATTAGGGAAGAATGGAGCACCACCTTTAGATTCAATTTAAGGTGTTCGATTGTTAATGAATGGGGGTGCATTATCATTCTTAGCCTTAGGTTTATTTGATTTAAATACCACGGTGCTTTTTAGACCTTGATTAATATTTTTAGGACTTAGGGCTTTAGTGATTTATCATACTCGATTTATGCCCAAAAATAGATCATTATTTGTGAGACCAAACTCTTGCTTTTTAATGGTCGGGTTTTATTAAAAGGGATTGACTTTTGTAACCTCTTTAAGATATAACAATTTTTAAAGGTGCACATATTAGCAACATCTAAGGTTAGACTCATTAATCAAATTATGGGAAATTAAATTCTCTAATAAGATGCAATAGAGACCAGCAATGCTTACTATTTTGATGAAACAAAAAATTTAAATTTGGGGATTTCAAAGTTTGAGTCAAATTTGGCTCCAACATAGGCTCTGACTGGGACAATGTGTTGAAAATGTGAAGCACTTGAGAATTACATAATCTCTTGGTTTTATTGCAATTTGGACAAAACTTTAAATCATCAAGACTAATAAGCAAAGCTTTGAAAAACAAAACATAACAATTTTTTAAATTGAAAAACTATACAAGCAACAGGATATCAAAGTAATAGAGTATAAAAACTATAATTTCTTTTATTCAATTTGGAAACTAGGGTTAGAAATTTAGAAACAAGTGAGTTTTTTTTAGATATATTGGTATGCTTGCTTTAGCTAAATCATAGGATATTATTACACATAATTTGTCATAGTTATTTGTTCCAACATGCTTTGACCCATGTGTGTGTTTGTGCATTCGTTTTTATTTCTAAGTCTTCTAAAACTTTACCATATCTAAGCAAAATAGTTAAGCCTAATATATGGTTTCACTCTTAAAAAATTTCACCATTCTACAGGGCTCCACTGCCAATCAAGCATCTATAGCCCCAGTGGAGTTGCTTCTAATCCCATACGATTTTACCCTATTTATAGTTAAGCGTCTATAGCCCCGATAGAGGTTTTCCAAGATATCTCAAGTAGTGACTCAATTTACTTTATTTTTTATTTTTCTTTCTCGTTTGAAAAGTATTTGATATAAGCAAATTGTACAAAGATTATTCCTAATTTGAGGATTAGTTTATGGCTAAAAAGGATGAGTGTAATTATTTTAGCTCAACCATCCTCTCAAAGATAACTCAATTCTTTGAACCTTGAAGTCACTTTAATTATCATTTATAATGTGAGGTTTTAACATGGTGTTTCAATTAGCTCTATTTTAATTCTATTTTATTTCATATCAAATAACCATTGCATAAAAACTCATTTTTGAAAAATTGTAAACCTCATCAGAGTCTAAAATAAATCTCCTTTTTTCTTATTGTTTTTGGAAGAATCAACAGTAATGTATACTCATCAAACTAAGAATACCATGTGAAACAGCAACCTCAAAACTTTACAAACAAGAAAATAAATGCTTATCTAATAAACAAAACAACAACAAAACACATCACTCTATTTTTGGGGTTTTTGCTTTTCCATTATATATATATATATATATATATTTTTTTTTTTTTTTCACCTTCAACAAGGATTGTACATTTTGAGGTGTTGGCCATTAATAGGGATAGCCATTATTTCTCCCTACAAATTCTACAACTTGTATGTATTCTGGCTGATAACATGGGCTATTTGGTATGGACCAATCCATTTAGGTTCAAATTTACCCTTTTCATCATGCTTATCATTTTTAGGATCCCAATAGATGACTATATCTCCTTGAGAAAAAGGAGTACCCTTGGCTTTCTTATTAAACAATTTCATGGTTTTTTGGGTTTGTTCCATCATTCTATTAAGGGTCTCTCTTCTTTGTTCTTCTAATAGGACAATTTGGTCAAGCCTTCTCTGTAAGGGATTGGGGTCTTCATGGTCTTACAACAAGAGGGAAAGTGCCAATTTTTCTATTCTTGAAGATAATAAGGCTTTCTCTCCATATACCATCTCATAAGGGGTTCTTCTTGTGTTTCTTTTAATAGACAACCTTTCAGCCCATAGAGAAAATTTAAGTTCACCATCCCTCCCTCTTTTTTTCTTACCTAATGAATTTTTTTTTTAAGTAAAAACCCCTTGCGGGGCCGCCTTGGTCTAAGAGACCACGAACAGGGATTGTTGAGCAAGGTGCAGCAAAAGTATTGTCATTGTTGTCAACACAGACAGATAGATCAGTTGATGCAGTGGACAGGAGTTCAAAGGTTAGTCATAACATGTACAGTGAATTTCCAAGAAGACAGAAGTGGCCCAGATTTAGAAAATCAAAGAAAAAGACAAGTAAGAAAACTGTCGCGATATCGCGACATGTTTTCTGTCATGATTTCGTGACATGGACGAGGAGAGAGAAGGCACAAGAAAAATTGTCATGATTTTACAACATGGATGAGGAGAGAGAAGGCACAAGCAAAATTGTCATGATTTTGCGACATGGACGAGGAGAGAGAAGGTGCAAGAAAAATTGTCACGATTTTGCGACATGGACGAGGAGAGAGAAGGTGCAAGAAAAATTGTCACGATTTTGCGACATGGATGAGGAGAGAGAAGGTGCAAGAAAAATTGTCATGATTTTGCGACATGGTCGAGGAGAGAGAAGGCACAAGGAAAACTGTCACGATTTCATGACATGTTGGTAGAGAAGGAGGCAAGTAGAAAAACTGTCACAATTTCGTGACATGTTTGAAGAAGAGGCGTAGGCAAAGAAAACTGTCACGATTTCGTGACATGCTCAAAGAGAAGGAGCTCACAAAGAAAAGTGTCACGATTTCACGACAGGTTCCAAGAGGAAGCATCAAGGAGAGAAAGTGTCACGATTTCGTGATAGGATCGAAGAGAAAGCACCAAGGAGAGAAAGTGTCGTGATTTCGTGATAGGATCAAAGAGAAAGCGCCAAGGAGAGAAAGTGTCATGATTTCGTGATAGGATCTAAGAGAAAGTGCCAAGGAGAGAAAGTGTCACGATTTCACGACAGGATCAAAGAGAAAGTTCCAAGGAGAGAAAGTGTCACGATTTTGCGACAGGGTCAAAGAGAAGTGCAAGGAAGAGAAAGATGTCACAATTTTGTGACATGTTCCATTTTCATTGGCCAAAGACAGAAAAGGCACAAGGTAGCGAAAGTGTCATGATTTCGTGACATGTTTCATTTTCGCAGGCAAAAGGAAGAAAAGGCACAAGGCAGAGAAAGATGTCGTGATTTCGTGACATGTTCCATTTTCATGGGTGGAAGGAAGAAAAGGCACAAGGCAGAGAAAGATGTCGTGATTTTGCGACATGTTCCGTTTTCGCGGGCGAAAGGCAGAAAAGGCACAAGGCAGAGAAAGATGTCATGATTTCGTGACATATTTCGCTTTCGCGGGTAGAAGGCAGAAAAGGCACAAGGCAGAGAAAGATGTCATGATTTCATGACATGTTCCATTTTCGCTGGTTGAAGCCAAGAAGAGTAGCGAGAAGGCGAAAGTGTCACGATTTCGTGACATGTCTGGTTTTCGCTAGAGCAAGCCAAGAAGAGTAGCAAGAAGGTGAAAGTGTCACGATTTCGTGACATGTCTGGTTTTCATGGGTGCAAGCGAAGAAGTGGACAAGGAGGCAAAAACTGTCATGATTTCATGACATGTATTTTCATGGGTAAAAGGCGAGAAGGGCAGAAAGATATAGAAATGTCACAATTTTGCGACAGGTCGCAACAACACAATAACAGTCAATTAACTAGAACAGAACAATAGTAAATGCAATAGTTACAGATAGATATCATGTAGCTTTTAAGAACTGGAGTTAACTAGAGTAAATCGAACAGTCGCATTAATAGAATCATAAAATGCATGCATGCACATAAATGAATACGAACAGTCTTGTTCAAGAAGACGTATAGTCATGGTAGAGATATACGTTGCATGTAACGTAATGCACACTCTATAAATACAAAAGGAGTTACACAAAGAAGGAGTTACAGTTGACAAGTGGCAGAAGAGAACATTAATAAAATAGTTACGGGTTGCATGCATAAATATGGAAGCTAAAAATAGAGACTTATATGTTATAAAAGCAGGTCTGTATGAAGAATAAAGCTACTGCTGTAAGTGAGAATTTGCTACGTAAAGAGGGTTAGAAGAGGGCTGAGAGAGAGATAAGCAGAGTCGTGAGAGAGTGCAGAGTTTAATCAAGTTTAATTAATTATAGACCAGTCAAGGTCATGTAAACTACGAAGGCATTTTTATGTCACTGAATTAAATCAGAATTACAGTCCAAGTTGGTGCTTGGCATTAGGGGTTGGTGCTCCTATCTGTTGCAGCAAAAAAACAAGGGGTTGGTGCTCCTTCCAGTGGGTGCTGGTAAAGTGTTTGTAAAATTGGTGTTTTGCAAAGGCTAGATTTGGATTGAAGTCCAAGCAGTCATTTTTGAGGAGTAGCCAAATTGGTGAACCTTGTTACATTGTGTGTTGTGGTGTGCTCTCTTGTGATTATTGCTTTATCTATTTTCTAGTTCTCTTTGCTTCAGTTTTAAGAATTGTAGATCAGATTTTTAGCTACACTGATTCACCCCCCCCTCTCAGTGTCATTGTGAGAATATCAGTTCTACATCGTCAAATAAGGCGCAAGGAAAACTGTCATGATTTTACAACATGTTTGAAGAAGAGGCACAGGCAAAGAAAACTGTCGCGATTTTGCGACATGCTCGAGGAGAAGGAGCTCGCAAAGAAAAGTGTCATGATTTCACGACAGGTTCCAAGAGGAAGCGTTAAGGAGAGAAAGTGTCGTGATTTTGTGATAGGATCGAAGAGAAAGAACCAAGGAGAGAAAGTGTCACGATTTTGCGACAGGATCGAAGAGAAAGCGCCAAGGAGAGAAAGTGTTGTGATTTCACGACAGGATCTAAGAGAAAGTGCCAAGGAGAGAAAGTGTCACGATTTTGTGATAGGATCGAAGAGAAAGTGCCAAGGAGATAAAGTGTCATGATTTCATGATAGGGTTGAAGAGAAGTGCAAGGAAGAGAAAGATGTCACAATTTCGTGACATGTTTTGTTTTCGCTGGCCAAAGACAAAAAAGGCACAAGGCAACGAAAGTGTCATGATTTCGCGACATGTTCCATTTTTGTGGGTGAAAGGAAGAAAAGGCACAAGGCAGAGAAAGATGTCGCAATTTCATGACATGTTTCGTTTTCATGGGCGGAAGGAAGAAAAGGCACAAGGCAGAGAAAGATGTCATGATTTCAAGACATGTTCTATTTTCATGGGTGAAAGGTAGAAAAGGCACAAGGTAGAGAAAGATGTCACAATTTTGTGACATGTTCCATTTTCTGGGCAGAAGGCAGAAAAGGCACAAGGCAGAGAAAGATGTCACGATTTCATGACATGTTCCATTTTCACTGGTTGAAGCCAAGAAGAGTAGCGAGAAGACGAAAGTGTCATGATTTCACGACATGTCTGGTTTTTGCTAGAGCAAGCCAAGAAGAGTAGCGAGAAGGCGAAAGTGTCATGATTTTGTGACATGTCTGGTTGGTGCAAGCGAAGAAGTGGACAAGGAGGCAGAAACTATCGTGATTTTGTGACATGTTGTATTTTCATGGGTAAAATGCGAGAAGGGCAGAAAGATATAGAAATGTCATGATTTCACGATAGGTCGCAACAACACAATAACAGTCAGTTAACTAGAATAGAACAACAGTAAATGCGGCAGTTATAGATAGATATCATGTAGCTTTTTAAGAACTGGAGTTAACTGGAGTAAATCAAACAGTCGCATTAATAGAATCGTAAAATGCATGCATGCATAGAAATGAATATGAACAGTCTTGTTCAAGAAGACATATAGTCATGGTAGAGATATACATTGCATGTAACGTAATGCACACTCTATAAATACAAAAGGAGTTACACAAAGGAGTTATAGTTGACAAGTGGCAGAAGAGAACATTAATAAAACAGTTACGGGTTGCATGCGTAAATATGGAAGCTAAAAATAGAGACTTATATGTTATAAAAGCAGGTCTGTATGAAGAATAAAACTGCTACTGTAAGTGAGAATTTGCTACGTAAAGAGGGTTAGAAGAGGGTCGAGAGAGAGATAAGCAGAGCCATGATAGCATGCAGAGTTTAATCAAGTTTAATTAATTACAGACCAGTCAGGGTCATGTAAACAACGAAGGCATTTTTATGTCACTGAATTAAATCAGAATTACAGTCCAAGTTGGTGCTTTGCATTAGGGGTTGGTGCTCTTATCTGTTGCAACAGAAAAACAAGGGGTTGGTGCTCATTCCAGTGGGTGCTGGTAAAGTGTTTGTAAAATTGGTGTTTTATAAATGCTGGATTTGGATTGAAGTCCAAGCAGTCATTTTTGAGGAGTAGCAAAATTGGTGAACCTTGTTACATTGTGTGTTGTGGTGTACTCTCTTGTGATTATTGCTTTATATTTTTTCTAGTTCTCTTTGCTTCAGTTTTAAGAATTGTAGATCAAATTTTTAGCTACACTGATTCACCCCCCCCTCTCAATGTCATTGTGAGAATATTAGTTCTACACCGTCAAAGTCACCCGAGGGTCACACCCAACCCTACCCGTACCAACATTATCAATTGGATTTTGGGTACCCAATTCAACTTTTTGGTAGGGTGGAGATTCGAACCTGGGACCTCCCTTGGAGGATTGCCCTCTCATCTCCAACTCACCTACAACTCCTGGGTACCTAATGAAATTTTTATTCTAGTTATTACATTTTTATTTGATGACTCAGCTAGACCATTTCCTTAGGGGTAATAGTTAGCAGAATGGGACAATTCAATTCCATATTAAACACAAAATTCTACCATTTCATATGAAACAAAATACTGTACATTATTTGTTACTAGTTTTTGAGGAACTCCAAACCTAGTCAGGATGTTTTCTTCCAAGACTTTGATGATAGTGGTTGTTGTCTATGTTCTCAGAGGTGCAACTTCTACCCAGTTTGTAAAGTAATATGTTGCAGTTATGATCCACTTGTGCTGGTGTAGACACCCAAAAGTCACACATTGTTATTTCTACGTATCCATAGGTGATTCCAGACATCCCTAGGCTATTGTAGGCTATCGTAGTCATGCGTAGTCATGCGTAGTTATGCGTAGTCATGCGTAGTCATACGTAGATTGCCATAGTTTGCCATAGCAGTGTGTAGACTCCCATATATAGCTTTTAGGTCCAAAACCCTAATAAGCCTTCAAAATCACATCCCGAGCATTGGGATATCCTTCAACAGCCTATTTGCACTCAATTGAGGCCCCCACGGGCCATTAATTGGCAAAAACAATTAACAAGTCAATTCCAAAAATCTAATTTAATGTTGACTTCACTTAAGTCACCTTTTTAGGGAAAAATTGATTAATTAACCTCTAATCCTTAATTAATGCTAATTGCACCCTCCCACATGTGTGAAATTAGGGTTTGTTAGGATGTTCTTTTAATCATGTCCTAAATTGACTTAAGGCCTCCTAATCAAGATTAGCCCTAATCCATCCTCACACATGTGTGAGGATGAGATATTTCTCATAAGGAATGTGATGTTGCCACATTGCATTTTCTAACCTAACCCTAGTCAGAATCAAACCTAGGTTTAGTCTATCTAACTCCCCCTGCACCTTGCCATTGCCTATAAATAGTGGGTCCTAAACCCCTAATTATATCTCTCTCCAAAAGTTAACAAAGCACAAAAACTCTACAGAAATGGAAAGTGAACATTGAACAGTCTGTTCTCGGTGCACACAGTCAGACTTCAACAGCAAACAGAGGCACACCAGCTACCTAGGAATCGATCCACCGAAGGAAATTTGCAAAAGGGACCTCACGGCTCAAATCACCCCTTGCCCCATGAATCCGGCCCCAATTCGCCCCCGGGTGGCGAAGTGGGTCTACAGTGTCCAGATCGACCCAGATCTGGTAGGTAAGCTCCATTTTAGTGTTTTATGCCCATTCTTATAGTTTATTTTAGTTTTCCATATATATTATCAGTCAATTTGTCTTCATAAATATGGGGCCTGACTAAGGCAAGCCCCTCTATGCACTAACACCCTTTTGTAGGTTATCTAGTAGATCTGAAGAGGAAGAACACCATCAAACAAGCAAACCATGCGGTGGCCCACATACAAAGAAGCCCACCTTCATTGAGGGATGACTGAAGAAGGCATCAGATTGATTGTAACATTGTTAGAAAAATAAATGGATAAAGGGCATCATGTCCCTCTTGTAACACATATCTTTTAATATCAATGAAATACAGTTTCTCCGTTTGATGCATCATTTGCTTATGTGTTGAATTATCAAATGTCATTTTTTGCCCATTTCATTCTGGCACGCCCGATGGGACCCCCACAATGGATAGTGCTAGATTAATTATTTTATAAATCTGACATTGTCCTCTATTTTTGTGTCTTGTAGGTACCAAATTTGTCTACCACAGAGACCTCCAAAACCCTAGGAACCACCCTAGGTCATCAGAGCCCTGATTTGAAGCCTCTATAGCTGATTCACCCCCGCCCCATGAACTTGCTACCAATTCACCCCTAGGTGGTGAAGTGCATTTTAGAGCCCCAAAATCTGAATATCTTGCTATCTCAGACCTCCCTGCAACCTACAAAGGCCCTCTGGACTATCAGATATCATATCTGAGCCTTCAAAACTGAATTCACCCCCTGGGTGGTGATTTGAGCATAGAAGCCTCAAAACCCCCAAATCAACTGGGGTGATCCCTTCAGGGGCCAAGAAAACCCCCCTTAGCATCATAATGTAGGTATTTTCACTTTTTCTACCTCTGTTGCAAGTTTTGGAAGCAAAAAAATTCATTACCTAGTTAAATAGCCATTTCTAGGTGTAGTTTTGTTCTCATTACAAGTTTGTAAGATCATTAGGGTTTTCTAAAATTTTAGAACCTACAACTTTCCAAAAACTTTCCTAAATTTATTTTTCAAATAAATTTGCATTCATATTTTATTTTTGTATGTAGCACAAGCCTACGTTGTTTCCTCCTTCATTGATAGCTTTCATTGCTAAAAAGAACTTTGCATTCTAAAGTTAAATTAGGGTTTCCTAATCCCCTTTATTCCACACATTTGGATTGCATGTTTCCACGCTTTACAAAGTAGATTAGTTTTCTTTGAAAAGGTATTTAGGGCTAGACTATTTCTTTGCAAAGAACTCTTTATCTAATCATTTGCTTTGAAAAGGCATTAGGACTAGTTTTCTTTTGAAAAGGCAATTAGTTAGTTTCTTACCTTGCATACACCGTTAGCAAAACACAAACCCACACACACTCACGTGGTATTTAAACAAGTGGTGAGATTGGACTTCATCCCCAATCCATCGCTCGAGACTGGTGTGGATCGAGTTTCACTCTCCATCAGCTCACCCCCTAGACACCTAGCAGCCCCACAGGAGCGGTTTTCTGGATTTCATCATCGAAAAATCCCCCACTTTTGTGATTGGGCCCTGGATTTCATCACCAATGGTTACCTATGGAGTGGGATAGGATTAGACGCCTTCATCCACAAGGCTAATATAATTCGTGGACATGGTAACTATCGTTCTTGACTAAGCCCACCCGAGGGTGAAGCGAAAGCATGGGGTTGTTGACCATGCCTAGCATGTCTTAGATAGTACCACCTCTTTTCATGAGAGGATATAGTGAACTCACTTCAGCATAGTGGGTTCTCCCCCTTTAGGATATCATTTTACCGTACCTTCCATACAGGTCACCATTTGCACGTTGTGATACCATTCTATTATGTGCATCTTTGGGTGTTGTAGGAGGTTTGATATCGATGACATTCCTGATTTTCTAGAGTATCCACTCCATTACCCTTGATTCTACATAGGGAGTACCAACATTACAACACACAAAATGAAGAAAAACACATTTATTTTTAGCATTTAGAATTGATTCCGGTCTACCATTGTTTGCATGATCATGGACCGGTCTCAACACATTACACTATATTTTGTTTTACCACATACAACATGTCACTTGCTTCACATTTACATTAGACACAGTCCAGTCTGTATTACATAGGGTTTATTTCTAAAACTCTGGTACACATGCCACAATGCCTATGGTCACTCGTAGTAGAGCACGTGAGCAAGCACACTTCATAGAGGAGATGCCTATCACTTCCTCTAGTCAGTCCACTCTTACTCCTTCGAAATTGAAGGGGAAGATCATAGATACATCTGATTCACGCATGGAATCCGATGTACATTTCACACACATGATGCCTCTAGATGAGACATCAACCTTGAGTGAAGTCCTTGCTACTTCACTCATAGAGGATTACCCACTCCTTTCAGCCCCATCCTCACCTAATCCATCGACCACGTTCTATGACCATGTGATCTATACAGAGCCAGGACAACCTCCTCCATTATTTATCATAGATGAGGAGGTCATACCTACTTCTCCCACCTTTGCACATCCTTTCTTCCAAAATCTATCTCAATCCCTTTTTGAAAGTGACTCACCACTCCTAAACCATACCCATCCAGAGGTCACATCATTTGCCCCTACCATAGGAATGGTGTCCGATCCATCATCCTCTACTATAGGAAACTAGAAGCCATCCTTCCAAACTGCACAACAACTTCCTCCCCAATAGGAACCGCAAGCATCTCCTCAAACCTCACACCCGTACTCTTCACAAGAGTCTCAGCCATCACCTTCCCAAGAGCCATTTTTCACCATATCTGAAGGCATCTACCAACCGCCTCTTCAGGAGCAAGATGCACAAACCCAAGAGGGAGTGTACACATACACTTTCCCCTCGACCCAAGCTCCTACCTCGATAGCTTATCCCACATTTTTGGTAGCTTTCCCACCAATCTCCCAGGTATCTAGACTGTATGATACCCAACCTTCAGAGCCACCTTTATCTATGATGACCTTTAGAATACCGCCACCTCCTCCTTTTCAGGCTCCTACTACCAATATCCATCCTACCTATGGACCGAGACCGACAGCTTACCCACCCACTCAGCCAGGCTATTCTACATAGTTTAGCTTCCCTACTACCTACCCTCTAGGATAGAGATAGATCCCATCCTTTGATACCTCATCTCATCCACCCCTAGTACCGGTAGCTCCGACACCTACACCATTACCAGTTGCACCCAGTTTCTTTATGCCTCCCCAACTTGGTCATCACCACCTATGGCCCAACCATTATAGTAGGCTCCAACCCAACAAGTACCTATGCCACAACCACATGTTTCCCAGTCATAGTACTATTATCCTCAATAGACATCTACCCCACAACCTAGTGTGCCCATAGATACGACAACACATGTCACCTAGTACCCACCTTACCAAGATCAGGTACAACCATACTCTTCACAATAATATTGGAAGAGCAACAATATCAGTATCCACCACATCCATAGGGGCAGCCTACCATAGCTCAGTCCCCCACTTCTATGACACCCGAACTTCAACTCTTACGAGATGAAGTCAAAATGTTGAACCTGCGCACCTCTAGCTATGGGCCACAAAAGCCCTGTTATGATGAACTATGCAATGAGCTAGTCCACCCATCAGTTCCCATTCCTCCCTACCCCTATCACTTCGAAATACCAAAATTCGACAAGTATAGAGGTAAGGAAGACCCTAGAGAGCATGTGAGCAATTACCGCTCATCCTGCTACCAACTTCATAGTAGTAACCCCCTCATGTTGCGTACCTTCTCCCTATCCCTCACCGGGCCAGCACTGGATTGGTACAACATGCTCCCACGCCATAGCTTGTATACCTTTGAGCAGCTGGCCAACTCCTTCCTAGAGCACTTTTCCATCAACATCAAGAAAAAGACCACATTTTCTGATGTCTACGCCTTACGATAGGTAGACGATGAGCCCATTACTAAGTTTGTTTCTAGATGGAGAGTGATTATCCATGACCTCACCCATAGCCTCCCCACTATGGAGCTCATGACACTCTTTTCCAAGAGTTGCCACAAACACATTTCCACATCCCTCCAGCTTCACCAAAGTCGTACCTTTGAAGATGCCATTTCATAAGCGAAAGTGATTGAAGACATTAAGGTTCAATCTAGAAAGATTAAGTTGAGAGCCAAATCCAACTATAACTCCAACTTCCACTTCAATAGACCCACACCAAATCAACCTTACCCTCGACCACCACAAGCCAACCAGGTCATAGCTGCTACTCTAGCACTAGCACCAACCCCTCCACCCTATACACCATAGCCACAAGCATTCCAAGCCAATGCTCCTACTCCACCTCGACCACAACAATACCGAGGCATGCACCCACAAGTTCCACCGTGCAACTTCACACCCTTATTCGAACCATTACCAACCTTGTTTCATAGATTGTATGAGGGCAACCATCTCGTTCTACCTAAGATCCACCCATTGGATCCAAATTCACCCAAGCCTCATGACTATAATGAGCAACTCTTTTATCCTTTCCATAGGTAGCATGGCCATAATATCGATTCATGTCACTCCTTCCATGGGCAAGTTCAAGACCTAATCGATAGGGGCACCATTCAGGTAGCAAACCCTCTAGCCCCATAGAATCAAAACTTAGGGATCTTTCAAAACCCTCTACCAGATCATAGAGGACCAAATCCCCCTAGACCTCTAAAAAATCCTCTAGCTCCACCTCACCAAGTGAATAGTGTACAACATGATCCACCATCATGCGGTGTAGTAGGTATGATCAACCTCACTACAAGGAACCAATGGTACCCATCATACCAGACAACACCTATTGTTTCTCCCCCTGTCTAGTTCACATCACCACAAACATCTCAAATGTCTAATACCATACCTCCACCACCTCAAAATGTGATTACCATCCATGGTAGCCTAACCCATCAGTTATGTAATGCCCCCACATGGCTATCCATATTTGACCTCCTACAATAATCTCAACCCCATCGTGAGGTATTGAATGACATCCTACATTCCATTGACCTAGAGACACATGACACAAATGCCTTTGTCAAATTTGTAGGAAATATCCCATGTTGCCTCCAACCTTCAATTAGTTTCCATGACCACGAGATAATGAAACTCGTAGGAGAAGGAGCAGATCCCCCTCTCCACATACAAGCCATGATCAATGATATCACCTACAAGTGGGTACTCATTGATATGGGCTCATCCATTAGTATCATATCCATAATAGCTCTACATCACCTGCACATCCCTCAAGCCCATTTTGCCATGCCTTCCCTTGACCTACGTGCTTTCGATGGCTCCATGAGACCTACCATAGGATCCATAGTCTTACCAATCCATGTAGGCATCCGTACCATCTCTATCCTCTTTCACATCATCCAAGGAGAAATGCAATACAATATTCTCCTAGGTCACCCATGGATTAGAGACATGCAGTGTGTCCCATCCACATTACACCATTGCCTTAAGTACATCCACAATGGATTAGTTCACTGTGTCCCAGTCGATGGAGACCCATTTAAGTTTTGTAATGTGGTAGACCTTCCACCTGCACCATCATTCTCATCATCCCAATTATTCCTCGTGTCTTCACATCAATCGGTAGGAGCATCGATATCCTCCCCAACTTCCACCTCAATATCCCAATGTTCATCAAGAGCACAAGCCTCGATGTCTGCACCATTAGCACCATATTCGATGGGACCTAAAACCTCTACCATGCCTTTCTCATCACCATCCTTATGGCCTCCACAATCATCCCAACCTCTACCATTCCAATTTCCACCTGTGGTGCCGCAACCACCATCACCACCCATTATACAACCTATTACCTTACCTCCTCCATCCTTGCCTATGGAAGCCCCTATCCTTCCTACACCACAAACACCTCCCCTTCCCTTTTGACCTAAGCTTAGGATATTTACATCTCCATGTAGCCCAACGCCTAAGAAGATACCTTCCCCTTCACAAGATACATAGAACAAACAACCTATTCAAGACACAACAACCAAACACCATGAATAGGAATAACCGACACTCAGTCTAGATGAACAACTTCCACACCCTTCGACCACCACCATTAGGGAATCCCAATTTTCACCCTCCTCATCTGATTCTGATACGCCACCCTAGTCACCAGATCGTGCCACACCACGCATATCCATATTCATGACAAATAGTGGCCCAAGAGACTATAATATACGTGATGCCCATGTATGTGACCCCCCTATCCAATCTACCCAAGACTTTGGCCATCCCTCAGCCTCGGTGTTGACTATTGGAACCATAGTCCAACTAGGAAGTCCTAACAACCATACCAACTTTGTGTACGTGGGAGTCGACTCTTCGATCCCCCCACCAACTTCTCCACTACCATAATCTAGCTCCGATGATGCACTTACTCACCTAGCCAACCCTCATTTTGCTTTACACTACCTCAAGCATTTCCATTGGCATGGATTAGGGCTTGGCCATTATGAGCAAGGGTTACGTACACCCATTAACCCTCATGTTCGATCACCTACCGACAAAACTGGTCTAGGTTATCACCCAACCACCATCTATACATTAGAAGATGAGATCCAAGATTTATCCCTACATCCTCCTCCATGTCCAACACACACCTTGGAAGAATATATCGATATGGATATATTAGAAGACACGCCTTCACCCACTTCCACCATCATAGTCCCCTGCGACTTCTTCCAAGAATCTCCTATAGTCGATACCTCTTTATTCTATGATGTTGAGAGATTGGCAGAACACTTTGCTACCTTATCCCTGGCTGCCCCACCAATAGAGCCTGATCCAATCCCACCTGATCCACCATCGACATGGATAGTCATGTTCCCACCTATACATAGGCAACTCTAGAGAGTAGCCTCTCATCCTCGTTCACCGCCAGTTGTCCTATGACCTCCCTTGAGCCTCTTAGGATGTGCACAAATCATTGAACCTCCCTCACCAGAGTCTTCCCCACCTACTTCACCTACAACATCGGTCAACATGGTTGAAGTAGACTTACGCTCTCCCCTCTGCTATAGCCACCAACGAATTTGAGATGATACCCCAAACCCAAAATTTATCGATCTCGCACATATCTCACACATACCAGTACCTAGAGACTTCCTTCTTTCTCCTCATGTCTTGCGGGTGGCAAATACCCCTTCCTCATCCATGTCATCCCAAGCCCCTCAGGTCCATCACATGGGCATTTACATAGATGATGAATACGAGTTCAGCGAGGCCATTGATGACTTCAACCTCATTCCTATCCCCAAATAATTGCGTGATGGATCTCGCATGCTCATCGAGGACACAATCGATGTCGACATCGGTGATGATCCAAAAAATCCACACATCCTCAAATTAGCCGCTAGCCTCTCACCCGAGGAGTGCATCACCTTCATGAACTTCCTGTGCAAGTACATAAAAGTTTTTGCATGGTCATACAAAGACATGTCGAGACTCGACCCTATTGTAGTGGTTCATAATCTTATACTAGATCCCAATGCCAAATCGGTAAGACAAAAGTTGTGATGCATGCATCCAACTATCACATTGATAGTAAAGTCTGAGCTCCAAAAGCTCCTAGACATCGACTTCATTGTACCCATCGACTATCCCGAGTGGGTATCCAGCATGGTCCCTGTACCTAAGCCATCCGGTGAAGTTCGTGTTTGCACAGATTTTCGTGACCTAAACAAAGCTTGTCCCAAAGACAACTTCCCTCTACCCAACATTGACTCCCTCATTGACTCCATCGTAGGTCATGAAATGATCTCCCTCATGGATGGATTTTTAGGATACAATCAAATCAGGATCAACCCAACTGATCAACACAAAACCTCCTTTACAACACCTTGGGGGACCTTTTGCTACAAGGTCATGCCCTTTGGCCTCAAAAATGTTGGGGCAACCTATCAACGAGCCATGACCTACATATTTCATGATTTAATGCACAAAAATATTGAGGATTATGTGGATGATCTTATCGCTAAGTCCAAGAAACATGTTGACCATCTCGAAGATCTCCGTCAGATTTTTGATCGATTATTAGAACACAACGTGCGCCTCAACCCTAAGAAGTGCATGTTTGGTGTTACATCAGGAAAAATACTAGGGTTCATTGTCTCCCAATGAGGCATTGAGGTAGATCCTAGTAAGGTGAAAGCCATCATCGAGATGCCTCCTCCTACCACACTAAAGCAATTACGCAGCCTCTAGGGCAAGATTACTTCTATCCATAGATTTATAGCACAATTATCAGACAAATGCCAACCATTCAATCATCTCCTACAAAAAGGAGTACACTTCAAATGGGATGATAACTATCAAGGAGCATTTGATGCTATCAAAACCTACCTTACATCACCACCGATCATGTCACCACCACACCCAAAATTACCATTAACTCTATACATCTCAGCCATAGAACTTGTGCTAGGTACACTCCTAGCTCAAAATAATGCTCTCAACAAAGAGCAGGCTATCTACTACATCATCCGTACACTAGTTAGTTATGAAATGAGATACGGATACATGGAAAAGCTATGCCTAGCAGTAGTATTCACTACTCAAAAGTTAAGACACTACATGTTAAACCACACAACTTTTGTCATCACCCAAGATAATCCCCTTCGGTATATGATGAACAAAAGTTATCACAATTCATGCATAACCAAATGGATCATGCTCCTAACTAAATTCGACCTAGAATTCATCTCCCAAAAATCCATCAAAGGGTAAGTCATCATCGACCAACTGGTCGAAGCCCCTCTAACTGACAATCAACCCCTCATCATCCAGCTCCCTGATGATTCCATATTCCACATAACCAAAGCTGAAGAATATGTCGAACCTGAAGTCGAAGCCGAACTCACCCTATTCTTCGATGGTTCTAGATGTCTCCATGCTAGGGGTGCAGGCATTGTCTTCTTCACACCTGAAGGAGAGCCACTCCCATTTTCATTCAAACTTGACTTCCCTTGTACCAACAACAATGTAGAATATGAAGCCCTAATCCTAGGACTAAAACAAGCACACTCTATGCATATCAAATGCCTCCACATCATAGGTGATTCACTCCTCATAGTCAATCAAGTGCAGGAACTCTGGCTATGCAACTGCCCAGTCCTCCAATAGTACAAGAAAATTGCCCAACAACTCCTATCCCAATTTGAGTGGTATGACCTCGAAGCCGCTCCATGATCATCAAACCATTTTGTAGACACTATGGCCTCCTTAGGATCCCTCATTCCACAAAACCCAACATCTGACACAACATCCGTATCCATTCATACGCTTACACAATCTGCTATATCACCCACACCTCCCACAGATGATGGTGGTGTGTATGTGGTAAACACTGAACCTCATGACCCATGGTTCTCATAGATCAAAGAGTATATCAAACTAGGATTCCTACCATGTGATTTACCCCATGCTCAATACCAAACCTTTAAACAAAGAGTGATCCGCTACACCTTGTTGGGGGACATCCTTTACCACCATAGCTATGATGACATGCTCTTGCATTGCCTAGAACCACAAGAATCACAATGGGTTGTACAAGAAACCCATGATGGTACTTGTGGTGGCCATTTTAGTGGCATGGCAATCACCAAATGCATCCTCCGTATGGGCTACTACTAGCCCAAAATGGAGCAAGACTACTATGAGTATGTCAAATGTTGCATCAAATGCCAACAACATGCCAACCTAATGCATCTACCTTCCCAAGCACTTCAACCAATCCAGTCCATGTGGCCCTTCTCCCAATGGGGCCTAGATCTAATTGGATAGATTACACCAGCTTCCTCAAGCAATCACAAGTTCATCATCACTACCATAGAATATTTTACCAAGTGGGTCAAAGCCATCCCACTGGTCCAAACCATAGGAGCCAAAATAGCAACATTCATCATAGAGCATATCATATGCCACTTTGGAATTCCCTCCCAAATCATTTTGGATAATAGGAAATCCTTTAAAAACAAGACTTTCCAAGCCCTGTGTGATAGATTTCACATACACCATAGCTTTTCTACCCCATATTACCCTCAAGGAAATGGCTAAGTAGAAGCCATGAACAAAACCATCTGCTCCATTCTTCGTAAAACTATAGTAGAGTCTCACCAGGACTGGCATAATCAAATACCCCTAGCATTATGGGCATATCGTACGAGCATCCATACTCCTACTAGGGCAACACCTTTTTCACTTGTATATGGGGTAGAAGCTATCATGCCCCTTGAGCTTGAGATACCCTCCTTAAGGATATCTATGAAGTATTTCATTGACGATGACACCACTCGCCAAGCTCGCTTAGATCAATTAACACTTCTCGATGAGCATCGCATTCATGCAATCGAGCACACATGAGTCTATCAAGATCACCTTCACCATGCCTACAATAGTAAGGTACATCAGTGCGAGTTCACAATCGATGACCTGGTTCTCAAAGAGAACCAACAAATCACAAGTCAACCTCGCCAACAACGCGACAAATTTACCCCAAACTGGTTAGGGCCATTCATCATCACACACAAATATGGTTCAGGAGCATATCGTCTGGCCAATATTGAAGGCCTTAACGAACCTGAACCCATCAACATCTTGCACCTTCGTGCATTCAATGCATGATGCACAAACACATGCACCATCATGAGTGCCACACATCATTAGCATAAATCACTAAACACATCATCACGTAGATATGTTATCTTGTTTTATTATTTCACTATACATGTACTTTCACCTTTCTACCATTTTTATGCTCTGGGTATTTGTTTTTCCTTTTGCAGGACCTACACCATCAGTAGGAGAGTACTACAACATCCTCACTCACCACCATGCAGGACCATCCATAGCCACAACAGACACCCATTACACCGACTGATCTAGCCCGACCACCAGCCGCCCTTCATACCAGGTGCTCTCCACATTCATCCCATTCAGGTCATCATACCTCACCTCGATGCCATTCCCCTCACTAGTGAGGTTCATCCTATTCACCCCACTCTAGAGACAACCAGGTCACCCTATCCTCTTTTGATGAAAAAGAGGAATCCACCCAACCCCAAGAATAGGGGTCACCCTCCCATCCATCTGATGATCTTAGACATCGCTATTCACCCACAAATCATCCCCATCACCCCATAGGAGCCTATCACCCTCCTAATAGAGGATACACTCCTCACCCATCTCACCCCTACATCACTACCCGCTTCGCTTCCCAATGGTGAGTCCACCTACTCCCAAGCTTTGCAAGCCCACGTAGCCCAAGCTACTCAAGCTGGTTGTGCGAACATGCCCCCTTCCCATTCACATCACCGCTTAGAGCCATCCCCCTATGCCATGCCTCAAGACACCACCTTCCCCCTATGAGGCTTGTATTTTTGGCAAGCTCTCCAATCCCTAAGACCTTTTCATTCCTCCCCTTCATCCTCGAGGTCTTCTCCATCCTCTCGTGCCTACCAAGCCATGCCACACACATCCCAACCTCCATCACCACCATCACCAACACCATTGCTCCCACACCATGAGATACAACATCTCTTCTCCCATGTCGAGGCTCTAGAGCTATAGATGAGCCACTACCATTGCCATGTTCACCCGTGCCAGTCTCCCATGACCCGTACACCTTCACCCTCACGTAGATCCACACTTCGATCTCGTGCCCAACCTACACTGGACCCCCGACCTACGCGACCACAGGTAGACCGACCTTCGTCACCTCCAGCAGAGCCCTACATTTACCCCATGCCAGTCCCATTCACACCATTGTCCAAAATGTTCTACCATCTCGTGCATCAGGGCATCATTGATTTACCCGAGATTCGACCCATGGATCCCTCGCATCCTAAACCATGTAACTATCATGAGAACCAATACTGCATTTACCATCACCAACCAGGCCATGACATTGAAGAATGCAGAACATTCAAAAACCTGGTGAACAACATGCTACATGGCGATCAAACCCCATCACCGAAATGTCTCACCCCGCTAAGCCGACTTGTCAGTCCTCCACGTCGCACCACTCCCAGGACCTTGCCACCTCGTAGCACCCTGACAGCACCCACCCGCTACATTCATAACATTTCCAACTATAGCTCCAACCACAATCCTAGCCGCATCAACACTTCACCATCCCACTCGTAACAACCCTACAATTTTGATTCCTTATTTTATATGCAAGAATGAGATACTGCTGAAAGTTTTTTGTGAGTGCAGGGATAGGTGGCCACATAGATGGGAGTAAATTGATGAAAATATGCCTCAACTGTTGCCATTTGGTGGAAGGTAAGTCAAGGGAAATGATGAGCAATGGGGTAATTGCTTAAGTAAATGGAGTCATAGAATTTCTACTAGCAATGCACCCGTCAACGACGCATATAGTTGCATTATTTAGGAATTCTTGTAAATGCTTTGCTTGTGGAAATTTAAGATTTATGAAATTAAATATTAAGGAAAATTTTCCATAAATTAATTTTATAAAAGTTATAATAATAATAATAGCTTAACAATAAAATAATATCATATGAGTTAAAGGTAAAGAAATATATTAATAAAAAATAATAATAATAATTTATAATGATAATATAATAGTAAATACAAATAAATAATAATTAAAAATAAACAAAAAATTTTAATGATTAAATAATAAATAATAAACATATAAGAGTGGACGCGGATATCACCGGACAAGTGGACGCAAGGAAAACGTACACAATTTTTAACATGTGTTAAAACTAAAATAACTTACTTGGTCATTAAAAGGAAGAGAACATGAGGGGTAAAGATATGTTTTGAAGAAGTACGTATAGCACCATCACGAGAAAGAAACAAAGAATTTTAGAAAAGGCAGGAGCTTGAGTTTGTATCAGGTCAGAGTTCTAGGGTTATATCTGAATTGCTCTTATATGAATAAGCTTGAATGTGATGCGCTATGAATTATTTATCTTACCTTTACTTTATTTTTATTTGAATGTGAAACACTGTAAATCATTTTTCTTACATTTAAATTGTTTTAATTTAAAAGATACTATGAAATGAAAGTAATGGTGTTGGAAAGAATTAAATATTTTCCTAAGAATATGGAAATAGTAAATGAACCAACGATGGGTTGCTTGCATAAAATGAATTCATTTAGGGTAGTTGTATTTCAATTTTAGTGTTCGTTCTGACCCTTGAGCACCACTGGTTGGCACAATTTTTGGATCCATGTACAAGATGGAAGGGAGGAGAGAGTTGTGTGAAATCATTAAACCCAGGAGGCGATGTAGAAGAGAATGTACCTTATTTTATTTTCACTAAAATAAAAAAGTTTATATCTCCGTATATGCTCTGAAACAGATGAAATATTTTTCATCTATAATGTTTGGGGGGTGAACGAATATTTTAGTTTTCAACCCAAAATTATGTTTGAATCGAGGCTGAATTTTTTTGTATATCTTTAGGTATAGTTGTTTAAAAATATGTTTCCAGATTCATATTGTAAATGATCTTTGGATGGAAGTAAATATAGAAAACAATTATAAATTTCGTATCTTTTATATTGATATTTTACTTTTACTTTAATTTAAAGCCTCCATATAAAGGTAGAAGGGAAACATAGGAGAACATATCAATGCTTTTGCTTTTAAACTGTTATGTGAATGTTTTTTTTCAAAAAGCATCAAATTATTGGAAACCAAACACTTTAGTTGAGCATTGGGGCTTGTGATATTATCCACAACAACATCAATGTTTTGATTTCTCGAATAAAATAGATCTATAACTCATACGTTCTGAGTTTAGTAGTTTAGGGAAAAGTTATTAAAATAAATTTATACCCAAGATTCTTTAGTAGTAAAAGAGTTATAAATTTAGATATTTTAGGAAAATTTATAATCGTCAGGTTATGGTCTTGTCATACATGCGAGGATGGAGGGTAAAACGATCTGTTTTTCCAAAGGAGGGCAAACGAAACTATGGAGTCTTAGTGGAATTTTTAATGAAACCCGAAAGATGGGAACATGTTCTATATATATATATATATTACATGTCTTCTTGAAATTATAACTTTATAAAATGAGGAAGCCATGATTTTGAAAAGTGTGCCAACAAATTAGAATATCTTTAGGTTTTCTTAAAAAAAATATACGAAAGGGGGAACTTAGGATATGAGATTTATTCGAATAGAGAAAAGAAATGGCAGACCAGAAGGCGTACATAGGTACCATAATTTAGGAAAAAATAATAATATTAAGACTCTCCAAAGAGAACCAGAGTGCGAAAAAACACAATAACAGAAATCAAGTTGTATCATCTTTTTGACTGAAGTAAACATTAGGTTTAAGAGAAATAAATTGGATTATGAAACAATGATTATGTAATGTTGTTTTTAAAATTTCAGGAATCTTATTTGGATTATTTCATAATAACAAATACATGAGTGTCGCTTTATGATTTCTTCTTTAAAATTATTAATAGCAACTAGATAAATTTCTTATATGCTTTCTTATTTAAAATTAGTAATAGCAACTAGATAAATTTCTTAATAGATATAATTTTAGTAATAGGAAAGGATATGTTGATAATAAAAAATAGATGATTGTCACTTTATTAAAGCAACCAGTTAAATTTCTTATTAAATTTAATTTTAGTAATAGGAAAGGATATGTTGATTTAAAAGTAAATAGATTCTTTATATGTGGTAGCACATTAATTGTGTTATGTCTTGTATAAGTTTTAATAATTGTTGCCTTTGACTAAAAGAAATATTATAGTAGAGATATATAGTTTTATATAATTATTTTCTATTATTGAAAGAAGTAATGAGAAATATTATCGCTTTAGTTAAATTATTCTTCAATTTAATTAAAAAATAATAATAATTGAACCCTAAACCTTGAAACAATCCTTTTAGTAGATAAAAATATTTTGGTTGTGGGAAGACAACCATAACTCAGCTAGCTTGGTTGAGGAAAGTTAGCCATTTTGAACTAGAATGTGGAAAGACTTTCAGTGTTTCAACCAACGGGATGATGAGGGATAAAGGCTCACATTCTGACCTAGGATGCCAAGCCACATGAATACTAAAGAGTGGAATAGGAATTATGATATGGGTATAATTCCTAGGGAAACCCATCTAGTTACAAGGCAGAAGATCTTATGGGAATATGTATACTGATATGGGTTGTATATATAGTAAGACTTCTGAGTGGAACCATGGTGATGGTGAACTCATGATGTGTTTTCAGGTGAGTGAGGACACACAAAGCCCAACATGCATACGCTATGGGCAAATAAGCATTTAAACACCAAGTGATATAGGCCCTAGTTGGAAAAACCCTTGCCAAATTCTTAGTCTCAGGTTGGAGAGGAAGCATTTGAAAGGCACACTTAATGAGATTTGCCCAATCTTAGTCTCACAGATATTTTTTTTGTAGTGAAATGGCACCTGTGAAGACTAAGCATGCAAGACTAGACAATTTTGGTTGAAATTTCTAGAATTTTTTTTACAATATTACATAAGAATCGGGTGGGTTGACCTGGGTTTTTATAGTTGGTATCAGAGCCACATGAATTCTTAGATAACAAAACCATTAGTTTATAACAATTAGATTACATAAATAAAATTAAATCAAGATTAACAAAGCTCTTCTTTGCTAACAGGCAATGGCATCCGGACTAAGAGCTAGTTCCTCAAAAATACCGGTGATAGCGGCTCAGTGGGAAGGGCTGATCGAGAACCCAAAATGAGTCCTTAGAAAGGTCGTAAGGACAAGTGCTACTGAGGAAACAGTTGAACCCCCTCGGGTAATAAGGAGGGAGAAGGAGCCTATGGCCAAGGAGGATAAGATGACTCGAATGATCCAATTGATGCAAGAGCAAATGAGTCAGTAGAGAGAGCAGATGGAACAACAAAAAGCCCAGATGCTAGAGCATATGGCTCAACAAAAGGCTCAAATGCTAGAACATATGGAACAACAAAAGTTCTAGTTAACCCAACAGTAGGATATGATTACACAACAACAAAAGATAATTGAAAATTTGTCAAAGGGAAAAGAAACAATGGTCGTTGGGGATGAAACATCTGTAGACCCTGGAAGGAGGCAAGTAGGGTCTGAACTTGATAAAGATATGCGTAAAATTGACATAGCTAAGTTTGATGGTAAAGGAAATGGAGAAGAGGCTGAGAGGTGGCTAAATAGTTTGGAAGCATACTTTGCCATCAGAACTTTGTCCTCCAAGTCTAAAACTTCTTATGTAGTCTTTCGTTTGATAGGAGCTGCAGCAGACTGGTGGGACACTTACAAGAAAACACATAATGTTGAAGTTGCTGATGTGCCTTGGGAGGATTTTGTGACTGTATTTAAAGAAATATATTTATCCCCTCAATTTTATCTTGAGAGAACCATAGAGTTTTCCAGACTGACTCAAGGTAACATGACAGTCATCGAGTATTACCAATGGTTTGTCCAGTTGCTAAAATACATGCCGAAATATGAGCAAAGAACCGAGGTCAAAGTCCAAAATTTTTTGTTAGGACTCCATCCAAAATATAGTGACCTACTACTCATGCTTAAGCCAACATCATTAACAGTTGCATGGGACTTGGCAAAATAGTACGAAGAAAATCATAAGGCCAAAAAGGCTTATTATCAGAAAACCTCTGATAGGGAGGAACTATCAAAGAAAAAGAATGATGGACCAACCAGATGGGAAAAGAACAAGGGAAATAAGGGTTGGTATGAAAACAAAAATAGAAATGAAAAGGGCAAGAATAGATTCCAGGGGAATAGGAATCAAGGCAATCGAGGAGGTCAATTTAAAGGAAACTTCAACAAATATGAACAAAAGGCTAAGGATGATGCACAGGGTGCTAACAATGAGGAAAACAGGGAAAAAGCACCCCAAATTGGATCTTGGATCTATAAGTAGCCGTATTACGCTGACAAATGTCCCATGAGAGCTGACAGGAGGCAAGAGCCAACAGAGCCAACCCATAAAATTTACGCTACAATAGGTAACTCTAAACTTAGTGGTCAAGCTACTCCTTTTTTGTTAGAAGGTAGAATTTACAATAAGAATATAAGGATTCTAATAGATTCAGGAGCCACTGATAGTTTTATTTCACCAAATATATTGAGAGACATACCAGAAAGACCTGGGTTTATGGCTAGAGGATGGAAGGTTGAGTACGGCTCTAGGCAAACCTATATAGTAGAACAATGTCTGTTTGATCCTCAGATAACCTTACCCTAGGGAAGAACTAGTTGGCCACTTTATGTAGCACCTTTACATACCTTTGATGTAATTTTAGGAATTGACTGGCTCAAAGCCCATAAGGCACTATTAAACTTTGAAGAAATATGGATGGATTTCACTGACGACTCCAAATAGAGAATTCAAATTTATTGTGAACGTAAGTCAGTAGAACCCCACCTTCTGTCAACAATGCAAGTCAAAAGGGCTATCAAAAAAAGAAGTAGGGTGTTTGTAGTTAAACTTAATAAGAAAGAAGAAGTAGAGTCGAAAACAAGCCTTTTCCAGACCTACCTAGTGTTAAATGATTTTTGAGATGTTTTTCTCGAGGATTTACCTAGCCTACCACCCAAACAAGAATTTGATTTCTCAATAGAACTACTTCCTAGAGCTACACCCATAGTTCAAGCACTGTACAAAATGACTACTATTAAATTGCAAGAGCTTAAAACTCAGCTTCAGGATCTACTAGAAAAGGGACATATTAAGCCAAGTGTTTCACCATGGGGTGCACCGATTTTGTTTGTGAAAAATAAATATGGGACCCTAAGACTCTGTATTGATTATAGGATGCTGAATAAGATGACTATCAAGAACAAATATTCCTTGCCCAGAATAGATGATTTGTTTGACCAGTTGAAGGGAGCTACAATCTTCTCAAAAATTGACCTTAGGTCGGGATATCATCAGTTAAGAATTCGAGAGGAAGATACTCATAAAATAACTTTCCACACTAGATATGGGCACTATGAATTCATAGTCCTACCTTTTGGATTAACTAATGCCCCAACAACATTTATGAATCTCATGAACAGTGTCTTCCGAGAACAATTGGATCGGTTTGTGTTAATTTTCTTGGATGATATATTGATATACTCTAAAACTAGGGAAGAGCATGATCAACATATGAGGGTTGTACTTGAAGTTCTAAGGAAAAATTAGTTATATGGAAAACTATCCAAGTGTGAGTTTTATACTCCTTAGGTACAATACTTAGGACATGTGATTTTAGCTAAAGGGGTGTCGGTATATCCAAAGAAAATAGAAGCTATCATTGGATGGCCTACTCCAACAAATGTCTCAGAAGTGCGAAGTTTTATGGGAATGGCAGGGTATTACCGATGTTTTGTCAAGAATTTCTCCAAAATAGCTTATCCCATAACCAATTTGCAAAAAAAGGGAAAGGCTTTCAAATGGACAGACCGATGTGAGGAGGCTTTTAGAACACTCAAAGAAAAGTTAACCACTACACCAATTCTCAGGATACCAGATCCAAATATTCCATTCATTGTTTGCATCGATGCTTCTATTGAGGGATTAGGTGGAATACTCATGCAAGAGGAAGGGGTAATAGCCTATGAGTCCTAAAAACTTAAGAAGCATGAGCTAAACTACGCCACACATGACTTGGAATTAGCAGCAGTGGTACATGCTCTTAAGATGTGGTGACACTATTTGTTAGGTAAACCTTTTGAGTTATGAACTGATCACCAAAGCCTGAGATACATCTTTACTCAGCCAATGCTCAATGCCAGACAAAGGCGTTGGATGGAATTTCTAGCAGAATATGACTTTGGCATTGAGTATATTAAAGGAAAAGAAAATAAGCTAGCCGATGCACTGAGTAGAAGAAGGCATATTTTTGCTATGTCACAATGTCAATTTGATTTAGTTGAACAGATAAGAACTCTACAACTTCAGGATGAATTCTCTCAAAAATGTTATAAGTTGGTGCAGGAAGGATCTGAAAAAGCCAAGGAGTTTCAAATCAAGGAGAATACCCTATTTTTCCAAAATCGGTTAGTGGTACCTAATGATCAGAATCTTAAAGGTAAAATACTGCAAGAAGCACATTATGCTCCATATTCCGCCCATCCTAGTTATGTAAAGATGCATGAAAATCTTAGAAAATATTATTACTAGCTAGGGATGAAAAGGGATGTTGCTGAATTTGTGGCAAAGTGTTTAGAGTGTCAAAAAGTGAAGGTAGAACATTTGCATCCCGTAGGACGTTTACAACCTCATACAATTCCGGAGTATAAATGGCAAGTAGTAACTATGGATTTCATAGTCGGGTTGCCTAAAAATCACTTCCAACATGATGCTATCCTGGTAGTAGTTGACAAGTTGACTAAGGTAGCACATTTTATACCCAGGAATGTAAAGGATGGAGCACCTGCTGTAGCTCAAAAATTTTCCAGGGAAGTGGTACGGCTACATGGTTTTCCTGAAACCATTATATCAGATAGAGATTCCCGATTTACATCCGAGTTTTGGAGAGCATTGCATCAAGCATGGGGAACAAAACTTAACATCAGTACTGCATATCACCTCGAGACTGATGGACAAACTGAAAGGGTTAACCAAGTTTTGGAGGATATGTTGTGGATGTATTGCATGGATCATCAAACCAAGTGGGAAGATTACCTGTATCTGGTAGAATTTACCTACAACAATGGATATCATGCTTCACTTAAAATGGCACCTTTTGAAGCTTTATATGGTAGAAGGTGTAGGACACCTTTGTCTTGGAGCAATCTGAAGGATCGGGTGATGATCAAATTGGAAATGTTAAAGGAAATGGAAGAGCAGTTAAATGAAATTCGATCTAGGCTCAAGGAGGCCTCTGATCGACAAAAGAGCTATGCTGATCTGAAACGAACTCCAAGGGAATTCGTTGTGGGAGACAGAGTATTCCTGAGAGTTAAACCTTCAAAAAGCTCCATTAAATCCTCCAAGCTTAGCCCAAGATTTGTAGGACCATTTGCCATTACTGATAAAATTAGCCCAGTAGCCTACAAATTGGCCTTACCCCCTAATCTATCCAAAATCCATGATACTTTCCATGTGTCTCTCCTTAAGAAATACATACCAGATCCTTCTCACATTTTGAATGTTGATCAATTGCAGATGACAGATCCCCTACACATTGAGGTGCACCCAGTCAGGATACTTGGTTTCAGAACAAAGCAATTGAGAAAAAGAAATATTGATCAATGTAGGGTCCAATGGGACCAATATTCTGAAAACAATGCCACATGGGAAGATGTGGACATGATGAAAAGACAATTTCCATTTTTATTTGAACAATGATAAAAATATATTTTCTTTTGTGCATCAAAAGTTTTATGATGAATTTTGTTGTAATTGAAGAAAAACTATGTTACTTGTAATCATTGTTATATATATATGGAATTAAGGAAAACTTATAAAATTATTGATGATGTTCTAATTCTGCAAACACAGGGATTGTGTTTAGTCTTAGGGGGATAGTATGTAACAACCCTACAATTTTGATTCCTTATTTTTTACGCAATAATGAGAGACTGCTGAAAGTTTTATGTGAGTGCAGGGATAGGTGGCCACATAGACGGGAGTAAATCTGATGAAAAGATGCCTCAACTATTGGCAGCCGGTGAAAGGTAAGTCAAGGGAAATGATGAGCTGCAGGGTAATTGCTTAAGTAAATGGATTCATAGAATTCCTACTAGCAATGAATGCATTAATGGCGCATATAGTTGTATTTCATATAGTTGCATTACTTAGGAATTCTTGTGAATGCTTTGCTTTGTGGAAATTTAAGATTTATGAAATTAAATATTAAGGAAAAATTTCCATAAATTAATATTATAATAATAATAATAATAGCTTAACAATAAAATAATATCATATGAGTTAAAGGTAAAGAAATATATTAATAAAAAATAATAAACAATATGGCAGAGGCTCGAGCTCTGTTCCAAAGTTTGATCCTCATGGAAGGTGTATCGTTCCAAATTTTTTGCACCCTTACCTTTAGGCTAAAGGATCCATGCCCGAAAGGGGGATGCGAGAAGGATGGGATGGTACCTCGGACTAAGAGGCCCTTTGAATGTCCCGCCTCTCGAGGGAGGGGTATTAAGGTGATTTTTTGATGGATGGTGGGGTTCACCAGGAAACGTTTAGTGGAAGTTTCCACGCCTAGGTTGGGAATGAGTTTAATGTGTTCAATTTTAGCTTTAATCATCCAAGTCCTAGGTTTGGCCAAATGAATCTAAGTTGTTCTATATGAAAATGCAGATTTAAATGAAGATAGAAAATAGATTTAAATAGAAAACACAGAGAATAAATTAAGTGAAGAAATCCATACCTAGTTTCGGATGTCTGATGGAGGTTCTAATTTTTGAAGCAGTCAATATCTTCTTGAATTTGACAGGATCATCTGATATTTGGCAAATTCGTCAGATGACTTCGTCAGAGACCTGCAATCAGAGAAATGGACACATAATACAAAAAATGCAGTTATGCTGATAAAGGAAAATGATGTGAAATGACAAAATGATGTTAATAAGATAATCCCAAATAGAAATGCAAGTAGATTATCATGATTTAATAGCTAATCATGATTTTATTATGTACTTAAGCTATATGGGTGAACTCCAAGATGCATAATAGCAGAAAATAATAATAAACTGATCTAAATGCAGAATAAAATAGCAGACGAGAAGAGAAAAATGCAAACTCTGGGCAGTAATTGCCCCCAATGTTGACTGCAATAGAAATCGTCTCAAATTAGGATGTGATCGTACGAGATTTGTATAGGATCATCTGCGATGATCTGAGCTTGCTCCAGATGAAAAAGGACAAAGTTCATGTGAGAAAATCCAAAAAGCACAAATGCAGATAATGATTCGAGGTATTATAATGCACGCAAAGATCGAATTACAGGGAAATTCAGATAGGGGGATGTCAATGGGGGTCCTAAGGTTTAAGTAGGCTTAGGAGGGAGGTTAGGAGGTTGGAGATCATCCTAATATAGAATATATCCAACGGGGGAGGTCTCTAACGGCATAGACACACTTCTGCCCAGATTAGAGACACCGTTGAAATAGAGGCTAATTATGAAAAATTAGTTTTGGGACAAAATCGTCTGGACGTTCTGCTCCAGACGAATTCGTCCGATCTGAGGTGATATCGTCTAATCGACGATGATATCATCCAATTATCAAAACAAAACTCTAAAAATGGTGCAAAAAACGAGGAAATGGGTAGCAGGCGATTTTGGAGTAGTTTGGGGTTAAAATTCAAATTTGAATTATTACTAAGGTAATTTTAATTATTTACTAAGTTTTACTGCGCCAATTTTAGGGTGCTACATTTTGCCCCCTCTTTAGCGAATTTTTCAAAGAAAATGCGTTAAATATGAGTTCTTCTCGATCTACGAGAAAGCAAAAATTATTCCCATTTTTAGGCGATGATTCTAGGTCGAATCGTATGATAGCTTACTATGGTGCCCCCTCCGTGTTTTTACCCAAATTGAACGTTTGAGGTAAAAACACGAAAAAACAAAATTTAAATTTTTTTTAATTGTTTTTGAATAAAATTAAGAAAAATAGGGTAAAACCCTAATTCATTGTTACTGTTCATTTTGTTGGTTTCTAGAGCTCTGTAGACAAGATGATCGAGACAGCGCACAGATCGACAAAGGTCCAGTGCGGGCTACGGGTAAGGGTCCAAACTTAATTTAGAATGCTTTAATTTTGAATTACATGATTTTTAGATTAATTTTAAATGATTTTTGAGCATCGCGGCCGTTTTTGGGCCGTCAACATCGTCGATACGAAACCGTCTCAATTTTATCGAAATCGTCTTGATATCGTCGATTTCATCCAAGGACGAAATCAGCGATATGGAGATGATTTCATCCAATAAGGGATAATTCCCTCTTGCAAAATAGGAGATGAATTTGCTCAAATTGTGGACAATATCGTCCAATAGATGATAACATTATTTGTATGAAATTGAACTTGATTTACTTGCATTTTTAATCATTGTTTTATTAATGATTTTTATTGTTTTATTGTTTATGTTGCAGAGAGGATTACTAAAGAGTAGAGAATGGAAATACGGTGGGCTGAGGGATGACTTGGCCGCTCTATCTCAGGCAGAGCAAGATCAGTTGGCTCAAGTCGGTTTGCAGCATGTGGCATATATGCCACACTTTTCTCAGATATGGGGCTATTGACAACCCTAGCAGAGAGGTGGTATCTGGGTTCTTGTTTTCGGTTACCGACAGGGGAGATGACTCCCACATTGGAGGATGTATGGAGGATTTTGAGGATCCCCATACAAGGACGGATAATAACTCCCATGGCCAATCAGGGCCATGCAATGATACGACTGTGTGGAGATTCGAGCTTTGCCCTAGAGAAGGGCGGAGTGAACATCGAGTCGCTACACCAGATGCCTGGGGCATCTAGAATGACACTGGTTTTTGCTGGGGTGGTAGGTGGTCTGTTGCTATGCCATTAGAGTGGATGCAAATTACCATGGCTACTGACAGATGTGATCTGCGACATGAGAGACCACAGGTACAGGTTTGCTTGGGGGAGCTTTGTACTATGTCGATTGTATAGGATCCTGCATGGGGTCGTATACAAGGGCGGCCAATATCTGGTCATGACATCATTACTATAGGTTTGGTGCTGGGAGCACATCACGGTGCAGAGGTCGATAGGTCTCCCACTGATAGGGATTGACGGGGAGAGGCCCCGAGATTTCTATTGGTGGCTCTGGAGAGGGTCACAGTGGCGGATAGATCTGCCAATGTCTCAGAGACTACTTGATGACCTTGTCTCTGACCATATCACTTGAAGGCCTTGGAGATATCATCCAGGGTGGGCCGAGGACGGACAAGAATTGGCTCGCGTTAGGCAAACCTGTTGGCTGAGGATGGAGAGGGGAAAGGTGGAGCTCCATCGCTATGACCGAGTTTTGAGGCAGTTCGATCTACAGCAAGGGATCCCATCTCTCAAAGACTATGAGTTTTCCTGGACCATCCGGGATAACACTATAGTCAGTGGGGCTCCAGATATGTAGCGCTTCTAGAGTGAGAACACAGATGATGCCCCCATTCAGCCAGTGGATGGGGACGACGCAGGGGTTGCTGACGACTACGATGCCTGGCACTCAGGAATCCTCCCTCCTCGGATGATGAGGGCTTAGGGTGTGATTCATGCAGTTGTGCATCGAATGGGGAGGCAGCACCAAGTAGCCATTGAGGCAGCATAGGGTCATAATGGGAGAGAGTAGAGGAGGCCACAAGCTTAGTAGAGGCCGCGACAGTAGGAGAGGATGGAGGAGAGACCCCCTTCTCCACGGAGAGAGAGGCCACCATCGCCCGATAAGGGCAAGGGTGTTGAGGTAGGAGAGAGTAGCGAGATGGCTACTCTCTGGGCGAAGACTATTCGTCTTCAGGCACAGGTGCAGACTTTACAGGATGAGGCTGCATGACATCGAGAGGAGGCCACACAACTCAAATATGAGGTCGCATGCCTCAGAGCATGGAGCGAAGGGGCGAGCACTTGGGACTTAGCACGGGCTATTGACCAGATCACATTCTATCAGATGCTATACCACCATATGGTACCAGAGGGGAAAAGGTTACCGCTGTCGGCCCATATTACGGAGCCTATCATGATGAGGTCATCGAGGACATCATCACGATCAGAGTCCAAGACTCATAGCACCACATGGACTTCGATGGGGCCAGCTCATCCACCTCAGGGCAGGGGATGAGATGAGGCTAAGAGCTCAAGGGGTTCTCGAGGCTAGCTACTATAGACTGCACTGCACAGATTGCTACATAGTGTTTATTATTATTTTTTTTGATAGAGGATTGAGTATGCCAAGGTATAGATTGTGGCATACCGATCCAGTTTTGAGATGATGTAGATATTTTTGATATATATATAGATGAGATATTTTTTGATCATATGACTTGTCTTATGTGTTTGTATGATGCTTTAATGTTTGGTGTGATTGATTTGATGATTCATGTAATTATGTCATTTGGAAATATTATGGTTTGAATGTCATGCTTTTAAAATTTAAATGAAATAATCTGATGTAAACAATTGGTGGTTGTTTGTGGGATAATTTGATAAAAATAAAAGGGACTTCGAATAATAATTTCAAAGGACATTGTCGCTATTATAGACCATTTCATGGAGTCGCTGCTCACTCGGTCGTCAAGCTAATCCTGGTATAGAAATATTGCTAAAAGTAAAAGAGTGCTTAAGAGACTGTCTTAAGACTTTGTTGTGATGGTGCAAATGATGATGATGATGGTGATTTGTTTTCAGATTTCCATGAAAATATTATGCATGATATATTTTAAAATGACTTTTGCTAGGCATAAATTCCTAAGTGTGATAAAATTTTTGAATAATTCCCTAGGAATTAAACCATCATTGCAAAATTGAAGTTTTGACATAATGACATGAAATAGTAACAATGTGCGTTGATTTAAAACATAATTGTGTAACATAATGATTTAAGTCATATGTTTTGATGATTTTTAAATAAATGGAAAATAAAATTGGTACAATGGTTTGCGCTAGGCATAGAATATTTAGGTATAAACTTATACCATCATCGTGAAATCCAAAGAAGAAAATAATAGTTTTATTGCATGGTTGATTTTTAATTTTTTGAAAATAAACAGAAAATATAAAGATGAGGACTTGCGCTAGGCATAAAATTCCAATTTTGGTTTTGGAACTATACCATCGTCGCAAAAGTCAAAAGTTATATATAAATGTAACTTTATTGCATGTTTTTGAAAATGATTTTGATTTTTGCTAATGCATGTAGTTGTCTTTATACTAAACAACTGTTCTTTAAAGAAGAAAATGAAATTATTCCAAACAATTTGCAAAAATATTTCAAAGTATATTAAAGAAAAAAGTTAGATTTATAAGGAATCCCATGTGCATATGTGAGTTCATTTTCGATCTTGATTTATCATAATGATACACAAAATCTCTCAAATACAAATGTGTGTGCAATTTCATTGTTCATTGACCAATTTTGAGCAAGATAATTTGATACAAGTGATTTGAATTAACCAAATAAGTGTTCATTAACCATGATTTAGATGCATATAACCGTACCAGACTACTATGTAAGCCGGGTTATCAAGAGCTAGCTAATCCATAGCGAGACATAGGTCTCAGTACAAAAGAAGGTCGCTAATGTGACGGACATATCACCACGCTAGGAGTTACCCAAGGCCAAGCGGGTTGGGCACAAACCACCTGTTATGGGACTTACCTCACAGTTTTCGAATAATTGAGAATTCTAGGGATTCAAGCTCATCAACCCTTATTTTATTTTTAAGGGGTATGGAAAGGAGTTTATTGCATTTTGATTTTTGATTTTCTCTTTTGCTCTCTTTTTTTTTTTTTTGCTTTGATATTTGAGATAATGCTGAAATAACTTTTTTCTTTTTCTCTTTTTCTTGAAGTTTTCTTTTCTTCCTATGCTAGGGATACTTGCTCGGATTAGCTGTAGAGCAAAGGATTTTTATTCGGGTAGGGGTGAGCTTGTCCTTTTGTCAATTCTCAAAGATTCTAGACCATGTGCATAATAGGATAGCAGGGGAAACTTTTCGCTCAAGAAACCACTTCTACTATGTAGCATAGCATGGACATTACAAATATAATCATTTTATTGTGAAAAGATATTCTTGGTTTAAGTAAATAACAAGATCAATTCTCTATGCTCAAACTTTATTTAATTGAATTTTGTGAGCTTTGATATAAGAGAGATTAGTAATCATGCCAGATAAAATCAAGATATTTATTTTGTGTTTGTGAAAATAAGGGATTCCAAATAAATGCTAATTTATCCAAAATAATTTGAAAATATAACTGCAATACTTTAAGAAGAAATATATACAACAAATATTTTTGAGGAGTTTGATGATTTTGACTCTCTTTCTTTTTCTTTTTTTATTTTTATTTTTTGGTTTCGAAAGAGTCAATAATATTGTTGTTTTTACTTTTATGTTTGTTTGTTTTTGTTTAAATGATTTTATATATATTTAAAATGATACAACATGCAAAATATATACAAATGATGAAATGACGAAATTTTATGCGTAATATCACTTAAGATGCATAATATTCATAGGTTCTTTTAAATCTTTACCATCTAAGGTAGCTAATTTGTATGCTCCCGATTCAAATTTAGCAGTGATAATATATGGTCCAAGCCAGTTGGGCTCAAATTTACCTTTAAGGTCTTTAGTTGCATTAGTATTTTTTTTATTTTCTTTTAAAACAATGTCACCGACCTCAAAGGATCGATGACGAACTTTCTTAGCATATGATCTTTTAAGCTTGTTTTGGTAAGCACGAAGATGCTCCAAAGCATTGATGCGCTTTTCATCTAGGAGTTCCAGCTGACTGAGTCTGCAAGCTCGATATTCATCTCCTACTTCGATGTCTTGAAGTAGTAGAGCCAAAGAAGGAACTTCTAATTCAAAGGGAAAAATAGCTTTAGCACCATAAACCAAGACAAAAGGTGAAGTACCTGTGGGAGTACGAACGCTAGTGCGATATGCCCACAAAGCAGGATATAATTGAATGTGCCAGTCGCGGCCAGTTTTATTGACCAATATTTTGAGAATTTTGATTAAGGTTTTGTTAGAAGCTTCTGCTTGACCATTACCTTGAGGATAATAGGGAGTGGACCAGCGATGTTGAATCTTATATTTTTGGCATAATTTCTTAACATATTTATTTTTGAAACAAGTTCCATTGTCTAAGATGAGATTTGCAGGAATTTCGAACCTACAAATGATTTGATTAAAAATAAATTTAGAGACTTGTGTTCCAGTGCAGGAAGCTAAAGGCATAGCTTCAACCCACTTCATGAAATACTCGATGGCGGTTATGATGAATTTGTGTCCATTAGATGACACAGGATTAATTTTGCCAATAATGTCTAAGCCCCATTTTGAAAAGGGCCAAGGAGATGAAATAGCTCTGCAATTCTTGTGCAGGGGCATGGACAAGGTCAGCATATTTCTGGCACTTGTCGCAATGGTGCACATAATCATGTGCATCATTCTCCATGGTAGGCCAAAAGTATCCTATCCTAAGGAGCTTTTTAGCAATAACACTACCACTAAAGTGTCCTCCACAAGATCCATCGTGGGCTTCACTCAAAGCTGATTTGGATTCTTCTAGATTCAAACATCTTAATAGGATACCTTCAAAATATCTCTTATATAAAGTATTGCCAATTATTACAAATCGACTTGCTCGTCTACGTAATAACCGACGCTAGTTTCTATTAGAATTGGCAGGGAAAGTCCCATTTTGAAGAAAATCAAATATATCCGTATACCAAGGTTCAGGAGTAGTTTCATTGAGTACAAACACATCCAAAGGTTCTAAGCATGACTTATTTGAAGCGAGTTCCTGGAGCCGACGAATAATGATGGTGGCATATTCGTCATCTAACTCCAAGGGTAGAAGAGATGCAGCTACGGCCAAAGCGTCAGCCACATGGTTGCTAGTTCGAGGAATAGCTTCCAAAGTAACTTTATAAAATAAGGATAACAATTGCAAAACATATGCTTTATATGGGCACAATTTATCATCTCTGGTCTGATAAAATTCATTAATTTGGTTTATAACAAGTTGAGAATCACCAACAACTAGCAGATGTTTAATTTTTAGCACCAATGCAGCTCGTAATCCAAGGATTAGAGCTTCATATTCAACAATATTATTAGTGCAAGCAAATGTTAATTTGAAGGATAGAGGAATGATGTGTTTTTGTGGAGATATTAAAATAATACCCACACCAGCCCCACTCATGCATCGGGCTCCATCAAAGTATAAGGACCATTGTTCAATATGGTCTGCCTCTAATTGAAGGTATTCATCAGGAAACTCAATGATGAGGGGATGGGTAGACTCTAAGGGTGCAATAGCTAATTGATCTGCTATGATTTGACCCTTAACAAACTTTTGTCCTATAAATGTGAGTTCAAACTCGCTTAGAGCAAGAACCCACTTTGCTGTACGACCTAATAAATAAGGTCGACTCATGAGATACCGCAAGGGATCATATTTGGCAATGACATATGTTTTCTGACTAAGCATATAATGGCATAATTTTTGTGTAGAAAATACGACTGCTAGACATAACTTCTCTAATGAGGTATAACGAGTTTCATAACTGATGAGGGTTCTGCTAATGTAATAATTAGCACGTTCTTTCTTCTCATCATCAAGCTGAGCTAACATAGCTCCTAAGGCAAAATCAGAAGCTGAAATATACAAGATAAAAGGACGATCAGGTCTAGGTGGTGAAAGCACAGGTGGGTTAAGGAGGTATTGTTTGAGAAGTTCAAAAGCTTCCTTACATTTGTTGTCCCAATTAAAAAGGACATCCTTCTTAAGGAGCTTAAGAAAGGGACTGGTTTTGTCTACCAGCTTATCGATGAAGCGATAGATGGCTTGAAGCTTACCTTGTAAACTTCGTAACTCAGATATATTGGTGGGTGCAGGCATATCAGTAATAGTCGTAATATTGAGAGGGTCGATTTTGATACCACGTAAAGAAACTAAAACCCCTAATAGTTTATCGGACTTGACTCTGAATATGCATTTAGTAGGATTTAGTCGGATAAGATATTCCCTTAACTGATCAAACACTTTTCTCAAATCATCTAAATGATCATCTTCATTAATAGAGAGAGCTATAATATCATCTACATAATCATGTAGGATATCATGCATCATGTCGTGAAAGATATAAGTCATAGCTCATTGATAGGTTGCACCTGCATTCTTTAAGCCAAATGGCATCACTTTCCAACAAAAGGTTCCCCAAGGGGTAATAAAGGTTGTTTTGGGCTGATCTTCAGGAGCTATCCTGATATGATTGTAACCAAAAAATCCATCCATTAGGGACATCATTCCACTCCTGGTAGTAAAGTCAATGATTTGATCCATGTTTAGAAGGGGAAAATCATCTTTAGGGCATGCGGCATTAATATCTCTAAAGTCTATGCAAACCCTAACTTTGGTAGCTTCTTTCTTGGTTACTAGAACTACATTTGAGATCCATTCAGCATAATCAATAGCTTGTATAAAAACAACATTTAGGAGTTTTTATAACTCCCATTTGACTAGCAAGGCCACTTTGGGATGCATTTTTCTAAGTTTCTGTTTAACAGGTTTAGCATCCGGATGGACTACTAGGTGATGCATGACTACGTAAGGGTCTAAACCTGGCATATCTTCATATGTCCAAGCGAATACATCTTCATATTCTTTAAGGAATGCAATGTATTGCTCTTGTTTTTCTTGACTTAATTATGATCCAATATTAATTATGTGGGGATTATCCTCAGTTCTGATGAGTGTCGTTGTTCATTCATAATTTAATCATTATATGTGTCAGTCCAAGGCAGTGTCCAAAGGCTGTATACGATAGAAGGTGTCACAACTGCAGGTTCAATCCATTCAATAATAGGGTTTTATTGGTGGAACAGTTAGTGTTTTTGGGGGTTTTTGTGTGACCTCTAATTCCTGGAACTGAAAATCAAATTGCAGAAGATAAAAACTAAATTAAAACTACAGTAAATGGAAATTGCAGAATTTGAAAGAGCAAGAAATGAAATGTTGTTGAATTGAAATTGATAGAAAGCAAATTACAAAAAATCACACACAGTTGCTGAAGGATAAACTAACTATAATTTCTCTGAGCATGTTATAAATCTATAAAATCAAATTAACATCTTATTGCAAACTGGAAATGTCACAAATCTAGAAATTGGAGTAAATTACAGAAAACTGGAAATTGCTGCAAATCTTGCAAATGACAGAAAACTTGAAGTTGCTGCAAAGCTAGAACAAAAATATTGAAATTGCATGGAAATATGGAAAATATTGTCAAATGCTGAAATCTAAATTTAAAGCTGCTAAAGAAATGAAAAATTGGTAGAATTCTGCTAATCTGCTACAACAAAAAATTAGCAAGATATTCTGTCAGAAGTTGCCTTCCTTTGGTCCTGCAAGTGGCCCTTGCTTCCAGAACCAGATGAAGGTGAAGAGTTATGCTAAAAAAACTTAAATGCCAATCATCAACTCAATCATGCTAATTGACAATTGAAAAATTGCACCTTTTATTAAATCTGGAAATGCATTACAGTAATGTAGGAAAAACCTGCAAATTACTATTCTGCTACATAAATAACTGCACTCTATTGCCTATTTCTCTCCTATATGCCTAAATGTGTATATCTCTATATTATCAATCGTGTTGGGAGCTTTCTTATTTATAATGCAGTGCTAATATGCTTGGGTGCTGATTTGTAGGGATTTACAACTATTTGCACAACTATTTCCTAAAATGCATGAGCTTGCTTTGTCAAACTTGATCCATTCAACCTTATTGAGCTGCATTCATTGAGGAAGTTAGTTAATATGAGTTGGGGCACTTGCTGGTCAATTTCCATTAATTTATTTTACCGATTTGTCACTTTTTGACCGTCTTCTGTTGTTCCTGTGCTATTCCCTATTCCTGCGCTATTATTCTTGCACTGCTCCGAAATAATAGGGAGGTGAATTTTAGTTGCTTTTCCATGCTTCAAACACATAAGGAGGAAGTTTTAGACCACCTGGATGGTCTTCCCTTATCCTATTGCATAGGTGGCATGTGCGTGAGTGACTGTTTCCAAGCCCTGCTGTAAATGTACAGCTGGCTAGAACTGTCACAGTCTTACCCTGTTTTCCTGCACAGTTAGCTACAGGGGACAAGTTCCTTGACACATTTTGCATTTGAATTAGTTCAAAATAGAGGAACATTATTACTAAGCACCAAACATTCAACAATGATTATTGATTCTAAATTCCTATTAATAAATTAGCTGAAAATAGGTGAAACTGCATAAATAAACAGTAAAACAGAATATATGCACTTAACATTTTAGAATATGCAAATATCATTACATAATGCATTTTACCAAAAATTAGCATATAAAAATAATAAAAAGGGTGATTCAAATCAGTAGAATGTATCAAAAAGTGTTTATGGATGAGGCAATTCCTGGCCTCATCATTTCCCCCCCAACTGATGGTAATGCATGTCCTCATGCATTTTGTGTAGCTACTGAGGCACACAGGTCCAGATCTAGACATCTTTCACAAAATTTTAATAATGCTTCACCAATTTTGTAGAACCCACTAACTATTTTTACAGATTGAAACCATTGTTGGAAGTCCTCGTCAAACTGTGGATCATTATCAAAGAAATAGGGGACATGAGTGATAACTATGGGCATTCTGTATCTGAGCCCTATCCAATGTTATTTGATTTCTAAAATAATGTGTATAATACCTTCTACCCTTCTCCTTGACCAAAAAAAGTTAGTGGGAGAAATTGGCTCCCGTTTCTATAGGGAGATAGACAATTCACCCCATCTATTCTTACATGCTGCTACAACATTATCAAAGAAATCTGCACAAAAATTATGAAATTGAGTTATACCTTTTTGTAGATTTCCTAGATAAAGCTGTCTTATTCTGGGATCCCTCATAAAGGAGTAGTGAGTACTGGTACAATCCCTATGATTGAGAGGAGCAGGCCTGACAAGTAAAATTGCCTATGATTCTAAGTCCTTGGCTATCTTTTTCTTTGAGTCCCAATAAATATTATTTTGTAAGGTGGACATAAAGGCCCTCAGTTGTAAATCTCCTATATACAGGTGAGGCAGAAACATACTCTCCGTGGGCAAAAAGAAGTTATGTAAAAATAACTCACACATTAAGTTCTGTTGCTTTGCTGGACTCTGCACAAAGGCTTCCACAAATTTTGCAGGAGTGGTCAATTGGTGAGGGAGCTCAGAAACCAGTCTCATAATCTACCAACGTAGGTACTTCTCCTTGAGTAGGAGGCTGTAGAGCCTAGGTGGTCTTCTGCACTGTATTGCATACTCTGTAATTTGACATACATCTTTTATCTATGTTTTCAACCTGTTGATTTCTGTTTCTTTCTCTGCTAGTTTGGCTGTGGCAGAGTTCAAAGTTGCAATTTTCCCTTCTAGCTAATGGCACTAAGTCATCCAATAGGCTAGGTCCTCATTATACTTAGTTAAAGGCACTATGTTTGGGGGCCTTAGAATAGGTTGCATCTGGGCCACTATATTCACTTGTACACCAACTTCTACAGTTGATGTTGTAGCTGGCAAATATTTTTGTATCCCCTGTTCTGCTGTAACTACTATAACTACTGGATTTTCAGGAGGAAGTATTTGTGCTAGAGGAGAGAGTGTAGACACTTGTTCCTGAGCTACAACTGTTTGGTCCTGCACAGAAAATGTTTGAATGTCCTACTGAGGGGGACTGTCATTCTGCATCAAAATTTTAGATGGATCTTCTTGAGGAGGCATACCATCAACTGCTTCTACTCCTACTTCACCTGCAATAGGTGATCTCTATACCTATGCTATGTCATCCTCTAAGGAAGCCAAATCTAGGAGAATCTGAGCCCACTCAACAGGTGTTGTCTCTGTTAATCCTATGGACTGATTTTCTAGCTGCAACAATTTGTTTTGCAACTCTTGAACCTGCTGCTGTAGTAGAAAAATTTGCTAATATTTTTCTTTC
Organism: Wollemia nobilis; assembly: GCA_028583015.1. Classification (NCBI taxonomy): domain Eukaryota; kingdom Viridiplantae; phylum Streptophyta; class Pinopsida; order Araucariales; family Araucariaceae; genus Wollemia; species Wollemia nobilis. The sequence goes on along the minus strand of JAQPPZ010016436.1, from coordinate 15,897,352 downwards.
ATGGCTTCTTCATCTTGGTCAATCCATTTGGCCTGGGTTTTAATCACACTCCTTGCAGCATGCAACTGAGTGTGGATGTCAACTTCTTCCTCAGACGTAGAATGTGTCTTAGACTCAGAATGTGTTTCAGACTCAGTATATTTTTCAAATTTAGAATATTTTTTAGACTTAGAATCCATGGGAGTCTGTTCCTCAATCCTAGCTAGTTTAGTATCAAATTTTAGATGCTCTTTAGACTTAGAGTCTGTATAATCAACCAATAGACAGATAGGGCTTATTACAGTTGTTTCCATGGTTAGGTCTAGTTCCATTGGCTGTATTTCTCTATCTATACTTTCTATTTCCTGTGCATCTTCCTGTGAACTGTCTGTCCCAATTTCATTTTCTTTTGACAAACTAATTGGATCTGTAATATGTACTGGTGTATCTGACAAGATTTTAATTTTCTAAAGTCTTGCAGACCTTCTCAACCCTGATGGTTTTGGGTGTTCCTGAGCAGATACAGCTTTTGCTTATTTTGGAGCAGCTATAGATTGTTCTGTTAGGTCAGGGAAAGACATGGGTTTTGTTGTTGATTCTAGAGCAGATGCCTGCCCACTGGAACCCCTAGTTTCTCTGTTGGGCTGTACATTATCGAAAAATGTCACTTTTCTTCTTTTTAATCGGGATTCAGATGATGCATGTTGACTCCTAGTTCTAGAAGATGGGGGACTATCAGGTAAAGGGGAACTTCTATGTTCAGAGGGCTCTGGTTGAGGATTTTATTTTAATTCTCCCTCTGTTTCCTCTTCCTCTGGTGTAGGGTTTGAATCATCAATTTCTACCCATGGAGAGAAGAAACGGTCAAAGTTCCTAGGGTTTCCCCTAAAATGGTATTTGCAGATGAGTTTAATTAGCCCATGATGTTTAGGGCTTCCCTTCCTTGCTTGATACTTTAGGGCCATGGCTTTCAGTTATTGGTAAAGATACAAGGGAATGTTTACCCTAAGTTCAAGTTTGGCTGCTCCTTGGTGTAGGTGGTTGAGGAGACGGAGGTGTGGGCCAGACATAATAGGAAACTGGCCGTCACAGGTAAGATACCTCATAACCCACATTGCTACATCATCCCAAGGAGCCGGCAAGCTAGACCTTTTGACCCCTTTACACACATTTTTATTCATTAAAAATTCTATTTGCCTATCCCCTTCTTCCTTAAATTGATTCACTAGGTCTGTTAAAATATTTTTGCCGTTTTAATAATTTGCACACCTTGAAGGGGAAATTCAGTAACCAGACTGAGTATTTTGGGGGTTACCTGGATAGACATCCCGCCAATATGCACTCTATTGTTTTGAAATGTGCGTGCAAATTCTGCCGCCAGGCCCTCAGAATAACCGTCGAATTTATGCAAAAATGGCAAAAATCCTCCATCGATAAAAATTTGCAGGGATGCAGCATCGGTTTGCAGGTAACTAATGTTTTTAGGTTCGGCTCTAACCTTCTTTCTACCCATGGTATCGTCTGCTGCTTTTTGTCGGTGACTATGAATTTTTACAACCTACGGCTGTGTTTTCTATTTTTAGGGCTTTTCAATCCTTTTACCAGCATCGAAACTACTTCGAAACATGCAGAATGTCGTGGCAGCTTTTACGATGTTGTCTACCCCTAATTTTTTCCTAGTTGTCACCTTTCACATGTTGCACAAAATTCGAGACTTGTAATCCCTTTTTCCAACCAAATAAATCATCGCTTGGCCACGTGTCATCAAATTTTACCCAAAATTTCATTTTTGCCCTTAATGACTTATTCCTGCGCTTAGTGATATAAAATAGTTTATTCCTACGCTCTGGAATAAAGACAGTTTATTCCTACACTCTGGAATAAAGACAGTTTATTCCTGTGCTCTCTTTTTACTAGTTTCGGCACAGTTTTCTCTTTTGCATTCTAGAGCAAGATTAGGCAGAGGCATTTGTAAAACACTTTCTAATTTTGATTCCCCTTTTTATGCTTTATACTAATCACGGATAAATACACTATATACTAATGATTTACACTATTCAGAAAATGAGAAGGCACATACCTGTTAAAACCATTTTATCTACATTTTAGGGTGCTCCTGTTGAAATTTCCAGCTAACCAGTCCTTGAACTGAGGCAAGTGCAATCTGAAAATAGGTAAAACAATGGTCATGGAACAATGAGGATGAAACCAATTAGGTAAACATGCCAAAACCCCAATTTTCATGTAAACCCAACTCAAGAGCGCCTCAAAGAGGTTTTCACTTTCTGAGTTTTTTATTTATTTTTTCCTTTTTTTTTAGCTTGTATCATTCTGCTGAATTTGAGATGGAAGAAGAGCTTTCTTCCCAAATGTGTACATCCAAACTTCCCAATTGCTTGAGAAATTCCTCCTTGTTTTGTGGTTTATGGTACATATGAAGACGATGTCAATTTACCACCAATTTGTGTTGTGAGTCATTGATAGGTGTAAGGCGAACAACTCCATTGTCAAATACTTCCTCAATTTGGTACGACCCAAGCCATCTAGTCTACAACTTTCTAGGAAAGTCCTTTTATTGGAATCAAACAACAAGGCCCAATCACCTTGCTAAAATATTCGCTACTGAATGTGACTATCATGCCACATCTTCCTTTGTGCTTGGATCACATTTGTCTGATGTAGGGCATCCATGCATAGTTCATCCAATGCATCAAGTTGTAGAATGCGATCTTGTGCCTGTGACAGATCAATTCATACTTCCAAAGCAGTTTGAAGAGTTAGTAATTCAAATTCAATAGGCAAAAGAGGTTATTTTCCATAAACTAATTCATATAGGGTAAATCTAGTGGTGGATTTCCACATGGTATTATAAGCCCAAATAGCCTCTGGTAACTTGTCTAGCCAATTCCTTCTATGGACTGCTATGGTTTTGGTCAAAATTCGTTCTAATTCTCTATTGGTCACTTCAACTTGGCCATTGGCTTGTGGATGATAAGGTGAGGATTTTTTGTGTTTGACTTGATAGATTTGAGTGAAGGCTTCAACAATTTTTGAAGTAAATTGGGGTCCTTGATCAGTTGTGATGGATTGTGGGGCTCTAAACTGCAAAAAAATCTATGAATACAGAAAATTAGCAACTTTATCTTCACGAGAATGATTAAAGGCACGAGCCTCTACCCATTTGGTAACATAATCAGTACATACCAAGATATGTACTTTGCCTTTGGAAGGAGGATTAATGGGTCCTACAAAATCTAAACCCCATATTTCAAATGGTTTTGTTCCTATTTGAGGTTGTAATGGCATTTCACTAGTAAAAGTAGGTTTTCCCATTCATTGGCAAGCATCACAATGTCTTACGTACCTTTTTACATCTTTGTGCAAAGATGGCCAATAGTATTCGGTACCCAAGATTTTGCAAATAGTGCTTTTGACTGAATAATGTCCTCCTGATGGTTCATCATGGCATGCTCGTAGGATGTCATATGCTTCATCCTGGTAGATACACCTACGTAAAACATGATCAGGATTGCATTTAAACAGTATTTTTTTATCCATTTAAAAGAAGAGTTTTGCTTGATTAACTGTTTCCTTTGTTTAGGGGTAAAGTGAAGAGGAATCTTCCTTGTAACTAAGTAATTAGCTATGTCTGCAAACCATGGAGATTGTACAGAGATAGTAAACAAATTTTCATCTGGGAAGGTATCTTCTACAACTTTCCATGTTTCTGCATTTGGTATTCTTGACAAGAAATCTGCAACGACATTAGATTTCCCAGGCTTGTTTACTATGGTAACATCAAATTCCTGTAATAGAATCAACCAACGAATAATTCTTGCACTAACCAATGGTTTATTCATCAAGTATTTGATTGCAGTATGATCTGTATGGATGAATACTTGATACCCTATGATGTAGTGTCGAAATTTGTTAATAGCATAGACTACAGCCAAGAATTCTTTTTCAGTGGTAGTGTAGTTTTTCTCAGCTCCTGTCAAGTTTTTACTAATATAATATATTGCATAATGTTCCCCATTTTCAATCTATCCTAACACAGCTCCAATAGCATTATTGGAAGCATCTGTTTGAATATGAAAGGGTGACTCCCAATTAGAACCTCTTAAAATAGGTGGAGTGGTTAACTTCTCCTTTAACTTTTCAAAGGAATTTTGACATTCAGAAGACCAAACAAATTCAGAATCCTTTATGAGCAAAGCAAACATGGGATTTGCTATGGTACTGAAATTAGCAATGAATCTACGATAAAAACCAATGTGTCCTAAGAAACTGCGTACATCAGTTTGAGTTTGTGGAGGGGGAAGGTTTTTGATGACTTCAACCTTCTTAGGATCAACCTTGATTCCAAAAGAAGAGATATGATGTCCTAGAACAATTCCTTCCTCAATCATTAAAAAGCATTTCTCAGTATTAATAGAGAGATGGTATGTTTCACAATGAATCAACACTTTTTCAAGCTGTTCTAATGCATATTCAAAATTATACCCAAATACTGTGAAATCATCCATATAAATTTCAACACTTTCATTGGTTAAATCAGAAAAAATTGCTAAAACAACTCTCTAAAATGTTGCTGGAGCATTACATAATCCAAAGGGTAAAACTCTGTAGGCAAAGGTTCCCCAAGGACATGTAAAGGTAGTCTTTTCCTGATCTTTTGGGGCAACTTGAATTTGGTTATACCTGCTGAAACCATCAAGGAAACAGAAAAATTTCTTTCCAGCAAGGGTATCCAATACTTGGTCTATGAATGGTAAAGGAAAATGATCCTTATGTGTGGCTTTATTCAACTCCCTATAATCCACACATACTCTCATTTTACCATTTTTCTTTGGAACAATGACCAGTGGTGAAACCCATTTACTATCAGAAATTGGATAAATGAATCCAACATCTAAGAGTTTTTCAATTTCCTCTTTCACAATTTCTTTTAGAGCAGGATTCAAACGTCTCTGAGGTTGCCTTACTGGTTTTACATTTTCTGTGTATATCCTATGTGTACATACCTCAGGATGAATGCTAGTCATGTATTTATAATTCCATGCAAAAGCTTGAACATGTTTTTGTAAGACTACAAACAACTTGGCTTCCTGGTCCTCAGTTAGCCAACTATTAATGTTCAGATATTTACCTGGCTGGATTTCAATTTGTTTGATCCCTGGATAGATAGAATTAACTGCTTCATAGCTACTGATCAATGCATTTAATGGACAATGATGTGGCTACAAAGTATGAAATGTTCTAGAATCTATCTCAGAGGTGATACCTGATGGAATCAGAGGACATTTGAAGGTGTTAAGGAGATGATGATGCCATCCATGTGGTAGTGTGAATGATCTCTTTTGACTAGGCATGAATGACACAGGTTCTAAACTATGTATCTCTTCATTCCACAACAACCGATGAACAAGAAGTTGATCATCAGCTAGTCCTTATGATTGTAATGTTTTGACTAGGACAATTTCACTCTCAAATATTTCTCTCCCAGGTGTTGTGATTTCCTCAATATGTTCTTTCACTATGATTATAGCCAAAGTAGCAATGGTTTCTTGTTCAGATTCTTCATTAGATTCAGGATACCAAATTTGTCCAGAAAATTTAGTTGAAGGTTGAGTTAGTGGATACAAAGAAATTTTCTGTAGGTCAATACCATTGGAAATGGTCATTTCCCCCGACTCGTAGTCTATAAATGTAGCTACAGTAGCTAGCCAAGGTCGTCCTAGAATGATAGGGTATCCATTGACTGAAGTTCTAGGCTGCAACACCAAGAAGTCTATAGGATATTCCCATGAAGAGACTTTAACGGCCACATCTTCTAAGATACCTTCTGGTTTAGCTACTAACCTATCTACCATTTCCAAGACTATGGTGGTAGGACTGAGATTATGGAGCTACAGTTTTTGCATTGTATCTTTAGTCATTACATTAATCGTAGCTCTAAGGTCAATTAGCACATTAGGAATTTGCATCACTCCAATAGTAACTGTTACTACTGGACTACCTGGGTCACTATACTTGGGAGGAACTAGTTTCTCAGCCAATGGATCATCTAATTTTCCTTCTACCTAAACAGTTTAGGAAAGGCTTTCTTTTTTCTACCAGGTTTCTTGATACATAACTCTTGAATAGTCTTTTTGATTAAAGGTATATCCCTTATTGCTTGCAGCAAAGGAAGAGAAATTGACATCTTTTTGAGTTTTGTTACTAATTCTGATTCAGGGGTAGTATCAACATGTTCAAACCTTTCAAGGTATGGAAAAGCTACTGGAGAAGATTCTTGCATTTTTGCTATTTTTTCTTCTTTTTTTTCTTGTTTCATTGTCTCCTGATTTGGAGGTTCTTATTTCTCACTTACTTCTTCAATGGTGCGTGGAACAGGTTCAGATAAAATCTTCCCTGAATGTAGCTGGATGTTACTACAGTCAAGTACATGAACTACAGTAGTGTATTCAGACTCAGCCTCATAAACAGGGGCTGTTTGTCTGGCATTATTTGGGTTAGTCACAGGCTGAGCTGGGAGTGGAGGTTGTTTTACTGGTTGCATTTGTTGATGTTGTGTTCTTCCTTAAAAATCTGGATTAGGAGCTAGCAACATGTTTTGAGTTTGCCCTTAATACCTTTGATGTCCTTGATAGGGTTGATATTGTTGTCCTTGATAGGGTTGATATTGTTGTCCCCATATTTTTCCTTTTTGTGTCCATTATGGAGGCATGGTATGCCAAGGTGGGTTCATCCATCCAGATTGTGACCAATCTGGAGGAGCTGTCCAAGGTTGGTTCCAAGGTTGTGCAAAAACTTCTGCCTGTCCCCATGGCATATTCATATTCCAAGGAGATTGTCCCCAATTTGGAAATCTAGGAGCAGTGGGATATTGTGCATAACCACCACCAGATCTCTACCCAATAGCATTGAGTTCTTCTGTTTGGGTGCCCAAAACAAATTTTAGATGAGGCAACAAAGGGCATTTATCTATTGAATGTTCCTTGGAACAAATTCCACAAATAGAAGTTTTGTTTAGGGGGAAGTCCTACAAGGCATGCTTACTCCTACACCTTGGGCAATAAATGGCTAAAGGTGGTGTAGAATTAGATTTTGTATTTCTCTCACCTAATGCAATATTAAGTTGAATAAGGATATCAGTTTGTAAATTAGCCATTTCCTCCATCAACTCTTTTATGTCATTATTTCTAGAATTTCTTTTCTTTCTCTGTTGGTGAGTGCAAGAATAGTTTTTACATAACTCCACAATATCTTCAAGATCAAGTTGATCTATGTCTCCTTTTCCCATTAAATATAACACTTCCCTAGATTCCTCCTGCAATCCTCTTACGAAGATAGGCTTTAAGAAATCAGGTTCTACAGGACCACATCTCTTTTGGACAAAGTCAAAGTGATCAAGGTAATCTTCTAGACTCTCATATTCATCTTGCTTGATCCTAAACAACTCATCTTTCCTATTTCTTACTCTACAATAATCCTGATATTTATTTAAGAATGCAGTCTCCATTTCATATCAGGTACAGATTGAGTTAGGTTCAAGATTTCTCATGAACCATCAGAGAGCAACGACGTCCTTAAGTGTGGAAGGAAACAATTTCAATTTTTGATTATCATTTATGTAGTCATAAGTTTGACATAACACCTTAAATTCAAACAAAAATTGATCAGGATCTTCTGAAATAGTTCCCTTAAAAATTGGCAATATGGATGGAGAAATTGTTTTCATGGGAGCATCTTGAAGTGGATCCAATATTATGGGATACTCAAAAGTCTTAGGAGGATCATCAAGATTATCATATCCACCTAGAGGTGATGTTGCTGTAGCCATAGTTGTTTTCTTTCTAGAGTGTGATAGGAATCGTCCAATGTGAGGAGAATGTTTAGCAGCTAGTGCTTCAAAAAGCTCTTTTTCTAATTTTTCCAAAAATGCATCTGATGAAGAAGGTATGTACTGCTTATCTTCCCCGGGAATTTCAAATTCTTCATCCGACCGAAGCGGGTCGCTTTGGTGGTTCGAGCCACTTCGGATAAACCTCCCTCTTTCGTCCCTTAGCCTATGCATTCATGCCTATTCACTAAATAAACTGAAATGCAATATTTCAAGGATTGTAACACAATTCTTGACCTGTTTCACTTTTTCTAACAACACCTATTAGTCCCCGACAACGGTGCCAAAAATGATGAGTGTCATTGTTCATTCATCATTTAATCATTATATGTGTCAGTCCAGGGCGGTGTCCAAAGGTTGTATATGATAGAAGGTGTCACAGCTGCAGGTTTAATCCATTCAAGAATAGGGTTTTATTGGTGGAACAGTTAGTGTTTTTGGGGGTTTTTGTGTGACCTCTAATTCCTAGAACTAAAAATCAAATTGCAGAAGATAAAAACTAAATTAAAACTGTAGTAAATGAAAATTGCAGAATTTGAAAGAGTAGGAAATGAAATGTTGCTGAATTGAAATTGACAAAAAGCAAATTACAAAAAATCACACACAATTGCTGAAGGATAAACTAACTACAATTTCTCTGAGCATGTTATAAATCTATAAAATCAAATTAACATCTTATTGCAAACTGGAAATGTCACAAATCTGAAATTGCGATGAAATTACGAAAAGCTGGAAATTGCTGCAAATCTGGCAAATGACAAAAAACTTGAAGTTGCTGCAAAGCTGGAACAAAAATATTGAAATTGCATGGAAATATGGAAAATATTGTCAAATGCTGAAATCTGAATTTAAAGCTGCTAAAGAAATGAAAAACTGGCAAAATTCTACTAATCTGCTGCAGCAAAAAATTAGCAAGATATTCTATCAAAAGTTGCCTTCCTCTGGTCCTACAAGTGGCCCTTGCTTCCAGAACCAGATGAAGGTGAAGAGTTATGCTAAAGAAACTTAAATGCCAATCATCAACTCAATCATGCTAATTGATAACTAAAAAATTGCACCTTTTATTAAATATGGAAATGGATTACAGTAATGCAGGAAAAACCTGTAGATTATTGTTCTGCTATAGAAATAACTGCACTCTATTGCCTATTTCTCTCTTATATGCCTAAATGCCTATATCTCTATATGCTCAACCGTGCTGGGAGATTTCTTATTTATAATGCATTGCTGATATGCTTGGGTGCTGATTTGCAGGGATTTACAACTGTTTGCACAACTGTTTCCTAAAATGCATGAGCTTGCTTTGTCAAACTTGATCCATTCAAACTTATTGAGCTTCATTCATTGAGGAAGTCAGTTAATATGAGTTGGGGCACTTGCTGGTAAATTGCCATTAATTTCTTTTAACGATTTGTCACTTTTTGACTGTCTTCTATTGTTCCTGCGCTATTCCCTATTCCTGCGCTATTATTCCTGCACTGCTTTGGAATAACAGGGAGGTGAATTTTAGTTGCTTTTTCATGCTTCAAACGCATAAGGAAGAAGATTTAGACCACCTAGATGGTCTTCCATTATCCTATTGCATAGGTGGCATGTGCGGGAGTGACTGTTTCCAAGCCCTGTTGTAAATGTACAGTTAGCTGGAACTATTATAGTCTTACCCTATTTTCCTACACAGTTAGCTACAGGGGACAAGTTCCTTGGCACCTTTTGCATTTGAATTAGTTCAAAATAGAGGAACATTATTACTAAGCACCAAACATTCAACAATGATTATTGATTCTAAATTCCTATTAATAAATTAGCTAAAAACAGGTGAAACTGCAGAAATAAATAGTAAAACAAAATATATGCACTTAACATTTCAAAATATGCAAATATCATTACATAATGCATTTTACCCAAAATTAGCATAGAAACATAATAAAAAGGGTGATTCAAATCAGTAGAATGTATCAAAAAGTGTTTATGGATGAGGTAATTCCTGGCCTCATCAAGTTCCAATGTTAATTTTAATGACGTTTTCTACTTCCATGTGTAGATCTCTTTCAAAATTAGGTGGGGCGGGTGAAACGCCTAATTCTTGTAATTATTTTAAGGTTAAGTTGGATAATTCATATTGAGGAGTGGTGGCCTCAAGCTGGGCTATAGTAGGTATAGAACCATCAAAATAAAAACCATTGTGTAACAACTCTTCAACGGAGACATCATGGAAAATATCTGTTGGCAATTTTGGGTACTTTGAGTACATTGCATTTGCTCAAGTGAATAAGTTGTCATTGATGTCAAAAAGATTTTTGAAAAAACTATCACGATTTCGTGACATGTTGGAAGAGAGAGAAGAAGCTGGAAAAACTATCGCGATTTCGTGACATGTTTGCAGAGAAAGAGAGCAAGGTGGAAAGTGTCACGATTTTGTGACATGTCGCATTTTCGCGACTCGAAAAGTGCAGGAAGGCAAAGAAGGAAAAGTGTCGCAATTTCACGACATAATGCAAGGAAGGTTGTATGGACGAAAAAGTGTCACGATTTCATGACATGATGCAGAAGGGAGAGTCCATAGTGTGAACTGTCGCTATTTTGCGACAAGTTCGAAGAGAGATAAAGTATCTCAAAAAGTGTCACGATTTTGCGACATGCTGCAAAAGACTAAGTGAGGACTATCATGATTTTGTGACATGCTGAAAAGCTCAAAGTGAGAACTATCATGATTTTGTGACATGCAACAAAGGGAAGAGTCTGAAATGAGAAGCATCACAATTTTGCGACAAGCTACAAAGAAGTTGTACGGATGCAGAAAGTGTCACGATTTCGTGATAGGTTGAAGAGAAAGCTTGCGAATGTAGAAAGTGTCATGATTTTGTGACAGGTTGAGATGGCAGCATTGAGTTGGAGAAAGTTTCACGATTTCATGACAAAAATAGTTAGCAAGTCTTAAACAGAAGAAGCGTCATGATTTTGCGACGAATTCAATAAGGAAGAGCTCGAAGGCGAAAGCGTCGCAATTTTGTGACATGTTCCAATTTTATGGGTATAAGGCAGAGAGAAGCTCAAGGTAGTGAAAGTGTCACGATTTCATGACATGTTCTATTTTTGCTAGTGCAAGCCTAGAAGAAGACCAAGAAGACTAAATTGTCATGATTTCATGATAGGAGTGAAGATGACATCAGCAAAGACAGAAGTGTCGCTATATCGTGACAAGAATGTAGTCAAGGCAGACAAAAGCAAAAGTGTCATGATATCATGACAATAGCCAAACAAAAGTGTACGGCTACAAAAATTTCACGATATCATGACATGTGGTTTCGTGGTAGAAGCTACTGAACCATAGAGGCGGTTGAAGTCGACAAAGTTAAAATTGGGTTGACGAAGATTAGGGTGTGCAGCCAACGGAGTTAGGGTTTGCATTTGCATAATAGCCGACTAAGACCAAGGTTTAGATCTTGATTATGTTAGTATAAAAGGAGGGCTATTTGAAGAGATTAGGCATTGATTGAAGTGTGCATTCGAAGTGCGACTTTCATAGATAGAGTGCGGGGAGAAGTTCGATTATCAAGAAGCAGAGTGCAAATTCGATTGCAGTGTACAGAGTGCATTCCATCGAATCTTCTAAGTGAGAGAGATTGCAAGGAAGTAGAGTGCATGAAGATCATGCTACTATGATTGCGCAGAGGTGCATAAGTTGATGTTTGATCGAGTGCTGTTGTGATTGCGCAAAGGTGCAATTTTGAGGACATTTGTGCCAGACCGAAGGACTGTGTTTGGTGCAGAACAAAGGAAGCGAACGAGGACATTTGTGTTAAATCGAAGGACTGTGTTTAGTGCAAATTCAAGGACCAGCTTTGGAGGTGAAAGAGTTGAGGATAGAGGTCTCTAGCCAGAGCAGGGAAGATAGGTGTCTTCTATGGATAGAGTTCCACTTGCTAAGGGCAGAGGAGGCGAGAGGTTTTCTAGAGGATCACCATCCAGAGCAGAGCTAGGGGATTGGTGTCTCCTTTGGGTTGGTGCCCATAAAATTTGTAATTGGGAAAGGTTTCCCAAAATTTGAGGTGATAAAATTTAGTGAAATATTTTATCCGTGGAGTAGCCTGCATTGGGTGAACTACGTAAATTGTTGTCTCTATTATGGATGGTATTTTGTGCATTGCTTTGATTACTATTTTTGATACTGCTATCTATTCACTACATAATATTAATTTGAAATTTGAAGAAAAAAGTTTAAAGTGGTCTTATACTGTTCACCATCCCCCTCTCAGTATAAGCTTGTGTTCTTCAATTGGTATTAGAGCGGGTTCCTTCGAAAAGTTTAAATAGCTTGAAGGAAAAGCTTGATAAGAACACAATGGATTATTCAAGCGGAAATGCAACACCTATTCTTGATGGATCAAATTTTGGTCTTTGGAGTGCAAGGATGAAGGTTCATCTAATGGCACTTGGGAATGAGGTTTGGGAAGTGATTGAATATGGGTACACTATTCCTATAAATGGTTCGTATACTAAAGAAGATAGGCTTCTACATCACAACAATTCAAAAGCAATGAATGCAATCCTGAAAGGCTTATAGAAAGCAGATCTCACCAAAGTAATTCACTGCAAGACAGCTAGTGAAATGTGGAAACAGTTACAGGTGGTTGATACAGGTGATGCAAATGTCAGAAAGGCAAAGTTGAGACATTTCAAAGGTATGTTTGAACAACTCAAGATGAATGATGATGAAAATATTAGTGACTACATGATTCGCATGGATGAGGTTGTTAACTCCATGAAAGACTTAGGTCTTGAACTTACTGAAAATGATGTTTGTGATAAAATCTTAAGATCTCTTCCTAATAGATTTAGTGAAAATATTTCTGCTATTGAGGAAGCTAAAAATTTGGATAAGCTAAAAAAGGATGAGCTTCATAGTATTCTTGTAGCATTTGAGTTGAGAACTTAGGTGAAGGTTGACGTCAAGAAAGAGGCAGCTTTCAAGGCTACCAAGAAATCTAAGGGTAAACAGCTTCAAGAGAGTGATGAGTCTTCTAGTGATGAAGAGGCATATTACAGCAAGAAAGGCAAGTTATCTAGAAAGCACAAAAGCATGAAAAATATAAGATGCTTCAATTGTGGAAAGTTTGGTCATTATGCTACTGACTGTACTATTTCCAAGAATGAAAGTGATGAAGAGAAACAGGATGTTAAGAGCAAGGATTCTGAAAAGCACAGGTATTACAGAAAGAACAAAGATGAGCACAACAATCAAGGAAAGAGGTATTCACACAAGAACAAGAAGAGTTTCTACCTAGACAAAGCAAGTAAGTGTTCTAGTAGTGATAGTGAAAGCTCTTCAAGTGATGAGGAAAATGAGATGTTGTTCATATCAGAAAAGGAGGAAGAATCGAAACATAGATTCATTATTATGAAATGTCTCAGATGTGGAAATTTTGGTCACCTTGAGGATGACTGTACAAATAATGATTTGGTTTCCAGTATGTATAAGGATTCTTTAGAAAACTATCAAGAAGATGCTTGTATGGTTTTTGAAAAAGGTAGCACCTCTAGTGATAAGAAATATGGAAAAGGCCTTGAGGATTCAGAAAGCAAACAAATAAAAGATCTTGAAAGTGAACTTAATAATGCTCTTAGTGTTTTGAAAAAGGAAAGAAAGAAGAATGATAGACTCAAGGATAAGTTAGATGAATGTTGTATGGAGAGAGACGATCTTATAGAAAGTCTTGACTTCTCTATAGCTAAAACATAGGAACTCAAGGATGAGTTAGAGTCTAATATTCTTGAGTATAATGAGTTGGAACAGAAAATGGCTTCTCTAGAAGTGGAAACTAAAGAGTACAAGGATAAGTTGTACGAGGTTTCAAGATAGCTCCAAAAGGGTTAAGTCTCTCATCAAAGGTCAAAGAAATCCAACAGATAAAATAGGTCTTGGTTTTATTAAGCCACACAAAGAACAGGTTGGGGAATCTAGCAAGAGATTCTAAAAGGAAGAGACTTCTGATGAAGAAAGTACTTCAGAACATGAGTCCGTGAGTGATCGATGCACAAAAATAGAAAATGAAATTCAGAATGCGAAGAAGAAGTTTTTAGGACCCAAGAGGTCGTATAAAGGAAAATTTCACGATAGATGTTTTGCGTGTTACAGGTTTGGTCACATGGCTACACATTGCATGGCTCAAATAAGGAAGATAAATGATAGTTTCAGAGGTGGTAATTTATTTCAAGGGTATTGCTACTCGTGTAAATAGTTTGGGCATAAGGCAATTTTTTGCAAGGCTAATAACTGGAACAGGGTTAGTCAAAACAGGAGGATTCAAAGAACAAGTATGCCTAAAAGAAATAACATTGTTACTTGTTATAAGTGCAACAATGAAGGCCACACAACTAGACAGTGTAGAGCTAATCTTCCAAGGTACAGAAATAGGAACAGTGGCATGATCAGGTCCAAGGATCAAGGCATGAAAAAGGACAGGGATGAGAACAAGAACAAGAACAGTGACAAAAATAGAAATATGGGCAAAAAGTTCAAGAAAAGGCCAGGCAAGGAAATTATAGACACTGATGATGATCAGTGCCTAATGGGAGTTTTACTCCCACCCTAGTTTTACTCCTCATCAGGAGGTGGGGGAGGGACTAAGCTAAGAAGCTCATTCTTAGTCCAGAGCCCCAAAGGTGACCCTTTGCCATTGATGACAAAGGGGGAGATATTTGAGTAAGGGGGAGAGATATGAGTAAGGGGGAGAGCTTCAATGTGAAGATGAAAGCTTCAAGTCAGAGGGAGCAAAACTTTAAAAGGATATTCTCAATTGTTAGAATAGTTGGTTTCAGTTTTAGCTCCTAAGATGTGTTTTTAGTAAATGGTTGCCATCAATGACAAAGGGGGAGATTGTTGGCCATTTTGGGTACTTTGAGTACATTGCATTTGCTCAAGTGAATAAGTTGTCATTGATGTCAAAAATCTTTTTAAAAAAACTATCGTGATTTCGTGACATGTTGGAAGAGAGAGAAGAAGCTGGAAAAACTGTCGCGATTTCGCGACATGTTGGCAGAGAAAGAGAGTAAGGTGGAAAGTGTCATGATTTCGTGACTCGAAAAGTGCAGGAAGGCAAAGAAGGAAAAGTGTCGCAATTTCGTGACATAATGCAAGGAAGGTTGTACAGACACAAAAGTGTCACGATTTCGTGACATGATGCAGAAGGGAGATTCCACAGTGTGAACTGTCACTATTTTGAGACAAGTTCGAAGAGAGATAAAGTATCTCAAAAAGTGTCACGATTTCGCAACATGCTACAAAAGACTAAGTGAGGACTCATGATTTTGTGACATGCTAAAAAGCTCGAAGTGAGAACTATCGTGATTTTGCGACATGCAGCAAAGGGAAGAGTCTGAAATGAGAAGTGTCACAATTTCATGACAGGCTACAAAGAAGTTGTACGGATGCAGAAAGTATCATGATTTTGCAACAGGTTGAAGAGAAAGCTTGCGAATGCAGAAAGTGTTGCGATTTAGACAGTGAGATGGCGCATTGAGTTGGAGAAAGTGTCACGATTTCATGACAGAAATAGTTAGCAAGTCTTCAACAGAAGAAGCATCATGATTTTGTGACGAATTCAAGAAGGAAGAGCTCGAAGGCGAAAGCATCGTGATTTCGTGACATGTTCTAGTTTCACGGGTATAAGGCAGAGAGAAGCTCAAGGCAGCAAAAGTGTCACGATTTTGTGACATGTTCCATTTTCGCTAGTGCAAGCCTAGAAGAAGACCAAGAAGACTAAAGTGTCATGATTTCATGATAGGAGTGAAGATGACATCAGCAAAGATAGAAGTGTCGTGATATCGTGACAAGAACGTAGTCAAGGCAGACAAAAGCAAAAGTGTCGTGATATCATGACAATAGCCAAATGAAAGTGTACGGCTGCAAAAATGTCATGATATCATGACATGTTGTGGTTTCTTGGCAGAAGCGACTAAACCACAGAGGCAGTTGAAGCCGATAGAGTTAAAATTGGGCCGACGAAGATTAGGGTGTGCAGTCGACGGAGTTAGGGTTTGAATTTGCATAACAACCGACTAAGACCAAGGTTTAGATCTTGATTATGTTAGTATAAAAGGAGGGTTATTTGAAGAGATTAGGCATTGATCGAAGTGTGCATTCGAAGTGCGATTTTTATAGATAGAGTGCGGGGAGAAGTTTGATCGTCGAGAAGCAGAGTGCAAATTCGATTGCAGTGTACAGAGTGCATTCCATCGAATCTTCTAAGTGAGAGAGATTGCAAGGAAGTAGAGTGCATGAATATCATGCTACTGTGATTGTGCAGAGGTGCATAAGTTGATGTTTGATCGAGTGCTACTGTGATTGCGCAGAGGTGCAATTTTGAGGACATTTGTGCCAGATCGAAGGACTGTGTTTGGTGTAGAATAGAGGAAGTGAACGAGGAAATTTGTGCTGAATCGAAGGATTGTGTTTAGTGCAAATTCGAGGACCAGCTTTGGAGGTGAAAGAGTTGAGGATAGAGGTCTCCAGCCAGAGCAGGGAAGACAGGTGTCTTATGTGGATAGAGTTTCACTTGCTAAGTGTAGAGGAGGCAGAGGTTTTCTAGAGGATCACCAGCTAGAGCAGAGTTAGGGGATTGGTGTCTCCTTTGGGTTGGTGCCCATAAAATTTGTAATCGGGAAAGGTTTCCCAGAATTTGAGGTGATAAAATTTAGTGAAATATTTTATCCGTGGAGTAGCTCGCATTGGGTGAACCACGTAAATTGTTGTGTCTCTATTGTGGATGGTATTTTGTGCATTGCTTTGATTACTATTTTTGATACTGCTATCTATTCACTACATAATATTAATTTGAAATTTGAAGGAAAAAGTTTAAAGTGGTCTTATACTGTTCACCCTCCCCCTCTCAGTATAAGCTTGTGTTCTTTAATATCTCCTTCCAACTCATCATCGAATTCAACAATCAATTCAAGGTAAGCTATGGATAGCATATTGTAGGTAAATGATTGATATTTTAGAGGCAAATCATCACACCCATCTAAATAATCTTGATAACATATGATTTGATCATCATATTCAAAAGGGAAGGGTTGACCCTTACTACGAAATAGGCCCACACCACATCGGGCGGGCCATGGCTCTACCTCAATAGGTTCTTTCATACCATTTTGGAAAGGTCCCAAGCCTTTCCCTTTATATCCCATTTTAAGCATTATGGGTTTAGCTTTGATATATTCATTAGCAAGATAGCATCTAGCATATCCATCATAATGAGTTTTGATGTTTCTAGGTATTCTTCCCTAGTCATATCCCTTATAAATGAAGGCACAACTCCCGACTTGGTAAGTACTTCCCATAGGTTGTGGGAGGCCCAAAGTATGAGGAGATGGCGGAAAATTACTTAAGATAATGGAATATTGCATAGAAGGATTTGTTTTTTCTGATATAAGAATTTTAGATAAATCAGGTAAGAGTTCATCAGAAAGAGCATAAGATGTAGAAGGATCATTCCCTATATCTTTAGATGTGGAAGGTATGATAGATGTAGATGATGTGGAGGTGTTAATAAATGGGTCTATAGGTTTTGAAATTATAGGGATGGAACATGAAGGATTGGTTGTGGATTTAAGATCCTTTTGAGGTTCTAGTGTGGTTTGTTTAGAAGATGGTTGAGTTATATATGAGGGTGAAATTAATGGGGGAGAAATAGATGAAGTTATGGGTGTGTGTTTCACATGTTTAGATGAAAAATAAGAATTAGGATGTGTGGATGATAGAGCAGGGCAGAATTGAACTCCAATAGGTTCTACCAAAGCACACATATCAAAGGGTCTAGGATCACCATGGATAGTGACCAGCTGATTTTTAAATTCGAATTTAACACATTGGTGTAAAGTTGAGGGAACCGCTCGCATCGCATTGATCCAAGGGCGACCCAAAAGTATATTGTATGAGGCAGGGCAATGTACAATAAACACGGTTGTATCTAGGGTTCTAGGACAAACTTGCAAGGGTATAGTAATGACTCCACAGGTTTCTTCTGTTTCCTCGTTGAAAGCTTTGATAATCATATCCGTTCTTTTCATTTCATCACTTGTAAACCCAAATATTTGGTAGAAGTCAAAAGTGCATATGTTTATAGATGAACCATTATCAATCAAGACTCATTTAACAACTACATCTCCTATTAGGGTGGTAATATATAAGGGGTTATCCTTATGTAAACTATGTTGTGGTATATCTCTATCTCGGAAGTCAATACAATCAACTTCTCGAGTGATGATAGTATTGGGCATGGCTTCAGGTTGAATATTTTGAGGTACCATCATTTGGCTTAATATAAGCATTAACTCATCTCTATGGGTAGGAGAAGATCTTAACAAGTCCAAAAGGGAAATTCTGGCTGTAGTATTAGATAATTGTTCATTAATATTGTAAGGAGGCTTAGGTTGAACATTAGACATATGATTCCTTTATTGGGATTTTTCAAAACAAATGGAGCTGATCCATCATTCTGAGTTTGATCCTGTTGAGAGTTTTGAGCCTATTGTCTGGTAACGGCTCTGATGGTACCTACAATGTTATATTGAAGATGCTGAAATGGTCTCGGTTGAGCGTTTATAGCTTGTTCATTAGGAAGGAACTAATTAGAAGAGGGTCGAGTAGTAACTCTTCTAGGAAATGGTTCTTTTGGAACCATAGCATCTGTGATAGGTTGAATAGGATCTTATTCATTTTTAGAACTATTCGATTGATTTGAGGTGATTTCTATTTCACTTTCAGTATCTGATTCTACATCAATAAGATTCGATGTTTGAATATTATGTAGGGGCCTGGTCGTAACCATGGATAAATTTGTGCCAAATATTTGAGGATCCTGAACAGACAATTGTCTGCTAATAGTCCCTACATATTGGGTAGGAGGGGGAACATTATGATGTTCAATTTGATTGGCCACCTCTTTACCATGTTGTGGTAAAGGATGTTGAAATATATCTAATGATTGATTAGCATTTTGATTTTGATTTTGGGGAATGTTCTTTTGAGCATTATTAGGAGCATTTTGTTTAGGTTGGAAGGCTTGCACCTCCATTTCATTATTATCAATCAAGTCTTGTATTTTATGTTTTAATATTTTACAAGAGTTTGTAGCATGTCCAGGTCCTCTATGAAAATCACAATGTAAATCAACTCTGTATCCGGGTATAGTTGGATCAGGTTCCCGGATAGCTGGTAATTGAATCAAACCTTATGCTAGTAATTGAGGGAGAATGGTTGATAAAGGTTGATTCAATCTGGTAAATACTCGAGGAGGTTTATCAAGAGTTTTTAATATAAATTTTTTGTTGTCTTCATTGTATTGATATTAGCAATGTTTCTACTATCAGTGACTCCGTCACCTACAACTTGTTTATTTTTGTACTGATTTCTGGATGTTTTCTCATCATCTTTATTTTTGAGCTAACCTCTCCTAATGAGAGCATATTCTACCCTTTGAGCTAAGTCTTTAGCTTGATCGAAGGTAGTTAAGGTAGCAGTTGATAACTCATAGGATATTTGTTCTTGCAAATTATTAATAAAAATATCCAACATTTCCCTATAAGGTAGCACAAAGTGTAGTTTTCCTGTCAACTGCCTCCATCTAGCTAAGAAATCAGCAAAACATTCCTCTTTGTCTTGCTTTAAGTTGTACAAGTCTTTAATGGTGACATGCCTCTCGATGTAGGCACTAAATTGATGGACAAAAGATTTAGTTGTTTCTTCAAAATTTCTCAAAGAATGAGTGGGCAATTGATAGTACCACTCCAATGCCATTCCTCCTAAACTTTTTAGGAATATTTTTAGTAATAGCAAGTCATCATGTGATATATCATGACATGCTATCCTAAACATGCGAAGATGCTCTATGGGATCTTCAATTCCTTTATATATAGGCAAGACGGGCATGGGAAAGTGTTTAGGGTATGGTTGTGCTACAACTATGGGATCCAAAGGCTGACTACACATCTCTTGATAATTGTACGAGGGATGGTAGGGATCTCTATGGTCCATGTAGGAAGCTAACTATTTCACCATGGCTTCCAGATTACTGGTTTGCCCACCATATTGGTTCGGTAGGGCATTAATATGGGATTTGTGAACATATGATGGAGGGACATGGAGATTAGATGCTATATTGCTATTGTGTAAATTTTTGGTAGGAAGGGTGTTATGAAGAAGTTTTGAAGTTGTATTATGTTGTATCCCCGATTGTTGAAAATTGGTGTTTGGCTTCATTTTAGGTTTTTGTCGATTTGAAGCATATTGGTCAATAGTTTGGCAAAATAAAGCAGTGAATGAAGGTCTCTTTTGTGTGGGAATGATTTTAGGCTCAATAACAGGTTCCTTAGGGGGTTGGGTAACCTGTTGTTGTTGCATGTGCTGAATCATAGTGACCATATCTCTATTGTATGGTCCAGCTTTATCACTTTCTTGATCGACAAAAGACAAAGGATTAGTGTGCATGTTAAACATATCTTCCATGGCTACTTGAGTGTCACTAATTTGTCCTTTATCAATACGAACTGCCATATTAAGAGCACTAATGTTATTACTGAAAAATTTCCAAAAATGATCTAAGTTATCAAAAGCAACAGTTTCGTCTGGAGCTATTCTAGGGGATGAGGATCCTTCCTCTTTAACATTTTCTTCTTGTTCATCTACAACAAGGTCATCTTCTGGTTGTTCTAGAGTTTCTCCTTCTGGAATTGGATCCTCAGGAAGGGCATTTGATTTTTTTGTTTTCTTTCCTAACCAATCTTCTTCTTCTTCTTCTTCAGTTTGTTTACCATTCCTAAGTCTAGTCATTGTGCTTAAACTTAGATTTCAGCAAATATATATATTTATATATATATATGCAACAAGCTTAAGAGGTATATATTTTAATTATATACCTACTATAGGATTTAAAATAAAATGTTTTGGTTTTGTTATGTTTTTGGTTTTTTTTGTTTTTTCTATTTTTGTAACAATATTATAAAGATAACAAACAACACACTAAATGCAAGAAGCAATAATGAAAGCAAGGATCTAGTTTTCTATAAACAATTTATAAATATCATTAACGGGCTCAAGTTCTTCAGGAGTCATGAAATGTTCTTCTTTAAATTGAAAATTTTCTTTCAAGAATTTGATAAAAAGTGCTATAGTGATATTATGTCTCAAACTCTGGTTGGTAGAAATAAAGTTTGTGGCAATACTCTCGATATAACATAGCTCTAGGAACTCTCCTCCACCTTTCCCTATCTGTAAGAATGACCTCTTGATCTTCTACATGACCTAGGAATTGGTGTATAACAACTGCGTTCTCGAGGTATTCCTCGAAGGTGAACAATTTTGAAGACACAAGAGATCTCCTATAAGCTAACCACCTATGGCAAGCTCTCTGAAATTCATGATAAAAAATGAGTTGATCGGGATCCAGGACTCTATCTAGGACAAACCTCTTGATTTGCCTAAGTTCAGTTGACCTAGATGAAATGATACCTAGTTTCCTATTAAGTTCGTCCCATAAATGCGGGACTCTGTATGTTTGAGATGTTCTAAACAAAGAATCAACCTCTATGGCTATTAATTGATTTTCAACATTTATAGTAACTGCTAGTCTTTTCTTAGGAGCTACCATCTAAACATGATATGCAACTTAGTAGTTTTCTAATGATTTTAAATGCATCTATGTTTTTTTTTTTTCAAAAGGTTTTAGTTTCACGTCGGGTTCACCAAAATGTATCGTTCCAAATTTTTCGCACCCTTACCTTCAAGCTAAAGGATCCGTGCCCGAAAGGGAGATGCGATAAGGATGGGATGGTACCTCAGACTGAGAGGCCCTTAGAAGGTCCCGCCTCTCGGGGGAGGGGTATTAAGGTGATTTTTCGATGGATGGTGGGGTTCACCAGGAAACGTTTAGTGGTAGTTTCCACGCCTAGGTTGGGAATGAGTTTAATGTATTCAATTTTAGCTTTAATCATCCAAGTGCTAGGTTTGGCCAAATGAATCTAAGTTGTTCTATATGAAAATGTAGATTTAAATGAAGATAGAAAATAGATTTAAACAAAAAACATAGAGAATAAATTAAGTGAAGAAATCCATACCTGGTTTTAGATGTCTGATGGAGGTTCTGATTTTTGAAGCAGTCAAGATCGTCTTGAATTTGACAGGATCATCTTCGATCTGACAGGATCATCTGAGATTTGGCGAATTCATTAGATGACTTCGTTAGAGACCTGCAATCATAAAAATGGACACAAAATACAAAAAATGCAGCTATGCTGATAAAGGAAAATGATGTGAAATGACAAAATGATGTTAATAAGATAATTCCAAATAGAAATGCAAGTATATTATCATGCTTTAATAGCTAATCATGATTTTATTATGTACTTAAGCTATTTGGGTGAACTCCAAGATGCAGAATAGCAGAAAATAACAATAAACTGATATAAATGCAGAATAAAACAGTAGACGAGAAGAGAAAAATGCAAACTCTGGGCAATAATTGCCCCCAATGTTGACTGCAGTCGAAATCATATCAAATTGGGACGTGATCATCCAAGATTTGTACAGGATCGTCTGCGATGATCTGAGCTTGCTTCGGCTGAAAAAGGACAAAGTTCCTGCAAGAAAATCTAAAAAGCACAAATGCAGATAATGATCCGAGGTATTATAATGCACGCAAAGATCGAATTACAAGGAAATTCAGCCAAGGGGATGTCAAGGGGGGTCCTAAGGTTTAAGTAGGCTTAGGAGGGAGGTTAGGAGGTTGGAGATCATCCTAATCTAGAAGATATCCAATGGGGGAGGTCTCTAATGGTGCAGACACGCTTCTGCCCAGATTAGAGACGTCGTTGAAACAGAGGCTAATTATGAAAAATTAGTTTTGGGACGAAATCGTCTGGATGTTCTGCTCTAGATGAATTCGTTCGATCTGAGGTGATATCATCTAATCGACGATGATATCATCCAATGGTCAAAACAAACTCTAAAAATGGTGCAAAAAATGAGGAAACAGGTAGCAGGCGGTTTTGGAGTGATTTGGGGTTAAAATTCAAATTTGAATTATTACTAAGGTAATTTTAATTATTTACTAAGTTTTACTGCACAAATTTTAGGGTGCTACAGAAGGGTTGACCATCAATAAACTTATCATCGAAGGAGACTCGTTGCACTGTATCAACTACCTCAAAGGTACAGCTAAGCCTTCTTGGTCCCTAGCTTGGATTTTCCAAGAATGCAAGGCTCTAGTTGGAAATTACCCAAAATTAGTCATTAAGCATCAGTATCGAGAAGGAAACAAAGCTGTGAACTGGCTAGCTAACAGGGGAGTCAGTGAATCTGACATTCAAGTGTGGAGAGACTCCTTCCCCATTGGCCTAAGGAATGATCCTACAAGTTTCAATGCTTGCACAATATGAGTTGTTGCCAAGGGGATTGGTATGGTCTGTTGATGCTCTAATCACCTATGCAACACTGGAAAATCCCATTCACAAATGTATCCACAAGCATCTCAATAATCTCTAGATTGAGGACAGTTGGAAATCGATCAGTTGGTCTGCACCTTGCCTGTCGACCACAGAGTCTTTCCATGACATTCTTAGAGAGGGTTTGTTCAAAATCAGAGTCAACATCAACTCCTGTGCCCAAAATTTAGACATGTCATGAAATCACGACACTTCTTGTTTCTCTGCTTGCCTGCCCCTTTTGAATCATGAAAATGCAACATGTCGCGATATCGCGACACTTTTTCTTTCTTCCTTCTCTTTTGGCCGTGAAAATGCAACATGTCATGATATCGCGACACTTTTCTCTTTTGGCCATGAAAATGCAACATGTCACGATATTGCGACACTTTTTCCTCCTTTGACTGCGATGATGCAACATGTGATATCGCAACACTTTTCTCTTTTGGCCGTGAAAATGCAACATGTCGCAATATCGCGACACTTTTCTCTTTTGGCCACAAAAATGCAACATGTCGTGATATTGCGACACTTTTTCCTCCTTGGGCCGCGATGATTCAACATGTGATATCGCGACACTTTTTCCTCCTTTGGCCATGACGATGCAACATGTCGTGATATCGTGACACCTTTTCTCCTTTGGCCGCGACGATGCAACTTGTCGCGATATCGCGACACTTTTTATCTTTTGGCCGTGACGATGCAACATGTCGCGATATCACGACATTTTTTCTCTCTTGGCCATGACGATGCAACATGTCACGATATCGCGACACTTTTTCTCTTTTGGCTGCGATGATACAACTTGTCGCAATATTGCGACACTTTTTTCTTCTGGCAGCGACGATGCAATAGGTCATGATATCGTGACACTTTTTCTCTTTTGATCGCGATGATGCAACATGTCACGATATCATGACACTTTTTCTCTTTTGGCCATGACGATGCAACATGTCGCGATATCGCAACACTTTTTCCTCCTTTGGTCGTGATGATGCAACATGTCGCGATATCGTGACACTTTTTCCTCCTTTAGCTACAATGGTGCAACATGTCACGATATCGTGACACTTTTTTTCCTTTGGCTGCGATGATGCAACATGTCACGATATCGTGACACATTTTCTCTTTTTGCCGTGATGATGCAACATGTCACGATATCGCGACACTTTTTCTCTCTTGGCAGCGACGATGCAACATGTCGCGATATCGTGACACTTTTTATCTTTTGGTCTCGATGATGCAACATGTCATGATATCGCAACACTTTTTATCCTTTGGCTGCAATGATGCAACATGTCACGATATCATGACACTCTTTCTCTTTTGGCCGTGATGATGCAACATGTCGCGATATCACGATACTTTTCTCCTTTGGCTGCGATGATGCAACATGTGATATCGCGACACCTTTTCCTCCTTTGGCCATGATGATGCAACATGTCGCGATATCGTGACACTTCTTCCTCCTTGATTTCTCCCTTTGCTTTGGACCACAAAAATGCAACATGTCGCAATATCGTGACACTTTCCTCCTTGTGGTGTTTTGCTTTTTCTTTGATATTTAGCTTTTGGGCCTCTTCGGTCTTCTTGGAAAACATGCAAAAAATGTGGGTCCCCATTTTTGGGGTTCATTGTGGAGCAGCAACAACACTTCCAAATGGTGAATTTCTCTATTTAAGTTTCACTTCCCCTTTTCTGATTAGCCTCTGGTCATGTTTCCCTTTAGTTAGTTCTTCTAGTTGGTTCCTTTGGGCGCCTTTACCTTAGGTGGCCCTTGCTATTTTTAGGCTATCTCGTTCTACTGCCACCTTTCTTCCCCTTTGCCTCCCTCTTCGGAGGCCCGCGACTGTCTTGTACAAGGTTCAGGGACCTTTCAACACCCTTTCAACCAATAAAATAATAATAATAATAATAATTTATAATGATAATATAATAGTAAATACAAATAAATAATAATTAAAAATAAACAAAAAATTTTAACGATTAAATAATAAATAATAAACATATAAGAGTGGACGCGGATATCACCTGACAAGTGGACACAAGGAAAATGGACACAATTTTTAACAGGTGTTAAAACTAAAATAACTTACTTGGTCATTAAAAGAAAGAGAACATGAGGGGTAAAGATATGTTTCGAAGAAGTACGTATAGCGCCATCACAAGAAAGAAACAAAGAATTTCAGAAAAGGCAGCAGCTTTAGTTTGTATCAGGTCAGAGTTCCAGGGTTATATCTGAATTGCTCTTATATGAATAAGCTTGAATGTGATGCGCTATGAATTATTTATCTTACCTTTACTTTATTTTTATTTGAATGTGAAACACTGTAAATCATTTTTCTTACCTTTAAATTGTTTTAATTTAAAAGATACTGTGAAATGAAAGTAATGGTGTTGGAAAGAATTAAATATTTTCCTAAGAATATGGAAATAGTAAATGGACCAGCAATGGGTTTCTTGCTTAAAATGAATTCATTTAGGGTAGTTGCATTTCAATTTTAGTGTCCGTTTTGACCCTTGAGCACCACTAGTTGGCATAATTTTGGGATCCGCGTACAAGATGGAAGGGAGGAGAGAGCTGTGTGAAATCATTAAACCCAAGAGGCGATGTAGAAGAGAATGTACCTTATTTTATTTTGACATAAAAACAAAAGTTTATATCTCTGTATATGCTTTGAAACAGATGAAATATTTTTCATATATAATGTTTGGGGGGTGAACAAATATTTTAGTTTTCAATCGAGAATTATGTTTGAATCGAGGCTAGAAATTATTGTATATCTTTAGGTATAGTTGTTTAAAAATCTATTTCCAGATTCATATTGTAAATGATCTTTGGCTAGAAGTAAATATAGAAAACAATTATAAATTTCGTATCTTTTATATTGATATTTTACTTTTACTTTAATTTAAAGCCTCCATATAAAGGTAGAAGGGAAACGTAGGAGAACATATCAATGCTTTTGCTTTTAAACTATTATGTGAATATTTTTTTTCAAAAAGCGTCAAATTATTGGAAACCAAACACTTTAGCTGAGCATTGGGGCTTGTGATATTGTGTAGAACAACGTCAATGTTTTGATTTCTCGAATAAAATAGATCTATAACTCATACGTTCTGAGTTTAGTAGTTTAGGGAAAAGTTATTAAAAGAAATTTATACCCAAGATTCTTTAGTAGTAAAAGAGTTATAAATTTAGATATTTTAGGAAAAATTTATAATCGCCAGGTTATGGTCTTGGCATACATGCGAGGATGGAGGGTAAAATGATATGTTTTTCCAAAGGAGGGAAATTGAAACTGTGGAGTCTTAGTGGCATTTTCAATGAAACCCGAAATATGGGAACGCGTTCTAAATATATATATATATATTACATGTCTTCTTAAAATTATAACTTTATAAAACGAGGAAGCCATGATTTCGAAAAGTGTTAGGATATGAGATTTATTCGAATAGAGAAAAGAAATGGCAGACCAGAAGACGTACATAGGCACCATAATTTAGGGAAAAAAATAATATTAAAACTCTCCAAAGGAAACCAGAGTCCGAAAAATCACGATAAAAGAAATAAAGTTGTATCATCTTTTTGGCTGAAGTAAACATTAGGTTTAAGATAAATAAATTGGGTTATGAAACAATGATTATGTAATGTTGTTTTTAAAAATTTTAGGAATTTTATTTGGATTGTTTCATAATAACAAATAGATAAGTGTTGCTTTATGCTTTCTTCTTTAAAATTATTAATAGCAACTAGATAAATTTCTTATATGCTTTCTTCTTTAAAATTAGTAATAGCAACTAGATAAAATTCTTAATAGATATAATTTTAGTAATAGGAAAGGATATGTTGATAATAACAAATAGATGATTGTCACTTTATTATAGCAACCAGTTAAATTTCTTATTAAATTTAATTTTAGTAATAGGAAAGGATATGTTGATTTAAAAGTAAATAGATTCTTTATATGTGGTAGCACGTTAATTGTGTTATGTCTTGTATAAGCTTTAATAATTGTTGCCTTTGACTAGAAGAAAGATTATAGTAGAGATATATAGTTTTATATAATTATTTTCTATTATTGAAAGAAGTAATGAGATAGATTCTCGCTTTAGTTAAATTATTCTTCAATTTCATTAACAATAATAATAATTGAACACTAAACCTTAAAAAAATCCTTTGAGTAGATAAAAATGTTTTGGTTGTGGGAAGACAACCATAACTCAGCTAGCTTGGTTGAGGAAAGTTAGCCATTTTGAACTGGAATGTGGAAATACTTTCAGTGTTTCAACCAACAGAATGATGAGGGATAAAGGCTCACATTCTGACCTGGGATGCCAAGCCACAGGAATACTAAAGAGTGGAATAGGAATTATGATATGGGCATAATTCCTAGGCAAACCCATCTAGTTTTAGGGCAGAAGATCTTATGGGAATATGTATACTGATATGGGTTGTATACATAGTAAGACTTCTGAGTGGCACCATGGTGTTGGTGAACTCATGATGTGTTTTTAGGTGAGTGAGGACACACCAAGCCCAACATGCGTACGCTATGGGGAAATAAGCATTTAAACACCAGGTGATATGGGCCCTGGTTGTAAAAAACCCTGCCAAATACTTAGAGTCTCAGGTTGGAGAGGAAGCATTAGAAAGGTACACTTAACGATATTTGGACAATATCGATCTCACAGATATTTCATCTGTAGCAAAATGGTACCTGTGAATACTAAGCATGCAAGACTAGACAAGTTTGGTTGAAATTTATAGAAAAAAATTTATATTATTACACAATAACTGAGTGGGTTGACCTGGGTTTTTACACTCTCGACCTGACACACACCACTTCGCTCGATAGTAGTCCTAGTAGTGCCTTCTTCTTCTTTCCTACTTCTACTTCTTATAGCAGTTGACTCACTTCTTCTCCTATTTCTCTTGGATTTAGGTAATCCCATTTTCTTGTTGGTTACCAAAGTCTATTTCTTCTCACTTCTTCCATTTGTACACTCTACGCTTACATCCTTCCTCGCTTGACAACTATTATGCAAATTTTTGTAGCTCATAGCTTATACACCCACTACACACACACACCCACATGTTAGGGCAACCATGATCATAACATCACACTTTTTGTCATCGTAACACACTCTACTCATCTATAGATAAATTTGACACAAACTTCTTCATATTCATGTTACAAACTTCTTCTTGTAGATATTGCATTCTTCCACTTGCATCGTTTACATTTACATCCATTACACATATTCATATTATTTACATTTAAACTTTTAATTCATGTTTGTACATTCTTCCCCAAAATGCGCCTTAGCAGGAGTAACAAACACACTTGTTAGCATCACCACCTGGATTTCCATTCCTCCTTTTCAGGGTCAGGGTATATATAGGTGTCGTGTTCAACTTTGACTACTCTTTAGTTCAGTCAATCCAATGTCACCCATAGCTACCAAGGCTTGTACATTCTTCTTATGGATCTTTAAACTGGTTCAACTTCTCTCACAAACCATACACAAACAGGTTATACATTAAACAATTTTGAGTCTAGGGAAGAAAACATCTAGAGTAGATATCACCATCTAGCGAACGGTATCCCCTGCTCATCCTATCGCTTGCATGGTCAACATATGACCTGGGGATAAACAAAGGGATCAAGCATAAGCAAAAATAAAATATTGGGTAGAAAATAAATGTCATCACCCATACAAAAAGAGCACTATGAGAAAATACAAAAAGAGCACCACCAATAAAAAAGAAAAGAAAAAGAGAAATAAAAGAGCACCACAATCATTAGGTCAACACTAGAAGAGGGACAGAAAACAAAAGGAAATACCTCTTGATATCACACATGTTATGCTTATCACCTTTGGTCCTTAGGTCCAACATAACACCATGGGATGATTTCCATTGCTAGCAACAGGCTCCAAGAGCCTGCCTACCAATGGAATAGTCTTACAGGTGGCAACATATCTGTAACATTAGCATCTTGCTTTTATATAGATCACTATTGTGAATGGATGAGCTAGCTAATCCGGTAGCATATATAACGAGTTAATCCTACCTCCCTCAAAATGGATAAATGAACCTTACACATGCACACACATAGGTCCATGATATATTTTGAACCAGATCGATTAATTATAAGTTGCCACAATACTTGTATAGCTAAGGGTCTAAGATTTGATTGTCACAACTATGTTGGTCAAAGCCATTACACATGCCTTACATTATACAACTTCCCTAAAATAATGGTATGGATAGCATCCATACAGGTAAATGTCATGATACAAGTGCTTCCTTGGCACATTTCAGTACGTCCATACCCATGCATCTATGTCATATATATTTAGTACATATTACAGCTATGCATTCATCCTACATACATTTAAATAGTAAATCACATCATTGCATTCATCTTACATGTCACACATCCTACATACATTTAAATAGTAAATCACATTTTATATGACATCATACCACATTCAAAATACAATCATCATACTATTATACAAGTTCATTCATACCATAGAATGATAATAGATCTAAACCATGTCACACATATATATCTATTTATTATACATACCTGTAAACTATGTTACACTATCCATGCAAACATAAAAGGAACACATTTCAAACCATCAAAATGACACATGTATATAAATAACCGAAATCAGAATATATATATATATATCGTCAATACAAAATTCTCGAAGGCTACAATCTGGGACCATGCCCGTCATCATCTAGCATAAACAATACCAACAAGATACAATACATAGAAATCCTAACTACCACCATGAGTCTCCCCATGGCCCTCATGGCTCACTCACCTCTCCGCAGCCCTGCTCGACTCTGCCTAGAACTCTAAAACTGGATTCGCAATAGGCTGATCATGCACCTCAACTCTAGCACCCACCTGGCCCACTATAGCAGCACTACACTGGATATGATGTGAGGATTCCTGCACCCATGATCGAGTCTCTGACTGTGATACCACCTAATCATAATTATGAATAGGAATCCTATGCACCGATAGAGTAGTCTCACATAGTATCTTTCTAGTAGTCTCTACAACCAACTGACTAGACAACCCCATAATAGTCTAAGCTTGTCTCGCCATCTTGGCCCACATATGATCCATCTTGGCCACTACCCTATAATATCTAATATTAGTAGCCTCTCCCTACCTATGGAGATCATCCTCCAACTACCGAACCCTATCCTATAGCTCCCGTACCTCCTCCTTAGCATCTCGTATCTTCGAGAGATCATCAAGAATTTGCAAGGCCACACCAGCAAAAACACCAACATCAATGGTATAGTCCATACCACCTATATCAAGAGCCTCATCCCTATCCTCCTGTACTCCAGCGGCCTGCTCCATCGTCACATCAACACCCACCACTACCTCCTCCACTCCTTGGGTGCTTGCTACCTCACCCAAGTGTCATCATGACCACCATAGAGTAACCTCCTCCTCATATCCTGCTACACCCTCCACCCTAGCTGAAGCCTCCCTATAGGATCCCATCTCTAGTGGATGTGCCCCAACATTAGGTTCCATCCATCGATCAACCACACCTCTACCAGGCTAAATAATCTTCCATGTCCACCAGGCATCAAAAGCTACAGTCATCCCAGCATCCTCGACATCTGGGATATCCATAGGAGGATACCTCTCCCAAACCCAAGGTAATACTATAGGATGCTCTCCTTTGTCGCATCATCACCTAAAGTAAATCAATGGAGCTTCATTGGAGCTTCAAGAACATCCTACCATAAACCAAACTATCACTTGACATGATCAAACTAAAGATACTCAATCTATCGAGTATATTGCCCTACTATCTATCTTCCCCATCAAATGGCTCGTAGCTACTCATCATCCTCATCCCAACTCACCCCACCCAACCAAGGCCTCCATCTAATATCACCAAGAGTCAAGCCCCCAAACTTATCCCTCCACAATAGTGAGTCACCCTCATGCAGCCTCTTGATACCCTGCTCAGCCTCCGTACTCCATCTCAAAGCATAGGGTAAATACTATTTTCCCTCCACATGTACAAAGTGAGGCAACAAAGAGGGTCTCTCGACAACTATATGCTCCCATGCCCACACCTATAACAAGGGGATCGCACTCAATCATGTCCTCCTACCTTGAACAACATCATGCAACTCTTGATAAACTTGGTCCAGTAATGCAGGTGCCTAGGAAAATACAACCCTCCACTCCACCATATCACTTACCACATCTAACATATTCCAAGTGAACAATATCTTGAAACTATCAGGTAAAGCATATGTCAAGATCATCATCATTGCCATGCACTACCGATCAGATATCTTATCCTCTAACCACAACCACTCATAATCAATCTTGGAGACATCAATATCTCTCTAGTTCACCCCAAATAATCTCTCAAGCACAACATCCTTGCTCTCATCCATGACTGCTCTCATAGGAACACCCTCAATCGGTAGTCTGTAAATCCGATATACATCCTCCAAAGTGATGGTCATTTCCCTAGTGGAAAAATGAAAGGTATTCCTATCCGCGTCCCACCGCTCACACAGTGCAGAAACATAGGCTTGGTTAGTGTGGATACTTTTGCACTCCCACACACCTCAAAACCGTATGTCAACCAACCAATCTAGCTCATCTTCTATCTTCATTAACTCCTCAAAACCTTCCTTCATATTTCACACCCGATGACAGGGCTCTAACATTTTCAGTTGTTCATCCACAACAAAACAAAACAAAACATACATCAGTCATTAATCCAATCACAAACCATCAATCAAATTTATAAACTACAATAGTTAAAATTGACATGCATTTCGAGACATAATAAAATACATTAATCATATGACAAAACACATCAACAAAACAATCGCATATTTGGATACCCATTTTGTCATTTTATGACAAAAGTTCAAACAAATATGAAAAATAGTACATATTTGGCTTCCAACAGTCAAATATAAGCTCATCCACATACCCATTATGGCACTAAATTCAAAACGGCATCAATTCAGCTGACATACAAAAACAAAACATATTTTCGATTACCCATTTGCCAATTTAGCGATAAAATTTTCAACAAAATTCAAAAACAACACACAAATCAACACAAAGTTCAAAGTCAACTTTATTGTAAATACACCAAAATTGAAAACACATCACAAGACACAATTCAAAAATAACAGTCACATTTTTGAATACCCATTTGCCCACTTAGCGGTAAAAGTTCAAACAAATGTTGAAAACAGTAGAAATCGGGCTCTCTATAGCTCATTTTCAAATTTCACACTACCCACACCTCGAAACGCAAATCAAAGGCAGATCAAACAAAGTTATCAATAAAAACAATCAATATTTTTGGATACCCATTTTGCCCTTCTATGGTGAAAGTTTCATCGGTTTCCACAAATAATACCTCTAACATGGCAAATCTAACAATTTAAGTTTAATACCTTATATCTCAAAACAACACATTTCGAAATCACACCAAACGAAGTCAAAAAAATATAACAGTCACATTTTTGAATACCCATTTCCCACTTTAGTAGACAAAATGCAATAATATGTCAATGTCAGTACACTGTTACTTATGGTCAAACCTCACACCTACTCTACCCTTCACCCGATCAAATTGGTGATAAAACAAGTCCAATTCAGAAACCAATCACGTTTTTGGGTACCCATTTGGCTTGTTTAACACTATGTGTTCAAATTTTAATTAAAAATTACTAAAAATTTTAAAATGGGATGAAAACCTCCCCCCCCCTCATTCATATTTCTCGAAAAAAACAAAATAAAAATAAAATAATGACAAAGGACACTTACCGGTGGATCCCCGTGCCTACTACCAGTCGCTCTGCATCCCCTCATCATCGTTGCCTTCGAAGTCATCAACCGCATTTTCCTTGCGTTGTCAATTGTTACCACGAGTCTCTTTCCCACACTTTGCGTCGTCAAAATGAACCCATCACAAGCAAATTAGGGCTTAAATACACCTTATTCACTGATTCGCCCCTCGAGGGGTGAACCCAGATCCAATTTGCCCCTCGGGTGGCGATTTAGGTCAAAATCGCCCCCCAAGTGGCGAATTCACTCAAAACACTCCAAAATCAACCAAGTTGTCCCCAAAACCCTAGGAAAGTAGGCAAAATTCTTACAAAACCCTAGGAACCCCACAAAACTTGCTTCTACTTTGTTTTTCTTTATCATTTTCATCATGCATTGGTATTTTATCAATCGTTGCATCATCAAATCACCACACTTCATTCGCCTCATTGTTGATTCCTCATTTGAGGGGGTATTCATATCCAATGTCAAATTTGCATGCAACCACAAAATCAAAAATCCAAAAGTGTGATTAGCACATTTGTCTACGAAATTTTTTGTTGAAGATTATCATACGAAATAATCTCAATTACAACCAGACATGGGTTATATCATGAGAGTTATGCGTAACAATGGAAAGGTCACCTTGGCATTCATGGAGCACAATGAATGACACGAGCAACTAATCCAACACAGTATTTGAAGGACTTCACTTTGACATTCATGGAGCACAATGAATGACATGTTTGAATAATTAAAATGTTAACTAACTCAAATGGTTTGACACTTGTCGCCATGTTCTCATAAATCAATCAACAACAAAAATTTTAGATAGGTTTTTGTCCTATTCATACTTTTGGACCACGCTGATCTGGTCGTAAAAGAAAAGTAGTCAAAAATTGTCATTTTCAAGCAACTGGAAAAATTGATTAAAAGAACTCTTAATTCTTGATTAACACTAATTACATCCTCCCACGTGTGTGTAATTAGGGTTTGTTGAGATATTTTCCTAAGAAGCCCTAATCATATCCTAAACTGACGTAAGACCTCCTAATAAATATTAACTCTAATCCATCCTCACACATGTGTGAGGATGAGATATTTCTCATAAGGAATGTGATGTTGCCACATTACATTTCCTAACCTAACCCTAGTCAAAATCAAACCTAGGTTTAGTCTATCTAACCCATCATACATCTTGTCATTGCCTATAAATAATGGGTCCTAAACCCCTAATTATCTCTCTCTCCTAAAGTTAATAAAATATAAAAACTCTGTAGAAATCAAAAGTGAACATTGAATAGTTTGTTCTTGATGCAAACAGTCTGACTTCAATAGCAAATAGAGGCACACCAGCTGCCTAGGAATCGATCCATTGAAGGAAATTTGCAAAAGGGGCCTCACGGCTCAAATTACCCCTTGCCCCACGAATTCGGCCCCAATTCGCCCCCTGGGTGGCGAAGTGGGTCTACAGTGTCCAGATCAACCTAGATCTAGTAGGTAAGCTCCATTTTAGTGTTTTATGTCCATTCTTACAGTTTATTTCATTTTTCCATATATATTACCAGTCGATTTGTCTTCATAAATATGGGGCCTGACTAAGGCAAGCCCCTTTATGCACTAATGCCCTTTTGCAGGTTATCTAGTAGATCTGAAGAGGAAGAACAATAGCAAACAAGCAAACCATGTAGTGGCCCACATACAAAGCAGCCCACCTTCATTGAGGGATGATTGAAGAAGGCATCGAATTTATTGTAAAATTGTTAGAAAAATAAATGGGTAAAGGGCATTATTTCCCTCTTGTAACACATCTTTTAATATCAATGAAATACGATTTCTTTGTTTGATGCATCATTTGCTTATGTGTTGAATTATCAAATACCATTTTTCTGCCCATTTTAGCTGGCCAGATGAATTAGGCTTGATATCTCCAATTAGGTCAACACCCCATTGGGCAAAAGGTGCTTCAATGATTACTGGCTTGAGGATCATGGCTACCAGCTACTTCTTTCCTACAAAAACTTGACAGTTATGATAGTTCCTAACAATTTTATATACATATTTAAAAATAGAAGGCCAATAATATCTTGCTCTCATAATTTTATTAGTTGTGGCTCTTGGAGAAAAATATCCTCCACAAAAACCATCATGAAATTCATTAATTATTTTTGGGACTTCACTTATTGGACATTTTGAGTAGTTGTCATTGATGTCAAGAGTTTGTTGTCATTGATTTCAAGATGTCAGGTGATAGCCCATCTCAAGTACAAGTGGTAGTCTAATGAAATTAACTATGGGTTAAAATATATATATTTCAAACCCAAGAGAATTGGTCAAAAGGTGGTTTAATTCTCCCAAAGAAACAATTTAACTAAGGCTTCAAAAGGGTATAATATTATAATATTTATTATTATAATATTAAGTGATATTGTTAAAGCCTAAAGTAAAATATTTATAATATTCATTATAATATTTTATAAAACCCAAAGGTGGGTTTGGAGTTAAATGATTAAACAAAATCATAAACAATAGGGCTAGGGTTTGGCGCCTTATAAAATTCCTAAACCCTCGCCGACATCACCAAAGTTTCGAAACTTCGATGACTTCCCCCCATCTACCGACGTTCGACATTCTTCCTCTTTTAACAAGAATTGACGCTTTTTAAATAGAAGCAATCTCATATATAAATACGAACGACAAGAGTAAAAATTGAAGTTGAAAAGAAATCAACGAAAGAAAGGAGTGAGGGAGCGCTTCATGAGAGTTTATTTTTGAAATATAAAAGGAACTTTTGAAATCACATGGTGTTGAAGGTAAATTTCTATGGTGCAGGAATTAAGGATAGGAGCAACAAATTATACATGATAATCAAAGAACAATGAGCTTATCATGATTGCTTTGGGAAAAAAATCTAGTATACCTATTAAAATAAATTGCCCAATTAGATTTGTGCATGATTTCCAAGACTATTTGGTGGAGAAAGTGCCCATGTTCTGTATCTGTACAATGAGCAGAATTATAGGTTTATGGATCACCGCTAGAGGAAGAGTATTTGATAAGAGAGGAAGATCATATGTTCCAACCGCTCTAGTAGCATGAGTGGCTAGGGCACCCATGTCAAGATGCTACAGTAGCAAAGGTACACAATTCGAATCACTGGGACAAATTGCTAAATTGTTTATTGGACAAAAGTAAATATGTCGCAGTGTTGTTCGTCATTGAAAATAATAAGGTATGTTTAGGGATATTTTTGCATTGTCATAATTAATGGGAGCTCGTGTCCCTTTGGACCCATCATGGGGCTAGCACAGTAAGCAAGCCAACAAGTACTTGAAAAAGGGAGGTTTGAAGTTCGAATCACTTGGGATCTTTAATAAGGTAACAATATTTTACATGGGAGTTATAAGGTAGGTTAATTTGATAATTATTTTATACTATTGTGGAGTAATAAGGGTTAATGAGAGTTTGTTTTATTGATGAGTGATTGGAATTATAAAGAAAGTTGATTTGATATTTATCAAAGTTTCTCTTGCCATTAAATTAAATTAAAGAGGTTTGAATTAATTTTGGTGGATGTTGAGTTTATTTTAGTTGGGAGTTTATAAGGTGTTATTGGATAAATATTTTTGTATGTTGATGATTGTTTTTGAAAGGTGGAGTGATAAGGTGTAATTATGGATTTACATTATATTGTGAGAAAGATTTATCTTCTAACCTCTTTGAGATTGGCATAGAATTTTGTTGTGGTTGTGGCAGATTTATGAGACCCCTTCATCATCAATAAAAAGGTATGAGCATATTATTCCATAGTTGAGTTGATTGATTGGTTTTTTAGAAAATAATTTTGGAGTGAAAAGGACTTGATTAGGGTTTCATTTTCGAGAGTGTTTGAGTTAATGCTTCAAGATTTTATGGAATAAAGAGTTGTTGTTAAAACTTTGTTTGATAAGCTTTGTTGTTGAAGCCATTGGTTGTGTGAAGAACTTGAGTTAGAAAATAACATGAGTATTATTGTTATGTGAACCTTTTTTGATAAGCATTGTTGTTGAAGCCATTGGTTGTGTGAAGAACTTGAGTTAGAAAATAACGTATCATTGTTATATGAAGATTGTTTTATGATAATTGTTGTTGAAGCGAGTTGTTGTACAAAGAAATTGAACTAGGGTTTGAAAAGAACATGAGTATCATTGTTATGTGAGACTTATTGTTGAGCATTGTTGAAAATATTTTGAGTTGGTGATTACATGCTTGGACTAGGGTTTGTGAGAAAGGGTTGTTTCTTTGAAGTGATTGGTTGAGCCTAGTCAAGTGGTTATGTGGAGTGATTGTTCAAGTTCCTTAAAACAAACTATTCTATATTCTAATTTGAATTGAAAAAGTGATTGAGCATTGAGTGTAGAACATATTGAGTCTCTAACAATTCTCTTTATGCTTCTATGAGATTGGACAAGTTTTGTGTGGACTTGTTAAGAATATTTGAGGTAAGTCTTTGAGGAGACTTGTGGATTGATTTTTTGTGAGCTTTTGTGGAAGCTTACAATACAGATTTGGACAAGTTCTGAGTGAACTTGTTGAGCAAATTTGGATAGGTTTTGAGTGGACCTATTGAGCAAATTTGAACAAGTTCTAAGTGGACTTGTTGAGCAGATTTGAGCAGGTTCTGAGTGGACTTGTTGAGCAGATTTGAGTAGGTTTTGAGTGGACATGTTGAGCAGATTTGAGCAAGTTCTGAGTGGAATTATTGAGCATATTTGAGTAGGTTCTGAGTGGACCTGTTGATTAGATTTGAGTAGGTTCTGAGTGGACTTATTGAGCATATTTGAGCAAGTTCTAAGTGGACTTGTTGAGTAGATTTGAGCAGGTTCTGAGCGGACATATTGAGAATATTTGAGTAGGTTCTAAGTGGACCTATTGAGTATATTTGAGCAAGTTCTGAGTGGACTTGTTGAGCAGATTTGAGTAGGTTCTGAGTGGACCTATTGAGCAGATTTGATAAGGTTCTGAGTGGACCTATTGAGTAGATTTGAGCAAGTTTTGAGTGGATTTGTTTATATTTGAGTAGGTTCTGAGTGGGCCTATTGAGCAGATTTGAGCAAGTTCTGAGTGGACTTGTTGAGCATATTTGAGTAGGTTCTGAGTGGACCTGTTGAGTAGGTTTGAGCAAGTTCTGAGTGGACCTGTTGAGCAGATTTGTGCTAGACTGAATGAACTATGTTTAGTGTAGATTTGAGACAAAGATTTTGAGGTGACATATCAGAGATGATAGTAGTATCCAGTGGATAGATATCCATCAGCTAGGGTAGTGAGCATAGGTCTTCTGATTAGGTACAATAGTATTCAATGGAGAGAGATCCACAAGCCAGTGTAGTGGAGGCAGTAGTCTTCTAGAGGGTCACCAACCAGAGCAGAGGAGGAGTTCTCCTATGGATAGATATATGAAATTTATTTAAGGGATTGATATCTCCTTTGGATAGAGGTCCATAAACATTGTAATAGGGAAAGGATTCCCAAGAGATTGATTGAGAAAATTTTAGTAAAATATTTTCTCCGTAGAGTATCCCACTTTGGGTGAACCACATTAAATTGGTATCTCTATTGTGTGTGATGATTTATGCATTGATTTTATTATTGCTATTTATATTTCCATTTATTATACTAATTAATACTATTTGAGAAAGAAAAGTAAAAAGTGGTCTTATACTATTCACCCCCCCCTCAGTATAAGCTTGTGTTCTTCAATTGGTATCAGAGTTGGTTCCTTCAAAAAAGGTTTAACATCTTGAAGAAAGATCTTACAAGAACACAAATGGCAAAGAAAGGCAAAAGTAGAACCATGAGACACAATAAGAAAAGAACACACATGGTCATGAAAGAAAAAGAATATGAACTTGATATTATTGTTTTGGGAGGAAGAATAGAAATAGATTCAAGAGATGAATCAAGTAGTGGAGAAAAGATCATATTGATAAAGTTTTGTACCATATGTGGAAACATAGGTCACCTTGCAGCTTATTATCCACAATAAGGTGAAGAATATTTTGTTTATGGTCAACTCAACCATGATGCAGGTTATTGCAATGGGTTTAGTAGCGGTGAAGATGAAGATGATATTTTCGGAAATGAAATCCTAGAGGTTGGTTTAAGAAAGGATAATAGGGACAATCAAAATAGGTACGAAGAAAAAAATTTACTTTCAGTATTAGAAGAAAATGCTCCTATAGAAGATCAAAGAAAGAAAGAAGATAAATATTCAGAAAAAAAAGGAGGAAGCCACTCTTAAGGAACTTGTTGAATTGAAAAGAGAGAATTTAGAATTGAAGGCTCAAATACAAGAAGATGAGAAATATAAGACAAAGCTTCTATAATATCTCTTTGACTTGAGATATAAGGTTGAAAAGGCAAGAAGAATTGAAGAAGGTATGATTGAAAAGTCAAAGGTAAAAAGGATATAATGTGAAAGACTTATGGTTACTCTTGAATAATTAAAAATGGAGAACTGAGGATTAAGATTTCAAGATCAAGAATATGAGAAAGCAAAAGCAAATTTTCTACAAAAACTCACCAACTTCAAAATCAAGGTTGAAGAGGTAAGAAGGATTGAAGAAGGTATGGCTGAAAAATTAAAGGTAAAAGATCTAGAGTGTGAAAGAATAGGACATGAGATGGTTTCACTAAGGATGGAAGTAAAAGGTTCTAAGGAAAATATACACAAGTTTGAGGAAAATTCAAAGACTTTAGACAGGATTATCAATGCATAAATGTCATCAGTCACCATAACAGGACTTAGTTCCAAATAAGAACAAAGGAAATGGGAAGTAGGTAAAGGAGAGTCAAGATCAAACACTAGAAAATAAGAAGAGTCAAAAAAATTAATTAAAAGAGAGAGTGAGACTTATAAGGATAAGTTGGACAATAGAAAGTTCAACAAGGAAAGGAACAATGCACAAGTAAGAAACAGATGGAACAAGAAATAGGTAGAAGAGACTAAGAGACCAATGGGGTCTAGGCAATGTTTCTTTAGTGGAATATATTTTTCATGTCACAGGTTTGGGCACATGGTTTCACAATGCAAGACACATGAAAGATAGGAATACAAGAACATAAAGCTTTTCCATGGGTATTGCTACTCATGTAATCAGTTTGGTCACAAGGCAATGAATTGCAGGGTTTATAATAGAAGAGGATATGGCTTCACTAGGAGAAATTCTAAGATATTTTCACCTCCAAGGAATAATAACATTAAGTATTATAAGTGCAATAATTATGGTCACATAGCAAAGTGGTGTAGAGCAGACATTCTAGAATCAAGCAAGAATAGGAACAGGAACATGGATATGAACAAGAACAGGAACATGGATATGAACAAGAACATGAACATGGATATGAATAAGAATAGGAACATGGATATGAACAGGAACAAGAACAAGAATATGGATAGAAACATGGACATGGAAAGGAACATTCAAAGGAATCAGAAGGATCATATAAGAAGGAAAGAGGACTTTCAAAAGGTTCAAAAAGGTATGATTTCAAAAGTATGGAAAAATAAAGCTAAAAAAGAAAAGGAACATTGCATGATGGGAGTAGAGATACTCCCACTCCAGAATTAACCACATCAAAAGAAGGTGGGGGAGGGGCTAAGCTAAGAGGATCATTCTTAGTCCCAAGCCCCAAATGTGACCCTTTGCAATTGATGTCAAAGGGGGAGATATTTGAGTAAGGGGGAGAGATTTGATATTTGAGAGAGCATTCAACCAGGGGGAGCAATGTCCCAGGGGGAGTAGAATAAATGAAAGGTAAAGTTTTTGGTAAAATGAATTTGGGTTGCCATCAATGACAAAGGGGGAGATTGTTGGAAATTTTGAGTAGTTGTCATTGATGTCAAGAGTTTGTTGTCATTGATGTCAAGGTGTCAGGTGATAGCCCATCTCAAGTACAAGTGGGAGTTTAATGAAATTAATTATGGGTTAAAATATCTATATTTCAAACCCAAGAGAATTGGTCAAAAGGTGGTTTAATTCTCCCAAAGAAATAATTTAACTAAGGCTTCAAAAGGGTATAATATTATAATATTTGTTATTATAATATTAAGTGATATAGTTAAATCCTAAAGTAAAATATTTATAATATTCATTATAATATTTTATAAAACCCAAAGGTGGGTTTGGAGTTAAATAATTAAAAAAATCATAAATAACAGGGCTAAGGTTTGGTGCCCTATAAAATTCCTAAACCCTCACCGATGTCACCAAAGTTTGGGAACTTCGGTGACTTCCCTCCATCCATCGACGTTCGACATTCTTCCTCTTTTAACAAGAACCAACACTTTTTAAATAGAAGCAATCTCATATATAAATACGAATGGCAAGAGTAAAAATTGAAGTTGAAAAGAAATCAATGAAATAAAGGAGTGGGCGAGTGCTTCATGAAATTTTATTTTTGAAATATAGAAGGAACTTTCAAAAATGCATGGTGTTGAAGGTAAATTGCTATGGTGTGAGAATTAAGGATAGGAGCAACAGGTTATACACGATAATAAAAAAATAGTGAGCTTATCGTGATTGCTTTGGGAAAT
This sequence comes from Wollemia nobilis, assembly GCA_028583015.1. NCBI lineage: Eukaryota > Viridiplantae > Streptophyta > Pinopsida > Araucariales > Araucariaceae > Wollemia > Wollemia nobilis. Next base: position 15,855,552 of record JAQPPZ010016436.1, on the reverse strand, counting down.
GAAATCCAGTATACTTATTAAAAGAAATCACCCAATCAGATCTATGCATGATTTCCAAGACTATTTGGTGGGGAAAGTTCTCGTGTTCTATATATGTGCAGTGAGCAGAATTCTAGGTTTATGGATTGCCACTAGAGGAAGGGTATTTGATAAGAGAGGAAGATCATATGTTCTAACTACTCCAGCAGCACGAGTGGCTAGGGCACCCATGTCAAGACACTGCAGTAGCAAAGGTACACAATTCGAATCACTAGGGCAGATTGATAAATTTTTTATTGAACGAAAGTAAATATGCCACAGTGTTGTTCGTCGTTGAAAATAATAAGGTATGCTCAGGGATATTTTTGCATTGTCATAATTAATGGGATCCCATGTCCCTTTGGACCCATCATGGGGCCAGTGCAGTCAACAATCCAACAAGTACTTGAAGAAGGAAGGTATGAAGTTCGAATCACTTGGGCTCTTTAATAAGGTAACAATATTTTACATGGGAGTTATAAGGTAGGTTGTTAATTTGATAATTATTTTATACTATTGTGGAGTAATAAGGGTTAATGAGAGTTTGTTTTATTGATGAGTTATTGGAATTATAAAGAAAGTTGATTTGATATTTATCAAAGTTTCTCTTACTATTAAATTAAATTAAAGAGGTTTGAATTAATTTTGATGGATGTTGAGTTTATTTTAGTTGGGAGTTTATAAGGTGTTATTGGATAAATAATTTTTGTATGTTGATTGTTTTTGAAAGGTGGAGTGATAAGGTGTAATTGTGTACTTACATTATATTGTGAGAAATATTTATCTTCTAACCTCTTTGAGATTGGCATAGAAGTTTGTTGTGGTTGTGGAAGATTTATGAGACTCCTTCATCATCAATAAAAAGGTATGAGCAAATCTTCCATAGTTGAGTTGATTGATTGGTTTTTTGGAAAATAATTTTGGAGTGAAAAGGCCTTGATTAGGGTTTCCTTTTCAAGAGTGTTTTAGTTAATGCTTCAAGGTTTTCTGGAATAAAGAGTTGTTAAAACCTTGTTTGATAAGCATTGTTGTTGAAGCCATTGGTTGTGTGAAGAACTTGAGTTAGAAAATAACATGAGTATCATTGTTATGTGAACCTTGTTTGATAAGCATTGTTGTTGAAGCCATTGGTTGTGTGAAGAACTTGAGTTAGAAAAGAACATGAGTATCATTGTTATGTGAAGATTGTTTTATGAGCATTGTTGTTGAAGTGAGTTGTTGTGCAAAGAACTTGAACTAGGGTTTGAAAATAACATGAGTATCATTGTTATGTGAGATTTATTGTTGAGCATTGTTGGAAATATTTTGAGTTGGTGATTACATGCTTGGACTAGGGTTTGTGAGAAAGGGTTGTTTCTTTGAAGTGATTTGTTGAGTAGAGTTGGTTGAGCCTAGTCAAGTGGTTGTGTGGAGTGATTTTTCAAGTTCCTTAAAATAAACTATTCTATATTCTGATTTGAATTGAAAAAGTGATTGAGCATTGAGTGTAGAACATATTGAGTCTCTAAAAATTCTCTTTATGCTTCTATGATATTGGACAAGTTCTGTGTGGACTTGTTAAGCAGATTTGAGGTAAGTCTTTGAGGAGACTTGTGGACTTATTTTGTGTGAGCTTTTGTGGAAGCTTACAATACATATTTGGACAAGTTCTATGTGAACTTGTTGAGAATATTTGGATAGGTTTTGAGTGTACCTATTGAGCATATTTGAACAAGTTATGAGTGGACTTATTGAGCAGATTTGAGTGGACCCGTTGAGCAGATTTGAGCAGGTTCTAAGTGGACCTATTGAGCAGATTTGAGCAAGTTCTGAGTGGACTTGTTGAGAAGATTTGAGTAGGTTCTGAGTGGACCTATTGAGCAGATTTGATAAGGTTCTAAGTGGACCTATTGAGTAGATTTGAGCAAGTTTTGAGTGGATTTGTTGAGTATATTTGAGTAGGTTCTGAGTGGGCCTATTGAGAAGATTTGAGCAAGTTCTCAGTGTACTTGTTGAGCAAATTTGAGCAAGTTTTGAGTGGACTTGTTGAGTAGATTTGACCAGGTTCTGAGTGGACTAGTTGAGTAGATTTGAGTAGGTTTTGAGTGGACCTATTGAGCAGATTTGTGCTAGACCAAATAAACTATGTTTAGTGCATATTTGAGATAGAGCTTTGGAGGTGATAGAGTAGAGAGGACAATAATCTCTAGTGGATAGAGATCCATCAGCCAAGGTAGTGAGGACAGGTCTTCTGAGTGGGTACAATATTCTTTAGTGGAGAGAGATCCACAAGTCAGTGCAGTGGAGGCAGTAGTCTTCTAGAGGATCACCAGCCAAAGCAGAGGAGAAGGAGTTCTCCTGTGGATAGAGATCAACAAACTTGATTTAGGGGATTGATATCTCCTTTGGATAGAGGTCCATAAACATTGTAATAGGGAAAGGATTCCCAAGAGATTTATTAAGAAAATTTTAGTAAAATATTTTCTTCGTGGAGTAGGCCACTTTGGGTGAACCACGTTAAATTACTGTCTCTATTGTGTGTGATGATTTGTACATTGCTTTGGTTATTGCTATTGATATTGTCATTGATTATAATGATTAATACTATTTAGAAAAGAAAAGTAAAAAGTGTTCTTATATTTTTCACCCCCCTTATTAGTATAAGCTTGTGTTCTTCATCACTTTCATATAAACAGACTAATAATAGTCCGTCAGGGTGTTTCTAGTACATCACACCATCTTGTATATAATATTTCTGGACTTGAAGCTTGATTGACCTCATTCTATTTGCTGATATATCTTTAGGGAATGATAGGGTTTGTAAGTATGACAAAATTTCCTCATACCATTTGCATTCAGTATTATTGATTCTTCTGACATCATATGCTTCATCTATTGTGATAACATTATCAAATCCTTCTTCTTCTTTATTGGCCAACAGTTTAGACAAACCTTACCCTTTGCTAGTTTTAACTATTTTGAATTCAGTATCATATTGTAGAAGCTTTACCATCCATCTTGTTGGTCTTCCTAATGGCTCTGATTGAGAAAAAATATCTTTTATTGTTATAAAAGGGATATAATAGTAAACTTTATTTGAGCCAAATATACCTTTGAAATGTTCTAAATATTGAATGACTGCGTAAGCATGTTTTACTAGCAAGGTGTATTTAAGATGTGCTCCTTTTAGACCTGAACCCATGAAGGTTATTGGCCTTTCATTATTTTCATCATCTTTCTACGAAATAAATGCAGCAATGGAGTGTTCAGATGCATAATAGTAGATATTAAAATCTTTTGCATAATCAGGGCAACTTAGGTCTAGAGTGGTTGATATGGTTTCTTTGATCTTGTTAAATGCCTCCATATTCTCTATTGTCCATTTTATTTCTCCAGTTTTCTTAACCATGTCATTTATAGGTTTGGTCATTTCTGCAAAATTTGGAACAAATATTCTACCAAAATTTATCTTACCAAATAATGACCTAACTCCTTTTAAGTTCTTAGGAGGGGGAATTTTGGTAATAACCTCTATTATTTCTGTATCAATGCTTATTCCTTTTTTTAAGATTATATGACCTAATAATTTTCCTTGAGTAGTCCTGATATGCATTTCTTGGGATTCAAAGACATCCCAAATTCTTTACAGTGAGTAAAAACTATAGCTAAATGTTCTAAATGGTCTTCTAGGTTTTTAGAAAAAAATATAATATCATCCAAGTAAACAACCATTATTTTGAACATTAATCCTTTAAAAGCAAAGTCCATTGCTCTCTAAAAAGTAGGACATGCATTCATCAATCCAAAAGGTATCCTTAAATATTCAAATGTGCCCCATGGTGTTGTGAAGGTTGTTTTATGTCTGTCTTCAAGATTAATCTGGATTTGATTGTATCCAGAAAAACCATCCAACAAGGACAATTTGGATGAACCTACCATTGCTTGTAGTAGTTGTTGCATATTAAGAAATGGGTAATTATATTTTAATGAAATTTTGTTTAAATTTTTTAAGTCTACACAGAGTCTGATATCACCATTCTTTTTTCTGACTAGTACTAAGTTGGATATCCAATAAGAGAATCTTACTTTTCATATTATTTTGGAGTCTAGCAATTTTTGGACCTCTTTTTGTATTATTGGGTGCAGAGTTGGGTTGTACTTCCTTTGTTTCTGTCTGAATGGCTTGGAATCTTATTTCAAGAATATTATGTGTGTCATTACATCTATTTTGAAGGTTTTAAGGTCTTCATAAGTCTAGGTAAAATATTATTTATTGTTCTTTAAGAAATTGATATATCTAGCATTTTCTTTTGTAGGTAAGGCCATGTCTACCTTCACTATTTTGGGTTCTTTCATTGAACCAATGTTAATGTCTTCAGATATTACTTCTCTACTTAAGGGCTTGTAAGCTTTGTCAAAATCATAAAATAGACTTTCTAATGAGACCAACCCTTTGGGTATTCTATTTATTTTTAGATGGATTACTTATACTGGTTCACATATCTGATCTTTTAGCTGATCTTCATCTTTTTCATCACAAATTATGTTTGCATATTTATTTTGCATAGTCATGAAATATCTAATGTCTACATCGTCTTGAAAAAACTATAGGTAAACTATGTTATCTGGCACAAAAGGTTTATAAACTGAAATGGTTGAGAATCTACCCATAAATTCTATGGTTATGTCTGGATGATCTAAGCCTGAGGCATTTACAGCTAAAATATCTACAATATGATTTTTTTCTCTTGGAATAAAAGAAATGTTGAAGGCTAAAAAATTTTCAACTTCTTCTAGTATTGCATTCTTGTATTATTTTAATCTGGGATGCTTGGTCTGATATTTTCCTTTTATTTGTTGTATAATCAATTTTGCATCCCTTGTTACAATTAAGTAATTAATGCCTAGTTCTTTTGCTTTCCTCAATCCTAGAAATAAGGCTTCATATTCAGCTACATTATTTATACAAGGAAATTCTAGTCTGTAAGGAATACCGATGTAATTTCCTTTTACATTAGTCAAATTAATTCCTGCACCTACTCCAGATTGGGATTTAGCTCCATCAAAATATATAGTCCATATTTCTTGAGTTAAAACTCTATCTAATTCGGCATCCACCAATATCATAACTTATGGGTCCATGTTCTTTGCTTCTAGTACTTCTACTAGGAATGGATTGTGCTATATTGAATAAACTCCCATTCCTTTTTATTCTACAGAATTTACCAAGTTTACCATAGTTTCATATGTTTTAATCAACTCTAGAGAATATTTATTGAATGGTTCTCTATGAAAAGTAACATTTTCCTTGTCTGACATTGGGATGGTTGCATAAGACCAGTCCAATTGAATTGGACCTCTTAGTTGTTCAGCCCAATGTCTACTTAGTAATAATGAGAAAAATGGGTCAACATCCACTACAACAACATCCATTACTATGACCTTTTTAGGGTGTTGATCTAGGAAAACCAATAATCCAGTTATCACCCCTACACAAGGCACTTGTCTATTGTCCATGACTGAAACAGGGGTAGAATCTCTAGTACATATTAATCCCATTTGATCAGCTATCATTTTGGGCATAATGTTATAATAAGCTCCACTTTATATCATACATTTGTGGATAATACCTTTCTCTTTCATCTTAATTATACCTTAGTGATACATAGAAGGGTTTAATAGAAGAGGGTGACCTTGTGTCATGTTGATATTTCTTGGAAGCATGACATTTTGGGTCTTATTTTTGTTTAGCTAACCCAAATTCTTTGTAGACCTGTTCTCTATATTTTTGTACTTTCATAAGTTCACCAAATGTGATGTTGACCTTTTATTTACTAAGTTCTATCCCAACATCAAATTCTATCTTTTTAATGTCCAATGGTTTGTTGCTTTCTTCTTTGAGTGCTTCCTCCTCTACTTCAATAATTTTAGGGATTATTCTTTTAGGGGTTTTATCAATTCTCTCTCTATTAGCACTTTTGTTGATGAAATGTTGCTTCTTGATTTCACTAGTGGGAGTTGTTCTTGTCCTTTCAAGGATTGTTATGTTCCTTAAATTTAGAACATGGGTTGCTTCCAACTCTTCCACTTCTTTAACAGTAGGAGTTATCTTACCTTGTTTCATCTTATCATATCTTGACTCATGTGATTTTTGCAATATTTTGGTACCTTCCGCTACAAGAATTTGAGGATAATTATTTGAAGCATATTTTTCCATATTTTCTTCAAACAGCCTTTCTCTGGACTCATCCTCTAGATACCAACAATAATTAATTCTTATATCCTCCTCTGAATCATCATGTAAATCTACATTGCACTAATCACTTAGATGATTTCCACATGCATCAAGGTTATGAGATGCATCATAAGTAGAGCAATAATAAGGAAATCCTTTTACTATATTAACAGATGGTATACGGTTGGGAATATTATTTTGATCTCTATAAGAGTCTTTGTTTTTCTAGTTATTATTTTTGGTGTTCCTATTCCTATTTCCTTCTTTAGGGCCATTTTTGTTTCCTCAATTTTTGTTGAAATGTTTCTTAAAGGGTGGGCAATTATCAACATGTTGTTGTTCTATTTGTAATGTCTCATTACCATTGTTCCTTTCAATTCTTTCTAACCTATTGTTCATGGTGTTGAACATCTCAACCATTTGATTAGTTATTTTTTCCATTGGATCTATTTTAGTTCTTCTTTGTATATCAAATGCTACCCTTTTGGGCTCTTTCAGGTAGATTGACTTCCAAGTAGTAAGGCTTCATCTTACCATTGTCAAGCATATTTCTTTCTATATCCATTACTTTCTCCATACAACTATCAATGGTAGTGGCTTGTTCCTGCCTTAGCTCATAGTTAAATTCTCCTTGAAAAGCATTCTTATAAAAACAAATAGATTGAATATCACTAGGCCTAAGGTTGGTAGGGATTTTATTTTTGGTTTTTGAGAATCTTCTGTTGAAGTCACTGACAACCTCATTTTCTTTTTTCTTCATGGTGGCCAATTCAGTTAACAGAGATTATTCATTTTTTCTTTCACCATATTTCTTTAGAAAAATAGCTTCCATCTTAGTGAAGTTTGGGATGTCATCATTAGGAAGAGAATTGAACCATTCTCTAACATATTTTTCTAAAGTTCGTAAAAATAGTCTTAATACTACATCCTCATGTTCAATCTCTAAACTATCCATTACATACATAAAACTTTTGATGTGATATTCTCCAGTTACTGCACTATTTACTAGGAATTTTAGAAGGTATTTGTGAGCTTTACTGGGTAAGGCATTTAAATTTGTAGGTAACACAAAGGGCCTATATCTATTGGTTCTCCATAAATGAACATTAACCTAATTTTGCTGATTTTCCTGAGCCATTATTATCGTAGTTTTTAAATTTTTGGCAATAATACCTATATGAGTATGTGTTTGGGTCGCCTGAGTATGATGTAAAGAAAAGAATACAGGGCTAGGGAACTGAGATGATCCTAACATTTTTTCAAAATAAACATTCAGTATTTCATATACAACAATACTACCTTGTATTCTATCTTTCCTTACGTATCTCTTACCATTGGAATTATTATAAGCAGTATTCTTAAAAGGAGGATTTTTTTGATTATGTATAAATACCTTTGGATTCTCAAGTTTTTGGAATAACTCCTTAGTGCTTCTCCTGGTATGCACCAACATGTTCTATTCTTTCCTTTTTTGATTTTTATCTTTTGGGTTTGCACAGACAGAGTTGCTAGCACCAAGGTGCAGAAATAATAGCGTATGCTTTATCAAGAATGCTTGATATTAACACTCAGCCTCACAAGAGACGGTTCTTGGGATAATTCAAGAAAATCAAGAAACTAGGATTTTTTAAGAAAATAAAGAAATGTAAAATAAAACTTCAAAAATGAAAACAATGGGTAAAATAAAGAATGCACAGATTATAGAAAATCAAAGCATTAGTTCTTTATTCCTATTGGCTGCTCGTTTCAAAATAATGTCATTAAGCCAAAGTTAAGAATTTAAAAACTCTTCCCCGACAACGATGCCAAAAACTGTTGGAACAATTTCTTGCATCCATAGGATTTGATTTTCATGCTACAAGAAATTGTTTGAAACCAATGAGCTATTACAGGCTCTAGTCAACCTACCTCTTCATTCTGATAAACACGAATATTGTTGAAGAAACACTATAGAACAAGTAAGGAAACCCTACGGTAAATTATGATAAAACATTGATTACACACTCCTGATTATTATTATATTAGATGTATTAATAATGACCAAGCAAGAAAATAACCATTTGTTATGCCTTATGTAGACCGGTGCCTAGATTCATTGGGTTGTTATAGCAATTTAACAACATATTTGATAGAAATAGAGAGAAGGGAGAAAAGAAGAATTGGCGCTCTTAGAATTATTCGAATATCATAATAAAACTAAAATTTGACCAACGAGAGAAATGTACGCAATGCATTCAAATAATGTAACCCATTACGTAGTAACACACCAAACTGATACAAAGAAAAAATATAGGAAAAAGATCCAAAATTCTATTGATTTAAAATGTCATTACATGTAGAGTAAGCAAGAAGCTTTTAAACTCTGTTTCTCTTAGAATTTATCAATACAATGAACATATTATGTTCAAATAATGTAACTTAAATCTCCTACTCTCCTTGTTCCAATTAGGTAATAGAAAAGTCTCCAAATATTTGACTCAATAGTCTGGAAATATTCTTAGCTTCTTGGGTACTTTCCTATCAAAATCCTGCATAGAATGGGGAAGAAAAAAGAATGAATGAGAAAATAGACACAAAAAGGAGATACAACAACACAACTCTAAAGGACACTCAAGTATACCTCTTAGCAAAAATGCTATTCTCTAATTGCTTGATGATGATTCTAAACCTAGGCACTCCTTCTTATAGGTTGGGTTCTTGAATCTGTTATTCTTGGCCTGATCTTGACCTTACACTTGTCTCTTTCTGGGTTGATCTTCAAAATTGGTACAACTGGATTCCACTGTCATTTTTTGTTTATGTTGTACATTTTCCTTTGATTTTTTCAACCTGTAGCTTATTTCATCCGATGATGGTGGTGATTGGAGAGTTTTTTTTACTTTTTCTTCTACTCTTCCTTTTGTTGCTTCTTCTTGTTCCTTTGCTTCAATTATTTTTTTGGAGGTTTTTTATTTTTTGTAGTGGTCATTTCTATTTGATTCTTTACTCGATGACCTTGGAATAGACTTCCAAATCCACCTATTCTTCTCATATTCATCCATATTATAGATGGAATTTTAATTTCCTGGCCTTTTATTTTAGAGAGGTAGGGATGGCCATGGGTGCTATTTTTTAACACTAGTTACTGCTAATACTTGATCAAAAATGGGAATTATATCTCTTTCTAGAAGAGAAGACTTCTGAGCAAGTGTGGTTATAATTTATTTACATTTAGCTATGCTCAAGATTTTGTAAACTTCTTGGGAAGTGCTCGGTGCTGCATTTATTCTGAGATGATCATATCTAGGAGTTCTGACATTTTGCTCTACTATGTCTATTGTGTAGCGACCCCGGGACGCACGCACCGCTCTTTTTTACACTACTTGCAATGTATTAAAAACCCAAGATGAAATGGAAGATAATGAAAAGCATATAACACAAAAATAACAAAGATGGATCTCTTTATTCGTATTGAAACCCGGTTACATGTCGGTCTCTCTTAGGGATACCCATTTCGATAAAATAAGATTACAAATAGGCAAAGAGTGCCCATTTCGTGAAGAGGTGGTGCGCTTTCAAAAATATTCTTGGTTCCGCACACAAAAATTTATGAGGGCTTACAAATGTCTCCTTATCCAAGTGTGTTTCCTAGAGGGATCCCTTTTGCTCTTGTATGTTGCAGATTATGTCCAATCAACCTATGGCCCTGTAAGCAATGAAATAACAACACACACTTAGATATCCGATAATACCTCCTTGGATGAGGTTGTTAGCAATGGATATAACAAATGAAAGCAAGTGCAAATTAGAATAATGCTATGAATGTGAATTAATGAAATGATGTTATGCTAATGATATGCTAAAAAAAATAATGAATCTAATGTTTAAACCCTAAGCTAAGCCTGCAGGCCACTGTCTGAGATAACAATCGCTAAAGTGACTCTCATCCTCTTTGCTCCAAAGCTATGGATAAAATATTGTATCCGATGTTGAAATAGTGGTTGCTATGCTCTCCAATCTATCAGGGCTTCGCTATACATGTGATCTCCAAGGGAACTCTCCAAGTCTTGAAAGCTCTCCTCAATGACCTGTCCTGATAAATTGTCTAGATAAATATCTCTTAGATAAAAGATGTCTCTCCTCTCTTCCAATATCGATAAACTCCTCTCTGGTGCTCTTAGGATTGCACCTTTTATAGTGTGAAACACTAGGTCTATGTCCAAGCCCTAGGAATGAATTTCTCATTCATAGTGCGAGTTAGAATGAGAAGATTTTTGTCTTTTCTATGTTTGGAGGCTAGTTAACTAAAATATAACTTCCAAATTGAGTCTCCTATGTGAACTGGTCGTTAGCATGAGAAGCTTTTGTCCTTTGTTTATGTTTGGAGGCCAGTTAACTAAATTCTAAATGTAAACTCAAGTATCCTATGTGAACTAGTCATGAAAAGGAATGCAAAGTTACTCCCGCTCACCTTTATTGCATGTAGACTACCACTTTCACCCGTGATTAGGCATGTTTATCGGAAAAATTACTTTTAGGGTTTAGTCGTTATCGTCTGCAACAACTAAGATCTAGTCATTGTCATCTATAGTGGCTAAGGTCTGGCCACTCTAGGCTTGAGTGGCTAGGTTCTGGCCACCCTAGGCTTGAGTGGCTAGGATCTAGCCGCCCTTGTCTTGAGTGGCTAGGCTTGGATAGCTTGAAAAGGCCCTAAATGAGTGGTGAGAACAACTGTTGATGCTTAGAAAGTCCAAGATTATGTCATTTGATCTTATGAATGTGTCTATGTGAGTAGCTTCCCTAAGCATGACACATTTTAGGTGTCTAAAGATGCTCCTTTTTGCAATGTTATGTGTGAAAAACACAACGTTGAGCAAAAAATATAGACTGATCTGTTTGTAGGGTGTATGGTGATCAATGGTATGATCAACGTTGGATGGCTCAATCATGCAAGATGGTGTGCATCCCTTGAATCATTGTCTCAATGTTTGGAGGACTTAGCTCAATGGCTTGGGCATGTTAAATTGCACTCATTCCTCAAACTCAATTGGGTAGCTTTAGTTGCTACAATAGTTCCGATCGGTAGGAGAGCTACAATTGAATATGTCATGTCTGCTTACATTCCCAAAAAACAAGGGAAATTTGTGATTGTTGTATGCAATGATTCATAGGATGAACATGATTTTACTATGATCGAGTGATCTTTTGTTGATTTTTATTATGATTATGTTGAAGTTTTGAACTACTTTCCCACACAATGGATTGGTGAAGAAATGACAATGAATGAAGCGACAAGTTGCTTGATCAATATGACTAATCTGGTTCATTTCTAGCATTCATTGCTTTTAATGGGTAATCCTACATCCAAGTGTGATTCAAATTGCTTATGATAATCATCCATCCCTATCCCGAGGAGTGGTCCAATTATCAATAGCCTTCTTAGGGAGTTAGGATGAGTGATTCTATTTATGTTTATATTGTATCACTTTGGCTTAATGTTTTTGGTATCATAGGGGAATTAGGATGATCCTTTCGCACCCGTGGAGCAATCCGACCATCTTGGTCTTATTTGGGATTGAAGGGTGGCACATGTAATTCCAAAATGAAATGTTTTTACCCCAAGTGGCCTTATGGTAACCTGCTCATCTCATAGAAATGCATGGAGTGTGAATCGTTGTAATCACCAAGTGGATAGAGCAAGTAACTAGGTATGAGTCTTGCTTGAGATTATGCTTTTATGTGATTTTTTTGTTATTTTGGTCATTAAGATGACTTCAATTCATCAAAATGTGTTTATTTAATGTTTTTGTCATCCCCCATGGAAGGATTTTTCTTGTTTTGATCTATGGAGCAAGTCGCTGTCAAGTCCAACATTACGACCACAAAGTTTGGGCTGCTGACATCAAAAGTGGCCAAGTAATAATTTAAAAATATAAAAAATATGTTTTTAAGGTTTGACCTATCACTTTTATTTACTATCAAATCACTTTTCAGAGCTCTGGTGAGACAGTGACATGCGATTTTGAAGCTACCTGCATCGAGGACATGGTTGCACAAGGTGAGGCATCAGCTGTTGGAGCAATCGAAGCTTCTCAGGTATTTTATTTTTAAAACCCTAATCTCTTTTTATTTTTTGGGTAAAATTGAACCTCACTAAGTAATTGGCAAATGAACCTCACTAAACCTATTGGTAATGAACATAATTCGTAGTTAGGCTTAGTTTAGGTTTTTAAGTGGTGGGTTGGTCCCCATTTTTATTCTTTCCAATTTTTTTGAATTTTATGACCTAGGGTTCATGGGTTTGTCGTGTTACCTTTCGGCTATTGTCGCTCAAAGTGATAGAAATTTGGCCGATGTCACTTAGAGAAGCCAAGTTTGAACTCCAACGGTCAGAAATTTGGCCATTGGGATTTAGTCGCTGCTATCTCTAGTAGCTATATTCTAGTCGTTGCTATCTCCAGTAGCCATATTTTGGCCATTGTAGGTGACATCAGCTAATCCCCTTAGCCAATTTTGCACAATTTTTTTATTTTTATTGGATTTTCTAAGATTTTTTTAATTTGTTTTTAAAATTTTGCACTATTCTTTAGCATGTGTTGCACGTCTAGGTGCATTTACCCCTCTCTTATTTTCTCAGATTTAGGAGAGTGTTAGATTTTTTTATTTTTTATTAGGATTTATGCCTTAGATGCACTGTAGTTATGTTTCATATTTCTTTTGCTTTGCTTAGATACTTACTGCTTAGGCTTGGGACCTGAGGCTCATGAATGACCTTATATCTCTTCTAGATGACATGGATTGGAGGTGGCTTAAGGCTCACGGGCTCTAGTATGTTACCAGACTACCTCATATTATGTCGGACCAGGCTTACCTTACGACTTTGGCCCATCATTGGGACCCTTAGACTAATACCTTCCACCTCCCAACCAGTGAGATGACCATTACACCAAAGGATGTGTATAGGATCTTTCAGATCCTTTTTTATGGGGTGGCTATTGTTTCTTCAACCACTAATTATCAAGTGGTCGTCTTCACTTGGGTGTTCGAAAGGTATTCTGAGGATGCTCTCAAGGACACTAGGTCTAGAGGAGTGTCTATCATCTGTTGGTATCGAGAGCATGTTTTCACAGTGAGGCATGTAGTTTTACTGATGGTCATCGGCAATGTTCTCATTCCATACTATTCAGGCTTGAGGTTCCCTTGGAACCTCCTTGTAATGGTTTAGGACCTGATGGATAGCAAGGAGCCTATCATATATGCATGGGATAGGTCTCTATTTGCTCAGTGTTACAATAAGTTGTACCACATCTACCATAGGATCAGCATCACTTGTAGTTGGCTTTTGCAGATCTGGGTATGGGAGCACATTATGGTAGATCTCCCTAAGGGGCTTCCTATTGAGATCATAGTTGTGGACAGGAGGATGCAGTGCTATGATACTAAATGGGCCAGAGAGAGCAAATAGTGCAAGAGCCACACTTTTGTAGGGGAGCTAACTCATTACACTTATACTTTTACTAGACTCTAGGATGGAGATGTCTCATGGCGCTCGTATCATGAGTGTCTTGCTTGGGATGACCCTAAAAGCTTTACTGCTAGTATGTGGCACGAGTGATGGCTCATTGACCACAAGGTTAACATCTGGGAGTATTTCTACTCTTGGGTGCTTCATCAGTATGGGTTGCAGTAGGATGTACCACTAGTATCATTTATGTATAGGTGCATCAGAGCAGAGAGAGATCTCCCTCCCCGATAGGTTACAGAGCTAGTTGATGAGGAGGATGCCCTATATGTTGATCCTAGAGTAGCTAGTGGAGTTACATATGCATTTGCACAGTGGCGGTATGACCTGATGTGGTATGGTAAGGGCAGTTTGGGTTGAGAGGATGATGGCAGAGATGGGTCAAATCCATCAGGGTGAAGGGTTCATGCTAGGACTATGGTGTGGGGCTAGCAAGTAGAGTAGGTGGCAATGGAGGAGAAGGAGGCTCCTAAGGAGGTGAAGGAGGAGCTAGAGCTTGAGGAGAGATATTCTCCTCTCAGGACATAGCTACATGATGTGGAGGTCGAGCTCCAGTTGGCCAAGATATAGGTACAGCAGTGCGATGCCATCATAGCTTAGAGGGATACTACTATAGTGCAGCTATCAGACCAGATACAGACTTTATAGGCCGCTATGGGAGGAGCTACTTAGATGCAAGTTGTTGTTGCTCCTTATACTCTCGAGGATACTTCAAGGGCATCTCTTGAGGGTGATATTAGTCATCTATAGGATTTGCTGGATGAGAGTGATGTTCAAATTATTGAGGATGCAACCTAGATTGCTACTCTCTCAAGGCAGATCAGGAGGCTAAGAGCCATCCCTAGGGAGAGAGGGACCACATGTGGGTCATAGGTCAGCAAGAGCTCTAAAGTAGGGCAGTATTTAGTCCAGCCTAGTCATGGGACCTAGACTCATACTGAGAGACCAATAGGGTCCAACTCGCACCATTATCTCAGAGATCCATCCACAAGGGACAATGTTGTAGGGGGTGCGGGCCCACTATTCGATTGATGATGCTCTTGGTTTTGATTCATTTTTTAGGTCGATTGACCTATATGACTATCACCCATGGGAATTTTTGTACATCCATGGACTTGACACACATAATTTTTATGATATATTTACATTATGACTCTTTATGTGTATCATTTATTACTCATGTTATTTTTGTTATTTTGTTTTATGATGTGATGTGATGATGGCCTTATGATGATTTGATGTATATGTTAGATGATAGATGATATTGTAGATGTTTATATGGATGTGTAAATGCTTATATGATTTGATGATGTGACGTAATGTATTTTGATGATTAATGATAAATTCATGATTGTATGCAAATGGATATTGCCTATTTGTTTTATGATGTGTTCTATGATGCGATGATGAACGATTAATGACTTGTGTTTGTGGATGTGATGTTATTGTTAAATGCATGTTTAATTTTGCTTTAATTGTATGCATCTAACTTATGTGATGGGATGGTATAAACGAACCTATATGCTCTAATCACTTAAAACATAAGGAATGCATATGACATTGACAATATTAATGGATGATACCACATAAAGTAAAAAATAATAATCATGAATTTAAATAATCACTCTTATCATAAGAATTTATTAAGTATTCATATATGAGATGTAATGGTGTGTAATGTATTTTCTTGATAAGTTTCTGTAAATTAAAATATATAAAGTAGTCAGTGGCCGTCTATATACTATTTCTAATATATATGTGGTATTTGTCCTACTATGTTGACACCCCCTAATTTATATAATCTTATAAATAAAGTGATGGTGTGAATGATGATATGATTTGTTGCTATGTAAGAATTTTGGGTCTTTTTGAAGATTCAAACACTCTAGTTACCTTATCAATAGCTGTCTACTGACCACTCTAGACTTTTGAAAAGTAATTTTTTTACCATGGACCTGGATATTCACGATCTCTGTGTGTGCAAGTGATTGTATATTTTGAGATAGAACTCAAGTATTTCCTTCGATGTTAGGCAGGATTCTTTCAGCCCATTGCTAAGATCAAGGATTCTCAAGTTTTCATCTCATCCTAAGTTGCACTTAGTTGGACTATACCACTAGGCAATATTGGGTTACCTAAGCTACCTCATCCATATACAAACATTGGTCTATACAAATGCATGAAGCAATTGTGGCAGACATATCATCATGCGTAAGGATATCTCCTTCTGGTTTTGTGCAATGATGAGAATTCTAGGGATTCAAGCTTTATTCCTTTCTTTTCTTCCTTCTGGATTTGGATATTTGCTCGTATGTAGTGATGAAAATCACTGTTTATTTTTTTATTGATTTTTTCTGGAGCGAGGATTCTTGTAGTGATGATAATCACTCTTTATTTTGCTCATATGTAGTGATGAAAATCACTATTTATTTTTTATTTATTTTTCTTTGTGCGAGGTTTCTTGGAATTTTTTATTTACGTATCGGATCATTGCTTTGAAATTTGGACTGTATGCTTGGCTTTTTGAATTTGTACTTTGCTTTGGGTTTTTTCTTATTTTTATTTAAGCAAGGGATTTGGATAGGGCAAAGCTTGTCCTTTTGCCAATTCTTAGCACCTTTAAACTAGTTTCACAAGGGGATAACCAAGGAAAATCCTTTTCGCTTAAGGTAACATAGACATCTTTACAGCTTTCATATTTTCCTTGTACAAGCTAGAATTTTAGTGTTTCAATTAGTGACGGGATCTTGAATATCCAATGCATTATCATAGCTAGACCTTACCTTCTACTAATCAAAGTTTTTTCCACAAAATTTGATAAGATCACTAGGTGTGGTTGATTAACCAAAAAACCTTAGTATATTATGTATAGCAACAAAAAATGGTTGTGTTAAAAAACACAATTTACACACGTGTTAATGGATGTACGAATTTGAATGATTTGTATGACAAACTATAAGGCTCTCATGACATATGCAATTGTAGTGGATGAAAAAAAATGCAATGCAATTATGTGGATGCAAGATATGAGATGCAATTGTTTTTGTATTTTTATTTTTATGTTGTTTTTGTATTTTTGTTTGATTTGACCAAAGGGCTTATTATGCCTTTGGAGCTTTTTGATTTTGACCAAGTGGGATGAATTACCCTTGGAGTATTTTTATTGAAGTTGACCAAGCGGTTTGTATACCCTTAGAACTTTTTGAATTGATTTTGACCAAGCAGCTTGAATGCCCTTGGAGAATTTTGAATGTAATTTTGACCAAGTGGCTTAAATACCCTTGGAGCCTTTTTTATTGAAGTTGACCAAGCGGTTTGTATACCCTTGGAGCTTTTTGAATTGATTTTGACCAAGCGGCTTGAATTCCCTTGGAGCATTTTGAATTTGATTTTGACCAAGTGGCTTGAATGCCCTTGGAGCATTTTGAATTTGATTTTGACCAAGTGGCTTGAATATCCTTGGAGCCTTTTAAATTGATTTTGACAAAGTGGCTTGAATACCCTTGGATCCTTTTTTTATTGAAGTTGACCAAGCGGTTTGTATACCCTTGGAGCTTTTTGAATTTATTTTGACCAAGCGGCTTGAATACCCTTGGAGCATTTTGAATTTGATTTTGACCAAGTGGCTTGAATACCCTTGGAGCCTTTTAAATTTATTTTGACCAAGCGACTTGGATACCCTTGGAGCCTTTGATTGTATTTTGAATTTTTATGTTTTTATGATTTGTTTGTGTTTTTGACCTATTTGAAATTTTTTGTATTTTTGACATATTTGAATGTTTTTGTTTTTATGACATATTTGAATGTTTTTTTGTATTTTATGACATATTTGAATGTTTTTTTGTATTTTATGTGTAGAATTCCTTTAAGTGAATGATATTGAGAGGTTCAGGATCCTCAACACCATCTAATGATATAAGGCAATATGCTCCAGGCCCAACTCTCTATGAAATCATGTATGGGCCTATCCAGTTTGTCGCAAACTTGTCTTGTATATGCGGTGGCAGATTCAAATTCTATTGGTTTTCTTTGAGCACTTGATCTCCAATATTGAATTACCTTAAGTGGACTTTACTATTGTAAGCTCGTGGAAGGCAATCTTGGTAAACATGAAGATGCTCTAAAGCATTGAATCAACGTTCATCAAGAAGCATCAACTGATCAAGGTGGCCTTGTAGCACGACATCATCATCTATGAAGTCCTTTAATGCTATGCGAAGAGTCAGAATTTCCAATTCTAGTAGCATGATGGCCTTAGTGCCATATACTAGTGAAAATGATGTTGCCCCAATGGGCATCTATATACTATTCCTGTATGCCCATAGTACAAGAGGTAACTGCATGTGCCAATCCTTGTGATTGTCTTGCACTGTCTTCCTCAAGATGGAAACTATTGTTTTGTTTAAGGCTTCTGGTTGCCCGTTTGCTCGCGAATAATAAGGCATTGAAAAACTATGCTAAATATGGTATTTGTTCATTAAAGAATGCACATTTTTGTTCTTGAAAGATGGACCATTATCCGATATTATCTTAGAAGGGACCCCAAAATGACTTATGATA
The DNA here is from genome assembly GCA_028583015.1 of Wollemia nobilis. Lineage (NCBI taxonomy): Eukaryota > Viridiplantae > Streptophyta > Pinopsida > Araucariales > Araucariaceae > Wollemia > Wollemia nobilis. The sequence goes on along the minus strand of JAQPPZ010016436.1, from coordinate 15,837,259 downwards.
TTATGGAGTATAAACTCCGTAATCCTTGGTCCAGTTGTTGATGTTAAGGGGATAACTTCCACCCATTTAGTGAAGTATTCTATGGCCATTATGATGAATGTGTGTCATCCTGAGGATGGGGGTGAGATCTTCCCAATCAAGTCTAATCCCCACTACGAGAATGGTCATGATTTCTATATGGGTTGCAAGGCTTGCGATGGTAAGTGTGTTAGATTTGCATGATGTTGGCACTTAATGCATTTATTGACATACTTGTAGTAGTCCTTTTCCATTGTGGGCCAATAGTAACCCATTCTCAATATGTGCTTAACGATGGCCATGCTGCTAAAATTCCCTCCACATGTATTATCGCAAGCTTGCAAAATTTCCCAGGATGCTTCCTGGGGCTCAAGAAAATAGAGTAATACTCCAATGACATGTCTCTTTCTTTCTTAGGTTCTTCAATTTCTGGAGGATCTAATCATGCAAATACTGCATCATCAGGCAATTCTATGGTGAGAGGCTTGTTATCCTGAAGAGGTGCCTCTGCTAATTAATTTGCTATGACTTGTCCCTTGATGGACTTTTGGCTTATGAATTCTAGATCAAATTTTGTCAATAGCATGATCCACTTTGCGATACGTGTATTGTGATATGTCTTTCTCATCATGTACTACAAAGGATTTTTTTTTATATGACGTAGGTCGTATGGCTCAACATGTAGTGTTGTAACTTTCGAGTTGCAAAGACCACTACTAAACACAAATTTTTGACATACGCATATCCTAGCTCATAACTCACAAAGGTGTGACTAATGTAATATATGGATTGCTCTTTGTCTTGTGCATTCTTTTTGGCTAACATGGTGCCCAATGCGAAATCAGTAGCCAATATATACAATAAAAATGGCATGTCTAGCCTTGGTGGAGCCAATACTGGCAGTGTTGCCAGATAATTTTTGATCTCTACAAAGGATTTATGGCATTCTTCATCCCAATGAAAGGGGACCTCCTTGCATAGAAACTAATTCATAGGGCAACATTTATCTGATAATTGCACGATGAATATTTTGATGGATGCTATCTTGCCTTGTAGGCTCCTCAACTTCCTAATGTTGGTAGGGGTGGCCATTTCCAATATAGCCTTTACCTTTGTAGGATCTACTTCGATGCCTCTCTTGGATATGATGAATCCCAAAAGCTTGCTAGAAGTTACACCAAATACACACTTCTTAGGATTCAATTGGACATTGTGTTCTATGAGGCAATCAAAGACTTGTCTAAGGACTTCAGCGTGCTCTTGCCACAACAGGGACTTGGCCAATAAGTCATCCATGTAATCCTCTAAGATATTATGCATATATTCATGGAATATGTATGTCATGGTCCACTGATATGTGGCACCATCATTTTTGAGACCGAATGACATCACTTTGTAATAGAATGTTCCCCACAGAGTAATGAAAGTAGTTTTATATTGATCTTCGGGCTTAATCTGGATCTGGTTGTATCTAAAAAAACCATCCATTAGGGAGAGCATCTCATAACCTACGAACTCGTGATAGTTCTTACTTTGAGTTCTGCAGCATGTCGTGAAATCACGACACTTTGTCTTGCTACTTTCTCTCTCTTCGGGGGGAATAATACTCAGATGTGCAAAGTTTTTGCTAACACCATGCAGAAGGAATTTGAGATGTCTATGATTGGAGAGCTGTCATTATTTTTAGGTCTTCAGATTGCTCAATCAAAATACGATGTATTTCTCTCTCAAGGAAAGTATATCAAAGAAATGTTGAAGAAATTTGGGATGATGGACAGCAAACCAGTATGTACTCCAATGATTACAGGGTGCAAGATGAGTAAAGACGATGAATATCCGATGGCGGATCGGAGGTTGTACGGATCAATGATTGGCAATTTATTATATGTTACAGCTACTAGACCGGATATCATGCAGGAAGTTGGGTTAGTAGCAAGATTTCAGGCAGCTCCAAAAGATTCTCATGTTATAGTAGTTAAGAGGATATTCAGATATCTGAAGGGCACTATGGATTTTGGGCTTTGGTATCCCAAAGGTGATGATTTCACCCTCACGACCTATTTAGATGCAGATTGGGCAGGCAATACTGATGATAGGAAGAGCACTAGTGATGGAGCGTTCTTTCTGGGAAAGAGTTTGGTTTCTTGGCTAAGTAAGAAACAACCTTTAGTTTCCTTATCTACAACAAAAGCTGAATACATAGCAGCAGTGGCTGGGTGTACACAAGTTTTATGGATGAAAACCACCTTGGAGGATTTCAAATTCAAGCATGAACAACCCATCTCCATATTTTGTGATAATACGAGTGCCATAAGTATTTCCAAAAATCCGGTAATGCACTCAAGGACAAAGCATATTTCCATCAAGTATCACTTTATAAGGGAGAAAGTGCAAGACAAGCAGGTCAAGCTAGAGTATTTGCCTACTAAAGAGCAGATTGCAGATATCTTCACCAAACCTCTTCCAAGAGATATGTTTGAGTATCTAAGGGAGAAATTGGGAGTTGTACTCCCACCCCAAAATTAATCACCTCATCAGGAGGTGGGGGAGGGACCAAGCTAAGAGGCTCATTCTTAGTCCCGACCCCCAAAGGTGACCCTTTGCCATTGATGACAAAGGGGGAGAGATATGAGTAAGGGGGAGAGCTTCAAGTGAAGAGAAGAGCTTGAAGTCAAGGGGAGAAAAACTTCAAAGGCAGATTCTCAGGTGTTAGCACAGTTGGTTTCAATTTTGGCTCTTGAGATGAGTTTTCAATGAAGGGTTGCCATCAATGACAAAGGGGGATATTGTTGGCAATTTTGGGTACCTTGGGTCCATTGCCTTTGCTCAAGTGTAGAAGTTGTCATTGATGTTAAGAAGCTCTTGAAGGAATTTGATTTAATGTCATATTATTCAGAGCATGGACAGTGAGTTTCCAAGAAGATCATAGTAGCCCTTTTGCAAAATATCAAAGAAAAAGACAAGTAAGAAAAGGTATGCAGCAGGCAAGAAAAACTATGGCGATTTCGCGACATGTTTGAGGAGAGAGAAAGAGCTGGCAAAAATGTCACGATTTCATGACATGTTGGCAGAGAAGAAGAGCAAGGTGGAAAGTGTCACGATTTTGTGACATGTCGCATTTTTGTGACTCGAAAAGTGCAGGAAGGCAGAGAAGAAAAAGTGTCACGATTTTGCGACATATTGCAAAGAAGATTGTATGAACGAAAAAGTGTCGCGATTTCGCGACATGGTGCAGGAGAGGGAGTCCGAAAGAAAAAGTGTCACGATTTTGTGACATATTGCAAAGAAGATTGTACGGACGAAAAAGTGTCACGATTTCGCGACATGGTGCAGGAGAGGGAGTCCGAAAGAAAAAGTGTCATGATTTTGCGACATGTTGTAGGAGAGAGAGTTTGAAAGGAAAAGTGTCACGATTTCATGACATAATGTAGAAGAGAGAGTCCAAAAGAAAAAGTTTCATGATTTCGTGACATAATGCTAAAAAGAGAGTCCATAGTGTGAATTGTCACGATTTCACGACAAGTTCGAAGAGAGAGAAAGTAGCAAGACAAAGTGTCACGATTTCACGACATGCTACAGAAGTCAAAGTGAGAACTGTCATGATTTTGTGACATGCTACAGAACTCGAAGTAAGAACTATTGCGATTTCATGACATGCAGCAAAGGGAAGAGTCGAAGCTGAAAGCGTCATGATTTCACGATAGGTTGAGATGGCAGCATTCAATTGGAGAAAGTGTCACGATTTTGCAATAGAAACAGGAAGCAAGTCTTCAATAGAAGAAGCGTCATGATTTCACGATGAATTCAAGAAGGAAGAGCTCGAAGGCGAAAGTGTCATGATTTTGTGACATGTTCCAGTTTCACGGGCGTAAGGCAGAGAAAAGCATAAGGCAGCAAAAATGTCACAATTTTGTGACATGTTCCATTTTCGCTAGTGCAAGCCAAGAAAAGGTTGAGAAAGCAAGAAGGGTCACGATTTCACGATAGAATTGAATATGTCATCAGCAGAGGCAAAAGTGTTGTGATTTCATGACAAAAGCAGAGAAGAATGGGATGAAGACAGAAGGGTCACGATTTCATGACAGAAGTGAAGATGATGTCAGCAAAAGCAAAAAGTATCGCGATATCGTGACAAAAGCCATAAGATAGTGTACGGTTGCAAAGGTGTCGTGATATCACGACATGGTGTAGTTTCACAGTAGAATCTACAAAGGAGTTGAAGAGGTAGTGAAGCTGACAAAGTTAAATTTGGGTCGACGAAGTTTAGGGTTTGCAACCAACATAGTTTAGGGTGTGTAGCCGACTAAGATCAAGGTTTTAATCTTGAAAGTGTTAGTATAAAAGGAGGGCTGCTTGGAGAGTTAAGCAATCAATTGAAGTGTGTGTTTGAAGTGTGACTTTCACATATAGAGTGCAGGGGAGAAGTTCGATCATCGAGTACAGAGTGCATTTCTTTCGAATCATCTAAGTGAGAGAGATCGCAAGGAATCGGAGTGTGCGAAGATAGTGTTGTTGTGTTTTGCACAGAGAAAGCAGAGGGCGTAGTAAGTGCAATAGGCAAAGACGAAAGAGGACATTTGTGCTAGACCGAAGGACTGTGTTTAGTGCAAATTCAAGGACCAGCTTTTGAGGTGATAGAGTTAAGGACAGAGGTTTCCAGCCAGAGCAGGGAAGACAGGTGTCTTGTGTGGATAGAGTTCCATTTGCTAAGGGCAGCAGAGGCAAAGGTCTTCTAGAGGATCACCAGCTAGAACAGAGCTAGGGGATTGGTGTCTCCTTTGGGTTGGTGCCCATAAAATTTGTAATCGGGAAAGGTTTTTCCCAGAAATTGATTGATAAAATTTAGTGAAATATTTTATCCATGGATGTAGCCCAACCATTCTGGGTGAACCACGTTAAAATGAGTCTTCAATGTGTGATGCTTTCTGTCTTGATTAATGCTGTGTTGATGCCTCTGTTATTTAAAGTTAAAATTGTTAATTGGTTATGTCTTATACTGTTCACCCCACCCTCTCAGTATAAGATTGTATTCTTCATGAAATCTCCAGGACCACATGGGTGCAATCTTATCTCAGGGGTTTCCCTTCCATACTTATGATGAGGCTCCAGAGGATTGATAATTTCTAGATCTGGCCCATGAGCAGGGTGGATAATAGGATAATTGGTCTCTAATCGCTCTCTTAATGTAGGTAGAGGGGGATTAACCATCTAGTTAATGGCAGATAGGTCAACAGGTATCCCAAAAAATCATAGATGAGGGTCTATAGCATGGAGTGTCGCCTCTCTCTCTACTAGATCATTAACTTACCACAAGTGGTGAGGCCCAAGATAGGCCATTTTGGTCTCATATTCAAAGTCATCATCACTTATCCAAAAATTGTTAGCATTGGTATGCGGCCCTAAGACAAGGGGCTCATGCCTTGGCCCCAAGTAGGCCATTTCCATTTCATCTTCATATTTTTTGTCACTTATGAAGAATCCATTTGCATTTTTCTCTTGCCCCAAATTTAGGGGTTGATGTCTCAGGCCTAAGTAGGCTCTTTATGTCGAGTCTTCTAATTCATAGTCACTTTCCTCTGATGTATATCCACTCTTATTGTGGATGGACCATGTGAATATTTTTAAATAGCGAGGCCCCTGGTAGGCTAAGACAAGTTGAACCTCATCATCACTTTCTTCATATCCATTCTCCTCATCCCATGAGTTGTACCCTATTGAGGTGGAATCAATTGAGATGTTTGGATGATAATTTTTTGTTGGCGATACGTTTACCATGGCCACTTGTCTGTTGCTCAAATTTCTTGTTCTTAGGGGGTGATAAGGAATGAAATTAATGTCTTCTCCTAACCATAAGCTTAATTTATCCAATGTCACTTCAAGAGAGTCATCTTGACCTCCGATATAATAGCCTAACCCAAACCTATCAGAGAGAAGCTGATATTATGGCTCATATGGCTGCATCAACCCTTTCTCATATATACCAAGGACATAGCCATACCAATGGCAAAGCTCAAAGTATCTTAGAGCAAACTCAGGATTAGAGAGGTAACGAACATTGACCATGAATAATTTGTCACTATCCTCTTCTATGTTTGAATACTTATGGGTGTAGTACAGGCGACATAGACAAAATTGGTTTGGTTGGGAGGGATTCCAAGTGGAACCATTGTTCCCACTAACAGCCTCAAGTCCTTATGTCTTCCCATGTTTTGTGCAGACTCAATGATAGGTGTAAAGGTAATGTTATGTATGAGGTACTTCCCTATGCCTATGCTTGCCAAGTGTATTGATGCATGTGACATGGATGACCCTACGGATGATACTGGTTAAGCGAGGTGGTAATCACTATCTTCATATTGATCTTGAAGATCTTCTTCTTCCATAGGACTTGGAATTTTAAAAATGGCTACAGTTGGCACTTCCTTGGGCATTTCTTCTTTTACTAAGGGCACCTTTAGCTTCTGGTTGTCTTTTGGTTTTGACATTGATGGTACTTTAGAAGCATTGACTATTTTAAGTGCACTAGGAGGTGTTGATGTGCATGGGTCTTTTCTTACCCTTTTGTCTTCGTTATCCATTTGTGTGGTTGGGGATTAAGGCTCTACGTACAGGTGGGTAGAAGGGATTACAAATTCTCCTGGAATGTCCACGTGATGGATGTATTTAAAAGGCTCTTCATTGTCCAGAACTACATAGAATTTATTTTTGTGCACATACTTGACACATTGGTGCAAGATCGAAGGCACACACTTCATGGACCTTATCCAAGGATGCCCTAGAAGTATTTTGTCCTGCATAGCTCCTTCCAAGACATGAAACATCACAAGGATGGTATTGTGCCCCACCTTGATGGGTAGGACTATCGTTCCCATAGTATTGCATAAAGCATCATTAAAATCTCTCAATGTGTAAGATCTTGGAATGATATTGGACTTGGGGATCTTGAGATGCTCTATTGATGTTGTTGTAATGATGTTTATTGATGAAACTGTATCAACCAAGACCCTCTTGAAAGGTAAGTCATTTAATGCTGCCACAATGTTTAGTGGAGGGTTTGGTAAGGTAGCAGGTACTATCTTAATCTCATAATCATAAAATCAAATTATAGGTTCTTGGTATTCTTGTACTTATCCCACAAAGTGAGTGAATGCATTCACATCTTGTGGTTGGAGCTCAATTATCCTTAAAATCTCCATTAGAGTCTCCGTATGCTTTAGGGACTATTTTTTGAGCAAGGTGCAGCAAAAGTATTGTCATTGTTGTCAACACAGACAGATAGATCAGTTGATGCAGTTGAAGTAGGATCAGTTGATGCAGTTGAAGTAGGATTAGTTGATGCAGTTGAAGTAGTGGATAGGAGTTCAGAGGTCAGTCAAATCATGTACAGTGAAATTCCAAGAAAACAGAAGTGACCCAGATTCAAAAAATCAAAGAAAAAGACAAGTAAGAAAATTGTCATGATATCGCGACATGTTTTCTATCGCGATATCACGACAGGTTGAGAAGTTAGAAGGCAGAAAGAAAAACGTCATGATTTCATGACATGTCGAAGGAGAGAGAAGGCGCAAGCAAAACTATCACGATTTCATGACATGTTGCAGGCAAAGAAGCCAAGTGGAAAAACTATCGCGATTTCGTGACATGTTGGCAGAAAAGAAAGCAAGTAGGAAAACTATCGCGATTTCGCGACATGTTCGGAGAAGAAGCGCTTGCAAGAAAAACTGTCATGATTTCGTGACATGTTCAGAGAAGAAGCACTTGCAAGAAAAACTGTCACGATTTCGTGACATAATCGAAGAGAAAGTGCCAAGGAGAGAAGATGTCAAGATTTCGTGACAGGATCAAAGAGAAAGTGCCAAGGAAAGAAGATGTCATGATTTTGCAACAGGATTGAAGAGAAAGTGCAAAGGAGATAAGATGTCACGATTTTGCGACAGGGTCGAAGAGAAAGTGCCAAGGAGAGAAGATGTCACGATTTCGCAACAGGATCAAAGAGAAAGTGCCAAGGAGAGAAGATGTCACGATTTCATGACAGGATCGAAGAGAAAGTGCCAAGGAAAGAAGATGTCACGATTTCACAACAAGATCAAAGAGAAAGTGCCAAGGAGAGAAGATGTCGTGATTTCATGATAGGGTCGAAGAGAAGTGCAAGGAAGAGAAAGATGTCATGATTTTGTGACATGTTTCATTTTCGCTGGCCAAAGACAAAAAAGGCACAAGGCAGCGAAGATGTGGCGATTTCATGACATGTTCCGTTTTTGTGAGCGGAAGGAAGAAAAGGCACAAGGAAGAGAGAGATGTCGTGATTTCACGACATGTTTTTTTTTCATGAGCGGAAGGCAGAAAAGGCACAAGGCAGCAAAGATGTCATGATTTCATGACATGTTCCATTTTCGTGGGCAGAAGGCAGAAAAGGCACAAGGCAGCGAAGATGTCACGATTTCGCGACATGTTTTGTTTTTGTGGGCAGAAGGCAAAAAAGCACAAGGCAGCGAAGATGTCACAATTTCACGACATGTTCCGTTTTCGCGGTGGCAAGACAGAAGGAGAACTAGGAGGTCGAGAATGTCATGATTTCGTGACATGCTGGTTTTCGTGGCGGCAAGACAAAAGGAGAACAAGGAGGTCGAGAATGTCATGATTTTTTGACATGCTGGTTTTCGTGGTGGCAAGACAGAAGGAGAACAAGGAGGCCGAGAATGTCACGATTTCATGACATGCTGGTTTTCACGGCAGTAAGACAGAAGGATAATTAGGAGGCCAAAAATGTCATGATTTTGTGACATGCTATTTTTTTGTGTGTTAAAGCCAAGAAGGGCAGAAAGAGACAAAAGTGTCACGATTTCGTGACAGGTCGCAACAGCACATTAAACAGGCAATTAACTGGAACAAAATGACAGTTAAAGGGGCAGTAGTAGAGAAAAGGCATGCAAATTTTTAATAACAGTTAACTGGAGTAAATGCGACAGTTACAGGTGGATTTACTGATAGAATTCATGCAGCTTTTTAATAACAGTCGTAGAAGGAGAAATCGAACAGTCGTATTTATAGAATCATAAAATACATGCATGCACAGAAATAAAGACGAACAGTCATGTTCAAGAAGACGTACAGTCATACTAGAGATATACGTTGCATGTAACGTAAATGCACACTCTCTAATTACAAAAGGAGTTACACAAAGAAGAAGTTACAGTTGACAAGTGGCAGAAGTAAAAATTAAAAAGAACAGTCACGGGTTGCATGCGAATTTATGAAAGCTAAAAATAGAGACTTACATGCTATAAAAATAGGTCTGCGTGAAGAATATTGTTGCTGCTGCAATTGTGAAAGTGCTATCGAAAGAGGGTGAGAAGAGTGTTGTTGACAAGCTAAGCAGTGAGTAATTACTGTGTTTTAAATTGGAGACCAATCAGGGTCTTATAAGAGTGAAGGCATTTGTATGTCATTTATATAACTTTCAAATCTATGATTCAAGTTGGTGCTTAGATAGGGGTTGGTGCTCCTTTCTGTAGGTGCAGATAAATCAGGGGTTGGTGCTCCTTCCAGTGGGTGTTGGTAAACAGATTATAAAATTGGTGTTTTGCAAAGGCTAAATTTGGACCGTAGTCCAAGCAATCATTCTTGAGGAGTAGCCAAATTGGTGAACCTCGTTACATTGTGTGTTGTGGTGTGCTCTCTTGTGTTTACTGCTTTATCTATTTTTAGTTCTCTTTGCTTCAGTTTTAAGAATTGCAGATCAGAATTTTTAGCTACACTGATTCACCCCCCCTCTCAGTGTCATTGTGAGAATATCACTATTGTATGAGCTCGTATATGGATAACTTAGCTAGAGTCATCTATAGGTTTTACTCCAATCTACTTTGTATAGTTACCACATGTCATGTTGGTGGACCTGGAAGGTTGTATTATCTTTGCCTAGGTGTGGCTTTGGCATTTATGGGAGTTGCGGGAGGTTGTGGTTGACCATATTGCCTAGTACTTGTTGCTATGTTAACAATATCAACCATCCCAATGCATCCATGGGTAGGTATATCAGCTCAAACTTGATTGAATTGGACCCCTTGCTCTCTAGGGGCCTCATGATTTGGCAACGAGTTTCTGTATATGCCCATGTCTCTATTATCGGGAGCCAGTGGGTTGTCAACTTTGAGTTCTTTTGCCTCAATCATGTTTTGCACTTGATGCTTAAAACCAATGCAAGCCTTAATGTCATGCCTTGGTATCCTATGATAAGGGTAAAATTGATCTTCCCTATATCCTTTTGGCTTAGGATGGTTGGGATCTATAAGAGGTATATCAAGAAATATGATCCTCCTAGCATCACTCAGTTGATTAAATATTGATTGCATTGATTTTGTTAGAGGCATGAAATAGAGAGGTGGCTTGTGTTCTCTATTTTTCCCTTGGTTGTTCCTTTGGTTGTAATTGGCTGGCGGGTGATGTGCTTGAAATTTTTGGGGTTTTTGTGCACCCCTATCCTTAGGTGTAGACAATACAACTTGATTGACTAGAGCAGGGTTACCCTACTTCTATTTGTACTTGTCATTATTAGCATTCTTGTTCCACTCCTTTTTGTTTAAGATTTTAATGGTTCCCTCATCTACTTTTATTTCTTCGATGAGCTTGGCCTATGCCAAAGCTTCCTCAAATGAAGGATATTGTTGAAGTTGTAGTAAGAGGGAGATGTGTTTAGAGCAAATTTTGATGAACATGTGAATGATCTCTTCTATGGGAACGTAGAATGATAATTTTACCATGACTTTTCTCCATCTATTCCCATAATCCATTACTGGCTCATCATCATATTGTTTCAAGTTGGCCAAGTCTGAAAGGTTCACCTTCTTCTTAGAACCAAAGGAGAAACACTTTAAGAATGCGTTTACTAGTTTTTCAAAGTTGGTTATGCTATGATTAGATAGTTGGTTGAACCATTGAGTGGCATCACCTAAAAATGTCATTATGAATGTTCTTAGCATGAGAGCATCATTGTCTTCAAGATGAAAATAGGCATTGATAAAATTGGTGACGTGCTCTTTTGCATCCTCTTCACCCTTAAATTTTTCTAACCTAGGCATCTCAAAGTGCTTAGGATATGGAGGGCTAGGGATTTATGGGCATAATGATTGGTTGTGTATTTTGCTCAATGTTGGCGAGTTCCCAGCTGCCTCTTTTTTCTCAAAGGATTTCATCTTTTCAACAAGCTCTTGAAATACCTTTGATGCATGGATTTCCTCCTCTTGTAGGCCTACTCATAGTGGCAATGGAGGTAACTCTCTATCCATTTTATTTTTTATGTTTTCCTCCCTCTTATGAGGGGACTCAGGATTGTGATTCTGGTTTGTTGTGTTTGCCCTTTCCCCACTAGTTGGATTTCATTCATGGTTTGGTGGGGGATTTCCTTGTGGGTTGTCTTGTCTAGTGCACCTCTCCTTAGGTGAGTCAACATATCTAGTTCTTTGGTGGTCACCACCATTTATCTATAAATTATTAAGAGCTAGCTGCTCACCCTACTCTCTTAAGTGTTGCTCATGTTGGCACAAGAGTCTTTCTCTTTGTTTATCCTATTCGAGAGCTTCCACTAGCTCTCGCTCCTTACGTAATGCATTTTCTAACCGCATCACATAGTCAATTTGCACTGTCATAGAAGACTCATGTTTATCTAACTCTGTTCTTGTTGTCTTGACTCGCAGATTCCTTGAGGAGGTTTCTACTATACCTGTACTCTTGCTAGCTAATGTGACTTTTTCAGTGTACTGTTGAGTATCTCTACAATCAAACTTTATGTGTCTACTACGGGGTCACTCTGAGGTATCCCCAGACTGGGAGATGTGTTTAGAAGTCAAATTTCATGAGCTTCTAGATGCAGAGTTCTCAGTAGTTATAGTTCTTTGAGTTTATCATGTAGGAAACCGATCCAACCCCTATAGATATCTTGTTTTCCATGGCTAGTCCCATGGGGTGTCATTCACTCCTATGAGGTCATAGTCTATGGGAATATTTCATTTTGTGTGAAGGGTTTCTTCTATCTGATTCCCATGACTAGATGTAGCTCTAGTTTCCTACCCTTCAATGGGTAGACTTGTTTCATATTTTTCTTGTGAATCTTGAGGTGTTGCGACTCTTGCTTACCTTCTTGATGAAGAGGGCTTTGTCATGATAGGTTTTCTCCATGTGGATGGAGATGTAGTAGTCTTGTCATCCCCATATGAAGAATGAGTTTTAGAACCTTATTTATGTCCATGTGAGGAGGAAGCCCTTGAATCTTCCTCACGTATTTGAGATGTTTATGTGTGTTTAGAGGAGGCCCTTGAGGTCTCCTCATGTCTCCTTGATGAGGATGGTTGTGAAGCCTCTTTTTTTTTTATGTGACTTTGTTCCATGATGTGGTTCCCTACTTGGGGTTTCTTGAGGAGATCCCCTAAGGGTTGAGTTATCACCCCTTAGGCTCACGGAGCTATGTCTCATGGTATTACGGGTAGGTCATTCAATGTTACTACAACTCCGCCTATGGGTATGAGTTGCTTCAATCTCTCCCTCGGTATCATACCGAGGGTGTTTACTTATTGTTTTGACCATGTTGTCTATGAATTGATCTTTTGAGTTGCAATTTAGGAATAGCCACACAATACCAAACAAATGTTTATCTTGATTATTGATTTAAGTGTGCCCTAAACTGTTTGGTGTGTTTTGATGTGTTTTTCTTTCGATTTCTTGATCTTGTTCTTGGATTAAGAATGAGAAGAATCATACATAGTGACAATCAAGTACACCCATGCCAAACATGGTTGTCTCAAAATAAGCTAGGGTAGACCATTGAAGACCCAGTGGGGGGTTCACCTAGCTCTTCCACTCTAAACCAATGATTGTTCCAACAGTGGGAGATAGTTTGAGCACAAGTAACTTAGTGTCACTATAAGTAATTTTATCAATCTATTTCTAAGAAAGCTCTAGGGGGAAAACCAGTGGAAGGAGATGAATTCCAATGTCACTGGACTGAATTGAGGGTTGGTGATGAAATCCAACTCCCCAATTTTTAAATGAGACGTGTGTGTGTGGTGTTCATTTTAAGCTTGTGTAATATAAATTTCCTCATATAGCAGCAATGAGTATTTCCTATATGCCTAAGTGCAAAAATACATTTCATTATTTAGAAATATGCATGAACTACTATGATTTGTATGAGCACACTTTATTTTGTGCAGCTATGGCCTCTAGCAGGGCCTCAAAGCAAGCAAACAACATACAATGTCTAGCACGTTGGATTCTAGGGTGAACTTTTTAGGCATAAGTTGTTGTTCCTAGCAATGCCTAGTGGAAATCTAAAAGAAGATCTAAGATATGCAAAATGCTTAATTCTTTCTCCTTTTATTATTTCAATTTCCAAACATAAATGTGCTTTAAGTTCTCTATTTTAAACACATAGAAGTAAATAAAAAGCTATAGAATATCAGATAGGTTGTACCAACCTTTGATCCAGCTCAGAGATTCGGTGTTTTGACCTCTGCTGCACTCTAATTCTAGTCGTTGTTGACTAGAGCGGCTAGTTCTTGGCCACTGTTAGTGGAAGTGGCTAAAGCTTTATTGGCCATTGTGGCTCAGGGTGGCTAGTGTAGCTCAGAGCGGCTAGACCTGCACATAAAACTAAGTTAGTATTTTGGTAGTAAATGAAAAATTAGTGGAGGTCCCATCATGATCACCATTTGTAGCAACCTCGGGATGCACGCACCGCTCTTTTTTATGTTGCTTGCAATGTATTAAAAACCCAAGATGAAATGGAAGACAATGAAAAGCATATAACACAAAAATAACAAAGATAGATATCTTTATTCGTATTGAAACCTGGTTACATGTCGGTCCCTCTTAGGGATACCCATTTCAATACAATAAGATTACAAATAGGCAAAGAGTGCCCCTTTCATGAAGATGTGGTGTGCTTTCAAAAAGCTTCCCGGTTTCACACACGAAAATGTATGAGGGCTTACAGATGCCTCCTTCTCCAGGTATATTTCCTAGAGGGATCCCTTTTGCTCTTGTATATTGTAGATTTCGTTCGATCAACCTGTGGCCCTGTAAGCAATGAAACAACAACACACACTTAGATGTCCGAGAATACCTCCCCATATGAGGTTGTTAGCAATGGATATAACAAATGAAAGCAAGTGCAAATTAGAATAATGCTATGAATGTGAACGAATGAAATGATGCTATGCTAAAAAAAATAATGAATCTAATGTTTAAACCCTAAGCTAAGCCTGTGGGCCACTATCCAAGATAGCGGCTACTAAAGTGACTCTCATCCTCTTTACTCCAAAGCTATGGATCAAAGCTTGTATCCGATGTTGAAATAGTGGTTGTTATGCTCTCCAATATGTCAGGGATTCACCGTACACATGATCTCTAAGGGAACTCTCCAAGTCTCGAAAGCTCTCCTCAATGACCTATCTTGATAAATTATTTGGATAAAGATCTCTCAGATAAAACATGTCTCTCCTCTCTTCCAAGATAGATAAAAATATTCCTTCACTTTGGTGCTCTTAGGCTTGCATCTTTTATAGTGTGAAACCCTAGGTCTATGTCCAAGCCCTAGGAATGAATTTCTCATACGTAGTGCGAGTTAGCATGAGAATATTTTTGTCTTTTCTATATTTGGAGGCTAGTTAACTGAAATATAACTACCAACTTGAGTCTCCTATGTGAATTGGTCATTAGCATGAGAAGCTTTTGTCCTTTTTTTATGTTTGGAGGCCAGTTAACTAAAGTCTAAATGCAAAATCAAGTATCCTATGTGAAATGGTCATAAAAAGGAATGCAAATTTACTCCCACTACATTTATTGCATGCATACTACCACTTCCACCCGTTATTAGGATTATTTATCGATAAAACTACTTTTAGGGTTTAGCCGCTATCGTCTACAATGACTAAGATTTGGTCACTGTCATCTATAGTGGCTAAGGTCTGGCCACTCTAGGCTTGAGAGACTAGTATGTGGCCACCCTAGGCTTGAGCAACTAGGATATTTCTACCCTTTGCTTGAGCGGCTAGGCTTAGATGTCTTGAAAAGGCCCCAAATGAGTGGTGAGAACCACTTTTGATGCTTGGAAAGTCCAATATTATATCATATGATCTTATGAATGTGTCTATGTGAGTAGCTCCCCTAAGCATGATACATTTTAGGTGTCTACATATTGTTCTCATAGTGACCTCCATTTAATCAATACCCTATTCTTCTATTAACTCTAATAAAGGGTCTTCTTTGATTGCTTGAGTAGCTCCTGGTAAAATAGGTGCCACGGATTCTACTAAAATTTCTCTAAGTTTCCTCAATTATGTAGGATAATAATAGGATTAATGAATCTGTGTGTTGCCCCTATCTTTAGGAGGGAATTCATTCCATACAACCTATATATTTGTTCCTTTTTCCATAGGCTCTAGTAACATTTATTCATAAGCATATTTTTGATGTTGAATTTGGGCATATTCTTATTTTCCCATTATTTTACTGTATATTCCTTTCGGGTCATAAAACCTCCAAGTTATCTCATCAAATTTCATATTGTCTAAATCAAATATTCCTTTGAGAATTGTAGGGTAGCCAAAAATTATATAGTCCCTAAAGCGATAGGGAATGTTGAGCCAAGGGACTCTACCATGTTTCTTTACTAGTCTCATCTTAGCTTCCTCGGCCACCTGCCTACATAACTCCAGAGCTGCTAGGGACAATGGACAATACATCGATAATAGCTTAGGGGGAATTTTGGCTCCATAGAGCCTAATATAGGTGAACCCTTCAGAGAAAAAGAAATTCCCAATCTCCTTTTCTTTTATGAAAGCCCTTACTCCTGGCCCTAACCTATCAAGGAGTTTGTCAATTAAAGTCTAGTGAATCTCTACCATAAAATGGTCATAGAACCAGCCCATGTGAGTCTGCCCTTCATGTATTCTCCAAAAACTGGTCTAGACATAAGGACTCTTAATGGCTTCTACTCTTTTTTGGGCTTCTTCTCCCAATTGCCCCACTATCAGGTGGATGAAAATTGAGTATTGAGAAAAATAGGGCATCTCTTACCTTTGTTCAAAAATAGCAATTTTTAATTCTATCATCTGCTCGTGCATTTGGTTACTCAATTCTAGTTCCCATGCATAAATTAGGGTATTATTTATCTGGTTGCTTTATGCTACGAAATATAAGATATTTCTGCTTACTACATTGAGATCTTGTTCTCCTAGGACAATATTTACCATATCACAAAAATCTTGGACCCATGGCCTAAAAGTAGTTTTCCTAATTGGGAATTGATCAACTATTTTCTCATTTGTATCAAACAAATATTTAAAAACTTCTAATATTGTTAACATTTGAGATTGAAGTTCAATTACCCATTTTATTAACCAGGTGGTAGACTCTATCAAATTGAAAACTTGCTTGATGTGCTCGACTTTGATGCTGAACACCGGTCGGTATTTATTATCTTGAAATGTTCTAGTCCTATCGTCATATGCCACTTCTAACCATGCCATCAAGTCTTAGGAGAAGTAAACCTTCGAACATATCAACTTCCCGAGGTTGTTGGTCCATCTGTTACTTCTAGGGAAACCCTTGTACTATAACCTCCTGGCTTTATGAAATAGGTCAACCATTATCCAAGGGGTTCTATTATCACTCTCCATTACATGAGCAAAACTCCTGATACATGCATTTTAGATCTCGTACTATTGTGCTGGAGTAGGTTTCTTATCAGCTCTACACTTTTGAATAAAGTCATACATCATGCTACCAGGTACAAGCGGTCCAAAAATCTTAGAGTACAGTGACTAGTTTGTAATGAATTTTACCGCCTCTCTAGTGTCTTAGAGAATAAAAGCATCTCTCTAGGATGTCATTATGCTTACGGTAATTATTTTGGTTTCTCTACAATGAAAAACTCGAACCTCTTTTTCTCTATGCACCTCTTGCGTATTAATTTCTACTCAAGATTACCAGGGTGGCAAGATCGACTGATTTTCATGAGTTCAAATACTAGGTGGTGAAACGAGTTCAAATTTTTTTGCATGACTTGTCATTAATACCGTATTACCAACTTATTTTTAAAATTGGCTAATGGAGATCTGCCAACATTTTTTTTCTAAAGTCAGACCTTTATGGTAGGTGGTGTCCTTCATCCTATGTGTTCATGGATTATTTGGTTTGTATACTTGCAATCATTTACATTTTTGTTATTGGTCACTAAAAATTCTTCTTCTCTGACGTAGAAATATGACGTGGTAGTGGTGGCCTCTTTTTTAAACATCGTTTCACCTAGGCCTCGAATGATAATTAAATCTCAGGGATCGATTACACTTTTAATTGGGCAGTAATCATCCTAGGGATCCTTCATAATGTTTGATTCTTGATGTGAGTGTATGTCATCATCTTGGATATCTATTAGGAGGGATGCATCTTATAAGCTTATTCTGAATATTTTTGGATTGTTAGATTGGATGTTCGACCATGTGCAGCCGTCTGATTGTTTACACATACCTTAAGCTACCTTGAATAACCATGAATGAGCATAGTTGTTCGATCATATTGGATATGAATGCAGCCCTTGATTTTATTTGTACCATCGAATATACTGTAGTGTATCCTTAAATAAATGATATTCGTTATATCTTGGTGGGTTAAAGCATAGCCATCGATCTCCCTTTAGTTCTTGATTACTTTTTATTGAAGCACTGCCATTAGATTTGGCCTTGAGTGTTCACAACTGTCGATTGGTTTTGATTTTGACTTATCAATTCTTTATATCACCTTGATTAATCCATGACCATAGGATCTGTTGAAATATTAAATGTGTCCATTGATCCCCTTTTGTATATGACTTATGCCTTGGATGAACCACTGTCATAAGATCGATTTGAAACATATCGCGATCGTTGATCGAATTCAGATTTTTTTTAAATGAGATTTATTAATCCATGATCATATTTCTCTATCATGCAGAACCATTGGATCTATTGTACTTAACCACATTCATTGAATCTAGTTAGACTTACGATCATTTTGACTTTGGGCTCGAGGGGGCATGCTTTTAACGATCATCCTTCTCATGGTCTACGGTGTCGTTGATTTACCTCCAAGGGTATCGCTTCCATTGATCTTTTTAATCCTGCACATGTTTTAATTGAATAACGTGATTAATTTCCACCATTGGATCAACTTTTGTTCTTTCGTAGCCATGGATTTTTTATTTCCTACGGGTTAGAAAAAAGTATGCTTCAAGAACTTTTATTAACCTAGGTTTAGCAGAAGGGGGGATGATTAGACAATGTATTAGGACCCTTGCTTAAGCTTTATTACCATAGTTTAATCAACATTTACTTAGCCTTACCGATTGTTTTTACCTTATTTTAATTGAAGCATCGCTATCGTTAGATTCTCTTGGGATATAATGTAGTCGTCAATATTACCTAGATCCGTGTATACCTTGGTCATCTAGGGTGAAAGCACATCCGTTGGATCTATCAGTAAATCTAGCACTACCTTCGGATTTGTGAGAAGGATTCTTTTTATTTTTAATAGCAAGCATGTTCATTAGATATTTTTTGAATGAATCGCAATGGTCGGATTTACCTCGACTTGTTTCTTTGATTTTGAATTTGACTTGATTGTCACCATCTGATTTCTATGAGGTCTTTCGCATTCATTGATTTCCTTTCACCTGTAGGGTTAGTCTTGAAGTACAAGCACAACCATTGATTTAAAACATATTTTATCGCTACCATTAGATCTTATTTATTTAAAGCAATCAATGTTACAAGGGAAATGCCAAAGGGAGCGCATCCGTTAGATCTTTCTTGATGAAGCGCTATCGTCGGATCCATTTAATCAAAGGACACATGTTTTTAGTTTTTAAACCTTAGACTAAGACATTTCATTTTACCTTTCAACTTGGTCGGCTTATCTCCTAGTTGACTTATTAAAGCACAACTGTTTTATTAGGGAAGAATGGAGCGCCACCTTTAGATTAAGTTTAAGGTGTGCGATTGTTAATGTATGGGGGTGCATTATCATTCTTAGCCTTAGGTTTATTTGATTTAAATACCATGGTGCTTTTTAGACCTTGATTAATATTTTTAGGACTTAGGGCTTTAGTGATTTATCATACTCGATTTATGCCCAAAAATATATCATTATTTGTGAGATTGAACTCTTGATTTTTAATGGTCAGATTTTATTAAAAGGGATTGCCTTTTGTAACCTTTTTAAGATATAAAATTTTTTAAAGGTGCACATATTAGAAATTTCTAAGGTTAGACTCATTAATCAACTTATGGAAAATCAACTTCTCTAATAAGATGCAATAAAGACCAGTAATGCTTGCTATTTTTATGAAACAAAAAATTTAAATTTGGGTATTTCAAAGTTTGATTCAAATTTGGCTCCAATAAGACCATTGAAATTATAATGGGTTGTACCTCACCGAAGGAATATTTTGGAATCAATTATCCAAGGGAGGCCATCGCATTTGCAAATCTATTAGGCTAACATGGCAAACTATTTATTTCATACCAATCAAACTTAGAGAGCAATTTCATTACTACTTCATGATAAAACTTAATGGTAGGTTCTTTGCATTGGTATTCTCCATTTATTTTCTTGAAAACAAGTTGAGAATCACCAAATATCCTAATATGTTAATTCTCATAGCTATAGCTAATTGAATACCTAATATTAAGGCTTCATACTCTATAGTTTTGTTTGTGCATTGGAAGTCAAGTTTGAATGATAAGGATATAGGTACCCTAGGGTGTATGAAACATGAATCTAGCACCTTGACCTTTCATGCAGTTAGAGCCATCAAATAATAGTGTGATATCAATGTCTTCCTATATAATGTCATCTTATTATTCAATGACAGAAAATACTGAATCATCTAAGAGCTCAATAATCAAAGGATGATTAGGTCCGAGGTGTAGACCAATTGGTTCATCCAAACCCCATAAGTGGGGTGGAGTTCCAAGGTTCAAATCTCCAACCTCGTCGAACTGAATGCTTGTCCCTTTCCTGGTGCTTTCAGTAGCGTAAAAGGTTTAAAATGATTGTGGCATGGTGGTTATAGGGGCAGATTGCGTGAAGATCTATGTGGCAATTTCTAGGGCGAACAACGTAGAATACTGTGGTGGCCATAAAATTTGGACAACCTGTCCGGATTCATGGTGGCTACCAATTCCACCATGTAAATTAAAAATAAAATATAAATAATTAAAGGATGATCACTAGGTAGTGGAGCTTCTGCAAGTTGATCAGCTATAACCTGAACTTTGATGGATTTTTGGCTAATGAATTCAAGGTCAAATTCAATAAGGAGCATTATCCATTTAGTGGTACGGGTGTTATTGTAAGTGTGAGACATCATATAATCCAGAGTATTTTCTCTAGCTATGACATATGTTGTGTGAATAAGCATGTAATGTCAAAGTTTCTTAGTGGCAAAAAACACTACTAAGCATAACTTTTCTACATAAGTGTATCTAGTTTTATAGCTTACCAATATTCAACTAATGTAATAGACATCTTGCTCTCTATTTTCTTCAAAAAAATTTACAATAATTGTCCCTAATGCAAATTTCATTGCTGAAATATAAATATAAAATGGGACCCCCAAACGAGGAGGAGCTAAGACTAGCAGAGAAGCTAGGTATTGCTTAATGTCATCAAAGGCTTTTTTACACTCATCTATCCAAGAAAATGACACCTCATTTTGTAGTAGGTTATTGAATGGCCTACATTTATCAAAAATTTGTACAATAAAGTGATAGATTGACTAGATCTTTCCTTGTAAACTACACAATTCCTTTAAGTTAGTTGGTGGAGGCATCTCCATGATGGCCTTGACCTTGTTTAAGTCCACCTCAATGCTTCTTTTGGAGACAATGAACCCTAGAATTTTGCTCGAGGTAACACCAAAGACACATTTATTTGAGCTCAACCTTACATTATGCTCTAGAAGTCAATCAAAAAATTTCTCCAATACACCAATGTGCTCTTGTCAAGTTTTAGATTTAGCCAAGATATCCACATAATCTTTAATAATCTTAAGCATGTAGTCATGTAAAATGTATGTCATAGCATGTTGATAAGTGGCACCTACATTTTTGAGGCCAAAGGGCATCACCTTGTAACAAAAAATTCCCCAAGGTGTAGTGAATGTTAATTTGTGTTGGTCATCAAGATTTATTCGAATTTGGTTGTATCCTAAAAAATCATCCATGATAGAAAGCATTTCATGGCTAGTGTAGGTGTCAACAAGAGTATCAATATTTGGGAGAGGAAATTAATCCTTAGGATACACTTTGTTGAGATCTCAAAAGTTAGTGCAAATGTGTATTACCCCATTGGGCTTATGAATGGGTACCATATTTGAGAGCCACTTAGGATAATAAATAGGTGTAATTAAACCCACATCTAGAAGTTTTTGGAGATCTTATTTGACCAAGAGGTCAATGGTAGGATGCATCCTTCTAAGTTTTTGTTTGACTAATTTAGCATTAGGATGAAAGGTGAGATTATGGACAACCAAGCTAGAGTCAAGACCAGGCATGTCTGTATAGGACCATGCAAAAATATCCTTTTTCCTATTTAGGAGAGCAATTAATTGCTCTTGTTCATCGTTAGATAAGCTTTTTCCAAGATTGACAATTTAGGGATTGTCTTTGTCTGAACTAAGGTCCACATTGATGGTATATTCAATAGACATATGGGAACCTTCCTCAAGTTCATGGGGCATAGGGATAAGATGAATATCATCTAAGATGTCATCAAACTCTTCTAACCTATCCTCATATATATCTACCTATAAAACCTTAGGTTTTGAAGGTGAAGGTGAAGGTGAAGGCGAAGACGGAGGGGATGGAGGAATGTAGTTGGCTAAAGCCCTTAATAATTCCTTAGACAAGAAAAAATTAGAAAAGGATGGAGGTAAGGAAATTTGGTCCATATCAATGAGACTCATGTCAATTAGAATTGGTTTAGCCAAATCATATGGATTATGGAGTGGGGTGAATAAATCAACAGGATTCATGTTGATTTATGGGAAAGTGAATAAGGTCTAATGGAATGGATGGAACCTAAGAACCGATTCTAGGAACTTGGTAAACCTGGACAACAACAAGCAACACAAATAAATTTACTTATCTAATTGATATATACATGCAATGCTAAAAAATTAAATGTGTTTTTGTTTAATTTTTTATTTTTTTGGTAGTGGTGAAAACCACTATTTTTGTGTTATATACATATGTTACAAGTTTGGATTATGAAATGGATTAATGAAGTAGGGGTGGTGGTTCACCGATAGGTGTGGCTCGCTCTTGTGGAAGAATCAAGTGAAATATGGGCTCATGGATGGGAAAAATTCTGAGATAAAACTCATCTTGTTTGGTATGGAGAATGATGGGGTCTGATTCCTCTTCAAATTCATCCAAAATTATTGACATAAGTTCAAAATTTTCATAGATTTAATTATCTAAATTTTCGTGATGGAGGGCTTCTTCTCTTGAATTGAGATTAAGCCTTTGGAAGGCTTGTTCAAGAGAAGAGGTTGTGGAAAGTGAATGGTAACATAGACCTGAACGGTCATGTACTTCTTGATATGGAACATCAATAGGCTGAAGTACTCCATGTTCATGCAATCCTAGGCCATGACCTTCCCAATTAACTATATGTAAGTAGCGAGATGGAAATCCTGACATGTTTGGGATATTGGCAAGTGTTGGTTCCTTGGGTTCGTCTAGGGGAGCTAGATTTGATGAAGAATCAATCCCCCCATACACAAAAATTATGCTATTGGGAGCTGAACCCATGTTATATACTACTCCTATGAATAAAGGTGGGTCACATGGGTGACCGAAATCCTTAGCATTAGGAATGGTAAATGGTGTGATGATGATATCTTGGACGATATATTCACCAATACCAAGATTAGTAAGGTGGACTTCAAATTGGTATGATGTGGAAAGACCATGGTTGGATGATGGTGAGGATGAAGATGTCTCACAATACATAAATTCAACTTGTGAATCATTAGGTTAGAGGAATGTATTAGATTGGTAAGTCTGTTGGACGGATGATAATGTTGAAGTGGATGGAAAGGATGTTGATGATGTGGATTGATTGCTACCACATGTGCATGTATTCAATGGTGAAGATGATGGGGATTGGTGATAGGGAGTTCCTCAAGAATGGGAACTTTTGATGATAAAATTGATGGAATGGTAGATGCATTGACTTATGGTGATAGTAAAATTTGGGTGGAAGGAAGCATGGACTCATATGGATTTGAAATAAAATTGCAATACTTAAACAACTCGACGTTCATCGGTATACAATGTACTTGTCCTTCATAAACATATTTTAAGCATTGGTGTAGTATTGAAAGAACACATCTCATCTCCCTCATCCAAGGTATTCCAAGGAATACATTGTACACCATGGATCCTTCCAAGATGTGAAACATAGTGTGCAATTTTTTGACCCCTAGTTCAATGGGCAAAACAACAGTGCCAACTGTGGAACATAAAGCATTGTTGAATGCTTTTAGGATGAATGATGACTTGGTTATATGATATGGAGGAAGGTTCAAATGATTAAGGCCAGACATGATGATGATATTAATGGAAGAACCAGTACCAATTAGAACTCTTTTAAACATCTTCTTATCAATTAGATTCATGATGTGCAACAGAGGATCTACTGGTTCTTATGATATTGGCTTAATCTCAAATTCATAGAATGTGATAGAATGCTCCATGCATATTTGAATGCTCCCTACAAATTTTTTGAAGGTATGAGGATATTGATATTGTATTTCAATGGATTTGAGAATATCCATTAATGCCTCACGATGTGGGGGAGATTGTTGGATTAACTCGTATATTGATAATTTGGTGGAAGCCATTTTTAGACTTGTGGTTAACCAGCTACTCAATGAGATGACTGGCAATGGTGGATGATTGATGATGGAATTAGAGGGTTTGATTGGCTATGAATTTGGATTGGTGATGACGAATTGGGGGAAATTTGGATGGGTGGTGATGAGGGAGTTTGTGACACACTTGCTTGAGGTTATTGTTGTAGACACGTAAATCGTGTCATGCTTAGGTAATTTGCTCACATAGACACATTCATAAGATCATAAGACATAATCTTGGACTTTCAAAGCATCAAAAGTGGTTCTCACCACTCATTTGGGGCCTTTTCAAGCCATCCAAGCCTAGCCGCTCAAGCCAAGAGTGGCCAGATCCTAGTTTCTCAAGCCTAGAGCAGACAGGCCTTAGCCACTATAGATGATAGCGACCAAATCTTAGCCACTACAAACAATAGCGGCTAGTCCATAAGAAGCATATTTTTCAACAAACAGACCTAATCATGGATAGAAGTGGTAGTTTGCATGCAATAAAGGTGAGTGGGAGTAAATTTACATTCCTTTTCATGACCAGTTCACGTAGGAGACTTGAGATTGCATTTAAAATTTAGTTAACTAAACTCCAAGCATAAATAAAGGACAAAATATTCTCATGCTAATAACCAGTTTGCATAGGAGACTCAAGTGGGCAGTTATATTTCAGATAACTAGCTTCCAAACATAGAAAATACAAGAAGCTTCTCATGCTAACTTACACTGCGCATGAGGAATTCATTCCTAGGGCTTGGACATAGACCTAGGGTTTCACACTATAAAAGGTGCAAGCCTAAGAGCACCAAGGGAGATCTTTTTTACAAGCAAAGATAGAGATAGAGACATCTTTTATAGAGAGAATCGATCTTTTATCCATCAATCTTGGTCATTGAGGAGAGCTTTCGAGACTCGGAGAGTTCCCTTAGATATCACGAGTACGATGAAGTCCTAATGGATTGAAGAGCATATCAACCATTATTTCAACATCAGATACAAGATTTGACCCATAGCTTTGGGGAAAAGAGAGCAAGGTTTACCTTAGCGGCCACTGTCTTGGACAGAGGCCCGCGGGCTTAGCTTAGGTTTTAGACATAGCTTCTTTTATTCTATTTCTTCATGTTTTCATATCATTAGCATAGATTTACATGATTTCATAGCATAGTTTCATCATATTTTTGTTAAATTATTTTATTACTAACAACCTCATCCGAGGAGGCAATCTCAGACATCTAAGCGTGTGTTGTTGTTTCATTGCTTACAGGGCCATAGGTTCATTGGACGAAATCTGCAACATACAAGAGCAAAAGGGATCCCTCTAGGAAATAGACCTATAGAAGGAGGCATCTATAAGCCCTCATACATTTTCGTGTGTAGAAATAGGAAGCCTTTATAAGCGCACCATCTCTTCGTGAAAGGGACACTCTTTACCTATTTGTAACCTTATTGTATCAAAATGGGTATCCCTAAGAGGGATCGACACATAACCGAGTTTTAATATGAATAAAGAGATCCATATTTGTTATTTCCATGTTATATGATTTTTCCTTGTCTTCCATTTCATATTGTGTTTTTAATAACATTGCAAGTAGCGTAAAAAGAGTGGTGTGTGCATTCTGGGGTCACTACATATGGCGATCACGATGGGACCACCACTAATTTTTCACTTGTTGTTGGAATACTAACTTAATTTTGTATGCAGGTCTAGCCGCTCTGAGCTACAACGACCACGAACAAGCCACTCTGGTTGACAGTGGCCAGAATTGGAGTACAACAGGGGTCAAAAAATTGACTCTCTGAGCTAGATCAAAGGTTGATATAGCTTCTCTGATATCTTATAGCTTTATGTTTGCTTATGTGTGTCTAAAATAGAGAACTTAATGCACATTTATGTTTGGAAATTGAAAGAATAAAAGAAGAAATAATTAAGCATTTTGCATATCTTAGATCTTCTTTTAATTTTCCACTAGGTGTTGCTAGGAACAGTGGCTTATGCCTAAAAATTTCACCCTAGAATCCAATGTGCTAGACATTGTATGTTGTTTACTTGCTCTGAGGCCCTACTAGAGGCCATAGCTGCACAAAATAAAGTGCGTTCATACAAATCATAGTAGTTCATGCATATTTCTAAATATTGAAATGTATTTTTACACTTAGGCATATAGGAAAGATTCATTGTTGCTATATGATGCACTTTGTGTTATGCAAGCTTAAAATGAACACCACACACACGTCTCATTTAAACATTGGGGAGTTGGATTTCATCACCAACCCTTAATTCAGTCCAGTAACATTGGAATTCATCTCCTTCCACTGGTTTACCCCCTAGAGCTTCCAAGAAATAGATTGAGAAACTTACTTGCAGTAAAACTAAGTTACTTGTGCTCAAACGGTCTCCCACTGTTGGAACAATCATTGGTTCAAAGTGGAAGAGCTAGGCGAACCCCCCATTGGGTCTTCAACGATGTACCCTAGCTTCTTTTGAGAAAATCATGTTTGGCATGGGTGTACTTGATTGTCACTATGGATGAGTCTTCTCATTCTTAATCCAATAACAAGAGCAAGAAATTGAAAGAACAACACATCAAAACACACCAAACAATTTAGGACACACTTAAATCGGTAATCAAGATAAACATTTGCTTGGTATTGTGTGGTTATTCCTAAATTTCAACTCAAAAGATCAATTCATATACAACATGGTCAAAACAATAAGTAAGCATCCTCGGTCTAACATCGAGGGAGAGACTGAAGCAACTCATACCCATAGGTAGAGTTGTAGTAACATTGAATGACCCACCCGTAATATCATGAGACATAGCTCTACAAGCCTGAGGGGTGATAATTCAACCCTTGGGGGATCTTCTCAAGAAACCCCAAGTAAGGAACCACATCATGGAACAAAGTCACATAAACAAAAAGAGACTTCACATCCATACTCATCAAGGAGACATGAGGAGACCTCAAGGGCCTCCTCTAAACACATAGAAACATCTCAAAGACATGATGAAGCTTCAAGGGATTCCTCCTCACATGGACATAAAGAAGGTTATAAGACTCATTCTTCACATAGGGATGACGATATTGCTACATCTCCATCCACATGGAGAAAACATGTTACCACAAAGCCCTCTTCATCAAGAAGGCAAACAAGAATTGCAACACCTCAAGACACACAAGAAGCATATGAGATAGGTCTGCCTACTGAAGAGTAGGAAACTAGAGCTACATCTAGCCATGGGAATAAAATAGAATAAACCCTTCATGCAAAAGGAAATATTCTCATAGACTATGACCTCATAGGAGTGAATGGCACCCCATAGGACCAGCCATGGAAATAAGACAACTAGACGGGTTGGATTGGTTTCCTACACAACCAACTCAAAGAACTGTAGCTACTGAGAACTTTGCATATGGAATCTCACAAACTGTGACTTCTAAACATTATCTCCCAATATAGGGGTACCTCAGAGTGACCCTACAGTAGATGTGTGGAGTCTTATCATAGGGATACTCAATAGTACATTGAACAAGTCACATTAGCTAGCAAGAGTATAGGTATAGCAAAAACCTCCTCGAGGAATCTACGAGTCAAGACAACAAGAACAAAGTCAAATAAACATGAGTCTTCTGTAATAGTGCAAACTAATCGAATGAGGTAGTTAGAAAATGCATTACATAAGGAGCGAGAGCTAGTGGAAGCTCTCGAACAAGATAAACAAAGAGAAATACTCTTGCGCCAACATGAGCAGCATTTAAGAGTGTAGGCCGAGCGGATAGCTCTTAACAATTTACAGATAAATGGCAGTGATCACCAAAGAACTAGACATGCTAACTCACCTAAGGAGAGGTCCACTAGACAAGATAGCCCACAAGGAAATAACCCACCAAACCATGAATGAAATCCAACTAGTGGGGAAAGGGCAAACACAACAAACCATGATCACAATCATGATTCCCCTCATAGGAGGGAGGAAAATGGAACAAATCAAATGGATAGAGAGTTACCTCCATTGCCACTGTGGGTAGGCCTACAAGAGGAGGAAATCTAGGCATCAAAGGTATTTCAAGAGCTTGCTAAAAATATGAAGACCTTTGAGAAACAAGAGGTAGCTGGGAACTCACCAACATTGAGCAAAATACACAACCAACCATTGTTCCCATCAATCCCTAGCCCTCCATATCCTAAGCACTTTGAGATGCCTAAGTTAGAAAATTTTAAGGGTGAAGAGGATGCACAAGAGCATGTCACCAATTTTATCAATGCCTATTTTCATCTTAAAGACAATGACACTCTCGTGCTAAGAACATTCATAAGGACATTTTTAGGTGATGCCACTCAATGGTTCAACCAACTACCTAAGCATAGCATAACCAACTTTGAACAACTAGTAAACGCATTCCTAAAGTGTTTCTCCTTTGATGCTAAGAAAAAGGTGAACCTTTCAAACCTGGCCAACTTGAAATAGTATGATGATGAGCCAGTAATAGATTATGGGAATAGATGGAGAAAAGTCATGGCAAAATTATCATTCTCCATTCCCATAGAAGAGATCATTCGCATGTTCACCAAAATTTTCTCTAAACACATCTCCCTCTTACTACAACTTCAGTAGTATCCTTCATTTGAGGAAGCTTTGGCACAGGCCAAGCTCATCGAAGAAATAAAAGTAGATGAGGGAACCATTAAACTCCGAAACAAAAAGGAGTGGAACAAGAATGGTAAGAATGACAAGTACAAGCAAAATCAGGCCAACCCTACTCTATTTAATCAAGTTGTATTGGCTACACCCAAGGATGGGGGTGCACAACAACCCCAGAACTATCAAGCACATCCCCCACCATCTAATTACGAGCAAAATAATAATCAGGGAAGAAACCAAGAATGCAAACCACATCGTTATTTCACGCCTCTGACAGAATCAATGCAATCAATCTTTAATCAGTTGAGTGAAGCTAGGAGGATCATATTTCTTGATATACCTCTTATAGATCCCAACAATCCTAAGTCAAAAGGATATATGGAAGATCAATTTTACCCTTATCATAGGATACCGAGGCATGACATTGAGTCTTACAATGGGTTTAAGCATCAAGTGCAAAATATGATTGAGGCGAAAGAACTCAAAGTTGACAACCCACTATCTCCCGATAACGGAGACAT
Source organism: Wollemia nobilis (assembly GCA_028583015.1). Classification (NCBI taxonomy): domain Eukaryota; kingdom Viridiplantae; phylum Streptophyta; class Pinopsida; order Araucariales; family Araucariaceae; genus Wollemia; species Wollemia nobilis. The sequence goes on along the minus strand of JAQPPZ010016436.1, from coordinate 15,808,139 downwards.
GGGCATATACGAAAACCCATTGCCCAATCATGAGGCCCCTCGAGAGCAAGGGTTCCATGTCAATCAGGTTCAAGCTGACATACCTACCCATGGATGCATTAGGATGGTTGAGATTTTTAACATAGCAATAATGACTAGGCAGTATGGTCAACCGCAACTACCTGTAGCTCCCATGAACATCCTTGTTGCTCCTAGACAAAGGCAAGACAACCTTATAGGTCCACCAATGTGACCTGTGGTGACTGCTCAGAGTAGATTGGAGTAAAACCTATAGGTGACTCTAGCTAAGTTATCCATTTACGAGCTCATACAATAGTCCCCAAAGCATAGGTAGGCTCTAATGGAGATTTTAAGGACAATCAAGCTCCAACCGCAAGACGTGAATGCATTGACTCACTTTTTGGGACAAGTGCAAGAATTTCAAGAACCTATAATCCGATTCTATGACCATGATATTAAGACAGTTTCTACTGTCTTACCATACTCTCTGCTAAATATTGTAGCAACGATCAACAAATTACCTTTCAAGAGGGTCTTGATCGATATAGGTTCATCAATAAACATTATCACAACTGCAATAGAGCACCTCAAGATCCCCAAGTCCAATATCATTCTAGGAGCTTACACATTGAGATATTTAATGATGCTTTATGCAATACTGTAGGAATGATAGTCCTACCCATCAAGGTGGGGCACAAGACCATCCCCGTGATGTGTCATATCTTGGAAGGAGCTATGCAATACAACATCCTCTTAGGGCACCCTTGGATAAGGGCCATGAAGTGTGTGCGTTCGATCTTGCACCAGTGTGTCAAGTATGTGCATGAGAACAAAGTCTATGTGGTTCTGGCCGATGAAGAGCCTTTTAAATATGTTAATCAGATGGACATTCCAAGATAATTTGTAATCCCTTCTACCCATCTATTTGTAGCACCTTCATCCCCAACCACACAAGTGGATAATGAAGACAAATGGGTAAGAAAAGACCCATGCACTTCAACACCTCCTGGTGCACTCAAAGTAGTCAATGCTTCTAAAGTACCATTAATGTCAAAACCAAAAGACAATCAGAAGCTAAAGGCACCCTTAGTTAAGGAAGAAAGGCCCAGGGAAGTACCAACTGTAGCCATTTCCAAAATGCCAAGCCCTATGGAAGAAGATCTTCAAGATCAAGATGAAGATAGTGATTATCACCTTGCTTCGCCAGTGTCATCCATAGGGTCATCCATGTCGCATGCATCAATACACTTGGCAATAACAGGCATATGGGAGTACCTCATGCAGAACATTACCTTTATACTTATAATTGATTCTGCATAAGACATGGGAAGGCCTAAGTACTTGAGGCCGCCAGTGGAAATAGTGGTTCCACTTGGAATCCCTCCCAACCAAACCAATTTTATATGTGCCAGCCTGGACTGCACCCATAAGTCTTTAGATATAGAAGATGATAGTGACAAAATATTCATGATCAATGTTCATTACCTCTCTAATCCCGAGTTTTCTCTAAGCTACTTTGAGCATTGCCATTGGCATGGCTATGGCCTTGGCATATATGAGTAGGGGTGCAGACAGGCATACGAGCCATAATATCAGCTTCCCTCCGATATATTTTGTTGAGCAAGGTGCAGCAACAGTATTGTCATTGTTGTCAACACAGTCAGATAGATCTGTTGATGCAGTGGACAGGAAGTTCAAAAGCTATTCAGATGCAGAAGACAGGAGTTCAAAGGTTATTCAGAGTATGTACAGTGATTTTCCAAGAAGACCGAAGTGGCCCATATGCAAAAGATCAAAGAAAAAGACAAGTAAGAAAAGTGTCGCGATATCGCGACATATACAGCAAGCAAGAAAAACTGTCACGATTTCATGACATGTTGGAAGAGAGAGAAAAGTAGGAAAAATGTCACGATTTCGTGACATGTTGGAAGAGAGAGAAAAAGCAAGAAAAACTGTCACGATTTCGTGACATGTTGGAAGAGAGAGAAAAAGTAGAAAAACTATCATGATTTCGCGACATGTTGGAAGAGAGAAAAAGTAGAAAAAGTGTCACGATTTGTGACATGTTGGAAGAGAGAGAAAAAGTAGGAAAAACTGTCACGATTTCGTGACATGTTGGAAGAGAAAAAGGCAAGTGGAAAAACTGTCATGATTTCGTGACATGTTGGAAGAGAAAGAGAAAGCAAGAAAAAGTGTCACGATTTCGCGACAAGTTCGAAGAAAGAGAACAAGTAAGAAAAGTGTCACGATTTCGTGACATGTCGCATTTTCGCGACTAAAATAGGAGAGAGAAAGTAAGTTTGAAAAGTGTCACGATATCGTGACATGTCGCATTTTTGTGACAAAAGAAAGAGAGGAAGAAAAGTAAAGAAAGTAAGTTAGAAAAGTGTCACGATTTGTGACATGTCACATTTTCATGACTAAAATAGGAGAGAGAAAGTAAGTTTGAAAAGTGTCACGATATCGCGACATGTCGCATTTTCATGACAAAAGAAAGAGAGGAAGCGTAGGAAGAAGTGTCATGATTTCATGACAAAAGCAGAAAGCAAGACTTTGAAGGAAGTGTCATGATTTCATGACAAAAGCAAAGAAGTAAAGTATAGAAGTAGAAGTGTCACGATTTCATGACAAAAGTAGAGAAGAAGACTTCGAAGGCAGAAGTGTCATGATTTCGTGACAAAAGCAAAGAAGCTAAGTATGAAAGTAGAAGTGTCATGATTTCATGACAAAAGCTAAGTTGAAGACTACAGAGGTAGAAGTGTCACGATATCATGACAAAAGCAAAGTCAAAGTCTATGGAAGCAGAAGTGTCACGATATCATGACAAAAGCAAAGATGAAGTATACGGAGGCAAAAATGTCATGATATCATGACAAAAGAAAAGATGAAGTCTGAGGAAGAAATGTCATGATATCATGACAAAAGAATAGAGAAAGCGTACGAAGGTGAAAGTGTCACGATATCGTGACATGTATTTTCGTGGCAACAACAACAAAAGAAGCTATAGAGGTAAAAATGTCATGATTTCATGATAGGTCATAAATGCGCAAGTCAAGAAGGAGAACCCGACTGAAATGAGAAGTATGATAGTGGACCGACATCACTACGACATTTACAGGGGTAGTTATAGAGTGATTTCATACTATTGAAATATGAAGAGTGATCAAAAGTTAGTATGGCGGTTATAGGGTCTGTCTAGAATGAAATCATCAAGCGATGGATAAACCGAACATCTTCTTGAGTTGAAGCCGATGAAGACCGATGACAATCGACTAAAATTAGGGTTTACAGTTGTTATGAAAGCCGACTAAGATTAGGATTTATAGTCGACTAAGATTAGGGTTTTCATCATAAAAAATATTGTTATAAAAGGAGGGTTGTTTGGAGAATTGATGAGATTGTCGAATGTGTGTGAAATACGGTCATTGTGCATAGAGAGCAAGTCATGTCGAATCATGCTAAGTGCAAAATTTGCAAAGAGAGTAGAGTGCACAAAAGGGAGAAGATGATCATGAAGTTTGATTGTAATGAAGCAGAGTGTGCAAAGTGATTGCGTAGAGAGAGCAGAGTGCATAGAGAATGCAAAGGTGAAGAAGACCAGTTAGGGTCTTGCAAAAGCAAAGGTATCTTACTATCAAACTTATAGATTCAAATTGAAGTCCAGGTTGTAGCTTGGCATCAGGGGTTGGTGCTCCTTTCTATTGGTGCAGATAAATAAGGGGTTGGTGCTCCTTCTAGTTGGTGTTGGTAAATCAGGGGTTGGTGCTCCTTTCTATTGGTGCAGATAAATCAGGGGTTGGTGCTCCTTCTAGTTGGTGTTGGTAAATTGATTGTAAAGTTGGTGCTTTGCAAAGGCTAGATTTGGATGGTAGTCCAAGCAATCAATTTTTGAGGAGTAGCCACATTGGTGAACCTCGTTAAATCTTGTGTTGTGTGATGCTCTTTTGTTATACTTGTTGTATCTAGTAATAAGTTTTAATTGTTACGGTATTAAGAGCTATAAATTTAAGTTTATAGAGCTACACTGATTCACCCCCCCTCTCAGTGTCATTGTAAGACTAACAATTGGTATCAGAGCTAAGTTCCTGTACAAGCTTAACCGGCTAGGGTGATCTTGGAAGTAACACAATGGCATTTGAAGAAGTAAAATCAGAAAAGGAAGAAGGAGTGAACTCTGAAGTATGTGGTGAAAACCCTGAGGCTGAAGTAGATCTAGAAGGTGAGTTGATCTCTGCACTTGAAGAGTGGAAAATAGAGAGGAAAAAGAATAAGAAAATTTCAAAAATGCTTGAGGATGCAAATGAAATCATAACTAGTCTGAAAGTATAGACAGAAGAATACAAGAAAATATCTGAAGATCTCGAAGTACAAATTACCATGAAAATAGATTATTGCTGCAAACTAGAAGAAGAGAATGTTGGTTTACGGATGCAGATAGAAGAGATGAATCACAAAATTAGTTGCTATCACAAACGCGAAGAAAGTTCTATGAAGCTGGATAAGATTATAAATGACCAAAGGCCTGCAGGCATCAAATTTGGTCTGGGTTTCATCGAAGGAGAATCATCAAATGGATCAAAGGCCAAAAATGTAGAATCCATAAAGAATGAAGATAAGAAATAGGTTGATCAAGGAAAAATGTCTCATGCAAAAGAAAGCAATAATGCCAGGCACGAAAGGAGAATTGACAATGATGGATTCACCAATGTCACACATCAAAGAAGAAGAAGACCTATGGCTCCTACGACAACATGGCAAAGACCATCACCCAGGTTCAATTATCCCTTTTCTGGTTTCTGTTTTAAATGCAATGGCTATGGACATAAAATCTCAGACTGCAAATATAATGTAAGACCAAGGAATTTCACCAATAGAAATGCTTTTTCTCCTCTGATGAATTATACAGTAGAATGTTATAACTCGTCATAATTTTGGGCACATTGCAAGAAACTGTAGAAGTACATTTGCATCAAATCAGTTTTAGGGAAGAAAATTTCAACCAAATAGGATGAGACAAAATAGAAAACTTCTCGAAAAACATGCACAAGCTATTGATAAGGGAAAGGCAAAACAAGAGCCCAAAACTACTATCAAAATGGAGTGGAAAGAAAAAGAGCGACTTAAGGAAGAAAAGGAATCCTTAATCGTACAAACAACATTTAAAGCACAGAATAAATATGTACCATGGATACTTGATAGTGGATGCTCCAGTCATATGACAGGTGACAAACAAAAATTTGAGAAGTTACAGAAATATGAAGGTGGTTCAAGAAAGTTTGGAAATAATGATGGAGCTAAGATAGTTGGCAAAGGTTCAGTTAAAATTAGTGATGAAAAAATTAAGTCAGAAGAAGTCTTGTTTGTGGATGGTTTGAAACATAACTTGTTGAGCGTAAGTCAGATTTGTGATAAAGGTCATGAAGTAGTTTTTATGAAGCAAGGTTGTGAAGTCAGAAAAACAAACAGTGGAAAATTGATAGCAACTGGATCAAGGACATCTGGCAACTTGTACACGCTCTCAGAGACTTCAGAAGGAGCTTGTTTTATTGGACAGGAAGAAGAAAATTGGTTGTGGCACAAGAGACTCGGTCATATCAGTTTTGATAATCTAGTAAAAATCAACTCAAAAAGGGTAGTGAGAGATATTCCCACCATCAACAAACCCGCAAACAACATTTGTGCTTCATGCCAAAAGGGGAAGCAAACTAGAGTCACATTCAAAACAAAAGAGTACTACACAAGCAAACCTTTGGAACTAATACACACTGATTTATGTGGACCCATGAGAACACAAAGCATAAATGGTGACAAATATTTTATGTTGTGCATTGATGACTATTCCAGAATGACATGGATATTTTTCTTGAAGCATAAATCGAAGCTTTTGAAATGTTCAAGATTTTCAAAAACCATGTTGAGAATGAAACAGGAAAGAGGATCAAATGTTTAAGATCAGATAGAGGAGGAGAATTCATTTCAGAGGAGTTTACAGAGTACTGTGAAAAATACGGTATTAGGAGACAGTTTTCAGCAGCCAGGACACCTCAGCAGAATGGAGTGGTAGAAAGAAAGAACAGGACAATGTAGGAAATGGCATGGACTATGTTGGCTGAAAGTAGAGTAGCAGACAGATTTTGGAAAGAAGCAGTCCATACTGCGGTGTATATCCAAAATAGGTACATGCTGAGAACACATGAAAGCAAAACTCCTTATGAGTTGTGGTTCGGTAAAAGGGCAACAACAAAATACCTCAAAGTTTTTGGCAAGCAAGTGCTACATCAAAAGAACTCGAAGATAATCTTGGTAAGTTTGAAGATAGAGCGGATGAAGGTATTTTTGTTGGTTATTCATCAAAAAGCAAAGCTTACAAATGCTACAACAAGAGGCTAAATAAAATTGTGGACAAGTGTCGATGTTAAATTTGATGAAGGTAGAGAACGAGTAATTAGCTATGAAAAGAACTACCCAATTTATGAAGAGGTTATTGAAGGAGATGAGGAAAACGAAATGAAAAAGATACAAAAAATTGACTCAGATGATTTAAGTTGTGATTCAGAAGTGGAAGAAAATAAGAAATTCAAAATAGGCAGCTGGCAGAAAAATCATCCTAGAGAGCAAATAATTGGAGACCCCAAAGTTGGTGTTCAGACAAGAAGAAGAGTAGTAAGTAACTACTCTCTATTATCCAACATTGAGCCCAAAAATGTTGTTGACGCAAGCAAATATGAAAGTTGGATGAAGGCAATAAATGAAGAATTAGATCAGATCGAGAAAAATGAAACTTGGGAGTTAGTACCTAGACCTACAAATAAAAATATAATCGGGACTAAATGGATTTTTTGAAACAAATTGAATGAAGACGGACAGGTAGTCAGAAATAAAGCAAGATTGGTATGTAAGGGTTATGCACAAGTTGAAGGCATTGACTTTGAGGAAACTTTTGCACCAATAGCTAGACTAGAGGCAATTAGAATGTTTCTGGCTTTAGAAGTCTACAAGAATTTCAAAGTTTATCAAATGGATGTGAAATCAGCATTTTTGAATGGGAAACTTGAAGAAGAGGTTTATATTGAGCAACCAGATGGTTTCCAACTTGGTGATGATCCCAACTTGGTTTGCAAGTTGAAGAAAGCATTATATGGCTTAAAATAGGCACCTCGAGCATGGTATGCAAGGCTAGACAACTATCTCACTCAACAAAGGTTTAAGAAAGGTATGGTGGATAGTAATTTGTATGTCAAAACAGAAAATGGGCATCTTATTGTTCTTGTTGTATACGTAGATGATATCATATTTGGTAGCAACAAAGATGAGTCATGTAAAGATTTAGCAAATAAGATGCAGAAAGAATTTGAAATGTCAATGATTGGTGAACTTTCGTATTTCCTCGGGTTGCAAGTTAATCAAAATAAGAAGGGCATATTTATTTCTCAAGTTAAATATGTGAAAGAGATGTTAAAAAAGTTCACAATGGAGGATTGTAAGCCAGTTAGCACTCCCATGATGACAGGTTGCAAGTTGAGCAAGGATGACAAATCTCCACCTGTTGATCAAACCATGTACAGATCTATGATTGGGAGCTTATTGTACTCGATAGCTACTAGACCAGATATTTTGTAGGCAGTATGCATGGTAGCATGATTTTAGGCTAATCCCAAGGAGACTCATGTGACAAGAAGTGAAGAGGATTCTTCGGTACCTCAAGGGTACTATGGAGTATGGGTTATGGTATCCGAAAGGTAAAGACTTCACCCTTATTTTGTATTCAGATGCAGATTGGGCAGGATGTGTAGATGACAGAAAGAGTACCAGTGGAGGTGCATTCTATCTTGGAGACAGATTGGTCACGTGGCACAATAAGAAACAAGAGTCAGTTTCTTTATCGACAGTAGAGGCAGAATATATTGCAGCGACAACATGTTGTATGTAGGTATTATGGATGAAACAAACCTTGAAAGATCTTGGTATTAGCTTCAGTGAGCCAATATCAGTTAAGTGTGATAACACCAGTGCCATTAACATCTCCAAGAATCCGGTTATGCATTCACGCACAAAACACATTGCTATCAGGTATCACTTTTTGAAGGAGAAAGTTGCGAAAGGTGAGGTTAAGTTGGATTTTGTTCCAACTACAGAGCAAGTAGCAGATATCTTCACAAAACCATTGCCCAAGGAAGTTTTTGAGTACCTTCACAATAAATTGGGAGTGGTCACACTTCCCAAGAATTGACTAGCTACGAGGATCACATTCTCATGGGGGAGCATTTAAGTATTTGATTATCTTTTTGCTCATGTTCATGATTTTTGCTAAGTGTAATAAATTTTGCCTGAGAATGTTGTGCATGGACTCAGGGGGAGTCTGTAGTAGCCCTTTGGTATTATTGTCAAAGGGGGAGAAGAGTTACAGGAAATTGCACATGTGTTGCCAACAATTCCAAAGGGGGAGATTGTTGAGCAAGGTGCAGCAATAGTATTGTCATTGTTGTCAACACAGTCAGATAGATCTGTTGATGCAGTGGATAGGAAGTTCAAAAGCTATTCAGATGTAGAAGATAGGAGTTCAAAGGTTATTCATAGTATGTACAGTGATTTTCCAAGAAGACCGAAGTGGCCCATATGCAAAAGATCAAAGAAAAAGACAAGTAAGAAAAGTGTCACGATATCGCGACATATACAAGGCAAGAAAAACTGTCACGATTTCATGACATGTTGGAAGAGAGAGAAAAAGTAGGAAAAATTGTCATGATTTCGTGACATGTTGGAAGAGAGAGAAAAAGTAGGAAAAACTGTCATGATTTCGCGACATGTTGGAAGAGAGAGAAAAAGTAGGAAAAACTGTCACGATTTCGTGACATGTTGGAAGAGAGAGAAAAGCATGGAAAAACTATCACGATTTCGTGACATGTTGGAAGAGAGAGAAAGGAAGTGGAAAAACTATCACGATTTCGTGACATGTTGGAAGAGAAAGAGAAAGTAGGAAAAAGTGTCACGATTTCGTGACAAGTTGGAAGAAAGAGAAAAAGTAAGAAAAGTGTCGTGATTTTGTGACTAAAATAGGAGAGAGAAAGTAAGTTTGAAAAGTGTCACGATTTCGTGACATGTCGCATTTTCATGACAAAAGAAAGAGAGGAAGTAGAAAGAAATGTCAGATTTGCGACAAATGGAGAAAGAAGAAAGTAAGTGTCATGATTTCGTGACATGTCGCATTTTCGTGACTAAAATAGGAGAGAGAAAGTAAGTTTGAAAAGTGTCGCGATATCACGACATGTCGCATTTTTGTGACAAAAGAAAGAGAGGAAGCGTATGGAAGCAGAAGTGTCACGATTTCATGACAAAAGCAGAAAGCAAGACTTTGGAAGTAGAAGTGTCATGATTTCATGACAAAAGCAAAGAAGTAAAGTATGAAAGTAGAAGTGTCACGATTTTATGACAAAAGCAGAGAAGAAGACTTTGAAGGTAGAAGTGTCATGATTTCATGACAAAAGCAAAGAAGCTAAGTATGAAAGCAGAAGTGTCATGATTTCATGACAAAAGCTAAGTTGAAGACTACGGAGGCAGAAGTGTCACGATATCGTGACAAAAGCAAAGTCGAAGTCTATGGAAGCAGAAGTGTCGCGATATCATGACAAAAGCAAAGATGAAGTATATGGAGGCAAAAATGTCATGATATCATGACAAAAGAAAATATGAAGTCTACGGAGGTAAAAATGTCATGATATCATGACAAAAGAATAGAGAAAGCGTACGGAGGTGAAAGTGTCACGATATCGCGACATGTATTTTCATGGCAACAACAACAAAAGAAGCTATAGAGGTAGAAATGTCATGATTTCATGATAGGTCGTAAATGCGCAAGTCAAGAAGGAGAACCTGATTGAAATGAGAAGTATGATAGTGGACCGACATCACTACGACATTTATAGGGGTAGTTATAGAGTGATTTCATACTGCTAAAATATGAAGAGTGATCAAAAGTCAGTATGGCGGTTACAGTGGTCTAGTCTAGTAATGAAATCATCAAGCGATGGATAAACCGAACATCTTCTTGAGTTGAAGCCGATGAAGACCGATGACAGTCGACTAAAATTAGGGTTTACAGTTGTTATGAAAGTTGACTAAGATTAGGATTTACAATCGACTAAGATTAGGGTTTTCATCATAAAAAATATTGTTATAAAAGGAGGGTTGTTTGGAGAATTGAGGATATTGTTGAATGTGTGTGAAATACGGTCATTGTGCGTAGAGAGCAAGTCATGTCGAATCATGCTAAGTGCAAAATTTGCAAAGAGAGCAGAGTGCACAAAAGGGAGAAGACGATCATGAAGTTTGACTATAACGAAGCAGAGTGTGTGAAGTGATTGCACAGAGAGAGCAGAGTGCATAGAGAATGCAAAGGTGAAGAAGACCAGTTAGGGTCTTGCAAAAGCAAAGGTATCTTACTGTCAAACTTATAGATTCAAATTGAAGTCTAGGTTGTAGCTTGGCATCAGGGGTTGGTGCTCCTTTCTGTTGGTGCAGATAAATAAGGGGTTGGTGCTCCTTTCTGTTGGTGCAGATAAATCAGGGGTTGGTGCTCCTTCTAGTTGGTGCTGGTAAATTGATTGTAAAGTTGGTGCTTTGCAAAGGCTGGATTTGGATGGTAGTCCAAGCAGTCAATTTTTGAGGAGTAGCCACATTGGTGAACCTCGTTAAATCTTGTGTTGTGTGATGCTCTTTTGTTATACTTGTTGTATCTAGTAATAAGTTTTAATTGCTGCGGTATTAAGAGCTATAAATTTAAGTTTATAGAGCTACACTGATTCACCCCCCCCCTCTCAGTGTCATTGTAAGACTAACATATTTGGCCTGGGATATTATATCAGAGGCTGATATGACTCTCTTGCAGTGGCATTGGATAGATTAAGCTTAGGATTAGTAGAAGACATTGATTTCATTCCTTATCATCCCCTAAGAACAGGAAATTTGAGCTACAGACAAGTGGCCATGGTAAACATATTGCCACAAAAAATTTATCATCCAAACATCTCAATTGATTCCACCCCAACATGGTACAACTCATGGGATGAGGAGAATGGATATGAAGCAAGTGAGGATGAGGCACAACTTGGCTTAGCCTATCAGGGGCCTCACTATTTACAAATATTCACATGCTCCATCCATGATGAGAGTGAACATACATTAGATGAAAGTGACTATGAATCAGAAGACTCAACAGAAAGAGCCTACTTAGGCCTGAGCCATCAAACCCTGACTTTGGGGCAAGATACAAATGTAAATGGATTATTCATAAGTAATAAAGAATATGAATATGAAACAGATATGGCCTACTTAGGGCCAAGACATGAGCCCCTTGTATTGGGGCCACATACAAATGCTAATGGTTTCTGGATAAGTGATGATGACTTTTAGGATGAGACCAATATGGATTATCTTGGACTTCACCACTTGTGGCAAGTAAATGAGATAGTAGAGAGAGAGGTGGCTCTCTGTGCGATAGACCCTCATCTATAATTTTTGGGGAGACCTGTTGACCTAGCTACCATTTATCGAATGGTCAATCCCCCTCTACCTACATTCATAGAGAAATTAGATCCCAATGATCCTATCATTTGCCCTACTCATGGGCCAGATCCATATATTCCCATTCCTCCATAACCTCATCACAAGTATAGAAGGGAAACCCCTGAGACAAGATTACACCCATGTGGTCCTAGAGAGTTCATTCCATTCATCAACATGATCTCCATTGATTTGATCACTCCACTTCATAATCCAGTAGATCCTACCAAATCATTGCATCTTGATGTAGAGGCTATTGATTGGGATCATGCTAATTCACCCATAGATCTTGAAGACCTCTTCTCCAATGAAGATATGTTATAGCCGTTCCATTTTGCATCAGGTTGTGCGTATGATGTCTTCCATTTTGGTTCATAACCTGAGTCAGTAGATCCTGTAAATCCCACCGATGATATTCATTTGATACCCATGCCTCATCAGCTAGAGGATGGGTCACATATGGCTATAGAACAACTTTCAATGTGGACATCAGCGATGATCCTAACCAACCAAGAAAATTCAAGTTCAAAGAAATTCTATCTCCAGAGGAACAAGCCATCCTAATTCCTCTCCTCAAAGAGAGGCCAAGTATTTTTTCTTGGACTTACAAAGACATGCCAGGGATAGATCCAAAGTTAGTCATTCACAACCTTTCATTAGATCCCATGAAGAAGCCAGTCAAGGAAAAGCTGAGGAAAATGCATCCAACCATCACTTTGATGGTGAAGAATGAATTGCAAAAACTACTAGATGCAGTATTCATAGTTCCTATTGACTACCTTGAGTGGGTGTCAAACATGGTACCCATGGGGAAACCCGATGGAAGAGTTCGTATCTACACGAATTTCAAATATTTAAACAGAGCAACACCAAAGGATTCATTATCATTGCCTAACATAGACGCTCTTGTATATGCAACCGTAGGTCATGAGATGCTCTCCCTAATGGATGGTTTTTTGGATACAACCAGATCTGGATTAAGCCCAAAGATCAACATAAAACTGCTTTCATTACTCTGTGGGGAACATTCTATTACAAAGTGATGCCATTTGGTCTCAAAAATGATGGTGCCACATATCAGTGGACCATGACATACATATTTCATGACTATATGCATAAGATCTTAGAGGATTACATGGATGACTTACTGGCCAAGTCCCTATTGTGGCAAGAGCATGTTGAAGTCCTTAGACAAATATTTGATCACCTCATAGAACACAATGTTTGATTGAATCCTAAGAAGTGTGTATTTGGCATAACTTCTGGCAAGATTTTGGGATTCATCATATCCAATAGAGGCATTGAATTTGATCATAAAAGATATACTAGAAATGGTCATCCCTACCAACATTAGGGAGTTGCAGAGCCTACAAGGTAAGATAACATCCATCAAAAGATTCATTGTGCAATTATCAGACAAATGTCAACCTATGAATCGGTTTTTGTGCAAGGAAATTTCCTCTCATTGGGATGAAGAATGTCATCAAGCCTTTGTAGAGATCAAAAATTATCTGGCAACACCACCAGTATTGGCTCCACCAAGGCCAGACATACCGTTTTTACTATATATATCGAATACTAATTTTGCATTGAGCACCATGTTAGCCCAAAAGAATGTACAAGACAAAGAGCAAGCCATATATTACATTAGTCGCACCTTGGTGAGTTATGGGCTAGGATATGCGTATGTCAAAAAGTTGTGACACTACATGTTGAGCCATACGACCTATGTCATATCAAAACAAAATCCTTTTCAATACATGATGAGCAAGACATATAAAAATACACGTACCACAAAGTGGATCATGCTATTGATAGAATTTGATCTAGAGTTCATAAGCCAAAAGTCCATAAAGGGACAATTCATAGCAGATCAATTAGCAAAAGTGCCTCTTCAGGATAACAAGCCTCTCACCATAGAATTGCCTGATGATGCGGTCTTTGCATTATCAGATCCACCAAAACTCAAAGAACCTAAGAAAGAAAGATACATGTCATTATTCTTCAACAGTTCAAAGTGTGAACAAGGGGGTGGAGCAAGGATTGTCTTTATCACACCATAGGGTGCTCCATTACCCTTATCATTCAAACTAGACTTCTCGTGCACAAAAAATAATACAGAATATGAAGCATTGATCTTGGGACTCCAAACAGTCATAGCAATGGGTATTAAAATATTGAATATATTTGGTGACTCCTTTCTCATAGTAAACAAAGTCAAAGGACTATTCCAATGTAGGTTCCCACTCCTAAAAACTTACAAGGAACTTGTTGACACCTACCTAGCCCTGCTGGAATGGTATGACATCAAGGAAATCCCTCGAACGTTGAATAGATTTGTAGACATTATGGCCTCTTTGGGATCCTTAATCCCTTAGAATTATTTTTTTATTTTACAACCATTCATGTGAAAGTGCTTTTGCACTCAGCAATATGTCGAGAAGCTTTTGACAAACAAGAATCAGTCAACATGATCAACATCAAGCCAAATTAGGATTGGTCCTTCACAGCTAGAGATTTATTACAAACAATGCCTTGGGGGTCTTTGATCTCCCAAGGACCTGTGGATTGTGGTGCAACCATACACCATAGATTTGTTCCTCAATCTATGTTCACTAGCTCAAAAATACGAGAAAAGCAAGTCGTATTTTCTATAGAAGTCATGGCTTTTAAGGATTGGCTTTCCCAACTGTGGGACTTCCTGAAACTTGGAATAGTACCTCAAGGTTTATCGCATAATGAAAGGTGAATTTTCAAATAGAGAGCAACAAGATACATCTTGCTAGGAGAAATCCTCTATAGACGAGGATATGATGGAGTATTACTTTGTTGTCTTGAGCCCCAGGAAGCATCTTGGGAAATTTCACAAGCTCATGATGGAACATGTGGAGGGAATTTTAGTGGCATGGCCATCATTAAGCACATCTTGATAATGGGTTACTATTGGTCCACAATGGAAAGGGACTGCTACGAGTATGTCAAGAAATGCAGTAAGTGCCAATATCATGCAAATATAACCTACTTGCCATCACAAGCCTTGCAGTCCATCCTGGCAACATGGCCATTCTCACAGTGGGGATTAGAATTAATTGGGAAGATCTCACCCCCGTTCTCAGGCTGATACACATTCATCATAACAGCCACATAATACTTCACTAAATGGGTTGAAGTGATTCCCTTAACATTGACAACTAGACCGAGGATTGCGGAGTTTATACTCCACAATATCATAAGTCATTTTGGGGTCCCTTCTAAGATAATATCAAATAATGGGCCATCTTTCAAGAACAAAAATGTGTGTGCTTTAATGAACAAATACCATATTTAGCATAGTTTTTCAATGCCTTATTATCCGCAAGCAAACGGGTAAGAAGAAGCCACAAAAAAAAACAATAGTCTCCATTTTGAGGAAGATGGTGCAAGACAATCATAAGGATTGGCACATGCATTTGCCTCTTGCACTATCGGCATACAAGACTAGTATACGGATTCCCACTAGGGCAACACCTTTTTCACTAGTATATGGCACTGAGGCCATCATGCCACTAAAGTTGGAAATTATGACTCTACGTATAACATTAAAGGACTTCATAGATTATGATGTTGTGCGACAAGGCCACCTTGATCAGTTGATGCTTCTTGATGAACATCGAGTCAATGCTTTAGAGCATCTTCACATTTACCAAAATTTCCTTGCACAAGATTACAATAGTAAAGTCCACCTAAGGGAATTCAAGGTTGGAGATCTAGTGCTCAAAGAAAACCAACAAAATTCAAATCTATGATGCATCATCTGCAAGATAAGTTAACGATAAACTGGATAGGTCCATACATGTTTTCACAAAGAATGGGGCCTGGCACATATCGCCTTATATCATTATATGGTGTTGAAGAGCCTAAACCTCTCAATATCATTCACCTAAAGGCATTCGACACATAAAACACAAAAACATTCAAATATTTCATAAAACACAAAAACATTCAAATATATTCCATAAAATTCAAAAACATTCAAATATATTCCATAAAATTCAAAAACATTCAAATATGTCAAAAACATTCAAATATTTCATAAAATTCAAAAACATTCAAATATGTCAAAAATTCAAAAACATTCAAATATGTCATAAAATTCAAAAACATTCAAATATGTCAAAAACACAAAACAAATCATAAAAACATAAAATTTCAAAAAGGCTCCAAGGGTAGTTCAAACTGCTTGGTCAAACATCAATTCAAAAAAACTCCAAGGGTAATTCATACCGCTTGGTCAAACACCAATTCAAAATGCTCCAAGGGTATTCAAACCGCTTGGTCAACTCCAATCAATTCAAAATGCTCCAAGGACATTCAAGCCGCTTGGTCAAAATCAATTCAAAAAGATCCAAGGGTATACAAATCACTTGGTCAACTTCAATCAAAAAGCTCCGTGGGTACTTCATGCTACTTGGTCAAAAAATGAAAAGCCCCAAAGGCATAATAAGCGCTTTGGTCAAAATTAAACAAAAGTACAAAAACAACATAAAAATAAAAAATACAAAAACAATTGCATTTCACATTTTGCATCCACATCATTGCATTGCATTTTCATATCCACTACAACTGCATATGGCATGAGAGCCTCAAAAAGTGATACCATAGTTTGTTGCACAAATCATTCAAATCTGTACCTCCATTAATACATGTGTGTAATTGTGTTTTTTAACACAACCATCATTTGTTGCTATACATAATATACTAAGGTTTTTCGGTTAATAAACCACACCTAGTGATCTTATCAACTTTTGAGGAAAACAACTTTTATTAGTAGAAGGTAAGTTCTAGCTATGATAATGCCTTGGATATTCAAGATCCCGTCACTAATTGAAACACTAAAATCCTAGCTGGTACAAGGAAAATATGAAAGCTACAAAAGCGGTCTAGGTTACCTTAAGAGAAAAGGATTTTCCTTGCTTATCCCCCTGTGCAACCGGTTTAAAGGTGTTGAGAATTGGCAAAAGGACAAGATTTACCCTATCCAAATCCCTTGCTTACATCAAAATAAGTAAAATCCCAAAGAAAAGTACATATTCAAAGGCCAAGAATATGGTCCAGATTTCAAAGCAATAATCCAATACAAAAATCATAAATTCAAAAAAATATAGCTAAAAAAAAATCAATCAAAAATAAATAGTTATTTTCATCACTACATATGAGCAAAATAAATAGTGATTATCATCACTACAAAAAACCACGCTCAAAGAAAAATCAATAAAAAATAAACAATGATTTCATCCCTACATATGAGCAAATATCCAAAGCCAAAAAGAAGGGAATAAAGCTTGAATCCCTGGAATTCTCAACATTGTACAAAATTAGAAGAAGAAATCCCTACATATGTCTATTACAATTGCTTCATGCATTTGTGTAGACCAATGTTTGAATGTGGATGAGCTAGCTTAGGTAACCCAATATTGCCTAGTGGTATAGTCCAACTAAGTCCAACATAAGGATGAGATGAAAACTTGAGGATCCCTAATCTTAGCAATGGGATGAAAGAATCTCACCTGACATCGGAGGAAATGCTTGAGTTCTACCTCAAAATATACAATCACTTGCACACACAGAGATCATGAAAAACCAAGTCCATGGTAAAAGCCTTACTTTTCAAAAGTCTAAATGGTCAGTAGACAGTTGTTGATAGGGTAACTAGAGTGTTTGAATCTTTGAAAAGCCCCAAAAATTCTTAAATAGCAACAAATCATAACAATTCACACCATCACTTTCTTTATAAGATTCTATAAATTAGGGGGTATCAACATAGTAGGACAGATACCGCATATATATTAGAAATAGTATATAGACGACCACTGACTACTTTATATCTTTTAATTTACAAAAAATTATTAATAAAATACATTACACACCATTACATCTCATATATGAATACTTAATCAATTCTTATGATAAGAGTGATTATTTAAATTCATGATTATTTTTTTACTTTATGTGGTATCACCCATTAAGATTGTCAATGTCATATGCATTTCGTATGTTTTAAGTTATTAGAGCATACAAGTTCATTTATACCATTCCACCACATAAGTTAGATGCATACAATTAAAGCAAAATTAAAACATGCATTTAGCAATAACATCGCATCCACAAACACAATTCATTAATCGTTCATCATCACATCATAAAACATATAGGCAATATCCATTTGCATACAATCATGAATTCACCATTTATCAAAATCAAAATACATCGCATCATATCATCAAATCATATAAGCATCTACACATCCATCTAAGCATCTTCAATGTCATCTATCATCTAACATATTCATCAAGTCAGCATAATACCATCATCGCATCATATCATAAAACAAAATAACAACAAAAACATGAGCAATAAAAGATACACATAATAAGTCATAATGTAAAGCTATCACAAAAGTATGTGTGTCAAGTCCATGGATGTACAAAAATTCCCATGGGATACAGTCATATAGGTAAGTCAACCTCAAAAATTAATCAAGGACCAAGTAAAGCATCAATTAAATACTGAGCCTAAGCCCCCTGCATCACCTCCTCTAGTGCTACCTCCCCCTATGGTAGTATCGTGAGTCAAATAATGTGAACCTGTCGATCTCTCTATCTGAGTCTAGGTTCTATGGATAGGATGGGTAGAAGACTACCCCAAGGAGGAGTGCCCACTGACCTATGAACCACCCGCACTAGGTGGCTCCTTAGGGACAATCCCATGCCTCTTGAGTTGCATCTGAATAATGGTGATGTGATCCACATGTCCTCGGATCTGGTCCTCATACTCATCCAACAAAGACTAAAGTTGTCCCACATCTACTCTTGAACCTGCCACTAGAACCTTCTGTGGTGTAGAAGGAGGAACAACAAACTACATCCTAATGTCGCCACCCCCAATAGTAGCCTATAGAGCCTGTATCTGTGCTATGAGTTGCTCAATGGTAGAATCTCATCACTATACCTGGATCTTATTTTCCTGAAGCTTAGCCTTGACCTCACGTAGTTGTGCTCTTAGAGGAGAGTCTCTCTCCTCGGGCTCTAACTCCTCCTCCTCCTCAAGAACATTAGGATCCTCCACTACCACCTGCTCTACTGGTTGGCCCCATACCTTGGTCCTAGCTTGGACTCTGCATCCTATCAAATTTGCACCATCACCCCCACCATCATCCTCACACCCTAGGCTACCGACACCATGCCACATCCGATCACCCCACCACTGAGTGTATGCCTCTATAACTCCCCTAGCCACTCTAGGGTCAATATTTGGGGCATCCTCCTCATTTGAAAGCTCTATAATCTACCATGGAGGTAGGTCCTTTGTTGTGAGATTCCTATACAAGAATGGTACCAGGGGCATATCCTACTACAACTCATACTGGCAAAAAACTTGAGAGTAGAATAAGTACTCCCAGATGTTAACCTTATGGCCAACAAGCCATCACTTGCATCATGTCCTGGTAGTAAAGCTAGTTGGATCATCCCAAGCAAGACACTCATGGTAAGGGCACCATACGACATCTTCGACAAAAAGTCTAGTAAAAGCATCGATATAATGGGATAGTTCCCTGTAAAAGTGTGTCTCTTGTGCTCCTCGTACTCTCAAGCCCATATAGCAGCATAGCACTATGTTCAAGTGTTGATCACTATAATATCATATGGGAGCCCCTTATGGCGATCTACCCTAATATGCTCCCATCCCTAAACCTGTATGAGCAATCTGCAGGCAATGCTGACACGTCCTTGTCGGTGGATGTGGTACAACTCATAATAGCACTAAGCCAATAGTGATCTACCCCATGCATAGATGATAGGCTCCTTGCTATCCAATAGATCCTGCACCATCACCAAAAGGTTCCACAGGAACCTCAAACCTAAGCATACCAGGATAAGAACATTTCTGATAACCATCAATAATATGACATGCCTCACTGTAAAGACACCCTCCCCATTCCAATAGGTAATAGACAATCCTCCAGACTTGTTTTCCTTGAGATCATCCTCAGAATACCTCTCAAACACCCGAGTGAATATAGCCACCTGATCATTATTGGTTGAAGAGACAATGGCCACCCCATCAAAAGGGACACAAAAGATCATGTACACATCCTCTAGCATTATGGTCATCTCACCAGTCGACATGTGGAAAGTATTAGTCCACGGGTCCCAGTGATGGGCCAAAACTGTAAGGTAAGCCTGATCTTCCATGATGTAAGGTAGCCTAATGACATACTGTAACCCATGGGCTTTGAACCATGCCCAGTCCGTATCATCAAAGCTAGGAAGTAGGTCAAGCAAGAGCTTCGGATCCCGAGCCTAAGTAGTAAGGATCTAAGCAAAGCAGAAGAAATATGAAACATAACTACAGTGCATCTAAGGCATAAATAAAACAAAGCATAACAACATCAACACTCCTAAATCTAAACAAACGAAGGATAAATACAAATATTTGAGTAGCACAAAGATCAGGAGTGGTTCAAAACTTTCAAAAAGAACAAAAAAATCAAAATATGTCTTAAGAAAATCATAAAAATGCAAAAAATATGGTTAAGGTTTAGCCATTGTTGCCTATAGTGGCTGAAACCTAGCCATTGGAGATAGTAGTGGCCAAGACCCAACGATCAAATTTTTGACTGTTGGGGTTCAAACATGGCCGCTCTGAGTGACAACGACTCATAACCAGCCGCTCTAAGTGACAATGACCGAGGGGCGACACGAAAAACCCGTCAACCCTCGACAAAAAAACAAAAAAAAAATCCAAAAATTGCAAAATGACATAAAAACACAAAAGGGAGGGAAAAACAAAAAAAAAATTAAAGGCAAATCCCCATGCAGGCATCAAAACTAAGCTAAGTTCAAAAATGGTTAACATGGCAGCAGTAGGTGAACAACAAAAAACTTGGGAACCCTAGGCTAGAAACTACCAAGGCAAAGCAATGAGAACAAAAGGGGGACTAACCCACCATAGCAAAAGGTAAGCTAAGCCTAACTACGAAGTTTATTCATTACCAATAGGTTTAGTGAGGTTCATTTTACCCATTACTTAGTGAGGTTCAATTTTACTCAAGCAAGAGAAAAGAGGATTAGGGTTTAGAAAGTAGAAATACCTAAGAATCTTTGGCTCCTCCAGTAGTTGATGTTTCTCCCTACGCAACCATGTCCTCAATGCCAGCAAACTCCAAAATCACAATCATCGCTATCACACTAGAGCTCCCAAAGCGAATCCTCAAAACAGTGAATGTGAAAGGTCAAACCCTAGAAAGCATAATTTTTATATTCCTTAATTATGCCTTGGCCGTTGCTGACATCAGTAGCCTGAACATCATGGCCGCTTAAGGCAATAGTGGCCACAGGTAGGAACTTAGAGGCCACTGGACTTGATAGTGTCCAGATCCACACATCAAAACAAGGGACTTCTTCCTTGAGGGATCCCACAAAAACAACAAATAAACACACTTTGATGGTTTAAGATCATCAAAATATTCTAAGACTATGTTCACAAGGACATAAAGAATGTTCTAAGACTCATTATTCATATAGGGATGATGATACTGCTACATCTCCATCCACATGGAGAAAACATATTACCACAAAACCCTCTTCATCAAGAAGGCAAACAAGAATTACTACACCTCAAGACTCACAAGAAACATATGACACAGGTCTGCCTACTAGAAGGGCAGGAAACTAGAGCTACATATAGCCATGGGAATAAAATAGAAGAAACCCTTCATGCAAAAGGAAATATTCTCATAGACTATAACCTCATAGGATTGAATGGCACCCCATGGGACAAGCCATGGAAAACAAGACAGCTAGACGGGTTGGATCGGTTTCCTACACGACCAACTCAAAGAACTATAGCTACTAAGAACTCTGCATCTAGAAGCTCATGAACTATGACTTCTAAACACATCTATCATTCTATGGGTACCTCAGAGTTACCCCATAGTAGATGCATGAATTCTGATCATAGGGATACTCAACAATACACTTAACAAGTCACATTAGCTAGCAAGAGTACAGGTACATCAAAAACCTCCTTGAGGAATCTACGAGTCAAGACAACAAGAACAGAGTTAGATAAACATGAGTATTCTATAACAGTGTAAACTGAACAAATGAGGTGGTTATAAAATGCATTACATAAGGATCAAGAGCTAGTGGAAGCTCTCAAACAAGACAAATAAAGATAAAGACTCTTACACCAACATGAGTAGTGTTTAAGAAAATAGGCCGAGCAACTAGCTCTTAACAATTTATAGACAAATGGTGGAGACCACCAAAGAACTAGACACACTGATGCATCTAAGGAGAGGTGCAATAGACAAGATAGCCCATAACAAAATTCCCCATAAAACCATGAACAAAATCCAACTAGTGGGGGAAGAGCAAACACAACAAACCATGATCGC
The DNA here is from genome assembly GCA_028583015.1 of Wollemia nobilis. Classification (NCBI taxonomy): domain Eukaryota; kingdom Viridiplantae; phylum Streptophyta; class Pinopsida; order Araucariales; family Araucariaceae; genus Wollemia; species Wollemia nobilis. The sequence continues at coordinate 15,786,142 of JAQPPZ010016436.1, read as the reverse complement.
AATCTTGAGTCCCCTCGTAGGAGGGAGGAAAATGAAACAAATAAAATGGATAGAGAGTTACCTCCATTGCCAATGTGAATAGGCTTACAAGAGGAGGAAATTTGTGCATCAAAGGCATTTCAAGAGCTTTCTAAAAATATGAAAACCTTTGAGAAACAAGAGGCAGCTGGGAACTCACCAACATTGAGCAAAATACACAACCAACCATTGTGCCCATCAATCCCTAGCCCTCCATATCCTAAGTAATTTGAGATGCCTAGGCTAGAAAATTTTAAGGGTGAAGATGATACACAAGAGCATGTCACCAATTTTATCAATGCCTATTTTCATCTTGAAGATAGTGACACTCTCATGCTAAGAACATTCATAATGACATTTTCATGTGCTGCCACTCAATGGTTCAACCAACTACCTAAGCATAGCATAACCAATTTTGAACAACTAGTAAACACATTCTTAAAGTGTTTCTCCTTTGGTTCCAAGAAGAAGGTAAACCTTTCAGACCTGGCCACCTTGAAACAGTATGATGATGAGCCAGTAATGGATTATGGGAATAGATGGAGAAAATTCATGGCAAAATTATCATTCTCCATTCCCACAAAAGAGATCATTCACATGTTCACCAAAAGTTGCTCTAAACACATCTCCCTCTTGCTACAACTTCAAAAGTATCCTTTGTTTGAGGAAGCTTTGACACAACCCAAGCTCATAGAAGAAATAAAAGTAGATGAGGGAATCATTAAACTCTAAAAAAAAAAGAGTGGAACAATAATGGTAAGAATGAAAAGTATAAACAGAAGCAGGGCAACCCTACTCCAGTAAATAAAATTGTATTAGCTACACCCAAGGATGGGGGTGCACAACAACCCCAAAATTATCAAGCACATCCCCCGCCAGCTAATTACGACCAAAAGAACAATTAGGGAAGAAACTGAGAACACAAGCCACCTCATTATTTCATGCGTCTGATAGAATCAATGCAATCAATATTTAATCAGTTGAGTGAGGCCAGGAGGATCAGATTTCTTGATATACCTCTTATATATCCCAACCATCCTAAGCCAAAAGGATATAGGTAAGATCAATTTTGTCCTTATCATAGGATACCGGGGCATGAAATTGAGGCTTGCATTGGTTTTAAGTATCAAGTACAAAATATGATTGAGGTGGGATAACTCAAAGTTGACAACCCACTGGCTCCCGATAACAGAGACATGGGCATATACATAAATCCATTGCCCAATCATGAGGCCCCTAGAGAGCAAGGGGCCCAAGTCAATTAGGTTCAAGCTGACATACCTACCCATAGATGCGTTGGGATGGTTGATATTGTTAACATAGAAACAAGGACTAGGCAGTATGGTTAACCACAACCGCTTGTAGGTCCTATGAACATCCTAGCCGCTCCTAGGCAAAGCCAAGACAACCTTCTAGGTCCACCAATACAACCTGTGGTGACTATCTAAAGTAGATTGGAGCAAAACCTACAAACGACTCTAGATAAGTTATCAATTTATGATCTCATACAATAGTCCCCAAAGCATAGGGAGACTCTAATGGATATTTTAAGGACAATTGAGCTCCAATCGCAAGATGTGAATGCATTCACTCACTTTGTGGGACAAGTGCAAGAATGTCAGGAACCTATAATCTGATTCTATGACCATGAAATTAAGACAGTTCCTGTTGCCTTACCAGACCCTCTGCTAAACATTGTAGCAACAATCAACAACTTACCTTTCAAGAGGATCTTGATCGATACAGGTTCATCAATAAACATTATCACAACAACTGCAATAGAGCACCTCAAGATCACCAAGTCTAATATTGTTCCAAGAGCTTACACATTGAGAGTTTTTAATGATGCTTTATGCAATACTATGGGAACGATAGTACTACCCATCAATGTGGGGCACAAGACCATCCCTATGATGTGTCACATCTTGGAAGGAGCTATGCAGTACAACATCCTCTTAGGATGTCCTTGGATAAGGGCCATGAAGTGTGTGCCTTAGATCTTACACCAGTGTGTCAAGTATGTGCATGAGAACAAAGTCTATGTGGTTGTAGTTGATGAAGAGCCTTTTAAATACATCCATTAGGTAGACATTCTAAGATAATTTTTAATCCCTTCTACTCACCTATACGTAGTGCCTTCATCCTCAAACACACAAGTGTATAACGAAGACAAACGGGTAAGAAACGACCCATGAACTTCAACACCTCTTGGTGCACTCAAAGTAGTCAATACTTCTAAACTACTATCAACATCAAAACCAAAATATAATCAGAAGCTAAAGGTGTCCCTAGTCAAAGAGTAAATGCCCAAGGAAGTTCCAATTGTAGCCATTGCTGAAATGCCCTATGGAAGAAGAATATCTTCAATATCAAGATGAAGATAGTGATTATCACCCTACTTCGCTAGTGTCATCCGTAGGGTCATCCACATTGCATGCATCAATACACTTGGCAAGCACAAGCATAGGGGAGTAACTTGTATAGAATATCACCTTTACACCTATCATTGAGTTTGCATAAGACATGGGAAGGCATAAGGACTTGAGGCCACCAGTAGGAATAGTGGTTCCACTTGGAATCCCTCCCAACCAAACTAATTTTATCTACATCGGCCTGGACTGCACCCATAAGTCTTCAGATATAGAAGAGGATAGTGATGAATTATTCATGGTCAATGTTCATTACCTTTCTAACCCCAAGTTTTCTCTAAGCTACTTTGATCGTTGCCATTGGCATGGCTATGGCATTAGCATATATGAGCAGGGGCGCAAACGACCATATGAGCCACAATATTAGCTTCCCTCCAATAGATTTGGCCTAGGCTATCGTATCAAAGGTCGAGATGACTCTCTTACAGTGACATTGGAGAGATTAATCTTAGGGTTAGGATAAGACATTGATTTCATTCCTTATCATCCCCTAAGAATAGGAAATTTGAGCAACATACAAGTGGCCACGATAAACATACCGCCACCAAAAATTTATCATCCAAACATCTCAATTGATTCCACCCCAATAGGGTACAACTCATGGAATGAGGAGAATGGATATGAAGCAAGTGATGATGAGGCACAACTTGGCTTAGCCTATCAAGGGCCTCACTATTTACAAAGATTCACATGGTCCATCCACGATGAGAGTGGGTATACATCATATGAAAGTGACTATGAATTAGAAGACTCAACAGAAAGAGCCTATTTAGGCCTGAGCCATCAACCCCTGACTTTGGGGCAAGAGACAAATGCAAATGGATTCTTCATAAGTGATAAAGAATATGAAGATGAAATAGAGATGGCCTACTTAGGGCAAAGAAATGAGCCCCTTGTCTTAGGGCCACATACCAATGCTAATGGTTTCTAGATAAGTGATGATGACTTTTAGGATGAGACTGAGATGGCTTATCTTGGACCTCACCACTTTTGGCAAGTAAATGAGCTAGTAGAGAGAGAGGCAGCACTTCGTGATATATACCCTCATCTACAATTTTTGGGGAGACATTTCGACCTAGCTGCCATTCATCAGATGGTAAATTCCCATCTGCCTACATTCAAAGAGTGATTATATCCCAATGATCCTATTGTCCTCCCTGCTCATGGACCAAATCCATAAATTCCCATTCCTCCATAACCTCATCGCGAGTATGGAAGGGAAACCCCTGAGACAATATTTCACCCATGTGGTCCTACAGACTTCATTCCATCCATCAACATGATCTCCATTGATTTGATCACTCCACTTCATAATCTATCAGATCCTACCAAATCATTGTATATTTATGTAGAGGCTATTGATTGGGATCATGCTAATTCTCCCATAGAGCCTGAAGACCTCTTCCCCAATGAAGATATGTTATAGTCATTCCATTTTGCATCAGGTTGTGCATATGATGTCTTCCATATTGGTTTGGAACCTGAGTTAGTAGGTACTGTAAATCCCATCGATGATATTCATTTGATACCCATGCCTCATCATCTAGAGGATGGGTCACATATGGATATAGAAGTGACTTTCAAGGTGGACATCAGTGATGATCCTACCCAACCAAGAAAATTCAAGTTCAGAGAAATTCTATCTCCAGAGGAACAAGCCATCCTAATTCCTCTCCTCAAAGAGAGGCCAAATATTTTTGCTTGGACTTACAAAGACATGCTAGGGATAGATCCAAAGTTAGTCATTCACAACCTTTCATTGGATCCCATGAAGAAGCCAATCAAGCAAAATCTAAGGAAAATGCATCCAACCATCACTTTGATGGTGAAGAATGAATTGCAAAAACTACTGGATGCAGTATTCATAGTTCCTATTGACTACCCTGAGTGGGTGTCAAACATGGTACCCATGGGGAAACCCGATAGAAGAGTTCGTATCTGCATGAATTTCATTCATGTTGCCTAACATATATGCTCTTGTATATGCAACCACATGTCATGAGATGCTCTCCCTAATGGATGATTTTTCTGGATACAACGAGATCTGGATTAATCCTAAAGATCAACATAAAACTACTTTCATTACTCTATGGGTAATATTCTATTACAAAGTGATGTCATTCGGTCTCAAAAATATTGGTGCCACATATCAGTGGGCCATGACATACATATTCCATGACTATATGCATAAGATCTTAGAGGATTACATGGATGACTTACTGGCCAAGTCCCTATTGCGGCAAGAGCACGTCGAATTCCTTAGGCAAGCCTTTGATCTCCTCATAGAACACAACATCCGATTGAATCCTAATAAGTGCGTATTTGGCATAACTTCTAGCAAGATTTTGGGATTTTTTGTATCCAAGATAGGCATCGAAGTCGATCCTGCAAAGGTAAAGGCTATACTAAAAATAACCGTCCCTACCAACATTGGGGAGTTGAGGAGCCTATAAGGCAAGATAGCATCCATCAAAAGATTCATCGTAAAATTATCAAAAAAATGCCAACCTATGAATCGGTTGCTATGCAAGGAGGTCCCCTTTCATTGGTACAAATAATGCCATCAAGCCTTTGCAAATATCAAAACTTATCTGGCCACACCACTAGTATTGGCTCCACCAAGGCCAGACATACCATTTTTACTATATATCAACTACTGATTTTGCATTGGGCACCATGTTAGCCTAAAATAATGCACAAGACAAAGAGCAAGCCATATATTACATTATTTGTACCTTGGTGAGTTATTAGCTAGGACATGCGTATGTCAAAAAGTTGTGTTTAGCAATAGTCTTTGCTACTCGAATGTTGCGACACTACATGTTGAGCCACACGACCTACATCATATCAAAATAAAATCCTTTATAGTACATTATTAGCAAGACATATCACAATACACGTACCACAAAGTGGATCATGCTCTTGATAGAATTTGATCTAGATTTTGTAAGCCAAAATTCCATCAAGGGACAAGTCATAGCAGATCAATTAGTAGAGGTGCCTCTTCAGGATAACAAGCCTCTCACCATAGAATTGCCTGATGATGTGGTCTTTGCATTATCAGATCTACCAAAACTCAAAGAACATAAGAAATAAAGATACATGTCATTGTTCTTTAATAGTTTGAAACATGAAAAAGGGGGTGGAGCAGGTATTGTCTTTATCACACCATAGGGTGCTCCATTGCCATTATCATTCAAACTAGACTTCTCATGCAAAAATAATAATACATAATATGAAGCATTGATCCTAGGACTCCAAACAGCCATAGCAATGGGCATTAAAATATTTAATATCTTTGGTGTCTCCTTACTCATAGTAAACCAATTCAAAGGACTATTCCAATGTAGGTGCCCACTCCTTAAAACTTACAAGGAACTTATTAACACTTACCTAGCCCGGATGGAATGGTATGACATCGAGGCAATATCTCGTATGTCAAATAGATTTATAGACACCATGGCCTCTTTGGGATCCTTAATCCCTCAAAATCCATCTGCTTATTTTACAACCATTCATGTAAAAGTGCTTTCACACTCAATAATACGTCGTGAAGCTTTTGATAATCAAGAATCAATCAACATGATCAACATCGAGCCAAATCAAGATTGGTCCTTCGTAAACAAAGATTTCTTACAAATGGTACCTTGGGGGTCTTTGATCTCCCAAGGACCTATGGAGTGTGGTGCAACCATACACCATAGATTTTTTCCTCAATCCGTGTTCACTATCTCAGAAATATAGGAAGAGTTGAAGATGTCATGTCTGCTTACGTTTCCAGCAAACAAGGAAAATTTGTGATTGTTGTATGCAATGATTTGTAGGACGAACATGATTTTGCTATGATCGAATGATCTTTTATTGATTTTTATTATGATTATGTTGAATTTTTGAACTACTTCCTCACACAATGAATTGGTGAATAAATGACAATGAATGAAGGGACAAGTCGCTTGACCAATATGACTAATCTAGTTCCTTTCTAGCATTTGTTGCTTTTAATGGGCAATCCCACATCCAAGTGTGATTCCAATTGTTTATGATGATCATCCATACCTATCCTGAGGAGTGGTCAAACTATTAATATCTTTCTTAGTGAGTGATTATATTTATTTTTAGATTGTATCACTTTGGCTTAATGTTTTTGGTATCATAGGGGAATTAGGATGATCCTTTCGTACCCATGGAGCAATCTGACCATTTTGGTCTTCTTCGGGATTGAAGGGTGGCACATCTAATTCCAAAATGAGTTTTTTTTTCCCCAAGTTTCCTTATGGTTATCTACTCATATCACCAAAATATATGAAGTGTGAATCGTTGCAATCGTTGAGTTGATAGAGTAGGTGATTGAATACGAAGACTACATGATATTGTGCTTTTATGTGATTTTTTTTGTTATTTTGAACATTCTGATGATCTTAAACCATCAAAGTGTGTTTATTTACTATTTTTGTGGGATCCCTCAAGGAGGAAGTCCCTTTTTTTGATTTGTGGATCTAGCCGTTGTCAGGTCCAGTGGCCTTTGAGTTCCTACCTGTGGCTATTGTCGCCTTAAGTGACCATGATGTTTAGGCCGCTGACGTCAGCAACGGCCATAAAATAATTAAGGAATATAAAAATTATGCTTTCTAGGGTTTGACATTTCACTTTCACTATTTTGAAGATTCACTTTGGGAGCTTTGGTGTGATAGCAACGATTGTGACTTTGGATTTTGTTGGCATTGAGGACATGGCTACACAGGGTGAGACATCAGCTACTGGAGGAGCCGGAGCTTCTCGAGTATTTCTCTTTTCTAAACCCTAACCCTCTTTTCTCTTTCTGAGTAAAATTGAACCTCACTAAGTAATGGGTAAAAATAACCTCACTAAACCTATTGGTAATGAATAAACTCCGTAGTTAGGCTTAGCTTACCTTTTACTTTGGTGGGTTAGTCCCCAATTTTGATTTTGTTTTTTTGCTAGTGGCTTTAGCCTAGGGTTTTTTGAACTTTTTGTTATTCACCTGCTGCTACCATTATAAGTGTGTTTGAACTTAGCTTTGTTTTGATGCCTAAGTGCAAATTGGCCTTTAGTCCGTATGTTTTAAGTGATTAGAGCATACAAGTTTATTTATACCATTCCATCACATAAGTTAGATGCATACAATTAAAGCAAAATTAAAACATGCATTTAGCAATAACATCGCATCCACAAACACAATTCATTAATCATTCATCATCACATCATAAAGCACATCATAAAACATATATGCAATATCCATTTGCATACAATCATGAATTCACCATTTATCAAAATCAAAATACATCACATCATATCATAAAATTATATAAGCATCTACACATCCATCTAAGCATCTTCAATGTCATCTATCATCTACCATATTCATCAAGTCAACATAATACCATCATCACATCATATCATAGAATAAAATAACAACAAAAACATGAGCAATAAACGATACACATAATAAGTCATAATGCAAAGCTATCATAAAAGTATGTGTGTCAAGTCCATGGATGTACAAAAATGCCCATGGGCTACAGTCATATAGGTCAGTCGACCTCAAAAATGAAACAAGGACCAAGTAAAGCATAAATCAAATATCGAGCCTAAGACCCTTGCATCACCTTCTCTAGTGCCACATCCCCCTATGGCGGTGTCGCAAGTTGAATTATGTGAACCTGTCGGTCTCTCTATTCGAGTTTGGATCCTCTGGCTAGGATAGGCAAAAGACTGCCTCGAGGTGGAGCACCCACTAACTTGCAAACCACCCGCATCGGGTGGGTCCTTAGGGACAATACCATACTTCTTGAGTTGCATCTAAATAACGGTGATGTGATCCACATGTCCTCAAATCCATTCCTCATACTCATCTAACAAATATTGAAGTTATTCCACATCTTCTCCTAAACCTACCACTAGAACCTCCTGTGGTGTAGAAGGGGGAACAAAAAACTACATCCTCGCATCGCCACCCCCAATAGTAGCCTGTAGAGCCTGTATATGTGTTGTGAGCTTCTCAATGGTAGCATCTCATCGTTGTACCTGGATCTTAGTTACCTAAAGCTCAGCCTTGATATCATGTAGTTGTGCTCTCAAAGGAGATTCTCAATCCTTGAGCTCTAACTCCTCCTCCTCAGGAACATCAGGATCCTCCACTACCACCTGTTGAGAAGCAACACACCCCCACTGAAAAATGAGATTCCATCCTTAGAAAATTTTGAACTTTCATTTTTGCAGCAGGGACCCTCTTGATCCTTTTCAGGTTTTAAATTCCAATTTGCTTGCCTCCTTTTTAAAGTTGTGCTTTTTCTTGCATTCTAGCTGTGTTATCCAAGAATTCACTTTTTACATGCTAGAAATCATTCATGCTTAAGAAAATCTTGCACCGGTATCGAGAAAATCCAGAAAATAGTTGCATAAATTCATGAAAAATCAAACTTTCCATTTTTGGTAGTGTCGCGATATCGTGACACTTCCATTTTCGGAAATGTCACGATATCGCGACAGGAAAATACAAATGCAGCTAAGTCATTTTTGTGTAGCGAAATCGTGACACTTTCCATTTTTGGAAGTGTCGCGATATCGCGACATTTCCATTTATGGAAACCGTCGCGAAATCGCTACCGGCCGGAGGAGAGAGAAGAAATCTGTACGGATCAGCGCGAAATCGTGACATGTCGCATTTTCACGGTAGGAGAGAGAAAATGCATGAAAATCGGCCAAGTAAGAAAACAGGCGCGATTTCGCGACATGTCGCGAAATCGCGACAAATCTGGAGAGAGAAGTACGGCAACAGAAAACGTAGCGAAATCGTGACACTTTCCATTTTTGGAAGTGTCACGATATCGCGACATTTCCATTTTTGGAAGTGTCACGAAATCGCTGCAGGATGAGGAGAGAGAAATCCGGGGAGAAAAATGTCGCGAAATCGCGACAGGGAGAAGCAAGCTGTACGGAGAAGCGCAAAATCGTGACATGTCGCATTTTCACGGTAGGAGAGAGAAAATGGGCTTGAAAGGATAAAATCGGCTGAGTCCCAGATGTGTAGCGAAATCGCGACACTTTCCATTTTTGGAAGTGTCGCGATATCGCGACATTTCCATTTTTGGAAAGTGTCGCAAAATCGCTGTCTGCCGGAGGAGAGAGAAGAAATCAGTACGGACCAGCGCGATTTCGTGACATGTCGTGAAATCGTGACATGTCCCATTTTCGCTGAGGATAAATGATAAAAGTGGCTAAGTCCAAAAGTTGCAGCGATTCGCTGACGTCTCAAAATCGCGGGCTGGAGCTTGCAGCGATGCGCTGCATGTTTCGAAGTCGAGAGGTAAAAGCTGCAGCGATTCGCTGACATGTCTCAAGATCAAGGGTGAAAGTGGCAGCGATGCGCTGCATGTTTCGAAGTCGAGAGGTAAAGGGTGCAGCGATGCGCTGCAGGTTTGAAAGTCTGGACTCGAAAAGTGCAGCGACGCGCTGCACGTTTCGAAGGCAAAGGGTGAAAATGGTAGCGACGCGCTGCACGTTTCGAAGAAGTCTTGCAAGACAAGCATGTCGCAAAATCGCGACATGCTGGAGCAAAATTGTACGGCAGCTGGCAGGAGGCACGATTTCGCGACATGTCACGAAATCGCGACATGTCACATTTTCGCAGCCGACAGGGAAGAAGCAGCGCGGTCGCCAGGAGACGTCGTGATTTCGTGACATGTCGCGAAATCGTGACATGTCGCAGAATCGCGGTAGGAGAGAGAAAGTCCTCACAAGGCCAGAAGTGCATTCCAGCGGGAAACAGAAGGCATCCTGAGGTAGCGACACGTGTCAAAGCGTGAGGCAGACAAACAAAGCCGACATGCAAGCTTATTTTGCGGTTTTTTAATCTGTTTTAATGCTTTAAGCTTTGATTTTAATGATTTTAAAGTGCTAATATAATCTTTTTGTCTTTCATGCAGGATTCCATCTGGCACTTGCGGGACAACCGGGAAAGGCCATAAAGACAAAGTTAAAGTGTAGATTTAGTCAAGGACCGCCATGCTAGAGGAAAAGAAGCTATCGGTGAGAGCATTCAATGACAAATTTATTGCAGACTTGATAGCATGGAGATAATTTCAACACAGGGATGGCTTTACGGAGATCAGATCTGAGAGAGGTGGTGACTCATCCGGCTCACCAGCAGAATTAATGAGAGCATTCATTTGCAGTTGCGGGTGAATGCAAGTGGCATTCAACTCTATCTTCTCCATTTATGGCAGCTGACTACACAGATTTGCCGAAGGGTTAAGTTCTATCTGGACTTTGATTTTAAATCAATTTTTATTGTAAAACCCGGGTCCTAGGGTTTAGATGTGATAATATTTGCAGTTATGAGAAGAAGATATTTCTAAAAAGATCAGGGTCTGTCCTGAATCTATAAATACTTCTTCTCAATATAATTGCGGGAGGCGGAGACTTAGAAATAAAAGGCTTATAAGCAATTTCTTGCAAATTTTGTGAAATCCTTTGTTTCTGGACTTGGAGTTGATGTGCTTTAGATTTTCTCGTGATAGCATGGCCGGGAGCCTAATATTTTGAGAGTGTGATAAGTGTATCTTCTTTTGTTATCCGTTCCATTTAAAGTTTATTAGATATATGTTGTAAATCTGACATTATCAAGTTTAAATATGCTGTTAGGCTTCAGTTGTTCTTTTGTCTGCTAGGGGAAATTACAGATTTCAGGTGTAAGTTTGTTCTAATTGCTCTGTCTTCACTGTGTGAGCTAGGCTATCGGTGAAAGATACCAGTTTTAACTAGCTGCCCTTGGATTTATAATTTTTTGCTAGATCCGTTTCACTTTGCCTTGTGCTCTTAGTTGAAAGTGATCTTAGACTGACTGGACACTTTCTTCTTTGATTTGTTCTATTGTGAAGCTGATAGCATAGATAAGATTGACAGTTTAAGTTTTACAGTTGATGTTTGATAAACTTCTCTTTCTGCCCTACCCTACCCTCTCTTTGTTTTCGATGAATGATCCATTTTTATTTTCTTTGTTTGTCTTTTATTTAAATCTGTTGACCCATGAGAGCTAGATCAAGAATTCAAGTTAAATCTGATCAACTTTTGCAACTACTGAACAAGTTCAAGAACCCCTTGTAAGGTAACAGAGCAGTCCATATTGAAATCTATTCCAGAAGTGGAAAAGAGTGAATAGCCATTCGACCCAACTCTGTAATTCGCACCTTGGATAACCAGCTAGATTGGCGATATCTGCGGGTAAAATAGTAACACTATTTTAGAACCCAAGACTCTAGTTTCAAAACAAAAAGACCATGCATCATGTGCCACAGACATTCTTCACAATAAATTGACTACTAACTGCCAAGTGTTAAAATTTCCCAAGGACATACTACGCTGGATTACTTCAAGGAAGATTTCTGATGTGCAATTTCAAAGGGTATAAACTTTCTTCAGGATGACTGAATTGAATGATAAACTTGGATTAATCAACTTTTCTAGATTGTAAAAGGGGAAACCGAGTAGAGCTCTGTTTACTAGTTTAGCCTTTTACAACCTAGACAGAGTTACCCTTTAGATTTACACGACCCAATTTACAACTGCAGGGCATAATCTATAACTTAGAAGAAAATATTTTTGGAAGTATTGGCTGCCTCTTTTAATTGTTCAACTCTTTTCTCTCTTTTTTTCTTCTTTTTTTTTTTTTATATCTCTCCCTCTGAAATATATCAATATCTGAAATGCTTTTAGGGAAATCACAATTTTCTTTTATCATTTGATCAATCTGGAACTGTTTCAGTCTAGGCACTGATAGCCTCTATGGATACCCAAATAATTACATGGCATAGTCCCCTCTCATAACCAGCTTTTCTTGGATTCCCCGGGAGTTCCTCCAACTAAACAATATAGTAGTTTTTTTATTATTAAAACAACTGTGGCAAGTAAGACACAAGATCCAATCATCTCTCTACCTTTGTCCTGAATAACAAAATAGTTCTACTGTTCAGAGTAAGCAGACTATCTCAATTGGAATAATGATGACCATGAACACTGGATTGAGGCTGGATTGATCAGCTTAGAATAAACAATTTTTAGCAGGCTGACTTTTCATTGATTGCTCAAGCAAAGGCAAAGGACAAAAAATTTTAGAAGCCGAAGGACTTTGTACAGGCTTTCAAGGACAGACACAGGCTTTAAAGCAAAACAAAATAAAACTGTATAGACTAAAGCACTGAACTGCACAGGCAAAGGGAATAAAATAAACTGAACAGACAAAAAAGAAAAGAACTAAAACAAATGACTGGACAGGTAGCAAAGAAAAGGAAATGCAGGGAAGAAAAGACTATACAGACTTAAACAACAAGCTGACATAAAAAGACAAAGAAAGGAAATAAAAAGCACTGACAAAAGAAATAAACTGCACAAGCTAAAACTGAAAAACAATTAAAGAAAATTGAAAAACTGCAACTGTACAGACATTTAAAAATAAAACTGCACTGACAAAGAAATAAAACTAAAACAAAATACTTACTTACAATGCATACATATGTTACAACTTCCCTTCATACTCAAAAAATTTGCTATCTGGGAAAGACTTGGGTTTACTGTCTTCCCTGTCCCATTTGAAAAACAAATCTGCAACTCCTTCAAATTAAACAAATCATATAATAACAAATCATATGATAACATATTTATGCTTCTAATTGAAGGGTTTGCAGAGTTCTTTCAAAAGGACTGAATGTAAAAAACCCCCAGGATCAAATACCTTAAAATCTTGACAGACCCAGACCACCACATCTTCAAAATGATGTGACAACTGAAAGAAATCATGTTTTATTTGTATGCCCTGGTTCTTAACAACTTGAACATTTTGTGGTTGTTGTACTGCTTCAATATCCAGGACTTTGATTTTTATCCCTCTAGCAGAATGCTTACAATTTTCCTTTTCACCTGAGCCTTGCTTAGATTTAACCTCATCAATGTGCAATGTCCAAACATCATGGTTGTGATGGTTTAGAGCTGTAACTGTTCTCACTTCCTTTGTTGCCAAATTATAAACTCCAATATCTGCATCAACACAGTTTATAGCCTTTTCTTTGACATTATGTTCAGAAGTTGCAGGCTTATGTTGAGACAGTTCATCAATTTCAAGTCGGCTGACCACATTCATATTTACCATCTTTTCCTCCTTTTCTTGAAATCCAATAGGTGGTCCAGAGTAAGCCTCAATCAAGTTAACCTTCTGTTCAACAATCTGAGGCAGTTCATAGAGGGTGATGTCAGCTTTAAGTTCCCTCATATCCTCAATGATGTTATCCTCCTCAGTTACTTCTGCATAGTGATATTGAATCTCACTTTCATCATCCTCTGATGAGGAAGGATCATTGTTAGATTCTGGACTCTGACATTTCAAGTCATAACTGTCTCTTTTGAACTGTTGAAAATCTTGCATTTCATCCACAGGAGTCTCTACAAGACTTTCTGTCTCTTCAAGAAAAGTGAAAGAATCTGAAACCCTGGTTGTACTATTTTTGGGTGAACTAGAAATATCAATATTTCTTTGATCTCTAGGAAAATTTAACTCACCAGGAAAAACTTCAGATTTGGGTGGTGCCAGATCACAACTGTTCAGTTCAAGCACCTGCACTTTGAATTTGTCAAAACTTTTCTCTGTATTTTGCACATGCTGAGTGGATGTCACAGTTAACGGAGTCTCCTTGGGTAGAGCATGACATGTTGGCACTAACTCATGATGTGGAATGGGGTTCAAAATAGGCATGTTCTGTGTAACATAGGATATCAAAGGACTGCTCAAAATTTGAGGCCCTAACTGTCTTTCAAGAATTAAGGCTTCTTTATAAGCACCTGCCAGGGTTGTGATATTGATGTCTCTCTTGAGGAAAATAGAGGTCACTGAATCCAATGCATTCTTGTAGATTTCTAAGGCCAGATTTGCATTTGGGATGTAATGGCCAGTCATTCTACCGTAAGCTCTTTGGAACCTCATATTGAAATACCTGACGCTTTCTCCTGACTCTCTCTTGATGCTTTGGAAAATTGTTGGTATAACACACCGGGGTCTATCACTTCCCAAAATTGTGATATAAAAGCTTTCTCTAGGTCATCCCAGCTAGTAATGGAATTTTCGGTGAGGTTTAAAAACCAGTCATAAGCTCCCTCCTCGGAGAGTGAACGAGAACAATCTGCAGGCAACATCTTCATGCTGTATATTTAACAATTTTAAAGCATTTTTAAAAGCTAGCAGGTGTTCTTCTGTAGTTCTTGTCCCATCATGTTTGTACCTGGGGAGATATCTTTCCGGGCTTCTGGGCAGGTCATGGGCTATACCCGGGATGTTCAAAGCAGTGGGGCCTAACCAATTTGCCATTATTACTTGGCTAACAGTGATATTCTGAGTTGTGATTGGATAACTGCCAGTGGAGATAAAATTGTTCTTAACTTGAGGTCTTCTCTGGCAATTTTAAATCAGCACTCACAAACTTACAATACTTGAACTGAGTTCAACAGCCCTCCTTCTAGCGCCAATTAGGTTGTTGGTCCGGCTTTCATGCACACCCCGGGAAGGATGAAGCAAGGAAGCTCCGGAGACACCCACGGGATGGATCCCACTCGCTTTAGGATCTAGCTGGTTATCCAAGGTGCGAGTTACAGAGTTGGGTCGAATGGCTATTCACTCTTTTCCACTTCGGAATAGATTTCAATATGGACTGCTCTGTTACATTACAAGGGGTTCTTGAACTTGTTCAGTAGTTGCAAAAGTTGATCAGATTTAACTTGAATTCTTGATCTAGCTCTCATGGGTCAGCAGATTTAAATAAAAGACAAACAAAGAAAATAAAAATGGATCATTCACCGAAAACAAAGAGAGGGTAGGGTAGGGCATAAAGAGAAGTTTATCAAACATCAACTGTAAAACTTAAACTGTCAATCTTATCTATGCTATCAGCTTCACAATAGAATAAATCAAAGAAGAAAGTGTCCAGTCAGTCTAAGATCACTTTCAACTAAGAGCACAAGGCAAAGTGAAACAGATCTAGCAAAAAATTATAAATCCAAGGGCAGCTGGTTAAAACTAGTATCTTTCACCGATAGCCTAGCTCACACAGTGAAGACAGAGCAATTAGAACAAACTTACACCTAAAATCTGTAATTTCCCCTAGCAGACAAAAGAACAACTGAAGCCTAACAGCATATTTAAACTTGATAATGTCAGATTTACAGCATATATCTAATAAATTTTAAATGGAACGGATAACAAAAGAAGATACACTTATCACACTCTGCAAAATATTAGGCTCCTGGCCATGCTATCGCAGAAAAGCTAAAGCACATCAACTCCAAGTCCAGAAACAAAGGATTTCACAAAATTTGCAAGAAATTGCTTATAAGCCTTTTATTTCTAAGTCTCCGCCTCCCGCAATTACATTGAGAAGAAGTATTTATAGATTCAAGACAGACCCTGATCTTTTCAGAAATATCTTCTTCTCATAACTGCAAATATTATCACATCTAAACCCTAGGACCCGGGTTTTACAATAAAAATCCATTTAAAATCAAAGTCCGGATAGAACTTAACCCTTCGGCAAATCTGTGCAGTCAGCTGCCATAAATGGAGAAGATAGAGTTGAATGCCACTTGCATTCACCCGCAACTGCAAATGAATGCTCTCATTAATTCTTGCTGGTGAGCCGAATGAGTCACCACCTCTCTCAGATCTGATCTCCATAAAGCCATCCCTGTGTTGAAATTATCTCCATGCTATCAAGTCTACAATAAATTTGTCATTGAATGCTCTCACCGACAGCTTCTTTTCCTCTAGCATGGCGGTCCTTGACTAAATCTGCACTTTAACTTTGTCTTTATGGCCTTTCTCGATTGTCCCGCAAGTGCCAGATGGAATCCTGCATGAAAGACAGATTATATTAGCACTTTAAAATCATTAAAATCAAAGCTTAAAGCATTAAAACAGATTAAAAAACCACAAAGTAAGCTTGCATGTCGACTTCTGTTTGTCTGCCTCACGCTTTGACACGTGTCGCTACCTCAGGATGCCTTCTGTTCCTCGCTGGAATGCACTTCTGGCCTTGTGAGGACTTTCTCTCTCCTATCGCGATTCTGCGACATGTCGCGAAATCGCGACGTCTCCTAGTGACCGCGCTGCTTCTTCCCTGTTGGTCGCGAAAATGTGACATGTCACGATTTCACGACATGTCGCAAAATTGCGCCTCCTGCTGACTGTCGTACAATTTTTCTCCAGCATGTCGTGATTTCGCGACATGCTTGTCTTGCAAGACTTCTTCGAAACGTGCAGCGCGTCGCTACCATTTTCACCCTTTGCCTTTGAAACATGCAGCGCGTCGCTGCATTTTTTGAGTCCATACTTTCAAACCTGCAGCGCATCACTGCACCCTTTACCTCTCGACTTGAAACATGCAGCGCATCGCTGCCACTTTCACCCTTGATCTTGAGACATGTCAGCGAATCGCTGCAGCTTTTACCTCTCGACTTCGAAACATGCAGCGCATCGCTGCAAGCTCCAGCCCGCAATTTTGAGACATCAACGAATCGCTGCAACTTTTGGACTTAGCCACTTTTATCATTTATCCTCAGCGAAAATGGGACATGTCGCGATTTCGTGACATGTCACGAAATCGCGCTGGTCCGTACTGATTTCTTCTCTCTCCTCTGGCAGACAGCGATATCGCGACACTTTCCAAAATGGAAATGGGATATCGCGACACTTCCAAAAATGGAAAGTGTCACGATTTTGCTACACATCTGGGACTCAGCCGATTTTATCCTTTCAAGCCCATTTTCTCTCTCCTACCGCAAAAATGCGACATGTCACGATTTCGCGCTTCTCCGTACAGCTTGCTTCTCCCTGTCGTGATTTCATGACATTTTTCTCCCCGGATTTCTCTCTCCTCATCCTGCAGCGATTTCGTGACACTTCCAAAAATGGAAATGTCGCGATATCGCGACACTTCCAAAAATGGAAAGTGTCACGATTTTGCTACGTTTTCTGCTGTCGTACTTCTCTCTCCAGATTTGTCGCGATTTCGCGACATGTCGCGAAATCATGCCTGTTTTCTTACTTGGTCGATTTTTATGCATTTTCTCTCTCCTATCGTGAAAATGCGACATGTCGCGATTTCGCGCTGATCCATACAGATCTCTTCTCTCTCCTCCGGTCGATAGCGATTTCGTGACGGTTTCCATAAATGGAAACGTCACGATATCGCGACACTTCCAAAAATGGAAAGTGTCACGATTTCGCTACACAAAAATGACTTAGCTGCATTTGTATTTTCCTATCGCGATATCGCGACATTTTCGAAAATGGAAGTGTCGCGATATCGCGACACTACCAAAAATGGAAAGTTTGATTTTTCATGAATTTATGCAATTGTTTTCTGGATTTTCTCGATACCGGTGCAAGATTTTCTTAAGCATGAATGATTTATAACATGTAAAAAGTGAATTCTTGGATAACACAGCTAGAATGCAAGAAAAAGCACAACTTTAAAAAGGAGGCAAGCAAATTGGAATTTAAAACCTGAAAAGGATCAAGAGGGTCCCTGCTGCAAAAATGAAAGTTCAGAATTTTCTAAGGATGGAATCTCATTTTTCAGTGGGGGTGTGTTGCTTCTCAACACCACCTACTCTACTGGTTTACCCTATACCTCGGTCTTGGCTCAAACTCTATGTCCTGTCAGATCTACACAATCACCCCCACCATCATCCTTGTGCCCTAGGATATCGACACCATGCCACATATGATAAGCCCACCACTGAGTGTATGCCTCTATAACTCTCCCAGACACTCTAGGGTCAACATTTAGGGTATCCTCATCATGTGAAATCTCTATAATCTATTATGGATTTAGGTCCTTCTCTACTGTGAGGTGCCTATACAAGAATGGTACCAGGGGCACATCCTTCTGCAACCCGTACTGATAAAGAACCTGAGAGTAGAAGAAGTATTCTCGGATGGTAACCTTATGACCAATGAGCCATCACTCGCACCATGTCCTAGCAGTAAAGCTAGCTGGATCATCCCAAGCAGGACACTCATGGTAAGGGCGCCATATGATATCTTCGACCAAAAGTCGAGTAAAAGCATTAGTATAATGGGATAGCTCCCCTATAAAAGTGTAGCTCTTGCACTTCTCGTACTCTTGAGACCATATAGTAGCATAGCACTGTGTTCAAGTGTCGATCACTATAATATTGGCCAAGAGCCTCTTAGGGCAATATACCCTAATATGCTACCATCCCCAAACCTATAGGAGCAAGATGTAGATAATGCTGACACGTCCTTGTCGATGGATGTGGTATAACTCATCATAGCATTGATCCAATAATGATCTACCCTATGCATAGATTATAGGCTCCTCGCTATCCAATAGATCCTGCACCATCAGCAAAAGGTTCCATAGGAACCTCAAATCCGAGCAGTCTAGGATAAGAACATTGTTGATAATCATCAGCAATACGGCATGCCTCATCGTAAAGACACCCTTCTCGTGCTAGCGGCTAATAGACACTCCTCCAAAATTATTGTCCTTGAGAGCATCCTTATAATACCTCTCGAACACCCGAGTGTGTTGAGCAAGGTGCAGCAAAAGCATTGAGAAAGTATTGTCATTGTTGTCAACACAGACAGATTGATGCAGTTGATGCAGTTCAGAGGTCAGTCAGATCAAGTGCAGAAAGTTTCAAGCAAAACAGAGGTGACCCAGATTCAGAAATTGGCAGAAAGAGACAAGGAAGAAAACTGTCGCGATATCGCGACATGTTTTCTGTCGCGATTTCGCGACAAAAAGTAGGAGAGAGAAAATGCACGCCAAAATGTCGCGATGTCGCGACATGTCGAGTTTTCACTGAGGAGAGAGAAAATGTGTCGCGATTTCGCGACAAAAAGTAGGAGAGAGAAAATGCACGCCAAAATGTCGCGATGTCGCGACATGTCGAGTTTTCGCTGAGGAGAGAGAAAATGTGTCGCGATTTCACGACAAAAAGCAGGAGAGAGAAAATGCACGCCAAAATGTCGCGATGTCGCGACATGTCGAGTTTTCACTGAGGAGAGAGAAAATGTGTCACGATTTCATGACATAAATGGAGGAAAGGAGCTTGCAATGAAGAGAGTAGCGATTTCCATGCATGTTGAAGTTTCGCATTTCAAAGCACAGCTGGAAATGTATGGAAACAAAGGTGTAGCGATTTCGCTACAAATCGAAAGTTAAGAAAACTGAGTTGCAGCGATTTCGACACAAGTAAAAATTCACAAGAAGAAGGTGTAGCGATTTCGCTACATGTTGAAACAAAGAGAAACTAAGGTGTAGCGATGGCGCTACATGTTGAAACAAAGAGAAACTAAGGTGTAGCGATGGCGCTACATGTTGAAACAAAGGGAAACTAAGGTGTAGCGATTTCGCTACTAGTCAAAAGTGTAGAACCGAAAGATGCAAACAATGATATTACAAGTCAAAATTTCATGAAAAGAGGCAAGGTGAAAACACAAGGCACAAAGATGTAAAAATTTTGCCATTGCATGAAGCATAGTGTCGCGATTTAGTGACATGTTCCATTTTCGCTGGAGTTGGCAAGGAGAGTTGTACGGAAGAGCAAAGTGTCACGATTTTGTGACATGTTCCTTTTTCGCTGCTGGCAAAGAAGAGTGTACGGAAGCCGAAAGTGTCACGATTTCGTGACAAGCAGGATGATGACGTCAGCAAGAGTCGAAAACGTCATGATTTCACGACAAGAAGGATGATGACGTCAGCAGAAGCCAGAAGCGTCGCGATTTCGCGACAAGAATGATGATGACGTCAGCAAAGTCAGAAAGTGTCACGATTTCGCGACAGGATGCTAGGAAAGGTGCTGGAATCTGGAAGCGTCGCGATTTCGCGACATTATGAAGGATGACGTTAGCAAAAATTAAAAGTGTCGCGATATCGCGACAGGCAACTGTTTGGCGGGTAAAAGCCGCAGGAGCATGCAAAATGACACGTGTCGAAAAAGCATAATCATGCAGCCTGTTACGTAAACAGTAACTGATGTCAGACAGACAGTTACACATGGACAAGTGTCGAACATGCATGGAAACAGATGTAGATGCATGCTTGAAATGCTTTCTAAGTGTCGTATAGGCTGTATCGAAAAAGCATTCGAACGGTCGAAGTGCAGCATTCGAATAGCCGATTGAAAGTGCAAACGAACAGCTGATTGAAGAATGCATTAGAACAGCCGATTAAAATAGATGCATTTACAGCATTCGAAACATAAAATAGGAAGGATCGAAAAGCTTTCGAGAAGAAGGATGTGCAGCATTCGAACAGTCATATTTGGAAGGATTCGAACAGCCGCATTGGAAAGAAGAAAAGAATTCGACCGACTCGAGAATGTCATCCGACTGCATGAAGAATTGAAACGCGATAGAAGACAAAGAGTCCCGATGAGAAAAATAGGGTATAAAAGGACAGTCGAGCACAGAATAATGTTGCTGCTGTGAGAGAGAAGTTGTTGCAGAAAGAGAAATATTGCTGTGAAAAGAGGGTTTGAATAAGAAAATTAGCAGAGCCGTGAGAGTGTGCAGAGTTGGATTAATTGCAGACCAGTCAGGGTTGTGCATGAAGTGAAGACACTTTTATGTCATTCTAATTGATCAGAATTGTAGTCCAAGTTGGTGCTTGGTACTAGGGGTTGGTGCTCCATCTGTTGCAACAGAAAATTACAGGGGTTGGTGCTCCTTCCAGTGGATGCTGGTAAAGAAGTTGTAAAATTGAAATTTTGCAAAGACTGGATTTGGATTGAAGTCCAAGCAGTTAATTTTTGAGGAGTAGCCAAATTGGTGAACCTCGTTATATTGTGTGTTGTGGTGTGCTCTCATTTTGTTCTTCTGGTTTTATAAGTTTTCTGTGCTTCAGTCTTTGAATGCTGCTGTATTGAAGTTAAATAACTACACTGATTCACCCCCCCCCTCTCAGTGTCATTGTGTGAACATCAATTGGTATCAGAGCCAAGTTTCCTTGTACAAGCTTAATCAACTAAGGAGATCTTGGAAGAAACAATGGCAGGCGGTGAAGGATTTTCATCCAACAAAGCTCCCTTATTTGATGGAACAAATTACACCTTCTGGAAACTCAGAATGCAAACATATCTGAGTGCATTGGGATATGATATTTGGGATTCTGTAGATAGTGGATACACAGCACCCACTACTCCTCCAACAGATACTGCTGAGAAAAAGAAATTTGAGAACAACTCCAAAGCTAAGAATGCCATAATGTGTGGGCTTGTTGACAGTGAACTGATAAGAGTCATGAGTTGTAAATCAGCAAAAGACATGTGGGATAAATTGAAGAGCATCCATGAAGGAGACAGTAAGATTAAGGAAGCAAAACTGCAAACTCATCGAGCACAGTTCGAAGCACTACAAATGAATGAAGATGAAAACATAGAGACTTATATGCTGAGAGTCAACGGAATTATTAATGCAATCAGAGGACTCGGTGAAGAAATTGATGATGCAATTGTTGTGAAAAAGGTTCTCAAAACACTTCACAAAAGATTTAACTCCAAAGTCTCTGCAATAGAAGAGGCAAAAGATCTAAACAACTTCAGCATGGATGAGTTGCATGGTTCCCTCGACAAGCATATGAAATGAGAATAGGACAAACCAAGTCTACGGACAGAGAAGCGACTTTTAAAGCACACAAGAATGTAAAAGCTGAACATGAATCTGAGGATGAAGGAACACTGGATGAAACAGAAGCCAATTTTGTTCGAAAACTCACAAAAGTAAAAGGAAAATATAGAGGGAAGCTACCTTTTAAATGCTTCAATTATGGAGGAGTCGGTCATTTTGCAGCCAAATGTCCAATGCAGGAGAGAACCAAAAATGGTGAAGGTTCACACCAAGAAAAATGTGACTGGAAGAAGAAACAAAATTTCAGAAATAACAACTTAAAGAAGAAAAGCTTCATAACCAAGAATGTCAGCGAGTTCGAAGAAAGCACGAGATGAGGAGTCCGAAGAAGAAGGAGGTGAAGCTCTGTTCATGGCACTTGAAGAAGAAAGAACGGAGAAAAATTAGGAAGGTGATGAAAATTCCAAGGATGAAGCCGAAGTGTATTTGGAAGGAGAATTGGTTGCTTGCACTTGAAGAGTTGAGTGCGAAAGGAAGAAGAATAAGAAATTTTCAAAGAAATTAGAGAATGCCACAGACATAATAAATAATCTAAAAATACAGACAGAGGAATTCAAGAAAATGTCTGAAGTTTTTGATGAACAATTAACTGTAAAGACAGTTGAATGCAGACAAGCTAGAGGAAGACATTGTTAAGTTAAGGATGCAGTTAGAGGAGATGAATAGAAAATTGAACTATTTTCATAAGTTTGAAGAAAGTACTGTAAAGCTGGATAAAATGTTAAATAACCAAAGGCCTTCTGACATAAAATTTGGTTTAGGCTTTGATGAAGGAGAATCTTCAAAGGATTCAAAGAACTTGAATATAGAACCCATAAAGAAAGAAGAAAAGATCAGGGTTGAACCAGAAAAACCAAATCATGCAAAAGAAAACAATAATGCCAGATTCAAGAAGAATACTGACAAAGATGGATTCACAAAAGTCACACATCCAAGGAGGAGAAGAGTCATGGCTCCTACTTCAAACTTGCAAAGACCGGCACCCAGGTTTAATCATGCATTTTCTGGTTATTGTTTTAAATGCAATGCTTATGGCCATAAGATTTCAGATTGCAGGCATAATGTATCTCAAAGGAATTTTACCAGCAGAAATGTTTTTTCTCCTTTAATGAATTATGCAGTTGAATGTTATAATTGTCATAATTTTGGACATATTGCTAGAAACTACAGAAGCACTTTTGCATCAAATAATTATCAGGGTAGAAAATCTCAGCCAAGTGGGTTGAAACAAAACCAGAAATTTCCTGAAAAATAGGCACATGCTAATGAAAGGACAAAGGCAAAACAAGTAGCAAAATCTGCTATCAAACCAGAATGGAAAGAAAAGGAATCTTTGATTGTCCAGAATGCTTTTAAAGTTCAGAACAAATCAGCACCTTGGATACTTGACAGTGGTTGTTCCAGTCACATGACAGGTGACAAGCAAAAGTTTGAGAATTTACAGAATTATGAAGGTGGTTCTATGAAATTTGGAAATAATGATGGAGCAAAGATTGTTGGAAAGGGATCAGTCAAGATTAGTGATGGCAATATAAAATCAAAAGAAGTCTTGTTTGTAATTGGTCTGAAGCATAACTTGCTAAGTGTAAGTCAAATATGTGACAGAGGTCATGATGTAATCTTCAAGAAGGAGGGCCGTGAAGTAAGAAAGACAAAAAATGGAAAGTTAATAGCCACTGGACTGAGAACTTCTAGAAATATATATACACTTTTAGAAACTGTAGAAGGAACATGCTTGATTGGATAGGAAGATGAAAACTGGCTATGGCACAAGAGGCTTGGGCATATTAGTTTTGACAATCTGGCAAAAATCAGTTCAAAAAGAGTAGTTAGAGATATACCAAACATTGGCAAACCTGTAAATAGCATCTGTGAGTCATGCCAAAAGGGAAAACAAACCAGAGCCACTTTCAAAGCAAAAGAATACTTCACTAGCAAGCCATTAGAACTAATTCACACTGATCTATGTGGACCCATGAGAACCGAAAGCATAAATGGACACAAATATTTTATGCTTGTGTATAGATGACTACTCAAGAATGACATGGGTACTATTTCTGAAACTCAAGTCGAAGCCTTTGAGATGTTTAAAACCTTCAAAAATCTTGTTGAGAATCAATCAGGAAAAAGAATTAAATGCCTAAGATCGTACGGGGAGGAGAGTTTATCTCCGAAGAATTTGCGAGAATCTTGTCAAAAACATGGGATAAGAAGACAGGTTTCGAGTAGCTAGGACACCTCAGCGAGAATGGTGTTGTAGAAAGGAAGAATAGAACAGTGCAGGAAATGGCAAGGACAATGCTGCGAGAAAACAAAATAGTCGACGTGATTTTGGAAAGAGGCAGTTCATACTGCAGTTTACATTCAAAACAGGTGCATGCTGAGACCACATGAAAGCAAAACACCTTATGAGTTGTGGTTTGGCAGAAAGGCAACAGCAAGACATTTCAAAGTATTTGGCAGCAAGTGCTACATAAAACGGACTGAAGATAACCTCGATAAATTTGAAGATAGAGTCGATGAAGGTATCTTTCTTGGTTACTCAACAAAAAGCAAGGCATACACATGTTACAACAAGAGGTTGAAGAAAATTGTTGAAAGTGCTGATGTGAAAGTTGATGAAGGTAGAGAACAAGAAACTACTTATCAAGAAAACTACCCTATGTATGAAGAAATCATTGAAGGTGATGATGAAAAAGAAACAGAGAAGAATCGAGAAAATTGATCCGGATGGTGTAAAAACTGAATCTGAAGAAGAAGAAAACAGGAAATTTAAAACAGGAAACTGGCAAAAAAATCATCCAAGTGAACAGATTATTGGGGATCCCACAGATGGTATTCAGACAAGAAGAACAACAGTGAGGAACTATTCTCTGTTATCTAGTATTGAACCTAAAGATGTTGCTGAAGCAAGCACTGATGAAAGTTGGATGAAGGCAATCAATGAAGAACTAGATCAGATAGAGAAAAACAATACCTGGGAATTAGTACCTAGACCAACAAATAAAAACATAATTGGCACTAAATGGGTTTTTAGAAATAAATTGAATGAAGATGGGCAGGTTGTCAGAAATAAGGCAAGATTGGTATGTAAAGGCTATGCTCAGGTTGAAGGCATTGATTTTGAAGAAACTTTTGCACCAGTAGCCAGACTAGAGGCAATCAGAATGTTTCTGGCATTAGCAGTTCATAAAAACTTCAAATTATATCAAATGGATGTAAAATCAGCATTTTTGAATGGAAAACTGGAAGAAGAGGTTTACATTGAACAACCAGATGGCTTCCAACTTGGTGACAATCCAGATTTAGTTTGCAGGTTAAAGAAAGCTTTATATGGATTAAAACAGGCACCAGAGCATGGTATGCAAGGCCGGATAATTATCTAATTAAACAAGGGTTTAAGAAAGGTTTGGTGGATAGCAACTTATATGTCAAAACAGAGAAGGGTCATCTTATTGTTCTTGTTGTTTATGTAGATGACATAATATTTGGAGACATGGATGAATACCGCAAAGACATATCAATTAAAATGAAAAAAGAATTTGAGATGTCAATGATTGGTGAACTTTCTTATTTCTTAGGATTGAGGTCAATCAAAATGAAAAAGGCATTTTTATTTCTCAAGTTAAATATGTAAAAGAAATGTTGAAAAAGTTCACAATGGAAGACAATAAACGGTCAAGCACTCCCATGACAACAGTCGCAAGTTGAGCAAGAATGATAAATCTCCGGATGTTGATCAAACAATGTACGTGTCTATGATTGGAAGCCTCTCGTATTTAATAGCTACTAGACCGAGATATACTACGAGGAGTATGCATGGTTGCTAGATTTCGGCAAGTCCCAAAGAAACTCATGTCACAGCTATAAAAGGATCTTCAGGTACCTCAAAGGTACCATGGATTATGGGTTGTGGTACCCAAAAGGCAAAGACTTCACTTTGATTGCATATTCTGATGTAGATTGGGCAGGGTGCATTGATGACCGAAAGAGTACAAGTGGAGGAGCATTTTATCTTGGAGACAGGCTGGTAGCATGGCACAGCAAGAAACAAGAATCAGTCTCTCTATCCACTGCAGAGGCAGAATACATTGCAGCCACAACTTGCTATACACAGATATTATGGATGAGACAAACTTTGAAAGATCTTGGTATCCACTTCAAAGAGCCAATATCAATAAAATGTGATAACACTAGTGCTATCAACATATCCAAAAATCCAGTTATGCATTCAAGAACCAAACACATTGCAATCCGATATCATTTTTTGAAGGATAAAGTTGCAGAAGGAGAAGTCAAGTTGGATTTTGTTCCAACTACAGAGCAAGTAGCTGATATATTCACAAAACCATTGCCCAAGGATGTTTTTGAGTACCTTAGGAATAAGTTGGGAGTGGTCACAATTCCCAAGAACTGACTATCATTAGGGATCACATTCTCAATGGGTGCATGCATGCCTATACTTATAGTTTTGTTTATATTTATGATTTTTGCTAACTATAACAATATTTTCCTGAGAATGGTGTACAGAGACTCGGGGGGAGTTCTGACTGGCCCTTTGGTATTATTGGCAAAGGGGGAGAAGAAGTTGAGCAAGGTTGTTGTGTGTTGCCAACAATTCCAAAGGGGGAGATTGTTGAGCAAGGTGCAGCAAAAGCATTGAGAAAGTATTGTCATTGTTGTCAACACAGACAGATTGATGCAGTTGATGCAGTTCAGAGGTCAGTCAGATCAAGTGCAGAAAGTTTCAAGCAAAACAAAGGTGACCCAGATTCAGAAATTGGTAGAAAGAGACAAGGAAGAAAACTGTCGCGATATCGCGACATGTTTTCTGTCGCGATTTCGCGACAAAAAGCAGGAGAGAGAAAATGCATGCCAAAATGTCGCGATGTCGCGACATGTCGAGTTTTCACTGAGGAGAGAGAAAATGTGTCACGATTTCGCGACAAAAAGCAGGAGAGAGAAAATGCATGCCAAAATGTCGCGATGTCGCGACATGTCGAGTTTTCGCTGAGGAGAGAGAAAATGTGTCGCGATTTCGTGACAAAAAGTAGGAGAGAGAAAATGCATGCCAAAATGTCGCGATGTCGTGACATGTCGAGTTTTCGCTGAGGAGAGAGAAAATGTGTCGCGATTTCGTGACATAAATGGAGGAAAGGAGCTTGCAATGAAGAGAGTAGCGATTTCCATGCATGTTGAAGTTTCGCATTTCAAAGCACAACTGGAAATGTATGGAAACAAAGGTGTAGCGATTTCGCTACAAATCGAAAGTTAAGAAAACTGAGTTGCAGCGATTTTGACACAAGTAAAAATTCACAAGAAGAAGGTGTAGCGTTTTCGCTACATGTTGAAACAAAGAGAAACTAAGGTGTAGCGATGGCGCTACATGTTGAAACAAAGAGAAACTAAGGTGTAGCGATGGCGCTACATGTTGAAACAAAGGGAAACTAAGGTGTAGTGATTTCGCTACTAGTCAAAAGTGTAGAACTGAAAGATGCAGCAATGATATTACAAGTCAAAATTTCATGAAAAGAGGCAAGGTGAAAACACAAGGCACAAAGATGTAAAAATTTCACCATTGCATGAAGCATAGTGTCGCGATTTAGTGACATGTTCCATTTTTGCTGGAGTTGGCAAGGAGAGTTGTACGGAAGAGCAAAGTGTCGCGATTTCGTGACATGTTCCTTTTCATTCTCTGCTGGCAAAAGAAGAGTGTCACGAAAGCCGAAAGTGTCACGATTTCACGACAAGCAGGATGATGACGTCAGCAAGAGTCGAAAATGTCATGATTTCGTGACAAGAAGGATGATGACGTCAGCAAAAGCCAGAAGCGTCACGATTTCGCGACAAGAATGATGATGACGTCAGCAAAGTCAGAAAGTGTCACGATTTCACGACAGGATGCTAGGAAAGGTGCTGGAATCTGGAAGTGTCGCGATTTCATGACATTATGAAGGATGACGTCAACAAAAATTAAAAGTGTCGCGATATCACGACAGGCAACTGTTTGGCGGGTAAAAGCCGTAGGAGCATGCAAAATGACACGTGTCAAAAAAGCATAATCATGCAGCCTGTTACATAAATAGTAACTGATGTCAGACAGACAGTTACACATGGACAGGTGTCGAACATGCATGGAAAAAGATGTAGATGCATGCTTGAAACGCTTTCTAAGTGTCGTATAGGCTGTATCAAAAAAGCATTCGAACGGTCGAAGTGCAGCATTCGAACAGTCGATTGAAAGTGCAAACGAACAGTTGATTGAAGAATGCATTAGAACAACTGATTAAAATAGATGCATTTACAGCATTCAAAACATAAAATAGGAAGGATCGAAAAGCTTTCGAGAAGAAGGATGTGCAGCATTCGAACAGTCATATTTGGAAGGATTCGAACAACCGCATTGGAAAGAAGAAAAGAATTCGACCGGCTCGAGAATGTCATCCGACTGCATGAAGAATTGAAACGCGATAGAAGACAAAGAGTCCCGATGAGAAAAATAGGGTATAAAAGGACAGTCGAGCACAGAATAATGTTGCTGCTGTGAGAGAGAAGTTGTTGCAGAAAGAGAAATATTGCTGTGAAAAGAGGGTTTGAATAAGAAAATTAGCAGAGTCGTGAGAGTGTGTAGAGTTGGATTAATTGCAGACCAGTCAGGGTTGTGCATGAAGTGAAGACACTTTTATGTCATTCTAATTGATCAGAATTGTAGTCCAAGTTGGTGCTTGGTACTAGGGGTTGGTGCTCCATCTGTTGCAGTAGAAAATTACAGGGGTTGGTGCTCCTTCCAGTGGATGTTGGTAAAGAAGTTGTAAAATTGAAATTTTGCAAATACTGGATTTGGATTGAAGTCCAAGCAGTTAATTTTTGAGGAGTAGCCAAATTGGTGAACCTCGTTATATTGTGTGTTGTGGTGTGCTCTCATTTTGTTCTTCTGGTTTTATAAGTTTTCTGTGCTTCAGTCTTTGAATGCTTCTGTATTGAAGTTAAATAACTACACTGATTCACCCCCCCCTCTCAGTGTCATTGTGTGAACATCAGAGTGAAGATAGCCACCTGATAATTAGTGGCTGAAGAGACAATGGCCAACCCATCAAAAGATATCTGGAAGATCCTATACACATCCTCTGGCGTGATGGTCATCTCACCGGTTGGAAGGTGGAAAGTATTAGTTTGCAAGTCCCAGTGATGGGCTAGAGCCATAAGGTAAGCCTGATCTGCCATGATGTAAGGTAGCCTAATGACATACTGTAACTCGTGGGCTTTGAACCATGCCTAGTCTGTATCATCAAAGCTAGGAAGTAGGTCAAGCAAGAGCTTCGGGTCCCGAGCCTGAGTAGTAAGGATCTAAGCAAAGTAGAAGAAAGATGAAACATAACTACAGTGCATCTAAGGCATAAATAAAATAAAGCATAACAACATCAACACTCCTAAATCCAAAAAAATGAAGGATAAATGCATATAGTCAGGCAGCATAAATCTTAGGAGGGTTCAAAACTTTCAAAAAGAACAAAAAAATAAAAATATGTCTTAAGAAAATCATAAAAATACAAAAATTATAGCTAAGAGTTTAGCCACTATTGCCTACAGCGGTCGAAACCTGGTCGTTGGAGACAATAGTAGCCAAGACCCGACGGTAAATTTTTTTACCGTTGGGGTTCAAATCTGGCTGCTTTGAGCGACAGTGGCTCATAACCGGCCACTCTAAGCGACAACGACCGAGGGACGACATGGCAAACCCGTGAACCCTCGACCAAAAAAAAAAAAAAAAATCCAAAAATTGCAAAATGACATAAAAAACATAAAAGGGAGGGAAAAACAAAAAAAATTAAAGGCAAATCCCCACACTGGCATCAAAACTAAGCTAAGTTCAAAAATGGTTAACATGGCAGTAGTAGGTGAACAACAGAAAACTTGGGAATCCTAGGCTAGAAACTACCAAGGCAAAGTAATGAGAACAAAAGGGGGGACTAACCCACCATAGCAAAAGGTAAGCTAAGCCTAACTACGGAGTTTATTCATTACCAACGGGTTTAGTGAGGTTCATTTTACCCATTACTTAGTGAGGTTCAGTTTTACTCAAACAAGAGAAAATAAGGTTAGGGTTTAGAAAACAGAAATAACCGAGAAGCTCCGGCTCCTCCAATAGTTCATGTCTTTCCCTGTGCAGCCATGTCCTCAATGCCAACAAACTCCAAAGTCGTAATCATTGCTATCACACTGAAGATCCCAAAGCGAATATTTAAAACAATGAAAGTGAAAGATCAAACTCTAGAAAGCATAATTTTTATATTCCTTAATTATGCCTTGGTCATTGCTGACGTCAGCGGCCCGAACATCATGGCCGCTTAAGGCGATAGTGGCCACAAGTAGGAACTCAGAGGCCGCTAGACTTGACAATGGCCAGATCCACATATCAAAACAAGGGACTTCCTCCTTGAGGGATCCCACAAAAACAACAAATAAACACACTTTGATGGTTTAAGATCATCAAAATATTTAAAATAACAAAAAAAATCACATAAAATCATAATCTTAGGTAGGCCTCGTATTCAGTCACCTACTCTGTCAACTCGGTGATTGCAGCGATTCACACTCCATGTATTTTAGTGAGATGAGTAGATAACCATAAGGCCACTTAGGGTAAAAAAACTCATTTTGGAATTACGATGTGCCACCCTTCAATCCCGAAGAATACCAAGATGGTCAGACTGCTCTATGGGTGTGAAAGGATCATCCTAATTCCCCTATGATACCAAAAACATTAAGCCAAAGTGATACAATCTAAACATAAATATAATCACTCATCCTAACTCCCTAAGAAAGCTATTGATAGTGGACCACTCCTCGGGATAAGGATGGATGATTATCATAAACAATTAGAATCACACTTGGATGTGGGATTTCCCATTAAAAGCAAAAAATGCTAGAAAGGAACCAGATTAGTCATATTGGTCAAGTGACTTGTCACTTCATTCATTGTCATTTCTTCACCAATTCATTGTGTGAGGAAGTAGTTCAAAAATTCAACATAATTATAATCAAAATCAATAAAATATCACTCGATCATAGCAAAATTGTGTTCATCCTATAAATCATTGCATAAAATAATCACAAATTTACCTTGTTTGTTGGGAACATAAGCAGACACGACATCTTCAATTGTAGCTTGCCTATCGGTCAGAATTGTTGTAGCAACTGAAGCTACCTGATTGCGTTTGAGAAATGAGTGCAATTTAACATTCCCAAGCCACTGAGCTAAGTCCTATGAATGTTGAGGCAATGATTCAAGGGATGCATGCCATATTGCATGATTGGGCCATCCGACGTTGATCAGACCATTGATCACCATACACCCTACAAATAGATTAGTCTGCGTTTTTGCTCAATGTTGTGTTTTCCACACAGTGCATCAAAAAAAAGGGGTATCTGTAGATACCTAAATCATGTCATGCTTAGGGGAGCTACTCACATAGACACATTCATAAGATCATACGACATAATATTGGAATTTCCAAGCATCAACAGTGGTTCTCACCACTTATTTGGGGCCTTTTCAAGCCATCCAATCCTAGCCACTCAAGCCAAGAGTGGTCAGATCCTAGCTACTCAAGCCTATAGCGGCTAGACCTTAGCCGCTACATATGACAATGGCCAGATCTTAGTCATTGTATATGATAGCGACTAAGCCATAAGAAGCAATTTTACCGACAAACATGCCTGATCACGGGTGGAAGTGGCAATCTGCATGCAATAAAGGTGAGCGGGAGTAACTTTGCATTCCTTTTCACGACTAGTTCACATAGGAGACTTGAGTTTGCATTTAAAATTTAGTTAACTAACCTCCAAGCATAAACAAAGGACAAAATCTTCTCATGCTAACAACTAGTTTGCATAGGAGACTCAAGTGGGCAGTTATATTTTAGATAACTGGCTTCCAAACATAGAAAATACAAGAAGCTTCTCATACTAACTTACATTGCATATGAAGAATTCATTCCTAGGGCTTGGACATAGACCTAGGGTTTCACACTATAAAAGGTGCAAGCCTAAAAGCACCAAGGGAGATCTTTTTTACAAGCAGAGATAGAGATAGAGACATCTTTTATTAGATCATCAATATTTTATCCATCAATCTTGGTCATTGAGGAGAGCTTTCGAGACTCAGAGAGTTCCCTTGGATATCACAAGTACGATGAAGCCCTGATGGATTGAAGAGCATAGCAACCATTATTTCAACATCAAATAAAGGCTTTGACCCATAGCTTTGGGGAAAATAGAACAAGGTTTACCTTAGCGGTCGTTGTCTTGGACAGTGGCCCGCAGGCTTAGCTTAGGTGTTAGACATAGCTTCTTTTATTTTGTTTCTTCATGTTCTCATATCATTAGCATATATTTACATGATTTCATAGCATATTTTCATTATATTTCTGTTAAGTTCTTTTACTACTAACAACCTCATCGAGGGAGGCAATCTTGAAAATCTAAGCGTGTGTTTTTGTTTCATTGCTTACAAGGCCACAAGTTCATCGGACGGAATCTACAACATACAAGAGAAAAAGGGATCCCTCTAGGAAATAGACCTGGATAAGGAGGCATCTATAAGCCCTCATACATTTCCATGTGAGGAATTAAGAAGCCTTTATAAGTGCACCACCTCTTTGTGAAAGGGGTACTCTTTGCCTATTTGTAACCTTATTGTATTGAAATGGGTATCCCTAAGAGGTATCGACATGTAACCGAGATTCAATACGAATAAATAGATCCATATTTGTTATTACCATGTTATATGATTTTTCCTTGTCTTCCATTTCATCTTGGGGTTTTAATAACATTGAAAGCAACGTAAAAAAAGTGGTGTGTGCATCCCGGGGTCGCTACAGTTGCCTTGCATTTTGTTGATTATTTCTTTAACCTCTAGTGACCACATGGAAGGTCCCTACAAACCCTTGGTATTTTTGGATGTGATTGACTTGAATAGGAGGAGTTTTGGTATTAGATCCTCTTATATTTGATTGCATCTCCTCATAATGAGGAAGTGGTATTTAAAAAATGAAGAACACAAGCTTATACTGAGAGGGGGGGTGAACAGTATAAGACATAACCAATTAACAATTTTAACTTTAAATAACAGAGGCATCAACACAACATTAATCAAGACAGAAAGCATCACACATTGAAGACCCATTTTAACGTGGTTCACCCAGAATGGTTGGGCTACATCCACGGATAAAATCTTTCACTAAATTTTATCAATCAATTTCTGGGAAAACCTTTCCCGATTACAAAGTTTATGGGCACCAACCCAAAGGAGACACCAATCCCCTAAACTCGAGTTCATGGGCACCACCCACAAGAGACATCGATCCCCTAGCTCTGCTCTGGTTGGTGATCCTCTAGAAGACCTCTGCCTCCGCTGCCCTTAGCAAATGGAACTCTATCCATAGAAGACACCTGTCCTCCCTGCTCTGGCTGGAG
The DNA here is from genome assembly GCA_028583015.1 of Wollemia nobilis. NCBI lineage: Eukaryota > Viridiplantae > Streptophyta > Pinopsida > Araucariales > Araucariaceae > Wollemia > Wollemia nobilis. The sequence goes on along the minus strand of JAQPPZ010016436.1, from coordinate 15,752,500 downwards.
ACCTCTGTCCTCAACTCTATCACCTCCAAAGCTGGTCCTCGAATTTGCACTAAACACAGTCCTTCGGTCTAGTACAAATGTCCTCGTTCGTCTTTGCCTGTTGCGCTCACTCTGCATGCTTCGACATCATCGTGCCACTTCTGCACTCTTGCGCTCTTTCGGCTGCATCTCGCACACTTCGACGCACATTCGACTGTCTCGCAATTCGCCCTTAACTCTTCAAAACAATCCTCCTTTTATACTAACACTTTCAAGATCAAAACCTTGATCTTAGTCGGCTGCACAACCCTAAACTACGTCGGCTACAAACCCTAATTTTTGTTGGCCCAAATTTAACTTTGTCGGCTTCACTACCTCTGCAACTCTTCTGTAGCTTCTGTCGTGAAACTACAACATGTCACGATATCGTGACACTTTTGCAACCGTACACTTTCTTTTGGCTTTTGTCATGATATCATGACACTTCTCCTCTTTGACGTCATCTTCACTACTCTGTCATGATATCGTGACATTTCTCCTTTCTCAACCTCTTCTCGTTTGTCATGAAATCGTGACACTTCTCCTATAGCCTTCCTCTCTCTTTTGTCATGAAATCATGACACTTCTCCTATCGACTGCTTCATTCTATCATGAAATCGTGACACTTTCTCTTCCTTGCACTCTTGTCTGCTTGCACTAGAAAATGGAACATGTCATGAAATCATGATGCTTTCGCCTTTGAGCTCTTCCTCCTTGAATTTGTCATGAAATCATGACACTTCTAGCTTCCGTACGTTTTCTTTACTGTCATGAAATCATGACGCTTTCTTTACTTCTCTACCTGTCATGAAATCGTGACATTCTCATTGACTCTTTCTTTTCATGTCACGAAATCGTGACAGTTCTCACTTATTTCGCATGTCAGAAATCGTGATAGTTCCTTTGACTCGAGCATGTCGTGAAATCGTGACACTTTTTCTTCTACTTTCTTCTAACTTGTCATGAAATCGTGACACTTTTCTTTACTTTCTTTCATTAATGTCATGAAAATCGTGACACTTTTCTTTGGACTCTCTCTCCTGCATTATGTCACGAAATCGTGACACTTTTTCGTCCGTACAACTTTCCTTGCAATATGTCACGAAATCGTGACATTTCTGACTCAAACATTCTCTCTCCTCTTTGAGTTGCAAAACTGTGACATGTCGCGATATCGTGACACTTTTCTAAAAGCTTTCTCTCTCCTCTAAGTCAGTGAAATGCGACATGTCGCGATATCGCGACATTTTTCCAACTTACTTTCTTTCGAACCTGTCAAGCCGAAACTTCATCAAAACAAATTATTCTACATCAAATCAAATTCCTTCAAGAGCTTCTTGACATCAATGACAACTTATTCACTTGAGCAAATGCAATGTACCCAAGGTACCCAAAATTGCCAACAATCTCCCCCTTTGTCATTGATGGCAAACCTTTACTAAAAACACGTCTCAAGAGCCAAAACTGAAACCAACTGTGCTAACAACTGAGAAACTGCCTTTGAAGTTTTGCTCCCCCTGACTTGAAGCTTTCCTCTTCACTTGAAGCTCTCCCCCTTACTCATATCTCTCCCCCTTTGTCATCAATGGCAAAGGGTCACCTTTGGGGCTCGGGACTAAGAATGAGCCTCTTAGCTTGGTCCCTCCCCACCTCCTGATGAGGTGATTAATTCTGGGGTGGGAGTACAACTCCCAATTTCTCCCTTAGATACTCAAACGTATCTCTTGGAAGAGGTTTGGTGAAGATATCTGCAATCTGCTCTTTAGTAGGCACATACTCTAGCTTGACCTGCTTGTCTTGCACTTTCTCCCTTAGAAAGTGATACTTGATGGAAATATGCTTTGTCCTTGAGTGCATTACCAGATTTTTGGAAATACTTATGGCACTCGTATTATCGCAAAATATGGAGATGGGTTGTTCATGCTTGACTTTGAAATCCTCCAAGGTGGTTTTCATCCATAAAACCTGTGTACACCCAGCCACTGCTGCTATGTATTCAGCCTCTACTGTAGATAAGGAAACTGAAGGTTGTTTCTTACTTAGCCAAGAAACCAAACTCTTTCCCAGAAAGAACGCTCCACCACTAGTGCTCTTCCTGTCATCAGTATTGCCTGCCCAATCTGCATCTGAATAGGCCATGAGGGTGAAATCATCACCTTTGGGATACCAAAGCCCAAAATCCATAGTGCCCTTTAGATATCTGAATATCCTCTTAACTGTTGTAACATGAGAATCTTTTGGAGCTGCCTGAAATCTTGCTACTAACCCAACTGCTTGCATGATATCTGGTCTAGTAGCCGTAACATATAATAAACTGCCAATCATTGATCTGTACAACCTCTGATCTGCCACTGGAGATTCATCATCTTTACTCATCTTGCACCCTGTAATCATTGGAGTACATCTTGGTTTGCTTGTCCATCATCCCAAATTTCTTCAACATTTCTTTGATATACTTTCCTTGAGAGAGAAATACACCGTCTTTTGATTGAGCAATCTGAAGACCTAAAAAGAATGACAGCTCTCCAATCATAGACATCTCAAATTCCTTCTGCATGGTGTTAGCAAAAACTTTGCACATCTGAGTATTATTCCCCCCGAAAATAATATCATCAACATAGACAACCATAATCAACATATCATCACCTTCATTCTTAATATACAGATTGCTATCTGCCACGCCTTTCCTGAAGCCTTGCTCATGAAGATAACTGTCAAGTCTTGAGTACCACGCCCTTGGTGCTTGCTTTAACCCATATAAAGCCTTTTTTAGTTTACACACATAGTCTGACTGTTCTGTGAGAGACACTCCTTCTGGCTGTTCTATGTAGACTTCTTCTACCAACACCCCATTTAGAAAAGCTGACTTTACATCCATTTGATATACCTTGAATGATTTGAAGCTTGAAAGGGCCAAAAACATTCTGATAGCTTCAAGACGAGCAACAGGAGCGAACGTCTCTTCGAAATCAACACCTTCTACTTGAGCATAACCTTTGCAGACTAACCTAGCTTTGTTTCCGACAATCTTTCCATCCTCATTGAGTTTATTTCTGAATATCCATTTTGTGCCAATGACATTCTTGTCCTTAGGTCTTGGAACCAAATCCCAAGTTTCACTTTTCTCTATTTGATTTAGCTCTTCATCCATCGCTTTTACCCAAAATTTATCTGCACATGCTTCACTGAAATCTTTTGGCTCAATCTGAGATAATAATGAAACATTTGTAGAATCGTGTGAAGGAATGACTCTTCTTCTTGTTTGCCTGTTGTTTGGATCACCAATGATCAAATCTTTGGGATGATGTTTCTGAACATATCGTGAAGGAGTTTTGGGAAGCAATTGTTGTCTTTCCTCTTCTTCATCTGAAACCTCTCTGAATTCTTCTTGACAAATTTCATCACTGAGTTCCTTGACTGGTTCTCTTATCCCTGTCTTTTCATCAACTGTTACATTTATGCTCTCTACGACTGTATGCGTTCTTTTGTTGAAGCATCTGTAGGCCTTGCTTCTGTTGGAATATCCAAGAAAGATTCCCTCATCACATCTAGGATCAAACTTACCCAAATTCTGATCTTCCCTTCTGATGAAGCACTTACTCCCAAACACTTTGAAGTATTTTACTGTAGCTGGTCTCCCTTTCCATAACTCATAAGGAGTTTTATGATGATTGACTCTAAGTTGGGCCCTGGTGATAATGTAGATTGTTGTACTGATTGCCTCTTTCCAAAAGCCATCTGAAAGTTTTGACTCATTTAACATAGCTCTAGCCATATTTTCAATAGTTCTATTTTTCCTTTCAACTACTCCATTTTGTTGAGGAGTTCTTGCTGCTGAATATTCTCTTTTGATTCCTTGTTGCTCACGGTATTCCACAAATTCATTTGAAGTGAACTCTCCTCCTCTGTCCGATCTTAAGCATTTGATTCTCTTGTCGGTCTCATTTTCAATCATTTCTTTGAAAGCTTTAAATTTTTCAAAAGCTTCAGATTTTTCTTTGAGAAAAGTAACCCACGTCATTCTAGAATAATCATCTATAAACAACATGAAGTAGCTTTCTCCCTGAATGCTCTGAGTTCTGGTGGGGCCACATAAATCGGTATGAATAAGATCCAATGGTTTTGAAGAAGTATACCCTTTTGATTTGAAACTGGTTCTGGTCTGTTTTCCATGTTGACAGGGACCGCAAATGATATTATGGGGCCTTTTTATTTTGGGCAAGTCTCTAACAACTTCCTTGTTACTAATATTGACAAGATTATCAAAGCTCAAATGCCCCAATATTTTATGCCATAGCCAACTCTCATCTTCTTGAGTTAGAAAACACTTTTCCCTTTTTATCTCACTCAGCATGTAAAGATTGTTTGGAGTCCTTGTAGCACTCGCAATGAGTTTTCCATTTTTTTCTTTACTTATCTCACATCTATCTGAAAAGAAAGATACTATGTGCCCTTGATCACAAAGTTGACTCACACTTAGAAGATTATGTCTTAGGCCTTCTACATAAAGCACATTTTCTGTTTTGGATTTCCCATCCAAACTAAGAGTCCCTTTACCACAGATTTTAGCTGACCTATTATCTCCAAAACTGATTGTTCCTCGGTTTGTTTGTTTTAAGACCAAAAATTTTTCCTTTTCACCAGTCATATGTTTTGAACAACCACTATCAAGATACCATTTTTCTACTTTGTCTTGAGCATGAAAAGCAGTTTGAACTATCATTGACTTAGATTTGATCTCATTTTTCTTTTTAGTGAACTCAAGGCTAGATCTATCCAAACTGCACATCCTTGTTGTATGCCCAAAATTCTTGCACTTGAAACACATGAAATTTTTATTCATAAGAGGTGCAAAAGAGTTAACATTTTCCTTACTATGGCTATTCAAGGATTTATTGCAATGCATAGCTTTGTGACCAAAATTCTTGCAGGAAAAACAATAGCCATGGAAAGTATTATGTAACCTGTTTTGATGCCTTGGATGATTGTTCTTCTTGTGACCAACTGGAATCCACCGCTCTTCGGGATGAAGATTGGTCTTGCTCGAGGACCCTATTTCATGAATAGTGATACCATCCTTCTTTTGCTTGTCATACGGAGTATTCTGTCTTGAGAGCCAATTTTTCCAACTTCACTCTAAGAGACATAACCTCTTCTTCTAGTTTCTCGCAATCAGTTTCCTTTCCTTTTAAAGCCTCTGTCAGAACCTGTTCAACCTTCTTTCCTTCTTCAGCTAGAATTTTGAAGTCTATAACTCTTTGAGACAATCTTGATCTTGCAATCTCTTCTTCCTGAATTTGATGCTTGAGAACAAAATTTTCTTCCCTGAATTTCTCAAGCCTTTTTAAAGCCAAGAAGAATTCACCTTTGAGATCGAACCCAACCTCTTCATCTCTTTCTGAATCTGTATGTTCCTCTGATAGATCGTTCTCCAAGTTGTTAGGCTTTTTTTGGAGAAACCCGCTCTGATACCAATTGAAGAACACAAGCTTATACTGAGAGGGGGGGTGAACAGTATAAGACATAACCAATTAACAATTTTAACTTTAAATAACAGAGGCATCAACACAACATTAATCAAGACAGAAAGCATCACACATTGAAGACCCATTTTAACGTGGTTCACCCAGAATGGTTGGGCTACATCCACGGATAAAATCTTTCACTAAATTTTATCAATCAATTTCTGGGAAAACCTTTCCCGATTACAAAGTTTATGGGCACCAACCCAAAGGAGACACCAATCCCCTAAACTTGAGTTCATGGGCACCAACCCACAGGAGACACCGATCCCCTAGCTCTACTCTGGCTGGTGATCCTCTAGAAGACCTCTGCCTCCGCTGCCCTTAGCAAATGGAACTCTATCCATAGAAGACACCTGTCCTCCCTGCTCTGGCTGGAGACCTCTGTCCTCAACTCTATCACCTCCAAAGTTGGTCCTTGAATTTGCACTAAACATAGTCCTTCGGTCTAGTACAAATGTCCTCGTTCATCTTTGCCTGTTGCGCTCACTCTGCATGCTTTGACATCATCATGCCACTTCTGCACTCTTGCGCTCTTTCGGCTGCATCTCGCACACTTCGACGCACATTCGACTATCTCACAATTCACACTTAACTCTTCAAAACAATCCTCCTTTTATACTAACACTTTCAAGATCAAAACCTTGATCTTAGTCGGCTGCACAACCCTAAACTACGTCGGCTACAAACCCTAATTTTTGTCGGCCCAAATTTAACTTTGTTGGCTTCACTGAAACTACAACATGTCGTGATATCATGACACTTTTGCATCCGTACACTATCTTTTGGCTTTTGTCATGATATCATGACACTTCTACTTGACGTCATCTTCACTCTTATAGTGAATGATCGACACTTCTGTCTTCATAGCCTTCCTCTCTACTTTTGTCATGAAATCATGACACTTCTCCTATAGAAGACATGCATTCTATTTTTCATGAAATCGTGACACTTTCTCCAATCGAACGTTGCTATCTCAATCTATCATGAAATCGTGACACTTTCTCTTCCTTGCACTCTTGTCTGCTTGCACTAGCAAAAATGGAACATGTCATGAAATCGTGACGCTTTCGCCTTTGAGCTCTTCCTCCTTGAAATTGTCATGAAATCATGACACTTCTAGCTTTCGTACGTTTTCTTTGTGTCGTGAAATCGTGACTTTCTTCTTCTTCACTGTCGAAATCGTGACACTTCTCATTTCGAACTCTTTCTTTTGCATGTCACGAAATCATGAAGTTCTCACTTGAACTTCGCATGTCACGAAATCGTGAGTTCTCTTCACGATGTCACGAAATCAGACACTTTACGCTTTCACTTTTACTTCGAACTTGTCACGAAATCGTGACACTTTTCTCTTTACTTTCTCTTCTTGACCTGTCACGATATCGTGACACTTTTCTCGGACTCTCTCTCCTGCATTATGTCACGAAATCGTGACACTTTTTTGTCCGTACAACCTTCCTTGCAATATGTCATGAAATCGTGACATTTCTGACTCGAACATTCTCTCTCCTCTTTGAGTCGTGAAATTGCGACATGTCGCGATATCGTGACACTTTTCTAAAAAGCTTTCTCTCTCCTGCTCAAGTCGCGAAAATGCGACATGTCGCGATATCGCGACATTTTTCCAACTTACTTTCTTTCGAACTTGTCAAGCCGAACCTTCATCAAAACAAATTATTTTACATCAAATCAAATTCCTTCAAACAGCTTCTTGACATCAATGACAACTTATTCACTTGAGCAAATGCAATGTACCCAAGGTACCCAAAATTGCCAACAAAAAATACCAAGGTTTTGGTTTTTTTGAGCAAGGGGGTTGTCAAGCTTGATCACCCCCAAATCAATAAGGTCTTGCACCATGTCTTTAAATGTATGAAAATTGTTAATGTCGTGCCCATTTTACCTATGATAAGGATAAAATGAATTTTCCTGATAGTGTTTACTATGTTTAGTGGGATCATCTGGTTTAATTTTGGGTAAAGCAAGTTTGTTTGTGTCATACAACCTTCATAAAGAGAAGCATATAATTTGTCTAAGGGAGTATATTGGCAATTCTATTAGATAGACTATCATCGAGGATATTTTTCTATAGTTGGCATTGTTTTTTGCATGGCTTGAGTTACCAAGGGTACCACATGATAAGCAATTTATTACGATGGTTGTTGCACTAATTGTTGTTGAGCCATTACCAGTTGGCTCATGACCACTTTATTAACATGATTAGGTTGACTTACTGGATTGTCCTATGTTGATTTTGATTGACCAAAATAATTACTTTTTTCTAGGCTTAAGTATGCCCTCTTAGATTTTTATTTCCTTGATGACACTAGCCTGTGCTAGATCTTACTCAAATGAATGATAAGTTTGTAATTGAAGCATCCAAGAGATAAATTTTAAACAACTCTTGGTGAATAGTTTGATAAGCTCTTCCATTGGTAGGTTGAATGGCAACTTGGTGATGACGAACCTCCAATGGTTTTAAAAATCATAGATGGACCCATCGTCATGTTGTCTTAAAGCATAGACATCATATAATGAGAATTTCTTTCTAACATTTATGATAAAATGCTCAAAGAATTGGTCAACCAATTGTTCAAAAGTATACTATGACTAGGCAATTGATTGTACCACTCTATGGCATCTCCTCCTAATGTTTGAGGAAATATTCTGAGCATGAGAGCATTGTCATTTTGGAGTCTAAAACACAAGTGTAAAAACATGCTCACATGCTCTTTGGTATCCTCAATTCCCTAAAAAATTTTAAACTTAGGTACCGTGAAATCTATCTAATATGGTGGTGATGGTACCAAAGGATTAATGGGTTGGTTGATCAGTGAACGTAAGGTTGGCTTCTGGTTTTTCAAACCAGGCATGTGTTGTATCAACTAATCTATTTGTTGTTGCATGGTCGTAATTCAAGGGTCTTCCCCAAGAATATGGAAGCCCTAAATTACATTATGATTTTGAGGTGAGGTGGAAAATATTGTGGGGTGACAAAATGATGATGAGATTGGTGATGATGACTAGGTGAATTTGATGGAAATTAATGAATGGGAGATTGATGGTGAAAATATGGATAATTTTGAAATGGAGTTGATGCATGGGGGTTATGGCTTAGTTTACCAATGAGAATAGGATGGGTATTGGTATGACTTGGTGGAGAAACGGGGATAGAAACCATAATAGAATATGGTATCCATGATGGACCCTGGTTAATGAGGACAGTTTGAGTAGAGTTTGGTAGAGGCTTAGGGTTCACTTGTACTTGTTGTTGAGCATTTTGATGTTGCTTAATAAATTTGTTCAAATGTTCCCATGCTTCATTAATCTCTCTATCAAAGTGGAGGACATGGAAGTAGATGATATGGAGGATGTGGTTGGGGGACAAGTTACACTTGGTATAGTAACTTGGGAGGCTAAAACTTGTGAAGCAGCATTTACATGTGCTTCATACAATGGGTTAGTGTATGTCGATATGTATGAAGTGCTAGGAGCACATGAGGGTTGGGAAATGGACATATGAGAGGAAGGTGCAACTGATTCCTTGAAAGTAGGGTTAGTGTACACTTGGGTAAATTTGGATGGTGGCTAGAAATAAACAAGTCCCTACTGTAAAGTGGGATCTTATCTAGGTGAAGTGGGGACTAATTCTAATACATAGTTAGAAGACTTCATGAGAGCTTCTACTCATGCCATATCTATGTGGGTAATGTCGTGATCAATGGTTGGTGAGGTTGACTCTATTTGGGGAACAACCATATGAAAGGTTGTGGGTGAAAAGGAATGTGAGGGACCTGCAGACAAATCTGCCTATGTCACATTTAGGAAATCTACCATAAAAGTGGTGGGGAATGTGGATGAAGGTTCCATTGAATTGTCTTGATTTAATGCTTTCTTTTGTTTTCTTGTTAATACCATAAGCAATTAAACCAAAATACAAATTATACAATAAAACACAAAACTAAAATTTCACAAGAAAAATAAACAATCAATGCTAAGTTTATTCAACAAGTGTGTCTTACCTCATTCATTGATTATCTCTTTTTACTGTGAATTAATTTTCTTATGTTTTGATCTTGTGTGTTTCAATGTACTAATTTGAATTAAATGGGGTGAATCCTATGGCTTGGCTAAAGCAACAAGATTCTTTAGAGTGATGAAATCCAAAAAAATTTCTTTGAGGGTAATCTAAGGTTTCTAAGGGTAGAGATTGGTGGATGGAGATGAAAGCCACCATCACCAAATCTCAAGCAATGGTTGGTGATGAAATCTAGCCACTACTATTTAATGTGAAGCATGAAGTGTGTGATTATTTTTAAATTTTTTGATTTGCTATTGTGTACGTACAATATAAGAAATATAACTAAATTTGATAGTCTAAATTAGAAGCCACTACCTAGAATACCAATTTTTCCAAAGGATGTAAAGTACACCACTTAATACCCACTCTAGATAGCTGGGGGGTTCGTCTACTCCTCCATATGGAATCACCCAAGTATAGGGATACTTTTGGTATTTGAATAATTTTCCTACTTAGACCTACAAAAATAGGAATCCCTAACCCTATAATGCAAACTAATTATGCAATTTTTCAATTTACATAAAATCATAATGGAATATTTTTTTATTTATGAATACAACAGAAAGTCAGAAACTTCAAATAGAAAGTGTGGATGGATGCAATGACCAATATGAAACCTAATATGCAATCTAGTATGAATTTTTTTCCCAAATTAATTAGTGATGTTCTTTTTAGCTTAGAAATATGAAATAAAAACATAATATTGCTACAATACGTAAACAAAAAAGTTAGGGTTTTAGTAGTAAACTTACAAAATAGCCTATGTTTCTAATCCAACTCTCTATAAAATGCCTCTAGGTGTTTTTGAAATACACCTGGGTATTTTTGGATGGCCCTCAAGCATCGTCGGTCATTCATACACCTTTTGCAACTTCTTGCAAGTCCTCAAAAACCCTAACCAATGAAAAACTCTTGATTCATGCCTCTAAAAATACTACAAAGCAAGACTAAAAATAACAAATAAATTAGCAAAGCAAATCATAAAACGAAACCTTTAGTGGGTCCCACCGTGATCGGTATTTGTGAAGACAAAAATGCAACACCAAATAACAAGATATAAATGGAACTCAGAATACAATATTGTACAATGAATGATTTTATATTAATGGGGAGGAGCCTCATAACTCCATTATTACATTAAGAATATTTGAATCCTTTGATACAAATATACACAATGCTAGGGTTCTCTAAAATCCTAGCTACAACATTGGTAGTGTCTCAAAATGCATCTCTACTCCCAACAGAAGTGAGTGGGTTTCTGATTATCTGATGTCGGGCCACTCCAGCTTAAGAATTTTTCCAATATTGGTGTAATGCTATCAGATCTACACACAAAAAAATAGCAAATTAGTCTCAGTAATAACAATGAGGGCTCCACAGTGTGAGACCCTCAAAAATCAAGACTAAACCCTAGCTATGCAATAATAAAATATGAACAGATTCTAACAACATAATAAAATATAACAAAAATGACTTTGATTTACCTTGCTTATCTATCATTATCTGATTTGATGTAATTTTTTATAGTGGATTGGTGTGGTGATGCCCTAGCATCACTCGAGATCTATTAGGGCTTTAGAGCTCTGGTCTAAAACATCTACAGGTGCTCGACGATAGCAGAAAACACTCGTGGGTTCTTGGAAATGGTGGAGGGCACCCAGAGGTGCTTGGCAATGGAGGAGAAGCACCCAGAGGTGCTCTAGAATTACAGGGAGTGCCCAAATGTGTTCAGAGGCTGAAGGTAAATCTACATAAGCAGATCTAGTTGGAATAAAGGGGCGATGATAGATGCAGGGGTGATGGCAAGCAAGGACAGAGGACAAGAGTGCTTGGATACTCTAGGGAAATCAGGCACAAATTGCTCAGGAAACTTAGGATTTAGGGGTTAAGCCATCAAAATGGCTCCTATTAATAATCCACACTAGGGTATGTTAGGTTTTGAGTGACACAAAATGTGTGGCTCATATTAAAACATAATGGAGGGTGGATACTAATTTCAAGATATGGCATGGATTGATATGGCTAGATGGATAGGATTAAGTCAAATCGTATGGTTGGGATCAATTCACTTATATAAATATATACTTAGTAAATATATATAAAATATAATATATAAAATATTAATATTTAAATATATATAAATATATGAATAATGGGTGGAAATGGCGAGGAAATCTGGATGAATGACAAGTGGTTAGGTTTTGGTGTCTATAAATAGTATGCAATTGCATGGTTGATTTAGGAGTAGCCACTATTGTTATGCCAAAGGTAGTATGTGAGGATATGGGAATGGAGTACACTCACTCAATTCATGAATTGATGTCATTGGATGGTACTCATGTCCAAAGAATCAATGGTGCTACACAAGTTGTCAAAGGTTACAGTTATTCAAGAGGTAGTGGTGGTTGAACTTATGGATTACTTTAGTTTGTGCCTTTCTAGGGAATTCATTTCCAAGATAGGATGTAATTTTCCTTAGGTTATTCTCACATAGTCATCCCCCACAAGGGTAGAAATGTTAGAATGTATATGGAAAAGCCATCTCCCTTCTATATTGAAAATATTCAAGATAAGATTAACCTGGTTGAAGAATATTTGAACTACTATAGATATGTGACCAAACAATTTCAAATGGAGGCTAAGTTCTCTCTAGAGGAATTTAATGTTGTATCAAAGGACAGACCAACGTTTTATGGTGTTATAAATTCAAGTGGTTAATATTTTCCATCCATTTCAAATCTAGAATTCCAAGCAATGAGGATGATAAAATTGTTATTTCTAAAGGATAAAAGAGATAAAACTTGTGTTAACTGCCAACAACAACAAAACTTTGCTTAACACTAGTATGATATGAAGGATTTGTCAAAACATTCATGAATGCTATCCCAATGCACTAGGATACATAAAATGATGGGCTAGGAAGACACCAAAAACTTGAACCAATAGAGCTTAAGCCTTAGCAAACTATTTGAAGATATGAATTAAATGCATTGGTATTTAACTAAGACCAATGGCTAAAATTTTCCAATAATGGTAAAATATCTTATTCTTGAAATGCTTTGCATAAAATAAGAAATGCATCGAATTGTATTATACATATATATAGAAAATTGTTATCATATAATCGTACAACAATTTTGAAAAGCAAAATGTGGCACATAATAATTTTAATTTATAAATAAGTTATTGGTCCAAAATTTAGTAGTAGTTAATATTAGTATATGCTTTAAGTCTTCCCACTATAACAACCATATGAGAGGGTAAATAGGGCCAAAGTCTACCACACAATCCTAAAAACTTAGGAGTAAACCAAAGTGGAAGTCAAGAATGCATTTTCTCATGGCCTTAATATTTCTTCTTCTTCTATACCACATCGACCACCTTCATCTCTCCCTAAGTTACCACTACCCCCATTAGAGTAGGTTTCCTCAATAACCTATACAAAGCATCACCTCCACCACATTCCCACAGCATGAACAAGCCTCTAGAAGGTCACATCCTCCAACTTCTAAAGATGTTGTTGCTAGAATACTGAATCCCTCCTTTTTCTCATTACCACCTTTCCATATTACCTTTCTCTCATACCCTTATCTTGTAATGTATTTCAAGACATCCTAAACTAGTTCGAACTGGCTTAGGCTAACTCATAAAAATGGATGAGTGAGCATACACCTAGAAAATATAAAAAGAGATCACCACCCATAATGGTAAGTATTGTGAGACCAATTAAAAGAAAATATACAATGACCATAATTACCCCAACTGCTAACAAGCCTACCCTTAAACTAGCAATAGAAGATTATGCAAGAATGGTGTGTGTGAAATCAATTCGTATGGAAGAAAAATATCATAGGGAGAAGTAGATGATAGAAAACCTATATAAATCATGGGATAAAAAATAGGCTAAAAAGAGGGCCCTACATATATAAGTTGAAAGGTTGCAGTAGAACCTTGATAATGCTTCCACTAATGCACAACTACAAGAGAGAGATGAGAAAATTTTTGTTCTAGAGGAGGATTTCATAGGGCTATTGGAGTAGTAGAAGCCATGATCTAAGCTTAATTTACATCTATAATGATTTGCTTAGTTACTAGTCTAGTAGACCCTGTATGTAGTTAAGTTATAGTGTGCTTTGCATAGGATGTGGTAGTGTTGTTATCTAAATGACGTTCAATTTTAAATCCACATTTCTCTCCCTTATCTCTTTCTAACCCTCAATTTCTCTCTTTAGTCTTCTTCCATTTGTTTTATTTTTCTTTGCACAACAAGGAACTAACCTTCTTTAGAGGTTGGCTCAAAAGCAATTTTGAGCCATCCAATCTTGGTCATGTTGAGAGATACATTAGCCCAATTTCCAACATACACCAATTGTTAGAACAAGTGTTCTCTCTTGAAAGGGAACATTGATACCCCAAGGTTTAGGTGATAGGGTATGTTATTGTTAAATCTTAAATCAAAAGAATAAAAAAGGGAAGGCAAATGGATAATTTAGGGTTACATATAATTATTACAAGGGTGAGTTTCAATTCATTGTCTAAGTTTAAAGAAACATAAATCTGATTCAATTTTTCAAATAAGCATCAATATATAAACATTTCTTATCACAGATTGCATCACACAATTAAATAAAATCGATATTATAGGCATGCTACCTTAATATTAATGACATATACCATTGATTGCATCATAATCATGGTCATTATAGTATGTAGTAATTTTAATTATGAAACTTATAAAAATATATCACATAAAAGGAGCTTCAAAATGAAATTCAACTAATCTACTTCTATTCTAAGTATATTTCAAAGAAAATTCAAAAAGAAAGGGTTAAAGAAGAAATAAAACAAGCCATTGAATATTGAAGCATTAAATTGAATCTGTTGAAGCAACAATTTTGAATCAACTAGCCTTAGCCCGATCAATATTCACACAATCTAAGACCAAGACAATGCTATCTTCAAAGGGGAAAAAAGCAAAATACTAGAATAGACTCAAATGCAACCACCATCAACATGCACAGATTACACCAAGAATTCTAGTATCTTGTATTGATAAAATATGTTCAATTATTACATTCTCAAACTTATTAGCATCATGTGATTACAAGAGTAATTCTCCATGCACAATGACAAGGGTGCATATGTTCACCACATACAAAGAAAAAAAAATTCTAAAAAACTATTGCTAAAAGTGGAATCCAACCTTTTAGAATGGGGTCTCAATGGCTTTTTATAGCCTTACAATTTTGGAATTTTAATGGTTTACAGTTGTATGGATGATGAGTTGTTAGTCATTGCTTTCATGATGTGGCTTTTTGAGATTCTTATTGAGCTTGATCTTCTATTTTTGCCATGGATTCTTAACTGCTTTAGTAGCGTCTTTGTGAAGATTAGGTAAATGCATCATCACCTTCCAAGTGGTTTGATTTATCATGCACCAATGGTTAATATTTAGTCTAGGTACAATGTATTTCTTCTAAATATTCATAAGTATCTTTCTTAATCTTTTGCTTTGTTATTCTATCACTTGTAAATCAAGAAACAAGTAAAAATTAATTCAAATTTATATTTGGTGGGAAAATTATTCTAATATGGTCGGTAAATGCCCTTTTTGATATTTTTAAAATATGTTTATTATTATTTTATCCACTAATTTACTTTATGAAAACTTTAATTTCCTTTATATATTAAAGTTTCAAAAAAAATCGATTCAAATAATTTGTTTCCATAATATGTTTCCATTAGTCGTCTTAAATTTATTAATTTTTTCCTTCATAAGGTTTAAATTCCCTAAGAAAAACAAGTGGTTCTTATTCCTTGATTATATAATTTAATTTCCTTTGTTAAGACTTTAATTTTCTTTATTATGCCTTAAGATCTCAAATAATTTGTTTCCCAAAAATGAGCTCTTATTAGTTATTTGATTTGCTTTAATTTCATATCCCAAGTATTAAGTTGAACATTTAGGTTTATTCAATAATTTTTATGATTTTAATGAGAGCATAAGGATGAGGGGTAAAATTATTTCTTTTATTTCCTTAGGTTTTCTAAACCTTAGTATTAAATATATATGAGCACATAGGAAAATTTTGATCCTTAGTGCCAATAGAGAAAGAAAACTTAAAACCTTGGAATAATTGGCATATTAAAAGGGAAAATTTCCTTTTAAAGTTCAAACCTTTTTAAATGAAATTAAATGACATCATCATGACTAGTCAAATTTTAGCACTTCATTCCTCATGAAGAATTCTAGGCCATTAATCTCCCAACTATGTTTTCGAACTGTTGATTTCTTGGGCTCACCCAAGTCGTAGATCTACCAGATCTAATTTTGATTCATTGATTTTACCTTCAAATGAGATGTTAGATTAGTGTGTTATAATTTTTGGTGGTATTTACTATCTATTAGATCTCTTGGATATGATTTTTAACCCTAGATTTCTTCATCCAAAAATACGTCACTTTAGTGCTTCCTAGCTTTGACCTAATATCTCCCAGCTCTGACCTAGTGTCTCTTGGATATGTGTCTGAGTCATCGGATATCCTAGCTTTGATTCTTGGCCATCCTTTTTGTGATCAATGGGAGAGTTTTATTTTATCGTAGACCTTAGCAATATATATATATATATATATATATATATATATATATATATAGGTCAAGCATTGTTTGTGGTGGTGGATAAAATACAGGCCACACAATGAATTTATAGATAATTTATTTGGGCCACATATTTTGCATTTTAAGGAATATTTCATACCACACACTTATTTCACTAGGAGTTCATCTAGACCACATGATTATTTTCTATATTTTGAGGCTTCTTCGGTCCACACATCTTTTACCTTTATTTCTTCTTATCTTCTTTAGTCCACACATTTTTTGCCTTTATTTTTAGGATGATCACTAGCCAATCATTTATTTCATGAAAAACTTTAGGCGATGATTTAAATGATTAGAGCATTCGCATAAAATGGACCTTTAGCTTAGACTTCCAAATTATTTACATACATGGGTTAACTTAATGGGAAATGGCATTGATTTGATTCTTTTACCTTAGGCTTTTAAAACCTTAGTGCCAAAAGGGAAAACTGAGTGCATAGACTCAAAATCTTAAAGTTTTTTGAGGATTTTACCTTAGTTGAGAGATATAAAAATGGTTTATATGGCTTTATGAGACATTGTAGGGATATGTGACATCATTATTGGTGATTAAAAGCAAAATTTGAATTTAAACTGAATTGATTTTCTGGTGCCAACGAGATTTAAATTGGGTGATCTAGCTAGTGATAATACATCTATATATTTATTATAAAGCTATATCAAACCTGATTTAATTAATAAATAACCTTATCTTATTGCAGATATGAAAATAATGAAATATTAAGATCATAATAGTTTCATAGTGCAAAAATATGGTAAAGTTTCAAAGTGCCCAAAATTTTATGAAACTTTTCATATTTCTAATTCATCCAAATGAGTATCCAAAACCATTTAAATAACTAGAAAATTTATTTTTTATTGTAATATATAGCCCTTTGAAATTCATAGACTACTATGGGGAATTGATGGGGTTGAATGGTATTTTCACCTAATATTTTAAAACATTGATGCTTTATGTAGAAATTTTATACCATTGCAAATATAATCTTAATATATTTCTATCAAGATTTGAATCACATCAAACATAGCTTTATAGCAAACATTATGGCTATTTTAATCTCATAGCTAAATATAGGAACAAAAGTGGTAAACTTTTGAAAACTCTAGAAAGAAGCTTAAAAAAATAGAATTTTCCAAGCTCTAAGAAGCAATTGAATAATGTGAGAAATTTTAAAATGATAGATGAAAACACCTTTGTATTAAAAACTCAAAATTTCAAGTGGGTCCCCAATTGGGGTGGGTTGTGCAATGGAAACAACAAATGGTGACTCTATTGAAAAATGCACCTGAGCATTTTGGATAATGAACCCAGCTTGAAATAAATGAAACTTAAACTAGAAAAATATAAATCACTTAGCAACATTCAAGAAAGATGGGGTTAAACAATTTTAACTAAAAATAGATGTTCCATTTGCCTTAGCTTAGTGTGTGCTTTGTGCATTCATTCCTTATTCTTGAATCAATCAAAATTCCATCATTTGGTTTGAAATTAGGCTATTAGGGATATCACTTATAAATATTTACCTTTGTATTGCTCCACTACTAGTCAAGCATTCGTAGCTTCTATGGAGATGACCTTGATCTATGTTGGACATTGCTCTACTACCAACCAAGCATCTCCCTGGTAAAGGTTATCCAGGTCACCCAAGCATTTAAGTTAATTTGTATTATTATTGTTTTTTCTTCTTGATTCAAGAAGTATTTAGATAAACTGCAAGCATTATATGTGCCTTTTGGGTTAGATATCTATAAGACTAAAAATAGAGTGTATATATGTTTATCTAATTCCCAAACCAGGATTATTTCATTCTTTATGATTCAAAAATCATTTAAATATGGTTGATAGATGTAAAGCTTTTAGCAAGATATGACACTATTTCAGTTTCAACTGTTTTAGCCCATAATCTAAGAATAACTACTAAATAATTTGATTCACTAACTTTTAGTTTCATGATGAAGGGCTACTCCACCCATCACTCGCACAATACTCAAAATCACAGATAAATTTATTAGAAACCCCACATCAAATATTTCTTCAATAAAACAATATTAGAAATTACAATGTAGGACCATAAGGCCAATTTTATTACAAATACTAGAGATCTGCAAATTGGAGCCATGATTTGTGATACTGGACTGCCTTCGGTAATTTCTATTCCCCCTATTAATAACTTCCCAAATAATATTCTGGTAAGTGTAACTCCTTTTCCCGCCTTTCATTTTCCCACCAGGAAAATATTCATTTGAAATTTTCATTTTCATTTTCCTACCTAGGAAAATATTCACTTGAATCTTGAATTTTTTAACATATGGGTCTAAACATATGGGTTTAAACATATGGGTCTAAACACATGGGTCTAAACATATATGGGTCTAAACACATGGATCTAAACATATGGGTCTAAATATATATATATATATATATATATAAACACATGGATCTAAACATATATATTATTATTATTAATTTTTTTGTGATGCAAGATTGCCCTTACACCATTGGATGCTCCTGCATCAGACACCCAGGGTAAATTGAGAAGTGACCTTCACTTCTCTAGTGTTGGAGGAAAACCAAGATGGTCAACCTCTGCCTTAGACAACCATGATGAATCTTCAATAGGCCTTCCTTTCCACTTAACCAGATATTCTTCATACTACTTGTTTCTTGTACTTTTATCCATACTCTTTTCTCCTTTGCCCAACTTCCTCAATTCATAGGCATTCCTTGGACTACTCCCATATACAATATAGAATGGAGATTTACCAGTACTCCTATTGATAGAATTTTTGTAAGTAAATTTTACCTATGGTAAAATAAAATCCCATCCCTTGGGCTTATCTCCTACTAAGCATCTTAGCAGGTTGCCCAAACTCCTATTCACCACCTTTGTTTGTCCATTAGTCTATGGATGGTGTGCAGAACTGAACTTCAAATCTATCTTCAACTTCAATAGCTCTTGAACTTGTCTGTTCAGCTCCTCATTCTCTGTAGGAATCATTTTATTTGGTAAACTAGCTCCTGGCATCAAATCCATCTGGTGACTAATCTCCCTCACTGGTGGCAAACCTTCAAGTACATTATCTAATACAATATCTTGAAATTCTCCCAACATATCTGAGGCTTCTACTGGTATATCTTCACATTTTTCCTCATTAACTCTAGGAATCAATGCATAGCACATATGTTTGTGCTTCATACCATTCAAAAAATTTCTACCATCAACTAAACAAATTTTGGCATTGCTACATACCTTTTTGTCCACCTCCTTCAGGGGCTTCAACTTGTGGTGAACTCCATCCTTTGTTAGGGAATAAGTGTTGGCATGTCCATCATGTATTGCATGTCGATAAAATTACCACGGCCTCCCCAATAGCATATGATAAGCATCCATAGGCATGATGTCACATAGTACCTCATCATGGTAACCCCTAATATTGAACTTCACTAAACATTGTTCATTGACCAAAGCTCTATGGTCCTTTTGCAACCATGCAATCTGATATGGATGCGGGTGCCTCCTTCTCCCTAACTGTAACTTGGTAACCATCCCTTCTGAAACTAGGTTATCAGTGCTACCATTATCAATGATAACATTATAGACCTTACCTGCACATTTACACCTTGTGTGGAATAAACTCTTCCTCTGATATGGATATTTCTCCTCATTCAACAAGGCTCTCCTTGTGACAATAACTTCTCCTCTTTTTGCCTCTTCAAAATGCTCAGATTCAGCATCTTCATCTACATAAGCAACTTGTGCATTACCTTCAGGTCTCTTATTCATCCTTTCTTGATTTTTTGGACACTCGTATGTTCGATGTCCTTCTCCATATTAGAAACAGGTTCCACTAAATCCTCCTCTTCTAGGTCCTCATCTGAACCTTCCTCTTCCTCTTTGGTCACCATTATTTTGCTCATAGGGGTGGTAGGCATTATTCCCTTCTTGGTTATGACTACTGCTAACTTCTCCATTCTTCTTTTGGTCTTCATTTTGTCCTCCATATGGTCCTTTGCCAGTCCTTCCACCATGACCTCTTTCTCTCTGCTTGCTTTCAAATATTCTATTCAACTTCTCTTCTACCTTTAGGGCAAACTGATAAGCATCTTCTATGGTAGTCATTCTAACCAAACTTAGTTCCTCTTGAATACTTGGCTTCAATCCATTTAAATAATGGGCTACCTTCTCCTTGTTGGCCTCAGAATGGCCTATTTTGATCATGATCTTATAGAACTCTTCTATATATTCTTTGATATATTTACCTATCTGCCTCAAACCCTACATTTTCTTCAATAGATCTAACTCGTAGTCAACTGGAATGAACTGTCTCTTTAAATTTTCCACCATCTGATTCCATCTTGTTATTCTTTCTTTTCCTCTTCTATTTCTATCTAGTTGTACTCCCTTCCACCAGATACTAGCATGACCCTTCAACTTGGTCTTAGAAAATTTGACCCTCTTAGGATCTTCCACCTCCTCATACTCAAAATATTCCTCCATATCATTGATCTAGTCGATCAAATCTTCTAGGTTAATATTTCTAGAATATGTAGAAACATCAAACTTCGGTCTCTTCCCAATATGGGATATGGCTTTATACAGTCTAACTTGCACAGGATCTACTACCTCTTCTTCTTCCTCAAACTGGGCCTCTTCTTCTTCAGCTTCATATTCACTCCCATCTTCTCTTCTTGGCTCAAACCCTCTATGTAGCTCCTCTTGCAATGCCTGAAATTGCATATGAAAGGCTCTAAAATCCTCTTCTAGTACTATGTTGTGGTTGCTCCACAACACACCCCAAAATTGGGGACCCCCTTTTTTGCACACTTTCCAAGAAGATTGCAGTGGCCTAGATGTTAAAAGAGCAAAGAAAAGCAGAAATGATAAGTTGTCGCGATATCGCGACATGTTGCTCCGTCGCGACCATAAATGAAAAGTTGTCGCGATATCGCGACATGTTGCTCCGTCGCGACCAGAAATGAAAAGTTGTCGCGATATCGCGACATGTTGCTCCGTCGCGACCAGAAATGAAAAGTTGTCACGATATCGCGACATGTTGCTCCGTCGCGACCAGAAATGAAAAGTTGTCGCGATATCGCGACATGTTGCTCCGTCGCGGTCGAAAATGAAAAGTTGTCGCGATATCGCGACATGTCGCGTTTTCACGGCTAAGAGCAACAGAATGCAGCATGATGAGAAAATATCGCGATATCGCGACGTGTTGTGAAATCGCGGTCAAAGCAGTCAAACAGAACAAGATGCTAGAAATGTCGCGATATCGCGACACGTCTCATTTTCGCGATGCAGGACAAAGAACTAAGTTGAAGACTCAAAGTTGTCACGATATCGCGACATGTTGTGCTTTCGCGATGTTTGATGGGTAAAACAACCAAGTACAGAAAGTGTCACGATATCACGACATGTCATGAAATCACGGTTCATAGAGGAGAGAGAAAGACAAAGTGAAAAACGTCACGATATCGCGACATGTCATGAAATCACGGTTCATAGAGGAGAGAGAAGATAAGGCGCTAGAATTGTCACGATATCGTGACATGTCATGAAATCGCGGTCAAAGCAGTCAAAACAGGGCAAGGAGAAAAAACGTCGCGATATCGCGACATGTCAGGTTTTCGTGGCAGGAAAGTGAAAAAGGAATAAAGGAAGGAAATTGTCACGAAATGGGTTGCTTTTTCGCGCGAAGGAGATGAAGTGTGCGATGTGTTGTCATTTTCGATTTGGAAGAAAGGAAATATGTCATGATTTCGTGACATGTCACGTTTTCGTGGCCAAGTGCAGTGAGACAGCCCGAAACAGAAAAACGTCATGATTTCACGACATGTCTCATTTTCGTGATGCATGAAGGCGGACAAGGCTGTTGATAGAAAAATGTCGCGATATCGTGACATGTCTCATTTTCGTGGTGCATGAAGGCGAACAAGGCTGTGGACATAAAAATGTCACGATATCGCGACATGTCTTGTTTTCGCGATACAGGTAGAGGAGCAAAGCTGCAGATATAAAAACGTCACGATATCGTGACATGCTATTTTTGTCACGATTCATGGCGGGCCATTACAGAATGTGTAGGGAAGTGTTGAACACATGTCATAGAGACAGAGGGGCTATGATAATATTTTAGGATCGTCAGTTACAGTTCACTGGGGAGACCAAACGTTTCAAACCCGAGCAAAAAGCCAAAACAACAAAGAGGCGGGAAGATGAAACGAAGCGACCTGGGAGATGAAACGAAGCATCACAGAGCGAAGTAGAGGGCCATAACAGAAAGTTTAAAAGTAGAAGCAAAGACAGGCACAGGGGTCGAAAACCACTGCGAGCAGAGTTGCAGAGCCGAAGGCAATAAGCCATTCTAGGCCTGCTTTTGGAGTGTTTTTCTTCCACTTTTTATGGATATTTTCTCCTTTATGGCTAGGTAGGAAATTGTGTGGGTTGGGGTAGGGGCATTCGGCCTTTGGGCTATTTTCTTCCATGGGCGGGTTTGGGAAACCAGAAAGTTTTGTTGTTGTAAAATGACCAATTTTTAATACAAAAAATTCAGAGAGTTGCATCTCATTGACAAGAAAGGAGTTATTTTCTGCATGCAAGATTGAATGTTTATCTTTCCCCTTTTCAGATTTTTAGGCTTATAGGTGAAGTTTAATGCAAGTTCTCTTGGTTGCTTCATGCGAATGTCTAAATCTGAAAATCACAGTTAAAACCCCAGAGACCAGCACTTAACTTATTTTGATTGTGCGAGTTTTGTAGGTTCAATAGGTTAGGTTGTATGCAGAAAACCTCATTATCTTCGGTTTTGTCAAATAGGATCGTAGCACTCTGAATGTACTTTAGTTTTAGTTTCTTTGTATTTTATTTTCACTTCTTTTATTCTCTGCATTTTTATTTTCCCGAAAATCTAACTTTAGTCGAATTTACAGTCATTGAAATAAAATACTTGAAAATCTACCGAAATCGAAAATAAAATAATTTCATCATTAAGATTAATTCACATTGAGTTCATTCTGATTAAATGAACAATCATTACAATTTCAAAATAAAATAAACCACAGTGCCCCTTGTTTACAGTTACTTGCAACCACTAAGGTGTTCCGAGCATTCGAATCGAACATTATTATTCATACAAAATGCTAACATAGCGGAGACCTTGGAGAAATTGTTTATTAAATTTCTTTGCAAGAGAGGATTTGGAACTCGAATCCTATCGGAGAGTGTGTTTTCACAATCGGGTGAAAATACCACTCAACAGATTGGCGCTAGAAGGAGGGCCTGATTTGGTTTATTTCAGTGTGATTTAAATGCTAAAGGGATTTAAATTTTGAATATTTCATGCCCTATTGATTATTATTTTTGGCTCTCTCTTAACAATACAACTTTGTACTATTAAAAGGAGGACATGAATTGCTATGCACTATTCTAACGCTTTGATTGTTCATACAGGAATAATGTGATTTGATTTGATTTAAAAAAAATAAAAATAATAATAATTTTGGTATTAAAGTTATATTCTTTAAGATTCACTAATGGCTATGTTTACACCATGGATGCCAGGTAGCCCATTGAACATACCGGGAGTTCAACATTATTTGCCCGTTGGTTTTGAGAGATGTCTTCCTCGATTTTTGTCTAATGGGACAAATACTACAGAAGAACATATTCAAGCATTCAAATTTGTTGTGAATCACTTAACAATTTGGTATGATGATGTTGTTTGTAAAATGTTCCCTTACACCTTGGACAAAGTGGCATATGATTGGTTTACAAGTCTACCTTTAGGGTCTATCACTTCTTGGGCTCAGCTAGAGGCAACATTTCTTAATCAATTCAACAGAGAGCAAGTTGACCCAATCCGCATGTATGAGCAGTTTTTCACTATTAAAAAAGGACCAAGTGAAAATGTGAAGTCATTCTCTGAAAGGTTTTTTGGATTATATACTCAATTAGTGACATTTTATGCTCTTCAAGAAGAAGTGGCTCTCCAAATATACGTCAATGCTCTTGACCCACTCATTTCCACATATTTGCGAGGGATGCCTCAAATCACATCTTTGTCACAAGCCTATACTCAAGCAATGGCAATTGAGCAACAACTGAGTTATCAAAATTATGGTGTGGGTTTTGGATCATATAATCTTCAATCATTTAATACCTCCCTTACCCACCCGATGATTTATCCACCTCAACCGAGTTCAAGTTTGAATCAATTTCAGAATCAACAATCGTTCCCAAACTTCAATCAATTGCAAAATCCCCAACCTACTATGCAAGATCAATCATATTTCTTAAGTATGAATCAACTTCAAAATACTCATCTTGACTCAAAAGATGTTTCTAAAATCAATTTCAATGATTTTCACAATATGATGATTTCAGGCAAGGGAGGAGTGCTAGATCCAACTAGTATTGAAACATGTGATAAATTGGGAACCCTTGACTCACCAAAAGATGAATTCTATGAGGATGAATCCATCTCGGATGACACGTCGGATGACATTGTCGAAAATAATGACCAAGAAAATTCACACCTTCCAAATTATGTTAAACGTGAATCATGGGTTACAAATGTGGACTATGATAGCCTTATCAATTTGAATACAAGCAATAACCCAATTTTGGAAATAATTGAACCATCTAAGGAAGGTAAAGGTAAATTTGATGAGAAGCATGTTGATGAATTGAAAGATGATGAAGAAATAGTTGAGCACCACAATCTGATTTTGAAAAATGATTATTATGATTTTGGGGATAAATGGGAAGAGTATGCTCACTCCAAACTTTCTAATGAATTTCGTGTGCCTATTGATATGCAGGATAATACAATTGCCCTTTCATATGAGGATATTACCGGTCCTGTACAATCTAAGAATGTTTTGGAAGAAGGCTTGGAATCTCATCAAAGGTTGGAGAAGGATAGTGATTATACTACCATGGATACAGACGGAGAATCAATTGATTTTGTTCCTCTCGTGGGACAAGAAATCAAAAATCTTGATCCACCTATTGATTCTACAATGTCTATGCCATCTCAAAATGATGAAATTACAAAACCTAAGTGGTGTGGGTTTGATACTATTGATGATCCTAATGAAAATGTGGATTTCGAGGCAACTCAAGCCATTGATCACGGAAAGGTGTCACGCGACACATATCTTGAAAAACTAGGCTCTTGTTTTGAAAAGGATGGACGCATGTTTGATTGGGTGCCTAACTTTGGTGTTTTTGAACAGGTGTTGGACGATGAAGAAGACAATGAGGAAAAAGAAAAAGCTACTAACACTCATCAAGTTATGGTAAATTTTAATCATGATGGGTTGAGTATGGATGACAAGGTGAAATCTTTACCTTTGGTAGTAGCTACAAAAATTTTAAGTGATAGGTTACATGATGTCCCTTTGGATGCTAATATCATTAATGAGGAAATGCAAGAATGATTCAGAATTTTGTTGATGCTTGTCAAGTTTTGAATGATTTTGATTGCCTTAAAAACATGAATAATGATTTGAATTCAAGGCTTTTAGAAATAGGCTCTTGTTTGCAACATCTCATGTTTGAAAAGGAAGGCCTAATTTTAAATCATGAATCGAATTATGAAATGGATACTTTCAAGAATAGACAAGATAAAATTGAATATCATTTATTGTCTAATCATTTTAATAATTTGACGCTCACCTATGAGGGTACTAATGGAATTAAATCTAATCGGTGGGGTGAGCAAGGTAAATTAAAAGTTGTTGCATGGTGCGGTCTAATCTTGTTTTGGTTGGATTCCTATAGCATTTGGCATGCGTATCATGTTATATTTTTGTTGAAGTGTTCTAATCATGTCTGGGATCCAGGAAAGTAATAGTCCAAGCTTGGCATCATCTTGTACTATATTGTATATAGATTTTGGTTTTTGGTTTTGGTTTGTGTTTTCAAGTTTCATTTTTGGGATTGTTAGTTTGATCATGATTTAAGTTGTGTGTTTATTTGACATGTTTGGTTTGTTTAAAAAAAAAAAAATGATGAAAAAGTTGTTTTTTGAGATGTTAACTTATGCTTTAGATCAGGGAAATATGAAACATTGGAATTGTGTGGTAGAAAGCTCCACAAGAAACACAAATAGTTCAAATAATATCGTTTGAAATCTGTGATGCATGAAGTAGTCAGTCTTTTATTTCATCTGCAATTCAAAAGAGCAATGCATTCATATTACTTCACATATACATGCCATTTTAATTGCATATGCATTTTAAATCATTTTAAAAATATGTCAAATCCTCTTAGGGTTATTCTATAACATAAAATTAAAAAAAAAAAAAATCCTAAGGTTGGGAACTGATGCCCGAGCTATCTTGAACCAAGCACATTCTATACACATTAAAAAGAATCTTGAGCAAAATGACCAAAACCTTGCTTGGAAGAAAAGGTCAGGCGAAAGGATTATTTCGCGTCTATCCCATCATGCAACATAATCCTTGAAACAGTGGTTTTTACCACTTCCATAAAGCTTAAAGACCTACATAGAGTAGTAAGGATAGGACATAATTCTCATCTCGCCTAGGTTGAGAATCCGATTCCCCAAAGCTTCTATGTTTCATTTAATCATAAATCTTGGATTGGAAGGATCGTACTACATGTCCCTAGCAAGGATGGGTAGTCATCCCCAAGGTCCAAGAAATAAAAATTAATATTTCCCATTTCATCTTAATATTGGATTGGAAGGATCGTACTACATGTCCCTCGCAAGGATGGGTAGTTATCCCAAAGGTCCAAGAAGTAAAAGCTTCTAAGTCTCATTCCATCATAAATCTTGGATTGAAAGGATCGTACTACATGTCCCTAGCAAGGATGGGTAGTCATCCCCTAAGGTCCAAGAAATAAAATTAATATTTCCCATTTCATCTAAATCTTGGATTGGAAGGATCGTACTACATGTCCCTAGCAAGGATGGGTAGTCATCCCCAAGGTCCAAGAAGTAAAAAATTAATATTTCCCATTTCATCTTAATATTGGATTGGAAGGATCGTACTACATGTCCCTCGAAAGGATGGGTAGTCATCCCAAAGGTCCAAGAAAAAAAAAAGAGAATGAATGAAGCCAAATCATGGATTATGGGGTTAAGTATGCCCATGCGTGGCAGCATGTCTTGTCTAAAACAAGACCACTGATTGTTCAAACGGATAGACTAGCCCGACCATTTCATCCATAACTGGTTAAATTATTTTGTTCAAAGTGAGGTAATGAATTCCAGATCAGAGTAGTAAGGATAGGGTTAAGCTCCCATCTCGCTTAGGTTGGGAGTCCGATTCCCCAAAGCTCTGATTTCACTTTCACTTGCACATGGGTTCAAGATAGTAGTGACTCATAACCAACTTTGGGATCTAATAAATCAATTCATTATACATATAGTTGATCCTAAGAGGGTTTGATAATTTTAAATATTTGTATATGATATTAGAAGGTTTAAAGCTTTTATAAAGCAGGTAGTTATATCTCTAGACCATTAATTAGGCTATGCAAATCATTCACAACCTCACATATGCATTCATGTAAAACTGACAATGGAATGTGGATCAATTTCAAACGATAAAGAATGGAACACACTGCACACACCGAGCTGATACTTAATGATTCTAATGGTTCATGTATTTTTGATCTATCGGCATTTGTTTTTTATGTGTTGACGCTTGTATCTAAGCTTGTGTATTTCAGGTTAGGTTCTCACCAAAATGCTCAGGAGCATTTCCCAGTAGAGTCGCCATTTGTTGTGGCTGCTCCACAACACACCCCAAAATTGGGGACCCCCCTTTTTTGCACACTTTCCAAGAAGATTGCAGTGGCCCAGATGTTAAAAGAGCAAAGAAAAGCAGAAATGATAAGTTGTCGCGATATCGCGACATGTTGCTCCGTCGCGACCAGAAATGAAAAGTTGTCGCGATATCGCGACATGTTGCTCCGTCACGACCAAAAATGAAAAGTTGTCACGATATCGCGACATGTTGCTCCATCGCGGCCAAAAATGAAAAGTTGTCGCGATATCGTGACATGTTGCTCCGTCGTGACTAGAAATGAAAAGTTGTCGCGATATCGCGACATGTTGCTCCGTCGCGGCCAAAAATGAAAAGTTGTCGCGATATCGCGACATGTCGCATTTTCATGGCTAAGAGCAACAAAATGCAGCATGATGAGAAAATGTCGCGATATCGCGACGTGTTGTGAAATCACGGTCAAAGCAGTCAAACAGAACAAGATGCTAGAAATGTCACGATATCGCGACACGTCTCATTTTTGTGATGCAGGACAAAGAACTAAGTTGAAGACTCAAAGTTGTCACGATATCATGACATGTTGTGCTTTCGCGATGTTTGATGGGTAAAACAGCCAAGTACAGAAAGTGTCACGATATCACGACATGTCATGAAATCGCGGTTCATAGAGGAGAGAGAAAGACAAAGTGAAAAACGTCGCGATATCGCGACATGTCATGAAATCACGGAAAGAAGATAAGGGAGAATTGTCACGATATCGCGACATGTCATGAAATCATGATCTAAAGAGTCAAAAAGGGCAAGGAGAAAAAATTATACAAGCTAAGAAAGGAAATATGTCATGATTTCACGACATGTCACGTTTTCGTGGCCAAGTGCAGTGAGACAGCCCGAAACAGAAAAACGTCACGATTTCACGACATGTCTCATTTTCGCGATGCATGAAGGCGGACAAGGTTGCTGATAGAAAAATGTCATGATATCACGACATATCTCATTTTCGCGGTGCATGAAGGTGAACAAGGCTGTGGACATAAAAACGTCACGATATCGCGACATGTCTTGTTTTCGCGATACAGGTAGAGGAGCAAAGCTGTAGATATAAAAACGTCGCGATATCGCGACATGCTATTTTTGTCGCGATTCATGGCGGGCCGTTACAGAATGTGCAGGGAAGTGTTGAACATGTGTCATAGAGACAGAGGGGCTATGATAATATTTTAGGATCGTCAGTTACAGTTCATGGGGAGACCAAACGTTTCAAACCCGAGCAAAAAGCCAAAACAACAAAGAGGCGAGAAGATGAAACGAAGTGACCTAGGAGATGAAACGAAGCGTCACAGAGCGAAGCAGAGGGCCGTAATAGAAAGTTTAAAAGTAGAAGCAAAGACAGGCACAGGGGTTGAAAACCACTACGAGCAGAGTTGCAGAGCCAAAGGCAATAAGCCATTCTGGGCCTGCTTTTGGAGTGTTTTTCTTCCACTTTTTTTGGATATTTTTCCTTTACATTGGACTAGGTAGGAAATTGTTGTAAGCGAGTTGCGATGCTGAAGGCCGAGGGCCATTTGGGCCTCTTTTGAGGCTTTTTTCTTCCATAGATTGGGTTTGGGAAAACTAGAAACATTCTATTGTTGTAAAATGACCAATTTTTAATATAGAAAATTCAGAGAGTTGCATCTCATTGACAAGAAAGAAGGAGTTATTTTTTGCATGCAAGATTGAATGTTTATTTTTCCCCTTTTCAGATTTTTAGGCTTATAGGTGAAGTTTAATGCAAGTTCTCTTGGTTGCTTCATGCGAATGTCTAAATCTGAAAATCATAGTTAAAACCCCAAAGACCAGCACTTAACTTATCTAGATTGTGCGAGTTTTGCGGGTTCAATAGGTTAGGTTGTATGCAGAAAACCTCATTATCTTCGATTTTGTCAAAATAGGATCGTAGCACTCTGAATGTACTTTAGTTTTAGTTTCTTTGTATTTTATTTTCACTTCTTTTATTCTCTGCATTTTTTATTTTCCCGAAAATCCAACTTTAGTCGAATTTACAGTCATTGAAATAAAATACTTGAAAATCTACCGAAATCGAAAATAAAATAATTTCATCATTAAGATTAATTCACATTGAGTTCATTCTGATTAAATGAACAATCATTACAATTTCAAAATAAAATAAACCACAGTGCCCCTTGTTTACGAGTTACTTGCAACCACTAAGGTGTTCCGAGCATTCGAACTGAACATTATTATTCATACAAAATGCTAACATAGCGGAGACCTTGGAGAAATTGTTTATTAAATTTCTTTGCAAGAGAGGATTTGGAACTCGAATCCTATCGGAGAGTGTGTTTTCACAATCGGGTGAAAATACCACTCAACATACTACAACATTTCTCCCACCACCATGGTTTCTTCGTGGAGGCATTCTGGTCACTTTTCTCACAACCCTCAACCCTAGTTCTTGGTACAAACTGTCTCACATTCGATGATCTATTTACACACTTAGGAACTCCCACTCTGATACCACTTGATGAAGGGCTACTCCATACAACACTCACACAATACTCAAAATCATAGTCAAATTTATCAGAAACCCCACATATAATATTAAATCATAGACAAAACTCAATAGAAACCCCACATAAAATATTTCTTCAATAAAATAGTATTAGAAATTACAATGTATGACCATAAGACCGATTTTATTACAAATACTAGAGATCTACAAATTGGAGCCATGATCTATGATATCGGACTGCCTTCGGTAATCTCTATTCCCCCTATTAATAACTTCCCAAAGAATTTTCTGGTAAGTGTAACTCCTTTTTCCGCCTTTCATTTTCCCACTAGGAAAATATTCATTTGAAATTTTCATTTTCATTTTCCCGCCCAGGAAAATATTCACTTGAATCTTGAATTTTTTTAACATATGGGTTTAAACATATGGGTCTAAACACATTCTACTTTTTTTATATATATATATATATATATATATATATATATATATATATATATATATATATATATATATATATTATTATTTTTTTTTTTTTTTTTTTTTTGGTGATGTAAGATTGCCCTTACACCATTGGATGCTCCTGCATCATTTCACATAATTTCAAACAAGTCCTTAATATTCAATTGATAAGGAACATTCCCTTTAGAGGAACCAAAATTTGATTGCAATTTGAATACACTTGTCAAAATTTAAGGAAGAAAAAGATAGTATGAAAATTGAGACTAAAAAATAAAAAAGAGAAAAGAGATTTTA
Organism: Wollemia nobilis; assembly: GCA_028583015.1. Lineage (NCBI taxonomy): Eukaryota > Viridiplantae > Streptophyta > Pinopsida > Araucariales > Araucariaceae > Wollemia > Wollemia nobilis. The sequence continues at coordinate 15,721,183 of JAQPPZ010016436.1, read as the reverse complement.
GAAAATGAACTAAACAAAATAGTAAAACTACACAAACATCTAAACATTAAACATAAAATAAGAACCTCAAAAATCAGAAAATAAAACTAACTATGAACCAAAATGAGATTGAATCAAAATAAACAAAAAAGAAAGATAGTAAACCAAAAACTATGGTACAATGATTGTTCTATTGAACTATTTCAAGGATGAAAGTAGTATTTTAGGGATTTTCCATTGACATGAAAAGGGATATCTTCTCCACTAAAATTCTTTAATCTAGAAGCATTTTCTCCAAGTATTTCTAAAATTTGGTACGAATGTAACCAAAGATTATCAAATTTGTCTTAATCACCTTTTTTCTCATGTGCTTTGTCCCATAATAAGACTAGATCAAAAATTTTGAAAGCTTTGATTTTAGATCTTTTATCAAACCATATTTTGATTATCCCTTGATGCTTACTAAAGTTTTGTAGAGCATCCTCTCTCTTTTCATCTAAGTTCATCAAGTTGGTTAGCCTAGATTCTACTTTATCATCAACTTCCAAGTAATCTTTCATGAACTGAAGTGTCAACAATTTCAATTTGGTGGGAAAGATAGGGTGATGTACCTATTGAAGCTTTTATTCTTTTTCTATCTACCCATAGATCATATTTGAGTTTATTGTGCCAATCTCTAAGATTTATTTCTAGGAGCTTCTTGATTATAGTCAACAAACTTTTATTGGTAGACTCAACTAAACCATTCCCTTAAGGGTAATAGTTAGAAGAAAATTTTAAAGTCACTTTGTTATCATAAATCCATTCTACAAATTGAAGTGAGGTAAAGGCTGAACCATTATCACAAACTATGGAGTAAGGCATTCCAAATATGGTGACAATGTGTTCTTAAAGGAACTGAATCACAACATTTGTGGTGTAATTTTTAGTGTCTTGAGCTTATGTCTAGTGAGTGCAATAATTTGTTGTGGTTAAAATGTATTTGTGACTAGATGAATAATTGAGATATATGACTCATACAAATTCTAATCCCCATTGAGCAAAAGCATGAGCCTCAAATACTGGTTGTAAGGGTATAGAAGCATTTCTTTCCCTATTTGTAGCAACTTGGAAAATATGATAGGATCTAACATGGGCATGGGCATCCTTAAAATATGAGGCTAGTAATATTCAACTCTCAATATTTGATGTGCAGTGGTATTGGCTAAACCATTTTCAATCCCATATTTTCCATGAAATTCATTAACGACTCGAGTAGCTTCATCTTTATTTAGGCATCTCAAGTAGATTCCTTCATGGTTTATTCTATATAAAACACTTGCTTTAATCATGAAAATAACACTTTTTAGACGTAATTATGTTCTTTGAGTTGCATTGAAATGATTTGGACATTTGTTATTCAATAAGTAGTACACAATATCTTGGTACCATTCATCGTTTATTATGTTATCCATAGAATATTGTTGGCAAATAATTTGGGGTTCAATCTATGCTAAATTTTTACTTAATCTTTGGCCTCAGACTAGTTTCATAGGTTGGATCTCTAAATCAAATTCTTGTAAGGTTGTCATCCATTTACCTCTTCCTTCTCCCAATTCATTTTACATTAGCATGATTTTGACAGTTGGGTCTAGCACAACCGCAAATATTCTATTGTGTAAAATGTAATGCCTGAATTTCTTCACTACCTTTACTATAGCATATGCATATTTATCTATAATTATATATTTTAGTTGGGCATATTTTAATGGGGAGGTGATGCAGGAGCATCCAGTGGTAGCAGAGCAATATTGCCTCAACAGAAAAATGTCTAAGTGTTTGCCTTGATGTCGCGATATCGTGACAGAGAAAAGTGTCACGATATCGCGACATGTCGCATTTTTGTGACTCAGGAAGGAGAGAGAAGGCATGAAGCAAAAATGTCATGAAATCGTGACATGTCATATTTTCGCAACTCAAGAAGGAGAGAGAAGGCATGGAGCAAAAATTTCGTGAAATCGCGACATGTCGCATTTTCGCAACTTAGGAAGGAGAGAGAAGGCGCGAAGCAAAAATGTCACGATTTCGCGACATGTCATGAAATCGTGACCAAAAGAAGACCGAAAGGGCCAGAGGAGAAAATTTCATGATTTCGTGACATATTGCAGAATCACAACCGAAGGAGTAGAAAGAAAGCAAGGAAGGAAACTGTCACAATATCGCAACATGTCACGATTTCACGACCCAAAATAGAGAGAGAAAGCAGAGAGCAAAGATGTCGTGATATCGTGACCCAAGAGGCAAAGAGGAGGTAGAAAGGAAAGATGTCATGATATCACGACATGTCGTGATTTCGTGACTAAAAAAGAGAAAGAAGAGCAAGAGAGGAAAATATCGCGATATCACGACCAAAAGCTGAGAGAAGGCTCAAGAGAGAAATATGTCGCAATATCGTGACATGTCGCATTATCGTGACCAAAGGATGAGAGAAGGTGCAAAGGATGAAATATGTCGTGATATCGTGACATGTCGCATTATCACGACCAAAGGACGAGAGAAGGCACAAAGGAGGAAAGATGTCATGATATCACGACATGTCGCATTTTTGCAACCAAAGGACGAGAGAAAGTGCAAAGGAGAAAAAGTGTCATGATATCACAACATGTCACATTTTCATAACCAAAAGGCGAGAGGGGGCGCAGGAGAGAAAAAGTTTCACGATATTGTGACATGTCGCATTTTCATGACTCGAGTAAGGCAGGAAGGCAGAAAAGCAAAAGTTTCACGATATCGCGACATGTCGCATTTTGATGACTCAAAACGGGCAGGAAGGCGGAGAAGCCAAAAGTTTCATGATATCGCGACATGTCACATTTTCACGACTCGAAGAGGGCAGGAAAGCAGAGAAGCCAAAAGTGTCGCGATATCACGACATGTCACATTTTTGCGGCTCGAAGAGGGCAAGAAGGCTGAGAAGCCAAAAGTGTCGTGATATCGCGACATGTATTTTCATGACTCGAAGAGGGAAAGAATGCTGAGGAGCCAAAAGTGTCATGATATCGAGACATGTAGTGTTTTCATGACCAAACAGAAGGGAAAAAAAGGCAAACGGTTACAGGGGCCTTTATAGAGGAAATGATCGAGCGGTAGGTATACCAAACATCATCATGGGTTGACAAGTGGACAGAGTCTATAGTGGCAGTACTGGACAAGCACGTGGCACCAAGGTGCAGTGAAAGCAGACAAAGATCAAGAGTTAGAAAGAAAGACGTTTCAAAAGCCAAGCCAATGAAGAGGCATGGGAAATGAAATGAAGCATCAAAAAAGGGAGACGGAGAGTCATGCCAGAGATTTTAAAAGGGGAAGCGATGGCATGCACAAGGGGTTGGAAATGGCTGAGACATAGTTGCAAACGTGAAGGCCAGAGGGCCATTCTGGACCTGTTTGAGTTGTTTTCTTCCAAGGTCAAAAAATAGCGAAGACAAATTTGCAGTCAAAAAACTATGAAGACAGAGTTGCAGACGTAGAGGCAAGAGTACCATTCTGGACCTGTGTAGGCTGTTTTTCCTTCCAGAGTTGGAAATGTTGTAATAGAAAAAGAAAATAAACTACCTTTCGGGATAAAGGGGTTTATTTGGCAGACCGCTGCCATTATTGTAATTTTTCCAAGTTTAATGAATGAGAATTGAAAATTTGGGTGAGCAATTTTGGCTCCCCATCCATGAGATTTGAGTGTTTGGGGTGAGCAATTTTTTCGTGTCCCCATCAAGTGGTATCAGAGCCAAAATTGGCACGAGAAATGAAACGAAGCATCAGAAAAGGGAGACAGAGAGTCATGCCAGAGATTTTAAAAGGGGAAGTGATGGCATGCATAAGGGGTTGGAAACGGCTGAGACATAGTTGCAGACGAAAATGCCAGAGGGCCATTCTGGACCTATTTGAGTTGTTTTTTTCCAAGGTCAAAAAATAGCGGAGATAGAGTTGCATTCGAAAAACTGTGAAGACAAAGTTGTAGACATAGAGGCAAGAGTGCCATTTTGGACCTATGTAGGTTGTTTTTCCTTCCAGAGTTGGAAATAATGTAATAGAAAAAGAAATAAACTACCTTTCAAGATAAAGGGGTTTATTTGGCAGACCGCTACCATTATTGTAATTTTTCCAAGTTTAATGAATGAGAATTGAAAATTTGGGTGAGCAATTTTGGCTCCCCATCCATGAGATTTGAGTGTTTGGGGTGAGCAATTTTTTTGTGTCCCCATCAAGTGGTATCAGAGCGGGAAGTTCCTGAGAATGTAAATAGATCGTCGAACGTGAGGTATTTTACACCAGGATCTGTGGAAGAGTGAGAGTTCCTGAGTGTGTAAACAGATCACCGAATGTGAGGCAGTTTGCACCAGGATCTGTGGAAGAGTGAAAGTTCCTAAGTGTGTAAACCAATCACCGAAAGTGAGGCAGTTTGCACCAAGATCTGTGGAAGAGCGAAAGTCCCTGAGTGTGTAAACAGATCATTGAAAGTGAGGTAGTTTACACTAGGATCTATGGAAGAGCGTAGGGTTCCTGAGTGTGTAAATAGATTATCGGACATGAGGTAGTTTACACCAAAATCTGTAGTTAAAGTTTGTGAGAGAGAGTGAGGAAGAATGCCTCCATAAAGAAATCATGGTGGTGGGAGAAATGTGGTACCTGAAGAAATATTTCAAAGCTTTGTAGAGGCAAGTGCAAGCCCTGCAAGAGGAGTTGTGAAGAGAAGTAGTCCAAGGAATGCTTCTAAGTTGAAAATGATGGATAAAGAGGAGAAGAGCAGTGCTGAGGCTGAAGATTTTACAAGTACTGAAATGTTGAAAAAGAAGGTGACAGAACAGTATAGAAGTGAAGGTCACTTCCCAATCCACCCCGGTTGTCTGATGTAGGAGCATCCGATGGCAGTAGAGCAATCTTACCTCAATAGAAAAAAATGTCTAAGTGTTTGCCTTGATGTCATGATATCGCAATAGAGAAAAGTGTTGTGATATCGCAACATGTCACATTTTCGTGACTCAGGAAGGAGAGAGAAGGCATGAAACAAAATGTCATAAAATCGTGACATGTCACATTTTCACGACTCAGGAAGGAGAGAGAAGGCATGGAGCAAAAATGTCATGAAATCGTGACATGTCGCATTTTCGCGACTCAAGAAGGAGAGAGAAGGTGCGGAGCAAAAATGTCACGATTTCGTGACATGTTGCAAAATCGTGACCAAAAGAAGACCGGAAGGGCCAGAGGAGAAAATGTCATGATTTTGTGACATGTCAAAGAATGATGACGGAAGGAGCAGAAAGAAATCAAAGAAGGAAACTGTCACGATATCGCGACATGTCATGATTTTGCGACCCAAAACAAAGAGAGAAAGCAGAGAGCAAAGATGTCGCGATATTGCAACCTAAGAGGCAAGGAGGAGGCAGAAAGGAAATATGTCATGATATCATGACATGTCACGATATCACGACCGAAAAGGAGAAAGAAGAGTAAGAGAGGAAAATGTTGTGATATCGTGACATGTCGCATTATCGCGACCAAAAATCGAGAGAAGGCTCAAGAGAGAAAGATGTCGCGATATCGTGACATGTCACATTATCACGACCAAAGGATGAGAGAAGGCACAAAGGAGGAAATATGTCACGATATTGTGACATGTCACATTATCGCGACCAGACAAGAGAAGGTGCAAAGGAGGAAATATGTCACGATATCGTGACATGTCACATTTTTGCGACCAAAGGATGAGAGAAAGCACAAAGGAGAAAAAGTGTCGCGATATCGCGACATGTCACATTTTTGTGACCAAAATGCGAGAGGAGGCGCAAGAGAGAAAAAGTGTCATGATATCGCAACATGTCGCATTTTTGTGACTCGAGTAAGGTAGGAAGGCAGAAAAGCAAAAGTGTCGCGATATCGCGACATGTCGCATTTTTGTGACTCAAAACGGGCAAGAATGCGGAGAAGCCAAAAGTGTCGCGATATCGCGACATGTCATATTTTCGTGACTCAAAGAGGGCAGGAAAGCAGAGAAGCCAAAAGTGTCACGATATTGCGACATGTCGCATTTTCGCGACTCGAAGAGGGCAGGAAGGCCGAGAAGCCAAAAGTGTCACGATATTGTGACATGTCGCATTTTCACAACTTGAAGAGGGTAGGAATGCTGAGGAGCCAAAAGTGTCGTGATATCATGACATGTCATGTTTTCATGACCAAATAGAAGGAAAGAAAAGGCAAGCAATTACAAGGGCCATTACAGAGGAAATGATCAAGCGATAGGTATACCGAACGTCATCATGGGTTGACAAGCGGATAGAGTCTACAGTGGTAGCACTGGACAAGCATGTGGCACCAAGGTGCAGTGAAAGCAGACGAAGATCAAGAGTCGAAAAGAAAGACATTTCGAAAGCCAAGCCAATGAAGAGGCACAGGAAATGAAACGAAGCATCAAAAAAGGGAGATGGAGAGTCATGCCAGAGATTTTAAAAGGGGAAGCGATGGCATGCATAAGGGGTTGGAAATGGCTAAGACAAAGTTTCAAACGAAAATGCCAGAGGGCCATTCTGGACCTGTTTGAGCTATTTTCTTCCAAGGTCAAAAAACAGTGAAGACGGAGTTGCAGTCAGAAAACTGTGAAGACAGAGTTGCAGACGTGGAGGCAAGAGTGCCATTCTAGACTTGTGTAGGCTGTTTTTCCTTCCAGAGTTGGAAATAATGTAATAAAAAAATAAATAAACTACCTTTTGGGATAAAGGGGTTTATTTGGTAGACCGCTGCCATTATTGTAATTTTTCCAAGTTTAATGAATGAGAATTGAAAATTTGGGTGAGCAATTTTGGCTCCCCATCCATGAGATTTGAGTGTTTGGGGTGAGCGATTTTCGTGTCCCCATCAGGAGCTCATAAATGCTATTGGATTTTCTTCATGATTTTCAGTCTTCTATGTTAGGACACTAGCATTTGAATGTTCAAAATCAAATGAATAGATGTAAAATGGTTTTGTATAATCAAGACTCACTAAAACTAAAGCATCGGATACATCTTTTTTGATTCTTTAAAAGGTTACTTGGGATTCAGAAATCCAAGTAATGTCAACATATTTCTTGAGCATATCATTCAGTGGTTTAACTATTTCTAAAAATCCTAAGATGAATTTTCTCACAAAATTAATCTTTTCAAAGAACAATATCAATTCTTTATTACTACTTGGGAGATGGATTTTCTATATTACTTCTACTCTTTCAAGGTTAATTGAAATACCATCTTTAGAAATAACATGACCTAAAAAATTTCCTTTGATTACTCCAAAAACACACTTTTTAGGATTTAATGAGATATCATGTTCTCCACATTTTTTAATACATTTCTCAAATTATTAACATGATTAGCATGTTTGTTTGAAAACATAGGAATATCATCAACATAAATGACTATACATTTTCCAATTAGGTATCTAAAAGCATAATCTATTACTCTTTTAAAAGTAGCACCTGCATTAATCAATCCAAAGAGCATTATCCTCTAAGCAAAGGTGTCCCATTTAGCAATAAATTTAGTCTTCATTCTATTCTTAGGATCTATCATAATCTAGTTATATCCAAAATATCCATATAAGAAAGACATCATTTCAAATCCATTTACCATTTGTAAAAGGTGATCTATAGAAGGTAAAGGATAATTATCTTTATGAAAAGCCTTATTAAGATTCCTAAAGTTAATACATATGTGAATTTCTCCAGTTTTATTTTGAATAGGTACTATATTAGATACCCATGTGGAATGCCTAGTTGGAAATATAATACATACATCTAAGAGCTTTTAAACTTCATTCTGAATAAGGGGTTCTAAAAATAGATTAACAGGTCTTTGTTTTTGCCTAAATGGTTGTGTTTTTTGTTTCAAAGGGATAATATGACTTATAATTTTTTATTATATATTTTTAGATCTTCATAACTCCAAGCTATGACATATCCATAATATTTAAGAGATTGTATAATTCCTTCTTTTTCCTAACTAGTGCAAGCTTTTCCTATTAAAATATTTTGAGGATTTTCACTAGTCCCTATATTTATTATATCATATGCTTTATCTTGAAATACATATTTGCTATGTTCATTATTTTTATAGTCTATATAAAAAAGTCTTTCCATAGAAACCATACATCTGGGGATTGTATTCATTTTCAGAGTTACCTCATTGTTTGCATCAACTTCATCCAAATTTTCATCTTCATCTATGACCTAGTTTTCAAAAATTCCAGAATTAGTCATAAAATCTTGCATATGTTTATCATTTTCAAACTCTTAAAAATTATGTATGTTATTTGGAATGGATGGGCAGGCTACTAATTCTATGAAAATTTTCTTAAGCCTTCTATTATCCATGGGTTTTAGTGTACTTGTTACCACTGCTAAGGAATCTGCAATTCTATTGCTCCTAGAAATTAGTTTAATATTAAAAGCATGAAATTTATTAATTAAATCTCTTACTCTATTCCTATAATGTATTAACATTTTGTCATGGCAAGCATATTGGATTCTAACTTGTTTAACCACCAACTCATAATATCCTAGTACCTTTAGGAATTTAATATTTTTTTTTAGGGCTAATTGTAGTCCATATATCAATGCTTCATACTCTATAGTGTTCCAGGTACAAGGAAACTGCAATCTATATGCTACTAGATAAGATTTTCCTTTGGGGCTAATTAGCTCAACACCTGCTCCACTACCTTGCCTAGACTTGGATCCATCAAAATTAAGAGTCCAAACCAAATTTTCATCTTTACTTTGCTTACTTGATGATATCTCAATCTCAAACTTATCTATGATATGTTTGGTTTTAAAAGCGTAAACTCGTAATTATTAATCATTATAGATAACTTTGTTGGTTTTATTATAGTCTATAATGACCTCTTTAAGTCTAGGTTCTCTTTATATTCTAATCTGATTTGCAACTCCTTGCCAAGGCAACCACATGTGAGAGAAATCAGTGGCCATATATCCATTCAAATTTCTAGACCAGTCCCTACTTAATAGCATTCCATATCCATATGGGATATCTACTACTTGAATATCTATATATTGTTGTATTCTAGGTTTTGATGCTAATTGTATATGAACATGCTTGAGTACACCAACCATATTAAATTATGTTTTGTCTATTTTAACTACTACTCAATTGTAAGGAGTAGGTTTCAAATCTAACTTTTGACAAACAACATGTGGCATGACATTATTTGAGGCTCTTGAGTCAACAAGACAATTGTGCAAATTCTTACCTGTAATTATAATAGTCAAGACGAAAGGAGAGGCTTCCCCTTTGTATTTTTATGATGTAAATTGGGCATCTCGCATAGCAGCACTTGGACCATGGAGGGGTCCATATTGAGCATCGGTACACTCAACAAGTCTTCTCTTAGTGAGCGGTCATCTTCATACACTTGATTGTGCAGATCGTGCTCCTCGACACTTCTAGAGGAAGGTTCCCTTGGAACCTCCTGGCTAGGATGAGAGATGTCCTGATGAGCACCATTTAGCAGCCCCTGATCCTATCTTGGGGGAGTGCCCTATTAGCACAACTCTATAATGAGTTGTATCAGATTACTCATAGGAGCAGAGTGGGCATAAACTGGAGCTTGCTTCTTTAGATATGGGGGTGGAAGCACATCAATATCAAGCACCCTATAGGACTGCCACTTGATATCATAGCCATTGAGTATGAGGATCGTTAGTGCTATGCAGTGTGTTGGTCCCAATATCAGGAGGGCTTCTAGAATAGGTCTCATTTAGGATACTTGGGCTACTACATAGAGTAGTTTGCATGGCTATAGGCAGATCATATTGAGTGGCACCCCTACCTATACTACCCTCCATGGGAGGAGGCTGATGAGTACCTACGATGGGCACACAGAGATAGATGGCTCCTTGAATGCAAGTCCGAGGTACGTGAGTTCTTCTACTTCTCTTGTGTCACCATACAGTTTGGTATTAGGCAAGACATACTAGAGTTGCTTACCATCTACCGCCATCTCACTCTATAGAGGGACTTGAAATGGTCCAAGGTGACTCTACTGGGCGATGAGGATGATGACTTTTAGGAGTCAGGCCTGGCAGATGTAGGGACTACACCTGATTACGACACCTGGTGGATGACCAGGGTATGGTAGGGCATGGAGGGCCCCTTGGGTAGGACAATAGATGAGACTGCAATAGAGGGAGCAGAGAGAGTTGAGGTCGATCCTCATGGGCATCGAGTCTATCAGAGGATTAAGGGAGGATGGGGTGAGGGATTAGTTGTAGAGGAGGCTCCCTAGATTGAGGTAGAGGACAAGGCTCTAGAGGAGGGTGAGGCACCTCCTAATAGTGATATTGGATAGCTCAGGGCTCAGGTTACCAGCCTACAAACTCAGGTAGGCACATTACATACGTAGATGCTTAGGAGAGACACCACCATAGCTACTCTATAAGCATGGGTGAGTGACCTACAATCATAGCTCATAGTAGGGTAGTCTCAGTGGTGTAGCTATGCAGAGGAGAATATTTCTCTCCAGACACAAATTACCATGGCATAGACTAAGATCTAGAGGGTCACAGGGCAACGCATCCTCCATAGTCTCAGCTAGATGTTGTGACCATAGAGCGTGACTCACTCTGGCTTATGAGGGGAGACCCCTCAGCTTCATAGGTTGTTCTAGTGGCTCCAACTATTCCAGCAGCTCCAAAAGTACCAATAGTACCAATAGTGCAGGGACTAGCAGTGGCAAATCTGATGGCAGAGATCAAGAGACTACGGGCTCTAGTGCAGCAGCATATTAGTGAGTGATCATCAGATTTTGCCTACATCTCTACCTTGAGGGGAGATATTAGGCTACTCGAGGGTGATGTACCTAATAGGTCCATGGCTCCAAGATCTCAAAGGACTCGTACCATGGAGATAGGTCAGTCCTCAACTTTCTCCAGTCATATCTCACACAGGACTAAGAGGACTTCAGGTGCCAGCTCCAAACGGACTCACAGGGAGGGTGGAGGTGATGGTGGATCCTCACAGACTATGGGTGTAGGCACTGCTTAGTACAGACCTATACCAGCTATTATATCATTTTTTAGTGTAATTTCGAGGACCTACACAGTTGTATCCTGTGGGTATTTTTGATATATGTCGATGTACTCTTTATTTTTGATACACACATATATATATATATGATCTGACATTTGAGACTTATTATATGTGCAATTTATTATTTATTGTTGTTTTATGTTTATGAGATGCATATGGATGCAATGTTGATGTGTTATGTTTATTTTATGCTATATGATGTGATGTATGTATGACATGCGTTAGATAGCTATGCGATATATGATTAGATGCAATGATATACATGTGTAGATGGACTACTTATGATGAATGTATATGAATGCAATATTTGATGTTAAATACATGTTTAATTTATTGTACTTGTATGCATTTAATTTATGATGCTATGATATGCTTCATACTATGTATGTATTGCATACTTTTCATGATGATGATTTTTTGTAAATGGACATGTATGCTTTAATCACTTAAAACATAATGTATGAATGCAATATGAGTTAACAATCTAATTGGATGACACCATAGGATGTAAAGTAATCATGAACTATAATTGATGTATCTTATCATAATAATTAATCAATTAATCACCCATGTGCACTATGTCATGATATATTGTTTCTATCCATAAGCTCTTGCAAGTTAAAATAATATGTGTAACATAGTCAATGGTCGTTTAAATATCATTTCTGACATCCATCCGGTATCTAACCTATATTATGAACAGTATTTAATAAACAAAATATTATAAAGAGAAATTTGATTCTTGATGATTGTGATGGTTGTTGCTATTTGGGAATTTTTGAGGTTTACCATGAAACTCAAACACCCTAGTTGACTTATCAAAAGTTGTATAATGACTATACTAGACTTTTGAAAAATAAAGTTTTCACTAGGACAGACCCAACTATTCATTATCCCTGTGTGTGCAAATGAATATATTAGATAAGGCATAAGCATACCCCAGTGCCAAGCGGGATTCATTCAGCCCATTGTTGTATTGGGGATCCTCAAATGTCTATCTAATCCTAGGTTTGGATTTTAGTTGGACTTAGACTACTAAGCGATACAGGACACCTGAAGCTAGCTCTTCCACATTCAAACATTGGTCTGCACAAAAGCAAAATGCTATTGTATCAGATATATCATCATGCGTAAGGTTTGATAGTGCTGACAATTCTAGGGATTCAAGTTCACTCCCTTCTTTTCTTCACTTTATCGGGATACTTGCTCATGTAAAGTGATAAGAATCACTATTTATTTTCTCTATAGTGATAAAAACCACTGTTTATTTTATACTCTTTTTTTCTTTTTCTTGAGCAAGGGATTTGATACTGATTTGATTTCATTTTGAATTTGATCTTGATTTGACTTGATTTTGGGATTTTATTCTAGGAATTTTCTTCTTTTGACGTAAGCAAGGGATTTATTTGGGTAGGGGAAACTTGTCCTTTTGCCAATTGTCAACATTTTCCATCTCGTCCGCACAAGGGGATAAGCGAGATAAACTTTTCACCTCAGGATACCTGGTCCCGCTTCATAGCATTCATATTTCCCTTGTCCTAATTAGGATTTGTTTAATTTATTAATTAGTGATAGGATTATGATATGCTAAGTGCTATCACAGCTAGAATTTATCTATAAAAGCAAAGTAAGCTTCTACCTACTCTTGAGAAGACCACTAGGTATGGTTGAATGACCAAAAAACCTTAGTATATTCTTCATAGCAACAAGAGGGGTTGTGTTGAAAAACACAATTACTCACAAGGGTGATGAATGATAATGATAGTGCATAGATGCATGATTGAAACACAAACATGGTGTCATTTGTAAGATTGTAAACACAACCTATCCTAATGCAAATGCGACGGATGGAAATGCCTAATGCAATACAAAATGAAATGCATGTGCAAAATGCAAATGCTTGATGCAAATGGAATGCAAAAATCCAAAATGAAATGCAATGTTTTTAGATTTTATTGTTTTTTTAATTTTTATAGAGGGCTTACAGATGCCTTTGGAGCCTTTTGATGGTTCCAGGCATAGAACACTTTAATACGAAGTATATTTAGAGGTTTCGGCTCTTCAAATCCATCAAGCGATGTCAAGCGATATGTCCTAGGTCTAATCTTATCAAGGATTATATAAGGACCTAACCAATTAGTCGTAAATTTGTCTCACATTTCTAGCGGTAGATTTGAGTTCTGTTGGTTCTCTTTCAGCACAAGATCACCAACCTCAAAGTCTCTCAAGTGGACTTTGTTATTGTAAGATCATTTTAAGCAGTCCTGATAAATGTGGGTATGCTCAAGAGCATGCACACGATATTCATCGAGTAGCGTCAATTGATCTAGGTGAGCTTGTCGCACAGAGTCATCATCAATGAATTCTTTCAATGCGATGCATAGTTTTGGAATCTCCAACTCTAGGGGTATAATGGCCTCAGTGCCATATACTAGTGAAAATAGAGTTACCCCAATGGGTGTCCGAATGCTAGTCCTATAATCCCATAGCGCAAGGGGCAGCTAGATGTGCCAATATTTGTGGTGCTCCTATACCATATTTTTCAAGATGGATACCACTATCTTATTTGAAGCCTCAACTTGCCCATTTGCCTAAGGATAATATGGAGTCATAAAACTATGTTTGATCCTATATTTGGATGTCAAAGCCCTCACAGTTTTGTTCTTGAATGACGTTCCATTATTCGATATTATTTTGGATGGTATCCCAAAATGACTTATGATATTGGTGAGTATGAACTCCGTAATATGCGCTCTAGTTGTCGTTGTTAATGGGATTGCTTCCACCCACTTAGTAAAATACTTAGTAGTCATAATAATGAATGTATTCCAACCCGATGATGGAGGAGAGATCTTACCAATTAGATCCAAACCCCACTGAGCAAATGGCCAAGCCACTTGAATGGGTTGTAAGGCCTATGATGGCAAGTGCACAATATTAGCATGATGCTAATATTTAATACATTTCTTTACATACACATTGCAATCCTTATCCATATTAGGCCAATAATAGCCCATGCAAAGGATGCATTTGACGATAGTCATGCCACTGAAATGGCCATCGCACGTACTATCGTGAGCTTGTAAAATTGCCCAAGATGACTCTTGGGGCTCAAGACAATGAAGGAGAACTCCATTATAACTTTGATGATACAAAATGTCTCCTAACAAGACATACTTTGTTGCTTTCTACTTAAATGTGTGTTTCACGACACGCAAAAATCCCTGAGGGATTACACCAAGCTTTAGGAAGTCATGTATTTGTGACATCCAGTTCTGATAGACCTTAGCCTCAATTGATAAGACAACATGTTCCCCATACGGTTTAACATTCATAAATGCAGACTGGAAAACAACCTTATGGTGAATGGTAGTACCATTCCCCGTAGGACCCTGCGAGATCAATGACCCCCAGGATGCCATCTTGAGAAATTCTCTGGCTCTGTAGAACCATCTATGGTTTGGTTCTATATGAATCATGTTGATTGACTCTTTTTTATCCAAAGCTTCATGTTGCACAATAGAGTGTGATAGTATTTTTACGTGGATGGTAGTAAAATCGGTAGACAAATTCTAAGGAATTAAAGATCCCAAATATGCCATAGTGTCTACAAATATTTTTAATGAATGAGGGATTGCCTCGATGTCGTACCACTCCAACTGAGCTATATAAGTGTCAACAAGATCTTTGTAGGCCTTCATGATAGGACACCTACATTGAAAAAGTCCCTTCACTTGGTTGACAATGAGAAGGGAATCACCAAAGATATTTAGCATTTTGATCTTCATGGTGATAGTTGTTTGGAGGCCCAAGATTAGGGCTTCGTATTCAAAATTATTTTTAGTGCAAGGAAAGTCCAACTTAAATGAAAAGGGCATGGGAGCACCTTACAACATGAACAACACTATTCCTGCACCACCCCCTTGCTCACACTTTGAACTGTCAAAGAACAAGGTCATATCAACTTTGTTATTCGGTTATTCAGGTTTGGGTGCTTCTAATAATGCAAAAACCGCATCATCAAGTAGCTCAATGGTGAGAGGTCTACTATTTTCTAGAGGTGCCTCCGCCAGTTGATCAGCTATGACCTGTCCCTTGATGGAATTTTGGCTAATGAATTCCAAATCGAATTTTGTCAATAGCATGATCCACTTTGCATTACATGTATTATGATATGTCTTGCTCATCATATACTATAAAGGATTTTATTTTTATATGACATGCATCGTATGATTTAACATATAATGCCACAATTTCTTTGTAGTGAACACATTGGCTAAACATAGCTTTTCCACATAGGTATATCCTAGATCGTAACTCACCAAGGTTTAGCTAATGTAATATATGGCTTGCTCTTTATCTTGCACATTCTTTTGGGCTAACATGGTCCCTAATGCAAAGTCAGTTGTCGATATATATAGCAAGAATGGTACATCTAGTCTTGGTGGAGCTAGTATTGGCGGTATCACCAGGTATTGCTTAATCTCAACAAAGGTTGCTCAAAAGTCCTCATCCCAATTGAATGGGACCCCCTTGTGTAGGAGTCGATTCATGGGTCGATATTTATCTGATAATTGTGTGATAAATCACTCTATGGATGCTACTTTGCCCTGAAGGCTCCTTAATTCCTTAATATTCATGGGAGGACGTATTTCTAAAATGGCCTTGAACTTTGCTAGGTCAACTTCAATCCCTTGTTTTGAAACAATGAATCCTAAGATCTTTCCTGAAGTCATGCCAAATATGCACTTCTTAGGATTCAACTTGACATTATGCTCTATCAGGCAATCGAATACCTTTCTCAAGACCTTTGCATGCTTTGAATGTAGCAATGACTTTGCCAATAATTCATCGATATAATATTCTAAGATCTTGTGCATGTAGTCATGAAAGATATATGTCATAGCCCATTGATATGTAGCACCAACATTCTTAAGGCCAAATGGCATAACCTTATAACAAAATTTCCCCCATGGCATTATGAACGTGGTTTTATGTTGGTCTTCGGGCTTAATCCAAATTTGGTTGTAACCAAAAAAATCGTCCATTAGGGAGAGCATTTCATGACCCACATTTGCATCTACAAGAGCATCTATGTTTGGCAATGAAAATGAATCCTTTGGTGTTGCTCTATTGAGGTCTCTAAAATCTATACAAATACGGATCCTTCCATCAGGTTTTCCTATAGGTACCATGTTTGATACCCATTCTAAATAGTTGATGGAAATGATAAACTCCACATCCAATAGCTTTTGTAATTTATATTTAACCATTAAGGCTACTGTTGGATGCATCTTCCTAAGTTTCTACTTGACTGGATTTTTTGAGAGATCCAGTGAAAGGTTATGAGTAACCAATTTTGGATCTAGACCTAGCATGTCCTTATAAGTCCAAGTAAAGATATCAGGTATCTCTTTCAGTAGAGGGATGAGGTTGGCACACTCATCAGGAGATAAAATTTCTCCAAATTTAACCTTCTTAGGAATTATGGGATCATTGTTGATATCCACTTCAAAGGTTTCCTCTACTGACATGTGGGATCCCTCCTCAAGCTGGTGAGGTGTAGGGATCAAGTGGATGTCATCTGTTGGATTTATAGATTCCACGTTGGAAGCATCCTCAGCATGATAAACATCATGTGCACAGCCTGGCACAAAATGAAAAGGTTGCAACATTTCTTCATTAGGGAAGAAATATTTAGGCTCCAGTGGTGAGTCAATGTGATCCCAATAAATAGCATCTACATCAAGACACAATGGTTTTGAAGGGTCGATTGGATTGTGAAGTGGAGTGGTCAAATCAATGGAGATCATATTTATGAAATGGATCATGTCTCCAAGACCACATGCATGTGACTCTAAATTTATATAAATTTCATCCCCGAGATGTGGTTCTATGGGTCTGGGAATCTCTGGATTCGATCTATGGATATACTTGAACATAGGGTCACTAGGCTCTAGGAGCTCTCTATATGTCAACGGATCAGGAAACACCATACGATAAATCACATTGAGATTTGATGGTCTTCCCCTAAGGTGAGGGTGGAGATCAATATCTCTGTATATCTCCTCTATAGTGTATGGTGCATTACGATGATGCAAGTAGGGAGACCCCAAATAGGCTCTCTCTATTTCATCTTCATCATCACTATCATAATGAAAACCTTCACCGATACCTACTGGAACTGGGAGATCAGGAAGATGGGGCCCCATGTAAGCCCACTCTTGATAACTACTATCATCAATGGAGGATTGCTCATCCTTGATGACTGTCTCTAAGGGCAAAAAATGATATAAATTTAGAGGGCCTAGGTAGGCCAACTCAATCTCATCCTTAGATTTCTCATTGCACGAGGACTCGCCATCATCATCACTCTCATACATGTAACTCGATTCGTCTCTCTCAAAGATGGACTCTACTCTATCCTTACCTTCAGGCTATAGGATCCATGCCCGGAAGGGGGATGCGAGAAGGATGGGACAATACCTCGGACTGAGAGGCCCTTTGAAGGTCGCGCCTCTCGGGGAAGGGGTATAAGGGTGAATTTTCGATGGATGGTGGGTTCACCAGGAAACTTTTGAGTGGCAGTTTCCACGCCTAGGTTGAGAGTAGGTTTGATGTGTTCATTTTGTACTTTAATCATTCAATTCCTAGGTTTGGCCAAGATGAATCTAAGCTATTCTATATGCCAATGCTGATTTATATGGATACAAAAAACATGAATAAGTGCTAAACACAAAAAGTGTGCTAAATAAGATAGAATATACCTGATTTCGGATGTCTGATGAAGATTCTGAGGTTTGTAGAAGTCCAGATCATCTCAAATATTACATAATCATCTACAATTGCACAGAATCATCTCAGATCATAGTCGGTCATCTGAGATCAGACGAGATCATCATCGATCTGACGAATTCATCAGAAACCTACAATCACAGAAACAGATACCAAAGACCAAAAATACAACTACAAAAGCAAGGGGAAATGATAGAAATAATAGTAAACTTGCCTAAATGATAGATCCAGATAACAATTAAAGGAAATGCATTAATTTAATAATTTATTTTAACTTTATCATGCATCTATGCTAAATGAGGTGAACTCCAGGATGCAGAAATAGAATAAAATAAGTTAATGCATAAAGAAATGAAGAGAAAAGATAAAGAAATGCAAACTCCGGGCTCTGATTGCCCCCAATCTGGACTGCAGTCGAGATCACCTCCAATCGTACGAGATCATCGCCGATCTACGACAGGATCATCCGAAATCATCTGGAATCATCGACGACGATCCGAGCTTGCTCCAGCTGAAAAATAGTAAAATTCCTGCAAGAAAAACTTGAAATACACAATGCAAACGATGGTGTGAAGGTGTTCTAATGCACAAGAAACTAAAGTTGCAGGGAAATCAGTCAACTAGGGGGATAAACTGAGAAAATCCTAGTTTATATAGGATTAGGGAGAGGTTAGGAGGTTGGAGATCATCCCAATTTGGGAGATCTCCAATGGGGGAGACTCTAACCGCACAGACACGCTTTCTGCCCAAGTTAGAGAAGTTGTTGAAACAGAAGCTAATTATGAAAATTTGGTTTTGGGACGAAATCGTCTGGACGTTCTGTTCCAGATGAATTCGTCAGATCTGGGATGATTTCGTCTGATCGTCGATGATATCGTCCAACGGTCAAAACAAATCCTAAAAATGGCACGAAAAACAAGGGGAGCGGGTAACAGGCGGTTTTGGGGTTAAAATTCAAATTTTTATCTTTTTACTAAGGTTTAACTGCGCCAATTTTAGGGTGCTACATTTTGCCCCCTCTTTAGCGAATTTTCTGAAGAAAATGCGTTAAAGACGAGTTCTTCCCGTTTTACGAGAAAGCAAAAATTTACTCAATTTTTTAGACGACGATTCTAGGTCGAATCGTACGACTACTTACTATGGTGCCCCCTCCGTGTTTTTACCCAAATCGAACGTTTGAGGTAAAAGCGCGAAAAAGCAAAATTAAAAATGTTGTTTTTTAAATAAAATTAAGAAAAATAGGGTAAAACCCTAATTCATTTTTATTGTTTGAGAGCTCTACAGACAAAAATGGTCGAGACAACGCACAGATCGATAGAGGTCCGATGCGGGCTACGGGTAAGGATCTAAACCTAGTGAATTATGTTTGTAATTTGATTTGTGCAATTTTTTGATTTAAATTTTGACTATTTTGGGGCATCGCGGCCGTTTTTAGGCCGTCGACGACGTCGGGACGAAATCGTCCCCATTTCGTCGAAATCGTCCCTAGATCGTCGATTTCGTCTGAGGGCAAAATCGGTGAAATAGGGGCGATCCCGTCCAACAAGGGGCGATCCCCAAGTTGAGAAATCGGAGATGATTTCATCCTACAAAGGATGATTTTACCCAATTTAGGACGATATCATCCAATGGTGGACGATATCATCATTTTTATGAAATTAAGCTTGTTTGAATTGCATTTAATTGATTTTAATAATTGGTTTATTAATGAATTTTATTGTTTTATTGTTTATTTTGCAGAGGGGATTACTAAAGAGTCGGGAATGGAAATACGAGGGGTTGAGGGATGACGTGGCCATGCTCGACCAGGCGGAGCGAGACCGACTAGCACAGGTCGGACTACAACATGTGGCAGAGATGCCACAAGTATCGACAGACATGGGGCTACTGACAGCCCTAGCAGAGAGATGGTATCCGGGGTCGTCCTACTTTCGGTTACCGATAGGGGAGATGGCTCCCACACTAGAGGACGTATGGAGGATCTTGAGGATCCCCATACAAGGACGGTTTATGACTCCTACGGCCAATCAGGGCCAGGCTATGATGAGGCTATGCGAAGACCTGAGCTTCACCCTGGAGAAGGGCGGAGTGAACATCGAGTCTCTGAGGCAGATGCCTGGGGCATCTAGGTTGACTCAGGTTTTGGTAGGGGTAGTGGGTGGCCTACTGCTGTGCCACCAGAGCGGGTGCAGATTACCATGGCTCCTTTCAGATGTGGTCTGCGACATGAGAGACCATGGGTACAGATTTGCATGGGGCAGCTTTGTACTATGTCGCTTGTATAGGATCCTGCATGGGGTCGTATACAAGGGAGGCCGATGTCTGGTTTTGACATCACTACTGCAGGTATGGTGCTGGGAGCACATCACGGTGCAGAGGCCGGTAGGACTCCCACTGATAGGGGTTGACCGGGAGAGACCCCGAGTTTTCTATTGGTGGCTACAGAGAGGGTCACAATGGTGGATAGATCTATCGATGTCACGGAGGTTGCTAGATGACCTCATCCTAGACCAGATCACCTAGAGGCCATGGAGAGAGCATCCAGGGTGGGGAGAGGATAGACAGGAGCTGGCTCGCATCAAGCGAGTCTGTTGGCTGAGGATGGAGCGGGGAGAGGTAGAGCTCCACCGCTACGACCGAGTTTTGTGATAGTTCGGTCTACAGCAGGGGATCCCTTCTCTCAGGGATTATGAGTACTCCCAGACTATTCGGGATAGTACTACACTGAGCGGGGCTCCGGATATGCAGCGATTCTGGAGCCAGGATGTGGATGATGCCCCTATCCAGCCAGTGGATGGGGATGATGCTGGGGTTGCTGATGGATACGATGCCTGGTACGCAGGCATCCGCCCTCCTCGGATGATGAGGGCACAGGGTCCGGTGCACGCGATTATGCGATGGATGGGGAGGCGGTGCCAGGCAGCCATTGAGGCAATGCGAGGTCACGGAGGGAGAGAGCAACGACGGTCTCCATAGGAGAGATGCCAGAGGATGCCACAGGCTCCATAGAGACCACAGCAGATAGGGAGGAGGGAGGAGGGATTCCCTTCTCAGTAGGGGGAGAGGCCACCATCGCCCGATAAGGGCAAGGGTGTCGAGGTAGGGGAGAGCAGCGAGATGGCGGCTCTCCGGGCTGAGGTTGCCCGCCTCCGAGCTCAGGTGCAGACTCTACAGGATGAGGCTACATGGCTCAGGGCTCGGAGCAGAGGGGCGAGCATGCAGGAGTTAGCGCGGTCTATGGCTCAGACCACGTTCTACCAGGGAGTATACTACCAGCTGGTTCCAGAGGGCCAGAGGTTGCAGCTACCAGCCGGCATTGCAGAGCCGATCAGGGTGGGATCATCGAGGACTTCCTCACGATCGACGACGAGGACCCGAGACACTGCCCGGACCTCTATGGGACCACCTCCTCCATGCCAGGGTGGGAGAGGAGATGAGGCTGAGAGCTCGAGGGCTTCTCGAGACTAGCTGCTATAGACTGGATTGTATATATTATTATTATTTTTTGAGAGGATTGAGTATGCCAGGGTATAGATTGTGGCATACCAATCCAGTTTTGATATGATGTACATAATTTGTTGATATATATATATGGTCTTTTTGATGATATGACTTGTGTATATGTTGTATGATGCTTTAATTTTGGATTTGTTTGATTGATTATTCATGTAATTATGTCGTTGGAAATAAATTATAATTTTATGTCATGCCATAAAATTTAAATGAAATAATCTGATGTGAACAAATTGGTTGTTTTGGTGGTGTGATTTGATGAAAAATAAAAGGGACTTCTAACAATAATTTCAAAGGACATTGTCACTGTTATAGACCATTTCATGGAGTCGTCGCTCGCTAGGTCATCAAGCTAATCCCAGTATAGAAATATTGCTAAAAGTAAAAGGGTGCTTAAGAGACTGTCTTAAGACTTTGTGTTGTGATGATGAAAAATGATGATGGTGATGATTTGTTTTCAGATTTTCATAAAAATATTATGCATGAGATATTAAAAGAAATATGATTTTTGCTAGGCATAAATTCCTAAGTGTGATAAAATTTTGAATAATTCCCTAGGAATTATACCATCATTGCAAAATTGAATGTTGACATAATGAAATGAAATAGAAAAATTTGTGTTCTTTTTAAAGCACAATTGTGTAACATAATGATGTAAGCCATATGTTTTTATGAATTAAAATGAATGGGAAAATAAAATTAGAACAATGGTTTGCGCTAGGCATAGAATTATAGGTATAGACTTATACCATCATCGCGAAATCCAAAGAAGAAATTGATATTTTAGTTTTATTGCATGATTGATTTTTGTTTTTTGAGATAAAATAGAAAAATAATAATATATAAACATGACTTTATTTACTAGGTTTTTGAAGATGTTGTGAAAGAAAATTTTGGATTTTTGAAAGAAAATATATTTAATTGTTTTGATGCTAAGCAAATGTTCTTAAATAAGAAGATGAAATGATTCTAAAAGGAATTGCAGAGATATTTTAAATTATCTCAAAGACAAAATGTAGATTTATAAGGAACCCTCATGTGCAAATGTGAGTTCATTACCGATCTTGATTTATCATAATGATACAAAATCTCTCAAATACAAATGTGTGTGCAATTGTATTGTTCATTCACCAATTTTGAGCAAGATAATTTGATACAAGTAATTTGAATTAACCAAATGAGTGTTCGTTGACCATGATTTATATGCATGTAACCGTACCAGACTACTATGTAAGTCGGGTCATCAAGAGCTAGCTAATCCATAAGCCGACATAGGTCTGTACAAAAGAAGGTCGCTAATGTGACAGACATATCACCATGCTAGGGATTACCCAAGGCCAAGCGGGTTGGGCACAAACCACCTGTTATGGGGCTTACCTCACAGTTTTTGAATAATTGAGAATTCCAGGGATTCAAGCTCATTCACCCTTCTTTTCTTTTCAAGGGGTAGGGAAAGGGGATTTTATTGCTTTTTGCTTTTTCTTTTCTCTTTTGCTTTTTTTCTTTCTTTTTTTTTTTTGTATTTTTGCTTGGAACTGAGATAATGCTGAAATATTGTTGCGATGGTACAAAATAATATTTTTCTTTTTCTCATTTTCTTTGACTTTTCTTTTTTCTTCCTATACTAGGGATACTTGCTCGGATTGGTTGTAGAGCAAGGGATTTTTATTCCGGGTAGGGGTGAGCTTGTCCTTTTGTCAATTCTCAAAGATTCTAGACCATGTGCATGATAGGATAGCAGGGGGAAACTTTTCGCTCAAGAAACCATTTCTACTATGTAGCATCATATCGAATTTGCAATGAAATCATTTTAATGTGAAAAGATATGCTTGGTTCAAGTAAATAACAAGATCAGTTCTCTATGCTCAAAACTTTATTTAATTCAAATGTGGACTTTGATATAAGAGAGATTAATAATCATACCAAATAAAATCAAGATATTTATTCATGTGAGTGTGAAAGTGCGGGATTCCAAATAAATGCTAATTTATCCAAAATAATTGAAAATATAACTGCAATACTTCAAGAATTGACAAGTACGAAAATAAAAGATGTTTTTGAAGATTTTGATGATTTTGAAGTTTTTATATTTTGATTTTAATTTATGAATTGAAAGAATAAATACTATTGTTTTTTTTGAAATTTTTATATGGATGACTAAAATGAAACAATATGCAAAATAACAATATATACAATGATGAAATGACCAGATTTATGCATAATAGCGTTTAAGATGCATAATGTTCATAGGTTCTTTAAGATCTTTACCATCTAAGGTAGCTAATCGGTATGCTCCCGATCCAAATTTAGCAGTGATGATATACGGTCCAAGCCAGTTGGGCTCAAATTTACCTTTAAGGTCTTTAGTTGCATTAGTATTTTTTTGATTTTCTTTTAAGACAAGGTCGTCGATCTCAAAGGATCGATGATGAACTTTCTTGAGGTATGCTCGCTTGAGCTTGTTTTGGTAGGCACGAAGATGTTCCAAAGCATTGATGCGCTTCTCATCTAGGAGTTCCAGTTGACTAAATCTGCCAACACGATATTCATCTCCTACTTCAGTATCTTGAAGTAGTAGAGCCAAAGAAGGAACTTCTAATTCAAAGGGAAAAACTGCTTGATGCCATAAACCAAAACAAAAGGTGAAGTGCCCGTGGGAGTGCGAACGCTAGTTCGATAAGCCCACAAAGGAGGATATAGTTGAATGTGCCAATCTCGGCCAGATTTATTGACCAATATTTTGAGGATTTTAATTAATGTTTTATTAGATGCTTCTGCTTGGCCATTACCCCGAGGATAATAGGGAGTGGACCAACGATGTTGAATTTTATATTTTTGACATAATTTCTTGACATCTTTATTTTTGAAACAAGTTCCATTATCCGAGATGAGATTTGCAGGAATTTCGAACCTACAAATAATTTGATTAAAAATAAATTTGGAAACTTGGGTTCCAGTGCAAGAAGCTAAGGGCATAGCTTCAACCCACTTCGTGAAATACTCGGTGGTGGTTATGATGAATTTGTGTCCATCAGATGACACGGGGTTGATTTTTCCAATGATGTCTAAGCCCCATTTTGAAAAGGGCCAAGGAGATGAAATAGCCTGCGGTTCTTGTGCAGGCGCATGGACAAGGTCAGCATGTTTCTGGCACTTGTCGCAATGGCGCACATAATCATGTGCATCATTCTCCATGGTAGGCCAAAAATATCCTATCCTAAGGAGCTTCTTAGCAATGGCGCTACCACTAAAATGTCCCCCACAAGATCCATCGTGGGCTTCACTCAAAGCTGATCTAGATTCTTCTAGATTCAAACATCTCAATAGGATGCCTTCAAAAGATCTCCTATACAATGTATTGCCAATAATTACGAAGTGACTTGCTCGTCTACGTAATAACCAATGTTGGTTGCTATTACAACCTTCAGGGAAGGTCCCATTTTGAAGAAAATTAAATATATCAGTGTACCAAGGTTCGGGAGTAGTTTCGTTGATTAGAAACACATCCAAAGGTTCTAAGCATGATTTATTTGAAGCGGGTTCTTGGAGTCGATGAATAATGATGGTAGCATATTCGTCATCTAACTCCAAGGGCAAAAGAGATGCAGTTGCAGCCATAGCATCGACCACACATGATTGCTAGTTCGAGGAATAGCTTCCAAGGTAACTTGATCAAATAAAGATAATAATTGTAAGACATATGCTTTATATGGACGTAATTTATCATCTCTGGTCTGATAAACATCATTGATTTGATTTATGACAAGTTGAGAATCACCGAAAACCAATAGATTTTTAATTTTTAGTGCCAAGGCAGCTCGTAATCCAAGGATTAGAGCCTCATATTCAGCGAGTGTTATTAGTACAAGCAAACGTTAATTTAAAGGACAGAGGTATAAGATGTTTCTATGGAGATATTAAAATAATACCTGCACCAGCCCCACTCATGCATCGGGCTCCGTCAAAGTATAGGGACCATTGCTCTGGATGGTCTGCCTCTATTTTAAGGCATTCATCAGGAAACTCAATGATGAGGGGATGGGTAGACTCTAAGGGTGCAGCAACTAATTGATCTGCTATGATTTGACCCTTAACAGACTTTTGTCCTATAAACATGAGTTCAAACTCGCTTAGCGCAAGAACCCACTTTGTTGTGCGACCAGATAAGTACGGTCGACTCATGAGATACCGCAAAGGATCGAATTTAGCAATAACATACGTTTTTTGATTGAGCATATAATGGCGTAGTTTCTGTGTAGAAAATACGACTGCTAGACATAACTTCTCTAATGTTGTGTAGCGGGTTTCATAACTGATTAAGGTTCTACTGATATAATAATTAGCACGCTCTTTCTTCTCATCGTCAAGTTGAGCTAACATAGCTCCTAAGGCAAAATCCGAAGCAAAAATATACAAGATAAATGGGCGATCAGATCTAGGTGGTGAAAGCACAGGTGGGTTAAGGAGATATTGTTTGAGGAGTTCAAATGCTTCCTGACATTCATCGTCCCAATGAAAAGAGACATCTTTCTTAAGAAGCTTAAGAAAGGGTCCTGTTTTGTCCGCCAACTTATCGATGAAGCGACGAATAGCTTGAAGCTTACCTTGTAGACTTCGTAATTCAGATATATTTGTGGGTGCGGGCATATCAGTGATAGCCATGATCTTGAGAGGGTCAATTTCAATGCCACGTAAAGAAACTATAACCCCCAATAATTTATCGGACTTAACTCCGAATATACATTTAGCTGGATTTAGTCGGATAAGATATTCCCTTAACCGATCAAATACTTTTCTCAAGTCATCTAAATGATCATCTTCTTTGATGGAACGAGCTATAATATCATCTACATAATCATGTAGAATATCATGCATCATATCATGAAAGATATAAGTCATGGCTCGTTGATATGTTGCACCTGCATTCTTCAAACCGAATGGCATCACTTTCCAACAAAAGGTCCCCCAAGGGGTAATAAAGGTTGTTTTAGCTCTGATCTTCAGGAGCTATCCTGATCTGATTATAACCATAAAATCCATCCATTAAGGATATCATTCCACTCCCAGCGAGTAAAATCAATGATCTGATCCATGTTGGGAAGAGGAAAATCATCTTTAGGGCATGCAACATTAATATCTCTAAAGTCTGTGCAAACCCTAACTTTGGTAGCTTCTTTCTTAGTTACTGGAACTACATTCGAGATCCATTCAGCATAATCAATGGCTTGTATAAAAATAACCTTCGGGAGTTTTTCTAATTCCCCTTTGACTAGTAAGGCCACTTTAGGATGCATTTTTCTAAGTTTCTGTTTAACAGGTTTAGCATCCGGATGGACTACTAGGTGATGCATGACTACAGAAGGGTCTAATCCTGGCATATCCTCATATGTCCAAGCAAAGACATCTTCATATTCTTTAAGAAATGCAATGTATTTATCCTATTTTTCTTGACTCAATTCTGATCCAATGTTGATTATGTGAGGATTATCTTTGGTTCCAATGTTAATTTTTATGACATTCTCTACTTCCATGTGTAGATCTCTCTCAAAATTAGGTGGGGCGGGTGAAACGCCCAATTCTTGTAATTCTTCCAAGGTTAGCTTGGATAATTCATCTTGAGGAGTCGTGGCCTCAAGTTGGGCTATACTAGGTATAGAGCCATCGAAATAAAATCCGTTATGTAATAATTCCTCAATGGAGACATCATGGAAGATATCTCCCTCCAACTCATCGTCGGATTCAGCGATCATCTCGAGGGTAAGCTATGGATAGCATATTACATGTAAATGGCTTATTCATTAAACGCAAGGCATCACGTTTATCCAAATAATCTTGGTAACATATGAGATGGTCATCATCCTCAAATGGGAAGGGCTGACCCTTACTAGGAAATAGGCCCACACCACATCGGGCGGGCCATGGTTCTACCTCAAAAGGTTCTTTCATACCATTTTGGAAAGGTCCCAAACCTTTCCCTTTATATCCCAATTTAAGCATTATAGGCTTAGCTTTAATATACTCATTAGTAAAATAACATCGAGCATATCCATCATAATGTGTCTTGATGTTTCTAGGTATTCTTCCCCGATCATATCCCTTATAAATAAAAGCACAGCTCCCGACTTGGTAAATACTTCCCATAGGTTGTGGGAGGCCCAAGGTATGAGGAGAGGGTGGCAAATTATTTAAAATAAGGGAATCTTGCATAGCAGCATTTGTTTTTTTCTGATATAAGAATTTTAGATAAATCGGGTAAGAGCTCATCAGTAAGAGCGTAAGAGGTAGAAGGAACATTTCCCACATCTTCGGATGCGGAAAATATGCCTCTGGTAGGTGTAGATGTTGTAGAGATGTCGATGGATGGGTCTATAGGTATGGAAGTTATAGGAGTAAAACAAGAAGCATTGGTTGTGGGTTTAGGATCTTTTTGAGGTCCTAATGTGGTTTGTTCGAAAGATGGTTGAACTATATGTAGAGGTGGAGTTGATGGAGAAAAAGTAGATGATGTTATGGGTGTGTGTTTCACACGTTTAGATGGATAATTAGAATTAGGATGTGTGGATGATAGAGCAGGGCAAAATTGAACTCCAATAGGTTCTGCCAAAGCACACATATCAAAGGGTCTAGGATCACCATGAATGGTAACCAACTGATTTTTAAATTCGAATTTAACACACTGATGTAAAGTTGAGGGAACAGCTCGCATCGCGTTGATCCAAGGGCGACCCAAGAGTATATTGTACGATGCAGGGCAATGTACAATAAACACGGTCGTGTCTAAGGTTCTTGGACCAACTTGCAATGGGATAGTAATAACTCCACATGTTTCTTGTGTTTCGTCATTGAAGGCTTTTATGATCATATCGGTTCTTTTCATTTCATCACTTCTAAACCCAAATATTTGGTAGAAGTCAAAAGTGCAAATGTTTAAAGATGAACCATTATCAATCAAGACTCGTTTAATTGCTACATCTCCAATTAGGGCAGTAATATATAAGGGGTTATCCTTATGTAAACTATGTTGTGGTATATCTCTATCCCGAAAGTCAATACAATCGACTTCTCGAGTTATGATAGTATTGGCCATGGCTTCAGGTTGAATATTTTGTGGTACCATCATTTGGCTTAATGTGAGCATTAATTCATCCCTATGTGTAGGAGAAGATCTTAAAAGGTCCAAAAGGGAAATTCTAGTTGTAGTATTTGATAATTGTTCATTAATATTATAAGGAGGTTTAGGTTGAACATTAGGCACATGATTCCCTTTATTAGGAACTTTCAAAACAAATGGAGTTGATCCATCATTCTGAGTTTGATCTTGTTGAGAATTTTGAGCCTGTTGTCGAGTAATAGCTTCGATGGTACCTACAATATTATTTTGTGGATGATGAATGGGTCTTGGTCTAGCATTTATGGCTTGTTCATTAGAAAGTAATTGGTGAGAAGATGGTCTAGTAGTGACTCTTCTTGGAAATGGTTCTTCCGGAACCATAGAATTTGTGATAGGTTGAATAGCATCTGATTCATCTTTAGAACTATTCGATTGATTTGAGGTGATTTCCATGTCACTTTCAGTCTCGTATTCTATATCACTAAGATCAGGTGTCCGAATGTTATATAGAGGTCTGGTCGTAACCATGGATAAAGTTGTGTCAAATATTTCCAGATCATGAGTAGGTGAATGTCCACTAATAGTTCCTACATATCGGGTAGGAGGGGGAACATTATGATGCTCAATTTGATTAGCCACCTCTTTACCATGCTTTGGTAAAGGATGTTGAAATATGTCCAATGATTGATTGGCATTATGATTCTGATTTTGGGGGATGTTCTTTTGAGCATTATTAGGAGGATTTTGTTTAGGTTGAAAGGCTTGCACCTCCATCTCATTGTTATCAATTAAGTCTTGTATTTTATGTTTTAATATTTTACAAGAGTTGGTAGCGTGTCCAGGTCCTCTATGGAAATCACAGTGTAAATCAGCTCTGTATCTAGGTATAGTTGGATTCGGTTCCCGGATAGCTGGTAATTGGATCAAACCTCGTTCTAATAATTGTGGTAGAATGGTTGATAGAGGTTGATTTAACCTAGTAAATTCTTGAGGTGGTTTATCAGGAGGTTTCGGTATAAACTTCTCCATTGTCTTCGCAGCATTAACAGTAGCAATATTTCTACTATCAGTGACTCCATCACCCACAACTTGTTTATTTTTATATTGATTTCTGGATGTTTTCTCATCATCTTTCTTTTTAAGCTGACCTCTCCTAATGAGAGCATCTTCCACTCTTCGAGCTAAGTCTATAGCTTGATCGAAGGTGGTCAAGGTAGCAATTGATAACTCATAGGATAGTTGTTCTTGTAAATTATTGATAAAGATATCCAGCATTTCCCGATAAGGTAACACAAAGTGTAATTTTCCTATCAACTGTCTCCATCGAGCTAGGAAATCAGCAAAACATTCATCTTTGTCTTGTTTTAAGTTGTACAAATATTTAATGGTTACATGCCTTTCGATGTAGGCACTAAATTGATGAACAAAAGACTCGATTGTTTCTTCGAAATTCCTCAAAGAATGAGTGGGTAATTGATAATACCACTCCAATGCCATTCCTCCTAAACTTTTTGGGAACATTTTTAGTAATAACAAGTCATCATGTGATATATCATGACATGCTATCCTAAACATACGAAGATGCTCTATGGGATCTTCGGTTCCTTTGTATATAGGTAGGACAGGCATAGGAAAGTGTTTAGGATATGGTTGTGCTACAACTATAGGATCTAGAGGTTGACTACACATCTCTCGATAATTGTACGAGGGACGGTAGGGATCTATCTGGTCCATGCGGGAAACTAACTATTTCACCATAGTTTCAAGATTACTAGTTTGTCCACCATATTGGTTCGGTGGTACCTGAGTATGGGATTTATGAGCGTATGATGGTGTGACATAAGGATTAGATGCTATATTGCTATTATGCAAATGGTTGGTAGGAAGAGTATTATGAAGAAGATTTGTAGTAGCATTATGTTGTATCCCAGATTGTTGGAAATTGGTGTTTGGTTTTGTTTTGGGCTTTTGTTGATTTGAGGTATGTTGATCAATAACTTGGCGAAATAGAGCAGTGAATGAAGGTTTCTTTTGTGTGGGAATAACCCTAGGCTTGGTAACAGGCACTCTAGGTGGTTGGGTAACCTGTTGTTGTTGCATGTTCTGGATTATAGCGGCCATATCCAAATTGGATGGTCTAGCTTGATCACTTTCTTGATCAATGAAGGACAAGGGATTAGTGCATGTGTGATATATTTCTTCTAGGGTTTCTTGAGTGTCACTAATTTGATCCTTGTCCATATGGACTACTCTATTAAGGGTGCCAATATTAGTATTGAGGAACTTCCAGAAATGTTCCATGTTCTCAAAAGTAATAGCTCCTCCCGGAGACATTTTAGGGGATGAGGATCCTTCCTCTCTAATAGTTTCTCTTTGTTCATTTCCTTTAGAAAACTCTTCTTCTTGTTGGTCTAGGGTTCCTTCTTCCTGAATTGGGTCTTCAGGAAGGACATCTGGTTTATTTACTGGTTTTCCTAACCAATCTTCTTCTACTTCAGTCTGTTTTCCATTCCTAAGTCTAGTCATTATGCTTAAACTTAGATTTTAGCAAATATATATTTATATATATATTTGTGACAATTTTGGTAGGTATATATTTTAATTATATACCTACTATAATACTTAAAATAAAACATTTTTTGGGATCAAAAATATTCGCGCTAGGGAGGATTAGACGTTTTTCGCAGGACAAATTTTCATATCATTTGGAGCAACACAAATCCTAGTGCATCCCTATGTGTGAACGATATATTTGGCAAGTGACTATGCGAGGGTTTCATCTGGGTTGAGTGCAAGCAGCTCCAGAGGTTGGTTTTTAGGGCCTTCGGGCCCTAGCGGCCAATATTTTTGTGGTTTATGCTCAATATTTTAGCAGGAAATGTTGCGGGGGATACAAGATGGGTTAGAAATTTGTCTTTCAACAGATCATACTATGAACTTGAGTGACAACGGCTTCCAATTTGCTGCACAAAAGAAAAGTGAAAACCATACCTTTCCACGGCGTCTAGGGCAAGGATTAAAGAGACCACGAAATAAGTTTCAAGTAGTTGATCAAAAAATGGCTCATATCTCAAGTGAATCTGGTGCTAAGGTGCACCCACAAAATAATTCTACTGTGAAAACCCTTGTCAAGGGTAAGAATTTTGAAGACTCAGTCCCAAAAATGAATTTTAGGGATGCCCTTCGTGGTGGACAGCCTCAGCCCAATGCTAATATCAATATTAGGGCTTCTCATAAACCTCTAAGAATGCCTAAGATTGATCCCAGGAAAACGGAGTCAGGATGTCTTAAAGCGGCTGATGGAACTCCTATTGTTAAGCTTGATATGGGTAACATTCAGACTGGCATTAAAGATTTAGAAAAAAGAGGACTAATTTGTCAGTTTGTGGGTTTTCATCCAAGTCTATCTGCTTTCAAAGTCTGGGCTGCAAAAAGTTGGAAAACTAAAGGTGAGTTACAAATCTCTATTTATCCAAATGGTTATTTTCTTGTTTTATTTGCTAATAATGAAGATAGAGAGAAAACTTTTCAAGGGGGTCCTTGGTTTTTTGGAAGGGCGGGGCTTTTCATGAAGCCCTGGCATACTAAATTTAAAGCCGAAGAAGAGATGCCTTCTATAGCTCCCGTGTGGGTTAGACTCTTTGGCCTCCCTATTGAATTTTGGAATCCTACTATTTTTTCTTCAATTGGAAACTCTTTAGGAACTTTTATGATGATTTGTTGATTGTACTCAAAATTTTGAACATATTATTTATGCTCGAATTTGTGTTTTAATGGATTTTGACAAACCCCTACCTAAAAATATCACATTACAATTTGGGGAAGACACTTGGGAGCAAGTAGTGGACTATGAGAACATTCCTTTTCGTTGTAGAATTTGCCATGAATATGGTCATTTGGCCGGTGCTTGCCCAAATAAAATTCCTGATCAAAAGAAAGAAGATATAAACTCAGCGAGGTTTCCAAATACCTAAGAAGAAGAACACTCGAGAAAAAACCAGTAATGAAGGATCAATCAAAGTCATTTGCTAATATGTTTGAAATCCTTTCCACAAATGATGTCCCAAGTGAGGAAGAGGAAATAATGGAAACTAAAATCTTAGAAACACAATTTAAATATGAAGGAAAGAACTCGAGAGACAAACCAACAAATCAAAGGTTTTCAACGAGAAAAAAAAGGAGAAAATTTACACAAGAAAAACAATATTTCAAATGTCAAAACTTCAAATAATCTAGGTCCCAATATAGACTCCATTGAACCATCTAGTAAAATTTTGGCTGTGTATGAGCATTCTTCAAGGTTAGAAGCCATCTCAGATTCAATTGGAATAAGTCAAGAAACAGGGAAAAAAAATTGAAGATGGATTCTAATAAAAAAGTAGGTCGCAAGACCAATCAATATCATATGGTAAAAGAAGGTGAAAAGCTTGTAGAGGAAGGTAAGATTAATGCCCTTCCCAACATTTTTAGCACTGGTATTAATGAAGATCATCACTTGGAATATTAGAGGACTCAAAGGGAGTCTTTCAAAACAAAATGAAATTAGAAGAATGATTCGGATAAATCATCCACATCTTGTTTTCCTTCAAGAAACAAAGATGTCAATGGAGGATATGGACTTAATTGTCGGTAAAATTTGGCCAGTTGGAAAAGTGATTTCCCTCAGTTCCCAAGGGACTTCGGGTGGCATTGCTTGTCTTTGGGACCCAAAAGAGGTAGTTATTCACCATATGGTTGGCAGTTGGGGTTTGTTGGCTATAGCTATTCAAAGTAGACATTCCAACCAGATTATGCTCTGCATTCTTGTTTATGCCCCGACTTCTTTGGAGGAAAAAAGAAGACAGTGGAAGGATATTACTCATATTATCTCTCATTTTCCTAAAGCTTGGATCTTGATCGGAGGAGATTTCAATACCATCCTCTCTCTGGATGAGAAAAGGGGGAAATAGAAATTTGGACAAAAGTACTGACCTCATGAGCGAATATATTGCAAACCTCCATCTTGTGGATATCCAACTGAGATAATGGCCTTATGACTTGGTCTAACAGAAGGCAAGGCTTAGCTTGTATAATGGAGAGATTGGATAGGTTTTTGCTCTCTGAAAATTTCTTAATCCATGGTCACATTCCTAAAGTGAAGACTCTTAATAATGTTGGTTCGGATCATTGGCCGGTCATGGTGGAAATGTGGAAAACCAATGTGAGTTTCTCTCCTTTTCGTTTTCAATTAATGTGGCTTAGAGACATTTCCTTGAGACCTCGTGTGCAACAATGGTGGAAGGAAGGTAAACCTAGGCATGGGACTAAGATGTTCTATTTTGCCAAAAGGTTGCAATACATTAAATCCATAATCAAGAATTGGAACTAGAAAGAGTTTGGGGATGTTCATAAAAAAAAACATGAAGTTATTGCTCATATTGAAAATTTGAATAAGAAAATCCATTTAGATGGCCTCACGAGAGAAGAGAAGTGCGAGATGAAATTAAACTCACAACTCGGTTAGAGGAATGGGAAAAAAGAGAAGAAATCTTATGGAAGCAAAAATCTAGAATTCAATGGCTCAAAGAAGGAGATCGAAACACAAATTTCTTCCACAAATCTCTTCTAGCTCGAAGATCTCACAACTTTATTTCTTCCTTAAAATCAGATTTTGGAGATGTTGTTTATACTTGGGATGGCATGAACTCTATTGTTGTTGATTACTTTTCCAATCTTTTTGCTGCTACTCCTCTTGACTCAACTTCACAACAAAATGTTCTTCAAGCAATCCCTTCTCTTATCACTTATGAGGAGAACTCTATTTTGACTGCTCCTGTTACTATCAATGAGCTTCAACAAGTAGTTTTTAAAATGCAAAAAGGGAAAACCCCAGGTCTTGATGGTTTTCCTATTGAGTTCTACCAAGAGTTCTGGGATATCCTTCATGTTGATTTATTAGAGGTGGTGGAAGAAGCCAGGAAATCCAAAGAAATTTTGAAGGTTATCAATAAAACTTATATTACTCTTGTTCCAAAAGCTCAAGAGGTTGATCATATCTCAGCTTTTAGACCTATTGCTTTATGTAATGTTCTTCTCAAAATTATTACTAAAATCATGGGAGAAAGGTTGAAGCCTCTTTTGCATAAGATTATTTCCCCAGAGCAAGGGGGATATGTGGAAGGACGTCAAATAGTAGATGAGATAGTTCTTGCTCAGGAAGCCATCCATTCCATGGATATGCAAAATTCTCCTTCTATGTTCATCCGGTTAGACTTATCCAAAGCTTATGACAGAGTGGATTGGCACTTCCTTATCAAAGTTTTGAGGCAATTTGGTTTCTCTAAGGATTGGATGGATTGGATTATGGGATGTATCTCTTTAGTTTCCTACTTAGTTCTTATCAATGGCAGGCCTTCTCGGTCTTTCCCAGCTTCCAGAGGTATTAGGCAAGGTGACCCGCTATCCCCTTATTTATTCATCATTCTTGTTGAATGCTTGGGTAGGACTATAACCAAAAAGAGGGAAAACAAAACCCTTGAGGGAGTTACCATTGCTCATGGAGCTAGACCTATCTCTCATCTTCAATTTGTGGATGACTCTACCCTTTTAGGTAAAGCTACGAGTTAAGGAAGCTTCTAATATTAAGCAAATCATTAGCTATTTTTCTAAGGCTCTTGGGCAGTTGATCAATGAAGACAAATCTAAAGTTATTTTCTTTCACTGCTCTGCTAGACAGGAATCCATGGTCTTGGATAAATTAAGATATAAGAAGACCTCTCTTCCAATCACTTATTTAGGTATTCCCATAAATATTCAAAGGCAAAAAAATAAATATTGGAATTGGTTGTTGGACAAAGTCAAGAAG
The DNA here is from genome assembly GCA_028583015.1 of Wollemia nobilis. Classification (NCBI taxonomy): domain Eukaryota; kingdom Viridiplantae; phylum Streptophyta; class Pinopsida; order Araucariales; family Araucariaceae; genus Wollemia; species Wollemia nobilis. The sequence continues at coordinate 15,685,830 of JAQPPZ010016436.1, read as the reverse complement.
AAAATTGGAAAGTGGACCAACAAGTGGCTTTCTTATGGGGTAGAATCACCTTGGTAAAATCAGTCCTTCAAGCTATTCCTATTTATGTTTCTTCCATTTTGAATATCCCAAAGGTTGTTCTTCGAGAATTGGATCAAATCGGTCATCGTTTCCTTTGGAGTGGTACTAAGGAGAAAAGAAAATGGGCCTTGGTGAAATGGGATACTTTATGTCTTCCTAAGAGTGAAGGGGGTTAGGATTCCGGTCTTCAATTAATAACAACAAAGCTTTAGCTGCTAAATTATATTGGAGGATGTTGCATAACCCCAATGCTCTTTGGGCCAATAATCTCCGTGCTAAATATCTTGAGAACAAAAGTCCTGAAGACCTTGTTCGCTATCAACTTCCTACCAAAGGTTCTCCCATTTTAGCAGTTCTTAAGGCTGGTGAGGATTTGATAAAGAAAAAATTATTTTGGATCATTCATAATGGTCAACATGCAAATTTTTGGATAGATTCTTGGGATGGTCACAAGCCTTTGATAACTCAGTTTCCCGATTGGAGGCCTTGGATGGAGGAGCTTCACCGAGCTAATTGGATAAAGGTGGCTAATTACTGTCGGTACCATACTGGTAATTCAAAGGTTGGTAGATATTGGATCCCTATTGAGGGCTGGCCTATTCAAATCCCAGAAAGGCAAAGACAAGATATCCAAGGCATCCTTCATATGAGATCCCTCTCTTGGTCCCATGAAAAATATTGTTTTGGATGGAACAACACTACTAAGGGTGAGTATTCGGTTGCTCAAGGTTATTTGACCTTATGCCATAATAATCCCAACCATTCTTCTGACATATTTTCTCAATTGTGGGCTCAAAAGCTCTGGCCTAAGGTGAGGTTCTTTAATTGGCTTTTATTGCATCGTAGGGTGCTTCTTGGTGAGCAACTTATGAAGCGTGGTTTTCATGGCCCTTTTAGATGTGAAATGTGTGAAGAGAATGTAGAAAATATCAACCATATTTTTATTGAGTGTACTTTAGCCTCTGAGCTATGGAGGAGAATGGCAACTTTACTTGGCTTACAGTGGTCCAATTTTTTCACTTTTGAACGACTTTGGAGGGATTGGCCTAATCAAGAGGGTGTTGATCATTTTATTAGGCAGTTAGTTTGGATGGGTTCTACCATTCTTCTTTGGAATATTTGGAATGAAAGGAACAACCGAATTTTTAATCAAGATAGGAAGGATATTCACTATATTTGGCAAAAGACCATAGCCAACTTAGTTGAATCGGTCCATCAACTCCTTAATCACCCCCAAAACTCCCACCAAAGATGGGATCAAGTGATGCAAATATTGAAGATTAAACCTTCTAAGGGCAACCAACTTAAAGGGAATGTGAGTATTAGTAAGATGGATAGGACTAGAAATTGGCAACCTCCTCCTAAGGATTTTGGAAAAGTCAATGCTGATGGAGCCTCTAGAGGGAACCCTGGAAAAGCCGGTGTGGGAGGAATTGGTAGACTTTCAGATGGCTCCCTGGTTTTTACTTTTTTTGAGAATTTGGGTATTCTTTCCAATAACCTTGTTGAGGGGTATGGTATCCTTAGAGGCCTTCAGGAGGCTACTAAGGTTGGATGGGAAAAGGTGTTAGTTGAGTCTGACTCTCAACTTATGATTAATCTCTTGAAGACTCCTTCTAAGAATCATAAGGTGGATTGGAGAATAAAAAGAATTATTGAGAAGATTCGAGTTAATCCGGATGGGATTTTTGAAAGTTGATTACAATCATGTGGTCGAGAGATCAAAACAAGAGTGTTGATGCTTTAGCTAATTGGGCTTTGGACAAAGGTGATCTTACTTGTTATGGCCACCCTCCTATATGGTGGGCTTCTCAAATTAGGGAAGCTCTTCTTTCTATCATTTCTTTGGATGGCTCCGGTTCTGAAGGTACCTAGTTTCTTCTTGTTTTTTTTTTGTTTCTCTTTGGTTCATTCGGTTTTTTTAGTTCCCTAGCTCATTCTATTCTTTATTTTGTTTCCTCTGTTGATTCTTGCATTAATAGTCTTACGGTCTAGATAGGTCATTGTTTTGTTCATTTTTTTTTCTTTTGTCTTCTTTGTTTTTTTGTTTAGTTTTTTAAGGTGGGTGGGTTCTTTTGTTTTGTTTTGTTTTTGTGTTCTTTGTGTTGTTTTTTGTTGTTCTTGTGTTTTTGTTGTTTTGTTTTTTTTATGTTTTTTGTTATTGTTCTTGTGTTTTTTTCGTTCTTGTTCTTGGGTTTCTCTTTGTTTGTGTTATTTCATTTTTTTATGTGTGAGTGTTTTCTATGTTTTTTGTTTTTGTTTATTGTCTGTTGTTGGTTGTTTTTATTTTTATTTTATTTATTTTATTTTTTAGGTTTTGGTTGTGTTTATTTTTCATGTTTTTTTGGGTTATGTCTTTGTAGTGTTCTGTTGTTTTTGTCTTGTTTGTGTTTTGTTATGTGGTTCTTGTGTTTTTCTATGTGGTTTGTGTTGTGGTTTCTTTTATCTTATTGTGCGTGTTTGGTTGTGCTTTTGGTTTTGACACACTCAAGGAGCATGTTTTTATTTTATTTTATTATTTTTGTTGTTATTTACTTTTTTTAATTTGGTTTTGTGTGTTTGTTTGCTCCTTGAGTATGTCAAAGGTGGTAGGCCAGGTCCGAGTCCTGGGCATTTTTTGCGGAATGGATACCCTTGCCTCCTTGGGTCTTACCCGAAAGTGGCATCCCTTTTGGGATGTTTTCCACAAATAAAAAAAAAAAAAAAACATTTTAATTTTCATTATATTTTTGTTTTGTTTTTTTTTTTTTTTTGATAATATTATAAAGACAACAAACAACATACTAAATGCAAGAAATAATAATAATAAAATAATGGCTTAGTTTTCTATAAATAGTTTATGGATGTCATTGATGGGATCAAGTTCATCGAGAGTCATGAAATGCTCCTCTTCAAATTGGAAATGGTTTTTCAAAAATTTGACAAAGTGTCCTATGGTGGTATTATTTGTTTCAGACTCTGACCTATAGAAATAGATTTCATGGCAATACTCTCGATATAACATAGCTCTAGGAACTCTATTCCATCTCTTTCTATCTATAAGAACGACCTCTTGATCCTCTATACGAGATAGAAATTTATGTACTACAACTGCATTGTCGAGGTATTCCTCAAAGGTGTCCAACTCGGAAGACACAAGGGCTCTTTTATCTGCTAACCACCTATGGCAAGCTCTCTGAAGTTCATGGTACAAAGTTACCTGATCAGGATCTAGTATTCTATCTAGGACAAACTTCTTAATTTGCCTAAGTTCTATTGTCCTAGATGAAATAATACCCAATATCCTATCAAGTTCGTCCCACAAAGGTTCAACCCTATTTGTTTGAGATACTCTAAGTAAAGAAGTAATCTCTATGGCTGCTAATTGATTTTCAACATTAATGGTGACAACTCGTCTTTTATTATAATCTACCATCTAAATATGATATGCAATCTTACTTGTTTTTCTGATGATTCTAAATGCATTTATTATTTTTATTTTTTTTTGGATTGTTTTCAAAAGGTTTTAGTTTTCACGTCGGGTTCACCAAAATGTATCGCTCCAAATTTTTTGCATCCTTACCTTCAGGCTATAGGATCCACGCTCGAAGTGGGATGTGAGAAGGATGGGACAATACCTCGGACTGAGAGGCCATTTGAAGGTCATGCCTCTCGGGGAAGGGGTATAAGGGTGAATTTTCGACGGATGGTGGGTTCACCAGGAAACTTTTGAGTGGTAGTTTCCATGCCTAGGTTGAGAGTAGGTTTGATGTGTTCATTTTGTACTTTAATCATTCAATTCTTAGGTTTTGCCAAGATAAATCTAAGCTATTCTATATGCCAATGCTGAGTTATATGGATACATAAAACATGAACAAGTGCTAAACACAAAAAGTGTGCTAAATAAGACAGAATATACCTAATTTCAAATGTTTGATGAAGATTCTAAGGTTTGTAGAAGTCCAGATCATCTCAAATCTTACATAATCATCTGCAATTGCATAGAATCATCTCAGATCATAGTCGATCATCTGATATCAGACAAGATTGTTGGCAATCTGACAAATTCGTCAGAGATCTACAATCACAGAAACAGATACCAAAAACCAAAAATACGACTGCAAAAGCAAGGGGAAATGATAGAAATGATAGTAAACTTACCTAAATGATAGATCTAGATAACATTTAAAGGAAATGCATTAATTTAATAATTTATTTTAACTTTATCATGCATCTATGCTAAATGAGGTGAACTCCAGAATGCAGAAATAGAATAAGCTAATTTAATGTATAAAGAAATGAAGAGAAAAGATAAAAAAATGCAAACTCCAAGCTCTGATTACCCCCAATATGGACTACAGTCGAGATCACCTCAAATCATACAAGATCATCATCGATCTGTGACAGGATTGTCTGAAATCGTCTGGAATCGTCAACGACGATCCGAGCTTGCTCTGGCTAAAAAATAGTAAAATTCCTACAAGAAAACTTGAAATACACAATGCAAATGATAGTATGAAGATGTTCTAATGCATGAAAAGTTAAATTTGTAGAGAAATCAATCATCCAGGGGGATAAACTAAGAAAATCCTAGTTTATATAGGATTAGGGGGAGATTAGGAGGTTGGAGATCATCCCAATTTGGTAGATATCCAATGGGGGAGACTCTAACCACGTAGACACACTTTCTACCCAAGTTAGAGAAGCTGTTGAAATAGAAGCTAATTATGAAAATTAGTTTTGGGACAAAATTGTCTGAACGTTCTGTAATAGACGAATTCATTAGATCTGGGATGATATCGTCTGATCGTCGACGATATCGTCCAACGGTCAAAACAAATCCTAAAAATGGTGTGAAAAACAAGGGGAGTGGGTAATGGGCGGTTTTGGGGTTAAAATTCAAATTTTTATCTTTTTATTAAGGTTTAACTGCGCCAATTTTAGGGTGCTACAATCCTCATCAGAATGATCCTCTGAATTAATAATCTACTGCTATGCTATAATTTTGATCTTGTAGGCATGTGTCGTAGGTTGCCCCATGGATTGGTTCATCCAAGTTTTCTCTTGGAATATGCTCTAGATAGGTCTCCACCAATATGTCTTCGTGATATATCTCAGGCGGTTCTATAGTGATTTAAGACACTAACCAGTTATCCCTTCGATAGGTAGATGGATTAGGGTGATAAGGATTGAATTCGACTTCACCCTCTAGACTGAGGTATAGGTGGTCTAAATATGCTATGAGGAATTCATCCTATCCTCCGATATAATATCCTAATCTGAACCTATTAGTAGGAAACTAATACTACGGTTCGTAAGACCTCCTACACCCTTGCTCGAATAATACAATATTGTAACCATGCCAATGGCAATGATCAAAATATCATAAGGCATATTCTAGGTTAGAGAGATAATGAACATTCACAGTGAATGGTTCATCATCATCCTCATCCATGGTAGTGCGAGATGTAAGCTGGTTTATCCCACCATAGATAAAATTGGTTTTATTAGGAGGTAATCCCAGTGGTACCATCATCCCTATAGGAATGTGATGGGCATGTGGTCAGTCCATATCCTGTGCAGTCTCTACGATTGACGTAAATGTCACATTTTGCACAATGTATTCCATAATATAGGATTTACCAAATGAATGGTCACCTGTGGTGCAGACAACCCTACTGAAGATGCAGGTGAAGCAGGTTGAGGTGCCTCTTTGACTTCTTTAGCATCCTCTACTTCCATGGGAGTAGGGACCTCAATGACAACTATTTTGGGCACTCACTTTATCTATTTTTTTCCCATATTTTCTTTTAGCTTCTTATCATCCTGACGTATTATGGATGTAGATGGTCTGGTAGAATCAGATGTCGTGTTCTCTGATTATTGAAATGCGAACAATGTAGGTTTGGAACACACTTATTTTATTTTACCTCCTAGCTCTTTGATCAGTGATGTTGGTTGTATGTCCATGTGCATTGAGGAGAGCATGAAGTCCCCAAGAAAATTTTCTAAATTCGCATATTTTAATGGTTCTTCATCTAAAGGTACCACGTGAACCTGTCAATCATGCACATATTTAATACACTGATGGAGAATGGAAGGGATACAACACATTTCTCTTATCCAAGGCCATCCTAGAAGTATATTGTATTGTATAGCACCTTCAATCACATAACATATCACTGGTATGGTCTTCAGTCCCACCTGAATGGGTAAGACTATAGTGTCGACAGTTGAGTATAATACATCGTTAAAAGCTCTCAATGTGAAGGCAGAAGGTATGATATGCATCTTTGGTAAATTCAGATATATTAATGCCTTGGTCATGATTATATTGATTGATGATCCTATATCAATAAAAACCTACTTGAAATGTTTGTGGTTTATACACGTGATTATGTGGAGCGGCGGGTCAACTGTGATAGTGGAAATCATCTTGATTTCATGATCATAAAATTGTATAATTGGTTCCTGACACTATTTCATGTGTCCCACAAAGTGTGTGAATGCTTTGGGATCCTGAGACTGTACTTCTATGGACCTTAGAATATCCATAAGCATCTCCTTGTGATTGGGAGACTGCTAAATCAACTCATAAATGGACAACTTCACTAGAGTCGTCTGTAGGTTTTAAACTAACCTACTCCTGATTGTCACCACCGGTCTAGTTGGTGGGCCTGACACATTTTAGGTGGGCCTTAGAGGAGGCGCAGCTTGGACCCTAATAGGCAATGGAGGTTGATTTGGTCTTTCATACCTCGCATGTCTTGTGATGACATTGACCATTCTAATGAACTCGTGGGTTGGTGGTTCGATGCATACTTGATTGACTTGGCCAACATTGTTCCTTGGTACCTCATGGTTGGGTAGAGGATTTTTGTAAATCCCCATATTATGGTTTTTAGATGCTTGTGGGTTGTCCACAAGAAGTGTACCCCTTTCAATAATATTTTGAACTAAATTTTTGAATGACAAAAATACCTCTATGTCGTGACCTTTTGTTCGATGAAATATGTAATATTGATCATCCTTATACCCATTAGGCTTGGATTGATTAGGGTCCAATAATTTGATTTCTGGTAATTTTATTGCCTTTGCCTTGCACAATTTATGGAAAATCGATGTCAACAATTTTGATAATTGAGTGAATATACGAGGAGGGTGTCTTTCTTTATCCTTACCCTTCTTATTGTTTTTGTGTTGCTCATACTGCACAATAGGAGGTTGTGCTTGATAATTTCATTTTTGTTGCCCCTTATCCCCTTTTTGAAGGTTTTGAACCATATGATTAATGTGGGCTTACTTGGCCTATTGTTTCTCGATGCTCTTATTGTTCCATTCCTTCTTGCTTCTCAGTTTCAAGTTACCCTCCTATAACTTGATATCTTCTATCACTTTGGCTTGAGCCAAAGCCTCCTCAAAGGTTTGATATTGCTGCAACTATAATAATAATGAAATGTGCTTTGCACAAATTTTAGTAAACATTCAAGTTAATTCAGAAGCAGGGATGGAGAATGGCAACTTCACCATCATATTTCTCCATAGTTTTCCATAATCTATAATTGGATCATAATCATGTTGCATTAAGTAGCCAGATCGGATAAGTTCACATTTTTCTTAATGTCGAAGGAGAAGCATTCAAGAAATGCATCATCCAGTTGCTCAAAACTGGTGATGTTGTGCCTCTTGAGTTGAGTAAACCACTCCCAAGCTGGGCCTAATGTTGTGCTCTCGATATGAAAGTACATGTCTAGAAAACTTGTGATGTTCTCCTAAGCATCCTCCTCTCCTTTAAACTTTTCTAGCCTAGGTATCTCAAAATGCTCAAGATAGGCCAAAATAGGCACTAATGGGCATAAATTTTTGTTATGAATCTTTTTTAAGGTAGGCTTTTGATAAACCATCCCTTTCTTCTCGATAGATTTAACTTTTTCTACCAAGGTCTTATAGTCCTATGAATATAGGAACTCCTCTTCTCTGTATTGCCTTTGAGGCAACTTTGGAGTCACGTTCCTCTTCGGTCGAGGTGGAGGAATAGGCTCATCATCCACTTTGACTTGGGAGATCTCAGGATATTCTTGATCTAGTTCATCTCCCACTTATTCTTCATACTACCTATGCCCATGATATTTGGATGCAGGACATTGATCTCTATGTTGGGCCGTATGGTGAGTATGGGTGTCTATATGGTCAGGGTGCAACTTGGACTATGAAGCAACTTGTCTATCAATGCTCTCCTTGTACTCAGTATAGGGAGGTAAACCAACACTGGCCAATTGTTCCTCCCTCTCAGCACACTCCTTTTGATCAATGATGTTTTGCTCGTGCATGTGTTGTTCATATAAGCGTTGTATTATGAACCTTTACCTTTGAGTGTCCTCATTTTTGAGGTATTCCTGCTCTGCACGAACATCTTCCAATTGGTCTTGGAGGATCTGACATCTCTGATCTAACACCAGCTTATAAGATCTATCTATGTGATCAGTCGTATGAGGCCTATGGTGTGTGCACTTTATTCGAGTGGCTTTGTGAGTGTGTCCCCCAATGGACTAATTTTCTATGCTCTTACCCTTGTCTGTGAAGATGGTATTTGCATTCAATGGTCACCTATACTTTGTGCCTGCATGGGATGCAGGGGTATGCATATCATGAGAATGCTTGGAGTATTCTCCAGGTTCTCTAATGGTACTAATTGTACTACCACTATGCACACTCATCGAACAAGAAGGCGTAGCAGTAGTTTTATAACCTAGCTATCCTAAGACTCTATCTAGACCATCTAAATGTCTACTACACCATGGCTAATGAGGTGGCATACCATTTTCTCCCACTTTAGACATGTCTATGGTGATCTTACAAGGTTCACCTCTATTGGGAGTTTACATGGGTCTACGCTTAGAAGCGTCCCTCTCTATTTACCCCTAAATAGGTGGATCTTGAACTTATCTATACTCATATGGTGGGGGCCTTGTACCTCCCTTAGATAAAATTTGAAGGGGTACCAATTTGGATCCCTCTATGACATACTCTTCAATAGATCCCATGGAACCACATGGAATGTGATCATGGTAAATGCTAACATGTCTGGGACCCCATGCTGGGAATCCTCATGCTCTGATCTGTGTCTCAAAGAGTGTCTAGTGGCTCCTCTAATTGGGGTATTCTCAATAGGATCCCCATGCATAGAATTATCCCCTATAATACTCACTAAATGATGTTCGATAGGATTCTATGGTTGAGGGTTTTGTGTGTCTTATTGTGCATTGGATGGAGCTTCGACCTCGACCTCGGGTCTATACCCGAATCGGCCTCTCTGTGTACACACCATGATATTATATTATCTCATATGTAATTTTTAAGGAAAACAAAGTAAACAATGATGATTCTCTTTTAAAAAAATAATTGTGAGCCCTAAACTATTTGGTGTGTTTTAATATTTGTTGTATCAAAAAGTAACTCTCATCGTGTTTTCAGTAAGTTGATGATATACTCAATTGTTTAATGGTTTTCACTTGTATACTCATAGCTCGACAATCGATAATGAAAGTCACAGTCACGTAAACCCCTCGAAATATGGATATGAAACCCACACTCGGGCAGGGAGCATAGGTCCTCTCGATCCTCACCCTGTTCACCTGTGTGCAATGATACACCCCTTCAAAGAGGAATGTGTGCTATTTTGCATGGGCTATGATGGCATCTTGGATCCGATATTGGTCTAGTAACAAAAGTATCGAGGGAGTTGGGCCAACATATGGAAATCACTACCACCATCATTGAACCCTACTAGTGGTTGGATGTGACTTCCAACTCACTAGAATTTACAATGTGTCATGGTGTGTGTGGTTCTTTTTACTTTGCATGAAAATAAGATGCATAAAATAGCATTCAAATGATTTTCCCTACATGCTTTTCAAAAGAACATTTGATTTTAAGAGAATGCACGACTATGCTAGATGATTTTTTAGATAATGCAACTGTCTATGATAAAAATGGTCACTGATTGAGCCTAATACATGCAAAATCTAAACATACAATGGCCTAGACCGCTAGAGACTAGGGCGGATTACAATCAAAGATCCGCTATTCCTAGTAGCGACTAGTAGAAAACTAAAAAAGCATCTAGGATTTTCCCATTCTAATTTTTGTTATGTTTTCTAATTAGCCTAACATTTCTGCATTCTGCCAAAAAAATACAGATAGGAAATTACAAATACATAAAAGTGCTCCTACCTCAAATCCCAGTCTGATGGAGATCTGGTTGCTTGTTGTATGTTCTATTTTTTTCTGACCATGTATGTCAGAAATGGCTACAATTGTTGCCCCTGGCTCTGTGGTGTGGCTACAACTGTTAACTATGGTTTTCAACTGTGATTAAGTCTTTTCATCACAAAATATAGCAAGTTAGATTTTAGATTGCTAAAATTACGAAGTCCCACTGTGATCGCCTTTTGTAGCAATCTAGGATGCATACACCTAAGCTAATAATAATTGAAACATCACATAAAGCATGAAAGAAAGATAAATTTACAAATAACCACAAATAAGGGTTTCTTTTTATTAAATTTCCAATGAAAATCGATTACAAATCCATCCCTCTTAGGGATACCTAATGTGATACAATTATTACAATCAAATAAAGTCCCCACGCAAGGGTAGGTGTAATTCGCAGGCTTCCTAGGTTGACATGAATTGCTCTAAGGCAAATGTAACCTTCTTATCTATGATTAGAGGCATTTGTTTCTTTTAATGTCAAGACCTTGTTGACCCTGCATTCAAGAAACAACAAGAAGCAATTAAAATCAAAGGAGGCATCTCTTAATGAGGCTTTTAAAGGAACTTATACAAAATATTGTCATAAAATCTTGAAATCAAGAAAGTACATAAAACATGGAAATCTATGCTAAACATGGCAATTGACCATCAATAATTTAAAGGAAACATAGATCAATCCATATAATATCCTAATTAAGCCATTTAAATCATGAAAACATGAACAGTAGCAACTATTGCCCTAATTGTTATAAATGACAAAATGCAAGGAAAGATATCTTAAACTATGATTCTACCACACAATTGTCTCTAATAAAGCAAATCTAGATTAAATGTGTCTAATCTAAAGCAAATAAAAAGGAAAACTATTGTTGAAACCAAATGAAACTGATATTTAAACCTTATCATGGTTCTACGATGCAGCTAGCAATGTTAGCCATGGCTAATAGCCACGGCTAAGCTGGAAATGAAATTCCTCTCAAATGCTAGTCTTAGATTTCCAATTCCCCTTGATGAATTGATGATCAAGGGTCACCACGATGTCCTCTGATAGATTTTGTGATTGAATTACTCAGATTGGTGATGGATTGGGCTCAATTGTGTTTCTTGATTTCTTCTAGCCCTCCATAGCCTTCTTGGTTCTAAATGCCATTTGATCTCCAATTGGGCAGCAAAAGTGCTCCTCTCAATGTATGCAAGTGAGTATGCAATTCGATAGGGCTTCGTTGCTCTTCAACTCGAGATTCTTTCATATATTTCCTCAATTTAGAGGGAGGTTTTATAGAACTTGAGGAGGCCATGTCTTAGCTTCATGGAGAAGCCAATATCAAGAAAGGACAACTAGGGCAGTTGAATGGAAACTTTTGGAATTTTTTGCCCTCTAACTGCTTGGATCTGCAACCAATTGACCGTTGTAACTGATTTTGGGTCAGCCAAGGTCCAACTAATTTTTGAGTATAGCCACAACTTTGAGGTGCTTTTAGCTCTATTAACCATGGGTGTCAACCGTGGCCAACATTGATTAGGCCAAGATGCCTAAATGAGTGGTTAGAACTACCGTTATACCTTGGAATCTATCCAAGATCTTCTATATGGTCTTCTAGCATGTCCCATATGAGTAGTCACCTCGACATGATGAATTTATGGGTCTACACTAATTGTATATGAACATGCTTGAGTACACCAACCATATTAACTTATGTTTTGTCTAGTTGAACTACTACTCAATTGGAAGGAGTAGGTTTCAAACCTAACTTTTGGCAAACAACATGTGGCATGATATTATTTGAGGCTCCTGATTCAACAAGACAATAGTGCAAATTCTTACCTATAATTCTAATAGTCAAGAGGAAAGGAGAGGCTTCCCCTTTGTCTTTTTGTGATACAAATTGGGCATATGTGGTTTTATTGGATTCAATTTTATTTAAATCACTAAATGCTTTAATTAATAGTTCTTGTTGGTTGATTACTTGGGCAACTTCGAACAAAGATATGTTTACCTTCATTTTCTTCAAGTCTTCTAAAATATTATATGTAGGTTTATCTTGTTCTAAATATTTAAGTGATTATGGTGGAACATTAGCCTTAGATAGATTGGGATTATTTTTGGCTTGTGTGTCAGGAGGGATGGAAGTATGATTAGGTGGAGTAGAAGAAGTGACCAACTCTTTATCTTCCCTTGTAAGCATATAATTGTGATTTTCTTTCTTGAACTACATATAGGCTTGTACTTCTTCTAAAGATCCATCATATCCTTCTTCATCTCCTTCTGATGATTCAAAGGTTTCTACTACTAAGGATGTTCCATTACTAGTTCTTTTTTTTATTTGTATCCTCTTCATTAGGTATTATTTCCATGTTTTCCATTTCTTTTTTAATGTCTAAAGTTGTTTTAAACTCAGGACAATTATTTTCACTATGTTGTGTAGGGGAATGCACTTTACACCAATTGTTTAAATCCAAATCTAAAATATTGACTATGGTATTAGACTAATTTTGATTTTCAATGGGCTTTGGTACTCCTCCATTATTTGGATGTGTATTCCATTGACGATTGACTCTCTAGAAATTGAAGTTCCTATTCTGAGGTGGATTATTGGGAGGAGGATTCTAAGGTACCTACTTCTACAATTGAATCATATCACTACTAATTTTTTGGACTAATATTTGCAGATTATCTAACTAGGAATTAACATTATTATTATATCCTATAGTAGTATGATTTGTTGTGTTATTTGTAGGTGCAATGGGATTCAAGAAAGTAGGTATATTTTGATTTTGAGTAGCATTTAGAAATATTGGTGCATTCAGATTTACATTGGTATTTAGAAAGGTTGGGATATTCTAATTATGATTAACGTTTGAAAATGCATTATTTTTAGTATTCTTATGATCTATAAATCTAAGTATGTTGGAGTAATAGGATGGGTAGGAGTGGTAATAGGATTATATGGATGATTAAAATTTGTATATGGTAGAGTATTTAGTATATATAGTTGTTGTGAAAGAGATTGATTAACCATTGGAACCTGGTTAAATGCACCTGGTTGTCCTAAATAATGTAATTTGTCTAATTCCAAAATATTGAGATATTAATTATTGTTCTACAGTCAAGGCCTTGCTATATATTGGGTAAAGTGGTGATTTGAGGTGCTCTCCTTACAAACATAGATGTAAGAGGGTGTAACGCTCTAAAATACATTTGTATGGTTGCATCAGTGTTAATGGTATATGGTGGAGTTAGTCGATTGTATAGCTTAGGAAATCTAGTATTTAATAGCCTTAGAGACTCACTGGGCTCCCTTATAGCTACTGCAAACTTATAATATATAATAGCAAAATCTATGGGTAATTTCAATTGGCTAAAAAATGTTGTTTCTAGCTCAACCCAAGAAGTTATGGAATTTGTAGGTAAACTAATATACTAGTCATATGCTAGTTCATCCAAGGTAAGGGGAAACATTCTACAAGCCACATCTTCATGTTCAACTTGTAATTGAATTAAAGCATCCTTATAAGCTTGTATGTGTTCTTTAGCTATTCTAGCCCCATCATGTCTATACCTAGGCAAATACATTTCAAAATTCTTAGGCATACCATGGGCTAGTTCAAGAATATTCAGTGAACTACTACCACCTAACCAATGTGCAAATGCTATCATTGGTGTACTTAATGGAGTGACAAATGGATCAATATATAGTGTGATGGGTTGGGATGAGGTATTAATGGGAGGAAGAGAACTTGACTGACCTTTAACATTTCTAGGTCTTTTAGAAGGAGAAAGAATGTGAAATTTAGTATCACCTTCAAAGGTATTAAACCTGGTGATAATAACCCTAGGTTCCATTTTTGACAATCAAGTAGTATAATATATGAAAATGAATAATAAGTTAAAATTAAGCAATTTCAAAATTCAAGAAATTAAGAATTAAGCTCAAAATTAGGTAAACTATAATAATTAAACTATAAGTGCAAGGCTATTAAGTTGTTCAAACCTATAGTAACAATGAATCAAAGATTTTAGGCCCTTCTTCTAGTACTATTTCCTATTGAGTGATACATCAACCCAATTTCCAACATACACCAATGGTTAGAACAAAAATTCTTCTCTTGAAAAGGAACATTGATCCCCCAAGAATTAGGTGATAGGGTATGTTAATGTTAAATATTAAATAAAAAGAATAAAAAAGGGAAGGCATATGGATAATTCAGGGTTACATATAATTGTTACAAGGGCAAGTTTAATTTCATTGTCTAAGTTTAAAGAAACATAAATCTGATTCAATTGTTCAAATAAGCATCAAGATATAAAAATTTATTATCACATATTACATCAAAAAATTAAATAAAATCAATATTCTAGGCTTACTACCTTAAAATTAATGACATATACCATTCATTGCATCATAATCATGATCATTACTGTACATAGCAATGTTAATTTTGAAACTTATAAAAATATACCACATAAAATAAGCTTTAAAAATGAAATTCAACTAATCTACTCCTACTCGAAGTAGATTTCAAAGAAAATTAAAAAAAAAAAAGGTTAAATAAGAAATAAAACAAGTCATTGAATCTTGAAGCATTAAACTAAATCTGTTGAAGCAGTAATTTTGAATCGACCAGCATTAGCTTGATTAGCATTCACACAATCTAAGATCAACACGATGTTATCTTCAAAGGGAAAAGAAGCAAAATACTAGAATAGACTTAAATGTAACCACCATCAACATGCACAAATTACACCAAGAATTCCAATATCTTGTATTGATAAAAGATGTTCAATCATTACATTCTTAGACTTGCTAGCATCATGTGATTATAAGAGTAATTCTCCAAGTACAATGACAAGGGTGCAAATATCCACCGCTTACAAAGCAAAGAAAAGTTTAATGGTTTATAATTGTACTTTTTTGGTTTATAGTTGTATGGATGATGAGTTTTTTGTCATTGCTTGGATGATGTGGCATTTTGAGATTCTTCTTGAGCTTGATCTTCTATTTTAGCCATGGATCCTTAACTACTTCGATAGCATCTTTGTGAAGATTAGGTAACTGAATAAACTAATTCAAATTTATATTTGGTGGGAAAAGTATTCTAATATGGTCTTTTATCCACTAATTTCCTTTATGAAAATTTTAATTTCCTTTATATATTAAAGTTTTAAATAATTCGATTCAAATAATTTGTTTCCACAATATGTTTCCATTAGTCGTCTTAAATTTATTAATTTTTTCCTTCATAAGGTTTAAATTCCCTAAGAAAAACAAGTGGTTCTTATTCCTTGATTATATACTTTAATTTCCTTTGTTAAAACTTTAATTTTCTTTATTATGCCTTAAGCTCTCAAATAATTCGTTTTCCAAAAATGAGCTCTTATTAGTTATTTTATTTGCTTTAATTTCATATATCAGATATTAAGTCAAATGTTTAGTCTTATTCAATAATTTTAGTGATTTTAATGAAAGCATAAGGATGAGGGGTAAAATTATTTCTTTTATTTTCTTAGGTTTTCTAAACCTTAGTATTAAATATATATGAGTGCATAGGAAAAATTTGATCCTTTATGCTAATAGAGAAAGAAAACTTAAAATATTAGAATAATTGTCGTATTAAAAGGGAAATTTCCTTTTAAAGTTCAAACCTTTTTAAACAAAATTAAATGACATCATCACGACCAATAAAATTTTAGCACTTTATTCCTCACAAATAATTTTAGGCTATTAATATCCCAGTAATGTTTCTGAGTCATTGATTTCTCAAGCTCATCCAGGTCGTCGATCTACTGGATCTAATTTATGTTCGTTGATTTTACCTGCTAATGAGATGTTAGATTAGTGCATTATGATTTTTGGTAATATTTCCAAGCCATCATATATTCTAGTTATTATTTCAAACACTAGATCTCTTCATCCAATAGGACGTCATTTTAGTGCTTCCCAACTTTGACCTAATATCTCTCGACTTGACCTAGTATCTCCCGGCTATGTGTCCAAACCATTGGATCTCCCAACTTTGATTCTTGTCTATCCATTTTGTGGTCAATGGGAGAGTTTCATTTTATTTTCTATCTTAGAAAAACTATATATATTAATGGTTGAGTGTTGTTCACGATGGTAGATAAAATACGGGCCACACAATGGATTTATAGGTTATTCATCTGGGCCACATATTTTTCCTTTCAAGAATTCTTTTGAGCCACACAATTATTTCACTGATAATTCATCCTAGCCACATGATTATTTTCTATATTTCAAGGCTTCTCTGGTCCATATATCTTTCACCTTTATTTCTCTGGGCTTCTCTGATCCACACATCTTTTGCCTTTATTTTTTAAGTGATCGCTAGCCAATCATTTATTTCATTAAAAACTTTAGGTAGTGATTTAAATGATTAGATCATTCATGTAAAATGGAATTTTAGCTTAGAATTCCAAATTATTTATGTACATGGGTTAACTTAATTAAAAATGACATTGATTTGATTCTTTTGCCTTCGGCTTTTAAAACCTTAGTGCCAAAAGGGAAAATTGAGTGCATAGACTCAAAAACTTAGGGTTTTTCAAGGATTTTACCTTAGTTGAGAGATATAAAAATGGTTTATATGGGTTTATGAGATATTTTAGAGATATGTGATATCATTATTTGTGGTTAAAAGCATAATTTGAATTTAAACTTTGAATTGATTTTTGGCACCAACGGGATTTAAATTGGGTGATCTAGCTAGCAATATGGTAAAACTTTGACTTGGGCATGCTTATATTCATTAGAAAGCTATATCAAACCTGATTTAATGGAGAATGAACCTTATATTATTGTAGCTATAAAATTAATGCATAATTAAGAGCTTAGAACAATTCCATAGCGCAAAAATATGGTAAATTTTCAAATTGCTTAAAATTTTATGAAACTTTTCACATTTCTAATATGGACAAATGGGTTTCTAGAACAATTTAAATAACTAGAAATTTTATTTTTTATTGCAATATATAGCCCTTTTAAATTCATAGACTACTATAGGGAATTGATGGGGCTAAATGGTATTTTTACCTAATAGTCTGAAATATTGATGTTGTATATGAAATTTTATACTATTAAAAATATAATCTTAAGATATTTCCATAAAACTTTGAATCACATTAAATAAAGCTCTATAGAAAAATTTATGACCATTTTAAGCTTAGCTAAATATAGGAAAAAAAGTGGTAAAATTCTAAAAACCCTCAAAAGTAGCTTAAAAATAGAATTTTCCAAGATCTACGAAGCAATTTAAATTCAATGTGATCAATTTTAAAAGGATAGATGAAAACACCTTTGTATTAAAAACTCAAAATTTCAAGTGGGTTCCCAATTGGGGTGGGTTGTGCACTGGTAACAACTGGTCATGGTCTAAGGTGCACATCACACCACTAGGTGGATTGTAGACCAAAAATTTTTAAAAGAAATTTTTGAGCCACATCTAGTTATAGCCACAACTCAATAAAATTTTAAAGTAATGGATTTGGCTAATGAACTTATCAAATGGTATTAATTGATTAAGAAAGGATGGGAGACATCCAAATCACAAAGTGTCAAAGGAGATTAGATTACTACCCCATTACAAGAAGTTATTGGCATGGGACTTCCTCCTCTTATAGATCAGAATAGGAACATATTTCCAGTGGATCAAATAAAGACGCAATTTGATCTCATAGGTAGTAGTGAGGATGAATTCAATGAGTGGTCAAAACCTGCTAGAGAAGGATATTTCTTTGAATTCCTCAATAAGATAGCCACTATGCATACTAATATAAGAGAACTAGCAAGAAGACATACAAACCCCCTTTACAAAAAGACCTACAATAGGTTTGGGATGTGGCTTGTCAAATATTGCATCCTAGGAAGGATACCCTAGCTGGCCAAGAGGTACACAAATATAGCCAAGGAAGTGATCTAATTTCAAAGGAACAAAGGCAAAAAGTACAAGGTAAAGTCTCTAGAGTTCAAAAATCCTAATTCTATTAGGTGTTATTTATTTCAAGTTTTGTTTTGATCTTATTTTTGCAACTCAAAATATATTATATTATTTTTTACTCCAATGTCCAATGAATAATGCTTTTTTGGTTCTCAATTTTGAAATAAAAAAAATCCTTTAAAGGTACCGAAAATGTGGGCCAATGAGATTTCCCACATAGATAGGTCCTAGCAAGTTTTGTTGGACTATAAATTTTAATAAAATATTATTGCTTAAAATACAAGGAAGCCTTGCCAAACTTTATTATTACTACACATAATTAGTTAAAAATCAAGAAGAGACTTATTAGGACTAAATTTGAATAAGGAAATAAATTCTATACTCTTTAAAGTCCAAATTAAGAGTGATAAAAAAATGCAAATTTGATGTTAGTAACAGTGCATTGAAGCCTCAACCAGTATAGGATAGAGTGGCTAAATAATATTAAGGTAGATATTAGCTTAAGTCTATGAAGGCCTCAGCCACAAAGGTTGAAGTAAAGTAGAAGTGGCCAAAAATAGGAATGACAAAAAATAGAAGTGGTTGAAATCATGAGTGGTTGGGAGCTCTAAATGATAATCTCGACAAAGCCCTATAGCAGCCCCAACCAAGTCCCTGAATCCATAATAGTAAGTAAAATACCCATAGGATATGGTGACAAAAGAAGAGGGCTCCCTAATAGTTATCTTTTAGAAAATATCATGCAAAATGAAGTAGTTAGACAAGAAAACAACAACCAAAATTTTGGATCCTGCACTAGTATCAGTTGTCACTAATAGAGGTGCCTACAAATTTGATAGTTGGCATAATAATAAGGCATAGTGGAAGGGACTAAGCATGATCAAGTGACTCAAACTTATTGAATACACATGGATGCTAAATATGGTGATTTATTTCTAGATCAGAATAGCTAATAGTGACAAGGTAGGAAAGCGACATCCACTTCCCTAGGCATGTTGATTGAGAACAAGCCCCTAACTAGGCCAGGCTATGCCTATTATTGTAAATCCCATGGTAGGCCATCCATGTAATCATTAGCTAGGCTATTATAGTAAACTATAAGCAGCTTAATTCTCCTCAGAAAAAGGATCAACAATTTAAGTGTTTACCTATTGTATACTACGCAATTTTTATCTACTTATTAATGAATTAACTTGTTGTTTGACCTTTGCCAGTAATGTGTTGCTAAATTATTACATGTATGCATGCTCTATAGTCCCTAGATATTTTTTTAAAAGCTTTTTAGGTGGTCTATTTTGTTAGGCCTGAGTTGTTTGGATTGTCACTCTAGGATATTTGAATATTAGGGATGCATAGTATTAATAGTTGTAGTTCTACTTTCTTCTATAAAAGTCTATTTGTGGTTTATTTTGTTAGGACATAGCTACTATTTAGACTATTATTTAGGGTTATTGGAGTAGTATAAGGCACAATATAAGCTTAATCTATATTTTTGAATGATTTACTTGGTTATTGGTATGGTAGGCCTTGTATGTATCCAAGTTACAATGTGCTTTGCATAGGATGTGGCAGTATTGTTATCCAAATTTCATCTACTTTCAAATTTACATCTCTCCCTTATCTCTTTATAACCCTCCATTTCAATCTTTAGTTTTCTTTCATTTATTTTATTTTTTACTTTGCAACAAGAAGTTGGCTTTCTCTGGAGGTTGGCTTAGGAAGCAATTCTGAGCCATCCAATCTTGGTTGTGGTCTATGATTTACATCAATCCACTAGGTAGATCATATACCAAGAGGGCCTTCTCACTTGATAAAGAATATGAACCCAAAAAATAAGGCCTTATCTAGTGGGTGTAAATCCATTCAAAGGTAGCTTTATTGATGAAAATATGGCCAACTTAGCTCATACCATAATTTGAGCCAAGAAAAGGATGTGTTAAAATCCTTTTATATCATTCTCCCTAAGGTAGAGGCACCTGCTTGAATTAATTTTTTATTATATCAAATTTTGACTCCCTCTATCTTCCATATTTTTGCTTGACTTGATCCTATATTGTTTCCATCAAGGTGATGTAAGAATATTTCCCTCTTTCATTTTAGTAATGGATTTGCATGATATGGAGTTACTTTTATTTTATGTTCATGGTAGGGGACATGAAATATCATCACCTTTTATATTAACTCCATATTACATGGCCATGATACTATCATTACTTGGATGATCTTTAATTGCTTGGTTATGATTTATAGGACCCATTCCTCTTAATGTTACTGGTAGCCTACCACATTTTTAGGGAATTTATTGATCATGCGACTATAGCCTACTTGTATTATTCCCATGAATATCAATCCAGTGGATTAAATTTTCCAAGATATTTATTTTATTTCCATATTTTGGTAATTCCTCTTTTCTTTATCAAAGTATAAAACCTCTTTGAATTACAAGACATTTTTCATTTGATTATGGTATTCAAAAATTATTCTACAAAACAAAAACTAGTGAAAGAAACAATATATACCAAAATAGAGATATACACCCTTCTTTTGAGACTTCAATCACCCATTGATCCATTTTTCATTTAGAATAAATGAACATTTTTCATCAATTGAAACCTTTGACTTGGAACATTATTCTTTCAATATCAAAATATAATTAACCTTTGGCCTAATTGTTGGTAAGTATTTAACATGGTGTAATTAGAGTGATTCTACTTAGATTTTAATCTTGGTCCTATATTGATTCCACAAGACCATGTTAGACCAATCTAGATGTAAACATCCTCCTAGATCAGTAGTAAAATATCTAGATAGGTAGATGCCAAAATATGCAAGAATATCAATAATTATAATGTCCTAGATCAAAAAAATTATAGTCATTTAAAGTAAGTATATATTTTCCACCTCCAAGATTTGGATCACACTACCATCTAACTAAACCACTCTCATTTTCATGGGTTGATAACTTAGGCCCAATGTATCAATGTACTTGCCCCTAAATATATCATGCATTTATGGATCAACTTATCCTTGGAGATGAGAGATAAAAAAAGTAAGGTTGGGCTTGTTCACTCTAAGAGATGATATATGTATAATCATAGATGCTCTTTGCTAACCTTGTTTTTCTTCATCTTCCAAGGTTTTCTTCATCTTCCTGGGCTTTCTTCAAACACTACTTCCTAGGAATAGATAGGATATCCTAGATAGGCACTGCTACTATGGACTTCTTTAGATGATCCAAATGGTAAAATGACCCAAAGGTTGTGGTATTTTGTGCAGCATGTGCTAGTAGTGTAAGCCTTGGCTTGTCTCTAGTTAGTTGAAGGCTCTTAGTCCATTTTATCTGGGGAGCTTACTGCTTTGAATTATCTTAGATATTTTGCTTAGAAATCATCAAGGGCTCTAGCATTGTTGGAGATATAGCTATTGGAGGCTTTAGGTTGGATTCATTAGTTCTAGTTTGATTACTTTGGACCACTTGGTTGCTTGGTTTGATTCTAACAAGAGGTACAGGAGCTCTTGGATTTAGAGGTACCAATGCAAGAGGATATTGACTTGATTTAGCTAGTCTATTCTAATTTCCTAGGGCCATAAAATTAATCTTGTCCTACTCCTCAATTGATCACTTTTTGTCCCTCATTAAATAGTCTGATAAAACTTGAGGCCTACCAGTTATCAAATTACACTCTTCATCATACTGCATACACTTCTTTTTCATCCCGAGTGACTAGGATTTGCTCTAAATGAGAATAACTCAACTTAGGGAAGGATTAAGTAGGGTTATATTAACTTCCTATTTAGGTATTAATCCTTGAATAGGATGTAGATGCCTAAGAAGACATCATTTCACTTGATATAGCTATGGCAAGCCGAGATATTTTCCACTACTAATCTAAGTGGAGCAAGTATTTGGGATTGGGTAGTACCAAGAAGTAGACTCTTCTACATATTTGTTTTGCATGGGAGCTATCTCCTTGGCATGGTTAGGATGTTCTTGTTGTAGCGAGACCAATACTAGCACTATTTGATAGCTTTGTTCCTGATTACTAGCCTAAAATGGGGTCTAGGATATCCATTATTAGGGGGTCTATTTTACTGGTTTCCTTATGAGAAATGAGGTCTTGGGTTGTTCTAGTATTGATACCTCTAGTAATTTTGGTATTTCCTCATAGACAACACTTCATTGGCTACTAGCTTGAATAGGATTTTCATTGGCTCATACTCAAAATTATCCAAAGCCAAGGAAATTGGAGAAGGTTATGGAGCAAATACTATGGGTAAGACTAAGTTTGGTTGGAAGATTATTGACTAGATGATTGGGGAAGGCTAATATGGAGACTAAGAATTGAGTTACAAAGGCATAGGTGGCCTAGGAGAAAATATTTTTATCTAAATTAGATTTTTTTGGCCTAGATGGTTATCCCATAGGCATCTAGAAGTTATTTTACTCCCTTTGCTTTTATCATCATGGATATTTTGGAAGTTAAGGCCTTCATATAGTAGATAAATGCCATACATAGGAGATAATGAATATATTTAGGTATTTTATATCATTCTTTGTGAAATCAGACATGAAAGTCATCCATAGTCTCTATTGGTACCCTCTTTATGGTTGACAACTACTCCAAGAGACATTCCATCTACCTTCTCTTTGAATATTTCTATGAATAGGGAGTTAAGTTGGTCTTAGTTAGTGATTGAATGAGGGGGAAGGTAGATGTACCAATATCTAGACTTGTTTTTGAATGAAACCACCAATAATTTTAAATATGTGTTCTACTCTATTACATTATACAATGCACACAAGTTGACCATGTTCTATATATGCTCTAGTGGAGTGGTTAGTGTTGAGGGATAATTTTTCCCAATTGCAAAACTATACTCACAGTGAGGGTATTATTGAAAAACCCTCTCTTGAAAAGAAATTTAAAACTTCTCCAAGGTTATTTTTATCCTAATTGCTTCAAAATGTATTGATATACTATGCAAAATATATAAATAGTGTTGAATACCTTAGAGGTGCAAGAAACTATTAACAAGGGGTCTATTTTGATATTGATTTGATTTGCAATGACTTTGTTGTTCATGAAATTTGTTGAAAATGTGAAATCATTAACCAATTAACAACCTTCAAAATTTGATAAATATTTTATTTTGATCTTTGAAGATTTGATTTGAAATAACAATCTTTGAAAGGTGATTTAATCATTTTTATCTCAAATTGTTAATCTGATTTTATCTTCTTCTTTTTTGGTAAGTAGTGTTTGTATTT
Organism: Wollemia nobilis; assembly: GCA_028583015.1. Classification (NCBI taxonomy): domain Eukaryota; kingdom Viridiplantae; phylum Streptophyta; class Pinopsida; order Araucariales; family Araucariaceae; genus Wollemia; species Wollemia nobilis. The sequence goes on along the minus strand of JAQPPZ010016436.1, from coordinate 15,662,294 downwards.
ACAGTGGGTTTTAACAAGGATCCCAAAACTTGATTACATAAGCAATGGGCCTAGGGCATCAATCCCTTGAAACTGAACACCAAAACAGAAATCCCGCCTAGTGGTAACAGTAAGCATGAAACAATCCCTCTCAGTGGGAAACAAACAAATAAGAAAGAAAGTAGTTTTGGAGATCCCGCCCAGCGGGGAGTAGCCAAAAACCACCATCAAGAAGATCCCGCCTAGCAGGAAGCAAAGAAAAACTGTTACAATAAAATCTTGCCTCGTGGGAAGCAGTAAAAACCACCACAAATAGTCCCACCTAGTGGCAAGCAGCAGAGAAATCTTGCCATCCGAGAAACCAGCAGAAAAGAAAGGATCCCACCTCGTGGGAAAACTGGCCGATTTGGCGGATCCCGCCCTGTGGAGAAACCATCCCGCCCATCGAGAAAACATTATGTTCAATGAGAGCCATCCTGCAGGAAGTCGACAGCCAGCACATAGAGGATCCAGCCCATCGGGAAGCGACCAGACCACGATGAACCCACCCCGAGAAAATAGAAGAGGATCCCATCCCGGCAAAACAAAAAGAAACAGCAGGTTAAGGGACCAGGGATCCAGGGACTAGGAATCCCGAGCGAGAAGAGGAAATAGTCACAGGGATGGGATCCTTAGGAACCAAAATAGTGGGATCTATGGTCTGCGTGCATAGATTAGACCCCCCAAGAATGAAACATGCAACAGAAAAAGGAAACCCAGCAGCAGGGACCAAGAATCCCGTCCAAGCATAGAGGCAGCTTCAGGGAACTGGGACTAGGAATGGGAACAACCCAGATAAGGAAAAGCCTCCCCCAAGGCCAAACCAGATGCCCAAGGTGTCCACCAAGGAGCAGAACCAGCACGAAGAAGCCTCCACACGGTAATAACAGCATCCAGGATCCCGCCGAGGATTCACAAGCAAAAGGGGGAAAGAGGCCCCCCCAGACCACCCCCAAAGCTATGAGGACCTCAAGGGAGACCCCAGAAAGCTTTCCAAACCCTAAACCATCACCTCCACCGCATCAAGAACATAGGGGACCAGATCCACGTGAATAACCTGCAAAAAACCCCAGGGGAAGCCTGAGGGAAAAATGGAAGGGATCCCCAACCAAACAGGGATCCCTGGGAAGCACCAGTCCAAAAAAAAAACCAAGGAAACCCTAGCCGGTTGGGAGGGGCATAGATAGTGGAGAAGGATCTCCCTCCAGGAGATCATCTGCAAACAACCACTCCCCGGGAGGGATGACCTAGGTTGAGCCAGGGACTAGGCAGGAACCAGGAGCCATGGGAGGGGGAGCAGGGGAGGGACCAGAGCCCTCCCCTCTCTACTTTCTTCCCTCCATCCGCCCTTCATCACTCAATCTGATTTTATTTTTTATTGTTAATAAAATTTTATATTTGATTGTTAAAAAATTTTATCTTCTTCTGTTAACCAAATATTATCTTCTAAGGATAGTTGTATGTTAACATTCTTAAGCATTCCAACCACATAGAATTTAGATTTATCCAATTGAACAACTATTTTGTTGGAAGGGACGGGTTTCAAACCCATTTTTTGACAAACAATGTGAGACATGACATTATCAGATGCTCCTAAATCAACAATACAATTTTGTATATTTCTTCCTATGGTTCTTATGGTCAAAATAAATGGAGGAGATTCTCCTTTATCCATTCATGAAACAAATTGCATATCCATGGTTTTTGGGGATTCATTCTTACTTTGATTTCCAGAAGCTTGCATCAAAAGTTCTTGCTAATTAGTCAACTTAGCAACATCAAACAAATATATATTCACTTTTATTTTCTTTAAATACAAAATTATATGAAACCTTGTCATAAGGTGGTTGAGGTAGAGCAACCTTAGATGGAGGTATGGTATTGTTACTAGCCCGTGTGTTAAGAAGAATGATGGTGTCATTTGGGGGAGTAGAAGAAGTGAAAGGAGCTTTAGTCTTACTCCTAAGCTTGTAACTATGATTCCCACTTTTAAATTTCCTGAAAGCTTGAACTTCCTCTTCTATAGACCTATCATACCCTTCTTCATATTCTATAATTGGTTCAAATGTTTCAACCACTAGCACTGATTCTTTTCCTTTACTAGTACCATCTTGTTGGGAAGGATATTCATTTGAAACAATTTCCATGTTATCCATCTCTTTTTGTAGAATATGTAGCACTATTTTGAATTCAAGGCACTCATTCTCACTATGTTGTGTCGTAGAATGCACCCTACACCAATTGTTTAAAGCCAACTCTAAAATATTAACAATAGTGCTGGTTTTATTAGAACTAGTGGTAGCATTGTTCTGATTAACCATGGGACTAGGTACTCCTCCATTGTTCGAACGAGTATTCCATTGTTTTATTTGAAAACTAAAATTTCTATTTTGATGAGAGTTTTGAGGCAATTATTTTTGTATTTGAACCATATCACTACTAAGTTTTTTGACAATCCATTGTAGGACATTTACCTGAGAATTAGGTTCATTATTTTTTCCTATGGTAGGTTGATTGATTGTGTTACTTCTAGTGGCAGTGGGATTTAGAAAATTTGGCAAACTTTGATTTTGGACCACCTGTGGTAAAGCTATATTATTTTGATGAAATATTGATGCATTTGGAATGGGTGTTGTATTGAATAATATAGGCATGGTTTGAGCATTTTTTTCTACCATTTTATGAGTGGTGAATTGATTTTCTAAATATATTGGAGTGGTAGGATAAGTGGGTGTGGTAGGTAGATTGTATGGCAAATTAAAATTATTGAATGTCATGACATTCAACATAGGCATTTATTATGATAAAGCTTGATTGATCATATGCACTTGCTTATAGGCACCTAGCTATCTTATGGAAGGTAACTATCCTATCCTAAAACCTTGTGGCATCAACTATTTTTCTATAGTTAAAGCCTCATTGTATACCATGGGAAGAGTAGGGATTTGAGGAGTTCTCCTTACAAACAAAGATGTTAAAGGGTCTAATGTCCTAAAGTACATCTGTATTGTAGCATTTTCTTGAACAGTATAAGGAGTAACTAACCTACTAAACAACTTATAAAATGAGTATTGAACAATCTCAAAGTTTCATTAGGCTCTCTCTTGGCTGATGTAAACTGATGATAGATTACAGTAGGGTCTATGGGTAGCCTATATTGATTCACAAAAGTTGTTTCCAAATGAGACCAATATGTAATGGAATTGGTTGATAAACTAATGTACCAATCATATTCCATTTCATCTAAGGTGGAAGGAAACATACGGCAAGCTACATCCTCATGTTCAACTTGCAGTCTAATCATTGCATCTTTGTAAGCTTGAATATGCTCTTCAAAAATTATAATCCCATCATGTTTATATTTAGGTAAATACCTTTCTGTATTTTTGGAAATGTCATGGGATACTCCAACAATGTTTAAAGGACTACTATGAGCACCTAACAAAGCTACAACTCCTGCAACTGTTGTCATTAGAGTTACTAGTGTAGGAATAAATGGGATGATGGGTAGTGATGAACTGCTACTGGGTGGAATAACAAATGTATGACTCTTAAACCTTCTGATTCTCTTTGTAGGAGAAATTTTATGGAAAATAGTATCTTTTTATGCCTTAGATATTGTGATTATGACTTTTGGTTCCAGCCTTAACAATGAAAACAACAAGTTTTCATTAACAATGCATCCATGAAAACATAACAATAAGAAACATTCTCAATTTGTAAAATGTTCGTGTTAATGCATCATCGATTAGAAAATTTTCCAATCAATAAATGTAAAAAAAATTCAACAAAAAACTTTGTTATTTAAAGCAAATACCTTCATTCAGGCCCTCGTTCTAATGCCAATTCTATTGAGGGATAATTTTGCCCAATTGCAAAACTATACTCGTAGTCAGGGTATTATCAAAAAACCCTCTCTTGCAAATAAATTTAAAACTTCTCCAAGGTTCTTGTTAGCCTAATTGCTTCAAAATGTATTTATATGCTATGCAAAATGTGCAAATGGTGTTGAATACCTCAGAGGTGCAAGAAACTGTTAACAAGGGGCATGTTTTGATATTGATTTGATTTGCAATGACTTTGTTGTTCATGGAATTTATTGAAAATATGAAACTATTAACCAATTAACAACCTTCAAAATTTGATAAATATTTGATTTCGATCTTTGAATATTTGATTTGAAATAACAATCTTTGAAAGGTGATTTAATCAATTTTATCTCAAATTGTTAATCCAATTTTATCTTCAATTGTTAATCAAATTTTATCTTTGATTGTTAATCAAATTTTATTTTCGATTGTTAACAAATTTTATCTTCTTTTGTTAACCAAATTTTATCTTCTTTTTGTAACAAAATTTTTTCTTCTTTTTGTAACCAAATTTTATCTTCGTTTGTTAACCAAATTTTATCTTCTTTTGTTAACCAATTTAATATTATTTTGTTAACCAATTTTATCTTCTTTTGTTAACCAATTTTATCTTCTTTTGTTAACCAAATTTTATCTTCCTTTGTTAATATTTGCATGAAAATAAAAATAGAATGATTGAATCTAACTTTGCAATGTAACTTTGGAATGTCACATTAATTATTCATTTTAATGAAAAGTTGGAATTTATTGAAATTTCAATTTTCATAAAATGAAATTAATTTGATTATTTAAAAAAAATGTGCAAATTTTTAAAACCTCAAACTTTCATTAAAAAATGTGAATTTGCATAAATGTGAAAGTTTGAATTTTAATTCTTGAAATTGCCATATTTCATTTTTGGGGTTTTAAATTTTATTTATTTATTTATTTATTATTTGATAAAATTAAAAAATGTAAAAGGCTAGGGTTAGAGAAAATAAAAGAATAGAACAAGTTGCCAAAACTTTTAAAACTTCAACCCAAATCTGCATGAGCCCAAATATCCTACACTAAACCAACATTAATCCAACCCATCTTCACATAGTCCAATATTAATGTGATGCAATCTTCAATAGAATAACACAATATATTAAGAAAAATAAATGAGTCTACCATCTGCATGCATAAAACTCATTAGAATTTCCAATATATTGCCAACATGAAATATTTTAAATGAATACACTTGCAGAATACCTTGCTTCAACAAATTACAATGGTGAAATTTGGTGTAGTCCAACAACTTGGGAGGAGAGGTTTCTTCCACAACTCAGATTTTCAACATTCCTTCACTACACAAAGTCTCTGACCTTCTCTTCGTGCATTTGGATGGACATTTAAAAGTTTCCAACAACCCCTTTATTTTATTTTCCTTAATTGGTTTTGTAATGCCTTTTCCAACAATGCATTCTCCTTCCATTACTTTTCTCTCCTCAACTCATAAACGATATACTTCATTAGTTACATTGCCCTTCGTTATGTTTTACCATGAAGAAAATAAATAAACTTTGGGTATAGATATCTTTGTATGATTTTGAAAAATAAATTCTTGTCATATTCAGGAACTTATCGTTTGAGGTGAGCTCTATTTTGTGACATTGGGGTTAGGGATCAAGGCACCCTTCTATGCCACTTCAACACTTTCAGGTCAAAGTATTGTGCCACTTCACCACTTTCAGGTCAAAGTCTCCTAGTGCCTGTGTGACACCAATTTTGCTCTCCAGGTAGCCTCTACAATCCACATGAAATCCCATGGACTCGACACACAACTTATTAGCCTCGATGGTGCCACAGTGGTCGGTGAACATCACCACGACCTTGCCATGATGGTAGATCATGATGTGGTAGTCATCGATATTGGCCACCATGAGTATTTTCCTAAGAATGAATACCACCAATGTCATTGTACCACTGTAGTTGATATGCTCCTCCATAAACCTCTTATTTGCCTTGGCAAAGGCATTCTTAAGAGTCTCTTCCGGGGAATTGGGAAAGCTAGGGTCCTCAACAACAAAGTGGAGCATGTTTTTGGATATGAATTCAGAGGTGGAGAGATCATTTTGGCCATAAAATTTTGCAAATCATGTAATTATAATGACCATTAGAAGGGAGGTCTATTCTCCTTGCTTCTACTAATATACAGGATTGAAATAATTTTAGAAGTACTGTACAAAGTTGTGTTGAGTTTAATGAAGCGGGTTGGTGTTCACTTATTAAATTCTAAGAGTCTTATCGTGGAAGCATCATTGGATGCAATAGGCCCATGAGAAAACATATTTCTTTCTCTCTTTATCTTATCTCATAGGTGGTCCTCGATGATGTTTTGAAAGTCCACAATTTCCCTTATATTCTCATGGGCTAACACACACATATTGTCTAATGCTAGTATGGGAAATGACTCCTCTATAAGGTGCCCACTTCCTCAATGCAGAACAAGGATGAAGCACTGAAGAAAGTGGCAAGTACCACCATCCATTGGCATTCATCCCAAATGATCATCGAAAGCGTTAGATGTCAAAACACTAAAAACTTGGATGTTAATCTCATGTATGATAGAGGAATTGGTATCAGAATCAGTCTCTACAAATGCTTATGATCTCATTGAACTATGATATATGAGCATCCAGAACATGTCTCTTAGAATCATCAAGGTGCAGTTATCTGAGAGCTACTAAAAGAAATTGGATAATACAATTGGGTCAATGTTCAAAACCTAAAACAAGTACTAGATCGTCCTTCGAGAGAAACCTTCCCAAATCCTCCTCCACATTAGACCCATGAATTATGTGGCACTTGAGATCCATGAGAAATACCATGGCGTAAGAGAGGAGACAGGAACATAGAGGGGCATTGGTGGGATGAAAAACCCAAGAGTTGCCCTGCCAGGCGAAATCCTTGGTGATGCTAATCACTTTTATCCATGTCATTTTGTCCTTGTCTTGAACTATTTTGTATCCTCCCTTTGTCCTACATGTAGCCAATGACCTCACCATAGATGTTTTATTAATGCAAATGCCCCAAATAGATTATAACTCAAATATACCTATGAGAGACTCCTTGGTATTCATGCCCATGTTGACCGCGCTCCTCTCAATCTTACCACTTAGTGGTCCCTTGTAGTCTAGGTTTGTTGACCATGTTTACCACGCTCATGTGCTGCATCCACTATTTCGGCATGTCATCTACCTTGAACATCATGCTATCTTAGAATATATGCCTTAGCTATTAGTCGGGTTTGCATTGACATGGTCTCAAAAATCAGGCCAATCATTTTTGTAAGCACCTGCAAACAAAAAGAATCACACATTAAAATTTCCAAAAATAACATTAATAAAAATTAAATTAAACCTTCCCAAAATAAGGGAAACACATTGATGGTTTCATTTCAATTTATATATATATATATACTTTTTTTTCCTTTTTATTTATTTATTTTCTTTTTTTCTTTTTTCTTTTCTTTGTTTATATATATATATATATATATATATATATATATATATATATATATATATATATATATATATATATATATATATATATATATATATATATATATACGGGAGTTATGCATAAGGGGTCGACCCCAAAATCTATTTATAAATTGAAGGTGAATTGTCTTGGAATCCCAGTGAAATATGTAGAAGTATACATGGCGAATTCCAATTATTTTTCTCCAAAAATTTTCAAACCGTGGCGAATTGCAATTAATTTTCTCCAAAAAATTTCAAACCATGGTGAATTTTTTTGTGTTTGGGGCCATGAATATTGGTTTGTAAACTCTAAAAATGTATGGTAAAATTAAAGGATTTAGGCTGATGAGAAAGGATTTTAGCCTTTACGATATATGATGACCGGTTTGAGATGTAAAATTTGATCGGCTACAGGCATGTCGATTGACTACAGACATGTCGATTGGTTGCAGAGATTTCAATCGGCTATAGACATGTTGATCGGTTGTAGCCATGCCGATCGGCTGCAAAAATGTTGATCGGTTGTAGCCATGACGATCTTCTAGGAGGCATAAATTTTTCTTCGAAGCTCCGATTTCAATTTTTTTTTTAAACCACCTAGCTTGACGATATCTACTCAAAAAATTGAGTGAAATCCTCAAAAAAACATCTAAAACTGATCTACATGTTTGTAATCGATCAATTGCAGATGTGTCGATCGATTGTAGACATGTCGATCAGTTTAGATGTTTTTTTTAGGATTTCATTCAGATTTTTTAGTAGATCTCGTCGAGCTAGGTGGTTTTAAAAAAAATGAAATCGAAGCTTCGGAGCAAAATTTATGCCTCCTAGAAGTTTCCCTGTAAAATTGCACCTTTGCAACTGATCGGCATATGTCGATTGGTTGCAGAGGTGCATTTTTGTAGGGAAACTTCTAGGAGCCATAAATTTTTCTCCAAAGGTCCGATTTCAATTTTTTTTAAAACACCTAGCTCGATGAGATCTACTCAAAACTCTGAGTGAAATCCTCAAAAAAACATCTAAAATCGATCGACATGTTTTTAATCGATCGAGTGAATGTGTCAGTCAATTGCAGACATGTCAATCAGTTTCATATGTTTTTTTAGGATTACACTTAGATTTTTGAGTAGATCTCATCGAGCTAGGTGGTGTAGCACCCTAAAATTGGTGCAGTAAACCTTAGCAAATAATTAAAATTACCTTAGTAATAATTCAAATTCAAATTTTAACCCCAAAACCACTCCAAAACCGCCTACTACCCGTTTCCTCATTTTTTGCACCATTTTTAGAGTTTGTTTCATCCGTTGGACGATATCGTCTCCGATCAGACGATATCACCTCAGATTGGATGATTTCGTCTGGAGCAGAACGTCCAGTCGATTTCGTCCCAAAACTGATTTTTCATAATTAGCTTCTATTTCAACGGTGTCTCTAACCGGGGCAAAAGCGTGTCTACTCCGTTAGAGACTTCCCCGTTGGAGATCTCCCAAATTGGGATGATCTCCAACCTCCCAACCTCTTTCCTATGCCTATTTAATCTTAGGCCCTCCCCTTGACATCCCCCTGGCTGAATTTTTTTGCACTTCGAGTTTTACATGCATTAGAATATCCTAGACTATTGTTTGCCTTTGTCCCTTTTCGAATTTTCTTGCGGGAACTTTGTTATTCTTCGAGCGGAGCAAGCTCGGATCGTTGCGAGACGATCCTGTCCAATTCGAGATGATTTCGTACCAATCCGAGATGATTTCGATTACAGTCAACATTGGGGGCAATCAGTGCCCAAAGTTTGCATTTCTTCACTCTTTTCTGCTGCATTATTTTGCATTTAGTTAATCTTATGGTTATTCCTTATTATTACGCATCTTGGAGTTCACCCATGTAGCTTGTATGCATCATAAAATCATGATTAGTCATTAAATCATTGTAACACACTCATATTTTTGTCTATAATTATCAGTTTAATATTATTGATATCATTCTACATCATTGCCCTCTGTTGGCATAGCTGCATTTTCTGTAGTTTGTCTCTATTTCTTTGATTGCAGGTCTCTGACGAATTTGTCAGACGAATTCGTCAGATCTCAGATGATCCTGTCAGATCGAAGACGATTCTATCAAATTCCAGACGATCTTGACTACTTCAAAAATTAGAACCTCCATCAGACATCCGGATCAGGTATGGCTCTTTAATCTAGCTTATTCTCTCTATTTTTTGTTCAAATTTGTTTCTTGTATTCATTTAATTTGCATTTTCATAATAGAACAACTTAGATTCATTTGGCCAAACCTAGGACTTGGATGTTTAAAGCTAAAATTGAACACATTAAACTCATTCCCAACCTAGGCGTGGAAACTGCCACTAAATGTTTCTTGGTGAACCCCACCATCCGTCGAAAAATCACCTTAATACCCCTCCCCCGAGAGGCGGGACCATCAAAGGGCCTCTCAGTCCGAGGTATTGTCCCATCCTTTTCCCATCCTCCTTCCGAGCACGGATCCTATAGCCCGAAGGTAAGGATGCAAAAAATTTGGAGCGATACATTTTGGTGAACCCGACGTGAAACTAAAACCTTTTGAAAACAAAAACAAAAAAACAAAAACATAGATGCATTTAAAATCATTAGAAAACTACTAAGTTGCATATCATGTCTAGATGGTAGCTCCTAAGAAAATATTAGTTGTCACTATAAATTTTGAAAACCAATTAGCAGCCATAGAAGTTAATTATGTGCTTAGTGTGCCTGAAATAGATAGAAACCAACTTTTGTGGAAAGAACTTGATAGGAGACTAGGTATCATTTCGTCTAGATCAACCGAACTTAGACAAATCAAGAGGTTTGCCCTAGATAGGATCTTGGATCCTCATCAACTCATTTTTTATCATGAACTTCAGAGAGCCTGCCATAGGTGGTTAGCTTATAGGAGAGCTCTTGTGTCTTCAGAATTGTTCACCTTCGAGGAATACCTCGAGAATGCAGTTGAGGTACGCCAATTTCTAGTTCATATAGAAGTCCAAGAAACTAATCTTATGATTAGAAACAGATGGAATAGAGTTCCTAGAGCTATGTTATATCATGAATATTGTCGTGAGAATTATTATTATCAACCAGAATCTGAAATACATGGTATTGCTATAGCACATTTCATTAAATTCTTGAAAGAAAATTTTCAATTTGAAGAAGAACACTTCATGACTCTTGAAGAACTCGAGCCCATTAATGATATTTATAAATTGTTTATAGAAAACTAGATCATTGCTTTCATTATTATTATTTCTTGCATTTAGTGTGTTGTTTGTTATCTTTATAATATTGTTACAAAAACAAGAAAAACCAAAAACATAACAAAACCAAAAACATTTTATTTCAAATACTATAGTAGGTATATAATTAAAATATATACCTCTTAAGCTTATTGCATATATATATATATATATATATATATATATATATATATATATATATATATATATAGTATATATATATTTGCTGAAATCTAAATTTAAGCACAATGCCTAGACTTAGGAATGGTAAACAAACTGAAGAAGAAGAAGAAGAAGATTGGTTAGGAGACAAAACAAAAAACCCAAATGTCCTTCCTGAGGGTTCAATTTCGGAAGGAGAAACTCTAGAACAGACCGAGAAGATGAGCTGGCTAAAGAAAATGAACAACAAGAAAATCTTAAAGAGGAAGGATCCTCATCCCCTAGAATAGCTCCAGACGGAACTATTGCTTTTGATAACTTAGATCATTTCTGGAAATTTTTCAATAATAACATTGGTGCTCTTAATATGGCGGTTCGTATTGATAGAGGACAAATTAGTGACACTCAAGCGAGCCATGGAAGATATGTTTAACATACACACTAATCCCTTGTCCTTTGTTGATCAAGAAAGTGATAAAGGTTGGACCATCCAATAGAGATATGGTCACTATGATTTAGAACATGCAAAAACAACAAGTTACCCAACCCCCTAAGGAACCTGTTATTGAGCCTCAAATCATTTCCACACAAAAGAAACCTTCATTCATTGCTTTATTTCGCCAAACTATTGATCAATATGCTTCAAATCGACAAAAATCCAAAACTAAGCCAAACATCAATTTTCAACAATCTAGGATACAACATAATACAACTTCAAAACTTCTTCATAACACCCTTCCTACCAACAATTTACACAATAGCAATATAGCATCTAATCTTCATGTCCCTCCATCATATGCTCACAAATCCCATATTAATGCCCTATCGAACCAATATGGTGGGCAAACCAATGTCTGGAAGCCATGGTGAAACAGTTAGCTTCACGTATGGACCAGATAGATCCCTACCGTCCCTCGTACAATTATCGAGAGATGTGTAGTCAGCCTTTGGATCCCATAGTTGTAGCACAACCATACCCTAAACACTTTCCCATGCCCGTCTTGCCTATATATAAAGAGGCTGAAGATCCCATAGAGCATCTTCGCATGTTTAGGATAGCATGTCATGATATATCACATGATGACTTGCTATTACTAAAAATGTTCCCAAAAAGTTTAGGAGGAATGGCATTAGAGTGGTACTATCAATTGCCCACTCATTCTTTGAGAAACTTTGAAGAAATAGCTGAATCTTTTGTCCATCAATTTAGTGCCTACATCGAGAGGCATGTCACCATTAAATATTTATACAACTTAAAACAAGACAAAGATGAATGTTTTGCTGATTTCTTAGCCAGATGGAGGCAGTTGACAAGAAAACTGCACTTTGTGCTACCTTATAGGGAAATGTTGGATATTTTTATCAATAATTTGCAAGAACAAATATCTTATGAGTTATCAATTGCTACCTTAACCACCTTCGATCAAGCTATAGACTTAGCTCGAAGGGTAGAAGATGCTCTCATTAGAAGAGGTCAGCTCAAAAAGAAAGATGATGAGAAAACATCTAGAAATCGGTATAAAAACAAACAAGTTGTAGGTGACGGAGTCACTGATAGTAGAAACGTTGCTAATATCAATACAACAAAGACAACAAAAAAATTTATATTAAAACCTCCTGATAAACCTCCTCGAGAATTTACTAGATTGAACCAACCTTTATCAACCATTCTACCTCAATTACTAGCACGAGGCTTGATTCAATTACCGACTATCCAGGAACCTGATCCAACTATACCCGGATACAGAGCTGATTTACATTGTGATTTTCATAGAGGACCTGGACATGCTACAAACTCTTGCAAAAGATTGAAACATAAAATACAAGACTTGATTGATAATAATGAAATGGAGGTGCAAGCCTTCCAACCTAAACAAAATGCTCCTAATAACGCTCAAAAGACCATTCCCCAGAATCAGAATCAAAATGCTAATCAATCATTAGACATATTTCAACATCCTTTACCAAACCATGGTAAAGAGGTGGCTAATCAAATCGAACATCATAATGTTCCCCCTCCTACCCGATATGTAGGGACTATTAGCGAGACAATTACCTATTCAGGATCCTCAAATATTTGGTACAACTTTATCCATAGTCACGACCAGGCCCCTACATAATATTCAAACTCCGGATCCTAGTGATGTAGAATCGGATACTGAAAGTGAAGTAGACATCACCTCAAACCAATCGAATAGCTCTGAAAATGAATCAGATCCTATTCAACCTATCACAGATGCTATGGTTCTAGAAGAACCATTTCCTAGAAGAGTTACTACTCGACCCTCTTCTAATCAGTTCCTTCCTAATGAACAAGCCATAAACACTCAACCGAGACCAGTTCAGCGTCTTCAATATAACATTGTAGGTACCATCGAAGTTGTTACCGGACAACGAGGCTCAAAACTCTCAACAGGATCAAACTCGAGAATGATGGATCAGCTCCATTTATTTTGAAAAATCCCAATAAAGGGAATCATATGTCTAATGTTCAACCTAAGCCTCCTTACAATATTAATGAACAATTATCCAATACTACAGCCAGAATTTCCCTTTTGGACTTGTTGAGATCTTCTCCTACCCATAGGGATGAGTTAATGCTTACATTAAGCCAAATGATGGTGCCACAAAATATTCAACCCGAAGCCATGTCCAATACTATCATCACTCGAGAAGTCGATTGTATTGATTTCTAGGATAAAGATATCCCGCAACATAGTTTACATAAGGATAACCCCTTATATATTACTACCCTAATTGGAGATGTAGTTGTTAAAAGAGTCCTGATTGATAATGGTTCATCTTTAAACATATGCACTTTTGACTTCTACCAAATATTTGGCTTTAGAAGTGATGAAATGAAAAAAACGGATATGATTATCAAAGCTTTCAATGACGAGACACAAGAAACGTGTGGAGTCATTACTATACCCTTGCAAGTTGGTCCTAGAACCCTAGATACAACCGTGTTTATTGTACATTGCCCGACATCGTACAATATACTTTTGGGTTGCCCTTGGATCAATGCGATGCGAGTTGTCCCATCAACTTTACACTAGTGTGTTAAATTTGAATTTAAAAATTAGTTGGTCACTATTCATGGTGACCCTAGACCCTTTGATATGTGTGCTTTGGCAGAACCTATTGGAGTACAATTTTGCCCCGCTCTGTCATCCACACATCCTAATTCTTATTTTTCATCTAAACGTGTGAAACACACACCCATAACATCATCTACTCCATCAACTACACCTATACATTTAACTCAACCATCTTATGAACAAACCACACTAGAACCTCAAAAAGATCTTAGATCTACAACCAATCCTTCATGTTCTATCCCTATAATTTCAAAACCTATAGACCCATTTATTAACACCTCCACATTATCTACATCTATCACACCTTCCACATCTAAAGATATAGGGAATGATCCTTCTACATCGTATGCTCTTTCTGATGAACTTTTATCGGATTTATCTAAAATCTTAATATCAAAAAAAACAAATGCTTTTATGCAAGATTCAATTCTTTTTAATAACTTGCCGCCATCTCCTCGTACTTTGGGCCTCCCACAACCTATGGGAAGTACTTACCAAGTCGGGAGTTGTGCTTTTATTTATAAAGGATATGATTGGGGAAGAATACCCAGAAACATCAAAACTCATCATGAGGGATATGCCCGATGTTATTTTGCTAATGAATATATTAAAGCTAAACCTATAATGCTTAAAATGGGATATAAAGGGAAAGGCTTGGGACCTTTCCAAAATGGTATGAAAGAACCTATCGAGGTAGAACCATGGCCTGCCCGATGTGGTGTAGGCATGTTTCCTAGTAAGGGTCAACCCTTCCCTTTTGAAGATGATGATCAACTCATATGTTATCAAGATTATCTAGATAAACAAGATTCTTTGTGTCCAAAGAATAATCTCTTTACATGCAATATGCTATCCATAGCTTACCCTGAATTGATTGTTGAATCCGACGATGAGTTGGAAGGAGATATTTTCCATGATGTCTCCGTTGAAGAGTTGTTATACAATGGTTTTTATTTTGATGGTTCTATACCTACTATAGCCCAGCTTGAGGTCACGACTCCTCAAGATGAATTCTCCAAGTTAACCTTAAAATAATTACAAGAATTGGGTGTTTCACCCGCCCCACCTAATTTTGAAAGAGATCTACACATGGAAGTAGAAAACGTCATTAAAGTTAACATTGGAACTGAGGATAATCCTCACATAATCAATATTGGATCAGAATTAAGTCAAGAAAAACAAAATGAATACATTGCATTTCTTAAAGAATATGAAGATGTCTTCGCTTGGACATATGAAGATATGCCAAGTCTGGACCCTTCTATAGTCATGCATCATCTAGTAGTCCATCCGGATGCTAAACCTGTTAAACAGAAACTTAGAAAAATGCATCCCAAAGTGGCCTTGCTAGTCAAAGGGAGTTAGAAAAACTCTTGAATGTTGTTTTTATACAAGCTATTGATTATGCTAGAATGGATCTCAAATGTAGTTCCAGTCACCAAGAAAGAAGCTACCAAAGTTAGGGTTTGCACGGACTTTAGAGATATTAACGCTGCATGCCCTAAAGATGATTTTCCTCTTCCAAACATGGATCAAATCATTGACTTTATTGTCGGGAGTGGAATGATGTCCCTAATGGATGGATTTTTTGGCTATAATCAGATCAGGATAGCTCCTAAAGATCAGGCTAAAACAGCCTTTATTACCCCTTGGGGTACCTTTTGTTGGAAAGTGATGCCATTTGGTTTAAAGAATGCAGGTGCAACATATCAACGAGCCATGACTTATATCTTTCATGATATGATGCATGATATCCTACATGATTATGTAGATGATATTATAGCTCGCTCTATTAAAGAAGATGATCATTTAGATGATTTGAGAAAAGTATTTAATCGGTTAAGAGAATACCTTATTCGATTAAATCCAGCCAAATGCATATTCGGAGTTAAGTCCGGTAAACTATTAGGGGTTTTAGTTTCTTTACGTGGTATCAAAATCGACCCTCTCAAGATTGTGGCTATCACTGATATGCCCACACCTACCAATATATCTGAGTTACAAAGTTTACAAGGTAAACTTCAAGCCATCCGTTGCTTCATCGATAAGCTGGTGAACAAAATAGGTCCCTTTCTTAAGCTGCTTAAGAAGGATGTCCCTTTTAATTGGGATGACGAATGTAAAGAAGCTTTTGAACTTCTCAAACAATACCTCCTTAACCCACCTGTGCTTTCACCGCCTAGACCTGATCGTCCTGTTTATCCTATATATTTCAGCTTTAGATTACTGCCTTAGGAGCTATGTTAGCTCAGCTTGATGATGAGAAGAGAGAGCGTGCTAATTATTATATTAGCCGAACTTTAATCAGTTATGAAACCCGTTACACAGCATTAGAAAAACTATGTCTAGCAGTCATATTTTCTACACAAAAATTATGCCATTATATGCTCAGTCAAAAAATGTATGTCATTGCTAAATATGATCCCTTGCGGTATCTTATGAGTCGACCTTATTTATCGGGTCATACAGCCAAGTGGGTTCTTGCTCTAAGCGAGTTTGAACTCACGTTCATAGGACAGAAGTCTGTTAAGGGTCAAATCATAGCGGATCAATTAGCTGCTACACCCTTAGAGTCTACTCATCCCCTCATCATTGAGTTTCTTGATGAATGCCTTCAATTAGAGGCAGACCATATTGAACAATGGTCCTTATACTTTGATGGAGCCCGATGCATGAGTGGGGCTGGTGCGGGTATTATTTTAATATCCCCGCAAAAACATCTTATACCTTTGTCCTTCAAATTAACATTTGCTTGCACCAATAACACTACCGAATATGAAGCTCTAATCCTTGGATTACGAGCTGCCTTGGCGTTAAAAATCAAACATCTGCTAGTTTTTGGTGATTCTCAACTTGTTATAAACCAAATTAATGAAGTTTATCAGACCAGAGATGATAAATTGTGCCCATATAAAGCATATGTTTTACAATTGTTACCCTTGTTTGATAAAGTCACTTTGGAAGCTATTCCTCGAACTAGCAACCGTGCAGTTGATGCTATGGCTGCAACTGCATCTCTTCTACCCTTGGAGTTAGATGACGAATATGCCACCATCATTATTCAGTCGACTCCGAGAACCCGCTTCAAATCAGTCATGTTTAGAACCTTTGGATGTGTTTCTAATCAATGAAACTACTCTTGAACCTTGGTATACGAAAATATTTGATTTTCTTCAAAATGGGACTTTCCCTGTCAATTCTAATAGAAACCGGCGTCGGTTATTACGTAGACGAGCAAGTCGATTTGTAATAATTGGCAATACTTTATATAGGAGATCTTTTGAAGGTATCCTATTGAGATGTTTGAATCTAGAAGAATCCAAATCAGCTTTAAGTGAAGCCCACGATGGATCTTGTGGAGGACACTTCAGTGGTAGTGTCATTGCTAAAAAACTCCTTAGGATAGGCTACTTTTGGCCTACCATGGAAAATGATGCACATGATTATGTGCGCCATTGCGACAAGTGCCAGAAACATGTTGACCTTGTCCATGCGCTTGCACAAGAGCTGTAGGCTATTTCATCTCCTTGGCCCTTTTCAAAATGGGGCTTAGACATTATTGGCAAAATTAATCCTGTGTCATCTGATGGACACAAATTCATCATAACCGCCACTGAGTATTTCACGAAGTGGGTCGAAGCTATGCCTTTAGCTTCTTGCACTGGAACACAAGTCTCTAAATTTATTTTTAATCAAATCATTTGTAGGTTTGGAATTCCTGCAAATCTCATCTTCGACAATGGAACTTGTTTCAAAAATAAAGATGTTAAGAAATTATGCCAAAAATATAAGATTCAACATCGTTGGTCCACTCCCTATTATCCTCAGGGTAATGGTCAAGCAGAAGCATCTAACAAAACTTTAATCAAAATTCTTAAAATATTGGTCAATAAATACGGCGCGGCTGGCACATTCAATTATATCCAGCTTTGTGGGCCTATCGAACTAGTGTTCGAACTCCCACAAGTACTTCACCTTTTGTCTTGGTTTATGGCGCTGAAGCTGTTTTTCCCTTTGAATTAGAAGTTCCTTCTTTGGCTCTACTACTTCAAGATACCGAAGTAGGAGATGAATATCGAGCTGGCAGACTCAGTCAGTTGGAACTCCTAGATGAAAAGCGCATCAATGCTTTGGAGCATCTTCGTGCCTACCAAAACAAGCTTAAAAGATCATATGCCAAGAAAGTTCGTCATCGATCCTTTGAGATCGGCGACCTTGTTTTAAAGGAAAATAAAAAAAACACTAATGCAACTAAAGACCTTAAAGGTAAATTTGAGCCCAAGCTGGCTTGGACCATATATTATCTCTGCTAAATTTGAATCGGGAGCATACAAATTAGCTACCTTAGATGGTAAAGATTTAAAAGAACCTATGAATATTATGCATCTTAAGCGATATTACGCATAAAATTTGGTTATTCTATCATTGTATATATTTGTTTTGTATATTATTTCCTTTTTTGTATCTTATATAAACAGTTTCAAAAAAAAAAACAATCACATTGTATTTCTTTCAATTCCTCAATTAAGATCAAAATACAAAAACATCAAAATTATCAAATTCCTCAAAAATATTTGTTGTATATATTTCTTCTTAAAGTATTGCAGTTATATTTTCAAGTTATTTTGGATAAATTAGCATTTATTTGGAATCCCTCACTATCACAAACACAAAAATAAATATCTTGATTTTATATGGCATGATTACTAATCTCTCTCATATCAAAGTCCACAAAATTCAATTAAATAAAGTTTGAGCATAGAGAATTGATCTTGTTATTTACTTAAACCAAGCACATCCTTTCACAATAAAATGATTATATTTGTAATTTCCATGCTACGCTACATAGTAGCAGTGGTTCTTGAGCGAAAAGTTTCCCCTGCTATCCTATCATGCACATGGTCTAGAATCTTTGAGAATTGACAAAAGGACAAGCTCACCCCTACCCGAAATAAAAATCCCTTGCTCTATAGCTAATCCGAGCAAGTATCCCTAGCATAGGAAGAAAAGCAAAGTTCAAGAAAAAGAGAAAAAGAAAAAAGTCATTTCCGCATTATCTCAAATATCAAGCTAAAATACAAAAGTACAAAAAAAAAAAAAAACAAAAACAAAGAAAGCAAAAGCAAAAGCAATAAAATCCCTTTCCCTACCCATTGAAAAGAAAAGAAGGGTTGATGAGCTTGAATCCCTGGAATTCTCAATTATTCAAAAACTGTGAGGTAAGCCCCATAACAGGTGGTTTGTGCCCAACCCGCTTGGCCTTGGGTAACTCCTAGCGTGGTGATATGTCTGTCACATTAGCGACCTTCTTTTGTACTGAGACCTTTGTCTGCTTATGGATTAGCTAGCTCTTGATAACCCGACCTACATAGTAGTCTAGTACGGTTATATGCATCTAAGTCATGGTTAATGAACACTTATTTGGTTCATTCAAATCACTTGTATCAAATTATCTTGCTCAAAAGCTGGTAAATGAACAATGCAATTGCACACACATTTGTATTTGAGAGATTTTGTGTATCATTATGATAAATCAAGATTGGTAATGAACTCACATATGCACATGGGATTCCTTATAAATCTAACTTTTGTCTTTAAGATACTTTGAAATATTTTTGCAAATTGTTTGGAATAAATTCATTTTTTTCTTTGAAGAACAGTTGTTTAGTATAAAGACAACTACAATCAAAATCATTTTCAAAAACATGCAATAAAGTTACATTTATATATAACTTTTGACTTTCGCGATGATGGTATAGTTCCAAAACCAAAATTGGAATTTTATGCCTAGCGCAAGTCCTCATCTTCATATTTTTTGACTATTTTCAAAAATTAAAGATCAACCATGCAATAAAACTATTATATTATTTTCTTCTTTGGATCTCGCGATGATGGTATAAGTCTATACCTAAATATTCTATGCCTAGCGCAAACCATTGCACTAATTTTATTTCCCATTTATTTAAAAACATCAAAACATATGACTTAAATCATTATGTTACACAATTATGCTTTAAAACAAACAAACACTTATTTTGTTTTATGTCATTATGTCAAAATTCAATGATGGTATAATTCCTAGGGAATTATTCAACAATTTTATCACTCTTAGGAATTTATGCCTAGCAAAAATCATTTTAAAATATTTCATGCATAATATTTTCATGGAAATCTGAAAACAAATCATCATCATCATCATCATCACTTGCATCCTCACAACAAAGTCTTAAGGCAGTCTCTTAAGCACTCTTTTACTTTTTAACAATATTTCTATCTTGGGATTAGCTTGACGACCGAGTGAGCGGCGACTCCATGAAATGGTCTATAATAGCGACAATGTCCTTTGAAATTATTGTTAAAAGTCCCCTTTTATTTTTATCAAATTATCACATCACAAACAACCAATTTGTTTACATCAGATTATTTCATTTAAATTTTAAAAAAAATGACATTCAAACCATAATATTTCCAAACGACATAATTACATGAATCATCAAATCAATCACACCAAAACATTAAAGCATCATACAAATGCATAAGACAAGTCATATGATCAAAAATATTATATATATATATATATATTCCAAAATATATGTACATCATATCAAAACTAGATTGGTATGCCACAATCTACATCTTGGCATACTCAATCCTCTCAATCATATATACGGTCTATGCAGTGCAGTAGCCTAGCCTCGAGAACCCCTCGAGCTCTCAGCCTCATCTCCTCCCCCGCCTTGAGGTGGACGAGGTGGCCCCATCGCAGTATGTGTGGTACTACGAGTCCTAGTCGTCGATCGGGATGCAGTCCTCGATGACCCAACCTTGATCGGATCCGCAATGCCGGTGGCAGCTGTACCCTACGGCCCTCTGGCACCATCTGGAAGTAGATACCACGATAGAACGTGGTCTGAGCAATCGACCGTGCCAGCTCTTGAGTGCTCGCTCCTCCGCTCCATGCTCTAAGGCGTGCAACCTCATCTCTGAGCTGTGTAGCCTCAGCTCGGTGGCGTGTAGCCTCATCTTGTAAAGTCTGCACCTATGCCTGGAGATGGACAGTCTCCACCCGGAGAGTAGCCATCTCACTACTCTCTCCTGTGTCCACACCCTTGCCCTTATCGGGCGATGGTGGCCTCTCTCTCCGTGGAGAAGGGGGTCTATCCTCCCTCCTCTCCCGTTGCCATGGCCTCTGCTGAGCCTGTGGCCTCCTCTGCTCTCTCCCATCGTGACCCTATGCCACCTCAATAGCCGCATGGCACCGCCTCCCCATCCGATGCACAACTGCATGAATCAGACCCTGAGCCCTCGTCATCCAAGGAGGGCGGATGCCTGTGTACCAGGCATCGTAGCCATCGGCTACCCCTACGTCATCCCCATCCATTGGCTGGATCGGGGCATCATCTGCGTCCTGACTCCAGAAGCGCTGCATATCTGGAGCCCCGCTAACTGTAGTGTTATCCCGGACGGTCCAGGAAAACTCGTAGTCTCTGAGAGATGGGATCCCCTGCTGTAGACCGAACTGCCTCAAAACTCGGTCGTAGCGGTGGAGCTCCACCTCTCCCCTCTCCATCCTCAGCCAACAGGTTTGCCTAATGCGAGCCAGCTCCTGTCCATCCTCGGCCCACCCTGGATGATCTCTCCAAGGCCTCCAGGTGATCGAGTCGGAGACAAGGTCGTCAAGTAGTCTCCGTGACGAGTGGCCAGATCTATCCGCCGTTGTGACCCTCTCCGGAGCCACCGGTAGAAAGCTCGGGGCCTCTCCCCGTCAATCCCTATCAGTGGGAGCCCTATCGGCCTCCGCACCATGATGTGCTCCCAGCACCAAACCTGTAGTAGTGATGTCATAACCAGGACATCGGTCGCCCTTGTATACGACCCCATGCAGGATCCTATACAATCGGCATAGTACAAAACTCCCCCAAGCAAACCTATACATGTGGTCTCTCATGTCATAGACCACATCTATCGATAGCCATGGTACTCTGCATCCACTACGATGGCATAGCGGCAGACCACCTACCACCCCAGCCAAAACCTGTGTCGGTCTAGATGCCCCGGGCATCGCAGCGTAGCGACTCGATGTTCACTCCGCCCTTCTCCAGGGCAAAGCTCGGATCTCCGCACGGTCGCATCATCGCGCGGCCACTGATTGGCCATGGGAGTAATTAGCCATCCTTGTATGGGGATCCTCAAAATCCTCCATACATCCTCCAATGTGGGAGTCATCTCCCCTGTCGGTAACCAAAAATAGGAAGAACCCGGATACCACCTCTCCGCTAGGGCTGTCAATAGCCCCATGTCTGTAGACACCTATGGCATATCTGCCACATGCTGCAAGCCGACTTGAGCCAACCGATCTCGCTCTGCCTGAGATAGAGCGGCCAAGTCATCCCTCAGCCCATCGTATTTCCATTCTCTGCTCTTTAGTACTCCTCTCTACAACATAAACAACAAAACAGTAAAAATCATTAATAAAATAGTGATTAAAAATGCAAGTAAAACAAGTTCAATTTCATAAATGATGATATCGTCCACTATTGGACGATATCGTCCAAAATTTGAGCAAATTCGTCTTCGATTTTGCAAGCCGAAATCGTCCCTTCTTTGACGAAATCGTCCCCATTTCGTCGATTTCGCCCCTAGACGAAATCGGCGATATCGAGACGATTTCGTCCCGATGACATCGACGGCCCAAAAATGGCCGCGATGCTCAAAAATCATTTAAAATTAATCTAAAAAGCATAGAAAATCAAAATTCAAGCATTCTAAACTAAGTTTAGACTCTTACCCGTAGCCCGCGTCGGACCTCTGTCGATTTGTGCGTTGTCTCGACCATCTTGTCTGCAGAGCTCTAGAAACCGAGAAAATGAAAATGAATAGTAAAAATGAATTAGGGTTTTTCCCTATTTTTCTTAATTTTATTCAAAAACAATTAACAACATTTTAAAAAATTTTGCTTTTCACGTTTTTACCTCAAACGTTCGATTTGGGTAAAAACACGGAGGGGCACCATAGTAAGCTGTCGTACGATTCGACCAAGAATCGTCGCCTAAAATGGGAATAAATTT
Source organism: Wollemia nobilis (assembly GCA_028583015.1). NCBI lineage: Eukaryota > Viridiplantae > Streptophyta > Pinopsida > Araucariales > Araucariaceae > Wollemia > Wollemia nobilis. The sequence goes on along the minus strand of JAQPPZ010016436.1, from coordinate 15,639,308 downwards.
TTGCTTTCTCGTAGATCGAGAAGAACTCATCTTTAACGCATTTTCCTCGAAAAATTTGCTAAAGAGGGGGCAAAATGTAGCACCCTAAAATTGGCGCAGTAAACCTTAGCAAATAATTAAAATTACCTTAGTAATAATTCAAATTCAAATTTTAACCCCAAAACCGCTCCAAAATCGTCTGTTGCCCGTTTCCTCGTTTTTCGTGCCATTTTTAGAGTTTGTTTCGTCCGTTGGACGATATCGTCTCCGATCAGACGATATCGCCTCAGATTGGACGATTTCGTTTGGAGCGGAACGTCCGGTCGATTTCGTCCCAAAACTGATTTTTCATAATTAGCTTCTGTTTCAACGGCGTCTCTAACCGGGGCAAAAGCGTGTCTGCATGCAGTTAGAGACTTCCCCGTTGGAGATCTCCCAAATTGGGATGATCTCCAACCTCCCAACCTCTTTCCTATGCCTATTTAATCTTAGGCCCTCCCCTTGACATCCCCCTGGCTGAATTTTTTTGCACTTCGAGTTTTACATGCATTAGAATATCCTAGACTATTGTTTGCCTTTGTCCCTTTTCGAATTTTCTTGCAGGAACTTTGTTATTCTTCAGCCGAAGCAAGCTCAGATCATCACAGATGATCCTGTCCAATTCGAGACAATTTCGTACCAATCTGAGATGATTTTGATTGCAGTCAACATTGGGGGCAATCAGTGCCCAGAGTTTGCATTTCTTCACTCTTTTTTGCTGCATTATTCTGCATTTAGTTAATCTTATGGTTATTCCTTATTATTATGCATCTTGGAGTTCACCCATGTAGCTTGTATGCATCATAAAATCATGATTAGTCATTAAATCATTGTAACGCACTCATATTTTTGTCTATAATTATCAGTTTAATATTATTGATATCATTCTACATCATTGCCCTCTGTTGGCATAGCTGCATTTTTTGTAGTTTGTCTCTATTTCTCTGATTGCAGGTCTCTAACGAATTCGTCTGACGAATTCGTCAGATCTCAAACGATCCTGTCAGATCGGAGACGATTCTGTCAAATTCTAGACGATCTTGACTGCTTCAAAAATCAGAACCTCCATCAGACATCCGGATCAGGTATGGCTCTTTAATCTAGCTTATTCTCTCTGTTTTCTGTTCAAATCTGTTTCTTGTATTCATTTAATTTGCATTTTCATAATAGAACAACTTAGATTCATTTGGCCAAACCTAGGACTTGGATGTTTAAAGCTAAAATTGAACACATTAAACTCATTCCCAACCTAGGCGTGGAAACGCCACTAAACGTTTCCTGGTGAACCCCACCATCCATCAAAAAATCACCTTAATACCCCTCCCCCGAGAGGCGGGACCATCAAAGGGCCTCTCAGTCCGAGGTATTGTCCCATCCTTTTCCCATCCTCCTTTCGGGCATGGATCCTATAGCCTAAAGGTAAGGATGCAAAAAATTTGGAGCGATACATGTGGTTTTAAAAAAAATTGAAATCAAAGATCCAGAGTAAAATTTATGCCTCCTAGAAGTTTCCCTATAAAAGTGCACCTCTGCAACCGATCGGCATATGTCGATCAGCTGCATTTTCAATCGGTTGCAGACATGTCGATCAATTTTAGATATTTTTTGAGGATTTCACTTAGATGTTTGAGTAGATCTCGTCGAGCTAGGTGGTTTTAAAAAAAATTGAAATCGGAGTCCGAAGCAAAATTTATGCCTCCTAGAAGTTTTTCTGCAAAAGTGCACCTCTGCAACCGATCAACATAAACTGATCGACTACAGAGATGCAACCGATCGGCTTATGTTGATCGGTTGCAGAGGTGCACTTTTGCGAGGAAACTTCTAGGAGGCATAACTTTTGCTTTGGAGCTCCGATTTCAATTTTTTAAGACCACCTAGCTCGACGAGATCTACTCAAAATCTAAGTGAAATCCTCAAAAAAATATCTGAAACCAATCGACATGTTTACAACCGATCAATTTTAGATGTGTCAATTGGTTGCAGACATGTCGATCAATTTCAAATGATTTTTTGAGTATTTTACTTAGTTTTTTGAGTATATCTCGTTGAGCTAGGTGGTTTTAAAAAAAGCAAATTTGAAAATGAAGCTCCAAAGCAAAAGTTGTCTCCTCAAAGTTTCCCTGCAAAAGTGCACCTCTACAACCAATTGACATATGTTGATCGATTGTAGAGATGCAATCGATCATCATATGTTGATCAGTTGTAGAGACTAGTCGATTGTAGATATGCAACTGATCTTCATATGTCAATCGATTGCAGAGATTGATCGATTTTTGAGATACAACCGATCGTCATATGATAATCGGTTGCATCTCTACAACCGATCAGTCTCTACAACCGATCGGCATAGGATGATTGGTTGCATATCTACAACTGATATACATATGTCGATTGGTTGTAGAGGTGCACTTTTGTAGGGAAACTTTGAGGAGGCATAACTTTTGCTCTACAACCGATTGACGAATCATGATTGACACCTTTGCAACCAATCAGCTAATGTCGATAAACACATCTCTGCAATAGATTGATGAATGTCAATTGACACCTCTGCAACTGATCGACACCTCTGCAACTGACTGATATGGCCCTACAACTAATCATTTTATGCCAACAAACACAACTTTGCAACCGATCAGCTTATGCTGATCATCTTGCACCGATTGACACTCCTTTGCAATCGATCGGCTTATGTCGACAAACACTCCTCTTCAACCTTGTCAAGTTTTTTATTGTTTCAGAGTGATGTATGTTTATCGATACCCACTATAGTATATATACGGGTAGTATATGAGGCGATTTGGGTGGGAAAAATAAAATAATTTATAATTTGAAGGAAAATTGGGTGGGAAAATCAAAATTATTTATAATTTGAGGTCGACGAGTTAAAATAAAAATATTTTAATTATTTTCAATGGTGGGCGAATGGACCCCAATGAAAGGATCCAAAATTAGCCTTTTCAAAAGTTTAAAAATCCTAAATAGAGCCAATTTATGATATTTCCCACTTATGTATATACCATGATATATATATATATATATATATATATATATATATATATATATATATATGTTGATCCATGGATAATCAAGAAACTAGATTCAAGAATGATTTAATATAAAACCTTGAACTAAGCTTATATAACACCAAAAGACCACTAGATAAATCCTAAGAACATGAGCAATGTGGTACTTGAAATGGGATGTGATAAAACATGAGGTCAAACATATGAGTACAATGAGATCAAACACAACAAACCAAACCACCACTAAGCATGACCATGTTAAACCTTTGGACTTTACTAAAACTGATCCACATCACCAACATATCCCAGATATAACTAATCAAGACATCACTCAATGCAAACTCAAATTTCCCATAAACATAAAAATTTAAGGTGGATTCCCAAAATTGGAGTGTGTCGTACAAGATCCAAAATGGTTAGATCCTCCCTAGTGTAGTATGGAAGGGACTTTAATGTAGATATCAAAATATCATTCCATGCATCTAGTAGCACTGGAGTTCATAAGGGGTCTCTATCATTCCATGTCAAGAAACTTCTAGGTGATGGAGCAACCATGTTTTGACCTTCATATCTTCTTATTTTGGGAATGGTGTTGAGTTGAGGTACTAGAACATGTATATTAGTAGCAACAAAGGATTTTGTCATAGATATTGTGATCATAAACTTTTGGATCCTTTTCTTTGAGCATAGTGGCTAAGTGAATACAATATTTTCTCTTCAAGTTAATAGACCGAGATCTTCACTAGAATCCCAATCTAAAGTATTTTTAAGTGGCTAATTTTGGATATTCATCTTGAGCAGAGTCACCAAGTGAAATTTTTAAATGATTTAAATAAATAGATAGGCAAGGACCCTCACCAAAGTCAATTTCTATTTAGTTCTTTTGATTATGGGACCAATAATAAATCAATTGGGTCCCACTAGGTGTGACATTAAATTGTTATCCTCTTTAATAGTCATGACCACCAAATGTAGGGATCAAATGCTCAAGACTATCATGTCTCGCATCAAGCAATATAACAAGGAAACTCTAAGATAATAAGGTTCATCTCAATTGGTTGCTTTTAGGGTTTTTACAAGGCCAACTATTAAAGTGTGATCTTCAATGTTCTTTCTACTCTAATTAATTTCAAGGGAAAAATGAAAAGAGTATAAAAAGAGAAAAATTCCTAAGCTAACTGGGGGTGATGCATTGAGATCATAATATTAATCTACAAAATAATAATAAGCATGAACACATGAATCATCATGCACAATTCTCAAGGAACACTTTGTCTTCTTGACATATTAATCAAGAATAGATTGCATGTATAAAAAATAAGATACAAAAATGTAGTCATGGCCTCTTAGAAATGCACACAATCATACATAAACACAAGAAACAGGATAGAAAATCCTAAAATTCATGGCCTCTTTTATATATATATATAATATGCTAGTTATAGATCATAACAGAAGTGAGGGTTCCAAAATGTATCCATAGAATGACCAAGGTTTAGGTGATGCTATATGGAATTATGAAGAAAATTTTATACAACTTGTTGATCCTTTACAATTCTAAAAAAAATACTATTTCTAGATACATTTGAGGGGACTTTTTCTCCAAAAGTATGATCTTTTTGACAATCTCATCTATATTTTCTAAGGATCTTAAAAATTGAATAAAGACACCTTTTGTAATTAATATTTTTCAAGCTTGGGATTGCGACCATTGTAGTTACCATTCTTCTACCTTTAATAGTCACCCACTTTTCTTGAATTTCCCAATCCAAGCAATAGGAGTAGGTAACCTTTAATTCTCCTTATTGATGGCTCATTAACTTAGCTCTTCTACCCTTCTTTGGAGCTTGTGTCTTGGCATCAATCTCTTGCATCCCAATATAATATTTCACCTTTTTCTAGTTGATTTTGCATTGTACTTTTCTTCCTAGAGTGCTTATGCTTATCTCCCATTTTCCTTTATCTTCTCAAGCAATGCGCTCTACTATTTCTTAAAAATGGAATATTATCAAAACTTTTGTGCATCTCTTAGTGATGAACTTTTCATAAACTCTTGGGGTTGGACTTTATCAAAAAAAATCATGAGAGGCTTTTTTCTTGTTATTAGACCTTTTTGGTCTATCTTATTCTAAAAAAAAGTATTCTCTTTAGCCTTTAAAATATTTAAAACTTCTAACTTCATATATTTCTCCCCTCTCGTGCCTTTCATAACTTCTCATCTTTCTCCACATTCTAGTATTTTTAGGCCAAGCAAGCCTTTAGAAATTTTGCTTTCTTTTCTTGGTCAATATTTTTGAGAACCTTCAATCTCCCCTTTGTATTTTTAATATCTTTAGCCAACAATGTAGTTCATTGGAACTTATTTATACTTTATTTAGTTAGGACTTTTGCAAACTAGCACTAGTTTTTCATTTGAATTTCTTTGTCCTCACTATTTTGCTATTAAATCTACTCTCATTTAATTCTTCATTCAAAATTGGCTAAGGCTAAACTTATAAGTGTAGGGGAAATCACTACAAGTACATCCGAGGAGATGACCAATATAGGTGAATCATTTTATATCTCATTTGGTGAGGAAGTGGAGGAGGTACCAGAGGCTACAATAGTCATTACTATGAGTGTGTACATTTATATTTTAGGCTAGTTCAAGGCATTCCTGTAGACATTTTTCTAGTATAAAAAAACCACACAAGAGCACAAGTCTAGGGCATCTCCTAACCTGGGCTCACACCAAGAGGTAGATGCAAATATTCTTATAATCTAGGATCTAGAGGTGGATGATGCTACTTTTATAAGGTAATATTAGGGATGGTATCAAGTATTTTATCTTCATAGTAAGGCAATAACAAGACCACAGATAGTGTAATGAATGCATCCTATGAGATGGATGAGACAAGTGAATCATTATGTGCCTCATTTGGTGAGGTAGTGGAGGAGGTACCATGAGGTACATAAGAGATGGGATATAATAATATTTCTAGTCATATGGTGGGGATGCAAGACCAAGGAAGTCACCTTAGTCTACTTAGTGGTGTAGACACCAAAATATAGCCACTCACAACACCACATTTGCCACCTCACCACAAAAACTAGCATAATAAAAGTATATACCTAATTTTAAACTTAGGGATATAAGACCTTGCACATTATCCTATTTTCTAGATTTATTAAATCTAGAAAATTAGCCTAGGATACCCTGCCTACCCACTAGACATGTGTCCTAGCCACCTCACCCAACATCCTTGCCACATCTCATCCATCCTTGTCCCCTTTTTCCCTTCACATGGGGTAAAATCTCACACACCACTCCACTTACAGCCACATCACCTCAGTTAAGTGAGATACACTGAGTGACTCACTGTAACTATCCCCTCCATTTGATAGCCTAGAATTACCACTTGGTAATCCAAGCTTACCACCTCCCATTTTCCTCCAAAACCCTAAGGGGCCTATAAAGGCACCCTCACCCCACCAAAAAAAGGGAGCTAAAGATTGACACCACCAGGCTGCTGAAATAGATTCAGACCTCTGCACACATCCTAAGAGACATCCATCACCAGAGCCTGGAGGCCCATTTTTTGAGGTAACCTATCCTTTAGATACAACCATAGTTCCATGGTTTCATAGTCAAAATCATAGGCACATGGTTTCTCCACCATAGGCATGCGGTTCATGTTTTACCAGATTCAAGTGTGATGCAGCAACCTAATTAGTAATGTTATAATTTGGCAAGGCATTGAATTTTTACTTGTTTCTATATTTTATTTCACATGTTTTCCATATGTAGGGTTTTTGTTTGATAGCATCATTCTTTCATTTAAATTTTTAGGTGCTACTAACCCCCTTTGGAATTTTTTGTGTGTAGGAGTTAGGTATATTATAGGAGCTTCTAGAGCTAGAGTGGTCCCATGCTAGATACCAAAGCCCACTCACATTTTTGAAGTTGTAGTAGAAGATTGAAGAGCATTGTACCTTGTTGAAGATCTGGAAGACCCCATTCCTTTATCAAAAAATATTGTACCATACAGAGAGAGATATTGTAACATTACTCCCAAAATACTTGGGGTATTTCAAAATTTGTAAATATTGTATCAAAAGAAATAAATAAGAAAAGCAATTTTTTTCAATTTTTCTCTTTGTGTGCTTTTATTTTGTGTTCATATATTTTTGATACAGAAAATGGTGATCACAGTGGGACACCCTAAGGGTTCCATTTTTTTTGCCTTGCTTTTATTTAATTTACTGATTTGTGTTTTTTGCATCTATAGGTTTCGAGAGTTTGAAGCATGCTGGATTTGATCTTGGGTCAGGAGATCTGAGAATTTTTGCATTCGGCCCTTTTACTATGAAACCACGCACCTACAGTTTTAGATCTTGGAAATCATGCACCCACTATGGAGGAATTGGAGAAACGTGAGCCCACGATTGAGGAGACGGAACCATGAACCTATAGTTAGATATATGAAATGCACACGGGTGGTGACTGCATTATGGAATTGTAAATCTATGATTTACAACTGGATGGAGCGACGAAAGGAAAATAGGTCTGTACTCTTATGCCATTTTTTTTCTCACTATTTTCAGTCTTAGCATGCATCTAGGGTAAATTAGGAGTCTTAGTCCTGTGTGCCATTGTCCGTATTTAGGTCTTAAGATAGAAATTTACTTATTTTTGCATTCATTTGAACAATAAAAGAAAAAATTAAGAGGATCTGCATTTGCATTTAGGAACAGATCATATTGCATTGCCCAGTTAGTGATAACTTGGTCATCCTTTTTAGGTATCATGAATGATTTGTCCTATTCTATTGCACAGTTGAAACCATATACCTACAATTGGGATCTCTTAAACACAAACATGTGATTGGCAAACCACACACCCACAGTTTACCAAAACCAACCGTTGACCCGGGGTTGGCCCCTAATAATAGAATCAACCAAAATCTTGTTTGAAATCAGCTTTTAGTGTCTGATCTATTTTGTTTGCTATTATCTGTTTCCTACTTTTTGTATTTAGGCATAAAAATAGAATTGCATCTTATTTGCATTCCACAATAAATTAAACAAAGCTCACACACTCACATTAAACATTGGCAAATGATTGGATTTCATCACCATCGAGTTTGGATATCATCATCAGACCACCAACATTATTACCCCATTTTTTGTCAAGGACAACTCCAAGAACCGTCGTAGCTTGGGAAATTTGCATGTATTTCTCTTCAAAGGGTATAACGTTGACCAAGTGAGACTGGGTGAGGATTGGTAGGACCTGTGCTCCTTGATAGAGTATGGGTTTCATCTCCATACTTTCATGGGTTTATTCGACCGAACTTTATCATCAGGTTATTGAGTTGTGAGTATACAAGTGAAATCCTATATTCATTTAGGGAAAAACATTTTGCACATGTATTTTTCTTTTTCAAAACTCCAAAAAATCAAAAAAAATTCAAAACAAAAAAAAAATCAAAATCAAAACTTGCACAAACTTAGGACCAAAAACCTTGCTTGTTTATTTGCTTTGGGTGTTGCATTGTACTTTCATTCCACCTACATATAATTGCAATTGCATTTCACACATCATTGCATATTAGCATATGGTAACGACCCATGGTCAGGCTAGAAAGTTAGCACTAATCCAAAGTCAGTTGTCTTCCCCCATGGTGTCTCAGTCTAGTGAGGTCCCTAACACTTCGGTGATAGAGCAAGTTAGTATGCCTCCTCCTATGCCCAAAATCCTAAATGTAGGACCCTATATTAGTTCCCCCATTTCATACATAGATGTTATGCATAGGGCTACACATATCGCTATTCCTAAGACTCCTAGGAGTGAGCCACCCACACCAATGGATGGTCATGTCATACTTGTAGACATGGATGTCGTTAGGATGTATTTGAGTGTGGTTGGAATGGTTTTTCCATCGTTATAACCATTTACCATCCCATACTACACCATACCATCATTGCATTAAGATTTCACCTTCACACACCTATAGCAGTCCGACAAGTTTTTACAAATCCACTTTTTGAGTTGATCACTGCAACCTTGGCTAGCCACCCATTGTCTTCTAGCCAACCACCCCTCGCATTGCCTCAATAGATCATCACTTACACCAATCCCTTATATGAAGTGATGACTCAAGTTGCTTTGCAGATCCCCACATCCATTCTACCTACTACCCCTATAGGCTCCATACATTATATCACCCCTCATTCAGTGGTAATATCTTTTGCTACCTACCCTCCACTCACATCCACTACCATGGTTGCCTCACAACCAACCCAGCCAACCACCTCATATGTTGTTGTGCCCACATAATCTGCACTTGCCATGCAGTGAGTTTTCTTGCAGCTACAAAAAATAATTTTGGATAACGCTAATCACAACATTAACCCTGACCCTAATTAGCATTTGCAGAGGATTGAGCATAACCTACCATCCACCTCTCACCAAACCCATACCTTTATCCAAGATCCATCTTGGGTATTGCATCCTCCAACCACTACCATAGCAACTCATCCACCACATCACATGTATGCTAACTCATTAGGTCAGCATACTATTATGCCCCCATCACTGCATCCATATCATAACTTTCATCAGCCATCATATCATCATGCATTTCAGTCTAGCATGCCCCATCATCTGTAATCCACATACAATGCACCTCGATACCAACAGTATCAAATAAACCAAGGTTTTAACCCTATGAATGATCCTAAGTTCTAGTTCCTGCAAAACCATATTGATAGTCTAGCCATGCAGACCCCAGGTTTGCAACATCAGAAGCCAACATTAAGATAACTACTCAATCACTTGATCCATGCTTCGGTGCCTGCATCGCCTTATCTGGTAGATTTTTAGATGACAAATATTGATACATTTAAGGGGGAGAGGACCCCTGAGAGCATGTGATAAGGTTTATAAACACGTGCTTTAGGATCAGAAGTAATGACGCACTCATGCTACACACCTTTCCTCATACACTTGGGAGGGAATCCCAAGATTGGTACAACCACTTACCACATCAGAGTGTTTACACTTTTGAGCAGCTTGCAGACCAATTCTAAAATTGATTCACCTTGAATGTCTAAAATAAAACCAAATTGATCTATCTTCTTAGTCTAAAGCAATATGATGATGAATCGGTCCATGATTTTAGCAATCATTGGAGGACGATTATGATCAAATTGTCATTCTCCCTTCCCATATTAGAAATAACAATAATTTTCATGAATATTTGTAACAAGTCCATCTCTTTGTTACTATGGTTGCAGTAGTATAGGACATTTGATGATGCACTCACCCAAGCTATAGTTATAGAAGAGATAAAAATCCAAGAGGACGAGATCAAGCCTAAGAAAAAGGAATGGTAGAACAAGAACCAAAATGGAAATAACCATGGCTAGTCCAAGGCCACTCAGGTTAATTATATAGTCTTGGGACAACCCTCACAGTCAAATCAACAAGCCCAAGTTCATATCTAACAACCCCAACAACAACAACAACAATCGCAATAATTGAATTATCAAGCGGTTCCACCCCCACAGCAGGTGCAAAATCAAATGTAACCTGCAGAGAGGTAGCAATGTCACTTTAGGCCTAGGCACAACTACACACCATTACAAGAGCCCTACTCATCTGTGTTTTAGAAGTTGTATGTGACACAAATTTTCACATTGTCGAAGATCAAACCCAAAGATCCTAGCAATCCGAAATCAAAGGGCTATAGAGAGCACTTATACTACATCAATCATCGATAAAAAGGACATGACATCAAATCTTGCCATGGATTTAAGAGTATTGTGCAAGACTTATTGGAAGCAAGAAATATCAAAGTCGACAATCCACTAGCCCAATCCAGAACCTTGGTATATATCAAACACCTTTGCCTCACCATGAGGCAAATCAAAAAGCAATGGGAGCGTCAACTTCTACAGTTCCTCCCAACCAAGTCAATTACGTGTCTCAACTACACCAAGATTTTGTAAAGGCTATTAGTGTGGTCACTCATGGGAAGAGACAAGCAAATTGCACAACCCAAGCTCCTTCAACACAACCAAGTGTAACCATACAACTAGGGCCATCAATTCTACCTCCACCATTTCAAAATCCAAGCAATCCATCTCTCTCAACTGTCACCCTAGGTAGCTGGTTAACCCAAAGTTTTAACATGGCATCAACAAATCTATCAATCTATGAGTTGATACAATAGTCACCCCCACATTGAGAAGCATTGATGGAAATCCTAAAGTCCATCCAAGTACAATCAAAATATCCTAATGCTTTCAACTCCTTTGTGGGGAGTGTACAAAAGTACATGGAGCCTTTAATAGCATTTTATGACTTCGAGGAGAAGAAATTTTCATCAAATTTACCGAATAATCCATTGCACATAGTAGCTCATATTGATAGGAAGCCATTTAAGAGAGTCCTTATTGACACTAGCTCCTCCATCAACCTCATTACCACTCCCACCATAAAAAACCTTAACATACCACCATCCCACATTACATCATCCACCTTCACCTTAAGAGCCTTTAATGATACCTTATGCTCAACTATGGGGAACATGGTTCTTCCCATCACCATGGGGGTGAAAACTATACATGTCCTCTTCCACATCTTGGAAGGGGTGATGCAATACAATATACTTCTTGGACACCCATGGATTAGGAAGATGAAGTGTGTGCCTTCAACATTGCACCAATACCTAAAATATGTACATGAGGACAAAGTACATTGCATACCAGCAGACACAAAACCTTTTAAATACTTATGAGCTATTGTTTCCATCAACCCACATATCCATCCAACCACTCATTATCTGGACCGCTCCCACTAACATCACTTCATAAAAATCCCCCATCCCAAAGGAGTTACCGATAGTTGACCCTGCTTTTGCATCTAAAAATGTCAACTCTTGTTAGCCCTCAACCACCACATTCCATTTTTCCACTATATCTAATCATACCGCCAACCAATAATCCACTCCATCAATCACACCACCCACTTCACAACACCATTCATATTCATAGCTCAACCCACCTCGTCAACTAACAATCCCATCCAATATTATCCACCCCAAACATCACTACCCATAGTCTCATAGATAAGGTCACCTATCCAAGAGGAGCCATTGCCTCCACATGAATTACAAACCACCCCAGAAGCGCCTTTCTCATCCACTGAGACATCATCATCCCAACCATCCCAAGTTGCAGTACATCTCGCTAATCCTAGCATTTGTAAATACATAATTGAGAGTGTCATAGTTACACCACCTGTTGAGTTAGTCAGAGACTATGGTCATCCATGCAATCCACCTTTAGCCATAGGTGTAGTGTACATAATGGGTTCCCAATTAGATGGGATTAATTTCATATATGGGAGAGTGAATTCTTCGTTCGATCCACCTCCTACTAATGAGGAACCCTTGCAAGAATTCAATGGAAATTTAGATTATCTATCCAACCCAAATTATCCTTTGTAATATTTTTGTAGGATCAACTGGTAGGGATATGGACTTAGACAATATGATTAGGATCCACATCACATTATTGAGCCTGAATACAGAGAAACACATGACCTCTCTGGTCTAGGGTACAAACCTTCCACCTCAAACTCTTCTTTCAACCAAACCTTCCAACGACTCACCATTGAGTATGAAGAAGAGGAGGAGGAGAGCAAGGAGTGTGATGATTGTGATGATACTGATGATGAGTACTTGGACCCTAACTTTATGCCTCATTTACATGATGCCTTTTAGGATATTGTATTACACACATTCATGATTAATCATATTCCAGATGATTACATATTCGATTATTATTTCAGAGATTATATCTTCGATGAAGATTTTGGGAAAGTTTGATAAATGGAAGTAAATCTAGATTGGATCATTCAAATATTTGATGATCCCCAATATGATGTGGTTCCTGTTGAACCCATCAAGAAATATGAGTGGTATACAAATATGTTTCCCATAGATCACACCATCTTTCACTTCAACAAAGAGTGTGAGTGCCCTAAGCTAGATCCTCCACCACCACCTTGGTTGCTCCCACAGCACTGCCATTTGCCCACCTTAGGTTAGTTGCAACCTAGAGAGTGAGTCATCACCTCTTGAATCATAACAACCTTATGTCCACAAAGTCAATATAATTTATGTTGACTTGTTCGTCCCACTCCTCCTCCATATGGTGAGGAATATCCTTCTCTCCCTTGCCACTATCTCCCTAGCCTCCATCACCACCACCTCCATCATCCTCCTCATATCCCTAGTCTCCATCACTATCACCTCCATCATCCCCATCACTACCCTCATGCCCAAAATCCACCTTAGGCTATTGTACCTCTATCGTAGACTACCTCCTACCACCACTACCTCCGTGGTGCTTAGCTTGCCTAGGAGCTTGGTCCTCAATATCTGGCTCATCACCACTAACCGCATCATCCATAGCTTGGCTTAGTATTCAAGGAAGTTGAACATAAAACTAAGCATCATACTCTATAGTGGTGCTTGCATCATCAACATCAGGCACCTCAATAGCTATATCATCGCCTACATCATCCACAGTCTAGAAGTCAAGAGTTAGGGGTAGGCCTAGCTCATCGTCCCATCACCTATATGTCATGGGAGCATCAAGAACTCCCTATACCAAACCAAACTACCTCTGCACCTGAGAGAACTAGATGTACTCCATGAGTGTGGCTACCCATCAACCATATCTCTTATCTGACCTAACAAAGATTCACATCATCCCTCTCCCATGTCAGGCCCCTCCATGGATGCCAACAGATGCCATATCTAGTCAATCCACTCAGGCTATCCTTGTAGGTAGAAGCATCAATAGTAGGATGTGTAGGAGAAGACTCCTTGTTGACCCACCATCGGTAAGCATGAGGAGAGAGAGGATCACATGCACAAGGTAACCCCTCAGGATGACCCACACTGATATGCTTCCATGACCAGATCTAGAGTAGCAAATTGTAGCTAAGGTCCTTTCACTCCCACATCTTCACCTCATATAGCTCACTATAAGCCTAACATAAGAGAGAGAGAGCCCATGCCAATCTCTATGGATTTGACATCATCTAAAGAATGATAGGTACTGATTCCATGGGATCCTCGATCCCATGCTATTGGGCAACACCATGTTGCTCAATATGTACATAAAAATGTAGGAACCACAGCTAGCCTCTTACCCTTGAATAATTCAAGGTAGGAGATCCCCCTTTGCTAAAATCTATGTCCCATAACTCACCATAAATAGGTATGAGTACCTCCTACTTGTTGTGACCCACCCTCATTGGTGGACCCTCAATAAGCACTCAAAAAATATGGTACACATCCTCCAAGGTAATAGTGAACTCCCTTATCGGGAGATGAAAAGAACTTATGTCTGGGTATCATCTCTCAACAAGTGCAGAAAGAAGTGCCTCGTCAGCTCGGACTATCTCCATCCATCTGCATCCATACAAACCCATAGCCTCCAAAAACTCCCAATCATCTACTATGAGGGTCTTTTGCACTTTAGAAATAGTGCAAGCCCATCTATGTCTGGTAGTGAGGAGATTCACCTGTGATAAAAAAAAGCAAAGCAACATCAGTGCATCCAGAAAGAAAAACCAACACAAAAGTATGCTTTACATTACATCGCACACAAAAACATGCATATCAAAAAAAAATTCAACCTACCCCATCCGTGGTAGTAAAAAAAAAAACTTTCAACCTACCCATCCGTGGTAGTAAAGAAAAAAAAAAAAAACCTTCAACCTACGCCATCTATGGTAGTAAAAAAAAAAAAAACCTTCAACCTACCCCATCCATGGTAGTAAAAAAAACAAAAACCACACATTGCATTTAAAAAAAAAAACAAAAAAACAACATGCATTCTAGACTAAATTGCACTTCATTACATTGCACACAAATTAAAAAAAAAAACTTCAACCTACTCCATGCTTGGTAGTAAAAAATAAATAAATAAATAAATTTATTTTTCCAACCCCTCTTAATAATTCTCAAAAACAAAACAAACAAAAACAAGTAAAAAAAAAGAAAAAACAAAACAAAACGAGCAAACAAAGAAACTACACTAAGGGCTTTGGAAGACCTACATGTACATATCACACGTTGTCTTCCACTCCAACCGAGACCCCACCTCCAGCACCAATAGCCACCTCAACACCCGCACTCGCGTCACCACCACCACCACTCCCCTCGCCAACCTCCATCTCACTCATCTCTCAAAGCAAATAAAATCCAACTAGCAAAATGAATAATGAATTAAAGTGATCTTGTGGTCTATATATAGCCGCTTTTCATGGTAAAAATCGTGCACCCACGGTTTGTGGCAAAAAATGTGCATATATGTTTTGCAAAGTGTGCAAAACCATAGATCCATGGTTCTCTACAAAAAACGTAGGCCCACGGTCCAAAATAAATAAAATCGCACACCAGCGGTTAAAAAAACACAGCACAAAATCACTATGGCACTAAATCAGCTAAATCCCTAAGCTTTGCAGTGTTTAAAAATATATTTGCACAAGGTTATCCTTCAACCCCTTTAGTTGGATCAAAAGTGAAAAATAATCAAATCAATTTCGTTATAATAAAAAAATCACTCGAGCATCGAGGTCTTATGCACTGGCTCCAATGCACAGGAGTGACTAACAGTAGAAGGACTCGCGAGCTCACAAATATGGTTAATTATTTTACCACAACATTTTGTGCATCATCGAACCAAAAGAAAATTTGTAAAAACATAAACAATCCCAAACTTGGGGTATCAAGTTGATCAAAATGCCATACATTTGCATTACATCCACATCATTTAATAACCTCCTTTCATCATCCACATTTGGTCAATTGGCTCATGGGTTTCATTGCACTACATCATGTTGCACACAATGCAATACAAAAAGGGGCATCTATAGACATCAAAATATGATCACTCACAACACCACATTTGCCACCCCACCACAAAATCCAGCATAATAAAAGTATATACCTAAGTTTGAACTTAGGGATATAAGACCTTGCACATTATCCTATTTTCTAGATTTATTAAATCTAGAAAATTAGCCTAGGATACATTGCCTACCCACTAGACATGTGTCCTAGACACCTCACCCAACATCCTTACCATATATCATCCATCCTTGTTCCCTTTGTCCCTTCACATGGGGTAAAATCCCATACATCACTCTACTTGTAGCCACATCACCCCAGTTAAGTGAGACACGCTGAGTGACTCACTATAACTGTCCCCTCCATTTGGTAGCCCATAATTGCCACTTGGAAATCCAGGCTTGCCACCTCCCATTTCTCTCCAAAATCCTAAGGGGCCCATAAAGGCACCCTCACCCCACCAAACAAAGGGAGCTAAAGATTGACACTACCAGGCTACTGAAATAGATTCATACCTCTACGCACATCCTGAGAGATATCCATCACCAAAGTCTAGAGGCCCATTTTTTGCGATAACCTATCCTTCAGAGAAAACCATAGGTCTATAGTTTCATAGTCAAAATCATAGTTGCATGGTTTCTCCACCTCAAGTGCATGGTTCCCTGGTCCCCACCGCACACCCGCATTTTACCAAATTCAAGTGTGATGCAGCAACCCGATCAATTTTGTTATAATTTGGCAAGGCATTAAATTTTTACTTGTTTCTATATTTTATTTCACATATTTTCCATATGCAGGGTTTTTTTTTTATAGCATCATTCTTTCATTTAAATCTGCAGGTGCTTCTAACCCCCTTTGGAATTTTGTGTGTGTAAGAGTCAGGTATATTGTAGGAGCTATTGGAGCTAGAGTGGTCCCGTGCTGGATACCAAAGCCCACTCATATTTTTGAAGCTGTAGTGGAAAATTGAAGAGCATTGTACCTTGTTGAAGTTCGGGAAGACCCCATTCCTTTATCAAAAAATATTGTACCATACAGAGAGATATCGTAACACTACTCCCAAAATACTTGGGGTAATTCAAAAGTTGTAAACATTATATCAAAAGAAATCAATACGAAAAGCATTTTTTTTCAATTCTCCTATCTCTGTGTGCTTTTATTTTGTGTTCATATATTTTTGCTACAAGTGGAAAGGGATACCATAGTCTAGAAAGTGATCAACTTGCAAGTGTTAGTCAATTCTTGTTTTGCAAGTGATACTAAATGCAATTAGAGGTGGATGCATATGTCCAAAAGAGTGATCAGCAAGCATAACACATGTTAGAGCTATATTTTATAGTGACCATGCTTTGGGAAAAGAATATGTTTTTAATAACAACTTAGATAATTATAACTGATACAAGAGATAATAAGACAATACAAATAATTCTAGATAGACTAGTAACATCCAACTAGGTATATTGGGATGCATTGGCAAGAGTATAGTTTGAGATTTCTTAGATTTGGATGATTTGATGGAATAGGTAGCTATAGCTACCCATTATTACATAATATACCATACATTTATTCATTCCAACCATTGACTACCATTTGCTACATGTGTATCTACTTGATTAAGAACTAGGTCACAAACCCAATCACACACCCATTATTTCCAAGGATCATAGGGAGGAGCCAGAGGAGCTTCCTAGACACTAAATATAGGATATAGGAATGGAGAATAAAGGATGGTGAATTTGTATAATATGATTCATTGCATGATGTATAAACATTCATGATAAGCTATATATATATATGAGAAATGTTATTATTGTCTTGTTGGTTATTATTATATGATGTGTTGATTATGTTATATTAATTTATTATGATTATGTGATGCAAATGGATTATGATTGATAATGCAATATGTGAAATGGATAATTTAAAATAAATTAGATTAGGATAATATAATAAAAATATGGATAATATGGCAATGTTAAGAAGGTTGTAGGTCACAGTTATGGTTATTTTACGTAGAATTTCTAATAATTTATATATGTGCAATGTATAGACAAAATAAATGTACCCCAAGGGACTTTATATGATATAGATACTTATAGTTTATGTTCCCAAGGGAACTTTAGATGTGCCATGTAGGAATTTTTATGATACAGATAGTTACAAAATATATATGTCTAAGGAGACTTTAGACGTTTCATATAGTACTTTTTTACAAGATATATGTGTCTAAGGGAACTTTAAATGTTTCATGTAGAATTTTTTATGATACAATATTTACAAAATAGATGTTCCCAAGGGGAATTTATATTTTCCATGTAGGAATTTTAGATTTTACCTAAGATAAATGTCTCTAAGGATTATGTTGTGCATAAAGGACTTTAGGTTTACCTAAAGATAAATTTCTTTGAGGATTCTATTTTGCTATAAAGGACTTTAGATTTTTTTCCAAGAAATATGTATTTGAGGACTTTTTTGTGTCATAAAGGACTTTAGATTTATCCCAAGACAAATGTGTTTGAGGATCTATTATACCACAAAGGCCTTTATATTTATTTTTGTGAGTTCTAGTTTATTTACTTTCATTTTGAAAAGCTAGCTAGTATTTTAAATGTTTAATCCAACAAAACAATGTTAAATGAAAAAGATATAATGTTGTATATGCAAAGTTATACAAATAAGTTTTTTATATGTGAGAGTTCTGAATATAGTGAATTGTTTCCCTTCTTAAATAAATTAGATCATAAAATGAAGTTTCTAATACCACCATGGCTATGCATAATTTAAATGGTTTTTTTTGTGTGAGAGATCCTTCATAGGTTCTTGAAAAAAACTATTAAAAAACATAACATTTTACATGGGTACAAATCAATATATGGTAAATAAAATAATCTAATGATGATTAGAATTCTTGTAACCATTAGAGTGAGATATCATAATCATTGTTTCCCTGAATAGGTGTTCCTATTTGGTTGCAAATATTAGGATGAAAAAATTGTGTTGAAATAATGTTTGAATGGAATGACATTCAACATTATCAATGTATAATAAGTTCTATCAACTTATTCAATTACACGCATTTTTTGTTCTTTTATGATTGCTAATATAATTTTATAAAAATAATAGATAATAAATTTGAATGATGCTACTTAAAAATAGAATTAAATAATTATACTACTTGAGTTTCTTGATGCATTACAAAATTTTAAAAGGTAACACTTTACATTACACTTTTGGTAGTGCATTGAGGAACTTTATTTTTATAATTATTTTAACTCTTTTATAGGTTTTAATATTGAAAGACAAAAATTGATAACCATTCATTATCATAAATGCCTATGAAACCATAGTACTTATCATGCAATGATGAAGTCATAGATTATGATATAAAGAGATTATGAAGAAAGATAAGTAGATTTTCTATGTTTTAAAAATAAATTAGTATCTAATCCAAGTTGTGTTTAGATATGAGTTATGAGAAATAGAAGGTGATTTGATCTTTTGTGTCTTAAAATTTATTAAAAAAAATAGCATGAGGTTTCTTATCAAGACTCAATAATTATTATCATAGCATGATTTTCCTATAAAAGTATAATTTCATCTTTTCATCATAGTTTTAAAGCAAGCTATAAAAAAATGAATATATTGAGTTGATTAAGGTTTGGAATATAAATAAATATAATAGGAAGGACAAAAAGAGAAACCTGACAACTGGAGACCATCTTATCTTAATGCGCTTCGTGGTAAGCAAAAACTGTCTGACTCTTGTTTTAATCTAAAACTCGTCAATGGTAATATGGACATCCTGAATACCCTAGCTCAGAAAATGGCTATGGAAGGTAGAATGTCTCTAGTGGCAAAATTTATGGGGGTTCGATTGAACTTGGAAGTCATAAGGAGATGGATTGTCCAGAAATGGCGGCCAAGGGCCGGTATGATGATTAGGGCTTTACCCAAGAGTTTCCTTTTGGTGAAATTTCAATGTGACCAGGACATGGAAAGGATTCTTCAAGGAGATCCTTGGTTTTTTGGGAAAAGGGGCTTGTATTTGAAGCATTGGACTCCTGATTTCAACCCCAAACCTAGGTGTTGGATTTGGCTCCTATTTGGGTTAAGATATTGGGATTACCTCTGCTTTTTTGGAATGAGCAAATCTTGGTTGGGATAGCTGCTAAGATTGGGGAACTGGTAGCTATTGATCCTACAACCTTGAGTAGAATAAGACTTATTTTTGCTCACATGTGAGTGTTGGTGGACCTGAGTAAATAACTCCCTAAATCTATTATATTGTTGTCTATGTATGGCATTCATACTCAAGACTTTGAATATGAAAATATGTCTATTAAGTGTAGTGTTTGCGGGAAGGTAGGGCACCAGGGTATCCACTACCTTTCCAAGAACTAGCCCCCACCCCAAAATATTATTCCACAAATCCAAAATAATATCCCTCCCCTGTAGGTCTCCATTCCTGCCCAACATGGGCCTCAAGGATGTGGGGCTCAAAATTCGAATATCAGAGAGCCTGTTTGGCCTAATGTCATAAAAATTAAATGTTATAACCCTCCTCCCATAAATACCTATGCCTCGAAATCCTCTCATAGGGGAGCTGGTCCCTCTGGTGGGAACCCTCAAGTACAACCTGCTCCAAAGGTGATGCAGCAGGTCCCAGAACCAAATCATAAAGGAAAAAACCACATAGATCAATGCCCTGGAGCAATTAAGTTTGATTGGGTAATACGGGAGACCTATGGAGGCTCGACAAAAGTGGTCCCTTGTACTGCAAAGGAATTTATGGGAATAAATTCCAAGGAGATCAACATCCCAATGGAGAATAGTTTTGATGCATTAAATCATCTGAAGGGAGATCATATGGATAGCCAAGAAGTGGAATCTGAGGTAGAGGAGACCCAAGAGAAGGATTTAGAGGAGAAAAATTAGAGGAAGGAGTAGTAAACTGATAAGATAGGAAAGGATAATCGGGAGGTATAGGTGAACCACCAAGATCAGTATACCCCCAAAGCAGGGAAAATAGAACCTACTAATCAAGAAGCTAAGAGCACGAAATCATCTCCACTGTCAGGAAGACCAGTTAACCTGGAGATCTAGGTTGTTACCCCAAATGCCAAGACTGACCCATTCAAGATGGTGACCAAAATCCAAGTGAAACCCAAGGAACCCCTGCCTAAAGCGTATGTATGGGGATATGGTTCGGTAGGAAGAGGGAAATCTAGCAATGATGCCTTAAGGTAGAAAGAAACAAAGCAAGGAGTGGCTAATGGAACTCAAGTATTATTACACTTTGGGATGAAGGCTCAAGTATCCAAAGCCCATAAATGAAGATTCTATCATGGAATATACGTAGGAGCAATCCTGCAAAAATGAGAGCTTTGTATGCTCTTAGACAAGAACACAAATCGGATATGATATTACTACAAGAAACTAAAATGGAGGAGAGTAGAGTGATCCCTTTTAAGAATAGGACTTGGTGAGAAGCTAAAGTAGTAGCCCAAGAGGCCACTGGAATAGTAGGAGGGTTGTTGGTTATGTGGAACAATAATGTGATTGATAGTAGAGTGATTCTGATGTCTAGTTTATTTATTTGTCTCTTATGTTTGTATAAAACCATGTAGGAAGAGTGTATCTTAACGAATGTATATGCTCCAGTTAGACATGGACTGAGAAGGGTTATCTGGGGTCAGCTAGCTGAACTAAGGGAGATGGTCCCCAACTACCCTTGGATTGTGGTAGGGGATTTCAATTGCTACCTTAATCCTACATATAAATTTGGGGGCTCTCAAAGAATAACTGCTGATATCTACGAGTTTAGATATTTTGTTGATCAACATGAGTTGATGGATGTGGACCTACGTAGATTCTCCTATACATGGTCTAACAAAATACTGAAGGAAAACCAAATTCAAATCATATTAGATAGGTTTCTTCTTTCTCAAGAATACCTGGAGAGGTTTGGGGACTCTTCATTAATGGCACTACCAAGAATAAGGTCTAACCACAACCCAATTCTATGGGAAACTTGGGAGGACTCTAAGAAAAAATGCATCAGACCCTTTCGATTTGAACTTATGTGGCTCCAACACCAGGATCTCAAGGATCTGGTTGCCCAATGGTGGGACAAAAAGTATAATGGTTTGAAACTGGTCAAAGTGGTATGTAAACTGAGGAATGTGAAGGCTAACATTAGAGAGTGGAACAAAACTTCCTTTGGTAATATTTTTACAAAAAAGGCATAACTAAAAGACAAGATCAATGAACTGCAGGAGAAGCTGAAGTCAGATCAGCTTACAGAAGATCTGAGAAACTAGGAGAGGGATCTGCTAGTCAAATACCACACGGTGCTAGGATTTGAAGAAACCTTATGGAGGCAAAACTCCAAATTATGTTGGTTGAATGAGGATGACATAAATACAAAGTTCTTCCATGTCTCTACTCTTCACCACAGGAGTACTAAAAAAATTAAGGAGATCAAGATGGTCGATAGGTCTAACACCAAAGATATGGAAGATATAAGGAGGGAAGCAACCGAGTTCTTTAAATTGTTGCTAGAATATGTAAATCCTACTATTGAAGAAGAGGAATCTCTATTGGTGGTCATTCCACCCCTTGTCACTGAGAATATTAATGGATTCTTACTCAGCCCTTTTACAAAGGAGGAAATCAGGAAGGTGGTTTTTGACATGGATGGTAATAGCTCCCTAGTATCAAATGGCTTCCCCGCTGCTTTATTTCAAAAGTTTTGGGATATCCTATACAATTATGTAGTGGAAGCTATAATTGAGGCTCAAAAGGACATGGAAATCCTAGAAGGATTTAATGCTACATTTTTGGTCCTCATCCCTAAACTAGTGGGAGCAATGGAATTTCTAGTTTTTGCCCTATCGGTTTATGTGACACTCTGATGAAGATTCTCACAAAAACAATCGCTAATAGGCTGAAGGCTATCCTACCATTCATAATTGATATGAACCAAGGAGATTTTGTGAAAGGGTGGAAAATATTGGATGGTATCATCACAATTCACAAAGTTATTCATTCAATGGTGGCTAGTAAGGAAGCAGGTATGTTACTAAAGCTAAACATGAATAAAGACTACAACCGGGTCTCATGGCGTTTCCTCACCAATATTTTGGGTAAGTTTGGTCTCTTTCCCTAGTGGATTAAGTTTATTTTTAGTTGTATCTCTACCATAATATTTTTTTTCATGGTGAATGGGTCACCCTCCGGTTACATTAAGAGTGAAAGGGGGCTTCGACAAGGAGATCCTTTGTCTCCATACTTGTTTATTATTTTAGCGGAGGCATTGGGTAGGAACATTTTAGAAGCTATGGTAGAAGTTCAATTGGGATGTTTCAAACTAGGCTCAACAGCAGAGCCATTGTCTCACCAACAGTTCATGGATGATACGATCATTGTGTCCAAAGCCTCGGTGCCTCAAGCTAGGAATTTGAATATAATTATAACCAAGTATGAGACAGAAGCAGGACAATACATAAACTATAAGAAGAGTAGCATCTATTTCTTTAACACGTCTGGTGGGAGGTAGGAAAGAATAGCTAACCTCTTTGGATGTGGAAAGGAGATTTTATCGGTGACTTATCTAGGCATGCCTATGTTCAAAGGAAGAATGAAGGCTACTTTGTGGAACTAAGTCATTTACAGGATCTCCAAAAAGTTAGCAAGGTGGAAGGGCATCCTTCTCAGCTCCGCAAGGAAAGCCTTACTAGTTCAAACTACTTTACAGAGCATTCCAATCTACTGCATGTCTTTATTTAGAATACCTACAAAGGTTCGAGCTACACTGGAGCAAATTTAGTGCAACTTATTGTGGTTAGGTTTGAAGGAGAGAAAGATAATTTCGTTGGTAGCATGGAATCAGGTGTGTGCAAGCAAAGATCAAGGGGGCTTGGGGCTAAAGAGAATGAAATAAATGAACCAAGCTCTGATTGGAAAACAAGTCTGGAGATTTGTCAATAATGATCAATTGGGATGGGTAAAAATTCTTAAGGCAAAATATATCATAAATAATCAGGACTTCCTAAAAGCTGATAATCTCCCTAGAGGATCCTATTTCTGGAATTTTTTGCTTGAATGTCATGAGGTAGTCAAGAAAGGTATCAGATGGAGAATTGGTAATGGAAGACAAGTGGACTTTTGGCAAGATCCATGGTTGGAAGAATGCCCTCTATAAGATAACTTAGACCTTCGAGTCCTCCAACAAAAAATTTTAGAGGAAATGGGAGGAAATTTTTTTGATTTTATGGTTGTAGCACAGGAAAATTCCTCTTGGAATAAAATCATAATTCAAAATCCTTCAAAGCAAGAGAAAGTGGCCCTGACCAAACTCAATGATGCTTTAAGGGTGTTCCCAATCATTCCAGGGGGAGGAAGAGACAAGATGATTTGGGGCAAAACTACAAGTGGGATCTATTCAGTAAAAATTGCCTATAAACTAATCCACTCAAGATTTAATGGTTGGAATCTAACTTCTATTATTTGGTTAAAGAATTTAACCCCAAAAATAGCTTTCTTATTTTGGTTGGCAGTTCAAAATAAGATTCTACCAATAGATAATCTACAGAGGAGAGGTTTCCAATTCATCAATCGATGTATCCTGTGTGAGAAAGCGACAAAATATGTAAGTCATATCTTTCTAACTTGTTAATTTTCTTGTGCAATATTCCAAATGATTCTGTCCAAATTTCATATAGATTGGGTCCGCCCAAATAGCATGTCTGACTTCTGCATACAATAGGCTTCCCACTTTTGGGTGAAACTTTTAACTTGGCTCTAGAAGCTCAGCTTACCCCATTTTTTATGGGGGATATGGAATGAGAGAAATAAGAGAGTATTTAAAGGATGAAAGAAAGATCCCAGGTTATGTGGTAATAAAATAATCAAAGCTCTGAAAGAAAATTGGAAAACCTTTTACTTCAAAAATGAGACCCTATCTCCTAGGGAAAGGAGGATTTTGTAGAACTGGGGAGAGGAACCTCCAGACCCAGTAATTACAACCAACCCATAGGATGGTGTCAAGTGGATACCCCCCACACAAAATTGGGTTAAGTTCAATTTTGACGGGGTAGCCAAAGGAAATTCGGGGGCTGCAGGAGCAGGAGGAGTTCTGAGAAATGAGGAAGGAAAAGTGGTCCTTGCCTTTGTGAAGCCTTTGGTAACTCAAACAAATAATTTTGCAGAATCCTGAGCCTGCATGCAGGCAATGAGAATTTCCATACTAGAGGGGTATAAGGAAGTAATATTTGAAGAGGATTCACTTAATATAATCAAGGCAATTAAGGAGGATAAAGACCCTAGTTGGACCATCTTAGAGCTTATCCTAGAAGCAAATATTCATAAATCCCATTTGGTTAGTGCCTAAATCCAACACACCTTCAAATAAGGGAACTAGGTGGCGGATCTAATGGCAAATATTGCAGTTTTTGCTAGGGAGATGCAAATTTGGAAGGATAACTTCCCTCAAGAATTATTGGTGTTGGCTTCTAAAGAATATCTAAGATCAAACCTATTAGAGTAGCAGGATATCAGAGTGGTTGATGAGGAGTAATCTGACAAATAAAATTAGGTAGAGGGACAAAAGGTAACCCATTTTCTCAGGCATGGGAAGTGATAAGTGTACGATACAGCAGCCTAGTGTTATGTTTAGTAAGTGCTAGGTATTGTCTGGTTTTTGTTTTATCCTGAATAGTCCAACGACAAGTATAGGACTACGAACTCTAAGTATGGCTTAATGTGGGTCTTGGGAAGATCTATTTTGTATTTTGATTATACGGGCTTGGAGCTAGAACCAATCCATTTTGACTATATAAAAGGTTTGCGGACCTTATAACTGTTGGGACTAAAATAAAAGAGATAATATTACAGATAAAATTATTACAATATATAGGCAGGAGGTCTATATCAAGATATGACAAGTGTCAAGTGAAGCTGATAAGTGTCAAGAAGGCATAGTGCACATTAGAGATTCTAACATTCCCCCTTAATATGCACTATCCTAACTATAGAAAAAATTAAGTCAACATTAGGTAACATTCCTCCTTAATGTTGACTTCAATAAAAGAACCCTATCATCCTTCCTTATTGCTTTTTTGGTCTAGGCTAGTGATCTTTGCTCTTGGCTCTCCTACTCTGAATAATGCTAGATCAATGGTGTATACATCTTGATCTGTTTCTATAGGTTCAACCACTTCCATGGGTCTGTTGCCACTAGGTCAGTCGTCTAAGTGCCTCAGGGTCATCATGGGTGCCTCAGGATCAGCCACATCTGGGTTTGTTGCCTCTGCAGGTCATCCTCAGAGAATGTTACCTCTCGTAGGTCACTGACTAGATTCACCATGAATATCATCCTCCCTTATGGTGAACTCAATTTAGAAGGTGTCGGTCTCTATCGAAAATGCACCTTAATACAAAAGAAATACGAGGTATAAAATATAATAAAATGAGCCATAGAATCCAAATGTGGAGGAGAAGAAAGAAGAGAATATAAGGGAATCTTTTGAAGTGTCTTTGTTTGTAGTCTTCAAAAGTAGATCCAAAAAAGTCCTCGAATAGAGTCTAGGGTGTCTATGTATGTAGTCCCTAGAGTAGGTGTCCTTATGGTGACCATCTCATCCCATCGAAATGCATGGGTAACCAGTTGTTGCATCCACTAGGTGCTATAGAGAAGGTGACTAGATACTAGGATCACTTACAAATTACCTTGGAAGTATCAGGTACTATCGAGAGTGCACTCCAAGGTACAAAATTTTAAGGCTAAAAAACCCAATGAAACAGCCTCATAATTACAAATGGACATCACCAATGTGTCCATTGTAGAAAAACCTTTCTGACGACTATAAATACCCCTATGTTTGGGTCTAAATGGGGCCTTCATCTACTGGAAAAAAAATATGCCTCTCTAAAGAAAAATATCAACTCTTCACCATGATTAAAATTTTCCCTCCAAGGAAAATTACATGGGCCATCTAGGCCATCATCTCATTTATGGAAGCAAATCGTACCTTCAATGTCCTTGGGCGGCCCTCCATCAGCAACTCAGACCACATCTTGGATTCGCGTGGATTTGAGGTTCAAATTTCTTTGGATGATCACATCGTCATCTCTCACTATTCAATGGTGAGGGAAAGCATGGTCTGGCAATAACTACGAACTTCATCCATCCAACACTGAAACTTTAACAGCCTGTAAAAATAAAAAAAATAAGTTTCACATCATCGTCTAACACTGAATGATATGTCCCATGGCAGTTACGGTCTTTTGATCTGCTACAATTGTTCTCTCCAGGAACCGTTACATATTATATAATACGGTGATAGCACAACAGCATCGATGCTACTACCCAGATAGTCCACCATTGTTGTCATACCCCTCTGATAAAGGTCACCATCCCAGCAACAAAAAACATTATTGAATATACCAACAATGATTGAATACATATTTGCCATAATAACGTCGAATACACCTCCATTACATGATGTGGGCCATACTGTCACATCATTGAATCTAAATACAACTCTCCTAAAGCAAAGTAAATAAGTATAGCCACTTTAAATTTATCTATAGTCCTCGATTGGCATATGATGCCCCCTCTTAGTATTGCGCCATCGGTTGAAGACTACGAACATCAAGTGGTCATCATTGAGAACAAAACAACTCGTAGCTCCTACACTGGACAACACATCCACTTGCAAAACACCAACGTAGCCATGAGTATTTTCTCACCAGCAATAGATGCATCCCTCCTACGCTAGCCCTCAAGTAAATGAGAAGTCATCACATTCAACGTCAGGGTGAGCTTGCTGAACAACTCTGCCTTTAAGTAGCACAATGTAGCAAAAAAATTCTCTGCATTCACCAGAACTCTGCCATTATCACTAGTATGCAGGAAAAACAAATGAAAGCCAAAAAAAATCTATTGCGCTTCAAATGTGGCCAAACATTGATCGGCCTCCTCCTTTTCGACCACCAAATGCTTAAAAAACAACACCTCCCCATTCATCAACGACAACAATAAAAAATATTTGACATCCGATAGTAGTTCTGCCAAAATGAAATTACACATAGAAAAACAATCCCACCTCCTTCACAAAAAATAAAAATCTATTTGGGCATCGTAGCAACAACAACACGGATTCACAGGTTTACCGCAGTTCAATGTGAATTCAACGGTTTGATAAAAAATCGTGCCAAACCAACTTGCACGATCTGTTGGATCCACAGTTGTAATTAACTAGCAGTCAGAACTTTTAGCAGTCCAGTCTTCACCATATTAAGTGATCAAGTAAATGAGGACCATCAACCAAAAATTTTGCCATTTTTTGCGTAATTCTAAACTGACAGTACTTGCTACTCATGGACCTCCCACACGCTCCATATCATTTGAACTGGTAGCCATAGATTGGATTCCATCACCTGCTATGTTGCATTAGAAGCCTTGTACTGGTGCCACTCACAAAGTCACAGAAAAACTTGATCACTACTTTGGTGGAAGGCGCTTCCACGCAGATC
This sequence comes from Wollemia nobilis, assembly GCA_028583015.1. Lineage (NCBI taxonomy): Eukaryota > Viridiplantae > Streptophyta > Pinopsida > Araucariales > Araucariaceae > Wollemia > Wollemia nobilis. The sequence continues at coordinate 15,610,816 of JAQPPZ010016436.1, read as the reverse complement.
TATAACATGTGACCTCTCCCTATTGACACTGCAATGGATGTGCGCCAAGTGGGGTTCTTGCTCGTCAATACCTCTGAGTGGGACGTTCTACCAGTTTCTCTAGCAGAGAAGCCACAGTGTTAAATTTGAAGATCATCGTATTTATTACCTGAAGAGGGTACAGTCGTGCATAAAGGATCAATAAAACTGGAGATACTACATCTTTAGTTGCTAAAATCCCACCTAGATCCATCTTGGATAGCGACACGATCATCGTAATTTACTCCAACCACTTGTCATTGCATGATAGAACAAGCACATAAAAAAACAAAGCAAATAATTTCCACAACGGTTGATAATAATGATCATCCTTCGTTTGCCTCTAACACGCAAACACATACAAATTTACCTTGGGAGTGTCGGGTATAATCGAGAGTGCACACCAAGGTACAAAACTTTGAGGCTAAAAAAAATCAAATAAAATAGCCTCAGAATTACAAATGGACAGCTCCATTGTGTTCATCACAGAAAAACCTTTTCGACAACTATAAATACCCCTATCTTCCACCATCAAAGGGTTCTTCATCATATGGAAAAACAACATGCCTCTCCTAAGCAGCAAATAAACATCGCACTGTAGTGGCATCATCACAATAAGGAGGTCATGTGGCTCTTCCACTCCCACGTGGAAAAGGAACAGAACCAATAAGACCATCTTGTCCGTCAATAAAGAACTTCACCGTGATTTTAAAAAAATAGGGGCCCATAAATCATGGGAAAAACAGGGCCAATGTTCAATCTGTGGGAAATAAAAAAATCGTTTACAGATAACAATGATTTAAAAAATGCATTTGAGGCCATGTGTGTGTCGTCGGCCAAAATGTGGGCCTCCATTAAAAAATACTTTTCCCCCGCAACATAATTAAGTGGCATGAAGAACATGTTACCACCATTCATAACAAAAATTAATGTTACCATATTAAGTGAGCAACCGCTCCAGCTCAGCAAGACCGAGGTGCCATCGTGCGTAAAAACTGACGTAGAGCAAGGCTGTTAAAAAATTTTGTAGTCACACAGCAAGGTCGCTCAGTAGGCATGATACTGCAGGACGACGCCAGGTGGAGAGCAGTCCTCCTCGACTAACGTGGTGCCATCTCCCCTCAACATCTGATAGCAGCATTGGCCTTCGACTCCGATGCAAACAGGGAATAAACTTACGCGGCATCTTCAATATATCCGCAATCTTGACAACATTTCTCCTCAAAAAACTTGTTGACCGTGCCACTAAAATTTTATTGAAATTACGGAGGATGACTGCTATAATATCTTCAAAATCTGGTAGAAATTACGGAGGATGGCCGTTGTCCTCCCCTCTTGTCGTTGGTGCACGCAGATCGCCAAAACAAACATCACTTCCACTTGCCCTGATTCATCACAACTTCTCTGTGTTACGCACAACACTCTGAATCTCTGTAGTCACTACAGAAACACAGAATCCACCATTCTATCCCTGACAAATAATAAAAAAAATTGAAGGCGACATGAGAAAAACAAGGGCTATTTTGGAAATGCATTCTGGTTCATCCACAACATTGTAGGCTTGACGGAAGTAGCTAAAAAAATAATCTGGGCTTCCCACCACCATCTACAATAAATAAACGTGCATGAAGTCTGGGCAGAAAATTTTGCTATCCTCCAGATATGTGTGTAGGGTAATAAACATCACAAACAACACAAACATCACATCATCTTCAATATCTACACTGGGCTGAGCAACGGGGGTCGTTCGCAGTTCGTCTACGTGGACAGACTCGAACGTTGGCCATAGTAGCAACGTGCTGGCCACCGCGTGCATTGAGTGCACTACGTGTGTCTGACTATTTTTGCTCTTCAAGTCACTTGCAGGTTTCATGATGTGAAAATATCCCCACAACCTACAACTTTGGGATACAAAATTATCGCCTACCAACCAAAGCAAATTGCCTCCGCAAATCTACTCTTGGAGGCCTCCATTGTCTCCACTATTTACGGGCCATGCCACATCCGAAAATCACAAAGAGCGTAGAAAAAAATTGTATAGTACAATTTCGTTGGCATTACAGTCTTCATGGCTGGCAAAATCAAATCTTCCTTCACAAGATCCTCCAAAAATATCCTCTCAGGATAGAGGAAAAACAAAGTATACAATGAAAAATTACTGTGTTGATTCCTTGTAAATATAGAGAGGAAATTACAGTAGATGTTTGTTGTAGGTTGTAACCCTTTATTGTTTGGATTGAGAAAGAAAGGACTGAAAATTCTCGATGGATGTAATCCACATTGGGTGAACCACGTTAAAATCATTGTCTCTTCTATTGTGTGTGTTTGTCTTATTTTGTTAATTCTGCTGTTAAAGTTTGAAACACTATAATTGTTTTTCTATATTTTATATAGTGATTTACTCTAACAAGTGATATCAAAGCATTTGTTTTGTTAGGTGCACTTGACAAAAGGAGAATTTCTGGATCAAGTGGGAACAATGGCGGAAGAAGGGAGGTTTAGAGTTCAAAAATTCAATGGCCAGAACTTTCAATTCTGGAATATGTAGATGGAGGATTACTTGTACCAGAAGGATCTTTACTTACCTCTTGAGGGGGAAACAGAGAGACCTTCATCTATGTCCGATGAGGAGTGGAGTCTCCTTGATAGAAAGGCATTAGGTACTGTGAGGCTGTGCTTGGGAGCCACCGTAGCCTTCAACATCTTTGATGAAAAGACTACCAAGGTAGTCATGGATAAGTTGGCCAAGATGTATGAGAAACCATCGAGCATCAAATAAGGTATTCTTAATGAAAAGGTTATTTAACATGAAAATGAGTGAAGGAGGATCTGTGCATGATCATTTAAATGAATTTAATACTATCACTAATCAATTGCATTCAGTAGGATTGGATTTTGATGATGAGCTTAGGGCCTTATTAATCTTATGCTCTCTTTCAAAAAGTTGGAATAGTTTGGTAATGGTGGTAAGTAACTCTGCTTTGAGTTCAAATAAATTAGAATTTGATGATGTGGTTGGTGTGATACTCAATGAGGACATGAGAAGAAAAACCACAAGAGAATCATCTAGCATCGCCTTAACTGTTGAGAATAGAGGAAGAGGAAGAGAGAGGCAAGAGTTCACATCGTGGCAAATCCAAAGGCAGATCCAAATCATGTGGAAAAGGAAAGCTACAGTGTTGGCACTGTGGCAAAAAGGGTCATCTCAAGAAGGATTGTTGGCAAAGAAAGGGTGATGGAAATGAAGGTAATGATAATAATGGTAACACTTCAGAATCCAATATTACTGAACAAAGTCTACAAGATGCTTTAATATTATCTCTTGATAGAAATAGTGATTATTAGGTAATTGATAGTGGTGCTTCATTCCATGCTACCTCACATAAGGAATACTTCATAGATTATGTTTTTGGAGATTATGGACAGGTTCTTGTTGGGAAATTACCAACCATGTAAAATCGTGGGTATTGGAAAGATTTTGATTAAATCCCCAAATGGATGTCAATGGGCTCTTAAAGAGGTAAGACACATACCATATTTAAAGAGAAATCTTATATCGGCAAGTAAGCTTGATGGTGAAGGATACACGGTTGCATTCGAAGAAAATGCTTGGAAAGTTACTAAAGGTTCATTGATAGTAGCTAGAGGTAAATTGGTGGGTACTCTTTATTTACTTACTAATTTTTCTCACTGCTCCATGAATTTAGTTTCTACAGGTGAGAGTGCATCTTTATGGCACCAAAGACTTGGCCATATGAGTGGAAAAGGTATGGAAATTTTACATTCAAGAAAGTTATTGCCTAAGTTAAAAGAGATTGATTTGGAATTCTATGAGGATTGTGTTTATGGTAAAGCAAAGAGAGTTAAATTTCTCAAGGATGGCAAGGAAAGGAAGAAAGAGAAATTGGAGCTTGTGCACTCAGATGTTTGGGGCCCAGCTCGGGTAACTTCTCTTGGAGGTTCCTCTTACTATGTACTTTTTATTGATGATGCAACAAGGAAAACATAGATATATTGCATTAAGAATAAAAGTGATGTTTTTAATACCTTCAAGAATTGGAAAGCATTAGTTGAAAATGAAACTGGAAAAAGGTTAAAGTGTCTAAAGTCGAATAATGGTGGAGAATATTGCAGTAGAGAATTTGATGTGTTTTGTTCTAAAAATGGATTAGAAGAATCAAGGTAGTTCCAAGAACACCTCAAGAGAATGGGGTTGCGTAAAGAATGAATAGAACCATCATGGAGCGTGCTAGGAGCATGAGAATACATGGAGGCTTACCATTATTTTTATGGGCTCATGTTGTCGATACTGTAGTATATCTGATTAATAGAGGACCCTCTAGTGCCTTGGATGGAGGAATTCTGGAAGAGCTTTGGACAGGTAAACCAATAAATTATTCTTTCCTTAAGGTATTTGGATGTGAGGTTTTTATGCATATAGACAAAGAGAACATAAATAAGTTAGATGCTAAGGCCCAAAAGTGCTATTTTATTGGTTACGGTATTGATGGCTTGGGTTATAGATTATGGGATTGTGATAACCGAAAAGTCATTAGAAGTAGGGATGTCATATTTAATGAAAAAAACTTGTATAAAGATCGGTTGCAGGGAAAGAAACAAGAAGAGGAAATTACTGAATACATAAACCTTGATGGACACATAGAAAAGGTAACTCCAAAAGTGGTAGAAAATCAAAATGTATAGCAACAGCAACAAGCACCTTAATCTCCAGAAAGTGTTGTTAGACGATCTACCAGGATAAGTAAAATTTCTCAACGTTTCTCTGATTATGTTTTGTATACTAATGCTGGTGAGCCAGAATGTTTTTAGGAAGCATTACAGATGGATACCAAGAATAAGTGGGAGCTTGCAATGAATGAAGAAATGGACTCTTTATTTCACAAGCAGAATACATTGAAAAAGTGCTTAAGAGATTCAACATGAACAATGCAAAGTCTGTTGCTACTCCATTGGCAAAGCATTTCAAACTCACCTAAGATTTGTGTCCCAAGACACAAACGGAACAAGAGCATATGGCTAAGATTCCCTATGCATCAGCGGTTGGAAGCTTGATGTATGCAATGGTTTGTACAAGACCAGACATTGCCCACGCAGTGGGAGTAGTGAGTAAATTTATGAGTAATCCAATAAAAGAACATTGGCAAGCAGTAAAATGCATACTTAGGTAATTGAGAGGAACTTGTTGGCAATTTTGGGTACCTTGAGTACATTGCCTTTGCTCAAGTATAGTTGTTGTCATTGATGTCAAAGGAGCTCTTGGTAGTTGTTGTCTTTGATGTCAAGGAGTTCTTGGAGCAATTTGTTTTTATGTCTAAGTATGTGTTTTGATGAAGGTTTCAGCTGGTCAGTAAGTCTCCAAGAAAATCAGAGTAGCCCGAGTTGCAAAAGATCAAGAAAAAGATAAGTTAGAAAAAGTTTGCAGGCGGTGGAAAAACTGTCGTGATTTCGCGACATGTTTTAGGAGAGAGAAAGTTCTAGCAAAACTGTCGTGATTTCGCGACATGCTGGAAGGCAGAGACGAAGCGAGAAAAACTGTCACGATTTCGTGACATGTTTGAGGAGAGAGAAAGTTTAGGCAAAACTGTCACGATTTCGCGACAAGTTGAGTTGGCAGAGTTGAGTTGCAGGAAGTGTCACGATTTCGCGACAAGTTGAGTTGGCAGAGTTGAGTTGCAGGAAGTGTCACGATTTCGCGACAAGTTTCAATGAAGTTGTACGGATGCAAAAAGTGTCACGATTTCGCGACAGGTTGAGTTGGCAGCTTGCAGGTGGCGAAAGCGTCGCGATTTCGTGACATGTTCCAGTTTCGCGAGCAGTTGGCAGAAAAGTGCTTAAGGCAATGAAAGCGTCGCGATTTCGTGACATGTTCCAGTTTCACGAGCAGTTGGCAAAAAAGAGCTTAAGGTAGCGAAAGCGTCACGATTTCGTGACATGTTCCATTTTTGCTAGTGCAAACCGAGAAAAGGTTGAAGAAGCAAGAAGTGTCATGATTTCGTGATAGAGTTGCTGATGACATCAGCAAAAGCAGATGTGTCACGATTTCGTGACAAGAGCAGAAAGGAAGGCCTTGCAGACTAAGGTGTCACGATTTCACGATAGAAGACATGATGACATCAACAAAGTCAGGGAGTGTCACGATTTCACGACAACAGGCTAAAGCAAGGTGTAAGACAAGCTGTAGTGTCACGATTTCGTGACAACAAGCTAGCGAAAGTGTACGGCAGGTGTAGTGTCACGATTTCATGACAACAAACCAAAGAAGGTGCACGACAGGTAGTAGTGTCACGATTTAGGTGTACAGCAGACAAAGGCATAGCAATATCATGACATGTTTGAGTTTCATGCTAGAAAAGCTATAGAACAACGAGAGCGGTTGAAGCCGGAGTTAACCTTCGACGAAGTATAAGGTTGTGCACGACGATTGTTTTAAGGATATACAACCGACTAAGATCAAGAATTTAATCATGAATTATTGCTATAAAGGAGGACTATTTTTGAGTTTCATGTATCGAATGTGTGTGTCGAGTTTGTGCAAGTGAAGTCTGTTGTGCGCAAAGAGCATTCGTATCAAATCGATCGAAGTGTGTGTTTGAAGTGCGACTTTCACAAAAGCAGAGTGTAGGAAGAAGTTCGATCGAGGAGAAGCGGGACTGTGCGAAGAGGGTGCTGTTGTGGCTGCACATAGGCGCATAAGTTGTTGTGCGATCGAGTGTTGCAGTATTTACATAGACTGTGTAAAGAAAGCAGAGTGTGCGAAGACTATGTTGCGGTGGATGTGCAACGGAGTAGAAGCTAAGTTGAGAAGATAGTGCTGCTGCATTTTGCGAAGATTGCACTACTGTGTTTGCGCAAAAGTTGAGAAGATAGTGCTGCTGTAATTTGAGAAGATTGTGTTGTTGTAGTTGCGCAGACAATGAAAAGTTGTTTTCAACCAAGTGCAAAAAAGAACAGAGGAAGAGGACAATTGTGCCAGACCGAAGGACTATGTTTGGTTTAGATAAGAGGACCAGCTTTGCGGTGACGAGTTGAGGACAGAGATCTCCGGCCGGAGCGGGGAAGACAGGTGTCTTCTGTGGATAGAGTTCCACTTGCTAAGGGCAAAGGAGATAGAGGTCTTCTAGAGGATCACCAGCAAAGCAGAATTAGGGGAAGGTGTCTCCTTTGAGGTGAGGCTCATAAACATTGTAATCGGGAAGGATTCCCAGAGGACTTTGATACAACTTTTAGAAGAAAATTTTTATCCGTGGAGTAGCCCACCTTGGGTGAACCACGTAAATTGTTGTGTCTCTTTGTGGATTGCATTTTGTGCATTGTTTTACTGTTGTTATTACTGCTATCTTATTATGCATGTTAATGGTTTGAAAGTTGTATTGATAGATAAAGTTAAAAGTGGTCTTATACTGTTCACCCCCCCTCTCAGTATAAGCTTGTGTTCTTCAATTGGTATCAGAGCCAGTGCCTTCGAAAAGTTTAACAGCTTGAAGGAAAAGTTTGCAAAGAACACAATGGACTACTCAAGTGGCAATGCAGCACCTATTCTTGACGGATCAGATTTTGGCCTGTGGAGTGCAAGAATGAAAGTCTATCTAATGGCACTTGGTAATGAGGTATGGGAAGTTATTGAAGATGGGTACACCATTCCTGCAAATGGTCCTTACACTAAAGAAGACAGGCTTCTACATCACAGCAACTCAAAAGCCATGAATGCAATCTTGAAGGGTTTACAAAAGGCGAGATCTCACCAAAGTTATTCATCTGCAAGACAGACTAGTGAAATGTGGAAACAATTGCGGGTTGTTCATACAGGTGATGCAAATGTTCGAAAGGCCAAGTTGAGACATTTTAAAGGTATGTTTGAACAACTCAAGATGAATGATGATGAAAATATTAGTGACTACATGCTCCGGATGGATGAAGTTGTTAATTCTATGAAAGACTTAGGTCTTGAACTTGCTGAAAATGATGTGTGTGATAAGATTTTAAGATCCCTTCCTAATAGATTTAGTGAAAATATTTCTGCTATTGAGGAAGCTAAAGATTTAGATAAATTGAAAAAGGATGAGCTCCATAGTATTCTTGCGGCATTTGAGATGAGAACTCAAGTAAAAGTTGATGTAAAGAAAGAGGCGACTTTCAAAGCTACCAAGAAATCAAAAGGCAAACAGATTCAAGAAAGTGATGAGTCTTCTAGTGAGGAAGAGGCATATTACTGCAAGAAAGGCAAGTTTTCCAGAAAGCACAAAAGAAAGAAAAATATAAGATGTTTCAATTGTGGGAAATTTGGTCATTATGCTACTTGATTGTATCTTGTTTCCAAAAATGAAAGTGATGAAGATATACGGGATGTTAAGAGCAAGGATTCTGAAAAGTACAGGTATTACAAAAAGAGCAAAGATGAGTACAACAATCACAAGAAAAGCAAAGATGAGTACAACAATCATGGAAAGAGGCATTCTCACAAGAATAAGAAGAGCTTCTACTTAGACAAAGCAAGTAAGTGTTCTAGCAGTGATAGTGAAAGTTCTTCTAGTGATGATGAAAATGAGATGTTGTTCATTTCAGAAAAAGAGGAAGAATCGAAACATAAATTCATTATCATGAAATGTTTTAGATGTGGAAATTTTGGGCACCTTGAGGATGATTGCAAAAATAATGATTTGGTTGCTAGTATGTATGAGGATGCTTCAGAAAACTACAATGAAGATGCATGTATGGTTTTTGAAAAAGGTAGCACCTCTAGTGATAAGAAATCTGAAAAAGGCCGTGATAATTCAAAGTGCCATCAAATAGAGGATCTTGAATGTGAACTCAATAATGCTCTTAGTGTTTTGAAAAAGGAAAGAAAGAAGAATGATAGACTCAAGATTAAATTAGATGAATGTTGTATGGAGAGAGATGAACTTATAGAAAATCTTGAAGTCTCTATGGCTAAGTCACAAGAACTCGGGAATGAGTTGGATTCTAAAATTCGGAGTATAGTGAGTTAGAACAGGAAATGGCTTCTTTGAAAGAAGAAAATAAAGAGTACAAGGATAAGCTCTACAGATTTCGGGATAGCTCCAAGAAGGTTAAATTTCTCATCAAAGGACAAAGAAAACCAACAGATAAAACAGGTCTCGGTTTTGTTGAGCCGCACAAGGAACAGGTTGGGGAATCTAGCAAGAGATTTCAAAAGAAAGAGAGTTCTGTTGAAGAAAGTATTTCAGATCATGAGTCCGTAAGTGATAGATACGCAAAAACAGAAAACGATATTCAGATTGAGAAGAAGTTTTCGGGACCCATGAAGTCGAATAAAAGAAAATTTCACGGCACATGTTTTGCGTGTCACAGATTTGGTCACATGGTTGTACATTGCATGACTCAAGTGAAGAAAGTAAATAACAGTTTCAGGAGACGTAATTTCTTTCAAGGGTATTGCTACTCTTGTCAACAATTCGGGCACAAGGCAATTTTTTGCAAGGCAAATAACAGGAACTGGGTTAGTCAGAACAGGCGGATTCAAAGAACGACCATGCACGAAAGAAATAATATTGTTACTTGCTATAAGTGCAACAATGAAGGTCACCTAGCTAGACAAGTGTAGAGCTGATCTTCCGAGATATAGGAACAGAAATAGCAGTATGAACAAGTCCAAGGATCAAAGCATGGATAAGAACAGGAATGACAACAGAAACAGGAAAAGTGATATGAACAGGTTCAAGGATCAAGGTATGGAGAAAAATAGGAATGATGAAAGGAACAGGAACAGCAGTATGAACAGGTCCGAGGATCAAAAGAGTAACAAGAACAACAATGTGGAAAAAGAATTCAAGAGAAGGCCCGACAAAGAAATAGTAGACATTAATGATGATGAGTGTCTAATGGGAGTTTCACTCCCAACCCTATTTTAAATCACCTTAATAGAAGGTGGGGGAGGGACTAAGCTAAGAGACTCATTCTTAGTCCCAAACCCCAAAGGTGACCCTTTGCCATTGATGACAAAGGGGGAGAGATTTGAGTAAGGGGGAGAGATATGTGTAAGGGGAAGTGCTTCAAGTGAAGAGAAGAGCTTCAAGTCAGGGGGAGCAAAAACTTCAAATACAGATTCTCAGTTGTTGGATCAGTTGGTTCAGTTTTGGCTCTTGAGATATGTTTTTAGTTAAGGGTTGCCATCAATGACAAAGGGGGAGATTGTTGGCAATTTTGGGTACCTTGAGTACATTGCCTTTGCTCAAGTATAGTTGTTGTCATTGATGTCAAAGGAGCTCTTGGTAGTTGTTGTCTTTGATGTCAAGGAGTTCTTGGAGCAATTTGTTCTTATGTCTAAGTATGTGTTTTGATGAAGGTTTCAGTTGGTCAGTAAGTCTCCAAGAAAATCAGAGTAGCCCAGTTGCAAAATATCAAGAAAAATATAAGTTAGAAAAAGTTTGCAGGCGGCTGGAAAAACTATCACGATTTCGTGACATGTTTTAGGAGAGAGAAAGTTTTGGCAAAACTATCATGATTTCGCGACATGCTGGAAGGCAAAGACGAAGCAGGCAAAACTGTCACGATTTCGCGACATGTTTGAGGAGAGAGAAAGTTCAGGCAAAACTATCACGATTTCGCGACAAGTTGAGTTGGCAGAGTTGAGTTGCAGGAAGTGTCACGATTTCGTGACAAGTTGAGTTGGCAGAGTTGAGTTGCAGGAAGTGTCGCGATTTCGCGACAAGTTTCAATGAAGTTGTACGGATGCAGAAAGTGTCACGATTTCGTGACAGGTTGAGTTGGCAGCTTACAGGTGGCGAAAGCGTCACGATTTCGTGACATGTTCCAGTTTCGCGAGCAGTTGGCAGAAAAGTGCTTAAGGCAGCGAAAGCGTCACGATTTTATGACATGTTCTAGTTTCGTGAGCAGTTGGCAGAAAAGAGCTTAAGGCAGCGAAAGCATCACGATTTTGTGACATGTTCCATTTTTGCTAGTGCAAACCGAGAAAAGGTTGAAGAAGCAAGAAGTGTCACGATTTCACGATAGAGTTTCTGATGACATCAGCAAAAGCAGATGTGTCATGATTTTGCGACAAGAGCAAAGAGGAAGGCCTTGCAGACTAAGGTGTCACGATTTCATGACAGAAGACATGATGACATCAGCAAAGTCAGGGAGTGTCACGATTTCGTGACAATAGGCTAAAGCAAGGTGTAAGGCAGACTAAGGTGTCACGATTTCGTGACAACAAGCTAGCGAAAGTGTACGACAGGCTGTAGTGTCACGATTTCACGACAACAAACCAAAGAAGGCGCACGACAGGCAGTAGTGTCACGATTTCACGACAGCAAGTAATACAAGGTGTACGGCAGACAAAGGCGTAGCGATATCGCGACATGTTTGAGTTTTGCGCTAGAAAAGCTACGAGAGACAGTGAGAGGCGGTTGAAGCCGACGGAGTTAACCTTTGCCGAAGTGTAAGGTTTGTGGCGGCCGACGATTGTTTTAAGGATATACGACCGACTAAGATCAAGAATTTAATCATGAATTATTGCTATAAAAGGAGGACTATTTTTGAGTTTCAAGTATCGAATGTGTGTGTCGAGTTTGCACAAGTGAAGTCTGTGCTGTGCGCAAAGAGCAGTCGTATCGAATCGATCGAAGTGTGCGTTCGAAGTGCGACTTTAGCAGAAGCGAGTGGAGGAAGAAGTTCGATCGAGGAGAAGCGGGACTGTGCGAAGAGGGTGCTATTGTGGCTGCACATAGGCGCATAAGTTGTTGTGCGATCGAGTGCTGCAGTATTTACACAAACTGTGTAAAGAAAGCGAGTGTGCGAAGACTGCGCTGTGGTGGATGTGCAACGGAGCAGAAGCTAAGTTGAGAAGATAGTGTTGTTGCATTTTGCGAAGATTGCACTACTGTGTTTGCGCAAAAGTTGAGAAGATAGTGCTACTGTAATTTGAGAAGACTGTGCTATCTGTAGTTGTGTAGACGGTGAAAAGTTGTTTTCAACCAAGTGCAAAAAGAACAGAGGAAGAGGACAATTGTGCCGGACCGAAGGACTGTGTTTGGTGCGAGATAAGAGGACCCAGCTTTGCGGTGAAGAGTTGAGGATAGAGATCTCCAGCCAGAGCAGGGAAGACAGGTGTCTTCTGTGGATAGAGTTCCACTTGCTAAGGGCAAAGGAGATAGAGGTCTTCTAGAGGATCACCAGCAAAGCAAAATTAGGGGAAGGTGTCTCCTTTGAGTTGAGGCTCATAAACATTGTAATCGGGAAGGATTCCCAAAGGACTTTGATACAACTTTTAGAAGAAAATTTTTATCCGTGGAGTAGCCCACCTTGGGTGAACCACGTAAATTGTTGTGTCTCTTTGTGGATTGCATTTTGTGCATTGTTTTACTACTGTTATTACTGCTATCTTATTCTGCATGTTAATGGTTTGAAAGTTGTATTGATAGATAAAGTTAAAAGTGGTCTTATACTGTTCACCCCCCCCTCTCAGTATAAGCTTGTGTTCTTTAGAACTTCAAATTATTCTTTGAATTTTTGAGGCTCTAATATATCCTTGAAAGGTTTTGTAGATTCTGATATGGCATGTGATCTTGATGGTGGAAGTAGCACTACTGGCTACATATTTAAAAATAGGAGGAGCGGTTAGTTGGATTTCTAAACTCCAACACGTAGTTGCCCTTTCAACCACTGAAGCTAAATAAGTTACTATTGTAGAAGCAAGAAAATATATGGTTTGGTTGCAAAGACTAATGGAAGAACTTGGGAAGAAGCAAGAGGATAATAGGTTGTGGAGTGATAGCCAAAGTGCTATCTTGCTACATTCCAAACATAGCCTGCGTCGGCTATGTTTTCCAAGTGCTTTAATATTTAGTATATATTTGATTTGCAATGGTTTAATTAAAAACATCTATCTTTATTTCTAAATTCATTTGCGTTATTCGCATTTGCCTATACGGTGAGGGTGTGCCCACCTCAAGTGGCATTTGATTATTTTTATACTTTCGTTGCATTTCTTATTTGCAATCAGATATTCATTCATTCTATTCTCAAAAATAGTGGTGTGATCATTGTTCATAAATAGTTGATCTATCTCTGTGTTTTCATTGGGAAGGATAGAAATATCCTTTCAAGTGGTATCAGTTGGTCAGCAATCCTGTTGCAAACCAGCACATGCGCATATCCGAAGGAAGCTGCCATCATGATAAGGAGTGACTCAGGGTGATTAAAGGCAAATCCATCCAAAATTTTATCAACCACAATCGTGAGAGTGAAATCGCCAAGCTCTAGGGTGACCTGCATTCGAAGAAATCCAGCATTATCCGTCCAAAATTCTAAACATCCATGCATTCGAAATGATAAAGACCCATGATTGTCGAAGCATAACTCAAAATGGGCGAGAAATCTCCACACTACGTAGGCCGGATAATCAAATGCTTCGTCATCCAATCAAAAAACGTGAAATAATAAAAAATTTGCGTCACAACTAAGGTACGCAAAAAATAAATTTTGATTTTTAAAGGTCCGTCGATTGTTTTATCCCACATAAGCGGTGTGGGAAGTGTGGGGGTGTTTATAAGGGACTACACGCAATTATTAACTCATGACCTTGGTCACATGCCTCTCTCCTTGGTGCTCGTGTAACCATCTACCCGTCGTGTGTTCTGTCTAGCGGTTGCTTCTCCGTCTTAGCTGTCGCTCTCTTGTCGTGTTTCCTTTGTGTTTCACCCAGTTGTCATTTCCCTGTCATGTCCTCTCGCGTTCCACCCATCTGTCGTGTTCAGGTTTCGGTTGGCTCACTTTGGGTCTTCTCCATTCCAGCTGTCCCACAATCGTGTCGTCGGTCTCCATTTCATTGAGTCTATACTTCGTGTTATGCCCATTCTAAGTGAGTTGTTAGCATCGTGTCCATTCTAAGTGAGTTGTTAGCATCGGTGTCCAGTGTTCCTAGTTTTCCCTCGGGTCATGTCGTAAAAATTCATTAGCAATTGTCACAAGCATCAAGCAATTGTAGTCAAAAGTTGTCCAAAGTGGCTGAACGTGGTTACAAAAATTGTTGTCAAGTTGCTGAAATTGTCCAAATTAGAAAACTATTGAAAGTTGCGGTCAAGGAGGCCACCCAAATTCAAATCCACGTCACAGTTGGAGTGACAGTTGAAGCGAAATCCAAATTTTTGCTAGAGTCAACCAATTTTGCTCAAAAGCTTCTAAACAGGTTATGCTAACTAATGCATGAGCAAAAGGTGGACCAAAGGATCTGACGGTTGACTATCAAGCTCGGAGATGACCAATAACAACATAAGAAGACCTCATCGAAGCCCAGGTATAAACAATTCTCCTCCTTTTCAAATTTGCAGTTATAATCCGCATCATCCAATGGTAGACCCCATGGCTATTAACCTTTCCCCAACTCACGACAACGTCACACAAGGAGAATCAGGCAACTCTGCCATTAACACTGATGAAGCTCTTCGAGAATTACTAGCTGGTATGCGCCAAATTAATGACACCCTATCTAAACTAGTGAGCGAACAAAACCAACCTAATCCCAATACTAATCCCAAAAATCACTCCCATAAACAAAGGAATGAAGAAAATGATGACCAGGATGAAGATTGGGAGCAGTGAAGAGGTAATCCAGATAATTATGGGAATCGCTATCATAGACAGCAATATAACCAAGATCAAGAAAGGGATATGGGTTATCACCAACCGAGAGGCCCTAATAATTTTCCATGCATTGATATGCCCACTTTTGAGGGTCATGATCCTCGTGGTTGGATAGCCAAAATGGAAGGCATTCTCGACTTATACCAAATTAAGGATGTTGATAAAGTCCCTTTCGTTGCATCAAAATTAGGCACTGAGGCTTACCAATGGTTTGTATGGCTTAAACGTGAGAAAGGAGCTATGGTTTGCTGGAAGAATTTCACTACCTATTTTTTAGAAATATTTGATGAAGGAGCTACATCATCATACACAGTAAGACTGTTATCTCTTAAGCAAGAAAGATCAGTTAGTGAGTTCATCTCCGAATTCACCAGTTTACTACCATATGCATTACACCTCAGTCCAGACACAGTGGTAGGAGCTTTTCGTAATGGTTTGAAAGAAAATATTAAGGTGGAGGTGGACCTTCAAAATCCAACCTCGTTGAACGATTGCATAAGAATAGCCAAGCTAGCTGAGAAGAGAATTCAGTTGTATACACAACATGAAACTTATAATCATCCTTCGTATGGCAACAACTCTTTTCACATAAATGATCAACCATCAAGATACTTCTGCTATAAATGTCGCAATCACCATCCCAGAGAACATGCATGTGCACAAAAACAAAACTTTCATATTGAATGCGCTCAATATGAAGGAGAAGAAGAAGAAACATACCACCAGGAAGAACCTAATCAAGAAGAACTACCAATTGTTCTAGAAGAGAAGGAAGAAGATACAATGGCTATTTCAGTGCATGCCCTCATGGGGTTAACAGCCCACCATACAATCAAGGCACCAGGATTTCTCCACCAGAAAAAGGTAAATGTGCTAATTGATTCCGGCAGTACCCACAATTTTATCAACATCAAAACAACAAAAGCTTTAAATTTATTCATTAATTCATCCAACAAAGACAAATTCTAGGTTCTAGTAGCCAACGGGGTAAACGCTCAATGTATTGGGCAAACATCTAAAGTTTCCATTAAAATGGGAACTTATACATGGTATGGATCTCTCTTCGTAATGAATTTAGGGAACTCTGATGTCATTTTGGGAGTAGAATGGTTGGAAACACTAGACACGGTTAGCTTAAATTTCAAAAAATTATTTGTGGAATGGAAGGAAAAAGGACAGGTCATTCACTTACAAGGCATTACTACTCCTCCATCACAGACGATGAGCTCTCATAGTATGGAGAAAACATTACAAAAGGTTGGATACGGATTCATAGATCAAATTAATTGTTTGAAAAAGCAATCTCGAGCAACTTTGGGTATTTCTACTCCAGATTTATGGGACATCGTAGCACATTACGTAGAGGTCTTCCATGAACCAAAGGGACTACCTTCCCAAAGATCCCATGACCATGCCAAGGTGATCGACCAAAAAGTGAACTCTCAGTCATAATTACCAATACTAGATACAGAAGGGTGTATATATCTCCAGCCGAAAGCAATTCTACAAAGCAGAATACGCATACGGAGCTCTCGTCACATCCAAGAATTTCTCATCAAATGGTAGGGCCTACCAGATGAAGCTGCAACCTGGGAACCTGACAGGTATTTTCCAGACATTTCCAGCTTTGAGGACAAAGCTTTCCGAGGAGGGGATTCATGCTACATTCCAAACATAGCCTACGTCGGCTATGTTTTCCAAGTGCTTTAATATTTAGTATATATTTGATTTGCAATGGTTTAATTAAAATCATCTATCTTTATTTCTAAATTCATTTGTGTTATTCGCATTTGCCTATACGACGAGGGTGTGCCCACCTCAAGTCGCGTTTGATTATTTTTACACTTCCGCTGCATTTCTTATTTGTAATCAGATATTCATTCATTCTATTCTCGAAAATAGTGGTGTGATCATTGTTCATAAATAGTTGATCTATCTCTGTGTTTTCATTGGGAAGAAGGATAGAAATATCCTTTCATATACACCTTGCGAAGAATTCGACATTCCATTCAAAAATTAAACACATCAAACTCAAGTATCATTTCATTAGATCAGTAGTGGAATATGGATCTTTGAAATTAGGGAAAGTTCACACATCACAAAATCCTGCTAACATGCTTACAAAAGTGGTGTCAAGAGAAAATTTGAGCTTTTGCTCAACTTCATTTGGCCTTAAGGAATAAGAGGCCATGATGAGAATTTTTTAGTCCTTGGTTGCAGTATGGTGCAATGGAATTAGTCTCCAAGTGGGATATTTTTAGGAAAGGAGCCTAATTATGAGGAGGCTAAACAGAGAAAGTTTCTGGATTTACTACAGGATGGGCAGGGAAAGTTTCCAGATTTACAATCTATTAGTCTACCAGAGAAAGTTTTCAGATTTACAACAGGACAGCTAGGGAAAGTTTTTTTGTTTTTATCCCAAAATTAGATGCTAGGAACTCAGTGTTAATCTTGGAATGTATTAAGAAAAGCAGTTTTTTTTTGTTTTTTTCTTATATATAGTTGTGAGGAAAAACAGAGCATACAATGAAAAATTACTGTGTTGATTTCTTGTAAATATAGAGAGGAAATTACAGTAGATGTTTGTTGTAGGTTGTAACCCTCTATTGCTTGGATTGAGAAAGAAAGGACTAAAAATTCTCGATGGATGTAACCCACATTGGGTGAACCACGTTAAAATTGTTGTCTCTTCTACTGTGTGTGTTTGTCTTATTTTGTTAATTCTACTATTAAAGTTTGAAACACTATAATTGCTTTTCTATATTTTATATAGTGATTTACTCTAACACCTCATCCAGTGCAAATAATTCCAACCATTTTTGAAGCTCCCCATGCATAGAAAAGTTCTTTTCAATCACTATATTTCATGTGCGCTGCATATCTTCCTACTCAACACCGTGAATATCCTTGTACTCGCGTCAACGCTTGTCATCGGACCTGCATAAATATCATTGCTCTTGGGAGCGGTACATGGTCTGCCACACCTATCCAAAGTTGCCTTACAATAGCCAACCAATGCCACCACAACTCAGTTTTAGTTTGTGTACAACTTGATAAAAACAAATTATATATGCGTGCCTCGTGCGTATAGTTGTCACTACCAGCATTATGTTGCATCTTAGAGGTAAGAGTAGCTCATGATTGTCCACGCACCTCTTTCAGGCAATATGATCATATACAAGTGGAGATTTTATAAATGCATTCATGCTTTGCAAACCCCACTGCAAGGCCACCTTCAACCCCTCGATCAATCCAAGATGCTCTGCTACGCTGGGTTCACACTGTAAAACTCTGAGTATTGAAATTGTGGCTCTAAAAAATGAGTCCAAACTGAATAATAGAAAAAGAAAGAAATTAGAAAAAAATATTAATGTCCCTTTCCTTTATGTGTAACAGCAAATGGGTCTTGGTGGCTCGCCACCACTCTACAGCTCATGGCGATAAGGATGCTGCTCCAAAAAAATAATCTTGTCCAGCAAGCTCAGGAAATCATGGCCCCAAGCATTGAAGCTTTAGGGGCAGCCATGAAATCTCCTTCTCCCTTTGGCCTTCTGGTTTCTGATCCACCAAAGTGGAGAGCATACTCCCTGAGCCTTTTAGATAAGGAAGGAAATAGAGGGAAACAATTGAGGGAAAAAATGAGGGGGGATTTCCATCCCCTCAAGGGGTTACACAAGGCAGGGAAAGCATGCTTTGATACCAAATGTTGGGACTGAAATGGAAGAGATAATATTACAGATAAAAGTATTACAATATATAGGCAGGAGGCCTATATCAAGACATGACAAGTGTCAAGTGAATCTGACAAGTGTCAAGAAGGCATAGTGCACATTAGAGATTCTAACAATAACTACCTCTACCTAATACCAAAAAAAAACTTATGAATATAAAATATATTAGGAGCAACAACAACTAAAGTTTGAAAATTTTCCATGTCTATCAACCTAGATGATTTAATCTAAGAGAAGAATTATGCATTATATTTCTATACTTAAATACAAATAAGGGAGGCTAATAGACTTAAAAGATAATATTATTAGTTGAGATGAAGGATAGCATCTTGGAACAAATGATGAAAAGAGGTAATGTTACCAGTTATGTTATATAGTGCATATCCTCAATGAGATACATCCAATCAGAGGTTGATAAAAAAATGATTAATAAGAGTTAAGAATTTACCCTATTTATTAAGAAAAATATTTTGAACTAAGGGAAGAGCATACATATTTTTCTTCTTCTAAGTTCATAGTGGTCTGCTTAATAGACATGTAGAGTATAATTATGATATTAACCGATCAGTACCATATTCATAGAAAAAAGAAAAAATCAACTAATCCAAACTAGTAGATAAGATATTAAGATAATTATTTTTGTGCCTATTATATTGGATTCTTTAAACCTAAAAAGAAAGCATGTGTCATATTTTCTACACTTAAGTATAAAGTGACTAGGATCATAGGCATAGAAGTTATGTATGTGGAGAGGCTTGGTGATAAAACAAGTTGTAAATATTATAACTTTGTCATCCTTTATACTTGACTTAGAATAAGAACATTTATCCTATTTATACCATTAAGTATAAACTACCAAAATAATACAATTACAAACAACTAAAATTAAATGCATTTCTACTATCACATATAAGATATGCTTGTCCCTACAGATACTCTTTCTTTAGCAAGTAGCAAAAGCATAAATAATTAAGCTATAATGATAAAAATAAGAACTTGCTCACACCAACTACCTAGCAAATATGAGAAATAGAAATATCCAATATAGTCTCATCCTATGTATATACTCATAAGTTCCTAATGTTGTCTCATCAATAACATGCTCAAGAGCAAAAAATATTCACAATATATAGAAGTCAAAAGATAAAATATGGTATTCAATCTTATCTAAAGCATAGAAAGTAAAATGTCATTGCTAATATGATCAAAATTGATGTTAAATATTTAACTAAAACAATTATCAATCAATAGTTGAGTAGCCAATTAATCTAAGAAAATATAAGAATATGTATAATTGAAAAGAAATATGTACAATTTTGTTTGCTTTTAGGCATAATGCCTTTCTATATGTATGATATTCATTGGTTCTTTTAGTTCTTCATCATCTAGTGTGGCACAGTGATGTATGTATGAGCAATACTTAGTAGTAATTATGAATGTACATATCCAATTAGGCTTAAATTTACCTTTTAGCTTTGACAACTATCGCATGTTCTAGTTACTCATTTTTAGGGAGTTAGATGCCTTTCATATAGAGATATTATAGTCTGAGGTGTTATTTCTATCTTAATTGCCTTCTAGGCTACTCCTCCTACTTGATGT
This sequence comes from Wollemia nobilis, assembly GCA_028583015.1. Taxonomy (NCBI): domain Eukaryota; kingdom Viridiplantae; phylum Streptophyta; class Pinopsida; order Araucariales; family Araucariaceae; genus Wollemia; species Wollemia nobilis. The sequence continues at coordinate 15,590,822 of JAQPPZ010016436.1, read as the reverse complement.
AGACTTGCCAAATATTTTATATGTTGTCATAATCCTTATTGTTGAGAATATCTAATTTGGAGTGTTTCTTCCTTTTACTTGTGCACTAAGTGGCTTTATGTGCTCCTTTATAGGCTTTACATTGGTCTAGAACTTTTTGAGGTTGAGTTGACATAATTACCTAGAAATTTCTGGTTTTTCTACTTTTGGAATGAAGACCATCTACTCTACAAGCTCATGCATTATGCCAAATATTTTGAGGTATACTTGTTGACATCACTGCAAAGAATCTTTGGCTTTCCTCCCTTGAAAGTCTAGATTTTGTAGAATACCAAGCTAATCTAACAAACAACTTTTGGCTCAAATAAGTGAGCAAATTTTAAGCTTGGAATTGCTTCCTTAGGCTCCAAGAGAAATAATCTGAAATAATTATGGTGGAATAAAATAATCATGACTCTAGAGAAGATTTTAAATCTTGAAAAATAAAATAATTTGCAAGTCCAGATGTTGACAAAAAAATTAGCTACATTATTGGTGACTCTTGAGAAATTTTTGCTTTGAAAATTTTGAACCTAGATGGCTTTATCCTTTGGTTGCAGAGTCTTGTTTTTCCATATTTGAATCTTCTCATTCTGCATTAGGGTTCTCTTCTTCTACAATAGGGTCCTCTCCTTCCTTCATGCCAGTTGCAAGATCTTATACTTGCAAGCCTAAATCCTACTTGGCTACATCCCATTCATGTTGCATTGGGACCCAAAAACTTTTATCCTTCATATAAATGATACTAACTCTATTACTCTAGTGTATAGTATAGCCAACTTATTTAAAAAATAAAAGAGTTGTGAAGAACACAACCTTATACTCAGAGGGGGTGAATAGTATAAGATAAAATTTTACTTTTTTTCCAAAATAATATTATCCAATGTTATCGATTACAATATCCTTTCATAGCATTATCAACCAATATCATAAATAGCAGTAACAATGCAATGCACAAATCATCACACACATGAGACATAAATTTAACGTGGTTCACCCAATGTGGGTTACGTCCATGAATAAAATATTTCTTTTAAATTTTTTCAACCAATCTCTTGGGAACCAATTCCCTATTACAATGTTTATGGACGTCTATCCAAAGGAGATCTCAATCCCCTATGCTCAAGTTTGTGGACATCTATCCATAGGATACCTCTATCCCCACTGCTCTGGATAGTGGACATCTATCCAAAGGAGACGTTTGTCCCCACTACTCTGGCTAGTGGACCTCTATCCATAAGATACCTTTATCACCACTGCTCTGGTCACCTCCAAATCTAGTACACACCTCTACTTAACTTTGTTCCAAATATACACACACTACATGCAAAAAATTTGTCTCAACTTTATCCCAAATTTGCACACATTACATGCACAAATCTATCTCAACTCTGTTCCAAATCTACACATATTACATGCACAAATCTATCTCAAATTTGTCCCAAATATGCATACATTACATGCACAAATCTATCTCAAACTCTGTTTCAAGTCTTCTCACAAGACTTGCTCAAATCTACCTCAAACCTGCTTCAAGTCTTCTCACAAGACTTGCTCAAATCTACCTCAAACCTACTTCAATTATTCTCACAAGACTTGGTAAAATCTACCTCACAATCTCTATTCAACTTTGCTCTAACACATGCTCAAAACTTCTTATAACACATACTCAAATCCGCTCATAACACATGCTCAAAAAATCCAAAATCTTGCACACAAATTATGTTCAAAACAATACTTGTATCTCTTTTAGAAATACTTTCTTCAACTAGGCCATCGAGACATATTCTTCCCAAAATTTGTTTAACCTCTTGAACATATAGATAATGATATGCACTAACAAATGTTCAATATGTTCTTCACATTCATTAATTTTATCGCTTTCACATGTCTCATATTTATTGCATTCTAAAGGTAGCTCTAGTCTAGCACTTGATAACTGACCTTCTTATGTATTTCCCACAGTAAAAACTAATACACACACTTGCTTCACAAATATGATTTATAACACTTACACATTCACTTTCAAGAACACTCAATCCAATGCACAACTTGTTCTCAAAGATCAAATACAATAATGCACAAGTTTGCTCTCAATCCTAGCATGAGTGTTTCCAATTTCTTTCAAGAATAAAGCACAACTTGTTCACAAACTCTAGCACAAGTATTTTCAATTTCTTTCAACAAGGATGCACAATTTATTTCACAAACCCTAGCTCAAATATTTCCAACAATGCACATATATAATCCTTATTTCTCCACCTTATGATTCATAAATATTTGCTCAACCAAACACCTTAAAGAATGAATGATATCACCATACCTCTTAACTTGCTTTGATGAAGATGTGCCTTCAAAAACTTGTCTCAAAAGAATTTCCCTTTCAAAGTGCCACTTCAAAAACTGGTTAGTAGATCTCTCTTTCAAATCATCCACATTAAATTTCTCCTTTAAAAACGTGCACAATAGAATCTGAAAAATAATGCTCTATGACCTTTGTTCTCAAAAATGAAGCATTAATAATAATCAAAAACCCTTCAACATTCCTTTTCACCATACATAAATTACAATAAAAAATAAAACCACATTAACACCTTATAACTCCTTTCACAAGAAATAATTCTCAAACACCCATAATGTTTTACACAATAACCAAAGATACAACTTACAATATTTAAATCAATCACATGCACCTTATACCTCCTTTTGATAATATAATATCACAACTTCCAAAATTATTCCATGCAATCTTACAATATCAAATATTCTTTTAACACCTTATTGCTCCTTCAAAAATAATTTCAAATCACAATATAAAATATCCTTTGTTACACCTTATGGCTCCCTCTAATTAAAATATCAAATTAAATATTTTGCCCTCAAAAATATTCAATCATGCACAGTGAACAAAACACTTTAGGCACTTAATTTTTAATTCAAAAATTCATACCTTTCATGAGCCCACGATTTACCCCTTCGTTGCCTTGAAAAAAGTGCTTCGTAGGATTTGACCTTGCGACCTTCTTCTCCATGGTGCTCAAATGCTAGCCTAACAACAAATTGGGCTAGCATCTAGCTTGAAACGAAACTTGCAGCAAGCTTCCTTTATCTCCTCCTCTGTGGACCAATCAAAACACTTTCTCTCACAGTGACTTAGCGTGATTTGAACCAGTGATCACCTCTCTCACAATGACTTAGCATGATTCGAACCAGTGATCATCTCTCTCACAGTGACTTAGCGCTGCCCTAGCATCCAGCTGTGCTAGCATGCAAGCTTAGAACCAAGTTGCATAACCCTTCGTGTTATACTTGATGTCCCTTTCACCAAAAATCATTCTCCTCTTCTTCTACGATTCGTCATCTCCAAGCCCGAGCAGATTTTGTCTATCTTTTTTACCACCATAATTTGCAAAGGTTTTGAAACTTTATTTATATGATTTTTTCTTCCTCTTGTCATGACGTTGGCGCTTCTTTTAACCCTTGAAACATTTGCATTATAATATTAAAATATTATAATGTTAATACTTGAAACCTTGGTGTATTGAAAATAATTCTTTTGTCTTTAAATATTTGCCTCCTTTTTCATAATATTTAAATTTTTATTTAAATATTATAACCTTTTGTCCTTCTTATAATATTTAAAATAAATATTATAATCCTTCTTCTCTTATAGACCTTTGTTCAAAGTAAACCTCTTAAGCCTTTTTGTCCTTCTTATTTATAATATTTAAACATAAATATTCTAAACTTTTTCTTTACAACAAACCTTTCTTTACAAAAATTTCCTTGCTTGAGATATAGCCTGCCTTGCTAACCATAGAAGAGTATTTCTATCTTTCCAAGATCTTTGACATTAACCCCTTTGACAACAATCCTTTGACATCAATGACAACTCAATATGCTCAATGGCAAAGGGCTCCTTTGGGGCTAAAAATAAGACTCTTAGCTCAGCCCCCTCACCACCTCCTCTCCTTGAGGTGATCAATTTTGGGGTGGGAGTAAGACTACTCCCAAATTACAATGCTCTTCTCCTTTCTCAACTTTCTTCTTCCATACCTTTGAATTTGTACCTCTTTGAACCTTTTGATCATCTATGTCCTTGCTTGTCTTTGGAAGTTCTGGAAACTCTGTTCTACACCACCTTGCTTTATGCCCAAAATTACTACAATTGTAACACCTGATGTTGTGATTATTGAAAGGTGCAAATGTCCTAAAATTTCTTTTGGTGAAGCCATAATCATTCTTGCCATGATTCTTGCAATGTAAAGCTTTGTGACCAAAACATTTACATGAGAAGCAATGCCCTTGGAAGAAATATTCATCTTGCCTTGGAAAATATGGTCTCTTGGTCCTTTCTTTGCCTTCTCTATGATGATCCATGTTTCTTATTTGTACATTATTTTCTTCCTTAATGATGCTTCCACTTCCAAACTCATCAACATATGTCTTAGGTTCTTCTTCAATCTCTTCCTTTGAAACTTCCTTTCCTTTGGAGCTTGACTCTCCTTTTTGTACCTCTTGACCTTCTTCATAGCCTAGCCTTGTTTTTCTAAATGAAGATCTTTGTGCTTTGATAATGTTATCCAAATATTTTAAAATTTTCCCAAACATGTGCACCTTATCCTTAGAATATTTCACTTTCATCCTTATAGTAACCACTTCATGTTCTAATCTTTCACATTCTAACTCTTTTACCTCTAAATTTTCAACTATAAATTCTTCAAATCTCCTTGCATTAACTTTTAAGTTTTTGAGATCTTGTAGAATTTTTTCCTTTATTTCCTCATCTTCTTAAACTTGAGCCTTCAATCTTGAGTTCTTCTTTCTAACTCTTTTCAATTCTCTAAGAGCAACAATAAGTTCCTCTTCTAGGTCAACTATGGCTTCTTATTCTATTTCTGAATCTTCCTCTAGGTCTTCAATTATAGGAGCATCTTATTTTTCTTCTACTCGATCAGAAACATCTTCTACTTGATCTTCAATAGGAGTGTCCTCTTCCTCTTCTATTGCCAAAAATAGAATCTCTTCTTTTTCATTATTTGAGAAACTTTCATCACTATCACTTGAAGCACTGCTTGCTTCTTCCACATAGAAACTATTTTTGTGCTTTTGAAAGTTCTTTTCATGCTTGCTTTGACCATACCTGTTTTTCTTTTCATACCTAAATTTTCTTTCTTCCCTTTTCTTATAATCTTGTTTCTCTTCACTGCTACTACTTCTAGCTTGTGAACAGTTAGATGCGTAGTGACCAAAGTCACCACAATTAAAACATTTTACAGTCTTCATATATTTGTGTTTCATTAAGCATTTCTTATTTCTTCTCACATGGTTAGCTTCTTCATTACTGCTTGACTCGTCTCTTGATTCTGATTTCTTATCTTTTGTCTTCTTTGAAGCCTTGAATGTTGTCTCTCTTTTTTATGTTTGATATTTCTCTATCCTCATCTCATAGGCTGTGAGAATTCCATGTAACTAATCCATTGTCAACCTATTGAGATCTTTCATCTCTTCTATTACTAAAACTTTTGCATCATACCTCGTGGGGAGTGATCTTAATACTTTTGGAGAAACACTAGAGTCCTAAATTTCTAATCCATGTCCATGCATGATATTAACAACTTCATCAACGCGAAGTATTTAGCAATATCTTCCTCATCTTCAATTCTTCAAACCTCCTTCTATGAGTTTGAATTTTTGCTAGCTTAACCTTGCTATCTCCTTCATATGTTTGCTTCAGTTTATCCCATATTTCTTTTGTTGATTTGCAATGGAATTGACTCATCTATTGATTTTTATTTCTTATCTTTTATCTTCTTTGAAGCCTTGAATGTTGCCTTTCTTTTTTATGTTTTATATTTCTCTATCCTCATCTCATAGGTTGTGAGAATTCCTTGTAACTCATCCATTGTCAACCTATCGAGATCCTTCATCTCTTCTATTGCTGAAACCTTTGCATCATACCTCATGGGGAGTGATCTTAATAATTTTTTAGCAGCACTAGTTTCCTCAATTTCTAATACAATTCCATGCATAATATTAACAACTTCATCAACACAGAGTAAGTATTCAGTGATATCTTCCTCATATTTCATCTTCAATTCTTCAAACCTCCTTCTGTGAGTTTGAATTTTTGCCAACTTAACCTTGTTATCTCCTTCATATGTTTTCTTCAATTTATCCCATATTTATTTTGCTAATTTGCATTGCATAACTTTCACAAATTCTGATACACGTAATCCACTTGAGATTACATTCATAGCCTTGGCATTATTTACATACAGTTGTTTGCCATCCTTATCTTTGGGCAGAGAAGCTGTGTTAGAGTACTATTACCTTATTTGGTAATATGTTGATTCTCCAGGGTAGATTAGGTTTTCTACATTTACTTTCTACCTAGGTTAGATATTCATTAAATATTCTATTTAACGAATATGTTATTGTTAGCGTGATTTATTAGTTAGTTGGCGCATTTATTTAGTTGTTAGAGACTAATATGGGAAAATTTATTCTTGTCCTATCCTTAGGCTATTTTAGGCCTAAGATCTATGTATTTAATTAGCTCTATGTTTAATAATATACAATCACTTGTTGTGCTAATATGGTATCAGAGTGTGTTACTCACTCCACTCTGCTCCATTATTTAACTGGTTGTGGCAGATCCTAAGATCTAGATCAGATAATGTTACCTACCTGTGGATGAGCTGTGACTCTTACGACCCAACCACTAGCAGACTTGGATCCACCTATTTTAGTTTTTTGAGGAGACCGATGCTAATAAAACTCATGGCCATATAGAGGAGATGGGCCAAGGTGATCAGATCTAGCAAGACACATGATCTAGATATTGGGATTGGAATATCTAATTATATCTGACCAATAGTGATGACACAAACTGTGGACCCTGCACAAAACCTAATCTGACTTGATCTGACAACAACACAAATGACTATATGGTGATTTCCTGACTACAACAACCAATGTAATGACATTAACTATAGGCCAACCTTAACTCGGTCAGATCCCTAAGCTCAAGATGCTGATGTATTTGTGACTAGCATAGACCTTAATAGGACTTTGGCAGCCAAGCGCTACCACATGGCAGACCATTGACTAGACAATAGATACGTTGATGTGATAGATAGTCCAAACAAACTTGAAGAGGGATGGACCTAGGTGACATGACGACTTGATTACCTATGGTACTAGCATAGTTTACAAGCCATGATGATGTGGCTAACAAGCCACTAAGGATGAGATTAGAACGGGATTACTGATCGGACACATTGGATAGCACATCACCTTGCTGACTTGGACCTACCAACTAGTGGTGATCCTGACACATGGAGTCACAAGATGGATGGACCTGTGATTGGACCTAACCTAGTCTAGACATAATCTCTACACCTACGACACAAACACAAGAAAACCCTAAGCAACATGGACTGACATGAACTCCTACATGACCTAGGATCGGATCGCACAGTCAACAGATTACTAAACTAGACTCTGATGGGGACCATAACAATGATGACGGTCTGTTGATCTAGCAACATGATCGTGGACCTAAGGGTGCTGACATTGGGACCTTGGACCAAATGTTGGATCACTAACCTAGTGGACTGGCAATGAACGAGATTAATGTGACAAGGACGAAATCTGGCTAGCAGACAATGAGATTAGATGATGAAAAAAAGGGATGCTAGGGAGACTCAAATACCATAAGGTAGTCATTTTCATTAGTGTGCATTACATGTTTTATACCACTAAATTACCTCTTGCATGTCCCATGTGGTATAATTCGACATCGCTGCCAAGGAAATTATAGATTACAGACCGCTCCCGATATGTTCTTGGCACTCATTGTTCGAATGATTAAGATGTTTTCTTAACTATTTTTTTGGTGATGATCGGCCCCAATCTAGTGAAATCCACGAGCAGACAGGATTTGATGCTGCAAGCATCCGTGTCATCTATATTTGAATTTATAGGGGAGACAAATTTTTTGATGCATTTTTATGGAGGTCCATGGCATATGAAACTGCACTACATCATTTTTTTTTCCTTCACTTGCATCAAGACTCAATCGAAGCACATGATAGGTTGTGATAAATTGTTTGCAGTGCATATGTTAAACTCGAAGACTACCCCGATGAGATGACATCAATTTGTAGGCAATGCCTATGGTCGACATTGGAAGCAGATAAGAAGCCATCATCGACAATGCAGCACCTCATCGAAATTATCATCGTGGTGTAATAAAGTGCAGCTCTGTCAACATCATCGACACATCGAAGCAGGCTATATCAAAATAGAAGGTCATGTGCAGGCAGAACATTGTGGCTAGGCATAAAACCAATTTGATGTAGAAGCATAGATCATTGAGAGGACAATGATCAGGTTGTAGCAGACGTCAACATCTATTTTTAACCGCTAAAAAGAAGCCATAGGAGTGTTCAAATAGCAGAACGTTTTCCTCCTCTTTCGATGGCCCTATGTAGTAGCCATCATCAGTTGCAGGTTTTAAAACGTAATTTGCAGATGTTTTCGTCAATACAATATCAGGATGGGTGCCTACTCAAGTGGTGATGGTTCATCAAGATAAGAAAATTTGGTTTTTAAATGCCATCGTGTAGACGTTGTAGCTGCAGCTGCTGTGGAGTTGTAGGTCCATTGAAGGACAATCTCAGGAGGAGTGATTTTGCAAATGTAAAAAAAAAAATGCACCTCGACAAAAGAGATTTCTATCGCCGTTGTAGGCTCTTCTTTTGGCAAGCGTGTTGTATATGGGCCATATCAGCCAACCTATTAGGAGGTCCACTCAGCTTTGTAGATAGCGATATGCATCCTATCACGCATTACCAAAGTGCAGTCGATTGGATTTTGACAGTCCTGCATCTCCCAACAGAAAACCAATAATCATGGATTTGCAGCAGTGGAAGTTTATGTTCACAGGTTTTCACATTGCTAAAGATTGGGACTAGCGACTGTTTTGTATTCTTTTTCAACTTCAGCTTGGTACGATTTTAGCTATTTTATAGCCACAAAATTTCTCGACGAGATCTTCAAAACTAAGGTAATTCCCCTTAGTTCTCACAAATAATGGTAGTCTTGTTGGTAGTTGGACAGGCACTAAGATATTGGTAACCTAGAGGTAATGTGTTCCAATCCCCTCGACACTAGTAATAAATTTTGTCGGACAATTTTTTTTGTTGATTTTTGCAAAAGTTGCTTGATAACTTTTTTGCAAAAGTTGTTTCATAAATTGCTCACAACATTTTTTGCTGCAAATTGCTGACATTTTTTGTAGAAATATTGCAATTTTTTTTGGAACTTTTATTTTTGCACCATTTTGCAATTTTGTAATTTTTTGCAAATCATTGTACTCACTCCATTTGAGTGAATTTGACAATTACATAGAAGGCAATCTTTGTAAAAGACTTCAAGGCTTCATAAGTTGCATTTTTTTGCACTTAGGGGGGATAACATTTACATTCCTACCTCACAGGATCTTTTGCAACAAGGGGGGATAATCATTATTTTCTCCTTCAAAGCTCATTTTGCAAAAAAGGGGGAACAAGTTGTAAAGGTGCATTTTCAACAGTGACTGACACCTTAGCCACCTTACTCATTTATTTTATAAAAAAATCTTTGTAAAATGTGTATTTTCGATAGAGATCAACACCTTTAAAATATAGGCAAATAAAAAAAACAATGCCCCAAAACCAATTGAATGTGCAAAATCAGTTGAACGTCCCTACTTTCCACAAAATATGGATGGGATAGATTTTTATGAGGATGACACATTTCTCACACTACGTAGTGGTGTAGATGCCATACTCGATGATTTTATATCTTGTGAAGACATTCAAACAAATGGTGTTCTAATCCCTATTGGTGTTGTAAGGGCAATATACATGTCATTGGTTGCACTTGGCATTGCCCAACATAAAGTGAAAAGGGACATAAGTGAGGAAAAAGAGGTCCTAATGGTCGATGCTTGTTGTGACACAAGTGACCTTCAACCCATGGTGGTGAATGCTTGTTGTGACACATGTGACCTTAAGCCCATGATGGTCAATGCTTGTTGTGATGTAGGCAACCCCATACCTTCAATGGTAGATATCAGTTGTAGCACAGGTGATCTTATCACAGTAGTAAATATTTCTTGTGATACTAGTGACTTAACAACTGAACCTCCTAAAAATAAGCTCCATAATCTCATCAATAGTGACAAATACCATATTATTAAAAGCATTGATGAAGATGATGAAATTGGGTGTTTTTAAAAACACACCAAAGGATTTGGATCCAAACTGATGAATAAAATGGGATTCAATGGTGAGATATTAGGTAAACATGAACAAGGCATTAAAACTCCAATAATGCTAAATTTTAGGGCAAATAATGAAGGCCTTGGCTATTTTGGACAAGCAAGTACCAGTAAAACCATGTTTGTAAACCCTGAATATCTTATAACTCCTAAAAAGCATTGTTGTAGTCATTGTGGTAGAACATGATATGTAGTAGCTAGGTGTTGGAAATTACATCCTTGTGACTCATGTGGATGTACAAATCACTCTTCTTCAAGTTGTTGGTACAAAGTGAAAATGGCCAACAAGGTTCATAAATATTGTGGATGGACAGTTTTCACACAATGGACCCAGATGAAAGTAATCTCGTATGGCTTCTACAGAAAAGGTAAAACCTATAGTAGACCCAGAGGTAGATCCAGTGACAGACCAAGTGGTAGTCTTAGAGGCGATGACCCAGAGACAGACCTAAAAATAGATCCAGAGGCAAATTTCCAAAGGCATATCTACAGGCAGATCCAGAGGTAGATTTACAGGCAGATCTAGAGATAGACCCAGAGGTAATCATCCAATGGTAACCTTAGAGCCATAGTCGGAACCAAAGCCATGAGACAGATCTAGAGCCTGAGATAGTATCTTTTATCTCTCTTATTCTTCACTGTATTGGGATAGTTATATATATTACCCAAATAATGTAATAAGGGGGGATGTTAGAGTACTATTACCTTATTTGGTAATATGTTGATTCTCTAGGGTAGATTAGGTTTTCTACATTTACTTTCTACCTAGGTTAGATATTCATTAAATATTCTATTTAATGAATATGTTATTGTTAGCATGATTTGTTAGTTAGTTGACACATTTATTTAGTTGTTAGAGACTAATATGGGAATATTTATTCTATTCCTATCCTTAGGCTATTCTAGGCCTAAGCTCTATGTATTTAATTAGCTCTATATTTAATAATATGTGATCGCCTATTATGCTAATAAGTTGTAGGTTTGAACCCATCCTAAATAGATTGCCATGTTTCATATCCTTGTGCCTTCAAATAAGTCTTCATCCTCATACTCAAAAAAGCATAATTATTCCCATCAAACTGGAGCCTTATTTGTTGAAGATTTATTCTGAGAAGCCATATGTGTTCTTGTAAGATCTTCCTTCAAGTTGTTAGACTTTTTTGAAGGAACCCACTTTGATACCAATTGAATAACACAAGCTTATACTAAGATGGGGGTGAACAGTATAAGATAAACTTTTACTTTTCTTTCCTAAACAATATTATCCAATGTTATCAATTGTAATATCCTTTCATAGCATTATTAAAAAATCTCATCAATAGTAGTAACAAGGCAATGCACAAATCATCACACACATGAGAGAAAAATTTAACGTGGTTCACCTAATGTGGGTTACGTCCACAAAGACAATATTTCTTCTAAATTTTCTCAACCAATCTCTTGGACCCTATTACAATGTTTATGGACCTCTGTCCAAAGGAGATCTCAATCCCCTATGCTCAATTTTGTGGACCTCTATCCATAAGAGACCTCTATCCCCACTACGCTAGCTAGTAGACCTCTATCCATAAGAGATCTTTGTCCCCACTGCTCTGGCTGGTGGACCTCTATCCATAAGAGACCTCTTTCCCCACTACTCTGGCTAGTGGACCTCTATCCACATGAGAGCTATGTCCCCACTACTTTGGCTAGTGGACCTCTATCCACAAGAGACCTCTATCCCCACTACTTTGTTACCTCCAAAGTTGGTACACACCTCTACTTAACTCTACTCCAAATTTGCACACACTACATGCACAAATCTATCTCAACTCTATCCCAAATCTACACATTACATGCACAAATCTATCTCAACTCTGTTCCAAATTTGTACACATTACATGCACAAATTTATCTCAACTCTATCCCAAATCTGCACACATTACATGCACAAATCTATCTCAAAACTACTTCAAGTCTTCTCACAATATTTGCTCAAATCTACCTTAAACTTCCTTCAAGTCTTCTCACAAGACTTGCTCAAATCTTCCTCAAACTTACTTCAAGTCTTCTCACAAGACTTACTAGAATCTGCCTCAAAATATTTACTCAACTTTTCTCTAACACATGCTCAAAACTGCTTATAACACATACTCAAATCTGCTCATAACACATTCTCAACCAATCCAAAATATTGCACACAAATGATGTTCAAATTAATGCTTATATCTCTTTCAAAAATCCTTTCTTCAACTAGGCCATTCAGACATATTCTTCCCAGAATTCGTTTAACTTCTTGAACATATAGAGAATGATATGCACTAATAAATGCTCAATATGTTCTTCACATTCATTAAGTCTGTCACTTTCACATGTCTCACATTTATTGCATTCTAAATGTAGCTCTAGTCTAGCACTTGATAACTGACCTTCTTATATATTTCCCACAATCAAAACTGATACACACACTTGCTTCATAAATTTTATTTATAACACTTTCACATTCACTTTCAATAACACTCAATCCAATGCACAACTTGTTCTCAAATATCAAATACAATAATGCACAAGTTTGTTCAAGTGTTTCCATTTTTTTGCAAGAATAAAGCACAACTTGTTCACAAACTCTAGCACAAGTATTTTCAATTTCTTTCAACAAGGAGGCACATTTTATTTCACAAACCCTAGCTCAAATATTTTCAACAATGCACATATATATAATCCTTATTTCTCCATCTTATGATTCAAAAATATTTGCTCAAACAAACACCTTAAAGAAGGAATGATACCACTATATCTCTTAAATTGCTTTGATGAAGATGTGCCTTTAAAAACCTGTCTCAAAATAATTTCCCTTTCAAAGTGCCACTTCAAAAACTATTTAGTAGATCTCTATTTCAAATCATCCACATTAAATTTTTTCTTTAAAAATGGGAACAATAGAATCTGAAAAATAATGCTCTATGACTTTTATTCTTAAAGATGAAGCATTAATAATTATCAAAAACCCTTCAACATTCCTTTTCACCATATAGAAATTACAATAAAAAATCAAACCACAATAACACCTTATAACTCCTTTCACAAGAAATAATTCTCACATACCCATAATGTTTTACTCAATAACCAAAGATACAACTTACAATATTTAAATCAATCACATACACCTTATACCTCCTTTTGAGAATATAATATCACAACTTCCAAAATTATTCCATGCAAACTTTACAATATCAAATATTCTTTTAACACCTTATTGCTCTTTCAAAAAGAATTTCAAATCATACTATAAAATATCCTTTGTTACACCTTATGTCTCCCTCTAATTAAAATATCAAATTAAATATTTTACCCTCTGAAATCTTCAATCATGCACAGCGAACGAAACACTTTAGGCACTTAATTTTTAATTCAAAAATTCATACCTTTCATGAGCCCATGATTTACCCCTTCGTTACCTTGCAAAAAGTGCTTCGTAGGATTTGACCCTGCAACCTCCTTCTCCATGGTGCTCTAATTCTAGCCTAGCGACCAACTGGGCTAGCCTCCATATTGAAACATAACACGTAGCAAGCTACCTTTCTTTAAAACAATTTCCTTGCTTGATATATAGACTGCCTTGCTAAGCATAGAAGAGTATTTATGTCTTTCCAAGCACTTTGACATTAACCCCTTTGACAACAATCTTTTGAAATCAATGACAACTCAATATGCTCAATATTTCCAACAATCTCCCCCTTTGTCATTGATGGCAACCCTTCTAAAATATTTCCTTTTATGATCTCTAGATTCCAAATATGCTCCCCCTAAGAATTTTCTCCCCCTTACTGATTTCTCTCCTCCTTTGACATCAATGGCAAAGGGCTCCTTTGGGGCTAAAAATAAGACTCTTAGCTCAGACCCCTCACCACCTCCTCTCCTTGAGGTGATCAATTTTGGGGTGGGAGTAAGACTACTCCCAACTTACAATGCTCTTCTCCTTTCTCAACTTTCTTCTTCCATACCTTTGAAGTTGTACCTCTTTGAACCTTTTGATCATATCTATCCTTGCTTGTCTTTGGAAGTTTTGGAAACTTTGTTCTACACCACCTTGCTTTATACCCAAAATTACTACAATTGTAACACCTGATGTTGTGATTCTTGAAAGGTGCAAATATCCTAAAATTTCTTTTGGTGAGGCCATAATCATTCTTGCCATGATTCCTGCAATGTAAAGCTTTGTGACCAAAATGTTTACATGAGAAGCAATGCCCTTGGAAGAAATATTCATCTTGCCTTGGAAAATATGGTCTCTTGGTCCTTTCTTTGCCTTCTCTGTGATGATCCATATTTCTTGTTTGTGCATTATTTTCTTCCTTAATGATGCTTCCACTTCCTAACTCATCAACATATGTCTTAGGTTCTTCTTCAGTCTCTTCCTTTGAAACTTCCTTTCCTTTGGAGCTTGATTCCCCTTTTTGTACCTCTTGACCTTCTTCATAGCCTAGTCCTATTTTGATAAATGAAGATCTTTGTGCTTTGATAATGTTATCCAAAGATTTTGAAATTTTCCCAAACCTGTGCAGCTTATCCTTAGAATATTTCACTTCCATCCTTAGAGAAACCACTTCATGTTCTAATATTTCACATTCTAACTCTTTTACCTCTAAATTTTCAACCATAACTTCTTCAAATCTCCTTGCCTTAACTTTTAAGTTTTTGAGATCTTGTAGAAGATTTTCCTTTATTTCCTCATCTTCTTGAACTTGAGCCTTTAGTCTTGAGTTCTTCTTTCTAACTCTTTTCAAATCTCTAAGAGCAACAATAAGTTCCTCTTCTAGGTCAACTGTGGCTTCTTCTTCTATTTTTGAATCTTCCTCTAGATCTTCAATTATAGGAGCATCTTCTTTTTCTTCTACTTGGTCAAAAACATCTTCTACTTGATCTTCAATAGGAGTGTCCTCTTCCTCTTCTATTACCAAAAATAGAATCTCTTTTTTTTTTCACTATTTGAGAAACTTTCATCATTGCCACTTGAAGCATTGATTGCTTCTTCCACATAGAAACTCTTTTTGTGCTTTTGAAAGTTCTTTTTTTCATGCTTGCTTTGACCATACCTATTTTTCTTTTCATACCTAAATTTTCTTTCTTCCTTTTTCTTATAATCTTGTTTCTCTTCACTACTACTACTTCTATCTTGTGGACAGTTAGATGCGTAGTGACCAAAGTCACCACAATTAAAACATTTCACAGTCTTCATATCTTTGTGTTTTCTTAAGCCTTTCTTATTTCTTCTCACATAGTTAGCTTCTTCATTACTTCTTGACTCATCACTTGATTCTAATTTCTTATCTTTTGTCTTCTTTGAAGCCTTGAATGTTGCCTCTCTTTTTTATGTTTGATATTTCTCTATCCTCATCTCATAGGCTGTGAGAATTCCATGTAACTCATCCATTGTCAACCTATCGAGATCCTTCATCTCTTCTATTGCTAAAACCTTTGCATCATACCTCATGGGGAGTGATCTTAATACTTTATGAGCAACACTAGAGTCCTCAATTTCTAATCCAAGTCCTCGCATGGTATTAACAACTTCATCAACAAGGAGTAAGTATTTAGCAATATCTTCCTCATCTTTCATCTTTAATTCTTCAAACCTCCTCTTGTGAGTTTGAAGTTTTTCCAACTTAACCTTGTTATCTCCTTCATATGTTTGCTTCAATTTGTCCCATATTTATTTTGTTGATTTGCATTGCATAACTTTCATAAATTTTGATTCATGTAATCCACTTAAGATTCCATTCATAGCCTTGGCATTATTTACATATAATTGCTTGCCATCCTTATATATGGGAGGAGTAGTTGTAGGTTTGAACCCATCCTCAATAGATTGCCATGTTTCATATCCTTGTGCCATCAAATAAGTCTTCATCCTCATACTCCAGAAAGCATAATTATTCCCATCAAATATTGGAGCCTTATTTGTTGAAGATCCATTCTGAGAAGCCATCTATGTTCCTGTAAGATCTTCCTTCAAGTTGTTAGAATTTTTTGAAGGAACCCACTCTGATACCAATTGAAGAACACAAGCTTATATTGAGAGGGGGGGTGAAAAGTATAAGATAAACTTTTACTTTTCTTTCCCAAACAATATTATCCAATGTTATCAATTGCAATATCCTTTCATAGCATTATTAACCAATCTCATCAATAGCAGTAACAAGGCAATGCACAAATCATCACACACATGAGAGACACAAATTTAACATGGTTCATCCAATGTGGGTTATGTCCACAGAGAAAATATTTCTTCTAAATTTTCTCAACCAATATCTTGGGAACCAATTCCCTATTACAATATTTATGGACCTCTATCCAAAGGAGATCTCAATCCCCTATGCTCAAGTTTATGGACCTCTATCCATAGGAGACCTCTATCCCCACTACTCTAGCTAGTGGACCTCTATCCACAAGAGACCTCTGTCCCCACTACTCTGGCTAGTGGACCTCTATCCATAGGAGACCTCTGTCCCCACTGCTCTAGCTAGTGGAACTCTATCCCCACTACTATGGCTAGTGGACCTCTATCCACAAGAGACCTCTTTCCCCACTGCTCTAGTCACCTCCAAAGCTGGTACACACATCTACTTAACTTTGCTCCAAATCTGCACACACTACATGCACAAATCTATCTCAACTCTATCCCAAATATACACACATTACATGCACAAATCTGTCTCAACTATGTCCCAAATATGCACATATTACATGCACAAATCTATCTCAACTCTATCCTAAATCTGCACACATTACATGCACAAATATATCTCAACTCTATCCCAAATTCTGCTCACATGACATGCACAAATTTTTCTCAAACCTGCTTACCCAAGTCTTCACACAAGACTTGCTCAAATCTATCTCAAACTTGCTTCAAGTCTTCTCACAAGACTTTCTCAAATCTACCTCACAATATCTACTCAACTCTGCTCTAACACATGCTCAAAACTACTTATAACACATGCTCAAATATGCTCATAACACATGCTCAACCAATCCAAAATCTTGCACACAAATGATGTTCAAAACAATGCTTGTATCTCTTTCAGAAATGCTTTCTTCAACTAGGCCATTCAGACATATTCTTCCCAGAATTCGTTTAACCTCTTGAACATATAGAGAATGATATGCACTAACAAATGCTCAATATGTTCTTCACATTCATTAAGTCTATCGCTTTCACATGTCTCACATTTATTGCATTCTAAAGGTAGCTCTAGTCTAGCACTTGATAACTGACCTTCTTATATATTTTCCACAATCAAAATTGATACACACACTTGCTTCACAAATATAATTTCTAACACTTGCACATTCACTTTCAAGAACACTCAACCCAATGCACAACTTGTTCTCAAAGATCAAATACAATAATGCACAAGTTTGCTCTCAACCCTAGCACAAGTGTTTCCAATTTCTTTCAAGGATAAAGCACAACTTGTTCACAAACTCTAGCACAAGTATTTTCAATTTCTTTCAACAAGGATGCACATTTTGTTTCACAAACCCTAGCTCAAATATTTCCAACAATGCACATATATAATCCTTATTTCTCCACCTTATGATTCAAAAATATTTGCTCAACCAAACACCTTTAAGAAGGAATGATATCACCATACCTCTTAACTTGCTTTGATGAAGATGTGCCTTCAAAAACCTGTCTCAAAAGAATTTCCCTTTCAAAGTGCCACTTCAAAACTAGTTAGTAGATCTCTCTTTCAAATCATCCACATTAAATTTCTCCTTTAAAAATGTGCACAATAGAATCTGAAAAATAATGCTCTATGACTTTTGTTCTCAAATATGAAGCATTAATAATTATCAAAAACCCTTCAACATTCCTTTTCACCATACAAAAATTACAATAAAAAATCAAACCACAATAACACCTTATAACTCCTTTCACAAGAAATAATTCTCAAACACCCATAATGTTTTACTCAATAACCAAATATACAACTTACAATATTTAAATCAATCACATACACCTTATACCTCCTTTTGAGAATATAATATCACAACTTCCAAAATTATTCCATGCAAACTTTACAATATCAAATATTCTTTTAACACCTTATTGCTCCTCAAAATAATTTCAAATCATAATATAAAATGTCCTTTGTTACACCTTATGGCTTCCTCTAATTAAAATATCAAATTAAATATTTTCCCTCTAAAATCTTCAATCATGCACAATGAACGAAACACTTTAGGCACTTAATTTTTAATTCAAAAATTCATACCTTTCATGAGCCCACGATTTACCCCTTTGCTACCTTGCAAAAAGTGCTTCGTAGGATTTGACCCTACGACCTCCTTCTCCATGGTGCTCTAATGCTAGCCTAGCGACCATTTGGGCTAGCCACCCACTTGAAATTTAACATGCAACAAGCTTCCTTTATCTCCTCCTCTATGGACCAATCAAAATGTTATCTCTACCATCAAAACTATCCTCTACGTGATTCGAACCAATGATCACCTCTCTCATAGCGACTTAGCGCTGCCCTAGCATCCAACTACGCTAGCCTGCCAGCTTGGAACCAAGTTGCACAACCCTTCACTTTATCCTTGTTGTCTCTTTCATCGAAAATTATGCTCCTCTTATTTTGCGATTCGTCATCTCCAAGCCCGAGCGGATTTTTTCCACCACACACATTTGCAAAGGTTTTGAAACTTTATTTATATGAATTTGCCCTCCTCTTGTCATGACGTCGACACTTCTTTTAACCCTTGAAACCTTTGCATTATAATATTAAAATATTATAATGTTAATACTTGAAACCTTGGTGTATTGAAAATAATTCTTTGTCTTTAAATCTTTGCCTCCTTTTTCATAATATTTAAATTTTCATTTAAATATTATAAACATAAATATTATAAACCTTTTATTTACAACAAACATTTCTTTACAACAATTTTCTTGCTTGAGATATAGCCTACCTTGCCAACCATTGAAGAATATTTATGTCTTTCCAAGCTCTTTGACATTAACCCCTTTGAAACATCTTTGACATCAATGACAACTCAATATGCTCAATATTTCCAACAATCTCCCCCTTTGTCATTGATGGAAACCCTTCTAAAATATTTCCTTTAATGATCACTGGATTCCAAATCTACTCCCCCTGAGAAGTTGCTCCCCCTTACCGATTTCTCTCCCCCTTACTAAAACTCTCCCCCTTTGACATCAATGGCAAAGGGCTCCTTTGGGGCTAAAAATAAGACTCTTAGCTCAGCCCCCTCACCACCTCCTCTCCTTGAGGTGATCAATTTTGGGGTGGGAGTAAGACTACTCCCAACTTACAATGCTCTTCTCCTTTCTCAACTTTCTTCTTCCATACCTTTGAAGTTGTACCTCTTTGAACCTTTTGATCATCTCTGTCCTTTCTTGTCTTTGGAAGTTCTGGAAACTATGTTCTACACCACCTTGCTTTATGCCCAAAATTATTGCAATTGTAACACTTGATGTTGTGATTCTTGAAAGGTGCAAATGTCCTAAAATTTCTTCTAGTGAGGCCATAATCATTCCTTCCATGATTCCTGCAATGTAAAGCTTTGTGACCAAAATGTTTACATGAGAAGCAATGCCCTTGGAAGAAATATTCATCTTGCCTTGGAAAATATGGTCTCTTGGTCCTTTCTTTGCCTTCTCTATGATGATCCATGTTTCTTTTTTGTGCATTGTTTTCTTCCTTAATGATGCTTCCACTTCCTAACTCATCAACATATGTCTTAGGTTCTTCTTCAATCTCTTCCTTTGAAACTTCCTTTCCTTTGGAGCTTGACTCCCCTTTTTGTACCTCTTGACCTTCTTCATAGCCTAGTCTTGTTTTGTTAAATGAAGATTTTTGTGCTTTGATAATGTTATCCAAAGATTTTGAACTTTTCCCAAACTTGTGCAACTTATCCTTAGAATATTTCACTTCCATCCTTAGAGAAACCACTTCATGTTCTAATCTTTCACATTCTAACTCTTTTACCTCTAAATTTTCAACCATAACTTCTTCAAATCTCCTTGCCTTAACTTTTAAGTTTTTGAGATCTTGTAGAAGATTTTCCTTTATTTCCTCATCTTCTTGAACTTGAGCCTTCAATCTTGAGTTCTTCTTTCTAAATCTTTTCAACTCTCTAAGAGCAATAATAAGTTCCTCTTCTAGGTCAACTGTGGCTTCTTCTTCTATTTTTGAATCTTCCTCTAGGTCTTCAATTATAGGAGCATCTTCTTTTTCTTCTACTTGGTCAAAAACATCTTCTACTTGATCTTCAATAGGAGTGTCCTCTTCCTCTTCTATTGCCAAAAATAGAATCTCTTCTTTTTCACTATTTGAGAAACTTTCATCACTGTCACTTGAAGCACTACTTGCTTCTTCCACATAGAAACTCTTTTTGTGCTTTTGAAAGTTCTTCTTTTCATGCTTTCTTTGACCATACCTATTTTTCTTTTCATACCTAAATTTTCTTTCTTCCTTTTCTTATAATCCTGTTTCTCTTCATTGCTACTACTTCCAACTTGTGGACAATTAGATGCGTAGTGACCAAAGTCACCACAATTAAAACATTTCACAGTCTTCATATCTTTGTGTTTTCTTAAGTCTTTCTTATTTCTTCTCACATAGTTAGCTTCTTCATTACTGCTTGACTCATCACTTGATTCTGATTTCTTATATTTTGTCTTCTTTGAAGCCTTGAATGTTGCCTCTCTTTTTGATGTTTGATCTTTCTATGTCCTCATATCATAAGCTATGAGAATTCCATGTAACTCATCCATTGTCAACCTATTGAGATCCTTCATCTCTTCTATTGTTGAAACCTTTGCATCATACCTCATGGGGAGTGATCTTAATACTTTTTAAGCAACACTAGAGTCCTCAATTTTTAATCCAAGTCCACGCATGGTATTAACAACTTCATCAACATGGAGTAAGTATTTAGCAATATCTTCCTCATATTTCATCTTCAATTCTTCAAACCTTCTCCTGTGAGTTTGAAGTTTTGCCAACTTAACCTTGCTATCTCCTTCATATGTTTGCTTCAATTTATCCCATATTTCTTTTGTTGATTTGCATTGCATAAATTTCACAAATTTTGATTCACGTAATCCACTCAAGATTCCATTCATAGCCTTGGAATTATTTACATATAATTGCTTGCCATCCTTATCTATGGGAGGGGTAGTTGTAGGTTTGAAGTGACATTTTAACCCATCCTTAATAGATTGCCATGTTTCATATCCTTGTACCATCAAATAAGTCTTCATCCTCATACTCCAAAAAGCATAATTATTCCCATCAAACATTGGAGCCTTATTTGTTGAAGATCCATTCTGAGAAGCCATCTATGTTCCTATAAGATCTTCCTTCAAGTTTTTAGAATTTTTTGAAGGAACCCGCTCTAATACCAATTGAAGAACACAAGCTTATACTAAGAGGGGGATTGAATAGTATAAGATAAACTTTTACTTTTCTTTCCCAAACAATATTATCCAATGTTATCAATTGCAATATCCTTTCATAGCATTATTAACCAATCTCATCAATAGAAGTAACAAGGTAATGCACAAATTATCACACACATGAGAGACACAAATTTAATGTGGTTCACCCAATGTGGGTTACATCCACGGAGAAAATATTTCTTCTAAATTTTCTCAACAAATCTCTTGGGAACCAATTCCCTATTACAATGTTTATGGACCTCTGTCCAAAGGAGATCTCAATCCCCTATGCTCAAGTTTATGGACCTCTATCCATAGGAGACCTCTATCCCCACTGCTCTGGCTAGTGGACCTCTATCCACAGGAGACCTTTGTCCCCACTACTCTGGCTAGTGGACCTCTATCCATAGGAGACCTTTGTCCCCACTACTCTGGCTAGTGGACCTCTATCCATAGGAGACCTCTATCCCCACTTCTTTGGCTAGTGGACCTCTATCCACAAGAGACCTTTGTCCCCACTGCATTGGTCACCTCCAAAGATGGTACACACCTCTACTTAACTTTTCTTCAAATATGCACACACTACATGCACAAATCTATCTCAAATCTATCCCAAATCTACACACATTACATGCATAAATCTATCTCAACTATGTCCAAAATATGCACACATTACATGCATAAATTTGTCTCAACTCTATCCCAAATATGCACACATTATATGCACAAATGTATCTCAAACTTACTTCAAGTCTTCTCACAATACTTGCTCAAATATGCCTCAAACCTTCTTATAGTCTTCTCACAAAAATTGCTCAAATCTGCCTCAAAATTGCTTCAAGTCTTCTCACAAGACTTGCTCAAATCTACCTCACAATATCTACTCAACTCTACTCATAACACATGCTCAAATATGCTTATAACACATACTCAAATCTGCTCATAACATATGCTCAACCAATCCAAAATATTGCACACAAATGATGTTCAAAATAATGCTTGTATCTCTTTCAGAAATGTTTTCTTCAACTAGGACATTCAGATATATTCTTCCCAGAATTCGTTTAACCTCTTGAACATATAGAGAATGATATGCACTAAAAAATGCTCAATATGTTCTTCACATTCATTAAGTCTATCATTTTCACATGTCTCACATTTATTGTGATGCATGTCGTTAATCACATCATTTGATCTCAATAATATATCAATCTAAGGTGGTGTCCAAGGTAATTTACGAGAGAAGACTTTAAGCAGGGTTGCATTTTTAGTTCATTTAGGAGCAGCAGGTTTTACTGGCAAAACATATTATGTGGGGATTTTTAGGTCATATTTACTTTGGACTACATAAAACAAATTAATCTAATGGCAGAAATGAGAATCTAATTATCTGTTGCAAGAATGAAATTTTTGAATCTGTAAATACTTCTATTTCAGAAGATTGTCAATCTTCTGAACAGGGATTGACAGCAAGAGAAAAAGAATACAGGAAATGCAAATTAAATGCTTGAAATGGAAACATGCAAAATTAAAAGTTATAATCTGCTGAAAATAGAAATAGTAATCAAAAGATCAAATTCTGAAAGAAATTGCGGTTTTATGCTAAACAAGAAATGTTAGTCTGAAATAAAAATAAAATAGACAAATAATCAACTAACTTTGTTGCAACAAGAATTAGAGAAAAACCTATCTGGTTAGTCCTTCTCCTAGGCCTGGAATTGGCTAGCTTCTTTCTCCAGAAGAAGGTGTGAAACTCCTTTTACTTACTAAACTTCACACACACTCATATGACACAGAAAATATAAAAGAACTGCACTTTTATTCCAAAATCATCATTTACAAATATGTTGCTACATATTACAGATCTGAAATTAAACTGCTATATAATTTCTTCTATTAAAAACCCTATGTACATAGCTCTACCAATATGGGAGCTATTTTTTTATAATTAATTAAAGCCTATTTACGTGCATAAAAATATGCCATTCTTATCTTCCAACATATTTGCCTATTATGTTGCAGTTATCTTGTAGATAATTCAGGAAAGTAGTTGCAGCAATTGATATTTTCCTTGAACGGGGTCTTATGGTCAACAAGGGAGGAAGGAGACAGATGTGATATATTTTCCTATCTTTCCTCAACCCAAAAAGTGCTTTTTCAATTGTTGAGAAACCACAAAATTCAAACTAGAGTGTTCCAAAGATCTTCGAAATATAACTAATGTAGGTGTTCCTTGACTTCAGAATGCTTTCAAAATAATTGTTTCAACTGCTGGTTTTAGGAAGGTCTTCAATTCTAACTCCTAGAAGGTGGCTCCAATTAACTTCTTCTGCCTCCATTGATAAATTCCATGCCTTGCCATTTATTGGCAACTGGCTGGAATTTATATTGAAATCCTTCTTTTTACTACACAATTACAGATCTTCGGAAATATCTTGTAGATTTAGATTAAACATTGCATAAAAAATTATATATAAATATATATAAATGTTTTTTATTATCCTTGCATGCTCATCATTTAACAGATTATGCTAAATTAACACAAAACTATACAAAAACTGTAAAAATAAGGTATAATATCTCTAAACACAACAATCATGCAAATATCTGATATATAGCATATTAAATCAATTTAATCAACATAAGAGACATCTCATAGAGTTTTTAGGCAATTTCAATGGTTCAAAACATATCATGATAGAGGCATTTCCAAGCCTCATCATATTGCATTCTAAAGGTAGCTCTAGTCTAGCACTTGATAACTAGCCTTCTTATGTATTTCCCACAATTAAAATTGACACACAAACTTGCTTCACAAATCTTATTTATAACACTTGCACATTCACTTTCAAGAACACTCAACCCAATGCACAACTTATTCTTAAAGATAAAATACAATAATGCACAAGTTTGCTCT
Organism: Wollemia nobilis; assembly: GCA_028583015.1. NCBI lineage: Eukaryota > Viridiplantae > Streptophyta > Pinopsida > Araucariales > Araucariaceae > Wollemia > Wollemia nobilis. The sequence goes on along the minus strand of JAQPPZ010016436.1, from coordinate 15,566,105 downwards.
CAATCCTAGCACAAGTGTTTCCAATTTCTTTCAATAATAAAGTACAACTTGTTCACAAACTCTAGCACAAGTATTTTCAATTTATTTCAACAAGGATGCACATTTTATTTCACAAACCCTAGCTCAAATATTCCCAAAATTGCACATATATATAATCCTTATTTCTCCACCTTATGATTCATAAATATTTTCTCAACCAAACACCTACAATAAGGAATGATATCACCATACCTCTTAACTTTCTTTTATGAAGATGTGCCTTTAAAAACGTGTCTCAAAAGAATTTCCCTTTCAAAGTGTCACTTCAAAAACTAGTTAGTAGATCTCTCTTTCAAATCATCCACATTAAATTTCTCCTTTAAAAATGTACACAATAGAATATAAAAAATAATGCTCTATGACTTTTGTTCTCAAATATGAAGCATTAATAATTATCAAAAACCCTTCAACATTCCTTTTCACCATACAGAAATTACAATAAAAAAATCAAACCGTAATAACACCTTATAACTCCTTTCATAAGAAATAATTCTCAACACCCATAATGTTTCACTCAATAACCAAAGATACAATTTACAATATTTAAATCAATCACATACACCTTATACCTCGAATATCACAACTTCCAAAACAATTCCATGCAAACTTTACAATATCAAATATTTATTTAACACCTTATTGCTCTTTCAAAAAGAATTTCAAATCATAATATAAAATATCCTTTGTTACACCTTATGGCTCCCTCTAATTAAAATATCAAATTAAATATTTTGCCCTCATAAATCTTCAATCATGCACAGCGAACGAAACACTTTAGGCACTTAATTTTTAATTCAAAAATTCATACCTTTCATGAGCCCACGATTTACCCCTTCGCTAACTTGCAAAAAGCACTTTGAAGGATTTGACCCTGTGACCTCCTTCTCCAAGGTGCTCTAACGCTAGCCTAGTGACAAACTAGGATAGCCTCCAACTTGAAACATAACATGTAGCAATATTCCTTTATCTCCTCCTTTGCAGACCAATACAAACACTGTCTCTACCATAAAAATTGTTCTCTACATGATTCGAACTAGCGATCACCTCTCTCACAGTGACTTGGTGCTACCCTAGCATCCAGATGAGCTAGCATGCTATCTTGGAACCAATTTGGACAACCTTTCACATTATCCTTGTTGTCCCTTTCACCGAAAATCATGCTCCTCTTCTTCTGCGATTCGTCATCTCCAAGCCCAAGTGGATTTTGTCTTTCTTTTTCACCACCAACATTTGCAAAGGTTTTGAAACTTTATTTATATGAATTTTTCCTCCTCTTGTCATGATGTCAGTGCTTCTTTTAACCCTTGAAACCTTTGCATTATAATATTAAAATATTATAATGTTAATACTTGAAACCTTGGTGTATTGAAAATAATTCTTTTGTCTTTAAATATTTGCCTCCTTTTTCATAATATTTAAATTTTCATTTAAATATTATAAACCTTTGTCCTTCTTATAATATTTAAAATAAATATTATAATCCTTCTTCTCTTATAGACCTTTGTCTAAAGTAAACCTCTTAAACCTTTTTGTCCTTCTTATTTATAATATTTAAACATAAATATTATAAACCTTTTATTTACAATAAACCTTTCTTTACAACAATTTTCTTGCTTGAGATATAGCCTGCCTTGCTAACCATAGAAAAAAAATTATGTCTTTCCAAGCTCTTTGACATTAACCCCTTTGACAACATTCCTTTGACATCAATGACAACTAAATATGGTCAATATTTATAACAATCTCCCCCTTTGTCATTGATGGAAACCTTTCTAAAATATTTCCTTTTAAGATCACTGGATTCCAAATCTACTCCCCCTGAGAAGCTGCTCCCCCTTACTGATTTCTCTCCCCCTTACTAAAACTCTTCCCCTTTGACATCAATGGCAAAGGGCTCCTTTGGGGCTAAAAATAAGACTCTTAGCTCAACCCCCTCACCACCTCCTCTCCTTGAGGTGATCAATTTTGGGGTGGGAGTAAGACTACTCCCAACTTACAATGCTCTTCTCCTTTCTCAACTTTCTTCTTCCATACCTTTGAAGTTGTACCTCTTTGAACCTTTTGATCATATTTGTCCTTGCTTGTCTTTGGAAATTCAGGAAACTTTGTTCTAAACCACCTTGCTTTATGCCCAAAATTACTGCAAGTGTAACACCTGATGTTGTGATCCTTGATAGGTGCAAATGACCTAAATTTTCTTCTGGTGAGGCCATAATCATTCCTGCCATGATTCCTGCAGTGTAAAGCTTTGTGACCAAAATATTTATATGAGAAGCAATGCCCTTGGAAGAAATATTCATCTTGTCTTAGAAAATATGGTCTCTTGGTCCATTCTTTGCCTTTTCTATGATGATCCATGTTTCTTGTTTGTGCATTATTTTATTCCTTAATGATGCTTCCACTTTCTAACTCATCAACATATATCTTAGGTTCTTCTTCAATCTTTTCCTTTGAAACTTCCTTTCTTTGGAGCTTGACTCCCCTTTTTGTACCTCTTGACCTTCTTCATAGCCTAGTCCTATTTTGCTAAATGAAGATCTTTGTGCTTTGATAATGTTATCCAAAGCTTCTAAACTTTTCCCAAACCTGTGCAGCTTATCCTTAGAATATTTCACTTTCATCCTTAGAGAAACCACTTCATGTTCTGATATTTCACATTCTAACTCTTTTGCCTCTAACTTTTCAACCATAACTTCTTCAAATCTCCTTGCCTTAACTTTTAAGTTTTTGAGATCTTGTAGAAGCTTTTCCTTTATTTCCTCATCTTCTTGAACTTGAGCCTTCGATCTTGACTTCTTATTTATAACTCTTTTCAACTCTCTATGAGAAACAATAAGTTCCTCTTCTAGGTCAACTATGGCTTCTTATTCTATTTTTGAATCTTCCTCTAGGTCTTCAATTATAGGAGCATCTTTTTTTCTTCTACTTGATCAGAAACATATTCTACTTGATCTTCAATAGGAGTGTCCTCTTTCTCTTCTATTTCCAAATTTGAGAATTTTTTGTCACTGTAACTTGAAGCATTGCTTGCTTCTTCCACATAGAAACTATTTTTGTGCTTTTGAAAGTTCTTCTTTTCATGCTTGCTTTGACCATACCTATTTTTATTTTTATACCTAAATTTTCTTTCTTCCCTTTTCTTATAATTATGTTTCTCTTCACTACTACTAGTTCTAGCTTATGGAAAGTTAAATGCATAGTGACCAAAGTCACCACAATTAAAACATTTCATAGTCTTCATATCTTTGTGTTTTCTTAAGCATTTCTTATTTCTTCTCACATAGTTAGCTTCTTCATTATTGCTTGACTCATCACTTAATTTTGATTTCTTATCTTTTGTCTTCTTTAAAGCCTTGAATGTTGCCTCTATTTTTTTATGTTTGATCTTTCTTTGTCCTCATCTCATAGGCTGTGATAATTCCATGTAACTCATCTATTGTCAACCTATCGATATCCTTCATCTCTTCTATTGCTAAAACCTTTGCATCATACCTCATGGGGAGTGATCTTAATACTTTTTTAGCAACACTAGAGTCCTCAATTTCTTATCCAATTCCATGCATGGTATTAACAACTTCCTCAACACAGAGTAAGTATTTAGAAATATCTTTCTCATATTTCATCTTCAATTCTTCAAACCTCCTTTTGTGAGTTTGAAGTTTTTCCAATTTAACCTTGATATTTCCTTCATATGTTTGCTTCAATTTATCCCATATTTCTTTTGTTGATTTGCATTGCATAACTTTCACAAATTTTAATTCACGTAATCCACTTAATATTCCATTCACAGCCTTGGCATTATTTACATACAGTTGCTTGTCATCCTTATCTGTGCGAGGAGTAGTTGTAAGTTTGAACCCATTCTCAATAGATTGCCATGTTTCATATCCTTGTACCATCAAATAAGTCTTCATCCTCATACTCTAGAAAGCATAATTATTCCTATCAAACATTGGAGCCTTATTTGTTGAAGATTCATTTTGAGAAGCCATCTCTGTTTCTGTAAGATCTTTCTTCAAGTTGTTAGACTTTTTCGAAGGAACCCGCTCTGATACCAATTGAAGAAGATAAGCTTATACTAAGAGGGGGGTGAACAGTATAATATAAAATTTTACTTTTCTTTCCTAAACAATTTTATCCAATGTTATTAATTGCAATATCCTTTCATAGCATTATTAACCAATATCATCAATAGTAGTAACAAGGCAATTCACAAATCATCACACACATGAGAGGCAAATTTAATGTGGTTCACCCAATATGGGTTATGTCCATGGAGAAAATATTTCATTTAAATTTTTTCAACCAATCTCTTGGGAACCAATTCCCTATTACAATGTTTTTAGACCTCTATCCAAAGGAGATCTCAATCCCCTATGCTCAAGTTTATGAACCTCTATCCATAAGAGACCTCTATCCCCACTGCTCTGGCTAGTGGACCTCTATCCATAGGTATCTCTTTCCCTAGTGCTTTGGCTAGTGGACCTCTATCCACAGGAGACCTCTGTCCCCACTAATCTAGCTAGTATACCTCTATCCATAGGAGACCTCTGTACCCACTACTTTGGCTAATGGACCTCTATCCATAGGATACCTCTATCCCCACTACTCTAGTCACCTCCAAAGCTAGTACACACCTCTACTTAACTCTGCTCAAAATTTGTACATACTACATGCACAAATCTATCTTAATTCTATCCCAAATTTGCACACATTACATGCACAAATCTGTCTCAAATATGTCCTAAATTTACACACATGACATGCATAAATTTATCTCAAATATATCCCAAATATGTACACATTACATGCACAAATCCATATCAAACCTTCTTCAAGTCTTCTCATAAGACTTGCTCAAATATGCCTCAAACTTGCTTCATGTCTTCTCATAAGGCTTGCTCAAATTTGCCTCAAACCTGCTTCAAGTTGATGCACTGTCATTAAGCACATCATTAATTCTCAATGAATTTGTCAATCCAGGGCAGTGTACAAGGCTATCTACGAAAGGAGTGAACAGGGCTATAATTTAAGGTCAATTGGGAGCAACAAGTCTTATTGGTGGAACTGATTGTGTGGGGGTTTTTAGGTCTCTTCTACCTCTAAATTGCATAAATTGAACTTTAATATAATTGCAAGAATGAAAACTAATTGTTGATTACAGAAATGAAACCTTAGTTATAGTTGCAAGAATGAAATCCGATTAAATTGCAGAATTAAAACCCTAGTTACAGTTGCAGAATTGGAAACCTAATTACTAGTTGCAAAATGAAAGTCTATTTACTCTTGCAATAATGAAAACTAAAATTAAGTCCTATCAATACTCTGTAATAGAAGGTTGTCAATCTTCTGTGCAGGGGTTGACAACAAAAACAATAATGCAGGAAAATTGCAGAAAACTGTAAATTGCTGGAAATGGAAATTGCAGTAAATTGGAAAGTTGTTGGAAAGCAAAAAGACTAATCAGATCTACTGCTAATCACATCACAAAAGTATCTTGAATAGAAAATAAATTATTAGGACTGAAATGGATGTTAACTACTACAAAAGAATGAAATTGACAAGTTTCACAGCTTATTCTGCTATAGCAAAATCAGAACAAAACCTGTCTGTTAGTCCTCCTCCTAGGTCTGGAAGTGGCCAGCCTCCTTTTCCAGAAGAAGGTATGAGTTCCTCTCTCTCTAAATATTACTCACACTCAAACATAACAGAATGAATAGAAAAACTTGTACTTTATTGATTCAGAACATGATTACAAATCTGCTGCTAAAACCTGTTACAGAACTGTAACAGTCTCAGTTTTCTCGCTTATTCTCTATCTATATTTTCTCTACTACTATTTCTATTGTTATTATTATTAGCTCAACCTGGATGGGAGCTATCTTTTATAGATGCCTAAAATCTAATTACAACAGAAAATATACTCTGCAAATCAATTCCTGTTATTCTACAGTATTCCCTGGGTTTATCCTAGAAGAGGATCTTTTCCATAAATTGTGGCTTTGGATGGCAAGGACGACAAAGTTAGATGGGAGATATTTTCCTTTAACCTCCTCAGCCTTCTTTCCCTTTTTCCACCATCAAAAATCAGTCAACAGGTCAAAAAGTGCTTTATGTTCTCAATCCGGAGCTAAGTGGCTCAATCCGAAGATATTCGCTCAATCCGAAGAGACTGTATTTCTCAATCCGAAGATCTTCAGAATGACCAACTATGTACTCTTCAATTGATTTCAGCTGCATTTCTCAGGTGGATTAGTCCTCAGGATCATATTGCAATAGCCTTCATTCCTCTTCATGTGTGAATTCCATGCCTTGCCATTCATTGGTAGTTGGCTAGAATTTACACAGGAAAACCAGTTTCTGTTGCACAGTAATAGTTCTTTGCACTATTTTCTAAATTCAAAGAAATTAATGCTTGAGAAACATCAAAATAAGAATAGTAAAGTGTTGCTATCAGCCTAAGCATATCCCTTATGTAACAGGTCATGGCAAAGTGACATAAAACTACACAAAAACTATAAAAATCAACATATAATATTCCAAACACATCAATCATGCAAACAATTAATACACAACATATTAGATCAACTTAACTAGTATATAAAGTAAATCACAGAGTTTTAGGCAAGTTTTAGTTGTTCAAAACATGCTATGATGGAGGCATTTCCAGGCCTCATCATTTTCCCCCCAACTTATATTAATGCATGTCCTCATGCATTCTGTTGGGCTATAGAATCACAGATATCCATATTCAAGTTCCATGATCTGTAGAACAACTTTTTGCCTATATAGTATCCTCTGTTCTCTTGAAGGTTTCTGAGCCAATTTTCAAACTGCTCATCTGGTTGAGGATCCTCTTCAAAATAGTAGGGAACTAGAGTAATGATGGTTGGAGGCCTAAATCTGAGACCTACCCAGTTATGCTGCATAATTTCAATAAGTTGTATCACCCCTTCTGCTCTTCTTCTGGACCATTCCAGATTAATGGGGGAGATAGGCTCCCTTTTCTGTAAAGACATGGAAAGTTCTGCCCATCTGTTTCTGCAATGTGATAATGCTGGAACAAAATTGTCATTACAAAAATTTTGGAATTTAGTTACACAGTCCCTCAAATTTCTCAAATACATCCTTTTGATATCATCCCTGTTCATCATGAGAAAATGTTGTCTGGTGATAATCGGATGATTTGGCTGAATTGCTCTGACTAACAATTCAGCTCTTAATTCAATTTCCTTATTTTACCTTTTTTCTTGGTCCCAGTAAAACTAATTTTGTAAGGTAGACATAAAAGCTCTCAATTGCACATCTCCTATGCAAATCTAGGGGTGGAAATCTACATCCTCTGGAATGAAAAAGTTGTGCAGAAATAACTCACATAGCAAGTTTTTCTGCTCTGTAGGACTGTTGAAGTAAGCTTCCAAAAACTCTTCAACTTTTTCCAGTTTATAGGGGAGACCTGAGCTAATTCTCATAACCTGCCATCTCAGATATCTCTCCTTCAGAATGAGACTGTAAAACCTGGCAGGTCTTCTGAATTGAACCAAAAATTCAGCAATTTGACATAGGTCAGTTACTTTTTCATTCAATGCACTGATTTCTGTGTCCTTTGTCTCCAGTTGTTTTCCTACCAGTTTCAATTTCTCAACTTGTGTGGCAAGCTTTTCATATTTGATCATCTAGTTAGCAATGTCTGTATTATACTGCTCCAGGGATACAGTATTGGGTGGTCTAATTACAGGTTGAAACTTAGGCAACAGTTCCACCTGTACCCCTTTTTCTGCCACTTCTACTGGTTGGACATCTGATAGCAATTCTACTTGTATCCCTTTTTCTGCTACTTCCACTGGTTGGACATCTGACAACAATTCTACTTGTATCCCTACTTCTACAGAAATCTTATTCAGAGGAGCACTTACTTGATTATTTACATTTTGTTGTTCAAAATGCTCCTGTGTTGGTGTTTCTTGTAGACATAACTATTGTGACTCTCCACAGATATTCTTTTCTGGGCTCTTGATCGATTCTGGAGCATCTCCGGATTGAGAAGGTGTTGCTTCGGAATGGAAGGGCACTGCTTCGGAATGAGCTCTTGTGTTTTCATCCAAAGATGCCTCTATCAAGGGGGAAGAATTATCTACCCTAGATAATCCAAGCAGTAATTGAGCCAACTCTTCCTCATTATCTACTGTAGTTGACTATTTTTCAAATTGTAATAGTCTGCTCTTTAGTTCCTCCACTTCCTGCTGCAACTCTACAATTCTTTTTTCATGTTTTTCAATGATATTTTCCTTCTCCTCAACCCATCTGGTTTGTGTTTTAATCACACTCTTGGCTGCTCTCAACTGTTCTGCAATGTCCACCTCCTCTTCTTCTGATTTAGAATCTGATGTAGACAAATTATCTATAGTTTGTTGCTCAACCATTATCTCACTTTTTGTTTCAATTGTTCGGTCCTGTTCAGAAGGTTCCATAAGGTTATCTATGATTGCATCCAAGTTTGCATCAATTTCAAAATTGTCTTGTCCAGACTCTTCCTCAACCAACTATTCAAGAAATTCTAAAAAATCCTCCAAGGTGGTATTTACAGTGGTTGGTTGTATTTCTGTGACATCAGGACTGCCTTGGTTGTTTTCCTCTTCAATCATCTATTTTTCTGTTTCTTTCAGGTGGAGTCTTGTAGACCTCCTGGTTCCTGGTGTATACTTTCTCTTCTTACTCTATTTTCTTGTGTCAATAGGGGCTGTAGGAATTGTATCAGGTTCTGGTGGAATTTCCTCTACTTCCACTTCTGTCTCTTCTCTAGTTTTGCTGGGAACTTCACTCCCCTGTTCTGTCAGATCAACAATATTCTCAGAAAAATGGACCCTCTTCTATTTTCCTTTTCTGTTGCCAGTTCTAGACCCTCTCTTAGTTTGTGAGGTTGAAGGTTCTGGGGAAAGGTACTCTGTTGCTTTTGTAGCAATATCTATAGTAGCATCTATTTCCTCCTCTACAGTAGCATCTGTTTCCTCCTCTATAGCAACATCTATGTCTTCTTCCTCCTCATCCTCTTTTTCGAAGACTACATCAGTCAGAGCAGAGTAAAACCTATCAAAGCTTCTTAGGTTTCCTCTGAAATGATGCTTGTAGACCAATTTGATAAGACCATGGTGGCGAGGGCTCCCTTTTCCCTCTTGATAGCATTTTGCCATGTTTTGCAGCTCCTGGTGCAGATATAGGGGAAGATTTACCCTAACCTCAGGTTGTTGCCTACCATGTCTAAGGTGGTTCAAAATTTTAAAATGATGCCCTGATAAAACTACATACTGCCCTTCACAGGTTAAAAACTTGATTACCCATGTGGCTACTTCATCCCAGGGTTTTTGCAAGTTGGTCCTCTTTACACCCTTACACATGTTGTTATTTATCAAGTATTCTGGTTCTTTATCATCTTCTTCCAAAAATTGACTAACTATGTTTGCTAGTGTATTCTTGCTAGTTCTAGAAATTTGAAGACCCTCTAATGGAAGTTCAGTAATTTGACTAAGAACTTTAGGGGTTACCTCAATTCTCATGTCGTTGATGTGCACCCTATTGTTTCTGAATGTGCGGGCAAATTCGGTAGCCAAATATTCAGAGCTTCCATCGAATTTGTCTAAAAATGGCATAAACCCTCCATCTTCAAAAATTTGCAACACTTCTGGAATCTCTCGAAGGATGGTAGTATCTCTTTGGTTCCATTTTTATCTTTCATCCCATTTTTTTGTTCTTGTTGTGCTAAAAATACTGCTCACCTCTGCTGCTACAGTCGTCCGCTAGGTCACTAGTTTCTGGTTTCTACAGAATTATAGGGTTTTCTCTTTGGATTTAATGTTATGTTCTTCTTTGAAAATAAATTCTTGTAATCATGTTGCATCAGTGATTACATCTTTAGAATGAAGAGTGGCACGCTTCCCTATTTTTGACTTGGACACCTATCCATCAATCATTGGATAGACGTCCTTGCCATCAAATCTCCTTAGCTCATCCGATCTATGCATGATTTTCCCACATGCATGGTTATCAGCAATGAACGGTGGTGGCACGTTATTAGTTATTTTCCCCATGATTTCATACTTCCTCGAGATGAGACAAATCTCATCGTGAACCAGTTGACATGTGTCAATGATCACATGGAGTCAAAAATTTTGTTGATCGTGTCTTTTCTCCCTCCTTGGATGCCACGTGGAAACATAACATTAAGTGCTCATTCCGAAGATTAAATTTCATTTCGAAGATAATTTTTATTTCGAAGACAAAGGTTCACTCCGAAGACAAAGCAGGACTTGTCATTTTGAAGATAGTTTTCAATCCGAAGACAAGGTTGGACTTGTCATTCTAAAGACAATTTTTAATCCGAAGACAAAGCTTCATTTCGAAGATACAATGCAACAGTCATTCCGTAGATACAATGCAATAGTCATTCTGAAGATACAACAGAAACCAACATTCTTCTTTTAAAACATGTTTTGCTTATGCCAACTCTTATGAACACTTTTATACTAATGGTTAATTGTCATATACTATATATCAAATATTTACAATGAGAAAAGTGCAAGAAACATATACCTGGTTAAAACAAGTTAATGCAAGTTTTTGAAAGATGACTACTTTTGTTGATGCTCTGTTGAGGCTTATTGCAATACTTCAAAAACAAATGTAGTTGGTGAATTTGTACAATGGTGACTCAAAATTTTTCAAGGTTATGCATGCTAGAAAACTGGTTTTCATGCATACCAACTCAATAGTGCCTTAGAAAAAGGTTTTCACTGCTGAGTTATTCATTTTTCTCTTTTTTTTTTTTTTTTTTTTTTTACCTCTCCTTTTCTCTCTTTTTTTTCTTTTTTTTTTTATTCTGATTATGCCCATGAAGGAATTCACAACTAGAATTTATTCATCTTTTTGTTTTCTGATTTTTTTTGTATTTTTCTGTTTTCTTGAAATCCATGATTATGCTCAATCTGTGGCAATTGTGGTGGAAGAGGGAATCTCTTCTACCTATTGTGCATCCAAGCTATCAAGTTGTTGCAAGAACTCCTCCTTAGTCAGAGGTGTATGGTACACTCGAAGGCGATGTCCATTCACTACCAACTTTCTCCGTGAATCATCAATGGGAGAGAGGCGAGCTGCTCCATTGTCAAATACTTCTTCAATCTGGTACGGTCCAAGCCATCTAGTCCTTAGTTTTCTAGGGAAGTCCACATAGCGAGAATCAAACAACAAAGCCCAATCTCCTTGCTAAAATTTTCTCTATTGTAGGTGGCCATCATGCCACAACTTCCTCTACTCCTGAATTACTTCAGTTTGGTGCAGAGCATCCAACCGAAGTTCATCCAATGCATTCAGCTACAGAATCCTATCCGCCTGTGCCTGTGACAATTCAATTCCAATTTCCAATGTTGTGCGCAATGTTAGTAGCTCAAATTCAATAGGTAGGAGGGGCTTTTTACCAAAAACCAGTTCATAAGGTGTGAATCCAGTAGTGGATTTCCAAGTAGTATTGTAAGCCCAAACTGCTTCAGGTAATTTATCTAGCCAGTTTCTCCTATGAACAACTACTATTTTCGTCAAGATCCGTTCCAATTCTCTATTTGTTACCTCAACTTGGCCATTTGCTTGTGGGTGGTAAGGTGATGATTTCCTATGTTTGATTTCATACAACTCTGTAAAAGCCTCAATAACTTTAGATGCAAATTGGGGTCCTTGGTCTGTGGTGATAGACCGTGGAGCTCCAAATCTCTAAAAAATTTGGTTATACAAGAAATCAGTGACCTTCTCTTCATGAGCATGTTTGAAAGCACGCACCTCTACCCACTTTGTTAGGTAATCAGTGCATACCAGAATATGCACCTTTCCTTGAGAAGGTGGATCAATAGGTCCCACAAAATCAAGCCCCCACCTCTCAAATGGTTCTAAAACCACTTGAGGCTGTAGTGGCATTTCATTTGTGTGAGTGGGTTTCCCCATTCTTTGGCATGCATCACAATGCCTGATGTACTTTTTCACATCCTTGTGAAGAGATGGCCAATAATATCTTGTTCCTAAAATTTTCCTAATTGTGCTTTTTACAGAATAGTGTCCACTAGAGGGTTCATCATGACAAGCCCTAAGGATATCATATACCTCATCCTTTCGGATGCACCTACGTAACACATGGTCAGGACTACTCTTGAAAAGCATACCTTGAATCCATTCAAAAGAAGAGCTCTGTTTGATCAATTGTTTTCTTTGTTTGGAAGTAAAATGTGGGGGAACTTTCCCTGTGACCAAATAGTTGGCTATATCTGCAAACCAAGGTGATTGGACAGATATAGCAAATAATTTTTCATCAGGAAAAGTGTCCTCCACTAATTCCCCTTCCTCTGTGTTCTGCAACCTGGACAAAAAATCTGCTACAACATTAGCTTTTCCTGGTTTATTGATTATTGTGATATCAAATTCCTACAGCAATAATAACCAACGGATAATCCTTGCACTCACCATAGGCTTATTCATCAAATATTTAATGGTTGTGTGATCTGTGTGAATGAATATTTGATAACCTGTGATGTAATGCCTAAATTTATTGATGGCATAGATTACTGCCAAGAATTCTTTCTCAGTTGTGGTATAATTTTTTTAGCTCCTATCAAGTTCTTGCTAATGTAGTAGATAGCATAGTGTTCACCATTGTCGATTTGTCCCAATGTTGCTCCAATTGTAGTATTGGAAGCATCAGTCTGTATGTGGAATGGTAATGTCCAGTTAGGTCCTCTTAACATAGGTGGAGTTACTAATTTTTCTTTCAGAGCTTCAAATGATTCTTGACACTTTGCAGTCCAGGAGAATTCAGAATCTTTAGTCAATAGGGCAAACATGGGATGGCCTATTGTGCTAAAGCTAGGAATAAACCTATGGTAAAAACCAATGTGTCCTAGGAAGCTTCTGACATCAGTCTGAGTTTTAGGAGGGAGAAGGTTCTTGATAATTTCCACCTTCTTTGGATCAACCTGGATCCCTTGAGGAGAGATGTGATGACCAAGAACTATTCCTTCCTCCATCATCATAAAACATTTGTCTGGATTTAAGGATAACTGGTAGGTTTCACAGTGAGTTAAAACTTTATCAAGGTGTTCCAATGTAAAGTCAAAAGTCTGTCCATAGACTGTGAAATCATCCATGTATATTTCAACACTGTTGGTAGTCAGATCAGAAAATATGGCTAACACTGCTCGCTGAAATGTTGTTGGGGCATTACACAAACCAAAAGGTAAGACCCTATAGGCAAATGTTCCCCATGGACAGGTAAAGGTTGTTTTCTCTTGATCTTCGAGTGCAACCTGAATTTGATTATATCCACTAAATCCATCAAGAAAACAAAAATATTTCTTTCCAAGCAAGAGTATCTAACACCTGATCTATGAATGGCAATGGAAAATGATCTTTGTATGTCACTTTGTTCAGTTCTCTATAGTCTATACATACTCTCATTTTTCCATTTTTCTTAGGCACTATAACCAATGGAGAGACCCACCGACTATCAAAAATTGGGTAAATGAATCCTACTTCCAGAAGTTTTTCAATTTCTTCTTTCACAATATCCCTCAAGGCAGGATTCAGTCTTCTCTGAGGCTGTCTTACAGGCTTGACATCTTCAGTATAAATTCTATGAGTACATACATCAGGGTGAATCCTTGACATATCTTTGTAATCCCAAGCAAAAGCATGGATATGCTTCTGCAAAATAGCTATCAATTTTTCTTCCTCTTCCCTAGTAAGCTGGCTATTTATGTTCAAAAATTTGCCTGGTTGGACTTCTATTTGTTTTGTATTTGGAAGGACTGAATTTACTTCTTCACAATTGTTGACTAGGGAATTAAGAGGACAATGATGAGATGGGAGGACATAAGAAGTTTTTGTCTCATTGATTTCTGATGGAAGCATATCCTGTATGGAACAATGAGAAGGGAAGATCAAGTGATGGTGCCACCCATGTGGTAGTGAAACAGATGTTTCCTATGATGGTATAGATGGCATTTCTTCAGAACTTTGACCTTCTTCTCTCACTAGCAATTGATTGATATTGGTTGCTTCCTCTTCTAACCCTTGTTCATGCAGAACATTCATTAGGACTATTTCATTTTCTAAAATTTCTGTGTCATGGAGGTCTTCTGTGTGTTCCCTTACTACCAAGGTGGCTAGTGTGGAAATAACCTCTTCTGGTTCTTCATCTGAGTCAGGAAACCATAACTGACCTATGAAATTGCTTAAAGGTCTTGCAGGAGGATATAGAGAAATCTGTTTTAGGTCAATACCATTTGAAATTATCATTTTTCCAGATCTGCAGTCTATAAAGGTTGTTGCAGTTGCAAGCCAAGGTCTTCCTAGGATAATGGGATAGCCATGTGCTGAGTTTCTTGGCTATAAAACCAAAAAATCTATAGGGTATTCCCAAGAAGAAACTTCTATAGGGACATCTTCAATGATACCTTCAGGTTTTGCAACTGACCTATCAGCCATTTCTAAAACTGTGAATGTGGGGTTGAGATGTTTGAGTTGTAATTGTTCCATTGTATCCTTGGTCATGATATTTATTGCAGCTCCTAGATCAACTAAGACGTTTGATATTGGTACTGAGCTTATGATCACTATGATAACTGGACTTCCTGGGTCACTATACTTTGGAGGTACTAGTTTTCCTGACAAGAGATCAACTATCTTTCCTTCAACATGAACAGTTTTAGGAAATGCTTTCTTTTTTCTTCCTGCTCTTCTGTTGCACAAATCTTGGATAGTTATTTTAATCATAGGTATATCCTTAATGGCTTGCAATAAGGGCAGTGATATGGTTAATTTTTTGAGTTCTTTCACTAACTCTGATTCAAAATTTTTTGTTGTAGTGTTAAGTCTCTCAGGGTATGGAATTATCCCTGATGAAGGTAATTGTTCTACCTGTGGTTCTATTTTTTCTTCTTCTTTCACTTCAATTATAATAGGTTCAGGTAAAACTTTCCCTGAACGTAGTTGTATGTTGCTACAATCCAGAATTTGCATATCTGAATTTCCTTCAGAATCAGCCATATAGGCAGGAGTTGCCTACCTTATGTTATTTGGATTTATTATAGGTTGAGTTGGTAATTGAGGTTGTTTCACCTATTGCATTTGTTGATTTGGTTTTCCTTGAAAATTTTGATTTGGTGCAAGCAACAAATTCTGAGTTTGACCTTGATTTCTTTGTTGCCTTGGATAGGACTGGTATTGTTGACCCCACTATTGTTGATTTTGCATCCAAGATGGATTACTTTGATTCTGAGTCCATGGTGGGTTATTTTGATTCCATGATGGGTTATTCTGGTTTTGATTCTAGGATGGATTATTCCAACCTGTCTGTGGCCATTCTTGAGAATTTGTCCATTGAGAATAATTCCAAGGACGTTGGGGTGGTTCTGACTGTCCCCAAGACATGTTTCCATGGTTGTTTCCCCAATTTGTAGGAAAACGAGGGGTATTTTGATATTGTTGAAAGTTTCCCCCTTGTCTTGGTCCCACATAATTGAGTTCTTCTATTTGAGTTTCTAGGATAGTTTTTAGTTGTGGTAGCAGATGACATTTGTCAGTCAAATGTCCTTTTGAGCAAATACTACAAATGGCTGAAATGGATGTTTTGTTTAGAGGACATTCCTGTAAGGCATGTTTATTCCTGCATCTTGGGCAATAAATTGCTAAAGGTTCTATGGTTTTTGCTTTAGCAGACATTTCTCCCAGAGCTGTGTTTAATTGTACCAGGATATCAGTCTTAAAATTTGCAAGTTCCTCTATTAGGTCCTTCACATCAGTGCCATTTGTACTCTTTTTCTTTCTTTTCTGCCTAGTGCGAGAGTAATTTCTGCAAAGATCCACAATCTCATCCATATTACGAGTACTTACATCCCCATTTCCCATCAAATCTAATACCTCTCTGGATTCATCTTGTAATCCTCTTAGAAAAATGGTTTTGCACAATTCTGGTTCTCCTAGTCCACACCTTCTTTGAACAAACACAAATCTATCAAGGTAATCTTCTAATGTTTCATCATCTTCTTGTTTAATTCTGAACAACTCATCTTTCCTGTTCCTTACTCGACAATACTCTTGATACTTGTCTAAAAACATAGTCTCCATTTGATCCCAGGTTTGGATGGAATCTGGTTGTAAGCTCATGAACCAGCGTAATGTTGAGTCCTTGAGTGTTGAAGGAAAAACCTTGAGTTTCTTATTATCATTTATATAGTCATAGGTTTGACACACTACTTTGAACTCAAATAGGAACTGATCAGGATCTTCAGATGCAACACCCCGAAAGGTTGGAAGCACTGAAGGTGAGATTGTTTTCATGGGAGAGTTCTGTGTGGGATTCAAAAGAATAGGATATTCAAATGTTCTAGGAGGTTGGAGCACATCTTGATCATCTTGATCATTTTCATTATGGACACGGCCATGCTGGTCATCCCCATCTGGATTACCTCTTTCTGCCATAATTTCTTGTTCTTCAAAAATAGTTAAACCTATCCAAATTTCTTTCTCAAGAGGTCCAAAACCTTCTGTTGATAATGAGTCTGGTAATTTTTCTTGCTCAGGAGATTCTGATGATGATGAAGCTGGTGGTTTTTGTTTTAGTTTTTCTGGTAGTTCAAACATAGGTGATTCACCCCTTAGGCATGAAGATCTTCTTAATGGAATAATCCAGGGATATCTTTGGATAATTTTGCCTTCTTCATCCCTAGGCCTACTCATTCATGCCTACTCCTTAATGACATAAATTATAAGTCAATAATTGTTACTTAACCAGTTGTTATATTCATATTTTACCCTAAATTTTCACAACTCAGTCTAATTAATAACTATTGAACTGTTGACACCTTCTAACAACACTCTCCTTGACAATGATGCCAAAATGATGCATTGTCATTAAGCACATCATTAATTCTCAATGAATTTTTCAATCCAGGGCAGTGTACAAGGCTATCTATGAAAGGAGTGAACAGGGCTATAATTTAAGGTCAATTGGGAGCAGCAAGTCTTATTGGTGGAACTGATTGTGTGGGGGTTTTTAGGTCTCTTCTACCTCTAAATTGCATAAATTGAACTTTAATATAATTGCAAGAATGAAAACTAATTGTTGATTATAGAAATGAAACCTTAGTTATAGTTGCAAGAATGAAATCTGATTAAATTGCAGAATTAAAACCCTAGTTACAGTTGCAGAATTGGAAACCTAATTACAGTTGCAAAATGAAAGTCTATTTACTCTTGCAATAATGAAAACTAAAATTAAGTCCTATCAATACTCTGTAATAGAAGGTTGTCAATCTTCTGTGTAGGGGTTGACAACAAAAACAATAATGTAGGAAAATTGCAGAAAATTGTAAATTGTTGGAAATGGAAATTGCAGTAAATTGGAAAGTTGTTGGAAAGCAAAAAGACTAATCAGATCTACTGCTAATCACATCACAAAAGTATCTTGAATAGAAAATAAATTATTAGGACTGAAATGGATGTTAACTACTACAAAAGAATGAAATTGACAAGTTTCACAACTTATTCTACTATAGCAAAATCAGAACAAAACCTGTCTGTTAGTCCTCCTCCTAGGTCTGGAAGTGGCCAACCTCCTTTTCTAGAAGAAGGTATGAGTTCCTCTCTCTCTAAATCTTACTCACACTCAAACATAATAGAATGAATAGAAAAACTTGTACTTTATTGATTCAGAACATGATTACAAATCTATTGCTAAAACTTGTTACAAAACTGTAACAGTCTCAGTTTTCTCGCTTATTCTCTATCTATATTTTCTCTACTACTATTTCTACTGTTATTATTATTAGCTCAACCTGGATGGGAGCTATCTTTTATAGATGCCTAAAATCTAATTACAACAGAAAATATACTCTGCAAATCAATTCCTGTTATTCTACAGTATTCCCTAGGTTTATCCTAGAAGAGGATCTTTTCCATAAATTGTGGCTTTGGACGGCAAGGACGACAAAGTTAGATGGGAGATATTTTCCTTTAACCTCCTCAGCCTTCTTTCCCTTTTTCCACCGTCAAAAATCAGTCAACAGGTCAAAAAGTGCTTTATGTTCTCAATCCAGAGCTAAGTGGCTCAATCCGAAGATATTCGCTCAATCCGAAGAGACTGTATTTCTCAATCCGAAGATCTTCGAAATGACCAACTATGTACTCTTCAATTGATTTCAGCTGCATTTCTCAGGTGGATTAGTCCTCAGGATCAGATTGCAATAGCCTTCATTCCTCTTCATGTGTGAATTCCATGCCTTGCCATTCATTGGTAGTTGGCTGGAATTTACACAGGAAAACCAGTTTCTGTTGCACAATAATAGTTCTTTGCACTATTTGCTAAATTCAAAGAAATTAATGCTTGAGAAACATCAAAATAAGAATAGTAAAGTGTTGCTATCAGCCTAAGCATATCCCTTATGTAACAGGTCATGGCAAAGTGACATAAAACTACACAAAAACTGTAAAAATCAGCATATAATATTCCAAACACATCAATCATGCAAACAATTAATACACAACATATTAGATCAACTTAACTAGTATATAAAGTAAATCACAGAGTTTTAGGCAAGTTTTAGTTGTTCAAAACATGCTATGATGGAGGCATTTCCAGGCCTCATCACAAGTCTTCTCACAAGACTTGCTCAAATTTACCTCATAATCTCTACTCAACTCTGCTTTAACACATGCTCAAAACTACTTATAACACATACTCAAATCTACTCATAACACATGCTCAACCAATCCAAAATCTTGCACACAAATGATGTTCAAAACAATGCTTGTATCTTTTTCAGAAATGCTTTCTTCAACTAGGCCATTCAGACATATTCTTCCCATAATTCGTTTAACATATTGAACATATAGAGAATGATATGTACTAAAATTTCTCAATATATTCTTCGCATTCATTAAGTTTATCGCTTTCACATGTCTCACATTTATTGCAATATAAAGGTAGCTCTAGTCTAGCACTTGATAACTGACCTTATGTATTTCCCACAATCAAAACTGATACACACACTTGCTTCAAAAATATGATTTATAACACTTGCACATTCACTTTCAAGAACACTCAATCCAATGCACAACTTGTTCTCAAAGATCAAATACAATAATGCACAAGTTTTCTTTCAATCCTAGTGTTTCCAATTTCTTTCAAGAATAAATTACAACTTGTTCACAAACTCTAGCACAAGTATATTCAATTTCTTTCAACAAGGATGCACATTTTGTTTCACAAACCCTAGCTCGAATATTTCCAATAATGCACATATATATAATCCTTATTTATCCACCTTATGATTTAGAAATATTTGCTCAACCAAACACCTTAAATAAGGAATGATATCACCATACCTCTTAACTTGCTTTGATGAAGATCTGCCTTTAAAAACATGTCTCAAAAGAAAATCCCTTTCAAAGTGCCACTTCAAAAACTGGTTAGTAGATCTCTCTTTCAAATCATCCACATTAAATTTCTCCTTTAAAATTGTACACAATAGAATTTAAAAAATAATGCTCTATGACTTTTGTTCTCAAATATGAAGCATTAATAATTATCAAAAACCCTTCAACATTCCTTTTCACCATACAGAAATTACAATAAAAAATCAAACCACAATAACACCTTATAACTCCTTTCACAAGAAATAATTCTCAAACACCCATAATGTTTTACTCAATAACCAAAGATACAACTTACAATATTTAAATCAATCACATACACCTTATACCTCCTTTTGAGAATATAATATCACAACTTCCAAAATTATTCCATGCAAACTTTACAATATCAAATATTATTTTAACACCTTATTGCTCCTTCAAAAATAATTTCAAATCACAATATAAAATGTCCTTTGTTACACCTTATGGCTCCCTCTAATTAAAATATCAAATTAAATATTTTTCCCTAAAAAATCTTCAATCATGCATAGCGAACGAAACACTTTAGGCACTTAATTTTTTATTCAAAAATTCATACCTTTCATGAGCCCATGATTTACCCCTTCGTTGCCTTGCAAAAAGTGCTTCGTAGGATTTGACCCTATGACCTCCTTCTCCATAGTGCTCTAACACTAGCCTAGCAACCAGCTAGGCTAGCCTTCAGCTTGAAACGTAATGCGCAACAAGCTTCCTTTATCTCCTCCTCTACGGACCAATCAAAATGATGTCTTTGTCGTCAAAATTGTCCTCTACATGATTTGAACCAACGATCACCTCTATCACAGTGATTTAGCACTACCCTGGTGCCCAGTTGCGCTAGCATGCCAGCTTGGAACCAAGTCGTACAACCCTTCACGTTATCCTTGTTGTCTCTTTCATCAAAAATTGTGCTCTTCTTCTACGATTCGTCGTCTCCAACCCTGAGTGGATTTTGTCTTTCTTTTTCACCACCACAAATTTGCAAAGGTTTTGAAACTTTATTTATATGAATTTGTCCTCCTCTTGTCATGACATTGGCGCTTCTTTTAACCCTTGAAACCTTTGCATTATAATATTAAAATATTATAATGTTAATACTTGAAACCTTGGTGTATTAAAAATAATTCTTTTGTCTTTAAATATTTGCCTCCTTTTTCATAATATTAAAATTTCATTTAAATATTATAACCTTTTGTCCTTCTTATAATATTTAAAATAAATATTACAATCCTTCTTCTCTTATAGACCTTTGTTCAAAGTAAACCTCTTAAGCCTTTTTGTCCTTATTTTTAATATTTAAACATAAATGTTATAAACCTTTTCTTTACAACAATTTCCTTGCTTGAGATATAGCTTGCCTTGCTAACCATAGAAGAGTATTTCTATCTTTCCAAGCTCTTTGACATTAACCCCTTTGACATCAATGACAACTCAATATGCTCAATATTTCCAACAAGTTGTTCTTCATCAATATTGTCTAGCTAAACTAAAAACTCAAATGGATATTTAGCTATGTTATCATTAATGATTTTTAGCTATGTTATCATTAATGCTTTTTAGCTATCTTTAAAGAATAAGTTTGACAACTTGTTTACCAGAAATATGGGAGTTCATTTCTAATGATTTCATTCACTCTATTCATAGATTTGTTCCTAGTGGAGGTAATTGAACTAAGGGCCGCATATCCTTGTCTAATAGTTTACTCCCATTCAATAATTTATGATGTCACCTTGTATATTGTTGCCCTATCCTTAACTAAAGAAATTTGTTGTCCAAAAGCCTTATTTAATGCATCAATGATGGCTTGGGATTCTTGGCCCTTTTCAACTATACCATTATTCATGGCACTAAATTTATATTGCATTTCTTTGGTGGTTAGCCAATAGTAATCAATAAATTCTATAGCCAAATATAGGGTCTTCGTAGATTCAAAATTTTAAATTTAGAATATCCTTATGATTTTTTTGCATGCATCTACAGAGATTTGGGAGGATTGAAATTTTATTTGGTTGTAGAAAGCTCTTATTCTAGGTCTTATACATTATTTTTTAAACTTTGATTCTTATCATCCTTTGCCTTCAATTGTTTTGATATGAGAGCCTCGTTGAGACTCTACTACGACTATTAAATTTGATTCTTTAAGACCTTTTCTTGCATCTTTTCCTACTCAGCTACCTTGGCCAATTGCTCTACTTTAATTTTTTCTTTGTATAATTTATCCATCAATGATACTCCATCTAAATATAATACATAAATGGACATGTTCACCATTTGATCCTTGTCCCCAATTGGGACCCTATCAATGTCCATAATATTTAAAGTTATTTGATAGTTAGCCTCTACCATTTGGGATGTCAGCTTGGATATAGTAGGATTTATGGTTTTCATCATGTATTTTCTTTGTTTGGGGTCAATCATACCCATCACCCTTGTTGTCATAGTATTTTTTTTAGTTGATTTCTTCTTCTTCTCAAACCAATCTTGCGCACTAGCTTATAGTTGTTGGAGTTGGCTTTGAATAGTAACCACCAAGAGACTATAAATGGACATGGTGAAGAGAAAATTAAAGAGAGGGAGAAGGTATATAAGCAATTATAGGTATGGAAGGCATAGTTTGGAGAGATCTAGAAGATGAAGAAGATGTAAGTCTAGGAGCTTGAAGGGTGTTCAGAGGTAAATAAGTGGTAATTGCCTTATGAGATGGTCTAGTAGGTGTCATTTTTGATAATATAAATGAGGATAATAAGGTGGTGGTCGAGTGTTTTGATGAGGGAAATAAGGTGGTTGAGCCAATTGTGGAGGATAAGAAGGGATGGAGAAAAGTGAGGAAGAGAAGAAGGAGGAAGATATGATGCACCCGATTCTTGCACCATTGCTTGGAAATACTCTTCAACAAGTGGAAGTGTTAGTTAGATCTTTATTTATTTGTTTTCAAAACCTATTGCTCCAAATAAGGTCCCAAATTTTCTACTTTTTCACTTCTTTCCAACTACTTTTATGAGGATTTAGGACTTATGGGACTAGGATTTTCATTGGGAAAGGTTCAAAAGTATTATCACCTAGTCCCTTTTTACCCCTATTAAAGGGTTCCTAGGGAGGTTTTAATAGTCAGGATGTTATTAGATCTAGGTTGCTACCATTATAGCCCATATTTTCTATTATTTCAATACCAAAATTATATGTTTATTGAAGTTCTCCTAAATTGGTGGTGATGGTAGGGCTTGCTACCAGCTCAAAGCAACAATATCCAAAAATTTCTCCACTTGTATTAGGGAGCCAATGTCTTCTTCCCAATATTCTTTTAAAGTGTATTAGACCTTAAATTTTTACTCCTCTACTCATATTTATTTTGAGGAACTTCATAAAACACTTCTTCCAATGTTTGACAAGCTATTAGTCCATAACCATGGCTTTGAGTGTCATTCTCACACTTGAATATCCACCATTCCTAAATTTTCTTTTTGGTCAAGCACTTTTGTACCATTGTACCTATTTATTTTTTCTTTAGCACATGATTTGGGTTGTGCTCAGGGTCATAATCATGTATCTTCTTATAAAAAATCCTCCATGGAGGGCATTATAATTGAATACTTCTACCTTAGCTCCTTTTATTGGGTTTCTTCTCTTCTTAAACTTTGGCCTTATATTATGTTGAAATATAGGGTGTTTTTTATTCAATTTTGTAATGTATTCCTTTAAAATCTCATCCTGGTCATAGCTCCACCTATCCACTTCTATTTTTAGTGTTAGGCTCAATATCTTCTACTTCAGCAAGTCTACCACATCTTTGGGCTTAAGAGTGATTGGCCAATGACTTAAAGTTAAGTTATACAATGCTTTGTTTCTACCTTAGCACATAGGTATTCATCTATATAATCCATTTGGCAAGAAAAATCTAATCTAAAAAGCTAGTTTGTAACATAGTAGGGAAAAAAAATGGGCTCTCTAGATAAGCCATACATCCTTATTATAGTTCCTTCTAGTATGAAGTACCAATATCTAATTTTTACATTGGTTGTTTACAATCGAGCCTTTGCTTCCTTAGTCAGTCGAGGAATTGCTCCCTTTATGTTTGAAAGAGTAAGGCCAAAGAAAAGCTTGTTGAAATTTTAAAAGGAATTAGATGTCCTAAGGGATGGTTTCTAGTCTACTATTGATAAAAACCTCCTATCCTTAGTTCACTTTTTAATCTTAAGGACCAAGAATATTTATTATTTGCAAAATAAGAATATCTAGGCTAGGTAGGAGGGATATCTAAAAATTTCTACATGATTAAACTCATCTAATTACTCATAAATTTAAGAGTTAAGAAATAGATCCCTATCAAAATATATGGAAGTATGGTAATTAGTAATTGCATAGGCCATAGCTATTTGAAAATAATAGAAAATATTGTTGGACTCTAACCCAAAAATGATAGCCAACATAAATAAAATTTCATGGGCATGTACTAAAAATTAGCCAGGAGAATTTGAAGAACACAAGCTTATACTAAGAGGGGGGTGAACAGTATAAGACCACTTTTTACTTTTTTTTTCCAATCAATATTATACAATGTATCAATAGCAATATCAACAACAGTAATCAAAGCAATGCACAAATCACCACACACAATAGAGACACCAATTTAACGTGGTTCACCCAATGTGGGCTACTCCACGAAGAAAATATTTCACTAATCTTTTCTCAATAAATCTCTTGGGAATCCTTTCCCTATTACAATGTTTATGGACCTCTATCCAAAGGAGACACCAATCCCCTAATCAAGTTCATGGATCTCTATCCATAGGAGAACTCCTTCTCCTCTGCTCTGGTTGGTGATCTTCTAGAAGAATTGCTACCTCCACTACACTGGCTAATGGATCTCTATCCACTAAAGACTCTTGTCCTCACTCAGAATACCTATCCTCACTACCCTGGCTAATGGATCTCTATCCACTAGAGACTGTCATCCTCTATACTCTGTCACCTCCAAAGCTTACTCTTAGCTCTATCTCAAATCTATACTAAATTTTTTTTTTTTTTGGCGGGCCCCCCAGCACCCTTTGTCCTTTTCACTAAACATAGTCCTTCGATCTAGCACAAATCTACTCAATCTCTATCTTTGGTCTGGCACAAATTTGTCCTCAAATCTGCACCAAACTCTATCCTCAAATCTGCACTAAACACAGTCCTTCGATCTAGCACAAATCTATCCTCAATATTTGTCCTCAAGCCTTAACACAAAGCTTGACTTAATCACAAATCAACTCTACTAGATCTGCCCCAAACCTTAACTCAAGGTTTGAACAAATCAATCAATCAACTCTGCTCACAAGTCTTCTCAAAGACTTATCTCAAATATGCCTTGTAAGCTTCCACAAAAGCTCACACTAATCTATCCACAAGTCCTCTATAGAACTTGTCCAATCTCACGCCACAGTCTTCTCTAAGACTTACCTCAAATCTGCTCAACAAGTCCTTACTAGAACTTGTCCAATCTGCTCTCAATATTTGTCCTCAAATCTATATTGTAAGCTTCCACAAAAGCTCACACAAATCTATCCACAAGTCTTCTCTAAGACTTACCTCAAATCTGCTCAACAAGTCCTCACTAGAACTTGTCCAATCTCACAGAAACATATAGAGAATTGTTAGAGACTCAATATGCTTCACACCCCCCCCCCCCCCCCCCCCTCCCCCTCCCCTCCCCCCACCAGAAAAAAAGAGAGTTTTTTAAAGCCCCAAGATGCCCCCCCCCCCCCCCCTCCCCCCCCCCCCCCTCCCCCCCCTTTTACCACAGAAACATATAGAGAATTGTTAGAGACTCAATATGTTTCACACTCACAAACACTCAACCTCTTTCTCAAATCAATTTAGAATATGGAACAATTTGTTTCACATAACTTGAACTATCACTTCAACACATCCACTTGACTAGGCTCAACCAACTCTACTCAACCAATCACTCAATGAAATAATCCTTGCTCACAAACCCTAGTCCAAGCATATGAACACTCACTCACTTATTTCCAACAATGCTTATCAAACAATTTCACATAACAATGATACTCATGATCTTTCACAAACTCTAGTTCAAGATAGTTCACAACTTCACATAACAATGATACTCATGTTCTTTGCACAAACCCTAGTTCAAGCATATGAAAGCTTTACTCAATATTTCCAACAATGCTTATAAAACAAGGTTTTTATCATCAACTCTCACTCAGAAAAACCTTCAACAATCAAACTCAACAATGCTTGTCAAACAATCCTTTTCACTCCAACTTAGCATTCACAACATCCAACAATCACTCACTAGGAAGATGTGCCCATACCTTTTTGTTTGATGTAGAAGTGCCCTTAAAAACTTGTCTCAATCACAATTTTCTTCTTTGCCAATTTCAATGGTTAGATGACAAAATATCACACTAACACTCTCTCAAAAATATTTCTCAATTACAAAAATAATCAAACTCAAATACACCTTATTACTCCTTCTTGAAATTAGCAATCATCAAATCATACATAAAAATAATTACTCAATTGCTCCTTATAATCTCCAACTTTAATTAATCAACCTCCAAAAATTAAACTTTCAAAATAATATTGCCTACCCTTTTATCTCCCTCAAATACTCAATATCCAAATTAATTTAGGCAAAAATAAACTTTATAAACCATCAAAAATATTTTATTTTCTCAACCTTAGCACATCCGAAATAATCAAGCGACCAAGATAAATGACATCAACGCATACCTTTAACACTAGCCAAAAGGCCTCGGTGGGTTTCGAACGCGAGACCACTCCTAGTCGAGCGCCTTATCGAGGTGCTAGCCCACCACATGGGCTAAGCGCTTCCATAGGGAAGGGAAGGCACAAGCCTCCCTTTATTCCCTTCGTTTGATGCTGCTCAAAATGAAAATGCCCTCTCTTCCTTGCAAAACGAACTCGACAGGATTTGAACCCTGCACTCCTTGCCTGCCACAAGACTTAGCACCATCCACCATTGCCAACTGTGCTACACAGTGTTGTGTGAGGTAAGAGGAGCCTCGCTCCTATTTATCTACTCTTCTGCCATCGGAGACCTTTCAAAATATGAAAAACTCTTTCTCCTTTTTGCGCACAATACTTTGGAGCTTAGGAATTCGATCGATGGTTTATGAGAGTAAGGCAAAGGTTTTTGCCACCTTTTATACACGAAGACCTCGTGCCATAAAACATCGGTGCTTTAAATCGAATTTCAAATTTGATTTTTAATTTAACCTTATAACCCTCTTTAGGGTTATTTAAATTAATATAAATTAATTTATAATTAAATTAAAATTAAATTATAATTAACTTAAATAACTTTGGAAGTTAATTAAATTAATTAATAAATTAATTTATAATAAAATTATATTAATTAATTTAAATTTCCCTTTTTAATATTATAATAAAATATTATAATATTATTTGCTTGGGCCTCTTCTTTGCACTTTGGACCACATCTGACTACCTAGAACCGGATCTGACCAACTGGAAGCGGACTCTCCTTTTTGCACTGATTGTGGAACTACTTCTCCTTGCACTGCTCACTAAAACTGACTTTTGACATCAATGACCACTCACTCTTGACATCAATGACAACTCATCTACTCAAAATGTCCAACAATATCCCCCTTTGTCATTGATGGCAACCCAATTATCTTTTCAAATTTCCTTAACCTTTTTCTATTCTGCTCCCCCTAGGAAACTACTCCCCCTGACTCAATGCTCTCTCCTTAAATCAAATCTCTCCCCTTACTCAAATCTCTTCCCCTTTGACATCAATGGCAAAGGGTCACCTTTGGGGCTCGGGGCTAAGAATGAGTCTCTTAGCTTAGCCCCTCCCCCACCTCCTCTTGAGGTGGTTAATTCTGGGGTGGGAGTATTTCTACTCCCAACATGCACTGATCTTTACCTTTGTCCACTTTCCTTCTCATCTGATCCTTCTGATTCCTTTGACTGTTCTTGTTCCTGCTTGTCTCTGGAATTTTTGCTCTACACCACTTTGTTGTATGTCCATCATTATTGCACTTGTAACACTTAATATTGTTATTCCTTGAAGGTGCAAATGTCTTGGGATTTCTCCTGGTGAAGCCATATCTATTCCTGTCATGGACCCTGCAATTCATTGCCTTGTGACCAAAATGATTACATGAGTAGCAATACCCATGAAAAAGTTGCCTGTTTTTGAAGTTCCCATATTCTTGTCTTTCATGTGTCCTGCACTATGAAGCCTTGTGCCCAAATCTGTGACATGAGAAACATCGTCCATTGAAATTTCCTTGCCTTGACCTCATTGGTCTCTTAGTCTCTTTTACCCTGTGTTGGTTCCTGTTCCATCTGTTCCTCTTTTGTGCATTGTTCTTTTCCTTGTTGAACTTTCTATTGTCCAACTCATCCTCAGAAGTCTCACTTTCTCTCACACTGTCTTCTTCTAAAGTTTCTTCTTCTTCAAAACTTGAGATTGACTCCTCTTCTTGTTTCTTTTGTACTAGTTCAAAACCAAGACCTATTTTGTTTGTTGACCGTCTTTGTACCTTGATCATCTTATCTACGATCTTTGAGCTCTTTCCAAACTTGTGTAGCTTATCCTTAGACTTTTCTATTTCTTCCCTTAGTAGAGCTACTTCTTGTTCTAATATTTCACATTCTAAGACCTTTGCTTCTAACTTATCCTTGAACTTCTTTGTCTTAGCCATTGACTTATTTAGATCCTCTATAAGCTTTCCTCTTTCTTCATCACATTCTTGAAACTGAAGCTTAAGTTGGGAGTTTTGCTTTCTTACCTTCTTTAATGTGTTAAGAGCATAAATAAGCTCTCCCTCAAGATCAACTTCTCCTTTCTCTGATTCTTCCTCTATTTGTTTGCCTTTGAAAACATCTTCATTCTCTTCTGACTTGTCTTCTATAGGATCACCTCCTTCTTCTTCTAGTGCCATTAGAATATTCTCTTCTGGTCCTTCAAGTGTATCTTCATATTCATCATCATTGAAACTGAAACCATTCTTTGTACAACTATCTTCAAGATGTCCAAAATTACCACATCTAAAACACTTGAGAATTATTGGTGACCTTTTCTTAACTTCTTCTTTTTCTTCTATCAGAAATAGAACTTCATCTTTATCATTATCTGAGAAACTATTATCACTATCACTTGAGTACTTACTTGCCTTGTCTGCATAGTAACTCCTCTTCTGTCTTTGAAAGAACTTATTTCCTTGTTTGCCTTGTCCATCCTTGCCTTTCTTTTGGTACCTATATTTTTTGATTCCTTGTTCTTATGATCCTATTTTTCTTCATCATTGTTATTTCTAGCTTCTTGACAATCAGTTGCATAGTGACCATACTTTCCACAGTTGAAACATCTAACAGATTTTGCATCTTTAAATCTTCTTGGATCCTTATTCCTTCTGCCATAATTTTCTTCTTCATCACTGGATGACTCATTGCTTGAATCTGACTTCTTGCCCTTTGTCTTCTTAGTAGCTTTGAAGGTTGCTTCCTTCCGGATATTAGGTTCCTCTTTTGTTCTCATCTCAAAAGTTGTAAGAATACCAAGTAATACATCTCTTGTCAAAATATCACCATATTTTGATTCCTCTATAGCAGAGATCTTTTCACTAAACCTTTTTGGGAGAGATCTTAAGATCTTATCACAAACATCAGATTCTTCAATCTCAAGTCCAAGTCCTTGCATGGCGTTAACAACCTCGTCTACACGAAGTAGATAAGCACTAATATTTTCCTCATCCTTCATTCTTAATTCTTCAAATTGTCCTTTGAGATTTCGTATCTTTACCTTTTTGACACTTTTATCTCCTTCATATATGCTTTGCAACTTATCCCAAATTCCTTTTGTTGATTTGCAATGCATAACCTTTATGAACTTTGTTCTATGCAAACCTCTCAAAATTGCATTCATTGCTTTTGAATTGTAATGATGTAGAAGCTTACCATATTTATCTGTAGGTGGAGTAGCTGGTGGTGTGTATCCATTTTCAACTGCTTCCCATATTTCATTGCCAAGTGCCATCAGGTGAATATTCATTCTCATACTCCAAAATATATAATCGCTTCCATCAAATACTGGTGTTGAATTATCTGAGGATCCATTCTTAGAATCCATTGTGTTCTTGTAAGCTTTTCCTTCAAGTTATTAAACTCTTTCGAAGGAACCCGCTCTGATACCAATTGAAGAACACAAGCTTATACTAAGAGGAGGGTGAACAGTATAAGACCACTTTTTACTTTTCTTTCCCAATCAATATTATGCAATGTATCAATAGCAATATCAACAATAGTAATCAAAGCAATGCACAAATCACCACACACAATAGAGACACCAATTTAACGTGGTTCACCCAATGTGGGCTACTCCACGGAGAAAATATTTCACTAATATTTTCTCAATAAATCTCTTGGGAATCCTTTCCCTATTACAATGTTTATGGACCTCTGTCCAAAGGAGACACCAATCCCTTGATCAAGTTCATGGATCTCTATCCATAGGAGAACTCCTTTCTCCTCTACTCTGGTTGGTGATCTTCTAGAAGAACTGCTACCTCCACTACACTGGCTAATGGATCTCTATCCACTGAAGACTCCTATCCTCACTCAGAAGACCTATCCTCACTGCCCTAGCTAATGGATCTCTATCCACTGGATACTATCGTCCTCTATACTCTATCACCTCCAAAGCTTACTCTCAGCTCTGTCTCAAATCTACACTAAACATAGTCCTTTGGTCTAGCACAAATCTAATTTTGCAAATTTAAATTCAAAATTTGTCCTCAAATTTGCACTAAACATAGTCCTTCGGTCTAGCACAAATTTATCCTCAATATCTATCCTCAAGCCTTAACACAAAGCTTGACTTAATCACAAATCAACTCTGCTAGATCTACCCCAAACCTTAACTCAAGGTTTGAACAAATCAATCAATCAACTCTGCTCACAAGTCTTCTCAAAGACTTATCTCAAATATGCCTTGTAATCTTCCACAAAATCTCACACTAATCTATCCACAAGTCCTCTCTAGAACTTGCCCCCTTCCTTTCCTCCCTCCCAAGTCTTCTCTAAGACTTACCTCAAATCTGCTCAACAAGTCCTCACTAGAACTTGTCCAATCTCACAGAAACATATAGAGAATTGGAGACTCTTTATAACCTTCCTTTTCCCAAACATATAGAGAAATTGTTAGAGACTCAATATGTTTCACACTCACAAACACTCAACCTCTTTCTCAAATCAATTTAGAATATGGAACAATTTGTTTCACAGAACTTGAACTATCACTTCAACACATCCACTTGACTAGGCTCAACCAACTCTACTCAACCAATCACTCAATGAAATAATCCTTGCTCACAAACCCTAGTCCAAGCATATGAACACTCACTCACTTATTTCCAATAATGCTTATCAAACAATTTCACATAACAATGATACTCATGATCTTTCACAAACTCTAGTCCAAGATAGTTCACAACTTCACATAACAATGATACTCATGTTCTTTGCACAAACCCTAGTTCAAGCATATGAAAGCTTTACTCAATATTTCCAACAATGCTTATAAAACAAGGTTTTTATCATCAACTCTCACTCAGAAAAACCTTCAACAATCAAACTCAACAATGCTTGTCAAACAATCCTTTTCACTCCAACTTAGCATTCACAACATCCAACAATCACTCACTAGGAAGATGTGCCCATACCTTTTTGTTTGATGTAGAAGTACCCTTAAAAACCTGTCTCAATCACAATTTTCTTCTTTGCCAATTTCAATGGTTAGATGACAAAATATCACACTAACACTCTCTCAAAATATTTCTCAATTACAAAAATAATCAAACTCAAATACACCTTATTACTCCTTGAAATTAGCAATCATCAAATCATACATAAAAATAATTACTCAATTGCTCCTTATAATCTCCAACTTTAATTAATCAACCTCCAAAAATTAAACTTTCAAAATAATATTGCCTACCCTTTTATCTCCCTCAAATACTCAATATCCAAATTAATTTAGGCAAAAATAAACTTTATAAACCATCAAAAATATTTTATTTTTTCAACCTTAGCACATCCAAAATAATCAAGTGACCAAGATAAATGACATCAACGCATACCTTTAACACTAGCCAAAAGGCCTCGATGGGTTTCGAATGCGAGACCACTCCCAACCGAGCACCTTATCAAGGTGCTAGCCCACCACGTGGGCTAAGTGCTTCCATGGGGAAGGGAAGGCACAAGCCTCCCTTTATTCCCTTCGTTCAGTGTTGCTCAAAATGAAAATGCCCTCTCTTCCTTGCAAAACAAACTCAATGGGATTCAAACCCTGCACTCCTTGCCTACCACAAGACTTAGCACCATCCACCATTGCCAACTGCGCTACACAACACTGTGTGAGGTAAGAGGAGCCTCGCTCCTATTTATCTAATCTTCTATCATCGAAGACCTTTCAAAATGCGAAAAACTCTTTCTCTTTTTGCGCACAATACTTTGGAGCTTAGGAATTCGATCGATGGTATGTTGGGAGTAAGGCAAAGGTTTTTGCCACCTTTTATACACGAAGACCTCGTGCCATAAAATGTCGATGCTTTAAATCGAATTTCAAATTTAATTTTTAATTTAACCTTATAACCCTCTTTA
The DNA here is from genome assembly GCA_028583015.1 of Wollemia nobilis. Classification (NCBI taxonomy): domain Eukaryota; kingdom Viridiplantae; phylum Streptophyta; class Pinopsida; order Araucariales; family Araucariaceae; genus Wollemia; species Wollemia nobilis. The sequence goes on along the minus strand of JAQPPZ010016436.1, from coordinate 15,533,915 downwards.
GGGTTATTTAAATTAATATAAATTAATTTATAATTAAATTATAATTAACTTAAATAACTTTGGAAGTTAATTAAATTAATTAATAAATTAATTTATAATAAAATTATATTAATTAATTTATAATTTTTATTTTTAATATTATAATAAAATATTATAATATTATTTGCTTGGGCCTCTTCTTTGCACTTTGGACCACATCTGACTACCTGGAACCGGATCTGACCAACTAGAAGCGGACTCTCCTTTTTGCATTGATTGTGGAACTGCTTCTCCTTGCACTGCTCACTGAAACTAACTTTTGACATCAATGACCACTCACTCTTGACATCAATGACAACTCATCTACTCAAAATGTCCAACAGAATTAGATTTTTGGGAAGTGTTTTTGTTGGTTTATCTAATTACCTATTTATCTAGGCCATTATTCTATTATTATAATAGGTTGATTGGTCCTCTCTATCAAATGGCTTGGGTGCACAAGTGGGAATGGTCCTAGCAAAAGTTTACATAAAAATTTTGGTCTTCAAGGAGAAAAGTACCTAGTTAACAACATTTATTATAGTTTTATACTTTTCATCGTAGTTTTTAGCTATCACATGAACTAGCTCTAGGCAAGGATGTACTCTATTGGGCATGAACTACCCCAAGGAGTACTAAGCACATGTAGACTGATGAACCATTAAGAATATTGACACCTTCTACTTTTTTGTGTCCCTTAAATACGTCACCTTGATAGTAAGGACTAAGTCCAAAACATCTTCTAGGTGGTCAAAAAACTTGTTAGAATCCATGGCTACTCTCGTAAAGCTTTTATGACAATGGAAAAGTGCAATAGCTCTTAGCTTCTACTCATAAAATGACTAAGTGCTTGAATGTTTTTGGTGAGCTATGAAGATCTAGCAATCACTTTTTATAAGCCTTCATAAATAGTGAATTCCATTAATGTGTGTGTATATGTGCATGCATCCTGATACAACCAATCTACTTTTTCCATATCTTTGGCTCATGTGAGTACCTTGATCTAGTTTTTTTCTTGCTAACGCTATATTCTACAACCAATAGTTTTTTACAATTTGGATTTTATTAATTATTACCCTTTTATTAGTTGGCATGCTTTTTCATGACACATGTTTTAAATTTTTCTATTCACCAATATTGGTAATATATGGACCAGAGTGATCTAAACTTTTGATGCTTCCACCTGTCTATCTTCCAAGATACCTAACTTATGGTATTTTGAATCCTATAACTATTCAATTAAAATAAGCAATAAGTTCCTCTTTTAGTGTCAATTATTGCATTAAAATATCTTAGTGAGAACACATCTTCCATTTGCATATCTTTAGTCAGTTGCTCAAGGGATCATGGATCCTTTTCAACCAGAATGATATTACTTTCCTACAACTTTTCAATGTGGTAAAGGGTAGGTTTATCCACATATATCTAGATATTTATTCCTTTGTATGGAATCACCATGTGCATGTAATTGAGATATGGATACCTTCCAAGCTTAGTTGTGAGATCCCTTGAAAATCAAAGCTTGAAAAGAGGAGGGAGATCAACCACTATCACCTTCTAGATCATAGTGACTTTTAGAATCTTATGCAGCAGCATAGGGATGTCTTTGACCACTCTTATCATTTAGACTATGGTCTTTTCTAGTTGTAGCACACTGAAATTGGTTCAAGTTTATTCCATGCCCATTGCAACACAAAAAATCTTAGGTATAATTCTTGTGGCTAGTCTAGAATCCACCATGTAGTTTTGCATAATCCAACCCTCCATACACAAAGACATATAAAAGGGTGATGTCCTATTCTTTCCCATTTATAGAATTTTTTTAATATTTATCTAGGTTTAGATTTGGGAAAATTAATTTACCTAATGATGTGTTCTTTAGGGTTGCTCGTAATATATCAATATGTTTTAGAATAAATAAAGCATTATACATATTGGATCTTGAGAAATTCTTCTTTAGCTCTTCTACGATACTATATATGGATGTTTTTGGCAACTTTTCTTCCTTTTAGAGTGTCTCCTCAAACCTATTTTGGAATTGTTACATTTTTCTTGTGACTAAGGGGAAATGTAGCTTCCTCAAGACTTATTCCCTGGTCTCTTCTTGATTAGCTTTGGGTACTTCCATCTTTGGTTGCTCTTTAGGTTATCCCTTGTGCAACTAATTTGAAGCCTTTGGATTACCAACCTTCTAGGGATCTACCAAGAGAGGTCTCTTTTTGGATCTAGTCAACATGTGACATGTTTTAGAGCTTGTACATTCTTTAGCTAAGAGGTTCTAATCTAGATTCATAATCATGCCCACTAGGCCTTTTGGTTCTCTTTCTACTTACTAAGTTGTATTGAGCTAGCGTTGGTGTTGATAGACCATACAAGTATTAGTCTTAAAAGGATCATTGCAAGCTAGGCACCAACAATCCTCTTTGGCTATAGATGTCTACCCCTTTTGACTTTTAGCTAGAGCATTTTGCTTTTCAGATGCATTACTGGTTTAAGTCCTTTGGTCTTTAATGACATAAGGGTATCTCCTCTATTGATATCCTTCAAATCTTCTTTCAGCATTTTATCACTCCATTATAGTGATCTTGTATCATGACCCTCATTGGTAGGCTTTTTGGCCTAGAAAACTATGTGTTGTTGGAAGGTGAGTTGTGCTTAAATTATTATTATAAAAGATTATTTATAATAATAATAAGTGATTATAATAATAATAAGTTATTTATAATAATAAAGAGTTATTATAAATAAAGAGACATTATTTAAATAAAAAGAAAGGTTTTATTTTGAAAGGATAATAGAATTTATTTTAAATAAATAGAAAGATTTTATTTTGAAATGATAATAGAAATTCATTTTTTAAAAGAGACATTATTTTTTAGAATGATAATAGAACTTCATTTCTAAAATAAATTGTATTATTTTAATGATAATAGAGCTTCATTATAAATAATAGTATAATTATTCTAATGAATGTAGAGCTTCATTTGTAAATAATGGTTTAATTATATCAATTGAGGAAAGAATTTAGTGTGAAAGTAATTAATGAGTTATTTCAATGGACAAAAGGTTTTCATTCAAAAATAATAATAATAATAGAATTACTTTTAAGAGCATTAAAGTTCTTTTAAATGAAAGTATTTATTTATTTAAATAGAGATTTCATTAAGGGAATTAATAAAATCTTATATGAGATATTTTAAAAATGAGAAAGACTCCCATCAACGCTTGGTCAATTTCGCATTAATGCAAAAGCTTCGTTCCAAGGGAAAAATGATTAAAAGAATTGGAAGTATCGTCTAATTGGAAAGTTATGGATGAGGAGTTATGATTGGAATATGGGAGGAGATGGACTTTTCAAAAAGAGGAATTGAGAGGCGTGGTGGAGAGATAATGCAGGGCCATCGGTGCTTGGAGGAGGACGGTGGGTGAGGAAGAAAGACAGGGGATGTTGTGAAGAGGAATGCAAACGACGAATGTTGGAGAAGAATAACAACGAACATTGTGAGGAGGAAAGAGGAAATCAAAACCAGAGCTACGGAGGTGGTAAAATTGAATTTGAGGAATCGACAATGAAGTAAGGTTGCTTAATGAATTACCTTTTGCTTTTTTAAACCTCTAACTATAGAAAAAAAAGGATAAAAGAGAAAACCTGTTGATAATAGCATTTGGTGCGGTTGTACCCAAAAAGCAATGGTTCTCTTCCCTCGACGTCGATCTCTTGGCTAGTTCGTTTCATCTTCCACCTTAGGAGTGATACCATAGTAGTTAACATGGATCTTGGTGATGTATCTTGATGAACCTTTGGCTATTCACATGTTGTAATACCGCCTTTAAGTTGGATGTGTTGGCACATCTTCTTTTACCTTTGTTGAGATGCTTGTGTATGGGAGTTTCTCAGGCTTTGGAACATATGAAGGAGACGACAAGGTTAAAATGGCAAAACTTCAAACCCTCAGGAGGAAGTTTGAAGACTTGAAGATAAAATATGAGGAATATATTTCTAGGTATGTACTTCGTGTTGATGAGGTTTTCAACACCATTCATGGACTTGGAGAAAGTATTAAAGACTCTAATATTGTTCAAAAAATCTTGAGGTCACTTCCCATGAGGTTTGATGTAAAGGTTTTAGCAATTGAAGAAATGAAGGATCTCAAAACTTTGAGCATGGATGAGCTACATGGGATTCTCACAACCTATGATATGAGAATAGAAAAATATCAAACATCCAAATGAGAGGCAGCATTCAAAGCTTCAAAGAAGACAATGAATAAAGAACCAAAATTAAGTGAAGAATCAAGCAGTGGAGAAGAAGCTAATTTTGTGAGAATGAATAAGAAGGTTACAAGAAAACACATATATGCATTCTGTAAAATATTTTAATTATGGTAACTTTGATCACTATGTATCCAATTGTCCACAAGTTGGAAGTAGTAGCAATGAAGAAGAAAAGGAATACAAGAAAAAGAAAGAAAGAAATTTTTATCATGAAAAGAAAAATAGACACGGTCAAGGCAAGCATGAGAAGATCTTTCAAAGACACAAGAAGAGTTTTTATGTTGAAGAAGCAAGCAGTAATTCCAGTAGCAGTGATGAAAACCTCACCGATAGTGAAAAAGAAGAAATTCTATTTTTGGCCATAGAAGAGAAAGAAGATGATCCTGTAGTTGAAGACCAAGAAGAAGAGAAAGATTCAAAAAAGGAAGAGGAATCCACATTTGACATAGAAGAGGAACTTATTGTTGCTCTTGAAGAGTTGAAAAGGGTCCAAAATAAGAACTCAAGATTTAAGGCTCAAGTACAAGAGGATGAGAAAACAAAGGCAAAGCTTCTACAAGATCTCACCGACTTAAAAATTATGGTTGAAGAGGCAAAAGAATTGAAGAAGGTATGGCTGAATAGTTAAAGGAAAAATAACTAGAGTGTGAAAGACTAGAACATGAAGTTGTCATTCTAAGGAAGGGACTTGAAAAATTTAAATGATAAGATATATCATTTTAGGAAAAGCTCAAAAAACTTGGATGATATTATTAAAGCATAGAGATCTCCTTTTATCAAGATTGGACTTGGTTTTGAAGAAGGTCAAGAGAAACAAAAGGAGTCAAGCTCAAAAGAAATAGAAGCATCAAAGAAAGTAATTGAAGAAGAGCCCAAGACCTATGCTGATATGTTAAAAGTGGAAGCATCAATGAGGAAGAAAATAATGCACCATCAAGGAATAGGGACCATCATAGAAAAATCAAAGAAAGAACCATGCGACCATATCCTCCAAGGCAATATGAATATTTTTTCCAAGGTTATTGTTTCTCATGTAATCATTTTGGTCATAAAGCTATAAATTACAGGAGAAAATTCAATTCATATGCACCTTTCATGGACTACAACATCATTTGTTACAATTGCAACAATTTTGGGCATAGAGCAAAATGGTGTAGAACAGTGTTCCCTGAACTCCCAAAGTCAAGCAAGAAGAAGGATAGTCAAAATGTTCAAAAAGGTATGACCTCAAAATTTTGGAAAAAGAAAATTGAAAAAGAAGAAGAGCATTGTAAGTTGGGAGTAACTTTACTCCCATCTCAAAATTGATCACCTCAAGACAAGGAGTTGGTAAGAGGGTCGTGCTAAGTGTCTTATTTTTAGCCCCAAGGAGCCCTTTTCCATTGATGTCAAAGGGGAAGAATTTTAGTAAGGGGGAGAAGCTAGTCAGGGGGAGCAGCTTGTGATCTGATTGCAGTAATGGATAGGTTCTTAAAGGGTTGCCATCAATGACAAAGGGGGAGATTGTTGGAATTATTGAGTTAATGAGTTGTCATTGATGTCAAAGGTTGACTTTGGTGAATAGCACACAGTGAAGCAAGGCAAATAATATATGAGAAGCAAGGCAAATATAAGTTCAAGGGAAGCAAGGCAAATACTATATGAGAAGCAAGGCAAATACTATATGAGAAGCAAAGCAAATAGATTTCAAGTGAAGCAAGGCAAAGATATTTCAATGAAAAGTATTATAATATTTAAATATCAAATTTAAATATTATAAAGGATATTTTAAGGTGATGAGACAAAAGTTTGAATAAAAAATTAAATATTCAAACATTATAATATTTAAATTATAAATTTAAATATTATAGTGGGTTGACTTTTTAGGGTGCCACATGAAAGGTGATATATAAATATAAGTTTGAAACATGATTTAGAATATAACGTTGGGAAATTGAAGATTGAGCACCAAAATATATTCGTTGAAGAAAACCTTACGAATGGAGAAGTATTGTGAATAGATGTAGTGAGGAAGTTTCAACGAACGAAGGCAGTGAAGAGGTCTTGTGAACGAAGGCAGTGAGAAAGTCTTCTAAAGTAAGGCAATGAAGAACTTTAGTGAACAAAGGTAGTGAAGAGGTCTTGCGAACAGAGGCAGTGAGAAAGTCTTGTAAACTAAGGCAATGAAGAACCTCGACGAATGGAGGCAGTGAAGAAGCACAAAGAATAAATATGCTCGATGAACGGAGGTAGTTAAGGAGCACGGTTAATGAAGGTGGTATAGACACCCAGCAAACAAAGACGGTGGAGAAGACCTGCATAACAAAGAAGATCAACATGTGGGATATAGCTGATAGCAAATGCAGGTTTGAGACAACAAAAATAAATCAAGCGCGTAGCTGGGAAGACATCACAAAAGTACACAACTTCATCACAAGAAGAAGGCACACAACACGTAGGTGTGATAGGGGTCCAAAAGCTCAAAGAGAAAATTTTAGGTATGTGTTTTTAATCTTGAAAGAATGTTTAAGGTGTAAAGCTGAGAAAGTAAGGTAGAAATCTTTCTAGGTGAAGATATTATATTAGTTGTGGTGTTGAAAGACTTTACATTCCTGTATGTAGAAGCACATGATAGAGAAATTGATGTGATTGTCTAAAGTCTTCTTGAATAGATGTTTTTGATTAAATCATCAAATAATATATCGTTTAGAACCTGGAAGCTGGAAGTCATTTTTGAGATAGGAAAACACTCAAGAGAAGTGCACCAAAACGAAATAGTAAAAAGACGACGCATAGAAGCAGTAAGGATATTTGCAGTGTAAGGAATGTTTCACATTATTGCTGGGAATTATACGTATGAGAAAAGACGTTGAGGCATTACTCCAAGAAGATAACGCACGTCCAAAATTTATGCAAAGCGATTGTGAAAGAAGAAAGAGCAATGCAATGAATTAGGGCATACACCACTTCATGAAAGAGTGAACGTAGGCTACCAAGGAAGACAAGCAAATATTAAAAGATTGCAGATGTAAGTGAAGAAGGTTCATTCATTTCAAACAAGGTATGGTGATCTATAAGGCATGATTGTGTGCAATAATTATTGTGCTATCATTTATTTTAGAAAAGGATTTGAATAAGTTGAAAAAGTGAAAAGGTAGATCAAATTTGAAGGTGTTAATTATTTGAGAAAATATTTTATATATTGGGAGGTATAAGGTTGAAATGTGTTAAAAATTAATTTTTTGTGTTGAAGTACAAGAGTAGAGTCTCACATAAATGAAAGGATTGTCTTTGAATTCAAGTCAAAGTGTCACCTAGTGCAAGAATAGTGTGAAAGGATTCAATTGAAAAGAACATTTTCAGCTATCTACAAAAGGAAGGAAAGGTGCAAATCAACAATTACAAGGTCAGTTATCAAGTGCTAGATTAGAGCTACCTTTTAATGTAATAAATGTAATACATGTGGAAGCGACGGACTTAATGAATGTGAAGAACATATTGGGCATTTGTTAGTGCATATTATTCTCTATATGTTCATGAAGATAAAAGAATTATAGGTAGAATATGTCTAAATTGCTTTAGTTGAGGAAAGCACATTGAAGAATAGGTGAAGAACTTGATGACATCATTATGCAAGATTTGGGAATAGATGAGCATTGTTTTGTATGCAAAATTTGGGAATAGATGAGAATTTTTTGTATACGATATTTAGAGCATATTTGAGCAAAATTGTGAACGGGTTTTGGAGCAGATTTGAACAGAGTTGTGACCAAGTTTTGGACCAAATTTGAGCAGGTTTTGGAGCATATTTGAGCAGAGTTGTGAATAGGTTTTGTACTATATTTGAGCAGGTTTTGGAGAAGATTTGAGCATGTTTTTTGAGCAGATTTGAACAGGTTTTGTGAGCAGGTTTGCAGTAGATTTGAGCAGGTTTTGTAAGCAAGTTTTAGAGCAGAATTGAGTATATGGGATTGGTGTAGAGGGGATTGGTGTCGCCTATGGATTGGTGTCCATGAACCAAAGTAGAGGGGATTGGTGTCTCATGTAGATTGGTATCTAAGAACCAGAGCATAGGGGATTCGTGTCTCCTATGGATTGGTGTCCACGAACCAGAGCAGAGGGGATTGGTGTCTCCTATGGATTGGTGTCCATGAACCAGAGTAGAGGGGATTGGTGTATCCTATGGATTGGTGTCCACAAACTAGAGCAGAGGGGATTGGTGTCTCCTATGGATTGGTATCCATGAACTAGAGCAAAGGGGATTGGTGTCTCCTGTTTATTGGCGTCCACAAACTATAGCAAATGGGATTAGTGTCTCCTATGGATTGGTGTCCATGAACTAGAGTAGAGGGGATTGGTGTCTCTTATGGATTGGTGTCCATGAACCAGAGTAGAGGAGATTGGTGTCTCTTGTGGATTGGTGTCCATGAACTAGAGTAGATGGGATTGGTGTCTCCTATGGATTGGTGTCCACTAACTTAAGCAAGGGGATTAGTGTCTCCTATGGATTGGTATCCACAAACATTGTAATAGGGAATTGGTGTCTCCTATGGGTTGGTGCCCATAAAATTTGTTGAGAAATTTATAAGCAATATTTATTCGTGGATGTAGCCCATATTGGGTGAACCACATTAAATATGTGTCTCTTATGTGTGTGGTGATTTGTGCATTGTTTCATTATTGCAATTGATAATATTTGAAGTTATTGCTTTGGAAAGAAAAGTAAATTTTTTATCTTATACTGTTCACCCCCCTCTTAGTATAAGCTTGTGTTATTCACTTTGGTCGTTCCCTCCAATAGAATGCATGAAATCCTCCTTGGATTTAATTCTTCAAATATGGCACCTTTAATCTTTGCCTTTAACCTCCCTTAACCAGAGCATTAAAGGCTCTTCTCCTTGCTTCCACACTGTAAGTTCAACCATGTGCATGAAGACTCTAGAGTGTTGAATGTGGATGCATGAATACTTGGTTTTTGGAACCCTTTAAATGGAATGGAATCTTGATTTAAGTGTCAAGTAGCACATTCGTTTTATTCTTGAGCACCTGAGGAATGAAAGATGCTAGATGACACTTGTAGCATCCTTTAAGCAATACCTGGGAGTTATATTCTTTAGGTGAGCGCTTGTTCTCTTTGTAGACAAGTGTCTCATACATTCTCAATGTATCAAACTATTGTTAGTAATGTTTCTTTGACCAATATGAGTGCTCATGGATGGAATATTAGGGTTTTCTTCCAAGTGATAAGTGTCACTTCCTCCTTGTGCATGGGCCTTTGCTCTTTCAACGTAACCCTTCACTATCCTTATTAGCAAAGCTTGGTCTTTTTTTTTTCTTTGTTGTAGACACTTTTTATGGTGCCTTTAGTGAGAAGCAATGCTATGGTGGAGCTTTGGTAGAGCCTTTATGGTGCTCCAATAATGGTGTGGAGTTCTCCTACATGTGTCTTTATTTGCTTGCTTTCCTTCAACTTGTTATGCTCCTTTTATAGATCTAAATATAATTTTTTTCCCTTATTTGCTTTTGTGCCTTGATTTCTTGCAGGTTTGGTTGTCCAAGAAGTAGGTAATATAACCCTTCTATGGTGCTCTTTTGCCTTGCTTAGAGTGTGCAAGTATTCGGCTGTCGTTGGCTGGTTTACCTTGCGGATATTATACCTTTGAGGCACCTTCAAATCTGTCCTCTTTCCTATATAAACCATATTAGGATAGTGCAATACAATGTAACAAATTTATGTATGAAATAACCTTTATTGCCCCTCTTTTGCACTCCTTTTTTCAGGTCTAAATTTGTTATTTTGTGGCAGTATTTTTGAATGCAATGTAGGGGTTTTGAGGTTGTCTCTTTGATTAGACATCTTCCCCTTTTTGCTTGGATACTTTGATGGCAAATCCAAGCTTAGATAGAAGCTCCTTATTTGATGCATTTTTTTGCACTTTTCTCCTTGCAACTAACCCTATAATTCTTTGGATTTGAGACTCACCAAGTCTCAATATTTGAAGCTTCTATTTCTAATTTTGGTTAGTTGTCTTCTTCTCCAATTTTTAGAGGATTCTAACCTGTTTTGGTGGCTTCACTTGGCCACTATGTGTTGCATATTTTTGTGCACTAATAGTGTCTTTAGACACTTTGTCAAATTCTGATTTTGTGCCTTTCTCAAGAACACAAACACTAAGCTTTTTGAGAGTAATATAGTAGTGCAAATGAACCCACTAATATTTCATTTTTAATGCACTAACAATCACACCTTATCACTCCAATAAACTCTCAAAATAACTTATAAGTGCACTTAATAAATTTACTGCAACTAATCAAGAATAATTTGAAATGAATCTTCAATAATTATTATGTAATTTCACTACAATTATTGGAGGACTTAGTCTTCTTTTTCTTTTTCCAAAGTAGATGATAGGTAGTTTATAGATGTAGTTATGAAATCTAATCAACTCCTAACTAATGTGCAAATGAACCTTAAAAGGAAATTTTCTCTTTTTGCACTTTTGAATACTATAATTCAATTTTCTTCTTTTGCAACTCTAATCCAAATTAAGGTGCTTTAAAAAATCTGATAAGTAATCCAATTAATGAATCTACTTGCACCAATAGTTGCTTACCTTTTTCTAAAAGCTTTTGTAGAGGATGTAGCTTTTGTAGAGGATGTAGATCTTGGTGTCTAATATCACCAAGTTGTTGCCTTGAGTAATATCTTGCAACTCTTTGTAGGTTGTCCTAAACAACTCCTTATTCACCAAAGGATGATCTCGAACTTTCTTTCATGAGCCTATGATTTGGTGGTTTGTTCTTCTCTTGTAGTCTCCTCCTTTTTACTATAGATTTTTAGAAGTATTTATCTTAGCAAATAATGTCTTCTTATTATGAGATGTAATCTTCAAATCTCTCGAATTTGGCAAGTTTCTTTTGTCTTCAAGTCTTCTTATTGAATTTTGACTTCAAGCAGGATCTTCTTCTCAATATTTTGAATGTCTTGAGGTCTTCTGATATTTGGCACTCCTTGCCAAATTTTTCTTCTCCTTTTGGGCTTGTTTTTGGATGGCAATAATTGTCCCAAATCTTCTCAAGATTCTGAATGTCTTGAGGTCTTCTAAGATTTGGCACTCCTTGCCAAATTCTTCTTCTTCAATGAGTTCTCCTTTGATGATTTCTTTAGTAAGGCTCTCCAAGCCTTTTATTGGATTCTCGTTGATACCTCCTCAAGGTCTTTGATCTTGAAACCTCTTTTGGTCTTCCTTGAGACCTTTTTTTCAACCTTCTGCTCTTATAAGTGTTGGTGGTGAGATCTTCTTCTGGATCTATGATTCTGCTGCTTCTGGATTCGAGTAGGACTCTCCTAGTCCTTATTTTTCCAAGACTAGAAGTTATTCAATGAGATCTTCTCCTAATCTCTTTACCTTCAATTTTGATTCAGGTGTTGGATTGATTCTTAAGAAGATACTCTTCCTAACTTTCTTGTAGGAAGTTTCCCAACTCACTGAATCTCCTTTCCCTACAACAAAGTATTAGTATTGAAATCTTAATCTACTTTTGAATCAGATACTCTCTTCTAGAGTCTTCTTCAGGATCAAGGCTTTTGTGGCCTTTTTTTCAATACAAGGCTTCTATGGTATTTTCTTCAATATCAAGGCTTCTTGGCTTTTGTAGCATTTTCTTCTGGATCAAGGCTTTTATGGCCTTTTCTTATGGAACAAGGCTTCTATGGCCTTTTCTTCTAGAATAAGGTTTATGTGGCATTTTGTTTTGGATCAAGGTTTATATTTCCTTTTCTTCTATATCAAGGCTTCTATGGCCTTTTCTTCTTCTGTGAAGTTCTCAATCTAGTAATGGATATCTCCAGTCTCCTAACTTCACCGTGACTCTTCTCCAAAAGTCTTCTTCTATAGTATTCTTTTCTTGCACAAGGAACTAATATCTGCAATATGAAGGCACACCGACCTTCGGGTAACGAAGTTGAATTCTCCTAGCTTTCCCTTGTAGGAGTTGTCCCAATCATCTGAGAATTAATTTTTTGCAACAAAAGAAACTTTGGGCAATAGTTAACAAATTCCAAATATTAATGATCTTCACTAGTTGATTTGTTAATCTAGTGGATTGAATGTTGAGTCCTAGTCTTCACGAGTTTTTCCTACAACTTTGTGGAAAGACTCTAGAAAAATGCAATCTCAGTATTTTTAGAACTGAGATTTATTTCAATCCTCACTTATGGCTCTCCCTAATTCTACCACCTAGACTCTTTTGAGAGTTTTTTATAGTGGTTGGTCCAACAACGTGTTAGGTTGATAAAAAAATTAGGACCAATGATAATGGTGGTTTTCCTATTGATCTACTATGGCTAGATTTGTTGTGGCTCTGATACCATTGTTAGCTTTTGATGCAGTATGCAATGGGAGATAGCAATCACAATATGCAGAATAATATGAAAGAAAGTAAATCCATGAGATGACTAAAATATACTATAAATATAAATGACAAAAATGAATATAATGTAGCTATGGATGAAATGGACACTCCATGAACAAAGCTATTGGACTACATTGCACCCATCACCAATATCTGGTTATCTACACAACACTATGCTACTGCCTACAAATATGCTTAGAGCTTCTATATTCTACTTGTTACAATGAGGTCCTTTTTATATAGGAAGATAGGTTCCTTGGCAAACACTCTACCTAGTTGTGCAAGGGACACCTTACACATATACAACTTGCACATTGACACTTGTGCATTTATTACATTGCATGAAGTAACCAGATAACTTCCCCCTAAAGTAATCTAATGTCCTAAGTATGTACCTAGGAAGGTACATTTACATGACCCAAATGATGTAATATAATATATTTCTAAAAAAATCATATGACCATTAATATCCTTGAGAAGGTTATTCCTTCTCCTGCTGATTTTGGTTAGCAACTCCCCAATTTTTTTTATTTTACTATCTTCAAATAACTCTGCCATAGACCCTTTTCCAAGCGTTTCTTTGTATTTGCCATGGATTTTTGTAAAACTTGGGCATTCATATATGAAATTTTCTTATGTCTCTATTGCCTTTATGCTACATATCCTTTCATCCCATTGTTCCTTGGGCACATCTAAGACTATGAGAACTAGTCTTTATCTAAGCAATGAGGATTTTTCCCTCCACTTGATTTTAGCGCTTATATATGCTTTTTCCTTATGGTCATACGTTGGGTTAAACTTTGTAATATAATATTATCTTTTCTTGCTTGCATTTTTCCATATTCCACTTCTAAACTTTTCATTCACATAGTTTTTTATGTCTTTGTTGAAATTTGGGCATTCATTTATGTTGATTTCCCAAAATTTCATCCAATATTGATTTTGTTTCATCCATGTATTCATTTGCCTATGTAGCTCTTCATCCCTAGCTACTCTAGGCCATCTGTTGTTTTTCATGCTTTCTATTTTTTCAAGTAACATAACAACTTGGTCATAGAAATTACCTCTAAAGGGAACATTTCAATTTTAGCTAGAACAATTTCATAAGGGACTATGGCCTTAATTTTGATAAAATTTATGATTAGATGTTTTTGAATCCTTTCTATTTATCTCTAGTTTGTATCTATCGTACCACTAGACCACACCTCGTAGTCATACAACACAACCGGTGTGACAAGTAGGCCAAATAAGACCTTGGTGGTCTTCTAGTCCCACAACTCGACATTCCTACACCTATTTTGAAGTGCATATAGTGATCTCCAACCACTTTGAGTTCTTTTCATCCTGTAGACACCTAAAATGCGTCATGTCGAGGTGACTACTCATATGGGACATGCTAGAAGACCATATGGAAGATCTTGGATAGATTCCAAGGTATAGCAGTGGTTCTAACCACTCATTTAGGCATTTTGGCCTAATCAGTGTTGGCCACGGTTGACACCCATGGTTAACAGAGCTGACCATGCCTCAGAGCCATGGCTAGCCTCAAAAATTAGTTGGACCTTGGCCGACCCAAAATCGGTTTCAACGGCCAATTGGTTGCAGATCCGAGTAGTTAGAGGGCGGAAAATTCTAGAAGTTTCCATTCAACTGCCCCAACTATCCCTTCTTGATCTTGGCTTCTCCATGAAGCTAAGACATGGCCTCCTCAAATGCTATAAGAACCCCCTCCAAATTGGGAAATAAAGAGATGAATCTTGAGTTGAAGAGCAGCGAAGCCCTATCGAATTGCATACTCACTTGCATACATTGAGAGGAACACTTTTGCTGCCCAATTGGAGATCAAATGGCATTTGGAACCAAGAAGGCTATGGAGGGCTAGGAGGAATCAAGAAAATCAATTGAGCCCAATCCATCACCAATTTGAGCAATTCAACCACCAAATCTATTAGAGGACATCATGGTGACCCTTGATCATCAATTCATCAAGGAGAATTGGAGATTTAAGACCAACATTTGAGGGCAATTTCATTTCCAGCTCAACCATGGCTAACAGTGCCAATCACTTCATAGACCCATGATCAAGGTTTAATTTCCTTTTTCCTTGGTTTTAGTAGTAGTTTACATTTTACTTGCTTTATATTAGATACATTTGATCTAGATTTACTTTATTAGAGATAATTGTGTGGTAGAATCATAGTTTAAAGCTCTCTTTCCTTGCATTTTGTCATTTAAACAATTAGGACAATAGTTGCTACTTTTCATGTTTTCATGCTTTCAATGGTTTAATTAGGATATTAGATGGATTGATCTATGCTTCCTTTACATTCTTGATGGTCAATTATCATGCTTAGAGTAGATTTCTATGCTTTATGTACTTTCTTGATTTCAAGCTTTCATGACAATATTTTGTATAATTTCCTCTAAAAGCCTCATCAAGAGAGGCCTCCTTTGCTTCTAATTGCTTCTTGTTGTTTCTTGAATGTAGGGTTAATAGGGTCTTGACATTCAAAGCAACAAATACCTCTAATCATGGAGAAGAAGGCTACATTTGCCTTAGAGCAGTTCGTGTCAACCTAGGAAGCTTGTGGATTACACCTACCCTTGCGTGGGGACTTTTCTTGATTGTAATAATTGTATCACATTGGGTATCCCTAAGAGGGATGGATTTGTAATCGAGTTTCAATGGAAATTTAATAAAGGAAACCCTTATTTATGTTTATTTGCAAATTTGTCTATCTTTCATGCTTTATGTGATTTTCAATTATTATTAGCTTAGGTGTATGCATCCTGGATTGCTATAGAAGGTGATCATGATGGAACTCCACAATTTAAGTGATTTGATGCTAACTTGCTCTATTTTTTATGTTAGGGCTTAATCATGGTTGATAGCCATGGTTAATAGTTGTCATCGTGCCATAGAGCCATGAGAAATAGTTGTAGCCCACTATGACAGATCAGTAGAGAATAAAAAAGTAGATATGACACCATCATGGACTTGGATCTGAGGTAGGATCATTTTTTCTTTTGTATTTTTTATGTTTTTATAGAAGAAATGCAATAGATGGATGTTAATTAGAAAACATAGCAAAAAGTAAAATGGGAAAATCCTAGATGCTTTTTTAGTTTTCTACTAGTCGTTGCTAGGAATAGCGGATCTCTGATTGTAGTCCACCCTAGTCTCCAATGGTCTAGGACATTTCATGTTTTAGAGTTTGCATGCTTGAGGCCCAATCAGTGGCCATTCCTTCATAGATAATTGCATTCTCTAAAAAATCATATAGCATAGTCGTGCATTCTCTTAAAATCAAACGTTCTTTTGAAAAGCATGTAGGAAAATCATTTGAATGTTGTTTTATGCATTTTATTTTCATGCAAAGTAAAAAGAACCACACACACCATGACACCTTGTAAATGCTAGTGAGTTGGAAGTCACATCCAACCACTAGTAGGGTTCAATGATGATGGTAGTGATTTCCATCCATTGGCCCAACTCCCTCGATCCTTTTGTTACTAGACCAATATCGGATCCAAGATGCCATCATAGCCCATGGAAAATTTGCATGTATTCCTCTTAGGAGAGGTATATAGCTAACTACAGGTGAACAGGGTGAGGACCGAGAGGACCTGTGCTCCTTGACCATGTGTGGACTTCATTACCACATATTATAGGTTGGATTACATGATCGTGAGTTCATTTCTAGGTTGTCGAGCTATGAGTATACAGGTGAAAGCCCTTAAACAATTGAGTATATCATCAACATTTTGAAAACATGATGAGAGTTACTTTTTGATACAACAAATCTCAAAACACATCAAAATAGTTTAGGGCTCACAAAAAAAATTTAAAAGAGATAATCATTATTGTTTGCTTTGTTTGCCTTAAAACTTACATACGAGATAATATAATATCATGGTGCGTACACGGAGAGGCCGATCCGGGCATAGACCCAAGGTCAAGGTTGAAGCTCCACCTAATGCACATCAAGATGCATAGAGCCCTCAACCATAGAATCCTCTCGAATATCGTTCGATGAGTATTAGAGGGGATAATTCTATGCATGGGGATCCTATTGAGAATACCCCGATTAGAGGAACCACTAGACACTCCTCGAGACATAGATCAGAGCATGGGGCTTCCCAGCATGGGGGTCCTGGATAGGTTAGCATTTATCATGATCACATTCCATATGGTTCCATGGGATCTATTAAAGAGTATGTCATAGAGGGATCCAGATTGGTACCCCTTCGACCTATAGCTAAGGGAGGCTCAAGGCCCCCACCATCTGAGTATAGACAAGTTCGAGATCCACCCATTCAGGGGTAAATAGAGAGAGACGCTTTCGAGCGTAGACCCATGCAAACTCCCCATAGAGGTGAACCTTGTAAGATCACCATAGACATGTCTAAAGTGGGAGTAAATGGTATACCACCTCATGAGCCATGGCATAGTAGATAGTTAGATGGTCTAGACAAAGTCTTAGGATAGCTAGGTTATAAGCCTACTCCTGCGCCTTCTCATTCTATGAGCGTGCATAGTGGTAGTACAATTAGGACCATCAGAGAACCTAGAGAATGCTCCAAATATTCTCATGATATGCATACCCTTACATCCCATGTGGGCATAGAGTATAGGTGACCACTGAATGCAAATGTCATCTTCATAGATAATGGTAAGAGCGTAGCAGATCAGTCCATTGGAGGACACACTCACAAAGTCGCTCGAATAGAGCGCACACACTAGAGGCCTCATACGGTTGATCACATAGATAGATCTCACAAGCTGGTGTTAGAGTAGAGATGTTAGATTCTCCAAGACCAATTGGAGGATGTTCATGTAGAGCAGGAATACCTCAAAAATGAGAACACTCAGAGGCAAAGGTTCATAAGACAATGCTTATATGAACAACGCATGCATGAGCAATGCATCCTTGATCAAAAGGAGCATGTTGAGAGGGAGGACCGATTGGCTAGTGTCGGTTTACCTCCCTATAGTGAGTATAGGGAGAGCATTGATAGGTGAGCTACTTCATAGCCCGAGTTCCACCCTGACCATATAGACACCCATACTCACCATACGACCCAACATAGAGATCGATGCCCTACATCCGAATATCATGGGCATAGGTAGTATGAAGAAGAAGTGGGAGAGGAATTAGATCAAGAATATCCTAAAATCTCCCAAGTCAAAGTGGATGATGAGCCTAGTCCTCCACCTCGATCGAAGAGGAACATGCCTCCAAAGGTGCCTCAAAGGCAATCCAGAGAAGAGGAGTTCCTATCTTCGTAGGCCTATAAGGCCTTGGCAGAAAAGGTTAGAGCTATCGAGAAGCAAGGGATGACTTATCAAAAGCCTACCTTGAATAAGATTCATAATGAACCTTTATGCCCATCAGTGCCTATTTCGGCCTATCCTGAGCATTTTGAGATGCCTAGGCTAGAAAAGTTTAAAGGAGAGGAGGACGCTCAGGAGCATGTTACAAGTTTTCTAGACATGTGCTTTCAGATCGAGAGCAATGATGCCTTGCTCCTATGGACCTTCATTACAACCCTCTCAGGCCCAGCTCAAGAGTGGTTTAATCAACTCAAGAGGCACAACATCACCAGTTTTGAGCAACTGGCTGATGCATTTCTTGAATGCTTCTCCTTTGGCATCAAGAAAAAGGTGAACCTATCCGATCTAGCTGCTTTAATGCAACATGATGATGAGCCAGTTATGGATTATGGGAAATGATGGAGAAAGATGATGGCAAAGCTACCATTCTCCATCCCTACTTTTGAATTAACTCGAATGTTTACGAAAAGTTGTGCAAAGCACATTTTATTATTATTATAGTTGCAACAATATCAGACCTTCGAGGAGGCTTTGGCACAAGCCAAAGTGATAGAGGATATCAAGTTATAGGAGGGTAACTTGAAACTCAGGAACAAGAAGGAATGGAACAAGAAGAGCATTAAGAAACAATAGGCCAAGCTGACCCACGTTAATCAGGTGGTTCTAAACCTTCAGAAAGGGGATAAGGGGTAACAATAATGAAATTATCAAGCCCAACCTCCTCCTGCATAGTATGAGTAGTGCAACAACAACTAGAAGGGTAAGGATAAAGAAATATGCCCTCCTCACATATTCACTCAATTATCAGAATCATTGACATCGATTTTCCATCAATTGTGTGAGGCAAAGGCAATAAACTTACCAAAAATCAAATTAGTGGACCCTAATCAACCCAAGCCTAAGGGGTATAAGGATGATCAGTATTGCATATTTCATCGAATGAAAGGTCATGACATAGAGGTATGTTGGTCATTCAAACATTTAGTGCAAAATATGATAAGGTTTATGTGGCAACACCCACAATAAGAATATGGGGATTTACAAGAATCCTCTACCCAACCATGAGGTACCAAGGAACAATGTTGGCTAGGTCAATCAAGTACGCATCGAACCACCAACCCATGGGTTCATCAAAATGGTCAACATCATCACAAGACATGCGAGGTATGAAAGACCAAATCAACCTCCATTGCCCATTAGAGTCCAAGTTGTACCTCCTCCAAGGCCAACCCAAAATGTGCCAGGCCCACCAACTAGACCGGTGGTGACAATCAAAAGTAGGTTAGTTCAAAATCTATAGATGACTCTAGTAAAGTTGTCTATTTATGAGCTGATTCAGTAGTCTCCCAAGCATAGGGAGATGCTTATGGACATTCTAAGGTCCATAGAAGTGTAGTCCTAGGATCTTGAAGCATTCACACACTTCGTGGGACACGTGCAATAGTGTCAAGAACCGATTATACAATTTTATGATCATGAAATCAAGATGGTTTCCACTATCACAGTGGACCCACCACTTCATATCATTGCATGTGTAAACCACAAACCTTTCAAGTGGTTTTTATTGATACGAGATCATCAATCAATATAATCATGACCAAGGCATTGACATACCTGAAGTTACCAAAGATGCATATCATACCTTCTACCTTCACATTGAGAGCTTTTAATGATGCATTATGCTCAACTATCGACACTATAGTCTTACCCATTCAGGTGGGACTGAAGACCATCCCGATGATGTGTCATGTGATTGAAGGTGCTATGTAGTACAATATACTTCTAGGATGGCCTTGGATAAGAGAAATGCATTGTGTCCCTTCCATTCTCCATCAATGTATCAAATACATGCATGAGGGACAGGTTCACGTAGTACCTTCAGATGAAGAACCATTCAAATATATGAATTTAGCAGATTTTTCGGGGGACTTCATGCTCCCCTCAATGCACCTGGACATATGACCAATGTCATCGATCAAAGAGCTAGGAGGTAAAATGAAAGAAGTGTGTGCCAAACCTACAACGTCTATATCTCAATGATCGAAGCACATGATAACTGCTTCTACTAAACCATCTGCATCCATAATGCATCGGGATGATAAGAAGCTAAAGGTAAATATGGGTAAAAAAGAGATAAAGCAAGCACCCAAACTAGTTGTCATCGAGGTCCCTACTCCCATGGAAGTAGAGGATGCTCAAGGAGAAGTCGAAGAGGCACCTCAGCCTGCTTCACCTACATCTTCAGTAGGGTCATCTACACCATAGGTGACCATTCATTTGGTTAATCTTAGATTAGGGGAATATATTATGTAGAATGTGACATTTATGTCGATCATCGAGACTACATAGGATATGGGCTGACCACAAGCCCATCGCCTTCCCATAGGGATGGTGGTACCACTAGGGGTACCTCCTAACCAAACCAATTTTATCTATGGAGGGCTCGACCAACTTGCATCTCGCACTTCCATGGATGAGGATGATGATGAACCATTCATTATGAATGTTCATTATCTTTCTAACCTAGAGTATACCTTATGATATTTTGAGCGTTACCATTGGCATGGTTATGGTCTCAGATTATTCGAGTAGGGGTGTAGGAGGCCTTATGAACCATAGTATCAGTTGTCTACTGATAGGTTTGGGTTAGGATATTATATTGGAGGATAGGATGAACTCCTCATGGCATATTTAGACCACCTGTACCTCAGTCTGGGGGTGAAGTCGACTTCAATCCTTATCACCCCAATCCCTCCACCTTTCAAAGGGATAATCGGTTAGTGTCTTACATCACTATAGAACCACCTGAGATATATCATGAAGACATCTTGGTGGAGACCGGTCTAGAGCACATCCCAAGAGACAACTTGGATGAACAAATCCATGAGGCAGTCGATGACATAGGCCTGCAAGTTTAGATCGCTAGCATAGAGATAGATTTTGAGTCAGAAGATCATTGATGAGGATATAGCAGAGTCCATATTTGAGATAGGTGGACCGAGTTGCATGTATGAGAGTGATGATGATGATGAGTCCTTAAGTAATGAGCAATCTGAGGATGAGACTGAGTTGGCTTACTTGGGCCCTCTTAATTTACATCATCTGTTACCTTTGGAGATAGTCATCGAGGATGAGCAATCCTCCATTGATGATAGTAGTTATCGAGAGTGGGCTTTCATGGGGCCCCATATTCCTGATCTCCCAGTTCTAGTAGGTAGTGGTGAGGGTTTTCATTATGATAGTGATGATGAAGATGAAATAGAGAGAGCCTATTTGGGACCTCCCTACTTACATCATCGTAATGCACCATACACTATAGAGGATATGTACAGAGATATCAATCTCCACCCGTACCTCAGAGGAAGAGCTCCTAATTTGGATAGGATTTATCATATGGTCTTCCCTGATCCACCAACATTCAGAGAGCTCCTAGAGCCTAGCGATCCTATTTTTGAGTCTATCCATAGACCGGATCTAGAGATCCCCATACCCCTAGAACCACATCTCGAGGATGGAAGTTATATAAATTTAGAGTCACATGCACATGGTCCTAGAGATATGATCCATTCCATCAATATGATCTCCATTGATTTGACCACTCCACTTCACAACCCAGTCGACCCCTCCAAACCATTGTATCTTGATATAGATGCTATTGATTGGGATTATATTGACTCACCACTAGAGCCTAAAGATTTCTTCCCTAATGAAGAAATATTGCAACCTTTTCATTTTGTGCTAGGCTATGCACATGATGTTTATCATGTTGAGGATGCTTCCAATGTGGAACCCATAAACCCAGTAGATGACATCCACTTGATCCCTATGCCTCACCAGCTTGAGGAGGGATCCCACATGTCAGTAGAGGAAACCTTTGAAGTGGATATCAATAATGATCCCACGAATCCTAGGAAGGTTAAATTTGGAGAAATTTTATCTCTTGATGAGCATGCCAACCTCATCCCTCTACTGAAAGAGAGACCTGATCTCTTTGCTTGGACTTATAAGGACATGTCGGGTCTAGATCCAAAATTGGTTACTCATAACCTTTCGCTAGATCTCTCAAAAAATCTAGTCAAGCAGAAACTTAGGAAGATGCATCCAATAGTAGCCTTAATGGTTAAATATGAATTGCAAAAGTTGTTGGATGTAGAGTTTGTCATTTCCATCGACTATCCAGAATGGGTATCAAACATGGTGCCTGTAGGAAAACTTGATGGAAGGATCTGTATCTATACAGATTTCAGAGACCTCAATAGGGCAACACCAAAAGATTCATTTCCATTTTCGAACATAGATGCTCTCGTAGATGCAACTACGGGTCATGAAATGCTCTCCTTAATGGATGGTTTTTCTGGTTACAACCAAATTTAGATTAAGCTCAAAGACCAGCATAAGACCACATTCATAATACCATGGGGGACATTTTGTTATAAGGTTATGCCATTTGGCCTTAAGAATGTTGGTGCTACATATCAACGGGCTATGACATATATCTTTCATGACTACATGCATAAGATCTTGGAAGATTATATCGATGACTTGTTGGCAAAGTCATTGTTGCATTCAGAGCATGCAGAGGTCCTGAGGAAGGTCTTCGATCACTTGATAGAGCATAATGTCAGGTTGAATCCTAAGAAGTGCGTATTTGGTGTAACTTTAGGAAAGCTCTTGGGATTCATCATTTCAAAATGAGGGATCGAAGTTGATCCAAAAAAGGTCAAGGCTATTTTAGAAATGCATCCTCCCATGAATATCAAGGAATTAAGAAGCCTTTAGGGCAAAGTAGCATCCATAAAGTGATTTATCACACAATTATCAGATAAATATCGACCCATGAATCGATTGCTACATAAGGGGGTCCCATTCAATTGGGATGAGGACTATCAAGTAGCCTTTGCTGAGATTAAGCAATACCTAGCGATGCCACCGATACTAGCTCCACCAAGACTAGATGTACCATTCTTGCTATATATATCGGCAACTAATTTTGCATTAGGGACCATGTTAGCCCAAAAGAATGTGCAAGACAAAGAGCAAGCCATATATTACATTAGTCGAACCTTGGTGAGTTATGAGCTAGGATATGCCTACGTGGAAAAGTTGTGTTTAGCAGTAGTGTTCGCTACAAAGAAATTGTGGCATTATATGTTAAGTCATACGATGTATGTCATATCAAAACAAAATCCTTTGCAGTATATGATGAGCAAGATGTATCATAATACATGTACTATAAAGTGGATCATGCTATTGATAGAATTTGATTTGGAATTCATTAGCCAAAATTCCATTAAGGGATAGGTCATAGCTGATCAACTAGTTGAGGTACCTCTAGAGAATAGTAGGCCTCTCACCATAGAGCTACTTGATGATGTAGTTTTGCATTATCAGAAGCACCTAAACTTGAAGAACTAGATAATAAAGTTGATATGACCTTGTTCTTTGATGGTTTAAAGTGTGAGCAAGGGGGTGGTGTAGGAATAGTGTTGTTCATGTCACAAGGTGCTCCCATGCCCTTGTCATTCAAGTTAGACTTTCCTTGCACTAACAATAATGCTGAATATGAAGCCCTAATATTGGGCCTCCAAATAGCTATCACCATGAAGATCAAAAGGTTAAATATCTTTGGTGATTCCCTTCTCATTGTCAACCAAGTGAAGGGACTTTTTCAATGTAGGTGTCCTATCTTGAAGGTCTACAAAGATCTTGTTGATACTTATCTAGCTCAGTTGGAGTGGTATGACATTGAGGCAATCCCTCATTCATCAAATAGATTTATAGACACTATGGCATCTTTGGGATCCTTAATCCCTCAGAATCTATCTACCGATTTTACTACCATCCATGTTAAAATATTGTCACACTCTATTATGCAATGTGAAGCTTTGGATAACAAAGAGTCAATCAACATGATTCATATAGAACCAAACCATGAATGGTTCTACAGAGCTAGAGACTTTCTCAAGAGAGCACCTTGGGGGTCATTGATCTCATAGGGTCCTACGGGGAATGGTACCACCATTCACCATAAGGTTGTTTCCCAGTCTACATTTGTAAATGTTAAACCATAGGGGGAACATGTTGTCTTGTCAGTTGAGGTTGAGGTTTATCAAAATTGGATGTCATAGATACATGACTTCCTAAAGCTTGGTGTAATCCCTCAAGGATTATTGCATGTCGTGAAATACACATTTAAATAGAAAGTGATAAAGTATGTCTTGTTAGGAGATATTTTGTATCATCAAAGCTATGATGGAGTTCTCCTTCATTGTCTTGAGCCCCAAGAATCATCTTGGGTAATTTTGCAAGCTCACGATGGTACGTGTGATGGCCATTTCAGTGGTATGGCTATCATCAAGCGCATCCTTCGCATGGGCTATTATTGGCCTACTATGGAGAAGGATTGCAATGTGTATGTCAGGAAATGCATTAAATGTCAGCATCATGCTAATCTTGCACACTTGCCATCATAGGCCTTACAACCCATTCAAGCGGCTTGGCCATTTGCTCAGTGGGGTTTGGATCTAATCGGTAAGATCTCTCCTCCATCATCGGGTCGACATACATTCATTATTATGGCTATTGAGTATTTTACTAAGTGGGTGGAAGCAATCCCATTAACAATGATAATTGGAGCATGTATTGTTGAGTTCATACTCACCAATATCATAAGTCATTTTGGGATACCATCCAAGATAATTTTGGATAATGGAACGTCATTCAAAAATAAAATTATGAGGGCTTTGACGTCCAAGTATAGGATCAAACATAGTTTTGTGACTCCATATTATCCATAGGAAAATGGGTAAGTTGAGGCTTCAAACAAGATAGTGGTATCCATATTGAAAAATATGGTATAAGAGCACCACAAATATTGGCACATCTAGTTACCCCTTGCATTATGGGCTTATAGGACTAGCATTTGGACACCCACTAGGGCAACTCTATTTTCACTAGTATATGGTACTGAGGCCATTATGCCCTTAGAGTTGGAAATTCCAATGTTGCGCATCACATTGAAAGAGTTCATCGATGATGACACTGCATGACAAGCTCACCTAGATCAATTGATGCTACTTGATGAACATCGCGTGAATGCTCTTGAGCATCTCCACATTTATCAAGAGC
This sequence comes from Wollemia nobilis, assembly GCA_028583015.1. Lineage (NCBI taxonomy): Eukaryota > Viridiplantae > Streptophyta > Pinopsida > Araucariales > Araucariaceae > Wollemia > Wollemia nobilis. The sequence goes on along the minus strand of JAQPPZ010016436.1, from coordinate 15,508,765 downwards.
ACCTAAAATGAGCTTACAATAACAAATTCCATCTGAGAGACTTTGAGGTTGGTGATCTTGTGCTGAAAGAGAACCAATAGAATTCAAATCTACCACTAGAATTGTGAGATAAATTTATGGCTAATTGGTTAGGTCCTTATATCATCTCTGAGAAGGTTGGACCTGGGACATATCACTTAACATCGCTTGAAGGTGTTGAAGAGCCTGAACCTCTCAACATCCTTCATCTTAAAGTGTTCTATGCCTAAAACCATCAAAAGGCTCCAAAGGCATCTGTAAGCCCTTTGGTCATCTAGTAAAAGCTCCAAAGGCATCTGTAAGCCCTTTGGTCAAATCAAAATTTCAAAAATCCATAAAAATTTAATAAAATCTAAAAAATTGAAAAATATCAAAAATTCAAAAAAATTTGCATCATTGCATTTACATTTGCATCATTGCATTCCATTTACCGCATGCATTTCATTTTGCACATGCATTTCATTTTGCATTGCATTAGGCATTTCCATCCATCGCACTTGCATTTAGAATAAGTTGTGTTTACAATCTTACAAATGACACCACGTTTGTGTTTCAATCATGCATCTATGCATTATCATTTTCATTCATCACCCTTGTGAGTAATTATGTTTTTCAACACAACCCTTCCTGTTGCTATGAAGAATATACTAAGGTTTTTCGGTCATTCAACCATACCTAGAGGTCTTCTCAAGAGTTGGTAGAAAGCTTGCTTTGCTTTTGTAGATGAGGTCTAGTTTTGATAGCACTTAGCATATCAGAATCCTATCACTAATTAACAAATTAAACAATCCTAATTAGGACAAGGGAAATATGAAAGCTATGAAGCGGGACCAGGTATCCTGAGGTGAAAATTTTATCTTGCTTATCCCCCTATGCGGATGGTCCAGGAAATGTTGACAATTGGCAAAAGGACAAGTTTCCCCTACCCATATGAATCCCTTGCTTACGTCAAAAGAAGCAAAATCCTAAAAAAATTAAATAAATCCTAGAATGAAATCCCAAAATCAAGTCAAATCAAGATCAAATTTAAAATAAAATCAAATTAGTATCAAATCCCTTGCTCAAAGAAAAAAAGAAGTATAAAATAAATAGTGGTTTTTATCACTAAAAGAGAAGTATAAAATAAATAGTGATTCTTATCACTTTATATGAGCAAGTATCCCGATAAATTGAAGAAAAGAAGGGAGTGAACTTGAATCCTTAGAATTGTCAGCACTACCAACCTTACGCATGATGATATGTCTGATACATTAGCATCTTGCTTTTGTGCAGACCAATGTTTGAATGTGGAAGAGCTAGCTTCAGGTGTCCTGTATCGCCTAGTGGTCTAAGTCCAACTGAAATCCAAACCTAGGATTGGATAGACATTTGAGGATCCCCAATACAACAATGGGCTGAATGAATCCCCCCGGCACTGGGGTATGCTTATGCCTTATCTAATATACTCATTTGCACACACAGGGGTAATGAATAGTTGGGTCTATCCTAGCGAAAGCCTTATGTTTCAGAAGTCTAGTATGGTCAGTATACAACTTTTGATAAGTCAACTAGGGTGTTTGAGTCTCATGGAAAACCTCAAAAATTCCCAAATAGCAACAATCAATCAAATTGCAATCATCAAATATCAATTTATTTTATGAGAGTTTGTTTATTAGAAATGTTCATAATATAGGTTAGATATCGGATGGATGTCAAAAATGATATTTAAATGACCATTGACTATGTTATCCATATTCTTTTAATTTACAAAATCTTATGAATAGAAACAATATATCATTTCATAGCACACATGGGTGTTTAATTGATAAATTCTTATGATAAGATATATCAATTATAGTTCATGATTGTTATACATTTTGTGGTGTCATCCATTAGATTTTCAAACTCATATTGCATTCATACATTATGTTTTAAGTGATTAAAGCATACATGTCCATTTACAGTAAATCATCATCATGAAAATTATGCAATACATACATGGTATGAATTATGTCATAACATCATAAATTAAATGCATACAAGTACTATAAATTAAACATGCATTTAACATCAAATATTGCATTCATATACATTCATCATAAGTAGTCCATCTACACATGTATATTATTGCATCTAATCATACATCACATAGCTATCTAGTGCATGTCATACATACATCACATCATATAGCATAAAATAAACACAACATCAACATTGCATCCATATGCATCTCATAAACATAAAATAAATAAAAATTGCACATATAATAAGTCTCAAATGTCTGATCATATATAATATATGTGTATCAAAAAGAGTATATCGACATATGTCAAAAATACCTACAGCTACAACTGTGTAGGTCCTCGACCTTACACTCAAAAATGGTACAAAAGCATCTAGCATAGATCTGTACTAAGTAGCACCTGTACCCCTAGTATGAGAGGCTCCATCATTGCCTCCACCCTCCTTGTGATTCCATCTGGAGTTGGAACCTGAGGTCCTCTCAGTCTGTGTGACCTATGACTGGAGTGAGATGAGGACTGACTTGTCTCCCTGGTCTGAGTCCTCTGAGATCCTAGAGCTATGGTCCTCTCAGGAACCTCACCCTTAAGTAGCTCAATCTCTCCCCTCAAGGTAGATATGTATGTAACATCTGATGATCTATCATTGATGTGCTACTACACTAGAGCTCGTAGTCTCCTGATCTCTACCATCGGGTCCATCACTGCTAGTCCTTGCACTACTGGCACTGTTGGAGCAACAGAGAGAGCTACTAGTACAACCTATGAAGTTGAGGGGTCCTCCCTCGTAGCCTTGAGTGAGTCACGCTCTATAGTCATAGCATCTAGCTATGACTGTACGAGGATGTGCTGCCTTGTAACCCTCTGGATCTCAGTATGTGCTATAGTGATCTATGCCTAGAGAGTAGCCTTCTCCTCTGTATACTCACCACTGAGACTACCCTACTATGAGTTGTGACTATAGGTCCTCTAACCCATGCCTCTAAGGTAGCTATGGAGGTGTCTCTCCCTAGAATCTATGTTTGTAGTGTGCCTACCTGAGTCTGTAGGCTAGCAACCTGAGCCCTGAGCTATCCAATATCATTTTTAGAGGTGCCTCACCCTCCTCTAGAGCCTCATCCTCCTCAATATAGGGGGCCTCCTCTATAGCTACTCCCTCACCCCATCTACCCTCAATCCTCTGATGGACTCAACTCCCATGAGGATCAACCTCGACTCCCTCTACACCCTCTACTGTAGTCTCATCTATTGTCCTACCCAAGGGGCCCTCCATGCCCCACCATACCCTAGTAGTCCACCAAGTGTCATAGTCAGGTGTAGTCCCTACATCTGTCTAGCTTGACTCCTAGAAATCATCATCCTCATCACCTAGTGGAGTCACCTTAGGCCATGTCAAGTCTCTCTCTAAAGTGAGGTGATGATAGATGGTAGGAAGCTCTAGAATGTCCTACTTATGTCAAACTATCTGGTGATGTAAGAGAAGTAGAAGAACTCATGTACCTTGGACTTACATCCGAGGAGCCATCTATCTCTGCATGCTCATGTAGGTACTATCAGCCTCTATCCATGGAGGGTAATCTAGATATGGGCACCACTCAATCTGGTCCACCTGTAGTCATGCAAATTACTCTATGTAGTACTTTAGGTCCCCTATGTGAGACCTACTCCTGAAGCCCTCCTACTCTTGAGGCCAACATGTTGCATAGCATTCATCCTCCTTAATGGTTATGAATCTTGAGTGGTAAGCTAGTGGGGCACTCAATATTGATGTGTTACCACCCCTATATCTAAAGTAGTAAGCTACAATTGATGCCCACTCTGCTCCTCTGAGTGATCTGGTACAACTCATTATAGAGCTATGCTAGTAGGGCACTCCCCAAGATAGGATCAAGGGTTGGTCAATAGGGCTTGCCAGGACATCTCAAGTCCTAGCTAGGAGGTTCTATGGGAACCTCACTCTAGAAGTGTCGGGGAGCATGATCTACATAATCAGATGCATGAAGATGGTCGCTCATTGAGAGAAGACCTATTGAGTGTACCAGTGCTCAATGTGGACCCCTCCATGGTTCGAGTGTTGTTGTGCCGCAGTACTATGGTGATCGAAGATATGATCGAAATACTATCTTCTTCACCTCTATCGATGAATATGTGATGGCCTCACCATCTAGAGGGAGTTAAAAGATGTGATATACATCCTCTAGTGTCATAATCATCTCACCTATCGATAGGTGAAAGGTATTGGTTCGTGCATCCCAATGTCGAGCCAATGCAGTCATGTAGGCTTGATCGGCCTGGATAGTGGGGAGGTGCAAGATATAGCCAAAGCCCATGATCCTAAACCAATCCTACTCTACCTGAGTTAGGGCACCATGTAGGTTATGAAGGATCTCTGATTCCCTCACCCTCGCAGTTAGAGTCTGGTCGAAAGCAAAAATAATTAAAAATCAACCAAAAACATCAAAAAATGACTTAAAAATGACAAACAAAATCATAAAATCTTCAAAAACACATAAACATAAAAAAATGCACTCAAAATTTTAAAAAAATGGACAAAGTACTTTAAAAATAAAAAATCAATTAATTCCTTTAAAATTCAAAAAATTGAAATTTTAAAATTTGCCTAAGGTTGTCGAACCACGGTTTAGACCCATGGTTGGGATGGCGGTCAACTTTATGACCATTGGGATTTGAATCCCATCATGATAGCTGCGGCCCCCAATTTGCCAATTGGGGACCGCGCTTTCTAGGGCTAAGAGAGATGACCTTTTTAGGTCATTTCTTATCTCGAGACACCAAAAAAAATTAAAAACCCTCCCCTTAATCTAACCTAAGCTAAACCTATCTAGGGTGAGGTTAATTACTAGTAGTTTAATGATGTTCATTTAACCCATTACTTAGTGAGGTTAATTTTAAACGGTAAAAGTAAATAATGGTCAAGGGTTTGTGTGCTTCTACCTTAGTAGCACCGGCTCCTCTAGGTTGGTCTGCCATCAGTCCAGGTGGTAGTGAGGTCGAGTTTGTAGTAGTTTCATGTCAAATTTGGTAACTCACCTCTCAGAGCACTCAGGTTTGCAAAGTTGTCAATTGGAAAATGATGTCAAAAATGATAATTTTTTTAAATATTTCCTATTTTGCTCCTGATCATGGTTGACACCCGGGTGTAGAATTAGGGTTTTTAATCGTGGGTCGGAGCCATGACTAAGAAAATTTGAAAAATTGGTTGTGTTTGCCAAGCGCGGCTAGCAACCTACAATAAATGCTCCAAAATCCCACCATGAGGAGTTTCAAAATGCCAAATTAAAAATACCCACTTGACTAGAATTGTCAAAAATATTAAAAATAACAAAAAAATTAGATAAATCAAAAGCCAAATGCGCCTCGTATCTAGTGATTTACCCTATACACTTGGCGGTTGCAATGACTTGCACTCCATGCAATCTGACAATATGAGTAAATTACCATAAGGACATTTGGGGTAAATTCATCATCATCGAATTGATATGCTTCATTTCAATCCCGAAGAAGGCCTTGGAGGTTGGACCACTCCATGGGAATGAAGCAATCATGTCAATTCTTCTATGACATTTTTAGCAGATCATCGACATTATGATTCAACACAAGCCTAATTGGAATTGTTATCATTTTGATTCCCTAAGAAGGCCTTCATGAGGTTGGACCGCTCCATGGGATAGAAATATACAATTACTATTAATAGTTGCAATCATAGTTGATTAGGCCTAATCAAGTATCAAATGCTAAATCTTAAATTGTTCAAGTCATTCATAGTGGTCAAGCGACTCATCACTTCATTTAATTGTCATTACCCTCATCGACTCATCGCTTGAGGGGGTAGTCATAATATCATAATCATAATCAAAGTCAATAGAAGATCCCTTGATCTTGTCAAAATTACGTTCATCTTACGAATCATTGCCAATGACTATCATAAGCTTACCCTTTGCTGGGGCAAAAAGCAAATATGATAGTTTAGTTTGTAGCTCTCTTCCTTTCGGACACATAGGCTCGAAAACCTATAATAGCACTGAAGCTACCCGAATGTCTGATGATGAGTGCAAGCTCTTTCAATTTAAGCCTTCCATCTAGTTGGAAGCAATGATTCTAGGATGCACATCCTTTTTTGGACCTTGGGCATCTAATGTTGATCAGACTAATGATCATCATCCAACCTATGACATCATTTTAGGAGGTCTATTTTTGCTCAGCGTTGTTCGATCTCACAATGCATCTCAAAAGGGGTATCTGTAGACACCTAAAATGTCATGTCGAGGTGACTACTCATATGGGACATGCTAGAAGACCATATGGAAGATCTTGGATAGATTCCAAGGTATAGCAATGGTTCTAACCACTCATTTAGGCATCTTGGCCTAATCAGTGTTGGCCATGGTTGACACCCATGGTTAACAGAGTTGACCGTGCCTCAGAGCCATGACTAGCCTCAAAAATTAGTTGGACCTTGGCCGACCCAAAATCGGTTACAACGACCAATTGGTTGCAGATCTGAGCAGTTAGAGGGTAAAAAGTTCTAGAAGTTTCCATTCAACTACCCCAACTGTCCCTTCTTGATCTTGGCTTCTCCATGAAGCTAAGACATGGCCTCCTCAAATGCTATAAGAACCCCCCTCTAAATTGGGAAATATATAGAAGAATCTTGAGTTGAAGAGCAGCGAAGCCCTGTCGAATTGCATACTCACTTGCATACATTGAGAGGAACACTTTTGCTGCCCAATTGGAGATCAAATGGCATTTGGAACCAAGAAGGCTATGGAGGGCTAGGAGGAATCAAGAAAATCAATTGAGCCCAATCCATCACCAATTTGAGCAATTCAACCACCAAATCTGTTAGAGGACATCATGGCGACCCTTGATCATCAATTCATCAAGGAGAATTGGAGATCTAAGACCGGCATTTGAGGGCAATTTCATTTCTAGCTCAGCCATGGCTGTCATCCATGGCTAATAGTGCCAACTACTTCACAGACCCATGGTCAAGGTTTAATTTCCTTTTTCCTTGGTTTTAGCAGTAGTTTACATTTTATTTGCTTTAGATTAGATACATTTGATCTAGATTTACTTTATTAGAGATAATTGTGCGGTAGAATCATAGTTTAAAGCTATCTTTCCTTGCATTTTGTCATTTAAACAATTAGGGCAATAGTTGCTACTTTTCATGTTTTCATGCTTTCAATGGCTTAATTAGGATATTAGATGGATTGATCTATGCTTCCTTTACATTTCTTGATGGTCAATTATCATGTTTAGAGTAGATTACTATGCTTTATGCACTTTCTTGATTTCAAGCTTTCATGACAATATTTTGTATAATTTCCTCTAAAAGCCTCATCAAGAGAGGCCTCCTTTGCTTCTAATTGCTTCTTGTTGTTTCTTGAATGCAGGGTTAATAGGGTCTTGACATTCAAAGCAACAAATGCCTCTAATCATGGAGAAGAAGGCTACATTTGCCTTAGAGCAGTTCGTGTCAACCTAGGAAGCTTGTGGATTACACCTACCCTTGCGTGGGGACTTTTCTTGATTGTAATAATTGTATCACATTGGGTATCCCTAAGAGGGATGGATTTGTAATCGAGTTTCATTGGAAATTTAATAAAAAGAAACCCTTCTTTGTGGTTATTTGCAAATTTGTCTTTCTTTCATGCTTTATGTGATGTTTCAATTATTATTAGCTTAGGTGTATGCATCCTGGATTGCTACACATCCTACATGTATTTCAATTGAGCTTGTCATGAAATTCTATGTCTAGGTATTTGTATTCTACCACTACCTTAAGAGGTTCTCCTACAAATTGAAATTTGAGATGTCGTTTCTTCTTTTTTGTTGAAAAAATTATGATTTTTGTTTTGCTCGTGTTCACCTGCATCCCAACTTCCTTATAAAAGAGTTCTAGATCCCAAAGGTGATCTTCTATATCTTTAGTTGTTTCGACCACAAGAATTACATCATTTGCATACAGGAGGAGTTTTACCACATATTTGGCTAAGTGCACACCCTCTCTCCCAAATTTGTTTATCCATTCTTCTAACTTATCAATGTACAACAAAAACAAGGTTGGGGATATAGGGCAACCTTTTTTGATGCCTATGTCACTCCCAAAACATTCAGATAACCCTTCCTTCATCTTGATTCTAGCCTTTACATGCTCATATAATCTGTGAATTACTGCCCTGTAGTGAATTGGAACCTTTAGCTCTTCCATTTTTCTCCATAATTTTTTCCTTGGCACTGCACTGTGTCAAATGCCTTTTTAGAGTCTACAAAACAACAAAAGCCTCTTTTTTGTACCATATTTTCCACTATGTGTCTAAGCGTGATACAGTGATCAATAGTTGAGTGTTTGGGTCTAAAACTTGCTTGCCCCTTTGCTCTCTTTCCCTTTTCTTTTGCCCATCTGTTGATCCTACGCTCAATCATACTCCCAAACAACTTTGCAAAGAGATGGTTGATCATGATAGTTCGATAGTTTGAGGGATTATTTACATCTCCACTTTTAAACAAAGGAATGATCAAGCTAGTTGTCTACTCTGTAGGGAAGTCTTTTTGTATGACCTTATTTGAAAATTCTTTTGATTTGTGGTGCAAGAATATTTACCTCCCATTTTATATGCTCTGCCTAAAGATTGTCTAAGTCATGGGCTTTGCCAGTTGCTAACTTTTTTATCCCTTGAATAATGTATTCATTTGTAAAAATATTTTTCTTAACAATGATAGTAGGGGGTGTCTCATGCTGATTACTACACTCATACCATTGTTTTGAATACTCCAACCACTGACTAGCTGTTATGCTATTTTCAGTTTACATCTTTTTCATATTTAGTTCCTTCCAAAATTTCTTTGGTTCATGCTTCCCTAAGTAAACCAATTCTTCCCTCCTCGTTCTAGTGTGTTCTTCTTTTTTTCCCTTACTAGTTTCTCATATGCTTTAATGTTTGTTTTTGTTTTACCTATTGGTTCCTTTAGTAATCTTTGTGCTTTCTTGCAATCTTCATCGAATCACGGGTTGGTTGGGAAGCCATTTCTTTCTTTCTTTTTAGGTTTAGCTCTCTTGCATTTGTTTGGAGCTTCTTGGATAATGTGCATTAACCATTCATTCATTGTAATATCTTCTACTGTGAGGTAGTCCCTTTCTTTCCCTTTCCTATAACTTGTTATTCAATGTTGCCCTAAAACTCTGTTGATTTTATTTTGTTAAGAGAATGTTTCCCTTGTGAGGAAGTTTGTTTTGATTGCCTTGCATGTGTTTTTCTCTTGGTTTGTCTCCTTGCATTTGAAGTTTCATAACAATTGGGTTGTGATCTGACTTAAGTTCCACTAGAGAATCTTCCACTTCTAGCTCTTCTATTTTTGGTATGAAATTTTGTCTATTACACTTTGTCCCTTATATGTTTTGCATATATACTTTCTTGAATTTTTCCAACTGTTCATCCCATTGCAAATAATCAAGTTGTGTATGCTGCAAAGGCCTAAGAACTCTTCTCCATATTGCATGATAGCTCATGCTCATCTTCTCAAGTCCTGGTTCACTACTAACTTTCCTTTTCTGGCATCCAAAAAGGATTAATCTCAATATCTTCGTTACCTTTTAAAATGTTAGCTTGCTTATTTGTTGTCCTTGCATTGAAGTCTCCAAGTAATATAATCTTCCTAAACTTACTGTATATCAAAATGTCTCTTTTTAGGGAGGAGTACATGTGTTCTCTGTTAAGATCATGTTTCTTATAAAATTTAGAATTCTTTGGAGCAAAATAACATGCTACTATGCTAATAACTGACTTATTTTCTAGGATCTTTATACATATGTAATGTTTGTTTTCATCTTGTTTTTCAATATTAATGACCCTATCCCACTCTTATTTTATTAAAATCATAATACCCCCATACCCCTTGCCATTTTTTGTTGCTTTATTCCATATTGCTATTTTCTTGTATCCCATAAAGTTTGGAGTCCTACATCCATCGTGCTCATGTGTTTCCATTAGGATGATTATATCTTTGTCTCTAGCAATGGGCCCTAACCCGGGTCCTCTTCTCCAAGGGTAACCTCTACAATAGCGGGTCATACTCCCTATTTGTTTTGGGTTTGTTTAGATGTGATGCACATCTTTCCATTTCTTAAATATGCCCATCTCCCTTCATTCCTTGCTGCCCTCACCTTTTCCCATTCCTTATTTTTTTCTTCCTATTGTAGAAAGGTTAGGTCGTAATCTAAATAGAATCGTGACCCTTTCAGTATGCCTCTGTTTCTTAACAACCTTGTTTTATCCTCGTAGATAATCAATGTAACCAGAGTATACTTATCTCTGCTTTCTTCTCTCAACTTGCCAATTCTGTCTGCTTGTTTGATCTGCCCTATACATTGTAACCGATTTGACAAGAAGTCCCTGGTTAAATGGTTTGTGTCTTCCCTATCCCCATAATCTTTTAACCCTTTGATGATTATGTTTGATAACTTCTCACGTCTTTCTTTCTCTTCTGTTATTTGACTTTTTACTTGCTTCTCTATCAACTCTTTCTATTGATTGACTGGTTCTTTTACTACTTGAGACCATGTTTTTGCCTTTGCTAATTCATTTCGCATCTCATCTTCTCTTGTTTCCATGTTTTGGAGTGTTTCTTGTACCTCTTTTATTCATCTTGCATTTGTTGTTTCCACCTCTATTGTATCATTGATTGGGGAGTGGATGGCTTGTTTGAGGACATGCCATTCACGTTGATCCATGTTCGCAAGGTTTTGTAGCTTTGACACTTGCTCCTTGAGTAGGTTGATTTCTTATTCCAGCCTCTGATTGATGTTTATAACCTCATCTAATTTAGTATCTCTTATTTTCTCCTTCCTTTCCACACTCTTAAGTTTCTCTTTCATCTTCATTAGCTCTTGCACATAAAGTCTTGGTGTCCACATGAGTGGCATGGTTGTGGGAATGTAAATTTCTTCCCTATCTTGAAACTCATTTTGGTGACCTCCACTTTCCATACTAAATGCTTTCTTGCTTTCATTTTTGATTTTTCTTCTGTGTTCTTGTGTGTGGCCGCTTTGCCTTCGTCTCTTTTGTTTTCCTTTCTTTTGTCCCCTATATTGGTCTGAATGATCTTCCCGCTTGATGATGGTTTAGCCCCTTGGATTGTTCCTTATTCTCCACATGTTTATGTGACAAAATATTTTTTACTGTTATATTCCACTTAGTCCTCTTCATTGTTGCTGCCCTTGCTCGAGCTTGCCAACGCCTTATTATTCTCAATACTATTTCGCATTCACATATATCGATTTTGCCCTTCTTTAACCAGGAACAATGTAGGGAATGAATTTAAAAGCATTGCTTATAGTTTTATATTTTGTATTTATAAGCAAAAGGCCATTCTTTCCTAATAGTTATGGAGTGTTTTGTATTTATATCTAAATTCCTTAACCTGGAATAGTGTAGGGAATGAATTTAAAAGCATTGCTTATAGTTTTGTATTTGCTATTTATAAGCAAAAGTCCATTCTTTGCCAATAGTTATGCATTGTTTTGTATTTTATATCTAAAAGCTTCATTTTAATTTGAATCATTATACATGGTATTGTCATTTCCAAGCACAATTGATCCATGTTGAAGGCGAGTTAGAATTTGTTTGAAAACAGTACAAAGAAATCTGGATGCTCGACATAATATATTTTACAATAACTTAAGTGTTGATCATAAGGATTTGGTAAAAGAATATTACAAAAAATTAAAGATTTCAGTGCTTTAAATAAGGTCTAGGTCACCGTATATGTGGATTAAAAAATAAATAAAATTTAATTGTAAAATTATTTTAATAACTCAATACAATGGATATTGTGAATTTTATATTCTAATACTATTTCCCTTTTCAATAATTGGAGAAAAAATTACTATTCAGTCAAATCCTGCACTTAAGCTATGTAATCTGAGCATCTGTCAATTGTTAATTGTTAATGGATGGTATCCGCAGTGCCATTCAAGAAACCTGTCCACCATTCGACGCCCAGCTTTCACGGGTAAGTTTCAAAATATTTATTTTTTAATCAAGTTAACTAAAACCCTTGAAAACAGTAGAATTTATTGCTAGTATTGGGAAAAGGTTCGTGATGATGAATTCTGAACTCAAAACCAGTGCATTTTATCCCTTACGCCGTGAAGCATGGAGATAGATCTATCGATATCGTTTTTATTAATATTGTATATTTCTCTTGTGAGTTCATAGGTAAATGCAGTGGTCGATATTTTCGATTATAGAAAGGCAAGTAAATTTTTCAAATCGTGCAACTAAGGAAACAATTTATCCCGATTTAGGGGCTTTGTACTGGTAAATATTCTAAAAAAATGTAATTATAGATAAGAATGAAATCCCAAAAAAGGGCTAATAATATGTACCGACCTAGATAGTGGTCATACGAAAGAGTGTTCTACATTTTCTTAGCAGGTACTGCCGAGTAAGTGTAAGAGCCTTTTCACAGTAGTACAGTCAAATGGGATATGGATTTTTGAGCTCTACTATAGGTTTTTGGGAATCGTAGCATAAACCACAAAATATTTCAAAATGAAATTATTAAAAAGTTTGCAGTGTAGGAAGGATGCCACTCGCAAACAAAATCTGTTAACTGGTTTTGCAAACTTTCAGCTTATGCTTACCTACAATTGATAAAAATCTCCTTTATAGACAGTAACTAATCTGAAAATTTGAGAAAGATTCTACTTTTTGCAGTTTTCATATTGACTACCTTACATAGGGCTGCCTGGGGCATAAAATTGGAGGGCAGCCTCCTCAATCATGGGACCTTGCTCTTTCCGAGAGTTATTTTGGATTTCTTAAACAGATCCCGTGCACAAAACCAAACTTATTGGTAATTCTCCTAGTGATCTTCAAGTGCAAAATGGCCTGTGCGTATGGTACGGTGGGTTAGGATCGCTTCTCAAACGTGACAGCTAGTATAGTTGGGCTTATATTAGATTTATGAAAGAGAGAATGACAACTAGTCTAATTGGACTTATATTAGATTTATGAACGAGACAACTTTCAGACAAAATTACAGTTACACAAGTACAGTTATTTTAGTTGTCCAATGCAAAGAAGTCAGCTAGATGTTAGGAATCTTTGGTGCAACCTTAAGCAAGTTTGATCTTATCTTATTTTTGATGCTTTGAATTACTGGCTCAGCCATCCATGGGTTCAAGCCTCTGGGCATGCTCCCTGCAATTTTAAAGGCCACCATGGAAGATGCTGTGTACAAGTTCAGAAGACTTTTCAGTTTTTACAGAATATATGTTCCCTCGGATGTGGCTTGTAGGCCAAACAATATACTTAGTTTGATGCCACTTTGTCCGGTGCCTGTTAAGCTATCTTTACCAATGAAAAGATGGTTTAACAACACCTTTACCAATGAAAAGATGGTTTAACAATAGTTGGATAGCCTCTTTGAATTTTATAGGGGAGTTTCTATTTGAGTTGGACGAGCTCTTTGGTTACAACTTTCTTTCTTATTCTTGAAATTGCAATCTATTGGTTTTTGATTCTCCTTGAGGAATATTGTTTGCTTTCTATTGCAGTACTATCCATATTTGAGTTATCAAATGACATTAGCTCAATTGGTTAAATTCCTCAACTTTTAAGGAGGAGACCGAGGTTTGAATCTTGCCAAGTGATACGTTCATAATTGCCGAACTGTTTTATACCAATATATGGTTATGATGTGATACGAGTTGGGCCCATTTCAATCCCGTATGTTGTCAAAATTTACAATATTTTCCAGAAACGAACATAAGCAATCTATCCATTCAAATCTTATATAGAAAATGTAAGAAAGGACAAAAGAGAAAAAGATATAGTGGGCACCCATAAGTACCATAAATAATCACTATATAATTTTGTAGAATCACAAGACTTTGATGATTGAGGAGTGGTGGAGGGTATTTATACTAATACCAAAACCCCAAATACATAAATGATCTTAACCTTAAGCCGACATAACAAGAAAGACTTTAAGGTTAATTACAAGTTTATAAGGTGGGTTTAACCATAACAAGGTTAACCGCAACCCATAGGGCTTACATAATAAAATATTACAATAAATTCAATACATTGTATAATGAATGCCCTTAGGCCTATCCAATATTACATCATACAATGTCAGCCTTGGCCATGAATTAGATTACACTTTCAACACCCCCTCATAATCTGAACTGAGGGGCCAAGGAGAGAAGACATTAGCAACAATAATATCTACCCCCCATAATGGATGCTCTAGTGGGCCTTCGCATTCTGAGGTAGACTCACATGAATCCCCCTCATCATGTAACATCCATTGCTGCAAAAATGCTTCCTGCACAAGAGTCTCCTTAGGCTGGACTGTAATCATCATTGTCACTATTAGATACTCCCACACACATCCAAAAAATACTTCCAGTAGGGCTTCAAATGAAGAAGAGAAATCAAGATCACTACCTCCTCTAAAGATAAGCTCCTTCAATCTTCCATAGTCGCATAAGGTATGACTTGAAGGCATAGTTTTTCCTCTTACAACATACATCACCTTGTTTGAAGACTTCCACTTGCCCTTGGGCCACCTCATCTCCGTATCCAAAAACAGTTTTGCATGAACCTGCTTAAAAGAAGAGATATAACAAACTTCCAAGAGTACCTGGACAAGAAATAGAAGAAGGAATAGATAATGAATGATTAGATCTTTATGAATAAGCCGAATCAATCATCCAAAGGAAGAGGAGGGATTGACTAAAGCATATCTTGAATTCTTTTCCTGTATGCCTTCAAAAGACTCAAAATCTACTGCAACTGTCACAAATCCAACTGCATCTCCCAAAGAAGTGGACCAAAGATTTTGATTGCATAGAATATTGTAAATCTACCCTTTCAAAATAGGGCAATAGGGCTTGAGGACTATTCCATACAATTCGGCCCCTAATACTGGAACAGATCCATAAACTCATGTCACCAATGCGTAGAGCCTGAAAAGTCCTTCGACTTGAAAAAAAAGGGCTCAAAATGTTTATGTATGCAAAAGCTATGGCCTTTGGAAGTTTTACCCAAATAGTCCTCAAAAATGAAAAAACAAATGCCTCAAACCTTAGAAGATCAGCAATCAATCCCACCTTGCCATTTGGCGCGTGCTCATTAGCTTGTGACGGCCACTCATCCTCCGCCACCTGCTTGCCTTTGATTGGATGAAATCCTTCCACTTGATGGTTTTTAACTGTCTAAGGATGCATAAGTACTAAAAAGGGGATACGTGGCACACCGTGGTGCCATCTTAACCAACTCATCTGAGGATGCATAAGTACTAAAAAGGGGATACGTGGCACACTGTGGTGCCATGTCGGCCAACTCATCAACCAATGAGTCAAATCAGCCTTCAGTAGAGTAAAATATCGCTGCTGATAATTGAATCAGGGCAGGCTAGATAATAGGACGATTGCTCTATCCAAGTTACCAACGCTTGCATTGGAATTTATCCTTGAAGATCTCCATCTAAACCTTGTCCGTTCTTCAGCCTGTGGACTAAAAGCGAAAAGGATTAAGCTTTAGCGGGATTTGACCTTTGAACCTCCCATTCCTAAAATGCTTTTGTTGACCAGTATGACGTCTATCACATGTTTGCCGAAGCATGCGACATCTCCTTGAAGATCACTGTCCGCTTTGACATTTGTCAGGGAGACTTCTTAAAAAAGGTAGGGACAGGATTTAAACTCGAGACATCTTATGCTCTACACCCAAGCAAGTGTTCCGCTGACCAAGCTGCCATTCTTCTGCATTTGACCCCAAGGAGTAAAAGGTTCTATGTCTACATCCGTTGTAGGAGATCAATGAGCAAAGGCGACCCTGTGAATTGAACCTGCAACTTGCTTCGAGCGGGGTTTAAATGCATGTCCATCTGTCAATTACGGTGTTGCTTCTGACGTGCATGAAAACACTGTTCCCTTCGTAAAGTTTAACATGTCGTTGGTATGTGCAAAATTTGAAGATAGGGTGCACGCATTTCCCCTCCAAATGACGTGTGCCAAAATTTAAATTTAAAACGCTTCAAAAAACTCCTTCCAAGAATAACTTGATCCTTTTGCAGAATGAAGGGAAAATTGAAAGCAATTTTTGAATTTGTAAACTGACCTTGATGATAACGAAGTAAAAAGTGGAGATGGCGAAAAGTCTCCAAAGAAGCCAGAAGGATGAATGAAAGAAAATATGATAGAAACTCCTTTTTGCTTCTTGTGCTAGAAAGACTTATGAAGCATTAAGAAAGAATTCATCTTGAAATTTGGAGGGAGGATCGGAGGCTTTGAATAGTCTTTTTGCATGACCAAGCAATGTCGATCCAGACCCGCTTTGATACCATATTGGAACTCAATATTTTCTAGAAACAAACAAAAGAAATCTATCCACTCAAATCTTATACAAAAAGCATAAGAAAGGACGAAAGAGAAAATGATATAGTGGGCATCCTTAGGCACCATAAATAATCAAATTTATTATCTTTAGAATCACAACACTCCAATGATTAAATGAGAAGTGTTGGGGGGTATTTATACTAATACCAAAACCCCAATTACATAATTGATTTTAACCTTTTGCTGACATAACAAGAAAGACTTTAAGGTTAAACTTAATTACAAGTTTATAAGGAGTGTTTAACCATAACAAGGTTAACTGCTGCCCGTAGGGCTTACATAATAAATATTACAATAATTCAGTACATTGTACAGTGAGTGCCCTTAGGTCTATCCAATATTAGATCAATGATCATACGATGTCAGCCTTGGCCATGAATCAGATTATACTTTGAACATATAACCCATTAAAATATATATATTTGTATTTGAGTTACCATTTTTTCCTTTGTTTAAAAACAAATCAAACTCTTCTTTACAGAATTTTGGCGTGTTTTCATGTAAAACAAATGGACCTTGAATATGGTCCAATCCAATCAGGGTCTGTAGTTGCTTGAAAGAATAGTCAAATCATTAGGTCCATGATTAGTGATGTCCTGTTCTGTTGACATACATGGGTGTAAAGGATGGGCATTCAAATGAAAATTCTAACTGGATACAGAACATGGCTTTCACTAGCCCAAAGGATGGGCATTCAAACGAAAATTCTAACTGGATACAGAACATGGTTTTCACTAGCCCTTGAGGAGTATGTCATCCTTGCATCTAAAATTTTTCTGTGGAACATAAATGTGATTCCTTTTTAATGTTGTTTTGATGTACAAAAGCCAATTCCAGATTTCACAGGATATTAAACATGCTTATGTTCACCTTTTCACTTTACAGCTAGGCAAGTCCTTTTTTTTCCCTTTGGAGAGTCCTCGTTGACACCAGAGAGGCCCTAAAGGTTTTCTCTCAACATGGATAAGTATGGAGGTTTTACACATCATAGATGAAATTATTGATAACATGAGTAGTCATGCCTTTAAATTTCATAGGCAGCGAGATCCCTATGGGACAACTTTGTGTTTGTTTTTTTAGTTCTGATTGTTATAAGTTGAGCACTTCATCAAGAAATGTGTTTGCCTCTTCATTTGTAATATAAGAGATTGTATTGGAGGGTCATAATCATCCTTTATTGCATAAGATCTGAAATTAGATGTGGAATAACATGCGTTTTGTTACCTAAAATCATTAATTTATAGACTCGAGAAGTCTCTTATCCATATTGAATTCGTAGGATAACTAAATGTGTGTTGGATGGGGAACTCCTTCACAGCTTCTTGATTTGTGAAGAATTCGTAGAAAGCAGGGAAGGGTCATGCAAATTCTGTGGCTCCTTCATCTACCTAGATAGGAACTTGGAAGTGTTGTAATTATTTTTAAGAATTGAAGGACCTCACCTGGACTTTCTATTGTTAATATATGAAATATGTTGTAATTAGAAATCAGAGAATGGTCATGCAGATTCTCTGGCTTTCTTATCTACCCTTAATTAGGAACATGGGAGTGTCATGGTATTTTTGGTAATTTTTAAGAAATGAAGGATTTCACTCCTCAGATCTTATATTGGTAATATATGAAAAGGTTTTTTGATACATAATACAAACATTAGAAAATGATTTGCACTGTCATGAAATCTATTGGTCTCTCAATCCTCTTCCCATTGCTTAGAAGGTGTTTGGCATAGAAGTCCACTGCATTCATTATCAGAGAATCGAGTCATAGCCCTTTGTTACTTTTTTTAAAGCTTGTTCACTTATTTCAAATTTGAAGATGGACTTTATCTGTTTTTTGATATTTTAGACACTTTTACAGGTCACAATGATCTAGGCATGTGATCTATCCTAGTCATCTTGTTGGGGGCATAACTTTGTGCTCCAAACTCTGTTTTGACCTGTTCAAAAGGTGTTGGAAATCTTAGGAAGAGCATGAACTTTTAACAGGCAACCCTGTCATAGACAGTGTTGCCAACAACTGCATGAAAAAAAAGAAAAACTCCGGAGGCCCTAAAAAATACAAAATAAAATATTTCTAAAAATATTAATTTTCTATTTTTAGATATTTTGCAAGCAAAATGCATTTCTAGCCATGTTGACAAACAAAAAAGGACATGTCATACGTACGTAATTTTCATTTAATATGCACTTTGTATTGCATGGAAGGTGAACTGCCACAATTACAATGGGAGACCTTCTATATTTAATATGAAGGATTTCCAACCCACCAAATATTGTATAAAGAGAGATGTACCCCCAATTGTAAAAAACATGAGTAATGGATTCTATGTTATAGCCTCACATCTCTTCTTAAAGATTGCTTGCATTGTACTCTATTTTTGAAGCAATAAAATCATTTAGTTATTTTTCTCATATGTTTGTAAGTTCTAATTTGTTGTACTCTATTATTTTTCTAATTGCAGTGATTTTCCTTAACTTGAAACTTTGAGTTTTAGATTAATAATATCAAAGCAATTTGTCTTTTGAGTGTATGTCCACAAATACTAGACCAAGATATCAGAAGCTTGGGTATTAGACATAGGATTCCTCTGATTATCTCCCTTGCAATTCAAATGATCGCAGATGGCGAATAGAACAGAAAACATCAAGACAATCGATGCTTTCAAGGTGATGTTGAGTGAGACCCTTGTGAAACGGAGGAACGTGATGATGGTTTGGTTTGCTCAAATTCTTCAGTGTCTCCCTGCTGCAAATTCTATGACCTCCACACAACCTCTCATTGCCCTAGTACCATTTAATGCGTGCACACCTTTTAAGGTGCAAGTGGATTTTGATATTCCTAATTTTGAAGGGAAAATTAATGCTAATATGAGAGAAAATTGGTAGGATCAGTTACACTTTTCTGTTAGATAAATTCATTCATAGTGTCAAAATCACTTTTGCACTCTTGGATGCTTCATTACCTTTTCAAAACGGGTGGGAAGCATACTGTTACAAGGTCAAGGAAGAGAATGAAGATGAAGAAGCAGGTTTCACATGGGATGATTTCATGGAGGCTGTAAAAGGTGAATATTATCTTGTTGGAGCCTATGATGATCAGTATAGACGGTGGCAACAACTGTGTCAAGGTTAAGACCAAGCTGTTCAAGATTATACTAATGCTTTCCATTCCATGACAGCAAAACTAGGTATTCAAGATATCGAAAGACATAAAATCCTTAAGTACTATAGTGGGCTGCAATGGTACATTTGAGAGGGTATGAACCTTTTCAAATTCAAGACTTAGGAGAGGCACACAATTCTCATGTCAAATTGAAGCAGAAGTGTAAAAACAGAAACATGAAAGGGAAAAGTGATAATCCAAAGAATCAAGTCAAAGAGGGTCAACCCTGAAACTAGATTTGGAAGCAAAAGAATGAGTCACAAGATAAAAATCCCCAAAAGACCAAGACTTGAAAATGGTGTGATTATCATAAGAGTAACAAACATATGAGGGAGGAATGTTGAAAAATTCAGTCACTATTTGCTGAGATGCATCTCTCTACATCCATTGCATCACCACCTACACATATACAGGTTGGGGATAGAACGAAACAAATTGTGGAAGCTAAACCTGTTTGACTCATAGATGTAGGTCAAGGATAAGCCGTGACATTTCATTGTTGACTATGGGAGTCAAAAGAATCTGATTTCTACTCACATTGTAAAGGAATTGAATCTACTTGTCACACCACAGCCACAACCATATAATGTTGGATGGTTGCAACAAGGGAGAGATATATGTATCACTCAACAATGTTCTCTCTCTTATGCCGTCAAACCCTTTAAAGTTGATGTTTTGTCTGATGTTGTTCTCTTAACTGTTTGTGATGTGATTGTGGGCCAACCATTCATATGTAAATACATGATGTGTATGAGTCAAGACCTCAAAGTTTAGTCATCACTCTTTGAGGTTAGTGTGTTAGGATACCAAAGGTATCTTCTCCTATCACTGTTTCCTTAGACTCTCCCAAACAATGTAGAAATATGATGGCTAAAACAAGGAATTTTATTCTCTTGATCAAGCCACAAAGCACAAGGACTGATGCTACCACCACATCGATCACAGGACGTGTGTGGTAGAAATAGATGGATCAAATCAAAGCAGAATATGATAACTTGTTCAAGTCATTGTCTATGGTGCCACTTTAGGCATGTTAAAGCATTCCATTGATTTAGTTCTTGGTTTTCCGTTGCCTAACACACTTGTGTATCACAGATCAATCCTTAAAAACGATGAAATCAAGAGGTAGATTCAAGAATTGATTTAGAAGGGGCACATCAAACCAAGTGCTTCACCATACGAAGGTTTTTGGCTCCAGTGAAAGATGGAACATGCATACTTTGTATTTACGATAGAGCTGTGAACGAAATCACTATGAAGAACCAATATCCAGTCCCTTCCATAGATGACTTGTTAGAACAACTTCGTGGTGCAAAGTTCTCCAAAATTGATCTCAAATTTGGCTAACATCAAATACCATTTAAGCCTACTGATGTATATAAGACTACATTAAAATCCAAGGAGGGTTTGTTTGAGTGGTTGGTTACACCTTTTGGCTTGACTGGTGCACCTGCCACCTTCACGAGGATGATGGATGACAATTAGTCTAGTTAGATGACATTCTCATTTATAGTAAGACCTGGGAAGAGCATCTCATCATGCTCAACAGGTACTTTAGACTCTTTGAACACGCAAGCTGTATGCTAATTTGGAAAAGTGTTCATTTGGCATGACGAATATTCAATACCTTGTGTACATTGTTGGCACAAGAGTCCATGTTGATACCAAGAAGATTTAGATAATTAGAGATTGTCCTAGCCCAAAGACTTTGACAGAGGCTTGTAGCTTTTTGGGTCTTGCCAGTTTATATCAAAGATTTGTATCAGGGTTCTCACACATTGCTTGGCCACTACACCAAGTAACCAAAGGAGGTGTCAAATCCAAGTTCCATTAGGGAAATACATGACAAAGAGCATTTGAGAAGTTGAAAGACCATGTTAAGCTCCTATACTTTCCCTACCCGATCTACAACAACCTTTTGAGATAATGACTGATGCATTAGAGTACACATTGGGAGCTTTTCGTACACGACATGGGCATCCATTCACCTATCACAGCGAGACATTTAATGAAGCAGTTTGAAAATACCCCACATATGACAAAAAGCTCTATGCCATTGCCCAAGCATGTAAACAATGGAAGCACTACATCTTGAGTAAGGAAACAATAATCCATAATACATATAGATCATAAGCGAAGTGAAGGAATGAAAGACGTTATAAGTAGGCTACATATTTGCAACAGTCTCATCTGATCATCAAGCATAAGAAAGGGAGTGCTAATTTAGTAGTAGATTGTCTGAGATAACTGCCAATTGTCTCACTCACCACTATTCTTGATTCTTGTGGGAATAAGATTTCCGATTGGTTGATCTTATATGAAGTTGATTGTGATGTTGCATATACATATTGAGCTTTTCGTGTGGGTAAGCACGTTCTTGACTTTTATTTGCAATATAATCTCATTTGTCACATGGGACATATTTGTGGACCATCTAGTGAGCGTTCAAAGATGATTTGAAAAGCACATTTCAATAGAGTAGCAGGTCACTTTAGGGTGGAGAAAACATTGTCAATTCTCCAAAAGTGTACTTCTATTGGCCCAAGACGAGGAATGATGTCAAGAAAAACATCAAGTCATGCACCCTCTGTGTTGTTGCCAAACTGACAAACAAGAAGCAAGGATTATACACCATTGTTAGTGCCATCCAAGCCTTGGGAATTCATCTCCATGGATTTCCTTTCAGGTTTTCCTACATCTAAGCCTGGTAATGATTGTGTTTTCATAGTAGTTCATATTTTTTGAAAAATGGCTCTCGTGATTCCTTGTGAGAAATCCATTTTAATTGAGGAGACTACTAAACTGTATTTTAGTCATGAGTTGCTCAATTTGGATTGCTAAAGTCCATTGACTTTTATAGGAATAACAGGTTTCTGAGTATTTTCTGGTCCAACCTATGGAACATGATAGATACAAAACTGATCAAGTCTACAACCTAAAATCCTTAGGTCAATGTTCAGATTGAAGTTGTGAATCGATTGATTGCATATCTTCGAATGTATAATTCCAAGCATCCGCACACGGGATCAGTGCCTCCACATTCAACATGGATACAATTGAGCTCTACATTGCTCTACCAAACACAACCCATTTCATGTTTTTTTTGGGTTCAAACCCTTGGCACCCACTAATGTAGCTCTCCTTATGTAGCCCATGGAGTACTCACCTCACAGACAGAAAGAAGTAGAAAAGGAAGCATAGTTTGTGGAACAGATTCAACATATCCAACAATATGTCCATGACTTATTGGAGAAGACAAATCAGAAATACAAACAATGCCATGACCAACATTGAGTCCAACATCACTTTAAATATGGAGATAACATATGGTTACATATTCTAAAGGTGAGGCTTGCAAGATCCCATAGGAAGATCAAACCTCTTTCCTTTGGACCATACACCATCACCAAGAAAATGGGAGAGAATGCTTTTGAGTTTAATCTTTCATCTTAGCTTGGTTTTTATCCAATCTTCAATGTTGAACTTTTTAGGCCTTATCATCCACCTTTGGTGGACACTTATGTAGTAGGAGAATTCTTGGACATTAAAGATCTGAATCCAGATAATTTAGCACCCAAGAGTAGGATCAAGTTGTTGATACATAGATTAATACCAGAAAAAAACAGTTCATTCAGATGTATAGGGTGGTCAAGGTAGGACCACTTGGTCACTGAGGAGATTGGTTGACAAAAGATTAGATAACGAAACAATTTTCGCACCAGATTTCAAAAGTTCATGCAATTGGGACCATTGGTTTTCGAGGGGGAGGAATTATCTAGGCACATGACCTATCCTTTCCATCTTGTTGGGGGCATAACTTTGTGTTTGGGACTTCATTTTGAATGATTAAAAAAGCCTTGGAAAATTGAGAGGAAGAATGACAACTCTCAATAGGTGAACTTGTCATAGATAAGGTTGCCAGTAACTGCATTTATATATTTAGAGGAAAAAAACAAACAATGCACCAAAGGCCCTAAAAAATGAGAAATAAAATAATCACCTAAAATAGTAATTTTCTATTTTTAGGTGTTCATAGTCAAAATACATCTCTAGCCATGCTGACACATCATTAGAGGACAAAACACAAAAGGACAAGTCATATGTGTATAATTTTCATTTAATATACACTTTGTAACACATGGAAGGTGAACCATTGCATTTCCACATGGGTGACTTTTCATATTCAATATAGTGGATTTCCAAATCATCAAACATTGTAGAAAGAGAGATGTACCGATGACTGTAAATGGCATGAGTAATGGATGCAGTGTTATAGCCTCACCTCTCTTTTTAGAGATTGCTTGCATTATACTCTATTTTCTAAGCAATAACACCATAATGTTATTTTTCTCATGTGTTTCTGTGTTTTGATTGTGTTTTGTTATTGTTTGAATTGCACTATTTCTTGATATTCCTTAGCTCGAAACTCTAAGTTTCAAATCACATAACATGTGGAGGCATCCTTTTCATTGACTTCCTAGAGTTGATTATCTAATTTGCTTGCAACTGATTTGTCCACCCGTTCCTCCACCAAAAATCCTCAAGGAAGCTTCTTAAAAGTGGGACCACACATTCATCACATTAAACATATTTTCACCAATGGATTTTTGGGAGAAAAAAATGTTTGGACCACTAGAATGACTTCTTTGTTGCCCCAATTGCAAATGTCTTAACCATATTAGAGAAAATTGGAATTGGCTTGGAATCAGGTTGGAAAAAGAATTGGGAAAAATTGGGAATCGGGAAAAAATCAGCCAAAAAAAAAACCTAAGAAAATGCAAGTTTTCATCGAAAAAATGTTTTTTTTAATGCATATCACAATGAATTAACATTATGTAAATCAAATATTAATGATGTAAAGACTGCAAGCTTAAACTACACATGAAAATTGCAAGTGATACAAGCTTAAAGCCTTAAACTACACATGAAAGTGACGAAACACATCTTAAATAAAGAAATTTTAATGTGTCCAAAATTCAAATATTCTTGTATTGCTTATAATATAAAAAAAGTACAAATTACAAAATGTGTCATGAGTCATGACAAATACAATGTCTCAAGATCTTTGAATGCCTTTGCCCTAGTAGAAGCTCTAGTCTCTCTTTATCGCTATGCCCCTGCTTCTTCTTGTGCCTTGGTTGCTAACGCCCGTTGCCACCTGTGTTGGGGGTCAAGGGGCAACACCCCTTGTGGGATCGAGGGGTTGTGCAAAACCATTAATACCTTCACTATCTGAACTGAATTTTTCTCCTTGTTTGCATTTTGGTGCAAAAAGGATGCTGCAAATACTAATATGGGACTTCAACAACTCATAGGCTGAATAAAACACCAACAAATTAACTTAAATGATGATTGTGATTGGTTTTAACTTTTTACTTGGGTGGCTGTTGGTGGTTGTTGGATTCCTTCAAACTGCAAAAAATCTGCTGTTAGAATGCCTAAGTGTGTTTAGTTTGGTGTGGTAGCAGGTAGGCGGAATCCTTTCTTTAATTTGCAACAGGTAAAAATGAAGGAAATTGAAAAGAAAAAAACCTTTATATTGTTTTCTCTACCCGTGTGGTTGCGGCCGATTTTTTTTGGCAAAAAATCACGATTCCCTATTTTTTCAAAAAATCAGAAAAATCCAATTCCGAGCTGGGTTGACTCGGATTTCTGGCAGACTTGGAAAAAATCAGGACTTCGGCGATCGTAACTATGGTCTTAACAATTTAATGTTTCTTTAACTGCAAGTGCATCATTTGGCTGTCTTGAGGCAGTATACTGTGGAGATATGTAAAATACGCACTTTCATAAGATGAATCTACCATAGAGGGAAGGTTGCAATAATTGCAATGGCTATAGAATTGGATTGCCTTATTGGGATTAGTAAGCCCATTGCTAGGGCGTGATGGAGTTAAATTGAATCTCTAAAGCTCCTAAAGGTCTTACAAGTCTGTGAAGCTGCAAATTTTATCTTCTAATCCAGACTAAAAGGAACAAAAGAGCAATCAAATGGACCACAAAATTGAGCTACCAACTTTAAAACATAGAATTCAATAACTTGAGAGAACTTTGAAGTTCAATCTGAAGGTGGTTTTATGAATCTGAAGGTGCTAACTTGGACACTAATAAACCAATGATGAAGAAATAGGCCAGCATATTGGCACCAAAAGAGGTTGAATAGAAGTTGAGCAAAGTCAACAAGTTGTCCATGTGGTATCTTAAACAAACTGTACTAAATCTTCGAATCTAGCAATTGGAATAAGGGCAGACCTTATTGGCTATAACATGTTAAGAGATATCCACTGATATTGTTATTAAGGGAGATGGTAAAAGGGAGTGGGAAGGAGTTGTAGAGATCAGATGACAATGATCACAAGAATGAACCACATTTTAATTGGGAATGCATGGTGATTAAATGTAGGGGAGACTAGTAGCGCAAAAAGGATTACCACAAAGGCAAGAAGAAATCATGTCAAAGGCAAGAATAGGTGATTACATACATGTAGACCAAATATGATAGAATGAAGAAGCTAAACATTAATGAGTCATTAATGAAGAAGCTAAACATTTAAGGGAGAGAAGCTCCTACTAAAGGAAAGTGACAAAACTTGAATATTCACTTAAAGAATTAAAGAAGATAGTGCCACTCATATGTGATGGGAGTATAGTTGAAACTTCACTACTAAGAATTTTTTTTTTTTTGGTTGGAGAAAAAGGTGTTGTACTCGGGTCCCCCACCCTTGACAAATCACAATTTTCTCCTTTAGAGTTTGAGAGTTTACAAACAGATTCAATTCTCATCTCAATTGAGTTGCTATAGCTAGATACCTACATCCTTTTTCATAAAAAGTCTGAATTCTTGATTTTTATTTTCTACATCTTCTTCAATTTTCTTTGTAAATACAAATATTCCAAAATTCAGCATCCCTTTGTAAATACAAATATTCCAAAATTCAGCATCCTTCTTCTTGACATTTTCTTGCAGCAGCCTTCACAATACCAAAACTCCACCTCTATTGGCTACACATTGCATCTTATTAGAGTAATACTTCCAAAACTTCATGCTATCATAGTCCGCTTTACCAGATCTGGACTGCTAGTTTCCTTCTTGAAGCATTAGTGCAACCACAAGAATTGTAATAAATTGTTTATATGAAAACACAATAATGTTATAAAATACAACAAATATTACCAATAGAAAACATTAAAGTAAATCTTAATCATTATTTGATTCAAGCAGTCAACATTTTCTTGTTAGCTTCAGCTAAACTTACTACTTCCTCTAACCATGGAAAATAGAATTTAACTTCACGATCCTCTATTAAAACCCCTCTATTGGTTAGCCTATCTGCACATTTGTTTCCTTCCCTTGACGTATGTGTAAACCTGATTTCTTCAAACTCTGTAGCAAGGTCTTGTATTTCCACAATGATCTCTTGTATGTTCCATGCAGCCTTTGCTTTCTTTAAAATTGCATTTATTACTACTTCACTAAGATTTTAAAAGTACATATTGCCACAATATATTTTCAAGAATGTAACATTTCATGTACTTGCTTGTTGTCTATTAGGTGAAGCATGCTTGTGCTAGAAATATCTAAAGAGAATGAAGGACATCAAGGTTGAGAAGTCTTGGATTCATAAGTGTTTTAGAGAGCAGTATTGCTTCGAGTAATATATATGTGTTTATTCATGTATTTGACACTCTTGAAGCAATAAGAACTCATAAATTTAACACTTAAATGTCAAGGAACCATGATTGTGGATGAATATGAATAATGTCAAGCTTTTGGTACATTGATGACATTAGAATGAGAGGTTGAAAGTTAGTTTGTTGGCATATGAATATCGTGATAGCTACACAAGTTTGAACATTCGAACCAAATACTCTATAAGAAGCCATTTGGAAGACAGAACTGCGATGACCAGCTTGAGAGCAAGTGGAACTTACAAAAGACGCAAAGGGGCAAGGTTACAATAAAGAAACAGCAAAATTGTCAAGTTTCTAACTAAAAATTGAACAAAAGGAATGAGAATCCATTTCCTCCCCCTCAAAAAAAGGAGGTGGAATTAAAAGGGCTGTATAGAACTTGTTTTAAATGTAGGGATGACCATTGCTAAAGGAATTGTTCACAGTTCACACAAAGAATCAAATCAAGCAATGACAGTGAAAGACACCACAAAGTCGCCTAATGATGATTTTTGTCACTAGACGATATGCAGACAATGCATCTATCTACGTCATAAAGATGGTAAGAATGATTAGGGGTCTCTAAACATTTTTATAGGTTCTTATAATAGCTTTATTTTTGGATCACTCATCGTCTGATGTGTACTTAAGTGTCTTATAAATGGAGTAGTGATAGGTTGTGTTAGTATCAACTCTAGAAGCTTCATGTGTAGGAGTTAGTTTTGATGAGCCTCAACCAAAGAGGTAGAAAAGTAAATAAGTGTGATGCGCACAAATGTAAATGTAAACAAAATGTAATTTTGAAGTTTGTTTGACGTCACAAGTGATGACATAAGCAATTTTGATAATTTAAAGTTTGTAATGTGTACGGCATAATGCACGTAATTATGTACGTACAAACGTAGGGTAGTTATCACCCAGTTAGGGGTGATGTGTCCCAGGCGGTAGTTGCTGTTAACTTCCAGTCCTTCAGAATAAATAGAACCCCCCATTCATTTGGGTGGATATCATCATGCATTGGGGTATCGTACCGTGTGATGTATTATAGACCATAGATATATAGAGAGAGCAGATATGTTTGTGTAGATAGTGTTCCAGGAGATATCTACGCAGTATCGCAGGCTCATATATAATGCAAGTGCCATATAGGCAGGAGTAAATACAATATCTACTCAATTCATCCTTCATCTGTTGTGATTGTATATACATTGTGTGTGATGTTATTGCTGTAGTAAAGTAGATCATGTAGAGTGTTTTGTCCAAGTTCTGTATACATGATTAAGGTTGTAGTTCGAGAAGTGCCATTGGAGGATTGCCGTACAAGTGATTGTTGTACAAGTAAGGTTGTAGATGTCAAATCTCACTTAGAAATTCCTTGTTTACATGGATGCTTCCTTCCAAGGACTTGGTAGAGTTAGGTTGTTGGTATGAAACACAATAGAGGATAGTAGAAATATCACATAAATAAATCAAATGAGATATATGGGGGTTATCACTTGATCCAAATAATTGGTAACTACAAAAACATATCCTTAAGGTAAGGGAACAACATGCAATACTCCTTAATAAGTCACGCTCCATAACATCTCCCTATACAACAACAAAGCCAACTACCATGATATAAGTGACCTATATATACCATCTCTCAAAACTAATATCTCAACTCTTGATAATGCTACAATAATATTAGTGATTCATATATACCATATCAAGTTAACCATTGACTCAAGAGTCAATTTAAATAATATGTTATTTGCACTATGTGTCGGATAATCCAGAACCACCACTACACATCATAATACTATGGGACTAGATAAATGTCATTTTGTCCCCTTTTGGGATACATTTCACACCCGATAGAATGCTTTGCTCTCAAAGCATATGATTTTTTTGGTACCAAGTGATTATCCATTTGTTTCTATGATAACTTATATGTAACTTTCTTCAATGGTCTTGTTTTTTGTTGCCATTGTTATTTTGATTCTATGTATGTCCATAATTGTTGCTTCCTTGATGCTGTGTACCCATAACTGATGCTCCTTTGATTCCATGTATGTCTAGAGCTGTTTCTTCTTTGATGCTATGTATACCTATAGCCTAGTAACCAGGAAACAACAATTTTCCTAGGATCCTTGGAAATAAAATGATGTAGATATGTTTGTAGAATTAATTAGAAGTAAAACTATATAATCTATTTAAAATTCAAGGTTTAAAACCCTACAAGTGGAATTTAAGCAGTAGCAAAATTCTTTGTTAGACTCAAAATATAGAAGAAATTGAGAGTAGTAGTAATTGAGAAAATTGAGAAATGGAATAGAAGTTTTAGGTTTTGCTTTTCTTTTTGCTTTTTTGTGGCGATTTAGTGATGTGATGCACTGTATGAGTGATAAATGGTAGGGGTCAGTGAACCCAAATACCAAATAATTCCAAAACAATACCCTTAAGGTTGGGGAATACCATATAATACTCCTTGGGGAAGGAATCACTCTTCACAAGGTCTCTAGTATGAGAACCAAATGAACTACAGTTCTACTCAATATTTTAGAATGATATAGGTGGCGTATTTACACTATCTAATCTAATATTATGGTGGGGAAGGTAAACCTGCAATCCAAAAGTAAGCCATTTAATTCATCTGACCCAGTATAATTAACTTAAAGCTGTGTGTACATGTCAGATATAACCACCAATATACACCATTTACCACAAGAATTTGCACAAACCTAGGAAGAAAAGACATTTGTGAGAGCAAGCACCACTATTACAGGTCAAACCAAGCGAATATAACTTAAGGTAAATATAGGGATGTTTAGGTCATAACTAGAAATGTAAGGTCAAAGGCTTATGCGAAGTATAAGGAGAGTAAAGCAATTAAAAACACAAGGACACAAACAAATAGGCAAAGTGATTTCGAATTTAATGATAAAGCGAGTAAAGATGCAATGCAATAAGGTAAAGATGAGAGATACAAGGGTAAATTGTAAAGTAGTTTTTAACGTCCGCGGGCCATAGGTCATATGAGATGACCCTCATGGAGGATGTTGTTTACTCAATATATAATTATCCAACCATATTCCGGTTACTGAAGCATGGTGTACAACCTTAGCCCTTACAGGATTTTAACCTTAGACCTTTATTCAAATTCTAAAGTCTCCAACATTAGGCCACTTATATTTGAAAGTGTATCTTTTGAATAATCAAGCGCATGTTTTGGATAAGAAAGAGACTTAATGCCAAGCAAAGTGTTGATTCATTTCTAAAATGCTTGTTGATATTAAAGACAATTTTCTTTCCAATAGCCTTTGCAAGTGACCTTGAGGTGGGAACAAAAACAAGAGGGAGTCCTAACAAGCGCTAATACGTGACTTTGAGGTGGGGAGAAAAACAAGAGGGAGTCCTAACAAGTGCTAATGCGTGACCGTGGAGGACCAATAGTCAACTTTGCATCAATGCTTGTTTGCAAAGAAAGGATGGTGCTATGTAGCCTTTTTTTCCTTAGTTCTATGTCAAACATTGATACTAAGAGAGAGAACAAAGTTGGATCGAGTGATGAATGATTTGAGGATTTCACAAATAGAAGTAGGTATTAAACGGGTTATTTGACTATTGTGAGTTGTTCGAAGCTTTCATGGTTAGTAGTTGGTTGGAATGGCAACTAGAAATCATATTTGTATATGATTTTTGTTTTTGACTTTAGCTAAACAAGAGTGTTGGTTGATAGGAGGTGCTATTGTTGGCCAAAGGAAATATGTTGTAGCCATGGCATGTCTACATTGTTAGTGGAGTGATTCCTTCCAACTTCTAGTTGGTGTTGGTTACCATGAAATAAGATGTAAATTTTTTCTATCAAATTAAACAAAGAAAAGTTTGAAAACATAAAATTAGAATAAAACATTCAATCATGCAAATTGAAGTATATAATTCAATGTATAGAGTATTCACTTGGCTAATAATAAATTTAGTGAATTTTAAAAAAATGCAAAATTGACGAGTGTCAACAAGACGAGATATTAATCAAATTAGAAATATGAAAATAATGAGTGTGTTCCATCTAAACACTTTAAAATACTTAAATGAAATCTCAGAATCAAGTAAACAGGAGAGTAGAGCATTTGCGACTAACCATGAAATTGAAAATGAGAGTAAAAACGACTTTCAATCTTTAGTTCACACATCAGACTGAACCTATGTAACAGTTTAAAATGTAGGAAAGAAGAGTACAACTATACAATTTATAGATGACAAAACAAAGTCTTTTTGAAAATGTAATATCAATCAAATGCATAACATGAAGTTTTCTCTCGAATGTTCATTCGTGAAAATATTCATAGTTCTCTCTTATATACGAGTTCAAAAATGCAGTTTATATTACTGCCAACTGTAATAACTATTCAATCACAAGGATCCAACTGGAAATGAATTGTCAGCCTTTGAACTGGCAACCCTTTATCTTTATAGAATAGCAAATGTCTTGCCTCTTCAAACCCAGCCCTTCAAGCTACTTGAACAGTCATTGAGTCTTTGTCCATGTTAGCTTTTTTCGTTTTGGTGCTTCCAAAGTATGCAATGACCTTTCTTTTCATTTTGTGTTTCCTTTCAATAAAAACATCCATGCATTAGAAGTGCATTTTATTTAATAATAATATAAATATTTAAACACCATGTTTTATGAAAGAAATATAACAAAATGCCTTACCAGATTGAAAAAGTAAGGATTTACATACCTTGTTGGCAAGGTAATGCATGATGAGTATAGTGTATTGAAGGCCTGCTTTGGCATGTATTTGGAACCATTGAATTTAAGTGGCACAAGGATTTCCTTCTGCTTGGCGTAATGGGCAGAAAAGATGGAGCAGAGTAGAGGTCCGCTTTTGCTTTCTTTGAGGAGTCCAAAGGCTTAGAGTGGAGTGGAGTTCCACTTCCACTGGCTTAAAAGCAAAGGGCATAAAGCAAAGCGCCTGCTTGCCTCAAATAGAGAGGAATATAGACTGGAGCAGAGGTTTGATTCTGCTTATTGCAAATCCCTGAATAGATAAAGCAGATTGCAGGTTTACCCTGCTTACCTTCAAAGCATAAAGTGGGGCTCCAAAGCAGATAGGAGGTTTGCTCCTGCTTAGGCTGGAAATTAACTATGGTGGTTTAAAGTGGATCACAGGTCCACTCTCACTTAGGATTATTGAGCCTAGAGAAAATCTAAACATGAAAACCTTAGCAAATTCATTGATTTGCTAACGGAAACTTAAGCAACTTACTCCCCCTCCCCTAAAAACAAAATATAAATTATGAAAATATTACTTTTGCAAAAAGGAAACAGATTATCTAGGTTACCTTCGCAAAGAAGGGGATCCAAAAATATCTTTTAGGTTACATTGGGTACATCTTGCCATCTCATTTCCCATACTTAATAAAAGTGAGTCTGAGACAACAACAAACTTGTTAAAAAAAAATTGTCAAAGGAATAAGAAAGAGTTCTAATCATTTTAATTGATAAATAGTTGCAAGAACAAAATATGTTGCAAATCATTTTCCCAAACTAATTCTCATAACAGGACATTTTTTATCCATGAAATTAATTAGTATGGAATAAACAATGTAAGAATAGATGGGGCAACAATTTTGAGAAGTGTTATTAAATGGCATTCAACTCGTTAAATACCTCAACATTTAAAGAGGAGACCATGGTTTGAATCTTGCCAAGCAATACATGCATAAAGCTGTTGTAATACCACTATGTGATCATGATGTAATATGGGTGGGTCCCATTTCAATCCCATACAACCCATTAAGATTTTTTTTTAAGAAGTGTTTATATTTTCCTCTGTCCTCAAATGCCTTGCTTCACTGCCAATTGAGCATCCATAACCTCATTTGAATTGCCTAATGTGAGATGACATTCCTCCATTGCCTAATGGGAGTTGTCTTTTTGCCTATAACGCTGCAATTCTTTAAAATAAAACATGCAACTGATGGAACTCACATTTTAACTAAAGAAGATTTAGTCTTAGGAATTATGTTAAATGTATGTGTCTCCTAATAGGAGACAATATTGCTTCTTTGCCAGCTGGGCATCCATAGCCCAGTTGGAGTTGTCTTTTGGCCCATCATGTGCAATCTTTTATTTCTTTTTAATAGAACATTCAACTAATTCAACTTACATCTCAGATACAGAGGATTTAATATCCTGGGAATTTTGTTAATCGTGTATTGTTTTCTTATAAATTCTTTCAACACATTTGCTGCCAGTAAAATTTATTTCTTCTTAGATATATAAACTGCCTATCATTAAGAAATATTTATGTGAAAATAACTAAAGGATCCTTCATTTCATGACCATTTATCAATTAAATTATTAGACAATTTAGACACATTCCATAGTCCTCTTTCTCTTAAAAAGAAGGAAACAAAACAAAGAAATTTCGAAACAAAGAGTCACATACATCAGAATTGTACATTGTATGTGAAAAGTCGTTTTTGGATTGAAACCCCAAAGGACTGATTGAAATAATGCTTCAATTAAAGCATATTCACTAGAAGAGGAAGGTGACGACCTTGTAAGGTTTTCATTCTAAAAGTGGTTCCCCCATCCTTCTCAGTAATGAAATATGACCTAAGAGCCATAATGGATAAAATTTTGCATGTTCTTTTTCTTCGTGTTTTTCATCCCAAAGCAGGGACACAGTCTCCTATATGGAATTTTCTTTCAGAAGATATATTGTCAAACCATCTCTTGATTTGCTTGTGATGCTTATTAAATCAGATAAAGGCTTTGGATCTTTCTTCTTCTTATTTAAAAAACAAATTAATCCTAGCATCAATAATAGGGATTTCATCTATCAAATGGCATTACCTCAGCCGGTTAATTCCTTGACTTTCAAGGAGGAGACCCAGGTTTGAATCTTGCCAAGCAATACATGTATAAGAGTCAAGCTGTTGTATTACCTCTACGTGATCAAGATGTAATACGGGTGGGACCTGTTTCAATCCCATATGACCAATTTAACAAAATTATACATCTCCTAAAACCTTTTGAACGAGTTTGAGGGTAAAGCGAGATTTTTTGACAAGACAACATCTTTCCCATAAACTAATGTATAAAGAAAAGTACATGCCTCATTCCACCCCCTTTTGTTGTTTTCAATAAGACTTTTCTAAAACATCTTCTTGGAGGTATTAGTTGGAAGAATGTTTAAATAAGATGTTATTGTCTAAAACAAAGTTTGACTGTTCAACATAACCGAAGGCAGTGGCATTGTTAGTAATGGTCATGCTTGGAGTTCAAAACCTATTTAAAATATGATCTGGAAGAAATTCAATGTTTAACTTGGAGGTTGCATTTTTCCTTGGGACAGCATAGAACCACCTTGTAAAATATTTTTCGGCTGCTAGAATATATTTGTGGCCTCTTGAAGAGTTAGGACTTATAGGTTCTATGCAATCTAATCCCCACTATAAAAAAGGTTAAAAAATTGTACCTTTTTATTCCGTGGAATACCTGGCATTTGTGGCATTGGTTCACCGCTTGGCAAAGGTCCTGAAACGTTGTGGGCCAATAATACCTAACACAAATGATCTTGTGAACTATTGAATCAGTCGAATAATGTCCTCCACGATTTCTAGAATGAAATGCTTCTACAATTCCTTTGTCGATCAAGACATATCTCAACCAGGCTTCATCATATTTCCTTTTAAAGAGTATCATAATGAAAATGATGATCTTCAAAACTTTAAAGCGCATACCTTTTCTTTGCTTAGAATTGAGTTCAAGAGGGACAAAGCTGTTTCCCAGGTAAAATCTGATGTGCTCATACCAATCTTCATCTGGAAGAGAGCATGTAGAGTACATTTCTGGTTAATTTTCCCAGCTTACTTTCTTGGATTGTTGATCTTGATCTTCTGCCATCAATTTGTGGATTCCTTGTCCTTTTTCAAGCTTGGTTAGCTTTCTGTCCATATCATACTCTTGGATAGTTGCCATCCAATCACCTCTCTTTTATTGCAAGGTGAACTATAAAAGAAAAGAAACATGTGACTTCTGAAAACATATAGTTTGAACTTCAACTTCATCAATGCAAATGCTTGTCTTCAAGTGGTGGGTACTTGATTATTTAAAAAATTCTTGTTTATAAATGAGATTGGAAATTCTAAATTTCTATGGTCTTTCTATGTAACCATTGTAGCAATTGTTTTTTTTTTTTATGAAGCAAAAGGATAGAATTGATTATCAAACCGAAGTGAAGCAAAAATCTGTATCATACTAAGGCTAGGGCTGAAGTGATAGCCTTTTTGATATTTGTGTAAGCATGATCAGTTTCTTTATCCCATCTAAAGGAAGCATACTTTTTTAACAGTTTGATTATTTCAGTAAAATCTGAAATGGATTTTCTTACACAAGTTATTTTTCCAAGCATGCAACATTTTCTTTGACATGGGTGTAGAAATCTACTGAATAGATTTTTCTCTGTTTGGATTCTCATAGATTCCTTTCTTTGAGATCACAGGACCCAACAATTTTTGCTCAATTACTCCAAATAAGTTCTTCCTTGGGTTGAGAGAAACCTTGCATTTTACACTTTTCAAATACCTTTCTAGGGTATGCAACGTGATCTTTCCTCTTTTTAAGGAACACCATTAAATTATCCACACAAACTACTCTTCAATGGTTCACCAAGCTCTTGAAAGTGACATCTATATCTCTCTAAAATGTATTCTATGTTTATTAGTCCAAATGGCATCTTATGATAGGCCAAGGATTCCCACTTTGCAGTAAAAGTTGCTTTGTATTGATTGACTTCTACCAAAACGTGATTGTAACTTAGAAAACCATCCAAAAAAGACATTTCAGATCCAGTTACTATTTGTACAATCTGATCAATGGAGGGTAGTGATTAATTGTATTTCTTGATGCAAGGTTTAATTTTTGAATTGAGTGCAAAGGCGAATCTGTCCATTCTTTTTCCTAACTGGAGCCAAATTGACAAGCCACATTGAATCCCTGATTGGAAATATCAAATTGGCAT
The DNA here is from genome assembly GCA_028583015.1 of Wollemia nobilis. Taxonomy (NCBI): domain Eukaryota; kingdom Viridiplantae; phylum Streptophyta; class Pinopsida; order Araucariales; family Araucariaceae; genus Wollemia; species Wollemia nobilis. The sequence continues at coordinate 15,472,463 of JAQPPZ010016436.1, read as the reverse complement.
CTAAACGATTTTTGACTTCCTTGGCAATGACTGGTTCCTGATGGCATTCATGTGTATTTGTTTTTGCCTAAAAGGTCTGACTCTATTTTGACTAGAATATGATAATTACCTTGGTGTTAAGAACTTTAAGATCATCATATGTCCATGAAATAATATCTTTGGGTTTATGAACAAATTCCTAGAGTGACAGTCTATGAATTTTCTTTTGTTCCTAAATTGATCTGCACATGTTCCTGAGAAGCTTTTTCCTTTTTGTTTTCACTATTGACATTTTGACCTATGAATAAGTTTTGAAGGCTAAATAATTTTTCCAATGTAATCATCCCTTTAGGAATTTTATTGTTTCTCAAAATTATGACTTTGTCCTCATCAGGCTCAAGACTTTGTTCATTCTCTTCCTAGTCTATAATGGAATCTTTGTACATTGTAGTGTTACAGAGGAATTCCAAAATATGTTTATCATCTTCAAAGACCTTCTAGTGATGACAATTATTTGGGATTAATGGATGATTTAACAAGACAATTGAAAATTGCTGCAAGTTTATTTATTTTTAAGGAGGTAAAGTGTTAGCTAAAAAGCCTAGATCATCAACTTTTGAATTTTGGGACATAGGAATGTGTTAAATATTAAAAGCATTATATTCTTTTCTTAATTCCCTGTTATGAACCTATGAAGATCTAAAAATTGAAACTCACTTAAGCTGATTAAAAAATCTCAAAAATCTGAAATCTGAATTCCGGATTCAATTATAATCATAACACAATTTTTCTTATACATGCTGAGCTGAAATTGTTTGAAATTGTGATACTGAATGAGAAAAAAAAACAGAATAGGACCAAAAAAATACAGAATAGGAAAAGAATAAGACAAAAACCAGAACAGGACAAGAATAAGACAAAAATCAGAATAAGACAGAATTGGAATTGCAAGTAAAAAGGGAAAAGGAAATATTCTCACCCAAATTTGGAGAGAATGTGAAGCACCAAGAGACTCTTGAGACAACCAAGAGACATCCTATTATATTAAGTTTAGGGCATTGTATTGAAGTAGTATGTACAGATTTGAAGATTGATGAAGTGTTTATTGGAGGGTTTTTGTGCAATTTTTTTTCTGTGCATTTCTCCTTTCTATGCTGTGTTAATCTTTGTTTTAGAGTACCACCACATCTCGTGGAAATACACAGTAAAACAGATCTAAAAATAAACTCCTATTAGAAAAACAAAGTAATTCTAGTTTGTTTTGAAAATAGCCCAAGCTTTCTGGTGAGCCACTCCAGATTTGAAAAACTCAATATTCTTTCCTCTTTATTCTGCTTACAACCAATAAACAGAATAGCCCAAGCTCGTAGGTGAGCTACTCCAGATTTGAGAAGACAACCAATCTTCTTTCCTCTCCGGTGTGAAAACCAATTTTCTGTTTGCAAAAAGATACCTTATTCATGAAGTGCTTCATACTTATAGATGAGGGAGTGCTTTATTCTATTCATTCTTGATCCTCCAGTTGCACATTCTATATTTTTTCCCAACTGCACTTGCTTTATTCTCTTATCTGAACTTGCTATATTTTCCAACTATACTTGTTTTATTCTCCAACTTTACTTGCTTTATTCTCTTAGCTTGCTTACCTTATCCTATCTTAGCTATACTTTGTTAGTTCTCTTCCTAAAAACTGATTCTTATTTTCCTATGTAATATTTGAGCTCATTACATTCCTGTACCATGTATTTATACTTCTTCAAAATATTTTGTTTGCTTGTATATATAACACTGGATATATGGGAGTGAAATGGGTCCCACCTGTATTATATCATGACTGCATTACTGTTAGGAAGTGAAGTCACTATACAGGTGCACAGTCAGCAGAAGATAAGTTGCAGCAGACTAGACGTTTGGGCTGCCTAGACGTCTAGGCAGCAGACCAAACGTCTGGGCTGCTAGACGTCTAGGCCAGACATCTAGGCAGCAGACGTCTAGGCCAGACATATAGGCAACAGACGTCTAGATCAGACGTCTGGGCTGCTAGGCGTCTAGGCCAGACGTCTAGGCAGCAGACCAAGTGTCTAGGCCATACGTCTAGGCAGCAGACTAGGCGTCTAGGCCATACGTCTAGGCAGCAGACCAGGCGACTAGGCCAGATGTCGAGGATAGACGTCAGGACACGGAAGACGAATCGCTTCAGTTTCGCATGGAAACGAATAGTTTTGCGGAGGCTTCCTTTGGGAGAGGAAACGAACGGTTCAGGGTCTTCCCTTCATGCTCTATAAAAGGGACTTGATCCCTTGCATATCAATATTGAAACGTTGAAAACGTGAATGTAAAGTTTTGCTGAAAATAATAAAAGGAGAAGTTGCCATTGCCCCGTGGTTTTCCTGCACATTGCAGGTTTCCACGTAAATCTCTGTGTTACTTGTGTTGCTGTTTTTTGTTCTCTGTCATTGTGTTTCTACTTGCAGGTATAAAATCTGAAGTTTTTCCTAACATCTGGTATCAGAGCTCAAGGTTTTGTGCGAGTGGGAGCTGCAACAATGACAGGAGGTGTAACCAAGTTTGAGATTGAGAAATTTGATGGCAGGAACTTCGCTCTATGGAAGATGAAGGTGGAGGATTTGCTGGTTCAGAATGACCAAGCTCAAGCCTTGAAAGGGGTCGCGAGTAAACCGAGCAACATGAAAGATGAGGAGTGGGCAACGCTTGACAGGAAGGCGGTTTCTACAATCCGTCTCTGCCTAGCAGACTCTGTCTTGTTCAATGTAGCTGAAGAGAAGACCGCGGAAGCCCTTTGGCAAAAGCTTGAAAAGTTGTATGAAACAAAATCAGCAACAAATAAGGTTTTTCTGAAAAAGCAACTTTATAGCTTGAGGATGAAGGAAAGTTCATCCGTTGTAGATCATTTGAATGAGTTTAATACTCTTATCAATAAATTGGTTTCAGTTAATGTGAAGATGGAGGATGAAGATAGAGCTATCACCCTACTTTGTTCCCTCCCGGACACTTGGGATCATATGGTGATGACCATCAGTAATTCATCATCAGGAACTCTCAAATTTGATGATGTGGTAGCCGCTTTGTTGGCAGAAGAGTTGAGGCGAAAAACGTCTCTGGAACCCTCAACCAATGAAGCCCTATCTGTGAGAGGTCGATCTTTCGAGGGGAGTAAACAAGGTAGAAAACAGTCCAGATCTAAGTCTAAAGGACATAAGCAGAAAGGGAAGTGCTGGCATTGTGGGAAGCCAGGACACTCAAAGAAGGACTATTGGCAATTAAAGAATGGTGAAAAGCAAAATCAGCCATCAGTTGAGGCCAGTGCAGCAGATTCAGGAGAGACGACAACATGTGAAGCCTTCTGTATCAGTAACAACAGATCTGTTTTATATACCTGGGTTTTGGACTCAGGTGCATCTTTCCACATGTCTCCCCACAGAGACTGGTTTGACAAATATCAGCCATACTGTGGTGGAAAGGTCTATTTGGGTGATGATCACCCTTTAGAAATTGTGGGAAGAGGGGATATAAGGATCAGGTTGGACGATGGTAGAGAAAGGATGTTATGTGATGTGCGACATGTGCCCGATTTGCGGAAGAATTTGCTCTCAATCAAAATGATGGATAAGCTAGGGTATTCTGTCACTTTCGGTAACAACTACTGCAAAATTACTAGAGGAGCTCTTGTAGTAGCTAAGGGAGAATCTTATGGGACCCTATATCGTTTATGCGGTGATACGGTGACAAACCATGCAACAACAACAACTTCTGTTCGGGATGCAGTAATGCTATGGCATCAACGCCTAGGCCATATGAGTGAAAAAGGCCTGAAAATTCTGCATGACAGAGGTATGCTTTCTGGGATTAAGTCTTGCAATTTAGACTTGTGTGAGCACTGTATTTTTGGTAAACAAAAGAGGGTTCGGTTTACTGCAAGTCCTGGTAAGAGTTCTGATTTTCTGCAACTTATACATTCGGATATATTTGGACCAGTCCCCACTCAGTCCTTAAATGGCGCCATCTATTTTCTGACTTTTATAGATGATTATTCTAGGAGAGTGTGGGTTTATTTTCTGAAGAAGTCGGAAGCTTTGCAGAAATTTAAAGAGTTCAAAGCACGGGTAGAGAAGAGTTTGGGCAAGTCGATTTTATGTCTCAGGTCGGATAATGGGGGTGAATATTGCTCCAAGGAATTTGATAAATTTTGTATGCAGGAAGGTATTAAGCACCAGAAGACTGTACCATATACTCCACAACAAAATGGTGTGGTTGAGCGGATGAATCGCACAATCATGGAACGTGCAAGAAGCATGCTCAGCGCAGCCATGTTGGAGAAAAAGTTCTGGGCAGAGGCTGTTAATACAGTTGTTTATCTTATTAACAGGTCACCTACAGCTGCGTTGGATGGACAGATTCCGGAGGAGGTTTGGTGTTGTAAGCCAGTTGATTACTCTCATTTGCGTACCTTTGGCTGTGATGCGTTTGCCCATGTACCCAAAGAAAAAAGGTCCAAGCTTGACCCAAAGTCAAGCAAATGTGTTTTTCTCGGCTATGGAGATATAGTGAAGGGGTATAGACTGTGGGATCCTACTGCCCACAAGGTAATTATTAGCCGGGATGTTATTGTTGATGAAAAATCCATGCAAAGGAAGGAGGTACAACAAACTCCTAATGTTGTACCGGTTGAAGTAGAAATGAGTGAAGATGAATATGAAAATCAGCATGCTGAAGTTTTTGATCAGCATGCACAACAAGTAGAACAAGAAGTAGAGCAGCCACAACGGTCACAAGACCAAGAGCCACAATCAACAGATCATTGGGTTAGAAGATCTACACGTCCACAAAAGTGTCCGGAAAGGTATTCTCATGTTTATCAGTCCTCTTTTGCTTTGTTAACCGATGATGGTGAACCTAGTTCATTTCGGGAAGCTAGAGAGTCTGAGAATGCAGAAAAGTGGAGGAAATCCATGGAGGAGGAAATCGAGGCACTTCGCAAGAATAAAACGTGGGAACTTGTGGATCTCCCACCTGGAAGAAAGACTGTTGGAAACAAGTGGGTGTACAAAGTGAAGAAGAACAACGATGGGTTGTTGGAACGCTATAAAGCTCGCTTGGTGGCAAAAGGCTATGTGCAAAAGTCAGGTATTGACTTTAATGAAATTTTCTCTCCAGTTGTGAAGATGACTACTATTAGAGTTCTACTTGCACTTGTAGCTGCACAGGATTTAGAACTGGAGCAGCTTGATGTAAAGACTGCTTTCTTGCATGGTGATCTCGAGGAAGAGATTTATATGGATCAGCCTGAGGGCTATGAAGAAAGAGGCAAAGAGCATTTGGTTTGCAGACTGAAGAAATCACTGTACGGGTTGAAACAGGCGCCAAGGATGTGGTACAGGAAATTTGACACCTTCATGAAGAGCCAAGGTTTCAGCAGGAGTGAAGCTGACCATTGTGGATACTATAAGAGGTTTGATGATGGCAGTTTTATTATTTTGTTGTTGTATGTTGATGATATGTTGGTTGCAGGCCCCAACATGAAGAAAATCATTGATCTTAAGGCTCAGTTGGCTAGGACATTTGAAATGAAGGATTTAGGAGCAGCAAACCAAATTTTAGGGATGAAGATACACAGGGACAGAAAAGGAAGAAAGATCTGGTTAAGTCAAAAGTCATATGTGGAGAAGATTCTGCAGCGCTTCAATATGCAGAATGCAAAACCAGTTAGTACCCCACTTCTTCCACACTTAAAGTTGTCTTCCAACCAGTGTCCTAGAACAGAAGCAGAGAAGACAAGCATGTCTCGTGTACCGTATTCATCAGCAGTAGGAAGCCTCATGTATGCCATGGTGAGCACCAGACCGGATATTGCCCAAGCGGTGGGAGTAGTCAGCCGGTACATGGCAAATCCTGGTAAGGAGCATTGGAATGCGGTGAAGTGGATATTTAGATATTTAAGAGCCACTTCAGATGTTGCCATTTACTTTGGATCGGCAGATTTGCAAGTTAAAGGTTTTGTGGATTCTGATTATGGTGGAGATAGAGATGGGAGAAAGTCCACTACAGGATATACCTTCACTCTTGTTGGTGGAGCGGTGAGTTGGGCTTCTAAGTTGCAGTCTGTTGTGGCTTTATCAACCACTGAAGCAGAATATATTGCAGCGACTCATGCCAACAAAGAGGCAATTTGGCTAGAGCGATTGTTGGGTGACTTCAAGGTAATGCAGGAGAAAATTACGTTGCATTGTGATAGCCAAAGTGCTATTCAGCTAGTGAAGAATCCAACATTCCATGATCGCACGAAACACATTGATGTCAAGTACCACTTTATAAGAAATGTGGTGGAAGAAGGTAGGATCTTGTTGCAGAAAATCGACACTGAAGTGAATCCTGCAGATATGCTTACAAAGCCGGTCAAGGTAGAGAAGTTTGAGTGGTGCAGAACTTCTTTGGGCTTGCTGAAAAAGTAACAAGGGCAGCATTGGGCAATTGGCATTGGATGAAAATATTTGGTAGAAGAATTCCTGAATACTGACTTCAAGTGGGAGAATGTTAGGAAGTGAAGTCACTATACAGGTGCACAATCAGCAGAAGTAGACTAGACGTCTGGGTTGCTAGACGTCTAGGAGAGTAATTAGACTGGCAGTAGAGGCTAGGGGAGACGTCTGGGCTGCTAGACGTCTAGGCTGCTAGACGTCTAGGCAGCAGACCAGACGTCTGGGCTGCTAGACGTCTAGGTCAGACGTCTAGGCAGCAGACCAGACGTCTGGGTTGCTAGACGTCTAGGCAAGACGTCTAGGCAAGTAGACGTCCAGGATAGACGTCAGGACACGGAAGACGAATCGCTTCAGTTGCGCATGGAAACGAACAGTTTTGCGGAGGCTTCCTTTGGGAGAGGAAACGAACGGTTCAGGGTCTTCCCTTCATGCTCTATAAAAGGGACTTGATCCCTTGCATATCAATGTAACGTTGAAAACGTGAATGTAAAGTTTTGCTGAAAATAATAAGAAGGAGAAGTTGCCATTGCCCCGTGGTTTTCCTGCACATTGCAGGTTTCCACGTAAATCTCTGTGTTACTTGTGTTGCTGTTTTTGTTCTCTGTCATTGTGTTTCTACTTGCAGGTATAAAATCTGAAGTTTTCCTAACAATTACTGCGGTATTTCAACAAACCACATAGTGGTATTACAAATAGCAATTATGCATATATCATCGTGCAAAATTTGAACCTTGGTGTCCACATTGGGAGCCCATATTTTTAGCCACTTGAGCTTATTTCATTTGATAAACGTTAAATTTCACCTATGGCATTTGAACCTTGTCTTATGGCGTGAAACTTTCCACTCCCCACCATTTGCTCTAAACCCCATGGCCTGTTTTCTAGCATATTTGTTTCATACCTACTTAATTATTAAATAAATATTGCTAAATAATTTCAAGCATTTTATCCCTTTTTCCAATACAAGTTTTGGTCCACAAATAAAGGTTCATACTTGAATTGTCATTTGTACAAACAAAGTTTAATCTAAAGGAAGCAAACAATTCCTTACCTTTGGGGTTGATTAATACCACTCTTTCTGTAGTTCAAGATTTTGCCTTTGCCCCATTGAAATACATAGTCTGAGCTTCAAGAGTTAACTTTTCTTCACTAGAACAATTCTCATCAGCAGGAGGTGCCAACATCAATGTGTAAGTGCCTAGACCAAATTCAGTCAACATGGTTGGTTGATTGCTTTTTTGTCTTAGTGGTCACCTTACTTTTGGATAGGATTCTCTTTCAAATTGAATTTGGTTGGGTACACTATGATGTGGCAGCCACATATGGGACCAGTTGGTTGAAATCTGTCCATTTAAGATTTGAGACCAATCTCTACTCAACAATATCCAATAGGATTCAGGCATATCAACTTTCGACTATCCCAAGGCCAATAACTTGCTGAACTTTGGATATGAAAGTAATGGAAATTGTAATGATATTCAACCAACCTCACACTTTGATAACAGTCTTGTCCAATTAAATGATTCCCTTTTTGCACTTTGACATTTTTGCATCCAATTTCTTACATATAGAAATCGGAATAATATTCATGGATGCCCCTGAGTCAACCAAACAATGATGCACTTGTTTATCAAATCTAATTAAAGGAAATTAACAAATGAGATGAATTTGGCATTCAATTTCTTGGATCTCTTGCTTTGGGCAACATTTTGATTATCTACAATAGAATTTGTGTTGAAGCTTTTTTTGTGCATTTACTCTTTTTATCGTTCAAGGATTTAAGAATATGATTTTTCTTTGTTCAACAATCCTTGATAAATCAAACAAACAGATTTGCTTTCTTTTCCTTCAGCACTTCAATTATGTTGTAATTGGTCTATTTGTTTCTTTTGATTTATCTATTTATTTTGTTGGATCATTAGGAATTTAGGACCATGTGGTTCGGGTGAAGGAGTTGACCCTAATTGTGGTGTGGATGTTGTTGGTGGCTCTATCAATGAAATTCTGTTTCTTAATGGATAAGCCTTTGTATTTTAATTCATCAAAACTTTTTCTTCTTTTTCATTTGATTTAAATTGGTATTATTGTTTGGATTGAATTCTTTCCATAATACCATAGTTGAGCCAGAAGAAGATGGCCCAGTTGTACTCAACTCAAAAGATGAGGATTCTTCCAAGTAAAACTCAAATTTTAAAGTATTTTGTGGTTTTTTCTGATTCAACCTGTACTTCAAACCAACCAACCTTAGCAGCTTCTTGAAGACCATGAAGGATAGCACACGCTTTCGCTAGATTGTTAGGGAGGACACCAATATTCTCTACAAAAATAAAGGCATGAGTACCATTTGAGAGTCTTCCTATGCCTCCCATGCTTGCCCTTCTTGGATTACGTCTTGACGCGCCATCAATGTTGATCTTCCCCATACCTTTGGGAGGGGCTTTCCATGGTCCATCCCTTTGAATAGTAGGCCGAGGACTTTGTGGGTGCCTACGTCTTTGTGGGTGCCTACGTCTCCATTCACCCAGAGGGAGTTGAAGCCTTGAGAGTAAATTGTGCCACTGCTGAGATACCATGGAGGGGGGCTTCAAAGTATGCAGGGTAGTTTCCTTGATATTGGCTATAGTCTTTTCCCAAATATGTTGGGCATTATGGTGAGTTGCTTTAAAAATTCTTTTATTCCTTTCTTTCCATAGATTCCAGAGCAACAGAGAGATGCTAACCAAGGCCATCTGTTTCATCGAGCTGTCCAATCCATTCACCCTGGGCCAAGTCCTCCATGCCTGCTCAAGGGAGGTGAATTGAAGGAATTTTAGATCTAAAAAGGTTTCCAACCATTTCCATAATTGAATAGCTAGGGGACACAAGAAAAAAATGTGGTCCCAAGTCTCGTTCTCTACATAACAGAGCTCACATCCAAACAGACTAGAAAACCACGTTTCATCGACTGGTCTCTTGTAAGAACCCTCTTGCAAATTACAAGCTAGATAAACGGTCTCACTTTAGGCCATGTTAGAAGTTGCCACAATTGATTAAAGACATCCCTGAGTGGATTTTCCCCATGGTGAGTGAGGGATGAGTATCCTAGAGCTGCAGTATACACACCGTTAGAATGTGGTCCCCATCCCAGCCTATCTTCTACTTTTGACCAAGATAGCGACTGACTTCTAAGAACTTGATGAATAGCCTCCTTGACGGCCTCTGTTGCTAGCATTGGCTAGTCCCTTACTGGAATCTAGACTCTATCCTCTAAATTCCTTTCCCCACAGTTTCTATAATAGTGTGATATCTTTGTCCATCCTTGACTATGGAGTTGTTCCATGATGTCTCACCATTTTGGAAATTGTTGAGACAATGGAGTCGCACCATCCCAAACATCTATCCAGAAATTTGCTTGGTGGCCATTCCCCACTATCCATTCCACACATTTGCTTTGTTTGTTACTAAGCTTGGTTACATACCATTCCACACCCATTAAGCATAATAGATGCAAGATTTGCCAAGTCATATCTTATGAATCTAAGAAGTTGAAGAACCATAATAGAAGTGATGATGTAAATAATTACATTTAATATTGAAGATAATAGGTATCGAATGAATGATGCAATGTCCTAGGTGATGGGGGTGTTTAATGCATAGTACATTTGCAGCTTCATTGCTTCATCAGCTAGAACCTTCTAGACAGCCACATCAACTCACTTTGCTAGTTGTTATGTAACTTACAACTGAGAACACGTGAAGAATCATTTATGTATTTTTAAAGCAAAGAGATGTGAAAGAGATCCTGAATCTTAGAGAAAGAAAGGCGATAAGCCATAGGGATGATTTTCTCACTTATATCAAAGGAAAAGACATATGTAGGAGACAACTTTGCTGCCTTTCTAAACTTTATAGCATAGTTACTATATCCGATGATTTTCTCACTTATATTAAAGGGAAAGACATATGTAGGAGACAACTTTGCTGCCTTTCTAAACTTTATAGCATAGTTACTATATCCGATGATTTTCTTGCTTGAATGCTTGTATCCGCATGTCAAATATGGATACAAATACGATACTTATTGGATACTGTATCCAGATGTACCCAAACACATGGGTACCATATCCAAACATATCCAAACACATAGGTATTGTATCTAGATGTATTCCAATATAGCCTGAGTGGGCCTAACGGTGAAGGCTTAGGTACTCTAGATAGGAGGTCCAAGGTTTGAATCCAAAGGGGGGTAGGGCATGTACGCCTCTTGGAAGATAGCACAACATAAGTGCCTCCTCCCACACATAGTGGATCTGAGGAGTACAGGGTGGTTTGATATGCATAATGCTCTTGGACCTTAAAAGTTACTTTAACTTTTTAACATAATACACGGATACCGCATCTAGATGTATCCAAATACATGCCCCTATTTGGTCCATATCTAATATATCCTAGAATCCCCTATGCACGTCTAATGTTGTATTCACAACATGAGATTAAGAGAAGAATATGCAATTTAAAAAAACAAATAAAAAACTAAAAATTCAATGACAATCATCTTCTTAGTAATGAAAATATCCTATTCAAAATTTTTGTGTTATATCTTTTTTCTTTTCATATATAAAACAGATATGATTTTTGTAATGTTATATCCAGCTGTATCCATATTAGGTGTCCTGAAAATTTATCGTATCTGTATCTGATACTGTATCCGTATCAGATATTGTATCCGTTTCCATCCAACATAGCATTATAGGTATTTTTTGAGGATGCAAATATTTTTTTCCTCATTTAATATTCCATGTCTGCTCATCCGGCACATTTTGGAGCAATGGTAAATGAAAATGCAATTATATTGTGTAGCCTGAGTTCAAATCCTTGCATTGTGATGGACACTCGTCTGATAAGGTGACATGTGATAATATAATTTGCTGCAATACTACAATAACGTGGTTTGTCGACATATTGCTATAATGCAGACATGATATAATAAGTGTGGGGCCCATTCTAACCACATATAACCATATATATATTCTCCATGCATATTCTGTCTAAATCTGTGTACCTTTTTGGTCTATTATTGCTTCATTTAATCACTTCCTAATTAATTGGACCTAATTGGCCATTTCTTTCAACATTTTAGGCTTTAACAAGACCATCCCCTCAAGGCTGTTCTAGCTGAGTGGGGTTTTGCATATTTGCCCACAAAGTGGCTCAAATTGTGACATATCAATAGAAGGGATGGCTATTTTTGTATGCAAGTTTTGTTTGTGTAGATATTTTTCTTATTTATTTTTCGTATCCGTATCCGTGACATACATTCTCAGCATTTCTTCAAGCACACAGTTAACCCTTTCTGTCTGTCCATCTGTTTCTGGATGATAAGAATTGTTAAAATTCAATTTTGTGTTAAACTCATTATGCAATCAAGGGCAGAAGTGAGCTGTCAAAATGAAAACCCGGGTATCTCATGCAATCTGACCGCTTCTCTTACAATTCTTTGAGCAATTGTAGCTGAATTATCTTAAGATTTTTTGGTATAAAATTGTGCGACTTTAGTTGGCTTATCTACCACAACTAAGATCTGATTGTGACAATGACTATATAGATGTAATCCTAAAGTGAATTTGGTAGGAAATATATTGAATTTTCTTTCCTGACTTTCACAAAGAAATAACTTTCCAATTTGATGCATATGGTCTGCCTCAAAGGCATAAATTAAGTTGATACATCAATTGAGACTTAAACGAGATACAATGAATCTTAAATATTTGCCTGGTTACTATACCATAGACTTAATGGTGGGTGCTGATCAACATTTTTCAAGGACCAGGTCATAGGTACATTGCCCAGTTATTGACAAGCCACCTCGGACCTAGCTCTCCAGGATTTATGGGAGTTGTAACCTGCCACTTCCTACTTTTCTTCATCTTATAGTGTTGAATATATTTGAGTCCTATAATCAGAACGGATGAGTAAGTAGCTGCTTCAATTGTGCTTGATGGTATGAGGTCTCTATGTGAATGAAAGTGCATTGTCATGTGTACCTAATGTTACTTGAGTCTCATTGCTTTTAAACAGTTCAGGATCCACCCCCATTTATGTAGATTCTTCTAGAATTGTGGATTTTCTTTCTTTGATTGCTATATTTGTAACAAGGTAACTTATGTGTCATCATTATCTGACGTCAACTGAGTCTCTCAATCATCTTTTTGATTTTCAATTAGGCAACTTCTGTGTCACTATTCTTTGACATCAACAACTAGGTCTCCCAATCATCTTTCCACTTCAGTTTTACCTGTGTAATGATTCTTGGGGCATACATCCCTATTTAGAATTTGACTCGTGAACATATGACGCAACATGGAACATCAACACATCAACATATCACCATGCATCTAATTAATTGATTACTCCTCATGTCATACCTTGGGCGCACAGAATATGTTGTCATCTTGCTAAATGCACCAGCAAATGACACTTCAGAAAATCAACCATCTCACTTGGAACTCATAAGTTATATACATATTGCAGGTTACACTTGCTATTTGAAAACTTGCAACAATTTTGTACTCATTTAGGAATACTTCTAAACTAGTCATGTTGTTTTGTTTAAATGTGAATGGCAACAAAACATAACGATGACATTTATCACATTATGACAACATATGATGCATAGCACAAAATTTGTCTGTGGACTTTTGCAAGGTGCTCCTTGTTTTAGATATCTCATCTTGCTTCTTAAGTTCCTCAAATAAAAGCGGTCACCTTGTTACTCTGGAGTCTTTCACTTTTGACACCTTGAACCATCATAGAGGGAGGCTTGAATACCTTTTGAAGTAGATATTGAAGAAATACACAAACTTAGTTAGCAATGAAATAATACAAAAATTATTCAAAAGAAGAATCTTAAGTTTCTGTCTAGAGAGATCAAAGAAACCATGCATAAAGTTAGACTAAAGACCAATTGATTTCAAACACTGATAACAAGGATAATTATGTTGAAATGATGATACAAAATAGTTCAAGATGGGGTATTTATTATGCATAGTAATGCATCTACAAACTTCTTTACTTTATCTAGAGCTGTCTAGACACACTTATTTGTTCATTTTACCACATTTTACATCACATTAATATGACACACATTACATGAGTCTCTTTTTTGCCTAGACATTAGATAGTGTGTGTTGATTATCTTCAACATTGAAGACTTCTACTGTTTGATGGTAGTGTTGGCTCCGAGTCGCTGACTATTGCCAACAATGGGGACTTTTACTGTTTGATGGTAGTTGTCTTTAATATACATTTTTGAATGACTAGTATGGGAGTGCCATGTAAAGGATAATCATTTGAATTCATGGATATGTTTGTGTAATTTCTATGACACTAATTACTACTTATGACATCCATGTTTTCTTAATGCTTGGAATGAAGGGCCTTGATATGGAAGATAATGGGGAAAAGAAATATCTTCCGATTTCTGGGCTATGCATCTATATCAGATATGTGTAGAAAGGATTGGATATAATTATTCTTGGAACTGGCTAATGTAATTGCTCATAGGCATTGGTAAGACGTTTGAGATATTAGGTTGGATGGAAAAGAGAAATATTTAGAGTGCATGGATGTCAACTTAGGTTTTCAGATTGAAATTTACATTGACAAATGGATGATATATTTATAGTGAGGTATGGTATGATGCAATAAAATGTCAATGATGGAAAAGAAGCCAAAACTATGAAGGTTGTTTAGAGAGATTAAATGAACTTAGATGAAAAGGATGTTGAGTCATGGAAAAATAGATAACACAAATGATATTAAATGAAAAGAGAAATACTGAATAAAAAACAAATTTTGTTTGTGTGATCAAATGACAAATAAAAGAGAACTAGCAAACATTGATTTAATACAAATATGGTATTACAGAATGTGATGAAGATAAGAACTCCAGTTTAATTGTTTATTGTGTTTATTTTTAATCCCTATTTTGAGTCACTTGCAACTTGTAAGTTAGGAAGCAAGTCATAAAAGTGGTGGACAAGAGAGCAATAAAAGAGAGAAAGTTTGGAATGCATGGTCTAACGATTAAGTAGTAAATGACATTGTTACATGGTTATATGCTACAGATGATTTAGGCCATGGCATGGAAAATCTGAAGCCTTGATTACCTTATTTCTTGTGATGATTCAATTCAATGGAAGGATCCCATCGCTATGCAAATCACTTTGTACAAACCCAACAGGAAGAGGGGCAGCCAGCTTCATCAATTGAGGAACTGGAGACTCCCCTGCAAGATGCTACTCGGCTGACAAACTCTCACAGCACTCGTTTACAAGTGGCCCCCAGATGGACACTCAGTGAAATGCTTGTTCTTGTCAGGGAAAAATGGGCAGTTGAAAATGAGCTGCAACTTTCTCCTTCCAAATCACAATTCACTGGTGCTTCAGACAAGTGGAGCATTATATCCAACCATTGTGCAGCCTCACATGTACAGAGGACAGCAGGCCAATGCCGAAAGAAGTGGGAATTACTTATTTCTGATTACAAGAAGATAAAGGATTGGGAACGCCACTGTGGGGTAGAACCATATTGGAGCCTAAGTCATAATGCAAAGAGAGAGAACAAGCTTCCATTCTACTTAGAAAGGGAGTTGTTTGATGCCATGGATGCATATCTAGATAAAACATCGAGTACATGTCCTGAAACTCCGTTTGACAGCATGGATGTTGCTGCTGAGGGTCTCTTTACTGCTGAAGATGACTCACAAGATGATATGGTCAAGATGCAAGGTCCAACAGCTTCAGGTACAAGATAACATTTTTTGATACTTTTTGTCTATAGTTTGGTTGATAATTCTCATTTTTATGTTTTCCTCATGCTTCTCTCTCGCTTTGAAATTGTAGGAAGTGGTAATGAACCGCTATATTCTACTATAAGGCACAAAAGGAAGAGATCTACAAGTGATGACGAGAGGGAGAATGGTATTATTAGTGCACTTCGTGAGAATTCTCGGAATATACAAGCTGTTATCCGTGAAACAACTAGAACACAAATGTATTCCAGCCAGCTGGACAGGGAGATGTATTGGAAGGGTGTTGAGGTGAATAAGCAAGTTCATTTACAGACTAGTGAGCTTGATAGAGAGCTAAGGAGAAAACAAGGCCAAGATTTGGTTAATGTTCTTGGGGGACTTGTAAACGCTGTGAATCGCCTTGTGGACACAATTCAGAACAAGAGCTAGGATCAATTAAATATAAGATAATCTTTTCAAGAGACATACCAGTGATTACAAGTTCTGTGTAAAATATGTTACTAAAATGCCAGGGTAGTTTTTGGATTTTCTTTGCATTGGATTAATTTGTTATGGGAACCAGCAAGACCTTGTATCCAAAAGCTATCTGATCGTTTCTCAGCAAAAGGATGTACTTATTGTTTTTTTCTTGAAATCTATTGGGGCATTTCCATACACATTCTGGGTTTGCATATCTTTCATCGAGGTTTTGCCAATAAAGCTTGCATGTTGAAACACTAATACCCTTTCTGTAACATTGTAACTAGTAGAATTCCAATAAATATGTCCAATGGTGATAAGTTTTGTGGCTGCATCCTTGGTGTTTGGAAAGTTTGAAGTTAAGCTGCAGGTGGAGACCCCTAATTGGTAACATAGCCAAGAAGAAAGGTAATGGTTCTTTAATTTCGTAGGCATTTTAGTTTGTAAGGTTTTCAATATTTTTAGGTTCCTTTTAGATTGTTTAGTGGGATGTTGTAATGTCCCCTTTCTGAGCAGTCAACTCGTTATGGTGTTCTAGCCTACTTCTGGGCTCCCGTAGGCTATGACAGGTGCGTGGGAGCCTAATGGAGGTCGTTTAGTTGTCATCCGGATGCCGAGTGCTTTCTATTGCCTTTCTTTCGGAGCCATTATGAGCATGGAAGCATGGACTTACTATTTTTAGTAAGTCAGATTTTAGGGTTTCTGGTCGGAGGGCAGTGTAGTGTTGTTCTTCGCCGAAAAGGGTATCCAGATTTATCTTCAGTTGGCAGATTGATTAACCAGAGGTCAGAGATTTTAATGAACAAAGGTTTGATTATATTAAATTAAATTAAATATAGTTATAACTTTATTTTATAAAGTAGAGATATAAGGGGAGAGAAGTCATTTAAGTGATAAATAATATTTTAAAAGTGACTTGGGAGTTATGTTATTTATAAAGTTACTTTATTTTTAAAAGGCAGCAACTTAAGTTATAAAATAAAGTTGTTGAATGAATGAATGAAAGATTTTAGTTACGTCCGCGAGACCCAAATATGGTCTATGGGACCTCAAATATGGAAGTACAATTACTCAAATCATATCATATGATCTTTAATATCTTTGAGAAGGTTGTTCCTTCTCCTGCTGATTTGTGTTAGCAATTCTCCAACTTTTTTTATTTTCCTGTCTTCAAATAAATCTGTAATAAACTCGTTCCCAAGTGTTTCTTTGTATTTGTCACGGATATCCGAAAAACTCGGGCATTTATAGATGAAGTGTTCCTCTGTCTCTACTGCCCCCGTGCTGCATAGAGTACATATCCTTTCTTCCCATTGTTCTTTGGGCGTTGTCCATCTCCTTGTTTCACATCTAAGCCTATGAGAGCTAGTCCTTATCTGAGCAATGAGTATTTTTTCCTTCCACTTGATTTCAGCGCCTATATACGTTTTTTTCCTTGTGGTCATACGTTGAGTTAAAATTTGCAATATAATATTGTCTTTTCCTGCTTGCATTTTTCTACATTCCACTTCTGAACTTTTCATTCACATAATTTTTTATGTCGTTGTTGACATTTGGGCATTAATTTATGTTGATTTCCCAACGTTTCATCCATTTTTTATTTTGTTTCATCCATGTATTCTTTCGCCTATGCAAAAAGGGGGACGTGGGACTTAAAAAGAAAATGTATTTTAAGTTTTATCCCACGTTGAGTGTGCAAATGGAGTTGCCTCAACAAAAGGTCTATATATTCAATTTTGCTCTCATTATAGACATTTTGGATATTGGAAATTGGTTTCTCTGAAGAGACTTATGGGAGTTTGGCTATAGGCTCTATCGGCTGTTGGGGACGAAATCCTCCTTCACGAAATCCTCCTTCGGTAACAATATCTACGGGTGTGAAAGATCACCTCTGGATATTTATCTGCCGATTTCATTTAGAGATCGGGACTGCATTTCACAAAGACATTTCATAGGGGATTTACTGGAGATTGACAGAGTTTCAGAGCAAATCGTGGCATCTTCAGTCAGAGACTCTCTTATACTGAGCGCACCATTCTGGGTATCACTGCATGTGATGATATATTGCTGTTCAAAATTGATAGCAGCAAAGGGTATGCTTGTATTGTTATTTTGAAGCTATTTGGCCATTTGGGTATTGCTGCATGTGATGATATATTGTTGTTCAAACTCTGTAGCAGCAAAAGGGTATGCTTGTATCGTTGTTTGAGTTGATTTGGTCACCTGGGTATTGTTACTTTGTACGCCAGATTATTAAATTCGTCAGAATCAGTTGCATGTTACTCTATCCTTCAGAGTTTTAGTTGCATGTTATTGGGTATTCGTGAGAATTGATTTTAAAGTGTTTCATGTATCCGGGTATTGTTATTTGTGCATTATTTTGTAATAATCTCCAGAAATAGTTGCATGTCATTCATTTCTTTAGAGATTTCAATTGCATGTTTGTGGGTTCTCTTGAATATTGATTTAGAAGAGTTTTAAGCATCTGGGTATTGTTGCATGCAACTCTGTTTTGTTGTACGTTGTTACTTCAGTCAAAAAATAAGAAAAAAAAAACAGAAAAGCAGAATTCAGAAAACAATAATATTGTAGAACAGGGGTGGTTTATTACAGATGTATGTTTTGTATGCTTGTTTTTGGGTTACCGTACTGGGCTATAAGTTGCTTGATTTCATTTTAGATTTATTTTTAGTTTCCAAGTTGAGTTAGGTTCTATATGTTTTTAAGTTGTGGTAAGCTAATATTAATTAAATGCATATTTTTAGTTTTATTTAGGTTTGCCTTGTACGAGTGTTCATAGGAAGTCTTTATGTGTGTAATAGCTGACTGCATGAGTCTTCAGTGTTAAAACCTGCAGCTCTTAAGTCACAGAATTTACATTCACTCGGGATTTTTTCTTTTGTCAAAATTTGTTCCAATCTGAAGCGCTCTAGAAGAAGGATCAAAATCATAAAAATATTCTCTTAATATTTGGAAGACTTCTTTACATAACCACCTAATTCTCTACCACTGATATTGTAGATTGACATGCAACTGTTACATCACATTTGCTCAGAATCTCCTTGACCATCACCATTGGTATTTTAGATATTCAACATTTGCAGATATGATATATATTCCTCGTCATTCTTGTTTGAAAAGGTTTCTAGTTGCCTATGTTTATTCATTTTATCCAGTTTGAAACAGAGTTTTGTTGTTTTTGTATACCCACTAAACCTGAATACAATATTCAGGAATTAGACTCGTGTATTTCAAATTGTTAAGCACCAAATGATGCACTGCCAATGCTTGAAAAGAATCCTCAGTGCGATCTATATACGTTTGGAGTCAAATATATCCTGTTTGGCTTGAAGAGTATATAGATGATGTGGAAGTATGGCCTTGAATCACTTGTGATGGGTGTACATGTAAAATCCTCCATAAGTGCTCGTACAGAGCAACATTTGATACATATTTGTTGTAAGGCCTAAGATTAGTGACTTTTCACTAAAAAAGAACAAGGTTTAGTTTTGACAACATTCCTTCCCCATTTCTTCTTGATATTGTCTATCCTCATACTTGTTTCTTCAATCCGTAACTCCAGCTTTATTGCAGATTCACACTGACCAGCTTTGGTAGTTGAAGCACTCACATCTTGTCTGGTTGATTTCATATCCAAAAGAATTTTAGTGGTAGTGATATAAGAAGGTTCTAATATGTTTTAACTATTATTGCAACTTTAAGATAAAACTTTCTTTTACAAGGTTATGTTTCGGTAGTTTCCTCCTCTATACATTTTATGTATTTACTAAGATGAGAACAAGGAATGGGTTAGCAAATCTTTTGTCTCACCATGCTATTGGATAGTCTTTCAATGTGACACGAGTATCTACAAACTAAAGAGAGAGTCATTTATCTAGTTCATTTGAGCAAGATTTACAATTCCGTGTTATATGAGGTGTATGTAAAGGTGTTTTTTTGCTTAGCCTAAACATCAGAGTGTAAATAAGTTGTTATGAAGTAGCTGGTAGTTACATGTAGTTTGGTGGTTTGGATCAATCTGTTTCATAACAGATCTATCTCTCTATATACATATAACAATTTTCACATCAATGAGAAGCATCACAACTTCATCTGCATTCTTATCATCTGGTATCATAGCGATACTTCCTATAGCCATTTTTGGGAGAGGGCATTTGATTGGAGAGGTGGTGGAAGCAATTCTTCCTTGCCGTTGTTGCACCGAGCTGAAGTTGTTTGATGCAATGATTTGACTGCATTCCTCCATTTCAATATAGAGAGGAGACGTGGACACAATAGTATGAAAAGCATTCTTTGTTGAAGATAAGCTTCGTGGACGAGTGGTTGTGTTGTTGAAATGAGTTGTGTTGCTAAAGTTTTTCCATGAGTTGCTACATATGATTTTTGAGAATGATGAATTGTTGTTTCTCTGAGTTATCCGACATTATTGTTGAGGCAGACTATGGTAGACCTTGTCTAGACGTCATGTGCGTAAGACAATCAATCGTGCACGTATTTTTTTCCCCTTTTTTCGAGAGGTCCACATGGGAGATTCAAGCAACTCATTTTTCGTGAGTGAATTTATGTGGTCAGGTACATTTGAGTGTGGGCATCAGATTGCTTGTTGGATGAGAGACGTTATGGTGCAAGCTGTCAAAGTAAGGAGATAAGCGTTACAATATTGTTGAGTGCCCAAATTAGTTTGTTCATTGAATTCTGCATTTTTTCTTCGTAACTAGTGTGAATCTGCAAGGAGATGATTTTGGCATTTTTTTTGGGCTGCGGTCAAATGTGAGATGAGGTTTCTCAGGCCATTTCGGGATGAGTCAAAGTTACGGTGTTGCTGAACGATGACAGGTGACTGCATATTGTGTGAATATGCATTGTTGAAGACTTGTAAAGTTGTAGCGGCTAGTTCTGATGTGGCACCATCTCAAGCGCCACCTTGAGCATAGATGGATGTGTACTGACATCAGTATGCAAACACAAATTTTGATTATGAAGTTTGTCTTGTCATTTTATAGGTAATAATAGTTGCACACGAAACATTTGCCATTATATCACCATATTGTGTTACATGGCGAGTGTTATTAATATGTTGCAAAATGTTATTATGCATGTATGTTGATGTCGAAGTTTGTAGAGTTGTTAGATGGTAATCATTGTTATGTAAGGGTTCTTAGTGGGTAGTTGGTAGATACGTATGAGGAAGGTGCATAGTTACACAACTGCCTCCTTTGTTGAATGCATTATTTATAGGTCCCTTACATTTCAGTGTGAGAGATGTTGACATAATGTTGATATGCCAATACATATGCTATAGATTGATGTGTATATGCATATATTGCTGATCATTGTTGTATTCATGATAAGTTTTTCTGTTCCTTCTTGAATATATCAATGAAAATGTGCAGTTTTATTTGATATTATCTTTGAGTTCTCTTTGTGCATATATATTGAATTGTTATTGCTCTCATTTACTTCCGTTGTTCCTTCAAGGTAGAGTACACTCATTGTGCTACATTTGCTACCGTTGACACAATAAGTTTGGACAGACCATAGTGGTATTTTGGAGAGGAAAATACATGAATGACAAATAATTTGACTCACGGATATAGGGGACATGGATGCGAACAAACGAGACAAGAACCAAAATGAAGATGTCAAAGACTTGTGCAACAACAAATATAGTAGGGACATTATGAGCAAGCATGTGACAAACTTCTCAATGTGCAAGTGCGTGATGAACAAAGTGTCGAAAATGCAAGAATGCGACAAACGACTTGTTGACAGAGAAGTGTAAGCACAACAAGAACACATAGAAGAGAGCAACATTGTTGGTGTTTTGTCACTAGAGTTGGAGCACGTGTGGAACTCTAGAGAGGAGGGAAGCCTTAAGAGAGGACAAAGTAACTGGTTAGAAACATTATTTTTGATGACAGAAAAACACGCAAGTGGATGATGCACAATAAGCAAAGGTGAATTGTGCTTACGGTGATGCTTGTGCAAGTAGTGAAGAACACACGAACATGGAGGATGATGGAGATCGTTAAACATAATACATGTTGGAGCAAGTGGTAACTCTAAGGACGACACAAACACAAGGGAGAGTGTCTAGAGGTGTAGAGGATGAGAGTCAAGCATAAGAGCAACTGCAAGGAAGTGTGTTCGGGAGATCATAGTCAATGCTCATAATACGCGAAGGAGATCACGTAGTGCAAGTGCCATAGAAAACAACCGACAATTGTTTATGCAAGAGGAATATCAATTGCCAGACAAAATTTTGTCAATTGGAGGATAATCTAATGAATGACAAGTACCGCCACCTATAATGGTTGCAACAACAGGAAAGTAAAGTGCTTGAAGTTCTTGGGAGTCATGAGGGAGGATCCCAAACGACATATTAGAACATGCTTGTATATATGTGAAGGAGATCACATAGTGCAAGTGTTGTAGGAAGCACTCGATGATTGTTTGTGTAAGAGGAAGACTAGTCATCAGACAAAAGTTTGTTAAATGGAGGAGAATATGACAAACAATAAGTACCACCAAGAGTAATGGTTGTAGTAACCATAGTTGAGAAAATCGCAATCAGCAAAAAATGAGAATCGACAAAAAAATAAACCAAAAGAAAACAAAAATTTTCGTTGAAAAAAAGTTTTTCTCATGCATATTACAATGAATTAACATTATGCAAATCAAATATTGCAATAAAAACAATAATTCATGTCCGGACATCATACAAGGCTCAAGCTTTAAGTACACATGAAAGTGACAAAACACATCTTGTATTGCTTATAATATGAAAAGGTACAAAGTTACAACTAACAAGAAGGAAAAAAATGTTTCATTTTTTATATCCCTGCACATGGAAACAAGTAACAACAAAGTTTCAATCACTTGAAAAAAAGGAAAAGACACCTAAACCTTGAACCAAAAGGCTAGGGTTGGTTTAAAATTGAAACATTGATAGCTGAAAAACGAGCTTGCATACATAGTTATCAGGCAACACTATTTACTTAAAAAGAGGAGGAAAAAAAAACCCTAAACCCAAAACCCTAAGGCCTAGACTAGGGTTTAGGGTTTTTTCAAATTCAAACATTAACAACTGAAAAATGGGCTTGCATACATAGTTACTAGGCAACAATATTTACTTAAAAATAGGAGGAAAAAAAAACCCAAAACCCAAAACCCTAGGGCCTAGGTTTTAAACTTCAAAGTTCAAAGTATCAAACATTAACAGCTGAAAAATGGGCTTCCATAAATACTTATTAGGCAACACTATTTACTTTAAAAGAGGATTTCGGGTTTGAACTTTAAACTTTGAAGTTCAAACATTAACAGCTGAAAAATGGGTTTGCATAAAAAAACCCTAAATTGGCCGTAGCCTAACAAAAAGAAAAAAAAAAACAATTTTTTTGAAAAATCGGTAAAAGATCGGGATTTTGCAGATTTTTTGCAGATTTTCTCAACTATGGTAGCAACAACCAAGTAGAAGTGCCCTAAGTTCATGGAAGTCAAGAAGAAGGATCTTGAATGACGTATTGGTACATGTGAAATGATCTGGAAAGCCAATAATGTGATTGACAAATATGCAAGGGTGCAATTATTCTCAACGACATTTAAAGGAGTCACCATAGATTGGTACCTGAAAAGGGAACAAGCATTCATTATTTGGAACAACATGAAGGAAGAATTTAATAAAGAATTTGAAGTGCTTCATGATGATACTATTGAACAACGAAATCATCAAGTGTGATTTAGTGGGATTTGCACCCGTGATCGCAATTCAACAATTAGATGGGAAGGGGTTTACTCTTCCAACCTTCCAACATATGTTGATTCCTCGCTAATCTAATTGCAATAATGTGAGTGCATAAAAATAAATTTGATTTACTTTGTAAGGACCAATAAAAGTAAATACAATAAAAGCCATAGTGAGATTAGCATTGGTACAATAAAAAATCGAGCAGTGACCAAATAACTTCAATGCATTAAATCTTCAAAATAACCTACAACAAAATGAAAGGAAGGCAGAGCAATTGATTCCATGCATTCATGTATAAAGAGGTAATAGAGAGTCGATTTAAAAAGTTGCACAATCTTTTGTTTTATTATTGTCAAAATGTCAAGTACAATTTGATTAGAGAGTAGTTGTGGTATACTCTTATTTATACTTAGAATTGTAACCTACTCTACTTCTAGACCACAGTTAAAATTAACATGCAATGTGCAATGTTGATAAATATGAGGTGAATCATCCTTATCCACAACGACGAACAAGGCACACAACTTGGAGCGAGGTTGGTGGAAAAAAAAGCTAGTCATGTTGAGATGAATGAGGCACACTCAGTCGGAGCGAGCCACATAGGGAGTAGGGAACACTCAACTAGAGTGAGATGTAAAACAAACACAGGGCGTAGTTAGCTAAAGTGAGGCACACAAGATGGAAGCGAGGTGCAATCAACTTGAGTAAAGTACACAAAATGGAAGCAAGGTGTAGTAAGCTAGAGCGAGGCACATAGAATGGAAGTGGTGCTCATTCAAGTGGAGCAAGGTGCACAAAACATGAATGAGACATACTCAATTGAAATGGGACACACTTGATGCCTTAGTCATTTAGCTTTGACCCAATCTCATGTTCTCTAGCTCGTTTCACATGACAATTTTTTGTTTGGAGGTGATGGTAGTAGTTAACTACTATAATTCTAACGACTTGTGGGAATGCCTATCTCAATTGAAAGAATATCCCAAATGATGTTTCATTCATTGGGCGAAGGAGACTTCACTAATTTTTTTGTATTATTATCGCTTTGGTGGGATTAACATTCGTAGAATATTCCAATCTACATATGAGGGAATTGGGATGCTATTCAATGCATCGATATCCACTATCAGCTCATATGGATCTCTTGGAATGTTTTCTACTCTTCTTCCACTTGTTTGACCTTCTCTTGTAACTCCTACAATCTGCTTATAGCTTCAAATGGTCTAGTTGGGCATTTTTTCCCTTAATTTCTTCAAAAACTTTGACTAGTCTATTTGTGTTGAGGACCTCAAGGTCTGATAATTGCTTCTCTACCATTTTGTGGATCTCTTGCATATCCCTAATTATTTCTCTTAGATTAGTAAGGGTCTCTTCACAACTCTTTATCAGGAAAATTTTTAAGGTATACAAAGACTACTCCATAGTTGAGAAAATATGCAAAAAATCAGCATAATCCCGATTTTTGGCTGAATTTTAAAATGCCGATGCAATCAGCAAACTCTTGGCGATGCAAATATTTTTTGAAGATTTTTTGCCAATATAAAAAAAAACCAACATCCTCGATTTTTTGCCGATTTTTTCAAAAAATCTACAATTATTTTTTGTTTTTGTTTTTTAGGCTGCGGTCGATTTAGGGTTTTTTTATGCAAGCTTGTTTTTCAGCTGTTAATGTTTGAACTTTGGAGTTGAAATTTTAAACCCTAAACCCGAAACCCTCTTTTTAAGTAAATATTGTTGCCTGATAACTATGTATGTAAACCCATTTTTTAGTTGTTAATGTTTGAAACTTCGAACTTTGAAGTTTAAACCCTAAACCCTAGGCTAGGCCTTAGGGTTTTGTTTTTTTTTTTTCTCTTTAAGTAAATATTGTTGCCTAGTAACTATGTATGCAAGCCCATTTTTCAGTTGTTAATATTTGAATTTGAAACTTTGAACTTGAAGTTCAAACCCTAAACCCTAGTATAGGTCCTAGGGTTTTGGGTTTTGGATTTTTTTCCCTCTTTTTAAGTAAATATTGCTGCCTGATAACTATGTATGCAAGCCCATTTTTCAATTGTCAATGTTTCAATTTTAGACCCTAAACCCTAGCCTTTTGGTTTAAGGTTTAGGTTTAGGTTTTTCTTTTTTTCAAGTGATTGTAACTTTGTTGTTACTTGTTTCCATGTGCAGGCATATAAAAAATGAAACCTTTTTTTCTTCCTTGTACTTGTAACTTCGTACCTTTTCATATTATAAGCAATACAATATGTGTTTTATCACTTTCATGTGTATTTAAAGCTTGAGCCTTGTATGATGTCTTGACATGAATTATTGCTTTTATTGCAATATTTGATTTGCATAATGTTAATTCATTGTAATATGCATGAAAAAAACTTTTTATCAATGAAAATTTTCATTTTATTTGGATTTTTTTTGCCGATTCTTTGTTGATTATCTCCACAATTTTTTGCTGATTTCCAATTTTTGTCAATTTTTAAAAATACCGATTGTTTGTTGATTTTGATTTTCTCAACTATGGACTACTCTATTTGTTAGACCACATTGCTTTATTTCAGGGCTTGCCATTTTGTGCACTTGCCATGTTTATCTCATTGTGTTTTGACCTTACTGCTAGCTACATCTTATCTTGCTCTATGTTAGGGGCTGCTTCCTTGACCAACACCATACACCCTTCAAGATATGAAAAGTAATCCCTCGCATGTTGTACCTCAATACATGTCATATCCCAAAGGAGTCACACCTGATCAAGTATAGATGCTCTATACTCTAACTATTTTGTCTTTCTCTTCATTTTTTCCTATGCTTGCTTTCACTATGTAGTCTTCTCATTTTCTTGTTTTCCCATTTCATGTGTGATTGCCTTCAACTATTCTACCTATTCCTACAAGTTGGGTTCTCTTTCTTCATGTTTTTGTCTCATTTAATGTATCTCTTCTTTTGTTTGTTCCTTTATGACAGTGCCCTGTTTTGTTTGCTCTTTCTTTGCCTCCAATTGTTCCTTCAAAGCTTGGGTCTCTTGTTTGATATTCTGTATTACATTATTTGGTACATGCTAATGTACCATATTGGGTACATATTTAGATTAGGAGAGTGTCTTAGATTAGGGTGTGATTATTTACTTTATGCAATGTAATAAATGTAGAAGTATTATTAGAATGTGCAATGATATAAACGTGCATGTGGTCAATGTGTACATGAATCCATAGAATAGGAAGATAAAGAGTCATAGGTAGGTGAAAGGCCAAGAGTTACATCTCATTATATATAGGCCTTTGATGTTGTAGAGTGAGAGAGAGAGCATAGTGAAGGTAGATATGCTAGATACAATGTAGAGCATGTAAGAAATATGGAGTGTTTGAGACCATTTTATATTATTGTACTATTTTCGTGAGCCTTCATTAATGGCAGTTTCATGAGTAGTTACAAAAGTTTCTTATGAGTTTTACATGCTTTGTATATTGCCATGATCATACATTTAATATTGCATTGTTCTTTTTATATCTTGTGGTTGATTTCTCATTAAGTATCTAGCATCAAAAGCTAACTATGGTATGAGAGCACAAGGGAGATTGATAGGAGATTGAGAGAGCCACAAGATAGATTGAGATGAGATAGGGAGATCTTATTTTTTATAATTTTCAGAATTGTTTTTTCTAGAGCCTTTCCATAGGGTTGCAAGAAAACTCGTGAAGACTAGGACTCAACATAGATCTCTTTCCACTAGATTAAAAGATAACTAGTGAAGTTTATTGATTTTTAGAGATCTAGAGATTTAGATACATTTGCTTGTTGCTATCTAAAGTTTATTGTAGGAGATTAGTTTCTAGTTGTAGCAAAAGAGAAGATTGAAGATTGAGGAGACCCAAAGGAGGTCTCCATAGAATCTTGAAGATGGAAGATTGAGAAGAGAGAAAGAGGCCAAAGAAGCCCTATTGAAGAAGTTGAAGAAGTGACCATTGAAGAAGATTTGAAGAAAGTTCAAGGTAGAAGATTACAAGGAGTAGCTCCTCAAAAGAAGAATTTGGGACAATTATCGTCATTCGACAAAAAGCCGAAAAGGAAGAAGGATTTGGCAAGAAGTTTACCAAAGTTTGGAAAGGATTTTTGGAGACCTCAAGACATTCAGATTCTTGAGGAAGAGGCCAACAAATAGGTCAATTTTGAAGTCAAAATTCAATAAAGAACTGAGGTGAGAGAAGCTAGAAGATACCACCAGATTAGAAAGAGTTGAAGATAACCATAAAATATTTGAAAGCTGATTTACGAAGAAGATTATAGGTTTTGCAGTAGGAGGTTAAGGCGACATATAGCTGCAAATAGAAGAAGATTTGGGTATTTTTTGAAGTGCCCTTGAACAACCGATTGAAGGAAGGCTTGATAACAAAAGACAACAAAAATTTGGAGGAATTGAATGCTGTTTTTGGACAAGTTAAGGAGAAGAAATCAGAGTTTTGAGAGTAGCAAATCAAGAGACATGGACTGCAATATTGAGTAGCATTAGAAGGAGAAAATATAGCTGTGTTTTGGAGAATTTTGGGATAAATTTGTGAAAGTTTTGGACAACAAAACAAAGGAGGAATTCATTGCATTTAGAGCTGCAAAAGTTGTAAGCTTTTTGACAGTAAGAAGACAACAATCAAAGCTGCAAGATTGACAAGTTAAGGGCAGCATATAAGTGAATCAAATCACCAAGAAGTCTAGCTACAAAAGGAGGCCAAAAGGTATGCAACATTGGTGCTCTAAGAGTTCATTATTTGAACGTTCACATTACTCTATTATAAAGGTTTTAAAGACACCATATTAGAGTTATTAAAGGCAGCAAAGAGAGTTTCAGTTAAAATTCTTCAAGCCAAGAAAGGAGGTGACACTTTCATCTTAGAACCTACAAAACATAACAACATAAATTTGAGTTAAAAGTATTTCTTGAAAGGGTAATAAGGAGAAAATATTTATAACATAGTGAATGTTGTTTTTTGTAAGCACCATTGGTTAAAAATTAAGTGCAAAGGGGAGCCAAGTTGAGTCAAATATCACCAAAGCTAAGAGTTAAGAAGGTAGTATAAGTTATTGTAAGAGAGGTTGAAGCTGCCATGAGGAGTGTCACTAAAGGAAGAGCCACCAAGTGAGCCAAGAAAGTGAAGGGATTTCAACGTCAAAATTTAGTTAGAGTATCACATCAAAAGAGTGTGTTCTTTGATCGAATATCACTCAAAAAAGGCTGAAATTAAATGTGAAATATGAGTGTTTAAAGTCACCGCAAGGGAATGTTAGTCTTGAAGTATCTCAGGTGTCAAATCAATCATATTTTTGGATGTCAACCAACAACAAAGGTCAGTATATTCAGCCATTGGGAACAAAGTCATCGAAGGCATAAAAAACCACCACAGTAAAGAAGCGCCACCATACAGAAAGAGGAGCCACTGTAGTAAAGTTAAGCCACAACATTAGGAAAAGAAAAGTAACGTAAAAAACAAAAGAAGGAAAGTGTTATAGAAGGTTGTGTTACGAAGGGAAGTTGAGACATTGAAAATCTTGAGCACTAGAAGCTAAAGAGCCATCGAATCTAAGAGCAAGCACCGTTACAAAGGACATTGAAACTACAGCCAAAGAGGTGAGAAGAATCACCAAGATCTAACCACCATAGGAGGAGAGCGTTGGAGTAGAATAACTCGGACGAACATTGGAAAGCTAAATAACACATAGGAATTCAAATATTTGAAAGCCAAGCAACAAGAGAATCAAATTAGGGTGAATTAGGAGCATCAAGCATTGAAGAAGCCATCTGCCATGTGGAGGACGTTATATTTTTTATTGGAGGAGAGGAACGTTCTATTTACAACGTTCAGGCAATCATAATATATTCAAGCCCACAAAATGTAGCACTTTTTCCAAGCGTTAAACAAGGTATGGTTGGGTAGAGCACCACAAGAAATGGTCAAAGGAGTGCAAGAGATATTTGGTGCCACTTGGCACTTGAAACTCAGAACACCAGCCATGATTGGAGTAAGGTGCAATGTCTAAAGAGCACCTATTAATGCATGGGCTGAGAATAGTCTGAGCACAATAAAGTAAACACAGTGGATTATAAATTGAGTGCCTTGGAGAACCTTAGAAGATTGCAGAGGGTAGTCAAACTCCACAAGATTGAATTTAATGATCAAGGAGGAGCATTAATTACGGAGAGTGAAGATTGTTGTAAAGCACAGGTTTCAGAGTTGAAGCAAGTTGAAGATTAGCATGCCATATCCAATGAGGTATGAAATATTTAATCTAATTTAAATCTTTGCAAATATTAAAGGAGGTATTTGGCATATTCTTGAGAATAAAATTAATTAAGCTTTTATACATAAGGTTATTTGAATAATAGGATAATTAAGGTGATAAATTATAACCTTAGATGAAGTATTGAATGCCTTAGAAAATATTTGAAGTAAAATGCATTGAAACTACTTTACTCAATTTTGGAATTCATATTGCATTCAAATATTTGTAAATTATCTAACTTGGAGGTATAAGGATTTCTACACAAAACTTGAAACATTAAATTTGCAAATACCTTTTTTTCTAAATTTCCAATTAGGAAGTTATAAGGAGTTCAACACCAATTTAGGTTTTTGAAATTTAGAAACTTTACTATTGAAAGGTATAAGAATCACAACCTAGAGTTGTTTGAAAGTTGGAAAATTACTTTTGATATTAGTCTCTTATTCAAATTAAAGAGACATAAGGAATCCAACTTAAAGGTCTTAAAAATAGAACCTTATCAAAAATTGAAATTGCATCAAAATTATCTTTAGCTTTCCATTTATAAAATGCTTGTCTTGAAGAATAGGAGTTGAACATTATATTGAAATTGTCATTAAAACATTAGGGAGACAAAAGGAATTCAACTCAAAAGAAAATTTAGAAAGCTAAGTATTTTATCAAAGCTATTCAAAATACTAGGGAGCTAAAAGGAATTCTACCTAGAAATTTGGAAAATTAAATCTTTATCAAAACCATTGGTTGATCATTAGAAATTACAGAGTATACTAAAAAATTGAAGAATTGAAAACTAGTATACTCAAATTCAACTTAGAATTTAGAAAATGAAAATATAGGGAGATATAAGGCTTACAACTTGAAATATTGAAAATTGAAAAGAGTTCTTAGACTATCATATAAATACTAAGGAGGAATAAAGAATTCTATTTCAAAGGTCAAAAGAAATATGGATGAAATAGTGAAGAATGCATTTAATGATGAAGAACTATTTCATGAACTGAAGTTTTATTCACAAAAATTAATAGATACCTTCGATGGATACAAGCATTTGTCTACCAGTTTAAAAGAAATATTTTCTTTGTTTCTCAAGGAAGAAAAAGAAGAAAATTTTATGACATTAATTAGTTTTCTTCATGAAGTACTTTTCAAGGCTTGGTGGAATACTCAAAACATAGTTATACTTACTTTAGAAGAATGTTTGATGATATATCTATCACTAATTACTTTTGAATTCTTTCAAAGGATGAATCCTAATCAATACTATTGTGATGATGTACTAACTCACCATGTTGAAGATATATCACTAGTAAAGGTACAAAAATGAAG
The DNA here is from genome assembly GCA_028583015.1 of Wollemia nobilis. Classification (NCBI taxonomy): domain Eukaryota; kingdom Viridiplantae; phylum Streptophyta; class Pinopsida; order Araucariales; family Araucariaceae; genus Wollemia; species Wollemia nobilis. The sequence goes on along the minus strand of JAQPPZ010016436.1, from coordinate 15,441,379 downwards.
AAGAAGAAAATAAACAGGAAGAGGAAGCATGACAAAAAGGAAAAGATGAATATGGAAGAAAATACTTTCAAGTTGAATCCAGATATCCATTCCAGGAGAGAGATCAAAGTAAACTGAAGGAACAAGACAAAGATCCATATTGAAGACTAAAATATTCAATAACCAAATAATGTAATACAGGGGGTTGTTGGATTACATTATTTGGTACATGCTAATGTACCATCTTGGGTACATCTTTAGATTATGAGTGTCTTAGATTTGGGTGTGAGTATTTACTTTATGCAATGTAATAAATGCACAAGTATTATTAGAATGTGCAATGATGTAAATGTGCATGTTGTCCATGTGTACATGAGTCCATAGAATAGAAAGATGAAGAGTCATAGGTAGGTGAAAGGCCAAGAGTTACATCTCATTATATATAGGCCTTTGATGTTGTAGAGTGAGAGAGAGAGAGCATAGTGAAGGTAGATATGCTAGATACAATGTAGAGCATGTAAGGAATATGGAGTGTATGAGACCTCCATTTTATATCATTGGACTATTTTTATGAGCCTTCGTTAATGGCAGTTTTATGAGTAGTTATAGAATTTTCTTATGAGTTCTACATGCTTAGTATATTGCCATTTTCATATATTTATTATTGCATGCTCTTTTTATATCTTGTGGTTGATTTCTCATTAAGTATCTAGCATATAAGGCTATCACTGTCTACTATAAATATTGTTAACTTCAAGCAATCTATTTAGCTCTTTATTTTGCTACTCAAGCCACTACAATTCCTTTTCACAACATTGTTTTTCTTGCTTTGTTTTCTCTTTATAATCTTACCTCTCTTGTTGAGATATTGTCAATTGATTACACAATTGAGCAATAATTTCTCATTCATGCTCAATGATTGCCTATATTTTACGTAGCTCCTTGGTTTTATCTTGCAATTGACCCTTATAATGTCTAGCTTCTTGGTCCACTTGTGATAATTTTTTCATTAGAGATAAGATGCATTGGATTAAACATATAAAGGATATTCATGTATGGAATTTGACTGAAGTCCACATATGTAGTTGGGGCTTCTAATATTGAATAATAGAATTGGGTAGTAGGATTATGTTAGTTTGTTTGGATGAAGAAGGTTGTGAAGAGAACACAAAAGGTGGAAAGGATTATGTGGTAACCGTGACAAGTTATTCCTTACTAAATGTGGAGCAAACTATGGTATCAAATAAAATGTGTATAGGCCCATGTGACATGGTGCAAATTATGGAAATTGTGCAAGAGGTATAGGTCTATGTGGAGAAGTGGTTGTACATTTTTGTTGTTGGAAGGACTGCACTTGATGGATGTGGATCAAGTGCAATAGAAGAATTAAAAAGGATATAAGAAGCAATATTAGAAGAAGTATTGTGAGTAGAAGAGAACATAAGTGGAGGTGAAAATATTGTGAGAAGGGGATAAGAATTATTTTGATATTTTGAAACAACTGTTTATGTTTCAACCACTTCCTCATTGGAAAAATGACTTACAAATGCTTCTGTCTCCAGAGGGGCCATGTATTGAAAAGTTATGTCACTTCCAACCTCTAAAAATATTTTTTATCCACTTTAGCATGCATTTGTCAAATATCTTGAGGTATTTATTCCTCACTAACTTGTTTTCCTTGTACATTCAATGGTTCCTCAAGTGTTAGCTCTTTACCTTTTCTCTTAGCTGATTACTTAAGTGTGCTTTGATCACTTTCCTATACTAGGTTATTGGTGAATTTTACTTTCACTTTTAGATGAGTAACATTTCCCTTTGTTTTCTTAGATGGACCACATTTTCTACTATAGATAACCACTTCCTTTTGATCTAGGCATGTTATCATCTTATGTTCTTCCCGCATTAGGATGTCAGTAATCCCATATTTTCAAAAATATTTCATGCTATAGATATTTTTTTGCTAAGTGTCAATTGCTTTATTCTCATACCACATACATCTCTAGTCAAGTATCTTTCCTAGGCTCCAATTGGACTTCTTTAGAAGAACCTTGGTGATTATGGAGTTGATACACATATATGGATTAAAGCCTATTTGAGATTATTTATAGAAAATATGCCATGTAGATGGCTCACTATACCGTTTTACAAGATTGTCTTTGTATGCCCTTAAGGCAATAATCCTGGTAGGGTACCTAGGAATAGGTATTTGGGGATATATTATTATATTGTATAAGGGTTGGCATGGGCCACACATAACCCAAGGTTGATTGTATTATAATATAATATAATATTATATTCGTAGTAGGCTCCCCAAAGTAGAATAAGAATATGGATATATAAAGAAGACATATTTTTCATTATAAATATCATTGGAGAAGAATATTATGTAATCGTCGTGCCCACGAAGTGGCCTCTCACCTTGGGAGATCTTGTGAAGTTATTCATTTCTTAAGGATTATTATTGGTGTTGCCCTACCTTAAGGGTATTATCTATCGCTCTCTCATTTGTGGATTGTTATTGTGGATAATGTATTGTGGATGAATGATTTGATATTTTTGCATATTGGTGAATGGTTTATGTTAATAATAATAAATTTCTACAATAAGTGGTATCAGAGCAACAATTTTGGCAAAGTGGAGATTTTTATGAAATTGCAAAATTAAGGTAATTTTTTATTGGAAAAATGTCTCATCTTTCAGGAGCCATATCTCTGTGCAAGTTTATCTGATTCAGGCGATTCTTGGATCATATTGTGTAGAATTTGAAGAGCTTTAAAATAAATGGTCATATGAAGAAATCCGAGTAGTATTGAGGGAGATACGACCTTTTGAAGTTAGTCATCTAGAACAAGGATAGTGACAAATTTCACAGATTTTTTTGGAAAATCATCTCATCTTTCAGAAGCCATATATCTATGAAATTTTATCCGAATCAGGCGATTCTTGGACCAGTTTGTGCAAAATTTTAAGAGCTTTAAAATAAGTGGTCATATGAAAGGAATCTGAGTAGTATTAATGGAGTTATGACCTTATGAAGTCAATAATTTGGAACAAGGGTAGTGACAAATTTTCAAGTCATACATTTTTTGAAAGACAAATTTTTTTTAGTTCGGGTAAGCAAATTAGTTGCACTTTATTTTGTTTGGAAGAAAAATTGTAGATCTAAGGAATTTTAGCTTCAACTCAGTGGGAATATGTGTATTTTCATAAAACCCTAGTTTGCATTAGGGCATGATATATATTGTCAAAAAAACCTAGTTTGCATTAGGGTATCAACTATGAAACTACAAATTTTTTTTGGAGCATATGATATTGATGCTAGGGATTGGTGGAAAAAATTTAAATCCTTGTATCATCAACATCCTCTTTGGAAAAGTATACTTCCTCAATTTCTTGGAGAAGTTGCTCTCTCTTGGTTTTATAGTCTTAGTGGCACCCATAATGAGCTATCTTGGGAAGAAGTGGAGCATGCATTCTTAAGTAATTGGGACCCCTATAAAAAGATAGCTACTTTATGGGAATACGAAGAGGAACTACAAATATATTTTATAAAATTGCTTTAGGAAAATGATAAAAAGATAGCTTGACAAATGTCATCACATACCTTAAAAAAAAACTACAGGGATTTCAAAATGAGCGGAATGAAATGAAATAAGAATGGGAATTTTTCAAGAAACAGAATGAAGACTATGAAAAAGAAATAAAATTACTCAAGGAGAAAGAGGAAAATTTCATGGAAGATAATGAGAGGAATATAGAAGGCACATCATTGGATTTACAAAAGCAAGTTTAGAATAAAAAAGATTTAAATTTAGCTAAAATTTCTATTTTGCATGTTCATGGAAGCATTCAAAAGGAACAGGTTATTATTTCCATTGACCCTGGTAGAAGATATAATTTTATTAATATTGCTTTGGCTAAGAAGTTGCAAGTTCAAGCAACAAAAATTAAGGACATACAACTAGAGGGTGAGCATGTTCAAATTTTTGAATATTTGAATATCACCATGGATAAATATGTTTTACATTCAGATTTCTATGCTATTGAGATGTATGATAAGGATATTGTTCTTGGTTATCCTTGGTTAGATTCTTTGGGTACTGTTAACATTAATGTGCAAAATACGTTTATGAAGTTATGGTACACGAAAAATAAGATAACATTGCAAGATATTTCTCAGCTTAAGGAGCAAGGATCCAAAGAAAATTAAGAAGTGGTTGTAGAGAAACAAATTGAAGAACCTGAAACAGAATCCAAGAAGGCAGTATCAACAACGAAGTCTATGGAAGAAGTAGCAGCAATGAAGTCCATGGAAATAACAGTAACAAAGGTCAATGAAGCTTTGATAGAAGAGCACAAGGTATTTGGGGATATATTATTATATTGTATAAGGGTTAGCATGGGCCACACATAACCCAATGTTGATTGTATTATAATATAATATTATATTAGTAGTAGGATCCCCAAAGTAGAATAAGAATATGGATATATAAAGAAGAGATATTTGTCATTGTAAATATCATTGGAGAAGAATCTTATGTAATCGTCGTGCCCACGAAGTGGCCTCTCACCTTGGGAGATCTTGTGGAGTTATTCCTTCCTTAAGGATTATTATTGGTGTTGCCCTACCTTAAGGGTATTATCTATCTCTCTCTCATTTGTGGATTGTTATTGTGGATAATGTATTGTGGATGAATGATTTGATATTTCTACATATTGGTGAATGGTTTATGTCAATAATAATGAAGTTTTGTAACATATCCTTGTTATTGTGAGCTTGTCCTCCAAATTTCTTTTGGCCTCCATATCAATTCTTATCTCATGAGTGTATAAATTTTTTGCCTTGCTATCCCTTAATATCTTTGCAAACACTACATCTAGATAATATGACCAAACATTTAGTATTTGCTTTAACCCTAACTACTTTAACTTGTTTGGAAAATTTTGGTTGTAATTCTTGCATTTAGGCATGATTAGTAAGTATATATCTAGTTATTTGTATTGGATGATCCTCTTTTATCCCTTGAAGAATTTCTAATTTACATAATCAAATTAATGAACAACCTCAAGACTACAAATATAGTTGCAAATATACAATTGTGAGATTGAAAAAAGATAATGAAGGGCCACTTAAGGGATTTTTCATGATGCTTCCCTCCTTTCTCACCTCAAGGATAGGTGTAGTTTGTGAGCTTAAGTCTAAATTTTAGTAGGTTAGCTTGAGGACACCTCCATTTCTCCTAATATTTTCCTTTGATAAGCTTAACTTTAATCTAGTCATATGGTAGCTATGAATGTATGAAGCAATGCAACAAGTATGCCCTAATTAACTAAAATGCTTTTGATTTTGATAATAAATAAAAACCATTTTTCATTTTAAGAGCAAGGGTTTAAGAAGATAATGCAACAAGCAAGCCCTAATATGACTATATGCACCTTTGTTTTAGTGCTATGCAAGGTTAAGTTGGTCCCCTAATGATAATGCTAACTAGTTTTATCTCTCTTTACCTTTAATGAGTAAACAAAAAATACTAATATAGAAACAAAATTGAAATAGATAATAAGTAGACCTATCATCTAAATGCTAAAAATAAAGGATTTGGAACTTGAAACCTAGTTTTTCTATCTCAAAGGTAAAAGCACCACTATTACACAAAAGTGTTGTTGATAGAAGTGTTGCTAGTTCCATAGAAGCATTGCCAACACTATTGCTTCTTGATGGCACTTTTATTAACCTATAAAAGATATAGAAAACAAATAGATTAATAGCAAAGAGTTTACATAGACTAGAGTATGTGGCTCCCTTGACCATCATAAGACCCTTGTTTAGATATTAGATGGTAGTTGTAAAATGATAAATAATTATTGAATTCTTAGTGGCAAAAGTGCCATTGTGATAGAGCCACAAATGATTTTGGTAGCTAACAATACTTTCACTTTTTGTAATTGTGATCTCTATTTATAAAATATACAACAATAACGCCACCGAACATCCAATTCAACAATGCTTTTGTATATGGATATAGTAGAAAGTGCTTGATGAGGAAAATTTATGATTTTAACTAGGGATGTAATAATGATCCTTGATCAGGAGGTGTAGAGGCCTTGATAGATGTAGTATGACAACATGATTTCTTATGAAATATGTAAACTAATGATGTAAAAAAATGTTATATGAGAATCACCTACGGTATTTGAATGAATAATATTGATTAGAATGCAATGATTAAGGACTACAAAGCTACAAAATAATAATGATATACCAAAAGCCAAGAGGGGAGAGAGCAAACCCAAGCAAGTTACCTTGGTTGACATCTCGTTTTTTTGATGAAGTTGATGAGCTTGCTTGTTGATTGAGATGCTTGAGAGCTTATTGCCTTCAAAATATCATGACATGATTTTGATAGGAAATTTTTATGCTTGAAGATTGATTGCTTATGAATTTTGACAGAGTTTTTTTATGCACAAGATCCTTATCTAATTGGGTTCCCCAAGTGTTGGTTTTAGAGGAAGCCATGGCTACTTGGGAGATGGTTGCATTAAATTTGATAAGATAGATGATGGCAAGATTTTGAAATGGGTTCAAGATGCAATTAACGGATGAAAGAAAATATAAAAAATTTTGGGTTTTAGATTCTTGTTGGAGTTGTAGATCATACTGATGTGATCAGTTCCATTTCTGGTGGACAAATTGGAAGGTACTAACTATCAACCTTTTTGGGGTCTAAAAATCAATAGTGTTGGTTTCCAAGGTGAGCCTTGCTAGTCAATTGGACAAGAAATGATAAAAAAATTGCTGTTTAAAAGCGCTACTAGGGGGTAAAAGTGTCACTAGTGCTATCACTTAGGTTATAATAATTATGCTTTTTGAGAAATAAATGCTCTTGGTTTGATATTACAAATAATTTTTTTGGCTTGGATGTTTGATTGGTTGATTGATGAAGATATGGGGAAGTTTGAAGATATTGATGATATGCTCAAAATTGGGTGTCTATATTTTCCCCTCTTTGATGGATTCATTAGATAATAAATGTGTAAAAAACTAACATTAATGCCCCAGTTTTGAGATAGTCATATTTTTTGTTGCTTAGGATTAGTTATACAAGATGATTGATGCTTTTGATTTGTTGGTTAATGATGATGTTAAATTTTGCCTTTTTGATAACATCAAATGCTACCATGCCTTGGTATATCCCTTCAAGTTTTAGAAGTAAAATCAAGTTGGACCGAGGGAACTCAACTAGATAATTATTCACACTACTGTTGTGATGAAATATTGAGGACAAATAATAGAAATTGGCCAAAAAGGGATGGGGGTAAAATGGTTAGGGTGTAAGAACCAAATTATTTTTACGATGAACAAGGAGAAACAAAGCTTTGGATCCCTATTTTTTAGTAGAGCTTTGATGAATCAAAACCTATGAACACCATATTGAGTGGATAGGATGAGACCACCCATGGTAGGAGGACCTTTTGTTCAAGCAAGAACCCAAAAACTAGCTTAAAATTTGATTTTTTGCCTCAAAATGTTGGCTTTTAAGCCATATTCTATTAGGTCTCAATATTCTTGATCTAGGGTAGACTTAAATATAAGAGAAATCAAAATATAAGTTGGCCAATATAAATTATATTAACATTCAAGATAACATCAAATATGAATGTAAAATAACTAAAATCATTCATGCAATAACATGAAGAACATTTACAGTATGATTGCTCAAAATATGCATACAAGTCGTAATATTATTAATGCTTGAATATCTTCTCTACTTTCTTGATACAATACAAGACGACTCTTCAAGTACTTGACTATTTATCTCCATATGACAACTCTCATGTCCTTTGGCTTCTCATCTTGCCACTTGTATATATGACTCTCGACTCTTTACTTACATGCATACTTAACTCTATGATACTTGCACTCTTTTACATGAAACTTACACTTCTACATGCACATCTAATACATGAAACTTGTGCATATCCTCATATTACATATTTGCACCCTTAATTACAGGATACTTGTGCACTTTCTCTTATTACACACTTGCACTCTTACATACATGACACTTGTGCATATCCTACTCATAGATACTTGCATAAAGGGGAAATATAAATCGCACTCATAAACTAGAGACTCAAACCTTAATCTAATACTTACACTATATCATAGGTACCATGGGGGTACATTGGCATGTACCAAATAATGTAATATTCTCCAACACCTCCATGTATTACATTTTTTGGTTATTGAAGACTTTCATCTTCAATATTGATCTTCATCTTTGATTTTGTGTTCATCCATTGTCTCTCTTTGTTATCTTTGCAAGATAGTATTGGACTATGCTTGATCCACTTTTGTATTTCCTTTTTTTTTTGAAAAATCAAGCAATTCATCATTGATCTGATCCTTAGATAAAAGATGATTGAATATTTCTTTTGCTCCTATTATGGCACTACACTAAATTTTAATATTCATAAGCTTTTCTTCTTTCCAATATTGATATTTGAACCATTTAACTTCATTGTTTATGAATCTTGGAGTTGTTTAAAAAATAAGACTTTAAAGAAGATTGTCTAATTTCATCAATATTTTTTCTAGATTTTCATATATTTTTTTCTTATATTGACAAAATGCTAGAGAATTATTATTTCTTCCACAAAATTTACATGGATAAATATTTCAACATCTTGCTTCTATATGCCCAATTCTATTGCAACAATTACATTTCAAATGATTATAATATCTATCTTTATATTTCAATCCTTGCTTCCAAATCATAGTGTTGTAATCATAATCATTAGTATTCTTGAAAAATAATGCAACCATTGATGTAATACAAGGACATTCTATCTTTATTTTATTCATAAATAGCTTGTATATTTTTTGATGATGTATTGTTTTCTAGTTGAATATTTATTATATCCATAGCTTGAAACTTTTGCAATAGTATGCCTTATTACTCCAAAGTTTAATTTAATTGAAATTTCAAAAATTTCAAAATTTCAAATTCCCTTTTTCAAAATTTTCAAAAATAAATTTGCAAATTTGAAAAATTTCAAACTTTTCAAATCCTTTGAAGTAGTAAACCTTTTATCTCCCTACATTAAATTTGAAAATTTTATAAATCTTCAAGTTTTAAAATATTTAAAATTTTCATTTTTGGAGTAGAAATCCTTCTCTCCAAAATATAATATATTAGTTTTTTCAAGAATCAAAATTTTGAAATATATTGCAAATAATAAAATATCAAATATTTTTCAATATTAAAAAAAAAGGTTGAAGTCCTTATAACTCCCACCTTAATATTAATTTTTCATAAAGTTGAATTCCTTTTAGCTCCAACTTAAATAAAGTTCCTAAGTTATCCAATTCCTTCAAATTTAAACTTTAACTTAGGACTTTATAAAAATTAAGTATCAAATGTAAAGGTAACACTCCTTACCTTTATTTTTCTTCATTGTGACAATGTTGACTACGATGTGTAAGGTAATTAAAGCTTTCTAACTTGAAACGTTCACCAAGTAATAATCACCCTTTGCTATGCTACAGTATAATAATGAAATGTTACACCTCGTAACATTAAACCATGCAAAAAATAATTTTCAAAATTACCTTATCCCGTCTGTTCTCTTTCTTGACGATGCTTTAGCTGGTTACTTCTCTAGTGTTTCCAAAATAATTTGAATGATAATTCTATTTGTGTAACTTAATTAGAATCTTATGTAGAAAATGGTGCTTAGACCTTTTTATTTTGTTATGCAAATAATGTGATGTTTAATCTTGCTCATCGTGCAAATAGATTTTGGTTGGGATGGCTTTATTTCTCGAATTTCATTTGGACTAGTAGTTCTCCATCCAATCCTAATAGCTCTATGAATAGCTCCTCTATATTCCCAAATGCACATAGTGAATAACTCCTCTAAATGGTTCTTGGGATTCTCAAATGCAACTTACGAATAAATTTCCTTAATGGCACTTGCACCTTGTGAATAACTTTCTTGAATAACGCTTGGCTTCTTTGATTTTCTGCTTGAATAATGTCTTGAGAATGCAACTTTCTTCTTCTTTAGAATTCTTCTCTTTCAATATTTTCTATTTTTTCTTGTTATTGTTGACATCTTAGGTCTAACCTAAGTAAAATAATCTTCTTAGATGCTTCCTTGAGATATATCTTCTTTCCTTTTGATTTTGTCTTAGGTCAAACTCGAGTACAATAACATTATTAGGTTCTTTCCTGAGATATATCTTCTTTATTTTTGTTCTATCTCAGGTCTAACCCGAGGACAATAATCTTCTCAAATTATTTCCTGAGATATATATTCTTCCTTTTTTTTTATGGTCTAACCTGAGTATAATAATCTTCTCAGGTTCTTACCTGAGATCTTTAGTATATTCTCAGGTACTTTCCTAAGTTCTTCAATATTTTCTCAAGCACTTGCCTAAGTTCTTTAATATCTTCTCAAGTGGCTTTGTTTAACCACTCAATATATGATTCTCTTATCTTTAGAGAGAATCCAAAAATCAGGACTTTTAATTCATCTCCTCAATCTTCAAGTTGAGTCCTAGTCTTCACTTATTTTTTTGAGTGGAAATAATCTAACATATAATAATTGACCTTTGATCAAATATCAATATATGAATCAATTTGTAAATTCAAAATTTACAACAATTTGAGTCTACATTTTCTTCATGTGACTCTAAATATATTCACACCAAATATTTCTTCTCTAATGCTAGCTTCTTATTCTACAACTTCTGTCTTCAAATATTTTCACTCAAAGTGAGATTAAATATCTCTAAAAAAAAAATTCTTCAATCTTAGTCTTGGCTTGAATACCAATCTGTTAATCAGTTTTACCAAAATTCTTGTTTGGCCTAAATGTTAATTTTGTATACCATTCTCCAAGATACTTGACCTGATTGTAGCTTTCTCCACTCAAGATGAATTTGAATAGAAACTACTCGAAGTAGCTTGTAATATGTCTCTATAAACAATTGATAGAGTTTAGCAGTAGCTCTGATACTACGATTGAATTTTAAGCCAAATTATATTAGGTCCCAATATTATTGATCTAGAGTAGACTCAAATATAAGAGCAATAAAAATATAAGTTGGTCAATATAAATTATAATAACATTCAAGATAATATCAAATATAAATGTAAAATGACAAAAATCATTTATTCAATCACATGAAGAACACTTATAGTATAATTTCTCAAAATATGCATACAAGTTGTAATATTATTAATGTTTGAATATGATCTTCTTCTCTACCTTCTGGATACAATACATGGAACTTTGTCTCCATAATATAGCCATACAAGATGACTCTTCAATTACTTGACTATTGCTCTCCATATAACAATTCTCATGTCCTTTGAATTCTCATCTTGCCACTTGTATACATGATTCTTGACTCTCTACTTACATGCATACTTAAATCTATGACACTTGCACTCTTTTACATGACACTTACACTTCTACATGCACATCTAATACATGACACTTGTGCACATCCTCATATTACATATTTGCACACTTAATTACATGAAACTTATGCACTTTCTCTCATTACACACTTGCACTCTTACATACATGACACTTGTGCACTTTCTCTCATTACACACTTGCACTCTTACATACATGACACTTGTGCATATCCTGCATATAGACACCTACATAAAGGGGAAATATAAATCACACTCCTAAAATATAGACTCAAATCTTAACTTAATATTTACATTGTACCATAAGTATCATGGGGGTACATTAGCATGTACCAAATAATGTAATATCCTCCAATACAAAAAATATGCCCAAAAGAAAGAGCAACATTTTTGTGTGCTAGAAGTGTTTTTGCACTAGTACTTGTGCAACTCAAAGACCTTTTTGTTTGTTGATGGTTCTTTCACCATCTAGATAATGCTTTTTCTACTTAGTGGCACTTTTTCCACTTGATGGTGCTTTTACAAAAGGGTGGCACTTTTGCTTGCCTTAGGTTTTTTTGGGTGATTTACAAGCATCAAGGCTAATAGGTTGATGATTTAACTAGTTGTAGGAGAGATTATAAACTCTAGACTATAAAGATATGATATTACACATTAGAGACTATTTAAGGGCTGATGGATTATACTAACCATGCATTGCTAGTGATTATGGGTCTATACCATGTAACCCTATTGCCCAAGGTAGAGTTTGATAGGGTATTATTGACTACCTTAGAAAAACAATGGTATTTTAAAATGAATACCTTCTAGTTACCTTGTGTTGAGTTGATTGTCATATTTTAGAACATGTGGTCAACCTTGAGGGTACCCATTAGAGGGGCATTGGTCCATATGATTCAGGATCAGTGATGGATCTTAAGGAGGTTGACAGGGAATGTAGACTTCATAGTTGTAAGGTTTGGTATTGACATAAATTTTACCTATGCTAGGGTCACCTAGACCAATAGACCACTCTCCTATGCATGTTGGTATCTAGAATCCTTATCAATGACACCAATGGGAGGGTGGTCCTATAAGAGTGGGGAGAGATGGTGATCATCATACTCTAGGAGCAAACAATATTTTCTTAGGGCCTAGTGATATTAGGCTAACTATACTATTCATTGTATCACTCATTTATCGAGGAGGCAAGAGCTTGTCTTGTTGCACACTATTATAGGTGTGGGCATGAGAGTATATTACAATTATGAGGCTAACAGAGCTACCAAATTAGTTCATAAATACAAAGACACTGATAGTATACCACTGGGTATGACACTCCATGGCTAGACAAGGGCCTCACAAGGGCATTTGAGGAGCGACTAGGTTCATGATTTATGACTTATGCTGAGAGTAGATCATTTAGTAGACATATAGACAACGTCTAGGTTTGTGGAAGGATGCCTTCTAGTGGCTTATGTTAGATGAGTCATGTGAATGGTGGGACCATGGAGAGAGTAATAACTCTTTTATTTTGACATGGTCTACTAGTTTGGCACATAGTAGGGGCTTCTAATAGGGCTGGTGTAGTACAAAACCACATGAGAGTAAGAGTCTAGGCTATAAATAGACCTAAATTCATGCCTATAGATAGATGTCAATGATTTGGTAATTTTGTATCTAGGTAGTGATGATCCTAGGGTTAGTGATGGTTACTAGGTTGGTACCAGATAATCTACCCCCTAAGAGTGACAATCACTAGTTTACAAATAGGAAATCACATGTGACTAAGAAGAAAATTTAGGATCATAGTGAGCAACACCACCATTGGTGACATGATACAAGGAGTACCATAGGTAGAGATAAAGGAAGACAATAAAAACAATAGAAACAAGGAAAACAATAACACCATTACCAATGATTATGGTAGATGAGGTAGGATCAAATAGATCACCTCATGTTACCATGGAGGCAAAGAGATGTTCTGAGAGGATATATAATGAGCCTATAGGCTATGCTAGTGGTAGCTTATGTAGAGATAGTGAGATAGATTGTTGGAAATAAATCTAGTAAAAGGAGTAAAAATGAATAAAAATGTGTAAAAATTTGTTTCAACTGTAAGCTTTGGATCTTACTCCTTTTACCTCCTTGGATGGCAGCTGATTGTGCAGGTAGGTTGAATTGGATGATAGCTGACTGGGAAAATTTGACGGCAAGGGCAACAAGGCGAACCAATTCTATTTTCCTTTCTCTTTTCCTCCCTATTTCTTCTATTTTCCTAACTTCCCTATATTCCCTAAAGTCGTTTGGAGATACCATTATAAATACCATTGTAATCTTAATTTTCTAAGGTTCAATATATATATTATTTTCTATTTGCTCCTAAATTTTCTCTCACAAACCACATCTGGTATCAGAGTCGAAGCCGAGAGGGCACAAGGATCGAGGTGAGGGAGGCTCGAGGATCAAGGTGAGAGAAGCCCGTAACACACAACCCAAAGCGAGATCAAGGTGGATCCTGCAACACGTAGCTTGAGGTGAGAGAATTTTGAAGCACACGGATCAAGGCAAAGTTTGGAGTAGGCCAGCATAACAAGCATGCGAAGATAGGAGCGACGCAGGAGGACCTATCACAAAGTGACATGTGGTGAGAGGAGGACGACTCAGGAGCTGACGTGGATAGACATGTGGCACAAGGAGGAGGAGCAATGTGGCAACAAAGGGAGAAATGTGGTGAGGAGCGGTTGGTCAAAAGGAGGCAAAAGAGATGATCACTGATTGCCCGAAGGTAATTGCTTCATTACTCACCCATCCAGGGTTATAAACCCTATTTTTGCCCCCGTCCTGCTCAATGTGGGACAAAAGAATTTTAATTTTTTTTATTAAGATCGCCGTCCATTGCATTTAAAATAGAAAATATTCCTCCTTCATATCTAGCCATGGGCGTAGCTCGAGCGGCTAAGGAGGAGCGTTTGTGAGTAGGTTGTCTCGGGTTCGAATCCCGCTAAGCACGCTTTTTAGTTTATTTTTTTTTGAATATTTGGGAAGCACAAGCTAGAAAAGGATCATGGATCCTTTATGTTTCAAATAGACACCGTGGTGCATTGGTCAAAAGTTTTGTGACAGTCAAGAGGTCACAGGTTCGAATGGGCTAGAGGATAAATTTTATTAATTTTTTTTTATCATTTAAACTTTAGAATATTTAAAATTATTAAATATTAATTTAATAAAATTAAAACTAATTTATAATTATTTTAAAACTTAGGTTTTTAATAATTATAAAGTTATTTTTTATTAAGTTTAAATTTTAAAATTTTTATTGTAAAAGCCCTAGAGGCTTGATATTGTCAATTATTGGAGCCTTGTAAATTTCACATTTTGTGAAAATTTCAGAGATTGTAAAAGAGGTTAAAACTTTCCTAAGAGGAAAGAGTGTGTAATAAGCCTAAGAGGCTTATTTTTTTTGTAAAGGGCATTGATGATAAGACCGAATGGCTATTATCATGCCTTATGTGCAATTCTAGTAAGAGAAGGTGTAGAAAGGTTTGATGTAAAGGTAAGAGGTTATGGACTCAACAATGTGTTTAGTCAACTCCAAAACATAGTAATCGCACATCAAAGGCATCCTGACTCAGGGTACGAAGCGAATTTTGAAGATAACTCATTCAGGAGTCAATTTGAACAATCATAATCCATACAAGCTGCACCACAAGAATCATAGTACACACACTACAATATTTTAGTAGAAATCCTAGAACCAGAATCACCAAAAATCATACAGATAAGTGATGACAAAGAAGAAGTGGCAGATAAATTTGTAAATCAAGAGATAACATCCCCACATCAAGAGGAACAAGCAGTCAATGATAGAGTAGAACAAGTCAGACTTGTCTTAAATTTGTAAGCTCTTCCTTATTTCTTATTCTTCTTTCCTTCTTTCAAACAACAAAAGTACTTTATTGTAACTATGAAATAAAGAGAGTTTTTTGGTAACTATGGCCTCACACAATAGCTTACCTATACCAGAATTTAACGATTATGACTATGAGTATTGGTCTATAAAGATGAAGACCTTGCTCATAGGTAGAGGTTTGTGGGACATCATAGAAGAGGGCTACACAAAACCCTCAGACTGGACAACACTTATTTTCATAGACAAGAAAACATGAAAAGAAGAGAAAAAGAGAAACACATATGCTCTTTCTCATCTCCAAGCTGCATTGGAGAAAAGCATATTTTCTAGAATCACTACTTGTATGACTGCACAAGCTACATGGAAAGCATTGAGTGATGGATTCTAGGGTAGTAATCAAGTGAAGCAGGTAAGGCTTCAAACATTGAAGCAAGATTTTGAAAATCTTCGAATGAAAGATGATGAAAAAGTTGATGATTATTGTGTTAGAGTAAAAGCAATTGTAGATAAAATGGTTACACTAGGCGAAGAAATCAAGCTTGAGATAATTGTAACAAAAGTGTTGAGAAAACTTACACAAAAATGGAACCATATTGCCATAATAATAGAATAATCCAAATATCTTTCCCTTTTAACATTCGATGCATTGATCAGATCGTTAATGTCACATGAAGAGAGGTTTCCTGAAACTCCTTCAATAAGCTACGAAGGCAATGATAAGGCCTTCACTTCCAATGAAAATAATGGAATAGGATGGGGAAGAGGTCAAGGTAGAGGTAAGAAAAGAGGTAGAGGCAGAGGCAACTACAAAGGAGGCAATTCCAACAAAGGAGGCAACCAGAACAGAGGAGGCAATTCCAATAGAGGAGGCAACTCATACAGAGGAGGCAACCAACAAAGATGTGGAAATCATAATCAAGGTAGAAATCAAGGACAAAGTGGCAATCAAGGGCGAGGAAGTGACAAGTCCAAATTAGCATGTTTCAACTGTGGCAAGTCGGGTCACTTCGCTTGTGACTGCTGGTCAAAATATTCACAAGGCAACAACAGTCAATATGGTAATTATGGAGAAGAAGATGATATTTCTAATATTTTTTTGTCATATGGCCAATCAAAATAGAATCTAAATGACACATGGATTTTGGATACTAGTTGTTCCAACCATATGAGTGGTAAAGAACATTTATTTGCTACTCTTGATTCCACTTATAAATCCCAAATCAAATTAGGGAATGATAAGACATTGCAAGTAGAGGGTATTGGAGCCATGGAGGTTCCAACCAAAGAAGGACTAAATAAAGTGCATGACATATATTACACTCTGCTAAGCATTGGACAAATGATGGAGAACAATTACAAGCTTATATTTGATGGACAATGTATTATTTTTGATAAGAATAATTGTAATCGTGTCATAACACAGGTCCCCATGACCAAGAACAAGTTATTCCCTCTCAAGTTTGATGAGCTAGGGGGAGCTCAAATTGCAAATGTAGCTATAACAAATCCAAGTGTCCTTTGGCACTTGTGATATGGTCACCTTAATTCCGCTAGCTTGAAACTTCTAACTTCTCAAGCTATGGTGATAGGACTTCCCAAAATCAATGAAAAAAGGAGGTCTATGAAGGATGTGCTTTGGGAAAGCACTCAAGGTCTAAGTTTCCGATAGGACAAGTGTGGAGAGCCAACTATCCACTATAGTTAGTACATTTAGACATCTGTGGTCCAATGCAAACACAGAGTCTCAAAAATAGTTCTTATTTTCTCACTTTCATAGATGACTTCTCTAGAATGTGCTAGATTTACTTTCTGAAACACAAAGATGAAGCTTTTGATTGCTTCATGGATTTTAGAAACAATATAGAGAATCAAAGTGGGAATTATGTAAAATTTCTTAGGACAGATCGAGGAGGTGAATACTCCTCAAAAGCTTTTTTGAAATATTGTAAAGCAAGTGAGATAAAAAGGCAATTTACCACTGCCTATACCCCACAGCAGAATAGTGTGGCAGAAAGGAACCACACCATAGTTGAGATGGCGAGATCGATGCTACAGTATAAGCATCTAAATCATATGTATTGGGTAGAGGCTATAAGAACTAGTGTATATATTCTAAATAGAAGTCCAACTTCTAGTTTAGATGGTGTCACTCCTTATGAGGCATGGTACGGAAAGAAACCTAATGTAAAGCATTTCAAAGTGTTTGGTTCTTTAGCATATGTACACATTCCTAACGAGAAAAGGAAGAAGCTTGATCCAAAAATTCAAGCTTGTATATTTGTAGGGTATTGTGAGTCTACAAAAGGATATAGACTCTAAAATCCCAAGACTCATAAAGTTGTAATCTCTAGGGATGTAATTTTTGATGAAGGGGGAGAATGGGGTCATCAAAGAATTTTTATTGATTATAAGTCCCAAGATTTAAATTCTTCACAGGTACAACAGGTGTCTCCAAATAAAAGCAAAGGCACACTACCCCATCCAAGCCCATACAAGAGTAATACATCAAGTACTTCAACAAATAATCCAAGTCCTTCTCCATAGATATCAGTAAGTTATTCACTGAAGGACATCGACAGAGACTCTCCATCAAGAGGCAGATGAATATTACAAAATCATCCATCCTTTCAAATTTTGGATCAGAATTTCTAGACAAGATTCACTAGAAGTCAAGCTAGTGATATGAATACAGTTTTGCAACAACTTGAAAATTTTCAATTGTATGGAGATGATGACTCCCATGATCCTATGGGATATGTAGTCAATTATGCTTTATTGGCTAGTACACATCTAGAACCATCTAGCTATGAGAAGGCATGTACTCAAAATGTATGGCAAGAAGCCATGAAAGAGGAAATAACCTCTATAAACAATAATGATACATGGGAGCTAGTAAAGCTACTCAAAGAAAAAAAGTGTGTTGGGTGTAAATGGGTCTATAAGACCAAGTACAATGCTGATGGAAGCATTGAAAGGCATAAGGTGAGACTAGTAGAAAAGGGTTTTACTCAAAAATTTGGCATTGAATATGAGGAAACCTTTGCTCCTATTGCATGACAAGAGAAAATTAGATCAGTTTTTTCCTTAGCAGCCCATAAAGGATGGAATATACAACACATGGATGTGAAGAGTGCTTTTCTAAAAGGATACTTGACAAAAGAGGTTTATGTTCAACAACCTCAAGGTTTTCAAGAACAAGGAAAAAAGAACCTTGTTTACAAATTGAAGAAAGCACTTTATGGCCTCAAGCAAGCACCAAGATCCTGGTACTCACACATTGATGGCTATTTCAGCAAGTATGGATTCACTAGAAGCAAAAGTGAACCAACTCTATACTACCTAAAGCAAGGAGTAGACATTCTCATAGTTTTTTTGTATGTGGATGATCTAATATTTATGGGTAGTAACAATAAAATGAATATGGAGTTCAAAAAATCCATGATGAAATAGTTTGAGATGAAAGATCTTGGTTTAATGCAATAATTCCTAGGCATGGAAGTGCATAAATAAAATAAAGGGATCTTCATATGTCAACACAAGTATGCTCGAGACATGATCAAGAAATTTGCCATGGAGCAGTGCAACTCAGTTGCAACTCCAACTGGACATGGGATCCAATTGAGCAAGGACAATGGAGCATCAAAGGTTGACATGACCACTTATAGAAGCATGGTTGGGAGTCTGATGTTTCTCATCAAGACCAGGCCCGATATTCAATATGCAGTTTCTCTAGTTTCAAGTTTTATGACCAGTCCATATGAGCTGCATTTACAAGCAACTAAAATAATTTTAAGATATGTAAAAGGTACATTAGATTTTGGAATCCATTATAAAAAATCTAATTCTGTGAAATTAGTTGGCTTCAGTGATAGTGATTAGGGCAACAACATAGATGACATGAAATATACATCAGGGAATTGTTTTAGTCTAGGATTAGGACTAATTACATGGAGTTCCAAGAAACAAAGCGTTGTAGCATTGTCATCAAATGAGGCTGAGTATATAGCCATCACTCATGCTAGTACTCAGGCCCTATGGTTAAGAAAAGTTCTTGAAGAGATTGGAGAAAGTCAGAGTGGTCCAACTCGACTTTATTATGATAACATAAGTGCCATTCAGTTCGCATATAATCTAGTCCACCATAGCAGATCAATGTATTTCGATATGAAGTATCACTTCATTCGAGATATGGTGGAACAAAAGATAGTTGAGCTTAAATATTGTAACACTTTGGATAATATTGCATACATCTTCACCAAAGATATAGCTAAAGCTCAATATATAAAGCTGAGAGACTGTATAGTCAGTCCTATCAACTTTAAGGGGGAGAATGTTGGAAATAAAGCTAGTAAAAGGAGTAAAAATGAGTAAAAAGGTGTAAAAATTTGTTTCAACTATAAGCTTTGGATCTTACCCCTTTTACCTCCTTGGATGATAGCTGACTGGGTAGGTAGGTTGACTTGGACGACAACTGACTGGGCGGATTGGATGGCAAGGGCGACAAGGCGAACCAATTCTATTTCCCTTTCTCTTTTCCTCCCTATTTCTCCTATTTTCCTAACTTCCCTATATTCCCTAAAGTCATTTGGAGTTACCATTATAAATACCATTGTAATCTCAATTTTCTAAGGTTTAATATATATATTATTTTCTATTCGCTCCTAATTTTTCTCTCACAAACCACATAGATGACTAATAAAGACCAAATCATGATGTAGATCTCAATGATGTAATACACTATCCAAAGTTTTATTGTAGAGAGATATGCAAGTTATGGAGCTAGACCAACTATAGGAAGATGATGGGAAATATTGAGTTGTTGACCCATTACCAGATTTCTTACCATGCAATAGTCCTAGTGGATTATCACCTTTTCTTTCCTAACTAGTTCATGGATGTAGACATAGACACACTCACGGTTTGTGATGCTCCACTCATAGAGGTATGTGAGGATGCCATAATATCTAGGAAGAGAATCATGAGCACTGGATATTGGGTCACAGAGCTAGTTGGCCCTATGAGGGTCAAGTTTTTTTAGCTACTATGTGTAGTTCTAATGCATGATATATAACTGTATCAAATGCATTTGATGTTCATATATATATATATAATGATATTCATTGATTTATGATGGATATATGATGTGAGTGATTTACGCTTTTGTTTTTTTATATTTTGTATGATGTGAGTGAGCAATGATTGATGATGGATGATTATGTTATGGTGATTAGCTTATATTTTGTGATTTTTAACTTAATTAATGATTCATGATAGTATGTACTTAAATGTGATGATTATTAGGTAATTAATGATTTTAATTCAATTATTCTAGTTGATTTTAAATGGGTTGTTGATAGGATTAGATGATATTTATGAAAATATCATGAAATATAGATGTATGATTAGGATTATGATTGCTGTGTGTGTATACATACATATATACATATACATATATCTATATATTTATTTATATATCTATTTATCTATCTATCTATCTATCTATCTATATATCTATCTATATATCTATCTATCTATATATCTATCTATCTACATATAAATATAGATATATGTATATGTATGTATGTATCTATACACACACGTAACAATCATAAAATTAATCACACACACACACACACACACACACACACACACACACAATATATGGATTTTCCTAGGGGGACTTTAGCTTAGTGATACAGGATATTTGCCAAGGGGATTTTAGCTATGATACAAGATATATATATATATATATATATACACACACAATTATGTATAACTACATACAAAGATTTTTGTAAGGGGATTTTAGTTGGGTTAGAGCTTTGCCTAGAGGGACTTCAATTAAGTAAAAAATTTTCCTAGGGGGATTTTAGTTAGTGACATGAGGCATTTCTATGATACCAAATATGTATAACTATATACAAATATGTATAATTAAAGATAAAATATTTGCCCCAAGAGGGACTTTAGTTGGGATACACAAAAATAAATATCAATTTTGATTTCCCAAGAAAATGTATAAGGAGCATTTTATGATTTATTGAAAGCTATAAAATAGATTTTCCTTTATAAAGATATCTATTGGATTTTTACTTTTACCAAAAGACTTTTAATTTTGCTTTGCTCAGAGGACTTTTGATTTTAATTTACTTTTAAACAAATGGCTAAAGAAATTTTGCCTTGATTGATTTACCTCATAAAGAAATGTCATAGAGGAAATTAGATTATATGATTTATGTGATAATGAATTATACTATCAATTGGGAGAAAATAATATATGATTGACATGTTGCTCCAATGCACAGTGGTACATAGGAGACAAAATATGGGATGATTGATCTTGCCATCAACACTACAAAATCTTACAATATTCATCATGCAATAAGAGGTGATGAGGTAGAAGATGAAGAGATAAGATATGATAGGATTAATATTTCCATTAGCACTTACAAACATCATAGTATTCATTATGCAAAAGAGGTTGATAAGATGGATAAAGATGATAATTGTGTAGTGTGAACTATGATGAGTTTTCAAGATGGGACTAAGAGGATCTTATTGCATCAGTCACCTAGTAAAATGAAAAATAAGTTATATTAGCTAGGATCATCATTTTTATATCATCATAGATCCCTGACTCGATATGCAACAAGCAATGCAAGTAGAGACATGCATGTGCATGTAGGCCGATATGATGTCAATCAAATGCAAGCTAGTAGCATGAAAGAAAACAGGTAGTCGATGCAAAATTAGATATAATATCATTTAAGAAACATTATATTCATTAGTTCTTAAAGTTATTTTCCATCAAGTATGGTGAGGCATTAAGCACCTAAACCATACTTGGCAATTATGATGTATGGACCTAGAAAATTAGGCTCAAATTTCTCTTTGAGCTTGGTTTTGACATTGGATTTTATTGGGGGTCTAAAATGACCCTTGCATCCTAGGCATTATGACCCCTCCATAATTTTGATTTCTCTAGTCTCCTTGAGGGGATGCATCCAATTCCCTATACCTTGTGCAAGGCGCTAGTCTTGGGAAGTCCAGTGAGAATGGGATGCAGGTCCTTCAAAAAACCTCTAGGATTTTTTACTAAGGTCGACTCCTTATTTGGGTGTGATCTTCAATGATCATATTTCCTTCCTATTCCAGCCTATTCTATAAGGTATATCTTCTAGGGAAAAGAGAAAAGAGGAAAAAATAGTAAAGTAGTAAAACCTAACTAGCATATTGTTGAGTGTTAATTTGTCATATTACAAATAATAACACGCAACTTAGAGTCTCGAAAAAAGACTCTTTCTTGCAAAGAAATAATTTATTTTATTTCCTTCCTTTTATTATTTCTCCAAGCTTCTTTGTGAAACAACTTTTACGTATATAAAAATGAATTTCAATTTAATACATACAACTGATATATCCCAGAATAACTCAAATCCTACAGATAACTGTTAACAAGGGGCCTTTGTTGATTCTCAATGAACTTTATAATCTTGACTTGTTTGATTAATCAAAAATAAACAAAAATCCTTTTGATGTTCTAATATTCACAATTTATTCTAAGGTTAACCTGTTCATTTTATCTCTATTCAATAGTTCTGTTATTTCAATGTTAGTCTCTGACATGAAATTAAGCATATCAAGGAATAAAATAGAAACCGTTATTTTTGAGTCACCTGGAAAATAATGAAGGATATTAAAATGGTTCACGATCTCCTCCCCGCAAAATCCCAAGTTAAGAGATGAAGTCCCCAAAACAACCCAACCGATC
Organism: Wollemia nobilis; assembly: GCA_028583015.1. Taxonomy (NCBI): domain Eukaryota; kingdom Viridiplantae; phylum Streptophyta; class Pinopsida; order Araucariales; family Araucariaceae; genus Wollemia; species Wollemia nobilis. The sequence continues at coordinate 15,418,287 of JAQPPZ010016436.1, read as the reverse complement.
AGATCTGTACTAACACACAATCTAATCAGATCAGATGCAAGACTCTAAGGAAAAGAATTTAACTGCATCATTCTACCATTCACCTATCGTAACCCATCCCATGGCATAAACGAAATAGATACAAGACAAAATGATGCAACGGAAAGATTGACAGTAAAACAATAGTTTTGGCTTCGATCTCCTTTTGATTTTATACACAAAAGTCATGTTACCAAAGAAAAATCCTTTATTTCAATAAATAATGCTTTTTGTTACAGTCTCCAGCCTCGTATCCATCTACATTTTTGCTATTTAACCTTTCTGTCATGCATTCTCGGCTGTTCCATGATGCTTCGTTTCGACTCCCGGGACCCTTCGATTCAATTCCCGCCTTTTGATATTCTAACCTTTACGTGCATTCGTAACACTCGATCTCTGCGGCCAGTAACTGTTGTTATGAAACGTTACTCTGGTTCTGTCATTTTTGCCACATGTCCTGCGTCTCCTGCACCTTTCGTAATGCTTTCCCGCGAAAATCCCGACAGAATTTGCATTTGGCCTCTCCGTTTCCTAGCCGCGATAACGCGACATGTCGCGAAATCGTGACATGTCGCGATATCGTGACATGTTCTTGGTCCGTATGCCCATAGTAGCTCGTTGTAGCGATATCGCTACCGACTTTGCTTTGCCTTCTTTTCAAAAAGTGGTAGCGATATCGCTACCACTTTGGTTCCGAGCCTTCCTTCGATGAAGTGGTAGCGATATCGCTACCACTTTGGTTCCGAGCCTTCCTTCGATGAAGTGGTAGCGATATCGCTACCACTTTTTGTGTCGAGCCTTTGTTTTGCAAAGTGGTAGCGATATCGCTACCACCTTTCTTTCACGCCTTTTGCTTTGTAAAGTGGTAGCAATATCGCTACCACTCTTCTTTCACGCCTTTGCTTCACGAAGTGGTAGCGATTCGCTACCACCTTTCTTTCGACAACTTGTAGCGAAATCGCTACCATTCTCAACTTTTCGTATGCTTCCAAAAAATGCGTCGCGATTTCAATTTTTCGCAGCGATGGAGAGACAGGTCACGATTTCGCGACATGTCGCGATTTCGCGACCCTTTCAACACTTAGGCATTTTTCTTCTTTTCTTCATTTTTAGCATCCAGGTCTTTGAGATCTTCCCTAAAACCTGCAAAAACAAAGGTGGGTCCCCACTTTTGGGGTGTGTTGTGGATGAACCACAACAAATGGCGACTCTGCTGTCAAATGCTCTTGAGCATTTTAGTAAGAACCCAACCTAACACAAATCACAAATTTGAAAACATGGGTTAGCCCATAATCAATATAACTAATGCCCAAAATCAGAAGTACATGAATTATCAGAATCATCAAGTACTAGCTCGGTGTGTGCAATGAATTCCTTTCCTTATCATTTGAATTTGATCCACATTCCATCATCGGTTTTGCATGAATGCATATGCGAAATTGTGAATGATTTGTGTATCCTACTAAATATGCCATGAGAAAATGCATAGTCACTCTTGTAGTATTATGTGCAAGCATTCAAGACTGCCAACCCTCTTAGGATCCACTAGTGAACGGTTCATTATATCCCAAAGTTGGTCATGAGTCCCTACTATCTTGAACCCATGTGCAAGTGGATGTGAAATCAGAACTTTGGGGAATCAGACTCCAAACCAACCGAGATGAGAGTTTAACCCTATCCTTACTATTCTGATTTAGAATTCTTTACCTCACTTTGAGCAAAATAACTAAACCAATTATGGAAGAAATGGTCATGCTAGTCTAACCCTCTAGACAATCAGTGGTCTTGTTTTTTTTAGGCAAGACATGATGCCATGCATGGGCCTATCTAACCCCATAATCCAAAACTTATCTTCATTTCTTTGGACCTTGGGGATGACTACCCATCCCTTGTAGAGGACAAGTAGTACGATCCTTACAATCCAATATAAGGATGAGATGGGAAAAATTTATTTATTTTACTTCTTGGACCTTGGGGATGACTACCCATCCTGGTTAGGGACAAATAGTACGATCCTTACAACCCAAGATTTTAAATGTAAATGGAAAATATTAATCTTGTTACTTAGACCTTGGGGATGACTACCCATCCTTTGCGAGAGGACAAATAGTACGATCCTTACAATCTAAGACTTAATACGGAATGAAACATAAGAGCTTTGGGGAATCAGATTCTCAACCAACCGAGATGAGAATTTATGCCCTATCCTTACTACTCCATGTGGGTCCAATCAAAGCTTTGGGGAATTAGATTCTCAACCAACCGAGATGAGAATTTAACCCTATCCTTACTACTCTAATTTTAGGCTTTAAGCTCTATGGAAGTGGTCAAAACCACTATTTTTAGGATCATGTTGCATAATAGGATAGACATGAAAACCATTTTCGCCCAACCTTTTCCTCCAAGTTAGGTTTTGATCATTTTGCTCAAGATCCCTTTTAATGTATGAAATGTGCTTGGTCCTAGATACTTCAAGACTCAGTTTCCAACCTTAGGATTTACTTAGATTTATGTTATAATATAACCCTAAGAGGATTCAACATACTCAAATGAATTGCACCTAAGATGCATATGCCACTACGGTGAAATGTATGAAAAGTGAGATGGAACATGAATGCATTATTTCTTGAATTGCAAATGAGATGATTTGTCATGCAAAACTGAATTTTTCATGCATCACAAGCTTCAAATGATCTAAATTAACTGTTTGTATTACATGTGGAGCTTTTACAACATGATTCCAATGTTTCATATTCTCCCAATCTTAGGCATGCGTTCAACATCAAGCTTTTATTCCCTTTTTTTTTTTTTTAAAAGGCAATGAAAAGGAAATCAAAGGAACACCACCGCCTAAATTTCCAACCTGCAAGCACAATAGGTGGAAACAAAACTACCCACGTTAATTGTTAGAACAAATCAAAATTGCAAAGCAATACAGAAGGCCCTCCTTCTAGCGCCAAAATGTTGAGTGTTAATTTGTCATATTACAAATAATAACACGCAACTTAGAGTCTCGAACAAAAGACTCTTTCTTGCAAAGAAATAATTTATTTTATTTCCTTCCTTTTATTATTTCTCCAAGATTCTTTGTGAAACAGCTTTTACGTATATAAAAATGAATTTCAATTTAATACATACAACTGATATATCCTAGAATAACTCAAATCCTGTAGATAGCTGTTAACAAGGGGCCTTTGTTGATTCTCAATGAACTTTATAATCTTGACTTGTTTGATTAATCAAAAATAAACAAAAATCCTTTTGATGTTCTAATATTCACAATTTATTCTAAGGTTAACCCGTTCGTTTTATCTCTATTCAATAGTTCTGTTATTTCAATGTTAGTCTCTGACATGAAATTAAGCATATCAAGGAATAAAATAGAAACTGTTATTTTTGAGTCAGTTGGAAAATAATGAAGGATATTAAAATGGTTCACGATCTCCTCCCTACAAAATCCCAAGTTAAGAGATGAAGTCCCCAAAACAACCCAACCGATCAGATCTGTACTAACACACAATCTAATCAGATCAGATGCAAGACTCTAAGGAAAAGAATTTAACTGCATCATTCTACCTTTCACCTATCGTAACCCATCCCATGGCGTAAACGAAATAGATACAAGACAAAATGATGCAACGGAAAGATTGACAAGAAAACAATAGTTTTGGCTTCGATCTCCTTTTGATTTTACACACAAAAGTCGTGTTACCAAAGAAAAATCCTTTATTTCAATAAATAATGCTTTTTTTTACAGTCTCCAGCCTCGTATCCATCTACATTTCTGCTATTTAACCTTTCTGTCGTGCGTTCTCGGCTGTTCCATGATGCTTCGTTTCGACTCCCGGGACCCTTCGCTTCAATTCCCGCCTTTTGATATTCTAACCTTTGCATGCATTCGTAACGCTCGATCTCTGTGGCCAGTAACTGTTGTTATGAACGTTACTCTGGTTTTGTCATTTTCGCCATGTGTCCTGCGTCTCCTGCACCTTTCGTAACGCTTTCCCATAGAAATCCCGATAGAATTTGCATTTGGCCTCTTTCGTTTCCTAGCCGCGATAACGTGACATGTCGCAAAATCGTGACATGTCACGATATCGTGACATGTTCTTGGTCCGTATGCCCGCAGTAGCTCGTTGTAGCGATATCGCTACCGACTTTGCTTTGCCTTATTTTCAAAAAGTGGTAGCGATATCGCTACCACTTTGGTTTCGAGCCTTCCTTCGATGAAGTGGTAGCGATATCGCTACCACTTTGGTTTCGAGCCTTCCTTCGATGAAGTGGTAGCGATATCGCTACCACTTTTTATCTCGAGCCTTTGTTTCGCAAAGTGGTAGCGATATCGCTACCACCTTGCTTTCACGCCTTTTGCTTTGTAAAGTGGTAGCGATATCGCTACCACTCTTCTTTCACGCCTTTGCTTCACGAAGTGGTAGCGATTCGCTACCACCTTTCTTTCGGCAACTTGTAGCGAAATCGCTACCATTCTCAACTTTTCGTACGCTTCCAAAAAACGCGTCGCGATTTCAATTTTTCGCAGCGATGGAGAGACAGGTCGCGATTTCACGACATGTCGCGATATCGCGACATGTCACGATTTTGCGACCCTTTCAACACTTAGGCATTTTTCTTCTTTTCTTCATTTTTAGCATTCGGGTCTTTGAGATCTTCCCTAAAACCTGCAAAAACAAAGGTGGGTCCCCACTTTTGGGGTGTGTTGTGGATGAACCACAACACATATCTAGCCCTAAATAGACTCCCATGCCATGATAATTTGAACTGAACACATGTGCAATGACTGAAAGTGTACGAGGAACATAGGTCCCTCCAAAACATGCATGAAAAATAGAACAATCACACCAAAACTAGGATAGGTATTTTATAAGCAGTCATAAATTCTGATTAGTGTGAACTTCGAGTTACATACATGTACATAGAAGAGGTTTAAGTAATAAATCAGTGGCACAAGGCTTGAGCTAGGCCAAGATACAAAGAGAATAAAGGAAATCACCCTTCGAAAAATAAATGACTTTCAATAATTACAATGAGAGAAGAATACATATTTATAGATAATACATGGGGTCTTCTCTCCTTGAAAATTCAAAAATTTTCCTTTTAAAAAAATCTTGCTCATGGTACTTTTGCATTAATGGTGCATGATCTTGAGGCCTATGGATTCTAGGGCCATTTGAGGTGAGATCCATTTTTTCCATGTTGGAGATTTTACACATAGATTTCTTGCATTCAATGCTCTTAGGTCCATGGCCACTCCTATGGAGGCCTCATGATGATACTTTAAATGATGTACCTTTCTATAGAGAGGGTATTGTGCATATGAGGAACTATACATCTTAACAACATATGTCAAGTCTAGGGTTGTGACCCTAATTGGGGGAAAAGGGGTTGGTGGCCCTTCATGCAGGTCTTGGGGGTAGAATCCTCCAAAGAAAACTTTACCTCCTAAATTTTTGGGTCTTGGGTGGTGCAATTTTTGGCCAAAGTTTGAATATCTGCTTCTTTTTGACCTTCATATAATATTTTGATTTCTTGTGCTTGGTTTGGTTGGCATATCCTAATTCTGAATTTTGGTCTATTTTATTTGGTATTTTGGTTATTACCCTTAATTGATGATTATTGTATGTTTTACATTGAGCAGGTGTGCCTTGGTTGTTTTAAATCCAATTTCACACATCATAACTATAGTTATGGTGGATATTAGGGGATCCTCAACTTGATGAGGATAAGGAACCCAAGAAGCCATCGACTTATCCATTGGGTATGGAGTCAAAATTGGGGGGAAGAGGGATGGACATGAAGGCAAGAAATTCATATTCTTTTTCCCTATCACTTCATAATTTAGGATGAGTTGCAAATGCCAATAGTTGCCTATAACAAAAGGAAATTATAATATGGGTAACATCTATCCATTAGGCATAGAGTCAAAAGGCCACCCTAATGTGCCATAAGAGTCATCTATTTTTTCATTTTCTTCTAGTTTTAGGGGTAAAAAATTTATACCCTTACGAAACTAGGGCTCTCAAGCATCTCCCTTGTTATAGATGGACTGGTATCAAGGATTTTTTATTTCTTTGATGCAACATTCTTGGTACCAATGGTGACTCCTCTACTTCCATTATCTCAAAGGCTACTATCCACCCCCAACTCAGACTATTTGTATCCTTTGAGCTATTTGTGGTGGAGAGAGTTGCACCCTTCATGAGATTTCATTCTAAATGATGCCACAAGAAACCTTAAAGCAATGTTTTACTTCTTGATATTGTACAATTGGAAGAAGATGACCATAAATTATAGATGCATAAGCAAGTTTGATAATACTTCATCAATATAGTGTGGCATGATTTCAAGCATTGATATTGAATTATAGTCCCATGCATCTAGTGGTATAGAAGGCCATAAGGGGTTCCTTCTAATCCATACGACAAAGCTCACAAAGTGTGAAGCAACCATGATTAGGCACATGGGTTTGGTAGCATTATCCTTATAATTTTTTAGATTATTTACTTGGAGTAGAGTCACTTGATGAATCTAATTGTTGCTTTAGAAGCTAATATATTAAGGCCTTAATTGAAACCTAAATTTAGTGTTCTTTCTAGTAAACTCCTTTAAGTTTTCTTTGTAGTAGAGTCACCAGGTGAGGATGTTGTTTCTAGATAGACAAAGCTTCCCACCATAAATTTTATCTATGACGGTGATTTATTCTAGGTTATTTTAAAGTAGAGACATAAGGTAAATATTCATGGTACTTTATGAATCTAATGACCATGGCTTTCAATGGGACCATAGTCTAAATTCTTGATAAGGGGAAGGATTTTATAATTTGGGTCCCATCGAGTGTGCTAGTTTGGATTGTTGAGGGATTGAAACAACCCATACACCTTGGCTAACATGACCCCCCATGGTTATAATTGCTCTAGTCTCTTCAAGTGGGTGCATTCGATACCGTATGCATCATGCAACTGCCAGTCCTGGGAAGTCTAGGGAGCATGGGATATGGCTCCTTCAGACAACATCCAATTTTTTTTCCAAGGCTAACTCCTTGTTCTGGTGTGATATTTTATGTTCATCTCTCATTCCTATGCTAACCTATTCTACTAGGTGTCTTTACCAAGGAAAAGAGAAAAGAGGAAAAAGTAGTAAATGAAAGTGGTAAAACCTAACTAGTCTATCTAGCCTACATATGGGTGGTGATGCACCAAAGATCTAAATAGGCCCTCCATACCGCAATAGTTTAAAGTGAACAAATACACAATGACCAAAAATACACCAGGAACATAGGTCCCTCCAAAATATACATGAAAATAGAACATCCACACTAGAACCATGACAAGGATTTCATAAGTAGTCACAAATTATTATTAGTATGAACTTTGAGTTACATGTATATAGAAAAGATTTAAAAACTAATTGGATGATAGCACAAGGCTTGAGATAGGATGATACATAAGAGAGAATGAAAGAAAAAAATCTTAGAAGAATGGATGGATTTAAATAATTACAAAGAGAGAAGAATACATATTTATATATAATACACGGTTTGCTCTTCCTTTTTTAACATTATAGTACAGAGTCCTAACAAACACATTGATGGGAAATAAGGTAATTTTTTAACACAAAATAAAAGCTGTTTGAAGGGGAAAAGGTACTAATAGAAGTAAGAGGTAAAATATTTACTAAATTAGTAACCAATATTATACAAGTATATATTATATTGTTCAAAATTCTTGTCATTATATAGAACACAAATACTATATGATCAAGGAAATAGGTAGCATTACTCCCTTTATGTAGGTAAGCCTATAGGTGTTTGGCTCCACAATCTAAATGATTTGGTAGGGACCACTCTATAATGAGTCAAACTTATCATGTACCCTTGGTTTTGCTCAATATTCATCCCATATGAGTGTTGTAGTCAAATTTTATTACCCAAGGAAAATCCAACCTAAGAAGAGGAATTTTTGAGCTAAATTACTATCCAACATTGAGAAATATGAAAGGCCCTAAATCTCCTTCAATTTATCAAGTTGTTGATTCCAAAAATATGCCAAAGATATTGATAAGAGATGACCTATGAAGAAATATAGCTAAAATTTTAAATCTCCCTACACCATGAAGTGATAATGACCCACCAGATTGGAAAGATAATGCTTTACTTATAGTCTTTCTAGTGACAGCTAAGTTAGATTTTGCTACTAGTAAGAGCCCTAAATCCATTCTTGCGGTAACTAAAAATAAGTGGAACTTAGTCCTATACTTTGATTTTGAATTCATTCACCATTAGCAAGAGTGTTGGAGAATATTATATTATTTGGTACATGCTAATGTACCCCCATGGTACCTTTGGTACAATTGTAAATATGTAAATATTAGAATAGGATGTGAGTCTATAGTTTAGGTGTATGATTTATATTTCCCTTATGTATGTGTCTATGTGTAGGATGTGCACAAGTGTCATGTAACAATGTGTGCAAGTGTGTAGAGTGATAAAGTACACAAGTATCATGTATTAATGTGTGCAAGTGTGTATATGTAGGAGAGTGCAAAGTGTCATAGAGTAAAGTGTGCAAGTAAATGTAAAGCCAAGATTTATGTATACAAGTGGCAAGATGTGAAGCCAAGAGGCATGAGAGGTTTTTCTTATGTGTGGAATAGGAAAGGTTGCATCTCCTAGATATGTGAGGAGAGCAATAGTCAAAGAGTTCAAGAGTCATATTTATAAGGTTATATTATGGAGATAAATCTCCATGAAATGTATCAAAGAAATAAGTGAAGTTGCATATTGAGGTTGTATACAATTTGAGCAATATTATTGTAAGTTTTTTCTTCATGTTATTGCATGAATGATATTGGCCATTTACTTATTATTGTTATTTTTATGAATATTATTTTCATTAATATTGGCCATCTATATTGATTGCTCTAATATTTGAGTCTATACAAGATCCTATAGACTCAAGATCCTAGATAATGGGACCTATGATTGATTTCGGCTAAAACCAATAAGGAGTTGGTTCATAAATGGATATATAATCCAAAAAAAATAGAGCCAATTGTAATCAATAAATAAGAGCTCTTAGAAAAGAAAAATAAATAAATGAAGGGGAATGAAAGGGTACCTAAGGTGATCAGGAAAGAAATTGGTGCCATCAAGAAGAGCTCAAGAATTGTGAAAACACAAGAATTCTAGATGTTTCAAGTTATCAAAATTTCATATATCATACAAAATTTTTGATCCATAAAAATGTCACCTCGACCATGGCATGAAATAAAAGAAAAATTATTTCAAATATTGCAGTCACTCAAATCTTTCATATGGAAGAAAAAGGAGTAAACAAGCCAAGCCATATAAAGGTAACACTTTAGTTGCATTTGTAAATTGAAGGGTATAGTAACTATAGCATCAAGGAAACTTTAAAGTATAAAAATTAAGATGAAAAGTGGAAGAAAAATGAGCAACAAGGATTTTTTTGACAAGATAATTCTTTCCAAAAGGTAGTGGTAGATTATTCTGGGTATGGTCTAGTTTAAAGGATGCTTGCTATTCAAGTCATAAGATTTTGGTTGGATTAACATATTAATGGACTTAAAAAAGAGGCCAACTAAAGTAATATAAATACTTTCGATTGAATAAAGAAATCATAAGGTAAAAGTTGGCTAGGCTTTCTTAGCACTGAAATAATTTTCAAAATTTTTGAACAAGTGTGAAGAAATGACAAATAGTAGTCAATAGCATTATGCCTATATAAGCTGAAACACTTTGTTGGACAATAGCAATTAATATTCTAATAATTTTTATGTAAAGTAGAGCAACAACCTAAATTACTTAGGCTAGCTTCCAAGTGGCCCAACATACTAGCATCAAGCAAGAGGAAACCCTAAAGGTATAAGGTATAATAACAATAGTCTAGAAGGTGAGAAACACAACATCAACATCCTAGACACAAGGACCTCAAAGCAAAGGATACTTGACACTCTAGTAATGAGTAGTTATTCATGTAGTAGCTATCAAATCTAGAAAGTGATTGACACCTACTTGAAGCATTACAAGCATCTCAAGGATCATAACTACCTAACAAGTACATATAAAGCAAAATGAAGAGGTGAAGTGGTGCTAGCTCAGCCTAGGATCATACCTGATCAATTTTAGCCAATATTTTATGTAAGTTTATTTTATTTTAGGTTAAACAAAATATATATATAAGGAGATCCACTCCTAATTTATAAGGGTCAAAAATCTCAATGTTTTCATTTTTGTGAGCTGAGGCTCTAGGTTGTGCTAATAATATTGTTTGGCTTGTTTTTATCTAAGTTCATGCAATACTTTTAGTAATACATTACACTTTTAGCATTTCATTTAAGCTTTAATGGTAGTGAATTATGTTAGGGCTAATTATTTTTGAGTAATTGTTATTAGGCTTGATGCTATGATTATTAATCTTAGGGTGTTTGAGGTCTTGAATAATATAATAATTGCACTCCTGATATTTTTTTTAATTTTAGCTAGGTAAATTTTGTTAGGTGAAATAGCTATTTGGATTATTCAAAAAAATGTTTGGAATACAGGATGCTATAATTTCTATGCTTGCATGTATAGGAGGAAATTCTATTAGGTCTTTGATTGGAATAGGTAGTTTATATTCTATCAACTTCTATTCTTGCTGTTACTAAACTTCATTCTAGATCCTAAAGATGACAACCCCATTGAGGACCTAGATCCTAAAGTGTATGTTCACTAGATTAGAAGCCAAGATGCTAAAAGAACCAATGTAGTTTTTTGAGCTACCAATTATCCATACACATAAGAAAGGTAAGTCACTTTCACATGTCTTAGTTTTCTTAATTCAATTTCCAACTCCTTTATAAAGCATATCTCCACAGTCACCTAGTAGATATCCACTAGAATCTATTGTCAGATGCACTTTTCTTGGTTGGAATAGTTCTAGACCTATAAATATTTCAAATCTCCATGATATTACTTAGTCTACACTAAAATATTTGCCCTACCATGATGTTATTGAAAAGGCAACTTACAAGCATTGTCAAGATATTGTTGCTTAAGCTACTGTTCATAATATTGTCCATGAAGATATAGTGGTTAGGTTGCTTACTCTATATTTTAGAGGAAAATATTATATTGGTATCGTGAACTAGAGGATGGAAGCATTAGTGCTTGGGATGATATTTTTGAACCATTTTTCATAGAATTCAATGATCTTAGGGATGCCTTTTCTCTGCTTACCCAATTCACCACTATTCACTGACATCATCAAGAAAATAATATGGAATTCAATATCTAATTTAGTAAGACTTGGAGAATAATTTCTTAGAATATTAGGCCATCACATTTCCAATCCTACATCTGTTTTCTCCTTGATTTCACCCAGACTTAGATATTCAGATTTGATAGACCAATGAGATGAAATTTCAATAAATTTCCTAGTAGCCATTGAAGCTGAAAATGCACTCATATCAGTTGGTAATATTCCTCCTAAAGTTATAATTCCATATTTCCTTGAGATCTAGTAGCCAATCCAACAAAATTTATTTTTTAAAAGATCTTAATTGGTTACTTTTCTTGCACCTAGATCATATGCCTAGATTATCAATCCAACAAGCATTGTGTCAGTCCTACCCACCCCTAAGCCAAAAGAGTTAGCAAAGATCCAAGAGTTGAAGGTTGTAATCATAAATCTCACAAATAAGGTTACTACAATTGAGTGGTAAAGTGTTAAAATAAGTAATGATGAATATCAACAAATAAGATGTCCTTGAATATAAAAATATGAAGGTAATTCTACTAGAAATGATATCGAAAAGTAAGTAGCTATTGGTAAAAGTTAAAATGAGGAAGTATCTACAACTCTAGATAACTATTGGTGTTTAGCATGTAATGATCCACATAATGCTGACACCTTTTAATTTATCAAAATTAGTGCTAGCGAGCTCTAGCCTAGGAATTAGAAAAGAAATCAAAAGGGCTTATAGGCATGTTGATAGATCCAAAACAAAACCTTGCTATCGAGGAGTCTCCAACTTCTGATTCATTCTACATATTGAAAAGATCTAGGAAAAATTTAATGGTTAGATTCTTAAAAGCTAAAATTTTTCCCATAGCCTCAAAAGGAATAGAAAAATGTCATACCTAATGAACATCTAGGGACAAAAGCATAAAATGCTTATTATAGGCTAGAACAACTTGGAACAAAAGCATCAAAAGCTTATCAAAGACTATAATAAACTAAGTTGGAACCACCTAAAGCACATGATAGTCTAGAAAAATCAACTACTAGCCAAAATATAGAAGCAAGCCTAAGGATTGAAGTGCCTAAGGAGTAGACCAGACCAAAAGTGTCAGCATTTTACAAAGAGCCAGAGCCCACAAAATCCTACCAAACTCTACAAAATTCTAAGTAATAGGTTGGGCTAGAGACACCAAAATATAATCAATGGCCAAAAGAACCTAAGTCCAACCAAGGTCTCAAATCTCACCAAAAGAGTCAAGGGAGCAAGTTCTAAGAAGGCTACGATACCCTTAAGTGATTAGAAGCAAAGGGAAGAAACTACTTAGTAGTACCAAAGGATATTTTGAAGCAGAAGACTTGTGAGAATAATTACAAATTAGGAAACAAATGGAAATATTAAATAACTCTTACCACTTAAGGAGGACTAAGTCCTTTGTCACTAAGGAGGGCTAAGTCTTTGTGAATACACAAATAATATTCAATATGAAATATGATTAATTGTAAATTAATCTACAACTAACAATAATAATAAATCAATAATTCAACGACAATTGGAAATATAGTCAACTTGGCTATATTGGTGTTGTAACATGGCTCCCCTCCTCGAAAAGCTTTATCCTCAAAGCTAGAAATGACTCAAAAATATTTTTTTTTTCCCATGTAGCGTCTTCTATTGGTATTTCCTACCATTTGATTAGAAATTATTTGATATGGCGAGATCGAAGATGTCGTGATCTACTCTATAATATTGCTTTTGGTTGAAGATAGATACATCCTTCTTCATCAAGTACTAGAAGCTTTGAATGAGAGTGTACTCTTTTTACAATCACCTTTTTGAGATATGAGACATGAAATATTGGATGTATATGGGATGAGGAAGGAATCTCTAGCTGATATGCCACTTCGCCTATGCGATGCACTATCTTGTAAGGACCATAAAATCTTGGAGCCAACTCCTGACTAGTCTTGATCTTCAATGATAGTTGTTTGTAAGGTTGCAAACATAAGAAAAGCCATATCACCTATATTGAATTGTCATTTTGAATGGTGTGATTCTTGTTTTTGCTTCATATTATTTTGTGCTTGGATCAAATTGTCTTTGAGAATGTTAAGCATTATTCGTCGATGATGGAACCAATCATCTACTTGAGCTACTTTGGAATATCCTGAAACATAATCTGCTATTGCTATTGGTTTTACCCCATACAATGCTTCAAATGGGGACATATTGATGGAGTAATTATATGAAGTATTGTACCACCATTCTGCTAATGAAAGCTACTAACTCCATTGATATTGCTTATCTTGAACAAAGCATCGTAGATAGGTACCCAAAAATTTGTTAGCAATTTTTGTTTGGCCATTAGTTTAAGGATGGTCTGCAGAAGACATATTTAATTTGGTACCACTAATACATAATAATTCTCATCAAAAATTGCTAGTAAATATGGGATCACGATCACTTACAATATTTTTGGGTATTCCATGTAACTTGAAAATGGAGTCCATTGTATAGCATTGTAGCCACTTTGCTTGCTGAATATGAGTGTTGTAGAGCATTGAAGTGAGCATACTTGGAGAGAGGATCCACAACCACAAAAATCACTATTTTACCTTCTGATTTGGGAAAACCTTCAAGAAAATTCATTGATATGTGTTCCCACTAGTGGTCAGGAATTGGTAATGGTTGAAGGAGTCCTAGATATTTGACTATTTTACCCTTATTGCTTTGGCATACTTCACATTCGACAACAAATATTTTGACATCAAATTTCAATCCTTTCCAATAAAAATATTGCTTTACCTACATATATGTCTTCAAAAATCCTGAGTGCCCTGCTAATGGAGAATCATGTGATTCTTCAAGGACCAAGGATTTAATAATGGAACTTTATGGAATCTAAATGCGATATTTCTTTCTTAACACCTTATATGAAAAATGATACTTGGATGATCCTATAATCAAATCTTGAATAATTTGAGAAGTTTCAGTTTTCACCAACAATTCTTCTTGGAGCTAAGAAACCTGTTGTGGCTGATCCACAACACACCCCAAAATTGGGGACCCACCTTTTTTGCAGGCTTGCAGAGAAAATCTCAGTGACCCAGATGCTAAAAATGAAGAAAAGAGGCAAAAAAATGCACAAGTGTAGAAAGTGTCGCGAAATCGTGACATGTCGCGCCATCGCTACCGAAAAATAGAAAGTGTCATGAAATCGTGACATGTCGCTCCATCGCTGCTAAAGAATGAAAGGTGTCACGAAATCGTGACATGTTGAGCCGTTGTAGTAAAAAATGAAAAGGTGTCGAGAAATCGTGACATGTTGCTCCGTCATGGCCCAAAGAGGAGAGAGAAAGGCAAATAGAAAGGCGTAGTGAAATCGTGACATGTTGCAAAATCATGGGTCAAACCAGTCAAACAGGGCAAAAGCAGAAAGGCGTCGCGAAATCGTGAAAAAAATCAGCAAAGGTGCATGAAGCGCAAAATGGTCACGAAATCACGACAGAATCGACCGGAAGGCATGAAGAGCAAAAATGGTCACGAAATCGCGACAGAAAGCAACAAAGGGGGGATGAAGAGAAAAGGCATCGCGAAATCGTGATAGGTCACGGTTTCGCGGCTCCGAAGCAGCGAAGTAGTACGGATGGAGATAGCGTAGCGATTTCACGACGGAAAGTTGGCAAGTGTACGACAGAGAAAAATGGTCACGAAATCACGACAGCATTGAGCGCAAAGGAGTGCAGAGTAAAATGGTCGCGAAATCATGACAGGTTGTGGCCGAAGCGTACGAAGATCAAAACGGTAGCGAAATCGCGACAGGTTGCGGCGAGAAGGCCCGAAACAGAAAATGGTCATGAAATCGCGATAGGTTGCGGCCGAAGAGTACGAAGATCAAAACGGTAGCAAAATCACGATAGATTGCGGCAAGAGGGCCCGAAGGAGAAAATGGTCACGAAATCACGACGAGTTGCGACCAAAGCGTATGGAGAATAAAAGCGTCACGATATCACGACATGTCGTGATTTTGCGACATGTCGCATTTTCACTATGTAAGTGAAGGAGCAAGGCCACGGGCTATTTTTGGTCACGATTTTCATGGGACCATTATGGAACATGCAGAAATGCATCGAACACGTGGTGCAAGGGCATGAGGTTTATGATAACACTTCAGAGCGACGGTTACAATACGCAGACAGGACCAAACGTTTCAAATTCGAGCGAAAGGTCAAAGCATCAAAGAAGCGAGAAAATGAAACGAAGCGTTCTGGGAGGTGAAACGAAATGACGTAGGTGAACCGAAGAGCCGTGCCAGATAGTATATAATTGGAAGCACAGATTGAACAGGGGGTTGGAAATTACTGCTAGCGAGGTTGCAGAGACAAGGGCCGCATGCCATTCTGGGCCTGCACTTGGAGCAATTTCCTTCATGTGTTCTGGATTTTCTTTTGAACCTGGAACATTCTGTAACTGTAATTGATACATTATTTTAATACAAAAATATAGAGAGTTGGCATCTCATTGATGAGAAAGAAGGAGTCATTTTTGCATGTATAATTTGATGTTTATCTTTCCCTTTTAGATTTTAGGTTTATAGATGGAGTTTAATGCGAGTCCTCTCGGTTGCTTCATGCGAAGGCCTAAAATTTGAAATTACAGTAAAACCCTAGAAACTCGCACCTAGCTTATCAGGATTGTGCGTAAGTGTAGATTCAATAGGTTAGGTTGCATGTAGAAAACCTCATTATCTTCGGTTTCATCGAATTGATGACAACATTCTAGATGTAGTTTAGTTGCATCTTCATTTGCATGTATTTTATTTTCAAACCCTTATTTTATTTTTTGCATTTTAATTACAGTCATTTAAATAAATTGAAATCACGCTTAACATTAAAGTAAACTACAGTGCCCCTTGTTAACATCCACTTGCAACCCTAAGGTATTCCCTGCATTTACATTGAACAACATCATTGGTGTTTTAAAACCAACATAATAGGAACCTTGGAGAAATTACTTTGTTATAATTTCTTTGCAAGCAGAGGATTTTGGGACTCAGATCCTACCGGAGAGTGTGCTTTCACAACTGGGTGAAAACACCACTCAACAGATTGGCGCTAGGAGGGCCAAATCGGTTTACTTTATTTTGATTTTCATGCATAAGTAATATCTTTTTGATTTAATTTTGAAATCAGTTCTTAAATCTCACAGATAGCTAAACTGCAGCTTTTGATTTCTTTGGCTGGAGGTTTTCGTTGAAATAATCGAGGGTTTCATCAGGAAGGCTGGACCCACCGCGCCACATTGTGACAAGGTCCCAAACAACCGGGGAAACCATTTTTCATGACCTTACTGGTACTCCCAAGAATAAAACCAAGCAAGTCGTAAGCTCACCAGTCACAAAAGACCTGTTTTCTCCAGGAACATCGAGTGGACCTACGCTCGTAATATCAGTTGCCACTAGTGTTCCCATTGTCAGTAATATTTCTACTGCTATTGTAGGGTTGTCTTCATCAATTTTGAGTCAAATGGCTCAAGCTCCAGAAGCTCCTTGGTATGGAGTTAACAATACTCCTTTGAACATTGCTGGGGATATCCATGAAATTCCCAAGAACATTGAAAGATTTTTGCCTAAATATAAACTAGATGGCCCAAGAATAGCAGAAGAACATATCCAAGCCTATAGGGATGTTTTAATTAGGCTGCAAGTTCAATATGAAGATGTGGCTTGCAGAATTTTTCCCATGAGCTTAGATCCAATAGCATATGAATGGTATATATGCTTACCAACCGGTTCAATCACTTCGTGGACACAAATGGAAAATGCCTTTGTTAATCAATTTAGGTCACCCTTGGATCCCGCAACCATTTACAATCAATTTATTACATGCAAAAGGGGCCAGGGGGAACCGATTAGAATGTTTAATCAGAGATTCCAAAAGTGCTATAATAGAGCAATTAGGCACTTTGCCATCGATCTGGAAGTGGCTTTGCAGATATATTTTGGGGCATTGGACCCCATGATAGCCATGTTTGCAAGACGCAATCCTCAAGTCACCATGCTGGCTTTAGCCTATAATGAAGCCATGACTATCGAGCAACAAATGACACCACAAGGCTACGGGTTTACCTAGATGCCTATGATGGGACAGTATGCTCCATATGGTCAAGCTCCCTTGGCAAACCAAATCATGGCACCTCAAGTGTCAAGCATGAACGCCTTTCCATATCAGCAGCCGTATCCACCAACACCTGCATATGCACCCATTCCAATCCAACCAATCACATCCATTCCACCTGTTCTCACATTTCTGCAGAATAGTCAATCGACTATGCAAGGAACCAGCCAAGTTAATCCTCAGGCTATAGTTCCTTTTCCAAATCCAACTCCGATTCAGAGTGTCAATCCATACGGGAATCAAATTCCTCATAACCCGACCCAAATGTTGAATCAAGACCCCATCAATTATGCGAATCCAACGGGGTTAACAACAATGTGATTCCACCGAAGGAGATTTATTCAGAAGTCGAAGAGCTCAAGAAATTAGTTCATAAACTAAGTAATGACAGGGTTCAATAGCAGAAGTATGAGTCCCATGCCCCTCACCCAAATCAAAATTTTAACAATAGATGGAGGCACTGGAACACTAAGCCAAACAATGGGGGAGTTCCTGCTCCCATTTCTAATCAATTAGATACTTCTGTAGGACCTAGACAATCCAATTCTCTTTTGAATCTTTCAGATTTGGCGTGGGAAAGGGGGTGCAGGTTGCACAACACAAAAGAACAGAATGAGAGGAATTGTCCTGAAATTGCGAGATACACTCATTGTCTTCAGGCACAAGTTGATGATTTGGAACTGGTATCAAATGAGGGTCCATCGCAACATCAAGATGATAATATTATGGTGATGGAAACTGTATATCATCAAGAAGGTGAAAGTGAGGAAGAAGAAGACGAAATTTTGGAACAGGAGGTGTAAGCGTTTCAAGATTTCAGAAATGGGAATCATGGATACCATCTGAGAAGTAAATCTAAAGCCCCTAAAACCTCATCAACACCTCCAAACAATTCCATTCTTCCTCCTAATACTAAGGCGAATAATAATCCTCCTCCTCCACTCAGAAGAGAAATGTCTAATGACGTGCAGAAGACAATCAAATTCAAAAAACCAAATTATGACATAGTGGAGGATTTAAAGAAGTCCAAATCTAGCCTTTCGTTTTTGGACATGGCTAGATGACCTGGCCAAAAGGAGGCGTTGATAAAAGCTTTGAACTCACCTGATAAAATGTGGAAGGAAAAGGGAGTTGAGTCCCATCTGATTTTGAGAAAGGAGAGAAGGGATGTCCCGCCATTCTTACTGACTCTGAGAATTGCGGGTAAGAATTTGCATAACTGTTTGGTGGACACAGGTGCCACGAGAAACCTCATGCCTTCAAAAATATGTAAAATGCTAGGTCTACAACCTGTTTCATCCAAATGTACGGTCTTGCAATTGGACCGTTCAGAGGTAAATATGGTAGGGACCTTATATGATGTCAAGATTCAATTAAATTCTGAACCCAGGGTCCAACAGGTTGTAGACATTCTGGTGGTTAATATCCCAAGTAGGTATGGAATGTTACTTGTGAGGGATTGGATGAAAACTCTAAATGGCTATTTTTCAATAGAATACTCACATATGTGGCTACCATGGAAAGGAATTGCAAACCAAATCAGAGTGGAAAATGAACCGAGGCTCAAAGAAATCATAACAAAATTTAACAAGCCGAATGAAGTTTAGTTTTCTGAGCCAGAACTGGGGGTTTATGCACTTGATGTTGAGGAAGCTACTGAAGAGCCTAAGGAGGAAACTTGTCATGGTGGCTCTGCTGAGGAAAATGATTGCACGTGGTTGCTCAGGTTTGATGGATCAAAATCTAGACAGGGAGCAAGAGCTAGAGTCGAGCTCACTGGCCCAGGGGGTAAACCATTATTGGCTGCATATAGACTGTAATTTTCTTGCACGAACAATGTTGTAGAATATGAAGCATTGATCTTTGGTTTACGTCTAGCATTGAGCAAGCATGTTAAATTCTTGAAGGTTTTGGGAGATTCTGAGTTGGTAGTCAAGCAAATCAAAGGACAGTATACATGCTGTGACAGGAGACTAAGCCTTTATAGAACTAGGGTTATGGGCCTCATTGAGGAGTTTGATGCGTTCAATATAGCCCTTATTTCTAGGAAAGGAAATTGAATAGCAGACTCTCTTGCAGTCATCGCGGGCATGTTAAACCCGATTGATATAAAAAGATGTAAAAAGTTCTCCATTGAATTGGTTCCTTGTCCATCAATACCCGACAATGTCAAGAATTTTCAGGTTTTCGAAAATGACAGACACATCTTCAAGTTTGTCACGAACTCGGGTATTTTTGAAAATCAGGTGATTGATGAGGAGCAAAGGTGGCAAGATGAAATAGAAAGCGAGAGTGAAACCGCCTGTCAATCTAACAAGATACCTAAAGACGTGGTTTCATTAGAGAAAATGTTCGACGTGGGATACAAGACCAAAAAAGAAAAAAGAGTCCCACTCCCCAAAGATGCATGTGATTCAATTAATCTAGGGAGTACAGACAATCCAAAGGAGGTGTACATAGCAAAGGCATGTACAGAGGAAGAAAGGAGCAACATAATGCAGGCATTGAAACATTACATAGATTGCATTGCTTGGAATTACAATGAGCTAAAAACATACAACCAAGACATTATCACACATACCATCCCTTTAAAGCCAGACTCCAAGCCTTTTAGGTAAAGACAACAAGTTGTTAACCCGCTATTGGAGCCTTTAATCGAAAGGGAGGTCAAAAGATTATTGGAAGCAAAAATCATTTTTCCCGTTAGACACTCAACTTGGGTTACTAACCTCGTTCCAGTAAGGAAAAAGAGTAGAGAGATTAGGCTGTGCATAGATTTTTGAAATATTAATAAAGCCTCTCAAAAGGATAATTATCCATTGCCTTCAATTGATGAAATTCTGCAAATGGTAAATGGATCTGAAATGATGTCCTTTCTTGATGGGTATTCTGGATACAACCAAGTTCTTATACATCCAAATGACAGGATGAAAACAGCCTTCACCACCAAGTGGGGGACATTTGCATATAAGAGAATGCCGTTCGGACTGTTAAATGCTGGTGCAACTTTTCAACGTGCCATGGATTATGCATTCAAAGGGATCATAGGCAAATGTATCATCGTGTATGTGGATGATATCCCAGTTTTCTCGAAAAAGAGAGAGGACCATGTCAAAGATTTAAAGAAAGTGCTTCAAAGATGCAGAGAACATGGAATTTCCTTAAATCCCAAAAAGTGCATTTTTGAAGTTATAGAAGGAAAATTGCTTGGTCACATCATTTCAAAAGAGGGCATATCCATCAACCCAGAAAGGATACAAGCTATCCAAAACCTACCTCTCCCGAGTAGAAAAAAAGAATGAGATATTTACCATCCTTGAGTTAGAGTTTGGACTACACTGAATATGGGCATTAAACTCTTCACCATTTGTCTGGCAGGTTAATTTTGTGAGGAAGTTTATCTCTAGCTTTGCTGAGATAGCCAAACCTCTGAACAAGATGCTCAAGAAAGATGTGGACGTAAAATGGAATGAGGAAAGTAGAGTGGCCTTCCAGAGCATCAAAGATGCCATTTCTAGGGCCCCGGTCCTTATAAGTCTAGACTACTCCAAGCCTTTCTATATTTATGCTTTTGCATCAGAACACTCTTTTGTGAGTGTCTTAACCCAAAAAGGCGAGGATAGTGCAAAAAAACCCATAGCATTTTTAAGTGCCCCCATGAAAG
Organism: Wollemia nobilis; assembly: GCA_028583015.1. Taxonomy (NCBI): domain Eukaryota; kingdom Viridiplantae; phylum Streptophyta; class Pinopsida; order Araucariales; family Araucariaceae; genus Wollemia; species Wollemia nobilis. Next base: position 15,397,170 of record JAQPPZ010016436.1, on the reverse strand, counting down.
ATGCTCAATTAAGGTATTCAATCCTTGATAAGAAAATGTACCCACTTTTTAAAACGGTGAAAAAATTTAGGGAGAGATTTTATGCTACCGGTTAATGGGCAAATTTTAAAGCATTATTTTAGCCCTTAGGTTGTGGGATTTTGATATTTTTTTTCAGTTTTGGTGAGGATTTTTCAGTTTTTGTTTTTATTGTTTAGGATTGTTAGTCTAGCTAGGATTTTGGTTGTGGATTTGATTTCAATTGACATGTTTTGGTTTATTTTGATAAAAAAAAAAAAAAAATAATAATAATAAAAAAAAAAAAAAAAAAAAAAAAAAAAAAATTGAGATGTCAACTTATGCTTAAGGTTAGGAGAATATGAAATATTGGAATTGTACTGTAAAAGCTCCACAAGTAACACAAGCATCTTAAGTAATATTGTTTGATTTTGTGATGCATGAAGAGTCAGTTTTGCATGACAAATCATTTGATTTGCAATTCAAGAGATAATGCATTCATGTTCCATCTCACTTTACATACATTTCATCTTAGTTGCATATGCATCTTAGGTACAAATCATTAAAGTATGTCAAATCCTCTTAGGGTTGTGTTATAACATAAATGTAAGAAAAATCCTAAGGTTGGAAACTGAGTCTTGAGATATCTAGAACCAAGCACATCTCATACATTAAAAAAGATCTTAAGCAAAATGATCAAAACCCAACTTGGAAGAAAAGGTTGGGCGAAAGTGGTTTTCATGTCTATCCTATTATGCAACATGATCCTTAAAACAGTGGTTTTGACCACTTCCATAGAGCTTAAAGCCTAAAATCAGAGTAGTAAGGATAGGGTTAAATCCTCATCAAACTTAGGTTGAGGATCCAATTCCCCAAAGCTTTGATTTGACCTACATGGAGTAGTAAGGATAGGGCATAAATTCTCATCTCGCTTAGGTTGAGAATCTGATTCCCCAAAGCTCTTATGTCTCATTTCATAATAAATCTTGGATTGGAAGGATCGTACTACTTGTCCTCTGCAAAGGATGGGTAGTCATCCCCAAGGTCTAAGTAATAAAATTAATATTTTCCATTTACACCTAAAGTTTGGATTGGAAGGATCGTACTACATGTCCCTAGCCAGGATGGGTAGTCATCCCTAAGGTCCAAGAAGTAAAAAAATAATAAATTTTTCTCATCTCATCTTTATATTGGATTGAAAGGATTGTACTACGTGTCCTCTGCAAAGGATCGGTAGTCATCCCCAAGGTCCAAAGAAATGAAGATAAGTTTTGGATTGTGGGGTTAGATATGCCCATGCATGGCAACATGTCTTGTCTAAAAAACAAGACCACTGATTGTCCAAAGGGTTAGACTAGCATGACCATTTCTTCCATAATTGGTTAAATTATTTTGCTCAAAGTGAGGTAATGAACTCTAAATTAGAATAGTAAGGATAGGGTTAAACTCCCATCTCGGTTGGTTGGGAGTCTAATTCCCCAAGGTTCTGATTTCACATTCACTTGCACATGGGTTCAAGATAAGTAGGGACTCATAACCAACTTTGGGATATAATAAAGCAATTAATTAGGTGGATCCTAAGAGGGTTTGGCAATCTTGAATGTTTGTACATGATACTAGAAGAAAGACTATGCCTTGCATAAAAGCAAAATCTCCTAGCATATTCATTAGATTACACAAATCATTCACAATCTCGCATATGCATTCATGCAAAACTGACAATGGAATGTTGATCAATTTCAAATGATGGGGAAAGAAATTCATTGCACACACTGAGCTAATACTTGATGATTCTAATGATTCATGTACTTTTGATCTTTGGGCATTTGTTTATATTGCTTATGTGCTAACACATGTTTTCGAGTTTGTGATATGTTTTAGATTGGGTTCTCACTAAAATGCTCAAGAGCATTTGACAACAGAGTCACCATTTGTTGTGGCTGATCCACAACACACCCCAAAATTGGGGACCCACCTTTTTTGCAGGCTTGCAGAGAAAATCTCAGTGACCCAGATGCTAAAAATGAAGAAAAGAGGCAAAAAAATGCACAAGTGTAGAAAGTGTCACGAAATCGCGACATGTCATGAAATCACGACCTGTCGCACCATCGCTGCCGGAAAATAGAAAGTGTCATGAAATCGTGACATGTCGCTCCATCGTTGCTAAAAAATGAAAGGTGTCACGAAATCGCGACATGTTGAGCCGTCGTAGTCAAAAATGAAAAGGTGTCGCGAAATCGCGACATGTTGCTCCGTCGCAACCCAGAGAGGAGAGAGAAAGGCAAATAGAAAGGCGTAGTGAAATCATGACATGTCGTAAAATCATGGGTCAAACTAGTCAAACACGGCAAAAGCAGAAAGGCGTCGCGAAATCGCGACAAAAATCAGCAAAGGTGCATGAAGCGCAAAATGGTCGCGAAATCGTGACAGAATCGATCGGAAGGCATGAAGAGCAAAAATGGTCGTGAAATCATGACAAAAAGCAGCAAAGGGGGGATGAAGAGAAAAGGTGTCGCGAAATCGTGACAGGTCACGGTTTTGCGGCTCCGAAGCAGCGAAGTAGTACGGATGGAGATAGCGTAGCGATTTCACGACGGAAAGTTGGCAAGTGTACGACAGAGAAAAATGGTCGTGAAATCACGACAGCATTGAGCGCAAAGGAGTGCAGAGTAAAATGGTCATGAAATCATGATAGGTTGCGGCCGAAGCGTACGAAGATCAAAATGGTAGCGAAATCGCGACAGGTTGCGGCGAGAAGGCCCGAAACAGAAAATGGTCGCGAAATCGCGACAGGTTGCGGTCGAAGAGTACGGAGATCAAAATGGTAGCGAAATCGTGACAGATTGCGACAAGAGGGCCCGAAGGAGAAAGTGGTCGCGAAATCACGATGAGTTGAGGTTGAAGCGTACGGAGAATAAAAGCGTCGCGATATCACGACATGTCGTGTTTTTGTGTAAGTGAAGGAGCAAGGCCGTGGGCTATTTTTGGTCACGATTTTCATGGGATCGTTATGGAACATGCAGAAATGCATCAAACACGTGGTGCAAGGGCATGAGGTTTATGATAATGCTTCAGAGCGACGGTTACAATACGCAGACAGGACCAAACGTTTCAAATTCGAGCGAAAGGTCAAAGCATCAAAGAAGCGGGAAAATGAAACAAAGCATTTTGGGAGGTGAAACGAAACGACGCAGGTGAACCGAAGAGCCGTGCCAGATAGTATAAAATTGGAAGCGTAGATTGAATAGGGGGTTGGAAATTGCTGCTAGCAGGGTTGCAGAGACAAGGGCTGCATGCCATTCTGGGCCTGCACTTGGAGCAATTTCCTTCATGTGTTCTGGATTTTCTTTTTGAACCTGGAACATTCTGTAACTATAATTGATACATTATTTTAATACAAAAACATAGAGAGTTGGCATCTCATTGATGAGAAAGGAGTCATTTTTGCATGTATAATTTGATGTTTATCTTTCCCTTTCAGATTTTAGGTTTATAGATGGAGTTTAATGCGAGTCCTCTCGGTTGCTTCATGCGAAGGCCTAAAATTTGAAATTACAATAAAACCCTAGAAACCCGCACCTAGCTTATCAAGATTGTGCATAAGTGCAGATTCAATAGGTTAGGTTGCATGCAGAAAACCTCATTATCTTCGGTTTCATCGAATTGATGACAACATTCTGGATGTAGTTTAGTTGCATCTTCATTTGCATGTATTTTATTTTCAAACCCTTATTTTATTTTCTGCATTTTAATTATAGTCATTTAAATAAATAACTGAAAATCCATTAAAGCTCAGAGTCCATTGCAAATCCAAATTAAAGTAAACTACAGTGCCCCTTGTTAACATCCACTTGCAACCCTAAGGTATTCCCTGCATTTACATTGAACAACATCATTGGTGTTTTAAAACCAACATAATAGGAACCTTGGAGAAATTACTTTGTTATAATTTCTTTGCAAGCAGAGGATTTTGGGACTCAGATCCTATCGGAGAGTGTGCTTTCACAACTGGGTGAAAACACCACTCAACAAAACCCATTGAGAACAAGGACCCAAAATAGTATTGATAGAAACTTCATCTTCATATTTACGAGATAGTGCATCTGCTACCACATTTTCTTTGCCCTTCTTATACTCGATAATGAAATCATATCCCAATAACTTTGTCAACCACTTGTTTTACTATGGATAGGAAAATTGTTATTCTAGAAAGTGCTTGAGACTACTATGATATGTTTTTATAATGAAATGACTACTGATTAAGTAGTGTCTCCATTTCTCGACTACATGTAGAATAGCCAATATTTCCTTCTCATATGTGGACCTTCCCAAATTTTTACCTAAAATTTGCTTGCTTTCAAATGCCAAGGGATGACCATATTGCATTAATACTACCCCAATACCTATTCTCGAGGTGTCACATTCAATAAAAAATGGTTTGTGTAAATTAGGAGTTGCCAAAATTGGAGTAGTGCACATAACTTCTTTGAGTGCCATGAATGCTTGAGTAGCCATCTCTGACCAATGAAAAACATCCTTTTTTGTAAGAGCGGTGAGAGGAGCTGCAATTTTTCTATAATTACAAACAAATTTGTGATAGTAGCCTATATGGCCCAAAAAACCATGAATTTCTTGATGGTTTTGGGTAGGGCCAATCCTAAATGGCTTTTATTTTATTAGGATCCATTTTAACACCTTCATGAGAAATGATATGACCCAAATATTCAACTTCTTGAACACCAACAAAACACTTGGAGCGTTTGATAAAAAAATTATCCTTATGTAGAACATGAAGAACTTTCCCCACATGTATCAAATTATCCTTCCATTATTTACTATATATTAAAATATCATCGAAGAATACTAAGACATATTTGCGAAGAAATGGATGAAAGACATGGTTCATGAGACTTTGGAAGGTGAAGGGGGCATTAGTGAGACCAAACGACATGACTAAAAACTCATAATGACCTTCATGAGTATGAAAGGTGGTTTTAGGAATGTCCTCATCTCTTACTCTAATTTTATGAAAACCTGAACATAGATCCAATTTTGTGAAGAATTTAGCACCATGCAATTCATCTAATAAATCATCTATGATAGGGATAGGAAACTTGTCCTTGATGGTGATTTTTTTAAGGGACCGAAAATCATGACACCTATGCCAAGAATTATCTTTACGATAAGCCAACACTACTGGTGATAAATAAGGACTAGTGCTATGGTGAATGACTCCATGTTCTAATAGTTCTTGGACAATATTTTCAATTTCTATTTTTTGAGGTTGAGGGTATTGATAAGAACGTACATTAGGAGGAAGACTTCTAGGGACAAGATGTATGGCATGGTCATGAGATTGCTTGGGAGGGAGCCCTTTTGGTTCCTTGAAAAATTCATCATAGTTAGCCACAATATCTTGAATATCCTTTGAGGGAATTTCTGCCGTATCTTGTGCATGCACTTCCATGTAATTGATTTAAGCTATGAATCCATAACCTTCTTTCCTTAGTATTTTTTCCATGCTATGAGAACTCACTACCAGTGAGGGTGGAGTTTGAATTCCTTGGAGTTGAATAGTATTTCCATTTTATTTCCATTCCATAAATAATTTTTGAAAATTGAAACTAATAGTGTCGAGTTGTTCTAGCCATTCAACACCCAAAATAACATCTAAACTTCCCAAACTCATAACGAAGAGAGTTCCCCACCATGTGTAACTTCCCATTTGTATTAATAATGAAGAGGTTCTACCAATACATTGAGCATTTTCTCCATTTAAAACTAAAACTTGAAACTTATATTGATTGGAAGAATTAATGTGTAAATTCAATGCTTTAGAGGTCTTGATGTCAATAAAGTTATGAGTACTACCTGAATCAATCAACACATTTATTTTTTTATGCCTAATAAATCTTGGTACCTAAATTGTATGGCGAGTTGTTAATCACATGAGAGAATAAATTGAAATAGCCATAGTGTCCTCTTCTGGTATTATTTCATTATCATCTATTTATTCTGCATTCATGGGAGATTCTGGATGATCTACATCCTCAACTTCATATTCTTCATCCTTATTATCGTATTCTATTTGAAAGGTTTGTTTTGTTACACATGCTTGATCTCTTGGATGATGATTGCAACATTTATAGCAAAAATATCTTGATGGTCGTTCATTTTTGTGGAAGAAATTATTGCGATATTGAGGACGTGTATTAGAGTCTCGTCTAGAAGATGTCCAATTTTGAAACTTATTTTCAGCCAGTTTAGCAATCCTTATAGTTTCATCCAAAGTGTATGGATCATGTAATTCCACTTTGAGTTGAATATTTTATTTTAGACCATGTCGAAAGGCAGAAACCACCACAGAAGCATTTACTTCTTCCATGTAAGCAAGAAGACTTGTGAATTATGAAACATAATCTTGGATAGAACCAATTTGTTTGAGATCCAATAGGTGAACAATGTAGGAAGAAGAACTACCTTCATCAAATATCTTGAGGAAAAGATCTCTAAATTCAGGCCATAATATGGGATGATTATGTTGACATTGCTGCCAAGAGAACCATTGGTAAGCTTCTATACCCAATTTGGAAGAGGTGTAAGAAACTTTTCCAGCTTTAGGAATATGATATAAGTGTAATATACCCTTGATTTTAGCTAACCAACCATGTGGATCCCCACCCTCAAAGGTGGGCATATCAGTACGTGGAACATTAACACCTGTAGGCCATATTGCATATTGATAAACTTCCTTTGTATCTTGATCCACATTATCATTTTGTCTATGGTAATTATTTGGGGAAGGAGGAGCTTCTTGGTTTTGTTTATTTACTAGTCATCCAAGAATTAGTGACATATTGTTCATATTAGTAGTTATTTGAGTCAAAAATGCTTGTAATTCTTGATTACATGTAGTGGGGATTACTATTTTATCATGTGTGAGATTTTATTGGGATGAATTGGATGAGTTGGAAGGAGCCATGGGGTTAATAGCAATATGGTTGGGGTTAAAATTGTTAATGTGTATAGGAGAGTTATGTTGCATACATTTATTTCACTAAGGTCTTCTTGGTGAATTTGAGGGTCCTTCATTTGGATTATTTGTGCTATATAATCTTCTATTTTGTCCTTTATTCCATTTTCCACTCATGCACTTGCTAAATACCAAAAAATGTGTACTAGGAAAGTATCTAAATAATTTTGTTTATGTTTGCAAAATTATTTGATTATATAAAAACAATTGTTAGTTTCCATTCAAATTCGCGCCATTGCAAAATAGATAGAGTTTGGATCTTCCACTCCAACGACTAGTTGGTATTTTGAAATTCCAATGGTTATATGGCTCAAAAAATATATGACAAGACTGCTCAATGACTATATTTTCAAAGTACGACGAGACAAACATTGATCGAAGGGAGACAAGGCGGTTGAGTGGGACAAGGTACAATGACTATATTTTCAAGTATGATGAGATGAACGCTCGATCAAAGGGAGATAAGGCGATCAAGTGGGACAAGGTACAGCTAAAGAACACAAGCTTATACTGAGAGGGGGGGTGAACAGTATAAGACCTCTTTTTACTTTTTCCTTTATACTTCAAAATAGTAAAGCAATATACCCAAAGCAATATCAAAACAATGCATAATATCATCCACAAAGTGACACCAATTTTAATGTGGTTCACCTAGAATGGCTGGGCTACATCCACAAAAATTTTCTCTAAAAGTTATCTCAAAGTTCTTTGGGAATCCTTCCAAATTACAATGTTTATGAGCCTCGGCCCAAAGGAGATACCTTCCCCCAATCAGAATTTATGAACCTCTGCTCAAAGGAGATACCTTCCCCCAATATAAATTTATGAGCCTCTACTCAAAGGAGATACCTTCTTCTCTGCTCTAGAAATGATCCCTCAAAAGATCAACTGCCTCTACCTCTTGCCAGCATGTGGAACTCCTTTCCATCGAAGACCTCCTGTCCTCAATGCTTAGCCTAAGAGACCTCTGCCTTCTATGATCACGTCCATAGCAGCTCAGTAACTTGTACCAAACACAGTCAATCGGTCTAGTACAAGTCTTCCTCTGTCTGTCAGATCTATCCAACACTTGAACAAATCAATCCTCTGCACACAAGCTGCACTGTCTTCGCACACTCTGTGCCCATATAGCAGCACTCCATGTTTGTCTTTGCCCTTTGTGCTCTCTATGCCCTCTGCTCTCTCTACGTAATCACAGCCGCACTTGGTCGAACTTCAACCTTTGCATTGTCTACGCAAACACAACGGCACTTAGAACAATTCACCATGACTCTTCGCTCACTCTGCACACTTCGATCGAATTTTGCACTCTGCTCTTGACGATCAAACTTCTCACTCTGTGCTCTTTTTGCGAACGTTGCAACTAAAAAAATGCCTCCAACTCTTCAAAATAGCCTACCTTTTATAATAACACTTTCAAGATCAAAACCTTAATCTTAGTCGGCTATAACCCTGATATTTAATCGGTTGCACAACCCTAAAATTCGTTGGCTACAAACCCTAATCTTTGTCGGCTCACATTTAACTTTGTCAGCTTCAACTGCCTCTGTAACTCTTCTGTAGCTTTTGCCATGAAACTACAACATGTCATGATATTGTGACACCTTTGCAACCGTACACTTTCTTTTGGCTTTTGTCACGATATCGTGACACTTCAGCCTTTGTCAACTTCAACTAAGCTCTTGTCGCGATATCGTGACACTTCTGTCTTTGTGAGCATGGGGTTTGCAAAAGACCTTTGAAACTGTCATGTCATAACCTTCATCAAAATAAATTAAATGACATCAAATCAAATTCCTTCAAAAGCTTCTTAACATTAATGACAACTTATATACTTGAGCAAATAGTCAAGTACCCAAAATTGCCAACAATCTCCCCCTTTGTCATTGATGGCAAACCTTTACCGAAAACACTTCTCAAGAGCCAAAACTCGAAACCAATCGTGCTAACAATCGAAAAATCGTGCCCACAACTCGAGAATCTTCCTTTGAAGTTTTTCTCCCCCTGACTTGAAGCTTTCCTCTTCACTTGAAGCTCTCCCCCTTACTCATATCTCTCCCCCTTTGTCATCAATGGCAAAGGGTCACCTTTGGGGCTCGAGACTAAGAATGAGCCTCTTAGCTTAGTCCCTCCCCCACCTCCTGATGAGGTGATTAATTTTGGGGTGGAAGTAAAACTCCCATTAGGCACTGATCATCATCAACGTCTATAACTTCCTTGCCGGGCCTTCTCTTGAACTCTTTGTCCATATTCCTGTTCTTGTCACTATTCTTGTTCTTGTTCTCATACCTGTTCTTGTCCATGCCTTGATCCTTGGACCTGATCATGCCACTCGTTCCTCGTTCTCGTATTCTAGAATTTTAGCTCTACACCGTCTCGATTGTGTGACCTTCATTTTTGCACTTGAAACACTTGACGATGTTGTTTGAATCCACCAGTTCTGACCAAACCTGTTCTGACCAAACCTGTTCTGGCCAAACCTATTCTGACCAAACCTGTTCCTATTATTTGCCTTGTGCCCAAACTATTTACAAGAGTAGCAATACCCTTGAAAGTAACTAGCACTTCTGAAACTATCATTTACCTTCTTCACTTGAGCCATGCAATGTGAAGCCATGTGACCAAACCTGTGACATGCAAAACATCTTCCTTGAAATTTTCCTTTATTTGACCTCTTGGGTCCTAAAAACTTCTTCTCATTTTGAATTCTGTTTTCTATTTCTGTGCATCTATCATTCAAGGACTCATGATCTGAAATACTTTCCTCATCAAAACTCTCTTCCTTTTGGAGTCTCTTACTAGACTCTCCAAATTTTTCCTTGTGTGGCTTAACAAAACCAAGGCCTATTTTATCTGTTGTTTTTCTTTGACCTTTGATGAGTGACTTAACCTTTTTGGAGCTATCTTGAAACCTGTAAAGCTTATCCTTGTAATCTTCAGTTTCTTCTTTCAAAGAATCCATTTTCTGTTCTAACTCACTATACTCAAGAACCTTAGATTCTAACTCATCCTTGAGTTCTTGTGTCTTAGCTATAGAGAATTCAAGACTTTCTATAGGATCATATCTTTCCATATAACATTCATCTAACTTATCCTTGAGTCTAGCATTCTTATTTCTTTCCTTTTTCAAAGCACTAAGAGCACTAATAAGTTCACTTTCAAGATCCTTTATTTGTTTGCTTTCTGAATCATCAAAGCCTTTTTCAGATTTCTTATCACTAGAGGTGCTACCTTTTTCAAAAACCATACAAGCATCTTCCTTATAGTTTTCTGAAGCATCCTCATACATACTGGAAACCAAATAATTATTTGTACAATCATCCTCAAGGTGAAAATTTTTTCCACATCTAAGACATTTCATGATAATGAATCTATGTTTCGGTTCTTCCTCTTTTTCTGATATGAACATCTCATTTTCATTATCACTTCAATAAATTTCACTATCACTACTAGAACACTTACTTGCTTTGTCTAGATAGAAACTCTTCTTGTGCTTGTGAGAATACCTCTTTCCTTGATTGTTGTGCTCATATTTGTTCTTTCTGTGATGCTTATGCTTTTCATAAACCTTGCTCATAGAATCTTGTTTATCTTCATCACTTTCATTCTTGGGAACAATACAGTCAGTAGCATAATGACCAAACTTTCCACAATTGAAACATCTTATATTTTTCATGCTTTTGTGCTTTCTAGAGAACTTGCCTTTCTTGCTATAATATGCCTCTTCATCACTAGAAGATTCATCACTATCTTGAAGCTGTTTACCCTTGGATTCCTTGGTAGCCTTGAAAGTCGCCTCTTTCTTGACATCAACCTTCACTTGAGTTCTCAACTCAAATGCTGCAAGTATACTATGAAGCTCATCCTTTTTCAACTTATCCAAATCTTTAGCTTCCTCAATAGCAAAAATATTTTCACTAAATCTATTAGGAAGAGATCTTAAAATCTTATCACAAACATCATTTTCAGCAAGCTCAAGACCTAAGTCTTTCATGGAGTTAACAACCTCATCCATACGAAGCATGTAGTCACTAATATTTTCATCATCATTCATCTTGAGTTGTTCAAATATGCCTTTGAAGTGTCTCAACTTGGCCTTTCTGACATTTGTATCACTTGTATGAACCACCTTCAATCTGTTTCCACATTTCACTAGTCGTCTTGCAGTGAATCACTTTGGTGAGATCTACTTTATGTAAGCCTTTCAGGATTGCATTCATTGCTTTTGAATTGCTGTGATATAGGAGCCTTTCTTATTTAGTATTAGGACCATGTACATGAATAGTGTACTCATCTTCAATCACTTCCCATACCTCATTACCAAGTGCCATTAGATGAACCTTCATCCTTGCACTCCAAAGACCAAAATCTGACCCATCAAGAATAGGTGTTGCATTGCTACTTGAATGATCCATTGTGTTCTTTACTAGCTTTTACTTCAAGCTGTTAAACTTTTCGAAGGCACCCGATCTGATACCAATTGAAGAACACAAGCTTATACTGAGAGGGGGGGTGAACAAGATAAGACCTCTTTTTACTTTTTCCTTTATACTTCAAAATAGTAAAGCAATATACCCAAAGCAATATCAAAACAATGCATAATATCATCCACAAAGTGACACCAATTTTAACGTGGTTCACGCAAAATGGCTAGGCTACGCCCACAAAACTTTTCTCTAAAAGTTATCTCAAATTTATTTGGGAATCCTTCCCAATTACAATGTTTATGAGCCTCGACCCAAAGGAGATACCTTCCCCCAATCAAAATTTATGAGCCTCTGCTCAAAGGAGATACCTTCCCCCAATCTAAATTTATGAGCCTCTGCTCAAAGGAGATACCTTCCCATCTGCTCTAGAAATGATCCCTTAGAAGATCAACTGCCTCTACCTCTTGCCAGCATGTGGAACTCCTTTCCACCGAAGACCTCCTATCCTCAACGCTTAGCCTAAGAGACCTCCGCCTTCTATGATCACGTCCACAACAGCTCAACAACTCCGTACCAAACACAGTCAGTCGGTCTAGTACAAGTCTTCCTCTGTCTATCAGATCTGTCCAACACTTGAACAAATCAATCCTCTGCACACAAGCTGCACTGTCTTCACACACTCTACACCCATACAACAACACTTCGTGTTCGTATTTGCCCTTTGTGCTCTCTACACCCTCTGCTCTCTCTATGCAATCACAACCACACTTGGTCGAACTTCAACCTTTGCACTATCTGCACAAACACAGCGGCACTTAGAAAAATTCACCATGAATCTTCGCTCACTCTGCACACTTCGATCGAATTTCACACTCTGCTCTTGATGATTGAACTTCTCACTCTGCGCTCTATCTGCGAATGTTGCAACTAAAAAAATGCCTCCAACTCTTCAAAATAGCCTGCATTTTATAATAACACTTTCAAGATCAAAACCTTAATCTTAGTCAACTGTAACCCTGATCTTTAGTCGACTGCACAACCCTAAAATTCATTGACTGTAAACCCTAATCTTTGTCGATTCACATTTAACTTTGTCGACTTCAACTGCCTTTGTAACTCTTCTGTAGCTTTTGCCTCAAAACTACAACATGTCGCGATATCGCGACACCTTTGCAACCATACAATTTCTTTTGGCTTTTGTCATGATATCGTGACACTTCAGCCTTTGTCGAATTCAACTAAGTTCTTGTCGTGATATCGCGACACTTCTGTCTTTGTCAGCATGGGGTTTGCAAAAGACCTTTGAAACTATCATGCCGTAACCTTCATCAAAACAAATTATTTGACATCAAATCAAATTCCTTCAAAAGCTTCTTGACATTAATGACAACTTATATACTTGAGCAAATGCAATGTTCCCAAAGTACCCAAAATTGCCAACAACAACTACTATATTTTGAAAGTATGATGAGATGAACATGACTCTATTTTCAAAGTACGATGAAATGAACATGACTCTATTTTCAAAGTACAATGAAATGAATGCTTGATCGAAGGGAGACAAGGTGGATCGAACGGGTGAAGACCACATAGAACAAGAGGAGACTATACCATGTGGATTGAATGGGAGAAGACCACATAATTCAACAGGAGACTAGACCATGTTATATATCGAACAATAAAGACCATGTGAATCGAGATGAGACTAGACCACGTGAATTTATGAGGTAGATGGGGATGAACATGGATCGAGAAGAGGTAATTCAGGATAAATTATTGGCTATACACAAGAGAGAGAAGCTCATGTGGCTGAAGCCATGAGTATCATAGTGTACTAAAATGAATATAAAGTCTACTTGCTTATTTTCCCACTGTATGTGGGAAAACAATTTATCTTATGCTACGATTTCTATGGTAAAATTCATAATAAACTATATAAAATAAAATTTATAAAATGCACCTGGGTTATTTGATTGGTCGATGTGGTGTTTTATCTTAGATAGAAGTCCATTTAATGATAATAAGATGATGGTTTGAGTGTACTTGGATTTTTTTTATTGGCTTCTGATGAAACCAACGAAAGATGTGTATGTTTTATGAGATGATTTGTGAAGGTGATAATTCCAATTGATACATGAACGTAAGGCTACTACTCTAATATTTTTGATGTTTTATTGGGATATGTTTATTTGGAATGACTGTAATGGTTATGCAAACATTAAATGAAGCAAGAAGTTAATAACACCGGATTGACAACTACAATGTATGACTTAATACATAAGGAATTTTTCTCGAGAAATTTACGATACACGACATTTGACAGAATTGTGAATGATGGAATGTGGTGGATGGTTAATATGAGGTGTACTACCCAAATTAAAATTTTGTCCAATTTTATTAGACCTTGTTCACTTTATGGAGAATAACGTGTAGAAAACAATGAAGAAAGCTGACGGTTTTGGGAATATACAAGACCTTGTAAAGTTAACACAAACGGACATGAATACTTAATGCAAAAATAATGTAACTCAATTGGAATTTAAAGGAGGTATACATACCCTAATATTATTACATGATATTTTCTGGTTATATTGGATTAGGGTTTAATAGTGCAAATTAATTGGACATCTGCAAAATTCAAAATCTATAACATGACCTTATTTTGCATTCTGTGTGATGTTCGACTGCTGTGATTTTATGAAAGTAGGTTTCAATGACCTATTGGAAAATCAATACTCCACGAGCTCATGCCTTAGTTAGCAACTTGATTCTTTATGGTGATCATAGTCGGAGTCCTTCTATCCTAAACCTGGACTTATACTGTAGTAATCTGGCTACTGCAATTCTAATCCTAAAAACTTATTGTTTTGCTACAATCCAATTTTTTTTTGCAAAAGGAGAGTTCTCACGCATAGGAGTCGAGCTTTGATACCACTTGAAGTAGAAAACTTGTGAGAATAATTATGAATTAGGAAATGAATGGAAATATTAAATAATTATTGCCACTTAAGGAGGGCTAAGTCCTTGCGAATACGTAAATCAAATTCAAGATGAAATATAAATCAACCTACAACTATTAATAATAATAAATCAATAAATCAATGACAAATGGAAATATAGCTGACTTGGCTATATTGGTGTTGTAATAGATCTGAGCAACCATCTTGGAAGAAAGAGAAGTTGTTGGAAGCCTTCAAATTTAGTATTACAAAAGAATTGAAGAAGAATCCCTCAAGAACTAGTATGTATGATTCTTTGCCAATCCCCCAAAAAATTGATCTATTAAAGGCAACACTAAAATGCTCAAAAACAGGTAGACTCACCCTCTTTAACTTCAAATTGAAACAAAATAAACCAACTATTGGTAAGATCAAGCCTCTACCCTTTTATATGTCCTTATGCATGGAAGGTTGGGTAGTACATAATTTTATGGTTGATTCTAGAGCTACCACAGTAGTCATACCTAAAGTTGTTTGTGAATAAATGGGCTTAGAATACATCTAGACCTTGATGGGACACTAGTATAGATAGTGGGGGCTACAAAGGATGTTCCAATATTGCTACACAAGGTCTCAAATATCTCAATGATCCAAGAGGTGGTTGTGGTGGATCTTACACCACTATTTGGACTATACTTATGAGGGAGTTTACAACAAATCTTAAGGGGAACTTGTCACTAGACTACACACAAATGATAATTCCTTGCAAAGGAAAAAAGGTTCAAATATATGCTAAGAAGCTCAAACCCTATTGCATAGAAAGGGATGAGGAGTGAAGTGTTAATCTATCTAAAGGTGATTTAGAGCACCCTCAAGTGAAGATAGATGATTGACAAAAAAAACTAGAAGATATTATGGATAAATAACTAAAGGGGAATACATTATCCATGTTTGATCTCAATGCAATAATGTACTTAGACATGGGAAATCAACATAGTTCAAAATCAACTTGTCACAGGTCCCAAAATTGCACCTAGAAGATCCAGAGTAGTTCACAAGGGGTTTGTTGGTAGAAGGTGAGTTTTCCATTCTCCATATCAATGCATTTATTCACATGATCTTGGAAACTCATGAAGAGCAAGGCTACAATATGACACAATATTTAGAGTACCTAGAGAAGCTAGCAGATGGATCACGAGCCAAAGACAAGTTATCTATGCTAAGTTTTGATGCCATAGATAAGTCATACATTGGAACTCATATTGTATCAAGGCCAACATAACAACAAATTTTAGCTCAAGGAAGTCACATGTTCCAAAGGCCAATAGGTAGGAGCATAAGAATGTTGGACCATTTTGGCCTATATATTACCGATTTCTATGAATCAACATGTGAAAAAACTGGTAGTGGAAACCTTACCAAAATTTTGTGTAAATAGGCATCATGTAATTAAAGCTAATACAATTTAAGTGGTGTTTAACTATTGGATAGATCAAGTAATAACATAGCTTTTATGTGAGATATTTTTTGGAAAAATATAATAGGTAGTCTACATGCATGATAAAGGAAGGTTGGCACCGATCGATAGGTACAATAGTTAGTAAAAAAAATAAGTAAGAGTAGATAATTATGTTTTTACCAACTCAACTATGTTGAAAATATCTTACATGAGAAGATCACATGAGCGAATTCAACGACTCTCCTAGCAAGAGAGGTCTATAAAAGAAAGACCCTCTCTAGTCATTTCATAAAGTCCTGAGCAAAGCTATGTCCCAAGAAAGAAATATGCTAACCTTCATTTTGAACTTCAAAATTACCTCCCCTAAGCCTTAAGATCTTAATATTTTCCTATATATAATCTGTTCCTAATAGAAAAGGAATTTATTTCTAGGTTATTTTCCTCCTACAAGCAAAAGTCCCCTATGAGTCATAAAACTATAGTAAAATTTCACTACACTAGGAAAATCTAGCCTAAGAAAGGGAAATTTTGAGCTGAATTGCTATCCATCTCTAAGAAAAATGAAAGGCCCTAAATCTCCTTCAATTTATCAAGTTATTGAAATTATAAAGATACCAAATATGCTAATAAGAGATGGCCTACAAAGAAAGCTCATGACAAGTTCAATGCTCCCTGCACCACAAAGAGATGTTGATCTACTAGATTGGAAAGTTAATGCTTTACTTATAGCCTTTGTGGTGACAAATAAGCTAGATTCTACTATAGGTAAGAGCCCTTTGATAATAACTAAAAGGGATCTACTATAAGAAAAACTTAGTCCCATACCCAAATTTAGAATTCAATCATCATTAGGAGGAGTGGGTTAAAAAATGGAGATATACTCCATAGAAAATGGAGTCTATTGCAATCAATCAATAGGGGCTATTGGAAAATATAAATAAAGAAATATGAAGGATTGAAGGGAACCTAAGGTGTCTAGGCAAGAAATTGGTGCCTTCAAGAAGAGCTAAAGATTTGTGACAACATGAGCATCCCAAATGTTTCAAGTTTTAAATCTTCTATAAATCATACAACCTCAATGGTACATAAATAGGTTACCTCAACCATAGAAAGAGATAAAAGAAAATACTTTCAAATATTACAGCTGCTCAAATATTTCATATAGAAGCAAATGGAGAAAACAAGCCAAGTTAGATAAATGTAACACTTTAGGTGGATTCGTCAAATGAAGGGTCTGGTAACTATAGAAGGAATGCAACTTCAAAGCATTAGAAATTAAGGATCAAAGTGGAAAAAAGGAGCAAGGAGGTGCCTAGTAATAAAGTTCTTTTTGAAATGTAGTGGAAGATTATTCTAGGTATGAGCTGGTTAAAAGGATGCTTGGTTTTCAATCCATGATCTTTTGGCTAGATTTGAATTTTGTTGGACCTACAAAAGAGGTAAGCCAAAATAATCTAAATAATATCAATAGAATAAATAAATAATAAGGAACAAGTTGTCTAGGTTTTCTTAGCACTGGAATAATTTCTAAAAGTTCCAAATAAATGTAGAGAAAAATGTGGGAAGCAGTCAATAACATTCTACCTATATAAGCCATAACACTTTTCTAGAAAATAGTAGTTGAGATTCTAAGAATTCTAATGCAAAGCAAAGTAATAGCTTTGATCACTTAGGTTAGATTTTAAGTTGTCTAACATACTAGCATAAATCATGAGGAAAATTTGAAGGAATAAGATGCAGTAATAGCTATCCAAAATATGAGAAACACACCATCAACATCCTAGACTCAAGGACCTCAAAGCAAAGGATACTTGAAACTCCAATAATGAGAACTTATTTCATGTAGTAGCTATTAGATGTGGAAAATAACTACCATATCCTTGAAGTATTACAAGTATAACAAGGATCATAACTACCTAATAAGTATGTGTAGAGCAAAATGAAGAGATCGAGTGGTGCCAAATCAACTTGGTATTATGCCCGATCAATTTTAGACAATTTTATGTAATAGTTTATTTAATTTTAGATTAAGGAAAATCTATTAAGGAGTTGTGATCATCATTTATAAGGTTCAAAAAATTTAGTGTTTACATTTTTGTAAGTTGAGGCTCTAGGATGTGATAATAAGATCAAAGACTGTTTGGTTTCTTTTTGTCTTAGTTCAAGCAATACCTTTAGTAATACATTACACTTTTAGAATTTCATTTAAACTTTAATGGTAGTAAATTTTTATACGATCAATGCTATTTTTTTATTTCAACGTAGATTGGAGTAAGTGTTGTTAGGCTTGATGCTATTTAGATTATTACTCTTAGGGAATTTGAGGTGTTTAATGGTATAACAATTACACTCCTAATATATTTTTTAGTATTGATTGGGTGAATTCTGTTAGGTGAAATAGCTATTTGGATTATTCAGTGAAATATTTAGAATACTTTATGCTGTAATTTCTATGCTTTACCTACATGAGCTTTGATAGAAGGAAAATCTATTAGGTCTTTGATTAAAATAGGTAGTTTATGTTCTATCAACTTTCATTATTGTTGTTATCTAAACTATGTCAACTTCAATCCTATTTATACTCCCTTCTCCCTATTTTCTTCCTTTTTTGTTTGTCTTTCAAAGTAATTTCAAGGAATCAACCTTCTTTGGAGGTTGATTTGAGAGCACTCTCAGGTCACCCAATCTTGAATCTGGCTTAATGTCGACCAAACCATAAATAAGTATGAGGTATTATTATTTATATTCTACTTATGTGGATATTTTATGAATCACCTATTTACGACCTCCTAGTATTCCATGATCTTCTTGAATGTCTTTTTATATCTTCTTCTAGGTCCAACAATGCATTTAGCTTTGCTTGCATGGGTTCAATTTCGATGTCCTCAAATTTGAGATGTGAAATTTTGAGGGAAGAGACATCTAGATTTGATTGGTATCATTGCTTCTTTGTTGTAGACTATTTTGTAAGGGAATGCCTTGGTGGATGCTTTTGGCGTCACTCTATATACTTATAATACCTTACGAAGCTTGGTATGCCAATCCCTTTGTGACTTTGAAATGGTTATTTTCTAAATTATTATGATATTTTTGTTGCTTGACTTAGCCAAACCATTACCCTAAGGGTCATAGTTGGACAAAATTTTGAGCAAAATCCATACTCTAGGGTGAATTTCATCAACTTAATCCCTTTCAAGTAGGTGGTATTATCTATGACTATGGTTATGGGTGCTCTAAACTTGGTGATGATATCTTCTAGCAATTGTACCACCATTTCTTGATTAGCTACTTTGACTGGGACTACTTCAACCAATTTGATTAAAATAATCTATAGTGATGACGATCCATCTATGTCCTACACCTGATAACAAGTTAATTTTATCTATTGAAATATAGGATCCATTATTGAAATGGTTCAAATTCAATGATATATTTTAAGGGCATTGAGATCCTTCATTTTATTCCTTTAAATATGTAGCATGATTTATAGTCTTTGACCTATTGGTAGAAATTAGTGAAAATGGTACACCAATAATATCCAACTCTTAGGATCTTGCTAGCTATTATGAACAGAAAGAAACTCCCTCCATCATGGTATCTCTTAATTAAGGTCCATATATTTTCTTCTATTCATAAAAATAGTACATAATCATATCCTTTTCTAGATAATAAATTATCTAGCTAGTGATAATATGCCATTTGTTGTCTAAATCAAGATATTTCCATGGCTATCACTCCTTTTGGTACCTACCCTATAGCCATATATCTATATATGTTACTCATCCATTTAGTCTCACCATCATTATTTATCTTCTCTACTAGTATGAATTAATATTTAAAGCTCATCCTTGTTAGCCTTTTACACAAAGATCTTCCCCTAGTCATGTTTGTGTATTTTTTTGATAAGGTTGGAAGAAGGGGTTTTTGAAAGGGCCCCAACCCTTTTACATTGTCACACAACACATATATACCTTGTTTTTAATGCAAAATAGGATAATACATAGGTCCTATTCAAGGATACAACCCATATTAAACTACATGAACTATCCCATATATCCTTAACTATATAAGACGATCTATTATAGACTTAGACACAAATATAACACTAGCACCACTAAACAAACTAAGACCAAGACTATAGAAAAACATTGATGCAAGAAATTGAACACCATTAATGAAACCAAATAGACTAAACACCATATTGACCAACCCAATATGATATAGAACATTCATTCTGAATGTTGTCCTTTTAGCATGCATGCAATCACAACCTTGCATTCTTCCTTATTGGCCAAGGTAGTCAAATTTATTTTGGTATTCATTACAAACTTTTTTGAATTTGATAAATGAGCCCATTACTATATACTACCACCTATTTACCTTGACCTCTTCATAGGCACATTCATGCCAACTTTGGCTTGAAGTGCCCATCAATCATGATGTAATGCATGATTTCTTACATGACCTTATTCCACAACTTGGGAACCAATTCCCAAGTAATGTCTGTCTAATATTTATCTATAACTTAATTTTCTTGTAGAAATTACTTAAGTTCTTATGCATGTAACTGTGTTTCCCTAAATGCACACTCACCCATCATAGGAAATCTTGAAACTTTTGAGATGAGAAAAGCATCATTTTAGAAATCAAAGCCCTTAATGACCACCCTTCTCTTATTCCTTGGAGGGATAGATATTCATCATAACCATCAAATTTCAATTGACCTTGCATTTTCCATGAAACACACCATTATACCATGCATAATTAATCCCATTATAATTTGTTGAAGTGCTTCATAGTCAATCATTATTCAAATTTCCCATTTAGAAATTACCACACCTAGTAGTTGATATCTTATGATGATATGCCACTTGCTTGTATTATTCTTGGAAATGATTTCCTCCCTTGTGAAAAGACCAACCTCTTATGTCTTACAATAAAATCTTAGAAAAATACAATAATATGTCAAATAACACACTAGTTCCATATAAAAACAAAGCACCATCCTCCAACCTGTAACAACACTTATCAAATCCATTAAGCCATCCCAATAATTATAAAATTTTGATATATTCTATTTTTCATTGCCACATTTACTAATTTCATAATATATAAATATATTATCAAAATACATTCCTAAATACTTCTTCACTATACTTAAAATCTTGACACTTAGTTCAAACATATGCATTATGAAATTCATTGTAGGTGATATCCATTAGTTCTTAAGGAAAATTATCCTCCATTATAATATGTTCTTCATTTTTAACACCAAAATTAGTTGCCCAATTTGCAGCTCCATTTCCTTCACGATATATGTGTTTGATTTGGACATGTTTGTGGATTTGATCTTGATATCAACTTGCTAAATATCATTGATCCACCTTGTCCTCTTTTCTCCTAGTTTTCCATGTAATATAGTATATAAACCATCAAGGTGTATTACAAAGATGGTATTCCTACTCTATGATAGATAGCATTTGAGCTTTTTGAGATCATTCATGATGGAAAATACCTATTTTTAATAAGGGTATATTTATATTCATAGTTGTGAAGGGATTGGCTCATGAAGGATATGGGATGTTCTTGTCATTATCATTATTTTAGGTTAGGATAGTTACAATTATTTCATATGCACTAAACACATACAATATGAAATATTTACAGAAATTTAATATTAATTAGGACTAAGAATTTGACATTTTTGAAGGATTTATTTTCTTTGCTAATCCAATCTAGAGAGTCATAAATTTTTAACATATTGGTTATAGGTTTAACCATTTGGGAAAAAATTATAATAAAATTAGTAACAAACTAGATTTTGCCTAGGAATGACCTGATTCTTTTGATTGACATAGGAAATTGTAGGTCCTAGATGACCTTTATTTAATTAAATTCTATGCTTAGACCTTTATTTGATACTACATGATCCAAAAAATTTCCTTCTTGGACCATAAAGTGGACTTATCAGTGTTAATATAAATACCAAGTTACTTATACCTTTGTAATACTAACTCAATATGGCTAATGTGCTTACTTTTGGCCTTTGAATATACCATTATATCATTAAGGGATATGGGAGTGATTTCACCTATTATCATGATGAAGGCTATATCCATATCTCTCTAAGAGGTTGCTTTTAAATTTGATAGTTTGAATGATATTTGTTGGCATGGAAAGGATCCCCATTTAATGGTGATTTTTTTATATATTATTATATCTTTAATCCAAACATGATTGTATCATAAGAAGCTATCTAAGAGAGACAACATCTATGACCCAACTACTTTTTGTAATATTTGATAAATGGTGGGCAATGGATAGTGATCCTACAAATATACCTAGTTCAAGCTTGTAAATTCAATACATAGCCTTATATCCATATTTTATTTTGCATACTAGGACCAAATTAGCAACCCAGGTAGAGTGCTTGATTGATAATATAATATGAGCTTGCAAAAGATTCAATGTTTTTTACATTGTTACTTTTATATTTAGATTCACTGGACCCTATTTTTATCTAAAAGGCTTAGAATCAAGTTCTAATTCGATGGTATGCTATGTGATATTTTGATTATAGACTTTAAGATATTTGTATGACTAAGTAATGACATCCTCATACTTACAACAAATTCTCTTTAAATAGGTATTTTTATTTCCAAGTATTATTTTCCAAGTAGACTCTTCCCTTCAACTATCTTAGTTATATGATACAAATAAGACTTCATCTATAGATTCATTTTTCATGTACTATCATTAGGGCTAAATAGAATTTCTAGGGTGACTAGTCCTTTGAAAAGCTAGTTTAATATAAATTGAATGACTCCATATTTGATGTCATACCTATAGTCATTCTTTTATTTGGAATATTGAGATTTTGTGAATAGGAATTTATGATTTTCTCATCATTATTAAAAACCTAATAATGGTTAGAATTATTAGGAATAACTAGTTTGAATATTACCTCCAATAATTCATGCTTATCCCACATAGCATTGAAGGGTTTGAATTGGGATGCCATTCTCATAAAATGATTTTCCTTTGTCTTCAACTCTCTAGGTATTGCCTTGATTTTAAATTTATCAAAACTTTCAAGAAAATTTGAGACTCGATGTTTGTATGATTTCAAGTGCTTGTGGTGCATTAATAATTTACCTAATTTATTCACTATACATTCTTAGGTATTTGGTTCTAATATTTTCAAATTTTCTCAAACCAATACAAAGTACTTTATACTCTACCATAATATTAGTACAATTGAATAAAAACCTATAAGCATAACGAGTCTGTGCACCTTGTGGGTCAATGAGATGAACACCAATGCTTTCTCCATTCATGGTTTTAGCACTTTTGAAATAAATTGTTCATGTTTTATCTGCTCAACTTGTTAGGGTTGGAAGATTAGAAGACATTTTAGTGATAATATATTTATCAATTCAATTTCTTAATATTTGACCTTGGAGTCTCCATCATTCTATAATACATTTATTATCATATCAATATTTGGATCTTGGTTGTATTCAAGATATTCATAATCTTATTTGAATTCTAGAAGCTTGTTTTGTTTCACTAGACTCTCATCATCAAGCTTGTCCAAAAGGCAATTGCAATGCAGTTTATTATCAATCCTAATTAATTTTCTATATTTGGGCACTTTTGTATGAGTATAATCCATAGCTAGGTAACCATTCCATGACAACTTAAAACATCCACTTTCTAGATAATAACATCCTAATGTATGGGAGTAGATCCATGACTATCATATCCTATACTACTACAAACTTCAGATGTATGGATATAGTCATGATTATATCATTGATTAACCTAATTGTGTTGATCCTTGTACCATCCATTTGGGTTATATGTCTAGCCATTTTGGAATAAGGGAGATCCATTTCTTTGCAAACAACTTTGGGTACAATTATGACTGCTACACCCAAATTGACTATGTAGCTCTTGAGGATATAGTTTTCATTATTGAGCATTGCATAAAATAAAGGTGGTTTTAGTGTATTTGGTTTTAGAAAATTTTGTGTACTAGTTTCATTAACCTATATTTTTATTGGTTTTTCTACCATGAAATTTTGTTAATTTGCTATATCAATCAAATTAGATCATGGGTACTTATATTTGGCATACTTTTTCAAATATTTTTGAATTAGGTCCCACTATCCTAGTAGAGATAATGATTCTAGCATACCGACCTTAGCCAAAAGTCTTTTAATCACCTCCATGATGTTAAATTTGAACTTAGTAGAGGAACCCTCTTTTTTTTAGTGTTGTTGTGGCTGATCCACAACACACCCCAAAATTGGGGACCCACCTTTTTTGCAGGCTTGCAGAGAAAATCTCAGTGACCCAGATGCTAAAAATGAAGAAAAGAGGCAAAAAAATGCACAAGTGTAGAAAGTGTCACGAAATCGCGACATGTCACGAAATCGTGACCTGTCACGCCATCGCTGCCGAAAAATAGAAAGTGTCACGAAATCGCGACATGTCGCTCCATCGCTGCTAAAAAATGAAAGGTGTCACGAAATCGTGACATGTTGAGCCGTCGTAGTCAAAAATGAAAAGGTGTCACGAAATCGCGACATGTTGCTCCGTCGCGGCCCAGAGAGGAGAGAGAAAGGAAAATGGAAAGGCGTAGCGAAATCATGACATGTCACAAAATCATGGGTCAAACCGGTCAAACAGAACGAAGCAGAAAGGCATAGCGATATCGCGACAAAAATCAGCAAAGGTGCATGAAGCGCAAAATGGTCACGAAATCACGACAGAATCGACCGAAAGGCATGAAGAGCAAAAATGGTCATGAAATCACGACAGAAAGCAGCAAAGGGGGATGAAGAGAAAAGGCATCACGAAATCATGACAGGTCACGGTTTCGCGGCTCCAAAGCAGCGAAGTAGTACGGATGGAGATAGCGTAGCGATTTCGCGATGGAAAGTTGGCAAGTGTACGACAGAGAAAAATGGTCACAAAATCACGACAGCATTGAGCGCAAAGGAGTGCAGAGTAAAATGGTCATGAAATCATGACAGATTGAGGGCGAAGCGTACGGAGATCAAAACGGTAGCGAAATCATGATAGGTTGCGAGAAGGCCCAAAATAGAAAATGGTCATGAAATCATGACAGGTTGCGGTCGAAGAGTACGAAGATCAAAACGGTAGCGAAATCATGACAGATTGCGGCAAGAGGGCCCGAAGGAGAAAATGGTCACGAAATCGCGACGAGTTGCGGCCGAAGCGTACGGAGAATAAAAGCGTCGCGATATCGCGACATGTCACGATTTCGCGACATGTCGCGTTTTTGCTGTGTAAGTGAAGGAGCAAGGCCGCGGGCTATTTTTGGTCATGATTTTCATGGGACCATTATGGAACATGCAGAAACGCATCGAACACGTGGCGCAAGGGCATGAGGTTTATGATAACGCTTCAGAGCGACGGTTACAATACGCAGACAGGACCAAACGTTTCAAATTCGAGCGAAAGGTCAAAGCATCAAAGAAGCGGGAAAATGAAACGAAGCGTTCTGGGAGGTGAAACGAAATGACGCAGGTGAACCGAAGAGCCATGCCAGATAGTATAAAATTGGAAGCACAGATTGAACAGGGGTTGGAAATTGTTGCTAGCAGAGTTGCAGAGACAAGGGCTGCATGCCATTCTGGGCCTGCACTTGGAGCAATTTCCTTCATGTGTTCTAGATTTTCTTTTTGAACCTGGAACATTCTGTAATTGTAATTGATATATCATTTTAATACAGAAACATAGAGAGTTGGCATCTCATTGATGAGAAAGAAGGAGTCATTTTTGCATGTATAATTTAATGTTTATCTTTCCCTTTCAGATTTTAGGTTTATAGATGGAGTTTAATGCGAGTCCTCTCGGTTGCTTCATGCGAAGGCCTAAAATTTGAAATTACAATAAAAACCCTAGAAACCCGCACCTAGCTTATCCGGATTGTGCGAATTTGCAGATTCAATAGGTTAGGTTGCATGCAAAAACCTCATTATCTTCGGTTTTATCAATCAAGATGATAGCATTCTGGATGTAGTTTAGTTGCATCTTCATTTGCATGTATTTTATTTTCAAACCCTTATTTTATTTTCTGCATTTTAATTACAGTCATTTAAATAAATAACTAAAAATCCATTAAAGCTCAGAGTCCATTGCAAATCCAAATTAAAGTAAACTACAGTGCCCCTTGTTAACATCCACTTGCAACCCTAAGGTATTCCCTACATTTACATTGAACAACATCATTGGTGTTTTAGAACCAACATAATAGGAACCTTGGAGAAATTACTTTGTTATAATTTCTTTGCAAGCAGAGGATTTTGGGACTCAGATCCTATCGGAGAGTGTGCTTTCACAACTGGGTGAAAACACCACTCAACAGATTGGCGCTAGAAGGAGGGCCCAAATCGGTTTACTTTATTTTGATTTTCATACATGAGTAATATCTTTTTGATTTAATTTTGAAATCAGTTCTTAAATCTCGCAGACAGCTAAACTGCAGCTTTTGCTTTCTTTTGTTGCAGGTTTTCGTTGAAATAATCGAGGGTTTCATCAAGCAGGCTGGACCCACCGCGTCGCATTGCGACAAGGTCCCAAACAACCGGGGAAACCATTTTTCATGACCTTACTGGTACTCCCAAGAATAAAACCAAGCAAGTCGTAAGCTCACCAGTCACAAAAGACCTATTTTCTCCAGGAACATCGAGTGGACCTACGCCCGTAATATCAGTTGCCACTAGTGTTCCCATTGTCAGTAATATTTCTACTGCTATTGTAGGTTTGTCTTCATCAATTTTGAGTCAAATGGCTCAAGCTCCAGCAGCTCCTTGGTATGGAGCTAACAATACTCCTTTGAATATTGCTGGGGATATCCATGAAATCCCCAAGAACATTGAAATATTTCTGCCTAAATATAAACCAGATGGCCCAAGAACAGCAGAAGAACATATCCAAGCCTATAGGGATGTTTTAATTAGGCTGCAAGTTCAATATGAAGATGTGGCTTGCAGACTTTTCCCCATGAGCTTAGATCCAATAGCATATGAATGGTATATATGCTTACCAACTGGTTCAATCACTTCTTGGACACAAATGGAAAATGCCTTTGTTAATCAATTTAGGTCACCCTTGGATCCCGCAACCATTTACAATCAGTTTATTACATGCAAAAGGGGCCAGGGGGAACCGATCAGAATGTTTAATCAGAGATTCCAAAAGTGCTATAATAGAGCAATTAGGCACTTTGCCATCGATCCCGCAGTGGCTTTGCAGATATATTTTGGGGCATTGGACCCCATGACAGCCATGTTTGCGAGACGCAATCCTCAAGTCACCACGCTGGCTTTAGCCTATAATGAAGCCATGACTATCGAGCAGCAAATGACACCACAAGGCTACGGGTTTACCCAGATGCCTATGATGGGACAATATGCTCCATATGGTCAAGCTCCCTTGGCAAATCAAATCATGGCACCTCAAGTGCCAAGCATGAATGCCTTCCCATATCAGTAGCCGTATCCACCAACACCTGCATATGCACCCATTCCAATCCAACCAATCACATCCATTCCACCTGTTCTCGCATTTTTGTAGAATAGTCAATCGACTATGCAAGGAACTAGCCAAGTTAATCCTCAGGCTATAGTTCCTTTTCCAAATCCAACTCCGATTCAGAGTGTCAATCCATACGGGAATCAAATTCCTCAGAACCCGACCCAAATGTTGAATCAAGACCCCATCAATTATGCGAATCCAACGGGGGTTAACAACAATGTGATTCCACCGAAGGAGATTTATTCGAAGTCGAAGAGCTCAAGAAATTAGTTCATAAACTGAGCAATGACAGGGTTCAACAGTAGAAGTATGAGTCCCATGCCCCTCACCCAAATCAAAATTTTAACAATAGAGGGAGGCACTGGAACACCAAGCCAAACAATGGGGGAGTTCCCGCTCCCATTGCTAATCAACTAGATACTTCTACAGGACCTAGCCAATCCAATTCTCTTTTGAATCTTTCAGATTTGGCATGGGAAAGGGGGTGCAGGTTGCACAACACAAAAGAACACAATGAGAGGAATTGTCCTGAAATTGCTAGATACACTCATTGTCTTCAGGCACAAGTTGATGATTTGGAACTGGTATCAAATGAGGGTCCATCGCAACATCAAGATGATAATATTATGGTGATGGAAACTGTATATCATCAAGAAGGTGAGAGTGAGGAAGAAGAAGACGAAATTTTGGAACAGGAGGTGCAAGCTTTTCGAGATTTCAGAAAGGGGAATCATGGATACCATTTGAGAAGTAAATCTAAAGCCCCTAAAACCTCATCAACACCTCCAAACAATTCCATTCTTCCTCCAGATACTAAGGCAAATAATAATCCTCCCCCTCCACTCAGAAGAGAAATGTCTAATGACGTACAGAAGACAGTCAAATTTGAAAAACCAAACTATGACATAGTGGAGGATCTAAAGAAGTCCAAATCTAGCCTTTCGTTCTTGGACGCGGCTAGATTGCCTGGCCAAAAGGAGGCGTTGATAAAAGCTTTGAACTCACCTGATCCAATGTGGAAGGAAAAAAGAGTTGAGTCCCATCTGATTTTGCGAAAGGAGAGAAGGGATGTCCCGCCATTCTTATTGACTCTGAGAATTGCGGGTAAGAATTTGCATAACTGTTTGGTGGACACAGGTGCCACGAGCAACCTCATGCCTTCAGAGATATGTAAAATGCTAGGTCTGCAACCTGTTTCATCCAAATGTACGGTCTTGCAATTGGACCGTTCAGAGGTAAATGTGGTAGGGACCTTATATGATGTCAAGATTCAATTAAATTCTGAACCCAGGGTCCAACAAGTTGTAGACATTCTGGTGGTTAATATCCCAAGTAGGTATGGAATGTTACTTGCGAGGGATTGGATGAAAACTCTGAATGGCTATTTTTCAATAGACTGCTCACATATGTGGCTACCATGGAAAGGAATTGCAAACCAAATCAGAGTGGAAAATGAACCGAGGCTCAAAGAAATCATAACAAAATTTAACAAGCCGAATGAAGTTCAATTTTCTGAGCCAGAACTGGGGGTTTATGCACTTGATGTTGAGGAAGTTACTGAAGAGCCTAAAGAGGAAACATGTCATGGTGGCTCTTCTGAGGAAAATGATTGCACATGGTTGCTCAGGTTCGATGGATCAAAATCTAGACAGGGAGCAGGAGCAGGAGTCGAGCTCACTGGCCCAGGGGGTAAACCATTATTGGCTGCTTACTGATCGCAATTTCCTTGCACGAACAATGTGGCGGAATACGAAGCATTGATCTTTGGTTTACGTCTAGCATTGAGCAAGCATGTTAAATGCTTGAAGGTTTTGGGAGATTCTGAGTTGGTAGTCAAGCAAATCAAAGGACAATATACATGCCGTGACAGGAGACTAAGCCTTTATAGAACTAGGGTTATGGACCTCATTGAGGAGTTCGATGCGTTCAATATAGCCCTTATTTCTAGGAAAGGAAATCGAATAGCAGACTCTCTTGCAGTCGTCACGGGCATGTTAAACCCGGTTGATATAAAAAGATGTAAAAATTTCTCCATTGAATTGGTTCCTTGTCCATCAATACCCGACAATGTCAAGAATTTTCAGGTTTTCGAAAATGACAGACACATCTTCAAGTTTGTCACGAACTCGGGTATTTTTGAAAATCAGGTGATTGATGAGGAGCAAAGGTGGCAAGATGAAATAGAAAGCGAGAGTGAAACCGCCTGTCAATCTAACAAGATACCTAAAGACGTGGTTTCATTAGAGAAAATGTTCGACATGGGATACAAGACCAAAAAAGAAAAAGAGTCCCACTCCCCAAAGATGCATGTGATTCAATTAATCTAGGGAGTGCCAGACAATCCAAAGGAGGTGTACATTGCAAAGGCATGTACAGAGGAAGAAAGGAGCAACATAATGCAGGCATTGAAGCATTACATAGATTGCATTGCTTGGAATTACAATGAGCTGAAAACATACAACCAAGACATTATCACACATACCATCCCTTTAAAGCCAGACTCCAAGCCTTTTAGGCAAAGACAACGAGTTGTTAACCCGCTATTGGAGCCTTTAATCGAAAGGGAGGTCAAAATATTATTGGAAGCGAAAATCATTTTTCCTGTTAGGCACTCAACCTGGGTTGCTAACCTCGTTCCAAGAAGGAAAAAGAGTGGAGAGATTAGGTCGTGCATAGATTTTCGAAATCTTAATAAAGCCTCTCAAAAAGATAATTATCCATTGCCATCAATTGATGAAATTCTACAAATGGTAAATGGATCTGAAATGATGTCCTTTCTTGATGGGTATTCTGGATACAACCAAATTCTTATACATCCAAATGACAGGATGAAAACAGCCTTCACTACCAAGTGGGGGACATTTGCATATAAGAGAATGTCGTTCGGACTGTTAAATGCTGGTGCAACTTTTCAACGTGCCATGGATTATGCATTCAAAGGGCTCATAGGCAAATGTATCATCGTGTATGTGGATGATATCCCAGTTTTCTCGAAAAAGAGAGAGGACCATGTCAAAGATTTAAAGAAAGTGCTTCAAAGATGCAGAGAACATGGAATTTCCTTAAATCCCAAAAAGTGCATTTTCGGAGTTACAGAAGGAAAATTGCTTGGTCACATCATTTCAAAAGAGGGCATATCCATCGACCCAGAAAGGATACAAGCTATCCAAAGCCTACCTCTCCCGAGTAGTAAAAAGGAATTGAGATCTTTCTTTGGGCAGGTTAATTTTGTGAGGAAGTTTATCTCTAGCTTTGCTGAGATAGCCAAACCTCTGAACAAGATGCTCAAGAAATATGTGGATGTAAAATGGAACGAGGAAAGTAGAGTGGCCTTCCAGAACATCAAAGATGCCATTTCCAGGGCCCCGGTCCTTATAAGTCCAGACTACTCCAAGCCTTTCTATATTTATGCTTTTGCATCAGAACACTCTTTTGCGAGTGTCTTAACCCAAAAAGGCGAGGATAGTGCAGAAAAACCCATAGCATTTTTAAGTGCCCCCTTGAAAGATGCTCAATTAAGGTATTCAATCCTTGATAAGCAAATGTACGCACTTTTTAAAACGGTGAAAAAATTTAGGCACTACATTGTACACAGTAGAGTTATTGCCATCGTGCCTGACTCTGCTGTTAAGACCATGTTTTTACAAAATGAACTAGGTGAGAAAAGAGGGAAATGGATTTCCACCATCCAAGAATTTGATCTCGAAATCCAACCTATGAGACTAGTTCGAGGACAAGGACTGGCGAAGGCGATCGCAGAAAATAATCCGTAGATAACATGCCAATACTCGAACACAGAATACATTGCTAAGGATGACTGGTATGTTGATATTGTGCAATTTTTATTGATTGGTAAGTGTCCTTCTAATCTGAATTCAACCCAGAGAAGAGCTTTAAGGCTTAAGTCTATCAATTATCTGATGAAATCTGGTGTTCTTTACAGGAAGAATCATGAAGGGATCTACCTGAGGTGCCTGAACAAAGAAGAAGCTGCCAGGGTGTTGCAGGAATTTCACGGGAAACATGGAACTGGTCATGGTGCGGCCAATGCTACAACACATCAAATCCTGAGAGCAGGATACTACTGGCCCCATATTTTCAAAGATGCACATGCCCATGTACGATCTTGTCATATCTGCCAAGTGGCTGCCAATAGAGAAAGAAATGCAGCCATGCCGTTACAACCTGTAGTTGAAATGAGACCATTTGCACAGTGGGGACTAGATTTCATTGGGGTTATTAACCCAAATTCTTTTGATTCTCATAAATTCATATTGACAGCTACAGACTACTGTACAAGGTGGACAGAAGCGATTCCTACTAAACATGCCACCACAGACGTTGTAATTAAATTCCTTGAGGACCATATTATAACAAGATTTGGAATGCCCAATTCTATTGTCAGTGACAATGGTAAAGCTTTTATTTCTACACAATTTGCAGATTGGGCATATGATAACAAAGTGAGCTTAAAATTTGCATCCAATTATTATCCTCAAGGAAATGGGTTGGCCGAATCTTCAAATAAAAATTTGTTGAATACCATTAAGAAGTTGCTTGGAAAAGAACCCTCGGGATTGGCACGGCCAATTGAAATTTGCCCTTTGGGCAGATAGGACCAGAGTGAAAGAATCCATAGGGAATACTCCCTATCATTTGGTCTATGGGCAAGACCCGATATTTCCTGCAAATTTGAAGTTGCAGACCTTACATTTCATACAAGAGTACTTGGGGACAGATGATCAAGTTGAAGCCAGGTCAAGTCATTTGCTGCACCTTGATGAAAAGAGAGAAGAAGCCATGAATCACATGAATAAACACCAGGAAGTTATCAAAAGATGGTTTGACAGAAGGGCCAAAGTTAAATCATTCAGAATTTCAGATTTGGTATTACTATGGGACAAAAGACATGAGGAAAAAGGGAATCATCAAAAGTTTGATTGTCTTTGGTTAGGCCCATATCAGATTTCAGAGATTCTTGGGAAGAATACCTTCGGGCTAAAAACTTTAGAAGGGAGAGATTTTATGCTACCGGTTAATGGGCAGATTTTAAAGCATTATTTTAGCCCTTAGGTTGTGAGATTTTGATATTATTCTTTCGGTTTTGGTGGGGATTTTCAGTTTTTGTTTTTATTGTTTAGGATTGTTAGTCTAGCTAGGATTTTGGTTGTGGATTTGATTTCAATTGACATGTTTTGGTTTATTTTGATAAAAAAAAAAAAAATAATAATAATAATAAAAATAAATAAAAATAAAAAAAAATTGAGATGTCAACTTATGCTTAAGGTTAGGAGAATATGAAATATTGGAATTGTCCTGTAAAAGCTCCACAAGTAACACAAGCATCTTAAGTTATATTGTTTGATTTTGTGATGCATGAAAGAGTCAGTTTTGCATGACAAATCATTTCATTTGCAATTCAAGAGATAATGCATTCATGTTCCATCTCACTTTACATACATTTCATCTTAGTTGCATATGCATCTTAGGTACAAATCATTAAAGTATGTCAAATCCTCTTAGGGTTGTGTTATAACATAAATGTAAGAAAAATCCTAAGGTTGGAAACTGAGTCTTGAGATATCTAGAACCAAGCACGTCTCATACATTAAAAAATATCTTAAGCAAAATGATC
Organism: Wollemia nobilis; assembly: GCA_028583015.1. Classification (NCBI taxonomy): domain Eukaryota; kingdom Viridiplantae; phylum Streptophyta; class Pinopsida; order Araucariales; family Araucariaceae; genus Wollemia; species Wollemia nobilis. The sequence goes on along the minus strand of JAQPPZ010016436.1, from coordinate 15,364,109 downwards.
AAAACCTAACTTGGAAGAAAAGGTTGGGCGAAAGTGGTTTTCATGTCTATCCTATTATGCAACATGATCCTTAAAACAGTGGTTTTGACCACTTCCATAGAGCTTAAAGCCTAAAATCAGAGTAGTAAGGATAGGGTTAAATCCTCATCGAACTTAGGTTGAGGATCCAATTCCCCAAAGCTTTGATTTGACCTACATGGAGTAGTAAGGATAGGGCATAAATTCTCATCTCGCTTAGGTTGAGAATCTGATTCCCCAAAGCTCTTATGTCTCATTTCATAATAAATCTTGGATTGGAAGGATCGTACTACTTGTCCTCTGCAAAGGATGGGTAGTCATCCCCAAGGTCTAAGCAATAAAATTAATATTTTCCATTTACACCTAAAGTTTGGATTGGAAGGATCGTACTACATGTCCCTAGCCAGGATGGGTAGTCATCCCTAAGGTCCAAGAAGTAAAAAAATAAAATTTTCCCATCTCATATTTATATTGGATTGGAAGGATCGTACTACGTGTCCTCTGCAAAGGATGGGTAGTCATCCCCAAGGTCCAAAGAAATGAAGATAAGTTTTGGATTGTGGGGTTAGATATGCCCATGCATGGCAACATGTCTTGTCTAAAAAACAAGACCACTGCTTGTCCAAAGGGTTAGACTAGCATGACCATTTCTTCCATAATTGGTTAAATTATTTTGCTCAAAGTGAGGTAATGAATTCTAAATCAGAATAGTAAGGATAGGGTTAAACTCTCATCTCGGTTGGTTGGGAGTCTGATTCCCCAAAGTTCTGATTTCACATTCACTTGCACATGGGTTCAAGATAGTAGGGACTCATAACCAACTTTGGGATATAATAAAACAATTCATTAGTGGATCCTAAGAGGGTTTGGCAATCTTGAATGTTTGTACATAATACTAGAAGAATGACTATGCCTTTTATAAAAGCAAAATCTCCTAGCATATTCATTAGGTTACACAAATCATTCACAATCTCGCATATGCATTCATGCAAAACTGACAATGGAATGTTGATCAATTTCAAATGATGGGGAAAGAAATTCATTGCACACACTGAGCTAATACTTGATGATTCTAATGATTCATGTACTTCTGATCTTTGGGCATTTGTTTATATTGCTTATGTGCTAACACATGTTTTCGAGTTTGTGATATGTTTCAGATTGGGTTCTCACTAAAATGCTCAAGAGCATTTGACAGCAGAGTCGCCATTTGTTGTGGCTGATCCACAACACACCCCAAAATTGGGGACCCACCTTTTTTGCAGGCTTGCAGAGAAAATCTCAGTGACCCAGATGCTAAAAATGAAGAAAAGAGGCAAAAAAATGCACAAGTGTAGAAAGTGTCACGAAATCGCGACATGTCGCGCCATCGCTGTCGAAAAATAGAAAGTGTCATGAAATCGCGACATGTCGCTCCATCGCTGCTAAAAAATGAAAGGTGTCACGAAATCGTGACATGTTGAGCCGTCGTAGTCAAAAATGAAAAGGTGTCACGAAATCGTGACATGTTGCTCCATCGCGCCCGAAGAGGAGAGAGAAAGGAAAATGGAAAGGCGTAGCGAAATCGTGACATGTCGCAAAATCATGGGTCAAACCGGTCAAATAGAGCAAAAGCAGAAAGGCGTAGCGATATCGTGACAAAAATCAGCAAAGGTGCATGAAGCGCAAAATGGTCGCGAAATCAGGAAGAATCGACCGGAAGGCATGAAGAGAGAAAATGGTCGCAAAATCATGACAAAAGCAGCAAGGGGGATGAAGAGAAAAGGCGTCACGAAATCGCGATAGGTCACGGTTTCGCGGCTCCAAAGAAGCGAAGTAGTACGGATGGAGATAGCGTAGCGATTTCACGACGAAAAGTTGGCAAGTGTACGACAGAGAAAAATGGTCGCGAAATCGCGACAGCATTGAGCGCAAAGGAGTGCAGAGTAAAATGGTCATGAAATCGTGACAGGTTGCGGCCGAAGCGTACGAAGATCAAAATGGTAGCGAAATCGTGACAGGTTGCGACGAGAAGGCCCGAAATAGAAAATGGTCGTGAAATCATGACAGGTTGTGGCCGAAGAGTACGGAGATCAAAACGGTAGCGAAATCATGATAGATTGCGGCAAGAGGGCCCGAAGGAGAAAATGGTCACGAAATCGCGACGAGTTGCGGCCGAAGCGTACGGAGAATAAAAGCGTCGCGATATCGCGACATGTCACGATTTCGCGACATGTCGCGTTTTCGCTGTGTAAGTGAAGGAGCAAGGCCGCGGGCTATTTTTGGTCACGATTTTCATGGGACCATTATGGAACATGCAAAAATGCATCGAACACGTGGCGCAAGGGCATGAGGTTTATGATAACGCTTCAGAGCGACGGTTACAATACGCAGACAGGACCAAACGTTTCAAATTCGAGCGAAAGGTCAAAGCATCAAAGAAGCGGGAAAATGAAACGAAGCGTTCTGGGAGGTGAAACGAAACGATGCAGGTGAACCGAAGAGCCATGCCAGACAGTATAAAATTGGAAGCGCAGATTGAACAGGGGTTGGAAATTGCTGCTAGCAGAGTTGCAGAGACAAGGGCTGCATGCCATTCTGGGCTTGCACTTGGAGCAATTTCCTTCATTTGTTCTAGATTTGTTTTGAACCAGGAACATTCTGTAATTGTAATTGATATACCATTTTAATACAGAAACACAGAGAGTTGGCATCTCATTGATGAGAAAGAAGGAGTCATTTTTGCATGTATAATTTAATGTTTATCTTTCCCTTTCAGATTTTAGGTTTATAGATGGAGTTTAATGCGAGTCCTCTCGGTTGCTTCATGCGAAGGCCTAAAATTTGAAATTACAGTAAAACCCTAGAAACCCGCACCTAGCTTATCAGGATTGTGCGTAAGTGCAGATTCAATAGGTTAGGTTGCATGCAGAAAACCTCATTATCTTCGGTTTCATCGAATTGATGACAGCATTCTGGATGTAGTTTAGTTGCATCTTCATTTGCATTTATTTTATTTTCAAACCCTTATTTTATTTTCTGCATTTTAATTACAGTCATTTAAATAAATAATTGAAAATCCATCAAAGCTCAGAGTCCATTGCAAATCCAAATTAAAGTAAACTACAGTGCCCCTTGTTAACATCCACTTGCAACCCTAAGGTATTCCCTGCATTTACATTGAACAACATCATTGGTGTTTTAGAACCAACATAATAGGAACCTTGGAGAAATTACTTTGTTATAATTTCTTTGCAAGCAGAGGATTTTGGGACTCAGATCCTACCGGAGAGTGTGCTTTCACAATTGGGTGAAAACACCACTCAACAAGTGTAAAATTTTGATATTGTTTAGAGGCTATAACTTACCCTTCACTTGTCAGAGAGGGGTATTTTAGTTTCTATTTATCCTTCATTTGAATTAAATCCCTTCCTTTTGGTGGGTTTATCAGTCCTCTTTCTTTTTAATTTATCCATTATGGGTTCCATTTATCTATCCTTCTACTTTATCATTTTGTGTTTTCTCCTTCCCCTTCTAGGGTGTATCTATTGCTTTATTTTTTGTATTCATCTTCTTATGCTACTTATATTGCTTTTTTATGATAGGTTCCTTATCCTTAAAGTGTAAATATGGAATCCCCATTCTAAGGGATGTTGTATCTTTTTAATTTTTTACTTGTCTCTTAACTATTTTTTCTTCAAAAGACTTCCTCTTACACCTAGTTTTAACTCCTTATTGATTGACGTTTATGCCATCATATTCAAAAAATAATTCTTTATCTACCTTTATAGCACTAAAATTTTCTAGGATTTCCTTGTTGGAATTGAGCAAGGTAGGTATTGTGATGCTTGAGGTTTTTGATATATGGATAAATTCACTATGGAACTATTTGACCTATGATGATAGCCTTTTGAGCCTAACATTGTTGATTGTATTGAATAGTATGAGAATGCTTGATGGATCCAAGACACTTTTTGGGGGTATTCCTATCATTATAAGGAAGATACCATTACAAATATATCTATATATTGGTGTTATCCATATGATTGTGAGTTGGGTTTACTTATTGATATATGGATTGTTGAGGTACCTAGTATTTTGTTAGGTATAGAGTATTTCATGTTTTCCAATTCTATGGTTGTTGCCACTATTGCTTCATAGAATTATTCTATTTCACCAAGTTTTTGATCACCTCCATAATTTTGTTCATCATAATATTTTTGTTGGACTAATTTATTAAGTTGGATGGAGCAAAAAGGGCTAGATGTTGTTGCTAAAAGGCTATAGTGGATGAGTGGAAGCATATTTTTGGGGATTAGGAATAGATAAAATGTTAGGTGTGGATCAAGGTATAGGTGTACTCTAGGAAATTTGGTTTACATAAGCCATTAGTGGAGGAAAAGTATTCTCTACTATAGCAACTTCTTCAAATACTATACATAGTGTATGATGATGAACATTACAAACCACTATATCTAAACTAGATTGTAAACCTTTGATGTAATATGGTAATGCATATTCTTCATTTAGCCTAACTTTTTATTGGATTCAGTTCACAATATTCAAGAATCTAGTATTAAAATCATGTATATTTTCCTAAGGATGTATTTGCATTACATTTAAATAAAATAAAATTGAGTAACCATTTCACATGCTACCAAATATACATATAAATGGTTCCACTTTTGATGCCAAACTAGTCACTAAATTATTTGATAATTCCCCATACCATAAAGTAGCTTTATCATGAAGGGAATAAATTAGTAAGCATATCATTATGTCCTCTTGAATTTGGTGAATTGATTTGAGCCTAGAAAAATTGTTGAGGTGATCTAATGTTGTATTGTTTCAATTCCTGTTGAAGGTAGGTAATACTTTTATATCTACTAGGAAAATAAGAGAATAAGCCTCCAAAGTTATAAATCCTTAGTAGGTCTAGTCAAAGGGTTGGTTTTGGAGCCTAGGGGTTGCTTTTAGATTGTTTTGTTAAGGAGGAGGTTGACCATATTATTGTTTAGGATGAGGATATTCCATAGCTATGAGGTGGGTGTGAAAGGCATGGAGGATATGGATATGAAAGATAATAAGACACAGGGTACTAAAGTGGAAAATTCTAGTAAGCTCAATATTGGTTTGGAGGTGGTTGAATATTCTATTATGAAGGTAATTTAGATATATCTATGGAGTTTATTAGTTTTGGGGAGCTGGACCTTGTACATTTTTCTATGTTTGAATAGTTGGAGGTAGTGTCGATTCCTAGTGTTTCCCTAGAATACCTATGACCCCATTTGTCTAGTCATTACTTGTATATTTAAAGCAAAGTTAAGATTTAAGCTTAACGATCCTATGGGAGTTTAAGGTTGACCTAGAGAGATGTTGGAAATATTTGATAAACTATATTCAAGTGGGATTTGAATTAGAGGAGTGCCTATAGGAGGGATATTTTATGTACTAGAGGCCTTTAGTGGGTTCTATAATTGACTAGCAAAGAGTGGATATTTGTATGGTTGTTCAAATTAATCAATATCTCATAAAGAGGATTAGTGTGATTCAAGGTAGAGGATGGATTAGACAAAGTTTTATTTTCTAGAGTTAATAAATAACTATTTTATTAGCTCAAGTAACCAATTTATGGTGGAAGGAAGCCTTGGCTAATTGGATTAGCCATAGGAATTTTACCCTTTCATAGGATAGGATTGTATATGAGAACATTTTAAAACTCATCCTCTTGATGCACCCACATGGTGGTTTGTTCTTTTCTCTTTCCTTTATCATGTATTTAGTGGTATGTGACAACGTATATTGTTTGGTGATATTTCTCCATTTTCCAAGTCTTTGGTCATTTATTCATAAGCTTGCATGTATGTACCTACATAGATAAAGTATTAGGGGTAAAAATAAAAAAATAAAAAATGATGCCTATGAAATAATTTGCTCGCAATTTCAAGATGTTTTGCTAGCAAAAACCAATTTTGAAGAGTTTTCATAAGTGAGATGTTTTGTTCCAAAACTTTAGGCAATTCAGTAGCTAATTTTGGGTGCTTTTCTTGCAAAGTTTGGACTTAGAAAATTTTTACAAGAAAGGGAGCTAAGTGGATAATTAGAGTGAATCATCCTCAAGGGTGGAATGAATCATCTTCCTATAAGGGGGAAATAATTTTTTTTTCTAGTGTATTGCTTATCAAACTTAGAGTAAATTACTCATTGAATATATCAGATAGATTTTACTATGTTAGGGTGAATCTCTCACTTTTTTCAAGTGAATTGATTGCTACTTTAACATTTGAAAAATAATAGCTCAATATGTATTGAAAGCGCTTTTTACCCATGAAACATGCATATATAAGATCATATTTAAGTTTTGATGCTGCTCAAATACTATTGAAGTTGTCATATTTTGTGAAAATTTTGAAGTTTTGAAGTTCATGTTGAAGTCACCATTTGTAAAGTACCTAACAAATTTGAGCAAAAATAATAAAAAAATGATCAATTTTTAAGTCAAATTGAGACTGAAACTGAAAAATATAGTCCTTGACATTGGCAAACTATTCTAGATTTGACCTATGAAAGTTATAGATATTATCAAGTGAATCACTTTGTGTATCAAGGAAGATTTCTTGGAAATTGTAATCAAATCATTCACTTTGATTTCCCTAGCATATTTTTAAGTTTTTTTTATCAAAATGGAGTGAATCGTTTTGAGTTTTAGAGCAAATTGCTTCCTAATATTGACTTAATGAAAAACTTTCTTGATTTTAATCCAATTAATCTATCAATAGAAAATAAAAATTTAGAATAGAAATCAAGACTTTGAATGTAAATTTGAGAAAAATGAGAGTTGGTGTATACACCTAAAATACGTCATGTTGAGGATACTACCCATATGGACTCATTTTAGACCATAAGACCCACCTTGGGCAACCTCAGGATAAAAATAGTGGTTTTCACCACTCAAACAGGGATATACCTCTTTGCAACCATGGTCGTATCACCTTGAGATGACCTTTAGACCAGGGCTATATCACCCCGATATGGCCTCCAGTTGGGCCATATCACCCTAATATGATCGTGCTAGAAGTAGAATAAAAAAAGGAGGGGACTTAAATAGCAACCATAATTACTAGTTAATCCTACAAATGAACCCACACCCAAATTTAGCATGTGCATGAGCCTAGATTAGAGCAACTACATGACACAATTAGTTGTATGGAAATTTTGAAGATAGGCATTCACTTTTATCAATGTGAACTATCCATTGAATTCTAGATTTTTGCTTCCATAAGAGTTCTCTTTTTTCCCATTCCTCTAACTGATATGTGAGTCTAATTTCATCTGTACTTCTGCTCTATGTGAGGCCATATAAACAGATTTTCTTATTAAAATTTTCAAGTTGAGCAATAAATTCATATTTGTTTTGTTTAACATCCCAAAACTCCTTCCAGTTCCAAGTATTGATTTTGGATTTAATATATTGCAACCTTTTGGAAAAATAGTACATCTTAGTCCCATATCTTGGTTTACCTTCCTCCCACCATTGTTGCACTCAAGGTCTGAAGGAACTATATCTAAGCCACATTAACTAGAATTGAAAAGGAGAGAAACTCACGTTGGTTTTCCAAATTTCCACCATGATTGGCCAGTGATCTGAACCAACATTGTTAAGAGCATTTACTTTAGGAATGTGACCATGGATTAAGAAATGGTTAGAGAGCAGGAACCTATCTAGTCTCTCCATGATATAAGCTAAGCCTTACCATATTTTAGACCAAGTCATTAGGCTATTATTTGGCTAGATGTCCACAAGATGAAGGTTTACCATATATTCATTCATGAGGTTAGTGCTATTGTCCAAATTTGTATTTCCCTCCATTTTATCATTGATAGAGAGGATGGTGTTGAAATATCCTCCTATCAAGATCTAAGATTTAGGAAAGTGAGAGATAATATAAGTTATGTCTTTCCACTATTTTTTTCCCTCCAAAGAAGTCGGAGCATAAATAGTTATGCAAAGCATTTTTTGGTTGGAATGTCTACTTTGAATAGCTATAGCTAAAAGACCCCAACTTCCAACCATATGGTGAATAAATACCTCTTTTGGATCCCAAAGGTAAGCAATGCCACTAGAAGTCCCCTGGGAACTGAGGAAAACAACTTTTCCAAATGGCTAGATTTTACTAGCAATTGAATCCATTTCCTCTATTGACATCTTCGTTTCTTGAAGGAAAAAAAGATGAGGATGGTTTATCTAAATCATTCTTCTAATTTCATTTTATTTTGAAAGAATCCCTTTGAATCCTCTAATATTCCAAGTGATGATATTCATTAATAACATGGCTAAAATAGTTGGTAAGGAAATTAATATTACCTTCCTCTACAAGCTTGTCACTTTATTTTACCATATACTATTGATTGGTCTTGCGACCTACCTTTTGATTAGAATCCATCTTCAATTTTTTTCCTTGTTTCTTGACTTACTCCAATTGAATCCGGTATGTCTTCTAACCTTGAAGAATGCATGTACAAAGTCAAAGTGTTGTTGGAAGGTTCAACAGAGTCTATCTTGGGACATGTATTATTTGAACTCTCAACATTTAAAAGATTGTTTTTCTTATGTATATTTTATGCATTTTTGTTGTCAAAAACTTTTGATTTGTTGGTTTATCTCTGAGTCATTTCTTTCATCTCTAAATTGTGTTTCCAATATTTATGTTTCCATTATTTCCTCTTCCTCACATAGGGCATCATTTGTGGAAAGGATTTCAAACATATTAGTAGATAACTTTGATTGATCCTTCATAACTCGTTTTTTTTTAGTGTTCTTCTTCTTAGGCATTTGGAAACCTGTTGAATTTGTATCTTATTTATTATGATCTAGAATTTTATTTGGGCAAACACTAGCCAAATGACCATATTCATGGCAAATTATACAACAAAAAGGAATGTTCTCATAGTCCACTACTCGCTCCCAAGTGTCCTCCCCAAATTGTAATGTGCTATTTTGAGGTAGGGATTTGTCAAAATCTATTAAAACACAAATTCAAGCATAAATAATATGTTCAAATTTTTGAGTACAATCAATAGTTATCATAAAAGTCCCCAAATAGTTTCCTATTGAAGAAAAACTGTTGAATTCTAGAATTCAATTGGGAGGCCAAAGAGTCTAATCCACACAGGACCTATAGAAGGCATATCTTCTTTGGATTTAAATTTAGTATGCTAGGGCTTCATAAAAATACATACCCTTCCAAAGAACCAGGGACCCCCTTGAAATGTTTTCTCTCTATATTCATTATTATCAAATAAAAAAAGAAAATAACCATTTGGATAAATAGATATTTGTAACTCACCTTTAGTTTTATAGCTTTTTGCAGCCCAGACTTTGAAAGCAGATAGGCTTGGATGAAAACCCAAGAAATAACAAATTAGACCTCTTTTTCTAGATCTTCAATGCTAGTTTGAATGTCAACCATATTAAGCTTAACAATAGGAGTTCCATCAACTGCTCTAAGACATCCTAACTCAGTTTTCCTTGAATAAATATTAGATATTCTTAGAGGTTTACAAGAAGCCCTAAGATTAATGTTAGCATTAGGCTGAGGTTGTCCACCATGAAGGACATCCCTAAAATTCTTTCCCTCGAAAGGTGTTTCCATTGTGGATTTATTTTGGGGGTACACCTTAGCACTAGATTCACTTGATATATGAACTATTTTTTATCAGCTTCATGAAACTTGTTTTGTGATATCTTTAATCCATGCCCTAGACATCGAGGAAAGGTATGCTTTTCACTTTTGTTTTGTGCAGCAAATTGGAAGCCATTGTAAATAAAGTTACCACATGATCTGTTGAAAGATAAATTTGTAACCCATAGTGGATCCCCTGTAACATATCCTACTAAATTATTGAGCAAAAACCAAAAAACTATTGGCCACTAGGGCCCAAAGGCCCCAAAAAATATTCTTTGGAGCTGCTTGCACTCAACCTAGATGAAACCCTTGCACATTTGCTTGCCAAAACTCTTTTTCACACATAGGGATGTTCTAGGATTTGTGTTGCTCCAAATTATATGAAATGGGTGGTGATGTTCTAGGGTTTATCAGACATCTACCCTCAAAATTTTAGCTCAATCCGAGTCCGGATGAGTGAAATATGGCTAAAACAAGTTTGGTAGTTTGGGAAGTCCTGCGAAAAATGTCCTATCATCTCCTTATACCTCCGATTAGCACATAATTCACCCTCAATATTTTGGCAATATTGAAAAAAAAATCAGTTTCTCTTTCCTTTCTTGGTTGTCATTCTTTAAATTTGTTTCAATGTTGAAATTCCTCTTGTTTCTCTTCTTCTTCTTCAAATAAATTTTAATATGTCATTCATCTTCAATCAACTTCAATTTCAAATTTTTAATATTTAACTAATCTCAATCAATATTAAAATAACTCAATTTCACTTCATTTCCTTATATCTCCCAATTAATGTATTCATTTTTCAAATATTCCTTTTAACTCCTAAATTTGATTATTTCTATTAATAAAACCTTATAACTCCTAATTTAAAAACTTGTAACTCTCAAACTTTAAAGAATCAAATATTTCTCCAAATAATGCACCCAAGCATATAAACTATGTGTCCTCCATTTCATAATCATAAAATTCAAAATTTTACCTTAGTATGGCACCATGTCTTGATTTTAGGGCATCCAAAGTGTACGTTACACGAATTGCTCATGGTTTAGGCAATGACTAAGATGTTATTTTTGAAGTTTGATTCTCATGTCGTCTTCCTACAACGTCATATGCATATGATTAGGTCATTTAATGCCCTTCCTTCCTTAATATTTCTAGCTCTTAGATGTTTCTTATGGATCCAATTTACTTAGGATTCAAGATTTTGTTTAGCTTCAATCTCCTCATGTTTTAGGCTCACATTCCAAGCTTTAGTTTTCTCATGTTTGGTTTTCTGTTGACTCCAATATGCTCATATTCTAGGCTCATGTTTTACTTCAATATTCTCATGTTTGACTTCAATTTGGTCACATTCCAGGGTTCTCCTTCCAATTTTTTTAGGTTTCTTAAAAATCCTTTTTCTTAGATGTATCTCCACTCAGCTGTGATCTTCCTTATCTTATCAACTTAGTAATTTTGCATGTTCTCCCACATTCTCTAAATTCACAAATTCTTCACTACAATATCTTCTCACGTTTCTCTTAAAAATATCCTCCAATATTCTTCTTATTTCCACTATTTTGATCTTCTCCTTCGATCTTCATAGTTAATATATTCTACAATCCTCTAATATCTTCATTGTAATATTCTTCTTGTCCTCCTTCAAACTCTTCACTTTAAAAAATTCTTCACTTCAACAATATATTCTCTTCGACAATCCTTCCTCCACTCCAATACAAAAATCTCATGTTCTTCTCCTTCAATATTATTTTTCTCACTTTATTTCTTTCTTCCATCAAATTTCTTCTTCCTTCAGTATTCTTCTTCCTCACTCCTTCACATCCAAATTTGCACACTCAAATTTGCACTCTTTATTAGATCTCTCTACATTCAGTATCCTTTTATCTCTAGCCTAGATAGGGCTCATTAAAGTGGATCTAATACAACTATTAGCAAATGGGCCCAAAGTTATCACAAGTCCAATTTCCCAAGATCATAAAATTACTTGTAAAATAATCTCACACAATTACAACAACAAATATTGCACAACAAATTTTTTCTATTACATTAATAAATCAAAATTTCTCATATTACAAACATGTTATATATCATGGATCTTTATCTCTAATATATAACCTTACAAAAGACTCTTCAATACTCTTGAATTGTGCTCTCCTCAAACTCATGGGATATGCAACATTTCACATGCCTTTCATACATTATGACAAAGCTTCTCATGATTACATAACTTTCTACTTCTAATATTGACACATCACATATGAATATTCACTTACACACGTGGCACCTAACACTCATAACTCTTCATTTACACACGACACCTTTAACTTGTAAATCACACTTGCACACTTGACACATTTTACTCTTAATTACATAACACAAACACTCTTCATATATTGAAACCTACTATTGACACATATTAAACACACTCATAATATAAATATTTACAATGGTACTTCATGGTACAAAATAATATAATATCATGAATAATAAGGATATATATGGATAGATCCATGGTATCATCCTCATGCTCAACATTATCTACTTTAGTTGGTTGCTCCTACCATAATGAATATTTATATTCTAACACTACTGCTTATTCAAATTCCATTTAAAAGTTATGATATTCTTCACAAGGATGATCTTGGGGATGGTGTGAACAACATTTGAAATAAAAAACCATATAGATTCTTGTTATTGCATTTATTGAAGTAAGTTTATCAAGGGTTGAAGTCACACTAAGGTTGGGGATGGGACACTTGGAGCTTTTATCTTATTGCTAAATCTATACATTGAGCATCCTCAATCCCTTATTAAATCTTTAAATAAATCATGCTTTGAACTTAGGCCACAAAATAGAGATCCCTAGTTGATAAAAATCCTATAACAACATTGATAAGCATGGGTTCTCAACTTAGTAGAAGATAATATGACATGACCTTCTTTAGGAATATGACATAGATAACTGATTCTATCCATATTGGCTAGACACCTATATTGATCAACACCCTTAAAGGTGGGAATGTTGATGCATGGAATAGGAACATCATGAGGCTAATAAATAAAATTAGAAGCACCTCCTATAGAAGGATCAACATCAAATGAAAATTTTAAGTTATAACCACCCATAACTATATGTGTATCCTTGGTAGTATAGGGAGTCACATGACTATCATAGAAAACTAAAGGTTTGTGACGTGATAGTAGCTATTGACAGATGCTTACATCCCTTGGATTTAGTGCTTGTTGCATGCCTAGGGGCTACTTACCAATGACTTGTTGAAACTCATGGTCAGTAAAATGCATATTATAGGTTACATTTAGAATGATTTGAATGTTTACTAAGGTAGTATTGATTTTGTTTTGAGAGACTATAATAGTATTAACCACTTTTTTTTTATTTCTTAAGATAGGTATGCAGATCAGAATCAATTGTATTGAGAATAATATTACCAATTAGAGAGGTCACACAAGAAGTGATAGAGGGAGGATTATTAGGAGGATATGAAGGGGTAATGGTGTTTGGAGGAGGCAAAGCCATGGTGTTTAAGGAAGAAAGAACATGCTAGTCAAAACTTTGATATTTGGAGGAGTGTTTTAATTCTTGCTAGGATTTCTAGTTTGGTTTTTATTTCTACTCATGAACACATTCTTTAATTGACCAATGTGCTACAATTGATAATTTATTTATAACCAACTTATAGAAATAGTAGGTTCATTCATATAATAGGGGTAAATATAAAACCTAAAAGAATCATTTGGAGCACTTCTAAGAAATTATTGTTAAAAAATATCTCTTACTTTGATTAGTTTAAAGAGAAAATCATAATGAGATATGTCTCTTGCAAGGGTATTGACACACTCAATTCTGAAAAAGTATTGCTACAAATATCTCTTATTTTGACTGGATTAGAGAGATGATCAAAATGGGATTTAAAGGGTTTAGAAAAGAGAATTAATAATAATGAATTCACAATATGATAGAAGAAAAATATGCTAGAAGATGAGCCAAAAAAGGTAATAAAATATTACCAAGAGAAAATAAGTAGAACTATTCAATAAAGGTTCTAGAATGCTTTGGTCTACTGGCAAGGATGCCACTTGCATTATCGGTGATGTGATCTGGGTTCAATCCCCACGACGGATGTGTATAAGAAGTATTTACTAAAAAAAAGATTCTAGAATGCTTTGTGTGTCCTTTTGTTGCACTTTTACACCACCAAAAAAATTTAAGATTAATCAATGTTAATAGCAATTTAATAATACACAACAATAAATATCTGTAGAAAATAATAAATTTAGATCCCATGATAGAAAATGCAAGTAATCAGATTCTAAATTCAAATTAATATAAATCCTAGCCAATTAGAGAGGGAAAATTCTCCTAGCTATTTGGAGAGGGTGATGTTTCATATGAGTACTACAAATGACTAATATTTAAATAAATATGATCCAACTTTAATATAGTTCTTCCTATTTTAGACTAAATTAACATTAACCCTAACCATAATGATTAAGTACTGACTACCTTAACCTAGAGCTTGAGGTAATAATAAAAATATAATCAACAAGGTTATTTTGGAGTTGTTACCTCCTCCTAAAAAGACATTGTAAATGTCTAATGGTACCATATTATAGATGCTTGAATCATGCATTGACTTGATGTCATACTCAAGTGGTCATTAGAGTTAAACCCTTATGTTATTTACTAAGTAAAGAAAACCCAATGGATAAGGTTAAGGGTTCATCATAGCCTATAATTTGAGTTGGTTGATTAGGTTTGCATCATCAATTGGAATTTGAATCACTTGATTGTGTCTTGAGTGATGATATTTTTTAATATTTTAACATTAATGATGATGTGAAGAGGCTTATCCTTTACTTAAAAATCAATATAAACTATACACTCTCACTCTTTAGAATCTTATAAGGTTTAGGTTATCGAGTTTTGGTGTTTAAGTACGTGGCATCTATCTTGTCATCATTGTATCTTATTGCTATTTAGTCATTAACATTTGGCTACATGATTAAAGACTTTTTTTGGAATCTACACTCAATTTTAATGAGACGGTGAGTTTTGTGGAGGCTGAACCACTTTATGTCCACTTTTGATTCTATGCTATTGGAGGATACTTGGGATTATGTAACACTAAGGTAAAATTAAATTTTGGAATCATAGTTAGTCATATAATTGTATATTTATGCTTTTGAACCTTTGATTTTGTAAATAATGCTAACACTAGATATTTCTATGTAGCCTATAACTTATCTTCTAACATCAACTTAGAGTGTAATACTTTCACTAAGGAGCCCAATTTAAGGAAATCCATTCATAAATTTATTTTAATAAATCATATTGCTGCACTTTAGGGACTAAAGCTTCCAATCATTGTCAATATGTAAGTAACTAAGATATTCATAAAATTTGTCACTCGATAAAAGGTTTAATTTCCTAACTAATCAATAAGTAGTTTCAATGTAGTTATAGAATATTCTATTTTAATTTTAATAAAGCATATTGATGTACTTTAGGAACTAATAATTTCAATCATTATCAATATGTAAGTAACTAAAATATTCATGAAATCTATCACTCTAATATTGAACAAATTATTCTTTGTGCTAGCATAATCTCTAGAAGCAAATGTACTCATCTTCATAATGATCCAATAGTAGAAAAGAGAGCTATACATATTTATAAATGTTATCTAAGTGATGATGGCATCTCTATCATCTTAAAAATACATTATTGGTGCCCTCTCACTAATAAATAACCTGGTTTATATTTTTAAGGTCAATTACAAAAGGAATCCTATCTACACTAGAAAATGAACTTTTATAAAAGTATGCTTCTAGCTACCAAATTCAGGTTTCCAACTCTTCCACATTAATTTGGCTAGAAAATTAAAATATCAATATTGGTTTACACCTTCAACAAGTTGTAATTATGGAAAGGTAAAAGGTTGGTAGTTATGGTTGAAACTCCTATATTGATCATTTAATCTTAAAATTATTTAGAAGGTGTGTTCTTTTGTTCTTACAGGGAGTCTCAAATAAAATTATTAATATCATATGTAATGGTTTTTGTTGATAATAATGTTTTTCCTATGACATTCCTTAGGGTTATTGAACATGCAACCTTATGTGACATATTTATTTTGATGCTATAATTTTATATAAGAATAATCTTACATTGGAGCATAGTAGAGGCTATATTCTTGGTGAGAACCATAACTAAGAAGATGAGATAAAATAAAATTAATAAGACAAATGTAAAATTGCTTTGACACCACTTGATTTGCTTTGTATGGCCAAAATATATTAGCACATAGGACAACTTTCTAAAACAACTTGTGATGACAAATGAGTTATACTTTAGAGTTGTGTAGATAAAAATGGCATAACAAGTTTTTCTTATTGATTTATTTGTAAATGCATTGTAAAAGATATGGCTCATTATCTATTTGAAATATTATAAATATTTAGTACATGAGGTGCATAATACAATAGGGTGTAGGACACTCTAATTCAATGTAGTGAAAATAATAGAAAAAAAAAAACTTAGGCATTGTATTGATATGCGTAGTCTATAGGGCGAGAAGATGGAAAGAGATAGTTAGTAGATCCTTAAAAGAAGATTAAAAATTAGAGGTCAAGATGATGAAGTAGGAGAATAGGAGTAAAAGAAGCAATAACCTAAGATGATAATAGTATCTATATAATTATATTAGATTTACAAAGCATTTGGGAGATAAAATGGTTCATGATCAAGAATTATAGAATTTTCCATTTTATTTCCAATATAGATTACCAACTGGCAAGATTAGGTGAGTACAAATGTATCTCTAATGCTTGTCATTGGAAAGATGTGTTTCATGCAATCTTGCATTTGATGGTGAGATGTGGTGTTGAACATAGGTCTATCTACATATATGCTTTTGTGCCATGGGCATTGGTGCCATAAAAGTCATTATTCTATAAGTTAGGTTGGAACCATGAGGAAGCTTGACACTAAAAGTCATTATTCTATAAGTTAGGTTGGAACCATGAGGAAGCTTGACACTCTTTGAAGAAATAGTGTTCACCTATTTGTTGAGAAGTCTAGATGGGTACTAAGACCTCCAAAATGAAAGTATTATAGAATCATCATCCATGGAAGTTGACACAACCTTATTTTATTCAGATAAAAGAAAGAGACATTCACGAATTCACATCTTTATGGTACTTCTAAAGTTGAGAGGGTATTATAACATTATTTCTCCATTATAGTTTTACTCTTTCACTATAATTTTTTATTATTAATTTGTAATTTAAATTGATTCTATAAGCCTCATCCCTTGCTTTTCTATAAAGGTATCTAATTTTTATTTTTTATTTGATAATAATAAATATTATATTTTCTCCAAGTTTATTACATTTGTATACTTGCTTTCTTTTTAAATTTTTCAAAACAAATTATTATTTATTTTATTAATTATTTTAATAATATATGTGTGATTTTTTAGGTAAAGAATTAAAAAAAATTGATCTTTTTACTTCTTTACAATGGAACACCCTGTTTTATTCAATTATAAAATGAAAACTTTGGTGTTAGTGACATTTTATGAATTAACTCAAAATATTAGCTTGGGTGTGAGCCATCTTTACCGTAAAGAATTTGCCTTTGCCTCCAATTCAAAGAGCAACACCATATTTTCCAAAACATTGTGGGGAATAGCATAATGCAGTAGTTAAAATTCCACCATTTCCATTGATTAGTGAACTCTACAGACAAACTAACAATGATAAAACTAGAGAACTTCCTACTCAGTATTGTATCAAAACGTTTTAAAAGACTACAATTCCTTTTTGAATTTTGCCCTTTTTGTGGCTTTGTTGACATGTTCTTCCTTTTTGAATTTTGCCCTTTTTGTGGCTTTGTTGACATGTTCACGTCCTAACGTGGCTTTGTTGACATGTTTACATCGTAATGCACTGTCTCCGTCCATGAATGGCTTATTTTCTTTAAAAGTTCAAATTTGACAGATCCAACGCTACTGGACTATTCACACCTTCGTTTCTCGAGTGGTATCGCCGGTGAAGGAAATATTAGTCAGCAACGGCAATTTAAACCTTTGCACGTACTCATATAACGCGGTACCGTGGAATGGGCTACAATTTTTAATCTCAGTTGAGGGATGGTTCCATTCGATTTTATGCAACTTTAGAGTAATAGTGACACATTGAAGAAATGTTAGCGGTTTTCATAAGATCTTTTATAAAATTCAAAACAATTAATGTTGTTCTAAACGTGAAACCAATCTTCCTGCTATGCTTATGCTGTAATTACCAGCGGCGCCCATTTAAAAAACCTCGACTGTTTTACCAGCGGCGCCCATTTAAAAAGCTAGCGATGGGTTTGTATAGGACGGCACTGTTACACTGCTCTCGTTACGTAAACAATCGCTGTCTGTACAAGCCGAAATTAAAGCATCAATTCATAACACCTGCGTGTGCAAATTAGTTGAACTCATCCTTACAACGTGCTTCACATGATAGCTACGCAATACACTTAAAGCTGCAATACTCAGTTCTCATGGACTCGGACACGTTGGTAGACGGGAGGTACAAGCTATACAGCTATAGTAGATCAGCTATATTCTATTTCCTTCCTATATGAAACCAGTTCCTCTTGTCCAGGTACGGTGCCTCTAGACTAGAAAGATTAAATATAAGAATCTTTATCAGATATGATCTTAGTAGTAGTTAGTGTTGAATCTTGTGGGTGGGGGCCATCTAACTCCAACCATTTGAACCCTAAACTTTTTCACTATAACCAACATCCTATGTAATAAAAAAAACATAAGAAACTAAGTAAATATATCAAATAAACACCATCCTTATCGATATTATTAAAGAAATTAAGTAAATATATCAAATAAACACCATCCTTATCAGAGAAACTAACTACGTCATCCTCTCCGTCATCAGTACAACGATTCTACGTGAAAAAGACTAATCTTGAACGTATACAATTTTCACACGAGCTATATTTTATGTTCTTAAATTCTAACCCATACTTTCAAACTTTGAATCTTGTGGGCTACGCTAAAGATCTCAACATATGTTATCACACGTCAGTTGAGACACAAAAGTCGTGGGCTCCTCGCTTGACCTTCGCTTTATATATGCCCCGAAGAGCTCATCTATCCTGCCTTCTTTGATTTGCTGCAAATTTAACTTCATATCATACTCTTCTCAACAATAAGCTCATCTACGATTTTTGAGCTAAGGTAAGCTTTCACGAATTATATTACAATTATAGCATTTATGTTCATTGGATATGTTGTATGCTGTGTTCTTTTATAGTGGCAATCGTTTATAATAAATAAATATGGTGTTTACTTATGCAGATGGACCAGCAATCAGGAAAGCTCACTCAGATCGCATACCCATGCGCAGCTTGCAAGCTTATAAGAAGAAAATGCGGAGAGAAATGTTTGCTTGCTCCCTACTTTCCACCGGACAACCCTCGGAAGTTCCTAATACCTCAAAAAATATTTGGAACCAGCAATATTGTCAAAATTCTTCGAGTTGAGTTTCGTTTTTCCCTTTCAAAAAACGTTACTGAGAAAAATGAATCTCAATCTAATCTTACATACCAAGCACATGTAACATAAAAAATATATCACCTTAATCCCTGACAAGACAATACCATTACCGATAACTTTCTTTAAATAAACCTTATTGTTTTTCTGCTGTTTTGGTATTCCAGGATGTCGAGCCCGAGAAAAGAGAAGACGCTGTAAACAGCATGGTATATGAAGCAACTGCAAGACTGCGTGATCCGGTGTACGGCTGCACAGGTGTAGTATGCCAGTTGCAAAATCAAGTTTTAGAGCTGGAATTACAAATCGCAACCACGGAAGCAGAGCTTCAGCAAGCACAGGCCAATCTTGAATTTTTCAAGACAGGATTTTCTGTGGAGAAGAAATAATACTGAATCAGTTGGACATGAGCCACGACATACAACCGGAAAATGATACGCATCAGCGAGAGTTAATGTTTGCTGAAGACGAGGCCGAGTCGTTAATGCTATATATATATATATATATATATATAATAAGGGAATCTGTTATCCACATTTTTTTAATTAAGATTTAAATTTTGGATTGCATTTTCAATTTCTATTCCACTTTACTGCACTTCATTATTGTTTAATCGGACATGAGGTTGATTCAAGTCAAATACCTCTATAAAATTTAAACCTAAAATAGGTATCGATCCATCTAAAACTTAGTATAGTTCAACAAGGTATTCTATTCCATCGCATGAACCCCGAATTCTATCCACAACGTTTATTAATGTAATGCCAAAAAAGTCTAAACTTGTACAAGCTTTAGAAGATTGAGAGGGCAAATTGAACTTGGCTGGTGTTTGATTCAACATGGCTGGTGTTTTATTCTCGTGTTATTTTCTTCACCGAAAATTTTAATAGATGAGTGTTTTCTTCTTATTTTTCTTCAGATTAATTGTTATGGCCATTTGTTCGATTAAAAATTAGTCAACAAGTTTAAGGACGGTGTTTTCTTATTTTTTCTTAAATTTTTTATTTTTTATATATATATATATAATTAATGTTATTAAGGTTCAGTTAAAAGATACATCATCATAATTTTATAGAAAGCATGATTGTTATATATTTATATTATTCAAATGATTTTTTCCTTGAATACAATAGTAAAAATGATCACCTTATTTAATTTTAGACGGCACTAGCTTCTACACATTTACTTGTGATATAATTGTAGTTTAATTTATTTGTGTAGCCAAAATATTATATATAATTTTAATGCTTTTAAAATCTTTATTTTTTATTAACTATGATTTTCTTAAAATAATGTTCAATTTACTAATTCATTATAAATTGATAATTTAATTTATTTGATTTTTATTATATACTTTTCTTTTTACATATTTAAATTAAATATTAAATATATATATATATATATATAAATATATATATATATATATAATAAAATATAATTTTAATATAAATAAAAAACACTTAATAATGTTTAATTAAAATAATATTTTCTCAAGTTAATTTTAAAAGATTGAAATAAATAATTTTCTATGGAGAAGGTTGTCACATTTTTTTTTAATGTGAATGCATAGAAGGTAAAATTGTCCTAACTTTATTATAAACTAAAATCTAGATAATCCATGATAGTATAGTATGTTTATGTATGTGTATATATAATGTAAATATTAAAATTATATAAAAAATAAGTTATATAACAAATGTCCTAAAATAGATAGATATATATTTACTAAAATAATAAAGCATATAACTAATGATCAAATAACATGAGCTTCAATTATTAAAATTGTGAGCTTCTAATGTATAACTGTTCAAATATTTGTAGATAATATAATACCACTATGTTTTTCAATGAAATACCATGATAATATGATCATGATGTAATATGACAATTGAAAATAAAAAAAAAATAGTATATAAAGAATGGTCTTCCTAATAGGTTTGGGGAAAGTAGTGATGATAGATGAGTTATATACCATAATCTAATATTCTTATCCCATGGATGATACATATTAAATCTATAAGGACTATTAAGGATAGGAATTAAGTTTATGGTAATGCATGGACCTAGGTTCAAGTGGTTTTATATCTAGGATTAAGTGCAATATTATTATGGATTTCATCCCATATTTATATTCTTTACAAATTGTACCCTATTGTTAACATTTTAATTGTTAGAATGTATTAAGCCTGAGCCTTACCTAATTCTTAATTTTGAGTACATCCAATATTTTTTTCTAACTAGTTTATGACAAGTGATGAGGAGTGAGGAGTTCCACACCATAATCTATGGTTCTAATATAATTGATGGATCACCTCCACGAGGACATATGGAGGATAGGGTTGAACTTATTGCTAATGTGTAAATTGAATATTATTGTAACTAAATTAAATTAAATTCCATCCTCATATTTTCTATGAGCTTTGCTTCAATGTTAATTTTAAAATTTGAGAAAGTGTATGGAGTTAAGATCTAGTGATTAAGATGAGTTAACTTCTATAGAGAATGCATAGGTCTCAATTAACATAGAGACCTAGCATGTATGAGAAATGGGCTCTTTATCCTTGAGTAATTTGTTATACCCTTATAATAGATGAAAATATTAACAACTCATATATATAAAGTTTGAATTTATTATTATCACAAAAAGAGATTTTTCCCTAGTCATTCACTACTTAAGGGTATTATAAAAAATGACCCTTCAAATAAAAGAAAGAGGAGTCCTTCAATTTTGATCCATAGTCACAGATATTTATGGAAGCACTATTATCAAGACCAAATCTAATGGATGATAGTTATTTAAGGTAGTAACATTTCATATTATTTGTTCTTATAAATACATATTAAATTGCTTCTTCTAAAAAATCTAGAATTTGCAAGTGTACCTCATGTAAACACATATTTTATTTCTTCATATAATTTGTTTAATTATCATCAATATTCTATGGATTATCACTAATGAATATTGAAAAGGATGATGTTTATTTTTTCTCTTCTCACTTTAGTGTTAAAAATAACTTTTATTCCTCTTGTATCTATTGTAGTATTAGAATATTATGACCATTCATTGTAGTAGCTAGATGTGCCTGACACTCGTGCCTCACATGCAACGACACAATTGGAAGTCCTAAGAGTATAGGATATGACTCATAGGATGACCTTTGAGATTTTTTCTAAGACTAAATCCTTTTAAGATGTGATATTTAATGCTCACCTTCCTAAACCACTCCTAAAATATGAAGAACACAAGCTTATATCGAGAGGGGGGTGAACAGTATAAGACCTCTTTTTACTTTTTCCTTTATACTTCAAAATAGTAAAGCAATATACCCAAAGCAATATCAAAGCAATGCACAATATCATCCACAAAGTGACACCAATTTTAACGTGGTTCACCCAGAATGGATGGGCTACGTCCACAAAACTTTTCTCTAAAAGTTATCTCAAAGTTCTTTGGGAATCCTTCCCAATTACAATGTTTATGAGCCTCGGCCCAAAGGAGATACCTTCCCCCAATCAGAATTTATGAGCCTCTGCTCAAAGGAGATACCTTCCCCTCTGCTCTGGAAATGATCCCTCAGAAGATCAATCGCCTCTACCTCTTGCCAGCACGTGGAACTCCTTTCCACCGAAGACCTCCTGTCCTCAATGCTTAGCCTAAGAGACCTCTGCCTTCTATGATCACGTCCACAGCAGCTCAGCAACTTGTACCAAACATAGTCAGTCGGTCTAGTACAAGTCTTCCTCTATCTGTCAGATCTGTCCAACTCTTGAACAAATCAATCCTCTGCATACAAGCCTTCTCAAAGACTTGCCAAATCTGTCCTCAGGTTCTTCTCATAGAACCAATGCACCTCTGTCCTCAAGTTCTCTGATAGAACTATCAAACTCAGCTCACAAGTCCTCTGCTAGGACCTGTCCAAATCTGCTCACAAGTCCCCACCGAAACCTGTCCAAAACTCGCTCACAAGTCCCCACCGGAACCTCGTCCAAAAACTCAAGCAAGCTCACCAAGAAAAACTTTCTTAGTAGGAAATCACAAAGTGAATTGTTAGAGACCCAATGTGATTTGTCAAACTCATAGAAGCATAAAGAGAATTGTTAGAGACTCAATATGTTCTATACTCAAATCCCAATCTCAAAACTCAACTCAAATCAACTCAGCTCAATCTCAATCTCAAATCTAAAAACTCAACTCAATATCTGAAATGGATAGGATAGAATGTTTTCTTTCAAGAACATGAAACCCCAACAATTGCCAACTATGCAAAGAATCACATAACAATGATACTCATGTTCTTTTCACCATCAATTAGGGTTTCAACAACAATGCTCATCAAACAAGGTTTAGTCAACCAACACCATTCAACTCAACATCAACCTTGAAGCATTCAACCAATCATCACAAGAAAAGGAAACAAGTAGAAATCCTTTTCCCTCCAAAGATATTTGAACAAAACAGCCACCAACACAATATCACCAAATGCAAAGAATAACTTGCTCAAATCAACTCAATGGAGTAAGCCCAATATCATGAATCAAGTAAAGCAATAACTTGATCAAACAACCTCTATGGAAGCAACTCAACCATCAAACTCAAAACAGCCAACCAAGGGTTCCACCAACTCAATGCAAGTAGCTAGACTCACAAATATAAACCCTAGTGCACAAAGCTTCCACTATCTCAAACCAAAAATTATGCATTCACCAAAAACTCTCCTTAAGGATAACAATGCATAAGTAGTCTTCAACAAACCAGAAAATAGGATTTACACCCAACCAAAGGAAACCTAGTTGAAAACCTTTTCACTCCAACCTTATTTCAGAAAAACATACACCAATCATACTCATAAGAAAAATGTGCCCATACCTTTTTGGAGTAGAAGAAAATTGATCCTTAAAGTTGTCACCACACACAACCCTCAAACTTCCAACCAAGTTAGGGTTAGAACCAAGATAAATGAGCATATATAAAAACTTTCCTTAATACACCTTTTAGCTCCTCTTCTTTAAAAACAACCACCAAAGAAGCCAAAAACACAACAACCAAAACTTACACCTTATATCTCCATTTTTAAATTTAGCATAGCAAAAGACTAATCTCAAAAATACAACCAAAGAAATATCCCCTTATTTCTCCTATGTCTTTTAAACAATGCTAAACAATGCCAAAAATCATATCAAGAAAATAATCACACCTTATAATGGCTGCCCTTGAAGAATCCGAAATTCGTGGCACAAAACACGTTTTAATAAAAACGTGACTAATCCATGCACAGCTCCCTCCGCGGGGATCGAAACGCAGACCTCCGCCTACGCAAGGCCCAAACGCAGCCTTCGCTGCCACTAGCCCACAAGGGGCTTACGAAGTCCAAGACGGACTTCCTTCCACATAAACGGTCAAGCTTTCCGAAAGCTTTTCAAACCACGAGCTCTCCTCTTTCGCAGCGTAAACAGAACATTCGATCGCAGCCAAACCAATTAATTGCCTTCAATTTTCCAAGTGACTTTAACCTTAGGAACCTTCTCATATTTATAGTCCATACGTGGACTTTAGAACACGTCGACTGCAAAGAAAAGTAATTTCGAATTTAATCGAAATTTGCTTTCTAAAGGGTTTAAAAACCCTTAAGTATTTTTAATAAATTAAAAATAATTTCTCCCTTAATTAATTAAATAATTAATTAATTAAAACCTTGAAGGGTTTTAAATAATAATTAAATAAATAATAAAGAGAACCTCCATTGGTTTTAATAAAAACCATTTAACTTGGTTTTAATGAAAAACCCTTGCCAATGGAATCTCTCCGGATTCTCTTGGAATCTTCCACCTTTGAAGCCAACACATCCTCTTAACATTAATGCCATTTCCTTTTGACATCAATGACAACTCATAGACAAGAAGCTAGGATCTCAAACCCAAAATTGCCAACAATCTCCCCCTTTGTCATTGATGGCAAACCATGCTTCTCAACAACACAGAAACTCAACATAAACAACTCCCCCTGTCTTGAGGCTCTCCCCCTTACTCAAATCTCTCCCCCTTTGTCATCAATGGCAAAGGGTCACCTTTGGGGCTCGGGACTAAGAATGAGCCTCTTAGCTTAGTCCCTCCCCCACCTCCTGATGAGGTGTTTAATTCTTGGGTGGGAGTAAAACTCCCATTAGGCATTGATCATCATCAGCGTCTATAACTTCCTTGTCGGGCCTTCTCTTGAACTCTTTGTCCATATTCCTGTTCCTGTCACTGTTCTTGTTCTTGTTCTCATCCCTGTTCTTGTCCATGCCTTGATCCTTGGACCTGATCATACCACTGTTTCTGTTCCTGTACCTTGGAAGTTCAGCTCTACACTGTCTAGCTATGTGACCTTCATTGTTGCACTTATAACAAGTAACAATGTTATTTCTTTGAGGCATACCTGTTCTTTGAATCCACCTATTCTGACTAACCCTGTTCCTGTTATTAGCCTTGCAATAAACTGCCTTGTGCCCAAACTGTTGACAAGAGTAGCAATACCCTTGAAAGTAACTAGCACTTCTGAAACTGTCATTTACCTCCTTCACTTGAGCCATGCAATGTGAAGCCATGTGACCAAACTTGTGACAAGCAAAACATCTGCCTTGAAACTTTCCTTTAATTGACCTCTTAGGTTCTGAAAACTTCTTCTTCTCATTCTGAATTCTGTTTTCTCGTGCATCTATCATTCAAGGACTCCTTTTCTGAAATACTTTCCTCATCAGAACTCTCTTTCTTTTGGAGTCTCTTACTAGACTCTCCAACTTGTTCCTTGTGTGGCTTAACAAAACCAAGGCCTGTTTTATCTGTTGTCTTTCTTTGACCTTTGATGAGTGACTTAACCTTTTTGGAGCTATCTTGAAACCTCGTAAAGCTTATCCTTGTACTCTTTAGTTTCCTCTTTCAAAGAAGCCATTTTCTGTTCTAACTCACTATACTCAAGAACCTTAGACTCTAACTCATCCTTGAGTTCTTGTGTCTTAGCTATAGAGAAGTCAAGACTTTCTATAAGATCATCTCTCTCCATACAACATTCATCTAACTTATCCTTGAGTCTAGCATTCTTCTTTCTTTCCTTTTCCAAAGCACTAAGAGCACTAATAAGTTCACTTTCAAGATCCTTTATTTGTTTGCTTTTTGAATCATCAAAGCCTTTTTCAGATTTCTTATCACTAGAGGTGCTACCCTTTTCAAAAACCATACATGCATCTTCCTTATAGTTTTCTGAAGCATCCTCATACATACTAGAAACCAAATCATTATTTGTGCAATCATCCTCAAGGTGACCAAAATTTCCACATCTAAGACATTTCATGATAATGAATCTATGTTTCGGTTCTTCCTCCTTTTCTGATATGAACAACATCTCATTTTCATTATCACTTGAAGAACTTTCACTATCACTACTAGAACACTTACTTGCTTTGTCTAGGTAGAAACTCTTCTTGTGCTTGTGAGAATACCTCTTTCCTTGATTGTTGTGCTCATCTTTGTTTTTCCTGTGATGCTTGTGCTTTTCAGAATCCTTGCTCTTAGAATCCTGTTTATCTTCATCACTTTCATTCTTGGGAACAGTACAACTAGTAGCATAATGACCAAACTTTCCACAATTGAAACATCTTATATTTTTCATACTTTTGTGCTTTCTAGAGAACTTGCCTTTCTTGCTGTAATATGCCTCTTCATCACTAGAAGACTCATCACTATCTTGAAGTTGTTTACCCTTGGAATTCTTGGTAGCCTTGAAAGCTGCCTCTTTCTTGACATCAACCTTCACTTGAGTTCTCAACTCAAATGCTGCAAGTATACTATGGAGCTCATCCTTTTTCAACTTATCCAAATCTTTAGCTTCCTCAATAGCAGAAATATTTTCACTAAATCTATTAGGAAGAGATCTTAAAATCTTATCACAAACATCATTTTCAGCAAGCTCAAGACCTAAGTCTTTCATGGAGTTAACAACCTCATCCATACGAAGCATGTAGTCACTAATATTTTCATCATCATTCATCTTGAGTTGTTCAAACATACCTTTGAAGTGTCTCAACTTGGCCTTTCTGACATTTGTATCACCTGTATGAACCACCTTCAACTGTTTCCACATTTCACTAGTTGTCTTGCAGTGAATCACTTTGGTGAGATCTGCTTTCTATAAGCCTTTCAGGATTGCATTCATTGCTTTTGAATTGTTGTGATGTAGGAGCCTTTCTTCTTTAGTATTAGGACCATGTTCAGGAATAGTGTACTCATCTTCAATCACTTCCCAAACCTCATTCCCAAGTGCCATTAGATGAACCTTCATCCTTGCACTCCAAAGACCAAAATCTGACCCATCAAGAATAGGTGCTGCATTGCCACTTGAATGATCCATTGTGTTCTTTACTAGCTTTTCCTTCAAGTCGTTAAACTTTTCGAAGGCACCCGCTCCGATACCAATTGAAGAACACAAGCTTATACTGAGAGGGGGGTGAACAGTATAAGACCTCTTTTTACTTTTTCCTTTATACTTCAAAATAGTAAAGCAATATACCCAAAGCAATATCAAAGCAATGCACAATATCATCCACAAAGTGACACCAATTTTAACGTGGTTCACCCGGAATGGTTGGGCTACGTCCACAAAACTTTTCTCTAAAAGTTATCTCAAAGTTCTTTGGGAATCCTTCCCAATTACAATGTTTATGAGCCTCGGCCCAAAGGAGATACCTTCCCCCAATCAGAATTTATGAGCCTCTCGCTCAAAGGAGATACCTTCCCCCAATCAATTTATGAGCCTCTCAAAGGAGATACCTTTCCCTCTCTGGAAATGATCCCCTCGAAGATCAACTCCTCTACCTCTTGCCAGCACGTGGAACTCCTTTCCACCGAAGACCTCCTGTCCTCAATGCTTAGCCTAAGAGACCTCTGCCTTCTATGATCACGTCCACAGCGGCTCAACAACCTGTACCAAACATAGTCAATCGGTCTAGTACAAGTCTTCCTCTGTCTGTCGGATCTGTCCAACTCTTGAACAAATCAATCCTCTGCATACAAGCCTTCTCAAAGACTTGCCAAATCTATCCTCGGGTTCTTCTCATAGAACCAATGCACCTCTGTCCTCAAGTTATCTTATAGAACTATCAAACTCAGCTCACAAGTCCTCTGCTAGGACCTGTCCAAATCTGCTCACAAGTCCCCACCGAAACTTGTCCAAAACTGCTCACAAGTCCCCACAGAACTGTCCAAAACGCTCACAAGTCCCCACCGGAACCTGTCCAAAAACTCAGCAAGCTCACCAAGAAAAACTTTCTTAGTAGGAAATCACAAAGTGAATTGTTAGAGACCCAATGTGATTTGTCAAACTCATAGAAGCATAAAGAGAATTGTTAGAGACTCAATATGTTCTATACTCAAATCCCAATCTCAAAACTCAACTCAAATCAACTCAGCTCAATCTCAATCTCAAATCTGAAAACTCAACTCAATATCTGAAATGGATAGGATAGAATGTTTTCTTTCAAGAACATGAAACCCCAACAATTGCCAACTATGCAAAGAATCACATAACAATGATACTCATGTTCTTTTCACCATCAATTAGGGTTTCAACAACAATGCTCATCAAACAAGGTTTAGTCAACCAACACCATTCAACTCAACATCAACCTTGAAGCATTCAACCAATCATCACAAGAAAAGGAAACAAGTAGAAATCCTTTTCCCTCCAAAGATATTTGAACAAAATAGCCACCAACACAATATCACCAAATGCAAAGAATAACTTGCTCAAATCAACTCAATGGAGTAAGCCCAATATCATGAATCAAGTAAAGCAATAACTTGATCAAACAACCTCTATGGAAGCAACTCAACCATCAAACTCAAAACAGCCAACCAAGGGTTCCACCAACTCAATGCAAGTAGCTAGACTCACAAATATAAACCCTAGTGCACAAAGCTTCCACTATCTCAAACCAAAAATTATGCATTCACCAAAAACTCTCCTTAAGGATAACAATGCATAAGTAGTCTTCAACAAACCAGAAAATAGGATTTACACCCAACCAAAGGAAACCTAGTTGAAAACCTTTTCACTCCAACCTTATTTCAGAAAAACATACACCAATCATACTCATAAGAAAAATGTGCCCATACCTTTTTGGAGTAGAAGAAAATTGATCCTTAAAGTTGTCACCACACACAACCCTCAAACTTCCAACCAAGTTAGGGTTAGAACCAAGATAAATGAGCATATATAAAAACTTTCCTTAATACACCTTTTAGCTCCTCTTCTTTAAAAACAACCACCAAAGAAGCCAAAAACACAACAACCAAAACTTACACCTTATATCTCCATTTTTAAATTTAGCATAGCAAAAGACTAATCTCAAAAATACAACCAAAGAAATATCCCCTTATTTCTCCTATGTCTTTTAAACAATGCTAAACAATGCCAAAAATCATATCAAGAAAATAATCACACCTTATAATGGCTGCCCTTGAAGAATCCGAAATTCGCGGCACAAAACACGTTTTAATAAAAACGTGACTAATCCATGCACAGCTCCCTCCGTGGGGATCGAAACGTAGACCTCCGCCTACGCAAGGCCCAAACGCAGCCTTCGCTGCCACTAGCCCACAAGAGGCTTACGAAGTCCAAGACGGACTTCCTTCCACATAAACGGTCAAGCTTTCCGAAAGCTTTTCAAACCACGAGCTCTCCTCTTTCGCAGCGTAAACAGAACATTCGATCGCAGCCAAACCAATTAATTGCCTTCGATTTTCCAAGTAGATTTTAACCTTAGGAACCTTCTCATATTTATAGTCCATACGTGGACTTTAGAACACGTCGGTTGCAAAGAAAAGTAATTTCGAATTTAATCAAAATTTGCTTTCTAAAGGGTTTAAAAACCCTTAAGTATTTTTAATAAATTAAAAATAATTTCTCCCTTAATTAATTAAATAATTAATTAATTAAAACCTTGAAGGGTTTTAAATAATAATTAAATAAATAATAAAGAGAACCTCCATTGGTTTTAATAAAAACCATTTAACTTGGTTTTAATGAAAAACCCTTGCCAATGGAATCTCTCCGGATTCTCTTGGAATCTTCCACCTTTGAAGCCAACACATCCTCTTAACATTAATGCCATTTCCTTTTGACATCAATGACAACTCATAGACAAGAAGCTAGGATCTCAAACCCAAAATTGCCAACAAAATACTTGTATTCTTCAAAGGAAAAGGGAAGAGAGAGATAACAAGAAAATAAAAATCCTATGCCATGGGAGGTGTTGCACAAATATTAGAGATATTATTATACACCCATGGAATGAATGAACACTAGCATCATTTATTAAAAACTAGAAAGTAAATATAATTATGGTCTAACACAAGCATTCATGTATAATATATACATATAAGAACTAGGATAGAGAGAAAATAGTTATAATTTCATAGACATACATAATATTTTTTTTATAGATATGTTAGGCCAAAAGAGCTTGAATACTATTAACATAACAAATTAGAGCTCAAGTCTAGATTTGTTACGAAATGAAGCATTAATTTGATATTGGAAATTTTGTGACATATATACAATGCAAAGCGGTTCTAAAGTGGTTAATGAACCACCAACAAGTTGCATAACTACTATCCACCTAATTGGAGAGTGCTATGCACTATTTTAATTAGGCGAATAATGTAATACTCTATAATATGCTAACATCCCCCCTTATTACATTATTGGCAAATACATAGAGCATTGCGAAACAATTCAAATTTGACACGTGCAAGTGCCTTGGTGAAAATATCTGCAACTTGCTCATCAGTGGGAATGTATTGGAGTTGTATGTGATGCTTTGGAACTTCATCATGAATGAAATGACATCGAGTGTCGATGTGTTTGGTGCGATCATGAAATATTGGATTCTTGACAAGATTCAAAACACCTTGATTATCACAAAATAAATGAAGTGGAAGGTTCTTTGGAAGACCCATGTTTGTAAGAATATGACTTAACCATATTATCTCATAGATTGCTCCACTTGCTGCATGATATTCTACCTCTGTAGATGATATAGCAACCACTTGTTGCTTCTTACTATGCCAAGAGACAGGACCAGATCCAAGATGAAAAATGTATCCAGAAGTCGACTTTCGATCATCAATGGATCCGACATAGTCTGAGTCCATGTATCCCTATAGATAGAACTTGCTATTCTTCTTGTACTCCAAGCCAAAATCTGTAGTACCATGGACATAATGAAGAACTCTCTTTGCTGCTTTCCAATGACTCACCTTTGGTTCCTGCATGAACCTTGAAAGATAACCCACAACAAAACTGAGATCTGGCCTGGTATTTGTCAGATATATGAGACTCCCAATCAGTTGGTGATAGAGAGTGCCATCTACCTGTGGTGATTTATCATATCATGATAGCTTGAGTCCAGGCTCCATTGGAGTTGCCTTAGACTTACAGTCAGTCATGCGATATTTATCAACCAATGTCTTGGCATACTTCTTTTGTGTTACTTTGATATGATGCTTTTTTTGAGTCACTTCCAAACCAAGACAATAGTGAAGAAGTCCTAGATCTATCATTTCAAAATATTATTTCAAATCATCTTTTACTGCATCAATCATACTCTCTGAGCTCCCTGTTATGATCAGATCATCTACATATAGCACCAAAATCACTATGTCAGAACCATTGTTCTTGATATAGAGATTTGCATCTGAAGGACTTCTTTGGAAACCATGCTGCACTAGGTGACTATCTATTTTGATGTACCAAGCTCGAGGAGCTTGTTTCAGCCCATACAAGGATTTGATCAACTTACAAACTTTCTGTTCTTGCCCTTCAACAACAAATCCTTCTGGTTGGGTCATGTACACTTCTTCTTGTAGGTCACCATTCAAGAAAGCACTTTTTACATCCATCTGATGTAACTTCCACCCAAACTGAGCTGCCATGGCACAAAGTACTCGAATGGTAGTCATTTTTGTAGTAGGGGCAAAAGTCTCTTCATAATCTATGCCTTCTTTCTGAGCATAGCCCTTTGCAACAAGATGGGCTTTATGCTTATCAATAGTACCATCTACCTTATACTTCACTTTGAACACCCATTTGCAGCCAATGGGCTTCTTTCCTGAAGGTAGATTTACTAGCTTCCATGTATGATTTTTCATGAGAGATGTATGTTCTGCTTCCATAGCAGCCTTCCACTGAGGCTCACTAAGTGCATCCTGAACTATTGTGGGTTCATTTTCATCCAATGTTGTCATATAAACCCTCTCATCCTCCATATCTGTTTCCCTATCTTCCTCTGCATCTACAGATAGTTCATCAAATTGTTGGTAAAGCTCATCAACCTCTGAAGTTGATGCCTCTGCTCTCATCTTTTGAGTCATACTATGAGTACAAGGTCGATCTAGAGTTAGATCTGGAAGTGATGTCAACTTGGAATCTCTCAATGTACTTGTATACCATTTTGGAATCTTGTTCTGTGGGGGAGGAACCTCTTTCTTAGGCTCATCTTCCTCAAGGTATACAATTGTAGAAGTGTTATTTGATGTGAAAGCTTCATCAAATACCACATCTCGACTTATATGTGTCTTCTTGGTCATAGGATCTATCAATCGATATCCCTTTGAATGCTCATCATAACCAAGAAAGATACATTGCAGGGTCTTCTCATCTAACTTCTTCCTTTTCTATTTTGGTATGTGCATGAATGCCTTACATCCAAAAACCCTTAGATGAGAAATGGAGGGTTTCTTACCACTCCATGCTTCTTGTGGAGTTTTACCCTGTAGAGCTCTTGTGGGTGCTCTATTCAGGAGGTATGATGTTGTGTTTACTACTTCTGCCCAATACTCATGCTCAAGATGTGCTCCCTTTAGCATACATCGAACCATTTCCATAATGGAATGATTTCTCCTCTCTGCAACTCCATTTTGTTGTGGAGTATAGGTTGTAGTCAGTTGTCTCTTAATCCCATGTTCTTTTAAAAATGATGAAAATTCCTTGGAAGTATATTCCCCCCTCGATCTGAGTGAAGGGTTTTGATGGAACATCTTGACTCCTTCTCAACAAGCTTCTTGAACTATTGAAAGTACAAAAATACTTCTGACTTCAATTGAAGAAAGAAAACCCACATCTTTCATGAGTAATCATCAACAAACAATTGAAAATACTTCTTTCCACCATAGTTGGTTGGCATAGGATCACACAGATCGGTGTGTACCAACTCCAAAGGTTTCTTAGCTCGTGAAGAGCTAACTTCAAATGGTACCTAGTGTTGCTTCCCTGCTAAGCAATCCGAGCAAACTGGCAATGTGGATGAAAGGTTGGGAAGTCCTCTCACCATCTCATATTTTCTCAACTCAAGCAAATATCCTGAACTTAGATGCCCATATCTCTTGTGCCATAGAGAAGTAGCCTCCTTTGTAGTTGCTGCCAGGGCAACATGAGGCATTGAAATGACATCTAAAATGAACAAGCCATGCTTGTATGATCCTGTTGCTACATGTTTTCCTTTTTTGGTTATAAAACATCTCTTCTTGCCTTTCTCAACACTGAACATAACATCCATATCTCGATCCAAGATCTGAGGGACTAACAACAAATTATTAGCCAATCCAGGAACATAGAGTACCTTCTCAATCTAACATTTGCCATCTAGAAGAGTGATAGAAACATCACCTTCACCCTTCACTTGGTAGATTTGATTGTCAACAATTGTTACTGGCTTACCTTCCTTTTCCTCAAATATCTCAAACCATGATCTATCGCCAGTCATGTGCTTACTAGCACCTGAATCAATATACCACACTACATCTTTCTACTGAGATGAAGTATGAGTCATGAGCACCTTGTGTGCTCGCTCAGAATCTGAGTTCGAGTCTGATTCTATAGAATCTGAGTCTGAATTTGATTCAGCATAAGCAACATGCCCCTTGGGTTGCTTATTCTTTTTCTATGGTTTGTATTTCCCTTTTCCCTTCTTCTTATGATCTTGGTCATTCTGTTGTTTGTTCTTAAACCAACACCTATTGGTGTCATGGTTATTCATATCATAAATCTTGCAATATTGTTTGTCTTTCTGCTGATGTTGTTTCCCTTTTCCCTTTGATGAAGATCCTCCTTTTTGAAACTGACCTTGTTTCTTACCCCCTTGTTTTGTGTAGAGGGCATTATCTAGCACTTCATCCTTCTGAAACTGATTTGCCTCCTCAGTTTGAAGCAAATTCACCAATTCCACAAAAGATACTTGTCTACCAGATACATTAAGAGAGGTTATCAACATCTTATAGGACTCTGGCAATGCTCTCAAGATGACAGAGGTCAAGAGAGTATCATCCACTGGTTGTCCCATAGCATTCAATTTGGCTTTCAATTCTGCCACTCTGCATAGGAATAGGTCAACTGTCTCACCAGATTTCATACTGAGTGTATGTAGTTGAGTTTGAAGGTGTAGAATAGTGGACTGATTCTTACCTTCATAAATAGTAATCAAAGCATCCCAAGCTTCCTTACTAGTTTTGGCATCACAGATATGAGGCTGGACCTCATCTGTAGTAGCAAGTAGAATAAACATGAGATATCTTTTGTCCTTCTTATCAAAATCTTCTTGATCTGCTCTTATTGTTGTAGGACGTTTTGTAGTGCCAGTCACTACATCCCACAAATCTTCCACTTGAAGAATAGCACACATCTTTGTCTTCCATGGTGTGAAGTTAGAACCTTTCAACAACTATGAATCTGAGAGATATTTGTGAATAGAGGCCATTGTGAAGGTTCCTTATAACACCAAATGGTCCCCCTTTCTTTATACCTACCAAGCCTTTATATCGAAACTCCTCTATATATACCCACCCTTACGTGAGGGAGACTATAAGTATATAAGAGCAGAACGATACGTGGAACTTAGGCGATATTGAAAGGGAATCATTTTGTTTATGACACCTACCATAGAAGGTCTTTCCTCATGCATGGGGTGTAACTTCCCCTAAACACTTCGAAAATCACTTCGTCAGGATTTACGTCTAACAACAATAATGATTAGGGTATAAATGAAGTGAATATCAAAACTGGTTTACCTTATTTCTCCTCGATGATTGATAGAGAACAAGCTCAGACATCATTGTTGCAGCTATATTAGGTGTTAGATATAGTAGTCCAAGCATGACAACATTACCTGTAAGTGTGGACCAGAGGTATCATAGATACTGAACGTTGTTGTGCAATAAATTGCACAAATAGGTGTATAAATTTGGGGTCTTTTATTTTGCTTTATTTGTGTGATTGTTAATGCAAGAAAATAGGAAATTTAAATGCAAAATACAACCACAAATGCCCACAAATTTAACTACTTGAGGTGTCGGTTTCCACCAAAAATGCACCTATTACAATGCCAGTTTTTCAATGAAAAATATTCACTTTCCATAATTTTATTCCCCCCTTTGTCTTAGAATTTTGCAAAAATAAATGCTTAAGATCCCCCCTTTTTGTTGCAAAATAAACAATGAGGAAAAAATTGTATGTGGACCCTTTCTAATTCCAAAAAAAACAACTTATCCCTCCAAAAAAATGCTTTGAAAGGAAGAAATCGAAGTACGGAAGAATACCTCAAAAAATGTGTGTCTCCTCTAGCTTGAGGCAGAAAAAAATGCTCCTGTGCCCTCCTTTGACAAAAAAATGCCCCTGGTTTGCAAAAAAATGACCCTCCATGGTCAAAAACAGGTTAGGCAAAAATTGTCAAAAAGTTGCAAAAATTGACAAAAAATTGTCAAAAAAGTTGTCAAAATTGCTGGGTGTCAACGTTTCTTGCTAGGGCATCAATCGTATGCACTAGTCATCACCAGTATTCGTTGGGCATCAATCACATGGACCAAGAATAAAAAAAAATGCTTGTCTTTGGAACCCCTATGTGGGATTCAAATAGTAGACCTCATCCATAGCAACAAGCGTGCTTAACCAAGTTCGCTACCGGATGCTTTGAGTAAGAGGAAACAACACCCGACTGTTATCCCAAACACCAAATGACTTTTAAGAAAAATATATGTGGGAGATTATCCCACATGCATCAGGTTGATGCAGCGCACTTGGTTGATAAGGGGGAAGACGAAGGTAGTATGGTGATGGTCTTCGAGCGGTCACCCCCCTAGTATTTTGCCTCTGCCAACTAACATGATGTCACCACATCACCCTTGAATAATACCTCCTACCAACCTTGAACTACCACATCATCACCTGCCAGTCTGTATCCCTCGATCTATGTGTAGCCTAGTCAGCATCGAGTCAGAAGGGTTATCGAGGTCTGTCAATGTCCTTGCCTAGTCAGCGTTGAGTTGGGAGGGTTGTCGAGATTCATCAGTGTTCTTGCATCAGAGTAGCCTTAGTCTCCCTGTGGCCTTGCATCAATGTCAAGTTTCCTAGGTTTCTTGGTTTGTGCTGTAGTCTCGAGGTCATCTGATTTGGTTGGGAAATGCGCTACCATCCTTGTCCCACCTCTGGCTCTAGTACCATGTTACAAAACGAAGCATTAATTTGATATTGGAAAGTTCATGATATATACAATGCAAAGTGGTTCTAAAGTGGTTAATGAACCACCAACAAGTTGTATAACTACTACCCACCTAATTGGAGAGCGCTATGCACTATTTTACTTAGGCATATAATGAAATACACTATAATTGCTAACAATATTGGTACATAAGATAAAAATGAAAGGAAAGTTACACGAGGGGCAAAATATTAGGTGGTAGTAGGAAAATTTCAAATCCTTTATAATGAAGAAGAAATTATTATTTATAGGTAAAATTGTGAATCTTTCCCTCTAAAATTGTAAAGAAATCAAAATGTCTAGTTGAATTCATTCCAAGGATCCATCCACATTCAATTCTTGTAGTCTTTAGATCTAGAGCCATTAATGTTGAAGGATTTTAGGACACTAGATTTGAAGTTCCCAACATCATTGCCAACTATATTTTCTAGGAATTCCACCAACGAGTGGGTGTGGGATTTATTTACAATAAATTTTGTCAAGTTTGTGGTCCTTTAGAATTGGAGCCTTCACTATCACATTTAATATACCAATTTCTTCCTTGGAATGCCATAACATGAGTTTTAAAAGTAGGTGAACCTTGGGGATCCTTTATATTTATGGTCTTAACCAGTTTTTTTAGGATCTACATGCAAATGTGGAAGCAACCAACTTCACTGCTGCAATACTAACATTCACAAAACTCAATTGCTAATCCAGAAATACACAAGATACAAGCAACAAAAATAATAATGAACAAATAAATCAATATAGCAATGAATAAACTAGATGGTTTTCCACTCAGGGAGGGCATGTCCCTGCCTTAAAGGCCAAGTGCGATAACGCAGATGAATAGAATTAATAATGCAAATATGATTCCAATTAATCAAATTCAAATCAATTATATATTGAAATTATAACACTTGCAAAACATAGCCGACACATGCTATGTTTGGAATGTAGCATGACTCCCCTCCTCAAAAAGCTTTGTCCTCAAAGTTGGAAATGTCTAGAAAATACTTTCAGGTTCCCATGTAGCATCTTCTTCGGGTAAGCCCTGCCATTTGATGAGAAATTATTGGATGTGATGAGATCTCAGTGTGCGTGTTTTGGTTTGTAAAATCACTTCTGGTTGGAGATATATACGCCCTTCTTCATCCAACACTGTTAATTCTGACTGAGATTGTACTTTTTGGCTGATCACCTTCTTAAGACATTGTCTGTCCTGGTCATGGGATCTTTTGGGTGGTAGTCCTTTTGGTGCGTGCAGAACCTTCTCATAGTTGGCCACATCATTTTGTAGATCATCTGCTTGTAACTCTGGCACATCTTGTGCTACTTTTTCCATGCAATTAATTTGGCCTATGAATCCGTAGCCACCTTTTCTTGATATTTTTTCCATGCTATGTGAACTTACTATTTTTGATGG
The DNA here is from genome assembly GCA_028583015.1 of Wollemia nobilis. Taxonomy (NCBI): domain Eukaryota; kingdom Viridiplantae; phylum Streptophyta; class Pinopsida; order Araucariales; family Araucariaceae; genus Wollemia; species Wollemia nobilis. The sequence continues at coordinate 15,325,876 of JAQPPZ010016436.1, read as the reverse complement.
AGGTGTTGGCATTCCTTGGAGGCGAATGGTCTTCCCATTTTCTTTCCATTCAACAAAGCATTGTTTGTAATTAAAACCGACCGTGGTTTCCATTTGTTCCATCCATGCAACGCCCAAAATAACTTTTGAATTCCCTAATTCCATGATAAAAAGAGGACCCTGCCAAGTATAACTTTCCATTTGTAATGAAATTGAAGATGTCTTACCTAGGCATTGACAAGTTTCCCTACCTGCAGTTCTAACTTGAAATCTGTCTTGACTAGAAGAGTAGATTTGCAAATTTAATGTCCTGGCAAGTTTTGCGTCAATAAAGTTGTGAGTACTTCCTGAATCAATTAATACTGTTACCTTTCTTTGCCGAATGAATCCTGCTACCTTGATTGTATGGTGAGAGGATAACCCCATAAGAGCATGTACTAAAATAGTCATGGTATCTTCTCCATATACAACCACCTTGTGTTCACTTTGGTCATCATCTAGAGAATTATCAGGTGAGTTGTTCTCCTCTATTTCGTCATCTTCCTTGTCAACATATTCAATTTGAAAGTTCTGTCTTGGTACACATGCCTGATCTTTTGGATGGTGAGTGTGACATTTGTAGCAAAAATATCTTGATGGTTGATCATTTTTGTGAAAGGAGTTATGATATTGAGGTTGACCATATGAATCACGTTGTGTGGATGTTTCCAGTTGCACCTTCGTCTCTGCCAAATTGGCCACCCTTATACACTCATCTAGCTTGGATGGATTTTGTAGGTCCACTTCAACTTTAATATTCACTTTCAACCCATTTTGAAAAGCTGCTACCACCACGTCTGGTTGTAAATCTTGTGCATAGTGAAGCATACTAGTAAATTCCGAGATATAGTCCCCTACTGATCCTGTCTGCTTGAGTGACAACAACCGCACTGTGTAGGACCCTGTGGGACCTTTGTCAAATTTGTGAAGAAAGGCATCACTAAAATTATCCCAATAGAGAGCCTGGTGGTCATTCTCACATTTGTACCATGTAAACCATTGATAAGCTTAAGTGCCTAATTTGGTTGTCGCATAAGAAAATTTTTCTGACTACCAGAATTGGTAGAAGTCTAAGATATCTTCCATTTTTGCTATCCACCCATGTCTTCCATTTTAGCTATCCACCTTCAAAAGTGGACATGTCAATGCATGGATAATTGAATCTAGTAGGACCTCTTGGTTGGTGGTGCACATTGTTCCTATCTTGTTCCTCGTTATTCCTTTATCGTTGGATGTGATTTTGGTAAGGTCTGCCAGGACCCCTTTGTTGCTCAAAAACTTCTTCGTTACCCCTATCCTCATTATTTATTTGGCCATTGAGATTTGGGGACCGACTATTATGACCTATTTGGTGTGTATCATCCTTATATTGAATGTCAGTATTCCAGTGGTGGGGACTAGGGGGATTTGGTTTAAATACTTGTTGGAAGCTGGAAGTCATGGTAGTAATGCTTTCTATTAATTTGGATAACATCTCATTTGAGACATGGGGACATCCAGTTTCTACTTGAGTGATGTTATCTTGCGAGGATTTTGGGGAGGTATTGGAAGCCATTTTGTTGATCAAGGGATGACTCGGATTATAGCTAATAATTCTAAAAAAATAAGAAGAATTTTGTGTACCTTTGTTTTGATGCAGTCTTTTTGGTGATTCTGAGTTCTCTTTGTTGGGAGTCTCTAAGCTTGATAGTCGACCATTGGATCCTTTGGTCCATTGTTTATTCATACACTTTCTAGAATATCCTTCTTAAGAACCCTTGAGCTTTCAATTTTTTGCAAAATTTTGATGTATTGGAGCAAAATTTTTGGTTTAATTCCGATTCTCAATGTCGCTCCAACTATGATGTGGAATTGATTTTTGAATCTCCTCCTTGTGACTTCAGATAATTTTTGACTTTGAATTGGCAACTCAACAACTTTTAGCACTTTTCGACAGTAACTTTTAGCAAATTTTCGAAGTAGTTTTCGACACTTTTCTTGACAACTTTTTGAAGTAGTTTTTGACAATTTCCTTGAAAACTTGACACACGCTAGCATGTGGAAAAGACAACTAGAACAAATGAGAACATGACAACTAGAACAATCGAGGACCGATGTTAAGGATAAGACAACTGGGACAACCAGAACCGATGCGAAGGATAAGACAACTAGGACAACCAGAACCGATGCGAAGGATAAGACAACTAGGACAACCAGGGATTGACGTGAAGGACAAGAAAACTAGGACAACAACCAGGGATTGACATGAAGGACAAGACAACTGGGACAACCAGGGACCGACGTGAAGTACAATATAGCTAGGAAAAAAACTAGGTTTTGATGCGAAGGACACAATAAATGAGGAGGGACCACCAACCGACTTGACACCAAACTATGGACACAACATAGAACGTCGAAACTAACATCGAAACACCAACATGTGGATGATGCAGCACATAAGACACAACAAAACTCACGTAATAGGCAAGCGGCTATGTGATCGAAGTCACAACCAACAAGGGGTGTTTAATTATTTATAAACTACTCTTTTTCCAACCCACAATGCATGTGGGATAAATGCCCATAATGCTAAAAAAAAAATTTAGTACCTTAGAAATTGTGCAATTTAATGATTTTCTCATTTGCTGATTGGTTGGCAGCACGCGATGGAAATTTCTATGTTTTTGTGGAAATTTTTTTGTGCGTTTCTTCAACAATTTTTATTTTTTTACTGTGTTCCTATGTTATTAAGACAATTGATCCACCCACAATGGTGTTTCAATTTAGCATTTCAAAAACCCCCATTAAATGTGACTTTACCACCATTTCGTTTGAGAAGAGGATGCATTTTCCATGAATCCGGACCACCACTAGATAAAACACCAACTCATTGTTATTACCATTGTTGTCTACTTACTATTATAATTCTAAATGCATGCAGGATATAAATACAATGTCGTCTCTTCAAAACTCAACTCCGGATTGAGAGATTAGAAACCGCCCGACTTAAACTATCTGCCATGAGTTGTTTAGGGGTTGGATGCGGCTTTAGGGTTGTTGGGCAAAATTTAAATTACATAATATCATACGTTCAAAGTTGTACCATCCACTAAGGTTTGATGTTTGAAGTATAGGTATGCATATGCTCTAACTTTGCTTATGTTTCCACCACCTGCAAGTGATTTCCTAGTAACCCAATACCACACCCCTTGGATCGCTGATTGATACCACTTGGAAGCAACCAAATTCACTGCTTTAATACTAACATTCACAAAAATCAATTGCTAATCCAAAAATACATAAGATACAAGCAGCAAAAATAATAATGAATGAATAAATCAATATAGCAATGAATAAACTAGATGGTTTGCCACTCAGGGAGGGCACAACCCCGCCTTAAAGGCCAAGTGCGATAACACAGATGAATAGAATTAATAATGCAAAGATGATTCCAATTAATCAAATTCAAATCAATTATATATTGAAATTATAACACTTGGAAAACATAGCCGATGCATGCTATGTTTGGAATGTAGCAAAATGTCACCCTTAATAAAGTTTTTTGGGCTCCATGCTAATGGTGATTGATGGAAAAGTTTAATTATCCATCACCAACTTTCCAAAATTAGGTTTTGTCAGGACAAATATTTTTATCTCTATTAGATAATTGGTGTATCTCCTTTAGATCTCCTTTGATTTCATGATCTTGTTTTTGAATCGTTGATCACTAAGCTGAAACAAATTATTAGTTGAGTCATTGGATTCTAAAGTTAAATGGATCAAATAGTCCATGGAATTTTTTGGTTCAAATATCTAAACCTTTCTACTCAAATCTCTCCACACTGTTAAATCTACTTCATGGTCTAAAATTCATGGTCGATCTTAATTATTTGATGGGACAACTACTTATTTCTCCCTAAAATCACCAGTATATTTTCCATGTGTCTCCAAATTGACTGATGGTAGAGTTTTCATTTATCAAATTCATTGGTATCCTTCAAAAAGAGTGTGAGCCATTGATATAGGATCAAACAATTTATAAAAGTTTTCTTTGCCAATCTTCCCTTGAGCCCCTTCAAAATAGCTTGAACCATTAATATTACTATTAGATTGTCCATAAATTGTTTCTCTACTAAACACTCCAACATTCCCCTTGAATCTTTGCAAGCCATTAGATTGATCACATGTCCTAGGATCAATAAAAAAACTACTTTTGTTGTGGACCTTTTTTGGGCTATCCATGCACTTGATACATGTCTTGAGTGTGAGCCAATATACAAAAAATCATCAAAGGTCCTCATTTGATTGATTCTCTAAGAATAATGTTTGTCATTTGATCAAGCAAATTGATAACTTGCATTACTCGTCTTCCTCCACACTACCTTTATTTTTTGAGATTTAGTGTCCATTGTAGATTGACTTTGATCAATATTACATGAGTTTTGGGAGCAATTTTTAGCTTCTTGAATTATTAAAACAACTATTATTGATCAATAAGATCAGATGACCCCCCAAAGCTTTCTTATTTGAATTATTCTACTATTCTATTTTTAGCTTGCTTTCTAACTATTGATTCCCTTTGGATAGAGACACTACACAATTACTATGCATTAGAAAATTTAGGTAGATATAGAGGAGCTTAATATTCCATGTTCTTGACCAATTATTGAAGAGCTACCTAAAGTTATTGTCATGTAAATCATCACATATCATTATTGGATAGTTTGTATAGTTTCTACATGCCAAGCACTTTAGGGTCCCTTTTTATCTTTCATAGTTGCTTAGTTCTTCCCACATTAATCTTCTATTGATGGTGTCCTATGAATGCTATAAGGAGATGACAATCACATGGACAATCATCATGATCCCACACAAATGTGAACAATAATTAGGTATATGAGATCAATTATATTGGGGGGTATAGATCCATAATTGCTCTATTTGTTGCACTTAGACCAATGATAGAGTAGTGCTTAGTTAGTATCAAAAGAATTCACATGCTATAGCTAATAGAGGGACCTCACTTAGTGTAGACACCAAAACAATGCCAATCCGATTATGCTACCAAGGCATTGACAAAATTGATGCACAAAGCCCTTAGGGCAGCCCTCAGAGGTCAAGCAGTGGTTCTAACCACTCCCAAAGTAGTTTTGGAAGGTTCCTAGGTCAGTTGGGGACTTTTTGAGGCCCAGTTCCTATTCATCCCACCCTGGGATGAATAGCAGTTCTATTCATCCCACCCTGGAGCGAATAGCAGCATTCATCCCGGGGTGGAGCGAATAGCAGGTTTGACTAGAAAAAAGTCAAATCTGGACAAGTGGCCACCAAAAAATGCCACTTGCCCTACTCTTCGAAGCATGCATGTCATAACCCAGGGCATGCCTATGACAACCCTCATCAATGAGGCCATTTTGGGGAGATTCTCTTCCCCCTCCCGTGCATGCCGCCCTGGTGGACAAGTGGCCCCTTGGGCCTTGCATGCCCTTTGCACATTTGACCTCCTAGGTCTATAAAATGGATGACATTCTCATCCAAGAGAGATAAGTTTTTTCTAGGATTTGCGATGAAGTGCTACCGAGTTATTACCTCACCTTTATTGCTCCTTTTTCATCCATAATTTCTCCTTAGCGAGAGAGGTTATCGGGTGGTACAAGAAGGCACAATTTGACCCCAAAACCGAGTCCATAGTTTGAATATCCACACCAAATTTACCTAAAACACTTCCCCTATAGTTTTGCATCAATATTCATTGGATTGGTGTCAAAATTTAGGAGATATTGGTGGGCGTCCCACCCCCGGCGCCCCCAATCTATGATAGTCGAATTCATCCCACCCCTATATGAATAGAAATTCATGCATGATTTTATGAATATTTTTAATTTATTATTTTATACATGTCTATGAGATGCTTCAGTTCAAATTTCATTGCTTTCTGACATGTATTGACTGAGATATAGCTATTTTATGATTTTGTATGCATGTGGGTCCCACTTTTGCATGCATGAGGATTTGGGTAGAATATCTAGAATATGATCATATGGGTTCTCTCAAAATATCATTTTATGCTTACTCACCAAATTTTGTAGGTTTTTGACATGTTTAGGTAGGAGAATCGCTTGTTTGCCTTTTGTAGGTTCACTACGTGCGGTGGGACCTAACGTAGCGATCGGGCATAATTATTTTACAAAACTAGGTGATATCATCCCAAAACCATATCCTTTACATCACTCTTGAGTTTTGTCTCATTTGGAATCCATTTTCTATCTATACCTCACATGCGCCTTTTCAGGTTGTGGGGATTGCATGTTTTAATATCATACACATATGCTTTTGACTCTCTTTTGCTTTCTTGTGTAGATTCAGGTGCCAAAATGTGATAGGAAACATCAGAGGATGAGGATCACATTGACATAAGTGGCGGTGACATTTAGCCCGCCCACTTCGAGTGTGGGCATGCGGAAGAACAATGGATGTGCACCACGTTCTTTGAGAGATTGATATCTCTTGGCACCCCTTTATTGTAATAGATTGTATCAAGCTGATTCAAGTCCTCAAAGGGAGGCATTTTAATTTTATTTGAAGTTATCTAATAAGGAGAATGCCCCATTTGCTTTATTACTTGTTATACATTGCCTCTTGCTTGCATGCTTTGATTTACGCTTTCGTAGGACTTATAAAGCACTTACATTCTGTTGCTTTGGTTAAGGTGCACCATTTTTCCATTGCTATAGTGGTGATCATGGTGGGACCTAGTCCCTTTTTCTTTAGGTGATTTTCTAACTTGGTTTTTCACCTTTTTTGATTGCAGGTTCTAGTCGCTCCAGACCCAGGCGAACTCAGGACTGCTATTCGTGCCACCCTGGGATGGATGCAAATCCATCCCTCCCTAGGATGAATGTAGACCTGCAATTCATCCCACCCTAGAATGAATAGAAAATAGTAGGTTTTCTGAGCTAGATTTTAGAACCAACAGACAATGGCAGAGAAGAGGTAGGGTCTGAACTATTTCCTTTCTGTTTTTCATTTACAGAACCCTGTTTTCTATCGATTTTCGCTTTGTGTGCTTAAGTAGGAAAATTAAAACTATCACATTTCCTTTTCTGAAAATGCAAAAATACAAAAACATACATAAAGTAGGAAATCATAACTAGGATTGCATCTTCCTTGGCTTGCTTGCACATTGCTTACCCATCGGTGAGCTTTCATTTAGGGTTGCTTTCCTAGCTTAGTGTAGTGACTTCCATATTTCATATTTTAATATTCTGAAAGTAAAACATTGCTTTAAAGCTTGCATTTAGTGAAAATTCATTGAATGCTCTATTGCTTGCTTTATTTTGGATTAAAAGGAATCACACACACCATGATCCACTTAAAATGCTAACGAGTTGGACTTCATCCCCAACCGTTGGTAGAGCGCAAGTGATGGTGGGTTTCATCTCCATCCACTTGGCTCAAATCCCATGAACCTGATCCATCTTGCCAAGGCCGGTTCCAAGATCCATCATAGCCCATGGGTTATAGCATGCATCACCCTTCGGGGAGGTGTATCGTAGACTACGGGTGAACTGGGTGAGGAACTGGTAGGACCTGTGCTCCCTGGCCATGTGTGGGCTTCATTACCACACATTATAGGTGGGATAACGCAACCTGGAGTTCATAGCTAGGTTTTCGAGCTATGAGTATATAGGTGAAAGCCATTAAACTCAAGAATACCATCCAACAATTATCAAACACGTGACACAAGGTCTCTTTACAACAAATTTGAAACAACACTAAAACTAGTTTTAGGATACACATCTAATACATTAACAAAGATAAACATCTGTTTGATTGTGTGTTTCCCATTCTGGTATATTGTTTCATAAAATTTGTAAAGAAGATAAACATTAAACATTTGATAGAACCTTCTTGCAATGGTTTTCACCCACAACCAAGCCCAATCAAGGGCGAAAGCTATGGAGAGTGTACATGGAGACACGAGTCACCTCCGTTATAGCCCCCAAGATTTGGTTATACCACCTTGGAGGGCTGACACTCATCCCAGTCCATGGACCGCTAGGACAGCTAGGATAGAGCAGGGTCTCCAAGAGACCCCTAGGTGGGATACCCCCATGCACCAAGAGCCAACTCAGGGAGAATGCTCCCATTATATGGACACATCAAACACTCATTTTGATGATGACTGGCTAGTGCATGAAGAGGCACATGGAGATAGGGTAGTGCCACGCATTCACATGCCTGTCAGAGCAGAAGCACCCACTCAAGGGCTAGATCCCCACAATGAACATTGGGTGGGGCATGATGATCACATCTTACCTCCATGTCACCCAATTAAGACTAGGGAGCCCAGATATCAGGATGAGTATGAGGCTCATCATGCAGGGCGAGCTAATTCAGCCCTACCCTTCCTCGTTCATGAGGGAAGGTATGAGGAAGTCCATGACATTCCTCAAGAGCAATTCACTAATGAGGGCATTGCACCTCTACCTACTGAGTATAGGGAACACCTACCTCGTCCAGAGCCATAGGTGAATGCAGCCAACCTCGATAGAGGGAAGCATGTTATAGAGGTCTTGGATCATCATGATCGAGAGAGAGATCGAGGGGAACCATCTAGGCCACCTAGACCCCAAATAATGGAACAAATTAAATAGGTGGTTGCCAAATATATGGAATGCCAAGCTCAATTTAAATAGCTTTGGCATGATAAGGAGCAACTAGACCACCTACATCAGCTCGAAAAGGAATGTATTCAATGTCAAACCAATGAGCTATTCCAAAAGACCCTACATGAGCGGGTTCCAACCTCGAGCACTCATAGGGCGGAGACCTATCGGAGGCAACAACCCCTAGTCTGAGAGAGGTCACCTAGACCTTATAGAGGATTACCTCCTAGACCTCCTAGGTCTGATCGAGATTTGACTCCCAGGACTGATGTGGACCGCCCTCCATGGGTGACTGCACAAGTTTATAGACCAGCTCCAGAGATGCCTTACGAGGCATGCGATGGGTACGAGCTGGAAGAAGCATGCATGGAAATGCCATATCAAGGTAGGGGGTTGTCCCACAACCACCCCGTAATAGGCCTCACGTTCCTCGCAACCCACCATAGGAACAGGATAAAGAGGAGGAGATCAAGTCCTTCGATGCTTACAAGGCACTATTAGAGCATCTCGAGTCAGTCAAGAATAGAACCTCTGGGTCCCAAAAGCCCACGTTACACCAGCTCCATAGTCACCCTATGCATCCATCAGTCCCTATGCCTCCCTACCCTAAATAATTTAAGATGCCTCAGTTGGCCACATTTAAGGGGGAAGAGGATGCGCAGGAGCATGTCACCCATTTCTTGAGCCAATGTTTTGGTATCCAGGACAATGATGCCTTGCTTCTAAGGACTTTTGTGACCACCCTCATAGGCCCTACCTCCGATTGGTTCACACAGCTCTCGAAGCACAACATTCACAACTTAGATCAGCTCGTGGATGCATTCCTAGAATATTTTGCCTTCAATACCAAGAGGAAGGTGACACTTGCTGACTTAGCTGGTCTCAAGTAGTATGATGATGAGTCAATCAACAATTATGGAAACAGATGGAGGGCTATGCTTTCAAAGGTGCCCTATCTACTCCCCACATCGGATTTGACCCAGATGTTTACTAAGAGCTACCTAAAACCCATCTCCTTGCTACTACAACTACAGTAGTATGCAACTCTTGAGGATGCCCTGGCACAGGCTAGGACCATCGAAGAAATCAAGATCCAAGAGGGCGAGATTGCAAAACCTCGCAAGGAGTGGACTAAGACCACTAAGACCAACACAACACAACCAAAACCCATCATGGTCAATCAGGTTGCCATTAGTGTCCTAGGGCTGGCACAAGCACAACAACCTCAAAAGGTAGAATATCATGCCACGCCCCTAGGAACTATGAGAAGGAAAATAAAAAATAGGGGCAAAATCAACAGTGCCACCCCAAGTGGTAGTATACGCCCATAATAGAATCTATGGATTCCTTGTTCGACCACCTCTATGCGGCCAATTTGGTCCACCTACCTGAGAGTAGACCTATAGATCCTAGTGCACCAAAGCCTAAAGGATATCGGGAAGACTTGTATTGCAAGTACCACCGATAAAAGGGTCATGACATCTTCGGATGTTACAAGTTCAAGAACTTGGTGCAGGACCTAATCGATAGCAAAGCTCTCATGGTAGACAACCCCATGGCACCAAACAACCAATGGATGGAGGTCTACAAAGACCCCTTGCCTACCCATGAGGAGCAGGCCAAGCCCACACCACAAGTAAATGAGGTCCATCAGGCCTATCCCAAGCAGGGATTTGTGGGCATGGTGAGCATCATGACATGGAACAAGAAGTACCCAAGTCCAGTCATAGCTCCTATGGCTCCAAGTGACATTCCATCGACTTCACGAGCTGCACCACCATCAGTATAGACTCCCCTACCTAGGCCTATGGCCATGATCTAGACCAAACTCACTCATATTTTGAGGACCACATCGGCTAGGCTCTCCATCTATGAACTAATTCAGCAATCACAGCCTCATAGGGAGGCCCTGATGGAGATTCTAAAAGCCATTGAGCTGCAACCCTAGGAAGCAAATTCATTCAACAATTTTATGGGGCATGTACGCCAATGCACTGAGCCAGTCATTACGTTCAGGGAAGATGAATTAAGGCCTGTCCCCACTGACATAGTGGACCCACCTTTGCACATCATCGCATGTGTGAATGGGACCCCATTTAAGAGAGTTCTGATAGACACTGGTTCATCCAGTAATATCATTACCACAATGGCACTAGAGCATCTTAAACTACCAGCATCACACATTGTCGCATCCACATACACCCTCCGAGCATTCAATGATGCTATATGCTCGATAGTTGGCACAATAGTCCTACCCATTCAAGTCGGGCAAAAGACAATTCCGACATTGTGTCACATACTAGAGGGTGAGATGGCATACAACATCCTGCTAGGCAGACCCTGGATTAGGAACATGAAGTGTGTCCCTTCAATCATGCACCAGTGCCTAAAATACATGTATGAAGGATAGGTTCACGTCATCTCGATGGACCTAGAACCCTTCAAATACTACAACCTGGTGCAACAGTTTCCTGAATCGACCTTACCATCACCTCATCTAGACTTTCAGTTGAATAAGTCCCATTTGGGTCTGATTCTGGCATCATCCCCCCCATAGATCTATCTTCATCATAGTCCATCCCATCTTCATCGTCAGCTCCTTCGTAGGCACCACCGTCATCCATGACCCCTTTGTCGAAGGACACAGGGAAGAGACTCATTGAAGAGATCCCCCCAATAGTTTCCACCATCTCCTCTGAAGAGATACCTAGCATGATGGAGGAAGAGTCAATCGATGAGCCCATCATGGAATGGGCCCAAGAGGCACTCCCATTTCCCCCTTCACCATGGTCATCGATCATAGTTGAGATGGCTAACATAGGTTTGGGGGAGTACATAGTCCAAAATGTCATGGCTACACCTGTAGTTGAGTCAGTACAGGACATGGGCAGACCTCTCCTTTTGAGGGGCACCATCATGCCTTTAGGCTTCCCTCCTAATCAGACAAATTTTGTATATGGGGGCCTTGATTATGGCATAGAACCCTATCAATAGGAAGAGGAGGATGAGGAGCCTTTCAGGGAATGGATCGATTATTTTTCTAACCCAGACTTCATGCTAAAGTATTTTGACCTATGCAATTGGCATGGTTACGGGTTAGGCCGATATGAGCAAGGCATGCATGCCCCCTTTCAACCACAATATCAGATGTCATACGACAAGTCAGGATTAGGGCATAACAACCCCTTGCCCCTAGATGTCCTCTTGGATGGCCTTGATCACCTATGCATAGGTCAAAGAGATGAGTTGGCTCAAGACCCATACGCCAACCCGCATACCATCTATTCATTGGGGGACTATTTCTCGATATCGAATGGGAACCCTGTGGTCCTTAGCGATATTCTCCCACATTTTGAGAGAGGTGAGAGCTCACAAGCATGTCCTCACATTTGTGATGATGGCCCCTCTTATGAGTGGACCTCAGGAGATGAGTCCGATTACGAGGTAGCACCATATGACCCCTTTGAGTCAGACAATGATCATTCATAGGTTATCCCCATTGATGACGAGTAGGAGGACTTCATGTGCATGTTCCCCCTATATGACCCTATCTAGCAGCTCCTACCTCCTAAAGAGTCGGTCCGCCCTCATGAAGTTAGATCACCTAGTGAGGGCTCAATCCATTTGCTCGAACTACTCGATCCTCATGTGCCAATGGCACCACAAGATGAGAGTGAAGAAGTCCTCATCCATAATGATGATTATGAGGAGCGAGCATATATGGGACCTCATCAGCCTAATCACCCAATTCCCATGGGTAGGGGTGAGGGACTCATATATGATAGTGATGATGAAGATGAGACGGAGAGGGCCTATCTTGGTCCTCCTTATTTGCATCATCATCATGAGCCCATCGACATAGATGAGGTGTATCATCAGCTACACGTTAGCCCATGCTTAAGGGCAAGACCAGTCAATCAGGATTGGATTTATCATGTAGTCTTTCCTGACCCACCAACATATATGGAGCTCCTTGAGCCCAATGATCCCATCCTGCAGTCTATTCCTAGATAGGATCCGGTGATCCCTATTCCCCCACCACCACACTTGGGGGTAGGAAGTGATACTGATAAGAAGTCCTTCACCCATGGTCTTGGAGAGCAAATCCATTCCATCAACATGATCTCCATTGATTTGACCACACCCCTCCATAATCCAGTCGATCCTTCCAAGCCATTGCATCTAGACCTAGATGCTATCGAATGGGATCATGCTGATTCACCCCCGTCACCTTCTGAGTACTGGCCATGTGGTGAGATGTTTCATTTCACCCTAGGGTCTACTCAGGATGTCTTTCATGCTGAAGAGGAACCTGATGTTCCTATTGATGATCTTAACTCAGTAGATGACATCCACCTGATCCCGACCCCACATCAGTTGGAGGATGGATCACATATGTCAGTAGAGCCAACGATTGACCGAGACATAGGCTCAGATCCAGATAGTCCATAGTTTATCAAGCTAGGGGAAGGCTTATCCCTTGAAGAGCAAGTCATGTACATTCAGATTCTTATGGAGAGAAAGCAGGCTTTTGCATGGTCCTATAAGGATATGTCGAGACTAGACCCAAATCTGGTCATGCATAATTTAACACTCAACCCGACAGTCAAGCCGGTAAAGCAAAAATTATGAAAGATGCATCCAATAGTAGCCTTGATGGTAAAATATGAGATACAAAAGCTCTTGGATGCCCAATTCATTATCCCCATAGATTATCCACCATGGTTGTCCAACATGGTTCCCATCAAGAAGCCTGATGGGAGGATTCACATATGCACAGACTTTAGAGATCTAAACAAGGTGAGTCCTAAGGATGATTTCCCTTTGCCTAGCATCGATGCACTGGTAGATGCCATAGTAGGTCATGAAATGCTTTCCCTCATGGATGGTTTCTCTAGGTACAATCAGATCCGTATCAACCTAGAAGACCAGATCAAGATGACATTCACAACACCTTGGGGAACATTTTGTTATAGGGTCATGCCCTTTGGCCTCAAGAACGTTGGCGCCACCTATCAGTGGGCCATGACATACATCTTCCATGATTACATGCACAAGATTCTAGAAGATTACATGGATGACTTATTGGCTAAGTCTCTATTACATCATGAGCATCCCGATGTCTTACGCAAAGTCCTCGATCACCTCATTGAGCACAATGTCAGGCTGAACCCCAAGAAGTGCATCTTCGATATCACATCTAGAAAACTCTTGGGTTTTATAGTCTCCAAGCGAGGCATCGAGGTGGACCCTAACAAATTCAAGGCTATCCTTGAAATGCCTCCCCTGACTACCATCAAGCAAGTGCAGAGCCTGCAAGGCAAAATCGTATCTATCAAGCGCTTCATAGCATAGTTGTCGGATAAATGTCGACCAATGAATAGACTATTGCATAAGGGAGTCACATTCCACTAGGATGATGAGTGCCAAGAAGCCTTTGATGAAATAAAGCAATACCTAGTTTCACCACCAGTCTTGGCACCCCCTCGACTAGGAGTACCATTCTACTTATACATCTCAACCATTGAGATCGCACTGGGAGCCATGCTAGCCCAGAAGAATGAGTTTTTCAAAGAGCAGGCTACTTACTATCTTAGCCGCACCCTGGTCAGTTATGAAGTTTGATACACATATGTCGAGAAGTTGTGCTTAGTAGTGGTTTTCACCACTAGGAAGCTATACCATTATATGCTAGGGCATACCACGTATGTTGTGTCGAAAGAGAATCCATTGTGATACATGATGAGTCACACTTATCATAGTAGTCACACGATGAAATGGATCATGTTGTTGATGGAGTTTGACCTAGAATTCATCAAAAAAATCTATCAAAGGTCAGGTCATCACCGATCAGCTTGCAGAGGCTCCTCTTGAGGATGATCAACCTCTTAGCATGGAGTTTCCTGATGACGGGGTCTTCCATATCTCAGAATCACCAAATTTTGATGAGCCTGAGATCCAGGCTGATATGACCCTATTCTTCGATGGCTCCAAGTGCGAGTGAGGGGGTGGCATGGGAGTCATGTTCTTTATGCCACAAGGGGCTCCATTGCCTCTATCATTTAAACTCGATTTCCTATGCACTAACAACAATGCAGAATACGAAGCCTTGCTCATAGGTCTTCAAGCAACCGTCGCCATGAAAATAAAAAAGCTTAACATTTTTGGTGACTCCCTGCTAATTATCAACCAGGTCAAAGGGATTTTTTAGTGTAAATGTCTAGTGCTACAAGCTTATAAAGCCCTTGTGGATAGATTCTTAGCAAATTTTGAGTGGTATGATATCGAGGCAATCCCTCGATCATCGAATCATTTTACGGATACTATGGCCTCCCTGGGGTCACTTATCCCATAGAACCCTTTAGATGACATAACCACCATTCATGTTAAAATGCTATCACAACCCATGATGAAGCGCGAGAGCTCTGAAGCCATGCCAGGCATCCACATGATTCAAATTGAACCATCTCATGATAGGTTCTCACAAATTCATGATCACTTGAATCATGCCGATTGGGGGTCCTTGTTCCCCCAAACCCCTTTTGATAGTAGCACCATGCTATTTTTACAAGTTCTTCCATAGTCAACATTCTCTAGGGATGAACTTTTAAAGGGACAGGTCATTCATGCCGTCGAAGCTTCTACGCAGTAGGACTGGTATACTCCCATTCGAGACTACCTCAAGCTTGGTAGCCTCCCACCTAGATTGTCGCATGCCACCAAAAGGACACTCAAGCAGAAAGTGGCAAAGCATGTCTTGTTAGGAGACATTTTGTATCATCAGAGCTATGAAGGAATTCTCCTTCGTTGCTTAGAACAACAGGAAGCTACTTGGGCCATTGCCCAAGCACACGATGGTACATGTGGTGGCCACTTTAGCGGCATGGCCATCGCAAAGTGCATTCTTTGCATGGGCTATTATTGGCCATCCTTAGAGCGATATTGTTGTGCATATGTTAGGAAGTGCATGAAGTGTCAACACCATGCTAATTTGACACACGTACCTTCCTAGGCCTTACAACCGATTCAATCGGTTTGGCCATTTTTGTAGTGGGGACTCGATTTGATCGGGAAGATCTCCCTCGCATCCTCGGGCCATCACACGTTTATCATCATGGCAACCGAGTACTTCACCAAGTGGGTGGAAGCAGTTCCTCTTACCTCGATGATAGGACCCCACATAGTGGAGTTCATAACAAATCATATCATTTGTCATTTTGGTATTCCATCCAAAATCATTTTGGATAATGGAACGTCATTCAAAAATAAAGTTGTGCGTGCTTTAATGAATAAGTACAATATCAAACATAGCTTTTTGACACCATATTATCCACAAGAAAATGGGCAAGCAGAGGCTTCAAACAAGACATTAATTGCCATCCTTAAAAATATAGTCAATGATAATCATAAGGATTGGCACACGCAAATCCCTCTTGCCCTATGGGCTTACCACACTAGTATTCGGACGCCCACTGGGGCAACTCCGTTCTCACTAGTGTATGGTGTAGAGGCAGTCATGCCTCTAGAGCTAGAGATCCCCTCACTGCGCATATCCATGCAAGAGTTCATTGATGATGATACCGCATGATAGGCTCGACTAGACCAACTTACGTTGCTTGATGAGCGATGCATTCATGCCCTAGAGCATTTACGCGTTTATCAGGAGTGACTAAAGAGAGCCTACAATATGAAAGTCCATCTCAGGGACTTTCATATTGGTGACCTCATCCTGAAAGAGAACCAACAAAATTCTAATTTGCCATCCCACTTAAGGGATAAGTTTGCGGCAAACTGGTTAGGTCCTTTTGTCATCACTAGTCAAATAGGACCTAAAACGTATCGACTGGCCTCTCTTGAAGGATTCAAAGATCCTGAGCCCTTGAACATCATCCACTTGAGGCTTTTCCATGCTTAAGAGCACCATAGTACTCCCAAAATGCTCCAAGGGTGCCTTAACCCGCTTGGTCAACCTAAAATGCTCCTAGGTGGTCTAGAACCATCTAGGTCACCCCAAAAATGCTCCAAGGGTGCCTTAACCCACTTGGTCAACTTAAAATGCTCCTAGGTGGTCTAGAACCATCTAGGTCAACCAAAAAGCCCCAAAGGCATCCATAAGCCCTTTGGTCCCCCCAAATGCCCCAATGGCCCCCAATAAGCCCGTTGGTCACATGTACATATATATATAAAAAAATACAAAAATATCATCAAAATACAAAAATTATTCAAAAACATCATCAAAATATCAAAAATACAAAAATATAGCATCGCATCACATTACATCCCATTGCATCTCTATCATCACTTGCATTTAGGCATACTCATCATCTGCACTTTACATTTTAGAGTTGCTCATGCATGTCTAGCATCATGATGGTACACTACTTATCGCTCAAAATCAATGTTGTGAAAGTAATCATAGTTCAATGTTTCACTTATCATTTTCACCCACATTTTCCACATTCCATATTTGTGTCCACTCCTTCACCTAATCATTTGTTTTAGAATGTCATTAGGGGTTTTGGTCACTCAACCATTTCTAGCTTCTCTTCAGGTTTGGTAGAAAGCTATCTTGATTTTTAGGAGGTAGAGTCTTGCTTAGATTATGCCTTGTGTACATCATATCCCAAACACATTTAAACATTAATAATCCAAGTTTTGCACAAAGACAGATGAAATCCATGAAGTGGTCTAGGTTACCTTACGTGAAAAGGTCATCCTGCTCATCCCCCTATGCGAATGGTTCAAGAATGTTGAGAGTTGGCAAAAGGACAAGTTCTCCCCTACCCAATTCCCCCACACCAATAAGTGGTTTTCCCCCCTTTTTGTCATCAAAATCCCACATTTTCACATATTTGCAATAGTCTAAATTTGCAA
Organism: Wollemia nobilis; assembly: GCA_028583015.1. NCBI lineage: Eukaryota > Viridiplantae > Streptophyta > Pinopsida > Araucariales > Araucariaceae > Wollemia > Wollemia nobilis. Next base: position 15,308,339 of record JAQPPZ010016436.1, on the reverse strand, counting down.
ACCCCCACAAAGCAAAAATTCAAATTACAAATACCAAAGTACAAAATCAAAAAGTGCACACATAAAAAAAGCACAAGAAATAGTGATCCCCATCACTCAAAAATCAAATCCCTTGCTCAAGAGAAAAAGGAAAAACTCAAAATAAATAGTGATTATAGTCACTAAAAAGAGAAAAATAAACAGTGATTTTTATCACTATATATGAGAGCAAGTATCCCAATAAATTGAAGAAAATAAGGGAGTCGAACTTGAATCCCTGGAACTCTCAGCATTTGGAAAACCATCAGGTGATCCTCATTACAGGTTTGGTGGATAGCCTACTTGTCAATGGCGGTAGCCTCCCACATGATGATATGTCTATCACATTAGCCTTTGGCGTGTGTGCAGACCAATGTTTGCATGTGGATGAGCTAGCTTTGGTAACCTAGATTGCCTATTGGTCTAGTCATACTTAGTACAAAACCTAAGATGGTGGCATTCATTTGGTGATCCTCAGTACAGGTTTGGTTGAGAGCCTACTTGGCACTGGCGGTATCCTTATGCATATCACAGGAATGAACTCACTTGCACACATAGGGATATGAAGTATCTTGGTCATCCTAGCAGATTCATACCTTGTCAAAAAGTCTCGCATAGCCAGTATACAACCTTTGATCACATCAGCTAGAATGTTTGAGTCTCATAAAAACCTCATCTACATTCTTTAAAACATACCATTTCATGAACTCCATGTTCACTACATCACAATAATAGTTTCATTACAAAAACAAAGAAAAATAAGCAACAAGAAAAGAGCGTTAATGTGTTGTACAGTCCATAGTGCTAAAACATGGTAGATCAAATCATTAACCACATTCATTTTTTTCAATCATCCAAATAGTTCATCTCACTATGCATCCATGCATATAGATAGCATCAAATCAAAGCAAATACACATGCATACATGATATCTATCTATCAACATTTCATTGCATCCATATGCATACATCCTAAAGCATCTAGCATATAAGCATAAATCATCACACACATTGCATTCATACAATAAAGTCAATAAATGAAACACATGATGGCAATAAAATAAAATCTCATATATATATGGGGAAAAATATGTACATCATAGTTTCCAAAATACCCGTAGGCTACAATAAAGTGGGTCCTCCGACCTCACCAATACCAAAAAGCCCTACCCATGTCGGCCACCATGATCACGTAGGATCGGTGCTACGACTAGTACTACCCCCTATGGTGCGCATCCATTGAGACCTCTTCGATCGCTACTGCCCACCCTGGCCTCCTATCGGCTCCCCCTAGCCACCTCAATCCTCTGCCTAGATGAAGCAGACTACTCTATCTCACTCTGTCAGGTCCGATGTGAGGTACTACCCTCATCAAACTCTGGAAGCTACCCTCCAAGTCGGATCACCTCCCTCTCTAGCTCACTCCTATAGAGCTAAGCTCGAGCCTCCCGTGCCTGGTACGTATCCATCACCCACAACACCTGAGCCTATAATAACCTCACCTCAACCTCCAACTCCTCCACTCATGCCCATAGAGTCCTAACCTCTATTGGGTCACCCTGTCCCTACACCTGTGCCCATAGGAGATCCCTCTCCTGCCTAACCATGGCTAGCTCTATCTGTAGCCTAGCGTACCGATCCTCTAGCACATCCTGCTACTCAGGCAACCCTTGATCCTCTACATCATCATCTCCATCATCACCCTGATCATCCATGATCAGGAGGTCCACCTACTCATCCATCTGGTAGGGAGCCTCCACCTGACCCTCCTTAGGTGCATCCTGAGGCATATCCTCAGCTACCACCACTGCATCACCCCCAAGGGCCTCCTCACCTCACCATCATCACATCACCCACCATGTATCATACTCAGATATCATCCCGATATCATCCATATTTGGGATCACCATAGCTGGGTCTGCCGCCTCATCCATCTCCACCATGGTCGGCCAAGTCAGGGCCCTCTCATCCCCATGGTGCCTATAGATCATGGGCACCCTAGGTAGCCCTTGGCATATCCTGAACTACCATGTCACCCACTCATATGGGAAGAACTCCTTCTCTGTGCCATGCCTCCCTATCAGCCATCTACCTCACCTACTCCTACGCAGCCACTCCCTAGACTCAGGCCACATCGGGTAGTCTCTGTAAGGCTACCATCTCACATCCCCAGGTGTGAGCCCTACAAAAACCTTGGCATAGTGACCTACATCACCCACCCAATACCTACTCTACCCAACCTCTTGTGTCCTCTTCTAGAGGATAGCATACCCTATCTCTTGATCTACCAACTGACCCCGGGTCATCCATGGTAGTCCCTATGGCCGCTCCATAGCTATGTGCTCCCATGCCCAACATTGTAATAGATAGTTGCACCCTATCCCCTTCCACCTATGGTAGCGGATCTCGTACAACTCATCATAGAGTTGTGCTAGTAGTGTCATCCCCCATGCCATCACCAATGGGTCCTCCTTAGTGCTTACCACCAAGGCAAACACTAGCTCAAGTAGGTTCCATGGGAACCTCGCTCCTGAGGAGTCAGGTAGAAGCATATTCGAGATGAGGCTCATGAGTAATGCATGCCTCACCTCCAATACCTCCTCCCCATACCAATACCCAACCAGTATCCCTCCCTTCATACAGTCATCCTCCACCTCCCTCACTCGACCACCAAAATATCGAGCCAACACTGCACCTCTCAGGTCATGGTGCGTAGTCCTGATGGGCCGCCCCTCTATCGAAATCCTCAGAATCTGATAGACATCTTCTAATGTCACCATCATCTCCCCTGTCGGGAGGTGAAAGGTATTGGTATGAGGATCCCATAGATTAATCAGGGCAGTCAAGTAGGCACGGTCACCTATCACAGGATCCAACCGTGTCACTTGCTTAAGGCCCAAGGCCTCCAACCACTCCCAATCCGCCTTGCTCAAGGCATCCCTGGTGGTCTCAAAAATCTTCGGTTTACGATACCGACCTCTCACCACCTAAAAACAAAAAACAAAAACAAGGATAAGTAAGCACTCCCATGCTTCACAAACGACCTTTCAAAGGCCTCAAAAACAAAAACAAAAACAACAAAAACAACAAAAACAACTCACAATTGCACACAAAAATGCAAAATAAACATCTTAACTAGTCTAGATCATTTTAATGGGTTTAAATTACCCGTTTACTAAATGAGATATACCAAATAAAACAAAAACCAATAAAGCAAAATACAAAAATAACACTAAGTACGATCGAGGAGTCACTACATACCCATGTGGCACCAGCTCCTCCGCTCGATGCTCCGGTTTGCTGGCTCCTGTAATGTCCTACCCCTTTCGAAGGCAAATAAATTTGCCACCCAAAGAGCCAGGTTCCGATCTTGGGTTCCAAACTGAAAACTTGAATGTCTTGTTTGTTGATTGCTTTGATATCACGTGATTTATGCAAATATGAATTTTTTATACTTTTTGCAATAATACAAATTCTGGAAATAAAAATAGCAGCAAACTAGAAATGCTTGTATCTTAAAAACTACTCCTCCAATGACTACGAAATTTAAGCACAAACTTCTTCTAATGATATTGAGCAAACCCAATGAAGGAAATTGTACAAGGATAAGTGTACCCAGAGATCTAAAGGCCTGATATAATTCTGGAAGTTAACACCAGCAACAACAAACTTATATATTCATTAAATATGCTTGTAATACAATTTCTCCAGCATACTAATTGTTGTTTGGCTGTCCAACAAAGAGAAGACCTCATACAACACAATGAATACTCCAAATGGGAGGCGTTTGGCCTCAATAAGTGCACGCCCTTCACTGCAACTAGTACGACCTGTTAAAAACCCTTCACAAATGACATAGATCCCTTCCAAACTGCTGAAGTGTACGGCTGATAAGCTGATCAAAAACTATGAATAATCAGCAATACAAGCTTCTTCAAAACCCAAGCAATCTAATTCAAAATAGCCTCTAATGGTTTGGCCTCACTGGAAACATCCGCAATCTGAAGTAACTCTAAAAATGGCACCAAGTGCACCCCAAAACTCATCAACAACCTGCCACTTTGAAGCTCAAATCATTCCCCATCACGAAAATGCCACAATCACTCCAAGGATATCTTGCAATCCCAAAAGTGATGTTCTTGCTGGAGGGTTTCGTCTCCAAACAAGCCAAATCTGCCCTTGCTTGTGGTTTTTCGTCACAAACAAGTTGGATATCTTCCTGCAAACTCTACTGCAAGCAAGCTCCTTTCTCCAAACATGAAATGTAATAACCAAAGATGTCTTCAAATGCTCTCACAACCTCTATTTATTCTTTTCTCGAGCTGGTCGACCCAATGTGGGTAGAATGTGGGATTAAACTTCTTTCTTTTTTACTTGCTTTATGTCAATAATTCATTTACTAATGAACACATATAATGACTTAACTCCACAATATCACTTAATCATATTATAATCTCCCAAAGTGGCGTCCAAGCTAGGCATTAATAAAACCACATTAAAATATACATTATTTCCTTCAAAATGAGTACTCATAAGCCCCCTAACAAATTATAAAGTCATACTTAGGAGAATAATATAATAATTTAATGACTTTATAATAATTATAACTTCGACGATTAAAAACTCCATGACCGCTCATCCAAACTCACATCCGAAGATAGAAATGAGTACCCATTTGGCCAAACTAGCCACTCGTAGGACTTCCGCTCCGCCAAAACCAACTTACTAAAAATAGTAAGTTCCCTACACTGATAACCAAACGGGTCTAGTCAATCAACTCAAGATATATCTGGATACCCAATTCGGCGAAGAACAACATTCTATAGTCAATTCGGCCAGAAACCTGAATCACCGACTTACTATAAATAGTAAGTCCTCCCTCAAATCTCAGAATGTCCCCAAAAAATTGGCATCCAAAGGCATACAACCATCTGGCGAAACCCCAACATCCTCTGAGAGCATTCTCACAAAAGACAAGCCTGGAAAGGGACATTACAGTCCTCCCTCCCCGAGATTGCTTGTCCCCAAGCAATCCAATCTCATCACATAACAATCTCAATGACAACTGCCATGTGATCCCTGGATCCCAGATGAACCGAAGAGCTCCATATCTCCAACTGAGATAAATCCTGCAGCTTCCTGAAAGAACTTCCCTCCATACTATCTGTATGCCGGGATCCCAAATGAAACTGCAGAATGACTCACTGTAAAGCTGCTGCTCAACCCTGTCAAAACTGACCCAGTCAAACTGCACTAGCTGATGAAGCAACCCAAAATGCAAACCAATACCCGGGTCCCATAGCCAAGCTGGTAACCTGTCATTCCTCACAACTGGAAGCTTCTGTTGTGCCACACTGATTACAACTGAACTACTCTGTAGCCCAATATGAAACTCATCAGGATCTGATATGCTGGGGAACCAACAGAGAAATGATTTTGCATCTGAAGAAGAGATCGCCTCATGCCAAGGGGATACAAAAAAATTTGTATCGCAGCTCTTCTTCTCATTTGAATATGTCATGAATAATTTCTCCATATGTGAACTGAAAGAGAAATGGTGAGCATACCTCCCAATGCAATCCATGCGCACTTCTCCGACAGGCTCTATGGGAAACTCGGAAGAATCACCCTCACCATCCATTATGCATGAATCGGGAGAAGTTTGATCAACTTCAGAAGTTGCATCACCCTCACTATTGTTACTATGCAACTCTCCGTCACGTCCGATCTTATGAACCTCTTCGATCAACGGTTGGATTATTGTGCACCTTGTATCACGTTCTGCACTCTTTGAAGTAGTCATGACAGGTGATGAAATTCCCGCTTGGTCAAGAGAGAGATGAGCTAAACTCAGCTCCAAGCTAAGCTCATAAATGAATCTCTCTCTCTCTCTGAGTGTTTGGACAGCCAAGTCCCTATCTGCCAACAACTGTATATAATCGGATTTTATCACTTCCAAAGCTTGCTTAACAGTTTGCATTTTGATTGTTTGTGCACTAGTAATAGAGGAACCATCTATCAACCCCTCTTGTCTATCCCTGAGTTGGGCTGTCCACAAGAGATACTCCACAAATTGATGTGTGCTATCCAAAAAAGATAAAGTCTTAACAATTTTTTCATCTGTAACCTGCAATTTATCCTTCCAAGTTTGCTTTGCTTCTGGTTCTAAATCGCAATCAACAGCACACAAGAATTTTTTTGATTTGTTATACTTAGCATGATGATCAAAATTATTATCCCTCTTAACACTACATTCCCCAACTACATAAACTGAAGTTAGGTCTGATTCATTCTCATCCCAAGAGTCATCAACAACTGCTGTTTTGAAATCAGCTAACTCCTGGTCCACACCTCTATTGTATACTTCTCCTGAAGTGGATCCGCAAGATGAATTAACTTCATCTTCATCGAAATCAGCACCATGATCAAAAGGAAATTCATCTCCACTCTCCAATCCTGGGACCTGTGGGTTATCCAGTTCACCATCCAACAACCCGTTGATCCTCTCTATCTCTGAACTCAAAGAAGAATCGTCATAAACTTCCAATTCATCGTACTTAGGATCTTCAGGAACATTGTAATGGTCATCAGAATGGTTACTCAACCTGCTATAACTATCAATGGATTGTTCTGCATGTAAACCCACAACTACTGCCTCATCATCAAGTTGCTCCTTGACCGAGTCATCCTGAAACTCTGATATGCGTTCGTCCTGTGACAAACTATCTTCTAGCAACTCATCACTACTTAAATCATTTTGAGTCACTATATTGTTTACCTCCTGAGATGAAGCATCAATTATCCATTCAACTGTTCCGCTGTCCTGAATCATAGATGGCTGCAACAAATTACTATCACAGTTAGTTTCACAAACATGACCGAATGTCCACTCCTTTCTGCAATTGAAACATCGTCGTTCTCTCCTTAACTGATTTTTGCTTATGTGAGGAGGTCTTATATCCTGTGAAACTTCCGAAGCTACTGCTTTACCCACCAACTTCTGTTTCCCTTTGTCAATTCTTGCTGGGACAACAAGCTCATCCTTTTTAGTTTCAACTGCTAATGGTGGCTTCAACCACTTAGGATGACGTTCTAACAGTGTTGTAAAACTCGTATCCTAATCTTGAAACCTTTGCATCAGCTCTATCATAAGCTTCTGAATGGTAGCCATTACCAACGCACTACTGCAACTGTGAAACCCATGATACTACAACTGCTTATTTTTGCCCTCTTAATTAAAACTGTTCATCTTCCAGTATAGGCTACGGTTGGCCTAATATATGATATTCTCATCATACAACAAAGTCTGGAATTATAATGTAGGTATTTCCTCATTCAACCAATTCAAACCCTAAAGAAATCTCTGAAACTGAATCGTTCAAACAAATTTTACTGAAAACCTCAAACCATTATCTGAAGAAGACCTACAAATTTTGCAAAATTGATAAGCCCTAATGTGAACCCTGAACAGGCTGGCAGGGTAGAGCCTGGGCTCTGATACCATTGTAATGTCCTACCCCTTTCGAAGGCAAATAAATTTGCCACCCAAAGAGCCAAGTTCCGATCTTGGGTTCCAAATTGAAAACTTGAATGTCTTGTTTGCTGATTGCTTTGATATCACGTGATTTATGCAAATATGAATTTTTTATACTTTTTGCAATAATACAAATTCTGGAAATAAAAATAGCAGCAAACTAGAAATGCTTGTATCTTAAAAACTACTCCTCCAATGACTACGAAATTTAAGCACAAACTTCTTCTAATGATATTGAGCAAACCCAATGAAGGAAATTGTACAAGGATAAGTGTACCCAGAGATCTAAAGGCCTGATATAATTCTGGAAGTTAACACCAGCAACAACAAACTTATATATTCATTAAATATGCTTGTAATACAATTTCTCTAGCATACTAATTGTTGTTTGGCTGTCCAACAAAGAGAAGACCTCATACAACACAATGAATACTCCAAATGGGAGGCGTTTGGCCTCAATAAGTGCACGCCCTTCACTGCAACTGGTACGACCTGTTAAAAACCCTTCACAAATGACATAGATCCCTTCCAAACTGCTGAAGTGTACGACTGATAAGCTGATCAAAAACTATGAATAATCAGCAATACAAGCTTCTTCAAAACCCAAGCAATCTAATTCAAAATAGCCTCTAATGGTTTGGCCTCACTGGAAACATCTGCAATCTGAAGTAACTCTAAAAATGGCACCAAGTGCACCCCAAAACTCATCAACAACCTGCCACTTTGAAGCTCAAATCATTCCCCATCACGAAAATGCCACAATCACTCCAAGGATATCTTGCAATCCCAAAAGTGATGTTCCTGTTGGAGGGTTTCGTCTCCAAACAAGCCAAATCTGCCCTTGCCTGTGGTTTTTCGTCACAAACAAGCTGGATATCTTCCTGCAAACTCTGCTGCAAGCAAGCTCCTTTCTCCAAACATGAAATGTAATAACCAAAGATGTCTTCAAATGCTCTCACAACCTCTATTTATTCTTTTCTCGAGTTGGTCGACCCAATGTGGGTAGAATGTGGGATTAAACTTCTTTCTTTTTTACTTGCTTTATGTCAATAATTCATTTACTAATGAGCACATATAATGACTTAACTCCACAATATCACTTAATCATATTATAATCTCCCAAAGTGGCGTCCAAGCTAGGCATTAATAAAACCACATTAAAATATACATTATTTCCTTCAAAATGAGTACTCATAAGCCCCCTAACAAATTATAAAGTCATACTTAGGAGAATAATATAATAATTTAATGACTTTATAATAATTATAACTTCGACGATTAAAAACTCCATGACCGCTCATCCAAACTCACATCCGAAGATAGAAATGAGTACCCATTTGGCCAAACTAGCCACTCGTAGGACTTCCGCTCCGCCAAAACCAACTTACTAAAAATAGTAAGTTCCCTGCACTGATAACCAAACGGGTCTAGTCAATCAACTGAAGATATATCTGGATACCCAATTCGGCGAAGAACAACATTCTGCAGTCAATTCGGCCAGAAACCTGAATCACCGACTTACTATAAATAGTAAGTCCTCCCTCAAATCTCAGAATGTCCCCGAAAAACTGGCATCCAAAGGCATACAACCATCTGGCGAAACCCCAACATCCTCTGAGAGCATTCTCACAAAAGACAAGCCTGGAAAGGGACATTACACTCATTGTATCCTAGATTGAATTCGATAGTGCTTCACTATACACAATCACTCTCCTCCTCCTCACCACTTGAATCGCCAAAGAAAACTTGAAATAATGGCCCCACACCATGATTTTAGGGGCTTTATGGTTGGGGCCCCAGGGTGGGATGAGCGCATTATTTTGTTATCATCCCACCCTAGGATGAATACAAAATTTGCATTCACCCCACCCTAGGATGAATACAACTTAGAATTTTCAAAATAGCCAAAAATAGCTCCAAATGGGCTACAAAAACAACATAAAACTGCCTAAACTTGGTCGAGTTTGTGCCCAAGAATAACGACATAATAAACCACCACCAAGGGCATCGAGAGACTCTGCTTCACTCCCTAAGAAGGCTATCATAGCTAGACCACTCCATGAGAATGAGGTTTTTCTATCTCTCTCACTCCAAAAGGCACCAAAAAAATGGTTTAAAACCCACCAAAAACAAGTCAAATTTGATGGAATTCATTTGAGCTCAAGATAGAATTAAAAAGTTCCATAGAGGTACCAAGAGTTACTCCTTTAGTCCCTAATAAAGCCTTAAATGGCTGGACCACTCCATGGGACCGAAGTTTTTGACTCTCTCTCCTCCATGCGACATCTATCGGATCGACAATATCCTTCCAAAATTGCCATAATCTTCATGAGTACACCTCAAGGCAACCCAAAAAAAGTCATCTAGGTCAAGTGACTCGTTGATTTTCTTGCTAGGTCATTCCCTCATTGACTCATCACTTGAGGGGGTAGTCATACTCATAATCATAATCAATAATTAAACACTCAATCATGCAAATTGCATTCGTTCAATGAATCTTTGACAAAGACAATCATGCTCCTTCTTGGGGCAACAAACAAGCACAAAAGCACAAAGTATCAAATTAAAATTCTTGGCATCTAGTAAGCATGTGTAATACCGGGAAGCACCCACTTCATGACTGAACAACATCCAAGATAAAGTAGATCCCTTAGCCTGTCAAAAAAGTGAGGATTCAAGAACACATGCTCTTTCCATGATTGGGGCATCTAAAGTTGGTTAGGTTACTGAATAACCTTAGTCATTGAGTGCTTTGGTCATCTATTTTTGCTCAGCATTGTGTTGCACATAACACTTCTCAAAAAGGGGTATCTGTAGACACAAAAATAGTGCCAATCCGATTATGCTACCAAGGCATTGATAAAATTGATGCACACAACCCTTAGGGCAGCCCTCAGAGGTCAAGCAGTGGTTCTAACCACTCCTAAAGTAGTTTTGGAAGGTTCCTAGGTCAGTTGAGGACCTTTTGAGGCCCAGTTCCTATTCATCCTACACTAGGATGAATAGCAATTCTATTCATCCTATCCCGGAGTGAATAGCAACATTCATCCCAGGGTGGAGCGAATAGCAGGTTTGACTAGCAAAAAGTCAAATCTGGACAAGTGGCTGCCAGAAAATGCCACTTGCCCTACTCTTCGAAGCATGCATGTCATAACCCAGGGCATGACTATGACAACCCTCATCAATGAGGTCATTTTGGGGATATTCTCTTCCCCCTACCGTGCATGCCACCCTGGTGGACAAGTGGCCCCTTGGGTCTTGCATACCCTTGCATGCCCTTTGCAAATTTGACCTCCTAGGTCTATAAAATGGATGACATTCTCATCTAAGAGAGACAGGTTTTTTCTAGGATTTGTGACGAAGTGCTACCGAGTTATTACCTCACCTTTATTGCTCCCTTTTCATCCATAATTTCTCCTTAGCGAGAGAGGTTATCGGGTGGTACAAGAAGGTGCAATTTGACCCCAAAATCGAGTCCATAGTTTGAATATCCACACCAAATTTACCTAAAACACTTACCCTATGGTTTTGCATTGATCTTCATAGGATTGGTGTCAAAATTTAGGAGATATTAGCGGGCATCCCACCCCCGAGAGCCCCCCAATCTGTGACAGTCGAATTCGTCCCACCCTGGATTAATATAAATTCATGCATGATTTTATGATTTTTTTTAAATTTATTATTTTATACATATCTATGAGATGCTTCAGTTAAAATTTCATTGCTTTCTGACATGTATTGACTGAGATATAGCTATTTTATGATTTTGTGTGCATGTGGGTCTCACTTTTGCATGCATGAGGACCTGGGAAAAATATCTGGAATCTTATCACATGGATTCTCCCCAAACATAATTTTACACTTACTCACCAAATTTTATAGGTTTTTGACATGTTTAGGTAGGAGAATCACTTGTTTGCCTTTTGCAGGTTCACTACGTGTGGCGGGACCTAACGCAGTGATCAGGAACAATTATTTTACAAAACTAGGTGATATCATCTCAAAAACATATCCTTTATATCACTCTTGAGTTCTGTCTCATTTGGAAGCCATTTGCTATCTATACCTCACATGCGCCTTTTCAGGCTATGGGGATTACATGTTTTAATATCACACACATATGCTTTTGACTCTCTTTTGCTTTCTTGTGTGTAGATTCAGGTGCCAAAATGTGATAGGGAAAATTTTAGGATAAGGATCACATAAACATAAGCGATGGAAACATTTGGCCTGCCCGCTTCGAGTGTGGGCATGCGGAAGAACAATGGATGTGCACCAAGTTCTTCGAGAGATTGATATATCTTGGAACCCCTTTATTGTAACAGATTGTATAAAGATAAGTCAAGTCCTCAAAGGGAGGCATTTTAATTTTATTTGAAGTTATTTAATAAGGAGAACACCCCATTTTCTTTAGTACTTGTTATACATTGCCTCTTGCTTGCATACTTTGATTTATGCTCTCGTAGGACTTATAAAGCACATACATTCTGTTGCTTCGGTTAAGGTGCACCATTTTTCTGTTGCTACACTTAGTTATCATTAAAAGGGCTATTGAGTATGACATGGGTTATCAACCATTAGAATCAAATGATCGATGTGACTTTGTGGCTCTAAAGTCTTCATATTTGTTTGTCTTTATAGGAGGTCAAGCCTTGTTTTTGTGCAAAATCAATGATATATATTATTTATTTAGGCTCTTTGATGGGATATATCCTTCTTAATCCCTAGCAATAAAACCATGTGATTCTCACATATCTCATGCTTCAGTCTCTAGAAAATGTTTCTTTGGTAACTTTTTCCCTTTGGTAGCTTTTTCAATAACTTTATGAAACATGAGCCATCGATACTTACAATGTTAGGGAGATTTTATGATCTTATTCCTTCCAAATCAATGCCATTCATGAATTAGAAGTATTGGTCAGTCTATCAAGGTCATATTCTAAGGTAGGGTTCCTTGGATGAAGTGAATTTTCACAACTTTGGTGACTCACAAGGGACTTTTTGCTTGTAGGAGATAAAGAACCCAAGAAACAATGGGTTTATCTATTGGGCATGGGGTTAATGAAGGTAAATATAGGAGATTTGAAGAACTAAGGGAAAGGTAAAGGAAAATGTAGGATAATTAAGATGAAAATTTCCTTCTTGTCTCTAGATGACAACTCTATTTTCAACTTTTCTTGAGAGTTTATGGTGAAGAATGAAGGTGAGGTGATCCTTTTATAGGAATTTTTTTCTTAGGGGTTGGTACACACACTTTCATTGAATTCATATTACATTAATTTATACCTTTTTTTTCTGTCATATTTATCTCATATTCACTTGAATCAAATAAATATTTTCTCTGGTAGGGGAGACATAGGAAAATTTCCATCCCCTTCCCAAGTACTATATTTATTCCATACAAAGTTTCTCCTACATGTTAGGTAGAGGGAAATGACATTGTCACCTTTTGTATTAAATTCATGCTATGGAATTTTAGGTAGACATATTTTCATCAATAAAATGACCTTCAACTAAGAAGGAAACATAGCGTAGCAGTGATCTATTAATAAAAAACATGTGCTAGTTTCTGATTCACTAGGTCACCTTAAGCGTAGGTGAAGAGCATACTCCTAGTGCTAGGTTTTTTTGTTTCACCAGATCACATATTGTGCAAGTGAAGAGCATAATAACCACAACAAGATGTTTTTAATGGGGTTTTTTAGAGAAAGATAGAAATAAAAGGAAAATAATTTTAAAGATAGAACATAAAGAACAAGTTAGGAAGGAACAAAAATGTTGAAAATAAATTTTATTCTGAAAAAAAGGAATTATACAACTAAAAAACTTCAAATGTGTTTCTATAATTTGGGTCTCATCAGCAGAGTGTGAGTCTTAGAGAGGTACAATATCCTCTTTTTATAGTCCTAACTCTAGGGGGGAGCCAAAAAGTAATGCATGTGGGATAAAAAATTATTCCCAAACATTAAATACAAAATTGCAGGGTTATAGATTAAATGGTAAAAAATATATATTAAATTTTCCCAGGCTCAACCCTCCAAAAAAACCCACCCTGTTATAAAGGAGAATTAAAAAATGTGAGAAACAAGATGGAGAAAAGGTACCTTCTTTTGTCAATTGAATAATTGGTCATAATTCCAAAGGGTTGCTTGCCATTATGCATGCTTGTCTATTGATGATTTTTATCAGGTAGTTTGTGTTGCTTTGAAGAGTTTCCCATCCTTATAATTTTAGACATCCTCACCACCTATGGATTTGATGTAATCTAATGGTTCATGTTATCTTAGAGCTAGTATTTGATCTAACAAATCCTTATCTGCAAAATGATTCTCCTTCTAAAATTGCATGGCCCATTGATTCCAATTGCTCATGGCATTCAATGGTGCATGATACTCCAATGCTCTTTAGGATTTTAAACCATCTACCTCTTAAAAAATTAAAACAAGATGGTCAAGGGCATTATAATTACACATCTATTCAATATAAATATTTTTTTGAAGGTAAGGTGGGGTTGAAACTCAGCCCACGTCTATTGGTTTGAGGTATTTAGAAGGATCAAAACCCAAAAATTCTATTTCCCATGAGTCTATTTGGTGATCAAGAAAAAATGAATTCATTTCATTAATAGATGCTTCTAACCTAAATTGTTCCTCCTTGATTGTAAGAGTCTGATAAATGCTCATCCCAATGAGAAGCAAATGTTCAACATGATGCATGTTGAGTGTCTATGATGGGATATCTATATTGGTACTATATTGGGTTAGGACAATATGCATCCAATCTAGATAGCTCCCTAATTTAGTGGTGAAGTCCCTAGATAAGTAAATACCAAATGAAGCTAGGAGTTTGATCATTGTTATATCTTATGATACCATGAGTCTTAGATAGTCATATAGTGTGAGTAGAAGGTATTTTTCTATCCCTAGGATCTAAAATAAGCTCTCATCCAACTATACCACATTTTTGTTGATAGGATTGTAAGCCAGTCCTAATGCATCTGCCACCTCTCTAGTCATGACTAAATTACTTGACCTAGAATTCAACATACAATTGTGAATCAACCTTTCACCATAGACCAAGGTCAAGGAGAAGGGTGTTGGTTTAATGTGGCTCACTTTTAGGTCAAATATTTGTAATACTACCAATGATTTTCTTTGTCTTAGTCCATTTTGTCCCTATAAGGATTTATTCAAGTGCTTCTTATATTTTGGGATGGACAAAACATCCTAGAGGGGCCTAGCCCTAGTGGATATTTTTAGATGATCAACCATGCTAAATGATCCAAGAGGATGGGTATTTTGAGTTGGCACTCGATAGTAGTTAGATGTAGACCTCTTTGCAACTGATTAAGGAATTTTAATAGGTCCTAGAATAAGTCTGTGTTGCTTGAGAATTTTGAGAATATCCTTTTTAGTAGTCACTAGGAGAGTTTACGTATTGTGGCTTGGTGTGACTATGAAGAATATGTCTTCTCTAGGATCAACAAGTTTACTTTACACATTAGGGATCGCCTGGTTAGCCTTATCTTGCTCCTCCATTGCCTTCCTTTTATCCCTTGTTATATAGCTTGATTAGGCTCATGACCCAAAAAGTGATGAAATACCTTCATCAAATAAAACATATACCTCCACCCCATCCCATGTGACCAAATTCTACTACAAAGAAAATATTAAATTAGGGATATATAGGGTAAGGAAAAGTTGGTTGTGTGCCTCCATCCCTAAATTAGAGATAGATGCTTAGATGGGTATCATTTTATTTGGTATTGTTGTGGACTACTGAGAGTTTTCTTTAAATTATGTGTTAAGATGATAGGCATCAGGGTAAGGGTAGTACCATGCATTAGTGTCCTCCACATCATTATTTTGTATGGGTACTATATCTCTAGCAATGCTAGGAGGGATATACTATGGTGGTGTTGAAATTGGTACTACTTATTGATTATGACTATGGTACTGGTTAGCATCCTTACTGGCCTAAAAATAGGGCTTATGATATCCATTATAATGAGATCTAGAGCCTTTATTGTTTTGATGAAAATGAGGTCTCAAATTATTTTTATATAGATATTTAAATTTTTGAGTGTTTTGATATCTCTCGAGGGCAATGACTATATTAGAGATAATATTCAATAAATTCTTCATCTCCTCTAACTTAGAGGAGTAGGGGTGTGTAGAGGGGTGCTTAGGAATGGAGAGAGGAGTAGGGGTCACAACTAGATTCACCATGGGAGTTGGTTAAAAATTCATGGGTTAGATGGTTGGAGGGGGTTGGTATGGTAGTTGAATACTCGAAAACAAGGGTATAGAAGGCCTAGTGCTAGCATTCCTATCTAAATTAAATAATTTGGAGCTTGAATAGCTATTTTATAGGTTGCTAATAAGTAATTCCATCCCCTAGACTTGGTCATAATAACTATTTCCAAATTAGTGACTTTTTGGTAGTAGATAAATTCCATGCCTAGGCATGGATAGATCTCATGTAGTATCCTATGCTAGAATTTATAGAACTGGATATTGAAATCATCCATAGATTCCATGGGTTCCCTATTAATGGTCATCAACTATTTTGAGAGAGATACACCATATACCTTTTCTCTAAATCATCGACTAGGATATTAGTAAACTGGTTCTAACTTCCAAAGGAGTAGGGGGCAGGTTAATATACCACTCATGAACCTTATCTCAAAATATGCAACTAATATTTTGAGAGCCTTATTTTTATCTTTGATATTGTGAATTACACATAATATTACCATGTGATATAGGTGCTCCATGGGTATGGTTGCATCTTTGCTAGTGAAATAATACAAGGAATTTAGAGCTTAGGTAGCCTAAAATTGGATCCCATGTAGCAAGAGGAAATAGTTGAAGTAGGGGGCCACTATAATTCTAGGCTAGATATATTATTGGAGGCTAAATATGTTTTGTGGTCATATTCTAATTTTTGGCTCTCATCCTCCTCCTTGGAGCTAGGTTGATATGTGGTACCAACACTTGTTGATTTGATATTATAAAGGACCTAGTGGTAGGTCCTACATTCACAAATATCTAGTTACTTTCCTTTCAAGGGAGTTGCTAGGTGAGTTTATTGTATGTTTCAGTAAGCAAATAAACTAAGAACTTCACCAAAACATCAACCTAATGTGTGTAGTCATCCCATTGGGCATGCCATTAAACTATTTTCATATTAGAATTTCGTGGCCATCTATTGTAGTAGCTAGATGCACCTAACACTCATGCCCCACATACAACAACACAATCAAAAGTCTTGAGAGTATGGTATGTGACTCACTAGATGATATCCAAGATTTTTTCCAAGGTTAGTTCCTTATAAGATGTGATTTTCAATGCTCATATTCCAAAGTTGCTTGCATTATTCAAAGGAAAAGGGAGAAGATAGATAATAAGAAAATTAAAATCCTATGCTATGGG
This sequence comes from Wollemia nobilis, assembly GCA_028583015.1. Lineage (NCBI taxonomy): Eukaryota > Viridiplantae > Streptophyta > Pinopsida > Araucariales > Araucariaceae > Wollemia > Wollemia nobilis. Next base: position 15,291,354 of record JAQPPZ010016436.1, on the reverse strand, counting down.
AGGTGATGTTCCAAGATTAGATATTCTCTTATGCACTATTGAGATGAATGAACACTAGCATCATTTATCAAAAACTAGAAATTGAACACAATTTTGGTCTAGCACAAATACTCATGCAAACAATATACATATAAGAAACAAGACCGAGAAAATAGTCATAAATTCATATATATATACTAAACATTTACAAATGTTAGGCCAAAAGGGTTTGAATTCTATCAACAAAACAACTCAGGGTTTGAGTCCAAATTGATATATACGAGAAAATGAAAGGAAAATTACACATGAAGTCAAATATTAGGCACTAGAAGATAAATTTACAATCCTTTAAAATAAAGAAGAAACTATTATTTATAGATAAAATTGGGGAACTTTCCCTCCTAAACTATAGAAAATTCAAAATGCCCTTTTGAATTCATACCAAGGATCCACCCACATTAATTCTTGTGGTCTCTATATCTAAAGCCATTAATGTTGAAGGATTCTAGACCTCTATATTTGGAGTTCCCACTATTATTTATAGCTAATTTCACTAGGGATTCCACCATAGAGTGGGTGTAGGATTTATTTACAATCAATTTCATAATTTCATTGGTTTCAAGGTCCTATGAATTTGGATCCTTTACTTCTACCTTTAATATGCCAACAAATTTCCTAGAATGTCATGCCAAAGTGATGAAAATAGATAAGCCCTAGGGTTCCTTTGTCTTTATGGTTTTAATCAATTTTCTTGGGGATCCACACGTAGATGCCACCCTTAATACAATTTCTAGGGGCTCCATAATCATAGTAATTGATGGAAAAGTTTAACTATTTGTTTCCAACTTTCCATCATTAGTGTTAGATAGGACACATATTATTCTCTCAATTAGATGGTTAGAGAAGATTATTTAAATCTCCTTTGAGTATATAGTCTTATTTATAGACCATTGATAAATAGGATGATAAATATTCTTAGGATATTGTGAGTCATTAGATGCTAAATTCAAATGGATTAGAAATTCCATGCAAATATTTGGTCCAAATGTTCTAACATTTTTACTCAAATATTCACACATTGTTGGATCTACTTCATGCCTCAAAATTGATGAACGGTCTTCATTCTTTGATGGGACAACTCCTTACTTCTCCCATGAATCACTAGTATCTTTGCCATGCATCTCTAGCTTGATTGATTGCAAAATTCTTATTTGTCAACTTTATTGGTGTCATTCATAAAATTTATGGTCCATTTATCTAGGATTAAATGGACTATAAAAGTTTTCTTTCCCAATATTATCTTGAGCCCCTTTAAAATATTATGGGTCCTTGATCTTGTGATAAAAAAATCCATAGAGTTTTGCTCCGTTGAATTCTCCAATATTCCCCTTGAATATCTCTAGGCTATTAGATTGATCAGCTATCCTATAATAAATGGTAGACATCCTTTTGGTGTGGGCCTTTCATAGGCTATCCATTACATATCTTAGGTTTGATCCAGTATATGAATCATTATCAAAGGTCCTCTTTTGCTTGCTTCTCCAAGGTCAATGCTTACTAGTTGATCAAGCAAGATCCCTCTATGTTGCATTTAGGTTTTAAGATTCAATGCCTATTGTAGTTTGACTTTGATCAATGGTCCATAGTGTTTTGAGAGAAATTTTTAGATTTTTGACTTCTCAAAACAGTGCCCATCATAAATCAATAATATTGGATGTCCTGCAAAGCCTTGTTTATTTGAAGTGCTCCAATATCCTTTTAGGAATTTCATGAGATATTGGATTTTCAACTTACTTTCTAATTGTTGATTCCATATTTATGGAGATATGACATAATTACTACATATTAATAGACTCAAGAAGATGTAGAGGAGCTTAATATTTCATGCACTTGACCAAATATTTAATATCTACCATTATCAAAGGTCCTCTTTTGCTTGCTTCTCCAAGGTCAATGCTTACTAGTTGATCAAGCAAGATCCCTCTATGTTGCATTTAGGTTTTAAGATTCAATGCCTATTGTAATTTGAATTTGATCAATGGTCCATAGTGTTTTGAGAGAAATTTTTAGATTTTTGACTTCTCAAAACAGTGCCTATCATAAATCAATAATATTGGATGTCCTGCAAAGCCTTGTTTATTTGAAGTGCTCCAATATCCTTTTAGGAATTTCATGAGATATTGGATTTTCAACTTACTTTCTAATTGTTGATTCCATATTTATGGAGATATGACATAATTACTACATATTAATAGACTCAAGAAGATGTAGAGGAGCTTAATATTTCATGCACTTGACCAAATATTTAATATCTACCATTATCAAAGGTCCTCTTTTGCTTGCTTCTCCAAGGTCAATGCTTACTAGTTGATCAAGCAAGATCCCTCTATGTTGCATTTAGGTTTTAAGATTCAATGCCTATTTTAGATTGACTTTGATCAATGGTCCATAGTGTTTTGAGAGAAATTTTTAGATTTTTGACTTCTCAAAACAGTGCCCATCATAAATCAATAATATTGGATGTCCTGCAAATCCCTGTTTATTTGAAGTGCTCCAATATCCTTTTAGGAATTTCATGAGATATTGTATTTTCAACTTACTTTCTAATTGTTGATTCCATATTTATGGAGACATGACATAATTACTACATATTAATAGACTCAATAAGATGTAGAGGAGCTTAATATTTCATGCACTTGACCAAATATTGAATATCTACCATTATCAAAGGTCCTCTTTTGCTTGCTTCTCCAAGGTCAATGCTTACTAGTTGATCAAGCAAGATTACTCTATGTTGCATTTAGGTTTTAATATTCAATGCCTATTTTAGATTGACTTTGATCAATGGTCCATAGTGTTTTGAGAGAAATTTTTAGATTTTTGACTTCTCAAAACAGTGCCCATCATAAATCAATAATATTGGATGTCCTGCAAAGCCCTGTTTATTTGAAGTGCTCCAATATCCTTTTAGGAATTTCATGAGATATTGGATTTTCAACTTAATTTCTAATTGTTGATTCTATATTTATGGAGACATGACATAATTACTACATATTAATAGACTCAAGAAGATGTAGATGAGCTTAATATTTCATGCACTTGACCAAATATTGAATATCTACCTAAAATAGTGGTTGTAAGTCATAAAATGCCATGATTTGATGGTCTACAAAGTTTCTATGTGTCAAGAGCTTCAGGGTCCCTTTCTATCATTGATGGTGATACGTGAATGTTGTGGGGAGATGACTACCACATAGATAACTATCATGATACCAAATAAATGTGGATTATAATGATGTCTATAGGCTCAATAATATGGGTAGGGATAGATCTATGGCCACTCTCTTTGCTACACTTTAACCAATGGCAAAGCAGTTTTTGGTTATCACCAAAATGGTTCATCTGCTTTGGACAATGGTGGGACCTCACTTGGTTATCATCAAAAGGGCCATCGAGAATGGAATGGGATATTAACCATTAGAATTAGATAGTTATAATTACTTTATGGCTCTAAGGTCTCCATATTTATTTTGTCTTTGTAGGTCATCAAGTATTATTTCTATCCAAAATCAATGATCTATATTCTTTGGTTAAGCTCTTTGATGGTACATCCTTCTTATTAATCGACATGATGAACATGTAGTTTCCATGTGACTTATGCTTTAGTATAAAACAAATATATACTTTAATACCTCTTTAGTAACTTTATGAAATGTGAGCCATTGATACTTGTGATTTTGAGGAGCTTTTTTTTATCTTAATCCTTCCAAATTAGTTCTAGCCAAAGATTAAAAAGACTAGTCAGTCTATCTAAGTCATCTTCCAAGGAAAGGTTCCCTGGGTTTGGTAAATTTTCACTAGAGTATCCAAGATAAATATAACTCATGTTGTCATATTATTAACTCCCAAATGACTTCTTTTCTATTTATAAAAAGCTTCTCTTCTCATTTTAGATATTTATGTACCTTATAAAGTTTGTGTCAAATTATTTTCTTAATAGTTTTTTTAAAAATTATTTTAATAAGTGATAATTAAGATGGATTTAAATTTTATAGATGTTTAAGGAATGAGTAAGAGTCATATTCAAACTTTTGTTCTAGATTTTTGGGAAAATTCAATGTTTTTGAATATTCTCATCGTAAATGTCATTATAGGAAGCTCTAAATTGAAGTAAGAACACCTTAGTTAGAAGGGTTTTTTTCTTGATTAATAAAAAAGGAAGAGTGAATCTATGATAATCCCTCGATCAAGAAAAAAAGAAGAATGAATCTATAGTAATCGCTATGTGGGCAACACATGTTTCATTGGAAGTGATTATCACATATAAGATTATTTATTATTATTTTTTTAAGCGAAAACCCCTTACGGGGCCGCCTTGGTCTGAGATACCATGAACAGGGGGTTCTACACCGTCAAAGTCACCTAGGAGTCGCACCCAACCCTACCCGCACCAACATTATCAATTGGATTTTGGATACCCAATTCAGCTTTTTGGTAGGGTGGAGATTTGAACCTGGGACCTCCCTTGGAGGATTTCCCTCTCCTCTCCAACTCACCTACAAAATTTGGGTGCACATATAATATTATTAAGCATAATATAATTATTTAGATAAATAGAGGATTATTATGCAAGCTTGATGGATATTTTCTAGGATCTTCAATCATTCAAAAGTGGTTTGCATGGAGGTATGGATTGAGTTTACATTAAATTCAATATATTTCCTTTCGATATAATATTTTATTGATATATTTACTATTTTAAAAGTTTGAATAAAATAATCGTTTATTGTGAGAGCTACCTTGTATTTGAGATCATAGAAAGATAAATTTTTTTATGGTGATGTAATACATTTAAATACTTCTAATATGTGTTATGCATTTTGTACATCCATATCAACTTATCAATATAAATGATTGAATAATATTGGTAATAATCTAGGGTGTTCATCTCAGAGGCATCATCTATTAAGAGATAAAGACATGCTATCTATTTACATGGACATTTCAAAAGCTTCATCGAATAAACTAATATTTAATGTAAATCAAGAGAATAATATTAACAAATGAATTAAGAAAATATTACATTTTGATACAAAAAATATTATTAGACTAGATACATAGTAATATATTATAATGTAGCCTCTTCCTCAAGCTAGACATGAACAAAGCTTTCAAAAGAGTTTCCTAGGACTTTCTCTTTGTTTTTCTTTCAAAATTTGGCTTTCACAATGAGTGGATTGCACTTATAAAGGAATGTATTACTTTTGCATGGTTTTATATCATTATTAATGGGTCAGCTATAGGGTATTTCAAAATTTGGTGGGGCCTTAGACAAGGTGATCCTCTATCTCCTTTTCTTTTCATCATTCTTGCAAAGTCACTTGGAAGATCTCTTAAAGTTGCTTGTTCCCAAGGATCCATCTCAATCATCAAGGCTTCATCCATCCTCAATCCCATAATTCACCAATAGTTTGTTGATGACACCATATTGGCCACCTTATCATCAATTCCTAAAGCCAAAGCTATCAAGTCTATCCTCAACCTCTATGAAGAAGTTGTTGGGCAAAAGGTTAATTTCATTAAAAGTAAAAAAAAATTCCTCAACATGCCCATAGATAGGCAACTCAAGATCACCAAGATTCTAGGGTGCACCATCTCATGCCTACCCTCTACCTATCTTGGCCTTCCCCTCTTCTTTGGTAACTCATCTAAAAATTTGTGGAACAATGTCATCGAAAGGCTTCTTAAAAATCTCGTTGGATGGAAAGGGGCCCTCCTCAGTCAAGCAACTAAAGCCACACTTGTGTAGTCCTACCTCTAAAGCATTATGGTCTTCTTCATGTCTATATTCAAAGCCCCTATTTCCATTTGTCAAAATATTGAGCAAATCCAAAAAATATTCATGTGGTCCAGGCCTGAGAATAGAAGATGGTTTCCTCTGGTAGCATGGGACAATATTTGCTCTAAAAATGATCAAGGTGGTTTGGGTTTTAGGATGGTCAAAAAAATGAACATGGCCCTCATAGCTAAGCAAGGATGGAGAATCCTCACCAATGAGAAAGTTGTCTAGGTTGACATCATCAAAAGAAAATATCTTCAGTACAATAAACTTTTGGATAGTGGCCCTCTCCTAGGTGGGTCGACATTCTAGAACTCCATTATCAAATCCAGGTCCATCATCAAAAAAAAGCTCAAATGGTAGTTAGGCAATGGGTATTGCATCAATTTTTGGAAGGACCCATGGTTGAAGGATCAACCCTTGCTTGATGACCCTAACCTAGCCATCTTAAAGCCTTACATTGACCACCTCTTTGGGGATAAATTTTACAATTTTATTAATGCCACTCCTCAAAGAAAAGTTTGGAAAATCATTCCTTTGAGGAACTTAAGGGGAGATCAGGCTGATGTTGCAAGGGTGTTGTCCAGCCTCCTAAGAACCTATGTCATTCCTAATACTAACTCCAATGACTCCCCTATCTGGAAAGCTAATGAAAATAGGAAATTCTCGGTTAAGTCTGCTTACTATCTCCATGTTGACTCCCTTGATAAGTGGTTCCCTACCAGAATCATTTGGCTCAAAATAAAATCCTGACCATTGATAACCTTTTATCTAGAGGCTTGACCATTCCCAACCACTACTACTTATGCTACTCTAACTAGGAGTCTTCACAACACCTCTTCCTAGAGTGTTCCTTCTCCTCCAATGTCTTGAGCTTCCTTTTCAAGTCATTCATCATTGCTTGGGCTCAACCCAATTCCATCCTAGAGTTGTTCAATCAATGGCCCAACCCCTTCCTCAACCAATGCCTCAAGTCTTTATGGTATTTTTACCTTTCATATTTTCTCTGGCAAGTCTAGTTAGAGAATAATTTTAGAGCCTTCTATGGTGTTTCTAAGGATCCTCTCTCTGTTGGAATTAAGGTGTTGTCTATTGTCATAAAAAAACTCTTAGTTAGTTCCCTCTCATGCGTCCCTTGGGCCTAGTCTTGAGTCTAATCTTGTATTCTCTCTCAACCTCTCTTTTGCTCTTTCCCATCCCTCTGCGCCTCCTATGGATAGAGCTAGTGTCAAGTGTACTGTACCCTCATTTTGTGGATAAAATATCAACATTTATGTGGCTACTAAAGGTAATTTAGGTAATATTGGAGGTACTGGAATTGTTAGATATGATCAAGGAAGGATCATTCTTGCATATGCAAAAAATATTGGCATCCAAACAAATCATGTGGTTGAAGCCAGAGCTCTTTATCAAGGATTATCCCTCTTGGATAATATCTACCCCAACAATCTCATCATCAAAGGAGATTCATTGAATATCATTAACTACCTCAAAGGGACACTAATTTTAGCTTGGAGCATATACAACCTCATTGAAGAGTTCAAGAGGCACCTCCAGAATCATAGCAGTCTTATTATCCAACACGTGTATAGGGAAGGCAACAAGGCAATTGAATTATTGGTTAACCTAGGATTGGCTCAAGAATCTCTCCATGTGTGGCATGACAACTTCCCTTGGTCCCTCCATGATCTCATCATTCATGAAGATGCTTTGATGCTCTAATGTAGGCTTCTGGTTCAGATGGCATCTTTGATTACGTGGATTTTTTGGTGGAACCCATGTCTTTAGCCCCTTTTCTCATCTGCTTGGTATTCTACCAGAGCTCACCCAACCGATGTGGCTTCTTATGGGTCCTCCCAAGCTTAAGGATCAACCCCATCCCATGAAGGTGATCCCCTTTGGTTTGTTGAGTCCCCAAGTGCCCATGTGCCGACCCAAATCCTTTCATAATCGTTTGGCCCATAAGATTAGTCGTGCACCTCAAACTACAATGGTCACATCTATAACACCATTTATTCCAATCATTTCCAAGATGTCCCTTGGCCCAATCTCACCTTCATCCCACTTGTGTTTCCACTCAAATTTTTAGAAATATTACCAAGGTTATCCTTCACACCATTGGTTGTAACTCTCCCAAGGCTAATTTGGCACTTGAGCCTATGCTCTAGAAGATATCTCGAATTGAAGGTAATCATCAATGGCTCTAGAGCATGACAATCTCCAAAACCATCAACATGCATATCCAAGAAGCTTCGGTCCACTTGGCTTCCTCTGGCCTTGAGTTCTTTAAATGTAGCCATTGGAATAGTCTTGTCCACTACAAAAGAATTGTTTAAAATTCCCTTCAATGGAGTGAGCTCTCTGGAAATTTTCCTACTCGGTTTGTTGTGGGTTGGCATGGTTCCCCAATGGCACTTTTGGAGCTAGAAATTCTACAAATTGATCCCATTGTTGAAGAAATCCTCAACACTCATGGTTTCATGCCTTTCCTCAAAAAATTTAGTGGTAGTGACCTTGACCTATCATAGGAGTTTACCCAATCCTGGGAGGATGATGGAGTTTCGATTCATGACCTTAGGTTCACTGTCAGTGTTCATATGGTCATAGAGGTGACAAACCTTCTCGATGATGAGGAAATTATTTAAAGAGACAAGCACTCATTGGCTAAGGAGCTGAGCTACTTCAGGGACAAGGGCAAGAAGTTGGAAAGGAAAAGGGAGGAATCATCAGGGAGTCCCTCCCCAAGCCATGGAAGAGGGTCATGCTTCCCATTATTTAGTACTTCACTATCGACAAGATCAAATCCCCTCTCAAAAGATTTCATCTGGCCTTCTTGAATCACCTTAGAGATATCAAGGCCATCAATGTGCTAGAGTACTTGTTCAAGTCCATGGAAAGTTCTATCTCCAACGTCAAGAAAGGTACTTCCACCCATCCAATGCACCAGGGCCTTCACCTTATTTTGTATAGGCATGCTCTTTAGAAGGAGGCCCAAAAGGCCATTATTTCATGCATTGGTATCCCCCTTGCTCATCCCTTTATTTTGGATTCAAGCCAAGGAAGCCCTCATTTGGATACCTTGATTGATGATGAAGCCATGGAGAACGCTTCAATGGAGACCACCAAAATTAGGAGGAAGTTGGATTTTGGCTCTGGCAACACTCCTTCGATCAAAATGGAGCCTCGTCATCATTCTTCTAGGAGAAAAACTCCAAGTGGGAAGTGCAAGACACCCATTATCATTGATCAAGATAAGGAAATGCTAAAATATGAGCCTATTCTAAAAAAGAAAATAAAGGTTGAAGGTGTTCCTGCTCATTCTTTTTCCCAGAAGGGAGTTGATCCCTTGAGTCCCCTAAGTGGACTATCAAGCCACAATCAACAAAGACCAAACCAATATTCCCTCTTAGTCCTAGAAGAGACGTTGATTTCCATGTCTAGAGCATCCAAGATGGTCTAGACTCTCCTTCAGCAAGCCATGAAGATGGTTGAAGACCTCAAGAATGGAGGGTGCACTTAGTCAACCAATGAAGAGCATGAAGTGACTAAAGCTTCTGTCTAGTCGTGTCTACTCTGACTATTTATTTTTGCATGTCTTCTAGGGGTCCTTATTGCTTGGTTCCTTTGTTCTCTTGGTAGTATCTCTCAGTGTTTTCCTCCCTTAGGTTGGTGCCTGTTGTGCTATTTTAGGGTGATTTTCTTGTTGTGTTGTTTTGGGGTGATCTCCTTGTGGTGTTGTTTCAGGGTGATCTCCTTAGGTTTTTCTAAAGTGTTGTTGCTTTGATCATGGTCCCATGGAGGCCATATTATTTTTGTTTCCACATATGTAAAAGGTTTTGGGGTCCCTTTCAAAACCCCCTCCTCCAATAAAAATTAAATATATTATAATGTAAAAATGATTGAAAAATAAAATCTTTTAGTCATAAAACAAACATAAAAATGAATCAAGGATATATATTATAATAAAAAATGGATTACATCCATTATTTCCACTCTCAAAGAAGTGATAAAATATATCCTTTGTCTCATTATATGAAAAAATCAATCACAATTAATAATTATATAGAGCATTAGAAGAAAGTAAGAAGGATGCACAAAATAAGGAAGTACAATTGGTCAAATAAAATTATCTAGGGACTAGTTTCAGTCACACACTCTAAGCATAATTACCACCCATTGTGGTTTTTGGGTGCATCCGCTACTCATGCCTCACAAGGGGTGCATAGTCAAGAAGTTTGGGGAGCATGGGATGCAACTCCAAGAATAGCCTCTAGGGTTTTACCAAGGATGGTTCCTTATTTAGATGTATTCTTGATGCTCTTCTCCTAATCTAGCCTACCATAATAGATTCTTGTCTAGAAAAAGGGATGAGAGAGAAAGTAGTAAATCTAACTAGTAAAAATGAGATTAGTGAACACAGATACCAAAAAAATGATAGTTGAAGTGAACATGATTCCAAGTTAGTATAATTATTCATCTATTAATATTTTGTGAAGGCTAGGGTAGATACTAGTCATAACTCCCCATAAAAGATACATATACACAAAAACCAAGATACAAATTTAAGTAGTCATAAATCCTTGTATATATGTTTGAAAGCACTTCTATAATTATATAGAAAATTAAATAGACTCGAAGGTCCTATACATGCATTGGATTAAGGCTTGAGTTAAAACAAATACACAAAAGGAGATGAGAGAAAAAACCTATTTATGGATAGATACTAGGCACAAAAATATTGTTCTTATCTCCTCCTTAATGGAGTAGAAGTGGATGTTTATGCAAATTTTCTTAAAATTTGAATTGCAAAATTTCCTCCAACCTGCATGGGTAGGAAAATTCTATGTGCTCCTTTGCCACTATGCTTGAGTTGTTGTATTGCATTAAATATGGGTAGATTTGAAGCTAATTTGGGATCGTATCACAATACATGAGTTGTAGGTGAGGTAGCTTCATTTAAATATAGCATTAATGAACCTTTCTTATTTTGGAGACTCATGATTTGGTATAACTTGTATATTTCTCACCAATATCAAGGTTGACATTGATCACATGATCCCTAATATTTTTTTTTCCTATTATTGGAGTGTTGTATTGACTTAGGTCCCATGCTGGATCTATTTGGGATCACTCTTATTGAATCTCATCCACAATATTGATGGCCACCAATAGCCTTTGGAATGTTATGATGATTTTGATTTTTGCTACTAATACCTTTACAAGTTTAGTTGCACTCTTAAGGAGATTCCTTTGATATGCTATAGGGGAAGGACTATACACTCTAGAAGGCTAAACACATTAACACAATGTAGCCTATTCAAAATATAGTTATTTTCCCTTTTGCACATGGTTGTCCCTTGGCATTTTGACTAGAGTTTTTATTTTTTGTTAGCTTGTGAATACTGGATATTTTAATTTGGTGGTTGCATCCAATTCATTTTTCTTTTTGATTCTAAATATTTTAAGCACAGTGTTGCCTTGTATTTTATTGGAACTTTGGTTTTGTTTCCTTATTGTCAACTTTACCCTTGAGGGTCTAGTTATCAAGTTTTTGTACTTGTCTTTGCCGAAACTCTTCCTTGGAAATATGGTTTTCTTTGTTTGTGTCTCTACAAATTTGTGTTTCCTTCTAAACTAAGGATTTTAGCCCATGCTCTCTTACATTTGAACTTGCCTTAGCTTTATTTTGGAGGTTTGGATAGCTTACCTCCCACTAAATTCATCTTTAAAAAACTAAGGCATTACTCCCCTTGAGTGTAGTGAAAATTTGCTACACATTGTATAAGTTCAAATTTAGGAACTAATATTTTGAAAGATGATTATCACTTTTCAAAGTAAATAATGTGAAAAATATTAAATTTGATCAAGGTAAATCATATTTGATTTTATTAAATAGTAGAAAGTCATATTCTTCAAAAAAGGATAGTAATTTAAAGATTGTACCTTCCACTTGAGTATTTCTAGGGCATCATAATAATGAAAGCAATATATGTTCTTAGGAAACTATGATAAATCACTATGATCTTACTCACTTATACTTTAGGATTCATAGAGAAGTAAAATAATGTATTTTAGGGGTATTCCTTATGCTTTAGGTTAATTAGGGTAGTTTAAATACTTAGATAATAAGGTAATTTTTGAATAGTAAAAAAAATATTTGCAAGAACAAAAGCATTGGTGGGAATTGTAAAAAGAGAGGAATACCCTCAAAGTTAAAACAAAAAAAAAAATAAAGCATAAAGAGATTTTGATTTGGGAACCCAAAATAAAATACCATAAGTGTGAACAAGAAATAAATAAAAGACCATAGATAAGAATTACGATGATGATGATGGTATATTGGAATATTAGGGATATGAATGTACCCAAAAATAAATATTTATACATAATTTAATAGGTTGTTATCAAGAAACAATAATGGTTAGTGAGGAATATAAGGATGAATTTAAAAAATTGGAATATAAGCATTATCTAGTAGGATATTCAATAGGCATTGTGTTGGTAACATATTACAAATATTTTATCATTATATTTTCGTACTACTATTACATTTCATAGCATTGCTCTTATTACATTTGAATCCCATATAGTTTATTGGAATAATGAGATAACAAGATTCTTTTAACAAATAACTTCTCAAAGTATAATTAACCAAATAATGTAATATGCATCTAAAATCCCCTTGTATTATATTATTTGGTATACATAGCAATTGTCAAAAATTCTTCAAATTTTATTTGATCAAGAGCTTTTGTGAAAATATCTACCAACTGTTCTATAGTAAAAATATATCAAATACTGATATGATGATTCTAAAGATGATATTGAATGAAGTGAAATTGTTCTTCAACATATTTGGTTCATTCATGAAAATTCATATTTTTAATTAACTTGAGAACTCCTTGATTATTATAATTTAATATTATTGGTTGTTTGAAAGACATACCCATAAATGATAATATAAAATATAACCATAGTGTTTCACATGTAGCATTTTGTGTAGCTCTATATTCTACCTCAGTAGATGAAAGTGCTACTATATGTTGCTTTTTGCTATGCCAAGATATAGGACTAGAACCTAGATAAAATACATATCCTAAAGTAGATCTTCTATCATCAATGGAGCCAACATAGTCTAAGTTTATATAACCTTGTAGAAAGAAGTTATCATTTTTCTTATATTCTAATCCATATTTTATTGTTCCTTGAATAAACTATAGAACGTGTTTAGTAGATTTTCAATGAGTTTACTTATGTTCTTGCATAAATATGGAAAGATAATTTACAACAAAATTTATATCTGGTATTTTATTTATGAGATAAAGTTGATAATAGATTAGTTGATGATATCAAGTAGCTAGTACAAGTAGTGATATACTATATCTTGATAGATGTAATCCTTGTTCCATAGGTGTTGCTTTAGATTTAAAATCTATCATTCTATATTTATGTAAAAAAGTCTTGGTATATTTAGTTTGTGTAATTACAATATGATTTTCCTTTTGCCATACCTATAAACCAAGACAATAATGTAAGAGTTCAGCTACCTATGATAAGTAGATAATATATGTACACCAAAAGAAATAACATATCAAAACCCATTTTATAGGTGTAGAGATTTGAATCTAAGAAGCTCCTACAAAAACCATGCTACTAAAGATGATTATTGATTTTAATATACCATGCACGTGGAGCCTATTTTAACATACAATAATTTTTTTTTTTTTAAAATTTGAAAACATTTTATGTTTAACCAAATATATCAAAACCTTCTGGTTGAATCATTCTAAAATATTTAATATATCAATTAAGAAAATCACTCTTAACATCCATTTGATGAATTTTCCAATTACATTGAGATGCTAGTGTATAAATTGTACAAATTATAGTCATTTTTTTTGTTGGTGCAAATGTTTCATCATAGTATATTCCTTCTCTTTGAGCAAAAAATTTTGCAACAAGACGTGCTTTATATTTTTCAATTGAACCATTTGCTTTATATTTTATTTTATAAATCCATTTGCATCCAATTGGTTTCTTATATTTAGGTAAATTGACAAGATCCCAAGTTTCATTCTTCATTAGAGCTAAATATTCAACTTCCATTGATTTCTTCCATTTAGGGGAATTAAGTGCATCTCTTACTAATTGAGGTTCATTATTTTCCATTACTAAATTCATTAGACCAGAATTTACTTCTCTTTGTGTTTGACTATGAGTACAAGGTCTAGTGGAAGTTATATCTAGAGGTGTATTTAGTCTTTCATCCTTGAGAGTAGTTGTATCCCATTTTGGTGTTTTCTTATGTGGATTTGAGGTGATACATCTATGATTGGTTCATCCATTAATTCATCTATAACTTTAGATTCATTGTCAAAAATTTCTTCATAATCTTCTTTGATATCTACAATGGGTGTTGAAGTATCTTTTGATTCAATATTTTGTGTACATTCTTCATCAAAGATAACATATTTTATTATATGTATTTTCTTGGTAATAGGATAAATTATATATGGTTTGGATTAAAATATATCCTAGAAATATACAAGGTAAGGTTTTATCATCTAATTTTATCCTTTTCTGTTTTGAAATATGCATGTAAGATTTACAACCAAATATTCTAAAATGTGCTACTAATGGTTTTCTCCTTGACCAAGCTTCTTCTAGTGTTATTCCTTTAAGAGCCTTTGTAGATATTCTATTTTGAATATATATTGCAATGTTTTACTACTTCTACCCAAAACTATTATTCAATATTAGATTTTTTGATCATACAATGAACCATTTCTGTAATAGTGTGATTTCTTCTTTCAACAACTCTATTTTTTTATGGAGTGTAAGTAGTAGTTAGTTGAAATTTAATCCCATGCCATGCAATATAATCTAAAAAATATTAGAAGTATATTCACAACCTTGATCTAATTATAGCACATGGATAGAACATCTAGATACTATTTCAACAAGTTATTTGAATTGCTTAAAACATTTGAAGGCTTCTAATTTTAATGATAGGAAATAGACCCACATTTTATATGAGTAGTCAATGAATAGGTGGAACTATTTGTGTCCTCCAAAACTATATGGTATTGGACCATATAGATCTATATGAATCACATCCAAAGGTCTAGTAGCTCTATGTGAATTGAATTCAAAATAATTTCTATGTTGATTTCCAACTAAACAATTGGAACAAGTTGGTATGGTTAAAGAAAATACTAGGCAATCCAATAACCATTTGATATGTATGAAGTTCTAGAAATGATGTTGATCTGATATGACCAAATATCTTATGCCATGGAAATGTTTTATTTGTTGTGACTATATAAATCCATTGGAAATTTTGAGGGTAGATGCCTAACAAACCCTAGAACGTCTATACTGATTTTTAGATCATTTGGAGAAATACAAATCCTAGTGCATTCCTATGTGTGAATGATATTTTTGGCAAGCGACTGTGCAAGGGTTTCATTTGGGTTAAGTGAAAACAGCTCTAGAGGTTGTTTTTTGGGTCATTCGGGCCATAGTGGCCAACATTTTTGTGGTTTTTGCTCAAGATTTTAGCAGGATATATTGTAGGGGATCTAAGATGGGTTAGAAATTTATCTTTCAAAAGATCATGCGGTGAACTTGATTGACAATGGCTTCCAATTTGCTACAAAAAAAAAAGTGAAAAGCATATCTTTCTGTTGGTCTGACTGTCATGCACACCCCAGGAACGATAAGCAAGGAAAGCTCCGGAGACACCCACGGGACGGATCCCACTCACTTTAGGATCTAGATGGTTATCCAAGGTGCGAGTTACAGAGTTGGGTCGAATGGCTATTCACTCTTTTATGCTTCTGGAACAGATTTCAATATGGATCGCTCTGTTACCTTACGGGGGTTCCTGAACTTGTTCAGTAGTTGCAAAAGTTGTTGACAATCAGATTTAACTTGATTCTTGATCTAGCTCTCATGGGTCAGCAGATTTAAATAAAAGACAAACAAAGAAAGTAAAAATGGATCATTCACCAAAAACAAAGAGAAGGTAGGGTAAGGCAGAAAGAGAAGTTTATCAAACATCAACTGTAAAACCCTAAACTATCAATCTTATCTATGCTATCATCTTCACAATAGAACAAATCAAAGAAGAAAGTGTCCAGTTAGTCTAAGATCACTTTCAACTAAGAGCACAAGGCGAGTGAAAGCAGATCTAGCAAAAAATTATAAATCCAAGAGGCAATTGGTTAAAACTGGTATCTTTCATCGACATCCTAGCTCACACAGTGAAGACAGAGCAATTAGAACAAACTTAACCTTCAAATCTGTAATTTCCCCTAGCAGACAATAGAACAACTGAAGCCTAACAGCATATTTAAACTTGATAATGACAGATTTACTAACATATATCTAACAAACTTTAAATGGAACGGATAACAAAAGAAGATACACTTATCACACTCTGCAAAAGATTAGGCTCCTAGCCATGCTATCACAGAAAAGCTAAAGCACATCAACTCCAAGTCTAGAAACAAAGGATTTCACAAAATTTGCAAGAAATTGCTTATAAGCCTTTTATTTCTAAGTCTCCGCCTCTCGCAATTACATTGAGAAGAAGTATTTATAGATTCAGGACAGACCCTGATATTTTTAGAAATATCTTCTTCTCATAACTGCAAATATTATCACATCTAAACCCTAGGACCCGGGTTTTACAATAAAAATCCATTTAAAATCAAAGTCCGAGATAGAACTTAACCCTTCGGCAAATCGGTGCGATCGGTCACCATAAATGGAGAAGATAAAATCTAAAGCCACTTGCATTCATCCGAAGCTGCAAATAAATGCCTCCATTAATTCTGTCGGTGAGCCGGATGAGTCACCACTTCTCCATCAATTTGATCTCCGCAAAGCCATCCCGAGTTGAAATTATCTCCATGCTATCAATTCTGTCATAAATTTGCTATTGAATGCTTTTACCGGCTTCTTTTCCTCTAGCATGGCGGTCCTTGATCAAATCTGCACTTTAACTTTGACTTTATGGCCTTTCCCGGTTGTCCCGCAAGTGCCAGATGGAATCCTGCATGAAAGAAAAAAAGATTATATCAGCACTTTAATATCATTAAATCCAAGCTTAAAACATTAAAATCAGGCTAAAAACCATGAAATAAGATTGCATGTCGGCTTCTGTTTGTCTGCCTCACGCTTTGACACGTGTCGCTACCCCAGGATGCCTTCTATTTTCCGCTGGAATGTAATTCTGGTCAACTTTGAGGACTTTCTCTCTCCTACCATGATTCTGTGACATGTCGCGATTTCGCGACATGTCGCGAAATCGCGACGTCCCCAGCGTTGCGCTGCTTCTCCCCCTGTCGGCCGTGAAAATGCGACATGTCACGATTTCACGACATGTCGCGAAATCGCGCCTCCTGCTAGCGATCGTACAACTTCTTGATTTTCAGCTGCGATTCTGAGACATGCAGCGCATCGCTGCATCTTCTTCCCGAGCATGCTTCTCTCTCCCTGTCGCGATTTCACGACGTCGCGAAATCGCGATGTCGCGATTTCGTGCATCTTTTTCGCGACGTCGCGATTTCGCGCATCTTTCCTTGCTTGGCCTCCATTTCTCCTTTCTTAGCCACGAAAATGCGACATGTTGCGATTTTGTGACATGTCGCGAAATCGCGCTTCTCCGTACAACCTTCTTTCTCTCTCCCTGGCCGACAGCGATTTTGTGACACTTTCCAAAAATGGAAATGTCGCGATATCACGACACTTCCAAAAATGGAAAGTGTTGCGATTTCGCTACACAAAAATGACTTGGCGGATTTTCTGAAAACCTGTCGCGATTTCGCGACATTTCCATAAATGGAAGTGTCGCGATTTCGTGACATTACCAAAAAAGGAAAGTTTTGATTTTTCATGTATTTAGCTGACTATTTTCTGGATTTTTCTCGGTACCGGTGCAGGATTTGGCTTAAGCATGAATGATTTCTAGCATGTAAAAGTGAATTCTTGGATAACACAGCTAGAATGCAAGAAAAAGCACAACTTTAAAAAGGAGGCAAGCAAATTTGGATTTAAAACTGGAAAGGATCAAGAGGGTCCTCGCTGCAAAATGGAATTTCAAAGTTTTCAAGAGGATGGAATCTCATTTTTCAGTGGGGGTGTGTTGCTTCTCAACAAATGGCGATATCTGCGGGTAAAATAGTAGCACTATTTTAGAACCCAAGACTCCGGTTTCAAAACAAAAAGACCATGCATCATGCCTTGCCACAAACATTATTCACAATAAATTGACTACTAATCGCCAATTGTTAAAATTTCCCAAGGACATACTAGGCCGAATTACTTCAAGGAAGATTTCGATGTGCAATTTCAAAAGGTATAAAACTTTCTTCAAGGATGACTGAATTGAATGATGAACTCCGGATGATCGGCTTTTCTAGATTGTAAAAGGGGAAACCGAGTAGAGATCTGTTTACTAGTTTAGCCTTTTACAGCCTAGACAGAGTTACCCTTTAGATTTACACGACCCAATTTACAACTGTAGGGCAGAATATAATATTGGCTGCCTCTTTTAATTGTGTAATTCTTTTTTCTCTTTTTTTTTTTTATCTTTTTTTTTTTCTCTCTTCTTTTTGAAATATATCACTATCTGGAAGACCTTAGAGAAATTACAATTTTTTTTTATCATTTGATCAATCTGGAACTGTTTCAGTCTAGGCACTGATAGCCTCTAGATATACCCAAATAATTGCATGAACCATAGTCCCCTCTCATAACCAGCTTTTCTTGGATTCCTTGGGAGTTCCTCCAACTAAACAGCATAGCAACTTTTCTATCATTAAAACAACTGTGGCAAGTAAGACACAAGATCCAATCATCTCTCTACCTTTGTCCTGAATAACAAAATAGCTCTACTGTTCAGAGTAAGCAGACTATCTCAATTAGAATAATGAACAGAATGGGGTACTGGATTGTGGATTTATCAGCTCAGAATAAGACAATCTTCAGCAGGCTGACTTTTCATTGATTGCTCAGGCAGAGGTTAAAGAATAGAATTTTTAGAAGCCAAAGGACTTTATACAGGCTTCCAAGGATAGGCACAGGCTTTAAAGCAAAATAAAATAAAAATGTACAGACTAAAGCACAGAACTGTACAGGAAAAGGGAATAAAATAAACTGAACAGACAACAAAGAAAAGAACTGAAACAAAAGACCGTACAGACAACAAAGAAAAGTCAGCCATAAACTAAAGCGACTGAAATAAACTAAACTGCAACTATACAGACAACAAAGAAAAAGAACTGCAATAAAGAACTAAAGCAAATAAAACTGAAACAAAAGACTGTACAGACTTAAAAGAAAGCAAGCTGACATAAAAAGACAAAGAAATGAAATAAAAAGCACTGACAAAAGAAATAAACTGCACAAGCTAAAACTGCACAGACAACTAAAGATTAAAAAATTAAGATGAAGCAACTAAAAGAACTGCAGAGCATTAAAATTAAACTGAAACAGATTAAAACTGTACAGACATTTAAAAAAAAAAACTTCAAAACTTCAAAACTTATTTACAATGTATACATATGTTACAACTTCCCTCCATACTCAGAAAATGCAGCAGTTGGGAAAGCAGAGAAATGGTGCCTTAAATTTTTTTTGACCATGTGCAAGTAATTTAGAAAAAATTACCTTTCAGGTCCTGTTGACGAAATGCACTCCAGACTATGCTTCAAAAATTTGCTATCTGGGAAAGACTTGGGTTTACTGTCTTCCCTGTCCCATTTGAAAAACAAATCTGCAACTCCTTCAAATTAAACAAATCATTTAATAACAAATCATATGATAACATGTTTATGCTTCTAATTGAAGGGTTTGCAGAGTTCTTTCAAAAGGACTGAATGTAAAAAACCCCAGGATCAAATACCTTAAAATCTTGACAGACCAGGACCATCACATCTTCAAAATTATGTGACAGCTGAAAGAAATCATGTTTTATCCGTATGCCCTGGTTCTTAACAACTTGATCATTTTGTGGTTCTTGTACTGCTTCAATATCCAGGACTTCAATTTTTATCCCTCTAGAAGGATGCTTACAATTTTCCTTTTCACCTGAGCCTTGCTTAGATTTAACCTCATCAATGTGCAATATCCAAACATCATTGTTGTGATTGATTAGGGCTGTAACTGTTCCCACCTTTTCAGTTGCCAAATTATAAAATCCAATATCTGCATCAACACAGTTTATAGCCTTTTCTTTGACATTATGTTGAGAAGTTGCAGGCTTATGTTGAGACAGTTCATCAATTCCAAGTTGGCTGACCACATTCATATTTACTATCTTTTTCTCTTTTTCTTGAAATCCAACAGGTGGTCCAGAGTAAGCCCCAATCAAGCTATCCTTTTTTTCAACAATCTGAGGCAATTCATAGAGGGTGATGTCAGCTTTAAGTTCCCTCATATCCTCAATGATGCTATCCTCCTCAGTTACTTCTGCATAGTGACATTGAATCTCACTTTCATCATCCTCTGATGAGGAAGGATCATTATTAAGTTCTGGACTCTCACATCTCAAATTATAACTATCCATTTTGAACTGCTAAAAATCTTGCATTTCATCCACAGGAGTCTGTATAAGACTTTCTGTCTCTTCGGGAAAAGTGAAAGAATCTGAAACCCTGGTTGTACTATTTTTGGGTGAACTAGAAATATTAATATTTCTTTGATCTCTAGGAAAATTTAACTCACCAGGAAAAACTTCAGATTTAGGTAATGCCAGATCACAACTGTTCAGTTCAAGCACTTCCACTTTGAACTTGTCAGAACTTTTATCTGTATTTTGCACGTGTTGAGTGGATGTCACAGTTAACAAAGTCTCCTTGGGTAGAGCATGACATGTTGGCACTAACTCATGATGTGGAATGGGGTCTGGAATAGGCATGTTCTGTGTAACATAGGATATCAAAGGACTGCTCAGAATTTTAGGCCCTAACTGTCTTTCAAGAATTAAGGCTTCTTTATAAGCCCTTGCTAGGGTTGTGATATTGATGTCTCTCTTGAGGAAAATAGAGGTCACTGAATCCAATGCATTCTTGTAGATTTCTAAGGCCAGATTTGCATTTGGGATGTAATGGCCAGTCATTCTACCGTAAGCTCTTTGGAACCTCATATTGAAAGACCTGACAGTTTCTCCCGACTCTCTCTTGATGCTGGAAAATTGTTGGTATAACACATTGGGGTCTATCACTTCCCCAAATTGTGATATAAAAGCTTTCTCTAGATCATCCCAGCTAGTAATGGAATTGTTGGTGAGGTTTAAAAACCAGTCATAAGCTCCCTCCTAGAGAGTGAACGGGAACAATCTGCAGGCAACATCTTCATGCTGTATATTTAACAATTTTAAAGCATTTTTGAAAGCTAGCAGATGTTCTTCTGCAGTTCTTGTCCCATCATGTTTATACCTAGGGAGGTATCTTTCTGGATTTCTGGGCAAGTCATGGGCTATACCCGGGATATTCAAAGCAGTGGGGCCCAACCAATTTGCCATTATTACCTGGCTGACAGTGATGTTCTGAGTTGTGATTGGATAACTGCCAGTGGAGATAAAACTATTCTTAACTTGAGGTCTTCTCTGGAAATTTTAAATCAGCACTGACAATTTACAAAACACTGTACTTTGACAATTTATAAAACTGTACTGACAATTTATAAAACTGTACTGACAATTTACAAAACTGTCCGGAGTTCACTGTGGGTCCTTCAAATGTTGCTGTTATGCCCTTACAATACTTGAACTGAGTTCATAGGCCCTCCTTCTAGCGCCAATTAGGTGTTGGTCCGACTTTCATGCACACCCCGGGAAGGATGAGCAAGGCAAGCTCCGGAGACACCCACGGGACGGATCCCACTCACTTTAGGATCTAGCTGGTTATCCAAGGTGCGAGTTACAGAGTTGGGTCGAATGGCTATTCACTCTTTTCGCTTTCGGAATAGATTTCAATATGGATCGCTCTGTTACCTTACGGGGGTTCCCGAACTTGTTCGGTAGTTGCAAAAGTTGTTGACAATCAGATTTAACTTGATTCTTGATCTAGCTCTCATGGGTCAGCAGATTTAAATAAAAGAAAAACAAAGAAAGTAAAAATGGATCATTCACCGAAAACAAAGAGAAGGTAGGGTAAGGAAGAAAGAGAAGTTTATCAAACATCAACTGTAAAACCCTAAACTATCAATCTTATCTATGCTATCATCTTCACAACAGAACAAATCAAAGAAGAAAGTGTCAAGTCAGTCTAAGATCACTTTCAACTAAGAGCACAAGGCAGAGTGAAACAGATCTAGCAAAAAATTATAAATCCAAGGACAATGAGTTAAAAGCGGTATCTTTCACCGGCGACCTAGCTCACACAGTGAATACAGAGCAATTAGAATAAACTTAACCTTCAAATCTGTAATTCCCCCTAGCAGACAATAGAACAACTGAAGCCTAACAACATATTTAAACTTGATAATGGCAGATTTATAGCATATATCTAACAAACTTTAAATGGAACAGAGATAACAAAAGAAGATACACTTATCACACTCTGCAAAAGATTAGGCTCCTGGCCATGCTATCACCAAAAAGCTAAAGCACATCAACTCCAAGTCAAGAAACAAAGGATTTCACAAAATTTGCAAGAAATTGCTTATAAGCCTTTTATTTCTAAGTCTCCGCCTCTCTCAATTACATTGAGAAGAAGTATTTATAGATTCAGGACAGACCCTGATCTTTTCAGAAATATCTTCTTCTCATAACTGCAAATATTATCACATCTAAACCCTAGGACCCGAGTTTTACAATAAAAATCCATTTAAAATCAAAGTCCAGATAGAACTTAACCCTTCTGCAAATCTGTGCAGTCAGCTGCCATAAATGGAGAAGATAAAATCTAAAGCCACTTGCATTCATCCGCAGCTACAAATAAATGCCTCCATTAATTCTGCTGGTGAGCCGGATGAGTCACCACTTCTCCATCAATTTGATCTCCGCAAAGCCATCCCGAGTTGAAATTATCTCCATGCTATCAATTCTGTCATAAATTTGCTATTGAATGCTTTTACCGGATTTTTTTCCTCTAGCATGGCGGTCCTTGATCAAATCTGCACTTTAACTTTGACTTTATGGCCTTTCCCGGTTGTCCTGCAAGTGCCAGATGGAATCCTGCATGAAAGACAAAAATATTATATTAGCACTTTAATATCATTAAATCCAAGCTTAAAACATTAAAATCAGGCTAAAAACCATGAAATAAGCTTGCATGTCGGCTTCTGTTTGTCTGCCTCACGCTTTGACACGTGTCGCTACCCCAGGATGCCTTCTGTTTCCCGTTGGAATGCACTTCTGGTCAACTTTGAGGACTTTCTCTCTCCTACCGTGATTCTGCGACATGTCGCGATTTCGCGACATGTCGCGAAATCGCGACGTCCCCAGCGCTGCGCTGCTTCTCCCCCTGTCGGCCGCAAAAATGCGACATGTCACGATTTCGTGACATGTCGCGAAATCGCGCCTCCTGCTAGCGGCCGTACAACTTCTTGATTTTTTAGCCGCAATTCTGAGACGTGCAGCGCATCGCTGCATCTTCTTCCCGAGCATGCTTCTCTCTCCTTGTCGTGATTTCGCGCATCTTTCCTTGCTTGGCCTCCATTTCTCCTTTCTTAGCCGCGAAAATGCGACATGTCACGATTTCACGACATGTCGCGAAATCGCGCTTCTCCGTACAACCTTCTTTCTCTCTCCCTGGCCGGCAGCGATTTTGTGACACTTTCCAAAAATGGAAATGTCGCGATATCGCGACACTTCCAAAAATGGAAATGTCGCGATTTCGCTACACAAAAATGACTTGGCGGATTTTCTGAAAACCTGTCGCGATTTCGCGACATTTCCATAAATGGAAGTGTCACGATTTCGTGACATTACCAAAAAAGGAAAGTTTTGATTTTTCATGTATTTATCTGACTGTTTTCTAGATTTTCTCGGTACCGGTGCAGGATTTGGCTTAAGCATGAATGATTTCTAGCATGTAAAAAGTGAATTATTGGATAATACAGCTAGAATGCAAGAAAAAGCACAACTTTAAAAAGGAGGCAAGAAAATTTGGATTTAAAACCTGAAAGGATCAAGAGGGTCCTTGCTGCAAAATGGAATTTCAAAGTTTTTAAGAGGATGGAATCTCATTTTTCAGTGGGGGTGTGTTGCTTCTCAACACTTTCCTCGATGTCTAGGGCATGGATTAAAGAGATAATGAAACAAGTTTCAAGCAAATGATAAAAAATGGTTCAGATCTCAAGAAAATCCGGTGCTAAGGTGCACCCCCAAAATAAATCCACAATGGAAACCCATTTCAAGGGCAAGGATTTCCTAGAATCGGCCCGAAAAATGATTTTTTTTTTTTTGTATTTCCATGGTGGAATCGGTAGTCGCCACAAATCTAGGCAGGCTGTCCAGCTTTTATGGCCACCATAGTATTCTATGTTGTCCACACCAGAAGCTGCCACATAGATCTTCGTGCAGTCTACACCTATAACCACCATGTCACAATCATTTTAAACCTTTTACGCCGTTGAAAGCACCAGGAAATGGACAAGTGTTTAGTTCGACGAGGCCCGAGATTTGAACCTTGGACCTCCACCCTTCTTATGGGGTTTGGATGAACCAATTGGTCTACACCTCGAACCTCCAAAAAAATGAATTTTAGGGATGTCATCCATGGTGGTTAGCCTCAACAATTAATATTAGGGCTTCCCATAAACCTCTAAGAATGCTTAAGATTGATCCAAGGAAAAATGAGTTAGGATGTCTTAGAGCAGCTGATGGAACTCCTATTGTTAAGATTGATATAGGTGACATTCAGACTAGCATTGAATATGTAGAAAAAGAGGACTAATTTATCGTTTCTTGGGTTTTTGTCCGAGCCTATTTGCTTTCAAAGTCTAGGATGTAAAAATATGGAAAAATAAAGGTGAATTACAAATCTCTATTTATCCAAATGGTTATTTTCTTGTTTTATTTTCTAATAATGAAGATAGAGAGAAAACATTTCAAGGGGGTCCTTGGTTCTTTAGAAGGGCAGGGCTTTTTATGAAGCACTAGCATACTCAA
The DNA here is from genome assembly GCA_028583015.1 of Wollemia nobilis. NCBI lineage: Eukaryota > Viridiplantae > Streptophyta > Pinopsida > Araucariales > Araucariaceae > Wollemia > Wollemia nobilis. The sequence goes on along the minus strand of JAQPPZ010016436.1, from coordinate 15,266,410 downwards.
TTTAAAGTAGAAGAAGATATGCATTCTATAGGTCCCGTGTAGGTTAGACTCTTTGGCCTCCCAATTGAATTTTGGAATTCGACTATTTTTTCTTCAATTGGAAACTCTTTGGAAACTTTTATGATGATTGCTGATTGTACTAAAAAAATTGAACATATTATTTATGCTTGAATTTGTGTTTTAATGGATTTTGACAAACCCTTACCTAAAAAGATCACATTACAATTTTGGGAGGACACTTGGGAGCAAGTAGTGGACTATGAGAACATTCATTTTTGTTGTAGAATTTACCATGAATATGGTCATTTGGCTAGTGTTTTCCCAGATACAATTCCATATCAAAAGAAATAAGATACAAATTCAACAGGTTTCCAAATGCCTAAGAAAAAGAGCACTCAGAAAAAACCAGTTATGAAGGATCAATCAAAGTTATCAGCTAATATGTTTGAAATTATTTCTACAAATGATGCCCTAGGTGAGGAAGATGAAATAATGGAAATAAAAATGTTAGAAACACAATTTAGAGATGAAAGGAATAACTTAGAGATAAACCAACAAATAAAAAGTTTTCAACAAAAAAAGGGAGAAAATATACACAATAAAAACAATATTTTAAATGTTGAGACTTCAAATAATATAGGTCCCAAGATAGACTCTGTTGAACCTTCCAGCAATAATTTGGCTTTGTACACACATTCTTCAATGTTATAAGACAACCCATATTCAATTGGAGTAAGTCAAAAAATAGGAAAAAAATGGAAGATGGATTCTAATCAAAAGGTAGGTTGCAAGACAAATCAACATTATATGGTAAAAGAAGATGAAAATCTTGTAGAGGAAGGTAAGATTAATTACCTTACCAACTATTTTTAGCCCTGGTATTAATGAAGATCATCACTTGGAATATTAGAGGACTCAAAGGGAGTATTTTAAAACAAAATGAAATTAGAAGAATGATTCAGATAAACCATCCTCACCTTGTTTTCCTTCAAGAAATGAATATGTCAATAGAGGAAATGGATGCAATTGCTAGTAAAATCTGACCAGCTAGAAAATTTGTTTCCCTCAGTTCCTAGGGGAATTTTGGTGGCATTACTTACCTTTGGGACCCAAAAGAGGTAGTTATTCACCATATAGTTGGAAGTTGGGGTATTTTAGCTATATCTATTCAAAGTAGACATTCCAACCAAATTATGTTTTGCATAACTATTTATGCTCTGACTTCTTTGGAGAAAAAGAGAAGAGAGTGAAAGAATATAACTTATATTATCTCTCATTTTCCTAAAGCTTGGATCTTGATAGGATAAGATTTCAATACCATCCTCTCTCTGTATGAGAAAATTGGGGGAAATAGAAATTTGGATAGGAGCATTGACCTCATGAATGAATATATTGCAAACCTTCATCTTGTGGACATCCAACCATATAATGGCCTTATGACTTGGTCTAACAAAAGGTAAGGCTTATCTTGTATCATGGAGAGATTGGATAGGTTCCTGCTCTCTAATCATTTCTTAATCCATGGTCACATTCCTAAAGTGAAGACTCTTAATAATGTTGGTTCAGATCACTGGTCAGTTATGGTGGAAATTTGGAAAACCAACGTGAGTTTCTCTCCTTTTAATTTTTAGTTAATGTGGCTTAGAGATAGTTCCTTTAGACCTCACGTGTAATAATAGTGGAAGGAAGGTAAACCAAGAAATGGGACGAAGATGTATTTTTTTACTAGAAGATTGTAATATATTAAATCCAAAATCAAGACTTAGAACTGGAAGGAGTTTGGGGATGTTCAACAAAAAACATGAAGTTATTTATCAACTTGAAATTTTGAATAAGAAAATTTATTTAGATGGCCTCACAGAGAGCAGACGTATAGATGAAATTAGAATCAAATCAGTTAGAGGAATGGGAAAAAAGAGAAAAGCTTTTATGGAAGCAAAAATTTAGAATTCAATGGCTCAAAGAAGGAGATCGAAACACAAATTTCTTACACAAATGTCTTCTAGCTTGAAGATCTCACAACTTTATTTCTTCCCTAAATTTCAATTCTTGAGAGGTTTTCTACACTTGGGATGACATGAACTCTATTGTTGTGAATTACTTTTCTAATATTTTTTTTTGCTACTTCTATTCTCAACAAAATGTTCTTCAAGCGATCCATTCTCTTATCACTTCTAAGGAGAACTCTATTTTGACTAGTCCTATTACTATTAATCAGATTCAATAAGTGGTTTTTAAAATGCAAAATGGAAAAATCCCAAGTCCTAATGGTTTTCCCATTGATTTCTACCAAGAGTTCTAGGATATCATTCATGTTGATTTATTGGAGGTGGTGGAAGAAGCCAGGAAAGCCAAAGAAATTTTGAAGGTTATCAATAAAACTTATATAACTATTATCCCAAAAGCTCAAGAGGCTTTTCATATCTCAGCTTTTAGACCTATTGCTTTATGTAATGTTCTCAAAATCATTACTAAGATCATGGAAGCAGGGTTATGCATAACGGATATTTATTGCCAAATTGGCTAAAATTAGGATTTTCAAAATTTGGAATTGGCTAATATTTGGGACCCTTGACCAAGGCCCATTAGCCAAAAATTTCTAGGTGCAATTTTTTTTTGGGGTTGATTCACCCAAATTTTATAATAATTTGACCATTTTAAGTTTAAATTTCCAACATTGCCCCTAATAATAGTGAACCTTCTACATGCATTTGGACACTATTCACTTGGATTTCAAAACTGATTTGCCAAATTTTTATAAATACATTTTGGGGCCGACCCCTTATGCATAACCTTGCATGGAAGAAAGGTTGAAGCTTCTTTTGCATAAGATTATTTCCCCTAAAAAAGGAGGTTATGTGGAAGGGTGTCAAATAGTGGATGAGATAGTTCTTGCTTATGAAGCCATCCATTCCATGGAAATGCAAAAATATCCTTCTATGTTCATTCATTTAGACTTATCCAAAGCTTATGACAGAGTGGATTGGCACTTCCTTATCAAACTTTTGAGGCAATTTGGTTTCTCTCAAAATTGGATGGACTGGATTATGGGTTGTATCTCTTCAGTATCCTAATAAGTTCTTATCAATGGTAGACCTTCACAAATATTCCTAGCTTCTAGAGGTATTAGACAAGGTGACCCCCTTTCCCCTTATTTATTCATCATTCTTGTTGAATGCTTGGGTAGGACTATAACCAAAAATAGAGATAATAAAACCATTTATGGAGTTACCATTGCTCATAGATCTAGGTCTATATCTCATATTTAATTTTTTGATGACTCTACTCTATTAGGTAAAGCTATAGTTAAGGAATATTCTAAAATTTAGCAAATCATTAGTTATTTTTCTAAGGCTACCGAGCAATTAATCAATGAAGACAAGTCTAAAGTCATTTTATTTCACTTCTCTACTCATGTTCTTGGATAAATTAAGATATAAGAAGACCTCCCTTTCGATCACTTGTTTAGGCATCCCTATAAATACTCAAACTCAAAAAATAAAGGCTAGAATTGGTTGTTGGACAAAGTTAAGAAGGAAATTGGAAAATAGACCAATAGGTGGCTTTCTTTTGGGGGTAGAATTACCTTGGTAAAATATATCCTTCAAGCTATATCTATTTATGTTTCTATTGTGTTGAATATCCCAAAGGTTGTTCTTTGAGAATTAGATCAAATTAATCATCGGTTCCTTTGGAGTGGTACTAAGGAGAAAATAAAATGGGCTTCGGTGAAAAGGGACACTTTATATCTTCCTAAAAATGAAGGGGGGTTAGGATTCCAATCTTCTATTAATAACAACAAAGCTTTAGCTGCTAAATTGTATTGGAGGATTTTACATAACCCCAATGCCCTTTGGACTAATAATATTTGTGCTAAATATGCTAAGAAAAAAGTCTAAAGACCTTGTTCACCATCACTTGCCTACCAAAGGTTCTCCTTTTTTAGCGGTTCTTAACACTCGTGAGGATTTAATCAAGAAAAAAATATTTTGGATCATTCATAATGGTCAACAGGAAAATTTTTGGACAAGTTTCTTGGGATGGTCACCAACATTTGATAACTTAGTTTATTGATTGGAGGCCTTGGATGGAGGAGCTTCATCGAGCTAATTGGATAAAGGTGGCTAATTACTATCGATACCATAATGGTAATTCAGAGGTTGGTAGATATTGGATCCCTATTGAGGACTGGCCTATTCAAATTCCAAAAATTCAAATACAAGATATCCAACGCATCCTGCATATGAGATATCTCTCTTGGTCTCATGATAAAGATTGTTTTGGATGGAATAACACTACTAAGGGTGAGTATTCAGTTGCTCAAGGTTATTAGGATATTGTCTCAGTTGTGGGCTCAAAAGCTTTGGCCTAAGGTGAGGTTCTTTACTTGGCTTTTATTGCATCATAGGGTGCTAACTAGTGAGCAACTTATGAAATGTGGGTTTCATGGTCATTTTAGATGCAAAATGTGTGTAGAGAATGTGGAAACTCTTAGCCATATTTTTATTGTGTGTACCTTAGCCTCTGAGATATGGAGGAGAATGGCGATCTTACTTGGCTTACTTTGGTCCAATTTTTCTACTTTTGAACAACTTTGGAGGGATTGGCCTAAACAGGAGGGTGTTGATAATTTCATTAGGTAGTTCGATTGGATGGGTTCTACCATTATACCATGGAATATATGGAATGAAAGGAACAACCAATTTTAAATAAAGAAATAAAGTATATTCACTATATCTGGAAAAATATCATTGCCAACTTAGTTGAATTAGTCCAACAATTCCTTAATCACCCCCAAAACTCCCACCAAAGATGGGATCAAGTGATGCAAATATTGAATATTAAATCTTCTAAGGGAAACCGTATTAAAGGGAATGTAAGTAATTGCAATATGGAAAGAACAAGGAATTGGTAGCCTCCTCCTAAGGATTATGGAAAAGTCAATACCGATGGAGCCTCTAGGGGGAACCCTGGAAAAGCTAGTGCAAGAGGAATTGGTAGACTTTGAGATGGCTCTCTGGTTTTCACTTTTGCTGAGAATCTAGGTATCCTTTCCAATAACCTTGTTGAGGGATATGGTATCCTTAGAGGCTTTCAAGAGGCTGCTAAGGTTGGATGGGAAAAGGTGTTGGTTGAATCTAACTCCCAACTCATGATTAATCTTCTGAAAACTCCTAAGAATCATAAGGTTGATTGGAGAATAAAAAGAATTGTTGAGAAGATTCAATTAATCTATATGGATTTTTTGAGTGGATTACAATCATGTGGTCAGAGAAAAGAATAGGAGTGCTGATGCTTTGGCTAATTGGGCATTGGAAAAAGGTGATCTTACTTGCTACGACCACCCTCCTAGAAATAAGGGAAGTACTGCTTTTTATCCTTTCTTTGGATGGCTCTAGTACTAGAGGTACCTAGTTCCTTTTTGCTTTGTTTTTGCTTCTCTTTGATTTGGTCAGGGTATTTTAGTTCCCTAGCTTAGACATATCTTTCTTATGTTTCCTTTTTTGAATCTTGCTTTAAAAGGTCGTAGTTGTGTTTTGTTTTTTTTTTTCCTTTTTTTTTCTAGTTTTCGAGGGGTGTGTGTGTTTTTTGTATTGTTTTGTTTTTGTGTTTTTTTTTTTTTTTGTTTTTGTGTTTTTTCTTTTTTTTTTTTTTGTTTTTGTTTTTGTGTTTTTTCCTTTTTTTTTTTTTTTTGTGTTTTTGTTGTTTTTCATGTTTTTGTTTTTTGTGTTTTGTGTTTTTTTTTTAGTGTTTGTGTGTTGTTTTTTTGTTTTTATGGTTTTCTTATGTGTTTTGTGTTTTGTTGTTATTTTTTATTTTATTTTATTTTTATTTATTTATTTATTTGTTTTTTTTGAGTTTTTTGTTGTTTTTATGCTTTTATGTTGTTTTTGTTTGTTTTGTGGTTTTTATTTTATTTGTTTGTTTGTCTTTATTTTTTGATGTTGTTTTTTTTGTGTTTGTTTGTATTTTTATGTTTGTTTGTTATTGTTTTTATTTTTTAGGCATGCTCGTTGAGTGTGCTGAAGGGGGCAAGCTAGGTGCGAGCCCTGGGTGTTTTGGCGGAATAGATACCTCTGCCTCCTTGGGACTTACCCAAAAGTGACATCCCATTTGGGGTGTTTTCCACAAAAAAAAAATATAAATCCATTGGATATGAAGACATAAAATCAAGAGTAAAAAAACCATTCTTGAATAAACCAATTGGAATAAGTATTTAATATTTTGTTAATAAAACATTGTTTCTTTCCATCAAAAATTTTATATTCCATAGTTAATCCCTTATTTAATATTTGTGAGACTGAGATTTGATTGTTAGATAATATTGGTATATAAGGAATATTCTATAGAGTATATTTTGTAGTGATATTTCACTACACCGGGAAAATATCACTAAAAATAAGAATATTGTGCAAGGTTACCATAAAAAGTGGAATTTGAAGCAATATGAGAGGATCCAAAGCCTTGTCAATATATCAGGTAGCTAATACCAAGGAAATGCCATAGATGTTGACAAGGGAAGGCCTCCACCATGAGCTCAAGGTAAATCTTAAGATCCCCATGCCACGAGGCCATGCTGATAAAACAAACTAGAAGAGTAATGACCCATAGCATTTTTGGTGATAGATAAAAAGGATTTAGTTTTGGAAGGATTTCATTCCCTAAAATGGCTATGGAAGGATGGATCCATAGATCAGACCATATTATACATCTAGTTGGGATTGCAATGATTATCATACTAGTCACTTGCAAGATAAAATTATAAAGGACCCATGGGGAGCAAGCCAAGAAGCCTTGGAGAAAGAAAAACTTGAGGCATCTAGTTGAAGGACCAACAAGAAAAGCTAATGTTTCTTATAAAACTATTGAAATAAAGGCATCTTGGAAATTGTAAGTTGTGGAACCTCCACAGATCATCTGAGTTTGTTGATCAATATGAAGGCTATGCTCCCCTAGAAATTATTGGCAAGAAAGAAAAATGGGGAAATATTGGTTAAGAGATAGAAAAAAGGAATAATGTAGATGCACTCATAGATTCAAGATGTTTTGTAATCTTAGAGCATTAAAAAAAATCTCTTCAGACTCCACTCTTTCAAATTATTTCTTTCAAAACCTAAGGAAGCAATTTTGGGCTTGTAATCACTTAAAATGGCTTTTGGAGAACCATGGACCTATGGACCTTGATTTTGGAGAATTGGTAGACAAGATAATTTTCATCTACTTAGATGACATGATAGTGTTCCTTTATAACAAGAATAATCATCTAGACCATTTAAGGTTGGTATTTGAAAATTGTTGAGAGTTCAAATATTCTCTCAACCCCAAGAAATTCATCTTTGTAGTCCATGAGGGAATATTTTTGGGAGATTTATCTCAAAGTAAGGATTGTCCATTGATCTAGATTGGGTGAAGGAAATAATATCACTTCCTTTTCCCATGAACAAGAAAGATTTCAATATTTATTTGGGTAAATAAACTTCATCTAGAAGTTCATCTTGAATTTTGCTTAGATTGTCAAACCCATGACTATGCTACTAAAGAAGGAGGTCCCTTTTATTTGGATAGAATAAAGGAAAAAATATTTTAAAAACATTAAACAAGCTATAACTAAGGCTCTAGTTTTAGACAATTTAGAATATGAGAGAGACTTCATATTATATACATATGGTACAAAAGAAAGCATAATTACAATGCTTATACGGAAGAAATATTATTAAGAAGACCATCCAATAGCTTTCATCAGTCAAACACTGCAAGACTATCAGGAGTGGTATAACTTCATCAAGAAACAAGTATTTACTCTTATAAAATCTCTTAAGAAATTAAGGCATTATATATTAGAGAGAAAAATCATTATCTATGTTGTACATCTAGATGTCTAAAACTTTGTTTTACAAGGGGAGTTAGGTGAGAAAAGAGTAGGCTATATTACTAAAATTTAGGTATATTATTTGAAGATAAAACCAACTAATCTCATCTTGCAAAGGGATTTATTTGAATAGATAGGTAATTTAGTCTAAATAGAACATAATATGTTTTTGAAAGGTTCCCCTGAAATGGAACCAAAAGGGCTTGGATATGCAAACTGATTGGGTATCTTGCCAGATTAAATATTTTTGGATGTTCAAAAATCCTCATCCCATAAAAAATAAAGAGATATAGGATTAAATATTTAATTTATATTATGATTGAAAAATTCCTATACGAGAAGAAATTTTATGGATTTCTTCTTCTACACATCCATTTGGAAGAAGCTAAAAGAGTATTAGATGAGATTCACTCAGGATTTTCTAGAGGATATTATTTTGGCCAAAAAACAACAATAAAAAATTTGAGGGCTAGATATTAATGTCCAACCCTTTTTGAGGATGCTTTCAAAGTGGAAAAATCCTACAAAATGTACCAAAGGTTTGTAGGAAGAAGGAATGTCACACTCCCTCTTTGGCTGATTAACAATAGTTGAGTATTTTCAACAATGGAGGCTTGATTTTATTAGGGCCACCAACCCAAAATATTCTATAGAGTATAAATTCATCGTTACTACAATAGATTACTTCACAAGGTGGTTAGAAGTAGCGACTACAAATAAATAAGACCAAGAAGAAGTGGTGAAATTCATAGAGAAACTAATGACTAGATTTGGGATTCCAAGGATGATTGTAATAGATAATGGGCCTACATTCTTGGTTCTAAGGCCATGGATTTTACCTCCAAATATGGAATCTACTTGAAATAATAATCCAACAAATGGTTTAGTTGATTCAAAAAATAAAAATTTGTAGAGGATTATCAAAAGGACTATTGGGGAAAACCAAAGAAATTGGAACTAGATGTTGGATAAAGCACATTAGGAAGATCATAATACATTGAAGGAAGCTTTAAAAACATCTCCATATTCTCTAGTTTATGGTAAAAGAATTATATTACCATTATAGTTAGGGCTTCCTACAATAAATCTCATAAGTAATTTCCTAGACATTGAGCCCATTTAAGCAAGAATGGATGAATTGCTATTCTTAGAAGAACAAAGGGAAAATACATATAACATATTTCAACAACATTAGAATGTATTAAAATGATGGTTTGACAAGAAGGCATCTCCACAAGACTTTAGAATTGGATATTTAGTGTTGAAATGGTATAAAGAAAGATCCAAAATTGGGAAGCATATAAAAATTGAGTCACTCTAGCCTAGCCCATATCAAATCATTGGAGTTCTAGAATTCAACTCTTCTAAGTTGACTATAGCTAAAGGCTATAAATTTACAAACCTGGTGAATGGGTATTATTTAAAGCACATAATAGGAGAATATGCGACAAGCCTTGTAACATAAAAAAGAATAATAATAAATATATTAATAAAATATTTTCCTTTTGACATGTTTATCTACGTTTTGTAGGTAATAAATGATCTAGAGTCATGGAAGAAGGATGATATAAAAAATATGTCAGAATAATTATTCACACCAAGTCATTTCATTTGCACAAATTAAGGGTATCCAAGAGCCAACAACATAGCTAAAAGAGTAGCTCACTTGGGATTATCACTAGCTATCCAAGAACCATTCAATGGATGAAAGAACAATTACCACAATTAAGCATGATATGAAACCATGAATGATGGTGTCTTCACTACTCAGACATGAAGGAGCAGTCTTTCTAAATCATATTTCCAATAGAGAAATTGATAATAAGATGATTGACAAAGTGAAGTAAATTTGGTGGATCCCCAAGTAGGAGACATCTATAAAAACATCTCTTTCCTTTCAAGTATTTACAAGTCCTAATAGATAAGGCCTTGATTTTTTGTTTCCTTATCTCTTGCAAGTAGAATCCCCTTGTGAGCCATAAAACTATAGTGACATTTTACTACACTAGGAAAAATCATTTTGAGCAATATTGCCACTCAAAGCAGATTTTGAAGCAAGATGAGAGGGTTTGAAGTTCCATCAATCTATAAAATAGTTAATTCCAAGGAAATTCTAGAGATGTTGACAAAGGAAGATCTCCATCATAATATCAAAGTAAATATTAAACTCCCCATGCCACAAGGATATGCTGAACAAACAAACTAGAATATTAATGACCCACAACCTTTCTAGTTATAGCTAAAAGGGCTATACTTTTGGCATGATCTCATCCCATATAATGGATACAAAAGGATGGATCCACATACTAGACCATATTTCACATATGGTTGGGATTGTAGTGACTATCCAACTAGTTGCTTGCAATCCAACCATAACAAAGGACCTAGGGGGAGAAAACCAAGTGGTCATGGAGGAAGAAGAAGAAACTAAGGTGTCTAGGTGAATGACCAATGAGAAAAACTCATAATTCTTAGCAATCTACAAAAATAGAAGTAGCTTGGGAACTTAAAGTTGTGAGACCTTCACAAATCATTTGAACTTGCTGGTCAATATGAAAGTTATGTTCCCCTATAAATTCTTGTCAAGAAAGCAAAAAAGAGGAAAATTCGTTGAGAGCCAAACAAAAGGAACAAATAAAATGGTAGAGTCAATATGTATAGTAATCTTAGAGCATCAAAAGGAAGATATTTAGACTCATTATTCATTTAAATTTTTTCTTCCAAAACCTAAGGAAGCAATTTTAAGCTTATAATAATTTAAAAATAGTATTTTATTTGACGCAAAAATATTTTTCTTGGACTCACTTCATAGTCATAAAAGTAGAACCTTGGAGGGAGGCAAGTTAGAAATTTTTTATATTGAAAATAGCAAGGGTGTCTCAAAATATTCGATACAATGAAAGTCTTGTGAAGTGGAAAGTATTTATTCCAAAAGGTAGAGACCTAGAAATTTGCAAGTTATGACATAAACCTGATATTAAAAGCATCTGGCTTGAAAGTATCTTTCAAAGAGATGCCTAGAGCATGATTCAAAGTAAGTGACTTCCCAGACTAGGGCTTCTAAAAAAAAAAGATGATGTTAGCACTCAAAATATTTGACATGCTTACAATATAGAAAGAAAAAAATTAAAAGGCAACAAAGATAACAATAGCATCGTAGACTAGAAGACCTCATCATGAAATGCACCCAATACCCTAGAAAGGAGTAGTTAGGATACATGGAAATTGTTATAACTTAAGAGTGACAAACACCTTAGGAAAGCATAACTAGGGATCCATGGCCTAATACAAAATGTGATAAAGGTATTGAGTGGTGCTATCTCACCCTAAAGATCATGCATGATCAATTATACTCATGATTATACATAGTAGTTGGATTTTAGCTTAACAAAATCTATAAATAGGGAAATGCCTCTCCTTGTAAAGAGTTAGATGTTTCATTGCTCACCTATCATAGGTTGTATATTTATGCTATTCTAATGCAATAAATAGTTGTTTGAATTACCTAAATTTAAGTATGAACAAGTACTAATTTATGTTATAATATGTTTTAAACATTTTTGTTTATGCTTTTATTGAAATATTTATGGTTTAGTAATTGAAGTGTTATCTATTAGGCTTGATGTTATTTGGATTTATTTAATTGGAGTGCTTAGAATGTTGAATGCTATGATATTTGTGCTTACCATATTTATCCATAGCTTTAATTGAATAGTTTATTAGGCTTTGCTTGTACTAGGTAGCCAATGCTCATTTAGCTAAAATTAATATTGTTAGTTGAGCTTTGACTACACCTACTCTCATATCTAACACTTATCTCTCTTAAAATTATCCCATTTCTCTTTCTTTTATCTTATCCATAGTAGGATTTAGACAAGGAACCTACCTTCTTTGGAGGTTGATTCAAAAGAAATTTTGAGTCATACAATCTTGATCTCGTTTTAGGTTGTACTTTTTATACCTAGGTGGATTAAGCAATCAAGAGTTTTGGTAAGCTCGATGAGACCAAGCCAGTATGGCTTACCACATAAAGAAATATTGATGGGATAGAGCACAAAAATCACATAAGTAGAAGTAAAATATTCAAAAGAATATCAAAGCCACCATGTGCACATTTTTTTTGGCATGGTGATATTATTGAACAATCAAGATTAATATCTCAATCTCATTAGTGGATAAATAATCTAATCACCTTACAACAGTACACCTGAAGAACCCAAGGTTTTATGGCAATTATGTTGGAAGGCATAGATCATTAGAATCCAATAATATAAAAGAACCCCTATAATTTGTGGAACTATCAACCTTAAAACATCTATGGTAAATCACAATCACTTACCTAGAACTCATATGTCCAAATCCCAACTCTTTTGTAGGCCAAATTTCCTAAAACACATACTAGACCCATTCCTAGAACCATGGCTAGACAAATATACCTTGGCTAGAATAGTGTCAAAACCCTCAATCTCCTAGATCTATATGATATTCCACATGCTACATTAAAAGCATTACCCTCCTATAATGGTAGCAAGAAAATTACCTATGAGAATTGCCAAGATATATCCACCTCAACTACCATGCATAACATCATCCATGAAGATGTAATAGTGAGGCTATTAGCCTTATATTTCATATGGAAAGTACTAGCATGGTATCACTCTTTAGAATAAGGTATTATCAACACATGGACTAAATTGGATGAACCTTTTATCCTAGAATTAAACGATCCCAGGGATTCCTTTTAACTCACACAATTTACTTTCATATAGAGGTATTATTAGGAGAACATCATGAATTTTAATATACGATTCAATAAGACTTGGAGGAGAATCCCTCTAAAGGTGAAATCTCAAACTCAAGCCTACATTTACTACCTTTGGGATTTTTTTCAAGATCTAATCCTACAAATCTAACAATCAAATGAGATAATATTTTCTTAGATCTTTCAATTTGTTTTTGTAGTATAGAACACTCTCATCTCAATCAAATGTACCCTCAAAGGTTGTGATGTCATACTATCTAGAAATTCCCTAGTATAGTGAACAAGCATTGGTTATAGCTTCCTCAAATACTTCACTATTTGTTTTACCTACACCCATGAAATATAATCAACCTATCAACTTGACTATCATAATATAATATCTTCCTACTCTGGAATCAAAAGAATTAACAAAGATGTAGGAGCTAAAGGTAGTTATCAAGAATATGATAAAAAATATTACTATGATAGAGTGGCAAAATTTTGAAAGAATATTTGATGGATACCAATAAATAAGATACCCTTACATCACAAGAGACAAAGGGGATTCAACTAGAAGTGCTACTAAAAATTAGAATGTAGTGGTCAAAATCCAAGAGGAAGAGACATCTACATATTAGGAGGATTATTGGTACCTAGCTTGAAATGATCCTCATAATGTTGATACCTACATAGTCTATTAGTACCAATATTAGCTGGATATAATTGAGAAAACTAAAAGAGATTCAAAAGGGATGATAGACATTCTAATAGATCAGGATCAAAACCTTCTGGATGGAGAACCTACAAAATTTGAAATGTGTCACATTTTGAATAGATCTAAGAAGAGACCCCTCTTAGTGGATCCCAAAAAGGTTGATAATCTGAAGGTTTCAACTTAGCCATAGAAGGAGAATCCTAAAGAGTAACCAAAGACATAAGTACCTAAGGTTAATATTGAAGAGACTAGAGAACAAGCCTTGAGAAAGTTATGTTCCCCCTTAGTCACAAGGATATAAATATGCGAAACAACACAAAATTTTTAGAAGAGGTTTTATGACCCTATTTGGAAGGCAGAAAAGCTATCGGAGACCACTAGATACAATATTGTTGAAGAGCTAAGGAAGACCCCCTCAAGAGCCAATATGTAAGATGCTTTTTGGATTACTAGATAGATTGATCTATTAAGAGTAGATCTAAAAAGTACATTCCCAAGTGGACTTGGCTATCCAAAATTGAATCTGGATCAAGATCAATAAACTCCTAGCATGGTAAAAAATAGGTCTCTTAACCACATAGAAAGGTTGAAGGAAAAAATACCAATTTGGTTAAGGATGATCCAAAATGTCTTTGGATTATATGTCGCATGAAAGAATGGTTCACTTGAATTTTCATAATATTTAAATTATGGCAAGAAAGGGTTTGGTAAAAGAACTTCATCATATTAGGGAGTCTAAATGCTTTTGTGAGCCATGTCTAATTGCCTAAAACAATAGATAGCCTTTTGAGTCAGAAAAGGCTTGGAGAGCTAACAAACCATTATAGTTGGTACACTCAAATATTTGTGGGCCAATGTATATTAACTCTCATACTGGGGCTATATATTACATAAATTTCATTGATGATTATAGTAGATAAGTTTTGATCTATCTCATTCGGTACAAATGGCAAACCCTTGATACATTTAAAGACTTCATGACACTTGTAGAAAGGGAAAGTGGCTATCAAATCAAAACATTGATGTCATAAAATGGTGGTGAATATATCTCCAATGCTTCTTTTCAGATTTTTTAAGCATCATGGCATAAGGAGGAAGTTCACAAATCCTTATACACCTCAGAAAATGAAGTAGCTGAGATAATGAATCGGACAATCACAAATAGGGCCAAATCGATGCTACTTGCTGCTAAGTTACCAAACACATTTTTGGGGGAAGTTATTATTACTACTGCCTACTTGACTAATAGGCCCTATACTAAAGCTTTGAATGCTCTGACACCAGAGGAATAATGAAGTGGAAGGACACTCTATGTGGGCCATGTAAAATTTTATGGTTGTGTTGCCTATGCCCACATTCCTTATCAAAAAAGAAGGAAACTTGATGATAAAAGCTAAAAATGCATCTTTGTTGGATATAGTGATACTGCCAAAGCCTATAAATTATATGAGACTATTTCTAAGATGATATTTATCTCTAGGGATGTTACCTTTAATAAATATCCCCCATATAATCCTCCTCCTATGGCCCCCACTTTTAAATCAATTTAAGAAATAGTTGCTCCTTTGGCACCAACCATATCATCTAGTCCTTACTATTCCATCACAAATCAAAATATTCCTCAATATTAGGACCTCCTCATAAATGATCCATGTCCTCCTTCCCATCCTACTCCTCCTCTATCTAATGATAATGCCACATAATTCAATCCTTCACCTAAGTCGGTCCAATATACCATAGATGAAGCCCAAAGTCACTTGCCCACTTATACAGGTAAAAGGCCTTCTTACCTAAGACACCAAGTGAATTATGCCCTCATGGACAAAGTCCTTAGCCAACCAAAACCTTCTAATATCAAATAAGCACTTGGTTATCCTAAATGGATCCTTGCCATGGATCAAGAATTGGATTCCATTGAATGGAATTAGACATGGGAGTTAGTTGATTTACCCTCAAATAAATCCACCATTGCACAAAATAAGTTTACAAGGTAAATTATAAAGCAAATGGCTCACTAGATCGCTACAAGGCTTGCCTAGTAGCTCAAGGCTATAAGAAACAAGAGGAAATTTATTATGAGGATACCTTTTCTCTTGTGGTAAAGATGACTACCATTCACACAATCATTGCTTTAGCTTCTCAAAAACATTGGCCTATATATCAGATGGATATAAAAAGTTCCTTTCTTAATGGTGCATTGAAGGAGGAAGTGTATGTGAACCAAATACCATGGTATACAATAAAATACCAAGAAAACAAAGTCCTAACATTGAAGAAATCTCTATATGGGTTGAAGCAAGCACCCTAAGCTTGGTATGCCAAAATTGACTCCTATTTCATAAACCTTGGTTTCACTAGATTTGCAATAGAATCTACTCTCTATGTGAAACATTGGAGGAACCACATAATTTTGGTTACATTGTATGTGGATGATCTTCTAATTACAGGTGATGACACACATGGGATAAGATTTCCCAAGGAGAACTTATGCAAAAATTTTGAAATTACTGACTTGGGCCTCGTCCACTATTTCTTAGGCATAGAGGTATGGCAAAAACCTGGTAAGACATTTATATCCCATACATTCAGTCTATCTTGGAGAGGTTTTGCATGGAGGAGTGTAAACCATCCCCCACTCCCATGGAAACCAAATTGAAATTGGTCAATAGTGATGATGAAGAAAGGGTTGATGGCACCCTTTACAGGAAACTAGTTGGAAGTTTGATCTACTTAACTTCAACTAGACTAGATATTACCTATTCAGTTGGACTTATTTATAGATTCATGCAGGATTCCAAGAAGAGCCATTGGATAGCAACTAAGAGGATTTTGAGATTCCTCAAGGGGACCCCTCATCATGGTCTTATGTATACAACATGTGATGACTTTTATTTGATTGGGTATATAGATTCATATTGGGCTAGTTGTCCTAAAAGTAGAATATCCACTTTTGGTTATTGCTTTCAGTTGGGCCAAGGTACCATTTCATGGAGTACCAAGAAACAAATTACAGTTGTCTTCAACAAAATCAGAGTATAAGGCAATATTTGAGGCAACTAAGGAAGTTTTTTGGTTGAGATAGCTACTTCAGGATGTTGGGCTACTCATATATGGTCCAACACCACTATATTGTGACAATCAAAGTACCATTAAGATGACCAAAAATCCATTCTTCCATGCTCACACCAAGAATATTGAGATCCATCATCACTTCATCAAAGAAATGTTCCAATAATACATTATACACATGGAGTATGTACCGAATCAAGATCAAGTGGTATACATCTTCACCAAGTCACTTGGGTTGGACAAGTTTTCCAAGTTTAGTAAAATGCTCTATGTTATATAAAAAGTCAACATTAAGGGGGGATGCTATCTAATGTTGAATTATCTTTGTATATATTTAGAACAATGCACATTAAGGGGGTATGTTAGAATATTTTAATGTGCACTTTACCTTTTGTCTCATGTGCACTTTATCTTTTTTTCTTATGTGCACTTTATCCATTGTCTCATGCATATTTTATCTTATGCATGTCACATGGATTGATCCATGTGAGGTTATGGAGATCATGACACTTGTCATAATATCACTCAAGCATGTTACCTATATATATGTATTGACTATTCATCAATAAAGTGTGACCTTCCATTATGGTCCAGTACTTTTAAATATTGTATGTTTTATATCATAGTGTTTCAACTGCCTTCCTTGATAAATCAGTCTTATATTTTATATCACAGTATTGGTATTGTATTGTTAATGCATGAATATTGATCAACAAAAATATTCTTTTATTGTTTGATATGAAGATAGTAAATAATATTGGTGAGTAATACTAGAAAAAAAACACTAAATTATAAATGCAAAAAACCATTGAATGATTGAAGACACACAATTAGAAAATATAGTTTTCGTTAATTCGATTAGAAATAGATTACATTGTACAAAATTGTTGACTATGGTTAACTTGAAAATATTTTTACATTGTTAAATATCTCATTTTGGGATAGCTACCTTAGAGTCACTTGCAATGGCCTTTTTATTTTCCTTTATATCCTTTCATGACACCCTGTTCTAGCAGCGCACCAAGTCTGACTAGATTTTCTTTTACTTTCACAATACTCCCCAAAAATGTACTTTCTTGCTAGTTTGGATCTTCGAGTATTGTTGGAAGTGATTATTTTGATTTATGGTGCTGTAGTACGATTATATGCAGTTGTCACCCTTCAAGGAAAATAAATTTTAGTCTTTAATTCATGAGGTTTAGCAACCTCCAAATCAAACCTCATGAAGTTAAATATTATTTCTTGGAATGTTAGGGGATTCTCCCTCCCTTATCATAAGTTTCATGTTTGAAAGGTTGTAGTAGAGAATCATATCTTTGTTCCTTTTCTTCAAGAATTGAAAGTATCTAGTTAGTATATCTCCCATTGTATAGATGTTATTGGTCTTGGATATGCATCTACCTTTACTACATCTCATACCAATGGTAAAGGAGGTTTTACCCTCTCCATATTTGGTCCTTTTTTTTTTATGTTATTCTAGACCATGGTGAATATCCTTCTCATCATTGTGTCTGGGTTAGACTAGCTCTTAACTCTCTAGTTCTTGTATTTTGCTTTATATATGATCTTAGTGACCCTACTATTCATATATCCCTATGGGAATGGTTATTTTTTCTCTCCCTCCTATAGAATGGATCATAGAAGTTGACTTTAATATGACTAAAAATTCTAGTGATAAAAGCTAAGATGGTAGCAAACCTCTTTCAACAACTGAATTGGTAGTTGGTTTTTTTTTCACAATAATTTAGGTGTGCATTAACCTCTCTTTGGTAAATACTCATATCATAGGGATAATAGGTTTACGTGGTCCAATTGTTGTAAAAAAACTGCCAATAAGCTTGTTCATCTAGACATTTTATTTTAGCAATTATTTTTTGGATAAATTCTCCATCCACAAGAAAGTCTATATTATTTTGTATACAACTTTGTTTTATCACCTCCCTATCTCTTCTTCTATCAAAACATCCTCAATTTTCCTTGATTCAATGCAACTTTATTTCAAATTAAATGTTTCCCACCTTGAAAACCCTACATGTTTCCACCTTATAGAGCATGTTTGAAATAGTTTTTCTAGATAAAATGGTAATACTAGATGGATAAAATGGTTTGAAATAACTATTTACAATATTGTTTCTTCCATTAGATGGTATGGGCACTCTATTTCCAAGAGGAAGAAGATTCAAGAGAGTCACTTTCATAAAGAGATCTCTCATATCCATTCCATGCTAATGATTTATCCCACTAATGTTGTTATTCAATGTGACCTAGCTAATGTTAAGAATCATATGAGAGAATATGATCCATATCATGCTAGGGGGACACCACAAATTAGATCTCATCTCAATTGGGTTTTCCAAGGTAATAAGGGAACTAAAATTTTCTTTAACTACCATGGAAATGACAATATTTCATAAAGGATTATTGTATTGGAGGACCCTTTAGGTCATTCCATTTTTGACTCCAATGAGATCATGAATATTTTGTAACCCACTTCTCTCAACTTTTTACAATGGAGGCAAGGGATGACATCCATATCCTCAAAGTATAATATGTGCAAGAATAGTTTCCCTCCCTAATTGAACCCATTATTTAGGATCAAATTGAATGTCCTCTTTCTATGAATAACCTACATAATACTTTTATTTCTATGAAGAATGACAAAGATCCTAGTATGGATAGTCTTCCAATAGAGTTTTATAAAAATTTAAATATCCTTTCCTTAGATATTCATCATGTTTACCTGGAAGCTCTCCAAAAAAAATCTCTTAGAGCTTATATCAATGCAGGGCTAATAAAAATTATTTCTAAAGGAACAAATTATAGTAAAATCTCCAATTGGAGGCCTAATACCCTCCTCAATGTTTCATACAAGATCATAGCTAAATAAATAGATTTAAAAATCAAACTTGATGCACAAACTATTGTCCACCCAAAAAAATTTGGTTTTCTTAAGGGCTGCTATATCTTAGATAATATTATGATGGCCTAGGAAATTAAAAAATGGGACATCGACTCTAATCAATATTCCATATTGGTTAAGTTAGATTTTGACAAAGCATATGATAGAATCAGATGGGATTTTATTATTTGTATGCCTTCTTGGCTTGGTTTTGGTCCAAAATTCTGTAATCAAATTGGTATGATCTTTGGTGATGCTTCAACTTGTGTTCAAGTTAATGGATCTCTATCCACTTCCTTCCATCTACAATGGTCTATTACACAAGGTTTTTCCCTTGCTCCTTTTTGTATGTTCTAGTTGTCGATACTTATGCTTATCTTCTTCATAAGGCTCAATATGATGGACTCATTCAAGGTATTAAACTTCTTGAGGATCAGAAACACCCTCTTAACTTACATTTTGCTGATGATTCCATTTTTTTTCTTCAAAATACCCAATACGAGTTGGGAGTGGTTAAAGAGGTTATAAAAACTATTTTGTGATGTTTATCTCTCGTATCAACCACTCTAAAACAAAAGTCTTATATACTTTTTCCAGTACCAATGGTTGCAACTACTTGGATGAGTGGAATATCATCCCTCACGAAATGATTATTCATTACTTAGGAATATTCTTTGGGATTGATATTTCTTTTACAAATATGTGGAACTAGGTTATGGAAAGACTTAAGAAGAAGTTTAGTGCATGGCCAACTCGATTTATCTCTTTAGAAAGAAGAATTCAAGTTGTGAATAAAGTCATGGTAGCCTCTCATGTTTACTACTCTTGTTGGATGGCTTCCAAGGATACCTATAACAAATTTACTTAGGTCATTCATAATTTTTTATGGACCAAATAGGATGGGGAGGTAGGCATGACAACCATCTCATGGAAAATTTGTACTCAACTAAAGGCTTCAGTAGGTCTAGGTATTATTGATCCTCTTACCCAAAGCAAAAACTTGGCTACAAAATGTGTCACTAGATCCATTGCTAGAGAGGAAAATTGGAAACACCTATTCTAGTACAAAATATTCCAAGCTACTCACAAAGGTAAATGAAAAGAAATCCCATGGGAGGATAAGGTCCTTAATATATCATACATTATAGTTAAAGAATGTACTCCTCTTACCCATAATCAAAAAGCTTGGCAATCAATTCCTTATTTATTGGTTTGAAAGTTTGAATCCTTATGACATGGTTTAAGCATCGATCTAAATAGTATTTTGTGGAGTAATATTATCCTCCATTATGATAAACCTTTAGCTTTATGCAATGCTCTTGGCAATTCTGAATAAAAATATAAATAGAATAAGGGGTATTTTGAATTTGGGCAATTGCTCAATTCTAACTTGAACCCAGATTTGCAATTATTATTCCCTTCCATCTTCATTCAAGGAGTCTTATGGCCTTGTTGTGGCTTCCATTCCATGTGAGGTCCTTATTAAGTTGGAAATAACTGCTCACAATATATGGCCTAATCGGAGATGGCTTAATGACCATAGAATCTCTTCCATTAAATCTAGTTGGATCTACAAAAATATTTTGTGTCCTTTATCATTGGACTCTAAGCTCAATGTCAAGTGATAAGTCAATTTTACCAATGCCCAGTGGGAGTCTCTTGGTGTTAAAATTTAGAAAGTTCCAGTTGAATCCAAAACTTAGCTTCTTGGATGGTAGGTTTTGCATCAAAAATTTTCAACTTCTAAAAATTTCCAACTTTGTAATGCTTTAGAAGCTATTATTCACCTGTTTTGGTTTTGTGACATAGCTAAATGATTTTGGGATGTTTTCTATACTTTTGATTGCCATTCTTCACTAGATATTGGAAAGCTTGCTTTACTTGGTTTTTCCTAGAAAGATCATTTTCCCAAGCTTTGGAATGTTTGTAGACTCATTTTTATCAAACACATTCGAAAGTAAAAATGCAAAAAATATGTTTATCAACTCCACTCTTCCATGGGGTATTTTTTAGTAGACTTTTCCTTTTATATTTTGATACATTTGGGATGCATTCATTCCCATGTTGTTGGAGTTTCCAATACACTAGATGTTACCAATAGGCTTCATCAAATATTTCACATGATCCAAGATCTTCAAAAATTCCAATAGGAAACAAAAAAGAAGGCAATAAATAGTGATGAACTAGTTCAAGAACTCATTACTTATTTTTCTTCCTTGAAGACTTCAGAAGATATAATGGAGAACATGCTCAAAAATTCTTTGCATTACAAGATCTCCCAAGGAAGAGTGATGATATCAATCATATTATAGTAGGATACAACTATTAGTATCTTTGTTACTATTAACTTTCATTCTTATGTGTATTGAATTATAAATGCTTTACTCTTTATCCACCTAATTTAATATTGTTTTTGGTAGATGGTGGTAGCACCATATTATTGTAATGTTTTGGTTGATGACATAATATAATCTAGCTTTTAATCTAATATATATATATAATAACAATAATAATAATAACATTTACATTTTTTATGTTTAATAGGTTTTAAATATTTTTTATTTTTATTTATAAACTATAACTTTTTTTAAATTAATTAAAAAATAAAGCAAAAGCAAAGTAGCTTTTAATGTTCGTGAAGATATAGATTAAATGGGACAATCCTCATGAAGGATGTTGTTTATCCAATTAGATTCTCCAACATGATGTACAACCCCATTTCTTTGCTCTTGCTCATACCCCACACCAAATTTGAACCTTGGATCTTCTCTTTGAGGTTGCAAAGTCTTCACAATTAATCCCTCCCAAGTTGTACATAACATTCAAATCAATTCCATTGATATTATCACATTATAAAAATATTTAAATAGGTTGTATTATTAAGGTAATAAAATAAATCAATTCGTATTATCACATAAAAATATATGTTTTGGTTCCAGTATATATATATTTTAGTTCGTATCAATATGGATAACATTTTTAATTAAATGTTAGTATCAATTCATCTTAAAAACACACTATCACATTGTAAGTTATTTAAGTGAGTCATGTTTTAATTTAAAAATATTAATCTATATCCTTTAAAAATAAGACTATGCAAATACTCACACGAACTCACCTCTTAAGATAAATCAATTTTCAAACAACTATAAGTTAATCAATGCAACTAAAAAAGTAGTTAAATCTTTCATAAAAATTAAGAACATCACTAATTATAAGCACTCTTTCTCCAAAGTGAGATGTTTTTTCTTTATTTTTATGTGGACACAAAAACCAACTTTTGATTCATTCATATGTAAAGTATATATAGGCATTTATCATGACCAAATTACAATAAATCAAATATCATCTAGATATCAAAAAAATTACAAAGTGGAAAGCACGCTAACAACCTATAACTAAAACAAGATGATGTTTATCTTAAGCTACCTAAGAAGTTAACTTAAACTATAATATAAAATATTAGCTAACCAACTATTTCTAGAAGAAGTCTCATGTGTTACATAGGAAAAACAAATATAATAATAAGTAAATAAGCCTAAGTCTAGCAAGTTGTATATCATATATGTTCCTCATCATTCCTCCCTGCAATAGAAGCATTAGACTCCAATGCTTTCAAGAGAGAAGGAAAAACATGAGACATCTAGTGGTGCAATATACAACAAGCTTGATACGAAAGCTGACCTCATCATGCAACAGGGTAATAAGTGGAGAAACCTTAGAAGGTCTAACGAGTATTCATATCAAACACTTGATCAAAATGTAATAGAATCTAAAAATTAAGTATCTCATTATTAGTATGTTTGATGATAGGTGCAGTATCCAATGTAGAGTCATGGTATAACTTCAAAAGGTCCACATTGACACATCATGGATGCCAAGATGAGCTAGAATATCAAGGTAAAATGAATACTTTGACATTTTTTGGAGTATAATATAAAGGCCATAGCAAAGTGGCTTGATTTTACTATGTTCCTTATTTTAAAATCAATGCTTTTCCAAATACTTCCAAACTCTGTCTTCAACTTGGAAAGGATGAGGAATTCAATTACGATCCATATCTTGCTTTTATTACTATTGAGTATTTTGCAAAATTTGGACCACCTTGGATTAAATACTCTATAAGTGTTGAATGAATGAGTGTGCCTTATCTTGTTCTTTCTATATGTGCATGGTAAATGGAGAATAAAAAGATAAGGGAAACTCATAAGGATCCAAAGGGTAGAATCCAAGATAAACTTCAAAATGAGAGTGTCTTGTGGAGGTTGGAACTACCTCATCATATGCATGGTCTATGTGAGTGAGACTCAAATCCCACTTAGTTGGTGAAGTATGGTGGTGGATCCTCAATGTATGTATAAGGGTGTAATTCACCACTTCAATTTTCTCTTTAAACTGAGGATGAAATATAGTGGAGGAGTTAACATAAACTCTTAAAATATTCCACAAAGAGAACTAAAAGTGACCCATAAAATATGAATGATGGTCAAATGCAATGCTAGTGGGTAGACCAAATGATCTCCATATAAAGTCAAAGAAGAGCTAGGCTAAGTTAGGTGTAGAACTTCTCTTGTAGCATAGAATGCATTTAACCATATTGTTGAATATATTCACTATCACAAAAATATAATAATGCTATCATATTGTTATTAGGAAACCACCAACCATGTCCATAAAAATGCATTCCCAAGGATGACAAGAAATGGGAAAAGTACACTTAAATCAAATTTCTTATTGGTTGGTTCGGAGTGATAACAAACATCACACTGCCTTAAGAATCTTACAATATCTTGGTACATGTTAGGCTAGCAAAAAAAGTGTTGCAACTGATGAAGAGTCTTGTATTTTCTAAAATGGCCACCATAGAGTGTAGAATGTGCATCATTGAGAAGAGAAAATTGATACTCCTATAGTATAAAATTTTTATCCAACCTATATAATAATTATTCCTTCATATAAAATATTGAAAAGGACTTAGATTGGAAGAGGTAGATGCTGAAGGTGTTCATAAAATTACCTAAAATTTGGATGATAGGCGATGGAAAAGTTAAGGGAAACTCCCAAAATTTTCCACAAAGAATGCCAAAAATGACCCACAAAGCATGAATCACGATCCGAGATGATGTTGGTAGGTAGACCAAAGGATCGCAAAATGCTATCAAAGAACAATTGGGCTAAGTTTGTTGCAGAACTTATTTTGCGGTATGGGATAAATTTTGCCATTTTACTGAATCTGTCAACCACCACGAACACACAATCATGTTGTCGCACTGTCATGGGAAAACCACTAACTAATGTTGAGCAAGGTGCAACAACAGTATTGTCATTGTTGTCAACACTAGATCTATTGATGCAGTGGACAGGAAGTTCAAAAGCTATTCAGATGCAGAAGACAGGAGTTCAAAGGTTACTCAGAGTATGTACAATGATTTTCCAAGAAGACCGAAGTGGCCCATATGCAAAAGATCAAAGAAAAAGACAAGTAAGAAAAGTGTCACGATATCGCGACATATACAACAGGCAAGAAAAACTGTCATGATTTTGTGACATGTTGGAAGAGAGAAAAAGCAAGAAAAACTGTCACGATTTCGCGACATGTTGGAAGAGAGAGAAAAAGTAGGAAAAACTATCACGATTTCGCGACATGTTGGAAGAGAAAAAGGCAAGTGGAAAAACTATCACGATTTCGCGACATGTTGGAAAAGAAAAAGGCAAGTGGAAAAACTATCACGATTTCGCGACATGTTGGAAGAGAAAAAGGCAAGTGGAAAAACTGTCACGATTTCGCGACATGTTGGAAGAGAAAGAGAAAGCAAGAAAAACTATCACGATTTCGCGACATGTTGGAAGAGAAAAAGGCAAGTGGAAAAACTGTCACGATTTCGTGACATGTTGGAAGAGAAAGAGAAAGCAGGAAAAACTATCGCGATTTCGCGACATGTTGGAAGAGAAAAAGGCAAGTGGAAAAACTGTCACGATTTCGCGACATGTTGGAAGAAAAAGAGAAAGTAGGAAGAAGTGTCACGATTTCACGACAAGTTCGAAGAAAGAGAACAAGTAAGAAAAGTGTCACGATTTCGTGACATGTCGCATTTTCGCGACTAAAATAGGAGAGAGAAAGTAAGTTGGAAAAGTGTCACGATTTCATGACATGTCGCATTTTTGCGACTAAAATAGGAGAGAGAAAGTAAGTTTGAAAAGTGTCACGATTTCGCGACATGTCACATTTTCACGACAAAAGAAAGAGAGGAAGCGTATGAAAGTAGAACTGTCATGATTTCATGACAAAAGTAGAAAGCAAGACTTTGAAAGTAGAAGTGTCATGATTTTATGACAAAAGAAAAGAAGAAGACTACGAAGGTAGAAGTGTCATGATTTCATGACAAAAGTAAAGAAGAAGACTTCGAAGGCAAAAGTGTCATGATTTCATGACAAAAGCAAAGAAGCTAAGTATAGAAGTAGAAGTGTCACGATTTCGTGACAAAAGCTAAGTTGAAGACTACGAAGGCAGAAGTGTCATGATATCGTGACAAAAGCAAAGTCGAAGTCTTTGGAAGCAGAAGTGTCACGATATCACGACAAAAGCAAAGTCGAAGTCTTTGGAAGCAGAAGTGTCACGATATCATGACAAAAGAATAGAGAAAGCGTACGGAGGTGAAAGTGTCACGATATCGTGACATGTATTTTCGTGGGCCAAAGCTAAGAGAAAGAGCAAGGAGAAAAAGTGTCGCGATATCGTGACATGTAGCTTTTTCGTGGTCCGATGCAAAGAGAAAGAGAGAGAAAGAAAAAGTGTCATGATATCGTGACATGTATTTTTGGGGGCCAAAGCAAGGAGAAAGAGAGAGAAAGTGAAAGTGTCATGATATCGTGACATGTTGTATTTTCATGGTTGAGTTGAAGCCGATGAAGTCCGATGACAATCGACTAAAATTAGGGTTTACAGTTGTCATGAAAGCCGACTAAGATTAGGGTTTACAGCCGACTAAGATTAGGGTTTTCATCACAAAAATTTTGTTATAAAAGGAGGGTTGTTTGGAGATTTGAGAATGATGTTGATGTGTGCGAAGTTCGGTCGTAGTGCGTAGAGAGCAAGTCGTATCGAAAGATGCTAAGTGCAAAATTTGCAAAGAGAGTAGAGTGCACAAAATGGAGAAGACGATCGTGAAGTTCGACTATAACGAAGCAGAGTGTGCGAAGTGATGGTGCAGAGAGAGCAGAGTGCATAGAGAATGCAAAGGTGAAGAAGACTAGTCAGGGTCTTGCAAAAGCAAAGGTATCTTACTATTAAACCTATAGATTCAAATTGAAGTCCAGGTTGGTGCTTGGCATTAGGGGTTGGTGCTCCTTCCAGTTGGTGTTGGTAAATCAGGGGTTGGTGCTCCTTCCAGTTGGTGCTGGTAAATTGATTGTAAAGTTGGTGCTTTGCAAAGGCTGGATTTGGATGGTAGTCCAAGCAGTCAATTTTTGAGGAGTAGCCACATTGGTGAACCTCGTTAAATCTTGTGTTGTGTGATGCTCTTTTGTTATACTTGTTGTATCTAGTAATAAGTGTTAATTATTGTAGTATTAAGAACTATAAAGTTAAGTTTAAAGAGCTACACTGATTCACCCCCCCTCTCAGTGTCATTGTGAGACTAACAATTGGTATCAGAGCTAAGTTCCTGTACAAGCTTAACCAGCTAGGGTGATCTTGGAAGTAACACAATGGCAGGTGGTGAAGGCTTCTCATCAAACAAAGCACCATTGTTTGATGGATCTAATTACGCATTCTAGAGAATCAGGATGCAAACATATCTCTGTGCTTTGGGATACGACATCTGGGATTCAGTAGTTAGTGGATACACAATACCCATCACTCCTCCAAAAGAGGTTGATGAAAAGAAACTATTTGAAAATAACTCAAAAGCAAAGAATGCTCTCATGTGCGGATTAGCAGACAGTGAACTAGTAAAGATCATGAGCTGTACAATGACAAAAGAGATATGGGACAAACTAAGGAGTATTCATGAAGGAGACGATAAGATCAAGGAGGCCAAGTTACAGACACATCGAGCTCAGTTCGAAGCATTAAAGATGAATGACGATGAAAACATTGAGGCATATATGCTGAGAGTTAATGGAATCATTAATGCGATCAGAGGACTCGACGAGGATATCGAAGACTCTACCATCGTGAAAAAGGTATTAAGATCTCTTCCTCAAAGGTTTGATTCTAAAGTCTCAGTGATAGAAGAAGCTAAAAATCTAAATTATTTTAGTATAGATGAGATGTATGGTTCTTTGACTGCATATGAGATGAGGATAGGAAGATCTAAACCCACAGATAGAGAAGCGGCTTTTAAAGCCCTTAAAGATAAAAACGCAAAACAAGAGTCCGAGGAAGAAGAGACATCAGATGAAATGGAAGCAAACTTTGTTAGAAAACTAAAAAGGGGAAAAGGAAAATACAGAGGAAAGCTACCGCTTAAATGTTTCAACTGTGGAGGCGTTGGGCATTTTGCGACTAAATGTCCACTTAAAGAGAAGAACAAAAATGATGAAGGATCGCACCAAGAAAGAAGTGACTGGAAGAAGAAAACGAATTTCAGAAAAGGCAACTTCAAGAAGAAAAGTTTCATCTCCAGGAATGCCAGTTCATCAGAAGACAGCTCCGGTGAGGATTCTGAAGAGGAAACAGGTGAAGCTCTTTTCATGGCATTTGAAGAAGTAAAATCAGAAAAGGAAGAAGGAGTGAACTCTGAAGTATGTGGTGAAAACCCTGAGGCTGAAGTAGATCTAGAAGGTGAGTTGATCTCTGCACTTGAAGAGTGGAAGATAGAAAGGAAAAAGAATAAGAAAATTTCAAGAAAGCTTGAGGATGCAAATGAAATCATAACTAGTTTGAAAGTACAGATAGAAGAATCCAAGAAAATCTTTGAAGATCTCGAAGTGCAAATAACCATGAAAATAGATTATTGCAGCAAGCTAGAAGAAGAGATTGTTGGTTTAAGAATGCAGCTAGAAGAGATGAATAAGAAAATTAGTTGTTATCACAAACGTGAAGAAAGTTCTATGAAGTTGGATAAGATCATAAATGACCAAAGGCCTGTAGGCATCAAATTTGGTCTGGGTTTCATCGAAGGAGAATCATCAAATGGATCAAAGGCCAAAAATGTAGAATCCATAAAGAATGAAGATAAGAAACAGGTTGATCAAGGAAAAATGTCTCATGCAAAAGAAAGCAATAATGCCAGGCACGAAAGGAGAATTGACAATGATGGATTCACCAATGTCACACATCAAAGAAGAAGAAGACCTATGGCTCCTACGACAACATGGCAAAGACCATCACCCCAGGTTCAATTATCCCTTTTCTGGTTTCTATTTTAAATGCAATGGCTATGGACATAAAATCTCAGACTGCAAATATAATGTAAGACCAAGGAATTTCACGAGTAGAAATGCTTTTTCTCCTCTGATGAATTATACAGTAGAATGTTATAACTGTCATAATTTTGGGCACATTGCAAGAAACTGTAGAAGTACATTTGCATCAAATCAGTTTTAGGGAAGAAAATTTCAACCAAATAGGATGAGACAAAATAGAAAACTTCTTGAAAAACATGCACAAGCTATTGATAAGGGAAAGGCAAAACAAGAACCCAAAACTACTATCAAAATGGAGTGGAAAGGAAAAGAGCGACTTAAGGAAGAAAAGGAATCCTTAATCGTACAAACAACATTTAAAGCACAGAATAAATATGTACCATGGATACTTGATAGTGGATGCTCCAGTCATATGACAGGTGACAAACAAAAATTTGAGAAGTTACAGAAATATGAAGGTGGTTCAAGTAAAGTTTGGAAATAATGATGGAGCTAAGATAGTTGGCAAAGGTTCAGTTAAAATTAGTGACGAAAAAATTAAGTCAGAAGAAGTCTTGTTTGTGGATGGTTTGAAACATAACTTGTTGAGCGTAAGTCAGATTTGTGATAAAGGTCATGAAGTAGTTTTTATGAAGCAGGGTTGTGAAGTCAAAAAAAAAACAGTGGAAAATTGATAGCAACTGGATCAAGGACATCTGGCAACTTGTACACGCTCTCAGAGACTTCAAAAGGAGCTTGTTTTATTGGACAGGAAGAAGAAAATTGGTTGTGGCACAAGAGACTCGGTCATATCAGTTTTGATAATCTAGTAAAAATCACCTCAAAAAGGGTAGTGAGAGATATTCCCACCATCAGCAAACCTGCAAACAACATTTGTGCTTCATGCCAAAAGGGGAAGCAAACTAGAGTCACATTCAAAACAAAAGAGTACTACACAAGCAAACCTTTGGAACTAATACACACTGATTTATGTGGACCCATGAGAACACAAAGCATAAATGGTGACAAATATTTTATGTTGTGCATTGATGACTATTCCAGAATGACATGGATATTTTTCTTGAAGCATAAATCAGAAGCTCTTGATATGTTCAAGATTTTCAAAAACCATGTTGAGAATGAAATAGGAAAGAGGATCAAATGTTTAAGATCAGATAGAGGAGGAGAATTCATTTTAGAGGAGTTTACAGAGTATTGTGAAAAATACGGTATTAGGAGACAGTTTTCAGCAGCCAGAACACCTCAGCAGAATGGAGTGGTAGAAAGAAAGAACAGGACAGTGCAGGAAATGGCATGGACTATGTTGGTTGAAAGTAGAGTAGCAGACAGATTTTGGAAAGAAGCAGTCCATACTGCGGTGTATATCCAAAATAGGTACATGCTGAGAACACATGAAAGCAAAACTCCTTATGAGTTGTGGTTCGGTAAAAGGGCAACAACAAAATACCTCAAAGTTTTTGGCAACAAGTGCTACATCAAAAGAACTGAAGATAATCTTGGTAAGTTTGAAGATAGAGCGGATGAAGGTATTTTTGTTGGTTATTCATCAAAAAGCAAAGCTTACAAATGCTACAACAAGAGGCTAAAGAAAATTGTGGACAGTGCCGATGTTAAATTTGATGAAGGTAGAGAACGAGTAATTAGCTATGAAACGAACTACCCAATTTATGAAGAGGTTATTGAAGGAGATGAGGAAAACGAAATGGAAAAGATACAAAAAATTGACTCAGATGATTTAAGTTGTGATTCAGAAGTGGAAGAAAATAAGAAATTCAAAATAGGCAGCTGGCAAAAAAATCATCCTAGAGAGCAAATAATTGGAGACCCCAAAGTTGGTGTTCAGACAAGAAGAAGAGTAGTAAGTAACTACTCTCTATTATCCAGCATTGAGCCCAAAAATGTTGATGACGCAAGCAAAGATGAAAGTTGGATGAAGGCAATAAATGAAGAATTAGATCAGATCGAGAAAAATGAAACTTGGGAGTTAGTACCTAGACCTGCAAATAAAAATATAATCGGGACTAAATGGATTTTTCAAAACAAATTGAATGAAGACGGACAAGTAGTCAGAAATAAAGCAAGATTGGTATGTAAGGGTTATGCACAAGTTGAAGGCATTGACTTTGAGGAAACTTTTGCACCAGTAGCTAGACTAGAGGCAATTAGAATGTTTCTGGCTTTAGCAGTCTACAAGAATTTCAAAGTTTATCAAATGGATGTGAAATCAGCGTTTTTGAATGGGAAACTTGAAGAAGAGGTTTATATTGAGCAACCAGATGGTTTCCAACTTGGTGATGATCCCAAATTTGTTTGCAAGTTGAAGAAAGCATTATATGGCTTAAAACAGGCACCCCGAGCATGGTATGCAAGGCTAGACAACTATCTCACCCAACAAAGGTTTAAGAAAGGTATGGTGGATAGTAATTTGTATGTCAAAATAGAAAATGGGCATCTTATTGTTCTTGTTGTATATGTAGATGATATCATATTTGGCAGCAGCAAAGATGAGTCATGTAAAGATTTAGCAAATAAGATGCAGAAAGAATTTGAAATGTCAATGATTGGTGAACTTTCGTATTTCCTCGGGTTGCAAGTTAATCAAAATAAGAAGGGCATATTTATTTCTCAAGTTAAATATGTGAAAGAGATGTTAAAAAAGTTCACAATGGAGGATTGTAAGCCAGTTAGCACTCCCATGATGACAGGTTGCAAGTTGAGCAAGGATGACAAATCTCCACCTATTGATCAAACCATGTACAGATCTATGATTGGAAGCTTACTGTATCTGACAACTACCAGACCAGATATTTTGTAGGCAGTATGCATGGTAGCATGATTTCAGGCTAATCCCAAGGAGACTCATGTGACAACAGTGAAAAGGATTCTTCGGTACCTCAAGGGTACTATGGAATATGGGTTATGGTATCCAAAAGGTAAAGACTTCACCCTTATTTCGTATTCAGATGCAGATTGGGCAGGATGTGTAGATGATAGAAAGAGTACCAGTGGAGGTGCATTCTATCTTGGAGACAGATTGGTCACGTGGCATAGTAAGAAACAAGAGTCAGTTTCTTTATCGACAGCAGAGGCAGAATATATTGCAACGACAACATGTTGTACGTAGGTATTGTGGATGAAACAAACCCTGAAAGATCTTGGTATTAGCTTCAGTGAGCCAATATCAGTTAAGTGTGATAACACCAGTGCCATTAACATCTCCAAGAATCCGGTTATGCATTCACGCACAAAACACATTGCTATCAGGTATCACTTTTTGAAGGAGAAAGTTGCGAAGGTGAGGTTAAGTTGGATTTTGTTCCAACTACAGAGCAAGTAGCAGGATATCTTCACAAAACCATTGCCCAAGGAAGTTTTTGAGTACCTTCGCAATAAATTGGGAGTGGTCACACTTCCCAAGAATTGACTAGCTACAGGGATCACATTCTCAGGGGGAGCATTTAAGTATTTGATTATCTTTTTGCTCATGTTCATGATTTTTGCTAAGTGTAATAAATTGTGCTTGAGAATGTTGTGCATGGACTCAAGGGGAGTCTGCAGTAGCCCTTTGGTATTATTGTCAAAGGGGGAGAAGAGTTACAGGAAATTGCACATGTGTTGCCAACAATTCCAAAGGGGGAGATTGTTGAGCAAGGTGCAGCAATAATATTGTCATTGTTGTCAACACAGTGATGCAATGGACAGGAAGTTCAAAAGCTATTCAGATGCAGAAGACAGGAGTTCAAAGGTTACTCAGAGTATGTACAATGATTTTCCAAGAAGACCGAAGTGGCCCATATGCAAAAGATCAAAGAAAAAGACAAGTAAGAAAAGTGTCACGATATCGCGACATATACAATAGGCAAGAAAAATTGTCATGATTTCATGACATGTTGGAAGAGAGAGAAAAGTAAGAAAAACTATCGCGATTTCGTGACATGTTGGAAGAGAGAGAAAAAGTAGGAAAAATTGTCATGATTTCGTGACATGTTGGAAGAGAAAAAGGCAAGTGGAAAAACTGTCATGATTTCGTGACATGTTGGAAGAGAAAAAGGCAAGTGGAAAAACTGTCACGATTTCGTGACATGTTGGAAGAGAAAAAGGCAAGTGGAAAAACTGTCACGATTTCGTGACATGTTGGAAGAGAAAGAGAAAGTAGGAAAAAGTGTCACGATTTCGTGACATGTTGGAAGAGAAAAAGGCAAGTGGAAAAACTGTCATGATTTCGTGACATGTTGGAAGAGAAAGAGAAAGTAGGAAAAAATGTCATGATTTGCGACATGTTGGAAGAGAAAAAGGCAAGTGGAAAAACTGTCATGATTTCGTGACATGTTGGAAGAAAAAGAGAAAGTAGGAAGAAGTGTCACGATTTCGCGACAAGTTCGAAGAAAGAGAACAAGTAAGAAAAGTGTCACGATTTTGTGACATGTCGCATTTTTGCGACTAAAATAGGAGAGAGAAAGTAAGTTGGAAAAGTGTCACGATTTCGTGACATGTCGCATTTTCGCGACTAAAATAGGAGAGAGAAAGTAAGTTTGAAAAGTGTCACGATATCGCGACATGTCGCATTTTCGCGACAAAAGAAAGAGAGGAAGCGTACGGAAGCAGAACTGTCATGATTTCATGACAAAAGTAGAAAGCAAGACTTTGAAAGCAGAAGTGTCACGATTTCATGACAAAAGCAAAGAAGTAAAGTATGAAAGCAGAAGTGTCATGATTTCATGACAAAAGCAAAGAAGAAGACTTTGAAGGCAGAAGTGTCATGATTTTATGACAAAAGCAAAGAAGCTAAGTACGAAAGTAGAAGTGTCACGATTTTATGACAAAAGCTAAGTTGAAGACTATGGAGGCAGAAGTGTCACGATATCATGACAAAAGCAAAGTCAAAGTCTTTGGAAGCAGAAGTGTCACGATATCGTGACAAAAGCAAAGTCGAAGTCTTTGGAAGCAGAAGTGTCATGATATCACGACAAAAGAATAGAGAAAGCGTACGGAGGTGAAAGTGTCACGATATCGTGACATGTATTTTCACGGGCCAAAGCTAAGAGAAAGAGCAAGGAGAAAAAGTGTCACGATATCGCGACATGTAGCTTTTTCGTGGTCCGATGCAAAGAGAAAGAGAGAGAAAGAAAAAGTGTCATGATATCGCGACATGTATTTTTGAGGGCCAAAGCAAGGAGAAAGAGAGAGAAAGCGAAAGTGTCATGATATCGCGACATGTTGTATTTTCATGGTTGAGTTGAAGCCGATGAAGTCCGATGACAATCGACTAAAATTAGGGTTTATAGTTGTCATGAAAGTCGACTAAGATTAGGGTTTACAATTGACTAAGATTAGGGTTTTCATCATAAAAATTTTGTTATAAAAGGAGGGTTGTTTGGAGATTTGAGAATGATGTTGATGTGTGTGAAGTTCGGTCGTAGTGCATAGAGAGCAAGTCGTATCGAATGATGCTAAGTGCAAAATTTGCAAAGAGAGCAGAGTGCGCAAAAGGGAGAAGACGATCGTGAAGTTTGACTGTAATGAAGCAGAGTGTGCGAAGTGATTGTGCAGAGAGAGTAGAGTGCATAGAGAATGCAAAGGTGAAGAAGACCAGTCAGGGTCTTGCAAAAGCAAAGGTATCTTATTGTTAAACTTATAGATTCAAATTGAAGTCCAGGTTGGTGCTTGGCATTAGGGGTTGGTGCTCCTTCCAGTTGGTGCTGGTAAATCAGGGGTTGGTGCTCCTTCCAGTTGGTGCTGGTAAATTGATTGTAAAGTTGGTGCTTTGCAAAGGCTGGATTTGGATGGTAGTCCAAGCAGTCAATTTTTGAGGAGTAGCCACATTGGTGAACCTCGTTAAATCTTGTGTTGTGTGATGCTCTTTTGTTATACTTGTTGTATCTAGTAATAAGTGTTAATTGCTATAGTATTAAGAACTGTAAAGTTAAGTTTAAAGAGCTACACTGATTCACCCCCCTCTCAGTGTCATTGTGAGACTAAAAACTAAATCCATGGAAATGCTTTCCCAAGGACGAGAAGGAATGGGCAAAGGCATGCCTAAGCCAAACTTCCTGTTAGTTGGTTTTGAGCGACAAAAAATTGCACACTGTTTGAGAAATCGCAACACATCCCTCTGCATTTTAGGCCAGTAAAAAAAATATTTACAAGTGATGAAGTGTTTTGTGTTTCCCAAAGTGACCACCATAAAGTGTAGAATGAGCTTCCTTAAGAAGTGACACTCTTGGCTCACAAGGAACACAAACCTTGTCCAATTTGTATAGAAGTCCTTTGATGTAGAAATCTTGGAAAGGACGCAAATTGGGAGAAGAAGGCTTACTCACTTGCTCAAATATTTTCCCAAAATCAGGATCCTGTGAATACTGATTAGGCCAAGTCTAAAATCCCAAGTGTGAAGTGGACATAACTGTTAAAGCAAGAGCGACAGGAGGCCTACTCAAACAATCAACAATAGTATAACTCTTCCCATTTTTGTACTTGATCACCAAGTGAAATTGTTGGAGGTATGAGGCCCACTTCATATGTCTTGATTCTTCAATTTTAATTTGAGATTGTAGGAACTTGAGAGGCATGTGATCAGTGTGTACTACTGTATATTTTCCCAAAATATAATGTCTCCAGTACTTGATATCTTGAACTAATGCATACAACTCCTTGTCATATGTAGAATAGTTCAACTTAGCAGCAGAAAAAGTTTTAGAATGATAAGCAAATGGATGACCATTCTGTTTGAGCACAACTCCTAAGGCAACTTTAGAGGCATCCGTTTCAATCTCAAAATGTTGAGAGAGGTCAAGTAAAGTTAACACATGTGCTGTAAAAAGTTTCTTTTTTAGTTTCTCAAAGGCAACCTCTTGGCTATTCTCCCAATGAAATGGAACTTTAGACTTAGTGAGATAATGCAATGGAGCTGCAAGGGTGGAATATTGAGGAATGAACTTGCGATAAAAATTCGCAAGCCCTAGGAAACTCCTTAACTCGGTGAGAGTTGAAGGAGGGGACCACTTAAGTAAAACATCAACTTTAGTGGGATCTACCTGAATTCCACTTTCACTAATCACATAACCAAGGTAAGAAACTGAAGTATTGCCAAAAGAACACTTGGAAGAATTGGCATATAATTGATTCTTCGCAAGAAGATCAAGTGTATGATGGATATGCCCAAGGTGTTCCTCCCAAGTTTTTGAGAAGATCAATATATCATCAAGATATATTATTACAAAATTTTCAAGTACATCATGAAACACATCATTCATCAACCTCATGAAGGTTGCAGGAGCATTAGTAAGACCGAAAGGCATGACCAACCATTCAAAGAGGCCCATATTCATCTTAAAAGTTATCTTCCATGTATCCTCAGCTTGGATACGCACTTGGTGATATCCACTTTTGAGATCTATTTTTGAAAAGAACTTAGCTCCTTGGAGCTGATCTAATAAATCATCAATGCGTGGTAATGGATATCTATTCTTTACAAAAATTCTGTTCAAAGCACGAAAATCAATGCACAATCTCCAAGTGCCATCTTTTTTAAGAACTAACAAAATAGGTGATGCACAAGCAGAAGTACTTTCCTTAATGAAACCCTTAGACAACAAATCTTCTATTTGCCTTTTTATTTCTTCATTTTGCAAAATAGATTGTCTATACATGGGTGCATTAGGTAGTGAAGAACCAGGAATGATTTCAATGTTGTGATTAATTGTGCGAATTGGAGGAAGAGACTTTGGCTCCTGAAATATGTGTGAGTAATTTTGCAATATTTTATCCATTGAAGAGTGTTGCTTTGTAATGGATGTGGATGTAGGAGTGTGTTGAGAGCGAATGAAAATTAGAGCAACCTCACCACCCTTTTTAATTGCCTTTTGTGTTTGCTTGGAATTTAGAATGATATTAGGAGTGTTGGTGCTTTTTATGAGGAAGACCTTACCATATTTTTGAAATGTGTAGGTTCTTTTGAAAGCATCATAAACAACTCTCCTATCATACTGAAAAGGTTGTCCAAGCAAAATCCCACAACAATCCATAGGAGTCACATCACAAGTGACTTGATCTATGAACTGTGGGCCAAGTGCAAATTTTAATGTGCAAGTGTGAGTGATTTCTGAGCCTCTTCCACTATCCTTCCAACCCAAAGAATAAGGTTGAGGATGAGGCTCCATAGGTAACTTAAATCGCTCAACAATGGATCTCGCAATTAGATTTTTCTATGAGCCATTATCCACTATACAATTTATTGCAAAATTATGGAGCAAATGAGCTCGAGTGATGAACAAAGCATCACGAGCGCCCCCTGATGAACTTACATTTACCAAGGTAACCTCATTGAGCTTACCTCA
This sequence comes from Wollemia nobilis, assembly GCA_028583015.1. NCBI lineage: Eukaryota > Viridiplantae > Streptophyta > Pinopsida > Araucariales > Araucariaceae > Wollemia > Wollemia nobilis. The sequence continues at coordinate 15,229,411 of JAQPPZ010016436.1, read as the reverse complement.
TAATTCCATGTATACTCTACTTTCTCCTACTGACTCAAGGGGACCTTTGGAAGCATCCTATTCTTGAGTAGTGATGACTAAACTCTTCTTCTTAAGCTTAAAACAATCTGATTTTTCATGACCTTTTTTCTTACAATAGTTACAAAACTTTTTAGAAGAAGAAGGTTTGGAAGAAGAAGAAGAAGAAGGAGTAGAAGCGGAAGGAGAAGGAGAAGAAGGAGATGGAGAAGAGGAATTCTTATTTTGAGCAAAATTCTTCTTTTGTGAGAAAGAACTATTCCCTTTTGATGAGTTCGCAACCACTTGAGTAGCAGGTGCACGGAATGCCTGCGAATGCGCTTTGAACTTGTCCTCCATAAGTTGCGCGTGGTTGAAAATAGAATCCAATGTTTCTATAGAAACAAACATAATTTCCCTGTACAAATGCTCCAACAAGCCACTTTGAAATTTGAGAATCAAAGCTTTAATATCTTCCTCCACATTCAAAAGTATCCTGTACCTGTTGAATTGAAAGATATAATCCTGCATAGTCATATTAGTACCTTGTCGAAACCGAAACCACTTAATAACCAATTCCTTAGAATAATTGGAAGGATAAAAATTGGTCTTAAGACAGTCTATAAGCTCATCCCAAGTGGTAAGCTCATCATGACCCTTTTTCCTTTCGACAAGTACTTTGGCTAAACCCGAAAGTTTTAGCTTAGCATAGGGAACCTGATCATCATCTGAAAGTTGAGTGTAAGAAAACCAAGAACTCATGTCAAGAATCCAACTATTCAAGACTTCAGGGTTTCGGGATCCATCATAAAGTGGCACTTCACATCGAACTCTCAGGCGAGAATCATGAGCAGAATCTGAAGCATTGTGGATGGAAATGTCATTTACCTTCACTGCAAGGTTACTAAGGACTTCTGCCATGGTAGTATCATTAGCTTTATCTGCTAAAGCATTGACAACATGTGCAAGTTCTGCCACTTGGGCAGCCAAATCAGAAGCCATGTGGAACCGGGTATAAGCTAGGAGTAACAAGGACAAAAACACATAAAAATCAGGGTAAAAAATTTTGAAAATACCCTGTTACAATGCAGTGCCTTGAAAAATACCCCTAAGGCTAAATATTTAAAAAAAAATTGAATTAAACCTAAGGTTTAAAAATTTTCTTTTATAATTTATTAATTTAAAAAAATAACTTAATTAAAAATGTGATTTTAATTAATCAAAAAGATTAATTAAATTTAATTAAGGCATTTAAAAAAAAAGTAATTAATAAATAAATAAAGAAAGTTTACATAAAGTAAATTTAAACCTTAGATAAAATAATTTTTTAAAATAAAAACGAATTTACCCATGCATGCCAAAGTTAACTGGGTGCAACTGCAAGTGGAAGGAAAGCATGCAAAGTGGAACTCTATAGTTCATGGATCCCGAGGCATCTATTTCAGGGCCAAAATCGAGCAGTTGCAATTCACGAGGAGCAGATTGCAAAATGGACGGAGACACCTGCAAAGAACCCTGCACAATCTCAAGCAGTTGCAATTTTTTTTTTTAATGCCAAACATTCCTTAGATGACACCCCTATTTTGGCCTGATAGGGTTTGGTGCCTGTCAGTACCAACTGGGCACAGTGCGGGCTACTTGAAGGCGGACCGCATCCTCCTTGTCAGGCACGATCGCGCCTGACATCAATGTTGTCTGTGGCTGTATACCGTGCGGCAGCCAAATGCGGACATCATCCGCTATGTCAGGCACGGGTGCACCTGATAGTAACTGATGCAGGCACTGTCACCTGACAGCCCTGCATAGTGCTATCACCTGACACAGGCTGGCGCTTGTCAACCAAGATAGGCGTGAGCAGCCTATGTCACGACTGTGGCGTCCGGCGCTCTGGCATGCAAAGTGGAGGGCGCGTTTGCGCTGGACATTGTTGTCAGGGGTGGGCACGATGGTCGATGACAGGTCGGGATGCCTCTGCATCATGTGTCGAATTCTACCGTATGCTGCCAGACGTCGGGCGCCGAATCGGCTAAATTTTTTTTTTTTTTGAAATTTAAATTAAAAAAATATATATATATATATATATATATATATATATATATATATATATATTTATTTAAATTTTAAATAAAAAAATTAAATAACTTGATTGTTATTTAAAATTTAAAATTTAAATCTGACAATAATTCCAAAGAAAATTAAGGTAATTTTACCCTTAACAAAAAAATTTCAAGAAAGTTTGTAACTTTTCTTCAAACCAGCAACAGGCCTTTAGTAGCACTCCTTTCAAGATCTAGTTGACACACGACCAGCGTTTGAAAGGCAACCAAACCCAAGTCGACACACGACCTGGTTTAGATGCTCCTCAGTCTTCAAGACTCCTCAATGGCAGGAACAAATGGCTCCCTAATGCATATTTCACCGTAGGAGTAGTCCAAACCTGCCAAGGGATTTTTGTAAGACAAGAATCGGGGTAAAATTTTCCTATACCTCTTGAGCATAAGAAAAAATTTGGAACGAGGAGTTTGACGCCTAAGGAACTTCCTTCTACGAATGGTTTTCAAGATCCCCTTGAGCTTGAACCAAGTCCTCAATGAGAAAGAATTTCTCATAAGAAAACTATCTCCTTCCCTCTCACCTCACAAGCCCTAGTGCAAACATGAACTAGGCTCTGATACCATTGAAAAGGATTGAAAATCCAACTAAGAATTCTATTATTTACAACTCAATTTATAGGCTCTAAAGGCCCAAAATACATAACCAAACCCACCAAATCATGGATTTGATCTAATATGCTTAACCATAAGCTACAATAGTGCAAAGGAGAATGCATGTAACTTCTAAGTTAAGAAAGAAATGAAAAATACTAACTAGAAGATCCTTTTAGCTATCTTGAAGTACACACTTCCTACTTTGAGTTCACACTTCCTAACTAACACTCCTAAGTGACAACTAGAAGACAACTAGTGCCCACAAGTGTATGTGAGAAGGAGACTCACTTACAATATTAATTTGCAAGAAATAAACTATGCAAACCTAGCTAGGAACTACTAGAGGGGTCATATGAGTGATCAAACATCAATCCTCATCAATTATTAGCATACTATGTAGGCCAATTTTAGAAACCCATGTGTGAGGTAGTGTTAAAATTCAAGGAATGATCTATTGGAAGGTAAATAAAACAATCTATTATTATGTTGTCATTCCCCTTCATGTACTTGATCACCAATAACCAAATAATGTAATAAGAGGGTTGTTAGAGAATATTACATTATTTAATACATGCTAATATACCTCCATGGTACCTTTATGGTACAAATGTAAATATATAATAGATTAGGGTTTGAATCTATAGTTTAAGAGAGTGATTTATATTTCCCTTTTATGTAAGTGTCTATGTGTAGGATATGCACAAGTGTCATGTATGTAAGAGTGCAAGTGTGTATTAAGAGAAAGTGCACAAGTGTCATGTAATTAAGTGTGTAAATATGTAATGTGAGGATGTGCACAAGTATCATGTATTAGGAGTGCATGTAGGAGTGTGCCATATAAAATGGTACAAGTGTCATAGAGTTAAGTGTGCAAGTAATTATAGAGTCAATAGTATTGTATACAAATGGCAATATGAGAAGCCAAAAGACATGTGAGTTTTATCTTATGTAAAGCATAGGAAAGGTTGCAATTCCTGGATATGTGAGGAGTGCAATATTCAAGTTTTGAAGAGTCACCTTTCTATGTCTATATTATGGAGACAAAGCTCCATGCATATGAGGGAAAAAAGGATTTGGAAAATGTATGAAAACATTCAAGCATGAATATTGAAGCTTGTATGCATATTTTGAGCAATTATACTATAAGTGTTCTTCATGTTATTGCATGAATTATTTTGGTCATTTTACATTTATATTTGATATTATTTTGAATGTTATAATTATTTATATTGGATAGCTTATATTTTAATTTCTTTTATATTTAAATCTATTGATTAATATATTGGGACCTAACATAATTTTGCTTAAAAGCCAACAAGAACAAGTATATAGAAAGGTTCAATATATAAGAAAGAAAGTATATTAAAAGGGGAACCATTTCAGAGGGATAAGGAACCCTCATCATTATTTTGAAGAATACAACTTTCAAAGTTTATAAGAAAAAAATGCCACATCACTTAACAAAATAGAAAAGACAAAGAGAAAACAAACCATAAAATAATTTGTAAGTGAAGGTGGATAAAAACAAGCAAGAATTCAAAAGTATGGGTCATCAAAAATGATTGGAGGAGAGAAATAAGCTAGAAATCTCTATTTTCAAGAAGGTAGATATTTTTATGAAAATAAATAATTCTTAACACTAAGGTCAACTTACGTTCCATTATCATAGATGTTGATACTTGTGAAGATAGTGTTGAAAATGGTATTCCATTTCTAATTAAAGTTGTGAAGGTAGTATATATGACATTAATCACCCTTGACATATTTAAGCACAAAATAAAAGGTAAAATAGAAGAAATGTTGAAGGTAAAACCCATGATGAAAAGTGTTTGTTGTGATATTGGTGATTTGAAGCCAACAATGATAAATGCTTGTTGTGATATAAATGATTTTACACAAGGGACAAATATCGCTTGTGATACCAATAACTTGAAGATTGTTGGTGAGAGAAGAGTTTGTGTAGAAAATAATTGTATTGTCCTTGACAAAGTCCATATTGTTTGTTTTGTTGAAGAATATAGTGATGATGAAAAATTTAGGTGTTTGAATGTTGTTAGTAATAGGAAAGTTTAGAGTAAAAATGAACATATTTGGTTTTTAAATGATTGTGTCAGATAATGATGAGAGTGATAATTTAGAAAGTGTTGAAGGTCATTATGATGATGATATTTGTTGGTGTTTGAACATCATTGGTAATAAATATAAAGATCAACATGGTGATGAAGAAATTGGGTGTTTTGAAAAGTATACCAAAGGATTTGATTCAAAAAATAATGAGAAGAATGAGATACGATGGTATAGGTTTGGTAAAGTATGGGTAAGGTGTGAAAACACCCATAATACTAGATATAAGGCCAAACAAAAAGGCCTTGGATATACAAGACAAGTAGGAAGTAGTGACACAAAAATTGTAAAGAGAGAATCATATGTAGAAAATAAAGCTCCTAGGATGGATTGTTGCATTCAATGTGGAAGATCCAGACATGTGATAACTAGGTGTTGGAACCTATATCCTTGTGAGAATTTTGGAGGTAATAATCACTCTCAAAGAAGGTGTTAACACAAAGAAAAAGTGACTGACAAAATAAATATGAATTGTGGATGGATGAATATATTGGAATGGAAGAAAGCAAAAGAAATGTTTAATGGTTTCCACAAAAAATACTAAGCTTAGTGGTTCAGAAATATCATAATATAAGTTTTTTCATAAAGCATTGTAATCATAGAAAACTAGAGATGTATTATTTATGCATCAAAATATGTCTCGAGCTATGCTTGAAAAATCCTACAATGACAAGACCCTGCAAAAAAATATGAACCAAACAATGCTCGAAAAACCTATAGTGAAATATTATGTGAAAGATTTCAAAAATGTGGAAGATTCCAAAAATATAATTTAGTGGTAATTTTCCAAAGGTGATGACCTAAAGGTAGATCTAGAGGCTGACCCAAAGGTAATGATGACCTAGAGGTAAAGGACCTAGAAGTGATGATAACCTAGATGGAAGGACCCTAAGGCGACATAGAGGTAATAATGACTCTGAGACAAAGAACCAAAGGTAATAACTTAGAGGCAAACCCTAAGACTGATACAAAAAGGTACATCCAGTGAATATTATCTAAATCTAGAGCCAAAACATAATTCCAATATACCATCCATTGAATCATGGGGGGTAATGACCTATATACCAAATAATGTTATATGAGGGGGTGTTAGTCATTATTACATTATCTAATATTTTGTAATTATTAAGGAATAATTGATGATTTCACCTCATAAGAGGTTGGATAGTCACATATTACTTAAATATGACAAGACAAATGTGAAGGTGAAACATCAAAAGATGAAATCACCAAAGAGTCTCTTGAAACTAAGAGACACATTGATGTATAAATAACATGTTGTACATAAGTTCATGCTTAAGAAAGAGAAATAATGTTATATTATTGTGATTAAAAATTGTAGTCGCCTTCCTTGTTTCTAATTGCACAACTAGTATGATGCTTCGTGATGATTCTGGATATAGAAATGTAGAATCATGTTTTTGGACAAGAAGGGATGTGAAAATACCTATGATAAAGTTTTTTAGTCTTCTTGATACCATCTTTTTTATTGCATATGGAACATTTATAATCCCTAGCCTACTAGGAAAAGACGAAGCCAATGGAACCCTCAACTCTCTAGGGAATTGAAATGGGGTAGCCTAATGTACCAACCGGTCTCTTTCTGGGCAAATGTTAAAGCAAAGCATTGGTTTTTATGAGGGGTCCCAGTCCCCTCATACCAAGGTTTGAACTTGGGTCTCTTGGATGAAAACCTAAGGACTTACCACTATGGTATCCCTCATGAGAAAAATGTTAAGGTAATGCATAGATTTTTATGAGAGATCTTGGTCTCCTCATATCAAGGTTTGAACTTGGATCTCTTAGATGAAAACCCAAGGACTTACCACTATGGTATTTCTTCCAAGACACATTTTAAGGTAAAGCATGGCTTTTTGAAAGGGACCTGGTCCTTTGAATTTGTGTCTCTTGAATGAAAATCCAAGGACTTACCACTACGTACCCTTCCTAAGACAAATTTTAAGGTAAAGCAAGGATTTTTTAAAAAGGCGTACTCCCCTTGAAAAGCCATTCAATCCTCTTATATCAAAATCTAAACTTAAAAAACTTACCATTAAAATATCCATCTCATAATCTTCTTAATACCATTATTCAGACGTCTTTGCACAGCATTTGAGTTTAGCATGGCAGAATGGTGAATGGGAGTTTTCGTTATGAATTCTCTTCTTAGTAAGTGGGGTCCTATGAATTCTCTTCTTAGTAAGTGGGGTCCTAAGAGAGTGGGGAGGTTATCGTGAACAGGTTAAAGATTTTCTTACAGTCTTGTAATCTTTAATAAATTCTAGTTCCGTCGATACTCTTGTAAACAGTGCCGCGAGGTGTAGTTGCCGTGTGGGGCAGAACATTGGCAGAACATTTGAGAAGAAACAATGTCTCATTACGCGTTTTCGTGTATAAAGCAACATTCACCCTAAACAGGCTCCTGACGACAACTCAAAATGCTTTCGACTGTGATTTCTTAAACTTATTTGTTTGTTTTCATAGAATTGGAGACGTGTTTCTTCGGTTCCGTGACATTTCTGGAGAAACAGTTAGTTGGCGAAAGGCTCTACAAAAGTCCAAGGTTAACAAAATTTCTTAATTTGACGCGGTTACGTCTTTGGACTAATCCAAAGGGACAGGAAACTAACCATTGAAGAATCCAATTTTACATATTAAGTAGAACTTTGACATTTTTTTTAAAATGCGTCAAAGTCCTTTTGTGCAAACAAGGTTGAAGAAGGCCATATTTCACAGTTCCACACTCCACGCACAAATGGCAGCACGTCTCTTAAAACTAAGCATGCAACATTTTTAATGGACTGACATTTATCTATTTTCTATAATCCTTTTCGGGGCACAATTTTTTTTTTTTTTTGAGAGGAAGAAGCTTGTCTATTAAGAGTAAACTATGCAAACTAAATTGTTCTCAATTTATTGCAGATTTACATTAAATAAAAACATATAAAATATCTAAATTTATATATAAAATGTTCTAATACAAGTTGTAGTTGACGCAGAGTAATAATTGACCGTACATTATAAATGCATAAATAAATATATAAGGATGTTACAAGTAACTGTTAGTACATAGATACATAAGAATCCTATGAGTAGCTGTCAAGCAAAGAATAATGGTGGATGAATTTAGATTCTCAGCCATCCTCCCACTATATTACAAAGACACTCATTTTATAATAAACATTTTATGAAAAAAAATAGCTTTTATTTTATATTATTGATCAATTTTACAATTTTAAATTTATTATAAATCTTTTAACGAGGTATTAAAAATCTAATTCTACTGGCAAAGTGTGTTTAATTAAAATGATATAATGCATATACAATTGAAATATTTTCAAATAATAAATTATAACTAATGTAAATATTTGTTTTTTTTTTAAGAAAACGGGGTTGTATTCAAATATTTTTAAATAATAAAAAAATATAAATTATAACTAATGCAAATATTTGTTTTTTGCTTGAGAAAAAGAGGTTATACTCAGATGCTCATCCTTGATAAATCACAACTCTCTTCTATAATACTTGAGTTTACAAACATATTTAATTCTTATTTTAATGTAAATGCTATAATTAGATACCTATGTATTTTTTCAGGAAAAGTTTAAATTTTTTATATTCATTTTCTAGATCTTCTTCAATTTTTTTTGTAAATACAAATATTCAACATCCTTTTTCTTAACAATATTCAATCTTGTTCATCCATCCATCCAAGTGAAATCTTGATTAGTTATGATCTTTGATGATGTCAAGTTTTCATTGTGCCACTTGAATATCTATAATTGTTGTGTTGGCTCCATGCTTTTATTTCTTTGCTTTGATATTTTAAATGGTTGATCGTGTTGTTCCTTCATACTCTTGCACCCCTTTGAAATCCAAAAATATTATGCACTTTTTACCAAACACTATCATACTTGATGCCTTTCAAACTCCATGTAGATCTAACATATTGATACCTTAAGCCATACCTCCAAGATTGTTGCCGCCTAGGGTGGTTTGGGTGTCAATATGGTATAACCTTAACCTGAAATTCTGTTTTCTTTGATTTTTCAACAATTTTTTTTTATTATTATTTTAAATTCTACTTCACAATCTTCTCTCTTATACCTTTATTTTGGTGCATTTGTTACATCCTTTCGCACTTTTGACAAGGCTTCTTAGGACTTTGTCGTTGCTTCTTCCATGGAATCTATTGTTGTTGCTACTATAAATTTAACTTGAGTTGTCTAATGATTCTTCAACTTTTTCCCTTGCCATAACTACTTCTTGCTTCCTTGGATCCTTGCTTCTTAATATTTTCCTTCTAAATGTGACCATGAACTTGCACATTGTCATTTGTATTTTTCTTCTATTATATCCTTTTTATTCATTTATTTTAGTTCCCTTTGAATCCTTTTTATTTCTTCTTCATATCCTTTGATGGTGACCTTCAAACTAGCTATCTTTTTATATGGGTTCCATTGACTCAAGAATGCATGCTCCATTTCATCCTAGGTGAAATTCCTTTCCTTAGGAAGATTTGCCCACCAATCATAAGCTTCCTCTTTTAAAAGATAGAAAAGTTTGCATATCCAAAAATGGTCACTAGAATATAGAGATTTAAACTTCATCCACCATTCTTGAGCATCAATATCATGTTTTCTAGTAAAAATTTGTAACTTCATGATCTCAACCCTCAAACATTTCAAAAGTAGCCAAGGTTTTGGAAAAGAAACTAAGGTTTTTCACTATATATATTAATCTCCTCTAATCCTTGTTATCAGTAGCACAACAATTTAAATGTAAAATAATTGACATAAAAAAGGAATGTAGCTATCCATTACTACTTTGCATTAATCAATTACCAAGTTTCTCCTCCAAAGGGTTCAACACTATTGCATAAATTGTTGTTGATATTGCAAAGAGGCCTAGAAAAATTCAATGGTAGCACAATGCTAGGAAGTTATTTTATCGATAAACAAAAAATTGTAGTTGAAACTCAAATTACTTCTCTTTGTCGATGATTTTAAATTTGCTTCTCTTTGATGGTAATATTATTGGTAGTATTATATTTTGCATTGGTTATAAATGCAAATATAATTGGATATGCAAATATTTTAATTACAATTTTCAATAATATAATGATGCATGTAAAGAGTAAAATTTATACTAGAGGTATATCTTTTATTTTCCTACAAAATATATTTTCTTCCTAATAGTCTTCACAAATATTGTGTGATATAAATAAATAAAATATTCAAGCTCTATCTCAAATTTAGGACAATTGCAAGCTAGGTTTATAATTTTGAATATGGAATATATTATTTTGTTAAATTTATGGAAATAAAGTTCTACGCTATATTTTAATTAAATGTAAGAAAAAAATTATATAAACATAGATTTTATAAACATTAAAATATATTTTATTTTAATAATTATATTATTACTTTTTAATACACACATTTTGTGATGGTTGATTTTTTATGATGTGAACAAGAAATCATTATGGTAACACATGCACACTCATGTCATGGTTTGAACTTGAGTCTCTCATATGAGAAGTCAAAGGCATGCCACTATGGTGTTCCAAAAAGAACATAATTATATTAGTTTAATAAAATTAAAATTTAACAAATAAAAATGTTGCATTTTACACACATGCCATCAAGGTTTAATACCTTACCTTATAATATTATTCTGTTGTTTATTCTTAGTAAATAAAATATTATTACAATATTATAGATATAAGTGGACGCTCATGGAGGTGTGTACTGTTTTAACAACAAGCTTAAATTAGTTTGCTAACTGGTAGGTAGGTATCATTTATCATAACTATGGAAGTCCATTTTAGGTGGTTTGTTATAACCACTAGCATGTATTTATCTCGTTTCGTTGATTAAAATTCTTGATCTTTGATCCCCACATTGGTATTAGAGCAATGTTCTCACTAACCTTGGTAGATTGCTTCAATGATCTCATTATGAAAGCACGAGGATACGAAAGCAAAACCGAAGGGGAAATGTAACGCTAAGTCCTACGAACGAGAATGCATGAAAAGAAGGAAAACCAACGAACTGAAATGAGATTTAAAGCAAGTGTAAAAGTGCGGCCCTTTATTTTATTAATTTTCTCCAAATCGGGTTACAATACGTCTCCTCCCTTTTCAGGGGCTAGGAGCGTCGGACATATTTTGATTACACCATGAATGATATATTCCCCTTTGAGATCTTCCGCGTGCCCACATTGAAAATGGGTGGACCAAACGTCGCCGCCGCTTGCGTGAATGTGTCTATGGTTCCTTGCTGCCCCTCCGGTGTCGAGATCCTACGTTCAGAGAAATAGTAAATGGTTAGTAGCACCTGCGGATGGAGAGAAACATGCGATCCCCAAGGCCTACGGTCAGTGCATGCATAAAATGATTAAAACGATAACTAAAACATATCAAAATGAGCTAAAAATTTGACAGAAGCAATAAAACATTACCAGGAACCCACTGCAAAAGGAACAGTCGAGAAATCTACCACAGATTTCTAATCGCTCCGGGGTGGGACGATTAGGACTGTCATAACTTGTCAGAAAGCCACCTCCTAAATGTCCAGTCTAGAGGCCTCCAAAACACCTGCAAAGTTGGGGTTAGGCAAAACGGGGCATTTTGGGATGACCCAGAAGGTCGGATTTGGCTAATTCGGCCTCGATTGCCCTGTATCCGATGATGCTCCCTGTATGTTAGCGAAAGCGAGAAATGATAAAATCATAGCCAAAACTTGTCAAAATCACATGAAACTTGAATAGCAGCATATGTAAGTAACCTAGAATCAAATGCAAAAGAAAAATCAAGGAAATCTACCATAGATTTCTAATCACTCTGGGGTGGGGCGATTAGAACTACGATAGTGCGGGGGGCGCCCGGGGCAGGACGCCCACCGTTTGGGACTTGGTTTCAGCACCAATCCACTTGGGATGGGTCCAAAACCTCTTATGGGGTTGTGTCAAAAAATTTGGTGGGGTATTGTGGCCAAATGTTTGGGTTTGGGTCCGGATTGCGCTTCCAATAATCACCCAATAACCTCCCTTCCAAAAGAGAGATCAAGGATGTAAGAAGCACAAATGATGGGTGAGGATGTAATTCGATAGCACTCCGTTGCTCCAAATGCTCCTTCTCTCTCCTCTTTTGGGGTGAGAAGACTCACCAATTTATAGACCTAGGGTCTCTCTCTTTGAATGCGCATGCGAGGGTGCCACTTGACTTGCTTGCCCTATTTTGGGAGAAAATATTCTTCCCTGATTTAGAGTCTCCTTGCATGAGGCCTCCATAATCAAGGCATGCATGACTGAAGTCTCTCTCTCTGATTTGAAGTCGTTCCTCGCAATTGCATGCCCTGAAGGCGCAGTTAAGTGGCGGACCTATCGAGGTTTGACTTTTTCTAGTCAAACCTGCTATTCGCCCCACCCTGGAGTGAATGCTGCTAATCGTCCCAGGGTGGGACGAATACCAGTTTGTAATCATCCCAGGGTGGGACGAGTAGGGAGCAAAGTGCTAAAAAGGTGCCAAATTGACCTCTGACCTTCCAAAACTGTTGTGGGAGTGGTTAGGACCACTTTTTAACCTCTAGGGGCTGCCCTAGGGGCTATGTATGTCAATTCGATCAGTGCTTGTCGTCACATAATCGGATTGGTGTTGTTTTGGTGTCTATAGATGCCCCTTTTTGGGATGCGTTGTGCATGGCGCAGTGTTGAGCAAAAATAGATAACCAAAGCACTAATGATTAGGGTTTCTCAGTAACCTAACCAACTTTTGATGCCCCAAGTATGGAAAGGGCACGCATTCTTGAATCCTTGCTTCTGACGAGCTAAGGAGCTTAATTCAAGTGTTAACCTTTTTTGGTGAGGTGTTACTTGATCTTGGACATTGTTCAGTCATGAATAGGCAAAGGGCGCAACCTTTTGTCTATGGGAACCTTGAGTTCATGATTCTAGAATGCCAAGTGTTTGATCAACTTGTGATTATTGCTTGTTTGCTGCCCCAAGCAGGGGCGTGATTGTCTTTGTCAATGATCCTTTGAATGCGTGCCATTTCCTTGATTGGGTGTGTTTTTGTTGATTGGTGACTAAGTGTGACTACCCCCTCAAGCGACGAATCGATGAGGGAATGACCGACATGAGAAAAGCGATGAGTCGCTTGACCCAAGATGACTTTTGTAAGGGTGCCTTCAGTTGTTTTCCGTTGAATGCTTATGCAGTTTCCGAACATTTTGACCTATTTTTGGTGGGTTTGAACCCTTTTTGTGACGCATTTTGGAGCTGAAATTGTCAAAAATCCGTCCTCCCGTGGAGCGGTCCGGCTATGGTAGCCTTCTTAGGGAGTAGGATAGTGACAATTTGTGACCCCAACGTCTATTTTGGATGCCAAGAATGTTAGGCGCAAAGGCGCCTTCGTTCGGCAATGTTATTGCTATTTTTGGGTGGGTTTGGACCCTTTTTGTGACGTCGTTTGGGGATGAAATTCTTGAAAATTCATCCTCCCGTGGAGTGGTCTGGCTATGGTAGCCTTCTTAGGGAGTAGGATAGTGAGGATTTGTGACCCCAATGTCGGTTTTGCATGCCAAGAATCACAGGCGCAAAGGCCCCTTTGTTCGGCAAGTTTATTGCTATTTTTTGTGCATTTTGGTGCAGTTTTTGCTGTTTTTGAATTTCTTGCTCTGTAATCATCCCTGGGTGGGATGAATACTAGTTTAGTAATCATCCCAGGGTGGGACGAGCGCTAACTAGAGCGCTCATCCCAGGGTGGAATGATTACAGGCCTAAAAGCCTATTTAAGGGCCAAAACTAGGTTTTGGGCTCATTTGCATTTGTTTTTCTTGGCGTTTGGGAGCTGTGAGGAGGAGGAGGTCGAGTTCGCGTAGCGGAGCGCTATCAAATTTTCTCGGACACCATGAGTTCATGGACCGGATCATCAAGTGGCGGAGCTGAAGCGAGACCGGTGAGTGCTCCTCCTCTTTTTTGTGTGCTTGTTTTAGTTTACAGTTTAAAATCACACTTGTTTTCTTTTGTATTTTGTTTTTCGATTTAAAAATGAAAACCCTAGTTAAATGTTTGTTATTTTTGTTTGAATTTGTGTTTTGTAGTGTTTTGTTAGAACTATGATCGAAACCCTAGTTAAAACCATGTTTATTTTGTTTTTGTTGTAAGCTAAAAAAGAAAACCCTAGTTTAAACTAAGATTGAAAACTTAGCTTAAAAAAATGTTTTTATGTTGTTTTCTATTTTTTATCAGTTTTAGATTAAGGTTAAACCCTAGGAACTGAAAATTTTTGTTATTGTGTGTTGTATTTTTTAGTTTGACAGTAAAATGAAAACCCTAGGTTAAAGTGTTATTTTTGTTTAACTAGAGTTAGAAACCCTAGTTGTTAAATTTTGATTTTTGTAAACTAAGGTAAAAAACCCTAGAGTTGTTTGTATTGATTTTTTTGTTTTAAACTAGAGTTAAAAACCCTAGGTTAGATTTTGATTTTTTGTAAACTAAGGTAAAAAACCCTAGGTTGAATGAAGTTTGAAAACTTAGCTGTGTTTTTATTTTATTTTCTATTTTTTATTAGTTTAGACTAGGATGAAAACCCTAGGTTAACTGTTTAATTTTGTTTTTGTATTTTGTCAGTTTAGACTAGGATGAAAACCCTAGGTTAATTTTTATTTTGTTTTTGTTTTTTGTCAGTTTAGACTAGGATGAAAACCCTAGGTTAGTTTTGTTTTTGTATTTTGTTTTTTTGTCAGTTTAGACTAGGATGAAAACCCTAGGTTAACTATTTAATTTTGTTTTTGTTTTTGTCAGTTTAGACTAGGATGAAAAACCCTAGGTTAACTGATTTGTTTTTGTATTTGTTTTTTTTGTCAGTTTAGACTAGGATGAAAACCCTAGGTTAACTATTTTGTTTTGTTTTTTTTGTTTTTTATTTATCAGTTTGATACTAGAGTTAAAAACCCTAGGTACTGACAAATTTGTTTTGAATTTTTTTTTTTTTTGTTATTTATCAGTTTGATACTAGAGTTAAAAACCCTAGGAACTGACAAATTTTTGTTTGAATTTTTTTTTTTTATTAATGTATATACTTGCATTTTGCTAATGTGTATGTTGTACATTTATTAAATGTTTTTGTTTTTAGACATTGTGTATGTTTGTTTTAGTGTTGTACAATTTTTTTTTATTTTGTCATGTTTTAATGTTTTTGTTTTGTTTTCTTTTGCAGGTTGTGAAGAGCCGGTACCGTGTGCCGACGGTGTTCTCTGAAGCACGGGAGGCGCTGACTATGGTGGACTGGGAGTGGCTTGATGCCCTTGGGCTCAAGCAGGTGACTCGGCTAGAGCCTGTGGTGGGGGATCGGGCCTATCTGACGGCTCTGATCAACTTGTGGGATCCCCGGACCAATACCTTTCATCTCCCAATAGGGGAGATGATAGTGACTCTTGAGGATGTCTATCGGATTCTATGGATTCTGATAGATGGGCTTCCTATTCGGACTACTCCATGTGATCAGCGGACAATTGTGCTGACATGGTGCTTCGGGCATGGGGTGGAGATGGGGGTGGATAGTCTGATGGAGAGGGCAGAGGGGGATTGCCTGATTGGTGGTATCTTGGTGCGGTGGTGGCTAGAGAGGGGCGTGTTGGGGGTGAGGCATGCATTACGATGACCCTCATCTCCAACATGTTGTTGCTCGACTCCTTAGGTGTGAGGTTCCCTTGGAACCTGTTGGAGGTAGTGTTCAGATTGGTCGAGTGTCCGATGGAGGCACCCTTGATTATGAGGTGGGGACAGACGCTTCTGGCATAGCTTTATGATGAGCTGTACGAGGTCCTTCTAGAGGTGAAAGGGGATTGGGTGCAGCTACTTGTTGTAGTGTTGGGGGTGGCAGCACATAGCTATGGAGCGGCCATAGGGTTTGCCATGGACCACTCAGGCAGAGATGGTTGATAGGGAGATAGGGTATGCGGCTCTGTGGTGGCGGTCTGAGGAGCAGGGGCAGAGTCGGTGGTGGGCAGGTGTCGTAGGGCACTATGTCGATGCCTTCGCTCGGCTTGCTCTAGGGGAGGTGTTCTGGCACCCATACTAGGATTGTCCAGCCTAGCCTGAGGCTGGAGAGTGGCTTCGATGGGTGCGTAGGGGGAGATGGCTGATCGGGCGGCATGAGACCGAGCAGGAGTACTTCTCGTACGTTCGAGTGACATGATAGTTTGGGGTGCGCTAGGGGTTGCCTGGTGAGCCCTTGATCTATCGACATCGAGGCGATGAGAGGACTCTGGCCTGGCCGATCATCGAGCCGCTTGGTGAGGAGTCGGATCTTGTGATCGATGTCCCTGACGTGGACAACGTCGGGGTGACCGCTGAGTATGACCAGTGGTGGACGTTGCGGCGGTGGCGAGGTGAGGGGCCTCTAGGAGGTCTTGACATAGTAGCAGCAGGTGGTGAGGATGCGGAGGCATCAGGGGAGGGTTGGGGGCTCCACTGGAGGATGAGGACATGGTGGAGGTTGATGATTTTGTGGGGATGATTTTGGAGTTTCGGAGCAGCCGGACACGTAGGACGTCCCGGAGTAGTGGGTGCCGGAGCAGCCCGTCGTCCCGGAGATGCCTATGCCTCAAGTATTCCCGAGGGATATGGAGGCTAGGTATCACGCTGAGATAGCATGATTGGAGGATCTACTTTAGAGATGGGATGAGGAGCTTGGGGATGCTTTGTAGGAGAGGGATCTCCTACGGACTCAGTTGGTAGAGTGGGAGAATGCATTGGCTACGTACCATCGATGGGATGGGGACACCGATGCTTCATGGGAGAGGGATCTCCTACGGACTCAGTTGGCACAGCATGATGACGTATTGGCTACGTACCATCGATGGGAGATGGATTTGTTTCGACATCGGATGGAGTTGGAGGCAGAGATTATCCACCTCGGTGGGCGGTTACCTGAGCTCCTTGGAGGTGGGTCTTCACATCGGATGAGAGATAGTGAGACTGAGCAGTCTGCTTCCTCTCATCGTAGGTGGCTGGATGAGGGGGCGCTAGTGGGCGTGATGCGAGGGCTAGCAGCAGCTGCCCTGAGAGGTCCCATAGGACCCACACCACGGGGGTAGTTCCCGTCGCACCGATCCTGCATGATCATGGTGGCCGATGCCCTAGGCTTGGGGGTTTTTGAGTTTTGGTTTTGTTTTGCGAGGTCAGAGGACCGACTGATTGTAGCCTATGGGCATTTTGATGATATATATACATGACACTCTTTTTTTGGTATACACTTGTCATGGTTTTTGTTTATTTTTATGCACATTTATTTATGTTGATGTATGCATTTGGTATTATGAATGCGATGTTTCTAATTATATGATGTATGCATATGGAATGGATGAAATGATTTGTTGATAACTTGTCGATGGCACCATAGATTGTACAGGATTTACTGGCTTTCTGTACTTATGTGATTGCTTTGTGGAATGACTTTGCATGTGGTAATTTTGTTTTGGTATTTTTCATATTTTTTGATGGTGATGTAAGTAATGAAATGTACCAGTTGTTTTAAAATGTAGTTAAGGTTTTTTTGAGATTCAGATGTTTTAACTAACTAGCCAAGACTGTACATTTATCTCACAAGACTTTTGAACAAGGTACGAATCAGACTTGAGTTTGACCAAGTTATTTCACATCCCTGTGTGTGCAATTGAGTTCTTTTATGTGGTATTTGTCAGGATACCGCCAGTGCCAGATAGGCTGTCAACCAAACCTGTACTGAGGATCACCTAATTAGCTCCACTAACTCCGTTGTTGTATTTAGTAAGATTAATCCATGGGACAATCTAAGGTACCATAAGCTAGCTCATCCACATGCAAACATTGGTCTGCTCACACGCAAAGCTAATGTGATAGACATATCGTCATGCATTTAGGATACCACCATTGTCAGGTAGGTTATCCACCAAACCCGTAATGAGGATCACCTAGATGGTTTTTTGAATGTTGAGAATTCCAGGGATTCAAGTTCAGGCGTCTTTCGGTTGCTCAACTTGTTGGGATACTTGCTCGTATACATAGTGATGAAAATCACTGTTTATTTTTCTCTTTTGTTTTTCTTTTTGAGCAAGGACTTTGAATAGTGGTGATAACCACTATTATTTGATTTTGCATTTTAGGTTGCAAAGTTGAGCTCGTAGGTTTTGTGGCTTGTGAATGGCATTGATCCTTTTGGTCTTGGGGATGACTACCCATCCTTTGCAGGGACGTGTAGTACGAATCCTTATGACTTTGGGAACCAAAGGTGATTGGGGATGTTATTATGTAAGTGCATTGACCCTTTAGGCCTTGGGGATGACTACCCATCCTTGTGCGGGGTGTGTAGTATGAATCCTTATGACTTTGGGGATCAAAGGTGTTTGGGGATTGTATGATGGATTATGTTGAATGGCATTGATCCTCTTAGGCCTTGGGGATGACTACCCATCCTTGTCAGGGGCGTGTAGTACGAATCCTTACGACTTTGGGGACCAACGGTGATTGGGATTTTTGTTAGTGGTGAAGACCACTGTTTATTATGGGAAATTGGATGGGGAAGAGCTTGTCCTTTTGTCAATTCTCAGCATTCTTGAACCATTCGCACAGGGGGATGAACAGGCTAACCTTTCACCTATGGTACCCTAGACTGCTTTGTAGGTTTCTCTTGCATTCACACAACTTGGGAATTTTTTTATGTGTTTTAACTTGTGTAGGGATGTTACGTAACGAAGTGTGATCCAAGTAAAACTCTCCCTTTGTAAAATCTGTCTGACTTTGTACAGTTTTTGGCTAGAAATTTAAAGACAGCTGAATGACGAAAACCCTAAATACATTAGGAGACAACTGACTATGCTAAAAATGTGGATGGTGTTATTCTGGATGGATGTGTTTATAAAATGGATTGAATGTGGAAAATGATGGAATTGCCTAGCAATTACAGTCTATGGTGCTTGTGACATGTATGACCAACAAATATGCAATGTATGGATGCGATGCCTAATGCAGTTTATTATTTTTTTGTATTTTGATTTTTATGAGTATGCATGGAATTGAGATGCAATTTTTTTGTTATTTTTGATTATTTTATTGTTTTGTTTGTTTTTGAATATTTGTTTTTGACCAAGCGATTGTGGGAACCCTTGGAGCTTTTGGTTTGACCAAAGGGTTTATGGATACCTTTGGGGCATTTTAGGTTGACCAAGCGATTGTGAGAATCCTTGGAGCTTTTGGTTTGACCAAAGGGTTTATTGATACCTTTGGGGCATTTTAGGGTTGACCAAGCGATTGTGAGAATCCTTGGAGCTTTTGGGGTGGGCTATGGCTCTCTAAATGTGGAATGGCCTCAAATGACTGATGTTCAAGGGTTCTGGTTCCTTGATTCCTTCAAGAGAGGCGAGCCGGTATGTTCTAGGTCCTATTTTACTATCAATGACATAGGGACCTAACCAATTTGCCATGAACTTGTCCCTTAGATGGGGTGGCAAGTTAGAATTTTGTTGGTTCTCTTTTAAGACCAAGTCACCAACCTGAAAGTCCCTCAGGTGAACTTTCATGTTGTATGCTTTCCTAAGTCGCTCTTGATAGATACGTAAATGCTCGAGAGCATTGACGCGTCGTTCATCGAGCAACGTAAGTTGGTCTAACCGGGCCTGCCGTGCAGTGTCATCATCGATGAACTCTTGCATTGAGATGCGTAGGGAAGGTATTTCCAACTCGAGAGGCATGACTGCCTCGGAGCCATACACCAACGAAAATGGAGTTGCCCCAGTGGGCATCCGAATGCTAGTGCGATAAGCCCATAGGGCAAGCGGGATTTGAATGTGCCAATCCTTATGACTATCTGTGACCATATTTTTGAGGATGGCAACTAGCATTTTGTTTGATGCCTCTGCTTGCCCATTTGCCTACGGATAATAAGGTGTTGAAAAATTATGCTAAATTTTGTACTTTGTTGTCAACGCACGCACATCTTTATTCTTGAATGACATCCCATTATCCGAGATGATCTTGGATGGAATACCAAAATGACATATGATGTTATGCAAAATAAACTCTACAATGCGGGGTCCAGTCATAGAGGTTAGCGAAATTGCTTCCACCCACTTGGTGAAGTACTCTGTGGCCGTTATGATAAACGTGTGATGACCTAACGATGCAGGGGAGATCTTTTCGATTAGATCTAAGCCCCACTATGAAAATGGCCAAGCCGATTGGATCGGTTGCAAGGCTTGAGAAGGTACGTGTGTCAAATTGGCATGGTGTTGACACTTCACGCACTTCTTTACATATGCGCAACAATCTCGCTCTAAATATGGCCAATAATAGCCCATGCGGAGAATGCACTTTGCGATGGCCATACCGCTGAAGTGGCCACCGCATGTACCATCGTGCGCTTGGGTGATCGCCCAAGCGGACTCCTACTGGTCCAAGCAATGGAGGAGGATTCCTTCATAGCTCCGATGATACAAAATGTCTCCTAGCAAGACATGTTTTGCCACTTTCTGTTTAAATGATCTTTTTATGGCATGCATCAATCCAAGTGGGAGGTTACCTAACTTGAGGTAGTCTCTTATGGGTGTGTACCAATCCTGCTGATCAGAAACCTCGATGGTATGAATGACCAATCCCTCTTGTAGTTCATCCCTAGCAAAAGCTGAGCGGGAAAGAACTTGTAAGAATAGCGTTGTGTTGCTATTAAGAGGGGTCGGGGAGAACAAGGACCCCAAGTTGGCATGATTCAGACTATCATGGATTCGAGAGAACTTATCCTGAGATGGTTCAATCTGGATCAGGTGGATTCCTGGCGTTATGTCGAGCGCTTGCACTGCTCCATCATGGATTGCGATAATGTTTTAACTTGAATGGTTGTCATTTCACCAGAAGGGTCTTGCGGGATTAGTGACCCCAAGGAGGCCATAGTGTCCATAAAATGATTTGATGATCGAGGGAGTGCCTCGATGTCATACCATTCAAGATTTTCCAGGAATTTGTCCACAAGGGCTTTGTAGGCCTGTAGAACTGGGCATTTACATTGGAATACCCCTTTTACTTGGTTAACAATTAACAATGAATCACCAAAGATGTTCAAGCATTTGATGTTCATGGTGATTGTTGTTTGAAGACCTATGAGCAAGGCTTCATATTCGGCATTGTTGTTGGTGCATGGGAAATCTAATTTAAATGATAGAGGCATTGGAGCCCCTTGCGGTGTGAAGAATACAATTCCCATGCCACCCCCTTGCTCACATTTAGAACCATCGAAGAATAGGGTCATGTCGGCCTGTGACTCAGGCTCATTAGAATCTGGCGATTCCGAAACATGGAAGACCCCATCATCGGGTAGCTCTATGGTCAGAGGCTGATCATCTTCAAGAGGAGCCTCTGCTAGTTGATCGATGATGACTTGACCTTTGATGGACTTCTGTCCAATGAATTCGATGTCAAACTCCATCAACAACATGATCCATTTTGCCGTGCGGCTACTATGATAAGTATGACTCATCATGTACCACAATGGATTCTCCTTAGACACAACATACGTCGTATTGCTCAGCATGTAGTGGCATAGCTTTTTGGTAGCAAATACCACTGCCAAGCATAGCTTCTCGACGTATGCATAGTTAAGTTCATAATTGACCAGGGTGCGGCTAAGATAGTAATTAGCCTGTTCTTTGTGTAGTTCATTTTTTTGGGCTAGCATGGCGCCCAGTGCCACCTCAGTAGCTGAGATGTATAAGTAGAATGACACTCCTGGTCTAGGTGGTGCCAATACTAGTGGTGAAGCCAAGTATTGTTTGATGTCATCGAAGGTGAGCTGGCACTCGTCATCCCAGTGAAATGCTACCCCCTTGTGCAATAATTTATTCATGGGTCGGCACTTGTCAGATAGCTACGCTATGAAGCGCTTGATTGACGCGACCTTTCCCTACAGGCTTCTGAGCTTCTTGATGGTGGTTGGGGGAAGCATTTCAAGGATTACCTTGACTTTGTTTGGATCTACCTCGATTCCTCATTTTGAGACTATGAAACCCAAGAGTTTTCTAGATGTGATGCCAAATACGCACTTCTTGGGGTTTAGTCTGACTTTATGTTCAATGAGGCGATCGAGGATCTTGCTTAGGTCATCGAGATGATCTGGGTGCAAAAGAGATTTGGCCAACAAATCATCCATGTAATCTTCCAAAGTTTTATGCATGTGATCATGGAAGATGTATGTCATGGCACGTTGGTAGGTGGCGCCAACATTTTTAAGGCCAAAGGGCATGACCTTATAACAAAATGTCCCCCAAGGCATTGTGAACGCCATTTTTAGTTGGTCCTCGGGATTGATACGAATCTGATTGTATCCCGAGAAACCATCCATGAGGGAAAGCATTTCGTGGCCCATTGTAGCGTCTACCAATGCATCGATGCTAGGCAAGGGGAAATCATCCTTAGGACTCACTTTGTTTAGGTCTCAAAAATCGGTGCATATGCGAATCCTCCCGTCGGGCTTCTTGATGGGCACCATGTTGGACAGCCATGGTGGGTAATCCACGTAGATGACAAACTGTGCATCCAACAGCTTTTGTAGCTCATCTTTGACCATTAAGGCTACTTTTGGGTGCATCTTACGTAGTTTTTGCTTGATTGGCTTGACTGTCGGATCAAGCGTTAGATTATGCGTGACTAGCTATGGGTCTAGCCCCGACATGTCTTTGTAGGACCATGCAAAAACCTCCTTCTTCTCTTTGAGAAGGGCAATGTAATCGGCTTGCTCTTTGGGGGATAGACTTACCCCGACTTGATGATTTGCGAATTCATTGGATCAGAGCCGATGTCTACGTCGGTCGTCTCTTCAACTGACATGTGGGACCCATCCTCCAACTGGTGTGGAGTTGGGATCAGGTGGATATCATTTGCTGAATTTAGATCTACGTTGGGAACGTCGGGTTCCTCTTCAGCATGGAAGACATCCTGAGTCTGTCCTGGGGTGAAATGGAACATCCCACCGCAAGGCCAGTACTCTGATGGGGATGGTGGTGTGTCAACGCGATCCCAGTCTATAGCATCTAAGTCTAGATACAATGACCATGTTGGGTCGGTTGGGTTATGGATGGGGGCGGTTAAGTCAATGGAGATCATGTTGATGAAATGATTTTGGTCTCCATTACCATGGGTGTGGTGACTCGGACATCCTAGGTGATCTTTGTGCTCCGGATCTGGCTCTATGGGTACTGGCACAAATGGATCGGCCCTATGTGCGGATAAAAGGATAGGGTCCACCCTTGGCACTGATGGCTCTATAGGGTCTCTGGGTGGAAGGCGCTCTCTATATGCCTAAAGTGGCGGGTGCAGTAGTTGGTCCAACTATGCCTGGTTTAGGTGCCACCTATGCCTTGGCCCCATGTGTAGTTGTTCAAACATGTCATCAATGTCCATGGGGTATTGTTGCTGTCGCATATGATTGAGATATGCCATCTCAGTCTTCATAATCGCTATCAGAGATCCATAGGCCTTCGTTGGCTTCGACAGCTATTTGCGACATGTGAGGCTCATCTTGCTCGAGCAAATTAATCTGGTCCCATCGGGGTTGTTTCACTCTCTACAGGGGGACCTGATTCTCTTGAGGTGGCACTTGCTCGATTGGAGCATCCAAAGGGAACATTGTCATGAAGCTCTCCTGATAATCATCTATGGGGGTCACTTGTGAATGATTGCTATCAGACTCGAAAGGATCCCAAGGTGCTACCTCATACTCTGACTCATCTTCTGAAGACCCTTCTTGGCCTTGTCTATATCCCTCTTGTAGGTGAGTCCTCGAACTTTCTCCTTTCTCGATCGAAGGGAAAGGGTTGTTAAGGTCAACAAGGTTGGTTGTTAGCAATGGGAGATAATCCCCCAATGTATATGTTGTGTTAGGATTGGCATATGGATCTAATGCCAACCCATCCTTGTTGCCTATCCCTAGGCCTTGCATGTTCTCTACCAAGATGTCAAGGGCCAAGGGGTGGTTGAACCCTACTCCTGACTTGTCGTATGGCATCTGATATCTTGGTTGGCAAAGAACGCGCACTCCTTGCTCATACCTGCCCAACCCATATCCATGCCAATTACATTGGCCAAGATATCTCAAAGCGAAGTCTGGGTTGGACAAATAGTTGACGTCCTCAGCAAAGGGCTCTTCATCCTCTTCTTCTTGCATGTAAGGTTCAATGCCATTATCGAGGCCCCCATAAACAAAGTTTGTCTGATTTGGTGGGTAGCCTAGAGGAACCACAGTGCCGATGGGGAGGCGAGGTCTCCCCATGTCCTGCATGGACTCAAGTGTGGGTGTTGCTACAATGTTCCACACTAGATACTCCCCCAGGCCCGTATTGGCCATCTCAATGGTGATCGTTGGCGGTGGAGGGGGAGGGAATGGGAGTTCTTCCTGGGTCCACTCCATGTAGGGTGAACTAGGCATCTCGACTTCCATTCGGCTAGGCATCTCTTCGGTAGAGATGGTTGAGACTAATGGTGGTGCCTCTTCTAGGGGTTTCTTCCCCTTGTCCTTTGGTGTGGCCACCGTAGGTGGCATTGTTGGTGAAGGACCAGATGATGAAGATGGACCCGGCTGGTGATTTGATGGACTTAACAGTGGGGATGCATGCGAAATCGGACCCTACTTGGATGGATTCAACTGAAAGTCCAAATGTGTCGATGGAAGGGTCGATTGCGGCATCAGTTGCACCGTATTGCAATACTTGAAGGGCTCTAAGTCTACCGGGACTACATGCACCTGCCCTTCGAATGTGTACTTTAGGCACTGATGAGCTATCGAAGGGACACACTTCATGTCCCCGATCCAAGGCCGGCCCAACAAGATATTATAGGCCATCTCACCTTCCAAGATGTGGCACAACGTAGGAATAGTCTTTTGTCCCACTTGGATGGGCAGGACAATTGTGCCAACCGTCGAGCATATCGCATCATTGAATGCTCGAAGAGTATAGGTGGAGGCCACGATGTGAGATTCTGGCAACTTGAGGTGTTTCAAAGCCATTGTTGTGATTATATTACTAGATGAGCCAGTGTCCACCAACACCCTCTTATACGGAATCCCGTTGACCCATGCAATGACGTGCAGGGGTGGATCCGCCATATCACCAGTCATCGATTTTAGTTCGTCTTCTCTAAAGGTGATGACTAGTTCCGTACATTATTTTACATGTCCCACAAAGTTGTTGAAAGAGTTTGCTTCATGGGGCTGCAGCTCGATGGCTTTTAATATCTCCATTAGAGCCTCCCGATGGGGCGATGATTGTTGAATGAGCTCGTAGATGGAGAGCCTAGCCGACGTGGTCCTTAAACTTTGGGTAAGTCTAGTCCGAATCATGGCCACTTGGTCTAGGCGGGGGAGGTTGTGTAGGGTGTTGTTGAGGTTGTGACGATTGATGGACCCCCCCCTGGGCCCCCCCCGGGGGGGCTCCCCGGGTACCTCTTGTTTCGAGTCACTATGCTTATCATCCCTACATACCCCTGCATGGGGCAGTTCTATGTCACCTCATTGACTTGAAGGGTTTTTGCCTACGTATCATGGGCAGGCAGGGGGTCTTTGAAGACTCCCATCTATTGGTTGTTTGGCGCTACGGGGTTGTCCACCGCCAACGTCTTGTTGTCTATTAGGTCTTGCATGAAGCTCTTGAACTTCCAACATGCGTAAAGGTCATGTCCTTTCTGCCTATGAAATCTATAGTACAAGTCTTCCCTATAGCCCTTAGGTTTTGGTGCGTTGGGGTCTATGGGTCGACTTTCTGGCAGGTGTATCAAGTTTGCCATGGACAAACGGTCAAACAAGGAGTCTTTGGACTCTATGAAGGGTGTGAACTATCGCCTAGGGTGATGCTGCTGATTTTTCTCTTGTCGATGATTTTCCTTCTCATAGCTATCAAGAGGAACTGCCTGATAGTTAGCCTATGAGGGTTGTGTTGCTTATGCAGGTTTAGGCATGTTTATAGCAACCTGATTGACCGCAGCGGGTTTCGGTTGCATGGTCCCTATTTTGGCATTTTTTGGCCACTCTTTCTTCCATGGTTTGGCAATCTCGCCATCTTGTATCTTGATCTCCTCAATGATTCTGGCTTGCACCAGGGCTTCCTCAAGAGTGGCATATTGTTGCAGTTGCAATAGCATGGAGATCGATCTCAAACAACTTTTCGAGAACATTTGGGTCAGGTCGGCCATAGGAGGGAGGTAGGGCAGCTTTGAAAGCAACGTCCTCCACCAATTTCCATAGGCCACCATGGTTTCTTCCTCATACTGCCTGAGGCTAGCTAGGTCGCTTAGTGACGCCTTTTTCTTGGTGTTGAAGGTGAAGCATTCGAGGAACGCATCCACTAGCTGATCCAAGTTACTGATGCTATGCTTTGGCAACTGAGTGAACCAATCCAAGGTAGGGCCTGCGAACGTGGTTATAAATGTTCTTAGCAGCAAAGCATCATTGTCTTGAATGCCAAAGCATTGGCTCAGGAATCTAGTCACGTGCTCTTGGGCATCCTCCTCCCCTCTAAAGATTGCCAACTGGGGCAGTTTAAAGTGTTTAGGGTATGGGGGTGTTGGCATTGATGGATGCACAGGGTGACTACGGAGTTGGCATAAAGTGGGCTTTTGGGGCCCAAAAGTCTTGGTCTCCATAGACTCTAAGCGCTCTAGCAGCGCTTTATATGCATCGAAGGATTTGATCTCTTCCTCCTTGGTTTGTT
Organism: Wollemia nobilis; assembly: GCA_028583015.1. NCBI lineage: Eukaryota > Viridiplantae > Streptophyta > Pinopsida > Araucariales > Araucariaceae > Wollemia > Wollemia nobilis. Next base: position 15,202,848 of record JAQPPZ010016436.1, on the reverse strand, counting down.
CCCGTTGTGGGTTACGGGGAACTTGAGGCCTATGGAGGGGTAGCCGGACAACATCCCCCTTGCCTTGGTAGGGCATTTTAGCCCTCTCTTCTTCTTGCTCATACTCCTCATAGGCTTCTTGAGGAGTTCTTGGGTGAGATCTATAAACATGGGTGGGTGCCCGTGGAGGGTGCCCATCATTGTTTCTGGGAGTGGCCTCTCGCTCAGGTCTAGGAGGTCTTGGAGGTAATATTTGATAAGGTCACGGAGACCTGTCTCGCACCAAGGGGTTGTTCCTCTCATATAACTCTATCTTATGTGCACGAGGGGTTGGGACCCTCTCAGGCATAGTGTTCTAGAGCAATTCGTCTGTCTGACGTCGAATGCACTCTTTGCTAAGGCGATACAGGTGCTCTAACTGTTGTTGGTCTTGCCTGAGCTGCGTGATTTGTGCTTGGTGGGTGGCATGTTTGGCAAATGCCAAGTCAATTTTTTCTATCGTCTTGTGTTTAGGAAGCCTAGATGCCTCTCCTACATGTCTATCTTAGTCATGGTGATCCGAGATCTCTATGGGTCGCTTTTCACTGCCACTTGCATGAATATGTTTATGGTTCCTTTTTTCCCCTTATATGTTGAGATCCTATGCTTAGAGAAATAGTAAACGGTTAGTAGCACCTGCGGATGGAGAGAAACATGCAATCCCCAAGGCCTGCGGTCAGTGCATGCATAAAATGATTAAAATAATAAATGAAACATATCAGAATGAGATGAAAATTTTACAAAAGCAATAAAAAATTACCAGGAACCCACTGCAAAAGGAACAGTAAAGAAATCTACCACAGATTTCTAATCGCTTTGGGGTGGGACGATTAGGACTATCATAACCTATCAAAAAGTTGCCTCCTAAATGTCTAGTCCAGAGGCCTCCAAAACACCTAAAAAGTTGGGGTTAGTCAAAAAGGGACATTTTGGGATGACCCAGAAGGTTGGATTTAGCTAATTCAGCCTCGATCACCCTGTATCTGATGTCGCTCCCTGTATGTTAGCGAAAGTGAGAAATGATAAAATCACAGCCAAAACTTGTCAGAATCACATGAAACTTGAATAGAAACATATGTAAGTAACCTAGAATAAAATGCAAAATAAAAATCAAGGAAATATACCATAGATTTCTAATCGCTCCGGGGTGGGGTAGGACGCCTATCGTTTGGGGCTCGATTTTGGCACCAATACACTTGGGATGGGTCCAAAACCTCTTATGGGGTTGTGTCAAAAAAATTTGTGGGATATTGTGGCAATATTTTTGGGTTTGGGTCTAGATTGCACTTCCAATAATCACCCAATAACCTCCCTTCTGAAAGAGAGATCAAGGATGTAAGAAGCACAATGAGGGTGAGGCTTTGATTCAGCAGCAATCCATTGCTCTAAATGCTCTTGCCCTCCCCTATTTTGGTGTGAGAAGACTCACCAATTTATAGACCTATGGTCTCTCTCTTTGAATGCACATGCGAGGGCACCACTTGACTTGCTTGTCCTATTTTTGGAGAAAATATTCTTTCCTGATTTAGAGTCTCCTTGCATGAGGCCTCCATAATCAAGGCATGCATGAATGAAGTCTCTCTCTCTGATTTGAAGTCGTTCCTCGTAATTGCATGCCTTGAATGCGTAGTTAAGTGGTGGACCTATCGAGGTTTGAATTTTTCCAGTAAAACCTACTATTCACCCCACCCTGGAGCGAATACTGCTAATCATATCGGGGTGGGATGAAATACCTGTTTGCAATCATCCCAGGGTGGGACGAGTAGGGATGAAAGTGTTGAAAAGGTGCCAGATTGACCTCTGACCTTCCAAAATTGCTGTGAGAGTGGTTAGGACCACTTTTTAACCTCTGGGGGCTGCCCTAGGGGCTATGTGTGTCAATTCGATCAGTGCTTGTCGTAACATAATCAGATTGGTGCTGTTTTGGTGTCTACACATTGGAGCATAAAAAAATGGTCCGACCTAGCAATAGCATTTCACTCTATTCAACCTACATCTTTGCATCATCCTTTGTATCATGTATGTGTATAATTGGCATGCCTATCGATTCGTGATAAAATAAAAATGATTCACATTGTGATGAGGGATTAGTTTACTAATATTGATAAGAGAACAATGTGGAGCCAAGCTAACATCAACAACCATACCAATGTGTTGCTCAAATGATAAAAGTTTGAGAGAGACATTGACATTGCATTACATTCATCATGGTCAACCATCCTCACTAGATATTGCAAGTAGGCACCCTATCATTGTCCTCGAATCCAATAGGAGATGACCACTGAGAGAGTGTATTAGAGTGTTGATTGGGTAGTCAACAATATTTCCAAAAGAATTGATACATACATAGTCCCAACATGCTTCAAGTCCATATCTCACTAATGGACAAGCAAAGATATCAAACAACAGAACAACGCTCAAGTGGAAATAAAGTTAGAATTTGTAGAGGGAGAAAATTGCCCTATTGCGTACAATTCCCAAAAGCTAGATCTGCAAGAGAGAAAAAAATTGGGGTGAACCGTGGGGTATGTTGTTATCTACACTTGATGTTGTGGAGGAAGGGTTTGCTAGGAATGGTTTAAGGACTCGCTCTAAGTCCCATGGTTTTCAAGAATGTTTGATGTATGAGATTCAAGACAAACACCTAGATACGAACTTTCTAGATCTATGCTATAAAAGATAATGTAAAAATACAAAATGTAATAATACAAGAGCTAACCTAGAATGATATTCTCTTTGAATTATTTTCTAACCTAGGGTTCTAAACAGAAAACCTTTAAGCAAGGATTCAAGAATAGATGCACAAAAAGAATTAACCCTAAGTGCATACTATATGTTGTTTATCTTTCAAATGCCTAGAAAATAGTTAAATGTATTTAATAAAATCAGATCTAGGTTTTACAATAGAAATATAAAGAATTAAATAAATAGCCTGAATAATAATCAGAAGACTTATCTTATCCTGTGATTTATCCTTTTATCCAATGTTATCAATAAAACCCGTTCCTGCAAGATAGCTTGACTAACACTTGAAAAATATGATTAACATTAGGGTGCCTGCTTAGGCTGCTATATAAAAATACTTGGAGGCATAACAGTAAATCTCCCTATGTCATTTTAGCTGACCTTTGATAATTAAAAGTAGTAATTGACCTTTGGAAACATAATACAATATAGAAGAAAAGAATGACACAAAAGCAGAATACACCACTATGCTCTAAATGCAGTCTAGAATGCAATGATGAAAATTGGAATAGTATATTGCACCTAGTTTTGGCTCAGGTGAAATCACACCCCATAATAGGTGACCACAATAACACAAGGTGAAATCGTGCCCCATAGAAGACCAGGCATGATTTCATAGAAGTGAGACAAAACGTCTCAGATTCAAGTGAAATAATGAAACTATGATGCAGCAAATGAAATCAAACATGCAATAGAATGTTTTCACCTAGAAAAGAGTGAGGAAGCAAGCATAAAGGTTTGAGAGATTCCAGTCAATCTCTCTTTAAGTCTTCAACAAAAATCCACCAAGAGTGAACAACAAAAATCCAATGCAACAAACAATCAATCAAACTTCATACTTCTAAGTTGCTTGTGAAAGGAGAAGAAGAAGAAGGATGTAGACCTAATAAAACACTTTACAAAAAATAAAATGTTAGAGAGCAATAAATTATCAATCCTTAGAATACCGATTATGTGAGTGTGTGTGAAAAATGAATTTAAACCCTCCTTATATAGTGAATTTGAATGTGAAAAGAGTAGGAAAATCAAGGAGGACTGACATAAAACACGCCAATCCTTAAAAAATTAGGGTTTCAACATGTCAAACCATAAATAGGCGAAATTACACCCCGTAAAGGACCGGGCACGATTTCACATAAAGAGGAAAAAAAGGTAAAAAAGAGGGGAAGGAGCCTTACCCTTGCCCTAGGCAAGTCTAAGGGGTCCCCCAAAGGGCTCACGAAAGATTACCCACTAAAGTGGGTCAATTTTTCATGTCTACATTTTACCCCCTCTTTGATGTATTTATGGCCTAATAAATGTGTCAAAGATAAGGTGTAAACACTTGCAAACAAAATACAAGCATAAATTGGGTGGCTAGTTTAGAAGAAAGGGATGGTGTAAAAATAGTGTTATTCCAAACACTTTCATGTTTTACATGCAAAACGAGGTATTAGGGATTTAATACCTCTAAGGCCAAGGTGCCCCCTCAAGTTTTACGAGGGACACATTCCTTATAAAAACTCGAAAATGCAGACTCAAAAGAGGAAGAGGTGAGAAAAAGAAAAAGAAAAATAAAAAGCACGTGAAAATAAGGTTAAAAGTGAAATGGGGGAAAAACCCTAATTCTCTTTAACTGTGCAAGAAATAAGAAAATAATATATGGATAAATGGGGGATATTGCTCTACTAGTGGGGAAAAGCTGGCACGAAAGTGAAGCGAGCATAGGTAGGGTCAAAAACACCCTTGCAATTTTAAAAATTTCATTTTTTTTGCAAATTTTGGTGGTTTTTTGCCAAAATCAATGGTTTTTCCACGTACAACCTGGGCATGATTTCCTTGACCTGGGAAGTATTGGAAAAATCATGCCTAGCAAAAATAACAAGACACAATTTCACAAAATCATGCCTTGCAGACGTGGGGCATGACTTCGCTTTGGAAAAATCACGCTCCTGGAAAACCAGGTGCAATTTCATTGAAAAGGGAAGAAGAGAAATAGAACAAAATTAGAAGAAAATAGAGAAAGAAAAAATAAAGGAAGAAAGAAGGGAAAGGAAGAAAGGATGCAAGCAAGAGGGACACACTAGGGAAGGTGGTACTAGACCACCCGACCAGACTGCCTTGGGTAGAGGTAGATAGGGTTATGCTAATAATACTAGCAGAGAGATGGTACCCGGAGTCATCTACATTTTTATTATCCATGGGAGAGATTACCATCACAATGGAGGATGTGTGGCACATATTACTCATCCCTATTAGAGGGACAATAATTTACAAAGCATGAGGGAGACCAGTGACCTTGCAATAATTTTTGAGAGGTTGGATCCACCAGATGCATGAGAGCACCATAGTCGTAGATGACCTAGTGGGGCGGTATGGGGTGGACCCATTGACGACTATGCTCTATGTGGTGGTTGCAGGTATGCTGATGTACCATACTAGTAGGTGATATCTGCCATGGATGATGGTGGGTGTAGTGGTAGACATGCAGGACCAAAAAGTTAGGTTTGCATGGGGTCTACCCGCTTGTACAAGATATTGTAAAACATCATGTACAAGTGGCATATAGGTATAGTGTACATAAATTTTCTTTAGGTATACAGCTGGGAGCACATAGCGGTGTGGAGACCAGATGCACTACTAGGACCATTTTCAAATTCAAAGTGACCAGTAGCATATAGATAGTCCATATCCTTAGAGCAGGTCACGAGGACCTACATTGAGCATATGCTACTAGCAAGGTGGATAATAGATGAGTTAAGGGAGGCCAAGATAGTATGACAACCCTAACATCTACACCTAGGATGGTCTAAGGATAGGACAGAGCTAGCGAGGATTAGGAGAATCAAGTGGTTGATGATAAAGAAGGAGGAGCCAAAGGTCTTCTAGTTTGATCGAGTCCTGAGGTAGTTCAAGATCTTGTAGGGAATCCCAAACCTGAGGAATTACTGGTACTAGAGAGTCTACTGAGATCTAGTAGGGGTAGGAGGTGGACCTGACCAGGTTGGTCAAGGAGGACTTAGATTATCCTCTTTACATGGATCCTAGGGTGGATGATGTAGGAGTGACCTTCGATTACTGATAGTGGTATAGAGGAGTCATGCCACGTAGGGTATCCACACCAATTTTGACATAGAGGTGCCAGGTGATGGGCCTTGGTATGCAATGTGCATTTAAATAGGTAGCTCAAAAACCCATAAATAGGACACAATAGGGCCCAGTAGCTCTAAGACAGATGCTGGCTCAAGCCTAGATTGAGCTGGTGATAGAGGACACCAACACTACAAGAACCATGGAGGTAGGAGCATCTAGAGTTGTCCCAATAAAAGCTAGGGTACTACCAAGTGGAAAATTGGGAGAGACCTCCATATTAGTAGTAGCTAGTTGAGGCTAGGCCTTGGGATGATGAGATCCAAGGGAGGAGGTAGATGTGCTACAAGCATAAGTGATAACTCTACATATCCAGGTGGACCTGCTCCAGGAGGACATGTCCAAGATGACAGAGGGAGTGCGAGGTTTTCTAAGCATCGTAGAGAGGGAGAGGAATGCAGCTTGAGAAGAGTTTGATAATCTTCGAGGAGAGGTGAGCCATCTGGATATAGAGCACCAGAGGGATCGAGTAGAGGAGATGGCTATCATTGGGATAAGCTAGGTTAGTTATGGGATCCACCTTCTACAGGTAAAACTATAGAGGGCAAGGGAGAGGTTGGAGGTTGCAATTCAATGGGTTACCTTTTATGAGATCATGTACGTTCAGGTAGTACCAAAAAAGTAGAGAGCGACACTTTCTTCATCTCTTTGATAAGCTAGAAGGTCATGATGTTTATCACAAACATTCTCGGTATCACCGTCCATGGGTATGCAATTGCCTAGACAACCTCCTCCTCTAGGAATAGCATATGAGATAGGCTCTCAAAGCTAGGGCTAGGTATTGGGATGACATACCAATTTTAATTATGGCATGCATCGCTAAGGATTGATTGAGTGTACCAGGACTAGAGTGTGGTTCACCAACCAGATACTAATGTATCTCTCTCTTTCTCATCGAGTAATACATATCTATTTTTTTTATATTTTTTGAATGTGTGCATGTAATTCAATTTTTACTTAGATATTATTTAATTTGATATTTTATGCATGCAATCTATCTTAATGCAAGGCTATATGAAATGCATGGATGAAAAGGATGGAAGAAAGCAAATATGAGACAAAGACAAAAAAAGAAGACCAAAAATACGAAGAATAAGAGAGAGAAGACCAAGAGGAAGACAAAGAAGAAGACAAAGAAGGAGACAATCCAAAAGTCAACCATATTAAATAGAGAAGGATGGGTGAAGTACAGTATTGAAATCAGTGTAGGTCACAAGGAAATAATGTGATTAAATACTATGAATAATACCAAGAAAGAGGGAGCTAAACCCACTATGGGTATAGTACTCATCGTAAAGGATGAGGTGTTGGAGTCTAACCTTCTATGGGTGGTTGCTTGCTTATTGACTGTTGTGGGGAAATTACCTGCTAGGATGTATACCGAGGCTTGTTGAAAATGGCCATGGATATTATCCTATAATGAGGTGTTGAGCCCATTGAGTCAAAAGGGAGTATAACCTAATAGAAGATCATATCCGATAAGATACCCACTAGGATGTATGATTATACCATGTGGGGTGTAATATATAAGGATAAAATATAGTAGGCAAGTGCTACTCCCGATAGGGGTTTAAAACTAAACACAAGTGAGTGTGTGCAAATGTGTAGAGAAGACACCTTAAAGAAATATAGCATACGTATCTCCTTGTCAAAAGCAGAGGAAGCCAAATGGAAAAGTGACAAGGAAATATTAACGAACTATCATGCTTGATCTAAGAGATACTCACTATTTCCAAGATAAAGAAAAATATTTGAAGAATCAAACAAAAGCAAGAAAGAAGACTAAAGAAGAAAGCCTAGGTGGGGATCTTACTAGGCATCAAAACCCTAGAGAGAGTGCAATGCATGTGAGATATAACCTAACTAGGTATCATCACATGTCATTGTTGCAAGATCCCTAAAAATCTATATGATCAAGTAGTCGTGAACAAGAAATCATGTAGAATATGACATTCAAGCATGCAAGTTATATTAAATGTCAGACAAGCAATGCAAAAGGATGACAAGCAACAATACAATATGAACAAGCAGGATGGATGCAACAAAAATACCAATGCACATCTAAATGAGAATTAATTTATTTGATGCAATTTTTATTATTTTTATGTTTTAGTTAATTTTATTGATTACTTGTAGGTCCGAGGTAAGTCCAGATTAATTAGAAAATGAACATTAGGTATTGCATTTGATTAAATGAATATATATATAACATTCTAATCAGCTAACATCGTCTATATCGCTAACCAACACGGTAGGAGAGATGTGTAGCTAACCAACAACCTAGGTAGGATAGATAACCTGCTAACCTAGTTTACCATAAGATATTTCCAACAGTGAAATATATTCATGGTAAATGGTAAAAGATGAATGTAAATATTATTTTACCTTGTGGAGTAAATGGTAAGTATCCCAAGTAATGGAATATTACTCTAACATCCCCCCTTATTACATTATTTGGGTAATACATACATATCCATCTATATAACAATATTTGGGTAAAGTATATAACTGCCCCAATACAGTGAAGAAGATGTTGATCTGCTGGTTCTTTGCTTTGTCACAGTACTCTAGCTTCTTCTAAGAAAAAAGTGGGTCATTCCTCACTTTCTCTTCATGCCAACAAATGTACTTATGGTAATCACATCATCCAACCAAATTGCATGGGTAACCAGCTGCTGCAATCGCTAGGTGTAGTAGAATAGATCACTTCATACAAGGTTCATTCATTTACAATATGAATTTTGCAAAAGATAAGGTAGCTAAGGTGTCGGTCGCTACCAAAAATGCACCCTTATAAGTTTCCCCCTTCTTGTTGCAAAACATAGTGTAAGTAATTTTTGAATGAAGTGTGACTAAGGTGTCGGTCATTGTCGAAAATGCACCCTTATAAGTCTGCTTCCATTTTTACAAAAAAATTGTGAAGAAAATAAATTTATGTCCCCCCTCAATTGCAAAAAGTGTGCAACTAAAGAGTGTTGTAAAGGATTTTACAAATATTGCCTCCTAGACAATTTTACATCACAAAAATTCGCTCCTCTTGTTACAAGTACTTCAAACACCTAGAATTTGCTATTTATGAAGCCTAAAAGAGGTACAAGCACCCCTTATTTGTAAGGTCTTCAAAAAAAATACTTACGCTATTTATGAAGCCAAAAAGAGGAGAGAGAGAAAATGGTGCTTTTACCCAAGGGACACATGTGTTTTCCTTCTACAAAACCATTCTAGCAATTAGCACTCTGTGTGCTTTCTCTGAACCAAAATCAGAATCTGTATTAGACATCTCATTTGCAACATTGCCTTGGTTTTTCTTTTGACCTTTCTCTTTGGGAGGCTTGTTATTAAACCAACATCTCTTGGTTTGATGAGTGTCTTTGTCACAGATTTTACAATACTTCTTCTTCTTCTTAGTGTCTTGGCCTTGACCTTTGTTTTTGTTAGAACAAGAGCCTTGTTGTTGATTCCACTTTTTCTTTACTTGTTGTTTATGTGAAAAAAGTGCATTGTTGGAAGCATCATCTCTTTGGAATTGATTAGCTTCTTCAGTTTGAAGCATGTTCACCAACTCTACAAAAGTCATTGTCCTACCAGAGACTTGAAGGGATGTAATCAACATTCTATAGGAGTCTGGAAGAGCTCTCAAAATGATTGAGTTCAAGACTTGGTCTTCCAGTTTCTCTGCTAAGGATTATTGTTTTGTTTTTAATTCTACGACTCTGCAGAGGAATAGCTCTACTGTTTCTCCTGATTTCATATGTAGAGTATGAAGCTATGTTTAAAGGTTAAGAATCATTGATTGATTCTTGCCCTCAAATATGGTACTTAAGGCATCCCATGCTGCCTTACCAGTGGTAGCTTCACTGATATGAGGTTGGATATCATCAGTAATAGCAAGAAAGATCATTAAGGAAAGTTTCTTATCCTTTTTATCAAAGTCTCTTTGATCTTGTCCAGGTGATTGAGGTCTAGTGACACTTCCATCCACTATGGACCACAATTCCTCTACAGTTAAGATAGCTTTCATCTTAGTCTTCCAAGCTAAATAATTTGAACCTTTGAGCAGTTGGCTCTCAGTGAGATACTTGTGTATCATGGCCATGGTTTAGGTTTCAAATTTGATATGACTAAGATGTTGATATCTTGCACTATACCCTTAAAAGAGTATATGGAAGTTATTTCAATTTGCTTCTATAAGATATTTAATGGCACCTGCCTTAACACCCTTACCAAGGGATGAAAAGTTTGAGGAATTTTAAGCCAAACAAAATAAAGCAAATGAAACAGGGGTAGGTTTGTAAAACTTTTGATTTTGCCCTCTAGGATATTTAATGGCACCTGCTTTAATACCCTTGAAATAAGGATAAAAAACTTTGAGGTAATTAAGCCAAACAAAGAGAGGGTATCAAGGTGATTTGAAGTTTTGACCTTTTGATTGGGGAGTAATTACTTGTTTGAACCTATGCAAAGTTTTAGCATGGTTTTTGAGTGAAGTTTGGGTTTTGTGAAATGCTTCTTTTAATGTTTATATTTGACTTTTTAATTGCACACAAAAAACATGAGTGTTTAGTGCAATAATAAAAACATAAGAGCAACCCAAATTTGTATCACTCTAGGTGTTGGATGCAACCGAAAATGTTTACAAAATGTAGAATTTAGAGCACTCCTTTCAAGACAAGTCGACACATGACCCGCTTTTGAAAGGCTTCCAGAACTAGTCGACACACGACTTAGTTTTGATGAACCCAAGGTTACAAAGTCTTCTCAATTTTGTAGAAAAAAAAATAGATGTGCAATTTTATGTATTATGTCTCCTTGGAGAAAACAAATGCACTCTAAGTACTTTTTATCTTTACAAAAAAAAGGTTCCTTGTTTTCTAAATGTGCAAAAGAAAAATTATTGTGATCCTTTCTTTGTATGCTAAATGAACAAGGGTTGAGAAGAGTTTGTCTAATTTTGCAACAAAAAAAATGTGCTTTCACTTTGTCTTATATCTCCATTTTGTGAGAAAACATTAGCACTTTTAAATATTAAAGTTGCAAAAAAAATATTTCTTTAATTTTTTTTAATTTGCAATAGTTTAAGAAAAGTTTTTAATAAATCATTTTAATTAATAATGAAAAAACTAAAAAATATATCTCTTAAATAAATCAATTTAAATACTTAAACAAAAATTGATTATTTAAAAAAATAGTTTGAAGTTTTTAAAATATTAAAAAAAAATTAATAATAAAAAACTTTAATTAAAAAAAAATTGCATAGGAAAAAAAAAAATTAAATAGGAAAAAAAAAAAATACCTGGGCTGAGTGCCGAAGGCCAAAAGAACGGCCTTTTGTTCCCGGTGGGAGTCGAACCTTGGACTCCCCGCCGTGAGCCTTAGCTCGACCCGATCAACTAGTCGGGCTACGACGCCCGAGGGAACGAAGGCACGGTACGTGCCTTTTGAAGACGTCGACGGCTAAAAATTCTAATTTTTTTTTTGGCACTTTTATCCCACATGCATCCCACAATGGGATGCTGTGGGATTGATAAGGGGAAAGTCCCCCCTTATCGGTCGATTTCCTGCAGGAAATCGACTATGTCGCCTGCCCTTTTGGTTGCTGCCAAGTGGTGCCAAGGGTAGGCTAAGTCCGTCTAGTCAGCGTCGAGTCAGTCCTGTGGTTGTCCGCCATGTGTCAAGTCAAATCTAGTGGTTGTACGCCACTTTTTTGATCCTTGTCTAGTGGCTGTCCACCACATGTCCGTTAGTGGCTGTCTGCCATGTGTCCATCAGTGGCTGTCCACCATGTGTTCGTTAGTGGCTGTCTGCCACGTGTCCGTTAGTGGTTGTCCGCCACGTGTCCTTCAGTGGCTATTCACCACATGTCCTTTCTAGTCAGCACCTCAGGGTGCATGCCTAGGTCCAGTCAGTGTTTGTCCATGTGTCCCTCAGGATGCATGCCAGGGCCAGTCAGTGTCAGTCCACATGTCCCTCGGGATGCGTGCTGGGGCCTGTCATTGTCAGTCCATGTCTAGGTGTCGATCAAGGATTAGAGGGCTGCCTGCCATCTCATATCCTGATGTTCATCAATTCGTGGGAAGAGGGAGGGAGCTCATGCTCGCTCGGCTCTCTCGAGAGTGTGCCACGTGGCCTGTGAGGCCTACATGGCACTACGGGCCCTAGGGGCCGATGGGGGAAGCCAAGGTTGAAAAGCCTTAGCTCGTTGACCATGACCGATCTAGGGGTTTGCAAGAGCTATGCTCGGCCTATCTGCCAAGTCGGATGGCACGTTCGCGGGCCCTATGGCCACATCGGCCAGTCTACGGGCTGGTTGTGATGGCCAGTCTATGGGCCGACTGGTGACTGGATCAACAGATCCTGCTCCTCGGGATCTATGAACCTGTGGGCTGCTTGAGCTCGGATCTTAAGCTATGGGCCATGACATCAGTAGATCCCGCTCCTTAAGATCCGAGCCTCTGTGGGCCCTCGAACTCCTATGCTAGCCTTAGTGCATCGGGAAGCATGCCATATCGAACAACACTTCGAGAATCGTGCCTAGACCAGCTCCTGTGGGATGTACCAGGTAGAACCCAATGAATGATACCAATGTAGGTCCGAGGTAAGTCCAGATTAATTAGAAAATGAACATTAGGTATTGCATTTGATTAAATGAATATATATAACATTCTAATCAACTAACATCATCTATCTCGCTAACCAACATGGTAGGAGAGACGTGTAGCCAACCAACAACCTAGGTAGGATAGATAACCTGCTAACCTAGTTTACCATAAGATATTTCCAACAATGAAATATCTTCATGGTAAATGGTAAAAGATGAATGTAAATATTCTTTTACCTTGTGGAGTAAATGGTAATTATCCCAAGTAATGGAATATTACTCTAACAAAATGAAAGTCGACACAAAATCTAAGTGTACCATCTTTCTTAACAAAAAGAACATGTGTACCATGGACTGTTTTATCAAATAAATCTCTAAAAGGTAAGCCTTCTCAATAATTAAAATTATGGAGAGGCTCCTTCATAGCTCTTTCTTTGGCAACCATAACACGATAATCAATGCAATCTCAAACATAACCATTCTTTTTAACATAAGGAGGAGCAATTCCTAGCTTTGCAAGGTCACTATAGGACAATGAAGTAGGGCACTCTTCTAAAATAGAAGGCTCACTTTTAGAACACATAGAATCAATCATATTACAAATTAAGACATCAGAAGAATAAGGGGGACCATCATCCTCATCATCTAATCCTGAATTTTTATAATCCATATATTCAGCATAAGTCATAATATGATCATCATTATCAAATGGTAAAGTTTGGTCTTTACTAGGTATAAAACCTAGCCACATATCCCAGGCTAGATATCAACATACAAAACCTCTTGAATGGTCTTCTATTGTGGCCCTAAGAATTTACCTACATAACCCATACTAGATAGGATCTGTGTAGAAAGTGAATAATCATTGGAAAGGTAATAGTGAGAAAAAGAACACTCAATGGTAGAGGGGTTGCTACCATGTATATTTTCTTCAAAGCTAGTTCCTATGAAGACAAAGGTACATGTGCCAATATGTACAAAATAACCTTTCTTATGGGAAAACCCATGGTTCTTGGTGATGGTAGTAGCTTGGCTAGATTTAAAAGAGGTTCTTGAAGAAACTGATTATCATGATCCTAAGATGAAACATTTAAGATATGTTCCTAACTCATTTTAAAATTTTGAAATTGCTTTGATATTTGAGATGAGGAACGTGGAGAAACCATTGAAGTGATTGAGGGACATAGGTTGAGCACAAGTGATGACTCTGCATAGGCAGGTGGACCTACTCTAGGAGGATAGGTCCAAGATGATAGAGGGACTACGAGGCTTGCTAAGAATCATAGAGAGGGAGAGGGATGCAACTCGAGTAGAGTCTGATCATATTCGAGGAGAGGTGAGCCATATGGATACAGAGCACCAGAGGGCTCGAGTAGAGGGGATGGTTATCATCGGGAGCATCTAGGCTAGTAATGGAATAAAACTTCTACAGGTATAACTATAGAGGGTAGGGGAGAGGCCAAATATTGCCATTCAATGGGAAACCATTTACAAGATCATGTACTTCTAGGTAGTACCAATAGAGCAGAGAGTGACACTTCCTTCATCTCTCTAATCAGCTAGCAGGTCATGATATCGATCATAAATATTCTTGGTATCACCATCCATGGGTATGCATCTACCTGGAAAACCTCCTCCTCTGGGAAGAGCATATGAGATAGGCTCTCAAATCTAGGTCTAGGGATTAGTATGACATGCCAATTTTGATTGTGGCATGCACCCCTAAGGATTGGTTGAGTGTACCAGGACTAGACTGTGGTACACCAACCAGATACTAATGTATCTTTCTTTCTCATCGAGTAATACATAGTTATTTATTTTTATATTTTTTTGAATGTGTGCATGTGATTCAATATTTATTTAGATGCTATTTAATTTGATTTTTTATGCCTACAATCCATCTTAATGCAATACTATATGAAATGCATGGATGAAAATGATGGAAGAAATAAAACATGAGATAAAGACAAAGAAAGAAGACCAACAATACGAAGACAAAGAAGAGAGATAAGACCAAGAGGAAGATGAAGAGGAAGATAAAGAAGAAGACAATCCAAAGGTCAACCATTTGAAATAGAGAAGGATGGGTGAAACATAGTATTGAAATCAGTGTAGGTCACAAGGGATCAATGTGATTAAATACTATGAATCGTACTAGGAAAGAGGGAGCTAAACCCGCTATGGGTATAGTACTCATCATAAAGGATGAGGTGTTGGAGTATGATCCACTATGGGTGGTTGCTTACTTATTGATTGTTGTCGGGTGATTACCCACTAGGATGTATATCGAGGCTTGCTAAAAATAGCCATTGATATTATTCCATAATGGGGTGTTGATCCATTGAGACAAAAGGGATTATAACCCGATAGAAGATCATATCTGATAATATACCCACTAATATGTATGATTATACCATGTGGGGTGTAATATATAAGGATAAAATATAGTAGGCGAGTGCTACTCCCGATAGGGGTTTAAAAATGAATTCAAGTGAGTGTGTGCAAATGTGTAGAGAAGACACCTTAAAGAAATAAAGCATACATATCTCCTTTTCAAAAGGAAAGGAATCCAAAGAAGAAAAATAAAGCAATGGAAAAGTGACAAGGAAATATTAATGAACTATCATCCTTGATATAAGAGATACTCACTATTTCCAAGATAAAGTAAAATATTTGAAGCAAACAAAAGCAAGAAAGAAGACTAAAGTAGAAAGCCTAGGTAGAGATCTTACTAGGCATTAGAACCCTAGAGAGAGTGCAATGCATGTGAGCTACAACCTAACTAGGTATCATCACATACCATTGTCGCAAGATCCCCAAAAATCTATATGATCAAGAAGTCATGAACAAGCAATCATGCAGAATATGACATTCAAGCATGCAAGTTATATTAAATGTCAGGCAAGCAATGAAAAAGGATGACAAGAAACAATGTAGTATGAAAAAGTAGATGGATGCAATGGAAATGCCAATGCACAACTAAATGATAATTAATTGATTTTATGATGATTTTTTTTTGTTTTTATGTTTTAATTAATTTAAGCAAGTAGAATGAAAGTCGACACAACATCTAAGTGTACCACCTTTCTTACCAAAAAGAACAGGTGTACCATGGATTGTTTTATCAAATAAATCTCTAAAAGGTAAGCCTTATCAATAATTAAAATTACGGAGAGGCTCATTCATAGCTATTTCTTTGGTAGCCATAGCACGATAATCAATGTACTCTCAAACATAATCATTCTTTTTAACATAAGGAAGAGCAATTCCTAAATTTGTAAGGTTACTATAGGACAACAAAGTAGGGCCCTCTTCTAAAATAGAAGGCTTACTTTTAGAACACATATAATCAATCATATTACAAAACAATACATCAGAAGAATAAGGGGGACCATCATCCTCATCACCCACTCCTGACTTTTGATAATCCATATATTCAGTATAAGTCATAAGATGATCATCATTGTCAAATGGTAAAGGTTGGTATTTACTAGATATAAAACCTATACCACATCTCCCAGGATAGATCATGACATCCAAAGGCTCTTGAATGCCCTTTTTTTATGGCCCCAACATTTACCTACATATCCCATACTAGATAGGATATATTTAGAAAGTGGATAATCATTGGAAAGGTAACAGTGAGAAAAAGAACACTCAATGGGATAGGGGTTTCTACCATGTATATTTTCTTCAAAGGCAGCTTCTACGAAGATAAAGGTACACGTGCCAATGTGTACAACATAACCTTTCTTATGGGGCAAATCCATGGTTCTTGGTTATGGTGGTGGCTTGGCTAGATCCAGAAGAGGTTCTTGAAGAAATTGATTATCATGATCCTGAGATGAAACATTTAAGATATGTTCCTAATTTTTTTAAAATTTTAAAATTGCTTTGATATTTGAGATGAGGAACATGGAGAAACCATTGAAGTGATTGAGGGACATAGGTTGAAATCAGATTGAGCTCGGTCTACATTTGAACAAAATTCAAATTGTTGAGGGTCACCTAGAATGGTGATAACTTGATTCTTGAAATTAAATTTGAGACACTGATGAAGAGTAGAAGGGATGGCCTTCATTGCATGAATCCAAGGATGCTCGAGGAGAATATTAAAATATGTAGGGTAATGTACCACATAAAACAAAGTATCCAATATTTTAGGCCCAACCTTGAGAGGAAGGGATATGACACCATAGGCCTTTTGGAACTCATTGTTGAAAGCTTTTGTAATGATATCATATTTCATTAAGTCTTCATATTTTAATAATTTTTTTTGAAAGAATTGATATGTACACAAATTGAAGGAAGAACCATTATCAATAAAATTTATTTTGATAAAAGTATCCCCAATAAGTGCAGTGATGTAAAGTGAAGAATCTTCTTGTAAGTTTGAGGAAGGTTTATCATCATCCAAAAATGAGATATGATGTATCCCAAGAGAACCTACGATATCAACTATAGCATTGGGTGAAATATATGAGGGAACTGATTTTTACCTTAAAATTCCATCAACTATAGCATCTCTATGGTTGGGAGAAGTTTGGAGGAGTTCTAAAATTGATATCCTCGTTGGAGTACTAGCCAACTAATTTTGGAGATCAAATGAAACCTTAGGCCGTGGTCTCAATACAATAGGTGGAATCCCCACATCTTCATATTTTCCTTGATTATTCTTCAATATTGAACTGGGTTGTAATACAAAATTTTGTCCTTTATAAGGATGCTGATTTTGAGCTTACCTTCTTATAGTTATCCCAACCATCCCAACCATATTACCATAGGGAGGAGGCTCATTCTGATGAGCAACCTAATTTGTTATTTGTTGGTTATGTTTTGGTAATGGGTCTTTAAATATTCCCATATCTTGATTGGTAGTCATATTTTGTTGGACATGTACTTGATTATTCAATACTTGAGAATTACTTAAGTCAATATGTCCTGCATCAATCAAATATTGAACTACATGTTTCAACTTCTTGAAAGAATTTGCCCAATGTCCTTCCACTCTATGATATGCACAATGTTGACCTGCCTTATACTAATGAGTTGTAGTATTTGGTTGTCTAAGAAGAGATAACTCAATCACCTTAACTTCTAAAAGTTATTTCAAAATTGCTTCCATAGACATGTTAAGCCTTGTAAAACTCCTTTATGGAGGTTTTTGAAGTACTATATTCTGTAGTTCGTTAGTAACATTGTTAATAGGTCTACTATCCATTCCACTATCACCTCCTATGTGTTTATTCTTGTTGAGACTTAGTAGGTTTTTCTTCTTTAACCTTGATTTGGCATCTCATGATGAGAGCATGTTCTACTTTTCTTGCTATATCAATTTCTTGATCAAAAGATATCATGGTAGTCACTTATTTCTTAATGTAAGCACTAAATTGCTAAATAAATAATTCTACCATTTCTTCAAAACTCTTTAAGTAATAATTAGGCAATCGATAGTACCACTCTAATGCCATGCTACCAATACTTTTAGGAAATGTTTTAAGGAGCAACATATTATCATAAATGAGATCATGAAAAGTTGTTCTAAATCTTCTTAAATGCTCAATTGGATCTTTTCCCCCCTTATAAATGGGTAAAACTGGCATATAAAAATGATTAAGATAGGGTCTAGCAGCAATAATAGGATCTAATGACTGATTACATATTTCCTTGTAATTGTAAGTAAAACTTGAAGGTTGAATCATCTCAAATTTTAAAACCAAATGCTTCACCATATTTATTAAATTTTGCACTTTTGGATTACTGTTATGCATTGTTCCCATATTTCCTAATTATGGAAAATACATGTTTTGAGGGATCAATATCTGATTCAGATTGGATGCATGGATACTACTATTATATGTGGTATTTTGTGAAAATGGATAACTAAAATTTGGTGGGATAGAAGCAAAAGTGAGGATATTAGAATATTGAGGAAGAAATTGAAAACACTTTTGATTAGCACTACTAATTGCAGGAGCTTGCATATTCCTTCCAATGTTGGTGGTTGTAGTATTATTAACAACTGAGTTCAAATTATCAAGATGAACTAATTTAGGCAACATATTTTCCTGGTTAAGCATAGGGAAGCTTATTGGAGGAGGTGGAGGAGTCTCATCTCTTTTGAGGTGAGCTTCTCGCTCCATACCTCCCAATATCCTATCCCTATTAGCTTTCATAAAGTACCAAATATGCTCAAATGATGAAAATACAAAGCTAACATTAGGTCCCTCATAAGGATCGAAACTCATCTTAGTATCCATTTTATCTTTTTCTTACGGATCTATGTTAGGATCCTCTATATCAATATGACCATATTTTGAAGGAATACCATCAGATTCAAGATGCTTTTGTTGACTTCTAAGGATAGGAAGCCATTAGAAAAGCGAAGGGATAGAAGAGAAAGCTATAATTTTTTTTTTTTATTTTTTTTAAAGATGTTATTAAGGTTCTTCAACCACAAAAAAAAATTTAATGATATTTATTAAAAAAAGTTTTAAAATAAATGAGGTTTTCATGTCAGGTTCACCAAAGATGTAGAGGGGGAAAATTGCCCTACTGCATACAATCCCCAAAAGCTAGATTTGCAAGAGAGAAAGCATTTTGGGTGAACCACGAGGGTATGTTTTTCTCTACACGCGGTGCTAGAGGGGAAGGGATCACCAGGAATGGTTTAAGGACTTGCTTCAAGTCATTTGGTTTTCAAGAATATTTGATGTATGAGATTCAAGACAAACACTAGATTTGGCCTTTCTAGATCTATGCTATAAAATATAAAGGACAATGCAAAAATACAAAATGCAAGAATACAAAAGTTAACCTAGAATGAATATTATATTTGAATGCTTTTCTAAATAGACAACCTTTAAGCAAGGGTTCAAGAAAATATGCACAAACATAATTAACCCTAAGTGCATACTATATGTTGTTAATATTTCAAATACCTAGAAAATGATTAGATGTATTTAATAAAATCAGATCTAGGGTTTACAAAAGAAATATAAAGCATTCAGTAAATAGCCTAAAAACTAGTCATAACACTTATCTTATTTGGTGATTTATCCTTGCTTTTTCCTTTTATCCAATGTTATCATATATTCATGTTCTTGCAAGATAACTTGAATAACACTTGAAAAATGTAACTAGCGTTAGGGGGCCTTCTTAGGATGTTGTATAACAATACTTGGAGGTGTAGCATTCAAGCCCCATCGGTACTTTTAGTTGACCTTTGATAATTAAAAGTAGAAATTGACCTTTTGAGAGAAACAAACATAATACAATGTAGTAGAAAAGAATAATGAAATCGTAGAAGCAGAATACACCACTATGCTCTAAATGCAGTTTAGAATGTAACTATGAAAAATAGAACAACAGATTGCCCCAAATTTAGCTCAAGAAAAATCATACCCGTAACAGGTGACCATGATAACACAAGGTGAAATTATACCTCGTAGAAGACCAGGCATGATTTTGCAGAAGTGAGATGAAACATCTCAGATTGAAGCAAAATAATGAAACTATGATGTAGCAAATGAAATTAAACATGCAACATAACATTTTCACTTGGTAGAGAGTGAGGAAGCAAGCCGAATGGTTTGATACCTTCCATTTAGTCGATCTCTCCTTAAGGATTCAACAACAATCCACTAAGAGTGAACAACAACAATCCAATTCAGCAAACAATCAACAAAAATTTAAAATTATAAGTTGCTTGTGAAAGAAGAAGAAGGATGCAGATCGAGTAAAATAATTTATGAGAAATAAAATGTTAGTGACTAATAAATCATCAATCCTTAGAATGTTGATTATGTGAGTGTGTGTGAAAAAGTGAATTCAAACCTCCTTATATAGTGGATTTGAAGGTAAAAAGAGTGCAAAAACCAAGGGCTTAAGGAATATTGCCCACTAAAGTGGGTCAATTTTTCATGTCTACAGAACTATCATTCCATCATATCTCTATATAGGTGATCCTTATGGTGTGGAACTATTGTTAACTTCACAATAGATTATATAGTTTTTCAACTCTCAATATGGCTTTGCAAGTGCTCACTCTAGATTTGATGTCATATGCCCTAAAAATTCACATGAAAATAACACGTGGAAATCATAGTAGTAATAAGAATACTGACATGTCACACATATAGAAGAGAGGCTATTCATGATGCACGAAAGGGCACATGTTTAAGATTTGAGTACGATCCTTCAATACCCAACGAGTGTGTCTATCAAGCCGAATAACACATGAATGTTAGAAATTTTGGAAAAAATGACCTAGATTTAATTTTCCTGCACATATTATACCTTTTATAATTGCTTTGCTTTGAATATTGCATTTTTCTTAAGCGGGTTAAAGTGAAAGGTCACTTTTTCATGTATATCAAAGCAAGTAGGGGAGTTGGTCGATGAAAAAAAATATAATATTTTTTGAATAAAGATCTAGAGCTCAATCCTCTTCAAAGATACAAAAAGGAAAAGGAATATGCTTTGCATAAATTTAACCCTACTTTGTTTAGACTATAGTGCATATGTCAAATATTTTGCATTTATCTATAGATTATTCATAAAATTATTAAACTATAGCTATTATTTTTTGTAAAATAACAATGAGAATTGTAATTGCTTTGTAAAAAGGTGCATTTTTTGTGGAATATGACACCTTACATTTTTCATTTTTTATTCTTTGAAATACTCCAAGTTTTCGTGATATGCACAAAATCAACTTTTGATATCCACAACACTGGCTCATGTTTACAAGTCATGCTATCATGCTTGAGATACAGTGTCTAATGCCTTAAATAGCTGCAAAAATGATGTATAGAGTATCTCTCTATAAATCATCCGGGAGTAATAATGAAAATCCCATTTATTTATCAATACCTCTATTAACTTCTATTGTTCAATGTAAACCCTAAAATCAAGACCATCCAAGTATAGAAGGGAGGTTATACCCTATGTATAAGGAGGTATTTATAAGCAAGTTCCAAAGATAGAGTGAATCCCTTTTCGTACATTACACTTACCATGTATCGTTATGCTTTCATGTACCTCAAGATCTCTATCACATACAACCACATATATAAAGAGAAATAGCTTTTTCCATGCATCAACGTGTATCTGGGAAGGGTAGATACATTGAAAGGTTGGATATATTGGAATGGTAGTATATAGAAAGGGGACATTTGAAGAGATAAGAAAGCCTCACAATGTCCATACCAAAAATCTTTCATAGATTCTCAGCTCTTTAGAGGTCTAATTTTTGGGCCATGGAAGAAAAATATGCAAACCATATTATAAGTTGAAAAATTATGGGAGATTGTGACAATTAGAGTCACATGACTTGAAGAAAATGATGATTGAGAAAAATATGATGATGCAAATTCGAGAGCACTCATGATCATCACTCTTGCTATAAATGATGAGATTCAACCCCATATTTACTAAGCACAAAGTTACAAATAATCCTGTGATAAAATTATTACTATTTATGAAGGGAATAATCAATCAAGTATTCTTAGCCTTCAACCAAAAATTCACACTTTGAGCATGAGAAATGGAGAAAGTATAGAATCATTTTTATATAGTTGTTAACTTGAAAGCAATATTAAATACCATGGGTGAAATAATGGAAGACAAGCTCTTGGTACCCAATATACTTAGAGTTTTACCAGATTTTTTTAGTGCTAATCACCTCTTTACCAGTGTCCAATAGGTAGGTTTTATTTGAGGATTTGGTAAATTTATTGTAGTAAGAAGAAGCAACCAATAACTTGAGGGATCAATTGTCCAACAATGCACTTGTCACCAAAATATCTGGTAACAAGAAACCACCATTGGGTTCTTTCCAAGAGGCTTCTACCCTAAAGGGTTAATCCACATTCTCATCATCCTTCTCATAGAAGAAAACTCAAAAGCAAAATAGGTACTACCATATTTGTGAGAGAAGGTCATGACAACAAGCAATTATGGTACAATTCAATGACTCAAGGTGATAAAGTTTGTCAACCATAAAATAATTTACAATACAAACCACATCCCAAACACAAAAAACCAAAAGAGCATGTTGCAATTGAAAAATCCGTTTTAGACTCAGAGCAAGCACATAAGGTATTGATGACTATGTTCGAACTCAAACATAATGATAATATTTGGTACATTGATTCAGGTGCTAGCAACCATATGGCATGAGATAAATAGTGGTTTGATGCCTTAGAAGGCAAAGAAAACTAGTGACAATAACCAATGATAAGACCTATCAAGTCAAACGTGTAGGATATGTCTCCCTTACTCTTATAGATGGCAAATGTTGCATTGAAAATGTACTATATGTACCAAGACTATTAAATAATTTGCAGTTCATTCTCTAAATATTGAATAAAACTATGATGATTGACTTTAGAGTTGTTAAAGGTAAAAAAAAAATGCTTCAATACCAAAAATTGAAATATAGCAATTAGTTCATCCAAACATGACTTGTTTGCTCTGTATACCTCACTTTACTCTTAAAAAAGTTAACAAAAATTATAAGAGAAACTAAAAAAAAATCAAATGTAAATTAAAGGTTCAAACAACTATAATTATTTCAAAGTAGGAAAAAGAAAATGTTTATATGAAAAAATATTATACAAGTATATGTTTATTTTTGAAAAGAAGACAAAGCATGCTTTTTAAGCTTTATTAAATTTATTATTAATGGGTACTCAGAATAAGCCACGAAAAGGGAAATAATAAAAAATTCAAGAATAGATAAAAGATATTGCATAAAAAAATAAAAGAAATAAAAAAATAGTTATAAAAAAATATTTTAAATTAAAAAATATATAATATGTAGATTAATATTTTTATAATTTTTTAAATATATTATTATTTTAATAATTTTTTTTTTAAATTTCAAGGAGAAAAGTTAAATTTAAATATTGTTAAATAATATATATGTAATTATTTTTTATTGAATAAATACTTCTTATACATATACATATCCGTCGTGGAGTTAAACCAAAATAATGCAAGTGGCATCCAATATATATGTAATTATTAATAATATCATTATGTTATCATAATATAATATATTTAAAATCAATTTCAATCTTAAATATTATATATATATATATATATATATATATATATATATTATATATATATATTTTTTATTTATTTTCATTTAAAAAAAATTATAACAACATTATCAAATAATTTAATAAATCTTATTATCATAATATTATAATTATATAAAGAAAGTATTCATCATAATACAAATGTTTGAATTGAATTTTTAAAGTTTTCATTAACCTATATAATATTTAATATAAAATATTAAGGTCAACATCCAGATTTATTAGCATATTGACCCATAATATTTTATATAAAATATTAAAATTAACATTCATTGGCGCAAGTTCAACCCCTAATATTAGGTTTCCTTGTGCTAAGACCTTTGGCTTACCCACTACTTTCATCAAACTTATTGAACTAAATGTTAAGTCTAACTTTCAGACAAATATTACGGAAAACACACGAGAGTTGGTCTATAGCATAAGTGCAATCAAACCTAGATTCTATAATGACTTTATCATATTTTTATCCATTACCATAAATTTGACATTAACATCTAGACACCCTTATAGTTATACAAGATTCTACCCATGGAATTAGACCTTGCCTTAAACCTTGCCTTATAAAAAACCTTAGCTATGAAATGAGATATCTATTTTTTTTTATTGCTTATCCAAAACATTGTGTAAACAATATTTTTACAAATTAACTACTTTATATATATATTTTAATATATATATATATATATATATATATATATATATATATATATTTTGATTAATTAATGTGAAAAACTTTCACAATTAATGTGTAAGGTTGAGCAGTCTCTTTCTAACTATGACCCTCGTAA
Source organism: Wollemia nobilis (assembly GCA_028583015.1). Taxonomy (NCBI): domain Eukaryota; kingdom Viridiplantae; phylum Streptophyta; class Pinopsida; order Araucariales; family Araucariaceae; genus Wollemia; species Wollemia nobilis. The sequence continues at coordinate 15,178,462 of JAQPPZ010016436.1, read as the reverse complement.
AGTCGAGAGCTATACTTATGGATAAGGAATTTAACACACACCCACCACACACCGACCACCTCAAACACTCACCGAAGCCTTAGCTAATTTTTTAGAATATATTAATTTAAAAAAAATAAAATTCTATATATTATTATTATTTAACCCCACAACCATGACCCCTTGTAAAACCACCACATCCACCCCTCACACATCATCATTATTATTATTATTTTTATTATTTTAGAATATATTAATTTTTGAAAAATAAAATTATATATATTATTATTATTTAATCCATACAACCATGATCCCTCGTAAAGTCACCACATCCACCCCTCACACATCATCATCAGGGAGTTGATTACATTCATAATTTTTTTTTTATTATCAAGTAAGGTTTAAACTCGGATTTTACCTAGTTGTTTTTATAATCCAACATGAAAAGGACCAGGGAGCGCTCATCATCTACAAACTTCAAAATTTGATCTTAAATCTCTTTTCAATAAACATTAAAACTTACCAATTTTAAAAAATAAAATTTTAAATTAAAAATTTGAAATATAATGTAACTAGCCATTCACTACGAACAACATAGCAAAGGTTTTCCTTAATAAGACCATATCATCTAATTCACTTCAAACCATATTATTATGATATCCCTTATTTTGATTTTAAATTTATACATATGAAGAAGATCATATCATCTAATTCACTTCAAACCATATTATTATGATATCCCCTTATTTTTATTTTAAATTTATACAGATGAAGTAGATAACATTTTTCAACTAGTGCCTTCTTTGAGTTGATTTTTCTATAATGAGTTGGATGTTTATCATCATTTTTAAAATTTTACTCGCTAAAATCATTTTGTTGACACACTTTTGTGTTAACAATGTTTATCGCTGACAAGTCATTGGTATGGCTTTGAAGGCATCTTTATATTTTATTATTTGTGAATAAAAAATTATGAAGTGATGTATTAGAATGTTGTAGACACCAAAACAACACCAATCCGATTATGTGACTGCAAACACTGATCGCTTTGACACACACAGCCCCAAGGGCAGCCCCCAGAGGTTAAACAGTGGTCCTAACCACTCTCACAAGTAGTTTTGGAAGGCCAGAGATCAGTTTGGCACCTTCAGGCACTTTGCTCAATATCCGTTCCACCCCGGAACGAATTCAAACTGGGATTCGCCCCACCCAGGGACGAATTCTGAATTCGCTCCAGGGTGGGGCGAATTGCAGGTTTGACGGGCAAAAAGTCAAATCTTGACAAATGGCAGCTCGGATCCACCACTCAACGCTTCCTTCATCGCATGGGAGTATGGGTGAGCGTTTTTCGAGCGTTAGAGGCATTTGCAAGGTCAGTCATGAAGTCCCAATTCAGGGAGGAATCTCCTTCCCCCTTGGGAGGGCATGGCTGCCATGTGGCGCCTCTGCATGCCCATTTCAAGAGACCTCCAGGTCTATAAATTGGTGAGTTTCCTCACCCCAAAATATATAGAGAAGGAGCATTTTAGAGCAACGAAGTGCTGCCATTTTATTTACACGCCTCACACCTTTTGGATTTGCGCCTTTCACATCCTTGATCTCCTTTAGAGGGGAGGTCATTGGGTGACTATTGGGAGGATGAATCTCGAGCCCAAAACCTGACATTTGGCCACAATATCCCACCAAATTTTTCGACAATACCACACAAGAGGTTTTGGACCCATCCCAAGTGGATTGGTGCCGAAATCAGGCCCCAAACGGCGGGCGGCCTGCCCCATGGGCGCCCCCTCCCACACTGCCACAATCTTAATCGCCCCCTTTCGGAACGATGGGAATTCCATGGTAGACTTGTTTTCTTTCATTTTTGCATTCAGTTCTATGATGCTTAGATAGGTTGTCATTTGAATTTCGTCTCGTTTTGAACAATTTTGACCATATTTCTATCTTTGCTCGCTTCTACTAACTTGCAGGTAGCATCATCAAATTCCTACTAATGGAGGCCAAATTGGGAAAATATGACCATCTGGGTCTTCCCAAAATGCCCCCAATTAGCTAACCCCAAGTTTGTAGGTCTTTTGGAGCTTCCTAGGTAGGACATTGGGACAGTACCTTTTCGGCATTTTGTTGTAGGTGAATTCGTCCCACCCCGGAGCGAATTCAAATCGGTGAGGAATTTCCTGACTGTTCTTTTTGTAGTGCCCTCCTGATGATGTCTTGATGCCCCTATCAAATTTCTAGAGCATTTGGATTCATTTTAGTCATAGTTTAATTCATTTTTCTCATTCACTTATCGTAGGCTTGGGGATTGCATGCTTTGTTTCATCCGCAGGTGCTACTAACTACTTCTTGTTCCTTTGAATGTAGGATCAGAACATTGGAGGAGCAGCAAGGAATCAAAATTCATAGACACAAGCGGTGGTGACATTCTGGTCCACCCATCTTACATGTGGGCACGCGGAAGAAGGAAAGGCACCCATGGATGTAACAAGAACGCATGCTTAAACGCTCCTAGCCCTTGGAAAGGAAGGATGCGCATTGTAACCGAGTTTGAAACATATCAATAAAAAGGGCTGTCTTCTTTATTCACTTTTGTTTCATTTCGATTCACTCATGCCTTTCTCTCTTTTCATGCACTTTCAAATTCCTAGGATTTAGCGTTGAGTTCGGTTTTTTTTGTTTGCATTTCGTATTCGCTTTCCTTTTTGCTTTCGTATCCTCGTGCTTTCAGTGGCGATCATGGTGGGACCCTATCCTCTACCTTTTTGGATCAGAAATTTGATCAAAATTTACCTTGCTTGCAGGTATCTTTTTTTTGGAACGCGGGACTGCTGTTCGTTCCAGTCTGTGGCGAACACAAAACTGTAATTCGTCTCACCCAGGGACGAATTGGAATGCGCCCCACCCTAGGACGAATACAGTCCTGTAATTCATTCCACCCCGGGATGAATTCCAGTCTGTGAAGTTTCTGGGCAGAAACTCAGGACCGACAGATGCGGGCAGAGAAGAGGTAAGGATTCTGCATTTTCTCTGTCATTTTCTATTTTCAGTGTTTCTATTTTTTGGATTATTTGTTTGCTTAGGGAAAGTTTTTCTTTTTGTTGTTTGCTTGTTTCCTTTTGCAAAATAAAAAGAACCCCACACACCACGTGGCAACTTAAAAACCAAGGCACTGGTCGTAAAACCCCAGCCCTTGATCAAGACCAACGGTGGATTTCATCACCACCTTGGCTTGAATTTTGCATCCATTACCCCGATCGCAACTATTGCTAGACGTAAATCCTGATGAAAGCTGACCGAGTGTAGCTGGGGTGATTCCCAGTGCACGAGGATAAGTCTTCTATGGTAGGTGTCATAAATAGGGTGATTCCCCTTCCGTACCGCCTATGTTCCACGTACCATCTGCTCTCACGTACCTATAGTTTCCCTCACGTAAGGGCGGGTATATAGAGAGGTTGGTATATCGGCCTGGCAATGGTATATCGAAGGGGCGACCAATTTTGGGAGTCATAAGAGCCCTCATTTTGCATTTAAACGTTCTTTAAAAACCTTCAAAACCAAAAACAAAAAGAAACAAAAACAAAAACAAAAACAAAAAAAATCAAAACACACTAAACCAGGTTTAGGACACACTCTCAATATTTAAATGAGATAATCACTGTTTGTGTATGTGTGTGCTCCTTTTCTTTTGTTTAGTGTAGCATAAAAAATCATAAAAGAGATAAAAACCTACATAGCTTGTAGGAAAGCACCACCATGGTGTACACACGTAGCCAAGCCCAATCAAGGGCGAAAGCTACGAAAAGTGTACAAGGGGGCACAAGTCGCCTTCGCTACAGCACCAAGGACTTGGTCATACCGCCTTGGCGGCCCGACCCGCAAGAGAGTCCGCATCAGTCCATGTCAAGATGGAACTATAGGGACACCCCTTTGAGGGACACGCCCGTTCATCATAGCCCCTTTCAGGAGGAGTCCTTACACGTGGCACTCAACATAGACAAGAAAGCTCCCTTAGAAGCTCGATATGAGTGGCCACCGCATGATGAAGTGCTAGAGCGGCATAGTTTCCATGAGGAGAGGCCACATGATGATGGCCTCCCCCCTTTGCCCCCCATCACTGTTAGAACCAATAGACAAAATCCAGAGCGTAAGGCTCTTCAAACCGGGTGAGCTAACTCTGCCCACCCCTTTCACACATATGAAAGGGAGCACGAGGAAGATGATTACATTCCTCAAGAGCAATATACAGCGTGGGGGCCATGCGCTTCCGCACCAGCTAGATACCATGATCACCCACTGAGGCCAGAGCCTCGGGTGAATGCCGCCAACCTCGACAGAGGGAAGCAACCTATTGAGATCTCGGATCATCGCGACCGAGGTAAGTGCATAGGAGAGGCATCTAGGCCTCCTAGGCTCAATATGGCAGAACAAATTGACCTGGAAGTCACCAGACATGCCGCCCGCCAAGCGCAGATCACGCGGCTTGAGCAAGACCAACAGCAGCTAGAGCATTTATATCGCCTTAGCAAAGAGCGCATTAGGCGCCAAACAGATGAGCTGCTACATAACCCGGTGCCTGAGAGGGTTCCAACCCCGTGCACCCAAAGGGCAGAACCATATGAGAGGCATAATCCCTTGGTGCGAGATAGGTCTCCGTGACCTTACCAAGTGCTGCCTCCGAGACCCCCTAGACCTGAGCGGGAGGCCACTCCCCGGAACAACGATGGGTACCCTCCGCGGGGACCCACCCAGGGTCATAGGTCTCATCCAGAGACTCCTCAGGAAGCTTACGAGGAGTATGAGCAAGAAGATGAGTGGGCTAAAATGCCCTACCTAGGCGGAGGAGTTGCCATCCGGCCACCCCTTCATAGGCCTCAAGTCTCCCACAACCCACAACGGGAGCAAACTAAAGAGGAAGAGATTAAATCTTTCGATGCATACAAAGCACTGCTAGAGCGGCTGGAGTCTGTGGAGACCAAAACTTTTGGGCCCCAAAAGCCCACTTTACGCCAGCTTCACAGTCATCCTGTGCATCCGTCAGTGCCAGCACCTCCTTACCTCGAGCACTTTAAGCTGCCTCAGTTGGCAACCTTTAGAGGTGAGGAGGATGCTCAAGAGCATGTGACAAGGTTCTTGAGCCAATGCTTCGGCATTCAGGACAATGATGCTTTGTTATTGAGAACATTTATAACCACATTCGCAGGCCCTGCCTCGGATTGGTTTACTCAATTACCAAAGCACAACATTAACAATTTAGATCAGTTAGTGGATGCGTTCCTCGAACGCTTCACCTTCAATACCAAGAAGAAGGCATCACTAAGTGACTTAGCCAGCCTCAGGCAGTATGAGGAGGAGACCATGGCGGCCTACGGGAATCGATGGAGGACATTGCTCTCAAAGCTGCCCTACCTCCCTCCTATGTCCGACCTCACTCGAGATGTTCTCCAAAAGTTGTTTGAGATCGATCTCTGTGCTATTGCAGCTGCAACAATATGCCACCTTAGAAGAAGCTCTGGCACAAGCCAGAATTATTGAAGAGATCAAAATATAGGATGGCGAGATAGCCAAGCCTAAGAAAAAAGAGTGGACTAAAAACACTAAAGCTGGGACCACGCAACAAAAACCCGCTGCGGTTAACCAAGTTGCTATCAATGTCCCTAAACCTGTGCAAGCAACTCAGCCTCAAAAGGCTAATTATCAGGTAGTGCCTCCCAACAACTATGACAGAGAAAATCAGAGGCAAGAACAGGGTCAGCAGCGTCGCCCTAGGCGACAATTCACACCCTACACAGAGTCCAGGGACTCCTTGTTTGACCGCTTGTTAGCGGTAAACCTGATCAACCTGCCAGAGATTCAGACTATAGATCCCAATGCACCCAAGCCTAAGGGGTATAGAGAGGACTTGTACTATAGGTTCCATAGGCGGTAGGGACATGACCTAAATGCCTATTGGAAATTTAAGGGCTTGGTGCAGGACCTAATTGATAACAAGACCCTAGCGATGGATAATCCCGTCGCACCAAGCAATCAACAAATGGAGGTCTTCAAAGACCCCTTGCCTGCTCATGCTCCGTAGGCAAAGACCCTACAAGTTAACGAGGTCACACAGTAACTTGCCCCATGCAGGGATACGTAGGGATGATCAAGTATAGTGACTCGGAACAGGAGGTATCCGAGCATGAATGCTCCTGCGATAGCGGCAGGAGAGGTGCCAACAACTTCGCAACCACAACAGCACCTTGCACAACCTCCTCCACCTAAGCCGGTGGCCACACTTCGGACCAAACTAACTCAGAGTTTGAGGACCACCTCGGCTAGGCTCTCCATATACGAGCTTATACAACAATCTACGCCCCATCGAGAAGCTCTAATGGAGATTTTGAAAGCCATCGAGTTGCAGCCCCATGAGACAAATTCTTTCAACAACTTTGTGGGGCATGTAAAATGATGCACTGAGCCGGTCATCACATTTTGAGAAGATGAATTGAGATCAATGGATTGATGACATGGTGGATCCACCCCTGCACGTTATCGCGTGGGTCAACGGGATCCCATACAAGAGGGTGTTGATAGACACTGGCTCGTCCAGCAACATCATCACAACTGCGGCTCTCAAACATTTGAAGTTGCCCGCATCTCACATCACAGCTTCCACCTACACTCTGCGAGCATTCAATGACGCAATCTGCTCGACAGTCGGCACAATAGTCCTACCAATCCAAGTGGGACAAAAGACCATACCCACATTGTGCCACGTATTGGAGGGTGAGATGGCCTACAACATCTTGTTGGGCCGGCCATGGATCAGGGACATGAAGTGTGTCCCTTCGATAGCTCACCAATGTTTAAAGTATACATTTGAAGGGGAGGTGCATGTAGTCCCGACGGACTTGGAACCCTTCAAGTATTGTAATGCGGTGCAACTGATGCCGCAATCGACCCTGCCATCAACGCATTTGGATTTCTAGTTAAATCCATCTAAACAGGGTCCGATTCCACAGGCATCCCCGTTAACAAGTTCTTCAAAATCCCAGCCGGGTTCATCTTCATCGTCTGGTCCTCCACCAACGACACCATCTATGGGGGCCAAACAGAAGGACAAAGGGAAGAAACCCCTGGAAGAGGCAAAACCTTTGGAAGAGACATTGCCATCAGTATCAACTATCTCTACTGAGGAGATGCCTAGCCGGATGGAAGTCGAGGCTTCTAGCCCACCCGACATGGAGTGGACTCAAGGAGAACTTCCATTCCCTCCCCCTCAACCGCCAACGATCACCGTTGAAATGGCCAATACGGGCCTGGGGGAGTATCTGGTGTGGAATATTGTAGCAACACCCACACTAGAGTCCATGCAGGACATGGGGAGACCTCGCCTTCCCATTGGCACTATTGTTCCCCTAGGCTACCCGTCGAACCAGACAAATTTTGTGTATGGGGGCCTTGATCATGGCATTGCACCATGCACGCAAGAGGACGAAGACGAAGAGCCTTTTGCTGAAAATGTCAACTATTTGTCTAACCCAGACTTTGCTCTAAGATACCTTGGCCAATGCAATTGGCACGGATATGGGTTAGGCCGATATGAGCAAGGGATACGTGTTCTTTGCCAACCAAGATACCAAATGCCATATGACAAGTCAGGAGTAGGGTTCAACCACCCCCTCCCTTTGGACATCTTGGTGGAGAACATGCAAGGCCTAGGGATAGGCAACAAGGGGGGATTGGCATCAGATCCATATGCCAACCCTAACACCACATATACATTGAGGGATTATCTCCCATTAACGACAATCAACCTTGTTGGCTCTAGCAATCCCTTCCCTTCGCTCGAGAGAGGAGAAAGCTCGAGAGCTCATTTTCAAGGAGGGTCTAGACAATGTCAAGAAGGGTCCTCGGAGGATGAGTCGGAGTATGAGGTAGCACCATGGGACCCCTTCAAATCAGATAGCGATCACTCACAGGTGATCCCCATGGATGAATATCAAGAAAGCCTCTTGACAATGTTCCCCCTGGATGCTCCCATCGAGCAAGCGCCGCTCCAAGGAAATCAAGTCCCCCCACGGAGAGCGAAACAACCTAGGTGGGACCACATCAATTTGCTTGAGCAAGGCGAGCCTTTAATGCCACAAGCAGTCAGAGCCAACGAAGGCCTTTGGATCTTCGATAGTGATTATGAAGATGAAACAGAGATGGCATATCTTAATCACATGCGACAGATGCAACATCGATGCCCCTTGGAGATTAACGACATATTTGAACAATTAAACATAGTGCCAGGGCATGAGTGGTACGTAGACCCAGCGCGGTGGGACCAAGTGTTGGATCCGCTACTCTGGGCATACGAAGAGCACCTTCCACCCGAGAGACCCTATAGTGACATCAGTGCCGAGGGTAGACCCTGTCTTCCTATCCGCACATAGGGCCGATCCATTCGTGCCCGTCCCTCTAGAGCCATATCCAGAGCATAGAGAGCATCCAGGATGTCCGAGTAACCACACCCATGGTAATGGAGACCAAAATCATTTCATCAACATGATCTCCATTGACTTAACCGCCCCCATCCACAATCCGACCGATCCGACATAGTCATTGTATCTAGACATAGATGCCATAGACTGGGATCGCGTCAATTCCCCTCCATCCCCATCCGAGTACTGGCCTTTCGATGAAATGCTTCATTTTACCCCCGGGCCAACTCAGGATATCTTCCATGCTGAAGAGGGACCCGAGGTTCCTAACGATGATCTAAACTCAGCAAATGATATCCACTTGATCCCAACTCCACATCAGTTGGAAGACGGATCCCACATGTCGGTCGAGGAGACGACTGACGTAGACATCGGCTCAGATCCAATGAATCCACAGATCATCAAGCTAGGGGTAAGTTTATCCCCCGAAGAGCAAGCCGACTACATTGCCCTTCTCAAAGAGAAGAAGGAGGTTTTTGCATGGTCATACAGAGACATGTCGGGGCTAGATCCGTAGCTAGTCACGCATAATCTAACGCTTGATCCGACAGTCAAGCCAGTTAAGCAAAAACTATGCAAGATGCACCCAACAGTGGCCTTAATGGTCAAAGATGAATTGCAAAAGCTGTTGGATGCACAGTTTGTCATCTGCATGGATTATCCACCATGGCTGTCCAACATGGTGCCCATCAAAAAGCTCGACGGGAGGATTCGCATATGCACTAATTTTTGAGATCTAAACAAAGCGAGTCCTAAGGATGATTTCCCCTTGCCGAGCATCGATGCATTGGTAGACGCTACAGTGGGTCACGAAATGCTTTCCCTCATGGATGGTTTCTCGGGATACAATCAAATTTGTATCAATCCCGAGGACCAGCTAAAAATGGCATTCACAATGCCTTGGGGAACATTTTGTTATAAGGTCATGCCTTTTGGCCTTAAAAATGCTGGCGCCACCTACCAACGTGCCATGACATACATCTTCCATGATTACATGCACAAGACTTTGGAAGATTACATGGATGATTTGTTGGCCAAATCTCTTTTGCGCCCGGATCATCTCGGTGACTTAAGCAAGATCCTCGATCGCCTCATGGAGCATAAAGTCAAACTGAATCCCAAGAAGTGCATTTTTGGCATCACATCTGGAAAGCTCTTGGGTTTCATAGTCTCAAAATGAGGCATCGAGGTGGACCCAAACAAAGTCAAGGCAATCCTTGAAATGGTTCCCCCAACTACCATCAAGCAGCTCAGAAGCCTGCAAGGAAAGGTCACATCGATCAAGCGCTTCATAGCGCAGCTATCTGACAAGTGCCGACCAATGAACAAGTTGTTGCACAAGGGGGTAGCATTTCACTGGGATGACGAGTGCCAATCAGCCTTTGACGACATCAAACAATACTTGGCTTCGTCGCCAGTATTGGCACCACCTAGACCAGGAGTGTCATTCTACTTATACATCTCAGCTACTGAGGTGGCACTGGGAGCCATGTTAGCCCAGAAGAATGAACTTCATAGAGAATAGGCTACTTACTATCTTAGCCGCACCCTGGTCAGCTATGAACTTAACTATGCATACATTGAAAAACTCTGCTTGGCAGTGGTGTTTGCTACCAAAAAGTTGTGCCATTACATGCTGAGCAACAAGACGTATGTTGTGTCTAAGGAGAATCCATTGCGGTACATGATGAGTCGTACTTATCATAGTAGTCACACGGCGAAATGGATCATGTTGTTGATGGAATTTGACATAGAGTTTATCGGACAGAAATCCATAAAAGGTCAGGTCATAGCCGATCAACTAGCAGAGGCTCCTCTCGAAGACGACCAGCCTCTGACTATAGAACTACCCGATGATGGGGTCTTCCATGTCTCGGAATCACCAGATTCTGACGAGCCTGAGTCACAGGCCGACATAACCCTATTTTTTGATGGTTCTAAATGTGAGCAAGGTGGTGGCACGGGAATAGTATTCTTCACACCGCAGGGCGCTCCAATGCCCCTGTCATTTAAATTAAATTTCCCATGCACCAACAATAATGCAGAGTATGAAGCCTTGCTCATAGGTCTTCAGACAACAATCACCATGAACATTAAATGATTGAATATCTTTGGTGATTCACTGTTAATTGTCAACCAAGTCAAAGGGGTATTCCAATGCAAATGCCCAGTTCTGCAGGCCTACAAAGCCCTTGTGGACAAATTCTTGGCAAAGCTTGAATGGTACGACATCGAGGCACTCCCTCGGTCATCGAACCATTTTGCGGACACTATGGCCTCTTTGGGGTCGCTAATCCCGCAAGACATTTCTGGTGATATGACAACCATTCAAGTCAAAACACTATCGCAATCAGCGATGGAGCGAGCAAGCTCTGATTTAACGCCAGGAATCCACTTGATCCAGATTGAGCCATCCATGGATAGGTTCTCTCGAATCCACGATCGTCTGAAACATGCCAACTGGGGGTCCTTGTTCTCCCCTACTCCCCTTAATAGCAATACAACGCTATTCTTGCAAGTTCTCTCCCGCTCAGCTTTTGCTAGGGATGAACTTCAAGAGGGACTGGCTATTCATACCATCGAGGCTTCTGATCAGCAGGATTGGTATTCCCCCGTCAGGGACTACCTCAAGTTAGGTAACCTCCCGCTTGGATTGACGCATGCCGCAAAACGAGCACTCAAGCAGAAAGTGGCAAAGTATGTCTTGTTAGGAGACATTTTGTACCATCGTAGCTATGAAGGGATCCTCCTTCGTTGCTTGGACCAGCAAGAGTCCGCTTGGGCAATCACCCAAGCACACGATGGTACATGCGGTGGCCACTTCAGTGGTATGGCCATCGCAAAGTGCATCCTTCGCATGGGCTATTATTGGCCATCTTTAGAGCGAGATTGTTGCGCATATGTGCGGAAGTGCGTGAAGTGTCAACATCATGCCAATTTGACACACGTACCTTCCCAGGCCTTGCAGTCGATCCAGTCGGCTTGGCCATTTTCGTAGTGGGGCTTAGATCTCATCGAAAATATCTCCCCTGCGTCGTTCGGCCGTCACACGTTTATCATAATGGCCACAGAGTATTTCACCAAGTGGGTGGAAGCGGTTCCGCTAACCTCTACGACTGGACCCCGCATTGTGGAGTTCATTTTGCATAACATCATATGTCATTTTGGTATTCCATCCAAGATAATCTCGGATAATGGGACGTCATTCAAGAACAAATATGTGCGTGCTTTGACCACAAAGTACAAAATTCAGCATAGTTTTTTGACACCCTATTATCCATAGGCAAATGGGCAAGCAGAGGCGTCAAACAAAATGCTAGTTGCTATCCTTAAAAAGATAGTCATAGACAATCATAAGGATTGGCACATTCAGATCCCACTTGCCCTATGGGCTTATCGCACTAGCATTCGGACGCCCACCGGGGCAACTCCATTTTTGCTCGTGTATGGCTCCGAGGCAGTCATGCCTCTCGAGTTGGAGATTCCCTCCCTGCGCATATCAATGCAAGAGTTCATCGATGATGACACTGCATGCGAGGCCCGGTTAGACCAGCTTACGTTGCTTGACGAACGACGCGTTAATGCTCTCGAGCATTTACGTATCTATCAAGAGCGACTTAAGAAAGCATACAACATGAAAGTTCACCTGAGGGACTTTCGGATTGGTGACTTGGTCTTAAAAGAAAACCAACAGAACTCTAGTTTGCCGTCCCATCTAAGGGACAAGTTCACGGCAAATTGGTTAGGTCCATATGTAATTGATAGCAAAATAGGACCTGGAACATACCGGCTAGCCTCTCTTGATGGAATCAAGGAACTAGAACCCTTGAACATCAGTCACTTGCGGCCATTCCATATTTAAAGGAGCCATAGCCCACCCAAAAAGCTCCAAGGATTCCCATAATCGCTTGGTCAACCCAAAAAGCTCCAAGGATTCCCATAATCGCTTGGTCAACCCAAAAGCTCCAAGGATTCCCATAATCGCTTGGTCAACCCAAAAAGCTCCAAGGATTCCCATAATCGCTTGGTCAACCCAAAAGCCCAAGGATTCCTACTACTAAGGTTGAAAAAGCTCAAGGATTCCCATAATCGCTTGGTCAACCCAAAAAGCTCCAAGGATTCCCATAATCGCTTGGTCAACCCAAAAGCTCCAAGGATTTCCATAATCGCTTGGTCAACCCAAAAGGCTCCAAGGATTCCCATAATCGCTTGGTCAAAAACAAGAAAAATTCAAAAACAATAAAATCATCAAAAATAACAAAAATTTGCATCTCATTTCCATGCATACGCAACATCATCATAATAGTACAGAGTTCTTTTGCATCTCATCTGCATACTCACAAACATCAATCCCTCAAAAATACAAAAATATATAGCTGCATTAAGCATCACATCCATACAGTGCATATTTGTGGTCATACAGGTCGCAGCACCATAGACTGTCATTACTTGGCAAAAACCATCATCTTCCACATTTTTTGCTTTATCAATAGTTCATCGCCTATAACCGCCATTCACGTTATTCTCCCACATCATAGTGAGTTGTTTCTAATGTATCGAGAGTTTTCAGTCATTCGGTCGTCATTAGCTTTCTAGCCACATACTGTACCAAGTCAGACAGATTTTACGAAGGTAGAATTATACTTGGATCACACCTTGTTACGTAGCATCCCAACACAAGTTAAAACATATAACAAAATTCCCAAGTTGTGTGAATGAAAGATGAACCCTGCAAAGCAATCCAGGTCACCATAAGCGAAATGGCTATCTTGCTCATCCCCCTGTGCGAATGACCCCAAAGAATGCTGAGAGTTGGCAAAAGGACAAGCATCCTCCCTACCCAATTCCCCAAGAATCCCAAGTTCTCAAAAAGGTTGCAAAACATCAGAACAATTTGCAAAAGTCAAAACTCCAAAATTTGATATCACAACCAAAGTGCACACATCAAAAGGCACAAACAATAGTGATTCTCATCACTCCATATCCTAATCCCTTGCTCAAAAGAAAAATAATAATACAAAAATAAATAGTGATTTTTATCACTACAAAAGAGCAAGTATCCCAATACAATTGAAGAAAAGAAGGGAGTCGAACTTGAATCCCTGGAACTCTCAGCATTCAGACGGGTCATGAGGCAAACCTCAGTACCGGTTTGGTTGATAGCCTATCGGTCACTGGTGGTAAACCTCCCGCATGACGATATATCTATCACATTAACTTGTGTGCAGATCAATGTTTGCATGTGGATGAGCTAGCTTATGGTATCCTACGATAGCACCGTAGATTAATCTGACTAAATACAACAAAGGAGTTAGTGGAGCTAATCAGGTGATCCTCAATACAAGTTTGGTTGATAGCCTATCTAGCACTGGCGGTATCCTGACCAACACCACATAAATGAACTCAATTGCACACACAGGGATGTGAAATAACTTGGTCCAAAACAAGTCCGATTCATACCTTGTTCAAAAAGTCTTGTGAGATAAAGTACAGTCATGGCTAGTTAGTTAAAACATCTGAGTCTCAGAAAACCTTAACTACATTTGAAACCAACTTGCTATATTTTAGTCTCGCCATACCAAAAAAAAAAAAAACATGTATGCCTACAAAGCTATTCACCGCAGCAATCGCCTAGGACAAAAAGCCATAAAGTTCTAAATAGTCTATGGTGCGACTACCAAACATCACAAATTCAATTCATCCATTCCATTTGCATATCATATCAATTACAAACATTCACATTTTATCAACACATATGCATTCATCACTATAACTTAACATGCATACATCCATATTCATCAATCATCATGCATAAAATCAAATCATCACATGCGCATAAACAAAATAAAGTCTGTATATATATATCATCAAAAATGCCCGTAGGCTACAAAGAGCTGGTCCTCTAACCCCGCAACAAAATCCAAAATCTCAAAACCCCCAAGCCTAAGGCGTCGGCCACCATGATCATGCAGGATCGGTGCGACGGGAACTACCCCCTGGTGTGGGTCCTATGGGACCCCTCAGGGCTAGCCCTCGCATCACGCCTACTACCACCTCCCTCATCCAATCGCCTATGATGAGATGATGTTGACTGCTCAGTATCATTGCCCCTCATCCGGCGTGATGACCCACCTCCCGAGGGCTCAGGTAACCGCCCATCGAGGTGGATAATCTCTCCCTCCATATCCATCCGATGTCGAGACCAATCCATTTTTCCCGTCGTCCATGGTAACCCCGGTTCTCCACTCTATGTGTTGTACCCTCTCCGTGGGTGTGCTGGATCCCTTCCCTCGATGGTCATTAGCTCTCCATGAGTGTTTGGTGTCCCCATCTCGTGTGGTGACTCCATCTCCGTTCGCGGTGGCTGATGGTGCCTCCTCCCACCCCCCTCTCAAACCACCATCGAACCAGAATCCCGCCCATCTGGAAGTCAACCTCTGCCATCTCCACTGGACCATCCACTCCCAACTCCTCCCCGTGCCCAAAGCATCGTATCAGCACCGCTGTCCGTTGATCCCGCGACGTCATCCTGATCGGTAGTCCATCTATCGAAATCCGTAGAAGCCGATAGACATCCTCCAAGGTCACTGTCATCTCCCCTGTTGGGAGATGGAAGGTGTTGGTCCGAGGATCCCACAGGTTGATCAGGGCCATCAGATAGGCCCGATCCCCGACCACAGGCTCCAGTCGAGCCACCTACTTGAGCCCAAGGGCATCAAGCCACTCCCAGTCAGCCACAATCAGCGCCCCCCGTGCTTCCGCAAAAGCAGTAGGTACACGATACCGGCTCTTCACAACCTGCAAAAGAAAACAACACAAAAACATTAAATTCAAAAAAAAAAAAATTCACCTAGGTTTTAACTACGTTTTCCGCTCAGTTTTAAGCTAAGTCTTGGTTTGTGTTCAGCTCAGTTTTAGGGTTTCAATTTTAATTTTGAAAAGCAACATAACAAAGAAAATTAAACAAATCACTTGCAGTTTTAAAACATATAACAAAAGCAATAACGCTAAGGAGCACTTACTGGTCTCGCTTCGGCTCCGCCGCTCGAATCGGTTTGTGCACTCATGATGTCGGGAGAAATTCGGTAGCGCTTCGCTTCACAGAATTGACCTCCTCCTCCGTAGAGCTCCAAATCGCCAAAAAACACAAGTGCAAATGAGCCCAAAACCTAGTTTTGGCCTTTAAATAGGCTTTTTGAGCCTGTAATCGTTCCTCCCTGGAATGAGCACTCTGGTTAGCACTCGTTCCACCCTAGGATGAATACTACATAGGAATTCATCCCACCCTGGAATGAATTCAGCACACAAATTTCAAAAATAGAAAAAAATGCACAAAAATGCACCAAAAGCAGCAATAAACTTGTCCAATGAGAGTGCTTTTGCACTTGACATTTCGGGCATGCAAAATAGATGTCGGGGTCACAAATCCTCACTATCCTACTCCCTAAGAAGGCTACCATAGCCGGACCGCTCCATGGGAAGACGGATCTTCGAGAATTTCATCCCCAAACGGCGTCCCCAAAAGGGTCAAAACCCACCCAAAAATAGCAATAGAGTTGCCGAACGAAGGCGCCTTCGTGCCTGACATTCTTGGCATCCAAAATAGATGTCGGGGTTATAAATCATCACCATCCTACTCCCTAAGAAGGCCACCATGGCCGGACCGCTCCACGGGAAGACGGATTTTTGACAATTTCAGCTCCAAACGGCGTCGCCAAAAGGGTTAACACCCACCAAAAATAGGTCTAAATGTCAGAAAACTGCACACACAATTCAAAGATAAATCTCTGAAGGCACCCTTACCTAAGTCATCTTGGGTCAAGCGACTCGTCGCTTTTCTCATGTAGGTCATTCCCTCATCGATTCGTCGCTTGAGGGGGTAGTCACACTTAGTCACCAATCAACAAATACACACCCAATCATGGAAATAGCATGCATTCAAAGAATCATTGACAAAGACAATCACGCCCCTGCTTGGGGCAGTAAACAAGCAATAATCACAAGTTGATCAATCACTTGGCATTCATGAATCATGAACTCAAGGTTCCCACAGACAAAAGGTTGCGCCCTTTGCCTATTCATGACTGATCAATGTCCAAGTTCAAGTAACACCTCACCGAACAAGGTTAACACTTGAATGAAGTTCCTTCGCTCGTCAGAAGCAAGGATTCAAGAATGCATGCCCTTTTCATGCTTGGGGCATCAAAATTTGGTTAGGTTACTAAGAAACCCTAATCATTAGTGCTTTGGTTATCTATTTTTGCTCGACGCTACGCCTTGCACAACGCATCCCAAAAAGGGGCATCTATAGACACCAAAACAACACCAATCCGATTATGTGACTACAAACACTAATCACTTTGACACACAGCCCCAAGGGCAGCCCCTAGAGGTTAAACAGTGGTCCTAACCACTCTCACAGTAGTTTTGGAAGGTCAGAGATCAGTTTGGCACCTTCAAGCACTTTGCTCAATATCCGTTCCACCCTGGAATGAATTCAAACTAGGATTCGCCCCACCCAGGGATGAATTCTGAATTCACTCCGGGGTGGGGCGAATTGCAGGTTTGATGGGCAAAAATTCAAATCTTGACAAATGGCAGCTCAGATCCGCCACTCAATGCTTCCTTCATCGCATGGGAGTATGGGTGAGCATTTTTGAGCGTTAGAGGCATTTGCAAGGTCAGTCATGAAGTCCCAATTCAAGGAGGAATCTCCTTCCCCCTGGGAGGGCATGGCTGCCATGTGGCGCCTCTGCATGCCCATTTCAAGAGACCTCTAGGTCTATAAATTGGTGAGTTTCCTCACCCCAAAATATACAGAGAAGGAGCATTTTAGAGCAACGAAGTGCTGCCATTTTATTTACACGCCTCACACCTTTTGGATTTGCGCCTTTCACATCCTTGATCTCCTTTAGAGGGGAGGTCATTGGGTGACTATTGGGAGGATGAATATTGAGCCCAAAACCCAACATTTGGCCACAATATCCCACCAAATTTTTCGACAATACCACACAAGAGGTTTTGGACCCATCCCAAGTGGATTGGTGCCAAAATCAGGCCCCAAACGGCGGGCGGCCTGCCCCATGGGCGCCCCCTCCCACACTGCCACAATCTTAATCGCCCCCTTTCGGAATGATGGGAATTCCATGGTAGACTTGTTTTCTTTCATTTTTGCATTCAGTTCTATGATGCTTAGATAGGTTGTCATTTGAATTTCGTCTCGTTTTGAACAATTTTGACCATATTTCTATCTTTGCTCGCTTCTACTAACTTGCAGGTAGCATCATCAAATTCCCGCTGATGGAGGCCAAATTGGGAAAATCTGACCATCTGGGTCTTCCCAAAATGCCCCCAATTAGCTAACCCCAAGTTTGCAGGTCTTTTGGAGCTTCCTAGGTAGGACATTGGGACAGTACCTTTTCGGCGTTTTGTTGTAGGTGAATTCGTCCCACCCCGGAGCGAATTCAAATCGGTGAGGAATTTCTTGACTGTTCTTTTTGTAGGGCCCTCTTGGTGGTGTCTTGATGCCCCTATCAAATTTCCAGAGCATTTGGATTCATTTTAGTCATAGTTTAATTCATTTTTCTCATTCGCTTATCGTAGGCTTGGGGATTGCATGTTTTGTTTCATCCGCAGGTGCTACTAACTATTTCTTGTTCCCTTGAACGTAGGATCGGAACATCGGAGGAGCAGCAAGGAATCAACATTCATGAGACACAAGTGGCGGTGACGTTCTGGTCCGCCCATCTTACATGTGGGCACGCGGAAGAAGGAAAGGCACCCATGGATGTAACAAGAACGCATGCTTAAACGCTCCTAGCCCTTGGAAAGGAAGGATGCGCATTGTAACCGAGTTTGAAACATATCAATAAAAAGGGTTGTCTTCTTTATTCACTTGTGTTTCATTTTGATTCGCTCATGCCTTTCTCTCTTTTCATGCACTTTCAAATTCCTAGGATTTAGCGTTGAGTTCGGTTTTTTTTGTTTGCATTTCGTATTCGCTTTCCTTTTTGCTTCCGTATCCTCGTGCTTTCAAATGTAAATATAGCACTTAGGGGCACAACATAATGATTAGGGTTTTGGTTCTTTTTCGGGAGGTCCAAGGTTCAAATCACGGTATGGGTGGGTGTGTGAGGGGGTGGGTGTGTAGTGGCTTTGTGGCATGTGTGAGGTGGTGGGTGTGTAGTGTTTTTGTGTTAAATTCCCTATTGATAAGTATAGCTCTCAAATTTAAGAGGGTTCAAGGTTGAGAGGAGACTGCTCAGTCATGTATCATAGGAGTTTCTCACAATAACCAAATAAAAAAAAATAGAATGTAAATATATTTTTATTGAATTTTTTTAAATTTATATTTTTATGTTTATATTTATATATATTTTTTTGTTGTTAGTGTTACGAACATAACTTAGGTATTATATAGGTTAAATTATAACATTTTATAAGAAATTTTGTATAAACATAGGTATTGTAATCTCGATTCTAAATATATAAATTATATTTAATTTTATAGTTACATATTTTTTATTTATTGATTATTAAAATAATTTTTGAAATTCCTGTGAGTGTGATCTATTGGCAATGATGTCACTTGCATTATCAGTGATATGACCCTGGCTTAATCCCCATAAATAGAAAATAGACTCATTAGATTAATAATCATAAGAACTTACAATGCTTTTATAACACTCCAATCAGTTTGAAATCTCTACTATTATGGAGATCTTACTTGCTCTTGCTATGTTTAGAAACACTCTAAACAATTCCCTATATGCTCTCACAACAAAACTGATTTCCTCTCAAATAGTAAAGTTGGTGCAACTATATTTAAATGAATGCTAAATATTTAGAACCTATATACTTTAGGGAAGATACTCTAAAGTATGCTCTAGAGTCCAACATGATGTGTATAAGAAGTATTACTAAAAAAAAAAATGTTTGAAAGCAAAACTAAACTCTTTTCATTAAGGAAGTTATTTTTAAAAAATGCACATAAAAATATATAAATCATACCCACGTGTTGTAGGTGAGTTGGATTGGGTAGGGCAATCCTCCAAGGGAGGCCCCTGGTTCGAATCTCCACCCTACCAACACACATTGGGCACCCAAAATATATTTGATTATGCTGGTGTGGTCAGGGCCGGACGCGACTCTCGGGTAATTTTGACGGTTTAGAACCTCCTAATCATGGTTTATCAGACCAAGGTAGTCCCGCAAGGGGTTTTTCACTAAATTCAAATATATATATATATATATATATATATATATATATATATACCTTGTACTAGATTTACTTGTCTAGATGTTTGGTGCCTAACATATCTATTGGAAATTTTATACTTGAGTTGAAAATGAATAAGAATATGGATGTTAATACCTAACCCCACTCGTCTAAGGGTTTGGAGGAAGTTTCTTTGGAGGGAACCTTGCTTGTGGACCTCCCCCAGCCTAAATTTCCAAGGACCTCCCTCCCAACCTTAGATTCTGTTATTTCTTCCATTCAAAGGCTGCTGACAAAATAGGATAGTGCTTCAGATTTACCTCTTAATGGGAAAGGTTTAAAAGCTAGTCCAACCTCAAAATATATTATTTCTTCCATTCGAATGTCACCAACAAAATAGGATAGTGCTTCAGACTTACCTCTTAATGGGAAAGGTTTAAAAGCCAACCTAGCCTTAGATTATGTTATTTCTTCTATTCAAAGGTCATCGACAAAACATGATAGTACTTTAGATTTGTCTCTTAATGGGAAAGGTTTAAAAGCCAACCCAACATTAGCTTACCTTATTTCTTCCATTCAAATCCTATCGATAAAATAGGCAAGTGCTACAGATTCACCACCTAATGGGAAAGTTTTAAAATCTAACCCCAATCACATCATAAGGAGTAGCAAAAAAGAGGTAGTGGATGTGGGAGCTAACTCTAACCAGGGGTGACCTTCGAACCAAGACTCAAGGCTGAGGGAGACCCTAAAAGACATAGCTAATGGAACCCAAATGACACTTTCTATGGGAGGGGGGAATCACCCCACCAAGTCTCGTAAATGAAAATATTATCTTGGAACATAAGGGGTTTGAATGACCCTTTGAAGCAAGGACTAGTTGCTTATATTAGGAAAGATCTGAAACCTCATATTTTTTTTATTCAATAAACTAAAATTAAGGAGAATAATTTTTATAAGGTTAAGAATGTCATATGGAAGGAGGCATGTTATTTTGCAAGCCATAATTTGTGAGCTTCTAGGGGTTTAATGTGTCTTTGGGATAATTCAAAAATTGAAGGTCGAGTGCTCTCTTTTCCTCACAAGTTCATTAACATGTTTTTCTACTGTTGATTTTCTAAAATATCTTGGGTTTTAACCAATATGTATGCTCCAAATTAATTTTCGGGAAGAGGAAGACTATGGGAGGAGTTGAGTGTAAATAGAAATGCTTTCCCTAAACTTGCTTAAATGTTGGTTGAGGATTTTAATTCCTCCTCTTTCCTCAGGAAAAAAGGAGGAAGCCAATCCCTCTCTAATGATATGGAGGACTTCATTTTTTTTGTCAATACTAATGAGTTGGTGGACTTTAAGCTAAAAGGAAGTAAATTCACTTGGAGTAATGGAAGGTTGGGGAACATCTTATCCAATCAAAGTTGGACAAGTTTTTTTTTTCTAAATAAGGGCTTCATCATTTTGGTGACTCTATTTTCTCTTTTCTTCCAAGAATAGGATCAAATCAAAATCCTTTGGTACTGTATGTTTTAGTTGGGAAGAGAATTTTTATGTTTTCCTTCCGTTTCAAGTTATGTGGATGAAAAATGATACCCTTGAGGCCCTGATAGCTGATTGGTGGAAGAAGGATTTTCCAGGTCCCCTAATAGCTCAAGTTGCCAATAAGTTAATATTTGTAAAGAGAAATTTAAAAGAATGGAATACAAATGCTTTTAATAATTTTTTCCAAAAAAAGAAATCCTTGAAACTACAACTTTTAGCCATTGAAGTTTTTGCAGAATATTTCCTCCAATAAAAGGCTAACAAAGATCTTGAAAGGAGTTTGTTGGTATATTTCTATAATATTTTGGCCTACGAGGAATCCTACTAGAGATAGAAGTAAAAGGCTCTTTGGTTGAAAGATGAAGATAGAAATACCAGGTTTTTCCATGCCACAACATGAGACATGGGAGCTTCAATAAGTTTATTGAAATTGTTGAGGATGGTACTAAAACTAGAAATATTTTGGAAATTTGTGAGGATGTTTATAATTTTTTAAAAATATCTTAGGAGTGGCAGTACCTATAGATGAGTAGGCCTCCAATTATTTTTTGAATTTTATTCCTTCTCTAATTATTAAACAAATGAACTCTAGTATTATCACTCTGTTCAAAGAGTCTGAAATCAAAGAGTAATGTTTTCCATAGTTTGTGAGAAGGCCCCTAGACTTGATGGTTTTTCTATAATTTTTTACCAAATATTTTGGAGAATTGTGGGAAGGATATATATAATGCTATGGGTGAAATTAAAAGTACCCTTCATATTCCCAACGATATTAATTCCACCTTTTTGGTTTTAATTTCTAGATTGGTAGGAGCTAACTCGAATAATTTTAAGAGTCTCTTGAAACTAAGAGACATATTGATGTATAAATATAAATGGTGTACATAAGTTCATGCTTAAGAAAGAGAAATAATGTTATATTATTGTGATTAAAATTGTTTTTGCTTTCCTTGTTTCTAATAGCACAACTAGAATGATGCTTCGTGATGATTCTGGATGTAGAAATGTAGAATCATGTTTTTGGATGACAAGGAACATGAAAATACCTATGATAAAGTTTTTGTCTTCTTGATACCATATTTTTTGTTGCATATGAAACCTTTATAATCACTAGTCTACTAGGAAAATACGAAGCCAACGGGACCCTCGATCCTCTAGGGAATTGAACTGGGGAAACCTAACGACAAGCGCTCAACCACTACCAACTGACCTATCCCTTTTTGGGAAAATATTAGGGTAAAGCATTGGTTTATCCCTTACCTACTAAGAAAAGACGAAGCCAACGGGACCCTCGATCCTAAAGGAGATTGAACTAGGGAAGCCTAACGACAAGCACTCGGCCACTACCAACTGACCTATCCCTTTTTGGACAAATGTTAGGGTAAAAAATTTGTTTTTATGAGGGTTCTCATCCTCTCATACCACGGTTTGAACTTGGATCTCTTGGATGAAAACCTAAGGACTTACCACTATGGTATCCCTCATGGAAAAATATGTTAGGGTAATGCATAGATTTTTATAAGGGGTCTTGGTTTCCTTATATCAATGTTTGAACTTGGGTCTCTTAGATTAAAACCCAAGGACTTACCACTATTATATCTCTTCCAAGACACATTTTAGGGTAAAGCATGAGTTTTTGAAAGGGCCTAGTCCCTTGTTTCAGGTTTGAACTAGTGTCTCTTGGATGAAAACCCAAAGACTTACCACTAAGTATCCTTTCCAAGACACATTTTAAGATAAAACATGAGTTTTTAAAAAAGGCTCATTCCCCTTTAGAGAGAGGTTTTAATAAAAGGTTGAGTCCTCTTATATCAAGATTTAAATTGAAAAACTTATCTGATACCATTATTCACACGTCTTTGCACAGCATTTAAGAATTGAGTTTAGCATGGCAGAGTGGTGAATGGGAGTTTTCGTTATGAATTCTCTTCTTAGTAAGTGGGGTCCTAAGAGAGTGGGGAGGTTATCGTGAACAGGTTAAAGATTTTCTTACAGTGTCTTGTAATCTTAAATAAATTCTAGTTCCGTCGATACTCTTGTAAACAGTGCCGCGAGGTGTAGTTGCCGTGTGCGGCAGAACATTTGAAAAGAAAAAATGTCTCATTTCGCGTTTTCGTGCATAAAGCAACATTCACCCTAAACAGGCTCTTGACGACAACTCAAAAAGCTTTCGACTGTGATTTCTTAACTTATTTGTTTGTTTTCATAGAATTGGAGACGTGTTTCTTCGGTTCCGTGACATTTCTGGAGAAACAGTTAGTTGGCGAAAGGCTCCACAAAAGTCCAAGGTTAACAAAATTTCTTAATTTGACGCGGTTACGTCTTTGGACTAATCCAAAGGGACAGGAAACTAACCATTGAAGCATCCAATTTTACATATTAAATAGAACTTTGACAATTTTTAAAGAATGTGTCAAGTCCTTTTGTGCAGACAATGTTGAAGGCCATATTTCATCGTTCCACAGTCCACGCACAAGTGGCAGCACGTCTCTTAAAACTAAGCATGCAACATTTTTAATGGACTGACATTTATCTATTTTCTATAATCCTTTTCGGGGCACAATTTTTTTTTTTTTTTTTGAGAGGAAGCTTGTCTATTAAGAGTAAACTATGCAAACTAAATTGTTCTCAATTTATTGCAGATTTATATTAAAAAAAAACATATAAAATATCTAAATTTATATATAAAATTTGTGAAAAACAGTTTAAAAAGATGTTATGTTATTTTAGAGTAAAATCTAAGGAGGTACGAGTATCTTTTCTATCAAAAATACCTGGCACTAACTTACCTATGTTTTAATACAAAGTATAGTTTAACTAATCATTAAATGCAGAGTAGTAATAATAAATACATAAGGATGTCACACGTAGCTGTTATTATAACTGTTAATCCATAGATACATTAAAGTAGCTGTCAAGAAAATAATGGAATTTAGATTCTTAGCCATCCTCCCACTATACGGAACATTACAAAGACACTCATTTTGTAATAAACATTTTATATATAATTTTTTTTTTTATTATTATATATTTTTGATTAACTTTACAATGTCAAACCTTTTTAACAAGTTATTAAAAAATTAATTCTATTTTTAAAGCGTCTTCACTTAAAATGATATAATGCATAAAATATTTTCGAATAATAAAAAATGTAAATTTTAATTAATATAAATATTTGTTTTAAAAAATGCAAATCATAACTAATGTAAAAGCATGCCTCCAAGATTGTTGTCATCCATAGTGGTATGGTGTGGGTGTTGATATGCTATAACCTTAACTTGATATTCTATTTCCTTTGTTTTTTCAATAATTTATTTTATTTTATTTTTTTAAAAATTCTTCTTCACAATCTTTTCTCTTATACCTTTCCTTTGGTGCATCCTTCTACACTTTTGACAAGACTTTTTTGGACTTTGTTGTTGTTGCTACTATAAATTTAACTTTTGAGATTTCTAATGATTCTTCGACTTGTTCCCTTATTATAATTGCTTCTTGCTTTCTTGGATCCTTGCTTCTTAAGTTTTTCCTTCTAAATGTGACCATGAACTTGCACATTGTCATTTATATTTTTCTTCTATAATATCCTCTTTGTTATTTTAGTTCCTTTTGAAGCCTTTTTATTTCTTCTTCATATCCTTTGATGTTAACATTCAAACTATCTATTCCATTGACTCAAGAATGCATGCTCCATTTCATCCTAGGTAAAATTCCTTTTCTTAGGAATATTTTTCCATCAATCATAAGATTCTTCTTTTAAAGACAAAAAAGTTTTCAACTCCAAAAATGGTCACTATAATATAGAGATCTAAACTTCATCCACCATTCTCGAGCATCAATGTCATCCTTTCTAGTAAAAATTGGTAACTCCATGATTTCAACCCCAAAAAGTTTTAAAAGTAGCTAGGATTTTGAAAAAAAAAATAGGGGTTTTCACTATATATATATAGATTAATCTCCTCTAATACTTGTTATCAAAAAAACAACAATTTAAATGTAAAATATTTGACATAAAAAAGAATGTAGCTATCCATTACTACTTTGCATTAATCCATTACTAAGTTTCTCATCCAAAGGGTTCAACACTATTGCATAAATTGTTATTGCTATTGCAAAGAAGCATGAACAACTTCAATGATAACAATGGCAACGCTAAGAGATTATTTTATAGATAAACAAAATATTGTAGTTGAAACTCAAATTGCTTCTCTTTGTCAACAAATTTCAATTTGCTTTTCTTTGAGGATAATATTATTGGTGGTCTTATGCAAATTTCATATTTTGCAAATATCCTCTTGCCCTTAATATTCTCTTGTTGATAATATTCTCTTCCATATCCGCACTCTTCCATTGCATTTATAACCAATGCAAATATAATTGAGTATACAAATATTTTAAATACGGTTTTCAAAATATATTGTTACACATAAAGAGTAAAAGTTATACTAGAGGAATATATTTTATTTGTTTACAAACTATATTTTATTCTCAATAATATTCACAAATATTGTGTGATATACATAAATAAAATATTCAAGCTCTATCTCAAATTTAGGACAATTGCAAGCTAGGTTTATAATCTAACTTTTGATGATGAAAAACATTATTGTGTTAAATTTATGGAAATAAAGTTCTATGCTATATTTTAATTAAATTTAACAAAAAAATTATATAAACATAGATTTCATAAATATTAAAATATATTCTATATTAATAATTATATTATTATTTTCTAATACACACATTTGGTGATGGTTGAATTCTTATGATGAGAACGAGGGATCATTGTGGTAACACATGCACACACACCTTGGTTTGAACTTGAGTCTCTCATATGAGAACCCAAAATATATACCACTACAAAACATAATGATATTAGTTTAATAAAATTAAAACTTAACAAATAAAAATGTTGTACATGCCATCAAGGTTTAATACCTTACCCTATAAGATCACTATGATGTTTATTATTAGTAAATAAAAATATTATTACATTATTTTTAGATAATAGTAGATGCTCATGGAGGTGTGTATTTTTGTAACAACAAACTTAAATTAGTTTGCTAACTAGTAGGTAGGTATAATTTTTTGTAACTATGTAAGTCCATTTTAGGTGGTTTGTTATAACCACTAGCATGTATTCCTTTAATTGAATAAAATTCTTGATCTTTGATCCTCGCATTGGTATCAGAGCAACATTCTCATTGACTTGGGTAGATTGCTTCATTTATGTCATTGGAGCATAAAAAAATGGTCCAACCTAGCAGCAATAGTCCTTCACTCTATTCAACCTACATATTTGCATCATGCTATTTATCTTGTATGTGCATAATTGGCATGCTCATCACTTGGTGATAAAATAAAAATAATTCGCATTATGATGAGGATTGGTTGACACAAGAGAACAATGTGGAGTGAAGCTAACATCAACAACCATGCCAATATGTTGCTTGAATTATGAAAGTTTGAGAGAGGCATTGAAATTGCATTGCATTCATCACAACCAATCATCCTCACTAGTGATTGCAAGTAGGAACATAGCCATTGTCCTTGAATCCAATAGGTGATGACCACTAAGAGAGTGGATCAGAGTGTCGATTGAGTGGTCAACAATATTTCCAAAAGAACTGATACCAATAGGTTTCAAGGCCATGTCTCACCAATGGACAAACAAAGAGATCAAGTAACAAAACAATATCCATGTGAAAATAAAGTTGGAACTATAATTCCATCATCTCTCTATATAGGTAAACCTCATTATGTGGAACTATAATTGATTTCAAAATAGTTTGTATAGCTTTTTAAATATCGATATGGCTTTGCAATTGCCTACTCTATATTTGACATCATATGCCCTAAACATTCACATGGCAATAACTTGTGGGAATCATAGTAGTAAGAAGAATACTGACATGTCACACATGCAGATGAGAGGCTATTCATGATATGTGCAAGGGGGCATGTTTAGGATTTGAGTGCGATCCTTCAATACCAAATGAGTGTGTTTACCAAGCTAAATAGCACATGGATGTTAGGCCTTTAGGGAAAAATGACCCAGGTTTAATTTTCCTGCACATATTTTCCCTTTTCAAATAGCTTTGCTTTAAAATATTACATTTTTTTCTTAAGGGAGTTAAAGTGAAAGGTCATTTTTTGATGTATATCAAAGCAAGTAGGAGAGTTGGTCAATGCAACAAAATATAATTTTTTTGAATAGGTCTAGAGATCAATCATCTTCAAAAACAAAAAAGGAAAAAGGAATATGCTTTGCATAATTTTAACCCTACTTTGTTTATATTATAAAGCATATGTTAAATATTTTGTAATTATCTATAGTTTATTCATATAATTATTAAACTATAACTATTATTTTTTACAAAATAATAATGAGAATTGTAATTTCATTGTAAAAAGGTGAATTTTTGGTGGAATATAATACCTTAAGTTTTTCATATTTTATGGTTTGAAATACCCCAATTTTTATCAAAATTAAAAAATGTGCAATATGTACAAAAGTAACATTCGATATCTACAACAACACTGGATCATATTTATAGGTTATGTTGTTATGCTTGAGCTATAGCGTCTAATGCCTAAAATACTTGTAACAATGATGTCTAGGGTCTCTTCATATAAATAATCACAGAGTAATAATGAAAACTTATTTTATTTATCATTATTCCTATTCATTTCTATCACTTGACGTAAACCCTAAAATCAAGACCATACAAATATAGAAGAGAGGTTATACCCTATGTATGAGGAGGTATTTATAAGCAAGTTTTAAAGATAGATTAAATCACTTTTCATACTTCCAAATTACCATATATCATTATTATTTCATGTACCTCTAGGTATCTCTCACATACGACCACATATATTAAGAGGACTAGCTTCTTCCATGCATCAATATGTATCTTTGAAGGGTAGATATATTGAAATATTCGATATATTGGACTGGTAGTATATAGAAAGGAGGCCATTTGGAGAGATAAGAAACTCGTACAATGTCCATCCCAAAAATCTCTCATAGTTCTCAGCTCTTTTAAGATCTAATTTTTGGGCCATGGAAGACAAATATACAAACCATCTTATATGTTGAAAAACTATGGGAGATTATGACAATTAGAGTCACATGACTTGAATACTTTGATGATTAAAAAAAATATGATGATACAAATATAAGTGAACTCATGATCACCACTCTTGCTATAACTGATGATATTCAAACCTATATTTGTGAAGCATAGAGTTGTAAATAATCATGGAATAAAATTATTACTATTTGTGAAGGGAATAATCAATCAAGTATTCTTAACCTTCAACCAAAACATCACACTTTGATCATGAGAAATGGAGAAAGTATAGAAGTATTTTTATAGAGTTGTTAAATTGAAAGCAAGATTAAATGCCATGGGTGAAATAATGGAAGACAAGCTCTTAGCACCCAATATACTTAGAGTTTTACTAGATTTTTAAGTTCTAATCACCTCTTTACAATTGTCCACTAGGCAGGTTTTCTTGAGGAGCTGGTTAAATTATTGTAGCAAGAAGAAGCAACCAATAAATTGAGGGATCAATTATCCAATAATACACTCATCACCAAAAGATCTAGTAACAAGAAACCACCATTGGGTTCTTTCTAAGAGGCTTCAACCCAAAAGAGTTATTCCACATACTCATCATCCTTCTCATAGAAGAAACCTCAAAAGAAAAAGAGGTACTACCATATTTGTGAGAGAGAAGACCATGACAAAACAATATTATTACAATTCAATAACTTAAGATGATTGATAGGAATCAATAAATATTTCTAGATAAACATGACATTGACTATTGTACAAGATTTAATGTCATACAATAGTTAATGCCATGTTTATCTAGAAATATTTATTGATAACTATCAATTATGGTCTTGCATATTGGTGCCAAAAATCATCATAAGCCATCATATCTACTGTAGAAATTATTTAATCATTGCGTAGCGACCACAAATGCAAGGTTGGCATCATAAAGGCATTGTGGATATCAAATGCAGGTGGAAATTATTGAGAGAAAATATCGAGGCTGTCAGTGGAGGCCATGATGGGGTTTGAAGGCAATGGCTAAGTTTAGGAATATCAAATCATGATGAAGTTATTTGGTCGTTCATTAGCAACAATCGATCAAGTTCCATGATAGTAGTACAGAGTAGGAGAAAAATAAATTGCGTTGGTGAGAATATGATGAAGAGATAATCAAGTGGATGACATTCTTTCGATGGTAGTGAACGACAAAAACAATAGTGCAATGGAGTGGTGTAGTGCATAGCGGTATGAATGGGTGATGAAAATATTGAAAAGCACCAAGACTAATATTGCAGAGGGTATTGTGAGTCTAAAGAAATAGCGAGGGGTATGTTGATCATAGGGGTGAACAAAAAGTGGTTTAGGGAGTCGATCGTAGGGGTAGATGTGAAATCATGGGCCACTAAAACACTCGAGGATGAAGGTGTGGTGGCAAAAAAGAAGCAACATGGGCACCATGCAAAAGGAATGTGAGGTTTTCGGTGATCATGGTCAGGGAAGCTGTATCTAATATAAAGGAGATCGAGATAAGGTTAAGGGTAGGTACCATGATGGTCGATCATAAGTGAGGATGCTCTTGAATACCATGAGGAATAACAAGAATGAGGATAGTAGTGTAGTAGAGGGAGGTGTTAGCACTAGGAAGGAAAATGGTAGTAACAAGTAGTGGAATGAGCCACGGGAAAAATGTATGTAGGGTAGAAAAATACCATGGTAAATCTCCATGAGGGGATGGTAAAAACAATGTGCTACACGAATGAGAATGACAACAACATAAATTGAAGAAGAGACGACATCACCGAGAGCTAGATCTACAACAATCAAGTCTGCAATATTGTTATCCTCAACTTCTTGAAATTGTTCTTCATTTTTATCATGTTCATATTTGGTGAGATCTACAATAGATAAAACTTCAAGATCATCAAAAACAACATTAACAACATTATCTAAAGGTAATACGATGGATAACTCACCCATAGATCCTAGTTTAAGTCTAGGTGTTGCTTCAGAATCTAGAATAGGTTCTTCTTTGGTGAGAAGAAATTCTACAGCAATGACCATTTTTATGAGCATAGCTGCTTGGATCTAGTGAATTTCAATGATGAGATATCTAAGTCGGTGAGAGACCTCATCGAGTGAAAGCTTCAAATTTTGAAACATGGTGTAAAATACTAAAAAGTGAAGACAAGAGAAAAATCCACAAAGGATAAACTACTCTAATACCACATTGATAAAGTATTTAAAAATCCGATGCTAAGAATTTGAAGTTAATTTTCCAAATTGTATTTCATTGATAAAACATGTAAATTTATAGGCATTAGATGTTAGAATAAGTGAATATTCTCTTAAGTTATACTAGGATAGACACACTTGAGTTCCAACTCCTCCATGTGTTAGGATAACTCTCAGTGGTATCTTCATCAGGTTTGATAAATTTTTGTAATCCAATGACTCTCAATGATCAACTTTGCTATTTATACAAATTTGATCCTTGGAATAAATCAATCAGTTCTACTCTTCTCTTCATATTTTGTGTAATGCTTTGCATGTCTATTTTGGGAAATTCTAACATGGTACGAGAGTAGGATTATTTTTTCTAGCATTATCTCTTGAAGGTTCTAGGAGCTGGTTCTTTGTATATTTTTTGTTGGATTCTATTTTTTTAAAAGGCCTTCAATAAGATTCTATATATAGTTTTTTTAAGATATATTTTAAATTTTTTTATGTATGTGGGTTATTATGATTTTATTTATCTCCTTCTAAATTAAAGAAGGGAAGATTCATGGTCTTCTAAAGTAAATTTTTTCAGATATATTGCCCATTTTTTTCATAGATCTGTTTTAAAATACAAAAATGAATACATTCCAATTTTTGTTTTTTGAAGATCTTCTATGAAATAATCATACATTAATTATTTTTTTCTTATCCTTTAACTTAGAAAAAAAGGTGTTTTTTTCCATAATTAAACTTGATATAATAGAAAAATTCCTATAATAAGTTTTTTTTGCAGGAAAAATTTCTATCTCGCAGCACTCAGAACCTTGAGAAGGCTCGTTTTCATGCTAACCACACCTTTTTTTAGGCACCTTAGCTGCAATGAATGCCTCTCTTCTGACTTTCTGGGAGTGTACTTGACGACCGCCAAGGGAGGTTCCCTCGGTACCCATATTTGGGCATCGTAGGATGTACTTGTGGCGCCTCTCTTCCATATATCTAGTGATTTGTGATAGTGCTCTCCGACTCTCTCTCTTTTGGTGTAGTTCCTTTTTGCAAACGTTGGAGTTTAAGATTTCTTTATATCCTTTTTAACTACGTTCGACTACCTCTTTTAGTTGAATTAATAAAAGGATTTGTTCTATGGTGTAACTTTTTATTTCGATGACCATATTAAGGACCAGTTCATGCCAGAGTTTAACTCCTAGTAGCACCAATCATCTCCTATCAATTTGGCATTCCGTAAAGGCTACCATTGGGTTCTATTTAAGCTCTTTTGGGCCATTCACCTTGACCATTGCTATCTTTGGTTTCATTTCTTTTGTCTATATTCATTGGCAGATTTCAAGCGATGCTAAATATTATTAAGGCATAGTTTCTATACTCTTAAATTATTCTTACATAGGTTTATCGAAGGAACTTTTGTTGTGAGAGAAGACACCTGTGGCATTAGAGGTGACCATCTCAGCATTTCGAGCCATCTTCCAAAGGACCTTGTAGACCTATTATTTGCAGGTTTCGAGTTCTTTTCCTTTTTGTTTCTAACCTTATTTTTTGCAAAAAGAGAGCTCCATCAAAATGAATCGAATCCTCAACGCGAGGACTTCGCTGCCTATCATATCAGGCTCCATTTTTTTTTGTTCCATTTCTAAATATTTTTTTTTGTAGGCATATCACAGTGTTCCCTCTTCGTCTGAGTGCCAAAGGCTTTCGAAGGTTTATCTCTACTTAGCATTGGTTTAGCCCTTCATTTTCAAAGGCCTATCTCTGTTAAAATTTGTAATGCATCTTCGTAAGCACCTTTGTTGCTATCTTTAATCCTTTTTTTTTCAAAGTATTTCCCTTCTATTTCGAAGGTTGACTCCTTTTTGCCTTTTATATTTCAAAGGCTTTAAAAGAGTCATTTGTAACCTCATTAATACAAAAAATTTCTTTTGGGGGGTTGTTTCGGTGCCTTCTTTGCACCAATTGTAAATCCGGGGGGGTGTTTTAGGTTTGCAATTGTGGTTCTTTTTTTCTGCCTCCTTTACTTTTGCCTTTATATTTGGCATTATTAAATTTTATTTACATAAAAGAAAAATTTAACCTTTTCTTTAACTAATCATAAAAGCAGCTTTAAAATTCCTTTGTAGTATAATTTATTTTGCTTAAAAGAAAATATTATTATTTTCTTTCTTTTTATTTTTATAAAGCAAAATTTATATTATACATCTCTAAATTTAATTTTATTTTTCATATATTCTTTAATATATAGTCAAATTTAATTTAAAAGTAAGAAAATCTTGATTGTACTTTTATTTCATATATCTTGCTTAGTTCAAAATTTATTCATATAAATAAGCAAAATATATAGGTTCAAAAGAGTTCTTCATTATTTTTTCAATAGCTAAAGTTTTTCTTAAAATTATAAAATAAATAAAAATTGGTACTTTCTTTGTCAAAAAAAATATTTTATCTCCACTCTCCCATATTGGAATTCTATATAACTTATAGTTTCCCTCTAGTAAGGGTGAGTTATTATGATAACCAATATAGGCTTGGATGATATTAGCCTATGTTCCAAGTATCAAATATTTCAAAATACTTATAGTTTCCCTCTTGTAAGGGCAGGTATTTGAATGAAAGATATATAAACCTGGCATATTTGTAATCCTTAAATCAATTTTAATATCAAATATCCTCAAAATGCTTATAGTTTCCCCCTCGTTAGGGCAGGTATTTTTGAGTTATTTGGAGTTCCTTAAAAAATGCTTTGACATATTTGTTCTCATTCTCTCATTTAATATCAAGTTTTCTACTAATTACTTATATTTTTCCTCTCGTTAGGGCCGGTAATTTCCTAGGAATTTGGTATTTCCTTGAGGATTCTGATTCATATCCATTGCATTCTTTAAAAGTTAAAAATGGGAAACTTTGGGTTCACTTCAAAATGAATTCAATGAATACAATTGATCCTCTCCCTCCTCATAAATACCATTCATGGAAACCCAAAATTTTAAATCTCATTTCTTAGAAAGGACTCACACACCTATTAGAAGAAAAACAACCCGAGTTTGAAAAAGAATATGAAATATTTGTTCACAAAGGAAAACTGTATGAAACTATGGGTATTATTATCTCTAATGTTCATGAAAGTTTGTGGTTTCACATTACAAATTATAAAAATCCTCATGAAAGTTGGTAGAAACTTAAAACTTTGTTTGGAAAAGTATATCAAATAAGATCAATGCAACTAGAAGCAGAACTAACAAATTTGTTTCCTGATGATTTTAGCAGTATTGTTGACTTCCTCACCAAATTCAAAGAAGTCCTATCTCAATACAAAGACAGTGGGAATACTAAGTATGAAGAAGAGTGTATTTATCTAATTATTTCTATACTAAATGACGTATTTCAAATCTTTGAAACTACTTTTCTATCTACAAAATATTCTCCTAGTGCAACCTTTAAAATACCCTCTTTAGAAGAATTTTGTGATAGACTAACTAGGGAAGAAACTAAAATTGCAAGATATGAGTCCTCTTCCTCTTCCTCTTGCTCAAAAACCTTAGTAGCCTCCACCTCTTCTAAAGAAAAAATCAAAAATAAGGAAAGGAATCCCATAACCTGTACTCACTACAAAAAGAATCATCATTCTGCAAAAAAATGCTGGAAAATATTACAACTAGAGGCAGCTATGAAGGATAAAAATATAGACAATAAAGATAAAATAGGGAAAGACCTAAATATTCAAGGGAAAACCTCCAATTCTTCCTCTAATTACTGGGTTCTATATTCTGGAGCTACTCATCACATGACTACTTCAGATGAGTCATTCTCTTCTATCTCCTCAAGTTCTACATGTAGCATAGAAGTGGCACTTTATTCCAGTCAAAGGAAAGGGGTACACAACCATTGATGGTGGCTATATAAATAATGTTCTCTATGTTCCAAACATTGCCACCAATATCCTATTTGTCTATCAAATTTGTACTTATGGGAAAGGAAAAATAATTCTCTTCTCTCCAACAGGAGTTGAGATAAGAGAATTTCAATATCCCCATTCTCTCATAGCCAAAGGAGATATTTATCACAACACTCACCTATTTCACTTCAAAGGATTCCAAAATCTAGAAGGGACCTCCTGTTTTGTGGCTCATGGAGATCTTGAAAGCAAAATTTGGCATGAAATATTTGGTCATCTTAGTTAAAAATATCTAAAGGAATTGAATACCCATGATATGGTAATAGGTTTACCCCAAGTGGGGGAGCTGAATGGTAGAGACGTTTTTCGCAGGACTGCCCAAACTTCCGAACTCGTTTCGGCCATATCTCACTCATCCGAACTCGGATTGAGCTGAAATTTTGAGGGTAGATGCCTGAAAAACCCTAGAACGTCTCCACCAATTTTCATATCATTTGGAGCAACACAGATCCTAGCGCATCCCTATGTGTGAACGATATATTTGGCAAGCGGCTATGCGAGGGTTTCATCCGGGTTGAGTGCAAGCGGCTCCGAGAGGTTGGTTTTTAGGGCCTTCGGGCCCTAGAGGCCAATATTTTTGTGGTTTATGCTCAATAATTTAGCAAGAAATGTTGCAGGGGATACAATATGGGTTAGAAATTTGTCTTTCAACAGATCATACTGTGAACTTGAGTGACAACGGCTTCCAATTTGTTGCACAAAAGAAAAGTGAAAACCATACCTTTCCACGGCGTCTAGGGCAAGGATTAAAGAGACCACGAAATAAGTTTCAAGTAGTTGATCAAAAAATGGCTCATATCTCAAGTGAATCTGGTGCTAAGGTGCACCCACAAAATAATTCTACTATGAAAACCCCTGTCAAGGGTAAGAATTTTGAAGACTCGGTCCCAAAAATGAATTTTAGGGATGCCCTTCATGGTGGACAGCCTCAGCCCAATGCTAATATCAATATTAGGGCTTCTCATAAACCTCTAAGAATGCCTAAGATTGATCCCAGGAAAATGGAGTCAGGATGTCTTAAAGCAGCTGATGGAACTCCTATTGTTAAGCTTGATATGGGTAACATTCAGATTGGCATTGAAGATTTGGAAAAAAGAGGACTAATTTGTCGGTTCGTGGGTTTTCGTCCGAGTCTATCTGCTTTCAAAGTCTGGGCTGCAAAAAGCTGGAAAACTAAAGGTGAGTTACAAATCTCTATTTATCCAAATGGTTATTTTCTTGTTTTATTTGCTAATAATGAAGATAGAGAGAAAACTTTTCAAGGGGGTCCTTGGTTTTTTGGAAGGGCGGGGCTTTTCATGAAGCCCTGGCATACTAAATTTAAAGCCGAAGAAGAGATGCCTTCTATAGCTCCCGTGTGGGTTAGACTCTTTGGCCTCCCTATTGAATTTTGGAATCCTACTATTTTTTCTTCAATTGGAAACTCTTTAGGAACTTTTATGATGATTGCTGATTGTACTCAAAATTTTGAACATATTATTTATGCTCGAATTTGTGTTTTAATGGATTTTGACAAACCCCTACCTAAAAAGATCACATTACAATTTGGGGAAGACACTTGGGAGCAAGTAGTGGACTATGAGAACATTCCTTTTCGTTGTAGAATTTGCCATGAATATGGTCATTTGGCCAGTGCTTGCCCAAATAAAATTCTTGATCAAAAGAAAGAAGATATAAACTCAGCAGGTTTCCAAATACCTAAGAAGAAGAACACTAAGAAAAAACCAGTAATGAAGGATCAATCAAAGTCATTTGCTAATATGTTTGAAATCCTTTCCACAAATGATGTCCCAAGTGAGGAAGAGGAAATAATGGAAACTAAAATCTTAGAAACACAATTTAAATATGAAGGAAAGAACTCAGAGACAAACCAACAAATCAAAGGTTTTCAACGAGAAAAAAAAGGAGAAAATTTACACAAGAAAAACAATATTTCAAATGTCAAAACTTCAAATAATGGAGGTCCCAATATAGACTCCATTGAACCATCTAGTAAAATTTTGGCTGTGTATGAGCATTCTTCAAGGTTAGAAGCCATCTCAGATTCAATTGGAATAAGTCAAGAAACAAGGGAAAAAAAATTGAAGATGGATTCTAATCAAAAAGTAGGTCGCAAGACCAATCAATATCATATGGTAAAAGAAGGTGAAAAGCTTGTAGAGGAAGGTAAGATTAATGCCCTTCCCAACATTTTTAGCCCCGGTATTAATGAAGATCATCACTTGGAATATTAGAGGACTCAAAGGGAGTCTTTCAAAACAAAATGAAATTAGAAGAATGATTCGAGATAAATCATCCACATCTTGTTTTCCTTCAAGAAACAAAGATGTCAATGGAGGATATGGACTTAATTGTCGGTAAAATTTGGCCAGTTGGAAAAGTGGTTTCCCTCGGTTCCCAAGGGACTTCGGGTGGCATTGCTTGTCTTTGGGACCCAAAAGAGGTAGTTATTCACCATATGGTTGGCGGTTGGGGTTTGTTGGCTATAGCTATTCAAAGTAGACATTCCAACCAGATTATGCTTTGCATTGTTGTTTATGCCCCGACTTCTTTGGAGGAAAAAAGAAGACAGTGGAAGGATATTACTCATATTATCTCTCATTTTCCTAAAGCTTGGATCTTGATCGGAGGAGATTTCAATACCATCCTCTCTCTGGATGAGAAAAGGGGGGAAATAGAAATTTGGACAAAAGTATCGACCTCATGAGCGAATATATTGCAAACCTCCATCTTGTGGATATCCAACCGAGATAATGGCCTTATGACTTGGTCTAACGGAAGGCAAGGCTTAGCTTGTATAATGGAGAGATTGGATAGGTTTTTGCTCTCTAAAAATTTCTTAATCCATGGTCACATTCCTAAAGTGAAGACTCTTAATAATGCTTGTTCGGATCATTGGCCAGTCATGGTGGAAATGTGGAAAACCAATGTGAGTTTCTCTCCTTTTTGTTTTCAATTAATGTGGCTTAGAGACATTTCCTTCGGACCTCGTGTGCAACAATGGTGGAAGGAAGGTAAACCTAGGCATGGGACTAAGATGTTCTATTTTGCCAAAAGATCGCAATACATTAAATCCAAAATCAAGACTTGGAGCTGGAAAGAGTTTGGGGATGTTCATAAAAAAAAACATGAAGTTATTGCTCATCTTGAAAATTTGAATAAGAAAATCCGTTTAGATGGCCTCACGGAGAAGAGAAGTGCGGATGAAATTAAACTCACAACTCAGTTAGAGGAATGGGAAAAAAGAGAAGAAATCTTATGGAAGCAAAAATCTAGAATTCAATGGCTCAAAGAAGGAGATCGAAACACAAATTTCTTCCACAAATATCTTCTAGCTCGAAGATCTCACAACTTTATTTCTTCCTTAAAATCAGATTACGGAGATGTTGTTTATACTTGGGATGGCATGAACTCTATTGTTGTTGATTACTTTTCCAATATTTTTGTTGCTACTCCTCTTGACTCGGCTTCTCAACAAAATGTTCTTCAAGCAATCCCTTCTCTTATCACTTCGAGGAGAACTCTATTTTGACTGCTCCTGTTACTATCAATGAGCTTCAACAAGTAGTTTTTAAAATGCAAAAGGGAAAACCCCAGGTCTGATGGTTTTCCTATTGAGTTCTACCAAGAGTTCTGGGATATCCTTCATGTTGATTTATTAGAGGTGGTGGAAGAAGCCAGGAAATCCAAAGAAATTTTGAAGGTTATCAATAAAACTTATATTACTCTTGTTCCAAAAGCTCAAGAGGTTGATCATATCTCGGCTTTTAGACCTATTGCTTTATGTAATGTTCTTCTCAAAATTATTACTAAAATCATGGGAGAAAGGTTGAAGCCTCTTTTACATAAGATTATTTCCCCAGAGCAAGGGGGATATGTGGAAGGACGTCAAATAGTAGATGAGATAGTTCTTGCTCGGGAAGCCATCCATTCCATGGATATGCAAAATTCTCCTTCTATGTTCATCCGGTTAGACTTATCCAAAGCTTATGACGAGTGGATTGGCACTTCCTTATCAAAGTTTTGAGGCAATTTGGTTTCTCTAAGGATTGGATGGATTGGATTATGGGATGTATCTCTTCGAGTTTCCTACTTAGTTCTTATCAATGGCAGGCCTTCTCGGTCTTTCCCGGCTTCCGGAGGTATTAGGCAAGGTGACCCGCTATCCCCTTATTTATTCATCATTCTTGCTTGAATGCTTGGGTAGGACTATAACCAAAAAGAGGGAAAACAAAACCCTTGAGGGAGTTACCATTGCTCATGGAGCTAGACCTATCTCTCATCTTCAATTTGTGGATGACTCTACCCTTTTAGGTAAAGCTACGGTTAAGGAAGCTTCTAATATTAAGCAAATCATTAGCTATTTTTCTAAGGCTACTGGGCGGTTGATCAATGAAGACAAATCTAAAGTTATTTTCTTTCACTGCTCTCGCTAGACGAGGAATCCATGGTCTTGGATAAATTAAGATATAAGAAGACCTCTCTTCCAATCACTTATTTAGGTATTCCCATAAATATTCAAAGGCGAGAAAAATAAAGATTGGAATTGGTTGTTGGACAAAGTCAAGAAGAAAATTGGAAAGTGGACCAACAAGTGGCTTTCTTTCGGGGGTAGAATCACCTTGGTAAAATCAGTCCTTCAAGCTATTCCTATTTATGTTTCTTCCGTTTTGAATATCCCAAAGGCTGTTCTTCGAGAATTGGATCAAATCAGTCATCGTTTCCTTTGGAGTGGTACTAAGGAGAAAAGAAAATGGGCCTTGGTGAAATGGGATACTTTATGTCTTCCTAAGAGTGAAGGGGGGTTAGGATTCCGGTCTTCAATTAATAACAACAAAGCTTTAGTTGCTAGATTATATTGGAGGATGTTGCATAACCCCAATGCTCTTTGGGCCAATAATCTCCGTGCTAAATATACTGAGAACAAAAGTCCTGAAGACCTTGTTCGCTATCAACTTCCTACCAAAGGTTCTCCCATTTTAGCAGTTCTTAAGGCTGGTGAGGATTTGATAAAGAAAAAATTATTTTGGATCATTCATAATGGTCAACATGCAAATTTTTGGATAGATTCTTGGGATGGTCACAAGCCTTTGATAACTCGGTTTCTCGATTGGAGGCCTTGGATGGAGGAGCTTCACCGAGCTAATTGGATAAAGGTGGCTAATTACTTGTCGGTACCATCCTTGGTAATTCAAAGGTTGGTAGATATTGGATCCCTATTGAGGGCTGGCCTATTCAAATCCCAGAAAGGCAAAGACAAGATATCCAAGGCATCCTTCATATGAGATCCCTCTCTTGGTCCCATGAAAAAGATTGTTTTGGATGGAACGACACTACTAAGGGTGAGTATTCGGTTGCTCAAGGTTATTTGACCTTATGCCATAATAATCCCAACCATTCTTCTGACATATTTTCTCAATTGTGGGCTCAAAAGCTCTGGCCTAAGGTGAGGTTCTTTAATTGGCTTTTATTGCATCGTAGGGTGCTTCTTGGTGAGCAACTTATGAAGCATGGTTTTCATGGCCCTTTTAGATGTGAAATGTGTGAAGAGAATGTAGAAAATATCAACCATATTTTTATTGAGTGTACTTTAGCCTCCGAGCTATGGAGGAGAATGGCAACTTTACTTGGCTTACAGTGGTCCAATTTTTTCACTTTTGAACAGCTTTGGAGGGATTGGCCTAATCAAGAGGGTGTTGATCATTTTATTAGGCAATTAGTTTGGATGGGTTCTACCATTCTTCTTTGGAATATTTGGAATGAAAGGAACAACCAAATTTTTAATCAAGATAGGAAGGATATTCACTATATTTGGCAAAAGACCATAGCCAACTTAGTTGAATCGAGTCCATCAACTCCTTAATCACCCCCAAAACTCCCACCAAAGATGGGATCAAGTGATGCAAATATTGAAGATTAAACCTTCTAAGGGCAACCAACTTAAAGGGAATGTGAGTATTAGTAAGATGGATAGGACTAGAAATTGGCAACCTCCTCCTAAGGATTTTGGAAAAGTCAATCCTGATGGAGCCTCTAGAGGGAACCACTGGAAAAGCCAGTGTGGGAGGAATTGGTAGACTTTCGGATGGCTCCCTGGTTTTTACTTTTCCTTGAGAATTTGGGTATTCTTTCCAATAACCTTGTTGAGGGGTATGGTATCCTTAGAGGCCTTCAGGAGGCTACTAAGGTTGGATGGGAAAAGGTGTTAGTTGAGTCTGACTCTCAACTTATGATTAATCTCTTGAAGACTCCTTCTAAGAATCATAAGGTGGATTGGAGAATAAAAAGAATTATTGAGAAGATTCGGTTAATCCGGATGGGATTTTTGAAAGTTGATTACAATCATGTGGTCGAGAGATCAAAACAAGAGTGTTGATGCTTTAGCTAATTGGGCTTTGGACAAAGGTGATCTTACTTGTTATGGCCACCCTCCTATATGGTGGGCTTCTCAAATTAGGGAAGCTCTTCTTTCTATCATTTCTTTGGATGGCTCCAGTTCTGAAGGTACCTAGTTTCTTCTTGTTTTTTTTTTTGTTTCTCTTTGGTTCATTCAGTTTTTTTAGTTCCCTAGCTCATTCTATTCTTTATTTTGTTTCCTCTGTTGATTCTTGCATTAATAGTCTTCTGGTCTAGATAGGTCATTGTTTTGTTCTTTTTTTTCTTTTTGTCTTCTTTGTTTTTTTGTTTAGTTTAGTTTTTAAGGTGGGTGGGTTCTTTTGTTTTGTTTTGTTTTGTTTTTGTGTTCTTTGTGTTGTTTTTTGTTGTTCTTGTGTTTTTGTTGTTTTGTTTTTTTTTTTTTTATGTTTATTTGTTATTGTTCTTGTGTTTTTTTCGTTCTTGTTCTTGGGTTTCTCTTTGTTTGTGTTATTTCATTTTTTTATGTGTGAGTGTTTTCTATGTTTTTTGTTTTTGTTTATTGTCTGTTGTTGGTTGTTTTTATTTTTATTTTATTTATTTTATTTTTTAGGTTTTGGTTGTGTTTATTTTTCATGTTTTTTTGGGTTATGTCTTTGTAGTGTTCTGTTGTTTTTGTCTTGTTTGTGTTTTGTTATGTGGTTCTTGTGTTTTTCTATGTGGTTTGTGTTGTGGTTTCTTTTATCTTATTGTGCGTGTTTGGTTGTGCTTTTGGTTTTGACACACTCAAGGAGCATGTTTTTTATTTTATTTTATTATTTTTGTTGTTATTTACTTTTTTTAATTTGGTTTTGTGTGTTTGTTTGCTCCTTGAGTATGTCAAAGGTGGTAGGCCAGGTCCGAGTCCTGGGCGTTTTTGGCGGAATGGATACCCCTGCCTCCTTGGGTCTTACCCGAAAGTGGCATCCCTTTTGGGATGTTTTCCACAAATAAAAAAAAAAAAGGTTTACCCCAAGTCTCTTCTATTTATGGAGTTTGTCCTGGATGTGCTCTTGGAAAGAAACATCAATATCCTTTTCATCCAATTAGTTCTCTAAAAGCCTCACCCCCTCTAGAATTAATTCATAGTGACTTGATATTTTTTTCAGAACCTTCTTTCAAAGGAGCAAAGTATGCTCTAACATTTATTGATGAATTTTCTAGAATATCATGGGTCTACTTAATGAAATATAAAAGTGATGTTCTATCCCACTTTAAAGTCTTCAAAGCCTTAGTTGAAAACCAGGCTTCTTGCAAAATCAAGAAAATTTGCACAGATAATGGGGGGGAATACTACAGTTTTGAGTTCTCCATATCTCTATCAAGTCATGACATCATTCAAAAAAATTATGTCTCCCATAAACCTCAAAAAAATGGTATTGTAGAAAGGAAAAACTAGACATTAAAGGAAATGGCAAATTGTATGCTCCATTCAATAGATATTCCAAAAGTTTTTTGGGCATAAGCTATTAACTGTGCCAATTATATTTAAAACCACACACCTCATAAAGTTCTTGACCATTTAACTCCTGAAGAAGCATGGTCTGGATCAAAATCAGATGTTTCCTTCTTCAAGATTTTTTGTTGTACTGCTTGGGATCACATCCCAAAGAAGAAAAGGAAGGCTCTAGATAACAAAAGAAAAAACCTCATCTTTGTTGATTATTGTGAGGAAATGAAAGAAAATAGGCTCCTTGATACCTCAACTCATGAGGTATTTTTCCATAAGAATGTCCAATTTGATGAAAAATTCTGATCCTCAGTCCCCATATTCCTCCATTGAGCCTTCTCCTATAGTAGAACCTCAATATTATGAAGATACAACTCTTGAGATTAACTTGAAAATTGATAATTAAGATGAGGAACCTGTAACTCCAACTCAATGTCTTTCAAATCCTTCTACTCCTCCCACTATACCAAAATGGGCCTGCACCATTGTTAAATAAGCTACTCCTTACATCCAAAATATTCCATCAACCA
This sequence comes from Wollemia nobilis, assembly GCA_028583015.1. Classification (NCBI taxonomy): domain Eukaryota; kingdom Viridiplantae; phylum Streptophyta; class Pinopsida; order Araucariales; family Araucariaceae; genus Wollemia; species Wollemia nobilis. The sequence continues at coordinate 15,135,649 of JAQPPZ010016436.1, read as the reverse complement.
TATAAACCAACCCCATTGGAATTGGTCTTGTCTGTTAGTCTATTTCCTATGGTCCTAAATCCTTAAAATAAGCAACAATAATTAAAGAATGGGATGAGGTCATGGAAAACAAATTTTCTTCCTTAATCAAAAATAAAACTTGGGATTTAGTTCCCTTACCTAAAGGAAGGAAGTTAGTTTGTTGTAAATGGATCTACAAAACAAAATATGGGCCTAATGGAGAAATAGACAAACACAATTCTCGCCTAGTATCCAAAGGTTTTTATCAAATTGAAAGTATTGATTATGCAGAAACATTTTCTCCAATTGCTTAAATGGATTATGTTAGACTATTTCTTGCTTTGGATACTTCCTAAAAGTGGCTGGTCTATCAAATGGATGTAAAGAGTGCTTTCGCATGGGGACTTAAAAGAATAAATTTTCATGGAACAACCTGATGGTTTCACTCAAGAATCCTCTCTTGTTTTTAGGCTAAAAAAATCTCTCTATGGCCTCAAACAAGCCCCTAGAGCTTGGTATGAAAAGATGGATTCCTTCCTTCTTTCCACAGGTTTTTCTCATTGTGAGTCCGATAACACAATCTACATTTGGAGAGATGAAGGCAAAATGACCATTCTTGTTCTATATTTTGATGGTCTTCTTCTCACTAGTAGTCACTTCATTCACATTCAGACTATAAAAGACTCCCTCTCTAAAAAAATTGAAATGGATGATCTAGTTTTAGCTCATTACTTCATTGGGATCCAAATAAGTCAAACAGATGAAGGAATTTCATTGTGCCAACAAAAGTACACACTAGATCTTATTCAAAAGTTTCAAATGATAGATTGTAAACCTTATCCTACCCCTTTTCAATTTGGCATAAAACTTAGTACTTATTGCTCATCCCATCTATGTGATGCAACTCTTTCAGCTTGTAGAAATTTTGTTATACCTTACTCATACTTGCCCAGATATATCATATGCTATTCGCTTAATATCCAGATTCTCTCATCAACCTAACTTCAGTCATTGGCAAGCACAAGCAACAAAATGAATCCTATGTTACTTGCAAGGCACGACACACTTTGGGATCTTATATAAGGGATAATCTATGGATATCATTGGCTACACAGATTCAAGTTGGGAAGGTTTAGAAGAAGACAAATGTTCAACCTCTGGCTAGCTCTTCACCAATAGCTTGGTTATGCAATAAACAACAACCAATAGCCTTATCTTATACAAAGGCAAAATACAGGGCAACAGTTTTAGCTAGTCAGGAAGCTCTTTGGCTTTGTCAAATACTAAGAGAATTTGGTTTCTCCCATGAGAAGCCTATAACTCTTTGGTGTGAAAATTAGAACAAAATTCATATTGCTTGCAATCCAGTTGAGCATCAGCACATCAAACACATTGAGATACACATGCACTTCATACGATGACATATTCAGAGTGGGGATATATACTTAGACTATATTCCAATTGAGAATAAAATTGCAGATATCTTCACCAAGTCATTTTCTTCTCCACGTTACCTTCAGGTGCAAGAAAAAATTGGAGTAATACAACTACATTGACACAAAGGTCTTCCACCTCTCATTATATTGTTTGGAGAATGATTTTTTCCCTTGTGGTTTTTTTTATCATCTATCCAACAACATGTATATTATGAGGACAATCTTCACCATCCGAAGACATGCCTCTATCTTGGATATTTTTGTGACAGATGGTTTTTCCCCAAGGGGTTTTTCACCATCTATATATTGTAAATGAGTACCTAATAAGTCCAAGTTGTCGGGACTCATCATTGCTTTTGTAGTAAGAGGACAATCTTCCCCATCCGAAGACAAACCTCTTTTATTGTGATAGTTGGTTTTTTCCCAAGGGGTTTTTTCACCATCTATATATTGTAAATGAGTACCTAATCAGGCCAAGTTTTCAGGACTCATCTTTGCTTTTGTAATAAGAGGAAAATATTCACCATCCGAAGACAAGCCTCTTCCTTACTTCCTTTTTGATTGATGAGTACATGAGTACCTCAGTAGACCTTGTTACCGGGACTCACTTGTACAAACCTCCCCTAGTATCACTTAAGGAGGGATGTTAGAATAAGTGAATATTATATTAAGTTCTACTAGGATAGACACACTTGAGTTTCTACTCCTCCATGTGTCAGGAGAACTCTCAGTAGCGCCTTCATCAGGTTTGATGAGTTGTTATAATCCAATGGCGCTCAATGATCAAATTTGCTATTTATAAAAAGTTTATCCTTGGAATAAATCAATCAGTTCTACTCTTCTCTTCATATTTTATGTAATGCTTTGCATATCTATTTTGGGAAATTCTAACATTAGATGCCCTTACAAATACCAGGGCATTGGAAATACCATTGACGTACAACAGTTAATGTCATGTTTATCTAGAAATATTTTTTGATCCCTATCAGTGATAAAGTTTGTCAACCATAAAAGAAGTCACAATACAAATCATATCCCAAATACAAAAAACCAAAAGGGCATGTTGCAATTGAAGAATCAGATTTAGACTCAGAACATGCACATAAGATGCTGATGACTATGTATGAACCCAAACATAATGATAATTTTTGGTACATTAATTTTGGTGTTAGAAAGCATATGATATGAGCCAAAAAGTGGTTTGATTCCTTAGAAGCCAAAGGAAACTAGTGATAATAACAAGTGATAAAACCTATCAAGTCAAAGGTGTAGGATATGTCTCCCTTACTCTTCTAGATGATAATTATCGCATTGAAAAGGTACTATATGTACCAGGACTATTAAATATTTTTTTCTTCATCCTCTAAAAATATTAAATAAAACTATAGTGATTGATTTCAGGATTGTTGATGGTTAGAAGAAATGCTTTAATACCAAAATTGAAATCATGTAGCAATTGGTTCATACAAACATGACTTGCTTGCTTTATATACCTTATAAAAATCCTTTCAAAACTATACTTTATGCCTGTCGGCAGTTTCCCTAATGACTAAAGATGGTGGTTGTTTCTTAAGTGATCTTGTGTTCAAACCCCTTGAGGATGGTTGTTGATGTAATTTGTAAACGTTCTCCTGAAAAAAAAAAACATACTTTACTCTTAAAAAACTTAACAAAAGAAAATAAAATAAGAAGTCAAATATAAATTAAAGGTCGAGACAACTATAATTATTTCAAAGTAGACCAAAAAAAATTTATATGAAAAAATATTATAGTATATATTTATTTTTGAAAAGAAAACAAAGCATGCTTTTTAAGCTTTATTAAATTTATTATTAATGTGTATAGAGAATAAGCCAAGAAAAGGGAAATAATAATAAAAAAAAAACAGATAAAAGATATTGCATAGGTAAAAAAAATTAAAAAAAAAATTTTAATTTTTAAAAATATAATATGTAGATTAATAATTTTATAATTTTTATTAAATACTTTTTTGATTGAGGTTAATGTGAGAAAACTTTACAAATTATGTTAAGTCTTGGGCACCTTTATCCAACCATGATTTTTGATAATTTTCATCAAATATTATTATTTAAATAAAGTATTTTTTTAAATTTTCAAGGGAAAAAAGTTAAATTTAAATATTATTAAATAAGTTCCAGGGAGAAGAAAAACACAACGGTTTGGGCTTTGGCTCTTCTTCAGGAGGTCCAAGGTTCAAACCGTGGCATGGATATATATATATATATATATATATATATATATATATATATATATATATATATTATATATATAGTGTGAACCATTGCGTTGTTCTTTGGAACATATATACATAATTATATCATCGTCTTATCATAATATAATACGCTTGAGGTCCATTTCTTTTTTTTAAGTGAAAAACCTCTGACAGGGCCGCCTTGGTCTGAGAGACCACAAACAAGGAATTCTACACCATCAAAGTTACCCGGGAGTCACACTCGACCCTGCCCGCACCAACATTATCAATTGGATTTTTGGGTACCCAATTCAACTTTTTGGTAGGGTGGAAATTTGAACTTGGGACCTCCCTTGGAGGATTGCCCTCTCCTCTCCAACTCACCTACAACACCTAGGTGCTTGAGGTCCATTTCAATCCTAAATAATAATTTAATTAAAAAATCTATAATATTTTAATTAGATTATAACTATATTATCAAATAATTTAGGGGCTACTCCTAACAAGCCTATACCACCTCGTTATTGTTGATCCAATGTGAAGGACCACTGCTGGCTTAAGATTTCAGATAAACAATTACCAATCCATCTAACATCTAAAAACTATACGTTAATATATTTATCCATAAGTTCAAACCTTAATTTTAGGTTTTATAAGATGATCATATGTGATAACACAACTTTGGCCTGCCCACTACTTTCTTCAAACTTATTGGACTAAAAGTTAAGTCCTAACTTTAGATAAATATTATGGAAAACATTGTGAGAATTGGTCTATAGCATAGGTGCAATAAAAACCTAGATTTCATAATGGCTTGATCATGTTTCCATCTATTACCATAAATTTGATATTAACTTCTAAATAACGGTATACCCTTATGGTTATATAAGATTTTACCCATGGGATTAAACCTTACCATACAAAATAAAATATCTATTTTTTTAGTGTGTATCCCAAACATTACTTCGTAAACAATACTTTTAAAAATTAATTACTTTATATAGATGTTTTAGAATATATTAATTTTTAATTTAAAAAAAATAAATTTTTTATATATTAATTTTTTTTCTACATGAAGGAGTGGTTACATTTATAGTCCTTTTTTATTTTCAAGCAGGGTGCAAATCTTAAGGCTGCTCTCAACAACACTTATTCCACCTTGTTGTTTTTATAATCCAACATGTAGAGGATCATCTTACTGTCATAGGGGATTGGTGTGTCACTCAATGGATTCAAGTTAGACTACTACTCTTACAAACAAACATACCCCAAGATTTCTCTTCATAAACACCAAAACTTACCAATTTAAGAAATAAAATTTTATACTAAACATGTTAATCAACAAAGTGGAAGTTTCTTCTTTAAATGGAGTTTGGAAGGTCATTTGGATCAAAGTTATAGAAATTGTGGTAGTGTATTCTAAAGAGGAAACTCAAGTTGTTATAGGGGCAATGGAGAAGGAAGTTGAAGTACAAGAGGGGCAGGACAAATCTAGTTGGAAACCACTCCTAGAAGGTTGGATTAAAATTAATACTGATGGAGCTGCAAAAGACAATCCAGATAGAGCTGGAATTGGAGTGGTTTGCTAGAATCATGTTGGAACAATGCTCTATTGGGAACTGCAAGGCTTAGGAAGAGCAAAAAAAATGAAGCAAGAGCCTTAGCTATCAAATCTGCTTCTATTTGGGTAGTAAAACAAGGTTACGAAAGAATAATCCTAGAATCAGATTCTCAAATAATGGTTGGAGCTCTAGATTACATGAGGAACTTTTCTTTGACGATATGGAGGTTGAGGATTCTTGTCACTCAAATTAAGGAATTGTGGAGGGAATTAGATGATATGATTCCAGTTTATGTGAGTAGAGATCTAAATAAAGTGGTAGACTTCCTGACTAAAATGGGCACTAAGAAGGAGGTAAGGGTTCAATGGCACAATGACATGGCTATTAAGGATGAGATGATTAGGTAAGTTGGTGAGCAAATCCAATGTTTAGCTAATTTAGACAACCATTCCAGAAATATGGTTTAAGAGATTTGTGCTCCAATGTAGATATTATTTTATAGTTGTAAACATGTGAACAACCTTTATAGAAAGAGATTTGGCTCCAATGCAAATCTTTTTTTACTATTGTAAACATGTGTTCTCTTTGGATAAGGCTAGGAGAAGTCTCATCCCAACATCCCAAATTGTAAATGATCTTTGTTTTAATACAAGTTTTTTCAAATTAATTTAAAAAAAACAAAGTGGAAGTTAGAAATATAATGTTTTTTTTTTATACATAGCGTTGCAACCACTATTTTTAATAATTGTTAAATGCAAAAATTCAAACCTGCTTCCAAAAAACTATACCACTTCATAATTTAAAATATAATATCAAACATAACACAATTTTTCCTTAACTCAAGAGCATATTATATAATGCACTTCAAACCATATCATTATGTATGTCCCTAGGCCCTATTTTTATTTTAAATTTATACATATGAAGTAGATAAAGTTTTTCAACTAGTGCCTTCATTAAGTTAATTTTTCTATAATGAGTTGGATGTTTATCATCATGTTTTTTATTTTATTAGCTAGAATTATTTTGTTTCCGGCACACTTTTTGTGATTATCGTTGACAAGTGATTGGTATGGTTCGGAAGGCATGATGTTAAATTAAATCATTTTTAAATAAAAAATTATGAAGTGATATGTATTAGAATTTAAATATAAAATATAATGTTTTTATTTAATTTATTTAAATTTAATATTTATATGTTTATTTTTATATTAATTTTTGTTGTTGTTAAGATTATGAACATAAATTTAAAGGTTTTATATGGGTTAAATCATACTGTTTTATAATAAAATTTGTATAAATATAGGCATTGGAATCAAGAATTCTAAATATATAAATTATATTTAATTTTATAGTTATATATTTTTAATTTATTTATTATTAAAAGTATGTTTGAAAGCAAAAATAAACTCTTTTGATTAAGAAAGTAATTATTAAAAAATACACATAAAAATATATAAATCATATCATTGTACTAGATTTACTTGTCTAGATGTTTGGTGCCCCACATATCTATTGAAAATTTTATCCTAATGGATATTAATTCCCAACCCCACTCTTATGATGCTTTGGAGGGAACCTTGGTTGTGGACCTCTCCAAACCCAAACTTTTAAGGACCTCCCTTCTAGCCTCAGATTTTGTTATTTATTTCATTCAAATGCCATCGACAAAATATGATAGTGCTTCAGATTTACCTCTTAATGAGAAAGGTTTAAAAGCCAACCCAACCTCAAAATCTATTATTTCTTCCATTCAAAGGCCATTGATGAAATAGGATAGTGCTTTAGAATTTCCTCTTAACGGGAAAGGTTTAAAATCCATCCCAACATCAAATTATGTTATTTCTTTTATTCAAATATTATCGATAAAATATGACAACACTTTATAATTACCTCTTAATGGGAAAGGTTTAAAAGCCAACCCAACATTAGCTTCTATTATTTCTTCCATTCAAATCTTACCAAAAAAACATGCAAGTGCTACAAATTCACCACCTAATGGGAAATTTTAATATCTAACTCCAATCGCATCATGAGGAGCAACAAAACATGGCTAGTGGATGTGGGAGATAACTCTAAGTAGGGGTGACCTTTGAACCAAGACTTAAGGTTGAAGGGGACCCAAAAAGACATAACTAATGGAACCCAAATAATAATTTCTATGGGAGGGGGGAAGCACCCCACCAAGTATCATAAATGAAAATATTATCTTGGAACATAAGGGGTTTGAATGCCCCTTTGAGGCAATGACTAGTTACCTCTTTTAGGAAATATATGAAACCTCATTTTTTAATTCAAGAAACTAAAATTAAGGAGAACAGTTTTTATAAGGTTAAGGAAATCATATGGAAGGAGGTCTATTATTATGTAAAACATGATTTGGGAGATTTTGGAGGCTTAATGTATCTTTAGGATTCAAAAATTGAAGGCAGAGTGCTCTCTTCTTCTGACAGGTTCATTAACTAATGTGTATGCTCCAAATTTAGTTGTGGTAAGAGGAAGACTATGGGAGGAGTTGAGCATAAATATAAATATTTTCCCTAACCTTGCTTGGATGTTGGTTGGGGATTTTAATTCCCCCTCTTTCCATCAAGAAAAAAAAGGAGGAAGCCAATCCCCCTCTAATTGTATGGAGGACTTCAATTTTTTGTCAATATTAATGAGTTGATGGACTTCAAGATAAAAGGAACTAAATTCACTTGGAGCAATAGAAAGTTGGGGGAACATCTTATCTAATCAAAGTTGGATAGATTTTTTATTTCTAAAGAAGGGCTTCATCATTTTGTAAACTCTATTCTCTCTTCTCTTCCAAGAATAAGATCATATCACAATCCTTTGGTACTAGATGTTTCAGTTGGGAATATAATTTTTAAGTTTCCTTTTTGGTTTTAAGTTATGTAGATAAAACATGATACCCTTAAGGTCTTGATAGCTGATTGATGGAAGAAGGATTTTATAGGTCCCCTAATATCTCAAGTTGTCAATAAGTTAAGATTTGTGAAGAGCACTTTAAAATAATAGAACAAACAATATCTTTGGTAACATTTTACAATAGAAGAAAACCCTAAAACTACAACTTCTAGCCATTGAAGCTGCTACAAAATCTTGCCCCATCAAAAGTTGACATAGATATTGAAAGAAGTTTGTTGCTATATTTCCATAATATTTTGGCTTGTAAGGAATCCTACTAGATATGGAATTTCAAGGCTCTCTAGTTGAAATATGGAGATAGAAATACCAAGTTTTTTCATGCCACAACCTTGAGACATAGGAGTTTCAATAAGATTATTTAAATTGTTAAGGATAATGGTACTAAAACTGGATATATTTTAGAAATTCATGAGGATGCTGTAAATTTCTTTTAAAATATCTTAGGAGTGGTGGCACCTATAGATGAGCAAGCCTTCAATTATTTTTTGAATTTTATTCCTTCTCTATTTATTGAACAAATGAACTCTAGTCTTATCACTTTGTTCAAAGAGTCTAAAATCAAAGAGGTAATGTTTTCCATGGTTGGTTAGAATACCCCTGGACTTGATGAATTTCCTATAGTTTTTTACCAAACATTTTGGGGAATTGTGGGGAAGGATATATATAATGCTATGGGTAAAATTCAAAATACCCTTCATATTCCCAATGATATCAATTTCACCTTTTTGGTTTTGATTCCTAAATTTGTAGTAGCTAACTCCTTCAATAATTTTAAGCCCATAAATCTATGTAGCACTCTTTATATAATATTAGCCAATAGAATGCTATGTAACTCCTTCATATCACAATCCGATTTTTAGCTTCAACAAATTTTAACTTATAAGAGAAAACGTACCTCTAAAAAGTTTGTAATAATCGAATGCCTCAAACATGTAGGCTTTTCTATCACAATATATCGGTGATATTACTGGTAAATTCATATGCTACATTCATAGAGTGGCACCTGAAGGATGCAAATCATGTTAACCCTCTATGCTGAGTGCACATCTGCCACTAGCACTATTTTTACACTAGTCATCTTGTCACTGATGGAAAGGTAGAATGTAGGCGTATATAGGGTCAGCCTGGGCCCCTCATGCAAATGCAAAAGACTAACCTATATGCTTAATTTAACTAAATAAAGTATTTTTACACAAGCAACAATGATATGCACACATTTTATTTTTCCTCCATATATTTTATAGCATTATTGTATAGACAAAAAAAAATCATTCTCGAAGGTAATTCTTTTCATTCTAGTTTGACCTTGATTGCCTTTTTATAACAAAACTATTCACTACCATAGAATCTCTTAAGTTTATATCTTTATCAACTTTAAATAGACACTTTTTAAAAAAAATTAATAAAACTATCTAATCTCTGCCACAACAATCATACACTATCAAGGTAAAGTAAAACTTTTTACAAAACCTTTAGCATAACAAATTCATATTTTCATAGATAACAGGTAGAGTAGTCTGACCTGATTTTGATATGTCTCAAAATCCGAACGTACTCACACTACTGCCTTCCAGAAAATATCACAAAGTTAACATCCAAGAGGAATAACCCATATTATTTTTCATCTTCTCTTTAAGTAGAATTTTATTGGTAATATCAATTGGATAGGTGGGTAGATCCATGCAATGGTCCCTCTCAAAGATGTGCCAGATGGTGGCTGATTTAAATATTATGGCTAGTGATTTTATAACACTCTTATTTATCTTATTATGATATGTATGAAGTGTTATATAAGTAACTTTAAAAAAAAATAATTGTTGGCTACTACATAATTCCGTATTAATATATTACTATTATTATTTCTAATATATATTTTATTTATTTTATAAATACTATATATTGTTATTTATTATATATATATATATATTTGAAAATATAGCTAATCATAATTTCTATGAGAAATTAATCAAACAACAAAATAAAGAACACATACTATATATGCAAAAACTAATTAAATTGATGCAACTGGATACCCCTGCCTCCTCGGGTCTTATCCGAAAGTGGCATCCCTTTTAGGATGTTTTCCACAAATGAAAAAAAATTAAATTGATGCAACTACATGATTGTATTATTTTATGAGCTTTCATGTACTCACAGGATCGTGATATTGCATCATATATCTCCTTACCTCATATGAACTACTTCTACCTTTTCGCCAAAAGGAGGGCAACACATACAATTGATCTACTTGCCTGAATATGAACATTTATTCCTATACTCACAAAATCTATCAGCAATATCTCATTCTAAATATAATAGCAAGCAAATGAATAGAAAAATGGGAGGGATGTTACATTCTCCCCCACTAAGAATAAACATAGTCCTCTGTGTTTGCATTATATATTCAATATTATGCATATCAAAAACATATACTCAATAACACACTACATCTATCAAATTTATATTCAATTATTTAAATAAATAAATAAATAAATAAATAAATATATATATATATATATATATATATATATATAAGAATGCTTTGGTGATCCATTCAATACATAAATAGCTATTTTTATAAGCAAATTCTATCAAAAAGATATAATAATGCTTTTGTGATCCATTCAATACATACATAGAATATATTCCACAATAGGTCATCTTTGACCATAATTTTCTTGTTTCCATTAGGCCCTTATTCGACCTGAGTTAGATTCAATCTCTTCTTGACTATGTAGAGTTTACTTTTTTTTTCTTTTTTCTTATAGCCTTCTTAACTTGTAGGTTGATAAAATGTTAGTCCTAGCCATCTTTCTTTAATGTGCTCAAAGCCAATCTACACTAGATATTGATTGACTATATAGGCTTATCTTGAATCATGCTTGACCTTCCACCCATTTGCCACAAATCTTGGTCTATCCAATATTTCGCTCATCAAAATAGTAGAAATAAATCTATTTGTAGCTCTACTATCAATTAAAATGCATACATCCTTATCACACATTTTTCCTTTCAAAGAAAAAGGTGTATCTTGCCTAGTGAGAGTAGGGTTACCCATAGTAGCATATATCTTATGGGTAGATTCCGTAAGAACCTTTCTCTTATCAGCCCTTTGCAGGAATTGGATGGCGTAGTGATCACCTGAGCAAACATAACATCCATTTGGAGGAAATCTAGTTTTCTAATTGTATTCATTATTGTTTTGGGAAGTATATCCTTTATCTATATCTCGAGTTACAGGTTTCTATTCAAATTTCCTCCTACAACTACTTCTATGTTGGTTGTCTTGATTTCTGCTATAATTTCTATTTTTGTTTCCTTCTTTAGGCATCTTAAAATGATCTTTATCCCATCTATCAGAACCGGTTTTCCTTATTTTTTGAGGATCATATCTTTCCTTATATGTGGTTCTATGATAATAAGTCTTCTTATTTTTCTAGTTTAACTCTTCATGACGTGCTAAGTCATAGGCCTCAGATAGGTATTTAGGCTTCATTATACCAACTAGAGACCCAATTCTTGGATGTAATCCTAAAATAATTTTTTGCATCTTAATTTCCTCTCTTTGGTCATACGTAGGTACATATTTTAGTAATTGTATGAAACTTTTATAATACTCAATAATAGACTTATTTTCTTGGTGCAGGTTGGTGAATTTGGTAAAATTTTCTACATAAAATTGCTGAGTTAGGTATTTGTCTCTAAAATATTTCAAGAAGGTATCCCAAGGTGCATCACAACCTTAATGTGTTTGTTCCTTTTGTATGTCATCCACCAATATAATGCTAGCCCTGCCAGATGAGCAACTGCCCATGCAGTTTTGGATTTTGATGAGAGAGGTTTTATGGCATAGTATCCTTCGACCTCACTCAACCAATTTTTAGCTATTTCACCATCACCTTTACTATTGAATTTGGAAAACTAATCTTCCTTAGATCCTTATTCATCTTAACACCAACATTTCTTCTACTAGATCCTCCTTCAAGCATATCATCTTGTCTATCATCGAGCTCTTTACCCTTAGTAAAATTATTAATCAATTTTTGTTTCTAAGTTATTATTTCTTGTTGTTGGGCCAATTGAGATTTTTTTATGCTCCATGTGCTCACTCATCTGTGCCCTATGTTTCTCCATATGATATCTCTATTAGTTCATCTATTATTGCATTAATTGAATTATTTTAGCTATGTTATCATCCTTCGGTGTAGGTCTTTCAAAAATGGGCTATTTTTTCTTTCTTATACAATGGCGAGGTGTTTCTACCACCCTTTGTCTATCTGAATCCTTAATAATACACCGTAGTCCCTTACTTGGACTTTTTGCAAGCCTTTCTTGTAGACTAGTTGTAATTTTCTTGGAGGAGCCCACCATTTAACATGGATGCAAAAGAGCTATGCCACTTTTGAGGTTATCATTATTTTCTAACATAAATTTTATGGTCTAGGGTTTCACAACCTAGGGCTCTGATACCAATTGTAACAACCCAGATAACACACATGGTTGTCATTCCAATCTTGCTCTCTAGAATCACAAAGAGAAATTTTTTGACTCAATATGAGGCTTATGTCACAATAAGGCTACAATTAACCCAATATTTAATTAGTACATAGGCATAAATATACTCACTCTGAGATTATTGACCATTGTAGATAGTCTCTCAAGTGGTCGAGATTGACCAAATCTCGTAAAGGTGTCATATTGTGAACACATTCTTCTCCCTTACTAGAGATAATTGTTCACAATAAGCAGTTATCCTTATAGGGCCCATATCACCTAAAAGGGTGGACACATAGTTCCCTTTATCATAGCATGGAGGACATAGGTTACTCTAACCTATATTCTATATTCTATATTCTATCAAACAATAAAATAAAGAACACATATTGTATATGTAAAACTAATTAAATGGATGCAACTACATTATCATATTCTTTTGTGATATTCCATGTAATAACGAGCCCATGATCGCATCATATCTCTCCTTACTAACTACTTCTACCTTTCCTCCAGAAGAAGGGCAAAAGGCACAACTGATCTACTTGCATGAAGATGAACATTTGTTCTTGCACTCACAAATTATATCAATGGTATCTCATTATAAAGATAATAGCAAGTATATGAATAGAAAAATAGGAGGGATAGTACATTCTCCCCCACTAAGAATAAAAAAATTCTTATGTATTTGCATTATATATACAATATTATGCATATCAAAACATATACTCAAGGACATGTTGCACCTATCAAATTTACATTCAATCATTTAAAGAAAAATATCAGTTTTTATTCAAAAAAATATGGAAATTATTATTTCATGATTACCACACCTTCCCACATGGCATTTCTATTAGAATAATGGTCCCACTAGACCTTGCACTAATCAACATTTCATTTTCTATTTTTTTGATAATGAATCTAAGAATTTTGATAGGACAGACTTTAATGAGACACGGGTCTGACATCTACAAATGAAAAACATTCCACACATGTGATGGATCTACCACATACTTTCTAAGTAGGGACATGTGGAAAGTGTCATGGATTTTAGACAAATTGGGTGGTAAGGCCAATCTATAGGTAACTAGACTAATTTTATCAATGATCTCAAATGGTCCTACAAACCTAGGGCTTAGCTTGGTAGACTTTATTGACATTTTTTAGGACTTTACCCTAAGAAATACTATGTCACCTACATACCTCTAGGTATCTCTTGATATCGATATAGCTCTTCTAGTGATCCAAGGCTTTCTTAAGCCGCTAGCATATTTCTTTCAGTTGCTCTATTTATTTCAGTCTCTAGTTCGATCATTACCCGATCCTCCAAATTATCCAAACATAAAGGTGTTCTACACCTACGCTTATATAGGGCTTCAAACAAAGCTATGACTAGCATGGCATAATAGCTATTGTTATAAGCAAATTCTAACAGAAAGAGATAATCTTACAACTTGCTTTGGTGATCCATGCAATACATCCATAGCATATCTTCCACAATAGGTCATATTTGACCATAAATTTCTTATTTCCATTAGGCCCTTAATTGACCTGAGTTAGAGTTGGTCTCTTCTTAACTATGTAGAGTTTACTTTTTTGTTTCTTATAGCCTTCTTAACTTGTAGGTTGATAAAAATATTAGTCATTATTTCCTTAATGTGATCAAAGACAATCCACACCCAAAATAAAAAAGTATGCATGAGAGCTATAATTAAACATTGATTGACTATATAGGTTTACCTTGAATCATGCTCGAGCTTCCACCCATTTTCCATAAATATTGGCCTATATGGTATGTCCCTCATAAAACTAGTAGAAATAAATCTATCGATAGCTCTACTATCAATTAAAATGCATACATCTTTATCAAATATTTTCCTTTCAAATAAAAATGTGTAGCTTGCCTAGTGAGAGTAGGGTTACTTGTAGTAGCATATATCTTATGGGTAGATACCTCAAATATCTTTCTCTTATCAGCCCTTTACGGGTATTGGATGTAATCCTAAAAATAAATTTGCACCTTAAGTTCCTCTCTTTGGTCATACTTAGATACATATTTTAGTAACTATACAAACCTCTAATAATACTCAATAACATACATATTTTCTTGGTGCAGGTTGGTGAATTTGATAAAATTCTTTACATAAAATTTTTGAGTTAGGAACCTATATCTAAACTCTTTCAAGAAGGTGTCCTAAGGTATATCAATAGCCTCAACATGTTTGTTCCTTTTGTATATTGTCCACCAATCTAATGTTGGCCCTACTAGATGAGAAATTTCGCATGTAGTTTTGGATTCCGATGAGAGAGATTTTATGTCATAGTATCCTTTGGCCTTTCTCAACTAGTTTTTAGCTATTTCACCATCATATTTACCATTGAATTTAGATATTTCAATCTATTTTAGATCCTTGTTCAGCTCAAAACCAACCTTTCTTCTGTTGGATCCTTTGGGAAGATCATATTTTCTATCATCAGGATATTTACCCTTAGTCAAATTCTTAATCAATTTTTATTGTTGATTTATTATTTCTTTCTACTGGGCCAATTGAGCCTTTTACTACTCCATGTACTCACTCATATATGCCCTATTTTTATCCATATGATCTATCTATTGGTTCATCTATTCCTACATTAATAGAAATATTTTGGCCATGTTATCATCCTTTGGTGTAGGTATTTCAATAATGGGATATTTTCCTTTATTATAAGTTGGTGGGGTGTTTCTACCATCCTTTGTCTATCTGAATCCTTAATAATCCACCATAGTCCCTTCATCGGACTTTATACAAGCATTTATTACAGAGTAGTTGTAGTTTTCTTAGAGGATTCCGCCTTTTAACCTAGATGTAAAAGAGTTGTGTCACTTTTTAGGCTATTATCAGTCTCCAAAACAAATTTTATGGTCTAGGGTTTTGCAACATAGGTATATGATAACAACTGTAACAACCTAGATAACACACCTGGTTGTCCATTCCATTGCTCCCTAAAATCACAAAGAGAAAATTTTTGACTCAACATGAGGCTTATGTCATAGTAAGGCTATAATTCACATAATATTTAATTAGTACATAGGCATAAAGATACTCACTTCGAGATTACTGACCACTACACACGGTCTCTTGAGTGGTCAAAATTGGCCAGATCCTATAAAAGTACCATATTGTGAACAAATTATTCTCCCTTACTAGATATATTTGTTCATGATAAGGGGTTATCCTTCTAGGGACCATATCACCTAGAAGGGTGGATGCATAATTCCCCACTCCATATCATGAAGGACATATGTTCCTATGACCTATATTCTATCCTTAGTTTTTCTTCATTCTTATATTTATATTTCATAAACCAAGCTACGGTATAGTGTTAGTATGCTTAGTGCCTAGTTGAAAGTCCATCATCTTATGGAGTCAACTAGGGCCCACCAATACTCTGGTCACGTCCAACTATCTCATACCAACTCATTGTTGGACCTTCTAGGAATGGTAACTAGCAACTTCTAGTTTTGGTATTCTGCTAGCAATTTTCCAATCGAACATTGATCGTGAGATCCTCACGGTACTACTCGCATAGCAGTCTAGAGTGGCATCCCATACCGTCCCTCAAGACCACTTGTCTTGTGCAAGTCTGCCAAAAAATGACTATTGTCGATTTACAATATTTGCCAACTTGCAAAAGACTAGTATTGGATGGATGCCCATCCCAAACACCGAAATAAGTTTTATGATTCATCCATTTGATGTTTCATTTTTTTAAATGATGTTAGACAATTTATCTATTTTCTATCCTAGAGAGTCAAAGGGTTTTAATTCAAAATTTTAGAGGTTAAGAATTTAAATAACCATACATTTCTTCTAAGACTAAATACACTGTCTTAAGAAATAATGCTTTCTTGAATAAAAATTTATAACAAAGTACTTTTATCTTTTAAATAAGTTTTAAAACATACCAATATATAAAATTTTTATTCTATTACAAGCAATTCCTATCTATACATTCAAATAAGATCTCTTTAACTATTTCCAAATTAAACGAAAAAGACTATCAAACCTTCTAAATTCATTAATCCTAACTTAATGAAGGAAGAACTACTTAAGCTTTTTAAAATATTATAATTAAATTATCCAAACCAATTTTTCAATATATATACATTTACTATTGTAGTGATGAATATCCATACTATCTATGATAATAAATCTAACATCCAATTAAGCCTTCAAATATAATACCTTACAACCTATTAAACTAACAAATGGCATATCATTTATAGCTTATAACCCATACCAGCATTAAAATTCATTTATTATAGAACACTTTTAATTTAAATGCTTAAAATAATTCAAATAAGGATACTACACGCATAAAATTTAATACGACTATTTAAAAGTTAGAAGGCATCTTCAAAGATAAGTCCCATTTATCTTTATAAAGGTTAACTATAAATAAAATGTAAAATATTCAACCATGACAACCTATTTTAAAACATACGTAAACAAATTCCATAACTTTATAAAAAAAAAATCTTTCTTATTAATATAAATCAGTTCTAACTTTATACTCATTGCTCCACAATAATAAAAAGAAATATTTATTTTACCCTAAGTCATATTCTTAGAGTTTGCCATAACTTTTATATCTGCACTAATTGTTTTTAGTTCTTCTGCTTGGAGGCACAAAGAGATTTTTGTATGAGGTTCACACTTAGGATGTTAATAACCATATCTATATTGTATATTAAAAATTAATTTAAATCAAATATTGCATTTTTAATAGGTATACACATTCGTCATTTCTCTTTAAACGCCTAACTTTATGAAGGAGTATATGGATATTGGACTCACACATTTCTTTCATACAAGTATTATTAAATTGACGCATCCAACATTGTTTCACTATACTAATGTTTCCTAATCAACATTATGCTTTTAATTAATATGGTTTGGTAGATTAAATTATTTTAATCGAGCGATTGAACTCAAAGAATGTTGTCTCAAACAAATATGAAAAAACTTTACTTCATTTAACAAATGGACACCAATGACACATCAACGTGTGTAATCCTAGCTAACCTTCCAAGGTAGCCATCCATAAAATTTTGAAATAAAAATAACAAGTTTGTTTTTCAATTGAAAATATATGTAACGATTAATTATTTTATATCCCTCATTTGTCTATATTTATAGTAATTACACGTGTATTTCAGTCTTCTAAAGAAAAGTTTAGTTTGAATGATATCTAAATCCTTGCAAAAAGTTGTTTAACACGACAACCCTGCTCAAAGAAAGTTTGACCATGAATTTAGAGGAAACACTCCAGACAGATAGGACATCTTCTCATTGAAATAAAAATAAGTTAATATCTAAAATATTTCATCATTGAATATGGAAACGTCTTAGCCAATCCGGTTTTTGGCTTCAACAAATTTTATCTTATAATAGAAAACCTAATTCTACAGAGTTTATAACCCTCTACGCTGAGTGCTTATAATAGAAAACCTAATTCTACAAAGTTTATAATAATCAAATGCCTCAAACATGAAGGATTTGGTGTCACAATATACCAATGATCTTACTAGTAAAGGCATATGCTCCGTTCATAGAGTGGCACGTGAAGGATGCAAATCATGTTAACCCTCTACGCTGAGTGCTTATAATAGAAAACCTAATTCTACAAAGTTTATAATAATCAAATGCCTCAAACATGAAGGATTTGGTGTCACAATATACCAATGATCTTACTAGTAAAGGCATATGCTCCGTTCATAGAGTGGCACGTGAAGGATGCAAATCATGTTAACCCTCTACGCTGAGTGCACATATGTCACTAGCACTATTTGCACACTGGTCATCTTGTCACCGGTGGAAAGGTAGAATGCAGGCATATATAAGATTAGCCTGACCCCCTCATGCAAATGCAAAAGGCTAGCCTATATTCTTAATTTAAAAAACTAATGTATTTTCACACAAGCAACGACGATATGCACAAGTTTTTTTTTCCACCATACATTTTACAACATTGAAAAATATTAGAACACTACTTTAAAGACAAAAAAAATCATTCTCAAAGGCAATTATTTTCATTCTGGTTAGACCCTGATTGGATTTCTATAAAAACACGTTCACTACCATAGAATATCTTACGTTTATATCTTTATCAACTATAAATAGATATTTTTTAAAAAAAATTAAGAAAACACTTTAATCTTTGCCACAACAATCATACATCATCAAGGTAAAGTAAAACTTATTACAAAACCTTTAGCAAAATTAAGTCACATTTTTATAGTTAACCTGTAGAGTAGTCTGACCTGATTTCGATCTGTCTCCAAGTCTGAACGTACTCACACTACTGGATTCGAGACAATATCGCAAAGTAGAACGTCCAAGAGGAATTCCCCATATTATTCTCATCTTCCCTTTAAGTAGAATTTCATTGGTAATCTCAATTAAATAGGTGGGTAGATCCATGCAATGGTCCCTCTCAAAGATGTGCTAGATGGTGGCCGAATCTCAATTTATATATTATGGCTGGTGATTTTATAACTTTCTTATGATATGTATGAAGTGTTATATAAGTAACATAAAAAAAAATTAATTGTTGGCTACTCCATAATTCCATATTAATATATTACTATTATTATTTCTAATATATATATATTTTAATTTATTATATAAATACTATATATTATTATTTATTATATATATATATATTAAAATATAGCTAATAATAATGTTTTTTAGAAAATCAAATAGCAAAATAAAGAACACATACTGTATATGCAAAACTAATTAAATTGATGCAACTACATGATCGTATTCTTTTGTACTCATGGGGCCATGATATTGCATCATATCCTTCCTTATCTCATACGGACTACTTCTACCTTTTCGCTAGAATGAGAGCAATAGGTACAAATGATCTACTTGTCTAAAGATGAACATCTGTTTCTGTACTCACAAATTCTATCAATAGAATTTTATTTTAAATATAATAGCAATCAGATGAATAAAAAAATGATAGGGATGTTAAAAAAAGAAGAGTAAATGAGTAGAGCTTGGTCTAAGACACCTCATTGGCAAATAAAGGTAGTGTAATTCTTATAGAAGATAGAAGCACCAAAGTGAAATGCTTCTAGCAGACAACATCCTCAGTGCAATTTAGAATGTTAAGAAACCCTAACATTCTATTTCCATCTACCTCAAGAGTAATGTTCAATGGTAGGCATGTAGCATTCGAGGAGGCTAATTAAATTATAGGTACATGATTTGGGAGATGTATTGAAAAGGAATACAACAAAGCAAGTGTGAATAGAGTTAGAGTGAATTCTAAAATTAGGTTTTTCAAAGCTTAAGTTTTTGGAGCGATAAGTTTTAGGTTTTATAAAGGTTTATTTTTAGGGGAATAAATTATAAAGTTATATTTAATTTATTAAGGAGTAATAAGGTAGAACATTATTAAAATATTTTATTAAGGATGAATTAGCTATTAAGTTAATGAAGGGAGAATGCTAACTTAAGATTGGAGTTATAAGGATTTATTAATAGTTTTTTGATTTCTTAGATAAATTTGAAATTGATTTGATTTATTAGTTTTTTGAAATAAAAGATTAATGAATTTTTGCAAATTGATTAATTCATGAGTGAAAAGGATTACAACATCAAACTTAGGAAAATTAAATTTGCAAAATTCATATTTCTTAGTTTCTAATATTTGGGAGACATAAGGACTTCTACTTCATAGGTTTTTCTAATTTAGAAATTTTGATTTATTTAAACCTAGGGAGTCACAAGGATGTCTATTTCAAAAGATAACAAAATGGAGTTCATGATTAGAAAAGAAAAAGTAAATGTCATAAAATTTGGGATAAAAAATTTAATTAAAATTTTTGAAGGAAAGATAGATCTAGTCTCAAAGTTAATCTATAGTGAAGCTATAGATGAAAATTTTGAAATATTTGAATACTATTTACATGCAATAATTGTTGAAGCAATTGATGATGGAAAATATAGTATTATGATACCTTTAGATATTGGTAGCATAATGTATATGGCATTACTTATACTCAAGTTTCATAAAGAAGAAAATGTGAAACAAAAGGAGTTGATTGAATCTCTCAAGAAGAAAATAAAAGTAGATGAATCATTTCTAGAAAAAATATTTCATTCTTCATGCAATATTGGTAAACCAAGTTCATCTAACTTAGGAATATATTATGATGCTGTAAGTGACTGTTCAAAAGTATCTACAAAGGAAAAAGGGTCATATGATTCTAAGGACAAAGGCAAAAGAAATATTCTTATACAATAATCTGATGACAATGAGAAAGTTCAAGAGACCTATAATCTTGAAGCTACAAAGATTGAAGAACATGAAGCTGAATTCAAAGATAAAGTCAAGCAAGAAGAAGAACCAGATGAAGATCAAGACAAAGATCAAATCCATTGCAAAGTCACTTGAAGGATAAAGACTATGATTAAAGACTAAAGTCTTCAACAAACAAATAATGTAATACAAAGGGGTGTTGGAGTATATTATATTATTTAGTACATGCTAATGTACCCCCAAGGTACCTTCATGGTACATATTATAAATATTATACTAGGTCTGAGTCTTAGATTAAAGTGTGAGTAATGTTTTATATAATGTAGTAATTTGTTAGAAACGCAGAAGTGTTATGTAAGTGTATATGTGCAGGAAATACACAAGTGTCATATGATTAAGTTTTCAAGTGTAATGTGAGTATATGTGCATAAGTTTCTTATATGAAAGAGTGCAAAAGTATCTTTAGATTAGAGTGTGCTAAGTGAAGACTCATGTCTAGGTGTGCATACAAGATAGAGTCATGTGTATGCAAGTATCATGTAGATAAGCCAAGAGTCATGAGGCTTGGCACAAGGAAAGGAATAGTCAAGTAGATAAAGATTTATTCTAAAATGGCTATATATTATTCTATAAAGGGACATAGCAAACATAGCAAACATAGTTATAATTATTGTAATAGAGTTTTGTAAGAGAAAGAGCAATAATAAAGATTGCATATATTTTGAGAAACTAATATTGTAAGTTGTGCTACATGCTTTGTACATGTATGATTTAGGCTATTTACATTCATATTTTTGTAAATTTATGAATGTTAATTGATATATTATAAGCCTTTATATACATATTTTCTTATTAAAAAATGGGATTTAAAATGGCCCCCCACTCTTTTATACGAAAAATGAGTTGGAAGCCAAAGGGACCTTAGGGCAACAAAAACTACTAAAGGGTAAAAACTCTAGAGTCTTATTGATATTGCATCTAGCATATGCATTATGCTTGATAGTTCAACTTTGAGTTCTATGCATAGATCTTGAAGAGTTGAAGAGCTCTAAATGATTGTCCCTAGTATATGCATGTTTTTGCTAGGGCAATCAGGTGATTGCCTTGTTGGGGTTTGTTTGAACAAAAAAGCAAGTAGACCTTCTATGAGAGAGAGTTTAGAAAAATATCACCAATATCCTTTTAATCTAAAATCCATTAGGAGTTCATTGATGTAATAGCTTAGCTTTTGGGACTCGCTGGTTGCTATTGAGAACTCGTATGGGGTAGTTTTGTTACTTTTATTTCCTAAACTAATATGTAATCCTGGCTATAAGAAAATAATATATTGTTGGTTTTGACTCAAAATTGATCTCCATTGTTTTTCTATGGGCATAACTAGTTTAGATAGACTAACTTGAAGTTGGTTGAAAATAGCCTTAGAGCTCCTTGCTTTTCCTTTGAATATCCTACTATTTCTCTCCTTCTAGATACACCAAAGGAAGGCTAGGATTGTTAGGCTCCATATTATTTTCTTTTCATTATAGAGAGGGATGCATTGACACACTAGTCGAGGATTTCCTTAGGCATGACCTAGGATACCTTTGTAGTTTTCATCCATTGGTTCCACACATCTTGAGCAAATGGCTATTCCATGAATATATGATTTGTTTTCTCTTAATTTCTTTTGCAGATATGGCATCTACTTGGGCCTAGAAAATATTTTTTGATCAGGTTATCCCAAATTAATTTTCTCAAGGTATACCTGGAAGCCTTGATATACATATTAGTTTGTTCATGTTATTTTATTTACATTCATTATATTGATCTTACTATATTGCAACTATCTTATATTTGATCCTATGAAAAATTATCCTATGACTTTATATTAATATTAAGGATTAAAAAGCCATCAAATATATTTTTTGAAATAAAATGTAGCTTCTAATGTTCTATTACATAGAGAAAAATGCAATAAAAGACATATAACTTTGATGTTTGCAAAAGGTTTTAAGGGTTGACGTTGATCACAAGTACTTCAAACATATATTTGATTTGATTTTAGATTTTTATACGTACCCACATGTACAAAAAAATGATGTTACATAGATTGAGGGCTTGCTTCAACAAGGTCCCTATGACATTTAATATTTTGACAAAGATTTAATAAATCTAGCTTGAGATATAATGTAGGATAAAATATTAGATGATAAAGTCTATTTTTTTTTAATTTAGCAAAAAATCCCTTGCGGGGCCACCTTGGTCTGAGAAACCATGACCAAGGGGTTCTACACCATCAAAATCACTCGGGAGTCGCACCTGACCATGACTGCACCAACATATTCAACTAGATTTTGGGTACCCAATATGCGTTTGTTAGGGTGGATATTCGAACCAAGGACCTCCCTTGGAGTATTTCCCTACCCTCTCTAACTCACCTAGAGCATGTGGGTGATGATAAAGTCTATTTTGATGGTGATATTATGATGAAAATTATTTTTACCTTTTGTCAAGAGCACAATGGCCAATGACCCTCTAATGGTACTAGTAATAAAATTTGATACAAATAAAACATAAAAAGGAGGAATTTGGCAATTTAACATAGTATAAATAAATGAAAATATGCTTAAAACAATAGATATTAAAAGTTAAAGAAACTTTTGTGATAAGAACTACTCTAGTTTAGGTCCTAAAAAATTTGTAGGTCATAGACAATGGTAACAAGAATATAGTTGCACTACCTTGAGTGTGATCAAAGTGCTACATTCTATGTGATTACAAACTAAAACCAAGGCTCTATAGCCTCATTTTAAAACTTACAACTTAGATGAGAAAAATTACAAAACATAGGTGTAGCTAAAAAGGCTTAATCAAAATATATATTTACTTTAAATGTTAGATGCAAAGATGATAGATTCCATGCAACATATTTCCAAACTATAAAATATTGTGAGATTGGATTGAGGTGAGATTCACATGTGAAATTATAGGTTCAAAGGAATATCCTCTTCTTTGAATATAAAAAGTGCAAAGGTTGAGATGATACAACACGATGTTGTTGTATCCTTATCTCTATGAGAGGTCTGGTGTAATTTTATCAAAGATTCCCTTAGAAAATATGCCTTCTCATAGATCATTCAAAAAAATTGATTGGTATTTTGTGTTGATTCAAATGTTTTTACCCCAAGTTAACCTTGAGAGATTAAATGATGCTATTATCAGTTATTGATGCACTAGACCAACTAATTGCTCGAGTGTGACTTGGTTTAGTGTTTATTTCATTCCTTGCATGATAAACCATAGTTACAAAATTTGGATTATAATTATCATTCGAATGGAAAAATCATGATTATGACAAAAGCTGATTAAAATAAGATCAAAATCAACATTTAAAAAAAAATAAAAATCACCATTTTTTGGCAAAAAAATCCCTCGAAATTGCATGCATAGAGGAAAAGGCATAAATAATTTTTTTTTTTGTTTTCTCTCATTTTTATTCCTCTAAACTTGAGATATCGGTTTGCCTACTTGCCACCGCACCAAAAAAAAACCTAAAATACATCCAAACAACAATTTTTTGGAAGTTTGAATAAATCTAATAGTGACCAACAACCACCAAACAATGGATTTTTTTGGAGTTTGAAGGATCTCAGCAACTACCAACAACCACCAACATCTAGGAATCTACCCAAAGGATTTATTTGAGGTAAGTAAATTGATTTTTTTTCTTTTTCTTCTATTCTATTGAATCTTATTCCAAATTTTCAAGCATATTTTTTCTCCAAGTCTAAAAGAAAATGTAAGAAACTAGGGTTTACACTTATTTTTTTTTAAAGTAATTGTTCGATGTTATTTGTTTCCTGAAACATGTATGCAAGTCTATATTTTTAGCTTTCAATGTTTAAATTTTAGAGTCTTAGACTTCAAACTAGGGTTTAGGTTTTTTTTTTTTACTTTTTATTTTAATTTAGTAATTGTTTGCTTGATATTGTTAGAGTTACTATTCTATGGTAACTATTATATTACCCTATTTGGTTATTATTCCTATCCTAGGTTAGTTACGCTAACAATATAGTGTTAGCGCATATATTGTTAGTATATTAGTGTTAGTTTGTTACCTATCTTCATGGTAACACGTTAGGCTATTCCTAGCCTAAAGCTTTGTATAAATAAGTCTTTGTCATCAATAATATTGATGTTCCACTTGACATGGTATCAGAGCTATCGCTATGGGCTCATTTTTTGAGACCCTAATTTCTTGGACCTGGAGCAGGCTCAATTTTTGAGGAGGCTCGCTTACTTTCTAATTGGGCATGCTTCCCTAGGCATGATCTGGACCTGCAACTCGGACATGATTCCCGAGGTGACCTGACAGTCGACCTCAGGCTCGCATCCCAAGGGAGATCCGATCAGTCAAAACTCGGATCCGGTGCTTGAGTACCAGATCTATCAGATCTGACTGTAGATCTATTCTGACAGGAACTGTCAGACCTGACAGCAACCTGACAGACTAGAAAGAATGTGACCCCAGGCACGAAACTCGAGGCTGACTAACGCGACGACACGTGGACCTAACTAGACCCCGGGCATGGAACCCGAGGCCGATGATGCGGTGACATGTGGCGGACTATCCACATGCCACCTGGATTGACGGTGTGGTGACACGTGGCAGACTGGCCATGCGCCACCTGGACCAAACCCAGACGCGACGCATGGCGGACAAGCCATGCGCCACCTGGCACAAAAAAATGGGGGACTAACTGCCCATAGGGCAGTCAATGGTGAAAGGGCCTGAAAGCCATTTTAAGGCCCAAATTCTCCTCCGTGCGGGCAATGTGGGATAAATCCCACATTTTTTTTCACGCCCGTGCGAGGAACGAAGGGAAAGGGAATTTTTTCCCTTCCCTTCACGTCGGGCCTTGTAGGCCGACCGGCGGGTGGGCCAATGGCAAGGCGCTGCTGACGGGAGGTCGGGAGTTCGACTCCCATTGGGGCCAAGCGCCCTTTTTTTTACACAGGCCGCCGCAAAGGTAATTTTTTGCCTTTTTTAATTAAAGTTTATTTTTTTATTTTTTTTAATAATTTAAATTTTAAATAATGTTTTATTTTTTTTAAAACATTTATTTAAGTTTTTATTATTAATTAAAATATTTTAATTACACTTTAATTTTGCAAAGGGCACAAAATAAAAAAAAAAAATTTCAAGAGGAGGAATTATTATTTTTTGCCTCACACCTTATAAAGGCAAACAATCAGAGGCATAAAATCATTGATGAGGATTGATGTATGATCTTTCATATGACCCCTCTAGTAGTTCCTAGCTTAGGTTTGCTTAGTTTATTTCTAGCAAATTGATATTGTAAGTGAGTCTCTTTCTCACATGCACTTGTGGGCACTAGTTGTCTTCTAGTTGTCTTTTAGAGTGTTAGTTAGCAAGTGTGAACTCAAAGTAGGAAGTGTGAGCTTCAAGTTAGCTAAAATGGATCTTCTAGTTAGCAATCTTAACTTAGAAGTTTACGTGCATTCTTCTTTGCACCTTTGTAGCTTTTGGGTTAAGCGTGTGAATCAAATCCATGATTTCATGGGTTGGTTATGTATTTTGGGCCATTAGTGCCTATATAATGATTTGTAAATAATAGAACTCTTAGTTGGATTTTCAATCCTTTTCATTGGTATCAGAGCCTAGTTCATGTTTGCACTAGGGCTTGTGAGGTGAGAGGATAGAAGATAGGATTAGTATGAGAAACGTATTCTCATTGAGGACTAGGTTTAAGCCCAAAGGGAGCTTGAAAACCATTCGGAGAAGGAAGTTCCTTCGCCGACAAACCCCTCGTTCCAACTTCTTGCTTATGCTTAAAAAGTATAGGAAGAGTTTGCCCCAAAGTTCTTCGTATACCGATCCTTGGAAGGGATTGGATCGTAGCTACGGTCCAATTAGGATTAGGGAGCCTTTTGACCCTGCTGCCCCCCCATTTTTGAGTATTGAAGAGCTTCAGGAGGACTCCAAAGCTAGGTCGTGTGTCGACTTAGAGCTGGGTGCCTTTCAAACGCTGGTCGTGTGTCGACCGGATCTTGAAAGGAGAGCTACTGGTGGGAGCTGGTTGCTCACATTTTCATAATTTCAAGCTTTTTAAATTTTGGATTAACCCCCCTGGTTAATTTATAAATTTTTTATATATTGTGTTAAAAAGGCTTTGAAATTTTATTAATATATTATTTTGATAATATATTATTGTAGATGGCTGCATTTAGTTCTATATTGTAAAAAAAAAAAAATATATATATAGATCCATCAAATTATTTTTTTAATTTTTTTTTGCAGCCTCGGTCGGCCTCGGCTGTCTTCGGCAGCCTCGGCCAGACCTCGGCCGCGTTCGACAGGCGGCGGCGGTCGGCGCTACCCGACAGCACCCGGCCGCACGTTCGCGATAGGGCACGGCCGGCAGCCGACGGCCGACATCTGCGACTTACGACTAACGCGTCGGGTGACGGCGTCGGGCGACGCTTGACATTTTTGTCGGGCGTGACGGCGCGTCATCCACGATTGACGACGATTGTCTTTGGGCCTTCCATCGCGTCTGTCTGGCGGCGACCGATCTGCCGCTGACACACGTCGGGCGTGACAGAGCTAGGCGCACGGCCAGCGCTGCGCCATTAGGCCTGGACTGTCAACTGACAGCCGCCAGGCGCTTAGGGCCTGACGGACCTATCAGCTGGTAGTCAGACTTAGGTCTGACTATGCAGTCCAGGCGGCCAACGAATTGCTGCCGCACTATTAGGCGGACAGTAACCTGCTGCCGCATCTGACAGGTCGACAGAATTCTGTCAGACATGCCGCGGTTGGCAGGTTTATCTGCTGTCCGGCCTGCGGCGGTCAACCCAGCCGCATGGCTGAGGACTGCCGCCTACGCAGAGGTGCAGGATCCAGTCGGCAGTAATCATTTTTGCACGCCAGGTCTACAGTTAGGCACTGAATTTTGTGCCTCGGGAAGCGTGCAGAGGACAAATTGGGGGCATACAATTTTTTTTTTTTCATGCAGTTCAGTTTTGTCCAGTTCCACAGCAGAATAAGGGTAACTTTATTGTAAAAATTTTAAATTTTTACTATTTTAAAGTGCATGTTAAAATTTTATTTTATTAATTTAATTTTTAATGACTTAATTAAATTCTTTAATCTTTTGATTAATTGCAATTTAATTTTTTAAGTTATTTTTAAATTAATAAATTTTAAATTTTGCACTTTATATTAGTTTAAGAATTTCAAAATTTATGCCTTAGGAGTAAATTTTCAATTTTAAGCAGCACTCCATTGTAACAAGGAAATTTGCATTTTTGCTTCCTTGATTTAGTGCTTTCTTAAACTTTACTTCTGGCTTATACCCGAGAACACATGGCCTCTGACTTGGCTGCCCAAGTGGCAGAATTGGCCCATGTTGTAAACACTTTGGCCGATAAGGCAAATGACACTACAATGGCGGAAGTCCTTGGCAACCTTGCCATGAAGGTAAATGACATTTCTTTGCATAATACCTCCACTTCTGCTCATGATTCACGTTTGAGAGTTCGTTGTGAAGTCCCATTGTATGATGGATCCGGGAACCCTGATGTCTTGAATAGTTGGATTCTTGACATGAGTTCTTGGTTTGCTTTTTCTCAACTTTCAGAAGATGATGTAGTGCCTTATGCTAAGCTTAAACTTTCTGGCTTAGCCAAAGTACTTGTGGAACGAAAACGAGGGCAAGAACTCTCTACTTGGGAGGACCTTGTACAATGTCTTAAAACCAATTTCTATCCTTCAAATTATTCTAGGGAATTGGTTATTAAATGGTTTCGTTTTCGCCAAGGTACTAATATGTCTGTACAAGAATATATTTTCCAGTTTAACAGGTTCAGAATACTTGTAAATGTGGAGGATGATATTTCAGGTTTGATTCTCAAGTTTCAAAGTGGCTTGTTAGAACATTTGTACAGGGAACTAATGTTTGTTTCTATGGAAACATTGGATCAAGTTTTCAATCAGGCGCGACTTGCGGAGGACAAGTTCAAGGCGCAATCGCAGGCATTCCGCACATCTGTTACTCAAGTGGTTGGAAACTCATCAAAAGGGAATAATTCTTTCTCTCAAAAGAAGAATTTTGCTCAAAAGAAGAATGTGTCTTCTCCATCTCCTTCTTCTCCTTCCCCTTCCGCTTCTACTCCTTCTTCCTCTTCTTCTAAATCTTCATCTTCTTCTTCTAAGAAATTCTGCAATTATTGTAAGAAGAAAGGGCATGAGAAAGCTGATTGCTTTAAGCTCAAAAAGAAGAGTTTAGTGATTACTACTCAAGAGGAGGATGCTTCCAAGGGTCCCCTTGAGTCTGTAGGAGAGAGTAGAGTATATACGGAATTACGAGGTAAGCTTAATGAAGTTACCTTAGTAAATGTAAGTTCTTCAGATGGAGCTCGTGATGCTTTGTTCATCACTCGAGCCCACTTACTTCACAACTTTGCAACTGATTGTATAGTGGACAATGGCTCGCAGAAAAATCTAATTGCGAGGTCCATTGTCGAGCGTTTGAAGTTACCTATGGAGCCTCATCCTCAACCTTATTCTTTGGGTTGGAAGGATAGTGGAAGAGGCTCAGAAATCACTCACACTTGCACTTTAAAATTTGCACTTGGCCCACATTTCATAGATCAAGTCACTTGTGATGTGACTCCTATGGATTGTTGTGGGATTTTGCTTGGACAACCTTTTCAGTATGATAGGAGAGCTGTTTATGATGCTTTTAAAAGAACCTACACACTTCAAAAATATGGTAAGGTCTTTCTCATTAAGAGCACCAACACTCCTAATATCATTCTAAGTTCCAAGCAAACGAAAAGAGTAATTAAGAAAGGTGGTGATGTTGCTCTAATTTTCATTCGCTCTCAAAACACTTCTACATCTACATCCATTACAAAGCAACACTCTTCAATGGATAAAATATTGCAAAGTTATTCACACATATTTCAGGAGCCAAAGTCTCTTCCTCCAATTCGCACAATTAATCACAGCATTGAAATAATTCCAGGTTCTTCTCTTCCTAATGCTCCCATGTATAGACAATCTATTTTGCAAAATGAAGAAATAAAAAAGCAAATAGAATATTTGTTGTCTAAGGGTTTCATTAAGGAAAGTACTTCCGCTTGTGCATCACCTATTTTGTTAGTTCTTAAGAAAGATGGCACTTGGAGATTATGCATTGATTTTCGTGCATTGAACAGAATTTTTGTGAAGAATAGATATCCCTTACCCCGCATTGATGATTTATTAGATCAGCTTCAAGGAGCTAAGTTCTTTTCAAAAATAGATCTCAAAAGTGGATATCATCAAGTGCGTATCCAGGCTGAGGATACATGGAAGACTGCTTTCAAGACGAAGATGGGCCTCTTTGAATGGTTGGTCATGCCCTTCGGTCTTACTAATGCTCCTGCAACCTTCATGAGGTTGATGAATGATGTATTTCGTGAAGTCCTTGACAAATTTGTCATTATATATCTTGATGATATATTGATTTTCTCAAAAACTTGGGAGGAACACCTTAGGCATATCCAGCAAACCCTTGATCTTCTTGCGAAGAATCAATTATATGCCAACTCTTCCAAGTGTTCTTTTGGCAATACTTCAGTTTCTTACCTTGGCTATGTGATTAGTGAGAGTGGAATTCAGGTAGATCCCCTTAAAGTTGATGTTTTGCTTAAGTGGTCCCCTCCTACAACTCTCACTGAGTTAAGGAGTTTCCTAGGACTTGCGAACTTTTATCGCAAGTTCATTCCTCAATATTCCACCCTTGCGGCTCCATTGCATTATCTCACTAAGTCCAAAACTCCATTTCATTGGGAGAAAAGCCAAGAAGTTGCCTTTGAGAAACTCAAAAAGAAATTGTGTACAACATTGATGTTAACTTTACCTGACCTTTCTCAACCTTTTGAGATTGAAACAGATGCCTCTAAAGTTGCCTTAGGAGTTGTGCTCAAACAAAATGGTCATCCAGTAGCTTATCATTCAGAAACCTTTTCTGTTGCTAAGTTGAACTATTCTACATATGACAAGGAGTTGTATGCTTTAGTTCAAGCCATTAAGTACTGGAGACACTATCTTTTGGGAAAAGATACAGTAGTACACACTGATCATATGCCTCTCAAGTTTTTACAATCTCAAAGTAAAATTGAAGAATCAAGACATATGAAGTGGGCCTCTTACCTCCAACAATTTCACTTGGTGATCAAGTACAAAAAGGGGAAGAGTAATACGGTTGCTTGATTGTTTGAGTAGGCCTCCAGCCGCTCTTGCCTTAACAGTCATGTCCACTTCACACTTGGGATTTCAGACTTGGCCTAATCAGTATTCTCAGGATCCTGATTTTGGAAAAATATTTGAGCAAGTGAGTAAGCCTTCTTCTTCCAATTTGCGTCCTTTCCAAGATTTCTACATCAAAGAAGGACTTCTCTACAAATTGGACAAGGTTTGTGTTCCTTGTGAACCTAGAGTGTCGCTTCTTAAGGAAGCTCATTCTACACTTTATGGTGGTCACTTTGGGAAGCATAAAACACTTCATCATTTGCAACGATTTTTCTATTGGCCAAAAATGCAGAGGGATGTGTTGAGATTTCTCAAGCAGTGTGCAGTTTGTTGTCGCTCAAAACCAGCTAATAGAAAGTTTGGCTTAGGCATGCCTTTGCCCATTCCTTCTCATCCTTGGGAAAGCATTTCCATGGACTTGGTTAGTGGTTTTCCTATGACAGTGCGCCAACATGATTGTGTGTTCGTGGTGGTTGACAGATTCAGCAAAATGGCTAAGTTCATTCCATGCCGCAAGACAAGTTCTGCATCAGACTTAGCTCAATTTTTCTTTGATAGCATTTGGCGTTCCTTTGGTCTACCTACCAGCATTATCTCGGATCGTGATTCACGCTTTGTGGGTCACTTTTGGCGTTCTTTGTGGAAGATTTTGGGAGTTTCCCTTAACTTTTCTATCGCCTATCATCCGCAGTCCGATGGGCAGACTGAAGTGGTAAACCGTACACTTGTGCAAAGTTTGCGAATCTATCATCACGCTTCACCAGCAAAGTGGGACTTGAGTCTCACGCATATTGAACATGCCTATAATAGGGCCCTACACTCTTCTACAGGTCATTCACCCTTTGAAGTTTGTATGGGATTTCAGCCCTTGGCACCTTATGAGTTACCTTTATCTTTGCCTTCTCCTGTCACTTCACATCTTCAGAAGGAGCAAGACAAGGCACACTCATTTGTTCAACACTTGCACAATCTTCAATCAAAGGTGGTTGAGATTTTGCAAAAGACACAACAGCAATAGAAAAAGGCCATGGATCGACATCGAATTCCTCATCCTTTTCAGGTTGGTGATAAAGTTTGGTTGCATCTTGACAAGCGGCGTTTCATTGATAAGACTCATAGCAAAATCAAACCAATTCGCTATGGGCCTTACACTATTCTTCAGCAGGTG
Organism: Wollemia nobilis; assembly: GCA_028583015.1. Lineage (NCBI taxonomy): Eukaryota > Viridiplantae > Streptophyta > Pinopsida > Araucariales > Araucariaceae > Wollemia > Wollemia nobilis. Next base: position 15,103,221 of record JAQPPZ010016436.1, on the reverse strand, counting down.
TCCGAGAATGCTTTCCGCCTTGATCTTCCCGCACACTTGGGAATTCATGACGTCGTCAATGTGGATCTCTTGAAGTTGTACTTTGACTCTACATTGGAGACTGCACCAGCTATCAGCCATCCTGTGGACGTGGTTCCTGAAGCACAGTTACCATTGGATGCAGATCAGATCTATGACACGAAGACTCGGCAGACTCGTCAGGGGTCTACCACCTCATATCTTGTGGCTCGGCGAGGACAGCTGCCGCATCAGGCTCGTTGGATTTCTTTTCATCAGATGTCCCGTGACTTTCCTATTCTTTTGAAAGCATTGGAGTCCAATGCTTCTATTGTGGGGAGGCATGATGAGGATTGATGTATGATCTTTCATATGACCCCTCTAGTAGTTCCTAGCTTAGGTTTGCTTAGTTTATTTCTAGCAAATTGATATTGTAAGTGAGTCTCTTTCTCACATGCACTTGTGGGCACTAGTTGTCTTCTAGTTGTCTTTTAGAGTGTTAGTTAGCAAGTGTGAACTCAAAGTAGGAAGTGTGAGCTTCAAGTTAGCTAAAATGGATCTTCTAGTTAGCAATCTTAACTTAGAAGTTTACGTGCATTCTTCTTTGCACCTTTGTAGCTTTTGGGTTAAGCGTGTGAATCAAATCCATGATTTCATGGGTTGGTTATGTATTTTGGGCCATTAGTGCCTATATAATGATTTGTAAATAATAGAACTCTTAGTTGGATTTTCAATCCTTTTCAATCATCAAACTTCAAAACCTGTTTTTTAGACTTCATAAAAAGCAATTTTTTTGTTTGAAGTACTTCACATAGGGGGGATTTTTTTTGGTGATATTTTGTGCTAATCTGCCTATGAGGCAAGCTTTGTAAGAGCCCTTTGAGGCTTAATAGTTGCATATTTTTTTGCACTGAAAGGGGGGGATAAATTTTTTTTTCTCCACCATCTCCTATCTTGCAAATAGGAGGGATATAATTTTGCAAAACCAAGGGGGGAAGACTTATAAGGGTGCATTTTCGGCAGAGTCGACACCTTAGTCAGATTATTTTTTGCAAAATTTCATTGTAAAAGGTGCATTTTCGGTAGAGTCCGACACCTTAAAAATGGGCAAATCAAAGAAAAATATAGCCCTAAAAATTGATGTTGCTAAATCAGTTAAAGACCCATACTTTCCACTAGAGATGGATGGGTTGGATTTTTATGAGGAGGGCACATTCCTCACACTAAACAATGGTTTAGTAGCTCTCCTCGATGATTCTGAGTCTTGTATAGACATTTAGAAAAATGGTGCTCAAGTTCCTATTGGCGTTCTACGGGGCATATACCTGGTCTTTGTTGCACTTGACCATGCCCAACGTAAATTGGAAATAAATGAGGAAAACGAGGTCCTACAGGCGAACGCTTGTTGTGACACAAGTGACCTTCGGCCCATTGTGGCACATGCTTGTTGTGATACAAGTGAACTCATACCTTCTATGGTAGATATTAGTTGTAGCACAAGTGATCTCATTTCAGTAGCAGATTTTGCTTGTGACACTAGTGACTTAAAAATTGAACCTCCTCAAAAAGAGCTCCATAATCTCATCAATAATGACAAATGCCATATTGTTAAAAACATTGATGAAGATGATGAAATTGGGTGTTTTGAAAAACACACCAAAGGATTTGGTTCCAAAATAATGAAGAAAATGGGATTCAATGGTGAGAGATTAGGTAAACAGGAACAAGGCATTAAAACTCCTATAATGCCAAATGTTAGGGCAAAGAATGAAGGCCTTGGCTATACTGGACATGCAAGTACCAGTAATTCTATGTTTGTAAAACCTAAATCTCCTACATCTCCTAAAAAGCATTGTTGCAGTCACTGTGGAAAGGTAGGACATGTTGCAGCTAATTTTTAGAGATTACATCCTTGTGATTCATGTGGATGTACGAATCATTCTTCTTCAAAATGTTGGTACAAAGTGAAAATGGCCAACAAAGTTCATATTGATTGTGGATGGACAGATCTCACACAATGGACCATGATGAAAGAAATGTTGTATGGCTTCTATCAAAAAGGTAAAACCTATGGTAGACCCCGAGGCAAATCCAGTGATAGACCATGTGGAAGTCCCAAAGATAATGACCTAGAAATAGACCTAAAGACAGACCCAGTGACAAAGTTCCAGAGGTAGATCTATAGGCAATGATCCAAAGGCAGTTTCACAGGAAGATCTCGAGATAGACCCAATGGTACAGATCCAGAGGTATGCTTAGAGCCAGAGCCAGAGCCATGAACCATAGCCAGAGTCGAAGACAAAGCACAAGCCACCATTCCTTCATTTTTCTTATTCTTTTTCACTGTATTGGGGCAATTTTATACTTTACCCAAATATTTTTGTATGGGGGGATTGTTAGCATAGCTAGTAGTTATTTAATTACCCAAATAATGTAATAAGGGGGGATGTTAGAGTTACTATTCTATGGTAACTATTATATTACCCTATTTGGTTATTATTCCTATCCTAGGTTAGTTACGCTAACAATATAGTGTTAGCGCATATATTGTTAGTATATTAGTGTTAGTTTGTTACCTATCTTCATGGTAACGAGTTAGGCTATTCCTAGCCTAAAGCTTTGTATAAATAAGTCTTTGTCATCAATAATATTAACGTTCCACTTGACATAGATAGGTAACAAACTAACACTAATATACTAACAATATATGTGCTAACACTATATTGTTAGCGTAACTAACCTAGGATAGGAATAATAACCAAATAGGGTAATATGATAGTTACAATAGAATAGTAACTCTAACAGATATTTGATGTCTGAAATTTGTATGCAAGTGCATATTTTCGGTTGCCAATGTTTAAAATTTAAAATTTCAAACTAGGGTTTAGGGTTTAGTTTTTTTAAAGAGATTGTTTATTGTTACTTGCTGCCGAAAATATGTATGCAAGTCCATCTTTTCAGCATTGCACTACAATTTTAAACTTCAAGTTCAAAGTTCAAACTAGGGTGTAGGTTTTTTTTAAAGTAATTGTTTGTTGTTATTTGTTTTTATGTGTAGCCATAGGAAAATTATAGGAAAAAAATATTAGAAAAGATATAGAATGAAAATATGGAGTAGAAACTAAAAATAAGGGATAAATTCTTTGCAATTTTTGTAATACTTATATACATGGAGGAGTATATCGCTTCAAATTTCATTTGGCAAGGAAAGCAAGTGAGAATGTTAGATTATGCCCAAAAGTGTCGATTGACATTGAGAGAGAATGCATGGCAAGTATCACTGAAAAAGTAGAGATAAAAAGATAAATAAAAGAACATTTGAATCCATTTCAACCCGCTTTTCTCAGCCTTGTACAACTACTATTGGGACCAACATCTTTAGTTGAATTCAACATGAAAATTTATGTTCATCAATTACACAAGTACATAAGACAAATGAGTTCAATTTTTGGGTAGGGACACAAGCCACGCTTAATGGTATGGCCATGTGGAACCAAGAGAGGCATAGGGCAACTAGGAAGGCCATTGGCAATTTTTGGTATTTCTTTGACCTCACTTTAAATGTGGAAAGGTCTCCATACTGGTAAGGCATTTTTGATGCTATTGTAGGTTGTAGCACATTATATAGGCCACAAAATTATGATGAAATTAAGGGTCCTCTCCTTTGTAAATGTATGGATGACATTAATGTTATTTTTGAGGAGTAGCATAGGGTATGGATCACTAACAATTGCACTATCATGTATGATAGGTGGACCGATGGCAAGGGAAGAATATTAATTAATTTTTTGGTTTATTCTATAGGAGGAGTGGTATTTCTCAAGTCAATGGATGCATCGATGCAAATTAAGAGTGCCAAAATACTTTTAGGGTTGTTGGGAGAGGTTGTGATCGAGGTCAGTGTGGAGAATGTTGTCCAAGTCATTATAGACAATGTAACAACATATGTAGCAGCTAGTAATCTATTGAAGGAGTTATTTTCCATCATTTTTTAGTCTCCATGTGTAGCCCATTGTCTCAATTTGCTCCTCAAAGACATTGGGAAATTACCTTAGGTGTTCAAGGTTGTACAAAAGTCTAGGGTAATTAGAAAATTTATCTACAATCATTCTTGGGTCCTCAACCTTATGAGATATTTTACCAATGGGAGGGAGCCAGTGCGGGCTAGAGTTATATAATTCATAATAAACTTCATGATATTTCAAAGCATCTATAATGTAATAGGATCATTGAAGCAAATGTTTGTAAGCGATAAGTGAAATTATGAGCAAGTTGTTAGATACTGATTTTCTAGTGAGGGGGAGAAGATATATGAATATGTGTTTAAGGAGACCTTTTGGTAAGCTTTGGATGAGGCCATCAAGGTACAAGGCTAAATTTTTAATTTATTTTATTATTATTTTTTATAATTTAAAATATTTTCTTTTTGCAAATATTGTATTGTAAAATATTTTTATAAATTTTATTTAAATTATTATTATTTTTAGGTGATAGAGCCTTTGGTGAAGGTTCTATGCCTTTTTGAGGGAGAATAGCCTCCAATGTCACATATATGTGAGGCTATAGATAGAGCAAAAGAGGCAATTTCCTTAGTTTATAGACATGTCCAATCCAAATATGGTCTCATTTGAGATATTATTGATAGATGATGGACATCTAAGCTCCATAGTCCTCTTCCTAAAACAAGGTACTACCTCAACCCTAAAAATTGTTTCCTCCAACATATTACATGCCGAATATGAAGTGATGGTAAGCCTTTGACTATGTGTTGATCACATGTAACCAGATAAATAAATAAGTGCTAAGATAACGATTGAGATACATTTTTATAATAAATGTGAGGGTGTCCTTTTATCGTTGCTAATGTGCATTCGATCAAGGTCAACTATGAGGATAGGTAACCCTCATTGAATTATTGTTTATTTTTTCTTTTGATTTTGTTTTAAAAAATAACCTCAATTTAGGATTTTACATGTGAATTATTAAATTTCCTTCTTTTTAGTTGTTTTTAGATTTATAATGGGAGGAATTTGGTGCATACACACCCTATCTATAGTGCTTTTCCATTAGATTTTTATCTCAACCATGCAACACTTCAAGTTGTGAGTGCAATTGAAGTATATTTAAGCACATACACTCCAACAAGTGCAATAGGCTTACACAAAAAAAGTTGAATGATCTTGTGTTTTTTCATTACAACCTTTACCTCCATCATAAGAAAATTATAGGAAAAAGTATCAAGGCATTTGACCCAGACAATATTGATCCATCTAACGGTTGGATCACAAAGGCATAGGAGGAGCAGCAAGAAGATGTTCTCTTTAGCATGTATGAATTTGAAAACTTAGAAAACCTAGCAAAGGATATGGCAACAAAGGTACAATAAGAGGCACAACCAAAGCAATAAAGAGAGACTAGAGCTTCTACTAGGGCAAAGGCATTCTAAGACTTTGATTAAGGCATTGTACTTGAAATTTATCATGACTCATGACACCTTTTTTAATTTGTAATTTTGTACTGCTATATATTATAAGCAATACAAGATGTATTTTATCACTTTCATGTGTAGTAGTTTAAAACTTCAATAATTTTTCTTTAAGCTTGTAACACTTGCTATTTTCGTGTGTAGTTTAAGCTTGTATCACTTACAATATTAATTTTTGATTTAAATAGTGCTAATTCATTATGATATGTATGAAAAAAATTTCATTTTCTTTGTTTTTTTTGTCGATTCTCAATTTGATCTAATTTTTTTCCAAGCCGATTTTGATTTCGATTTTTATTATAATTTTATCAACTATGTGATAAACCTCACGATCAACCCTACCAAAGAGGAGAGATTGGTAAATAATATTAAGTGATTGTTGCCACTGAAGCTAGTTTGAGAGGTGGTGGTTTAGTGGTAGTTACAATGGAGGAGGTGACAATTGAGGAGAGTGGTAAGCCTTAGTCAAGGAGGAAATATGCCATAAAATTGAGGATAACACATGCAAACCATTTGATATGCGATACCAAGGGACTGCATGGGATTGAAGTAATCAATTGACTACTCATTTCAATTTTTCACTACAAAATTAAAGTTCATAAATGTAAGTGACCCTACACTACTATAGAAATAGTGCAGTTGCCTAAATAGAAGCATACTTGTAGTTCCAACTAAGGATGCAAAAATAAAGACTTTAATCTTGATAATGATGATGTTTGACAAAATTATTTTTGATTTCAAATGTATCGATTATCTATTTTATTTCCTATAGAAATTAATTATTTCTTTATAGAAAACATTCTACTACTTGATATTTGTATCATGCATATACCACCATGTAATATTAAAATGATAGGTGATTAATATGGCTTAATTATTTCCATCACATGTTATTCAAATATGATAATTATTTAAATAAATAAACAAATAATTCTAGATCAATTTGTAGTATACTCATGAAGAAATTTATATATATAGGGTGCAAGATGTTTATGTGGATGTGAGTTTGATTTATAAATATAAAATCATCTTTAGTGATGGTGAGGTGAATAAAAATAAGTCTAATAAAATGCTAATGTTATTTCTTTTGAGATGAAGCTTATTAATATTTTTATGTTCCTTTTATTAGGCAACCAAGCATGTGAAAACAATTTCATTAGAATTGTAAAGAGTTGCTGATATCCATAGGTCATTATTAACACTATTAGAAATGAGTTTATATTAAATTATCTAATACCTACAACCACTACAAGCACAAAAATAAAATAAAATATGTGAACATTTTTATCTATTCTTTGTTAAAATTGTCTAAACCATAAAATAAGCAAATATTTAAATAGATGGATGAATGAAGATTCAATCCACATACGACAAGTACATCATCTATAGATACTAATAAGAACATAAAACCTATAAGATTGATTGAGTGGGTTTGACAAATAAGAATTCAATATTACAAAAATAATAATTTAAGATTAAAATGTCAAGTATAATATGTATAAAACATGAGTGTATTTTTTCTTACCTAACAAATTTTAAATTTTAAAAAATATAAAATAATTAAAAATATTAAAAATTAATATAAATTTTTATTTTTATTTAATTTAACTAATTAATTATTATCCTTCATTCTATAAAGGAAACTTTCTTTAAGATCACTTTAAATTATAAAATTTTAATATTATTTTATAATTATTAAATAATTAAATTTTTATTTAGTCAATAATATTATTAATTACTATTTTTTATTTACATGCAAAAAAAACATTATATTAAAGAAGTAATAAAATATTAAATGGATAAACATGTCATTTGATCAATGCTATTAACCAAAAATTATAAACCAAGAAACCAACTAATAGCTAATTAAAATGGGGTAGGTGGAAACTCTCAACTAGCTAACAAATTATTACATACTGTAAAGTGTAAGCTTGTCCTTTTGTCAATTCTCAGTTTTCTAGACCATGCTCATAATTTTGTATGAGTAAGAGAAATTTTTCACTTTCTGATAATAGCAAGTCATGACTTCATCATTTCTAAGCTTTACAATATTTTTATGTATTGTAATGTGTGTGGTCTAAAAAACAATTTGATTGGCTAAAAATAACTTATAACACCTAAATATTATTTGATTTTCAATGGAGTTTACTTAAAATACTAGGGGTTGTTGAATGATCACCTAAATTTTTATGCACACCACAAAAGAAAAACAAAAATAAAAAAAAATCCCTGCAGAATCATTACATGAGTTTAACCAAAATAAGAAAGAATCATTACACAGCCCATCATTGAAACCAAATCCTACCCATCCTACCCATCATTATTAACGGGGACATCCCTACTTACAAGAAGTATTGCAGCGAACACTAGCACCCACTTGACCCAAGATTCTAATGTGGAAAATTGCATACCTTATAGTTGGACAACACGAGTATAATTTTCTGTTCACGTTAATACCTGTTTTAAATGTATATTAACAATGAATAACACCATTTTCTGCATTCGAAAAGTGTATATTTGTCTGATTTTCACTACTGTTTTCCATGGTAAACATTTGTATAATAGTGATAATTTACCTCCGTCGTGAGAGCTCGCATTATGAGGATGGTTCTCGGATTCTTTGATTCGAAATGAAATATTTCATAACAGTAAATTAACAAAATCTATCTTTATTTGAAAAAAAGTATGAAGATGTTCTCTTCATAATCTTCTCGCACATCTATCAAGGTGGTTATGACTTTCCCTGTCTGAAAACATGTGCTGTAGATGTGTCTTAAGTTGGGATTGTTGATAAATTTAAAATATTAGATTTTTCTTATGATCTGACAAAACAGAGACTGTTTCGGCTAAACATTTTATGGTAAAGTTTATGAGATTTAAAGTGGCTTGGATATTTGATGGCTAAATGTATGTATTATAAAGTTTTTTTTTAATTTAGTTAGTGTGAGAAATTTTTACCACCCATATAAAGGGTTGAGTAGTCTCCTTCCAATCATGACCCCTCTTAAAGCTTGGAGTTATGCTTATCAATAAGAAATTTAACACACAGCCACCACACACCTACCTCCTCTCACACTCATTCACACCCCACAGGCCACAGTTTGAATCTTAAACCTCTCAAAAAAGAACCAAAACCTGTAAGCTTCCACTGTTCCCGTACAACAATTTATCATACAATTTCAGCAAGTAGTATAATATACTAAAATGGAAATAAAAGATATGAAATCTTCATTATTTATTTATTTATATCCTCATTCTTTTTCTATTTTTTATAGTTTTTCTAGCGACTACTCTCTATAACTCAAATTTTCATTTTTATGTTTAGCAAGCCGCGTATGGCGCTGGGCGTATACATTTCATAATGATAATTTTTTTTCACATCCTTGTAATATTAAAAATTTTGTAGGTAAGGCCAAGGGCTCTCGATTGCACAACTTGAAGATCTAATGTTATTTCCTATTTTTATTTCTTTGTTTCTCTTTCTTTTTTATCATAGAAAAGATGTTAAATAAACGAAGACATGATATCAGTTAAAATTGTCATTCTTGAAATAAACGAAGACATGATTTCAGTTAAAATTGTCACTCTTGAAAACCTATTACATAAGTGATTTGTTTCTGCTGTTAACTCCAGAGGTGATCATGCTTTTGAATTCTAAGAAGTCCAAGAGCCCATCACCATTGGAGTCGTATCTACCGATCATTTGCTGGCAGTTACCCAAATTTTGGCCCTCTCTCAATCCCATATTACATAATACCTTCTGGAGCTCCGTGGAAGAAATATATCCATCCTGATCAAGATCATACATCCTGAAAGCTTCCATAATCAAATCGCCGGCCTCATCGTCACCGTCATCGTCTCCATCTTTGAGGATTGATTCGCACATTCCAACGAACTGATCGAAGGACAAGCTCCCGTCTTGCCAATCGGCCAAACGCTGTATGTCATTTTCCGACATATGTAATCCAATTCTGCTTAGTAAACCCCCCACCTCCTTCACAGAAACCTTTCCGTCGCCGTTTTCATCCAAGGTGTTATATATTCTGCAGAGTTCATTTGCATCGAATGAAAATTCCATCTATAATCTGCAAATCTCGCCAACTGCAACGCGGAAAATCTCTAATATATAATGAAGGCAGTGCAGATTGCACGCTTTTGCAACTTCAGAGACTATGAAAATTGAAATGGAAATGAGAGATCTCAAACCATAGACGATCTGTTGCACCGGGATGTGTATGTATGTATACTTCCTTGCCTATTAATAATAATCGAGTCTAGAGAAGCGCGGGCGGTCTGATGCTTCGTGACGATTCTGGATGCCGTAACGTGGAATCGTGTTTTTGGGCGGCAAGGCGTTGAAGTTACACGATCTTCTTTACACGCATTACCCACACGCCTTTACACGGTATTTAGAATTGAGTTCGGCGTAACGTAAAGGTCTTGCAGATTAGTGTTAAGTTCTCTTAATAAGTGGGGTCCGAAGTCGGCAGATTAACAATATTATTTCAATGTTTTGTGATCTTATATAAATTTTGGTCCCATCGACACCCTCGACAATAATGCGTCCTGATCTATGTCCAACACGCTTTCATGATGTGCCGCACGCTTTTTCGTCTATATAACAACATTAACATTCACATAAAGGCATCTTACAACAACTCATGTTATATAAGTGTGGTATATTAGTAAGGGAGTCACTTGCATTACTATTATTAATGATGAAATTTAGTGATTTGGGTTTAACGGTCCAACAACTATTATGTATAAAAGTATTAATCAAACAAACAGCAGTTGTGTATAAAAAATATTAATCAAACAAACAAAAAAAAACACAGCGCAACCTCCAGTAGTTGTATATAAAAAATATTATTCAAACAACCAACAGTTATGTATAAAAATATTGATCAAACAAACAAAAAGAAAACAACACAACCTTCCAACAAATTATATATAAAAATTATAAATCAAACAAAAAAAGCAGTTGTATATAAAAAATATTGATCAAACAAACCAAAAAACCAATTCATGTTGCTTTCGACTTTGATTTCTTGAACTTATTTATATGTCTGTCTTAATAGAATTGGAGCCGTGTTTCTTCGTTCCCTGACATTTCTCGAGAAACTGTTAGTTGCCCAAAGAATCTATTAATTTTCAAGAATAATAATTTTTTAGTATGACGTTTTTAAATTTTTGGATTGTTTTAGAAGAAAAGAGAAGGTATTAAAGTGGAACGAAATTTCAACATAGAAATATACTATTAAAAATAAACAGTTTGTGTGGGACAACATCATATAAACCGTAAACCGTTTAGAAAGCATGAAAGCTAACTATCCCCACACCTCAACTCAAGGTTAATAAAAGTGAAAAATAGAAACTCACCAATAAAGCATCAAATTTTACATGTTAAATAGAATTTTGTCATTTGGAATAAAATATTAGATTTGATTCATTGATCGTTAGACAACAAAGAGGAAGGGTACATGGAGAGTGTGCCAAGTCCTTTTGTGCAGGCAAGGTTGAAGAAGGCCATACTTCACCGTTCCACACTCCACGCACAGATGGTAGCCAATAGTTTTAATGGACTGACGTTTATTTATTTTCTATAATCTTTTCCGGGCACAATGGAGTTTGTTTCATATTCTAACAGAATGCAGACCACAACCACTTCAAATATGAATGAATATACAAATATTTTAATTAAGGTTTTGAATAATATAACGTGACAGGTAAAGAGTAAAGAACACGGATGCTTCGCCTTATATTTTCATACTTGAAACATGCCATTTATAAGTTTATTATTACTATATTTTGTTTTTTTCAAATCTCTACTAATATTGTGTGACATGCATAATTCATTTGTATGAATATCATTATGATTATTTTAAATCTTTGATGTTGTGGGATATGTATGAATTAGATATTCAAATTGTATCGATAAATTTAGGACAATTGTAAGCTCGTTCATAATTGCAAACTTTTAGTGATGTAAAATATTAACTATTAAATTTTAAGTTTATACTTTTAATCATTTTAATGATTTTATAAAATATTATGTTTTTTTACACATAATTTATCTAGGTTTAATATTTATAATGAAAACAAAAGCAGAGTATATGTTAAAACAAAAAAAATGTAAGCAAAAATATAAACAATAAATAAAAGGAGGACTAAAAATTTTTAGAAAAAACATTTATTTTTCAAAAAAACCATCTTATGTAAAATGTAAATATCTTTTTATTTATAATCATAAAATGAGAGGTTTTTTAATTTGTCCACCCAATTAATCTTTTGGAAAAATAAATGTTTATGCTGATGTGCAACAACATTTTTAATTTGACCAAAAAAGAGTCTTAAAAAATGGGTATCTGCAAACTTTCCAGAAGATTTTATTATTAAATAGAAAAATTGTGTAGCACTTGCACATTGTAACAAAATCCCACTTGATGCAATATATTTCTACAATCTTTCATCTCAATCTCATTGCTACAAAATTGGTGCTTTTGAGATGTAACAACCTTAGTAAGTGCATTTGTTAAATTATCTTGGATTTTACATTTGATCAGGCTGATCATTCCACTCTCCACCATATCACCCACAAAATGATATCTCAATACAATGTGCTTTGTATTTTCATGAAATGATGAAGAATATGCAAGTGTTATTGCACTTTGGATGTCACATTTTATTCCAACATATTCTTGGTGAAAATGCAGACCTTTGCACAACCTTGTCAACCAAACAACTTCTTTTGCAACATTAGTGGTAGCAATATATTATTCTTTAGCACTTGAAAAAGATACAATAGTTTACTTTTTACTCCAACTCACTACAACACCATACAAACTGAAGATATATCCTCATGTTGACTTATGGTTATCCAAGTTACCTATCTAATCTACATCTACATGTCCCTGCAAACAAAAATCTTCATTTTTCCTAGGATGATAACACAAAATATGATCTTTAGTACCTTGTAAATATCTAAAAATTCTTTTTACAATAGTACAATGTTCCTTTCTAAGATTAGAAATATATGGATTGACCATACCAACAACATGAGCACTATCAAGCTTGGTATATACCATTACATACATAAATGAACCCATAACCTTTGCATATGGAATTTTCTTCATATTATAATTTTCTTCAGCTATAGCTATATGCATTTTTACAAATAATTTAACTCTAGGCTGCATAGGATTTTTGGTAGGTTTACTATCCTACATTCCAAATTTCTTCAAAATTTGGTTAATATAATCATTTTGGAAAAGCCATAATTGTCTACTCTTGTGATCTCCGACAATATCAATGTCCAAGTAATGGCATGCCTGACTTAAGCCCTTCAAATGAAAGTTCTTTGACAACAAATCAGTTTTTGAAATCAATTATTTATTATTTCCAATCAAGAGGATGTCATCCACATACAAAACCAAAATTATGAAGATTTTAATTTATTTCTTGTAATACATACATGGATCTATAGGGTTATGAGAAAATCCATTCTACAACACATAACTATCAAACTTTTTAGTACCATTATTTAGGAGACAACTTCAATCCATAGAGGGGTTTGTTCAACCTACAAACAACACCTGCAACTCCTACTTCAAAACCTTCAGACTGCACCATGTATATTTTCTCCTTCAAATATCCATGTAAAAATGTTGTCTTTACATCCATTTGTTCAATATTTAAATCAAAAGCAATAACATATGCAAGCATAAGTCTAATAGAAGATAACATCACAATGGGATTATAAAAATATATACCCAGGATTTGAGAGAATCCTTTTGCAACCAACCTGGCCTTGTATCTTTTGATAGACCCATTAGGCCTTAACTTATTTTTGAAAATCCATTTGTTGCCTACTATATTTATTCTAATAGATTCCTAAACTAAATCACACTCATGGTTCTTCTTAATGGAATCTATTTCTTCTTACATGGTCTTATTTCAATGCTCTTTCTTTGGACTATTCTTATTATTTTTAAATGTGAGAGGATCATCACAATCAACTATAAATCCATAGAAATAATATTGAAATATGTTCAAAATATGTCTCTCTCTTCTAGTTCTTCTAGGCTACTCTAGTAATTCTTGGACCTCTTCTCTGTTGGAATATGATGCTGACCATGTGGCATTTCCAAGTCAGCAAAAATTAAGTAAAAAAAATATGCCCCCTATTTTGTAACTATAGAATAAAAGAACGTGTCATTGTAGGAAGATTTCAGTTTGTAACAGCTATAGACTGTTACACTTATTGTAACAACTTTATAATATTTGTATTAGGGTAGAATAGGGTAAAAACATATGATTGTAACATTTTTTGAGAAGAAGAAATTGAATGGAATAGGGAAAAATGAAAAACGCAGCTCCATTATTGATATTTTCTTTGCAGTCCTGTTTCTGAAAAATAGTGGTTAGTAGCCTACTTTGAGAGGCTATAAATTTTTATTTACAAATCCTTTTCTATTGATTTTGGGACAATTTATTGAAATTATATATCTCTCTAATATGTATAAATTTCACACGATTATGAGAAGTGGAAGGCCTTCATTTCATCTTCCAAAAGCTACATCTTCTTCTTTTTTACTACGTTTTCCAGTTTTGCAATATGCTTTGTTTTTATCTATGTTTCATTTTATAATATTCATTTGGTATTAGAGCTTGGTAGATTGAGTTTTTGGGTTTGAAGGTTGTAGGTTGTTATTGAAGTTTTAATTTAAAATTTCTTGGAGAGTTCAATTCATTGTTGCAGATTGTTGTAATGGCAAGCAACTCAAACTTCTACTTCCAAAGTTTGATGAATCAAACTACGAATATTGGAGCATAAAAATGAGGACTTTGTTAAAAGAAAAATATTTGTGGAGCATTATTGATGAAGGTTACATAGAACCATCAAATTAAACTATGTTAACATCAGATGAAACTGAATATATGAGGGAGAAAGAGAGCAAGAATTTTCTTGCTTTGTACCATTTGCAATCTGCTCTTTCTGAGAGCATTTTTCCAAGGATTGCAAATTGTGTTTCTGCACAAGAGGCTTGGAAAGCCTTGAAAGAAAATTATCAAGGAAATGATAAAGTGAAAGAGGTCAAGCTTCAGACCTTGAGAAGAGAATTTGAGAACCTCCTACAACAAGATAATGAAGATGTAGGAGACTATTGTGTGAGAGTAAAGGCAGTGGTAAATAAAATATCTACTCTTGGTGAAAATGTGGAGAAAACAGTTGTAATTAAGAAAGTTCTCAAAACTTTGACAGATAAATGAGATAATGTTATCCTTATGCTTGAATAATCCAAGGATTTTTCCACCATGGACCTTGACCAATTAATTGGTACTCTTACATCTCATGAAGAAAGAATTTGTAAGAGAGAAGAAAAGAAAAAGCAAGCCATTTCTAGTGAAGAACAAGTATTTTCTATCAAAGGAAATGATTCACATGGAAGAGGAAAAGGAAAAGGCTCTAGAGGAAGAGGTATAAATGAAAGAGGAGGAAGAATAGTCTCCTTTGGTAGAGGAAGAGGTAGAGATCAGAATTCTGAAGGTGATCATCAAGCCCATGCTTCAATAGGAGGATCAAATGCAAGAGGAAGAGGTAGAGGTAGAGACATGAGAAATGTTCAATGTTATCATTGTAATAAATATGACCATTTTGAGAAGGATTGTAGGCTAAAACAATCCTCTAATAGATCAGAAAATTATGGAGAGGAAGTCTTCTTTGAATATGAGACATTGTTGTACTCAAATGAAGATGGAGTGCTCCATGAAGAGCAAGCATTTCTCTCCTATGATAGACCAAAAATTTTCACCAATGAGACATGGATCCTTGATAGTGGGTGCACAAACCACATGACTGGTAAGAAGGAGTTGTTTTATTCTCTTCATTATTCTTATCATTTAAGTATCAGGCTTAGAGATGAGAAGATCTTGGAGGTGGTTGCAAAAGGGGACATGGAGGTTCCTACAAAAAGAGGTAAATTGAATGTAAAAGATATTTATTGTGCACTTGATTTGAAGCATTCACTGATGAGCATTGGGAAAATGTTAGAAAAATATTACAAATTGGTTTTTGAGGATAAAATGTGCAAGATTTATGATAAGAATAGAAAGCTGATCACAAAAGTGCAAATGACTAAGAATAGAATATTTCCATTGAGGTTTGTTGAGCAAGAGGGAGAACTTGCTTGTGTGGGTATTGAAGATAAAAGGAGGCCATGGCATTTGAGATTTGGGCATTTGAATTTTCATAGTTTGAGGATGCTTCCATCACTTGTGTATGGTTTGCCAAAAGTAGAAGACACCAAGGAGATTTGTGAGGGGTGCGCTTTTGGTAAAAAAACAAGGGGGCTATTTCCCAAAGGTGAAGCATGGAGGGCCCAATATCCACTTCAGCTAGTTCATAGTGACATTTGTGGACCAATTCCAACTCAAAGTATTGGTAAAGCTTCCTATTTTCTCACTTTCATTGATGATTTTTCAAGATATTGTTGGGTTTATTTCTTTAAGCATAAATATGAGGCTTTTGTTTGCTTCAAATATTTTAAAGCACTTGTTGAGAATGAAATTGGGTATACCATAAAATTTTTGAGGAGTGATAGAGGAAGTGAATTATATTCTAATGAGTTTGAAGATTTTTGTAGGGATTTTTATATCAAGAGACAAAATACCAGCCCCTACACACCTCAAAAAAATGGGGTGGCTGAAAGAAAGAATAAGACTTTGGTGGAGATGACAAGATGTATGATGTAAACTAAAGGTTTGAGTTCATTTTATTGGGCTGAAGCAACTAGGACTGCTAATTATATTCTTAAAATAAGTCATACTAGGAGTCTAGAGCATAGTACTCATGAATGTTGGTTTGGAAAGAAGCCAAATGTACAACACTTTAGAGTTTTTGGGAGTGTTTCTTTTTTGCATGTGAATGATGAGAAGATAAAAAAGCTTGATGCTAAGAGTGAGAAGATGATTTTCATTGGTTATAATGAGCAATATAAGGCCTATAGATTCTTTAATACTCATTATAGAAAATTTTTTGTATCTAGAGATGAAATTTTTGATGAAGGGAGAAATTGGAAGTCTAAAAAATTATGTGTTGATGATGATGTGTTTGAAGAGATTATTCCAAGTAGCCAAGCAAGTGTTCAGCCCAACCATATTTCTACTAATAATTATTTGTACAGAAGCACTTATTTTGGGTCACCATCTCACATGGGCTCCACAAGTTCATCTTCAAGTCCAAGAGCAAACCAAGAAGAAATTCCTACAAGCTTTTATGCACCTCCATAACTAGCTGCAAATGTGAAGAGAAAAATATTGTTGAAGGATCATCTAACATATCAAATAATTGACACCAACATCAATAGAAGATTTAAAAGAGGCCAACATCAAGAAATGAACCAAGTCTTGGAAATGCTTGAGAATTTGCACTTGTATGGAGATGAAGACAATGGAGACCCCAAAGGTGATATTGTTAATTATGCTCTTGTTTCAAAAGTTGTTGATGATTTTGAACCTTCTTGTTATGAACATGCTACTTCTAAAAAGTTGTGGATGAAGGTAATGAATGAAAAAATGCATTCTATTGAAAAGAATAATACTTGGGAATTGTGTGAACTGCCCAAATATAGAAAATGTGTTAGTTGCAAATGGGTCTAAAATATCAAAAGGCACAGTGATGGTTCCATTAAGAGATACAAGGCTAGATTGGTTGCCAAAGGCTTTACACAAAAGTTTAGCATAGACTATGAGGAGAATTTTGCTCCTGAAGCAAGGCAAGAGACAGTGAGAATGGTGCTCTCTTTGGCTGCTCACAAAGGCTACAATGTGCACCACATGGATGTAAAAAGTACTTTCATCAATGGGTATCTTGATGAAGAGATGTATGTGACACAACCTCAAGGTTTTAAGGTCCATGGAAAAGAAGATCAGGTCTATATATTGAATAAGGCTTTGTATGGGTTGAAGCAAGCTCCAAGAGCTTGGTACCAAAGAATTCATGAATACTTCCAAAGGTGTGGCTTTCAAAGAAGCAAGAGTGAGCCTACATTGTACTACAAGACACAAGGTAATGAAATTATCATTGTGTGCTTGTATGTTGATAATTTTTTGTTTATGGGAAGTAGTCCTTCAATGAATGATGATTTTAAGGAGAACATGAAAAGAGAATTTGCTATGACTGGTCTTGGTTTGATGAGTTACTTTCTAGGCATGGAAGTACATCAAAATAGTAATGAGATTTTTATTTGTCAAACAAAGTATGCAAAGGACATGTTGAAGAAGTTTGGTATGATTAATTGCAAGCCTGTAGCTACTCCAATTACACATGGAGAGCTTTTGTATTTGGATGATGGGGTTGATCATGCAAACAAAATTGAATATAGAAGCATTGTTGGGAGTTTAATGTTTCTTTGCAATACTAGACCTGATATTTGTTATGCAATATCACTTTATTCAAGGTACATGGCTGATCCTTCTACATTGCATTTGAAGGCAGCCAAGAGAATACTAAGGTATGTGCAAGGCACAAATGATTTTGGCATTCATTATTCCTCATATTAGAATTTGTTGTTGATTGGTTTCAGTGATAGTGATTGGGTAAGTAATCTTGATGACTGGAAGTCCACGAGTGGAAATTGTTTCTCCCTTGGTTCAAGATTGATTACTTGGAGTTCCAAAAAACAAGATAATTTTGCATTGTCTTCTACAAAATCTGAATACATTGCACTCACATCAGAAAGTGCACAAGCCTTGTGGCTTAGGAAAGTTCTTAGATAGATTGGGGATAAGTAAGAAATTCCTACTACACTTTTTTGTGAAGACACAAGTGCCATTAAGTTGGCACAAAATAATGTCCACCATGTCCAGTAAAAACACTTTGAAATCAAGTTCCATTTCACCAGGGATGTGGTGTAGAAGAAGATGATCAAACTGAGCTATTGTAACACCAAAGACCAAATTGTAGACATATTCACAAAACCAGTTGCAAAGACTCCGTTTTTGATGCTGAGAGACCTGATTGTTGGCCCTCTCAACATCAAGGGGGAGAATGTTGGAATATGATGCTAACCATGTGGCATTTCCAAGTCAGCAAAAATGAAGAAAAACAAATATGTCTCCTATTTTGTAACTGTAGAATAAAAGAATGTGTCATTGTAGGAAGATTTCAGTTTGTAACAACTATAGACTATTACACTTCTTGTAACAAATTTAGAATATTTGTATTAGGGTAGAATAGGGTAAAAACATATGATTGTAACATTTTGTGAGAAGAAGAAGTTGAATGGAATAGGGAAAAATGAAAAACGCAGCTCCATTCTTGATATTTTATGTGCAGTCCTATTTCTAAAAAATAGTGGTTAGTAGCCTACTTTGAGAGGCTATAAATTTTTATTTACAAATAATTTTCCGCTGATTTTTGGAAATTTTATTGAAATTATATAGATCTCTAAGCTATATAAATTTCACGTGATTTTGAGAAGTGGAAGGCCTTCATTTCATATTCTAAAAAATTTAACTTATTTTTTTTTACTGTGTTTTCCAGTTTTGCAATATGCTTCATTTTTATCTGTGTTTCATGTTATCATATTCATTCTATACAAGGTGGAGAATTAGTCTACTTAATTTTTTGATCCTCTTGATGCACATATTCAAGCACATAAGAAGGTATATCTTCACTAGGCCTTTGTAGGCTAGAAATATTATCTAGAATATGAAAGGATATTGTTTCTTAAGTTTAATAGGGATGAGCATGTGCTTCACTTGAAGGTTGACCTGTCACAATATATTCATGTAAACTAACATTCTCTTTCAATCAGTACTACAATTAATTTTGCTAAATATCTTCAATTATCTTACTTTTGTTTTTAAATTGCATCTCTACTAAAAACACTTATGTGTTCATGCAAAATCCATTATTTATATCCTTTTGTTCCAAATTCTCCATAAGCAACAAGAACGTATTTCTTGGATTTTTTATTTAACTTTTTTTTTCTCTTTTTATAGCAATATGCATGAATATCTTGCAAAAAAAAATCCTCAAGTGAGAGATTTATGAATTTCTTCCACTCCATGCCACTTATGGTGTATTATCATTTGAAGCAGTGCATGGTGATAAATTAACCAAATAGTTGACACTTTATATTGCTTCATACCAAACACCTTTATCGAGCTTTGCATTTGACAACGTGCTCCTCATATTCTTCAGTAGTGTTCTATTCACTCTCTCTACTATTCTATTTTTTTGAAGTGAATAAGGTGTAGCCCTCTATCTAGAGATGCCTTTCTAGCTACAAAACTCTTCAAATTTAGCAAAACGATATTCTCCTCCATTGTTGCTACACAATATCTTGAGTTGCCTACCTATCTATCTTTATACATTAACCACAAACCTTTAAAAATGATTGAAGATGCCACTTTTTTTCTTCAAAAATATAATCCAAACTTTTTTATTGTGATCATCAATAAAAGTGGTAAAATATAGTGCACCACCAATAGATGGAATATCCATAGGACCAAAATATTTGTAAGAAAAAGATCCAAAACATTTTTAGCTTTGCATGGGTGATAAGAGAAGGTTACATTTTTTGTTTTTCTATCACACATGATTCAAAAAAGCTAGGAGTGCTGGAGTTGACATCCTTGAGGCCATGCACCATACCTTTGCTGATCAATAGCTTCAAGTTGGTTTCTCCTAGATGGCCAAGTCTTTTTTTGCAAAGAATAAAATCTCTAACATCTCCTTAATCATTTTTCTTAGCTACATTAGCTTCTTTTATAGAGGAACCATAGTAATGAATTTTCTCACGAGGACTGACATCTAGTTTAAATGAAGTGTTTTTCTTATTTCCTTTTGCAAGCACCAGTGCACCTTTGGTGAGCTTGCATCCTTCATATGAGAAGGTAAAAATTACTTCTTTTTTAGTTGTCCAATTGAGAGAATATATCTTATCATCTTAGGGACATATCTAACTTTTTGTAAGTACCGACTTCTCCACCTGAATCCTTCATAGGAATTGTACCTTCTCCTTCTACATCATAAAAGACATTATAACCTATATAAAATTTTACACAATTTACCTCTTTATAATTGGCAAACCACTCATGATGTGGTGTCATATGGAAAGAAGATTTTGAATCTATAATCTAATCCTCAAGACACGATTCACCTGGTAGATAGGAAAAAGTAAGAAATATGGAGGAGTTTTCTTCTATAGTTTTATTAGCTATATCTTATTATGTTACCTTTTCATTATTCTTCTTCAACAAGGGACAATGAAACTTGATATGTCCCTTTTTGTGATAGTAGTAGCATTCCAAATTTCTAAAATTCTTCTTTCCTATGCTGGATGATTTACGTTTGCTTCTAGATGTTCTTCTCCCACTAGATTTACCTTTTTATCTTTCCTTTGAGCACCCACATGTTAAATAGACCTATAGAGTGGATGCTTCACTAGAAGATATCCTTCTTATCTTCTCATTCAAAAATTGACCAACCATTGACTCCATTTGTAAGTTTTTAGAAGTAGCACTTATGGCAATAATAATATTCTCTTATGAGTCTGGCATGTTAATTAACAATGCTAGACATCGATATTCATCACTTTATTTATCACTAATGGATTTTAGCTACTTTATTAACATATTAAAATCATTCAATTAGTCTAATAACTTGTCATTCTCCTTCATTTTAATATTTACCAGCTTCTTTTGCAATATTAACTTTTTCAGTATTGACTTGGAAGCTTAGATGTTCACTATTGACATGGAAGCATAGATGCTGTCCAACTTCTTCCACATATCTTGACAAGATTGTGCTTCTATCACATTTAGAATCATAAAGTGTACTAAAATAAGTCTAATGAGGAACATTGCTTTTTTATTTAGCTTATTACAATCCTCTTGTGCCATCCTAGTGGGATTTCTAATGATTGCAACCCACAAGTCCAAATCCTCCATTTTGATCTTTCATAATGTGAATTTCAATCCGTTGAACTTCTCAATCTCTAGTTTGTTTCTTATTTTCTACAAATTGTTCTATTTTCCCACTCAAACTATGAAACAATGCACTAGCTCTTAGGAGCACTCCAAAATTAAGATAAAGAAACCAATGTTGTAGAGAGGGATAACATGTTTCACTACCAAAGCATATACAACTTCCTTTCTTCTACTATGGTGCTCTAATACCACAAAAAGAGAATTAGAACATATGCTAAAATTAATAGAGAACAAAAAAAATACAAGCAAAAACATAAACAGATAAAAGGAGAACCAAATATTTTTAGAAAAAACATTCATTTATTTAGAGGAACTATGCAATATTACATGCAAATATATTTTTATAAGCATTGGTAGGTTTTTATAATTTGCTTGCCCAAATAAACTTCTAGAATCTTACAATGTAAACTTTTCAGAAGATTTCATCATAAAACAAAAAAATCATGCAACACCTATATATTAAAATAATACGACTAATTTGCATTGAATTTTTGTTTTTGGTATTAATATTAAAAGAGGGTTTTGGAAGGAGCCCCAAAACCTTATATGACAAGAAAGATCAGAGGCCAATTAAAGCACAAAACGACCTCCATAAGGAAGGCCCACCCAAAAGGATAACAAGGTATTACAAACCGAGGCAAGCACCCCTGGGGGAAGGGGAACCGAGGGAGTTCACACCATCCCAATGAAGGAAAGTCAAGGGGTAAAACCCAAACAACTCGACCCTAAAGAATAGTAGGACAACACGAGGGGCCAAAAACTACCAACCCAAATAAATGCATTGTTTAAAATTTGAAAGTCACAATAGGTTGCAACGTTCGACAAGCTTGGGCATAAGAACAGGTAACGTCACTAGAGGTCCAAAAGGAAAAATTAGGGAAGGCAAGAATATACTGAGGGGATAGCATAATAAAGTCTAGTACACACAATAAAGTGTTTAAACCTATGAGTACCAAAAAAATCACCTAGATCTTCGAAAGGAACCAAAATCTAACAAGAGTTAAGGAATTTCCTCCATGATGTGAAGTACAATATCGATGGGAAAATCCCACTGCTAGATAGATAAGCCTTAGGAATGAACTCCAAAGTTTTCTAAGAGATCATCCAATAAATTTCCTTCTCTAAAAATGTGGGAGAACTCCACGCTAAAAAAGGAATGAACAAGCCAAGTTACTTCAACTAAATTTGCATTGAATTTTTTTTTTTTTGATAAGTAACTAAAATTTTATATACAAATTGTGTTTTTTAAGAGGATCCCAAAACCTTATAAAAAAAGGGCTGCAACATCGAGATTAAAAAAAATCCTTAGTACATGAAAATAAACATAAAATGAAAGGGAAAGGGCTAGAAACAACCCTTGATCTAGCAGAAAGACCAGATTCTAGTACCAACTAGTGAGGCCCACTTTGTGAAAATATCATCCTCCCATTGTTGGTAGTTTGGGATCCTCCCAGGGGTGGATACAATAGTCTGGGATCCACCCGAGGGTGGATACAATAGTCTAGGATCCTCCCGAGGGTGGATACAACGCACCTACCCAGACCTACGTAGGGAGAGTGGGAAGGCCAAGAATAGCCTGTAAGTAGAAATCATACCCGAAAACTAGAAGCAAGGAATTTTTAGAAAACTAAAGAAGATCCTCATCCAGGGATGGCTTGGGATGCAACCCAGGGTGTAGCAGAGTGGCAAGAAATTGTGTGAGCAAAGCAACAAGCACCACTGGGTTACAGGCTAGGGATTAGTAATGAGACAACCTAGAAAATGGCATTAGGGTCCTCAAAGAAAAAAATAGGAAGCCTTTGCATGAACTTGAAAAGTGGAATAACACTACTGGGGATATCTACAGGAAAAGATATCCTTGTGCATAGGAAGGAGAAATACAAAGAAGGTGGAAGGATCCATAGAAAAAAAAACAAGCGCAAAGACAAGATCTCAAAAGCCAAAACTGAAGGAGGAAGGAGGGACCACAGATGCAAACACACTGATCTCCCCCCCAGACTAGAGAATACAGAAGGAATCCCCACCACTCCAGGAGAAAGGACCAGGAAACATCATCCTTGCTCATGAATAGATCCAAGGAACTAGAACTAGAAGCCCCTGAACAAGAACTAAAATTAACAACATAAGGATCCTAGGCGGGAAACAACAACTAGCACAAAAATGGGATCCTCAGAAGCCTAACTTGGGGAAACCAAGGTTTGCATGCACTGATCATGGGTCCCCCAAGATCCAGACATGCAATAGAAACCCTAGGAACCCTAGAAGAAGGGACTAAGATCCCCCATCCTTGCTCATGGATATATTTAGGGAACTGGGACTAGGGCTGGGAACAACCCAGGCAGAGGAAGAGGCCCACCCTAAAGGCCAACCAATGCCCTGGGTGTCCACAAAATTGTAGATCCAGTAAGAAGAAGCCTCCAAATAGGAAACCAAAAAGGGCCCTACCCAACGGGACGAGACCAACAACAACCACGGGCATCCTAGAGAGGAGTCACTGGCAGAAGAGGAAACTGGCCCCCCATAGACCAACCTCGAAGCATAGAGGACCTCACAGGATGCACCAGGAAGCAGTAAAAATCCCAACCTGCCACCACCACTGACCTAGGAAGCCTTGGGAACTGGATCCACATAAAAAACCTACAAAAAAACCTAGGGGAAAGCCTAAGGGAGATCGGGGAAGGGATCCCAAAAACATGTAGGAAACCCTAGGAGACCCTTGGGATGCACCAGACCATGGGCTCAGGCAGGGAAACCCTAAAACTACTGGGAAAGGAGCAGAAAGTGGAGAAGGATCTCCCCCCAAGGAGATCATCTAATACAAAGCATTCCTAGAGCGGGATGACCCGGGATGAGCCAAGGACTGGGCAAGAACCAGGGGAGGGGAGCAGGGAGAGTGAGCAGGACCTTCCCCCTCCCTCTTCCCCCCTTCGTAAATTAATTCCACGGTCTTTAAGATTGTCTCAATTTGCATTGAAATTTTTACCTTCATAGTAATTTTTTTTTTCATTCTTCCCATAACTTTTAGTGAAGGTTTTATTTGCAAGTTAAGCATTAGAGTTGTAATAACGACTCTTTGATTTCAGGTTTTTATTGATAGGTTTTTTTACGTGTTTTTTTTATATTTAATAGGAGATGTATCAGGATCATATTATCTATGATTAGAATTTCTATTTTTTAATTTAAATTTCATACCAATACACTATAAAAAAATAAAAACAAAAATAAAATATTTAAATAATATTTTTTGAATAATGGTGGTAGTGTAAGTATATTATCATCATTGTAGCAATGAGAGCAGAGCATCGATTTTTTGAATAATGGTGGGAGTGTAAGTATATTATCATCGTTGTAGCAATGAGAGCATCATAGAGATAATTAGGTTGTTTTGTGAGATTCATTGCCAAGCCTTTGAACTTTCCCAAGTTCCTACATCATCTTGGAAGATAATTAATGTTTTCGTGTGCACTGTCTAAGTTTAAAGAATGATCAAACTTATGTCATGTTATCCTTCCATAAAATTAATATAATTTAATATATTTTAAGTTTATTAATAAAAAACTCAATGTCATTAAGTTTTATTTTATTTAATTAAATATTAAAATATAATTAAAATAAAACATTTAATATATTATTATTATTATTATTATTATTATTACATGGTGGAATCGGTAGTCATCACGAATGTGGGTAGGCTATATGGCTTTTATGGCCATCATAGTATTATGTGTTGTCTGCCCCAAAAGTTGCCACATAGTTCTTCATGCAGTCTGCCCCTATAACCACCATGCCATAATCATTTTAAACCTTTTACGCCTCTGAAAGCACTAGGAAAGGGACAAGCGTTCAGTTTGACGAGGCTCAATATTTGAACCTTCGACCTTCGCCCCATTTATGAGGTTTGGTTGAACCAATCTGTCTACACCTCAGACCTCACTTAATATATTATTAAATTATAATTATTATTAATTTAAAATTATTTAAAAAAAATTATTTATTAAATATAAATTTTTGAATTAATTAAAATATAAAGTAAATTTTAACATTTATTAGGTTGTAGGTTATATGATAATTCACTTAATAAAGCATAATGTACAACACCTTATCAAATTCGAACCTTGGAACTCTTATTTAGAGTTTCAAAGTCTTCACTATTAGGTCCATTCAAGTTGCACATCATATTTAAATAGATTTTATCAATGCGAGTATATTATAATGGTATTTAAATATATTACATTATCACGGTATTGTTGTATCAAGAAAAATTTTAACTTCTAATGTGATTTTTACACATCCCAATTCCATCATTTCAACATGTTATTGGATAGAAGGTTTTATGGCCTCTTCCAACCTCCAAATTTAGGTTGACTCTCTACTATCCTTAATAAATTATAATCTAAACTAATCTAATTGTATGAAATTAATATATGAAAAGTAAATATGGTAATTAGAATACATGAAAAGTAAATTTGTAAGCTTAAGGTGTGAGGATTTAAATAAAAATATAACTATAGAAATAAAAGTGTTCAAACATTCAACACACGAGAATTTAAATAACAATAGCTTTTCCATTCGATTAATAATGAAAATATGGGCAAACAGTCTATGCCTCAATCATTGCACATTCTACAATATAGGATGGAGTTCCACTATTGAAAATCAAAAGACTTATCAATTTATCACCAATTTTATGACTCATAAATGAAAGCACGAGGATACGGAAACAAAAAGGAATATGCCAAGCACGATGCGTGTAAAACCAAACTTAATGCTAAAAGCCCATATATTGAAAGAACATAGACAAATTGACACAAGATAAAAGCAGTATGAAATATAGCCTTCTTTATTGATATGCTTTCAAAGTCGTGTTACAATACGTCTCCTTCCTTTTTAGGGGATAGGAGCATCAAATATGTTTCTCGTCACATCCATGGATAGCAATCCTTCTTCCGCGTGCCCACATGTAATATGGGTGGACCAAAACATCACCGCCCCTTGTGTATATGATTGTTGACTCCTTCCTACTCCTATGATGTTAGAAACCTGCGTTCAAAGAAACAAAAAATATTAGTAGCACCTGCGGACAAAATAAAACATGTATTTCCCAAGGCCTAATGTCAGTATATGCATGAAAATATTAAAACGATAATCAAATGACCTCAGATCGACCTAAAATTTTAACAGAAGCATAAATATGTTATCAGGAGGCCATTGCAAAAAATAACATCAGGAAATTCCTCACAGATTTGTATTCGCTCTAGGGTGGGACGAATAGACTTGTAATAACTTGTCAGAAAGCACCCTCTTCAATGTCCTATCCCGGAAGCTCCAAATGACCTGCAAACTTGGGGTTAGCTAATTGGGGGTGTTTTGGGAAGACCTAGAAGGTCATATTTCTCCAATTTGGCCTCTATCACCCATATTTTTATGGTGCCATCTGCAAGTTAGTAAAGGCGGGAAATGATAAAAACCTGGTCAAAATTGCTCAGAATGAAGTGAAATTTAAACTACAGCCTATTTAACAGATCTAGAATAAGATGCAAAAGAAAAATCAGAGAAATATATCACAAATTTCTAATCATCCCGGGGTGGGGTGAATAGGACTATGACAGTTTGGGGGGCACCCGGGGGCAGAACGCCCACCGTTTGGGACTCTGTTTCGGCACCAATCCACTTGGGATGGGTCCAAAAATTCTTATGGGGTGTTGTCGACAAATTTTGTGGAATATTGTGGCCAAAAATCAGGTTTTGGGTCGGGATTCATGCTTCCAATAATCACCCAATAACCTCCCTTTCGAATGAGATATTAAGGATGTGAAAGGCACAAATCGCAAGTAGGTATGTAAATTGGCAGCACTTCGTTGCTCAAATGCTCCTTCTCTGTATATATTTTGGGTGGGAAAACTCCCCAATTTATAGACCTAGGGTCTCTCTGTTTGAATTGCGCATGCGAGGGTGCCACTTGAGTTGCATGTCCTATTTTGAGAGAAAATATAATTCCCTGATTTAGAATCTCCTTGCATGAGGTCTCTAAAATAAAGACATGCATGACAAAAGTCTCTCTCCTTGATTTAAAGCTATTCCTCGCAATTGCATGGCCTGAAGCCTCAGTTAACTGGCGGACTTGTCGAGGTTTGACTTTTTTCTAGTCAAACTTGCTATTCACCTCACCCTGGGGTGAATGCTGCTATTCATCCTTGGGTGGGACGAATGCTAGTTTGTATTCATCCCGGGGTGGGACGAGCAGAGAGCAAGGTGCCAAAAAGGTGCCAAATTGACCTCTGACCTTCCAAACTACTTTTGGGAGTGGTTAGGACCACTGTTTAACCTCTAGGGGCTGCCCTAGGGGCTATTTGTGTCAATGCGATCAGCGCTTGTTGTCACATAATCGGATTGGTGCTATTTTGGTGTCTACAGATGCCCCTTTTTGGGAAGCGTTGTGCAAGGCGCAGCGTTGAGCAAAAATAGATAACCAAAGCACTAATGATTAGGTTTTCTCAGTAACCTAACCAACTCTTGATGCCCCAAGTATGGAAAGGGCATGCATTCTTGAATCCTTGCTTCTAACGAGCTAAGGAGCTTAATTCAAGTGTTAACCTTTTTTGGTGAGGTGTTACTTGAGCTTGGACATTGATTAGTCATGAATAGGCAAAGGGCACAACCTTTTGTCTGTGGGAACCTTGAGTTCATGATTCACGAATGCCAAGTGTTTGATCAGCTTGTGATTATTGCTTGTTTTCTGCCCCAAGCAGGAGCATGATTGTCTTTTTCAATGATCCTTTGAATGCATGTCATTTCCATGATTGGGTATGTTTTTGTTGATTGGTGACTAAGTGTGACTACCCCCTCAAGCGACGAATCGATGAGGGAATGATCGACATGAGAAAAGTGACGAGTCGCTTGACCCAATATGACTTAGGTAAGGGTGCCTTCAGATGTTTATCTTTGAATGCTTAAGCAGTTTCTGAACATTCTGACCTATTTTTGGTGGGTTTTAACCCTTTTGGTGACGCAATTTGGAGTTGAAATTGGCAAAAATCCGTCCTCCCGTGGAGCGGTCCGGCTATGGTAGCCTTCTTAGGGAGTAGGATAGTGACAATTTGTAACCCCAACATCGGTTTTGGATGCCAAGCATGTCAGGCACAAAGGCGCCTTTTTTCGGCAATGTTATTGCTCTTTTTGGTTGGGTTTGGACCCTTTTGGTGACGTCGTTTGGGGATGAAATTCTCGAAAATCCGTCTTCCCGTGGAGCGGTCCGGATATGGTAGCCTTCTTAGGGAATAGGATAGTGAGGATTTGTGACCCCGACATCTATTTTGTATGCCCGGAATGTCAAGTGCAAAAGCACTCTCATTGGATAGTTTTTGGACTTGTTTTTGGTGCATTTTGTGCAGTTTTTGTTGTTTTTGAAATTTTTGCTTTCTATTCGTCCCTGGGTGGGACGAATTCCTATTTAGTATTCGTCCTAGGGTGGGACGAGTGCTAACTAGAGCGCTCATCCCAGGGGGGACGAGTACAGGCTCAAAAAGCCTATTTAAAGGCCAAAACTGAGTTTTGGGCTCATTTGCATTTGTTTTTCCTGGCGATTTGGAGCTCTGAGGAGGAGGAGGTCAATTCTGTGAAGCGAAGCACTACCAAAATTTTCTTGCAACCATGAGTTCACACATCGGATTGAGTGGCGGAGCCGAAGCGATACTAGTGAGTGCCCTTCCTCTTTATTGTTTTTGTGTTGCAATTTGAAAACCGCAATTTGCTTATTGCTTGTTCTTTTGTTTATTTTGTTGTTTAAAGTTAAAAATGAAACCCTAGTCTATCAAAATTAACACTTAGTTTAAAACTTAGTATAACCCTAGTCAAACAAAGATCAGAAGTTAGTTGAAAACTGAGCTAAAAAACTTAGTTTAGAACATAACGTAAAAACTTTGTTGAACCCGAATTGAACCAAGATCAAAACTTAGGTTAGAAACGTAGGGTAAAACTGAGCGTAAAACGTAGCTTTAACCCTAGTTAGTTGGTGTTTTTGTTTCTTGTGAATTTTTTTTTTTTTGTAATTTATCAGGTAGAGTGAAAAACCCTAGGTCTGAGAAACTAGTTTTTTGAATATTTGTTATGTTTTTGTTGAATTTATCAGTTGAAAATTAAAAACCCTAGAACTGAGAAATTAGGTTTTTTGAATTTTGTTATGTTTTTGTAATTTAGCAGTGTAGAGTTAAAACCCTAGAACTGAGAAATTAGGTTTTTTGAATTTTGTTATGTTTTTGTAATTTAGCAGTGTAGAGTTAAAACCCTAGAACTGAGAAATTAGGTTTTTTTTTTTGATTGCCCAGAGATTTTATTTTGTTATGTTTTTGGCTGTACATTTTGATGCATTGTTGTATATTCATGTTAGTGCTGTACATTTTTTCATTGTTTTAATGTTTTTATGTTGTTTTCTTTTGCAGGTTGTGAAGAGCCAATACCGTGTGCCCACAGTTTTCACTGAAGCACGTGCGACGCTGACTTTGGATGACTGGGATTGGCTTGACGCCCTTGGGCTCAAGCAAGTGACTCGGCTGGGAGCTCGGTCGGGGATCTGGGCCTATCTGATGACCCTTATCAACCTATGGGATCCCTGGACCAACACCTTCCATCTCCCCACAGGGGAGATGACGGTGACCTTGGAGGATGTCTATCGGATTCTTCAGATTCCAATAGATGGATTGCCGATCCGGATGACGCCATGGGATCGAAGGACAACAATGTCGATACATTATTTTGGGCATGGGGAGGAGATGGGTGTGGAGAGCCCAGTGGAGAGGGCGAAGGGCGACTACCATATTGGTGGCATACTAGTTTGATGGTGGCTAGAGAGGGGTGTGTTGGGAGTGAGGCACGCATTACTCATGGGCCTCATTTCCAACATGCTGCTTCCCGACTCGTCGGGTGCGAGGTTCTCGTGGAACCTACTAGAGGTGGTGTTCAAGTTGGTGGAGTGTCCTACAGATGCACCGATGATCATGAGATGGGGACAGAATCTATTGGCATAGCTCTATGATGAGTTGTACGAGGTCCACTGTCGAAGCGGAAGGGGATTAGTTGCAGCTACTTGTTGTAGTGCTGGGCTTGGCAGCACATAGCGGTGGAGAGGCCAGTGGGGTTTCCCTGGATGACTCGGGCGGAGATGATAGACTAGGAGATCATATATGGGGCATTGTGGTGGAGGTCTAAGGAGCAGGGACAGAGTCGGCGATGGGCAGGTGCCGTAGGGCACTATGCCGATGCCTTCGCTCGACTTACTCCAGGGGAGGTGTTTTGGCGCCCCTACCGGGACTGTCCAGCCTGGCCTGAGGCGGGAGAGTGGCTCCGATGGATACGGAGGGGGCGATGGCTGATTGGGAATCATGGGACTGAGCAGGAGTTCTTCCCATATGGCCGGGTTACACGATAGTTTGGGGTGCGCCAGGGGTTGCTTGGTGAGCCCGTGGTCTATCGGCGCTAGGGGGATGAGAGGACTCTAGCTTGGCCGATCATTGCGCCACTAGATGAGGATGTAGATGCCATGATTGACATCCTAGATGTGGATGACGTCGGGGTGACCACTGAGTATGAGAAGTGGTGGACCTTACGGTGATGGTGAGGCGAGGGGCCTCTAGGTGGTGCGGAGGTGGCAGTAGTAGGGGATGAGGGTGCAGAGGCACCAGATGAGGGTTGGGGTGCTTCGCTTGATGATGCGGAGATGGTGGAGGTTGAGGATGTGGGCGTGGATTATGGGGTTCTAGACCAGCCAAAAATGTAGGATGTCTCGAAGCAGTGGGAGCCAGAGTAGGCTGATGTCTCGGATTCATCGAGGCCTCGGGTAGGCTCAGAGGATGCAGAGGAAAGGCATTGCGTTGAGATAGCGTGATTGGAGGGCCTACTACGGAGGCGAGATGAGGAGGCGTGGAGAGGCTCTGCGGGAGAGGGATCTCCTACGAACGCAGCTAGCAGAGCGAGAGAACACATGGGCTGCGTACCGTCGGGGGGATGGGGATACCGATGCTACATGGGAGAGGGATCTCCTACGAGGGGCGAAGAAGGATAGCACCGGCTAGCATGATGGTACTTTGGCTGATGTATCGTCGCATGAGAGGCGAGTGGATTCGGCATCGGATGGATATGGAGGCAGAGATTGATCGCCTCGGTGGGTAGGTCCCCGAGCCCCCTGGAGGGGGCTCTTCGCATCGGATGAGGGGCAGCGATACTGAGTAGTCAACATCATCTCATCGCAGGCGACTGGATGAGGGGGCACTAGTGGGCATGATGCAGGGGTGAGCAATAGTCGCCCTGAGAGGTCCCATAGGACCCACACCATGGGGGGTAGTTCCCGTCACACCGATCCTGCGTGATCATGGTGGCCGATGCCCTAGGCTTGGGGATTTTGAGCTTTTGGATTTTGTGGTGGGGTCAGAGGACCGGTTCATTATAGCCTACGGGCATTTTTGATGATATATATACAGATGACTCTTTTTTGGTGTTTATGCATTTTTCATGGTTTGTTTTTATGTATTGACTTTGATGTATGCATATGCTATTATGAATGCGATATTTCTAATTGATATGATGTATGCATATGGAGTAAATGAAATGAGTTGTTTGATAACTTGTCGATGGCACCATAGACTGTACAAGATTGACTGGCTTGCGGTACTTATGGGATGACTTTGTGGAACGACTTTGCATGTGAAAAAACTTTGTTTTTGTATTTTGCATATTTTTTGATGGTGATGTATGGAATGAAATGTACTAGTTGTTTGAGAATGTAGTTAAGCTTTTTGGAGATTCAGATGTTTTAACTAACTAGCCAAGACCGTACATTTATCTTGCAAGACTTTTGAACAAGGTATAAATCTGACTTGAATTTAACCCAGTTATTTCACATCCCGATGTGTGCAATTGAGTTCGTTTATGTGGTATTTGTTAGGATACCACCAGTGCCAGATAGGCTATCAACCAAACCTGTCTTGAGGATCACCTAATTAGCTCCACTAACTCCGTTGTTGTATTCAGTAAGATTAATCCATGGGACAATCTAAGGTACCATAAGCTAGCTCATCCACATGCAAACATTGGTCTGCTCACATGCAAAGCTAATGTGATAGACATATCGTCATGCGTTTAGGATACCACCATTGCCAGGTAGGCTGTTTACCAAACCTGGAATGAGGAATACCTAGATGGTTGTTCGAATGCTGAGAATTCCAGGGATTCAAGTTCAGGCTTTTTATTTGCTCAACGGTTTAGGATACTTGCTCGTATACATAGTGATGAAAATCACTGTTTATTTTTTCTTTTTTTTTTTTCTTTTGGAGCAAGGATTATGAATAGTGGTGATAACCACTGTTATTTGATTTGACTTCTGAGATTTGTAAGGTTAAGCTTGTAGGTTTGTGGCTTTGTGAATGACATTGATCCTGTTGGCCTTGGGGATGACTACCCATCCTGTGCAGGGATGTGTAGTACGAATCCTTACGACTTTGGGAACCAAAGGGGATTATGGAGATTATGAAGTAAGGGCATTGATCTTTTAGGCCTTGGGGATGACTACCCATCCTTGTCAGGGTGTGTAGTATGAATCCTTACGACTTTGGATACCAAAGGTGATTTGGAGATGGTCATGATGATGGCTTGTTGAGATTGTGTTTTTGAATGGTCATTGATCCTTTTAGGCTTTGGGGATGACTACCCATCCTTGGCAAGGACGTGTAGTACGAATCCTTACAACTTCGAGGACCAACGATGATTGGGATTTTTGCGAGTGGTGAAAACCACTGTTGATTAGGGGAATGGATGGGGAAGAGCTTGTCCTTTTGTCAATTCTCAGCACTCTTGAACCATTCGCACAGGGGGATGAACAGGCTAATCTTTCACCTATGGTACCCAAGACTGCGTTGTAGTCTTCCTCTTACAGTCACACAACTTGGGAATTATTTTATGTGTTTTAACTTGTGTAGGGATGCTACATAACAAGGCGTGACCCAAGTAAAACTTTCCCTTGTAAAATCTGTTTAACTTTGTATAGTTTTTGGCTAGAAATTTAAAGACAGCTGAATGACGAAAACCCTATATACATTAGGAGACAACTGACTATGCTAGAAATGGGAATGGTGGTATTCTGGATGTATGTGTTTGTAAAATGGATTGACTATGGAAAATGATGGAATTGCCGAACAATTACAGTCTATGGTGCTTTTGACATGTATAACCAACAAATATGCAATGGATGGATGCGATGCCTAATGCAACTTATATTTTTGTATTTTTGATTTTTACAAGTATGCATGGAATGGAAATGCAATTTTTTTTTGTTATTTTTGATGATTTTATTGTTTTTGTTTGTTTTTGAATATTTATTTTGACCAAGCGGTTATGGTAACCCTTGGAGCTTTTGATTTGACCAAAGGGTTTATGGGTACCTTTGGAGCATTTGGGGTTGACCAAGTGATTGCGGGAATCCTTGGAGCTTTTGGATTGACCAAAGGGTTTATGGACACCTTTGGGGCATTTTGGGTTGACCAAGCGATTGTGGAAATCCTTGGGGCTTTTGGGTTGACCAAGTGATTGTGGAAATCCTTGGAGCTTTTGGGTTGACCAAGCGATTGTGGAAATCCTTGGAGCATTTGGTTGGACTATGGCTCTCTAGATGTGGAATGGCCTCAGGTGACTGATGTTCAAGGGTTCTAGTTCCTTGATTCCTTCAAGAGAGGTGAGCCGGTATGTTCCAGGTCCTATTTTATTGTCAATCACATAAGGACCTAACCAGTTTGCCGTGAACTTGTCCCTTAGATGGGACGACAAATTAGAATTCTATTGGTTCTCTTTTAAGACCAAGTCACCAACCTGAAAGTCCCTTAGGTGAACCTTCATGTTGTATGCTCTCTTAAGTCACTCTTGATAGATACGCAAATGCTCGAGAGCATTGATGTGTCATTCGTCGAGCAATGTAAGTTGATCTAACCGGGCTTGCCGTGCAGTGTCATCATCGATGAACTCTTGCATTGATATGCACAAGGAAGGGATTTCCAACTCAAGAGGCATGACAACCTCGGAGCCATACACCAATGAAAATGGAGTAGCCCCAGTGGGCGTCCGAATGCTAGTGCGATATGCCCATAGGGCAAGCGGGATTTGAATGTGCCAATCCTTATGACTATCTACGATGGTATTTTTGAGGATGGCGACTAGCATTTTGTTTGACGCCTCTGCTTGCCCATTTGCCTACGGATAATAGGGGGTTGAAAAACTATGCTAAATTTTGTACTTTGTGGTCAAAGCACGCACATATTTATTCTTGAATGGCGTCCCATTATCCGAGAGGATCTTGGATGGAATACCAAAATGACATATGATGTTATGCAAAATAAACTCCGCAATGCGGGATCCAGTCGTAGAGGTTAGCGAAATTGCTTCCACCCACTTGGTGAAGTACTCTATGGCCGTTATGATAAATGTGTGATGACCCAACGATGCAGGGGAGATATTTTCGATTAGATCAAAGCCCCACTATGAAAAAGGCCAAGTCGATTGGATCGGTTGCAAGGCCTGAGAAGGTACGTGTGTCAAATTAGCATGGTGTTGACACTTCATGCACTTCTTTACATATGCACAACAATCTCACTCTAAATATGGCCAATAATAGCCCATGCGAAGAATGCGCTTTACGATGGCCATACCGCTAAAGTGGCCACCACATGTACCATCGTGTGCTTGGGTGATCGCCCAAGCGGACTCTTGTTGGTCCAAGCAACGGAGGAGGATTCCTTCATAGCTCCGATGATACAAAACATCGCCTAACAAGACATGTTTTGCCGCTTTCTATTTAAATGATCTTTTTGCGGCTTGTGTCAATCCAAGTGGGAGGTTACCTAGCTTGAGGTAATCCCTAATGGGTGTGTACCAATCCTGCTGATCAGAAACCTCGATGGTATGAATGGCCAATCCCTCTCGAAGTTTATCCCTAGCAAAAGCTGAATGGGAAAGAACTTGTAAAAACAGCATTGTGTTGCTATCAAGAGGGGTAGGGGAGAACAAGGACCCCCAGTTGGCTTGAGTCAGACAATCATGGATTCGAGAGAACCTATCTTGAGATGGTTCAATCTGGATCAAGTGGATTCCTAGCATCAGGTCAGAGCTTGCACGCTCCATCATAGATTACGATAATTTTTTGACCTGAATGGTTGTCATTTCACTCGAAGGGTCTTGTGAGATTAGTGACCCCAAAGAGGCCATAGTATCCACAAAATGATTCGATGATCGAGGGAGTGCCTCGATGTCATACCATTCAAGTTGTGCCAGGAATTTGTCCACAAGGGCTTTATAGGCCTGCAGGACTAGGCATTTACATTGGAATACCCCCTTTACTTGATTGACAATTAACATCGAATCACCAAAGATGTTTAAACATTTGATGTTCATGGTGACTGTTGTTTGAAGACCTATGAGCAAGGCTTCATATTCTGCATTGTTGTTGGTGCATGAGAAGTCTAATTTAAATGACAGAGGCATTGGAGCCCCTTGCGGTGTGAAGAATACAATTCCCGTGCCACCTCCTTGCTCACATTTTGAACCATCGAAGAATAGGGTCATGTCAGCCTGTGACTCAGGCTCAGTAGAATCTGGCGATTCTGAAACATGGAAGACCCCATCATCTGGTAATTCTATGGTCAGAGGCTAATCGTCTTCAAGAGGAGCCTCTGCCAGTTGATCGATGATGACTTGACCTTTTATGGATTTCTATCCAATGAATTCTATGTCAAACTCCATCAACAACATGATCCATTTCGTCGTGCGGCTACTATGATAAGTATGACTCATCATGTATCGCAATGGATTCTCCTTAGACACAACATACATCTTGTTGCTCAGCATGTAATGGCATAACTTCTTGGTAGCAAACACCACTGCCAAGCAGAGCTTCTCGACATATGCATAGTTAAGTTCATAACTGACCAGGGTGCGGCTAAGATAGTAAGTAGCCTATTCTTTGTGCAATTCATTTTTTTGGGACAACATGGCACCCAATGCCACCTCAGTAGCTGAGATGTATAAGTAGAATGGCACTCCTGGTCTAGGTGGTGCCAATACTGGCGGCGAAGCCAAGTATTGTTTAATGTCATCAAAGGCTGACTGGCACTCATCATCCCAGTGAAATGCGACCCCCTTATGCAATAATTTATTCATGGGTCGACACTTGTCAGATAGCTGCGCTATGAAGTGCTTGATCGATGCGACCTTTCCCTACAGACTTCTAAGCTGCTTGATGGTAGTTGGGGGAAGCATTTCAAGGATTTCCTTGAATTTGTTTGGGTCTACCTCGATTCCTCATTTGGAGACTATGAAACCCAAGAGCTTTCTAGATGTGACACCAAAGACGCACTTCTTGGGGTTTAGTCTGACTTTATGTTCAATGAGGCGATCGAGGATCTTGCTCAAGTCACCGAGGTGATCTGGGCACAAAAGAGATTTGGCCAAAAAATCATCCATGTAATCTTCCAAAGTTTTGTGCATGTAATCATGAAAGATGTACGTCATGGCACGTTGGTAGGTGGCACCAACATTTTTAAGGCCAAAGGGCATGACCTTATAACAAAATGTCCCCCAAGGCGTTGTGAATGCCGTTTTGAGTTGGTCCTCGGGATTGATACGAATTTGATTGTATCCCGAGAAACCATCCATGAGGGAAAGCATTTCATGGCCCACTGTAGCGTCTACCAATGCATCGATGCTAGGCAAGGGAAAATCATCCTTAGGACTCGCTTTGTTTAGATCTCGAAAATCGGTGCATATGCGAATCCTCCCATCGGGATTTTTGACGGGCACCATGTTAGACAACCATGGTGGATAATCCACGTAGATGACAAACTGTGCATCCAACAACTTTTGTAACTCATATTTGACCATTAAGGCCACTATTGGGTGCATCTTACGTAGTTTTTGCTTTACTGGCTTGACTATCGGATCAAGCGTTAAATTATGCATGACTAGTTGCGGGTCTAGTCCTAGCATGTCTTTGTATGACCATGCAAAAACCTCCTTCTTCTCTTTGAGAAGGGAAATGTAGTCGGCTTGCTCTTCGGGGGAGAGACTTACCCCCAGCTTGAGAATCCATGGATTCATTGGATCTGAGC
Source organism: Wollemia nobilis (assembly GCA_028583015.1). Lineage (NCBI taxonomy): Eukaryota > Viridiplantae > Streptophyta > Pinopsida > Araucariales > Araucariaceae > Wollemia > Wollemia nobilis. Next base: position 15,065,604 of record JAQPPZ010016436.1, on the reverse strand, counting down.
CGATGTCTACGTCAGTCGTCTCCTCGATCGACATGTGGGATCCATCCTCCAACTGGTGTGGAGTTGGGATCAAGTGGATATCGTTTGCTGAGTTTAGATCATCGTTTGGAACATCCAGGTTCCTCTTCAGCATGGAAGACATCCTGAGTCTATCCAGGGGTGAAATGAAACATCCCACCACAAGGCCAATACTCTGATGGGGATGGCGGTGTGTCAGCGCGATCCCAATCTATAGCATCTAGGTCTAGATGCAATGACCATGTTGGGTCGGTTGGATCATGGATGGGGGCGGTTAAATCAATGGAGATCATGTTGATGAAATGATTTTGGTCTCCATTACCATGGGTGTGATGACTCGGACATCCTGGATGTTCTTGGTGCTCTGGATCTGGCTCTATGGGCACAGGTACAAATGGATCAGCCCTATGTGCGTATAAGAGGATAGGGTCTGCCCTAGGCACTGATGGTTTTATAGGGTCTCCAGGTGGAAGATGCTCTCTGTATACCTAGAGTGGTGGGTGCAGTAATTGCTATAACTACGTCGGGTTGAGGTGCCACCTATGTCTTGGCCCTATGTGTATTTGTTCAAACATGTCATCTATGTCCAAGGGATATTGTTGTTGTCGCATATGGTTGAGATAGGCCATCTCAGTTTCATCTTCGTAATCACTGTCAGAGATCCAAAGGCCTTCGTTGGCACCAACAGTTGTCTACGACATGTGAGGCTCGTCTTGCTCGAGAAAATTAATGTGGTCCCATCGGGGTTGTTCCGCTCTCTACGGGGGGACCTGATTCCCTTGAAGTGGCATATGCTCAAGTGGAGCATCCAAAGGGAACATTGTCAGGAAGCTCTCCTGATCATCATCCATGGGATATACTTGGGAATGATTGCTATCAGACTCGAAAGGATCCCAAGGTGCTACCTCGTATTCCGACTCATCCTCTGAAGACCCTTCTTGGTCTTGTCCATATTTCCCTTGTAGGTGAGTCTTTGAATTTTCTCCCTTTTCGGCCGAAGGGAAAGGGTTGTTAAGGTCAACAAGGTTGTTTGTTCGTAATGGGAGATAATCCCCCAATGTATAAGTTGTATTAGGATTGGCATATGGATCTAATGCCAACCCATCCTTGTTGCCTATCCCTAGGCCTTGCATGTTTTCTACCAAGATGTCCAGGGGCAAGGGGTGATTAAACCCTACTCCTGACTTGTCATAAGGCATTTGATATCTTGGTTGGCACAAAACATGCACTCCTTGCTCATACCTACCCAACCCATATCCATGCCAATTGCATTGGCCAAGATATCTCAATGCGAAGTCTGGGTTAGACAAATAATTGACGTCCTCAACAAAGGGCTCTTCATCTTCCTCCTCTTGCAGGTAAGGTTCAACACCATTATCCAGGCCCCCATAAACAAAGTTTGTCTGATTGGGTGGGTAGCCTAAAGGAACCACAGAGCCGATGGGGAGTCGAGGTCTCCCCATGTCTTGCATGGACTCAAGTGTGGGTGTTGCTACAACATTGCGCACTATATACTCCCCCATGCCCGTGTTGGACATCTCAATGGTGATCGTTGGCGATTGAGAGGGGGCGAATGGGAGTTCTCCCTGAGTCCACTCCATGTGGGGTGAACTAGGCATCTCGACTTCCATTCTGCTAGGCATCTCTTCTGTCGAGATGGTTGAGACTAAGGGTGGTTCCTCTTCCAGGGGTTTCTTTCCCTTGTCCTTTGGTGTGGCCACCGTAGGTGGCATCATTGTTGAAGGACCAGATGAGGAAGATGGACCCGATTGGGAATTTGATGGACTTGGAAATGGAGATTCCTACGTAATCGGACCTTGTTTAGATGGATTTAACTAAAAATCCAAATGCATTGATGGAAGGGTCAACTACGGCATTAGTTGCACTGAATTGCAGTATTTGAAAGGCTCTAAGTCTGCAGGGACCACATGCACCTGTCCTTCAAATGTATACTTTAAGCATTGATGAGCAATTGAAGGAACACACTTCATGTCCCGGATCCAAGGCCGCCTGAGCAAGATATTATAAGCCATATCACCTTCTAAGATGTGGCACAATGTATGAATAGTCTTTTGTCCCACTTGGATGGGTAGGACAATTGTGCCAACTATCGAGCATATCGCGTCATTGAATGCTCAAAGAGTATAGGTGGAAGGTACGATGTGAGATGCCAATAGCTTCAGATGTTTCAATGCTGCGGTTGTAATAATGTTATTGGATGAACCAGTGTCCACCAACACCCGCTTATACGGAATCCCGTTGACCCATGCAATAACGTGCAGGGGTGGATCCGCCACATCACCAGCCATCGATTTCAATTCATCTTCTCTAAAAGTGATGACTGGTTTCGTACATTGTTTTACATGACCCACGAAGTTGTTGAAAGAATTTGCTTCATGGGGGTGCAGCTCGATGGCCTTTAATATCTCCATGAGAGCCTCCCGATGGGGCGTTGATTGTTGAATAAGCTCATATATGGAGAGCCTAGCCGACGTGGTCCTTAGACTTTGAGTAAGTCTAGTCCGAATCGTGGCCGTTGGTCTAGGCGGGGGAGGTTGCGTAGGGTTCTGTTGAGGTTGTGACGTCGATGGAACCTCTCTTATGGTTGCCGCGAGGGCAGCTCCTGGGTATCTCTTGTTCCTTGTCACTATGCTTATCATCCCTACATATCCCTGCATGGGACAATTATGTTGCACCTCGTTGACTTGAATGGGTTTTGTTTGAACATCATGTGCGGGCAGGGGGTCTCTGAAGACTCCCATGTGTTGGTTGTTGGGTGCTACGGGGTTGTCCACTGCCAATGTCTTGTTGTCGATTAGGTCTTGCACCAAACCTTTGAACTTCCAACATGCATTAAGATCATGTCCCTTACGCCTGTGGAACCTACAGTACAAGTCCTCTCGGTACCCCTTAGGCTTCGGTGCATTGGGGTCTATAGTTTGAATCTCTGGAAGGTTGATCAAGTTTGCCGTTGACAAGCGGTCAAACAAGGAGTCCCTGGACTCTGTGTAAGGAGTAAATTGTCGCCTAGGGCGACGCTACTGATTTTGTTCCTGCCTTTGGTTTTCTCTCTCATAGTTGTTAGGAGGCACCGCCTGATAGTTAGCCTTTTGAGGCTATGTTGCTTGTGCAGGCTTAGAGACGTTGATAGCAACTTGGTTAACCGTAGTGGGTTTCGGTTGCATGGTCCCTATTTTAGTGTTCTTGGTCCATTATTTCTTCTTAGGTTTAGCGATCTCGCCATCTTGTATCTTAATCTCCTCAATGACTTTGGCTTGCGCCAGAGCTTCCTCTAAACTGGCATATTGTTGCAGCTGCAATAGCACGGAGATCGATCTCAAATAGCTCTTTGAGAACATTTGGGTCAAATCGGACATAGGAGGGAGGTAGGGCAGCTTTGAAAGCAACGTCCTCCACCGGTTCCCATATGCCACCATAGATTCTTCCTCATACTGCCTGAGGCTAGCTAGATCACTTAGTGACACCTTTTTCTTGGTGTTGAAGGCGAAACATTCTAGGAACGCATCCACTAGCTGATCCAAGTTACAGATGTTGTGCTTTGGTAATTGAGTGAACCAATCCGAGGCAGGGCCTATGAATGTGGTTATGAATGTTCTTAATAACAAAGCATCATTGTCCTGAATGCCAAAGCATTGGCTCAGGAATCTAGTCACATGCTCTTGGGCATCTTCCTCCCCTCTAAAGAGTGCCAACTGGGGTAGTTTAAAGTGTTTAGGGTATGGAGGTGTCGGCACTGACGGATGCACATGATGACTACGGAGTTGGCATAAAGTGGGCTTTTGGGGCCCAAAAGTCTTGATCTCCATAGACTCTAAGCGCTCTAGCAATGCTTTATATGCATCGGAGGATTTGATCTCCTCCTCCTTGGTTTTCTCCCTCTGTGGGTTGCGGGGAACTTGAGGCCTATGGAGGGGTAGTTGGGTAGCACCCCCTCTGCCTTGGTAGGGCATTTCAGCCCGCTCTTCTTCTTGTTCATACTCCTCATAGGCTTCTTGAGGAGTGTCTGGCCGAGTCCTATAAACATGGATGGGTGCCCGCAGAGGGTGCCCTTCATGGTTTCTAGGAGTGGCCTCCCTCTCAGGTCTAGGAGGTCTCGGAGGTAGTGCTTGATGAGGTCACGGAGACCTGTCTCGCACCAAGGGGTTGTACCTCTCATATACTTCTAATTTATGTGCGCGAGGGGTTGGGACATTCTCGGGCACATTGTTGTGAAGCAACTCGGCTGTCTGACGCTGAATGCGCTCTTTGTTAAGGTGACACAAATGTTCTAATTATTGTTGGTCTTGCTGAGCCACATGATTTGCGCTTGGCGGGTGGCTAGTTTGGCAAATTCCAAGTCAATTTGTTCTATCGTCTCTTGTTTAGGAAGCCTAGATGCCTCTCCTACATGTCTATCTTGGTCATGGTGATCCGAGACCCCTATGGGTTGCTTTCCTCTGTCGAGGTTAGCTGCATTAACTCGAGGTTGTGGCCTCAATGTGTGATCCTGATACATAGCAGGTGCGGAGGTGCATCTCTCCCATGCTGTGTATTGCTCTTGAGGAACATGATAGTCATCTTCATCCTCCCTTTCATATGCATGCAAAGTGCGGGCATAATTGTCTTGCCCTGTCTGGAAAGCCTGATACTCTGGATATTGTCTAGTGTTTCTGACAGTAAGACGGGGTAAAGGAGGGATGAAAAAATCATGTGGCTCCTCCTTATGGACCCTATGTTGTTCAAGCACTTCATCACTAGGCCACCCATAACGAGTTTCTAGGGGAGGTCTCCTATCTATGTTGAGTGCTACGTGCAGGTTTTCCTCTTGAAAGGATCTATGCTGAGTGGGGGTGCCCCTCAAAGAGGTGCCTCCATAGTCCTGTTCTGTTATGGCATGATGTGGACTATCTTGTGTGTCAGCTCACCAAGGCGGGATGACCAAGTCCTCAAGACTATATCGGAGGTGACTTGTCCCCCTTGGTGCACTTTCTGCAGCGCTTGCCCGTGATTGGGCTTGGCTACGAGTGTACACCATGGTGATGTGCTCCTACAGGTGGGTAGATTTTTATCTCTTTTTATGCTACACTAAATAGGAAATATCACACACACAAGAAATGATTATATCTTTTAAATATTAAAAGTGTGCCCTAAATCTGGTTTAGTGTGTTTTGTTTTTTTTTTGTTTGTTTTGAAAGCTTTTTGTGAAAACCATTTAAATGCAATTATGATGGCTCTTATGACTCCCAAAATGGTCGCCCCTTCGATATACCATTGCCGGACCGATATACCAACCTCTCTATATACCCGCCCTTACGTGAGGGAGACTATAGGTACGTGAGAGCAGATGATACGTGGAACATAGGCGGTACGGAAGGGGAATCACTCTGTTTATGACACCTACCATAGAAGACTTATCCTCATGCGTTGGGAATCACCCCAACTACACTTGGTCAGATTTCATCAGGATTTACGTCTAGCAACAGTCGCGATCGGGGTAATGTATGCAGTATCTCAAGCCAAGGTGGTGATGAAATCCACCGTTGGTCTTGCTCAAGGGTTGGGGTTTTACGACCAACTCCTTGTTGTTTTAACTTGCCATGTGGTGTGTGGGGTTCTTTTTAAGTTGCATAAATGAAGCAAACAAGCATTCAAACTCTCCTATGCAAGCAAATAACCAGAGAACAAAAAGGCAAAAATTGACAGAAGGTGTTTTTGAACCCCTACCTCTTCTCTGCCCAAATCGGATGTCTCTGAATCTCTGCTCTGAAACAGTCCAGCATTTGAAAACTTGGTACCTGTAAGCAAAAAAACAAGCAAATTTAATCAGAAATTTAATCTTAAAAATCAAGGGATAGATGTCCCACCGTGATCGCCACTGAAAGCATGAGGATACGGAAACAAAAAGGAATATGCCAAGCACGATGCGTGTAAAACCAAACTTAACGCTAAAAGCCTATATATTGAAAGAACATAGACGAATTGACACAAGATAAAAGTAGTATGAAATATAGCCTTATTTATTGATATGCTTTCAAATTCATGTTACAATACGTCTCCTTCCTTTTTAGGGGATAGGAGCGTCAAATATGTTTCTCGTCACATCCATGGATAGCAATCCTTCTTTCGCGTGCCCACATGTAAGATGGGCGGACCAAAACATCGCCGCCGCTTGTGTATATGATTTTTGACTCCTTCCTACTCCTCTAATGTTGGAAACCTACGTTCAAAGAAATAGAAAATATTAGTAGCACCTGCAGACAGAATAAAACATGTATTTCCCAAGGCCTACTGTCAGTATATGCATGAAAATATTAAAACGATAATCAAATGACCTCAGATCGACCTGAAATTTTGATAGAAGCATAAATATGTTATCAGGAGGCCATTGCAAAAAGAACAATCAGGAAATTCAACATGGATTTGTATTCGCTCCAGGGTGGGACGAATAGACCTGCAATAACTTGTCAAAAAGCACCCTCTTCAATGTCCTATCCCGGAAGCTCCAAATGACCTGAAAACTTGGGGTTAGCTAATTGGGGGTGTTTTGGGAAGACCCATAAGGTCATATTTCTCCAATTTGGCCTCTATCACCCAGATTTTGCTGGTGCCATCTGCAAGTTAGTAAAGGCGGGAAATGATAAAAACCTGGTCAAAATTGCTCAGAATGAAGTGAAATTTAAACTACAGCCTATTTAAAATATCTAGAATAAGATGCAAAATAAAAATTAGAGAAATATATCACATATTTCTAATCATCCCGGGGTGGGGCGAATAGGACTGTGACAGTTTGGGGGGCGCCTAGGGGCAGAACGCCCACCGTTTGGGACTCTTTTTCGGCACCAATCCACTTGGGATGGGTCCAAAACTTCTTATGGGGTGTTTTCAAAAAATTTTGTGGAATATTGTGGCCAAAAATTGGGTTTTGGGTCGGGATTCGTGCTTCCAATAATCACCCAATAACCTCCCTTTCAAATGAGAGATTAAGGATGTGAAAGGCACAAATCGCAAGTAGGTATGTAAATTGGCAGCACTTCATTGCTCAAATGCTCCTTCTCTGTATATATTTTGGGTGGGAAAACTCCCCAATTTATAGACCTAGGGTCTCTCTATTTGAATTGTGCATGCGAGGGCGCCACTTGAGTTGCATGTCCTATTTTGAGAGAAAAGATAATTCCCTGATTTAGAATCTCCTTGCATGAGGTCTCTAAAATAAAGACATGCATGATAGAAGTCTCTCTCCTTGATTTAAAGCTATTCCTTGCAATTGCATGGCCTGAAGCCTCAGTTAATTGGCGGACTTGTCGAGGTTTGACTTTTTGCCAGTCAAACTTGCTATTTGCCTCACCCTGGGGCGAATGCTGCTATTCATCCCTGGGTGGGACGAATGCCAGTTTGTATTCATCCCGGGGTGGGACGAGCAGAGAGCAAGGTGCCAAAAATGTGCCAAATTGACCTTTGACCTTCCAAACTACTTTTGGAAGTGGTTAGGACCACTGTTTAACCTCTAGGGGCTGCCCTAGGGGCTGTTTGTGTCAATGCGATCAGCGCTTGTTGTCACATAATCGTATTGGTGTTGTTTTGGTGTCTACAATAAAACATAATGTAGGTTTCATAGAGTGTAGCTCCCAATTCCCATGTCTAAAAGATATTTATAATGGACCACATGACTCCTATTTATAATAGGAGTTTACCCTTGAGTTACCTAGGTGAGAAATTGTTACTTCTAGTAAAAGTAAAAATTTGGGGGCATCTCTAACTAAATGATCCATATCTAAATAATACATTCCCTTAAAATTCTAAAAAGAGTTTTAAAATGAGTTATGGTATCACTACATGCCACAATATTGTTTTCCAAAGATACTCCTCATGATATGTGTCTTCATTTTTTATCCCTTTCATGGGTGCCATTAAACCACACTTTACTAAGGTCATTTTTAATTTGTCAAACCTAGGGTGTTGTCTTAAGGATTATATGCACTAGGAAATATCTAAGCTAAGGATAGGTATTGAATTTATATTCTACAATAAATTAGAAAGTAGAAATCAAACTCATTACAATAGGAAATAAAAGAAATAATATAAGAAACACACTTGCTTGAAAATGGAAACAATTACAATTGACAATAAAGTAACAAACATAAAAGAAACAAAGTGTAAAGCAACTAATCATTTACACTAAGCTACAATAACATAAATATGAAAACAATGCAACTAACTTGTTATCCTAGAAGATGAAATAAAACAAATAAATGACTGTCATAATGTTTAGGAATAATAATAATGAACTAATATTACTTATAAAAAAAATGAAAATATAAACAAAATTGGTACCTTCCACCTAGCTAGGAGTGGGCCCTTGCTTGTAGCAACATGGAAGTAAATTTTCTCAGATCAGCTCAAACGAATGGAGTAAAATAACAATTCAACACATAATATTATTGTAGGTTTGAAATTATTCTCACAAGCTACAATAAATATTAACTAGAATTCCAACAACATAACAATATTTTTTTTCTTCCTATATGCTAAGTCCTAGGGCTGCTTTTTCTTATTTGTAATGGAGAGGACAAGGTCCTATTCTACCTTTATAATTATGCTTGTTATAATATCAAATAATTGAGTAGATATATGGGTATACTATTCACAAAATGAGGACAGAAGGTTGTTAAAACAATAGTCAAAATAGGTCATAACAATTTGCACAAGTTCTAGATCACCATGATGGAGACAACTAAAATGGAAGAGTGCAAGTGTAAAAGTGTTTTCAAGATAAACATAAAAATGTAAGATCTACCCTTTGTATTTTTCTATGGATTGCTTCCAGTTGTAGCATAATTTAGTTTGTTGTAACAACAAAATAAAAATGATAATTTAACTTGGTACATATTAACCATGTGCTATTTTGTCATTTTCTCTACCACATCAATCAATTGGTTGTTGTACTATGTTACTTGCTAGTTGTAATTGCCAAATCATTTATTTAGACTTCAGGCATATTGGGAGCTCAAGCATATTCAACTTCTAGTGCTAGGTTGTAGTCCATATCTAGTGCTAGACTATTGTTTTATTCAAGCCAACAAAGTGTTGCATCTTTTGATGCCAGGTAGGTGTTGTTAGATATGATGTTGGTTGTGTGAACACAGTATAGTTCTTATCATAGTTATAATTTCTAGCACCAGGTGAACCCAATTCTAGTTGCCAATTTGTCCAAGAACCCTAACTATATACAAAAATCTAATAACCCATATTTATTCTAATATCTTATCATAAATCAACAAAAATGTCCTTTTATCTACCTATATTGGCATATACATTCACTCTATCTATATAAACCTATATTTACTCCTAATTACTGTATTTAATCACATAACTACTATAGTAATAAAGCATAACATAACCTAATAATAAAAAAAAGGGGTAAAAGACTAAAAAAATGAGATATTTTTGTGCCTCACCTCTCTTCATAAGTATGTGATCAATTTGCTCTAGGAAGTGAGAGAATCACTCAATTTTGATAGCAATTCACCAACAAATCTTAGTGCTTTCCTATTGCAAGCCAATCATGTCACTTTGCTAATGGATTTCTTCTAAGCTAACCAAAATATAAGGGGTTCTGAAAGGAAATATTGGTCTGATTTCACTATTTTGTTGCCTTTAAAAATTATGATTCCTAATGTAGCAAAAATCACTATATTTTTTACAACTTCATAGAATTCCAAGCTCTATTGGCAAGAGATCCAAAATCCTGCCTTTGTTCGTGAGTATAGAGTCTGTTAAAATAAATGTGTACTTCTTCTCCTTGACATGTGTCCTTGACACTTGTCATTTTTCATATAGGCTTATGCCTATATATTGTACTCATTTCATGTATAATACATTTGGTGAGTTTTCTGTGCCAACATTTGGTATTAGAGCATTCTTAGGTCCTAATATTGCAGGCTTGAGGGGGATTTCCCTCATCGAAATACCATCCTCATTTTTTAGTCCCCCATTTTTTTTTGAAAACTGGGGGAGTATGCTATCCATATTTGATGGATCAAAAACCATACATTTAATGAAAAATGTATCTCTTTCAATTCCAATTAATGTGTACTTCTTCTCCTTGATATGTGTCCATGACACTTGTCATTTTTCATATAGGCTTATGCCTATATATTTTACTCATGTATAATAAATATTGTGAGTTTTCTATGCCAATAGAATCCTCAAAACTAGATTCCATATCACAAAATATCAAAATTGTGCTTCTCTTATTCTATCCTTCACAAAAAACCTAATAGCTTCTACAATTTCTCATCCACTAGCAACTGAATGGTGGTTGGGTCCTTTTCCTGTCCTGTCAAATCCTCATATGAGTTATTTGATAATTTTTCCTACTTTCCCTTTAGTTTTCGTAACTTAACATAAAGTGGATCTAACTTTTTATAGAGTTTAATTGTATATCTATAATTAGTTGATATTTATCCTCTCCAATCATTGCATTACTAATACTCTTGGTCTATGATCCACCTAGCAGTGAGATGTGCACCCTCGTTCATGGCCAAGATTGGATGGCTTGGAATTTCTCCCTACTAACCTCCAGAGAAGGCTAGTTCCTTATTGCAAAGCAAAAATAAAATAAAAATAAAAATGGAAGAAGGATAAAGAGAGAAATAGAGGATTAGAAATAGAAAAGAAATGAAATATAGATTTAAAAGTGAATGAAATTAAACTAAAAACACTACCATATCCTGTGCAAAGTACAGTACAACTTAACTACATATAGGGTCTAATAGACTAGTAACCAAGTAAAGCCTTGCATAATATACTTGTCTTAATCTAATTGGGTGCTATGTATTTCAAGTTTTTTTTTGATCCTATTCAATAACTATATATTCTTTCTAATTTTTTACCCCAATAATCAATGAAGAAGGATTCTTGGAATTTTATTTTTTTGCAAGAAAAAATTCCTAAGAGGTGCCAATAATATGGGCCCATGAGAGTCCCAACATAGATAGGTCCTAGAAAATATTTCTAGTGTTACACTCCAAACCTAGCCGTCGGCTAGGTATTCCAAGCATATAAAATTTCATATATATAGTAGTTAGTTTATTCCAAATGAAATCATCAATCTTTTCTATTTTATCTCTGCACTTTCGCAATTGCCTTAACGGCGGGATCTGCCCTCCTAGTGGCAATTGATTTTAATTAAATATTTTTATACTCCTCGCATTCCGCATTCGATTTATTTATTCTGGTTATAGAGTTCAATAATAATTTTTGATTCCGTTCACGAAATAATAGAAGGAAAATCCTTCCAAGTGGTATCAGAGCAGCCGATTCCGGGAGTGCTTGCATACTCGAGCATTCTAACTTACCATCGCATGATACGTTTCTTTTCATTTTCCATTTCCACCGTTCGTGTCTTCGTCACCGTTCCTCTGCAATTTCGTCTCCGTTCGTCTGCACTTCCATCCCCGTCCGTTCGAATTCCTGTCCAAGGAACGCCAGCAGCGGTGGCCAGGAATAGTAAATCAGTAAATCTCCTATCCGTTCTTCCTTCGCAGATAAATTCTGAACGCCCGGTCAGTAAATCACAGGAAGCTGGCGAAAGGTTTTACCAGACTGCGTCAACCAATCATAAAATAGCGATTACAATTTTTAAGCCAAAAAGCTAAGGTTTTCGATTGATTTTATTTGCTGACGTCAGCTGCTGTGTTGGGTTTAGTTGTATTTATCCCACATTTGGTATACGCGATGAAAAACAGAGTTTAAATCATAATTGCCACACCTTCTATGGTGTGACTTCGGTCACACAATAGTTGCTCCTTCGCATTGTCAGCGTCGTGCGGTGTTGTCGTATCGTCCTTGCTATCGGGTCCCTTCTTCTGTTGTGTGGTCGTGTTCCCTCTTGCTATACGATTCACAGTGTTGCACGTCTACACTATCCGCGTGTCTGTCCATCGTGTCTTCTAGCCACGTCGCTTCGTGTCCATGCTGTTCGCGATCTGTCCATCATGTCCTCTTGCCATCATGTAGAGAGTCCTGTTCTTCACGTCTTTCCATGTGTCCTCGTCCCTGGTTGCAGGTCCTTGTCCATTTCGTTGTGTTGTGCCCTCGCATCCATGTCATCTTGTCCTTGTCCATTTCGTTGTGTCGTGCCCTCACGTCCACGTCATCTTGTCCTTGTCCATTTCGTTGTGTCGTGCCCTCGCATCCACGTCTTGTCCGTAGTTCTAGTCTGTCTCGCTAGTTCGGTTTTGTATTCGTTGGGTAGTTTCGTGTCATGTGTTGCTGTCACGTGTGTCCTTATCCATGTTTAGTCGGGTCGTGTTCATTGTGTCTCGGTCTTACGATTTGTGTCTTGTCAAACACCTATCTGTAGTTGTCCTCACGGAGCCCACAACATCCAATTCCGTGCCACAGTTGGAGTGGCAGTTAAGGCGGAAACAACAACAAATTTTTTACCAAAAGATAACCAAATTTTGTAGATCAAGGATTAATAAGCAAGAAATTTTGAGCAGTGCATGAGTAGAAGTTGGATCAAAGGTCCTGACGGTCGATTATCCAGCTCGAAAATGACCAATAACAACGCAAGAAGACCTAATCGAAGTCCAGGTACAAAAAATTCTCCTTCTCCTTTCAAAATTGGTAGTTATAATCCACATCATCCACTGGTAGATCCTATGGCTACTAATCCTTCCCCAACTCACAAAAACATCACACAAGGAAACTCTAGTAACTCAGCCGTTTCCAACGATGATTCTCTTTGCCTCCTACTAGAGGGTATGAACGAAATGAGTCTCCACATAAAAGCCCTAGTGCGAGCACAAAACCAGCTTAATCCCAATACTAATCCCCAATATCACTCTCATACCCAAAGGAATGAAGACAATGTCGAACAAAATGATGATTGGGAACAGCAAATAGGCACTTCGGATAATTCCAGGGATCGCTATCATAGACAGCGGTATAACCAAGATCAAGAAAGGGATACGGGTTATCACCAACCGAGAGGCCCTAATAATTTTCCATGCATTGATATGCCCACTTTTGAGGGTCATGATCCTCGTGGTTGGATAGCAAAAATGGAAGGCATTCTCGACTTATATCAAATTAAGGAAATTGATAAAGTCCCTTTCGCGGCATCAAAATTAGGCACTGAGGCCTACCAATGGTTCGTATGGCTTAAACGAGAGAACGAAGCTACTATTAACTGGAAAAAATTCACTACCTCTTTTTTAGAAATATTTGACGAAGGAGCTACAACATCATACACCGTAAGACTGTTATCTCTTAAACAAGAAGGATCGGTTAGCGAATTCGTTTCGGAGTTTACCAGTTTAATACCATACACTTTAGACCTTCGTCCCGACATAGTGGTAGGAGCTTTTCTCAATGGATTGAAAGAAAATATTTGAGTGGAGGTAGACATGCACAATCCAACTTTGCTGAACGATTGTATAAGAATAGCTAAGCTAGCCGAAAAGAGACATCAGTTGTCTGCACGGCGTGACACTTATAGTCGTCCTTCATATCGCAACAATTCCTTTCATAGAAATGATCAACCATCAAGATACTTTTGTTATAAATGTTGCACTCATCACCCCAAGGAACAAGCTTGTGCCCAAAAACAAAACTTTCATATTGAAGGCGATCACTATGAAGGAGAAGAGGAAGAACCTTACCAACTAGATGAACCTATGCCAGACGAACTACCAAGTATTCTAGAAGAAAAAAGAAGAGGATACAATGGCGATCTCCGTGCATGCCCTCATGGGTTTAACCGCCCACCATACCATCAAGGTACCAGGATTTCTCCGCCAAAAAAAGGTGAATGTGCTAATTGATTCCGGTAGTACCCACAATTTTATCGACATCAAAACAGCAAAAGCTTTGAATTTATTCATTAACTCTTCCAACAAAGACAAATTCCAGGTTCTAGTGGCCAACGGGGTGAACGCACAATGTGTCGGTCGCACATCTCAAGTTTCCATAAAGATGGGAACTTATACCTGGTTTGGATCCCTTTTCATCATGAATTTGGGGAACTCTGATGTCATTTTGGGAGTTGAATGGTTGGAAACATTAGACACGGTTAGCTTCAACTTCAAAAAATTATTTGTGGAATGGAAGGAAAACAGACGAGTCATTCGTTTACAAGGCATTACTACTCCTCCATCACAAATGGTGAGATCTCATAGTATGGAGAAGATGTTAAAAAAGGGTGGATATGGGTTTATAGCTCAAATCAATTGTTTGGAAAAACAATCTCAAGCAACTTCGGATATTACTACTCCAGAGTTACAAGACATCATAACACATTACGAAGAAGTTTTCCAAGAACCTCAAGGATTACAACCTAAACAATCTCATGACCATGCCATCCATTTGATTCTAGGGAGTGTCCCACCTAACAATCAACCTTACCGCTATCCTCAACCACAAAAGATAGAAATCGAACAGATCGTTCAGGATTTGTTGGATCATGGAGTCATTCGTCACAACACTAGTCCTTATTCCTCACCTGTAGTTCTGGCTAGACGAAAATATAACTCTTTGCGTATGTGTCTTGACTTTAGTTCTCTCAATAAACTCACTATAAAGGACAAATTTCCTATCCCTGTCATAGATGACCTACTAGATGAATTGCATGGTGCAAAATTTTTTACAAAATTAGACCTTCGCTCCGGATTTCACCAAATCCGTGTTAGAGAAGAAGACATTCCCAAAATTGCTTTTCGTACTCATGAAGGTCATTACGAATTTTTGGTCATGCATTTTGGTCTAACCAATGCACCATCCACATTCCAAAGTCTCATGAACCAAGTGTTTCGTCCACTCCTCCGTAAGTTTGTGTTAGTTTTTTTTTATGATATTCTCATATACAGCAAAACATGGACGAACCATTTACATCATGTGGATAAAGCCCTTCACATTTTACACAGAGAAAAGCTATTTGTCAAACGTTCCAAATGTTCCTTTGGTGTCCAAGAAGTCGAGTATCTTGGTCATATAGTTTCACACGAGGGTGTCAAAGTTGACCCCAATATGATTAAGGCAATTCAAGAGTGGCCCTTACTTAAAACCATCAAGAAACTTCGTGGTTTTTTTGGTCTCACGGGCTACTATCGCAAGTTTATACGAAATTATGGTAAGATTGCAGCACCTCTCACCGCACTCACAAAGAAGGATGCTTTTCGTTGGTCGGACGAGGCCACTCAAGCCTTCGAAGCTCTTAAGAAAGCCATGTGTACAACTCCAGTATTAGCAACTCCCAATTTTCACAAACCATTTATTATCGAATGTGATGCATCAGGAATAGGAATTGGGGCTATATTAATGCAAGAAGGTCATCCGTTGACATTTGAAAGTAAATAAGTAAATAGATTTCCGGAAATTTTTTGGGAAGATCAACATACAAAAAAGAAATGCTGGCTATTCTTCACGCAGTAGAAAAATGGAGACACTACCTAATCAGTAGCCGCTTCATTATAAAAACAGATCATAGTAGCCTCAAACATTTTCTTGAGCAAAGGTTTTCATATCCGGAAAAAAATAAGTGGTTAACCAAATTATTGGGCTATGATTTTGTTATCGAATACAAGAAAGGGAAGGAAAATATAGCCGTCGATGCGTCTGTCCAGGAAATATGAAGATGAAGTAGTCATTAACGCTATTTCAGGTCCTTGCTCCCAATGGGTGAATCAATTACAAGATGAATGGTTGTCCAATAGCGAAACTGCTCAGATACTTCAAGAATTATCTAAAGGGTCCTCCAAACACCCTTTGTTCTCTTATGAAGATAAAATCCTCCGGAAGAAGAACCGCATTTACATTCCACACAATTCAGACCTCAAATCGAAGATCCTCGATGAATCACACGCCTCTCCATCAGTAGGACATTCAAGATTTTTGAAAACATATTTAAGGGTCAAACAATCATTTTGTTGGAAAGGATTAAAAGCAGAAGTCAAACAATGGGTAGCAGAATGTGAAGTTTGCCAGCACAATAAAGGAGAAAAAGTCAAATCACCGGGATTGTTACAACCATTACCCATCCCTGAACGACAGTGGGAACATATATCCATGGATTTTATTGAAGGTCTTCCAAAGTCAGAAGGCAGGACAATAATCTTTGTCATCGTAGACCGGTTATCCAAATACACTCACTTTCAGGCTTTACAACATCCATTTTTCGCAAGCAAGGTGGCAAAGGTATTTATGGATTCAATTTTCAAATTACGTGGTATGCAAAAAAATATCGTAAGTGATAGAGACCCCATATTCACTAGTAACTTTTGGCAAGAATTATTTCGACTTAGTGGTACCAAATTGAACATGTCTTCAGCCTACCATCCACAGACAGATGGTCAAACGAAGTAGTTAACAAATGTTTGGGTATGTACTTAAGATGTTTTGCTCAAGATAAACAATACCAATGGAGCCATTGGTTAGCATTGGCAGAATGGTGGTACAACACTTCTTACCATTACTCAATTAAGATGTCTCCATTTGAAGCATTGTATGGCACCAAACCTCCAACAGTCACATATTACGTACAGGGATCATCCAAAGTAGCCAAAGTGGATGATTGGTTCCAAAAAAGGCAGTCTACACTCACCATCCTCAAAGAGAATTTAGTCGAAGCACAAAATCGCATGAAACAACAACAAGACTTGCACCGATCAGAGATAAATTTTAATATAGGTGATTGGGTTTTCCTAAAGTTGCAACCTTACAAACAATCCTCGTTAAGGATAAAGTCCAGCCAAAAGTTGGCTCCATGATTCTATGGTCCCTACAAAATTGTGTGCCGCATTGGAGAAGTAGCCTATCAATTAGAGCTACCTACATCATCACGAATACACCCGATATTTCATGTTTCATGTCTCAAAAAAGTAATTGGTCAGAAAATACAAATTCAATCAGAATTACCAGTGCTCGATGAGGAAGGACGCATACATCTCCAACCTAAATATATACTACAACATAGAATCCGAAGACTGAGATCACGTCAGATTCCAGAATTTCTCATTAAATGGCAAGATTTACCAGAGGAGGATGTCACATGGGAACCTGAAAGTATCTTCCAGGACATTTCTAGCTTTGAGGACAAAGCTTTCCGAGGAGGGGAGTCATGTTACACTCCAAACCTAGCCGTCGGCTAGGTATTCCAAGCATATAAAATTTCATATATATAGTAGTTAGTTTATTCCAAATGAAATCATCAATATTTTGCTATTTTATCTCTGCACTTTCGCAATTGCCTTAATGGCGGGATCTGCCCTCCTAGTGGCAATTGATTTTAATTAAATATTTTTATACTCCTCGCATTCCGCATTCGATTTATTAATTGTTCTGGTTATAGAGTTCAATAATAATTGTTGATTCCGTTCACGAAATAGTAGAAGGAAAATCCTTCCATCTAGACTATGACTTTTATAAAAAAAATTTAATTACCTCGCTAGGCATGAAATCCAATAAAATATCAAAAAAAGCTTACTGATCCTAAATTTGACTAAGGGATCAAATCCCAACCACTTCAAAGTCCAAAACAAGAATGACCAAAAAATTACAATAATAATATTAAAAATAGGTTTAAAAATGCCTTAATCACTAAGGCTAAAGCAAAGCATGAATTTTTGGGTACATGAATGACCATCTAGATGTGTGACTAGATGCATGAGTGACTAGAAGTAGTAAATGATGATGTTAACAAAACCTTATAATAGTACTAACCATGTCCTTAAGCCTCAATAATAAGTAAAATACCTACAGTAGGTGTATATAAAATATGAACAGTCTTGGATAGGTCTCTTTCAGTAAAAATCATGGACATCAAAGACATGGACCACCTGGAAACTTCTCAATCATCTATAAAGAAGTAGTTACAAAAGAAATCAATAACCAGTCTTCTATAACCTCTAACAATATCAACCACTAATCATAAGTAGAAGTGTATGCAATGTTGATAACTAGCTCAATAATAATATATAGTAGGAGAATTTGAGTGTGCTCAAGAGACTCAAGCCTATTGAAGACACATGGTTACAAAATATAATGTTTGTGTTAGGTCAAAATGGTTGGTAGTGACAAGGCAAGAAAACAAAAACCACTTCCTCAAGCATGTTGATCAAGCATAAACCCTAAAATAGGCTAGGTTGTGTCTGTTCTTGTTAGGCCTGTGTTATGATATACTTGTAATCATTAGCTAGTCTAATATAGTAATCTATAAATAAATTAATTTACTTCCATATGAGGGTTAAAATTGAGTGTTTACCTATTGTATACTATGCAATTTGATTCTTCTTCTTAATGAATCATTTTAAAAGCACATCCATAACTTAGAGAATCTTCGATCCTATCAAAATAGGCTAAAAAAACATACACTAAGAAGGTTCACAATTATTCTTTTGAATTTGGGGGCCTTGTCTTCAAAGAAAACCAAAGGAAAATGAATGCTTGAACTAACATAAAATATGAATTTAAGCCTAATTGGATAAGCCCCTTTGTCATAATATCCAAGTTTGGTTTAGGACCCTATCATATAAAAAACCTATACAACAAAGATCTTAAAGAACCATGAATATTATGCACCTCAAAATGTATTACGTATAACCTTTTCTCTTCTTTTATTTTTGTCTTATTTTCTTGAGTTCTTTTGGAATATAGGGAGAGATCGAAATGTTGACTATAATATACTTATATCTTCATTGAGAATTCTTGTATTTCACTTCTTCTTTGCACTCTCTTCATCATCTTATCTCAATTCCTCTACTTCTCCTACTAGATTGCCCAAGATCTCTTTTGTGCAAACTTGCATATGACTGCTTGTTCATATTGCATACTTGCTTGTCTTATTTTGCATGGAATTATTGATTTTTTTCTTTGCATTAATTCATGATATATAGTTTACTTATGCTTAATGATCATACATGCATAAGACTACTTGTTCATGTAGATTATCAAGGATTTTACAATGAGATAATGATGAAATCTAATCATGTTTAGCTCATATGCATTGTACTTGCACTAGGTTTCTAATGCTTAGCGAATCCCCAAAATTAGGGTATTCTTTTATTATTTACCCATTGGGATTCTATGATTACCCCTCTAACATATATATCGGTAACTCTGTGCTAGTAGGATCATTGTCTTTACTTTTATACATTTGCATATGGTTGCATCAGTTGGCACAAAAATCACCCTTGGGTTTCTTCATCTTCTTTCCTATTGAATATAGATAATCTTACTTCCTTTAATATTCATCACCTAAATTATATCCTTTCTTCCTTTCATTATGTGTTTCAACATATTTGTTCTTTATTAAACCTATTATCTACCTTTTGCTTGTTTATTTATTACGTCTCTCTCATATTATGCTTATTTGTAGATATCGTGTGGTGGATCATAGCTCACCATCCTCTAGTTCATATATATGATCATTGAATGCATTTACATCTATCATGGGATAATGACACTAGGATCCATCACCTATTTCTTCAAGAAAAAATGATATTTCACTTCTTATTCTTCTTGTATATCCCTTGACCTTGTAACTATAAATCCATATCAATTTCCCCAAGTCAAGGGATATATTATTTCTCTTTTTACACTTCAAATTCTTCTATAGCTCTTGTATTTACCTTGACCTTGTAAGTAGAATCATATTCTTTCTTTTTCCCCAAGTCAAGGGATATACTCGTTTTTCATTCTTTTTTCTCCCAAACGACTTTAAAATAATTAAGGAGGATGTATTATAACATTTATGGATGGTCATATATTTTTTGTCCAATGATGTTTGTCCTTAGACGTTATAGTGCATCCCTTCTTGGTTATTTTTTAGATGTTTGGGATTATTCTTCTCTCCAATACTCCAATATTTTTCTCATTCTTTCTCCTCCCTAAAAAACTCCCCAATAGTCAAGGAGGTCCTCTTACAATATTTATAGAATAGCATGCATCTTATCATGAATTGTATTGTTATTGGATGTTTTAAGGAGCCCCTTCTTGGTTGTATATGACTTGGTTAGGGCTTGCCTTCTTACTATCTATACACTTTAATTCTTATTTCTCTTTCTCGCTTCTTCCTAAATAACTCCTAGGTAATCAAGAAGAATATTGTATGATGTTTGCAGATTAACATGCATATCATCTAGAATCTAATCATCCTTAGACATTATATGGTGCCCCTTCTTAGTTTTCTATGAGCTGGTTGGAGCTACTTTGTTAAATATTTTCTTTTCCTTTGTGATCTTTGCATGTATTCACATATATTCGATCATATTCCAAATTCTATCATAATTACCTTTGATTTTTATTGATTAAGAAAACACATAGGTATATTACAATAACAAATATTGAAATGATACTTCTTTTTATTTTTTCTTTCTCATTGACCTTTTGGTTTTTGAGGGATGTTTGTAGGATAGGCTAGATATTGCATGAATATTATTTTATGGTGTTCATATGGCCACTGACTATTTTACAAGTGTCTCTTGGCTATCAAATTATCAACATGGACACTTTATTCTTATTTGCATTCTTATGTTAACAAGGACATGAGGGCAAGATATTTTTATCTCTTGAACATATACCTCTTATTACGTAATGTTCAATTATAGGCTATCTTGTTTCCATCCCTTGTTTTATCCTCTTGTATATACTCCTCTATTTTACTTCTATTCTCTTCATTCTTCTTTCTAACAAGGGAATTAGGGCATGATATACTCACTTCTTAGTATTATGTCTTTTACGCTTTAACACTAAGTCATTATTTATCTTGCTAGCATATCTCATTTGAACATTTCATGACTTTTATCTCTCTTTCTATGTCTTTCTATACACTTATATATCACATGTGTACACACACATGATTTACTTAATTACTTATCCCTCTTGAGGTTAAATTACCATGGTACCTTTAATTGTTACCCATAATTACACATCGTACTTGATTATTTGATCTCCTAGGTTAGATTACTATTGCACCTTCACTAGTCACCTATAGTCACACACCTTACTTGATCACTTGATCATATTTACTTGGTCACTTGCAAGGACACACCCTCACTGGATATTGCTTCTCTTTAGTTGGATCACTACAACCACACCTTACTTGGTCATTTGTAGTGATACACTTTTAGGCCTCAACCAACCATAAACCATTGTACATAGTTATATATAGGCCTTACAACCACTATATATATATATATATATATATATATATATATAAGAGAGAGAGAGAGAGAGAGAGAGAGATATTGGGCCATAGCTTGACCCTCAATATTTTTCTTAGACTTGTGTGATTTTGATCACACTAATCTCTATCAATCTATGTTGATACTAGTGACATGGTCTAAGTGCCTCTTTCATTATTTGACCTATTTTGTAGCCTTTTATTTCTTCTCTTTCTCTTACTCTTGTCATTATTTTTCTTCCATAACTTTCCTTATCTAAATATAATAATATAACAATAATATGCTAATCATAACACATAAAATTATTATAATCATTCAACACACTTTTGTTTCAATTATAAATAGAAGCTAGATGTTATTAATTTAAAAATAGAGAGTACATCATATCCAATGTGTCAGTGTGCAACAATAGAAAATTGGCACACTCGACCATCCTCTAGCCTTTATCCTGTGGGAAGCATGCCACACTAAAAATTGGCATGTCATATCATCCCTCCCTAATCCTATGAGCTTGACTCACCTGCTCTACCTTCTGGTGGTGATCTCAATTGAGGTATGTTCATGGAGCATGAGATGATCCATGTCCATGACTAGGATTTATTGTGTGATTATCATGAGGACGATGGAGGTACCCTCTGGTTTGGTAGGATGACCTAGTAGTACATCATCTGATAAAATTCCTCTTGTTGTATTGATACATGGTCTACCCATACCTTCTATAGCTTCTCTTGTAATAGTTTTATGACCTGATCATATTGGCCATCTACAATGATAAAAATCCCCTCTAAGTGAGCCAATTGTCTCTCTTACTCTAATATTACCATCTCGACCCTCATTCCATCTCACTCTATTGTGACCTGATCTTTCTTAGTGATGATTTCGTTGATGATGCCCATTAGCCCTGCCAACCTCTTGGCTCTATCCTCATGCAATAGGTCTATCTCCCTCCATAGTTGGGCTATCTTAGCCCACATAGCCTCCATATTTACCTTCAGGTCATATTAACCTATTGTCCCACTAGGCCTTGCCTCCATAACCATGGGGTAAATATTGTCACCCCCTCTCTACCTAGCACCACATATAGATTTTTATCAATGTTTTTATGGATATCATGACCTCTACCCTCACCTCCACCTACCTTTTCCTAAGATACCCTACCATATGTTTTTGCCTCTCTATCATCCATCAGGTTGCGTTCCATAATACTACTTGTATACCCCTATCCATCACTTAGCACCTATGAATAAGCATCATTTATGGGATATGTGCATGAATGATACCCCTATACCATATCTTGTAGCCATGGCTACCTTGACATTATCCACTCCTAGATTGATGTATAGTAAATTGTTGATGTCATCCTTAATAAAACTAACTAGATCAAGTGGTCCACCTACTTCCAATGGATCTCTCCTCACCTACTGATACCAGTAGTCATCCATTTCTAGTATATTCCACTAGATACCAAACTACCTTTACACCCAATCAAAATACAACAACATCTGCTTATCTTAGTCTATGATCATCTATTTGATTTGTCAGATCCACACTAGCTCATGCCCATCCTATGCCAACCTAGGGTGTAGTTGCCATGGATGCTAGATCATCTTCTAGTCTCACAAATCATCTATCACCACTAGAGTTCCTGTAAAAGTCCTCTACATGTTCTCATAGTGGCGTGACCTCTAGTAAGCTGCTAGTATCTTCAGAATCGATAATAGCCTTGGCAACCCATGTGGCCTTTGTACTGCTATGTGCTCCTAGCACCAAACCTTTAAGAGGGTAATGCAGGAAAAACCATGACCTCTCTTGTACATGATGTTATACAACATCCTATACAACCGAGCCAAAACCAATAGTCCCCAGGTGATTTGCACCTATTGGTTCCTCATGTCTACAATCATCCTTGCCAAGGACCATGGCAGGTGCCTCCTACTCATGTGGCACACTAGAAGCTAATCCACCATCTCGTAGAGTATGTAGGTTAGATATGAGATGTCATACCTCTTAATCATCTCATTCACATGCACCCCACTCTGCTAGATATCATGGTATATATCCCTTATTAGTATTTGTAATACCACCTACAATATCCTAGCTTTGTAAACCCCCTAGTTCTAATAAAAATCCACAAAATCTACTATATGTCATCTAGTGTTATGGTAGCCTCCCTTGTTGGTAACTAAAAACTAGATAACTTCAGGTACCACTTCTCCATCAATGTTGTTAGGAGTGTCCTATTGCACTGCATCCAAAGCATCTCTATCGCATGAAAGAGCCCCACTATCTACAACACCCCTCTATCAACAACCATCAACTCCTTCAAGGATGTCTCTAATATCTCCAATCTCCACTACTTCCTCTATAACATCTAACTGCAGAAACAAATCACACAAAATTATCATCAATATCCATCATGAAATCAAATCATACTCTAACAACCCTACTTATCATTCATCACTTTCTAACACCCCTCATCACTCTATATTTCTTCTATCTCTCTTCATTTATCTTTCTCTTCTTCCTATATTCTTCTCTCTTCTTCCTCCATGACTTTGTGCTCCATCTATCTAGGACATGAATTCACAAATTCGTACTCAACCTTTGCAAGTCATGAATTTATTTTCCGTAGTTAGCCACAATTTTGTAGACCCCTGTATGTGATTTCATGATCCCAATTATTTTGTCAATTCGTACTCTTGAAGATTTAATGTTATTTCCTATTTTTGTTTCTTTGTTTATCTTTATTTTTTATCATAGAAAAGATGTAAAATAAACGAAGACATGATTTCAGTTAAAATTGTCACCATTGAAAACCTATTACATAAGTGATTTGTTTCTGCTGTTGACTCCAGAGGTGATCATGCTTTTGAATTCTAAGAAGTCTAAGAGCCCATCACCGTTGGAGTCGTATCTACCGATCATTTGGTGGCAGCTACCCAAAATTTGGCCCTCTCTCAATCCCATATTACATAATACCTTCTGGAGCTCCGTGGAAGTAATATATCCATCCTGATCAAGATCATACATCCTGAAAGCTTCCATGATCAAATCGCCGGCCTCATCGTCACCGTCATCGTCTCCATCTTTGAGGATTGATTCGCACATTCCAACGAACTGATCGGAGGACAAGCTCCCATCTTGCCAATCGGCCAAACGCTGTATGTCATTTTCCGACATATGTAATCCAATCCTGCTTAGGAAACCCCCCACCTCCTTCACAGAAACCTTTCCGTCGCCGTTTTCATCCAAGGTGTTATATATTCTGCGGAGTTCATTTGCATCGAATGAAAATTCCATCTATAATCTGCAAATCTCGCCAACTGCAACGCGGAAAATCTCTAATATATAATGAAGGCAGTGCAGATTGCACGCTTTTGCAACTTCAGAGACTATGAAAATTGAAATGGAAATGAGAGATCTCAAACCATGAACGATTTGTTGCACCGGGATGTGTATGTATGTATACTTCCTTGCCTATTAATAATAATCAAGTCCAGAGAAGCGCGGGCGGTCTGAGGCTTCGTCACGATTCTCGACAATAATGCGTCCTGATCTATGTCCAACACGGTTTCATGATGTGTCTGTCGCACGCGTTTTCGTCTATATGACAACATTAACATTTCACCTTAAAGGGCATCTCACAACCTAGGATTATGATTATGATTATGTATGATGAGATTTAGTGATTTGGGTTCAATCTTTAAGAAGTATTAATAAAATAAAGGATAGTTGATATAAAAAATATTATTAATTAAATAAATAAATAAAAAACACTACAATCTTATACAATAAAGAACAGTTGGTATAAAAAATATTATTGATCAAATAAAAATAAAAAACAGCACAATTTTCAGCACAAGTATAAATCAAACAGACAATTGTGTATAAATCAAACAGACAATATACAAGAAGTATAAATCAAACAGACAATTGTGTATAGAAAGTATTGATCAAACAATAAAAAAGAAAACAGCACAACCTCTAACAATTGTATATAAAAAATATAAATCAAACAAACAGTGTATTGATCAAACAAACAAAAAGAAAACATGGTGATCAAACAAACCAAAAAAATACAATTCATGTTGTTTTCGACTGTGATTTCTTGAACTTATTTATATGTCTGTCTGAATAGAATTGGAGCCGTGTTTCTTCGTTTCCCTGGCATTTCTCGAGAAACAGTTAATTGACGAAAGGATATATTAAAGTCCAAGAATAATAATTTTTAGTATGACGCGCTTAAATCTTTAGATTGTTCCAAAGGGATAGAAACTCACCAATGAAGCATCAAATTTTACATGTTAAATAGAATTTTGTCATTTTATGAACAGGGAATATAATATTAAATTTGATTCATTGATCGTTAGACAACAAAGAGGAAGGGTACATGGAGAGTGTGCTAAGTCCTTTTGTGAAGGCAAGGTTGAAGAAGGCCATATTTTATATTTCACCGTTCCACACTCCACGTACAAATGGTAGCCAATAGTTTTTAATGTGCTGACGTTTATTTATTTTTTTGTAATATTTTTCGGGTGGGTACAATGGTGTTAGGAACTTACAGCACACTCATACAAAATACTGAAAAATAATTCACATACATCAAATAACTTTATCACTAACTTTATCATTATGCAGAAATCAATTACAAAAATGAAACAATCTCACAGTAATATTGAATTACGAGCCTCTTCGAGGGGGCAACCTCCTTCAATATTTCATTAGCTTGCATAAGGATAATCTTGTACATGGCTTCATATTGTTTTAAAGGAAAATTGCTCAAGAGGTGGCTTACATGCAAAATGCCACTTGAGCTAGAATCTCCCACCAAATGGCGGTTACAATCTTGATAAAAATGGTTACATGCAATGGTACCACTTGGCGAGGTACCTTTATTGCCACCTACATTACTAAGTATTGCATAATAACATTAAAATGGGATCCCCACGTTGAAAGTGGGTTATTACATATGTAAATGAGAATTACAACATGGTGTTAGGATAGGATCCTAACATGTCCTTCCCCTTAGAAAAGCTTTGTCCTCAAAGCAGAAATTGAGGAAACAGGTGCTGGAGGTGATGGAGAGACTCCCATGTAGCATCTTCTAACTGGAGCCCACGCCATTGGACAAGGACTTATGTAATGGTACAATTGCGAAGAGTGCGGGTGCGACGATCCAACAACTATTTTGGTTCGAGTAAGATGGATCCTTGCTCATCCAATTATGGTAATGCTGATTGAACCTATACCTGTGTGCCCACAACTTTCTTGAGAGACAAAACATGGAAATATGATGGAGCTTGGAGGTGAGTGGAAGATCCAATTTGTAAGTAGTGGAACCAATTAGCTGTAGAACTTGGTAGAGCCCATAGAATTTTATAGCAAGTTTTTGGCACCGACGGAGTTGGAGGGATGACTGTTTGTACGACTGCAAGCGAAGGAAAACCATATCACCCACATTAAAGCTACGCTCGAATCAATGTTGGTCGGCCTGTTGTTGCATCCGATTATGGACCATGTCCAAATTATGCTTTAGCTGGTGAAGGACATCGGTCTGCTGGCAAAGAGTAATGTCGACTGCCTGGACCTTGGAGCTATATAGAATGTATTAAGAAGGCATGGGTGGAGGGCACCCATAAACAACCTCAAAATGAGTGAGTTTGGTAGCTGTATGATCAGACGTGTTGTACCACCATTCGGCCAAAGTAATCCACTTCGCCCATTGAGAAGCATGATCAAATGCAAAGCAATGAAGATATGTCTCCAAACATTTGTTGACAATCTTAGTTTGATCATCCGTTTGCAGATGATAGGCTAAACTCATTTTGAGCTTCATTCCCTGCAACTTAAACAACTCTTGCCAAAAATTACTAGTGAAGGTTGGGTCTCCATCGAACACAATGGAGGTGGGCATACCATGAAGGTGAAAAATAGAATCTAGGAAGATTTGGGTAATTGTGGAGGCTGTGTAAGGATGGACAAGGGGACAAAAATGAGCATACTTCGAAAGGTGATCCACTACCATAGGAATAATAGACTTACCAACCGATTTAGGTAACCCTTCAATAAAATCCATAGAAATATTAGTCCAAACCTGATCTAGAATGGGCAAGGGTTGAAGAGTACCCAGAGAATGAACTGTTTCACATTTCATCTATTGGAAGGAATCACAAGCTGCCACGAAGTCACGCATGTCCTATTTCATACCTTTCCAGAAGAATGTGCGCTTGAGGCGTTCATATATTTTAAAAAATCTAGAATGACCTGTAGAGAGCAGTGTGTAGTTCCTTCATGAAGAGGTCATGGAGTGGCGAGGCACAAGGAATAACAAGGCATTGGCGATAATGCAAATCCTGGCCATCCCAATTGTAGTCTAGGTATGAAGTCGGATCAACTTGAAGTGAGCATCAAAGCTTGCATATCTACATCTTAAAGTACCTCCTATCATAAGGAATCGATCCATTGGGGTACAAGTGCAGAGATAACACATATCATACTAAGGGCCTCAAATTTACGAGAGAGAGCATCAACCATAAGATTTTCTTTACCCTTCTTATAGGTGATATCTTAATCATAGCCCATGAGTTTAGAAACCCATTTTTTTTGTTCTAGGGTAGCAACCCATTGTTCTAAGAAATATTTGGGACTCTGATGGTCTATTTTAATGGAGAAATGGTGCCCAATGAGATAAGGTCTCTAATGGGTGACAACATGTAAGATGACCAAAATATCTTTGGCATATGTAGGTTTTCCCAAATTACACTTAGAGAGTGCCTTACTAGTGAAGGCCAAGAGTCTCCCTTCTTGCATCAATACTGCACCAATAACCTGTAAGTCCTAAGAATCCCCGAAGTCCTTTGAGACTGTGGGGTTTTGCCTAGTCCTAAATTTCTTGAATCTTTTTGGGGTCGACCTTGACACCATATTTGGAAACAATGTGTCCTAAATACTCCACTTTAGTCAGACCAAAGGAGCACTTAGACCGCTTAGCAAAAATTTGATGTTGGGCTAATAAATGTAATGTCTGATCCACATGGGTAAGGTGTTCTTCCCGCGAGCAGCTATAAACCAATATATCATAAAAAAACCAGGATGAACTTGCACATGAAGGGATGAAAGATGTTGTTCATAATGCTTTGAAATGTGGATGGTGCATTTGTCAAACCAAATGGCATTACCAAGAACTCATAGTGACCTTCATGAGTACAAAAAGTAATTTTTGGAATATCCTCATCCTTGAGCCTGATTTGATGGTACCCCGAACTTAGGTCCAACTTGGAGAAGTACATAGATCCATGTAATTCATCCACTATAGGAATGGGAAATTTATCCTTGATGATGATCTTATTGACCTCACGGTAGTCTATGCACAATAACCACGAGCCATATTTCTTGTGAACTAGCAAAACTGGAGAAGAATAGGGACTAGTGTTGGGTCGAATGACACATGCCTTGAGAAATTCCTATACCATATTCTTGATTTCTGACTTGAGAGCATGAGGATACCAATACGGTCTGATGTTCGATGGTGCACTACTCGAAAGTAGTGTAATAGCATGGTCATGAGAGCGACGGGGTGGAAGTGTAGTTGGTTCTAGAAAATGCCATTGTGATTGGTTAGAACAAGTTGCAAATCTGTTGGAAGTGGATCTACTATAGAAGAGGGTGGTTGAATTGAAAATATTTTTGCAATGACCCCACAAGAGGACTTTTTCAACTTCTCTATGCGATTGGAACTAATAATTTGTGTAGGGCCAGCCTTGATACCCTTGATGGTATATGTTTGTCCATTTTGTGAAAATTACAGCCATAGTTCTACAAGGTTGTAGGAGAAAGTGCCCAAGGTGCTCATCCATTGGGATCCTAACACAATGTCACATCCTCCCAATTGGAGGGCAAACATATATTGCTTGAGTTCAAATCCCATATCTAAATTTTGACATTTCAACATTTACCTTTACAAGGTAAGGTGCCTCCATTGGCAACCATGACTTAAAAATAATTGCATGAGTGCATATAGCAGTTGGTCTGTTTGGCCACCTAAGGATCAATAATGTTGTGCTTTCTACTTGAATAAACAAGAATTATGAGACGTTGGCATTTGAAATAACCCATAACTCTCATGGTTTGTGGGGTGGTAATCCCGACAAGAGCATGGATTAAAATTTTTTCTCGTGTTTCTGATGGTTCCTCTTCTTGTGGAGTTGGTACCTCAGCTATATCACTCTCCTCATCACTATGGTCACTATTTTCTAGTTCCTCCACATCTATTAAAAACAATCTCTTATTTGCACATCTATGCCCGTTCGTAAACTTTTCATCACAATTATAAAATAACCCTTTGGCACAATGCTCATCCATTTCCTCTGTAGTCAGTCACTTGGGAGCAGGAAGTTTATTATCAATATTGTTTTGGACTCGAGGGGGGAAGGAAGGTCGGTTATGCGAAAATCATGGTGTTCACCTTTGAGTTGAGAGTTTAGATTCAACCAATAAGTCTAAACTGATAGCCTCCATCATGTTATGGGGTTTGAACATCTTGAATTCAGCCTAGAGATCATATCGTATCCCAATAACAAAATAGCTCATAAAAAATCCCTCATTCAAACCCTTAGTTTTATTGGCCAATTTCTCAAATTGGGTCCGGTAATCATGAACTGAGGTGATTTGTTTCAGCTTTGTCAGTGCACTTGTAAAGTCATCATAGTCATTGGGTCCAAATCAGGTGAGTAGTTAGGACTCAAAGTCCTCCCAAGATAGGGTTAGCAACCCATAGCCATTGGAACCAATGTAAGGCCTCAGATTCTAGGTTGAAGGAAGCCATCTGAACCCGATGATATATAGGGACACTATGGAGTCATAAGAATTGATCAACCTGACATAACCACCCATAAAAATCCTTTCCATTGAACTTAGGGAAGTCTAATTTAGGCATTCTGAAGGTTGGATCCTGATCAGAGTGATTTTTATCTAGTATTTGTCGACCTCGTTTCGAGTTTTCAGCATGGTGTTCAGTTTTGGTGCTGCCTTGCAATTTTGTCTCCATCTCTGTGAGTTGTTCTTCTAAGAGGATTCTAGTGTTATCCTGATCTAGTCGAAGCTCTTGAATATTTGTGCCTATGTTCTTATTTGCAGAGGTCAAGTTAGCAATGGATTTTTGCAGGTCGGCCAATAATGTGCCCATGTCTAAATCCTTTTGTTGTTGTCCTCGAGTGTCTCTTGCCATTGCGGTCCCTCTTGTGCTGAGTTACTAAAAATAGACCTCGGATTTCAGGGGTTACTATTTTTAGTAAGGGGTCTAAAAAAGTTTTTGGGTATGGTGTATCAAAATGATCAGCTCAAAAAAATAATCACAATGAGCTTATCCCATAACACTAATTTTTTTTCTATTTTTAGTAAGTTGTCCAAAAAAGTGCTTGGGTATGGTATATCAAAATTATCAGCTCGAAAAGATAATCACAATGAGATATATATCAAAACACTGAATTTGGGCACCCCAGACATTTTATTTTTATCTACTGTGTTGATGAGTCTACTAGTGTTCTCTATTTTTATTTGGAGTTATGGTTCAAAAGATTCCCTCTAGGATCAACTGTCACTGAATTTTGTAGTCTGTACCCTGACCACTATGTCACTCAGTATTCTCTATCCCTATCACCTGTACTAGGGTTACTGGCATAGTTTTTGGTTCTAACCTTAGGGATTTTTTTGAGACTGACAACTTTGTTTTTGACACTAAAAGTCTACAATTTTTGACTAGTATAGAGGACTATTACTGTTGACCTGACTACCACTATTACTATCTTGACTATTACTATCATTGTCCCAACGGTTCAAATTATGACCATAGGCTATTTCAAACACTTGCAAAAATTTTTCTTGACTGTTGGTGCATGCAAGTTGATTTTTGTGATAAGGAAAGCCTTCTCTGTATGCTCACTTTTGGGGATGGTGAATGCAGGTTAGCAGAACAGGGATGGGTTGATTTACGGGTGGATGATAATTTGATTTTGTTTTGTTTTCTTGAACCAGAGTATGCTAAGTAAGGGAGTATGTAATACCCATAGGCCCTCTGTTATACCACAGTGACGAACAATAGTGCTCGGACCAATATTTCAGGCCACTACTTAAGGAGGATTCCATACATACCCTTGAGCACACTATTATGCCTCTCTGACAGTATGGGAGGGTAGTCATCTGGGATGTTGTGTCCCATGTACTATGTATAATACAAGTTCAAAAATCTTCCTAATGCAAAAAATCTTGTTTAAACCTAGATTGTCTCCCGATATACCCGAAGATACATGGGAGCTCAATTCCATGCGCGAGTGCTATCTGAGGCCTGGTATTGGAGCTTGATCGCCCCTCACTTCACTAGATGCTTTATGGGATATCTAGCTTAGCCAATAATGACAGATCCTTCATGATATTTTTAAACCCCTGAAACATGGTTTCTAACCTACACAACTACTATATTTTGTTTTTGGTATTTTTTGATTTTTTTGAGAAAAAAATGACTGTATTATTTTTTTATTTTTTTTTGATAAAAGAAAAAAAAAATAAAAAAAAATACATAGGAAAATTATACTTAACATGTGGAATGGCTGTCCCTTTCCTGGTGCTTTCAGCGGCATAAAAGGTTTAAAATGATTGTGGCATGGTGGTTATAGGGGCGGATTGCGCGAAGATCTATGTGGCGGCTTCTGGGGTGGACAGCGTAGAATACTGTGGTGGCCATAAAAAGCTGGACAGATTGCTCGAATTCGTGGCAGCTACCGATTCCACCATGTAAATTCAAAAAAAAAAAACATGTGGAATGGCTGGCAAGAATCATCTTAGTTGTAGCAGAACTTAGCCCTGGAAAGCACTCTGATACCACTTGTTAGGAACCTACTATTAAAATAAAGCACACTCACACAAAATACTGAAAAATAACTCACATACATCAAATAAATCAATATCACTATGCATAAATCAATTATAGAAATGAAACAATCTCACAGTAACACTGAATCGCGGGCCTCTTCGAGGGGGCAACCTCCAATATTTCATTAGCTTGCAAAAGGATAATATCGTACATGGCTTCATATATTTTTAAAGGAAATGTGATCAAGAGGTGGCTTACATGCAAAATGCCACTTGAGCCAGAATCTCCTACCAAATGGTAGTTACAATCTTCATAAAAACGATTACATGCAATGGTACCACTTGGCGAGGTAAATTACTACATTGGTTACAATATTGATAAAAACGGTTACATGCGATGGTACCACTTGGTGAGGTACCTTTATTTCCACCTACATTACTAAGTATTGCATAATAACATTAAAATGGGATCCCCACGTTGGAAGTGGGTTATTACATATGTAAATGAGAATTACAACATGGTGTTAGGATAAGATCCTAACAAATGGAGATTGTTTCATATTCTAATAGAATGCAGACCACAACCACTATAAATATGAATGGATATACAAATATTTTAATTAAGGATTTGAATAATATAACATGGTAGGTAAAGAGTAAAGAACACGGATGCTTCATCTTATATATTCATACTTCAAACGTGCCATTTATAAGTTTATTATTACTATTATTTTTTTTTTCAAATCTCTACTAATATTGTGTGACATGCATAATTCATTTGTAAGAATATCATTAATATTGTTTTAAATCTCTGATGTTGTGGGATATATATGAATTATATATTCAAATTGTATCGGTAAATTTAGGACAATTTTAAGCTCGGTTCATAATTGCAAACTTTTAGTGACTTAAAATATTAACTGTTAAAAAATTAATTTTATACTTTTAATCATTTTAATAATTTCATAAAATATTATATTTTCTTTTACACAATTCATCCATGTTTAGTATCTATAATGAAAACAAAAGCAGAGTATATGCTAAAACATACATAGGAAAAAAAATGTAAGCAAAAACATAAACAATAAATAAAAGGAGGACTAAATATTTTTAGAAAAAATATTTATTTATTTGAAAAACCACCATATGCAATGTTACACGTAAATACCTTTTTATAATCATAAAATGAGAGGTTTTTTTAATTTGTCCACCAAAATAATATTTTGGAAGACTAAATGTTTATGCTGATGTGTAACAACATTTTTAAGTTGACCAAAAAATATAGTCTTCAAAAATAGGTGTCCGCAAACTTTCCATAAGATTTTTTTTATTAAACAGAACAATTGTGCAGCATCTACACATTGTAACAAACTCCCACTTGATGCAATATATTTCTACAATCTTTCATATCAATATCATTGCTACAAAATTGGTGGTTTTGAGTCGTGACAACCTTATTAAGTGCATTTGTTACATTCTCTTGGATTTTGCATCTGATCAAGCTGATCATTCCACTCTCCACCATATCACGCATAAAATGATATCTCAATACAATGTGCTTTGTATTTTTATAAAATGATCAAGAATATGCAAGTTTTACTGCACTTTGGATGTCACATTTTATTCCAACATATTCTTGGTGCAAATGCAAACCTTTGCACAACCTTGTCAACCAAACAACTTCAGCATTAGTGGTAGCAATTTATTATTCTTTAGCACTTGACAAAGCTACAATAGTTTGTTTTTTAATCCAACTCACTACAACACCATAAAAACTGAATATATATCCTCCTGTTGACTTATGGTTATCCAAGTTACCTATCCAATCTGCATCTACATATCCATGCAAATAAAACTCTTCATTCTTCTTGGGCTGATAACACAAAACATGATCTTTAGTACCTTGTAAATATCTAAAATTTATTTTTACAATAGTCCAATGTTCCTTTCTAATATTAGAAATATATCGGTTGACTATACCAACAACATGAGCAATATCAATCTTGGTATATACCATTACATACATAAATGAATCCACAACCTCTGCATATGGAATTTTATTCATATTATCCTTTTCTTCAGCTATAGCTATATGCATTTTTGCAAATACTTTAACTCTATGCTGCATAGGATTTTTGATAGGTTTACTACCCTACATTCCAAATTCCTTCAAAATATGGTTAATGTAATCCTTTTTGAAAAGCCATAATTGTATACAATTGTGATCTCTGACAATATCAATATCCAATTAATGGCATGCCTGACTCAAGCCCTTCATATCAAATTTCTTTGACAACAAATCAGTTTTTGAAATCAATTGTTTATTATTTCCAATCCAGAGGATGTCATCCACATACAAAACCAAAATTATGAAGATTTTACTTTCTTTTTTGTAATACATACATGGATCTATAGTAATACATACATGGATCTATAGGGTTACAAGAAAATCCATTCTAAAACACATAGCTGTCAAATTTTTTGGTACCATTCTCTAGGAGACAACTTCAATCCATAGAGGGATTTCTTCAAGCTACCTCCTACTTCAAAACATTTAGATTGTTCCATGTATATTTTCTCCTTCAAATATCTATGCAGGAATGTTGTCTTTACATCCATTTGTTGAATCTCTAAATCAAAATTAATAGCATATGCAAGCATTCATCTAATAGAAGATAACATCACAATGGGATCATGTTTTATAAAAATATATACCTAGGATTTGAGAGAACCCTTTTGCAAACAACCTGGCCTTGTATCTTTCCACAGACCCATCAGGCCTTAACTTCTTTTTGAAAACACATTTTTTGCCTAATATCTTTCTGCTAGTAGGTTTCTGAACTAAATCCCATGCATGGTTCTTCTTAATTGAATCTATTTATTCTTGCATGGTCTTATTTCAATGGTCTTTCTTTGGACCATTCTTGTTATTTTTAAATGTGAGAGGATCATCACAATCAGCTATAAATCCATAGAAATAATCTTGAAAAATGTTCAAAATATGTCTCTCTCTTCTAGTTATTCTAGGCTACTCTAGTAATTCTTGGACCTCTTCTCTAAAAGTTGGAGAATCAGTCTACTTAATTTGTTGATCCTCTTGATGCACATCTTCAAGCACATAAGCAGGTAGATCTTCACCAGGCATTTGTAGGCTTAAAATATTATCTAGAATATCAAAGGATATTGTTTCTTAAGTTTAATAGGGCTGAGCATGTGCTTCACTTGAAGGTTGACATGTCATAGTACATTCATGTAAACTAACCTTCTCTTTCAATCAGTACTATAATTAATGTTGCTAATTATCTTAGATATTTTTTTTTACATTACATATCTATTGAATCAATTATGTGCTCATGTGAAATCCATTATTTATATCCTTTTGTTCCAACTTATCCATAAGCAACAAGAATGTATTTCTTATATTTTTTATTTAACTTTATTTTCTCTTTTTATGAGGATCCTCAAGTGAGATATTGATGGATTTATTCCACTTCATACCACTTATGGTGTCTTATCATTTGAAGCAGTGCATGGTGATAAATTAACCAAATAGTTGACAATTGAGATTGCTTCAGCCCAAAACCCTTTATTGAGCTTTGCATTTGACAACATGCTTCTCATCTTCTTCGATAGTTTTCTATTCATTCTCTCTACTATTCTATTTTTCTGAAGTGAATAAGGTGTAGCCCTTTATCTAGAGATGCCTTTCTAGCTACAAAACTCTTCAAATTTAGCAAAATAATATTCTCCTCCTTTGTCGCTATGCAATATCTTGAGTTGCCTACCTATATATCTTTCTACATTAACCACAAATCTTTAAAAATGATTGAAGATGGCACTTTTTTTCTTCAAAAATATAGTCCACACTTTTTTATTGTGATCATCAATAAAAGTGGTAAAATAATGCACCACCAATAGATGGAATATCCATAGGACCAAAATATTTGTAAGAACAAGATCCAAAATAAATTTATCTTTGCGTAGGTGATAAGAGAAGGTTACATTTTTTTGTTTTTCTATCACACATGATTCACAAAAGCTAGGAGTGCTGGAGTTGATATCCTTGAGGCCATGCACAATACCTTTGCTGATAAAATGCTTCAAGGTGGTTTCTCCTAGATGGCCAAGTATTTTTTTGCAAATAAGATAATCTCTAACATCTCCTTCATCATTTTTCTTAGTTATATTAGCTTCGTTTATAGAGGAAATATTGTAATGAATTTTCTCACAAGGACTAACATCTAGTTTAAACAAAGTGCTTTTCTTCTTTCCTTTTTCAAGCACTAGTGAACCTTTGGTGAGCTTGCATCCTTCATATGAGAAGGTAAAAAATACTTGTTTTTTATTGTTGTCCAATTGAGAGAATATTTCTTCTCATATTAGGGATATATCTAACTTTTTTAAAGTACTTGACTTCTCCACCTGAATCCTTTTTAGGAATTGTACCTTCTCCTTCTACATCACAAAAGACATTATCACCTATATAACATTTTACATCATTTACCTCTTTATAATTAACAAACCACTCATGATGTGGTGTCATATGGAAAGAAGCTCTTGAATCTATAATCTAATATTCAAGACACGATTCACCTGGTAGATAGGAAAAAGTAAGAAATATGGAGGAGTTTTCATCTATAGTTTTATTAGCTATCTCTTCTTATGTTACCTTTTCATTCTTCTTCTTCAACAAGGGACAATAAAACCTGATATACCCCTTTTTATGATAGTAGTAGCATTCCAAATTTCTAAAATTTTTCTTTCCTATGTTGGATGATTTACCTTTTCCTCTAGATGTGCTTCTCCCACTAGATTTACCTTTTTATCTTTCCTTTGATAACCCACATGCTAAATAGGCCTATAGAATGTATGCTTCACTAGCAGATATCCTTCTTATCTTCTCATTGAACAACTGACCATCCATTGAATCCATATATAACTTGTTATAAGTAGCACTTATGGTAGTAATAATATTCTCTTATGAGTCTGGCATGCTAATTAACAATTATAGACATTGATCTTCATCACTTCATTTATCACTAATGGATTTTAGCTACTTTATTAGAATATTAAAATCATTCAATTGGTATAATAACTTTTCATTCTCCTTCATCTTAAGATTTACCAACTTCTTTTGCAATATTAACTTGTTCATTATTGAATTGGAAGCTTAGATGTTCACTATTGACTTGGAAGCGTAGATACTCTACAAATTCTTCCACATATCCTGATAAGATTGTGCTTCTATCACATTTAGAATCATAAAGTCTACTAAAATCATTCTGATGAGGAACATTGCTTTTATATTTAGCTTATTCCAATACTCTTGTGCTATCCCAGTGGGCTTTCTAATTATTGCAACCCACAAGTCCAAATCCTCCATTTTGATCTTCCATAATGTGAAGTTCAATCTATTGAACTTCTCAATCTCTAGTTTGTTGCTTATTTTCTATAATTTTTTCTCTTTTCTCACTCAAACTGTGAAACAATACACTAGTTCGTAGGAGCACTCCAAAATTAAAATAAAGCAATTGATGTTGTAGAGAGGGATTGTAGCACCCTAAAATTGGTGCAGTAAAACCTTAATAATTACAATTACTCTAGTAAATATTCAAATTCAAATTTCAACCCCCAAAACCGCTCCCAAACCGTCGTTTAACCCGTTTCCTCCTTTCTCGCGCCATTTTTAGAGTTTGTTTTGACCGTTTGACGATATCGTCGTCGATCAGACGATATCGCCTCAGATCGGACGATTTCGTCTGGACTAGGACGTCCAGACGATCTTGTCCCAAAACTAATTTTTCTCAATTAGCCTCTATTCCAATGACGTCTCTAATCCGGGCAGAAGCATGTCTGCGCCGTTAGAGACCCTCCCCGTTGGAGATCTCCCAAATTGGGATGATCTCCAACCTCCTAACCTCCCTCCTAAGCCTATTTAAACTTAGGCCCTCCCCTTAACCTTCCCCTGGCTGAATTTTCCTGTAAATCGACCTTCACACGCATTAGAATAATCTGTATTACCATCTACATTTGTTGCATCCAATTTTCTTGCAGGAACCTTGTCATTTTTCAGTCGGAGCAAGCTTACATCGTCGTAGACGATCTTGTTCAGATCGGAGACGATCCTGTCAAATCAGAGACGATTTCGACTGTAGTCAACATTGAGGCAATCAGTGCCCAGAGTTTGCGTTTCTTCATCCTTTTATTTTATACATTGTTCTGCATTTAGTTAAATCTAAGTTTATTCCTTATTACTCTGCATCTTGGAGTTCACCCATGTAGCTTTAAATGCATAATAAAGTCACCAATTGTCATCAAATCATTGTAGTGCACTCGTATTTTGCTTATTATCATCATTTTAATGTTATTGTTGTTATTCTACATCATTGCCCTCTGTTAGAATAGTTGCATTTTTTGCATTTTGTGTCTACTTCTCTGATTGCAGGTCTCTGATGAATTCGTCTGACGAATTCGTCAAATCTCAGACGATCTTGTCTGATAGCAGACGATCCTATCAAATCAGAGGTGATCCTGACTGCTTCAAGAATCAGAATCTCCATCAGACATCCGGATCAGGTATGGTTCTGTAATTTAGCTCTTTCTCTCTGTTTCTGTTCATATTTGTCTGTTGTATTTCATCTAGTCTGCATTTTCATAATAGTATAACTTAGATTCATTTGGCCAAACCTAGGACTCGAATGTTTAAAGATAAAATTGAACACATAAAACACATTCCCAACCTAGGCGTGGAAAATGCCATTCAAACGTTTCCTGGTGAACCCACCATCCGTCGAAAAATCACCATAATACACCTCCCCCGAGAGGCGGGACCTTCGCAAGGCCTCTCAGTCCGAGGTACCATGCCATCCTTTTCCCATCCTCCTTCCGGGCATGGATCCTATAGCCTGAAGGTAAGGATGCGAAAAATTTGGAGTGATACATTTTGGTGAACCCGACGTGAATGCATTTAAAACCTTTTGAAAACAAAACAAAAAAAAAAAAAAAACAAAAAAAAAAAAACAATAGATGCATTTAAAATCATTTAAAAATAATAAGTTGCATATCATGTTTAGATGGTAGCTCCTAAGAAAATATTAGCAGTTATTATAAATGTCGAAAACCAATTAGCAGCCATAGAAATCAATTATGTGCTTAGTGTGCCTGAAAAGGATAGAAATCAACTTTTGTGGGACGAACTTGATAGAAGACTAGGTGTCATTTCATCTAGGTCAACAAAACTTAAACAAATCAAGAGGCTTGTCCTAGATAGAATCCTGGATCCTCATCAACTCATCTTTTATCATGAACTTCAGAGAGCCTGCCATAGATGGTTAGCTTATAGGAGAGCTCTTGTGTCTTCGGAATTGTTCACCTTCGAGGAATACCTCGAGAACGCAGCCACTATACACCAGTTCCTAGGTCGTATAGAAGACCAAGAGGTCATTCTTACGGATAGAGAAATATGGAATAGAGTTCCTCGAGCTGTGTTATATCGAGAGTATTGCCACGAGCTTTACTTCTATCAACCAGAATCTGAGACAGATAATATCACTATAGCCCTTTTCATTAAATTCTTAAAAGAAAATTTTCAATTTGAAGAAGAACACTTCATGACTCTGAAGAACTTGAGCCCATTAATGACATTTATAAATTATTTATAGAAAACTAGATCATTGCTTTCATTATTTCTTGCATTTATTGTGTTGTTTCTTATCTTTACAATATTATTACAAAAACAAGAAAAACTAAAAAAAAAACATAAAAACCAAAACATTTCATTTTAAATATTGTAGTAGGTATATAATTAATATATACCTCTTAAGCTTGTTGCATATATATATATATATATATATATATATATATTTTTATATATATTTGCTGAAATCTAAGTTAAGCACAATGCCTAAACTTAGGAATGGTAAACAAGCTGAAGGAGAAGAAGAAGATTGGTTAGAAGATAAAACTAGAAACCCAAATGTCCTTCCCGAGGATCCAATTCCGGAAGGAGAAACTCTAGATCAACGAGAAGATGACCTAGGTGAAGACAATGAACAAGAAGAAAATGTTAAAGAGGATGGATCCTCATCCCCTAGAGTAGCCCCAGATGGAACTATTGCTTTTGATAACCTAGATCATTTCTGGAAATTTTTCAATAATAACATTGGCGCTCTTAATATGGTAGTTCGTATTGATAAAGGGCAAATTAGTGACACTCAAGCAGCCATGGAACATATGTTTGATGTGCACACTAATCCCTTGTCTTTCATTGATCAAGAAAGTGATAAGGCTGGACCATCCAATAGAGATATGGTCACTATGATTCAAAACATGCCAAAAAAACAGGTTACCCAACCTCCTAAGGAACCTGTTATTGAGCCTAAAATCATTCCCACACAAAAGAAAACTTCCTTCACTGCTTTACTTCGCCAAACTATTGATCAATATGCTTCAAGTAAACAAAAATCTAAAATGAAGCCAAACACCAATTTTCAACAATCGGGATACAACATAATACAACTTCAAAATTTCTTCATAACACCTTTCCTACCAACAATTTACACAATAGCAATATAGCATCTAATATGCATGTCCCTCCATCATATGCTCACAAATCCCATATCAATGCCCTACCAAACCAATATGGTGGGCAAACTAGTAATCTGGAAGCCATGGTGAAACAGTTAGCTTCGCGTATGGACCAGATAGATCCCTACCGTCCCTCGTACAATTATCGAGAGATATGTAGTCAACCTTTGGATCCCATAGTTGTAGCACAACCGTACCCTAAGCATTTTCCCATGCCCATCCTGCCTATATATAAAGGAACCGAAGATCCCATAGAGCATCTTCGCATGTTTAGGATAGCATGTCATGATATATCACATGATGACTTGCTATTACTAAAAATGTTCCCAAAAAGTTTAGGTGGAATGGCATTAGAGTGGTACTATCAACTACCCACTCATTCTTTGAGAAACTTTGAAGAAACAGCTGAATCTTTTGTCCATCAATTTAGTGCCTACATCGAGAGGCATGTCACCATTAAAGATTTATACAACTTAAAACAAGACAAGGATGAATGTTTTGCTGATTTCTTAGCTAGATGGAGGCGATTAACAGGAAAACTACACTTTGTGCTACCTTATAGGGAAATGTTGGACATTTTTATCAATAATTTGCAAGAACAAATATCTTATGAGTTATCAATCTGCTACTTTAACTACCTTCGATCAGGCTATAGATTTAGCTCGAAGAGTAGAAGATGCCCTCATTAGGAGAGGCCAACTTAGGAAGAAGGATGATGAGAAAACATCCAAAAATCAATATAAAAACAAACAAGTCGTAGGTGACGGAGTCACTGATAGCAGAAATGTTGCTAATATCAATGCAACGAAGACAACAGAAAAATTTATATTGAAACCTCCTGATAAACCTCCTCGAGAGTTTACTAGATTGAATCAACCATTATCAACTATTTTACCTCAATTACTCGAAAGAGGTTTGATTCAATTACCAACTATCCGGGAACCTGATCCAACCATACCCGGATACAGAGCCGACTTAC
This sequence comes from Wollemia nobilis, assembly GCA_028583015.1. Taxonomy (NCBI): domain Eukaryota; kingdom Viridiplantae; phylum Streptophyta; class Pinopsida; order Araucariales; family Araucariaceae; genus Wollemia; species Wollemia nobilis. Next base: position 15,023,973 of record JAQPPZ010016436.1, on the reverse strand, counting down.
ACTGTGATTTTCATAGAGGACCTGGACACTCTACCAACGCTTGTAAAAGGTTGAAACATAAAATACAAGATTTGATTGATAATAATGAAATGGAAGTGCAAGCTTTCCAACCTAAACAAAATACTCCTAATAATCCTCAAAAGACCATTCCCCAAAATCAAAATCAAAATGCTAATCAATCATTAGACATATTTCAACATCCTTTACCAAGACATGGTAAAGAGGTGGCCAATCAAATCGAACATCATAATGTTCCCCCTCCTACCCGATATGTAGGGACTATTAGCGGACAATTACCTGTTCAGGATCCTCAAATATTTGACACAACCTTATCCATGGTCACAACCAGGCCCCTACATAATTTTCAAACTCCTGATCCTAGTGATGTAGAATCAGATACTGAAAGTGAAGTAGACATCACCTCAAACCAATCGAATAGCTCTAAAAATGAATCAGATCCTATTCAACCCATCACAGATGCTATGGTTCCAGAAGAACCATTTCCTAGAAGAGTTACTACTCGACCCTCTTCTAATCAATTCCTCCCTAATGAACAAGCCATAAACGCTCAACCGAGACCAGTTCAACGTCTTCAATATAACATTGTAGGTACCATCGAAGTCGTTACCCGACAACAGGCTCAAAACTCTCAACAAGAACCAAACCAGAATGATGGATCAGCTCCATTTGTTTTGAAAAATCCCAATAAAGGGAATCATGCTCCTAATGTTCAACCTAAACCCCCTTACAATATTAATGAGCAATTATCCAATACTACAGCCAGAATTTCCCTTTTGGATTTATTAAGATCTTCTCCTACCCATAGGGATGAGTTGATGCTTACATTAAGCCAAATGATGGTACCTCAAAACATTCAACTTGAAGCCATGGCCAATACTATCATCACTAGAGAAGTCGATTGTATTGACTTTCGGGATAAAGATATCCCACAACACAGTTTACATAAGGATAATCCCTTATATATTACTGCTCTAATTGGAGATGTAGCTGTTAAAAGAGTCCTGATTGATAATGGTTCATCTCTAAACATTTGCACTTTTGACTTCTACCAACGATTTGGCTTTAGAAGTGATGAAATGAAGAAAACTGACATGATCATAAAAGCTTTCAATGACGAAACACAAGAAACGTGTGGAGTTATTACCATCCCATTGCAAGTTGGTCCTAGAACCCTAGATACAACCGTGTTTATTGTACATTGCCCAGCATCGTACAATATACTTTTGGGTCGTCCTTGGATCAATGCAATGCGGGCTGTCCCATCAACTTTACACCAATGTGTTAAATTCGAATTTAAAAACCAGTTGGTCACTATCCATGGTGACCCTAGACCCTTTGATATGTGTGCTTTGGCAGAACCCGTTGGAGTGCAATTTTGCCCCGCTCTGTCATCCACACATCCTAGTTCTTATTTTTCATCTAAACGTGTGAAACACACACCCATAGCATCACCTATTTCTCCCCCATCAACTAAACCTATACATTTAACTCAACCATCTTCTAAACAAATCACACTAGAACCTCAAAAAGATCTTAAATCTACAACCAATTCTTCATGTTCCATCCCTATAATTTCAAAACCTATAGACCCATTCATTAACACTTCCACATTATCTACATCTATCATACCTTCCACATCTAAAGATATAGGGAATGATCCTTCTACATCTTATGCTCTTTCTGATGAACTTTTACCAGATTTATCCACAATCTTAATATCAGAAAAAACAAATGCTTTCATGCAAGATTCAATTCTTTTAAATAACTTGTCGCCATCTCCTCGTACCTTGGGCCTCCCACAACCTATGGGAAGTACTTACCAAGTCGGGAGTTGTGCCTTCATTTATAAAGGATATGACTAGGGAAGAATACCTCGGAATATCAAAACTCATCATGATGGATATGCTCGGTGTTATTTTACTAATGAATATATTAAAGCTAAACCCATAATGCTTAAAATGGGATATAAAGGGAAAGGCTTGGGACCTTTCCAAAATGGCATGAAAGAACCTTTCGAGGTAGAACCGTGGCTTACCCGATGTGGTGTGGGCCTATTTCCTAGTAAGGGTCAACCCTTTCCTTTTGAAGATGATGATCAACTCATATGTTATCAAGATTATTTGGATAGGCACGATGATTTGCCTCTAAAAAATCAGCCATTTACATGTAACATGCTATCCATAGCTTACCCTGAATTGATTGTTGACTCCGATGAGGAGTTGGAAGGAGATATCTTCCACGATGTCTCCGTTGAAGAGATGTTACACAATGGATTTTATTTTGATGGTTCTATACCAACTATAGCCCAACTTGAGGCCACTAATCCTCAAGATGAATTATCCAACTTAACCTTAAAAGAATTACAAGAATTGGGCGTCTCACCCGCCCCACCTAATTTTGAAAGAGATCTACACATGGAAGTCGAAAACGTCATTAAAGTTAACATTGGAACTGAGGATAATCCTCACATAATCAATATTGGGTCAGAATTAAGTCAAGAAAAACAAGAGCAATACATTGCATTCCTTAAAGAATATGAAGATGTCTTCGCTTGGACATACGAAGATATGCCAGGTCTGGACCCTTCCGTAGTCATGCATCATCTAGTAGTCCATCCGGATGCTAAACCTGTTAAACAAAAACTTAGAAAAATGCATCCCAAAGTGGCCCTGCTAGTCAAAGGGGAGTTAGAAAAACTCCTAAATGTTGTTTTTATACAAGCTATTGATTATGTTGAATGGATCTCAAATGTAGTTCCAGTCACCAAGAAAGAAGCCACCAAAGTTAGGGTTTGCACAGATTTTAGAGATATTAATGTTGCATGCCCTAAAGATGATTTTCCTCTTCCAAACATGGATCAAATCATTGACTTTACTGCCGAAAGTGGAATGATGTCCCTAATGGATGGATTTTCTGGCTATAATCAGATCAGGATAGCTCCTGAAGATCAGGCTAAAACAGCCTTTATTACCCCTTGGGGTACCTTTTGTTGGAAAGTGATGCCATTTGGCTTAAAGAATGCAGGTGCAACATATCAACGAGCTATGACTTATATCTTTCATGATATGATGCATGATATCCTACATGATTATGTAGATGATATTATAGCTCGCTCTATTAATGAAGATAATCATTTAGATGATTTGAGAAAAGTATTTAATCGGTTAAGAGAATATCTTATTCGATTAAATCCAGCCAAATGCATATTCGGAGTAAAGTCCGGTAAACTATTAGGGGTTTTAGTTTCTTTACGTGGTATTGAAATTGACCCTCTCAAGATTGTGGCTATCACTGATATGCCCGCACCTACTAATATATCTGAGTTACGAAGTTTACAAGGTAAGCTTCAAGCTATCCGTCGCTTCATCGATAAGTTGGCGGACAAAACCACTCCCTTTCTTAAGCTCCTTAAGAAGGATGTCCCTTTTAATTGGGATGACGAATGTAAAGAAGCTTTTGAACTTCTCAAACAATACCTCCTTACCCCACCTGTGCTTTCACCACCTAAACCTGATCGCCCATTTCTCCTGTATATTTTAGCTTCAGATTCTGCCTTAGGAGCTATGTTAGCTCAGCTTGATGATGCGAAGAGAGAACGTGCTAATTATTATATTAGCCGAACCTTCATCAGTTATGAAACCCGCTACACAGCGTTAGAAAAACTATGTCTAGCAGTTGTTTTTGCTACGCAAAAATTATGCCATTATATGCTTAGTCAGAAAACTTATGTCATTGCTAAATATGATCCCTTGAGGTATCTCATGAGTCGACCTTATTTATCGGGTCGCACAGCCAAGTGGGTTCTCGCTCTAAGCGAGTTTGACCTCACATTCATAGGACAGAAGTCTGTTAAGGGTCAAATCATAGTAGATCAATTAGCTGCTGCACCCTTAGAGTCTACCCATCCCCTCATCATTGAGTTTCCTGATGAATGCCTTCAATTAGAGGGAGACCATATTGAACAATGGTCCTTATACTTTGATGGAGCCCGATGCATGAGTGGGGCTAGTGCGGGTATTATTTTAATATCCCCACAAAAACATCTTATTCCTCTGTCCTTCAAATTAACATTTGCTTGCACCAATAACATTGCTGAATATGAAGCTCTAATCCTCGGATTACGAGCTGCCTTGGCGCTAAAAATTAAACATCTGTTAGTTTTTGGTGATTCTCAACTTGTCATAAACCAAATTAATGAAGTTTATCAGACCAGAGATGATAAACTATGCCCATATAAAGCTTATGTTTTACAATTAATGTCTCTATTTGATCAAGTTTCCTTGGAAGCTATTCCTCGAACTTGCAACCGTGCAGCTGACGCTATGGCCGCAGCGACATCTCTTCTGCCCTTGGAGTTAGATGACGAATATGCCACTATCATTATTCGTCGACTCCAGGAACCGACTTCAAATAAGTCATGCTTAGAACCTTTGGATGTGTTTCTAATCAATGAAACTACTCCTGAACCTTGGTATATAGATATATTTGATTTTCTTCAAAATGGGACTTTCCCTGCCAATTCTAATAGAAACCAGCGTCGGTTATTACGTCGACGTGCAAGTCGATTTGTAATCATTGGCAATACTTTATATAGGAGATCTTTTGAAGGTATCCTATTAAGATGTTTGAATTTAGAAGAATCCAAATCAGCCTTGAGTGAAGCCCACGATGGATCTTGTGGAGGACACTTCAGTGGTAGTGTCATTGCTAAAAAGCTCCTTAGGATAGGATACTTTTGGCCTACCATGGAAAATGATGCACATGAGTATGTGCGCCATTGCGACAAGTGCCAAAAACATGCTGACCTTGTCCATGCCCCTGCACAAGAGCTGCAGGCTATTTCATCTCCTTGGCCCTTTTCAAAATGGGGCTTAGACATTATTGGCAAAATCAATCCTGTGTCATCTGATGGACACAAATTCATCATAACCGCCACTGAGTATTTCACGAAGTGGGTTGAAGCTATGCCTTTAGCTTCCTGCACTGGCACACAAGTTTCTAAATTTATTTTTAATCAAATCATTTGTAGGTTTGGAATTCCTGCAAATCTCATCTCTGATAATGGAACTTGTTTCAAAAATAAAGATGTCAAGAAATTATGCCAAAAATATAAGATTCAACATCGTTGGTCCACTCCCTATTATCCTCAGGGTAATGGTCAAGCAGAAGCATCTAACAAAACCTTAATCAAAATTCTCAAAATATTGGTCAATAAATCTGGTCGTGACTGGCACATTCAATTATATCCGGCCTTGTGGGCCTACCGAACTAGTGTTCGAACTCCCACTGGAACTTCACCTTTTGTTTTGGTTTATGGTGCTTGAAGCCATTTTTCCCTTTGAATTAGAAGTTCCTTCTTTGGCTCTACTACTTCAAGATACCGAAGTAGGAGATGAATATCGAGTTGGTAGACTCAGTCAGCTGGAACTCCTAGATGAAAAATGCATCAATGCTTTGGAGCATCTCCGTGCCTACCAAAACAAGCTTAAAAGATCATATGCTAAAAAAGTTCGTCATCGATCCTTTGAGATCGGCGACCTTGTTTTAAAAGAAAATAAAAAAAATACTAATGCCACTAAAGACCTTAAAGGTAAATTTGAGCCCAACTGGCTTGGACCATACATTATCACTGCTAAATTTGAATCAGGAGCATATAAATTATCTACCTTAGATGGTAAAGAACTTAAAGAACCCATGAACATTTTGCATCTTAAACGTTACTATGCGTAACAAAAATTAATCATTTCATCATTTGTACATATTTTGCATGTTGTTTTATTTTAAAAATATATCAAATTGTTTACACAAAAACAAAAACAAATAAAAATAATAAAAATAAAAACAACAATACTCTTGAATCTTTCGAAACCAAAACCAAAATAAAGAAGAAAGAGAGAGTCAACATTCTCAAACTTCTCAAAAAAGTATTTATATATATTTCTTCTTACAAATGTTGCAGTTATATATTTCAAATTATTTTGGATAAATTAGCATTTATTTGGAATCTCTCACTTTTGCAAACACAAAAATAAGTATCTTGATTTTATCTGGCATGATTACTAATCTCTCTTATATCAAAGTCCACAAAATTCAATTAAATAAAGTTTGAGCACAGAGAATTGATCTTGTTATTTACTTAAACCAAGCACATCCTTTCACAATAAAATGATTATATTTGTAATATCCTTGCTATGCTACATAGTAGAAGTGGTTTCTTGAGCGAAAAGTTTCCCTTGCTATCCTATCATGCACATGGTCTAGAATCTTTGAGAATTGGCAAAAGGACAAGCTCACCCCTACCCAGAATAAAAATCCCTTGCTCTACAGCTAATCCGAGCAAGTATCCCTAGCATAGAAAAAAAAAAAGCAAAGCAAAGTTCAAGAAAAAGAGAAAAAGAAAAATGTTATTTTATATCATTACAGCAATGCTCCAAGCATTATCAAGCAAAAATACAAAAGAAAAGCAAAAGACAACAAAAGCAAAAGCAATAAAATCCCTCTCCCTACCCTTTGAAAAGAAAAGAAGGGTTGATGAGCTTGAATCCCTGGAATTCTCAATTATTCGAAAACTGTGAGGTAAGCCCCATAACAGGTGGTTTGTGCCCAACTTGCTTGGCCTTGGGTAACTCCTAGCGTGGCGATATGTCTGTCACATTAGCGACCTTCTTTTGTATAGACCTATGTCTGCTTATGGATTAGCTAGCTCTTGATAATCCGACTTACATAGTAGTCTGGTATGGTTATATGCATCTAAATCATGGTTAATGAACACTTATTTGGTTCATTCAAATCACTTGTATCAAATTATCTTGCTCAAAATTGGTAAATGAACAATGCAATTGCACACACATTTGTATTTGAGAGATTTTGTGTATCATTATGATAAATCAAGATTGGAAATGAACTCACATATGCACATGGGATTCCTTATAAATCTAACCTTTGTCTTTAAGATACTTTGAAATATTTCTGCAAACTGTTTGGAATAAATTCATTTTCTTCTTTAAAGTACAGTTGTTTAGTATAAAGACAACTACATGCATAATCAAAAATCAAAATTTCTTTCAAACCATACAATAAAAATATACATATATATATATGTCGACTTTCGCGACGATGGTATAGTTCCAAAACCAAAATTGGAATTTTATGCCTAGCGCAAGTCCTCATCTTCATATTTTCTGTTTATTAAAAATCAACCATGCAATAAAACTATCTCTTTTTGGATTTCGCGATGATGGTATAAGTCTATACCTAAATATTCTATGCCTAGCGCAAACCATTGTACCAATTTTTATTCTCCATTTATTTAAAAATCATAAAAAACATATGACTTAAATCATTATGTTACACAATTATGCTTTAAAAAAAAACAAACACCTATTCTATTTCATGTCATCATGTCAAACTGCAAATTTGCAACCATGGTATAATTTCTAAGGAATTATTCAACATTTTATCACACTTAGGAATTTATGCCTAGCAAAAGCCATTTTAAAATATTTCATGCATAATATTTTCATGAAAAGTCTGAAGACAAAATCATCATCATCATCATTTGCATCCTCACAACCAAAGTCTTAAGGCAGTCTCTTAAGCACCCTTTTACTTTTAGCAATATTTCTATATTGGGATTAGCTTGACGACCGAGTGAGTGGCGACTCCATGAAATGGTCTATAATAGCGACAATGTCCTTTGAAATTATTGTTAAAAGTCTTTTTATTTTTTATCAAATCACCATCATCACAAACAACCAATTTGTTCTATCAGATTATTTCATTTAAATTTTAAAGCATTTATTAAAAACCATACATATTTCCAAACGACATAATTACATGAATCATTAAAATCAATCACACTTCAAACATTAAAGCACCATAAAATCATATACACAAGTCATATCACATAAGACAAGTCATATGATCAAAAAAATATATCTCATCTATATATATATCAAATATATGTACATCATCTCAAAAATAGATTGGTATGCCACAATCTACATCTTGGCATACTCAATCCTCTCAAATCATACAATCAATCTGTACAGTGCAGTAGCCTAGCCTCGAGAACCCCTCGAGCTCTCAGCCTCATCTCCTCCCCCACCCTGAGGTGGACGAGGTGGCCCCATCGCAGTATGTGTGGTACTGCGAGTCCTAGTCGTCGATCGAGATGAAGTCCTCGATGACCCAATCCTGATCGGGTCAGCAATGCTGGCTAGCAGCTGTACCCTCTGACCCTCTGGCACCATCTAGAAGTAGATGCCCTGGTAGAACGCGGTCTGAGCAATCGACCGTGCCAGCTCCTGTGTGCTCGCTCCTCCGCCCCGTGCTCTGAGGCGTGCAATCTCGTCTCTGAGCTGTGTAACCTCAGCTCGGTGGCGTGTAGCCTCATCCTACAATGTCTGCACCTGTGCCTGGAGATGGACTGTCTCTGCTCGGAGAGTCGTTGTCTCGCTGCTCTCCCCAGTGTCAACACCCTTGCCCTTATCGGGCGATGGTGGCCTCTCTCTCTATGGAGAAGGGGGTCTCTCCTCCCTCCTCTCCTACTATCGTGGCCTCTGCTGCACTTGTGGTCTCCTCTGCTCTCTCCCGCCGTGACCCTGTGCCGCCTCAATGGCCACCTGGCATCGCCTCCCCATCCGATGCACAACTGCATGGATTGGACCCTGAGCCCTCGTCATCCGAGGAGGGCGGATGCCTGTGTACCAGGCATCATAGCCGTCGGCTACCCCAGCGTCGTCCCCATCCACTGGCTGAATGGGGGCATCATCTGCGTCCTGACTCTAGAATCACTGCATATCTGGAGCCCCGCTAACTGTAGTGTTATCCCGGATAGTCCAGGAAAACTCGTAGTCTCTCAGAGATGGAATCCCCTACTGTAGACCGAACTGCCTCAAAACTCGGTCATACCGATGGAGCTCCACCTCTCCCCTCTCCATCCTCGGCCGGTAGACTCACCTGATGCGAGCCGGCTCCTGTCCATCCTCGGCCCACCCTGGATGATCTCTCCAAGGCCTCCAGGTGATCTGGTCGGAGACGAGGTCATCTAGTAGTCTCCGGGACACTGGTAGATCTATCCGCCGTTGTGCCCCTCTCCGGAGCCACCAATAGAAAACTCGGGGCCTCTCCCCATCAATCCCTATCAGTGGAAGCCCTATCGGCCTCTGCACCACGATGTGCTCCCAGCACCAAACCTGTAGTAGCGATGTCATAACCAGACATCGGCCACCCTTGTACATGACCCCATGCAGGATCCTGTACAATCGACAGAGCACAAAGCTCCCCCAAGCAAATCTGTATCCGTGGTCTCGCATGTCGCAGACCACATCTATCAGTACCCATGGTATCCTGCATCCACTCTGGTGGCACAACAAAAGTCCACCTACCACCCCGGCCAAAACCCGTGTGAGTCTAGATGCCCCAGGCATCTGGCGCAGCGACTCGATATTCACTCCGCCCTTCTCCAGGGCGAAGCTCGGATCGCCACACAATCGCATCATAGCATGACCCTGGTTGGCCGTAGGAGTGATCAACCATCCTTGTATGGGGATCCTCAATATCCTCCATACATCCTCTAGTGTGGGAGTCATCTCCCCTGTCGATAACCAAAAACAGGAAGAACCCGGATACCACCTCTCTGCTAGGGCTGTCAATAGCCCCATATCTGTAGATACTTGTGGCATCTCTACCACATGCTGCAAGCCGACCTGTGCCAGCTGATCTCGCTCTGCCTGAGACAGGGCGGCCAAGTCATCCCTCAACCCGCCATATTTCCATTCTCTGCTCTTTAGTAATCCCCTCTGCAACATAAACAAAATCAACAATAAAAATCATTACTAAATCATTAATTAAAAATGCAAGTTAAAATAAGTTCAATTTCATAAATGATGATATCGTCCACAATTGGACGATATCATCCTCAATTTGAGCAAATTCGTCTCCGATTTCGTCGGCCAGTTGAAATCGTCCCCCTATCGCTGATTTCGCCCTCAGACGAAATCGGCGATATCGAGACGATTTTGGCGAAATCGAGACGATTTCGTCTCGACGACGTCGACGGCCCAAAAATGGCCGTGATGCTCAAAAATCAAGCAAATCTAGTCTAAAAAGCATTAAATTCTAAAGTAAAGCATTCTAAACTAAGTTTAGACCCTTACCCGTAGCCCGTGCCGGACCTCTGTCGATCTGTGCGCTGTCTCGACCATTTTGTCTCCAGAGCTCTAGAAACCAGAAAACTAAAAAATGAACAGTAACAATGAATTAGGGTTTTACCCTATTTTTCTTAATTTTATTCAAAAACAATTAAAAACATTTCAAAATTTTTGCTTTTTCGCGTTTTTACCTCAAACGTTCGATTTGGGTAAAAACACGGAGGGGGCACCATAGTAAGCTGTCGTACGATTCGACCTAGAATCATCGCCTAAAACTGGGAATATTTTTTGCTTTCTCGTAGATCGAGAAGAACTCATATTTAATGCATTTTCTTCGGAAAATTCGCTAAAGAGGGGGCAAAATGTAGCACCCTAAAATTGGCGCAGTAAAACCTTAATAATTACAATTACTCTAGTAAATATTCAAATTCAAATTTCAACCCCCAAAACCGCTCCCAAACCGTCGTTTAACCCGTTTCCTCCTTTCCCGCGCCATTTTTAGAGTTTGTTTTGACCGTTTGACGATATCGTCGCCGATCAAACGATATCGCCTCAGATCGGACGATTTCGTCTCGGACTAGGACGTCCGGACGATCTTGTCCCAAAACTAATTTTTCTCAATTAGCCTCTATTCCAACGGTGTCTCTAATCCAGGCAGAAGCATGTCTGCGTCGTTAGAGACCCTCCCCATTGGAGATCTCCCAAATTGGGATGATCTCCAACCTCCTAACCTCCCTCCTAAGCCTATTTAAACTTAGGCCCTCCCCTTAACCTTCCCCTGGCTGAATTTTCCTGTAAATCGACCTTCACACGCATTAGAATAATCTGTATTACCATCTACATTTGTTGCATCCAATTTTCTTGCAGGAACCTTGTCATTTTTCAGCCGGAGCAAGCTTACATCGTCGCAGACGATCCTATTCAGATCGGAGATGATCTTGTCAAATCAGAGACGATTTCGACTGCAGTCAACATTGAGGCAATCAGTGCCCAGAGTTTGCGTTTCTTCATCCTTTTATTTTATACATTGTTCTGCATTTAGTTAAATCTAAGTTTATTCCTTATTACTCTGCATCTTGGAGTTCACCCATGTAGCTTTAAATGCATAATAAAGTCACCAATTGTCATCAAATCATTGTAGTGCACTCGTATTTTGCTTATTATCATCATTTTAATGTTATTGTTGTTATTCTACATCATTGCCCTCTGTTAGAATAGTTGCATTTTTTGCATTTTGTGTCTACTTCTCTGATTGTAGGTCTCTAACGAATTCATCTGACGAATTCGTCAAATCTTAGATGATCTTGTCTGATAGCAGATGATCCTATCAAATCAGAGGCGATCTTGACTGCTTCAAGAATCAGAATCTCCATCAGACATCCAGATCAGGTATGGTTCTGTAATTTAGCTCTTTCTCTTTGTTTTTGTTCATATTTGTCTATTGTATTTCATCTAGTCTGCATTTTCATAATAGTATAACTTAGATTCATTTGGCCAAACCTAGGACTCGAATGTTTAAAGATAAAATTGAACACATAAAACACATTCCCAACCTAGGCGTGGAAACTGCCATTCAAACGTTTCTTGGTGAACCCACCATCCGTCGAAAAATCACCATAATACACCTCCCCCGAGAGGCGGGACCTTCGCAAGGCCTCTCAGTCCGAGGTACCGCGCCATCCTTTTCCCATCCTCCTTCCGGGCATGGATCCTATAGCCTGAAGGTAAGGATGCAAAAAATTTGGAGCGATACAGGGATAACACGTTTCACTACAAAATCATATACAACTTCCTTTCTTCTACTATGGTGCTCTAATACCACAAAACAAAAATTAGAACATATGCTAAAATAAATAGAGAACAAAAAAAATACAAGCAAAAACATAAACAGATAAAAGGAGGACCAAATATTTTTAGAAAAATAATTCATTTATTTAGAGGAACCATGCAATATTACATGCAAATATATTTTTATAATAATTGGGAGGCTTTTGTAATTTGCTTGCCCAAATAATCTTCTAGAATATTACAATGTAAACTTTTCAAAAGATGTCATCATAAAACAAAAAAATCATGCAACACCTATCTATTAAAACAATACAACTAATTTGCATTGATTTTTATTTTTTGTATTAATATTAAAAGAGGGTTTTGAAAGGAGTCCCACAACCTTATACAACAAGAAATCTCGAAGGCCAATTAAAGCACAAGATGACCTCCATAAGGGAGGCCCACCCAAAAGGACAACAAGGTATTACAAACTGAGGCAAGCACCCCTTGGGGAAGGGGAATCTAGGGAGTTTACACCATCATAACGAAGGTAATCCATGGGCAAAACCCAAACAACTCAGCCCTAAATAATAAAAGAACAACATAGGGAGCCAAAACCAACCCGAATAAATGCATAGTTTAAAATTTGAAAGTCACAATAGGCTGCAATGTTCTAAAAGCCCAGGCATAAGAAGGGGTGACATCACCAGAGGGCGGAAGGGATAATTAGGGAAGGCAGGAATGTACTGAGGGGATAGCATAATAAAGGCTAGTACACACCATAAAGCGCTTAAACCTGTGGGTACCAACCAGATCACCTAGATCTCTGAAAGGAACCAAAATCTAACAAGAGTTAAGGAGCTTCCTCCTTGATGCAAAGTACAATATCGATGGGAAAATCCCATTACCAGATAAATAAGTCTTGAGAACGAACTCTCAAGTTTTCTAAGAGATCAGCCACTAAATTACTTTCTCTAAAAACATGGGAAAACTCTACCCTAGAAAAAGAACGAGCAAGCCAAGTAACTTTATCAATTAAATTTGCATTGAAATTTTTACCTTTATAATAATGTTTTTTTTTTCGTTCTTCCCATAACTTTTATTGAAGGTTTTATTTGCAAGTTAAACATTAGAGTTGTAATAATGGTTCATTGGCTATAGGTTTTTATTGAGATGTTTTTTACATGTTTTTTTAATATTTAATAGGAGATATATCAGGATCATATTATCTATGATTAGAATTTGTATTTTTTAATTTAAATTTCATACCAATACACTGTATAAAAAAATAAAAACAAAAATAAAATATTTAAATAATATTTTTTGAATAATGGTAGTAGTGTAAGTATATTATCATCAGTGTAGCAATGAGAGCATCGATTTTTTGAATAATGGTGGTAGTGTAAGTATATTATCATCGTTGTAGCATGTAAGCATCGTAGAGATAATTAGGTTGTTTTGTGAGATTCATTGGCAAGCCTTTGAACTTTCACAAGTTCCTACATCATCTTGGAAGATAATTCATGTTTTCTTGTGTATTGTCTAAGTTTAAAGAATGATCAAACTTATGTTATGGTATCCTTCCATAACATTAATATAATTTAATATATTTTAGGTTTATTAATAAAAAAAACTGAGTGTTATTAAGTTTTATTTTATTTTATTAAATATTAAAATATAATTAAAATAAAACTTTTAATATATTATTATTATTATTATTATTCTTATTTTTCATGAATCTAGACATGTTGTCCGATTTATTATGGCCATCACAGTATTTTGTGATTTCTATTCCATAAGCGGCCATACAGGTCTTCGTGCAGTCCATCCCTATAACCACCATGCCATAATCATTTTAAACCTTTTATGCCTCTGAAAGCATCAGGAAAGGGACAAGTGTTCAGTCTTGTGAGGCCCTAGATTTGAACCTTCGACCTCCACCTTGCTTACGGGGTTTGATCAAACCAATCGGTCTACATCTCAAATCTCACTTAATATGTTATTAAATTATAATTATTATTAATTTAAAATTACTTAAATTTTTTTATTTATTAAATATAAATTTTTGAATTAATTAAAATATAAAGTAAATTTTAACATTTATTAAGTTATAGGTTATAAGACAATTCACTTAATAAAGCATAATGTACAACACTACTACTTGTCAAATTTGAACCTTCGACCTCTTGTTTAGAGTTTCAAATTCTTCACTATTAGGTCCATTCAAGTTGCACATCCGATTTAAATGGATTTTATCAATGCCACTACATTATAATGGTATTTAAATAGATTACATTATCAAGGTATTGTTGTATCAAGAAAAATTTTAACTTCTAATATGATTTTTTACACATCCCAATTCCATCATTTCAACAAGTTATTGGATAGAAGGTTTTATGGCCTCTTCCAACCTCCAAATTTAGGATGACTCTTTACTATATTTACTAAATTTTAATCTAAACTAGTCTAATTATATGAAATTAATATATGAAAAGTAAATATGGTAATTAAAATACATGAAAAGTAAATTTGTAAGTTTAAGGTGTAAGGGATTTAAATAAAAATATAACTATAGAAAGGAAAGTGTGCAAACATTCAACACACAAAAATTTAAATAACAATAGCTTTTCCATTCGATTAATAATGAAAATATGGGCAAAAGGTCTATGCCTCAATCATTGTACATTCTACAAGGGGTTCAGTGGGAAAAACCCAAACAACTTGGTCCTAAAGAATAGCAAGACAACGTGGGGGGCCAAAAACTACCAACATGAATAAATGTATCATTTAAAATTTGAAAGTCACAATAGACTGCAATGTTTGGCAAGCCCATGCATAAGAAGAGGTGATGTCACCAAAGGGTCAAAATGGAAAATTAGGGAAGGCAAGAATGTACTGAGGATATATCATAATAAATGCCAGAACACACCATAAAGTGCTTAAACCCATGGGCACCAACCATATTCTAGATCTTCAAAAAGAACCAAAATTTGATAAGATTTAAGGAGCTTCCTCCCTGATGCGAAGTACAATATCGATGGTAAAATATCAATACCATATAGATCAGCCTTGAGAACAAGATCCCAATTCTGCTAAGATATCAGCCACTAAATTACCTTCTCTAAAAATGTGTGAGAACTCCATGCTAGAAAAGAAAGGAGAAAGCCAAGTTACTTCATCAATTAAATTTGCATTGAAATTTTTACCTTCATACTAATGTTTTTTTTTTCATTCTTCCGATAAATTTTATTGAAGGTTTTATTTGCAAGTTAAGAATTAGAGTTGTTATAACATTTCATTTATTGTAGGCTTTTATTGAGAGGTTTTTTTACGTGTTTTTTTTAATATTTTTTTGTTAAGTTAAAATTATATTATAAGTGGGTTTTGAAAGGATCCCAAAACCTTTTTATAGTAGGTCAACCGACCAAACCAAGGGTCTAAAAAAACCCATTTGAAAAGTCCCACCCAGTGGGAAAACCAAAACCAACAGGATGATGAAGTTGAAAATCTCGCCCAGTGGGAAGCAATCGAAAACCACCAAAATGGAAATCCTAGCAGATTTAGAAAATCTTGCCTATCAAGAAACCATCCTATGGGACAACCAGCAGAAACCAGATCTTAACAATCCCACCCAATGGGAAAAATAATAGATTTGAAAAATCCCACCCAACAGGAAGCAGTCGAAATCACCAAAAAATCCCGCCCAACAGGAAAACCAACAGCAAAATTTAAACCCCGCTTCATGGGAAAACCATCAAAAATTCAGATTTGGACAATCCCACCCAACAGGAAAAATAGTAGATGTGAAGGATCCCACCCAGCGAGAAAAAAAATAGATGAATAAACTTTCCCAATAGGAAAACAAAATCCTATTTGAGAAAACCGCCCAATGGGAAACCCACAGGTTTGGAGGATTCCGCACAATGGGAAACCCAATAGAAAAATGGTTTAAAAAACTACAACACTGGTATCCCGCCAATAGGAGTACGAGGTAACCACACTGGGGTAGGGTCTAGAAATTGAACAATGGGAATGAGATATCCCCAAGACCATCTGATCTCCCATGTAACTAGATATGGGATTCAAAGTGCAGAGGAGACACAGGTAAACTATCCCATGAGCGCTCGTGACTTGAAAGGATTTTGAGATCAAGTTGAAAACCGCAACACTACCTTTGTATTAGAATATCATGAACCATCATACCAAGATCTATAAACTTGCAAAGAAACAAACCAGTAAAACAACCAACAAGAAATATTCTAGCCTCACCATTGCCTTTCAGAGCATGAATCCAGATAAAGCTATAGCTGCACACTTAGGGTCCCCCCAAGACCAAAAGGGCAGACTACAGGAGGAAATCGAAGATCCATCCAAAAAAATAAGCAACCACCAGATCTACAAGGAAATCCCGAAGGCAAAGAGTTCCTAGAATGACTCGAAAAGAAAATTATGTAGGAAAACCCCCCTTGAAGCCAACAAGAGTGCATATGAGGATCCTGAGCAACGAATAGGAAACCAGAGCCAACCCTCTTCCAGTAGCCACCCCCAAGTTAGTTGGAAACTTTCCAAAATAGGGTACTCAGGGCTAGAAACCACAACACCCTTCTTATAGAACAACAAACCAGTCACAAACGGGAAACCTGAGAAACCCAAGGATCCCGAAAACTAGGCCGGAGAATAGCCTAGGGATGGGAGCAGGGAAATGGAAAAGTGGGACTGGATAGTCCCAGGGAACCTGGAACTAGAGCCATCCCCATTTTTTTTTAAAATATTTAATAGATGTATCGGGATCATATTATCTATGATTAGAATTTGTATTTTTTAATTTAAATTTCATACCAATACACTGTATAAAAAAACAAAAACAAAAATAAAATATATAAATAATGTTTTTTGAATAATGGTGGCAGTGTAAGTATATTATCATCATTGTAGCAATGAGAGCATCGATTGTTTGAATAATGGTGGTAGTGTAAGTATATTATAATTGTTGTAGCAATGAGAGCATCGTAGAGATAATTAGATTGTTTTGTCAGATTCATTGGCAAGCCTTTGAACTTTCACAAGTTCTTACAACATCTTGGAAGATAATTCATGTTTTCTTGTGCATTGTCTAAGTTTAAATAATGATCAAACTTATGTCATGTTGTCCTTCCATAACATTAATATAATTTAATATATTTTAAGTTTATTAAAAAAATTTTTTTAGTGTTATTAAGTTTTATTTTATTTAACTAAATATTAAAATATAATTAAAATAAAACATTTAATATATTATTATTATTATTATTAGCCACCATGAATTTGGGCAGGATGTCCGAATTTTATGGTGATCACAATATTCTATGTTGTTTGCTCTACAAGTGGTCATATAGGTCTTCACGCAGTCCGCCCCTATAATCACCATGCCATAATCATTTTAAACCTTTTATACCCCTAAAAGCACCAGGAAAGGGACAAGCATTTAGTTCGACGAGGCTTGAGATTTGAACCTTCAACCTCCACACCCCTTACGAATTTTGGTCGAACCAATTGGTCTGCACATCAAACCTCACTTAATATATTATTAAATTATGATTATTATTAATTTAAAATTATTTATTAAATATAAAATTTTGTATTAATTAAAATATAAAGTAAATTTTAACATTTATTAGGTTATAGGCATAGTTATCAAATTAGTCGAATTTTCTATATGAAATTCAAAAATCATTTAATATAAAATGTTGTCGAATAAATTTGACGAACAAACCCTAAATTTGACCAAAAAAATGGGTAAAAAACAAGCATTAAAAACCCTAAAATCAATTTTTAGATTTAAAAAATACAAAGGAAGCACTATAAACACAACAGCTATGAACAAACCCTCCTGCAACGTGCAATTTGGAAGCTTGAAATTTTTAGCAGCAACAATTTTCAATCTATTGGGATGCTCTTTTATTTATTTCCTTATTATCATTTGAGAGAGAATGAATAGCTCTAAAAGTGGAGTTGACAAATAAATATCCCATTTGGAGGTTTCATTATTCTTGCACCTGCTATTTAAAATACTTATCTCAATTAATTTGTAAGTTCTTCAAAATAAAAGAAAGAAAAAACATTACCCTTAAAAAAAAAACATTGCTCTTTAACTCTAAAAAAAAAACACTTCTCTTTAAAGAAACATTGTTCCTTTAACCCTAAAAAGAGAGAAAAAAACATTGCTCCTTAACCCTAAAATAAAAGAAAAAATATTGCTCTTTAACCCTAGCTTCTAATGAAACCTAAAATTAAAATTTTCTACTTTTTAAACTTGAATGATATAAGATATTTTAAGTGCTTTCTTTTATGCATGATCTAACAATTATTTATTTTTTTATGATTTTTTATTATAATTGATAGAAAACTTATAATTTTTATTTCAAAAAAATTATTGATTTAACCTTTAAGAATATTTTCTTGTGTTAAAAAATTATTATATTTACATAAAGTTATAAAAATATTTATATTATATTAGATTATATATATATATATATATATATATATATATATGTATATGTAGACACCAAAACAACACCAATCCAATTATGTGATTGCAAACACTGATCGCATTGACACACACAGCCCCCAGAGGTCAAATAGTGGTCCTAACCACTCTCACAGTAGTTTTGGAAGGTCAAGAGTCAATTTGGCACCTTCAAGAACTTTGTTTCATACTCGTTCTACATAGGGATGATTACAAACTTCTATTCGCCCCACCCAGGGACGATTAGCAGTATTCGCTCCAGGGTGGGGCGAATAGCAGGTTTGACGAGCAAAAAGTCAAATATTGACAAATGACAGCTCAGATCCGCCACTTAATTCTTCCTTCCTTGCATGGGAGTGTGAGTGAGCATTTTTGAGCGTTAAAGGCAGTTACAGGGGTAGTCATGGAGCCCCTAATCAGGGAGGAATCTTCTCCCCCTGGGAAGGCATGATTGCCAAGTGGTGCCTTTGCATACTCAATCACAAGAGACCTTCAGGTCTATAAATTGGTGAGTTTTCTCACCACAAAATAGAGGGAGAAGGAGCATTTTGAGCAACGAAGTGCTACCATTTTATTTCCACACACACACCCTTTGATTTGTGCCTTTCACATCCTTGATCTCTTTTGGAAGAGAGGTCATAGCGTGGTTATTGGAAGCACAAATTCAGAACCAAAACCTGACATCTGGCCATAACATCCTACCAAATTTTTTGACAACACCCCACAAGAGATTTTGGACCCATCCCAAGTGGATTGGTGCCAAAATCGGGCCCCAAACGATGGGCGTCCTGCCCCCGGGCGCCCCCCACACTACTGCAGTTCTAATCGCCCCGCCCCGGAGTGATTAGAAATATGTGGTAGATTTCCCTTCTGTTATTTTTGCATTTGATTCTATGCTGCTTAGATAGGTTGTCATTTAAATTTCACCTTATTTTGAGCAATTTTGATCATGTTTCTATCATCTCTCGCCTTTACTAACATGCAAGTAGAATCATCAAATTCCTGGTGATAGAGGCCAAATTGGGGAAATATGACCTTCTGGGTCTTCCAAAAAACACCCCCAATTAGCTAACCCAAACTTTGTAGGTGATTTGGAGCTTCATGGATGTGACATTTGGGACAGTGCCTTTTGGCATTTTGTTGCAGGTCTATTCGTCCCACCCCAGAGCGAATATGAATCTGTGGTGAATTTTTTGATTGTTCCATTTGTAGTGCCCTCTTGGTAATGTCCTCCCCTGTCAAGTTTTTATTTCATTTGGATCTATTTCAGTTACCGTTTTATTCATTTTTCACACTCACTAATCGTAGGCTTGGGGATTGCATGTTTTATTTCATCTACAGGTGCTATTGACTATTTTTTGTTTCCTTGAACACAGGGTCTTAACATCAGAGGAGCATCAAGGAGTCAAGACTCATCAATGCAAGTGGTGGTGACGTTTGGTCCGCCCACTTTACATGTGGGCACGCGGAAGAAGGAATCGCATCCATGGGTGTGACAAGAACACATTTAATGCTCCTAGCCCCTGAAAAGGGAGGAGATAGATTGTAACCAAGTTCTAAAGCACATTAATAAAAAGGGCTATCTTTTGTATTGGCTTTCCATTTGGTTTTTATTCGTTTATGCCTCTTTCCTTTCATGCACTTTCAATTCGTAGGATTTAGCGTTGTCTTTTGTTTTCATTTACTTTGCATCTCGAAATTTTCCTTTTTGTTTTTGTATCCTCATGCTTTCAGTGGTGATCATGGTGGGACGCTTGTCCTATGTTTTTTTTTAGATAAAAAATATGATTAAAAATTGTTTGTTCTTGCTTGCAGGTTCCATGTTTCAAGTGCTAGACTACTTCTCGTTCCAGCCTGTGGCGAATACAGAGCTGGAATTTGTCTTACCTAGGGATGAATGGGTAGTTTCCCCACCCTATGATGAATACAGTTCTATTATTCATACCACCCAAGGATGAATAGCTCTCTATGCAGTTTCAGGATAGAAACTCAGAACCAGTAGATTTGGGCAGAGAAGAGGTAGAGGTCCTGAACTCTTTCTGTCATTTTTTGCTTCCAGTTTTCTATTTTCTGGTTACTTGCTTGCTTAGGGAAAGTTATTTTTACTACATGTTGCTTTCTTTTATGCAAAATAAAAAGAACCCCACACATCACGTGGTAATTTAAACACCAAGGAGCTGGTCGTAAAACCCCAGCCCTTAATCAAGACCAACAGTGGATTTCATCACCACCTTGGCTTGAATTTTTGCATTCACAAACCTAATCACTACTGTTGCTAGACTTAAATCCTGACAAAATCTGATCGAGTGTAGCTGGGGTGATTCCCAACACATGAGGATAAGTCTTCTATGGTAGGTGTCAAAAACAGGGTGATTCCCCTTCCGTACCGCCTATGTTCCACATACCATCTGCTCTCATGTACCAATAGTTTCCCTCACGTAAGGGTGGGTATATAGAGAGGTTGGTATATCGGCGTGGCAATGGTATATCGAAGGGGCGACCATTTTTGGGAGTCATAAGAGCCATCATATTGCATTTAAACATTCTTTACAAAAGCTATCAAAACAAAAATCAAAACACACTAAACCAGGTTTAGAGCACACCTTTAATATTTAAATGAGATAATCATTGCTTTGTGTGTGTGATATTTTATATTTAGTGTAGCATAAAAATAAAAAAAGAAAAAAAATCTACGCATCTTGTAGGAAAACACCACCATGGTGTACACCCGTAGCCAAGCCCAATCAAGGGCGAAAGCCACGAAGAGTGTACAAGGGGGCACAAGTCACCTCCGCTATAGCCCCAAGGACTTGGTCATTTTGCCTTGGTGGCATAGCCCACAAGAGAGCCCACATCATGCCATTTCAGAATGGGACTATAGGGGCACCCCTTCGAGGGGCACTTTCGTCCAACATAGACCCTTTCAGGAGGAGTCCTTACGTGTGGCACTCAATATAAATAGGAAGGCTCCCTTAGAAGCTCGATATGAGTGGCCACTATGCGATGAAGTGCTAGAACAACAAAGGGTCCATGAGGAGAGGCCACATGATTATGTCATCCCTCATTTACCCCCCATCACTGTTAGGAACAATAGACAAAATCCAGAGCACAAGGTGCTTCAAATAGGGCAAGCCAACTCTGCCCGCCCCTTTCACATATATGAAAGGGAGCATGAGGAAGACCATTAAATTCCTCAAGAGCAATACACAACGTGGGAACAATGCACCTCTGCACCTCCTATCTATCAGAATCACCTACTTAGGCCAGAGCCTCGAGTGAATGCCGCCAACCTCGATAGAGGGAAGTGACCTATAGAGACCTTGGATCATCACGAATGAGATAAATGTGTAGGAGAGGCATCTAGGCCTCCTAGACTCAATATGGTAGAACAAATTGACCTGACAGTCACCAGACATGCTGCCCACCAAGCGTAGATTATGCAGCTTGAGCAAGACCAACAACAGCTAGAGCATCTATATTGCCTTAGAAAAGAGTGCATTCGATGCCAAACAGATGAGCTGCTCCATAACACTATGCCTAAAAGTGTTCCAAACCCTCGCACCCAAAGAGCAGAACCATATGAGAGGTGCGACCCCTTGGTACAAGATAGGTCTCCATGACCTTACCAAGTGTTGCCTCTGAGGCCTCCTAGACCTGAGCGGGAGGCCACTCCCAGGAACAACGATGGGAACCCTCCGTGGAGACCCACCCATGGTCATAGGTCTCATCCAAAAACTCCTCAAGAAGCCTATGAGGAGTATGAGCAAGAATACGAGCGGGCCAAAATGCCCTACCAAGGCAGAGGGGCCACTATCCGGCCACCCCTCCATAGGCCTCAAGTTTCCCACAACCCACAATAGGAGCAAACTAAGGAGGAAGAAATTAAATCTTTTGATGCATATAAAGCACTGCTAGAGCACTTGGAGTTTGTGGAGACCAAGACCTCTAGGCCCCAAAGCCCACTTTACGCCAACTCCATAACCATCTTGTGCATCCGTCAGTACCGATACCCCCTTACCCTGAACACTTTAAACTGCCTCAGTTGGCAATATTTAAAGGGGAGGAAGATGCCTAAGAGCATGATTCCTGAGCCAATGCTTTGGCATTCAGGACAATGATGCTTTGCTATTAATAACATTCATCACCACATTCGCAGGCCCTGCCTCGAATTGGTTCACTTAATTACCAAAGCACAACATTAGTAACTTGGATTAGCTAGTGGATGCGTTCCTTGAACACTTTGCCTTCAAAACCAAGAAGAAGGTGTCACTAAGTGACCTAGCAATCCTAAGGCAGTATGAGGAAGAAACCATGGCGGCCTATGGGAACTGATGGAGGAATTTGCTTTCAAAGTTGCCCTGCATCCCTCCCATGTCTGACCTCACCCAAATTTTCTCAAAAAGTTGTTTGAGATCGATCTCCATGCTATTGCAGTTGCAACAATATGCCACTTTAGAGGAAGCTCTAGCACAAGCCATCATTGAGGAGATCAAGATTCAAGATGGCGAGATAGCCAATCCAAAGAAGAAAGAATGGTCTAAGAACACCAAAATAGGGACCACGCAACAGAAACCTACTGCGGTCAATAAGGTTGCTATAAACATCCTTAAGCCTGTACAAGCAACACAGCCCCAAAAGGCTAACTATAAGGCAATGCCTCTTAATAGTTATGACAAAGAAAATTAGAGGCAAGAACAAAGTCAGTAGCATCGCCCTAGGCAACAATTCACATCTTACACAAAGTCTAGAGACTCCCTGTTTGATCGCTTGTCAACGAAAAACTTGATTAACCTACCCGAGATTCAACCCATAGACCCCAATGCACCAAAACCTAAGGGCTACAGGGAAGAGTTATACTATAGGTTCCATATATGGAAGGGACATGACCTTAATGCATGTTGGAAGTTTAAAGGCTTGGTGCAAGACCTAATTGATAACAAGACATTAGCGGTAGATAATCCCGTGGCACCAAGCAATCAATAAATGGAGGTCTTCAAAGACCCCTTGCCTGCCCATGATGTGCAAGCAAAGACCCTACAAGTCAATGAGGTCACACAAAACTACCCAATGCAGGGGTATGTAGGAATGATCAGTATAGTGACTCAAAACAAGAGATAGCCGAGCACAAATGCTCTCACGATAGCTGCAGGAGAGGTGCCAACAATGTCACAACCGCAATAGCACCTTGCACCACCTCCTCTACCTAGACCAGTGGCCACAATTCAGACCAAACTCACCCAGAGTTTGAGGACCACATCGGCTAGGCTCTCCATCTACGATCTCATACAACAATCAACACCCCATTGGGAGGCTCTCATGGAGATACTAAAAGCCATCGAGTTGCAGCCCCATGAAGCAAACTCCTTCAACAACTTTGTGGGACATGTCAAATGATGCACTGAGCCAGTCATCACATTTCGAGAAGACAAATTGAAATCAGTGGCTGGTGACATGGCGAATCCACCCTTGTACGTTATCGCATGGGTCAACGTGATTTTGTACAAGAGGGTATTGGTGGACATTGGCTCATCCAGTAATATCATTATAGTCATTGTTTTTAGACATAGATGCCATAGAATGGGATTGCGTTAATTCACCACCATCCCCATCAGAGTATTGGACTTTCGGTGAGATGCTTCATTTCACCCCAGGGCCAACTCAAGATGTCTTCCATGCTAAAGAGGAACCCAAGATTCTTAATGATGATCTTAACTCAGCAAATGATATCCACTTGATCCCATCTCCACACAAGTTGGAGGACGGATCCCACATGTCGATCGAGGAGACGATTGACATAGACATCGGCTCAGATCCAGTGAATCCATAGATTATCAATCTAGGGGTAAGTCTATCCCACAAAGAGCAAGCCGACTACATTGCCCTTCTCAAAGAGAAAGAGGTTTTTGCATGGTCTTACAAAGACATGTTGGGGCTAGATCCACATCTAGTCATGCATAATCTGACACTTGATCCGACAGTCAAGACAGTTAAGAAAAAACTTTGTAAGATGCATCCAACAATAGCCTTAATGGTAAAAGACAAGCTCCAAAAGTTGTTGGATGCACAGTTTGTCATCTGCGTGGATTACCCACCATGGTTGTCCAACATGGTGCCCGTCAAAAATCCTGATGGGAGGATTCGCATATGCACTAAGTTTTGAGATCTAAACAAAGCAAGTCCTAAGGATGATTTCCATCATTGGTAGACGCTACAGCAGGCCACAAAATGCTTTCCCTCATGGATGGTTTCTCGGGATACAATCAGATTCGTATCAATCCCGAGGACCAACTAAAAACGACGTTCATAATGCCTTGGGGGACATTTTGTTATAAGGTCATGCCCTTTGGCCTTAAAAATGTTGGTGCCACCTACCAATGTGCCATGATGTACATCTTCCACGATTACATGCATAAAATGTTGGAAGATTACGTGGATGATTTGTTGGCCAAATCTCTTTTGCGCCCAGATCATATCGATGACCTAAGAAAGATCCTTGATTGCCTCATGGAACATAAAGTCAAACTAAATCCCAAGAAGTGCGCATTTGGCATCACATCTAGAAAACTCTTAGGTTTCATAGTCTCAAAATGAGGCATCGAGGTGGACCCAAACAAAGTCAAGGCAATCCTTGAAATGCTTCCCCCAACTACCATCAAGTAGCTCAGAAGCCTGTAGGGAAAGGTCGCGTCAATCAAGTGCTTCATAGCGTAGCTATCTGACAAGTGCTAACCCATGAATAAATTATTGCACAAGGGGGTAGCATTTCATTGGGATGATGAGTGCCAGTTAGCCTTTGACGATATTAAACAATACTTGGATTCACCGCCAGTATTGGCACCACCTAGACTAGGAGTGCCGTTCTACTTATACATCTCAGCTACTGAGGTGGCACTGGGTGCCATGTTAGCCCAGAAGAATGAACTTCATAAAGAACAGGCTACTTACTATCTTAGCCGCACCCTGGTCAGTTATGAACTTAAATATGCGTACGTCGAGAAGCTCTGCTTGGAAGTGGTGTTTGGTACCAAAAATATATGCCATTACATGCTGAGCAACAAGACGTATGTTGTGTCTAAGGAGAATCCATTGCGGTACATGATGAGTTGTACTTATCATAGTAGCCACATGGAAAAATGGATCATGTTGTTGACAGAATTTGACATAGAGTTCATTGGACATAAATCCATCAAAGGTCAAGTCATAGCCGATCAACTAGCAGAGGCTCCTCTCGAAGACGATCATCCTTTGATCATAGAACTACCCGATGATGGGGTCTTCCATGTCTCAAAATTGTCAGATTCTGATGAGCCTGAGTCACAGGCCGACATAACCCTATTTTTTCATGGTTCTAAATGTGAGCAAGGAGGTGGCACGAGAATTGTGTTCTTCATACTGCAAGGGGCTCTAATGACTCTGTCATTTAAATTAAATTTCCCGTGCACCAACAAAAATGCATAATATGAAGCCTTGCTCATTGGTCTTTGAAAAACAATCACCATGAACATCAAACGATTAAACATATTTGGTGATTCGTTGTTAATTGTCAATCAAGTCAAAGGGGTATTCCAATGCAAATGCCCAGTTTTGCAGGCCTACAAAGCCCTTGTGGACAAATTCTTGGCAAAGTTTGAATGGTACGACATCGAGGCACTCCCTCGTTCATCGAATCATTTTGTGGACACTATGGCCTCTTTGGGGTCACTAATCTCGAAAGACATTTCTGGTGATATGACAACCATTCAAGTCAAAACATTATCGCAATCAACGATGGAGCATGCAAGCTCTAAATTAACACCAGGAATCCACCTGATCCAGATTGAACTATCCATGAACAAGTTCTCTCGAATCCACGACTGTCTGAATCATGCTAATTGGGGGTCCTTGTTCTCCCCTACTCCCATTAATAGCAACACAATGCTATTCTTACAAGTTCTTTCCCATTCAATTTTTTCTAGGGATGAACTTCAGGAGGGATTGGCTATTCATACCATCGAGGTTTTCGATTAGCAGGATTGGTATATACCCATAAGGGACTACCTCAAGTTAGGTAACCTCCCACTTGGATTGATGCATGTTGCAAAATGATCATTCAAACAGAAAGCGGCAAAGCATGTCTTGTTAGGAGACATTTTGTACCGTCACAGCTATGATAGAATCCTCCTTCGTTGCTTGGACTAGTAGGAGTCCACTTGGGCGATCACCCAAGCACACAATGGTACATGCGATGGCCACTTAAGTGGTATGGCCATCGCAAAGCACATTCTTTGCATAGGCTATTATTGGCTATATTTAGAACGAGATTGTTGCGCGTATGTAAGGAAGTGCATAAAGTGTCAACACCATACCAATTTGACACACATACCTTCCCAGGCCTTGCAGCCGATCCAATTAGTTTGGCTATTTTTGCAGTGGGGCTTAGATCTAATTGAAAAGATCTCCCCTACGTCGTCAGGCCATCACACGTTTATCATAATGGCCATAGAGTACTTCACCAAATGGGTGGAAGCAATTCCACTTACCTCTATGACTGGAACCCGCATTTCGGAGTTCATTTTGCACAATATCATATGTCATTTTGGTATTCCATCCAAGATAATCTTGGATAATGGGACGTCATTCAAGAAAAAAGATGTGCGTACTTTGACAACAAAGTACAAGATTCAGCATAGTTTTTCAACACCCTATTAGCTGTAGTAAAATGGGCAAGTAGAGGCATTAAATAAAATGCTAGTTGCCATCCTTAAAAAGACATTCGTAGACAGTCATAAGGATTGGCACATTCAAATCCCACTTTCCTTATGGCCTTATCGCACTAGCATTCGGATGCCCACTGGGGCAAATCCATTTTTTTTGGTGTATGGCTTCGAGGTAGTCATGCCTCTCGAGTTGGAAATTCCTTCCTTGCGCATATCAATGCAAGAGTTCATCGATGATGATGTTGCGCGGTAGGCCCGGTTAGATCGGCTTACATTTCTCGATGAACGACACGTTAATGCTCTTGAGAATTTACATATCTCTCAAGAGTGACTTAAGAAAGCATACAACATGAAGGTTCACTTGAGGGACTTTCAGGTTGGTGACTTGGTCTTAAAAGAGAACCGACAAAATTCTAACTTGCCGCCCCATCCATAGTAAAATAGGACTTGGAACATACCGGCTAGCCTCTATTTATGAAATCAGGGAACTAGAACCCTTGAACATCAGTAATTTGAGGCCATTCCATATTTAAAAGAGCCATAGCCCAAATCAAAAGCTCCAAGGATTCCCACAATCGCTTGGTCAACCCCCAAAAGCTCCAAGGATTCTCATGATCGCTTGGTCAACCAAAAAGCTCCAAGGATTCCCACAATCGCTTGGTCCAATCCCAAAACACCCCAAAGGTGCCCATTACCCCGTTGGTCAAGACAAAAAATCTCCAAGGGTTCCCACAATCGCTTGGTCAAAAATAAGAAAATTAAAAAAAAATACAATAATAAAAAAGAACAAAAATTGTACCTTATTTCCATGCATGCTCAGAATCATCACAACACTAAAGAGCTCTTTTCGCATTCATCTTCATACTCACACAAATAAATCCATCAAAAACACAAAAATAATAGCTGCATTTAAGCATCGCATCCATACATTACATATTTGTGGTCATACAAGTCAAAGGCACCATAGACTGTAATTATTCGGTAAATTCATCTTTTTTTTTCCACATCTCTACACTCTATCAACAATACATCAAAAATAAATGCCATTCACATATTTTCACCATATCATAGTCAATTGTCTTCTAATCTATTTAGAGTTTTTGTCATTTCAGCTGTCATTAGCTTTCTAGCCACGTGCTGTACAAAGTCAGATAGTTTTTTACACAGGTAGAATTCTACTTGGATCACAGCTTGTTATGTAGCATCCCAACACAAGTTAATACACATACAAAAACATCCCAAGTTGTGTGAACGAAGGATGAAATCTATAAAGTAATCCAGGTCACCCTAAGAGAAACGATTATCTTGCTCATCCCCCTGTGCGAATGACCCCAAGAATTCTGAGAGTTGGTAAAAGGACAAGCATCTTCCCTACCCAATTCCCCAAGAATCCCAAGTTCTCAAAAATTTGCAAAACATCACAAATTTGCAAAAGTCAAAACTCCAAAAATTTGACATCACCACTAAAGTGCATACATCAAAAAGCACATACAATAGTGATTCTCATCACTCAATATTCAAAATCCCTTGCTCAAAAGAAAAAAGCAAAAAACAAAAATAAACAGTGATTTTTATCACTACAAAAGAGCAAATATCCCAATACAATTGAAGAAAATAAGGGAGTCAAACATGAATCCCTGGAACTCTCAGCATTTAGAAGGTCATGAAGTAAACCCCAGTACCGATTTGGTGGATAGCCTATCAGTCATTGGTCGTAAACCTCCCGCATGACAATATATCTATCACAGTAACTCGTGTACAGATCAATGTTTGCATGCGGATGAGCTAGCTTATGGTATCCTAGATAACACCACAGATTAATATAACTAAATACAACAAAGGAGTTAGTGGAACTAATTAGGTGATCCTCAGTATAGGTTTGGTTGACAGCCTATCTGGCACTGGTGGTATCCTGACAAATACCACATAAAAAAACTCAATTGCACACATAGGGATGTGAAATAACTTGGTCAAAAACAAGTCCGATTCATACCTTGTTCAAAAGTCTTGTCAGATAAAGTACAGTCATGGCTAGTTAGTTAAAACATCTGAGTCTCAGAAAACCTTAACTACATTCCAAACCAACCATGCTATCTTTCACCCTCGCATCGCCATCAAAAAATACAAAAAATAACATACATAGAAAGTCCTTTACCACAACAATCGCATAGGACAAAAAGCCATAAGTTCTAAACAGTCTATGGTGCCACCGCCAAAAATCACAAATTCAATTCATCCATTCCATTTGCATCTCATAGCAATTAGAAACATTTGCATCCATCATAACCTATGCATCCATCAAAAGTAAATTAACATGCATTGATTTTTCTTTTTTGTATTAATATTAAAAGAGGGTTTTGAAAGGATCCCCACAACCTTATACAACAAGAAAGCTCGAAGGCCAATTAAAGCACAAGATGACCTCCATAAGGGAGGCCCACCCAAAAGGACAACAAGGTATTACAAACCGAGGCAAGCACCCCCGGGGAAGGGGAACCAAGGGAGTTTACACCATCATCACGAAGGTAAGCCAGGGGGCAAAACCCAAACAACTCGGCCCTAAAGAATAACAGAACAACATAGGGGGCCAGAACCAACCCGAATAAATGCATAGTTTAAAATTTGAAAGTCACAATAGGCTGCAATGTTCGACAAGCCCGGGCATAAGAAGGGGTGACATCACCAGAGGGCCAGAAGGGATAATTAGGGAAGGCAGGAATGTACTGTGGGGATAGCATAATAAATACTAGTACACACCATAAAGCGCTTAAACCTGTGGGTACCAACCAAATCACCTAGATCTCTGAAAGGAACCAAAATCTGACAAGATTTAAGGAGCTTCCTCCCTGATGCAAAGTACAATATCGATGGGAAAATCCCATTGCCAGATAAATAAGTCTTGAGAACGAACTCTCAAGTTTTCTAAGAGATCAGCCACTAAATTACTTTCTCTAAAAACATGGTAAAACTCTACGCTAGAAAAAGAACGAGCAAGCCAAGTTACTTTATCAATTAAATTTGCATTGAAATTTTTACCTTTATAATAATGTTTTTTTTTTTTTCGTTCTTCCCATAACTTTTATTGAAGGTTTTATTTGCAAGTTAAACATTAGAGTTTTAATAATGGTTCATTGACAGTAGGTTTTTATTGAGATGTTTTTTACATGTTTTTTTTAATATTTAATAGGAGATATATCAGGATCATATTATCTATGATTAGAATTTGTATTTTTTAATTTAAATTTCATACCAATACACTGTATAAAAAATAAAAACAAAAATAAAAATTTTAAATATTATTTTTTGGATAATAGTGGTAGTGTAAGTATATTATCATTGTTGTAGCAATGAGAGCATTGATTTTTTGAATAATGGTGGTAGTGTAAGTATATTATCATAGTTGTAGCAATGTTAGCATCGTAGAGATAATTAGGTTGTTTTGTGAGATTCATTGGCAAGCCTTTGAAATTTCACAAGTTCCTACATTATCTTGGAAGATAATTCATGTTTTCTTGTGTATTGTCTAAGTTTAAAGAATGATCAAACTTATGTTGTGGTATCCTTACATAACATTAATATATTTTAGGTTTATTAATAAAAAAAAGTGAGTGTTATTAAGTTTTATTTTATTTTATTAAATATTAAAATATAATTAAAATAAAACATTTAATATATTATTATTATTATTATTATTATTATTATTATTATTATTATTATTCTTAGTTTTCATGAATCTAGACATGTTGTCCGATTTATTATGGCCATCACAGTATTTTGTGATTTCTATTCCATAAGCGGCCATACAGGTCTTCGCATGATCCATCCCTATAACCACCATGCCATAATCATTTTAAACCTTTTATGCTACCGAAAGCATCGAGAAAGGGACAAGTGTTCAGTCCGGTGAGTCCCTAGATTTGAACCTTTGATCTTCACCCCCCTTACGGGGTTTGATCAAACCAATTGGTCTACATATCAAATCTCACTTAATATGTTATTAAATTATAATTATTATTAATTTAAAATTACTTAATT
This sequence comes from Wollemia nobilis, assembly GCA_028583015.1. NCBI lineage: Eukaryota > Viridiplantae > Streptophyta > Pinopsida > Araucariales > Araucariaceae > Wollemia > Wollemia nobilis. The sequence goes on along the minus strand of JAQPPZ010016436.1, from coordinate 14,992,792 downwards.
TTTTTTATTTATTAAATATAAATTTTTGAATTAATTAAAATATAAAGTAAATTTTAACATTTATTAAGTTATAGGTTATAAGAAAATTCACTTAATAAAGCATAATGTACAAAACTACTAGTCAAATTTGAACCTTCGACCTCTTATTTAGAGTTTCAAAGTCTTCACTATTAGGTCCATTCAAGTTGCACATCCGATTTAAATGGATTTTATCAATGCTACTACATTATAATGGTATTTAAATAGATTACATTATCAAGGTATTGTTGTATCAAGAAAATTTTTAACTTCTAATATGATTTTTTACACATCCCAATTCCATCATTTCAACAAGTTATTGGATAGAAGGTTTTACGGCCTCTTCCAACCTCCAAATTTAGGATGACTCTTTACTATCTTTACTAAATTTTAATCTAAACTAGTCTAATTATATGAAATTAATATATGAAAAGTAAATATGGGAATTAAAATACATGAAAAGTAAATTTGTAAGTTTAAGGTGTAAGGGATTTAAATAAAAATATAACTATAGAAAGGAAAGTGTGCAAACATTCAACACACAATAATTTAAATAACAATAGCTTTTCCATTTGATTAATAATGAAAATATGGGCAAAAGGTCTATGCCTCAATAATTGTACATTCTACAAGGGGTCCAGTGGGCAAAACCCAAAAAACTCGATCCTAAAGAATAGTAAGACAACGTGGGTGGCCAAAAACTACCAACATGAATAAATGTATCGTTTAAAATTTGAAAGTCACAATAGACTGCAACGTTTGACAAGCCCATGCATAAGAAGGGGTGATGTCACCAAAGGGTCGAAATGGACAATTAGGGAAGGCAAGAATGTACTGAGGAGATATTATAATAAAGGCCAGAACACACCATAAAGTGCTTAAACCTACGAGCACCAACCAGATGCCATATCTTCGAAAGGAACCAAAATATGATAAGATTTAAGGATCTTACTCCCTGATGCAAAGTACAATATCGATGGTAAAATCTCAATACCATATAGATCAACCTTGAGAACAAGCTCCCAAGTTTGCTAAGATATCAGCCACTAAATTACCTTCTCTAAAAATGTGGGAGAACTCCATGCTAGAAAAGAAAGGAGAAAGCCAAGTTACTTCATCAATTAAATTTGCATTGAAATTTTTACATTCATACTAATGTTTTATTTTTCATTCTTCCAATAAATTTTATTGAAGGTTTTATTTGCAAGTTAAGAATTAGAGTTGTAATAACATTTCATTTATTGTAGGTTTTTATTGAGAGGTTTTTTTACGTGTTTTTTTTAATATTTTTTTTGGTAAGTTAAAATTATATTATAAGTGGATTTTGAAAGGATCCCAAAACCTTTTTATAGTAGGTCAACCGACCAAACCAAGGGTAAAAAAAAACCCATTTGAAAATTCCCACCTAGTGGGAAAACCAACAAGATGATGAAGTTGAAAATCTCGCCCAGTGGGAAGCAATCGAAAACCACAAAAATGGAAATCCTAGCAGATTTAGAAAATCTTGCCTAGCAAGAAACCATCCTATGGGACAACTAGCAGAAACCATATCTGAACAATCCCACCCAATGGGAAAAATAATAGATTTGAAAAATCCCACCCAACAGGAAGCAGTCGAAAACCACCAAAATAGAAATCCCACCCGGTGGGAAAAACTAGCAGATTCAAAAAATCCTGCCCAACAGGAAAACCAATAGCAAAAATTAAACCCCGCATCACAAGAAAACCATCAAAAAATCAGATTTGGACAATCCCACCCAATAGGAAAAATAGTAGATGTGAAGGATCCCACCTAGTGAGAAAACCAACAGATGAACAAACTTGCCCAATGGGAAAACAAAATCCTATTTGAGAAAACCGCCCAATGGGAAACCCAACAGGTTTGGAGGATCTCGCACAATGGGAAACCCAATAGAAAAATGGTTTGAAAAACTGCAACACAGGTATCCCACCAATAGGAGTACGAGGTAACCATGCTGGGGTAGGGTCTGGAAATTGAAAAATGGGAATGGGAGATCCCAAAGACCATCTGATCTCCCCTGTAACTAGATCTGGGATTCAAAGTGCAGAGGAGACACAGGTAAATTGTCCCATGAGCACTTGTGACTTGAGGGGATTTTGAGATCAAGTTGAAAACCGCAACACTACATTTGTATTAGAATATCATGAACCATCATACCAAGATCTATAAACCTGCAAAGAAACAAACCAGTAAAACAACCAGTAAGAAATATTCCAGCCTCACCCTTGCCTTCTGGAGGATGAATCCAGGGAAAGCTATAGATGCACGCTTAGGTTCCCCCCAAGACCAAAATGGCAGACTACAAGAGGAAATCGAAGATCCATCCAAAAAAAATAAGCAACCACCAGATCTACAAGGAAATCCCAAAGGCAAAGAGTTCCTGGAACGACTCTAAAAGAAAATTATGTAGGAAAAACCCCCCCTAAAGCCAACAAGAGTGCATGTGAGGATCTTGAGCAATGAATAGGAAACCAGAGCCAACCCTCTTCCAGTAGCCACCCCCAAGTTAGTTGGAAACCCGCCAAACCAGGGTACTCAGGGCCAGAAACAACAACACCCTTCTTGTAGAACAACCTTCTTGTAGAACAAAAAACCAGTCACAAATAGGAAGCCTGAGAAACCCAGGGATCCCAAACACTAGGTCAGAGAATAGCCTAGGGAGGGGAGTAGGGAAATGGAAAAGTGGGACTGGATAGTCCCAGGGAACCTGGCACTAGAGCCATCCCCATATTTTCAAAAAATATTTAATAGATGTATCAGGATCATATTATCTATGATTAGAATTTGTATTTTTTAATTTAAATTTCATACCAATACACTGTATAAAAAAACAAAAACAAAAATAAAATATATAAATAATGTTTTTTGAATAATGGTGGTAGTGTAAGTATATTATCATCGTTGTAGCAATGAGAGCATCGATTGTTGAATAATGGTGGTAGTGTAAGTATATTATAATTGTTGTAGCAATGAGAGCATCATAGAGATAATTAGATTGTTTTGTGAGATTCATTGGAAAGCCTTTGAACTTTCACAAGTTCTTACATCATCTTGGAAGATAATTCATGTTTTCTTGTACATTGTCTAAGTTTAAAGAATGATCAAACTTATGTCATGTTGTCCTTCCATAACATTAATATAATTTAATATATTTTAAGTTTATTACTAAAATTTTTTTAGTGTTATTAAGTTTTATTTTATTTAACTAAATATTAAAATATAATTAAAATAAAACATTTAATATATTATTATTATTAGCCACCATGAATTTGGGTAGGCTGTCCAAATTTTATGGTCATCACAATATTCTATGTTGTCTGCTCTACAAGCGGTCATATATGTCTTCGTGCAGTCCGCCCCTATAACCACCATGCCATAATCATTTTAAACCTTTTACACCCCTAAAAGCACCAGGAAAGGGACAAGCATTTAGTTCGACAAGGCTCGAGATTTGAACCTTCAACTTCCACCCCCCTTACGGAGTTTGGTCGAACCAATTTGTATGCACCTCAAACCTCACTTAATATATTATTATTATTATTAATTTAAAATTATTTATTAAATATAAAATTTTGAATTAATTAAAATATAAAGTAAATTTTAACATTTATTAGGTTATAGGCTTAGTTATCAATTTAGTCGAATCTTCTATATGAAATTTCAAAATCATTTAATTTAAAATGTTGTCGAATAAATTTGACGAACAAACCCTAAATTCGGCCAAAAAAATAGGTAAAAAACAAGCATTAAAAACCCTAAAATCAATTTTTAGCTTTAAAAAATACAAAGGAAGCACTATAAACACAACTATGAACAAACCCTCCTGCAACGTGCAATTTGGAAGCTTGAAATTTTTCGAAGCAACAATTTTCAATCTATTGGGATGCTATTTTCTTTATTTCTTTATCATCATTTGAGAGAATGGATAGCTCTGAAAGTGCAGTTGACAAACAAATATCCCATTTGGAGGTTTCATTATTCTTGCACCTACTATTTAAAATACTCCTTGTCTCAATTAATTTGCAAGTTCTTCAAAATAAAAGAAAGAAAAAACATTACCCTTAAAAAAAAAAACATTGCTCTTTAACTCTAAAAAAAAAAATACTTCTCTTTAAAGAAACATTGTTCCTTTAACCCTAAAAGGAGAAAAAAAACATTGCTCCTTAACCCTAAAATAAAAGAAAAAATATTGCTCTTTAACCCTATACCTAAAATTAAAATTTTCTACTTTTTAAACTTGAATGATATAAGATATTTTAAGTGCTTTCTTTTATGCATGATATAACAATTTTTTGTTTTTTTATGATTTTTTATTATAATTGATAGAAAACTTATAATTTATATTTCAAAAAAATTATTGATTTAACCTTTAAGAATATTTTCATGTGTTAAAAAATTATTATATTTACATAAAGTTATAAAAATTTTTATATTATATTAGATTATATATATATATATATATATATATATATATATATATATATATATATATATATATATATATATATATATTATATGTAGACACCAAAATATCACCAATACAATTATGTGACTGCAAACACTGATCGCATTGACACACACAGCCCCCAGGGCAACCCCCAGAGGTCAAACAGTGGTCTTAACCACTCTCACAGTAGTTTTGGAAGGTTAGGAGTCAATTTGGCACCTTCAGGTAGTCTGCTTCATACTCATTCCACCCAAGGACGATTAAAAACTTCTATTCTCCCCACCCAGGGACGATTAGCAGTATTCGCTCTAGGGTGGGGAGAATAGCAGGTTTGACAGGAAAAAGTCAAATCTTGACAAATGGCAGCTCAGATCCGCCACTTAATTATTCCTTCCTTGCATGGGAGTTTGAGTGAGCATTTTTGAGCATTAGAGGCAGTTAGAGGGGCAGTCATGGAGCCCCTAATCAGGGAGGAATCTTCTCCCCCCTGGGAAGGCATGATTGCCAAGTGGCGCCTCTGCATGCTCAATCACAAGAGACCTCCAGGTCTATAAATTGGTGAGTTTCTCACCATAAAATAGAGGGAGAAGGAGAATTTTGAGAAACGAAGTGCTACCATTTTACTTCCACACACACCCTTTGATTTGTGCCTTTCGCATCCTTGATCTCTTTTGGAAGAGAGGTCATAGGGTGGTTATTGGAAGCGCAAATCCGGAACCAAAACCCGACATCTGGCCATAAAATCCTACCAAATTTTCCAAAAACACCCCAAAAGATATTTTGGACCCATCCCAAGTGGATTGGTGCCAAAATAGGGCCCCAAACGGTGGGAGTCCTGCCCCCGAGCACCCCCCACACTACTGCAGTTCTAATCGCCCCGCCCTAGAGCGATTAGAAATTTATGGCAGATTTCCCTTCTGTTATTTTTGCATTTGATTCTATGCTGCTTAGATAGGTTGTCATTTAAATTTCACCTTGTTTTGAGCAATTTTGATCATGTTTCTATCATCTCTCGCCTTTACTAACATGTAGGTAGCATCATCAAATTCCCAGTGATAGAGGCCAAATTGGGGAAATATGACCTTCTGGGTCTTCCCAAAACACCCCCAATTAGCTAACCCCAACTTTGCATGTGATTTGGAGCTTCCCGGATGTGACATTTGGGACAGTGCCTTTTGGCATTTTGTTGCAGGTCTATTCGTCCCACCCCGGAGCGAATATGAATCTATGGTGAATTTTTTGACTGTTCCATTTGTAGTGCCCTCCTGGTAATGTCCTCATGTCCCTATAAAGTTTTTAGTTCATTTGGATCTATTTCAGTTACCATTTTATTCATTTTTCACACTCACTAATCGTAGGCTTGGGGATTGCATGTTTTATTTCATCTACAGGTGCTATTGACTATTTTCTATTTCTGTGAATGCAGGGTCTTAACATCGAAGGAGCAGAAAGGAGTCAAGACTCATCAACGCAAGTGGCGGCAATGTTTGGTCCGCCCACTTTACATGTGGGCACGCGAAAGAAGGAATCGCATCCATGGGTGTGACAAGAACACATTTAACGCTCCTGGCCCCTGAAAAGGGAGGAGACAAATTGTAACCAATTAAAAAGCACATTAATAAAAAGTTTTGTCTTTCATATTGTCTTTCCATTTGGTTTTGATTCGTTTATGCCTCTTTTCTTTCATGCACTTTCAATTCGTAGGATTTAGCGTTGTCTTTTATTTTCGTTTACATCGCATCTCGAAATTTTCCTTTTTGTTTCCGTATCCTCGTGATTTCAATATATATATGTATATATTGTATATTTATTTTTAATTTTTTTATAAAAAAATATGTGAAAATATATATACGTTTATTATGTATCGAATTTTATTACGAATTTTTAAGCATCTCAAATTTCTTTCGAACTTATTGAATTCGAATACAAAATCAAACTTGATAACTAAGGTTATAGGTTATATGATAATTCACTTAAAATTTATTAGGTTGAAGGTTTAACCTTTAATATATTATTATTATTACTAGCCACCATGAATTTGGGCAGGCTGTCTGGCTTCTACGGTCATCATAGTATTCTGTGCTGTCTGCTCCATAAGTGGCCATATAGGTCTTCGCTCAATCCACACCTATAACCACCATGCCACAATAATTTTAAACCTTTTACACCCCTAAAGGCACCAAGAAAGGGACAAGCATTCAGTCCGTCGAGGCTCGAGATTGGAACCTTCGAACTCCACACACTTACGGGGTTTGGTCGAACCAATCGATCTGCACCTTAGACCTCACTTAATATATTATTAAATTATAATTATTATTAATTTAAAATTTTTTATATATTAAATATAATTTTTTGAATTAATTAAAATATAAAGTAAAATTTGACATTTATTAGGTTATATGACAATTCACTTAATAAAGCATAATGTACAACACTACTACTTGTCAAATTTGAACCTTGGACCTCTTATTTAGAGTTTCAAAGTCTTCACTATTAGGTCCATTCAAGTTGCACATCCGATTTGAATGGATTTTATCAATGCCAAAACATTATAATGGTATTTAAATAGATTGCATTATCAAGGTATTGCTGTATCAAGAAAAAGTTTAACTTCTAGTGTGATTTTTTACACATCCCAATTCCATCATTTCAACAAGTTATTGGATAGAAGGTTTTATGGTCTCTTCCAACCTCTAAATTTAGGCCGACTCTCTAATATCCTTACTAAATTCTAACCTAATCTAATCTAATTGTATGAAATTAATATATGAAAAGTAAATATGGGAATTAAAATACATGAAAAGTAAATTTTTAAGCTTAAGGTGCGAGGGATTTAAATAAAAATATAACTATAGAAAGGAATGTGTGCAAACATTCAACACATGAGAATTTAAATAAAAATATCTTTTCCATTCGATTAATAATTAAAATATAGGCAAAAGGTCTATGCCTCGATCATTGCACATTCTACAATCTAGAAGGGAGTTCCACTATTGTAAAGCAAAAGACTTATCAGTTTCTCACCAATTTTATGACTCATAAAGCATAATGTAGGTTTCATAGAGTGTAGCTCCCAATTATCATGTCTAAAAGATATTTATAATGGACCACATGATTCCTATTTATAATAGGAGTTTACCCTTGAGTTACCTACGCGAGAAACTGTCACTTCTAGTAAAAGTAAAAATGTGGTGGTATCTCTAACCAAATGATTCACCTCTAAATATTACATTCCCTTAAAATTCTAAATAGAGTTTTAAAATGAGTTCTGGTATCACTACATGACAAAATATTGTTTTCCAAAGATACTCGTCATGATATGTGTCTTCATTTTTTATCCCTTTCATGGGTGTCATTAAACCACACTTTACTAAGGTCATTTTTAATTTGTCAAAACAAGGGTAGTGTCTTAAGGATTATATGCACTAGGAAAAATCTAAGCTAAGGATATGTATTGGCTCTATATTCTACAATAATTTAGAAAGTAGAAATCAAACTCATTAAAATAGGAAATAAAATAACTAATGTAAGAAACACACTTGCTTGACAATGGAAACAATTACAATTGACAATGAAGTAACAAACATGAAAGAAATAAAGTGTAAAGCAACTAATAATTCACACTAAGCTACAATAACATAAATATGAAAACAATGCAACTAACTAGTCATCCCAGAAGATGAAATAAAATAACTAAATGACTATCATAATGTTTAGGAAAACTAATAATGAACTAATATTACTTATAACAAATGAAAATATAAAAAAATTGGTTCCTTCCACCTAGCTAGGAGTGGGCCCTTGCTTGTAGCAACATGGAAGGAAAAGTGTCTCAGATCATCTCAAATGAATGGAGTAAAATAACAATTCAACACATAATATTATTGTAGGTTTGAAATTGTTCTCACAAGCTATAATAAATGTTAACTAAAAATCCAACAACATATCAATATATTTTTTCTTTCTATATGCTAAGTCCTAGGGCTTCTTTTTATTATTTTTAATGGAGAGGACAAGGTCCTCTTCTACCTTCATAATTATGCTTGTTATAATAGCAAATAATTGAGTAGATATATGGGTATACTATTCACCAAATGAGGATAGAAGGTTGTTGAAACGATAGTCAAAATAGGTCATAAAAGTTTGCACAAGTTCTAGGTCACCATGATGGAGAGACCTAAAATGGAAGAGTGCAAGTGTAAAAGTATTTTCAATATAAAGATAAAAAATGTAAGATCTACCATTTGTATTTTTCATATGGATTGCTTCAAGTTGTAGCATAATTTAGTTTATCTTTATTTTGAGTACCAACTAAAGTATATTAAAAATATGCTACAACTTGAAGCATAATTTAGTTTATCTTTATTTTTCATATAGGCTTATGCCTATATATTGTACTCATGTATAATACTTCTTGTGAGATTTTTGTGCCAATAGAGTCCTCAAAATTGGATTCCTTATCATAAATATCAAAATTGTGCTTCTCTTATTCTATCCTCCACAATAAACCTGATAGCTTCTATAATTTATCATCCACTAGCAACTGAATGGTGGCTAGGTCCTTTACCACTCCTATCAAATCCTTATACGAGTTTTTTGATAACTTGTACTACTTTCCCTTTAGTTTTTGTAACTTAAAATAAAGTGGCTCTAAATTTGTATAGATTTTAATTACATCTCTAGAATTAGTTGATATTTCTCCTCTCCAAACATTGCATTACTAATACTCGTGGTCTATGATCCACCTAGCAGTGATATGTGCACCCTAGTTCATGGACAAGTTTGTATGGCTTGGAATTTATCCCTACTAACCTATAGAGAAGGCTAGTTCCTTATTGCAATGCAAAAATAAATAAATAAAAATGGAAGAATGCTAAAGAGATAAATAGAGGGTTAGAAAGAGAAAAGGAAATGAAATGTGTATTTAAAAGTGTATGACATTCAACTAAAAACACTGCCATATCCTATGCAAAGTAGAGTACAACTTAACTACATATAGGGTCTAATAGACCGGTAACAAAGCAAAGCCTTGCATAATATAAATTATGCCTAGGTCATACCATATACTACTCTAATAACCCTCAATGATAATCCAAATTGAGTTCAATAATGTTCGAAGTCAAATGGATAATAAAGTGCAATAGACACACAATATTGTTGGAGTTTTGAAGGAAGGTAATGAGTCATATTTGGAAATATTTACAACTCAAGAGAAAGCTAAATAAATGGAGTTGACTAACAAACACATCAAATGATATCAAATGATTCAATAAGAATGAGAGATATCCAAATCACAAAGTGAAAAATGAGATAAAATAGCCTCTCCACTATGAAAATTTATTATCCTTGGGTTTCCTTACATCATGGAATAGAATGAAAATATCTTTACCATGGAGTAGCTAAAACTAGAGTTTGATCTTATAAGCAAAAATGAGGAAGAATCCAACAAGTGGTTGCAACCCACTAGGGAATTAATTATGCTTGAATTCTTCAATAAACTAGCTACTATGGATGCCAAAATACAAGACCTAACAAAAGGATATTCATATCTCTTCTACAAAAAGGACTATAAACTTAAAGGTATCTATAATAAATTCAAAGGATTCAAACTCCCACCATAGTAAATTTACAATGTGGAATGTTGAATATTGCAACCCATGAAGGATACCTTAGCTAACCAAGAGGCACACAAAGGTGGATAGGGAAGGGACCCAATTTTAGAGGAACAAAGGTAGTAAGTGCAAGGTGAAAATTCTAGAGCTCAAAAGTATTAATCTAATTGGGTGATATTTATTTCAAAGTTTTGTTCTGATCCTATTCAATAACTAAATATTCTTTCTAATTTTTTAACCCAATAACCAGTGAAGAAGGCTTCCTGGGTTTTCCTTTTTTTGCAAGCAAAAATTCCTAAGAGGTGGCAATAATATGGGTTCATGAGATTCCCAACGTAGATAGGTCCTAGAAACTATTTCTAGACTATGAATATTATAAAATTTTATTAATTAATTACAAGGAGACCTCACTAGGAATGAAATCCAATCAAATATCAAAGGAAGCTTACTGATCCTAAATTTGACTAAGGGATCAAATCCCAACCACTTCAAAGTCCAAAACAAGAATGGACAAAACATTACAATAATAATATTAGCAATAGGTTTGCAATTACCTTGATCACTTAGGCTAAAGAAAACCATGAATGATTGGGTACATGAATGACTATGTATATGTGTGGCTAGATGCATAAGTGACTAGAAGTAGTAAATGATGATGTTAAAAAAACCTTATAATAGTACCAACCATGTCCTTGAATCCTCAATAATAAGTAAAATACCTACAATAGGTGGATATAAAAAATGAACACTCTTGGATAGGCCTCTTTCAACAAAAATCATGGACATAAAAGGCATGGACCACCTGGAAACTTCTCAACCATCCATAAAGAAGTAGTTAGACAAGAAAGGAATAACTAGTCCTCTATAACCTCTAACAATATCAACCACTAATCATAAAAATAAGTGTATGCAATGTTGATAACTAGCTCAATAATAATATGTAGTATGAGAAGTTGAGTGTGCTCAAGAGAATCAAGCTTATTGAAGACACATGGTTACAAAATATAATGTTTTGTGTTGGGTCAAAATGGTTGGTAGTGACAAGGAAAGAAAGAAGCAACCACTTCCTCAAGCATGTTGATGAAGCATACACCCTAAACTGGGCTAGGTTGTGTCTGTTATTGTTAGGTCTATGACAGGATATACTTGTAATCATTAGCTAGTCTAGTATAGTAATCTATAAATAAATTAATTTACCTCCATATGAGTGTCAAAATTAAGTGTTTACCTATTGTATACTATGCAATTTAATTTTTCTTCTTAATGAATCATTTTAAAAGCACATCCATACCTTAGATAATCTTTGATCCTGTAATAATAGGATCAAAAAATCTTACACTAAGAAGGTTCACAATAATTCTTTTGAAGTAGGGGGGCTTGTCTTCAAAGAAAACCAAAGGAACACTAATGCTTGAACTAATATAAAAGATGAATTTAAGCCTAATTGGATAGGCCCCTTTGTCATAATATTCAAGTTTAGTTTAAGACCCTATCATAAAGAAACCCTATACAATAAATATCTTAAAGAACCATGAATATTATGCACCTCAAAAGGTATTATTTATAACCTTTTCTCTTATTTTCTTCTAGTATTATTTTCTTGAGTTCTTTTGGAATCTAGGGAGAGGTCGAAGTGTTGACTATAATATACTTATATCATCATTGAGAATTCTAGTATTTCACTTCTTCTTTGCACTCATTTGATCATATTATCTCAATTCCTCTACTTCTCCTACTAGATTGCCCAAGATCTCTTTTGTGCAAACTTTCATATGTTTGCTTTCTCATTTTGCTTGCTTACATGTCTTATTTTGCATGCAATTATTTAATTTTTTTCTTTGCATTAATTCATGAGATATAGTTTACTTATGCTTAATAATCATACTTGCATAAGAGTACTTGTTCATGTAGATTCTCAAGGATTTTGCAATGAGACAATGATGACATCTAATCAGTTTTAGCTCATATATATTGTACTTGCACTAGGTTTCTAATGCTTATAAAATCCCCAAAATTAGGGTATTCTTTTATTATTCACCCATTGGGATGATATGATTACCCCTATAACATATATATGGGTAACTCTGTGCTAGTAGGATCATTGTCTTTTATTTTATGCATTTGCATATGGTTGCATAAGTTGGCATAAAAATCACCCTTGGTTTTCTTCATCTTATTTCCTATTGAATATAGATAATCATCATTCCTTTCATATTCATCACCTAGATTATATCCTTTATTCCTTTCATCATGTGTTTCAACATATTTGTTCTTTATTAAACCTATTATCTACCTTTTGCTTGTTTATTTATTACGTTTCTCTCATCTTATGTTAATATGTAGATATCGTGTGGTGGATCATAGCTCACCATCCTCTAGTTCATATATATGCTCATTGAATACATTAACATATATCATGGGATAATGACACTAGGATCCATCACTTGTTTCTTCAAGAAAAAATGATATTTCACTTCTTATTCTTCTTGTATATCCCTTGACCGTGTAAGTATAAAGCCATCTAAATATCCCCAAGTTAAGGGATATTTTATTTCTCTTTCTACACTTCCACTTCTTATATATCTCTTGTATTTCCCTTGACCTTGTAAGTATAATCATATTCTTCCTTTTCCCCCAATTCAAAGGATATACTCTTTTCTCATTATTTTGTTGCCCAAATGAATTTTAGATAATTAAGGAGGATGTATTATAACATTTATGGATGGTCATAAAATTTTTGTCCAATGATTTTTGTCCTTAGATGTTATAGGGCATCCCTTCTTGGTCATTTGTCAGATGTTTGTGATTATTATTCTCTCCAATACTTCAATATTTTTCTCACTCTTTCTCCCCCCTAACAACTCCCTAATAATCAAGGAGGACCTCTTACAATATTTGTAGATTATCATGCATATTATCATGTATTTGATTGTTCTTGGATGTTTTAAGGAGCCCCTTCTTGGTTGTCTATGAGTTGGTTAGGGTTTGCCATCTTACTATCTATACACTTTAATTCTTATTTCTCTTTCTTGCTTCTTCCTAAATAAATCCTAGGTAATAAATAAGAAGATTGTATGATGTTTGCAGATTAACATGTATCTCATCTAGAATCTAATAATCCTTAAACATTATATGATGTCTGTTCTTTGTTTTATATGATCTGGTTGGAGCTACTTTGTTACATCTTTTATTTTCCTTTGTGATATTTCCATGTATTCACATATATTTGATCATATTCAAAATTCTATCATAATTACCTTTGATTTTTATTCATTAATAAAACACATAGGTATATTACAATAGCATATATTGAAATGATACTTATTTTTATTTTATCTCCCTCATTGGCCTTTTGGTTGTTGAGGGATGTTTGTAGGATAGGCTAGATATTGCATTAATATCATTTTATGGTTTTCATATGGCCACTGACTATTTTACAAGTGTCCCTTGGCTATCAAAATATCAACATGGACACTATCTTATTATTTGCATTCTCATGTTAACAAGGACATGAGGGCAAGATATTTTTATCTCTTGAACATATACCTCTTATTGTGTAATATTTAGTTATAAGCTATCTTGTTTTCATCCCTTGTTTTATCCTCTTGTATATACTCCTCTCTTTTACTTCTATTCTCTTCATTATTCTTGCTAACAAGGGAATTAGGGCACAATATACTCACTTCTTAGTATTATGTTTTTTGCACTTTAACACTAAGGTGTTAGTTATCTTGCTAGCTTCTCTCATTTGAACATTTCATGACTTTTCTCTCCCATTCCTCATATTTCTATACACTTATATATATCACATGTGAACACACACATGATTTACTTAATTACATATCCCTCTTGAGGTTACAATACCATGGTACCTTCGTTTGTTGCCCATAATTACACATCGTACTTGATTATTTGATCTCCTAGGTTATATTGCTATTGCACCTTCACTAGTAACCTATAATCACACACGTTACTTGATCACTTTATCATATTTACTTGGTCACTTGCAAGCACACACCATCACTGGATATTGCTTCTCTTTTGTTGGATCACTACAAACACATCTTACTTGGTCATTTTTTGTGATACACTTTTAGTCCTCAGCCAACCATCAACCATTGTACATAGTTACTTATAGGCCTTACAACTACTATATATCTATATATATAGATATATTGGGTCATAGCTCGACCCTCAATATTTTTCTTAGACTTGTGTGATTTTGATCACACTAATCTCTACCAATCTATGTTGATATTGGTGACATGGTCTAAGTGTCTCTTCCATTATTTGACCTATTTTGTAGCCTTTTATTTCTTCTCTCTCTCTTATTCTTGTCATTGTTTTTCTTCCATCACTTTCCTTAGCTAAATATAATAATATAACAATCATATGCTAATCATAAAACATAAAATTATCATAATCATTCAACACATCTTTTTTCAATTATAAATAAAATATAGATGTTATTAATTTAAAAAATAGAGAGTACATCCTATCCAATATGTTGATGTGCAACAATAGAAAATTGGCACACTTGACCATCCTCTAGTATCTATCCTATGGGAAGCATGCCACACTCAAAATTGGCATGTCATCTCATCCCTCCCTAATCCTATGAGCTTGACTCACCTGCTCTACCTGTTGGTGGTGGTCTTAATGGAGGTATGTTCATGGAGCATGAGATGATCCATGTCCATGACTAGGATCTATTGTGTGATTATCATGAGGACGATGGAGGTACCCTCTAATTTGGTAGGATGACCTAATAGTACATCATCTGATAAAATTCCTCTTGTTGTATTGATACATGAAGGTCTACCCATACCCTTTGTAGCTTCTCTTGTAGTAGTTTGATGACCTGATCATATTGGCCATATACAATGATAAACATCCCATCTGAGTGAGCTTATTGTATCTTACTCTAATATTACCATCTCGACCCTCATTCCAACTCTCTCTATTGTGACCTTATATTGCTTAGTGATGATATCATTAATGGTGCCCATTACCTCTACCAACCTCTTGGATTTATCCTCATGCAATAGGTCTATCTCCCTCCATAGTTGGGCTATCTTATCCCATATAGCATCCCTATTTACCTTCAAATCATATTAACCCATTTTCCCACTAGGACTTACCTCCATAACCATGGTGGCAAATATTGTCACCCCCTCTCTACCTAGCACCACATCTATGATTGTTATCAATGTCTTTATGGACATCATGACCTCTACCATCACCTCCACCTACCTTTTTCTAGACTACCCTACCATCTATTTTTATCTCTCTATCATCCATCAGGTAGTTTTCCACAATGCAACTTGTATACCCCAATCCATCACATAGAACCTATGAATAAGCATCGTTGGTGAGATATGTGCATGAATGATACCCCTATACCATATCTTGTATCCCATGGATACCTTGATATTATCCACTCCTGGATCTATGTATAGTAAATTGTTGATGTTATCATTCATAAAACTAGCTAGATCAGGTGGCCCACCTACTCCTAAAGGATCTCTCCTCACCTATCGATAATATTAGTCATCCATTTCTAGTATATGCTACTAGATACCAAACTACCTTTGCACCCAATCAAAATAGAGCAACATCTACTTATCTTAGTCTATGATCATTCATTTTATTCGTTAGACCCACACTAGCTCATGCCCATCCTCTACCAACCTAGGGTGTAGCTGCCATGCATTCTAGATCATCTTCTAGTCTCACAACTCATCTATCACCATTAACTTTGGTGCTAGAGTTCCTGTAAAAGTCCTCTACATGTTCTCATAGTGGTGTGACCATTAGTAAGCTGCTAGTCACTTCGAACTCAATAATAGCCTTGGTAATCCATGTAGCCTTTGTACTGCTATGTGCTCCTAGCACCAAACCTTTAAGAGGGTAATGCAAGAAAAACCATGACCTCTCTTGTACATGTTGTTATACAACATCCTATACAACCGAGCCCAAACCAATAGTCGCCAAGTGATTTGCACCTACTAGTTCCTCATGTCTACAACCATCCTTGCCAAGGACCATGGAAGGTGCCTCCTACTCATGTGACACACTAGAAGCTAATCCACCATATCGTAGAGTATGTAGGTTAGATATGAGATGTCATACCTCTTGACCATATCATTCACATGCACCCCACTTTGCTAGATATCATGGTATAGATCCCTTATCAGTATTTATAATGCCACCTACAATATCCTAGCTTTGTAAACCCCTTACCTCTAATCAAAATCCACAAAATCTACCACATGTCATCTAGTGTTATGGTAGCCTCCCTTTTTGGTAACCACAAAGTGGATAACTTCAGATACCACTTCTCCATCAATGTTGTTAGGAGTGTCCTATTGCACTCCATCCAAAGCATCTCTATCGCCTAAAAGAGCCCCACTATCTACAACACCCCTCTATCAACAACCATCAACTCATTCAAGGATGTCTCTAGTATCTCCAATCTCCACTCCCTCCTCTATAACATCTAACTACAAAAACAAATCACACAAAATTATCATTAGTATCCATCATGAAATCAAATCATACTCTAAAAACCCTACTTATCATTCATCACTTTCTAACACCCCTCATCACTCTATATTTCTTCTATCTCTCTTCATTTATCTTTCTCTTCTTCATGTCTTCTTCTCTCTTCTTCCTCCATGACTTTGTGCTCCATCCATCTAGGACATGAATTCACAAATTCGTACTCAACCTTTGCAAGTCATGAATTTATTTTCCGTAGTTAGCCACAATTTTGTAGACCCATGTATGTGATTTCATGATCCCAATTATTTTGTCAATTCGTACTCTTGAATATTTAATGTTATTTCCTATTTTTATTTCTTTGTTTCTATTTATTTTTTATCAAAGAAAAGATGTAAATAAACGAAGACATGATTTCAGTTAAAATTGTCACATTTGAAAACCTATTACATAAGTGATTTGTTTCTGTTGTTGACTCCAGAGGTGATCATGCTTTTGAATTCTAAGAAGTCTAAGAGCCCATCACCGTTGGAGTCGTATCTATCGATCATTTGCTGGCAGTTACCCAAATTTTGGCCCTCTCTCAATCCCATATTACATAATACCTTCTGGAGCTCCGTGGAAGTAATATATCCATCCTGATCAAGATCATACATCCTGAAGGCTTCCATGATCAAGTCGCCGGCCTCATCGTCATCGTCTTCGTCTCCATCTTTGAGGATTGATTCGCACATTCCAAGGAACTGATCGAAGGACAAGCTCCCGTCTTGCCAATCGGCCAAACGCTGTATGTCATTTTCCGACATATGTAATCCAATCCTGCTTAGGAAACCCTCCACGTCATTCACAGAAACCTTTCCGTCGCCGTTTTCATCCAAGGTGTTATATATTCTGCGGAGTTCATTTGCATCGAATGAAAATTCCATCTATAATCTGCAAATCTCGCCAATTGCAACGCGAAAAATCTCTAATGAAGGCAGTGCAGATTGCACGCTTTTGCAAATTCAGAGACTGTGAAAATTGAAATGGAAATGAGAGATCTCAAACCATGAACGATTTGTTGCACCGGGATGTGTATGTATGTATACTTCCTTGCCTATTAATAATAATCGAGTCCAGAGAAGCGCGGGCGGTCTGAGGCTTCGTCACGATTCTGGATGCCGTAACGTGGAATCGTGTTTTTGGGCGGCAAGGCGTTGAAGTTACACGATCTTCTTTACACGCATTACCCACACGTCTTTACACGGTATTTAGAATTCAGTTCGGCTTAACGTAAAGGTCTTACAGATAAGTGTTAAATTCTATTAATAAGTGGGGTCCTCAGTGAGTCGGCAGGTTAACGATATTATTTCAGAAAAAAATTGGTCCCATCGACACGCTCGACGATAATGCGTCCTGATCTATGTCCAACACGGTTTCATGATGTGTCTGTCGCACGCGTTTTCGTCTATATGACAACATTAACATTCACCTTAGAGGGCATCTCACAACAAGTCAATGTAAGGAAGTCAAATGTATTAATCAAACAAACAACAGTTAGTATAAAAATATTATTGATCAAATAAATAAAAAGAAAACAGTACAGCCTTCACCGGTTTTATACAAAAAGTATAAATCAAACAAACAATTATAAATCAAACAAATAATTGTGTATAGAAAGTATTGATCAAACAAATATAAAGAAAACAGTACCTTCTAACAGTCGTATATAAAAAATATAAATCAAACAAACAGTGTATTGATCAAACAAACAAAACAACACAACCTCATAAGAAGTATAAATCAAATAAACAGCAATTGTTTATAAAAAGTATTTGATCAAACAAACAAAAAGAAAACAACACAAAAAATATAAATCAAACAAACAGTGTATTGATCAAACAAACAAAACAACACAACCTCATAAGAAGTATAAATCAAATAAACAGCAATTGTTTATAAAAAATATTTGATCAAACAAACAAAAAGAAAACAACACAACCTTTCGACGATTATATATAAAAAATATAAATCAAACAAACAACTTTTTATTGATCAAACAAACCAAAAAACACAATTCATGTTGCTTTCGACTGTGATTTCTTGAACTTATTTATATGTCTGTCTGAATAGAATTGGAGACGTGTTTCTTCGTTTCCCTGGCATTTCTCGAGAAACAGTTAGTTGACGAAAGGATATATTAAAGTCCAAGAATAATAATTTTTAGTATGACGCGCTTAAATCTTTAGATTGTTCCAAAGGGATAGGAAACTCATCAATGAAGCATCAAATTTTACATGTTAAATAGAATTTTGTCATTTTCTGAACAGGGAATATAATATTAAATTTGATTCATTGATCGTTAGACAGCAAAGAGGAAGGGTACATGGAGACTGTGCCAAGTCCTTTTGTGCAGGCAAGGTTGAAGAAGGCCATATTTTATATTTTCACCGTTCCACACTCCACGTACAAATGGTAGCCAATAGTTTTTAATGTAATGACGTTTATTTATTTTTTATAATCTTTTTCGGGTACAATGGTGTTAGGAAATTAAAGCATAGTGACACAAAATACTGAAAAATAATTTACATACATCAAATAACTCTATCACTATGCAGAAATCAATTATAAAAATGAAACAATCTCACAGTAACATTGAATCGCAGGCCTCTTCGAGGGGGCAATCTCCTTCAATATTTTATTAGCTTGCAAAAGGATAATCTTGTCCATGGCTTCATATCTTTTTAAAGGAAAACTGCTCAAGAGGTGGCTTACATGCAAAATGCCACTTGAGATAAAATCTCCCACCAAATGGCGGTTACAATCTTGATAAAAATGGTTACATGCAATGGTACCACTTGGCGAGGTAACTTACTACATCGGTTACAATATTGATAAAAAATGTTACATGAGATGGTACCACTTGGTGAGGTACCTTTATTGCCATCTACATTACTAAGTATTGCATAATAAAATTAAAATGGGATCCCCATGTTGGAAGTGGGTTATTACATATGTAAATGAGAATTACAACATGGTGTTAGGATAGGATCCTAACATGTCCTTCCCCTTCGAAAAGCTTTGTCCTCAAAGCTGAAATTGAGGAAACAGGTGCTGGAGGTGATGGAGAGACTCCCATGTAGCATCTTCTAGCTGGAGCTCACACCACTAGACAAGGACTTATGTGATGGTACAATTGCGAAGAGTGCGGGTGCAACGATCCAACAACTATTTTGGTTCGAGTAAGATGGACCCTTCCTCATCCAATTCTGGTAATGCTGATTGAACCTGTACCTGTGTGCCCACAACTTTCTTTAGAGACAAAACACGGAAAATAGGATGGAGCTTGGAGGTCAGCGGAAGAGCCAATTTGTAAGTAGTGGAACCAATTCGCTCTAGAACTTGGTAGAGCCCATAGAATTTTATAGAAAGTTTTTGGCACCAATAGATTTGGAGGGATGATTGTTTGTATGACTACAAGCGAAGGAAAATCATATCACCCACATCAAAGCTATGCTCGAATCGATGTTGGTCGGCCTGTTGTCGCATATGGTTCTGGACCATGTCCAAATTATACTTCAACTGATGAAGGACATCAGTCTACTGGCGAAGAGTAATGTCGACTTCCTAGACCCTGGAGCTGTCTAGAATGTATGAAGAAGGCATGGGTGGGGGGCGCCCATAAACAACCTCAAAATGAGTGAGTTTGGTAGCTGTATGATAGGACGTGTTGTACCACCATTTGGCCAAAGTAATCCACTTCGTCCATTGAGAAGGATGATCAAATGTAAAGCAATGAAGATAGGTCTCCAAACATTTTTTGACAATCTCAGTTTGATCATCCGGTTGCAGATGATAGGCTAAACTCATTTTGAGCTTCATTCCCTGCAACTTAAACAACTCTTGCCAAAAATGACTAGTGAAGGTTGGGTCTCGATCGGACACAATGGAGGTGGGCATACCATGAAGGTGAAAAATATAATCAAGGAAGATTTGGGTAATGGTGGAGGTTGTGTAAGGATGGGCAAGGGGACAAAAATGAGCATACTTCGAAATGTCATCCACTACCACGAGAATAATAGACTTCCCACCCGATTTAGGTAACCCTTCAATAAAATCCATAGAAATATTAGTCCAAACCTGATCTAGAATGGGCAAGGATTGAAGAGTACCCAGAGAATGAACTGTTTCACCTTTCATCTGTTGGCAGGAATCACAAGCTGCCACGAAGTCACGCATGTCTTGTTTCATACCTTTCCAGAAGAATGTGCGCTTGAGAAGTTCATATATTTTAACAAATCCAGAATGACCTACAGAGAGCAGTGTGTAGTTTCTTCATGAAGAGGTCACAGAGTGGTGAAGCACAAGGAATAACAAGGCATTGGCGATAAAACAAATCCTGGCCATCCCAATTGTAGCCTGGGTATGAAGTCAGATCAACTTGAAGTGAAGCCATCAAAGCTTGCATATCTGCATCTTAAAGTACCTCTTATCATAAGGAATCGATCCATTGGGGGACAGGTGAGGAGATAGCACATTTCATACTGAGGACCTCAAATTTATGAGAGAGAGCATCAACCGTAAGATTTTCTTTGCCCTTCTTATAGGTGATATCATAATCGTATCCCATGAGTTTAGAAACCCATTTTTGTTGTTGTAGGGTAGAAACCCGTTGTTCTAAGAAATATTTGAGACTCTGATGGTCTATTTTAATGGGAAATGGTGCCCAATGAGATAAGGTCTCCAATGGGTGACAACATGTAAGATGACCAAAATATCTTTGGCATATGTAGGTTTTCCCAAATTACACTCAGAGAGTGCCTTACTAGTGAAGGCCAAGGGTCTCCCTTCTTGCATCAATACTGCACCAATGCCATGACTGGAAGCGTCACTTTCAATGATGAATGGTTTAGAGAAATCTGGAATGGCTAGAACAGGTGTGGTGGTGATGGCATGATTTAATTCAAGAAAGGCTTGATCAGCGGACCCTAACCAAGTGAAAGAGTCCTTATTTAACATAGATGTGAGGGGAGCTGCTATTTTCCCATAATTACAAATAAATTTCCTGTAATAACCTGTAATTCCTAAGAATCCCCGAAGTCCTTTGAGAGTGTGGGGTTTTGCCTAGTCCTAAATTTCCTGAATCTTCTTAGGGTCGACCTTGACACCATATTTGGAAACAATGTGTCCTAAATACTCCACTTTAGTCAGACCAAAGGAGCACTTAGACCGCTTAGCAAAAAGTTGATGTTGGGCCAATAACTGTAATGTCTGATCCACATGGGTAAGGTGTTCTTCCCGCTAGTGGCTATAAACCAATATATCATAAAAAAACTAGGATGAACATCCACATGAAGGGACATAAGATGTTGTTCATAAGGCTTTGAAATGTGGATTGTGCATTTGTCAAACCAAATGGCATTACCAAGAACTCATAGTGACCTTCATGAGTACGAAAAGTAATTTTTGGAATATCCTCATCCTTGAGCCTGATTTGATGGTACCCCAAATAAAGGTCCAACTTGGAGAAGTACATAGATCCATGTAATTCATCCAATAATTCACCCATTACTGGAATGAGAAATTTACCCTTGATGGTGATCTTATTGAGCTCACGGTAGTCTACGCACAATAGCCAAAAGCCATATTTCTTGTGAACTAGAAAAACTAGAGAAGAATAGGGACTAGTGTTGGGTCGAATGACACATGCCTTGAGCAATTCCTGTACCATCTTCTAGATTTTTGACTTGAGAGTATGAGGATACTGATACGATCTGATGTTCGATGGTGCACTACTTGGAAGTAGTGGAATAGCATGGTCATGAGAGCGACAAGATGGAAGTGTAGTTGGTTCTAAAAAATGCCATTGTGCTTGGTTAGAACAAGTTGTAAATCTATTGGAAGTGGATCTGTTGTAGAAGTGGGTGGCTGAATTGAAAATATTTGTGCAATGACCCCATGGGAGGACTTTTTCAACTTCTCCATGTTATTGGAACTAATAATTTGTGTAGGGCTAGCCTTGATACCCTTGAGGGTATATGTTTGTCCATTTTGTGAAAATTGTAGCCATAGTTATACAAGGTTGTAGGAGAAAGTGCCCAAGGTGCTCATCCATTGGGATCCTAACACAACGTCACATCCTCCCAATTGGAGGGTGAACATATCTTGCTTGAGTTCATAATCCCCTATCTAAATTTTGAAATTTCGACATTTACTTTTACAAGGTAAGGTGCCTCCATTGGCCACCATGAATTAAAAATAATTGCATGAGTGTATATAGCAGTTGGTCCGTTTGGCCACCTGAGGATCAATAATGTTGTGCGTACTACCTAAATCAACAAGAATTATGAGACGTTGGCCTTTGAAATAACCCACAACTCTCATGGTTTGTGGGGTTGTAATCCCGACAAGAGCATGGACTAAAATTTTTGCTGGTGTTTATGATGGTTACTCTTCTTGTGGAGTTGGTACCTCAGTTGTATCACTCTCCTCATCACTATGGTCACTATTTTTTGGTTCCTCCACATCTATTAAAAACAATCTCTTATTTGCACATCTATGCCCCTTCGTAAACTTTTCATCACAATTATAACATAACCCTTGGGTGCGACGCGCATCCATTTCCTCTGTAGTCAGCCGCTTGGGAGCAGGAAGTTTATTATCAATATTGTTTTGGACTTGAGGAGGGAAAGAAGGTCAGTTATGCAAAAATCATGGTGTCCGCCTTTGAGTTGAGAGTTTAGATTCGACCAATAAGGCTAAACTGATAGCCTCCATCATGGTGTGGGGTTTTAACATCTTGACTTTAGCCTGGAGATCATATCGTAACCCACTAACAAAATAGCTCATAGAAAATCCCTCATTCAAATCCTTAGTTTTATTGGTCAATTTCTCAAATTGGGTCTGGTAATCATGACCTAAGGTGATTTGTTTTAGCTTTGTTAGTGCACCTGTAAAGTCATCATAGTCATTGGGGCTAAATAAGGTGAGTAGTTGGGACTCAAAGTCCTCCCAAGATAGATCAGAGTTAGCAACCCGTAGCCATTGGAACCAATGTAATGCCTCAGATTCTAGGTTGAAGGAAGCCATCTGAACCCGATGATATACAGGGACATTATGGAGTCAAAAGAATTGATCAACCCGACATAACCACCCATCGACATCCTTTCCATTGAACTTAGGGAAGTCTAATTTAGGCATTCTAAAGGTTGGATCCTGATCAAAGTGATTTTTATCTAGTGTTCGTCGACCTTGTTTAGAGTTTTCAGCATGGTGTTCAGTTTTGGTGCTGCCTTGCAATTTGGTCTCCATATCTGTGAGTTGTTCTTCTAAGAGGATTCTAGTGTTATCCTGATCTAGTCGAAGCTCTCGAATATTTGTGCCTATGTTCTTGTTTGCAGAGGTCAAGTCAACAATGGATTTTTGTAGGTTGGCCAATAATGTGCCCAAGTCTAAATCCTTTTGTTGTTGTCCTTGAGTGTCGCTTGCCATTGTAGTCCCTCTTGTGCTGAGTTACTAAAAATAGACCTCAGATTTTAGGGGTTACTATTTTTAGTAAGGGATCTAAAAAAGTGTTTGGGTATGGTGTGTCAAAATGATCAACTTGAAAAAATAATCACAATGAGCTTATCCCATAACACTAATTTTTTTTTTCTATTTTTAGTAAGTTGTCCAGAAAAGTGCTTGGGTATGGTATATCAAAATGATCATCTCAAAAAGATAATCACAATGAGATATATATCAAAACACTAAATTTGGGCACCCCATACATTTTTTTTTTATCTACTGTGTTGACGAGTCTACTAGTGTTCTCTATTTTTTATTTGGAGTTATGGTTCAAAAGTTTACCTCTAGGATAAACTGTCACTGAATTTTGTAGTCTGTACCCTGACCATTGTGTCACTCATTGTTCTCTATCCCTATCACCTATACTAGGGTTACTGGCATAGTTTCTACTTTTGACCTTAGGGATTTTTTTGTCACTAACAACTCTGTTTCTAACACTAAAAGTCTGCAATTCTTGACTAGTATAGAGGACTATTACTGTTGACCTGACTACCACTATTACTATCTTGACTATTACTATCACTGTCCTGGTGGTTAAAATTCTGACCACAGGATGTTTCAAACACTTGCAAAAAATTTTCTTGACTGTTGGTGCATGCAACTTGATTTTTGTGATAAGGAAAGCCTTATCTGTATGCTCACTTTTGGGGATGGTGAATGTAGGTTAGCAGAACAGGGATGGGTTGATTTGCGGGTGGATGATACTTTGATTTTTTTTTGTTTTCTTGAACCAGGGTATGCTAAGTAAGGGAGTATGTAATACACATAGGCCCTCTGTTATACCGCAGTGATGAACAATAGTGCTCGGACCAATATTTCAGGCCACTACTCAAGGAGGATTCCACACATACCCTTGAGCACACTATTATGCCTCTCTGACAGTATGGGAGGGTAATCGTTCGGGATGTTGTGTCCCATGGACTATGTATAATACAAGGTCAAAAAGCTTCATAATAGAAAAAATCTTGTTTAAACCTAGATTGTCTCCCAATATACCCGAAGATACGTGGGAGCTCAATTCTATGCGCAAGTGTTGTCTGAGGCCTGGTTATTGGAGCCTAATTGCCCCTCACTTCACTAGACGCTTTATGGGCTATCTAGCTTAGCCAATAATGACAAATTCTTCATGATATTTTAAAACCCCCGACACATTGTTTCTAACCTACATAACTACTATATTTGTTTTTTGGTATTTTATGATTTTTTGAGAAAAAAATCACTGTATTTTTTTATTTTTTATTTATTTTGATAAATGAAAAACAGAAATAAAAAAAACACACAGGAAAAGTATACCTAACAGGTGGAATGACTAGCAAGAATCGTCTTAGTTGCAGCAGAACTTAGCCCTGGAAAGCACTCTGATACCACTTGTTAGGAACCTACTATTAAAATAAAGCACACTCACACAAAATACTAAAAAATAACTCACATACATCAAATAACTCAATATCACTATGCAGAAATCAATTACAGAAATGAAACAATCTCACAATAACACTGAATCATGGGCCTCTTCGAGGGGGCAACCTCCTTCAATATTTCATTAGCTTGCAAAAGGATAATATCGTACATGGCTTCATATATTTTTAAAGGAAATGTGATCAAGAGGTGGCTTACATGCAAAATGCCACTTGAGCCAGAATCTCCTACCAAATGACAGTTACAATATTCATAAAAATGGTTACAAGCAATGATACAACTTGGCGAGGTAACTTACTACATCGGTTACAATATTGATAAAAACAATTACGTGATATGGTACCACTTGGTGAGGTACCTTTATTGCCACCTACATTACTAAGTATTGCATAATAACATTAAAATGAGATTCCCACGTTGGAAGTGGGTTATTACATATGTAAATGAGAATTACAACATAGTGTTATGATAGGATCCTAACAAATGGAGATTGTTTCATATTCTAATAGAATGCAGACCACAACCACTGCAAATATGAATGGATATACAAATATTTTAATTAAGGCTTTGAATAAATAACGTGGCAGGTAAAGAGTAAAGAACACAGATGCTTCGTCTTATATATTCATACTTCAAACGTGCCATTCATAAGTTTATTATTACTACTATTTTTTTTTTCAAATCTCTACTAATATTGTGTGACATGCATAATTCATTTGTAAGAATATAATTATGATTGTTTTAAATCTCTGATGTTGTGGGATATGTATGAATTATATATTCAAATTGTATCGGTAAATTTAGGACAATTGTAATCTTGGTTCATAATTGCAAACTTTTAGTGACTTAAAATATTAACTATTAAATTTAATTTTATACTTTTAATAATTTTAACAATTTCATAAAATATTATATTTTATTTTACACATAATTCATCTAGGTTTAGTATCTATAATGAAAACAAAAGCAGAGTATATGCTAAAACATACATAGGAAAAAAAATGTAAGCAAAAACATAAACAATAAATAAAAGGACTAAATATTTTTAGAAAAAACATTTATTTGTTTAAAAAACCACCATATGCAATGTTACATGTATATATATTTTTATAATCATAAAATGAGAGTTTTTTTTTAATTTTTCCACCAAAATAATATTTTGGAAGACTAAATGTTTATGCTGATGTGTAACAACATTTTTAAGTTGACCAAAAAATATAGTCTTCAAAAATGGGTGTCCGCAAACTTTCCATAAGATTTTTTTTATTAAACAGAACAATTGTGCAACATCTGCACATTGTAACAAACTCCCACTTGATGCAATATATTTCTACAATTGTGATCTCTGACAATATCAATATCCAATTAATGGCATGCCTGACTCAAGCCCTTCATATCAATTTTCTTTGACAACAACTCAGTTTTTGAAATCAATTGTTTATTATTTCCAATCTAGAGGATGTCATCCACATACAAAACCAAAATTATGAATATTTTACTTTCTTTTTTGTAATACATACATGGATCTATAGTAATACATACATGGATCTATAGGGTTACAAGAAAACCCATTCTACAACACATAGCTATCAATTTTTTTGGTACCATTCTCTAGGAGACAACTTCAATCCATAGAGGGATTTATTCAAGCTACATCTCCTACTTCAAAACCTTTAGATTACTCCATGTATATTTTCTCCTTCAAATATCTATGTAGGAATGTTGTCTTTACATCCATTTGTTGAATCTCTAAATCAAAAGTAATAGCATATGCAAGCATATGTCTAATATAAGGTAACATCACAATGAGATCGTGTTTTATAAAAATATATACCTAGGATTTGAGAGAACCCTTTTGCAAAAAACTTGGCATTATATCTTTCCACATACCCATCAGGCCTTAACTTCTTTTTGAAAACCCATTTGTTGCCTAGCATATTTATGCTAGTAGGTTTATGAACTAAATACCATGCATGGTTCTTCTTAATTGAATCTATTTCTTCTTGCATGGTATTATTTCAATGGTCTTTCTTTGGACTATTCTTGTTATTTTTAAATGTGAGAGGATCATCACAATCAACTATAAATCCATAGAAATAATCTTGAAAAATGTTCAAAATATGTCTCTCTTCTAGTTATTCTAGGCTACTCTAGTAATTCTTGGACCTCTTCTCTAAAAGTTGGAGAATCAGTCTACTTAATTTGTTGATCCTCTTGATGCACATCTTCAAGCACATAAGCAGGTAGATATTCACCAGGCCTTTGTAGGCTTGAAATATTATCTAGAATATCAAAGGCTATTGTTTCTTAAGTTTAATAGGGCTGAGCATGTGCTTCACTTGAAGGTTGACATGTCATAGTACATTCATGTAAACTAACCTTCTCTTTCAATCGGTACTATAATTAATGTTGCTAATTATCTTAGTTTTTTTTTTTTTTAAATTGCATATCTACTGAATCAATTATGTTTTCATGTGAAATCCATTATTTATATCTTTTTGTTCCAACTTATCCATAAGCAACAAGAATGTATTTCTTATATTTTTTATTTAACTTTATTTTCTCTTTTTATGAGGAATGTGCATAAATATCTGACAACAAAAAAACCTCAAATGAGATATTGATGGATTTATTCCACTCCATACCACTTATGGTGTCTTATCATTTGAAGCAGTGCATGGTGATAAATTAACCAAATAGTTGACAATTGAGATTGCTTCAGCCCAAAACCCTTTATTGAGCTTTGCATTTGATAGCATGCTCCTCATCTTCTTCAGTAGTGTTCTATTCATTCTCTCTACTATTATATTTTGTTGAAGTGAATAAGGTGTAGCACTTTATCTAGAGATGCCTTTCTACCTACAAAACTCTTCAAATTTAGAAAAATATTATTCTCCTCCATTGTCGCTATGCAATATCTTGAGTTACCTACCTATCTATCTTTCTACATTAACCACAAACCTTTAAAAATGATTGAAGATGCCACTTTTTTTCTTCAAAAATATAGTCCACACTTTTTTATTGTGATCATCAATAAAAGTGGTAAAATAATGCACCACCAATAGATGGAATATCCATAGGACCAAAATATTTGTAATAACAAGATCCAAAACAAATTTAGCTTTGCGTTGGTGATAAGAGAAGGTTACATTTTTTTGTTTTTCTATCACACATGATTCACAAAAGCTGGGAGTGCTAGAGTTGATATCCTTGAGGCCATGCAAAATACCTTTGTTGATAAACTAATTCAAGGTGGTTTCTCCTAGATGGCCAAGTAACTTTTTGTAAATAAGATAATCTCTAACATCTCTTTCATCATTTTTCTTAGTTATATTAGCTTCATTTATAGAGGAAATATTGTAATGAATTTTCTCACAAGGACTAACATATAGTTTAAACAAAGTGCTTTTCTTATTTCCTTTTGCAAGCACTAGTGAACCTTTGGTGAGCTTGCATCCTTCATATGAGAAGGTAAAACATACTTGTTTTTTATTGTTGTTCAATTGAGAGAATATTTCTTCTCATATTAGGGACATATCTAAATTTTTTCAAGTACTTGACATCTCCACATAAATCCTTCATAGGAATTGTACCTTCTCCTTCTACATCAGAAAAGGCATTATCACCAATATAAAATTTTACATCATTTACCTCTTTATAATTAAAAATGACTCATGATGTGGTGTCATATGGAAAGAAGCTCCTGAATCTATAATCTAATATTGAAGACACGATTCACCTAGTAGATAGGAAAAAGTAAGAAATATGGAGGAGTTTTCATCTATAGTTTTATTAGCTATCTCTTCTTATGTTACCTTTTCATTCTTCTTCTTCAACAAGGGACAATGAAACTTGATATGCCCCATTTTATGATAGTAGTAGCATTCCACATTTCTAAAAATTTTCTTTCCTATGCTGGATGATTTACCTTTTCCTCTAGATGTGCTTCTCCCACTAGATTTACCTTTTTATCTTTCCTTTGAGAACCCACATGCTAAATAGGCCTATAGAGTGTATGCTTCACTAGCAGATATCCTTCTTATCTTCTCATTCAACTGACCATCCATTGAATCCATATATAACTTGTTATAATTAGAACTTATGGTAGTAATAATATTCTCTTATGAGTTTGGCATGCTAATTAACAATGCTAGACATTGATATTCATCACTTCATTTATCACTAATGGATTTTAGCTACTTTATTAGAATATTAAAATCATTCAATTGGTCTAATAACTTGTCATTCTCCTTCATATTAAGATTTACCAAATTATTTTGCAATACTAACTTGTTCATTATTGACTTGGAAGCTTAGATGTTCACTATTGACTTGGAAGCATAGATGCTCTCCAAATTCTTCCACATATCCTGATAAGATTGTGCTTCTATCACATTTAGAATCATAAAATCTACTAAAATCATTATGATGAGGAACATTGCTTTTATATTTAGTTTATTCCAATACTCTTGTGCTATCCCAGTGGGCTTTCTAATGATTGCAACCCACAAGTCCAAATCCTCCATTTTGATCTTTCATAACGTGAAGTTCAATCCGTTGAACTTCTCAGACTCTAGTTTGTTGCTTATTTTCTACAACTTGTTCTCTTTTCTCACTCAAACTATGAAACAATGCACTAGCTCTTAGGAGCGCTCCAAAATTAAGATAAAGCAACCAATGTTGTAGAGAGGGATAACATGTTTCACTACAAAAGCATATACAACTTCCTTTCTTCTACTATGGTGCTGTAATACCACAAAACAAAAATTAAAACATATGCCAAAATAAATAGAGAACAAAAAAAATACAAGCAAAAACATAAAAAGATAAAAGGAGGACCAAATATTTTTAGAAAAAACATTCATTTATTTAGCGTAACCATGCAATATTACATGCAAATATATTTTAGAATATTTCTAATTTTCTTGCCCAAATAATCTTCCAGAATATTACAATGTAAACTTTTCAAAAGATGTCATCATCAAACAAAAAAATCATGCAACACCTATCTATTAAAATAATACGACTAATTTGCATTGATTTTTATTTTTTGTATTAATATTAAAAGAGGGTTTTGAAAGGATCCCCATAACCTTATACAATAAGAAAGCTCGGAGGCCAATTAAAGCACAAGATGACCTCCATAAGGGAGGCCCACCCAAAAGGACAACAAGGTATTAAAAACTGAGTCAAGCACCCCCTGGGGAAGGGGAACCTAGGGAGTTTACACCATCCCCAAGAAGGTAAGCCAGGGGGAAAAACCCAAAAAAATTAGCCTTAAAGAATAGCAAAACAACATGGGACGGCAGAACAAACCTAAATAAATGCATAGTTTAAAATTTGAAAGTCATAATAGGCTGCAATGTTCGACAAGCCTGAGTATACGAAGGGGTGATGTCACCAGAGGGCCAGAAGGGATAATTAGGGAAGGCAAGAATGTACTATGGGGATAGCATAATAAATACTAGTACACACCATAAAGCACTTAAACTTGTGGTACCAACCAGATCACCTAGATCTCCGAAAGGAACCAAAATCTGACAATATTTAAGGAGCTTCCTCTCTGATGCAAAGTACAATATCGATGGGAAAATCCCATTGCCAGATAGATAAGTCTTGAGAATGAACTCTCAAGTTTTCTAAGAGATAAGCCACTAAATTACTTTCTCTAAAAACATGAGAAAACTCTACGCTAGAAAAGGAACGAGCAAGCCAAGTTACTTTATCAATTAAATTTGCATTAAAATTTTTACCTTTATAATAATGTTTTTTTTTTTCATTCTTCCCATAACTTTTATTGAAGGTTTTATTTGCAAGTTAAACATTAGAGTTGTAATAACGGTTCATTGATTGTAGGTTTTTATTGAGATGTTTTTTACTTGTTTTTTTTAATATTTAATAGGAGATATATTAGGATCATATTATCTATGATTAGAATCTGTATTTTTTAATTTAAATTTCATGCCAATACACTGTATAAAAAAATAAAATATTTAAATAATATTTTTTGAATAATGGTGGTAGTGTAAGTATATTATCATCGTTTTAGCAATGAGAGCATCGATTTTTTGAATAATGGTGGTAGTGTAAGTATATTATCATCGTTGTAGCAATGTAAGCATTGTAGAGATAATTAGGTTGTTTTGTGAGATTCATTGGCAAGCCTTTGAACTTTCACAAGTTCCTACATCATCTTGGAAGATAATTCATGTTTTCTTGTGTATTGTCTAAGTTTAAAGAATGATAAAACTTATGTCGTGTTATCCTTCCATAACATTAATATAATTTAATATATTTTAGGTTTATTAATAAAAAAACCTGAGTGATATTAAGTTTTATTTTATTTTATTAAATATTAAAATATAATTAAAATATAACATTTAATATTATTATTATTATTCTTATTTTTCATGAATTTGGACATGTTGTCTGATTTTTATGGCCATCACAGTATTTCGTGATGTCTATTCCATAAGTGGCCATACAGGTCTTCGCGTAGTCCATCTCTATAACCACCATGCCATAATCATTTAAAACCTTTTATGCCTCTGAAAGCATCAGCAAAAGGACAAGCGTTCAGTCCGGTGAGGCCCTAATTTGAACCTTCAACCTCCACCCCCTTACGGGGTTTGATCAAACCAATCGGTTTACATCTCAAATATCACTTAATATGTTAGTAAATTATACTTATTATTAATTTAAAATTACTTAAAAAATTTTATTTATTAAATATAAATTTTTGAATTAATTAAAATATAAATTAAATTTTAAAATTTATTAGGTTATAGGTTATAAGACAATTCACGTAATAAAGCATAATTTACAACACTACTACTTGTCAAATTTGAACCTTCGACCTCTTATTTAGAGTTTCAAAGTCTTCACTATTAGGTCCATTCATGTTTTTTTTTTTTTTTTTTAAACATGGTGGACTCGATAGCCACCACGAGTCCGGGCCATCCAGCCAGAAAGCCGACACAGTAATCTACGCAGTCCACCCCCAGAAGCCTGCCATCGAAATACCTCATGCAAACCGCCCCTATACCACCATGCCCCAGTCGCTTTGAACCTTTTACGTCGTTGACGCACCCGGACGGGGACAGGCGTTCAGTCCGATGAGGCCCGAGGGAATGGAACCCCGATCTCCCCACTTTGAAAGAAGTGCGTTGACCATTGAACCAGGAACTCGGACCTATTAGGTCCATTCATGTTGCACATCCTATTTAAATGGATTTTATCAATGCCACTACATTATAATGGTATTTAAATAGATTACATTATCAAGGTATTGTTGTATCAAGAAAAAGTTTAAATTCTAATATGATTTTTTACACATCCCAATTCCATCATTTCAAAAATTTATTGGATAGAAGGTTTTATGGCCTCTTCCAACCTCCAAATTTAGGACGACTCTTTACTATCTTTACTAAATTTTAATCTAAACTAGTCTAATTATATGAAATTAATATATGAAAAGTAAATATGGGAATTAAAATACATGAAAAGTAAATTTGTAAGTTTAAGGTGTAAGGGATTTAAATAAAAATATAACTATAGAAAGGAAAGTGTGCAAACATTCAACACACAAAAATTTAAATAACAATAGCTTTTCCATTTGATTAATAATGAAAATGTGGGCAAAAGGTCTATGCCTCAATCATTGCACATTCTACAAGGGGGCCAGGGGGGAAAACCCAAACAACTCGGTCCTAAAGAATAGCAAGAAAACACGGGGGCCAGAAACTACCAACATGAATAAATGTATCGTTTAAAATTTGAAAGTCACAATAGACTACAACGTTTGACAAGCCCGTGCATAAGAAGGGGTGATGTCACAAAAGGATCGAAAGGGACAATTAGGGAAGGCAAGAATCTACTGAGGAGATATCATAATAAAGGCCAGAACACACCATAAAGTGCTTAAACCCGTGGGCACTAACCAGATTCCAAATCTTCGAAAGGAACCAAAATCTGATAAGATTTAAGGAGCTTCCTCCCTGATGCGAAGTACAATATCAATGGTAAAATATCAATACCAGATAGATCAGCCTTGAGAATGAGCTCCCAAGTTTGCTAAGATATCATCAACTAAATTACCTTCTCTAAAAATGTGGGAGAACTCCATGCTAGAAAATGAAGGAGAAAGCCAAGTTACTTCATAAATTAAATTTGCATTGAAATTTTTACCTTCATACTAATGTTTTTTTTTTCATTCTTCCCATAAATTTTATTGAAGGTTTTATTTGCAAGTTAAGAATTAGATTTGTAATAACATTTCATTTATTGTAGGTTTTTACTGAGAGGTTTTTGTACATGTTTTTTTTTTAATATTTTTTTTGGTAAGTTAAAATTATATTATAAGTGGGTTTTGAAAGGATTCCAAAACCTTTTTACAGTAGGTCAACCGACCAAACCAAGGGTAAAAAAAAAAACCATTTGAAAAGTCCCACCCAATGGGAAAACTAGCAGGATGATGAAGTTGAAAATCTCGCCCAGTGGGAAGCAACCGAAAACCACTGAAATGGAAATCCTAGCAGATTTAGAAAATCTTGCCTAGAAAGAAACCATCCTGTGGGACAACTAGTAGAAACTAGATCTGAACAATCCCACCCAATGGAAAAAATAATAGATTTGAAAAATCCTACATTTCATTTAGAATTAGATTTGTAATAACATTTCATTTATTGTAGGTTTTTACTGAGAGGTTTTTGTACATGTTTTTTTTTAAATATTTTTTTTGGTAAGTTAAAATTATATTATAAGTGGGTTTTGAAAGGATTCCAAAACCTTTTTACAGTAGGTCAACCGACCAAACCAAGGGTAAAAAAAAAAACCATTTGAAAAGTCCCACCCAATGGGAAAACTAGCAGGATGATGAAGTTGAAAATCTCGCCCAGTGGGAAGCAACCGAAAACCACTGAAATGGAAATCCTAGCAGATTTAGAAAATCTTGCCTAGAAAGAAACCATCCTGTGGGACAACTAGTAGAAACTAGATCTGAACAATCCCACCCAATGGAAAAAATAATAGATTTGAAAAATCCTACCCAGCAGGAAGCAGTCGAAAACCACAAAAATAGAAATCCCAACCAGTGGGAAAAACCAGCAGATTCAAAAAATCTTGCCCAACAGGAAAACCAATAGCAAAAATTAAACCCCGCATCACGGGAAAACCATCAAAAAAAAATATTTGGACAATCCCACCCAACAGGAAAAATAGCAGATGTGAACGATCCCACCTAGCGAGAAAACCAACATATGAACAAACCTGTCCAATGGGAAAACAAAACCCTATTTGAGAAAACTACCCATCGGGAAACCCAACAGGTTTGGAGGATCCCGCCCAATGGGAAACCCAACAGAAAAATGGTTTGAAAAACCACAACATTGTTTTCCCGCAAATAGGAGTATGAGGTAACCAGGCTGGGGCATGGTATGGAAATTGAACAATGGGAATGGGAGATCCCCAAGACCATCAGATCTCCCCTATAACTAGATCTGGGATTCAAAGTGCAGAGGAGACATAGGTAAACTGTCCCATGAGCGCTCGTGACTTGAGAGGATTTTGAGATCAAGTTGAAAACTGCAACACTACCTTTGTATTAGAAGATCATGAACCGTCATACCAAGATCTATAAACTTGCAAAGAAACAAACTAGTAAAACAACTAGCAAGAAATCTTCCAGCCCCACCCTTGCCTTTCGGAGGATGAATCTAGGGAAAGCTACAACTGCACGCTTAAGGTCCCACCAAGACCAAAGGGGTAGAATGCAGGAGGAAATCAAATATCCATCCAAAAAAAATAAGCAACCACTAGATCTACAAGGAAATCCCAAAGGCAAAGAGTTCCTGGAATGATCCAAAATAAAATTATGTAGGAACAATCCCCGATGAAGCCAACAAGAGTGCATATGAGGATCCTGAGCAACGAACAGGAAACCAGAGCCAACCATCTTCCAGTAGCCACCCCCAAGTTAGTTGGAAACCCACGAAACTAGGGTACTCAGGGCCATAGACCACAACACCCTCCTTGTAGAACAACAAACCAGTCACAAACTGGAAGCTTGAGAAACCCAGGGATCCCGAAAACTAGGCCGGAGAATAGCCTAGGGAGGGGAGCAAGGAAATGGAAAAGTGGGACTGGATAGTCCCAGGGAACCTGGAACTAGAGCCATCCCCAATTTTTTTTTAAAATATTTAATAGATGTATCGGGATCATATTATCTATGATTAGAATTTGTATTTTTTAATTTAAATTTCATACCAATACACTGCATAAAAAAATAAAAACAAAAATAAAATATATAAATAATATTTTTTGAATAATTGTGGTAGTATAAGTATATTATCATCGTTATAGCAATTAGAGCATCGATTGTTTGAATAATTGTGGTAGTGTAAGTATATTATAATTGTTGTAGCAATGAGAGCATCGTAGAGATAATTAGATTGTTTTGTGAGATTCATTGGCAAGCCTTTGAACTTTCACAAGTTCTTACATCATCTTGGAAGATATTTCATGTTGTCTTGTGCATTGTATAAGTTTAAAGAATGATCAAACTTATGTCATGTTGTCCTTCCATAACATTAATATAATTTAATATATTTTAAGTTTATTAATAAAAAAACTTAGTGTTATTAAGTTTTATTTTATTTAACTAAATATTAAAATATAATTAAAATAAAACATTTAATATATTATTATTATTATTAGACACCACGAAATTGGGTAGGCTATCCGAATTTTATGGTCGTTACAGTATTCTATGTTGTCTTCTCTAAAGCGATCATATAGGTCTTCACACAATCCACCCCTATAACCACCATGCCACAATCATTTTAAACCTTTTACACCCCTAAAAGCACCAGGAAAGGGACAAGCATTTAGTTCGACGAGGCTCGAGATTTGAACCTTCAACCTCCACCCCCTTACAGAGTTTGGTCGAACCAATCGGTCTGCACCTCAGACCTCACTTAATATATTATTAAATTATAATTATTATTAATTTAAAATTATTTATTAAATATAAATTTTTGAATTAAATAAAATATAAAGTAAAATTTAACATTTATTAGGTTATAGGCTTAGTTATCAAATCAGTCGAATCTTCTATATGAAATTCGAAAATCGTTGAATTTAAAACGTTGTCGAATAAATTTGATGAACAAACCCTAAATTCGGTAAAAAAAAAAGGGTAAAAAACAAGCATTAAAAACCCTAAAATCAAATTTTAGCTTTAAAAAATACAAAGGAAGCACTATAAACACAACTATGAACAAACCCTCCTGCAACGTGCAATTTGGAAGCTTGAAATTTTTCGAAGCAACAATTTTCAATCTATTGGGATGCTATTTTCTTTATTTCCTTATCATAAATTGAGAGAGAATGAATAGATCTGAAAGTGGAGTTGACAAATAAATATCTCATTTGGAGGTTTCATTATTCTTGCACCTGCTATTTAAAATACTCGTCTCAATTAATTTGTAAGTTCTTCAAAATAAAAGAAAGAAGAAACATTACCCTTAAAAAAAAAACATTGCTCTTTAACTCTAAAAAAAAAAAATACTTCTCTTTAAAGAAACATTGTTCCTTTAACCCTAAAAGGGAAGAAAAAATACATTGCTCCTTAACCCTAAAATAAAAGAAAAAATATTGCTCTTTAACCCTAGCTTCTAATGAAACCTAAAATTAAATTTTTTTACTTTTTAAACTTGAATGATATAAGATATTTTAAGTGCTTTCTTTTATGCATGATCTAACAATTTTTTATTTTTTATGATTTTTTATTATAATTGATAAAAAACTTATAATTTATATTTCAAAAAAATTATTGATTTAACCTTTAAAAATATTTTCAAGTGTTAAAAAATTATTATATTTACATAAAGTTATTTATATTATATTAGATTATATATATATATATATATTGTATATTTTATTTTTATTTTTTTTATAAAAAAAATATGTGAAAATATATATACGTTTATTATGTATCGAATTTTATTACTAATTTTTAAGCATCTCAAATTTATTTCGAACTTATTGAATTTGAATACAAACTCAAACTTGATAACTAAGGTTATAGGTTATATGACAATTCACTTAAAATTTATTAGGTTGAAGGTTTAACATTTAATATATTATTATTATTACTAGCCACCATGAATTTGGGTAGGCTGTTCGACTTCTACGGTCATCACAGTATTCTGCGATGTCTGATCTAGAAGTAGCCATATAGGTCTTCACTCAATCCACCACTATAACCACCATGCCACAATCAATTTAAAACTTTTACACCCCTAAAAGCACCAGGAAAGGGACAAGCGTTCAGTCCATCGAGGCTCGAGATTTGAACCTTCTACCTCCACACCCTTACGGGGTTTGGTCGAACCAATCGATTTGCACCTTAGACCTCACTTAATATATTATTAAATTATAATTATTATTAATTTAAAATTATTTAATTTTTTTTATATATTAAATATAAATTTTTGAATTAATTAAAATATAAAGTAAATTTTGACATTTATTAGGTTATATTACAATTCACTTAATAAAGCATAATGTACAACACTACGACTTGTCAAATTTGAACCTTGGACCTCTTATTTAAAGTTTCAAAGTCTTCACTATTAGGTCCATTCAAGTTGCACATCTGATTTGAATGGATTTTATCAATGCCAAAACATTATAATGGTATTTAAATAGATTGCTTTATCAAGGTATTGTTGTATCAAGAAAAAGTTTAACTTCTAATGTGATTTTTTACACATCCCAATTCCATCATTTCAACAAGTTATTGGATAGAAGGTTTTATTGTCTCTTCCAACCTCTAAATTTAGGCCAAATATCTACTATCCTTACTAAATTCTAACCTAAACTAATTTAATTGTATGAAATTAATATTAGAAAAGTAAATATGGGAATTAAAATACATGAAAAGTAAATTTTTAAGCTTAAGGTGCAAGGGATTTAAATAAAAATATAACTATAGAAAGGAATGTGTGCAAACATTCAACATACGAGAATTTAAATAACAATATCTTTTCCATTCAATTAATAATGAAAATATAGGCAAAAGGTCTATGCCTCGATCATTGCACATTCTACAATATAGAAGGGAGTTACACTATTGAAAAACAAGACTTATCAGTTTCTCACCAATTTTATGACTCATAAAGCATAATGCAGGTTTCATAGAGTGTAGGTCCCAATTATCATGTCTAAAAGATATTTATAATGGACCACATAATTCCTATTTATAATAGGAGTTTACCCTTGATTTACCTACACGAGAAACTGTCACTTCTAGTAAAAGTAAAAATGTGGGGGCATCTCTAACTAAATGATTCACCTCTAAATACTACATTCCCTTATAATTCTAAATAGAGTTTTAAAATGAGTTATGGTATCACTACATGCCAAAATATTGTTTTCCAAAGATACTCATCATGATATGTGTCTTCATTTTTTATCCCTTTCATAGGTGTCATTAAACCACACTTTACTAAGGTCTTTTTTAATTTGTCAAACCAAGGGTGGTGTCTTAAGGATTATATGCACTAGGAAAAATCTAAGCTAAGGATATGTATTGGATCTATAATCTACAATAATTTATAAAGTAGAAATCAAACTCATTAAAATACGAAATAAAATGGAAACAATTACAATTGACAATGGAAACAATTACAATTGACAATGAAGTAACAAACATGAAAGAAATGAAGTGTAAAGCAACTAATAATTCACACTAAGCTACAATAACATAAATATGAAAACAATGCAACTAACTAGTCATCCCAAAAGATGAAATAAAATAACTAAATGACTATCATAATGTTTAGGAAAACTAATAATGAACTATTATTACTTATAACAAATGAAAATATAAAAAAATTGGTACCTTCCACCTAGCTAGGAGTGGGCCCTTACTTGTAGCAACATGGAAGGAAAAGTGTCTCAGATCATCTCAAATGAATGGAGTAAAATAACAATTCAACACATAATATTATTGTAGGTTTGAAATTGTTCTCACAAGCTATAATACATGTTAACTAAAAATCCAACAACATAACAATATATTTTTTCTTCCTATATGCTAAGTCCTAGGGCTACTTTTTCTTATTTTTAATGGAGAGGACAAGGCCTTCTTCTACCTTTATAATTATGCTTGTTATAATAGCAAATAATTGAGTAGATATATGGGTATACTATTCACCAAATGAGGATAGAAGGTGGTTGAAACAATAGTCAAAATAGGTCATAAAAGTTTGCACAAGTTCTAGGTCACCATGATGGAGAGACCTAAAATGGAAGAGTGCAAGTGTAAAAGTATTTTCAATATAAAGATAAAAATGTAAGATCTACCATTTGTATTTTTCATATGGATTGCTTCAAGTTGTAGTATAATTTAGTTTGTTGTAACAACAAAATAAAAATGATAATTTAACTTGGTACATATTAACCATGTACTATTTTGTCATTTTCTCTATGACATCAGTCATTTGGTTGTCATACTATTTTGCTTGCTAGTTGTAATTGGTAAATCATTTATTCCGACTTCATCCAAATTGGGATCTCATGCATACTCAACTTCTAGTACCATATTGTAGTCCATATCTAGTGCTAGACTATTATTTTATTCAAGCCAACAAAGTATTGCTTCTTTTGATGCCAGGTGGGTGTTGTTAGATCCGATGTTGGTTGTGTGAACACAGTTTAGTGCCTATCATAGTTATAATTTCTAGCACCAGGTGAACCCAATTCTAGCTTCCAACTTGTCCAAGAACCCTAACTATATACAAAAATCTAATAACCCATATTTATTCTAAAATATTATCATAAATCAACAAAAATGTCCTTTTATCTACCTTTATTGGCATATAAGTTCATGCTATCTATATAAGCCTATATTTACTCCTAATTACTCTATTTAATCACATAACTACTATAGTAATAAAGCAAAGCATAACCTAATAATGCAAAAAAGTGGTAAAAGACTAACAAAATGAAATATTTTTGTGCCTCACCACTCTTCATAGGTATGTGAGCAATTTGCTCTAAGAAGTGAAAAAATCACTGAATTTTACTAGCAATTCACCAACAAATCTTAGTGATTTGTCTTGCAAGCCAATCATGTCACTTTGCTAATGGATTTATCCTAAGCTAATCCAAATATAAGGGGTTTTAAAAGGAAATATTGGGTTGATTTCACTATTTTTTTGCCTTTCAAAATTATGATTCCTAATGTAGCAATAATCACTACTTTTTTTACAATTTCACAAAGTACCAAGCTCTATTGGAAAGTGATCCAAAATCCTACCTTTGTTCATGAATATAGAGTCTATTAAAATTAATGTGTACTTCTCCTTGACATGTGTCCTTGACACTTGTCATTTTTTCATATAGGCTTATGCCTATATATTGTACTTCTTTCATGTATAATACATCTTGTGAGTTTTTTGTGCCAACATTTGGTATCAGAGCATTCTTAGTCCTGAGCTTGCAAAATTGAGGGGGATTTCCCTCATCGAAATGCCCTCCTCATTTTTTAATCCCCCATTTTTTTAAACTGAGGGAGTATTCTCTCCATATTTGATGGATCAAAAACCATACGTTTAATGAAAAATCATCACTTTCAATTCCAATTAATGTGTACTTCTCCTTGACATGTGTTCATGACACTTGTTATTTTTCATATAGGCTTATGCCTATATATTGTACTCATGTATAATACTTCTTGTGAGATTTTTGTGCCAATAGAGTCCTCAAAATTGGATTCCTTATCACAAATATCAAAATTGTGCTTCTCTTATTCTATCCTTCACAATAAACCTGATAGCTTCTATAATTTATCATCCACTAGCAACTGAATGGTGGCTAGGTCCTTGCCTCTCCTATCAATTCCTTATACAAGTTTTTTGATAACTTGTCTTGCTTTCCCTTTAGTTTTTGTAACTTAACATAAAGTGGCTCTAAATTTGTATAGATTTTAATTGCATCTCTAGAATTAGTTGATATTTATCCTCTCCAAACATTGCATTACTAATACTCGTGGTCTATGATCCACCTAGCAGTGATATGTGCACCCTAGTTCATGGCCAAGTTTGTATGGCTTGGAATTTATCCCTACTAACCTCTAGAGAAGGCTAGTTCCTTATTGCAATGCAAAAATAAATAAATAAAAATGGAAGAATGCTAAAGAGAGAAATAGAGGGTTAGAAAGATAAAAGGAAATGAAATGTGTATTTAAATGCGTATGACATTCAGCTAAAAACACTATCATATCCTATGCAAAGTAGAGTACAACTTAAATACATATAGGTCTAAAGCCTTGCATAATATAAATTATGTCTAGATAATACCATATACTAATCTAATAACCCTCAGTGATAATTCAAATTGAGTTCAATAATGTTCGAAGTCAAATGGATAATAAAGTGAAACAGAGACACAATATTGTTGGAGTTTTGAAGGAAGGTAATGAGTCATATTTGGAAATATTTACAACTCAAGAGAAGGCTAAAGAAATGGAGTTGGCTAACAAACACATCAAATGATATCAAATGATTCAATAAGAATGAGAGATATCCAAATCACTATGTGAAAAGTGAGATAAAATAGCCTCTCCATTTTGAAAAGTTATTATCCTTGGGTTTCCTTACATCATGGAATAGAATGAAAATATATTTACCATGGAGTAGCTAAAACTAGAGTTTGATCTTATAAGCAACAATGAGGAAGAATCCAACAAGTGGTTGCAAACCACTAGGGAAGTAATTATGCTTGAATTCTTCAATAAACTAGCTACTATGGATGCCAAAATACAAGACCTAACAAAAGGATATTCATAGCTCTTCTACAAAAAGGACTATAAACTTAAAGGTATCTATAATAAAGTCAAAGGATTCAAACTCCCACCATAGTAAATTTGCAATGTGGCATGTTGAATATTGCAACCCATGAAGGATACCTTAGCTAACCAAGAGGCACACAAAGGTGGATAGGGAAGCGACCCAATTTTAGAGGAACAAAGGTAGTACGTGCAAGGTGAAACTTCTAGAGCTCAAAAGTCTTAATCTAATTGGGTGATATTTATTTCAAGTTTTGTTTTGATCCTATTAATTAACTAAATATTCTTTCTAATTTTTTACCCCAATAACCAGTGAAGAAGGCTTCTTGGGTTTTGCTTTTTTTGCAAGCAAAAATTCCTAAGAGGTGCCAATAATATGGGCCCATGAGATTCCCAACATAGATAGGTCCTAGAAAATATTTCTAGACTATGAATTTTATAAAATTTTGTTAATTAATTACAAGGAGACCTCACTAGGAATGAAATCGAATCAAATATCAAAGGAAGCTTACTGATCCTAAATTTGACTAAGGGATCAAATCCCAACCACTTCAAAGTCCAAAAAAATAATGGACAAAACATTACAATAATAATATTAGCAATAGGTTTACAATTACCTTGATCACTTAGGCTAAAGCAAAGCATGAATGATTGCGTACATGAATGACTATGTATATGTGTGGCTAGATGCATGAGTGACTAGGAGTAGTAAATGATGATGTTAAAAAAACCTTATAATAGTACCAACCATGTCCCTGAAGCCTCAATAATAAGTAAAATACCTACAATAGGTGGATATAAAAAATGAACACTCTTGGATAGACCTATTTCAAAAAAAATCATGGACATCAAAGGCATGGACCACCTGGAAACTTCTCAACCATCCATAAAGAAGTAGTTAGACAAGAAAGGAATAACTAGTCTTCTCTAACCTCTAACAATATCAACCACTAATCATAAGTAGAAGTGTATGCAATTTTTATAACTAGCTCAATAATAATATGTAGTATGAGAAGTTAAGTGTGCTCAAGAGACTCAAGCTTATTGAAGACACATAGTTACAAAATATAATGTTTTGTGTTGGGTCAAAATTGTTGGTAGTGACAAGGCAAGAAAGAAGCAACCACTTCCTCAAGTATGTTGATCAAGCATAAACCCTAAACTAGGCTAGGTTGTGTCTGTTCTTGTTAGGTCTATGACAGGATATACTTGTAATCATTAGCTAGTCTAGTATAGTAATCTATAAGTAAATTAATTTACCTCCATATGAGTGTCAAAATTAAGTGTTTACTTATTGTATACTATGCAATTTTATTCTTCTTCTTAATGAATCATTTTAAAAGCACATCCATAACTTAGAGAATATTTGATCCTATCATAATAGGTTCAAAAAATCTTACACTAAGAAGGTTCACAATAATTCTTTTGAAGTAAGGGGGCTTGTCTTCAAAGAAAACCAAAGGAACACTAATGCTTGAACTAATATAAAAGATGAATTTAAGCC
Source organism: Wollemia nobilis (assembly GCA_028583015.1). Lineage (NCBI taxonomy): Eukaryota > Viridiplantae > Streptophyta > Pinopsida > Araucariales > Araucariaceae > Wollemia > Wollemia nobilis. Next base: position 14,948,872 of record JAQPPZ010016436.1, on the reverse strand, counting down.
TAATTGGATAGGCCCCTTTGTCATAATATTCAAGTTTAGTTTAGGACCCTATCACATGGCAATGCTAGAAATAAATATCTTAAAGAACCATGAATATTATGCACCTTAAAAGGTATTATTTATAACCTTTTCTCTTATTTTCTTCTAGTATTATTTTCTTGAGTTCTTTTGGAATCTAGGGAGAGGTCGAAGTGTTGACTATAATATACTTATATCATCATTGATCATTCTTGTATTTCACTTCTTCTTTGCACTCATTTGATCATATTATCTCAATTCCTCTACTTCTCCTACTAGATTGCCCAAGATCTCTTTTGTGCAAACTTGCATATGTCTACTTTCTCATATTGCTTGCTTACTTGTCTTATTTTGCATGCAATTATTTAATTTTTTTTCTTTGCCTTAATTCATGATATATATTTTACTTATGGTTAATCATCATACTTGGATAAGAGTACTTGTTCATGTAGATTCTCAAGGATTTTGCAATGAGACAATGATGACATCTAATCAGGTTTAGCTCATATATATTGTACTTGCACTAGGTTTCTAATGCTTATAAAATCCCCAAACTTAGGGTATTATTTTATTATTTACCCATTGGGATGATATGATTACCCCTCTAACATATATATGGGTAACTTTGTGCTAGTAGGATCATTATCTTTTCTTTTATGCATTTGCATATGGTTGCATAACTTGGCATAAAAATCACCCTTGGTTTTCTTCATCTTATTTCCAATTGAGTATTGATAATCATCCTTCCTTTCATATTCATCATCTAGATCATATCCTTTCTTCATTTAATTATGTGTTTCAACATATTTGTTGTTTATTAAACCTATTATCTACCTTTTGCTTGTTTATTTATTACGTTTCTCTCATATTATGTTAATCTATAGATATCGTGTGATGGATCATAGCTTACCATCCTCTAGTTCATAAATATGCTCATTGAATACATTCACATATATCATGGGATAGTGACACTAGGATCCATCACTTGTTTCTTCAAGCAAACATGATATTTCACTTCTTATTCTTCTTGTATATCCCTTGACCTTGTAAGTATAAAGCCATCTAAATATCCCCAAGTTAAGGGATATTTTATTTCTCTTTCTACACTTCCACTTCTTATATATCTCTTGTATTTCCCTTGACCTTGTAAGTATAATCATATTCTTCCTTTTTCCCCAAGTCAAATGATATACTCTTTTCTCATTATTTTGTCGCCCAAATGACTTTCAGAGAGTTAAGGAGGATGTCTTATAAAATTTATGGATGGTCATAAATTTTTTGTCCAATGATTTTTGTCATTAGACGTTATAGGGCATCCCTTCTTGGTAAATTTTCAGATGACTGGGATTATTATTCTTTCCAATACTTCAATATTTTTCTCACTCTTTCTCCCCCCTAAACAACTCCCTAATAATCAAGGAGGACCTCTTCCAATATTTTTATATTAGCATGCATCTTATCATGTATTTGATTGTTCTTGGATGTTTTAAGGAGCCCCTTCTTGGTTGTCTATGAGTTGGTTAGGGTTCGCCTTCTTACTATCTATACAATTTAATTCTTATTTCTCTTTCTTGCTTATTCCTAAATAAATCCTAGGTAATAAATAAGAATATTGTATGATGTTTGTAGATTAACATGTATCTCATCTAGAATATAATAATCCTTAAACGTTATATTATTTTCGTTGTTTGTTTTATATGAGCTAGTTGGAGCTAATTTGTTACATATTTTCTTTTCCTTTGTGATCTTTGCATGTATTCATATATATTTGATCATATTCCAAATTCTATCATAATTACCTTTGATTTTTATTCATTAAGAAAACACATAGGTATATTACAATAGCATATATTGAAATGATACTTATTTTTATTTTATCTCCCTCATTGACCTTTTGGTTTTTGAGGGATGTTTGTAGGATAGGCTAGATATTGCATTAATATCATTTTATGGTGTTCATATGGCCACTAACCATTTTACAAGTGTCCCTTGGATATCAAAATATCAACATGGACACTTTCTTCTTATTTGCATTCTCATGTTAACAAGGACATGAGGGAAATATATTTTTATCTCTTGAACATATACCTCTTATTGTGTAATATTTAGTTATAAGCTATCTTGTTTCCATCCCTTGTTTTATACTCTTGTATATACTCCTCTCTTTTACTTCTATTCTCTTCATTATTATTGCTAACAAGGGAATTAGGGCATGATGTACTCAGTTCTTAGTATTATGTCTTTTGCACTTTAACACTAAGGCGTTAGTTATCTTGCTAGCTTCTCTCATTTGAACATTTCATGACATTTCTCTCTCTTTCCTCATATTTCTATACACTTATATATATCACATGTGCACACACACATTATTTACTTAATTACTTATCCCTCTTGAGGTTAAAATACCATGGTACCTTCATTTGTTGCCCATAATTACACATCGTACTTGATTATTTGATCTCCTACGTTAGATTGCTACTTAGATTGCTACTGCACCTTCACTAGTAACCTATAATCACACACCTTACTTGATCACTTTATCATATTTACTTGGTCACTTGCAATAACACACCCTCATTGGATATTTCTTCTCTTTTGTTGGATCACTACAACCACATATTACTTGGTCATTTGTTGTGATACACTTTTAGTCCTCAACCAACCATCAACCATTGTACATTGTTATTTATAGGCCTTACAACCACTATATATCTATATATATAGATATATTGGGTCATAGCTCGACCCTCAATATTTTTCTTAGAATTGTGTGATTTTGATCACACTAATCTCTACCAATCTATGTTGATATTGGTGATATGGTCTAAGTGTCTCTTCCATTCTTTGACCTATTTTGTAGCCTTTTATTTCTTCTCTCTCTCTTCTTCTTGTCATTGTTTTTCTTCCATCACTTTTATTAGCTAAATCTAATAATCTAACAATCATATGCTAATCATAAAACATAAAATTATCATAATCATTCAACACACCTTTTTTAAATTATAAATAAAATATAGATGTTATTAATTTAAAAAATAGAGAGTACATCCTATCCAATATGTTGATGTGCAAAAATAGAAAATTTGCACACTTGACCATCCTATAGTCTCTATCCTATGGGAAGCATACCACACTCAAAATTGGCATGTCATCTCATCCCTCGCTAATCTTATGAGCTTGACTCACCTACTCTACCTGTTGTTGGCGGTCTCAATGGAGGTATGTTCATGGAGCATGAGATGACCCATGTCCATGACTAGGATCTATTGTGTGATTATCATGAGGACGATGGAGGTACCCTCTAATTTGGTAGGATGACCTAGTAGTACATCATCTGATAAAATTCCACTTGTTGTATTGATACATGAAGGTCTACCCATACCCTCTATAGCTTCTCTTGTAGTAGTTTTATGACCTGATAATATTGGCCATATACAATGATAAAAATCCCCTCTGAGTGAGCCTATTGTATCTTACTCTAATATTACCATCTTAACCCTCATTTCATCTCGCTCTATTGTGACCTTATATTGCTTAGTGATGATATCGTTGATGGTACCCATTACCTCTGCCAAGCTCTTCGCTTTATCCACATGCAATAGGTCTATCTCCCTCCATAGTTGGGCTATCTTATCCCACATAGCATCCCTCTTTACCTTCAAATCATATTAACCCATTTTCCCACTAGGCCTTACCTCCATAACCATGGGGGCAAATATTGTCACCCCCTCTCTACCTAGCATCACATCTATGATTATTATCAATGTCTTGATGGACATCATGACCTCTACCATCACCTCCACCTACCTTTTTATAGACTACCCTACCATCTATTTTTAACTCTCTATCATCCATCAGGTAGTATTCCACAATGCTACTTGTATACCCCAATCCATCACTTAGCACCTATGAATAAGCATCGTTGGTGAGATCTTTGCATGAATGATACCCCTATACCATATCTTGTATCCCATGGCTACCTTGATATTATCCACTCCTAGATCTATGTATAATAAATTGTTGATGTTATCCTTCATAAAACTAGCTAGATCAGGTGGCCCACCTACTCATAAAGGATATCTCCTCACCTACCAATAATATTAGTCATCCATTTCTAGTATATGTTGCTAGATACCAAATTACCTTTGCACCCAATCAAAATAGAGCAAAATCTACTTATCTTAGTCTATGATCATCCATTTTATTCATCAGACCCACACTAGCTCATGCCCATCCTCTGCCAACCTAGGGTGTATCTGCCATGCATTCTAGATCATCTTCTAGTCTCACAACTCATCTATCACCCTTAACTTTGGTGCTAGAGTTCCTGTAAAAGTCCTCTACATGTTCTCATAGTGGTGTGACCATTAGTAAGCTGCTAGTCTCTTTGAACTCAATAATAGCCTTGGTAATCCATGTAGCCTTTGTACTGCTATGTGCTCCTAGCACCAAACCTTTAAGAGGGTAATGCATACAAAACCATGACCTCTCTTGTACATGATGTTATACAACATCCTATACAACTGAGCCAAAACCAATAGTCACTGGGTTATTTGCACCTAGTAGTTTCTCATGTCTCCAATCATCCTTGCCAAGGACCATGGAAGGTGCCTCCTACTCATGTGACACACTAGAAGCTAATCCACCATATCGTAGAGTATGTAGGTTAGATATGAGATGTCGTACCTCTTGACCATATCATTCACATGCACCCCACTCTAATAGATATCATGGTATAGATCCCTTATCAGTATTTGTAATGCCACCTACAATATCCTAGATTTGTAAACCCCTTACCTCTAATAAAAATCCATAAAATCTACCTCATGTCATCTAGTGTTATGGTAGCCTCCCTTGTTGGTAACCACAAAGTAGATAACTTCAGATACCACTTCTCCATCAATGTTGTTAGGAGTGTCCTATTGCACTCCATCCAAAGCATCTCTATCGCCTGAAAGAGCCCCACTATCTACAACACCCCTCTATCAACAACCATCCACTCCTTCAAGGATGTCTCTAGTATCCCAAATATCCACTCCCTCCTCTATAACATCTAACTGCAAAAACAAATCACACAAAGTTATCATCAATATCCATCATGAAATCAAATCATACTCTTAAAACCCTAATTATCATTCATCACTTTCTAACACCCCTCATCACTCTATGTTTTTTCTATCTCTCTTCATTTATCTTTCTCTTCTTCCTATCTTCTTCTTTCTTCTTCCTCCATGACTTTGTGCTCCATCCATCTAGGACATGAATTCACAAATTCGTACTCAACCTTTGCAAGTCATGAATTTATTTTCCGTAGTTAGCCACAATTTTGTAGACCCATGTATGTGATTTCATGATCCCAATTATTTTGTCAATTCGTACTCTTGAATATTTAATGTTGATATTCTCACAATGACACTGAGAGGGGGGGGTGAATCAGTGTAACTATTTAAAACTTGAATCTGCAACTCTTAAAACTTAAAAATGCAAGCTTAAAAATAGATAAAGCAAGTATAACACAAGAGCATCACACAACACAAGATTTAACGAGGTTCACCGATGTGGCTACTCCTCAAATAATGACTGTTTGGACTACAATCCAAATCCAGTCTTTGCAAGGATTCAATCTTTACAAATAGTTTACCAGCACCCACTGGAAGGAGCACCAACCCCTGATTTTTCTGTTGCAACAGATAGGAGCACCAACCCCTTTTACCAAGCACCAACTTGGATTTCTATTTTAAAAAAAATTGACATAAAAATGCCTTCTCTTTTGCAAGACCCTCACTGGTCTATAGCTCATACAAATCAATCTCATAGAAGCATAAAGAGAATTGTTAGAAACTCAATATCTTCTATCACAGTCTAAAACCTCTCTTCTAATTTTTCAAGAAAAATACATACAGGTTTTAGTTCTTTTGCTGTACTTCATGCAACACTCTTACTCAACCTTTTCTTTTTGTTTTTCACAAATAACCACGGTTGCAGTAACCTTACTTACTATGCCTGTTCGATTCTTATACTTGACTTCCTCGAACGGCTCTTTTTGAAACGGCTCAAATTTTCCCTCCAATTTTCCATGCATTCTCGGCTACGATCAATCTGTCAAACCCTCTCTGACGCGTTCTACCTTTTAGCCACTTTCTTTCTGACTTATTCTGACATTCTTCTCTGCACATTCTGACAGCCTTTTTTTGCGTATCCTGACACCTTTTTCTGCGTATCCTGACAGCCTTTCTGCGTATCTCGGCGTTCTGTTCTTCTTTCTTCTCTTTTGAATTTTGTGCTACCACTTTCTTCTACGCGTGACTGTCATTTCTTGATATACGCAACCTGTTAATGAATTTCTCTGTAATCATGATTCTCGGTATCCACCCCTGTAACAGCTGTTCTGACTAGAAAAGACTGTTCTTGTAACTGCCACCTGTAACTACAAGTCTAACTCTAGTTAATTTGGCTACATGAATTTTCTCTAAGCTTTCTCGACACCTGTCACTCGATAACTGTAGATATGACTCCAGTTAACTCTTATGTAACTGGCTGTAAGATTTTACTTTGTGCTATTTTGACACCTGTCACCGTGCATGCTTCTATGGCTTTTTCTCGCCAAACTGTTACCTGTCGCGATATCGTGACATTTCTACTCAGTTGACTTATTCTGGACTGTTGACCGTGAAAACCCGACTTGTCACGATATCACGACATTTTCTGCCTTCTAGACCTTATCTCGGCATGCACCCGCGAAAATGAGACATGTCGCGAAATCGTGACGCTTTTGCTGCATCGAGCACTTTTCTGTCTCCTAGCCGCGAAAATGAGACATGTCACGAAATCGCGACGCTTTCGCTGCATCGAGCTCATTTCTGTCTCCTAGCCATGAAAATGAGACATGTCACGAAATCGCGACGCTTTCGCTGCATCGAGCTCATTTCTGTCTCCTAGCCGCGAAAATGAGACATGTCACGAAATCGTGACGCTTTTCGCTTTCCTGCACTCTCCTTCGCTTGCCCCCGTGAAAATGGTACATGTCATGAAATCGTGACACTTTGGGCTTCCGTACACTTTTCTCCGCAAGCCTCAGCGAAATCGAAACATGTCACGAAATCGTGACGCTTTTCTGCCTTAGCGCTGTTCTTTGCGTTTCGCCCATGAAAATGCAACATGTCACGAAATCGCGACATCTTTTGCGTCCGTACATTTTTCCCTTCATGCACCAGCGAAATCAAGACATGTAGCGAAATCGCTACAACTTTGTGCCTTGCATTTCCAACTTTGCTTCGACTAGCGAAACTTAGACTTGTAGCGAAATCGCTACACCTTTGTGTTCTGCACTTTTGACTTGTAGCGAAATCGCTACACCTTTGTGTCTTGTATTTCGAACTTGTAGCGAAATCGCTACACCTTTGCGCCTTGTGTTTCGAACTTGTAGCAAAATCGCTACATCTTTGCGTCGTGCATTTTGAACTTGTAGCGAAATCGCTACACCTTTGTGCCTTGTGTTTCGAACTTGTAGCGAAATCGCTACATCTTTGCATCGTGCATTTCGAACTTGTAGCGAAATCGCTACACCTTTGTGCCTTGTGTTTCAAACTTGTAGCGAAATCGCTACACCTTTGCTTTTTGGCATCTGAACTCTGCTTCGGCCCTCGAAAGTCTGACATGTAGCGAAATCGCTACACTTTCTTGACTTAGTGCTTCTTTTCTACTTCAGCCAGCGAAACTCCGACATGTAGCGAAATCGCTACACTTTTGTTGCCGTACATTCTCTCTCTTCTTTGGGTCACGAAAACCCGACGTGTCGCGATATCGTGACACTTTTTGCCCTTAGTGCTTTTCTTCCGAAATTGTCGCGATATCGCGACACTTTCTCATGCACTTTCTCTCTCCTCTGTTTTGTCACGAAATCATGACATTTTTAGCTGCACCTTCTCTCTCCTCATTTTTGTCATGAAATCGTGACATATTCGGCTACGCTTTCTCTCTCCTCATTTTTGTCGTGAAATCGTGACATTTTTGGCTGCGCTTTCTCTCTCCTCATTTTTGTCACGAAATCATGACATTTTCGGCTATGCTTTCTCTCTCCTCATTTTTGTCGTGAAATCATGACATTTTCGGTTGTGCTTTCTCTCTCCTCATTTTTGTCGCGAAATCGCGATAGAAAACATGTCGCGATATCGCGACAGTTTTCTTACTTGTCTTTTTCTACAAATTTCTGAATCTGGGCCACTTCTTTCTTCTTGGAAATTCACTGTACTTGTTCTGACTGACCTCTGAACTGCATCATCTGCATCAATCTGTCTGTGTTGACAACAATGACAATACTTTTGCAATGCTTTTGTTGCACCTTGCTCAACAATCTCCCCCTTTGGAATTGTTGGCAACACACTGCAACCTTGCTCAATTTCTTCTCCCCCTTTGCCAATAATACCAAAGGGCTGCTGCAGACTCCCCCTGAGTCTATGCACAACATTCTCAGGCATAAATAATTTTAATGCTCCCCCTGAGAATGTGTTCCTCATAGCTAGTCAGTGCTTGGGTAGTGTGACTACTCCCAACTTCTTCCGAAGGTACTCAAAAACTTCCTTGGGCAATGGTTTTGTGAATATGTCTACGACTTGCTCTGTAGTTGGAACAAACTCCAATTTGACCTCTCCTTCTGCAACTTTATCTTTCAAAAAATGATACCGGATTGCAATATGTTTGGTGCGGGAATGCATGACCGGATTCTTTGAGATGTTGATTGCACTAGTGTTATCACATTTAACTGAAATGGGCTCATTGAAGTGAATACCAAGGTCTTTTAGTGTTTGTCTCATCCATAATATCTGTGTACAACATGTTGTTGCTGCAATGTATTCAGCCTCTGCTGTGGATAGAGAGACTGATTCTTGCTTCTTGTTGTGCCATGCTACCAGTTTATCTCCAAGATAAAATGCTCCTCCACTGGTACTTTTTCTGTCATCAATACATCCTGCCCAATCTGCATCAGAATATGCAAAAAGAGTGAAGTCTTTTCCTTTTGGATACCATAGTCCATATTCCATAGTCCCCTTGAGGTACCTAAAAATCCTTTTCACAGCTGTCACATGAGTCTCTTTGGGACTAGCCCGAAATCTTGCAACCATGCAAACTGCTTGTAAGATATCCGGTCTGGTGGCTGTCAAATACAGCAAGCTCCCAATCATAGATCTGTACATTGTTTGATCAACATCTAGAGATTTATCATCCTTGCTCAACTTGCAGCCTGTTGTCATGGGGGTGCTAACAGGCTTACTATCCTCCATAGTGAACTTTTTCAGCATTTCTTTCACATATTTAACTTGAGAAATAAAAATGCCCTTTTCAGTTTGATTGACTTGCAGTCCTAGGAAATATGAAAGTTCACCAATCATAGACATTTCAAACTCTTTCTGCATTTTATTTGCTATGTCTTTGCAGGATTCATCATTGCTGCTCCCAAATATTATATCATCTACATAAACAACAAGGACAATGAAATTGCCATTTTCAATTTTGATATATAAATTGCTATCCACCATACCTTTCTTGAATCCTTGCTTAGTGAGATAGCTGTCCAATCTTGCATACCAAGCTCTAGGTGCTTGTTTCAAGCCATACAATGCTTTCTTCAGCTTGCAAACAAAGTTAGGATTATCACAGAGTTGAAAGCCATCAGGCTGTTCAATATACACTTCTTCTTCAAGATTTCCATTTAGAAATGCTGATTTCACATCCATCTGATAAACTTTGAAATTCCTATGAACTGCTAAAGCCAAAAATAGTCTTATTGCTTCAAGTCTGGCCACTGGTGCAAAGGTCTCTTCAAAATCAATCCCCTCAACTTGAGCATATCCTTTACAGAGACCAATCTTGCTTTATTCCTCACAACTCTGTCCGTCTTCATTCAGCTTTGTTTCGAAATATCCATTTAGTACCGATTATGTTTTTATTTTCAGTGCCTTGGTACTAATTCCCGGGTTTTGTTTTTCTCAATTTGATCTAGTTCTTCATTAATCGCCTCCATCCAGCTTTCATCTGTACTTGCTTCAATGATATTTTTGGGCTCAATGCTGGATAACATAGAGTAGTTGTTTACTATTCTTCTTCTTGTTTGAATACCAATTGTGGGGTCCCCAATAATCTGCTCTCTGGGATGATTTTTCTGCCAGCTGCCTGTTTTGGATTTCCTATTTTCTTCTCTTTCCAAATCATCTGAATCTGATTTCTGTCTCTCTTCCTTTTCTTGATCTTCATCTTCTTCAATAAATTCTTCATAAGTTGGGTAGTTTTCATTATGGCTGATTTCTTGTTTCCTACCTTCATCAACCTTAACATCCGCACTCTCCACAATTTTCTTAAGTCTTTTGTTGTAGCATGTGTAGGCTTTGCTTTTTGTTGAGTACCCAAGAAAGATACCTTCATCAGCTCTATCTTCGAATTTGCCAAGATTGGCTTCAATCCGTTTAATGTAACACTTGTTGTCGAACACTTTGAAGTATTTTGTTGTAGCCTTTTTGCCAAACCATAGTTCATAAGGTGTTTTGCTTTCATGCGGCCTCAACATGCACCTATTCTGGATGTAAACTGCAGTATGAACTGCCTCTTTCCAAAATCTGTCAGCAATTCTGCTCTCTGTCAACATGGTCCGTGCCATTTCCTGCATAGTTCTGTTCTTCCTTTCTACTACTCCATTCTCGTCGAGGTGTTCTTGCTGCCAAAAATTGTCTTCTTATTCCGTGTTTTTCACAGTATTCTGCAAACTCATCTGAAATAAACTCTCCTCCTCTATCTGATCTCAAACATTTAATTCTTTTTCCAGATTGATTCTCAACAAGATTTTTGAAAGTTTTAAACATCTCAAAGGCTTCTGATTTAAGTTTCAGAAAGAGTACCCATGTCATTCTAGAAAAGTCATCTATACACAGCATAAAATATTTGTAGCCATTTATGCTTTCCGTTCTCATGGGTCCACATAAATCTGTGTGAATTAGTTCTAAAGGCTTGCTTGTAAAGTACTCTTTTGCTTTGAAAGTAGATCTGGTTTGCTTCCCCTTTTGGCATGATTCACAAATGTTGTTTGAAGGTTTACCAATAGTGGGTATGTCTCTTACTGCTCTTTTTGTGCTGATTTTTACCAGATTATCAAAGCTTATGTGACCGAGTCTCTTGTGCCACAACCAATTTTCTTCTTCCTGTCCAACCAAGCAAGCTCCTTCTGAAGTCTCCGAGAGAGTATACAGATTTCCAGAGGTTCTCAGTCCAGTGGCTATTAACTTTCCATTTTTCATCTTTCTTACTTCACAACCCTCCTTCTTGAAAATTACTTCATGACCTCTGTCACAAATTTGACTTACACTCAGTAAGTTATGCTTCAGACCCACCACAAAAAGAACTTCCTTAGAGTTGATTTTTCCGTCACTTAACTTAACTGATCCTTTACCCACTATCTTGGCTCCATCATTGTTTCTGAATTTTACAGAACCACCTTCGTATGTCTGTAGCTTATCAAACTTTTGTTTGTCTCCTGTCATATGACTGGAGCATCCACTGTCCAGAATCCAAGGTGCAGATTTACTCTGGGCTTTGAGAGCTGTTTGAACGATTAGGGATTCCTTGTCTTTCTTAGGTTGCTCCTTTTCTTTCCACTGAGATTTGACAGCAGATCTGGTCACTTGTTTTACCTTCTCCCTTTCATTGGCTTGTGACAGTTTTTCGAGAAATTTTCTGTTTTGTTTTAATCCAGTTGATTGATACTTTCTTTCCTGGTATTTATTTCCTGCAAAAGAGCTACGATAATTTCTTGCAATATGTCCGAAGTTATGACAGTTATAGCATTCTACAGCATAATCTATCAAAGGTGAAAAAATATTTCTACTAGTAAAATTTCTTTGTTCTACATTATATCTACAACTTGAGATTTTATGACCATATGCATTGCATTTAAAACAATAACCAGAAAAGGAACGAGTGTACCTGGGTAATGGTTGTTGCCATGTTGTAGTAGGAGCCATGGGTCTTCTTCTTCTTTGATATGTGACTTTGGTGAATCCATCATTTGCAGTACTCCTTTCAAGCTTGGCCTTATTGTTTTCTTTTGCATGATACGATTTATCTTGATCAACCTTGATCTTGTCTTTATTCTTTATTGGTTCTACAGTTACAGCCTTTGAGTCTTTTGAGGATTCTCCTTCATCAAAGCCCAAACCAAATTTGATGCCTGTAGGCCTTTGATTATTTAACATTTTATTCAGCTTTGCAGAACTGTCTTCAAATTTATGATGACAACTCAATTTCCGATTCATCTCTTCTAGCTGCATCCTTAATCTAACTATGTCTTCTTCTAGCTTATTACACTCATCTATTTTCATGGTAAGTTGTGCTTCAAAATCTTCAGACTTTTTCTTAAGTTCTTCAGTTTGTACTTTCAAACTGATTATTAATTCGCTAGCATCCTCAAATTTTCTTGAAATCTTTTTATTCTTTTTCCTTTCTGCACTTAACTCTTCAAGTGCAACAACCAACTCACCTTCCAGATCTACCTCAGCCTCATCCTCTAATTTTTCCTCACACTCCTAGGTTTCCTCTGTTCTTTCTTCTTCAAAAGCCATGAACAAGGCTTCACCAGTTTCTTCTTCTGAGTCCTCACTGGAACTGTCTTCAAAAGAGTCAACATTCTTGGAAATGAAACTTTTCTTCTTGAAGTTCCTTTTTCTAAAATGTGGTTTCTTCTTCCAGACATTTCTTTCTTGGTGTGTCCCTTCATCACTTTTGTTTTTCTCATTCATTGGGCATTTTGCTGCAAAGTGCCCGATGCCTCCACAGTTAAAGCACTTGAACGGTAGCTTACCTCTGTACTTTCCTTTTCCCTTTACTAGTTTCCTAACAAAGTTTGCTTCAGTTTCATCTGGAGATTCTTCTTCCTCATATTCTTGTTTAGATTTTATATTTTTCTGTGCTTGAAAAGCCGCTTCTCTGTCTGAGGGCTTAGTTTGTCCAATTCTCATTTCATATGTTGTTAAGGAACCATGCATTTCATCCATACTAAAAAAATTTAAATCTTTAGCTTCTTCTATGGCAGAAACTTTTGCATCAAATATTTTATGGAGTGTTCTTAGTACCTTTTTCACAACAACTGCATCTTCCATCTCCTCGTCGAGTCCTCTTATTGCATTAATGATTCCATTTACTCTCAGCATATAGGCCTCTATGTTCTCATCATCAGTCATCTTTAATGCTTCGAACTGGGCTCGATGTGTTTGCAGCTTGGCTTCCTTGATCTTGCCATCTCCTTCATGAATGCTCTGTAGTTTGTCCCATATATCTTTTGCTGATTTACAGTTCATGATCCTTATCAACTCATTGTCTACTAATCCACACATAATAGCATTCTTAGCTTTAGAGTTGTTCTCAAACTTTTTCTTCTCAGCCGCATCGGATGGAGGAGCAGAGGGTATTGTGTATCCATTTTCAACAGATTCCCAAATGTCATATCCCAATGCACAAGATATGTCTGCATCCCGAGTCTCCAGAAAGAGTAATTTGTTCCATCGAACAAAGGAGCTTTGTTGGAAGAAAATCCTTCACCGTCGGCCATTGTGTATCTTCCAAGATCACCTTAGCTGATTAAGCTTGTATCTTTTTTGTTTTTTTTTTTTTTTTTTTTAAAAGAGGGGGGGGGGGGTGTAATTTTTAAAAATTAAGAACTCTTAAAACTTAAAAATGCAAGCTTAAAAACAGATAAAGCAAGGTATAACACAAGAGCATCACACAACACAAGATTTAACGAGGTTCACCGATGTGGCTACTCCTCAAATAATGACTGTTTGGACTACAATCCAAATCTAGTCTTTGCAAGGATTCAATATTTACAAATAGTTTACCAACACCCATTGGAAGGAGCACCAACCCCCGATTTTTCTGCTGCAACAGATAGGAGCACCAACCCCTTTTACCAAGCACCAACTTGGATTTCTATTTTAAAAAAATTGACATAAAAATGCCTTCTCTTTTGCAAGACCCTCACCTGGTCTATAGCTCATACAAATCAATCTCATAGAAGCATAAAGAGAATTGTTAGAAACTCAATATCTTCTATCACAGTCTAAAACCTCTCTTCTGATTTTTCAAGAAAAATACATACAAGTTTTAGTTCTTTTGTCGTACTTCATGCAGCACTCTTACTCAACCTTTTCTTTTTGTTTTTCACAAATAACCACGGTTGCTTACTACGCCTGTTCGATTCTTATACTTGACTTCCTCGAACGACTCTTTTTGAAACGGCTCAAATTTTCCCTCCAATTTTCCATGCATTCTCGGCTACGATCAATCTGTCAAACCCTCTCTGACGCGTTCTGCCTTTTAGCCGCTTTCTTTCTGACTTATTCTGACATTCTTCTCTGCACATTCTGATAGCCTTTTTCTGCGTATCCTGACACCTTTTTCTGCGTATCCTGACAGCCTTTCTGCGTATCTCGGCGTTCTGTTCTTCTTTCTTCTCTTTTGAATTTTGTGCTACCACTTTCTTCTATGCGTGACTGTCATTTCTTGATATACGCAACCTGTTAATGAATTTCTCTGTAATCGTGATTCTCGGTATCCACCCCTGTAACAGCTGTTCTGACTAGAAAAGACTGTTCTTGTAACTGCCACCTGTAACTGCAAGTCTAACTCTAGTTAATTTGGCTGCATGAATTTTCTCTAAGCTTTCTCGACACCTGTCACTCGATAACTGTAGATATGACTCCAGTTAACTCTACTGTAATCGGCTGTATGAATTTCCTTTGCGCTATTTTGACACCTGTCACTGTGCATGCTTCTTGGCTTTTTCCCGCCAAACTGTTACCTGTCGCGATATCGCGACATTTCTACTCAGTTGACTTATTCTGGACTGTTGACCACGAAAACCCGACTTGTCGCGATATCGCGACGTTTTCTGCCTTCTAGACCTTATCTCGGCATGCACCCGCGAAAATGAGACATGTCGCGAAATCGCGACGCTTTTGCTGCATCGAGCACTTTTCTGTCTCCTAGCCGCAAAAATGAGACATGTCACGAAATCGCGACGCTTTCGCTGCATCGAGCTCATTTCTGTCTCCTAGCCGTGAAAATGAGACATGTCGCGAAATCGCGACGCTTTCGCTGCATCGAGCTCATTTCTGTCTCCTAGCCGCGAAAATGAGACATGTCGCGAAATCGCGACGCTTTCCGCTTTCCTGCACTCTCCTTCGCTTGCCCCCGCGAAAATGGTACATGTCGCGAAATCGTGACACTTTGGGCTTCCGTACACTTTTCTCCGCAAGCCTCAGCGAAATCGGAACATGTCACGAAATCGCGACGCTTTTCTGCCTTAGCGCTGTTCTTTGCGTTTCGCCCACGAAAATGCAACATGTCGCGAAATCGCGACATCTTTTGCGTCCGTACATTTTTCCCTTCATGCACCAGCGAAATCAAGACATGTAGCGAAATCGCTACAACTTTGTGCCTTGCGTTTCCAACTTTGCTTCGACTAGCGAAACTTAGACTTGTAGCGAAATCGCTACACCTTTGTGTTCTGCACTTTTGACTTGTAGCGAAATCGCTACACCTTTGTGTCTTGTATTTCGAACTTGTAGCGAAATTGCTACACCTTTGCGCCTTGTGTTTCGAACTTGTAGCGAAATCGCTACATCTTTGCGCCGTGCATTTCGAACTTGTAGCGAAATCGCTACACCTTTGTGCCTTGTGTTTCAACTGGTAGCGAAATCGCTACATCTTTGCGCCGTGCATTTCGAACTTGTAGCGAAATCGCTACACCTTTGTGCCTTGTGTTTCGAACTTGTAGCGAAATCGCTACACCTTTGCTTTTTGGCATCTGAACTCTGCTTCGGCCCTCGAAAGTCTGACATGTAGCGAAATCGCTACACTTTCTTGACTTAGTGCTTCTTTTCTGCTTCAGCCAGCGAAACTCCGACATGTAGCGAAATCGCTACACTTTTGTTGCCGTACATTCTCTCTCTTCTTCGGGTCGCGAAAACCCGACGTGTCGCGATATCGCGACACTTTTTGCCCTTAGTGCTTTTCTTCCAAAACTGTCGCGATATCGCGACACTTTCTCATGCACTTTCTCTCTCCTCTGTTTTGTCGCGAAATCGCGACATTTTCAGCTGCACCTTCTCTCTCCTCATTTTTGTCGCGAAATCGTGACATTTTCGGCTGCGCTTTCTCTCTCCTCATTTTTGTCGCGAAATCGTGACATTTTCGGCTGCGCTTTCTCTCTCCTCATTTTTGTCGCGAAATCGCGACATTTTCGGCTGCGCTTTCTCTCTCCTCATTTTTGTCGCGAAATCGCGACAGTTTTCTTACTTGTCTTTTTTTGCAAATTTCTGAATCTGGGCCACTTCTTTCTTCTTGGAAATTCACTGTACTTGTTCTGACTGACCTCTGAACTGCATCATCTGCATCAATCTGTCTGTGTTGACAACAATGACAATACTTTTGCAATGCTTTTGCTGCACCTTGCTCAACAAATGTTATTTCCTATTTTTATTTCTTTGCTTCTATTTATTTTTTATCAAAGAAAAGATGTAAAATAAACGAAGACATGATTTCAGTTGAAATTGTCACTCTTGAAAACCTATTACATAAGTGATTTGTTTCTGCTGTTGACTCCAGAGGTGATCATGCTTTTGAATTCTAAGAAGTCTAAGAGCCCATCACCGTTGGAGTCGTATCTACCGATCATTTGCTGGCAGTTACCCAAATTTTGGCCCTCTCTCAATCCCATATTACATAATACCTTCTGGAGCTCCGTGGAAGTAATATATCCATCCTGATCAAGATCATACATCCTGAAGGCTTCCATGATCAAGTCGCCGGCCTCATCGTCATCGTCTTCGTCTCCATCTTTGAGGATTGATTCGCACATTCCAAGGAACTGATCGAAGGACAAGCTCCCGTCTTGCCAATCGGCCAAACGCTGTATGTCATTTTCCGACATATGTAATCCAATCCTGCTTAGGAAACCCTCCACGTCATTCACAGAAACCTTTCCGTCGCCGTTTTCATCCAAGGTGTTATATATTCTGCGGAGTTCATTTGCATCGAATGAAAATTCCATCTATAATCTGCAAATCTCGCCAATTGCAACGCGTAAAATCTCTAATGAAGGCAGTGCAGATTGCACGCTTTTGCAAATTCAGAGACTGTGAAAATTGAAATGGAAATGAGATATCTCAAACCATGAACGATTTGTTGCACCCGGATGTGTATGTATGTATACTTCCTTGCCTATTAATAATAATCGAGTCTAGGGAAGCGCAGGCGGTCTGATGCTTCGTGACGATTCGGGATGCCTTAACGTGGAATCCTGTTTTTGGGCGGCAAGGCGTGTGAAAACACCTATGTTGAAGTTATGCGATCTTCTTTACACGCATTACCCATACGTCTTTACACGGTATTTAGAATTGAGTTCGGCGTAACGTAAAGGTCTTAGAGATTAGTGTTAAATTCTCTTAATAAGTGGGGTCCTCTCTATGTCGAACACGCTTTCATGATGTGTCTGTCGCACGCGTTTTCGTCAATATAACAACATTAACATTCACCATAAAGCATCTCACAACAAGTCAGTAGTTTACTAGTAAGGATGTTATTTGCATTATTATTACGGATAAAATTTAAATGAATTGGATTCAACTTTTCAATTGTTATGTATAAAAAATATTCATAAACAAACAATAATTATATATAAAAAAGTATTCATCAAACAAACAAAAAGAAAACAACACAACTTTCTAACCGTTATATATAAAAAAGTATAAATCAAACAAACAGTAGTTATATTGATCAAACAAACAAAAAGAAAACAAATGTTGCTTTCGACTGTGATTTCTTGAACTTATCTATTGGTCAGTCTTAATAGAATTGGAGCCGTGTTTCTTCGTTTCCCTGGCATTTCTCGAGAAACAGTTAGTTGCGGAAAGGATCTATTAATGTTCCAGAGGGATAGGAAACTCACCAATGAAGTTAAAATTTTTAGTATGACACGCTTAAGTCTTTGGATTGTTCCAGAGGGATAGGAAACTCACCAATGAAGCATCAAATTTTACATGAATAGAATTTTGACATTTTCTGAACAGGGATTAAAATATTAAATTTGATTCATTGATCATTAGACAACAAAGAGGAAGGTGTGCCAAGTCCTTTTGTGCAGGCAAGGTTGTACCAAGTCCTTTTGGAAGGGTGTGCCAAGTGCTTTTGTGTAGGCAAGGTTGAAGAAGGGCATATTTCACCGTTCCACACTCCACGCACAAATGGTAGCCAATAGTTTTAATGGACTGACGTTTATTTATTTTCTATAATCTTTTCCGGGCACAATGGCGCTTGTTTCATACTCTAACAGAATGCAGACCACAACCACTGCAAATATGAATGGATATACAAATATTTTAATTAAGGATTTGAATAATATAACGTGACAGGTGAAGAGTAAAGAACAGTAAAGAACACGGATGCTTCGCCTTATATTTTCATACTTGAAACATATCATTTATAAGTTTATTATTACTAATATTTTTTGTTCAAATCTCTACTAATACTGTGTGACATAAATAATTCATTTGTAAGAATATCATTATGATTATTTTAAATCTCTGATGTTGTGGGATATGTATGAATTAGATATTCAGATTGTATCGATAAATTTAGGACAATTGTAAGCTCGGTTCATGATTGCAAACTTTAAGTGATGTAAACTATTAAATTTCATGTTTATACTTTTTATTCATTTTATTAATTTAATAAAATATGATATTTTATTTTACACAGAATTTATCAAGGTTTAATATTTAAAATGAAAAGAAAAGCAGAGCATATGTTAAAACGTACATTAAAAAAAAAAAATGTAAGCAAAAACATAAATAATAAGTAAAAGGAGGACTAAATATTTTCAGAAAAAACATTTCATTTATTCAAGAACCTTTTTCTAATTTGTCCACCCAAATAATCTTTTGGAAGACTAAATGTTTATGCTGATGTGTAACAACAGATTTTAATTTGACCAAAAACCATAGTCTTTAAAAAGGGGTGTCTGCAAACTTTCTAGAAGATTCTATAACAGAAAAATTGTGCAGCACATGCACATTGTAACAAACTCCCACTTGATGCAAGATATTTCTACAATATTTCATCCCAATCTCATTGCTACAAAATTGTTGCTTTTGAGTGGTGGTAACCTTAGTAAGTGCATTTATTGCATTCTCTTGGGTTTTGCATTTGATCAGGCTGATTATTCCACTCTCCACCATATCACGTACAAAATGATATCTCAATGCAGTGTGATTTGTATTTTCATGGAATGATAAAGAATATGTAAGTGTTATTGCACTTTGGATGTCACAATTTATTCCAACATATTCTTGGTGTAAATGTAGACCTTTGCACAACCTCATCAACCAAATAACTTATTTTGCAGCATTAGTGGTAGCAATATATCTATATTTAGCACTTAGCAAAGCTACAATAGTTTATTTTTTACTCCAACTCACTACAACACCATACAAACTAAAGATATATCATCTTGTTGACTTATGGTTATCCAAGTTACTGCCCAATCTACATCTGCATGTCCTTGTAAATAAAATTCTTCATTCTTCCTAGGCTGATAACACAAAACATGATCTTTAGTACCTTGTAAATATCTAATTTTTTTTTTACAACAATCTAATGTTACTTTCCAATATTGGATATATATCGGCTAATCGTACCAACAACATGAGCAATATCAAGCCTGGCATTTACATACATCAATGAACCCACAACCTTCGCATATGGAATTTTCATCTTCTCCTACTCTTCAGCTATAGCTATATGTATTTTTACAAATAATTTAACTCTAGGTTGCATAGGATTTTTGGTAGGTTTACTATCCTACATTCCAAATTCCTTCTAAATCTGGTTAATGTAATCCTCTGGGAAAAGCTGAAATTGTCTACTCTTGCGATCTCTGATAATATCAATGTCCAAGTAATGGCATGCCTGACCCAAATCCTTCATGTCAAAGTTCTTTGACAATAACTCAATTTTTGAAATAAACTGTTTATTATTTCCAATTAAAAGGATGTCATCCACATACAAAACCAAAATTACGAAGATTTTACTTTATTTTTTTGTAATACATACATGGATCTATAGGGTTACCAAAAAATCCATTCTGCAACACAATTGTCAAAAATTTTGGTACCATTCTCTAGGAGACAACTTCAATCCATAGAGGGATTTCTTCAACTTGCAAAAAACACCTGCACCTCCTTCTTCAAAACCTTCAGACTACTACATGTGTATTTTCTCCTTCAAATCTCCATGCAAGAATGTAGTCTTTACATCCATTTGTTCAAACTCTAAATCAAAAGTAATAGCATATGCAACCATAAGTCTAATAGAATATAACATCACAATGGGAGCATAAGTTTTATAAAAATATATACATAGAATTTTAGAGAACCCTTTTGCAACCAACTTGACCTTGTATCTTTCCATAGATGCATTAGGCCTTAACTTCTTTTTGAACACCCATTTGTTACCTACTATATTTCTTCTAGCATGTTGCTGAACTAAATCCCATGCATGGTCCTTAATTGAATCTATTTTTTCTTGTATGTCCTTTTTTCAATTCTCTTTATTTGGACTATTCATGGTATTTTTAAATGTGAGAGGATCATCACAATCAACTATCCATAGAAATAATCTTGAAATATGTTGGGAAGATGTCTCTCTCTTATAGTTCTTATAGGCTACTCTAGTTATTCTTGGACCTCTTCTCTACTAGGTGGAGAATTAGTCTACATAATTTGTTGATCATCTTGATGTACCTCTTCAAGCATATAAGCAGGTAGATATTGACTAGGCCTTTGTAAGATAAAAATATTATCTATATTATCAAAGGATATTATTTTTGAAGGTAAATAGGGCTGAGTATGTGCTTCAATTGAAGGTTGACATGTCACAGTACATTCATATAAACTAACCTTCTCTTTCAATCGCTACTACAATTCATGTTGCTAATTATCTTAATTTATCTTAGTTTCTTTGAAAATTGCATCTCTACTTAAAACACTTATGTGTCCATGTGAAATCCATTATTTATATCCTTGTGTTCCAACTTTTCCATAACAAAAAAGAATGTATTTCTGAGGATTTTTCATTCAAAAATTTTCTCTTTTTAGTAGGAATATGCATAAATATCTCGCAACAAAAAATCCTCAAGTGAGAGAGTGATGGATTTCTACCACTCCAAGCCACTTATGGTGTCTTATTATTTGAAGTAGTGCATGGTGATAAATTAATGAATTAGTTGGCAATTGAGATTGCTTTAGCTCAAAACGTTTTATCAAGCTTTGCATTTGACAACATCCTCCTCATCTTCTTCGGTAGTGTTCTATTCATTCTCTCTACTATTCCATTTTTGTTGAAGTGAATAAGGTGTACTCCTCTATCTAGAGATGCTTTTCTAGCTACAAAACTCTTCAAATTTAGCAAAATAATATTCTCCTCCATCATCACTATACAATATCTTTAATTCCCTACCTATCTATCTTTCTACATTAAAAACAAACCTTTAAAAATTATTGAATATGCCACTCTTTTTCTTCAAAAATAAATTCGACACTTTTTTATTGTAATCATCAATAAAAGTGGTAGAATATTGCACCACCAATAGATGGAATATCCATAGGACCATAATTTTTTGTATGAAAAATATCTAAAATAAATTTATCTTTGTGTGGGTGATAAGAGAAGGTTATCTTTTTGTTTTTTCTATCACACATAATTCACAAAAATTGAGAGTGTTAGAGCTTATATCCTTAAGGCCATGAACCATATCTTTGTTGATCAACTACTTCAGGTTGGTTTCTCCTAGATGGCCAAGTCTTCTATTACAAAGAAAAGAATATTTAACATCTTCTTCATCATTTTTCTTAGCTACATTAGTTTCTTTTATAGAGGAAACATTGCAATGGATTTTTTGACAAGGACTGACATCTAGTTTGAGCAAAGTACCTTTCTTCTTTCATTTTGCAAGCACCAGTGCACCTTTGGTTAGCAATAGGTTTGCAAATACCTTGAACACTAAGGCTAAAGCAAAGCATGAATGTTTGGGTACATGAATGACCATGTAGATGTGTGGCTAGATGTAGCAGATATATATACACACACCCACATAGATATATATTCACATAAACATATATTCATTGTGTATATGTATGCGGCCCTAGATATTGGTCTTTTGTTTAGTATGTGTAATCCTATTTATTTTTATGGTATATACACACACCCATGCAAACATATATTAATTGTGTATATGTATGCGGCCCTAGATATTGGCCTTGTGTTTCGTATGTGTAAGCCTATTTTTTTCTCTCTTTTATACACAGATTTCATGCGTTATCAAAATTCGATGAGATGAAGCGGAGCTACAGGAAATGATTGGATGATCACAATAGACGGAGGCAAAAGCCGCATCCTAAAGCTATTGTCATCGCACCGGTAGCTAGCACAGATCAAGAACATTCAATGATGTTTTTCAAAGCTTTCAATGCAAAATGCTAAATGTAAGGATTCATGTTTCCTATCCAAGAGCACCCATTTTAATCTACCCCATCAAATAAATTCTTGTTATTATTAGAAATAAGCTTCCTATACTAATTGTTATTTACTAAAACAGACTGGTTTTGTGGTCGCCCTCATCTTTGTCCAAGTTTAATGTCTTGTCGTGTTTCCACTTCTTTCCTTACGTGTGTATTTTATTAATTTTTTATCAATAAGGCTAAAGCAAAACATGAATGTTTGGGTACATGAATAACCATGTAGATGTGTGGCTAGATGCATGAGTGACTAGAAGTAGTAAATGATGATGTTAACAAAGCCTTATAATAGTACCAGCCATACCCTTGAAGCCTCGATAATAAGTAAAATACCTATAGTAGGTGGATATAAAATATGAACACTCTTGGATAGGTCTCTTTCAACAAAAATAATGGACATCAAAGGCATGGACCACCTAGAAACTTCTCAACCATCCATAAAGAAGCAATTAGACAAGAAAGCAATAACCAGTCTTCTATAACCTCTAACAATATCAACCACTAATCATAAGTATAAGTGTATGCAATATTGATAACTAGCTCAATAATAATATATAGTAGGAGAAGTTGAGTGTGCTCAAGAGTCTCAAGCCTATTAAATATACATGGTTACAAAAGATAATATTTTGTGTTAGGTCAAAATGGGTGGTAGTGACAAGGCAAGAAAGTAACAACCACTTCCTCAGGCATGTTGATCAAGCATAAACCCCAAACTAGGCTAGGCTGTGTCTATTCTTGTTAGTCCTATGGCAAGACATCCTTGTAATCATTATCTAGTCTAGTATAGTAATCTATAAACAAATTAATTTACCTCTATATGAGGGTCAAAATTGAGTGTTAGCCTATTGTATACTATGCAATTTCATTCTTCTTCTTAATTAATAATTTTAAAAACACATCCATAACTTAGGGAATATTTGATCCTATCAAAATAGGCTAAAAAAAACTTACACTAAGAAGGTTCACAATTATTCTTTTGAAGTAGGGGGCCTTGTCTTCAAAGAA
The DNA here is from genome assembly GCA_028583015.1 of Wollemia nobilis. Lineage (NCBI taxonomy): Eukaryota > Viridiplantae > Streptophyta > Pinopsida > Araucariales > Araucariaceae > Wollemia > Wollemia nobilis. The sequence continues at coordinate 14,925,236 of JAQPPZ010016436.1, read as the reverse complement.
AACCAAAGGAACACTAATGCTTGAACTAGTATAAAATATGAATTTAAGCCTAATTGGATAGGCCCCTTTGTTATAATATCTATGTTTGGTTTAGGAGCCTATCGTCTAGCAACCCTAGACAATAAAGATCTTAAAGAAACATAAATATTATGCACCTCAAAATATATTATGTATGACCTTTTCTCTTCTTTTCTTCTAGTCTTATTTTCTTGAGTTGTTTTGGAATATAGGGAGAGGTCGAAGTGTTGACTATAAGATACTTATATCTTCATTGAGCATTGTTGTATTTCGCTTCTTCTTTGCACTCACTTGATCATCTTATCTCAATTCCTCTGCTTCTCCTACTAGATTTCCCAAGATCTCTTTTGTGCAAACATGCATATGTCTGCTTGCTCATATTGCATGCTTGCTTGTCTTATTTTGCATGGAATTATTGATTTTGTTTTGCATTAATTCAATATGTATAGTTTACTAATGTTTAATGATCATACTTTCATAAGACTAATTATTCATGTAGATTCTCAAGGATTTTGTGATGAGACAATGATGACATCTAATCAGGTTTAGCTCATATGCATTGTATTTACACTAGGTTTCTAATGCTTAGCGAATCCCAAAACTTACGGTATTATTTTATTCTTTATACATTAGGATGCTATGATAACCCCTCTAACATATATATGGGTAACTTTGTGCTAGTAGGATCATTGTCTTTACTTTTATGTATTTACATATGGTTGCATCAATTGGTACAAAAATCGTCCTTAGTTTTTTTATATTATTTCCTATTGAATATAGATAATCTTCCTTCCTTTCATATTCATCACCTATATTATATCCTTTATTCCTTTCATTATGTGTTTCAACATATTTGTTCTTTATTAAACCTATTATCTACCTTTTTCTTTTTTATTTATTATGTTTATCTCATCTTATGCTTATCTATAGATATTATGTGGTGGATCATAGCTCACCATCATCTAGTTCATATATATTCTCATTGAATGCATTTACATATATCATGGGATAGTGACACTAGGATCCATCACCTATTTCTTCAATCAAACATGATATTTCTCTTCTTATTCTTCTTGTATATCCCTTGAACTTGTAAGTATCAATCCATCTCAATATCCACAAGTCAAGGAATATATTGTTTCCTTTTCTACACTTCCACTTTTGCTATATCTCTTGTATTTCCCTTGAACTTGTAAGTATAATCATATTCTTCCTTTTTCCCCAAGTCAAGGGATATACTATTTTCTCATTCTTTTGTCTCCCAAACGACTTTCAGATAATTAAGGAGGATGTTTTATAACATTTATGGGTGGTCATATATTTTTTGTCCAATGATGTTTATCCTTATACATTATAGGGCATCCATTCTTGGTTATTTTTCATATGTTTGGGATTATCCTTCTCTCTAAAACTCCAATATTTTCTCATTCTTTCTCTTCCCTAAACAACTCCCCAATAATCAAGGAGGACCTCTTACAATATTTACAGATTAGCATACATCTTATCATTAATTTAATTGTTTTTGGATGTTTTAAGGAGCCCCTTCTTGGTTGCCTATGATTTGGTTAGGTCTTGCCTTCTTACTATATATAACCTTTACTTCTTATTTCTCTTTCTTTCTTCTTCCTAAATAACTCCTAGGTAATCAAGAAGAAGATTGTATGATGTTTGCAGATTAATATGCATCTCATCTAGAATCTAATCATCCTTAGACGTTATATGGTGTCCCTTCTTAGTTTTCTATGAGCTGGTTGGAGCTACTTTGTTATATCTTTTTTTTCTTGTGATATTTGCATGTGTTCACATATATTCAATCATATTCCAAATTCTATCATAATTACCTTTTATTTTTATTGATTAAGAAAATACATAGGTATATTACAATAGCATATATTGAAATTATACTTCATTTTATTTTGTCTCCCTCATTGACCTTTTGGTTGTTGAGGGATGTTTGTAGGATAGGCTAGATATTCCATGAATATCATTTTATGGTGTTCATATGACAACTGACTATTTTACAAGTGTCTCTTGGATATCAAAATTTCAACATGGATACTTTATTCTTATTTGCATTCTCACGTTAACAAGGACATAAGGGTAAGATATTTTTATCACTTGAACATATACCTCTTATTGTGTAATGTTAAGTTATAGGCTATCTTGTTTCCATCCCTTGTTTTATCCTCTTGTATATACTCCTCTCTTTTAATTATATTCTCTTAATTCTTCTTGCTAACAAGGGAATCAGGGCATGATATAATCAATTCTTAGTATTATCTCTTTTGCACTTTAACACTAAGTCGTTATTTATCTTGCTAGCATCTCTCATTTGAATATTGCATGACTTTTCTCTCTTTCTATGTCTTTCTATACACTTATATATATCACATGTGCACACACATGATTTACTTAATTACTTATACCTCTTGAGTTTAAACTACCATGGTACCTTCATTGGTTACCCATAATTACACACATCACTTGATTATTTGATCACCTAGGTTAGATTGCTACTGCACCTCCACTAGTCACCTATAGTCACACACCTTATTTTATCACTTGATCATATTTACTTGGTCAATTGCAAGCACACACCTTCACTAGATATTTCTTCTCTTCATTTGGATCACTACAACCACATCTTACTTGGTCATTTGTAGTGATACACTTTTAGTCCTTATACAACCATCAACCATTGTACATAGTTATTTATAGGCCTTACAACCACTATATATATATATATATATATATATATATATATATATATATATATATATATATATATATATATATATATATATATATATATATATATATATATATATATATATATATATATATATATATTATTGGGTCATAGCTCGACCCTTAATATTTTTATTAGACTTATGTGATTTTGATCACACTAATATCTATTGATCTATGTTGATACTGGTGACATGGTCTAAGTGCCTCTTCCATTCATTGATTTATTTTGTAGCCTTTTATTTATTCTCCCTCTCTTCCTCTTGTCATTTTTTTTATTCCATCACTTTCCTTATCTAAATCTAACAATATAACAATCTTATTCTAATCATAACACATAAAATTACCATAATCATTCAACACACATTATTTTCAATTATAAATAAAATCTAGATGTTATTAATTTAAAAAATAGAGAGTACATTCTATCTAATGTGTCGGTGTGCAACAATAGAAAATTGGCACACTCGACCATCCTCTAGCCTCAATCCTGTGGGAAGCATATCACACTCAAAATTGGTATGTCATCTCATCCCTCCCTAATCTTGTGATATTGAATCACCTACTCTACCTGTTGGTTGTGGTATCTATGGAGGTATGTTCATGGAGCATGAGATGATCCATGTCCATGATTGGGATCTATTGTGTGATTATCATGAGGACAATGGAGGTACCCTCTGATTTGGTAGGATGACCTAGTAGTACATCATCTGATAAAATTCCTCTTGTTGTATTGATACATGAAGGTCTACCCATACCTTCTGTAGCTTCTCTTGTAATAGTTTTATGACCTTATCATATTGTCCATCTAAAATGATAGACATACCCTATGAGTGAGCCTATTATCTCTCTTACTCTAATCTTACCATCTCGGCCCTCATTCCATATCTCTTTATTGTGACCTAATATTTCTTAGTGATGATATCATAGATGGTGCCAATTAGCCATGCCAACCTCTTGGCTCTATCCTCATGCAATAGTTCTATGTCCCTCTATAGTTGGGTTATCTTAGCTCACATAGCCTCCCTCTTTACCTTCAGGTCATATTAACCCATTGTCCCACTAGGCCTTACCTCCATAACCATGGGGGCAAATCTTGTCACCCTTCTCTACCTAGAACCACATCTATGATTGTTATCAATGTATTGATAGACATCATGACCTCTACCCTCACCTCCACCTACCTTTTCCTGGGCTACCCTACCATATGTTTTTGCCTCTCTATCATCTATCAGGTTTTGTTCCATAATGCTACTTGTATACCCTAATCCATCACTTAGCACCTATGAATAAGCATCGTTGGTGAGATATGTCCATGAATGATAACCATATACCATATGTTGTACCCCATGGCTACCTTGACATTATCCACTCCAAGATAGATGTATAGTAAATTTTTGATGTCATCCTTCATAAAACTAGCTAGATCATGTGGCCTACCTACTCCCAATGGATCTCTCCTCACCTACTGATACCAGTAGCAATCCATTTCTAGTATATGCTTCTAGATACCAAACTACCATTGCACCCAATTAAAATAGAGCAACATATTATTATATTATTCTATGATCATCTATTTGATTCATCAGACCCACACTAGCTCATACCCATCCTCTACCAACCTAGGGTGTAGCTGTCATGGATGATAGATCATCTTCTAGTCTCACAACTTATCTATCACCATTAAATTTGGTGCTAGAGTTTCTATAAAAGTCCTCTACATGTTCACATAGAGACATGACCACTAGTAAGATACTAGTCTCTTTGGACTCAATAATAGCCTTGGCAACCCATGTGGCCTTTGTACTGCTATGTGCTCCTAGCACCAAACCTGTAAGAGGGTAATGCAGGCAAAACCATGACCTCTCTTGTACATAATATTATACAATACCCTATATAACCGAGCCAAAACTATTAGTCTCCATGTGATTTGCACCTACTAGTTCCTCATGTCTACAATCATCCTTGCCAAGGACCATGGCAGGTGCCTCCTACTCATGTGGCACACTAGAAGCTAATCCACCATCTCGTAGAGTATGTAGGTTAGATATGAGATGCCATACCTCTTAATCATCTCATTTACATGCACCCCACTCTATTAGATATCCTAGCCTTATCATTAATTGTAATGCCGCATACAATATCCTAGCTTTGTAAATCCCCTACCTCTAATCAAAATCCACAAAATCTATCACATGCCATCCAGTGTTATTGTAGCCTCCCTTGTTGGTAACCAAAAAGAAGATAACTTCAAGTACCACTTCTCCATCAATGTTGTTAGGAGTGTCCTATTGAACTCCATCCAGAGCATCTCTATTGCATGAAAGAGCCCCACTATCTACAACACCCCTCTACCAACAACCATCAACTCCTTCAAGGATGTCTCTAATATCTCCAATCTCCACTCCGTGCTCTATAACATCTAACTGCAAAAACAAATCACACAAAATTATCATTAGTATCCATCATCAAATCAAATCATACTCTAACAAACACTACTTATCATTCATCACTTTCTAAAACCCCTCATCACTCTATATTTCTTCTATATCTCTTCATTAATATTTCTCTTCTTCCTATCTTCTTCTCTCTTCTTCCTCCATGACTTTGTGCTCCATCTATCTAGGATATGAATTCACAAATTCATACTCAACATTTGCAAGTCATGAATTTATTTTCTGTAGTTAGCCACAATTTTGCAGACCCCTCTATGTGATTTCATGATCCCAATTATTTTGTCAATTCGTACTCTTGAAGATTTAATGTTATTTCCTATTTTTATTTATTTGTTTCTCTTTATTTTTTATCATAGAAAAGATGTAAAATAAACGAAGACACGATTCCAGTTAAAATTGTCACCATTGAAAACCTATTACATAAGTGATTTGTTTCTGTTGTTGACTCCAGAGGTGATCATGCTTTTGAATTCTAAGAAGTCCAAGAGCCCATCACCGTTGGAGTCGTATCTACCGATCATTTGCTGGCAGCTACCCAAATTTCGGCCCTCTCTCAATCCCATATTACATAATACTTTCTGGAGCTCCGTGGAAGTAATATATCCATCCTGATCAAGATCATACATCCTGAAAGCTTCCATGATCAAATCGCCGGCGTCATCGTCATCGTCTCCATCTTTGAGGATTGATTCGCACATTCAAACGAACTGATCGAAGGACAAGCTCCCGTCTTGCCAATCGGCCAAACGCTGTATGCCATTTTCCGACATATGTAATCCAATCCTGCTTAGGAAACCCCCCACCTCCTTCACAGAAACCTTTCCGTCGCCGTTTTCATCCAAGGAGTTATACATTCTGCGGAGTTCATTTGCATCGAAAGAAAATTCCATCTATAATCTGCAAATCTCGCCAACTGCAACGCGGAAAATCTCTAATATAATGAAGTCAGTGCAGATTGCACGCTTTTGCAACTTCAGAGACTATGAAAATTGAAATGAAAATGAGAGATCTCAAACCATAGACGATCTGTTGCGCCGGGATGTGTATGTATGTATGCTTCCTTGCTTATTAATAATGATCGAGTCTAGAGAAGCGCGGGCGGTCTGATGCTTCGTCACGATTCTGGATGCCGTAACGTGGAATCCTGTTTTTGGGCGGCAAGGCGTGTGAAAATACCTGTGTTAAAGTTATACGATCTTCTTTACACGCATTACCCATACGTCTTTACACGGTATTTAGAATTGAGTTCGGCGTAACGTAAAGGTCTAACAGATTAGTGTTAAATTCTCTTAATAAGTGGGGTCCTCTCTAAGTCGGCAGGTTAACGATATTATTTCATGATCTAACTTAATAATGCGTCCTGATGTATGTCCAACACGCTTTCATGATGTGTCTGTCACACGCGTTTTCGTCTATATAACAACATTAACATTCACCATAAAGAAAGTTACTTGTATTATCATTATGAATGATGAAGTTTGTGGGTCTAGGTGGATTGGTAAGTTGGGGCATTTACCGAGAGGAGACTTAGGTTCCAATTCCATGGGCTTGCCCATGCACAGACAGTAGCCCAGATTGCCCATGCACAGACAGTAGCCCAGATCCGATTCCTCTGAGTGGTGCGTCAGATTGATGACGACGGTGCTACCCCTGTGCATCTGGCGGTCCCCATCTCACGCCAGGTTACCATGCACCGAGACGGTGGAAGTCCTCGGAGCCTTCGTAGATAGTTTGAACCCTACCAGCTGGTAGTTACTAAAAATCGTGATTGTAACCATTGCTTCTATATATAAAAAAAATAAAAATCATTATGAATGATGAGTAAGGAAGTCACTTGCATTCACCATGAAGGAAGTCACTTGTATTATCATTATGAATGATGAGTAAGGAAGTCACTTGTATTATTATTATGGATGATTAGATTTAAGTAATTTGGGGTTAAATTTTAAGTATTGATCAAACAAACAACAATTATATATAAAAAGTATTGATCAAACAACAGTTATATATAAAAAGTATAAATCAAATAAATAACATATAAAAAAAATAAAAATCATTATGAATGATGAGTAAGGAAGTCACTTGCATTCACCATGAAGGAAGTCACTTGTATTATCATTATGAATGATGAGTAAGGAAGTCACTTGTATTATTATTGATAAATCGTGATTGTAACCATTGCTTCTATATATAAAAAAAAATAAAAATCATTATAAATGATGAGTAAGGAAGTCACTTGCATTCACCATGAAGGAAGTCACTAGTATTATCATTATGAATGATGAGTAAGGAAGTCACTTGTATTATTATTATGGATGATTAGATTTAAGTAATTTGGGGTTAAATTTTAAGTATTGATCAAACAAACAACAATTATATATAAAAAGTATTGATCAAACAACAGTTATATATAAAAAGTATAAATCAAATAAATAACATATAAAAAATATTGATAAATAAACCAAAAAAAAATAAGTCATGTTGCTTTGACCGTGATTTCTTGAACTTATTTATTTGTCTGTCTTAATAGAATTGGAGTTGTGTTTCTTAGTTCCCCTGGCATTTCTCGAGAAAAAGTTAGTTGCCGAAAGGATCTATTAAAGTCCAAGAATAATAATTTTATAGTATGACGGGCTTAAATCTTTGGATTGTTCCACAGGGATAGGAAACTCACCAATGAAGCATCAAATGTATATGGAGAGTGTGCCAGGTCCTTTTGTGCAGGCAAGGTTGCCTATTTCAACTGTTCCACACTCCACGCACAAATGGTAGCCAATAGTTTTTAATGGACTGAAATTTATTCATTTACTATAATTCTTTGCAGGCACAATGGAGCTTGTTTGATATTTTAAGTATAAGGGGTAGTATCAAAAAAGTAATTATAAAATTGGGGCGAATCTAGGTGAATGGTGTATAAACTTTGGGGCGAATTTTTCAAAATTTTGTAGAAAATTTATCAAAATATGGTGATTTTTTTATTTTTTTGCACAAAAATTATCAATAAAATTTTATGGCTACTAGCAGAAGGCGAGTGGTAGAAGGTGAGTGGCAGAAGGCAACTAACGGATGGCAAGTGGCAGAAAACAACTAGTAGAAGACGATTGGCAGATGGCGAGTGGCAGAGGATGACTAGCAGAAGGCGAGTGACAGATGGTGACTAGCAGAAGGTGAGTGGTATATGGTGAGTGGCAGATGGCAACTAGATGATGGTGAGTGGTAGATTGCGGCGACTGGCAGATGGCGAGTGTCATAATGACTGTGGAAGATGACGACTAGCAGAAGTCGAGTGGCAGAAGGTGAGTGGTTGATGGCGAGTGGTAGATGGATACTGGCTGATAGCGACTGGTTGATGGCGATTGATAGATGGTAGGTGGTAGAAGGCAAGTTGCAGATGGTAACTAGAAGATGGTGATTGGCAAAAGGCGACCACCAAATATCATCAATAAGATGGCCCCACATGTCATCTCCTCTGCCACGTGTCACTCATCTATTAACTTCTGCCATGCAGAATTCTAGAAATACATATGCAGGGTCATTTTTCGTCTTTCTCACAATATTTTCTAGAGCAATTTTAGAGCATTTTCCACAGCGATTTTAGACCCTTTTTTAGACATTTTTTAGAGCATTTTCAGAACGTTTTGGCAGCATTTTCAAAAGGTTTTGCCAGCATTTTTAGAAGGTTTTGGCAGCATTTTTAGAGTGTTTTCCAAGGCATTTCAGAGCATTTTCCTGGGTGTTTCAGAGCATTTTCCTACGTGTTTTCAAAAATGGCTAGCTCTTCCTCTCCTCTTCCTTCTAAAGTGAATTTTAGGAGCTTCTACTACCCCAACATCAAGAACATTTTCAGCACTCCTGGAAGAGATTCACAATGGCTTTACACCTTCGGACTTGTTGGTGTATTGAAGATGCCACAGTTGAACATTAATGTTTAGTTGATGCAATGGATCGTTAGTTGTTACAACCATGACGTGTCCACTATTATGATCAGAGTGGATAACAAGGACATTGTTTTTCTGTTAAACCCTTCGATGTGCAGCGACTAATAGGGCTACCATTTTTGGATGGTGTATTGGTGAACAACCAATACGCCTTGACCGAAGATGATAAATCCACCCTAGCAACTATTTACTCTGTTCATTCAGACAATTTGAAAGGTATATTTTTAAAATTTAGTTTTTATTTAACATTAAATATTGATGTATTGTAGTTTCCATTCTCTAATAACGTTCTCCTTGTTGTACTTTTTGTTTTCTAATAATGTTCTCTCTTTTTTTTAGCTAATTCTTCTAAGTCCAAAAGGGGCTTAAACATTTCCAATGTTGGAGACAAATTTCTTTATGCTTGCATTGAATTTTTTAGGCAAGGCTTATTCTGCAGGGGCAACCTACATAAATACCTTTTTGGGCACTGTCTTTATTGATTCGATGTATTGGTGGTGGAAGATTTGATTGGTCCACGCACATTTCCAACCACCTAAAATAGGACCTTCTGAGTGCCCAAAAAATTCAATCTTCGTATACAATGACAACCAACAATTTTATTCTTTGTCTTTTTCATGAAGCTTATTTCAATATTCAACAAAGCAATCCTCCCACTGCATTGCACCCCAATTTTTTGGCTATTGGCATGATTGAGAATGAAATACAGGTAAACATATTTTTTGGAATATCTTTGTTTTCTTTTTTTTTTTTTTTTTTTTTTTCCTTTTTTTTTTAAAAATAAGAAAAACATCTCCTATTCAAGTAAAAGGGATGTCGCATTTAGGATTCAAGAAGTGTCTATTGATTCTGACACATAGTCATAGTCATCACCAGTAACTCCCTCCAAACGTGTGAGGTCTCATGGTGATCAGATTCAGCATACACTGTGACTCCTTTTACTTCTCGAATTGCTATAGTCGACATGGAAGAAGTTACCTCCAGCCCACAAGGTAACCTTATTATTCAAAAGTACTATTTTAAATGATGTATTTTAATGACTTAAAATTATGTTTTTTGATTTATTTTAAATATTTTTTAGAGAAAGGGCAAATGGTTGAATCATCAATGACTACAGAGTCTGAGTCTGGTATGTTTGGTTAAAATAAATCTCTTTTTATGATATTATTATTTACACAAGATTAAATTTATATTTTCATGTGAAATTTTGTAGATAGACCTGTTACATTCAAAATACTGAAAAAAAGATGCCTCCATCGTCTGCCCAGCCGTAAACGCAACAACAACCATCAACACAACAAGTTCCTATCCATCCATAACAGGTACCACCGATGAGGAACCAATCACACATGCATGGTAAAATGTTCCTCACACCTCCATCTCATGATATAAGAAGTGCTACCCAGACACACAATGTGTCTGAATCTAATGTTTTTGTTTTACCAATTTTAACCCTAGAGAATTTCTCAAATGTTGAGAGTGCATCTCATATGCCCTCGGGAACTCTAGATTGTGATTTTCTTTATCAGGATATGAATCCTCAAAATTTCCCTTTAAAGGCAAGTGATATGCTTCAGGATGAAGAGGGCTATGATGAAGAAGAGAATGTTGATGCAGATGTCACTGGAGTTTCCTCCTCCCCCCAACAAGTCATCGCCCATCATCTAACAGATGATGATAAAGTAATTTTTTCTAAAAATGTGTTATTAGCTAATAGATGTAAAGCTATAGTTCATAATACTCTTCTTTTAGATATTGATAAATTGAAAGAATGGGAATATCGGGCCAAGGTTTTGATTAAAGCAATAAATGATCGATATAAGAATTTTTCAAAGAGAAAAGAGTTGTTTTTAAAGGTTGAGAATGAGCCCCAAAAGCTCGATGCTTTGCTACATAAAGCTGAATCTGGCACTATGGAGGCCGAGTCTACATACACAGATGAAGTTATGGCCATTGTTCTAAATCATTTGGAAAACCTCAATGTAGAGGCCCAAGCATATTTCAATGAATGGGCACTAGATCAGAACAAAGTAGCAGTTGCAAAAACTGCACGACTTACAGTTGATGTAAGTTTTACATCTAACTAAAAAATCATTTTTTTCTTAAATATGTTTTGTTTATAAATATTAACCTTTTTTCACTTGTATTTTGTAGTCTAATTTCCAGCACTTAAAGCAACAGGTCGGTGCCATGAAAACGTTGATCAAGACTGCCAAAATTAGTATTAATAATGCTATTGAAGTGAAGAAGAGGTTACAATACACTGTTAGAGAAAATAATTGGCTGAAGAAGTTTATCAGAGATAGGGGCCTGGATGTCGAGGTTGTATTGAAATAAAATGAGAAAGAGTTGAATGCACCTTTTAAAGAAGATCCAACGAAGGAAGAAAGTTTATTGTTATCGGGGATCAACACTACAATTGAAATTTTGGTTAGGGCTGGTGCATTAGAAGCAAAGGATATTGAGATAGATGAAGGTGGACCTTCAGGAACCATGCAAAAAGAATAGAAGTTTGTTGTTTTAAATTTGAAGTGAAACAAAAACTCTTTGATATTTTTTATAAATTGTGAAAGAATGGTATCTTTCTTGAAATCAATGAAAGAGACAATTTTCAAAAAAATTGTATTATCTTTTTGAAATTTTGTTTTAAATATTGTTATGTTTTGATTATTTGTGTTGATGTAGAAGTTTGTTGTTTTTAATTTGAAGTGAAACAAAAAATGTTTGATATTATTTGTAAATTGTGAAAGAATGGTATCTTTTTTGAAAATTGAAATCAATGAAAGAGAAATGACTGGAAATGTTTATTGTCATTGTATGCCAGTTTTGATTATTTGTGTTGATGCATTAAGTAATTTTGAATTATGTGGATGCATTATTCTAGTTTTGATTATTTGTGTTGATGCATTAAGTAATTTTGAATTATGTGGATGCAGTAAGATGTTCTTTTATGTTATATGAAATAATTTGAAATGACTGGAAATGCAACATAGATATTTACTTTGACAAATTGCCATAAATGATTTATACAATACAAATCTACCAAAAAATTTGAAACTTTAGACTAATAATTCAATAACAAGGCTTATGTAAAATGATATACAAAATATCCAATAACACATTTATGATATAAAAGATAATGTAGTGTTCTAATCAACATGTGTAATCAAATAATCCAATTTCATTCAAATATACATAATCAAATCAGAGGGCTATGCTATACAGAGTATCCAATGGCATTTCTAATATCATATTATATGATTAATGACATCAAAATTATATAGAGTATCCAATTGCATTTCTAATATCATATTATATGATTAATGACATCAAAATTACATGTATCAAATTACAATATAATCTCAATATTCCTTTCATTATAATGTTGAACTCAAATCAAATCAAATGAAAGCATCCTTTCATTCTAATATGTGAAATCAAATCAAATGAAAGCATCCTTGCATCATAATGCTGGAAGCTGGAACAAACTCTTTTTAGATTGTACAAAATCGTCTGCACTCATACCCAAAAATTTTATCATCACAATCTGATCAGTGTTACCATCATCCTCATCATCCTCAGTATTCGTTACACCTCTTCTCTCTGCCATAGATTTCCAGTGTGACAATGCTCTTTCATAAGGAAACTTCTCCACCTCATAGGTCGACACATATACTCTCAAACAATTTTCCAAATTTTTGTCCAACCTATTTCGAACTTTAGATTTTACATATGATAATGCATTGAATACCCTTTCATCTTCCACAGATCCTAAAATCATCATTTGACATAATTCATATAAATGAAAATATTCACTCATAGTATGTTGTAAGATACTACTAGGATGTAATCTTCTCCACAAACGTGAAATAGAACCTGTTTCATGATGGTTAGAGAGTTGTGAAACTTGAGCAGACATTGTTGTTCCAAAATAGTTTGATTGTTTTGTCAAAAGATCTCTGTTGAGAATGCCATTGATTTCAATACCATTGACTACCACACTTTTACTGGAATGGCTAGCAAGAATACCCATGTATTTGAGAAACAAACCATTTATAATTTGGTATTCACTACAAGGATCCCAAAACATCGGATTAACCACACCCATAGCCTCAAGCAATTCATCTCTTTGAAAACGGTCTCTTATTTCTTTTGTCAATGATTCTGCTATTTGTTTCAGTTTAATTTTTGTATCGTGTACAACTACATGAAATCTATTGTAGGTTATGGGCATTTTCTCAACTTCATTTGTAGCTATATCCATTCATAGACCAAAATAATATAAAGGTATTTCCTTTCCGTGGACATTAATACATAGATGATCATTTATATTGAACTTCAAAAAGCTCTGAGGATCATTCACGTTTGTTAATGCTCTCCAACTCTCAAACATGGGATCCATAAAACTTTGACCAGATGCGTACATCATATCAATATGCATGCAAATTTGTTTTCTCACCCTGATGAAATCCACAATATAAATCGATCTTTCTTGTGCAATTTTGATCAAAGTATTCATTTCTTCCAACATTGGAAGAATACCACACAATGTGAGAAGTGTTTCAAAGTCACTCATTCGAAATAGTAAATATTTAGCCTTATCAACTGCCCTACGATTTGCATACATAAACCCTATCAAGGATTGATATTCTTTGAAAACTCTAAATATCGGTTGATACATCGAAATCCACCTAGTATCCACATCTTTTAACAATTTTTTACCTTCAGTAACTCCTAGTGCAAACTGTTGAAACTCTAAAAATATTTTTGGACTACGCAAAAAATAATCATGAATTTCATGGACAAGCTCTTCCACTCTCGCAACATTTGTAAATGTATCCACAATTTTGTATGCAAGATTCATTCTGTGAGCCATGCAATGAATAGGGATCAAATATGGGGTAACAGATGTTTGTAGTCTAACACAAAGACCATTCTTGTGTCCTTGCATTGTAGCAGCACCATCAGCTCCGACACATATTAACTTAGTGGCTATTTCCATTTCATTCATTCCTGCTTCTTCCTTTAAACTAGTTACAACAACATTGTAAATGTTTTCTGCATTGTAATTTTCCACCATCTTGCGTACTCCAAGTAAATGAGGTTGCCTTAAATGATTTTCCAATGTGTAAACATGCATGCAAATCCAAGATGTATTGTCAACAACAGTCACCTCATCAATTGAAAGTGAAATGAATTTGGCCTTTTTTACTTTCTCTTTGAGGTCATCCTGCTCAACCAATGAGAGACATTTTGCCATTTCCCAACCACTTCGATCTGACCAATGGGCACTGGGTAAGTTCTGCACATCAGCTAGTCAAAATAGAGATTTATAATCAATGAAATCAGACATAGGTCTACCCTTTTTAAGAATAGAGAATACAACAACAAACTGCAAACTTTTTGAAGCTAAAGTTAACTTATTCATTTTTTGAAATTGGGCTTGAATCGTTGCACCTTTCTCAACCAAAGTTTGCTTTTGTTTCATTTCTTTATCATATTCTTGCGCATATCTTATATGTGCGCACTCTGATGCATCCTTCCACCTATAATTTTTTGGTATTGGTCGATCACCTTCTTTTGTTTTGATATAAACCTTTCCACAATGTTTTTCTATTGTATCTTTCTTAAGTTGCAATCTATGATCCTTTCCATGTTTCCAACTACAAATTACGCATCTCAATTCTGTTATTTCCTCACTACTATTCTCTGGTAGCACTGGCTCAATAAATGGAAATTCTGCTATCCAATCAGGCTGAAATGATCTGTTAATTGTCCACCTAGATAACCTTGCACGTTTATGTTTTTTAGATGAAGATTCTCCGAAAGTAGGGACTGCATAAGAACTATTATTTTATTTTCCACTTGGCATGTTAGATTCAGGAATCTCTTCATGTTGTTGTTCCATTTTATTAAGAATATTTTCATCTGTGGACTTTTCATTAACGTGGATATGTGGAAGTGGAGGTATACCAGGGTCAACGATGTTTTTTGTAGAGATAATACTAGTGTCAATAGTAGGGTCATTATCACTATGGCATTTAAAAGCATACCTTCTACAGATAAAAAATGGATAAAGCCATCAACCAAAAAGCACACTTCTTTATGAATGAAGACATTATATATAAAATTAACAATGTAAAAAAATTAACTAGTAAGTAAAGGTGTTCATACCTTCAGTTTGTGCAAATGTTGATGGCTAACCAGATTTTAAAATATTATGAAAGTATTTGAGGATACTCCTTTTATAGGAATACTGGCCTCCCTTCTTTCCACTACCAACAGTTGACATTTTACCTGTATGAATAGAAGAGTAACATGAACAATGAACATCATTTTTAAAAATGAAAATAACTGGTATAAAAGAGAACTACTGCTAGAGACAACAAAATATCTATCCCAAGAATAATAAACCTCCTTATTGAGTGTCCATGAACAAAATGTTAAAAAAGGAAAATTAATGGTAAAAGAAACTTATTAGTAAATGGTGATCATTGTATTTCAGTCAGCTACTATCAATCACCTTAATCCAATTGTCTTCTACTAGTCACCTTCTACCAGTCACCTTATGCCAATCACCTTATGCTAGTCGCCTTCTTCCAGTCAACTTTTTTAAATCTTCTTCGATCACCTTATGCCAGTCACCTTATGCCACTCGCCTTATGCCACTCACCTTCTACCACTCACCTTCTACCACTTGCCTTCTGCCACTCGCCTTCTGCCACTCGCCTTATGCCACTCGCCTTCCGCTAGTCGCCTTCCACCAGTCACCTTCCACCAGTCGCCTTTCACCAGTTGCCTTGTGTCAATCGTGGACTCATGTTTTGTCAATCGTCTGCTTTGTATCGCTCGCTATCCAAAAAATTAATGTTGTAATTGTATGAGAGTCATTGTTAGGGTTAGCTATATATAATGGGGTACAAGGGGTGAATTGGGTGGGATATTTTTTATTTTTAATAAATTTAAGGCAAAAATTAGGTGGGAAACCTTATGATAATGGGGTGAATTTACCCTTAAAAAATTGGATCCCAAAATTTTTGGGCGAATGGGCCGACCTATATGGTCCCAAAATTCGCAAAATTAACATTGTGAAAATCCGAATATTCGCGCTAAATTATGAAATTTGTCAATGTTCAAAACCTTGATTCTAAGACAATGTAGACCACAACCAATGCAAATATGAATGGTTATAAAAATATTTTAATTAAGGTTTTGAATAATATAACGTGGCAAGTGAAGATTAAATAACATGGATGATTTGCCTTATATTTTCATACTTGAAGCATATCATTTATAAGTTTATTATTACTACTATTTTTTTTAAATCTTGACTAATACCGTGTGACATGCATAATTCATTTGTAAGAATATTATTATGATTGTTTTAAATCCCTATTGATATTGTGGGATATGTATGAATTAAATATTTAAATTGTATCGATAAATTTAGGACAATTGTAAGCTAGGTTCATAATTGCAAACTTTTAGTGATGTAAAATACTAAATATTAAATTTTAAGTTTATACTTTTTAATAATTTTAATAATTTAGTAAAATTTTATATTTCATTTTACACATAATTCATCAAGGTTTAATATTTATAATGAAAATAAAAGCAGAGCATATGTTAAAACATACATAGAAAAAAATTTAAGCAAAAACATAAATAATAAGTAAAAGGAAGACTAGATATTTTCAGAAAAAAACATTTCATTTATTCGAAGAACCATCATATGCAATGTTACATGCAAATGTTTTTTTAAAATCATAAAATGGGAGGTTTTTCTAATTTTTCCACCCAAATTATCTTCTGGAAGACTAATTTTTTATGTGTAACAACATATTTTAATTTGACCAAAAAACCTTCAAAAAGGGGTGTTCGCAAACTTTCCAGAAGATTCTATCATTAAACAAAAAAATTGTGCAGCATCTGCACATTGTAACAAAATCCCACTTGATGCAAGATATTTCTACAATATTTCATCCCAATCTCATTGCTACAAAATTGGTGCTTTTGAACGGTGACAACCTTAGTAAGTGCATTTGTTGCATTCTCTTGGGTTTTGCATTTGATCAGGCTAATTATTCCACTCTCCACCATATCGTGTATAAAATGATATCTCAATGCAATGTGCTTTGTATTTTCATGGAATGATGAAGAATATGTAAGTGTTATTACACTTTGGATGTCACATTTTATTCCAACATATTCTTGGTTTAAATGTAGACCTTTGCAAAAACTCATCAACCAAACAACTTATTTTGCAGTATTAGTGGTAGCAATATATTCTATTTTAACACTTGACAAAGCTACAATAGTTTTTTTTTACTCTAACTCACTACAACACCATACAAACTAAATATATATCCTCCTGTTGACTTATGATTATCCAAGTTACCTGCCCAATATGCATCTACATGTCATTGCAAACAAAACTTTTCATTCTTCCTAGGCTGATAACACAAAACACGATCTTTAGTACCTTGTAAATATCCAAAAATTCTTTTTATAGCAATCCAATGTTCCTTTCCAAGATTGGATATAGATCGGTTAACCATACCAACAACATAAGCAATATCAAGCTTGATATATACCATTAGATACATCAGTAAACCCACAACCTCCACATATGGAATTTTCTTCATCTTCTCCTTTTCTTCAGCTATAGTTATATGTATTTTTGCAAATAATTTAACTCTAGGCTACATAGGATTTTTGGTAGATTTACTATCCTACATTCCAAATTCCTTCTAAATCTAGTTAATGTAATCCATTTGGAAAAGCTATAATTGTCTACTCTTGTGATATCTGACAATATTAATGTCCAAGTAATGACATGCCTGACCCAAATCCTTCATATCAAAGTTCTTTGATAATAACTCAGTTTTTGAAATAAAGTATTTATTATTTCCAATCAAGAGGATGTCATCGACATACAAAATCAAAATTATGAATCTTTTACTTTATTTTTTGTAATGCATACATGGATCTATAGGGTTACAAGAAAATTCATTCTGCAACACATAATTGTCAAACCTTTTGGTACCATTCTCTAGGAGACAACTTCAATCCATAGAGAGATTTCTTCAACCTGCAAACAACACCTGCACCTCCTTCAAAATATTTAGATTTTTGCAAGTATATTTTCTCCTTCAAATATCCATGCAATAATGTTGTCTTTAAATCCATTTTTTCAACCTCTAAATAAAAACAATAACATATGCAAGCATACATTTAATAGAAGATAACATCAAAATGGAAGCATACGTTTTATAGAAATCTATACCTAGGATTTGAGAGAACCCTTTGGCAACCAACCTGACCTTGTATCTTTCCATAGACACATTACACCTTAACTTCTTTTTGAACACCCATTTTTTCCTACTATCTTTCTGCTAGCAGGTTGCTAAACTAAATTCCATGCATGATTCTTCTTAATTGAATCTATTTCTTATTGCATGGCCTTCTTTCAATGCTCTTTCTTTGGACTATTCATGGTATTTTTAAATGTGAGAGGATCATCATAATAAACTATAAATCCATAGAAATAATCTTGAAATATGTCAGGAATATGTCTCTCTCTCTTCTAGTTATTCTAGGCTACTCTAGTAATTCTTGGACCTCTTATCTACGAGGTGGAGAATCAGTCTACATAATTTGTTGATATTCTTGATGCACCTCTTAAAGCACATAAGAAGGTAGATCTTCACTAGGCCTTTGCAAGCGAGAAACATTATCTACAATATTAAAGGATATTATTTCTTAAGGTTAATAAGGCTGAGTATGTGCTTCATTTGAAGGCTAACATGTCATAGTACATTCATGTAAACTAAAATCCTCTTTCAACCGCTACCACAATTCATATCGCTAATTATCTTAAATTATATAAGTTTCTTTGAAAACTGCATCTCTACTAAAAAACACTTATGTGTTCATGCGAAATCCATTATTTATATCCTTTTGTTCCAACTTCTCCATAACCAACAAGAATCTATTTCTTGGATTTTTCATCCTACTTTTTCTCCTTTTTAGTAGGAATATGAATAAATATCTCACAACAAAAAATATTCAAGTGAGAGATTTATGGCTTTCTGCCACTCCAAACCAGTTATGGTATCTTATTATTTGAAGTAGTGCATGGTGATAAATTAACAAAATAGTTGGTAATTGATATTGCTTCAGAAGAAAACCCTTTATCAAGCTTTGCATTTGACAACATGCTCCTCATATTCTTCGGTAGTTTTCTATTAATTCTCTCTACTATTCCATTTTGCTGAAGTGAATAGTGTAGTCCTCTATCTAGATATGCCTTTCTATTTACAAAACTCTTCAAATTTAGAAAAACAATATTCTCGTCCATTATCACTATGCAATATCTTGAGTTGTCTACCTATCTATCTTTCTACGTTAACAACAAACCTTTAAAAATGATTGAGTATGCCACTATTTTTCTTAAAAAATATATTCGATACTTTTTTACTGTGATCATCAATAAAATTCGTAAAAAAGTGCACAACCAATAGATGGAATATCCATAGGACCACAAGTATCTATATGAACAAGATCTAAAATAAATTTAGCTTTGTGTGGGTGATAAGAGAAGGTTACCTTTTTTGTTTTTCTATCACACATGATTCACAAAAGCTAAGAGTGCTAGAGCTGATATCCTTGAGGCCATGCACCATACCTTTTCTGATCAACTGCTTCAAGTTGGTTTCTCATAGATGGCCAAGTCTTCTATTGCAAATAAGACAATCTTTAACATCTTCTTCATCATTTTTCTTAGCTACATTAGCTTCTTTTATAGAGGAAACATTGCAATGGATTTTCTCACAAGGGTTGACATCTAGTTTGAACAAAGTACCTTTCTTCTTTCCTTTTGCAAGCACTAGTGCACCTTTGGTGAGCTTGCATCATTCATCTGAAAAGGTAATATTTACTCATTTTTTAGTTAGTTGTCCAATTGAGAGAAGATTGTGCTTGCTCCACAACGTACCCCAAAATTGGGGACCCACATTTTTTTGCATGTGTTCCAAGAAGACTGAAGTGGCCCATTTGCTAAGGATCAAAGAAAAAGCAAAATACCACAAGGAGAAAAAGTGTCGTGATATCGCAACATGTTGCAGTTTCAGGATCCAAGACAAAGGGAGAGAGCAAAAGAGAAAAAGTGTCGTGATATCGCAACATGTTGCACCATCACGGAAAAAATAGAAAAAGTGTCACGATATCGCGACATGTTGCACCATAGCGGCCAAAATAGAAAAGGTGTCGCGATATCACGACATGTTGCACCATCGTGGCCAAAATAGAAAAAGTGTCGCGATATCGCGACATGTTGTACCATCGTGGCCAAAATAGAAAAGTTTCGTGATATCGCGACATGTTGCACCATCGTGGCCAAAATAGAAAAGTGTCGTGATATCGCGACATGTTGCACCATCATGGCCAAAATAGAAAAAGTGTCACGATATCATGACATGTTGCACCATCGCGGACAAAATAGAAAAAGTGTCACGATATCCCGACATGTTGCACCATCGCGGCCAAAATAGAAAAAGTGTCACGATATCCCGACATGTTGCACCATCACGGCCAAAATAGAAAAGTGTCGCGATATCGCGACATGTTGCACCATCGTGGCCAAAATAGAAAAAGTGTCGCGATATCGTGACATGTTGCACCGTCACGGCCAAAATAGAAAAGGTGTCGCGATATCACGACATGTTTGATCGTGGTTAGAGGAGAAAAATTATCGCGATATCGTGACATGTTGCATTTTCGTGATTCAAAGCAAAGAGAAAGAACAAGAAAAGAAAAGTGTCGCGATATCACGACATGTTGCATTTTCGTGACCGTACAAGACAAGAAAGAACAAGAAAAGAAAAGTGTCGCGATATCGTGACATGTTGCATTTTTGCGACCGTACAAGACAAGAAAGAACAAGAAAAGAAAAGTGTCATGATATCATGACATGTTGCATTTTTGCGACCGTACAAGACAAGAAAGAACAAGAAAAGAAAAGTGTCGCGATATCGCGACATGTTGCATTTTCGCGACCATACAAGAAAAGAAAGAACAAGAAAAGAAAAGTGTCGCGATATTGTGACATGTTGCGTCGTCACTGCCAAACAAGAAAAAGTGTCGTGATATCGCGACATGTTGCGTTTTCGCTGCCAAAGGAGAAAAAGTGTCGCGATATCATGACATGTTGCATTTTCACGATTCAAAGCATAGAGAGAAGGCAAAAGAGAAAAAGTGTCGCGATATCGCGACATTTTGCACTATCGCGGCCAAAAGGGAAAAAGTGTCGTGATATCGCGACATGTTACATTTTCGCAGCTACAAGCAACAAAAGAGAGCAAGGAGGCAAAAGTGTCGCGATATCACGACATGTTCCAGTTTCGCCAAGGTAACGGACCTGCATCAACGTGGACATAAGGACAAAATCTAGTGAATAATACAAAGCGTTACATGATCATTTAAGATGGTCATTACACACAGAGGGAAACAGATGCAAGCCATGTGGAGAAATGCAACGAAAGGCCACAAAATGGAAACCAGAGCACACACAGTCAGGGAAGGTGAAACAAGTAGTCATCAAAAAATGAAACGAACCATCATGGAAGGAGAAGCAATTTTTTTAGAAGTTTAAATACGCCATTCAAAGAGGCCAGAGGTGGGGTTGGAAACCGCTACAAGCAGAGTTGTAGAGTTGAAGGCGAGAAGGCCATTCTGGACTTGTTTGAGTTGTTTCTCTTCCATAGACTGGTTTGGAAAAACCAGAAATCCTAGCATTATAAAATGACATATTTTTAATGCATAAGTGTTCAGAAATTTGCATCTTGTGGGCAAGAAAGAAGGAGATTTTCTTTGCATGCTATGGATTTAATGTTTATTCTCTCATTTTTTAGATTTCGAATTTATAGATAATGTTAAATGCCATTGTTTTGGGTTACATTAGGCAAATATTTGAAATCTAAAATTTTATTTCGTACCCTAGGAACCAGCACTTAGTCTATGGGGATTGTGCATGTTTTGCAAGTCCAATAGGTTAGGTTGCATGCATGGAGACCTCACATCTTCGGTTTTGTCAGAACAGGATAGCATCATACTGAGTGCATTTTATTTTTAGTTTGTTTTCTGCATTTCATTTTTCATTCTCTGCATTTTATTTTTCCATAAAGTTTAACTTATTTAAAACAGACATTTAAAAATTACAAAATCCACAAAAACACAATGAACAATCATTAAAGTTTCATGATGAAATAAACCAACATTGCCCCTTTTTTACAGCTACTTGCAATCACTAAGGTTTTCCAAGCGTTTAAATTGACTATCTTCATTTGAGATTACTAATACACAGTTGCAAATGCTAATACAACGGAGACCTTGGAGAAGTTGTTTGTTTAACTTCTTTGCAAGAGAGGATTTGGAACCCAAATCCTAAAGGAGAGTGTACTTTCACAACCGGGTGAAAATACCACTCAACAGATTGGCGCTAGAAGGAGGGCAAAATCAGTTTATTTCATTGTCCTAACGCTTTTTGATTGTTCATACAGGAATAACATGTTTTGAATAAGGTGTTTTGATTGTGCATTGTTTTAGAATACTACTTTGTCAAGGTTCCTTCTTTCATGACTAACAAATTGATTTTGGAAGTTATTCTATGAATTTCACTAATTACAGGATTTTCTTTGTCTCGCAGGTTGTCTTTGAGGTATTGAGAGTTTTGTCAGGTTTTGCAGGGTAGTTTCATTTACAAGCTAGACCCACCGCATCGCATCGCAACTAGGTCCAAAACAACCGAGGAAACCATATTCCAAAGCCTCCCAATCACTCATAGGAATCCAAGGAATAAAATTGAGCAAATTGTGGTCCCACCAGATATTCTTGTTACAAAAGATCCTTCTATTTCAGGTGCATCTAGTGGACTTGCACTGGTGGTGTCATTTGCCACTAGTGTACCAATTATTAGTACCATTTCCACTGTTCTTGTAGGGTTATCATCATCGATTTTGAATTAAATAGCCCAACCTCCACCACCTCCTTGGTATGAAGCCAATAACATTCCTTTGAATATTGTAGGGGATATTCATGAGATCCCTAGGAATATAGAGAGATTTTTGCCCAAATACAAATCGGATGGCCCACGGACCGTAGAAGAACATATTCAGGCCTATAGGGATGTTTTGATAAGACTGCAAGTTCAACATGAAGATGTGGCTTGTAGACTCTTCCCCATGAGCCTAGACCAAGTGTCTTACGAATGGTATATTTGCTTACCTACTGGTTCCATTACGTCATGGAAACAAATGGAGGATGCTTTTGTCAACCAATTTAGGTCACCATTAGATCCCATAATCATCTATAATCAGTTAATTACATGCAAAAGAGGCCAGGGTGATCCAATCCGAACTTTTAATCAGATATTTTAGAAGTGCTATAATAGAGCAATTCAACATTTTGCCATTGATCCCATAGTAGCTTTGCAAATATATTTTGGGGCATTGGATCCTATGATGGCAATGTTTGCAAGGTGAAATCCTTAAGTTACCACGCTTGCTCTAGCCTACAATGAAGCTATGACCATTGAACAACAAATGACACCACAGGGTTATGGGTTTTCCCAGATGCCTATGGTAGGACAATATGGCCCATATGGTTAAGCTCCTATGGTGAATCAGATCATGGCACCACAAATATCAGGCATAAATGCTTTGCCTTATCAACACCCATATTCATCAACACCCGCTTACGCACCCATTCTAATTCAACCAATCACAGCCATCCCCCCCATTCCTTCATTTTTGCAAAATAGTCAACAGACTATGCAGGGAGCTAGTCCGATTAATTCTTAGGCTATAGTTCCTTTCCCCAATCCAATTCTGATTCAAAGTGTGAATCCTTATGCAAATCCTATTGGAACTAGCAATAACATAGCTCAACCAAAAGAGATTTATTCAGAGGTTGAAGAACTCAAACAGATGATTCACAAATTGAGTAATGATTTGGTTCAAAAATAGGAGTATGAATCCCATGACCCTCACCCAAATCAAAACTTCAACAATAGTGGGAGACAGTGGAATATGAAGCCAAAAAATGGGGATGTGCCTTACCCTATTGCTAATCAGATAGATACTTCTGCAGGACCAAGTCACTCTAGTTCCATTCTTAATCTTTCTGATTTTGCATGGGAAAACGGGTGTAGATTGCATAATACAAAGGTGCATAATGAAAGGAATTGTCCCGAAATTGCTAGGTATACCCATTGTCTACAAGCACAAGTGGATGATTTGGAACTTGTGCCAAATGAGGGTCCACCCAAACATCAACAAGGAGTGGACAACGTTTTGGTGGTGGAAACTGTATATCGTCAAGAGAGTGAGAATGAGGAAGGTGAAGATGAATGGGATGAGAAACACATTGATGAATCAGAAGATGAAGAAGAGGTACTTGAGCGTCACAATTTGAACTTGGAGGATGATTACTATGATTCATGGAAGAAATGGGAAGAATATGATCAATCTAAATCTTCTAATAAACTTGTTGCGTCAATTAATATGCAGGATAACTCAATTTCTTCATGGCATGAGGATACTATAAATCCTGTACAATTTGAGAAATTTTTGGAAGAGGAATTTGAATCTCATCAAATTTTGGAACATGATAAGGATTATACAACCATGAATCAAGGAGAGTCATTTGCTTTAGATTCCTTGGGAGGAAAAGAAATTGAAAATCTTGATCCAATTACTGGTGCTACAATGATTATGCCATTTCAAAATGAGAAAATTACAAAACCTAAATCATTTGGGTTTGATATCATTGATGATCCAATCAAAAATCTCATGTTACCCAAAACAACCCAAGTGATTGATCACATAAATGTGTTAGTTAACCCACCCCTAGATAGACAAGACTTATGGTTTGAAAGGGATGGACGTATTTTCGATTGGGTACCTAAGTTTGGTGCCTTTGATAAACAAGTCGTGGAGAAAGAACAAGTGCTACAGGATGATGAATGTCATGAGAGAAAAGAGGAATTTTCAAATCCTCTTCAAGTAAGGTCAAATGAAAGCGGGCCAAAGGTAAAATCTCACCGTTTTGGTTTCACCATGCAAAATTCGAATGAAGGTTTACCTAATGAATGGTTTGATTCAAATATTATTAATGTTATGGCTTTATTGAATGAAAATGAAAGCTTATTTCTACACCATGAATCAAAGTGCGGAATGGACTTCTTAAAGAATAGACATAAAAGAATTGAACATAAATCATTGTCTAATCAATTTGAAAACTTGAAGCTCCACCATAGGATTATCAATGAAACTAAATCAAATTGGTCAGGTGAGAGGGGCAAGTGGAGGTTTGGTTCTTTGTTTGGTTTGATCTTGTTTTTGTTGGATTCCTGCAAAACTTGGTATGCGTATCACGTCATATGTCTTTTAAAGAATTCTAATCAGGTTTGGGATCCGAGAAAATGATAATCCAAAATTTTTGTACATTTGTATATACTTTTGGTTTTCGTGTTTTGGTTTTGGAATGGATCTCATTTTGGTTTTAAGTTTTGTGTGTTTGTCCTTTAGACATTTTTAGTTTGTCAACTTAGGTCCTTATGAATGTTGACTAATATTTGGAGAATATGAAACATCGGAATTGTATTGCAGAAAGCTCCATGAATATTGCAAACACATTAAAGAATATCGTTTGGAACTTGTGATGCATGAAGTTGTCAGTTTTTCACATTATGATAAAGTAGGTGATATATATACTTCATCCGCATTTCAAAAGGAGCATGTTGGTCCGGCTTTCATGCACACCCCGGGAAGGATGAGCAAGGAAGCTCCGGAGACATCCACGGGACGAATCCCACTCACTTTAGGATCTAGCTGGTTATCCAAGGTGCGAGTTACAGAGTTGGGTCGAATGGCTATTCACTCTTTTTCGCTTCTGGAATAGATTTCAATATGGACTGTTCTGTTACCTTACAGGGGGTTCCTGAACTTGTTCAGTAGTTGCAAAAGTTGTTGACAATCAGATTTAACTTGAATTCTTGATCTAGCTCTCATGGGTCAGCAGATTTAAATAAAAGACAAACAAAGAAAATAAAAATGGATCATTCACCGAAAACAAAGAGAGGGTAGGGTAGGGCAGAAAGAGAAGTTTATCAGACATTAACTGTAAAACCCTAAACTATCAATCTTATCTATGCTATCAGCTTCACAACAGAACAAATCAAAGAAGAAAGTGTCCAGTCAGTCTAAGATCACTTTCAACTAAGAGCACAAGGCAGAGTGGAACAGATCTAGCAGAAAATTATAAATCCAAGGGCAGCTGGTTAAAACTGGTATCTTTCACCGACAGCCTAGCTCACACAGTGAAGACAGAGCAATTAGAACAAACTTAACCTCAAATCTGTAATTTCCCCTAGCAGACAATAGAACAACTGAAGCCTAACAACATATTTAAACTTGATAATACAGATTCACAACATATATCTAACAAACTTTAATGGAACGGATAACAAAAGAAGATACACTTATCACACTCTACAAAATATTAGGCTCCTGGCCATGCTATCACAGAAAAGCTAAAGCACATCAACTCCAAGTCCAAAAACAAAGGATTTCACAAAATTTGCAAGAAATTGCTTATAAGCCTTTTATTTCTAAGTCTCCGCCTCCCGCAATTACATTGAGAAGAAGTATTTATAGACTCGGGATAGACCCTGATCTTTTCAAAAATATCTTCTTCTCCTAACTGCAAATATTATCACATCTAAACCCTAGGACCCGGGTTTTACAATAAAATCCATTTAAAATCAAAGTCCAGATAGAACTTAACCCTTCGGCAAATCGAGGAGTCACTGCCATAAATGGAGAAGATAAAATCTAAAGCCACTTGCATTCATCCGCAGCTGCAAATAAATGCCTCCATTAATTCTGTTGGTGAGCCGGATGAGTCACCACTTCTCCATCAATTTGATCTCCGCAAAGCCATCCCTGAGTTGAAATTATCTCCATGCTATTAATTCTGCCATAAATTTGCCATTGAATGCTTTTACCGGCTTCTTCTCCTCTAGCATGGCGGTCCTCGATCAAATCTGCACTTTAACTTTGACTTTATGGCCTTTCCCGGTTGTCCCGTAAGTGCCAGATGGAATCCTGCATGAAAGACAAAAAGATTATATTAGTACTTTAAAATCATTAAATCAGAAGCTTTAAAGGTAAAATCAGACTAAAAACCCCAAAGCAAGCTTGCATGTCGGCTTCTGTTTGTCTGCCTCACGCTTTGACACGTGTCGCTACCCCAGGATGCCTTCTGTTTCCCGCTGGAATGCACTTTCGGGCCTTTTGAGGACTTTCTCTCTCCTACCGCGAAAATGCGACATGTCGCGATTTCGCGACATGTCACGAAATCGCGACGTCCCCAGCGCTGCGCTGCTTCTTCCCCTGTCGGCCGCGAAAATGCGACATGTCGCGATTTCGTGACATGTCACGAAATCGCGACCTTCCCTGGCCTCCGTACAACTTCTTGATTTTCAGCCACGAAAATGGAACATGTCAGCGCGTCGCTGCGAGTTCGCCAAAGCTGCATGCGTTGACCGCGTTGACCGCGATTTTGGAACATGTCAGCGAATCGCTGCAGCTTTCTCCCTTCGGCACTTTCTTTCGAAATCGTCGCGATATCGCGACACTTCCAAAAATGGAAACGTCGCGATATCGCGACACTTCCAAAAATGGAAACGTCACGATTTCGCGCAGATCCGTACAATCATCTTCTCTCTCCAAATTTGTCGCGATTTCGCGACCTTTCTGGCACTTAGCCGATTTTCATGCATTTTCTCTCTCCTATCGTGAAAATGCGACATGTCACGATTTCGCGACATGTCGCGAAATCGCGACTCTTCGTACGTTCGCTTCTCTCTCCTCCAGTCGATAGCGATTTCGCGACAGTTTCCATAAATGGAAATGTCGCGATATCGCGACACTTCCAAAAATGGAAAGTGTCGCGATTTCGCTACACAAAAATGACTTAGCTGCTTTTGCCAAAATCTGTCGCGATATCGCGACATTTCCAAAATGGAAGTGTCGCGATATCGCGACACTACCAAAAATGGAAAGTTTGATTTTTCATGAATTTATGCAACTGTTTTCTGGATTTTCTCGGTACCGGTGCAAGATTTTCTTAAGCATGAATGATTTCTAGCATGTAAAAAGTGAATTCTTGGATAACACAGCTAGAATGCAAGAAAAAGCACAACTTTAAAAAGGAGGCAAGCAAAATTGGATTTAAACCTGAAAATGATCAAGAGGGTCCCTGCTGCAAAAATGGAATTTCAGAGTTTTCAAGAGGATGGAATCTCATTTTTCAGTGGGGGTGTGTTGCTTCTCAACAAATGGCGATATCTCACGGGTAAAATAGTAGCACTATTTTAGAACCCAAGACTCTGGTTTCAAAACAAAAAGACCATGCATCATGCCTTGCCACAGACATTCTTCACAATAAATTGATCGCTAACTGCTAGCTGTTAAAATTTCCCAAGGACATACTAGGCTGGATTACTTCAAGGAAGATTTCTGATGTGCAATTTCAAAGGGTATAAACTTTCTTCAAGGATGACTGGATTGAATGATAAACTTGGATTAATCAACTTTTCTAGATTGTAAAAGGGGAAACCGAGTAGAGCTCTGTTTACTAGTTTAGCCTTTTACAGCCTAGACAGAGTTACCCTTTAGATTTACACGACCCAATTTACAACTGCAGGGCAGAATCTATAACTTAGAAGAAAATATTTTTGGAAGTATTGGCTGCCTCTTTTAATTGTTCAACTCTTTTCTCTTTTTCTTTTTTTTTTTTTTTATATCTCTCCCTCTTTTGAAATATATCAATATCTGAAATGCTTTTAGGGAAATCACAATTTTCTTTTATCATTTGATCAATCTAGAACTGTTTCAGTCTAGGCATTGATAGCCTCTGTGGATACCCAAATAATTGCATGAACCATAGTCCCCTCTTATAACCAGCTTTTCTTGGATTCCCCGGGAGTTCCTCCAACTAAACAGCATAGCAGCTTTTCTATCATTAAAACAACTGTGGCAAGTAAGACACAAGATCCAATCATCTCTCTACCTTTGTCCTGAATAACAAAATAGCTCTACTATTCAGTGCAAGCAGACTATCTCAATTGGAATAATGAACAGAATGGGGCATTGGATTGTGGATTGATCAGCTTAGAATAAAACAATTTTTAGCAGGCTGACTTTTCATTGATTGCTCAGGCAGAGGTTAAAGGATAGATTTTTAGAAGCCAAAGGACTTTGTACAGGCTTCCAAGGACAGACACAGGCTTCTAAAGCAAAACAAAATAAAAACTGCACAGGCTAAAACACTGAACTGAAGCAAATAAATTAAAACTGCACAGGCAACAAAATAAAACTAAAACAAAAGACTGTACAGACAGCAAGGAAAAAGAAGCAAAGCAACTAAAACTGAAACAAAAGACTGTACAGACAACAAAGAAAAAGAAATGCAGGGAAGAAAATAAAAACTGTATAGGCAATAAAAGAAACAAACTAAAAGAACTGAAGCAAAGCAACTAAAACTGCTGAACTGTAGCAAAGCTAAACTGCAACAACATCGAAATAAACTAAAGCAATCGAAATAAACTAAACTGCAATGGAAATAAACTAAACTGCAACTGTACAGACTTAAAGAAAAAGAAACGCAATAAAGAACTAAAGCAAATAAAACTAAAACAAAAGACTATACAGACTTAAAAGAAAGCAAGCTGACATAAAAAGACAAAGAAAGGAAATAAAAAGCACTGACAAAAGAAATAAACTGAAAAACTTCAAAGCTTATTTACAATGTATACATATGTTACAACTTCCCTTCATACTCAAAAAATGCAGCAGTTGGGAAAGCAGAGAAATGGTGCCTTAAAAAAATTTGGACCATGTGCAAGTAATTTAGAAAAATTACCTTTCAGGTCCTGTTGACGAAATGCACTCCAGACTGTGCTTCAAAAATTTGCTATCTGGGAAAGACTTGTGTTTACTGTCTTCCCTGTCCCATTTGAAAAACAAATCTGCAACTCCTTCAAATTAAACAAATCATATAATAACAAATCATATGATAACATGTTTATGCTTCTACTTGAAGGGTTTGCAGAGTTCTTTCAAAAGGACTGAATGTAAAAACCCCCAGGATCAAATACCTTAAAATCTTGACAGACCCAGACCACCACATCTTCAAAATTATGTGACAACTGAAAGAAATCATGTTTTATCTGTATGCCCTGGTTCTTAACAACTTGAACATTTTGTGGTTGTTGTACTGCTTCAATATCCAGGACTTCAATTTTTATCTCTCTAGCAGAATGTTTACAATTTTCCTTTTCACCTGAGCCTTGCTTAGATTTAACCTCATCAATGTGTAATATCCAACTGTCACTGTTGTGATGGTTTAGAGCTGTAACTGTTCTCACCTTCTCAGTTGCCAAATTATAAACTCCAATATCTGCATCAACACAGTTTATAGCCTTCTCTTTGACATTATGTTCAGAAGTTGCAGGCTTATGTTGAGACAGTTCATCAATTCCAAGTTGGCTGACCACATTCATATTTACTATCTTTTCCTCCTTTTCTTGAAATTCAACAGGTGGTCCAGAGTAAGCCTCAATCAAGTTAACCTTTTGTTCAACAATCTGAGGCAATTCATAGAGGGTGATGTCAGCTTTAAGTTCCCTCATATCCTCAATGATGTTATCCTCCTCAGTTACTTCTGCATAGTGACATTGAATCTCACTTTCATCATCCTCTGATGAGGAAGGATCATTGTTAGGTTCTGGACTCTGACATCTCAAATTATAACTGTCCATTTTGAACTGTTGAAAATCTTGCATTTCATCCACAGGAGTCTGTACAAGACTTTCTGTCTCTTCAGGAAAAGTGAAAGAATCTGAAACCCTGGTTGTACTGTTTTTGGGTGAACTAGAAATATCAATATTTCTTTGATCTCTAGGAAAATTTAACTCACCAGGAAAAACTTCAGATTTGGGTGGTGCCAGATCACAACTGTTCACTTCAAGCACTTCCACTTTGAACTTGTCAGAACTTTTCTCTATATTTTGCACATGCTGAGTGGATGTGACAGTTAACGGAGTCTCCTTGGGTAGAGCATGACATGTTGGCACTAACTCATGATGTGGAATGGGATTCAAAATAGGCATGTTCTGTGTAACATAGGATATCAAAGGACTGCTCAGAATTTGAGGCCCTAACTGTCTTTCAAGAATTAAGGCTTCTTTATAAGCCCCTGCCAGGGTTGTGATATTGATGTCTCTCTTGAGGAAAATAGAGGTCACCGAATCCAATGCATTCTTGTAGATTTCTAAGGCCAGATTTGCATTTGGGATGTAATGGCCAGTCATTCTATCGTAAGCTCTTTGGAACCTCATATTGAAAGACCTGACAGTTTCTCCCGACTCTCTCTTGATGTTGGAAAATTGTTGGTATAACACACTGGGGTCTATCACTTCCCCAAATTGTGATATAAAAGCTTTCTCTAGATCATCCCAGCTAGTAATGGAATTGCTGGTGAGGTTTAAAAACCAGTCATAAGCTCCCTCCTGGAGAGTGAACGGGAACAATCTGCAGGCAACATCTTCATGCTGTATATTCAACAATTTTAAAGCATTTTTGAAAGCTAGCAGATGTTCTTCTATAGTTCTTGTCCCATCATGTTTATACCTAGGGAGATACCTTTCCGGGCTTCTGGGCAGGTCATGGGCTATACCCGGGATATTCAAAGCAGTGGGGCCCAACCAATTTGCCATTATTACTTGGCTGACAGTGATATTCTGATTTGTGATTGGATAACTGCAAGTGGAGATAAAACTGTTCTTAACTTGAGGTCTTCTCTGGCAATTTTAAATCAACACTCACAAACTTACAATACTTGAGAGTTCAAGTTTTGAATGGTTGGTGTTGAGTCTTTGGCAAAAACTCTAACAACAAAATTTAAAAGAGCTGAGGAGGAGGGAAAAGGATTCAAAAGATAAAATACTAGACTCAGCACATACAACTTTACAGTTCATATGCCCTCCTTCTAGCGCCAATTAGATGTTGGTCCGGCTTTCATGCACACCCCGGGAAGGATGAAGCAAGGAAGCTCCGGAGACATCCACGGGACGAATCCCACTCACTTTAGGATCTAGCTGGTTATCCAAGGTGCGAGTTACAGAGTTGGGTCGAATGGCTATTCACTCTTTTCCGCTTCTGGAATAGATTTCAATATGGACCGTTCTGTTACCTTACAGGGGGTTCTCGAACTTGTTCAGTAGTTGCAAAAGTTGTTGATCAATCGATTTAACTTGAATTCTTGATCTAGCTCTCATGGGTCAGCAGATTTAAATAAAAGACAAACAAAGAAAATAAAAATGGATCATTCATCGAAAACAAAGAGAGGGTAGGGTAGGGCAGAAAGAGAAGTTTATCAGACTTTAAACTGTAAAACCCTAAACTATCAATCTTATCTATGCTATCAGCTTCACAACAGAACAAATCAAAGAAGAAAGTGTCCAGTCAGTCTAAGATCACTTTCAACTAAGAGCACAAGGCAGAGTGGAACAGATCTAGCAGAAAATTATAAATCCAAGGGCAACTGGTTAAAACTGGTATCTTTCACCGGCAGCCTAGCTCACACAGTGAAGACAGAGCAATTAGAACAAACTTAACCTCAAATCTGTAATTTCCCCTAGCAGACAATAGAACAACTGAAGCCTAACAGCATATTTAAACTTGATAATACAGATTCACAGCATATATCTAACAAACTTAAATGGAACGGATAACAAAAGAAGATACACTTATCACACTCTGCAAAAGATTAGGCTCCTGGCCATGCTATCACAGAAAAGCTAAAGCACATCAACTCCAAGTCCGAAAACAAAGGATTTCACAAAATTTGCAAGAAATTGCTTATAAGCCTTTTATTTCTAAGTCTCCGCCTCCCGCAATTACATTGAGAAGAAGTATTTATAGACTCGAGACAGAACCCGATCTTTTCGAAATATCTTCTTCTCCAAAGCTGCAAATATTATCACATCTAAACCCTAGGACCCGGGTTTTACAATAAAAATCCATTTAAAATCAAAGTCCAGATAGAACTTAACCCTTCGGCAAATCAGGGGAGTCAGCTGCCATAAATGGAGAAGATAAAATCTAAAGCCACTTGCATTCATCCGCAGCTGCAAATAAATGCCTCCATTAATTTCTGCTGGTGAGCCGGATGAGTCACCACTTCTCCATCAATTTGATCTCCGCAAAGCCATCCCGAGTTGAAATTATCTCCATGCTATCAATTCTGCCATAAATTTTCCATTGAATGCTTTCACCGGCATCTTCTCCTCTAGCATGGCGGTCCTCGATCAAATCTGCACTTTAACTTTGACTTTATGGCCTTTCCCGGTTGTCCCGCAAGTGCCAGATGGAATCCTGCATGAAAGACAAAAAGATTATATTAGTACTTTAAAATCATTAAATCCAAAGCTTTAAAACATTAAAATCAGACTAAAAACCCTAAAGCAAGCTTGCATGTCGGCCTCGTTTGTCTGTCTCACGCTTTGACACGTGTCGCTACCCCAGGATGCCTTCTGTTTCCCGCTGGAATGCACTTCTGGCCTTTGAGGACTTTCTCTCTCCTACCGCGATTCTACGACATGTCCCCAGCGCTGCGCGTTGCTTCTTCCCCTGTCGGCCGCGAAAATGCGACATGTCGCGATTTCACGACATGTCGCGAAATCGCGACCTTCCCTGGCCTCCGTACAACTTCTTGATTTTCAGCCGCGAAAATGGAACATGTCAGCGCGTCGCTGCGAGTTCGCCAAAGCTGCATGCGTTGACCGCGTTGACCGCGATTTTGGAACATGTCAGCGAATCGCTGCAGCTTTCTCCCTTCGGCACTTTCTTCCGAAATCGTCGCGATATCGCGACACTTCCAAAAATGGAAACGTCGCGATATCGCGACACTTCCAAAAATGGAAACGTCACGATTTCGCGCTGATCCGTACCATCATCTTCTCTCTCCAGATTTGTCGCGATTTCGTGACCTTTCTGGCACTTAGCCGATTTTCATGCATTTTCTCTCTCCTACCGCGAAAATGCGACATGTCACGATTTCGCGACATGTCACGAAATCGCGCTGTTCCGTACGTTCTGCTTCTCTCTCCTCCGGTCGGTAGCGATTTCGCGACGGTTTCCAAAAATGGAAACGTCGCGATATCGCGACACTTCCAAAAATGGAAAGTGTCGCGATTTCGCTACACAAAAATGACTTAGCTGCTTTTGCCAAAATCCGTCGCGATATCGC
Source organism: Wollemia nobilis (assembly GCA_028583015.1). NCBI lineage: Eukaryota > Viridiplantae > Streptophyta > Pinopsida > Araucariales > Araucariaceae > Wollemia > Wollemia nobilis. The sequence goes on along the minus strand of JAQPPZ010016436.1, from coordinate 14,890,702 downwards.
GACATTTCCGAAAATGGAAGTGTCGCGATATCGCGACACTACCAAAAATGGAAAGTTTGATTTTTCATGAATTTATGCAACTGTTTTCTAGATTTTTCTCGGTACCGGTGCAAGATTTTCTTTATGCATGAATGATTTCTAGCATGTAAAAAGTGAATTCTTGGATAACACAGCTAGAATGCAAGAAAAAGCACAACTTTAAAAAAGAGGCAAGCAAAATTGGATTTAAACCTGAAAATGATCAAGAGGGTCCCTGCTGCAAAAATGGAATTTCAGAGTTTTCAAGAGGATGGAATCTCATTTTTCAGTGGGGGTGTGTTGCTTCTCAACAGAGCAATGCATTCATATCTCATATTACATTCTGCATTGCATATACATTTCATCTCATTTGCATCTTCATTTCATGTACAATCATTGAAAAGGTGTTGAAACCTCTTAGGGTTATTACATAACATATATTAAAAGGATCCTAAGGTTGGGAACTGATGCCCGAACTATCTTGAACCAAGCACGGTCTACACATATTAAAGAAGATTTTGAGTAAAATGGTCAAAACCATACTTGGAAGAAACGGTGAGGCGAAAGGAATATTTCGTGTCTGTCCCATCATGCAACATAATCCTTAAAATAGTGGTTTTTTACCACTCCCATAATGCTTAAAGCCTAAAATCATAGTAGTAAGAATAGGGTTAAATCTTCATCGAACTTAGGTTGAGGATCCAACTCCCCAAAGCTCTAATTTGACCTTCATGAAGTAGTAAGGATAGGGTCTAATTCTCATCTCGCTTAGGTTGAGAATCCGATTCCCCAAAGCTTCTATTTTATTCCAAAGCAAATATTTTTTCATTTCTTTATTAATATTGGATTGGAAGGATCGTACTACATGTCCCTTGCAAGGATGGTTAGTCATCCCCAAGGTCCAAGAAATCAAAAGTAGAGCTAAATCTTGGATTATGGGGTTAATCTCCATCGGGGCTATAGATGCCTGGCTGGCAGTGGAGTATCCTCATGCGTGGCAACATGTCTTATCTAAAATCAAGACCACTGACTGCTCAAACAGATAGGCTAGCCTGACAGTTTCATCCATAACAGGTTAAATCATTTTGTTCAAGATGAGGTAATGAACTCCAGATCATAGTAGTAAGGATAGGGTTAAATTCCCATCTCGCTTAGGTTGGGAATCCTATTCCCAAAATCTCTGATTTCACTTACACTTGCACATGGGTTCAAGATGGTAGTGACACATAACCAACTTTGGGATCTAGTAAATTAATTCAATATTTTTGGTCCTAAGAGGATTTGACAGTTTTAATATGTTTGTTCATGATACTAGAAGGGTTGAGCCTTTGCAAAGTAGGTTGTTATATCTTTAGCATCTTCATCATACATCAAATCCTACACAAATAATTCATAGCCTTGCATACGAATCATAAGTGAAACTGACAATGGAATGTTGATCAATTTCAAACGATAGGGAATGAAGCACATTGCACACACCGAGTTGATGCTTAATAATTCTAATACTTCATGTATTTCTCATCTAGTTTCATTCTTGGGATATTTTTTGATGCTTGTATTTGATTCTATATTTTCAGGTTGAGTTCTCACCGAAATGCTCAGGAGCATTTCCTAGCAGAGTCACCATTTTTTGTGGCTACTCCACAACGTACCCAAAAATTGGGGACCCACATTTTTTTGCATGTGTTCCAAGAAGACTGAAGTGGCCAATTTGCTAAGGATCAACGAAAAATCAAAATACCACAAGGAGAAAAAGTGTCGTGATATCGCGACATGTTGCAGTTTCACGGTCCAAGACAAAGGGAGAGAGCAAAAGAGAAAAAGTGTCACGATATCGCGACATGTTGCACCATCACGGCCAAAATAGAAAAAGTGTCACAATATCGTGACATGTTGCACCATCGCAGCCAAAACAGAAAAGGTGTCGCGATATCGCGACATGTTGCACCATCGCGGCCAAAATAGAAAAAGTGTCGTGATATCGCGACATGTTGCACCATCGCGGCCAAAATATAAAAGTGTTGCGATATCGCGACATGTTGCACCATCGCGGCCAAAATAAAAAAAGTGTCACGATATCGCGACATGTTGCACCATCGCGGCCAAAATAGAAAAAGTGTCGCAATATCGCGACATGTTGCACCATTGCGGCCAAAATAGAAAAAGTGTCGCGATATCGCGACATGTTGCACCATCGCGGCCAAAATAGAAAAAGTGTCGCGATATCGCGACATGTTGCACCATCACGGCCAAAATAGAAAAAGTGTCGCGATATCGCGACATGTTTCACTGTCACGGCCAAAATAGAAAAGGTGTCGCGATATCGCAACATGTTGCTTGATCGTGGTCAGAGGAGAAAAATTGTCGCGATATCGCGACATGTTGTGTTTTCGCGATTCAAAGCAAAGAGAAAGAACAAGAAAAGAAAAGTGTCACAATATCACGACATGTTGCATTTTCATGACAATACAAGACAAGAAAGAAAAAGAAAAGAATACTGTTGCGATATCGCGACATGTTGCATTTTCGTGACCGTACAAGACAAGAAAGAACAAGAAAAGAAAAGTGTCGCGATATTGCGACATGTTGCATTTTTGTGACCGTACAAGATAAGAAAGAACAAGCAAATAAAAGTGTCGCGATATCGTGACATGTTGCATTTTCGCGACCGTACAAAGCAAATAGAAAAAACGCGGAGAAAAAGTGTCGCGATATCGCGACATGTTGCATCGTCACTGCCAAAAAAAAAAGGTGTCACGATATCACGACATGTTGCATTTTCGCTGCCAAAGGAGAAAAAGTGTCGTGATATCGCGACATGTTGCATTTTCATGATTCAAAGCATAGAGAGAAGGCAAAAGAGAAAAAGTGTCACGATATCACGACATGTTGCACTGTCGCGGCCAAAAGGGAAAAAGTGTCGTGATATCACGACATGTTACATTTTTGCGGCTACAAGCAACAAAAGAGAGCAAGGAGGCAAAAGTGTCACGATATCGCGACATGTTCCAGTTTCGCCAAGGTAACGGACCTGCATCAACATGGACATAAGGACAAAATCTAGTGAATAAGACAAAGTGTTACATGATCATTTAAGATGGTCATTACACATGGAGGGAAATGGATGCAAGCCATGTGGAGAAACACAGTGAAAGGCCACAAAATGGAAACCAGAGCACACGTAGTCAGGGAAGGTGAAACGAGTAGTCATCGAAAAAAGAAACGAACCGTCATGGAAGGAGAAGCAATTTTTTTAGAAGTTTAAATACGCCATTCAAAGAGGCCAGAGGTGGGGTCAGAAACCGCTGCAAGCAAAGTTGCAGAGCTGAAGGCGAGAAGGCCATTCTAGACCTGTTTGAGTTGTTTCTCTTCCATAGGCTGGTTTGGAAAAACCAGAAATCCTGCCATTGTAAAATGACATATTTTTAATGCATAAGTGTTCAGAAGTTTGCATCTTGTGGGAAAGAAAGAAGGAGATTTTCTTTGCATGCTATGGATTTAATGTTTATTCTCTCATTTTTCAGATTTCAAATTTATAGATAATGTTAAATGCCATTGTTTTGGGTTACATTAGGCGAATATTTGAAATCTGAAATTTTATTTCGTACCCTAGGAACCAGCACTTAGTCTATGGGGATTGTGCATGTTTTGCAAGTCCAATAGGTTAGGTTGCATGCATGGAGACCTCACATCTTCGATTTTGTTAGAACAGGATAGCATCATACTGAGTGCATTTTATTTTCAGTTTGTTTTCTGCATTTCATTTTTCATTCTCTGCATTTTATTTTTTCCAGAAAGTTTAACTTATTTAAAATAAACATTTAAAAATTACAAAATCCAAAAAAACACAATGAACAATCACTAAAGTTTCATGATGAAATAAACCAACATTGCCCCTTGTTTACAGTTACTTGCAATCACTAAGGTGTTCCAAGAATTTAAATTGACTATCTTCATTTGAGATTACTAATACACAGTTGCAAATGCTAATATAGCGGAGACCTTGGAGAAGTTGTTTGTTTAACTTCTTTGCAAGAGAGGATTTGGAACCCAAATCCTAAAGGAGAGTGTACTTTCACAATCGGGTGAAAATACCACTCAACGGTACCTTTCTTCTTTCCTTTTGCAAGCACTAGTGCACCTTTGGTTAGCTTGCATCATTCATCTGAAAAGGTAATATTTACTCATTTTTTAGTTAGTTGTCCAATTGAGAGAATATTTCCTCTCATCTTAGAGACATATCTAACTTTTTTTAAGTAGTTGACTTTTCCACCTGAATCCTTCATAGGAATTTTACCTTATACTTCTACATCACAAAAGGTATTATCACCTATATAAAAGTTTACAACATTTACCTTTTTATAATTGAAAAACCACTCATGATGTGGTGTCATGTGGAAAGAAGCTCCCGAATCTATAATCTAATATTCAAGACACCTTTCAGCTGACATATAGGAAGAAGTAAGAAATATTGAGGAATTTTCATTTATAGCTTTAGTAGCTATCTCTTCTTATGTTACTTTTTCATTCTTCTTTTTCAAAAAGGTATAATGAAACTTGATGTGCCCCATTCTGTTATAGTAGTAGCATCCCACATTGCTGAATTTTTTCTTTTTTATGCTAGATGATCTACCTTTGCCTCTAGATGTGCTTCTCCCACTAGATTTACCTTTTTCTCTTTCCTTTAAGCACCCACATGCTAAATAGACTTCTAGAGTGGATGCTTCACTAGCAGATATCCTTCTTATCTCCTCATTCAACAAATGACCAACCATTGGTTTCATATGTAACTTGTTAGAAGTAGCACTTATGGTAGTAATAATATTCTCCCATGATTATGGCATGTTGATTAACAATGCTAAACATTGATATCCATCACTCCATTTATCACTAATGGATTTTATCTACTTTATTAGCATATTAAATTCATTCAAGTGGTCTAAGAATTCGCCATTCTCCTTAATATTAAGATTTACCATCTTCTTGTGCAATATTAACTTGTTCGCTATTGACTTGGAAGCGTAGATGTTCACTATTGACTTGGAAGCATAGATGCTCTCCAACTTGTTCCACATATCTTGAGAATATTGTGCTTTTATCACATTTAGAATTAGTCTAATGAGGAACAATTATTTTCTATTTATCTTATTACAATCCTCTTGTGCCATACTGGTGGGATTTCTAATGATTGCAACCCACAAGTCCCTTTGCATTAGCAAATCCTCCACTTTGATCTTTCATAATGTGAATTTCAATCCGTTGAACTTCTCAATCTCTAGTTTGTCATTATTTTCTACAAATTGTCCTCTTATCCCACTCAAAATATGAAACAATGTACTAGCTCTTAGGAGCGCTTCAAAATTAAGATAAAGAAACCAATGTTGTAAAGAGGGAGAGCATGTTTCACTACCAAAGCATATACAACTTCCTTTATTCTACTATGGTGCTCTAATACCACAAAAAGAAAATAAGAGCATATGCTAAAATAGATAGAGAACAAAAAAATACAAGAAAAAACACAAACAGATAAAAGGACCACCAGGTATTTCTAGAAAAAGCATTCATTTATTTAGAGGAACAATATTACATGCAAATATATTTTTATAATAATAAAATGAGGGTTTTTCTAATTTTCTTTCCCAAATAATCTTCAGGAATCTTCCAAGTCTAACTAAAAATTTATGTTGATGTGTACGCATATCTTTAATTTGACCAAAAAAACATAAAATATTCAAAAAGAAGCCTCCATAAACTTTTTAGAAGATTTCATTATCAAAAATAAATAAAAAATCATGGAACACATGTCTATTATAACAATAAGACTAATTTACATTGAAATTTCGTAGTAATGTCTTTTTGCATTCTTCCCATTACTTTTATTGAAGGTTTTATCTGTTAAACATTAGAGTTGTAATAAGGGTTCATTGATTGTAGGTTTTTATTGAAATGTTTTTTTACATGTTTTTTTTAATATTTAATAGGAGATGTATCGGGATCATATTATATATGATTAGAATTTGTATTTTTTTTTAATTTAAATTTCATTTCAATAAAAAATAAAAATAAATAAAATAAAATATTTAAATAATATTTTCTCAATAATGGCGGTAGTGTAAGTATATTATCATCATTTTGGTAATGAAAGCATCGTAGAGATCATTAGGTTGTTTTGTGAGATTGATTGACAAGCCTTTGAACTTTCTCAAGTTCCTACTTCATATTTGGAAGATAATTCATGTTTCCTTGTGGATTGGTAGGAACCTAGGGTTCCTAGCACATAAAATGATAAATAAATAATAAATAGACTTAAAACTAAGAGAATCGCCTTTTGTATTGTCGGGAAGTCCCTTCAATAAATTGTATTATATTTCATATTCATGGATATTGGAATGATAAGTTCTTACAATATTTTATACCCACTCTAGGGTTATAGGTGAAAGGTTGCAATGCTTCCTAACCCTAATCTTATAATAATAATATAATAATTAATTATATTAATTATTATATTATTTATTATTATATTATTTTATTATTATAACTATAGGATATGAAATAAATTATTACTATTATTATTATTAATTAATGTTAGGATAGGACCCTAACATTCCACCCCTCTTGAAAAACGGCTTTTTCCTCAAAGCGACCAATTTCGTCTCATAATCGTTTCGAGTGGGTTATCTTTGAATGGAGCGTTTGCCTGTTTCATTTAAGCAGCTGACATGCCTGCAATATCTAGATTTTTCCAATTGTAGGAGGCTCAATTTTATGTTAGAGAATTTAGATATTTTGGAAAACATCACAATGCTTGAGTATTTGAGCTTTTCATACTATGAGGAACTGCAAGCGTTGCCTCATTATATCACAAACCAGCCATTCTTGAGAGAGTTCAATTGTTCTTGTACTAGCATAAGGAATGTGCATCCTAACATATATAAACTCTACAATTTGGGAGTGAGGAATATAGAGAGCATGGTGTTGAGAATATTGCCAATTAATTTTGGTAATTTGTCTAACTTGACTAAATTGGATGTTACGGATTGGAATGTTTGCCACCGTATTTTTAGTTAATTTTTTCCCGCTTGATTTCACTGTATATTTGTTTCTGTGTAAGTTTGGAGTTTTTTCCCGACTCTCTGGGTGTCTCAATATTTTAAATAATTGTCATACCATCGAGTATCGTGAACTGCAGTCTTCTTGTTGTTCTCAACCTAAGTTCCAATAATATTTTTTTTGTGGTATGCTTCCAGAGCTAGGTCATATCTCGAGTTGTCTTCTCTGTTGTACTGTGTTTGACCACTTTGTTTGGTGTAAGTGATGGCAGCATAATTTTTGAGGCCCAAAGGATTAGCAACATCTCTTAAGAATTTCATGTGAGCTCCAAGTTATATTTGTGGCCAGTGTCTCTACTGGACATGACATTAATGCAAACGCAATGCAGCCAACAACGGAGATAAATATGTATTTTCTAGCATAGCGAAAGAGTTACAAAGCTACCCTTTAGCTTCAAACTGTAGTGGCAATACTCTAGAAAATAATTGCTAAAAAATACCACCTTCCAAGTATAAAAAAGAGAACCAAAAGCCAATGAGAACGGACCAGAATTGGAGTTGGGGATATGGAAAGATTTCCACTGGTGGACATATTCCCCCTCATGTGAAAACTGCAGGGCCAAAATCACACATGGAGTAGCAAGTATTGGACTAGTTCCATTATGAAAACAAATAAGACATAAATAGCTATTCCATTTTCTATGTTGAGGCTTCTTTCACCAGAATAAAGACAGAAATTTGTATTGACTGATAGCTATTCTATGGGACAACTGAAATTTCCACGTAAATCTAAATCTGTATCCACTTTTTTTTTTTTTTAATTCAACGTGGTGGATATAATTCTAGGAAGGGCTCTATTAATTGTAATAAAATTTGGTTAATCCATCATCTCTTGATAACAAGCGTTACCCGCAAGAGTTCGTCATATTTTCGAGTTCTATATTTTTTTTTTTTGTAGCTTGATCATTTAAATTTTTATCTGCGTGGATAGGCAACTTCAATGTCTACAATATGTTAATATCTTCAGTCATGGAATTATAAGAGCCTTCCTATCATGATACCTACGTAATAGAATTCGCATATGCATATCTATCATGGTATTGCATTGTATTTCTTAGGTAATTCAGGCTACAACAACTCTTAGGTTTCAATATTGATCATATTACTTTGATTTTTGGTGTTCTGATTTAGTATGTGCAGGCTCCTACTACGGTCGTTGAAGAGGGTCACCTTAGAAATATTAAAAATGTCTCCCTATGAGCATGTGACCTATTGTAAAATTAGATGAACCCTTCATGCATGCACTGCATCTTGGCTCCTTTTTCTTATAGGATACGTGTTGGTATTTTTCTTCTGACATTGCTTCTTCAACCATTTCTATCTCCCACTTGGCACCAGGTTGCTCAGGTGATTATAAAATTTGGCCAAAAATCAAATTTCTTATGCTTTCCTTCTATTGTGCAAGGTCATGACATGTTACGAGGCATACCTTATACAATTGCATTTTCCCTACGCCAATCTGGCTTTGCATCAGTGACTTTTCAAATATCTTCAAGACGTTTAATATCCATAAATAATGTTAATATTTCATGGTGATGTCCATATTGAGATTACAAAAACACTATTATTAGTGGTATAACTTCTAAATTTTTGAGTATTTTATAATACATCAATTGGTGGAAGAACAAGAAAGGGTCTTCCATTTTTGTCAGTATTGTCTTTTGTTCTCCTCACAATCGTAAAGTGAAGCATCCAGTGGTGATATCAGTTGTTGTAAGTGATCATAATCATAATTATGCTTTAAGTGTAAGGAAGTCTTGGCATGATCTAAGCTCCCATGCATTGGCAGAGTGGCCTGTTCCACTCTGGAATAGCATTGGGTAGCCCAGAATATTCATTAAAATGTAGCTATACAGTGTTAGAAACTAATTGAAATGGTGGAAGAACATAATAGTATTATAACTGGTACCTGATTTAGGTAACTCAAAAGGCAAAAGCTTGACCATATCATCTGGATGTCAACCACAATTTATCATGAAGTGGCAGTTGTTTTCATCTATCAAGGATTACATCTGGATTACATCTGTCTAATATTATAAGGTTGCTGAAATCACTTTCTATCGCAACGATTTGTCAGACAATTTGAGTAATAATAAGTATGATAGCAATGCATTATTCACAGATGTATTCATCTTATTTAATGCATATGCTAGTTTACACTCACACCTTACTGGATCTATTTGGATGACGCACATGTCACGTGAGTGAGCAGAGAAGGAGGTGAACATGGATGAGGTCGCATGGATGAGAGTTGTGTGCAGGTGGTGGTTGTTTCAATTTTCCAATTGGTGTTACAGTTATCATAGAATTTTTTATAATTCAACTGGTAAAATGCAAGGGAATAAAGCAGTAAACCATGGAATATTTTTTGTGGAATTTCCAGCAGGTTTTTTTCTATGGAAAAATTTGCACTGTTGCTGGAAAAGACCTCTTTTTCATTTATTTATTTAAAAAAAATTATATTTTTAGGGTTTGCATAATTTTATTTTGGAGGTACATCATGTACCGTTTGAAAATTTATGGCTTCAAGCTCTTCCGAAAAAAAATTAGGGTGTGAATCATCTTTTTCTTTCTTGGGGAGTGCAATGGTTACCACCTGAGATTCGTCGAATATGGGTTCTTCCTCCACCTGGGATTCCATGGCTATGGGTTCTTCATCCTCTACCTGAGATTTCATGGCTAGGGTATCCTCTTGCATTTCCTTTAAATATTGTATAATATGATCAGAACGTTCCATTTGTTTATTTTGTTTTCGTTCAATCATTCTTCTAATTTTTGCAATGTCATTTTTTATTCCTTTGATATTTATGTCCCATATGGTTGGATCCATACGGTTCTGATACCAGATGGTAGGAACCTAGGGTTCATAGCACATAAAATGATAAATAAATAATAAATAGACCTAAAACTAAGAGAATCGCCTTTTGTATTGTCGAGAAGTCCCTTCAGTAAATTGTATTATATTTCATATTCATGGATATGGGAATGATAAGTTCTTACAATATTTTATACCCACTCTAGGGTTATAGGTGAAAGGTTGCAATTCTTCCTAAGCCTAATCTTATAATAATAATATAATAATTAATTATATTAATTATTATATTATTTATTATTATATTATTTTATTATTTTATTATTATAACTATAGGATATGAAATACATTATTACTATTATTATTATTAATTAATGTTAGGATAGGACCCTAACATTTGTCTAAGTTTAAATAATGATCAAGATTTTATCATGTTATCCTTCCATAACATTAATATAATTTAATATATTTTAAGTTTATTAATAAAAAAAAAACTCAAAGTTTTATTTTATTTAATTAAATATTAAAATATAATTAAAATAAATCATTTAATATATTATTAAAATATATATTTTTTGATTGGTTGATAAAAAGGGTTTTGAAAGGTCTCCAAACCTTTTGCACAAATGTAGAAAAGAAAGCTTGACAAAAGTAAGCTTAACTGAACTGAAAGCAAAAAACCCTAGAGGAGATAAAAAAAGCCAACATTAAACTAGAAAGAAGGCTAAAAATGAAACAAGGGACAAGGGTACAAACTACAACAATGGTACCCATAAAAAATAGAAAACAAACATTAGAATCCCGACCAAGATTATGATATTTGGCTCAGCGGGGTTCAATTTTGGTCTGTGAGCTTTTTGGAGCAAACATCTCCACTATGCTGGAAATTAGCATTTTTATTTGTCATTCCTTTCCAACTGAGTTCACGAGTGACAATTGCCTTGTGAATTTTCCATGTCTTCATAAAATTTCCCTTTAAACATATTTTAATAAAATGCATAAGGGAAAGGAAGATATGTGCTAGCACCCATGTCAAAAAAAACCATACCGAGTCACTAGGCCCCAATTCAGCCACATCAGCAACAACCAGTTACAAATTAAGATTTCTATTTGCATTAGTGTGCGCCATAATACATGGAGTAAAATTGTCATACCAGACTTGAAAGTTGTCTTGTTCAACTCCTTGATTGGCTAGGAGGTCAACAACTTTGTTTCTTTCTTGGTAAACATGCTTAATTGTAACATGTCTTATACCTTCAATTATATTTAAGCTTTCTTGGATAGCACTGAACATGCTTCAGGAAGGGAGTTGACACTTTTGACACTTTTGTATTGAACGAACGACGTTCATTCAATCACATTATATGATAAGTCTTTCAAACTAAAACTGCTTGCAAATGAGGAGGCCTAGGTATAAATCATAGGATTCAATGAAATTAATTGTTTGACTTCCCATAGAATCAACAAAAATGCACATGAATTTACCTTGATTATTTCTGAGGATACCACCTCCTCCACCCTACCAGGGTTTCATTTTGAGGCCTCGTCAACATTAAGTTTAACCCATCCACAAGGTGGGGGAATCAATTTCACCATTAACCTATCAACTTTTGGAGGACCCCAAAGGGGGGTGTCAATCTAAAATTTGAGAGTATTTAAAATGGACAATTCCTATTGGTTCTTGGGATTCTCAGCTTGGATGACACTAGAATTCTCGATGGAAAATGACAAAGCTTGAGAATTCTAGAATTCTAGATTCTATTGTTCCTCTCCAACCAAACCTACCACAAAAAGTGAGAAAAATATTACGACAAAAAAGAATGGATTTTTGGATTCAAAAATGAATTTGGCCACTGATGGCAGGCGTCAACAAAATTTTTTTGGTATACCAAGGATAAGTTAGCTAGTTTGAGAAAGGAATATTGTACTTTAGTAGAGAAAGGGTATTCAAGGAAGATATGAATTATAGATTCCCAATTACTTTTACAGAGGACACAATGGTTAGAGAGCATTAGACCTCTTTGGATGAGATTGTCGATGGTCAAAATTTTGTTTAAAGAATCAAGTCAAAAAAATGGGCTACCTTAGGGATTAAAATTTTCAACCAGACAATATTAAATTTAGGTCAGGAGTTAACTTCTTTGGTTTGGGCATAGTAGGTAAATTTAACAGTATAAATATCATCCTCACAAAGATGCTAGAATGGTAGTAGTGTGTAACAAACCAACAATTATGGAAAAAGTACAAGATTGGGCAATGCTGATATTGCCAGAGGGAAAGGGCTTCCTTCTGGAATCGCTACAATATTTATAAAATAAATTACATACCTTATAACCAAACAGGTGATCAATGATTGGCTTGATGTAGTATAGACTAGCATAATTGATTAGAGGGTGATCGCTTAGCCATCTGTCCTCCCAAAAACCAATAGACATTCCATTTCCCTGCTACCACGTGAGTCCAAATTTTAGAATGGACCTTGTATTAATCATAGCATTTTAAACATGCCACATGAGTCCAAATTTTAGAATAGACCTTGTATTAATCATAGCATTCCAAAAATATGATCCAACCGAAAGTAGTTCATTACTGAGAAAGGTTACTGCTGCAGATATTTATCTTTTATGATGTCGATCCAAGTAGATTTTTCATTCGGATAACTTTACAGCCTTGCTTACCAATGAGGGTAGAGTTCATCTTGCTAGTTTTCCTGAAACTCAAGCAACCAAGGGAATTCTATTATTATTTTTGCTCCCTAACCAAAGAAATCTCATTTGAATTTGTTCAATTTTCTTGCAGATAGAAGTTGGTGCTTTAAAGACAGACAAGAAGTACACCGGAACGCCTTGCAAACAAGCTTGAACAAGAGTCGCTTTTGCTGCCTAGCTAAGGAGGCAACCTTTCCACGTAGCCTACTTTTTTTGAATTTTATTATTAATATAAAATTAATTTAAATTATTTATTTATTATGTATATATATTTTAAATTAATTAAAATATAAAGTAAATTTTAATATTCATTAGGTTATAGATTATATGGTATTTCACTTAATAAAGCATAATGTACAACACTACTACTTGTCAAATTTGAACCTTGGACCTCTTATTTAGAGTTTCAAAGTCTTCACTATTGGGCCCATTCAAGTTGTACATCATATTTAAATGGATTTTATCAATACAAGTACATTATAATGGTATTTAAATAGATTACATTATCAAGGTATTGTTGTATCAAGGAATAGTTTAACTTTTAATATGATTTTTTACACATCCCAATTCCATCATTTCAACAAGTTATTGGATAAAAGGTTTTATTACCTCTTCCAACATCCAAATTTAAGTTGAATCCCTACTATCCTTACTAAATTCTAATCTAAAATACTCTAATTGTATGAATTTAATATACGAAAAGTAAATATGGAAATTAAAATACATGAAAAGTAAATTTGTAAGCTTAAGGTGTGAGGGATTTAAATAAAAATATAACTATAGAAAGAAAAGTGTGCAAACATTCAACACATGAGAATTTAAATAACAATAGTGTTTCCATTTGATTAATATGAAATTTTAGAGCAAATGAAAAAATGGGAAAAATATATGTGCCTCAATCATTGCACATTCTACAATCTAGGAGGGAGTTCCACTATTGAAAAGCAAAAGACTTATCAATTTCTCACCAATTTTATTATTCACAAAGCATAATGTAGATTTTATAGAGTGTAGCTCCCAATTCTCATGTCTAAAATATTCACATGACTCCTATTTATAATAGGAGTTTACCCTTGAGTTACCTAGGTGAGAAACTATTACTTCTAGTAAAAGTAAAAATTTTGGGGCATCTCTAACTAAATGATTCACCTCTAAATATTACATTCCCTTAAAATTCTAAAAAAAGTTCTAAATAAGTTATGGTGTCATTACATGCCAAAATATTATTTTCCAAAGATACTTCTCGTGATATGTGTCTTCATATTTTATCCCTTTCATGGGTGTCATCAAACCACACTTTACTAAGGTCATTTTTAATTTGTCAAACCAAGGGTGGTGTCTTAAGAGTTATATGCACTAGGAAATATCTAAGCTAAGCATAGGTATTGGCTCTATATTATACAATAATTTAGAAAGTAGAAATCAAACTCATTACAATAGGAAATAAAAGAACTAATCTAAGAAACACACTTGCTTGAAAATGGAAATAATTACAATTGAAAATAAAGTAACAAACATAAAATAAACTAAGTGTAAAGCAACTAATCATTCACACTAAGCTACAATAACATAAATATGAAAACAATGCAACTAACTAGTCATCCTGAGAAATGAAATAAAATAACTAAATGAATATCATAATGTGTACAAAAACTAATAGTGAACTAATATTACTTATAAAACATGAAAACATAAGAAAAATGGTACCTTCCACCTAGCTAGGAGTGGACCCTTTCCCGTAGCAACATGGAAGGAAAAGTATCTCAGATCAGCTCAAACTAATAGAGGAAAATAACAATTCAACACATAATATTATTGTAGGTTTGAAAATGTTCTCACAAGCTACAATAAATGTCAACTAAAATTCCAACAACATAACAACATATTTTTCTTCCTATAGTGCTGCTTTTTCTTATTTGTAATGTAGAGGACAAGGTCCTCTTATACCTTCATAATTATGCTTGTTATAATAACAAATAATTGAGTAGATATATAGGTATCCTATTCACCAATTGAGGATAAAATGTGGTTGAAACAATAGTCAAAATAGGTCATAACAATTTGCATAAGTTCTAGGTCACCATGATGGAGAGACCTAAAATGGAAGAGTGCAATTGTAAAAGTATTTTCAAGACAAATATAACAATGTAAGATCTACCCTTTGTATTTTTCCTATGGATTTCTTCCAGTTGTAGCATAATTTAGTTGGTTGTAACAACAAAATAAAAATGAGAATTTAAATTGGTACATATTAACCATGTGCTATTTTGTCCTTCTCTCTACCACATCAGTCAATTGGTTGTTGTACTATGTTACTTGCTAGTTGCAATTGCCAAATTATTTGTTCATGCTTCATCCATGTTGGGAGCTCAAGCATACTCAACTTCTAATGCCAGGTTGTAGTCCATATCTAGTGCTAGACTATGGTTTTATTCTAGCCAACAAAGTGTTGCTTCTTTTGGTGCCATGTGGGTGTTGTTAGATCCAATGTTGATTGTGTGAATATAGTTTAGTGTCTATCATAGTTATAATTTCTAGCACCGGGTGAACCCAATGCTAGTTGACAATTTATCCAAGAACCCTAAATATATACAAAAATCTAATAACCCATATTTATTCTAAAATATTATCATAAATCAACAAAAATGTCCTTTTATCTACCTTTATTGGCATATATGTTCACTCTATCTAAATAAACCTATATTTACTCCTAATTTCTCTATTTAATCACATACCTACTATAGTAATAAAGTAAAGCATAATATAATGATGCAAAAAAGTGGTGGAAGGCTAACAAAATGAAGTTTTTTTGGGCCTCACCACCCTTCATAGGTATGTGAGCAATTTTCTCTAGGAATTGAGAAAATCACTCAATTTTTCTAGCAATTCACCAACAACTCTTAGCACTTTCCTCTTGCAAGCCAATCATGTCACTTTGCTAATGGATTTCTTCTGAGCTAATTAACACTTGCCTTGAAATTAACCAAGATTTAAGGGATTTTAGAAGGTAATATTGGTCTAATTTCACTATTTTTATGCCTTTCAAAATTATGATTCCTAAGGTATCAAAAATAACTACATTTTTTACAACTTCACAAGGTTCCAAGCTCTATTGTCAAGATATCCAAAATCCTACCTTTGTTTGTGAGTATAGAGTCTGTTAAAGTTAATGTGTACTTCTCCTTGACATGTGTCCTTGACACTTGTCATTTTTTCATATAGGCTTATGCCTATATATTGTACTCCTTTCATGTATAATACATCTTGTGAGTTTTTTGTGCCAAAATTTGGTATTAGAGCATTCTTAGGTCCCAAGCTTGTGAGATTGAAGGGGGATTTCCCTCATGGAAATAACCTCCTTATTTTTTACTCCCCCATTTTTTTTCTAAAAATTGAGGGAGTATGCTCTCCATATATGATGGATTAAAAACTAGATATCTAATGAAAACATCATCTCTTTCAATCCCAATTAATGTGTACTTATTTTCCTTGACGTGTTCTTGACACTTGTTATTTTTTCATATAGGCTTATTCCTATATATTGTAATCCTTTCATGTATAATACATCTTGTGAGTTTTATGTGCCAAAGAGTCTTCAAAATTGGAATCCTTATCACAAAATATAAAATTTATTCTTCTCTTATTCTATCCTTTACAACAACCCTAATAGCTTCTACAATTACTCATAAATTGGCAACTAAATGGTGGCTGGGTCCTTTACCTCTCCTATCAAATCCTCATACGAGATTTTTGATAACTTGTCCTACTTTCCCTTTAGTTCCTGTAACTTAACTTAAAGTGGCTCTAACTTTTTATAGAGTTTAATTGCATCTCTAGAATTAGTTGATCTTTCTCCTATCCAAACATTGTATTAATAATACTCTTGGTCTATGATACACCTAGGGGTGAGATATGCACCCTAGATCATGGCAAATATTGGATGGCTTGTAATTTCTCCCTACTAACCTCTAGAGAAGGTTAGTTACTTATTGCAATGAAAAAAAAAATGGACGAAGGTTAAAGAGAGAAATAGAGGATTAGAAAGAGAAAAGAAAATGAAATATGGATTTTGATGTGGATGACATTCAGTTAAAAATATTGTCGTATCCTATGCAAAGTAGACTACAAATTGATTACATACAAGATATAATAGACCAGTATCCAAGAAAATCCTTGCATAATATAAATAATGCCTAGATCATGCCATCTACTACTCCAATAACCCTTAGTTATAATCCAAATTGAGTTCAATACTGTTTGAATTCAAATGGGTACTAAAGTGCAACAGACACACAATATTGTTAGAGTTTTGAAGGAAGTTAATGAGTCATATTAGGCAACATTTACAACTCAAGAAAAGGTTAAAGCAATGGAGTTGTCTAGAAAATGCATCAAATGGTATCAATCGATTCAAAACGAATGAGAGATATCCAAATCACTAAGTGACAAATGAGATAAAATATTCTCTTCATTACAATCATTTATTATCCTTCGGATTCCTTACCTCATTGAATAGAATAAAAATAACTTTACCATGGAGTAGCTAAAATTAGATTTTTATCTTATAAGCAATAATGAGGAAGAATCTAACAAGTGGTTGCAACCCACTATGGAAGGAATTATTATTGGATTCTTCAATAAAATAGCTACTATGGATGCAAAATACAAGACCTGACAAAAGGATATTCATATCTCTTCTACAAAAAGGACTATAAACTTAAAGGTATGTATAATAAGGTCAAAGGATTCAAAATCCCACCATAGTAACTTTGTAATGTGGCTTGTTGAATATTGCAACCCATGAAGGATACCTTAGCTAACTAAGATGCACACAAAGATGTCCAGGGAAGGGACCCAATTTTAGATGAATAAAGGTAGTAAGTGTAAGGTGAAACTTCTAGATCTCAAAAGTCTCAATCTAATCGGGTGTTATTTATTTCAAGTTTTGTTCCGATCCTATTAAAAAACTAAATATTATTTCTCATTTTTACTCCAATACCTAATGAATAAGGATTCTTGGATTTTTATTTTGTTGCAAGAAAAAATCCCAAGAGATGCCAATAATATGGGCCCATGAGAGTCCCATCATAGATAGGTCCTAGAAAAAGTTTATAGACTATTAATTTTATAAATTTGTGTTAATTAATTACAAGGAGACCTCACTAGGACTAATATCCTTTACGTGAAATCCAATAAGATATCAAAGTAAACTTTATGATCCTAAATTTGACTAAGGGATCAAATCCCAACCACTTAAAAGTCCTAGACACAAGCTTCTTGTGAGAAGATATGTGAAGGGTCTTCAGAAATGTCCAGATTATCTTTGGTTCTATTTAAGCTCGGCTCAAAAAGTGCTCTGTTCTTCCCCTGTTTATCCTCTTCTCCTCTATATCACTTCTTAGATATTCTATACCCTTCCTTTGAGATCCACTAGGATGACTTATATTGATCTTGATACTTTCTACATTGTCCATTACTGAAGCAATCCATTGATAGGGGATTTATTCCTTTTTTCAAGATATTTTTAGGAACTGACTAGGACATCAATATGGTGTTTGATTCAACCTAGGAGAAGGAATGTAGGTAGAAAATCCACCTCCTAGAAGAAAAAAAAAGTGATTTGCTATATTTTGATAGTTTTGGGAATGATTTGCTCAAGTTTTGTAAAATCGTACAGTTGGAGAAAATCGTATAGTGGAAGGAAAGATCATACAAATAGATTGGAAAATGATACAGAGCAGTATAAAATTGTACAGGATGCACCGAAATTCACTCAGATGCAAAGGAAATGTAATTTCAGGATGAAATGTCGCATGGATTTGCTAAACTAAGGTGTAAACTTAGGAAAATACCAAAATAATGTATTCAGTTGTAGATGGGCAGTTGTGAATAACAAATTGTCTCAAGAAACTCTTTAGAATAGCCTGGACAACATTATATAAGGACCCATTTTTGGATTTGTAGATTTGGCTACTAGTTTACTAGTTATTGGTTGCTAGAGTAGAGATATAGACATAATTATGAGTTATTGCAATTACTTGAGAGAGTTTTTCACATTGTAATTGAATTTATATCTAATAATGAGAATAAAAAATGCTATGGATGATAGTGTATGATATTTTTGTGAATAAATAATGGATTCTGGATTAACATTGTGTAATTGAGTTTCTACCTTATTATTATATGTTAGTTTTAGCTTTGTTGCAACTTTGTGGAGAATATGATCATTGGTGAATCATGGGGAATTATTTAGGATCTTAGTGATGTTGGTGAAGGCATGTTGAAGTAGACTGTACGATTCCTGGATGGCATTGCTTGTATGGAATCTCTCCTCAACCCGGTTTGAATGCTTTGTTTGTGAAAGAGATTGTCTTTTTTAGGCTATTAAACCTTTACAAAACATCCCAGAGAGATATTGGAGCAGAAGAGCATAGAAATTAACACCTTTTTGTACCTGTATTTTGTACATATAATACATCATACATCGTACAAATTGCACAAATAGTTTTTATCCAATTTGGTAACTTAAACGATTGACAGGAATTTACTCGATTTTGCGGTTTTGATGAATCAGCTTGAACGATTACAAAATTATGTATGACAGCCTCCAAAATAGCATCTGTTAGTTTTTATGAGTGCAATATCAAACCATATTGGTCATTGTATGATCTAGGATCATACATTGTATGTAATTTGGGTCCCTACAAGGAATTGATAGTTCGTACAAGGGTAGTTTGGGTGACTAGGAGACTGTCCGATTTGGTCATTGAGATAATCTTGGTCTAGGAATCATTATTGCCTCTAGAAAACACCTCCCTACCAGGAATACTCCACCATTGTGTTACATTTGGTGCCATTGCTTTATCAAATCTGGCATTCTTGTTAAAACGAGTCGAATTTGACTAAATATTAGAGGTAATTTTTTTATGATGAACACCAGCACACAAAGGCGTGGGAGAAGGGAACCACAAGATAAAATTCCAGTAATAAGGAGCACAAGGATTGCTCAAATATGAAACACAAGTAACTCAGATCAAAGTACACATGAAATGATCCATAGATATAGGCAAATAAGTCACTCAAATAATAGCAGAGTGGTGAGAACACCACCACCACGAGATCAATCACCTACACGACAAGAATAAGGCCTACTAGGAGATGACACTCCAAATTTTTGATGTACAATTCCAAACTGTACACATTGTAGGAGGGGAAATGAATGGGCAACAAAATCATAGGCAGATACAAGCCAAGCAGAGGTACAAGAGGATACCTCTAATCGAAATGTTATGGTCAAACCTTGAGGGCAATATTGGGATGGAGTCGTACAGGTGAATGCCACTATGCGATTACCCAGGAGGTAAGTATAATTAGACTAGAATGAAAAAAAATTGAACAAAAAAAAAAGAGATAAAGAAAAAATAAAAAATAAAAATATATTGTGCCTTAGTTATGAAAATCCCTCGGGATGCAATTAGGAAGGGCAAGGTTGAAAACCAGAAACGACGACCTCTCCAGAGAAAAAGAAAGCAAAAATTCATGAAATCGTACAATGAAAAGGTACAAGCTAGAAATCATACAAAAGATATTTGTACAAGGAAATAATAACATGAAAATTGTACATAAAGTCGTATTGTATAATTTGGATCGTACAATGTACGATTTTCCAACTAACTAATTAATGCGACATGCCGAAAAGTAGTGGTTGGAGGAAAATAAGGGGGAAAAAGAAAAAAATTTAAAACCAACTACTGAGTTGGTAGTCATATAGCAATAGAGATGGAAAAAGCATGTAACTTTACACTTTTTGATTCTTTTGACAGTTAGGGTTTAGGATTTTTGAAAAATTGCTTTAAAAGGATAGTAAAGTGACTATAATTTTTCAATCACCAAGGAGAATTCAAAATTTTTAGGAGATTGAAGAGGAAGAGTGTACATTTGATAAAAAAGGACTACATGGGCAATAATTATTCACCAACACTATAAATTTGCATACCCATTATTAAATTTGTACCAGGGAGTTCTTTACAGCTTCAAGGAATCAACTCGAGAAAGAATAATTGGGGTTTTTCTCCACCAAAATGGGGAATTCAAATTTTTTTAGAAGTATTACAGCAAAGGTCATTAGAATACATCATTGTACGAATTTTGAACAGAGGAATTTCTGATTAGAGCTGAAGGGAGCAGATATTGGTGGTTGGAATTGGGGAAATTGCAAGAGGATGGAAGATTGAAACCCTAAGAACTAAAAAATCTAGCAAAAAGTGAGTTGGGAAACATAAGGAGAGAAAATTACAGTCCATAAAACCATACATTGCAGCCAACATTTCATCAAATTAAATAAAATTGCATCAGGAGTGAAGGAGTGAAAGATTGATTGAGAAAACGTACTCAAGAGTAGATCGGGACAATCCGATAGTTGGGTCGGTGGCAGATTTGGCCAAGGAGACAAAAATCCTGGTATTTTGCAACAATGAGGGTTAGAGAAGTCATATTGTATAATTTGGAGGTAGGTTGTATGATTTACAGGAAGAAAAGGGCAATTTTTCTATTTTTGGCATTTTTTAAGAAATTGTACGGAATCATACAAATTTTAAAGGGAAGGGCAGCCAAAAAGTAGCAGAGTACGGAGTACTGGCACCCTGTACGATTTCAAGTTGCAGTCATACGATTTGAAGGAGATTTTACCATTTGAAGATTGATAGGGTAAAGGAAAAATAGTCAAATAAGTGTACGATCTTGAAGCGACAGAGGAAGGTGAAACCATACAAGGGACCAAAACCGTACATTGTATGTTTTTACAGAAGTTTGTATGATTTTTGGTACGTTTCTAATTATAGAGGATGTGGTTGAGTTAATCAGCGAGATGTTAGAGGAATGATCTCAACAGAAGAATTTGAACACAGATTGAGGTGGATTGCAAAAAATAGGGTGGAAATATCATCAGGTCTGCTACATGAGAGAGAGGTATACTCACGGTAGTACTCTAGGAATTAGTTTTAGTCCCATGAAAGTCATGTTAATCGTCCATGGAGGAGAGGAGGGTATAGGCCATGAAGGAGACAGAGCCATTCATGAGCACACATGGATAGAACACCACCGAGGTACAAAGAGGAAAGGATGGCCCAAGTAGCTACCTCACAGAGGGAATTAAGAAGTGAGGTACATGTACCAGAATAGGAAGAATAACTAAGCAGTGAATAGGAGGAATGCTAGGTGGAATTGTTAAACATTGTGTTTGTACAACATAGAGCGAAAGAATGCAAGAAATGGTGGAGTGATGAGAAGAATAGGTCTCATCCATGGAGGAAGACATTTAAAAATGCGCAAGTGGTTGCCATTGCATAGATTCCACCATTTCATAGGATATTCTTCTAGAAATATATTTTACATATAGTTTAGGCATATAATACAACAATGAGAACAACCTATGTCAATGTGGGCAAGAAGTTAGTGAAGGTGGAGGTTTCGACGGAGGTATTCCAAAGAACATTTGGGTTACCGATGGAAGGTATGGAGATAGTCAAGAAATTGGTAAACCCAATAGAATCACACTTCCTGGTTACCACCATGACCATTGTCAAATCAATGACAAATGCAACTATTTCTGATGTAGGAACACGTGTAATAAAGCAAAGCCAATTGCGAAGTGATAATTGGGCATGTGCGATGAACACAGTCATGGTTCAACTGTCAACAGATATAAAGGCAACTGAGATGCCAATGTGGATGGCACAATATGTAGAAGGTATTACCCAGGGGATTATGTATGATTGGGGTACCTTTTTAGAGAGAATAATGCATGAGGCCTTGATGAAAATATCGAAGAACTTTGGGATGGGCCTTTAGGAAATACGATTGCTACTGAATGTAGTCACAAAAGTAGGAATAAAATTCCCAGTGTTGACACCGCCTAGAGAAATTAGGCTAGACCAATAAAAAATATTAAGATGGGTAAAGGTTGTACCCATATAAAATAATACTATGGAGAAACCACGTACAAGGAGTGAGAGACATAGTAGTGAAGCTCAAGGAGATACTTCTCTGGAGGAGTATGCTAATGTACATCATCGAAGAAAGCATTCTAGATGGTTGAATCCAGAACTAGAACAATAGATACTTGCACAAAGGTAGCAGGAACAACCTCTCGATCAAGAAATGGAGAGTAGTCCAATAAAAATAAGGATGAGAAGGCAGTGAGAAAGAATGGTAGATAAACCAGTTCCAAAAGTACAGAGGAAGGAACAGTCGAACTCAGAAGCGACAAAACTAGAGGAGTTATATTGGACAGAGGTAGAGAATATAGTGCAATCTTCAGACATCTTTGATCATTTTAATAAGATAGATGCCTCTTATTTTTTTAAATTAATTGAGGTAGGGCATGATGGAGTAGCCACTACCTAGGATGAAGTAGGATTTGGACCGAGTAACATGGTAGAAGAGCCCAAGAGGAAGATTCATTACAAAATTGTAACAGGAGGCTCCAGTAAGCAAGATGTCCCAAATAATATAGAAGTGCCAAAAGAGAAAGAAGCACTTTTTACTTAGCATGTCATAGTTGGGAATGAACAGTAGATTACAGAAGAAATGGTGAGAGAGGAACAACAAGTGGACGGTACAGAATAGGAAGTAGCTTAGGATAATATAGAGGAGCTATAGGAGGGCTCAACTGAAGTAGAAAAGGCTCAATAACAAGTTTTGCGATGATCTCAGAAGGAGATTATAAATATTATGGACAACAAGGGGGAAAAGAAGTGAAACAATACCCACCTCGAGAAAATATAGATACCGAGATAACACTTAGAGATCTAGGAGGAAGCTCTAGCCACCTTAGGAAACACTTAAGAAATCCTACAGAGGAAGAGCAGTGGGGAATGCAATCCAGTTATCTTTTGTAAATACCGTGGAATAAATAGAATCACAATAGAGGATGAGGCAAGTGGAATAGAGGATAAGGTGGAACACTTCTTTGCTTAGTTAGGCCATGTGATGAATAGTTCCAAAATGGAATTTTGCATTGGCCACGTGGGATAACTGAAGCTATGGGAGCATCAAGTATCTCTCAAGAGTAGTGTGAAGTGTATAGAGAGGATAGCAGATATTCACGCATAACATCCATGGAGGTTACCCAGGGAAGAGGTAAAATGACATTAGGAAGAAAATACTTGACAGAAGGGATGACCATGAATTATAGGAAGGACCTGAGGATATATTTGGATCGAGTAAGTCATCCAACATGCCCCATAAATATGACATAAATTGAATATAGGAGGGTCGCTACAGGAGTGTCCATTACCTTGTGGAAGTTGAACTTCCTAACACACTAGATAGAGTGGCTAAGTATTGGATTGGAATAAATCCATTATCTCAAGGAGGCACAGGTGGAAGAGACTACAACCACTCAAAAGGAAATGGCCACGATGGAAGAGGAACTGTAGAAAAGCAAAACTATGATGGAAGATAAAATAAAGAAACTGGAGGAGGATCTATTCGACCTCAGAGCAGAATTTGAAGCTAGATTTACCATGCTTGAAGAGGAAAAGTGACATATTTTCCAGATGGTAGAAGACAAGATTAAATATTTGGACGCATAACTCAAAGCGAAGGATGAGTAGATGATAGTTCAGTTGGTCAAAAAGAGTAAGAAAATGGCTACAAAGGCCAAGCAGATAGAATATCTAACAAGGGACAAAAATAAGTTGAACAACATGGTCATGGAGAAGCAAGCTCAAGTAAGGATTAAATAAGACCAGGTTCAAGCTCTAGAAGCTAATATTAAACAACACTTGGAGACCATTGATGAGAAGAATGAGGAACTCCAGGAAGCTGCTCGAGCAGAAGCTCACTAGAAGGAGAATGTGAAAAAGAGTACCTCTAATGGAGAAAGACAAATTATGGACTTCGTGAAAGCCACTGAGGAGAAGGCTAACCTTCACAGAGCCAAAGGCATCAAAATGAGGAGCTACATAGCCAAGCTAAGAAATGAATGATAAATGTACAAGACATAAGTGAAGGACTTGGAGGCTGAAGTAGCTAGATTGGAAGCTCAGTAGAAGAAGTAGAATGATTCATCGAGGAAGCTGACTAAAGTAAAGGGGAGGTCAAATATAGGCAGCAAATCCACCTCCTAGAAGAAGAAAAAGTGATTTGCTAGATTTTAACAGTTTTGGAAATGATTTGCTCAAGTTTTGTAAAACTGTATAGTTGGAGAAAATTGTACAGTGGTAGGCAAGATCATACAAATGGATTGGAAAACCATATAGAGCAGTAGCAAATTGTACAGGGTGCACCAAAATTCACTCAGATGCAAAGGAAATATAATTTTGGGATGAAATGTCGCATGGATTTGCTAAACTAAGGTGTAAACTTAGGAAAATGCTAAAATAATGTATTCAGTTATATATGGGTATTTGTGAATAATATATTGTCTTAGTAACCACTTTGGAATGGCCTGGGCAACGTTATATAAGGTCCCATTTTTGAATTTGTAGGTCTGGCTACTAGTTTACTGGTTATTGGTTGCTAGAGTAGAGATATAGACATAATTCTGAATTATTGCAATTACCTTGAGAGATTTTTCCACATTGTAACTGAATTTATAGCCATTAATGAGAATAGAAAATGTTTTGGATGATAGTGTACGATATTGTTGTGAATGGATAATGCATTATGGATTAACATTGTGTAATTGAGTTTATACCATACTGTTATATGTTAGTTTCAGATTTGTTGAAACTTTGTGGAGAAGATGATCATTGGTGAATCATGGGGAATTATTTAGGAGCTTAGTGATGTTCATTAAGGTATGTTGAATCATAATGTATGATTCCTATATGGCATTGCTTGTATGGAATCTCTCCTCAACCCAGTTTGAATGCTTTGTTGGTAAAAGAGATTGTCTTGTTTAGGCTATTAAACTTTTACACAATATACCAAAGAAATATTGGAGTAGGAGAGCATAGTAATTAACACCTTGTTGTACCTATAGTTCATCGATATCATACATCGTACAAATCATACAAACAATTGTTACCTGATTTGGTAAAACAAGCGATTGACAATAATTTACCCGATTTGGCAGTTTTGGTGAATTATCTTGAACAATTACAAAATTGTGTATGGCAGCCTCTAAAATAGCATTTGTCAGTTTTTTTTAGTGCAATATAGTACCATATTGGTCACTTTATGATCTAGGATCATACAGTGTATGTAATTTGGGCCCGTAAAAAGAAATTATAGTTCATACAAGGGTAGTTTGGGTGACTAGTAGACTATCCAATTTGGTCATTGAGATAAGCTTGGTCTAGAAATCATTCTTGCCTCTAGAAAAAATCTCCCCACCAAGAATAATCCACCACTGTGTTACAATAAAGTGGTCATCATCCATGATGTTTATTTCCTAGTGGATGTGGACATTTTGGTGGAGCTGACCGGACAACCTGCTACTGGCTGCATGGTTAGAAGAGAAACACAATTGGGAAGTGGAAGTAAGTTAGTTTGATCCTATGTCACCAATTAGGAAGCTCATTAAGAAGGGGTTATACCAGAAGGATCTTACCACACCATGGAATGAAGTAATGAAACCTATCATGGAGTACATAACAGTTGATGACTCTAATTTCCAGCTCCATAGCTTTCACCTTTCTTTTGTCAATCATTTCAGGGATTGAAAATTACTTAATATTCCTGAATTTTTATTTGTCTATGGATTACACTATAACATCAACCTGTGCCAAGAAGAAATAATATTGGACTTCTCACCAAGGCCTTTTAGAGGTCCTATATGCATTTTTGTTGCAAAAGTTTCCCAAGGGTAACATCACCATTTAGGACAATACAGAAGATGACACTTCTTCCACACCTGCTTCTAAGGTGAGAGGTGCCAAAATAAAAGGAAAGGAAGATAAATGTCAAGGCCCTCATAGTGCTAGGAAGAAGGTAAAAGTGGAGGTTACTCCCACGAGGAGTTCCCAACGACTTAAGAATAAATAAATTCAGTGTCCTGAGAAGTCAAAGAAAGAGGATGTGGATGACCTCAATGACCCTGTTGAAAAGTATTTGCAAAAATTTATTATCAATACTATGTCTGCTATTATAGATCATTTATAAACCACTTGGGATGCTACAGGGAGAGATATCACATAGTTGAAAGACCAAAGGAACACACTCAATCTATTGTTCTTCTATGACACCTTTGATGAGGAGGCCCCTGCTAATTATGCTACTACTAGAAAATTTGAGGTGAAAGAGGATAAGGTTGTAGAGATCACAAAGGAAGCTTTCAAGGATGTCCCTAAGAATGAGATAAAGGAAGGTGAAAAGGAAACTACTGAGGTACATGTAATTTATTTATTGGCTTCTATGTTGTCATTGTTGGCTCGTTAGGGCTTCTCCATATTTATTTCTTAATCTTGTTTGTCCTTTTATGTTCTAGTTTGTTCCTCTACGATGTATTTTGCAAATACCTGCATCCTTTTTTTTCATTTTGGTCCTCTAGGATCCAATTTTTGTAATCCTTGCATCCTTTTCTTTTCTTTTGTACTAAGGCATTAGGGTGTCTTTCAAATGCCCTCTCTAATGAAATTCCTTAACTTACCAAAAACAATATTAGTAATAGGTTTGGAAATACCTTGATCACTAAGGTTGAATAAAAGAATGAATGTTTGGGTACATGAATGACCATGTAGATGCATGGCTATATGCATGAGTGGCTAGAAGTACTATATGATGATGTTAAAAAATCCTTATAATAGTACCAACCATGTCCCTGAAGCCTCAACAATAATTAAATTACCTACATTAGGTGTAGATAAAGGATGAACACTCTTGGATAGGTCTCTTTCAGCAAACATCATGGACATAAAAGGCATGAACAACCTAGAAACTTCTCAACTATCCATAAAGAAGCAGTTCGAAAAGAAAGCAATAACCAATATTCTAGAAACTCTAAAAATATCAACCACTAATCATAAGTAGAAGTGTATGCAATGTTGATAACTAGCTCAATAATAATATATAGTAGTGGATGTTGAGTGTGCTCAAGATACTCAAGCCTATTTAAGACACATGGTTACAAAAGAAAATGTTTTGTGTTAGGTCAAAATGGTTGGTAGTGACAATGCAAGAAAGCAACAAACACTTCCTCAAGCATTTTTATCAAGCATAAACCCTAAACTAGAGTAGGTTTTGTCTGTTCTTGTTAGGCCTATGGTAGGACATCATTGTAATTATTAGCTAGTCTAGTCTAGTAATATATAAATAAATTAATTTACCTCTGTATGAGGATCAAAATTGAGTATTTTTTTTTATAGGTTAAAATATTTGGATTAAAAATGGGTTTTAGTAGGATCCCAAAACCTAATTACAAAATGGCTTTTATAGCCCAAAGACTCAGAATATTTGAATCCATCCTAAAAAGGCTATCATTAGAATAAAATATAGAGGAGGAAATCCTTAGGAAAAGAACAATAAAAAAAACAAGCCTCAAGAGGCTATCCATAGAGAAAAACAATAGGAGGATAACCTTAACCAATGCCAAGATAGAGAATCAAGCAAGAAAATTTGGAAAGGATGAAACCAAGACCTAAAAAATAGCGAGCTTGATGCAACTATGCTTCCTCCTTCAACACAACACCAACATCTTGATTGTATGCATTGGAAGTGTTTGCCACTCCACAAACAGTAGTACCATGATCATCCTTAGGAATACCAAGATCAGCTGAAACATTGACATTTGCAGTAGGAACATTACAATTATCATTAGAAAAGGACTTCCTAAAGAAATGTAGGTGAAGGGCATTGTGTAGGTGAGCTAGTTGAGTGATACAATTTTATATGGAATTAATAATATGCAACTACATGCACTTATCAGGGGAGTCATCATCATCCTCATAATCAATAAGCGAAGACTCCTTTTTTTGAGCCAATTTCTTAAGACGAAGTGCGAAACGCATGGGTTTTTGCATAGAATCAGGTTTAGGTTTAGGAGAATCACTCCGGGTTCTCTTTCTCAAAGTATTGATATTTTCAATTATTTTTTGTTTCTTAGAAGACAATATAGGGATATCAAAATACTGGGAAGTTGTTTTATATGAGTTGGGTTTTATAGGACTTGGCCTAGGTTTAGTAGGCGAAGTCACAGAGATTCCATCAGGGCAATTTCAAAATTGAGTGTTTGCCTATTGTATACTATGCAATTTCACTCTTCTTAATGAATCGTCTTAATAGCACATCCATACCTTATATAATATTTGATCCTATAAAAATAGGCTCAAGAAAATTTACACTAAGAAGGTTCACAATTATTCTTTTTAATTAGGGGGTCTTATATTTAAAGAAAACCAAAGGAACACTAATGCTTGAACTAATCTAAAATATAAATTTAATCCTAATTGGATAGGCCCCTTTGTCATAATATCCAATTTTGGTTTAGGATCCTATCATCTAGAAACCCTAGACAACAAAGATCTTAAAGAACCATGAATATTATGCATCTCAAAAGGTATTATGTATAACCTTTTCTCTTCTTTTCTTCTAATCTTATTTTCTTGAGTTGTTTTGGAATTTGGGAAGAGATGAAAGTGTTTACTATAATATACTTCCCTCTTCATTGAGAATTATTCTATTTCACTTCTTTGCACTCTCTTGATCATCTTATCTCAATTCCTCTACTTCTCCTACTAGATTTCCCAAGATCTCTTTTGTGCAAAGTTGCATATGTCTACTTGATCATATTGCATACTTGCTTGTCATATTTTGCATGGAATTCTTGAATTTTTTTCTTTGCATTAATTATTGATAGATAGTTTACTTATGCTTAATGATCATACTTGCATACGATTACTTGTTCATGTAGATTCTTGAGGATTTTTCAATGAGGTAATGATGACATTTAATCAGGTTTAGCTCATATGGATTGTACTTGCACTAGATTTCTAATGCTTTGTGAATCCCAAAACTTAGGGTATGATTTTATTATTTACCCATTGGAAATCTATGATTACCCCTCTAACATATATATGGGTAAATTTGTGCTAGTAGGATTTTTGTCTTTATTTTTATGCATTTACATATAGTTGCATCAGTTGGAAAGAAAATCACCCTTGGATTTTTTCATCTTCTTTCCTCTTGAATATAGATAATCTTCCTTCCTTTCATATTCATCACCTAAATTATATCATCTTTTCCTTTCATTATGTGTTTTAACATCTTTGTTCTTCACTAAACCTATTATTTACCTTTTCTTGTTTATTTATCACATTTATCTCATCTTATGCTTATCTAGAGATATCGTGTGGTGGATCATAGCTCACCATCCTATAGTTCATATATGCTCATTGAATGAATTTTTATATATCATGGGATAATGACACTAGGATCCATCACATGTTTCTTCAAGCAAACATGATATTTCACTTCTTATTCTTCTTGTATACCCCTTGACCTTGTAAGTATAAATCCATCTCAATCTCCCCAAGTCAAGGGATATATTCTATCTCTTTATGCATTTCCCTTCTTCTATATCTCTTGTATTTACCTTGAACTTGTAAGAATAATCATATTCTTCCTTTCCCCCCAAGTCAAGGGATATACTCTTTTCTCATTCTTTTGTATTCCAAACAACTTTCAGATAATTAGGAAGGATGTATTATAACATTTATGGATGGTCATATATTTTTTGTTCAATGATGTTTGTCCTTAGATGTTATAGGGTATCTCTTATTGGTTTTTGTGAGACTTTTGGGATTATCCTTCTCTCCAATAATCCAATATTTTTTGCATTCTTTCTCCTCCAAAATAAATCCCCAATAATCAAGGAGGACATCCTACAATGTTTGCAGATTAGCATGCATACTATCATGAATTTTCTTGTTCTTGGATGTTGTAAGGAGACCCTTATTTTTTTTCCATGAGTTGGTTGGGGCTTGCCTTCTTTGTATATATACAATTTACTTCTTATTTCTCTTTCTTGTTTCTTCCTAAATAACTCCTAGGTAATCAGGAAGAAGATTGTATGATGTTTGCAGATTAGCATGCATCTCATCTAGAATTTGACCATCTTTAGATGTTATAGGATGCTCCTTCTTAGTTTTATATGAGCTGGTTGGAGCTAATTTGTTACATATTTTCTTTTCCTTTGTTATATTTGCATGTTTCCACATATATTCGATCATCTTCCAAAATCTATCATAATTACCTTTGATTTTTATTGATTAAGAAAACACATAGGTATATTACAATAACATATATCAAAATGATACTTCTTTTTATTTTGTCTTCCTCATTGACCTTTTGGTTGTTGATGGATTTTTGTAGGATAGAATAGATATTGCATGAATATCATTTTATGGTGTTCATATGGCCACTGACTATTTTACAAATATCTCTTGGCTATCAAAATGTCAATAGGGATACTTTCTTATTATTTGCATTCTCATGTTAACAAGGACATGAGGGGAATATATGTTTATCTCTTGAATGTATACCTCTTATTGTCTAATGTTTAATCTTGTCTTCATCCCTTATTTTATCCTCTTGTATATACTCCTCTCTTTTAATTCTCTTCTCTTTATTCTTCTTGCTAGCAAGGGAATCATGGTATGATATACTCACTTCTTAGTATTATATCTTTTGCACTTTAACACTAAGTCATCAGTTATCTTGCTAGCATCTCTCATTTTCGCATTGCATGAATTTTCTCTCTCTTTATACATATTTCTATACACTTATATATATATATATATATATATATATATATATATATATATATATATATTATATATATATATATATAGGGTCATATCTCAATCCTCAATATTTTTCTTAGACTTGTGTGATTTTGATCACACTAATCTCTATCGATCTATGTTGATACTAGTGATATGGTCTAAGTGCATCTTCCATTATTTTACCTATTTTGTAGCCTTCTATTTTTTCTCTCTTCCTCTTGTCATTTTTTTTCTTCCACCATTTTCCTTATCTAAATATAATAATATAACAATTATATGCTAATCATAACACATAAAATTATCATAATCATTCAACACACATTTTTTTTCAATGATAAATAAAAGCTAGATGTTATTAATTTAAAAAATAGAGAGTTCATCCTATCCAATGTGTTGATGTGCAACAATATAAAATTGGCACACTCGACCATCCTCTAGCCTCTATAATATGGGAAGCATGCCACATTTAAAATTGACATGTCATCCCATCCCTCCCTAATCCTATGAGCTTGATTCGCCTACTCTACCTACCAGTGGTGGTCTCAATGGAGGCATGTTCATGGAGCATGAGAAAATTCATGTCCATGACTGGGATGTATTGTGTGATTGTCATGAGGATGATGAAGGTACCCTTTGATTTGGTAGGATGACCTCGTAGTACATCATTTGATAGAAATTCTCTTGTTGTATTGATACCTAAAGGTATATCCATACCTTCTATAGCTCCATCCTATTTTCCATATACATTGATAGACATCCCCTTTAAGTGATCCTATTGTCTCTCTTACTCTAATATTACCATCTTGACCCTCATTCCAATTCACTCTATTGTGACCTGATATTGCTTAGTGATGATATCGTTGATGGTGCCCCTTAGCCTTGCCAACCTCTTGGCTCTATCCCCATGCAATAGGTCTATCTCCCTCTATAGTTGGGCTATATTAGCGTACATAGCCACCCTATTTACCTTCAGGTCATATTAATACACTGTCCCACTAGGCCTTGCATGTATAACTATGGGGTCAACTCCTATCACCCTGTATCTACCTAGCACCACATCTATGATCGTTATCAATATCATGATGGACATCATGACATCTACCCTCATATCCACCTACCTTTTCCTAGGCTACCCTACCATATTCTATTGACTCTCTATCATACATGAGGTAGCCTTCCATAATGCTATTTGTATGTCCCAGTCCATCACTTAGAACCTTTGAATCAACATCGTTGGTGAGATCTATGCGTGAATGATCCCCCTATACCATATTTTGTATCCCATGGCTACCTTGACATAATCCACTCCTAGATTAATGTATAGTAAATTATTGATGTCATTCTTCATAAAACTGGCTAGATTAGGTGGCCCACCTACTCCCTATGTATCTCTCCTCACCTATTGATACCATTTTTCATCCATTTCTAGTAAATTCTACTAGATACCAAACTACCTTTGCACTCAATTAAAATAGAGCAACTCTTGCTTATCTTAGTCTATGATCATCCATTTGATTCATCAGACCCACACTAGATCATACCTATCCTCTACCTACCTAGGGTGTAGCTGCCATGGATGCTAGATCATATTCTAGTCTCACATCTCATATATCACCCTTAACTTTGGTGCTAGATTTCCCATAATAGTCTTGTACATGTTCTCATAGAGGTATGAAAAATAGTAAGTTGCTAGTCTCTTTGGACACGATAATAGCCTTGGTAACCCATGTGGCCTTTGTAACACTATGTGCTCATAGAACCAAACCTTTAAGATGGTAATGTAGGAAAAACCATGACCTCTCTTGTATGTGATGTTATACAACATCCTATACAATCGAGCCAAAACCAATAGTCCCTAGGTGAACTACATCTACTAGTCTCTCATGTCTACAATCATCCTTGCCAAGGACCATGGCAGGTACCTCATACTCATGTGGCACACTAGAGGCTGATCCACCTTCTCATAGAATATGTAGGTTAGATATGAGATGTCATACCTCTTTATAATATCATTCACATGCACCCAAATCTGCTAGATATCATGGTATAGATCATCTAACAGTATTTTTATTACCGCCTACAATATCCTAGATTTGTAAATCCCCTTCATCTAATAAAAATCCATAAAATCAACCACATATCCTCTAGTGTTATTGTAGCATCCCTTATTGGTAACCAGAAAGTAGATATCTTCAAGTACCACTTCTCAATCAATGTTGTTAGGAGTATCCTATTGCACTCCATCCAGGGCATCTCTATCGCATGAAGGAGCCCCACTATCTCCAACACCCCTCTATCAAAAACCATAAAATCCTTCAAGGATGTCTCTAATATCTCCAATATCCACTCCCTACTCTAAAATATCTAGATGCAAAAATAAATCACATACAATTATCATCATTATCCATCATAAAATCAAATCATACTCTAACAACACTACTTGTCATTCATCACTTTCTAACACCCCTCATAACTCTATATTTCTTCTATCTCTCTTCGTTTATATTTGTCTTCTTACTATATTCTTCTCTCTTATTCCTCCATGATTTTGTGCTCCATTTATCTAGGACATGAATTCACAAATTTGTAGTCAGCCTTTGCAAGTTATGAATTTGTTTTCCATATTTAGCCACAATTTTGTAGACTCCTATATTTCATGATATCAATTATTTTGTAGGAGAACCCATGAATTTTCTCTAGACTTCACAATTATTTCTTGCTAGAAAAAAAATAAATTCTACCATAAATCTACTTCTAATCCGTAGCCTATCAGGCTAGTTTAGATGCTTACCCAAGCCCACTCCTCTAGTGTGCCAACCTCACCCTTCACAATTATTAAATGGTGTACTGGAAATTCCATCTTCTCTAGAGCTCTCTGTCATCCTTTATCACATGATGTAAATGATTTATTTTTCACCCTCCCATCTCTTTTACCCCTTTTTTCTTTGTCTTCTTGTTTTCTTTCTTCCCCTTTTCCCTTCTTTTTTTTCTCCTTTACCATTTTGATTTTCTTTAGGAATTTTTCCTTACATTTAAAAATTGATGGGGTACCCCAAGCTTGGGGGCATTGATGTCATCATTTCCTTGTTAAGCATGCAAAATATTCAGTGCGTTTAGAATTGTACCATTTTTCCACCCTCCATTTCCCTAAACTTTCTACCCCTTTTTTACTTGCTTTTCCAAATCTAAAGGTATCTACAATTTTATTTAACCCATTTATTACACCATAAATACATCATAGAGGTGGAAAAATGTAAACACCAAAAATTGACCTAGAAAAATGAGTAAATTTTCCCTTAAAGATTAAGTAACCCCTCAAAATTATCAAGTGCAATTTTTTTTCCCATTGGTCCTCAGTTTCTAAGATCTCTTCTATCCTTGGTGAATCCACGATCCTCCTAGATGGACCACAAAATCATGCCCACTATTTCCTTAGGTGTTGTTGCCCTTAATAAATTCTCAATCCAACTTAGCAGATTGTGAAATCGCTCATCAATATTTTTCAGCCATTTTTCAAAGTATCATTTATCACCATCTAATATGACTACCAATGGTCATCCTTAAAAATTCATGGTTGATCCTTTTTTACTGTGAATTTGTGTCTTCAAGGTAAGGACTCTAAATCTTGGATCCTTTGCCCACATTGGGATTTTGGGTCATTTATGGCACCAACCTGAGGTGTCCTTGCCCTATTGTTGTATCTCAAGGTTCCTTCTTGTCCTATTCAAATTAAAATTTAATTACCCTCTTTAATTCCTTTCCCTCTCTCCCTCCATGTCCCAAAAATCTATAAATAGAGGAATTGGGTCTTTATTTGACAACATACTAAAAGGCTAACAAAACTCTTACAAATTTGTTACTCAAATTATCAAGCTAGCATCATCACCTTGAAAAAATATTTGGAGGGATTACTAGGATCATATTAGAGGACAATTCCTTTATTTGCTGTTGTATCTCCTTCCTTTTATATTCATTTTTTGGTTTTATACATTTGTGTTATTTGAATTATTATATACATTAACTTATTTTGAGCATTTAATCTCATATTTTTTTTCTAATTTTGGTGTATAATATTTTTTGTAGTTGTAGGTCAACCATAGATTGTTTCATCTACAAAACCAAGCCCTTGAAGCACCTTTATTTAGCTGATTTTTACCTTAGCCTCCAATGTAAATTCAAGGTAGGACAATACCAACTATGAATTCATTGCAAGGCATAAAAGGGGTAGAATCCTACCCTATATCCTATCCCTTCCAATTAACCCTACTTGTAATTATCTCCCCTATGTGTCAAACCTGCAAAATCCTTGATCTTACCTCTATTTTGATTCTCTATAATTTTCTAGAGTGAATTTGTGGTTCATACTTAAAGGGCATAAATTTGTTGAAGATCCAAGACAACATAGTGTCCCTTAACCCCATACTATCCTTTGCTGAATATCATTGACTCTCCCTAATATCTAATTCAGAATGTGTAATCTCATGGCCTATACTTACCGACTATAAATTTATTTACATAAGCTTGGGGTTATTTTTCCCTCATTTTCTACCCCTCCTCTGTTATGTCTTCCCTCTAACTTATATACCCTACTTCCCTATTCAACTCCACTCTATTTTTTCCACTCCTTTTCTTTTAATTGTAATCTATCCTTATTAGGACAAGTTCATAGCCTATATCAGAGGACTACAAAATCATCATGGCCATAGGTCTCTTTCCTTGACTCAGTCATTCCACTTCCTAATATGAATTTCTAATTCCTTAGTGTAGAACAAATTTGCGGTCCATACACATGGGCTACAAATTTATATCTTGTCTTCTATCTCCTTTGAGCATGAAATCATCCAAATATAAAAAGGTAATTTAATTTTATGTTTAATTTTAGTCAACTAAAATACCAATGGGGTCTAATTTCCCACCTTGCAAGCTCTATCTCCACAGTGGCCTGGGCAAGTCCTCAAATGCTAACTATCAACTTCAAGTTTCTAGTTTTGTAGGTTTTGCGGATTTGTGGTCCTTGCTTCTATGGTGCAAAAATGTATTCATGGCTTGATACTACAAGATGAGAAATTGTGGCAACCATTAGATTAAGTAATTTTTCTTGGTTAGGATTTTTCTAAAAATTTGTTTTTTTTTTCTATCTACTATTTTTCTATTAGCACATCAAAGAAAAATATAAAAATAACTTGGGTTTCCTTAGTTTCCAAGTCACTGTACACAAAATAAAAATAAAATAACTTAGTTTGATTTGTTTGTCTCCTTTATTTAAGCATTTAAAAGCTAAAATTGCATGTAGTTAGGCATTAGGCTAGATTGTTTGTGCATTTTTCTTGTCTCTTTGCTTAAAATAAAAAGACTTTATTTCTTGCAACCTAGGAATATTTTCATTTAAAAGAAAAGCATCATACTTAGGAATTAGATCTTCTATTTTGCATATTTATTTTCTTACATTTTAGTTAAAGATAAATTATTTTGATTAAATAACATAGATCATCACACCAAACTTAGGTGTTTGTAAAATAAACATCAAACCCCACACATAGAATTGGAGTGAGTCTTTAAAATACTCCTTGTGAACCCCTAAGCCTAAATTACACTAAAAATAAGGAGATGATAAACCCTGCATGGATTTTAGTCTGGACAGATCCATTGAGATATCTATGGGCACCTCCTCACAGTGCCACTAGATAATCTTCATATCTCTCCTACACTAGATTTACGTATATTCCCTCTCAATGCTCCATCAATATTAACCTTACCCATTAGTTTTGGTGGTAGTACCCACTTTTTGGTTTTGTTAATTTTTTAGGTAAGGTTTGACAATCGCTTTTGATTCATTTTAGTTGGATCTATATTTAATCTAGTAGAAATTTGGTTGTAGATGTAAGTACAGTTCTAATTAATTTTTTTGTTATTTCTCTTTTTTCATAGGTTCTAGACTAGAAGAGAAGTTCGTGCCCACACCAATTGTCTATAGTCTACCCCTCCTAATTGATTCATCCATTTTCTCCATATATGTTCAAGAGCCCTTGGTTACTACCATTTGACTCCTAACAGTAACACCATCATTTTCTAAAATTTTACCACTATAGGGAAATTTATGAAGATATGATCTATAGATGGAGTTATTATTACACAAAAAGATCCTTTTAGGGAAATTTCAGCCCCAACAAGTTCCATGAGCCCTTTTATTTTAATGGAAGAATTCTCCCTGGTAGGCAAGTTTTTGGGAGGTAGGCCGGACATGGAGACTATCAGGACTTGGGCAATAGGTAAATGACGATTGGTAGGCAGCTTGGAGTTGGTAGCTCTAACTCGAGGGTTCTTAATTATCCATTTTAACAATATGGAGGATGCTAACCGCATTCTAACATGAGGTCCTTGGTTTTTAGGCAAAAGGAGCCTTTTTCTCATATGATGGGGTGAAGATTTTGACCCTGAAAAGCAAAATATTAACATTGCCCCTATTTGGGTTCATCTCCCGAGTCTACCTACCCAGTTATTCAATGAATATTGGCTGCAGGGCATAGCCAGAACTATAGAGGACCTGATCTCCATTGACCATGCGATCTTGGCCAGGACAAGGATGACTCATGCACGAATCTGCGTAAATGCTAATTTGGATAATGAATTGCCAAGGTTTGTGGAGCTAGAGTATGAAGAATACTATAGAAAATATCCAATAGAATACGAGAACAAACTAAAATTTTGTGTAGAATATAAAAATCAAAGACATCTATGCAATCAGTGCCCCAAATTGGTAATGAATAAATAAAATCAGAAGTAGGGAATGCTAGATAGAGGAAATTTGAGGAGTTTCCCTGGTAGAGGTGATTTCAATCAGGTAAACTATGTCTACCAAAAAATAAAAGAGAGGGTGCAGGGTCCCAACAAGACAAAGGAAAACAATAGGTTGTTGGCAACCAAAATACTCAGGTAAGTTCCAATCCTCTAGTTTCAAATAAATTTTCAATTCTATCCAATATGGGAGTAGGAGGATTATCGAAAGACATGGAATCCCAACACCTTCAGGCTAACCTTTATAACTCTCTCAAATCCCCATCTAAGTCATGATCCTCAAATCCTAATGATGAAATTACTATAAGCCTCGTGGGCATCACAAAGCCAAAACCTAATGCACAATCTCTAGAATCCACATCCAAGTCAGGATCCTTAAGCCCCAATGCTGAAAATACTTCAATCCTAGTTGGCATCCCAAAGCCAAACCCTAATGCTAAATAACTTAAGAAGAAAGTTGAGGCATTGGAAAATAAAAACTCTCATCTCCCTAACATCATCACTAGGATCCAAGTGAATCCTACTAAGGGCCCGTCCCGTAGACAAGGGGAATATAGGAAAAAAGGAAAAGATTTGGATATAAGGGTGGAGATATGTGAAACTCTTCAGACTGAGGAATATGGTAGTCCAGTTCTACAAAAATAGGAGCATTGTGAAGTCTCCTATAGATTTTGGCAGTGAAAAAAAGAGAGGGAGAATATCAAATATTGAGCATCAAAAAATTAAAACTGATAACAACATTGGCAATGGAAAATAGAGAACCTTGTTTCAATAGGTTATTTTGAGTTCTGAAAACAACAAATTAGGAAAAACCCCTCAAGGTAGGGGGACAGGAAGAAATACTAAACAATCTAAATGAAGTTCCTCTCATGGAACATGAGAGGCCTCAATGGCCTACCCAAACACAGGGAATTCAGTGCAATAAGAAATCAAGTGAATCCAACTATTATCATGTTGCAAGAAACAAAAAATGATGAGATTCAGTAAAAAAAAATGGCAAAAAAAATATGGAATCAAGGGGATATGATTGCAAATCATCCAGAGGAGCATCTGGAGGCATTATGACTTTATGGGATCCCTAGATAGTAGAAGGCACCATTATTTAGAAAGATGATAGGGTTCTTAGTGTTTTATTTAAGGAAATAAACAACAATAGGTCGTGGATACTTTCAAATATTTATGCCCCGACTTCAATTCAAGGGAGAGCTCTACTATGGGAGTACTTAGGTATTCTAAGTGAAATATTCCATAATGTCCCCTGGATTTTGGCTGGGGATTTTAACAGTCCTCTTTACCCTTCAAACAAAATGGGTGGAAATGGAACACCTATCAGGAGCATGGATGAGTTCAATGAATTTTTGAACTCCAACATGTTTATGGATGTAAAAATTAGAGGATTTAATTATACCTGGAGCAATCGGCGGATAAGGTGTCATATAATTCAAGAAAGGCTTGACAAGTTTTTTCTATCAAAGGAGGATACAACTCTATTCGGTGATTCTACCCTACAAGCCCTTTTGAAAATTGTCTTTGATCATAATCCTATTTTTTTGGAGATCCCTAACTCTCTGTCCTTCAAGAAACCTTTTAGATTTCAATCTATGTTGATCAAACATTCTAGTTTCAGATATAACTTAAGTCAGTGGTGGCAGCAGTCTATCAGGGGTAGTGCAACTTTTAAACTTGCTGGCAAATTAAAGTTTGTTAAGGAAAATCTTCAAACTTGGAACAAAGAGGTATTTGGGAACCTCTTTGAAAATAAAAAATAGGTTGTTGAAATTTTAAATATAATTGATCAGAGGATCCAACATGGTGATGTTGATGAAACTACTAGGCAGGAGGAATGGAAAAAACTAGCAAAGTTTCATAATATTTTGGCCTATGAGGAAATCTATTGGAGGCAAAAATCAAGGGCTCTTTGGTTGAAATATGGAGATTCAAATTCCATGTTTTTTCATGTCACCACACTTAGAAACAGAAGCAATAACAAGATAATTTTTTTAAAAAAGCAGATGGTTCTATTACTCAAGACTTAACAGAAATCAGAAAGGAGGTAGTAACTTATTTCAATTCTATCCTTGGTAAGGAATCGCAGTGCAATGAGGAAGGCAAATATATTCTCTTGTAATATATTCCTAGCATTATAAATGAGGATATAAACCTTAAGCTTCTAGCTCCCTTTTATGATGAGGAAATTAAGGAAGCCTTGTTTAGCATGGAGCCAGACAATGCCTTGGGACTCAACGACTTTCCCCCTTATTTCTATCAAGATTTTTTGGACATCATAAATGAGGATGTAATTTCTACTATCAAAGAATTCCAAGAAAGCAATCATATCCCAAAATTTCTCAACTCTACTTTTATTTCTATAATTCCTAAGAAGCAAACCCCTAAATCTATGGTTGACTTCAAGCCAATCAGTCTGTGCAATATTTCTTACAAGATCCTAACTAAAGCCATTGCAAATATAATGAGATATATTCTGCCCTGCATCATAGATATGTGCTAGGGAAGATCTGTCCAGGGCAGTTCAATCTTGGATGGAGTTATCACAGTCCATAAAGCTCTACACTCTGCTCATAAGACTAACAAGTCTATTTTTGCCCTCAAGATTGATATGAACAAAGCATTTGATAGGCTAAATTGGGACTTTCTGATTGTTGTCCTCCTTAAGTTTGGTTTACACCACCAATGGGGTAATTTTATCAAAGAATTTATTTCTAAAGCATGGTTTTCGATTCTAGTTAATGGAAAAACTACTGGTTACTTTCAAAGTCATAGAGGAATTTGGCAGGGGGACCCTATCAGCCCCATGTTATTCATCATTGTGGTAGAAGCTTTAGGTAGAACCATAAAAAATGCTTGCATTTCAAGGCTAATATCAGGAATCAAGGCAACATATCTCACTAGGGATGTTTCTCACCAAAAATTC
This sequence comes from Wollemia nobilis, assembly GCA_028583015.1. Taxonomy (NCBI): domain Eukaryota; kingdom Viridiplantae; phylum Streptophyta; class Pinopsida; order Araucariales; family Araucariaceae; genus Wollemia; species Wollemia nobilis. The sequence continues at coordinate 14,849,600 of JAQPPZ010016436.1, read as the reverse complement.
ATCGATGATACCCTTCTATTGACTAAGGTATCGGTGGTTGAGGCCAAAATAATTAAATACATCCTGCACTCTACGAGGATGCTTCTGGTCAGAAAGTTAATTTCAGTAAAAGCAAGTTATATTTCTTGAACACCCCCATTAAGAGGTAAGAAAGGATAGCGAAAATTTTAGGGTGTGATATAGCAAACCTCCCCACTTCGTATCTTGGTCTCCCTCTTTTCATTGGTTCTCCGAGAGAGTCAATGTGGGACAGGGTTATTGAAAGAATTAAAAAAAACTTGTTGGATGGAAAGGTCATCTTCTATCTCAAGAAGGAAAGCTGACCCTCATTAAGGCCTCTATTTAGAGCATTCCAGTCTATTTCCTCTTTTTTTTCAAAGCCCTTGTGAAGGTTTTCCAAAAAATTGAGAAATTCCAAAAATAATTTTTATGGACTGGATCAGAGGAGAAAAAAAGGATACACCTTGTAGGATGGACCAAAGTGTGCAGACCCAGGGAAAATGGGGGCTTAGGTCTGAGGATAATTGCTCATATAAATTTATATTTACTAGCTAAGCAGGCATGGTGCCTAATTTATGGTGAATAAAATGAATGGACAGCTATCATCAAATGAAAGTATCTTCAAAATATGGAATTTCTAAGTGACTCAGTTCTAATCAGAGGTTCTGCTTTTTTCAAAGCAATTCTCAATTGTAAGGAAATCATCAAAAAAGGTTTAAGATGGGTTTTAGGCAATGGTGAGAGGATAAATTTTTGTAATGACAGGTGGGCTAAGGACAAACCACTCTAACAATATCTTAACTTATCTTGAATTAGAGATATCACAGAAGAACTCACTGGCAGAAAAGTCTCCGATTATATGGTTGAGGACAAAGGTAGAATGAAGTGGAAACAAATAAGGATTTAGGGATTTAAAGTAGAATAAAATGATCTTTGTAACATTATTGGGTAACTGTTTATCCCCATGAGACCCAAGGAAGATCAAGTGACCTGGGCTCCTTTTGGAAATGAGCAGTTCACTGTTAAATCAGCTTACAAGCTTCTGCTTGATGATGAGGATATTGTCCTCCAAAAGGACTTAGTTTGGATAAAAAAATTAATTCCAAAAATTTTAGTCTTTTCATGGCTAGTTATCCAAGGAATAATTCTAACCATTTATAATATGATGCGTAAAGGTATTTGTATCACTAATCGTTGTTATCTATGCAGGGCTAATTGGGAGACCATTTATCACATTTTTCTTAAGTGCCCTTTTTCCTTGACTGTCCTAAGTGGGGTTTTTTAGGCCTTAAATATTTCAAGGGTTAAACCAGCCACCATACTTGATTTGTTCATCTAGTGGCCTTTCCCACTTTCAAGCCAAAGACTTAGATACATATGGAAAATTTGTCTCAATCACTATCTTTGGCAGGTGTGGTTAGAAAGGAACCATAGAGTCTTTAATGAGTATATCCATGATCATCAAACTATCATTACCAGAATCCTATCCTTTGCCAACAATAATGTGAACCTTATCCCTTTTGATAGTTTTAAACCTCATCTACAGGAGACCACGATTAAGATTAACCTTGTTATATGAGTCTGTGCCTAGGGTAGTCAACCCCAGAGCCAATGTTAAGTGGTCTCCACCTCCTACAGGTTTGTTTAAGCTTAATTTTGATGGATCAGCTAAGGGAATTCTGGGCAGAGCAGGTTCTGGTGGCATTGTGCGAGATCATAATGAGAATATGATGCTTGCATTTTCTGAATATTTGGGAACAAGGACGAACAACGAAGCTAAAGCTAGAGCTATGTGGAGAGTCCTTCAAATGACTCAAGACTTAGAAGGCAATTTTATCATAGAAGGAGACTATATGCATGTTATAAATCTCCTCAATAATTTGAAAACACCTCCTTGGAGGATTAAAACAATTTTTTAAGAGGCTAGGATCCTTTTCCAAGGAAGACAGGACAAAAAACCCCAACATGTCTTTCGGGAAGCTAACAAAATTGCTGAGAAGCTGGCCAATTCGTGTGTCAATGGTGATGAACTTTTCAAATGGGAACATGGTGTCCCAAGTGAAGTAGAGGAGCTTATTCAACAAGAATGCCAAGAATGATAGTAGAATTTACCAACAGGGAAGGCACTATAAATTCGAAGGCTAGGAGTATTCCCATCTCTTTTTTGAATTGGACTCACAATAAAAATTATCTGAGTTGTCAGTCTTCATGGATGTTGCTTGGAAATACCACAAAGACTAATGGGGATAGTCACATGTCAGATAACATGGCTCCTAGTCATCTTAGTAATTTGAGGTTGGTTGATAATCACAGGGAAGGAAAAAAATGACAATATAAGACTTCAAACCAAAGCCACATGGACCACCAGATAGCCACCGCCATAAATCTAGCTAGCAAGTTCACTTCTCCAAGGTTGATTGGCCAAGATAGTATGTGGTACCAAAGCATGTCATATACGGAAGAAAGCAATTACCAAAGAATTATTAAGAGTAACTATCAATACAGAGCTTGTAGGAGTTTTTTTCAATACTCTACTGTGTGTGTCTGTAGCTTTTTGTTTCTCCATTGTCTCAAGGACAGGATCCATGTCTATTTATTTTTTTGTAATTATGATGCATGTGTGTTTTCTTTGGGTATACCCAAAATGTTGTATGGGAAGTTTCTTTTTGATAACAGACTATGTGCCTTACCGGATGTAATGGCTTTGGCGACATGTAGATTTTACATATATAGGATCCTTAGTAAGGATATGTTCATCAACAGCCCTGGGCTGATTTTTGTAAAAGGTTTTGGGTCAACCTATAAAACTCAGTATTAATGCTATAGTATCTTATCTACCAAAAAAAAACCAAACAAAGCATCACACCTTAGGCTACTGTTTTTTTTTTCTCAATTTACTTTAAAAATATCTTGAGGTGAATATTGTGGGCTAAGTAAGTGTTTGCTAACCTAAATCAACTATGTATTCCCCTTGGTTAAATCTACCTCATCCCAAAAAGTCATTTTCTTGAGAACAAGAACAAGACCTTCTACATGAAATACTTTGAATTTCCACTCTTTCAGAGTCTTGTAGTTGTATTGGCAATTATAGGATAGAAATCAATTTCTTCCCCACTTCCTAGCTTCTATTAGTTGGTCTACTATAATATACCACTATCAACTAGTTGGCTCTATATATTTATTCTATAATGGATCCTCATTTTGGAAATTGTGTTATCAATGGGGAGATCAATCTCAAGAGTCCAACCAAAACTTAGTTTTTTCTCCATTATATACAATCCATAAGAGTTTTTTATCATTTACTCTCCTATATTTGGTACTAATATGATAGGGGAACCTTTGAATGATAGTGCAAATTGAACTATATCATATGTTCCTTTGTTTTTTTTCATAATTTACTTTAATTTTTTTTTACCCAAAGCTTATATAGGTTATTTAGCAGTCTCAGATATAGTTTTGTTGCTAGTTCATTATTATTTTTAACTTCAACCCTAATACCTAGTCTCCCTTATTCCTTATGCTAGCATATTTTCTCCTAGATGAGAAGGGCCCATTTTTTAGTTTTATTTGCACCTCATTGAATTATTTTAGTAAAGCTATGGAGACACTCAACACTGATGAAACATATATGGGTATACTATATTTTCATGTTGTTATTTTTATTTGTATTTTTATTTTTATTTTTAATTTTAAATACAGTTTTATTTTGATAAATATAGCAATAAAATCCTAATATTAGGATTTTAATTTTAATTTAGTGGTTTACCAAAACAATGAGGGATAGCTATTAACAAGTTAATCTCCACATTTGAGTAGGTTTTGAAAAATTATATTTATAAAATATCAATCTAAACCTTATTGAAATGTAAACTTATAGTATTTTGTCACTCTCGATAATGAGACATATTTTATCTCAAATTATTTACAAAAATCCTTATATTATGTACCCTAAAAAATCAAAATAAAATAAATTCATTAGTTAGAACAATAATTAGATTGAAATAAATAAATATCATCTGTTTGAATACCATTCTAAATAATTTAACTTTTTTACAATATCAACTATAGTTGTGTCCATAGAGAATGTTCTAGTAATTACAACGATTATGTATATAAACAAACATGGATATTGGATCTATACAAAGCATCAAATATTTTTTTCCTTTTCTATTAATAAGAGATTTTGATCATTCTAATAGACCATCGAGATATATTAGAATTGTATTGGAATAGGAAAATTTATTATGTAATTTTACCATAATTAGACTTCTAAAAATATATTCTATATAACTCATCACTCTATAAATTTATTTTTAAGTGATGTGAGTATTTTACTAGCTAGTAAGAGGGAATGTATGGAATAAAATAATTGAGTTTTAAGATAGAAAAAAGCATTGTTATGCTTCCATTGTAATTTTATATTTATTGTAATATAATATTCTCATTTATAGCATCTAATTTTCATTTAGTAAACACTAAACAATTATAGGGATCAACTCTAGGTACCACTCAAGTAAAAACATACATTAGGAGGAACTATAGTTAAGTCAGTTCCTCCCTGGTAGTTTATATGTATGTAGTAATTTTTTGTGCATGAACATAATCAATTATCAGTGATTTTATTATTGCAATTATTCTTTCTATCCAATTAAGTTTTTTAGGAGAATTGTAAAATTTCTACTATGTTACTTTTCCAAACATAGCCATTTATTTATGAGGATATCAATTATAGTTTTGTCATGTTGGAATCCCATGTAGACAATTATTAATATGATGAATAAGATCATGGTGTATTGTTTTTCCTATTGAAAATATGTGTCTTATAAACTACATAAAAACACTCGAAAGCATTAGATAAAGATGAAAATTTATATTCTCTTGCATACAAAGATAATGTAGGACTATCCCTTAGTAGGGAATTTGACTATTCTAGTCCATGATAATTGTAAAGCATACAACAATATTATCAAGTGTGATTTCTTGATTTCTAAAATAGAATACACCAATATATTTGATTTTATGCCATTTCAAGTCAGGTTTTGCATGCTATTCACATATATAATGTAGTCTTCATTGAAGAAAAATACCCCATATTCAATAAAATTATAAATAAATTATTATTTTTAGCACTACTATTGAATAAGGTGCTAGGTATAAAATATCTAGAGAGACTAAAGTCTAGGAACTAGAGAACATTGTAGACGTGTATAAAGTGGGTATTTGATGTATTTCTACCACTACCTATTTATTATGGTATTCTAATTTTAGTTGTATTATATGAATCATAGTAAGGATAGATTCTTGCCAAACCTCCTTAAGAAAAAATGTAAAGAAGGTAAAGAAAGTGAGCAAACCAAAAGGCATGAAATTGGGCTTCCAAGTTTCCTAGGGTGCAAAGGCTATTGTTAGCAAGAGTAGAGTAGGAAGAACTAGAAGAATTTAAGAAAATATTATAGAAGGAACTATAGATTCATAAGAATCTATTGAAATCATTGTCACATAAGCTAAGTGATGAATATCTTAATTAAGTCATTTAAATATAATTTATTATCCATAAAACCTGCACTTTATTGTGACTAGTGACATCTAAGTCTCTATTTTTTATCAAAATATCAAATGTGCTTTATGAAGAACACATGCTTATACTAAGATGGGGGTGAACAGTATAATACCAAATTTTACTTTTCTTTCCCAAAAAATATTATCCAATATTATCAATGAAAATATCAATAGCAATAATAAAAGCAATGCACAAATCATCACACACGTGAGAAACACAAATTTAACGAGGTTCACCCAATGTGGGTTACATCCACGGAGAAAATATTTCTTCTAAATTTTCTCAACAAATCTCCTGGGAATAAATTCCCTATTACAATGGTTATGGACTTTTTTTCAAAGGATACACCAATCCCCTATGCTTTGATTTATGTATCTCTCTCCACAAGAGAACTCTATCTCATTTTCTCTGGTTTGTGGAACTTGATCCAGGAGAACTCTATCTCCTCAATTGGTTTGTGGATATCTCCACAAAAGAACTCTATATCTCTAGTTGGTTCACAAATATCACTCCATGTAGAACTCTATCTCCTCTACTCTAGTTCTTGGATCTCTCTCTATAGGATAACTCTTTCCCCTTGCTTTGGTTCATGTATCTCTCTCCATAGGAGAACTCTATCCTCTCTGATCTGGATAGTGATATTATAGAAGACTTCTGCTCCCACTACTCTGGCTTGTGGATCTCTCTCCACTTGAGACCTCTATCCCAACTACATTAGTTGATGGATACCTATCCACTGGAGACTATTTTCCTATTTACTCAGTTACCTCCTATTGAGTGGTATTTTCACCCAGTTGTGAAAACACACTCTTCGATAGGATTTGAGTCCCTAATTCTCTGCTTGCAAATAAATTAAATAAGTAATTTCTCCAAGGTCTCCGCTATGTTAGCATTTTGCACAAATAATGTTGTTCAATTTGAATGCTCGGAATACCTTAGTGGTTGCAAGTAACTGTTAACAAGGGGCACTATGGTTTATTTTACTCTAAAATTGCGATGGACTCAAAGTGAATTAATCTTAATGATGAAATATTCCATTTTTAGCTTCAGTGGATTTTCAAGTGCTTATTTTAATGACTGTAAATTAAAATAAAAGTTAAAATTTCTAGAAATAAAAGTGCAGAGAAGATAAAAATAAAATGTAAAGGAAAATGAAACTAAAATACACTCAGGGGCTGCAATCCAATTTGACAAAACCGAAGATAATGAGGTTTTCTGCATACAACCTAACCTATTGAACATGCAAACTTTCATAATCCAGATAAGCTAGGTGCTGGTTTCTGGGGTCTTAACTATGGTTTTTAGATTTAGGCATTCGCATGAAGCAACCAAGAGAACTTGCATTAAAATTCACCTATAAACCTAAAAATCTGAAAGAGGAAAGATAAACAATTAAATTTTGCATGCAGAAAATAACTCCTCCTTTCTTGCCAATGAGATGCAACACTCTGTAATTCTGTATTAAAAAGAATATATCAGTTACAATGACAGAATGTTTCCAGTTTTGACAAAACAAGAACAAATGGAGGAAAACGCTCCAAAAGCAGGCCCAGAATGGCTTATCACCCTTAGCTCTGCAACACTGCCCACAGCGGTTTTCGACACTTGTAACAATCTATGCTTCTGCTTTTAAAATTTCTGGCAATGCTCTCTATTTTGCCCTATGACGCTTCACTTCATCTCCCAGATCACTTCGTTTCATCTTCCTTGCCTCTTCATCACTTTTGACTTTTTGCTCAACATCAAAACGTTTGATCTTCTTTGCAAACTGTACTGTCAATCCTGAAGCGTTATCATAGCCCTGACATCTTTGTGCCATGTGTTCTGCGCTTTTTTGCATGTTCTGTAATGACCCACTGTGAATCGCGACCAAAAAATAGTATGTCACGATATCGCAACATTTTCTATCAGCAGCCTTGTCCCTCTACCTACATCGTGAAAATGAGACATGTCACGATATCGCGACATTTTTCTATCAGCAGCTTTGCCCTCCTTTATGCATCATGAAAATGAGACATGTCGTGATATCACGACATTTTCTGTCAGCAGCCTAGCACATGCAACCTATCACGAAATCACGAAACTCTTTCATTCCATACCACTTTGCTGCTTTCTATCACGAAATCGTGATGCTTTTCTCTTTCGAGCTATGCAGATGTAACCTATCGCAAAATCACGACACATTTTTATTCGGCACCACCTTGCTATTTTCTGTCATGAAATCGTAACACTTTTCTCTTTCGGGTTGTCTCTCTGCTTTCTATCGTGAAATCGTGACACTTTTCTTTTTCGGGCTGTCTCGCTGCAACTTGTCACAAAATCATGACGTTTTTTTGTTTCGGGCAGTGCAGATGCAATTTGTCACGAAATCGCGATGTTTTTCTCTTTCGAGCTGTGATGACTTAACATGTCGCGAAATCGTGACATCCTTTCATTTTAAGTCCCGAGAACAAAACCTGTCGCGATATCATGACACCTTTTCATTTTAAGTCTGCCTCATGATCTGTGCCGTGAAAACACGACATGTCGCGATATCGCGACATTTTTTCTCCTTGCGCTTCATCTCGTCTTCGGGCCACGAAAACATGACAGGTCACGATATCGCGACAACTTTGACGTCTTGCTCTGTTTGACTGTTTTGACCGTGATTTCATGACATGTTGTGATATCGTGACATTTTTCATTTTGTCTTTCTCTCTCCTCTATGAACCGCGATTTCACAACATGTCACAAAATCACGACGTTTTCTCACCCTGCTGCCTTTTGTTACTCTTGGCCGCGAAAATGCGACATGTCATGAAATTGTGACACTTTTTTGTTCCACTGCACTTCGCTTGTCTGAGCCGTGAAAACGTGACCTATCGTGATATCGCGACACTTTTCTTTTTCTTAGCAGCAACATGTCACGATATCGTGATGCTTTCTTTTTATTTAGTAGCAACACGTCGTGATATCGCGACGCTTTTCTTTTTCTTTAGCAGCAACACGTCACAAAATCATGACACTTTCTTTTTCTTAGCAGCAACACGTCACGAAATCATGACGCTTTCTTTTTCTTAGCATCAACACGTCGCGATAGAGCCACACGTCACGATATCGTGACACCTTTTCATTCTGACGTACTTTGCTATTCTGAGCCACGAAAACATGACACGTCGTGATATCACAACAACTTTTCATTTCTAGCCGCGACGGAGCAACATGTCACGATATCACGACACTTTATTTTTCTTAGCAGTGATAGAGCAACACATCGTGATATTGTGACACTTTTTCTTATGTTGTATTTTGGTCTTTCCTTGATTTTTTTAGCATCTGGGTCACTGTGGTCTTCTTTGAAAGTATGCAAAAAATGTGGGTCCCCAATTTTGGGGTGTGTTGTGGATTAGCCACAACAAATGGCGACTCTGCTATCAAATGCTCTTGAGCATTTTGGTGAGAACCCAACCTAGAAGTATACAAACTCGAAAACAGACATTAGCACATAATAAATATAAACAAATGCCAATATATTAGGAATACATGAATCATCAGAATCATTAAGTATCATCTCGGTGTGTGCAATGTGTTTTCATTCCCTATCACTTGAACTTGATCAACATTCCATTGTCAGTTTCACCTATGATTTGTATGCAAGGTTATGAATGATTTGTGCAGGATTTGATGTATGATGAAAATGCTAGAGATATAACAACCTGCCTTACAAAGGCTCAAACCTTCTAATATCATGAACAAACATATTAAAGCTGTCAAACCCTCTTAGGACCAAATATATGTATGCTGAATTAATTTACTAGATCCCAAAGTTGGTTATGTGTCACTACCATCTTGAACCCATGTGCAAGTGTGAGTGAAATCAGAAATTTGGGGAATAGGATTCCCAACCTAAGCGAGATGGGAATTTAACCCTATCCTTACTATTCTGATTTGGAGTTCATTACCTCATCTTGAAAAAAATGATTTAACTCTGTTATGGATGAAACTGTCAAGCTAGCCTGTCCATATGAGTAGTCAGTGGTCTTGCTTTTAGACAAGACATGTTGCCACGCATGAGCATACTTAACCCCATAATCCATGACTTGGCTTCATTCATTCTCTTTTCTCTTTTTTTTTTTTTTTTTCTTGGACCTTTGGGATGACTACCCATCCTTGTCGAGGACATGTAGTACGATCCCTCCAATTCAATATTAGGATGAAAATGGAAAATATTTTTATTTCTTGGACCTTTGGGATGACTACCCATCCTTTCTAGGGACATGTAGTACGACCCCTCCAATCCAAGATGATAAGATGAAATGGGAAAAATTAGTTTTACTTTTATTGCTTGGACCTTTGGGATGACTACCCATCCTTTGTAGAGGACATGTAGTACGATCCTTCCAATCCAAGCTTTATGATTAAATGATAAAAATGGAATCTTTGGGGAATCAGATTCTCAACCTAGGTGAGATGATAATTATACCCTATCCTTACTACTCCATGAAGGTCAAATCAGAGCTTTGGGGAATTGGATCCTTAACCTAAGTGAGATGAGGATTTAACCCTATCCTTACTACTCTGATTTTAGGCTTTAAGCATTATGGGAGTGGTAAAAACCACTATTTTAAGGATTATGTTGCATGATAGGACAGACATGGAATATTCCTTTCGCCTCACCTTTTCTTCCAAGCAATGTTTTGATCATTTTTCCCAAGATCTTCTTTAATGTGCATATAACGTGCTTGGTTCAAGATAGTTTGTGCTGCAGTTCCCAACCTTAGGATCCTTTTAATATATGTTATGTAGTAATCCTAAGAGGATTCAACACCTTCTCAATGATTGCACATGAAATGAAATTATAACTAAGATGACATGTATATGCAATGCGAAATGTGACATGAGATATGAATGCACTACTTCTTTTGAAATGTGGAGGGAATATATCATCTACTTTACCATAATATGTAAAACTGACAACTTCATGCATCACAAGATTCAAACGATATTACTTAGAATGTTTGTGTTACTTTTGGATATTCTACAACACAATTCCAATGTTTCATATTCTCCTGGTCTTAGGCATAAGTTGACATCTCAATTTTTTCTCTTATTTTTTTTTTTTAATATAAATAAACCAAACATGTCAAATGAAATAAAACACACAACTTAAATCCTAACTGGACTAGCAATCCTAAAATAAACAAAACAAAATTTGAAAATCCATACCAAAACCAAAAAGTATAACATCGATCTCTTACGAATTAAGGGCTAAAATAATGCTTTAAAACATGCCCATTAACTGGTAACATCAGATCCTTCCCCTTCTAAAGTTCTTAACTTGAAGGTATTTTTTCCTAGAATTTTTGAAATCTGATAAGGGCCTAACCAAAGACAATCAAATTTTTTATTATTCCCTTTTTCTTCATGTCTTTTATCCCATAGGAAGACCAAATATGAAATTCTAAAGGACTTAAATTTAGCTCTTCTATCAAACCATCTTTTAACAACCTCTTGGTGTTTACTCATGTGAATCATGGCTTCCTCCATTTTTTCATCGAGGTGCAGTAAATGACTTAGTCTGGATTCAGTGTGGTTATCTGTTTCCAAGTATTCTTGCATGAAATAGAGGGTTTGCAGCTTCAAGTTTGCAGGAAATATTGGGTCTTGTCCATAAACCAAATGATAGGGAGTATTCCCTATTGATTCTTTTACTCTTGTTCTATCTGCCCAAAGAGCAAACTTTAACTGGCTGTGCCAATCTCGAGGGTTCTTTTCCAGTAATTTCTTAATGATATTCAACAAATTTTTGTTTGAAGATTCGGCCAAACCATTTCCTTGAGGATAATAATTAGATGCAAATTTTAAACTCACTTTATTGCCATATGCCCAATCTACAAATTGTGTGGAAACAAAAGCTTTACCATTATCACTAATGATAGAATCGAGCATTCTGAATCTTGTTATGATGTGATCCTCAAGGAATTTTATTACATCTGTAGTGGCATGTTTTGTAGGAACTGCTTCTGTCCACCTTGTACAATAATCATGTAGTTGTTAGTATGAATTTATGGGAATCGGAAGAGTTTGGGTTAATAACCCCAATGAAATCTAATCCCCATTGTGCAAATGGTCTCATCTCAACTATAGGTTGTAATGGCATGGCTGCATTTCTTTCTCTATTGGCAGCTACTTGACAAATGTGGCAAGATCATACATGAGCGTGTGCATATTTAAAAATGTGAGGCCAATAGTATCCTGCTCTCAGGATTTGATGCGCTATAGCATTTTCCGCACCATGTCCAGTTCCATATTTCCCATGAAATTCCAGTAGAACCTTGTTAGCTTCTTCTTTATTCAGGCATCTCAAGTAGATCCCCTCATGATTTTTCCTATACAGAACACTAGATCTAATCAGATAATTAACATATTTGAGTCTTAAATCCCTTCTTTGAGTAGAATTCAAATTGGATGGGCACTTACCGTTTAATAGAAAATGTACAATGTCAACATACCAGTCATCTTTAGAAATGTATTCTGCACTTGAATATTGGCACGTTGTTTGTGAATTATTCTCAGCAATCGTCTTCACAAGTCCCTGTCCTCGAAATAGTTTCATGGGTTGGATTTCAAGATCAAATTATTGGATGGTATAAATCCATTTACCTCTTTTCTCACCTAGCTCGTTCTGTAAAAACATAGTTTTGATAGCAGGGTCAGGCACAATGGCAAAAACTCTGCTGTGCACAATGTAATGTCAAATTTGTTTTACCGTTTTAAAGAGTGCATACATCTGCTTATTGAGGACAGAATACCTCAATTGAGCATATTTTAAATGGGCACTTAAAAATGTTATGGGATTTTCTGCGCTATCCTCACCTTTCTGGGTCAAGACACTCGCAAAAGAGTGTTCTGATGCGAATGCATAAATATAAAAAGGTTTAGCATAGTTTGGACTTATGAGGGTAGGGGCTCTGGAAATGGCATCCTTAATGTTTTGAAAGGCCACCCTACTTTCATCGTTCCATCTGACATCTACATCCTTCTTGAGCATCTTGTTCAATGGTTTGGCTATCTCGACGAAGCTTGAAATAAACTTCCTCACAAAATTAATTTTCCTGAAGAAAGATCTCAAATCCTTCTTACTACCTGGAAGAGGGAATATTTGGATAGCTTCTATCCTCTCCGGGTCAATGGATATACCTTCTTTTGAAATGATGTGACCAAGTAGTTTTCCCTCTGTTACTCCAAAGATGCATTTTTTTGGATTTAAGGAAATTCCATGTTCTCTGCATCTTTGAAGAACCTTTTTCAAATCCTTGACATGGTCCTCTCTCCTCTTTGAAAATACTGGAATATCATCCACATACACAATGATACACTTGCCTCTAAGTCCTTTGAATGCATAATCCATGGCGCATTGAATTGTTGCACCAGCATTTAACAATCCAAACGACATTCTTTTGTAGGAAAATGTCCCCCATTTGGTTGTGAAGGCTGTTTTCATCCTATCATTGGGATGAATAAGAATTTGGTTATATCCAGAATATCCATCAAGAAAAGACATCATTTCATATCCATTCACTGTTTGTAAAATTTCATCAATGGATGGCAATGGATAGTTATCCTTTTGAGAGGCCTTGTTAAGATTTCAAAAATCTATACATAGCCTAATCTCTCTGCTCTTCTTTCTTACTGGAATGAGGTTAGCAACCCAGGTTGAGTGCCTAACAGGAAAAATAATATTTTCTTCCAATAATCTCTTGACCTCCTTTTCTATTAAGGGCTCCAATAGCAGGTTAACAACTCACTGTCTTTGTCTGAAAGGCTTGGAGTTCAGCTTTAGAGGGATGGTATGTGTAATGACATTTTGGTTGTATGTTTTCAATTCGTTATAATTCCAAGCAATGCAATCCACGTAGTGTTTTAGTGCATGTATTATATTTTCTCTTTCTTCAGCTATACATGCCTTTGCAATGTACACTTCCCATGGATTGTCTGCACTCCCTAGATAAATTAGATCACATGCATATTTGGGGAGTGGAACCTTTTTTCCTTTTCTGGACTTGTATCCCATATCGAACATTTTATCCAATGAAACTATGTCTTTAGGTATTTTGTTGGATTGACACGTAGTTTCACTTTCATTGTTTGCTTCTTCTTGTCATCTTTGCTCCTCATCAATCACCTGGTTTTCAAAAATACTTGAGTTTGTGAAAAATTTAAATATGTGTCTGTCATTTTCAAAAACTTAAAAATTCTTGACATTATCAGGTATCGATGGACAAGGAACTAATTCGATGGAGAACTTTTTACACCTTTTTATATCCACTAGATTCAACATGCCTGCGACGACTGCAAGAGAATATGCTACACGATTTCCTTTTCTAGAAATAAGGACTATATTGAAAGCTTCAAATTCCTCAATGAGGTCCATTACCCTAGTTCTATAAAGGCTCAATCTCTTATCGTGGCATGTATATTGTCCTTTAATCTATTTGACTACCAGTTCAGAATCTCCCAATACTTTCAAGCATTTAACCTGCTTGCTCAACGCTAGTTGTAAACCAAAGATCAATGATTCATATTCTGCCACGTTGTTCATGCAAGGAAATTGCAATCTATAGGCAGCCAATAATGGTTTACTTCTTGGGCAAGTGAGCTCAACTCCGGCTCCTGCTCCCTATTTGGATTTGGATCCATCAAACCTAAGCAACCATATGATATTATTTTCCTCAAGAGAGCTATCATGACATGTTTCCCTTTTAGGCTCTTTGGTAGCTTCTTCAACATCAAATGCATAGACCCCCAACTCTGGCTCAGAAAACTAAACTTCATTTGGCTTATTAAATTCAATTATGATTTCCTTAAGCCTCGGTTCATTTTCTACTTTGATTTGATTCACAATTCCTTTCCAGGGTAGCCACATATGTGAGCAATCGGTTGAAAAATAGCCATTCAAAGTTTTCATCCAATCCCTTGCAAGTAACATTCCATATCTACTTGGGATATTAACAACCAGAATTTTGACAACCTGCTGGACCTTGGGTTCAGAATTTAGTTGAATTTTGACATCATATAAGGTCCCTACCACATTTACCTCTGATTAGTCCAATTGCAAAAACTTGCATTTGGATGAAACAGGTTGTAGACCTAGCATTTGACATATCTCTGAAGGCATGAGGTTGCTCGTGGCACCCGTGTCCACCAAACAATTATGCAAACTCTTACCAGCAATTCTCAGAGTCAATAGGAATGGCAGGACATCTCGTCTCTCCTTTCATAAAATCAAATGGGACTCAACTTCCTTTCCCTTCCACACTTGATCAGGTGAGTTCAGAGCCTTTATCAACGCTTCTTTTTGGCCAGGAAATCTGGCCGCATCTAAGAACGAAAGGCTTGATTTGGACTTCTTTAGATCCTCCACTATGTCATAGTTTGGTTTTTCGAATTTGACTGTCTTCTGTGTGTCATTAGACATCTCCCTTCTAAGTGGAGGAGGAGGATTATTATCTACCTTAGTATCCAAAGGAAGAATAGAGTTATTTTGTGGTGTTGATGATGTTTTAGGAGCTTTAGATTTACTTCTCAAATGATATCCGTGATTCCCCTTTCTAAACTCTCGAAAAGCTTGCACCTCCTATTCCAAAATTTCATCTTGATGTTGGGGTGGACCCTCATTTGGCACAAGTTCCAGGTCATCTACTTGGGCTTGGAGACAATGAGTGTATCTAGTAATTTTAGGACAATTCCTCTCATTGTGCTCTTTTGTATTGTGCAATCTGCACCCCTTTTCCCATGCAAAATCCGAAAGATTCAAAAGGGAACTGGATTGACTGGATCCTATAGAAGTATCTAGTTGATTGGCAATAGGGGCAGGTACTCCTCCATTGTTTGGATTTGTGTTCCAATGTCTCCCTCTATTGTTAAAATTTTGATTTGAGTGAGGGGCATGGGACTCATACTTCTATTTTTGAACCATGTCATTACTCAGTTTATGAAATATCTTCTTGAGCTCTTCAACATCCGAATAAATATCTTTCGGTGGAGCTACATTATGGTTAGTTCCCATTGGGTTCGGATAATTTGTGGGATCTTGATTTAACATTTGATTCAAATTTTGAGGAATTTGATTCATATATGGATTTACACTTTGGATCGGAGTTGGATTTGGGAAAGGAACTATAGCCTGAGAATTAACCTGGCTAGTTCCTTGCATAGTCGATTGACTATTTTGCAAAAATACAAGAACGGGTGGAATGGATGTGATCGGTTGGATCGTAATGGGTGCATAGGTAGGTGCTAGTGGATATGGTTGTTGATATGGGAAAGCATTCATGTTTGAAATTTGCAGTGCCATAATCTGATTTTCCATGGGAGCTTGACCATATGGAGCATATTGTCCCATCATAGGCATCTGGGGAAACCCATAGCCTTGTGGTGTCATTTGTTGCTCGATGGTCATGGCTTCATTGTAGGCTAAGGCGAGTGTGGTGACTTGATTGAGGATTTCGTCTTGCAAACATTGCTATCATGGGATCCAATACTCCAAAATATATTTGCAAGGCCACTGCGGGATCTATGGAAAAATGCCGAACTGCTCTATTATAGCACTTTTGGAATCTCTAATTAAAGGTTCTGATTGGCTCACCTTGGCACCTTTTTCATGTAATAAATTGATTGTAGATGGTTGCAAGATCCAAAGGTGACCTAAACTGATTGACAAAGGCATTCTCCATTTGTGTCCATGAAGTGATCGAGCCAGTAGGTAGGCAAATGTACCATTCATAGGCCACTGGGTCTAGGCTCATGGGAAAAAGTCTGCAAGCTACATCCTCATGTTGGACTTGCAACCTTATCAAAACATCTCTATAGGCTTGGATATGCTCCTCTGTAGTTCTTGGGCCATCTGGTTTATATTTGGGCAAGAATATTTCTATATTATTAGGGATTTCATGTATATCCCCTACAATATTCAAAGGGATATTATTAGCTCCATACCAAGGAGCTGCTGGGGGTTGGGCCATTTGACTCAGAATTGATGAGGAAAACCCTACAAGAGCAGTGGAAATGGTACTAATGATAGGTATGCTAGTGGCAATTGATACCAATGGTGTAGGTCCACTTGATTTTCCTAAAGCAAAAAGATCTTTTGTGACTGGTAGGTTTACAGCTTGCTTGGTTTTATTCTTGGGAGTACCAGTGAGTGTAAGGTCGTGGAATATGGTTTCCCCAGTTGTTTGGGACCTAGTCGTGATACGGCACAATGGGTCCAGCCTACCTGACAAAACTCTCGATATCTCCAAGAAAACCTGCAACACAAAAAGAATGTTGTAGTTTAGCCGTTAATGAGATTTAAAAGATAATTTTAGAATTGAATCAAAAACATATTACTTCTACATGAAAATCAAAATAAAGTAAACCAATTTGGCCCTCCTTCTAGCGCCAATATTTTGAGTGGTATTTTCACCCAGTTGTGAAAACACACTCTCCGATAGGATTCGAGTCCCTAATCCTCTGCTTGCAAAGAAATTAAACAAGTAATTTCTCCAAGGTCTCCGCTATGTTAGCATTTTGCACAAATAATGCCGTTCAATTTGAATGCTTGGAATACCTTAGTTGTTGCAAGTAACTGTTAACAAGGGGCACTATGGTTTATTTTACTCTGAAATTGCGATGGACTCAAAGTGAATTAATCTTAATGATGAAATATTCCATTTTCAGCTTCAGTGGATTTTCAAGTGCTTATTTTAATGACTGTAAATTAAAATAAAAGTTAAACTTTCTGGAAATAAAAGTGCAGAGAAGATAAAAAAAAAATGTAAAGGAAAATGAAACTAAAATACACTCAGGGGCTGTAATCCAATTCGACAAAACCGAAGATAATGAGGTTTTCTGCATACAACCTAACCTATTGAACCTGCAAACTTTCACAATCCAGATAAGCTAGGTGCTGGTTTCTAGGGTCTTAACTATGGTTTTCATATTTAGGCATTCGCATGAAGCAACCAAGAGAACTTGCATTAAACTTCACCTATAAACCTAAAAATCTGAAAGAGAAAAGATAAACAATTAAATTTTGCATGCAAAAAATAACTCTTCCTTTCTTGCCAATGAGATGGAACACTCTGTAATTCTATATTAAAAAGAATATATCAGTTACAATGACAAAATGTTTCCAGTTTTGACAAAATAAGAACAAGTGGAGGAAAATACTCCAAAAGCAGGCCCAGAATGGCTTATCACCCTTAGCTCTGCAACACTACCCGCAACGGTTTCTGACACTTGTACCAATCTGTGCTTCTACTTTTAAAATTTTTGGCAATGCTCTTTGTTTCGCCCTATGATGCTTTGCTTCATCTCCCAGATCACTTCGTTTCATCTTCCCCGCATCTTCATTGCTTTTGACTTTCTGCTCGACGTCGAAATGTTTGATCTTCTCTGTGAACTGTAACTGTCAATCCTAAAGTGTTATCATAGCCCTGACATCTTTGTGCCATGTGTTCTATGCTTTTATGCATGTTCTATAATGGCCCACTATGAATCACGACCAAAAAATAGTATGTCGTGATATCGCGACATTTTCTAACTGCAGCATTGTCCCTCTACCTGCATCACAAAAATGAGACATGTCACGATATCGTGAAATTTTTTTGTCAAAAACTTTGCCCTCCTTTATGCACCACGAAAATGAGAGATGTCGCGATATCATGACATTTTCTGTCAGCAGCCTAGCACATGCAACCTGTCATGAAATTGTGACACTCTTTCATTCCGTACCACTTTGCTACTTTTTATCATGAAATTGTGATGCTTTTCTCTTTCGGGCTATGCAGATGTAACCTATCGCAAAATCGTGACACCTTTCTATTCGGCACCACCTTGCTGTTTTTTGTCATGAAATCGTGACACTTTTCTCTTTCGGGCTGTCTCTCTGCTTTCTATCACGAAATTGTGACACTTTTCTTTTTCAGGCTGTCGCGTTGCAACTTGTCGTGAAATCGTGACATTTTTCTATTTCGGGCAGTGTAGATGCAATTTGTCGCAAAATCATGACATTTTTCTCTTTCGGGCTGCGATGACTTAACATGTCGCGAAATCGCGACATCCTTTCATTTTAAGTCCCGAGAACAAAACCTGTCGCGATATCACGACACCTTTTCATTTTAAGTCTGCCTCGTGATCTGTGCCGTGAAAACGTGACATGTCACGATATTGCGACATTTTTTTCTCCTTGCGCTTCATCTCGTCTTCGGGCCGTGAAAACATGATAGGTCGCGATATCATGACAACTTTGACGTCTTTCTCTATTTGACTATTTTGACCGTGATTTCATGACATGTCGTGATATCGTGACATTTTTCATTTTGTCTTTCTCTCTCCTCTATGAACCGTGATTTCACAACACGTCACGAAATCATGACGTTTTCTCACCCTGTTGCCTTTTGTTACTCTTGGCCGCGAAAATGCGACATGTCGCAAAATCATGACACTTTTCTATTCCACTGCACTTCGTTCATCTGAGCCGTGAAAATGCGACCTTTCATGATATCGCGACACTTTTCTTTTTCTTAGCAGCAACACTTCGCGATATCGTGATGCTTTCTTTTTCTTTAGCAGCAACACGTCGTGATATCGTGATGCTTTTATTTTTCTTTAGCAGCAACACGTCGTGAAATCGCGATGCTTTCTTTTACTTAGCATCAACACATCACAAAATCGTGACGCTTTCTTTTTCTTAGCATCAACACGTCACGATAGAGCCACACATCGCGATATCGCGACACCTTTTCATTTTGACGTACTTTGCTATTTTGAGCCGTGAAAACATGACACATCGTGATATCGCGACAACTTTTCATTTCTAGCCGTGACGGAGCAACATGTCGCGATATCATGATGCTTTCTTTTTCTTAGCAGCGATAGAGCAACACGTCGCGATATCGTGACACTTTTTTCTTATGCTATATTTTGCTCTTTCCTTGATTTTTTTAGCATCTGGGTCATTGCGGTCTTCTTTGAAAGCATGCAAAAACGGTGGGTCCCCAATTTTGGGGTGTGTTGTGGATCAACCACAACACCTCCAAAGCATGTTCTCAAATCTATCTCAAATCTACACCAAAATTTATCCCAAGTCTAGCACAAATATAATCTACCTCTTCTCACAAATTTACATTCAATTCTATATAAAATATGACCTAATATTTAACAAAAATATTGAACAAATCATCAATCAAACATGCTCTCATTTCTATCTAAAATCTGTCCTCAAGCCTTAACAAAAAGCTTGTTGGCAATTTTGGGTACCTTGGGTACATTGCTTTTGCTCAAGTGTATAAGTTGTCATTGATGTCAAGAAGCTTTGGAAGGAATTTGATTTGATGTAAAATAATTTATTTTGATGAAGGTTCGGCATGACAGGTTCGAAAGAAAGTAAGTTGGAAAAATGTCACGATATCGCGACATGTCGCATTTTCGTGACTTAAACAGGAGAGAGGAAGTTTTTTTAGAAAAGTGTCATGATATCACGACATGTCGGAGTTTCGTGACTCAAAGAGGAGAGAGAACGATCGGAGTCATAAATGTCACGATTTCGCGACATATTGCAAGGAAGGTTGAACGGACGAAAAAGTGTCATGATTTCGTGACATGTTGCAGGAGAGAGAGTCCAAAAGAAAAAATGTCGTGATTTCACAACATAATGCAGGAGAGAGAGTCCGAAAGAAAAAATGTCGCAATTTCATGACATAATGCAGGAAAGAGAGTCCGGGAGAAAAAGTGTCGCGATATCATGACATGTCGGGTTTTTGCGACCTGAAGAAAAGAAAAGCGCTAAGGAGAAAAGGTGTCATGATTTCATGACAAATCAGAAGACATAGTGGAAGCAAGATAAAGTGTCACGATTTCGTGACATGCTGCAGATGAAAATGTTCCAAGTAAGAATTGTCATGATTTCGCGACATGCAGCAAAGGGAAGAGTCTGAAATAAGAAGCGTCGCGATTTCACGACAGGTTGTAGAGAAGTCGTACGGAAGCTGAAAGCATTGCAATTTCATGACAGGCTACAAAGAAAATGTACGGAAGCTAGAAATGTCACAATTTCATGACAAATTCAAGGAGGAAGAGCTCAAAGGTGAAAGCGTCACGATTTCGTGACATGTTTCATTTTCGCGGGCGTAAGACAGAGAAAAACACAAGGCAGCGAAAGTGTCATGATTTTGTGACATGTTCCGTTTTCGCTAGTGCAAGCAGACAAGAGTGCAAGGAAGAGAGTGTCATGATTTCGTGATAGATTGAGATGGCAGCGTTCGGTTGGATAAAGTGTCGTGATTTCACGATAGAAACAGAGTGCAGGTCTTCTATAGGAGAAGTGTCACGATTTCATGACAAAAGTAGAGAGGAAGGCTATGAAGACAGAAGTGTCACAATTTCATGACAAAAGCAAAAAGGAGGTCGACAAAGGGATAAGTGTCGTAATATCGTGACAAAAGCAAAGTTGATGCTGACAAAGACAAAAGTGTCGTGATATCATGACAAGAGCTTAGATGAAGTCGTCAAAGGCTAAAGTGTCATGATATCGTGACAAAAGCCAAAATAAAGTGTACGGTTGCAAAGGTGTCGCGATATCGCGACATGTTGTAGTTTTGTAGCAGAATCTACAGAAGAGTTGCAGAGGCAGTGAGGCCGACAAAGTTAAATTTGGGCCGACGAATATTAGGGTTTGCAGTCGACGTAGTTTAGGGTTGTGCAGCCAACTAAGATCAAGGTTTTGATCTTGAAAGTGTTAGTATAAAAGGTGGGCTATTTGGAGAGTTGTGAGGTGATTGAATGCGTTGTTGAAGTGCGAAGTTTGAAGAAAGTGCGCAAGCTAAGTCTATGGGGCACAGAGAGCAAGTCGTACCAAATCGAGCTAAGTGCGAAGCAGAGTGCACAAAGAGTAGAAAAGCGTAAAGTTGTTGGGTGCATCGTTTCTACGACGTTCGGAGATAGTGCACAGGCCTTGATGGTTTTGGACAAATCATTGAGAGGGATTGTTGGACAGATTTGAACAAGCTTTTGTTGAGCTTGTAGAGTAGTTTGGGTAGGTTCTAGTGAGAACTTGCAAAGCAAATATGAGACAAGTCTTGGTGAAGACTTGGGTGAAGATCAAGCAAGCTTTAGTGGAAGCTTGTGAACAAATTTTGTGAACCATATTTGAGGACCAGTTGAGGATAGAGATTGATGCAGTTTTGAGGACATTTGTGCCAGATCGAAGGACTGTGTTTGGTGCAGATCAGAGAAAGAGAACGAGGACATTTGTGCTAGACCGAAGGATTATGTTCAGTGCAAATTCGAGGACCAGATTTGGAGGTGACAGAGTTGAGGACAGAGGTCTCCAGCCAGAGTAGGGAGGATAGGTGTCTTCTATGGATAGAGTTCCATTTGCTAAGGGCAACGGAGGTAGAGGTCTTCTAAAGGATCACCAGCTAGAGCAGAGCTAGGGGATTGGTGTCTCCTGTGGGTTGGTGCCCACGAACTCGAGATGAAGGGATTGGTGTCTCCTTTGGGTTGGTGCCCATAAAAATTGTAATCAGGAAAGGTATTCCTAGAATTTGGATTGATAAAATTTAGTGAAATATTTTATCCATGGACGTAGCCCAGCAATTCTGGGTGAACCACGTTAAAATTGCTATCACTTTGTGGATATATTTGTGCATTGCTTTGATATTGCTTTGGTTATATTGCTTTACTATTTTGTAGTATAAAGGAAAAAGTAAAAAGAGGTCTTATACTGTTCACCCCCCCTCTCAGTATAAGCTTGTGTTCTTCAAAGCTTGATCAAATCAGCAACCAAACCTACTTTCAACTTTGCTCAAATATGTCCTCAATATTTCTCAAAAGACTTGCTCAAATCTGCCTTCAAGCCTTCTCAAAAGACTTTCTCAAATATACCTCAAATTTGCTTCAAATCTTCTCACACGACTTGCTCAAATTTGCATCAAAGCAGCTCACTAAACCTGCTCAAATATTTCCAAACTTTTGCATACAAACAAATCTTATATATTTTTAAGAAATGATTTCCTTAAACATATATATACTACTTAGAATTTTTTTAACCTCTAGAACATATAGAGAATGATGTACACTATCAAAATTCTAATATGTTCTTCACATTCAACTAATCCAATATTTATCTCTTGCAAAAACCCTTTCAAATCAAATCAAACAATGTATAATTTGTTTCACAAAACTAATCTATATTTCTTCTAAATTTACTTCAAAATATCAATCACATTAATGCACAATTTTCCTTCACAAAATTGATCTCAACCACTTTTACACTTGCAATCAATATCTCTCAGACCAATGTTTAAAATATTTTACAAAGATGCATTAGCTTGTCTTCAACTCTAGAACAAATAGTTCACTATCTCTAGCACAAATGTCTTAATATATTTCAATAATAGAAGCATATATTATTCTCAAACCCAAATTTTTTCAAACCATTCAACCATGAAGTATAAATCCTAACTCAAATATTTCCAACAATGCTTATCAAATGATCTTTTTCACTCCACCTTATGTTCAGAAACATTCATTCAATAGAACACCTTAAATAAGGAAATATGTGCCCATACCTCTTAATTTTCTCTTATGAAGATATGTCTTCAAAACATGTATCACAAAAAGGATATCTTTCGTAACTTCAAAATATTAGCACAACACCTTTTCATATATTGGAAAACCTTTCTCAACAAGTGTGCATAATTAAATTCTAAACCAACTCTCTTGGTTTCTCAAACTAGAGCATTAAATCATAAAACCAAGCCCTTCAAAATGAAGTAAAATACAAGCAATAAAAATAATTCATACACCTTTTAACACCTTTTACACCAGGGTATTCAACCTTTTAATGAACCATGTGGAGCTTTGTCCCAAATCTCTTGGGCTTAAAATATAAATATTTTAACCCTCTTTTTATCAATTCCCTTGCACTAAGATGAACTTTGCTTGCATCTAACACTTGACATCAATGACAACATAATTACTCAAAATTTCCAACACTTTAATTTATAAATAATAATATAATTTACTAGTTTTTATGAAACTTTGATATTTTGATATAAATGTGTCCATAAAAATAATGTATGCTTGATACTACCGTATCATACCCTATAGTGAGCCTACATACCTCTTGTGCAATAGGTGCATATGCTTATTATGAGAAGTGGACAAGATATCTAGAACTTAGTTTTTGGGTTTCCTTCACTAACTATAGGAACATATGTTGGCCAAACAATGGTAACATAACTAGGGTTAACTCTATTGGACCTATACCTTGACCATATAATTGTATATTCCCACATACGCCATTTTCATAGAGAAAAATAAATGGTCTAATTATCACCTAGGGACTAGTATATCACTAGAACGAAGACTAGATAGAATAAAATGTGTTTGCATGTCTCATTATAGCATTGCTAACATAAGAAAGTAGTTGGCTAGGAACAAAAATCATTTTTTTGTGGTAAATATGTTTCCACCTAACACATCTTTCTATTTCCATGACAATTGTCATATCTAGTAATACGAGTGAGAAAATTGACTAATGGAATTCTTCAATTAAAGGAAGCCCCAAAATGAATTTTTACTATATAATATTTTATCTATAATGAAATTGTACCATGAAAATTTTAACTGCATCTTCTAAGAGTTATCAAATAGTTTAGAGAAGTTACATGATACTTTTATATTGTTGTACATAGTTTAGGCTAGATTTTAACATCTCATGAGTTTAATAGTTAACATTTAATAGTTTAGTCACTTATATTTAGTAATAAAGAAATGAATGACACTCTTTTCATGTATTTTCTAGTCATAATAAAACATATTTTTGTTAATCATGTTATAAGCATCTAATCTCTTTTTATTGTCATGGGAGAATTGTGCCTCCTCTTGGAGAAAGGGACCATTGCAAGTGTGTGGTTTACAAGAACTCATATGAGCAATTTCATCTTTTCATGTTCTATAGTTAGACGATATCTTTATAGAATTGAATAAACTACTCAATCCCATTATTTTTTATAGTTGAATATATGCTATGGATCTTTATTTTAGTCATCTTGTTCATTTCTAGTTTTTAGTATTTAAATTAAATAGTTTTAGTTTGTTGTAGTATATATATTTTTATTTAACTTGTCATATATGTACATGTATTATTATTTCATTATTTCTCCTATGAAATCCTTGGAATGAATAAGTGTTTGAATGTCAACCCTTAGTGAAGAGTTAGAGATACTTCATATGAGCATATAGGTTTAGGTTATATGATAACTATCATAATTCATAAATAGTTTCCAATGCCTTACAAATGTATGTAGCTCAATTAACATACTTAGTGTTCATCACTTTTGGCACCATTGTTGAGTAGGAGCTAAAATTATAGTACTTTTATATTTTTATTCATTGTAAGGATAGTTGTTTTGAATTTCAATATTCATCCCAAATGAATATTTGCACGATGTCACAAGGGTCAATGTAGAGTAGGAAATCGTTAAGGCACCCAACTCATTTGGATGGCCCAATTAGAAAAATAAAATTAGCAATGGAATATAACTCAAAGAAAGAGCTATAATTTAGAACTATGGTATCTGCAAGCCCTATAGGATTACTCGAAGGATCCTTAGTTGGATTTGGGTCCATTTTTGAATCAATATGAGCCACTAGGATTGAAGGTGTTATTCCTCCTAAATGTAATAATATTTTCATTGTCAGTGTCCACATGAGGTAACATAGTGGCCAACTAAAATATTAAGCTAATATTTTGAAGCCATTCTATCACTAGGAGTACCAACTAGACACCTTGGGTAGTGCAAATTTTAACATAGATGGTAGAAAAATTAAACTATAGTAATTTTTTAGTTTTGTATTCAAGAATCTTAAGAGGAACCCAAGATGATGAACATTTTTCCTTCTACACTTCCTATATTTCATAGGATAATTTTTAAAGACCCAAATATTTTTCTATTTGAGTTTGATGCACTATGCTAGAGTTATGACTACAAGATATGCACAAAAAATCAAGCTCTTTCCAATAACACTCAACAATTTAGCTTTATGCTAGTTTGTGGGATTGGATGAAACTTATATAAGTATGTGGGACTATTGTAAGGTCATAGTAAAAAGAGATTAAGTCTATAGGATGAAATATAAATAAGAGAAGATTTTAGAGGACTATTTTGTTTTTTTTTTTAAACATGTAATGGTCTAAGAACTAAAATGTAGAAGTAGAGACCTTGAAAGTGATTTTTTAAGGAGGAATTAAGGAAAAATGTCTATATTCTTTGATTTTAGTGGCTAGAGGAGATATTTTTAGCATAGTTTTGAGGATATTAAAATTATTTGGAATAATTACTCATAATATACCATGATAAAAGGAAAAATGTAATGGGAAGTGCCATATTAGCAACAAAAATTCTAAGTGGAATCACCCAAGCTAAAATACAAAATTTGCTTAAGCATATTAAGACAAATATCCTAGCTTCCCTGGCCACTCAATTAGACACTTTTTAATATAAGAATAAGCAAAAGGAGGCATAAAATCTTTGATAGTTTTTTATATGAGGTGGATAAAGAAAGCAATACATGAATCCCCCTTAAAAAATTTAAAGTCTATAGTCGTTGCCAACAATATCATAGGAGAAGAAACAAGCTCTTAATACCTAAAATTAAAGTAGCATATTACATCAAAACCCATGGAAAAGGTCTATTATGGAAATAAATGAAGCCATTATAATATCCCAATTTTTACATTTGCATACACCTTTTTCAAGCCATTAAAAATGTCCAAATTTATACAATTGCATACCCATTTTTTTAGCCATTAAGAATATCCCAATCTATAGAATTATTTTTTTAAAGATTTATGTTTTAATAGTCCTAGGAAGAAATATCAATATAATGTGAGTGTGATGCGCAGGGGCTATGGCAAGTAGCCTATGATGAGCACGATGTGCAAGGACTATAACGAGCAGGCTATGATGAGCACAATGTGTAGGGCCTACAGTGAGTAGGTTACAACAAGCATAATACATAGAAGTTGTAGTAAGCAGGCTAAAACAAGTGTGATGCACAAATATTGTGGTGAGCACGAACCATGGAGGTTACAATAAGCATGAAGTCAATGATGATGTATATGGGCAACAGGTTCTTGTAGCGATGTGGAGGTAGGCAAGGGCAAAGCCCATGGGAAACCAAAGGAATATAGGAAGTACCAAGATTGATGATGGGCTTAGTGCAAATCCTAGGTGAAGTCAAGCATTGAAGGGAGAGGGTTGTTCGTAAATCATTTCTTTAGTATATGAGAAAATATCTCCAATCAGAAGAAATATCTCTCAGGGATATTTGGGTTTGTGAGTGAATGAAATCCTACCCTCTATAAAGATTTTAGAGGATGAATTTGGGTTGGATTTAATTGATCACGAAGCCCAAACAATTATTTTCAAACTCAAAGAAAAAGACCAGGCCTAGAGGATCTCAAAGGATACATTAAATTTTGGTGGACCGGTTCAGAGTTCCATGTAACTCTCCTACCAAAAAAATATTGTTTCCTTTTCTAATTTAGCATATAGAGAATATTTTCACCAAAATCGGTGATGCTATTGATGCATTTAAGTATATGGGTGCCCAAATAGAGGAAAATTTATCCAAAAAAATTAATGAGCAAAGAAATATTGGCTATTTGGATGGATGTTTTAGTTCCTAGGCCTCAATCTATTACTATCTCCTCGAGCAAAGGGGAATGGATCCAAAATATTGAATATGAAAACTTCCCCATAAGATGTTATGGTTGTCAACAATATGGCCACCTAAATAAGAGATGTTCGAACATGCGATCGTGTTTTGATTTTCCTTGGTGGATAAGGCCTTGCATGTGAATGATTCAAAATATTCAAATATATCAAATCAAAAGAAATAATCTCATCCTCCAAAGGCACCAACTATCCAGCAGGAATCACGCAAGCAACAAAAGACTCAACCTCAAAAGGAGAATTTGAATTAGATCAGTGATAAAAAATCAAATAGTTTCTAAAGATCATATAGATGGTTATATGGAAAATATTAGCACCAAAGATGGTATTCTTGAAGCTAATTATGAAACAATCAGTGATGGTAAGTTTTTTGAAAATGAAGATCCTACAAATTATGTTACAGGTAGATATTACCTTAGGAGCTTGAAGTGCAAAAATGCATTCTTAGATCTTACCACTTTATAGGAGGAAGAACCTTTTATACAAAAGAAAAATAGTCAAACTTATGGATGACTGTTATTTTTGTTTGCCTTCTATCTATTGCAGTTATGTGTCATGTAAGGGTTATTCTGGTTGTTAGTTCATAAAAAAAAAGTTGATTATGGAAGATTAGCAGTTGGAGGAAGATGAATATCTTTGATAGAAAATCAAATATAAGTATGTTGTAATTAACTTGTTAGAAATGTAATGAGACCATTGTATAGTTTTGTTTGTTAATGGGAGTGGCCCCCAATAGAAGGCACACATAGCTTATTAAAAAAAAAAATGTCCTAGGAAGAAGAAAGATTGCAAAACCATTTTTGTAGGTTGACTTGATCTTATGCTTGAAAAGGTTAACACTCCCAAATATTCTTATCTTGGAATTAATATTCATATAAGGAACATTTTAATCAAGAATATCTAATTTATTTAGGAGTATCCATTAACATTATTTAAAAAGAAGCCATGTGGTGAGAAAAAATTATGTTCTAAAAATAGTTGTTTCCTTTCCATTAATTATGAATCTGGTAGTTCATAAACTTGTGAGTTCCATGCATAGTATATGCCTATAGTGTGGGGAATGAGTCCCTCTATGCCTATTGGTTTTGTGGGGGAGTTGTTGTTCATGTATTTTTAGTTCATTTAAACCCAACAAAACTAAGTTTAAGAAAATAAATAAATAAAATGAAATTTTAAAATAACTAAAAGATAAGCACATAACTGAATTTAAGATGTTGGAAATAAATAAACACATGGATGAAAGGAAATTTTAGGAATTTAAACACACTTGTAAAAATGAATAAAGCGATAAATTCACACTTGCAAAAATAAATAAAGTAAGTAAATTTGCAGAAATAAATAAAGCAGAAAATAAATGCAAAAAATAATAAAGCAAAAATAAAATAAATAGGGGAGGATTATTGCTTGGAGTGGGCCCAAGCTCCCAAAGATGGTTTGCCTAGTTAACTACATAAAAAATCGCACTCTTAATGCATACAAATAAAATAACACTCAAAATATTTATTTATAAATTATGCAGTATAAAAGAAATAAATGTCCCCTCTTTGACACATTTATGGCCTAATAAATGTGTCAAAGAAAATATGTAAACACTCACAGAAAAAATGGGGTGGCTATTTTAGAAGAAAAGGGTGGTGCGAAAACGGTGTTATTCCAAACACTTTCTTATTTTAAATGTAAATTAATGCATTAGGGACTTTAATACCTCTTAGGCCAGGGTGCCCCTCGATTTTCATGAGGGAGGACACATACCTCATGAAAATTGAAAAGACATACTCAGAAGAAGAAGAGAGATGAAAAGAGATGAAAGATAAAAAAGAAACAAGTCAAAACATGGATACAAGTGGAAAAAGGATAAAATCCTAATTTATTTTTACTGCATAGAAGAGGAGAAAGGATTTGGGGAAAAACTGGAGATGCTACTATCGATGCACCATTCGATAATCACAATGGGTAAGGTTAACAAGAGGTAGAGTGGGTAGAGGTAGGATCAAAAACCTTCCTAGCATTTTCAAAATTTTAAAAAATTTCATGCTTTTGGGTGGTTTTTTGCCAAAACTAGCGATTTTATCATGTATGACTTGGGCGTGATTTCATGGCCTGACCATAATTTCACCCTAGGTAGTAGTGGTAAAATCACACCAATTGAATAGGACTAGGCACGATTTTGCAAAATCACACCTCGTGGAGGATGAGACACAATTTTACCTCAATGAAATCATGGTCTTGGAAAACCAAGCACAATTTCGCTGAAGGGAAAGAAAAGGAGAAAGAAAAAACAGAAACAAGAAGAAAATAAACAAGGGAAGAGGGAAATAAGCAAGCAAGATACATCATACAAATGCAAAATTTGATTTTTTTAGCAATAATTTTAAATATTTTTATTAATTTAATTTAATTTAATTTTAATTTATTTATTAATGAAAATGATGGAAAATTTGTTATTTTTGTGAATGCAACTTAGAGTGCTCAAGAGACATGAGTGGTGAGTAGGATCCTTGGAGGTGGATCTAGAGGAACTCAAGAAAATAGAGAGGGCTACGTTGGAGATGGTGGGGCTAGACCTCCTAGATAGGATGCCTCGAGTTGAGGTGGATAGGGCACTATTGACGGCTCTGGTAGAGAGATGGTATCCAGAGTCATATACCTCTCAGTTACCCATTGGAGAGATGACCATCACATTGGAGGATGTGTGGCACATCTTGTGCATCTCCATCAGGGGGATGATTATTTACAAAGTGTGAGGGTGACGAGTGACCTTGCAGTGATTTTTAGGAGGCTGGACCCATCGGTTGTGAGAGAGCACCATAGTCATGGATGACTTGATGGGCCATTATGGGGTGGACCCATTGATGACCATGCTCTAAAGGGTTGTGGTAGGATTACTGATGTACAACATGAGTAGGCAACATATACCATGGACTATGGTGCGTGTAGTATCAGACATGCAGTACCAAACTGTTAATTTTGCATGGGGTCCATATGTGTTGGCCCACTTGTACAATATATTGTACAATATCATGTACAAGTGGCATAAAGGGATAGTGTGTACAAATTTAATCCAAGTATGGAGTTGGAAGCACATAGTGGTGCAGAGATCGGATGCACTTCTAGGACCATTTCCCATCTTGGAGCAGCCAACAATATACAAATGGTCCAAATCCCTAGAGCAGGTCATGAGAACATATACCGAGAACCTACCACTAGCGTGGTGGGTAATATATGAGCTAAGGGAGGCCAAGATTTTATGGTGACCTTAGTGTTTACACCCAAGATGGACTAAGGATACGACATATCTGGCAAGTATCAAGAGAATCAGGTGGTTGACTACAGAGAGAGGGGAGTCAAAGGCCTTCTGATTTGATAGAGTCCTAAGGTAGTTCAAGATATTACAAGGAATCTTAGATCTATAGGATTACTGGTACTGAAGATTTTACCAAGACCCAATAGAGATCAAGGATGAGCTAGACTTGACTAGGTGGGTAAATTAGGACTTGGACGATCCTCCTTACATGAATTCCTGGATGGAAAATATAGGATTGGCCTTCAAATATAGGTAGTGGTATAGAGGAGTCATTCTATGGATGTTCTCCCTACTATTTTTGATACAAAGGAACCAGGTGATGGATCCATGCATACATCGAGTCTTTCGAGAGGTAGCTCGTAGGGCCACAAAGAGGGTGCAACATGGCTAGGAAGCTTTGAGACAAATATAGGCATGGGTATAGATTGAGCTGGTGATAGAGACCACTAGTGCTCTAGGGACCAAGGAGGTAAAGGCATATGGAGTTACCCTATTAGAGGTTGGGGTACCACCATGCAAAGGATCAAGAGAGGCCTCTACATTAGTGATAGCTAGCCAAGGCTAGACCTTGGTATGAGGGGATCCAAGAAGGAGGTAGAGGTGCTATGAGCATAGGTGGAAAATTTACAAAAATAGGTGGACCTGCTATAGGAGTAAAATTTAAAGAGGATCAAGGGACTAAAAGGCTCTCTTAGTACCATAGAGATAGAGAGGGATGTGACTCGAATATAGGTTGATCATATCTAAGGGGAGGTGAGCCATTTGGATACAGATTGTTAGAGGGCTCAGGTAGATGGGATGGCTATCATAAGGAGTATCTAGGCTAGTGATGAGATTCACCTTTCATAGGTAGAGATACAGAGGATAGGGAAGAGGTTAGAGGTGGTCATTCAATGGGCTACCTTCTATGAGACCATGTATTACCAAGTGGTACCAGAGGAATAGAATGAGATACTCCCTCCATACCTATAGTCAACTAGAAGGTCATGATCTTAGTCATGGATAGTCTTAATTTTGTCATTCATGGGTATGCGACTGCTTGGACCACCTTCTCATTCGGGTGGAGTAGAGGAGATAGACTCTTAGATCTAGGGCTAGAGATCGGGATGATATACCAATTTTTAATTATGGTATGTATCCCTAGGTATTGGTTAAGTGTATCAAGACTGAAATTTGGTACACCAATCAAAAACTTATGTATTTTTCTCTTTCATATAGTAATACATAGTTGATTTCTTATTTTTATTTTATGTTAATGTGTGTGCATGTGATATAATTTAAGTAAGTGTTCTTTAGACTTTATATTTTATATTTTATGCATGAAAACTATCTTAATGCAAGACTATATGAAATGCATGGATGAAAATGGATTAAAATAAGAAAGAAGAAACACAAAATAAAAGAAAATAAGAAAGAAAACAAAAGGAAGAAGAAGAAGAAGAAGATCCAAGGGTCAACTATCTGAAATAGAGGAGGATAGGTGAAACATAATATCTAAACTAGTGTAGGTCGCAATGGACCAATGTGATTAATTACTATGAATCATACAAAAATTAGGGAGATAAACCTGCTATGGGTGTAGTACTCACCGTGAGGGATGAAGTATTGGAGTATGACCTGCTATGGATGGTTGCTCGCTAATTGACTATTGTGGGATGATTACCCACTAAGATGTATATTGATGCCTACAAAAAATTCCCAAGGAGCTTATCTTGTAATGGGGTGTTGAGCTCATTAAGTCAAAAGGGAGAATAAATCTATAGGATATCATATCTAATAAGATACCCACTAGGATGTGTAATTATCCCATGTGGGGTGCAATATATGGATAAGAATTATTAGGTGAGTGCTACCCCCAATAGGGGTTTTTAAGGATGAAAAAAACTTGGTGAGTGTGTGCAAATGTGCAACATAAGATAAAAAGGCAAAGAAGGAAACAAATATGCGTATATCCTTATCAAGGCAAAAAGACAATATAAATAAGATTTAAGAATATAAAAGAAGTGACAAGGATATATTAACAAACTATCATCCTCGATCCAAGAAATATGATAAATCAATGCTTCTAAGACTAAGTAAAATAGAACTTAAAGAAAAAAATAGATACAAGAAAGAATATTGGAGAAGAATCCCTAGGTGGGGATTTTGCTAGGCATCAAAACCCTAGTGAAAGTGCAATACATGTGAGCTAGGACCTAACTAGGTATCATCACATGCCATTATCACAAGATCCCAAAAAAACTATATGATCAAGAAGTTTTGAATAAACAATCATGCAAAATATGACACTCAAACATGCAGGTTGTGTTAAATGTTAGGCAATCAGTGCAAAAGATGATAAGCAACAATGCAGTATGAATAAGCAGGTGGATGCAACGAAAATGCAAATGCATAGCTAAATGAGAAATGAGCATTTTATAAAAATTTATTTCATTTTATTTTAAGTTTTTATTATATATATATATTTTTGTTTATTTTAAGCAAGTAGGATGATAGTCGACAGAAAACTTGAATGTGCATCCTTTCTTGGTATAAGAAACAAGCATACCATGAAATGTTAAATCAAATAAATCTCTAAAAATCAAGTCATATCAATAATTAAAATCACAAAGACGATTTTATTTGGAAGCCATGGCATGATAATCATTGCATTTTTGAACAAGACTATTCTTTTTAACATAAATATCATTATAAGATAGCAAAGCAGGGTCCTATTTTAAAACATAAAGCTTATTTTTGGAACATACAAAACCAATAATATTACAAAAAAATATCTCAAAATAATAAGGGAGACATCATCCTCATCACCCATTCCTGAATTTTGATAATCCATATATTCAACATAAGTCAGAAGATGATCACCATTGTCAAATGGTAAAGGTTGGTCTTTACTAGGTGTAAAACCTATGCCACATATCCTAGGCTATATCTCGACATCCAAAGGGTCTTGAATGGTCTTATGTTGTGTCCCCAAACCTTTACCTACATATCCCATACTCGATAGGATATATTTAGGAAGTGGGTAGTCATTGGAAAGGTATCAATAAGCAAAAGAATGTTCAACAAGAGAGGGGTTGCTACCATGTATCATTTATTTGAAGGCGGTTCCTGTGAAGATAAAGGTACACATGCCAATGTGTATAACATCATATTTTTTATGGGGCAAACCCATGGTCCTTTGTGATGGTGTTATATTGGCTAGATCCATAAGAGGTTCTCGAAGAAACTTATTATCATGATCTTGATATGAGAAAATTAAGATATGGTCCTCACTTATTTATAAATTTTGAAATCGTTCTGATATATGAGATGAGGAACATGGAGAAACCATTGAATAAATAGAAGGACATAGTTTTAAATCATATTGAACTCGCTCTACATTTGAACAAAATTCAATTGGTTGGGGTCACCCAGAATGGTGATAATTTGATTTTTAATTTCAAACTTTAGGTATTGATGAAGAGTAGAAGGGATGACATCCATTGCATGGATCCAAGGACATTCAAGAAGAAGACTAAAATATGTAGGATAATGTACCACATAAAATAAAGTATCCAATATTTTAGGCCCAACCTTAAGGAAAGGGATATGACACCACATGCCTCTTGGGACTCATTGTTGAAAGATTTTATAAGGATATTGGATTTTGTTCATGTTTTAATACAAATTTTTGAAAGAATTGATATATGCACAAATTTAGGGAAGAACCATTATCAATAAATAATTTCTTATTAGAGGTATCCCAAATAAGTGCAATGATGTAAAGTGAAGAATTTTCTTGTAAGTTTGATGAAGGTTTATCATCATCCAAGAATGAGATGTGATGTATCCCAAAATAACCTACAACATAAAATATGGCATTAGGAGAAATATCTGAGGGAACTTATTATTGTTTTAAAAATTTCATAAAAGCATCTCTATGGTTGGGAGAAGTTTTTAAGATCTCTAAAACTGATATATTTTCTGGAGTATTAGCTAACTACTTTTGGAGATCAAATAAAGCCTTGGGTTGTGGTTTCAACACTAAAGGTGGAGTCCCTGTATTTGAAACGTTTCTTAGATTATTCTTAAAAATTGGACTAGGCTGTAATACAAAATTGTATCCTTGTTTAGGATGTTGAATCTGATATTACCTTCTAGTAGATATTCAAACCATGCCAACCATATTTCCATAGGGAAGAGTCTCATTCTAATGAACCACTTGATTAGTTGCTTTTTTATTATGTTTTGGCAATGGATATTTGAATATTTTTATACCTTGATTGGTATTTGAAGTTTACTAAATAGGAACTTGACTATTTACTAACTGATAATTCCTTATATCAATACATAATGCATCAATAAAATCATGAACCACATGTTTCAACTTCTTACAAGAATTTTTCCAATGTCCTTCCACATGATATGCACAATGCTATCTTGCTTTACACCAATGAGTTGTAGTATCGGGTTGCCTTATGGGAGGCAATTCAATTGCATTGGATTCTAAAAGCTATTTTAAAACTGCTTCCATAGACATATTAAGTCTTGTAAAATTCCTTTGTGGAGGTTTCTAAAGTATTATATTTTGTATTTTTTTGGTAACATTGTTAATAGTCCTACTATCTATTCCACTATCACCTCCTATGTGTTTATTCTTAGGTTGAGTCTTAGCAGGTTTCTCTTCATTGACTTTGAGTTGGTATCTTATGATAAGGGTATGTTCTACTTTTCTTGCTAAATCAATTGATTTATTAAAATATGTGATAGTAGTAATCTCTAATGCATACGATAACTGCTCTTGTAAATTGCCAATAAATATCTCAAGAATATCCTTTGGAGGTAAAGTATA
This sequence comes from Wollemia nobilis, assembly GCA_028583015.1. Classification (NCBI taxonomy): domain Eukaryota; kingdom Viridiplantae; phylum Streptophyta; class Pinopsida; order Araucariales; family Araucariaceae; genus Wollemia; species Wollemia nobilis. Next base: position 14,814,138 of record JAQPPZ010016436.1, on the reverse strand, counting down.
TCTTAAATGTCTAACTAAACTTCTCCAACAAGCAAAGAAATCTGAAATTTTTTCCTCTATTTTGTTTTAAATTATAAACATCTTTCATTGTCACTTCCTTTTCAATATATGCACCAAATTGTTGAACAAATAACTTTGTTGTTTCCTTAAAACTTTTCAAGGAATAATTAGGCAACCAATAATACCACTTTAATGCCATACCACCAAGACTCTTAGGAAATGTTTTTAGTAACAACATGTCATCATAGATGAGGTCATGAAAATTTGTTCTAAACATTCTTAAATTATCTTTTGGATCTTGTGTCCCCTTATATATAGGTAAAAATGACATAGAAAAATTCTTAGGACAAGGCATAGTAGAAACAACACGACCCAATGGATGATTACACATTTTATTATAATTGTCTTGAAGGCTAAATCATCTCAACTTTTAAAACCAACTACTTTACCATATTTGTTAAATTCTACATTTTTGGATTATTGTTATGCATTGTCCCCAAATTCCCTAGAGGAGTGATATATGTGTGTTGAGGAACCAATAATTGTCTCAATTTGGATGCATGGATACTATTGTTATATATGATGCCTTGTGGAAATGGACAACTAACATTTGTTGGAACAGAAACAAAAGTCTTGAGATTAGAATATTGAGGATTAAATTGAAAATAATTTTAAGTGACACTACTAATCGGAGGGACTTGTTGATTCCTTCCAATGTTGTTGGTTATAGTAGTAGTATCAATTGCCTAGTTTCTTAAATTATCAAGATGCATTGATTTAGGTAAGTATTTATTTTGATCAAGCATAGGAGAACTTATTGGAGGAGGTGGGGGAGTCTCACCTTTTTCAAGGTGAGCTTCCTGCTCCATACCCTCCAATATATTATCCCTATTATCTTTCATGACGCGCCAAATATGCTCAAATAATGCAAATATGCTCAAATAATGCAAATATGAACCCCCCATCAGGTCCTTCATAAGTATCAAAAATCATTTAAGTTTCCATATTATCTTGTTATTTTGTATCTATGTTAAGATCCTCTCTATCAATATGATCATCTTTCGAAGGAACATAATCAGATTCAAAGCACTTTCATTGACTTCTAAGGAAAGGATCCATTAGAATAGGTGAATGGATATAATAGAATACTAACAACAAACATACAAAAATATTTCTAAAGATGTTATTAAGGATTTTAAACCACATTAAAAAAATTAGTGATATTGCTTAAGATTTTAAAATAAATTAGGTGTTCACATCGGTTTCACCAAATATGTAGAGGGGGAAAACCGCCCTACTACGTACGATTTTGAAGGCTGGATCCACAAAAGAGAGAAATCCTTGAGGTGAACTGCGGGGGTTGCGTTGTTCTGTACACTCGATGCTAAATAAGGGGAAAATGATTCAACAGGAACAACTTTAAGGACTCGCTCCAATTCCACGAGAATTTTAGGAATGTTTGGTGTATTCTTGTCAAGACAATCACCTATATTTGGTCTTTCTAGATCTATGCTATAAAAGATAAATAACAATATAGAAATACATAAATTAAGAAGAAAAGAGCTAACCATAGAATGATTATATTTTGTATAGTAGACTAAGTAGCTCAAGAGAGTATGCACAAACAACATTAACCCTAAGTGCACACTATATGTTGTTTATCTTTCAAATACCTAGAAATAAATTCTATTAAAACCATATCTAGGGTTTACAATAGAAATATAAGGCACTCAAAAAATAGCTTAAAAATTCTTTGGAAAACGTAGCTTATCTGGTGATTTATCCTTGCTTTTATCCCTTGTCCAATGATATCAACAATTCATGTTCCTACAAGATAACTTGGCAAAAACTTGAAAAATATAATCAGTGTTAGGAGGGCTACTTAGTCTACTATACAATAATGCTTGTCGGTGTATAAGTCAATACCACTAGGTCCTTTTAGCTAACATTTTAAAATATAAGCAAAAATTGACCTTTGTAAGAAATCAAGCATATCAATATATAACAGAATAAAATGATGGAACAATAGAACATAATATAACACTATGCCATATATGCAGTCTATGATGTAGATATGAAGTATGGAACAAAAATTTACCCCCAAATATAGCTCAAGCAAAATCACACCCCATAACAAGCGATCGAGATATCACTCCAGTGAAATTGTGCTCGGGCATGAATTTGTACAAGTGAGGTGAAACGTCTTAGATCAATGCAAAATAATAAATGTTAGATACAGTGAATTGAAACATGCATGTAACAAAATTATTTCACTTTGCAGAGAGTGAGGAAGCAAGTATAAGGGTTGAGACCTCCAAAATAGTTGATCTCTCTTTTGGGCTCCAACATAAATCCATCAAAGCGAGCAACAAAAATCAACAATATGATACAATAGAGAAAAAATCAATCTTCACAATCTAGAGTTAGCTTGATTGTAGGAGAAAAAGAGGGATGTTGGATAATTAAAAAGCATAATAATAATCATGATATGATGTTATCATTCATTTTTGTCCTTTAGAAATGAATTTAAACCCTCCTTATATTGTGGATTTGAAGGTGAAATAGGTGGGAAAATCGATGAGGGCCGATGTAAAACATGCCAAATCCAAAGAATTAGGATTTTCTTAGAGAAAAACCCTAAAAGGTGAAATTGTACCCTATCAAGGCCAATCATGATTTTACCCTATGTGAAATTATGTCCTATTAAGTGTGAGTGTAATTTCACATAGAGAGGGAAAAAAGGTAAAAGAGGGGGGATAAGCCTAATCCTTTCCCTAGGCAATTATACGGGGTATTCCAAAGGGCTCAGTGAAGATTGCCCACTAAAGTGGATCAATTTTTGTGTCTATATATTCCTTATTTGTTTTTCCCAAGACTTCCTAGGAGTTCTCCAACAACTTCAAAGACAAAATCCAACTCATCTGATGTAAATATTTCTTAGCAAGGTCTTCTAAAATATTTTTCTTATCCAACTTAATATATCATATGGGAGGCATTATTTTATAATGCAAATATCTAAGCAATGGGAATATTAAATTAAAACTTTACTATTTTTCTTCCTTTTGTGGGAGAGATTTCCTTCTCTCCTTTTTATTAATAAACAAAGAAAGGAGATAGAGGAGAAATACCCTTTTATATTAAATTATAAAAACATGCTCCATCCCCTCCATTGGGACTGTTCAAACATCCTTCATGGTAAGGTTTAATATTTTTAAAATATTTTACCTTTAAAAGAAGATAAATAATTTTTTTTTTTTTATTCTAAAATAAACATACAACCGTGATTAAGTAATATACAAAGAAATAATGGTAAAATAGTTTCAAATAAAATATTACTGAACCTTATTCATAAAAATATATTCATTAAAATATTTCTAGGCCAATGAAAGCTAAACACAATTCTTTTATTTTTAGCAATTTGCAAATAGATAAATAAATTATTCTAATTTTTATTAATATTCATAACTAATATTGATTATTAGTTGAATATTAATTTATTAGGTGTTTGATAAAGCCTCAATATTTATCAACACCTAATCCGAAGAGTCCTTTGCTAGACCCTTTATAAGCAATCATTTCACAAAAACTAAGCATAGCATTTACAAAAGCAATCATTGTTGACACCATTGTTTTATCCCTAAGTGGGTGGTCAGTTTTAAAATAGATTCAACTATTGTCATTCCACTCTAGGGAGGCTCATTGCAAGCAACTTCACTACCCAATGATGTGAACAAGAGCATAAGTAAACAAAATACAATGCACCTATATGAATATTAGTTCATGATACCAAAAACCGTTTGATGATAAATCACCCATCATCATTTCCATTATTACCCTCACTGTTGGTGGCTATCTCATAACATTCCACCCGTGAGAGTACCTATTCCTACAACCATCACACGATATCAACATTACCATATTCAAAGCATAAAATACATATAACCAATCATCAAATATTGACTATAAAGCAAGATTAAATATTGAACATACAACCATCAATATATAATCTTCAATCAAAAGAAGTCCTACCTAGGGGGCCATGACATATGAACCCATTAAAAATCACTTATATATGTATGTATGTATATCTATGTGTGTGTGTAGTCAATCACATTCATCAATTTGTCAAATCTTGACTTATGGTTGAAAGCATAACATCCAGTCTAGTGGTTCCATGATAGTTTTTTAATCTAACAAAAACATTTCTATGGTTTGGAAGTTTGATTTTTCTTTGATGTAAGTGCTAATATACCAAACCTTTTGGAGGCCATAACTTTTGAATATGGAAATATTTGGAGCCTATTGTTTTCTAGATTATACATTTTTTGACCTATAGGTAGTGGTAGTATTATTTTATGAACTTGTTATAGTTTTACTTAGGATTTTAAGTGCAAAGTAGATTCCCTTAGGATATGTTACTCATTTTAATGAAAAAAATTATAACACTCGGTTAGTTCATATGGAAATATTACTCAAAATTAATAATCTTTAATTCAACTTTAATAATGGATTGGAAGAAAGTATTAATGATCATGAACCTGATAAGAGAAAGGAGAAAGATTTTGGAATCTTTTTCATGTTAGTTGAACCAGATGCAATTTTTCATATTAGAGAGAAAATTGATCCTATTGAGGTATGGTGTACTTTGAAATATCTCTAAGGGAAAGTAAGTGCTAGTGAATTTAATATAAATAGAGATAGAGCTTTCCAATTTTAAATTTTTAGATATAATTAATTTTGAAGAGTACATATCTCACTTCAAATCTCTAAAAGCTAATCTAGCTATGATAATAGGCAAGGAAAAAGTTATTAAGAGCATGTCAAATCTATTACTTCTAATATTTATCCTCCCCATCATAAAAATTGATTTATTCTTTATGTGAATGCTATGACTATCAAGGATCCACAATCCATCTCTCTTGAGGGATATTTTGAGCTTTCAATCCATTATGGAGTTGTAATGAAGAATTTTTAAGATATTTCTCATATAAAAGCTCATGAAAATAAATCAAATCAATGGAATATAATGCTTAGTTGCCTAATGGAAATTCTAAGGTTTCAAAGAATTCAAACACTTATGAATATTTTAAAAGAGAAGGAAATTCCATAAAAAATTGCATTACAAGGTTGAAGAAGATTGCTTGATGGTTGTAAATAAGCTTTCTAATTATGAGTATGAGGATGAACATGGAAAAGTATATTCCCACTAAAGCATACATTTGGGAGGAAGGTGTTAACTCTAGTGGCTACTCTTCTTGGTCCCTTAGTTTATACTATGGGGTGGTGTTGAAATATGTATAATATAATATTATTAGCACAAGTCCAAAAGTGTGAAAAAATGCTTATAAACACTATTAATATATCCTAAAAGCATGTGATTATGTAATCCTACAAAAATTCATCATTTGAAGAAGCCTATGGGCATGTTCATGTAGGCCTAAGGGTCCCTTTCATATTTCACCCTTAGTGGTATTTGGTAATCTAATTTTATGCATAACTTTGCTTAAAGGGTGTAATTCATTATTATTTTATTGTAAGTTAACCTCAAGGTCATGTTAATGTCAACTTAGGTTAATATCTCATTTATATTTTGGCATCACTATAAATAGCCTTCGATGAGGATCTATTTTTAATGTAATTATGAATAAAATATGATATATTGGGGTGCCTATGTGCAGCCACCTTTTACTTCTTATCATCCCTCTCTCTTTAATTTTTATTTTCTTTTTCAATATTATATTTAATTTGCTTTTGTATATTTTCTAGATATGATCATGGTGATTGCATATTTTGGAATGTTTCTATAGAGTATTTCAAATTTGATAAATCTAGTGAACCCACCAATATTATTTGTCTTGGGTAGCATAGTATAGGTAAGTACCTAGAAATTTTTTCACAATATCCATTTGGCATTCTGAGTAAGGTGGTAAGAAGAGGAACTATTAAATTTAGTACCACTAAGAATGAATAGTTCCTTCTAAATATTTCTAGTGAAAATAAGCTTACAATTATTGATGGACCTAGGCATGCCATGCAATTTGAATATAGAATTGAGAAACACATTGACAACATTGTTGATCATGAAGGGATATCATAGGGAAGAAAATTAAGCATAATTTAAAAGATGATCCACCTCTATAAAAATTATTTATTTTTCTTCTAGTTCAGGAATACCTTTAATAAAATCCATTGGTATGTTCTCGCATTAGCAATAAAGAATACAAAAAGGTTGGAACAAGTCAAGAGATTTAATTGTTTTACCTTTAGTTTGATGAAAAACCTAATGAATGGCCACAAATTTCATGATATATATTTTTAATCCTTTCCAATAAAAGGATTTCTTTACACGTTGATAAGCTTTTAAATATCTAGAATGTCTAGCTAGTGGAGATACATGCAATTCTTATAGAATACTAATATTGACTATGGGAGGTGGAGGAAGTTAAAATTGATCATCATTATGGATAATCCCATCAATATATAAGAATAAATAAGTAAATAGAGATATTTCCTTCGCATTATTAATGATATACAATCTCTAGATCTAAATGTCATTCCTCTTAAACCTACGAATTCTATTTTCGAAGAGGAAAGGAGATGGTACTAATAGAAATTATATCCTCATGTTTACACAATAGAGAATTGACCACCATATTCTTCTTATACTTCTTATAGTCAATGGTAAAATCATAATCCAATTCTTTGATCAATTATTTATTTCCATTAGATAAAGGAGATGTTTTTGTAGGAAATACTTAAGGCTATTGTGGTTAGTCTTGAAAATGAAACATCATCTAAACAAATAAGACCTCCATTATCTACGACATGAAAAATGGATAAAATATCCTTCTCATAAGTTATTTGAACCAAATTATTGTTAGAGAGATTCTTTATTTAAAAGGATAATGGGTGTTTTTCCTATAGACACGAAAATTGATGCACTAATGTGAGTAATTTTACCTAGATCCTTCAAGAAGATATCTTTGACCTACCTTAGGCAAGGACTAGGTTTTCCCTCCCCTCCCATTTGTTTTTCTCCTCTTTTGGTGAAATAGTGGTCAGTTCCAATGAGGCCCGATTTCACCTTGTGCAAAATCATGGTCGGCTCTGACAGGGCATGATTTCACCTTTTAGGGTTTTCTCTTACATAAACCCTAATTTCCAAGGCTGGCATGTTTTGACATAAAATTGTCATATTTTTCCTATCTAGTTCACTTTCAAATCCACTATAAAAGGAGGGCTTTAAGTCTTTTTTGAAAAAATAAAGCAATATAAGGCAAGCTCCTGAATTATTCTTGATGAGTGAATTGCACAAAATATCTAAATTGATTTATTTTATTCTGTAAGCAAGCTATCTTGCAAGTGTTTTTGAAGATCTATTTTATGTTGCATTGACTTGTTTGATTAATGACTTCGGTGGACAAGTGTTGAATCCTTATGGAGAGATCAAATATTTTGGAGGTCTCAACCCTTCTGTCTGCTTCTATGCTATCTTCTAGGTGATCTCACTCTTTTGCATGTATATTATTACATTCTATATCAAGCATTAATTTTTTTGCATCGAGCTAAGGCTTTTCACCTTGCTTCTATAAAATCACACTTGATCTATATAGAGCATGATTTTTTCGGTCTACAAAATCATGGTCGCTCCTTGTGGAGTATGATTTCACCCAAACTTGGTCTAGTGGCAAGTTGATACCCCAAAACCCTAGATCTACATATTAGAATGCATATAGGTCATACTGGGACATTATTTGATATGTTTTATCAATCTATTTTGTTGCATTTTGTTATGATCATTCATATTTCAAATGTCAATTCTTGCTTTTATTTTCAAATTTAAGCTAAAATGACCTATGGGGATTGACTGTTGCACCTCCAATAATTATTGTATAGTATCCTAAGTAGGCCCCCTAACACTGATTATATTTTCCAAGTGTTTTTTAATTTAACTTGTAGGAACATAAATTGTAGATATCATTGGGTAAAAGGATAAAAGCTAGGATAAACCACCAGATAAGATAAGTGCCCCACTTAGTCTTTAGGTTTTTTGTTGGGTGTTTTTTATTCTTGTTTTAACCTTGGTTCTAGCATAAAAAAAATATCTCTTAATTACTAGGCATTTGAAAAGAAAATAGCATATAGTGTGCACTTAGGTTTTATATTGTTTGTGCATATAATCTTGCACCCTTGCTTAAAGGTTTTCTATGTTAAAAAGCTTAGGGTTAGAAAAGCATTCAAAGGAAGAATAGTTCTAGAGTTAGTTATTATCTTCTTGCATTAGGTATTTTTGCATTGTCCTTTATCTTTCATAGAATAGATCTAGAAAGGTTAAACATAGGTGATTATCATGAAATGAATACATCAAACATTCTTGAAACCTTGTGGACTTGGAGCGAGTCCTAAAACCATTCTTGGTGAACCCTTCCTCTCCTTTTCTTCCACACTGAGTGTAAAGAACAACATAACCCTAGATTTATTTTATGGATCCAACCAAGAATCATACGTGGTAGGGTGGTTTTCCCCCTCTACATATTTGGCGAACCCGAAATGAAAACCTTCTTTTCTTTTGAAACTTTAATAAAGATCATTAAATTATGTGTTAGATAAAAAAAAATAAAAGCATAACATATTTTGCTTATTTTCATTGGTCTTCATTCCTTTCCATGCTAGTTATTTTCTCCTTCTCCTAATGGCTTCTAGCCTTGGGAGTGAGTGAAGGCCTCTAAGGTTTGATGATATTTTCCAATAGAATGATCAAATTGATAGAGAAAATCATAATCTTGAGGAACAAGAGGTTGATAATAGTCTTGATCCTATTTGGAGATCCAATGGGAACCTTACCTTCAAATATTTTGAGCATGTGTGGACCTTTTACAAGAATCATAAGCATGCCTTAGATGCAACTTTAGAGGAATAAGCCCTACTTGAGGAAGTTAGACCATCTCATGATAACTTCTTGAGTGAATATTTGAATCATGGTAATCATGTTCATCATACAAATTATGCCACTACTGTAACCACCAACGTTGGAAGAAATCTATAAGTCCCTCTAACTAGTAGTGTCATTCAAAATTATTTTTTGTTTCCTCCTCAATCTTCTAAATTCAACACTTTTTCTTCTATTCCATTAGTTTTTACTTATCCTCTACAAAAATATACAACATACCACAATAGTATCCATATTTCCAACACCCCTACCTTAGGGAATCTGGGGATAATACATAACAATAATCCATATGTTCAAAATTAAACAAATATGGTAAAGTAGTTGGTTTCAAAATTTGAGATGATTTAGCCTTCAAGTTTTACTCATAGTTATAAATAAATGTGTAACCAACCATTGTATATATATAATGGTACGAAGGATATAATAGAGCATTTCAGAATATTTAGGACAACATACCATGATCTCATATATGATGACATGTTGTTACTAAAAACATTCCCCAAGAGTCTTGGTGGCATGACACTAGAATGGTACTATCGGTTACCTAATTATTCCTTGAGGAATTTTGAAGAAATAGTGGAATTATTTTTTTTTCAATTTGGTGCTTCTGTCAATAAAGATTTAATGATGAAAGATGTTTATAATTTGAAACAAGGTAAAGAAGAAAACTTTTTAGAATTCTTGGCCCATTGGAGAAGTCTAGTTGGATGCTTGAGATATACTTTACCTCCTAGAGATATGCTTGAGACATTTATTGGAATTTTGCAAGAGCATTTATCTTATGCATTAGAGACTACTACTATCACATATTTTGATCAAGCAATTGATTTAGCAAGGAAAGTAGAACAGGCTCTTATTAGAAGAGGACAACTCAAAATAAAAGAAGAAAAATCTACTAAGTTACAGTATAAGAACAAACATGTGGTAGGTTATGGTGTAACATATAGTAGACCTATTAAAGCATTACTAAAAACATACATAACATGTCACTTCAAAACCCTCCACAAAGGAATTTCACAAGACTTGGCACAACCATGGAAGTGGCTCTACAAAAAAATTTAGAAGCTAATATGATTGAGTTGGCTCCAATAAGGTAACTAGATACTACAACTAATTAGTACAAGTTAGAGCAGCATTTTGCATATCATAGAGTAGAAGGACATTGGAAAAAATCTTGTAAGAAGCTGAAACATGTGGCTCAATATTTGATTGATGTAGGATGTCTTTATGTGGAAAATTCTCAATCTTCAAACAGTCAAAAAGTCCATTATCAACTAGAATGTACCTAAAGAAGGACAACAAGTAGCTAATCAAGTATCTTATAAAAAGGTACCACATCAGTATGATAACAATATGATTGGTATGATAACAACTACTTCATAGCAGTAGGTTCAGAATCGATAGATCCAAAAATCTCAACAGGAGATGAGTTTTTCAATAAATATTTCCCTCTTAGAAATTTTGCAAAATTCTCCTACTCATGGGGAAGCATTTATAAATTTTATAAAACAACGATCTATCCCTACAGATATTTTCCCTAGTGATATGGCCAATATTGTAAGTTATCTTGGGACACATCATCTCACATTCTCGTATGTCGATATTTCTTCCTCAAACTTACAAGAGGATTCTTTTGTTTTCATCACAACATTTATTGGGGATAATTCTATCAAGAGAGTTATGATTGATAATGTTTCTTCCCTTAATTTATGTACATATCATTTCTTTCAAAAATTTAGATTAAAATATCAAGGTTTAACTAAATTCGGTGATCATTAAAAATTTCAACAAGTCCCAAGAAGCTTGTGGTACCATATCTCTTCCCCTTAAAGTTGGACCCAATATTTTAGATGCATTGTTCTATGTGGTATCTTGCCCTACATATTTTAATCTACTTCTCAGACATCCTTGGATTCATGCAATGAAGGTCATCCATTCTACCTTTCATCAATGTTTAAAATTTGAATTTAAAAACCAATTTTTTTTTATCTTGGGCAAACCTCATCCATTTGAATATTGCTCACCAGATGATTTAGATCAGTTTTATTCATAAGATTATTCATCTATAAAAACTAAGCAATTTAAATTTTTTTATGAGGAATGAACAATCAATATCTCATAACAATATGAAGTCAACTCTTCTCATTAGGAGCCTATTCTAGATGAATCTCATCAAGGTTTAGAGTGGAGTGATGAGGATGAGGGGCCACCCTCTCCTTATTTATCTATCATAACCCTAGAGAAGTATGTCAGAGATGAAGACACACCTTAGAATGACATCTACTTTTATGGGTCTATCCCTTGTGCTACACAAATTGAGTCTTCTAGTTCTCAAGTGGACTTTGGTTCTATGTCTCCTGAGGACCTTGAGCAACTAGGAGTGATTCCTATACCATATCCTATTGAGGATGAGTTATACATTCTCATTGAGGAGACCATATATGTGAACATAGGTTCTAAGGAAGTCCCTAGAAAACTTAATTTAGGTAAAGCCTTATCCATGGACGAGTAGGAGCAATTGATCAATTTGTTAAAAGAATATAAATATTCTTTTGCTTGGTGATATACCAACATGCTAGGGCTTGATCCCTCCCTTATTATGCACCATTTTGTATTTAAGCCTAGTGGAAAGCCTATTAAGCAAAAACTTAGGAAGATGCATCCTAATATCACTCTTTTAGTCAAGTAGGAGCTCTAAAAACTCCTTAACATCGGTTTTCTAAAATCTATCGACTATTCTTATTAGATATCCAATATCGTTCTTGTGGCTAGGAAGGAAGGAACAATCAAAGTATGTACTGACTTTAGGGACATTAAATTAGCATTTTCCAAGGATGATTTTCCCTTGTCCAGCATAGATTATATTGTATATTTCATTTCCAAATATTGAATTCTTTTTGTAGACACCAAAACAACACCAATCCGATTATGTGACAACAAGCATCGATCACATTGACACACACAGCCCCTAGGGCAGCCCCCAGAGGTTAAACAATGGTCCTAACCACTCCCAACAATAGTTTGGAAGGTCAAGAGTCAATTTGGCACCATTTGGCACTTTGCTCCCTACTCACCCCACCCTGGGACGAATACAAACTGGTATTCACCCCACCCAGGGATGAATAGCAGCATTCGCCCCAGGGTGAGGCGAATAGCAGGTTTGACTGGCAAAAAGTCAAACCTCGACAGGTCCGCCAGTTAACTGCAACTTCAGGACATGCAATTGCGAGGAACGGCTTCAAAATCAAGAAGAGAGACTTCAGTCATGCATGTATTTATTTTAGAGACCTCATGCAAGGAGACTCTAAATCAGGGAATAATATTTTCTCTCAAAATAGGACAATCAACTCAAGTGGCGCCCTCGCATGCGCATTCAAACAAAGAGACCCTAGGTCTATAAATTGGTGAGTCTTCTCACCCAAAAGAGATACAGAGAGGAGATTTTGGAGCAACGAAGTGCTGCTAAAATATATCCTCACCCATTGTTTGTGCTTTCACATCCTTGATCTCTCTTTTGGAGGGAGGTTATTGGGTGATTATTGGAGGCGCATTCTAGACCCAAACCCGAACATTTGGCCACAATATTCCACAAAATTTGTTGAAAACACCCCATAAGAAGTTTTGGACCCATCCCAAGTGGATTGGTGCCGAAATAGAGTCCCAAACGATGGGCGTCCTGCCCCAGGCGCCCCCTAAGCTGTCGCAGTCCTAATCGCCCCACCCCGGAGTGATTAGAAATTTGTGATATATTTCTCTGATTTTTATTTTGCATCTTATTCTAGGTTATTTAAATAGGTTGTAGTTTAAATTTCATTTCATTCTGAGCATTTTTGACCAGGTTTTTATCATTTCTCGCCTTTACTAACTTGCAGATGGCACCAAAAAAATATGGGTGATAGAGGCCAAATTGGAGAAATATGACCTTCTGGGTCTTCCCAAAACACCCCCAATTAGCTAACCCCAACTTTTTAGGTCATTTGGAGCTTCCTAGATAGGACATTGAAGAGGGTGCTTTCTGACAATTTATTGTAGGTCTATTCGTCCCGCCCCGGAGCGAATACAAATATGTGAGGAATTTCCTGACTGTTCCTCTTTCAGTTCCCTCCTGGTAACATATTCATGCTTCTGTTAAATTTTTAGGTCGATCTGAGGTCATTTGGTTATCGTTTTAATATTTTCATGCATACACTAACAGTAGGCCTTGGGAAATACATGTTCTATTCTATCTGCAGGTGCTACTGATCTTTTCTATTTCCTTGAACATAGGTTTTTGACATCAGAGGAGCAGGAAGGAGTCAAAAATCATATACACAAGCGGCGGCGATGTTTTGGTCCGCCCATATTACATGTGGGCACGCGGAAGAAGGATTGCTATCCATGGATGTGATGAGAAACATATTTAACGCTCCTATCCCCTAAAAAGGAAGGAGACGTATTGTAACATGACTTTGAAAGCATATCAATAAATGGGGACCCTATTCCATATTGCTTTTATCTTGTGTCGATTCGCTCATGTTCTTTCCTTTTATGCATTTTTCAATACATAGGCTTTTGGCGTTAAGTTTGGTTTTAGACGCATCGTACTTGGCATTTTCCTTTTTGTTTTCGTATCCTCGTGCTTTCAGTGGAGATCACGGTGGGACCTCTATCCCTTGATTTTTAAGATTAATTTTTTGATCAAAGTTGCTTGTTTTTGCTTACAGGTACCAAGTTTTCAAACCCTGGACTGTTGTTCGTTTCAGTCTGTGACGAGTACAGAGCTAGAATTCGTCTTATCCAGGGATGAATAGGAATTCGTCCTACCCTAGAATGAATATAGATCTATTATTCATCTCACCCCGGGATGAATAGCTCTCTGTGCAATTTTAGAGCAAAAATTCAGAGACATCCGATTTGGGCAGAGAAGAGGTAGAGGTCTTAAACACCTTCTGTCAATTTTTGCTTTCTGTTCTCTGGTTATTTTCTTGCATAGGAGAGTTTGAATGCTTGTTTGCTTCATTTATGCAACTTAAAAAGAACCCCACACACCACGTGGTAATTTAAAACAACAAGGATTTGGTCGTAAAACCCCAACCCTTGAGCAAGACCAACGGTGGATTTCATCACCACCTTGGCTTGAGATATTGCATACATAACCCCGATCGTGACTGTTGCTAGACGTAAATCCTGATGAAAGCTGACCAAGTGTAGTGGGGGTGATTCCCAATGCATGAGGATAAGTCTTCTATGGTAGGTGTCATAAATAGAGTGATTCCCCTTTCGTACCGCCTATGTTCCACGTACCATCTGCTCTCACGTACCAATAGTTTCCCTCACGTAAGGGTGGGTATATAGAGAGGTTGGTATATCGGCCTGGAAATGGTATATCGAAGGGGCGACCATTTTTGGGAGTCATAAGAGCCATCATACTACATTTAAACATTCTTTACAAAATCTTGCAAAACAAAAAAATCAAAACACACTAAACCAGATTTAGGGCACACTTTTAATCTTTAAACGAGATAATCATCGCTTTTGCATGTGTGTGATATTTTATGTTTAGTGTAGCATAAAAATCATAAAAAGACATAAAAATCTACGCATATTTAGGTAAGCATCACCATGGTGTACACCCATAGCCGAGCCCAATCATGGGCAAGCACTGTAGAAAGTGTACAAAGGGGGACAAGTCACCTCCGATATAGTCCTGAGGACTTGGTCATCCCGCCTTGGCGGCCTGACACACAAGATAGTCCACATCATGCCATTACAGAATAGGACTATAGAGGCACCTCTTTGAGAGGCACCCCCACTCAGCATAGATCCTTTCAAGAGGAGAACCTACACGTAGCACTCAACATAGACAGGAGGCCTCCCTTAGATGCTCGTTATGAGTGGCCTAGTGATGAAGTGCTAGAGCAACATAGGGTCCATAAGGAGGGGCCACATGATTTCGTCATCCCTCCTTTACCCCGTATTACTGTTAGAAACACTAGACCAAATCCAGAGCACGAGGCTCTCCAGATAGGGCGAGACAATTCTGCCCACACCTTTCATGCATATGAAGGGTAGTACGAGGAAGAACATTACGTTCCTCAAGAGCAGTACACAGCGCGAGAGCGATGCACCTCCACACCTGCTATGTATCAGGATCACCCATCGAGGCCAGAGCCTCAGGTGAATGCCGCTAACCTCGATAGAGGAAAGCAACCCATAGGGATCTCGGATCACCACGACCGAGATAGACATGTAGGAGAGGCATCTAGGCTTCCTAAACAAGAGACGGTGGAACAAATTGACTTGGCATTTGCCAAACATGCCACCCACCAAGCGCAAATCACGCAGCTTAGGCAAGATCAAGAATAGTTAGAGCATCTGTACCGCCTTAGCAAAGAGCGCATTCAGCATCAGACAACCACATTGCTTCATAACACTGTGCCTGAGAAGGTCCCAACCCCTCGTGCGCATAAGGTAGAAGTATATGAGAGGCACAATCCCCTGGTGTGAGACAGGTCTCCACGACCTCACCAAACTTTGCCTCCGAGACCTCCTAGACCTGAGCGGGAGGCCACTCCCAGAAACAATGATGGGCACCCTCCACGGGGACCCACCCATGTTTATAGGTCTCGCCCATGCACTCCTCAAGCAGCCTATGAGGAGTATGAACAAGAAGAAGAGCGGGCTAAAATGCCCTACCAAGGCAGAGGGGCTACTATCCGGCCACCCCTCCATAGGCCTCAAGTTCCCCGCAACCTACAACGGGAGCCAACCAAGGAGGAAGAGATCAAATCTTCCGATGCATATAAAGCGCTGCTAGAGCGCTTAGAGTCTATGGAGACCAAGACTTCTGGGCCCCAAAAGCCTACTTTACGCCAACTCCGCAGTCATCCTGTGCATCCGTCAGTGCCGGCACCTCCATACCCTGAACACTTTAAACTGCCCCAGTTGGCACTCTTTAGAGGGGAGGAGGATGCCCAAGAGCACGTGACTAGATTCCTGAGCCAGTGCTTTGGCATTCAGGATAACGATGCTTTGTTGTTAAGAACATTTATAACCACATTCATAGGCCCTGCCTCGGATTGGTTCACTCAGTTGCCAAAACATAGCATCAGTAACTTGGATCAGCTAGTGGACGCGTTCCTCGAATGCTTCGCCTTCAACACCAAGAAAAAGGCATCACTAAGTGACTTAGCTAGCCTCAGGCAGTATGAGGAAGAAACCATGGTGGCATATGGGAACCGGTGGAGGACGTTGCTTTCAAAGCTGCCCTACCTCCCTCCCATGTCTGACCTGACCCAAATGTTCTCAAAGAGTTGTTTGAGATCGATCTCCATGCTATTGTAGCTGCAACAATATGCCACTCTTGAGGAAGCTCTGGTGCAAGCCAGAATCATTGAGGAGATCAAGATACAGGATGGCGAGATTGCCAAGCCAAAGAAGAAAGAATGGCCTAAGAACACCAAAATAGGGACCACGCAATAGAAACCCGTTGCGGTCAATCAGGTTGCTATAAACGTCCCTAAGCCTGCACAAGCAACACAGCCTCAAAAGGCTAACTATCAAGCGGTGCCTCTTAACAGTTATGACAGAGAAAACCAGAGGCAGGAACAAAATCAACAACATCATCCTAGGCGACAATTCACACCTTACACAGAGTCCAGGGACTCCCTGTTTGACCGCTTGTCAGCGGCGAACTTGATCAACCTACCAGAGATTCAAACCATAGACCCCAATGCGCCCAAGCCTAAGGGGTACCGGGAGGACTTGTACTGTAGGTTCCATAGACGGAAGGGACATGACCTTAATGCATGTTGGAAGTTCAAAGGCTTGGTGCAAGACCTAATCGACAACAAGACGTTGGTGGTGGACAACCCCGTAGCACCAAACAACCAACATATGGGAGTCTTCAGAGACCCCCTGCCTGCCCATGATGCATAGAAAAAACCCCTTCAAGTCAATGAGGTGCAACAGAATTGCCCCATGCAGGGATATGTGGGGATGATAAGCATAGTGACTAGGAACAAGAGGTACCCAGGAGCTGCCCTCGTGACAGCCACAAGAGAGGTTCCATCGACGTCACAACCTCAATAACACCCTACACAACCTCCCCCACCTAGACCAGTGGCCATGATTCGGACTAGACTTACCCAAAGTCTAAGGACCACGTCGGCTAGGCTCTCCATATACGAGCTCATTCAACAATCAGTGCCCCATCGGGAGGCTCTAATGGAGATATTAAAAGCCATCGAGCTGTAGCCCCATGAAGCAAACTCTTTCAACAACTTTGTGGGACATGTAAAACAATGTACAGAACCAGTCATCACTTTTAGAGAAGATGAATTGAAATCAGTGACTGGTGATGTGGCGGATCCACCCCTGCACGTCATTGCGTGGGTCAACGGGATTTCGTATAAGAGGGTGTTGGTGGACACTGGCTCATCCAGTAATATCATCACAACAATAGCATTGAAACATCTAAAGTTGCCAGCATCTCACATCGTGGCCTCCACCTATACTCTTCGAGCATTCAATGATGCAATATGCTCGACGGTTGGCACAATTGTCCTACCCATCCAAGTGGGACAAAAGACTATTCATACATTGTGCCACATCTTGGAAGGTGAGATGGCCTATAATATCTTGTTGGGCCGGCCTTGGATCAGGGACATGAAGTGTGTCCCTTCAATAGCTCATCAGTGCCTAAAGTATACATTTGAAGGACAGGTGCATGTAGTCCCAGTAGACTTAGAGCCCTTCAAGTACTATAATACGATGCAATTCATGCCGCAATCGACCCTCCCATCAACGCATTTGGATTTTTAGTTGAATCCATCTAAACAGGGTCCGATTCCGTAGGCATCCCCGTTGACCAGTCCATCAAGTCCCCAGTCGGGTCCATCTTCCTCATCTGGTCCTTCAACAATGATGCCACCTACGGTGGCCACACCAAAGGACAAGGGAAAGAAACCCCTAGAAGAGGAACCACCCCTAGTCTCAACCATCTCTACCGAAGAGATGCCTAGCCGAATGGAAGTCGAGACGCCTAGTTCACCCCACATGGAGTGGACTCAGGAAGGACTCCCATTCGCTCCCCCTCAACCACCAACGATCATCGTTGAGATGGCCAACACGGGCCTGGGGGAGTATCTAGTGCGGAACATTGTAGCAACACCCACACTTGAGTCCATGCAGGACATGGGGAGACCTCGCCTCCCCATCGGCTCTGTGGTTCCTTTAGGCTACCCACCCAATCAGACAAACTTTGTTTATGGGGGCCTGGATAATGGCGTTGAAACCTACATGCAAGAAGACGAAGATGAAGAGCCCTTTACTGAGGATGTCAACTATTTGTCCAACCCAGACTTCGCTTTAAGATATCTTGGCCAATGTAATTGGCATGGATATGGGTTGGGCCGGTATGAACAAGGAGTGCGAGTTCTATGCCAACCGAGATATCAAATGTCGTATGACAAGTCAGGAGTAGGGTTCAACCACCCCCTGCCCCTTGACATCTTGGTAGAGAACATGCAAGGCCTAGGGATAGGCAACAAGGATGGGTTGGCATTAGATCCATATGCCAATCCTAACACAACATATACATTGGGAGATTATCTCCCATTGCTAACAACCAACCTTGTTGACCGTAACAACCCTTTCCCTTCGGTCAAAAAGGGAGAAAGTTTGAGGACTCACCTACAAGAGGGATATGGACAAGACCAAGAAGGGTCTTCAGAATATGAGTCGGAGTACGAGGTAGCACCTTGGGATCCTTTCGAGTCTGATAGCAATCATTCACAAGTGCATCCCATGGATGATGGTCAGGAGAGCTTCTTGACAATGTTCCCTTTGGATGCTCCAATTGAGCATATGCCACCTCAAGAGAATCAGGTCCCCCCGTAGAGAGCGAAACAACCTCGATGGGACCACATTAATTTGCTCGAGCAAGATGAGCCTCATATGTCGCAAAAAGCCATTGGAGCCAATGAAGGCCTTTGGATCTCTGACAGTGATTCGAAAGATGAAACTGAGATGGCCTATCTCAATCACATGCGACAGATGCAACAACAATATCCCTTGGACATAGATGACATGTTTGAACACCTACACATAGGGCCCAGGCATAGGTGGCACTTAAACTAGGTATAGTTATAGCAATTACTACACCCGCCACTCTAGGTATACAGAGAGCATCTTCCTCCTGGAGATCCTATAGCACCATCAGTGCCTAGGGTAGATCCTGTCCTCTTATCCACACATAGGGCCGATCCATTTGTGCCAGTACCCACAGAGCCAGATCCGGAGCACAAATATCATCTAGGATGTCCGAGTAATCACACCCATGGTAATGGAGACCACAATCATTTCATCAACATGATCTCCATTGATTTAACCGCCCCCATCCATGATCCAGCCGACCCAACATGGTCATTGCATCTAGACTTAGATGCTATAGACTGGGATCACGCTGACACACCACCATCCCCATCAGAGTACTGGCCTTGCGGTGGGATGTTCCATTTCACCCCAGGATAGACTCAGGATGTCTTCCATGCTGAAGAGGAACCCGAGGTTCCTAACGATGATCTTAATTCAGCAAATGATATCCACTTGATCCCAACTCCACACCAGTTGGAGGACGGGTCCCACATGTCGATCGAGGAGACGACTGACGTAGACATCGGCTCAGATCCAATGAATTTGCAAATCATCAAGCTAGGGGTAAGTCTATCCCCCGAAGAGCAAGCCGACTACATTGCCCTTCTCAAAGAGAAGAAGGAGGTTTTTGCATGGTCCTACAAAGACATGTCGAGGCTAGACCCGTAGCTAGTCACGCATAATCTAACGCTTGATCCGATAGTCAAGCCAATTAAGCAAAAACTATGTAAGATGCACCCAACAGTGGCCTTAATGGTCAAATACGAGCTACAAAAGCTGTTGGATGCACAGTTTGTCATCTGCATGGATTATCCACCATGGTTGTCTAACATGGTGCCCGTCAAAAATCTCGATGGGAGGATTCGCATATGCACCAATTTTTGAGATCTAAACAAAGCGAGTCCTAAGGATGATTTCCCCTTGCCTAGCATCGATGCATTGGTAGATGCTACAATGGGCCACAAAATGCTTTCCCTCATGGATGGTTTCTCGGGATACAATCAGATTCGTATCAATCTCGAGGACCAACTAAAAATGGCGTTCACAATGCCTTGGGGGACATTTTGCTATAAGGTCATGCCTTTTGGCCTTAAAAATGTTGGTGCCACCTACCAACGTGCCATGACGTACATCTTCCATGATTACATGCACAAAACTTTGGAGGATTACATGGATGATTTGTTGGCCAAATCTCTTTTGCGCCCAGATCATCTCGATGACTTGAGCAAGATCCTCGATCGCCTCATGGAACATAAAGTCAGACTAAACCCCAAGAAGTGCGTATTTGGCATCACATCTGGAAATCTCTTGGGTTACATAGTCTCCAAATGAGGAATCGAGGTAGACCCACACAAAGTCAAGGCAATCCTTGAAATGCTTCCCCCAACTACCATCAAGCAGCTCAGAAGTCTGTAGGGAAAGGTCATGTCGATCAAGCGCTTCATAGCGCAGTTATCTGACAAGTGCCGACCCATGAATAAATTATTGCACAAGGGGGTAACATTTCACTGGGATGACGAGTGCCAGTCAGCCTTTGACGACATCAAACAATACTTGGCTTCGCCACCAGTATTGGCACCACCTAGACCAGGAGTGCCATTCTACTTATACATCTCAGCTACTGAGGTGGCATTGGGTGCCATGCTGTCCCAAAAAAATGAACTACACAAAGAACAGGCTACTTACTATCTTAGCCACACCTTGGTCAGTTATGAACTTAACTATGCATACGTTGAGAAGCTCTGCTTGGCAATGGTGTTTGCTACCAAAAATCTATGCCACTACATGCTCAAGCAATACGACGTATGTTGTGTCTAAGGAGAATCCATTGCGATACATGATGAGTCGTACTTATCATAGTAGCCGCACGGCGAAATGGATCATGTTGTTGATGGAGTTTGACATAGAATTCATTGGACAAAAATCCATAAAAGGTCAAGTCATCACCGATCAACTGGCAGAGGCTCCTCTTGAAGATGATCAACCTCTGACCATAGAACTATCGGATGATGGGGTCTTCCATGTTTCAGAATCGCCAGATTCTGATGAGCTTGAGTCACAGGTCGACATGACCCTATTCTTCGATGGTTCTAAATGTGAGCAAGGAGGTGGCACGAGAATTGTATTCTTCACTCCACAAGGGGCTCCAATGCCTCTGTCATTTAAATTAGACTTCCCGTGCACCAACAACAATGCAGAATACGAAGCCTTGCTCATAGGTCTTCAGACAACAATCACCATGAACATTAAATGTTTAAACATCTTTGGTGATTCATTGTTAATTGTCAATCAAGTCAAGGGGATATTCCAATGTAAATGTCCAGTTCTGCAGGCCTACAAAGCCCTTGTGGACAAATTCTTGGCACAACTTGAATGGTATGACATCGAGGCACTCCCTCGATCATCAAATCATTTTGTAGATACTATGGCCTCCTTGGGGTCACTAATCCCGCAAGACCCTTCTGGTGAAATGACAACCATTCAGGTCAAAACATTATCGCAATCCATGATGGAGCATGCAAGCTCTAACAAAATGCCAGGAATCCACCTGATCCAGATTGAACCATCTCAGGATAGGTTCTCTCAAATCCATGATTGTCTGACTCGAGCCAACTGGGGGTCCTTGTTCTCCCCGACCCCTCTTAATAGCAACACAACGCTATTTTTACAAGTTCTTTCCCGCTCAGCTTTTGCTAGGGATGAACTTCAAGAGGGATTGGCCATTCATACCATCGAGGTTTCTGATCAGCAGGATTGGTACACACCCATAAGGGATTACCTCAAGCTAGGTAACCTCCCACTTGGATTGACACAAGCCGTGAAAAGATCATTTAAATAGAAAGTGGCAAAACATGTCTTGTTAGGAGACATTTTGTATCGTCGGAGCTATGAAGGAATCCTCCTCCGTTGCTTGGACCAGCAAGAGTCCGCTTGGGCGATCACCCAAGCCCACGATGGTACATGTGGTGGCCACTTCAGCGGTATGGCCATCGCAAAGTGCATTCTTCGCATGGGCTATTATTGGCCATATTTAGAGCGAGATTGTTGCACATATGTAAAGAAGTGCGTGAAGTGTCAACACCATGCTAATTTGACACACGTACCTTCTCAGGCCTTGCAACCGATCCAATCGACTTGGCCTTTTTCGTAGTGGGGCTTCGATCTAATCGAAAATATCTCCCCTGCGTCGTCAGGTCATCACACGTTCATCATAACGGCCACAGAGTACTTCACCAAGTGGGTGGAAGCAATTCTGCTAACCTCTACGACTGGAACCCGCATTGCGGAGTTTATTTTGCATAACATCATATGTCATTTTGGTATTCCATCCAAGATCCTTTCGGATAATGGGACATCATTCAAGAATAAATATGTGCATGCTTTGACAACAAAGTACAAAATTCAGCACAGTTTTTCAACACCCTATTATCCATAGGCAAATGGGCAAGCAAAAGCGTCAAACAAAATGCTAGTCGCCATCCTCAAAAAGACCATCGTAGACAGTCATAAGGATTGGCATATTCAAATCCCGCTTGCCCTATGGGCTTATCGCACTAGCATTCGGATGCCCACTAGGGCAACTCCATTTTTGTTGGTGTATGGCTCCGAGGCAGTCATGCCTCTCGAGTTGGAAATCCCTTCCCTGCGCATTTCAATGCAAGAGTTCATCGATGATGACACTGCACGGCAAGCCCGGTTAGACCAACTGATGTTGCTCGATGAACGACGCGTTAATGCTCTCGAGCATTTGCGTATCTATCAAGAGTGACTTAAGAAAGCATACAACATGAAGGTTCACCTCAGGGACTTTCAGGTTGGTGACTTGGTCTTAAAAGAGAACCAACATAATTCTAATTTGTCGTCCCATCTAAGGGACAAGTTCGCAAAAAATTGGTTAGGTCCTTATGTGATTGATAGTAGAATAGGACCTGGAACATACCGGCTCACCTCTCTTGAAGGAATCAAGGAAATAGAACCCTTGAACATCAGTCATTTGAGGCCATTCCACATTTAGAGAGCCATAGTCCAACCAAAAGCTCCAAGGATTCCCACAATCGCTTGGTCACCCCAAAATGCTCCAATGGTATCCATAAACCCTTTGGTCAAAAAAAATGCCCCAAAGGTATCTATAAACCCTTTGGTCAACCCAAAAGCTCCAAGGATTCCCATAATCGCTTGGTCAACCCCAAAAATGCTCCAATGGTATCCATAAACCCTTTGGTCAAAAAAAATGTCCCAAAGGTATCTATAAACCCTTTGGTCACCCAAAATCTCCAAGGATTCCCATAATCGCTTGGTCACCCCAAAATGCTCCAATGGTATCCATAAACCCTTTGGTCAACACAAATGCCCCAAAGGTATCTATAAACCCTTTGGTCAACCCAAAAGCTCCAAGGATTCCCATAATCACTTGGTCACCCCAAAATGCCCCAAAGGTATCTATAAACCCTTTGGTCAAACCAAAAGCTCCAAGGATTCCCACAATCGCTTGGTCACCCCAAAATGCCCCAAAGGTGTCCATAAACCCTTTGGTCACACCAAAAGCTCCAAGGGTTACCCTAACCGCTTGGTCAAAACAAATATTCAAAAAAAACAAACAAAAATAATAAAATCATCAAAAATAACAAAAAAAATTGCATCTCCATTCCATGCATACTCGTAAAAATCAAAATACAAAAATATAAGTTGCATTAGGCATCGCATCCATACATTGCATATTTGTTGGTCATACATGTCACAAGCACCATAGACTGTAATTGCTCGGCAATTCCTTCATTTTCCACATTCCATCCATTTTATAAACACATACATCCAGAATAACACCATCCACATTTTTAGCATAGTCAGTTGTCTCCTAATGTACATAGGGTTTTCGTCATTCAGCTGTCTTTAAATTGCTAGCCAAAAATTGTACAAAGTTAAATAGATTTTACAAGGGAAAGTTTTACTTGGATCACGCCTCGTTATGTAACATCCTTACACAAGTTAAAACACATAAAATAATTCCTAAGTTGTGTGAATGCAAGAGAAACCTACAAAGCAGTCTAGGGTACCATAGGTGAAAGATTAGTCTGTTCATCCCCCTATGCAAATGGTTCAAGAGTGCTGAGAATTGACAAAAGGATGAGCTCTTCCCCATCAATTCCCCCTAATAAATAGTGGTTTTCACCACTACTCACAAAAATCCCAATCACCATTGGTCCCTAAGGTTGTAAGGATTCGTACTACACGTCCCTGCCAAGGATGGGTAGTCATCCCCAAGGTCTAAAAGGATCAATGACCATTCAAAAAAAAAATTCCCACAAGCCATCATCATGATCATCTCCAATCACCTTTGGTCTCCCAAGTCGTAAGGATTCGTACTACACGTCCCTGAATAGGATGGGTAGTCATCCCCAAGGCCTAAGAGATCAATGCCCATACTTCATAGTCTCCATAAATCCCTTTGGTTCCCAAAGTCGTAAGGATTCGTACTACACGTCCCTGAACAGGATGGGTAGTCATCCCCAAGGCCTAAAAGGATCAAAGCCATCCATAAAGCCACAAACCTACAAGCTCAACTTTGCGACTCAAAATGCAAAATCAAATAACAGTGGTTATCACCACTATTCACAATCCTTGCTCAAAAAGAAAAACAAAAAAGTAAAAATAAACAATGATTTTTATCACTATGTATATGAGCAAGTATCCTAAACCATTGAGCAAATACAAAATCTTGAACTTGAATCCCTGGAATTCTCAGCATTCGAAAACCATCTAGGTGATCCTCATTACAGGTTTGGTGGATAGCCTACTTGGCAATGGCGGTATCCTAACCGCATGATGATATGTCTATCACATTAACTTTGCGTGTGAGCAGACCAATGTTTGCATGTGGATGAGCTAGCTTATGGTACCTTAGATTGTCCCATGGATTAATCTTACTAAATACAACAATGGAGTTAGTGGAGCTAATTAGGTGATCCTCGGTATAGGTTTGGTTGATAGCCTATCTGGCACTAGGGGGTATCCTGACAAATACCACATAAATGAACTCAATTGCACACACAGGGATGTGAAATAACTTGGTTAAACTCAAGTCGGATTTATACCTTGTTCAAAAGTCTTGCGAGATAAATGTACGGTCTTGGCTAGCTAGTTAAACTATCTGAATCTCCAAAAAGCTTAACTACATTTTAAAAACAATTGGAACATTTCATTACGTACATCACCATCATAAAATATGCAAAATACAAAAACAAAGTTATCACATGCAAAGTCATTCCACAAAGCCATCCCATAAGTACAGAAAGCCAAGTAAATCTTGTACGAGTCTATGGTGCCATCGACCAAGTTATCAACAACTCATTTCATTCATTCCATATGCATACATCATATAATTAGAAACATCGCATTCATAATACCACATGCATACATCAGCATAAATAACTGTGCATAAATGCACAAAACAAGCAAAAAAAAAAAAGTGTCCAATAAGAGTGCTTTTGCACTTGACATTTCGGGCATGCAAAATAGACGTCGGGGTCACAAATCCTCACTATCCTACTCCCTAAGAAGGCTACCATAGCCGGACTACTCCACGGGATGACGGATTTTTGAGAATTTCATCCCCAAAAAGGCATCACAAAAGGGTCAAAACCCAACCAAAAATAGCAATAACATTGCCGAACGAAGGCGCCTTTGCGCCTGACATTCTTGGCATCCAAAATAGACATTGGGGTTACAAATTGTCACTATCCTACTCCCTAAGAAGGCTACCATAGCCGGACCGCTCCACGGGAGGACGAATTCTTGACAATTTCAACTCCAAAATGCGTCACAAAAAGGGTTAAAACCCACCAAAAATAGGTCAGAATGTTCAAAAACTGCTGAAGCATTCAATGGTAAAACAATTGAAGGCACCCTTACCTAAGTCATCTTGGGTCAAGCGACTCATCGCTTTTCTCATGTCGGTCATTCCCTCATCGATTCGTCGCTTGAGGGGGTAGTCACACTTAGTCACCAATCAACAAAAATATACCCAATCAAGGAAATAACACGCATTCAAAGGATCATTGACAAAGACAATCATGCTCCCGCTTGGGGCAATAAACAAGCAATAATCACAAGCTGATCAAACACTTGGCATTCGTGAATCATGAACTCAAGGTTCCCATAGACAAAAGGTTGCGCCCTTTGCCTATTCATGACTGATCAATGTCCAAGCTCAAGTAACACCTCACCGAAAAAGGTTAACACTTGAATTAAGTTCCTTAGCTCGTCAGAAGCAAGGATTCAAGAATGCGTGCCCTTTCCATACTTGGGGCATCAAGAGTTGGTTAGGTTATTGAGAAACCCTAATCATTAGTGCTTTAGGTATCTATTTTTTCTCAGTGCTTCACCTTGCACAACGCTTCCCAAAAAGGGGCATCTATAGACACCAAAATAGCACCAATCCGATTATGTGACAACAAGCATCGATCGCATTGACACACACCCTAGGGCAGCCCCTAGAGGTTAAACAATGGTCCTAACCACTCCCAACAGTAGTTTGGAAGGTCAAGAGTCAATTTGGCACCATTTGGCACTTTGCTCCCTACTCGCCCCACCCTGGGACGAATACAAACTAGTATTCGCCCCACCCAGGGATGAATAGCAGCATTCGCCCCAGGGTGAGGCGAATAGCAAGTTTGACAGGAAAAAAGTCAAACCTCGATAGGTCTGCCAGTTAACTGCAACTTTCGGACATGCAATTGCAAGGAACGGCTTCAAAATCAAGAAGAGAGACTTCAATCATGCATGTATTTATTTTAGAGACCTCATGCAAGGAGACTCTAAATCAGGGAATAATATTTTCTCTCAAAATAGGACAATCAACTCAAGTGGCGCCCTCGCATGCGCATTCAAACAAAGAGACCCTAGGTCTATAAATTGGTGAGTCTTCTCACCCAAAAGAGATATAGAGAGGAGCTTTTGGAGCAATGAAGTGTTGCTAAAATATATCCTCACCCATTGTTTGTGCTTTCACATCCTTGATCTCTCTTTTGGAGGGAGGTTATTGGGTGATTATTGGAGGCACATTCTAGACCCAAACCCGAACATTTGGCCACAATATTCCACAAAATTTGTCGACAACACCCCATAAGAAGTTTTGGACCCATCCCAAGTGGATTGGTGCCGAAAAAGAGTCCCAAACGGTGGGCGTCTTGCCCCCGGGCGCCCCCCAAGCTGTCGCAGTCCTAATCGCCCCACCCCGAGCGATTAGAAATCTGTGATATATTTCTATGATTTTTATTTTGCATCTTATTCTAGGTTATTTAAATAGGCTGTAGTTTAAATTTCATTTCATTCTGAGCATTTTTGACCAGGTTTTTATCATTTCCCGCCTTTACTAACTTGCAGATGGCACCAGAAAAATCTGGGTGATAGAGGCCAAATTGGAGAAATATGACCTTCTGGGTCTTCCCAAAACACCCCCAATTAGCTAACCCCAACTTTGCAGGTCATTTGGAGCTTCCTAGATAGGACATTGAAGAGGGTGCTTTCTGACAATTTATTGCAGGTTTATTCATCCCACCCCGGAGCGAATACAAATCTGTGAGGAATTTCCCAACTTTTCCACTTGCAGTGCCCTCCTGGTAACATATTCATGCTTCTGTTAAATTTTCAGGTCGATCTGAGGTCATTTGGTTATCGTTTTAATATTTTCATGCATACACTAACAGTAGGCCTTGGGAAATACATGTTCCATTCTATCTGCAGGTGCTACTAATATTTTCTGTTTCCTTGAACACAGGTTTTCAACATCAGAGGAGCAGGAAGGAGTCAAAAATCATATACACAAGCGGCGGTGACATTTTGGTCCGCCCATCTTACATGTGGGCACGCGGAAGAAGGATTGCTATCCATGGATGTGATGAGAAACATATTTAACGCTCCTATCCCCTAAAAAGGAAGGAGACGTATTGTAACACGACTTTGAAAGCATATCAATAAATGGGGACCTATTCCATATTGCTTTTATCTTGTGTCGATTCGCTCATGTTCTTTCCTTTTATGCATTTTTCAATACATAGGCTTTTGGCGTTAAGTTTGGTTTTAGACGCATCGTACTTGGCATTTTCTTTTTTGTTTTCGTATCCTCGTGCTTCCACTTTCACTTATGGATGGTTTATTAGGATACAATCAGATATTTACTGCCCCTAAATATTAGGTCAAGATAGCATTCACTACTCCATGGGGTACCTTCTACTGGAGAGTCATACCTTTTGGCCTAAAGAAAATGGGAGCTACCTATCAGCGAGCTATGAATTATATTTTCCATGACATAAGGGATGATATTCTCCAAGACTATATGGATGATATTCTAACTCACTCCATAGAATGAAAGGATTATGTTTGTGATTTGAGAAAAATATTTGAAATACTTTGACAGTTCAGGTTTTGTCTTAAACCGGCTAAGTGTGTCTTTGGAGTCACATCTAGAAAGTTGTTAGGCTTCATAGTTTCTAGGTGAGGCATTGAAGTACACCCATATAAGATAGCAGCTATCACCGACATGCCTCCTCCAGACACCCTTATTGAATTGCATAGCCTAAAAGGTAAGCTTTAGTCTATTCGTTAGTTCATTATCAAATTAGCCGATAAGTGTCAACCCTTTCTTAAGCTTCTTAAAAAATATGTGGTCTTCCAGTGGGATTCTAAGTGTTAGAAAGTTTTTGATGATCCCAAGAATTATCTCACTTCCTCACCTATTTTAGTTTCTCCTCTGCCTTGTAGGCATTTGATGCTTTACATAGTAGCTACTACTCATGATTTGGGAGCCATGTTGGCCCAACATGATGATTAGAACAAATATTGAGCTATCTAATATATCAATAGAACCTTGGTTAGTTATGAAACCAGGTGAACTCCCTTAGATAAGCTTTACCTTATTGTAGTGTTTTCCTCCCATAAGTTAAGACACTACATGCCCATCCATAACACATTGATAGTTGAAAAGTTTGATCCTTTGTGATATTTAATATATAAGCCCCACCTTTTAGGTTGAGTTTCTAAGTGGGTGTTGGACCTTAGTGAGTTTGATTTGACTTTCATAAGTCAAAATACTATTAAGGGTTATGTAATTGTTGATTAGTTAGCCTTCGATCTCCTAGAAGCTACCCATCCATTGGTCGTTGAGTTTCCCAATGAGTGCTTCAATGTCGAAGTTGAAGAGTCTGAGTCTTAGATTTTTTTTTGATGGAGCCCAATGCATGAAGTGCGTTGGTGCTGGAGTCATTCTAGTTACTCCATAAAATCAACTCATCCCCTTGTCCTTCAAACTATGTTTCTCTTGCATAAAAAATACTATAGAGTACAAAGCTTTGATCCTTGGTCTTAGAGTAGCCTTAGATTTTCAAGTTAGGGTCCTCTCAATCTTTGGTGACTGTCAACTTGTGGTCAATCAAATTAACAATGTTTATTAGACTCGGGATGATAAACTTAAGCTCTACAACAATATTTTTACCAAGTTATTATCATTGTTTGATCGAGTTACCATAGAGTCCATCCCTAGATTCTTAAACCGCCATGTGGATGTCATGGTTGTTACTACATCCTTGTTCACTTTGTAGTTAGAAGATGATCAAGCATTGATATTCATTAGAAAAATATAGGAGCCCACATTGCTTGGTTCTTGTCTTGTTTTGTTAGATTGTTTGACCATCAAAGATTCCCCATCTGATCCATGGTATACCAACATATTTAATTTCCTTAGATATGGCTCGATGCTTGATGGTTTAGATCACAATCAGTGTTAGCTATTGCACAAAAGAGAATGTCAATTCATCATAATAAGCAATACTCTGTATTGAAATTATTTTGAGGGCATCCTCTTGTGATGTCTTGACTTCAATGAATCCCGACTTGCTCTTAGTGAGGCTCACGAAGGTTCATGTGGAGGCCATTTCAGTGACAATGCTATTACCAAAAATCTCCTTTGTATGGGGTACTATTGGCCTTCCATGGAGAAATATGCATGTGACTACGTTCGATGTTGTGATAAGTGTCAACGTCATGATAATCTTGTTCATGCTCCTTCTCAAGACCTTCATGTTATCTCTTCCCGCTGGCCATTTTCCATGTGGAGATTGGACATTATCGGTAAGGTTAACCTAGTGTCACCTCATGATCACAAGTTTATCATTATAGCGACTGAGTATTTCACTAAATAGGTCGAAGCCATACATCTAGCTCTGGTGACTAGAACTAAAATTTCTAAGTTCATCTTCAACCAAATTCTTTGTAGGTTCATATTCCTTTGGTGATTGTTTTTGAAAATGACACTCCTTTCAAGAATAAGGATGTTCATAATATTTTTACTAAGTACAATATTCAGCATAGGTGGTCAAATACTTATTACCCTCAATGTAATCGACAAACTGAAGCATCCAACAAGTCCTTGATTAGGATCTTGAAGAAGTTGGTTAGTAAGACCGATTGTGACTAGCATATCTGAATTTATCTTGCCTTGTGGGCCTATCGCACTAGTGTGTGTACCCCCATGGGAACCTCACCATATATCTTAGTGTATCGGTCTGAGGTGGTGTTTCTTTTTGAGATCGATGTTTTCTCATTACACATCTTGTTACAATATGTCTCAATCGGTGATGAGTATCGTGCAAACTATTTGCACCAATTGGAGTTGTTGGATGAAAAGTGCATCCATGCCTTAGAGGATTTACAAGCCTATCAGGATAGAATTTGGTGATATTATTCTAAGAAAGTTTAAAATAATTCTTTTGAGGTTGGGGACCTTGTCCTTAAGGAAAACCATTAGAACATTAATGGTCGTGTTGATCTTTGAGGTACGTTTCAGCCCAATTGGTTAGGACCCTTTGTCATAATAGCCAAGTTTGGCTCATGTGCCTATCATTTGGCTTCTCTAGATGGTAAATAACTTAAATAACCTATGAATATAATGCATTTAAAAAGATATTATGCTTGATCTGTCATCTATATTACATTTTGCATTTATCTTAGATCATACCGTATTTTTTTGCTTGTTCATACTGCATGTTTGCCTATCATACTTCGTATGGTTGTATGACATAATATTTCTTGCATCTTTGCTTGTCATAATTGCATTATTGCTTTCTCATGACTACTTGATCAGATAGCTTTGGGGGGTTTGCAATAATGGCAAGTGATGATACCTAGTTATGTTGTAGCTCACATGCATTGCACTCTCACTAGGGCTTTGATGCCTAGAAAATCCCCAACCTAAGGCCCATGCATTTTCATACCTTCTTATCTTATCGTCTTCCTTTTGTATTCTATTCTCTTCTATCTTCTTATTCTATTCCTTGACTTTGAAAGTTTTTACTACTATCATTTCTCTCCAAAGTCAAGGAATAAAATTCCCTTTTGATATATGCTCATCCTTTGCATGTTTCCTCTTTCTTATTTGATTTTTTCTTTGTTTAGGGAGGGGTATACATTCCCATATCTTCTTTGTTTGCACATTTCCTCCCTCTTGAATTTTCAATAGCCAACACTTCAAGCTGGGGGTACACACACACAATTTGTTGCTTCTCATTTTCTTCCTCTCTTTCTTTTTAGCACATGCACACACTCACATTTTTTTATGCTCATATTTCCTACTCTATATACATTCTTACATTACCCTATCAGGTAGTACTTGTTAATATATCATACACATCAGCAATAACATATCACCCCTATTGGGTTACACTCCTCTTGAATCAGCGAGCTCTATAGCCCATTATAGGATAAGCTCGTTGACCATTTTAGCAGGTCTCGGTATACATCCTAGCGGGTAATCACCCCACAATACTCACTAGTGAGTAATCACCCATTGGTGGTTATGATTGATCATGTATTCATCTTAGCGAGTAATCACTCAACGCTCCATATTTAGTCCATTTGTCCATCCTAGAAAGTACTACACCCATAGTGGGTTCTCACTCTACATTTGGACCATCCTTTTGGGCATAACACCCTTCATTCAGTATTCTTGATTAGCTTCTCTCTCTTTCTATTGTTGACCTTATTTGGATATGTTCTTCTTCTTCTTGTTGTTGTTCTTGTTTTTTTCTTGTCCTTCTTCTTTTTCCCCCTTCTTCTTTCTTTTCCATTCTTCTATTCATCCATGCATTTCATCTTAGATAGATTGCATTTCATGCTAGCTGCATTAGATTCATGTTGTACCTAGTAATATTTGCTATGTTTGCTTGCTTGCTTTGCTTTCTATGTTTCTTCTATTTCCTTGGCCTTTTTCAAGTTTCTTAAGGAATTATCATTCCTTCCAAAACTCAAGGGGGTACCCTATCCATAGAGGCATTAATGGTAGTAATTTCTCACATTGTGTGCAAAAATCTAGAGTTTCCCTTATGATATCCCTTTTGCACCATCCATTTGTCCAAACCTGACCACCTTTTTTCCTATGTTTGTTGCTTTCTGCCCATAGGGGTCTACATATTTCTTTGACACATTTACTTGGCCTTAAATGCATCAAAGAAGAGGTACAATGTAGACACAAAAAATTGATGCACTAGGATGAATAATTTTCCCTAGACCCTTCAAGGAGACCCCTTTGACCTGCCTTAGGTAAGGACCAGGCTGTCCCTTCCCTCCTTTTTTTTTCTCATCTTTCGGTAAAATTACGGTTGATCCCGACGAGGCGTGATTTCGCCTAGTACAAAATCGTGGTCGGTCCTAACAGGATATGATTTTTCCTTTTAATGTTTTTGTCGTAAATCCTAATTTTCAAAGTTGGCATATTTTGGCATTGGCTTGTCATGTTTTTCCCACCCAATTCACTTTCAAATCCACTATAAAAAGGGGTTTGAAGTCTTCTTTGAAAAAATAAAGCAATCTAAAACAAGAATTGCGCAAAAGCTCTCTAAATTATTTGTTTTCTTCTTCAAGCAAGCTAATTCAATTTTCCAAATATTTATTAATTCATTATCCTGTCTTGATAAGCTTCGACCTATAAAAACAAATCTCTAAATTATTTGTTTTCTTGTGCAAGCAAGCTAATTCAATTTTCAAATATTTATTTATTCAATTATCCTTTCTTGATAAGCTTCGACCTATAAAAACAAATGATATTTATTAATTTCTGGGTTATAGATGCACGAGTTGATTGTCGATGCCGTTGGCATCAAATACTTTGACGTACATTTTAACATTGAGGTCAGATGTACAGCTAGCCCTGTGTTTTAGCTTCCAATCTTATGTCCAGACTGGAGAGGGTGTAGCTTCCCACACAAGCGAACCATCTTGATCCAAATCTAATAACTTAAAATAGTAACGTCATACAAAATACCAAACGTAAAATTACATATGGAAAATCTATTACAATGGACTCGTGAATAGAAGAGCTCCCTCAGAGCCTATCTTCGAAAGAAACTTATGAAATGAACAAATGTTTTCACAGTGCTCGTGATCTTGATTGCCTGGACTGAGGAGAACGAGAGGCACCATAAGAAGAAAAAGAGAGTGAAGGCCGAAGAGATGGCAAAGGATTACTCTCATCCCAAGAATGGATGTTTTTCTTCAGTGGAGGAGAAGGATTCCTCTTACTTACAGTCATAGAACGAGCGACAGAATTCCCGGCCGAATACTTCTCGGACTTTGCATGAAAAAGTTCGGCCAACCGCTGTTTCAACACATGAGGAGCAACAATAGAATCACCGTCTCCAAAGAACAAAAATCCCGTTTCCCTCCCTTTCTCCAACGGCACTCCGAAGAAACTCAGATAGTTTTCATAAGCAGGCACAAGAATATGAGCAACCGACGATTTGATCTGTCTGCGGAGGTCTTGGTCGGGGACGCAGTAACAACACTGGTGTCTCTGATAAGTCTCCTCGAACGCCGCCATGAACGACTTCAGTCTCTGAAAGAACACGGCCCTGTTGGGTTTCCCATTCAATCCTTCCGTATGCAGATTGTCGAGAACATGTCCCCAGGCCTCTTTCTGGTAAAGATATCCTGCCCGTTCCGCCTCCTCCTTCCGCCGCTGGATCCATTGTTCCACAAGTTTTCCCAGTGGAGTGCTCTTGATGCGGGTGTAAACATACCACTGCACGTTCATGGTGAAGAGATGAGCCAGCGCCTTGTCCTTGTACGCCGAAGCCTTGGATTCCACGTTCCTCTGCAACGCCTCCATGAAATTGGCAACCCCCTCGGAGAACGGGTTTAAATTCTCGAATTGTTTATCAATCGTCTGAGATTTCCAGGCGTGCTCGATCTTGAGCACTCTGGCCATGAGAGGGCCGTAGCGATCGCCGGCCAATGAACCCATGTAACCGACGGCGTATTTCACCAGCTTGGGAACGCTGCCGTCGGCAGGGGGTGCCCCGTCCTGGAGCCCCTCGACCAGGAGCCCGAACTCCCAGAAGACCTTGCAGGCGGCATTAACTAATTGTTTCTGCAATTCTCTGAAACCCAAGCAGACTTGCTGGCCGCCGTCTCCCTCAAAAATCTCGTAGAAACTTGCCTTGAGATTCTCCGTCGACTCAAACATTTGAAGGAGCTTGAAAATCTTATGGGGTTGCTTGCTGCTTCTGGCAACCCCGTCCCCAAACCGGAAAAAGGCCACCATCAGCTTGTGCCCCACTCTGCCCACACATTCGGACATAATCACATCATTTTCAAATATCTGTCTGCAAAATTCCTTCTCCGAGGGAATAACAATCGTCACCGCAGTCTTGAAGTGCTTGATCCAGAGACCCATGTTCGATTCCAGCGTCTCCCAATCCATCTCGTCGATCTTGTCCGTCGTAAAACACTTGAGATAATCCAGCTTTAATCTCATCAACACCTTGCCCACCCTTCTCCACCTGACCTCCACATAGGTATCAGCGACACCATCGATCCTATCATGTCGGAGCATAATCTGAACAATTCTTCTGAGAATCTGAACTTTCTGTTTGGAAGCAAGATCCACGGCACCCACATCGGCTTTTTCTATGCTCTCTTCTACCGCAATTTTAAGTATCCTTCGACCTATTGGCTGGAGCATTCCATTCAACTCGGATTGGAGATTCCATAGGGCGTTGTCCATAAGAGCCCTGTCGGTCAGATCCTCGGCATCGTTCTGGTATAGCGCTTTCAATATATTCATGGTCTCCCTGAGCCTGTGAGCTCTGTAATAGTCCGTGGCCTTTGTTCTACAGATAAACTCCACGGCCTCCTGCAATCGCTGGATCGTGGATTCGCATTCGTCTCTGATCGACCCAACTAATGATTCCAACTCTTCTATCGTTCGGACCAAAGCCTGAACTTTGTTGGGTCGGTGAGACGAATTTTCTCCGTCCTGTAGCATGTCTGCAACGGTTGTTTGAAGCTCCTTAACTTGGCCGAATTTTTCTAGAACGCTGAGAGCAGGATTCATG
The DNA here is from genome assembly GCA_028583015.1 of Wollemia nobilis. NCBI lineage: Eukaryota > Viridiplantae > Streptophyta > Pinopsida > Araucariales > Araucariaceae > Wollemia > Wollemia nobilis. The sequence goes on along the minus strand of JAQPPZ010016436.1, from coordinate 14,778,672 downwards.
GCTCGTTCTATGCGGCTCTCGAGAGCTTTGGCCACCATCGTCGCCGACTGCAGAGGTCCCACAGCCATGGCGGCTGTAGAGACTCCTCCGTTCAATTGTTTAAACCTGCTATCCATTATGTCGAGCCCGAATAACCTGTTGTTTGCTTTCTCCATGACGTTCCGCAGTTTCGCCTGGGTCTGAAGCAGGCGTGCGAATTCAATTTCATCTTCGTTAGAATTCGCCATTGACGCTGAGAAGAATAAGGAGTTACAAAACGACTAACGCTTTTCTGATTATATAGGGGGTTTAGAATTCAAACATCCCACACCGACCTAATCTCATTGATCGAGGTAGCAATTCGTTCAAGGTTTTTACGAGGTAGGGTGGAACCAGAGCAGCATTTTCATTGTAGGCGACAAATTTTTATTTGTTTTAAGGCCTAACAATTCTTAATTCCTTTCTTGTTGTATTTCGTCCATTCCAAGTAGCCCTCGCTTGGTATGACCAATAGCCTCGTTGGCCGTATGTGGTCGTCGTGGATGTCAAGGTGTTCAAGCCTCGATTCTATCAATCTATAGTGTGCTGTCAATAATCAACTTTCAGTGAAGTAATCACTCGCCACCTAGGCGAGGGCGATCCACGCTGTCCTGGCATAAGTTTCTGTCAGCGTATTGCCTCCGTTAGAGGAGATGGGGCCTCATTTTCATTATTGTGATTTATTTATGGTAAAACCCTGTTGGGTTATGGTCCAAGATCTGAAATAAAAGAACCCTCATGATATTCTCAGTTGTCCTTATTCAACTAGAAGATCATTGGAGTATAAGTTATATATCATCGTAATAAAAAAATCATTGATAGTTTAATATAAAAGTTGTCGTTATACCTTTTTTAATAGTTTGATATCTAAATTGAAAACAATATAATATATATTTTTTTTTTCTGGAATTTTTCAGATCTTTTATGTAGGAGGATTTTATTTGGGTGCATGCTATTTTGGGTGACCCTATTGCTTTTTCCTTCAATTTGGATGTTGTTTGGAATAATTTTAGAATTGGTACCTTGTTTTATCTATGGAAGTCCCGGAATAGAACTATTTTTTTCTCAGCAAGATGTCGAACATGTCTTCTCTGTTGTTGATAAATATGATATATTCTTTGATTATTGGTTACAGATTCAAGTACAGGTTAAAAAAGTACAGGTGGAGCTGTAGTATTTGCATACCCTCATGGATCATTGGGGGAATGCACCCTGCATTATGAGTCATGTGCATCTTCCTTCCCCTTTTAGGTGGTAGTAATTTCTCGGCTTCTTTCTTTTCGAATGCATATTTAATACTGTTTTGGCAGTTGTTATTGGCAATTTGTGGGCTGTTTCTGACACTCTTGTATACTCTTAACCACACTGATTAATGTATTGGTTTACGAGGTGTGCTAATCCCACCCACCCTTTTTTGTATGATTAAACATTATTTTATTAATATAATGGCTTTTTCATCCAAAAAACAATATAATATTTAAATTGCATTTAATTAGATAATAAGTAAGGTAAATGAATGATTATTATAATTTAATTAAGGTATTTCTTAATTTAACTTTTTTAAAGGCAAACAATTTTAGAAATATTATTACTAACTTACTCTAATTCAAATTATATTATCATGATTTGATTTTATTTATTAGTTGGTTTTCTTGTTAATTTACTTGCACAGTCAACAATAAGAAAAAAGAACATACTTTAGAGTGTTCAAGGTTCAAGCTTCGAGCAAGAGTAAAATTATGATGTTTATTTTAATGTTTTGAATTTGATCTATAATTTGCAAGAGAAAAATTAAAACAATTCAAATTATATTATCGTTTACTTGGATTTGATTTTGTTTATTAGTTGGTTTTTCTTGTTAATTTAATTGCAAAGTCAAGAATAAGAAAAAATGAACATACATTAGGGTGATCAAGCTTCAATATTCAGAGCAATAATAATATTATGATGTCTATTTTAATGTTTTGAATTTAAACTATAATTTATAAGAGAAAAGCAATCCTATGTACAAGTCCATGGAGGAGACTCAGGATTTAAAGTGGCTGAATGTAGATGGAAGAGGAATCTAAGGGAGAAGTAAGGGATAAATTCAACATCACTAGATAAGCTTCCACTTTCTGTGATAGAAACATGAATATGAAATTTATTAGCCATTTTTTTGTTATTGTAGTATTAAAATGTTAAATTCTTCTACTCATCTGAAAATATGGATGTAAAGAAACTTGTGTGTAAGCATCTTAAGAAGATCAAAATCTTATTTTATAAAACTCATGGTTTTCAAACATGAAATTTGTAAATATTATCATTTAGGTGTTGTCATTGAAACTGATCAATCCATCCTCTAATTTCTTGCCAAAATAAAATGATCTTTGTCTCCTTGAAGCATTTGAAATATTTCTTGGAATTTCTAAGTTAGAGTTTAAAGGTAGAAAATATGATTTAAATCAAAGGGCTTGAATGACCTTTTATATATCATGTTTGTAAGTTGAATGAGCATCTCAAAAGGAATTATTTGAAATAGGGTATTAAAAGAGACTTTTCATGAAAATATTTAAAGGTTTTTGATAATGAGCTAACTCTATAAGTTGGCACTAGCCTTGATAACTCTAATCTTTGAACTCTTTACAATTATTTTGAGATAAGCATGAATTTGGCTAATTTCTAATTTGATAATTTTAAGTAAGACCACACCTTCATCCCCTATTGAGCTTGCATAAATCAAGAAGGTTATATAGAGTGCAAAGGAGGAGACCTATAAGTAGTTATTAAAAAATGTAAAGAATTCCATATAGGAGATCCACCAAATTGAAAGTATAAGTCCCAATAAATAATATATTGATATGATCGATCAAGTTCTTGCTAGGAATTATTACATCATAGTCCATGTGACAATGAGAGTGGTATAACCACCCATCACAAGGACTATGCATGCACTAAATATTAAGGGTAGTTGTAATATTAGTTATTAATTTGTTATGATAAAATTGGGCATCCTATGTTTTGAAATATCTACCGTTTTATAATGTAAAACCATCAAGACAATTTATAACATGTGATATTAGAGTAGGTAGAAGGAAGAGTTACCCCTCCTTCTGATCATCCTTAAGATTTGGCATAGAGAAGCTTTAAAAAGATATCTCTATGAAAAGAAAATATCTCAAGGAAAATAATCCTACCTAGGACCAACATTTATCAATTTTGGCCTCAAGGTACAAGAACACTACCAAGGATCAGAGCTCCTACTAAGAAGAGTCTTAGGATAGACCATAGCAAAATAAGTGATCTTAAGATAAGAAATTCTACTGAATATCAACTTAAGGCAAGATCTATGACATATAAATTTATAAATGCAATATTGAAGATGATCAAGGCATAAGGATAAAACATTGCCAAGCAGAAAAAAGGTACCAAGCAAAAGAGAGACACAAAAGGTTACAAAGCAAAATGAGAGACCAAAGAATGCCACAACATAGTTTACATGTTTATTTATTTTTTATTCCAAAGGAAGAGTAGAAATTAATCACCACAAGTACACATAGATATGACACACATGGGCTCAAGCCAGTAAGGTGCACAAGTACAAAATCAAAAATTTCTTAACTAGATATAGGAATCATCTAATGCCAAGCCAATTATTTGACACTCCATATTTTAACCATTTGTAGAATATAGACCAACAACTCTATTTAACAAGTTGTTAACAAGAGAAGAAAATAAGAAGGATGGATGATAGTACTCCTTGAAATCATGACACCTCTAATAAAGCAAAAGATGAAAATACATTGCATTATATTATTTAGTGATTAATCTAATATCATAAGCATCAACGTGTTGGATATTATTATATTATTTGGTACTTTCAAATGTACCCCCATGGTACATTTATGGTACAAATGTAAATATGTAATAGATTAGGGTTTGAGTCTATAGTTTAGATGAGTGATTTATATTTCCTCTTTATATAAGTGTTAATGTGCAAGTGTCATGTAAGAATGTAATATGCCGGATATGTACAACTTTCATGTAAGTAAGAATACAAGTGTGTATTGAGAGAATGTGCACGAGTGTTATGTATGTATGTGTGCAAATATGTAATGTAAGGATGTGCACAAGTATATTGTATTGGGAGTGCATGTAGGAGAGTAAGATTCATGTTGAAATGTGCAAGTGTCATAGAGTCAAGTAGTGCATGTAAGAATAAAGAGGAGTCTCGTGTACAATTGGCAAGATGAGAAGCCAAAGATCAAGAAAATGAAAATTTGCATCTCCCAAATACGTGAGAAGTGCAATATAAAAGTAATGAAGAGTCACATTTCTATGTCAATATTGTGGAGATAAAGTTCCATACAGTGTGAGGGAAAATGATCTATAGGAATCACCATAGCAAGCATTGATAATAAATATTGTATACAAATTTTGAGCAATTTTATTATAAGTATTCTTCATGCATGTACATGAATTATTTTGGCCATTTACATTTATATTTGATATTATAGTGAATATTATTTTATTTATATTGGTCTGAATATGTATTTGATTGCTTATATATATAATTCTACTCTTGATTATTGATATTGGGACCTTTTGGACATTTTGAGTGATAAGTTGTCATTGATGTCAAGAGTGAGTGGTCATTGATGTCAAGCTTTCAACACCAATCAATGGCAGTTTTAGTTAGCAGCATCAATTTTTGGTTCTCAAATAAATGCAAAAGGATAATTCGGTTTTAGTTTCAAGACCCGGTTCCAGGAAGTCAGATTTGGTCCAAAGTGCAAAAAAAGCCCAAGTGAGTAACATGATAATATTCTTTTATAATATTATACAAAGGAAGCTTAAAATTAATTAATTAGCTAATTTACTTAACTTATAAAGTTATTTAAATTAATTATTAATTAATTTAATTATTGACTATAAATTAATTTAAGCTAAAGTTAAATAACCCTAAGGTGGGTTATTAAAATTAAAACTCGAAATTTGATTTCGAATGACAAAGCGCTGACATGAGGAGAAGTTTAAAAACAAGTATATAAGGGGGAACTCCCACTTTACCAAAGGTTACCATACCTTCGAAAGAAATTGTGAGCCTTATAATTTACACAGTGTCCAAGGAAGAAAAAGTGTGCAAAATTTGTGGAAAGCCAAACGACGGTGGAGGCATAAGAGGAAGGGACTCTTCCTTCCTTCACGTGGGTATTAGTAGCCCATGCGATGGGCTCCTAAGCGCTAAGGCGCTTAGGCTAGAGGAGACGACGGATCGAATCTCGCTGAATCCCCTTTTTGAGGAAGAAAGAGGTATATTTTAATATTGATCACCAAAAGTTTTGGGAATATAATTTGGGCATTTAAAATTTAAGTTTTGCATATTTTTTATTGGTTCTAATGTTGCAAAGGGAGTTATAAGGGTTTTGCAAAATTAAATTTTTAATGTTATTTTCTTAAATGTTTTGAAAGGATTGTAAGGTATTTTTTTGATATTTTATGGTATTGGATATTATTTTAAGTTGGAATCTATAAGGTGTATTAAAGAAATTATCTTTATGTATGTTATGATGAGTGTTATTTTAAAAGGGAGCAATAAGGCATAGATTGAGTTGTGATTACTTTGTGCTTAAGGGAATATTTTTGATAAAGTATTGAAGTGATATTATTGTGTTTAACCATTGAAAGTGGAAAGAAGGAAATTGTGATTCAGACAGGTTTTTCCAAAGGCACTTTTTCATCCAACAAAAGGTATGGGCTTATTCTTCCTAGTGAGTGATTGTTGAAAGTTGTGTATGAAAGCTTGGAGTGAAAAGGATTGTTTGGTTAGCATTGTTGAGAGTGTTTTGATTTAATGCTTCAAGGTTTTTTGGAATAAAAAGAGTTTTTGAGTAGAGTTGTTTGAGCCTAGTCAAGTGAATGTGTTGAAATGATTGCTCAAGTTTTATAAAACAAATTATTCTATATTTTGAATTGAATTGAAAAAGTGATTGATTATTGAGGTGAATGTGAAGCATATTGAGTCTCTAACAATTCTCTATATGTTTCTAAGAGAGTGATTGAGTATTGAGGTGAATGTGAAGCATATTGAGTCTCTAACAATTCTCTATATGTTTCTAAGAGAGTGATTGAAAGTGATTGAGTATTGAGGTGAATGTGAAGCATATTGAGTCTTTAAAAATTCTCTATATGTTTCTAAGAGAGTGATTGAAAGTGATTAAACATTGTGATGAATGTCGAGCATATTGAGTCTCTAATAATTCTCTTTATGTTTCTATGAGATTGGAGAAGTTCTAGTGAGGACTTGTTGAGCAGATTTGAGGTAAGTATTTGAGAAGACTTGTGGATAGATTTGTGTGAGATTTTGTGAAAGCTTATAATACAGATTGAGAGTAGATTTGGATAAGTTCTAGTGAGGACTTATTGAGCATATTGGAAAATTTCTAGAGAGGACTTGTGGACAGATTAGTGTGAGCTTTTATGGAAGCTTACAAGGCATATTTGAGTTAAGAATTTGAGAATACTTGAGTGCAGAGTTGATTTATTGATTTGTTCAAACCCTGAGTTAATGTTTGGGTAAGATCCATCAGAGTTGATTTGAGATTGAGTCAAGCTTTGTGCTAAGGATTGAGGACAAACATTGATGATAGATTTGTTCTAGACCGAAGGACCGTGTTTAATGCAAATCAGAGGATAGATATTGAGGATAAATTTTTGCTAGACCGCAGTATTGTGTTTAGTGCAAATTAGAGGACAAATATTAAGGAAATATTTGTGCTAGATCGAAGGACTATGTTTAGTGTATATTTGAGATAGAGCTTTCAAGGTGATAAAGTATAGAGGATGACAGTCTCTAGTGGATAGAGATCCATTATCCAAGGTAGTGAGGATAGGAGTCTTCAGTGGATAGAGATCCATTAGCCAGAGTAGTGGGGGTAGTATTTCTTCTAGAAGATCACCAGTCAAAGCTAAGAAGAAATGAGTTCTCCTATGGTTATAGATCCATAAATTTGATTAGGGGATTGACATCTCCTTTGTATAGAGACCCATAAATAGAGACCCATAAATATTGTAATAGTAAAAGGATTTCCAAGAGATTGATTGAAAAAATTTAGTGAAAGATTTTCTCCATGGAGTAGCCCACATTGGGTGAACCACGTAAATTTGGTGTCTCTATTGTGTGTGGTGATTTGTGCATTACTTTAATTACTATATTGCTATATATACACTACATAATATTGATTAGGAGAGAAAATTAAAAAGTGGTCTTATACTGTTCACCTCCCTCTTAGTATAAGCTTGTGTTCTTCAATTGGTATCAGAGCAGGTTCCTTCGAAAGAGTTTAATAGCTTAAAAAAAATATTTCAAGAACACAATGAATTATAAGAATGTGTCCTTTAGAAATTCAACACCAATATTTGATGGAAGTGATTATATATATTGGAGTATGAGAATGAAGGTTCACCTGATGGCACTTGACAATGAAATTTGGGAAGCAATTGAAAATGGATACATACCACCAGCTGATCCACCTACATATAAGGAATGTAATCTTCTACAAAATTACAATTCAAAATAAATGAATGCACTTTTGAGAGTTTTGCAAATCATATATGAAGGATATAAAAGTGTCAAAAAGGCAAAGATACAAAATCTCAAAGGATAATTTGAAGAATTAACAATGAAGAATGAGGAAGACATTAGTTCTTATCAAATTTGTGTAGATGAGGTTGTTAATGCTATGCAAGGACTTGGAATTAATGTGGATGAATTAGATGTTTGTGATAATATCTTAAGGTCACTTCCAACAAGGTTTAGTGACAAGATTTTAGCTATAGAAAAAGAAAATGCTGGTGATGCTTTAACAAGAGATAGGTTGCTTGGTATTCTTACAAATTTTGAGTTAAGAACAAAATAACCTAATCCCAAAAAGAAATAAGCCTTCAAAGAAATTAATAAGACAAAGGGTAAGAAGTCAAAATCAAGCAATGAGTCATCCAGTGATGAAGAAGCAAATTATGGCAGAAGGATCAATGATTCAAGAAGATTCAAAGATGAAAAATTTGTTATATGCTTAAATTATGGAAAGTATGGTCACTATGCAATTGATTGTCAAGAATCTAAAAAAAACAATGATGAAGAAAAATAGGATCATAGGAACAGGGTATCAGAAAAATATAGGTACCAAAAGAAAGGCAAGGATGGACAAAGCAGACAAGGGAAGAAGTTCTTTCAAAGATAAAATAGGAGCTACTATGCAGATAAGGAAAGTAAGTACTCAAGTGATAGTGATGCTAGTTTTTCAGATAATGATAGATATGAAGTCCTATTTATGATTGAAGAAAAATAAGAAGTCAAGAAAAGGTCACCAATAATTCTCAAGTATTTTAGATGTGGTAACTTTGGACATCTTTAAGATAGTTTTACAAGGAATGGTTATAGTTTCAGTGATGATGAATATGAGGATGCACTTGAAGGACCAGAATAAAAACTTCTAATTGCAGTATAATAATAAGAAGGTGATCCTATAGAAGATAAGTCAAAATAAAATGAAGATGTAGACAAAGGAAAACAAATAGAGGAAGAATCAGAAAGACAAGAACTTGATCTTAAGGTAGAACTTATTTATGCTCTTGACACAATAAAGAAGGTAAGAAATTAAAACTCTAAACTTGAGTTTTAGTTTCAAGAATGTGATGAAGAAATATAAAAGCTTATAGAGGATCTAAGCAAGTCAAGGGCTAAGACAAATAAGTTCAAGGATAATTTACAAGCAAAGATCTTAGAATGTGAAAGTTTAGAACAAGAAGTAGCTATACTAAGGGAATATTTAGAAAAATGTAAGGATAAGCTACACAAGTTTGGAAAGAGCTAAAAAATTGTGAATAAGATGATCAAGGTACAAAGAAGGTCAACAAACAAAATAAATCTTGGTTTTGAACAGGCTCAAAATAAATAAGAAGAAGAGTCAACCTCAAGTTCTAAAGAAGAAGAAACTTCAGAATAAGATAGTGTAAGAGAAATTGAGACATCTAAAGATGAGTTGGACAACATAAAGTTCAACAAGGAAAGAAACAATGCACAAAGAAGAAAAAAATGTAACAACAATCAGAATAGGTTAAGAGAGACTAAGAGACCAATGAGGTCAAGACAAAGAAATTTCAATAGAAGGTATTTCTCATATCACAGGTTTGTACACATGTCTTCATAGTATAGGACACATGAAAGATAGGAAAATAAGAATTTCAAAAACAAGCAGCTTTTCCATGGGTATTACTACTCATATAATTAGTTTGGTCACAAGGTAATGGATTTCAGGGTTCATGATAGAAAAGGATATGGATTCACTAGGATAAATCCTAAGATAATTGCACCTCCAAGTAATAATAATATTAAGTGTTATAAGTGCAATAATGATGGATATACAACAAAATGGTGTAGATCAGATATTCCAGAATCAAATAGGAACAAGAAAAAAAACATGAATATTGATATGGATATAAATAGGAACAAGAATGTGGATAGAGATAGGAATAGGAATAGGAAAAATCAAAGAAATCAAAAGGATCAGATGAAAATAAAAAAATATAAAGGTAAATATCAGTGCTTGTTGGGAGTAGAAATACTCCCACCCAAAATTAACCACCTCAATAGGAGGTGGGGGAGGGGCTAAGCTAAGAGATTCATTCTTAGATTTGAGACCCAAAGGTGACCCTTTACGATTGATATCAAAGGGGGAGATATTTGATTAAGGGGGAGAAATTTGGTTTAAGGAGAGAGCATTGAATCAGGGGGAGCAGTTTCCCAGGGGGGTAGAACATGAAAAAGGACAAGTTTTGGTAAAAATTATTTGGGTTACCATCAATGACAACGGGGGAGATTGTTGGACATTTTGAGTGATAAATTGTCATTGATGTCAAGAGTGAGTGGTCATTTATGTTAAGATTTCAGCACCATTCAGTGGTAGTTTCAGTCGACAACATTATTTTTCAATTCTCCAATAAATGCAAAAGGATAACTTGGTTTCAATTTCAAGACCCAGTTCTAGGAAGTCATATTTGATCCAAAGTGCAAAAAGAAGCCCAAGTGAATAATATTATAATATTATTTTATAATATTATACAAAGGAAGTTTAAAATTAATTATAAATTAATTTAAGCTAAGGTTAAATAACCCTAAGGTGGGTTATTAAAATTAAAATTTGAAATTTGATTTCGAATGACAAAGCGTCGATGTGAGGAGAAGTTTAAAAACATGTATATAAGGGGGAACTCCCACTTTACCAAACCTTACCATGCCTTCAAAATAAATTGTGAGCCTTATAATTTGTGTTGCGTCCAAGGAATAAAAAGCTTACAAAATTTGTGGAAATTCAAATGACGGCAGAGGCATAAGAGGAAGGGACTCTTCTTCCTTCACGTGGGCGTTAGTAGTCCACGCGATGGGCTCCCAAGCGCTAAGGCACTTAGGCTAGAGGATACAACGAATCGAATGTCACAAAATCCCCTTTTTGGGGAAGAAAGAGGTATACTTTAATATTGGTCACCTAAATTTTTGGGAATATAGTTTGGGCATTTAAAAATTAATTTTTGCATATTTTTTATTGGTTATATGGTTGCAAAGGGAGTTATAAGGGTTTTGCAAAATTAAATTTTTAATGGTATTTGCTCAAATTTTTAGAAAGGATTGTAAGGTGTTTGGTTGATATTTTATTGTGTTGGATATTATTTTAAGTTGGAGTCTATAAGGTGTCTCAAAGAAATTATCTTTATATATGTTATGATGAGTGTTATTTTCAAAAGGGAGTAATAAGGCATAAATTGAGTTGTGATTACTTTGTGTCTAAGGGAATATTTTTGAGAAAGTATTGAAGTGATATTGTTGTGTTTAACCATTGAAATTAGAAAGAAGGAAATTGTGATTAAGACAAGTTTTTCCAAATGTACTTTTACATACAACAAAATATATGGGCATATTCTTCCTAATGAATGATTTTTGAAAGTTGTGTATGAAAAGTTGGAGTGAAAAGGATTGTTTGGTTAGCATTGTTGAGAGTGTTTTGATTTAATGCTTCAAGGTTTTCTAGAATAAAAAGAGTTATTGATAAAACCTTGTTTTATAAGCATTGTTGTTGAAGTGATTAAGTTGAATGAAGAACTTGAACTAGGTTTTGAAAAGAACATGAGTATCATTGTTATGTGAGAATTGATTGATAAGCATTGTTGGTAACATTGAGTGATTGGTCATGTGATTGGACTAGGGTTTATGGGCAAGGGTTATTTCATTGAATGATTGGTTGGATAGATTTGTTTGAGCCTAGTCAAGTGAATGTGTTGAAATAATTTTTCAAGTTCTATGAAACAAAGTATTCTATATTCTGAATTGAGTTGAGAAAGTGATTGAGTATTGAGGTGAATGTGAATCATATTGAGTCTCTAGCAATTCTCTATATGTTTCTAAGAGATTTATTGAAAGTTATTGAGTATTGAGGTGAATGTGAAGCATATTGAGTCTCTAAAAATTATCTATATGTTTCTAAGAGAGTGATTGAAAGTGATTGAGTATTGAGGTGAATGTGAATCATATTGAGTCTTTAACAATTCTCTGTATGTTTCTAAGAGATTAATTGAAAGTTATTGAGCATTGTGATGAATGTAGAGTATATTGAGTCTCTAACAAATCTCTTTATGTTTCTATGAGATTGGATAAGTTCTAGTGAGGACTTGTTGAGCATATTTGAGGTAAGTCTTTGAGAAGACTTGTGTGAGATTTTTTGAAAGCTTACAATATAGATTGAGAGTAGATTTGGATATGTTCTAGTGAGGACTTATTGAGAAGATTGGACAAGTTCTATAGAGGACTTGTGGATAGATTGGTGGGAGCTTTTATAAAATCTTACAAGGCAAATTTGAGACAAGTCTTTGAGAAGACTTGAGTACATAGTTGATTGATTGATTTGTTCAAACCTTGAGTTAAGGTTTGGGGCAGATCCAATAGAGTTGATTTGATATTGATTCAAGCTTTGTTTTAAGGCTTGAGGACATATATTGAGGATAGATTTTTTCTAGATCGAAGGACTGTGTTTAGTGAAAATCAGAGGATAGATATTGAGGATAAATTTGTGATAGATTGAAGGACTGTGTTTAGTGCAGATCAAAGGATAAATATTGAGGATAGATTTGTGCAAGACTGAAGGATTATGTTTAGTTTATATTTGAAACAAATCTTTGAAGGTGACAGAGTATAAAGGACAATAGTATCTAGTGGATAGAGATCCATTAGCCAGGTCAGTGAGGACATGAGTCTTCAATGGATAGAGATCCATTAGCCAGAGAAGTGGGGGAAATAGTTCTTCTAGAAGATGACTAGTCAGAGCTAAGAAGAAAGGAGTTCTCTTGTGGATATAGATCCACAAACTTGATTAGGGGATTAGTGCCTCCTTTGTATAAATATCCATAAACATTGTAATAGGGAAAGGAATCCCAAGAGATTGATTGAGAAAATTTTAGTGAAATATATTCTTCGTGGAGTAGCCCACATTGGATGAACCACATAAATTTGGTGTCTCTATTGTGTGTGTTTATTTATGCATTGCTTTGATTACTGTTGTTTATATTGTTATCTATACACTACATAATATTTATTGGGAAAGAAAAGTAAAAAGTGGTCTTATAATATTCACCCCCCTCTTAGTATAAAATTGTGTTATTCAAGACCTATGATAATTTGAGATAATTTTGCTTAAAATACAATAGTGGTATAAGAGCTACCAATTAATTCTATCTAGTTTTGATAGAATTATATTGTAGAGCCACCATAATATTGAATTTTGTTCACTTTAAAAGTAGTGAAGGCTTTGACTATATTTTTTAAGGTCTAATGGAGTAGATATAGAGGGGACATATAAAAGTCACATTGATTTGGATGCTAGGGTCTATACACTTGGTTCAAAGAAAACTAGTGAAAATAAAGATTAAACTACAATAGATTGAGGTCCAACTCAAAATAAAGTTGGATGTGAGAGTACATTCAAAGTAAGTCACTTTGATAATAGTCGGATTATCTAGAAAATAGAAGAATTATTTTATTATTAGGTTTTATCTAAGACATTAGACATATATTTTAGAAGATTGAAAAGCAACTAAGATTTTAGGATATAGCGAAGCATCAAATATTCTAGAAGGATATTGAAGCATCAAAACTCCTAGAGAAGAGAAGTAGTACAAGAGTCCTAAGAAGAGAAGAGAAATAATAGATCATAGAAGAAATAAGCATCATAAGATTCCATAGATAAGAAAGAGAAAGAGTAAAAGTTATGGTCAATCAAAATACTAGGAAGATAATGCTAACTGGAAATTCATTATAGCATTTCAGTATTTACATTGAGGAAATTTTTTTTAAGGATTTCTGAGAGCATGTAATTGACATAAAAGAAAGAAAGTGATAAAGTACTATCAAGAGAATTATCTAGAAAAACTACCTTAGTGCTAACAAAAATAGATAAAAGTGCAATCAAAGAGCATTGTCTAGAAGAATATTCAATCACTTACCAGTAAAATAAATAAGAGTTATCAAAAGAACACTGAAGATATAAGCAAGAACAAAAGAAATAAGAATTATAAGAGAATATTTTCTAGAGTGGGAACAGAAGAAAGCAAATATTGATCGGAGGTTAATCAAAAGGTTTCCTTCATCAAATGATTAATTAAAATACATTATCAAAGCTAAAGAAAGCACTTAATCAGGTTTTATAAAGATTTTATACATGGGTAATATTCCCCCTTTCTTTTTCTAAACCTTGTGTATGTGTGGGAGATCCAATGGTCATGCCCCCATCATGGTATGATCTAATGGCTACCGCGTAGAGAGGTGAACATATTATATAATGCCTATGTTTAATACAATGTTGTTAAGATTTAAATCACTAGGTTAACCTTGGTAAATCACGATTAGATGAGGACTAATACACCGCATTATTATAAGGTCAAATAAATGATGGTATAATATTTAACCTTAAGTATTGTAGAAATGAATTATTACCAACCAAGGGTTTTTTGACTTTATAAATATGATTAATCTGATTTACCTGACACAAGTTTATGTATAAGCTAGTAGGACTAACAAACATACATGATATTATACATCAATGGCCGCAGTAATCATCCCTAGAATACAACAACGGTGATCAATTCAAGGTCAACATGATAGAATACAAACAAGACTTATCCAATGGATATCTTCCAAACAGATCCAACGGATGTGCTTCCTCTTGAAATAATCCCATGGTAGCGCACGTTTCAAAGGTAAAATTGATGGTAAGATTAAATCAACATTTGATTAATTAAATTTTAACCACTTTTAAAGGGCCCTAACACATAATTAATCATCATATTTGTTAATCAAAGTAATTTCAAATCATGTATCTTTCAGTTATATAACCCACATGTTATAAAATATTGAAGGCAACAATAAGACAAAGGTTGATTTGATGACTATGCTCGATCGTGGTTGATCAAAGAAAAATTAGGATATCTAAAATACTATTAGGTGCTCACATAAAAAACCAAATCCTATGGGGATCCCTAGGTTGATTACTACCAAATTAACAAAACGGTCGATCCTTAAGATGTAGTTATCTTTCAGGGCCAAGGTGGCAGGAGGATCAAAATGGAGGCCATCCCTACCACAAGTCATAGCTCCACATCAGAAAATAAGAAGCTTCAGGTACCAATAGCAAAATTTTCAATAATTTATGGTACACAAATCAAAGAACTCAAAAACACATTGGATGACGAGCTTCACTCGCCATCGAAGCCCAACCTTGGAATGGGATGTGCTAGTAAATTTTCTTTGGCCAATTTTAAAAAGGTAGTTGATATCATGAAATTAATATCAAACGTGTGAGTATACCAAACCCATTCCACCAACCAGTATTTGAACTCACAAAATCAATCAAGTTTACCACCCTGGAAATCTAAGAACAGAGACCGGTATGCAAGAAATACAAAGAAGAGAAGAGTTTGGATTTTCCTACTTGAGAAGAACTATACTCACTACCTTGAGAAAAATGGCATCATGGGGAGATGTTTTTGCACCTGAAGACACTAGGGAAGTAGTGAAATTCATCATAGACTGGTCACCATACTTTGAGATCTCGGGACCGCCTGTACCCGGTAGAACGATGTATGAGTTTGCCCAAAAATGTGGAGCCTATAAAAATCCTACTCCAACACAACCATATGAGATTGATAATACCTGTATCAAAATTTTTGCTCATGTAATGGAAAATGATAGCAAGACCCCATGGATAGTGACTAAACTTTTTCATAAAGCCTAGAGATTACAATACAAGGGTTTCCCCAGGAGCAACAGATGGAACAGTAACCTTGTAAAGTTGATATAACCGAAGGTTTACTTCTCCTTGAATTTAATGGTATGGCTGGCAATGGCGTATGACGAAAGAACGAGGACATTTTGAGACAATAAGAATTGACTTATATTCAACATCAAAATCGAACACATCCAGGAAGTCTTCAATTTGATAGAGTATACCACCTTTTCGGTTCCAAAGGTAATCAAACACCAATATTGAATGTTCATAGGAATGGAAGTCTTTAAATATTTGTTTAATACAAATGAGAAAATAGTTGATAAATTCCCAATTAGAAAGACTACTTTTAATCCATGGGTCCAGGATTTCTGTGATATGATAAACATAGTCTTAGGAGTACGATATCTCAATATAGTGAATAAAAGGGTTTTATATTTAGCTGCACAATGCAATCGGGTGTATAACACCCCAATTTATGCTTGGGAACTAGAATTGAGTAACCAAATGCATGAGGAAATGGTGGAATTGAAAAAGGCCATTTTTTAACAGAGACAAGAGATGCCTTGTTTTTCTCAATACTCATTTTTCATCCACCTGATAGCAATAAAATTGGGAGAAGAAGCCTAGAAAAGAGTAAATGCCATTAATAGCCCCTATGTCCAGAATAGTTTTTGGAGAATACATTAAGGAATGACTCACAAGGGTTGGTTCTGTGACCACATTATGGTAGAGATCCACTAACTTTTAACTAGGGTTCTTCTTGAAATATTAGGGCTAGGAGTGAGGGCTTTAATCAAAGAAAATTATATTAGGGATTTATTTTTCTCTTAGGGGTTCACCTACATTAGGCTCTATGGGGAAAAAATTCCCCCTAAACTATTACCAATGTATTCTCCATTGTCCTTAGCAACTCTGGAGTTGAGCATGCAAGTGGTCGAAGAAGCTAAGATGAGGCTAGTGAAGAAACATGGAAAAGTTCCCTGGCTCAACGTTCCCTATCGGTTTGGAGATTATATATTTGTGGGCTACCCTGCACTGCTCAAAGGAATGTTTGAGTTAGACACTATGGGTTTTGATGAGATAACTTGGAGGTTTTATGACCCAAAAGGAATTTACAACAAGATGATGGAAAAATGAGAATATGCTCGAGTAAAGCATCAAAAATATGCTTACGAAGAAAGGTTGTTGGAAGCTATGGAAAAAGGGATATATTTGCAGGTTGTGTGGAATGATTTCCCTCCTAAAAGTAGAGGTAGCACATAGATTCATGAAGCCTATGATTACCCCACCGAATTGAGAAGGCTTCGAGAAACTTTAGTAGAATCAGTAGCACCTATTTTGCGAGGAGTAGCTCAAGCAATCAAGGAATACCCCTTATTAGAGTTGATATAAGAACAAGGTATTGATAAAATTGAGGTCACTATAAATACTACAAATATAATTGAAAAACAGGTCAGGTCTCTTGTAGACGATCATCTTGGAATAGAGGCAGCACCAAGCACTACCTGAGAAATTTCCAAAAGCTCAGATATAGCCAAAGAAAAAGAAATTGTAACTGACCCTGCTTAGAAATATTCCCTTCCATAACAAGCCATAATTCCTATTTCTAATAGAGTATTAGTTGTGAAAAGTGTAAAGAAATTGACACCCATGGCCATCCCTACCTCTCTAAAAATAAAAGGATAAGAGGTTAAAGTTCCACCAGTGATACAGATGAATATGAGAAGGACTGGAGGATTTGGGGGTCTTTTCCGAAGCCACCAAGTGAAAAAGCAAACAGAGATAATCTTTGTATAAAATAAGAAGCCAAGATTATATTTACCTTCCACACAAATTTTATTGGAAAGAACAAATGAGTAGACTACTTTTACTGCTACAAATGAAAAGGAATTATAGATAGTGGTAGAAATGGGATGTATAGGAGAACAACTTATAGGTGAATCACCATTAGACACATCTATTTTAGATATAGTAGAAATACACCATCCTACCCTACAAGACCCACTTGTCTTCAAAGCCAGTGAGGATACCGAGGGCTCATAAGTGCTAGGAAAAGAAGGTGACATGGTCAAAGTTGTCAAGGCGATGCAAAATCAGGCCATGGACCAATTAGCCAAGAAAATTGTAGAGCTAAGAAAACAATTGAAAAAAGAGGAAGAGGAAAAAGCTGAAATGAGAGTATTAAAAAATAAACAGAAGGAAGAATTGGCATGAAAGGATACCTCCAATACACAGCCTCCTATGATGGTAAAGATTCAGGATCATGCCTATTATCTAAATGCAATGAAGAAAGATATATCAATAAAAATAAGAGCTCATTCCAGAGGGATAATTGAAATGTTTAGATATATAAGGGTGATCCAAGTAACTACTCGAGAAATTCTAACACTAATACAGGAGAGAGAAGAAGACTTTGAAGTCATCCACTCTACCCTGGATTTTATAAGAGATAATTTTGAAGATCTGTAGGGTCAAGAGATAATAACAAATGATGGCAAAAAAATCTAGATCAATTTTGAGTTTATGAAAGCAACCCTATTTGGGGGCAAACCGAAAAAGGTGGGTCAATGTTGTAATTGAAATGGATAATCTGATAGAAGATGCAACAGAAAAAATTGCAGACATAGGTCTATCTTTAGACCAATGCTTGAAGGCCTCTGATGTAGAAGAGCTATTCAGGTATACCATAGAAATATTTGAGTGTGAACCATATGATGAGGGAAAAATAACTAGATAAACTTTTTTGGTGAATACTATGGAGATGTTTCTCTTACAATGTGAAATAAATAGGTCCATCCTTGCCATAAATAAAAATAGGATTTTACAGGAGATGAACATGCTAAGGTTTGCTGACATTTTTGACACAGAAGTATGGAGATTAATAAGTGGGCAAATAAAAAAACTGCAACAAGGCCAAAAAGGGAAAGAAGTTGAAGCTTACGGTCAACAGCTGGAAGTGAGTTCAACACAACGAAGACCTATGCTAGTGAAAAAAATATCTAAAGTAGTTAAAGAAACAAATTCTCAAAAGGAGACAGTTTGAGAGGGGGCAGTAGAAATAGTTTTAAAAGAAATAGTGGAAGAGCAAATAGACTCACCAAAAACCACCATCACTAGATAAAATAAGCAACTGTTTGAAAAATTCAAAAGGAAGGGTTCAACCCAAGAAGAAAAAGATAGTGGAAGATAGTTGTTCTAGTTTTGGATATCAAATTAAAATAGGACAAGTGTAAGGTCAAAAATAAATAAAAAATAATAGAATCAAGAACTAGCAGCTATAAAAAGGAGCAGACAGGTTCAGATTCTACATCAAGCAATTAGAGAATAGAATTTTTCTAAGAGGTATACTTGAGCGCCCTTTAGATTTTTGTTGTTGTATCTCCATTTTATGTCTATTTTTCTCATTCATTATTATTTCTTCCCTTTACTGTGCATGATTTTGATATAAAAGTGCTCAAGAAGCTGAGATTATTTCCTTTCCTATTGATCCTGAGATTCAGAGACTCTATTGTTACCAGATTGGAACAAGGAGAGTAGGAGAGACCTGTTACATTATTTGAACAGAGTTTTCTTCATTATATTGATGTATTCATTTGAGAGAAATAGAGTTAAAAGGCATCCTATCCACTCTGCATGTAATATTTTATGAAATCAATACAATTCTAAGTTTCATTCCTATTATATCTTTGTCTCAGTAC
The DNA here is from genome assembly GCA_028583015.1 of Wollemia nobilis. Lineage (NCBI taxonomy): Eukaryota > Viridiplantae > Streptophyta > Pinopsida > Araucariales > Araucariaceae > Wollemia > Wollemia nobilis. The sequence continues at coordinate 14,759,645 of JAQPPZ010016436.1, read as the reverse complement.
TGTGTGTCACTGTGTAATGGATTACATTATTTGAATGCATTATACACATTTTTTAGTTGGTCAAATTTTAGTTTTATTGTGATATTTGAATAAGTCTAAGAGCACCAATTTTATTTTCCCCCTTCTCTCTATTCATGTTAAAATTATTGTTAAATTGCTATAACAACCCAATGAATCTAGGCACCGGTCTACATAAGGCATAACAAATGGTTATTTTCTTTCTTGATCATTTTAATATATATTGTTATATTAATTTGAAGCATGTAATTAACATTTTATCATAGAATTACCACTGGGGTTTCCTTACATGTTCTATAGTTTTACTTTAGCAATAGTCGTGTTTATCAGAACGAAGAGGTAGGTTGACTAGAGCCTGTAATAGCTCGTTGGTTTCAAACAAATTTTTTTAGCGTGACAATCGAATCCACATGGATGCAAGAATCAGTTCCAACAGTTTTTTGGCACCATTGTTGGGGAAGACTTGATAGAAATATTTAATTCTTAAAAGTTTTTCTCTTAGCGATATTATTTTTAATCAACGGTTGGCCAGTTATAATAAAGAAGTTTCATTTTAATTTTTACATTTTCTACGTTCTTTATTTTACCCATGGTTTTCAAACTTTAATTTTCTTTACGTTTCTTGATCTTCTTGAAAATTTTGGTTTCTTGATTTTCTTGAATTATCCCAAGAACCAACTCCCATGAGGATGAGTGATAATATCAAACATTCTTGATAAAGCATACATTGTTCTTTTCGTAACCTGATGCTGGTGACTCTGTCTGCAAACCCAAAAGATAAAAAATAAAAAATAGAGAGCAGAACATGCTGGAAAACACCAGGATAAGCGGTAAGGAGCTATTCCTAGAACTTGATAATCTAGAGGTATTTATACACAATAAGAAAACTCCACTTTTCAAGAGTATTGCTTAAAATAGTAGATCAAATTTGAGCGATAAAAAGTACGTAAAGAAAAATAAAAATACTATTACAGTTGGTATCATTGTAGATGAAAATTTGAATTCTATTATAGAAGATATATGTGATTATTCTTATTGCCCAATAAATAGTAATACTGAGGTAAATAATCCATTAGATCATATTCATATTACTCAGTCTCACATTCTTGTAAATGTTACTGCTGTAAATTTGAATCCTATAGCAAAAATGGCCTAGGTTAATGTTCATTTATGGATGACTAAAAAATATAGGCCTTTTGTATTACTCGTCAATTTAAATACCTTACCAAGTAAAGCTCACAAATACCTCCCTAAATTCTTAGGGAATACTACAATGACTGGAGAAGATCATATCAAAAGTTTCTTGTATGCAATGGATAGTCTGGAAGTTTAACATGAAGATGTAGTATTGAGACTATTTTTACATACTTTAGAAAAATATGTTGGAGAGTGGTTCAGTTCCCTTCCAAACAATGATATCCCAAACTTCACCAAAAACTGTGTTTCTAAATAAATACGGTGAAAGAAAAAATGAACAATCATTGTTGTTAGTGACATCAACATAATATTTTCAAATACTAGGAACAAAATCCCTGTCAACCTTAGACCTATTGATATTCATTCTATTTATTTTTATAAGAATACCTTTCAAGGAGAGTTTAACTATGAGCTGAGGCAATAACAAGCCACTACCATTGATTGTTGTATGGAAAAAGCAAAGGATATAGAAAGAAATATGCTTAAAAGTGGTAAGATGAAGACATATTCTCTAGAAGTCAACCTACCTAAGAGAAAACTTAAAAGAGTGGCATTTGATATACAAAGAAGAACCGAAATTGATCCAATGGAAAAATTGACCAGTCAAATGACTAAGATGTTCAATACCATGAACAAAAGGTTAGCAATAATTGAAAGAAATGGAAATAATAGTCAATATCCACAAACATAGTGACCACATGTTGACAATCATCCCCATTTTAAGAAAATTTTCAATAGAAATTGGGGAAACAACAATGGATCTGAAGAAGGAAATAGGAGTAGGAATAATGGGAATAATAACTAGAAAAAATGAGACTGTGATAGAGATCAGAATAGTGTTCCTAACCCTATACCATCTGCTAATGTAGGAGAGGGATTTCCCTATTTTTGATCTACTTTTTATGCACACCATAACCTTGATGCATGTGGAATTCACCTAAGTGATCAACGTAATGTAGATATGCATGCGAATCAGAATAGGATATAAGAATCAATGCTTGTTGGTCTATTGAAGATGAATCCAGAGAAAGGTTTTTTGAAGAAGATATGGACAAGTATGCTTCAAATCATCCTCAAATTTTAGGAACTGAAGGAACTAAAATCTTGTAGAAATCACATGAGTCAAGATATGATAATATGAAGCAAGGGAAATTAATCTCCACTGCTCAAGAAGTTGAAGAATTAGAAGCTACCCATGTTCTAAATTTAAGGAATAGAATAGTACCTAAAAGGATAGATAAAGCCTCTACAAGTGAAATAAGAAAACAAATTTTCACTAATAAAAACATCAATAAAGAGAAAACTGATAGAATCCTCAAAAAGATCACTCCTGAAGTAATAGAATCAGAGGAAGATATTCCTAAAGAAGAAAGTAATAAATCACTGGATATAAAGAAGATAGAATTTGATGTTGGGTTAGAACTCCGTAAGCAAAATGTTAATATCATATTTGGAGAAATTATGAAAGTTTAACAGTACAAAGAACAAGTATGCATAGAATTTGGATTAGTGGAACAAAAAGAAGACCCAACTTGCCATGTTGCTAGAAAAAATCAACATGATACAAGATCACCATCTACTATCAGACCCTTTTATGTATCATTAAGGTACAACTCACATGAAGGGGAAAGATATGTTATCCATAACTGTATGTTAGATAGTGGAGCCTCACACAATATCATGCCCAAATTAATAGCTGATCAAATGGGATTACTTTGTATTAGATATTCTGCCCTTGTTTCTGTAATGGACAGTAAACAAGTTCCTTGTATAGGGGTGATAACTGGATTATTAGTTTTCTTAGATAAACACCCCAAAAATGGCATTGTCATAGATGTTGTAGTAGTTGATGTTGACTCATTCTTCTCACTATTACTTAGTAGACATTGGGTAGAACAACTGGGAGGTTCAATTCAATTGGATTGGTCCTATGCTACGATCCCAATATCAAATAAAGAGAATATAATTTGAGAATGGAACCATTCAACAAACACTTCGTATAATTAATTCAAACATATGAAACAATGACAAACTTAGTTAACTCTATGGAAGAAAAAGGGATGGGAGTATACTCCATATGGCACAACCCATTCCTGGTGGAAGTACCAGAAGCAAAGAACATGGATCCAGAAGTTATGAAAATAGTAGATGTTGAATCAGATAGATTTTTGACTCAAGAAATGTGGACCATGTCTTTTGATGGAGCTAAATCACATTCTAGAGCAAGTGTAGGTGTAAATTTGACTGATATTAAAGGAAATTACCTTGGTATTCCTTACAAACTATAATTCCCTTGCACAAACAATGTATCTGAGTACAAATATTTACTACTAGGGTTAAGGAAAGTAAAATAACTAGTACTTGACTGTAACAAGAGATGCAGAGCTTATTATACTACAGATCAAAGGTAAATATCAGACTAAACACCCTAGGCTTAAGCAATATAAAAATGTAGTATTGGAATAAATTTATAAATTCTTAGCTTTCAATATATCATATATTCCTAGAGAATAAAATCATGTTGCAGATCTTTTAGCTTTAAATGCCTCAAGCCTAGATCATCTGGAGATAACTACAGAATATATGGATAGATTCCCAACTATCTTAGTCTATAAGCCTTCTATGCCATATAACATAGTCTATCTACAGGTGTTTCAGAATGATATAGATATTAAGTATTTTATGACTCCACAAAATCAATATACAGATGTAATCTGTGATGAAAAGGATGAAGACAAAATAAGAGATCAAATAGGAGAGCCAGTAGAAGTAATCCAGTTGAAAACTAAGAAGATACCTAAAGGATTAGTTTCTCTTGAAAGTCTATTTTATTATTTTGACAAATATTATAAGACTTTACACAGAGAAGTAATATCTGAATATATTAACATTGGTTCAATGAAATAACCCAGAATAGTTAAAGTAGACATGGCCTTACCTGCTAAAGAAAAGGCTGGATATATTAGTTTCTTAAAAAATAAAAAAGAACATTTTGCTTGGACTTATGAAGATCTGAAAACATTCAAAACATATGTAATGACACACATAATACCCTTAAAAGAAGATTCCAAACCATTTAGATAGAAACAAAGGAAGTACAACCCAACACTACACCCAATAATGCAAAAGGAAGTACAAAAGTTGCTGGATTCCAAGATAATCAGAAAGGTAAGATTTTCTTCATGGATATCCAATTTAGTACTAGTAAAAGAAAGAATGGGGATTTTGTTTTTTGGTAAGTATATTAATTTATATACAAAATGGGTTTTTTAAGAAAATTCCAAAACCTTATAACATGAGAGGTCGTAGCCTTTACCATTAGAAAGAGCCCCTTGGGCTAATACATTAGGTACCAAATGAAATATTTCCAAAAAAAATCATAGTGATGCCCATGAGGACTACATCAAACCCTCCCAATGGAGGTCAAAACAACTAAAAAAACATAAAAAACACATAAGCATCCATTATATAAATCGCTGCCACCAAACGAAAAAAAGGATCATGTCCCAGGAACCTCCCTTACACGTCCAGATCCTCCTGATCCTCCTAGGCCTCACGCCCATTAAAGTGCTTGAGGATCCTCACCATTGCATTTTTAGAGGAGAGGATGTTGGTCATCATGTCTAAAAAGAACTGGGGGGACAACCCCTCTACCTCACTCTCAGTTTCAGAGTTGATTTGTTGTGGTGGAGTCCCTTTCTCCTTCTTCACCTTCTTGAGCCGCAAAGACGATCAGGATGGGGTCAGGGTGTCAATATGCCCTCTCTTAGCTAGCTTGTTACGGGAAACTCTTTGGAGGGTTGCAATATTAGCCACTTCAGGGGGGCTACTTCGGATAAGGCTGGAAGTCCCATCCTCTTGAACAAAACCAGGACTACCTAGGGCTTGGGTAGCAATAGGATGGACAGCCTAGGGTAGAGGACGATTCATAGTGAAATGGTGGAATATGACACTCATTAACCCCTGGTGGATGGGAGGGTATGATGACTTCTTGCTCTTTTCGATAGTGAGGCCAAGGGAGTAGACAAGATAGTCAGGAATACAGACCTGCTTGGCATCCCTTAGATGGTTCACAAACCTGATGTGGAAACTACGTAGAGGCTTATCGAGATCATCGTAAGTAACATACTATATGATAGGGATGATGGAAAGGTTCCAAGGTTCAAGGAGGTCAGATCGAAGGAAGGCCGACTTATCCCACCCAAGGTTTCGTCCTTTTTCAAGGAATTGCTCCAATTCCTCTTCCCAATTGTGACGATCATGCCGAATTTTATGACTTACCATCGGCAGCGTAGTGACCTCACTCAAAAGCTCAATGGAGATTTTAAAATTTAGCCCCCTCACCATAACCTCGCCCTAGTTCCAGGAGTCCACAAAAGCGTCGGTGAAATTATCTTCGGGCCCTTGGAATTTTTGGAGGAAAGGGAGCATACCCTTGGCCTTCATAAACATCATGGCTTCGTCACATAGGGAAATCTCAATCAAATCAATGTAATGAGAAGCCATGGATTCAGGAAAACACATGCCAGGATCTAGGATAGGGAAGCCATATGACTATGCACCACACTCCAGGGGACATCTTACACCAAAAAAGACAAGGCTCATCCAAAAAACCACTAAATTAAATAGATTTTCTTTGGAGATGAGCCTCACATGCATGCAGGGAGGGCCATCATTACCAAAGATAGTGTTAGATCCAAGATGGTGGCAAATATTGATGCTGAGGTGGACATGCAATCTTCGAAGGTGCCATTCATTGCTGGAGGTAGTGGCACCTTTGGAAATTATGTCTAGAGAGGTGGATCAGAGCGTCCTCTCAAGGTGTCCCGGGAGAGGGCCAATGGTGATCTTCACTTGGGCACGTCGGACTCATCCAAATATCTATAGGGGAGATGAAAAAGCACCCACCTATATTCAAACTCTACCAAGAATGAGGGACAGGACCAGGGATCTGTTGGACCACCTTCCAAGGGCATTTGGGAAAGGATCATTCTCATTATTCTTGCCATGAATCATCATGATGGATGTGTCAATTGGACCCAGTGGTGCAGGTGACATGGATCTCCCCGAGCCCGTCCACCTAGGCTCGATCCTTTCATCATGCTTATGTGGAGACATTAATAATATCTTGGCTGGCGATCTTCTTAATTTTTTTTGGGAAACCCTGATGCCACACCAAAAGACATGTGGACTTTAAACCTTTGTTTTCTAAGTGGTCAGCTAGACCATTGCCCTCCCTGTAGGTATGCTTGATCTAGACCTTGTTCCTCTGACGTAGGATGCTTTTGGCCTCAGTGATGATATTGTAAACTTTCCACATCGGATCCTTGTAATTTGTCATGTATTTGGTGATGTTCAAAGAGTCCCCTTCAACAACCAAGGGATGTGGATCCTCTGTCATGAGCTACAGTCCTCTCAGCAGACCTCTAGCCTCTACGACATGATTGGTTTGATGTCCTAAGTTTTCATAGAAATCCATTACAAGCTTTCCATTATGATCGTGAACTGACCCCCCCGCAGTGGCCGCCCCTAGGTTGCCATAATATGCCCCATAAAAATTTAGCTTCAATCACCTTTGAGGAGGCTTGACCCATCTAACATTCTTCCTAGAGATCCACGGATCCTCCCGCTCCTTACTCTCCCCAGATAGCTTTAAGGATTTGAACAATCCTTCTTCAAACACATGTTTGGACCAAGGACTAGGGATAAGCTTGGCATTCTCAATGACAAAGGCAATGGCTCTATGAGAGACTAAGGAGGATCCCTGGGGAGGTGACCGAAGATATGACCATTTCATTCCAACCATACTTGCCACATAAAGTGGTGGAAGCAAGCATTCCATAGGAAACGAAGCTTAGGGTTTTTAAAATGATTAACCCATTGGAAGAAAGCCTCCTTGATGGTCTTGGGTGAAACCCATTGGATCTAGAAGGTGGAGAGGATGGCGTCAAGGACTGAATCAGTGTACCCACAGTGTAGGAAGAGATGGTCATAGGACTCACATGAAGACTTGCACAAGTAGCATCTATTGTCCAAAGAAAAAACCCTCTTGTGAAGATTGTAAATAGTGAGGGATTTGTTTTGAAAAGAAATCTAACAAAAGAAATTTACCTTTGGGATCACTCCTTTCCTCCAGACCATGTTGTGAGGAAAGTTTAAATTTAGCCCTTTGCACTGAAAACCATAGGCAGTTTTGATAGAGAAACCTCCATCATCGGTGCCCTTCCATATCAATCTGTCTGATCCTCTGCTAGTGGGGATGATGATGTAGTTGAGGATGGAGGACAAGAAGCCAGCCTCCATCTCTAGCCCTTCTGCGTTGATGAATTTCCACTGCAGGGAGCCATTTCTCCATTCAATGAAATCGGCCACCTTCTACCCAACATTGTTATCCAGGAAAATTTTAAGTTGAACCAGCCCGATATGTTCTGACAGAGCATCCTCTAGGGTCCACTTGTCATTCCAAAAGTCTATACTTTGACCATACCCAAGGATCCACCTGGTGCCATTTTGGATCAACTATCTGGATTGGTCAATGGCTTTCCAAAAAGTCAACCCCCTGGTGAGAATTCCACCCTCAAGAAGGGGAGTGTTGTTGAGGTATTTCCTCCTGATAATCCTAACCCATTCAACTGGTTCTTCCACTAGGATCCTCCAAGTGTTCTTGTTAATGAGTGCTAGGTTCATCATGGCCATTATTTTGAGCCCTAACCCATGTTTATTTTTGCTTCTACACACTTTGTCCTAGGCTACCAGAGGGATCCTGGACTTATCTTCATTTCCTAACCAAAGGAAATTCCTTTGAGCCTTCTTGATCTTGAGAATAACTGAGGAAGACAATTTGAATACAAACTCGAAGAAGGTCAGAATCCCTTAGACGAATGCCATGGTAAGGGTTGCCTTGGCAGCTTGGGATAGGAGCTTGCCTTTCCACAAAGCCAACTTTTTGTGGATCCTATCAATCATCATATTCCACATCCCTTCCTTTGCACACCCACAAAAAATAGGGAGGCCAAGATAGGTGGTGGGAAGGTAGTCAATAGAGCAACCCAAGATCCTTGCAATCTGAACTTGATGCTTGGCCTAGGTCTTGATGAAAAAGATCTTGCTTTTGATGTAATTTAATTTTTGGTTGGAAACCTTCTCATAGAGTCCAAGGATTCATTTGATAGATTTAGCTTGAGCTACTGACTCAATGGTGGACAGAAACATGTCATCCAAAAACATCTAATGGATGATCGCATCAATATCTGAGGCAGGGAGGATACCTGTCACCTTCTTCTAACGTTGACCATCCTTGAGAGCTCTTCCCAATGCTTCTCCAAGGATAATGAAAAGGATGGGGGATAGAGGATCCCCTTGGTGTAAACCTCTTGAGCTCTGAAAGAACCCGGTGGGAGAGCCATTGACAAGGACTGAGAACCAGGAAGAGGAAATGTAGCCTTGGATGAGATCGACCCACATGTTAGTCACACAATGACACTGAGAGGGGGGGTGAATCAGTGTAGCTCTTTAAAACTTAAATCTTAAACTCTTAAAGTCAAAATAATGAAAACTTAAAACCAAATAAAGCAAGTATAACAAGATAAAATCGTACAACACAAGATGTACCGAGGTTCACCGATTTGGCTACTCCTCAAAAATGATTGTTTGGACTCCCATCCAAATCCATCTTTTGCAAAGCACCAAATTTACAATCAATTTACTAGAACCCACTCGAAGGAGCATCAACCCCTGATTTACCAGCACCAACTGGAAGGAGCACCAACCCCTGATGCTAAGCACCAACTTGGACTTCAATTTTGAAACTAGAAGATTGACATAAAAATGCCTTCACTTTTACAAGACCCTGACTGGTCTATTGCTTACCCAACATCACCCATAATTCACAAAACATACACCCTTCTCACTCGCCTCTCGCTCTATTGAAATTCTCCAAGCAACACTCCTTTTATAACAATCCTTTCTCTTTGTAACTCCAGTTGTAACTCCTTCTTTCATATTCTCATACGCCACTTGTCAATTGTAACTACTTCTTTATGTAACTCCTTTTGTTTATATTGAGAAGGCATTTCGTCAAACACGTCACATGCAAATAATTGACACCATATTATCCTACCATGACTGTTCATTTTCTCGATCATGACTATTCATTTTCTCCTTCGATGACTGTTCATTTTCTCCTTCGATGACTGTTCGTTTTCTCTTTGTATGACTGTTCATTTTCTCTTTGCATGACTATTCATTTTCTCCTTCGATGACTGTTCATTTTCTCCTTCATGAATATTCTTTTTCTCCTTGCACGACTGTTCATTTTCTCTTTGCATGTCTATTCATTTTCTCTTTGCATGTCTGTTCATTTTCTCTTTGCATGACTGTTTGTTTTCTCCCTGCATGACTGTTCATTTTCTCCTTGCATGACTTTTCATTTTCTTTTTCAATGACTATTTGTTTTCTCCTTCATGACTGTTCATTTTCTTTTCCCTTGTGCATGCATTTGTTTTGGTTTTCAAAAAAGGCTTTTCATTTCTATTTTGAGGCCCTTCGTTTCCTTTTCTCCACATGGGCATGCGTCCGCTTCTTTCCATGTGTAACGACCATCTTAAATGATTTCAAATCATTAAATATTCCTTATTGGTCCACGTCACTATGCAGACTTCAGTTTCACCATCCTGATGTTCATCACTAATATCAGACGCACTGTCAACTACTCTGTTCCTTTGGCAAAAATGCAACATGTCACGATATCATGACACTTTTGTTTCTCTGCTTGCCTGCCCTTTTTGAGTCACGAAAATGCGACATGTCGCAATATCGTGACACTTTTGTTTCTCTGCCTGCCTACCCTTTTTGAGTTGCGAAAATATGACATGTCACGATATCGTGACACTTTTGTTTCTCTGTCTGCTTGTCCTTTTTGAGTTGCGAAAATATGACATGTCGTGATATCACGACACTTTTGTTTCTCTTTCTGCCTACCCTTTTTGAGTCACAAAAATGTGACATGTCGTGATATCGTGACACTTTTGTTTCTCTACCTGCCTACCCTTTTTGAGTCACGAAAATGCGACATGTCACGATATCGTGACACTTTTTCCTTCTTGCTCTTTCTCTTTTCTTTGGACCATGAAAATACAACATGTCGTGATATCGCGACACTTTTTTCTCCTTGCTCTTTCTCTTTGCTTTGGCCCACGAAAATACATGTCACGATATCACGACACTTTTTCTCCTTGCTCTTTCTCTTTGCATTGGCCCACGAAAATACAACATGTCGCGATATCATGACACTTTTTCTCTTTGCTCTTTATCTTTGCTTTGGCCCATGAAAATACAACATGTCGCGATATTGTGACACTTTTTCTCCTTGCTCTTTCTCTTTGCTTTGGCCCGCAAAAATACAACATGTCGCGATATCGCGACACTTTTTTCTCTTTGCTCTTTCACTTTGCTTTGGCCTAAGAAAATACAACATGTCACGATATTGTGACACTTTTTTCTCCTTGCTTTTTTGCTTCTCTTTTGGTCACAAAAATGCAACATGTCGCGATATCATGATAATTTTTTCTCCTTGCTTTTTTGCTTCTCTTTTGGCCATGAAAATGCAACATGTCGCGATATCGCGACACTTTTTTCTCCTTGTTTTTTCGCTTCTCTTTTGTCTGCGAAAATGCAACATGTCGCGATATCGTGATACTTTTTTCCTCCTTGCTTTTTCGCTTCTCTGTTTACTGCAAAAATGCAACATGTCGCGATATCGTGACACTTTTTTTCTCTTTGCGGTGTTTTGCTTTTTCTTTGATCTTTAGCATATGGGCCACTTCGGTCTTCTTGGAAAATATGCAAAAAGGTGGATAAACATCCTCATAAGAATTTAACATCACTGTACATACTCTAAATAACCTCTAAACTCCTGTCCACTGCATCAACCGATCTATCTGACTATGTTGACAACAATGACAATACTGTCGTTGCACCTTGCTCAACAATCTCCCCATTTGGAATTGTTGGCAACACACGTGCAATTTCCTGTAACTCTTCTCCCCCTTTGACAACAATATCAAAGGGCTACTGCAAACTCCCCCTGAGTCCATGTAAAACATTCTCAAGCAAAAATTATTACACTTAGAAAAAATCACAAACATGAGCAAAAAGATAAACAAATACACAAATGCTCCCCCTAAGAATGTGGTCTCGATAGCTAGTCAATTCTTGGAAAGCGTGACCACTCCCTTTTTTGAGCTGATTTTTACTAGATTGTCAAAACTAATATGACCGAGCCTCTTGTGCCACAACGAATTTTCTTCTTCCTGTCCAATCAAGCAAGCTCCTTCTGAAGTATCTGAGAGAGTGTACAAGTTGCCGGATGTCCTTGATCCAGTTGCTATCAACTTTCCACTATTTGCTTTTCCGACTTCACAACCCCTGCTTCTTAAAAATCACTTCATGACCTCTAACATAAATCTGACTTACGCTCAACAAGTTATGCTTCAGACCAACCACAAACAAGACTTCTTTTGACTTGATTTTTCCGTCACTAATCTTAACTGAACCTTTGCCAACTATCTTAGCTCCATCATTATTTCCAAATTTTACTGAACCACCTTCATATTGCTGTAACTTCTCAAATTTTTGTTTGTCACATGTCATATGACTGGAGCATCCACTATCAAGTATCCATGGTGTAGATTTATTCTATGCTTTAAATGTTGTTTATACGATCAAGGATTCCTTTTCTTCCTTATATTGCCATTTTTCTTTCCACTCTGGTTTGATTACGGTTTTGGGCTCTTGTTTTGACTTTTCTTTTTCAGTAGCTTGTGCATGTTTTTCGGGAAATTTTCTATTTTGTCTCATTCCATTTGGTTGAAATTTTCTTCCTTGAAATTGATTTGATGCAAATGTACTTTGACAATTTCTTGCAATGTGCCCAAAATTATGACAGTTATAACATTCTACTGCATAATCCATCAAAGGTGAAAAAACATTTCTACTGGTAAAATTCCTTGGTCCTACATTATACTTGCAATCTAAAGTCTTATGTCCATAACCATTGCATTTAAAATAGTAACCAAAAAAGAGATGATTGAATCTAGGTGATGGTATTTGCCATGTTGTCGTAGGAGTCATAAATCTTCTTCTTCCTTGATGTGTGACATTGGTGAATCCATCATTGTCAATTCTCCTTTCGTGTCTTGCATTATTACTTTCTTTTGCATGAGTCAATTTTTCTTGATCAACCTGTTTCTTATCTTCATTCTTTGATCCATTTGATGATTCTCCTTCATCAAATCCCAAACCAAATTTGATGCTTGTAGTCCTTTGGTTATTTATGATCTTATCCAACTTCATTGAACTTTCTTCACGTTTGTGATAAAAACTAATTTTACGATTCATCTCTTCTATCTACATCCTTAAACCAACAATCTCTTCTTCTAGCTTGCTGTAATAATCTATTTTCATGGTTATTTGCACTTCGAGATCTTCAGATATTTTCTTAGATTATTCTATTTGTACTTTCAAACTGGTTATGATTTCATTTGCATCCTCAAGCTTTCTTGAAATTTTCTTATTTTTTTTTCTTTCTATCTTCAATTCATCTAGAGCTGCAATTAGTTCCTCTTCCAAATTTACTTCTTCATCACATTCTTGTTCTTTTTCTATTTTTTCTTCTTTGAGTGCCATAAAAAGAGCTTCACCTATTTCCTTTTCAGAATCCTCACTATAACTATCTTCTGATGAACTGACATTCTTGGAGATGAAACTTTTCTTCTTGAAGTTGCCTTTTCTAAAATTTGTTTTTTTCTTCCAGTCACTTCTTTCTTGGTGTGATCCTTCATCACTTTTGTTCTTCTCATTAAGTGGAAATTTAGCTGCAAAATGCCCAATGCCTCCACAATTGAAACATTTAAATGGTAACTTTCCTCTATATTTTCCTTTTCCCCTTTTTAGTTTTCGAACAAAGTTTGCTTCATATTCTCATACGCCACTTGTCAATTGTAACTACTTATTTATGTAACTCCTTTTGTTTATATTGAGAAGGCATTTCGTCAAACACGTCACATGCAAATAATTGACACCATATTCTCCCACCATGACTGTTCATTTTCTCGGTCATGACTGTTCGTTTTCTCCTTCGATGACTATTTGTTTTCTCCTTCGATGACTATTTGTTTTCTCCTTCGATGACTATTTGTTTTCTCTTTGCATGTCTGTTCATTTTCTCTTTGCATGACTGTTCGTTTTCTCCTTTGATGATTGTTTGTTTTCTCCTTCATGACTATTCATTTTCTCCTTGCATGACTTTTCGTTTTCTCTTTGCATGTCTGTTCGTTTTCTCCCTGCATGACTGTTTGTTTTCTCCCTGCATGACTGTTTGTTTTCTCCTTGCATGAATTTTCATTTTCTTTTTTTGATGGCTATTCGGTTTCTCCTTCATGACTGTTCATTTTCTTTTCCCTTGTGCATGCATTTGTTTTGGTTTCCGAAAAAGGCTTTTCATTTCTATTTTGAGGCCCTTCGTTTCCTTTTTCTCCACATGGGCATGCGTCCGCTTCTTTCCATGTGTAATGACCATCTTAAATGATTTCAAATCATTAAAGATTCCTTATTGGTCCACGTCACTATGCAGACTTCAGTTTCACCATCCTGATGTTCATCACTAATATCAGACGCACTATCAACTACTCTATTCCTTTGGTGAAAATGTAACATGTCACGATATCGTGACACTTTTGTTTCTCTGCCTGCCTGCCCTTTTTGAGTCACGAAAATGTGACATGTCGCGATATCGCAACACTTTTGTTTCTCTTCCTGCCTACCCTTTTTGAGTCACGAAAATGCGACATGTCATGATATCGTGACACTTTTGTTTCTCTGCCTGCCTGCCATTTTTGAGTCATGAAAATGCGACATGTCGCGATATCGTGACACTTTTGTTTCTCTGCCTGCCTGTCATTTTTGAGTCGTGAAAATATGACATGTCACGATATCGTGACACTTTTTCCTTCTTGCTCTTTCTCTTTGCTTTGGATCATGAAAATACAACATGTCACGATATCGTGACACTTTTTTCTCCTTGCTCTTTCTCTTTGCTTTGGCCCACGAAAATACAACATGTCACGATATCGTGACACTTTTTCTCCTTGCTCTTTCTCTTTGCATTGGCCCGTGAAAATACAACATGTCACGATATCGTGACACTTTTTCTCCTTGCTCTTTCTCTTTTCTTTGGCCCACAAAAATACAACATGTCATGATATCGTGACACTTTTTCTCCTTGCTATTTCTCTTTTCTTTGGCCCACAAAAATACAACATGTCGCGATATCGCAACATTTTTTTCTCTTTGCTCTTTCGCTTTGCTTTGGACCGTAAAAATACATGTCGCGATATCACGACACTTTTTTTCTCCTTGCTTTTTCGCTTCTATTTTGGCCGTGAAAATGCAACATGTCGCGATATCGCGACACTTTTTTATCCTTGCTTTTTCACTTCTCTTTTGGCCGTGAAAATGCAACATGTCACGATATCGCGACACTTTTTTCTCCTTGCTTTTTCGCTTCTATTTTAGCCTCAAAAATTCAACATGTCGTGATACCGCGACATTTTTGTCCTCCTTGCTTTTTCGCTTCTCTGTTGGCCGCAAAAATGCAACATGTCGCGATATCGCGATAATTTTTTCTCTTTACGATGTTTTGCTTTTTCTTTGATCTTTAGCATATGGGCCACTTCGGTCTTCTTGGAAAATATGCAAAAAGGTTGATAAACATCCTCATAAGAATTTAAAATCATTGTACATACTCTGAATAACCTCTGAACTCCTGTCCACTACATCAACCGATCTATCTGACTGTGTTGACAACAATGACAATACTGTCATTGCACCTTGCTCAACACCACAGGGGGTGGAAGCCAAAATTGAGAATGATATTCTGAAGGAAACATTTATCAACCCTATCAAATGCTTTGTTCATATCCAACTTAAGAAACATGGCAACCTTCTTAGAAATTGAGGCCGAATGCAGGGTTTCATGGATCGAGATGACCCCATCCAGGATGTTCCTCCCTTTTACCGATCTGCCTTGGTATTGATCAATTATGAGGGGAAGTATGGCCTTCATCCTGTTGGCCATAACCTTCGTCAAAACTTTGTATATGATGTTCCATAGGCTGATGGGCCTATAATCAGAGATGGATTTGCAAGCAGAGACTT
The DNA here is from genome assembly GCA_028583015.1 of Wollemia nobilis. Lineage (NCBI taxonomy): Eukaryota > Viridiplantae > Streptophyta > Pinopsida > Araucariales > Araucariaceae > Wollemia > Wollemia nobilis. The sequence goes on along the minus strand of JAQPPZ010016436.1, from coordinate 14,744,216 downwards.
TCGAGATGAGAGCCAAGAAAGTGGAATTGAAACTACGAGGGAACGACTTTGGTTTCCTGAATTTCTCTAATAGCCTTACATACATCATTCCCAACCACATCCCACATATTTTGGAAGAAAATTTGAGAGAACCCATCTGGTCTAGGGGCTTTATTGGGTTGCATTGAAAACAAGGCCTCTTTAACTTCATCGCAAGTGAAGGGATCCACCAGTCTGGAGTTGAAGTCCTAAGGAACGATGCTGGGGATATTAGCAAGAAGAGCATCTTGAGCTTTACTATTACCCTCTAAGGTACTTCCCAAGAGGTTCTAGAAGAAAGACACTACTTCAGTCCTGATCTCCATAATGTCAGTGAAAGCTGATCCATTGTTGCACACAATCTCCCTGATCTTGTTGGATACCCTGTGTCGCATGGTGGAGGCATGAAAGAACCTTGTATTAGAATTGCCTTCCTTGAACCATAGGTCTCTTGAATTCTACCTCCAAAAGGTTTCCTCTCTAGCCAAGATATTATGGAATTATGCTAGGAGGTTCCTTTCCTCCTCCCTAGTGGGGTTGTTGTGGTCCCTTGCTTCGATTCTCCTTTCTATCTCCTAAAGTTTCTCAGTAATAGCTTTCTTATTGGCAAAAAGGTTGCCAAAGACCTCCCTATTCCAAACTTTTAGGTTTTATTTGACCATCTTCAGCTTTTGAGCCAACTGAGAAGTGGTAGACCCTATGACACTTTGATGCCACCAAGCGGACACTTGATTTTTGAACTCCTTGTGTTGGGTCCACATGGCTTTGAAATGAAAAGAAGTTTTGAAGGAGGGAGACCTACCAGATTCAAGGAGGATGGGATTGTGGTTTGATTCGATCTGATTTAAGGCCAGCAAAGTGGCATCACCAAATCATGGGATAACTTCTTGAGAAATTAGGAACCTATCCATCTTGACATGGATGAGTCCGCTATCAATCCTCATGTTACTCCAAGTAAAAGAGGATCCTTTGAGCTGAATATCCATGAGCTCATTGGTATTGACAAACCCTCTAAAATCCTCCATGCTTTTGCTATAAGATTCATTGCCTCCTCTATTTTCATATGGATGTAAAGGATTATTGAAGTCCCCTGCTAAGATCCAAGGAAAGGTGTTAAAGGTGGTACTCATTTGAGTTATTATTTCCCACATTGCAACCCGCTCAATGGGTGAGTTTGGGGTGTAAATATTTGACAGAATCCAAGACTTCTTATTGGTCTTGAAATGAAATAAAATGTTTAGGATCCCATTCGAGGATGACAAAAGCCTTCCTTTGACCAGGGTAGGATCCCAAAGACACATAAGCCCCCTCGATGTGCCTTGAGCAAGACTGATAAGACAATATCCATTGGCCCAAATTGCCTTGGCAACCATTCAAGAATAGAATTCATCGATTTTGATTTCTTGCATAATGAATATGGAAGGATTAATCCTTTTTCTTAGGTCAGCCACCATTCTCTACTTGGCTGCCTCATTTAGGCCCCACACATTCCATGAGAGGACCTTCATATCAAGGGTTTAGGGTTTTTCCTACCTCCCTTCACCAACTGGAAGGGGGGTTTGGCGTAGCAAGGATCCTTCTCCTTGCTCACTAGTTTTCTTACCTTATTCTATAGTGGCACTCTGGCCAGCCTCCTAAGGTGCTCGATGAGTAGTATTATGCATGATGTGTTGTGGGACTACCGACGGTTCCTTGTTGAGAGGGGAGATACCCTGGTTCCTTTGCATACCCTTGGTTGGACCTACTGCCTTTTGGTTATGGGTCCTCAAACCAGGGAACTGATTCGGTAGATGACATTGGGTGCAACAGTGAGTACAAAATGCAGGCTTGTTTTCATACTCGATGGGCTGCCTCCTGACCATATGAGATCCTCTATACAAATTGATGGAGGGTAGCTCTGTTTCCAAGTTAGCAAAGACACAGAAGTGGGCATGGACCATCCTAGATTAGAATTTGGTGGAGTTATTGATGGAAATGAGCTCACCTATGGAGCAGGCTATCCCTTGAATGACATCCTCATGCCAGAACTGGAAAGGGAGGTTTGGAAATTGAACCCACAGAGGAGCTACATTTATGTTTTAAGTTTTGAGTTTAAAATAATCCCCCCAATTTAGCAGAAAGAGGCTCCTGCATCCAAGGAACCAGGGTCCCCCAACTAAGATGTTGCAGCAGTCCTCCTGAGTATTGAGTCTGATAGCAAAGAAACCTTGAGAGAGAGCAACGGTTTCCATGTTTCCACTAGTTTTCTACTTGGAAAATGCTCATTTTCATATCATCTCCATGTATGGTCTCCCTCCTACAAACTTTCCAATCAGAGTGAAATGCTCAAGCTCCATGTAGCTATCCATTAGGTCTTCGGGGATAACCAGGTCTATTCCATAAGGAAGAAGTTCTTGGGAGGGTTGCTTTGTTGAGGATCCTGGCCTTAGGACCTGAGTGTAGGACCCTATTTGGTTTAGTTTTAGCCCGCCCTTTTGTCCCTCCTTGTCAGGAGGGTATTTTCCATGCTTGTTCGACCCATCCACCTAGGTCCCTGATGCGTCAGCCACTGCCTTGTCAATTGTGCCATGATTGGTCCCTCCTAGACTCTCGCTTGACCGTCCTACCTCCTTTCTTCTGTATCCTCCCATTCGCTCTCCATATATCCCTTGATCACTACCTTTCCCACTCTCCATCCTTAAAGAATGGAGATATTAGACTCTGTAGATTTTAGAAATTTAAATAAAAGTTCATTAAAATACAATTACCCATTACCCAACATGAAACAATTATTTCAAGCAGTAGTTGGATCAACTAGATTGTCTCTGTTAGATGGATTTTTAGGGTACAATCAAATTTAGATAAATCCAAAAGATAGACATAAGGCAACATTCACTACCCCCTGGGGCACATTTGAATATTTAAGGATACCTTTTGGACTAATGAATGAAGGTATTACTTTTCAAAGAGCAATGGACTTTGCCTTTAAAGGATTGATGTTCAAAATTGTAGTTGTATACCTAGATGACATCACTATATTTTCTAAAAATCCAGAGGATCATCTAGAAAATTTAATTGTAGTTTTTGCTCAGTGCAAGGAATTTGGAATTTCTTTAAATCCCAAGAAATACCTATTTGGAACTAAACAAGGAAATTTATTAGGACATAGTTTTAGAAAAAAATGATAAACATTTATCCAGACATAATTGAAGCTATTTCCAAAATTGTCCCTCCCAAAAATTTAAAAGGAGTTAGGTCATTCTTTGGCAAGATAAATTTCATCAGAAGATTTGTTCCAAAATTTTCAGAGATGACCAAACTCATAAATGATATGGTTAAGAAAACTGGAGAAATAAAATGGACAGTTAAGAATTTGGAAGCATTTAACAAAATCAAAGAAGCTATATCAACCAATCTATCCCTAAGTTGTCCTGATTATGCAAAAGATTTTAATATTTATTCTTATGCATCTGAACACTCCATTGCTGTAGTTATTTCATAGAAATATGATAAAAATAATGAAAGGTCAATAGCCTTCATTAGTTTTGGTCTAAAAGGAGCACATCTTAAATACACCTTGCTAGAAAAACATGCTTATGCAGTCATCCAATCTCTAAACACTTCAAAGGTATATTTGGATCAAAAAAATTTATTGCTATATCCCTTTCATATTAATAAAAGATATTTTTTCTCAATCAGAGCCATTAGGAAAACCAACAAGATGGATGGTAAAGCTCCTGCAATATGATGTTGAATTCAAAATAGTTAAAATTGTCAAAGGACAGGGTTTAGCTAAATTGTTGGTCAAAAAATAAGAAGGATTCAAAAATGTTCTCACAATAGATGAGGCATATGATGTCAAAAGAATCAATAATATTGAATGCAAATGGTGTGAGGAAATATTGTCATACTTACAAAATTTTTCATTCCCTAAATATATGTCAACAAACAGAATGAGGTTAGTCAAGATTCAAGCCCAGAAATATTATATGCAAGATGGTGTGCTATACTGGAAACACCTTGATGGTGTATTATTAGTCTATTTATATGAAAGTTAAGTCTCAAAAATAATCAACGAATTTCATGATGGTTTTTATGGAGGACATTTCGCTCCAAGAGCTACAACTAATAAAATTATGAGAGCAGGATATTATTGGCCATCTATTTTCAAGGATGTATATAAATATGTTAGGAACTGTCATAATTATCAGGTTTTTGTAGGAAAGAAGCAATTGGTAGACATGCCCCTCAAGCCAGTAATCCTTGAAGCACAATTCACACAATGTGGTATTGACCTAATTGGATAAATCAAGCCTAATTCATCTGGTCAACACAAGTGGATCACAACTGCAATAGATTACTTTACAAAGTGGGTAGAAGTTGCACCCTTGAGAACATCCACTACTACCACTGTCATCAAATTATTGGAAGAAAACATTTTGATCAGGTTTGGAGTTCCTCAAAAATTGGTTACAGATAGTGCATAGTATTTTGTTTCGTATGAAATGGTAGAATTTTATGCTCAATATGGAATTGAATTATCCCATTCTGCTAATTATTACCTCCAAGGAAATGGTCTTGCTGAGTCATCAAATAAAAATGTAATAACCAAAATAAAAATATCATTGGGTAAGAAAAAAATAGGGTGGGATAGTGAACTTAAATTTTCTTTGTGGGCCGATAGGCTGTCTGTTAAAAGAAACACAAGAAGAGCCTCTTATGAGATGGTATATGGAGAGAAGGCCCTGTTACCTTCAAAAATAGAAAAATTGGCACTTTACCTCCTATTTCAAGACCATAAAGACCCCAATCCCATACAGATAAGGCTTGACCAAATTGTCCTATTAGAAGAGCAAAGAAGAGAGACCCTTAATAGAATGATGGAACAAACCCATAAAACAATGAAATTATTTAATAAGAAATCCAAGGGTACTCCTTTTTCTCAAGGAGATATATTCATCTATTGGGATCCTAAAAATGATAAGCATGGTGAAAAAGGTAAATTTGAAACTAAATGGATTGACCCATACCAAATAGCCCATGTTATCAACCAAAATACATACAAGTTGCAGATCTTGCAAGGTAAAATTATGGCTATCCCTATTAATGGCCAACACCTCAAAATGTACAATCCCTATTGAAGGTGAATAAAATAAAAGAAAAAAAAAAGAAAGTGGAAAAAAAAACCCAAAAATAGAGTGTTTTATTTTTAGCTCTTATTTTCTTGTTTATTTTAATTCTGAGTTTATTGTACGCATGATATTCTTAGTTTGATGAGTATATATTATTGTTGATTCCACCAAAAAAAAAGGATATTTATTTTAGATTCTGATGAGGTTTACAATTTAAATATGAGTTTTTATGCAATAGTTGTTTGATATGAGATAAAATAGAAGGAAAATAAAGCTGATTGAAACATCATGTCAAAGCCCCACATTAAAAATGATACTTAAGGTTAATTCAAAGGTCCAAATAACTGAGTTATATTTGAGAGGATGGTTAAACCAAAAATTATTACACTTTGAGTTAAGGCCAGCAGAGTGGCATCACCAAATCATGGGATAACTTCTTGAGAAATTAGGAACCTATCCATCTTGACCTGGATGAGTCTGCTATCAATCCTCATGTTACTCCAAGTAAAAGAGGATCCTTTGAGCTGAATATCCATGAGCTCATTGGTATTGAAAAACCCTCTAAAATCCTCCATGCTTCTGCTGTAAGAGTCATTGCCTCCTCTATTTTCATATGGATGCAAAGGATTATTGAAGTCCCCTGCTAAGATCCAAGGAAAGGTGTTAAACGTGGTACTCATTTGAGTTAATATTTACCACATCGCAACCCGCTCAATGGGTGAGTTTGGGGTGTAAATATTTGACAGAATCCAAGAATTCTTATTGGTCTTGAAATGAAAGAAAATGTTTAGGATCCCATTCGAGGATGACAAAAGCCTTCCTTTGACCAGGGTAGGATCCCAAAGACACATAAACCCCCTCGATGTGCCTTGAGCAAGACTAATAAGACAATCTCCATTGGCCCAAATGGCCTTGGCAACCTTTCAAGAATAGAATTCATCGATTTTGATTTCTTGCATAATGAATATGGAAGGATTAATCCTTTTTCTTAGGTTAGCCACCAATCTCTGCTTGGTTGCCTCATTTAGGCCCCACACATTCCATGAGAGGACCTTCATATCAAGGGTTTAGGGTTTTTCCTATCTCCCTTCACCAGCTGGAAGGGGGGTTTGGCCTAGCAAGGATCCTTCTCCTTGCTCACTAGTTTTCTTACCTTATTCTATAGTTGCACTCTGGCCAACCTCCTAAGGTGCTCGATGAGCAGGATTATGCATGATGTGTTGTGGGACTACCGACGGTTCCTTGTTGAGAGGGGAGATACCCTGGTTCCTTTGCATACCCTTGGTTGGACCTACTGCCTTTTGGTTATGGGTCCTCAAACCAGGGAATTGATTCGGTAGATGACCTTGGGTGCAATAGTGAGTACAAAAGGCAGGCTTGTTTTCATACTCGATGGGCTGCCTCCTGACCATATGAGATCCTCTGTACAAATTTATGGAGGGTAGCTCTGTTTCCAAGTTAGCAGAGACACAGAAGTGGGCATGGACCATCCTGGATTAGAATTTGGTGGAGTTATTGATGGAAATGAGCTCACCTATGGAGCAGGCTATCCCTTGAATGACATCCTCATGCTAGAACTGGAAAGGGAGGTTTGGCAACTGAACCCACAGAGGAGCTACATTTATGTTTTAAGTTTTGAGGTTAAAATAATCCCCCCAATTTAGCAGAAATAGGCTCCTGCATCCAAGGAACCAGGGTCCCCCAACTAATATGTTGCAGCAGTCCTCCTGAGTATTGAGTCTGATAGCAAAGAAACCTTGAGAGAGAGCAACCGTTTCCATGTTTCCACTAGTTTTCTACTTGGAAAATGCTCATTTTCATATCGTCTCTATGTATGGTCTCCCTCCTACAAACTTTCCAATCAGAATGAAATGCTCAAGCTCCATGTAGCTATCCATTAGGTCTTCGGGGATAACCAGGTCTATTCCATACGGAGGCAGTTCTTGGGAGGGTTGCTTTGTTGAGGATCTTGGCCTTAGGACCTGAGTGTAGGACCCTCTTTGGTTTAGTTTTAGCCCGTCCTTTTGTCCCTCCTTGTCAGGAGGGTATTTTCCATGCCTGTTCGACCCATCCGCCTAGGTCCCTGATGCGTCAGCCACTGCCTTGTCAACCGTGCCATGATTGGTCCCTCCTGGACTCTCGCTTGACCGTCCTACCTCATTTCTTTTGTATCCTCCCAGTCGCTCTCCATCTATCCCTTGATCACTACCTTTCCCACTCTCCATCCTTAAAGAATGGAGATATTAGACTCTGTAGATTTTAGAAATTTAAATAAAAGTTCATTAAAATACAATTACCCATTACCCAACATGAAACAATTATTTCAAGCAGTAGTTGGATCAACTAGATTGTCTCTGTTAGATGGATTTTTAGGGTACAATCAAATTTAGATAAATCCAAAAGATAGAAATAAGGCAGCATTCACTACCCCCTGGGGCACATTTGAATATTTAAGGATACCTTTTGGACTAATGAATGAAGGTGTTACTTTTCAAAGAGCAATGGACTTTGCCTTTAAAGGATTGATGTTCAAAATTGTAGTTGTATACCTAGATGACATCACTATATTTTCTAAAAATCCAGAGGATCATCTAGAAAATTTAATTGTAGTTTTTGCTCAGTGCAAGGAATTTGGAATTTCTTTAAATCCCAAGAAATACCTATTTGGAACTAAACAAGGAAATTTATTAGGACATAGTTTTAGAAAAAAATGATAAACATTGATCCAGACAGAATTGAAGCTATTTCCAAAATTGTCCCTCCCAAAAATTTAAAAGGAGTTAGGTCATTCTTTGGCAAGATAAATTTCATCAGAAGATTTGTTCCAAAATTTTCAGAGATGACCAAACTCATAAATGATATGGTTAAGAAAACTGGAGAAATAAAATGGATAGTTAAGAATTTGGAAGCATTTAACAAAATCAAAGAAGCTATATTAACCAATCTATCCCTAAGTTGTCCTGATTATGCAAAAGATTTTAATATTTATTCTTATGCATCTGAACACTCCATTGCTGTAGTTCTTTCACAGAAATATGATAAAAATAATGAAAGGTCAATAGCCTTCATTAGTTCAGGTCTGAAAGGAGCACATATTAAATACACCTTGCTAGAAAAACATGCTTATGCAGTCATCCAATCTCTAAAACACTTCAAAGGTATATTTGGATAAAAAAAAAATTATTGCTATATCCCTTTCATATTAATAAAAGATATTTTTTCTCAATCAGAGCCATTAGGAAAACCAACAAGATGGATGGTAAAGCTCTCGCAATATGATGTTGAATTCAAAATAGTTAAAATTGTCAAAGGACAGGGTTTAGCTAAATTGTTGGTCAAAAAATAAGAAGGATTCAAAAATGTTCTCACAATAGATGAGGCATATGATGTCAAAAGAATCAATAATATTGAATGCAAATGGTGTGAGGAAATATTGTCATACTTACAAAATTTTTCATTCCCTAAATATATGTCAACAAACAGAATGAGGTCAGTCAAGATTCAAGCCCAGAAATATTATATGCAAGATGGTGTGCTATACTGGAAACACCCTGACGGTGTATTATTAGTCTGTTTATATGAAAGTTAAGTCTCAAAAATAATCAACGAATTTCATTATGGTTTTTATGGAGGACATTTCGCTCCAAGAGCAACAACTAATAAAATTATGAGAGCAGGATATTATTGGCCATCTATTTTCAAGGATGTATATAAATATGTTAGGAACTGTCATAATTGTCAGGTTTTTGTAGGAAAGAAGCAATTGGTAGACATGCCCCTCAAGCCAGTAATCCTTGAAGCACAATTCACACAATGTGGTATTGACCTAATTGGATAAATCAAGCCTAATTCATCTGGTCAACACAAGTGGATCACAACTGCAATAGATTACTTTACAAAGTGGGTAGAAGTTGCACCCTTGAGAACATCCACTACTACCACTGTCATCAAATTATTGGAAGAAAACATTTTGATCAGGTTTGGAGTTCCTCAAAAATTGGTTATAGATAATGCATAGTATTTTGTTTTGTATGAAATGGTAGAATTTTATGCTTAATATGGAATTGAATTATCCCATTCTGCTAATTATTACCTCCAAGGAAATGGTCTTGCTGAGTCATCAAATAAAAATGTAATAACCAAAATAAAAATATCATTGGGTAAGAAAAAAATAGGGTGGGATAGTGAACTTAAATTTTCTTTGTGGGCCGATAGGCTGTCTGTTAAAAGAAACACAAGAAGAGCCTCTTATGAGATGGTATATGGAGAGAAGGCCCTGTTACCTTCAAAAATAGAAAAATTGGCACTTTACCTCCTATTTCAAGACCATAAATACCCTAATCCCATACAAATAAGGCTTGACCAATTTGTCCTATTAGAAGAGCAAAGAAGACAGACCCTTAATAGAATGATGGAACAAACCCATAAAACAATGAAATTATTTAATAAGAAATCCAAGGGTACTCCTTTTTCTCAAGGAGATATATTCATCTATTGGGATCCTAAAAATGATAAGCATGGTGAAAAAGGTAAATTTGAAACTAAATGGATTGACCCATACCAAATAGCCCATGTTATCAACCAAAATACATACAAGTTGCAGACCTTGCAAGGTAAAATTATGGCTATCCCTATTAATGGCCAACACCTCAAAATGTACAATCCCTATTGAAGGTGAATAAAATAAAAGAAAAAAAAAAGAAAGTGGAAAAAAAAAACCCAAAAATAGAGTGTTTTATTTTTAGCTCTTATTTTCTTGTTTATTTTAATTCTGAGTTTATTGTACGCATGATATTCTTAGTTTGATGAGTATATATTATTGTTGATTCCACCAAAAAAAAAAAAAAAAAGGATATTTATTTTAGATTCTGATGAGGTTTACAATTTATAAAATATGAGTTTTATGCAATAGTTGTTTGATATGAGATAAAATAGAAGGAAAATAAAGCTGATTGAAACATCATGTCAAAGCCCCACATTAAAAATGATACTTAAGGTGAATTCAAAGGTCCAAATAACTGAGTTATATTTGAGAGGATGGTTAAACCAAAAATTATTACACTCATCTTTTATAGCTAGAAACTAATCCTCAACTCAGGCATACTCGATGCACAATTTCCTTATATATCCAAGTACTTCTCCCACGAGAAATAAAAATAAAAAACAAAGTAAAATTGAGTCACTGCCTGAGATATCTTGGAAAACCTCTACCGAGGCTATAGATGCTTGACTGGTAGTAGGGTAAAACCAGATGTGATTAAAAGAAAATCCACTAGGACTATAGACGCTTGACTGGCAGTGGAGCCTTACAGAATGACAAAAAATTTAAAGAGTGAAATCACATATTAGGATTAACTATTTTTCTCAGATATGGTAAAGTTCATAAAGACTTAGAAATAAAAATAAATGCACAAACACACACATGGGCATAAACATGATGAAGTAAATGGCTTTGAAAAATATTTTTGTAATCATATCCTATGACTTAGCCAAAACAAACATTACAATATATCAAAATAAAACTCATTGAGTGGAAATAAAAGAGATAAGAATTATCAAAGTAATGTTGTCTACAGTGACATCGTAAGAGATAAGCATTAACAACAAATGCTATCTAGTATTTGAGCACTAATAGGGTGTTTTTATTTAGTGGAAATTGTAGAGCGCTAACAAAGGACCATCTTAAGAGAGCTGAGCATGCTATCAAACAGTGACCCAAGCATGCTATCTAGTAAAAGTGACTTAAGTGTACTATATAGCAAAAGATACCAACTATACTATCTAGAAGAAACCTAAGCATGTTATCGAGTTGAAGATATCCAAGCCAAAATCTGAGAGTGCTATCAACCAGAAGAGATTCAAATAGGAACCTAAGCATGCTATTACCCAAGACTACTAGAGCATTGAGTGTCATACTTCATAAATTCAAATAACATATAATTTAAGCATTATTAAAGCAACACGAACTATTGTAAGAAATCTAATTAGAATTGATCACTACAGGAGGAGTCAACATAGTTGGTAGGTAATGTCCATACATTACAACTTGAAAGCATTAATTAGAGGTGTTTTTTTTTGAATTTAAGTACTTCAAAAGAGGAAAGGTATGTTAAATTACATTTCACATAATTATTGTTTGAAGGGAAAGTAAGTTGAATTGAATTTGAACTTTCTAAAAGTTTTAAGTGGGAGTTATAAGGTTTTTTACCCTAATGATTTTTGAAATATATTTAACTTTTCAAAAGTTATTTTTTGAAAAATTTTGAATTTATTAAGTTTTGGAGTGATAAGTATTTCTAGTAGGATTTAAGTTTTGAATTTTAAATTTGATTTTAAAGTTGAAGAGTTAGAAAGTTAGAAGATTTGAAGATTTTGTTTTTTTTTGAAGAAAAGTTTAAAATTTTATTTTTAGAGTTTTTTGAAGATTTGAAGTTTAGAGAAAATATGAAATTTAAAGCTTTGAAAAATTAATTTACTAGGTTCAAGGTGTAGACCAATTGGTTCATCCAAACCCCATAAGGGGGCGGAGGTCCAAGGTTCAAATCTCGGGCCTCGTCGGACTGAACGCTTGTCCCTTTCCTGGTGCTTTCAACAGCATAAAAGGTTTAAAATGATTGTGGCATGGTGGTTATAGGGGCGGACTATGCAAAGATCTATGTGGCGACTTCTAGGGTGGACAACACAGAATACTGTGGCAGCCATAAAAAGCTGGATAGCCTACCCGGATTCGTGGCGGCTACCAATTCCACCATGTAAATTAAAAAAAAAAAAATTAATTAATTTACTAAGGAGCTAAAAGGATTTCTACATCAAAGGTTTAGAAAAAAGATTTTGAAATTTTTTAAAATTTGCAAATTTATTATTTGAGTGTTTATTTGAAAGTTTTTTGAATTTGAACTTATTAAATTTTGAGTAATAAGAATTTAAACTTCAAAGGAATTGAATAATTAAATTGAAAACTTTGATTATTATGGAAGAAAATATGAAGTCCATAATCAGAATGAAAAGACCAGAATTTATAAAGTTTGACATTGGTAAATTGAATCGAAAAATTTAAGGGCAACATAGATATGACAATAGAATTCATATATAAAGAAACACTAGATGAAAGCTTTGAAACATTTAAATATTATTTACATTCAAGGTTTATTCAAGCAATTGATAATTCAAAGGATTATATTATGATACCTATCAATATAGGTAGTATAATGTATAGGGAATTACTCTCATTTGAAGATGAAAATCAATAGTAAAAAGACTTGAATGCAATTCTAAAAATAAAAATAGAGATTGATCATGATACAATTGAATCAAGTGAATCATATCAAAAAATAGTGTTTCATTCTACATATAATATTGACATTCCAAGTTCATCAAATTCAATAAATGTTTATGATGATCTAACTGAATATTTAGATATTATAGGACAATATCAAGATTATAGGAAATCAAAATTGAAATAAGCACATGATCCAAAGGTCAAAAATAAAGAAGAAGAATTCAGGCACAAAAAATATGTAGATCTACATGAACCAAAAAACAAATACAAAGAAGAAGATCAAGTATTTCATGAAGAAGAAACAAAGGTTGAAGAACCAAATAATGTAGGAGAATTCAGATCAAAATTCAAGAAGGAATTTTAAGAGGAATCTCTAACAGAGGTTCATGAGCAATGCAATGTCACATGAATATGAAAATTAAATATTGAATAATAAAGTATTCAATAACCAAATAATGTAATACAGGGAGGTGTTGGAGAATATTACATTATTTGATACATGCAAATGTAACCCATGGTACCTTTATGGTACAAATATAAATATGTAATAGATTAAGGTTTGAGTCTATAGTTTAGATGAGTGATTTATATTTCCTCTTTATGTAAGTGTTAATGTGTAATATATGCACAAGTGTTATGTAAGAGTGTAATGTGTAGGATATGCACAAGTGTCATGTAAGTAAGAGTACATGTGTATATTGAGAGATTGTGTAAAAATATCATGTATATAAGTGTGAAAATATGTAATGTAAGGATGTGCACAAGTGTCTTGTATTAGGAGTGCATGTAGGAGAGTAAGATTCATGTAGAAGTGTGCAAGTGTCATAGAGTCAAGTAGTGCATGTAATAAGAGAGTGAAGAGTCTAGTATACAAGTGATAAGATGAGAATCCAAAGGTCAATAATAGGAAAGTTTGCATCTCCTAAATATGTGAGGAGTGCAATAGAAAAGTATTGAAGAGTCACATTTTTATGTATATATTATGGAGATAAATATCCATATAATGTAAGGGAAAATATACATAGTGATCACCATAGCAAGAATTTATAATAAAGATTCTATACATATTTTGAGCAATTTTATTGTAAGTATTTTTCATGCATGTACATGAATGATTTTGGCCATTCACATTCATATTTGATATTATAGTGAAATTTTATTTATATTGGCCTAGATATATATTTGATTGCACATATATATAATTATACTCTTGATGATTGACATTGAGACCTATTATTTTATAGCTTAATTATATTAAGAACTATGATAATTTAAGATAATTTGGCTTAAAAGCCAACACAATAGTCTCACCAAGGTTGAAAAATATGTTGCATGTTTGTATTCAAATGTCATCACATTACTTGAAGAGAAGCATTGTAATGATTTCTAAAGATGCTATCACGAAGAGAGATTATGGAAGATCTAGGTGGCTATAACTTGGTGTTCTTTGTAAGTGTTGAGAACTATATGATTCTTCAAAAAAATCAAAAACACATTTCTTCAAATGTAGACCTCAAATTATTACAAATGTAATAATTTTATGGATTGCTTTAGGTGTTTTCTTTAAAAGATAATTGCTCTAGATATAGAAGGAGACAACATTAATAAGAAAAAAAGAACTTAAAAATAGCAGTAACTATTTTGAGGTTTGAATACCTTTAAAATATGTAGTGCCAAAATAATTTCCTCAGAAGGATTTGCATAGAGAAAAAATAAGAAACTAGGTATTGACATGTGGACACCTTCTACTTGGTAAATTCAACATTCAATGTTTAAAGGGAGGGTAGTTTATATGACGATTATTACTAAAGAAACATTCATCCTCTTATTATTATAACACAAATAATTTCAAACTCATAAAAACGACACAACTTTAAAAAAATTAGTCACTAACCATATTACAATCAAATAAAAACACACTAAAGCTCCCAAACTTGAAGAACACAAGCTTATACTAAGAGGGGGGTGAACAGTATAAGATCACTTTTTACTTTTCTTTCCCAAATAGTATTATCCAATATATTCAATGGAAATATCAATAGCAATAACCAAAGCAATGCATAAATCATCACACACAATAGAGACACCAATTTAACGTGGTTCACCCAATGTGGGCTACTCCATGGAGAAAATATTTTACTAATATTTTCTCAATAAATATCTTGGGAATCCTTTCTTTATTATAATGTTTATGGACCTCTTTCCAAATGAGACATCAATCCCCTAATCAAGTTTGTGGATATTTGTCCAAAGGGGAACTCCTTTCTCCTTAGATCTGACTGGTGATCTTCTATAAGAACTGCTACCTCCATTACACTGGATAATAGAAATCTATCCATTGAAGACTCATCTTATCACTACTTTGGCTAATGGATCTCTATCAACTGGAGACTGTCATCCTCTATAATTGGTCACCTCTAAAGCTTACTCTTTTCTCTATCTCAAACTTGCACTAAACACTATCCTTTGGTCTAGCACAAATATACTCAATCTCTATCTCTGGTATGGTACAAACATATCCTCAAATATGCATCAAAATATATCCTACACTAAAAATAGTCCTTTGGTCTAGCATAAATCTATCCTCAATCTTTGTCCTTTGATTTGCACTAAACATAGTCCTTCGGTCTAGCACAAATCTATCCTCAATATTTGTCCTCTGATATACACTAAACACAGTCCTTCGGTCTAGCACAAATTTATCCTCAATATCTATCCTCAAGCCTTAACACAAAGCCTGACTTAATCTCAAATCAACTTTGCTAGAATTTCCCTGAAACTTAACCCAAGGTTTGAACAAATAAATCAATCAAATCTACTCTCAAGTCTTCTCAAAGACTTGTCTCAAATATGCCTTGTAAGTTTCCATAAAATATCACACTAATCTATCCACAAGTGCTCTCTAGAACTTGTCCAATTTTCTCAACAAGTCTTCACCAAGACTTGTCTCAATATGCTCAATAATTACTTACTAGAACTTATCCAATCTGCTCTCAATATCTATTCTCAAACTGTATTGTAAGCTTCCAAAAAATCTCACACAAATCTATTCACAAGTCTTCTCTAGAATGATCTCAAATCTACTTAACAAGTCCACACTTGAACTTGTCCAATCTCATAGAAACATAAAGAGAATTGTTAGAGACTCAATATGCTTCACATTCATCACAATGCTCAATCACTCTTTTAGAAACATATAGAGAATTATTAGAGATTCAATATGCTTCACATTCACCTCAATGCTCAATCACTTTCACTCACTCTTTTAGAAACATATAGATAATTGTTAGAGACTCAATATGCTTCACACTCACAAACTCTCAATCACTTTTTCAACTCAATTCAGAATATAGAACAATTTGTTTCATGAAAATTGAACTATATCATAAACACATTCACTTTACTAGGCTTAACAAAATTCACTTAGCCAATCACTCAATGAAATATTTCTTTCTCACAAACCCTAGTCCCAACTTATGAATATTCACTCAAAATATTTCCAACAATGCTTATCAACCAATCTCACATAACAATGATACTCATGTTCTTTGCAAACCCTAGTTCAAGTTCTTCACTTAGTCAATAACTTCAACAACAATGCTTATAAAATAATTTTCACATAACAATGATACTCATGATCTTTGCAAACCCTAGTTCAAGTTCACTCAACTTAATCACCTCAACAACAATGCTTATAAAACATTGATTTATCAACAACTCTCAATTCCGAAAAACCTTGAAGCATTAATTCAAAACACACTCAACAATGCTTACTAAACAATCCTTTTCACTCCAACTTCGCATTCACAACGTTCAACAATCACTCACTAGGAAGACGTACCCATACATTTTGTTTGATATAGAAGTGGCTTTAGAAAACCTGTCTAAATCACAATTTCCTTCTTTCCAATTTCAATGGTTAGATGTCAAAATATCACTCTTAACACTTTTTCAAATATTCCTTAAACACACAAATAATCAAAGCTCAAATATACCTTATTTCTCCTTCTTGGAATTAACATCCATCAAATCATACATACAAATAATTATTTGGATACACCTTATAATCTTCAACTTCAAACAAAATTCTTTCAAAATAAAATTTTGATCAACTGACCTAGCCCTCTAACACTCTAACATTTCATGCAATCTTTATTGTTCAATATTTTCTCAAGTGACTATGTCACATCCACATATCTAATAATAAATATACACCTTTTATTTTGCACCCGTTATAACTCCTATGTGAATGCTTTAAATATCAAAACAAAAGAACATACCCATGTTTGTTGTCGTCACCTGCCATGACTTGAACTCGTGACCACCTTGCACCTGGGATCTAGCGTAGAGCAAAAATAATAGCTGCACTAGTCCAACATATGAGAGTAAAAATTACTCTTGTGCCCTTTATTTTCTTCCTTCGGCTGTGACCAAAATGAAAAAACTACCTTTGTTTTCTACGAAACTCGAATCTTTGATGTCTTCTTTACTACGCAAGGCCAAGCACAAATTGTGCTACACATCCAATGAAGATTGAAGGCGGAACAGATTTTATTTGACTCCTTTGTCTTTATCCTCCTCGAGAAGCGAAAACTTCTGTCCTCTTCCCTATCACAAAAATGACCAATCATGAAATTCGTGCAAAGTGATAAGGGAATACTATAGTCAATACTCAAATTTTTATCTTATTCCTTTTCGCCGATCATCAATTCCAATGAGGGCATCGTTAATTAATTACCTTCAAAACCTTGCACATCGCCTTTTATGCAAATTCTATTTCTTTTAAAACCTTGATGACGGTAACCTTTATCACCGTATCCATTGTGTTTTTTCAGCACATATAATTAATTTATGGCACACACTTTTGGTGACATTTATATATGTCATGTGCCCTTTATGCAAGACATCGGCGGGTAGAAGAAATAATGGCATATTTTATTTTTTAAGACTTTGGATAAGGTTTTGAACAATTTCGACGGGAGACGTAAGACCCACAACTATTAAATTTTAATTTAAAAATATTTAAACAGTTAACTATTTAATAAATATTAAATAATTTAAATCTTTTAAAATTATTAATTCCTTGGTCCTGATCTCAATTTTTGCAACTAAAAAAATGATAATTTAAATCTCTTTTGGCCTTTTGAAAAAACCATGTGAAGACATAAGTGACGATGAATATTTTGACATCAATGACAACAAAACTCACTCATATTTCCAACAAAACTCGAGAACCATGTTGAAGAACATAAAAGTGTAGAAAAGAAGATTGGTCCCAAACTCAAGAAACATGTACATTCTAGAAAAGAAGATTTAATCTACAAGAAAAAAGACGTATGATTTATCCCACACAAATTGTGAATAGAATTATTATAGCCTATAATAGAAAGTTCACTCCTTTTGGTTGATAAAAATAAAAAGGAGAAGAAACATATAAAATTTTAAAAGAATCAAAATATTCCAAAAGATATTCATTAGAGGAAGAATATTACCTCTATTTATTTTACCTAATGATATTATTTTATCGCAATTCAAGACATCAATTAAATCATGAGTATAGGCTTGTATATACTCATTGAAAATAATTTTTTAAGGTTGATTTAGTGAGAACAAATAATTCAAGTTTTGTGAAAATTTGATATGGCTAGTGGAGCATCAAAGTTTCTATTCCCAATTTACAACTATTAAGGAAAAATAATTATGCTTCCTAGAATACCAAACTCAAAATATAAATTGATTTTGAAGAAGTATGAAAAGTTATAGATGGCATCATTACACATCCAAATGCAAAATGAGAAGAATAGAACAAATTTGACAAGGCAAATTGAAAATCATAGTTGATCATCATGTTTGGAGTAGTTGATTAAGTTCAACCCTACATTCACAATTCTACCATAGCCAAAGATTCATGAGAGAAATTTTAGAAAGCATTTGAGGTAAGAAACTAGAATCAAATTCTATTTTTACAAATTTAACTACACTACTTAAAGATTAAGAGAGGAGAAAGACTTGAATATTTTATGAGGAGAATTTCTAAAATACAAGCATCACTACAAGAATTGAGATAAAATGTATTTTACAAGATACTTATAATTTTAATATCTCTCCCTTCACAATATAATGCATTTATGAAAATATTAAATATCACTAAGAAAACACCAAAATTTGAAAAGTTGGTGAACCTAATTAAAAAAGTAGAGGTCTTACATACAACACAAAAAGAAGAACAAGTACTTATTACAAATAAATAAGTAAAGTATTCATTCAAAATATGTAAGACTTTAATATCAATTTTATCTATAGAGAACTAATTATCACACATAAGGATATCAACAATAGAAAAATGATTCTCACATACAAGGATATCAACAATAGAGAAATATTTTTCATACATAAAAGATGTATGAAATTTATGGTAAAAGTAGCCACACAATAAAAGAATGTTGGAATAATTAATTTAAAATGGATCTCATTCATGAGATATACATCAACAACAAGATAAGCCTAACTCGTATAAGATAAATTCAACTTGAGAAAGAGTACATAAAAGTAATTTAGCTAAAGAGAGCCAAACTATAGAAGAAGAAAAAAAATATCACAAGGAAGAACATTTATTTGTTACACATGCTCAACTAAGTCAACACAATAATATTTGGTATGAATTTGAAGCAAGCAAACATATGGCAGGTTAAAAAATGATCTTCATCCAAATTGCTTCAGTTATAAAAGAAATGATGTGTTCAATGACTTCAAAAGCTCAATTGATCATTCCAATCCATTGGAGAACCAACAAGATATCAAATTAGATTTAAAATACATTAAGTATGAGAGAATACTACCAATATGTAAAATCATACATAGTAAGTCCAATCCATGTGATATCCCTAATCATTGGGAAGTCAAGAAATTTGATCCTTCCTAGAATAGAGGTAGATTGCTCAAGGTTAACTCCTTTACTAAACTCTTTCCCCAATATAGAGGAAAATATTTGCAAAATGCATGGCCTATCATCATTCAAGATCTAAAGAAGCATGACATAACTAATAAACTCAATCTTGTGGATAGAATAATGTCTTTTTTTACAACTTGCAAAACTAAGGATCCTTTCATTATCATAAAATCCTAGGATCTCATAAAGATTTTTTCAAGGATAATACTAGCGAAATAAGATATCAAGATACTAAATGATAATATATGATGTGATATCATAAAAATTGGTAATATAATCTATAATAAAGAAATATTTGTTAAATAGTATCAACAAATTTTGGTCCCTAATGGTTCAATGATAAAGGCTATTGAGCACTTGACAAGATGCTACATTCATGTTCAAGGAAAAATAGTTGCAGCTATAGGATCATTTAAGGGGATAAAATAAGTATGAAGAAATGCTAAACATTTCATTCAAAAAATACATCATATCTATGACAACACTATAATAGATATCTCAATTGATTCATTAAGAATGATATAACTTATAGGCTTCGGAGCCTATAGTGAAGATAATAAGTAAACATTTAAATATGATGCACTATGGTAGTGGCATGATTGTGCCACTATGCCCACTATGTTAGTGGATCATATAAAACACATTATCATTATTATAATGTGACCACTAACATTATAATCATGTGATCATTAAGGTACACATTACACATTATTACTAACATTCCCCATTAATGTGTACTTTCCTAAATACAAAGTAAGTCAAAGTAAGTCAACATTAGATATGTCCCCCCTTAATGTTGAACATTATTACAATAGGCGTAGAGCATCTTGCTAAACTTGGAAAACTTGTCAAGGCCAAGTGACTTTGTGAAGATATCAACCACTTGATCTTGATTTGGTACATACTCCATGTGTATAATGTCATATTGGACCATTTCTCTAATGAAGTGATGATGTATCTCAATGTGCTTGGTCCAAGCATGGAATATTTGATTTTTGGTCATCTTAATGGTAATATGGTTGTCATAATATATGGGTGTTGGTCCTATAATGGATAATCCAATATCATAAAATAACTATCTAATCTAAATAGTTTCCTTAGTTGCCTCAATTGTTTCCTTATACTTTGCTTCTGTAGTAGACAAGGAATTAGTGTTATATTTCTTGGTTCTCCATGAAATTGAACCCTAACACAACTAAAAGCAATATCCTGAAGTGGATATTCTAGTTTTAGAACAACTAGCCTAATCTAAATTTGTGTACCCAATAAAAAAAATCATCACATATTGTGTACATATAACCATGATGAGGGGTCATCTTGAGTAATCTCACAATACTCTTAGTTGCTATCCAATGGATCTTATTGGGATCCTACATGAATCAAGAAATAAGGCCCACTTAATAGATGATATATGGTCTAGTTGAAGTTAGATGGATCAAACTTCCAACTAGTTGTCTATAAAGGGTGTCATCAACCCTTTATTCATTATAACTATTAATCAATTTCAATCAGGTTTCCATGGAAGTGAGGGACGGTTTACACTCCTCCATGAAAAACCTCTCCAAGATAGACTGAATATATTTAGCGTAGGAGATAAAAATCTTACCAGGTTGTTTCCATACCTCTATGCCTAAGCAATAGTAGAGGAGGTCTAAGTAAATCATTTATAATTTTTTTCATAAGTCCTCTTTGATAATCCTTATTCCATATGTGTCATCACCTGTAATGAGAAAATAATCCATATACAATGTAAATAAAATGATGTAGTATGTCTCAAGGTCGTAGCAGAAATGAATGTGATTTCTTAGCTCTAGTTGCATTCCAATGCATTTATCAGTCTAGTTCTAAACATGAGCAAGTATTAGGTTCTCAAGGAATTAAGACTACATGATAACATGCTCTGATACCAAATTATAGCACTACAATAGATGTCTCAATTGATTTATAAAAAATGATACAATGTATAGGCTTCAGGGCCAATAGTGAAGACAATAAATAAACAATTAAATATGATGCACTATGTTAGTGGCATGACTGTGCCACTATGTCCACTATGTTAGTGTATCATATAAAACACATTATAAAAACATCCACTAAAATTATTATAATATGACCACTAACATTACAATAATGTGACCACTAAAGTACACATTACACATGATTACTAACAATATATCATATCAAAGGACTCATGATTAAAGGTGAACTTACGAAGAATCTAGAGCTTACTAAATAAAATTGTGATAGAAAAAATGGAAAGCAAAAGAAGCCTTATACAACTTTATTTCCATTACATGCACGATAAAAATTGGTGACAAATTAATTCAATAGTCAATACAAACATTGTAAGAGGCACATACTTCTTAAAATGAATCTATAAGTATTAGATATTGAATAAGTGTTTGTAGTAAAATGTGTCTTTGGAATGCAGACTCAACACTCCTATGTACTATAGTATATAGTATTATTTGAGGGGGGATCTTCCTCTAGAGATTCCAACATCATGCTAGAACACATTTTCATGTTAGAATCCAAGATCCAAAGTCATAAGCCAAGAGCCCATGCCATAGCTATGAGTAAGATCAATGACCAAGAGCAAGAGTCTGAGCTAGATCTAAGACTATGATGTAATAAGGAGGAGTATGTTAGGAATTATTACATCATAGTCCATGTGACAATGAGAGTGGTATAACCACCCATCATAAGGACTATGCATGCACTAAAGGTTAAGGGTAGTTGCAAGATTAGTTAGTGGTTTGTTATGCTAAATATTGGCATCATATGTATTTAAATATCTATCATTTCATTATGTAAAACCATAAAATTAGTTTTTAATAAGCACTTATTCAAAGAGGCCTCATAGTATTGGGTGATAAAAAAGGGTAGAATAATAAATTCAATGCTTCAAATTAAGTGGAGAAATTACACAACAATTTTATTTTCTAGACTAGGATTAAATATAAGATATGATTTGATCCTTCTCTAATAAATATTAAAATTATCTTATTCATTTAGATAGGTTTTAACCTATCTTTTAGAGCTAACTCTCATTTGGAACTACCTCAAAAATAGGTATTTAGAGAAGGACCCTAATTTTTGGGAGTATGGACGGACTAGTCTTAACCATTGGAAATATGGTGGGGTTATGCAAAGTGAGTCAAAGAAGAAGGATGAATATTTATCTTATATTAGTAGAAAATTTCCTGTTAAAATTAGAAACTATAATATACTATGTTTCTCCAATAACTTATATTAAAACCTTTCAAAATATAAACAAATATTTTGTAAGTTGAAATATTGAGGGCCTTAAGGCCGTAGATGTAAAAAATATAATATGGATGTTAGAAATTAAAGAGGAATATTATATTTTCTTGTTTCTCCATGATGTTCTTTAAATAATTATAGTTAAACTCTTTTGGTACATTTCCTTTATAAGGGCAAAGTTATTTAGTTATAGAATTTTCAATTCCATGGAGGAGTATATAGATAACTAATCAATAATATGGGAAATTATTTAGCATAGATTTGGTATATACCTCCAACCATTATAGAGAAAGACATAAATTATAGAATTCCATGGATTATTCAATACCTAAAATACCTTGGGTAATAGAATAATTTAATATAGTTGAAGACAAAGAAGATAATAATAGTGGCCTCCTTTATGTATGTACATGGGAATAATTTGGAGTAATATTAATATAGGCATATTAATCCTTGTAGATTTTTTTTGGATAAATAAAAATAGTAAAGGAATATTATCTACTTGAAAGGAAAAACACAATTTTTACTCCAAATTGGGAAGGTTATTAGTGAAAACTATTTTGACATAATGGATGCTAATGAAGATAAACTTGCTAAGGTAACATTTTTAAATCATTTTGGATAATCACATATTATTGGTATTTATTTTCATATTAGAACCATTCCTACGTAATCAAATCCATCATTCTAGGGTTTATATAAATTAAAAGTACAATATACAAAAGAAAAAATCTATAACATTCTTATACTTTTTTTTGTGAAAATATTCAAATGAAAATTCTAGGTTAGGGAGTGCAATCCATGCATGGTTATACTTCATAGTTGTTTAGAGATATTTTAATATTTATGGGTAAAATTAAATCACTCTCTATAGAAATAATATGAGAAAGGGACGATCCAATTTGATCAAATTTAAATATCTATCAGAGAAAAACACTATAAATAAAGAATTATTAAATTATAATATTTTTTGCATAGTGACATACAAATGCATAAAAAAAAAAAGGAAAATGATATTAAAATTACATCAATAATTGTATGGCTAAAAGAAGATAACATAGGGTCTAATAGTTTATCTTTTTGAAATGAAATTAGATAATCAAGAGGATAAATGTTGTAAAGATGATAGCATGGTTGTTAAATATAGGGAGAAGATAGTGAAAAATATCTTTCAAAAATATAAATAATATGTTGGGTGTAATAATACAAACATAGATATTAAAACTAATTTTTGTAAAAATATTAATTCATAAAAAGTTGGCTTAATTTTTTTAAATTTTTTTGGATTAACCTTTAAAATTATAAGAGATTTAAAATATGATATTTCATAGCTAAACTTGGCTAGGCCAAGGAGAACCATTCAAATCATAAGTGAAGGTAACACTAACACAATATCAAATTACATAAAACTCAATAATGAGATATTAAAAGTAGAAAATATTAGTTTAGAAAGGAGAACATAAGCAACCCTAAGTCTAGTATCTATCATAGGTAGTATATTGATATACAAAATATACTTTAAGTACTTAAAATACAAATAAAGTAAGGTGAAGACCTTTTATAAGAAATAAAATAGGTAAATTGTCCTAACCTCTTAAAGGTGATTTAATTTGATGATGATTTCCTTAGTGCTTTTGTTTGATGATATTAATTCCTTTGAATATTTTTTTATGATATTTGAAAATACTACCTTCGATGCTTGGTGTTGACCCCAAACTTGACCTTAAGATTGTTGAAGAATATTACATTATTTGGTACATGCCAATGTACCATCTTGGTGTATTATTGTAAATATTAGAATAGGGTTGTGTCTTATATTAGTGAGTGAGTAAACATTTTATGTAATGTAATAATGTACAGGACATACACAAGTGTTATGTAAATATTTGTGCAAGTGTTATTTCTGTAAATGTGCACATGTGTCCTTAGAATAGGAAAGTGAAAATTTGTAAAGAAGAGTGAAGGTCAAGAGTGCAGTATTTGAAGAGTCGTATACAATTATATGTATATAACAAAGCATTGTAATTAGTATCAAATGTGCATAGCTTTATGCTTTCACTAGTATATATTTATTCAATAGTATTCTCTGTATTTTTATGTGCAATATTGTGAGCATTATTTATATGATTATTTTGTAGTATTCTTATGAGTTATTCTATTTTATATTATATTCTGAGTTATTATTTGATTCATTATATTGCAACTTCATTATATTTGATCTTGTGATTATTTTCCTATGAGATTTACATTAGTATTAAAGCTTCAAAAGCTAATAGTGGTATCATAGCCACAACAAGATTTCTTGCACAAGATTTTTTAAGTTGTAGAAATCAATAAGGCTAGAGTCTTTCCATTCTTACAGAAACAATTAGTGAAGACTAGGACTCAACTAATTTTTTTCCACTGGGCTGAATAATAACTAGTGAAGAATATAGAATCTTTCCACTAGGTTGAAGAATAATTAGTGAATAATATGATTCATATTTGGGAATATTAACTTGAATATAGTTTATTGTTTAGGGAAATAGCTAACCCTAACATTAATTGAAGGTTTTAGGCACATAAATCCCTTGATATTGATATTTATCTCAAGGAAAGAGAATATTTTATAGTGTGAATATTATAAGAAAGAATCAACTTAGAAAAAATTGATCATTCAAGAGATTGTCATCTTGATTCAGATAAAGGATTCTTAGGAATAGCCTAGAAAATTGTTGCAGTGAATATTGATCTTCGGAAGTGAGAATATTTCTACAACATATAGAGAAGACTTTCATATTTGATTGCAAGAAGAAGGTAGAAATATTTTCTTGAGTAGATATTGATTAAAGTTGTAGTCTATTATAGTTTTAGGTCTCAAACATAGACCTTGATATAAGTTTTAGGTCATTAAGATATTGAATTTGATAAGATAGATTGAGTTTACCTATTCCAAAAACTATTTGAAATAGAAGACACTCTATAAGATTGATTCAAATATTGAAGATAAACCTTGATATAGAATGAAGAGAAATTAGACCCATCAAAAGAGGTCCCATTGAATTCATAGATAAGAGACCCGAGAAAATAGGTCTCATAGAAGACAAATATATAGGAGACCCAAGAAAGAGGTCCCATTGAAGATTGAAGATAGTGAATGAGACCCATCTAAAAGAGGTCCATCATAAGAGATATAGTGGTATTTAATAAGAGAAGAGGCCATATTTGATTGTGAATAAGGAGTCATAAGGAGAAAAGTTCTAGAAGAAAAAGAGAATCAGTGAGGCTTGCATATTTGAGATAAAAACTTTGAATGTTTCAAGAAACTTGCATGGGAGGAAATTTTAGTCAGAGTTGCTACAAGGAAAAGTGATCATCTCCGTTTAAGCATATATAAAGCTATCTTTTTTTCTAGAAAATAGATAAATGTATTTAGTAAGTCATTGACATAAATACATGACCATTAGCATAAGGAAAGGAAGGCCAAAGCCTTAGAGTTAAAGATAAGAGCAAATGAATTTGATAAACTCCTCTTGAAAAGGAGTATACAAAAAGATACAAGTCTAAGATACATCAAGTGATTGGATAGAAAACAAAGATAAATGATCAAACAAGGTAGATAAGGCAAGATAATATTGGTATAAGAATATTTGGCCAAGATAGAAAGAAGACATCAAGACAACAACAAGAAGTGAAAGAAAAAATAAGATTTGAAGGACAACGAGATTTGAAGATAGAGAAAGAGCATTAAGAATATGAAAACAAGATAGCATGATTATAGGTATCAAGCTTGAAGGATATCAATCTTGAAGAGAACATTGGGAAGGTAACGATATTAAAACAAATAAGAATTAGTTAGGTTGATTAATTCTCAGAATTGAAATAAGCACAATGGGGAGCAATCAAAGTGCTTGTATAGAGGTAGTGGAATACATCTAAAGGTCTGGAAAAAAAGATTTGAGGACAAAAGGAAAGTAGCAAGGTTGAAGGTAAATTAACCTAAGTCCAAGCATTACAAGGAACGTCTAAGAGTAGAACTAGAAAATAATAAGTTTAAGGTAGATTTTAAGGAAAACTAGGAGGAACTAAAAGTGGTAGCAATTTGAAGGATCAAGAAGTAGAGGAAGAAGGATTAAAAGGAGTGGAATAGAACTAGAATAAGAAGTATCAAAAGGCGAAAAATATAACCAAATGAAGAAATCTTGAGAAGAAGGAGAATAATGCTAGCATAATGTTTTTAACTATGCAGAGAGATTGCTAGGTAAATAATAGTTTATTCAAAGTGCCATCAAAGTTAAAAGTGTTATCAGAGATTCCAAATGACATTAGAGATAGAAAGTATCATCGAAGGTTGATTAGAAGTTATTTTTTTTAGCATTATCCAAGAGCTTATTGGTGCAAGAAACTGATTCATTCAAACAATAATAACTATCATTAAATAAAGCACAATCTAGTCAATAAAGAATAGTTGTAAGGTAAAATAAGAGCTAAGTAAAGCTACGTAATAGCAAGCAATGTAATAGTTGAACTAGAGTTGAGTTCACCTCATAGTAGAAACAACCAAAATACTCAAGCATCAATGAGCAAAGTTATAATGCAAAGGAAATAAAGCAATAAAGACTTCAGTAAGTGCAGCGTTAGCATAAGAGAAATAAAGAGACAAATAATGAAGTGCCAATAGATGATAATATATAGGGAATTAAACATGAAGAATAAGCAGAGGGAAGTCAAACACCAATAGTTGGAGAAGAGACAAAGAACCATTAGATTTCATTCTAATGTCAAAAGAGAAGCAAACACCAATCAAAGGAACATTGAGAGGTCAAGGTAATAACATTTTGAAATTATTGAAAGTAACGATAGAGAAATATAAAAATTATGAGAAGAATAAAATTGATAGAAAAGTATCTTTTATGCCTCAAGTAGAAGGGAATCAAACTCGTGCAATGTGTCTTTGATACCTTGTATGGGGATAAATTCATATGTTTAGCCAATTCAAAACATAAAGTAAAATATCTTGAGATTGAAAGCATAATATCACTTGCATGAGTAGGAGAGAGGAATTTCAAGGCATACTCAAGTGGAATTTTGAACTATAGCTAAAACATCTGAGCATATAGATTTCTTGGAGGTATATTTTCAAATTTTAGGGTTTTCCATAATGCACATAAGGAGTTATAAGGTTTGGGATTAATATTTGATAATAAATATTTAATATTTTATAAAGGTTAATTAGAAATTAGGATAAATTGTTTTTTTGGATCAATTAATCACATTTCTTTAAGTTGGAGTGATAAGTAGGTTTGAGATTTATTTTCTTAGCAATATGGAGTAATAAGGCATAGTTAGGTATTGTTAAAATTTGAAATTTAATTTTTTTATTTACAAATTAATTAAAATTGGAGTGAAAAGGAAGCCTACATAAAATTTAGAAAATTTAAATTTGTAATATTTTACTTCTTAAAAGTTTTCTAAATAATTAGGGAGACATAAGGGATTCTACTTCATAGGTTTTTGAAAAATTTAGAAATTGAAAAATTATTATTAAAACGTAGGAAGACATAAGGTAGTCCACATCAAAGGAAATTGATTAAGACTAATGGAGAAATTATCAAGAGGAAATTATCAACATAAAATACATTATGGAAAGGTTCAAGGTCAAATTTCACTTAATATTCTTCATAACTCTTATCAACAATGCAAAATAACTTCAAATAGAGATAATCATATGATTCAAAAAGAAAAATATCTTTGGTACATAGATTTTGGTGCTAGTCATCATATGACAAGCAACTTACAATGGTTTGATTGTTTAGAGGTCAAAGATAATTTTGGTTTGAAACTTGTAGATGGTAAGAGCTATATTGTTAATGGAAGTTGATTTGCAACACAATCAAAATCTTACATTCATAATGCAGTGAGGTGATCTTGTGTATCCTCTCAAAGCAATCATTATGAAACTACAAAGAGTCATAATCAATCACAAATTATTCATTATCAATGCATATTTCTCATCCACAATCATCCATCACAAATTATTATTCATCAAATCATTCTTAAAAAATAAACCACCATCTGGTGTCACAAAGTTTTTCACTACACCATGTCTTTACACAACACAATAAAAAAAGAGGTAAATGTAGACACCCAAAAGTTTCACATTGCTACTCCTCTCATCACCATGATTGATCAATTTTTAAAGCTCATGAAAATTACATAAATTAGTCTCAAAATGCTATTCATATTCACAAGCCCCTTGGGCTACTTAAGCCCCTTCCTACACTTAACTATGGGTCCTCATGTAACCACCATAATGGCTTAAACTTGGTTAATATCTACCATGATCAGAAACTCCAATCCCTGGTCACTCTGATTCATGGCCACTTCACCTAGTCTACTATTTGAATAGCCTAGGTGTCACCTCACCTATTTGACCTTGGTATAACCTATGGTCAACCTAATCAGGGTTATATTTTAACCCTTGCTCCACACATCCTCTTATGTGAATTTAGGGCCTTAAATAAGTTTTGGATAATTTTATATCCAAAGGCATGGGAGACATGGTGAGTCACACTCCACCTCACCCAAAAGTCAACAACTAACCTAGGGTTAACCTAACCCTAGTCACAACTAACCCTTGCTCCATTTCAAATTCCCATATGGATTTAAGTGCATAAATGATATTTGAGAACTTTTGGGTTTCAAAGCATGGATCAAGGGTGAGTCACCTTCCACCTCACCCAATTCAACTCTCCATCTTGGGCTAATCATACTATGGTTAGGATTTAACCCTAACCCCACTCCACATCCCCATGCTCATTCATAATAGGCATATGGATGAGGGATTCTCTCAACTAAATGTACTAATGAGGTATACCACATCAGTGGACACCTCACAATGGGTACACCTCATTTAACACCTCGGTACCTCCCTTACCCTTGGAAAACTCTATAAATAGAAAGTCAAATTCTTTGTTTCTAAGAGAACCACTTTTGCTTAACAAAACTTTACTAAAATTAGCCTAGATTACCAAAACCAATCAACATCATCCAACATAACTCACCATCCATCTCCACATGGGAGTAAACAAAAAATCCATCAACATCCCTTGTTATTTGATAGGTTGTTGATAAATATTATATTTTTTGAAGGCAACTTGGCAGATAATAGAAGAGGCTCCTACACTAGAGGAAACTTTGCATCAAATTCCATTGATTCTAGAAATCATAGTTAAATTCTCATAGTAGGGTGAAAATCCTAAGGCATAGTCATATTCACACACCATGGTGTGAATCCTATTTTCAACTTACTAGAGCTCATAAAACTAGGTAATTACCTAAACTTGACCTATTTTCCATCATTTTACATAGTTTTAATCATGTTTTGAGCATATTTTAGGGGTCACTAGTATATAAACATAAGGGGTCTAATCAAGATAGACCCCCAAATGTTCTAACCAAATTTTATAGGTGTCTTAGGCCCCAATAATATATTAAACCACTAGTGGCACATGAGTAGTAAGCCCACTTGCATCGAGGAAGGCAAGGAGACAACTGATGGTCATTTACCATATTTATTAAAAGAGGGATTCTCTTTTAGAAGACCTTGTTTTGTAGCCCTTAGGGGCACTTTTGTAAAAGGATAATATCTCCAACCCTCCTTTTCACAATCAATCTATGAAACCATCAATTTTCCTATTTTCATTGAGGACGTAGAAAATATTTATAATTCACCAAAAGTGCTTTTATTGGTCCAACATGATGAATGAAATCAAGAGGTACATCAATTTATATACCCCTATAACATTTTACAACTATCCATTAAGAAGGAAGGACTATGTATGCTACTACCTATGACAACCAATCCTTATCTATATTTATGAACTTTCTCTCATGTTTTCCCATATCTAATCATGGAAATTTATGCTCTATGGTAATTAATAATTTAAAAAATGCTATACAAATCCATTTTGGCAAAAAAGACTACTAAAATTTATTTTATTTATGTATGGATCAAGTTTATTTTATCAAAATAAAATAATTTAAATATGGAGTGCAGGTTTCTAAGTATTTTATGCTCCACATCATGGAGGATAATAGACACCAATTTGACTATATACACAACTTTTCAGCCTCAAACTAATGATTAGACTAACGTTATGAATTAACTATTTGTATCTCTTTTTGAAATGGATAATTACAAGAATCCATGTATAGGGGATGAAATATTCCTCTATATTTAACATGGTTATAATTTATTTGTATACAAATTTATCAAGCACAACATATTTGATGTCTATTTGGGTTGTAATTTGTACCAAATAATATACCTTTCCTCATACAATCCATGGAGTACTATTTTCACGGATGGAAATAATAAAAGGTGGTAGTATAATTTATTGAATAGATTTAGCATATAAAATAATAATTCTATAATGTATTAGAGAAGAATTTAAAAATACATGCAATACCATGACCAACATCAACTCCCTTATCAATTTTAGGGCTGGACATGAACTATGGTTACATCTTTATAAGGAGACACTAATAAGACTCTATGTGAAGATTAGAACTATTTTCTATGGACCATAAATCATTACCAATAAAGAAGGACTAACTAATTTCTATCTAAGTCTTCCATATCATCTTGGTTTACATCCAATATTTAATTTTAAACTTCTCATGCCTTATCATCCATTATTACTGGATAATTCCATAGTAATAGAATAGTTGGACATTGAAGAACTTAATATGGATATTTTAACAATAATAAATAAATATCAAATTATTAATACATGAATAACAACACTAGAAAAAAATCATTCAAATGTATAGAGTGGTCAGTAAAAGACAACTTCATATCAAGGGGAATTAATCAAACAATTACTTAAAGATATAATTTCTATATATGATATCAAAATTTTAGACAATGTATCCATTTATTTTCAAGTGTGAATTAATAATCTAGGCATGTGGGCTAACCTTATTGTTAGAGATATTGTTTTATTCTCAAGACTATTGATCCATTTAGAAATCATTGACTTATTTAAAGGAAGAAAATATATTTTCAACAAGGAACATTATTGAAGATAGGCTTCTCAACAACCATATGAAAAACACACTCCAAAAGTCCCTTAATAATTTAAAATAAAACAATTGGAAAAAGTGTCAAGTTTCTATTTTATATATTCATAGCTAAAAGACATCTCTAGCCATGTTGATATATCACTAGAGGACTACATAAGAAATGAGAAATCATTCGTATGCAATTTTTTAGTTAGTATGCACTTTGCAATTCATGGAAGTTGAACCATGACATTTTCATATGGGTGATGTTCCATGATCAATATAGTGTATTTTCAACCCACTAATTATTATATAGAGAGAAATGGATTCTAATTTACAAAACACAATTAGTGGATGTAATTTTATAACCTGACATATATTTGAAATATTGTTTGCATTATACTTTATTTTCTAATCAATAGAATCAATCTATTATTTTTCATTATATTTTTATATTTATATTTATTCTACTCTACTATTTTCAAATTTGATATTATTTTATTTCTCTTAACCTAAAACTCCAATGTTTGGATTAAAATTATATGGATATGATTTTTGATTATATATTGGATTTATATTAGTTGGTTTACAAAGAGGGCCTTAAACAAGTAGTCGGTGAAGTCCAAAATATTGTTCAAGAGATCTATTTGATTACTTTTTTAAGAAATGAAGATTTGGTTTGGAATATATTAAAATATAGTGGATACATTATCAAGTTATAATATAATAATTAAAGCAATCCAAATTTCCTACCCCAACATATCCATTGGAAGAGTTTTTGGTTAGTTGATACAATCACTAAAGCCTCAACATTACTTTAGTTAATAGTGCAAAATAAATTAATATAGATAATAACTTGTAATGAAAAGGATATATAGAATATTTAGGTGTGCATTATATAACAAGGAAGCACACAATTTATATTTTCTACCTCTTTATCATTCCTTTATTTCCACTATTTGATGATACATTTTTCTTCTTCAAATAAGACTCTATTGTGTTTCGACATCTACGTTCTAGTATTTGATGAGATATTTGATAAATTGATTCAAACCTAAATAATTATGTATTTTATTAAGGATAGGTCTAGCCAATATTTCTTATAATTTGTATCTTGATATGAATATTAGAGTTTTAAAGATAAATGTAAAAATCATACCTAACCATGAATTTGTATTGTTATGATTCTTACAAATATTTTATAATGATGGTTCTCATAATACGAAGTATTAATGTGGAAAATATGTGATACCCAAGTGTTTATAATATTTGAACATACATATAAGAGAAATTACCCCTAATATAAAATATCTACACTTACTCATGGTAAAATAAAAAAATCTAAAATTTGGGGTTATGAAACATAATTTTGATGGTGATTTAAAAGAAAACATTGAAAAAATTGATAAAGATAACATTGTTTAAGAAAATCAATGCCAATATGTTCTCGCATTCTCAAAATCATGTGCAAATTCATTAAAAAACTATTTAAAAACTATAAAGCTTCTTTCAAGGAATAAAAATGGTAATATAAAAAGGATGGATACATATTTCAATTGATAAATATTCACATATTATTATTAATGCTATAAATAAATATATAAATTGGATCAATGATAACAATATACATATCTATATATCACCATTATGGATGTATTATCTTGGAAAGGACACGTATATAGATAAAAAAGGGTTCTAAAATATTTAGCTAATCATAAGATTGATGTTTATCCGTTAAACTTAAGAGTAAAACCAACCACTTGAGCTTCTATTGCTTAATGACAATGATAACAAAAAATTATAGAGATAAATAGTTATTTGATAAATAAAAATTACTTTTTATAACATTAGAAATATAGATATGGTGTAATTGATGTAATATATTTTATTTTTTTGGGAGTGATACCAAAAAAAAACCACATACAAGTTTAAAATAAAATATATTTTCTATCTGTAGTTTGGAAGAAATAAATCCCTTACTAGTTTTGTTATCCTAATATATTTTAAGAAGGCTAAGGAATAAAACTATGAGAATTTTGGGATGGAATTAGGTTTCTCAATGATTTTAAATAATTAGATTAATAGGAGTACGAAGATAAAAATAAAAATTATTGTTGACACAAAATGAATGATGGAAAAATATTAGTTATAATCATTATGACATACATCTATGATTTTTAAAGAGAAATTCATAAGGATTTTTTTATCACAATTTTGTTGGAGATATTAAATTATTTGATACCTTGAGTATCATTGTAAATATTTATAATAGAGTGTGTGTTTATGTGTCATGTAATCAAGTGTGAGTTATGAATGTGAGATGTCATGTGCGTAAGTAAATATTCATGAGTGTGAGGTATCATATGTGTAAGTGAGAGGTATGAGTGAGTGTGATGTGCCAATTTTAGAAGTAGGGATTGTAATCATGAGAAACTTTGCCATTATATAATATTGAGATATGTCATATAAAGAGGTAATATGAAAGGTTGCATCTCCCATGAGTTTGAGGAGAGCAAATGCCAAGATTCAAGAACATTGAAGAGTCCCATGTAAGGTTATTTATTGAAGATAAAACTCTATACTATGTAATGAGGATCAAGAAGATCAATGTAATAAATTTTAGATTGAATAAATAAAGTTATTTCTTATGCAGTATTGATGTTATTTTTTAATGAGATTATTTGTATGAGATTATATGATCCTATAAATTACCTAGGTTTTAAAGATAAGAAATACCTTTTATATAATATATGGTTAAATTTTGGAAGAGTTAGATTTAAAGTATTTAAAGGAAGAGAGGTCTCTATCTATGGCATGGGTCGGTTTTTATTTCTTTTTAGGGAACAACTAGGAAAAAAGCGGTGAATAAGTGCATAACACATGAGAATCTATCAAAAAATTCAAGCCAAATATTGAATTCCCATTCCCTCTCTATTTTAAAGCTCACTGCACCCTCTCTATTTGAAAGGGGAATTCTTAAGAGGCTCTTAGCTCAGCTCTTAAAAACATGGGGCTCTTGCTCTTAAAAAGGGGGGGGCTCTTTCTTCTTTCTAGAGAGGGGTCAAGTCTTGTGATATTTGGAACTATTTTCTAATAGTGGTATCGAAGCCATCTTGTTGATGAAATCCATTTTTAATTGAACCATCCAAGAAGAAGAAAATGTGAGAAGTTAAAAAAAAGAGAGCTATTGGAGTTGAGGAAGGAGAGAATATGAGCTTTGAAGTAGTGGATTGAAGAATTTTTAAAGGAGAAATTTAGAAGAGAATGTAAGTTTTTAAGATAATGATAGGTACTAGAGTTGAGGAAGGAGATAATGGGAGTTTAAAATTAGTGGATTGAATAAATTTGGGAGGAGAAATTTATGTGGAGGGACATATAAAAGAAAGGTGTGAGTTGAATCTATATATGAAGGTGAACATTTATGGATAAATAAGCATTGGAGATTGATATAACAAAGAGTTTGAAATAATGTTGGATGAAGTAGAAGAATATTGGATACTAATGTTCAAAATATTAGACTGAATAATGAGGCTAGATAGATGTTGAGATATTAGAATGTAAGCATAGAAATATTAAGGTTAAAATAATGTCAAGAGATTAGAACCTAAGAAAAAAAATATTAATGCAAAAAGGATGTTGAGAGACTAAACCATGAGCATAGAAGGATTAAGAAGCATCAAAAGGATGAGAGTAGAAGGGCATGAGCATCAGACGAAGTTTAAAAGTGGATAAATCAAATGAATGTGAGGAAAGCATTGAAGTTGTAAAATAGATGTTGGTATAGAAGTAACACTCAAAATGTTGGTGCAAAAGGAAGTCTTGGAACACAGGTATTTCATATAAAATTTTCTCAATGCTCTAATGCAATTAACATGGCATATGAATTTGGGAGTATTTTAGTGAATAGAGTGCCACATTGAGGTATTTTTTTTATTTATATGTTTATTGAAAAAGGGCACGCATTTATTTTATGAGTTTAATTTGAAATTGATAATTTGAGAGATTTAATGTGATTAAAAGAAATTTAAAATTTTAATTAATGATATTTATAAGGTAACTAAATTGATTACTTGAAAGTGTAATTAATTAAAATTTTATATGAGGAAATTTAAATTGAGAATTAAGGAGACATAATAAGTGGAAAAATAAATTGAAATTGAGTGATATAAATAAGAATAATATTAAATAAGAATTTGAAGAAGAATAAGATTATATTTTGAAGATTGAAATTGATTAATTTTAAAGGAATTTGAACATCAAAAGAATTTTAAAAATGGTTATTGATAATAGAAAGAAGAAAACAAGCATTCCATATGCATCATCAAAACTTAGCAAATCCATTTCTCAAAGAACTATGAAAGGCAAAAAATATAGGTCAACATAATTAATGGAACATATAGAACCATCTAAAAAGAAGTGGAAAATATAGTCCATTTTATACTTAAACATGGTATAACTATTTGTTTTAAGGATGCCAATAAGTGCAATGTATGAAAATCAGTTTGCAATACAACAATCACTTTCAATATTGTTAAGGCAAAAGCACCAAGGAAAATTGAATAATACAGAAATAGACCTTTTGTAAAAGAGAGACTTTGTCAAGTTTAGAATTAGAGATTTATGAGCAATAATAAGAGACTTTTTCTTTATGTCAATATGTGATATCTAGCATGTAAGAGGAAAACATGAATAATTGGTTCTCCCTTGATTTTAAATAGAGCAAAGGTCAATAGTCATGTGGATATGAAGAGTCTCTTGTAAGTATATATTAAATACAAAGTTCTATAACATGTATCGAAATAATCATGGCATTTATGCATTGCTTATTGTAGATGTATTTACAATAAATATTTTATTTGTGTGCAATATTATCATTGAAAGGTTCTATGAGTTATAAGATATTATTTGATCCCAAATTTTATTATCCTAGAATAATAAAGATTATTTTATAATAGTGGTATTAGATCCACATTCATTAGCTATCTAGAGTGGAGAGAAAGAGACTTTAATAGGAGATGAGAAAAAAAGACAGTGAAGAGATAGTAAAAAAATAACAAAACAATGATTGGAGTGGAGACTCAATAAGGAATGTGGAATAGCCAATGAAAGGAGACATCAAGGCTGAAATATCAGTTAGATAAATATATGTAAAGGACAAGCAGATTGTAGAAAATAAGGATGATTCACAACATGTTAAGCATAAGTGGAGTGGAAATTTGAAGGTCAATATTCATTGTCGTAGTAGAAGTATTTGAAGAAATGCAAAAATGAATTTACAAGAAATAAATAAAAAACCATGTAGTTTTGTGAAGAGGACAATTGGAGGAGAAGCACCTAAGTGGAAGAATGTGAGAAAATTCGCAAAGAGGACCATTGGAGAGAACTTGAGTAGAAGAATTTGAGAGGATCATTGGAGGAGAAGCACCTGAGAAAAAGAACAAGAGAGTGTCTACGAAGATGAGAGTTAGAGAGTGTTTCAGTAGAAGAACAACCTGATATTGTATCTAGGGAAGACATCAACTAAAGTGAAGGAAAAACTAGGGTAGAATACCAATAATAGAGATACATAATGTCTTCAAAGAACACTAAAGTAATTCTTAGAACATTTAGAATTTTGAAAGGACAAGTTGCTCTAACATGAAATAAAAGGTAAATTTTTGCATGCCAAATAAACACAGAGGATAAGCCAACACCATTTATTTAAAGGTGAAGTTTACATTTTAAAATATTTGAATATTAAGATGCAGATTTGAAGTTGGGAAATAATTATTTATTTGAATATTTGAATATTAAGAAAAGGGGAATAATTTATATGCGGGAGATATAAGAAGGTGAAGAATAAAATGAACAGGGAGTGATAAGAAGAAGAAAATTTATTAATTAAATGTTTGGAGAAAGAAATTGATTGAAAGGAAAACTAAATTGGGAGAAGATTAAAATTGAAATTGAAGGGGATATAAGAATTTAAAGAAGAAATAATATATTGAATGAAAACTTCACAAAATTGAATATTATTTGAGTTAAAAGATAAAGAAGAAGGAAATTGAAAGGAGATAAATTTTAGATTATATTACATTATTTGGTTATGTAATGTACAAGAGATTACTTCATGAGGAAGTTAGCTAGTTACTCCAAGCAATGTAATAAATGCACAAGTATCAATGTGCAAGTTGTAATATGCAAGGTGTCTCCTTGTAAAACTAGGTAGAGTGTTGGGTAAGGAATCTATCTTCCTATATAAAGATCCATACAACTCCATCCGAATGTATCACTCCATTATCATAATAAGTTGTATAGCTCTTATTTCTCTCTTTATCTTGATATGATGGAATGGTGCTAAAACCATTAGTGGTATCAGAGCCACGGTGAATCTAGAGAGGAATAGGGAAGGCTACCATTGCTACTGTTGACCTGCATCTTTGCAAACCAGACTTGCCTTGTGCACCACCCCTTGCAAACACTCCCAAAAGTAGGACCAGAGAAGATGCAAGATAGAAGACCTTGGAGGGTCTTGTTGCAGGGATCGTAGAAGCATCATCCAAAGAGTTCCTAGGAGAACTCATTGGAGGAATCCACTACCAAGGAGAAAGCTCCTGATAGTGAAGGACTTGGGACAATTTTTGCCATCCGACAACAAGCCCAAGAGAAGAATATTTTGGCAAAGAGTACAAAATCTAGAAGAAGAAAGTCCTGTTTGAAGATAGAATCCAACAAGAGGATGTGAATTCATCCATTACAAGGTAGAAATTTGGTCTACATCTACTCTAGAAGCCTTAAAAAAGGTAAGCAACTTGGATACAATTAGGTTCATTAGTTGAACTTCAAATTGAGATTATTATCAAGATTCATTAAAGCACCTGGATTAAAGTTGCAAAAGGAAAATTTATTTTAAGATTCATTTACACATTAAAATAGGATTTGATTAGACATCAAATTATCAGCTACCTATCATCTACCTATCTAAAAATAAGGAAGACTATATCCTACAATATTGATTGTAGTGAAAAATTGTAGAGTATCCATTAAGGGTTCATTATAGATTACTCTTGAAAAATTGTAGTAATTTATTAAGTGCATTTAGAAATTACTTTGAGAGTTTATTGGAGAAATAAGGTGAAATTATTGTTGCAATTAAAAGTGCAGTGAAATTGAAAGTATTGTTAAGTTCATTTGCACTATACTAATTACTCTAAAAAAGGATTAATTTGTGTTCTTTAAAGAAGGGCACAAAATCAGATTGTTGTCAAAGTGTCTAGAGATACTATTGGTGCACAAAACCTGCAATATTTAGTGGCCATAGAAGCCATAAAATCATATCAGTTTCCTCCAAGGTTTGGAGAAGAAAGTAACCACCAAAAATCAAAAAAAGGAGCTTCAAATCGAGACTTGGTGAGTCTCAGATTCAAAGTGCACAAAGGGTTAAAAAAAGTGTAGAAAATTACATCTAAAAAGAGCTTCTATCTATATGGTTACAAGCTTGGGTTCATTAGAAAAATATCCAAGCAAAATGAGAGAGGTGTCTAATCAAGAAGACAACCTCAAAATCTACCATTACCTATAAGGAAGTTGTCATAAAACCAAAAAAAATCAGATTGCAAAAGGAGGTGCAAAAAGGTATTTTATATACAAATATTTTTACATTATACTACACTATTCTAATCTGCCATACATAGGAAAAATGGCAAGGTTTAAAGTACCTCAAAGGCACATTCTTCTCAGGGTAAAATAGCCCAAGGTAGTCGTATAATAGCACACTCCATGCAAGGGAATAGAGCCTCTCAAAAGGCTCATATCTTCTATGATTTGGATAGCTAAATCTGTAAAGAGAATATTTGGAGTATTTCAAACTCCACCATATCATTTCTTGAAGCCTTCAAGATCATTGCTCAAATCCTAGCTCCAAGTATCCAAAGGCATTGCTCTCCACTCCAGTTGGAACCAACTCATACCAAGCACCATCGAACAAAGGAAGAGTTGGCCATGTTGCATTTTTAATAAGGGTATTGCAAAGATACGTTGAAGAGGCATTACGTAGAAAGCTCATGCACAAAGGGAAGGTGACACTTGTCACCTAGAAGGAAACACTAACGTTTCCCACATGAGCACCCATCCGTTGCAAGTTTGACCAAGAAAATATTATAGGGAAGAAGGTTTGTGGAAGACACATGTCATAAAAAATAATGAGTGCTCATCCAAGACTGTAATGCTCATACTTTACCTGGAAAAAATTTACAAGTGGCAATAAGCATCTTCTCATCCCTCAAGCACTCAAAGATAATTGTCGTGACACTTATCTCTATATTAGGTGCCAAAGACCAAGGAGCAACAACAATTCAAAGTTGAATTCATAGAGCATTCAAAGTCAAATTTGTAAAAGCATTCATCATAAATTTATGTAGATAACACATTCCTAGCAGCTAAATTTACAACATGGAATAAAGGTGAAGAGCATTAAAGGCTCTAGTCAAAGGAGGTCAAAGACTCCAGAATTGAGATGCCACCATCCAAGCATTGAAGCCAAGGAATAATCAAAGCATTCCATTGGCTATAGCACCCAAAGGAAAGACTAAAGCTTGTTGTCATCTACGACCAAATTCAATATCGAATATTTTGGGTTTGCAACATTACAAAGGTAAAAATTTACCTTATTCTAATTTGCTTTCATTAATAGGGAGTTATAAGGTATAATATAAGGTTGAAACATTAAGGAAAATCAACCATATTTGAAAGCAATATTAAAAGAGAAAATATATATTAATAGCCTAATATTTGCAATCTAAAACATAGGAGAAATAAGGATTTCTACTTGGATAAATTAAACTTCTATTATTGCAAATATCATTGTTTTCTAATATTCCATATTAGGGAGTTATAAGGAATACTACACCAAAGTAGGTAATTGGAATTTAGAAACATTAAATATCAAAATATCAAAGGCTATAAAAGAAGGTTCAATAAGGAATATCAAGAGTTGGAAACTAATTACTATACTTGTCTCAAACTTACATTAAAGGGACAAAGGAGATCCAACTATTAGAACCTCATCAAAATTAGAAAGTGCTTAAGTTCAATAGGAGAAATAAGGTGTAAAAGAAGTTGATTTTTGCTATTCACAAAAATTTACAAAATCAACCCAAAATTGAACTACTATTCTCAAAAGCACTTTATCTATCATTTAGCATATCCAAAATCACTAGGGAGACATAAGGAATTCAACAAGGTCCTAGTTCTTAGACCCTTATCAAGAAAAATCATGGATTATTGGTATATAGACTCAGGAGCAAGTAAGCACATGACTGGAAATATTCATTGGTTCAATTCCCTAAAGAAGGTAAATGAGAAACCAATTGTTGTAGTAGATAGCAAAACATATGAGGTAAAGGGAATTGGGAACATCTCAATAAACCTAAAAGAAGGAAAAGGGATAATCAAAAATGTATTGTATGTCCCCGGATTAACTACTAATCTTCTTTCCGTCTCTCAACTCATGGATCAAAATATAACTGTTGAGTTTAAAGTCCTCACTAAAAGGAAACAATGTCACATTTCTAAACAAGGAAAAATGATAGCATCAAGATCTTATAGAAATGGTCTATTTGTTCTAGATACTGCTACACACTCAACTTTTTCAGTCAAAACATCAGATTTATGGCATAAGCGATTAGGACATACTAGTGATTCCTCAATGAAATAATTATTCAAGTATCAAATGGTTGAAGGAATACCTAATTTTTCTTTAGAAGCTATTGTATGTCCAAAATGTTTAGCAGGAAAACAACACAAAGTTCTCTTTGAACTCCATCAAGACAGGGCTCAACAACCCTTGGAAATAATATATACAAATTTATGTGGACCAATGAAAATTGATAGTATTGGAGGACATAAGTACTTTCAATTATTCGTTGATGATCACACCAGAAAAATGTGGGTGTATTTCATGAAGTACAAATCAGAAGCATTTAGTCATTTCAAACAATTCAAGCTTCAAGTGGAGAAGGAATCAAGAAAGACTATAAAAGCACTTCACTCAGACAGAGGAGGAGAATTTATTTCAAAATAGTTTGATTCATTCTTAGAAGAAAATGGAATTAAAAGATAACTTACTACAACATATTCACCTCAACAAAATGGAATTGCAGAGAGAAGAAATAGATCAATAATGGAAATGGTAAGATGCATGTTGAAAGAGGCTCAACTTGATCATCAATATTGGGCAGAAGTAGTACAAACAATAGTCTACATACAAAATAGATTACCTACAAGAATACTCAAACACACTACACTAGAAGAAGCATGGTCAGGACAAAAGCCAAATATAGGAAAACTAAAGATTTTTGGGTGTAAAGCTTACATGCATATCCCAAAACAAAAGAGAACAAAATTAGATGACAAAACCATGGCAGGAATATTTGTCGGTTATGACAATGAATCTATAGGGTACAGAATACTGGATCCATACACAAAGAAAGTTTACATTAGTAGAGATGTAATCTTTGATGAAAATATCAAAATTGATACAGAAAAGACCAGTAATGATACAAAAATTCTTCTAAATCCTTCCAATAAAGACACAACAAGTGAGGAGTCAGAATCAAAATCTCAAGAACAAGATACAAATGCATCTACAGTCCCTCCTAGGAGA
The DNA here is from genome assembly GCA_028583015.1 of Wollemia nobilis. Classification (NCBI taxonomy): domain Eukaryota; kingdom Viridiplantae; phylum Streptophyta; class Pinopsida; order Araucariales; family Araucariaceae; genus Wollemia; species Wollemia nobilis. The sequence continues at coordinate 14,701,908 of JAQPPZ010016436.1, read as the reverse complement.
GAACCAATATGGCTCAGAGATACTCTCAGAGAATCAAATCTAGAAAGGATGCCAGATCTTACCACTACTAGACCTCAAACTCAAAGTTTGACCAGAATGAATAGAGGAATGCTTAGCAATATAGTGGAACCAACATCGACACTTCAGGCACTGAATGACTCACACTAGAAAGCAGCTATGGAATCAGAATATACTTCACTTCAAAAGAATAAGACATGGGATCTAGTAAAACTACCTCCAGGGAAGAAAATAGTAGGTTGCAAATGGGTTTACAAGATCAAATACAAAGCAGATGGAACACTTGACAAATACAAAGCTCGACTAGTAGCCAAAGGATATACTCAAATAAAGGGAATCGATTATGAAGAAACATTTGCACCAACAGCCAGAATGACTACCATCAAAATAGTTTGTGCACTAGCAGCTCATCAGGGTTGGAAACTTCATCAGATGGATGTAAAAAGTGCCTTCCTTAATGGTGACTTAGAAGAAGAAGTCTACATGTCACAACCAGAAGGATTCATCATCAAGGGACAGGAAAATAAGGTATGCAAATTGAACAAATATTTGTATGGTTTAAAACAAGCTCCTAGAGCATGGAATATAAAGATCAACAATCACTTATTACAACATAACTTCAAAAGAAGCACGTCAGATCCCAGTTTATATACCAAGAAAATTGGAAATGACATACTCATTCTCATAGTATATGTAGATGATATAGTAATTACTGGAAGTTCTAAAAAATTAATAAGTGACATCAAAGGGGATCTAGAAAAAGCATTTGAAATGATAGATCTAGGTCTGATGAACTATTGTCTTGGTCTAGAGATTCATCAAGGAAAGGACAAGATAACTATCACTCAATCAAAGTATGCAGAAGCCTTGCTTGAAAAGTATAGAATGAAAGAATGTAAGTCTAAAGATACACCAATGGAACAAGGGATCCAATTGTCCAAAAATGATGAAACACCATTGGTCTCAACAACTATGTATCACTAGTTAATTGGAAGTCTTCTATACCTAATGAATAGTCGACTAGACATAGCATTTGCAGTAAATTATCTTTCACGATTCATGCAAGAACCAAGAGAAAGTCATTGGAAAGCTACAAAAAGAATATTGCAATATGTCAAGAAAACTATTGATTATGGACTAACTTATTTAAAGAATGACAAAGATTTTTGCCTACAGGGATACTCAAACTCAGATTATGTAGGATCCATTGATGATAGGAAATCTACCTCAAGGTATGTCTTCTATCTTGGGTCAGGACCCATATCTTGGCACAGTAAGAAACAACATACAGTGGCACAATCATCAATAGAAGCAGAATATCGAGCAACAAGAGATACAACCTGTGAAGCCTTATGGTTACAATACATATTATCAGATATGGGGATCATACGAACTCCAACGATGATCTTCTGTGATAATCAAGGAGCACTCAACCTGATAAAAAATCCAATTATACATGAAAGGACCAAACACATTGAAGCTCAATGTCATTTCATTAGAGAACATTTTTAGAACCATCATATCATCCTCAAGCATGTCTCTACAGAAGATCAGCTAGCAGATATTTTTACGAAAGCACTTGGAAAAACCAAGTTTCAAACATTCAAAAATCATCTATGCAATCCAAGAGAACTTCATACCAAATAATGTAATACAGGGGGTGTTAGAGTATATTACATTATTTGGTTATGTAATATACAAGAGATTACTTCATGAGGAAGTTAGCTAGTTACTCCAAGCAATGTAATAAATGCACAAGTGTCAATGTGCAAGTTGTAATGTGCAAGGTGTCTCCTTGTACAACTAGGTAGAGTGTTGGACAAGGAATCTATCTTCCTATATAAAGAGCCATACAACTCCATCCAAATGTATCACTCCATTCTCATAATAAGAATTTGTATAGCTCTTCTTTCTCTCTCTCTCTTGATATGATGGAATGGTGCTAAAACCATAAAAAAATTAATTAAATTGAAGTGAGATATGAGAAGAATAATATTATAAAAAAATTTGAAATCGAAAAATTGATTAAAAAATAAAATTTAAAAGTATTAAATAGATTAGTAAAGAATTAAAATAAAATGAATTGATATTTTTTTGGAGAAGAAAATAATGGAAAGAAAATTTTAATTTGGGAGTAGCACAAAATTCTACAAGAAAATAAAAAATGTATTGCAAGAAAATTTACTTGAGGATTTACTCAAAGAAACACATGATGAGAAAGCACAGGATAACAAACATTCAACATGTAGAGAGAAAAAAACTTCAAAAATAAATTACAAGTATTTATTGTAAGAAAATTTATCTGAAAATTTACTTGAATAAACACATCATGAGAAGCATAGGAAAATAAACATTCAACATGTAGAGAAAGAAAAACCTTCAAAAAATCATTTACAAGTCATCTCTACTAAAACTACTGATGGTGGAAAACTTGGGTCAATGGAATTAATGGAACATCTACAATACATTCAAAAAGAAGATAAAATTTTAGTTCTTCTGATACTTAAGCTTAGCTTACATGTTTTTTTAAGGATACAAATGACTACAATATATGGAAATCATTATACAACATAATGATAACTCCCAATATTCGTTAGACAAAAACACCCAAAAAAATTGAAGAATAGAAAAAATAGACCTATTATGAAAGATGCATGTTGTGATATAAATGATTCTTATTCAAATCCCATAAGGGTCCATAAAAATATGAAAAATTAATTTACACTCACAATATGAACAAGTGTAAACATTTTAACAAATATGGACACAAAGCAAAAAACTGTTGGATATTTATCATTGTAAAATTTGTAGGGGCAATAATCAATCTTAAATGTATTTTTGGTACAAAATAAAAAATGGTCATTAAAGGAGAAGTGTAAAATTAATATTTATGACAACATTAGATGAACTTATTTAGAAAATTATTTCTAAAGCAACCACAAAAATAGTCAAAATTACAACTAGTATCAATAGTAGTATCAAAGCCAAAGTCATACAACCAAGATAAGAATTAGAGATTTAAGGGAAAATACCTTCATACAAAATAATGTAACACATTTAAGAATTATTAGGTATTACATTATTTAGTCCCTTATATATATTTAGATTAGGTCGTGTTTGATATTTATATCTATAGTATGTGTCACGTTGTTAAGTGTGAGTGTGTTATGTATATAAGTGAGGAGTTATATGTGTGAGGTTTCTTGTTAGGAAGAGCGAGTTTTGTATCAAGTTTAGATTAAGGATTTATGAGCAATCATGAGATACTTTATCTTTACACAAATATGTGATATTAATTATGCAAGAGGAAAATATGAAGAGTTGGTTCTCTCATGAGTTTGAGGAGAGCAAAGGTCAATATTTATGTACATATGAAGAGTATAATGTAAGTATATATTGAATACAAAGCTCTATAACATGTATTGAAATAAGGATTGCATTTATGCATTGCTTTTTGTATATTTATTTGCAATAAAGATTTCATTGTTGCGCAATATTATTGTTTAATGGTTGATTTAGTTTGTAAGATATTACTTGATCTTAGAGTATTATTTTGAGATAACAGGGCTCATTTTCCAACAAGTTGCTTATGCCATGAGGCAAAACATAGAAATAATGAAAAACTAAATTTGAAATGATAATATTAAATTTTAGCAAGAGATTATGAGATCAAGAATTTTATACACCTAGATTTGTTTATAGAATCACCCCCTTCTGATTAGATGAAAAATACATCATGATTCATTTAGAGAAAACATTATAATAATAGAAATGATACATAGGATTAAGAATTGCAATGTATATTTTTAAATTTTTAAGGAAATAGGGCTATAAAAAAATATGTAGGATCAACTTTAAAGAAAAAAATTCAAAGACATTAATTTTTATCTAGGAGAGTTATCTATCTCTTATAAAATTTTAGAAAATAATTTCATTGAAATAAAATGAAAATAATATAGAGGTTGTTTTATACTTTAGGAATTCTAGGGAATAATAATGAGGAAAGAACCATGTATCATATCCATTACAGTTTTAAATTTCTATAGTATTTGTAGACACCCAAACGTGTCATTTTTGTATTGCAGTAAAATCATTTTGATCAATTTTTCAAATTTTCCAATTTCCTCCCAAAACCTTCAAATTCTCTAATTTCCCTGTTAATTTCCTCAAATTATTCTAAAATACTTAAAATTCCTACCTTCTTCTTTAATTTCCCTAAAATTTCCAAACTCTAATCAAATTCCTTAAATCATCCTCTAAAATTCCTAAACCCCAATTATTCCCTAATCTCTAATCCATTTCCCTAAAAAAAAATCATAATCATTTCCATATATCCCTAAATCCTCCTCAAATTACCATAATCCTAATTAAATCCTAACTCCCTAATTAGATCCCTCATAAACCTTAATCATACCCTAAAACCCTAATCAGATTCTAAGGCAAATCCTAAAATGAATTTTTAAATCCCTAATCTTTCTCAAAGTTACCATAATTACCATTTTGCCTAACTACACCCTCCATTAATCCCTAACTCCCCTTGACAATCCCTAAACTAAATCCCAATAGAATAGTGTTACTTTCATGTCCTTTCCCAATTTCCTAGCATAGGTTAGATTTTTAGTGCTTTCATAGATGAGAGTTCCTATTTTTGTAGATTAAATTTTCTTTCATGTAATTTTCAGCTTTCATAGATTAGATTTCATTGCTTTCATAGATTAGATTTACTTTCATGTTTGTGGAATAGATTTAATTTCATGTCCATATATTTGTCTTACTTTCTACTTCATATATTTACCCTCTTTATCAAAGATCAACTTTACTTTCTTGCCATTTTAACATCCTCATTGCACACATTTACTAGCCTTCTAAGTGAGCCTCATAAACAATGGTCTACTATAGCACACCTGACGATTATAATGATTGGCTATCCATTCAATTTGATGGGATGATTAAATTACCATAAGGAAACTCACAGTCTAGGCCAAAAAAAAAGCTTCACAATGGATCATTCCAATCTTCCTTCTTCCACCATCACATCCATTCTTCTCTTACCCATTTCCTTTTTTCTATCAAGTGATTCATTATTGTCATCCATTCCTTCCTCCATCAACTCATATTGAGGGCATATGTAATATCCATAGAATTCTATCCCAAATTAGTTCAATACTCATACACCTAATTATGGAGTCATATATGTCCAAGAATGTTTTTCCAATGCTATTATTAAATCCCTTCTACTTGGAAAAATGATATAACTTCTCTCCTCCAATTTAATCAAATATTGGTTTGGTATACCATGCCTATGTGAAAGCACGAGATTCCGGGCAAAGGAAACACTAATTGCAATATAACCAAAACCAAATGCGCTTAAGTCCTAGAAACGTAAAGTGCATGAAATGGAAAAGAAACGCATTGGAAGAGACACAAGCAAATGGAGAAAACACAGCCCTTTCATTAATATCCCTTGATCTCTCTTACAATGACGTCTCCTCCCTTTTCGGGGCTAGGAGCGTTAAAAGAATTCGATTACAATCACTCAATGTTCCTCTTTCCGCGTGCCCACGATTGCAATGGGCGGGCCAAGATGATGCCGCCGCCGATGTCGATGAGTTCTTCACCTCCGCCGCTTCTCCCGCGAACAAAGAAACAACCAAGATGTCAGTAGCACCTGCTGCAAGTGAAAAGTGTTCGTTCTTCTAAAATCATCAAAAGATGCATGCAAACATTTATCTAAAACAGGAAACAAAATGATTCTAAACAGCCTGAAAACTTGCCAGAAGACATAAAATGTTACCAACAGGCCATTGCCACTGAGACAGTCGGCCAATCTGCTTTCAACTCGAAATCATCCCTGGGTAGGACGATTTCTGACTGTAAATCGTCCCTGGGTGGGACGATTTCTTCCGTGTTGGGGAAGCCGAACCGACACGCTCCAATGTCGACTCCCGAGGTCTCCAAAACACCCGCAGACAGAGGGGTTATGTAATTGGGGCCATTTTGGGACGACCCAGATGGTCGGATTCTCCCAATTTGGCCTCTACCCTCGGGAATTTGATATCGCCTCCTGCAAGTTAGTGAAACTACAAAACGACACAAAACATACTAGAATCTGATCAAAGGTTACGAAATTGCAGCTATGAGTTAACCAAACATGATAACACAAAATGCAACATGAGAAAATAAACTAGAATGCTTCTGAAATAAAACTTAAGAAAAGTGCGGGGATGCCCAAGTGGGCCTCCCACCGTTGGCACTTGATTCCGGCGCCAATCCACTAGGGATGGGCCCAAAACCTCTTAGGATTGGGGGGTCGGCGAATTGGTTGATTCAGGTGTCCATGTGTTGGATTTAGGTCCGATTCAAGCTTCCAAAAGCCACCCAACAACCTCCCTTGCAAAAGAGATTGGTGGATGTGGGAAGGTGAACCAAAAGGGATGCAAGTGGGTCTTCAACTCGGCAAGCACTTCGTTGCTTGAAAACTCCTTCAACCTCGTATATCTTGGGTGAGAAAAGTCCCACCTTTTATAGACCCATGGGGTCTCTTTTGGGAGGGAAGCACAAATGCCATGTGTTGGTCATAGGCGCCATGTGGCAGTCTTGTCTTCCCATGAGGGAGGGGAGTCCTCCATTGACTTGGGCTTTCATAATCGCCCTTGTGACAGTCCTCAAACGGCCTATTTGTCCACTCACACACGCGTGCGAGGCAGGAGTCATCAACTGACTGTTCTGGGCTGCCACTTGGCCTCATTTGTCTTTTTGCCCGTTAAACTTGGAAATCGTCCTTACCGGAGACGATTTCAGAAATCGTCCCCGGGTGAGACGATTTCAAGTTAGCAATCGTCCCTGGGTGAGACGATTACTAGGCAAAGTGTCTAAGTGTGCCAAATTGCTTCTTGACCTCACAAAATTGCTATGAAAGTGGTTAAGACCACTGTTTGACCTCTGAGGGCTGCCCTGGGGGCTGTGTTTGTCAAAGCGATCATTGTTTGCAATCACATAATCGGATTGGTGCTGTTTTGGTGTCTACAGATGCCCCTTTTTGGGAAGCGCTGCGGGTGACGCAATGCTCGAGCAAAAAATAGATAACCAAAGCACTAATGATTAGGGTTTCTTGGTAACCTAACCAACTTTTGATGCCCCAAGTATGGAAAGGGCATGCATTCTTGAATCCTTGCTTTCGACGAGCTAAGGAATTTGATTTCAAGTATTAACCTATTTTGGTGAGGTGTGACTTGAACTTAGACATTGATCACCATGAACAGGCAAAGGGCATTTTTATCCTCATGGGGAACCTTGTGTTCATGATTCATGAAATGCCAAGTGTTTGATTGATTTGATTGTTGCTTGTTTATTGCCCCAAGCAGGAGCGTGATTGTCTTTGTCAATGATTCTTTGAATGCATGTCATTTTCCTTAATTGGGTGTGTGATTGTTGGTTGGTGACTAAGTGTGACTACCCCCTCAAGCGACGAATCGATGAGGGAATGACCTTCGTGAGAGAAGCGACGAGTCGCTTGACCCAAGATGACTTGTGCAAGGGTGCCTTTAGAGGGTTTACCGTTAAGCGTGTGCAATTTTTCCAACATTTGGACCTATTTTTGGTGGGTGTTAACCCTTTTGGTGATGCCGTAATGAGGTGAAATCATCGAAAATCTAACTTCCCGTGGAGCGGTCCGGCTATTGTAGCCTTCTTGGGGAAGTAGGAGAGCGATAATTTGGACCTCGACATCGATTTTCTTTCCGGAGCGAGTTTAAGTGTGAAGAGCACTTGTGTCCGGAAATGTTTTTTTTGTTGTCTGTTTTTGTTGAATTTTTTTTATTGTTTTTGTTGTTTTGTGTGACGCATGTGGGGATAAAATTGTTGTAATCTTCTTCCGGTGGAGCGGTCCTGGCTATGGTAGCCTTCTTGGGGAGTGAGATAGCGACAATATATGACCCCAACGTCTATTTTGATTGCCTTGGATTGCGAGTGTAACAACATTCTATTAGGCAACTTTATTTGTTGTTTTTAGTGCATTTTTGTTGATTTTTTGATGTTTTGACTTTTTTGGCTGGAAATCGTCCCTGGGTGGGACGATTTCAATTGTAAATCGTCCTGGGTGGGACGAGCGCTGACTAGAGCGCTCATCCCAGCCAAGGATGATTTCCAGTTGGTAGGCTTATTTAAGGCCCAAAACTTGGATTTGGGCTCATTTGTGTCATTTTTTTCTTGCGATTTGGGAGCTCTGGGAGGAGGAGGTAATTCTGCGAAGCGAAGCGCTGCCGGAATTCTCTCCGTCATCATGAGTGCACAAACTGGTTCGAGCGGCGGAGCGGAGGCGAAACCCGTAAGTGCATTTTTTTTTTTTTTGTAATTATCAGTTAAGGTTAGGAACCCTAAATCTGAAAAATTAGTTTTGAATTTTTGTGTGTGTATTGTTTTGCAGGTTAGGAGCCGGTACCGTGTACCTGCCGCATTCGCTGAGGCGCGGTCGGCGCTGATCGATGTTGATCGGCAGTGGCTTGATGCCCTTGGGCTCAAGCAGGTGGCTCGACTGGAGCCCGTGGTCCCGGATCAGGCCTATCTGACGACCCTGATCAAAGTTTGGGATCCACGGACCAACACTTTCCATCTTCCGATAGGGGAGATGACTGTGACACTAGAGGACGTTTATCGGTTGCTTCGGATTTCGATAGATGGATTGCCCATTAGGACATCACCGCGTGATCAGCGGACTATTGTACTGACGAGATGTTTTGGGCATGCGGAGCGGCCGGGTGTAACGAACCCATGGAGACAACCGAGGTGGACTGTCAAAGAAGGGGATTTTTGTTAGCTGGTGGCAGGAGAGGGGGGTGTTAGGAGTGAGGCACGCATTCTTGATGGGCCTCATTTCTAACATGCTTCTACCTGATTCGTCAGGCGCGAGGTTCCCGTGGAACCTGCTGGAGTTGGTATGGCAGTTGGTAGAGTGCCCGATAGAGGCACCACTGATTTATGGATGGGGACAGACATTGTTGGCACAGCTCTACGGGGAGCTGTACGGCGTCCGCTGTCGGCAGCGGAAGGGGGTGAGTTGTAGTTATCTTCTTCAATGCTGGGGTTGGCAGCACATAGCAGTGGAGAGGCCGACCGGGTTACCGTGGATGACTCGGGCGGTGATGGATGACGAGGAGATTGGCTATGCAGCTTTGTGGCGGCGTCTGGAGCAGGGCGTAGTCGGCGATGGGCCGGTGCTGTACAACACTATACTGATGCCTTCTCTCTGCTCACTCTAGGGGAGGTGGTTTGGCATCCTTATCGGGACTGTCCAGTCTGGCCGGAGGCTGGAGAGTGGCTCCGACGGGTACGTAGGGAGCGGTGGTTGACTGGGCGACACGGGACGGAGCATGAGTTCTTTCCGTACCGTCGGGTTACACGATAGTTTGGGGTGCGCCAGGGGTTGCCTGGTGAGCCCGTGGTCTATCGACTCGGGAGATGAGAGGGATCTAGAGCCACCGGTCATCGCGCCATTGGGCGAGGAGTCGGATGCGGTGATTGAGGTCCCGGATGTGGATGACATCGGGACTACCACTGAGTATGACTCGTGGTGGGTACTACGGCGCTGGAGAGGAGAGGGGCCACTGGGAGGCACGGAGGCGGCAGTGGAGGATGCTGAGGCAGCAGGGGGTGATTGGGGGGTCCGTTGGATGATGCGGACATGGTGGATGTGGGAGATGAGGATGTGGACTTGGGTGTTCGGAGCAGCTGGACATGCAGGATGTGGAGGAGCAGTGGGAGCCTGAGCAGGCTACTGTCCCCGCGAGTCCTATGCATCCGGTAGATACAGAGGAGGTGGGGTCGGATGTAGGCATTGAGATTGCATGACTGACAGAGCTACTACGGATGCGGGATCTGGAGTTGGGGGATGCGAGGCAGGAGCTGGGGGATGCGCGAGAGGGATCTTCTGCGGTCTCAGTTGGCAGAGCGGGATAGAGTTTTGGCGTAGCGCGATGATGCATTGTCTATTTATCATCGACGAGAGGCAGAGTGGTGTCTGTATCGGATAGACTTGGAGAGGGAGGTCATCCACCTTGGTGGGCGGCTACCTGAGCCTTCGGTCGGTGGATCTTCACGGTGGACAAGGGATAGTCTGACTGAGCACAAGATCATCTCGTCGCAGGCGGTTAGATGAGGGGGTGGTAGCAGGCATGATGCGGGGGCTAGTAGTAGCCGCCCTGCAGGGTCCCGTAGGACCCACACCATGGGGGGTAGTTCCCGTCGCACCGATCCTGCGTGATCATGGTGGTGGACGCCTTAGGTTGGGTTTTTGGATATGATTGCGGGGTCTGAGGACCGGTTTTGTAGCCTACGGGCATCTTTTTGACGATATATATATATATACCGATTTTATTGTGGTTTTGTACATGTGATGATGTGATTTTTGTTATGCATGTTTATTCATTTTGATGAATGCAGATGTTATGATGAATGCAAATGTTTTAGATGTCTATGTGATATGCGAAGTGAAATGGATGAATGATATTTGTGGTGATTGCACTGTAGGTTGTTTAAGAAGCTCTTTATTTACATGGTTTTTCTGTTTTTGTATTTTTTGATGGTATCATAAGGATGATAAGTAGCGAGATGGTTTTGGAATGAATGTAAGGTTTTCTGAGATTCAGTCAGTTTAACTCACCATCCATGACTGTATTTTATCTTACAAGACTTTTTGACCAAGGTATGAATCGGACTTGTTTTTGACCTAGTTATTTTTCACATCCCTGTGTGTGCAATTGAGTTCATTTAGTGGTATTTGTTAGGATACCGCCAGTTCCAGATGGGCTTTCAACCGAACCTGTACTGAGGATCACCTAATTAGCTCCACGAATTCCTTTGTTGTATGTACTAAGATTAATCTGTGTAATCCAGGATGCCATAAGCTAGCTCATCCACATGCAAACATTGATCCGTACGCAAGTTAATGTGATTGATATATCGTCATGCGGGAGGTTTACCTCTATCGATAGGCTATCAACCAAATTGGTACTAAAGCTTGCCTTATGACCTATAGAATGCCGAGAGTTCCAGGATTCAAGGTCAACTCCTTCTTTTCTTCAATTGTATTGGGATACTTGCTCATTGTAGTGATGAGATCACTGTTTATTTTGATTTGTTTTTCTTTCGAGCAAGGGATTGGGGTCATGGAGTGACGAAAATCACCGTTGTTTGTGCCTTTTGATGTGTGCACTGTAGTTTGTCAAATTTGGAGTTTTGACATTTTGCAACTTTTTTGTGTTTTGCAACTATTGAGAACTTTAGGGATTCTTAGGGAATTGGGTAGGGAGGATGCTTGTCCTTTTGCCAACTCTCAGCATTCTAGGGGTCATTCGCACAGGGGGATGAGCAAGATAACCGTTTCGCTTGTGGTGACCTAGATTATTTTGCAGGTTTCATCTCGTTCACACAATTTGGGAATTTTTAGTGTTTTGATTTGTGTTGGGATGTTACGTAACATGGTGTATTTCAAGTATGACTCTACCTTCGTAAAATCTGTTCGACTTGATACACTACATGGCTAAAGAGGAAAATGATGACTGAATCACTCAAACTCTTGGTACATTCCTAGACCACTGATTGTAGTGTGGTAAAAGTTATGCATGGTGTTTTTGTTGTTTTTGTAACATGAGACAATGGGGAACAAGATGGACTATCATAGCTATTGCAGCCTATGGTATTTGACCCGTATGACTACAAATATGCAATGTATGGATGCAATGCTTAATGCAACTATGTATTTTTGTAATTTTGATGGATTGTTTTTGGTGAAGTTGAAGATGAGGTGCTAGAATATGAATTTTATGATGAATTTGAGTATGCCTAGAATTGAGATGCAAATCTTTGTTGTTTTTGATGATTTTTGTTGTTTTGTTTTTTTTTTTTTATTTTTGACCAAGCGATTGCGATAATCGTTGGAGCTTTTTGGGTTTGACCAAGTGATTGCGATAATCCTTGGAGCTTTTGGGGTGACCAAGTGATTGCGATAATCCTTGGAGCTTTTTTGGGTGACCAAGAGATTGCGATAATCCTTGGAGCTTTTTGGATTGACCAAGAGATTGCGATAATCCTTGGAGCTTTTTGGATTGACCAAGAGATTGCGATAATCCTTGGAGCTTTTTGGATTGACCAAGAGATTGCGATAATCCTTGGAGCTTTTTTGGATGACCAAGAGATTGCGATAATCCTTGGAGCTTTTTTGGTGACCAAGAGATTGCGATAATCCTTGGAGCTTTTTGGATTGACCAAGAGATTGCGATAATCCTTGGAGCTTTTTGGGTGACCAAGAGATTGCGATAATCCTTGGAGCTTTTTGGAGTGACCAAGAGATTGCGATAATCCTTGGAGCTTTTTGGGTGACCAAGAGATTGCGATAATCCTTGGAGCTTTTTGGGTGACCAAGAGATTGCGATAATCCTTGGAGCTTTTTGGGTGACCAAGAGATTGCGATAATCCTTGGAGTTTTTGGGTGACCAAGAGATTGCGAACCTTGGAGCTTTTTTTTTTTTTTGGATATGGCTTTCTTAGATATGAAATGGTCGCAAATGACTGATATTCAAGGGTTCTGTTTCCTTGATACCGTCAAGAGAAGCTAGCTCGTACGTCCCGGTCCTATTTTGCTATCAATGACATAAGGACCTAACCAATTTGCCATGAATTTGTCCCTCATATGGGACGGCAAATTAGAGTTTTGTTGGTTTTCCTTCGTAACCAAATCACCAACCCGAAAGTCTCTTAGGTGAACTTTCATGTTGTAAGCTTTCTTAAGCCGCTCTTGATAGATACGTAAGTGCTCGAGAGCATTAACGCGTCGTTCGTCAAGCAACGTAAGTTGGTCCAATCGGGCTTGCCGTGCAGTGTTATCATCGATGAACTCCTGCATTGATATGCGTAGGGAAGGAATTTCCAACTCGAGAGGCATTACTGCCTCTGAGCCATACACTAGTGAAAACGGAGTTGCCCCAATGGGCGTCCGAATGCTAGTGCGATAAGCCCAAAGGGCAAGTGGGATTTGTATGTGCCAATCCTTATGACTGTCTACGATGGTATTTTTAAGGATGGCGACTAGCATTTTGTTTGACGCCTCTGCTTGCCCATTTGCTTGCGGATAATAGGGTGTTGAAAAGTCATGCTGAATTTTGTACTTTGTGGTTAAAGCACGCACGTCTTTGTTCTTGAATGATGGCCCATTATCCGAGATTATTTTGGATGGAATACCAAAACGACATATGATGTGATGCAAGATGAACTCCACAATACGGGGTCCTTTCGTTGAGGTTAACGGAATTGCTTCCACCCATTTGGTAAAATATTCTGTGGCCGTTATGATAAACGTGTGACGGCCTGACGATGCAGGGGAGATCTTTCCGATTAGATCGAGGCCCCACTACGAAAATGGCCAAGCAGACTGGACTGTCTGTAGGGCCTGGGAAGGTGCATGCATTAAATTGGCATGATGTTGACATTTCACGCACCTCTTGACATACGCGCAACAATCTCGCTCTAAAGATGGCCAATAATAGCCCATGCGAAGAATGCACTTTGTAATGGCCATACCACTGAAGTGGCCACCACATGTACCGTCATGCGCTTGGGCGACTGCCCAAGTGGACTCTTGCTGGTCCAAACAACGAAGAAGAATTCCGTCATAGCTGCGATGATACAAAATGTCTCCTATCAAGACATATTTTGCCGCTTTCTGTTTGAATGTTCATTTTGCGGCGTGCATCAATCCAAAGGGTAGATTACCTAACTTGAGGTAGTCTCTTATGGGTAAATACCAGTCCTGTTGATCGGATACCTCGATAGTTTGAACAACCAATCCCTTTTGGAGTTCTTCCCTAACAAATGCTGATTGGGATAGAACTTGTAAGAATAGCGTTGTGTTGCTATTAATGGGAGTGGGGGAAAACAAAGACCCCTAGTTGGCCCGTTTCAAACAGTCTCGGATTCGAAAGAACTTATCCGAAGATGGTTCGATCTGGATCATGTGGACTCCTGGCGTGAAGTCTGAGCTTGCGCGCTCCATCGCGGGTTGCGATAAGGTTTTGACCTCAATGGTTGTTATATCACCGGAAAGGTCTTGCGGGATTAGTGACCCCAAGGAGGCCATTGTATCCGCAAAATGATTTGATGATCGAGGGAGTGCCTCGATGTCATACCACTCAAGTTTTGCTAGGAATTTGTCCACAAGGGCTTTATAGGCCTTCAGGACTGGGCATTTGCATTGATATACCCCTTTGACTTGATTGATGATTAACAACGAATCACCAAAGATGTTCAATCTTTTGATGTTCATGGCGATTGCTGTCTGAAGACCTAGGAGCAAGGCTTCATATTCTGCATTGTTGTTGGTGCACTGGAAGTTTAATTTAAATGACAGGGGCATTGGAGCGCCTTGCGGTGTGAAGAATACAATTCCTGCGCCACCCCCTTGCTCGCATTTAGAACCATCGAAAAATAAGGTTATGTCGGCCTGAGACTCAGGCTCATCGTAATCTGCGATTCTCGAGACATGGAAGACCCCATCATCGGGTAGTTCTATGACCAGAGGCTGATCGTCTTCAAGAGGAGCCTCTGCTAGTTGATCGGCTATGACTTGTCCTTTTATAGATTTTTGCCCAATAAACTCAATGTCAAATTCCATCAACAACATGATCCATTTCACCGTGCGACTACTATGATAAGTACGACTCATCATGTATCGCAATGGATTCTCCTTAGACACAACATACGTAGTGTTGCTCAGCATGTAGTGGCGTAGCCTCTTGGTAGCAAACACCACTGCCAAGCAGTAGTTTCTCAACGTATGCATAGTTAAGTTCGTAATCGACTAGGGTGCGGCTAAGATAGTAAGTAGCCTGTTCTTTGTGAAGTTCGTTCTTCTGGGCTAGCATGGCTCCCTGCCACCTCAGTAGCTGAGATGTATAAGTAGAATGACACTCCTGGTCTAGGTGGTGCCAATACTGGCGACGAAGCCAAGTATTGTTTGATTTCGTCAAAGGTCGATCGGCACTCGTCATCCCAATGAAATGTGACCCCCTTGTGCAATAATTTGTTCATTGGTCGGCATTTGTCATATAATTGCGCTATGAAGCGTTTAATCGACGTGACCTTTCCTTGCAGACTTCTGAGCTGCTTGATAGTGGTTGGGGGAGCCATTTCAAGGATTGCCTTGACTTTGTTTGGGTCCACTTCGATGCCTCATTTTGAGACTATAAAACCCAAGAGTTTTCCAGATGTGACGCCGAACACGCACTTCTTGGGATTCAGTCTGACCTTATGCTCTATGAGGCGATCGAGAATCTTGCTTAAGTCACCGAGATGATCTGAGCGCAAGAGAGACTTGGCTAACAAATCATCCATGTAATCTTCCAAAGTTTTGTGCATGTAATCATGGAAGATATAAGTCATAGCACGTTGGTATGTAGCGCCAACGTTTTTAAGGCCAAAAGGCATGACCTTATAGCAAAATGTCCCCCAAGGCGTTGTGAATGCCGTTTTGAGTTGGTCTTCAGGATTGATACGAATTTGATTGTATCCTGAGAAACCGTCCATTAGGGAGAGCATTTCGTGACCTGCTGTAGCGTCTACCAATGCGTCGATGCTTGGCAAGGGAAAATCATCCTTAGGACTCGCTTTGTTTAGGTCTCGAAAGTCGGTGCATATGCGAATCCTCCCGTCGGGCTTCTTGACGGGAACCATGTTGGACAACCATGGCGGATAATCCACGTAGATGACAAATTGTGCATCCAACAACTTTTGCAATTCGTCTTTGACCATCAAGGCCACTGTTGGGTGCATCTTTCTTAGTTTTTGCTTTACTGTGCTTGATTGTCGGATCAAGCGTTAAATTGTGCATGACTAGTCACGGGTCTAGTCCCCGGCATATCCTTGTACGACCATGCAAAAATCTCTTTCTTTTCTTTAAGAAGGGTTATGTAGTCGGCTTGCTCTTCGGGGAAAGGCTTACCCTCACCTTGAGAATCCATGGATTCATTGGATCTCGTGCCGATGTCTACGCGCCGCCTCCTCGACCGACATGTGGGATCCGTCCTCCAACCGATGTGGAGTTGGGATTAAATGGATATCATCACCTGAGTTAAGATCTGCGTTTGGAACCTCGGGTCCCTCTTCAGCTTGAAAAATATCCCGAGTTGTCCTTGGGGTAAAATGAAGCATTTCACCGAAAGGCCAATACTCTGATGGTGACAATGGTGAATTGACGCGATCCCAGTCGATGGCATCCATGTCTAGATGCAATGACCATGATGGATCGGTCGGATTGCGGATGGGTGCGGTCAAATCAATGGAGATCATGTGGATGGAATGAATTTGGTCTCCAGAACCACGGGTGTGATAACTTGTTTCTTCTAGATGCTCCCTATACTCTGGATCTGGCTCTACGGGAATAGGCACGAATGGATCCTCCCTAGGTGCAAATTTTGTGAAAAGGAGGGCGGGGTCTTCCCTCGGCACCGCTGTCATGATGGGATCTCGAGGTGGACGATGCTCATCTTGAATTTGGAGCCATGGATCCAACACTTGGTCCCACCTCGCTGGGTCTACATGCCATTCATGCCCCAACAGTATGCCCATCTGTCCCATTAGATCTTCATGAGTTAGAGTGCGGTGATGTCGTCGCGCATGTCCGAGATAGTCCATCTCAGTCTCATCTTCTGAATCACTTTCATAGATCCAAAATTGTTCATCCTCTTCAAGGATCTTGTTGCTTGCGACGTTGAGGACTCTTCTTGTTCCAGTGAATTAATCTGGTCCCATTGCGATTGTTCCACTCTTGGTGGAGGGACCTGATTCTCTTGGTACTGTATTATTTCATCTGGAACCTCTAAGGGGAACAACTTCAAAAAGATGTCCGACAGCCATTGATGTTCTCTTTGAGGATTACTATCCGAACTTTCACCTCTCTCTAGCAAAGGAGAGGGATTATTGCTGTTTCTAGGGGTGTTTGTTGACCATGGGAGGTAATCTCCCAATGTGTATTCTGTATTTGGATTGGCATACGGGTCTTGTGCCAATCCCCCTTGTTGCCTATTTCTAGGCCTTGCATATTTTCAACCAAGATGTCTAATGGCAGGGGATGGTTGAACCCTACCCCCGACTTGTCATATGGCATCTCGATATCTTGGTTGGCAAAGGATCCGCATCCCTTGCTCATATCTCGCCTAGCTCCGTATCCATGCCAATTGCATTGGCCGAGATATTTTAGGGCAAATTCTGGGTTTGACAGATAATTGATGTTTTCAACAAAAGGTTCTTCGTCTGCTTCCTTTTGTTGGCATGGTTCAAGACCATGATCAAGGCCCCCATACACAAAATTTGTCTGGTTCGGTGGGTAGCCTAGAGGAACAATTGTCCCTATGGGAAGGCGAGGTCTTCCCATGTCCTGTACCGACTCCAATGTGGGGGTTGCCACAATGTTTTGCACTAAGTACTCCCCAAGCCCGTACTGGCCATTTCAAAAGTGATTGTTGATGATTGGGTGGGAGGAAACGGTAGTCCTTCCTGAGTCCATTCCATGTTTGGTTGTTCAGGAGTCTTGGTTTCTGTTGTGTTGGGTGTTTCCTCTGTTGATATCGTTGAGATTATGGGCAACCTTTCTTCTAGAGGCTTAACCTCTTCCATGATTTGTTTTCCCTTGTCCTTCTATTGGGCCATGATAGGTGGCGTTGATGATGAAGGAGCAGTGATGAAGTCTCACCCGGTCGGGATTTTGTCTTGTTGGCCACCAGTGGTGCCTCACGGTATTGGACCTCGTTTAGATGGATTTAATTGGAAATCCAAATGCGTTGAAGGGAGGGTCGATTGAGGTATGAATTGTACCGCATTGCAATACTTGAAGGGCTCTAAGTCCATTGGGACTACATGTATTTCCCCTTCATAAGCATACTTTAAGCATCGGTGGGCGATCGAAGGGACACACTTCATGTCCCCGATCCAAGGCCGCCCTAGCAAAGATATTATAAGCCATTTCACCTTCCAAAGACATGGCACATTGTAGGTATTGACTTTTGTCCTACCTGGATCGGCGTAACGACCGTGCCGACCGTCGAGCATATTGCATCATTAAAAGCTCGCAAGTGTGTACGTGGAGGCCGTGATGTGAGAGGCCGGCAGCTTCAAATGCTTTAAGGCTACGAGTGGTTATGATGTTACCGGACGAGCCAGTATCTATCAAGGACTCTCTTGTACGGAATCCCGTTGACCCGCACGATAACGTGCAGGGGTGGATCTCGCCATGTCATTTGATATCGTTTTGACCTCATCTTCTCCGAATGTGATGACCGGCTCCGTACATTGTTTCACATGTCCCACGAAAACGTTGAAAGAATTTGCCTCGTGGGGTTGTAATTCAATGGCTTTTAAAATGTCCATAAGAGCTTCTCTATGGGGAGCTGATTGTTGAATAAGCTCGTAGATGGACAGCCTAGCCGACGTGGTCCGCAAACTCTGCGTGAGTTTGGTTCGTATCGTGACCTCAGGTCTAGGCGGAGGTAACTGCGTTGGGCATTGTTGAGGATGCGATGTTGCCGGAACTTCCCTCGTAGCTACCTCAGGGGCAGCTGTCGGGTACCTTCTGTTCCTTGTTACTATGCTAATCATTCCCACAAATCCCTGTGTGGGAAGATCTTGTCGCACCTCGTTAATCTGGAGTGGTTTTGTCTGTGCCTCGTGGGCTGGCAAGGGGTCCTTGAATACCCCCATTTGTTGGTTGTTTGGTGCGATGGGGTTGTCCACAACCAATGTTCTGTTGTCGATCAAATCCTGGACTAGGTCTTTGAATTTCCAGCACCCATTCAAGTCATGTCCTCCGCGCCTATGGAATCTACAATACAATTCCTCTCCGTACTCCCCTAGGCTTGGGAATGTTAGGGTCTATAATTTGGATTTTCGGTAGAGTGACTAAATTTGCCGCCGATAAGCGGTCAAATAAGGAGTCCCTAGACTCCGCATATGGGGTGAAATTTTGCCTAGGGTGACGCGGGTAATTCTGCTCCTTCTTCTATTATCTCTTTCATAAGCGGGAGGCACCGCTCGGTAGTTAGCCTTTTGAGGCTGCGTTTCTTGCACAGGTGCGGGAACATTTATCGCAACTTGGTTGACTGCAGCGTGTTGTGGTTGCGTTGTCCCAGTTTTAGTGGTTTTATTCCACTCTTTCTTCTTAGGCTTGGCAATTGCGCCTTCACCTATCTTAATCTCTTCTATGACTCTGGCTTGCGCCAAAGCTTCTTCTAAGTTGTCGTATTGTCGCAGCAACAATAGACCAAAGATTGATTTTAAGCAACTTTTTGTGAACATCTGCGTGAGATCAGACATAGGAGGATGGTAGGGTAACCTAGAAAGCAAAGCTCTCCATCGATTCCCGTACGCTGCCATTGTTTCCTCTTCAAATTGCTTGAGGCTCGCTAAATCACTTAGTGATGCCTTCTTCCTTGTGTTGAAGGCAAAGCGTTCAAGAAACGCGTCTACTAATTGATCTAAATTGCTTATGCTATGTTTGGGCAGTTGTGTGAACCAATCCGAGGTAGGGCCTGTGAATGTGGTTATGAATGTTCTAAGCAACAATGCATCATTATCTTGGATGCCGAAGCATTGGCTTAGAAATCGTGTAACGTGTTCCTGTGCGTCCTCTTCACCTTTAAAACCGCCAATTGAGGCAACTTGAAGTGTTCGGGGTAAAGAGGTGTAGGCACTGAGGGATGCACCGGATTACTGCGGAGTAGACGTAATGTGGGTTTTTGATGCCCAGCAGCTTTTGTCTCCACAGACTCCAAACGCTCCAATAGCGCTTGGTATGCATCGAAAGATTTTATTTCTTCCTCTCTTGTTCGCTCTTGTTGCAAGTTACGGTAAACCGGAGGCCTATGGAGGGGTGGCCGAATGGCATCCCTCCCCGCCTTGATGGGGAGTTTCAACATATTCCTCTTCCGGTTCATACTCCTCGTAAAATTCTTGAGGAGTCTCTCGGGCGAAACCTATGACCCCGATCAAGCTCTTGTCGAAGGTACCCATCATTGTTTCGGGAGTTGCCTCCCTCTCGAATCTATGAGGTCTTGGAGGCAGAGCTTGACGAGGTCTTGGAGACCCGTCCCCGCACCAACGGATTACGCCTCTCATACTGTTCAGCTTCTTTGGATGCGAGGGGTTGGCCCCCTCTCGTGTATTTCATAGCGTAACTCATCCGCTTCGCGTTGCATGCGTTCTCTATCCAAGCGGTGTCGGTACTCTATTTCTCGATAACTTGGTTTAAGCCGCATGGTTTGGGCTTGACGGGTGGTATATCTGGCGACAACCGGGTCAATTTGGTCTACCCTATTTTTCTCAGGAGGTTCGAATGTTTCTCCTATGTGTTTACCTCGAGTTTGCTGATCTAAGGTTTCAATGGGTCGCTTCCCTCCGTCGAGGTAAGCGGTATGTGCTCGAGGTTCTGGCCTCAAGGGGTGATCATGATATCCCGCTGGTGCAGAAATGCAAGGTTCCCACGTTGTTTGTTGCCCTCGAGGAATGCGATGGCTTTCCTCGTACTCCCTTTCACGGGTGTGAAGGGGGTGGGCGGAGTTAGGTCGCCCTATGTAAGGAGCCCTGCGCTCCGGATTTGGTCTCTCTCGTTCTGATGATAGGTAAAGAAGGGACGCCATATCCACGTTGCCCCTCCAAATGGACGGTGTGCCTGTCTAGCGCTTCATCGCGCGGTGGCCACTCATGCCTAACTTCAAGAGGTGATTCTCTATTTATGTCAAGGTCTACATGTAAGGCATCTTCCCGAAAGGGGCTGCTTTGAATAGGCATACCCCACCGAGGATTCTGAATTGGATTCTTTTGTAGGTTAGACCTATAAGGCGGTATGACCAAATCCTCAGGACTGAAGCGAAGGCGACTTGTGCCTGCTTCTTGTGTACCTTCCGGAGCTTCTGCCCTTGATTGGGCTTGACTACGGGTGTACACCATTGCGGTGCTTCTATGCTATCTAAATAAGTTTTTATCTCGTTTATGATTTTTTTTGTCTACACTAAGCAGAATTAAGCACACACATTCACAAAACCGTGATTATCTCTTTTAAGGATTATTGGTGTGCCCTAAACTGGTTTAGTGCATTTTGGTGTTTTGTTTTGTTTTTGTAGGTTTTGAAGATCGTTTAAATGCATTATGACGGCTCATATAACTCCCAAAATGGTAGCCCCTTCAATATACCAACCAGAGCCGATATACCAACCTCTCTATATACCCGCCCTTACGAGAGGGAGACTATAGGTACGTGAGAGCAGAAGGTACATGGTACGTAGGCGGTACGGAAGGGGGATTGTCCCGTTAATGGCACCTACCATAGAAAACTTATCCTCGCACGCATGGGAATCACCCTAACGACACTCGGTCTTCTTCGTCAGGATTTACGCCTAACAACAGTTGACAATCGGGAAATGGATGCAAATCAAGCCAAGGTGGTGATGAAATCCACCAATGGTCTTGATAAAGGGTTGGGGTCTTACGACCAGCTCCTTGGTTTAAAATTGTTACGTGGAGTGTGTGAGGTTCATTTTATTTAACGAAAATGAAACAAGCATGAATGATTTTCCCTAAGTATGCAGGATAAAATGAAAATAGTCAAAGAAATAGAAAATAGAAATAGAAAATTTAACAGAGATGATAAAATCCCTACCTCTTCTCTCGCTCGCTCCAGCTTGCCTCTCGAATTTCTGCTCTAAAATCTCAGATAGTAAAATCGTCCCCCGGGTGAGACGATTTACGAAAAGTAAATCGTCCCCGGCAGAGACGATTTTAAAATCGTCTCAGGGTGAGACGATTTCAAGCAAAGTAATCGTAATAATGAGACGATTAACGACCGCAAAAAAAATGTACCCGTAAAACACAAAACACAAAAACCCGATTAGTTTTCTGTGATCTTAAAAATAGGGAACAGGTCCCACCGTGATCGCCACTGAAAGCACGAGATTCCGGGCAAAGGAAACACTAATTGCAATATAACCAAAACCAAATGCGCTTAAGTCCTAGAAACGTAAAGTGCATGAAATGGAAAAGAAACGCATTGGAAGAGACACAAGCAAATGGAGAAAACACAGCCCTTTCATTAATATCCCTTGATCTCTCTTACAATGACGTCTCCTCCCTTTTGGGGGCTAGGAGCGTTAAAAGACTTCGATTACAATCACTCAATGTTCCTCTTTCCACGTGCCCACGATTGCAATGGGCGGGCCAAGATGATGCCGCCGCCGATGTCGATGAGTTCTTCACCTCCGCCGCTTCTCCCGCGAACAAAGAAACAACCAAGATGTCGTAGCACCTCCGCAAGTGAAAAGTGTTCGTTCTTCTAAAATCATCAAAAGATGCATGCAAACATTTATCTAAAATAAGAACAAAATGATTCTAAATAGCCTAAAACTTGCCGTAAGATATAAAATGTTACCAACAGGCCATTGCCACCGAGACAACGGCCAATCTACTTTCAACCGGAAATCGTCCCCGGGTAGGACGATTTCGATCGTAAATCGTCCCCGGGTGGGACGATTTCTTCCGTGTTGGGGAAGCCGAACCGACACGCTCCAATTTCGACTCCCGAGGTCTCCAAAACACCTGCAGACAGAGGGGTTATGTAATTGGGGCCATTTTGGGATGACCCAGATGGTCGGATTCTCCCAATTTGGCCTCTACCCTCGGGAATTTGATATCGCCTCCCGCAAGTTAGTGAAACTACAAAACGACACAAAACATACTAGAATCTGATCAAAGGTTACGAAATTGCAGCTATGAATTCACCAAATAGAAAACACAATATGCAAAATGATAAAATAAACTAGAATGCTCTAAAACTTAGAAAGTGCGGGGGTGCCCAAGTGGGCCTCCCACCGTTGGCACTTGATTCCAGCGCCAATCCACTAGGGATGGGCCCAAAACCTCTTAGGATTGGGGTGTCCATGTGTTGGATTTAGGTCCGATTCAAGCTTCCAAAAGCCACCCAACAACCTCCCTTGCAAAAGAGATTGGTGGATGTGGGAAGGTGAACCAAAAGGGATGCAAGTGGGTCTTCAACTCGGCAAGCACTTCGTTGCTTGAAAACTCCTTCAACCTCGTATATCTTGGGTGAGAAAAGTCCCACCTTTTATAGACCCATGGGGTCTCTTTTGGGAGGGAAGCACAAATGCCATGTGTTGGTCATAGGCGCCATGTGGCGCCCTTGTCTTCCCATGAGGGAGGGGAGTCCTCCATTGACTTGGGCTTTCATAACTGCCCTTGTGACAGTCCTCAAACGGCCTATTTGTCCACTCACACACGCGTGCGAGGCAGGAGTCATCAACTGACTGTTCTGGGCTGCCACTTGGCCTCATTTGTCTTTTTGCCCGTTAAACTTGGAAATCGTCCTTACTGGAGACGATTTCAGAAATCGTCCCCGGGTGAGACGATTTCAAGTTAGCAATCGTCCCCGGGTGAGACGATTACTAGGCAAAGTGTCTAAGTGTGCCAAATTGCTTCTTGACCTCACAAAATTGCTATGAAAGTGGTTAAGACCACTGTTTGACCTCTGAGGGCTACCCTGGGGGCTGTGTTTGCCAAAGCGATAAGTGTTTGCAATCACATAATCGGATTGGTGCTGTTTTGGTGTCTACACTATGTATATATGGTTTCTACATGCCTATGCTACATCGAGGTGGCAACACATAATACCACTTACAATCGATGACAACATTGATAAAACACCTACCATATGGCTATAAGTGTACCACATCAAAGCGAGTTCATAAATCCATCAAAGGAAAATATTCAAGAGTATTTATCCATTTCATGATTGGGATATCCTATATTTTTCTTAATGTGGGGTAATCTTATGTCCCCCTCCTCAACCCAAAATCCACTTTTGTCATTCAGTTGTCAACCTTGCCATCCATCATCAATCCAACAATTAGTGTCATCTATTTTTGCATGACATTATGTTTACACACAATACGGTAAAAAAATGGGTAAATATAGACACCAAAAACATGTCAATTTTGTAATGCCCTAAAATAATTTTGATTCATTCCCTAATTTTCTCCAAAAACCTTCAAATTCCCTAATTCCATCATTAATTTCCTCAAATTCTTCTAAAATCCCTAAAATTCCTAAATTCTCCTTTAATTTACATAAAAATCCCAAACCCTCATCAAATTCTCTAAATCATCCTCTAAAATTCCTAAACCTCGATTATCCTATAATACCTAACCTATTTTCCCTAATCGTATCCTAAATTTCCAAATCCCCCAACAAAGTCTCCACAATCTTAATTAATCCCCAATTTCCCTAATTAAAATCGTAACTAATCATTAACCCCTCTCTTAAGCCCCATGCAAAATCCCAAGAAAAAGAGCATTTAAAATGATCAAATCCCAAAGCAAATCCTAAAATCCCTAGGAAATCCTCTAGAAATCTACACCAATTAATTCATAATTTCCACTCACCCTTTTCCCTCCTCTTTTGAATGAATTAAAAATTCACGTAAAACGTAAAGTCATCCTCCCATAAATTATTTCATTAAAATCCACATGTACATCCCCTAGAAACCTAGCATTTTAGGAATTTTAAATTCCATCCACCTCATCCCATGTGCATTTAAAAAGAAATTTTAAATTCCTTTTCTCCACCCAAGGACCCCCACTCCCCAAGGTCAATTTATGACACATGGGTGGGTGAGAATTCACCCTATCCAATGTCATAAATTGGAGGGTGCACAACCCTCTAAGAAAATCCTATAGATTTGGTTTAACATTTGCACATGCCACATGGGTGCCACATGGTGTCAAGTCAATGCTTTGTTATCTTACCCCTCCCTCTTGTAAATCTCTATAAATACACATCATTTTTCCTCTCCTTTAAGAGAACTCTCCCTCACCTAGCCAAAACTCTACCCAATTTTCTCTAGCCACCCCATTTGAGAACCTTTAAACCACCTTCAGTAGACATATTTTGCATACCCAAAACCAACCATGATGATAAAAATGATTCCCCACATGCTCAAAACTCCATTTTAAAGTTGCATACATACAAAGCCTTATTTAGACTTCAAATTACTATTGGAGGATTTTCAAAATACTAGGAAGACTTGAAAAAAATCTCATCAATACCTAAGTATCGAGCATAATAGTTGTATCACCTTAAATGGTCAACATTCATGGTAATCCTACCCTAGGATGACCTCCACTTAGGGGCTAAACACTATCAATTTCTAGCTAGGAATACCCAACTTGTTTTGATCATAACTTCTGCATCCAGAATTTGATCAACACAAAATTTTGAGGGTGGCTTCATGACAACCCAAATAAGGCCTCCATAAAATTTCATGGTATTTGAGAACTAGATAAAATACCATATAACCCTAATATTATCAATAGTCCCAGTCATCCCACCCCGAGATGATCACCAATCAAACATCAAAGTACCTCACATTTCACTCATGGATAAAGATGTTAGGAGGAAAACTGATGAGATATTTTATTGATACAAATGGGTTACAATATATAGGCATAATCCTATATGAAACACATGACACTTGTCAAGATAAACTGACAAGTGTCAAGGTGAATGTATAGTGCACTTTAATTCTAACATTCCCCCTTAAAGTGCACTATCCTAACTAATGTGGAAAAATCATTAAAAGACTTTTAGTACCCTTAAAAATACCCTTAGATAACAAATGGGCATTCTCCATATAAAGTGGATCCTCCAATTTAACTAAATAAAGGCTAAAAAGTATCCTTGCCCATAATGTCCCAATGACCCATACATGAATTTAGTAAAATGTCCCCTCCAATATATTAAAAATTTTTCCTTCAAAATTTTGAAATTTAAATGTCCTTGTCATATTTAGTGCAACTGACCCTCATTATTATATTTTGCTCATGCAATGAAAAAATAAATAATAACCATGATCTATGGTGCACATGTCACTGTTTGGTGAGGAGCCGCGGCAAGCATGCATCCACTTTACCTAGGAAATCCTCTAGAAATCTCCACCAATTAATTCATAATTTCCACTCACCCTTTTCCCTCCTCTTTTGAATGAATTAAAAATTCACTTAAAATGTAAAGTCAACCTCCCATAAATAGTCTCATTAAAATCCACATGTACATCCCCTAGCCACCTAGCATTTTAGAAATTTTAAATTCCATCCACCTCTTCCCATGTGCATTTAAAAAGAAATTTTAAATTCCTTTTCTCCACCCAAGGACCCCCACTCCCCAAGGTCAATTTATGACACATGGGTGGGTGAGAATTCACCCTATCCAATGTCATAAATTGGAGGGTGCACAACCCTCTAAGAAAATACCATAGATTTGGTTTAACATTTGCACATGCCACATGGGTGCCACATGGTGTCAAGTCAATGCTTTGTCATCTTACCCCTCCCTCTTGTAAATCTCTATAAATACACATCATTTTTCCTCTCCTTTAAGAGAACTCTCCCTCACCTAGCCAAAAATCTACCCAATTTTCTCTAGCCACCCCATTTGAGAACCTTTACACCACCTTCAGTAGACATATTTTGCATACCCAAAACCAACCATGATGATAAAAATGATTCCCCACATGCTCAAAACTCCATTTTAAAGTTGCATACATACGAAGCCTTATTTCGACTTCAAATTACTATTGGGGGATTTTCAAAATACTAGGAAGACTTGAAAAAAATCTCATCAATACCTAAGTATTGAGCATAATAGTTGTATCACCTTAAATGGTCAACATTCATGGTAATCCTACCCTAGGATGACCTCCACTTAGGGGCTAAACACTATCAATTTCTAGCTCGGAATACCCAACTTGTTTTGATCATAACTTTTGCATCCAGACTTTGATCAACACAAAATTTTGAGGGTGGCTTCATGACAACCCAAATAAGGCCTCCATAAAATTTCATGGTATTTGAGAACTAGATAAAATACCATATCACCCTAATATTATCAATAGTCCCAGTTATCCCACCCCGAGATGATCACCAATCAGACATCAAAGTACCTCACATTTCACTCATGCATAAAGATGTTAGGAGGAAAACTGATGAGATATTTTATTGATACAAATGGGTTACAATATATAGGCATAATCCTATATGAAACACATGACACTTGTCAAGATAAACTAACAAGTGTCAAGGTGAATGTATAGTGCACTTTAATTCTAACATTCCCCCTTAAAGTGCACTATCCTAACTAATGTGGAAAAATCATTAAAAGACTTTTAGTACCCCTAAAAATACCCTTAGATAACAAATGGGCATTCTCCATATAAAGTGGATCCTCCAATTTAATTAAATAAAGGCTAAAAAGTATCCTTGCCCATAATGTCCCCATGACCCATACATGAATTTAATAAAATGTCCCCTCCAATATATTAAAATTTTTCCCTTCAAAAATTTGAAATTTAAATGTCCTTGTCATATTTAGTGCAACTGACCCTCATTATTATATTTTTCTCATGCAATGAGAAAATAAATAATAACCATGATCTATGGTGCACATGTCACTATTTGGTGAGGATCCGCGACAAGCATGCATCCACTTTACCTAGGAAATCCTCTAGAAATCTCCACCAATTAATTCATAATTTCCACTCACCCTTTTCCCTCCTCTTTTGAATGAATTAAAAATTCACTTAAAACGTAAAGTCATCCTCCCATAAATTATTTCATTAAAATCCACATGTACATCCCCTAGACACCTAGCATTTTAGAAATTTTAAATTCCATCCACCTCTTCCCATGTGCATTTAAAAAGAAATTTTAAATTCCTTTTCTCCACCCAAGGACCCCCACTCTTCAAGGTCAATTTATGACACATGGGTGGGTAAGAATTCACCCTATATAATGTCTTAAATTGGAAGGTGCACAACCCTCTAAGAAAATCCCATAGATTTGGTTTAACATTTGCACATGCCACATGGGTGCCACATGGTATCAAGTCAATTCTTTGTCATCTTACCCCTCCCTCTTGTAAATCTCTATAAATACACATCATTTTTCCTCTCCTTTAAGAGAACTCTCCCTCACCTAGCCAAAACTCTACCCAATTTTCTCTAGCCACCCCATTTGAGAACCTTTACACCACCTTCTGTAGACATATTTTGCATACCCAAAAACAACCATGATGATAAAAATGATTCCCCACATGCTCACAACTCCATTTTAAAGTTGCATACATACAAAGCCTTATTTCGACTTCAAATTACTATTGGAGGATTTTCAAAATACTAGGAAGACTTGAAAAAAATCTCATCAATACCTAAGTATCGAGCATAATAGTTGTATCACCTTAACTGGTCAACATTCATGGTAATCCTACCCTAGGATGACCTCCACTTAGGGGCTAAACACTATCAGTTTCTAGCTAGGAATACCCAACTTGTTTTGATCATAACTTTTGCATCCAGACTTTGATCAACACAAAATTTTGAGGGTGGCTTCCTGAAAACCCAAATAAGGCCTCCATAAAATTTCATGGTATTTGAGAACTAGATAAAATACCATATCACCCTAATATTATCAATAGTCCCAGTCATCCCACCCCGAGATGATCACCAATCAGACATCAAAGTACCTCACATTTCACTCACGGATAAAGATGTTAGGAGGAAAACTGATGAGATATTTTATTGATACAAATGGGTTACAATATATAGGCATAATCCTATATGAAACACATGACACTTGTCAAGATAAACTGACAAGTGTCAAGGTGAATGTATAGTGCACTTTAATTCTAACATCCCCCCTTAAAGTGCACTATCCTAACTAATGTGGAAAAATCATTAAAAGACTTTTAGTACCCCTAAAAATACCCCTAGATAACAAATGGGCATTCTCCATATAAAGTGGATCCTCCACTTTAATTAAATAAAGGCTAAAAAGTAGCCTTGCCCATAATGTCCCAATGCCCCATACATGAATTTAATAAAATGTCCCCTCCAATATATTAAAATTTTTCCCTTCAAAAATTTGAAATTTAAATGTCCTTGTCATATTTAGTGCAACTGACCCTCATTATTATATTTTTCTCATGCAATGAAAAAATAAATAATAACCATGATCTATGGTGCACATGTCACTGTTTGGTGAGGAGCTGCGGCAAGCATGCATCCACTTTACCTTATTTTTGGCACATAGATGTCAAAATCTGCAATGGGCTTCGATCATGTCTCGGCTGCCTCAAAAAAATTCATGGTGGCCCACTTTTAAATCATTGCTCCATTCTCGATTATCTTTCAGTGTTCTTAATATTTTATGGATATCTGCAAATCTCACTTATCTTACTGCACATCCACTAGCTGTCCTTTGCACATCGACTCTTGTCTGCCATATTTTGCTTTTGAAAAAATAAAAAAACCACTACCACTGCCACTTGATGTCCTTTTTGATATATTCACACCCAAAAAAAAATAGACTAAAATCACCTGCCATTCCAGTTGATGTCATCTTCTTGATGTTTGTACCACCGATGATAGAAACCAAATGACAATAACGTGAGTGCTTTCTCTCAACAAAGGCATCTGTGATGATATTGATGGGTTTTCAATGGGAAAATACCTAAGCGCATCGAAGTTTTCCATCACACAGTGCACAACCAAAAACATTCGACGCTAACAATGTAGATATAGATTCTTGCTTCTATTGGAAAATTGCATCAATATCTCGATGTGTTGTGCCGAGAATAAAGAACCAGGATCTGTAAAATATTCTTCAACAAAATTTACAACTGCACAAATAGTCCTGATTTCCTCTACACTTGCTCTTCCATTGATGCCATTCTTCCATTCTGTATTCTCCACCACTATAGTTAAATTTTGTTTGCAAACAATTTCATTACGCAACGCATGGTGATGGGAAGAAAAAAAAAAAAAAAATCATTCAGTTGAGTCTCTTTTATGGCAGGGAGCAGTCTTCATAGAGAGGTGGTAGAAAATATTAAGCATGGGAGTCAAGCTGATCAACGACTCTTTAGTCTTAATCAATAGAAAGTTCTCCATAAAAAATCATTTGATGAAAAGAGGCATCGCAAAGTAGGAACCAACATTTTTCTGGTGGGCCAAGAACGTATCACCGCAGTGGCACTTGAAGTCGGTCAATCCGATGTGCTTCTTGTAGGAACAACATCGATTCACCAGATTTTTATTCTCTTTACCACCAGAGGAGGAAGCCCCTACCTCTCCCTATTCAGTCGTAGCCAAAATAGGCAACACCTAGCTTTCCTTCTTCGTGGACTGCTCAATTTTTGGTAGAGCTACAGCAGCAACCAACGCTTTCAAAGCCTTGCCTTATTTGTGCAAAGAATGGGACCTTCCAAAGGCTGGCAGCCGATAGCCGACTCATCCAAAAAATGTAGGAGTGGATCAAAAAATGACACCCACTCATCGACGGGCTCATCTGTACTGCCCGAAAACCTTGGCTCGATATCTCCATGTGTAGCTTCGAGCACAAAGCAGAGGCTGATAAAGTGTGAGCCCATGGTGTGTATTTCGAAGCTAAATGCGTCATCGAAGCTCCAAAATGCTATCCCAAGTGCCATTTCTATAGGTTACGGATATCGAAGAAAGCAAAGAGTGCCCTTTTGGAACTTGGCAAATTTTGAAAACTCTCTAGAGCAAACCTCAAATTTGCACCCAATTTGCATCATTTTCCTCCGTCGCTCATCTTTCATAAAAAATCTCTTTTTAGAATTAAAAAAAAAAAATAGATCCTCCTTCATGCAAGAACAGCCAGGGTGGCCTTTAATTTTCAAAAATATGGTTTATGATTCATCCATCAAGGATGAAGAGCATACTCCCTATTTTGAAAAAATATGGGGGAAAAAATAAAAAATGGGAAAAATGATGGGAAAGGATGAGGGGGAGATTTCCATGAGGAAAATTCCCCCTCAAGCTCACAAGGCTAGAGAAATCTTGGAGCTCTGATACCAAATGTTAGGAGGAAAACTGATGAGATATTTTATTGATACAAATGGGTTACAATATATAGGCATAAGCCTATATGAAACACATGACACTTTTCAAGAGAAACTGACAAGTGTCAAGGTGAAGGCATAGTGCACTTTAATTCTAACAAAAGAAGCAAGGTAAAAGTAGGTATATTATAATTTTTTTAAAATATTTGCATGCATTTTGGTTTATTTAATTAAGAACTTTAAAGAATTTTTTGTTTACATATTTCTTGGCTTGAGCCCAAATAAGGTGGACCCTTTTGGTATTACTAATTTGTTGTTGTTGGTTGTGTGCAGGTACCTCAAAATTGGAAGTAGAAAATAATGGTACAAAGACACTCAAACTCACTCAAAAAACCATCAACTTTTTATTGTGGCAAGAGAAAACTTAAGGCACCATTTGTTACTTAATATATGGTATAAGAGGGGACTTCCTTAATCTTGACGATCCCATGTTGTAAACCCTACAGAGGGCATTTTGTAAAGTAAAAAGGTAAATATTTATAATAAAATATAATATTTACTTTGTGTACATGCATGGTGCTTTTCTCTTTCTATAATATATTAGGAAAGAAAGTAATATTCATATTGAACCTTGTAATATAAATCTTCCAGGGTAACACAAAAAAAATCTATTTTTCAATTTTGTAATTTTTATTTAAAGTTCTCTATGAAAATGTAAGTTATTGGATAAATGGATGAAAATAATTTAGTGGAGTGGCAAGAAAGAGAGATAAATACTCTAAAAGTATGAATATAGACAAAAGAAAACCTAGAGGGATATTGATTTGAGAAGCTAGAAATAAATATTACAAGTGTTAACTAGAAGTGGGATTAATCCTATAAATATGATTAAGAATAATAATTATTATTATATATTACAATATTTTGGGTATAAATATGAACCTAAAAAAGAATCATAAATAAAAAAAATTAATATATTATTATAGTCTTTAAATATTTTAATATGAAGAACAAAAATAGATAGGCAAGAATATAAGGATGACTTCAAAAATATTTGAAATAAAGGGGACTATCTAAAAATTCTTGGCATGGGAACTTTATGGGTTATTTCAATGGTATGGGACATGGTAAGGGATAACCATAAATGGTATGGGAAATGGCTATATGTAATGAGGTTATTTTTCACAAGAAAAGGAAAAACATAAAAATTATAGTAATAAATAGGTATACTTTGATTATAGTTACTCTTCAACTTCAATGCTTAAAGGGCCTTAGTTTATTCATCTTAAATTTATTGATGGTTTACAATCTTGTAGTGACTTTAAGATAAATTTATTTTCTTGTGAAAAACATATGTTATTCCTAGATGGCATATATCAATTATGGATTTTGATTTTTTTGTCAATCTATATGGCTTTTGTTATGCTATTAGTATTCAATATAAATAGAATTTTATGTGTATTGGGTGGCATCATATTATTATATAATTTGATAAGTATTTGGTATATGATAATCAGTAAAAAAGAATATATACAATAAATTTAGATTTTTTATTCAAGAAAGAATGGGCCATAAATCTATTCCATTATCGCCGTACTGAACGCTTGTCCCTTTCCTGGTGTTTTCAGCGGCGTAAAATATTTAAAATGATTGTGGCATGGTGGTTATAGGGGCGGACTGCGTGAAGATCTATGTGGAGGCTTCTGGGGTGGACAGCATAGAATACTGTGGCAGCCATAAAAAGCAAGACAGCCTACCCGGATTCATGGCGGCTACAAATTCCACCATGTAAATTAAAAAAAAATAAAAATAAATAAATAAATCTATTCCATTGTGATGATATTTAATCAATAATCGTTATTCAAATCTATTCCATTTTTTACTTATGTGATTCTAATATTTTGACATAATCTAAGTGGTTATGTTGTAGTGGAAGAAATAAAGTTTCAAGGATAATGAATTTATATATTTATTCAAAATCTAAAATGGTGTAAACTCAGCTACAAGAGACCAACAAAATGGACTCCAATCACATAACACAAATGCAATAATGGAAGAAAACTGCCAATTGATATTCTTATCATTCCTAAATTCACACCCCTTATACAAAATATTACAATCCATCATATAGAAACCAAAAACCAAAGAAACCCTAAAGAAACCCTAAAAATATCTTTTTTCTAAAAATTGCTAAAAATAGATATTTTTTCTAAAAACTGCTAAAAATAGAAATGAGTCGGATTGCGCCCAAATTTGGTGCACACATCCCTATTACAATAATTAACCTTAATTTAAAATATTAGGTCTCAAATTATGGTATAACAAAATATAATAAACTTCTAACAGCCAAAAAATCCCAAAAATCTCGGGAACCTTTTCTAAAAGCTAATTTTGGGGCACTAGATGTTGGAGTTAGTTCCTAAAAACATGATTTTTGGAGGGTCAGGTGCATCATATATGAGCCTATTATAGGACACACACATGGATCCACCTGTTAAATTTCAAGGCAAACGAGCATATGGTTCACAAGTTATGGCTCCGACAAGGTGCATCATTCTCCTCTGGTGAAAAAGAACTCAACTCCTACGAGTTTAGCTGAATTGAAATCCTATAGCTACTGGTTATCAATTTTCTTTAGATCTGACTCTAAAACCCAAGTGTTATCTGATTGTGGTAATCCTTCCCACTAAACTAGGAATTTGTTGTAGCTCCCATGTTTGGTGGTGATCACCTTCTTATCGAGCACCTGTGCAAATCTATATTTTTTCTTCATAGGCATCTGTCGTGCCCAATTTAATTTCTCTTATAATTCACCATCCTCAGCAGTACCAAGATACTAAAATAAATTAGAAACATTAAAAATGGATGAAATATCAAATTCATCAGGCAGCTCCACTTTATAGGCATTATCATTGATCTTCTTCAAAATCCTGCATGGCCCGATTTTCTTAAGTTTTAGTTTGTTATATGTCCCCTTAGGAAATATTTCTTTCCTAAGATGAACCATGACCATATCACCCTCTTCAAAAAATTTCACCCTTTTGTGTGCATCAGTAGACTCTTTGTAGTGAGCATTACTACTCTGTAATTTTTCCCTCACTAACTCTTGCACTTTCTAGATATGCTCAAAAAATGCTTCTACATCATCACTAACTTGTTCTCCAATTGGTAACTCAACCAAATATAATACACCTCTAGGATTTTTACCATAAATAATTTGAAAAGGAGATTTACCTGTTGACCTGTTCATTGAACTATTGTATGCAAATTCAGCTTGTGACAAGGCTAAATCCCATTGTTTTGGTTTTTTTCCAACTATGCATCGTAATAGGTTTCCCAAGCTTTTGTTCACTACCTCTATTTTCCCATAGGTCTATTGGTGGTAAGCACTACTGAACTACAACCTAGTATTCAACTTTTTCCACAACATCCTCCAAAATTGACTCAAGAACTTAGTATCCCGATCAGAAGTAATAGTCTTTGGAATACCATGCAACTACACAATCTCATCAAAGAATAAGACTGTAGTCCTAGTTGCATCATTAGTTTTTTGACAAGCAATAAAATGCACCATTTTGGAAAATCTGTCTACCACAACAAAAACTGAATCCTTACCCCTCTGTGTCTTGGGCAACCCCAACATGAAATCCATACTCATATTGGTCCATGGTCCTATAGGAATTGGCAGTGGCATATACAACCTTGTATTTTGTGCATGGCCCTTAGCCATTTGACATACTCTACATCTAGAGACAAAATTGATTATATATCTCTTCATTTTTGGCCAATAGTACTTCTCCTCTACAAGAGTGGTAGTTTTGGCTACTCCAAAATGACCAGCCAAACCCCCACTATGTAATTCCCTCTCATAGAGCCATTGGGAATGCATAATCGATTACCCTTAAACAAGTAACCATTATATAAAAAATACTCTTCAAAAATGGTATGGGACTCGCCCCCTAACGCACTTTTGCACTGTTGCACAATATTCCCAAAATCCGCATCAGATTCATACATATCTTTAATCCCCTCAAATCCTACCACTTCATTCTCCATAGTGGTCAACAAAAAGACTCTCCTACTCAATGCATCAACAACCTTATTCTATTTTCCTGACTTGTGTTTTAGGAAAAATGTATACTATTGCAAAAATGAAACCCATTTGGCATGCCTACTATTTAACTTTTTTTGAGAATTGACATACCTCAATTCTTCATGATCAGTAAAAAACACAAACTCCTTTGATATTAAGTAGTGCCTCCAATGTTGCAATGCTTGCACAATTGCATAAAATTCCACATCATATGTAGAATAATTCTTCCTTGCATCATTTAGCTTCTCACTAAAAAATGCTACAGGTCGATCCTCTTGACATAAGACACCACCAATTACAAAAAAATGAGGCATCACAATCAACCTCAAACACCTTACTAAAATCTAGTAACACTAGAATAGGGGCTTTCAACACCTTCTTCTTCAAGAGTTCAAAACTCTTTGTTGCTATCGTAGTCCATACAAACTCTTTCCCCTTTGTGCACTCAGTTATAGGGGCAACTATACTACTAAAGTTCCTGATGAATTTCCTATAAAAGGTAGCTAGTCCATGAAAGCTCCTTAATTCTATTATAGATCATGGAAGAGGCCATTCCAGAATCTCCTTCACTTTCTCATCATCCATCCTCATGCCATCTCTCAAGATTACAAATCCCAAAAACACTAAACTATCTTGAAGAAATCTACATTTCTTCAGGTTGACATACAATTTCTCCTTCTTGAGCACGTCTAACACTAATTTCAGGTGTAACAAATGGTCTTCTTCACTTTTACTATAAATCAAAATATCATCAAGATACACAACCATAAACTTACCATTATATTCCCTTAGTACTCTGTTCATCAACTGCATAAATGTACTGGGTGCATTAGACAACCCAAATGACATCACCCTCCACTCGTACAATCTATCTTTTTCCTTAAAAGTTGTCTTCCATTCATCCCCTTCTTGAATTTTGATCTGGTAGTAGCCACTCCGCATATCAATTTTACTAAATTATTTAGCTCCAGCCAATCCATCCATCATGTCATCCACTCTTGGCATAGGATACCGATACTTTATTATGATTTTGTTTATGGATCTACTATCTACACACATTCGCCAGTCACCATATTTCTTCGGGGTCAGCAATGCTGGAGTCACACATGGACTCATACTCTCCCTAACTAATCCCTTATTTATCAACTTTGTCACTTGCCTACTCAACTTTGCATTATGTGTCGGGTTCAATTGATAAGCTGCCTAATTTGGGAGCGTTGATCCTAGAATCAAATCCATGTGATGTTGGATATCCCTTTTTGGTGGTAGCCCATCTGGTAACTCCTCGAGTGTGATATATTTATATTTGCTTAGCAACTTAGCTGCTACTATAGGCATAACCACTTCCTCTATTTTTAGCTTCCTAGATGTTAAGGCATAACAAAATCTAGTGTCCTTGATCTCTACAAGAAACTCCTTCATCGTAAAAAATATCTCACTCGGCCCATCCTCCTTTAGAGGTACAAGAACTACCTTTACACCATACTTCTAGAATGTATAAGTATTATTTCTCCCATTATGGTTAGTATCCCTATCGTACTTCCAAGGTCTTCCCAATAGAATGTGATATGCATCCATCGAGATCACATCACACCACACTTCATCCTTGTAAGTGCTCCCAATTGAAAATTTAATTAAAAACCTCTGATCTATTGTTACCTCATTCCCCTTCTTAACCCATGAGATGCGATATGGATAAGGATGTTTTTCATATTTTAGGTGCATTTTATCAACCATGATATTTGATACCATATTCTCACAGCTACCACCATCAATGACAATGTTAAATACCTTCCCTCCTGATGTACAACTTGTTCAAAATATGTTCATTCATAACCAAGAATCTTCACCATCTATGGTCTACCCCTTTACATTTATCTACACCATCTCTTTCTTAGGAGCAATCAATGTCCTCCTTATCATAAGTGCTTCCCCCATGTCAGCAACAACTTCATCCTCATCCTGCTCTTCCATCTCAACTAGATTGACCCTTCCTTGTCCTCCTTGACCCCTTTCTTGGACATCACATTGGGGACACTCAAATGCTCTATGCCCATCCTCACCACATCCATAATAGGTATACGACCTCCTCGAGTCATTCCCATTTCGTCCATCATCGTAACCTCTACCTCGTTGATATCCTCTTCCTCTCATATTCTATCCATCTTCTTCTTGTTTAGAAGGTATTGAGGATTCTCCCTTGAGAAAATTAGATCCACTTCGACCCCGACCTGAAGAGGGTGTGAATCCCTTATTACCTCTTCTATTAATCCTTTTCAATTTCTCCTGCACCTTGAGGGCCATTTATATGCATCCTCCACTGTAAGAGTGTGATGCATGCTCATCTCATCTTGAACAACAAAACTTAGGCCATTTACATATCTGGAAGCCTTTTGGTCCTTCGTCTCATTGTGCTCCACTCAAATGGATAGCTTGTAGAATTCATTAGTATAGTCCTCAATGCTTTGATCCTTCTATCAAAGATTTTGAAATCTATGAAATAGAGTTTGGGAGTA
The DNA here is from genome assembly GCA_028583015.1 of Wollemia nobilis. Taxonomy (NCBI): domain Eukaryota; kingdom Viridiplantae; phylum Streptophyta; class Pinopsida; order Araucariales; family Araucariaceae; genus Wollemia; species Wollemia nobilis. The sequence goes on along the minus strand of JAQPPZ010016436.1, from coordinate 14,664,324 downwards.
GTCTACAGGTATAAATTTTTCTTGTAACTTCTTCTTCATCTTTGTCCAATCCCTAATATTTTCCTTTCCATTCCTCTGTCATGTAGTATGTAAATGATCCCACCAAATCAATGCATGTCCCTTCAACTTTGTGCATGTGATCTTAACCTTCTTATCTTCAGCAAAATTACTCCATTCAAAATATTTTTCTAGGCTATTGATCCAATCGATCAACTCCTATGGTTTCAACCCACCAGCATACTCGAGAACCTCAATCTTAATCCCATATCGATTCTCCTTAAGCCCCTCTAGAGCTCGTATCGGTTGATTTTCAAAATTGTGTCATTCTTCCTCTGGATCCTCCGGTTCTACTTTTGCGTGGATATTAGATCCACATTCATCACGTATACTTTCATCATTAGATCATTGATCTGCATGTGCCCTGGGACGTCTCTCTCCCATGCGATCAATCACACCAGTCAGTAGTGCTATTTTTGCATTTATATCCTTGATCTGCCTATTCATCTGGTCATATCTTCTAGGTGGCATCTTCCCTTCACTAGCAAGATCACACCCGTTCTGATACCAAATGGTGTAAACTCAGCTACAAGAGACCAACAAAATGGACTCCAATCACATAACACAAATGCAATAATGGAAGAAAACTACCAATTGATATTCTTCTCATTTCTAAATTCACACCCCTTATACAAAATATTACAATCCATCATATAGCAACCGAAAACCAAAGAAACCCTAATTGTTTTTTTTCCTAAAAACTACTAAAAATAGATCTTTTTCTTAAAAACTGCTCAAAATAAAAATGAGTCAGATTGCATCCAAATTTGGTGCACACACCCCTCTTACAATAATGAACCTTAATTTAAAATATTGGGTCTCAACTTATGGTATAACAAAAGATAATAAACTTCTAACATCCAAAAAAACCAAAAAAACCCGAGAACCTATTGTAAAAGCTAATTTTGGGGCACTAGATGTCAGAGTTAGGTCCCGATAACATGATTTTTAGAGCGTCAGGTGCATAAAAGATGTGCCTGATTTAGAACATGCACATGGAACCACCTGTTAAATTTCAAGGAAAACGGGCATACGGTTCACAAGTTATGGCTCCGACAAGGTGCATCATAAAACATCCAAAAGGAAATATGTATATCTAGCATATCAAATCCTTTGTTATGATATTTTAAAAAATTAAAACTAAATCTAATCTCAAGGAAATTATTTACATGCAACGTTAATGGTAATATTATAGTAGTGTTGATTTTAATCTTTTTTTATGGGCCTCCATGTATTATGTCATATTGTAACAATTATTTTAATGTTAAGATAAATATAAATATTGTGTCTTATTAAATATAAATTTTTGTCAGTATTTTAAATAATTATTTTATTAAAAATATTATAATAAATTAAAAAAAATTAACACATAATAAAATAATTAATATAATAGAGCCAATATGGAGTGCGAGTTGAGAGGAAGTGTGATCTAATAGGCGGTGTGAGTTGAGATTTAGTCATGGAAAAAGAGTGACGGGTTCATCCAGAGTGTATCAATGCTTCAAACCCTTACCATGAATATGTGGAACATTATTTCCAAAAAGTTGTTGAAGCAAAGGGCAAAGAAAAGGAAGAGACGAAGGCTATGGTAAGCCAAGAGGGAGTGCAATTTGGGAGTGAGTGTGATGATGGAGAGACTATAAACTAGGAGCAAGTGCAAGCTAATGGGAGTGCGAGCCAAGATGGAGTACAAGTCAAGAATGATATTTATTAGCGAGTGTGGAAGGAAAGTCATATTTGAAAGCCCTATAAGAAATTTAGGATTCCCTAGTTTGAAGTATGGAGACCCAAGTTGGAGATAAACAAAAGAGAGAATACATGACAAGTTTGATCCAAGTAGCAGATGCTACACTAGAAGTAAGTTTCAAGGATAAGATGATTGAACATGATATAATGGTTCTTAAAAGTAGAGGACTAATATGTAAGGTCCATAGATCATGACCAAGATATGTGGAGATTCAAAATTGTATCAAGTGGAAGTGGAGATTAAGTTCCAAAGACTCTATGAATTTTCTTCCTAAAGGTTTTTTTCTAATGATATTTTCTAATTCATAAATTAGAGATCAAATAATGTTTGGTGGTGCATGGTTTAGGGGAAGAGATACATTTTATTTGAGACCATGGAATGAAACTTTTCCATTGAGACAGGAACTATTAAGAAGCTTCCAATATGGGTTACACTTTTTGGTCTTCCATATTAGCTTATAAATAATGATGTTTTGAAGAATATTATAAATACTCTAGGGTAATTCATCTAGGAAGGACTAACTACTAATGAGAGAAAACATGATATATATTCTTGAATATGTGTTACTAAGGATACGTCAAAACCTTTACCACAATCCATTAAGATTAAATAAGAGAATGAGATCAAAAAGTAGATTATGAAAATATTGTATTTTGTTGCCATAATTATTATGAGATTGAACACATGGCAAGAGTTTGCAAAGTGAAAACTATGAAGAAATATATAACAAATTTCTAACAATGAGATAAACTTCAAGAAAAAACAATGAAATCATCTAGTAATAAAAGCTAGATTAGATCAAGGGTATTCCAGTTTGAAAGAAGAGATAAACAAAGCCTATCTTGAGTATCATTTAGAAAGTTCAAAATTAATTGAAGGTGCAAAAGAATATGTGGAGAGAAATCCTAAAACAAATATGACAAAATAGGTAAATTTTATTCTAGCTAAATCATCTTCATTTCCTCAAGTAATATAAAATTTTCTCTAGGTAATAAAAGTAAAAGGGGTGAAGATGTTATCCCTTCCACTTTAAGTTTTCAAGAGCAGCATAATAAAGAAATGAGGATGGAGGAAACCCATAAGAATTTAGTTTTTTAGGGAAGAATAGAAAAGTATTGTTGGAAATTAAAAAAATGAGAGAAAGACCCAAGAAGCAAAAACAACGAGAAAAAGAAACCTAAAGGAATATTTATATGGGAAAACAAAAGCAAATATCATAAGTGCTAACAAGAAGTGGTGCTAAACTCAAATAAAAATAAAAAATAACAATGAAACTAATATTTTGGAATATTATAGCTCAAGATTACTATAATGGTAAGGGTTTTAGCCTCTCTTTGATAGGCTCAATAGTCAAACCCCACTTAGTGTGAGGGGACCAATATCCCTCATAAAAAATTGTGTAAACCTATTTATTTATTTTTATCTATGAAGAACACAAGCTTATATTGAGATGGGGGTGAACAGTATAAGACCACTTTTTAATTTTCCTTTCCAAACAATATTATGTAATATATCAATCGCAATATTAACAATAGTAATCAACATAATGCACAAATCACCACACATAATAGAGACACCAATTTTACGTGGTTCACCCAATGTGGGCTACTCCATAGAGAAAATATTTCACTAAATTTTCTCAAAAATTCTCTTGGAAATAATTTCCTATTACAATATTTATCAACCTCTATCCAAATGAGACACCAATCCCCTAATCAAGTTCATGGATCTCTATCCACGGGAGACACCAATACCCTCATCTATTTTGTGGATATCTACCCATAAGAGAACTCCTTATCCTCTTCTTTGGCTGGTGATCCTCTAGAAGACTACTACCTCAACTACATTAGCTTATGGATCTCTCTCCATTGAAGTATCTTGTCCTCACTCAAAAGACCTATCCTCACTACCCTGTATTATGGATCTCTATCCACTAGAGACTACTATCCTCTGCTCTGCCACCTTCAAAGCTTGCTGTAAGCTCTATTTAAAATTTGTACTAAACATAGTCCTTTAGTCTAGCACAAATTTGCTCAATCTCTATCTTTGATATGCACTAAACATAGCCCTTCAGTCTAGCATGAATCTACTCAATCTCTATATCTGACCTACACTAAATATAGTATTTTGGTCTGGCACAAATTTTATCAATATTTGTCTCTGATCTACACTAAATATGCTTCATATATATCTTTGATTTGGCACAAACCTATCCTCAAATCTGCACCAAACTCTGTTCTCAAATCTATCCTCAAGCCTTAACACAAATATTGAATCAATCACAAATCAACTCTGCTAGATCTGCTCCAAACCTTAACTCAAGTTTTGAACAAATCAATCAATCAACTTTGCTCACAATTCTTCTCAAATACTTGCCTCAAATCTATCCACAAGTCCTCTCAAGGACTTATCCAATCTACTCTCAATCTTTATCTTCAAATCTGCATTGTAAGCTTCCACAAAAGCTCACACTAATATTTTCACAAGTCTTCTCCAATACTTACCTCAAATATGCTCAACAAGTCCTCTCTAGAACTTGTCCAATATGATTGATATATTCCACAAAAGCTCACATAAATTTATCCTTAAGTCCACTCTAGGACTCACTCAAATATTCTCACAAGCTTTCACAAAAGCTTAGTCAACTCAACTCAATCTATTATAGAAAACTTCTTTAATCACATAAACAATATTCATTCATAATCATGTTTGACTCACAAAAACATATAGAGAATGGTTAGAGACACAATATTATTCACACTCACAACAATGTTCGATCACTTTCAATATCTTTTTAATTTTTACCACATAAACATATAGAGAAAGGTTAGAGATTCAATATGTCTCACACTCACAAACACTCAATTACTTCCAAACTCTTTCTCAAATCAATTCAAAATATAGAACAATTTTTTCATAGAACTTAAACTATCACTCCAATACTTCCAATCAACTAAGCTCAATCAACTCCACTCAACCAATCACTCAATGAAGGCTTATTCAATAATGCTTATCAAACAAACCTCGCATAACTATTATACTCATGATCTTTCACAAACCCTAGTTCAAGCATGTGATTACTCACTCAATTATTTCCAACAATGATTATCAAACAATCTCACATAACAATGATACTCATGATCTTGCACAAATCCTACTTCAAGATAGTTCACAACTTCACATAACAATGATAATCATGTTCTTTCACAAACCCTAGTCAAGCATATGAAAGATTACTTCCAATAATGCTTATCAAACAAGGTTTCTAGTATCAACTTTCATTCCAAAAAACCAAACTCAACAATGCTTATCAAACAATCTTTTTCACTCCAACTTAGCATTCACAACATCCACCAATCACTCTCAAGGATAATATGCCCTTACCTCTTGTTTGAAGAAGACTTGACTTCAAACACTTGTTTCAATCACAATCAAATATTTGCTAATTTCAAAGGTTAGGTAGCAATATCTTCTCAATAATTCACTCAATTTTATCCCTCAAATATTTCACCATACATAGAAATAAATCTCTTTTACACCTTATAATATCCACACTTAAAAATGCAAACTCACAATTTGTGTAAAGAAAATAATCACAATAATTTTCTTTATAAACCCTTATCTCTTTAACACATCATAGCTCATCCAATAAGAAATATAATTCCCTTTTTCAACATTATAACTGCTACTTTTAATTCACTTTATTAAAAATCACAATAAAATAATTTATCTTAAAAACCTTATAACTTCCCCTTAATAAAAATTTATCGTGGCAACAATTTAATATTAAAAAATTTAAGTACCTTTGTCCTCAATGAAAATTGAACTCTTTCCTGCGCATCCATAGTGCCCTAGCCATGGCCCACATGCCACGTGAGCTATATGCTCACCTTAAAATCAAAAGTACCTCATGCACTTTTAAACCTCCACCTTGGCACCAAAAACTAAACACTCAAACCTTCACCAAAATGCAACCGTCGGGGTTCGATCGTGGGACCTCCCGCTAGTTAGCACCTTAAGCCATAGCCACCTGCCATTGGCCCAACCACCATGGTTGGCTATGAGGCTTAGAGCCTCCTCCCTCTTATTCGTAGGTTGACTACCACACAAGCACAAGACCCTTGCCTCTTATTTTGCATGTTGCAAATTTTGCATGCACATCGATTAAGGTATTCAAAGGATAGATTTTTGTTTTCCAAAGCATATAGTATATATATTAAATTTTTCTCTCCCTCAACATGTCGACGGGTGGAAATAATAGTCAATATCGGTGCTCGATTTTTATTGCTTGCCCTTTGTAACCCTAACCTTAGGGTTATTTTAATTTAAATTAAAATTAATTTATAATTAATTTAATTATTTATTTTTTTTGAAAAAAAATGAAAAACTTGTATTAATACAAAGAGCAATTACAAGCGGGAGAGAACACATCCCAACCAAGAACAACAAACAACACTACAAGAGAAGAGCACAAAGTCAACCCAGCACAACACAAAGCAAAGAAGTCAACTGGGCACGAAAAAGCGACATGTCACGAAATCGCGACATGTCGCGAGATCGCGACAGTCAACCCCGGCTCCTCCACTGCGGTGCCAACAGTCACGAAAACGTGACATGTTGCGAAATCGTGACATGTCGCGAAATCATGACATGTCGCAAAATCGCGACGACAGCACCCTCCAGCAACCCTTCGTCAAAATTGTCGCGAAATCGTGACAAGAAGACCAGCTTGCTCCATAACGCCAAAAGGTCGCGAAATCGCGACAGAGAGCCTCCGAATCATCCAACCATCAAAAGTGTCACGAAATCGTGACGAATTATCCTTATGGCATCCAGATCGCAAAAGCGTCGCGATATCACGACAGTTTTCTCCATTCCGCTGGTAAGCCAAAATTGTCACGAAATCGCGACGAGATTTTCATACAGCAGCCATCGCCAAAAAATGTCACGATATCGCGACAAAATATCCACTTTGCACCACATCAGCAAAATGGTCACGATTTCGCGACGGGTTTTCCTTATGACACCAGATCGCCAAAAGTGTCGCGATATCACGACGGTTTTTCCTTTCGGCGCCCAGTTCTCAAAATTGTCCCGATATCGCGACGGTTTTTCCTTTCGGCGCCCAGTTCTCAAAACTGCGCGATATCGCGACGAATTTTCCACTTTGCTCTCCATCTACAAAAGTGTCGCGATATCACGACAATTTTTCCAGTTAGCCCCAAATTGCAAAAACTGTCGTGAAATCGTGACAATTTTACCATGCGCCTTCCCCGAGGGCCGCGATGGTGTGACATGTCGCGATATCGCAACAAAAACCCGCCAAAGGCCGAGAGGGCGCAACCTGTCGTGAAATCACGATAGCTTCCAACTTGAAGCAGCGACGACGCTACATGTTGCGATATCGCGATAGAAACCTTCCTTAGCATAAAAACACTGCACATCATTTCCGAAAATGTTCAAGGCCTTGTCGGATCTTTGCATCCTCCACAGGCATGTCACTGTGCAGCTGCATCCCAACCTCCCTTTCAGCACCCATCTTAGCAAGGAAATCGGTCACCTTATTGAGATCTCGATTCACATAGACAGGTATCACATCATATAATTCCCTCCAAAGCTCTTTGATTTGGGAGACTAAGATCCGCAACCTCCAAGCTTTCGAGACAAAGTTTCTCATACAGTCAAGAGCACCCACCAAGATTTGGGAGTCAGACTCAATAATAATCTTCCTGTGTCCCTGTTTGGCAGCCCAAAAGGAGGCAGATTTAATGGCAAAGGCCTTGGCTTCATTTTTTGTGGCACATCCCAGACCCTGCAGTTCCCAATAGAGCAAAGACCCAGCATGATCGCGGCACACTACTCCAATTCCAGCACTTCCCGGATTGCCTTTAGCAACTCCATCAGTATTGATTTTGATCCATCCTTCAGGAGGAGGTTTCCAACTACCACTCACCTGCCTTTGTTGAATAACAGCTCCCTCTTCCAAAGGCTCAGAAGCAGACTGAATTTCCCCCTCGGCATGAATGGCAACCGTTTTCGCCACTTTGCTCCAAATGACTTGCCATATTCCTTCTAGAGGGGAGAAGGTTTCACGAAAAATACGGGCATTTCTCTCCAACCAAACCTGCCACCAGATAAAAAATAAACCAATCTCCCAGCCAATTCGAAGAGCTTTGGATTTAAATCTACCTTTCTTCCAGCTTTCCCAAATGTTGTTTCGAGACAAGACCCCATTAGCCTGAAGTTTAAAGTGGGAGAACCAGCGCTTCTAGATCTGTCGTGTGAAAGAACATTCAAACATTAGATGATCCGTAGTTTCCTCCTGCTTGTGGCATAACACACATTGAGAAGGGCCAATGATGCCTCTGAGTCTGAGATTGTCATAGGTGAGAATTCCATTATGCAAAAACTGCCAGGCGAAGAAGTTCACTTTCGGCCAGCCCTGGGGATGCCATATCTTTCGCCATATCTTTCTCCAAAAAGTGTGGGGGGGGCTCTGGGAGGATCTCATCATATCCCTCTTTCACAGTATAAACCCCAAGGCTCCCATAGCCCCAGGCCAGTTCATCCTCCTCATCTCTCCCAGTAAGAAATCGTTCTGCCAAGATTTTTCCCAAAGTAGGTACCAACTCCGGAGGGATTGGTATTGGCCACTCATCCAACCGCTTAAAATTTATGATCTTGTAGTCCCCCAATTGACTAGTGTTAAAGTAGCTCTCAATTTGGATCCATACCTTATCTTCTATAGCATATTTTATCGGTTGTAATTCAGGAAACACAACAATAATGGGAGGATTCTGGTCCCAGGAATCAGTCCAGAACCGAGCCTTATCCCCTCTCCCCACTTTCCAGAATAGTTGATCTTTGATGAGTTGAGCTCCAAGCTTGAGCGCCTGCCACACTGGTGATCCAAAACCTTCCAGAGGAAAGCGGCCCACATCCTTAGGATGGACAGAACCCAAGTATTTGCTAGAGAGGATTCTGCTGAAGAGGGATGTTGGCTTAGAAATCCACCTCCAGTACAGTTTTCCAGCCAAAGCCTTGTTGTTAAACTTGGAGCTTCTTAGTCCCAACCCTCCTTTTTCCTTGGGTTGGGTAACCTTGTCCCAGCCAACCAAGGCCCATTTCCTCTCTCCCTTGGCACCTTCCCATAGAAATCTTCTAGCCATTTTATCCAGCTCTTTCCAAATAGACTGGGGAGCAGCCAGGATGGAGAATTTATAAATTGGCATGGCCTGAATAACTGACTGCAGAAAAGTTAGACGACCCCCATAACTTAACCATCTATGAGACCAATGGTTCATTCTATCTTTTATGCCATCCAATAGGTCCTTCCAAACATCTATTTTCAGTTTTTGAAATGGAGAGGGACCCCCAGGTAAACTACTTGGGAGAGAGGTCCGAGTGAAACCTAAAATCTCAATAACTCTGTCCTGTAACCGTTGATCAATATTGAAGAAGATCACTTTGGATTTATTGTCATTGATGACTTGATTAGAGGCCCGAAGGTAGACATTTAGAGTATCTCTGATTCTTCTTGCTTCCCTAAGTCTGGCCACTCCCACCAATCCAGTATCATCTACAAACTGTAAATGGGTCAAAACTTTAGCCCCGACCTTAATACCTATTATCTGACCTTGAAGTCTTCTTCTCAGAAAGAGTATACCCAATCCTTTAGCCAAGATGAGGAAGAGATAAGGAGAGCAAGGGTATCCTTGCCGCAGGCCACGAGAGGGACCAAAAGGAGGCGATGGAAGTCCCTTGATAAGAACAGAGTATGAAGGCGTAGAAATATAGCTCATGACCCAGTCTGTCCAGTCCTGAGAGAAACCAAAGGCAGTCAACATCTTTACCAAGAAGCCCCACTCCACCCTGTCATAAGCCTTGGACATATCCAGTTTAATGAACATTCCTTTGTTCCCAAATTGGTGCATTGTATGGATAGCCTCCTGTGCAAGAATCACTCCATCCAAGATTTGCCTCCCTTCAACAAAACCCCCTTGCTCTGGGGAAATTATATTATGCAGGATAGGTTTTAACCTTTCAGCCATAATCTTAGTAATTATTTTATAGATCACATTGCATAAGGCAATAGGTCTAAAATCAGATAAATGAACCCCCCCTGCTCCTTTTGGAATTAAAGTAATGAAGGTATGATTTAGAGCCTTGAGCATTCTTTTATTGGTTCTGGACTCCTCAGTGACAGCCAGAACATCTTCCTCCAGGGTATCCCAAAATGCCTGGAAGAACTCAATAAGGAAGCCATCAGAACCAGGCGATTTACCAGTACTCATCCCAAAGACCACCTTCTTAAGTTCATCTCTATCTATAGGTCTAAGTAGGGCCTGGTTCTCTTCAGGAGAGATTATAGAAGGAATGACAGCAATAACTTCATCTTGGGCTGCCCCATCTTGCTCCATACTTTCCTTAAAGAGTTTTGAGAAATACTCCATTGAGTGGGAGTGCATACCAGGAAGAGTGTCAAAAGAGTATCCATTCTCATCTTGAAGGAAATCCATATTATTCACTTGTCTCCTAGCACAGGTAGAGCACTGAAATTTTTTTGTATTTTTGTCTCCTAATAACCAAGTATTTCTTGCTCTCTGTTTCCAGTAAATCTCTTCTTGATTATCAATATCCTCAACCGCTTTGCGCAAAGCATCATCCTCGGATTTAAGGTGCTCAAAAATGTTTCCTTCCCTGAAATGTTTTTGCACCTCCTCCCATCTGGCCAACAAGGGGGCCCGTTGGTGCTGGAAGTCTGATTTGTTAGTTTGCCTCCACTGTTTCAGTTTACACTTGACAAATTGAAGCTGTTTATGAAATTTGAACATTGCAGTCCCAAAAGGTGGGCGGCCATCTTCCCACCACCGAGGAATTTTTCTTCGGAGATCTTCTTTTTGCAACCAAAAATTTTCAAATTTAAATGGTTTATGGTACTGCCCTGTCATAGCCCCTCCCTCCAGTAAAATGGGAAAGTGGTCTGAAACTGGGCCTTCCAAAATCTGAAATTTAATATTCCATTTCACAAATGCTTCCTCCGAGACCAGAAACCGGTCTAGTTTTACCTTCCTACTGTGTGGCTCTCTTCTCTTATTAGTCCACGTAAAATAAGTTCCAGGACCTTTGATATCAACAAGGTGAAAGGCCTGGACTTGAGCAATCAGAAGCCTATCCCTTGGATCCAAAACTGGGAAACCACCTTCCTGATCCCTGGCAGATAATTTGGCATTAAAATCCCCAGAAATAATCCAATCACAATCTTCCCGGGAGGACCTCATTGAATGAACAGCATTCCATTGAAGCCGCTGGCCATCAATGCTTTGAGCCCCATAGAAGTTTGTGATTAAAACCTGTTCAGTTGTAACAATGTTCTTAAAGAGAGATGTGAGAACACCCCTCCAAGTCTGTATGTTCTATTGCTATCCACACCGAGAGGGTTCCAAAGAGTAACAATCCCCCCCGAAGCTCCTTGGGCCACCACATCCATATATCCAGCGCCCCTCCATATTCTACTAGCAGTTTTACACATAAGATCTAAAGAAATTTTTGTTTCCTGAAGGAGAAAAAAGTCTGTTTTGTGTCTTCCTAAAAGTATTTGAACAGCAGATTGATGGGTTCTACTATTTAAACACCTTAAATTCCAGGATTATATAATCATTGGAAACCTTGGGAGCAATAAGAGTCAATTGTTCTCACCGATCCTCCATTGATCAGCTTGTCCCCTTGCGCTACTAGTAGATCCTTATTGGATTCTCTACCAGCTCCTTGGGAATTACTACTCTTAGACCTCTTTTCCACCTGGGTAATCCCCAACGCTGGTCTTTCTCTGTTCTTTTCTGCACTTCCCATGTTGACATCCTTAATAACTGGTTGTGCAGGGGAATGGATTACCATAGCCCCTAGGTTCTCTGGTTGCAAAGTCTCAGGGGTTTCAATCACCTGTTCTAAGACAGGAGTAGATGATAGAGGAGCATGAGAGTGGGTGTTATTATCCTCAGCATTCCCATCCACTCCTTCCATGACTTGGTCTTCTTGGTCTACAAGGGATTTGAAGATTTCATATCGATTGGTTGGCTTGGTTTGGGCCTGCTCTTTACCATTTCTCTTTTTTTTTTCCTCCACTTCTACTGTTCAAAGCCATCTTTCTGGGCATCAGAACCCTGGGGGATATTGAGGGGTTCTTTGACCGGAGTGAACTTACCCTCTCTGGGGCGATTTGGCACTCCCGACGGAGCTTTCACTTTTGTGGTCAGGCTATTTGGGCAGAACCTAGCCAAATGGCCATGCTTATGGCAGACTCTGCATCTAAAAGGTAAGGCTTCATAGTCTAGCTGTTGTATCCAGGTTAGTCCTGCCAACTCCAATTCCACCTCGGCTGGAAGTGGCTGGCTAATGTCCATTTCTACGCATATTCTAGCAAAGACAACAGTATTTCCCTCCATGGTATCTCTTGAAACTCCCAAATATCTACCTAGAGAATTACCAATCAACTCAAGAATCTGCTCACCCCAAAAATCCATCGGGAGAGCGTACAGCCGTATCCAGACCGGGACAGCCGTGGGCTCAATGCGAGGATCAAAACCCACTCTCCACGGTTGGACAAATAATACTGTCGGGCTGTGGCTCCTCTTCTATGATTCAAATGCTCTTTTTCTATCTGCTAAAGAAGAGAAACTAATAATAAAATACCCATTGCTTATAGGCCATAGAGAGTACTCACCAATGGGCTCCCAGTTTTGTCTCACCCAGGTGTGTAGAAAGTTTAGAGTGGGCCGGATACCCATGAATTTGTAGATCAGATCATGGGTAGCACGGTATATAATCGTATCCTCAACCAGTTTTGGTTCTATGACAATCTTAGGCCTGGAAGCAGATTGTGGAAGGCAGTCGTTAACTCTGTTTGCAGGTAAACCCTTTCCAGCATTCTTAAATAGCATTTGATAAGCACTTCGTTGAGCTTCATCGGAGGAAGATGCAGGGTTTTCTTTTAATATATCAGCATATGAGCTTTTCTGCCCATCGATAGATCCTGGAGGAGACCCCATTGGGCCCTCCCAAGGCAACGAACGATCCTTCAAAGTAGTGTAGATTCAATCCACAGGAGGTCCTGGAAGAATCTTCCAACCAGAAACCCTGGAGCTTCGCCCGGTGCCTGCACAGAAGGTTTCCCGCCAAATCGCCAGAGCTCGAACTCGCCGAACCTAGAAAAACCGAGCAAGTTTCAAATCATAATTAATTTAATTATTAGGTGTATACTTTAGACCTTTAATATTATAATATAAAATTATAATATTATTTGCTTGGTCCTTCCAATTTGTTTTTTTAGACCTTATTTGACCACCTTGAATATTATAATAAGCATATTATAATATTATTTTCCCTTAGGCTTAGAAATAATATTTTTCTTTCATTGCTCACAAAAACTGATGCTTGTCCTCATGCTGCTCACTGAAACTGACTCTTGACATCAATGACAATAAAAATTTCTCATATTTCCAAAAATATCCCCCTTTGTCATTGATGGAAACTCAATTACATTTTACCATTTTCTTAACATTTTTTTGTTCTGGTTCCCCTAAGAAACTTCTCACCTTCACTAAATGCTCTCCCCCTAACTCAAATCTCTCCCTGTTTGACATCAATGGCAAAGGGTCACCTTTGGGGCTCAAGTATAAGAATGATAATTTTAGCTTATCCCCTCTCCCACCTCCTTTTTAGGTGGTTAGTTCTGGGGTGGGAATATTTCTACTCCCAACAAGCACTGCTATTTACTTTTGTTCACTTTCTTCCTTGACTGATCCTTCTAATTCCTTTGATTGTTCCTTTTCTTTCTTATCTCTAGAAATTTTTCTCTACACCATATTGTTGTATGCCCATAATTATTGCACTTATAACACTTAATTTTGTTATTCCTTGGAGGTGCAATTATCTTGGAATTTCTCCTGGTGAATCCATATTGATTATTATTATGAACCCTACAATTAACTACCTTGTGACCAAACTGATTACAAGAGTATAAATACCCTTAAAAGAGATGCCTCTTTCTAAAACTCCCATATTCTTATCTTCCATATGTCCTGCATTGTGAAGCCTTGTGCCCAAAACTGTGATACAAGAAGCATCATCCATTAAAATTACTTTGTCTTAACCCCATTGGTATCTTAGTATCTTCCACCATGTGATGCTTCCTATTCAATTTGTTCCTCATTTGTGCATTATTCATCTTACTGTTGAAATTTCTATTATCCAACTCATCCTCAGAAGTCTCACTTTCTCTTACACTCTTTTTTTTTGAAGTTTCTTCTTCTTCTTCAGAACTTGAGATTGACACCTCTCCTTGTTTTCTTTGTTCTTGTTCAAATTCAAGTCCTATTTTTTTTTATGTAGATATTTGTACCTTGATAATATTATCCATGTTTTTTGAGCTTCAACCAAACTTGTGTAACTTATCCTTAGACTCTTTTAATTCCTTCCTTAGTGAAGCTACCTCATGATCTAACCTTTCACATTCTAAAACCTTTGCTTCTAACTTCTCTTTGAATCTTCTTGTCTTAGCTATTGAGTTGGTTATATCCTCTATAAGCTTTCATTTCTTTTTATCACATTCTTGAAATTTAAGCTTGAGTTTTGAGTTATGCTTTCTTACCTCTCTTAATGCATTAAGGGCATGAATAAGCTCACCCTCAATATCAACTTCTCTTTTCTCTTATTATTCCTCTATTTGTTTTCCTTTTGGATCATCTTCATTCCTTTATGATTTTTTTCCACTAGAATTATTTCCTTCTTCTTCTATTTCCATAATAAGATTTTCTTCTGGTCCTTCAAGTGTATCTTTGTATTCATCATAACTAAAACTAAAACTACTCCTTGTATAACTATCTTCAAAATGAGCAAAGTTACCACATCTAAAACACTTGAGAATTATTGGCGATATTTTCTTAACCTCTTCTTTTCATTCTTCTAGAAATAGTATTTCATTTTCATTACCTGAGGATATTTCTTCACTATCACTTGAATGCTTACTTATATTTTTTGCATAAAAACTCTTCTTATGCCTTTGGAAGAACTTCTTTCCTTGTATGTCTTGTTCATCCCTAATTTTTTTTTGTACTTGTGCTTTCCTGTTTCCTTGTTCTTATGATCCTATTTTTCTTCATCATTGCTATTTCCAGCTTCTTGAAAATCAAATGCATAGTGACCATACTTTCCATAATTGAAACATCTAACTAATTTCGTACCTTTATACTTTATGAGATACTTTTTTATTCTACCATATTTTACTTTTTCATCACTGGATAACTCATTGCTTGAATCTAAATTATTTTCCTTTGTATTCTTGGTAGCTTTGAAGGCTTATTCTTTTTGGGTATTAGGTTCCTCTTTTGTTCTCATCTCAAAAGCTATAAGAATGCCATGTAATTCATCCCTTGTCAAAATATCACTATATTTTGATTCCTCTATAGCTGAAATATTTTCACTAAATATTTTTGGGAGTGACCTTAAAATATTATCACAAACATCAAATTATTAAACTTCAAGTCCAAGTCCTTGCATGTATTTAACAACCTCATCTACACAAAGTAGATAAGCACTAATATTTTCCTCATCCTTCATTTTTAGGTCTTCAAATATTTCCTTGAGATTTCACAATTTTACCTTTTTTACCCTTTTATCTCCTTCGTATATGCCTTGTAGTTTATTCCAAATTTCATTTGTTGATATGCAATGCATAACCTTTATAAAATTTGTTTTATGCAAACCTATCAAAATTGCATTCATTTCTTTTGAATTGTAATGATATAGAATCTTACCATATTTATTTGTAGGTGGAGTAGCTAGTGGTGTGTATCTATTTTCAACTGCTTCCCATATTTCATTTTCAAGTGTCATTAGGTGAATCTTCATTCTCATACTCTAAAATACATAATCGCTCCCATAAAACACTGGTGCTAAATTATTTGAGGATCCACTATTAGAATCCATATGTGTTCTTGTGAGATTTTTCTTCAAGTTGTTAAAATCTTCCAAAGGAATCCACTCTAATACGAATTGAAGAATACAAGCTTATACTGAACAATATATGACCACTTTTTACTTTTCCTTCCCAAATAATATTATACAATATATCAATGGTAATATTAATAGTAGTAATCAACACAATGCACAAATCACCACACATAATAGAGACACCAATTTAACGTGGTTCACCTAATATGGGCTACTCCACGAAGAAAATATTTCACTAAAATTTTCTCAACAATTCTCTTTGAAATCCTTCCCTATTAAAATGTTTATGGACCTCTATCCAAAGGAGACACCAATATACTAATCAAGTTCATGGATCTCTATCCATAGGAGACACCACTTCCCTTAGCTGGTTTATGTATCTCTATCCATAGGAGAACTCCTTAACCTCTGCTCTGGCTGGTGATCCTCTAGAAGACTACTACCTCCACTACATTGGCTTATGGATCTTTCTTCACTGAAGACTCATGTCCTCACTCAGAAGACCTATCCTCACTGCCCTGGCTAATGAATAAATATCCATTGGAGACTAATTTCCTGTACTCTTTCACCTCTAAATTGTGTTCTCAGCTCTGTCTCAAATCTACACTAAACACAATCCTTTGGTCTAGCACAAATTTTCTCAATCTCTATATTTGATCTACTATAAACACAATCCTTTAATCTAGCTCAAATTTTCTCAAATATATATCTCTGACCTACACTAAACATAGTCCTTCGATCTAGCATAAATATGGTCAATCTTTGTCTTTGATTTGCACTAAACACAATCCTTCGGTCTAGCACAAATATACTCAATCTCTGTATTTGATCTAGCATAAAACTATCCTCAAATCTACACCAAACTCTATTCTCAAATCTATCCTCAAGACTTAACATAAATCTTGACTCAATTGCAATCAACTCATCTAGATCTGCTCCAAACCTTAACTTAAGGTTTGAACAAATCAATAAATCAACTCTACTCAAGTCTTCTCAATGACTTACCTCAAATATATCCACAAGTCCTCTTAAGGACTTATCCAATCTGCTCTCAATCTCTGTATTCATATCTGCATTGTAAGATTCCACAAAATCTCACACTAATTTGTTCACAATTCTTCTCCAAGACTTACCTCAAATCTGCTCAACAAGTCCTCTCTAGAACTTGTCCAATATGATTGTATGCTTCCACAAAACCTCAAACAAATCTATCCTTAAGTCCACTTTAGGACTCACTCAAATATTCTCACAATATTTCACAAAATCTTATTCAAATCAACTCAATCTATCACATAAAACTTCTTCAATCACATAAACAAGCTTCACACAAAAACTTGTTTGACTCACGAAAACATATAGATAATGGTTAGAGACTCAATAAGCTTCACACTCACAATAATTCTCAATCACTTTCAATCTCTATTTTTTTTACCATAGAAATATATATAGAATGGTTAGAGACTCAATATTTTTCACACTCAAAAACACTCAATCACTTCCAAACTCTTTCTTAAATCAATTTAGAATATAGAACAATTTGTTTCACAGAACTTGAACTATCACTCCAATAATTCCAATCAACTAGGATCAATAAAATCCACTCGACCAATCAGTCAATGAAGGCTTATTCGACAATGCTTATCAAATAAACCTCACATAATAATTATACTCATGATCTTTCACAAACCCTAGTTCAAGCATATGAATACTCACTCAATTATTTCTAACAATGCTTATAAAAAAATCTCACATAACAATGATACTCATGATATTGCACAAACCCTAGTTCAAGATAGTTCACAACTTCACATAACAATGATACTCATGTTATTTCACAAACCCTAGTCAAGCATATGAAAGCTTACTCAATATTTCCAACAATGCTTATCAAACAAGGTTTCTAGTATCAAATTTCATTCTAGAAAACCAAACTCAACAATGTTTATCAAACAATCCTTTTTACTCCAACTTAGCATTCACAACATCCACCAATAACTCTTAAGGATAATATGCCCTTACCTCTTTTTTGAAGAAGAATTGACTTCAAAAACTTGTTTCAATCACAATAAACTCTTTATCAATTTCAAAGGTAATTTAGCAATATATTCTCAATCATTCACTCAATTTGATCCTTCGAAATATTTGACCATACATAGAAATAAATCTCCTTTATACCTTATAATCTCCACACTTCTAAATGCAAACCCACAATTTGTGTAAATAAAATAATCCAATAATTTTCTTTATAAACCCTTATCTCTTTAACACATCATAGCTCATCCAATAAGAAATATAATTTCCCTTTTCAACCTTATAACTCCTATTTTTAATTCACTTTATCAAAAATCACAATAAAATAATTAACCTTGAAAACCTTATAACTCCACCTTAATAAAAATTTATCATGCCACCTTTTAAACCTTAGAAGCAATTTAATATTCAAAAATTTAAGTACCTCTTTCCTCGGTGAAAATCAAAATCTCGCCTGCATATCCACAATTTCCTAGCTATGGCCCATGTGCCATGTGAGCTAGATGCTCACCTTAAAACCAAAAGTACCTCATGCACTTTTAAACCTCCTCCTTGGAGCTAAAAAATTACCACTCAAACCTTCACCGAAACGCAACCATCAAGGTTCAATCGTGGGACATCCTACTAGTTAGCACCTTAAGCTACAGTTTCCTGCCATTGGCCCAACCACCATGGTTGGCTATGAGGCTTAGAGCCTCCTCCCTCTTATTCGTAGGTTGACCGCCACACAAGCACAAGACCCTTACCTCTTATTCCGCACATTCACAAATTTTGCATGCACATCGATTAAGGTATTCGAAGGATGGATTTTTGTTTGCCAAAGCATATAGTATATATATTAAATTTTGCTCTCCCTCAACACATCGACGGGTGGAAATAATAGTCAACGTCGGTGCTCAATTTTTATTGCTTGCCCTTTGTAACCCTAACCTTAGGGTTATTTTAATTTAAATTAATTTATAACAAAGTTGTTATAATTAATTTATAATTAATTTAATTATTAGGTCTATACTTTAGACCTTTAATATTATAATATAAAATTATAATATTATTTTCTTGGCCTTCCAATTTGCTCTTTTAGACCTTATTTGACCACCTTGAATATTATAATAAGCATATTATAATATTATTTTCCCTTAGGCCTAGAAATAATATTTTTCTTGCACTACTCATGGAAACTGATGCTTGTCCTCATGTTGCTCACTGAAAGTGACTCTTGACATCAATGATAACAAAACTTGCTCATATTTCCAATAATCTAGTAGTGTTAGCTCAATCAGTAAGACTTCTTAATGTTTAAGGAAGAGACCTAAGTTTAAATATTTCTAAAAAATACATGGATAATATCTAATCTTTGTTGTAATACCACTATGTGGTTATGATGTGATATGGGTGAGGGTCGTTTCAATCCCATATAATTAATTGAAAAAATATTTTGAAATATTAGGAGAATGAATAAGAACAAAAAAAAATTAAGAAATTGTGAGGTTATAGAAAAGATATTTATAGATATAGAAGTTGGAAAAATATTGTAGCCATTTATAGTGTTGGATTTTGTCTTGACAAAATTTAAATTTTTGAAGGCATATGATATAAAAGGAGTTGATAATGAAAACCTTAGGAGTTTGAGTAAGACGGATAATATCTTATATAGAAATAAAATGTTGGGTATGTTTTAATAAACTTGTTAGAAATGTAATGAAAGCAATGTAATGTTTTTTAATAATGAAAGTCCCAATAGAAGCGCCACATAAATTTTTTAAAAAATTGATTAATATAATAATTTATTTTAAGTTATAATAAAAAATTATTATCTATAAAATAATAAAGATAATTACAATATTTTAAACTAATTTCCCATGACAGCAACACAACGGTTCGAGTTTTGTCTCTTCTTTGGGAGATTTAAGGTTCATACCAAGATGTATGCGAGTGTGTGAGGGGGTGTTTGGGAGATTTAAGGTTCATACCAAGATGTATGCGAGTGTGTGAGGGGGTGGGTGTGTGTGGTGGCTATGTGTTAAGTTCACTATTGATAAGAATAGCTCTTGGATTTACGAGGTGTCATGGTTGGAAGGAGATTGTTAAGCCCTGTGCATTGGTCGTAGGGGTTTATCACACTAACCAAATAAAAATAATCTAATAAAAAACACTTAATATTAAAAAATTATAAATGCAAAAAAAATATCATTCACTTATCATATTTATATTTTGAGGTTTGGCTCTTATTTGGGAGGTCAAGGTTCAAACCATGACTTTGGTTGTGTGCTAATTCCCTATTGATAGGTGTGGCTTTCGATTTTATGAGGTATCATTGATTGGGAAGAGTAGCTCTCGATTTTATGAGGGGTCATTATTTGGAAGGATATTGCTACACTGGATATTGCTACACCTTATGTGTCAATCATAGGGGTTTATCACACTATCCATTTAATGTTTTTAAAGGTACAAGGTTCAAAATCCAACAATGGTTGTGTGTTAATTCCCTATTCGTAAGTGTAGCTCTTGACTTTACAAGGGGTCATGATGAGGACACTATACAACCTATGCATTGGGTCATAGGGGCTTATCACACTACCCATTTAATAATTTGTCCTAGTGGAATAAAACATTGGTTTGCGGTTTGGTTCTTCTTTGGGATCTCCATGGTTCAAACCATGAATGTTTGGTTGCGCGTTAATTCCCTATTGATAAGTGTTATTCTGAGCTTTATGGAGGTCATGGTTGGGAGGAGACTATTCAAACCTATGGGTAGGTCATAGGGATTTATCGTACTACCTGAGTAGATTTTATCATGGTGAGGATAGTGCAACAATTTGGGGTTTGAATTTTCTTTGAGAGATCCAAGGTTCAAACCGTGGTGTTTGACTGTGTTAATTTCCTATTGATAAAAGTAGCTCTTGACTTTACAACGGGTTATGTTTGGGAGGAGACTACTCGGTCACATGTGTCAATTTTATGGGTTTATTACACTACTGGTTTGGACTTTGGTTCTTTTTGAGGAGGCTCAAGGCCCAAACCGTGTTGTGGACGAGTCTAAGAGGGTGTGAGTGTGTATGGTTGTGTGTTTGGTCCTATTGATAAGTTCAAATCTTACCCTTATAAAATGTCATGGTTATAATGGGGATGAGGATGAGATACCCAACCCTAATTAAAAAAAATAAAAAATCATTATCCATAAAAAGTGAGTAAAAACAATGACAATAATAATATAAAAAATTTAATAAAATGTAAAAAATTATCATTCATTTCTCATCTTTATATTTAAATAAATTATTCATTAAAAAACTTGTCAATTATTTTATCTACTATAATAATTTTATTTATTATTCTATTTACAATCATTTTCATTATCGATAACAATTATGAATAAAAATACTTGTGTTACTTTGTCGCTTTACCAATTAACTAATACATTAAAACTTATAAATGGCAATTATTTTTAAATTTTACTTTGTCGAATTGTCTTTCTCAATCTATTTGTCAACAATTATTATTATTTTAATATTAAAATAAACCCTATAAACAATTAATTGTAAAAAGCAAATTCCAACCCTAATTTGACATAAACCAAGAAGTGTACAATGAAAATCATTTCAGTTGTAAATTCCTTAAATTATCTTTTTAATTACAGTGAAAACCCTTTCAGTTGTAAATTCCTTGAATTGTCTCCACTGTATACGAAATTCAATAGAGAGTTATTTTCGTTGATCAAAGGCATGCTCATTTGTCCAAAGTCCTTCCGAAGCAAACCGTTTGGAGTAAATTTGAAATGCTAACTTGTCCTGCGGAAGAACTGAACACATGTTATGTTTTGGTGGTTTGCTTACTAACTAACCATCCTCTTTACTTCTAGAATTAAATGCTACTATATGATTTGATGTACACTCATCTTGTTTAATCTTATTAAATTTAATTGTAGTGAATGTCAACACGCAAGCTGCGTTGGAACCCATATACTTCAGGCATAGGTATTAGGTATCCGCGTTATTATTAATGCTTTCGATGTATGATTAAGCCAAATATGTAAGCCCATCTTTTGGTTGGCCTGAAGATCGATAATTCTGAGACCCATAATATTTTCTAACATGACAGTTTTCTTAAAATTTATAGTTTTTGTTGTCGTCCATCTTCAAAACCTATTTCCAAAAAGTTTCATAGTGCTAGAAACATGTTCCTCGTTGTCTTGGACATTTATCCCTTGATTACCACAAAACTTTCTCACAGAATGGTCGTCGCCAAGACCTTTCACACTACATAGATTCCAAGCTGGATTCACATTTCCGCAAACTATATATCCTTTCTATCAGATTAATTTCATCTACTACATTATCCACCAAGGTAAACTTTCCCTCTTCATAGCTTTTTATTATTTATTTTGTGTTTCTGATACATGTAATATCTAGATCTACGGTAAGAAGAATATAGGTTGGTTTATGCAGATGGATAAGAAAACCAAAATGGCGCACAGCGGATCTCCATGTGCAGCATGCAAGGTGAGACGACGCAAATGTGGAGAAAAATGCGTGCTTGCCCCATATTTTCCGTCTGATAACCTCCAGAGATTCATAGCAGTACATAAAGTGTTTGGAACAAGCAACATTATCAAAATCATTCAAGTATAGCTAAGATCCGCCCTTGTTATATTGTTTGAAGTCCAGCATAGTTATGTCAATATACAATAGATGTCCTTAGTATGGGGTATTTTTGTGTTGTTGTAGGGTATCCCGTTGGAGAAGAGAGGAGATGCTGTAAACAGCATGGTGTTTGAAGCGGATGCGAGATTGAGAGATCCCGTTCATGGGTGTGCGGGTGCGGTCCGTGTAATGGAGAATCAGGTGTTGGAGCTCAAATCAAGATTGGTAGCCATGAGAGCAGAGCTTTCAAATTTGCAACTACAACAACAGCAGGCTTGTCTTCAGACTCCCATTACTAGGTTTTGTGAAAACAGGGCGTTTGTTCCCAACAGCACAGCACAGGAAATCGATGCCTATCATGAGGAGCTGATGATTTCAGAGGATCAAGAGGATCCCTTCATTTTATCAGATCCGCTATGGGCTTGATCCGCCTCTGTTAATGCCATGTGAAAGGGTCTTCTAGAGAAGTGCACTCGTCTCGTGCATTCTTGTTATCTGTATTTTTCATAATAATGGTCTGATTGCTAAGATGCAATCCTCCTAATTTGCCCACCTGATAACAATTGTTTCAGAGTTTTTCTGCAGTCTCTTCATTTGGAGAGGAGGGTAATTATATTATGGAATCCTACAAAAAAAACTCCAAGAGTTCGAGTTTGAGATATCCGTTATTTATACAAATTCATCATCTAATAGCTTTTTGACAAAAGTTTAGACGAAGAGGTATTAAAATGGGAAAGAATTTTAATATAGAAATATGCCACTGGAGTGTATGCTCCGTTTTTAACTACATGTATATTTTTGACTTAGAAATTTACGTGCATTTTAGTAACTTCGCATTTAAAACTTGCACCAAATAATTATAGTTAAGATGGATTCCTGTTTGTTTTATATTTTATGAAAGGAGTATTTGTTTTAAAGATTCTTTACTGTCCTTGATTATGAAGACTAAGTATTTTTCATTCCAAATATAATTTAATGGTTTTTGAAGATAATTTATTAATTAAAGAATAATTTAATGACAATTAAAATTATGTTTTTCAACGTAGATTGGTATATCTTATTAGTTATTTATTTTATTTTTTATTTATTTGGCTAATGTGAGAGATATATTTTATTAGTTATCATAATAATAATTCATTTTTGCACAAATATAATATGGTATTTAGAGGTTTAAGAATGAAATCTGGTAGGGGATAGGGTTGGACATTGGTAATCAAAGCATGATTGGATAACCATATATAGGGTAAAAAACATCCTTCTAAAGGGTCATCTCATATGGCCTATTGCCTCGTGGTTGTTAGCAACTATTTTACCTTTACCTTAATTCAATTATAATTTATTATTGTCTTGATAGTTAATATATTATAAGAGATAATCATATATAAGGTAAACAACATCCTTCTTGGGGTCATCTCATATAACCTATTGCCTCATAAATGTTAGCAACTATTTTACCTTTACCTTTATTTATCCAATTACATTTAATTATTATCTCAATACTTAATAGCTTATAAGAGAACTTTTTTTTAAGGCAAAGTGCAAGGGACAACACAACTAGGAGCCACACTCCCAGGGGGCACAACGAGGCCTTCTTCCCTATGATTTGAACTTGGGTATCCTAGATAATAGTTCAATGACATACCACCATAGTGCCTCTACGAGATGAGAACAAAATTTGGAGTTGTTTCTCAATGGATGTCTTGCATAAATTCTAGTATAAGTTATATGTCTTAATTATCTTGAATCCATGGTAAATGCCAACAAATTACAATTACATTTAATTTTTAATTAAGTATTTTAAATTATACAAATATTTAAGCATTATTTTTTACTTTATTAGAGTATAAAATTATATTAAAATGTTGTCTATATATGTGTTTGAAGATATAATTGTGAAAAAATTTAGAACACTACTCATAACTATATTTTCTCCATAAAGATTCTCACAGTGTTTTAGGGTACGTCGCCAACTTAATTCTATTTTCATCTACAATATCTTATAGAGTATTTGGGTAAAGATATTACATAGGGCCTCCCAATATTTTTGTATGGTGATAAAACTTCAAGGAAGAAATAAAGTATGTAGTCTATCTATAAATTTAGGAAACCTATAATTATAAAGAAAAAATCTATGAACAAGGAGGATACAATAACTCTATGAAACACTAAGGTATAGGTGCATATTGGGAAAACCTTTACAAAAGGATTTACAATAAAGGTGTAGGTGAATATTAGGGAAATTTTGAAAAAAAAGAGTTTAGAGTAGAGGTATAGGTGCAAGTGTAGAATACAAGCCAAACAAAGGTTTTAAAGATATCCTTGGTTGAGGGTGCAAGTGCAGGTTACAATAGATTTTGATCTTCTATAATAAGACTAAAGATTGGGACAATCATTACCATCCAACAACAAACCCAAGTTTGCATTGGATAAGTATTTAGGTACAATCAACCATTGTGGATGATGTAAGGTTCTAATGATGGATGAAACTCCATCCCTTGATGTTTTTCAATCTCATGCTTCCTAGACCCCCTTTGGGAACCTTGTAACTAGTCGTATGGAGTATGCAAATCTTGGGAATAGGAGGAGGTTACTAGAGGGCTTCATTGATGACTCGTAAATCTTTGATCTAGCAAAATCTCAACCAAGTGTAGAGAAAGATAAGTCCCTTTTAGTGAATCTTCTTGATTCCTTTTTTGAAGTAGCAAATGACTTGTCAAAATGCATTGTTATTTTATTCTCTTACAAAGGTTTTCCCTAAATTGTGAACTTCTTAAATGTGTTAGAGGGTTTTAAAAATACCATAGAGTGGATAGTTGAGGCTATTTAAGGACTAGGAAGGAGTTACATAGCTGTCTCCTTTGCAAGTCTTAAACATACCCACAAAGCTCTCCAATATAGAACATGGATTATCTATGGGAAACCTAGCTATCTTCAAGGTTGGTCTTTGGATTTTCATCCAAAAGGTCCCTCTAGGGAAATATACCCTCTTTGGATTAATATTTCATTTTTATCTCTTTCACTACACATTTTTTGATAAATTCACTTTCCTCCTTGGTACGTTTTTGTGGTCTCATCCTATTTCAAAAAGATCTAATTATAAAATTCACCCTCGTATTTATGTGGAAATAGACATATCCAATTTTTTTCACTCTCCCTTGATCTCACTAGGCTAGGTTTCCATGTTAATCAAACGCTGATCTACTTAAACCTTCCAAATACTTATTTTTACTATAGAGAGGTCAGACACTTGATCAAGAATTGCCTAAAAAAAGTAACAATAAAAAATAGAAGCCATCACTCAAGAACTAACTAAAAAATCCCTACAAAGGGTAAAGTACAAGGGGTGGTACAACTAGGGGCCACACCCCCTAGAGGCACAACATGGTCTCCCTCCCCATGATTTGAACTTGGATATCCTAGATAATAGTCCAATGACATAACACTAGAGTGACTCTACAAGATGAGAACACAATTTGGAGTTGTTTTTCAATGGATGTCTTACATAAATTCTAGTATAATTTATACATATTAATTATATTGAACCCATGGTAACCTTTAAATCATGCCAACAAATTATAATCACATATAAATTTTAATTAAGTATTTTAAATTATACAAAAAATTAGACATTATTTTTTACTTTATTATAGTATAAAACTATATTAAAATATTGTCTATATATGTGTTTGTAGATATAATTATAAAAATAGTTAGAACACTAATCACAACTATATTTAATCTCGATAAAGCTTCTCATAATATTTTAGGGTACAAGAACAACTTCATTCTATTTTCATCTACAAGATCTTATAGAGTGTTTGGTTTAAGATACTATAGAGGGCCTACCTAAATTTTTATATGGTGATAAAACTTCAAGGAGAAAATAAAGTATGTCATCTATCTATAAATTTAGGAAACCTATATTTATAAATAAAAAAATGAACAGGAAGATTATGGTAACTCTATGAAACACTAAGGTATAGGTGCATATTGGGAAACCTTTACAAAAGGATTTATAATAAATATGTAGCTAAATATTAGGGGAAACTTGAACAAACTATTTTAGAGTAGAGGTATAGATGCAGGTTTAGAACAAAAGCCAAACAAGAGGTTTAAAGAGATTCCTGGTTGAGTGTGCAAGTGTAAGTTACAATAGATTTTGATCTTCTATAATAAGACTAAATATTGGGACAATCATTGTCATCCAAAAATAAGCCCAATTTCAAGTTTGAGGTGTATACCAATTGGTTCATCCAAACCCCATAAGGGGGGTGGAGGTCTAAGGTTAAAATCTTGGGCCTCATCGGACTGAACGCTTGTTCCTTGGTGCTTTCAGCGACGTAAAAGGTTTAAAATTATTGTGGTATGGGGGTTATAAGGATAGACTGTGTGAAGATCTATGTGGTGGATTTTGGGGTGGACAATGTAGAATACTATAGCGGCCATAAAAGATGGACAGATTGCCTAGATTCATGGTGGCTACCGATTCCACCATGTTAAAAAAAGAAATGATAATAAGCCCAATTTTATATTGGGTAAGCATTAAGGTACAAAAAACCATTATGGAGGATGTAAGGTTCTAATGACAGATGAAACTCCATCCCCTGATGTTTTTCAATCTCATGTTTCCTAGACCGCCTTTGGGAACCTTGCAATTAGTCCTATGGAGAATGCAAATATTGAGAGTGGGAAGAGGGTGCTAGATGGATTCATTGTTTACTTGTAAATCTATGATCTACCAAAATCTCAACCAAATGTAGATTAAGATAAGTCTCTTTTAGTGACTCTTCTTGATTCATTTTTTGAAGTAGCAAATGACTTGTTAAAATGCATTGTTATTTTATTTTTTACAAGGTATTTCCCCTAAATTTGAACTTCTTAAATGGGTTAATGGGTTTGAAAAAATGTCATAGGGTGGATAGTTGAGGCTATTTGAGGATTAGTAAGGAGGTACATAGTTGTTTTTTTTGCAAGTTCTAAACATACCCAAAAATCTCTCCAATACAGAACATGGGTTACTTATGGGAAAACTAGCTATCTTCAAGGTTGGTCTTTCGATTTTCATCTAGAGGTCCCTCTAGGAAAAAATACACTCTTTATATTAATATTCTACTTTCTCTTTCATGTTGCCCCTTTCTTGATAAATTCACTGTCCACAAGACTAGATTCTAAATCCCTCATCTTCTCTTAGATATTCTCCTTCGTTTCCTATTTAAGTTCATCTACCAATCCAAGTTGGATGCTATCCTACACAGTGGAAGGAGCAGACATCTTCAATTTATTTACTTCTCCCTAAATTTGCTTGACCTTGAGTTGTAATGGTCCCACTTCTGAGCTTTGGCTTTCCATTCTTCAAGCTCTTTCTCTATTGCATCAATCGCCCGAGAGGCCATCTAGGACTTCATCATTTCAAAAGGTATATCATATGCCCTGATGACACCTTTACTCACATCAATAGTGGCCTCCTTCATGCTAGGTGGCAAGGGGATATCAAAGGTGGTAGTAGGTGTGTCGGTTGCCCCTTGTCTAGTGCTCTCCCTATGCCTAACTAGTACTAACTATCCCCTTACTAGGGGACCTTTGTTCTTCCATATCCTAGATCTGGTCCTCCTCATTAGCCATGAACTGGCAGGTGTCTATTACCCTTGCCATTTTCAAACTTTTAGCTCCTTGACTAGAGGAATTAGTCCTAGCCCTTTTACGATTAGATTACTGCATGGGGATTTGCACCTCATAACCTATCAAAATATTAGACAATCCCCCAAATTCAGTTATCCTTTTCATCACCTTGGGTTGTACTTGATGTTATTTTTTATTTCACACCAGGGTGGCAAAAAACAATGAACATTGACCTTCTGCCAATTGGCATTGCTCCTGTGGGCGTATTAAAGTTAGTGTCAATGATGTGGTAGATGGCCGAGAAGGACCCACAGCCAAATTATTTCCTTTTGAAGAAGTAGATGGTGAGTTAGAATAGAAGGGGAGCCTTGCCTACTCCTATTGAGCATCGTCCATAATATTCATCATCACCTCAAAGAGGTCAGTGTATTGCTGAGAAATTTAAAAATTGGGATCCTAATACTCTTCTAGGGGGGCTGCTAAGACCAGTGGGGCCATCTTATCAACTAACAAGCTACAGTGCAACCTCAGCTGAGTACTATAATCGCCAATAGCCTCCAATTTGTTTTAAGACTACTTATCGATCCTCCATACCAAATCCAAGGTTTTATTGTTCCTAAAAGCCTTTTGCATCTCGTCTTCAAAGTCATTTTTGATGTGTGTAACTTGCAGAAGGGTGAACTTGTTTGCAACATCTGCTTTGCGGTGGCCTTCTGAGTCATAGATCCTCCAAGTGACTTCTAGAAAATAGTATGTATCCAAGTTCTAGATAGCTCGTATAATGGAAAAATTGCAAATATAAGTGTAATGGCCCATTCAACGAGCGATGGGCAGCCACTTTACTGGTCCTTTCTTCCTCAGGTGCATAATTTTAATTTCCTTGGCTATTTGTCAGGTGATCTCCAAGATTGCAATGGAAGTTGGGTAGTGTAGGGGGAGCACTTTTGGGGGTAGATTTTACCCATATATTCTAATGTAGGAGAAATATTCTACACAGAAGTAGTCCCCTACCTTGGTTTTATGTAGAAAATTTTGAACCCCCACCCCAATTCTTTCTAGGAAATTCCCACATAATATGAAGTGTACCACAGGGAGGACCTTCTCGAAGAAGGTTGTGTAACTAGTGCAACCTTCCTGGATGCATAATAATCGGTCCTACACAGTTGGTGCCATCACTCCTCCTAGCTGGGCCAACAAAGTTTTATCTAACTATGCTATGAACAAATGAATAAAAAAGGAGTAATAAGAAAAGGGAGGCATTTCCTCCTTCTTGACCAATATAGCCTCCTGCAATAGTTGTAGTTCTTTGTCTAGGTTATCGCTAATGATATCCTCCCATAAATAGAGAGGAGTCTTGTCGGTTCTATTGCACTGGAGGATGAAAAACATCACCTCCTTGGTGATCGGTTCTAGTGTAAACTCAGCTACAAGAGACCAACAAAATGGACTCCAATCACATAACACAAATGCAATAATGGAAGAAAACTACAAATTGATATTCTTCTCATTCCTGAATTCACACCCCTTCTACAAAATATTATAATCCATCATATAGCAATTGAAAACCAAAGAAACACTAAACCCTAAAAACGTCTTTTTTCTAGAACTACTAAAAGTAGATCTTTCTAAAAACTGCTAAAAATAGAAATGAGTCATATTGTGCCCAAATTCGATGCACACATCCCTCTTACAATAACAAACCTTAATTTAAAATATTAGGTCTCAAATTAAGGTATAACAAAATATAATAAACTTCTAATAGCCAAAAAAACCCAAAAACCCCGAGAACCTATTCTAAAAGATAATTTTGAGACACTACATGGAGGATTTAGGTCCCAAAAAAACTTTTTTGGGAGAGTCAAGTAAATCATAGATTTTCCTGATGCAAAACACACACAAAACCAAATGTTAAATTTCAAGGCCAACGGGCATACGGTTCACAAGTTATGGCTCCAGCAAGGGGAATCAGGTTCTAAATCTTTCACTCCCAATGCCAAATTTATCATATGGTCATAGTCTTGTGACAAGGGGCGAAGCAAGAATTTTTTTATGGGAAATTCAGCTGGCCTGTTTCTCCCCTTCTTCAATAGTGACTGGAAAAACATGGTATTTAGCATATAGTTGGCCTCGAGGGCCAATGTTTTGAAGTCCACCACCTTGGATGCGGTGGCTAGGCCGAAGACCTTTCGAATTTTGTCGGTCGACACCCAGGTCATTGCCTGACATTTTTAATCATGAATGATGCATGCCTTAGAGTCGTAGGATATCGTAAGCCATGCTAACAAGTTAGAAGAGTGGTACACCCTTGGGCAGGTTAACCGGCCTAGATTGGTATTCCAGTTATTGCATACTGGAGTTGGTGAGGTGTTGTCCCTATATGCATGTGTGTAAAGGCTCCTCATTAGAATTGGGTGATGTTGGTTATCTTCCTCCATGGGATCAAAGGCATAATTGGTGACCCCCTCTACTTCCCTTTGATGTTCTTCAGTAATTTCCCTGTTGGTATCTGGTAATTTTTTTAATGTTTTAGGGTTTTGTGCCCTCCCTGACTTTCTTACTATGGGCCAAACCCTGGTAATTTTACCAATCCTCTATTGGAAAATTGACATCTTAGGAGACAAAAAAATAGTAGATGCCATCGCATTCAAAAAATAGGATAATAATTCTTCCTCCACACAGGACTATAATTATTTCTCTGTTCTTCGCCCTTTACCCTACGCTCGAACTCGTCGATGGAAATATTTACATGCACGAATGGTGCAAACAGGTCTGCCACCCTCTTATAAATAGCATGCATTAAATTTTGGTAGATGGATGCATACACTTTTTACCTTTTAGGAGCCTTTGGATTGGTTGGGCATGCCACATTGATTGGCACTTTTATTGTCCTAAAGTATTTCCAAAGAAAAGTTGTAGCTGGGTGCAACGGATTGGACGATGGCAACTTGGGATTGGAGTAGATGAAATGCAAGTGGGTGTGCATGTGGGTGGAGCACACTAGATTTAATTATTGTGCGTGCTCCATGGGGAAGTGGAGCATGTGATCCCTAAGGTGGGTGCATAGGCTTGTGCACCTGCTTGATCTTTGTGCACCCCAAGGGAGTGGGGCACACTAGATTGGATGAGGCATATAGGTTGTGTGATCCTAAGGACTCTATGCACTCTGCCATAGTTGAGCGCATAATGCAAATGTGGGTGCACTACCTTGTGCACCTAACTTGGACACTTGCACACCCCAAGGAAATGGAGTGCACATACAGGATTGGGGTGCACAACCCTATGTGCCATGGAAGAATTTGTGTGCTCCACCTTGAAAGCGAAGTGCACTGTCTAGGAGAGGATCGCACAACTTATGCACTCCAAGGTCTCATACATGCTCCATTGGAGTGGAGTACATGATGTGGGTACGGGTGCACTAGGCTATGTGTTCATGGGTACTTTGTGTGCTTCATTGTAGTGGATTGCATGGGTTTCTTTGGGGTGCACTAGGTGGTGCACCCCTTTCCACTCAATGCATGCTACACCCCTTTGGAGTGCATGACTTCATTTCGAGGTACACAGGTTGTGCATCCTAAGGGATTGATGTGTGCTCCACCTCCCTATGGAGCATGTTAACTTTAGGTGGGGTGCATGGCTCATGCACCCCTTAAGGGACTTTATGTGCCCCATCCCCAATGGGGTGTGTGGGCTATGGGTGGGCACACAAGGGAGTGCACAGGACTATATCCTTGTGCTCTCCACTAGTGGAGCATGCAAGCTTGGCTTAGGGTGCACAACTTGTGTGCCCAAGGGAATTTGAGTGCGCTCCACTCCTTTGGAGTGCGTAGGGCCAGACTGGGGCACACAACTCTGTGTGCTTCAAGGGAAATGCAAGTTGGACTCCCAAAAAGGGGGACTATCCTTTTGGGGGTCAATAGGGCCTGCTAAGGGTTTGACTCAATAGCAGGGACAAATTTGGAAGGCACTATAGTTATACTTACTTTTATAGGGGTTTGTGTACTTATAGTGGTAAAAATATTGGAAGGAATGGAAGATGAAACAAAGGAAAACAAAATGGAAAATGGGTTTGGGATGAATGCAAATGAAATGAAGGATAAACAAATGGAGAGAATGGATGAAACTGGACAAGCGTTGATGACCTATGGTTGTGAGGTAGAAATAAAATCAAATAAATGGGTACAATAATTGGAGGAGAAATGGATATGGTAATTGTGAAAGGGGAGACAGTGGTAACCAAGTTCTTTTCAGAGAGAGAAGAGGAAAGCAAATATGTACCTATAGGCTATGACACCATTTGATCTGACAGTGAATATTGGTGCATTAGAGACTCTTGCTCTTCCCATACTCTTTACTTCTCTGATTCTAGATATAATATGGCCACAATTGGACTTAACTACACCTATTTATCCAAATAGAGTATCTCCTAAGAAATAGTCTACTCAACCATTTATGAAGGAGGTGGTTTTGTGCTAAGCACAAAAACTACCCCACTTCAGGGATTCTTCACCATATTAGATAATTTAGCATAGGGGTGTAGTATTCCAATTTGGGAAGTGATTTATAGTTATTATAATGATAAATTTACTATATCTAACTTATCTACCAAGTCGTACAATAACACAATCCCTAAAACTACCATTTTATGCCCAATAAACAGCTTGTATGGAAGTTAATTCGACACACTGTACGATCCAAAATCATACAATGACATGGCTTGTACAATTATACACTTATAAAATCCATCATATCTAGTTTTTCATGCTGTCGTACACAGTTTTATAGCAAATAAGTTGATTCTCCAAAACTGCCAAATCGGGTAAGTTATCCTCAATCATCTGAATGACCAAATCAGGTAAGTTGTCTTTGTACGATTTGTATGAACTTTGGTGTACGATCTATATGAAATGAAAGTACATCCAAGTGCAAAATTGGATACTCTAATGGATCAATCTCTCTTAGATAGGTTTTGTAAGGGTTTAATATACCAATTAGTCCTTTTCTTGTAACATGCAAAACTTATCACTAGGGTTGGAGAGATATGCAAATCAAAGGGCTACATGTAGAAATCATACAGTAGGGTTCACCACATCCTCAATAATACTTCCATAATCATATATCGTTATACAAAGCTTCACCAATGCTATATTAATCCATTCTATCACAATAAGACATAAACTAGCCAAAACATTCACCAGAAAGTGCATGCAACATCATTAAGCCATCAATTGTCATTCATCTATGTCATAACTGTATACAACATAGAAAATCATAATTGTGCTCATGTGTATATTATTTTTTCTTGATTTCACTTACAACATGGCTGATCTACAACAATTATATCTAGAAATCAAAACATAATAACATAACTTAGTCATATTACAACCAGAAAACATCCAGACCTACAAAATTGAAAATGGGGCCTTATATAACATTGCTCAGGCTATTCCAAAGTGGTTACTAATTCAATTAGTTATTTTACAACCACCCATACATAACATAATGTATTAATTAAGACTTTTACTAAGTCTAACACCTTAATTATAAAACCTATGCGCCATTTCAACTCGAAATTATATTTCCCATGCATTTCAATGTGCCTTGTACGATTTACCTTTGCCTTGTATGATTTTCCCTCCTAGTTGTATAGTTTACCCCTGCCTATATGATTTATAAAACTTGTACAAACTATAAAAATTATCAAAATTGAGCAAATCCCTTTTGTCACTTTCTCTTCTTCTGGGAGGTGGATTTGCTGCCTACATCTGCCCTCCATTTACTTTTGTCAATGTCATTACCGACTAATATTTTTAGTTCAATTGTACATCATAGTCTACAACTAACTCTTGCAAGTTAGTCACTTTGGTTTGAATAATTACACACTCATTCTTCAACTTGGTTGCATATATTCCCATTTCCACTGCTTTCGATCCATGGAAATTAGCCTTCTCTTAAGTAGTCTTCAGGAATTCCATCATTTGCTTTTCTCAATCAGTGGCACTCCTCTTCAACCTCTCCTGCAAGTGATATTTTTTTCAGGTAATAATATAAAGCTCTTCATTCTTTTTAGCAATGGTCTTTAGGTGGTGAATAATATCAGCCTCCAAGGCATGAATAGTATCTTCCCTTGCCTTCAATTGCACTTGATTCTCTAGGACCAATTCATTATATCTTTTGAAGTTATTCTATCTGCTTGGCCTGTGATGCCACTTGCTCATTTTTCTTAGCCAACTATGTTTTAATTTTTTCCTCCTTTACCTTGAGTTGTACCTCCAACTCCTTAATCCCATCTTCTATTATATTTTAGATCTATCGCTTCTCTTATTTAAGCAAATTAAGTCTAGTTTCAAACTCATCCTTTATTCTTGTTAGATATTCCTCTAGTTTCTTTATTTTATCCTTTGCTATAGCCTTGCATTTTTATCCTTAATTCTACCTCCATTGCAATCATTTTTTTCTGAGTGGCTTCCATATATTCCTTCTGATATTTCTTGAGCTTATAAATCTACTCCAATATGATGCTCAACCACTCTATCCAATGTGTAAGAAATTTCAACTTACCTAGAGTGATAGCCAAATATGTAGTGTTCCTCTTGTGCTCCAATTCTCTTGTATTTATTGAACAAGTCGGGTGATTGGTTCTATCCAAGTACAACCTTGAATGTTGCCTATAGTTGGTTATCACTCCTAAAAAATCATCTCTTCCTAACATTGTGGTTACCTCTTCCCTAGGTAACTTCCATGGGTGTTGTACATGAATCTATGATTCTCCTTGTATGCTCCTCGTTACTCACCCATTCTATTATTTTCTCCAATTTGAGAGACACTTGTTCCTCCCACAACTTCAATTATCCCACATGTCTAATACAAAAATATAATTTGGTACTAGCTATGGCATCACCTATCTATGAGAAAAAATGTTCCACATCATCTTGTACTCCTTTCACCTCCTCTTCAAATTCAATCTTGCCAAACTACAGTACTTTCAAAAGGTAGCTTGTTCTCATTCTCTATTTTTCCTCTTCTATAGGAGTTCATTCTTCTTCTTCCTCCATGTGGTGGTTAGAGCTTCCCCACGCTCTCAAAGTGCTCTCTCTATGTCTATATTCTCCTGATGTGGAGTCTATTCTAAAATATTTCTCCTCCTAATTATCTTATATATTCACAATATCCTACTAAGATTGTTGATGTTCCATATTTTCCTAGGCTTATTTACGTTCAGTGGAGCCCACCTATTGCTCTTCAGTCACATGTTCTTCCTCCTAATTTTGTTGTGTCTCCATTGTTGTGACTTTATCAAAAACAAGTTCTTCCTATTATTGTGATGCTTTTGCCTCTTATTGCACATCACTTAGGTTATTTTGCTTTGAACTTCCTTCCACCACAAATTTGAAATGGGGCTTCTTCCTTTTTCTACACTCTTCCTCTAAAGATTCCACTCTCACTTTAGTTTCCTCTTTTTCATCTTGAGAGGTGGCTGCCACTTCCTATGCTATATGCCCCATAGTTCAATCCTTCAAAAATTGTGAAGCATCTAGGATTTCAAATTCATTACATTGGAAAATTTGTGGAGATACCACCATCTTCTCTGCTTCTACCCAACTCTAGTCATCTAGATCTATCTTCTTTGAATCTGACTATTCTTCCTCCTATTGATCCTTCTATGTAGGCTCATATTATTTTTTGGAACGATATTATTTATCATTATTTCCCATTGTAATATCGTTCTTATTTATATTGGGCTTACTTGTCTCTCCACATTTTCCTCCCTTTCCTGAATTTATAGCTTCTTGTGCTACCATTGCTGCATTGCTTGTTGTTCCAATTCAAGTTCTAATCTCCTTGGTATTTTCCTCTAGGGATTTACATCCTCATCATTCAAAGGAGTCTCCTATAGTACCTTTGTGGCCTACTGATCCTTCCTTGTTTGAGACTTCTTTAGAGTCTTCTTCTTAATGGGTACTAACTTTGCCAACCTCAAAATGGTTGGTTGTCTTTCCTCCACATTCCTAGGTATTTTAAAGCTAGAAAGCAGATTTCCAACTCAGTAACAACATTTAATAATAGTCTAATGGCATGTAAATTCATTCCAAAATTCTCTGGTCTTTTCATTAGTACTTCATGCATTTTTCTTTCCAAATAGTTATGCCAATCATACTTGATTCCTTGGGTGATACCTTCTACATACTGAGCCATCTAGATTGGCATATTTGTAGCTCATGTATCCCCTAACATTCAAGCCATTACTATATTTATAGCACATGGCCAATCATCCCCTTTCAGCTGGCTCTATTTAATTCCTCTAGTCTTTGCACCCAAGATCTTTACAATAGTCAGTGACTTCACATCAGTTAATGAAGTGATGATATGATATGACTCAATTCGATCAACCAACTTCTTAACTATCTTTGTGTTGTATGTTGGAAATCTTAATGTCTTCCTAAATGCATCCACTATAACTTTTATTCTCATAGAAATATTGGCTATTAGATAGAGCTGTACTAATTACTCCTTCCTTTCCTCCATATTTCCCTTTCGTTTTGGCTACTTTTATCTGATTTAGGGTTTGTATTTCCTTTACTTTGCAATTTATCCACTTTGGCTCCAAGTTGTCACTTCTTTAAACCCTAAGATGTGTTTCTCCACCACCTGGTTCTTGCTTGGATGCCTTCTACTACTAATCCTCCCTTCTTTCTGGTCAAAATTTGAATTTTCCCTTCAATGGAGTCAAACCCTAGCTTTTTCTCCCTTTTCTTCTTTGGTTCAATTTTTTCAAATGTAAAAATTTCTCCCTGGTGCTAATTGAAATGGGTCATAATTTATTGCAAGTTACTTATGAATTTTAATACCCATGTAGTCCTCTCTATTCATTTTTACAGTTTTCACCTTTGTCCTCATAAAATTTTTAAATTTTCTCTTGTACAATTTAAAGAAATTGCCAATTTACCCTCTATTTAATTTGTTCATAAAATTCTAACTGAAACCTAACTACTTTATTTTTAAAATTTTGCCACTTTTCATGTTTTCCATCCTCTAGTGCAGATGATCAACAACTCAGCATTTTATTTGAAAAATTTATCTTTTCCCACTTTTTTCCAACCACCTCTTATTTCACACATGCGACATTTAATGCGATAGTTGAAAATCATACATTGCACATGAA
Source organism: Wollemia nobilis (assembly GCA_028583015.1). Taxonomy (NCBI): domain Eukaryota; kingdom Viridiplantae; phylum Streptophyta; class Pinopsida; order Araucariales; family Araucariaceae; genus Wollemia; species Wollemia nobilis. The sequence continues at coordinate 14,627,063 of JAQPPZ010016436.1, read as the reverse complement.
ATCATACACTATACAACCTAAATTGTACAACATGTTCTCTTGTATGATTTTAAGTGTACTTTTTCCAATTTCCCTTGTACTATCTCTCTTTTATGCTTTTTGACTTCAAAAACTGGCTTTGTATGATCTAGTACTTGTGCTTTTTCATCTTTGATTTGTACAATCTATCACTTAGAGAAATTTTTTTATCTATTTTCTCTCTTGAAGAGGCTATCATTTCCAGTTTTCAACCCACTTCCTTCCTAATTATGTCTCAAGGGATTTTCATAATTAAGGTATTTTTTTTTTTCCTTTTTTCCTTTTCTTTTTCTTTTTCTTTTTCTTTTTTTCTTTCTTTTTTTTTCTATTCCTAGTCTATTTACACTTACCATTGTGGATATTTTACAGTGAAATTCACTTGTACAATCCCATTGGATTCTTCTCTTAGAGGTTCAACTATGATATTTTGAGTGGTTGTGTTGTCTGTCAGTACTTTCTCCCTAGGTTGATTCATATCCACTTGTGATGTTACTGAATTTCCTAGCCTTCCCCTACCATGTGTACAATTTGGAATTGTACAGTTGCAAGCTAGAGTATATTCACTTGGTGTCATTTCTCCTTGTTGTACAAGTGATTGGTCCCTTGGTAGTGGTGTCCTTACTACTCTCATTCGAGCAACTTCTTTGTCTATCCCCTCGAATCAATTTTAACTCCAGACTTGGCGATCATATCCTTAATTATCCTTGGTTTCTTTCATCTTTATAATGCACTCTTCCTCTACCAACAAGGCCTCTCCCACATGAGTGTCTTTCTCATCTTATTCATCTTAACATCATGTTTCTCTACACCAATGGTGATTCCTCCCTTTCTTGGAGTAATCATGTACCACCTACCACTCTTTGAGGTCCTCGTCAGATTAGTGGTGGTTTTCCTAATGGATACTACCTTGCAAGGCTAGGTAATATTCCTCTCATTTGTAGTAACCCTTGCAAATTCCTTATCCAATTTATACAAGCTAAAGGTGTATCTCCTAGCCATCTAGGAGTAGGAGGTTAGAACCTTCCTCATCCTCTTCCAACTCTTATTGTAACATCACCTTGTCCTTGCTTACTTCGTAGTCAAATACCTCCTACCCTTCATGGCTAAATCCTTAGGGGTCCTTCTCTATTCCTTCCTCCCATTGCTTGGTTATCAAGAGTTATTTCTACCAACTCAATGTTGGCTAGTGGAGTTCTACTTCTTCTTGTGCTTGGTGATAATTATCATAGTGCTCTGATTCTATGATCCACGCTTGCTAGGTGATATCTCCATATTCTCTCCTCGAAGATTCTTTGTGGAGATGAGGTTGCAAATACCTCTCTATATGTGTCAAAAACTTTTTTCTCAAAACTTGAGTTATTCTAATTCTCTTCTCTTTGTTTTGCCTAATATATTAGTAAATTCATCAATCTCTCCAATATTCGTACTTATATCCTTTTTCTTCTCAACTGTCGATAGGCTATTATGTACGCTTGTGGGTCAAGGTTGGTTTGACATCCCTATGATCTCCCTAGTTGTCACTGTATTATTGTACATGTTGGGGGATCATGATTATCTTGAGGATTCTAGAGGTTCTCTAGGTAATCATCCTCATCACTACTTTTTGTACTAGGTTCCATTACTAACCAAGGCATTCCTTTATTTCTAGAGTCACTCATATCCAGTCATACATTACCTTGTGATTCATGTGATGTGGTTTCTTTCTCAATGTCTTGCCACAACATTTCTACATATTCATTCGTCATTAGAGAATCACTTGGTGGTACTTGTAAACTTGTGCTTGCTCCATAATTTCTTACACTACTTGAATTTATCTCCTCATCATCCTTAGGTTCTCCTTCTAACTCTTGTAGCCTAGCTATTATTTGATCATATAGCCTTTGTATTGTAATATCCAATTCTTTGATGATTTGTTCTCTCAATCTTGTGTTATGACCTCACAAAATTTGGTATTCTTCTTGCAGTTGCTAAGTTTGTAACCACATTATCTACTGTAATAGCCCTATTTGATCCAATGGAGTAAGTCCAGCTAGTTCTTGATCAATGGTCTCATTCTTGTCTTCCTCTGGAACTTCCATTTCAAATGTGTCCACTCTATCCTTGTATCATACCATTAACCATATCCTTCTTTGTCCTTCCATTTGTTTGGGTAGTTCCCTATGTTATACCTAAGGATACATCATATTTCTACTTACTGGGAGTGTTTCTTCTTGACTTACCCTATTCCTAGGTAATATTACTATCTCTTGATGTCCTCTTTTATTTGGAGGGATCCAATATTCATCTTCTTCCTCTACTTGTTCGATCCTATCTACAAATCTGACATGTACTCGTAATATTCTTCTTTATCTAGGCTGAGGTGCCAACTCTTGTTGTTCTATGGTTGGTCATGTCTCCTCCCCTTACGTAAATAAGTGTGTGATTACTATATCAATATCCTCCTATGATGGACCTGGCTCACTCTGATCTCTCTATTGAGCTTCTATTCATCTTCATTGTTTAATCTCTTTTGAAGAAATGAATAAACATTGTACCTTGTAAGGCTTCAAATTTGATCCATTTATAGTGTTGAGCATATATGTCCCATTCAAATTCTATAACTTGACTATTCCATTATTCATTACTTCAACTACTTTGTAGGTACCAAGCCATAACATATTAAACTTATCGGAATTGATTTCCTGCTTCCCGTTAAACTTTAGAACCAAGTCACTCGGACTAAGTTCTAACTTCCTCAAATTTTTTTCATGCCACAACTTCCAAATTTTCTGAGCTACCTCAATCTCCCATTGTACCATCACCCTTATTTCATATAATTTAATCAATTTTGTTAGTTTCTCTTTCAAACTTTCTTGATCACCCAAGCGGTGCTCAATCGTGGCTCTCAAACATAGTATCAAGAATCCAACTAGCACCACTGCTTCCTATCCATACATTAATTGGAAAGGTGTATGTTCTATTGTATGTTCAAAAAATTTTCTATATACCCACAAAATAGATGGTAGCATTTCCTCCCAATATGCTCCCTCTATTCCATAAGTTTTATACAAAGTAGATACCAAGAATTTATTCATTGCTTTCGCCTACCCATTAGCTCTAGGATAATACAGACTATACAATGAGTGTAAAATCCTAAACTTCTTCATTAGCATTTTGATAATTTAATTGAAAAAGTGTCCCCCTAATTCACTTGTTATCTGTAGTGGAATACCAAATCTTGTTATTACTTGCTCATAAAAAAAATCTTGCTATACTTTTTGTCGAGTTGTCAAGTAATGCTCTTGCTTCAATCTATTTTGTCAGGTATTTTGTTGCTACTACGATGTATCTATACTTCCTTCATAATGATGTCTTCAATGGTCCAAAAAAGTCTAATATCAACCACTCAAATAACTCTTGGGGTTGCGATGGGTGCAAAGGCATGAATTCCCTCTTTACCAGCTTTCCTGCCCTTTTGAAAGTATCGCATGCTTTCACATATTCTTTTGCATCATTATATAGCATGGGCCACCATATTCCAGCTAGTAATAATTTTCTAGTTGTTGCATCTAGTCCTATGTGCCTTGCTACTAAGCCTTCATGAGATTCTTTCAATATTGCTTTGACTTCTTCTTCCATCACACGTATTTGTAAGATACCATCACTTCCCATATTATATAGAAATCCTGCTAACAATTGGAAGGGTGCTAAATTCATGATCACTTTATTTTTATCATTTTCTGTCATTTCTTGTGGAATCTAACCTATGGATAGGTACTAGCCAATCAACTTGTACCATTATGGAAAAACATTGATGAAAAATAATTGTGCATCTAGAAATTCATCCAAAAATCCTATTCCTGCAAGCTCTCCTAATAATATCTGAGACAACTGGTCTACCATGACATGCTTCTTGCCAGGTCTCACTACTACTGAGAATAAAAAATCTTGTAGGGTGACAAGCCACCTACTAACCCATCCTTGTATCATTGGTTTATTTATCAAGTACAATAGACCTTGTTGATTGACATAGAAATCAAAAGGATTTACAAATAGGTAATGCCTAAATTTTTGGACTGCATATACCATTCCTAAAGATTCTCTTTTTTTTGTACTATAATTTCTCTCTTGTATTGAAAGTAGGTGACTAGAAAATAAAATAGGTTGATCTATCCTGAACTACCCTTCTTGTGCCAAAGCACATCCAATTGTAAAATTTGAAGTATCAATATGGACATGGAATTCCTTATCCTAGTTTGGGAACACCAGAATCAAACTACTCATAAGCTTAGCCTTCAGCTCCTCAAAGGCTCCTTAGTGCTCCTTTGTCCATCTAAAAATAATGTTCTTCTTCATAAATGAATCCAATGGGTAGGATACATGTGCATAATTCCTAATAAACCTTTGATAATATCCCATCGATCCCAAGAAGGTTTTAAGTGAACTCACATCATATGGTTCTTCCATGTGTAATATCACACGGATCTTATCGGGATCTATTTTTAATCCTTCACTACACACTATGTGTCCCAATAATTTCCTATATGGTACCATCAGCTAGAAATTCCTAGGATTTAATGATATATTTGCATTTTTACACCTACTCATACATTCATTGAGGGTAGGAAGATGTTCCTTGATATTCCCATAAATGGACCAATCATCCAAAAATAATTTAAATTTCCTTGTTACCAACTGGTCAAATATATATAGTATGATGCGTTGAAATGTAGTTGGGGCATTATAGAGCCCGAATGGCATTAAATTATATTTGTAGATGTCATTATCCACAATAAATGTGGTCTTCAACTTATCCTCCTCGGATATACTAATTTGATTGTACCTCAAAAATCCATCCAATAATAAATAAATATTGTCCTACGACTCCTTCTAGGATAGAATCTATGAAGGGAATGGGGAAGAGACCCTTAATAGTTACTATGTTTAGACTCTTGAAGTCCATGCATATTTTAATCTTGTCCACTTCCTTCTTCAAGGTGATCACTATGGGTGATACCCATTCACTGGTTGTCATCCTGAATATAATTCTTACCTCTAGCATATTTTCTATCTCTGCATTCACTAGTGCAACATACTTTAGATTCATTCTATATGGTATCCTCCTTACAGGTTGAGATCCAGGCATTAGCGTAATATTTTGGAAAAATAAATCTAGTGGTACTCCCTTCAGATCCTTATATTCCAAGAATATCTTAAAATCCACCACTTTCAATACATGGTTCCAATCATCATCGTAGTGAATCATCCTAGGTTTCTCCTTAATTCCCAGATTGATGTCCACTATCTCAGGTTCTTCATATTTGATATTCTCTAGATCACTCACTACTTTCTCCACATTCTTTGGGTGTGTCGATATTGTATCAATATCCGCATCTCCTATTGTATATTTTGCAAAACTTTTTGGGAATATCCATTTTTCTTCTACCTCCTTCTTAGGTTCTTGGCTGACTTTTGGTTCATCTTATTTTTTCTTGATCTCTTCTGACTCAATACAGAGGCATTTAGGCTGAAAATATCATACTCCTCCATTTTTCAATGAAGAATTCTGCTATAATATCTAGCTTCATATTCACTACATTCATCCAAGTACAACATTCATTCCCCATCAAGTTCATACCCTTCATCTCCTAAGGAATTTTTTTATTCATCAGTCGTAGCTACATCCTCAAAAAAAAAATTATTAGCTAGATTAATCATATATTTATGTTGTCCCTTCTTGAAATTTATCTGATTTTTTCCCTAGTTGTGATTAACTTTAGCTACTCATAAAAATCCCCTCCCAAAGAGAGTGTCAGATGTAGGCTTTTGCATTGTAATAACAATGAAATATAAGACAAAATATTGGTCAACTATCATTGTGATGTCAAGAATTCCTTTGTCTCGATACCATACTGGTCAACATCATATGATCATATGCTTAGTACCCATAGAGATGGATCACCTGGTTCTAGTCAAGTTCTTTCAAATAGCACATTAACGCTAGATCCTCTGTCCACAATCACTTGTGTCAATTTGTGCCCTAGGATCTCCATATGAAATAATGTGGGTTTCTTTCCCACATCAATCATAAATATAGTTATATCCATGAATTGATCTTTCCTTTCCTTCTCCTAAATTGGTTGGTTTTGCACTTTTATCACCTTATGCGGTTGTAATTCTTCCACCATTGCTTTTTGCAATGCTAGAATAGCTTCCAATAGGTTTGACAATTTAATCTGTATTGTGGTGTCAAAAACCTATTCTACTAGATTTTGCATAATCACCTTATCTTCTGATGGCTTTTCCAATTCCTTTCCTTCAGCTAACTTCACTTGTTTAGTTTTTTATGCTTCATCCTATAGTATTTTCTTTGCTACTTGCCAGCGCTGCTTTTCCTTTGTTGGCTCTGGATACTTATCCTTTTTAGCCTGATTCCTCATCATGGCTAATACTTATTGGGTTTCCTCCTTAACTTGAGGAACCTCAATGTCTAAATAATTGAAATTATGTGGGTTAATTGAACTTACCTACTTAGGAAATTTGCTTCTTTGTGGTTCCTTGAACCACACCATCTATACCTATATGTAGTACTAGCTTACGGTTTTTCCTGCCTCTAAGGTGAAGGACAATTTTTTACAAAATGTCCCCATTCTTGGTAATTACAGCATGATATGATTGGCCTTCCTTTTGAGTCATACTTCAAATGGCCCTGGCCTCCTTGATGATTACCCTGGTTCGGCCTTCCACCTCACCTATTATTTCTATAACCTCCACTTGTTGCTTGTTGCCCACTCCCTTGGGCCTTTGATTTATCTTACTTCTCTCGGATTGATAGGACCTATGGATGTACTCTCACATTATACAAACATAGCATTACCTCATGTCCCATCATATTACAGATATGGTAATAATCATTCGTGGACACTTCATATTTGTATGACCTTTCGTCTTGAATTCCATGTATCAAATGTCATTACTATTAGGTATGCTCCTTTGTTCTTTTATTATACTGTCAAAATATTGATGAAATGATGCTACTATCCTCTGTATAGTGTCATATTCTCCACTATCCAAATAATTCGACTTGGGGTGAGACAAAATTCTTATATATGTTTGTTTTAATTCACTTTCAAAACTCTTTATATGCTTTAAAAATTCTTCATATTTTTCTAAGATAAGGGTGTATTATTCCCAGTGTGGAGGTTATTTCTAGTGATTATAATGATCAATGTACTATCTCTAACTTATCTACCAAGTCGTACAATCATATAGTCCCTAAAACTACCATTTTACACCCAATGAATAGCTTGTACAGAAGTCAATTTGATACACTCTATAATCTAAAATAATACAATGACATGGATTGTATGATTATACACTTAAAAAATCCATCATATTTAGTTTTATAGGCTATTGTACATAATTTTATAGCGAATAAGTCGATTCCCCAAAATTACCAAATTGAGTAAGTTATCCTCAATTGCTTGAATGGCCAAATAGGGTAAGTTTATTTTTGTACGATTTGTACAAATTCTAGTGTACGATATGTACAAAAAATAAATTACATCCAAGTTAAAAATTGGATACTCTAATGGACCAATCTCTCTTAGATAGGTTTTTTAAGGGTTTAATATGCCAATTAGTCATTTTCTTGTAACATGCAAAACTTATCACTAGGGCTGGAGAGATATTTAAATCAAATGGCTATTTCTAGAAATTGTACAGTAGGGTTCACCATGTCCTATATAATGCTACAATAATCACAGATCATTCTACAAATCTTCACCAATGTTGGATTAATCCATTCTATCATAATAAGACATAAACTAGCCAAAACATTCACCAAAAAGTGCATGCAACATCATTAAACCATCAATTGTCATTCATCCATGCCAAAATTGTACACAACCTAGAAAAGTGTAACTATGCTCATGTTTATATTATTCTATCTTTATTTCACTTACCACATGGCTTATCTCCAAGAATTATAGCTAGAACTCAGAATATAATAGCATAACTTAGTTAGATTACAACCAACAAACTTTTAGACCTATAAAATTGAAAATGGGGCCTTATATAATGTTTCCCAGGCCATTCCAAAAATTTTCCTAAGGTAATTAGTTATTTTATAACCACCATGCATAAAGAAATGCATTAATTAAGACTTTTACTAAGTCTAACATCTTAATTATCAAACCTATGCATCATTTCAACCCAAAATTATATTTCCCATATATTTCACTGCATTTCAATGCACCTTGTATGGTTTGAATTTTTATTTTATGGTTTTCCCTCCTATTTGTATAGTTTACCCCTACCTATACGATTTGCAAAACTTGTACAAACTGCTAAAATTGTCAAAATTTAGCAAATCCCTTTTGTCACTTTCTCTTCTTCTAAAAGGTGGATTTGCTGCCTATAGGGAATGACACCCTTATACCCATGCTCCTATTTCTAAGAAAAAATTATTCCTCAGGATGTGGTTGCTCCTCTTCTTCTTCTTCAATAATTACTCTCTCTTCTACCGACACCTTTTCTCTTACCACGTCTTCTTCTTTGTTAGGGTTGCAGATACTTTAAGGTACCAAGTTATAAAAAGATAGGGGTTGGTACTTTTCACACTGATCATCATAAATTAATGAAAATGCATCATCCATAACCGATAGATATATTTACTTGGGCTTACTTCAGTGGACCCTCTTGACCCACCAGTTGGTAATATTTTCATCAAACCAAGTTTCACTTTCATTTGATTGAATAGATCAAGAGGAGGAACTTGCTCTAGATGATTCACCAGATCATACTTGACCTCCAATTTGTTGTTTCTAAGGTTTTTAATCTTGATATCATAGAATTTTTTAAGGAATTTTAGAGGTTTATCGGGTTGTTTCCCGCACTACGCAAATGTAGCCTGCATTTGGTAAACATAGCTTGCATTTGGTAAATGTGTCCTACATTTTGTAAACACAACACCCTATTTTTGGGAGATAGTAAATGTAACATACTACATTTGGATAGTTGGAGATAGAGCTTAAGACCTCTAGGTAAGTCATTTGAACCCATTTCAAGTTCAAATTTGCTTTCAAAATAAAAAGTAAAAAATGAAATCTTTCTATTTCTATGCTAATTATAGAAGGTAGGTATTAAATTAGAAGTGCATCCTAGGGTGAGGATTTATAGACATCAAACTATAATTGCATACTAGGGTAGGGTGCATTGATTATCTCTCAGGTTACAAAAAGGATCATTATTTACATATGGGAGTTAATGTTGCATTAATAGGTGCATTTAGGGTATATTTGGGCTTCTTATCTACCCTGATTTATTTTTGAGATAGTAAAAATCACAGACTACATTTACCAAATGTATACTATAGGTTCTAAACATAGCCTATGTTTGTCCTTGTGTCGTAGACCCATTTTAGGGCCTCTTGGAGCATTTATTTTGCATTCTAGCTTATGTTATTGTTTTTTTTGTTGGTTTTATGTATTGTTTTGTGCCTTTTGTGTATCTTATCTAAAAAAGTAGGCATTAAATTGGAAGTGCATCATAGCTTGCATTTTTAAGATTATATTAGATTTACCTCATAAAATTGCACCAAAAATCTACAAAACTTAAAACAAAAACCCCCACACACAACAAAATCATAATTTTTGCACCTCTATATTACACAAGTGTGAATAAAACCTCTTGATGAGTTGGATTTCATCACCAACTATCATTTAAGCCCAAGTAAGCCCTAGTTAGCATGATAATTTATTGGACTTCATCACCAAGATTTTGATCACTCTTGAGGTTATCTCAGGGTGATTATTAGGCTAGATGCCCTTTAACCAGAGGTCTAAATGATCAGTGGAGCACAATTATCATTATTTTCCAAGATTTCTTGAGTGAAGCAAGAGCTTGGTTGGGAAATTAGTAGAACTCAAAGAACATGACCTCTTTTAGGAGGTAATTTTGGTTCCCTTGGGATATACCCATTGTCAATTCTTCATATAAGAGGCTTTATCAGTTGTTTGTGACTTATCTTTCAAAAGAGCAATGGTAATTCTTGCTAGATTCCACTTTTCCACCTACTATTCATAATTATTAGGTCTTGGTTATATCAAACACAAAAAAAACTTCAAAAAAAAGAGAGAGAAAAGAACAAAAATAAAAACAAAATTTGCAAACACAAAGAAAATAGAAAAATGCTTGTTTTCTTGTGTGATTATGTATTTTTTTTATAGCATAGGACTCACATTCACCATATTTACCACACACATAATTTGTACATTCACCATTTAATCCAATACCCTAGCTTATGGTATTGACCTGACATGAATCCAAAGCTATAATTGAAACTCAAAGCTAAGCACCCTCATCCATGGAGCATCACACCTAGATATCCTAAGCTTTAGCCACTCCTAGGATCAAAGGAAGTACATTGTAATAAATTTACATGGACCTATCCGTAGGACCTTCCCATCATGTGCCCCCTTTAGAATTGGACATGATGCAAAGGACCACCCATGTTGCTATTCCAAATACCCCTTACATTGAGCCATCAACTCCTACTGACCCATGCGTTATATACCTGGATATTGATACCATAAAAACCTACTTGAGCCTATTTTTTTTATCTTTACCCTCGCTCACCATTTCACCCCACTCCATTCCCATAGTACACTAATAATCCACATATTTACATGTTCAACCTACCAACAACACCATCATAAACCCCATTTTTTATCCCACATCCATGACCATAGACCAAAACCATCCATGACCATCTAATCAACATCACTCTATTTTGTCTACCGACACCACCATTTACTCCAATTCATTGTACAAATCACATGTTAATGTTACTTCTCAAATACTGATAGTGATTCCCTCCACATCATTACCTCTTACTAAAAACATGCAATATATCATCCCACAATTGATCGTGATACCTTTTGCTACATATCCCCGATCCACTTCCATCAATGTTGTTTCCATGCATAATACCCAATATTTTATACTTCATTCAACCATTCTACTTACATCTATAATTAACATACAACAAGCCTTACAATATCTGCAATATATGCTTGCTAATGGCATTAAACAAGTTGTTCACCCCATATTGCAATATCAATCACAAGTGGTATATTTTAGCCACCTCCAACATCAACCCAAAATTCCTTCTTAATACAGGATCCATCATGAGTATCGCATACAACCATCATCATCATAGCTACACCACCACTTTACAATGTGTATGCTATTGCATCGACACAATATATCATCATCTCTCCATATCCTCACAAAAAATGCCCACCTTAATGACAACCATCATTCCATAATAAATACCATTAGAACATCACACATCAATAAATCCCAACCAATATTAATCCACTTACCAACCAAAATCTAAGTTCATCCACACAATTCAACACCCAACAACACAACTAACATACATGTAAAACACAAATTGGGGCTTCCAAAAACCATTGGATGACCCAAAATTCCAATTTTTGCAAAATCATATTGATAGCTTAGCTATATAGACGCCTGGAGTCACCTACAAAAATCCTACCTTGCAAAAACTGGTCAATCACCCCATTCATCCTTTGGTACCCTCATTACCATATCTTATCAGTTTTGAGGTGTCAAAATTAGACAAATTCAAAGGGGATGAAGACCCTTAGGAGCATGTAATTGCATTCATCAATGCATACTTTTGAATACAAGATCATGATTTACTTTTGCTCTAGATATTTATCCAAACTTTTAGAGGATAAGTTCTAGAATGTATAACCATCTACAATTTACAATTTTGAACAACTAGTGAATCAATTACTAGATCGATTCTCCTTAAATGTTAGAAATAATACCACCTTGATTGACCTGTTCAACCTATACCAATTTGAATATGAGTTGGTTTATGATCATGGAAACCATTGGAAGGTAGTCATCGCAAAATTTCTATTTACCTTCCCCATGGAAAAACTTACATGAATGTTCATGAGGAGTTGTTCAAAAATAATCTCTTTGTTATTATAACTACAATAATATAGGATATTCAAAGAAGCCCTCGCCGAAGCTAGATTCATTGACGAAATTAAAATTTAAGAGAGTAATATTAAGCTCAATAAGAAAGAATGGAAAAATAAGAACTCAAGGGGGAACAATCATAGATAGCCAAAAAATTTCCACATGAATCAAGTGGTCTTGAGTGCACCTCAACCACAAAATCAAAAAGCTCAATTCTAGTACCAACAACCCCCAAAATAACAACCACTAGAATAGCAAATATATCAAGTGGTACAACCCTTGCCTCAATTGAAAAATTAAGCCACCAAAATAGACAACCACCAACATCGATAACACAATCAACTAGATCACTATTACATTCCACTTCTTGAACCAATTTCCATCAAATTTCAATGATTGTATGAGGTACAAATGATCACACTATCATAAATCAAACTAGAAGACCCTAACAAACCACATGGTAGGACATATAAGGAGTATCAATATTACACCTTTCATCACCATAAGGGTCATGAAATAATTTATTACTATTCTTTCAAATACATCAAACAATATCTTATGGATAAGGGAACTATCAAGATTGATAATAATTTAGCACAAAAAAACTAAAACCTTGCTATATATCAAACACTTATTTCTAATAGTGAGATCACACAACAAAAAACTAGGGTGTTTACTTCTATACTTCCCTCCAATCAAGTTAGCCACATCCACAATGCTTACTAGTACCAAGGTTTTGTAGATGTTATCCATATAGTTACCTGAGGTCAAAGAGATGCAAACTGAGCACAACAATCGAATTACCCAACTTAAAGGGTACTCCCTCCTACAACACCAACAACTACTATGCCTATACAACCTAAACAAGCCAATACAACTCCCCAAATACATCTTCAAAATATTTCACCAAGATCAACCATCACATTGAGGAGCCAATTGACACATAGCCTAAAATTGGATTCTACCAAAATATCAATTTATAAGATAATACAAAAATCTCTACGACATCGTGAGGCACTGATGGAAATCCTTAAATCCATTTAACTTCAAATACAATATTCCAATGCCTTTACAAAATTTATGAGGAATATCCAAAAATACAAGGAACCCTTAATTATATTCTATGATTTTGAAATTATAACCATACCAGTGGAGCTACCTAATCCTCCATTGTACATTACAGCTCATATCGATCAAAATACCTTTAAATGAGTGATATTTGACACTAGATCCTCCATAAACATCATCACAACCATTTCACTATAATATTTTAACCTACCATATTTACATATCACCAACTCCATCTTCACGTTGTAAACATTCAATGACGCATTGTGATCTATAGTTAAAAATGTTGTCCTTGTGCAAGTGGAGGTTAAAACAATTTATACCCTATTCCATATCCTAGAGGGTACTATGTAATATAATATACTTCTTGGGTTCCCTTGGATTAGAGACATGAAAATTTTTCCCTCAATATTACACTAGTGCCTAAAGTATGCACATGAGAGACAGACTCATTGCACCAACATATGAGGAACCATTCAAATACTACAACTTGATATCTAACCCATATGAGTCACGTTTATCATCCACTCACTTATCCATCACCCTAATCACTACCACATCAACTTAACATTAAAATACCTCATCCAAATCACATATCCAATATGTCTCTCCCATTACTAATCATGCTCCCACATTGCAAAACATCAATCCAAATCATGCTTCACAATTGACATTACCACTTTTCCATTACACCTCATCATCCAATGAATCATACCTCATCTCCATCAGATCACATCCTATCATATCACCCAAATAATGAACCTTTCACTCATCTAACCTTCACATATGGGGGAAAATCCTCCACCTCACAAAGCTAACTCTCTAACCCCTCATCAACATTCATAGCCATTCATCACCCCCCATAATACACCACTCCAATTTTAGCTACATCAATTATCTCTCAATCTCATCCTAATCCCAAAATGTTATCCACCCCATTAAATCATACCTACATCCACCATGATTTTTCTTGTAGATAGATCTATCTATCCATGGTGCACCCTTGCAACATACACCATTACCCCCATCTAAGTCACAAGTCACTCTTGATACCTCCACCTCCATCTTCACCCCATCTACAACTGCATCTACACAAGTTATATTTCATCTCATCTATCCAAGTATTGGCGAGTACATTCTCCAAAATTTTACAATCATTACACCAAGCATTGAGACTATCAAAGACTATGGTTGCCCATGCAACCCACCCTTAGCTATTGGTGTAGTATACAATATGGGTTCTCTATGAAATCAAATAAATTTTATGTATTAGGGAATCAATTCCTCACTTGATCAAGGTCCTCCTACTGAACCCCAACAATAGTTTAATGATAACATTTATTATTTATCCAACACATCCTTTCCCATGCGTTACTTTTTGCATGTTAATTGTCAAGAATATGATTTAGGATGACATAAGCTAGATATTTATCATATTTTTGAGCCTCATTTTTGAGATGCGCATGATCGCATGAGTTTGGGATACAAACCATGATTCTCCATGACCTCATTTGAATAAACATTTCAATAACTCTTTGTAGATCCTGGTGAGGATAGCAAGGATAATGAAGATAGTGAGGATGAGTATATAGACCTTAAATTCATGCCCCAACTACACAAGGATTTTTTAAAATTTTTTCTACACATCTCCATGATTGAAACCATTGTTGATAATGACTTAGAGGAAGATTATGATGAGACATTTGACATATTTTCAATTGCCTCTAATAGCTTCGAAGAAGAATCAACCCCTATCATGTCCATCACTAAAAAATATGAGTGTGACTTCCACATTTTTTCCATCCTACATCCCATATTTTATTTTATTCTTCCACTCAAGCACCCTGATGAACCCATTGATCCACCACCTCCACCTTCACCATCTCATCAACATAATCAAAATATTTTAGACCAGCTGCTTCCTTGAGAAAATGTACAAGAGAATCCAACTCCCACACCACAACCACCATATTTCCACCAAGTTAACATGATATTAGTTGACTTGTTTTCACCCCTTCATAATCCATATGATCTAGCAAAACCAATTCCAATAGATATTAGCTTCATCAACATGGACTAGATTTCATCCACTTCTAAATTTATTCTTTTTGGATAATTGTTAAGATATTCCAATGCATACATACCTCCACAATAATCACCTTCTCCATCCTTCATTTACCACACTGAGGTGGAAGAGACCATGATTGACATGCTTGGTAACAATGCTGATGACATTCATCTCATTCCTACTTCCCACTAGCTGGAGGAGAGTTCACACATGCTTATAAAGAAAACTATTAATATGAATCTTAGTGTAGACCCAGACAATTTGCAGGTCATTAAGCTTGGAAAAATTCTATCTATAGAAGAGCAAGAGTAGTTTACATCACTTCTAATGGAGGAGAAGGATGTTTTTGCATGGTCATATAAGGACATGCATGGCCTTGATCCTAACTTGGTGGTCCATAATCTCACCTTGAGTCTTGATGCAAAACCAGTCAAGCAAAAGTTATAGAAAATTCACCTTACCATTGCCCTCATGGTTAAAGAAGAACTTCAAAAACTATTATATGTGATTTTCATCCAACCCATTACTTACCCTGAGTGGCTTTCAAATATGGTACTCATTAAACTGAATGGGGGTATTCACATATTCACATATTTTTGAGATTTAAAAAAAGTGTATTCTAAGGATGATTTTTTATTACCACATATCGATACTATTGTAGACTCTATTGTTTGCCATGAAATGGTCTCCCTAATGGATATTTTTTAGTATATAATCAAATTCAAATCAATATTGATGATCAACAAAAAACACCATTTACAACACCTTGGGGATGTTTTGTTACAAATAAATGTCATTCAAACTTAAAAATGAGGAGCTATGTACCAATGTACCGTGACATATATTTTTCATGATTACATGCATACGATCATTGAAGATTATGTGGATGATTTACTAGAAAAATATAAAATATATCTTAAGCACATCGATGTACTCAGTAAAGTCTTTGATCAACTTCTTAAACATAAGGTGAGACTAAATCCCAATAAATGCATATTTGGAGTCACATCTAGTAAACTTATAGGGTTTATTATCTCCAAGTATGGCATTGAAGTGGACCCTAATAAGGTCAATGCCATGGTTGAAATATCACCCCTAAGAAATATTAAAGATTTGTGTAGCTTACAAGGGAATATTCAACCGATTTGTCACTTCATCATGCAATTATCTAATAAATTCAAGCCATTTAATTACCTACTACAAAGGGGGTAACTTTCTCATGGAATAAGGAACATCAAGAGGCTTTTAAGGGCATGAAATAATATCCAGCCTCTTTGCCAGTTCTAACTCTACCTCACCCTGGCATCCTGTTTAAACTGTATATTTCAGCCATGGATTTTGCATTAGACACAATTCTTGCACAAATTAATAAAAACAATCAAGAGTAGGTAATTTACTACATTAGTCGAATGCTTGTGAGATACTAAAAAAGATACACATATATGGAAAATTTTTCTAGTAGTGGTCTTTGCCACTAAAAAACTTAGACATTACATGGTAAGTCACACCACTTATGTCATAGCTTATGAAATCACTCTATGTTACATGATGACTTGCACATACAACAACACTTGTACTATGAAATGAATAATGCTTTTAATGGAATTTCACCTTGAATTTATTATTCAAAAATCCATTAAGGGCTAGGTGATATCCCATAAGCTAATGTAAGCTCTACTTCCTAACGATCAACCTTTATTTATCGATCTACCAGATGATTCAGTCTTTAATGTCACTAAATAGGAAGAATACGTCACCCTTAAATATGATGCCAGTATCACACTGTTATTTAATAGTTTCAAGTATGAGAAAGGATAAGGTGCAAGAGTCATGTTCAACACACCACAAGGTATGCCCAAAATTTTATCATTTAAACTCAACTTCCCATGCACAAATAATAACTCAAAATATGAAGCCTTAGTCCTAGGATTTTAAGTAGTAGTGGCTACGGACATCAAGCATATTTGAATTTTTGGTGATTCCAAACTCCTCGTTTACCATGTAAAGGGAACTTACCACTACAAATATCTATTTTTAAAATCTTATAGGGAAGTAGCAATGAAGTTGCTCACAAAGTTTGATTGGTATGAGATTGCTAACTTACCTCATTCTAATAATCAATTTGTAGATAAAATGGCCTGTCTATGATCATTGATTCTAAAGAACCCCATTATAGAGGTCCAACCAGTCATTATCACAATATTATCCTAATCTACAATTTCACAAGCAAATCCTAAAGATGAAAAAGAAGTTCTTTTTATTCAAACATAGACGTACACACCATGGCTTAATCAGGTTAAGAATAATTTCAATTTTAGCACTCTTCCTACAGACTTGTCATGGGCTTCCAAACTAACTTTCAAATAGAAGGTAGCTTGTTACATTCTCTAGGGGATGTGCTATATCAACATGGCTATGATGGAATTCTACTTCATTGTCTAAAGCCTACGAAGGCTCAATTGGCCATATATGAGGCTCATGATGGTACTTTTGGTGGCCATTGCAAATCGTATCTTGTGCATGGGTTACTGTTGGCCCACCATGGTGATGAGTGGTCATTCACCACATATTTTTGTATCATAATTAGTTTATTTACATGATTAATTGATATATTTATGTAAGTTATTTTTAATAAAATATAATTTATTAGTAAAAATTATTAATTATGGTAATATAATAGTTATGTTTCATTTGTATCAAATTTGTTCGAGTTCTAAGAAAAATACAAGAAAAAGCATGGATGATTGATAAAGAAATCACAGAACATGTGGAATGCACCTTGGACGAGAAGAAGAACCATAGTAGTTCGGGAAACAACAGTAATTGATCTTACTAAAGCATATTACTGAAGCATATTACTGAAGTATATTACTAAAGTATATTACTGAAAGTAATTACTGAAGGTAGTTACTAAAGGTAACTACTAACAGTAATTACTGAAGGTAATTACTAGAGAATGTTACCAACAATTACTATTGACCATGGACGACACAATCAAGTGGATGACACATTACAATGGATGGTAATAGATATCTTCACAACCTACCTTGGTTCTCGCATAATTATCTGCGAGAATATATCTAGTTGATAAAGTTTCATAAGATTTGTAATGAGTTTATTTTGGGACATTTGAAATGTAATCGCAAAAAATTGTTAAGACTTCCTAGAATAAAGAAATTAAAGTCTTAACATCTATCTTGCGAGTTAGTTAGAATAGATAGTATCTTGATAGGATTATGTGTAGATGCCACTTGGACCAATAAGAATATTTATAAGTCCAAGTCAAAATAAGAATTATATTAGGTTTTAGATTATTGTTGATTCATGTACAGTCATCAGTCCACAAGTTACGCATGAAAAATACGTGGAAGAAACTATTCAGCATTGTATTAGTTTTAGTATAAAATTACATAGAGGACCTTGAGAGAGGTCCGGGTTAGCTGCATTGGAATAATTTTGCATTACAGTTTACAGTCTATTCTAAGTTAAGTTACAATTCTGAGGAAGCATGTACAGTTGAAGCTCCAGCAATAAAACATTTTCTTCAAATATGATATTTTGTATCAAGTGTGTAGTTTGTTTAATCTATGTTTTGTAAATTGTATACTAATTACCTGCATTCATAAAATATGCATAAATATTAGTATGAAACATAAAACTTTTACTGATAAGGTAAATTAGGGGAGAAATACTTAGATTGCCACTTTAAGAGGCAGGGCCTACTCCTAATAGATAGTCCATGAGCTCTCTCACTCCTGCATTAGATAAATATTAGTTAGAGTTGCACTTAAAATTATATAAAATAAAATAAATTGCATGAGGATCCTCATATCATAAATTGGTTCCTCACACTCAGATTAAAACATATCATAAATTAGTTGTAAGTAATCAGATACATCAAAAAATTACATCATTATTAAAAGTTAGATTGTATTTATTTACCATATCTTGCATAATTCATCCTTGCATAATTTTTATATTTCTTTTTTTACACATGTACGCATGAATTCTAGACAGGAAATTGAGCTAGACTTAGCATTAACTCCTACGATATAATCTATACAATATTGCTATTTTTTAAATCTAACCTTGTTTTCCCTCGGATTGATAAAATTAAATGTAAGCTTTTACAGTCGATCATTTTGGCATGGTTTTTGGGGAAAGCAGCATCGTAGTCGTTGGTTAGAAAAGTTGCTTGGCAGTGCAAAGCGAGTGGACTTACTTGTACGCATGAGATCATGTTGACACATGGGCCCTTGGTGTGCATACGAGTTAGAGTAGATATTTACGTAAATGGTACACGTGAGACCTTCCTACTATAGATAGGCTACAAAGATCCCCACCTAACGACATTACTAGGTTCATTTTTCATAAGGATTTCATGTTTTACTATTTTTATAGATTAAATTTCAATTCCTGCAAATTTTAATTTCTGCAAATTTCTTGCTTTGGGTGATTATTATTGTTAAACTAGTTAAGACCTATAAATAAAATTAGGAAGTAGGTGAACGCCGAAAGTAACACCCTATTTTTATTCTATAGGAATTAGTTACATTGAGTGACACAATTGTAATGAAATCCTCCTATCCAAGAAACAATAAGAAGTTACCTTTTATTTCAACAATTTTATTTTCACCTAATTATACTAAAATTAGCTGTATGGATTCATAGACCGTGGAAAACACTTAATTTTAGTAGTATTAGGTCATACTTTTCCCTAATTTTTCTAAAATAGGCTGTATAGATTCATATACCATGGATCACATCTTATTTTAGTAAGCATTAGGTCTGTTTAATATTATACATATTTCTTTTTTCTTTCTATTTTGTTAAAAGTATATATAAATTTTGAATTTTATATTTAAGCAAACAGTAGGATTGAAAATAGAAAAATCAAAACCCAAAAATAAAAATAATAATAATAATAATAAAATTAGAAAGAGAAAATAAACAAATGGTTGAAAAATAGTCATATTGAATTCATAGACCTTAGAAAATTTTTGATACAACAAGAGGTTAATCTTCTTGTTGATCAAAATTTCACAACAACCAAACCAGAATGGGAAGCACTATGTGAATGTGTTGACTCTATCAACAAAATATCAGAAGAACTTAAAAATATATAAAGGATTAATATAGAAAAAAATTTAAGGGTAAATCATCCTACACCTTATGATAATATGGGACTAAGTTGTGAAAATTGGCTTTGGGATAGAAGAGCAATAGTAAATCCAACAATTTATCCTTGGAATAAATACCTTGAAGATTCCCTCACTATTCACAATTTTCTTGCAAAAATAGAAAGGAGAGAATTAGCCCTGCAATACAACAAGAGATACTGTAGAATTCCTAGAGTTGTACGTTTTAGAGAATTGTACCAAGAATTACGTTACAAACTACAGTTTGGAATTCCTAATCCTATCACAATTAAAGCTTATCTTGTTCATCTAATTCAATTATTGACAAATTATTTTAATTTCGAAAAGGAACATTTCATGACACTAGACCAAATTGATCCAATCAACGATATACATAAATTATTCAAATAATATTAGACATAGTGCTTGAAATAATAATAATAATAGGTTTAGAAAATACATGAATAGACCTAGAGACTCTAAAGGAAGATATATAAAAACTAATAAAATAAAAAAATTCCCAAGAGACTTTATAAAACCTAGGATTTTTAAAATAGTAAAAATTGAGGCTACATCATCAACCAATCAATCTGAAATCCTAGATCAAGATCCTCATACATATTTATTGTCCGATCTAGAATTTGACAACTACATAGATCCCTCTTCTATTTTTACTGAACCTATACCTGAACCAATTCTTGAATTCCTATATTCAGGAATGGCTGATGCACAAAGTGAAATAGGAGAAGAAAACCGTGGAAATTATAGACAAAGGCAAGATTAGGGGGAAATTAAACAAAGGAAAACATTTCCTTTCCCAATATTACATACAAAAGATGGAACAAGGGAACCTAAATCAATCTCTATTTCTATATTGCCTACTTTTCATGGAAAACCCCATGAAGATCCTGATGCTTTTATTTTTAAATTTTAAGTAGTATGTCAAGCTTATTTTTACACTATCAATGACAAAAATTTAATATTATTTCCTTCTACTCTTTTTTTTTATTATTTGTGGAAAACATCCCAAAAGAGATGCCACTTTCGGGTAAGACCCAAGGAGGCATGGGTATCCATTCTGCCAAAAATGCCCAGGACTCGGACCTGGCCTACCACCTTTGACATACTCAAGGAGCAAACAAACATACAAAACCAAATTAAAAAAAGTAAATAACAACAAAAATAATAAAATAAAATAAAAAACATGCTCCTTGAGTGTGTCAAAACCAAAAGCACAACCAAACACGCACAATAAGATAAAAGAAACCACAACACAAACCACATAGAAAAACACAAGAACCACATAACAAAACACAAACAAGACAAAAACAACAACACACTACAAAGACATAACCCAAAAAAACATGAAAAATAAACACAACCAAAAACTAAAAAATAAAATAAAAATAAAAACAACCAACAACAGACAATAAACAAAAATAAAAAACATAGAAAACACTCACACATAAAAAAATGAAATAACACAAACAAAGAGAAACCCAAGAACAAGAACGAAAAAAAACACAAGAACAATAACAAAAAACATAAAAAAAAAACAAAACAACAGAAACACAAGAACAACAAAAAACAACACAAAGAACACAAAAACAAAACAAAACAAAAGAACCCACCCACCTTAAAAAACTAAACAAAAAAAGACAAAAGAAAAAAAAATGAACAAAACAATGACCTATCTAGACTAGAAGACTATTAATGCAAGAATCAACAGAGGAAACAAAATAAATAATAGAATGATCTAGGGAACTAAAAAAGCTAAATGAACCAAAGAGAAACAAAAAAAAACAAAAAGAAACTAGGTACCTTCAGAACTGGAGCCATCCAAAGAAATGATAGAAAGAAGAGCTTCCCTAATTTGAGAATCCCACCATATAGGAGGGTGGCCATAACAAGTAAGATCACCTTTGTCCAAATCCCAATTAGCTAAAGCATAAGCACTCTTGTTTTGATCTCTAACCACATGATTGTAATCAACTTTCAAAAATCCCATCTAGATTAACTGAATCTTCTCAATAATTATTTTTATTCTCCAATCCACCTTATGATTCTTAGAAGGAGTCTTCAAGAAATTAATCATAAGTTGAGAGTCAGACTCAACTAACACCTTTTCCCATCCAACCTTAGTAGCCTCCTGAATGCCTCTAAGGATACCATACCCATCAGCAAGGTTATTGGAAAGAATACCCAAATTCTCAGCAAAAGTAAAAACCAGGGAGCCATCTAAAAGTCTACCAATTCCTCCCACACTGGCTTTTCTAGGGTTCCCTCTAGAGGCTTCATCAGAATTGACTTTTCCAAAATCCTTAGGAGGAGGTTGCCAATTTCTAGTCCTATCCATCTTACTAATACTAACATTCCCTTTAAGTTGGTTGCCCTTAGAAGGTTTAATCTTCAATATTTGCATCACTTGATCCCATCTTTGGTGGGAGTTTTGGGGGGTGATTAAGGAGTTGATGGACTGATTCAACTAAGTTGGCTATGGTCTTTTGCCAAATATAGTGAATATCCTTCCTATCTTGATTAAAAATTTGGTTGTTCCTTTCATTCCAAATATTCCAAAGAAGAATGGTAGAACCCATCCAAACTAATCGCCTAATAAAATGATCAACACCCTCTTGATCAGGCCAATCCCTCCAAAGCTGTTCAAAAGTGAAAAAATTGGACCACTGTAAGACAAGTAAAGTTACCATTCTCCTCCATAGCTCAGAGGCTAAAGTACACTCAATAAAAATATGGTTGATATTTTATACATTCTTTTCACACATTTCACATCTAAAAGGGCCATGAAAACCATGCTTCATAAGTTGCTCACCAGTAAGAACCCTATGATACAATAAAATCCAATTAAATAACCTCACCTTAGGCCAGAGCTTTTGAGCCCACAATTGAGAAAAAATGTCAGAAGAATGGTTGGGATTTATGGCATAAGGTCAAATAACCTTGAGCAGCTGAATACTCACCCTTAGTAGTGGTGTTCCATCCAAAACAATCTTTTTCATGGGACCAAGAGAGGGATCTCATATGAAGGATGCCTTGGATATCTTGTCTTTGCCTTTTTGGGATTTGAATAGGCCAGTCCTCAATAGGGATCCAATATCTACCAACCTTTGAATTACCAGTATGGTACCGACAGTAATTAGCCACATTTATCCAATTAGCTCGGTGAAGCTCCTCCATCCAAGGCCTCCAATCGAGAAATGAGTTATCAAAGGCTTGTGACCATCCCAAGAATATGTCCAAAAATTTACATGTTGACCATTATGAATGATCCAAAATAATTTTTTCTTTATAAAATCCTCACCAGTCTTAAGAACTGCTAAAATGGGAGAACCTTTTGTAGGAAGTAGATAGAGAACAAGGTCTTCAGGACTTTTGTTCTCAGCATATTTACCATGGATATTATTTGCCCAAAGAGCATTGGGGCTATGCAACATCCTCCACTATAATTTATCAGCTAAAGCTTTGTTGTTATTAATTGAAGACCAGAATCCTAACCCCCCTTCACTCTTAGGAAGACATAAAGTATCCCATTTCACCAAGGCCCATTTTCTTTTCTCCTTAGTACCACTCCAAAGGAAACGATCACTGATTTGATCCAATTCTTAAAGAATAGCCTTTGAGATATTCAAAATGAAAGAAACATAAATAGGAATAGCTTGAAGGACTGATTTTACCAATGTGATTCTACCCCAGAATAACACCACTTGTTGGTCCACTTTCCAATTTTCTTCTTGACATTGTCCAACAACCAATTCCAATACTTATTTTTTTGCATTTTAATATTTATGGGAATACCTAAATAAGTGATTGGAAGAGAGGTCTTCTTATATCTTAATTTATCCAAGACCATGGATTCCTGTCTAGCAGAGCAGTGAAATAAAATAACTTTAGATTTGTTTTCATTGATCAACTGCCTAGTAGCCTTAGAAAAATAGCTACTGATTTGCTTAATATTAGAAGCTTACTTAACTGTAGCTTTACCTAAAAGGGTAGAGTCATCCACAAGTTGAAGAAGAGAGATAGGTCTAGCTCCATGAGTAATGGTAACTCCCTCAAGATTTTTGTTTTCCCTCTTTTTGGTTATAGTCCTACCCAAGCATTCAGCAAGAATGATGAATAAATAAGGGGATAGCAGGTCACCTTGCCTAATACCTCTAGAAGTTGGGAAAGACTGAGAAGGCCTGCCATTGATAAGAGCTAAGTAGGAAACTGAAGAGATACATCCCATAATCCAATCCATCTAATTCTTAGAGAAACCAAATTGCCTCAAAACTTTGATAAGGAAGTGACAATCCACTCTGTCATAAGCTTTGAATAAGTCTAATCGGATGAACATAGAAGGAGAATTTTGCATATCCATGGAATGGATGGCTTCCTAAGCAAGAACTATCTCATCTACTATTTGACGTCCTTCCACATATCCCCCTTGCTATTTCCTTCTACTCTTAAAGATGCCGCTTTGAGATGGTTTATGGGTCTAGGAGAAGGAGTTTGTAATCGTTGGGATGGAGAAAATGGATTAAAACAAATATTCCTTGAAAGATATCAAGATTATTGTAGAGTTAGGGATAAGAAAGCTGAGATTTTTCGTATGAATAAAAAATAAGATGAATCTTTGGAAGATTATCTTGAGAGATTTCAATTTGTAGGATCTAGAATAAATATAGATCTTGAAGAAGAAATCCTAAAAGAACTTTTTCTGAAAGGTTTAAAGGAAGATGTTCTTGAAATCTTAAATCTTATGGCAAAAGGAGATATTCATTCTATATCACTTGAGGAGATTATAAATATTTGTAGAAACTATTCAAGAAACAAACCTTTGAGAGGTAATAAATACATATCTACAGGAGTAGGAGTGACAAGAGCCGAAATTGGAAATATGTTGGAAGGTTTAAAAACTGATTTATTGAGTAATTTTACCACATATTTGGATTTAATGGATAAAAATACAAAGGATAGTGAAGAAATTTACTGCCATAGATGTAGGAAAAAGCACAATTCAAGAGAATGTCCTCTCAACATAACAAATATCTCCAATATTTCTGCTTGTTGCCAAATTTGTGATAAAAATCATAAAACTAAAAAATGTAAGTATATCTCTGTTGTTAAAGCTGCCATAAAAGAACCTGAAGTAGAAGAGGCAGAAGATGTTTATTTTGTTGCTCAAAGATGAAATGGTCCATTTAATGGCCCATAAAATTGGTCAAACCCTAGTTATCCCAACCAACAAAGGCCTAATCAATGGTCCAATACACCAAACTGGACTAATTGGAACTCTTACAACCAAGATTGGAACATACCCCCATGGGCTCAATTTATGGCTAACTCTTATGGAGGACAACCCCCATGGAATCAAGGAACACAAAATCAAAATATGCCTGGTTGGAATAATAGTGGCCAATATAATCAAGGTGGCACTAATTGGTCTCCAAATACAATGCAACAACAAAATTCTCAAAATCAATTTAGGGGATAAAATACTCAGAACTCACCTCAAAATAGACTTCTACCACCTCCAAACAATAATAATAATCCTCCTAAGCAATTACCTCTTCCAGCTCAACCAGTTCCTAACCCTAATAACAATAAAAATGTCCAACAAGTCTATGAAACAAATGAAACATGTTCTATATCTATAGCACCATGTCAACAAATTCAATTAAGATCAGGAAAGGTGTTGGAAGATAATGTCACTCTCACAAAATCTGATGATCCTATTGAAAACTTGGTTGAAAATGAAAATGACAACAAGAAGGAAACAAAAAATCAACAGGAAAATATTCCAACCAAACAACAAGAAATCCAAACAAGTAAGGAAATAGAAGTACCATTTCCTCAAAGACTGGCAATACCAAAAGAACCATCCAAGCCAACCTTTAATTTTCTTCAAGAAATAGAAGGCGTTACTATTAAAATTCCTTTATTACAAGCTATCAAGGATATACCCATTTATTCTAAACTTATCAAAAATATATGTTCAAAGAATAAAAAGAAGAATGAATTTCAAACTATTCAAGTCATTGGACAATTATCTGAGATGATGATAGGAGATAGGTTAGTACCCAAATATACAGATCCTGGAATACCTATACTCACTGTGCATATTGGAAATATAACATTACAAAATGTTTTGGTTGATTTAGGAGCTGCTATTAATGTTATGACCAAAGAAACAACAGAATCCTTAGGGATACAAAAACTACAATTAACTTCTATTGTGCTTCAACTCGCTGATAGATCTACTATTAAGCCTGAAGGAAAATTAGAAGACATTATGGTCTCAGTAAATTCATGGGAATACCCTGTAGACTTTATAGTCCTACAACCCAAAAATAAATTAGGGGGACATCCCTTAATTTTAGGATGACCATGGCTTGCAACAATTGATGCTTACATTAGTTGTAGATCAGGAAACATGACTATTTCTAATGGCAAGGATACAAAAGATCTTAGTTTATTCCCTAAATCACCAATAGAAGAAGAATTTCCAAAATAGTTGTGGTATGATTTTCCTCATGAATATGATGATATTCAAACTTTATCAGTTAATGTTCTAATCGAAGAACTTGAACAAGAAGTTGAGGGACCCTTACCATTATTGTTAGAAAATCAACAAGAAGAACAAGGTCAAAACAATAGTTATTTATCTGAATCTTCTATTTATGAAGCAAGCACAAGTCAATCTCAAATGGAATCATATGGCTATGATTTGAATATTTTTGAACATGAAGTAAATGGGATAGATGCAAATACAAAAAAATGTAAACAAATAAATATTATACCTGGAAGAACTCTTAACATCAATAATGAACTCCTGAGCATACAAGAGTCGCAATTGGTAGATATGCTTAAAAAGCATCAATCAACATTTGCATGGAACTACGAAGACATGAAGGGTATCCACCCGAATGTATGTACTCATCGAATATTTATTCAAGAAGGTTGTAATCCTGTAAGACAACCCCAAAGACGATTAAATCCAGCTATGAAAGAAATAGTTAAAGAAGAAATCATTAAACTCTTAAATGCAGGATTTATATACCCAATTTCAGATAGCCAATGGGTATCACCTTTGGTGATAGTCCCTAAAAATAATGGTAAATGGAGAATTTGTGTTGATTATAGAGAATTGAACAAAGTAACCAAGAAAGATTATTTTCCCTTACCATTTATTGATCAAGTCCTAGATACCTTGGCTGGAAAGAAATATTTTTGTTTTCTAGATGGTTTTAGTGGGTATAATCAAATCTCCATAGCTGAGGAAGATCAAGAAAAAACAACTTTCACATGTCCTGTAGGAACTTATGCTTATAATGTTCTACCTTTTGGATTATGTAATGCACCTGCAACTTTTCAAAGAGTTGTGTTGGCTATCTTTGCTGATTTAACAAATGAATGCGTGGAAGTTTATATGGATGACTTTACAATATATGGTACTACTTTTGAAGAAACTTTATTAGGATTGCAAAAAGTTTTAATAAGATGTCAAGAGCAAAATATCTCTCTAAGTCATGAAAAGTGTTTTATGATGATGAGAGGTGGCATTGTTCTAGGGCATTATATATCACAATATGGTGTTAAAGTAGACCCTACAAAAATACAAGTTATTCAAACTCTTCAACCTCCAAAGACACAAACCGAGGTGAGAAGTTTCTTAGGACACGCAGGATATTATCGTAGATTTATTAAATATTTCAGTAAAGTTGCTACTCCTATGCTTAAGCTCTTAACTAAAGACAGTGAATTTAATTGGACAAATGCATGTCAAAAAGCCTTTGACGAAATAAAAGAAATATTGACTACTGCTCCAATTTTAAGAGGACCAAATTGGGAATTACCATTCCACATACATTGTGATGCTTCAGGTTATGCAATAGGAGCAGTATTGCAACAAATAGAAAATAAAATACCTTATGCTATCTATTATGTAAGCAAAAATTTGCATGGAGCTGAACTTAATTACACTGTTACAGAAAAAGAATTTTTAGCCGTAGTTCATGCTCTCAATAAATTTAAACATTACATAACAGGGTATGAAGTATTTGTTCACACTGATCATTCTGCTATTAGATACTTAATGAACAAAGCAACAATAGGTAGTAGAGTGATTAGATGGCTTCTTTTACTACAAGAATTCAATGTCACAATTATAGATAAGGCAGGAAAGGATAATGTTATTGTCGATCATTTATCTCGCATGCAAATCCTTGATGACAATGAGTTAATACCTGATAATTTTCCAGATGAACATTTATTTGCTCTTTCTATTTTTACCCCTTGGTATGCTGATATTGTAAATTATTTAGTAACAGGAAGAACACCTCAACATTTTACACCTCATGAGCGTAGGAAATTAATACATCAAAGTATTCCTTTTACGTGGATTCATGGAAATTTATTTAAAAGATGTCCAGATCAAATAATTAGAAGATGTGTACAGGAAAATGATGTATATGATATTATTAGGGCAGCACATGAAGAACCTTGTGGAGGTCATTATGCCACCCAAAAAATAGTTAACAAAATACTTAGAACTGGGTACTTTTGGCCTACTATGAATAAGGATGTTCATCGATTTATTGATAGATGTGATGCTTGTCAAAGAGCTAGCAAGCCTACACCCTCTATGGAAATGCCTTTGGTTCCACAAATAGCTCTTGAACCATTTGAAAAATGGGGAATTGATTTTTTTGGACCTATAGACCCTCCAAGTGATGGTAATAAACACATACTTGTATGTACAGATTATGTTACCAAGTGGGCTGAAGTTAAAGCTCTTCCACGAGCTCAAGCTGAACCAGTAGCTGATTTTCTTTATGAAAACATAATGCAACGCTTTGGAGCACCAAGAGAATTAGTTTCAGATCATGGACCTCAATTTACCTCCAATGTGATTGATTATTTTGTTAACATTTATCAAATAAAACACAAGAAAACTTCACCATATCACCCTCAAGCTAATGGACAAGTAGAAGTTACAAATAGAGAGCTTGAAAAGATTATCACAAAAACTGTAACTGTTAATAGGGGTGATTGGAATGAGAGATTAAAAGAAGTTGTATGGGCATATAATACAACTTGGAAAACTACCACAGGTTTATCACCATATGAAATGGTTTATGGAAAACAAGCCATCATGCCCATTGAATTTGAAATAGAAACATTACGCACATCAGTACAACTTGACATGAATTTGGATAATGCACAAAAAGAAAGGTTGGAAAAGTTAAATATTTTGGATGAAAGAAGATTAGAAGCCTTGCATAGAACAGAAATAACTCAACAACAACGTAATAAATGGCATGATAAACACATTGTACCACGTACATTTCAATCAGGAGATTGGGCCTTGTTATTTGATTCTCGTTACCAAGATTTTCAAGGTAAATTGAGAACAAGATGGCTAGGACCCTATGAAATTGAGGAAATATTTGGAAATGGTACAGTTAAGCTTAAGCCTATAGATGATTCAACAAGAAAATTATTAGTAAATGGCCATAGGCTTAAACTTTATAAGAAGCCATTATCTAAGGAAGAATTCATACATCAGTTTAGACAACATACTAATTTGCAATGTATTTCTGAACTACAATCAACTACTATTCAATAAACTCTTTCTTTGAAAAATATACATATATATACATATATATATATATATATTATACATATATGTACATATACATATATATACATAATAATGTAATTATTATATCAAAATAAAAATGATTATGCTTCCTTTATTTCATCATGAAGTATCTACATTTCTTTTTATTTTTCAGTCTTCAAAGTTTTTCAAGAAAATTCTTTATTTCAAACTTTGTAGAGAAATGATGACCACATGATGTATAGTACCTTGTTGCTAGATGAAATCTAGGTATTTTTCAAATACTCAAATTATATCTGGTATATTGAACAAAATTTTCATTGAAAATAGAACAAATATTTTGAAATGTTATGAGTAACTTCTAGATGATTAAGTTTTCTCTTTTAACCACACACACATACACATTTAAAAGACATTGTGACGTTTTGGAAAATTAACTCATGTATTATATTTGCCATAAGTAAAAAGTTTCCCTTGCTTATCTATTTATACGCATGGTCTAGATTACTAATGAATTGGCAAAAGGACAAGCTCGCCCTCTTCCATAAAAAAAAAAGAAAAAAAATTCCCTTGCTCCTCATCTAATCGAGCAAGTATCCCCATAAATTCTTGTTTCTCCTCAAAATAAACAAGAATCCTACAAAGAAAAACATATATTCTTGCTTCTCTTCAAAATAAGCAAGAACCTCAAAAAGCACTACAAAATCCCTTGCTAAGCAAGTATCCCAAATAAAGCATAATAAAAAGGGGCAAAAAGAGCTTGAATCCCTGGAATTCTTAGTATTTCAAATACCATGGGATATTCTTTATTAAGGTATCCTTACGTATTAGCAATAAGTCTGGACAAGACCTCTAGATGCTTATAAGATCAGCTAGCTTTTGGCATGTATAATCCTTGTTGTTTTTAATCCTTACTCATAATGGGGAATGAATCTTCACTGCACACACAAGTTGGTTTTGAAAGAAAACTTGAACATACTAGGATAACTTTAACACTAAATTGATTTGTGATAGAAGTAAATGGAGTTTATTTCAGTATGCCTAGAATATTGTTTGATGACCTTGAAGAATCAACCTAGAAACATCTTATGCAAAGCCCAATAGTAAAACATTATGACAGTACTATGATTTCAAAATTTTCTACAAAAACATGGCTTATATCCATTATATTTTTCTAGATGACTGACAATAGAAACTTCTTAATGACATACAGGAAGCATAATCTCAAAAACTTATACATACACCCCGTATATAAAATATTATTATTATTATCCATAAATACTCTTTCTTTGTTTTGGCTATATAGCCAAAATTAAAGTTTGGGGGAGGGAATAAATAAAGATGTATATAGCTTATAATATAGTTTGGGGGAAGAAAATTTTTTAGATGCCTTTCGTAAATATCTTTCGTAAGTACCTTTCGATAAGTGCCTTTCGTAAGTGTCTTCCGTAAGAATCTTCTGTAAGTATTTTCTGTAAATATCTTATGTAAGTAGTTTCTGTAAGTATCTTCCGTAGATACCTTCTGAAAAATAATAATTGTTTTCATATAAGTTTTTGTAAAATACCATTATCAGTAATATTATTCGTAATATTTGTAATTATCATTTGTAAAAATCTAATATATATAAATATTATTTAAATTATAATAAATAATCATAAAAATAAATTTTTTATATAACAAATATTAATATATATAACTTAATATATTTTATATAACTATATTACTTTATATATAATAAATATATATTAATATTATATTATAAATATAATTATATTTAACATATACTATAATATCCGAAATAATATAACACATAAAATATATCTTATATATCATATATTATAAAATATATATAATAAACTATATAACTTATATAGTATATAGATATAAACTATTATAGTATCGCAAGCGAAGAAAGGTGGTGGAATTCCTGTTGCACACGTATATTAAAATACTCCAATCGCGTATACGCATGTAGAACACAACATGAACCATCGATCCTGTAACCTAATCAACGGACCATGTTGATAATTTTGTTTTTCTCCAACCAATAGAATGCGAGGACGTGGATAAGATCTCTCCACCATTGATTGCATAGAAATCGACGGTCATAATCTAATTTGAACAAACACAAGGTAAACTTGTTAATATTTGCATCACCATTGATTTTAGGGTTAGGCGGGTTGACGAACAACCTGCATCGTTGATCAAACCTTGCTTAAATCACCTCCGTCAATGATCTATATTAGGGGTAAATTCTCCATCGATAATTAATATTAGGGGTAAATTCTTCGTCGTCGATTAGTATTTAGGGTAAACCTCCATCGTCGATGAGTTTTTGGGTAAAAGGTGGCTAAAACTCTCATCGTCGATCACTTTTTATTATTTATTATTTATTCAAAATTTTAGTCATGTGTTTCTTGCAATTAGAGTTGATGTAATGTGTGTTTTTAGCCCAATATTCTGCAATTTCCTTGTATTCGGAGAAATTGGGGAGGCTGAAAATGAAAGGTGGACAAGAAGTTAATTACGTCAACCAAAAGGTGGCCAAACCCTTTCCTCTACGATTGTGACAGGCGATAGGTAAAAATACTTTTCTTTTTCTTATTACTTTTTTGTTCTTTATTATTAAAAAGAGATTTCCTGTTTTCTTTATTTCTTCCTATTTAGTTTTAAGTGAGGATTAGGCAAAACAATATAATTAGGTTTTCTGAGCAAAATTGGAATCTGCCATTAGGGTTTCTGCGAAAGCCATAATTAATTTTTTTTTTAGGGCAGAATCTCTATTTTAGGACTGAAATTATTTGAAAGCCCTAAATTATTTGAAAACCCTGAAATTATTTAAAAGCCCTAAAATTATTTGAAAATCTTGAAATTTCTTGAAAACCCTGAAATTATTTGGGGAAAATGAATTTTCTTTATTCTGGGAAAAATTCGATTATAATTTTGGGAAAATTTTGAAAAAATGCATGAATTCCTAAATTTAGGGCAACAATTTGCTTGAAATCTCTTATTCTACACTAAATTATTAAAAATATTTTAGAAAAATGGAAAATTCCTAATTCTTCACAATAGATTTATAATTAAATTGTTGTTTTAGGTAAAAATCTAGGAAAATTCCTTGAATTAGGCATTATTTGATAATTTGTGATTATCTGGTAGTACAATTAAGCTTTGTTTATAAAAATAAATTAGGGTTTTCTTTCTTGAATTAGAAAATATTTTTTTTATGGATTGCTTTCTACTATGATTTAATTAATCTATAAGATTTTAGATTATGTGATGTACACTCTACATAATGTATTTTGTACATCTTTATGTTTTATTGTTTCTAGAATGTATTTTGTATATTTTACGTTTTTGTTTTGCTTTCTGTACATCTTACGTTTTTATAAATATACCTTGTATTTTCACTTATGTGTTGTATTCTGTACATTTTTGGTATTAAGTATAAAATAATAATAAAAAAAGGGTTATATATATAGAAAATAATAAGGATTCTTGTTGGCCTCTAAAACAAACTCTGTGTACTCGAATATTGCAAGATTTTTGGGTGATTAAAACTTTCTCAATCCCCAGATACCACGATGCCTAAACCTGTGTTCCAAAAGCGTAGTGAGCCATCCTCTGTTGATACACAAAGTCCGAGCGATTTCGTAATTGAATTATTCGAAAATGCTCGCTGGTGGGAGGCACTTACTAAGTTTAAAGGGCATGATGTAGGGGTAGCAAGACAATTTATTTTAAATTGTAACCCTGATACGATGATCACCCATGTTGGAGGTTTGCAATTAGAGTTAAACCCAAGTCTGATTTCTGAAATTCTAAATTTACCTGAGGTTGGTGCATCTTTCTATAAGAACTCAAAAAGCGTCACTCAGTTGGTAAATAAATTTGATGAGAAATGCACAATTTTAAGGGATAAAGAAGGATCAATCAAGGGAGTTGCAACCTCTACACTCCCCCTTTTATGGCAGGAGGCAGTTGTCCTCATCATCAAATTTTTCACTGTCGAAGGATGAATGTCCATTCTGTTAGCCTATCATATTTGGATGTTGATTAATTTGAAATATCTTGATAAAAATGATTGTGTTATTAATCTTCCCTATTTCCTGTTTCAGTCATTGAAATCAATAGTTCTAAGGGTTAAACCAAAAGCTCCTAAGGAAAAACCTAAGCTACACTTGATCTCTCACCATGGTCTGATTAAATTAATTATCTTGAAAAAGGCTCATGAAGTAAAGGCATCTTGGAGCCGAATTGTGGAAGAATCTAATGTACCTGAATATTCGAAGTCTTCTGAATCTGAAGATGATCAATCTCTAGAAGAAGATGACTCTGACCGCCATGATGAAGAACCTGAAAGCCCAAAGAAAAAATGTAAAGATATGAGATTTAAAATTCAACCTAGAAAGCAAACAAAAATTATAGAAGATTCTGAAGATAAACAAGAGCCAGAATTGCCTGTAAATGAAACTATTGTAGAAACCCTGTCATATCTCAAAGCACAAAATACAGTTCTTCAAATGAAAATTGATAGGTTAAGAGAAGATTTTACAGAATAGTATAAAATTGTACAACGTGCTCTTTCTGTTCAATTTGAATTAATTAAACAACTTTCTGTGGATAATACTGTGAGACCTGCGGACTCTGTCAACCGGCCGCCACCTGTTGAAACTTCCCCACCTAAAAGTTCTACCTCCGAGAAAAAGCCTAAGAAATCGGTCAATTTTAGTAAACAGATATCTACTAATAAATTAATTGACTTTTCAAAGGTTCTTGAAGAGGATAGTTCCCAACAAACTCATAATTTTTCTCAACAACATCAATCTATAAAATCGAATGTGCCAACTAATAAAGGAAATGCATTAAAAGGCCTTGTCTTGAATATAGGGATGCCTTTGGAAGATGATCTGATGGTACATAATGAGGAACTCCATTCTTCACAAGCAAAGGATGCAGAGCAGAAGGGAAGTGATCAGGAGGTCGAACATATTAAGACGATTATGGTGGAGATGCTAGTTACAGCCACTATAGCAGCTGTAGACCAGAGAGCTAAGGGACAGGTACAATAGGTTAAAAAGGAATGAAAACTACCGGGAGCAAGACCCCGATCTTCTAGAATTTCTTCTAGACTCTTATCGCAACAGGCTCAAAAATAGTAAAATAGTGACAAAGAACTTTTATTCAGACTTATATTTTATTTTATATGGTATTGAAGACAATTTTTATTTGTATATTTGTATATAAGTGGATGGACAGTTAGTATTGCAAAAAGATAAAAATATTTTCTTTGCTATTAAAATATTTATAGATTGCATTATATATGATCTAAAATATCATTTCATTTTTACTTTATCATTTCTGATTATTTTTGTTCTTTGTATTTATGTTTTTTTTCAGAAAGATTTTTTTTGTATCTATGCAGACTGTTACAATTGATTAAAATATATGTTTGTTAGATTGTTATAGTTGATTAAAATTATGAGATTGTTGTTATTAAAATATATTTGATTTTTGTTAGATTGGTTTTATTTGAAATATATGTTTATATTCAGACTATTATAGTTTTGATAAAATATATCTATCTGTGTGTGAACTATTTTGAAAATTCTGACACAAAAATGTATGTGTTATAAATTCTAATACTCATTTAGAATTTTGATTATAATGTCATTTTTTTGAATATGTAATGCATGCATAGAACTGTTATTTCCCTTTCATTTAAATTTTTCTGTATGCATGGGGACATGCATAAACTTCAGTTTGGGGGAATGATGAGTGGTCATTCACCATAGATTTTTGTATCAGAATTACTTCATTTACCTGATTAATTGATATATTTATGTAAGTTATTTTTAATAAAATATAATTTATTAGTAAAAATGATTAATTATGGTAATCTAACATTTATGTTTGATTTGTATCAAATTTGTCCGAGTTCTAAGAAAAATACAGGAAAAAGCATGGATGATTGATAAAGAAATCACAGAACCTATGGAATGCACCTTGGACGAGAAGAAGAACCATAGCAGTTCGGGAAACAATAGTAATTGATCTTACTAAAGCATATTACTGAAGCATATTACTGAAGTATATTACTAAAGTATATTACTAAAAGTAATTACTGAAGGTAGTTATTGAAGGTAACTACTGAAGGTAACTACTAACAGTAATTACTGAAGGTAATTACTAGAGAATGTTACCAACAATTACTATTGACCGTGGATGACACAATCAAGTGGACGACACATTACAATGGATGACAATAGATATCTTTTCAACCTACCTTGCTTCTCGCATAATTATCTATGAGAATATCTCCAGTTGACAAAGTTTCATAATATTTGTAATGAGTTTATTTTGGGACATTTGAAATGTAATCGTAAAATATTGTTAAGACTTCCTGGAATAAAGGAAGTAAAGTCTTAACATCTATCTTGCGAGTTAGTTAGAATAGATAGTATCTTGATAGGATTATGTGTAGATGCCACTTGGACCAATAAGAACATTTATAAGTCCAAGTCAAAATAAGAATTATATTAGGTTTTAGATTATTTTTTGATTCATGTACAGTCATCAGTCCACAAGTTACGCATGACAAATACGTGGAAGAAACTGTTCAGCATTGTATTAGTTTTAGTATAAAATTACATAGAGGACCTTGAGAGAGGTCCGGGTTAGCTGCATTGGAATAATTTTGCATTACAGTTTACAGTCTATTCTAAGTTAAGTTACAATTCTGAGGAAGCATGTACAGTTGAAGCTCCAGCAATAAAACAACATTTTCTTCAAATATGGTATTTTGTATCAACTTTGTAGTTTGTTTAATCTTTGTTTTGTAAATTGTAGACTTATTACCTGCATTCATAAAATATGCATAAATATTAGTATGAAACATAAAACTTAGTTACTGATAAGGTAAACTAGGGGAGAAAGACTTACACTGCCACTTTAGGAGGCAGGGCCCACTCCTAATAGACAGTCCCTGAGCTCTCTCGCCCCTGCATTAGATTAGGATTAGTTAGACTTGCATTTCAAATTATATAAAATAAAATAAATTGCACGAGGATCCTCATATCATAAATTAGTTCTTTACATTTAGATTAAAACATATCATAAATTAATTGCAAATAATCAGATGCATCAGTAAATTACATCATTAGTAAAAGTTAGATTGCATTTATTTACTATATCTTGCATAATTCATCCTTGCATAATTTTTATATTTCTTTTTGTACACGTGTACGCATGAATTCTGGAAAGGAAATTGAGCTAGACTTAGTATTAACTCCTACGATATAATCTATACGGGATTGCTACTTTTTAAATCTAACCTTGATTTCCCTCGGATTGATAAAATTAAATGTAAGCTTCTACAGCCGATCACATGGAAAGTGATTGTTGCCAATATGTCAAGAATATCAAAAATATCAACATAATGCTAATTTAACTCATGTGCCATCATAAGCATTGCAACCGATTCAAAATATTTGGCCCTTTTTACAATGGGGTCTTGATTTGATTGGAAAAATGTTGCCTTATTCATTGGGATTACACATATTCATCATCACTGCCACATAATACTTCATAAAGTGGGTCAAGAAAATTCTTATGACCAGCATAATAGGACCTCGAATTGCAGATTTTATACTCCAACACATTATCTATCATTTTTGCATTCCCTTGAAAATCATTTCTAACAATGAAAAGTCTTTTAATAATAAATATGTTCAAGTGCTTTGTAAAAAATATCACATCTAACATATTTTCTTGACTCCTTACTACCCATAAGCAAATGGACAAGCTAAGGTCACCAATAATACATTGATAGTCATTTTGAAGAAACTCATCAAAGAAAACCACAAATATTGGCATCTTCAAATTCCCTTAGCATTATGGGCTTATTGAATAATCATTCATACACCTATAGGGGTAAATCCTTTATCTCTTGTCTATGGGGCTGAGGTAATCATGACTCTTGAGCTCAAGATCCCACCACTATACATTTATTTACAAGAATTCATGGATGACAATACTGGTCGATAAGCACACCTTGATAAGCTTACACTCCTCAATTAAAGGTGAATAAATGCCTTGGATCATCTATGAGTATACCAAGACCATATAAAGCATGCTTATAATGCAACCATTCATCCACATAAATTCCAAGTAGGAGATCTCATCCTTAAATAGAATAAAAAAAATACCAATGCCTTGTCACACCTTCATGAAAAATTTACAGCTAATTGGCTTGGTCCATTCAATGTAAAACATAAGTTAGGACATAGAACATATAAGTTTTCCAATCTTGAGGGAATAGAAAAGCCTAAAATATTAAAAATCATTCACTTGAGAGTCTTCTATACCAGATGCGAAATATTTATATATATACATGGAAAAAAAACATAATAATGTGCATCCACTTGTATAAAATAGTTGCACTCATAATTCATATATATTCTACTTTCATCTCACTTCACATTGCATTTATGCATTTCAACCATCTGCATTCATACACTTCATCAAATTTATTGATTGTCATTCAATTTTTTTGAATAATTGTTAGTCCACTGAGTCTTGTTACCTTAATAAGGGGCACCTTCTTATTAGTATTGGTCTTATTCTACCATTCAAAAAAATTTATAATAAACCATCATTATCATTTACACATTTCCACTTTGCATGAAATATTATTGATTTGGTAGTCTTTGGTTGGAGGAATCTCTAGGTGCTTTCAATCACTCAGCCACTCTTAGTGTTTCAGATAATATCCATTGAATATCAAACAATCCTTAGGTTCTACAGGTTGTTCTCGGTTAATTCAATTTTTCTCTTGGACCATGCATATCATCACACATTAATAATATTATGATGCCTTGGAACAAAAAACTCATACATGAATATTTCCATAAAGTGAATGGTCTCCCTTTGTCCTCCTATCATCTACATGGTCTAACCCTGAGAATTAGCAAAAGAAAAAGTGCAAAAATAAAAAGATAAAAGTATTTAAAATAAAAATAAAAATAAATAAAATCTTGAATCCCTTGAGTTCTTAGGTCCTTATATCATGGGTTTACCCTCCATCAGGGCTATAAATAAGTGAAGTACACCTTGCATGGTGATATTTTTGTCACATTAGCGATCTTCTTTTGTACAGAACTATGTATGCTCATAGATGAGCATGCTTATTGGCATAAGTTACAAGTGATTAGTATACCCCTACTCATAATTGGAAATAAGCATTCACTACAAAAACATTTGGTCCTTGAGATACTTGAATCCACTATGACACCCTTAGTATCTTATGGATTCGTGAGATTATTAGGTGGGTTTTGTTTGAGGTCACTAGGATGCTTGAGTCTTTGGAAAACACATCTAGATCCTTTATCCCTAAGATAAAAAAACTGATAAGGGATCATAAATTTCATACCACCATTGCATTGCATCATACATATATTACATTTCATTTCATTATCCATAATATATTCAAACCAGTATTATTATGTTGGTGCCCTTGATAAAGCAATAAAGATAAATGTTTGCTATGCAATGGTCCATGACTTCTTCAAATGATAATTAATGTGGAAAAACCATTAGTTCATTTGCATACATAGTTATAATATAGCATGTATCCATTCATAACATATTATTTTCATCACATACAATTATTCCATCCACTCATAAAATCAAATTAATGCATATAATAAATTATAAATTCAACATATAAATCCATGTATATATATGTATAAATATTATAGTATAAATATTTTGCACATAGGTTGTGTACAATAGAGCTTTCAAAGCTCATAATCAAAAGAAAAAACATCAAAATGAGTATAATAAACATTGCTAAAAAATACCATCAAGGCCCCTAGGAAATCCAAGAGAAGGATCAAGGATAGATCCCCATGATGTTAATGATTCCTAGAATCATGGAAATATCGAATGGGAATTTCTAGGCCTTGAATCACTCTGTTGATTGGATCTAGATATCATTAAAACAGATCAATTTGGTAGCGGTATGATTCGCTCCATTAGTTCATCCTCCAATGATTGAATGTACACCACGTCTTATCATTGTCATCAATCATTCTCAATCGCCTCTACCTGAAGGGTAGATATCATAGTTGCATCACAACATCCACAGTTGCATCACCACCTCCACCTCATTCTAAATATTATAGTATACATTTTTTACCCAAAGGTTGTGTAAAATAGATCTTTCAAAGCTCATAATCAAAAGAAAAAATATCAAAATGAGTATAATAAACATTGCTAAACAATGCCATCAAGACCCCTAGGCAATCCAAGAGAAGGATCAAGGCTAGATCCCCATGATGTTAATGATTCCTAGAATCGTGGAACTCTCAAATGGGAATTTCTAGGCCTTTAATCGCTCCATTGATTGGATCTAGATCTCATTAAAATAGATCAATTTGGTAGCATGATGCTTCACTCCATTAGTTGATCCTCCAATGATTGAATGTACACCATGTCCTATCATTGTCATAAATCATTCTCAATTGCCTCTACCTGAAGGGTAGATATCATAGTTGCATCACAACCTCCATCCTAGGTACTTTGTATCCCTTCATGTTGAGCAAGATGCAGCAACATTATTGTCATTGTTGTCAACATAGTCAGACATATCGGTTGATGTAGTGGATAGGAGTTAAGAGGTTCTTCAGAGTATGTACAGTGATTATCCAAAAGATCGAAGTGGCCCATATGCTAAAAATCAAAAGAAAATCACAAGGAAGAAAACTTTCGTGATATCGTGACATGTTGAGCAAGGAAGAAAACTGTCGTGATATCGTGACATGTTAAGCAAGGAAGAAAACTGTCGTGATATCGCGACATGTTGAGAAGAAAGAAAAAAATTTGCGATTTCGTGACATGTTCAAAGAGAAAGTGCAAGCAAGATAAACTGTCACGATTTCATGACATGTTCGAAGAGAAAGCGCAAGCAGGAAAAACTGTTGCGATTTTGTGACATGTTGGAAGAGAAAAAGGTAGGTAGAAAAAGTGTCATGACTTCATGACATATTGCAATAGAGATAGTATGGAAGAAAAAGTGTCACGATTTCGCGACATGTTGGAAGAGAAAAAGACAAGTAGAAAAAGTGTCACAATTTTGCGACATATTGCAAGAGAGATTGTACGGAAGAAAAAGTGTCACGATTTCATGACACTTTGCAAGAGAGAGATTCCGAAAGAAAAAGTCTCACGATTTCGTGACATATTGCAAGAGAGATTGTACAGAAGAAAAAGTGTCACGATTTCGTGACATATTGCAAGAGAGAGAGTTTGAGAGAAAAATTGTCACGATATCGCGACATGTTGCGTTTTCGTGACCCAAATGTAAGAGAAAGTACAAAGGAGAAAAAGTGTCATGATATGGCGACATGTCACGTTTTCACGACCCGAAGGCAAGAGAAAATGCAAGGAAGAAAAAGTTTCACGATATCACGACATGTCAAATTTTTTTGACTCGAAAAGGGTAGGAATGCTGAGAAAGAAAAAGTTTCGTGATATCGTGACACGTCACATTTTTGCAACTAAAGGAGGAGAGAGAAAGTAAGAAGGCAGAAGTCAAAAGTAAAGAGGAAGAGTACAGAGGCAAAAGTGTCATGATATCGCGACATGTTTTGTTTTCGTGGGTACAAGCCAAGTAAAGTAGAGACAAGGCGAAAGTGTCACGATATCGCGACATGTGTTTTCGCGGGCGAAAGCCAAGAAGAGGACAAAGAGGCAGAAGTGTCACGATTTCACGATAGATCACTTTGGCACGAGCTAAGAATAGAACCCAACCGAAATAAGATATGTGATAGTTAACTGAAGTAGTATGATAGTTACAGGTGCAGTTATAGAGAAAAATCATGCAGCTAAAATAAGAACAGTGAATCGAAGTCGATACGACGATTACAGGTGCGATTATGAGAGAAAAATCATGTAGCTAAAATAAGAACAATGAACTAAAGTCAGAACGACAGTTATAGGGCCAGTTATGGGTTGCATGCGAAAATATGGAAGTTAAAAATAGAGTCAGAACTTTGTTATAAAATGAGGTCTACATGGAGAATTAAAGTGCTATTGTAAAAGAGTGAAAGTGCTGCACAAAGAGGGTTGGAAGAGTGTCTTAAGAGAGTGTTAAGTAGAGCCGTGAGAGCCGTAAGAGTGTAGTAAGAAGCACATTAAGAGGGTTGTAATAGGTCCATAAAAGTGCAGTAAGCAGAGCCTTAAGTGTGTGTGGTGTTTTGGTGAATAGCGAGAAAGGTTGGGTTAGCAATAGACCAGTTAGGGTCTTGTATAAGCGAAGACATATTTATGTCAATCTTCTAGTTTTAGAATAGAAGTCCAAGTTGGTGCTTGGCATCAGGGGTTTGTGCTCCTTCTAGTTGGTGCTTGTAAATCAGGGGTTGGTGCTCCTTTCTATTGGTGCAGATAAATTAGGTGCTGGTGCTCCTTTCTGTTGATGCAGATAAATTAGGGGTTGGTGCTCTTTCCAGTTGGTGCTGGTAAATCAGGGTTTGGTGCTCCTTTTTTTGTTGTAGATAAATCACAGGTTGGTGCTCCTTCCAGTGGGTACTGGTAAATTGATTGTAAAGTTGTTACTTTGTAAAGGCTGGATTTGGATGGGAGTCCAAACAGTCAATTTTTGAGGAGTAGCCAAAACTGGTGAACCTCGGTACATCTTGTGTTGTGTGATGCTCTTTTGTTTTATTTACTTTATTGGGTTTTAAGTTTTCATTGTTTTGGCATTAAGAGTTGAAGATTTAAGTTTTTAAGAGCTACACTGATTCACCCCCCCTCTTAGTGTCATTGTGAGACTAACACTTCACTTCATGTTGTAGCCTATCCATGTCACTTTGTAATCCCATGATCTCAATATCTCGAACCTCCCTCTTAGACTCTATAATCTCCATGATCCATAGAATTTGGTCCTGCTCCTTTGTTAGGCTATCACACTCTATATATAATGTCATCCACTCCTCATATTGTCATGGATCTCTCTTTGGATCTTCACCCATATCCCCCATACTTCCACCAATATGCACACCACCCAAATTTCTCTTTGCATCTATGCCACCAACCTTGATAGGTCTATAATTTTTAGCCCTCAAGGGATTGGTCTCACTACTCAATAGATGATGTCTCTATCATTGTAGAGGCTCCTCCACTTCCATCATTGCATCTCCATCATCACCACTAACATCATCCATTTCCTAAATAGGTGTGCAATGTGGGTACTTAGAAAACCATACATCATACTCAGGAATCATTCTGATGGCATCCACATATAGGATGTCCATCGCCTCATTAGAATCCTTATACACATATAAATCCTTAGGATATTCTAATATAAGCTTGTTACTACAATATTTGTATATCATAGGATCATCTATAACTCTATATGGTAGCCTAAATTATTGTAGAACATGAGAAAACTAGATCAACTCCCTCTCACTTCCATGATATCCAACTACCCATCAAGACTATATCACTCATTGTAGTTGCAATCCACATTAATCATTCCCTTTCCATGGCCACCATAACACATCATCAATAATAAACTCTTCCCACATATCCCTATAATCCTATCCACTATGATAATAATGTAAGCTATTCATCTCGTAAGGCAAGACTATAGAGTGATCCACACTAAAGTTCTCCTAGCCCCAAATCTAAAGTAATAGGTTGCAACTCAAACCATTCTAATATTACCTCTTCACCTCGTAAATCTCAATATATGTATGATCCAATAGTGCAAGTACCCAAGCATAAACCTAAGGTTCATCAATAAAATCAAACACCAATCAAATTTGGTTCCAAGGGAACCTGGATCCTATGTTGTTTTGTAACAACATATTGGGTAGCATGAACATCACATAAGTAGGTAGTGGCTCTAGCTCCCATTCTAGTACATATCTAGGTATTGAATCCTCATTACTGACATTCACATCATCACACCCATTTTTGTAGATGCACCTCATATCATACTCCCTATCCCATTTGACTCATATAGGAAGTACCTCAATAGGAACCTGGAATATGTGATCGATGTCCTCCAATATAATGGTCATATCCCTTTTTGGGAGTTTGAAATTCCCCTTTTCAAGATACCACCTCTCTACTAAAGTTGATAGGCATCCCTCATCCATTCTAACCACCTCCATCCATGCAGCCCCTACCAATTCCACCCTCTACAACTACTCCCAATCATCATCTATTAGAGAATTCCTAACTCGAGGTAGAACTGAAGAAAAGTAGTATCATGAAACAAACATATTCAATTGCATAAAAATAACAAATAAAACACATCAATTAATCATCCATT
Organism: Wollemia nobilis; assembly: GCA_028583015.1. Classification (NCBI taxonomy): domain Eukaryota; kingdom Viridiplantae; phylum Streptophyta; class Pinopsida; order Araucariales; family Araucariaceae; genus Wollemia; species Wollemia nobilis. Next base: position 14,582,808 of record JAQPPZ010016436.1, on the reverse strand, counting down.
CCATTTAAAATATATATAAATAATATTCTCATCCCTCTCCATTGCATTTTGTTAGCATTTGAGAATGTATATTAAAGAAAATGCAACCACAATATGTAAAATAAGTAAACTATGATAACTATATGATAATGGCACTATAATATGCAAAAAAACAAGATGATAAAGTTTTTCAATAACTCAGTAATATAACATTAATAAAATCTCACAAATATAGTACAATGCAATATATTGGAGGACTTGAACACTCCAAAATTTTTAATGAAGAACTACATTGTAACTACTCACTACTCTCTATCTTGACATCATTTCTCTATTCCTCTATTCTCTCCCCTCTCTCACTTTACACAATACTCTTAAAGGCCTATACATAGGAAGATATGTTCCTTGGCCTTTACTCTACCCATGAATCTTCATCTATCGATCCTATGATTAATGTAAATGTGCACATTCTAACAATTGTATATTTATTACATTACATGACGTAACTACTTAAACCTTAATTTAAGATAAACACCTAATCTAGAAATGTACCCAAGGTGGTACATTGGCATGTAACAGATAATGCAATATACTCTAACACCACCCTGTATCACAATATTTGGGTATTGAAGACTTTAGTATTCAATATGGATCTTCATCTAGAATTTGTACTCTCCTTATTTTCTTTATTTATTCTACTCCCTTTATGTATCCTATTCAAGAAAGCAGTTAGTATCTTCATAAAATGCTATCTTTTTTTAGATAACTTTAACTTCATGTTCCTCTATACGTTCTTTGAGTTCTTGAATTTCTTCGATCTCGTGAACTAAGTACCCTTTTTTAATCCCTTTTTGATATTCCAATTGAGGATAATTGTATTGATTCTAAGAAGGGTATGGGTGCTAAAAAAATTTCTGATGTGGACTATACTAATTTTGATATTGTCTTTGTTGGAATGACCTATTTGGTTGGCTTTCATAGTTTGTATAATTCCCTTGATACTAATTTCTAGGATTCTATAGTATTTGATACTATGTCCTTTCTTCTTGTAGACTTGACAATATTTGTTATTCCACGGTCTTCATCATTTTGAGGATGAGGTAACATTTCCCTATGGATTATCCTTTGAAACTGATGCATTGTTAGTCATTTCATCTTTAACTATATTTTCCACTTTATTTTCTTGAAGATTTACTAACTCATAAAAATATGTATCTTTACTTAGGATTTGTAAAGATGTAACTAAGTTCTTGTAGCTATCGCAAAGAGTTTCTTGAACAAGAAACTTATCTTCAATATTTTCTCCTAAGGTTAGCAATTTTCCTTTTATATCTACTACTTTCCTTAGGAATAGTTCTATATTGTCACCACTAAAAACTTTCATAGAATGTAATTAAGTTGGAATATTTAATCTAGTAGCTTCATTCTTCCCTTCAAAAATTTTGGCTAAGATTTTCCATGCTTCTATAGATGTTCATACTAAACTAATGTAGGGTTGTATTTCATTTGTAATGGCAAAAGTTATTATCATTCATAATTTTGCTTGATTTTCTTCAAACTTTTGAATCTCACAATCACCTGAAGTAGGTTTATCTCTTTTTCTTTTGAAAATATTCCAAAGTTTTTCAACTATCATAATTGCCCTTACTTTGCTTTTCAATGAAGAGTAATTTGGACCTCTAAGTAGTTGATATTTAGTGAGAGTGAATTTGTTTTTTGCTATGATGATATTTGTAGACTACCTTATACCTCCCAAGTTTCAATATTACGAAGAACTTTTTATTTTTACAAGTTTTGTAAAATGACTTCTATCTTGATAGTGTTTGAATGTACTATGAGTCTTGATAGTATGCTTAGATTTCTTAGTGTGAGTTGAATTTCTTTTATCTTCCTAATGTTCAACTTCAATTTCTTGCCTTATTTCTTCCTAATAATTGGTAATTAGAAAGCTAAAGATAAATGATGATGCACTTTTAAGTTTTAATAAGGTTCTTTTCTTTCAAGACCTTTTAGTTGGATTAATGTCTCATAAATTAGTGTAAGAGACTAATGTAAAATGCTATTTCCAACTTTGAATAAATTAATGGTTTTGCTTCTTTAATCCTTCAATTCTCAATGGTTCAATTTTCCAAATTCCAAGAAATAAATCTTGGTGTGGTATTCCTTATATCTCCCTAATTTGGAAATTTAGAAAGCAATAATATTTACAAACTTTTCAATGTTGAAAACTTTATATCTCCTAATATGATTATTTGCAAATATTATGATATTTGTATTTCAACTAATGTACTTTTGAAATACCACTTAAGGATATAAACTCCTACTTTGATTTTCTTTATAATTTACTAAGGTTGGTAATTACTTATATATCCAATGTAGTAATAAATAAATTCAACCTTATATTATGCACCTTATAACTCCTTTTCTCTTTAATGAAAGCAAATATTAAAATCAATGTGAATTTACCTTTCTAATGTTGTGACCTAATTGGATTTAATATTCACTTCTCTAACGAATATTTAGGTATTGTATTCATAGTTCTTTGAATGTATGTCAATGATAATTTAATGATCTTATTTTAATGGGTGACTTATGATAGTATTATCCTCCTTTGATCTTTCTGAATGTATAGTATTTCAATGCTAAATATTTGAGATTCCCTCTCTTTGTGTGATCTTCTAAACCTGGGCTCTTAGTATCCTTTTTCCTTCTTGGAAATATCACCACTTGGTGCATTACATTTCTTAGGTAGCAAGTGGATATTATAGTCTTGATGAGCATTATTTTATGTACCTTCAACACTCTTATCCTTATTTGGAAAATGTGCAATAATTTTTATTCATTCTAACATTCAAATAATGATTTAAATTTTCAAGAAGTGCATTACTTTATCATGGACACTCCATTCTTCCACAAACATTAAAATATATATTTAGGTGTCTTGTTTTGTTGTGCCAAGTGGAACAAAATACCTTGAATTGAGATGGAAAGTGGCACTTCTTTCCCTTGCATGTAAGGATGTTGTTTTCTATTCCCTAAATACTTCTTGCCAATGAATATAAAATATTTGTTCTAGGATTCAATGCTTTCTCTCAAGTGAATGGTGAATAACATGGGATTATACTAAGAGGGGGGGTGAATAGTATAAGACCACTTTTTACTTTTCTTTACAAATCAATATTATGCAATATATATATAGCAATATCAACAACAGTAATCAAAGCAATGCACAAATCACCACACACAATAGAGACACCAATTTAATGTGGTTCACCCAAAGATGGCTACCTCCATGAAGAAAATATTTCTTATAAATTTTCTCAAATAAATTCTCTTGGGAATCCTTTCCCTACAATATTTATGGACCTCTATCCAAAGGATATGCTGATCCCCTAAATCAAGTTTGTGGATATCTATCCACAATATAACTCCGTCTCCTCTGCTCTGGCTAGTGATCCTCTAGAAGACAATTTCCTCCACTACATTGGCTTGTGGATATTTCCACTGAATACTCTTGTCCCCACTCAAAAGACCCATCCTCACTATCATGGATGATGGATATATATCCACTGGAGACTACTATCCTCTCTACTTTGTAACCTCCAAAGCTCTGTCTCAAATTTTCTCAACAAGTCCACTTAGAACCTACTCAACAAGTTCACACAGAACTTGCTCAAATTTTCTCAACAATTCCACTCAGAACTTGCTTAAATCTTCTCAACAAGTCCACTCATAACTTTCTCAAATATGCTCAAAAATCCCACTCAAAACTTGCTCAAATCTGCTCAAAAAATCCACTCAGAACTTTCTCAAATATGCTCAACAATCCCATACAAAACTTGTCCAAATATGCTCAAGAATTTCACACATAACTTATCCAAATTTGCTCAACAAGCTCACTTAGAACTTGTCCAAATCTGCTCAAAAATCTCACTCAAAACTTGTCCAAATTTTTTCAATAAGTCCACATAAATCTTATTCAAATCTACTCAACAAGCTCACTTAGAACTTGTCCAATATCATAGAAACATAAAGATAATTTTTAGAGACTCAATATGTTCTACACTCAATGCTCGATCACTTTCTCAACTCAAATCATAATATTGAATAGTTTCTTTTATGGAACTTGAATAATCACTTCACACATCCACTTGACTAGGCTCAATCAACTCTACTCAACCAATAACTTAACAAAATACTTCTTTCTCACAAACCCTAGTAAAAGCATATAACCACCAACTCAAAATATTTTCAAAAATGCTCAACAAAAAATCTCACATAACAATGATACTCATGTTCTTTTGAAACCCTAGTTCAAGTTCTTTGTACAACAACTCACTTCAACAACAATGCTTATAAAACAATCTTCACATAACAATGATACTCATGTTCTCTTCAAACCCTAGTTCAAGTTCTTTGTACAAAAACTCACTTCAACAACAATGCTTATAAAAAAATATTCACATAACAATGATACTCATGATATTTGCAAAAATCTAACTCAAGTTCTTCACACAACCAATGGCTTCAATAACAATGCTTATCAAATAAGGTTTTAACAACAACTCTTTATTCTAGAAAACCTTGAAGCATTAACTCAAACACTCTCAAAAGGAAACCCTAATCAAGTCCTTTTCACTCCAAACTTATTTTCTAGAAAACCAATCAATCAACTCAACTTATGGAAGAATGTGCTCATACCTTTTATTGAAGATGAAGGGATCTCATAAATCTGTCACAATCACAAACACTTCTATGCCAAGCTCAAAGAGGTTAGAAGATAAATCTTTCTCACAATATAATGTAAATACTTAATTACACCTTATCACTCCACCTTTCAAAAACAACCATCAACATACGTAAAATATTTGTCCAATAACACCTTATAAACTCCCAACTAAAATAAACTTAACATCCACCAAAAATTAACTCAAACTTCTTTAATTTAATTTAATGGCAAGAGAAACTTTTATAAAAATAAAATCAACTTTATTTATAATTCCAATAATATAAATCACTCATCAATAAAACAACCTCTCATTAATTCTTATTACTCAACAATAATAAAAATCAATTATCAAATCAACAACCTTTCTCAAACCCTTATAACTCCAACAATTATCCTTTAGAAAAACCTTAGAAAAAAAATTAATTATCAAAAATTACCTTTGCGTCCTAGTGGGTTTCAAACCCATGATCTCTACCTTCGCGAGTGCTCTAGTTGTGAATTTGACCATCGCGTGTTCTAGACGCATGGTTAATAGCCTAAGTTCTTTTTGTCCCCTTTGTCCTCGGCTGGTGGGCAAAAACCAAGGCACGTGCAAAAAAGGAACTTCCCATGGTGCTCAAGACACACCACTCCATGCAAATCGATTTCATGCCTCTCAACTCCCAATGCCTTTGCAAAATATGTGCTGCCAATGGACCACCATGTCCTTTACATTTCAAAAAATCTGCACTCTCCCTTATCTCCTCTACCTAGCACTAAAGACAATCGAAGTTATTGTCTTCTTCCTCAATGAATAACAAATGCATGAAAGTGTTTTACTTTGTCGAATGAAAAAATAATGTCTAGGGGTAAGTTTCGAATGCCTCTTTGGCATTTATTTATCAAAAATACCTTTGCTTATTGGATTTCGGTGCTCCCATATTTATAATTTATAAATTATTTAAAATCTAAGGAATTTAAATTTTATAAATTATATTTATAACCTTTATCTTTAAAGAGATTAAAGCCTTCCTTGGGTTTAAACTTAAACGTTTAACTTGTAAAATATTCTACCACCGTGGGTTTTTTAAAAACTTAACTGCCATCTCAATGTGCGAGGATATTTTTATATCGTCATAATTATTTTAATAAAACCATTTAATCTTCCACCATGGGTTTACCATAAACCCTCATAAAATATTATTTTTCCAACTTTCTCTTCAACTCTTCACATTGTTTCGGTGCTATTGATGGTGTGATCCATGGTATTAATAATGAATTTTCACCTTGACATCAATGAAAACTAAATGAACTCAAAATGTCCAATTATATCCCACTTTGTTATTGATGGCAACCCAATTTCCTTTTTACCAAAAATGTGACCTTTTCTTTGTTCTTCTCCCCCTGGCTCAATGCTCTCTCAAATATCAAATATCTCCCCCTTACTCAACTCTCTCCCCATTTGACATCAATGGCAAAGGGTCACATTAGGGGCTCGGGGCTAAGAATGAGCCTCTTAGCTTATCCCCTCCCCCACCTTCTATTGAGGTGGTTAATTCTAGGGTGGGGGTATTTCTACTCCCAGAAAGCATTGTTCTTTACCTTTATCCTCTTTCCTTCTTATCTGATCCTTAGGATTTTTTTATTGTTTCTATCCATGTCCATGTTCCTGTCCATGTCTAAATTCTTGTTCTTCTTCCTATTCCTATTCTTGTTCATGTCCATGTCCCTATTCCTATTCTCGTTCCTATTCATATTCATGTTCTTATTCCTATTCCTATTCATACATGTTTCTGGAATGTCTGATCTACACCACTTTTTTGTGTGACCATCATTGTTGCACTTATAACACTTAATGTTATTATTACTTGGAGGTGCAAATGTCTTAGGATTTTTTCTAGTGAAGCCATATCCTCTTCTATCATGTATCTTGCAATTCATTATCTTGTGACCAAATTGATTACATGAGTAGCAATACCCATGGAGAGGATGTTTGTTCTCATATTCCTATATTTCATATGTCCTACACTATGAATCCATATGCCCAAACCTATGATATGAAAAACATCTTCCATTGAAGTTTCCTTGTCTTGACCTCATTGGTCTCTTAGTATCTCTTGAACTTTTCTGATTGTTGTTCCATCTATATCTTCTTTATGCATTTTTCCTATTTTTTTGGACTCTCTATTGTCTAACTAATCCTCAGATGTCTCTATATTTTACACTATATTTTTTTAAAGTATCTTCATCTAAAATTTTTTCTCCTCCAAAACTTGAATTTGACTCTCCTTCCCATTTCTTTTGAACCTGTTCAAATCCAAGACCTATTTTGCTTGATTTAGGCTTTTGTATCTTGATGAACTTATCCAAGTTCTTTGAGCTATTTTTGAACCCTTTCATCTTGACCTTGGAGTCTTCTAAATATTCTCTTAGTAGTGCCACTTCTTGTGCTAACTTCTCACATTCTAATATATTTGGTTCTAACTTATCTTTGAACCTCTTTGCCTTAGCCTTTAATTTTTCTAAATCCTCTATAAGCAATCTTCTTTCTTCATCACATTTTTGAAACTCAATTTCAAGTTTAGAGTGTTGCTTTCTTACCTTCTTTACTATGTCAAGGGTATAAATAAGTTCTCCCTTGAGATCATAACCATTCTATTCTGAATATTTCTCTATTTGTTTACCTTTGTCCTCATCTTTATTTTCTATTGGCTTATCTTCTATAGGATCACTCTCTTCTTCTTCTAATGCCATTCGAAGATTTTCATTTGATATTTCAAGTGTATCTTCATATTCATCATCACTGAAACTATAACCATACCTTGTACAATCATCTTCAAGATGTCCAAAGTTACCACATATAGAACACTTGATAATTACTAGATTCCTTTTCTTAACTTGCTATTTTTCTTCAATCATAAATAAGACTTCATATCTATCATTATCTGAAAAACGAGCATCAATATCACTTGAGTACTTACTTGCCTTAGCTGCATAGTAGCTTCTCTTTTGTCTTTGGAATAACTTCTTTCCTTGTATTTTTTGTCCATCCTTGCTTTTCTTTTGATGCCTGTATCTTTTTGATTCCCTGTTCATGTGATCCTATTTTTCTTCACCATTGTTGTTCTTGGGTTCTTGAAAATATGTTGCAAAATATCCATACTTTCCTTAATTGAAACACTTAATAGTTCTTAGATCTCTGGATCTTTTGGAATCTTTATGGTTTCTACCATAATTAGTTTCTTCATCACTAGATGACTCATTTCTTGATTCTAACTTCTTACATTTTACCTTTTTATTGCTTTGAAGGCTGCTTCCTTCTAGGGAATGGAATATTTTGTTCTTATTTCAAAAGTTGTAATCATACCAAGCAACTTATATCTTGTCAAAGTATCACCATACATTGACACTTCTATAGCATAAACATGTTCATTGAATCTTTTTGGAAGAGTTCTTAAGACTTTATCACAAACATCTGATTCATCAATATTCATTCCAAGTCCTTGCATATCATTAACAAACTCATAAATTTGAATTATATAAGCACTAATATTTTCCTCTTCATTCATTCTTAATGCTTCAAGTTTTCCTTTGAGATTTTGTATCTTTGCTTTCTTGACACTTTTATCTCCATATATATTTTGCAATTTATCCCACATTTCTTTTATAGTTTTACAATGCATAACTTTCATAGACTCTGTTCTATGCAAACCTCTCAAAAGTGCATTCATAGCTTTTGAATTATAGTGTTGTTTAAGTTTACCTTCCTTATCTGTAGGAGGATTGACTAAGGGATCATATCCAAATTCCACTGATTCTCAAATTTTACTTCCAAGTGCCATTAGATAGATCTTCATTCTCATGCTCTAATACATATAGTCACTTCCATCAAATACTGGTGCTAAATTATTTGAGGACCCATTCTTATAATCCATTGTGTTCTTGTTATATTTTCCTTCAAGTTGTTAAACTCTTTTGAAGGAACCCGCTCTGATACCAATTGAAGAACACATGATTATATTGAGAGGGGGGGTGAACAGTGTAAGACCACTTTTTAATTTTCTTTCCAAATAAATATTATGCAATTTATAGATAGCAACAACAGTAATCAAAGAAATGCATAAATAACCACACATAATAGAGACACCAATTTAACATGGTTCACCCAAATATGGCTAACTCCATAGAGAAAATATTTCTTATAAATTTTCTCAAATAAATTCTCTTGGTGATCATTTCCCTACAATATTTATGGACCTCTATACAAAGGATATGTTGATACCCTAAATAAAGTTCATGGATATCTATCCATAGGAGAAATCCTTCTCCTCTACTCTGGATGATGATCCTTTAGAAGATAACTGCCTCCACTACACTGGCTTGTGGATCTTTCTCCATTTAAGACTATTATCCCCACTCATAATACTTGTCCTCACTACCCTAGATGATGGATCTCTATCCACTGGAGACTATTATCCTCTCTACTTTGTCACCTCCAAATATTTATCTCAAATCTTCTCAATAAGTCCACTCAAAACCTGCTCAACTCTGCTCAACAAGTTCACACATAACTTGCTCAAATATTCTCAACAAGTCCACTCAAAACCTGCTTAAATCTACTCAAAATTTCCACTCATAACTACCTCAAATATGCTCAAAAATACCACTCAGAACTTTCTCAAATATGCTCAATAATTCCACACAAAACTTATCAAAATCCACTCAAAAATCTCACTTAGAACTTATCCAAATTTGCTCAGCAAGCTCACTCAGAACTTGTCCAAATATTCTCAATAAGTCCACACAAAACTTATTCAAATATGCTCAACAATCTCACTTAGAACTTGTCTAATCTTATAGAAACATAAAAATAATTGTTAGACTCAATATGTTCTACACTCAATGCTCAATCACTTTCTCAACTCAAATCATAATATTGAATAATTTGTTAAATGGAACTTAAAAAATCACTTCACACAACCACTTGACTAGGCTCAATCAACTCTACTCAAGCAATAACTCAATGAAACACTTATTTCTCACAAACCCTAGTCCAATAATATAACCACCAACTTAAAATATTTCCAACAATGCTCAACAACAAATCTCATATAACAATTATACTCATGTTATTTTCAAACCCTAGTTCAATTTCTTTGTACAAAAACTCACTTAAACAACAAAGCTTATAAAACAATATTTACATAACAATGATACTCATGTTCTCTTCAAACCCTAGTTCAAGTTCTTTGTACAACAACTCACTTCAATAACAATGCTTATAAAACAATCTTCACATAACAATGATACTCAAGATATTTGTAAAACTCTAACTCAAGTTCTTTACACAACCAATGGCTTCAATAACAATGCTTATCAAATAAGGTTTTAACAACTCTTTATTCCATAAAACCTTGAAGCATTAACTCAAACACTCTCAAAAGGAAACCCTAATCAAGTCCTTTTCACTCCAAACTTATTTTCTATAAAATAAATAAATCAACTCAATTTATGGAAGAATGTGCTCATACCTTTTATTGAGGATGAAGGGATCTCATAAATCTGTCACAACCACAAACACTTCTATGCCAAGCTCAGAGAGGTTAGAAGATAAATATTTCTCATAATATAATGTAAAGACTTAATTACACCTTATAACTCCACCTTTCAAAAACAACCATCAACATACATAAAATATTTATCCAATAACACCTTATAAATCCCAACTAAAATAAACTTAACATCCACCAAAAATTAACTCAAACCTATTTAATTTAATTTAATGGCAAGAGAAACTTTGATAAAAATAAAATCAACTTTATTTATAATTCCAATGATATAAATCACTCATCAATAAAACAACCTCTCATTAATCCTTATTACTCCACAATAATAAAAATCAATTATCAAATCAACAACCTTTCTCAAACCCTTATAACTCCAACAATTATCCTTTAGAAATAACTTAGGAAAAAAATTAATTATCAAAAATTACCTTTTCCTCTTAGTGGGTTTCGAACCCATGATCTCTGACTCTGCAAGCGCTCTAGTCATGGCTTTGACTACCGCATGCACTAGACGCATAGTTAAGAGCCTAAGCACTCTTTTTCCCCTTTGTCCTCGGTTGGCACAAAAAAACCAAGGCACATGCAAAAAATAAACTTCCCTTGGCACTCAAGACACACCACTCCATGCAAATCAATTGCATGCCTCTCAACTCCCAATGCCTTTGTAAAATGTGCACTGCCAATGGACCACCATGTCCTTTACATATGAAAAAATCTACACTCTCCCTTATCTCTTCTACCTGGTGCTAAAGACAAGTGAAATTATTGTATTTAGCATGAAAATGAATAACAAATGCATGAAAGTGTTTCATTTTATCGCATGAAAAAATAATGTCGAGGGGTAAGTTTCGAATTCCTCTTTGGCATTTATTTATACATGAAAATCTCTTTGCTTCTTGGACATCAATGTTCCCACTTTTGATGACGTTGGTACTCCCACCTTTATAATTTTTAAATTATTTAAATTCTAAGGAATTTAAATTTTATAAATTATATTTATAACCTTTAGCTTTAAAGATATTAAATATTTTCTTGGGTTTAAACTAAAACCTTTAACTTGTAAAGTATTCTGCCACCGTGGGTCTTTTAAAAACTTAACTGCCATCTTAATGTGTGAGGAGATTTTTATATCCTCATAATTATTTTAATAAAACCATTTAATCTTCCACCATGGGTTTACCATAAACCCTCATAAAATATTATTTTGCCAACTTTCTCTTCAACTCTTCACATTGTTGTTGGTGCTATTGATGGTGTGCTCCATAGTATTAATGATGACTTTTCAGCTTGACATCAATGACAACTAAATGAACTCAAAATGTCCAAAAAATGGTGATGCTACTTTCCCATGAAGTTAGCTCCAACAATGGTGTTTCTATGGTGCGCCAATGCTACCCTCTTAGGTGATGATTCTACTCTAGAAATGGTGGCTTTAGGTGCTTCAAACCTATCTTTTAAGCTAACAGTTTTTCCAAGATGTTGCTTGAGTAATGCACTATTTTTTTACACCTTGATTTTTATGTAACTTGTTTTTCATGCTTGCAATTCATTATCCTTTGTGTTATCCTTCTTTCTTTACATTGATTTGTAATGGATGCTATGATCCTTATGTAGGATCTTTGATGTTGCAGGTTATACTATTGTAGGAACTATATTTTTGTGTCTTTAGATACCTTGAAACTCAACTATTTAGCCCTTCATTGGGTCTCTTCCTCCTCTTTGAAGTTTGCTCTACAAACTTGATGATATGATCACTTTGTAGACATAATATGCTTGTTGTTGTTGTATCTTAAGACACTCTAGATTTTTTTCTCTCTTTTCTATATAGGACAAGAGGTATATGGTGCAATAATGTAGAGCAAATAGCTTTGCAATAGTTAGAATAAATTACCTTAATCTTGCACCTAAACTCTGAGATCTTTAAATATCCTTTTTTTTTAAGCTTTATTTCTTCTTTGATGATGCAGATTCTTGCTTTACTGCTTGGTGGAAAATGATGTTTTGATGTTGCACTCCTTACTAGATAATTATCTCCTCTATTTTCTTATCTTGGTTAACTTAGCAAAAATGAATCCAAGATCTTTAATCTTGCAATGAATATGCCCTTTTGAATGTCTAGAATTTGCACTACATTTCACCTTAACTTAAATACTTAATGCACCTTTAATAACTAGTATGATGCAATACTAATTTCTCCTTATTACTCATTTTAATGAAATATCAATCTATGCAACCTTAACTTAATAATAACATCTTATTTAATTTTACTAGAAGGTAATATTTTTATATTTTCCTTTCTTTCAAAATATATCTAACTCCTCATTTTTGTGTGCAGGTTTTAACCCTTGTAGAAACTATCTTCTTCACTTCTTGAACACTTAATATGCAACCTTCTCCTTGTAACTTTTAAACTCTAATATGATGTTTAATGAAACTCAATAATGAAACAAGTAACTAATGTTTAAGTAATGAACCTTTGTTGCTTACCTTAATGACCTTTGTAGATGATGGAATTATTGGTGATTAGATTCACCTAAATGTTACCCTGTATTAGATGAAATCACAACTCTTCCTTTTTTTCTGACATAACTATTTATCCCACCAAGTTATAGCTTTGAAACCCTCTAACTTGCTGCCCTAAATGTATTTTGGTCGTTTTAAGTCTCCTTCATGATGCTCTCTTGAAATTTAAAAACTCAGCAACTAGTAGTATTGCCCTTATTACTACCCTTTCACAGTTAACTTCTCCTTTGAAATGTTGTCCTTGAATCTCCTAAATTTGGTAGGAAAATCCTCCAAATCTTAGTTGTAACTCTTTTTCTATAAGCCTTCAAATTTTTTCTATAGAAACTAGCAACTTACTTTCTCTTGATCAACCTTCAATGGCAATATCAAAATCTCTTAGATTTTGTGGCTTCTTATAACTCCTTTCTCCTTCAACCTCCTTGTAAAATTCTAACTTCAATCTTGGCCTTCTTCTCAAGATTTTGACTATCTTGAGGTATTCATTATTCTCCTTCAAAATCTGGAAAACTCCTTGCCAAATCCTTCTCCTTTTGGGCTTGTTTTCAGATGTCAATAATTGTACCAAAAATTCATTTATCAGGAATTCCTTCTTGCTAGTAAATTTTTTCAATGAGTTCTCCTAGAAACTCCTTCAATGGCCTTATTAAAATTCTATAATGAGGTTTTCCTTGCCTTCTTCGTCCTTGAGACCTCTTATCTAGGGTTTTAAAATTTTAGTAGCTTGTCTAGTCTTCTCAATGAGACATTTCCTTCAATATTCAACTATGAAGTCTTGCAATGAGATCTCCCTCTTGGATCTCAAAAATATAATAGTTCTAAAATTTGGAATAGGAATTTTACTAGTCATTCTCTATCTTCAAACTTCCAAATATGGAATTTCTTCAATGAGACCTTATTTGGTTCTTCTCTTCAATATTCAATGGAGATATCCAATCTCTAATCAACTTTAGGACTCTTTTCCTTGAGTATCTTCCTCCTTCAATGGGGTATTCTTTCTAGGACCTCCTCCTTGATTTGCAGTATTCAATATTCAATGGAGATTACCAACCTCCAATATTCTCCTAGACTCTTCTCTGGAGTCTCTTATTCTTAAATCTATAATAAGGCTCCTCTAGCATTTTTCTTTCTTCTACAAACTATAGGTCTATAATATCTCAATGGAACCTTATCCTTAAGCCTTCAAATCTTTTATCTTTCATTTGTTGCTTCAGGTACTAGAATGCTTCCAAAGAAGATACTCTTCCTATCTCTTTGGAGGAAGCTTCCCAAATTTCTTTGAATCTTGTTTTCTTGTAAAAATATATTAGGACTGTAATGGAAAAAACTCTAAATATAGAGATAATAAATCATCACTTTTTGATTTGTCAATCTAGTGGAATCAATATTTAGTCCTAGTCTTCATGATTTTTTCTACAACCCTATGAAAAGACTCTAGACAAATGCAATTTTTAGAGATTCTATAAATGAGAAGTTTGATCTCCTCTCAATATTTCTTGTGGATATCACTCTATTTCCTATTGATCCATTGTGGCTCTGATACCACTGTTATCTTTTGATGATGTATATTAAAGGAAATGCAACCAGATGTAAAATAAGCAAGGTATGTTAACTAATTGATAATGGCACTATAATGTGTAGGAAAACTAGATGATAAACTTCTACATAACTCAGTAATATGCCATTAATAAAATCTCACAAAAATAGTACAATGCAATATATTAGAGGACTTGAACACTCCCAATTTTTTAATGAGGAGCAACATTGTACATTCTCACTACTCTCTACCTTGACATCATTACTCTATTCCTCTATTCTTCCCCTCTCTCACTTTACACAATATTCTCAAAGACCTATATATAGGAAGATATTTTCCTTGGCCTTTACTCTACCCATGAATCTTAATATACCTATCCTATGACTAATTTACGTGTGCACTACATGCACATTCTAACACTTATGCATTTATTACATTGCATGAAGTAACTACTTAAAACTTAATCTAAGATAAACTCCTAATCTTGAAATTTACCTAAGGTGGTGCATTGGTATGTACCAAATAATGTAATATACTCTAACACATTTCAAAAAGATTTTTTTTGTTTTGCCAATACCCCTATTTCATTTCCAAGAAAAAAAACAACTTTTCGCCCACCCCTTTCCATTGCCAAAAAAAGAAAAAAAAATTAAGAAAAAATGAAAAGGAACAAAAACAATAATAACATAAATAAACACCTAAAATATGATAAGGTTTCATGACCACTTACCTCTCTTGCATGCCCTCCTAATCTATCCATGATGCCAGTTCCCTCCACCACAATGTAATCCTATTCTATGGGGTCGCAAAAGTATAACATTTACAAATTACAAATTGGTATGCACTATGCCATTTACAAAATGGGTCAAACATGCACCCTCATTAGATAATTTTTATACCACAATCACAATTGCATGTTATTATGCCAAAATTAATGTTTCAATGACATATACCCACTCAAAACATGGGGTAATTAACATGATTTTGATTTGTGATATTTGCATTGATCAAATTGCAATACTCCATCATCCAAATCGGTCAATCCACTTGTGGGTTTCATTTTTTCATATTTTACCCATTCATCGATTAATAGGGGTAAGCTAAAATCAAAATTTTCATTGATCATTCAATCTTCATGTTGGGGCAACAAAATCAATTTCTCCACCCAGTAAACCAGGTGTCTCTTATTTTTACATCGCATTGTGTTTTATGCAATGTGATGCAAAAAGAGACATAGATAGAAACTGAAACCTAACCACTCACATTTCATACCCTAAGTTTTGCATAGTAAAAAAATGCTTAAGGTCTCACTTAGGTCATTTTTATGTGCACATTATCTTATTTTCCAAATTTAATAAAATTTGAAAAATATCACCTAGGATCCCTTATCCCCTTCTTTTGCAATGTGTCCTAACTACCACTACCCATCTCATTTCCACATCTCCTCCTAAGTAATACACCTCAAATGCCTCACTCTAACTACCCAAACCACTTGGTTTCCCTTGCCTACCACCTATCCTCACACCCCTCACATCCCAAAATCCTACAAATACCTCACCATTTCATTGATCAAAAGAGGAAAAAATAGGTATTGTCATGCTAATAAAATTACACTAGGAATATCACATATTTCTTGAGGTTTAAACCACCAAATATGAGGAGAAACTATTTGAGCCCTTCTGCTAAACTTCCCCAAATGTAGTGCCTTACATTTACCTAGTCCCAAATGCAAACTACATTTACCAAATTTAGTCTATTATGTTTAACTAGTCCCAAATGAAACCTACATTTTCCAAACATATTTTGTTACATTTTCATAGATCCAATAAACCGACACCAACCTTGTATCAGCATAGGTAACACAACATGGTATAATTGTGATTGTTTTATATTTTACATATTTATTTGGTGTCTACAATCATTTCATTTCTAAGGTTTTGTAGCTTTCTTTACATCACTACGGGCCTTACATAGTGAAGGCCTCACATATATTTTTGACCCTATTTTTTTTTTTTAGGAATTATACATAGGTGATAGGTTCATTGATGGTTTTTGAATCAAGGGTGGCCGATAAGGATACACAAATCCACCCACACTCTTTTGATAGTAACATGAAGACTTTGGCACCCCTTCTCACTTGATTTGAAAAAGGGTATTTCCCCCATTTTCCATTGTATTCAAAGTAAGAAGGCATATTATTTGTAATCTAAGCCCTACACATCAAGGCACATCATTGTAAAAGGAGAACAAATCTCCAATTTATCAATACAGATACAAATCATTCTTTTATTACACTTTGCTTGTTTTATCATCTTATTTTCTAGGGTGTGTTTTTGTTTCTACATCTATATAACCTTATTAACATTCTTGCACTTGATCCTATGTACGTGTGTCTTCATGGATATACAAATTTCCTATACATGTGACTAAAACCTTATATTACATTGTTAAAGTCCATGTACCTCAACATTCTTCCCAAACTTGATGGTAAAATATTAAGATTAGTATTGTAATTCATCTCATTAAGAATTTTAATGGAGTCTAATCCAATAACATGGTTACACCTAATCCTAGACATATGATCACTTGGTAGTACCTCTATAAATTGTCATAAGATCAAACCATTTCTTTACATATTCTTATGGCTTATTTCATTCACTTTCTAATTTGAACTTCACTATGCGTGATAATTTCTTGGACATTCTCATGATAAGCTTGCACCCTTTCATATATGTATCCTAAATTTAGAATTCTATAGTATGTTCCATGTACCTATATCATGTATATCCATACATCATCATGTTACAATGGAAATAATCATTTCATATGTAGCCCTGTGTCCTCATGGATATACAAATAGTAGCTTGTGTGTTTCAAAACTTAGCTTTCAATGTGAAGCTCTATGTTACTAATTATTTATCCTAAAATAATTGCCTAAACTATAAATTTTAGTATTAGATTAAATATAATAGATAACATGAGGGTGGTACTTAATCCATTACATGATTACACTTGACCCTAGGTCAATTTATTAATATATGATCAATCTATATAGTTTTGGATCATTATAATGTGAAATATGTCATAAAACCCTATTTATCCAAAGCAATTGGAAGATATTTTGATGTTTAATAATTGGGAAAAACTTATTGTGAATATATTTATTAGATTGAATATGTATTTTGGTTTAAAATTATCTTATTCTTGTGGCCACTCATTGCTAGGTCCATGCATTACAATAAGTTCAAGCCCTATATAAAGGCATCCTCATTGTTTTACATGGTGTTTAATTATACAATTTGGATGTTATATTATGGTGTGAAACTCCTCATTTCATACTAATTTCCCCACACTTACCATAAAACAATGTCAAGGTTAATAATGATAAATAACTCATATAGAGCATGATGATAGACATCAACCTATCATACAATAACAATTGATTGTAGCTTCATTTATCACCATAAGTTTATATTCCTACCTCTAAGTGCTCTTATGGCTCTTCAAGGTACTTGCCTATGTGATCGAGACTTGATTTATAGTGTAAAAATCCTTATTCCTTATATCTCACCCCAAATCTAGTAGGTAAAATATTTTGGTTACAATGAGACACAACTCATAGAGGATGTGTGAGTGATATTCAATTTGTACTATGATTACACTATATTTGGTTCCATGCATTCCCATAGGTTTTATCCTACCTTTAAATGACCTTGTGGATGTAAAATATGCATGCACATGGGATTGGAACCTTGACATGCAACATGAAAATAATTATTTTCACCTCTTATCCCAAACCACTAGGTTAGATATTAAGCCTAATATTAGAGCAGAGTTGGTAGAGAATATAATGATGAAATGTTATCTATAATATGGTTACACTTAAGTCTAGCCCTATGGTAACTCAAATTTGTGTCCTCATTACTTTACAAGGTTCTCACACATGGATTCTCAACTATTCCACCTTACCTATTAGAAATATTGTTTCTTTCAAATAGTGATGTTTGCAAATAAAATTTAGTTTTATATGGAAAATCATCTAATATAACCATTCTAAGGACTTTCTAATGTCAACTTCTCAATAAAAAATAAGTCTAATAGTACTATAGTTCTATCTTGACAATTATGGCTACCTTATGAGTCAAATCTATAGATTTAGAAAACTACCATTTTTAATGGTCAAAGAGAAAACTATATCTAATGATATTATATGAATTTTCAAATTGATGAAATTTTAAAAGACATTTCAATTAAATTTTTGAATAAGTTTAATGTCTTGCACTCATTGATTATTCTAGAATTTTATTCCTTCACATAGGATATTGCACCTTTGACATCATCTTATAATGTATAAGATATTCAGTTGTGTTAATTTGAGTTTTTAAAAATTCTACAATATTACTATAGTTAGCTAATATTCTAGTTAAAGTATTTGTTATTTAAAAATAAAATTTTATAATTTATATTTTAAAAAATTACACTTGATAGTTTACCTTGTGCAAAATTATTTCATCCAAATATAATTATATGTAATTATTAAAAAGTTTTCAAAAATATCATTAAAATTTATATTATGTAACTATAGAATTTTAAATATATATATATATATATATATATATATATATATTCATTTATAAACCTTCACATCTAAATATTTAAACCTAATTGCCTATCTTTCCTAAGGTATATCTTATTTTTCCTTAAGATTCTCATTTTTCCTTAGGAGAAGTTTTCAAACCATAAGAGCTTCTCCAACAAGCCTATAACACCTTATTGTTGTTGACCTGGCATGATGGGGACCACCAATTACTTGGGATTTGTACCATCATCATCGATCTGGTGTGCACTCAGAGGATTCAAAATAGAATACTACCTTTGCAAAAAATCAAACCCCTAAGGTTTGAACCTAGGTCTCCTCTTGGTAGGGTTTGAACCTAGGTCTCCTATTGGTAAGCACTTGAACTTACCAATCCACCTAGTCCCTCCTAGGGATGCAGACACAAGTAATGTTATTCTGGCATGATTTATGATGCACACAAGTAACATTATTCCAACACAATTTATAATATGTATGGTTTGAACCTAGGTCTCCTCTTGCTAAGTTCCTAAACTTACTAACCCACCTAGTCTCTGGGGACTTGGACACAATTAACGTTAATTTTACCTGATTTATAATGCTATGGGATTCAACATTGATTGTATTCCAAATATGGAATTTTAATTTTAAAAATAATAATTTTCTTCTAAAAAATAAAAATTATAATACATGAATTATTCTTAAGGTGAAATAAAGGGATCCTTCAAATGATTGATAACAATCGACTAACCTTTTTACTATTTTTAAATTATAAAAAAAAATGCCAAAAAAATACAACCTCACCTTGAGAGTACCTGAATAGAATTCCTCAGATAAGTGGTTGTCAGATTTTATGGCTTGGGATATATTATGTATTCATTTCATAATAATTATAAATTTGTGTAATATAACAAATATTGTGATGACAATAACACAAGGGGATGGAAAGCTACCTATGCATTTTAATATCTTCCCAAGAAGGGTCAGGAGTTGTGTTTTATAACCATTGATACCATTGTAAAGATTTTTTTTCAAAGTTGAAAGATAGCATAGCGACCCACAAATATTTAGGAATATTATCAAGTTTGAATAATTGATCTTCTTGACATAACGACCCATCAATATCCTTTCCATTAAACTTAGGAAATTCTAATTTAGGAATCTTAAATGGGGTATCTATGTGAAAATGAGAAGGATAACCTTCCTTTTCTTTATCGATTTATTTATCTTTATTGTTGATACTACCATCTAGTTTGTCAATGTTAAGATGCTCAAACACCTTTGGGTCATCGCTAAATTTTTCCTCAACCTCTAGGAATTCTTCTTTAAATAAAGCTTTGGATATCATGTGTTCACATATCAAAATTGATACTTCACCCCTCACCTATTTAAATTCATTAGTAATATTATAAATTACGGTATGCATTTACTCTAGAAGGGTTTTTGTGTTTTGTTGTCTCCTTTTGGTGACCTTTAGTTCCTCCAACCATTTAGTTGTGAAGTGGAACTTACTAAAAATAGAAAGTGTTGTTCCCAAGTTATAATTTTTGGTAATGGTCCAAGAAAAGTTTTTGGGTGCTATATATCAAAGTGATCAATTGGAGAAGACTATCACAATGGGCTAGGTATCAAAAATATATTTTTTAGTGTCTAGGTTTTTTTGAGGGGGAGGTTTGACAAACTGTTATCAATTACAAATTGGTTGTTTTCTATACTTGTAATTGTTTGCTCTGCTAAATATATGGAACTTGGATATATATTTTTAAAAAATTACCTTCAAATTGTGGGATTTTTTTGGACTATGACAAAATTTTAAATTTCTCTCTCTATTTTTAAAATAAACTACCGTTTTTAGACTGCTTGTAAACTGTGGATTGTTTTGAACTAATACTAAACTATAATATTTTTAAATGAATTATTACCAAATTGCAGACTGGGTATTTTAGCATGACTACCAACTGTGGTTGCTACTCTATGAATACTACCAAACTACAAGTTTATACTCTGCACACTATTTTTTTAAAATATTGATAACAAATTTCTCTACAAGCATTTTTTTGACTAATAATGACTCGGTTTATAGACTAGGTACTTTATGCACTCAAACTAGTACAAATAATGGTTTGCTCTACAATTTTTTTTTGTAAATCTCATTGTCTCATATCTTGTTTAATTTTCCAATCAAGCCTTATTACTCTACAAAAAAATGATTTTCTTCTGTGCTCTACTTCTAACTCCACCCTAATGAATACCTTGGTGACTACCCTAACAACTATCTTAATAACTACCCTAGTACTCTTTTTATCACAATTCATAACACATTTCCTCTATTTCTAATGTTTACCATACTTAGGTGTAGTCTCTAGAGTATGCTCAAATATGTGGTTAGGGTTTGGAGGTGAAACATATGTCAAAAATAGGGTAACACTAGGCCAAGGTGTGTGTACTACCCATAGCCCTCTATTATACTACAATTATGAACAATAGAACTTCAACCAATATTTCAGGCCACTACTCAAGGATGGTTCCATGCATACCCTTGAGCACACTACCCACATCTTTGACAGTATGAGAGGGTGATCTTCTCATATGGTGTGATTTATGCACTATAGAAAATGCATGATAAATAATATTCCTAGGGCTAAAGGTTTTTCCTAATCATAGGGGGTCTTTTGATATACTCAAAGATACATGGGAGCTCAATTGCATATATGGGTATTGTCTAAGGACTAGGTATTGGATCTTGATCACCCCTCACTTCACTAGAAGCTTTATGGGTAATCTAGCTTAGCCAATAAAATTCCCAACATAAGGTTTCTAACCTAATAAACTAATGCAAAAAATGGATTGTTTTTAAGGAAACAAACAAAAAAATGAATACATGGAAAATTTATACCTTGTAGTTGAAATGGTAGAATATAAACTATTTACACAATAGTAGGATGTGGTCTTGGAAAGCACTCTGGTACCACTTGCTAGGAACCTAACAATAAACTAAAAATACAACCACACATTTTTAAAATAATAATAGAAAAATTAGTTGAAAATTAACAATATTGTAATGGAATGGAAATACAATAGATTATATTGCAAAGCAATAAAAATACATTCAAGAATCGTAGGCTTATTCAAGGGGGTAACCTCATTAGAATCAAAGCTTAAATACAATGAAATTCCAAATATACCTCTTGTTCCATTAGTATTTTAAAAATTCAAGCTAATTCTAACCCTAATCATCAAGGGTTCCCATCCACATGTAAGTGAGAGATCCACTTGTCTATGTACCTCAAATACCACATACACATGACACCATTACATGATATTAATAAGATAGGGTCCCAACATTAAGAAAGGGGTAATTACATAATAAGGTTAGGATGGGGTCTTAACAATCCCAAACCTACTAGGTTAGATATTAAGCCTAACATTAGAGTAGATTTTGTAGAGAATATAATGGTAGAATTAATATTAAGACTAGCATTAGAGAAGATTTGATAGAGAATATAATGGTGTAATATCATCTATAATATGGTTACACTTAAGCATAATTATATGGTCACTCAACTTTGTGTCCTCATTACTTTACAAGGTTCTCACACATGAATTATCAACTATTCCACCTTACCTATTGGAAATATTCTTTCTTTCAAATAGAGATTTTTGTAGATAAAATTTAGTTTTGAAGGGAAAATAATCTAACATAGCCATTCGAAGAAGTTTCTAATGTCAAATTTGTTGGAATATTTACATTATTTTGTACATGCTAATGTACCATCTTGGGTACATCATTAGATTAGTAACGTTTCTAAGATTAAGGCTTGAGTATTTACTTTATGTAATATGATAAATACACAAGTATTATTAGAATGTGCAATGATATAAATGTGCATGGTGTCCACATGTACATGAGTCCTTAGATTAGAAATATGGAAGACCAAGAGTCATGTCTTATTATATAGGTATTTGGTGGTAATATAGTTAGTAGATAGATAGAGACAATGAAGCATAAGGTAGAATAGAGTAGATACAATGTAGAACTTAAATGAAGTATGGAGCATTGAGATCTGTACATATTGTAATAATTTCAAATTTTCATTAGCTTTCATTGAGTTATTTTAGATATTTATCATGCTATTTACTTGCTTATTAGATTGCCATTATCATAGATATAACATTGTAGGCTTATTTTACTACTTGTGGTTGCATTTCATTGAATTTTATAGCATCAAAAGCTAATTGTGGTATCAAAGAACTAGGTTAATTGATAGAAGATAGAGAGAGCCACAAGAGATATTTAAGGGATATAGGAAATACATTTTTTAGAATTTTTGAAATTGCATTTTGGCTAGAGTCTTTCCATAGAGTTGCAAAAAAAACTTGTAAAGACTAGGACTCAACATTGATTCCACTAGATTGACAAATCAACTAGTGAAGTTCATTTTCTCTATATTTGAAGAAATTTATATTATCATTTTCTAATACTTTGTTGTAGATAAGAGTATATTCAAATAAATTTGAGAAGCTTCCTACAAGATCTAGGAAGAATATCTTCTTTGGAATCAATCTAGTACTTGAAGCAAAAAGTTGAAGATTAAATATTTTAGAGACCTAGATAAAATATCTCATTGTAATATTTATAGATTTCAAGATAGAAGATTTATGATACTGAATAAAGATATCTCCATTGAATATGGAAGAGAAGACCCAAAGGATGTCTCATTGAAAAACTTCTAGATTTGGAAGATTGAAGATAGAGAAGGACTGGAAAAAATATTATTACAAATTTGAGAAGCTACAAAATTTGAAGGCCCAAGAGAAGAAGAACTCTAGCAAACATGAAATAAGAAATAATTATAAGGGTAGAAAAACCTCATTGAATATATTGAAGAAGTGATAATTTGAGGAGACTTGAAGAGAGCTCAAGGGAGAAGATTACAAGCAAGAAGAAGTTCTTGATAAAGAAGAATTTGGGATAATTCTCACCATCCAACAACAAGCCCAAAAGAAAGAAATATTTGGAAAGAAGTTTGCCAAAATTTGGAAGAGATTCTTGAATACCTCAAGAAATTTAGATCCTTGAGAATAAGGCCAACAAAGAGGTCAACATTGAAGTAAAATTAGACAAGAAGGTAGAAGTAGAAAGAAGCTAGAAGAGAATGCAAATTTGAGAGGTTTGAAGATTACCTTTGAATAGCTACTAGAATAAAATATTGAATTAAAACTTGGAGGAGTTTCCAAGAATATTTGAGAGACTTGAGGATAAAAATGCAAAGGAGAAATTAGCTACGTTAGAAGCTATAAAAGTATAGAGTTCAAAACAACAAGAGGGAATAATTTGAACAACACTAATAGTTCTAAATTTTTAGAAATAAAAAGAGCAAATTGAAGGAGAATTAAAGCCACAAAATTAGTTTTGTGGATAGCATAGAAGCTGGTTTCTAATCAGTGTTGGAAGTTGTAAATTAAAGCATTTTTGGATAACAAAACAAAGATAAAAGGATAGAGATATTTGGGTATCAAAATATAAAAAAGTGGAGTTGCAAAGTTATCACACTTGAAGCCAAAATAGGTGAGTCAAATCACCAAGAATTCAAGCTACAATCGGATACCAATATGTATGCAACATTGGTGCAAAATATTTATTATTTAAACATTCATATTTATCTTATTATTAAGTTTTTAAAAGCACAAAATTTAAGGTTTAAAGTTGCAAGAGGAAAGGTTTCAAGTTTATGTCTTCAAGGGTGTAGAAGATAGCATTTAAAAGGAATTAAAACCTACACAAAAGAAATAGAACTTAGATATATATTACAAGAAAATAAAATATCAAATTCTTACTATATATTGAAAGCAAAGAAGATAATATAGTAATCTATCCAATATGTAAAGTATTGGCATGATTTAGAAGCTTGAAATCATCACAGGAAAGGTCACCAAGAATTAAGCCAAAAGAAACATGTAGTAGAAGATTCTACAAATATGAAAAGGTAACGTAGAGAACATAATTACCACAACTTAGTAAAATGAGAAGCACCACCACCATGTTCAAGAGGAGAACCCACAATTTTATGAAAGCAAAGGTGAATATTGAAAGCACAAGGGGGTAAGTATTTGAAAAGCACAAGCTAGTGTCTACCGAAGCTACATATAGCAACCAACAAGATTTCAAGAGCCACAAAAATAACAATATCTAATAATAATAGCACCATTAATGATCAAAGCAATACAAAATCCAAGTACATTCTATGTTGAAGGTTTAAAAAACATTGCATTATCTTGAAAATGCCAGCCAACAATGGTAATCAACATAAAGGAGAAGGTTAATTGCAACACTAAGCTTTAATAATAATTTAAGGAGCTAAAAAACATTATAAATAAGAGATCATAATTGAAGAATCCATGTTGAGAAGTTATAGCACCTATAGAGAACATTAAATGCAAAAGAGAGTGTTATGTAGTAGATAGCACATGAAAGGGAGTTACAAATTATAAGCACCATGTGGAAGAAGTGTCATAAGGGACAACACCACCTATAAATAACATTACATAGTAAGGGACAATGACACATGGAGATGATCTAGCACCCTACCAAACACAAGGAATTTAATGTCACTTGTAAGAAACAAAACATGCTATCAAGAGAAAGAACGTTACAAAAAGGAGTGCAAGCAATTGGAAGGTAAATGAGGTGAAGAGTCATTGCCACTAAGTGTCACTGTGCTAAATAAAACTTCAAGGGAATATGAAATATTTGCCCTATATTGGTGATAAGTATTACATTTATTCATGCAATAAGAAGACATTCTAAGAGTACGTAAAGGATGGTAGTGAAGTAAATACCAAGAGCATAGTGAAGCAGAACCTAAGTACAGTGAAGGAGAACATTACCAGCAAAAAGTTAAAACTTTGAAGGCAAAAAAAGCAAGTGCAATTAATGTTGTAATAAATTATCATAAGCATTGAAGAGGGAGAAGAGAATAGTTCCATAATATAGGTACAAGTTGCAAGAAATTCAAAGAGAGGAATACTTCAAACTTAGCACATGCCAAAGTTATAGAAGATGTTGAATTTATTTAAATCAAGTGCATTTTTTATAAAGTGAAATGAGGAATAAAGAATATTATTACTAAGGTTTAAATTATTTAATATTTACTACTTGAGATCAATTAGATAATTGGAGTTAAAGGAACTGCTTTGATATAGTACAAACTTATATGCATCATTAAAAATTTGAAAGCATTTTTTAAGCAAAGAAGGTTTAAGTAAAAGCATTTGAAATACTTTATTGAACACAAGGATTATTTGCATATATTTTATTTTTGAAGAAAAATAAATTCTACATAGAAATTAAAACAATAAATTTACAAATATCCATAGTTCCTAAATTTCTAATTAGGGATATTTAAGGAGTTCTACACCAATATAGATTATTGAAATTTAGAAATTATATTTTTGAGATTTGAAAAAAGCTTAATATAGCATTGATAGAAAGTTGAAAATTGTATTTTTAATTAGTCTCTTGCTTTAATTTATGAGATATAATAATTCCAACTTAAATGTCTTGAAAATAACTAACCATATCAAAACTTGAAGGTGCATTATAAATTATCTTTCGCTTTCTATTTATTCAATAATAGGGAGAAATAAGGTGAAAAATAGAATTTGAACATTAGAGAGATAAAAGGGATTCAACTCAAGGAATAATAAGAAAGCTAATAATATTATAAAAACCATATTGCACTCAAAATCATTTGGTATATACAAAGTATTTTATAAAAATTGAGCAATTGAAAAGATCTTATCAAACTTGATATTTTACTAAAATACTTGGGAGTTAAAAGGTATTCTACCTAGATATTTGGAAAATTAAATTCTTATCAAAACCATTGATTGAACATTAATATTTTCAAGGTATTCTACAAATTTGAAAATTGAAAAAGTTCATTGATATTGATATCAAAATACTAGGAAGTCATAAGGTAGTCAACATCAACAATTTCCTAAAATATAAAATATTCTATCAAACTATTATCAATATAAACTACTAAGGAAAATAAAAGGATGTATACTTCAAATAATACAATGAATAATGATATGGAAAACATCATTAGAAAGGAATAGGTAAATGTAATAAAAATTGGAATCAGAAATTTACTTACAAATTCTGAAGGAAATTTAGATCTTACTTCAAAAGTGATCTATAAGAAAACTTTAAAACTCTAGATAATTATCTACATGCTAGAATCTCTTAAGTGATTTATGATGGAAATGATGATATTCAAATTCCTTTTGACATTGGTAGCATATTATATATGGCATTACTTACATTCAAATATTACAAAGAAGAAAATATTGAGCAAAATGAATGGATTGAATCACCTAAAGAGAAAACAAAAATAGATGAATCCTTCTTAGAAAAGCTATTTCATTAATCATGCAGCATTGACACTTCACGTTATTCTAATTCAATATCTTATCATGATGCTTTAAATGATTGTTCAAAATATTTTGTACTAAAGAATAATTGTGATGAGAATGACAAAGGCAAATATAAATATTTTTTGTAGGAATAAGATGATAACATGATAGCTCATGGAAGCACAAAGATTATACAGGGGGTGTTGGAATATATTACATTATTTGGTAAATGCTAATGTACCATATTGGGTACATCATTATATTAGAAGAGTGTCTTGGATTAAGGCTTGAGTATTTACTTTACGTAATGTAATAAATTCATAAGTATTATTAGAATGTGCAAAAAAATATTATTTGAACACTCATTTTTATTCATATTATTAAGTTTTTAAAAGCACCATATTTAAGGTATAAACTTTCAAGAGGAAAGGTTTCAATTTTATATCTTCAAAGGTGCAAAAGATAGAATTTACAAGGAATTAAAACCTGCAAAAGAAACATAAGTTAGATATATATTACAAGGAAAGAAAATATAAACTTCTTAATATGTATTGAAAGCAAAGAAGACAATATAGTAAGCTATACAAAATTTAAATTATTGGCATGATTTAGAATCTTGAAGTCACCGCAGGAAAGGTCATCAAGCATTGAGAAAAAATTAATATGTAGTAGAAGAGTTTCCAAAGAGGAAAAGGCAACACAGAGAACATCATTACCATAACTTGGTAAAATGATAAGTGCCACTACCATGTTCAATAGAAGAACCCACCATTTTATGAAAGCAAAGGTGAATATTGAAAGCACAAGGATGCAAGTATTTGAAAAGCACAAGTTAGTGTATACTGAAGCTATGTATAGTAACCAATAAGATTTAAAGAGCCAAAAAATAGCAAGGTTTAGTATAACACCATTAGTGAGAAAAGCAATGTAGAATCCAAGTAGATTCTATGCTAAAGGTTTAAAAACTACTACATTATCTTAAAAATTCCATCCAACAATGATAATCAACATAAAGGAGAAGGTTATTTGCAACACTAAGCTTTAATAAGCATTTAAGGAGTTAAAAGATATTATAAATAAGAGCTCATCATTAAATAAGCCACATTGATAAGTTATAGCACCTATAGAGAGCGTTATAGTGCAAAAGAGAGCGCTACATAGTAGATAACACATGAAACGGAATTACAAATCATAAGAACCACATGGATGAAGTATCATAAGGGACAACACCACCTATAAATAATGTTATATAGTAAGGGAGAATACCACATGGATATGAGCTAATGCCCTACAAAATGCATGGAATTTAATGTCACTTGGAATAAAGACAACACACTACCAAGAGAGAGAACTCTACAAAAAAGAGTGCAAGCACTTGGAAGGTAAAGGAGGTAAAAATTCATTTTCGCCAAGTGTGACAGTGCTAAATAAAACTCCAAGGGAAGAGGAAACACTTGCCCTACATGAGTGATAAGTCTTACATTTATTCATGCAATAAGAAGGTATTCTAAGAGTATGTAGAGGATGACAGTGAAGTAAATACCAAGAGCATAGTGAAGTGAAACCTGAGCATAGTGAAGGAGAATGTAACCAATAGCACATTGAAACTTTGAAGGCACCAAAAGCAAGTGCAATTAATTCTATAAGAAAGTTTCATAAGCATTAAAGAAGGAGAAGCAAATAGTGCCATAATACAAGTACAAGTTGTAGGAAAGTGAAAGAGAGGAATACTTCAAACTTAGAGCATGCCAAAGTTAAATAAGGTATTGAATTTATTTAAATAAAAGTGCACTGTTTATAAAGTGAAAGGAGGAATAAAGAACATTATTACTAAGGTTAAAACTAGTTAATATTTAATGCTCGATATTAATTAGCTAATTGGAGGTATAAGGAAAAAATTTGATATAGTACAATCTTATATGCATCATTCAATATTTGAAAGAATTTTTGAAGCAAGGAAAGTTAAATTAAAAGAATTTGAATTACTTTATTCTAGTACAACTATTTACAAATATTTTGTTTTAGAAGAAAAATGAATTCTACATAGAAATTAAAACATTAAATTTACAAATATCTGAATTAGGGGAAAAACGGTGCACCTAATGAAGCTAAACAATATGCATCTATCACTAATAAGTGATGAGCATCAAAATGGGATCATTCAAGTAAGCATGGAAAGATAACTAAAACACATTAAATGAAGTGAAATGAAGATTTATTATATTATTTTTATTCATAAAAACCATGGTTACATAAATATCCCATTGAGGGCTCTATATTTATACAATTTTTACAAAATGGGTGCCCAAGGATCAAGTCCTTTCAAACAAGCTCGTGTGCACTTTCAATGTTCTTCCTCGTACCCACAATTGAGGTGGGAAAACCTATGATGATGCAAATTTGTTCTTCACTGTTATGATCTTGTATTCCTTCCTAATGCACTGTAAAACCTGCACCTACATACAAGGAAACCAGATTTGTTAAATAGCAAGTGCATAATGTGAAATATGCGAAAACCCCACATGCATAGAAAGACTAGAAAATGTAAATTTGTAATGTGCCTATATAAAAAAACTCCAAATGATCTTAAATTGCAGATATATGTAAAATAGATGATTTTGGGAAGATATAATTGAAAAAAGAACAGAAATTTCATCTGATGGCATGGCGCATTCGTAGTTTACCTACAAAGCCTGCAAAACCCAAAACAAGTAATTTATAGACCAAAACACATCCAAATAAAATTAAAATTGGATAGTATACATAAAACATGATTTTAAGATAACCCATATGGTCAGATTTACAAAATAAATAACCGTTTCATATGCATATTTAGATGGTCCTCAAAAGCCTATAAAACACTAAAAATGCAATATCTCGCTCAATATGACTCCAAAATGCATGAAATTTGGATAGGAGATTCATATGATACTATAGAATATAAATAAAAAATAAAATTAAATAAATCATGCACATATATGTCACCATACCTTGGAGGTATGGTGGTGACTATCACATATTGGGGACCATCCTGGGGTGGGACTACCACCAATTTTGCACTTATTTTATCACCAATTCCTCTATGAATTAGTTAGGTACCTTCCTAATAGTGTTTTCATCAACTTTTTTGGTGAAATTCACTCATATGATTTGGTTTTGAAAACAAATTGCGTCTTCTGGATCATTCGCAAACGTCCTTCGCTAGGTAGATATTTTGAGGAAAAAGGGAACAAAAAGGTGAGGGGAAATATTGGTAGCACTTCATTGTTATGTCTCAAAACTCCTCTCTATTTTATGTGGAAAATGGATCCAATTTATATCCAAATGAGGCATGGAAGCAGTCTCCTAGTGAGTAGACTCGATTGGAATTTGTGTAAGGGTCACACGCAAGGTCATCCCTAAAGTTGAGAGTCATGCGCTCTAAGCTATCCATGAGGACATCGAGGGGCACAGGCTTGTTGTGTCCCAAACCAAACTTGTTGTAAGGAATTTGATACTATGACTGGTAAGGGATGTATGTGCCTTACTCATATAAGCCTAACCTATAATTGTACCAATTATAGAGATGAAGATACTTTAGGGTGAAGTTAGGGTTGGACATGTAGTTGATGTTCTTGGAAAAGGGCTCTTCATTGTCTTCCTACTATTGGTAAGGATCAGTGCCATAGTTGAGACCCCCATAGATGAAATTTATTTGATTATGGGGGACACAAAGAGGTATGATAGTACCTATGGTAATATGAGTTCGATCCATATCTTGCATCGACTCAATGGCAGGGGTGGTTATGACATTCCTAACCATGTACTCTCCCAAACTAATAGTGGCTAGGTGCACTGTGACCTATGGCTATGTAGAAGGATGAGATGGGAGAAAGGCTTGAATTGATTCAATGTTTGCCTCATGAGGTAGCTCCTCATCTACTGGGCTAGGAGTCTCACTTGTGGATATGGTGGATATGGTCGGAGGACTCTCATAAACAAGCCTCTTGCCCATGTTCCTCGATGGAGGATTCATCGATTATGAAGACATGTCTGGAGGTGCTAAATATGAGGATGGTATGGCATGAGATGATGATGTATTGAATGAAGATGATGGTGATGGAATAGGACCTTGACTAGATTAATTCGATTGAAAATCCATATGGGTGGATGGCAAGGTAGACTCAGGGATCTTTTGCACCATGTTGTAGTACTTGAAGAGTTCTAGGTCTATGGGGACAATATGAACTTGTCCTTCATAGGTGTATTTTAGGCACTGGTGAGCAATGTAAGGAGGACACTTCATATCCCTGATCCAAGGTCTTCCTAGAAAAATATTGTACGCCATCTCACCCTCAAAAATATGGCACAATTTTAGTATGGTCTTTTGTCCTACCTGAATGGGTAGGACTATTGTACCAACTATTGAGCATATGGCATCATTAAATGCTCAAAGGGTGTAGGTAGATGCAACAATATGGGATACTAGGAGCTTTAGATGCTTGAGAGTTATTGTAGTGATTATGTTGCTAGAAGAGCCAATGTCTATCAACACTCTTTTGTAGGGTGTTCCATTTACACATGCGATGATGTATAAGGGAGGATCCACCATATCATTTGGAACCGGTTTAACCTCATAGTCTTGGAAGGTAATCACTAGTTTCATGCATTGTCACACATACCCCATGAATTATTGAATGAGTTATACTCCTAGGGTTGTAGCTCAATTACCCTAAGGATATCCATTAGATATTCTATATGAGGTGGAGATTTCTAAATAATCTCATAAATGGAGAGTTGGGTAGATATCATTCTCAGGATATGGGTAAGCTTACTCTTAATTGTGACCACAGGTTGAATTGGGAGGCTCAACACTAAAGGCAATAGGGGCTACGACATTGAAGGAATGTCACTTTGAGCCACATGTGGTGCAACTGGACTTGGGTACCACCTATTCCTCATTATAATGTTGATCATGCCAACATACCCTTGCTAATGTGGTGCATGATGAACCTCATTCACCTGGTGTGCTAGCTTGGC
The DNA here is from genome assembly GCA_028583015.1 of Wollemia nobilis. Classification (NCBI taxonomy): domain Eukaryota; kingdom Viridiplantae; phylum Streptophyta; class Pinopsida; order Araucariales; family Araucariaceae; genus Wollemia; species Wollemia nobilis. The sequence continues at coordinate 14,550,481 of JAQPPZ010016436.1, read as the reverse complement.
CTACTTCATGTGGGCAGGCAATGGGTCTTTAAAAACACCCATCTATTGGTTGTTTGGTATGATAGGATTGTCCATCTAAATGAAATTCCTATCAATCATGTCTTGCACAAAATACTTAAACTTATAGTACATTTGCACATCATACCCATTTTGCCTATGAAACTTGTAGTACAGGTTTTCTCGATACCCTTTAGACTTCAATGCATTTGGATCGATAGGTTGACTCTCCGATAGATTGATCGAGTTAGCCACAAAGAGGTGCTCAAACAAATAGTACGTAGACTCTACAATGGGTGTGAACTATTGCTTGGGGCAATGCTATTGAATTTATGCTTGATTATTTTGTTTGTCCTTGTTATAGTTCCTAGGTGTGACTTAATAATTAGGCTTTTGAGGTAGTGTGGGTTGCACTAGCCTAGGGATGCTAATGAAAACATTATTAACTATTGTTTGCTTAGGTTGCACTAGGCCATTATTAGTATTATTTTTCTATTCCTTGCGAGGCTTCACAATTTATCCCTCTTGAATCTTGATATCTTCAATTTATCTATCTTGCACTAGGGCATATTCAAGAGTCGAATATTGTTGTAGTTGCAAAAACAATGAGATCGGCTTTAGGTAGCTCTTAGAAAATATCTGAGTCAACTCCAACATGGGGAGTATATATGGTAGCTTGGCAAGCAACACTCACCACCTATTGCCATAATTCACTATTGACTCATCATCATATTGTTTCAACCCAGCAAGATCTGATAGCATCACCTTCCTATTGGTATTGAAGGCAAAGCGTTCTAGGAACACGTCTACAAGTTGATCCAAATTGTGTATTCTATGCTTCGAGAGTTGTGTAAACCACTCTATAGCTAGGCCAGAGAGGGTAGTCATGAATGTCCATAAAATAAAAGTATCATTATACTGAATTCCAAATCATTGGCTCGAGAATTTGGTAACATGCTCCTGCACATATTCCTCTCCCTTAAAGGTAGCTAACTGAGGTATCTTAAATTGCTCTAGATAGGAAGGGGTAGGCACCAAAGGATGAAGGGGCTGACTGCATATCTAGCACAAAGTGGGATTTTGATATATGAACCTAGAGGTCTTGTTCTCTACTAACTCTAAGTGCTCTAGAAGTACCCTATATACATCAGAGGATTTGATATCCTCTTCTTTGCTCTTATCATGCAATGGAGGGCAACGATCCTCAGGAATATTTTGGGGTGGTGGCATGTCATCCCCTGCCTTGGTAAGGTATTTCTAAATATTATACCTCTATCTTGTGATTAGTGTAAGCCCCATAGGGCATATCTTGAGCCGGTCTATAGAGAGGGGTAGTTGCTTTCTATGGACACCCTATGTTTGTCCTGGGATCCAAGTCTCGATATGGCCTAGGAGGTTACAAAGGCAATATTGGATAAGGCCTAAGATACCTATCTCAAATGAGATAAGCTTGCCTCATATGGACTTCCTATTTATAAGTTATAGTGGTAGGGACCCTCTCATGTAATTTTTTTTAGAAGAGCTTGTTGGTTTGTCATTCGATTCTTTCTTTCTCAAGTTCATGCAAGTGGTCTAGTTGCTCTTTGTCTCATCAAAGTTGCTTAAACTGTGTTTGGCATTCCATATATCTTGCAACCACTTGATTGATATGTTCTACTGTGTGATGCCTAGGAGGCATAGGAGTCTCACCCTGAGGCTGACCTCATTCAAGATAATCTACCATATCCATTGTGTGCTTCCCTTGATCAAGGGTAGTTGTATTTACTTGAGGTTCAGGCCTAGGCATATGCTCATTGTACTCAGTGGGAGCAAAGGCACATCCTTATTGCATGGTATAATACTCTTGAGGATAATCAGGGATTTCATCATGTCTTCCTTCATGAATGAGGAAGGGAAGGGTAAAATGTTCTCACCCTAAATGATGCATATCATACTAATCCTATTGTCTAGGCTACTAGAACCTATCAAGGGAATGTAGAGATTGAGTATGATCAATTTTCTCTGCCCAATGTTTGAAGTCATGCTCTGGACCATAAATGAGCATGTTAGACCTATCAAGTACACAAATGCATGGCACCACTCTATCTACTTGTGCCTCAGTGCATTATTACCTTTAATCAAGGAAGGTATGTGGTGTGTCTACATATCGAGAACACTCTCCATGATAAGGTCTATCACCCATAGGGGTATCCCTCATAGGGCTCCCTTGTAGGTGTTTTTTATGTCCCATTTTCCTAGGATTTGATTGAGTAGAGGCTCACTAGGGAGGTATGACCAAATTCCTAGGGCTAAAGTGAATATGACTCATATCTCTTAGTCCACTCTCCACAACTTCCACCCATGATTGGGTTTGGCTATTGATGCACACCATTGTTACTCTCTACCAACCCTATATGATTAACTCCTTTAAAATTTTTAATGAAATAGCCCACAATAAAGAAAAACACTCAATAAATTAAGTGATTATCTCTTTTAAGTTTTAGATATGAATACCTAAACTATTTTGTGTGTTTTATATGTGTTGTTTTTAAATACAACCTTGTATCATGTGTTTGAATTTCATTGGATGATAATATTATGTTTAATTATATTTCACTTGTATGCTCACAACTCGACAAGTGGCAATGAAATTCATGATCACATAAACACACCAAAGTATGGAGATGAAACCCATACCCTGTCAAGGAGCACAGGTCCTACCAGTCCTCACCTAGCTTTCACTTGATCAAAATTATGCCCTATGAAGAGAAGTACATGTAAATTTTCCAATATATGTCACATATTGAAGCCATCCTTGGCAAATAACAATGGTTCATGGGATTTGAGGCAATGGGTGGATATGAAAGCCACCGTCACTAACCTCTACTAGTAGTTGGTGATGAAATCCAACTCACTAGTGTTCAAGTGGAACATGGTGTGTGTGGTTATTTTTAAGCCAAAATAAAGTAAACAATGAAGCATTCAATGATATTTCACTAAATGCAAAGAAATGAGGTTTTACTTTCATAAAGTCTAGATAAAAAGTAACCTAGAAGATGCAAACCCTAAATGAGAACCTACCCATTGGGTAGGCTACAAGTAAGCAAACCATAGAGATGCATTTCTACTTAGTTCCTTTCTAGTTTTTCTTATTATTTTTGTTGTTTTCTCAGTTATAGAAAATCCAATCCAACTTCTAATTTTAAAGCAATCAAAAGAGATAAGAAAAACCATATTTCAGTAGTTCTAAACAACAGAAATGAAAACAAAGGGTTTTTAAACCTACCTCAATGGCATATAAGCATGTTGCTGGATTTTGGAGCAAAAAAAAATCTATTTTGTGGTCATCCTAGGGTGGAATGGTGGCTATTTTGATGGCAATCCCAGGGTGGGATGGTTGTGTGGTCATCCCATGGTGGAACGGTCAGTAGTCAAAAGGTCGTTTCAAGACAGGACGACCAGTACCTGCAATAGAAAGCAAGAAAAAATAGGGTTAAAACTTCAATAAAAGTAATAGGGACAGGGTCCCATCATGATTTCCACTAAATTAGGGGAAAAATGGTGCACCTAATGAAGCTAAAAAATATGCATCTATCGCTAATAAGTGATGAGCATCAAAATGGGAGCATTCAAGTAAGCATGGAAAGATAACCAAAATGCACAAAATGAAGTGAAATGAAGATTTCTTATATTATTTTGATTTATAAAAACCACGGTTACATAAATTTCCCCTTGAGGGCTCTATATTGATCCAATTATTACAAAATGGGTGCCCAAGGATCAATTCCTTTCAAACAAGGATGATTGCACTTCCAATGTTCTTTCTCGTACCCACAATGGAGGTGGGCAAACCTATGGTGTCACTAATTTGTTATTTTCCGTTATGATCTTTTATTCCTTCCTAATTCACTGTAAAACCTGCACCTACACACAAAGAAACCAGATTTGTTAAATAGCAAGTGCATAATGTGAAATATGTGAAATCCCCTAATGCATGGAAAGACTAGAAAATGTAAATTTACAATGCACATATCTAAAACAACTCTAAATGATCTGAAATTGCATATATGTGTAAAATAGATGATTTTGATAAGATATAATTGAAAATAGAACATAAATTGCATCTGATGGCATGATGCATTCATAGTTTACCTATAAAGCCTTTAAAACCCAAAACAAGTAATTTATGGATAAAAACGCATCCAAATGAAATAAAAATTTTAAAGTATCCATAAAACATTATTTTAAGAGAACCCATATGGTCATATTTTCAAAATCAATAAAATTTTCATGTGCATCTTCATATGGCCCACAAAAGCCTGTAAAACACTAAAAATGCAATATCTTGCTTAATATGACTCCAAAATGCATGAAATTTGGACAGGAGATTCATATTCTACTCTATAATATGCCTAAAAAAACATTAAATAAATAATGCACATATATATAACTGGAAATTGCAGGGATTGTGGTGACTGTCATAGATTAGGGATCATCCTAGGGTGGGACGACCATCAATTTTGCACTCATTTTGCCACAAATACTTCTGTGAATTGGTTAGGGACATACTAAATAGTGTTTTCATTAAATTTTATGGTGAAAATCAATCTTATGATTTAGTTTTTCAAATAAATTGTGCCTCCTAGATCACTCGCAAACCTCCTTCACTAGGTAGATATTTCGAGGAAAAAGGGCACAAAAAGGTGAGGGGAAATCTTGGTAGCACTTCATTGATATATCTCAAAACTTCTATCTATATTTTATATGGAAAATGGATCCAATTTATAGCCAAATGAGGCCTTTGGTAAAATGGGCATGCAAGGGAATGCAAGGTAAGAGGTACCACTTGTCAAAAATTGAGGATGCATTGGAGGGGGAAGAGAATCTCCCATTTTGGACTCCATTATATAGCATGTCATAAGGATTATGTATCCTTATGTCATGCATTCTCTCATAGCTAGGATAAATGGCAGTTTATGGGTGCCATTTGTCCAAATTTGACTTTTTGGGAGTCAAACCTTGTGGCCATCCCACCCAGGGATGGTTGCTTTGCCACCATCCCTCGATGGGATGACCATGAACTGTGACCATCCCATGGTGGGATGGTCATGCCTGTGTGGCCCAAAACCTCTCAAAAGTTGGGTAGAGCCTTCATAGAGTGGTTAGGACCACTATTAAACCTTTGAGGGTTGCCCAAGGTGGCCATATGATGTCAATTAGACCAATGCTTTTTGTACCTTAATTGGATTGACATTATTTTAGTGTCTACAATATCCATAGTTTCTAAATTTATAATTAGGGATATATAAGGAGTTCTAAATCAATATAGATAATTGAAATTTAGATATTATTTTTGATATTTGAGAGAATATTAATATATCATTGATAGAAAGTTGAAAACTGCATTTTGAATTAGTCTCTTGCTCTAATTTATGATATATACGAAATCCAAATTAAAGGTCTTGAAAATAAAGAACCTTATCAAAACTTGAAGGTGCATTATAAATTATATTTAACTTTCTATTTATTCATTAATAGGGAAAAATAAGGTGAAAAATAGAAGTTGAACATAAGCGAGATAAAAGGGATTCAACTCAAGGAAAACTAAGAGAGCTAAGCATATTATGAAAATCATATTGCACTCAAAATCATTTGGAGATACAAAGTATTTTATAAAACTTGAGCAATTGAAATGATCTTATCAAACTTGATCTTTTACTAAAATAATTGGGAGTTAAAAATTTATTCTACCTAGATGTAACAACCCTGATCTGATTACTCACTTGGTTGACCAATGAAAGTTCTCTAAAATCTAGGATATTATTTTCCTAGAAAGTTTATCTCTTAGTCTAAAATATTTTCCTAACTTAGAAGGTTTGCATTCAGACTATCATTTTTTTGGATCATCTAATCATTTTTATAGTTACTACAAACAATATTGCATAGGCATAACATACCACTTGTGGGTATAATATTGTTGCATCCAGTCACCCAAGTGGATGATTGGCAAAATCCTATGAAGTTGTCATTCAATAGAATAAAATATTCTCATTTATAATATGCAAGTTCCATCATGAGGTTTGTACCATGACAAGGTTTGTCCTCTAAGGCCCATAACACCTAGAGGGTGGATGCCTTTTTCACTAACTCTTTTTACTAAACCTTTGATGTTTTGGTCGAATTGTTCCTAATCGATATAAAAGAATTTTGTGAAATAAAAGAAGATAATATAGTAATCTATTCAAAATGTAAAGTATTGGCATGATTTAGAAGGTTGAAATCATCACAGGAAAGGTCAACAACCATTGAGCCAAAAGAAACATGTAGTAGAAGAGTTTCCAAAGAGGAAAAGGTAATTAGAGAACATCATTACCACAACTTGTTAAAATGAGAAGCACCACCACCATGTTCAAGAGGAGAACCCACCATTTTATGAAAGCAAAGGTGAATATTGAAAGCACGGAGAGGCAAGTATTTTAAAGGCACAAGCTAGTGTCTACTAAATTTATGTATAGTAACCAAAAATATTTAAAGAGGCACAAAATATCAAGTTCTAATAAGCATAGTACCATTAGTGAGCAAAGCAATGCAAAATCTAGGTATATTCTATGTTGAAGATTTAAAAAATTGTAGACACTAAAATCATGTAAATCAGATAATATTGCCAAGGCACCACTCTTATTAACACCATATGACCCCATTGGGAAATCCTCAGGGGTTAATTAGGTGTCCCAACCACTTTTTGTAAGGTTTATCCCACTTTTGGAAGGTTTTGGGCCATTTATCCATGGTCGTCCCACCCCAGGATGACCACAGTTCATGGTCATCTTACCTAAGGATAGCCATAGACAACTATTGCTGGGTGGGGTGGTCATGGTATAGACCCCTCAAAATTCAAAGGGTGGGACAAATGGCAATCATTTTCTACCATTTATCCCACCCAATCACTCATGATATATTGGGAGGTTGTCATAGCCATTAGGTACTTCAAATTATAGGTCCAAATGGGAAGACTCTTCCACCCTATGCATGGCAAAGGTATTGCCAAGTGGCGACACCTGCCTTGCATGCCCAAACTTACCCATTTGACCCCTTTGAACTCTTGGGATATAAATTGGAGTTTTTTCACTCAATTTCAAAGAGATACTTTTGCAAGCATCAACCATGAAGTGCTACCGATATTTCCCCTCACCTTGTACCCTCACATTTTCCCTTGGAAACCTCATCAATTGAAGGCGTTTTCAAGACATCCCCAAATACGCACATCCTTTCTAAAACCTATCAATTCTTGTGAGTTAATTTACCAAATTTGATGACAACATCCCTAGGAGGATTCTAAACCAAATCCATGTGGAATTTGTGGTAAAACCACCCTATTTTATGGTTATCCCCACTAGGTATGGTTAAGAGTACCAGTTGGAACTCTCAGGTATGGCCATGAATTGGTACATAATTTTGATCCAATTTTAGTATAGATCAATTTAATAGCATTATATTAGCATCATATTCAATTTTGGTGAAGTTTGGAGTGGTTTTGATTTGGTAATTATGGTTTTTGTGATTACAGTCCTAGTTGGCCCTCTCAGGGATGGCCATAGGTTCTTCTCATAATATCACTTTAATTTTTGCTCAGATATTTACAAAATCATATTATATACATCATACTAAGTTTTCATGTCATTTGGAGTAGTTTAGCTATGTTTATTGCACTTTTTATATTCAATATTGCATGCATTTCATAGGTTTTATCATCATACACATATGCTATTAACATATTTCAATTCATTTTGTGTAGGTATAGACATTCTAGTGCATGAGGGAGGACCTAAAGAGTAGAAGAAAGATATCTCAAAGTAGCAGCAATGCAAGCCTGCTCTTCATTGTGAGTGCAAGAGGAACATTGAAAGCATGCCATAGGTTCATGGAGGGATTAGATTCCTTAAAATTTATAACTTGAAATGTATCAAATTGAAAGCCCTCAAGGGGATGTATTGTAACCTCTTATTTGACAAATTAATAAATACAAGGAGAACCCCCCATTTTCTTAACTTATTTGTCACTTATTTTTTTACTTTATCATCTCTTTTGCATGCTATAATAGACCATTATATGCATTTCAATTTCAATTTTTAGGCAAACCATTTTTCACACTCTTCAATGGTGATCACAGTGGGACCCTTGTACCTTTTCAATTTTGCCATATTTAACCTTGTATTTGTACTTTGTATGTTGCAAGTTCAAGCCATTTTGGACTGAAATGACCCCTGAATTCCTAGTTGGAACTCTTAGGTATGGGCACAACAACCATCCCACCTAGGGATGACCTCCAAATTTGTAGCCATCCCACCCATGGATGTCCACAAAACCAAGGGTTTTATGCTCAAATTTCTAGAAACAACAATTTCTATAACATATAAGGTAAGTACCTAAACCTTCAATTTGCATTAGGGTTGTTCAAAAAAGGGTAATTTGAAGTTTTTAATATATTTATTTAGGTGATTAAAATCTAGATTTCCCCTTTCCTAAATTCCAAAATAATGAACAAAAGAAAAATAGGAAAAATAATAGTCTTAGATATGCATTTGAGTGGTTTTCCTGCATGTGACCTGCCTAAGGGTTAGGTTTTCATATAGGCTAAATATTTTTTAGGTTCCTTATTTATTTATGCATCTAATTTTGAAAGTAAAATGCTTCTTATGCATTTAGTGAAAATTCATTGAATGTTACTTTGTTTACTTTCATTAATTATAAAAGGAACCACACACACCATGCCACTTTTAAATGTTAGTGAGTTGGAATTCATCCCCAACCACTAATAGAGTTCAATGATGGTGGGTTTCATCTCCACCCATTGGCTCAATTCTTATGAACCTTATTTTGGTCAATACAAGCTCTAAGAACAATCATAGCTTGTGGAATAGAGCACGTATCTCTCTTCGAAGAGGTATATCATTAACCATAGTGAATTGGGTGAGGATTGGAAGGACATGTACTCCCTGATCGGGTATGGGATTCATATCCATATTTTGGTGGGTTTATGTGACCAAAATTTCATTGTCGGTTGTCGATCTATGAGCATATAGGTGAAATCCCTTTAATAATTGAGAATTACATCAACAACATTCAAACATGTGAAAAGAGATTTCTTTACAAAACAATAAATATAAACACACTAAATAGTTTAGGAACACATATCAATATTTAAAAGAGATAAACATTTTTATGCTTCTGTGTTTCTATTTTTGTGTGTTTGAATCATTAAAATTTGTAAAGGAGATAATCACATAGGGTTTTAGAAAAAATAGTCATGGTATATGCCCATAGCCAAGCCCACTTAAGGGATGACATTGTGGGGAGTAGGCAAGGATATGTAAATCATATCTGATTTGACCCCAAGGACATGGTCATACCTCCTTGGTGGCCTCCTACTCTCCCAAGTCCTAAAGTGTCAGATAAGGGACCTAGCCTACAAGGGATCCCTACACAGGGTACCCCTATAGGCCACAATCCCAATAAGGGGAATTACTTCCCAATTATGGACACATAAAACACCTTCTTTCAAGAAAGGAAACCATGCAATGAGGCACCTACACATAGAGAAATACCACGTATTTGTGTTCTTGCTCAGTCTACCTTGCACACTTGTGTGTAGGATCAAGACTATACACCAAGGGTAGGGCTAAATGATCATATTACGCTCTCAAATCACCCTTATCCAAAGTACAAATATCAATATGAGTATGATACTCATCGCATGGGGTGAGCCAATTTTGTCCTTGCCTTCCTCATTGATGAAGGAAAACATGAGGAAAGTCTTGACTATCCTCAACATAATTACTCCACACAAGCATATCATGTCTCTATGCAAACAAAATATCAAGAACATATGTTTAGGAGTGAACCTTAAGTAAATGTGACTTCTCTTAATCGAGGAAAACTTGTAGTAGATCTCACAAATCCTCTTGAATAGGATAGGTATTAGGGAAATAGTTCTAGGGCACATAGGCCTCACATAGCTAAACAAATAAACCAACTAGTCAAAAGGTATCCTGATCATAAAGCTAATTTTAATAAACTTTGGTTAGATAAACAATTCTTGGATCTCTTAGATCATCGACAATAGTTAGAAATACAAAGACTTGAATAGCAGATTCAAGAAACATTGCATAATGGGGTTCCTACTCCAAGCATGCATAGATAGGAGGCTCATCAGAGGCAACCCACTTTCCATAAAAATAGGTCTCTTAGGCCTAATAAAATTTTTCCACCTTGACCTCCTAGGCCTGATCAGAACTTACCTACTAGGCCTAACATAGATCACCTTCAACAAAATTTAGTTCCTCCTTGTAGGCCCATTCAAGAAACACCTTACGGGGCTTATGACAATTTGGAACAAGATGAGGAATACCTAGAAGCACCTTTTTGAGGTATGGTTGATGACAATAAACCACCTCAACATATGCTTAACATTCCTCACCCCCCTCTATGGGTCCAAAATAAATAAGAGGAGATTAAAGCCTCTGATGCATATTAAACATTGCTTGAGCACATGGAAACTATAGAGATTAAGACAACTAGGATTGGGCTTCAATAGCCCACCTTGTGCCAGTTGCACAATCAACCACTACATCCATCTATACCTTCCCCTCCATACCCTAAGAATTTTAAAATACCCAAATTGGATATATTTAAGGGGGAGGAAGATGCACATAAGCACGTCACTAGGTTCATGAACCAATGCTTCAACATCTAGGAGAATGATGCATTACTCTTGAGAACATTTTTTATTACCCTCTTTGGTCTAGTTGTAGAGTGGTTTAATCAACTTCTAAGACACAACATCTATACCTTTGAACAATTTGCAAATGCAGTATTGGAACGTTTCACCTTCAATACCAAGATAAAAGTGACCTTAACTGGCCTCACAGGGTTAAAGAAATATGAATATGAGTCCATCACAAAATATGATAATAGGTGGTGAACCCTGCTAGCTAAGCTACCATACTTATTGCCAGTGTCTGAGTTGATTCAAATTTTTTCAAAGAGCTATCTAAAATCAATATCATTATTATTACAACTCTTACAGTATTCCACTCTTGAAGATGCTCTAGCATAGGCTAGAACCATAGAAGAAATTAAAATTCAAGAGGGAGAAATCTCAAAACCTCGCAAGGAGTGGACTAAAAATCCAAAGGGTAATCTAGCACAATAAAAGCTGGAAGTAGTCAATCAAGTTGCCATCAATATCGCAAGGCCTGCACAAACAACGCTACCTCAAAATGCAAGTTATTAGGCCCAACCTCCTCCTAAGAGTTACAACAATAATACCCAAGAAAATCAGGTGTAAAATTAGCAACACTACCATAGGTGATAGTACACGTCCTTCACTAAATCAATGGACTCCCTATTTGATCATCTATGGGCTACCAAAGCGATTACTTTACTAGAAAATCAGCCTATAGACCCGAGTATAGGAAAATAAAAGCCTATGGGATGTTGAGAAGAACTATTTTGTAGATATCATAGGCAAATTGGACATGACTTGCCAACATGCTACGATTTCAAAAACCTAGTGCAAGATATGATTGAGAGGAACGATCTTCAAGTGGATAATCCTCTCACCACAAGTAAACAATAGATGGGTGTTTTCAAATATCCATTACCCACTCATGAGGTACAAGTATCTCCTTCCAAGCAAATGAATGAGTTCAAGGTGGCACCCTCTCTACAAGGGTTCATCAGGATGGTTAATATTGTGACTAGGAATAGATTCTACCCACGTAAATTTGCACCACCTACAACTTCAAGTGATATTCCATTAATTTCATAGCCTCTACCACCTTCAGTGTAAAGCCTTCCACCTCATCCAGTGGTGGAAATAAAAAGTAAGTTGGCTCAAAGCTTACAAACAACATCGGCTAGAATTTTTATATACGAGCTTATTCAACAATATCCACCTTATAGAGAAGCTCTTATGGACATTATTAAGTCGATTGAATTGTAGCCCCAAGATTCTAACTCCTTTATCAAATTTTTGGGGCACATTAAATAGTGTAAGGAACCAGTGATCACGTTCCATGAGCATGAACTCAAATCAATAGTGAGTGATGTGGTTGATCCTCCTCTACACATCATTGCATGTGTGAATGAAACACCATACAAGAGAGTTTTAATTGACACTGGTTTGTCAAGTAACATAATAACCACTAGTTCTCTCAAACATCTAGGAATTCTATCATCCCATGTTGTTACATCTAATTACACCCTTCGAGCATTTAATGATACGATATGATCCACATTAGAAACTATAGTTCCACCCATTTATGTGGGATGAAAAAACTATACCAACATTGTGTCATGTTTTGGAGGGTGCAATAGCCTACAATATATTGCTAGGTAGACCTTGGATTCAGGACATGAAGTGTGTCCCCTCCATAACTCACCAATGTCTAAAATATACTTATGAAGGGTAGGGACACATCATCTCTATAGACCTTGATCCCTTTAAGTATTGCAACTTGGTGTAACAAATCCCTGAGTTGACCTTACCATCGAATCATGTTGACTTCCAACTAAACACATATGTTAAAGATCCACTTCCATCACCATCACCTTTCATTACCCCATTACAATCTTCCTCCATACTAGCATCATTATTGGCACCTTCAAAAAAATTGCCATCATCGTCATATCATCCATAGAGAAACATGTCTAAGAAGCCAATTGATGAGATCCTTTCCATCATGTCTACCATATCTAGGAAAGAGATTCCTAGTTTAGTAGAAAAGGAACCATCTCATGAGGTACATATTGATTCATCTCAAACCTTGCTTCCATCTCCTCCACCTTCATCATCCTAGGTTACAATCCATTTAGCCAATATAGGCTTAGGAGAATACCTAGTGAGAAAAATCACAACAGTTCTAGCCATTGAGATGGTGCAAGATATGGGATGACCTCATCTCCCTATAGGTAGCATCGTACCTCTAGGCATACCACCTAATAAATAAATATATATATATATATATGGGGGTATCGAATATGGAACATTACCAATTCCTCAACAAGAAGAATATGAGGAACCTTTCTCCGAGGATATAAATTACATGTCAAATATTGACTATGCCTTGCAATATCTACATCACTACCATTGGCATGGCTATGGTCTAGGATTATATGAACAAGGTACTCATGTTCCTTACCAACAAAAATATTAATTACCATATGATAAATCTGGTTTAGGACACAACAAGTCGATACCTTTAGATGTACTCATAGAGAGTTTATACTGCCTAGGTTTGAAATATAGGGATGAGATTGCATGTGATCCCTATGCTAATCAAAATCATGTATACTCATTGGGAGATTACTTTCCCATAAATATGATATATCAAGGGTTATCTTATGATTTTACCCAATCTTAGGAAGTGGGTGAAGGTTTGCATACCCTTCCATCTTATAGTGAGGAAGAGGATCAATGTCCTCCTCACGAATGGACAATGTATGACGAGTCATACTATGGTATAATAATCATCAACTACCCTAGTTCAAATAAGGAATATGAGTACGTCATATCATTATATGATGAAGAAGAATTCTATCTACATATGTTCTCGTTACAACACCCTATATGGAAATAGTTTATACCCAAATAGGAGTAAGTTCATCATATACCCTATATACCACCACCAATCATTCCACCACCACCATAGGCACCCTAGAAATTATAATGATAACCCATAGATAGGTTGTCTATAGATAGGGAAGCCATAGATAGGGGGTCCATAAAAAGACATCTATAACCCCTTTGGTCACCCTAAAATTCTCCAAGGTGGTCTACGACCCCTTTGGTCACCCTAAAATACTCCAAGGTAATATACAACCTCTTTGGTCACCCTAAAATACTCCAAGATAGTTTATGATCCCTTTGGTCACCCTAAAATGCTCCAAGGTGGTCTACAATCCCTTTGGTCAACCTAAAATGCTCCAAGGTGGTCTACAACCCCTTTGGTCATCCTAAAACACTCCAAGGTGATCTACGACCCCTTTAGTCAACCTAAAACACTCCAAGGTGGTCTACAACACCTTTTTTCATCCTAAAATACTCCAAGATGGTCTATAACCCCTTTGGTCAACCTAAAAAACTCCAAGATGGTCTACAACCCCTTTGGTCAACCTAAAATGCTCCAAGTTTATCTATGACCCCTTTGGTCAACCTAAAATGCTCCAAGGTGGTCTACAACCCCTTTGGTCAACCTAAAATACTCCAAGGTGGTCTACAACCCCTTTGGTCACCCTAAAATGCTCCAAGGTAGTCTACAACCCCTTTGGTCACCCTAAAATGCTCTAAGGTGGTCTATGACCCCTTTGGTCACCCTAAAACACTCTAAGATGGTCTAGGACCCCTTTGGTCAACCTTAAATGCTCCAAAGTGGTCTACAAACCCTTTGGTCACCCCAAAAAATCCCAAAGGTATCTATAAATCCTTTGGTCACTAAAAATCCCCACTGGCATTCACTAAGCTTATTGGTTAAATTCTATATACCTATATATCAAAAATCCAAAAACATCATTAAAACATAAAAAACATTAAAATATTACATTGCATTACATTTCATATCATTGCATTATAACATCACTTGCATTAGGTATACCCATTATTGCATTTTGTATTTTAGAGTTGATCATACATGTCTAGCACCAGGGATGTACACTAGGCATCTATCAAAATCAATGTTGTCAAAAGGTTAGTTTTACCACCTGTTTACATTATAGTTATCATTTCCATCCACATTCCATACTGTGTGTCTGTTTCCCTTCACTTAGCCATTGTTCATAAGGCATATTTAAGGTTTTTGATCACTCAACCGTCTCTATTTTTATTTTTAGATTTTGTAGAAAGATATCATGATTTTTAGAACATAGAATCCTGCTTAGATTGTACCTTGTATATGTCAAAATCCCAACACACTTTCACACTAATAAATCCAAGTATTTCACAAAGAAATATGAAACCTATAAAGTGGTATGTGTTACCTTAAGTAAAAAAAAAATCTCACACATCCCTTGTGCGAATGGATCAAAGATGTTGAGAATTGACAAAAGGACAAGCTCCTCCTTACCGCAAACAATCAAAATCCCTTGCTTCAATCCAAATTGGGGTAAGTATCCAAAAGAGAAAAATAAATAGTGGTTGTTACCACTTAACAATATTTAAAATAAAAAATGGTTTTCACCATTACCAAAAGAAAAAAAGCACAATAAAATAGTGGTTATCACCACTACCAAAATACCTTTCTCACTAAAACAAAAATGATCAAATTCCTAGAAAAATTTAAATATAAAAGAAAAGAAGAGAGTACTGAACTTGAATCCCTATAATTCTCAAAATTTAACAACCATAAGGTGATCCTAATTACAATTTATGTGGCATCAAGCCTTCCTGGCAATGGATGTATCCTTACACATGATGATATATCTATCACATAAGCAACCTTATTTTGTATAGACCAATGTTTGCATGTGAATGAGCTAGTTTTTGGTAGCCTATATTGCATAGTGGTCTAATCCAACTACATAAAAAATTCAGTATAATGATACTCGTAGGGTGATATTCAGTACAAATTGGTTGCATCAATCATGTTTGGCACTAGGGTAATTTTATGCATTATAATAGAAATACTCACATGCACACATAGGTATATTGAATATCTTGGTCATCATAGCAGTTTTATGCCTTGCCAAAATTCTTGCATGGTTAATATACAACTTTTGATTAACTAGAGTTGTTAATTCTCATGAAAATCCCAAGCACATCATATAATATTATATTATTCATTTTATTTCATATCATGCTATCACATGTTTTTTTAATTTACATTTTCACAATTTGTTACATAGTGTCATGATAACATTACAATGATGAGATAAATTTTATACAGTCTATGGTGCTAGCATATAGTATGTCAAATAGTATTCATAGTCCATAATACAGGTTAAAAAAACATCCATTTCATTATGCATACACTCATGTACATATCATCAAATCACATCATATTACAATACATGCATCCATGATAAGCATCCATAAAAGCATCAGTAAAGCAAACATAAGCATTGCATACATCTAATAAAGTAGTAAAGAAACACATGATGACAATAGAAAAACTTATATATATATATATATATATATATATATATATATATATATATATATATATATATATATATATATATATATATGTATGTATGTATGTATGGGGTAAAAAGATACATCATAATCCAAAAACTACCCATAGGCTACAATCAAGTGGATCCTTAGGCCTCATGCCCCAAAATGAAGAACACAAGCTTATACTGAGAGGGGGGTGAACAGTATAAGACCACTTTTTACTTTTCTTTCCCAATCAATATTATGCAATGTATAGATAGCAATATCAATAGCAGTAATCAAAGCAATGCACAAATCACCACACACAATAGAGACACCAAAATTTACGTGGTTCACCCAATGTGGGCTACTCCACGGAGAAAATATTTCACTAAAATTTTCTCAATCAATCTCTTGGGAATCCTTTCCCTATTACAATGTTTATGGATCTCTATCCAAAGGAGACACCAATCCCCTAATCAAATTTTATGGATCTCTATCCATAGGAGACACCAATATCCTAACTCTGCTCTAGTTGGTGATCCTCTAGAAGACCTCTACCTCCACTACCCTTAGAAAATGGAACTCTATCCATAGAAGACACCTGTCTTCCCTACTCTGGCTGGAGATCTCTATCCTCAACTCTATCACCTCCAAAGATCTATCTCAAATATATACTAAACATAGTCCTTCGGTCTAGCACAAATCTATCCTCAATATCTATCTCTGGTCTGGCACAAACCTATCCTCAAATCTGCACCAAAATCTATCCTCAAATCTATACTAAACATAGTCCTTTGGTCTAGCACAAATCTATCCTCAATATCTATCTTCAAGCCTTAACTCAAAGCTTGACTCAATCTCAAATCAACTCTACTGGATCTTCCCCAAACCTTAACTCAAGGTTTGAACAAATCAATCAATCAACTCTGCTCTCAAGTCTTCTCAAAGACTTATCTCAAATATGCCTTGTAAGCTTCCACAAAATCTCACACCAATCTATCCTCAAGTCCTCTCTAGAACTTGTCCAATCTGCTCAATAAGTTCTCACAAGAACTTATCCAAATATGCTCTCAATCTGTATTGTAAGCTTCCACAAAAGCTTACCCAAATCTATCCACAAGTCTTCTCAAAGACTTACCTCAAATCTGCTCAACAAGTCCACACTAGAACTTGTCCAATCTCATAGAAACATAAAGATAATTGTTAGAGACTCAATATGCTCTATACTCATCACAATGCTCAATTACTTTCAATCACTCTTTTAGAAACATACAGAATTGTTAGAGACTCAATATGCTTCACATTCACCTCAATGCTCAATCACTTTCAATCACTCTTTCAAAAACATACAGAGAATTGTTAGAGACTCAATATGCTTCACAATCACCTCAATGTTCAATCACTTCCTCAAATCAATTCAGAATATAGAATAGTTTGTTTTATAGAACTTGAACAATCACTTCACACATCCACTTGACTAGGCTCAACCAACTCTACTCAACCAATCACTCAATGAAATAATCCTTGCTTACAAACCCTAGTCCAAGCATATGAACCTTCACTCAAAATATTTCCAACAATGCTTATCAACCAATATCACATAACAATGATACTCATGTTCTTTTCAAACCCTAGTTCAAGTTCTTCACTCAACCAATGGCTTCAACAACAATGCTTATAAAACAATCTCACATAACAATGATACTCATGTTCTTTTCAAACCCTAGTTCAAGTTCTTCACTCAACCAATGGCTTCAACAACAATGCTTATAAAACAAGGTTTTAACAACAACTCTTTATTCCAGAAAACCTTGAAGCATTAACTCAACACACTCAATAAGGAGACCTACTTAAGTCCTTTTCACTCCAAACTTGTTTTCCAGAAAACCAACCAATCAACTCAACTATGGAAGAATGTGCCCATACCTTTTTCTTGATGATGAAGGAACCTCAAAAATCTGCCACAACCACAAACACTTCTTTGCCAAGCTCAAAGAAGTTATAAGATGATAAACTCTCTCAAAGATACAATGTAAATATCAAAACTTACATACACCTTATTACTCCATCTTAAAGAAATCATCCATCAACAATAATTGACCAAACACACCTTACTCTTCTCAATATTGCAATAATTGATTAAGTCACTTTACCAAATATATGCAATAAATCAATTTTTAATTCCCTAAGGTAAAAACAATATTACCCTAGTAAATTTCCATTTACCACTTAGGTAAATATCATAACCAATTTACCCCTTATCTCTCCCTAGCCTTAGCAAAGCAAAGAATAATTTTTATTTCTATTAACAACCCTTATCTCTCCACAACCTTAGCAACTTAATTAAAAATTAAATCAAAAATATAAAAACCTTTTATATCTCCCACTCTATATTTCATGGGATTCGATCTTGCACTCTCTCCCTTGCTAGCACCTTGGTCGTGACTTGCTAGCCATGTGAGCCAAGCGCTCACGTGCCCACTAAAAGCGTAGAAGGTACTTTAATATTTCTCTGAATCCTTTAGAGCCCTTGGCTCCCTTCTCCTCTTGCCACGTAGCGTGTTCGATGCGCTCCCTTCTTATTGAATGCATGAGCCTTTTTGTTCGCTGCTCCTTGGCACTTTCTCCATGAATCTTAGCATGATTTTTGGTGCAGAAATAATCGGAGGAAATTCGAATGCTTGGTTTTGAACTTAGGCAAAGGTTTAAATACCTTTTGCCTTCCAAATATTGCACGTCGATGGTGTATTAAACTTGGACGTCGATGCCTTTATAATATGCATAATTAATTTATAAATCATTTAAATTCTATTTAGAATTTAAATTTTATAAATTAACTTTGTAACCTTTGGCTTTATAAAAATTAAAGCCTCCTTGGGGGTTAAATAAAAACTTTTTGTTGCTCATAATGATTTAATAAAAAATCATTTTGCCACCATGGTTTTAATAAAAACCTTTATATTTAAAAAAACCTTTATTTTTGCCTCACATAATATAAAAATAATATTATGACATCTTTTCAATCAACCTCTCGCATTATTCCTTTTGACCTTTTGACATCAACTGTAGCTTATTCCTTGACATCAATGACAACTTCGTTCCTTGACATCAATGACAACTTTGACTCAAAATGTCCAACAATCTCCCCCTTTGTCATTGATGGCAACCCAAATTATTTTTACCAAAAACTTAACCTTTTCTTTGTTCTGCTCCCCCTGGGACATTGCTCCCCCTGGCTCAATGCTCTCTTCAAATCTCTCCTCTTTACTCAAATACCAAATCTCTCCCCCTTACTCAAATCTCTCCCCTTTGACATCAATGGCAAAGGGTCACCTTTGGGGCTCGGGGCTAAGAATGAGTCTCTTAGCTTAGCCCCTCCCCCACCTCCTCTTGAGGTGGTTAATTCTAGGGTGGGAGTATTTCTACTCCCAACAAGCACTAGTCTTTACCTTTATCCTCTTTTCTTCTTATCTGATCCTTCTGATTCCTCTGATTATTCCTTTCCATGTCCATGTTCCTGTCCATGTCCATTTTCTTGTTCCTATTCCTATTCTTGTTCTTGTTCATGTTCATATCCTTGTTCCTGTTCCTATTCCTGTTCATATCCATATCCCTTTTCTTTTCTTTCCTATTCCTGTTCATACTTGATTCTGGAATGTCTGCTCTACACCACTTTGTTGTGTGTCCATCATTATTGCACTTATAACACTTAATGTTATTATTCCTTGGAGGTGCAAATATCTTAGGATTTCTCCTAGTGAAGCCATATCCTTTTCTATCATGAACCCTGCAATTCATTGCCTTGTGACCAAACTGATTACATGAGTAGCAATACCCATGGAAAAGTTGTCTGTTTCTAAAATTTCCATATTCCTGTCTTTCATGTGTCCTGCATTGTGAAGCCATGTGTCCAAACTTGTGACATGAGAAACACCTTCCATTGAAATTTCCTTGTCTTGACCTCATTGGTCTCTTAGTCTCTCTTGACCTATTCTGATTGTTGTTCCATCTATTTCTTCTTTGTGCATTATTCCTGTCCTTGTTGAACTTTCTGTTGTCCAACTCATCCTCAGATGTCTCACTTTCTCTTACATTGTCTTCTTCTAAATTTCTTCTTAAGTTTCTTCTCCTTCAGAGCTTGAGGTTGACTTCTCTTCCCATTTCTTTTGTTCTTGTTCAAATCCAAGACCTATCTTGCTTGATGTAGGCTTTTGTATCTTGATGAACTTATCTAAGTTCTTTGAGCTATTTTTGAACCCTTGTAGCTTGAATTTGGAGTTTTTGACTTCCATATTTAATGAAGCTACCTCTTGTTCTAGCCTTTCACATTCTAAGACCTTTGCTTCTAACTTATCCTTGAACTTCTTTGTCTTAGCCTTTGATTTGTCTAGATCCTCTATAAGCATTTTTCTCTCTTCATCACATTCTTGAAACTGAAACTCAAGTTTAGAGTTTTGCTTTCTTACCTTCTTTACTATGTCAAGAGCATAAATAAGTTCTCCCTTGAGATCATATCCTTCTTTATCTGATTCTTCCTCTATTTGTTTGCCTTTGTCCACATCTTCATTTTCTTTTGACTTGTCTTCTATAGGATCACTTTCTTCTTTCTCTAGAGCCATTAGAATATTCTCTTCTGGTCCTTCAAGTGTATCTTCATATTCATCATCACTAAAACTGAAACCATTTCTTGTACAACTATCTTCAAGATGTCCAAAGTTACCACATCTAAAACACTTGAGAATTATTGGTGACCTTTTCTTGACTTCTTTTTCTTCAATCATAAATAGGACTTCATCATTATCATTATCTAAAAAATTATTATCACTATCACTTGAGTACTTACTTGCCTTGTCTACATAGTAGCTCCTCTTTTGCCTTTGGAAGAACTTATTTCCTTGTCTGCTTTGTCCATCCTTGCTTTTATTTTGATGCCTGTATCTTTCTGATTCCCTATTTCTATGATCCTATTTTTCTTCATCATTGTTATTCTTAGCTTCTTGACAATCAGTTGCATAATGACCATACTTTCCACAATTGAAACATCTAATAGATTTTGCATCTCTAGATCTTCTTGAATCCTTATTCCTTCTACCATAATTAGCTTCTTCATCATTGGATGACTCATTGCTTGATTCTGACTTCTTACCCTTTGTCTTCTTGATTGCTTTGAAGGATGCTTCCTTCTGGGGATTAGGTTCTTTTGTTCTCAACTCAAAATTTGTAAGAATACCAAGCAACATATCTCTTGTCAAAGAATCACCATCCTTTGATTCTTCTATAGCAAAAATATTTTCACTAAATATTTTTGGAAGAGATCTTAAGACCTTATCACAAACATCTGATTCTTCAACCTTAAGTCCAAGTCCTTGCATAGCATTAACAACCTCATCGACTCAAAGTAGATAAGTACTAATGTTTTCCTCATCCTTCATTCTTAACTCTTCAAATTGTCCTTTGAGATTTCATATCTTTGCTTTCTTGACACCTTTATCTCCTTCATATATACTTTGCAATTTATCCCACATTCCTTTTGCATCTTGACAATGCATAACTTTTATGGACTCTGTTCTATGCAAACCTCTCAAAATTGCATTCATTGCTTTTGAATTGTAATGTTGTAGAAGCTTACCTTCCTTATCTGTAGGTGGATCAACTGGTGGTATGTATCCATTTTCAACTGCTTCCCAAATCTCATTGCCAAGTGCCATCAGGTAAATCTTCATTCTCATACTCCAATATATGTAGTCACTTCCATCAAATACTAGTGCTGAATTATCTGATGATCCATTCTTAGAATCCATTGTGTTCTTGTTAGCTTTTCCTTCAAGCTATTAAACTCTTTCGAAGGAACCCACTCTGATACCAATTGAAGAACACAAGCTTATACTGAGAGGGGGTGAACAGTATAAGACCACTTTTTACTTTTCTTTCCCAATCAATATTATGCAATGTATAGATAGCAATATCAATAGTAGTAATCAAAGCAATGCATAAATCACCACACACAATAGAGACACCAAAATTTATGTGGTTCACCCAATGTGGGCTACTCCACAGAGAAAATATTTCACTAAAATTTTCTCAATCAATCTCTTGGGAATCCTTTCCCTATTACAATATTTATGGATCTCTATCCAAAGGAGACACCAATCCCCTAATCAAATTTTATGGATATCTATCCATAGGAGACACCAATATCCTAACTCTGCTCTGGATGGTGATCCTCTAGAAGACCTCTACCTCCACTACCCTTAGAAAATGGAACTCTATCCATAGAAGACACCTGTCTTCCCTACTCTAGCTGGAGATCTCTATCCTCAACTCTATCACCTCCAAAGCTCTATCTCAAATCTGTACTAAACATAGTCCTTCGGTCTAGCACAAATCTATCCTCAATATCTATCTCTGGTCTAGCACAAACCTATCCTCAAATCTGCACCAAAATCTATCCTTGAATCTGTACTAAACATAGTCCTTTGGTCTAGCACAAATCTATCCTCAATATTTATCTTCAAGCCTTAACTCAAAGCTTGACTCAATCTCAAATCAACTCTGTTGGATCTGCCCCAAACCTTAACTCAAGGTTTGAAAAAATCAATCAATCAACTCTGCTCTCAAGTCTTCTCAAAGACTTGTCTCAAATCTACCTTGTAAGCTTCCACAAAAGCTCACACCAATCTATCCTCAAGTCCTCTCTAGAACTTGTCCAATCTGCTCAATAAGTTCTCACAAGAACTTA
The DNA here is from genome assembly GCA_028583015.1 of Wollemia nobilis. Classification (NCBI taxonomy): domain Eukaryota; kingdom Viridiplantae; phylum Streptophyta; class Pinopsida; order Araucariales; family Araucariaceae; genus Wollemia; species Wollemia nobilis. Next base: position 14,527,613 of record JAQPPZ010016436.1, on the reverse strand, counting down.
TCCAAATCTACTCTCAATCTGTATTGTAAGCTTCCATAAAAGCTTACCCAAATCTATCCACAAGTCTTCTCAAAGACTTACCTCAAATCTTCTCAACAAGTCCACACTAGAACTTGTCCAATCTCATAGAAACATAAAGAGAATTGTTAGAGACTCAATATGCTCTATACTCATCACAATGCTCAATTACTTTCAATCACTCTTTTAGAAACATACAAAGAATTTTTAGAGACTCAATATGCTTCACATTCACCTCAATGCTCAATCACTTTCAATCACTCTTTCAAAAACATACAAAGAATTGTTAGAGACTCAATATGCTTCACAATCACCTCAATGTTCAATCACTTCCTCAAATCAATTTAGAATATAGAATAGTTTGTTTTATAGAACTTGAACAATCACTTCACACATCCACTTGACTAGGCTCAACCAACTCTACTCAACCAATCACTCAATGAAACAATCCTTGCTTACAAACCCTAGTCCAAGCATATGAACCTTCACTCAAAATGTTTCCAACAATGCTTATCAACCAATCTCACATAACAATGATACTCATGTTCTTTTCAAACCCTAGTTCAAGTTCTTCACTCAACCAATGGCTTCAACAACAATGCTTATAAAACAATCTCACATAACAATGATACTCATGTTCTTTTCAAACCCTAGTTCAAGTTCTTCACTCAACCAATGGCTTCAACAACAATGCTTATAAAACAAGGTTTTAACAACAACTCTTTATTCCAGAAAACCTTGAAGCATTAACTCAACACACTCAATAAGGAGACCTACTTAAGTCCTTTTCACTCCAAACTTGTTTTCCAGAAAACCAACCAATCAACTCAACTATGGAAGAATGTGCCCATACCTTTTTCTTGATGATGAAGGAACCTCAAAAATCTGCCACAACCACAAACACTTCTTTTCCAAGCTCAAAGAAGTTATAAGATGATAAACTCTCTCAAAGATACAATGTAAATATCAAAACTTACATACACCTTATTACTCCATCTTAAAGAAATCATCCATCAACAATAATTGACCAAACACACCTTACTCTTCTCAATATTGCAATAATTGATTAAGTCACTTTACCAAATATATGCAATAAATCAATTTTTAATTCCCTAAGGTAAAAATAATATTACCCTAGTAAATTTCCATTTACCACTTAGGTAAATATCATAACCAATTTACCCCTTATCTCTCCCTAGCCTTAGCAAAGCAAAGAATAATTTTTATTTCTATTAACAACCCTTATCTCTCCACAACCTTAGCAACTTAATTAAAAATTAAATAAAAAATATAAAAACCTTTTTATATCTCCCACTCTGCGTTTCATGGGATTCGATCTTGCACTCTCTCCCTTGCTAGCACCTTGGCCATGGCTTGCTAGCCATGTGAGCCAAGCGCTCACGTGCCCACTAAAAGCATAGAAGGTACTTTAATATTTTATCGAATCCTTTAGAGCCCTTGGCTCCCTTCTCCTCTTGCCACGTAGCGTGTTCGATGCGCTCCCTTCTTACTGAATGCATGAACCTTTTTGTTCGCTGCTCCTTGGCACTTTCTCCATGAATCTTAGCATGATTTTTGGTGCAGAAATAATCAGAGGAAATTTGAATACTTGGTTTTGAACTTAGGCAAAGGTTTAAATACCTTTTGCCTTCCAAATATTGCACGTCGGTGGTGTATTAAACTTGGACGTCGACGCCTTTATAATATGCATAATTAATTTATAAATCATTTAAATTCTATTTAGAATTTAAATTTTATAAATTAACTTTGTAACCTTTGGCTTTATAAAAATTAAAGCCTCCTTGGGGGTTAAATAAAAACTTTTTGTTGCTCATAATGATTTAATAAAAAATCATTTTGCCACCATGGTTTTAATAAAAACCCTTTATCTTGCCACCATGGTTTTAACAAAAACCCTTTATTTTTGCCTCACATAATATAAAAATAATATTATGACATCTTTTCAATCAACCTCTCGCATTATTCCTTTTGACCTTTTGACATCAACTGTAGCTTATTCCTTGACATCAATGACAACTTTGACTCAAAATGTCCAAAAATCTCCCCCTTTGTCATTGATGGTAACCCAAATTCTTTTTACCAAAAACTTAACCTTTTCTTTGTTCTGCTCCCCCTGGGACATTGCTCCCCCTGGCTCAATGCTCTCTTCAAATCTCTCCTCTTTACTCAAATACCAAATCTCTCCCCCTTACTCAAATATCTTCCCCTTTGACATCAATGGCATATTGGGAATGAGGTAAGCAAGCGATATTTTATTAATAATTATTTAAACTTGGGTAAAGATATACAAGATAGAATAATATCCCCCAAATTAATGCTAAGGGAGGAATAGCGCTAACTAACAAATAATTAAAATAATATCCTATACTAATATATGTCAACCATAAGGATAGTCTTCTAACCTAGGTATAAACAACTAACCTAGGTATAAGGTAAATAAACTAATCTATGGTAATTACCCAAGTAATGGGATAATTACTGTAACATCCCCCCTTATTACATTATTTGGGTAATACATATATATCCCCCCATACAACAATATTTGGGTAAAGTATATAACTGCCCCAATACAATGAAGAAGAAGAAGAGAAATGAAAGAATGTTGGCTCTTACTTTGTCTTTGGCTCTGGCTCTAGCTCATGGCTCTGGATTTCGCTCTAGGTGTACCTTTGGATGTGTACCTCTGGATCTATCTCAGGATCTACCTATGAATCTGCCTCTAGATCTACCTATAGATCTACCTTTGGAACTTTGTCACTAGGTCTGTCTTTAGGTCTGTCTCTGGGTCATTGTCTCTGGGATTGCCACTCGGTCTATCTTTGGATCTTCATCTGGGTCTACCATAGGTTTTACCTTGTAAGTAGAAGCCACACAATATTTCTTTCATCATGGTCCATTGTGTGTGATCTGTCCATCCATAATCGATATGAACCTTGTTGGTCATTTTTAGTTTGTACCAACAACTTAAAAAAGAGTGATTTGTACATCCACATGAATCACAAGGTTGTAATTTTCAACATCTAGCTGCAACATGTTCTATATATCCACAATGATTGCAACAATGCTTTTTAGAATTTCGAGGAAATTTAAGGTTTAAAAACATGGTTTTACTGGTACTTGCTTGTCCAGAATAGCCAAGGCCTTCATTCTTTGCCCTAACATTTAGCATTATTGGAGTTTTAATGCCTTGTTCCTGTTTACCTAATATCTTACCATTGAATCCCATTTTCTTCATCATTTTGGAACCAAATCCTTTGGTGTGTTGTTAAAAACACCCAATTTCATCATCTTCATCAATACTTTTAACAATATGGAATTTGTCATTATTGATGAGATTATGGAGCTCTTTTTGAGGAGTTTTAGTTTTTAAGTCATTGGTGTCACAAGAAAAATTTGCTACTAAGATGAGATCACCTATGCTACAAATGATATCTACCATTGAAGGTAGGAGGTTGCCTATATCACAACAAGCATTGGCCATCATTGGCTCAAGGTCACATGTGTCACAACAAGCATTCGCCACCATGGGCTAAAGATTACTTGTGTCACTACAAGCATCGACCATTAGGGGTTTGACCTCTATTTCCTCACTTATGTCCAATTTCACTTTGGATTGGGTAAGGTCAAGTGCAACCAATGACATGTATATGCCCCTTATAAAATGCCAATAGGAAATTGAGCATCATTTGTCTGAAGGTCTATACAAGACTCAAAATATTCAAGTAGGGTGACTAAACCATTGTTTAGTGTGACGAATGTGCCCTTCTCATAAAAATCAGGTCCATCCATATCAAGTGGAAATAAGGACCTTTAACTGATTTTGCAACAACATTAGTTGGTTTTGGGGCACTCTTTTTCTTTGATTTACCCATTTTTAAGGTGTTATTCATTGCCAAAAATGTACCTTTTATAAAGGAAGTTTTACAAAATAAATGATTAAGATGGCTAAGGTGTCCGACGCTACCGAAAATGCACCTGTTACAACATTTTATCTCCTTTTTACAAAATTATCTTTTATGGAGAAAAAATGATTATCCCCCCTTAGCGCAAAAAAAATTGCATCAATGAAGCCTCTTGGGCTTGTACAATATTTTTAAAGCTTACCTCCTAAGTAATGCTGCAATAGCTAGCTCGCAACGACGTAGTGGTTTGTAAAAATTATAATATAGCCCACCTATATTATAAGGACACCAAACAAAACATGTTGCAATTTATGAAGCCTAAAAACAAGGGTTGACTATGGTGGGGACCGAGGTGAAAATTTTTAGCCTTGTCTTTTTAAAATTGCAAAAAAATTAAATTAATCAATTATTTTAAATAATAATAAAATAAAATTTTGGTAAAAAATCAATTTATTAATAAAACTAATTTTAAACAAAATAAATAGTTAATTATTAAAAAAATTGAAAAACTTAAATAAAAGAATGCAAAATAAAATTATTTTACCATAGTTTATTTATTTTTATTGAGGGGATTTGAAACCCGAACCTTGTGTTTGGCAACGACATAGATGTTGGCCACAAACCACCTTGGCTATCACTTTCAATGGTGAGCAAAGGGGCTGAACCCCTATTTGATGACCTTGGGGTGGCACGATCTCCACTGGGTGGCATGTCTCATCCTCTCACAGCATGATGCTCCGCCTCGAGCGACGCTTTACTGTTGCATACGAAAATCCTGCTGTAGTGCACTATCTATTTTCAATATGTGGAATATTGTGAAGGAGATCACTACTCCAATGAACGACACATGGCCTCATCCTTTTCTTCATGGGAAGCACACAAAGATTCATCACCTACAAAGATCTTAGACCTTCAGCTGAAATGATGTAGCTTTTTGGCTTACGCGAGTTTACAAATTGTTCTCTTGATTACGATCTGATATTTCTGCACCAAAAATTTTTTGGTGATCCGCAATTGGAAATTCATTCACAGTTGCCCTCACCACTGGATTCTATGAGAATAACTATTGTAAAGTGATATGCGATGCAGTAAATGGAACTCCCAACTTGCATATCAAATCTTTGTCCAATATTATCTTGCTGTAAAATTATTGCTCAATGGTTCATCTAGAATGCAACTCCCAACAAACAACAAATTACCACGTCCTTGAGCAATTTTCTCTTGTAATCACCTTTGTGATACCAAAATTGTTGCCTGTAACTGTTCTACCACGTTGTTGCTCAGCTCTATTTGGTAAGCCTGTAATAGGTGTTTGTAATAGCATATGCGAGGTTCTATAGGATCTAGACATATGGCATCGATGTATGTCGATTTGAACTACACAATGCACATAGGGTTTGAGCACTAAATCAAAGATCGATCAACAAAAAAAGATCTTCTGTGTGATTGTCAAAAAAATTGAAACACCTACAAAATCGATTTGGATTTCATACCATTAATGGAGTCACCACTGCACAACCAAACTGGATATCTGGTAGGAGCATTTTACGCATAAAAAAAAAACATGGGATAATATCCCACATAGATAGTGATAGGGCTTTCTAAGCTATTTTTAAGAAATAGAGCGCAGATAGGTTTATGTCCACCCTAGGGTGGATAGCCCTCTGTGTTAGCCTTTTGCTTGTATGCCATGTACCCATCACCCTGAGTCCTCCCGTTGTACTACCATAATTTGCTTGAGCTATTAGGTCTCCTGTTGAGCCACGTGGGCTCTCTACAGCATAGACAATGTCCCATCCATCTAGGTGTCTTCAGATGTCTCATCAACTCCACAGTGTTATCTTTGTCTAGGTTCTCAAGCCCAGTCACATATGTCAACCATGATCAACAATTGGGCTAAGTCAACTATCCAAGTTGCACATCTTCTAGGTATGGTTGTGCTATGATCCACATCCTACTACACACCAAGTTTGATCTATCACCAAGTGGCCAGATCCACATCTTGTCGAGGGTAGCTTATATTTGGATTGGCATTAGGGTGGTCTATGTTGCTAGGCTAGAAGGTTCTATGTGTCTTATCTACATGATCTAAGTTAGGGATTCCACATCATGTCGATAATATAGGGTTCAATTTTCATAAGACCCCTTGCAAGGTTTGTAAAATGCTTCGTCGAGATCCTACCTCAAATCGGGGGCCTTGTAGGTCTCTAGAGTCTATCCACCAAATATGGTGGTCAATATCTGATCTAATCATATCATAAGATGAGTCTTGTCGATCATGATGGATCGCCAGTAAAGCATAGGGACCAGGGTAATGAGTGTGGTTGACAACCAGCTCTGATACCATATTAGGAATGAGGTAAGCAAGCGATAGTTGATTAATAATTATTTAAACATATATACAATTGACTTGGCTAAATATAGCCAAGATAGAATAATATCTCCCTAATTAATGCTAAGGAAGGAATAGCACTAACTAAAAAATAATTAAAATAATATCCTATACTAATATATGTCGACCATAAGGAAAGTCGGTAAGATAATCTACTAACCTAGGTAGAAGCAAACTAACCTAGGTAGAAGGTAAATAAACTAACCTATGGTAATTACCCAAGTAATGGGATAATTACTCTAACATGGCAAAGGGTCACCTTTGGGGTTGGGGCTATGAATAATTTTCTTATATTAGCGCCTCCCACACCTCCTCTTTAGGTGGTTAATTTTGGGGTGGGAGTATTTCTACTCCTAGCAAGCATTGGTCTTTACCTTTAGCCTCTTTTCTTCTTATCTGATCCTTTTAATTCCTCTGACTATTCCTTTCCATGTCCATGTTCTTTTCCATGTCTATTTTCTTGTTTCTATTCCTATTTCTATTCTTGTTCATGTTCATATCCTTGTTCCTAGTCTTGTTCCTGTTCATACTTGATTCTAGAATGGCTTCTCTACACCACTTTGTTGTGTTTCCATCATTATTGCACTTATAACACTTAATTTTATTATTTCTTGGAGGTGCAAATGTCTTAGTATTTCTCCTAGTGAGACCATAACCTTTTTTGTCATGAACCCTACAATTAATTACCTTGTCACCAAAATGATTACATGAGTAGCAATACCTATGGAAAAGTTACATGTTTATGAAATTTCCATTTTCCTGTCTTTCATGTGTTCTGCACTGTGAAGCCATATGTCCAAACCTATGACATGAGAAACACCTTCCATTGAAATTTCCTTGTCTTGACCTCATTGGTCTCTTAGTCTCTCTTGACCTATTCTAATTATTGTTCCATCTGTTTCTTCTTTGTGTATTGTTCCTCTCCTTGTTAAAATTTTTGTTGTCCAACTCATCCTTAGATGTCTCACTTTCTCTTAAATTGTCTTCTTTTGAAGTATCTTCTTTTAAAGTTTCTTCTACTTTATAACTTGAGGTTGACTTCTCTTCACATTTCTTTTGTTCTTGTTCAAATCCAAGACATATATTGCTTGATGTAGGCTTTTGTATCTTTATGAACTTATATAATTTCTTTGAGCTTTTTTTGAGCCCTTGTAGCTTCACTTTGGAGATTTTGACTTCCATATTTAATGAAGCTACACCTTGTTCTAGCCTTTCACATTCTATGACTTTTGCTTCTAACTTATCCTTGAACTTCTTTGTCTTAGCCTTTGATTTGTATAGATCCTCTATAAGCATTTTTCTCTCTTTATCACATTCTTGAAACTGAAACTCAAGTTTAGATTTTTGCTTTCTTACCTTCTTTACTGTGTCAAGAGCATAAATAAGTTCTCCCTTGAGATCATATCCTTATTTATCTGATTCTTCCTCTATTTGTTTGCCTTTGTCCACATATTAATTTTATTTTGACTTGTCTTCTATAGGATCACTTTCTTCTTTCTCTAGAGCCATTAGAATATTCTATTTTGGTCCTTCAAGTGTATCTTCATATTCATCATCACTAAAAATGAAACCATTTCTTGTACAACTATATTCAAGATGTCCAAAGTTACCACATCTAAAACACTTGAGAATTATTGGTGATCTTTTTTTGACTTCTTTTTCTTTAATCATAAATAGGACTTCATCATTATCATTATCTGAAAAAATGTTATCATTATCACTTGAGTACTTACTTTCCTTATCTACAAAGTAGCTCCTTTTTTGCCTTTGGAAGAACTTGTTTCCTTTTTTGCATTGTCCACCCTTTATTTTCTTTTGATGCCTATATCTTTCTGATTTTCTATTTTGTGATCCCATTTTTCTTCATCATTGTTATTTCTTAGCTTCTTGAAAATCAGTTGCATAATGATCATACTTTCCAGAATTGAAACATCTAACAGAGTTTGCATCTCTAGATCTTCTTGAATCCTTATTCCTTCTACCATAATTATCTTCTTCATCACTGGATGACTCATTGTTTGATTCTGACTTATTACCCTTTGTCTTCTTGATTTATTTGAGGGCTACTTTCTAATGGAGATTAGGTTCTTTTGTTCTCAACTCAAAAGTTGTAAGAATACCAAGAAACATATCTCTTGTCAAAAAATAACCATTCTATGATTATTATATAGCAGAAATCATTTCACTAAATATCTTTGGAAGAGATCTTAAGACCTTATCACATGTTGAGTGGTGTTTTCACCCAATTGTGAAAGCACACTCTCCGGTAGGATCTGAGTCCCAAAATCCTCTGCTTGCAAAGAAAGTAATTTCTCCAAGGTTCCTCTTATGTTGATTCTAAAACACCAATGATGCTGCTCATTGTAAATGCAGGGAATACCTTAGGGTTGCAAGTGGATGTTAACAAGGGGCACTGTAGTTCACTTTAATTTGGATTTGCAATGGACTCTGAGCTTTGATGGGTTTTCAATTATTTATTTAAATGACTGAAATTAAAATACAAAAAATAAATACGGGTTTAAAAATAAAAATAAATGCAAATGAATATGCAACTAAGCTACGTCCAGAGTATTGCCATATTGATTGATAAAACCGAAGACAATGAGGTTTTTGCATGCAACCCAACCTACTGAACCTGCAAATTTGCACAATTCAGATAAGCCAGGTGCGGGTTTCTAGGGTTTCTATCTGTAGTTTCAGATTTAGGCATTCGCATGAAGCAACCAAGAACACTTGCATTCAACTTCACCTATAAGCCTAGAAATCTGAAAGGGAAAGATAACACATTGAATCATGCATGCAAAAATGACTCCTTCTTTCTCATCAATGAAATGCCAACACTCTGTATTTCTGCATTAAAATGATGTATCAATTACAATTACAGAATGTTCCAGGTTTTACAAATCCAGAACAAATGAAGGAAATTGCCCAAGTGCGAGGCCCGGAATGGCATGAAGCCCTTGTCTCTGCAACTCTGCAGCGAGCAATTTCCAACCCTATCTTCAATCTGCACTTCTGGCTTTATACTATCTGGTGCGGCTCTCCGATTCTCCCTGCGTCTCTTCGTTTCATCTCCCAGAATGCGCCTTTTCAAATTCTTGCCTTTTCGAAGCTTTTACTTCATGCTCGATTCTGAAACGCTCGAAATCTGTCGCTGCATGTAACGCTTCTGCAATTCCGACACCTGTATGCCATGTGTCCTACGTTTTTTGCACCTTCTGTAACGTCTTCCTATGAGAATCGTGACAAAAACAACATGCAGCCCGTTCACCTTCCTGGTCGCGATATCGCGACGCTTTCCTCGTTCGTACGTCTTCGGCCGCTTCTTGTCGCGAAATCGCGACCATTTTCTCTTTCGGACCTTCTTTTCGCAAACTGTCACGATTTCGCTACCGTTTTCTGTTTCGGGCCTTCTCACCGCAAACTGTCGCGATTTCGCTACCATTTTCTGTTTCGAGCCTTCTCACCGCAAACTGTCGCGATTTCGCTACCGTTTTGACTTTCGAGCCTTCTCGCTCAATGCTGTCGCGATTTCGCTACCATTTTCCATTTTCGTACACTTGCCAATTTTTCGTCACGAAATCGCTACGCTGCCTCCATCCGTACTACTTCGCTGCTTCGGAGCCGCGAAACTGCGACCTGTCACGATTTCGCGACGCCTTTTCGCTTCATTCCCCTTTTCTGCTTTCTGTCGCGATTTCGTGACCATTTCTACGCATTATGCTTTCTGGTTGATCTTGTCGCGATTTCGCGACCATTTTGGCCTTTTGCCCTGTTTGACTGGTTCCTGTCGCGATATCGCGACGTTTTCTTGCTTCGTGCTCTTTGACCTCTTTTTGTCGCGATATCGCGACGTTTTTCCGCTTTGTGCCCTTTGACCAGTTTGACCCGCGATTTTGCGACACGTCGCGATATCGCTACGCCTTTCCATTTTGCCTTTCTCTCTCTTGCCTGGGCCGCGACAGAGCAACATGTCGTGATTTCATGACACTTTTTTGTCTTCATTTTCTCTCTCCTCTTTCTACCGCGACGGAGCAACATGTCGCGAAATCGCTACGCTATTTTCATCCGTACAACTTCTGCAGCAACACGTCGCGATTTCGTGACACTTTTTCATTCTGGCAGCGATGGAGCAACATGTCGTGATATCGCGACGTTTTTTCAATTTCGGCAGCGACGGAGCAACATGTCGCGATTTCGTGACACTTTTCCTGTTTTGGCCGCGACGGAGCAACCTGTCGCGATTTCGCGACACTTTCTGCTTTTCGGCAGCGATGACGCGACATGTCGCGATATCGCGACAATTTTCATCTTTGCCTTTCTCTCTCCTTCCTGGCCGCGACGGAGTGACATGTCGCGATTTCGCGACACCTTTTCATTTTTTCCAGCGACATGTCGCGATTTCGCGACACCTTTTCATTTTTGCCAGCGACATGTCGCGATTTCGCGACACCTTTTCATTTTTTCCAATGACATGTCACGATATCGTGTGTTTTTCATTCTTTTTCAGCGATGGAGCGACATGTCGTGATATCGCGACGTTTTTCTGTTTTTCGGCAGCGATGGCGCGACAGGTCGCGATTTCGCGACATGTCGCGATTTCGCGACACTTTTAACACTTAGGCATTTTTTTCCTTTTCTTCATTTTTAGCATCTGGGTCACCGAGATTTCTTTTGCAAGCCTGCAAAAAAGGTGGGTCCCCAATTTTGGGGTGTGTTGTGGATTAGCCACAACAAATGGCGACTCTGCTGTAATATGCTCTTGAGCATTTTTAGTAAGAACCCAACCTGGAAACATATCACAAACTCAAAAACATGTGTTAGCACATAAGCAATATAACAAATGCCCAAAGATCAAAAGTACATGAATCATCGGAATCATCAAGTATTAGCTCGGTGTGTGCAATGAGTTTTCTTTCCCTATCGTTTGAAATTGATCCACACTCCATTATCGGTTTTGCATGAATGCATATGTGAGATGGTGAATGATTTGTGTACCCTAATGAATATGCTAGGAGATTTTGCTTTTTTATAAAAAAAAATGCATAGTCATTCTTCTATTATTATGTACAAGCATTCAATATTGCCAAACCCTCTTAGGATCCACTATATGAATTGCTTTATTATATATCCCAAAGTTGGTTATGAGTCCCTACTATCTTGAACCCATGTGCAAGTGAATGTGAAATCAGAACTTTGGGGAATCAAACTCCCAACCAACCGAGATGAGAGTTTAACCCTATCCTTACTATTCTGATTTAGAGTTCATTACCTCACTTTAAGCAAAATAATTAAACCAATTATGGAAGAAATGGTCATGCTAGTCTAACCCTCTAGACAATCAGTGGTCTTGTTTTTGAGGCAAGACATGATGCCATGCATGGGCATATCTAACCCCACAATCCAAAACTTATCCTCATTTCTTTGGACCTTGGGGATGACTACCCATCCTTTGCAGAGGACAAGTAGTACGATCCTTACAATCCAATATAAAGATGAGATGGGAAAAATTTATTTATTTTTTTTTTTACTTCTTGGACCTTGGGGATGACTACCCATCCTGGCTAGGGACACGTAGTACGATCCTTGCAATCCAAAATTTAGATGAAAAACATTAATTTTGTTGCTTAGACCTTGGGGATGACTACCCATCCTTTGCAGGGTATAATTTGTTTGGAAAATATTAATTTTGTTGCTTAGACCTTTGGGGATGACTACCCATCCTTTACAGAGGACAAGTAGTACGATCCTTACAATCCAAGATTTACTATGAAATGAGACATAGGAGCTTTGGGGAATCAGATTCTCAACCTAAGCGAGATGAGAATTTATGCCCTATCCTTACTACTCCATGTAGGTCAAATCAAAGCTTTGGGGAATTGGATCCTCAACCTAAGTTCGATGAGGATTTAACCCTATCCTTACTACTCCGATTTTAGGCTTTAAGCTCTATGGAAATGGTCAAAACCACTTGTTTTAAGGATCATGTTGCATAATAGGATAGACATGAAAAACTTCTTTCGCCCAACCTTTCCTTCCAAGTTAGGTTTTGATCATTTTGCTCAAGATCCTTTTTAATGTATGAGACGTGCTTGGTTCTAGATATCTCAAGACTCAGTTTCCAACCTTAGGATTTTTCTTATTTATGTGATAGCATAACCTCAAGAGGATTTGACATACTTTAATGATTTGTATTTGAAATGCATTTGCAACTACGATGGCATGTATGTGCAAAGCGAGATGTAATACGAATGCATTGTCTTTTGAATTGCAGATGAAGTATTGCTATATAAAACTGACTACTTCATGCATCACAAAATCAAACGATACTATTAAACTGTTTGTGTTACTTGTGGAGCTTTTACAAGACAATTCCAATGTTTCATATTCTCCCGATCTAGAACATAAGTTAGCATCTCAAGGCAACTTTTTCATCATCATTTTTTTTTTTTTTTTTTATAGACAAAAAAAACATGTCAAATAAACACACATCTTTAAATTAAAACTTATTCAATCCAAAACCAAACTGCAATCCCAAAAATGAAAATTTGAAAACACAAACCCAAAACCAAAAACCAAAATTTATATACAAATGTACACTATAATACAAGATGATGCAAAGCTTAGCTTATCACTTTCCTGGATCCCACACATGATTAGAACATTTCAACAAAAATATGACATAATATGCATGCCAAATGTTGTGGGAATCTAAGACCAGACCAAACAATGCAACAAATTTCCACTTGCCATGCTCACCATACCAATTTGATTTAGTTCCAATAATACTCCCATAGGTGAGCATCAAATTACTAGAATGATTAGACAATAAATGATTTTCAATTTTATCATGTCTATTCTTTAAAATATAATCTTCATAATTCCCTCCTTGATTTAGAATTAGGCTATCCTTTTCAAATATGCAATTTTGTAAGTAGTAGCCTATTTCTACAAATTTCTTAGCCAAATCATTTTCCAAATTTGTAGGCCAATCAAATTTGTGTAACAATTTACAAGCATCTAAGATATTTACTAAATTAGGATCATTAAAAGTTTTTATCCTAGATTCAATTAGTAATTGTTGATGAATTTTATTTAACAATTCAAGTGCATCAACTTCTTTTCCATTCATTAAAACCATGTTATTAAAGGTGTGATTAAAAATTATACCTTGTTTTTCATTTACCTTTAGTGACATTTCATCATTCAAATTATTTAAATTCAAAATATGGTCATCCTTTTCAATCCTCAAACACTCTTGGTCAAAGTGTATGTCAAGTAATCTGCTTTGATGATCACTTATTTGAGTTGCTTCCAATTGATCCATCTCTTTATCATTTGGTTCTAATTCTTTGTTCACTATCCATGGCATCTCTTCATTTGAATCCCCAAAATCATCATGCAAACTTGCATCCACACTTTCAATGAATTTATATTTTGTCCCCTTTTCAAATCTCGTGAATATGAGGTCTTCGTATGATGTAGAAGGTTCAACATCCTGTATATCAAGTAAAATATGAGTTTCATCTATAGGGATGTGAGAAAATAATGCATTATCATATCTCCCCCAACCATTGTGAAAATTGTCATCCAAATCCATGGCATGAAATTCCATGATATTTATGACATGATCTTTTGATTCCTTCGTCAATTCTTTTTCTTCTTTGTCCTTGGTAATAGAATAATTATAATCTTCCAAAATTTGATGAGATTTGAAACCCTCTTCCAAAACATCCTCAAATCGTACAGGAGTTGTAATATCTTCCTTTGAGTAGGCAATTATGTTGTCCTGTATATCAATAGGCACACGAGTTTCATTAGTAGTTTTGGAATGAGTAAAATCTTCCCACTTCTTCCAAGCATCATAATAATCATCTTTCAAAATCAAGTGGTGACGTTCAACTATTTCTTCAACATCTTCCAATTCATCAATGTGCTTCTCATCAAATTCATCTTCACCTTCCTTAAATGGTTCAATTATTTCCAAAAGTGGGTTATTTCTTGAATTCAAATTTATAAGGCTATCATTGTCCAAATTAGTAACCCATGATTCATTATCATAATTTGGAGGGTGAAGAATTTCTTGATCTTTAATTTTACACGTCTCATCAATAGTATCTTCCAAGAACAAGTGGTGAGACTCTATCATGTCTTCAAATTTATTTATTGATTTTCTTTCCATTTCACTTTCAACCATTTCATTCAATTCTATGGTGGGTTCCATCCATTCACATATATCAAACATTGTTGAATTTAGAACCCCTTCATCTAGATAATCATGTATCTCTACATGATCCTCACTAGTGGATGTTGTCTTAGCAATTTGCACCTCCTCGTGGACTACATCCAAGGTGGTCATAAAATTTGGGTATTCAAATTCATCCCCTTGATCATTTACCTTAGATATCATTGGAGTGGAGGGTGCTATGTTTGATGGTTGGTGTAGGTTGGCATCAAAATAACAATCTCTCATGTGAATATGTTGTGCCTTTTCTTCTTCAAGACCTTGTCGTTCTATCTCTTCTAAGATCTCATGGATTCTCTCTAGGGACAAACCACTCAGTTTTTCCTCAATGAGTGAAGCAAGTGTGGGGTGTATGGCTCCTAGGTATACTTTCATGGCTTCCTCTTCTAATGTGTTAAAATTTTCCCACATTTGGGAGTGCAACTCACGAAATCTTTCATTGAATTGACTCAAGGATTCATTAGACTCTTTACATATGGAGGTAAACTGATTTTTCAATATTTCTAAGTCAACTTTGATTACCAAAATGATTAAGATAGGTCTGCTTCTAGTTGTATCCAAGAAGTCCTAACCTCCATGGGTAGTTGGCTATACCAAAAGAATGGTCTATCATCCAAAATGTATGCAAATAACTTACAAGCCACCTCCTCATAGAAAATCTGGAATTGACATAATGCATTCTTGTAGACATGCAGCTTTTGCAAGTATCCTAGTGGTACCTCTTGATTAAAACACCGTAAAAAATCCAATAACATTTTAGGAACATGATATGGTACCACAGGTATAGACAAACCCTTATAATGATCCTCTATTATTAATACCATTCTTTCTCTTAGAGATGTTATTTCAGCTCTCAGGGATACCCTTTGCTCCTCAAGTGTTGCCATTAGTGAACTTAAAATGTAATTTTAGAACCAAATATATTGAATATTCAACCTGCAATATAAAACAGAAATCAAGTTAGCATCAACTAAGAGATGTATTCATTAAAATCAAATGAAAAGTAATTGCATGAGACCAAAATTCTGAAAAATTAAATCAAATCACTTTAATTATGTATGAACAATCAAAAAAATATACAACATACCTGAATTGCTTAAAATAGAACAGGTAAATAAATTCAGACCATCCTTTTTACAATCCGCTGAATGTTAGAGGACTAATGCATACAAAAATTTAAAATTATATTACACTAAAAATAAACCCATACGGCCCTCCTAGCACCAATCCGTTGAGTGGTGTTAGAGGCCGTATATGCTAATAAAATGGACTTGAAATTTTTAGCAATGTAAAGCTCTTAAAAAATTAAAAACCCGTAGCATCTAAAATCATGATAAAATAAACCCTTTTCAGGCCCTCCTTCTAGTGCCAATCTGTTGAGTGGTGTTTTCACCCAATTGTGAAAGCACACTCTCCGGTAGGATCTGAGTCCCAAAATCCTCTGCTTGCAAAGAAAGTAATTTCTCCAAGGTTCCTCTTATGTTGATTCTAAAACACCAATGATGCTGCTCACTGTAAATGCAGGGAATACCTTAGGGTTGCAAGTGGATGTTAACAAGGGGCACTGTAGTTCACTTTAATTTGGATTTGCAATGGACTCTGAGCTTTGATGGGTTTTCAATTATTTATTTAAATGACTGAAATTAAAATACAAAAAATAAATACAGGGTTTAAAAATAAAAATAAATGCAAATGAATATGCAACTAAGCTACGTCCATAGTATTGCCATCTTGATTGATAAAACCGAAGACAATGAGGTTTCCGCATGCAACCCAACCTATCGAACCCGCAAATTTGCACAATTCAAATAAGCCAGGTGCGGGTTTCTAGGGTTTCTACTGTAGTTTTAGATTTAGGCATTCGCATGAAGCAACCAAGAACACTTGCATTCAACTTCACCTATAAGCCTAGAAATCTGAAAGGGAAAGATAACACATTGAATCATGCATGCAAAAAAGACTCCTTCTTTCTCATCAATGAAATGCCAACACTCTATATTTTTGCATTAAAATGATGTATCAATTACAATTACAGAATGTTCCAGGTTTTACAAATCCAGAACAAATGAAGGAAATTGCCCAAGTGCAGGCCCAGAATGGCATGAAGCCCTTGTCTCTGCAACTCTGCAAGCGGTAATTTCTAACCCTATCTTCAATCTACACTTCGGCTTTATACTGTCTGGCACGGCTCTCCGATTCTCCCTGCGTCTCTTCGTTTCATCTCCCAGAATGCGCCTTTTCAAATTCCTGCCTTTTCGATGCTTTTACTTCATGCTCGATTCTAAAACGCTCAAAATCTGTTGCTGCATGTAACGCTTCTGCAACTCCGACACCTGTATGCCACGTGTCCTACATTTTTTGCGCCTTCTGTAACGTCTTCCTGTGAGAATCACGACAAAAACAGCATGTAGCCCGTTCACCTTCCTGGCCACGAAAACGTGACATGTTGCGAAATCATGACATGTCGTGATATCGCGACACTTTCCTCATCCGTACGTCTTCGGCCGCTTCTTGTCACGAAATCGTGACCATTTTCTCTTTCGGACCTTCTTTTCGCAAACTGTCACGATTTCGCTACCGTTTTCTGTTTCGGGCCTTCTCACCGCAAACTGTCGCGATTTCGCTACCGTTTTGACTATTTCGGGCCTTCTCACCGCAAACTGTCGCGATTTTGCTACCATTTTCCATTTTCGTACACTTGCCAATTTTCCATCGTGAAATCGCTATGCTGCCTCCATCCGTACTACTTCGCTGCTTCGGAGCCGCGAAACTGCGACCTGTCGCGATTTCGTGACGCCTTTTCGCTTCATTCCCCTTTTCTGCTTTCTGTCGCGATTTCGCGACCATTTCTGCGCATTATGCTTTCTGGTTGATCCTGTCACGATTTCGTGACCATTTTGGCCTTTTGCCCTGTTTGACTGGTTCCTGTCGCGATATCGCGACATTTTCTTGCTTCGTGCTCTTTGACCTCTTTCTGTCGTGATATCGCGACGTTTTTCCGCTTTGTGCCCTTTGACCAGTTTGACCCATGATTTTGCGACGCGTCGCGATATCGCTACGCCTTTCCATTTTGCCTTTCTCTCTCCTGCCTGGCCACGACGGAGCAACATGTCGCGATTTCGCGACACTTTTTTGTCTTCATTTTCTCTCTCCTCTTTCTACCGCGACGGAGCAACATGTCACGAAATCGCTACGCTATTTTCATCCGTACAACTTCTGCAGCAACACGTCGCGATTTCGTGACACTTTTTCATTCTAGCAGCGACGGAGCAACATGTCGCGATATCGTGATGTTTTTTCAATTTCGGCAGCGACGGAGCAACATGTCGCGATTTCGTGACACTTTTCCTGTTTTGGCCGCGATGGAGCAACCTGTCGCGATTTCGTGACACCTTCTGCTTTCCGACAGCGATGACGCGACATGTCGCGATATCGCGACAATTTTCATGTTTGCCTTTCTCTCTCCTGCCTGGCCGCGACGGAGCGACATGTCACGATTTCGCGACACCTTTTCATTTTTGCCAGCGACATGTCACGATTTCGTGACACCTTTTCATTTTTTCCAGTGACATGTCGCGATTTCGTGACACCTTTTCATTTTTGCCAACGACATGTCGCGATATCGCGACGTTTTTCATTCTTTTTCAGCGACGGAGCGACATGTCGCGATATCGCGACGTTTTTCTATTTTTCGGCAGCGATGGCGCGACAGGTCGCGATTTCGTGACACTTTTAACACTTAGGCATTTTTTTCCTTTTCTTCATTTTTAGCATCTGGGTCACCGGGATTTCTTCTGCAAGCCTGCAAAAAAGGTGGGTGCCCAATTTTGGGGTGTGTTTACCATAATTAGCTTCTTCATCACTAGATGACTCATTGTTTGATTCTGACTTATTACCCTTTGTCTTCTTTATTTATTTGAGGGCTACTTTCTAATGGAGATTAGGTTATTTTTTTCTCAACTCAAAAGTTGTAAGAATACCAAGCAACATATCTCTTGTCAAAGAATAACCATTCTATGATTATTATATAGCAGAAATCATTTCACTAAATATCTTTGGAAGAGATCTTAAGACCTTATCACAAAAATCCAATTCTTCAACCTTAAGTCCAAGTCCTTACATAGTATTAAC
Source organism: Wollemia nobilis (assembly GCA_028583015.1). Classification (NCBI taxonomy): domain Eukaryota; kingdom Viridiplantae; phylum Streptophyta; class Pinopsida; order Araucariales; family Araucariaceae; genus Wollemia; species Wollemia nobilis. The sequence goes on along the minus strand of JAQPPZ010016436.1, from coordinate 14,508,904 downwards.
AACATCAATGACTCGAAGTAGATAAGTAATAATATTTTCCTCATCCTTCATTTCTAATTCTTAAAATTGTCCTTTTAAGATTTCGTATATTTGCTTTCTTGATACTTTTATCTCGTTCATATATACTTTGGAATTTATCCCACATTCCTTTTGCATCTTGAAAATGCATAACTTTTATGGACTCTATTCTATGCAAACCTCTTAAAATTGCATTCATTGCTTTTGAATTTTAGTGTTGTAGAAGCTTACCTTCCTTATCTGTAGGTGGATCAACTGGTGGTATGTATCCATTTTCAACTTCTTCCCAAATATCATTGCCAAGTTCCATCAAGTAAATCTTCATTCTCATACTCCAATATATGTAGTCACTTCCATAAAATACTAGTGTTGAATTATATGATGATCTAATCTTAGAATCCATTGTGTTCTTGTTAGCTTTTCCTTCAAGTTGTTTAAACTCTTTAGAATAAACCCACTCTAATACCAATTTAAGAACTTAATATTATACTAAGAGGGGGAGTGAACTGTATAAGACCACTTTTAACTTTTCTTTCCCAATCAATATTATGCAATATATATATAGCAATATCAATAGAAGTAATCAAATAAATACATAGATCATCACACACAATAAAGACACCAAAATTTACGTGGTTCACCCAATATGGGCTACTCCATAGAGAAAAATTTTCACTAAAATTTTCTCAATCAATCTCTTGGAAATCCTTTCCCTATTATAATTTTTATGTATCTCTATACAAATGAGACACCAATCCCATAATCAAAGGTTGTGGATATCTATCCACAGGAGACACCAATCTCCTAAATTTGCTTTGTATGGTGATCCTTTAGAAGACCTATACCTCTGCTACCCTTAGTAAATGGAACTTTATCCATAGAAGAGACCTATCTTACCTGATCTAGTTGGATATCTCTATCCTCAACTCTGTCACATCCAAAGCTCTGTCTCAAATATGTACTAAAAATATTCCTTCTGTCTAGCACAAATCTCTCCTTAATCTCTGTCTTTGGCTTAGCACAAACCTCTCCTTAAATCTGCATCAAATTCTATCCTCGAATATGTACTAAACATAGTCCTTCGATATAGCACAAATATATCCTAAATATATATCTTCAAGCCTTAACTCAAAGCTTAACTCAATATCAAATCAACTCTACTGGATCTGCCCCAAACCCTAACTTAAGGTTTGAATAAATCAATCAATCAACTCTGCTCTCAAGTCTTCTCAAAGACTTGTCTCAAATCTACCTTGTAAGCTACCACAAAATCTCACACCAATCTATCCTCAAGTTCTCTCTATAACTTATCCAATATGCTCAATAATTTCTCACAAGAACTTATCCAAATCTGCTCTCAATCTGTATTGTAAGATTCCACAAAAGCTTACCCTAGTCTAAGCATATGAACTTCCTCAAATCACTTCAAAATATAGAATAGTTTGTTTTATAGAACTTGAAAAATCACTTCACACATCCACTTGACTAGACTCAACCAACTCTACTCAACCAATCACTCAATGAAACATTCCTGGATCACAAACCCTAATCCAAGCATATGAACCTTCACTCAAAATATTTCCAAAAATGCTTATCAACCAATCTCACATAACAATGATACTCATGTTAGTTTCAAACCCTAGTTCAAGTTCTTCACTCAACCAATGGCTTCAACAACAATGCTTAAGAAAACAATCTCACATAACAATGATACTTATGTTATTTTCAAATCCTAGTTCAAGTTCTTCACTCAACCAATGGCTTCAACAACAATGCTTATAAAACCAAGTTTTAACAACTGTTTATTCTAGAAAACCTTAAAGCATTAACTCAACACACTCAATAAGGAGACCTACTTAAGTCCTTTTCACTCCAAGATTATTTTCCCGAAAACCAACCAATCAACTCAACTATGGAAGAATATGCCCATAAATTTTTCTTAATGATGAATGAACCTCAAAAATATCCCACAACCACAAACACTTCTTTTCCAAGCTCAAAGAAGTTATAATGTGATAAACTCTCTCAAAGATACAATGTAAATATTAAAACTTACATACACTTTATTACTCAATTTTAAATAAATCATCCATCAACAATAATTGACCAAACACACCTTACTCTTCTCAATATTGCAATAATTTATTAATTCACTTTACCAAATATATGCAATAAATCAATTTTTAATTCCCTAAGTAAAAGCAATATTACCCTAGTAAATTTCCATTTACCACTTAGGTAAATATCATAACCAATTTACCCCTTATCTCTCCCTAGCCTTAGCAAAGCAAAGAATAATTTTTATTTCTATTAACAACCCTTATCTCTCCACAAACTTAGAAAATTACTTAAAAATTAAATCAAAAATATAAAAACCTTTTTATATATCTCACTCCGCATTTTACGGGATTCGATCTTGCACTCTCTCCCTTGCTAATACCTTGGTTGTGGGTTGCTAGCCATGTGATCCAAGCACTCACGTGTCCACTAAAAGTGTAGAAGGCACTTTAATAATTTTCCAAATCCTATAGAACCCTTGGCTCCCTTCTCCTCTTACCATGTAGCGTGTTCAATGTGTTCCCTTATCACTAAATGCATGAGCCTTTTGTTCGTTGCTCCTTGGAACTTTCTCCAAGAATCTTAGTATGATTTTTGGCATGGAAAATAATCGAAGGTAATTCGAAATTGCTTGGTTTTGAAACTAGGAAAAGGTTTTAATACCTTTTGCCTTCCAAATCTTGCATGTCGACAGTGTATTAAACTTGGATGTTGACGCCTTTATAATATGCATAATTAATTTATAAATTATTTAAATTCTATTTAGAATTTAAAATTTATAAATTAACTTTGTAAGAAAATTAATGCCTACTTGGGGGTTAAATAAAGGCTTTTTGTTGCTCATAATAATTTAATAAAAAATCATTTTGCCACCATGGTTATAATAAAAACCCTTTATCTTGCCACCATGGTTTTAACAAAAACCCTTTATTTTTTCCTCACATAATATAAAAATAATATTATAACATATTTTCAATCAACCTCTCGTATTATTCCTTTTGACCTTTTGACATCAAATGTAGCTTATTCCTTTACATCAATGACAACTTTGTTCCTTGACATCAATGACAACTTTGAATCAAAATGTCCTACAATCGCCCCCTTTGTCATTGAGAGAAACCCAAATTATTTTTAACAAAAACTTAACCTTTTCTTTGTTCTACTCCTCCTAGGACATTGCTCCCCCTAGATCAATGCTCTCTTCAAATCTCTCCTCTTTACTCAAATACGTAATATCTCCACCTTGCTCAAATATCTCCCACTTTGACATCAACGGCAAAGGGTCACCTTTGGGGCTCGGGGCTAAGAATGAGTTTCTTAGCTTAGCCCCTCCCCCACATCCTATTGAGATGGTTAATTATGGGGTGGGAATATTTCTACTCCCAACAAGCACTAGTGTTTACCTTTATCCTCTTTTCTTTTTATTTGATCCTTCTGATTCCTCTTATTGTTCATTTCCATATCCATGTCCATTTTATTGTTCCTATTCATATTCATATTCTTGTTCATGTTCATATCCTTGTTCATGTTCATATCCTTCTTCATATTCCGGTTCCTATTCATATCCATATACCTTTTCCTATTCCTATTTCTATTCCTATTCCTATTCATACTTGATTATGGAATACATGATCTACACCGCTTTGTTGTGTGTCCATCATTATTACACTTATAAAACTTAATGTTATTATTCCTAGGAGGTGCAAATGTCTTAGAATTTCTTTTGTCATGAACACTGCAATTCATTGTCTTATGATCAAATTTATTACATGAGTAGCAATACCCATGGAAAATATACATGTTTCTAAAATTTTCATTTTCTCGTCTTTCATGTGTCTTGCACTATGAAGCCATGTGCCCAAACCTGTGATATGAGAAATACCTTCTATTAAAATTTCCTTGTCCTGACCTCATTGGTCTGTTAGTCTCTCTTGACCTATTCTGATTATTGTTCCATCTATTTCTTCTTTGTGCATTGTTCCTATCCTTGTTGAACTTTATGTTGTCCAACTCATCCTAAAATGTCTCACTTTCTCTTACATTGTATTCTTCTAAATTTTCTTCTCCTTTAGAACTTTAGGTTGACTTCTCTTCCCATTTCTTTTTTTCTCATTCAAATCCAAGACCTATCTTGCTTGATGTAGGATTTTGTATCTTGATGAACTTATCTAAGTTCTTTGAGCTTTTTTTGAACCCTTGTAGCTTGAATTTGGAGTTTTTGAATTTCATATTTAATGAAGCTACCTCTTGTTCTAGCCTTTCACATTCTAATACCTTTGCTTCTAAATTATCCTTGAACTTCTTTATCTTAGCCTTTGATTTGTCTATATCCTCTATAAGCATTTTTCTCTCTTCATCACATTCTTAAAACTATAACTCAAGTTTAGAGTTTTGCTTTATTACCTTCTATACCGTGTCAAGAACATAAATAAGTTCTCCCTCAAGATCATATCCTTCTTTATCTAATTATTCCTCTATTTATTTGCGTTTGTACACATCCTCATTTTATTTTGACTTATCTTCTATAGGATCACTTTATTCTTTCTCTAGAGCCATTTGAATATTCTCTTCTAGTCCTTCAAGTTTATCTTCATATTCATCATCACTAAAACTGAAACCATCTCTTGTACAACTATATTCAAGATGTCCAAAGTTACCACATATAAAACACTTGAGAATTATTGGTGATATTTTCTTGACTTTTTTTTCTTCAATCATAAATAGGACTTCATTATTATCATTATTTGAAAAATTGTTATCACTATCACTTGAGTACTTACTTGCCTTGTCTCTATAGTAGCTTCTCTTTTGCCTTTGGAAGAACTTATTTCCTTGTCTTCTTTGTCCATTATTACTTTTTTTATGCCTGTATCTTTTTGTTTCCCTGTTTCTGTGATCCTTTTTTTCTTCATCATTGTTATTCTTAGCTTCTTGACAATCAGGTGCATAATGACAATACTTTTCACAATTGAAACATCTAACATATTTTACATATCTAGATCTTCTTAAATCCTTATTCCTTCCTAAAGCTTTAAACCTAGTTGCATACCCTTTCTAAGGTATATCACATTTTCCCTTAAGGATTCTCTTTTGCCTTTTGCAACTTATTGTATACCCATGTTCGTTTATAATGTATGGCTAACTCCTAACATGCCATTCTTGAAATTTATAGGATGTATTTGGATGTTATTTAAGGCTGACAAAATAATTGGATTTTTTTTCATATTTCAATTTCAAACGAACAATATTGGTACTGTGATGCTAAATTGTGTCATCTCACATTATATTTAGAGCACAAACAGGCTATTGCCGGCTAAAACCTATTATATTATTTGGATACAAATAAATGTTATTCTGACACATTTTATGATGCTCAAGGAATAAGCATTGATTGTTTTTCAAATATATAAAATTTTAACTTTAAAAATAATACTTCTAAAAAATAATACACAAAATATGCTTAAGGGGAAGGAAGGGGTTCCTTCGGGTGATTGATAACAATCGACTAACCTATTTACTATTTTTAAATTGTATAAAAAAAAAAAACAATGCTCAAAAGAACACCTCAGTTTGAGAGTACCTTAACATTATTCCTCTGAGAGGTGGTTGTCTGACTTTATAGTTTAGAATATATTGTGTATTTATTTTATAATATTTATCAGTTGGTGAAGCTTAACAAACATTGTGATGAAATAATTATATGGGAGTATTAAGGGTAGGTGGATTGGTAAGTTTTAGAAGTTTATTAAGAAGAAGTTTAGGTTCAAAGATCAATTTTGTAGATGTAAAAATAATAGTCTGATTTGATTCATAAGGAAGTATATAATAGTTATACGAGAGTATTAAGGGTAGGTGGATTGGTAAGTTTTGGAAGTTTACTAAGAAGAAGTTTAGGTTCAAAGATCAATTTTGTAGATGTAAAAATAATAGTCTGATTTGATTCATGAATAAGGAAATATAAAAAGAATGAATGGTATAAATAGTAAAAAAGAAAGAAAAGAAGAGGTATTATAAATAGTCAAAAAGAAAAGGAAAGAACAGATATTAAAGTGAAACCAAATTTCAATATAAAAATATACCACTGGAAATAAACAGTCTCACATAAACCAATTAAAAAAAAAAAAAAATAGGGTGGAAAAGGTACCTAAGAATTTTAATTTGGGTTTAAGTCAGTGAGCTTAACGCTTTTCCGTGCTTTTAGATAATGCAGACATGTTTTATCAGATGTCAGGAGAGAGCTAGTGTGAAAGTGAAACCAATTTTAGGAATTTATATAAGAAGAGTATCACAATCTTCTATCTATGAATCACCTGTTTTAGATACGGAGGATTCTATTAGTCAAATAAAATTATTCAAAGAAATACTAATCTATATAGATAAAGGGAAGGTAATTAAAGGCAAAGAATACATCCATCCTCTGAACTGCATTGTTATTCTAGTGGAAATAATTTATCTCTCACGATACATTTAACAGGAGTCCACGTGATGGAACGGCCTGATTCTCTTAATCATAAAGACGGAAGGGAAGTCGTTTGGCGACGCAGATGATTAAGTCCATAAGGCCTCCCATAGGAGAAGCGGGTCGACGTGATCTTCATGGGGAACATTTTCTTCTAACATGTCGTGGGTAAGATCCAATGCATTTCCTACACCTTCTTCTCTACCACAAAATCCAACAATGAAAGATGCAAGATTAGCCTGTGCATTTAGAAGCTTTGCTTGCGTGGTTGCCAGCTGTGATTGTAGTTCTGTAACACGCTTCTACAATTGACATACGACGCCCGTGCAACCGTAGACTGGATCATGCAGTCTGGAAGTGGCTTCATATACAATACTGTTTACTGAAGTTTTAATTAAACTTTTATTTGCCGCCGTTGGGAGTGCGAAATGCGAAGTGAGAAAAAGTGTGAAGTGGGAAGTGGGAAGTGCGAAGTGCGAAGTGCGAAGTAGGGAGGGCCCGAAATCGGGTTGTGCACGGATCGAGGTGCGCAGTCAGGTTGCGCACAGATCAAGGTGCGAAGTCATGTTGCGCACGAACCGAGGTGTTAAGTCGGATTGCACTAGTCCAAGGTGCGAAGTCGGGTTGCGCTGGTCAAAAGCAGCGAAGTCGGGTTACGTTGGTCAAAGGTAGCAAAGTCCGACTTCGCTGCGAAGTTGGGAGGACAGCTCCAGACTTAGCCAAATTTTTGCCTTGTAGACTTTTACTGTCTGGAAGCTTGCACGGCTACAGTGTTGGTTTCCCTAGCTTGGGAAGAACTGTACGGGAGGAGAAAAACACCAAATCTAAATGCAATATTTCAGATCTGAACTCAAACTTATAAAACCCGAAAGAAATCGCTCTGAGGCAATTTGTACAGAGAACAACAGCAGATTTTAGCACACAGAGATAACTGCAAACCCTATAGATGCCTTAAACAACAGCAAGTTTTATTCATATAAAACGAGGGTTACAAAAGTCCTCAAATGAGGAAAAACAAACATCTACAGACTAAAGCTACAAGATAAACTGAGACGGAAAACAAATGTTGAGTCTACTACTCGGACATTAAACAGATGAGCCACACTGCTCATTGAAACGATCTCATCTCCTACTCTGTTGTTTCTCCAAATTTCCTCTCGCTCTCCTCTCTTTCTCCACTCTCTTTCCACTCACATGTCTGAAGACCCGAATTGCCTTATATAGCCGCGGGGAGAGGAAGATAGGGGTTGTCCTCTGACAGGTTCTGACAGACCCTCAACTAGGGTTTCTAACCAATCGCCAAACTGGCATTAAATCACCGAACTGGCATTAAATTCTACGGTGATCAGATCTGTCAAATGTCACATCTGTCAAAGGGTAGGTGTGACGTCATGTCAAACTTTTTTTGGGATCCCTGACTGCACTAGCGTAGTTCGACTGAGGCATGGAATCTGGGTTAATATTTCTAAAACCCTCCTTTAAACCTGATTTCATGAGCGCTTTGACTCCAAGCTGCTCTCGCAATCTGCTAAAGTCTTCCTCCTTCAAAGGCTTCATGAAAATATCTGCCATTGCTCCTTGGATCTGCAAAATTGCAGTTGAATTTCTCTAGACTTCACCAACTCTCTGATGAAGTGATAACGAATATCGATGTGCTTCGTCCAACCATGGAACAAGGGATCCTTTGACAGTGCGATGGCCAAATTGTTATCACAAAAAATTGTTGTCACGCCTTCCGGAGGATAGTTCAGTTCATTTAGAACTCTTCACAGCCAAACTGCTTAGCATGTGGCTGACGTGGCGGTGACATATTCTGCTTCGGCTATGGACAATGCAATGATGGGTTGCTTCTTGGACGCCCATGAGACTGCCCCTGATCCAAGATGGAAAGCATACCCGAAGGTGCTCTTCCAATCGTCAGTGCTGCCAGCCTAGTCACTATTTGTGAAGCCGATCAGTTCCAACTGGTCCTGTTTGGTGTAAAATAGGCCATTGTTCTATGTCCCGTTGACATAGCACAAGATCCTCTTGCCTGATTGCCAGTGCGTGTCCTTCGAAGTCTCCATGAAACGGCTGATCAGACTAACTCCAAACATAAGATCTGGCCGAGTTACAGTCAAATACATCAGACTACCAACTAGCCTCTTGAACAACATTGGATCTACATTCCTTCCTGATTCCAGCTTGCTCAGCTTCAATCCTGTGGCTACAGATGTAATGGTAGGTTTTCTGTCCTCCATATTGAACCGTTTTAGGACATCCTTTGCATACTTTCCCTGAGAAATGAAGATGCCATCTACCATTGGTCAACTTCAATGCTGAGAAAATACTTCATCAGCCCTAAGTTCGTCATCTCGAACTCCTTCATGGCTATTCTAAACTGGTCGAACAGGATATTGTTGTTGCCAGTATAAATCAAATCGTCCACATACAGGCAAATGATAATGAGCTCACCTACTTCATTTGTCTTCATGTACAGGTTGTGCTCATATGGGCATTTTACAAACACATTTTTCTAAAAATAACTAACAATCCGATTGTACCAAGCCTGGGGCGCCTGCTCTAAACCATACAGGGCCTTCTTCAGCTTCAGGACTTTGCCCTCTTGGCCTTCAATTTCATAACCTGGTGGCTGGTCTATGTAGACCTCTTCCTCCAACACTCCGTTGAGGAAGGCTGACTTGACATCCATCTGGTACATCTTCCAACCCTGTTGGGATGCCAATGCCAGGATCATCCTGATTGTGTCAAGTCGGGCTACAGACACATAAACCTCATGGTAATCGATGCCTGACTTTTGCTTGTAACCCTTCACCACCAGTCTGACCTTATGCTTGTCAATGTCTCCTTGGGTGTTAAACTTTGTCTTATACACCCACTTGACCCCAATGGTCTTCTTCCCTACTAGAAGATCTGTCAGTTGCCATGTATCATTCTTTTCAATGGCTTCAATCTCCTCGTCCATCGCCTGCACCCACTTATGATTCTGACTTGCATCTCCAAACTCTATTGGGTCAACTTCAGTAAAGAATGCAAAGTTAGAGTACTCTTCATCTACATGGGTTTGAGTTACCTCGTAGATTTCTTGCAAGCTCCTTGTCTTCGCTGGCGTCACTAGGTTCTGGATTCTACTTGCACATTGAGGCGACTGAGATGGAGTGGCTGTGCTACTGCTGGCACCATTGCTGCTGCTGGAAGTTGCAGGTGGATGCACACTTCCTTCTTCCAAGTCAACAGAATCTACCACTACTGGCTCTGACTGGCCAGTCTCCGAATTCTAGTTCCAGGTTTCATCTTCAAGAAACTTCACATCACAGCTGATGATGAGCTTCTTTGTCACAGGGTTGTATAGCCTATATGCCTTCGCCTGCTCACTGTACCCTATGAAAATGCACTTCTCAGCTCTATCATCCAACTTCTACCGCTTCTCTTCTGGAACATGTGCATATGCGATGCACCCGAACACATGCAAGTGAGCCACACTTGGCTTCACATCACTCTAGGCCTCCTGAGGGATTTTTTCCTTCACACTTTTGGTGGGACATTTGTTCAGTAGGTAGACTGCACATGTTACAACCTCTACCCAAAATTCGTGCGGCAATCCCTTCGCCTTCATCATGCTTTGTGCCATCTCCATGATGGTATGGTTCTTCCTCTCAACTACGCCATTCTGCTATGGCGTGTATCTGGTAGTGAACTGCCTTCGAATTCCATGCTGCTTGCAGTAGTTATGGAATTCGTTGGAGATGTATTCACCTATGCCATCTGTCCTGAGAGTCTTGATCTGATATCCGATCTGTTTCTTCACCAAAGCCTTGAACTCCTTAAATCTGGCAAATGCTTCTGACTTCAACTTGATGGCATAGATCCAAGTCTTTCGGCTGAAGTCATCTATGAACGTTAAGAAGTATTTATTATCGACAAATGTGTTGGTCTACATCGGACCATAAATGTCTGAGTGCACTAGCTCCAGTGGCTGTGATTCTCTCCAAGACTGATCGAAAGGGAACAAATCCCTATGTTGTTTTTCGACTAAGCAGCCCTCACAAACTTGATTTTGATACTCTATCAGGGGTAAACCCTTCACCATTTGCTTCTTGTGTAGTTGATTCAGGCCACTGAAGTTCAGGTGACCAAATCTAAGATGCCACAACCAGGTAGCATCTTTCACAACTACACTCAAAGACATCAATGATTCATTCTGAATTTGTAGCGAAAACATTTTATTCTTCGTCATGGACACTATAGCAATCTGCCCATGCGACTTGTCTCTAATGGTGCAAGCTCCATATTTGAACTGGACTGTATGTCCCTTCTGCACGAGTTGTCCAACGCTTAGCAGGTTATGCTTCAGGACAAACACATAGTAGACATCACAAATCTGCTTTCGTTCACCGTGCCTGGTGCAGATGAGGATCTTTCCTTTCCCCATTATGGGAACCTTGTTTTTCCCCATCTTCACCTTAGACTGGACTGTTTCATCCAGTTGGGAGAACATCTCCTTGTTCCCCGTCATGTGGTTGTTGCACCCACTGTCTAAATACTAGACATTATTTTGGAACTCTTCCTCAATGTTCCAAGTCAACAACACGTTTCCTCCTACCACATTTTCGGTTTCATTCATGTAATGGGCTTACTGTTGGTTCTCCTTGGCCATCCATTTTTTGCATTGTGAGATGTAATGGCCAAACTTCTTGCAAAAATAGCACTAGACCTTTGACATGTCCTTCTGACCAGATCTAGCTTGCTATTTTTTTAAACTGCCTTTTCCACCTTGTTGATGGAAATTACAGTTGGTCTCTCCTTCGCTAGGGTTTGACCATCCTCCTTGCTTGTTGCCTTTCCCATGCCTACCTCTACCTCTTGCTCCGTGAGAACTAGAGGTGCCATGGTGGGAATCTTGTCTATCGTTGTCTCGAAATGAGACCTGAGCCTTGAATGCTTGCTCCAGAGAGGTCTGAGATGAATGGCTCAGCCTCTGTTCATGTGTCTGCAATGAACCCATGAGCTCGTCTATCGAGAGGGTTATCATATCCCTTGACTCTTTGATTGCTATCACAACCGAGTCAAACTTGGCAAGCAAACTTCTGAGAATTTTCTCCATGATTCTTTGGCTCTACACATTTTCTTTGTTCAACCGCATCTGGTTGATAATGTCCGTCGTTCGGGTGAAGAAATCACTCATGGACTCGGACTCATTCATCTGCAGATTTTCAAAGTCCCTCCTGAGCATCTGTAGTTTCGCCAACTTTACCTTATTTGTGCCTTGGTACGAGTTGGCCAGAATCTACCAGGCCTGCTTCGCCTTAGTGGTTGATGCAATCTACGGGAAGATGGACTCCTCGATCGCTTGTATGATGTAGAAGAGGGCCTTCTGGTCCTTCTTCATGTAATCTTTCAATAGGTCCTTGTCTGCTTGAGAGAGGGCAGCCAGTACTGCTGCATCTGTCAGTTCTAGGTAGCCATTTTCAACTAACTCCCATAGCTCCTGAGATCTGAACAGGATATTCATTTGGAAGCTCCAGTAATCGTAATTCTTCCCATTGAAGCATAGGATCTGCAACTTCAGGTTGTTTCTTCTAGAAGCCATTCTACTTCGATCTTCGCATCAAGGTATCAGTGGCTCTGATACCAATTTGAAGTTTTAATTAAACTTTTATTTGCCATCGTCGAGAGAGCGTAGTGCAAAGTGTGAACTGTGAAGTGCGAAGTGCAAAGTGCAAATTATGAAATGGGAAGTGTGAAGTGCGAAGTAGAGAGGGCCCGAAGTCGGGTTATGCATGGACCGAGGTGCGCAGTCGGGTTGTGCATGAATCAATGTGTGAAGTCAGGTTGTGCACGAACCGAGGTGCGAAGTCAGGTTGCGCTGGTCAAAGGTGCAAAGTCGGGTTGTGCTAGTCAAAGGCAGCAAAGTCGGGTTGCGCTGGTCAAAGGCAGCGAAGTCTGACTTCATTGCGAAGTTGGGAGGACTGCTCCAGACTTAGCCAAATTTTTGCCTTGCAGACTTTTGCTATCTGGAAGCTTGTGCGGCTACGACATTGGTTTCCCTGGCTTGGGAAGAACTGTACGGGAGGAGAAAAACATCGAATCTGAATGCAATATTTCAGATCTAAACTCAAACTTATAAAACCTAAAAGAAATCGCTCTGACATGATTTGTACAAAGAACAACAACATATTTTAGCACATAGAGATAACTGCAAACCCTACAGATGTCTTAAACAATAACAAGTTTTATTCATATAAAACGAGGGTTACAAAAGTCCTCAACAGAGGAAAAACAAACATCTACAGACTAAAGCTGCAGGATAAACTGAGATGAAAAACAAATGTCGAGTTTGCTGCTCGAACATTAAACAGATGAGCCACACTGCTCACTAAAACGATCTCGTCTCCTACTCTATTGTTTCTCCAAATTTCCTCTTGCTCTCCTCTCTTTCTCCACTCTCTTTCCACTCACATTTATGAAGACCCGAACTGCCTTATATAGTCACGGGGAGAGGAAGATAGGGGTTGTCCTCTGACAGGTTCTGACAGACCCTCAACTAGGGTTTTTGACCAATCACAAAACTAGCATTAAATCACCGAACTGGCATTAACTTCTGCGGCGATCGGATCTGTCAGACGTCACATCTATTAGCAAGTAGGTGCGACATCATGTCAAACTTTTGCCAAGATCCCTAACTGTGCGAGCGCAGTCCGACTGAGGCATGAAATCTGGGTTAATATTTCTAACATTTACTACGTCCTCTCTCTTCTCAGCCTCTACATCCTGTAACACACAAATCATTAGTCTGATTTAATGAGAGTTATTAATATTGGTTTTAATTTATCTAGAGGTTTACTACTGGATTGAAATCATTTTGTGAAAAAGGAAATATCAAAATTTAACTCGAAGGGTTTTGAGTATATTCCTGGTTCCAAATATTTTATGAGTAATTAAGAACTTCTGAGGGTTTTCCAGTGGAAAGTAGGGAGCAAGCAAACATTTCTCTCCACATTTTCTTCTTAGTGTCTTGCAACCTACGCATGGATATGAAATCTGACTGAGCTTTCCTGATTTACAGTCCATCTGCATGGGTAACAACTTTTTATTATGAGTTTCTGGTGATTAATGTGCCCTATTGCCACCGGCACAGAGAACAACTTCTCTTAAAACATGAATGCTAGATTTATAAATGTTGGGTCTTTGGAAAGTAAATGAAGAATGAAATATACTCTGTAATGAAAATTAACCAGACATAGAAAATATACACTAAAACAATAATAAGATAAGAGAATTCATAAACAAGATGACACAATAGATACCGTGGTTCGGCAATTATACCTACGTCCGCAAAAGATTATATCCTTTCTTGAGAAGACAAATCAACAATTACATATTACAACTCTTTGTCAAAACAAAGTCTCATCTCTTGTTATCACTCTTGTATATCATGCATACAGATTACACTTAATTTATAGACCTCTCTACCCAACGTTTTAATATTCACCAATGGTGGTAAAAAATAGAAAAGCTAATCTTCACCAGCAGTGGTAAAAAGCTGAAAAACTAATCTTCACCAGTAGTGGTAAAAAGCAAAAAAAATAATCTTCACCAATGGTGGTAAAAAGCATAAAATAAAGCAGAGTAATCGTTGGAGAGTATCTTCTCGAACACTTTCCTCTTATCCACTTTTATCCTCCATGGGATAAGGATGACAACAAATAACAAAAAAAAAAAAGCTCTTATCTGGTGAACAGATAAGGATACCACATCATGGGCTGGACCCATGGATAACGACAACAATATCCCCCTCTAGACCCATGAGGAGGGCTTCCCTATACTCAAGGCTTACACGGAATTCATGCCTACCAAATATTTACACAATTTATGCTTTTCTTTTGGCACTATCTTCGTCATCATGTCTGATGGATTTTGATCAGTATGAATTTTGTTAATCTTCACCAAACCATTTTCAAGGACATCTCTAATCCAATGATACCGCACATCAATGTGCTTGGTTTTGTAGTGGAATGTAGCATTCTTGCTCAGATCAATGACGCTTTGACTATCACACTTAATCACGTACTCCTTTTGTTGCAAACCCAACTCCATAAGAAAAAATTTCAACCATAGCATCTCCTTACAGGCTTCTGTGGCAACAATGTACTCTGCCTCTGTAGTCGAAAGTGCAACATATTTTTGTAGCATCGATTGCCAAGAGATGGCTCCTCCTACAAAAATAAACAATTAACCAGAAGTAGACTTTATGCTATCAAGATCTCCTACCATATCTGCATCTATATAGCCTTCCATAATAGGTGGCGAGTTTCCAAAACATAGGTAAACTTTAGAGGTGCCTCTTAGATACCTTAGGATTCATTTTATAGCTTCCCAATGTTGATTTCCTAGATTTACAAGATATCTGCTAACTACACTAGTAGCATGTGCTATTTCGGGACTTGTGCATACTGTAGCATACATTAAGCTCCCTATAGCTGATGCATAGGGGATATTTTCCATTTCTTTCTTTTCCTCATTGCTGGTTGGAGATGACTTGACACTCAACTTGAAGTGACTAGCTAATGGCGTACTCACAGGTTTGGCATTTTTCATATTAAATATTTCAAGTATCTTCTCAATGTAATTTTCTTATGATAGCCATATCTTCTTGTTCCTTCTATCACGCTTGATTGTCATACCCAAAATTTGGTTTGCAGACCCTAGGTCCTTCATTTCAAAGACCTTGTTCAGCTCCTTCAATCTGTCAATCATATTAGCATCTTGACCAACGATAAGCATATCATCAACATACAACAAAATAATAATGAAGGAAGACTGAATATTTTTTGAAGTAAACACAGTGGTCTAGAGTGGTTCTAATGAAGCCTTGATTCATCATAAAAGAGTCAAAATTTTTATACCATTGTCTTGGTGCTTGTTTTAACCCATATAAGCTCTTCTTCAACTTGCATACCATGTGCTCCTTGCCCTTTACTAGGAAACCTTTCGGCTGCTCCATATATAGTTCTTCTTTTAGATCTCCATGTAAGAAAGTTGTTTTGACATCCAACTGCTCAATCTCTAAGTCTAGACTAGTAGCTAGGCCTAGGACAATACGAATAGAAGACATCTTCACAATAGAAAAAAAAAATTGTCAAAATCAACACCCTTTTTCTACCCAAAACCTTTCACTACCAACCTTGCCTTATATCTCATATAATTTTTCAACCTAAACACCCACTTGTTCTTTAAGGCTTTTTGCCCTTTTAGTAGCTCAACTAAATCATAAGTTTTGTTCTTATGCAAGGACTTAAGTTCTTCTTGCATAGCTTTCTTCCATTGTTCTTTCTGCTCATGCATCATAGCTTATTTAAAGCATTCTGGTTCACCACTTTCAGTGAGTGTGATATACTCTGATGAAGGATATTTTGTTGAGGTTGTCCTTTCCCTTTGTGACCTTCTCAGCATAGGTGATTCTTCTTGAGGAGGATGCCCCCTCTGCTCAACATCACCATGCACATCATCATTACCATGTGCATCATCATCATCTGCTTGTTGATCCTCATCACCCCAAACTTGATCTTCTTCATCTTGAGCTTGTTGCCCTTCATTTTCATGGATGGGTAAAGGATATTGTGTTTTTGGTAGCTCATCTACAACTCTCTTTGGTTGTTCTTCTTTGTAAAAATCAGAATATGTTTTGTTTTCACGGAAAACCACATCTCAACTTCTATGCAACTTCTTGGCCTTGGGATCCCATAACCTGTACCCAAACTCATCACCTCCATAACTTAGAAATATACATTGGATTGTGTTGTCATCTAGCTTGCTTCACTGCTTCTTAGGTACATGTATGAAAGCCTTGCATCCAAAGCCTTTCAAATGTGAATAAGATACCTCCTTGCTGGTCCACACTCTTTCTGGCACATTGCCTTCCAACGGAGCTGAAGGAGATAAATTTATCAAATAGTAAGTTGTACTCACGGCTTCACCCCAAAACTCTTTTGATAACTTAGTTGAAGAAAAAATGCTTCTAATCTTTTCAACTATGGTGCGGTTCATCCTTTCTGCAACACCATTGTGTTGCGGCGTGTAAGGGACAGTCTTCTCATGTCTTATCCCATGCTTTGCACAATATTCCTCAAATCTCTTTGAGGTGTACTCTCCACCATTATCTGTACGAAGTAATTTCAAGGACTTGGAGGTCTGCCTTTCAACCATAACATGAAACCTTTGAAAGATTTCAAACACTTGATCTTTGCTCTGCATGGTAAAGCTCCAAACTTTCTTGGATGCATCATCAATAAAAGTAACAAAGTACAAAGCACCACCAAGAGTTTTCACTCTCATAGGGCCACATATATTAGAATAAAATAGATCAAGAATCTCAATTTTCTATTTGGCCTTAGCATGTGAAAAAGAAACTCTATGATGTTTTCCTACTAAACAATGATCACACGGAGCCAATGACGTACCTTTGAGATTTGGAAGATAATTCCTCTTCACCAAAGTCTCCAAACCTTTTTCACTTATGTGATCGAGTCGCCGATGCCATAGACCAGATAGAGATTCATCAGAAATAGTGTTCACCTCGCCTTTGGATAATTGGGCTTCGGTCCTATAGAGAGAGCAACACTTCTTTCCTTTTGCCACAACCAAAGAGCCCTTTTTCAACTTCCATAATCCATTGCCAAACTGTGTCTCATACCCTTCATCATCAAGATTTCCAGTTGAGATGAGATTCAATCTGAGATCTGGAACATGCCTCACCTCCTTGAGGACCAGCTTGTAACCAACATTTGTTGTGATGCAAATATCACCCATTCCAATAATTTTAGACACTCCATTATTTCCCATTCTTATCGAACCAAAGTCTCCTGACTTGTACGTGATAAAGGAATTGCTATGTGAAGTGGCATGGAAGGATGCTCCTGAGTCAAACACCTAGTTTGAATCTTCACATGCTGCACTAATACAGTCTTCACCACACATTGAGAATATTAGGACATCACTGGATGCAACTGCAGTGGTTTCTTGATGTTCTTTATTTTCATCACCATATTTATGTTCCTTTTGATCTCTTTTAAGCTTTTTGCACTCCCTCTTTATGTGCCCGAGCTTCTTGTAGTAGTAGCAGGTTATTCCTTTTCTTGATTTGGATCTCCCTTTTGATTTGCCTCGATTGTTATCTCCTCGGTTCTTTGGTCTTCCCCGTTCTTCAGCAACCAATGCTTGTGAGTGGGAGGAATTTGAGGATTTTCTCCTCACTTCTTCATTTAACAAACTGCCTGTAACTTGACTCATGGTAACAACTCCATTGGGTGCCGAGTTGCTCAGGGATACAACAAGAGTCTCCCAGCTATCCGATAGTGAGCTTAGCAACAATAGTGCTTGCAGATCATCATCCAACACCATCTTCATAGTTGCTAGTTGATTTACAATGCTCTACATCTCGTTTAGGTGCTCTACAACATACCCATTTTCTTTAAACTTTAAGTTTACCATCTTTCTAATCAGAAACGCCTTGTTTTCGACTGTCTTTCTCTCATACAAGTCATGCAGTTTCATCCATACAGGGTTTGCACTGGTTTCTGTCGCCACATGGTGAAACACAATATCATCCAACCGTTGATGGATGCAAGCAGTTGCTTTCCGGTCCATCTTTGTCCAATCCTCAACGGATATGTCGTATGGCTTTTGGTTTACTTCAATCGGCATGTTGAGGTCCCTCGAATAGAGAAGATCTTCCATCTTGGCTTTCCAGATTAACCAGTTATTGCCATCTAAGCTAACCATCCGAGTAGAGGTGTTTGCCTCCATCTTTGATCTACACAAAAGTGAACCAAGCTGGCTCTGATACCAGTTGTTAGGTCTTTGGAAAGTAAATGAAGAATGAAATATACTCTGCAATGAAAATTAACCAGACATAAAAAATATACACTGCAACAATAATAAAATAAAAGAATTCATAAACAAGATGACACAACAGATACCATGGTTCGGTAATTGTGCCTACATCCACAAAAGATTAGATCTTTTCTTGAGAAGACAAATCAACGATTACATATTACAACTCTCTATCAAAACAGAGTCTCATCTCTTGTTATCACTCTTGTATATCATGCATACAGATTACACTTAATTTATAGACCTCTCTGCCCAACGTTTTAATCTTCACCAATGGTGGTAAAAAATATAAACGCTTATGCAGAAAATAAAACAGAGTAATCGCTGGAGACTATCTTCTCGAACACTTTCCTCTTATCTACTTTTATCCTCCACAGAATAAAGATGACAACAAATAACAACAAAAAAAACTTTTATCTGGTGAACAGATAAGGATACCACGTCATGTTCGAGAAAATTACAAGACGAATGTAATTTACTACCAAAGGAAGGAAAACTTTATAGCTGTAGCGTAGTGCCTTGAGCCCTCTGAGTTTTTGGAGGTCCCAGACTCCCAACCTGTTGTTTTAAAGGGCAACTCATGCATCGGGCCATTGTGGGTCCCTACAACGGGGGTATAGGTTACAGCAGGTTCTGTCCCCCACGTGTTATACTGTTTACATAGTTTGACGTAGAACCCAATGTAGAGGTTGAATGAGGGCGTAGTTTGGATGGCTCAATTGAAGGCTCAACCTGGGAATTTTTCCTAACGCAAAAAGTCTCCATTAAATTAGGTTTGAGTGTGAAATGAAGTTTTACGTTACTAAAAGGTTTTTGAAAGAAAAACATAATTAGAAATCACCTTTAATCTGTCAAATAGAGTAGGTGGTACGGCAATGACACATTTTTCAACCTAAGACTTTAAAAAACATTGTTGGAACTGCAATGATAGCCTTAATCGGGATTTAACGAAATAATTTAGCTTAACGAATTTTAAAATACACATACTCCAGACAGACAGGCAGGTTTGACTGTTAACGGGAGTAACTGCACGTGCACATATAATTAAAGTGGAAAGAAATTCCAAGAATATACTTTTTAGTTGGAAAGAAATTTCAGGAATATACTTTTTAGTTTGTACATCGGTTAAAAAAAAGTAAGAGAGTCAATTACCTTGGATATAAGTTAGGACCTAATGTTATTACCTACCAAATGTTATTACCTACACATAAGTTACACAAGCTAGGACTTAATGTTATTACCCTACACATAAGTTACACAAGCTAGGACTTAATGTTATTACCCTACACATAAGCTACACAAGCTAAAATTTATTGTTATTACCCTACACATAAACTACCACTTAATATTAATATTAATAAGGATGAAAAATCTCACAAGATGTTAGAAAACGATAGATCTTAATTTAAATACGCGAAGTTCACGGCTGGTGCATCGAACCCTGACCGATGAACTAGAAAGAAATGAAACGAAATGATTTCGAGACAAAAATGTTTAATATAGGATAAAATAGGGTGTACAAACTCCATTTTTTTCAAATTTAACATCCGAAAAAACAGTGTGTAGAAAGATCGAAATTTTCAAATCTAACAACATCCGAAAAAACAGTGCTTGTCTAAAGTAGAAAGAAAGGACGGACCGCCTCGGTGGTCACATGGCTTGTGAGATTAGAACGTGGGAGCTAGTACGAAAAATGGCAGTTTCGAAGGGGTTATTTGGCTATCACATATCGTATCATTTACGCTTTCGTTTGTATCGGCAGTGACAGCTGATGGAATGTGATAATGTTTTTACATAAACTATTAGTGTTATATTTTTATGTTTAAATTTTATTTCGCATAAGGTAGATTTATCCACTTTTAAAAGGTGAAAATAAGATGCACAAGCCTTAACAAATTAACAAGCAGTCACCATTAACAAATTAACATGTTATTAGCTCGTTAAGGGCTTCGTTAAAATTGCATGAAACCATCTATACGGTAATGAGAGTGTAAGCTAATTGTTTATAAGTAAGTTTCAATTTTTTTTGAATAGGTTGAAAAATTAAAGTATATGGAACTATTTTATTGAAAATGTTTTAGAGAAAATAAATTTTGTTTTTTAATAGTTGAATAGGTTGAAAAGTTAAAATAAGAAAATTATTTTTTTGAAGTATATAAAACCTACCTTATCTATATGAATAGTTGAAAAGTTAAAGTATATTAAAATCAATTTTCTATAAATCTTGGATTTGGGTTAGAAAAATCCAATGATCAAAACTACTGGAAAACAAATTGCTTATAAGTTATCCTTTGAAATTTTGGGATCTTATGTATGGAAAAACAGCGTGCGAGTTATACGTGTAGACGATAGATTTTTAATATAGTCAATAAAGTGAACGTGTCAAATAAGCTTACTTAAAACAGCGAAATACACCAAGAATACATGAAAACAAAGTTTATGAAATAACATTGTTTTCCAAAGAAGGATATGTAGGAACAAGTACGACCACACCATCGAATTTCAAGAGATAGATTGTATTTTCTCTGTAAGGAAACAAAATAATTTAATAAAATAATAAAATATAATTAATTTAAAAATGTGTAATTTTAAACGTTTTATCTAAAACCATATTTTTATGTTAAACTTTATTATTATTTGTGTACTCTTTCGAACGCAATTACGCGGAGTGATGATCCTTTGCTCATTAAATACAGTTCATTATAATATGAAATCTTTGATTGCAATAAAAATACATAAGCCTATTCTTTGATATTTGATTTACATTGAGGATGATTTACCAATTCTAGAGGTAAAATTAAGTTTGTTCTTCATCAAAAATTTGGTTTCTTCTCTAAGTGCATCTTGTTTCTTGATTTGATTTTGTTAATCAATTAATGAATAAATTTTATCTCCTAGCCTAGGATTTATCTTATACAATGTGAATGTCATACTAGCATAAGTAGCAAGCATGTTGATCAACAAAAAAGCTTTGGGATCATCGTTGTTTGTCATGGCATTAATTTTGGCAAGCTGGTTTAGAATAGAACAAAACTTGTTTATGTGTTGAATTATATTTTTGCCTTCAACCATATTCAACCCAAACATTTTTTTCTTATCCAATGAGTATATATATGCATATACTTGTAACACAAACTATTTTTAAAAATTATGATATTTTGTCGAGCAAAAATTTAGGTGCGAGGATTGATTGCAATAAATTTTTTAAGGCAAAAAAATTGTTGTAAGTATTTATCTATACTTAATAAAGACAATTGAAAATCAAACACCTTCAGCTCTCTAAGTCACTTTCATTTTTCAAATGGTCACTTCTAACAATTAGATCATCATTTGCACCAACAATCAATGACCATGTGACTTACGTGTTTAAGCAGTGGAATGTTACATCATGCTTCTATTTGTAATAGCAAAAAAAATAAATACCTTTGATGATACTCCACAATGAGTGTGTGATTATTATAAAAATTACTATCAAAAAATATAATTATGAGCACATGAGTAGTATAGACACTTAAAAATTACCATTTTGACATTTTCCTAATATCAATAATTAATAATTCTACAAAGGTATCAATTAATTTTAATATTTGACATGCAACTTTACAAAAATTAAATCTGCCTTATCTAGCCCCATTTCCCACTAAGTCTTCTCCATCACCAAGGTCTTGGTCACCATATGACTACCCCATCTACCCTAACCTATGTGCACATTCCCCTAGCCTATGTGTATGTTCCTCTAATCTATCCCTTTGATCATAGATTAGGTCCACCTCACCCTAGCATAAACTACACCTACCTTAAATATCCCCATGCACCTTTACCAATCATATGCCTCTTAATTCCACTTGGATAGGGTGAGGAATCTCCCCATCCAAGAGCATTAATGAAGTATAGTGTGCACATGCCACATAAGTCAAGTGAAGACTTTCCCCACCAAAGTAAATTAATAAGGAATGGTGCACACACCCTCTTTGACCATGCAAGTGGAATTTTCTAGATTTTTCTCCCCCTCACCCATGCCACTTGGCTACCAAGTCATGTCCACCTCATCTCAAACTCACTACCCCCTATCCCTTCCAAAACTCTATAAATACCCCCTCATTTCCTTCATTTTCCTAAGAGTGTGAATTTACCTTACCAAAACTTAGCCAAAATTTAGTTATAAATCCTCTTGTGTGCATAGTCTTGTTTACAAAAAATCCATGGACTCCATTATGTGTCCCCATTTGCACTTGTTTTTTTGGTGAAACTGCTCATAGGTGGAAGTTCCAGACATCTCCATACTCAAACTAGAGGCTTTTGAGACCATCCTAGAGGTCCCTTGTAAGTTTCATCAAACTTTAGAAAACACAACTTCAACCGTCCACCCTTAGGCCATTCATAGTCATAACCACCTACCCCTAGGTAGTTCATAGTCAAGACCACCTACCCCTGGGTGATTCACTTTCAGAGCTAGACATAGTTAGAGAACCTACAATAGATAGTCAAAAAATATGAGTAAGGTAATATTTTTAGTGTTTTGTATTATTTTAGGATATGTTCATGATTTAAATCAATTTTTTCTTGTTATTTTTTACATATTTCATAAATTTGGATCTAACCAAGGTAGACCCATATATGCTACTAATCATTGTGTTTGGTTGTGTGTAGGGTTTTTGAAGGTACATTCAACCAAGGGTGGTCGTAAAGCACAAAATCCACCCACACTTTGAGGTGGTTTAGAAGACATTGGTTTACCATTAACCTCATATGTGTAAAGGGGAGTATTTCACCTTGGAAACTCTTATCGTAATCCCAAGGGGTATTGTAAAAGATCACATTTTTTAAAATATTTTTATACTTAATGAAAATATCACATGTTCTCTACCATATTTTGGTGATCACAATGGGACCTTTATACCCTTGACCACACTCGGTATTTTTTTTATTTTGTAGGTTATAGAAACTATTATTTTCTTATTCTATTTCATTTCATAATTTTCCTTGTGTGTTCATTTTATCATTTCACACATCGTGCTTACTTTTTTGCATTCTATCTACCTTTTTAGGTTTAAAATCATCTAAAAACCATCCAAAACAAGACCCATCCAATCTAGTATCACATTATTTGCTATTAGTCTTGATCGCTTATCCGTAGGTGGTTCATAGTCTCAATCACCCAAGCTGAGTGATTGACAATCCAGAATGCTTCTACATGGGTGGCTCCCCACTATTACTTCAAATCAAGACCCAAAAATCATTCACCCAATTTATAGTAGCACAACATAATTATTTCATGTGTGTATGAGTCGTTACCACTTAATCATCTATCAACAATTAATTTGGGGGTGTCCAAAGGTATATCACCTTCCCCATCAATCACTTTTGTTTACTTGTTGATGATCTCACTTTCTTTACAAATTTGATGTTTTTTGGCTATTTAGGTTTAATTTTTGTTAACAACTTTTAAATCATTTCTTGTCCTTTTAATAGTTAGTTTTATCATCTTGGATTCTTATTTCTCTTTTGTTTTACATCCACAAATCTATTTTTTGACTATTCTATTTGTTGTATTTTGCAAGAAAAGTCACCAGACCATCCCTTTGAGACATAGAAACTTGATGTAGTAGAGCTAATAGACTAGAAACCCCTCCTAGGAAAAACTACCTAGGTATGGGTGGTTTTAACAATGAACCACCTTAGGTGTGATGATTGTAGTCAGAGTAGATTTTAGTCACAAAACTTGAACCAAAAACCCTGTCAACTACCAGCAAGCGTAGGATATTAGGTAGGTATTCCTATGTCATATTTTTAGTCTAATTTTGTGAAAGCAAGCATAATTTAAGGTTTTAGATTTTATTGGTAATTTTAATTGCTTTTGAGGCTTGAGTCACACTAAACAAAGGCTATCTTCTTATATGTGTGCTCTCCTCTCATGCTCAAAAGGTGATCTTGAGGATAAAAAGGTTAGAAGAAGCTTTTGGGGTTAAATAATTTATATTTTCTTTATAGAAATTTCCTTTCCATTTGCACCTTACATAATTTACACTAAATCGAAGATGTGGCCTCCATATGCTCTCTCCTTGCACCTCAGGATGATCTTAGAGATCAAAAGTAGGTAATCTCTTCTAAGGTAATGAACCCCACACTACATGTCACATTAAGCAGAGGATTTGATCTCGTATGCTCTACCCTTATGCCTTAGGGTGATCTTGGAGATCAAAAGACTGTCATTCCTTCTAGGTAAAATAACATCACATCATTCTTCTAGTATTATCACATTAAGAGGTCCCTCATATCATTTATGCCTTCACTTATATTTTGTGCAAAATTGAGAATAAAAAGTGGGTAGGTCACCTTGGATAATAAAAAATCATCGTCATATTTTTGTGCTTTCTTAGACTAGTTTTTATTTTTTGTAGTTTTCATGTTTTATTAGAATAGATTTTTATTTCATGTCATTTTATTGCTTTCCTAGAGTAGAATTTCATTTCATGTTCTTCTTGCTTTTCTAGATTAGTTTCATTTTATGTCTATTTTCTTCCTTTCCTAGAGTATATTTCATTCATGTATCTTTCTTGCTTTCCTAGATTAAGTTTCATTTTGTGTACCTTCTCGATTTTTGATAGACTATTTTTTATTTCATGCTTTGTCTACATTTTGTAGATTATATTTTCTTTCAAGCACTTTTTATTTATTTAATAGATTAGTTTTATTTTCATGTAATTTTACTTACTTTCATTACAAGTAGGATTTATTTTTATGCATTGTTATTTGCTTTTGTTAGCATAAATTTCCATTTCTTGTATTGTTATTTCATTTATTTAGCAATATATTTCCTTTATCTATGATTTTTTTTCCTTAGAATAAGATTATGTTTTCTTATCATTTGCATTGCCTTGTTATTAGCATAGCCTTTTCTTTACACAAGTTAGTGTAGGTATTTTAGGTACCTTGAGCCACTCCTAACTTAATAAGTTTTTTGATCATTTATGCTTAGCTTCTCCCCATGTGCTTTTAGGTATATTAGGGAGTGTGTACAAACATATCTTGTAAATCCCCCCTTATCTTATTTTTGTAGTTTTTAGGGATAGGGTAGCATCAAAATAAACTAAAACAAAAAAAAAGTCATAAAATAACTCAAAAAGACAAAAAATGTAAACATTAACAAATATCAAATCAAATCTTAATCACATTAAACACATTCATCTAAATTTTTTATTATTTTGTTGTTTATTTGTGTCGATAGAATATTATTCAAAAAAAACTCTCATAAAATAGAAAAATACTATAACATCATGAAACCACCTCCCTTTCATCTATTTGTGTCACCACAACCCCTATAGACTATCTCTAGAAATAACTACCTAGGCATAGATAGTTCCACACAAGACCACCCACATAGATGTGATTTAGCACAATACCACCTAGATATGTGTGGTTTATCACATGACCACCCAAGCTAGTGCATTTTAGTATAGGACCACTCAAACAAGTGTAGTTAACAGTCAAAACCACCTAGGCAAGGATGGTTCCCTCCAAAGTTAGGTTACAACATCCCCTTTCAGTATTGTATACTTCTTCACCTCCTGTTCTATCCACAACCACTTATGGTATTAACTAGAATCTGAGCCCAAGCTCAAGAGTGTTCTCTCATTGACCAAAATGAGTTGATATTACACTCTTTAGTGACATATTCAACTCGTCTAGAGGAGGAACCTCCTACTCTACCTAATATCCTATCCATCATTTATCATGTCCCTTACCTGAGTGACTTGGGCCATTGTAGACCCTCATACTATGACCATGGTCTACTCACCCAAATTATTCCACTTGAGGCCCCCAATGATGGTACATATTCACCTTCTTTCCATCCAAATATCTTATATTATGACCCTAATATTCATTGAGTCTATGTTACCCTCATCACCCAACCTTTACCTTATACTTATTCCAATTTACATCATCCTCTATTTTGTATACTCCTCCACTTAACTCACTATGAGTCTCCTTATTCTTGCTTTGTGTTCTTGAACAATCATTTCCCTCTCTCTCCCAAGAGTAAACCTACCCTCACATCTCTCATATCCCATATACCCACTCCTCCTATTTCACCCAAGCCAAGGGTACTATGTCAGTCACTACTGATCTTAATCTTCCTTCTTCTTCTAATCTTGCTTCTTCTTTGTAAAATCCTCCTTCAATGCCACCTTCATATGCCTTCTTTTATTCTAATCCATTTCTTGATCCTAGAGAAAATGTTACTTCTCATTCTATTTTTTCTATTCTTAAATCCACTTTCATATTCTTGCTCCATCTCATGAGTCCACACTTCCAAATTCAACTCCTTTCACAAATATTTTTGCATACACCAATCTTCCTCCTACTGGTACGCATGTTGTTTCTTTTACTATATCTCAACCTCCTTCTACTCCTTATTCTAATATTTTCCTCAAAGCTTCTTCTTATCCTTAATCTTCTCTTCCTCTTCAAGAAACGTCTCTTTAATATCTTTATGTTTATTCTTCTTTACAGAATGCACTAGTTAGCACTTCTCAATAACCTTCTCTTCTTAAATTCAATATTGCTTCTCAACTACTCTATCAATATCCCCTTATTATTCTCCCTAGTAATCATCTTTCTACCCCACTTTATTACTTCACATAATCTTCTTTGTGGACTCATTCACCACATATCACTAGTTTACTACCACCTCCTTTGCCCACTTTCAATCAATGGCCACCCACACAGTCATAGATCCCAAGTCACAACATACCTTCCAAAACTAACCTCCTCCTCTCCAAAATGAAACTTCCCCTCTCCAAAATCAACCCCCCTCTATCCTAAACCAAACTCCCTGTATCCTAAACCAACCTCCTCCTCTCCAGTACCATGCAACAATATCGCATCCATTCGATTAACCTCCACCTGGCCAAGCTAATTCAACGGTTGTGCCACCAACATACCAACCACCTCCATCATCCTAGGTTGTCTAGAATCAATATCCTCCACCTTATTAACCACCACCTTGTTTTCTTGTAGCCCATGTGACTTATGCCTCTCAACCTCTTCACCCATCCTATCCTCCTCCACCATATTATACCTATCCTTACCCATATAATTATCCTTATAACCCTTCTTATGTTTCCACCCTTACTAAGCCTCTGTAAGCATATAAAGATCCCTAGAATGAGATTTAGTGATTGAAAATTTGACTCAATAGTTTTGGGTTACAATCTAATGACTATGGGTATTAGAAACCCACCTATAGTCAAATTTGCAATCAACCTATTCATCCATCAATCCCTATGCATCCATACCCATATCAATTCAAGATTCTTAAATTTAAGAAGTTTAAGGGGATAGAGGATCCCAATGAGAATTTATGGAAATACATCAACTCTTCTTACCTTATCAGTGAGAATGATTCCTTCATACCGATCACCTTTCCCATGTCCCTTGGAGGACAAGCCTATATTGGTACAATAATTTGCCTTAACATAGTCTCTTCTCTTTTGAGCAATTGACGAATATCTTCCTAGAGCATTTCTCGATCAACATCAAGAAGTAAACTTCTTTTATGGACCTTTATAGTCTTAGCTAATTTGAGGACAAACCCATTAATGATTATGCCACTAGGTGGTAGAGAGTCATCAACAAATTGACATTCTCTATTCCCACTACAAAATTGGTGAGGATGTTTTCTCAAAGCTATGCTAAACATATTTCAACCATATTGTAAAATCAATAGCAACACTCATTTGAGGAAGCCATTTCTCAAGTAGATATTATTAAAGATATTGAGGTTCAAGAAGGGGAACTTAAACTTAAAAATAAAGAGTACCCAAAAAAAATATAACAAATGCGCCAACAATAACAATCAATTTAAGCCCCCCTAAGTCAATCGAGTAGTGTTGAGTACATTAAAAATCTCTCCTCAACATAGTACTCAATCTTAGCAATAGGATTTCCAACCATTGTTGATCCCTATGCAGCCCCTCAACCAACCTTCCACTTCCCAACCATCCAGTTGCTCTCAATACCCTCGCCATCCACCCCAAAATTGGACTTGAATATTATTAGCTATACCAAGGACATAAGGGAAGCCAATTAAAGACAAAGAATACATCCATCCTCTGAACTTCATTTATCTCAAAATAATTTATCTGAAAATACATTTAACAGGATTCCACGTGATGGAACGGCCTGATTCTCTTAATTCTCTTAATTATAAAGATGGAAGGGAAGTCGTTTGGTGACGCAGATGATTAAGTCCATAAGGCCTCCCATAGCAGAAGCGGGTCGGCATTATCTTCATGCGTAACATTTTCTTCTAACATGACGTGGGTGAGATCCAATGCATTCCCCACACCTTCTTCTCTACCACAAAATCCGACAGTGAAAGATGCAAGATTAGCCTGTGCATTTAGAAGCTTTGCTTGCGTGGTTGCTAGCTGTGATTGCAGTTCTGAAACACGCTTCTGCAATTGACATACGACGGCCGTGCAACCGTAGACTGGATCATGCAGTCTGGAAGTGGCTTCATATACAATACTGTTTACTGCATCCTCTCTCTTCTCAGCCTCTACATCCTGTAACACACAAACCACAGAAAATCTTTAGGCTGATTCAGTGAAAGTTATTAATATTGGCTTTAATTTGTGTAGAGGTTTACTGTTGGACTGAAATCGTCTTGTGAAAAGGAAATATCAAAACTCAACTCGAAGGGTTTTGAGTATATTCCTGGTTCCAAATATTTTATGAGCAATTAAGAACTTCTGAGGGTTGTCCGGTGGAAAGTAGGGAGCAAGCAAACATTTCTCTCCACATTTTCTTCTTAGTGTCTTGCAACCTGCGCATGGGTATGAAATCTGACTGAGCTTTCCTGATTTGCGATCCATCTGCATGGGTAACAGCTTTGTATTATGAGTTTCTGGTGATTAATGTGCCCTGTTGCCACCGACACAGAGCACAGCTTCTCCACTTAAAACATAAATGCTAGATTTATAATTCATGAAAGCTTACCTTGGCAGGCAAATTGCAGATCAGATGATCAGATGACTGTTTCGAGAAAATTACAAATGTGATTTACTACCAAAGGAAGGAAGAATTTATAGCTGTGGCGTAGTGCCTTGAGCCCTCTGAGTTTTTGGAAGTCCCAGACTCCCAAACCGTTGTTTTAAAGGCAAACTCATGCATCGAGCCATTGTGGGTCCCTACAACGGGGGCAAAGGTTCTGTCCCCACGTGTTATACTGTTTACATAGTTTGACGGAGAACCCATGTAGAGGTTGATTGCTTGACTTGAGTATAACTGTGAATAATGGCGTTGTTTGGATGGGTAAAACTGCAAAATTGAAGGCTCTATCTTCTTTTTTGGAAATTTTCCTAACCCAAAAAGATCTCCATTAGAAATCGCGTGCAATTTGTCAAATCGAGTGGGTGGTACGGCAATGACACATTTTTCAACCCAAGAATTTAAAAAACATTGTTGGAACTGCAATGATAGCCTTAATTGGGATTTAACGAAATAATCTGGCTTAACGAATTTTAAAATACACATAACTCTAGAGCGACAGGCATGTGCAACAGATGATTTAGAAAACGATAGATCTTAGTTTCAATACGTCGCTAAATAACTGCGAAGTTCACGGCTGGTGCATCGAACTCTGACCGGATGAACTACAAAGCAAATGAAACGAAATGATTTCGAGACCAAAAGGTTTAATATAGGATAAAATAGGGTGTACAAACTCTACCTTTTTCAAATTTAACATCCGAGAAAACAGTGTTAGTATAAAGTAGAAAGATCAGAATTTTCAAATCTAACAACATCCGAAAAAACATGATAGTCTAAAGTAGAAATATCAGAATTTTCAAATCTAACAACATCCGAAAAAACAGTGATAGTCTAAAGTAGAAAGAAATGAAGGGTTTCTGTACCTTAATGAGAGTGTAATGGAACTATTTCATATTCTCAGAAAATGTTATTTTATGAGAAAATAAGTTTTGGTTTTTTTTATAAATTGAATAGATTGAAAAGTTAGAATATATGAAAGCGACTTTGCCTAAAGTGTTATTTTATTAGAGTATATGAGGGCTACTTTGTTTATCTGAATAGTTGAAAAGTTAAGACATATTAAAATTAACTTTTTATAAATCTTGGATTTGGGTTAGAAAAATAGAATGCCTTCCAGAAAACAAATGGTTTAAAATTTAAGCCTCAAAATTTTGGAATTTTGAGATCTTATGTATAGAAAAACAACGTGCACGTGCGAGTTATACGTGTAGAAGATAGATTTTTAATATCGTCTATAACGTTAACGTGTCAAATAAGCTTTCTTAAAACAGCGAAATACACCAAGAATACATGAATGAAAGTTTATGAAATAACTTTGTGTGTCAAAGAAGGATATGTCAGGAACAAGTATGAACACACCGTCGAATTTCAAAAGATTGTATTCTCTTTATAAGGAAAGCAAATAATTTAATCAAATAATATATTTGAGATATAATTAATTAAAAAAATTGTAACTTTAAACGTTTTAATTTTAAAACCATATTTTCATGTTAAACTTTATTATTATGTGTCCTCTTTAGAACGCAATTACCCCGAGTGATCTCAAAAAGGATGTGATAAGAGATTTGGTATTATTCTTAGGTGGGGTTTTAAAACAACACTGGAATTTGTGTTGTAGATAATTGGATGTAGGATATCTGTTTTTTTTTTTTTTTTTTAACAGTAGGATATCTGTTGTTATAATTTTTTTTTTTTTTTGGTGAGCGTTAGTATCCCGCCATTACAAGTTTTTTTTAATATAATATTTTTTAAATTATATTAATGTAAAAGTAGATATAATAATTTAAAGTTTAAACGATAAATTTAAACATACATAAAAGTTCATCCAATACTTTAAAATACATGGATTAGGACATACATTATCCATGATCAAACAGAAACACACTCATTTTTCCATCATGATTGAACAAACACAAACTCAGTGTTCAACATATGACCAAGGATAAGGAAAAATACAAGTATTCATGGTTTTACATTAAATATGGATAGGGAAACACACTATCTATTACCAAGGTTACAAACAGGACAAGCGTGATCATTTGCAGCATCTTTGTGATTATGGACACTCTTAACCAATCATAATTACATCTTAATCTTGTATATAGGGACACACAACTTTTCACAAGTATATTATTTAATTCATTTTAACAAACATTTTATCCCTCACTGTCCTCATGACAAGGGTGTTCAACATATATCACAAATCCACATTCTTCATCATCACTTACACTATTTTCATTGTCACAACTATCTCATCTTTCTTTAGCTTCCCTTCTATGAGATACTTTGCTCATTCAATATAGTTCATTATAACATGACATCTTTGATTGCAATAAAAATAAATAAGCTTGCTCTTTGATATTTGCTTTACCTTGAGGATGATTAACCAATTCTAGAGGTAACACTAAGTTTGTTCTTATCAACAATTTAGTTTCTTCTATAAGTACATCTCGTTTTCTGATTTAATTTTGTTCATAAATTAATGAATAAATTGTATCTCCTAGCCTAGGATTTATCTTGTACAATGTGAATGCCATGTTGGCATAAGTAGCAAGCATGTTGGTCAACAAGAAAACTTTGGGATCATCGTTGTTCTTCATGGCATTAATTTTGGCAAGATGATTCAGAATAAAACAAAACTTGTTTATGTGTTGAATTATATTTTTGCCTTAAACCGTCTTCAATCCAAACATTTTTTGCTCATCCAATGAGTATATATATGCATATACTTGTAACACAAACTATATTTCAAAACTGTGATACTTTGTCGAGCAAAACTTTAGGTGTGGGGATTGATTGCAATAAATGTTAAGTATTTTTCAATAGTTAATAAATACAATTAAAAACCAAACACCTTCAACTCTCCAAGTCACCTTTATTTCTCAAATGGTCACTTATAACAATTAGATCATCATTTGCACCAACAATCAATGACAATGTGACTTACGCGTTTAAGTAGTGGAATTTTCCGTCATGCTTCTATTTGTAATAACAAAAAATTAAATACCTTTGATGACACTCCACAATGAATGTGTGATTATTTTAAAAATTAATTTTAAAAAATATAATTATGAGCACATGAGTAGTATAGACACCTAAAAATTATCATTTTGACATTTGTCTAATGTCAATAATTAATAGTTCTACAAATT
Source organism: Wollemia nobilis (assembly GCA_028583015.1). Taxonomy (NCBI): domain Eukaryota; kingdom Viridiplantae; phylum Streptophyta; class Pinopsida; order Araucariales; family Araucariaceae; genus Wollemia; species Wollemia nobilis. The sequence continues at coordinate 14,476,267 of JAQPPZ010016436.1, read as the reverse complement.
TCTCAATTAAATTTAAATATTTGACATACAACCTTAGAAAAAATAAATCTTCCTTCTCTAGACCCCTTTTCCCACTTAGCCTTCTCCTACACCAAGCTCTTGGTTACCATATGACTATCCCATCCATCCTAACCTATGTGCACATTCCCCTAGCCTATGTGCACATTCCCCTAATATATCCCTTTGATCATATATTAGGTCCTCCTCACCCTCGCCTAGTATATACCTATCTTCCACATTTTCATGCACCCTTGTGAGCCCTATGTCTCTTAATACCACTTATATGGAATGAGGAATCTCCCCACCCAAGATAATTAATGATACATGGTGTGCACATGCCACTTAAGTTGGGTATGGACTTTCCCCACCCAAGGAAATTAGTAAGGCATGGTGAACACACCCTCTTTGACCATGCAAGTGCAAATTTCTATAATTTTAACTCCCTCATCCATGCGATTTGGTTGCCAAGTCATTTCCTCTCCCTTGCAAAAATCTATAAATACCCCATCATTTCCTTTATTTGCATAAGAGTGTGAATTTGCCTTACCAAAACTTACCCAAATTTTAGTTAGAAATCCTCTTGTGTGCATAGTCTTGTTTGTAAATCATACATAGACTTCTTTATGTGCCCCCATTTGTATTTGTTTTGTTTATGAAACTACTTGTAGGTGGAACCTCCAGATATCTTCATACTCAAACCAAAGGCTTTTGACACCATACCAGAGGTTCCTTGTAAGTTTCATGGAACTTTGGACAACACAACTTCAATTTTCCACCCATATGTCATTCATAGTCGCAACCACCTACCTCTAGGTAGTACATGGTCAAGATTACCTACTCTCAGGTGTTTCACTTTCATATCCAGGCACAGTTAGAGAATCTACAACCGATTGTCAAAAAATGTGAGCAAGATAATATTTTTAGTGTTTTGTACTATTTTGGGATAAGTTCATGTTTAAATCAAAATTTTCTTGTTATTGCTTACATATTTCACAAATTTGGGTCTAACCAAGGTAGATACATATATGCTACTAATCATTGTGTTTGGTTGTGTGTAGGGTTCTTGGAGACACATTCAACCAAGGGTGGTCGTAAAGCATGCACCCACACTTCGAGGTGGTTTAGAAGAATCATTGATTTACCATTAACCTCATACTTTTAAAGGGGAGTCTTTCACCTTGGAAACTCTTATCGTAAGCCCAAAGGGCATTGTAAAAAAATAGATTTTTTAACATCTTTTACACATAATGAAAATAACACATTTTCTCTACCACATTTTGGTAATCATGATGGGATCTTTCTACCCTTGACCACAATTGACATTTTTCATTTTGTAGGCTATAGAAACTATTTATTTATTATTCTCTTTAATTTCATCATTTGCCTTGTGTGTTCTTTTTAGCATTTCACACATCTTGCTTATTTTTTTGAATTTTGTCTACTTTTTTAGTTTTAAAATCATCTAAAAACCATCAATAACAAGACCCATCCAAGCTAGTCGCACATCATATGCTATTAGTCCTCATAACATATCCCTAAGTGGTTCACAGTCTCAATCACTCGAGCTCAGGTTATTGAAAATCAAGACTACCTCTACATGGATGGCTCCTTGCTATCACTTTGAATCGAGATCCAATAATCATTTACCCAAATTATAGCAGCACATTACAATGGTTTTAGGTGTGTATGAATCCTTACCACCTAATCATCTATCATCAATCAATTTGGAGGTTTCCAAAGGTATATCACCTTCCCCATCAATCACTTTTATTTACTTGTTGATGATCTCACTTTCCTTACAAGTTTGATGTTTTTTTGGCTAGTTAGGTTTGCTTTTTGTTAATAAATTTTAAATCATTTATTATCCTTTTGTTAGTTAGTTTTGTCATCTTGGCTTATTATGTATCTTTTTTTTTGCATCCAAAAAGCCATTTTTTGACTATTTTATTTGTTAAATTTTGCAATAAAAGTCAACATACCATTCCTTTGAGATAGAAACCTGATATAGCAAAGCCAATAGAATAGAAAACCCTCCTAGGACCAACTTTCTATATTTCCCAAGATCGTCTAATCACATATGATCTCATTCAATCACAATAACACCATTATTGTACAAATTAAAAGATTTAATGATAATAAATCATTCTTCATATAAAATAATTTCATAGCATAGAGCTTTGTCATTAATATATAAACTTAAATGAGACTCTTAAATACACCTGAATTTTGCTCTCCTCAAACTCATGGGAGTTGGAACCTTTCATATTCATTTCTTACATAATGATAAAGTCTATCATGATTACATAACTTTCTACTTATAATCTTGACACATCACACATGAATTTTCACTTACACATATCACACCTCATAACCCACACTTGCACACATGACACCTTTCACTCATAACACATATACTATTGACACAATTTCTAGTCTAAATATTACAATGTTACTCAAGGAACTGAAAAAGGTAATACAACCAATAGTATAACTACAAATATAGGTGAAATAGAATGAAAAAGACAAGGGTGGATATGAGAAACTCATTTTTATTATGGGAGAGCATATGAGAGCAAAAAAAGGCATAATTCTTGAGGTACAAAATATTTTAGAGGATAAGTATAGGAATTACTATGTTCAAGAGGTTCCTTCCATTAAAGTTCAACTACTATAGGTGTCATAGGATATGAATAAACTATTTTATGAAAAAGGAAAAATAATTATTAAATTAGTTCTAAATATCTATATTGCTCTTTATGATGTTTCTATAAAAATTCGTGTAGTCTCTAGACACAATTCCATATCGTTTTTAAGTTATTTTTTATATTCAAGTTTTTCTTAGCAAGTTTTAACATTTTTGTTATGTATATTTTTTACATTCTCACTATAAAAACCTACTCTCAATATGATAAAATAAAATTATTACAAATTTGATTTGTAAAATGTGAACTCCAATCATTTTTGTATTGAGGCTCCATAATTAAAATGTGATCTATAGTTGGCCTAGGAAAAATAATAAAAAATAGAGTTAATTCAACAGTTATTTGACTATTGGAATAAATTGATCATTAATAACATATTATATTTAAGATGAGTATTGCATAAGCATATTGATATAATGGTCAAACTAGGTCACAACTATTCTATGTTGGAAATAAAAAACCTAATTCCATAGGATGACATTAGAGAGGATGATTTCTATGCTGGCAAGGGTGGAAGGGCATGCGGGACACATCCAAGGACACTCATATGCATGGTCCATGGCTATAATAATATCAATTGGGCCTTAAAAACACTATAATTTACTTCACATAGTGGGCTATATAGCCATAGTGATTGATCTACATGGCCATAGATTATCTAATAGCCTTAAGGCACTTATCCCTAGCATTGATCTTTTGGTCTCTTACTTTATTGTATTTTTTTTACTTTACCATCTCTATTTACCCCAACATTATTTATATTAGCATTAAAAAACACACATATGGAAGAGGTAAATTCAATACACATTCTTTAATGCATTAATACACACATTGGAGTAAGTTGAGAAGGAAGGCCTGAAATAACATAACATAATTAATAACACATATATAATTATATATACAAGGATACAATAGATATATATTGATGTTTAATATATCACATAATTCTATATGCTTTCATATTCTATATAAACCCTTATTTATAAATCCCAACTAGACAAAATTGAATCCTTCTAGGTGGCCACCTCCTAGATTGTTTCAACCACTTCTCCATATCCTTGATAGGTGTATTTCATAAAAATCACATAGGAATATGGTTTTGACCTACCTATTTTGTTCTTATGGTTGATTAGTTACCCGTTTACAACATGGATTTTCATTTACTATTCTATTCTCATGTCTCTATCATGGTACTCTCACCATGATCATTTTACATCATTATGTAATATTTTAATTATTCCATCATAAACTTGGGGTGTGCATCTACAATCCTATACATAATTGCATTCATTTGTAGTCCTCCTTGGATTTATTTCTATCCTCATTGACTAGTGTACACATACCAAGTGTTTCTACTAGGTAATTCATAACCATATCACATAAGGGTTTTTCATGTGGTTAATCCATAGTCACCACCAAATTTTGTTGTGGTCTCCTTTGACCACTTCCAAGCCATGTGGTTCACCTCAACCACCACCATACTTGTGGTTACTTGGAACCACCTCTAAGGATTTTTTATGGATTATCCATAATCACTTAATTCACATAATTTTCTAACTTAACATTTAGACCAAACTTCATATTGTTGTGAACTATATTACCATGAACTTGACTATGCCCAACGACAATCATATTATCTTCAACACACAATAATATTTATCCACCTTCATTCCATGATTTTCCTTGTCCTTGACATGAAAAACAACTCACCATACCACTACATATCATAATATTTTAAGGGTGTCAATTACCACCAATAATGCACCCCATATACATCTTCAAATCATTATATTGATCCTTCAATGATAATAATTTTTAAACACATAAAACCCCATAAACTTCTTGTTTGAAATAAGATAATTACATGAAATTTTTCTCTCAATCATCTTCAACACAACTTATGTAACCCAAGACTCATGACAACATTTTTTTAAACAAACGTAATAACATACCCCTTCATTTTTATCTAATTTTTTAAACAAAAATTATAAGTATTTATTTACTCAAAATTTGTGTACATCCAAATAGCTCTTGTTTTTTATGTTACCCATGGAGACCTACAAACATGAGGGACAATGCTCAAAGTCTTGGATATTTGAACCTAGAGTTATGCATAAGAGGTCGACCCCAAAATGTATTATATAAAAAAATTGGTGAATCAATTTTGAAATCCAGGTGAATAGTGTCAAAACGCATGTAGAAGGTTCAATATTATTAGGGGTAATGTTGGAAATTTAAACTTAAAATGGTCAAATTATTATAAAATTGGGACGAATCGACCCAAAAAAAATTGCACCCAAATTTTTTTGGCTAATGGGCCCTGGTCAAGGATCCCAAATATTAGCCAGTTCCAAATTTTTAATATCTTAATTATAGCTAATTTAGCAATAAATAGCCACTATGTATAACCGTTTTTGAACCATTTACCCTTACCTAAGGGTTAACTAGATAAAAAATTAGAAAAATTATTGAAATTGTGTTGAAATTTGGAAAGACTATGAGCCTACACATGTGATTTGTTGGCATTATTGGCTCATTGTCAAATACAATAAAAAAAATTCCAAATATCATATCAATATTTTTCTTGGTATGACCAACAAACTAGTGTCACATGCTCTCATGAATCCATAACATGTTGTTCATACTATCAATATTCTTACATAGGATCTTGGCACATTAAAGGTTGCACACCACATCATGAGTATCATGCATAATTAGTAGTGATAGATCCAATCTAGCAAACCTCCTCTATAGTTACTTGCACAACTTGAGGGTCTCTAGTACAATGGTAGCAAATGACCATGTCATGGAATAATGTGGATCTCACATAATCTCTTGAGACTTATACTTTTGCTTGAAGGAAATATTAAGGATGGCCTTAGTGGGTATGATCTACCACATAGGTAGGGCCCAAGCCATAATTGACAATATGTGCTTCAATAATTGAGGGGGCTTGAACTTATAAAAAATCCTACACATGGTTCCATTGAGCACTACCCTTACCCAAGGACTATGTTTGTAAAGGTGAATGAGAAGGGTTTCAAAGTCACCTCAAGACTCTACATATTTAAATATTGATACCATTAGGTTTTGACCTCACATAGCATTGAAGCACTAGATGCAATCATCATTATTTCCTTACAACATCCATAGATGGAAACCATGACATATTTTAGATAGGTAAAGAAATCATAATTAGAATGAACACTCTTAAGTAAATGTAGGCAATTAATAACCCTCATTACTTGAGAGGAAGTGGAGAACATATAGGAGGAGGAAAGGAGGTTTGAAGATCACCTTTTATGACTCCACACCACAACAAAGCTCAAATATAGGAGGACTTTACTAGTTTTAACATGACCAAAATGTATTCATGCAACACTAGTATAATGATGCTACACCTAGTGTCACAATGGTTTGATCCCACTATTAGAAGCAATATTTAGACTATGAAACACAATGGGTACTCAACACACCAATGAAGAAACATAGAGATCAAAAGTAGAAACAAAAGACTAATAAATATTTTTATTTATGTATAATACTATAAAATTATGTATACTTGCACTTGATCCATTGGGAGGTATCTATAGACATATCATGGTAGGTGTTTGAAGCTTCCAAACAATTACCTCCCTCACTATTATAAATCCCACTTCATCTACCTAGTTAGCATAGTAAAACACTAGCATAACAATACACAAGATGAACCTATATTCTAACACCCCATTTCCTCTTCAAGGATTCCCTAGGCATTGACATTTGCTTACTACATTCAGCAAAACCTTCTAAAGCCTATAATTTTGTTGATGTGAAGAATATTTGACAAAGTAAAATCCTTGTAACTTGTAATGAAATTGATGTTGCTTTTGGAATGTTTGATGCAGGCTTTGAAAATTATTCATATAGAAGATGTGCCGAGAAATCAATCAAGATATCGTCAAAGAAAGTTATGTTGACATGTATCTCTCATGAGTCCAACTATTGAAAAAATAAACCAATTAATAATTCAAACATAAAATATTTTTATGAAACTAAGTGTAATAAAACCACTAAAATATATCACTTGCATTCATTGAGATTAATATAAACTAATTATATTATATGGATTCAAAATATTTGATGTGCCTTTACACTCTCATATTGAATAAGATTGGTTACTTTAAATGTCTCTTGGATTCATTAAAATAATGAAATTACTTATGTTAAGTAAGGATACTCAATTAATAGAAATATGATATAATTTATAAGACTAATGTTAACGATAGCCTACTATAGTTTCGGTTTTTTTTTTTAATTTATAGAAACTAGGTTCTATTTTCGTGCTTGCTTTTATTGTATTTTCACATACAACTTTTTGATCCAAACATTAAATATTTCAACGACATCGATAAACCCAGGTTATAAGCTGCGGTGTGGCTGGTCAGCGTAGTGGATTACGTTAGCTGAGGGCTCTGCGACATCGAATATTGTTTATTCTCCTTCACAAATATGTAGATATGGTGACAGACGACCCGTCTAGCAGCGAATTGAATGACACATTAAAAATCATTAACGAAAGGATTTGGCATTCACTTTTGTTTTGGGGATTGATGAGAGTGTGGAAGTTGTACGCAACGAGATTGTCTACTGGCTTTTGCATATGATTCTCCGGTGAAAAGTGCAAAATGTCATATGATTATGTTGTTTATTTTTTATGACGTTAGACGAAGTAAAAAAAAAGAGGATCCAGCCCCAGCGTCTTCCCTCTTGTCTATGGAAAGTAATTATCCATAAATTAAGGTGTCTTTGATTAAAATTAACATAAATCCCATTAGAGATGGTAGAAATTGGATTCAAACATCGATGTTCTGTTACTCACAATAGATATTCAAATGCCCAAAGCTTGGAACATGTTTAAAGGATTTCAAAGGATGGCATTCAGTTTGTAGGAAACCACACTAGACACACTACATGTTCATTCTTTCCATAAATAATTTCAAATACTACGGCAAGGAACTTTATATTCCGTGTATGCCACGCCTGTTGTGTTCCGCTAGTCAGATGCGTCCATACTTGAATCTTTCAAAATAAAGAGTCTTTGCATGCATGTCCTTGCCTATTTTCGTTTTTTCTCAAGCTTAAGCGGTTAAGGTAGCCATTCCACAATATCAGTCATGGTCTTACAGCTGTAAAGGGTGAGCCCTTCTACAACGTCTCTTATGGTCTCACCTCTCCTAAGAGGTTAAGGCAGTCATCCCACAATGTCAGTCATGGTCTTACATCTGTAAAGGGTGAGCCCTTCTACAACGTCTCTTATGGTATCACCTCTCTCTATATTATATTTATTATTAAAAATAATAATAAACAAATAAAGTGTGTTTGGTTTTTCATCGTGTCAGATGGATTTTTCTTATTTTTTACTTTTATTTTTTAATAAGTTATATTTAGTACTGGGTCATTTTCATCAAAATAACAAAATAATAAAATTTTTAGTAAGATGAAAATCAACATCGTAAATGGTTAAATTATCCATTAATTGATTTTCTTTTCCTTCTCTATAAATATGCTCACATGTCCAAGAGATTTTCTCTAATAATAAGTAATGAACATCAATAATAATATAATTTTTAATCTGTGTAAGAAGTGCCCTTAGCCATTCCATAGTTGTTAGTTGAAGTCCCATATGATTCTAAGTATGTGAAGAGAAATTTTCCTTATTTTTTATTGTAAAAACACCATCTCCACTAGATTTTCTCAAATTTCCTTTAAAAGCACCATCAAAATCAACGTTATAAACCCTATTTCTAGATATTTCAATTTTACACTAAATTGAAGTAAATCTTTTGTTTTAATTACATTGTCATAGCCATTATGTGCAAATATTGGTGCTAAGTGATTAGCATATCTTTTTATACAAGTGAAAATTTCCATGATGAGCACTATATGTGTAGATATTCTACTCAAACTTGGGCATGATTTTGAGATTTATTTTAAAAAAAATTATTATTTCATTCAAACAATAAATTCCAACAAATAATGGTAAGGTCAATCCTCCAAAGAATACATAATGCTTTAGCTTTGAAATAATTAATCCAACATTTCAGTAACTCTTTCAATGTTGATGGAGCTACCTAATATAACTTCATGTTTTAAAAAAAGCAATCCCAAATGGTGTGAGCAAAGGAACAATGAAGAAGTAAATGATATGATATTTCTAAATCATTCTTACATAAGGTATATCTAAAAGGTCCATAATATCCTCTTCTTTGTATACTATTTCCTATAATAATCTTACTATGAATTGCAAACCAATGCTAATGCCTTAAGAGAGCCTTTAATGACCAAACTTTCTTCCAAGGAAAGTCTTGATGAGAAGGAAATTTTGATTTTTCTAAACTCTTTAAGTATATTTTGAATTTCATTTGCAATTTGTTTAAGTTCCTCTCCTTCAACCAAGTTACTAGAAGAAATCCATGATCTAGAGTTGTTGTTTATAATAATTTAGTTTCTGACCTTTGGACCTTTACATGCTAGGCATGCTTGAGCCAATGGTTGTCATTTTGAGTCAGATATAAGAGGATAAGGGTTCAACCAAGCATCAAAACAAAAATTTGCATAACTCCCCTCATTGGCTAACCATCTAATAAGTTTATTGATCAATTGCAAACTATATTATATATAGTTCCATGTTGATGATCCTTTGGATAGAGATATTTTCCTAAATTATTTCATTGCTTCAAAAGAACCTTTATATTTTTGAAGTAATATTTTTCCCCAATTATTTCCCTAATATCTGAATAATCTTCACCCAAGATTTAATCCTAATACAAAATACATAAGTTTGCAATTTCTGCAAGCCTATTCCTCCAACATTATTTCCTTTGCAAACCCTATCCCACTTACAAAGAGAAAATCTAATTTTTTCCTCATGATATATCCATGAAAAGTCCCTTTGAAATATATTTTTATGTTATACCTACTCGCAATCTTGGAAGTAATATCATATAAATAGGGATGAATTGAAATGTAGTCTTTATAAGTTGTAGTTTTCCTGCCACTTAAATTTTGTAGTATTAACCAACTATATAGTAGCCTTCTCATAGCATGATAATATTTATTTAAACTTCATAGCCTCACTAATTTGAGGGATGACCTAAAAGATAAGTATCATCATCAATAAATTGAAGATTTTAAGAGATCATTTTTTGTAACTTGAATATCTTTTATTTTTCCTTTCGGTTTTTTTTTATCTTTAAAACATGTTTTAGATTTAAACTTGGGTCTGTTAGATGAAAACCCAAGAACTTACCACTATGTAATCCCTCGTCCATACTTTATTTTTTATTTTGTTTGCATTGGAACATAATATTGGTGTTTTTAAAATGATTCAACATAATCTTAAAGAACAATATTATAATAAAAAAAAAAAAGTTGAATATAAGAGTTTTTAAATATAATTTATTTCAATAATTATATTTTTCATTTAATTTATGATATTATGCACAAGAAAACATTTTATATTATATCTATTAAAATAATTTTTAATATAAAACTTATAATATAAAAACTTGATATTAATTCTAAATAATATTTAATAATATTAATCAATCATTTTAAAAATATATTTATTAAATTCTTTAAAAAAAATGTTATAAATGATATATAAATAATAATTATAATATATATACATGAAATAATTAATTTTATAAACAGTTTTAAAAAATTAAATATTCATTTTATGTTTTCCGTTTTAAAGTTGAATATAAGAGTTTTTAAATATAATTTATTTTAATAATTATATTTTTCATTTAATTTATGGTATTATGCACACAAAACATTTTATATTATATCCATTAAAATAATTTGTAATATAAAACTTATAATATAAAAACTTGATATTAATTTTAAATAATATTAATAATATTAATCAATAATTTAAAAAATTTATTTATTAAATTATTTAAACAAAATGTTATAAATGATACATAAATAATAATAATCATATATATATATATATATATATATATATATATATGAAATAATTAATCTTATAAACAGTTTAAAAAAATTAAATATTCATTTTATTTATTTATTTATTTATTTTTAGTTATATATGAGAGTTGGTCATAACTACACTATTTATAGTAACTGATATGCACAAGGTTCAAATCACAAAGGTTGCTTATACCAAACCTATTCAACTTCATTATTGTTGACCTATGTGAAGAAGACCATCTAATCATTTGCGATTCATAAAAACTTTAATTAAGTACAACCATTTCCCTCTATCCCTTGGGGCCAAGACTTTCTGTTCTATGAGCTATACCTCTCAAGCTAGCCATAGGATTTTGTGTATTCACCAAGATTGAACCCTGAACCTTGTTCTAAAAATTGACCTGATTTGGATTATTTTTTTAATATTTAATAGAATTTTTTTTAATATTATTAAACATTTTAAACAAACTAAAAAAACAGTTTTTATATTTTCATAAAGTTAAAAATATACTATTTTTATTAGCTGTATAGAATTAAGATAAACTTATTTATGTGGTATATTATTAGGTTCTAATAAAATTTTAATATAATGTTTTGGAAAAAAAAATCCTAAAATAAAATCTATATAATGGTTAGATTGAATATTAATTATTTTTTATTTTATTTATATACTTAATTGTTAGATTATACATTTTTTATTTTGTTAGTGTAATAAATTATACTCTCAATCATGATCACACAATCACCATACACCTACCATCTCACACACTCCGTGGTTTGAACCTTGAATCTCCCCATACACCTACCATCTCACACATTCCGTGGTTTGAACCTTGAATCTCTCTGTAGAAGAGCCAAAATCCAAACGGTTGTACTATTCCCTTTGAGACTTAAATTGTACATTAATTATTTTTTATTTTATCTATATATTTTGTTTACCATGAGTTTTTGTCTGAGACTTATTTTAAAAGTATTTCAATTTTATAACCTGCTATACTTTACTTATTTTAAAAGGATTTCATATTTTTTACATATTTTTAATTTAAAATGTTTGATTTTATGTCTTTTTATGAATTGCGTGAGAAATTTTATGATATTTTATGATTTATGTTTAGGGTCATCTCCATCCCAACCATGACCTATGATAAAGGTGAAAGCTGAGCTTATCAATAAAAGTAATATACACAACCACACACCCATTCCTTACACTGACCCACACCCCAATTTAACCTTTAAAACTTTATTTTTCTAGTAATCCACGGGACAGGATGTGTATAATTGATTTAAAAAAAAAAACTTTACTCCTTTAAAATCCAAATAACCATTATTTTGGTCGCTGTTTAAATATCATTTTATAAAATAAAATTATATTAATAAATCTAAAAAATAGTTTTAATTCAATATGGGAGCCTTTGCACCTTTGAAAACTACTTCTATGATAAACATTATTTTGCTCGCTGTTTGAATATCATTTTATAAAATAAATCATATTAATAAATCTTAAAAACATTTTATGCGGGCCTTTGCACCTTTGAAAATTACTTCTATAATATATATACATATATTCTAATATTGATCTGAGGGCCATCCAGGGTTAAAATTTGCTTCTACACTACTTGTGGTAAGGTTGAAATTCAATTTAATGGCACGAAAGTCGTTCCAAAGCCTGTTGTGCAGTTCTAGAATGCATGGCATATTCCTATGTTGGAATTTAGTGTCTTCTTCTACGTCGTCATATTCAGTAGATTGTTTAGCAACATCATATCTTTCACGTGGCATTTGTTGACCGTTGCAATTAAAAAGATATGGTTAAAACTGCAATTATAGCCAATTTCTACTTCAAAATTCTTCTTTTTTAATCCTCAAGGATTTAATATGTAATGTAACGGTTTATGAAAGAACACAACTGCACTTGAAAAACACGAAATTTTTAAGGTATATATTTTAGTTTAGTAAAATACGTTTTGAAAAGCAAATACCGGTAAATAATTGTGATTTCATGCCTGGTGGAGTGCACCTGGACAAGATGAACGGATTTGACATAATCAGGGCAAAAAAAAATGTTACAGATGACAAAAAAAGTGAAGGGCCCCTTTGGTGGTAACATGTTTTGTCAAATTATTACGTGTCCAAGTCACTAGAAACTGAAAATTGTAGCTTGGACGGTGTTGGCTGCCTATCATAATAAGCACGTTATAAAAATGATTTCTACTAATTTGCATACGCAGGTGCTTATCTGTTAACGCTTTAAAGTCGGTTTCTACGGACAGTGACGCCTCGCCCACTGTTTAAGCAGGCGTTGACGAAAAATATTGCGGAATCCTTTAGCGGGAAACTTGTCTTGACAATATTGTCAACACTAATTGCTATAAATTTTTCAAAATATCATGTGGTTTGACAGAAATTTGAGGTAGTCGAGAGGCCTGGAATTTATCCGTACCCTTATCACGTCATGTCAAGATTGGATGACGATTAATGTAACTATAACAGATATTTTAAAAAGAAACGCAACGTTCTCCGTATCAGCATAGTAAATCTCCCAATATCTGGTTGATATATCTGAGATAATAGAGCATTTTCCTCTTAAACATCTTAGAATTCTGATGAACCATCTCTTTCCTCTCGGTACACATGACGGTTTAAGTCTACGTCTTAATTTCATAGGAGGACATTAAAATACGTGTCGGAATGCTTAAAAAAAGGTAGAATAAAACGGATAATTCCAGCGTATTGGTCGCCAACTTTGTACCATGAGATAATTCATTAGATAAAGCCACTTTATGAGTGTTTATAAATGTTAAAAGTGTCCTTGATGTCTACTACGAACCTTTCTTTAGGGTCCATGGCACTCCAAGGACCAGGTATTAGAGAAGAAGGAAATTCTAATTTAGGAATATATCATTGAAATTGAGTGCGTACAAAATAATATAATGAACCTAGAACATCTCTAATGAGGAGGATTAAATTAGAGGAGGAAATTTTATTTTATCATTACAAATTAAGTATGTGAAAAAGAACTTCACAATGAATGTAGAACATAAAATGAATCAGAGAAACAGCTGCCGACATCCCGCTAAAATTTGACCCCTCAGCTTTGAAAATTTTGAATGTTCACATATGAACAAAAAGACGTTCCTGTCAGCTATGCTCAGAGACGATAGATTCCTAGTATTATTTGTCATGTTAACAAAACAAATTAGGTTACGTACTCCTGCGTAAGAAACAGAAATCCATAGACGGTTTGTACTTACTAACAACCTTTAATAAATAATAATAAAATAAATTAATGGATTTTGATTATAAAATAATGTTCTATAAAAATTATGACGAATAAGTTTGACCAAGCTCGGTGAAATATTCAGAGTTTACACAATCCGCTCCACGTGTTTAAAAATATTTAATAAAAATTCTTTCATATATATATTTTTAAATTAATAATAAGAGATGACTTATGATTAGTAAAGTTGAATAAATAATTTCGTAAACTAATGTATCTAAAATTTTATTCAAATTATGGTGTAATTTTGGAATGTTGTATGAATTTAGTTATGTATTTGGATATAAAATTATTTAAATATTCAATTAAATATTATATATTTTTTATTTTGTAATCGGATAAAAAATTTATGAAATGGAAGATTTATATATAAGGTTTTTTTTTAGACATATAAGATTTTTTTGAAATACAACTAAATTAACAAGGATTTAATATTAATTTTTTTTTTTTTTTTTAATTTAGTGAAAAATTCTTTGTGGAGTTGTCTTGGTTTGAGAAACTACGACCAGGGGGTTCTATATCATCAAAATCACCTGGGAGTCACACTCGGCCTTGAGTTATCTTGAAAGTAGAACAAAACTCCAAAAACCCTGAAGGTCAGCAGAATAGGAGACCCTGACAAACATCTCAGGTCAATAGAATAGGAGTTTCAGGTTCCTATACCTAATTTTCCCCCCCACTTATGAATTCAGCATCCAATTTGTAGGTCACCCTGCGTGTATCCTGTTAGACTGTCTCAGAAAAATCCAAAGCAGTAGGGTAGCACAACAGAGACATCAAGAAGATCGAAAAAAAATTTAGCAACCATGTATTCTCCTAAGAACTTCCTATTTTGTTGTCTTTTTGCAAAAGCAGTTTCATGAGAAAATACATTGCCTTATTTTGTGAAATCTCCTTTCAAACAAATTAAGTTAGGGTTTCAGATTACTCTAAAATCAATTAGAGTAATTCTTCCAAAAATTATTTTTCAAATGCATTTAGAATAGGATTGTTTGTAATCACTTGCGTTTCAGTCTCAAATTCCTTTTCAAATATCTTTTTTGAATGTATCTCTTTCAAAGTCATTTTAATTTCTTTTCCAAACTTGCATTTAGAATTAGATTTTCAGCCTCTTTCAAATTCATTTCAATTTCCTTTTCAATCTTGCATTTAGGGTTAGATTTTGAATCTCTTTCAAAGTCATTTCAATTTTTTTTCAAACTTGCATTTAGAATTAGATTTTAAATCTCTTTCAAATTCGTTTCAATTTCCTTTCCAAACTTGCATTTAGGGTTAGATTTTCAATTTCTTTCAAAGACATTCCAATTTCTTTTCCAAACTTACATTTAGAATTAGATTTTTAATCTCTTTCAAATTCGTTTCAATTTTTTTTCCAATCTTGCATTTAGAATTAGATTTCCAATCTCTTTCAAAGTCATTTCAATTCTTTTTTCAAACTTGCATTTAGAATTAGATTTGTAATCTATTTCAAAGTCATTTCAATTTCTTTTTTAAATTTACATTTAAAGCTAGATTTCCTTGTTTCTTTCATGTCATTTTCAAATCTCTTTCAAAAAATCATTTCAATTTCTTTTCCAAATTTGCAATTAGGATAATCATTTCAATTTCTTTTTGTATAATTTACACTAGGATTTACATCTCTTTTCGCAAAATCAATTTCCATTTCTTTCATACTCTTAGAATAATATTTTAATTCCTTTCCACATCTTTTAGCATCACATTCAATTTATTTTTGTACAATCAGTTTCAATCTCTTTTGAGCACTTAAACTAGATTTTCAATCTCTTTTGAGCACTTAAACTAGAGTTTCAATCTCTTTCCAATGCACTTAGTTAAATTATCGAATTTTTTTCTTTACGCACACTTTGGCTTGTTCGTTTCCATGTTTTCTAGAGTACTTTTATTTATTCAAAAAGGCATCTAGACCTAGTTTCATTTTCAAAAGCGCACCTAGGGCTAGTTTCATTTAAAAAAAAAAAAACTTATTTAGTTGCTTTCCTTTCACATCAACGATAAAAAATACACCTACACATACTCACGTGGTACACATAATGGTGAGATTATATTTTATCCCCAATCCATCATTCAAGACTGGTGACGTTGAAATTCATATCCTTCCACCATCTCACCGCTTAGACACCTTAGTAGCCCCAGGAGTGGTTTTCTGGACTTCATCACTAGAAAATCCCCTACTCTTGAGATTGGTTTTCAAAATTCATCACCGAAAGGGACCTTCGGGGTAGGACAAGATTAGATACCTTCAAAGTAGGACTAAAAAAATTATTTAGTTGCTTTCCTTTCACATCAACGATAAAAAAATACACCTACACACTCACATGGTAGACACAATGGTGAGATTATATTTCATCACCAATCCATCACTCGATACTGGTGACATTGGAATTCATATCCTTCCACCAGATCACCCCTTAGACACCTTAGTAGCCCCTCGAGTGGTTTTCTAGACTTCATCACCAGAAAATCCCCTACTCTTGAGATTGGTTTTTGAAATTCATCACCAAAAGGGGCCTTCAGAGTAGGACAATATGAAATACATTTGTTCGTAAGGCTTATATAATTAGAGAATACGATAACTTTCATTCTTGACTAAGCTCACTTGAGAGTGAAACAAACACCCGATTAGGCTAGTAGTACGTCTTAGATAGTACCACCTCTTCTCGTGAGAGGATATTAAACTCATTAGTACATCTTGAGTTCTCCTGCATATCATTTTACTGCACCCTCCATACAGGTCACCACTTTACCATTGAGACACCATTCTATTATATGCATCTTTGGGTGTTGTAGGAGGTTTTGTGCCTATGACATTCCTATTTATCTAGAAGTTCACCCCACTTCCCATTTTATTTTCTAGAAGCAAGTTTCAACATCAAAATACACAAAATAAAAAATATTTTATTTTGTGCATTTAGAACTAACTCTAGTAAAATGCTATTTGTATGCTCATAGAATTGGTTTTAGCACATTCACTAATTAGCAACACATCCATTGGATATCTACAACCTGTAACTTTTGATTTGTTTGTCAGATGCACAGTCTGAGTCTAATTCGTAGGTCAACATATGAATTGGATCTCAATTCACATAGTGACCTATGAATCATATTTCTAAGAACAAAAACTACTAAAATTTCATGAGGTTACTCAAGAACCCCACACAAATCACACCCAAAATATTAGATTTCTATTTTTGAATATTTTTGAGCATAAATTCACCACACACGACATCATACCTATCATCACACATAGTCAAGTGCACGAGCAAGTGTACCTCAAGGAGGAGGCCATTTTTTCCACTTCCAATCAATCCACTTATTCCCCTCACCCTACAAGGGAAGTTGCCATACTCATAGTAGATCTCCCCATAGATTTTGATTTACTTCACACATATAGTATATCTCATAATGAGACTCCCACTTCATCTAGTGAATATTACCCACTTCTCCCCCATTCATCTTCACCTAACCCACCATCTATATTTTATGATCACGTCATCTACATTGCTCCAGGACATACACCTCATCTATTCACTATTGATAAGGATACTCCTCCTAACTCACCTACCTTTTCACATCCTTTCTTCCAAAGTATATCTTAATCACTATTCAATATTGACTCTTCCTTGCTCAATCATACTTACCCCAAGGTCACCTCATTTTTCCCTATCGTAGGGATAATATTAGATCCCTCATCTTCCACTTTGAGCATGCAATCACCCTTGTCACAAATCTCTCTACCACAACCTCCTTTAGAGCCATAATATGCACCCTTCACATCATCATATCAAGATACTCCTCAAGTTCTACAATCACCATCCTTCAAACAATCTTTCTTTGCATCATTTGATGCTCCATCACAACCACCTTCTCATTCACAACTATTCTCATATCCACCACATCAATAAACCCTGCCAACCTCATCTGGTGAGACCATTTTCACCACACCACTTTCTCAGGATCCCACCATGGAAGCCCAAGTTCTCTCCTTATCATTACCTCCACCTACATTCCACCCACCTAGAATGTATGGTGCACCTCTCTTTACTCCACTTCCACCTTCATCTACTCCCATATTCTGCATCCCTCCACCACCTCCATTTTGAGCTCCAACTCCTGGTTTATTTCCCACCTATGACTCATGATCCATATCTTATCCTACCAATCCTCTAGGCTATCCTATGCCACCTACCTTCTCCACCCACCATGCTCTTAGCTAGATGCAGGTGCCATATTTGGACACCTCATCTTGCCCACCACTGAAACCACTCATCTAGACATCTCACCCCTATTAACATCAATTTTGGGCATGTGTGTGGGGGTCTGGCCCTATTGTTTTCTAATCAGTTAATATGATGATGCAAATATAGTGGTATATTCTATGATTGGAATTTCATTCATGTTAATACCTATCTATCTATCTATTTATCTACTACCTCCACCACAGTTTGTTGCACCCATATTCTTCACAACACCCCATTCATGGTCGTCATCAACTATGATCCAACCACTATAGCATATTCTGCTTCAACAAATCTTGATTCAACAATTATAAGCTTCACAATGAAAATATTACTACCTTCAATAGGTGTCTACTCTACCATAGGGTTCCCCTTAGCTTTGAATTCCTATGTTATCCAAAAACCTTACCTACAAGCACCACTGCAATATGTTCCTCCTCCACACTAGGAAAACAACAACTCCAATACCCCCACATTATCAAGCTCCATCTAACCCCACACAATCCTCTACATATTTAGCACATGAGCTTCAAATTCTACATGATGAAGTTAAAATGCTCAACCTCCATACAAGCGATTACAGGCCACAAAATCCCACATACAATGAAATCTATAATGAGCCAATCCATCCATCAGTTCTCATTCCTCCCTATCCTTATCACTCCGAGATCTCAAAGTTTGATAAATACAAGGGTAAAGAGGGTCCTCATGAATATGTAAGCAATTATCACTCAAATTTCTATCAACTTCATAGTAGCAACCCCCTCATTAGTACATACCTTATCCCGCTTGATTGAGGGATAAGCTCTATATTGGTACAACATGCTTCCACGCCACAATATGTATACTTTCGAACAATTAGCCAGCTCATTCTTGAAATACTTTTCTATTAAAATTAAGAAAAAAATATTTTTAGATGTCTATGACTCACACCAGGTATGATAAGTCAATTACAGAGTTTTTTTCTAATGGATATCAGTTATACATGACCTCACTCATGGCCTCCCATCCACCGAGCTGGTTACACTCTTCTTAAAGAGTTATCACAAGCATATTTCTACATCCTTATAGCTTCATCAAAGTCGTACCTTTGAGGAAGCTATCAGTCAAGCCAAGGTCATTGAGGACATCAAAGTTCAATTGGGCAAGATCAAACTCAGATAAAAAACTTCACATAATTCCAACTTTTGCTTCAACAAATATACGCTAAATCAACCCTATACTAGACCACCACAAATCAACTAGGTGATAGTATCTTCTCCCACCTTCTCATCCATCTCATGATCTCCACCTCCACTGTAGCAGTTATTCCAGACTAGCACACATCCTACATCCCAATGAAAATAACCTCATGGTCTTCACCCATATCCTTCATAGCATAATTTAACCCTACTATGTGAGCCCTTACCAGTTCTATTTTAGTGATTGCATGATGCAGGTCACATTACCTTACCTGATATTTGACCCCTTGATCCCAATCAATCTAAACCTTGGGCATATATCAAGTAGGTCTTTTGCATATACCTTTAACAGTGCAACCATGATATAGAGGTTTGTCATTCCTTCCATGGTCTTGTTCCAGACCTCATTGACGAGGGTACCATTCAAGATCAAACCCCCTTGCACCCAAAAATTAAAACTTGGGAATATACCAAAACCTGCTGCCCAACCACTAGGGGACTAACTCCTAAGGAACCCAATCCAGCCCCTAAGGACAACCCAAATAGGTTAACAATATTGAATGAGATCCATCCTCACATGGTATCATTGGCATGATCAAACTTAACTCTCGATCCCAACGCTATCCACCTCAAGAGGACATGCCAAGAGTTTCTTCTTTGACACCATTTATTTCTTCACAACCCTCTATTGCAGCATAGACCTCACCACATTTTCCAAAAAATATCATTGCCATCTATGGTATCCTTACACACTAGTTATGTGACACCTTAGCCAGGCTATCCATATTCATCTCTTAAAACAATCTTAACCCCATCGTGAGGTGTTGAACAACATATTATGATCCATCGACCTCGAAATGCATGATAAAAATGTGTTTTTTAACTTCATGGAAAACATACCTCGTTGCCTCCAACCCTCCATTAGCTTTCACAACCATGAGATCATAGAGCTCGTAGGGGAGGGAGTAGATCCACCTCTCCACATACAAGCAACTATCAATGTCATCACCTATAAGTGTGTTCTTATTGATACTGGCTCATCCATTAGCATCATATCTATAGTTGCCCTCCATCATTTGCACATACCACCTGCTCACTTTGCCACACCATTGCTCGACCTTAGATCATTTGATGGTTCCATGTAACCCATGGTAGGCTGTATTATACTACCTATTTTATTTGGTGTTCAAACCATATCCATACTATTTCATGTTATTTAGGGTGATATAGAGTACAATATATTACTCGTATGCCCATGGATTAGAGATATTTAGTGTATCCCTTCTATCTTACACCACTATCTTAAATAAGTCTATGGTGGCCTCATCCATTATGTTCCCGTCTATGGGTATCTCTTTAAATTATCCAACATCATAGACCTTCTATTAGGGCCCTCATCGTCCTCCCATTCCTTCTCATTAATCATTCGGAGCACCTAAAGATCCCTCAGTATCAATTCATCCCCATAATAATCATCCTCTAGAATGACACTCTGTTATACTACCATTCTTTTCTTTCCACCTTCCTCGTGGTCTCCCCCTCCTTCGCAACTGTCCTCCTCCACAAATCCTCTTTTTGTACCTCCATATTTTTTACACCATCATCATCACCTCCTATCCCATATCACCCATATTCCTCTAACGAACCTCCTCTCCTTTCCAATCCTCAAACACCCCCACTTCCTTTTCACCGATGACCATAATATTTCACATCTTCTCATAGCTCGATGCCTACACCCCATTCACCGGCCACATAGTTCCTACATGCAAGCCATCCCAATTCATCTAATGCAGTTAAATGCCACGATTGGTATACATGAGCTTCCTATTTATATGTTGAATTACTCCATTATTCTACTCCCATTATTCATGTTTCCTATCTGACATCATCCTCCAGATTTTGATTTTCCATATTGATCCCCAACATGTGCCACACCTTAAGTGTCAATATTCTTGATAAAATCTAAACTGGGTGACCCCCAAAAATCCATGCAAGATTTCGGCTGTCCTTCAACCCCCATCTTAACCACCAGTACCATAGTGCAACTAGATCATCCTGAAAATTATACCAACTTCGATTATGCTGATCTTGATTCCTCACTCTTGGCCACTATACCTCCACCACTATAATCTAGTTTATGTGGCACTCTATACCATATGTCAAACCCTCAATTCACACTATGTTACCTTCAACATTTATACTAGAACATATTTGGGCTAGGACACTATGAACAAGGGTTACGAACACCTATAAACCCCCATGTTCAATTACCAACAAATAAAATTGGTCTAGGCTATCACCCCTCTATCGTATACATTCTTGATGATGAGCTTCAAGAACTTTCTTTGCATGCCCCACCAATACCTACACACACACTGGAAGCCTACATTGACATGGACATCCTATATGAGAGCCTATATCCCCATTCTACCATTACCATTCCATGCATTTTTTTCCAAGATATGTCTCTTAATGACACAACTTCTACTTATTGTATCGATACACTAGTTGATCAATTTGCTACCCTATCTCTCATACTTCCTCATCCAGAGTAGTCTATTTCACCTATATCTCCATCACCTACACACTTGACCATACCAACACCTACTTCCTGGTAACTTCATTGATTCACAACATGACCTCACTCTCCACCTGTGGTTTTGTGACCACCTTTAAACCTTGCACGATGTTCAAATGTTCTTGAATGCTTATCATAAAAATCATCATCTTCCATGACCTCTATGACTTCCATCAACATGGTCAAAATGGATTTATTCTCTCCACTTCGATACTCATCTCTCACATGTCATGACAACAAATACAACCCTAATTTCATTTATTTCACCAACGCCTTCATCGCAAGAATTTTTTATATCACCTTTCATCTTGCGCATAATGAATTCTCCATCTCCATATATCCCACGTTACATACCATGGGTTAATCATATCGACTTTTACTTAGACAAATAATTTGAGTTACTTGAGACCATCAATGACCTCCATCTTATTCCCATCCTAGATCATCTCTATGATGGTTCCCACATGCTTGTGGAAGAAACAATCAATGTTGATATTGGTGATGATACCACCAATCCACATATTTTCAAGCTCACTGCTAGCCTCTCACTAGAAGAGCGTACCTTGTTTACCACCTTCCTTAAGAAGTATATCAGATTCTTTGCCTGTTACTATAAGGATATGCCTCGACTTGATCCTTTCGTATTAGTACACAACCTCATTCTCTATAAATATGCCAAATCCATCAGGAAAAAATTATGATGCATGCATCCTCCAGTTGTGTTACTAGCAAAATTTGAGCTCCACAAGATCCTCGACATAGATTTCATTCAACCTATTGATTACCTCGAATGGGTCTCCAATATAGTACCTGTACCTAAGCTCTTAGGTGAGGTTCGTGTATGCACTAAATTTTTTGACTTGGACAAAGCTTTTCCCAAGGACAAATTCTCCCTACCAAACATTGACTCACTCGTCAATTCCATCGTGGGCCATAAAATGATATCCCTCATGGATGGATTTTTTGGCTACCATCAAATAAAAATCAACACAGCTAACCAACACAAAACTTCTTTAACAACCCCCTGGGGAAATTTTGCTATGAGGTTATGCCTTTTATCCTTTAAAAACTATGTCAACCTATCAACGTGCAATGATTTACATTTTCTATGATTACATGCACAAAATTATGGAAGACTACACCGATGATCTCATCATAAAATTAAAAGAGCATTCGTAGCATCTCGCTAATTTTTGCAAAATCTTTGATTACCTCCTAGAACACAATGTTCACCTTAAGGGTTCATTGTCTCTCAAATAGGCATTGAAGTAGACCCTAAAAAAGTGAAAGCCATCATCGAGATGCCCTCGCCTACCAATCTCAAACAAATGCACAACTTGCAAGGCAAAATTTAGTCCATACATCGCTTTATCTCCCAACATTTAGATAGGTGTAAACCATTTAATAACATATTACAAAAGGGTATCGCCTTTAAATGGAATGAAAACTATCAAAAAGCCTTTGATTTAATCAAGGCTTACCTCATCACCTCATCGATTTTATCTTCCCCACACCCACAACTATCATTTATCTTGTATATTTTTGCTACAAATTTTACACTTGGCACACTCTTAGCCCAAAAGGACGTACTCAATCATGAACGGTCTATATACTACATCAGTCATACGCTAGTCAAATACAAAACCTACTACATATATATGGAGAATTAGGTTACGTATTCCTGCGTAGGAAAAAAAAATCCATATATGATTTGTACTTACTAACAACCTTTAATAAATAATAATAAAATAAATTAATGGATTTTGATTATAAAATAATTTTCTATAAAACTTATGACAAATAATTTTGACCAAGCTCGGTGTAATATTCAGAGTTTGCACAATCCACTCCACCTGTTTAAAAATATTTAATACAAACTCGTTCATATATATTTTTAAATTAATAATAAGATATTACTTATTCATGATTAGTAGGGTTGAATAAATAATTTAGTAAAGTAATGTATTTAAAATTTTATTCAAATTATCGTGTAATTTTGGAATGTTGTAAGAATTTAGTTATGTATTTGGTTATAAAATTATTTAAATATTCAATTAAATATAATATTTTTTTCTTTTGTAACGGGATAAAAAATATATGAATTGGAAGATTTATATATAAGGTTTTTAAGTCAATTAAGATTTTTTGAAATACAACTAAATTAACAAGGTTTTAATATTAAATTTAAGTTTTTTTTTTTTAATTTAGCGAAAACATCTTGGTGGGTTGTCTTGGTTTGAGAAACCATGACCAAGGGGTTCTACACTGTAAAAATCACCTGGGAGTCATGCTCGGCCTTGAGGTATCTTGAAAGTAGAGCAGAACTCCAAAAACCCTGACAAACATCTCAAGTTAGTAGAACAGGATATTTAGGCTCCTACAACCAATTCCCACAGCCTATGAATTTCGTCCTCCAACCTACAAATTTAGAATCCAATTCACAGGTGACCTTGTGAATCCTATTAGACTGTCTCAGAAAATCCCAAAGCAGTAGGGTAGGACAACAGAGACATCAAGAAGCTCAAAAAACATTTCAGCAACTAGGTATTCTCCTCAGAACTTCCTATTTTGTTGTATCTTCGCAAAAGCAGTTTCACTAGAAAATACATTGCCTTATTTTGTGAAATCTCCTTTCAAACAAATTAAGTTAGGGTTTCAGATTACTCTAAAATTAGTTAGAGTAATTCTTCCAAAATTTCTTTTTCAAATGCACTTAGAATAGGGTTGTTTGTAATCACTTGCATTTCAGTCTCAAATTCCTTTTCAAATATCTTTTTCAAATGTATCTCTTTCAAAGTCATTTTAATTTCTTTTCCAAAATTGCACTTAGACTTAGATTTTCAGCTTCTTTCAAATTCATTTCAATTTCTTTTTTCAATCTTGCATTTAGGGTTAGATTTTGAATCTCTTTCAAATTCATTTCAATTTTTTTTTCCAAACTTGCTTTTAGAATTAAATTTTTAATCTCTTTCAAATTCATTTCAATTTCCTTTCCAAACTTGCATTTAGGGTTATATTTTCAATCTCTTTCAAAGACATTTCAATTTCTTTTTCAAACTTACATTTAGAAATAGTTTTTTAATCTCTTTCAAATTCATTTCAATTTCTTTTCCAAACTTGCATTTAGAATTAAATTTCCAATGTCTTTCAAAGTCATTTCAATTTATTTTTCAAACTTACATTTAGAATTAAATTTTTTATCTCTTTCAAATTCATTTCAATTTCTTTTCCAAATTTGCATTTAAAGTTAGATTTCCTTGTTTCTTTCATGTCATTTTTAAACCTCTTTCAAAAAATCATTTCAATTTCTCTTCTAAATTTGCATTTAGGTTAATCATTTCAATTTCTTTTTGTATCATTTACACTAGGATTTACATCTCTTTTCACAAAATTAATTTCCATTTATGTCATGCTCTGAGACTATGTTTTTAATTCCTTTCCGCATCTTTTAGCATAACATTTAATTTAATTTTGTACAATCAGTTTCAATATATTTTGAGCACTTAAACTAGAGTTTCAATCTCTTTCAAATGCACCTAGTTAAATTATCAAATTTCTAGAGTACTTTTATTTTTTGAAAAAGGCATCTAGACCTAGTTTCATTTTCAAAAGCACACCTAGGGATAGTTTCATTTTAAAAAAATATTAGTTAGTTGCTTTGCTTTCACATCAGCGGCAAAAAACACACCTACACACACTCACGTGGTATACACAATGGTGAGATTGTATTTCATCCCCAATCTATCACTCAATACTGGTGACGTTGGAATTCATATCCTTCCACCAGCTCATCCCTTTGACACCTAAGTAGCCCCCAGGAGTGGTTTTCAGGACTTCATCACCGAATAATCCCCTACTCTTGATACTGGTTTTTGGAATTCATCATTGGAAGGGACCTTCGAAGTAGGATAGGATTAGATGCATTTTTTCACAAGGCTTATATAATTAGTGAATATGATAACTTTCATTCTTGACTAAGCTCACTCGAGAGTAAAACAAACACCTGAATAGACTAGTAGTAGGTCTTAAACAGTACCACCTCTTCTCGTGAGAGGATATTAAAATAATTAGCGCATCTTGAGTTCTCCATATAATTTTACTGCACCCTCCATACATGTCACTACTTTCACATTAAGATATCATTCTATTCTATGCATCCTTTGGTGTTGCAGGAGGTTCTATGACTACATTATTTTTGTTTATCTAAAATTTCACACCACTTCCCATTTTATTGTCTAGATGCAATTTTCAACATTGAAATACATAAATTTAAACAATTATTTTATTTTTTGCATTTAGAAATGACTCTATTAAAATGCTATTTGCATGCTAACAGATTTGGTTTTAGGATTTTCACTAATTAGGAACACATCCATTGGATATCTACAACTTGTCACTTCTATTTTTTTTTTTCAGATTCATTGTCCGAGTCCAATTCATAGGTCAACCTATTAATTGGGTCTCAATTCGCATAGTGACCTATGAATCCTGTTTACAGGCACAAAAACTACTAAAATTTCACAAGGTTACTCAAGAACCCTACACAAATCACACCCAGAACCTTAGATTTATATTTTTGAATAGTCTTGAGCATAAATTCACCACACACAATATCATGCCTATCATCACACATAGTCAAGTGCACGAGCAAGCATTCCTCAAGGAGGAGATATTTTTTTCCACTTCCAATCAGTCTACTTCTTCCCATCCCTCTATAGGGGAAGTTTCCACACTCATAGTAGATTTCCCCATAGATTCAAATTTACTTCATGTATACACTATATCTCATGATGAGACTCCCACTTCATCTAATGAATATTACGTTCTTCTCCCCCATTTGCCTTCACCTAAATTATCATCTACATTTTGTGATCACATCAACTACACCACTCCAAGACATCCACATCCTCTCTTCACTATTGACAAGGAGAATCCTCCTAACTCACTTACCTTTCCACATTATTTCTTCCAAAGTCTATCTAAATAACTATTCAAGAATTACTCTTCCCTAATCAATCGTACTCACCCTAATATCACCTCATTTATCCCTATCATAGGGATAATATTAGATCCATAATCTACCACTTTGAGCATGCAATCACCCTTTCCACAAATCCCTCTAACATAACCTCATTTAAAGCCATAATATGCATCCTTCACATTATCATATCAGGATACTTCTCAAGTGCTACAACAACCATCCTTCTAACAATATTTCTTTACATCCTTCGATGCTCCATCACAACCAACTTCGCATTCACAATAATTCTCATATCAAACACATAAAAGAACCCCACCATCCTCATATTGTGAGACCATTTTCACCATGCCACTTCCTCAGGATCCCACCATGGAATTCCAAGTTCTCTCCTTATCATTGCATCCACATACGTTCCATATACCTAGAATGTATGGTGTGCCACCCTCTAATCTACTTCCACATTCATATTATCCTATATTTTGCATCCCTCCACCACCTCCATTTTGAGCTCCAGCTCCTTGTTTCTTTCCCACCTATGACTCATGATCCATACCTTATCCTACCAATCCTCTAGGCTATCCTATACCACCTAGCTTCTCCACCCGCCACGCTCTTAGCTAGATGTAGGTACCATATTTTGACACCTAATATTGCCCACCATTGACACCACTCATCTAGACATCTCACCCATATTAACATCGAGTTTGGGCATGTGTGTGGGGTCCTGGCACTCTTACTTTCTAATCGGTTAATATCATGATGTAAATCTAGTGGCATATTCTATTATTGGAATTTCATTCATGTTAATACCTATCTATCTATATATCTATCTACTACCTCTACCATAGCTTGCTGAACCCATATTATTCACAACACACCCTTCATGGTTGTCATCTCCTATGATCCAATCACTATAGTAGATCTCACTCTAGCAGATCTTGATTCAATAGTTGCAAGATTTGCAATGACAATATTACTATCTTTAATAGATGTCTACTCTACCATAGAGTATCCCCTCAGCTTTGACCTCCTATGATATGCAACAACCTCAACTACAAGCACCATTGCAACATGTTCCTCCCCCACATTGGGAAAATGACAAGTCCAATACCCCCATATTATCAAGCTCCATCTGCCCCCACACAATCCTCTACATATTTAGCACATGAGCTTCAACTTCTACATGATGAAGTTAAAATTCTCAACCTCCATACAATCGATTACGAGCCATAAAAGCCCACATACGATGAACTCTGTAATGATCCAATACACCCATTAGTTCCCATTCCTCCCTATCCTTACCGCTTCAAGATCTCAAATTTTGATAAATACAAAGGTAAATAGGATCCTCGTGAACATGTAAGCAATTATCACTCAACTTGCTATCAACTTCATAGTAGCAACCCCATCATTGGTACGTACCTTATCCCTCTTGCTTGAGGGATAAGCTCTAGATTTTTACAAAATGCTTCCATGCCATAACCTGTACACTTTCGAATAATTAGCCAACTCATTCTTGAAATATTTTTCCATTAACATCAAGAAAAAACCAACTTTTCATATGTCTATGCCCTACACCAGGTAGATGATAAGTCAATTACAGAGTTTGTTTCCTAATGGATATCAGTTATACATGACCTCGCTCATGGCCTCCCATCCATTGAGTTAGTTACACTCTTCTCAAAGAGTTGTCACAAGCATATTTTGACCTCCTTACAACTTCATCAAATTCATACCTTTGAGGAAGCTATCACTCAAGCCAAGGTCATTGAGGACATCAAAGTCCAATTGGGCAAGATCAAACTCAAATAAAAACCTTCGTATAATTCCAACTTTTTCTTCAACAAATATATGCCAAATCAATCCTATACTAGACCGCCATAAACCAACCAAGTGGTAGTAGCTTCTCCTGACTCCTCATCCATCCCATAACCTCCACCTCCACTATAGTAGTTATTCTAGACTAGCACACCTCCTACATCCTAATGAACACAACATCGTGGTCTTCACCTATAGCTTTTGCAACATAATTTGACCCTACTATCTAAGCCCTTACCATTTCTATTTTAGTGATTGTATAATGCAGGTCACATTACCTTACATGACATTCAACATCTTGATCCCAATCAACCCAAACCTCTATAATATATTGAGCAGGTCTTTTACACATACCATTGACAATACAACCATGATATAGAAGTTTATCATTCCTTCTATGGTCTTGTTCAGGATCTCATTGACTAGGGTACCATTCAAGCTCAAACCCCCTTGCACCCAAAAATCAAAACATGCGAATATACCATAACCTGCTACCCAACCATCAGGGGAATAACTCCCAAGGAACTAAATCCAACCCCCAAGGACAACCTATATAGGTTAACAATGTTCAATGAGATCCACCCTCACATGGCATTATTGGTATGTTCAACCTTACCTCTCTATCCCAATGCTATCCACCTCAGTAGTACATGCCAGTAGTTTCTTCTTTTATACCCTTCATTTCTTCGCAACCCTCTACTGTAGCATAGAACTCACCACATTTACCATAAAATATCATTACCATCTGTGGTAGCCTTACCTACCAGTTACGTGACACCCTAGACAAGCTATCCATATTCAATCTCTTACAACAATCTCAACCCCATCATGAGGGGTTTAACAACATCTTTCGATCCATCAACCTCAAAATGCATAACACAAATACATTTGTTATCTTCATGGGAAAAATACCTCATTGTCTCCAACCCTCCATTATATTTTACAACCATAAGATCATAGATATTGTAGAGGAGGAAGTAGATCCACTTCTCCACGTATAAGCAACTATCAACGACATCACCTACAAGTGTGTTCTTGTTGATACTGGCTCATCCATTAGCATCATCTTTATGTTTGCCCTACATAATTTACACATCCCACCTACTCACTTTGCCACACCATTGCTTGATCTTAGAGCATTCAATGGTTCCATGTAAGCCATGGTAGGTTATATTGTCATACCTATTCACTTCGGTGTTCAAACCATCTCCATCCTATTTCATGTTATTCAAGGTGATATGGAGTACAATATCTTACTCAGATATCCATGGATTAGAGATATGCAATGTGTCCCTTCTACCTTACACCACTATCTTAAATATGTCTACGATGGCCTCATCAATTATGTTCTTGTCAATGGGGATCTATTTAAATTATCCATCATAGACCTTCCATTAGGTCCCTTATCATCCTCCCCATTCCTTCTCATCAATAATTTAGAGCACCTACAGCTCCCTGAGTATCTATTTCATCCCCAAAATAATTATTCCCTAGCATGACACTTTGTTCTACTGCCATCCTTTTCTTGCCACCTTCCTTGTGGTTTCCCCATCCTTCTCAACCATCCTCCTCCAAAAATTCCCTTTTTGTACCTCCACATTTTTCACACCATCATCATCACATCCTATCCCATATCACCCATCTTCCTCTAATGAACCTCCTCTCCTTCCCACTCCTCAAACACCCCAACTTCCTTTTCTCCCATGATAATTATATTTCACATCTTCTCGTAGCTTGGTGCCTACACCTCATCCACTAGCCACATAGTTCCTACATGCAAACCACCACAATCCATATACCACAACTGAATACCACAATTGGGAGTAGCGAGCTTCCTATTTAGATGCTTAATCAATCCATTCTTATCCTCCCATTATTCATGATTCTCAACTGACATCATCCTCCTTAAATTTTTATTTTCCATATTGATCCCCAACATGTGCCACACCTCGAGTGTCAATATTCATGACAAACTATGAAATCAGTGACTATAATATTTGGGATGCTCACGTGTGACCCCAAAAATACATGCAAGATTTTGGCTATCCTTAAACCTCTATATTAACCATCACTATTGTAGTGCAACTAGGTCATCCTGATAATTATACCAACTTCATTTATACTGATCTTGATTTCTCACTCTTGGATGCTATACCTCCACTATCATAATCCAATTTATGTGGTACTCTAGACCACATGTCAACCCCTCAATTCAACCTACATTACCTACGATGATTCTAATGGAACATATTTGGGCTAGGACACTATGAACAAGGGTTACAAACACCTATAAACCCCCATGTTCAATTACCAATAGATAAATCTAGTCTAGGCTATTACCCCTTTGTCATATACATGCTTGAGTATAAGCTTCAATAACTTTCTTTGCATCCTCCACCAATACCTACACACACACTGGAAGACTACATTGACATCAACATCCTAGATGAGAGTCTAACTCCCCATTCTACCATTACCATTCCATGCAGTTTCTTCCAAGATATGTCTCTCAATGACATAACTTCTACTTATTGTATTGACACACTAGTTGATCAATTTACTGCCCTATCTCTCATACCTCCTCATCTAGAGCAGTCTATTTCACCTATATCTCCATTGCCTACACACTTGGCCATACCAACATCCACTTCCTAATAACTTCATCGATTTGCAATATGACCTCAATCTCCACCCGTGGTTTTGCGACCACCTTTAAATCTTACACGATGTTCAAATTTTCTTGAATCCTTATCATCAAAATCATCATCTTCCATGACCTCTGCGACTTCCATTAATATGGTCAACATGGATTTATTATCTCCACTTTGATACTCATCGCTTGCAATCCTGACAACACATACAATCATAATTTCATAAATTTCACCCATATTTCACCAATGCCTTCATCACAGGAATTATTTCTATCGCCTTCCATCTTGCACATTGTGAATGCTCCATCTACATCTATCCCACATCACATGCCATGAGATAATCACATCTACTTTTACTTAGACAAATAATTTGAGTTACCTGAGACCATCGATGAACTCCATATTATTCCTATCTTGGATCAACTCTATGATTGTTCCCACATGCTTGTGGAAGAAACAATTTATGTTGATATTTGTGATGATCCTACCAATCCACATATTTTTGAGCTCACCGCTAGTATCTCACCATAAGAGCGTACCTTGTTTACCACATTCCTCAAGGTGTATATCAAAGTGCCTGGTATTATAAGGACATGCCTGGACTTGATCCTTCCCTAGTAGTACAAAATCTCACTCTCGATAAATATACCAAACATGTCAGGCAAAAATTATGATGCATGCATCATACAGTTGTGTTACTAGTAAAATTTGAGCTCCACAAGCTCCTCGACATAGATTTGATTTAACCTACTGATTACCTTGAATGGATTTCCAATATATTACCTGTACCTAATCACTTGGGTGAGGTTTGTGTATGCACCAACTTTTGTGACTTGAAAAAATCTTATTCCAAGGATAAATTCCCCCTACCAAACATTGACATGCTCATCGATTCCATCATGGGGCACGAAATGATATCCCTCATGGATGGATTTTTTGGATACCATAAAATCAAAATCAACCCATCTGACCAACACAAGACTTCTTTCACAACTCCCTAGGGACCTTTTACTATAAGGTTATGCATTTTTGCCTTAAAAACACTGGGGCAACCTATCAACGTGTAATGACTTACATTTTATATGATTACATGCACAAAATTATGGAAGACTACATCGATGATCTCATCATAAAATTAGAAAGATCATTTATAGCATCTCACTGATTTACATAAATTTTTTGATTGGCTCCTAGAACACAACGTTCACATTAACCCAAAGAAGTGAGTCTTTGATGTCATCTCAGGAAAAATCGTAGGGTTCATTGTATCTCATGAACTATTCGGACCAGGTGGAAATAGAGAATATTAAATTAAATCTTAATATTAAATTCGTGCAGAGCTAAATACAACATTAAAAACATTGGAAATGCTCACTATTATATACGGGGAGAATAGGGAGGAAGTCGGCGGAGAGGGAGTTGGAGGAATAAGGGGAAAGGGAGTTGGAGGGATAAGGAGGAAGAAGGAATAACGGAGGAAATGGAGGGATAAGGGGAAGAAGTTATTGATTTAAATAAAAAATTTTGACATTATAAAATTGCCGACATTATAAACTTGTGTTCACACTGCTACATTCTCCCCCTTAAAGTTGAGAGGTCTGAAAATACAGTCTCTCAGCTTTACAAATTGAGCTTTAGCCGATGCCTTGGTGAAGATGTCCGCAACATTCTCCAAAGTGGGGCAATAGTGAAGCTCAACAGTTTCAGTTTCCACCATATCTCTGATGAAGTGGTACTTCATATCAAAATGCTTGGATCTACTATGGTGGATAAGATTGTATGCCAACTGAATGGCACTAATGTTGTCACAGAATAACCTTGTTGGACCACTTTGTTGCTCTCCAAGTTCTTCTAATACCTTTCGTAGCCATAGAGCTTGAGTACTAGCATGAGTGACCGCTATATACTCAGCTTCTGTTGAAGATAGTGCTACGACTGTCTGCTTCTTGGAACTCCAAGTTATTAGTCCTGATCCCAGACTAAAACAGTTCCCTGAGGTTGATTTTCTGTCATCAATGTTACTACCCCAATCACTATCACTAAAGCCTACAAGCTTGATAGTGTTACATTTCTGGTAATGGATTCCAAAATCCCATGTACCCTTTACATATCTAAGAATTCTATTAGCTTCCTGCAAATGCAACTCAGAAGGATTAGACATAAATCGAGAAACAAGAGAAACAATATACTGAATATCAGGTCTGGTGTTGGTGAGAAACATCAAACTCCCAACCATGCTTCTGAAAGTGGTCACGTCAACTTTTTATGCTCCATCATCTTTTCTTAATTGGATCCCATGTCCAACTGGAGTTGCAATTGGTTTGCAATGCTCCATAGCAAACTTCTTAAGCATGTCTCGAACATACTTATGTTAACAGATGAAGATCCTTGTATCTGACTGATGAACCTCCATTCCAAGGAAGTAGTGCATTAAGCCAAGATCCTTCATCTCAAGCTGCTCCATCATGGAGTGTTTGAACTTCATATTCAGTTTTTCATTACTACCCATGAATATGAGATCATCCACATACAAGCAAACTATGAGGATGTCATTTCCTTGCTGTAGGTAGTAAAGAGTGGGTTCATTTCTACTTCTGGTAAACCCAAATTCTTTGAAGTACCCATCAATGCGTGAGTACCAAGCTCGTGGTGCTTGCTTGAGGCCATAAAGTGCCTTCTTCATTTTGTAAACAAGATGTTCCTTGTCTTTTTCCTCAAATCCTTGTGGTTGCTCAACATACACTTCTTATGTCAAGTAACCATTTAGAAATGCACTTTTCACATCCATGTGTTGAACTTTCCATCCCTTATTTGCAGCTAAGGCAAGAATAGTTCTAATAGTCTCCTGTCTGGCTACAGGAGCAAAAGTCTCTTCATAATCAATTCCATATTTCTGAGTGAATCCCTTTGCAACTAGTCTCGCCTTGTGCCTTTCAATGCTACCATCAGCATTAAATTTGGTCTTGTAGACCCATTTACATCCAACACATTTCTTGCCTTTAGGAAGCTTTACTAGCTCCCAAGTGTCATTGTTTTTTATAGAGGTTATCTCCTCTTTCATGGCATCTTGCCATATTTTCTGAGTACATGCCTTCTCATAACTAGAAGGTTCAAGCTGTGCACTAGTTAACAAAGCATAGTTAACTTGATCTCCCCTAGGTTCCTGCTGGGAGTCATCATCACCATACAAGTGCATACTTTCTAATCTGTGTAAAACAGATTCCATTTCACTAGCTTGACTCCTAGTGTATCTTCTTGAAAAAATTTTATCCAACATCTGAGATGATGGATGATACTGTAGAGTTCTCTTACCTTTGGATGGAGAATCAATGTCCATTGGTGAGGAACTTACTGATCGCTGCGGAGAAGGACTTGGTGAAGAAGTTGAATCAAAATATGGACTTGGAGGATTTGTGGGAGGAGACTGCTTTCCTTTCTGTGGTATCTACGGTTGCACCTGCTGAGCAACTATATCAGTGGCCTCAACATCACTGAATATTTGGGGCTTACCCCATTCTCCCCCTTCATCAAAAATCACATCCCTGGAAATCACAAGCTTTCTAGTCCGGGGATTATAGAGTCTGTAAGCTTTTGTATTCTCACAGTATCCGACAAAGATACATGCCTAAATCTTTTGTTCGAGCTTCTTCCTAAGCTCATCAGGAATGTGAGAATAGGCCAGTGAGCCAAATACTCTTAAATGCTTAACATTTGGCTTTTTACCATACCATGCTTGGTAAGGTGTCTGTCCTTCCAAACTTGAAGTAGGACTTTTGTTCAAGATATACACGCTGGTCCTGACTGCATCTACCCAATAGGAATTAGTCAAATGCTTCGTCTGAAGCATAGACCTTGCCATCTCCACAATAGTGCGATTCTTTCTCTCTGCGACACCATTCTGCTGTGGAGTGTAGGCAACGGTGAACTGCCTCTTAATGCCATGTTGCTTACAAAAATTCACAAAATCATTAGAGGAATATTCTTCCCCCCTATCAGATCGAAGACATTTTACAAAATGTCCACTTTCACTTTCAACTCTTGGTTTGAAATCAAGAAAACATTTATATGCTTCATCCTTATGTTTCAGAAAATATATCTAGCACATTCTAGTATAATCATCAATAAAGAGTAGAAAGTAAGAGTTGTTACCCAGACTCTATGTCTGCATCGGACCACAGATGTCGGTATGCACTAGCTGGAGTGGATAGCTGGCCCACCATGCTTGTCCATGAGGAAACTTTGATCTGGCATGCTTTCCAAGAGCACACCCTTCACAGACTTCTTTACCATCTTGAACTTTAGGAAGTCCAGTGACCATGGCTTGGGAAGTTAGCATTTTCAAACTAGCAGAATTCAAATGGCCATATCTCAAGTGCCATAGAACACTTGGATTGGAAATAGCAACACTTGCTAACTTATCTCCCCCTGGTTGGCCAAACTTTAAAGGAAACAATCTATTCTTTGACATTGGCACTTGAGTAATGATTCTATTATTGTTATTTTTATCAAAAATAGTGCATTTACCCTCATCAAAAAGCAACTTGTAGTTCTTTTCTAACATTTTTCCAACACTTAAAATATTATGTTGGAGATGGGGTGTATAATAGATATCACTTACTTGTTTGACTCCTTCTTTAGTTGGAACTACCATAGCTCCAATGCCTTCTACTGCCAATGATTTATCATCTCCCAATTTGATGCTGGATTTGTAGGAGGAATTTAGAGTAGCAAAGAGCTCTTCTTTGCCACTCATATGGTTTGAACACCCAGTGTCCAAGATCCATGTATCATTCATGTTCTGATCTGCCTGACCATATGAGAGAAAGATATTTGTGGCCTCTTCCTCTTCTCCAAAGTTTCCAAACTGACTGCTCTGGCTGCTACTAGCTCCTTGTGAAGTCTTAGTCCAACAGTCACGAGCATAATGGCCAAGTTTGCCACAATTGTAGCAAGATTGTTTTGACTTATCTCCTCCTTTACCTCTGCCTGATTGTTTCCCTCTATTTTGTTGTTGTCCTCCTCTATTCTGATTTCCTCCTCTGTTGGATGATCCTCCTCTGTTAGGAGTTCCTCCTCTTTGATTATTCCTGCCTCTGCCTCTTTGTTGTCCTCCGCCATGGCCTCTACCTCTTCCTTCATGTGAGGCAAAAGCTTTATCATCTCCTCCATAACTGGTGGTAGGAGTTTCATGTAACCTCTCTTCATGTGAGAGAAGTAAACCAGTTAGGGCATCAAAAGACAACGAGGTTAAGTCTTTGGATTCTTCAATAATTATTGCAACTGAATTCCACTTAGGAAGAAGTGTTCTCAACACTTTCTTCACCATAACCTCTGGCTTAATATCTTCCCCTAGTGTGACCATTTTATCAACTATGACTTTCACTCGCACGCAATAATCTCCCACTTTTTCATTTTCTTGCATCTTGAGATTTTCAAAATCTCGTTTCAATGTTTGTAGCTTTACCTAATTTACTTGGTCACTACCTCTATAAATTTCTTTCAAGGCATTCCAGGCATCTTGTGCAATTACATAAGAGGCAATCCTAGGGAAGATACTTTTATCTAGGGCAGCATGTATGTGATAAAGGGTGAAAGAATTGTTTTTCTGAGCTTCCTTTTTAGCCTTTTTATCGACAGTAGTGAAAGCTGCCCATTTAGCAGCAGTAGGTTCAGTATAGCCCTCTTCGACTACATCCCATAAACCTTTTCCTATTAAAAGGGTTTTCATTTTAATTGACCAATACTCATAATCTCCTCCATTGAACTCAGGAATCGGTAGACTAGTATTGGATGCCATTGCAGAAAAAAACAAACTTTATTTGGAGCACACAAGAAATACAAAGCAGTACAAAGAGATTAATGATTTAAATCAAATCTCGCCTTTTTAGAACACTCACTGAGTTGGTGTTCTTCTTCTTGAGGATTGCTCTGTATGGGAAGAGCAAAGTTGTCTGCTTCATCGTCACTTATCACTATGATCTCAGGTTCTTCAGGATCCACTTCCTCTGGATCTTCTTCTTCTTCTTCTGCTTCTGGTTTAGGAGAGCATGGTGTATAGCTCTCACTTGATTCTACTACCAGTACACCAGGTGTATAACTAGCACTTGCTTGTACCTCTAGTACAACTTCCACGGTCTCGGACTCTTCAATCCTTTTTCCAAAGATATTGTCTTCAAAATCTCCCTCGTACCCTGAATCCGGTTTCCTCAGATGAGCAATCACCTGATTTTCCAGCTGACAAAAGACTGTATGAAGTCCACTCTGTTGGACTTTCCTGTCAAAGGAATCAGGAGTCTCTCTTCTCAACAGAGAGAGCAATGCATGATAGCATCCAGATGACCGAATCATCTACCCACAAATTTCACCGCATGCACTGGGTTATAATAAGGATGCTAAAAAAAACTTTTCACCCCTTTTTTAAAAAATAATTTTTCAAAATTTGTTAAAAAAGTCCCTAAAAAAAATTAACATTTTTTTATATATATTTTAAATTAGTTTTTTAAATAAAAGTTTATTTTAAAAAACTTAATAAAAAATATAAATAAAAAACATTAAATTTATTTTTAAAAACAAAAAATAAAAAATATTAAATAAAAAACCTTTTTTTGTTTGTTGTGAAATCCCCGACGGGATTTGAACACAGGACCTCCGTGTCCTATCCGCGGAAATCAGCCGCTACACCACGCGATGCCGATGAAACCAAAGGGGACGGTCGCCGTATTAAACCCCTCGCCGTCTGCAATTTAAAAAAAAAAAACAACAAAAAGCTTTGTTTAACCCTCGGTGGGATTCGATCCCGGGACCTCACGTCCGCCAGTGAACAACACAACCAACGCCGCTATGGACCTCGACGGGTAAATAAAGGAATGTTCTATTCCTTATAGAATTCAATGGGCAAAGTTTTTTTTTAAAAAATAAAATGTTTTATCCCACATGCAGTGGGCAGAAGACAATTAAGTCTTCAAATATGCGGACGCACGCATATGATATCGATTGCCTTCGGGCAATCGATCCTCACCACTATGCTCGCTCCTCGACCAATCCGCGATCGCCATGTGTCTTCTTTAGATGAATCCCTACTCACCACATGTTTCAACCAATTTTTGCCACCTCAGCGTGCCACGTCGACTGCCACATCAATGCCACATCAGCGCTCTGTCAGCACTTGCCACGTGTCGACTGTCGCCACCTCAGCACCTTGATCCACATGTCCATGTTAGCTGTCACTCTGCCTACCATGTGTCACCTCAAAATCCATGCAGCATCAAAGTTTTTTCCTAGCTCTGCCACCTCCTCGATCCGATCACCAGCTCCTCAGGATGCATGCCCAGCATGCTCGCCAGCCAGTCACCAGCTCCTCGGGAAACATGCCCGTCTGATCTCGGGAATCATGCCCGTCTGCTCTGATACCAAATGAACTATTCGGACCAGGTGGAAATAGAGAATATTAAATTAAATCTTAATATTAAATTCGTGCAGAGCTAAATACAACATTAAAAACATTGGAAATGCTCACTATTATATACGGGGAGAATAGGGAGGAAGTCGACGAAGAGGGAGTTGGAGGAATAAGGGGAAAGGGAGTTGGAGGGATAAGGAGGAAGAAGGAATAATGGAGGAAATGGAGGGATAAGGGGAAGAAGTTATTGATTTAAATAAAAATTGCTGACATTATAAACTTGTGTTCACACTACTACATCTCAATGAGGCATTGAAGTAGACCCTAACAAAGTGAAATCCATAATAGATATGCCTTCGCCTACCAATCTCAAACAACTACGCAACTTGTAGGTAAAAATTTAGTCCATACATCGCTTTATCACCCAACATTCAGATAAGTGTAAAACATTTAATAATATCTTACAAAAGGAGATCACCTTTAAATGGGATGAAAACTATCAACAAGCCTTTGATTTAATCGAGGCTTACCTCACCACCTCATTCGTTTTATCTTCCCCACACCCACAACTATCATTTATCTTGTATATTTTTTCTACAAATTTTACACTTGGCACGCTCTAAGCCCAAAAGGATGTGCTCAATAATGAGCGGGATATATACTACATTAGTTGTATGCTAGGCAACTACAAAACCTACTACATATATATATGGAAAATTTATACCTGGAGGTAGTCTTTGCCACCCATAAACTATGTCATTACATGCTTAATCACACTACATTTATCATTTCTCATGATAATCTACTTCGATACATGATGAAAAAGAGTCATCATAACTATCAACTACTAAATGGATCATGCTCCTCATTGAATTTGATCTGGAATTCATTTCAAAAAAATTCATCAAAGGGTAGGTCATCGTATACTAGCTCATTGGGGCTCCATTACCCGATAATCAAACTCTCCTCATTCAACTCCTTGATGACTCCATATTCAATATTACAGAACCTAAAGAGTATGTTGAACCATAGATAACAACTGACTTAACGCTTTTCTTCGTTGGTTCCCACCACACACATGTTAGGGGTGCAAGCATTATATATTTCACACTATATGGGAAGCCTCTCTTATTTTCATTCAAATTAGGGTTTCCCTATACAAATAACAATGTAAAATATGAAGGTCTCATTCTTGGCTTAAAACAGCTGCATTCTATGCATATTAGATGCCTTCACATTATTGGATATTTCTTTCCTTATCATGAATAAAGTCCAGGAGATATGGCAATGTCACTACCCCATCCTCCAACAATACAAAAAAATCATCCAAAAAATTCTCGTTCAATTTGAATGGTATGATATCGAAGATACTTCATGCTCATCCAATCATTTTTCCAACATAATGGCCTCCCTAGGGTCATTAATACCACAAAATACCTTATCTGACACTACACATGTGTCCATTCATATGCTAACGTAATTTTCCATTTCATATTTACACTCCACAAATGATGAGGGTATTCATATCGTCCACACTGAACCACATGATCCTTTGTTTTCACAAATTAAGGATTATATTAAATTAGGCTTCCTACCTTACAATTTACCACATGCTCATCATCGAGCATTTAAATAATGGGCCATTTTTTATATGCTAATGGGGGATATTTTATATCATCGCAATCATGATAATATTCTTTTGCATTACCTAGAACTGCATGAATCTCATCGAGTGGTACAAGAAACCCATAATGGTACTTACGGTGGCCACTTTAGTGGTATGGCTATCATGAAATACATTCTATGCATGGGCTACAATTGGCCTAAAATGGGGCACGACTATTGTGAATACATAAAATTTTGTATCAAATTCCAAGAACACTCTAACCTCATACACCTGCCATCACAAGCGCTCCAACCCATTTAGTCCATGTGGTCATTCTCTCAATAGGTCCTAGATCTTATCAGAAATATTACACCTGTTTCATCAAGCAACCACAAATTCATCATAATTTTCATAGAATACTTCACAAAGTGGGTTGAAGCCATCCCACTTATCCAAACCATAAGAGCAAAAATTGTGGTATTTATCACTGACCATATTATATGTCACTTTGGCATCCCTTTCCAAATAATTTTTTATAACAACACACCATTCAAGAACAAAACTATTTGTACCCTCTATGCCAAATTCAATATTCACCATAGCTTCTTGACCTCGTACTTGTTGACAATATTGTCACATTCCACCAAGGGGCAGAAAATTTAAAACTTTGTATGATATTTGTTTTATTGAAAGTTTTTTGTTTACAAGTTATAGCAATTTTGGTTTTCCCTATCGCCCCCTAGTGGACAAAACAAAAAGAAAAAAACTTCGGGCCTGAAGCGCTTCAAATAATCACTTCGGGCGAGAACTTTGCCAAAAAGGTCCAAAGGAAATACTACGCACCCGAAGCATTCCAAGAAACTACTTTAGGTGAAGAGTTTGCGAAGCGGCATCCAGGAAACTTTGTCGAAGAAGAAAAGACAACTCAAATCGGCTAAGGCAATGAAAATACTTCGGCCCCGAAGTATTTCTAAAATCCACTTCAGCCAAATTTCTCCTGAAGTAGCATAAGTCAAGAAAATGCTTCGGCCAAAACTCCCCCAAACCACCGTTTCAAAAGAAAATCAGCCCAAAGTGTTTGTCCCAACCCATCAGCGAAGCAGTTTTGTCAGCGAAGCAGCGAAGGATAGATGAGGATCGGCTTCAACACTCTATGCCCCGAAGTAGTTTTGCAAAGCAGAAATCAGTGAGGCACTTTTAGGAATGCTTCCCAAGTTGGGCATTTCCTGAGGTAGTCAGAGAGCCTCATAAATGCATATTTTCTTGTCCGATAAGCCCACTGCTCATTTTTGGCAATTGGATGCGAAGTATGAGTCCGAGAAGGAGAGCCTAGCAAGCATGGCCACCACTCGAGCACCGCACCTGCAATACAAGGACACCTAGGTGGCTCATTTAATGCATCTTTCCCTGGCTGACTCGATCACCATTACCAGTTTTGTTAGCCGATTTGAGAGATCATCCGTAGTAGCAGCGAGGAGCCAATTTCTCAGGGCCCAAGGGCGTACTCCGTTGTTTTTTGTAATAATGATTCAGAGGGCCGGGTCCTCTATAAAAACCCAGGATTTGCAATGTAAAAGGGGGGGGAACTTTCTACTAGAAAGCTTTTGTAACTCAATGTCCTGCATTTAATACTAAAGATCTTTTGTGTTTCATTTCTCTCTTTTATGGTGCCTTCTGTGCTTAATTCTTTTGTCTTTTCTCATTCGCATACTAAGACTCTGAACCCTGAATTCGATGTACGATCGGGGATAGAACCCCTAAAATTCACCCTGAAGGATACATAGGAGAGGAAAAACGTTCCTGTTGCTTTCTTTTATGCTGCCTGGTGGATCGAGGTTTCTGTTATTCCCACGTCTTGATCGCTGTTACTCTGAACCCTGAATTCCAGCGAGAGAGAGAGGAGAACCCTGCGAACTTGTCCAGAGGATACATAGGAAGGTCGACACTGCATTTCTTTCATTTTATTCTTGATATTTCCTGCTACTATTCGAGTTGTTAGCGAGTAATCGTGCTTCCTGTTCTCTCCCACCTCAAATCATCATCTTCTAACCCTTACTCTTTTTATTTTTTTCTCTAAACCTTACCCTTTTTTATTTCTTTTCCTAACCCTTACTCTGTTTATTTCTTTCTTGCACTCTTGTCTCAAACCCCAAAAGTAGATTAGTATAGGAGCTGGCCTTTCTTTAGAGATCGACATGAGGGGCATATCTTCCCCTTGGCCTTTCAATGTTGGTTGCAGTTCCAGGGCACGCAAACCCACCGAAAGTCCGTTCCTATGCGGATTTGATGACCAACAGTTTTTGGCACGCCCGATGGGACCCAAGGTCCTATATTTGAGAAAATTTCTAGCCCGTATTCACCAGAGCCAATAGTTCTAACAAAGTTCCCGTTGAGACCCGGTCAGTTGCATCCCCTGAGTAGTAGTGAGAATCGATGCTCTCATTGCTAAAAGACTCCTACCATCTGGCGACTCTGTTTTACCCGAGAATCTTCAAGTCATAAAGACCAGTACTAAATCCTGTGCCTTCATGCAAACAAGATGGAGAGTCAGGAATAGAGGAGAGGAAACTAATTTCTTTGAGCTTGATATTGACACCTCTAGGGAATGCTCTAGGTTAGTT
This sequence comes from Wollemia nobilis, assembly GCA_028583015.1. NCBI lineage: Eukaryota > Viridiplantae > Streptophyta > Pinopsida > Araucariales > Araucariaceae > Wollemia > Wollemia nobilis. The sequence goes on along the minus strand of JAQPPZ010016436.1, from coordinate 14,433,220 downwards.
ACCCCCGAATATCTCTTACGTGGGACATCCTCGCAAGAGGCTGCTGTAGACGAGCAAGGCCTAACTTCTGATAACATAGCAGCTAGTTTTCCTCCAAACCTCCCAACTCACCGAAGCATCCTAGTGCCTCCATTCCCTTTGGCCTTCCGACGAGTGACCCAAGAGGGACTTCAGGGACTTCTGTTTTGTAGAACCCAGGCACAAATATGGCACAACAACAACAACAATAACAACAAAAACAACAAATGTAGCATCAATCACCACCCAGATTATTTCCAACATGGAATTCTTCATCACTGTTGAATCTTGCGGGCCAAGGGCAAGTTCCACCTACTGCAATCAAAAAGCTCCCAACGTTCGATGGAACTGGAAAGACTGCTCTGGAGCATATCCAGGACATCAATTACCTGGCAAAAATCAATGATATCACAGAAGAGTGAGTGATGGTGAAGCTCCTAGTTCTCTCCCTTAGAGGGAAACTCCTCTATTGGTATAGATCTCTGCCATCTGGCACTATTATGGGATGGGACCAGTTAGCCGGGCAGTTGATGCAAGGCTTCAACGAGTCCGTTGATCCAACTTCTCTTTTGCAGCAATTCACTTCAATCCAAAGACATCCACAAGAAGAGTTGTAGACTTTAATGTTAGGTTCGCTCGAACCTGGAAAAGAGTCCCAATTGGACTTCACCCAACTGACGAAGCTGCAGCATACTACTTCCTTCGGGCCTTCAATCCTGATATCGGCCTTATGATAAGGTACTCCAATGTCAATACTTTTCCAGAGTTGTATGGGTTAGCCAAGAAAGCAAAAATGAACCTCATAGCCATGGGTAAACTCCCTCAAAGAATGCCAATGCCTATATTCCCCGAGTTCCTTCAAGCCCAGTATGCGAGCACAGTCGCTCTACAGATTTTTGCAATCCCTGCATATCCGATCTCATATTGGAACCCAAATCCTGTTGTGTCATAGATCACCGCTCCATAGATACATTTCCCCACACTTTCAACTACATCGCCCACTATCACTCCAACATTTTTGATGTTGCTAGCACCCCTCCAACATCCTGCCCTACCTCCGATACCGACCATGGCTTCTTTACCATCAGTTCCCAAGGTCGATGATATGCAAGCCAAGATATTGCAAGAAATGCAATCGTTGAATGCCACAGTGTAGACCTTGTCCAACGACATGACCGTTGTCAAGAAGAAGCAAGCGCAATAAGAGTTTCTGCCAAGAAGGTCTTATCCCATGCCTGCGCTTACCAAAGACCAAACGGTCCATCAAGGAAAAGCTTCGGCAAGAAATGCTGCGATAGAAGAAGCCCCAAGAACTTCCGATCATGTATATTGGTGCTCTACATGTAATGACCCTCACGAGGAAAATACATGTATGTTGCATCAACATTACATATAGACGCTAACAAGCAGCAGTCAAGGCGGTCAAGTCAACGTCATCCGACAATCGGATCAAAATTTGTCCATTGGTGAGGAAGAGCCAGTCGCGGTCCTTACCAGGGGAGGTAAAAGTTCGATAGAGGTGGATGCTACTCAAATGGCTCCTTTGAAGGTACATGATCGATTTGAAAAAGGAAAAACGTCCTCTTAGGCCCCGAGTGAAGCTTCTCCGCCAGCTCCAGTCAAAGAAAAGGCCCAAAATGCCACTACCAAACCACCTCAGGTGGAGACCAAAGAACAGGCTAAGGAGAAGCTCAAGTTTCCCTCACTCACCAAGCGACAAAGGGTCGAAGCGACAGAGCAATATCGCACCAAGTACGAACTGAGAAAATAACCTGAGGTGCATAGCTCCCCAACCTACAACATTGTAGAAGAGTTGAAGATGATTCCAGCCAAAATCAGTCTATATGATGCTCTGCAGCTTTCAGGACAAGTGGATCTGTTGCAAGAGTCATTGAAGAGGATCAATACAAAGAATGCGGAGCCTCTCGCCCTAGTACAGACCCTGTCTATGTCCATCATGGAAAAAAATAGACCACCACCATTCTACTTATCCTTGCAAATGGAAGGATATACCGTGCACAACTGTATGATAGATTATGGAGCTGTGACGCTAGTAATGCCGAAGGCGATATGCGAGGAAATAGGCATGGAATACACACAAAGTAGTCATGGAGTCCTCCAGCTGGATAGTACCCTAGTGAAGACTGTAGGTGTCATCAAATACATTCCTATTCGGCTACATAAGACACCTCAAATCGTAGTCATACAAGAGGTGGTAGTCATGGATCTGGAGCCCTACTTCAGCATGTGCTTGTCAAGGGAATTCACGACAAATATGGGTGGGTATCTGTCCATGGACTACACTCATCTGGAGATCCCCTTCAAAGGGAAGAAGGTGAAGATCTATAATGAAAAGCCTTCTATGTTCCTGGTTTAGAATATGTCCGAGGAAGAGAGCAGTGGCCCTGTGCATACGATCGCGGAGGAACTAGAGCAAGTGGATCTGGTCAAGGAATCCCTCGCACAGTTGTGTTGTGAAGATGAATTTTCATTGGCAGATTTCAATGCCATGATAGATACTGAAGTGGGGTGCTACACCATCGCCAAGTTTGAGAAACCAGCTAAAGTAGAAGGAAAGGTTTCTGCTCAAGGACTATGGAAATTGTTCTTCGACGATTCCCAATGTAAGAACGGTGCTGGGGCAGGAATCCTTCTCATTTCGTCGTCCGGTGAGAAAAAGGAATAATGCTACCAATTTATATGGAGCTGCACCAACAATGCAGTAGAGTATGAAGCCTTGTGCATAGGACTCAAGAAAGCTGGCAAGTTAGGCATAAGACATCTTCAAATCTTCAGAGATTCTGAACTAGTTTGCAACCAGGTCACCAACACATGCTCTTCAAAAAAGCACTATCTTAAATCATACCGCAATAGGGTATGGGACTTGTTTGACCAGTTTGAATCCCTCAATCTATAGTCTATTCCATGAGAAAAGAATTGACATGCAGATGTCTTAGCATCCATCGTAGCCCAATATTCTCTAGTGAATGATATGGTGCATAAGCCGAAGGCCATAAGGATGATCTATAGACCCTCTGTCCTCGACAGGGATTTACACTGGCAAGTTTTTGACAATGATGAGAAGATCATTAATTTCATGATCCAAGAAGCCGCTACAGTCAAAGACCGAAGCCCTGATGAGGAAGAATATGAAGGATTGGTCCAGTTGAATAACAACCACATTCCCAAGGGATTGATCATGCTCGAGAGCCTTTTCGATCAAAATGATCGATCGCCCTCCCACAGGATCTAGATCAGCGCACAGTAATATCAAGATTTAGAACTGGAACTTGGGAAAGTAATAAAGGTCGGGACTGATTGTACTTCAGAAGAGATAGAGCGAATCCGACGTTTGTGTGAGAGATACCCAGATATCGTGGCTTGGTCTTATCATGACCTCAAGGGATATGATCGGCAGCTGATCCAACATACAATCGAATTACAAGAAGGGGCCAAACCTTTTCGACAGAAGCAAAGGTCGGTCAATCCAAAGATCGAGGTCCTGATGAAGGCCGAACTGCTAAAAATGCTCGAAGAAAATATCATTTATCCTATCAAGCATTCTTCCTGGGTAGCAAACTTGGTTCCTATCAAAAAAAAGAACGGAGACATTCGGTTATGCGTGGACTTCTGCAACCTGAATCATGCTTCCCTCAAGGACCACTATCCTCTCTCACAGATCGATAAGATCTTGCATTCAGTTGCTGGAGCTCAACAATTCTCTCTGTTCGATGGTTTCTTTAGATATAATCAAATCTAGGTCAGGGACGAAGACCAACATAAGACCGCATTCATGACCAAGTGGGGCACATTCACCTACTAGCGAATGCCTTTTGGCCTCTCGAATGTGGGAGCTACTTTCCAGAGGGTGATGGACCTAGCTTTTGGTGAGCTTCTGAACAAGGTTATTGTTATCTATTTGGATGACATGACCGTCTTCTCCCGAAGGAGAGAGAACCACCTAGAACATCTTCAAATTTTTTTCGAAAAATGCTGAGAATTTGGCATCTCAATCAATCCAAAGAAGTCAATCTTTGCAGTCAGCGAAGGAAAGCTGCTGGGACATGCAATTTCAAAAAAGGGTCTCATCGTGGATCCTGATAGAGCCGAAGCTCTGATGAAGCTCCCAATCCCAGCAGATAAAAAGGGCCTTCAATATTTCTTCGGTCAGATTAACTTCATAAGAAAGTTTGTCCTAGAATTCACCCATGTCATTAAGCCGATGTCTGAGCTTTTAAAGAAGGGCGTAGAATTTTTTTGGAAAGAAGAGAGGAGGAGAGCATTCAAAGAAATCAAGGCCCGAATTGTTTAGGCATCGATCTTGATCAATCTCGACTACAACCGAGATTTTATCCTATATGCAATAGGAGAACCTGAAAGCTACGTCGTGGTCTTAACACAAAAGGGGGAAGATGGAGAGGAATTTCCCATCGCATTCCTTATCCAAATAATCAATCCCCATGAAGAAAAGTACAATTTCATCGAGCGTCAAGTGCATGCAGTAATGAAGTCTCTCAGAAAATTCAAATAGTTCATTTCTCAGAGTCGCACGACGATCTTCGTCATTCACCCCGATGTGCATAGTTTCATTATCCAATGGGAACTGGGAAGCAAGAGAGCTGGTTGGGTGAGCAAAATCCAAGAGTTTGATATTGAGATCAAACCTACCAAACTAGTTTGCGGTCATGCACTGTGTCAAGAGCTGGCGAAGAACGCAATGGCCAAAAAAATAGACTGTCAGTTGGATGACTTGCCAATAGGAGAATGCCTCGCTAATCGGGAAAAGGCTGACAAATATTGGGTCGATGAAATAGTGGAATATTTCAACATCGGCAGATGCCCCTCACATCTGAATGCTTCGCAGCAAAGACATTTTAGGATGAGGTCTGCCTGATACACTATGCGCCCAGAAGGCCTATTTTTTAAGAACATCGACGTCATCCTCATCAGATGCATAAAAGATGATGATAAGAGAAGAATCCTAGGCGAATTTCATTCAGGATTATCTAAAGGACACTTTGCTGGAAGAGCGACGACACTAAAGATAATCAAGGCTTGTTACTATTGGCCCACACTCTTTGTCGATGCCCTCTCTGTTTGCTAAAGATGCGAGCAATGCCAAAAATTTGTCAACCGAAGCAGAAATGCTTCGATGCCACTCCGACCGATACAAGTAGAAGCCCCCTTTAGTAATGGGGACTAGATTTCGTAGGGGCCATATCGCCAAACTCCTCCGTTGGGCACAAATTCATTCTGACTGTGACCGATTACTTCACCAGGTGGGCTGAGGCAGTCCCCACAAAACATGTCGATCAGGATACTATGGTCACCTTCCTAGAAGGATTGATTACCCGCTTCAGTATCCCTGAAGTAATTATTACAAATAACGGTCCTGGTTTCACAGGCGTAAAGATCAACAAGTTCCTATACAAGTATGGGATATATCACAAGGTGTCTTCCAATTATTACCACCAAGGCAATGGATTGGCAGAATCCACCAACAAAACCCTATTTAGGATACTGAGAAAGTTGATTGATCAAAACAAAAGAACTTGGCACCTCCTTCTGGATCGGGCCTTGTGGGCCGATCGGGTTTTTGTCAAAAGGTCAATCAAGACTTCGTCGTATGCTCTGGTCTACGGCAAGGAGGCCATCTTGCCCACTCACATCGAGATCCCTATGTTACAGTTGCTAGAATAAGATGAAGCTAGCCTGATGGAGGAACGCCTAGGTCAGCTACTACAACTAGAAGAGGAACATGAAAGGTCCTACCAGAAATTTGCATGGCATGCTGAGGTCACCCGAGAATGGTTCAAAAGGAAATCATCCGATCACACATTCAAAGCAGGAGACTTGGTATGGAGGTGGGATTCATGGAAGGCCAAGCCTGGGAATCATGACAAAATGGATGCATTTTGGGATGGACTATTTGAAATAGTAAAAGTGAATTCAGCCAATTCCTTCATCCTCAGAGATGTGAATGGCCAAGTTTTACCAATCTCCGTCAATGGTCTTCACCTAAAGACCTTCAATCGCTGAAGTATGTACTCTCTCCAAAAAAAAAACTTGCATATATTTTGTATATAGGATTTCAATGCTTTGTATATACTTTGTTCAAAAGATCGTGGTGAGCAAGTGCCACTTCAACCGCAAAAGCTAGATTCCTGGCTTCGGCTTCACAAAGCATGATCAGAATCGCCTTCGGGGGTTTCGGTCTGAAGTAGCTGACGAAGGGAAATTCATGGCGAAGCTCTCCTCGATGAAATGAGTTTCGGTTGGTGGTATTCATAAACTGAAGCAACAACATAGCAAAGGGGAACTTCAGGACCGAAATGAAGAAAATCAGCCCGAAGAACTTCGCAACGAAGTATTTTTGCCGAACCCTGCTTCGGGGTGGACACATTTAAGATGTGCCTCAGGGAACGTGCCAATTACAACATCAAAAGGGGATTGAAACAGACGAACTCAATATGAAAGAAGTGGCACTCATCCCAAGGTAGTTCATCAGCCCAAAAGCCATGCTAAAGTACCAAGTGGCAACGTTTCGTGCTCTCGATACAAAATCAAACCACCGAATTGCATGACCCCGTGTACGACACCGCCATATAGCCAATCAGATGCCGCAGCGATACTTTCGGGCTAGGCCCACGAAGTAATTACGGTGGTTGCCATAAATGCCAAAAGTTGCCCTCCGAAGCTATAAAATGTAGGTGCCCATTAAGAACAAACCATTTGCAAGCGTGAGAGTTGAGTCTGCATTTTGTCACCTCGAAAAGCTTCTGCATTAAAGGTTCTGTTGTTCGTCGTGATTACCCCGTCCTTGGTTTTGAGGTGCTAAACTCTTCTAAATTACAAGTTATTCTGCTGTAATCATTCACAATGGGAAGGAGGAACCTCACGCAGAAGGGAAAAGAACCAAAGGTAACAACTCTAGAGAATGCGAAAGCCACGGAAGAAAAGAAGCAGACACCCAGGAGGTCCAATCCTCCCCCATGCATAGGAAAATAGGTGATGGAAGGAAGTGAAGAGTCTGATGACGAGCCTAGTATAGAACCACCTGTCGATAATTGGGTGAAAATCAGAGACCCAAAGCTCTCAAGAACCGTGGTCGAGCTTCGGTATACCATCAATTTCATGAAAAGTAGGCTCTCAATGGAGAAAAAGAGGGTTGTGGCATATTATTCCCACATATACTGGTATCTGGCCCTTCCTACACTTCACTGCCCCGAGCTCATATACGCCATTGCTCAGAACTATCAGTCACAAACCAGGCAGGAGTTGGACGCCTCGGGTAAAAAATTGTTTTCCATTCTCAAGGAGGATGTGCAGGCAGCGTTCACACCGCAGCAAAGGCCACCAAAAGGTTATACCGTTCACAATGTCAGCCTAAGCGAACAAACAAATAAGTTCACCTCTAATCCCTTCATTCTGAGCTTTTTGCATGAAAGTCTCAAGAGCGAAATTCCTTTCGGCAAGCGACCTCGGATGCCCCTTCCCCTGGAGGCCTTTAAGAACACAAACATATTCTCTATCATTGCATGGGTAGGGGGCTTGTAAAATGATATTTCGATATGCCCATGGTAGGTGTCGCTAGCCGAATGCATTTCCAGAGGAGATTTCTATGCTCTCGACGCTTCACGGCCAAACACCAACCCAGTTTTCTTCGATTGGGCAAAATGGGTGGCCCAAAATCTGCATATGCGGTTGTCATCCATGAAGGATGCTAGCAAGGAGCCGTACTTCCAGCCATGTTCCTTCTTGGTTTGGCTCTTCTTCTTTCATGTACATAAAGCCCTTCCCCATTGTGATGTTTCACCAGTCGATAAGGATGGAATCCCTTTGCCTGTATATCAATGGACCCGACTCTTGCTGAGGTCGGAGTCCTATTACCATTTCAATCAATAGTTTTTGGGACTTGCGATGCACAGTATGACAGGGTCTAGCCCTCAGGTGCCTCTCGGCCTCAGAGATAAAGTGATACTGGAGCAAAGAGGGGATGTGTTTCAATTGACACAAGGGCTTGTGATCCGCCTCTTTGGATTCACAGGGAAGCCCTTCTTGCTGCATTTTTTCCCTTCGGAGTACCAATTTTCCTTGGAAGTTGCTCGGCAAAGTGACATGACCGACGAAACTTACGGTCATGGGCAGAAGTGGGCACACATGTGCGACTTACCCTTCAATATGGGAGTGATCAAAGTCTTTTCCCTGAAGCAAAACATATACCTGGAGGAGAAGCTCGCAAATTTTGGTCTGCTTAAAATACCATAGAGGTGGCTCTACGACCCGCTGGGGGTGATGAGGGATCATTTGAAAAGCAAAAACTTCCATGTCTGTCCTCACCCCGAAGTTTTGGAGCAGAGGAATAACCCCAACGACACGGATCTGGAGTGGCACTTAGAGGAGATGAGGACATTGCCTCCTTGGCATGACTTCTATCCTATGGAGGTCGAATTTGACCCAGACCAATACCCATTCCCAAATCTCGACTCCACTTTCTAGAAAAAAGCAAGGGACGATTTAAAAGAGGAGTTGACGGACTAGGACGAGGAGTAGTTAAGAGAATGGTGGATTATGAGAGTCCATCATTGAAAGATGAATTATTACGGGCTTCTAAAAATGGACAGGGAATTCGCAATTATGTATCAGACCAATATCGGGTCTTGGAAGCCCTTTTCCTTTGTCGTATTTGTTCCACCGGCCACCCCAAGTTCAGATGGAGGCCCCAAAAGGACTGACAATGTCCCTAGGGAAAAAGTAGCTAGGGCCGCACCAAAAGCTTTACTACAGGGTCCATTCGAAGATCTCAAGACAACAATAGAGGAATCAGAGCAACCCCTCAAGAGGAAGAAAAGAAAGGAGAGAGAATCTACATGGGCACCCCCGAACTTCCCAAAATGACCGCGTACAGGCACACCGAGCGCCCCTATCGAAAGATCAGTATCGGGCTCGACCGAAGTAAATGACAGAGAAGCTCCACTAAATGCCGAAGCGATCCCAAACATAGATATCATCAACATGGAAGAACTCGTGGAAGTCATGGAAGCTGAGAGTATCGAGGCCCAGGGGGAACCATGGCCGATCACCTAGGAGATCACCATGGCCGCTCTACCAGGAGGGCACGCAGGTATGTTTTCTTTGCCTTATGCTGTGGTTGCTCGAAAGTCCACCTCGGCCCTGACTGAAAGCTCTCACCAGTTCACCCTGCCTCCACAAGGTCAGTCACCTTCTTACGCCATGTCCCTAATTACTCCCCCTGATTCTTCCGACTAGGGCAAACCCGTCGAAGCCACTTCACCTAGCCATACTGCCAATCCTCCAATCATCGACCAGGATGAAGCTAATAGTCTAGTGCCAAACCTCGAGGCTCATTCCTCTATTGTACATAACATGCTCCCACTCATCGAAGCCCTCGTCACCCTTGTTGTTGAACCTTCGGGTGAGGCTATCCCTTTCAAATCCCTATATTTGTTCAACCCCTCGGCTGTAGACCCAGCCGCATTCGACTCCGAGCTATTCTCAATACGGGAGTTCCCATTGGCCAAAAAACTCCTCCAATCCCGATAGAACACAGAGAGAATGTTGAAAGAGGCAAGAAAGAAGAGAGGGTGCTCGCTCGCTCAAGTTGAGAAATGTGTCGTCTTAGATTTTGAGGCGAGAAATATGCATAAAGTAAAGAAGATACCCAAAGTCCAAAAGCCCCTGGATGAAATGACTCCAACGGACTATGAATATCAAGATAAGGAAAAGGACTTGGAACACCTGAATGTGGACAAGGAGTCCGCCTATATGCACATTGGAATCGAGACCTTCAAGGCATATGCCAACATTGCCAACAAGCGCAGGTTCGAAGCCAAGAGTGCTAACATCAAGCTGGAGGAAGAGCTAGCAAGGACTCGCTCCAAATTGGTAGAAGCCGAGGAGCAGTGCAAGTTGATGCGGAAAGAAGCATACACCCTAAAGCTGTAGATAGCACAGCTGAAAATCAGGCACAAAGGCAGGCCAAAAATGATTTGAGGGTCAAGGAGATTGAAAGTAGGATCTTGCAAGCTCAGATCCAGCTGCACAAGAAGGAAAGCCTAAGGCTATTTTATAGGAGCAAAATTAAAGAGATTCGCTCACATCTGCTCAAGAATTTCAGGTCTTGGGCTGTCAGTGCCATTTTAGTTTTAGTCTACACCATAGAAGCCCAGGTTGCCACCGTCGAAGGAGGACCAATCGTCGAAGAGGTCATTCAAAATTTTAGAACCCGACTCAAGCTGGCCCTCAAGATCTAAGATGCAAGGTATCAATATTTGAAGCTCGCAGTGATGAGTCGGACAACAAGGGATTGGTCAACAGCCCAGGACACAGTCTGTGCCTTTTTCTCCATAGCCAAGAAAGATCAAAAGGCAAAAATCCTACTGGATGCATTCGAAAGTGAGAGGCATGCGTCGATGGGCTACTTCAAGAACCTCATTGCCTTAGGCTACTCGAGCTTCATGGATGATGATGGAAAGCCATTAGCCAAGGAAGAAATCATGCCAAAGTGGCAGCAGTTTGAAGGCGACATTTTAGAGATAGACAAGTGGGCCGAACCAATAACAGAGGAGTAGGTTTCTGATTACATATTGAAATACTATAGAATTGCCACTTCCTTAAATGATCTGTATACCAGGTCCCAGCATGCAAAAATTGAATAGATCGATAGGTTCCATGCTTTGGTCAGATTCCTGGAGGATCAAGAGCTATTCATAAAAAGCATCTGGTCTCAGGTTCGTCGAACCTTGAATAATATCCATGTCCACCTGGCCCCACTACCAACGGTTGAAGATGTAGTAGAAGCAATGGCACCTGGAGAAGAAGAAGCAATGGCAGAAGAAGAAGAAGAGGAAGGACAAGCTGTGGAAGCGCCCCCAAAAAAAGAACAAGGAGAAGGGTCTGGAGGTGACTCTGGCCCAATGGATAAAAGTTGAGGGTTCTACCATCGAGACGAGCTCGTTGCCCTGCGAGCCACCAAGAATGTTGACAATATTGTCACATTCCACCAAGGGGCAAAAAATTTAAAACTTTGTATGATATTTGTTTTATTGAAAGTTTTTTGTTTACAAGTTATAGCAATTTTGGTTTTCCCTATCGCCCCCTGGTGGACAAAACAAAAAGAAAAGAACTTTGGGCCCAGAGTGCTTCAAATCATCACTTCAGACGAGAACTTTGTTGAAAAGGTCCGAAGGAAATACTTCGCACCCGAAGCATTCCTAGAAACTACTTCGGGTGAAGAGTTTGCAAAGCGACATCCAAGCAACTTCGCTGAAGAAGAAAAGACAACCCGAATCAGCTAAGGCAATGAAAATGCTTCGGGCCTGAAGTATTTCTAAAATCCACTTCGACAAATTTCTCCCAAAGTAGCATAATTCGAGAAAATGCTTCGGCCAAAACTCCCTCGAACCACCATTTCAAAAGAAAATCGGCCCGAAGTGTTTGTCCCAACCCATCAGCGAAGCAGTTTTGTCAGTGAAGCAGTGAAGGATAGATGAGGATCAACTTCGGCACTCCATGCCTCGAAGTAGTTTTACAAAGCAGAAATCAGCAAGGCACTTTCAAGAACGCTTCCCAAGATGGGCATTTCTTGAGGTAGTTAGAGAGCCTCATAAATGCATATTTTCTTGTCCGATAAGCCCGTTGCTCATTTTTGGCAATTGGATGCGAAGTATCAGTCCGAGAAGGAGAGCCCGGCAAGCATGGCCACCACTCGAGCACCGCACCCGCAATCCAAGGACACCCAGGTGGCTCATTTAATGCATATTTCCCTAGCTGACTCGGTCACCATTACCAGTTTTGGTAGCCGATTTGAGAGATCATCCGCAGCAGCAGCGAGGAGCCGATTTCTCAAGGCCCAAGGGCGTACTCCGCTATTTTTTGTAATAATGATTCATAGGGCTGGGTCCTTTATAAAAACCCAAGCTTTGCAATGTAAAAGGGGGGGAACTTTCTACTAGAAAGCTGCTGTAACTCGATGTCCTATGTTTAATACTAAAGATCTTTTGTGTTCCATTTCTCTCTTTTATGCTGCCTTCTGTGCTTAATTCTTTTGTCTTTTCTCGTTCACATACTGAGACTCTGAACCCTGAATCCGATGTACGATCGGGGACCGAACCCCTAAAATTTGCCCTAAAGGATACATAGGAGAGGAAAAACATTCCTGTTGCTTTCTTTTATGCTGCCTAGTGGATCGAGGTTTCTATTATTCCCTCGTCTTGATTGCTATTACTCTGAACCCTGAATTCCAGTGAGAGAGAGAGGAGAACCTTGCAAACCCGTCCAGAGGATACATAGGAAGGTCGACACTACATTTATTTCATTTTATTCTTGGTATTTCCTATTGCTATTCGAGTTGTTAGCGAGTAATCGTGCTTCCTGTTCTCTCCCACCTCAAATCATCATCTTCTAACCCTTACTCTTTTTATTTCTTTCTCTAACCCTTACCCTTTTTTATTTCTTTTCCTAACCCTTACTCTATTTATTTCTTTCCTGCACTCTTGTCTCAAACCCCAAAAGTAGATTAGTATAGGAGCCGGCCTTTCTCTGGAGATCGACACGAGGGGCATCTCTTCCCCTCAGAATTTCAATGTTGGTCATAGGTCCAGGGCACGCAAACCCACCGAAAGTCTTTTTTTGTGCGGATTTGATGACCAACAGTACTACCTACAAGATAAGGGACATACCGAGGATACTAACAAAATAATTTGCTACATCCTTCATAAGATAGTTGTAGAATACCATCGTAATTGGCATAATCAGATGCCCCTAACCTTATGGTCCTATCATACGAGCATATATACTACCATTGGGGTAACCCCTTTCTCATTGGTATATGGAATTGAAGCCATTATGCCTCTCAAACACAAGATACCTTCCTTTTGAGTCTCTATGAAAGACTTCATCAACAATGACACAACTCGTCAATCCCACCTTGACCAATTGACACTCTTGGACGAGTGAGGCATACATACCATCGAGCACACATGTGTCAACTAAGATCACCTTGATTGTACCTACAATAGTAAGGTACATCAGTGTGAGTTTCAAATTGGCGACCTGGTTCTCAAGGAGAATCAGGAGATCACAAGTCAACCCCATCAGTAGAGAGACAAGTTTACTCCTAATTGGTTAGGTCCATACATCGTCACACAAAAATTCAATTCTAGCACCTATCGATTGTCAAACCTTGAAGGATTCAGCGAATCCAAACCTGTCAACATTAATCACCTTCGTACATTTAATGCCTATATAACCTAGGTATGCATCACCATAGATTATGCATAGTTTCATTATAATATTATATAGGTACACATCACTCACACTTTATACCACACTACACATATGGTTTTTCACTTTATGTTACACAACATAACTACCTATCATTTTTATGTTATTTATATATTATGGGTATTTTGGTTTTTTCAAGTCTTTCATATATTGTTCCAAGCACACACATTCGGTATACCACTCACCTTCATCATGTAGGACCTCCAAGTACTACCTCCAAGACCAGTCACCCTAGATGATCTTTCCATACCATCCGACATAGTCTATGTATGTCATCCCTCCACATCCTTACATTCAAACCACTACACTTCATCCCATTGTCAATCACCCCACCATAGGGATTCATCATATTCAATATGCTCCAGAGATAGCCAGATCTCCTTATCCTAATTTATAGTTAAGGAGTAACATTCCCATCTAATAGACCCTCAAGCACACAGATCATCCTCACCTCATGTAGGTGACCCAAGATATCCATATCTACCTCTTACCCTAGCCCGTCGACCTTTACCAACATATTACCCTCCTAATAAAGGTGCCATACCCCTTTGTGCACACTCCTTAGTATTACCCCTAGTCCTATCATGTAGGGTGTCCCCTTATGATATATATTTATGCCATCACACCATTGAGGCCACCTCTATGCGTACTCCTCCATATCATCCATGTTATCTATAGCCATATCCTGCACCACCTATCCTTCAAATACCCCATTCTCCACTACACAGTCTCTCATTCGAACCTGCCCCACTACCAGTATAGAAGTTCCACTCACATCCTTCTTCTTACTAATAATTATATTCTTTGAACCCATACCCCAATCCTATTTGCACATTAGATTCCTTCTAACCACCAGGTTTGGTTATGTCACCCCCTTCCATCAATATCCAATGCATTCTTGCTCACCTTGAAAACCTTGAGTCACACTTTAATAATTTTTGTTGCCACTCCTCTCCTCACCATTCTATCGTGACTCTTATTCTTTTACCTTCTTCCAGGCCTATTCCATGCTCTCAAAATAGACTCACACTAGATTATTGCATCCCAACCTTACCAATCATTACTACACCAACTCCTTCATGCTCATCACCAATCAACCCATACATATATCCTATGCCAGTCTTGTCCATACCACTGTCCTAAAAATTTCACTAGTTACTCCACCAGGGCCTCCTTGTACTACTTGATATCCACACTATCTACCATTTGCACCCTAAGCTATGAGATTACAAAGAAAACCAATTTTATGTCTATCACCATCAACCAGGGCATGAAATCAATGTGTGTTGCATATTTGAGACTATTTTTTAGGACATGCTTTCAGATGAACCTATTTCACATCCTAAACAAGATTCCTTACCTACTCGACTCAAGATCCCTCCATGCTAGCTAGTACCTTACTCCACCCCATCACATGATTTATTCACCTTCGCACCTCAATACTTTCAACAATTATCCAATTACACCAACTATGAAAATCCTAGTTGCCTCATCACTTCACCAAGTCATTTGTGACCCAATCCACATCACTTCACATAGTCTTAGTTTGTTTTCTTTCTTCATGTTTTCTTCCATTCCATATCCTCTCCTCCTTCCTCTTTAGCATTGTTGAATGGTCACACTTCGAGTGGCTACATTCCTATGTTGATTCTCCTCTTCTTATCCTTTATATTTTATTTTTCTTATATCACTATTTTGTTCCATTTTCTTTATCACACTTATTTTCCTTTGTGTTCTTCTACATCTATTATCACTCTTGAAATTCTCTATTATCACACATATTCTCCCAGTTATATGCTCTTCTCCTATTTTTTACATCTCCCCATACGTTGGGACAAATGTTATCATGACTCTCTATTCTCATCATCATCACCCCATACATCCATATTCAGACAAGGTTTTTAATTTCACTTGATTACATCTCACATATTTCCTCTTGTAGATATTGTTATTTCATACTATATCTCACACTACATTCATTGCATATATCCATATTTCTTCTATGATTTCATTCATGTTTGTATATTCCATCTATAGAAATGTGCCCTTAGCAGGAATAACATACACACTTATTAGTATTACCACTTGGATATCCACTCCCTTTCTCGGGATTACAAAGTAGATGGTGTCTTATATTTTCTTGACCATTCACTAGTTCAGTCAATCAAATGTGACCTCTAGTTGACATGTTATTACACTCCTTATAGTTTCCTTTGGTTGGTTCAACTTCTTTCAAGGACCACTCACATAGGTCACATTTTAAACAAATTTTGAGTCTAGGGAAGACAACACCTTGCATAGATATTACCATCTAGCAAATGGTTTCCCCTGCTCATCCTATCATTTGCATGGTCAAAATACAACCTAGGGATAAACAAAGGGATAAGCATAAGAAAACATCAAAAAAGGGCAGAAAACAAAATCAAATGCCCATACAAAAAAAGAGAACCACAAAAAGACAAGCAATAAAAGAAGGGGTAGAAAACAAAAGGAAAAGCCTCCAAGAAACATAATTTTTATGCTTCATCACCTTTGGTCCTTAGGTTTAACATAACATCATGGGGCTATTTCCATCACCAAGTATAGGCCCTAAATTCTTGCCTACCAATGGAATAGTCTTACAAGTGGTGACAAATTTGTCACATTAGCGGCCTTCTTTGTACAGATCACTACACGCTTGTGGATGAGCTAGCTACTTTGGCTATGTTTACAATGGGTTAGTCCTACCTCCAACAAAATGGATAAATGAACATCACTTATTTGCACACATTGGTCCTTGATAGATTTTGACCTAGCCAAGTTAGTTATGAGTTGTCGATAAATCTCATTCAAGTTTTCATGAGGTTTGATTGCTACAACTATGATTTTCAAAATTATTGCATACACCCTATAATATCATACATCCTCGAGATTACAGAACGAATCACATTCCCATTGATTATGCTATGATATGAGTGCTTCCTCTATGTATTTCAACTTCCACATACATGCATCATTACATCTATCTTACATGTATTTATTTACATCACATCATGCATCATTGCATCTATCTCACATGCATCTACTTACATTACATTATGCATCATCACATCTATCTTACATCATACATCATTGCACCTACTCTACATTTACATTGCATCACTCTACATTGTATCTATACCATAGTGACATCATTCTTCTACACACTACCACATGCACATATATTCATCTATCGTACATTTACTTACCGATATTTTACATTACACAAACACAAGAAATCACATACATATTCAAATAAAATAACAACACATAAACACACACAAATAGGTATCTATATATAATGATAAAAAATACCATTAGGCTACAAAATAGAAACATGTCCACCACCCATCATCACATATACTGCTAGGCTACAAAAACAAGACATACCACCATAGGCTAATCTAAGCCTTGTTGATCACCAAGAGTCTCCCCACTCCCCTCAGGAGTTGCCCTCTCCTACTTTACCCCATAGAATTTTGTTGCACCACTCAACTCAGCTACTACCCTTGATGTCTATGTCACTATGGGTATTGTCACTTTGTCCAACCCTAGAACAATATATTCTATTTTTAACACTATGGGTGCCTCCATCCTCATCTCCATCTGCCTCATCAATGTTGTGCTTCAGTGACTCTATTATGATTGTACATGTTATTGTGATCGTGATCCTGATCTTGAACATGATCTACCATAATCCAAAAGTGGAAGCCCATGCATAGTCAAGATTATCTCACAATATTATCGTATTGCTACTTCCTATCTGAGCCTCTCTACAAAATCCTCACTACCCTTTCGTAGTAGCTCTACCTATGCTCTTAAAGCAACCACATCAACAGGAACCTGCTTCACAACTCTCACTCGCTCATCCTCCTCTAGTGCCTGATGTTGTCGCTCTATATTGGCATGTAGCTCGACTATCTCCACCAAATGAGCCACTCACTCAAAATCCTTGGTCATTATCACATGCTGCATACTATGCACTTCTACGTTAAATTTCTCCCCTACCTCCATAGTCTCTGATATCAGATGATGCATACTCTCTACTAAATGTGCATACCTCATATCCACCACTTCAAGCCACCCATATAACTTTGCACACTACAACTTCAATACCCTCTGTACTATGGCACACACCTAATCTACTACACCCAACCTCTCTATAAAATATCTCCACTCAGTGTCACTCGCCATCTCAATAGCTATCAACCTCTCCTCCTAATCATGGTGCTCTCCTCTCCATGTCACCAAGTCAACCATATAACCTCTCTCACTCTCCTGAAGCTACCCCTATAATTATAGTACCCTCTCCTATAACACCAAAAAATCCTCAAAAACATCTCTCCTCTCTTATTCCTCAAAGGGTATGTCTCCATATCTCCCATGTCATCCAAATATCCTATATAAATCATATCATCAACACCCATGCCAATCCCAAAATCCTCACCTACCTCCTCTAGGGTCACTATCTCCTCCATAGTCTGCACCCTACAAATTGTAGGTTCCTTTGCCACATTTTCCATAGATGCACTAGACTTACCACCAATTTTTTCCCTAAATCAGTGAAGAGGCACCTCCATGTCATCTCTTGCTCCTCCCTATGGCCTAGACCGGGTGCCTCTCGATGCTTAACCCTCTGGTACAGACAACCCATTTCTTGGCTGCACCCATCGATCAATCACTCTAGTACCTACCTCCCAAATTTGAGTCACCCACCAGGCATCATACTTTGGTGTCATACCTACATCATCCACATCTAAAATAATCATCGATGGATCCCTCTCACTAGTCCAAGGAAGTACTACAAGGTGACTCCCTCTATCATCTCGTTACCTATAAATCATGATAGGCACCTCTGGAATACCCTACCATAACCCAAACTACTGCATCACCCTACTGAACTAGAAGAACTCCGCCTGGAGGGTATATTGCACCCACTACCCATCACCCTTAGTGAATAACACCTAACTGCTCCTCATCCTTCTCCCATACCACCCCACCCCTCCAAGCCATCCACTAGATATCCTTTGACTCCAATGATCCAAATTTCACTCTCCAAAATATATGGTCACCCTCATGTGACCTCTTCATCCCCTTCTCCTCATTTTTTCACCACCTCAATGCATATGGCAAGTGAGTTTTTCCCTCCACATAAATATGATATGGCAACAATATCGATCACTCTATCACTATATGCTCCCACGCCCACACATGTAGAAAAGGAGTCCAACTCAATCATATCTATCCTACACACACCACATTATGTAATTCCCTATAGACCTGCACCAACATTGTAGGTGCCCATGCAAACACAAAATTGCGCTCTACCATGTTGCACACCACATCAAGCATGTTCTAGATAAACAACACCCCAAATATATCTAGTAGCACATATATCAAAATCATGAGCATCATCACACACTAGCGATTAGACAACATGTTATGATACCACAAATACTCATAATCCATGATTTTACTATCTACTTCCCTCCATCGTGCACCAAATGCATGCTCCAACACCTCCTCCTACCTATCATCCAACACTGCCCTCACTAGAACACCCTCAATAGGTAACTTATAAATCCTATACACATCCTCCAGGGTGATAGTCATCTCACCCATCAGAAAGTGAAAGGTATTCCTATCCGGGTCCCACCTCTCACACAATGCTAATATGTACGCTCTGTTAGCATGGATGCTCACACAATCCCACACTCCTTTCAACCACACCTTCTCCAGCCACTCTAAATCTACCTCACCCAAGGCATCACCCAAATCAACTCTCATCATCCACACATGATATCACAACTCAATCATATTCACCTATTTCATCCATAAACATCACAAAAAAATTCATGTCAGTTCCACACACAAACTAAAATTCCATTCATTTTAGTTATTATAATTTCAATTACATACTCATTACACACAACATCATTATAGTATATCACATACAAAAAAAAAAACAACAAAATACATTGTGGGCAACCATTCACCCCTCTTTCATGACAAACATGTCAACAACATGCAAAAACAAATCCAACCAAGCACATTCAACATCAAAAAAATCATCCATTTCATTCATCATGCATTTTGAGACATAAAAACATACACAATTCACACAACATAGCAAAATGCAAACACAATCACATTTTTGGATACCCATTTTGCCATTTCATGGTAAAAGTCCAAACAAATTCGAAAAATAGTACATATTTGGCTCCCAACAACCAACTTCACACTCATCCACATAAAAATTGTGGTACAAAATTTAAAAACACACCAAACACAATGACACACAAAAATAAAATACATTTTTGGATACCCATTTCCTCTTTTTCATTGAAAGTTTCAATGGGTTTCAAAACTAGTACACCAATACCCACAAAAATTATAGTCAAACTCAATAAAATTACATCAAAACAACACACATCCACATAACATGCCAAAAAAATGCAAAATGCAAAAACAATCATATTTTTGAATACCCATTTCCCACTTTTATAGATAAAATTCAATCACATCTCACAAATAGTACCTCGTTTACCCCCAACAAGCAAAGTCAAATCAATCACCCATAATTCCCACCATACAATCAAACTAGCATAAAACTTGGTCAAACCTAATATCTAATCACACATTTAGATACCCATTTGGTTTATTTAACACTTTGTGTTCAAATTTTCATCAAAATTTTACATGCACTCACAAAAACATGCAAAAATATCCTCTACATCATTTCATGCATTTCTAAAAATCAAAATTAACTAAAGTAACAAGTACTTATCGGTGGATCCCTACATCGGCAACCAATACCAATTTGTCCCCTCGCCATCCCCACGTCCACTCCTCCAATCCACAAGTGCTCCATATTGCCAAACATCACTCGCTCCTCACTCTCTAACTCACACGCCGTGCAAAATAACTTCACACATGCACCAAAAAGGATTTATATACCATAAATCCTCAATTCGTAGGTCACCCTACGAATCAAAGTCCAATTCGTAGGTCACCATGCGAATTCAGGTCCAATTTGTAGGTCACCATGCGAATCACAACTACAACCACCACATTCACACTTTTTCCACTCCAACACCTTCATTCTTCTTCCCCCTTCCTATTTACCCAATTTTTCTTCCCTTTTGTCATCAATTTCTTCTATCAATTGAATCATCACCATCATCACCTCATTTCATTTATCTCATTGTTTATTCCTCATTTGAGGGGGTATTCATATACAAATATGCTTTGCATGCAACCAAAAAATCAAACATCCAATCATGGATATCACATCTGTCTACAAATTTTTTTTCTAAAGATTATCTCAAGATAAACCCCATCCCAAATCAGACATTTGTTAATTCACAAGAGCCATGCACAATATCGAAGATGTCTTAATTTTATTATGTATATCGATACTAACCACATAATAAATGTTACATTTGATTCATCCATGCCACTCAAATCAAATGGCTTGACATGTGTCACCATGCACTCATCAATCAATCAGAAGTAAAAATTTCAATAGGCAT
Organism: Wollemia nobilis; assembly: GCA_028583015.1. Lineage (NCBI taxonomy): Eukaryota > Viridiplantae > Streptophyta > Pinopsida > Araucariales > Araucariaceae > Wollemia > Wollemia nobilis. The sequence continues at coordinate 14,412,347 of JAQPPZ010016436.1, read as the reverse complement.
TTATTCTATTCATATTTGGACCATATTCCATCGGTCGCAAAAGTAAAGCAATCATAAGTTGTCGTCACAAATATCTAATTACGATATTGCAAATACTACACTAAATTAGTAAATTATTATTTTTACCATCATGTTCCACCTACATCCATCCATCCGCATCTCATCATTTGCATTCACCCATTCTTCTCTTCCTCTTCATCTTCTCCCTTATTATCTTGGCTATCAATCAATGTTATATGGTCACACTTTGAGTGGCTATATACCTTTTATTGAACTCCATTCTTCCCCTCTTCTTATCTTGGCTATCAATCAATGTTGTATGGTCACACTTAGAGCGGCTACATACCTTTGATTGAATTCCATTCTTTCTCCTCTTCATATTTTCCCTTATTCTCTTGGCTATCAATAAATGTTGTATGGTCACGCTTCGAGCGGCTACATACCTTTGATTGGATTCCATTCTTCCTCTTCATCTTACCCCTTCTTCTCTTGGCTATAAATTAATTTTGTATGGTCATGCTTTGAACGACTACATACATTTGATTGGACTTCATTATTCCTCTCTTCATCCTCTCCTTTCTTCTCTTGGCTATCAATCAATTTTGTATGGTCATGCTTCAAGCAGCTACATACCTTTGATTGGACTCCATTCTTCTCCTCTTCATAGTTTTCCTTCCTCTCTTGGCTATCAATCAATGTTGTATGGTCATGCTTCGAGCGACTACATATATTTTGTTGATCCCATTCTTCCCATTCCCTTTCTTTGTCATTTCACGAACACATCATCTCCTTCTCCCATCACATTATTTTTACACTAAACTTTGTTCCATACAACATAGTACAAAAAGAAGCAAATGTAGACACACAAAAGTTGTGCATGATCATCCCCTTATATTTATAGATCTACATAGATACTTGTATGCTTTCATAGACAATCGTAGGTCGTTATAGTAATATGTAGGCTACCTTAGTCACTCATAGACTCCAAACCTACAAAAACTAGGTAAAACATGCCCAAAACACCTTCTACCCACTAGGAGACCATCTACTAGCTCCCTAAGGCTACTTAAGCCCTTCCCTACACCTAATTAGGACCCCATGGGACCATTCCCCACTAAAAATCCTAATTAGACTAATCAAGATTCTAATTTACAAGTGACTCTCACTAAGCATGCACTTTTTCATTAATAAAAGGTTAATTAGGGTTAATAGTCTCATTATCCCTAAGCATACCCTCACACATGTGTGCACCATGAGTTAGTTAGGATATTTCTAGAAACCCTAACTAAACCCCAACCTAACCTAGGACTTATCTAACTCTAGCTAACCCCTAACTCTGGCTAACCCTAACCCTTCCTCACACATGTGTGAGGATGAGATATTATTTTAGGGTATGTGGGCTTGACACCTCCTCAAAAACCTAACCTAAATTCACTAGGAACTGACTTTAATGTCTGGTTCATCCAGCCACCCCCTGACCTTGGCCTTTCCTCTAAATAGAGGGTTCCTCCCCTCATTTTAGTTCTCTCTCCCATTCTTGTCAACTTAGCAAAACTCTACAGAAATCATACCAGAATTGCATCTAATGACTTTACACCATACAAATAGCTGAATATCACTCCTAGAGCCCATCGATACAGAGGATATCCAACAGAGGCCACTCAAATACCAATTCGTAGGCCACCTTACAAATTAATCATACAGTAGGTCCACATTAGTAAATTTAGTAGGTATCCTTTATTTCATTTTTTTACAGTGTTTTGTGCAGTATTTATCATCTTATAGTATAATTTTATTTATGTCAAATTTGTCTTTCATAATCATAGGGCTTGATTATGGTAGGCCCCAAAATTAACTAACGATCTTTTCCAAGCCCCAAACAGGTGTAGAAGAACACACACACCAGCAAACTACTAGTGGCCTACGCACATAGAAGGTCGCCTTCATTGAGGAGTTCTAAAAGACATCATCAGGATGTTGCATGTTCATGAAGAAAACAAGGAGATCCATTTTGTAACCTAAAAGTATTTTTTCATGAATAAAAATTAGCATTCTAATAAACTTATATTTTGTATATGTTGTTTGATCAAATGATGTATTTTGGCAGCTTCACTAGTCTCACATCATCTGCTATTAATCTTGACCGCTTATCCCTAGGTGGTTTGCAGCCTCAATTGCCCGAGCTTGAGTAGTTGACAATCAATACTACCTCTACATGGGTAGCTCCTCACTATCACTTCGAATCAAGACCCAAGAATCATTTACCCAATTTCTAGTAGCACATCATAATGGTTTCATATGTGTATAAGTCCTTACCACCTAATCATCTATCATCAATCAATTTGGGGATCTCCAAAGGTATATCACCTTTCTTATCAATTGCATTTGTTTACTTGTTGATAGTCTCACTTTCTTTACAAGTTTGATATTTTTTGGCTAGTTAGGTTTACTTTTTGCTAATAAATTTTGAATCACTTCTTACCATTTTGTTCGTTAGTTTTATCATCTTGGCTTATTATGTATCTTTTTATTTGCATCCAAAAATCCATTTTTTGACTATTCTATTTGTTGGATTTTGCAAGAAAAGTCACCAAACCATCTCTTTGAGACACAAAAACCTAATATAGCAGAGCCAATAGACTAGAAACCCCCCCTAGGACCAACTATCTATATTTTCCAATATCGTATAATCACATATGATCTCATTCAATCATAATAACAACATTATTGTATAGAGTAAAATATTTAATTATAATAAATTATTCGTCATACAAAATCATTTTATAGCATAGAGCTTTATCATCAATATATAACATTACATGAGACTCTTCAATACACCTAACTTTTTCTCTCCTCAAACTCATGGGAGATGCAACCTTTCATATTCCTTTCTTACATAATGACAAAGTCTCTCATGATTACATAACTTTCTACTTCTAATATTGACACATCACACATGACTCTTCACTTACACATATGACACCTCATAACTCACACTTGCACACATGACACATTTCACTCATAACTCACATATATTCTTGACATACTTTCTAATATAAATATTTACAATGTTACTCAAGGAACTAAATAATGTAATACCACCAATAGTATAACTAAAAATATAGGTGAAGTGGAATAAAATGGCAAGGGTGGATATGAGAAACTCTTTTTTACTATGGGAAAGTATATGAGAGAAAACAAAGGCATAATTCTTGAGGTACCAAATATTTTAGAGGATAAGTATATGAATGAATATGTTCAAGAGGTTCCTTCCTTTAAATTTCAAATACTATAGGTTTTATATGAGATGAATAAACTATTTTATGAAAGAGGTAAAAATATCATCAAATTAGTTCTAAAAATCTATATTGCTCTTCATGATTTTTCTATAAACAATCGTGTAGCATCTAGACACAATTTGACATCATTTTTTAGTTATTTTTATTTTCAAGTTTCACTTAGCAAGTTTTAACTTTTTTTTTATGTATATTTTTTACATTCTCAACATAAAATCCTACTCTCAATATGTTAAACAAATTCATTGCCAATATGATTTGTAAAAATTGAACTCCAATCATTTTTGTAATGAAGCTCCATAATTAAAATATGATCTATAGTTGCGCTAGGCAAAATAATATTTAAAAAAATAGTTAATTCAATAGTTATTTGACTATTGGAATAAATTAATCTGTTAGGATTTCATCCTAATATTAATTTATAATTCTCATTGCTTATGTAATGACCCACTTCCAACATGGGAGATTCTATCTATGATGCTATTTTGTAATATTTTGTAATGTATGTGGCAAGTAAGGCACCTACTCAAGTGTGGCAATTTCATGTAATCGTTATCAAGATTGTAACTAATGTTTGGTAAAAGATTCTAGCTTGGGTGGAATTTTGCATGTAAGCCAACTCTTGAGACTAGGGTTAGGATTACATGAAGTATTTTTAAAAGCTATGAAGCCATGTATGAATGTATATTTTTTGCAAGTGAATGAAATATTGAAGGAGGTTGCTACCTCGAAGAGGCTTGCGATTCAATACTTATTGTGAGAGTGTTTATTTCTACATCTACTTTCTGCATTGTGATATTGCATAAGTTTTTGCTTAATTTCAGTATTTTGTTTGAGTTTTCTTATTTTTAATAGTAGGTTCTTAACAAGTGATATTAGAGCATTTTCCAAGGCCAAGTTTTTCTACAACTACAAAAATTATTGCCCATCCATTTTTCTTGTTAGGCATAATTTTTTGTGTTTTTCAATTCTGTTTTTCCTAATTAAAAAAACAAAAAAAATCCGCAAAATATCGAAAAAGCAAAACAAAATAGTATTTTATTTTCTATAGTAGTTGAGTAAGTTAGAAACCCCATGTTAGGAGTTCTAAAATATTGTGAAGGATCTGTCATTATTGGATAATATAGATAGCCCATAAAGCATCTAGTGAATTTAGGGGCGATCAAACTCCAATACCCAGGACTCAAATAACACTCGTGCATAAAATTAAGCTCCCACACATCTTAAGGTGTATCAAGAGACCATTTAGACTTTAAAAAAAATTATCCAATAGGAATAATTTTTGCCTTGTATTATCCATATTCCGTGGGACACAACACCCTGAACAATTATCCTTTCGTACTATCAGAAAGGTATATAGTGTTCTCAAGGGTATGTGTTGAATCCTTCTTGGGTAGTGGCCTAAAATATTAGTCTAAGCACTATTTTCTATCACTACGGTATAATAGAGGGCCTATGGGTATTACATATTCCTCTACCTAGCATATCCTAGTTCTATCAAAACTTCATCCTACAAAAACAAAACCTTCCCATTCTACTAAACCTGCATTTACGACCCAAAGTGAGCATACGAAAAATGACTTCCCTATCACCGAAGAAACTTTTGCATGCACCAAATAGTTAGGAAAAAGTCTACAAGTGTTTGTGATAGTCAACAATATTTTAGTACCATCTAGGTCAGTGGTAGTAATAGTCAAGTCAGTAACAATAATAGTCAGGTTTAAAGTAATAGTAATAGTAGTTTGTACTGGTTAGATATTATATGTTTTTAGTGTTAGAAACATAACTATCAGTGTTAGTAACTGCACAAAATAGAGAATATCGAGGTCAAGGAAGTGAATAGTGTTAGTAAGTATAGTATAGGTGATAGGGATAGGTATAGGACAGTGACATGGGTTTTAGTAGATAGTATGCACAAGTCAGAGATGGTTGATCCAATACCCAACTTTTGAACATAATATCCAAATCAAAAACCTACCACACCACTAGACTTATCAAAATAGATGAAATAAAAAATTTTGGGGTACCCAAAATTAGTATTGTGGGATATAACTCATTTTAACCATTTTTTTGATCTGATTATTTTGATATATAACACCCAAGAACTATTTTGGAATCCTTATTAAAAATAGTAACTCCTACAACTACATTTCTATTTTTAGTGATTCAGTAAAAGAGGTTCAAGACTATCCAAAATGGTTGTTTTCACTCGTAGATATCAAAAAGATATAGATCAAATCACCTCATTGTTGGAATCCCTAAAAAGATCCATTGATAGCATGCACATAACAAATCAAGCCATGAGGGAAGAGCTTCAAAATTTTAGATATGATCATGATACCTCTAGAACCTGCTTAGAAGAACAACTTGTAGATGTTGAGTCCAAATTGCAAGGCGGTCCAAGCAATTCTGAGTACCGTACTAAACAATCATAATCTTATTGAGGTAAAGTAAGGGAAAAAGATGACTCTCACCCTCATTATGATCATGATCCTACATTTAATATGCCTAAATTAGACTTGACTAAGTTCAATGAGAAGGACATAGATGGGTGGTTGTGTCAAATTATAATCTAAAGCTTTACAATGGTACAAATGGTTATAAAACACTACCCCTGATCCTTCTTGGAAAGACTTTGAGTCTTAATTACTCACTCGCTTTGACCTCAGAGAGTATGATGATTTATAGGATCATTGACAAAGTTGAAACTGACTTTCTATAGTTTGAGATTACCAAATGCAAATTAAGAAATTGGTCAACAAAACTAGGGGATTGAATGAAGGGTTATTTATGAGTTGTTTCATTAGTGGTTTGAAGGATGATGTCCAAGCTAAGGTCAAGATATTTAAACCGTCATCCATTATGTAGGCTATCAATTTGGCTCGTTTGATCCTCCTTCGCTCCTAAATTACAAAATCATAATGAAAAAAAAATAACTACACCCAAACATCTAACTACTAAAGAAATGGATGTGTGACATACCAAAGGGTTGTGCTACAATTATGATGAAAAGTTTACTCGCATGCATAGGTGAACCCAAAATAATTTGTTCCTCATAGATGTTGATGAGCCTGATACCAGTGACCAAATGATGATGATACGGAACCAATAGAGTAACCACCCCAAACTAAGGATGAAATCCAAGAAGAACCATGTTATGAACCTACAACTTGAAATATGAATTGAATGCAGAAAAGAATCTATGTTTGAATAGAATCATAGTTTGTATTGAAAGGAATAAATACACAATATAATAAATTAATGTTCTTGGATGATATTTGGAGCATCCTCCTTGTCCTATTTATATCTATATAAAATGTGTGAATGGTGAAGGGATGTGTCCATTTATAATACAATATAATATATAATATGATTAAGAGTTACATTAGGAGGGTCCTAACTTACCACCCTCCTTTGAGAAAGCTTTGTCCTCAAAGCTAGAATTGTAAAAATTGTTATTGAATATGGTGGAGCGTCTCCCACGTAGCATCCTTTGGAGGTAGACCTTTCCATTGAATCAATACCTTGATGATTGTATGGTTACGGAGGTGGCACATACGTCGGTCTAGGATAGCTTCTAGTTCAACCATGAGAGCTCCATTATCTAAAAATTCTAGAAGTTGAGTTTACATATTGATGTTAGTGCCTATTACTGCTTTAAGACAAGAAACATGAAATACTGGATGGATTTTGGAATATTCTGGTAATTCAAGTTTTTATGCAACATGTCCAATACACTGTAGAATTTTATAAGGGCCATAAAATTTTTGTGCTAATTTTTGCGACCCTTTTATTTTCAATGAAATTTGACAATATGGTTGGAGGTAGAGAAATACCATATCCCCTTCTTGAAAAACCCTTTCAGTTTGATGTTGGTCCACTTTTTGCTTCATGCGGTGTTGAGCGATATGTAGATTGTCCTTAAGAGCATGAATGATATTATATCGAGTGACCAACTCCATATCTACAATTGTTATTTTTGTACTTCCTGTAAGATAAGAGGTTAGATATGGGGGTGATCGACCATATAATGCTTCATAAGGGGTCATTTTTATGGTTGTGTGATATGTCGTATTAAACCACCATTCAGCTAGTGGAAGCCATTTAACCCAGTGAAGGGGTTTGGTGGAAATAAAGCATCAGAGATATGTTTCTAAGCACTTATTGACAATTTCAATTTGACCATCCACTTGTGGGTAGTAAGAGGAGCTCATCTGAAGTTGTGTACCTTGGAGTTTAAATTCCTTCCAAAAATTACTAGTGAAAGTGGGATCATGATCACTAATGATAGTAGAAGGCATGCCATGTAATTTAAAAATATTGTCAAGATTTGAGCAATAGTACTAGCGGTATAGGGGTGAGCTAGTGGAAACAAATGGGCGTATTTAGATAAACGATATAACACCACTAGGATCATCATTGTTCCTGTAGATTTTGGAATACCTTCAATGAAATCCATTGAAATATCCTCCCATGTCCTGGTTGGTATGGGTAGAGGTTGAAGAAGGCCCGGTGTTGCCACTGTTTCACCTTTATTTCTTTGGCATGTTTCACATTCATTGACGAACTTCTTGATATCATTTTTCATCCCTCGCCAATAAAATGATTTAGTCACTATTTTGTAGAATTTTAGGAATCTAGAGTGGCCTATAGGAGGTGTAGCATGTAGCTCATGTAGAATCTTTGGATGATAAACCGATGTAGGTGATTAGACCAGATATTCTTTGTAACAGAGCATGTTACCTTGCCAAGAGTAGTGGGGTTTACTCATGGCATTTTGTTGTAGTTTTTGAATTATGGTGTGTATAGTATGTTCCACATACCATTCATCCTTGACTTGTTCAATCCATGTAGGGATGGGGCAGAAAAAAGTGTATAATTGTGAAGTTTCTTTGAATTTTTTGGAAAGTGCATCCATAACCATGCTATCTTTCCCTTTTTTGTAGATGATTTCATAATCATAGCCTAATAGTTATGTTACCCACTTTTGATGTTCTGGAGTGGTTATCCATTGTTCAAGAAGGTATTTTAGGCTATGGCGGTCGATGCATATAATGAAATGTTTTCCAATAAGGTATGGTCTCCAATGTTGGATAGCATGGACCATAGCTAACATTTCTTTTTCATAAGTGGAACGTGCTAAATTATTTTTGAAAAATGATTTACTAGTAAATGCTAAGGGCTTCTCATTTTGTATAAGCACCGCTCCCATTCCCAATATGGAAGCGTCACTTTCAATAATGAATGGTTGGGAAAAATCTGGCATAGATAGGATGGGGGTGGTAGACCTAGTATTTTTTGAAGTCATGAAAGATTCATTCACTTTTGGAGACCATATGAAGGCATTATTTTTTAGTAGGGTTATTAAGGGTGCTACTATTTTCCCATAATATTTAACAAATTTGTGATAATAGCCCGTTAATCCTAAGAACCCATGCGACCCTTTTAGAGTTTTTGGAATTTGCCAATTTTCCACATCTTCAATTTTTTGAGGTTCTACTTTAACTCCTTCCTTGGAGACAATATGTCCAAGATATTCAATTTCTTGCTTCCCAAGGGAACACTTTGATCTCTTTGCGTATAATTGATTTTCTTCCAATATTTTGAGTGCTTGCGCTTTATGTGTTAAGTGCTCTTCCCATGTCTTGTTGTAAATCAAAATATCGTCAAAGAAAACTAAAATAAATTTTCGAAGGAAGGAAGAAAATACCTTATTCATAAGACATTGAAATGTGGATGGAGAATTGGTTATGCTAAAAGGCATCACCAAGAATTCATAATGTCCCTCGTGGGTGCGAAAAGCAATTTTGGGTATTGTTGGTCACGAATCTACCACAGGAAAGGATTTTTACAATTGCGCCCTAGACCCGGCCAACATTGAAAGGCTGGAAGCAAGAAATGGCTCCCAGACCAATCTCCAGAGTGGGTCGGTTCCCTCCACTATTCTAAAATTGGGTTTAAGATAGGGTTGCTTTGGAAAGAGATTTAAAAGGTTGCGGAAAGAAATGGGAAATATGGCCACAGGTCGAAGTGATGGGATCAGAAAAACAACAGCAGGAAACTACAAACGCAACAACAGCAAGTAACATAAGAAATCAGCTTAATCTTCGCACAATCACATGCCGCAAATCCCTCCAAACCCACATTCCAGGAATCGTACCCTGACCGCAATATTTAAATCCAGTATGCAGAATTTAAATGTAATAGCAATGCAGGAGTACGAATGCTATTAGAAATGCAGAAAATAGAAAAGAAATTCATCCATGCAACGCTTGAAAAATTAGAAATTGATCCTTTTATTCCCGCAGATACAATTCCAGTTTCTAGAAGCAAGTTTTTCCAACCTTTGTAAATGAGAATTACATTGGTTTTTATAGAGGTCCGTCCTCTTTGCAGCATTAAATATTTAAAACCGACCTTCTTGAGATCTACAATTATGCGAAGGAAACGAGGAACATGATCCCCTTAATCGCAATCTCGAAGAAATAAAAATTAAATGCCATGAAACGTTCGCGGTCCTTCATTAAATTCGTTTCTTTTAAACATGTGCATGCAATTGTTAGCTCAATCCACGAACAACAACTTTGAACCAATAAATCCTTTAATTTTGGTGGCCTGGGCGCTTCTTCGACTTTAACCGCCTCGAAAATCCGCAAAATATTTAATTCGGGTCAGCATTAAATCATCGGAAATCGAAAAAACCCTCTCGGCCGTTCATATTGCACTTGGCGGGAAAACAGTTACAGGTCGCGAAAACGCGACGGGTCGCGAAATCGCGACATATTTTTATGCCGTACGCTTCGCTGCTGAAGACCCGCGAAAACGGAACATGTAGCGATTTCGCTACATGTTTCCGTCGTTGGCTCCTCCCTGCGCTCTGCCTCGCGAAAACGGAACATGTAGCGATTTCGCTACATGTTTCTTCTCTCCGCACCAATCGCCATTTTCCGTCGCGATTCGCTGACATGTCAGCGACGCGCTGCAAATTTTCACTTTGTGCCTTTGAAGCCGCCAGGTCGCGATTCGCTGACATGTCGCCGAATCGCTGCAAGTTTTCGACTTAATGCTTTTGCCGCCGACCGACCCGCGATTCCGGAACACGTCGCGATATCGCGACGGTTCCGCCCAACCTCGCTCGCGTTGATCGCGTTGACCGCGATTCTGCAACATGTCAGCGCGTCGTCGTAGTTTTTTGACTTAACCATTTTTTGCTCAATTTTCCTCCTTTTTTCGCCCAAGCTGCATCAAAGCTGATATCAAAGGTCAGATTTCCAACAATACACTAATGCATTAATCAATGAGAATCAATGTGGCAAAAATGCCAACATTCTTGGCGGCTCGCGGGGTATACAGCTCGTTGTATGCAAGAATCCAGGCCTTAGTCCATTGGGCACAGAGTCATATCCGAACAGAAGGTGGGCTGCTGCAATACATGTTCTGCTGAAAAATTGAAACTGGAAAAACCTGCATATAACTGATTATGAAACGACTAATGGAACGCGATGATGGAGTGAGCTCTTGCGATTGCGCAAGCGGTGACTGCAATGGAATGATGAAATGAAAATGAACGAAGTTATGGAGTGGAAATGGAACTAGGAAAGCTGTGAAATGAAATGAACTAGACTGTTAAATAAATGCATAAAAGACTGAACTTAGAGGAAAGGGATAAGAAGGGACGGGGAAAAATAGAAAAGGGAAAAAGAAACAACAGCTGTGGCTTATTTTGTTTTAATGCAGAAGAAAAAGAAGGAAGAAGATGAAGAAAGGAAAGAGAGGAAACGGGGAAGGGAAAAGAAGAAAGTGCTAGAAAGCCACCAAATTGTTGGGAGGAGAAAAACAAAGGAAAAACAAGCATCTACGGCTCGCAGGCAACAAGAGCCGAGATGAACAAATAAAAACAATACCACTTTTTTTTTTTTTTTTCTCTTCTTTTTTCTATTTTTTTTGTTTTTTTCAAAATACTATATACAATAATTCACGACATGATTGGCATGTCGCCACCAGACATCCAATCTCAGAATGTTATCCGGTAAATCTGCAATGTCCCGACCAGATCTGATCATACTTAAGTCGGTCCTTGAAATTGGGTTGGCTCCTTCCTGAAGTTCTCCATGGTGCGAATAGGATGCAATGCGGCAGATTATCCTTCTTACTAGTACCCACATGGAGGACTTCTTCAGGTATCGGATGTAGTGGCTGGAACCAACACCACCACTTTGCGGACTTTACTGGCTGTGGGTTGAGTACAGGCTCCTCTAACTCCTTGATGTGATCACAGGGCTCTTCAAGTGAGAAATCTGATTCTGGGATCTCCTCAGGTTCTGGAATTTGAACTTGTTCTTCTACTTGGCCCATCTCTTGATGAAAACTGCAAGCAACCATATTGTTCATTGCTGGAAAAGTGCTTGCATGTTCCAATCCTTGACTTTGGACGAGATCTGTCCCTTGAACTCCACATGACTGCATCTCAGGTTTCTGCTCAGTATAAGGGATCTGGCATGAAAAGTACTGTGCAGGGTAGACAGGAGCAGCAACCACCGGAGAAGGTAATGGAGTTTCTCCCCACGGTAACTTTCTTGATAAGAGCAACAATTGTTCCGCTCGCACTGCTTCCTCAAAGATTTGTGGGAACCGTTGTTCACCTGACTGCAGCAAAAAGAGACCTATGTCCGAATTAAAAGCTCGAACATAAAAGAGGTGGGCTTGGGTGGGTGATGGACGGATCTTCTCTGGAATTCTCTTCCAACTTATCAAGAATCGGACATTGAAGTCCGTGATGCTTTCTTGAGGTGCTCTCTTGATGTACATGAAAAATTGGTAGAGATCCAAAGAACTGTAGAAAGGATCTTCATCAAATCTTTTGATCAGTGCTCCCGCTAGATCGTCCCATGAGCTGATGCTTTGACATTTGAGCAATCTGTACCACCGCAATGCTCTTCCTTCCAAAGACTGAACCAGAAGTCGGATCATGACATCTTCGTGTTCTATGACATGGATCATGGACAGAATAGCAATGTCTTCAACATGTGCCAGAGCCATGCCTTCGGTACCATCATATTTTGCCAGGTTCTTCAGGGCACCTTCGGGAATTTCATGCCGAACTTGGAGATTCAGAGGGCCAGGATCATCCCATCTAGAAAAAACCCTCGCCTTTGTGGCAGTGGTCTGCGGAATCACGGCCATCGCCATTAAGTCAGAGTCGCCAGAAAAAACATTCTTTGAATTTTTTTTTTTAAAAACTAAAACAGGCGTCCACGAACAGATCTTCAACTCAGCAAAGTCGCCAGATGAACTTACAAATCTCCGCTGTGAGGCCAAGACAGCTCATCAAATCTTGAGACCTCCGGGTGTTAAAAGCGTGCCAAAACTGTTGGCACCGGTGGGGTTATCACTTTGGAAAATTATGCGTATCCCACCAATTATGAATTCTTGGAGACAAAACTTGTCTGTCCCACCGGGCGTGCCAAAAACTGTTGGTCACGAATCTGCCACAGGAAAGGATTTTTACAATTGCGCCCTAGACCCGGCCAACATTGAAAGGCTGGAAGCAAGAAATGGCTCCCAGACCAATCTCCAGAGTGGGTCGGTTCCCTCCACTATTCTAAAATTGGGTTTAAGATAGGGTTGCTGGAAAGAGATTTAAAAGGTTGCAGAAAGAAATGGGAAATATGGCCACAGGCCGAAGTGATGGGATCAGAAAAACAACAGCAGGAAACTACAAACGCAACAACAACAAGTAACATAAGAAATCAGCTTAATCTTCGCACAATCACATGCCGCAAATCCCTCCAAACCCACATTCCAGGAATCGTACCCTGACCGCAATATTTAAATCCAGTATGCAGAATTTAAATGTAATAGCAATGCAGGAGTACGAATGCTATTAGAAATGCAGAAAACAGAAAAGAAATTCATCCATGCAACGCTTGAAAAATTAGAAATTGATCCTTTTATTCCCGCAGATACAATTCCAGTTTCTAGCAGCAAGTTTTTCCAACCTTTGTAAATGAGAATTACATTGGTTTTTATAGAGGTCCGTCCTCTTTGCAGCATTAAATATTTAAAACCAACCTTCTTGTGATCTACAATTATGCGAAGGAAACGAGGAACATGATCCCCTTAATCGCAGTCTCGAAGAAATAAAAATTAAATACCATGAAACGTTCGCGGTCCTTCATTAAATTCGTTTCTTTTAAACATGTGCATGCAATTGTTAGCTCCATCCACGAACCGCAACCTTGAACCAATAAATCCTTTAATTTTGGTGGCCTGGGCGCTTCTTCGACTTTAACCGCCTCGGAAATCCGCAAAATATTTAATTCGGGTCAGCATTAAATCATCGGAAATCGAAAAAACCCTCTCGGCCGTTCATATTGCACTTGGCGGGAAAACAGTTACAGGTCGCGAAAACGCGACGGGTCGCGAAATCGCGACATATTTTTATGCCGTACGCTTCGCTGCTGAAGACCCGCGAAAATGGAACATGTAGCGATTTCGCTACATGTTTCCGTCGTTGGCTCCTCCCTGCGCTCTGCCCCGCGAAAACGGAACATGTAGCGATTTCGCTACATGTTTCTTCTCTCCGCACCAATCGCCATTTTCCGTCGCGATTCGCTGACATGTCAGCGACGCGCTGCAAATTTTCACTTTGTGCCTTTGAAGCTGTCAGGGTCGCGATTCGCTGACATGTCAGCGAATCGCTGCAAGTTTTCGACTTAATGCTTTTGACGCCGACCGACCCGCGATTCCGGAACACGTCGCGATATCGCGACGGTTCCGCCCAACCTGCCTGCGTTGACTGCGTTGACCGCGATTCTGCAACATGTCAGCGCGTCGCTGCAGTTTTTTGACTTAACCATTTTTTGCTCAATTTTCCTCCTTTTTTCGCCCAAGCTGCATCAAAGCTGATATCAAAGGTCAGATTTCCAACAATACACTAATGCATTAATCAATGAGAATCAATGTGGCAAAAATGCCAACATTCTTGGCGGCTCGCGGGGTATACAGCTCGTTGTATGCAAGAATCCAGGCCTTAGTCCATTGGGCACAGAGTCATATCCGAACAGAAGCTGGCTGCTGCAATACATGTTCTGCTGAAAAATTGAAACTGGAAAAACTCGCATATAACTGATTATGAAACGACTAATGGAACGCGATGATGGAGTGAGCTCTTGCGATTGCGCAAGCGGTGACTGCAATGGAATGATGAAATGAAAATGAACGAAGTTATGGAGTGGGAATGGAACTAGGAAAGCTGTGAAATGAAATGAACTAGACTACGAAATAAATGCATAAAAGACTGAACTTAGAGGAAAGGGATAAGAAGGGACGGGGAAAAACAGAAAAGGAAAAAGAAACAACAGCTGTGGCTTATTTTGTTTTAATGCAGAAGAAAAAGAAGGAAGAAGATGAAGAAAGGAAAGAGAGGAAACGGGGAAGGGAAAAGAAGAAAGTGCTAGAAAGCCACCAAACTGTTGGGAGGAGAAAAACAAAGGAAAAACAAGCATCTACGGCTCGCAGGCAACAAGAGCCGAGATGAACAAATAAAAACAATACCACTCTTTTTTTTTTTTCTCTTCTTTTTTCTATTTTTTTTTGTTTTTTCAAAATACTATATACAATAATTCACGACATGATTGGCATGTCGCCACCAGACATCCAATCTCAGAATGTTATCCGGTAAATCTGCAATGTCCCGACCAGATCTGATCATACTTAAGTCGGTCCTTGAAATTGGGTTGGCTCCTTCCCGAAGTTCTCCATGGTGCGAATAGGATGCAATGCGGCAGATTATCCTTCTTACTAGTACCCACATGGAGGACTTCTTCGGTGCATCGGATGTAGTGGTTGGAACCAACACCACCACTTTGCAGACTTTACTGGCTGTGGGTTGAGTACAGGCTCCTCTAACTCCTTGATGTGATCACAGGGCTCTTCAAGTGAGAAATCTGATTCTGGGATCTCCTCAGGTTCTGGAATTTGAACTTGTTCTTCTACTTGGCCCATCTCTTGATGAAAACTGCAAGCAACCATATTGTTCATTGCTGGAAAAGTGCTTGCATGTTCCAATCCTTGACTTTGGACGAGATCTGTCCCTTGAACTCCACATGACTGCATCTCAGGTTTATGCTCAGTATAAGGGATCTGGCATGAAAAGTACTATGCAGGGTAGACAGGAGCAGCAACCACCGGAGAAGGTAATGGAGTTTCTCCCCACGGTAACTTTCTTGATAAGAGCAACAACTGTTCCGCTCGCACTGCTTCCTCAAAGATTTGTGGGAACCGTTGTTCACCTGACTGCAGCAAAAAGAGACCTATGTCAGAATTAAAAGCTCGAACATAAAAGAGGTGGGCTTGGGTGGGTGATGGACGGATCTTCTCTGGAATTCTCTTCCAACTTATCAAGAATCGGACATTGAAGTCCGTGATGCTTTCTTGAGGTGCTCTCTTGATGTACATGAAAAATTGGTAGAGATCCAAAGAACTGTAGAAAGGATCTTCATCAAATCTTTTGATCAGTGCTCCCGCTAGATCGTCCCATGAGCTGATGCTTTGACATTTGAGCAATCTGTACCACTGCAATGCTCTTCCTTCCAAAGACTGAACCAGAAGTCGGATCATGACATCTTCGTGTTCTATGACATGGATCATGGACAGAATAGCAATGTCTTCAACATGTGCCAGAGCCATGCCTTCGGTACCATCATATTTTGCCAGGTTCTTCAGGGCACCTTCGGGAATTTCATGCCGAACTTGGAGATTCAGAGGGCCAGGATCATCCCATCTAGGAAAAAACCCTCGCCTTTGTGGCGGTGGTCCGCAGGAATCACGGCCATCGCCATTAAGTCAGAGTCGCCGTGAAAAACATTCTTTGAATTTTTTTTTTTTTAAACTAAAACAGGCGTCCACGAACAGATCTTCAACTCAGCAAAGTCGCCAGATGAACTTACAAATCTCCGCTATGAGGCCAAGACAACTCATCAAATCTTGAGACCTCCGGGTGTTAAAAGCGTGCCAAAATTGTTGGCACCGGTGGGGTTATCACTTTGGAAAATTATGCGTATCCCACCAATTATGAATTCTTGGAGACAAAACTTGTCTGTCCCACCGGGCGTGCCAAAAACTGTTGGTCACGAATCTGCCACAGGAAAGGATTTTTACAATTGCGCCCTAGACCCGGCCAACATTGAAAGGTTGGAAGCAAGAAATGGCTCCCAGACCAATCTCCAGAGTGGGCTGGTTCCCTCCACTATTCTAAAATTGGGTTTAAGATAGGGTTGCTGGAAAGAGATTTAAAAGGTTGCGGAAAGAAATGGGAAATATGGCCACAGGCCGAAGTGATGGGATCAGAAAAACAACAGCAGGAAACTACAAACGCAACAACAACAAGTAACATAAGAAATCAGCTTAATCTTCGCACAATCACATGCCGCAAATCCCTCCAAACCCACATTCCAGGAATCGTACCCTGACCGCAATATTTAAATCCAGTATGCAGAATTTAAATGTAATAGCAATGCAGGAGTACGAATGCTATTAGAAATGCAGAAAACAGAAAAGAAATTCATCCATGCAACGCTTGAAAAATTAGAAATTGATCCTTTTATTCCCGCGAGATACAATTCCAGTCTCTAGCAGCAAGTTTTTCCAACCTTTGTAAATGAGAATTACATTGGTTTTTATAGAGGTCCGTCCTCTTTGCAGCATTAAATATTTAAAACCAACCTCCTCGTGATCTACAATTATGCGAAGGAAATGAGGAACATGATCCCCTTAATCGCAGTCTCGAAGAAATAAAAATTAAATGCCATGAAACGTTCGCGGTCCTTCATTAAATTCGTTTCTTTTAAACATGTGCATGCAATTGTTAGCTCCATCCACGAACCGCAACTTTGAACCAATAAATCCTTCAATTTTGGTGGCACGGGCGCTTCTTCGACTTTAACCGCCTCGGAAATCCGCAAAATATTTAATTCGGGTCAGCATTAAATCATCGGAAATCGAAAAAACCCTCTCGGCCGTTCATATTGCACTTGGCGGGAAAACAGTTACAGGTCACGAAAATCGCGACGTGTCGCGAAATCGTGACATGTTTTTATGCCGTACGCTTCGCTGCTGAAGACCCGCGAAAATGGAACATGTAGCGATTTCGCTACATGTTTCCGTCGTTGGCTCCTCCCTGCGCTCTGCCCCGCGAAAACGGAACATGTAGCGATTTCGCTACATGTTTCTTCTCTCCGCACCAATCGCCATTTTTCGTCGCGATTCGCTGACATGTCAGCGACGCGCTGCAAATTTTCACTTTGTGCCTTTGAAGCTGTCAGGGTCGCGATTCGCTGACATGTCAGCGAATCGCTGCAAGTTTTCGACTCAATGCTTTTGCCGCCGACCGACCCGCGATTCCGGAACACGTCGCGATATCGCGACGGTTCCGCCCAACCTGCCTGCGTTGACTGCGTTGACCGCGATTCTGCAACATGTCAGCGCGTCGCTGCAGTTTTTTGACTTAACCATTTTTTGCTCAATTTTCCTCCTTTTTTCGCCCAAGCTGCATCAAAGCTGATATCAAAGGTCAGATTTCCAACAATACACTAATGCATTAATCAACGAGAATCAATGTGGCAAAAATGCCAACAGGTATATCACTTTCCTTAACTCGAATTTGGTGGTAACCTGATCGTAAATCGAGTTTAGAAAAATATGTGGTTCCATTTACTTCATCGAGTAGTTCATCAATGACTGGAATAGGAAATTTTTCTTTAATCATTATTTTATTGAGAGCATGAATCCATGCATAGGCACCATGATCCATCCTTTTTTCTTACTATTATGACGGGCGAAGAGTAGGGACTTCTACTAGGTCGAATGACCCCTGCCCTTCTTAGGTCTTGTACTAATTTTTCTATTTTTGTCTTTGTAAGTATGGATATTGGTAAGGTCTAATATTTTGAGGTTGGTGTCTCTGAAGTAATTGAATAGCATGATCATGGCTTCATTGTGGAGGTAATACCTCTAGTTATTTGAATATTTTATCATGTTTCTCTAGGAGTTCTATTAATTTGGGTGTCCCTGGTTGCTCTTCGGAGGTATTTTTCAAGGAAAATAGTTGGGCAACCATGCCTCTTCCTCCTTTTCAAAGAATATTTTTCATTCTATGGGAACTTACAATTTGTGTGGGACCTATTTTTAAACCTTGAATTGTGTATGTTTGGTTGTTTTGTATAAATTACATCCATAAATCTTCAAAGTACCATTGAATTTTGTTGAGCGTTCATAGCCATTGTACTCCTAAAACAATATCACATCCTCCTAATGGTAGTACATACATATCTGCTTTCATGTTATATTCCTCCATCGTGAGTTTGATATTCGTGCATTTGCATTTACATGTAATTTTTCCTCCATTGACAATCATGAGTTCAAAGTTATTGCAAGGATATATAAAGCAATTAGCTTGTTTGGCAAAATTGGGGTCTATAAAGTTGTGAGTGCTACCAGAGTCTAAAAGCACAATAGGGTTTTGTTTCTTAAAATACCCTTTTAATTTCATTGTTTGTGGAATCAAGTATCCTGCTAATGTGTTAAAGGATATTTCTATTTTATCTTCTTGGTTTTATTTTGCAACCTCAATTATTACTTCCACTTCTATGTCATACTCCTCTTTGGGAGTGCAATCAACTGTGTCCAAAATATATAATTTTGGTGATATGCATTTGTGGTTGGGGCTAAAATTTTTGTCGCAGTGGAAACATAGGCCCTTTTCTCATCTTTTCTCATATTTCTTTTAGCTCTTTTTGGCTAATTCATTTAATTGGCATGACCTTATTCAGTTTTTGGCTGGTGTAGGTATTTGGTATTTTTCCTGAAAAAGCTCTTCCTATTCACCTTTGGTTATTGTTCTTCTCTTCTATCATTTGTGCTAATGCCATTGCATGCATCATATCGATAGGATTTTGTATTTGTACCTCCATTCTAATGTCTTATTTTAGGCCACTAATGAAACAACTTTGGAAGAATGATGCATGTAGTCCTATTGTAAATTTTGCCAATTTCTCAAATTGTGCTTGGTATTCCCTTATGGTGGAGGTTTGCCACAGTTTAGTGAGGGCTCCTGTGAAGTCTTCAAATTTAGTGGGGCCAAATCGCAACATTAATTTTTTTGTGAATTTGGTCCATGTGGGCGGACCTTTTGTTTTCTCATACCATTGATACCACTAGGTAGCAATTTGTTCCAAGTGAAATGATGTGATACAGACTTTCTGAATCTCTAGAATTTGATATAAGGTAAAATATTAGCCTGACCTATATATCCAATTTGTGGGGTCACCTCCATAAAATTTTGGAAAATCTAGTTTTGTGGTACGGGGAAGGATTGATGTATGTGGTACCCCTATTAATGTTTGTTGTGGTGGCGTAGTGTTCTATTGTCCATTTTGCATGAGTAGAAAATTTTGTTGTACTAAGTCCATGGAATGGGTTGTAGCATCCAATTTAGTGAATATATCTATATTCGATTTGGTGATGTTTATGGTTAGGTCTGCTATTTTGGTAGCAATTTTATCTTCTAAATTGTCCTTCCAAAACACCATTGCTTGCATCATGTATCTCATTTCCTTGGAAAAATGTGAGTTATTTCGTAATTTATTTTGAAACCTCCTTTGCAATATCCTTCGTTGTGTCTTGATATCGTCTTCCCTTGGCCATTTAGGGTGTGGTTGGTTTATAAGTGATTTGAATATGCAAAAATTAGTTTTGTCAAAAAAAATTGTCTGTCTCCATCGCATTTAATTTTGCATACTTGCTGCTCTTTGTTCACACCGAATGATATTTTCCTTGCCTGTACTTGTTGTTGGGGTTTTCTAACTCTGGTAATGCGTGATGTTGTCCAAAAAATTTTGTATGCTACTTTTGCTGGTGACTGTGGCCTATTGTATAACAGTTATTTCAGTAATGGTTAGAATGTGTGCTAAAAAGAAAACGTTGCCGAGTAATGGCATGTCAATAACTAGAGCACGGTGGGGCAAAAAATTTAGGTCTATTTAGCTCTAATCCAGTTGTTATGAACCTGCAACTTGAAATATGAATTGAACGCAAAAAAGAATCATTGTTTGTATAGAATCACAGTTTGTATTGAAAGGCAGAAACCCATAATATAATAAATTAATGTTCTTGGATGATCTTTGGAGCATCCTCCTTGTCCTATTTACATCTATCTAAAATGTGTGAATGGTGAAGGGATGTGTCCCTTTATAATACAATATAATATATAATATGATTAAGAGTTATGTTAGGAGGGTCCTAACAAACCACAAGCTAAAATTTCTTTTCATGCTCTTGCTAGAATTTCAACTCCCCAAACCATGAAAGTTGTAGGTTATTTCAAAGGCCTATGTCTTATCATCCTTATTGATTCTAGTAGTACACACAACTTTATTGATCCCTGCATTTCCAAGTAAGCAAATTTTTACGTACATATGTATAATTCCCTTGAGGTTATGGTAGCCAATGAAGGGATATTACCTTGCAAACATAAATATCATAATGTTAAAGTAAAAATTAAGGAATATTAGATCAAATAAGATATATTTTCTCTTTAAATAGGAGGAAGTGATATCGTGTTGGGAGCTCAATGTTTTGGCACATTGCAAACTATATCATGGAAATTTGTCAAGATTTGTATGCAATTTTCTCATAATAAATAGTCCCACACTCTCCATGGATCAAAAGTAGGGCCTTCATAGATTATTAGTTCAATCCAGATGGAGAAGTTGTTAAAAAATTGTATCAAGGAGTCATAGCTTAGATAGTTATGATCCAACCTCACCATTCCAAGGAGGATTCGATTCCTGTATATTTACAACTTATTTTAGCCAAGCACAATTCTATTTTTGTTGAACCATTAGAATTATCATCTCATCACTCCCACGACCTTGTTATTCCATTGTTACTAGGCAATGCACCATTCAACATTAGACCGTATTGGTATCCTCATGCTCTTAAGTCAAAAATTAAGAATTTAGTACATGAATTGTTAAAAGCTAACATCATTAGACCAAGTAACAATCCTTAATCTTCTCTAGTCTTACTACTGAGCAATAAATATGGGACCTAGCGATTGCGTATCAATTATCGTGAGCTCAATAAACTCACCATAAAGGATAATTTTCCTATTTTTGTGGTGGATGAATTATTGGATGAACTACATGGGACTATGTACTTATCCAAATTAGACCTTCGCTTTGGGTGCCATCAAATCAGGATCAAGGATGAGGATATTCCCAAGACTATTTTCTATACTCATGAAGGTCACTATGAGTTTTTGGTGATGCCATTTGGATTGAATAATACTCCTTCCACTTTTCAAAGCCTCATGAACAATATCTTTCATCCATTCCTTCAAAAATTCATCCTAATTTTCTTTGATGACATTTTGGTTTATAATCACTCATGGGAAGAGCATCTTGTTCTTGTGGACCAAACATTACAACTATTGGTACAACATCAATTTTATGCTAAGTGGTCCAAGTTTTCTTTTGGGTTGATAGAAGTAGAGTATTTGGGACACATTTTCACCAAGGATGGCATCAAAATTAACCCCAAGAAGATACAATTAATTCAAGAATGATCGAAACCTCACACTCTCAAGGGTCTTCAAGGATTTTTAGGGCTTTGGTTATAACCATAAATTTATTTGTAACTATGGTAAAATTGTAGCTTCCCTCACTTCCATGTTAAAGGACTCTTTTACTTAGACGGGATCCACTAAACAAGATTTCCTAGAATTGAAACATGTTATGACCACTACACCAGTTTTAGCCATGTTATATTTATCCAAACCTTTTTTTATTGAAATCAACACTTCTGGTTGTGTTATTGGTGTCATGTTGATGTAAGAAGCGAGACCCCTGACTTTCACTAGTAAAGAAATCTCTAGTCGTAACATGGGAAAATCCACTTATGTGAAGGAATACTAATAATTTTGCATGTGGTAACCCATTGGTGACCGTATCTCATTGGACATCACTTTTCCATTAAAATTGACCATAAAAGTCTCAAATACTTTTTGGAGCAATGTGTTGTCACCCCCAAACAATACAAATGGTTTCTAAGCTCATGGGCTATGATTATGATATCACTTATAAGAAGGGTAAGGAGAACATTGCGGTCGATGCTCTCTCTTGCCAATTTGAGACTCATAGTATGTTGTGTGCCATTTCATCACCCAATATGTAATGTATTGATTCCTTACGATACGATGTACTTCAGGATTCATGATTACAAAATTTGGTTGCCTCTCTACATATTGACTCTACTTCATGTCTTGGCTATGCTTGGTATGGCCATGATTTGCATTACCACCAATACCTTGTTATTCCCCACACATCATCCCTACAGGAACTTCTCATAAGAAAACTACATGCCGCTCCATCTATAGACCATTCATGATTTCTAAAAATATATGAATGGCTTAAGCACACTTTTTTTGGAAGGACATGAAAAAGGATATTCAAAATTTTATGGTAGCTTGTGATACCTATCAATGGATGAAAGGTGAAATAGTGCATTCTCAGGAACTCTTCAATTCTTGTCCATTCTTGACCAGGTTTGGACCAATATTTCCATGGATTTTCTTGAAGGGTTATCTTAGTCTAGAGGTAAATCCATTATTATTTTTGTTGTGGATCACATTTTGAAGTATGCTCACTTTTGTTCTCTCTCCCATCCTTACACAACCTCCACCATTTCCCAAATATTTCTTGATTCTATCTTCCACTTTCAAGGTATGCCCACCTCCATCATGTCCAACTATGACCCACCTTTACTAGCCACTTATGGCAAGAATTTTTTAAGTTGCATGGAACTAAAATCAAAATAATCTGATATTATCATGTGCAAATAGATGGCTAGACAAATATTGTTAACAAATTTTTAAATACCTACCTTCATTTCTTTAACTCTAATAATCCTACTCAATGGGTAAAGTGGCTTCCTTTGATCGAGTGGTGGTACAACACTTCCTATCACACAAAAAATCAAGGTTACCCCTTTCAAGGTAGTTTATGGGTTCCCTCCACTCATGTCTTCCTCCTACATTTTGGGTAGCTCCAGGGTCCATGCAATTGATACTACTCTCAGTTAGCATACTGATGTTCACCAACTAAATATGAATTTGGATGTGGTCTAAAATTGGATGCACCAATAGGCTAACCATCACCATTTCAAGCATAGATTTTATGTGGGTGATATGGTTTTCCTTTGCTCGTAGTCATACAAACAGTTGTCCCTACAACTTCATAGGTGCTAGAAACTTGCTATGAAATAGTATGGGCCCTACCAAGATTTACAATGAATTGGTGTTATAGCCTACAAATTGGTCCTCCCACATACATCCAAGCTCCATCATATTTTTCATATATCCTCTCTTAAAAAGGTGGTGGGCACTCAAGTATAGGTTCAATTTTCACTTCCAGATTAGATAAAGAAGGTTCTATTTTGGTTGAGCCTAGCCAATTATTGGATCATCAAAATCACACTCTCTAAAATTACACCATTATCGAGGTACTTGTTCAGTGGTGTGGACTCCAACTAGGATATTCTACATTGAAGTCTCTCCAATAGTTCCAACACTAGTTTCCTCATCTTCAACATCGAGGACAAAGATTTTTTAAGGGGAATGACATGTTAGGATCCCATCCTAACGTTATTTTGTAATTATCATTGCTTATATAATGATCCACTTCCAATACAAGGGATTCCACCTATGATGTTATTTTGTAATATTTTGCAATGTATGTGGCAAGTAAGACACCAGCTAATTGGGGCTATTTCATGTAACTATTATCAAGATTGTAATTGATGTTTGATAGAAAATTCTAGCTTGAGTGGTATTTTGCATGTAAGCCAAATCTTGAGCTTAGGGTTAAGGTTGCATGAAGTCTTTTCTTTAAAAGCTATGAATCCTTGTATGAATGTATCTTTTTGCAAGTGAATGAAATATTGACGAAGGTTGCCCCCTCAAGGAGGCCTACAATTCAGTGCTTATTGTGAGAGTGTTTATTTCTGTATTACTTTTTGCATTGTGATATTCCACAATTTTATGCCTAATTTCAGTATTTTGTGTGAGTTTTCTTATTTTTAATAGTAGTTTCTTAACAAAATCATTAATATCATATTATATTTAAGATGAATATTGCATAGGCATATTCATATGATGGTAAAACTAGGCAAAAAATATTCTATGTTGGAAATGAAGAACCCAAAACCATAGGATGACATTAGAGAGGGTGATTTCTATGCTAGAAAGGGTGGAAGGGGCTTGCAAACTAGGTTGAATCATCCAGAGTCATCTCCCTCCATGCACATGTATAACATGTGGCACACATATAAGGGCACTCATATGCATGGTCCATTGCTATAATAATATCAATTGGCCCTTCAAAACACTAACATTTACTTCACATAGATGGGTTATATGGCCATAGTGATTAATCTATATGGTCATAGATTATATGATAGTCTGAAGGCCCTTGTCCATAGCATTGATTTTTTGGTCTCTTACTTCATTATATATATTTTAATTTGTCATCTCTCTTTACCCCACTATTCCTAATATTAGCATTCAAACACACACATAGGGAAGAGGTAAAGTCAACACACATTAATTAATGCATTAATACACACATTAGAGTAAGTTGAGAAGGAAGGTATAGAATAACACACAATAATTAGTCACACATATAATAATATACAAGGATACAATCAATATATATGGATGGTTAATATATCACATAATTCTATGTGTTTTTATCTTCCATACAAACCCTTATTTATAGAGCCAAACTAGATAAAATTAGATCGTTCTAGGTGGCCACCCGTAAATTATTCCAACCACTTCTCCATATCCTTGGTAGGTGCATTTCATAAACATTAGATAGGAATATGGGTTCGACCTACCTCTTTAGTTATTATGGTTGATTAGTTATCCATTTACAACATGGTATTTCATTGACTATTCTATTCTCATGTCTCTATAATAGTACCCTCATCATGATCATTTGCATCATTGTGTAACATTTCAAATATTCCATCCTACACTTGGGGTATGTGTCTACAACCCTCTACATAATTACATTCATTTGTAGTCCTCCTTGGATGTATTTCTATCCTCATTGATTAGTGTGCACATACCAAGTGTTTCAAATAGCTAATTCATAACCATATCACACAAGATTTTTTCATGTGGTTAATTCATAACCATCACCAAAAAATTTTGTGGTCTCCCTTGACCTCTTTCATACCATGTGGTTCACCTCAACCACCACTATACTTGTGGTTACTTGGAACCACCTCTAAGGAATGTTTTATGGATTATCTACAATCACTTAATTCACATAATTTTCTAACTTAATCTTTAGACCACATTGTATATTGTTGTGATCTATATTACCCTGACCTTGACTATGCCCAACAACAATAATATTATCTTAACGTACAATAACATTTATTTACCTTCATTCCATGACATTCCTTGTCCTTGACATAACAAACAACTCACCATAACACTACATATCATAATATTTTAAGGGTATCAAGTACCACCAATCATGCATCCCATATACATCTTCAAATAATTATATTATTCCTTCAATGATAATAATTTTTAAACGCATAAGACAATTAAATGACATTTTTCTCTGAAGCATCTTCAACACAACTTATGTAACCTAAGAATCATGATGACATATTTTTTAAATAAACATACCCCTTCATTTTCTTCTAATTTTTTAACAAAAATTATAAGTATTTATTTACTTAAAAATATTTGTACATCCAAATAGTTCTTATTTTTTATATTACCCATGGATACCTACAACCATGAGGAACAATGTTGAAAGTCTTGGATATTTGAACCCTTTACCCTTACCTAAGGGTTAACTAGAAATAAAACTAGAAAAATTATTGATATTGTATTGAAATTTGAAAATACTATGAGCCAAAACATGTGATTTGTTGACATTATTGGCTCATTATCAAATACAATAAAAATATTTCTCAAAGACCATATCAATAATTTTCATTTTTTGATCAACAAACCAGTGCCACATGCCCTCATGAATCCATAAGATCATGTTCAAACTACCGATCTTCTTACATCGGACCTTGATGCATTAAGGATTGCACACCACATCATGAGTATCACGCATAATTAGTAGTGATAGATCCAATCTAGCAAACCTCCTCTATAGTTCTCTACACATATTGAGGATCTCTAGAACAATGGTTACAAATGACCATGTCATGAAATAATGTGTATCACCAATAAGTACTTGAAACTTCTAATTTTGCCTGAAGGACACATTAAGGATGACCTTAATGGGCATGATCTACCACATAGGTAGGACCCAAGCCACAATAGACAATAGGTGCTTCAATGATTGAGGGGGCTTGAACTTATAAAAAATCCTGCAAATGGTTCCATTAAGCACCACCCTTACCCAAGGACTATATTTGTAAAGGTGAATGAGAAGAGTTGCAAAGTCACCTAAAGACTCTACATAGAGAAATATTGATACCCTTAGGTTTTGACCTCACATAGCATTAAAGCACTAGATGCAATCGTCATCATTTCCTTACAACATCCATAGATGGAAACCATGATATATTTTAGATAGGTAGAGTCATCATAATAAGAACCAACACTCATAAGAAAATGTAGGTAGTGAATAACCCTCATTGCTTGAGAGGAAGTGGAGAACATTTAGGATAAGGTAAGAAGATTTGAAGACCACCTTTTATAACTTCACACCACAACAAAGCTCAACTATAGAAGGACTTTACTAGTTTTAACATGACTAAAATGTATTCATGCAACACTAGTATAATGATGCTACACTTAGTGTCACAATGATTAGATCCCACCATTAGAATCAATACGTAGACTATGAAACACAATGGATACTCAAGACACCAATGGGGAAACATAAAAACCAAAGGTAGAAACAAAATACTAATGAATATTTATATTAATGTAGAGAATACTATAAAATTATGTGTACTTGCACTTGATCCATTGGGAGGTATATATAGGCATATCATTGTAGGTGTTTGAAGCTTCAAGATAATTACCACCCTCACTATTATAACTACCACTTCATATACCTAGTTAGCATAGTAAATCACTAGCATAACAATACACAAGATGAATATATATTATAACACCCCATTTCCTCTTCAAGAATTCCCTAGGCATTGTAATTTGTTTACTACATTTAGCAAAACCTTCTAAAGCCTATAATGTTCTTGATGTGAAGAGTCTATGACAAAGTGAAATCCATATCACTTGTAATAAAATTAATGTTGCTTTTGGAATGATTGATGCAGGCTTTGACAATTATTCTAATGGAAGATGTGCGAAGAAATCAGTCAAGATATCATCAAAGAGGATTATGTTGACACGTAACCCTCATGTGTCCAACTATTGAAAAATTAACCAATTAACAATTCAAACACAAAATATGAAACTAAGTGTAATAAGACCACTAAAATATATCTCTTGCATTCATTGATATTAATATAAACTAATTATATAAAATGGATTCAATATATTTGAAGTCCCTTTACACTCTCACATTGAATAAGATTGGTTACATTAAATGTCCCTTGGATTCATTAAAATAATGAAATTACTTACCTTAAATAAGGATGCTCCAATTAATAGAAATATAATATAATTTATAAGACTACTGTTAACAATAGGCTGCTATAGCTGTTTTTTTATTTTATTTATAGAATCTAGATTCTATTTTCGTGCTTGCTTTTATTGTATTTTCACATATACATTTTTGATCCAAACATTAAATATTTCAATACCATCGATAAACCCAGGTTATAAACTGCGGTGTGGCTGCTCAGGGTAGTGGATTACGTTAGCCGAGGGCTCTCCGACATCGAATATTGTTTATTCTTCTTCACAAATATGTAGATATGGTGACAGACGACCCGTCTAGCAGAGAATTGAATGACACGTTAAAAATCATTGACGAAAGGATTTGGCATTCACTTTTGTTTTGGGGACTGATTAGAGTGTAGAAGTTGTACGCAACGAGATTGTCTACTGTCTTCTGCATATGATTCTCCGGTGAAAAGTGCTAAATGTCATATGATAATTTTTTTAATTTTTTTTATGATGTTAGTTACTTCGTAGCTTTCAAATTAATGGATGAAGAGGATCCAGCACCAGCGTCTTCCCTCTTGTCTATGGAAAGTAATTATCCATAAATTAAGGTGTCTTTGATTAAAATTAAGATAATCCCCAGTGATATGCTAAAAATTGGATTCAAACGTCGATGTTCTGCTACTCACAATAGATATCCAAATGCTCAAAGCTTGGAACGTGTTTAAGGGACTTCAAAGGATGGCATTCAGTTCTTAGGAAACCACACTACATATACATTCTTTCCATAAATAATTTCAAATGCTATGGCAAGGAATTTTATATTCCGTGTACGCCACGCCTCTTGTGTTCCGCTAGTCAGATGCGTCCATACTTGAATCTTTCAAAATAAAGAGTCTTTGCATTCATGACCTTGCCTATTTTTGTTTTTTTTTTTCTCAAGTTTAAGAGGTTAAGGTAGCCATCCCACAATGTCAGTCATGGTCTTACAGCTGTAAAGGGTGAACCCTTCTACAACGTCTCTTATGGTCTCACCTCTCTCTATATTAAATTTATTATTAAAAATAATAATAAAAATAAATATAATGTGTTTGGTTTTTCATCATTCTTTCTTATTTTTTATTTTTTTTAAATAAGTTATATTTAGCATTAGAGTTACTTTCATCAAAATATGAAAATAAATTATCGGTGTTTCCTTCTTTATAAATATATTCACACTTTTAAGAGATTTGCTCTAGTAATAAGTGATGAACATCAACAATAATATTATTTTTAATCTCTCTAAAAAGTGCCATAATAATAATATAGTTGTTAGTTGAAGTTCCATATGATTCTAAGTAAGTGAAGAGAATTTTTCTTCACTATTTGTAAAAACAGCATCCCAAATTTCTTTTAGAAGTACCATTAAAATCAACATTAATAAACTCAATTTCTAGATGTTTCTATTTTAAGCTAGATCAAAGTACATCCTTTGTTTTAATATAGCCATGTATGTTCAAATATTGTAGCTAAGTTACTAGCACCTATTTTTCTGCAATTGAGACTTCCCATGATGATCACCATATTTGTAGACATTTTGCAAGAAAGGCAATAATACTATTCCAAACTTGGGCATGATTTTCAGATTTATTTTTAAAATTCTATTATTCCTTTCAAGCCATAAATTCTAACAAATAATGGTAAGATCAATCCTCCATAGAATACATAATGCTTTATCTTTGAAATAATTAATCCAACATTTCATCAACTCTTTAATGTTGATAAAGCTACATAATATAACTTCATATTTTAAAAAACTAATCTCAAATGGTGTGAGCAAAGGGACAATGAATAAGTAAATGATCAGATGTTTCTAAATCCTTCTTACACAAGGCATATCTAAAAGGTCCATAAATTTTCTCTTCTTTGTATATTATTTCCTATAAGAATATTACTTTGAATTGCAAACCAAAGGAATGCTAAGACCTTACTAGAGCCTACCAGAGCCTTTAGTGAACAAATATTCTTCAAAGGAAAAAAAAAATCTTTAGGAGAAGGAAATTTTGATTGTTCTAAACTCTTGAAGCATCTTTTGAAGTTCATTTGCAATTTGTTTAAGTTCCTCTCCTTCAACCAAGTTACTAAAATAAATTCATGATCTTGAGTTATTTCTTATAATAATATAGTCTTTGACCTTTGGACCTTTACATGCTAGGCATGCTTGAGCCAATGGTTACTATTTTGAGCTAGAGATAAGAGGATAAGGTTTCAACAAAGCGTCAACCCAAAAATTTGCATAAATTCCTTCATTGGATGACCATCTAACATGTTTGCTCCAAATTTTGAATAATCCTCATCCAATCTTTGATCCTAATGCCAAATTCATAATTTTACAATTTTGTAAGCTTGTTCCTCCATTATTATTTCCTTTGCAAACCCTATAATCTTTGCTCCTAATGCTAAATTCATAAGTTTACAATTCTGCAACCTTGTTCCTCCATTATTCTTTCCTTTGCAAACCCTATCCCACTTACAAAGAGGAAATTTAAATTTTTTCTCACAACCTTTCCATAGAATTTCTCTTTGAAATTTATAAATTTCTAATGTTATACCTACTAGCAATCTTGAAAATAATATCATATACATAAGAATGTATTGCAATGTAGTCTTTATAAGTTGTAGTCTTTCTGCCACCTAGATTTTGTACTATTAACCAACTATACACTAGCCTTCCCATAGCATGATATTATTGATTTAAACTCCATAGCCTCACTAAAGGGATGGCCCAAAATAAAAGTATCATCAATAAAATGAAGATTATGAGGGACCATTTTTTGTAACTAGAATACCTTTGGTTTTTCCTTCCATTTTTACCTTTGAAACAGGTTTTAAGTTTGAACTTGGGTCTCAAGGACTTACCACTATGATATCCATAGTGAAGATTTTTCTTATTGTGTTTGCATTTGGATAAAAAATTGATTTTTTAAATGATTCAACATAATCTTAAAGAAAAATATTGTTATAAAAAATTTGAATATAAAATATTTTTTAAATATAATTTATTTGAATAATTATATTTTTCAATTAATTTTTGGTCTTAAACACATGAAATTTTTTTATATTATATTTTTTTTGTAATGAAGAAGCTTTATATTAAAGAGGCTTAATCATACAAAAAGGGTGGGTGGAATTGAGCACACCCCGAGTCCCCGAGTCCAAAACCACACTAATTTTTGACCACGTAGTTAGGAAGACAACAACAAAACAACTTTAAGCTATTACATCGTAGACATCAAAAGAAAGTAGATCTGCAAGAATTTAAAAATTGTCCGTCACCGCCCCAACCACCACCATTATTTGGATCAGAATGGCCCCAACCATCATCAACAACATCATTGCTCTCTTGAAACTCTGTTTGCCCATGAGGTGCGGTAGCCTATGGGGGAGGAGAAGAAGAACCATCTTCCCAAATCATTATCAGAGTCAAAGGCACAGAACGAGTAGCCAAATCCCATGCATTGGTATGAATAGAAGTCGGGAGATAAACATCCCACCCAAAATTGGGATAGAAATAAGAAGCACCACCTGTAGAGTTGCATTTAGCAGTAGGAGGAGGCTATAGCTAGTGTCGAGCATTACCACCTGAACGTGAATGGTTTTTATCTCGTAACCCAACACCAATAGATCAAGGACACCTATGGGTGGGAGGAGCATCAGGAGGCATATGACTCACCGTGCATGGTGCATTTTTCCAGTGGTCCATCAACGTGCGTAAATATTGCAACTCCACATTTACCTTCTCTACTTGGATATGAATCTGTAACCAGCAATCATAAAAAACCATATATCTGTCAGCAATATAAAAATGCAAAGAAGTTTCTTACTGATGGAAAACTTTATTTCGAGTTTCCCTTAGATGAAATAAAATTCCCACTCTAAAAATTTGCCAAACTGCACCAAGTTTATCGATAAATCTGATAGGTCACTAAGTAAAATATGCACCCAAGAACAAGTATCAAGCATGTAGGGACTAAAGAAAGAAATAATCCAATCCCAATCTTCTTTGGCTCGACGATAGGACCAAAACAAATGAAAAATGTCCTCCTCAGCATCACAATTCATACAAGTAATATTTTCAACACCCATATACCGAAGCATTTGCCCCACAGGAAGACCCTTAAATAGTAGGCTCCAAGAAAAAATGCCTGTTTGGGTTCATTAAATTTGGCCCAAACAACCTCGAATCTTAAGCTCCATAGATATTGCAAGGAGACATAGTCCCATCAGGCATTCAATTTATCTAACATGGGAACCATTGGAGATAGCCGAGAATACCCCAAGGAGGGTTTGTATTTTATAAATGAATGCTTATTAGGCCAAGACCAGTTAGACCACCATGGTTTTTGATAATGTCTAAAAACCTTAGACCAAATAATAAGAGGAGTGGAATCCACAACAACATCATAAGTACTCTTATCTATAGGAAATAAACTAAAATATTGCATAAAATGATTCCAAGGGATCCAATCTCTAGTATGAAAATTCATGAAATTAGACAAGTAAGCAATACCCTTTCTATAAAATTATTGATCTCGAATCCACTATACCTGAGCAAGAGGTGCTCCTTGATAAACAATAGCAGAGGACCACCAAACATTAAGGAGGGGAACAAAAGCACCAACCTTAGTCTTACCTCCATTCCATGAAATCCAGGGTTTAAGAGCCTCCCAAGCTTTCCAAATATTGTGAATAACAAAAGAGCCTAAAATTTTAATAGGTACAAATGTAGTAAGAATTGTTTGAAGGTTTAAACCTTTCCATACATGTCTACCATAAGGCAGACCAGTAGAAAAACAATGTTTGACTAAAATATTCCAGATTTCATCCCCTCTAAGTGCCCTACAAATCCATTTAGCACAGAGAGAAAAACCTTATTTTTGACAGTCAAAAAGACCCAAGCCACCAGCTTTCTTTCGGAGGCAACAAATTTCCCATGCCACCCTGTGAAACCCTTTCTTTCCAATAGCATTAGACCACAGGAAATATCGAAGCAATTTTTCCAACTTGGCATAACAAGCAGCAAAAGGAACCCAATATGAAGAATACTAAACATGAGTAGAAGCCAAAATATTAGAACAAACTTGAAACTTTCCAGCTAAAGAAAGCTTCTTAGAAGACCAATACATAAGCTTCTTTTCAACTTTATCAACCACATAATCCCAAAGTCTGGCAGGGGTTCCTTGAAAATCAAAGGGAATGCCAAGAAATTTAAAAACTTCCCCAGGTTGAATCCATATTCAGGATTTATCAGCTAACCAAGAAGGCATATCCCTTCGATATTGTCTAGAGTAGGATGTTTTTCACCATTGAATACTAGATCCAAAATCTTGAAAAAAAGTATCAAGGCAATCAAGAGCTTGAGAAATAGATTGCTCATCCTCTACTATAGTAAGAAAAGAATCATCAACAAAATCACCATTTATTAGTTGTGAATTTTAAGAAGGCAAAGCAATGCCTTTAAGGCATTTTGAGGCTCTATCAGCAAGTAGATAAAAAAAAGCTTCAATAGCAAGAATAAACATGGAAGGAGCCAAAGCACAACCTTGTCTAGTAGATCTGGCTAATTGTATGCGATTGGATGGGTATCCATTAAGAGTAAGCACAACGGAAGCATCTCTAAATAACATGAGAACTAAATTGATAAAAAACTGGCCAAAACCCAAAGCTTTAAGCATCGCAGTAATAAAGAACCATTCAATTTTTTTATAGGCCTTTTCAAAGTCAATTTTGATAAACAAATCATCTTGACCAGAAAAAGAGGCCCATTCCATTCCTTCCCAGACTCTAATAACATTATCGACAATGTATATCCCCTAAACAAATCCAGTCTGCTCTGATCGAATGATAAGAGGGAGAAGAGGTTGAAGCTTAAGATCCAAAGCTTTAGCAATAATACTATAACTAACATTACGCAAAGTGATAGGCCACCAATTGGTAATAAGCTCAGGATCTCCTCCCTTGGGAATGAACTTAACATTGCCTTTATTAATAATGGATCCTAAAGAACCAATTAAAATAGCTTCTTGATATACTCTAAGGAGATCAAAACCAACAAAATCCCAGCACTCCTTATAAAATTCACATGGAAAGCCATCCAAACCAGGTGCTTTGTCATTGACAAGTTGAGATAAAGCAGCTTCAAGATCACTAAGGGTTAAAGGAGTATCACAAAAATCCCTTTGATCCTCAGAGAGCTTAGGAGGTATGACATTACAACAAGCATCTATAGTAGCTTGACAAGCAGTAGAAAGGCCTTGAGAGGCAAAAACATGCTCATAATGCTTGACAAAAGTAGAGGTTATATCTGATAAAGTAGTGATACGGGTTCCATTAACCTGGATGGCTTCAAACTGAGTAGTATATGCAGGAGGTCGAAGCCGTTGAAAAAAATATTTGGTTACTCTGTCACCCAATTTCAACCAGTGGACTCTAGATCTTAATTGAGCCCATTTTGCTTCTTATAGGTCAATTTTCCTTAGCTCATGGTGGAGAGCAGTAACATAATATTGTAGATCCGAGAAAAATGGGGCAGCCTCTAAATGGGCTGTGGCTTTTGCAAACTCAGAAAGTAGAACTTGGTTAGAGTTCCTTCTTCTTTTGGCAACCTCAACTTCTAAAGAGTGAAGAAGACAAGTTGTGCAGGTTATAGCAAAATTCCACCATTCAATCCAACCATAATCAGAAGAAGGTCTGGGAAAAATATTCCACATTCAAAAAATATGAGTTTTGATAGTAGAATGATGCAGAAAGGACACATTCAAATAAAACTAGGAGAAAAAATTTCATGAGGAAATCTGAGTAGACGCAATTGAAAAAACAATAGGAACATGGTCCGACAAGGTAGATCCTAGGAAAATAAAAACTACAGGCAAGAAAGGGGATAAATGAGCAAATTTAAAATGATTATCGGTAGAAAGCATAGTTATATCCAGGCGTTTTAAAACCCTAGCATCCCTTGCTTGAAAGTTAGACCAATTATACCACTGCGTGTCATTAAAATCAGTAGGGTAATAACAAATATTAGGGTAAAAAAGGCTCAACTTATTTTTCAAAAAATAAAAAGCTTCCTGCTCTCTAGCACACCAACAATTAGGCACCAAACTCTTTTTATCAAATTTGTTTTCAACCATACTAAAATCACCACATAAAACCCAAGTGGCAAAAGGTAAATTAATAGCCAACCACTGCCATAAAGTACACCTGATAGGCAACTCAGTGGAGGCATACACATTAATTATTCCAAAAGGCTTACCATTCAATTCCAATAAATTCCAAATCGCTTGATTATATGGATCACATCCCCAAGAAACAATACTCGAGTACCACCTCGAAGCAAGAATAGTGATGACACCACCTTTCCCATTGGAATGATTGGTGGTATGAAACGTGCCACGGGGTGACAGAAAAGAACAAGCACACTACAAACTGAAATCTAAAACTTTCACTTCTTGCAGACAAATAAATTCTAGAGAACCATACATGTGAGTGACCTTGGATAACTCACGGTGGATCGAATATTTACGGATTGGATCCATCAGTCCTCTCACATTCCACGAAAATAAAATAATTGAGAACGAGCAGTTGGGATATGATCCATACTAACATCCCTCGAGTCTCCCAAAGCACCAAGAGACCCAAAGGAGTTTGACCTAAACTACTCATTACCACCCGCTTGATTAGCACGATAAGATTCCTCTATTTGGTGGTGTTTATCAGAGTGCACACCTTCTCGCATAGGACTATGAGAACGATGTGCTTTAGTAGAAGAATTGGGCCCTTCTAGAAGGGGAAGTTGAAAGACCGTAAAAACATAATCCTTTGGGGAGGAGGAAGGACCCGTAAGGGCCATAAATCCCCGAGACTCCCACACCACCTGAGCATATGCCGATGAAGACCAATAAGAAGGCACATGCACAACAACATTATTAGGAACCACAAAAGTAGGAACAAGAGTCAAAACAGGAGCCGAAGGTGGGTCTGTGGGGACATAGTTTGACAGATTGGCTTGATGGGTATTCACAAAATCTTGAGCACGAGGTTTCCTCTTCACAACTTGTCATTCCTCTTGTCCCCTAGAAGCACTCCCAGAACTCCCAACCATAGGAAAAACTAGTGGAGGAGGAGGTGGTGGGGGAGTGTGAGAAAATTTATTCGCCATGAGTGGGCAATCCTTTATCTTATGTGAGGAGGATTGACAATGGAAGCAATTTTTTGGAAGGTTAATGTATTGAACTCTCTGCTTCAGAACTTGGTCCCCAATTTCAATATCAATAAACTCGGGTAAATCCTTGGTAAGATCAACTTTCAAGCAAACCCGCTAGGTAGGATGAGCAAAAAAAAAGCAAGGAGGCTCAAAGCAGATAAAATTTTCTAAAGGAGCTATCAAAGACTCCATAAGCTACTAGCAAGGCAGAGGAAGATTAGGAAATTCAACCCAAATAAGGACCTCTAGGAAAGAGACAAATGCAATAGAAATATCCCTATGATACAATTGTAGAATAAGCAGAGAATTACGGACCATCCAAGGTCCTTTGGAAAAAAATTTCTATGCATGCACAAGATCATCAAAACAAAAAAGGAAATAACCCTTGGTAAGATTTTGCACATTAACCACTTTAACGCCATATGGGCCTCAAACTTGGTTTACCCATGTACATAACAAAGTATCATTAGGGATACGTCCCAGAAAATAACCAACAAGATGGAAAAATTCATACCATTGACAAGATTTTTGGAATTCTTGAACAGGGATAACCACTTTAGGAACATGAGCATTACCTCATGAACAACATTTGGGAGGAACTTGTGTGGTCTCTTCCCTAGTGCCATGACAAGCTTCGGTGGCTGTATTATCAAATGAGTCCATCGTTTGAGTAGCTACCATGATAAATAGGGGCGATTACACCACCCTAGGTGGCAGTACTATGACGTGGCAAACCTAAAGCAAGGTCAATCTTGCGAGATTGCAATCTGTGCAGTATGACAAGATAACACAAACCCTAGAGATTAATGCATGCACGATGGTCTCCAAGGGTGCTCTGGGCTCTTCATATTTTTATATTATATTTATTAAAATACTTTTTAAAATATAATTTATAAGATAAATTTTTGACATAAAATTTAAATAATATTTAATAATATTAATCAATAATTTTTAAAATATATTTATTGATTTATTGAATTCTTTAAACAAAATGTTATAAATAAAATGACAAAGTATTTATAAATTAGGTAATATTGGGTATCCAAAGGAGGTCCCAGGTTCAAATCTCCACCCTACCAAAAAGCTGAGTTGGGTATCCAAAATCCAATTGATAATGTTGGTGCGAGCAGGGTCGGGTGCGACTCCCGAGTGACTTTGATGGTGTAGAACCCCTGTTTGTGGTCTCTCAGACCAAGGTGGCCCCACAAGGAGTTTTTCGCTTTAAAAAAAAAAGCATTTTAAAATTTTTTTCTTAAACATAATTTCATATTATATTTATTTATATATATACATGAAATAGTTAGTCTTATAAATATTTTAAAAAATTAAGTATTCATTCTTTCAATGTTAATTATATTTGTAATATGAAAAAAATAAAATTTTAATAGTATAAAGCGTTTTAAACAAAACTTAAAAAAACAATTTTTATATTTTTAAAAAATTTAAAATATATTTTTTTATTAATTATTTAAGATTAAAATATGTATATATATGGTTAGGTTTTAATTAAATTTTAATATAATGTTTTGAAAACACAATAAAATAAATTCTATATAATGGTTAGGTTGTACATTAATTATTTGTATTTTATTTATATATTTTTTACTATATGAATTTCAATTTTAGAACTTGTGGATTTCATATTTTTTAATTTAAAATGTTTGATATTATGTTTTCTTTATTGAAGTTAGAGTGACGTTGAAGAGTATCTTTATCGAAACTATGATTTGTGAAAAATATAAGAACTGAGCTTATCAATAAAGACCACACATAACTATACACATTTACCTGCCCAATTTAAATCTTAAAAAATTTAATCCAAAAGACATGATATTTATAATTGATATAAATAAATAAATAAACAAAAACTTTACTCCTTTAAAATCTAAATCCACAGTATTTTGCTCGCTGCTTAAATATCATTTTATAAAATGAATTATATTGATAAATATTTTAAATATTTTTAATTCAATATGGGAGCCTTTGCACCTTTGAAAACTACTTCTATAATATATATATATAGATATATATCCGAGGGCCAGCCAGGGTTAAAATTTGACTTCTACACAACGTGTCGTAACGTTGAAATTCAATTTAATGGCACGAAAGTCGTTCCAAAGCCTGTTGTGAAGTTCTAGAATTTTCACCGCGTCATAATCAGTAGATGTGGTAAATTCAATTTAATGGCACGAAAGTCGTTCCAAAGCCTGTTGTGAAGTTCTAGAATTTTCACCGCGTCATATCAGTAGATGTGGTATGGCAACATCATATCTTTCAGTAGATGTGGTATGGCAACAATTATAGCCATCTTCTACTTCAAAATTCCTCTTTTTTAATCCTCAAGGCTTTAACGAGTAATCCCAAGCTTTAACGGTTTATGAAAGAACGCACTGAAAAACCCGACGGGTTTGACATAATCAGGGTAAAAAAATGTTACAGATGAAAAAAAAAAAAGAAAAAAGAAAAAGTGAATGGCCCCTTTGGTGGGAAGACCCATTAGCCTCTGCAGAGCTGTGTACAAACTCATCACCAAAGTTATGGCCAACAGACCCAAAGGGATTTTCTCATTCATAATCAACCATTGTCAAGGGAGGTTTATGAAAGGTAGATTTATTATTGACGGAGTCATCACTATTTATAAGCTTGTCTACCCAATAGCCAAAAACAAAAAACTCAGTATGTTTCTTAAGCTAGAGATAAACTAAGTTTTCGATAGAGTATCATGGCCATTCTTATTCGAGGTCTTCGGCAGGTTTGGCTTCCATGAAGATTGGATTGCTCTTGTTAAGGAATGTATCTCCACTGCATGGTTCTCAATCATCATTAATGGCTTCCCTATTGGTTTCTTCAAAAGCTCCAAGGGCATAAGGCAAGGCGACCCCCTATCCCACTTCCTCTTTATCATTATGGCGGAGGCCCTAGGAAGATCCCTTTCGGTAGCTTGCTCTAGAGGCATCCTATCAAGCATCAAACCCGCATCCGCGTCAAGGGCCATCACTCACTAGCAATTCGTCGATGACACCATTCGGGCGTCATCCTCCACCCCTGAAGCAAAAATCATCAAATCCATTCTTAGCTCCTATGAAAAAGCTACAGGACAAAAGGTAAATTACAATAAAAGCATATTATATTTTCTAAATACTCCTATTCTAAGGAAGAAAAGAATTGCATAAATACTTGGATGCACTATTTCTGAGCTTCCTACCACGTACTTGTGGTTACCTATGTTCCATGGGAAAATCTCAACCAACATGTGGTCCAACATCTTTGAATGCATCAGTAAGAAGCTTGCTGGGTGGAAGAGTGGAATGCTAAGCCAAGCGGCCAAGGCTACTTTAGTTCAAGCCTATCTCTAGAGTATCCCAGTTTATTTCCTATCAATATTTAAACCCCCCATATTAGTTTACCACAAAATTGAGCAAATTCAATGCAATTTCTTGTGGACTAGCAACAAGAACCGAAATAGATTTACCCTTGTAACGTGGGATAGAGTGTGCTCCAAAAAATACCAAGGAGGCCTTGGCTTCAGAAGAATTAGTAAAATAAACCTTGCTTTGATTTCCAAGCAAGCATCGAGAGTCATTCTTAATGAGAAAACAACCTGGATAGACATCATCAAGGAGAAGTACCTTCAACACTCGACCTTCATGGGTGACCATCGCCTTCTAGTGGGGTCCTATTTTTGGAACTTCATTATTCAGACGAGGGATATCATCAAGCAAGGTCTTTGATGGTGCTTAGGATGTGGTAGAGTAATCAATTTTTGGGAGGATCCTTGGATTCACGATCAACCTCTCATCAATGATCCAAATTTGTCTATTCTCAAACCTGTTATTGATACCCTCTTTGGCGGTAAAGTTGTAGACTTTATTACTCAGGGCCCCAATAAGCGACAATGAAAATCTATTCCT
The DNA here is from genome assembly GCA_028583015.1 of Wollemia nobilis. NCBI lineage: Eukaryota > Viridiplantae > Streptophyta > Pinopsida > Araucariales > Araucariaceae > Wollemia > Wollemia nobilis. The sequence goes on along the minus strand of JAQPPZ010016436.1, from coordinate 14,372,225 downwards.
TCTGATAGCCCAGTCATCCAGATTAATAAAACGGCCAGGACCATCTAGAATCTCCTTAGGGTCTGTTTCATTCACAATAACCAAGCCCCCGATTCCCTAGTCTGGAAAATATCTGAAGACAATGTCTTTATCTTCAAAACTACCTACTATAGCTAGGATCTTCTTATGGCAAAGTTGGACATAGGCAATATTGTCTGGACAAAAAATATTATTCCCAAAGTTTATTTTTTCTCGTAGCTGGCCTCCCAAAATAAAATCCTCACCATTGACAATCTAATGTCCAAAGGTCTTGTCATCCCTTATTGGTGCGTTCTATGCAAATCGAACTAGGAATTGATCACCCACATTTTCTTGGAATGTCCTTTTTCGTTGGTTGTGTTGAACCTTGTGTTTGATAATTTTAGCATTTCTTGGGCCCAACCACCATCTATCCACCAGTTGTTCCATAAATGGCCTCGACCCTTTCATAATCCACAACTTAGATTCCTTTGTACTTCTTGCCTTAACCACTACCTTTGGCAAATTTGGTTAGAATGTAACAGTCAAATTTTCAAAACCCAAGCAAACGACCCTCGCAAGACTGCCCTTAGAGTTTTATCCCTAGTCGCTAAAAATTCCTCTATTATCTCCTCCCCTAAAGCTCCTAGACCTAGCCTCAAAGCTAGCCTTGCTTTGAAGTTCAAGCTTACTAATGTTTCTAGTGTGCCTTCTTTTTTTGTCAATAGGTCTATCATCAAGTGGAACCCTCCACCTTCAGGGTGGTTCAAATTCAATTTTGACAGAGTCGTGAAAGGGAACCCTGGTGCTGCAAGTGGGGGAGGCATCCTCAGAGATAGTCAAGGGAATTTTTTTCTTGCTTTTATGGAAAACTAGGGAATCTAGACGAACAACATGGCTAAAGCCCGAGCGTTATACCAAAGGTCTTTTCCTCATCGACAATATGAACATAAACAAACTGATCATCAAAGGAGATTCCCTCCACATCATCAATTGCCTTAAGGGAAACCACACTCCTTCATGGTCATCAAGCAACATCCTAGATGAATGCAAAAGGCTTATCAACAACTATAATGATATTTTCATCCAACACATCTACCTCAAGGGAAACAAAGTAGTTGATTGGCTAGCTAACATGGGTGTTAGATAAATTTCCATCCAAGTTTAGAATGATTAATTTCCAAATGATCTCAGAACTGACAACTCCAATATCGATGTTTGTCTCATGTAATCATTCCAAGGTGAACATAAAGGCTTTTAGGTAAGTTCATGGTTTTGTATCCCAACACCATGGCATCCCTGAGTATGCACCTAGTCAGAATTCACAATGCCATCTGCATGGACCCTGAACACATATCACAGAAGTAGGGTGAAAACATGAGGATACGAAATCCCATAGGCATACCAGGTGCAATGCAAACAAAAGCATACGAAACACTAAGTCCTACAAATCAACAAAGGACTAAGGTGCATGAAAAAGGAAAAACAAACGAACTAAAATGAGATATAAAGCAAATGTAAAGTGCAGCCATTTTTTTTATTAATTTTTCTTTGATACCAGGTTACAATACGTCTCCTTCCTTTTTAGGAGCTAGGAGCGTTGGATATAGCTTTGTTACACCACGGATGGTACGCTTCCCTTCGGGATCTTTCGTGTGCCCACATTTTAAATGGGCGGGCCAAACATCACCGTCGCTTACGTGAATGCATCTATAGTTCCTTGTTGCCTCTTCGATGTTGAGATCCTACATTCAAAGGAACAACAAACGGTTAGTAGCACTTACAGATGAAGGGAAATATGCAATCCCCAAGGCCTCTGGATAATGCATGCATAAAAATAATTAAAAAGATAATCAAAACATGTCAGAATAAGATGAAATTTGAATAGAAGCATGAAAAAACTATCAGGAACACACTACAAAAGGAACAATCGAGAAATATGTTGTAGATTTCTAATCGCTCCGAGGTGGGATGATTAGGACTGTCATAAAACGTCAAAAAGCAACCTCCTAAATGTCCCATATAGAGGTCTTCAAAACACCTGCAAATTTGGGGTTAGGAAAAATAGGGCATTTTGAGATGACCCATAAGATCAAATTCTACAGATTCAGCCCCGATCGCCCTATATCCAAAGATGCTCCCTGTATGTTAGTGAAGGAAAGAAATAATGAAAACATAGTCAAAACTCATCAGAATGGCATAAAATTTGAATGGCAGCATACATGAATGACATAAAATAAAATGCAAAAGAAATAGTAGGGAAATATACTACATATTTCTAATCGCTCTAGGGTGGGGCGATTAGGACTACAACAATGCGAGGGGGCACCCGGGGAAAGACGCCCGTCGTTTGGGGCTTGGTTTCGGCACCAATCCACTTGGGATGGGTCCAAAACCTCCTACGGGGTTGTATCAGCAAATTGGGTGGGGTATTGTGGCCAAATATTTGGGTTTTGGGTCTGGATTATGCTTCCAATGTTCACCCAATAACCTCCCTTCCAAAATAGAGATCAAGGATGTAAGAAGCACAAGTGAGGGGTGAGGATGTAATTCGGTAGCACTTCATTGCTCCAAAATTCTCTTGATATCTTCTTTTTTGGGGGTGAGAAGACTCACCATTTTATAGACCTGAGGGTCTCTTGTGAATGAGCATCAGGGGCACCACTTGGCCATCATGCCTTCCTAAGGGAGAGAAGATTCCTCCCTTATTAAGGGCTCCATGATTGCCTCTATGACTGTCTCTTTGAGCTCAAAAATGCTCACTCGCACTCCCATGCATTGAATGTGGAGTTGAGTGGCGGATTTGAGCTACCATTTGTCAAGGTTTGACCTTTTTTTTGTCAAACCTGCTATTCACCCCACCTTGGAGTGAATGCTACTAATCATCCCGAGGTGGGACGAATACCAGTTTGTAATCGTCCCAGGGTGGAACGAGTAGGGAGCAGAGTGTTTGAAAGGTGCCAAATTGACCTCTAACCTTCCAAAACTACTGTGGGAGTGGTTAGGACCACTGTTTAACCTTTGGGGGCTGCCCTAGGGGCATGTATGTCAATTCAGTTAGTGCTTGTAGTCACATAATCGAATTGGTGTTGTTTTGGTGTCTACAGATGCCCCTTTTTGGGATGCGCTATGCGTGGCACAGTGATGAAAAAAATAGATAACCAAAGCACTAATGATTAGGGTTTCTTAGTAACCTAACCAAATTTTGATGCACCAAGTATGGAAAGGGCACGCATTCTTGAATCCTTGCTTCTGACGAGCTAAGGAGCTTAATTCAAGTGTTAACCTTTTTCGGTGAGGTGTTACTTGATCTTGGACATTGTTCAGTCATGAATAGGCAAAGGGCACAACCTTTTGTTTGTGGGAACCTTGATTTCATGATTCTAGAATGCCAAGTGTTTGATTAGCTTGTGATAATTTTTGGTTTGCTGCCCCAAGCAGGAGCGTGATTGTCTTTGCCAATGATTCTTTGATGCATGTCATTTCCTTGATTGGGTGTGTATTTGTTGGTTGGTGACTAAGTGTGACTACCCCCTCAAGCGACGAATAGATGAGGGAATGACCAAAATGAGAAAAGCGACGAGTCGCTTGACCCAAGATGACTTATGTAAGGGGTGCCTTTGGTTGTTTTCCGTTGAATGCTTATGTAGTTTTCGAACAATCTGACCTATTTTTGGTGGGTTTTAACCCTTTTTGTGATGCTTATTGGGTCTGAAATTGTCAAAAATTCATTCTCTCGTGGAGTGTTCTAGCGATGGTAGCCTTCTTAGGTAGTAGAATGTTGATAATTTGGTCCCCGACATCAGTTTTGCATGCGAGGAATGTCAGGTGCAAAGGCGCATTTGTTCGGCAATTTTATTGCTATTTTTAGGTGGGTTTGGACCCTTTTTGTAACGCATTTTGGGGATGAAATTCTCGAAAATCCGTCCTCCCGTGGAGCGGTCCGAATATGGTAGCCTTCTTAGGGAGTAGGATAGTGAAGATTTGTGACCCCAACGTTGGTTCTGCATGCCAGGAATTTTAGGCGCAAAGGCCCCTTTGTTTGGTAATTTTATTACTATTTTTGGTGCATTTTGGATGTAGTTTTTGTAGTTTTTGGTTTTCTTGCTCTTTAATCGTCCCAGGGTGGGACGAATACCAATTTTTTAATCGTCCTAGGGTGGGACGAGTGCTAACTAGAGTGCTCATCCCATAGTGGAACGATTACAGGTCTGAAAGCCTATATAAGGGCCAAAACTAGGTTTTGGGCTCATTTGCACATTGTTTTTTGGTGATTTGGAGCTATGAGGAGGAGTTTGAGTTTGCGTAGTGGAGCGCTATCGAGATTTCATGGATACATTAGTTCACAAACTGAATTGTAGAGTGGCAGAGCTGAGGCAAGACCGGTAGGTGCTCCTCTTTATTTTGTTTGTTTTTATTTTACAGTTCAAAACCGTAATTTATTTATTTTGTATTTCGTTTTTCTGTTTAAACTAATATTAAAACCCTAGTTTAAGTGTTTTGTATTTGTATTTTGTGTGGTGTTGTTTAAACTAAGATCAAAACCCTAGTTTAAAAAATTGTTTTTATTTTGTTTTTTTTGTATTAAGTTTAAACTAAGGTTAAAAACCCTAGGTTAAAATTTTTGTTGTAATTTTTCTAGAGTTAAAAACCCTAGATTTAAAATTTTGTTTTTTTTGTTTAAACTAGATTTAAAAACCCTAGATTTAAATTTTGTTTTTTTTGTTTACAACTAGAGTTAAAAACCCTAGGTTTAAAGTTTTGTTTTTTTTTATTTTGTTTAAACTAGAGTTTAGAAACCCTAGGTTAAAATTTTGTTTTTTGTTTAGACTAGAGTTAAAAACCCTAGATTTAAATTTTATTTTTTTTTGTTTAAAACTAGAGTTAAAAACCCTAGGTTTAAAGTTTTGTTTTTTTTTTTTTAAACTAGAGTTTAGAAACCCTAGGTTAAAATTTTGTTTTTTTGTTGTTTAGACTAGAGTTAAAAACCCTAGGTTTAAATTTTGTTTTTTTTGTTGTTTAGACTAGAGTTAAAAACCCTAGGTTTAAATTTTGTTTTTTTTGTTGTTGTTTTGTTTATTGAATTTTTTGAATGTTTGTACTGTGCATTTTGTTAATGTTGTTGTACAGTTTATTAAATGTTTTTGTTGTACAGTTTGTATACATTGTTGTATATATATATATATATATTTAGTTCTGTATAGTTTATTTGAATTTTAGAATGTTTTTGTTGTACATTTTGTTAATGTTGCTTGTACAATTTATTTTTTTTGTCATGTTTTAATGTTTTTGTGTTTTTTGTTTTGCAGGTGGTGAACAGTCGGTACCGTCAGCCTACAATGTTTTTTGAAGCGTGGGAGGCACTGACTATGGTGGACTGGGAGTGGCTTGATACCCTTGGGCTCAAGCAGGTGACTCGGTTAGAGCCTGTGGTGGGGGATCAGGCATATCTGACTGCCCTGATAAATTTGTTGGATCCCCACACCAACACATTTCATATCCCAATAGGGGAGATGACAGTGACTCTGGAGGACGTTTATCAGATTCTACAAATTCTGATAGACGGGCTACCCATTCGGACTATTCCTCATGATCAATGGATGGCGGTGTTGACACGGTGCTTTGGGCATGCGACAGAGATGGGGGTGGATGAGGCGGTAGAGAGGGCAGAGGGGGACTGCCTGATTGGTGAGATTTTGGTGCGGTGGTGGCTAGAGAAGGGTATGTTGGGAATGATGCATGAACTACTCATGACTCTCATCTCCAACATGCTGCTTCCAGACTCCTCAGGTGCAAGGTTCCCTTGGAACCTACTTGAGGTGGTGTTTAGACTTGTGGAGTGTCCGACCTCAGAGCCACTGATTATGAGGTGGGGTCAGACCTTACTGGCACAACTTTATGATGAGCTGTATGAGGTCCACTGTTGGAGGCGAAAGGGGATTGGATGAAGCTACCTATTGCAGTGCTATGGGTGGCAACACATAGTTGTGGAGCGGTCGCAAGGATTGCCTTGGACCACCCAAGCATAGATGGTGGACAGGGAGATTGGGAATGCTACTTTATGGTGGAGGTCAGAGGAGCAGGGGTAGAGTTGGCAGTGGGCAGGTGCGATAGGGTACTATGTCAATGCCTTCGCACGTCTTGCTCCAGGGGAGGTGTTCTAGCGTTCATATCGAGAGTGTCCATCCTGGCCTGAGGCTGGGGAGTGGCTTCGAAAGGCACACAGGGGGATGTGGTTGATCGGGCGACATGGGATCGATCAGGAGTACTTCTCGTATGTTCGGGTGGCTCAATATTTTGGGGTGCACGAGGGATTTCTTGGAGAGCCTTTGATCTATTGGTGTTTGAGCGATGAGAGGACTCTAGTCTGTCCGATCATTGGGCCACTAGGTGAGGAGTTGAATGCAATGATTGATGTCCCCGATGTGGACAATGTTGGGTCGACTACAGAGTATGACCAGTGGTGGACGATGCGACAATGGCGGGGAGAGGGGCCTCTAGGAGGCGTGGATGTGATAGCAACAGGTGGTGAGGATGCAAAGGCATCGGGGGAGGGTTGGGGAGCTCTTCTCGATGATGCGGATATGGTGGAGGTTGACGACTTGACTGGGGATGACCTAGGGGTTTCGTAGCAGCCAGATATATAGGACGTTCCAGAGCAGTGGGTTTTGGAGAAGCTCGTCATCCTGAAGATGCCCATGCCTCAGGTAGTTCTAGGGGACATGGAGGTTAGGTATCGTGCTGAGATAGCACAATTGGAGGATCTACTACAAAGACAAGATGAGGAGCATGGGGAGGTTCTGTAGGAGAGGGATCTCCTCTGAACCCAGTTGGCAGAGTGGGAGAATGCATTGGCTATGTACCATCGATGGGATGGGGACACAAATGCTTCATAGGAGAAGGATCTCTTGCGGACTCAGTTGGCACAATGCGATAACGCATTGGCTATATACTGTCGATGGGAGGTGGATTGGGTCTGACATCAGTTGGATTTGGAGGCAGAGATTATCCACCTCGGTGAGCAGTTACCTGAGCTCATTGGAGGTGGATATTCATTTCAAACAAGAGATAGTGAGACTGAGTAGTCTGCTTCCTCTCATCGTAGGCGGGTGGGTGAGGGCAGCACTAGTGGGCATGATGCGGGGGCTGGCAACAGCCACCCTGAGAGGTCCCATAGGACCCACACCCTGAGGGTAGTTCCAGTCATACTGATCCTACGTGATCATGGTGGGCGACTCCCTAGGCTTGTGGTTTTTGAGTTTTTGATGTTTTTGTGAGGTCAGAGGACCGACTTATTGTAGCCTATGGGCATTTTGGTGATATATAGACATGACTTTCTTTTTGGTTATACACTTGTCATGATTTATTGTTTATTTTATGCATATTATAGTTAGTTGATGTATGCATGTGCTATTATGAATGCGATGTTTCTAATTATATGATGTATGCATATGGAATGGATAGAATGATTTGTTGATAACTTGCCAATGGCACCATAGACTGTACAGGATTTATTGGCTTTTTGTACTATGTGATGGCTTTGCATGTGTATATATATTTTTTTGTTTGTATTTTTTGATGGTGATGCAAGAATGGACATGTACAATATTTGTTTTAGAATGTTGTTAAGGTTTTTCTGAGACTCAGATGCTTTAACTAACTAACCAAGACTGTGCATTTATCTTACAAGACTTTTGAACAAGGTACGAATCAGATTTGAGTTTGACCAAGTTATTTCACATCCTTGTGTGTGTGATTGAATTTTTTTATGTGGTATTTGTTAGGATACCACCAGTGCTAGGTAGGTTGTCCACCAAACCTGTACTAAGGATCACCTAATTAGCTCCACTAACTCCTTTGTTGTATTTAGTAAGATTAATCCACAGGATAATCTAAGGTACCATAAGCTAGCTCATCCACATGCAAACATTGGTCTGTTCACATGCAAATCTAATGTGATAGACATATCGTCATGCATTTAGGATACCGCCATTGCCAGGTATGTTGTCCACCAAACCCGTAATGAGGATCACCTAGATGGTTTTTTGAATGCTGAGAATTCCAGGGATTCAAGCTCAGGCGTCTTTGGGTTGTTCAACTTGTTGGGATACTTGCTCTCATACATAATGATGAAAATCACTGTTTATTTTTCTCTTTTATTTTTCTTTTTGAGAAAGGGGTTTGGATAGTGGTGATAACCATTGTTATTTGGTTTTGCATTTTAGGTTTCAAAGTTGAGCTCGTAGGTTTTTGTCTTGCGAATGGAATTGATCCCTTTTGGCTTTAGGGATGAATACCCATCTTGTTTAGGGACGTGTAGTATGAATCCTTACGACTTTGGGGACCAAGGGTGATTGGGGATATTATTATGTAATGGCATTGATCTTTTAGGCCTTGGGGATGACTACCCATACTTGTCAGGGGCATGTAGTGTGAATCCTTATGACTTTGAGGACCAACGGTGATTGGGGATCTGATTATGTAATGGAATTGATCTTTTAGGCCTTGGGGATGACTACCCATCCTTGTTAGGGGCATGTAGTATGAATCCTTACAACTTTGGGGATCAAAGGTGTTTGGGGTTTTTTGATAGTGGATTTTAACCACTATTTATTTTGGGGAATTGGATGGGAAAGAGCTTGTCCTTTTGTCGATTCTTAGCATTCTCAAACCATTCGCATAGGGGGATGAGCAGGCTAACTTTTCACCTATGTTACCCTAGATTGCTTTGTATGTTCTGCTTGAGTTCACACAACTTGGGAATTTTTATGTGTTTTAACTTGTGTGGGGATGCTACATAACGAGGTGTGATCCAAGTAAGACTCTACCTTTATAAAAACTGTCTGAATTTGTACAATTTTTGGCTAGAAATCTAAAGATAGTTGAATGACGAAAACCCTAAATACATTAGGAGACAACTGACTATGATAAAAAATATGGATGGTTTTATTCTGGATGGATGTGTTTACAAAATGGACTGAATGTGGAAAATTATGGAATTGCCTAGCAATTATAGTCTATGGTGCTTATGACGTGTATGACTAGCAAATATGCCATGTATGGATGCAATGCCTAATGCAGTTTATTATATTTTTATTTTTTTTTATTTTGAAGAGTATGCATGGAAGTGAGATGCAATTTTTTTGTTATTTTTGATTATATTTTGTTTTTGTTTGTTTTTGAATATTTGTTTTTGACCAAGTGATTGTGGGAACACTTGGAGCTTTTGGTTTAACCAAAGAGTTTATGGATACCTTTGGGGAATTTTAGGTTGACCAAGCAATTGTGGTAATCCTTGGAGCGTTTGGTTTGACCAAAAGGATTATGTGCACCTTTGGGGCATTTTGGGGTTTTACCAAGAGATTGTGGGAATCCTTGGAGCTTTTTGGTTTGACCAAAGGGATTATTGATACCTTTGGGGTGTTTTTAGGTTGACCAAGCGTTTGTTGTAATCCTTGGAGCTTTTTGGTTTGACCAAAGGGATTATTGATACCTTTGGGGTGTTTTTAGGTTGACCAAGCGATTGTTGTAATCCTTGGAGCTTTTGGTTTGACCAAAGGGATTATGTGCACCTTTGGGGAATTTTGTGGTTTGACCAAGCGATTGTGGGAATCCTTGGAGCTTTTTGGTTTGACCAAAGGGATTATGGTTACCTTTGGGGTGTTTTAGGTTGACCAAGCGATTGTGGGAATCCTTGGAGCTTTTTGGTTTGACCAAAGGGATTATGGTTACCTTTGGTGTGTTTTAGGTTGACCAAGCGATTGTTGGAATCCTTGGAACTTTTTAGGTTGACCAAGAGATTGTGAGAATCCTTAGAGATTTTGGGGTGAGCTATGGCTCTCTAAATGTGGAATGGCTTCAAATGAATGATGTTCAAGGGTTCTAGTTCCTTTATTCCTTCAAGAGAGATGAGCCAGTATGTTCCAGGTCCTATTTTATTGTCAATTACATAGGGACCTAACCAGTTTTCTATGAACATGTCCCTTAGATGGGGTGGCAAGTTAGAATTTTGCTGGTTCTCTTTTAAGACCAAGTCACCAACCTGAAAGTCCAATAGGTGAACTTTCATGTTGTATGCTTTCTTAAGTCACTCTTGGTAGATACACAAATGCTCGAGAGCATTGACGCATCATTCATAAAGCAACGTAAGCTGGTCTAACCGGTCCTATCGTGTAATGTCATCATCGATGAAATATTGCATTGATATGTGTAGGGAAGGTATTTCCAACTTGAGAGGCATGACTTCCTCAGAGCCATACACTAGCAAAAATGGAGTTGCCCCAATGGGCATCCGAATGCTAGTGTGATAAGCCCACAGGGCAAGCGAGATTTGAATGTGCCAATCCTTATGACTATCTATGACCATATTTTTAAGGATGGTAACTAGCATTTTTTTTTATGTCTTTGCTTTCCCATTTGCCTGTGGGTAATAGGGTGTTGAAAAACTATGCTGAATTTTGTACTTTGTTGTCAAAGCATGCACATATTTGTTCTTGAATGACGTCCCATTATTCGAGATGATATTGGATGGAATACCAAAATGACATATGATGTTATGTAAAATAAACTCCACAATGCGAGGTCTAGTCATAGAGGTAAGCGAAATTGCTTCCACCCACTTGGTGAAGTACTCTGTGGCCGTTATGATGAACGTGTGATGGCCTAACGACGCAGGGGAGATATTTTCGATTAGATCTAAGCCCCACTGCAAAAATGGACAAGCCGATTGGATCGGATGCAAGGCTTGAGAAGGTATGTGTGTCAAATTAGCATGGTGTTGACATTTCACGCACTTCCTTACATACGCACAACAATCTTGCTCTAAATATGGCCAATAATAGCCCATGCGAAGAATGCACTTTGCAATGGCCATACCGCTGAAGTGGCCACCACATGTACCATCGTGCACTTGGGTGATCACCCAAGCAGACTCCTATTGGTCCAAGCAACGGAGGAGGATCCCTTCGTAGCTTTGACGGTACAAAATTTCTCCTAGAAAGACATGTTTTGTCGCTTTCTATTTGAATGATATTTTTGTGACATGCGTCAATCCAAGTGGGAGGCTACCTAACTTGAGATAGTCTCTTATGGGTGTGTACCAATCCTGCTGATCAAAAACCTCAATGGTATGAACGACCAATCCCTCTTGAAGTTCGTCCCTAGCAAAAGCTGAGCAGGAACAAACTTGTAAAAATAGCATTGTGTTGCTATTACGAGGGGTTGGGGAGAACAAGGACCCCCAGTTGATGTGATTTATACTATCACGGATTCGATAGAACTTATCCTGAGATGGTTCAATCTGGATCAGGTGGATTCCTAGCATTAGGTCAGATCTTGTGCACTCCATCATGGATTGCGATAATGTTTTGACTTGAATGGTTGTCATCTCACCAGAAGGGTCTTGCGGGATTAGTGACCCTAAGGAGGCCATAGTGTTCACAAAATGATTCGATGATTGAGGGAGTGCCTCGATGTCGTACCATTCAAGATTTGCTAGGAATTTGTCCACAAGGGCTTTGTAGGCCTGTAGAATTGGGCATTTGCATTGGAATACCCCTTTTACTTGGTTGAAAATTAACAATGAATCACCAAATATTTTCAAGAGTTTGATGTTCATGGTGATTGTTGTCTGAAGACCTATGAGTAAGGCTTCGTATTCAGCATTGTTATTGATGCACAAAAAATCAAGTTTAAATGATAGAGGCATTGGAGCCCCTTCTGGTGTGAAGAATACAATTCTCGTGCCACCCTCTTGCTCACATTTAGAACCATAAAAAAATAGGATTATTTCGGCCTGTGACTTACACGCATCAGAATATAGCGATTCTGAGACATGGAAGACCCCATCATCAGGTAGTTCTACGGTAAAAGGCTGATCACTTTGAGAAGAGCCTCTACTAGTTGATTGGCAATTACTTGACCTTTGATGGACTTATGTCCAATGAATTCGATGTCAAACTCTGTCAACAACATGATCCATTTCGTTGTGTGACTACTATGATAAGTATGACTCATCATGTACCGTAATGGATTCTCCTTAGATACAACATACATCATATTTCTTAGCATGTAGTGGCATAGCTATTTGGTAGCAAATACCATTGCTAAGCATAGCTTCTCGACATATGCATAGTGAAGTTCATAACTGACCAGGGTATGGCTAAGATAGTAAGTAGCATGTTCTTTATGTAGTTCATTTTTCTAGGCTAGCATGGCGCCCAGTGCCACCTCAGTAGTTGAGATGTATAAATAGAATGACACTCCTGGTCTAGGTGGTGCCAATACTGGTGATGAAGCCAAGTATTTTTTAATTTCATCGAAGGCTGACTGGCACTCGTCATCCCAGTGAAATGCTACCCCCTTGTGTAATAATTTATTCATTGATCGACACTTGTTAGACAATTGCGCTATGAAGCGCTTGATTGACACGACCTTTCCCTACAAGCTTCTAAGTTGCTTGATGGTGGTTGGGGGAAGCATTTCAAGGATTACCTTGACTTTGTTTGGATCCACCTCGATTCCTCATTTTGAGACTATGAAACCCAAGATTTTTCTAGATGTGATGCCAAATACGCACTTCTTGGGGTTTAGTCTGACTTTATGTTTGATGAGGCGATCGAGGATCTTGCTTAGGTCATCAAGATGATCTAGGCACAAAAGAAATTTTGCCAATAGATCATCCATATAGTCTTCAAAAGTTTTATGCATGTGATCATAGAAGATGTATGTCATAGCGTGTTGGTAGGTGGCGCCAACATTTTTAAGGCCAAAGGGCATGACCTTATAACAAAATGTCCCCCAAGGCATTCTGAACGCCATTTTGAGTTGATCGTCGAGATTGATATAAATATGGTTGTATCCCGAGAAACCATCCATGAGGGAAAGCATTTCATGGCCTGCTATAGCGTCTACCAATGTGTCGATGCTAGGCAAGGGGAAATCATCCTTGGGACTCGCTTTGTTTAGATCTCAAAAATTGGTGCATATGCGAATCCTCCCGTCAGGCTTCTTGACGGGTACCATGTTGGACAACCATGGTGGGTAATCCACATAGATGACAAACTATGCATCCAATAGATTTTGTATCTCGTATTTGACCATTAAGGCTACTATTGGGTGCATCTTACATAGTTTTTGCTTGACTGGCTTGACTGTCGGATCAAACATTAGATTATGCATGACTAGCTAAGGGTCTAGCCCCGACATGTCTTTGTAGGACTATGCAAAAACCTCCTTCTTCTCTTTGAGAATGGTAATGTAATCAGCTTGCTCTTTGGGGGATAGACTCACCCCCAACTTAATGATTTGTAGATTCATTGGATCAAAGCCGATGTCTATGTCAGTCATCTCTTCGACTGACATGTGGGACCTGTCCTCCAACTCGTGTGGAGTTGGGTTCAAGTGGATATCAATTGCTGAATTTAGATCTACATTTGAAATTTCGGGTTCCTCTTCAGCATGGAAGATATCTTGAGTTGGTCTTGGGGTGAAATGAAGCATCTCATCGCAAGTCTAGTACTCTAATGGATATGGTGGCGAGTTAGCGCAATCCCAGTCTATGGCATCTAGGTTCAAATACAATGGTCATGTTGGATCGGCTAGATTGTGAATGGGGACGGTTAAGTCAATGGAGATCATGTTGATGAAGCGAATTTGGTCTCCATTACTGCGTGGGTGGTGACTTAGACATCCTTGGTGATCTTTGTGCTCCAGATCTAGCTCTGTGGGTATTGGCACAAAGGGATCGACCCTATGTGCAGATAAAAATATAGGGTCTGCCCTTGGCACTGATGGCTCTATAAGGTCTTTGGGTGGAGGGTGCTCTCTATATGCCTCAAGTGGCGGGTGTAGTAGTTGGTCCAACTGTGCTTGGTTTAGATGCAACCTATTCCTTGGCCCTATGTTTAGCTGTTCAAACATGTTGTCAATGTCCATGGGGTATTGTTGCTACCACATATGATTGAGATATGCCATATCATTCTTGTATTCATAATCGCTATTAGATATCCATAGGCCTTCATTGGCTCTAACAGTTTTTTGTGACATGTGAGGCTCATTCTGCTCGAGCAAGTTAATTTTGTCCCATCGGGGTTGTTTCACTATCTATGGGAGGACCTAATTCTCTTGAGGTGGTATTTGCTCGATTGGAGGATTCAAGGGGAACATCGCCATGAAGTCCTCCTAATAATCATCTATGGGCATCACTTGTGAGTGATTGCTACTAGACTCGAAAGGGTCCCAAGGCGGTACCTCATACTCTGACTCGTCTTTTGAAGATCCTTCTTGACCTTGTCTATATCCCTCTTGTAGGTGAGTCCTCAAACTTTCTCCTTTCTTGATCAAAGGGAAAGGGTTATTGAGGTCAACAACATTGGTTGTTAACAATGGGAGATAATCCCCCAATGTGTACGTTGTGTTAGGATTGGCATACGGGTCTTGTGCCAACCCATCCTTATTGCCTATCCCTAGGCCTTGCATATTCTCTACCAATATGTCAAGGGGCAAAGGGTGGTTGAACCCTACTCCTGATTTGTCATACGACATCTGATATCTTGGTTGACAAAGAACGCGCACCCCTTGTTCATATCTACCTAATCCATATCCATGCCAATTACATTGGCCAAGGTATGTCAAAGCGAAGTCCAGGTTGGATAGATAGTTAAAATTCTTGACAAAGGGCTCTTCGTCTTCTTCCTCTTGCAGGTAAGGTTCAATGTCATTGTCGAGGCCCCCATATACAAAATTTGTCTAGTGTGGTGGGTAGCCCAAAGGGACAATAGTGTCGATGGGGATGCAAGGTCTCCCCATGTCCTGCATGGACTCAAGCGTGGGTGTTGCTATAATTTTCCGCACTAGATGCTCCCCCAAGCCTATATTAGCCATCTCAACAGTGATCATTGATGGTTGAGGGGGAGGGAATGGGAGTTCTTCCTGAGTCCACTCCATGTCGGGTGAACTAGGTGCCTCAATTTCCATTCAGATAGGCACCTCTTTGGTAGATATGGTTTATACTGATGGCGGTGCCTCTTCCAGGGGTTTCTTCCCATTGTCCTTCGGTGTGGCCACCATAGGTGGCATCATTGGTGAAGGACCAAACAATGAAGATGGACCCGACTGGGGATTTGAGGTACTTAACAACGGGGATGTATGCGGAATCGGACCCTATTTGGATGGATTCAACTGAAAGTCCAAATGTGTCGATGGAAGGGTCGATTATGGCATCAGTTGCATCACATTGCAATACTTGAAGGACCCTAAGTCTGCTAGGACCACATGCACTTGCCCTTCGTATGTGTACTTTAGGCATTGATGGGCTATCGAAGGGACACACTTCATGTCCCTGATCAAAGGCCGACCTAGTAAAATATTGTAGACCATATCACCTTCCAGAATGTGGCACAACGTAGGAATAGTCTTTTTTACCACTTGGATGAGTAGGATAATTGTGCCAACTGTTGAGCATATCGTGTCATTGAATGCTCAAAGGGTATAGGTGGAGGCCACAATGTGAGATGCTGGCAACTTGAGGTATTTCAATGCTGCTATTGTGATTATATTTTTGGATGAGCCAGTGTCCACCAACACCCTCTTAAATGGAATTTCGTTAACCTGTGCAATGATGTGCAGGGGTGGATCCGCCATATCACCAGTAACTGATTTTAGTTTGTCTTCTCTAAAGGTGATGACTGGTTTTGTACATCATTTTACATGTCCCACAAAGTTGTTGAAAGAGTTTGCTTCGTGTGGTTGTAGCTCGATGGATTTTAATATATCCATTAGAGCCTCCCGATGGGGCGGTGATTGTTGGATGAGCTCGTAGATGGAGAGCCTAGCCGATGTGGTCCTTAAACTTTGGGTAAGTTTAGTCCGAATTGTGGCCACTGGTCTAGGTGAGGGAGGTTGTGTAGGGTGCTATTGAGGTTGTGACATTGATGGAACCTCTCCTGTAGTTGTCACGGGGGTAGCTATGCTTGGGTGCATCTTGTTTCGAGTCACTATGCTTATCATCCCTACATACCCCTACATGGGGCAGTTTTGTGTCACCTCATTGACTTGAAGGGTTTTTACCTACGCATCATGGGTAGGTAGGGGGTCTTTGAAGACCTCCATCTATTGGTTGTTTGACACCACAGGATTATCCACCGCTAGCATCTTGTTGTCTATTAGGTCTTGCACTAAGATTTTGAACTTCCAACATGCATAAAGGTCATTTCCTTTCTGTCGGTGAAATCTACAGTACAAGTCTTCCCTATAGCCCTTAGGTTTTGGGGCATTGATGTCTACGGGTCGACTTTCTGGTAGGTTTATCAGGTTTGTTGTGGACAAGCGGTCAAACAAGGAGTCTTTAGACTCTGTGAAGGGTGTGAATTGTCGCCTAGGGCAATGCTACTAATTTTTCTCTTGCCTATGATTTTCCTTTTCATAGGTGTCAAGAGGAACTACCTGGTAATTAGCCTTTGGGGGCTGTGTTGCTTGTGTAGGCTTAAGTATTTTTATAGCAACCTGATTGACCACTGCGGGTTTCGGTTGCATTGACCCAGCTTTGGCATTTTTGGGCCGCTCTTTCTTGTGTGGCTTGGAAATCTCGCCATCCTGTATCTTGATATCCTCTATGATTTTGGCTTGCGCTAGGGCTTCCTTGAGAGTGGCGTATTGTTGCAACTGCAATAGCACAAAGATCAATCTTAGGCAACTTTTTGAGAACATTTGGGTCAGATCGGCCATGGGAGGGAGGTAAGGAAGATTTGAAAGCAACATTCTCCATCGATTCCCATAGGCCACCATGGTATTTTCCTCATACTATCTAAGGCTAGCTAGGTCGCTTAACAATGCATTCTTCTTGGTATTAAAGGCAACATGTTCAAGGAATGCATCCACTAGCTTGTCCAGGTTGTTGATGCTATGCTTCGACAACTGGGTAAACCAATTCGAGGCAGGGCATGCGAACGTGGTTATAAATGTTCATAGAAGCAAAGCATTGTTGTCTTGAATACCAAAGAATTGGCTCAGGAATCTTTTCACATGCTCTTGGGCATACTCATCCCTTCTAAAGATTGTCAATTGAGGCATTTTAAAGTGTTCAGGGTATGGGGGTGCAGGCACTGAAGGATGCACAGGGTGACTGCGGAGCTGGCGTAAAGTGGGCTTTTGGGGCCCAGAAGTCTTGGTCTCCATAGACTCTAAGTGCTCTAGTAACACTTTTTATGCATCAGAATATTTTATCTCTTCCTCCTTGGTTTGTTCCCATTACGAATTGTGGGAAACTTGAGGGGTATCCGGGTAGCACCCCCACTACTTTGGTAGGGTGTTTCAACCCACTCTTCTTCTTGCTAAAATTCCTCATAGGCTTCTTGAGGAGTTCCTGGATGTGAACTATAAACATGGGTGAGTGCCTGTGGAGGGTGCCCATCATTGGCTCTAGGGGTGGCCTCCCGCTCAGGTCTAGGAGGTCTTGGAGGCAATATTTGATAAGGTCATGGAGACTTGTCTCGCACCAAGGGGTTGTGCCTCTCATACAACTCTGTCCTATGAGTGCGAGGGGTTGGGACCCTCTTATGCATAGTATTTTTGAGCAACTCATATGTCTGATGCTAAATGCGCTCTTTGCTAAGGCGATACAGGTGCTCTAACTATTGTTGATCTTGCTCAAGCTACGTGATTTGCACTCGATGGGCAGCATGTTTGGCAAATGCCAAGTCAATTTTTTCCTTCATATTGAGTCTAGGAGGCCTAGATGCCTCCCCAACACATCTATCTCAGTCATGGTGATTCGATATCTCTATAGGTCGCTTCCCTCTATCGAGGTTAGTGGCATTCACCCGAGGCTCTAGTATCAGTGGATGATCCTGATAAATATGTGTGGAGGCACATTGCTCCCATGTTGTGTATTGCTCTTGAGGAATGTAGTGGTCTTCCTCATGCTCCCTTTCGTATATGTGAAAGGGGTGGGCAGAGTTGGATTGCCCTGTCTGAAGAGCCTTGTGCTCTGTATTTGGCCTATTGTTTCTAACAATAATAAGGGGTAGAGGAGGGATGATGTAATCATGTGGCCCCTCCTTATGGACCCTATGTTGTTCTAGCACTTCATCACACGGTGGCCACTCATAACGAGTGTCTAAGGGAGCCTTCCTATCTATGTTGAGTGCCATGTGTAAGGACTCCTCCTAAAAGGGTCTATGTTGAATGGGAGTGCCCCTCGAAGGGGTGCCTCTATAGTCTCGTTCTGTCATGGTATGATGTGGACTATTTTGTGGGTCAGGCTGCCAAGGTGGTATGACCAAGTCCTTGGGGCTATAGCGGAGGCGAATTGTGCCCCCTTGTACACTTTTCGTGGCTTCTGCCCGTGATTGGGCTTGGCTACGGGTGTACACCATGGTGATGTCTCTCTACAATATATGTAGGTCTTATGTTATTTACAAATTTTTTATGCTACACTAAACAAACAGGAGCCACACAAACAAAGAAGTGATTATCTCGTTTATAGATTAAAGGTGTGCCCTCGATCTGGGTTAGTGTGTTTTGATTTTTGTTTTGAAAGCTTTGTAAATAAAATTTTGTTGTATATGCAATATGAGGGCTCTTATGTCTCGCAAAAGGGTCGCCTCTTCAATATACCACTACTAGGCCGTTATACTGAACCTCTCAATAGACCCGCCCTTACGTGAGGGAAACTATTGGTACATGAGAGCAGAACAGTACGTGGAACATAGGCGGTACGAAAGGGGAATCGTTCTATTTTTGAAACCTACCATAGAAGACTTATCCTCATGCGTTGGGAATCACCCCAGCTACACTTGGTCAGCTTTCATCAGGATTTACATCTAGCAACAGTAGAAATCAGGGTTATGTATGCAAACTTCAAGCCAAGGTGGTGATGAAATCCACCATTGGTCTTGATCAAGTGTTGGGGTTTTATGACCAATGCCTTGATGTTTAGATTATATCATGGTGTGTGTGGTTCTTTTTACTTGCACAAAGAAAGGAAACATGTAGTAAAATTTCCTATGCAAGCAAAGAAATAGGAAAATCACAGAACAAAGACAAAAAATTACAGAGAGTGTTTAGACAACCTACCTCTTCTCTACCCACACTAGATGCCCCTGAGTTTCTGCTCAAAAATTGCACAGAGAGCTAATCATCCCATGGTGGGATGAATAGAAGATCTATATTCATCACAGGGTGGGAAAAATGCCTTATTCATCCCAGGTTGGCATGAATTCCAGTATGTATTCGTCATAGGGTGGCACGAGCAGCAGTCCAGCGTTTGAAGGATTAACACCTGAAAGCAAAAACACACAATTTTGATCAAAAATTTGATCCCAAAATCAAGGGACATGGTCCCACCATGATCACCACTGAAATCATGAGGATACGAAATCCCATAGGCATACCGGGTGCGGTGCAAACAAAAGCATACGAAACGCTAAGTCCTACAAATGAACAAAGGACTAAAGTGCATGAAAAAGGGAAAACAAACGAACTGAAATGAGATATAAAGCAAATGTAAAGTGCAACCCTTAATTTTATTAATTTTTCTTTGATACCAGGTTACAATACATCTCCTTCCTTTTTAGGAGCTAGGAGCATTGGATATAGCTTTGTTACACCACGGATGGTACTCTTCCCTTCGGGATCTTTCGCGTGCCCACATTTGAAATGGGTGGGCCAAAAGTCATCTTCGCTTATGTGATTGCACCTATAGTTCCTTTTTTACCCTACAGTGTCGAGATCCTACGTTCAAAGAAACAACAAATGGTTAGTAGCACCTGTGGATGAAGGGAAATATGCAATCCCTAAATCCTCCGGTTAATGCATGCATAAAAATGATTAAAACGGTAATCAAAACATGTTAGAATAAGATGAAATTTGGATAGAAGCATGAAAACACTATTAGGAACACACTGCAAAAGGAACGGGCAAGAAATCGATTGTAGATTTCTAATCGCTCCGGGGTGGGACAATTAGGACTGTCATAAAATGTCAAAATAAAGCCTCCTAAATATCCCATCCATAGACCTTCAAAATACTTGCAATGTTGGGATTAGGAAAAATAGGGAATTTTGAGATGACCCAGAAGGCTAGATTCTATAGATTCGGCCCCAATATCCCTGTATCTGAAGATGCTCCCTGTATGTTAGTGATGGCAAAAAATAATGAAAAGACAGTCAAAACTCATTAGAATGGCATGAAATTTGAATGGAAGCATACATGAATGACATAAAATAAAATTAAAAATAAACAATAGGGAAAAGTTCTATATATTTCAAATCGCTCTAGGGTGGGGCAATTAGGCCTACAGTAATGCGGGGGGCACCCACGGGCAGGACGCCCACTGTTTGGGGCTTGATTTTGGCACAAATCCACTTGGGATGGGTCCAAAACCTCCTAGGGGGTTGTGTCAACAAATTTGGTGGGATATTGTGGCCAAATATTCAAGTTTTGGGTCCAGATTGTGCTTCCAATGTTCACCCAATAACCTCCCTTCCAAAAGAGAGATCAAGGATGTAAGAAGCACAAGTGAGGGGTGAGGATGTAATTCGATAGCACTCCATTGCTCCAAAATGCTCCTGCTCTCTTCTTTTTTGGGGGTGAGAAGACTCACCATTTTATAGACCTGAGGGTCTCTTGTGAATGAGCATGCAGGGGCGCCACTTAGCCATCATGCCTTCCTAGGGGAGAGAAGATTCCTCCCTGATTAAGGGCTCCATGACTGCCTCTTTGAGCTCAAAAATGCTCACTCGCACTCCCATGCATTAAAGGTGGAGTTGAGTGGCAGATCTGAGCTACCATTTTTCAAGGTTTGACCTTTTGCTTGTCAAACCTGCTATTCGCCCCACCCTAGAGTGAATGCTACTAATCGTCCCGGGGTGGGATGAATACCAGTTTGTAATCATCCCAGGGTGGAACGAGTAGGGAGCAGAGTGCCTAAAAGGTGCCAAATTGACCTCTGACCTTCCAAAACTTTTGTGGGAGTGGTTAGGACCACTCTTTAACCTCTAGGGGCTGTCCTAGGGGCATGTATGTCAATTCGATCAGTGCTTGTAGTCACATAATCGAATTGGTGCTATTTTGGTGTCTACATAGGCTCTCTTTTTTGAGGCCCAAGATTGTAGCACAAAGAGTAATGGTGGGGGTTTGATTCCCCAAGCCAGAGATGTTACTAAACCTCGGGTTTCTTCGTACACCCTCCAGCGTGGCAATTCTCCCCCTTGGCATATGGTAACGCTTGTGTTCATCTTTGAATTGCACAAATTTTATTTTATCGTACCTTTATAGAGAATCATCATGGTCCACACGTCAAGAAGCTCATGTCTTTGTGCCATCCTCAAAGATGAAAACATCAAACTTCTCATGACAAATTTTTAGGTGTGAGTGACTGTGATCCCCTCTATTACCGATGGACAGCTCATGTTTATTTTTCGTACTCTCACCAAATTCTGTTTGAGGTTTGAGCACATGATTGTCCAGGAAGCCCTCTTCACCGTCCACATAGTCACAGATGGCAAAAAATCTCCTCATTCCCTCACTACTATAGCTAAGTCACTCAACAAAGTCCACTCTAGACTGGTCCCTAGACTTTCTCTAGGCCCAAGAATGACTCAACTTATGTGTGATATCTCTGATATTTTAATTTATCTAGAGTTTCTTATCTCTCAAGCTTGTCAAAATCGTCCCAATTATGCCCTTGTTTGTTGAGCCCTTGTCTACCATCCGTGATCCCTTCCTCCTCGCCATGGCCATGATTGAGCCTGATACCCTTAGCTTGGAACCTGACATCGAAACCATTTTCAAGAACCACGAATTTCTTGCCTTTCTTAGGAAGTTTAGGGGTCTCGATGATAAAATTAGGAAGGATTTTGTTAATTCGTGGGTGAACGACGAGGTCACTATGAGAGGTTTGAAGTTTAATGTCAATGCAACTCTGATGGCAGAGATTACTAAACTACCAAATGAGGGGTTTAAGCTCCATAGAGACAACCACACCATCCAGGAAGAGCTGAAGCACTTTGTCGATAAGGGCAAGAAACTGGTTAGAAACTAGAAAGGCATCGTCTAGAAAGATTTTTCGGAGCTGTGGTGAACTTTAATCCCTGTGATGCAGTACATCACAGTGGACAAGATTGATGAACCGATGAGGAGCTTTCACTTGGCATTCCTTAATCATCTAAGGGATGTCAAAGAGGTTAACATTCTTGAATATCTTCGAAGATCCATGGAGGTAACCATAGAGAATTTTCACAAGAAAGTGGCCACTCATGTCAAGCACCAAGGCCTTTTTTTGATTATTTATAATAATATTATCCATAAAGTGGCAGCCAAGGTGACCATAAACCCAGTCATTTGTTTTGAAGAGGACAAACTACCTATCGAGGCTGTGATGAACAATCGCGGGTTTTACAATTGCAAAAACTCACCTAGGAATGCGCTAGGTAAAATAAAGTGTTTGGACCAACTGATGAAGCCCATTGAATCCACGACAACGGAGAGCACAGAGCCAAAGTTTGATCAGTCTTTCAGGGATGCCAAAATCATGGCCAAGGCCAGGCGCGACCCCTCAGAGATTCTGACTGAGATGTTGGAAAATATCTACTAGTCTTAGATGAGAGCCATGACCAGCCTTCAACATGTGATCCGCGTTTCCAAAGCCATCTGTGCCAACAAAAGTTAAACGTTCAAGGCCATCAGCCCAAATCCAATTAGCGAAAAGGAAAGTATGGAAGTTTTAACTCCGGAGTAATTTGGTCTTGCTGTGTTTCCTGTTCTGCTCCTTAGTTTCTTTTTAGTTGGGTTTCCCTCTGGTTTGTTCTTTCCAGTTCTGTTCTAGCTTGTGTATAAGAAGTTTCTTTTTTTTTTTGCTTAGTGGTTAAATCTGTCTTAATTTTTCATTGATCTTCTTTGTACAAGGTTCAGGACCCTTTCAAAATCCTTTCTACCAATAAAACATGTTTTGTCAAATTATTACGTGTCCAGGTCAGTGAAAATTGTAGCTTGGACGGTGTTGCCTGCCTATCGTAATAAGCACGTTATAAAAATGATTTCTACTAATTTGCATACGCAGGTGCTTAAAGTCGGTTTCTACGGACAGTGACAACTTCTAGAACCAGAAGAGTATAACTGTGCGCTCCCAAGCGGAGCCTTGCCCACTGTTTAAGCAGCCGTTGACGAAAAATATTGCGGAATCCTTTAGAAGGAAACTTGTCTTGACAATATTGTCAACACTAACTGTTATAAATTTTTAAAAATATCATGTGGTTTGACAGAAATTTGAGGTAGTCGAGAGGCCTGCAATTTATCCGTACCCTTATCGCGTCAAGTCAAGATTGGATGACGATTAATGTAACCATAACGGATATTTTAGAAAGAAACGCAATGTTCTCTGTGTCAGCGTAGTAAATCTCCCAATATCTGGTTGGTATATCTGAGATAATAGAGCACTTTCCTCTTAAACATCTTAAAATTCCGATGAACCATCTCTTTCCTCTGGGTAGAGAGGATTTGTACATATGTCCGTTTAAGTCTACGTCTTAAATTCATAGGAGCACATTAAAATACGTGTCGGAATGCTTAAAAAAACGTAGAATAAAACGGATAATTCCAGCGTATTGGTCACCAACTTTGTACCATGAAAACAGATACCGTAAGTCATTGGATAAAGCAACTTTATGAGTGTTTTTAAATGTTAAAAGTGTCCTTGATATCTACTACGAACTCTTCTTGAGGGTCCATGCCAATCCAAGGACAAGGTAATGTATTAGAGAAGAGGAAATTTTTAGGAATATATTATTTAAAATAAATGTTTGAAAATAATATAATGAACCTAGCAGAGGATCAAATTGGAGGAGGAAATTTTATTTTATCATTACAAATCAAGTATGTGGAAAAGAAATTCACAATGAATGTAGAACATAAAATGAATCAGAGAAACAGCTGCCGGCATGCGACTAGAAAACAGCTGCCGACATGCCGCTAAAATTTGACCCCTCAGCTTTGAAAATTTTGAAAGTTCACATATGAACAAGAAAGACGTTCCTGTCAGCTGTTCTCAGAGACGATAGATTCCTAGTAATATTTGTCATGTTAACAAGTCAAATTAGGTTACGTATTCCTGCGTAAGAGACAGAAATCTATACACGGTTTGTACCTTAAATTTATTAATAACAATTTTTAATAAATAATAATAAACCAAAAATAAATTAATGAATTTTGATTATAAAATAATATTTTAAAAAACAATTATGACGAATAAGTTTGACCAAGCTCGGTGTAATATTCAGAGTTTACACAATCATCTTCACGTGTTTAAAAATATTTAATATAAACTCTTTCATATTATTTTTAATTTAAAATGACTTATTCATGATTAGTAAAGTTGAATAAATAAATTAGTAAAGTAATGTATTTAAAACTTTATTCAAATTATGGCCTAAGTTAGGAATGTTGTATGAATTTAGTTATGTATTTGGTTATAAAATGATTGAAATATTCAAATAAATATTATATTTTTTATTTGTAATTGGATACAAAAATTTATGAATTGGAAGATTAATATAAGGTTTTTAAGATATTTAAATTTTTTTCAAATACAACTAAATTAGTAAGATTTTAAAATTTAATTTTATGTTGATAGCGATTTATAGAGGTGATGGACCAATCATAGTAGGCAGGTTTGGCAAGTTTGAAGAGTTTGGCAGATTAACAAAGTAGTAGGTCTAGCATCGAAGAGGACCATGGTTCATGTGAACAAGGTGAAGAAGACAGATTTTTTAAAACCGTTTGACCCATGTGCTAAATCGTGGTTCAATGCCTTAATCGAAAAACATAAATCTCACAAGTGGTGATTCAACCTCTAACCTATGAGCAGAGAGCTTATGGTGATGACCTGACAAACATGTTGTCAGAACAAGGAGAAATATCTTTAGTGGTAAAATTTGTTGGGGTCAGGCCAAAGTTGGATGCCATTAGGAAATGGGCTTGGGAGAAGTGGAAACCTCTTGGTTACATGGAGATTGTGGCATTGTCCATAAGCTTCTTTTGGGTGAAACTTAACTATTTGGAGGATTGTGATAGGATCCTCCAAGGGGGACCTTGGTTCTTTGGTCGAAGATATCTTTTTCTAAGAAAATGGAGCTTGAATTTTGATCCCTTTTTGTAGTGCATTGATTTAGCACTTGTGTGGGTGTGTTTGCCTGGTCTTCTAATTCATTTTTGGCATGAGGATATCCTTGCTAATATAGCTAGAAATATTGGACATATGATAGTTGTGGACCTTACTACCCTAGCTTTTCAAATGATATTTGGTAGGATATACGTTAATACTAATCTGAGGTAGGAGTTGTCAAAATTCATCAAGCTGATTTCCATTTATAGGTCATGGAATGAGGTAATAGAGTAAAAAAACCTAATGATTAAATGCGATATTTGTAATAATGTTGGACACCCAAGTTTTACCTACAATACCCAAAGAAATAATTCTCAATATAAACAAAAATGGATTTGAAGACAATATGATAATAATATTAAAGTAGGAAACCTCAATGCCAATGGCAAGGTAGGCAAAGCAAACGGATTGAATAGAAGACAAGAAATGAGATAAAAGGAGAATGAGCCACTAGAGGAGGGAGAAATTAATGATACAAACAATGAGTTAAACCACCCATCCCCAAATCCTATCGTTAAAAACTATGCTCCTCTTTCTAATATCTTCTCTTGTTTAAATGAAGTAGATGAAATTTTAAACCTTTGATTAAGGTGTTAGACAATTATGTGTCTACCCTAGATCCTCCCCAAAGGATTGACCCCAAATTTTTAGAGGATACTTAGTTAGTAGTAAGAAAATACAAAGCAGGGGCTGATTTTATCTTAAGATATTTTTAAAAGGAAAACAAGAAGAGGGTTCAACCCAAATTAGAATCATTAGAAGTCGCTCTGGATGTGGGATCAGAAAGAGGGTTGGATAGACTATTAACAACAGTCACAATCTAGAAATAAATAGCCTAGGATGTAGCCAATGCTACCTAAGTAGTCTTAAATTTTGGGGGGATAAACATCCCACAAAATCTAAAAGAGGTAATTATGGTCAAATGGAAAGATGAAAGCAAATCTAAGATAATTAACTTATTATGGAAAGATGCAAATATGGTGATCAACCATGTAGTTGGATATTCAAGAGGTCTTTTATGTTTTTGAGATAAAAGAAAGATAGAAGATAGATTTGTGGTGAGCACAATATGGTGTATAACAATATTTTGACATAACTTGGATACCAAGCAGAATTAGATACTAATTGATGTATATAGTCCTAACACATTAGTTGGAAGGAGAAAATTATGGTCAAATCTTAACTAGGTGAGGAACACCTTTAGAGGAATCCCATGGATCATAGCAAGATATTTTAATTTCCCCCTTAATCCTCTAGACAAGAAATAGGGCTCCTCAATCCCCTTTGAACGAATGCAAGATCTTAGATATTTTGTTAATTCCAATGAACTAATGGACATTGATTTACAAAGAAAGCAATATACTTGGAATAATAGAAGATTAGGTTACCATATAATTCAAATCAGATTGGATAGGTTCTTGGTTTCACAAGAGGTTTTGACTATTTTTTGGACACTCAACCCTCATGATTCTACCAAAAATTGGATCTAATCACAATATGATCATTTAGAAAATGGTGGAGGATGGGAAAAAGTATAACATCCATTTTAGGTTTGAGCTTATATGGTTGAAACATGAATACTTAGCCCCTAAAATTAAATATTGGTGTAAGGTTACTGGGAAGTTGAGATGCATTAAACAAAAATTGATGACATGAAATACATTTGTGTTTGTAAATTTGATCAAAAATAAACTGGAGTTAAAGGATCAGTTAGCTGAAATAGACAAATCTATAAGCCAAGGTGTTCTGAAAAAGGAAATTAGGTTGAAGGAAAAAGTGTCGTGTTTAGAATACCACAACATTTTAGCTTGTGGAGAAGTACACTAGAAGAAAAAGTCCAAAATTTGTTGGCTAAAAGAGAGGGATTGTAATAAAAATTATTTTATGTTTCTACCCTTCATCATCAAATCTATAATAAGATTAGGGAAGTGCTCAAACATGATGGTTCCATTGTGAATGATATTGAATATATCAAGGCTAAAGAAATGAGGTTCTTTTAAGAGATCCTTGGGGTAAATGAAAAGGTTGGATTGGAGTTGTAGAATCAATGCTCAAACACATGTCTCATTTGATTAATAAAAATATTAATGAATATATCTTAAGTCAATTATATAAGGAGGAAATAAAAAAGCATCCTTTGATTTAGGAGGGGATAAAGCTTTGGGACCATATGGTTTCTTGATAGCCTTATTCCACCATTTATAGAATATAGTGGGTATAGATATTGTTCAATCCATAAAATAAGTCTAGGAATCCCACTTTGTCTCTACTAATGTCAATTCTACTTTCTTGGCATTAATCCCTAAAATTGTAGGGGCTAGGGATGTCAACCAATTTAGACCTATAAGTTTATATTTATGAACCTCAATTCTCATTACAATAAACCATTCACCAATATGCAAAAATATAGAACATGCATACACAAATAATATGCACAATAATAATCCACACAATAAAATTGAGATTGATAATACCCTTGAGGTAGGGAACACCATACAATGCTCCTTATTGTAAGGAAGCCACTCCACTGGATCTCTAGCTCCATGAGCCAATATTACTATAAGAATACTTCATACATATACTTTTACAATAGAGGTACATCTCTCTTTATACAAGAGTGTGATGGTTCACCTTCCATGAGTTACAAGATCACCCATGTAGTGGTTCACCTTCCATGAGTTCCAAAGTGCATAATAATATGACAATATTTTCCAATGGTTACATATCTGATTCTATGGCATACTTATTTATATTTTGACATGTGAAATTCCTTACTCAATAATTAATTTATGACTCACACCATTATACAATACAATATTAAATTAATAAGTACCTATCTTGGGTACCTAACATTCCATCCCTCTTAAAAAATGTTTCGTCGTAAAAACATTAGAAGACACTAAATAATAAGATCTTTTGAGCCGTGTTGAGTACTAGAACCAATCTCGATAATCCATCCATACTAGTGGAACCCTAATTGGTGGTGATCTCCGTTGATGTTGATGTGTCATATTTCTATTTGAGTAGCCAAAACTGCTTAGTTGGCTCCATGCTTCCATTGATCACCTTCCATTAGTTACAAGATCACCCATGTGGTGGTTCACATTCCATGAGTTACAAAGTGCATAATAATATGACAATATTCCTTGTGGTTACATATGACAATATTTTCTAATGGTTATATATATGATTCTATGACATACCTATTTCTAATTTCACATGTGGCCTTCCTTACTCAATAGTTAATTTATGACTCGTACCATTATACAATACATTATTAAATTATTAAGTATCTATCTTGGGTATTTAACATTCCATACTCCTTACAAAATATTTCATCCTCGAAATATTAGAAGAGACTAAATAAAGTGATATTTTAAGCCATGTTGAGTACTAGAACCAATCTCGATCATCCATCCATATTAGTGGAACTCTTATTGGTGGTGGTCTTCGTTGATGTTGATATGCTATATTTCCACTTGAGTAGCTAAAACTACTTAGTTGGCTTCATGCTTCCACTAATCACCTTCCATGAGTTACAAGATCACCCATGTAGTGGTTCACCTTCCATGAGTTAAAAAATGCATAATAATATGACAATATTACTTGTGTTTACATATGATAATATTTTATGATGGTTACATATATAATTCTATGACATACATATTTCTAATTTGACATGTAGCCTTCCTTACTCAATAGTTAATTTATGACTCATACCAATACACAATACAATATTAAATTATTAAGTACCTATCTTGGGTACCTAACATTCCATCCCTCTTACAAAATATTTCATCTTTGACACATTAGAAGAAATAATATAATCTTTTGAGCCATGTTGAGCACTAAAACCAATCTTGATCATCCATCCATCCTAGTGGAACCCTAATTGGTGGTGGTCTTCGTTGATGTCGATATGCCATAAGGTTTGGATTAAAGGTCTGATGGCTAAAGTCAATGTGTTCTTCTGGTTGGCAATTCAAGGAAAGTGCCTTACTCTTGATAATATTCAAAAATTAGGAATGATTTTCCCTAATAAGTGCTTCCTGTGCGATAGGGATTTTAAATTAACTTTCCACTTATTTTCCTATTATGCCTATACCCTTGAAGTATTCTGTCAATTATTTTTGGAGTTGGGTGTTGCTTGGGTTCTTCCCAACTCACTGCAAGACATTGTTGTTCAATGGATCTCCCCCTTCTCCTCTCACCACCTACGCCATTTTTTAAAATTTGGGTTACCCCATATATGGTGGCAGGTGTGGAACAAAAGGAATGCTCATGCCTTTAAAAATATTTGCCATCCTAAGTCATCAGTCTCCTCGAGGGCCATTGTAGATATAGTGGAAAATGTGAAAGCTTTAAAATTAGATTCGATAACTTGTGAAGGGGATATAAGTTTGAAGAGATCATTGGATTTTTTAACTCAACCTCAAAATATAGTGAGTAGGGTGAGTCAAGATAGCGCTAGCACAATTTGGGAAACCCCTCCATTGGGTTGATTGAAATTCAACTTTGATGAAGCTTCTAAAGGAAACCCAAGTCCAGTGGGTGTAGGGGGTTTTTTTAGAAACTCGGAGGACAAAATCCTTCTTGCCTTTGCTGAAAACTTGGGTCACCAAACCAACTATTTTTTTGAAGCTCAAGAATTATTTCAAGGTGTTTTCCAATTGAATTGGGTGAATTGCAGGAAACTAATCATAGAAGGAGATTCACTTAATGTTATCAACATGATTAATGGTAACAAAAATACCTCTTGGACTGTTGCAAAAATTTATAATTGAAGCTAGGAGAATGATTCAAAATTTAGAAGAAATCCAATTCATGCACCGGTTTAGGTAAGGTAACAAAGCTATGGACTTCCTGGCTAATTGAGGTCTTACGTAGAAAGATCTTCACATTTGAATAGGTAATTGCCTATATGACCTTAGATCATTGGATAATGAATTTAGACAAATATCAAACTAGAGTCAGAATACTTAGGGTGGGTGGTTGGAACCATCCCCATTGGATGTTGCTTTTTGAATGATTTAGTCGATCCTGTGTACTCGATTTTTTGCCTATGTTTATCCATGCAGGCCTACATGCCCAACTTTTATCTTTCTATGTGTTTGGGTTTGTTCAATTAGTATATGTTAGTTTGGGTGTAGGTAGTTGTGTCCAAGGGCTAGTTCGATTTAATGTTTGAAGTGTCCTCAGTATTCTAGTAATTTGAGATTAACTTCTTTTTGTTATAAGTTTTGAAGGTCCTTTCAAAATTCTTTTCGTCCAACTAATAAAAAAAAACATACTTAAACTTGGTGACTCTCATTTTTAATCAAATAACCATAACAATAATTTGATGAAAATAGCATGAGAAGAAGATGACATTTTATTAAAATAATTGGTGAGGACACTAACATGAGAATAAAACACTCATTTATTGAAAGAATTGGTTGTTCCTAGGTAGCCAAGTTCAATTTGGCCACTCAATTTTGTAAAGCTTCTATAACTTTAGACCTTTTTGGCATCTCTTCAATGTAGATAGATTTCATTTCACAATAGTATGAGGTTCACATGATGGAAGAGGAATACGTTCTCACACCATATTAAGTCCATAACTGTTGCCATAGCATCAACGAATCGACCTCATATTTTGCAAATATTAAATATTTTTCAAACACTAACTCTTGCTGATATATATTGTTTTCCTGTAGTATGTTGTGGCTCATGTCGAACTGATTCAAATTAACCTGTGCTTTCCGAAGCTCTACTTTCGTAATTATGATTTGTGATTGCAGCTTTGAAACTTGCTTCTGTGATTGCCATACTGTACCTATGCAACCGTAGATGGGGTCACATAGTCTTGTAGTTGGTTCATATACGATGCTATTTACAGCATCTTCTCTTTTCTCAGGCTCAACATCCTGGAATACTGAAACAACATAAAAACAATAAGGTTGATTCAAATAATGTAATCAGTACAGGTACTGACTTGTTAGGGGTTTATGTGTTATATTTGTTATGTTACATTGTGCTTGCTATTTTGGATTAGACTAAGATTCCTTTTTTTTGGAACATTTTTTGAAAGGGAAAAAATGAAACTCAACTTGAATTATTTTGAGCATATTGCTCATTCCAAATATTTTATGAGGTATTAAGAACCTCCGAGGGTTGTCTAGTGGAAAGTATGGAGCAAGCAAACATTTTTCTCTGTATTTTCTTCTCAATATCTTGCAAGTTGCGCATGGGTATGCGATCTGAGGGAGCTTTTCTAATTTTTGGTCCATCTGCATAACTAAACACCAGATCTATTTATTACAGAGATAATGATCATTAATGTATAATTTTACCACTAGCAAAGAACACAGCATACCATATCCAATGTTGACAAATGCTATAATTGTAATAAAATTCGTGAAAGCTTACCTTCGCTCAAAAATTGCATATGATCATATTTTTGGGAAGAGTATGATATGTAATTCAATTGACAGCAAATCAAAGAAGAACGAAGGATAGATGAGCTCTTTGGGGTATATATAAAGGGAAGGTCAAGCGTGGAGCACTTGACTTTTGTGTATTGATGAGTGTCATCAATCACACCATTTAATCATTATAATTGTCAATCCAGGGCGGTGTCCAAGGCTATATACGAAAGGAGATATAGGCAGCTTGAAAATCAGCTCATTCAGAAAAATAGGCTTTATTGATGAGACAAGTCAGTTTTGGGGGTTTTTGGTGTCACCACTAGTCTTATGAACTGAATTAGAATATTAATTACATTTGCTAAAGAAGAAGTGCAAAAATGGAAAGGTTGCAGAAAACTAAAACTAATTACCCTTGCAAAATCTAAAATAATAGGAATAAAACCTATTTACGCTTTGCAAAATGAAAATGACAGAAATAACAACTTTGCAGAAATTTAATTCTAATGGCACTAGCAGAATGGAAATAACAAAAATGAAAAGAATTGCAGAATTGAAATGCACACTCAACTAATTAATCACACAATGGAGAATATCAAAATGCTGGAAATAACTGATGAAAATAGGAAAAAAACTTATGCTAGGTGGTCAGCTGCCATGCACACACATCTACTACTAAAAATATGACTTGCATTTACTAAAACACAGTTAAGAATAGAAAATAAAATATGACAAGTCTCTGCTTAATCTACTGCAGCAAAAGTTGCAGAAAAACCTGTCACCAATAAGCCTTCTTCTAAACCTGGAAGTGGCCCTTGCTCCCCTGTTCCAGAAGAAGGCAAAAAAACTCTCTTAACTACTTAAACACTCAGACATTTAATGGGACAAAATATGAATGAGAAATCCTGCACTTTATTTAGTCTCAAGCAACATTACAATATTTGCAGGAAAACCTGCTAAAAATTGCAATTTGCCACAGATCTACTTTCTTACCACAAGTCCTATCCTTATTCTCTACTTCTCTACTTCTCTACCTCTCTACCTCTCTACCTGGCTCAACCAACATGGGAGCCTATTATTTATAACATTCTATTACATATGCCAATCCATTCTGTTGTTGCCTTTCAGGGATTTAGCAACTGTTCTAAAGAAGTCTTCCTAAAATGCAACAAATTGTTATGCTGCAGCATATCCATTTTCCTTGTTGTGTGTCATCCATTGGGAGAAATGCATTGGAAGGGGTGAGAAGACTCCTCATATAGCTAGATCCATCTTCATCTCACCATTTGCCACCTTTTTGACCATTTTGTTTATAGTTTTGACCAAAACTGGTCCTGTTCTGCTCATTCCGTGCTCCATAATATCAGGTAGTGTAACAGTTTTGCACTTATCCATGCATCAGATGTGTAAGAAAGTGGTTTTGATTGACTAAACAGTCTTCCTTCATTCCCAGAAGACCAATTCTATAGATTTTACATGCTGGAATTGACAAATTCCAAGCCATGCTATTTATTGATAGTTGGCTGGAATTTGTATGATTGTTTCTAGATTTCCTGCAATTCAATATTTTGATTGGTTGCTCCTATTTGGATCACGTGGAAGTGTTGGCAAGTGGAGAAAGAGTCACTCCTAGCCTCCCTCATCTGTTTCCAAGTGTTTCCTACATATTTAATTGACAAATTCCATGCCTTCCTTCATAGTGACAGGTGGTTGGAATTTGTATGGACTGTCACCTATTTTTTTACAGTAGTCAAAACATGCCCAACTGCCCTTTTGGAGTGCTTATAACTTTTGCCTCGTAACTCCAATGTACACCAAATTTTACCCACATGTTCTTGGCTGTATGAATTACATCTGGTTCAATTTTCAGCTCTTAACTCCTCAAGAATTACTCCCAACATTGCTGTCAAGTTGGCATCTAACACAGATTTTTACCAGAATTTCCAGCAGTCAAAAAGTGTGAAACTATCATTTTGTGGGCCCCATAACTTCCAGATTATTTGTCCATATGCCTTAAAATTTGGGTCATGTGTTCTCTCCATTATGAAATATAATTGGTATGAATTTGGTTCCTTAAATTTCTTTGGATCATTCCCAGTAGATCCACCAATATGCCCCTTAACGCAGATTTGCACCTGTTAACAACTCAAAAAACTAAGGCATGAGCTCCAAAATGATGTAACCTTCATAACTTTTTATCTACAACTCGGATTGACTTGCTTCAAAAAGCAAAGTTGTAGTTCTCGATGAGAGGAATCTATCCATGCCATCAGAATGTAATTTTACTATAGTATGACATCAGAATTGACATGATACTCATTTTTGACCTTTTACAAGTAAAATGCTTAAAATAGTCAAAACAGGGGTATAATGTTTCTAACATAAAATCATGTAAAAAATTAACAATTAATATATTCTAATCAACTATTTGGCAATTTAACTTTGTATATTTAATAATATGGCAGTTTTTATATGTTAACCATAGTGCAAAATGAGGCATTTCCAGTCCTCATCATTCCCCCCAACTTGAACTGATGCATGCCCTCATGCATCCCAGTAGGCCTAGCAATATGCAGGTTTTATCCTGTTAAACATATTTTGCCACCTGAGAATTTTATTCTTGTTGTACTAAACATTTTCAATTAGCACAGGTATTTCATTTTTTTGTATACAACCTTGCAATTTTTCAACTTTTTTTTTTCTTTTCTTTTTTTTTTTCTTGTTTTTATGTTGCTCTTTATTTTTTTCCTTTGCAATTTCTAATGTGCCCTACTGTTCTGCAACATTTGCAAGAATTTTTGGCACACTTTGTCTCGGTTTGAAGCCTGCTTTAGAATGAGACTGTTGTTCTGAAGATGCTTCAAAATTTATTGCAGTAGGAGTAAAACAAAATCTTCAGGTGTTGAATTTTCCATGCAACTAAGGGCAGAAGGGGGTGTTTCTTGACATTTTTAACTTGCCAATATTATATGAATAGTTTATGCCAAATACCGATTATTATATATTAAATGCTAAATGCTTACTATGACTGAATGCAAGAAACACATACCTTACTGTCCTAAAAATTTATCATGCACCTTACAAGCTGCTTCTGATGATTGTTGGCAAGATATCTGAAAACATAAACATAACACATGTGCAGTGTGAAATTTGTACAATGGTGGAACAATGATGGGTGGATCAACAAGGCAATGCATGCCAAAAACCGGTTTTCATGCAAGCCAATTCAGCAGCGCCTCTGAGAAGGTTTTCACTACCAAATTATTCATTTTTTTTCATTTTTCTTTTCCTTTTTTTTATTTTCTTTTTTTTTCATTTTTTTTTATCAGAAGAGGCTGCCATTTCTGGTTTTCAACCAACTTCCATCTTTTCAAGGGCTTCAATGAGATAGAATGTATCTCATGAGGCTACAATGTGAGAGAATTTCTCTCATTCTTGATAAGAACAATCCTTATTCTGCAAAAACATGTCAATTTTTCTGTATGAAAACATCTTTTTCAGCTAAAAGCTTGCAACAATGATGCAACCTTCCTTCCATACAAGTAGTAATAATCTTCTTGTGTCATCATTGTCTCTGTATTTTTGGAAATGAAGTATTGACCTCATTAGTTCTTCTCTCTACTGAAATTGATGCATATCCTCATGTATCTTCATTTTGTGGGACATGCCTTATGCTGCAATTTTTCTCTTTTCTTTTGTTTTTCCTTTCATTTTTTTCTTCTTTTCTCTTTTTTTTTCTTTTTTTCTCTTTTTTTTTTTTGTTTTTTCAAGATTCAAAGATATGATCATTTGGAATCTTTGTCAGAAGAGGAAACCTCTTCTACCTTATGCAAATGTAACTGTGTGAAAGATTGAGCAAACTCCACCTTTGTTAGTGGTTGATGGTACACCTGTAAAAGATGTCCATTCACCACTAATGTCCTCCTTAAATCATCAATCGAAGAAAGTTGAACAACTTCATTCTCAAACTCCTTTGATTCATCCTTGCTGCTTTTAATGTGATCATCATGCCACATTTTCCAGTTTTGTTGAGTGAACTCTATTTGGTGAAGTGCTTCCAACCAAAGTTCATCAAATGCATTCAACTACAAAATCTATTTTTTTGTACCTGCAACAACTCAATACCAATTGCTAAAGATGCATAAAGTGTTAGTAAAGCATCATGATGACATCCATGAAGAAAACTATTTTGTACTGGAATGGGTGACAATTTTTCAAAATTCTGCTTTTCATCATTCCATAATAATTGTTGAACAGTAGTTGGTTCATTTTTAATATCTGAAATATGAACATTTTCAGCAAAAACAAACTTTTTGGATGAATCCAACTCTTCTTCATTACCCTTTACAACTATGGAGCCCAAAATCGAAATATTCTTTTCATTTTCCTTATGTGATTCAAGAAACAATGAACTTCCTAGACAATCATACTTGGGTGGAGTAAGTTTTCTTGCAAGCAAGTCTACTGATTTTCCACCTATTTGTATGGTTTCAGGATATACTTTCTTTTTTCTTGGTTTCTTAAAACACATTTCTTGAACAATCTTATTAATGATTGGTACATCTTTAATAGCTTGAAGTAAAGGGATTTTAACAATTAAATGTGTTAATTCCTTTATCCAATCTGATTGTGAAGATGTCAATTTTGATATTTCAAACTGTTCAAGACATGGTACTTTCTTTGATGAGTCATATTTTTCTTTTTCTTCTTCTTGTTTCAGTGCAGATTTACTTTCATGCTCATTCCTTTTAGCTCCTATTTCTACACTGGTAAGTGGAATATTTTCAAGAAGTGGTTTTGAACACAACTGAGTTTTATCATAGTCACAAGCATTTATTATGGTTGTATTTTCTGATTCAACCATAGATACAGGGGTTACCTGTTTAACATTGTTAGGATTGGCCATAGGTTGAGCTGAAAACAGAGGTTGTTTTTCCTTTTGTTGTTGTTGTCCATGAGAGAAACTATGGGTATGAGTGGGCAACAAATTTGATTTTTATTTTTGATAATGTTGCTGCCCTTTGTATAGTTTTTGTTGTTGTACCCATTGATATCCCTATAGTTTTGGCTGTAACCATGGTGGATGTTGTTGATTCCATTGTTGTTTCATCCAGCCATGTTGAGACAATTCTTGGGAATATGCCCATGGTGGTTGATTCCAACATTGTTGAAGTGGACCTATAGTAGACCATGGCATATACCAAGGATTATTTCCCCAATGTGTAGGAAATTGAGAAGCATTCTGATATGGAAACTTAAGAAAATTATCTCCTTGTCTTTGTCCTACAAAGTTGTATTCTTTCATAGGTTGAGACTATTTTTCAAAGACACTTTTGAGTTCTGGTAACAAACTACATTGATTTGTGGGGTGTCCTTTTTGACAAATGCTACAAGTAGCAGGTATAAATGTTTTGTTTAAAGGACAGTCATGAAGAGAGTGTTGCTTCTCATTACATTTTGAACAATAGATGATTGAAGGTTCAACAGATTCATTCTTTTCATCTACTGCTTTATCAAGATGTACTAAAATATCAGCCTCTTCCATGCATTCTTTCAAATCATTTGTGTTACTACCAGTTTTGTTTTTTCTATGCCTTGAATGAGAATAATTTTTACAAAGTTTAATGATTTCCTGAAATTCAAGTGCATTTGCATCTCCTTTCCCTAAGATATCCAATGCATCCCTAAATTTATCTTGCAGTCCTCTTAAGAATATGACTTTGCAAATTTCAGGTTCAACACTTCCACATCTCTTATGAACAAAAGAAAATTTGTCTAGATAGTCTTCTAAGATTTCATTTTCCTCTTGTTTCATTGTAAGAAATTCATCATTTTGATTCTTGACTTGACAATATTCTTGGTATCTCTCCAAGAATATGTTTTCCATATCATCCCAAGTTCTAATTGAATCAGGTGCTAAGGTGATAAACCATCGTAGAGCTGACTCTTTAAGAGTGGAAGGAAATAGTTTGAGCTTTTGATTGTCATTAGTGTAATCATGAGCTTGACATACAATTTTAAACTCAAACAAAAACATATCAGGATCTTCAGATGTAGTTCCCTTGAAAGTTGGTAACACTGAAGGTGAAATGGCCTTCATGGGAGCATATTGATTAAGATCTAATTGAATGGGATTTTGAAAAGTTTTGGCAGGTGCACTAGTTGTACTAGGATAGAACACATTACTAGCTCTCCCTAGATTCTCTTGTGACACTTCCATTATAGGTTCCCAAAAACAATTATAAATCTTGTCAAATTTTCCTGAGTGTATGGATTTGTCAAGAGAAAGTGGTGTTGAACTACTGATTTTTCTTTCTTGTAATAATTTCTCAAAGGATCCTGCAGTTCTTGAAGTGGATGATTGTGATTCTTTGAAAATTCCAACATTTTTGGAAATCAAAAATTTAGAAAATTTTGACATAATTTCAACCTCTTGTAAAAAAATTTCTTCCTATGGTTTCTTGCTTATTTTCTAAATGGGCTGAAATGCAATTTACCAAAAATTATTACTTATACCAGTCATTTATCCATATTTCACTCTAAATTTCACAACTTAGCACAATTAATAATTATTGGGCTGCTTTTACCTTCTAACAACACCGTGGTCCCCGACAACGGTGCCAAAAATGATGAGTGTCATCAATCACACCATTTAATCATTATAATTGTCAATCCAGGGTGGTGTCCAAGGCTATATACGAAAGGAGATATAGGCAGCTTGAAAATCAGCTCATTCAAAAAAATAGGCTTTATTGATGAGACAAGTCAGTTTTGGGGGTTTCTGGTGTCACCACTAGTCTTATGAACTGAATTAGAATCTTAATTACATTTTCTGAAGAAGAAGTGCAGAAATGGAAAGGTTGCAGAAAACTAAAACTAATTACCCTTGCAAAATCTAAAATAATAGGAATAAAACCTATTTACGCTTTGCAAAATGAAAATGACAGAAATAACAACTTTGCAAAAATTTAATTCTAATGGCACTAGCAGAATGGAAATAATAGAAATGAAAAGAATTGCAGAATTGAAATGCACACTCAACTAATTAATCACACAATGGAGAATATCAAAATGCTAGAAATAACTGATGAAAATAGGAAAAAAACTTATGCTAGGTGGTCAGTTGCCATGCACACACATCTACTACTAAAAATATGACTTGCATTTACTAAAACATAGTTAAGAACAGAAAATAAAATATGACAAGTCTCTGCTTAATCTGCTGTAGCAAAAGTTGTAGAAAAACCTGTCACCAATAAGCCTTCTTCTAAACCTGGAAGTGGCCCTTGCTCCCCTGTTCTAGAAGAAGGCAGAAAAACTCTCTCTTAACTACTTAAACACTCAGACATTTAATGGGACAAAATATGAATGAGAAATCCTGCACTTTATTTAGTCTCAAGCAAAATTACAATATTTGCAGGAAAACCTGCTAAAAATTGCAATTTGCCATAGATCTACTTTCTTACCACAAGTCCTATCCTTATTCTCTACTTCTCTACTTCTCTACCTCTCTACCTAGCTCAACCAACATGGGAGCCTATTATTTATAACATTCTATTACATATGCCAATCCATTCTGTTGCTGCCTTTCAGGGATTTAGCAACTGTTCTAAAGAAGTCTTCCTAAAATGCAACAAATTGTTATGTTGCAGCATATCCATTTTCCTTGTTGTGTGTCATCCATTGGGAGAAATGCATTGGAAGGGGTGAGAAGACTCCTCATATAGCTAGATCCATCTTCATCTCACCATTTTCCACCTTTTTGACCATTTTGTTTATAGTTTTGACCAAAACTGGTCCTGTTCTGCTCATTCCGGAGCTGCTCCGGAATATCAGGTAGTGTAACAGTTTTGCACTTATCCATGCATCAGATGTGTAAGAAAGTGGTTTTGACTGACTAAACAGTCTTCCTTCATTCCCAGAAGACCAATTCTATAGATTTTACATGCTGGAATTGACAAATTCCAAGCCATGCTATTTATTGATAGTTGGCTGGAATTTGTATGACTGTTTCCAGATTTCTTGCAATTCAATATTTTGACTGGTTGCTCCTATTTGGATCACGTGGAAGTGTTGGCAAGTGGAGAAAGAGTCACTCCTAGCCTCCCTCATCTGTTTCCAAGTGTTTCCTACATATTTAATTGACAAATTCCATGCCTTCCTTCATAGTGACAGGTGGCTGGAATTTGTATGGACTGTCACCTATTTTTTTATAGTAGTCAAAACATGCCCAACTGCCCTTTTGGAGTGCTTATAACTTTTGCCTCGTAACTCCAATGTACACCAAATTTTACCCACATGTTCTTGGCTGTATGAATTACATCTGGTTCAATTTTCAGCTCTTAACTCCTCAATAATTACTCCCAGCATTGTTGTCAAGTTGGCATCTAACACAGATTTTTACCAGAATTTCCAGTAGTCAAAAAGTGTGAAACTATCATTTTGTGGGCCCCATAACTTCCATATTATTTGTCCATATGCCTTAAAATTTGGGTCATGTGTTCTCTCCATTATGAAATATAATTGGTATGAATTTGGTTCCTTAAATTTCTTTGGATCATTCCCAGTAGATCCACCAATATGCCCCTTAACGCAGATTTGCACCTGTTAACAACTCAAAAAAAACTAAGGCATGAGCTCCAAAATGATGTAACCTTCATAACTTTTTATCTACAGCTCGGATTGACTTGCTTCAAAAATAAAAGTTGTAGTTATCGATGAGAGGAATCTATCCATGCCATCAGAATGTAATTTTACTATAGTATGACATCAGAATTGACATGATACTCATTTTTGACCTTTTACAAGTAAAATGCTTAAAATAGTCAAAACAGGGGTATAATGTTTCTAACATAAAATCATGTAAACAATTAACAATTAATATATTCTAATCAACTATTTGGCAATTTAACTTTGTATATTTAATAATATGGCAGTTTTTATATGTTAACCATAGTGCAAAATGAGGCATTTCTAGGCCTCATCATGTCTCAACTAACGTGTGATAATAAGGTAGTCCACAAGCTCTGAAGTTTGAAAGTATAAAATATAGCGCACGTGAAAAGTACATACGTTCAATATTAGACTTTTTCGCGTAGAATATTTGTACCAAATTAGTTGGTCTACTGTGTAAGGGTAGAGGATGATAGTTGTTTAAATGATATAAGTTATAAGTTTTCTTTACCAACGATTTTGCTTGTTTGATGCATTTATTTGATCGAATTCTCGTAGTGCGATATTTTAACCTTATCTCATAATATTATTTGATTTGGTGTGCCAATTTTTTTACCCATATGTTAGATACCAAGAGGAACTGATTTCATATAAATATACCATATGAATGAAAGATAATATAGTTGATCTTGTTGGATATGTTTTATTTTTATTTTTATGAAAATTTTAAAAGTGTGGGGTGTGATTTTTGTGTGGTTTTTTTAATTAGTGAGTATGGATAGTTTTAGCCCACGATTTTATTATTGGATAGTCTTTTTAATTGGTAGGTATGAGTGGTTTTAATTCATTGTTTTATTTTAGAGTGATCTCTCTCTCTCTCTCTCTCTCTCTCTCTCTCTCTCTCTATATATATATATATATATATATATATATATATATATATATATATATATATATATATATATATATATATATATATTGTAATTTTTTTGTTAAAAGTGTAATTAAAAAAACAAGAGGTGTGGTTTTGAGTTTTTATTTTTTTTCTTGATCAAGGGTTTTCAAGGTAAATATTTATGACTATTGTGAATGCATGTCATTTTTCTTTCTATCTTATGATTATGTTTGCATTAATATCTCTAGAATAGGTTTATCTATCTCCTTATTTAGTATCAAAGCATGATTATTGTCTTTAGAGGATGCCTTTATTGCTAGGGTTTAGCTTGGTCTAAGAACAACAAGGGTATCTTGGGTCTATGATAAACTTATTTTTGAGTGGGGGTGTTGTGCAATTAATCTAAGGTGAAGGATATTGTCTAGAAACACAAGGATCGAGATAGAAAAGTTTAATGGAAAACTTTTTGAGTTATGAAAGCTAAAGATGAAATATATGCTTCATGACAGAGATCAGTGGGTTTTTGTGTTAGGAAAGAAACCTATAGATATGTCACAAGAATATTGGGAGAATCTAGATAGGAAGGTGAAGAGTACTATTTGGTTATGCCTTGCAGATTTAGTGTTGATCAATGTCTCTAGAGAAAATAATGCTAAGGAGTTATGATAGAACTTAGGGGTCTTATATCAATCAAAGTCCCTAGTAACCAAATTATTCATTTAGAAGAAGCTATATCTCCTTAGAATGAATGATGGGAATTTGTGACAAAATATATTAATGCACTTAACACTGTGGTAAGTCGGTTAGCCTCTATTTATATTAAAATGGCTAAGGAAGATAATTTTATTACTTTGTTATGTTTTTTGCCAAATTCATAGGATAATTTGGTTATAGTCATCGGGAGTACTACTGCAACTATTTTAAGGTTTGAATATGTGGTCGCATCATTGTTATCAGAAGAAATGAGGTAAAAATCCAAGGATGTCTTATTTTTAAGGGATCGTTTCAAAGATAAAAATAAGCATAAATTTGGGGATAGGTCGAAGTCAAGAGCGAGATATAAATTTCCTAGAACATCTATACAAAAATACTAAAAATACGGTAAAGTTATGTATTTAAAGAAATATTATAGATAAAAATTATTGATAAAATGAAGGGATCTAATGATGTTTCTTCCACAAAAGCAAAGACCACCATATAAGAAGGAGGGGATGTCTACTTGGCATCTTCAAGCACACATTTAGATCACGATGCATGGTTGATCGACTGAGGATCTTCTTTTCATATGACTTCTCACAAGGTTTTTGTGAATATGAAAAATATAAAAAAGGTGATGTCTTCCTAAGATATGAATCGACAAACCAAAAATATAGGACATAGAAGGATCGAACTATCGTTGGAAGATAAAAGGGTTAAAACCCTCCTTGGTGTTCTGCATATTCTAAGATTGGCCAAAATATTGATATCTATGAGTAGAATGAGTGATTTAGGTATGTGAACATTATTCCAAAAGGATACCTATAGGATGGTTCTAGGAACAATGGTGTTGGCGAGAGGAGTTTAGATTAGAACATTGTACAAGTTATTGGGCAAAACTATGATTAATTGGTGTAATAGTTCTATTGTTCCTAAAAATGAAATGATCAAAACTCTTGCTATTCCTA
The DNA here is from genome assembly GCA_028583015.1 of Wollemia nobilis. Lineage (NCBI taxonomy): Eukaryota > Viridiplantae > Streptophyta > Pinopsida > Araucariales > Araucariaceae > Wollemia > Wollemia nobilis. The sequence goes on along the minus strand of JAQPPZ010016436.1, from coordinate 14,329,433 downwards.
TAGAGAAGACAATACTTTAGTATCAAATAATAGGACATATCGGAGAAAAGGACCTTTGGGATTTGCATACTAAAGGTATGGTTGAAGTTATTTAATTTTCTTTAAATTTTTGATTTTTTGTGAACATTGTGTATATGATAAATAAAATTGGGTAAAGTTTCCACCTAGTGTTGCAAGAGAAAAAAGAATTTTGGAGCTAATACATAATGATTTGTTTGGAATTGGAAGGAAAGAAAGAAAAAAGGTGTTTTTTCCATCATTTGGAAAGTCATTGTACTATGTTTCATTTATAGATAATTTTTTAAGATATGCATGGATATATTTTCTCCTAAAAAAGTTTGATGTCTTCATAAAATTCAAAGAGTTAAACTCTCGCATAAAAAAAAAAACTAAGAAAAAGATAAAGGTGTTGAGAATGAATAATAAAAAGTTGTACAACAATAATTTTGAGGAGTTTTATAAGCAATGCAAAATAACAAAGCAAAATATGACTCCATACACTCCTCAATAGAATGAAGTTGCATAAAGAATGAATAAGTCATTAATGAAAAAAGAAAGGAATATGTTTAAATAATAGCAGAAGCAATGTAGGAAGATTGTTTTCACGTTTAAAACAACAATAATTGTTTTAAATTTCATACAATATATGGTCGGTTTGTCAAAAAAAAAAAAACTTATTATGAAAATTGTTATCATTTCTTCAATGCATCAATGACTACAATAAAATTGAATGGAACTACCTATCTCTCGAGATTTGAAACTTTAGACCATTCCACATTAAATAGTACGTGTAAAGGTTAATCTCACGCATCGTGTGAAATTATGGTTTTAATATTGTTAGCTTGTGGTATCTTTGGAGCTCACTAATGAATGGGAATAGTGGAATTTTGGTAGAATTTGAACTAGTGCATTATGGCATTCCCCACAGCGTGTTGGAAAATATGGTGTCACTCATTGAAATGCAAGTAAGGTAGGTTTATTATGACAAATATGGAATACACCGAGCCAATATTTAGATTTAATTAATAAAATGTGAATAACACTGAAGTTTTCATTTTATAACTATTGAGTTTAGAGTATGCAAAGTATATGAAATGCTCAGGAATCATATTGATAATATGATATGAATAAATACAAATGAGAAGTGGTTCGAATTCGGATAAACTACCTGAATTCTTTGGCTAACTACCCAAAACTTGGAGAGCGCATTGGAGGTACTAATTTTAATTAACCTAATAATGAAATATGCTAACATCCCCCCTTATTGCATTATTGGAAAATCCCAAGGATATTGCAAAATAATTCAAATTTGATGTGTCCAAGTGCTTTGGTGAAGATATTTGCAACTTGAGCATAAGTAGGAATGTATTGGAGCTTCATTTTGTGCTTTGGAACTTCATCACGAATAAAATTACACTGAGTGTCGATGTGACTGGTGTGATCATGAAAAATTGGATTCTTGAAAAGATTCAAAACACCTTGATTGTTGCAAAAAAATATAGTGGAAGATTCATTGGAAGACCCATATTTGTAAGAATGCGACGTAACCATATTATCTCACAGACTGCTCTACTAGCTGCTCGATATTATGCCTCTATATATGAGATAGCAACCACCTGCTACTTCTTGCTATGCCACGAGATAGGACCAGACCCAAGATGAAATATGTATCCAAAAGTTGATTTTCGATCATCAATGGATCTAGCATAGTCAGAGTCCGTGTATCCTTGTAGATAGAACTTGTTATTATTTTTGTATTCCAAGCCAAAAAATTTTGTACCATGGACATAATGTAGAACTCTTTTTATTGCTTTCCAATGACTTACTTTGGGTTTCTGCATGAACCATGAAATATAACCCAATACAAAACTGAGATTTTGCCTGGTATTGGTTAGATAAAGGAGACTCCCAATCAGCTACTGATAGAGAGTACCATATGAGGTGATTTATCATATCGTAATAACTTAAGTCCTTGTTCCATTGGATTTGTTTTAGACTTACAGTTAGTCATTCGATATTTTTCAACTAATGTCTTGGTATACTTCTTTTGTGTAACTCTGATATGGTGTTCTTTCTGAGTTACTTCCAAACCAAGACAATAGTGAAGAAGTCCTAGATTTGTAATTTCAAAGGATTGTTTCAAATCATATTTTACTATATCAATCATCTTCTCTGAACTTCCCGTTATGATCATATCATCTACATATAAAACCATAATCACTATATCAGAACCATTGTTCTTGATATAAATATTCGCATCTGAAGGACTTCTTTTGAATCCATGCTGCAATAGGTGACTATCTATCTTGATGTAACAAGCTCGAGGAGCTTGTTTGAGCCCATACAAGGATTTGGTTAATTTTGAAGAACACAAGCTTATACTGAGGGGGGGGGTGATCAGTATAAGATCTCTTTTTACTTTCTCTATTTACTTCAACTTCGCAAAGCAATGAACCAATAGCAATATCAAAGTAATGCATAAAGAAACACACAATGAGACACCAATTTTAACGTGGTTCACCCAACATGGGCTACCTCCACAAAAATTTTCTCTAAAAATCTTTCTCAAAGTTCTTTGGGAATCCTTCCCATTTACAATGTTTATGAACCTCAGCCCAAAGGAGAAACCTTCCCCTACTCAAGTATTTATGAGCCTCTGCCCAAAGGAGAATCCTTCCCCTCGTCATGAATTTATGAGCCTCCTGACCAAAGGAGAATCCTTCCCGTCCTCACGAATTTATGAGCCTCCTACCCAAAGGAGAATCCTTCCCCTCAACTCTGGAAATGATACTTCAGAAGATCACCTGCCTCTTATTCCGCTCGCACGTGGAACTCCTTTCCACGGAAGACCTCCTATCCTCAATGCTCAGCCTCAAGAGACCTCTGTCCTCATTGATCACCTCCATAATAACTCATCAACCTGTACTAAATACAGTCAATCAGTCCAGCACAAGTCTTCCTCACTCTGTTAGATCTATCCCAAGATCAACTCATAAAGCTTGAACAAATCAATCCCTCAAGCCTTCTCAAAGACTTGTCAAAATTGTCCTCAGGTTCTTCTCAAAGAACCACTTCAACTTTGTCCTCAAGTCCTTTGCTAGGACCTATCCAAATCAGCTCACAAGTCCTCCCTAGAACTTGTCCAAATTAGCTCACAAGTCCTCACTAGAACCTGTCCAAATCAGCTCATAAGTCCTCACTATAACCTGTCCAAATCAACTCACAAGTCTTCACTAGAACCTGTCCAAATCAGCTCACAAGTTCATCAAGAAAAACTTTCTTAGCATGAACCCACAAAGAGAATTTTTAGAGACCCAATGTGATTCATCAACCTCATAGAAGCATAAAGAGAATTGTTAGAGACTCAATATGTTCTATACTTAACTCCCAATCTCAATCTCAAATCTCATAGAAACATAAATAGAATTGTTAGAGACTCAATATGTTCATCAACCTCATAGAAGCATAAAGAGAATTGTTAGAGACTCAATATGTTATATACTTAACTTCCAATCTCAATCTCAAATCTCATAGAATCATAAAGAGAATTGTTAGAGACTCAATATGTTCTATACTTAACTCCCAATCTCAATCTCAAAAGAATAATATAGATGTAGTATGCTTTTCTCAAGAACATGAAACACAACCCAACAATTGCCAACCATGCAATATCTCATATAACAATGATACTCATGTTCTTTCCACAACCAATATATTTGCTCAACCAATTAGGGATTTAAAAACAATGCTTATAGACAAGGTTTAACCAACATCATTCAACTCAACATTAACCTTGAAGCATTCAACCAATCACTACATGAAAAGGAAACTAGTAGACATCCTTTTCCCTCCAAAGGTATTTGAACAAAACAGCCACCAACATAAATCATCAATGCAAAGAATAACTTGCTCAAATAAATCTCAATGGAGTAAGCCCAAATCATGTATCAAGTAAAGCATTAACTTGATCAAAAAAACCTCTATTGAAGCAACTCAACCATCAATCTCAAAATAGCCAACTAAGGGTTTCACCATCTCAATGCAAGTAGCAAGACTTACTAACATAAACCCTAGTGCAAAATGCTTCCTCTTCCTCAACCAGAATTATGCATTCACCCAAAAAACTCATCAATGATTTTAATGCATAAACAATCTTCAATATCCAAAAAATGGGATTTACACCAACAAGAATACCTAGTAGACAACCTTTTCACTCCAAACTCAATTTCAGAAAATACACCATCAACAATATACATGAAATAAGTTGCCCATACCTTTGTTTGAGGAAGAAGAGAATAGTTCTTCAACCTCTTACCAACACCACCCTCAACTTTGCCACCAAGTTAGGGTTAGATCATAAAAGTAACCACAAAAATATTCATTCCATAAAACACCTTATGACTCCAATGCTTAAAGCATACAAACAATATATCCTTTTACACCTTGTTTCTCCAAATTAATTAAACCATGCTCAAGGAATAATAGCTTCTAAGCAAATCTCACTCAAAAATCAAGCCAAAAGTCTCAACCACACACTATCAACCTTATATCTCCAAAGAAGCATTTAACCTTAAAAATAATTTTAAATAAATCTGCCCAACCACTTCTTCTTTAATAAAATGCAGATTTTATTTAAAAAACCTTACCAAAAAAATGCTTCCAAAAATCGTGGGTCAATAGTGCCTCCAAAAAAATCGGAGCACAAAAACTCTTCTCACACTCCACGACGGGAGTCGAACGCTTGACCTCCCTTCAAGCGCCTTCGTAGAACAGTCATTGCCACTAGGCCAACGACGCTAGCTTGAAGGCTAGCAAGAGTCTCCTTCTCCTTAACCCTTTGGCGGTGGATAAACGTGGTGAAAAAATGATAGTCGTAGCTTTTACTTCCCAACCTTTGCACAATTTGAATTTCTTTCACTCATTTGCTTTGGACTATAGGTTATGGCTTATATAGCCAAACTTCCATGCTATGCACTACGTCGGTGGAAGGATAATTTGAATTTTTTGAATTAATATTACTTTGGCGCCTTCGAAACAACTTTAGGGTTTATGAAACCCTTTTGATTATTTAAAAAATAATCAAAGGTCTTTTAGACCTTAGACCTTAGGTGGAGAACCCATTAAATTATTAAAATAATTTAATCACTAAATCAAATAAATAATTAATTAAAAAATCTTGAAAAGGTTTTATTAATTAAGTTATTTAATTAATAAGTTTCTCCAGCCTTTGCATTAAGTTGAGAGTGGTTTTGAGAAAAACCCTTAATGCATCCACCTGGTTTTAATAAAAACCCTTAAACCTGCCATGGTTTTGATAAAAACCTTTTCATCGGCCACATTGAATCTCTCTAGAATCTTCTAGAAAAGATTCTTTGGAATCTTCAACCTTTGAAGCCATTAAATCCTCTTGACATTAATGCCAGTTCCTTTTGACATAAATGACAACTCATAGACAAGAAGCTAGGATCTCAAACCCAAAATTGCCAACAATCTCCCTCTTTGTCATTGATGGCAAACCATGCTTCTCAACAACACTGAAACTCAAAACTGCTATATAGAAATAAGCTTCCCCTGACTTGAGGCTCTCCCCCTTACTCATATCTCTCCCCCTTTTTCATCAATGGCAAAGGGTCACCTTTGGGGCTTGGGACTAAGAATGAGCCTCTTAGCTTAGTCCCTCCCCCACCTCCTGTTGAGGTGATTAATTTCAGGGTGGGAGTAAAACTCCCATTAGTCACTGATATTTATCAGTGTCTATAGCTGCCTTACCATGTCTTCTCTTATTCTCCTTATTCATATTCATGTTCCTGTTCATGTCATTGTTGTTGTTCTTGTTATCATTCATGTTCTTATCCATGTCTTTATTCTTGTGCCTGTTCATACCCATGTTCCTATTCCTGTACCTTGGAATTTCAGCTCTACACTGTCTAGCTATGTGACCTTCATTGTTGCACTTATAACAACTAACAATGTTATTTCTTTGAGGTATACCTGATCTTTGACTCCATTTGTTATGACCAACCCTATTCTTGTTATTAGCCTTGCAATAAACATCCTTGTGCCCAAACTCTTTACAAGAGTAGCAATACCCTTGAAATAAATTACCACCTCTTAATCTATCATTTACCTTCCTCACTTGAGTCATGCAATGTGAAGCCATGTGACCAAACTTGTGACAAGCAAAACATCTGCCATTAAAATTTCCTTGATTTGACCTCTTAGGTCCTGTAAAATTTCTCCCATTTTTTTTATTCTTGTTTTTTGATTCTGTGCATCTATCACTCAAGGACTATTTTTCTAAAGTACTTTCCTCATCAGAACTCTCTTCCTTTCGACATCTCTTACTAGATTCCCCAGAAGAGTCGCCAACCTGTTCCATGTGTTTCTTACCGAAACCAAGACCTGTTTTATCTGTTGTCCTTATTTGATCTTTGATGATTGACTTTACCTTTTTGGTGCTATATTCAAAATTGTAAAGCTTCTCCCTGTACTCTTTAGTTTCCTCTTTCAAGGAAGCCACTTTCTGTTCCAACTATCTACACTCAATAACCTTAGACTCTAACTTATCCTTAAGTTTCTGTGTCTTAGCTATAGAGAAGTCAAGACTTTATATAAGCTCATCTCTCTCAATACAACATTCATCCAATTTATCATTGAGTATAGCATTCTTTTTTCTTTCCTTTTTCAAAGCACTAAGAGCACTAACAAGTTCATCTTCAAGATCTACTTCACCATCCTCTATAACTTCCTCTATTTATTTGCCTTTTGAAATATCAATGACTTTTTTAGATTTCTTATCACTAGAGGTGCTACCCTTTTCTAAAGCCATACAAATATCTTCTTTACAATTTTCTGAAGCATCCTCATACATAGTATAACTAGAAATCAATCCATAATTTGTGCAATCATCCTCAAGATGTCCAAAATTTCCACATCTAAAACATTTCATAAGGACAAATCTATGTTTCTTTTCTTCTTCTTTTTCTATTAGGAACAACATCTCATTTCCAACATCACTTGAAGAACTTTCACTATCACTACTAGAATACTTACTTGCCTTGTCTAGGTAGAAACTTTTCTTGTGTTTGTGAGAGTACCTATTTCCTTGATTGCTTTGCTCATCTTTATTCTTCCTTTGATGCCCGTGCCTTTCAGAATCCTTGCTCTTATAATCTTGTTTATCTTCATCACTTTCATCCTTGGTAGAAGTACAGTTAGTAGCATAATGACAAAACTTTCCACAATTGAAACACTTGACATATTTCATACCTTTGTGCTTTCTTGAGAACTTGCCCTTCTTGCTGTAATATGCCTCTTCATCACTAGAAGACTCATCACTATCTTGAAGCTCTTTACCCCTAGATTTCTTGGTAGCCTTGAAATTTGCCTCCTTCTTAGCATCAACCTTCACTTGAGTTCTCAACTCAAATGCTGCAAGTATACTATGAAGCTCATCCTTTTTCAACTTATCCAAATCCTTAGCTTCCTGAATAGCATAAATATTTTCACTAAATCTATTTGGAAGAGACCTCAAAATCGTATCACAAATATCATTTTCAGCAAGCTCAAGACCTAGTTCCTTCATAGAGTTAACAATCTCATCCATATGAAGCATATAGTCACTAATATTTTCTTCATCATTCATCTTGAGTTGTTCAAACATACCTTTGAAGTTTCTCAACTTGGCCTTTTGGACATTTGAATCACTTGTATAACTGTTTCGACATTTCACTAGCTATCTTGCAGTGAATCACCTTGGTAAGATCTGCCTTCTATAAACCCTTTAGGATTGCATTCATTGCCTTTGAATTGCTATGATGTAGGAGCCTCTCTTCCTTAGTAGAAGGACAATGCTCAAGAATGGTATATTCATCGTCAATCACTTCCAAAACTTCATTTCCAAGAGCCATAAGATGAACCTTCATCCTAGCTCTCAAAAGCCCAAAATCTACCCCATCAAGAATAGGTGTTGCATTACCACTTGTAGATTCCATTGTGTTCTTTACAATATTTTTCTTCAAGTTGTTAAACTTTCTGAAGTAACCCGCTCTGATATCAATTGAAGAACACAAGATTATACTAAGAGGGGGGGTGATTAGTATAAGACCTCTTTTTACTTTCTCTATTTAACTTCAACTTCACAAAGCAATGAACCAATAGCAATATCAAATTAATGCATAAAGCAACACACAATGAGACATCAATTTTAACGTGGTTCACCCAACGTGGGCTACCTCCACAAAAAAATTCTCTAAAAATCTTTCTCAATGTTCTTTGGGAATCCTTCCCAATTACAATGTTTATGAGCCTCATCCCAAAGGAGAAACCTTCCCCTACTCAAGTATTTATGAGCCTCTACCCAAAGGAGAATCCTTCCCCTCCTCATGAATTTATGAGCCTCCTGCCCAAAGGAGAATCCTTCCCCTCCTCACAAATTTATGAGCCTCCTGCCCAAAGGAGAATCCTTCCCCTCAACTCTGGAAATGATATTTCAAAATATCACCTACCTCTTATTCCGCTAGCACGTGGAACTCCTTTCCACAGAAGACCTCATGTCCTCAATGCTCAGCCTCAAGAGACCTTTGTCCTCACTAATCACCTCCACAGTAACTCATCAACCTGTACTAAAAATAGTTAGTTGGTCCAGCACAAGTCTTCCTCACTCTGTCAGATCTTTCCCAATCTCAACTCATAAAGCTTAAACAAATCAATCTCTTTTGCTCACAAGGCTTCTCAAAGACTTGTCAAAACTGTCCTCAAGTTCTTCTCAAATAACCACTTCAACTCTGTCCTCAATTCCTATGTTAGGACCTGTCAAAATCAGCTCACAAGTCCTCCCTAGAACTTGTCCAAATCAGCTCACAAGTCCTCACTAGAACCTATCCAAATCAGCTCACAAGTCCTCACTAGAACCTGTCCAAATCAGCTCACAAGTGCTCACTAGAACCTGTCCAAATCAGCTCATAAGTCTTCACTAGAACCTGTCCAAATCAAGTCACAAGTTCATCAAGAAAAACTTGCTTAGCATGAACCCACAAAGAGAATTGTTAGAGACCCAATGTGATTCATAAACCTCATAGAATCATAAAGAGAATTGTTAGAGACTCAATATGTTCTATACTTAACTCCCAATCTCAATCTCAAATCTCATAGAAACATAAAGAGAATTTTTAGAGACTCAATATGTTCATCAACCTCATAGAAGCATAAAGAGAATTGTTAGAGACTCAATATGTTCTATACTTAACTCCCAATATCAATCTCAAAATAATAAGATAGATGTAGTATGCTTTTCTCAAGAACATGAAACACAACCCAACAATTGCCAACCATGCAATATCTCATATAACAATGATACTCATGTTCTTTCCACAACCAATATATTTGCTCAACCAATTAGGGATTTAAAAACAATGCTTATAGACAAGGTTTAACCAACATCATTCAACTCAACATTAACCTTGAAGCATTCAACCAATCACTACATGAAAAGGAAACTAGTAGACATCATTTTCCCTCCAAAGGTATTTGAACAAAATAGCCACCAACATAAATCACCAATGCAAAGAATAACTTGCTCAAATCAATCTCAATGGAGTAAGCCCAAATCATGTATCAAGTAAATCATTAACTTGATCAAAACAACCCCTATTGAAGCATCTCAACCATCAATCTCAAAATATCCAACTAAGGGTTTCACCATCTCAATGCAAGTAGCAAGACTTACTAACATAAACCCTAGTGCAAAATGCTTCCTCTTCCTCAACTAGAATTATGCATTCACCCAAAAAACTCATCAACGATTTTAATGCATAAACAATCTTCAATATCTAGAAAATGGGATTTACACCAACAAGAATACCTAGTAGACAACCTTTTCACTCCAAACTCAATTTCAGAAAATACACCATCAACAATATACATGAAAAAAGTTGCCCATAACTTTGTTTGAGGAAGAAAATAATAGTTCTTCAACCTCTTACCAACACCACCCTCAACTTTGCCACCAAGTTAGGGTTAGATCATAAAAGTAACCACAAAAATATTTATTCCATAAAACACCTTATGACTCCAATCCTTAAAGCATACAAACAATATATCCTTTTACACCTTATTTCTCCAAATTAATTAAACCATGCTCAAGGAATAATAGCTTCTAAGAAAATCTCACTCAACAATCAAGCCAAAAATATCAACCACACACTATCAACCTTATATCTCCAAAGAAGCATTTAACCTTAAAAATAATTTTAAATAAATCTGCCCAACCACTTCTTCTTTAACAAAATGCAGATTTTATTTAAAAAACCTTACCAAAAAATTGCTTCCAAAAATCGTGGGTCAACAGTGCCTCCGAAAAAATCGGAGCAAAAAAACTCTTCTCACACTCCACGGTGGGAGTCGAACGCTTGACCTCCCTTCAAGCACCTTCGTAGAACAATCATTGCCACTAGGCCAACGGTGCTAGCTTGAAGGCTAGCAAGAGTCTCCTTCTCCTTAATGCTTTGGCGGCGGATAAACGTGGCAAAAAAATGATATCCGTAGCTTTTAATTCCCAACCTTTGCACAATTTGAATTTCTTTCACTCATTTGCTTTGGACTATAGGTTATGGCTTATATAGCAAAACTTCCATGCTATGCACGACGTCGACGAAAGGATAATTCGAATTTTTTGAATTAATATTACTTTGGCACCTTCAAAACAACTTTAGGGCTTATGAAACCCTTTTGATTATTTAAAAAATAATCAAAGGTCTTTTAGACCTTAGACCTTAGGTGGAGAAGCCATTAAATTATTAAAATAATTTAATCACTAAATCAAATAAATAATTAATTAAAAAACCTTGAAAAGGTTTTATTAATTAAGTTATTTAATTAATAAGTGTCTCCAGCCTTAGCATTAAGCTGAGAGTGGTTTTGAGAAAAGCCCTTAATGCATCCTCCTGGTTTTAATAAAAACTCTTAAAACCTGCCATGGTTTTGATAAAAACCTTTTCATCTGCCACATGGAATCTCTTCGAAATCTTCTAGAAAATATTCTTTGGAATCTTCAACCTTTGAAGCAAATAAATCCTCTTGACATTAATGCCAGTTCCTTTTGACATCAATGACAACTCATAGACAAGAAGCTAGGATCTCAAACCCAAAATTGCCAATAAATTTGTAAACTTTATGTTCTTTCCCTTCAACTACAAATCCTTTTGGTTGAGTCATGTATACTTCTTCTTGTAAGTCACCATTTAGGAAGGCACTTTTCACATCCATCTGATGTAGCTTCCACCTAAACTGAGCTGCCATGGCACAAAGTACTCTAATGGTAGTCATATTTGTAGTAGGGGTAAAAGTATCTTCATAATTTATACCTTCTTTCTAAGCATAGCCCTTTGCAACAAGACGGGCCTTATGCTTATCAATAGTATCATCTACTTTATAATTTATTTTGAACACCCATTTACAACCAATGGGTTTATTTTCTGTAGGTAGATTGACTAGCTTCCAAGTTTTATTTTTCATGATATATTTATGTTCTGGTTCCATAGAAACCTTCCATTGAGGCTCACTAAGTGCATCTTGAACTATTACAGGCTCATTTTCATCCAATGCTATCATATAGATTTGTTCATTATCTATATCTGTATCATTGTCTTCCTATGAAACTACAGATAGATCATAAAACTATTCGTAGAGCTCATCAACATCTGAATATGATGCCTTTGATCTTCTCTATCGTGTCATACTCTGAGTGCACGGATGATCTTGAGTTAGATCTGGAAGTGTATTTAGTTTAGAATCTCTCAATGTACTAGTATACCACTTTGGAACCTTCTTCTTTGGATATGAGCTTTCTTTCTTAGGTTCTTCTTCTTCTTCAAGGTATAAATTTTTAGATGTGATATCTAATGTAGAAGCTTCATCAAATACTACATCTCTACTTATATGTGTTTTCTTGGTTATAGGATCTATCAAGCGATATCCTTTTGAAAACTCATCATAACCAAGAAAAATACATCGCAGTGTCTTCTCATAGAACTTCTTTATTTTTTATTTTGGAATGTGCATGAATGCTTTACATCCAAAAACCCTTAGATGAGAAATGGAGGGTTTCTTACCCCTCCAAGATTCTTGTGGTGTTTTTCCATTTAGAGCTCTAGTGGGTGTTTTATTTAAAAGGTATGATGTTGTTTTTACTACTTCTACCCAATACTGATCCTCAATATGTGCTCCTTTTAGCATACATCAAACCATCTCCACAATGGAACAATTTCTTCTCTCTGCAACTCCATTCTACTGAGGTGTATATGTTGTAGTCAGTTGTCTCTTAATCCCATGTTCTTTCAAAAATGATGAAAATTCTTCAGAGGTGTATTCCCCACTCGATATGAGCAAAGAGTTTTGATGAAACATCTTGACTCCTTATCAACAAGTTTATTGAATTTTTGAAGGTACATACAAGCCTTTGATTTCAACGAAAGGAAGAAAACCCACATCTTTCATGAGTAATCATCAAAAAACAATTGAAAATACTTCTTTCCACCATAGATGGTTGGCATAGGACCACAGAGATCGGTGTGTACCAACTCTAGAGGTTTCGTAGCTCTAGAGGAGCTAGCTTCAAAAGGTAATCAATTTTGCTTCCCTGCTAAGAAATCTGATCGAATTGGTAAGACATAGGAGAGGTGAGGAAGACCTTTCACCATCTCATATTTGTGCAATTCAAGCAAATATCCTGAGCTTAGATTTCCATAATGTCTATGCCAAAGTGAAGTGGCTTTCTTAGTTGCTACCAAAGCAACATGTGGCATTGAACAAGCCATGCTTGTGGGATACAGTTGCAACATGTTTACCTCTGTGAGTTATAAAACATATCTTCTTACCTTTCACAACTAAAAACACAACCTCCATATTTCTATCCAACATTTTTAGAATAGACAATAAATTATTGGCTAATCTAGGAACATAGAGGACCTTTTCTATCTGACATTTACCATCTAGAAGAGAGATAGAAACATCCCCTTAACCCTTCACTTGTTAGACTTGATTGTCAACAATAGTGATTGGTTTACCTTCTTTCTCCTCAAATGTGTCAAACCATGATTTGTCCCCAGTCATGTGCTTACTAGCTCCTGAGTCAATGTACCATACAACATCTATCTTGTAAGATGAAGTATGGGTCATGAGAACCTTGTGTGCTCTTTCAGAGTTAGAATATGAATCAAAACTAGGAGAATTTGAGTCTGAGTTGGAGTCAGCATAAGCAACATGGCCCTTAGGTTGCTTATGTTTCTTTTTTTATTTATGTTTCTCTTTGCCTTTCTTCTTAAGCGACTGGTCATTTTGTTGCTTGTTTTTGAATCAACACCTATTGGTGTCATGGTTATTCATATCACAAATCTTGTATTATTTTTTATATTTATGCTAATTTTGCTTCCCTTTTCCTTTGGAATAAGAACCCCCTTTTTGAAATTGACCTTGTTTCTTACCCTTTTGTTGGGTTGAGAGGACATTATCTGGCACCTCATATTTTTGAACCTAATTTTCCTCCTTATTCTGAAGCAAATTTACCAGCTCTACAAATGTTACTTGTCTACCAAAAATTTTGAGAGAAGTGATCAACATTTTGTAGGAATCTAGCAGTGCTCTCAAGATGACTGAATTCAAGATATCATCATCTATTGGTTTTCCCACAACATTCAATTTGGATTTCAAATCTATCACTCTGTAAAGGAATAGATCAACTGTCTCCCAAAAATTCATATTGTATGTAGTAGATTTTGAATATGAAGAATAGTGGACTGATTTTTTCCTTCATACATAGTGATCAAAGCATCCCAAGATTCCATACTGGTTTTTTTATCACAACTATGAGGCTGCACCTCATCTATAGTAGCAAGCAAGATAAAAATGATATCTCTTTTATCATTCTTATCCCAAGCATCTTGATATGTTCCTACTGTCTGAGGGCATTTTGTAGTGCCAATCACTATATCCCATAAATATTCCACCTAAAGAATGGCTCTCATATTTTTTTTCAATGGAACAAATTTTGGACCTTTTAGCAACTATGAATCTGAGAGATACTTGTGAACAATGGCCATTATTAAGGTTCCATATATCACCAATTTGTCTCCCTTTCTTTATACATACCAAATATATATATCATAACCACTCAATATATACCCGCCCTTACGTGAGGGAGACTGTAGGTATATATGAATAGTATACCACTCAATATGTACCCGTCCTTACGTGAGGGAGACTATAAGTACATCTGAGAAGCACAACATATTGAATTTTGGTGATACTAAAAGGGCATCATGTTGTTTATGGCACCTATCATAGAAATTTTATTTCGCATGTGTGGGACATAACTTCCCCTAAACACTTTGGAAAAACCTTCGTCAGGATTTACGACTAACAACAATCACGATGTGGGTATGAAATGAAGTGAACAATAGAACTGGTTTACCTTATTTCTCCCCGACGATTGATAGAGAACAAGCTCAGATGTCATTTTTGCAGCTATATTAGGTGGCATATATAGTATTCCAAAGCACAAAAACATTACTTGTAAGTGTGGACCAGAAGTATCAACATTGTTGTGCAATAAATTGTACAAAGAAGTGTATAAATTTGGGGTCTTTTACCTTGTTTTTATATATGTGATAATTATTTGCAAGAAAGCAACAAAGTTAAGTGCAAAATAAAATTACAAATGCCCATAAATTTTTAAACCAATATGAGGTGTCGGTTTCCACCGAAAATGCACGTATTTACAATACCAATTTTTATTGTTTTAGAATTTTATTCCCCCCTTTGTATTATATTTTTTCAAAAGGAAAGTGTTGTAATTCCCCCCTTGTAATTCCCCCCTCTTTGTTGCAAAAAAAAATGAGTAGGAAAAAAATAAGAATAATACCAATTCTTTAGAAAGCACAACTTATCACTTCTTGTGGCATGGTGGCAAAAAATGGGTCAAAAATACCCCTCCTGAAGCAATGTGAACACCTGGAACAACTTTTAGATTAAAAAAACAATTTTTTTAGCAAAAAAACTTAGCAATTTAGTAAGTTTTAGAAAAAAATCAATTTTTGCTTTCAAAAAAATATCATGGGCAGCATGGGCAGCCATGGTAGGGCATGGGAAGCATGAACAGTTCAAAAAATCAAATCTCCACAGTGGGATTCGACCCGTGGACCTTTTCTACGCAAGGCAAGCCCAACACCGACTGCGCTAGACAACACGTTGGACAAAGAAAGCACGATATGTGCTTTGAAGGTGACGGGTGTGGAGAGTTGGGAAAAAATCCCAACTTTTATCCTACATGCACTGTGAAATGCATGTGAGGGTATTAAAAAAAATAACCATGCACATAATGAGTCGACTGCCTTTGGGTGGTCACTTTGTTCATATTTTTGTCACCTCAAACTCTGCCTAGTTTTCTGCCCTCTGTCTGTCCAGTTGTCTGTCCTTTTTCTGCCATGTCGTAAGTCCTTTGTCTACCATGTCGTCAGTCCTCTGTCTTCCATGTCATCTATGTCTGCCATATCATTAGTCCTTTGTCTGCCACATTAATAGTCCTATATCTACCACATCAATAGTCCTCTGTCTTCCACATTAGTAGTCCAATAAAAATCTCCCCGGGCCTCGTGCCCTATCAGCATCTAGGCAATCACATCTCTCGGGTTTCGTATCCTATTAGTAGGCCAGATAGAATCTCCTTGGACCGCATGTAGCTTCATAATTTTATGTGTTTTCTATTACCTCGGGCTTTGTGCTCAAGCCACGCGTATGGCTTTAGCATTATTTACATCCCCTATCACCTCGGGCCTCGTGCTCGAGCCTCGTGTGGCTCACCCCTTATGTCCACCCAATCAAATATGTGGCTCTGGTATCATATAGAGTTTAGAGTATGCAAAGTATATGAAATTCTCAGCAATCGTATTGATAATATGAGATGAATAAATACAAATGAGAAGTGGTTTGAATTCAGTTGACCCACTCGGATTCGTTGGTTAACTACCCAAAACTTGGAGAGCGCATTGGAGGTGCTAATTTTAATTAACCTAATAATGAAATATGCTAACAATAATGAGGTATTTTGTTTTTGTTTTTTTTTTTTTGAATTTACATGGTGGAATCGGTAGCCACCACAAATCCGGGAAGGCTGTCCAGCTTTATGGCCACCACAGTATTCTGTGTTGTTTGCCTCAGAAGCCGCCACACAGATCTTCGTGCAGTCTGCCCCTATAATGATGAGGGATCGAAAGACCGTGAAAGCACGAGATTCCGGTCAAAGGAAACACCAAGTGCGATTGCATTCAAAATTAAGTACGCTTAAGTCCTAGAAATGTAAATTGCATGAAACGGAAAAGAGACACATTGGAAGAGACACAATCAAATAGAGAAAACACAGCCCTTTCATTAATTTCCCTTGATCTCTGTTACAATGATGCCTCCTCCCTTTTCAGGGGCTAGGAGCGCAAATAGAGTTTGATTACAATCGCTGAATGATTCCTCTTTCCGCGTGCCCACGATTGCAATGGGCGGGCCAAGATGATGCCGTCGCTGATGTCGATGAGTTCTTCGCCTCTGCTGCTTCTCCTACGAACAAAGAAATGACCAAGGCGTCAGTAGCACCTGCTGCAAATGAAAAGCATTCTCTCTCTAAAACCAACGAAATATGCATATGAATATTTGCCTGAAACAGTGAATACAGTGACACCAAATTGCTTCAAAACTTGACAGAAGGTAAGAAAAGTTACCAGAAGGCCACTGCCACTGAGGCAGCTGGCCAATCCACCTTAAACTGGAATTCGTCCCTGGGCAGGACGAATTCTAACGTAATTCGTCCCTGGGTGGGACGAATTCTTCTGAGTTGGAGAAACCGACCTGCTGCTGCTCCAATGTCGGATCCCGGGACCTGCAAAACGCCTGCAAACAGGGGGTTAGGTAATTGGGGCCATTTTGGGACGACCCAGATGGTCGGATTTTCCCAATTTGGCCTCCACCCTCGGGAATTTGACCTTGACACCTGCAAGTTAGCGAAACGACAAAGCAATACAAAACATCCTAAAATCTGACCAAAAGTTACAAAATTGCAATTATGGACTAATCGGACCTAGTAACACGGAATGCAATCTAAAAAATAATCTAAAGTGCTCAAAAACTAAAATTAGGACTTGGGAGGTGCGGGGGTGCCCAAGTGGGCCTCCCACCGTTGGCCCTCGATTTTGGAGCCAATCCACCGGGGATGGGCCCAAAACCTTTTAGGATTGGGGGGTCGGCGAATTGGTTGGTTCAGATGTCCATGCGTCGGATTTGGGTAAGGTTCGAGCTTCCAAAGGCCACCCAACAACCTCCCTTGCAAAAGAGATTGGTGGATGTGGGAAGGTGAACCAAGAGGGATGCAAGTGAGTCTTCAATTCGGCAGCACTTCGTTGCTTGAACACTCCTTCAACCTGTATATTTTGGGTGAGAAAAGTCCCACCTTTTATAGACCCAAGGGGTCTCTTTTGGGAGGGAAGCACAAATGCCATGTGTTGGCCATAGGCGCCATGTGGCAGTCTTGTCTTCCCATGAGGGAGGGGAGTCCTCCATTGACTTGAACTTTGATAAATGCTTTTTGTAACGAGTCCTCTAACGGCCCCTCTGTCCACTTACACATGCGTGCAAGGCAGGAGCCCTTAACTGACTGTTCTGGGCTGCCACTTGGCACCATTTGCCTTTTTGCCCGTTAAGCTTGGAATTCGTCCCACCCAGGGACGGATTTAGAATTCGTCCTGGGGTGGGACGGATTCTATTTTGAATTCGTCCCGGGGTGAGACGAGTACTGGGCAAAGTGTCCAAGTGTGCCAAATTGCTTCTTGACCCTACAAAATTGCTATGAAAGTGGTTAAGACCACTGTTTAACCTCTGAGGGCTGCCCTGGGGGCTGTGTTTGTCAAAGCGATCAGTGTTTGCAGTCACATAATCGGATTGGTGCTGTTTTGGTGTCTACAGATGCCCCTTTTTGGGAAGCGCTGCGGGTGACGCAGTGCTGAGCAAAAATAGATAACCAAAGCACTAATGATTAGGGTTTCTTGGTAACCTAACCAACTTTTGATGCCCCAAGTATGGAAAGGGCATGCATTCTTGAATCCTTGCTTCCGACGAGCTAAGGAATTTGATTTCAAGTATTAACCTGTTTCGGTGAGGTGTGACTTGAACTTAGACATTGATCGATCATGAACAAGTGAAGGGCGTTTTTATCCTCAGGGGAACCTTGTGTTCATGATTCACGAAATGCCAAGTGTTTGATTGATTTGATTGTTGCTTGTTTACTGCCCCAAGCGGGAGCGTGATTGTCTTTGTCAATGATTCTTTGAATGCATGTCGTTTTCCTTAATTGGGTGTGTGATTGTTGATTGGTGACTAAGTGTGACTACCCCCTCAAGCGACGAATCGATGAGGGAATGACCTTCGTGAGAGAAGCGACGAGTCGCTTGACCCAAGATGACTTGTGCCAGGGTGCCTTTAAAGGGTTTACCGTTAAGCGTGTGCAATTTTTCCAACATATGGACCTATTTTTGGTGGGTGTTAACCCTTTTGGTGATGTCATAATGAGGTGAAATCGTCGAAAACCTATTTCCCGTGGAGCGGTCCGGCTATGATAGCCTTCTTGGGGAATTAGGAGAGCGATAATTTGGACCTCGACATCGATTTTCTTTGCCTAGAGGCTAAGTGCGAGAGCACTTGTGTCCGGCATTATTTTTGCTGTGTTTTTGTTGAATTTTGTACTGTTTTTGTTGTTTTTTGTGACACCATTTGGTGATTGAATTGTCGGCAATCCGTCCTCCCGTGGAGCGGTCCGGCTATGGTAGCCTTCTTCGGGAGTAGGATAGTGACAATTAAAACCCCGACATCAATTTTGCTATGCCAAGAGTTTAAGTGCAAGAGTACTTTTGTCTGGCAATGTTTATTGCTTGTTTTGTGTTGCATTTTTGTTGTTTTGTTGTTTTTTTGTGACACCATTTTGGGATTAAATTGTCAAAATCTGTCTTCCCGTGGAGCGGTCCGGCTATGGTAGCCTTCTTAGGGAGTAGGATAGTGATAATTTGTGACCCCGATGTCGATTTTGTATGCCCATGTTGTCAGGTGCATTTGCAATCCTGTCGAGCGGTTTTATTGTCTCGTTTTTAGTGCATTTTTAGTCATTTTTCTTGATTTTTTTTGTGTCTGGCCTGAATTCGTCCCCTGGGTGGGACGAATTCCAGCTGGAGAATTCGTCCCTGGGTGGGACGAGCGCTGATCAGAGCGCTCGTCCCAGTCAAGGACGAATTCCAGTGCAAAGGGCCTATTTAAGGGCCAAAACTTGATTTTGGGCTCATTTGTGTCATTTTTTCTTGCGATTTTGGAGCTCTGGGAGGAGGAGGTAATTCTGCGAAGCGAAGCGCTGCTGGAATTCTCTCTGCCATCATGAGTGCACAAACTGGTTCGAGCGGCGGAGCCGAGGCGAGACCTGTAAGTGACCCTAGGGTTTATTTTGCTTTAATTTAATGCATTGTTTTGTGTTGCGCTTTTCAAAACTTTAAGATTTTTTGTGATGTTTTTGTTTATCAACTAAGGTTAGAAACCCTAGAACTGAAAATTTTATCTTTTTCATTTATTTATCTATTTTTTTTTGTTTGCTTGCAGGTTGTTAGGAGCCGGTACCGTGTACCCGCTGCCTTTACTGAGGCGCGATTGGCATTGACTCGATGATGACTGGGAATGGCTTGATGCCCTTGGGCTCAAGCGGGTGGCTCGACCGGAGCCTGTGGTTTCGGATCAGGCCTATCTGACGGCCCTGATCAAGCTTTGGGATCCGCGGACCAATACTTTCCATCTCCCGACAGGGGAGATGACTGTGACTCTTGAGGACGTCTATCGGTTGCTTCGGATTCCGATAGATGGTCTGCCTATTAGGACATCTCCGTTTGATCGCGGACCGCTATACTCACGAGATGTTTTGGGCATGGGGGGAGCTGGGTGTAGCAGACCCAGTGGAGACAGCCGAGGCGGATTGCCAGGCTGGCGGCATTTTGGTTAGCTGGTGGAAGGAGAGGGGGGTGTTAGGAGTGAGGCACGCATTCTTGATGGGCCTCATTTCTAACATTCTTATCCCTGATTCGTCAGGTGCGAGGTTCCCGTGGAATTTGCTGGATTTGGTGTGGCAGTTGGCAGAGTGCCCGATAGAGGCACCGTTGATCCTGAGATGGGGACAGACTTTGTTGGCGCAGCTTTACGGGGAGCTGTACGGGGTCCGCTGTCGACAGCGGAAGGGTGTCAGTTGCAGCTTTTTGTTGCAGTGCTGGGGTTGGCAGCACATAGCTGTTGAGAGGCCTACCGGGTTACCGTGGACGACTCGGGCGGCGATGGAGGATGAGGAGATTGGTTATGCAGCTTTGTGGCGACGGTCTGCGGAGCAGGGGCAGAGTCGGCGATGGGCAAGTGCGGTTGAGCACTACATTGATGCCTTTTCGTGGCTCACTCCAGGGGAGGTGTTTTGGCGTCCCTATCGGGACTGTCCAGCCTGGCCTGAGGCTGGAGAGTGGCTCCGACGGGTACGGAGGGAGCGATGGTTGACTGGGCGGCACGGGACGGAGCATGAGTTCTTTCCGTACCGCCGGGTTACACGATAGTTTGGGGTGCGCCAGGGGTTGCCTGGTGAACCCGTAGGCTATCGACGTCGGGGAGATGAGAGGGATCTGGAGCCACCGGTCCTCGTGCCATTGGGCGAGGAATCGGATGCGGTGATTGAGGTGTTGGATGTGGATGACGTCGGTACTACCACTGAGTATGACTCGTGGTGGGTATTGCGGCGCTGGAGAGGAGAGGGTCCACTGGGAGGCACGGAGGCGGCAGTGGAGGATGCTGAGGCGGCAGGGGGTGATTGGGGAGGGCCGTTGGATGATGCGGACATGGTGGATGCGGGAGATGAGGATGTGGACTTGGGTGTTCCGGAGCAGCCGGACATGCAGGATGTGGAGGAGCAGTTGGAGCCTGAGCAGGCTACTGTCCCCGCGAGTCCTATGCGTCCGACAGATACGGAGGGGGTGGGGTCGGATGTAGGCGATGAGGTTGCATGACTTACGGAGCTACTACGGATGCGGGATCTGGAGAGGGATCTTCTACGGGCTCAGTTGGCAGAGCGGGATAGGGTTTTGGCGCAGCGCGATGATGCATTGTCTATCTATCATCGACGGGAGGCAGAGTGGTGTCTGTACCGGATAGACTTGGAGAGGGAGGTCATCCGCCTTGGCGGGCGGCTCCCTGAGCCTTCGATCGCGAGATCTTCTCGACGGACGAGGGATAGTCTGACTGAGCAGTCAGCATCATCTCGCCGTAGGCGGTTAGATGAGGGGGGGTAGTAGGCATGATGCGGGGGCTAGTAGTAGCCGCCCTGCAGGGTCCCGTAGGACCCACACCACGGGGGGTAGTTCCCGTCGCACCGATCCTGCGTGATCATGGTGGCCGACGCCTTAGGTTGGGTTTTGGATATGATTGCGGGGTCTGAGGACCGGTTCTGTAGCCTGCGGGCATCTTTTTGTTGATATATATATATATATATATATATATATATATATATATCGGTTTTATTTTTGGATTTGTACATGTGATGATGTGATTGATTTTTGTTATGCATGTTTATTTATTTTGATGAATGCAAATGTTATGATGAATGCAAATGTTTTAGATGTCTATGTGATATGCAAATTGAAATGGATGAATGATATTTGTGGTGATTGCACTGTAGGCTGTTTCAGCAGCTTTTTATTTACCTTGTTTTTTTGTTTTTGTATTTTTTGATGTTATCATAAGGATGATAAATAGCGCAGATGGTTTTGGAATGAATGTCAGATTTTCTGAGATTCAGACAGTTTTAAACTCATTATTCATGTCTGTACTTTATCTTACAAGACTTTTGAACAAGGTATGAATCGGACCTGTTTTTGACCGAGTTATTTAACATCCCTGTGTGTGCAATTGAGTTCATTTAGTGGTATTTGTTAGGATACCGCCAGTGCCAGGTGGGCTTTCAACCGAACCTGTACTGAGGATCACCTAATTAGCTCCACGAATTCCTTTGTTGTATGTACTAAGATTAATCTGCGTTGTAATCCAGGATGCCATAAGCTAGCTCATCCACATGCAAACATTGATCTGTACGCAAGTTAATGTGACGGATATATCGTCATGCGGGAGGTTTACTTCTGTTACCGATAGGCTATCAACCAAATTGGTATCGAAGCTTGCCTTATGACCTACAGAATGCTGAGAGTTCCAGGGATTCAAGGTCAACTCCCTTCTTTTTTTTCAATTGTATTGGGATACTTGCTCATTGTAGTGATGAGATCACTGTTTATTTTGATTTGTTTTTTTTTTTTTTTTGAGCAAGGGATTGGGGATATGGAGTGATGAAAATCACTGTTGTTTGTGCCTTTTGATGTGTGCACTATAGTTTGTCAAATTTGGAGTTTTGACATTTTGCAAATTTTTTGTGTTTTGCAACTGTTGAGAACTTTAGGGATTCTTAGGGAATTGGGTAGGGAGGATGCTTGTCCTTTTGCCAACTCTCAGCATTCTAGGGGTCATTCGCACAGGGGGATGAGCAAGATAACCGTTTCGCTTGTGGTGACCTAGATCATTTTGCAGGTTTCGTCTTTCGTTCACACAATTTTGGGAATTTTAGTGTTTTGATTTGTGTTGGGATGTTACGTAACAAGGTGTATTTCAAGTATGACTCTACCTTTGTAAAATCTGTTCGACTTGGTACACTACATGGCTAAAGAGGAAAATGATGATTGAATCACTGAAACTCTTAGTACATTCCCAGACCACTGACTGTAGTGTGGTAAAATTTATGCATGGTGTTTTTGTTGATTTTGATGAATTCGAGTATGCCTAGAATTGAGATGCAAATCTTTGTTGTTTTTTGATGATTTTTATTGTTTTGTTTTTGTTGAATTTTTTTTTTTTGATTTGTTTGACCAAGAGATTGCGATAATCCTTGGAGCTTTTTGGGTTGACCAAGAGATTGCGATAATCCTTGGAGCTTTTTTGGGTTGACCAATAGATTGCGATAATCCTTGGAGCTTTTTAGGTGACCAAGAGATTGCGATAATCCTTGGAGCTTTTTGGGTTGACCAAGAGATTGCGATAATCCTTGGAGCTTTTAGGTTGACCAAGAGATTGCGATAATCCTTGGAGCTTTTTGGGTGACCAAGAGATTGCGATAATCCTTGGAGCTTTTTGGGTTGACCAAGAGATTGCGATAATCCTTGGAGCTTTTTGGGTTGACCAAGAGATTGCGATAATCCTTGGAGCTTTTTGTTTGTTTGTTTTTGTGTTGTTTTTTTTTTTTTTTTTTGGTACATGGCTTTCTTAGATATGAAATGGTCGCAAATGACTGATATTCAAGGGTTCTGTTTCCTTGATACCGTCAAGAGAAGCTAGCCTGTACGTTCCCGGTCCTATTTTGCTATCAATGACATAAGGACCTAGCCAATTTGCCGCGAATTTGTCTCTCATATGGGACGGCAAATTAGAGTTTTGTTGGTTTTCCTTCAGAACCAAATCACCAACCCGAAAGTCTCTTAGGTGAACTTTCATGTTGTAAGCTCTCTTAAGCCGCTCTTGATAGATACGTAAGTGCTCGAGAGCATTAACGCGTCTTTCGTCAAGCAACGTAAGTTGGTCTAACCGGGCCTGCCGTGCAGTGTCATCATCGATGAATTTCTGCATTGATATGCGGAGGGAAGGAATTTCCAACTCGAGAGGCATTACTGCCTCTGAGCCATACACTAGTGAGAACGGAGTTGCCCCAGTGGGCGTCCGAATGCTAGTGCGATAAGCCCAAAGGGCAAGTGGGATTTGTATGTGCCAATCCTTATGACTGTCTGCGACGGTCTTTTTAAGGATGGCGACTAGCGTTTTGTTTGACGCCTCCGCTTGCCCATTTGCTTGCGGATAATAGGGTGTTGAAAAGTTGTGCTGAATTTTGTACTTTGTGGTTAAAGCACGCACGTCTTTGTTCTTGAATGATGGCCCATTATCCGAGATTATTTTGGATGGAATACCAAAACGACATATGATGTATTGCAAAATGAACTCCGCAATGCGGGGTCCTGTCGTAGAGGTTAACGGAATTGCTTCCACCCATTTGGTAAAATATTCTGTGGCCGTTATGATAAACGTGTGACGGCTCGACGATGCAGGGGAGATCTTTCCGATTAGATCGAGGCCCCACCGCAAAAATGGCCAAGCAGACCGGACTGTCTGTAGGGCCTGGGAAGGTGCATGCATTAAATTGGCATGATGTTGACATTTTATGCACCTCTTGACATACGCGTAGCAATCTCGCTCTAAAGATGGCCAATAATAGCCCATGCGAAGAATGCGCTTTGCAATGGCCATACCACTGAAGTGGCCGCCACATGTACCGTCATGCGCTTGGGTGACTGCCCAAGTGGACTCTTGCTGGTCCAAGCAACGAAGAAGAATTCCGTCGTAGCTGCGACGATACATAATGTCTCCTATCAAGACATATTTTGCCGCTTTCTATTTGAATGTTCGTTTTGCGGCTTGCGTCAATCCAAAGGGTAGATTACCTAACTTGAGGTATTCTCTTATTGGTAAATACCAGTCTTGTTGATCGGATACCTCGACAGTTTGAACAACCAATCCCTTTTGGAGTTCTTCCCTGACAAATGCTGATTGGGAGAGAACTTGTAAAAATAGCGTTGTGTTGCTATTAATGGGAGTGGGGGAGAACAAAGACCCCAGTTGGCATGTATCAGATAGTCTCGGATTCGAAAGAACTTATCCGAAGATGGTTCGATCTGGATCATGTGGATTCCTGGCGTCAAGTCTGAGCTTGCGCGCTCCATCGCGGGTTGCGATAAGGTTTTGACCTGAATGGTTGTTACATCACCGGAAAGGTCTTGCGGGATTAGTGACCCTAAGGAGGCCATTGTGTCCGCAAAATGATTCGATGATCGAGGGAGTGCCTCGATGTCATACCACTCAAGTTTTTCCAGGAATTTATCCACGAGGGCTTTATAGGCCTTCAGACTGGGCATTTGCATTGGTATACCCCTTTGACTTGATTGACGATTAACAGCGAATCGCCAAAGATGTTCAGTCTTTTGATGTTCATGGCGATTGCTGTCTGAAGACCTAGGAGCAAGGCTTCATATTCTGCATTGTTGTTGGTGCACTGGAAGTTTAATTTAAATGACAGGGGCATTGGAGCGCCCTGCGGTGTGAAGAATACAATTCCTGCGCCACCACCTTGCTCGCATTTAGAACCATCAAAAAATAAGGTTATGTCGGCCTGAGACTCAGGCTCTTCAGAATCTGGCGATTCTGAGACATGGAAGACCTCATCATCGGGTAGTTCTATGACCAGAGGCTGATCGTCTTCAAGAGGAGCCTCTGCTAGTTGATCGGCTATGACTTGTCCTTTTATAGATTTTTGCCCAATAAACTCAATGTCAAATTCCGTCAACAACATGATCCATTTCGCCGTGCGACTACTATGATAAGTACGACTCATCATGTATCGCAATGGATTCTCCTTAGACACAACATACGTAGTGTTGCTCAACATGTAGTGGCGTAGCCTTTTGGTGGCAAACACCACTGCCAAGCGGAGTTTCTCAACGTATGCATAGTTAAGTTCGTAACTGACCAGGGTGCGGCTAAGATAGTAAGTAGCCTGTTCTTTGTGAAGTTCATTCTTCTGGGCTAGCATTGCGCCCAGTGCCACCTCAATAGCTGAGATGTATAAGTAGAACGGCACACCTGGTCTAGGCGGTGCCAATACTGGCGGCGAAGCCAAGTATTGTTTGATTTCGTCAAAGGTCGACTGGCACTCGTCATCCCAATGAAATGTGACCCCTTTGTGCAATAGTTTGTTCATTGGTCGGAATTTTTCGGATAATTGCGCTATGAAGCGTTTAATCGACGCGACCTTTCCTTGCGGACTTCCGAGCCGCTTGATAGTGGTTGGGGGAGCCATTTCAAGGATTGCCTTGACTTTGTTTGGGTCCACTTCGATGCCTCATTTTGAGACTATAAAACCCAAGAGTTTTCCAGATGTGACGCCGAACACGCACTTCTTGGGATTCAGTCTGACCTTATGTTCTATGAGGCGATCGAGAATCTTGCTTAAGTCACCGAGATGATCTGAGCGCAATTTAGACTTGGCTAACAAATCATCCATGTAATCTTCCAAAGTTTTGTGCATGTAATCGTGGAAGATATACGTCATAGCACGTTGGTATGTAGCGCCAGCATTTTTAAGGCCAAAAGGCATGACCTTATAACAAAATGTCCCCCAAGGCGTTGTGAATGCCGTTTTGAGTTGGTCTTCGGGATTGATACGAATTTGATTGTATCCTGAGAAACCGTCCATTAGGGAGAGCATTTCGTGACCCGTCGTAGCGTCTACCAATGCGTCGATGCTTGGCAAGGGGAAATCATCCTTAGGACTCGCTTTGTTTAGGTCTCGAAAGTCGGTGCATATGCGAATCCTCCCGTCGGGCTTCTTGACGGGAACCATGTTGGACAACCATGGCGGATAATCCACGCAGATGACAAATTGTGCATCCAACAGCTTTTGCAATTCGTCTTTGACCATCAAGGCCACTGTTGGGTGCATCTTTCTTAGTTTTTGCTTTACTGGCTTGATTTTCGGATCAAGCGTTAAATTGTGCATGACTAGTTGCGGGTCTAGTCCTGGCATATCTTTGTACGACCATGCAAAAACCTCCTTCTTTTCTTTAAGAAGGGCAATGTAATCGGCTTGCTCTTCGGGGGAAAGGCTTACCCCCGACTTGAGAATCCGTGGATTCATTGGATCCGTGCCGATGTCTACGTCAGTCGTCTCTTCGATTGACATGTGAGATCCGTCCTCCAACTGATGTGGAGTTGGGATTAAATGGATATCATCAGCTGAGTTAAGATCTGCGTTTGGGACCTCGGGTCCCTCTTCAGCTTGAAAAATATCTTGAGTTGTCCTTGGGGTAAAATGAAGCATTTCACCGAAAGGCCAGTACTCTGATGGTGACAATGGTGAATTGACGCGATCCCAGTCAATGGCATCCATGTTTAGATGCAATGACCGTGATGGATCGGTCGGATTGCGGATGGGTGTGGTCAAATCAATGGAGATCATGTGGATGGAATGAATTTGGTCTCCAGAACCACGGGTGTGATGACTTGATTCTTTTAGTCGTTCCCTATACTCTGGATCTGGCTCTACGGGAACAGGCACGAATGGATCCTCTCTAGGTGCAAATTCATCTCTATGTGTGAAAAGGAAGGCGGGGTCTTCCCTCGGTACTGCTGTCCTGATGGGATCTCGAGGTGGACGATGCTCATCTTGAATTTGGAGCCATAGGTCTAACACTTGGTCCCACCTCGTTGGGTCTACGTGCCATTCATGTCCTAACCGTATACCCATTTGTCCCATTAGATCTTCATGAGTTAGAGCACGGTGATGTCGTCGCGCATGTCTGAGATAGTCCATTTCAGTTTCGTCTTCTGACTCACTTTCATAGATCCAAAATTGTTCATCCTCTTCAACATCCGTTGCTTGCGACATTGAGGACTCTTCCTGTTCCAGTGAATTAATCTGGTCCCATTGCGGTTGTTCCACTCTTAGTGGAGGGACCTGATTCTTTTGAGACTGTGTTATTTCGTCTGGAACCTCTAAGGGGAACAGTTTCAAAAAAATATCTGGAAGCCGTTGTTGTTCTCTTCGAGGACTGCTCTCTGAACTTTCACCTCTCTCTAGTAAAGGAGAGGGATTATTGCTATTTCCAGGGGTGTTTGTATACCATGGGAGATAATCCCCTAAGGTGTATTCTATGTTTGGATTGGCGTACGGGTCTTGTGCCAATCCCCCCCTGTTGCCTATTTCTAGGCCTTGCATATTTTCAACCAAGATGTCTAATGGCAGGGGATGGTTGAACCCTACCCCCGACTTGTCATACGGCATCTGATATCTTGGTTGGCAAAGGATCCGCATCCCTTGCTCATATCTGCCTAGCCCATACCCATGCCAATTGCATTGTTCGAGATATTTTAGGGCAAATTCTGGGTTCGACAGATAATTGATGTTTTCGACAAAAGGCTCTTCATCTGTTTCCTTTTGTTCGCATGGTTCGGAACCATGATCAAGGCCCCCATACACAAAATTCGTTTGGTTCGGTGGGTAGCCTAGAGGGACGATTGTTCCAATGGGAAGGCGAGGTCTTCCCATGTCTTGTACTGGGGGTTGCCACAACATTTTGCACTATGTATTCTCCCAGGCCTGTACTGGCCATCTCAACAGTGATTGTTGATGATTGGGTAGGAGGAAACGGTAGTCCTTCCTGAGTCCATTCCATGTTTGGTTGTTCAAGAATCTTGGTTTCCGTTGCGTTGGGCGCTTCCTCTGTTGATATTGCTGAGATCGTGGGCAACCCCTCTTCTAGAGGCTTAACCTCCTCCATGATTTGCTTTCCCTTGTCCTTCTGTTGGGCCACGATAGGTGGCGTTGATGATGAAGGAGCCAATGATGACGTCTCACCTGGCCGGGATTTTGCCTTATTGGCCACCGGTGGTGCCTGCGGTATCGGACCCTGTTTAGATGGATTCAATTGAAAATCCAAATGCGTTGATGGGAGGGTCGATTGAGGTATGAATTGTACCGCATTGCAATACTTGAAGGGCTCTAAGTCCATTGGGACTACATGTATTTGCCCTTCATAGGCATACTTCAAGCATTGGTGTGCGATCGAGGGGACACACTTCATGTCCCTGATCCAAGGCCGCCCTAGCAGTATGTTATAAGCCATTTCGCCTTCCAACACATGGCACAATGTGGGTATTGACTTTTGTCCTACCTGTATAGGCAAAACAACCGTGCCGACTGTCGAGCAAATTGCATCGTTAAAAGCTCGCAGTGTGTACGTGGAAGTCTGTGATGTGAGAGGTCGGCAGTTTTAAATGTTTCAATGCTGCAGTGGTTATAATGTTACTGGATGAGCCGATATCTATCAGCACTCTCTTGTACGGGATCCCGTTGACCCGCGCGATAACGTGCAGGGGTGGATCCGGCATGTCATTTGATATCGTTTTGACCTCGTTTTCTTTGAATGTGATGACAGGCTCCGTACATTGTTTCACATGTCCCACGAAGGCGTTGAAAGAATTAGCTTCGTGGGGTTGTACTTCAATGGCTTTTAAGATGTCCATAAGAGCTTCTCTATGTGGAGCTGATTGTTGAATAAGCTCGTAGATGGACAGCCTAGCTGACGTGGTCCGCAAACTCTGCGTGAGTTTGGTTCGTATCGTGACCTCGAGTCTAGGCGGAGGTAACTGCGTTGGGCGTTGTTGAGGCTGCGATGTCGACGGAACTTCCCTCGCAGGTACCTCGGGGGCAACTGCTGGGTATTTTCTGTTCCTTGTTACAATGCTAATCATTCCCACAAATCCTTGCATGGGAAGATCTTGTCGCACCTCGTTAATTTGGAGCGGTTTTGTCCGTGCCTCGTGGGCAGGCAAGGGGTCCTTGAATACCCCCATTTGTTGGTTGTTAGGTGCGATGGGGTTGTCCACGACCAATGTTCGATTGTCGATCAAATCCTGGACTAGTTCTTTGAATTTCCAGCACCCATTTAGGTCATGTCCTCTGCGTCTATGAAATCTGCAATACAATTCCTCCCTATACCCCCTAGGCTTGGGAACGTTAGGGTCAAAAATTTGGATTTCTGGCAGAGTAACTAAATTTGCCGCTGACAAGCGGTCAAATAAGGAGTCCCTAGACTCCGCATACGGGGTGAATTGTCGCCTAGGGCGACGCTGCTGATACTGTTCTTGTCTCCTGTTATCTCTTTCGTAAGCAGGAGGCACTGCCTGGTAGTTAGCCTTTTGAGGCTGCGTTTCTTGCACAGGCGCGGGGACATTTATCGCAACTTGGTTGACTGCAGCGTGTTGTGGTTGCGTTGTCCCACTTTTAGTGGTTTTATTCCACTCTTTCTTCTTAGGCTTGGCAATTGCGCCTTCACCTATCTTAATCTCTTCTATGACTCGGCTTGCGCCAAAGCTTCTTCTAAGCCGTCGTATTGTCGCAAGCAACAATAGACCGGAGATTGATTTTAAACAACTTTTCGCGAACATTTGCGTGAGGTCCGACATGGGAGGACGGTAGGGTAACTTAGAAAGCAAAGCTCTCCATCGGTTCCCGTACGCTGCCATTGTTTCCTCCTCAAATTGTTTAAGGCTAGCAAGATCACTAAGTGATGCCTTCTTCCTTGTGTTGAAGGCGAAACGTTCAAGAAACGCATCTACTAGCTGATCTAAGCTGCTTATGCTGTGTTTGGGCAGCTGTGTGAACCAATCCGAGGTAGGGCCTACGAATGTGGTTATGAATGTTCTAAGCAATAATGCGTCATTATCTTGAATGCCGAAGCATTGGCTTAGAAATCGTGTAACATGTTCCTGTGCGTCCTCTTCACCTTTAAAAACTGCCAATTGAGGCAACTTGAAGTGTTCGGGGTAAAGAGGTGTAGGCACTGAGGGATGCACCGGATTATTGCGGAGTAGACGTAATGTGGGTTTTTGATGCCCAGCAGCTTTTGTCTCCACCGACTCTAAACGCTCCAATAGCGCTTGGTATGCATCGGAAGATTTTATTTCTTCCTCTCTTGTTCGCTCTTGTTGCAAGTTACGATAAACTGGAGGCCTATGGAGGGGTGGCCGAATGGCATCCTTCTTGCCTTGATGAGGAGTTTCAATATATTCCTCTTCCGGTTCATACTCCTCGTAAAATTCTTGAGGAGTCTCGTGGCGAAACCTATGACCCTGATCAAGTTCTTGCTGAAGGTACCCATCATTGTTTCGGGGAGTTGCCTCCCTCTCGAATCTATGGGGTCTTGGAGGCAGAGCTTGACGAGGTCGTGGAGACCTGTCTTGCGCCAACGGATTACGCCTCTCATACTGTTCATCTCTTTGGATGCGAGGGGTTGGCCCCCTCTCAGGTATTTCATAGCGTAACTCATCCGCTTCGCGTTGCATGCGTTCTTTATCCAAGCGGTATTGATACTCTATCTCTTGTTGACTTTGTTTAAGCCGCATGATTTGGGCTTGACGGGTGGTATATCTAGCGACAGCCGGGTCAATTTGATCTACCCTATTTTGTTCAGAAGGTTCAAATGTTCCTCCTATGGGTTTACCTTGATTTTGATGCTCTAAAATCTCAATGGGTCGCTTCCCTCTGTCGAGGTAGGCGGTATGTGCTCGAGGTTCTGGCCTCAAGGGGTGATCATGATATCCTCGCTCGGTGCGGAAATGCAAGGTTCCCGCATTGTTTGTTGCCCTCGAGGAATGCGATGGTTTTCCTCATACTCCCTTTCACGGGTGTAAATGGGATGGGCGGAATTAGGTCGCCCTATGTAAGGAGCCCTGCGCTCCGGATTTGGTCTCTCTGTTCTGATGATAGGTAAAGAAGGGACGCCATATCCACGTTGTCCCTCCAAATGGACAGTGTGCCTATTTAGCGCTTCATCGCGCGGTGGCCACTCATGCCTAGCTTCAAGAGGTGATTCTCTATTTATGTCAAGGTCTACATGTAAGGCATCTTCCCGAAAGGGGCTGCTTTGAATAGGCATACCCCACCGAGGATTCTGAATTGGATTCTTTTGTAGGTTTGACCTATAAGGCGGTATGACCAAATACTCGGGACTGAAGTGAAGGCAACTTGCGCTCGCTTTTTGTGTACCTTCCGAAGCTTCTGCCCTTGATTGGGCTTGACTGCGGGTGTACACCATTGCGGTGCTTCTATGCTACCTAAATAAGTTTTTATCTCGTTTTTATGATTTTTTTTTTTTTTGTCTACACTAAGCAGAATTAAACACACACATTCACAAAACCGTGATTATCTCTTTTAAGGATTCTTGGTGTGTCCTAAACTGGTTTAGTGCATTTTGATGTTTTGTTTTGTTTTTGTAGGTTTTGTAGAACGTTTAAATGCATCATGTAGGCTCTTATAACTCCAAAAAGGTCGCCCCTTCAATATACCAACCAGGCCGATATACCAACCTCTCTATATACCCGCCCTTACGAGAGGGAGACTATAGGTACGTGAGAGCAGAAGGTACATGGTACATAGGCGGTACGGAAGGGGGATTGTCCTGTTAATGGCACCTACCATAGAAAACTTATCCTCGCGCGCATGGGAATCACCCCGCCTACGCTCGGTCTGTCTTCGTCAAGATTTACGCCTAACAACAGTTGACAATCGGGAAATGGATGCAAATCAAGCCAAGGTGGTGATTAAATCCACCAATGGTCTTGATCAAGGGCTGGGGTCTTACGACCAGCTCCTTGGTTTAAGATTGTTTCGTGATGTGTGTGGGATTCGTTTTATCCAACAAAATGAAACTAGCATACATGACTTTTCCTAATGCAATGCAGGATTAAATGAAAACAATTAAAGAAACAGAAACAGAAACAGAAAAATATAACAGAGATCATGAAAATCCCTACCTCTTCTCTACCTGCTCCTGTTGTCTCTGAATTTCTGCTCTGAAAATCCGCAGACAGGAATTCGTCCCTCTGGGAGACGAATTGCAGAACAGAATTCGTCCCTCCCAGAGACGAATTTGAATTCGTCTCAGGGTCAGACGAATTGCAGAAAAGAATTCGTCCCTGTCAGAGACGAATAGCAGTCAACAACAAAAAAAGTGTACCTGTCAAGCACAAACACAAAACTTTGATCAGTTTTCTGTGATTTCAAAAACCAGGGAACAGGGTCCCACCGTGATCGCCACTGAAAGCACGAGATTCCGGTCAAAGGAAACACCAAGTGCGATTGCATTCAAAATTAAGTACGCTTAAGTCCTAGAAATGTAAATTGCATGAAACGGAAAAGAGACACATTGGAAGAGACGCAATCAAATAGAGAAAACACAGCCCTTTCATTAATTTCCCTTGATCTCTGTTACAATGATGCCTCCTCCCTTTTCAGGGGCTAGGAGCGCAAATAGAGTTTGATTACAATCGCTGAATGATTCCTCTTTCCGCGTGCCCACGATTGCAATGGGCGGGCCAAGATGATGCCGCCGCTGATGTCGATGAGTTCTTCGCCTCTGCTGCTTCTCCTACGAACAAAGAAATGACCAAGGCGTCGTAGCACCTTCCGCAAATGAAAAGCATTCTCTCTCTAAAACCAACGAAATATGCATATGAATATTTGCCCGAAACAGATGAATACAAGTGACACCAAATTGCTTCAAAACTTGACAGAAGGTAAGAAAAGTTACCGAAGGCCACCGCCACTGAGGCAACTGGCCAATCCACCTTAAACTGGAATTCGTCCCTGGGCAGGACGAATTTTGACTGTAATTCGTCCCTGGGTGGGACGAATTCTTCTGAGTTGGAGAAACCGACCTACTACTGCTCCAATGTCGGATCCCGAGACCTGCAAAACGCCTGCAAACAGGGGGTTAGGTAATTGGGGCCATTTTGGGACGACCCAGATGGTCGGATTTTCCCAATTTGGCCTCCACCCTCGGGAATTTGACCTTGACACCTGCAAGTTAGCGAAACGACAAAGCAATACAAAACATCCTAAAATCTGACCAAAAGTTACAAAATTGCAATTATGGACTAATCGGACCTAGTAACACGGAATGCAATCTAAAAAATAATCTAAAGTGCTCAAAAACTAAAATTAGGACTTGGGAGGTGCGGGGGTGCCCAAGTGGGCCTCCCACCGTTGGCCCTCGATTTTGGAGCCAATCCACCGGGGATGGGCCCAAAACCTTTTAGGATTGGGGGTCGGCGAATTGGTTGGTTCAGATGTCCATGCGTCGGATTTGAGTAAGGTTCGAGCTTCCAAAGGCCACCCAACAACCTCCCTTGCAAAAGAGATTGGTGGATGTGGGAAGGTGAACCAAGAGGGATGCAAGTGAGTCTTCAATTCGGCAGCACTTCGTTGCTTGAACACTCCTTCAACCTGTATATTTTGGGTGAGAAAAGTCCCACCTTTTATAGACCCAAGGGGTCTCTTTTGGGAGGGAAGCACAAATGCCATGTGTTGGCCATAGGCGCCATGTGGCAGCCTTGTCTTCCCATGAGGGAGGGGAGTCCTCCATTGACTTGAACTTTGATAAATGCTTTTTGTAACAGCTCCTCTAACGGCCCTCTCGTCCACTTACACATGCGTGCAAGGCAGGAGCCCTTAACTGACTGTTCTGGGCTGCCACTTGGCACCATTTGCCTTTTTGCCCGTTAAGCTTGGAATTCGTCCCACCCAGGGACGGATTTAGAATTCGTCCTGGGGTGGGACGGATTCTATTTTGAATTCGTCCCGGGGTGAGACGAGTACTGGGCAAAGTTTCCAAGTGTGCCAAATTGCTTCTTGACCTCACAAAATTGCTATGAAAGTGGTTAAGACCACTGTTTGACCTCTGAGGGCTGCCCTGGGGGCTGTGTTTGTCAAAGCGATCAGTGTTTGCAGTCACATAATCGGATTGGTGTTGTTTTGGTGTCTACAGACCGCACACTCACAGACTACAAATTCACATTCATTAATCTAGAAAATGCATACATAAATAGCCGCAGGCTTACAAATAACCAGTGCTCAACTTGGTTTTCACACATGCCCTCTATCTCTCCGATATTCCAATCCACCACCCGATCTAATACATTAAACTGTGTTTTTATAGAGGCCCCGACCCTCTGAAAACATCCGTCATGAAAACTGGGGCACCAACCCGATTTATTACAAAGACTAGGTTTTTATAGAGGTCCCGACCCTCTGGAACATCAACACAAAAATCAAGACACCAACCCAATTTAATACCCCACTTCGCACGGTCTCTGTCATTGCCAATTCCATCAGAATACCCTGCGTGACCCATCCTTTTTGTTTCTCGTGCTTCTGGGTAATCGCCCACTTTTACTACACCTTGTGCCACGTGTCGTCTGGAACAATCTTTGAAAATATCGCCTATCACGATTTCGTGCCATTTCCTTCTTCTTTGTCTTCTTCTCTTCCCGTCGCGATATCACGACATGTCACGATATCGCGACGTTTCAGCTTCCCTGCGCTCCTTTCTTCTTTTGGTCGCGATATCATGACATGTCATGATATCGCAATGTTTCCTCATCCTCTCGCCGTTCTCACCTTTGGGTCGCAATATCATGACATGTCACGATATCGTGACCTTTGCCTTCGGCTACCCCTTGCCTGCCTGCTCTGGTCATGATTTTGTGATAGCCACGATTTCGCAACGTGTCATGAAATCATGACACTTCCACTGCCTCCCCTCGGCCGCTACTCCGATGTCGTGATTTCGTGACTGTAGTGATTTGGTGACATGTCATGAAATCACGACATCCCATATGCTCCCCTCGACCGCTACTCTTCTCTGTCATGATTTTGTGACTGTCATGATTTCACGACATGTCACGAAATTACGACAACCCAACTGCTTTTCTCCGCTACTGCCCTGCTATAGTGATTTCACGACGTCACGATATCGCGACCTCCCTGCTTCTTCGCCTTCACTTCCATTTCATGTCATGATTTTGCAACATCGTGATATCGCGACGTCGCGATATCATGTCATCATGATATCACGACCTCCCTGCTTCTCCGCCTTCTTTTTAGCTTTATGTCATGATTTCACGACGTCGCGATATCGCGACGTCACAATATCATGACCAACCTCTGCCTTGTCCAAGACTAAAAACTTAGAAAAAATTTGGTCGATGTCAGACTGCCCTGTTGCTTCCATATGCTCCTGCATCAGACACCCGGGGTTGGTGGAGAAGTGACCTTCACTTCTGTGCTATCTGGTTGTTGCCTCGTGCAACACCCCCAAACATTTATTTGCCTCAGCAGCCTACTCCAACTCTCTCTCCTGGCCCACATAACTTTTGTCTTCCTCCAAACAGATTCTCCCACTACTGCATGCTTCTTCATCTGCAGCCTGCTTCAACTCCTCCTCTTTGCCAGTTAAATTTCTGCCTTCTTCCAGGAAAATCTTGGCACTGCTGCACTCCTCTATAGCCTGCTTGC
This sequence comes from Wollemia nobilis, assembly GCA_028583015.1. Taxonomy (NCBI): domain Eukaryota; kingdom Viridiplantae; phylum Streptophyta; class Pinopsida; order Araucariales; family Araucariaceae; genus Wollemia; species Wollemia nobilis. Next base: position 14,293,336 of record JAQPPZ010016436.1, on the reverse strand, counting down.
ACTCCTCTTCTTGGCCAATTAGTTTTCTGCCTTCTTCCAGGAAGATCCTGGCACTGCTGCACTCTTCTTTGCATGCAGCCTTCTTCAGATTTAGCTTCTGATGCACTCCAACATCTCTCTTTTTTTGTCTTTCTTCATGCCTTCTATGCTACTCTTCTTGCTCCCATAATTTTATGTTGAGCCACTCCTCTTGCAGGGCTTTAAATTGTCGTTGTAATGCCAAGAACTCTTCCTTCGACACCATATCTTCCTCCCCACCATGGCTTCTTCATGGAGGCATCTTTCCTTGCTTTTCTTACAAATCTTTGACTGATCCTGGTGTAGCTGCCTCACTATCGACGATCTGCTAACACGCTCCGGGATCTTAACTCTCTCTCTCTCAAAACCCTACCACAGATCCTAGTGCAACTGCCTCACGTTCGATGAATCTGCTGTGCACTCAGAATCACTAGCTCTGATACCACTTGATGGGGGACCGAAAGACCGCACACTCACAGACTACAAATTCACATTCATTAATCTAGAAAATGCATACATAAACAGCCCGCAGGCTTACAAATAACCAGCGCTCGGCTTGGTTTTCACACACGCCCTCTATATCTCCGATCTTCCAATCCACCACCCGATCTAATACATTAAACTGGGTTTTTATAGAGGCCCCGACCCTTTGAAAAAATCCATCACAAAAATTGAGGCACCAACCCAATTTATTACAAAGACTAGGTTTTTATAGAGGTCTCAACCCTTTGGAACATCAACACAAAAATCGAGACACCAACCTGATTTAATACCCCACTCCGCACGATCTCTGTCACTGCCAATTCCATCAGAATACCCTGTGCAACCCATCCTTTTTGTTTCCCATGCTTCTGGGTAATCGCCCGCTTTTACTGCACCTTGTGCCATGTGTCATCCGGAACAATCTTTGAAAATACCGCCTATCGTGATTTTGTGACATTTCCTTCTTCTTCTTTGTCTTCTTCTCTTCCCGTCGCGATATCGCGACATGTCGCGATATCGTGATGTTTCAGCTTCCCTGCGCTCCTTTCTTCTTTTGGTCACGATATCGCAATGTTTCCTCATCCTCTCACTGTTCTCATATTTGGGTTAGGATATCGCGACATGTCGCGATATCCTAACCTTTGCCTTCGGTTGCCCCTTGCCTGCCTGCTCTGGTCGTGATTTTGCGACAGTCATGATTTTGCGATGTGTCATGAAATCGTGACACTTCCACTGCCTCCCCTCAGTCGCTGCTTCGATGTCACGATTTCATGACTGTTGCAATTTTGTGACATGTCACAAAATCATGACATCCCATCTGCTCCCCTCGATCACTGCTCTTCTCCGTCGTGATTTTGTGACATGTCACAAAATCACGACAACCCAACTGCTTTTCTCCGCTGCTGCCCTGCTATCGTGATTTCGTGACGTCGCAATATCGCAACCTCCCTGCTTCTTTGCCTTCACTTCCATTTCATGTCATGATTTCGTGATGTCGTGATATCATGACGTCACGATATCGCGACCTCCCTGCTTCTCTGCCTTCTTTTCAGCTTTATGTCATGATTTCACGACGTCGCGATATCGCAATAAACCTCTGCCTTGTCCAAGACTAAAAACTTAGAAAAATTTTGGTCGATGCCATACTGCCCTGTTGCTTCCGGATGCTCCTGCATCATATAACCACCATGCCACAATCATTTTAAATCTTTTACGCCATTGAAAGCACCAAGAAAGGGACAAGCATTCATTCCGATGAGGCCCGAGATTTGAACCTTGGACCTCCGCCCCCTTATGGGGTTTGGATGAACCAATTGGTCTACACCTCGGACCTATAATTAGGTATTTTGTTGTAAAGGAGTTTAGAGTGAGTTTTTCTTTTTAATTTTTTTTAAAGTAGACTTATATTCCTGTATATGTTTATAATATTTAAAAAATTTACTTTGTTCGTTGTTTTGATTATTGTGTAGATTTTTCATACTAGGTTTTTGGTTGGTAAGATGATCAATTTAATATTGTAAAAGAAATATTTAGATTCTTTAAAAAAAAAGTATATTTTACCACTAATAAAAATAATAATAATAAATTTAATTATAAATAAATAACAATTTATAAAAATAAATACAATAAAATGAGAGAAAGTATAATATATATATATATATATATATATATATATATATATATATATATATATATATATATATATATAGTATATTTAAAGTAAAATAGGATATTTTTTATAAAAACAACAGATTAGGCTCATATAAATAATTGAAATTACAAATTAATAATAAAATATTACAAAAAAGAGTAAAATTATAATATTATAATGGATTGTAAAGTTAGTTAACAACTGTGTAATATCAACTTCAACATTGGAAGTACTATAAAGATGTTATAAAACTTGTGAATGTCTCTTCTTTTATATGAGAAAATTAAGGTTGCTCAAGGCCTCATGGATAATAATGTTACAAGACCTTCATCTTGGAGGTCTTAGTACCCATCTAGACTTCTCAAAAAATAGGTGAACACTATTTCTTCCAAAAAATGTCATGCTTCCTCATGGTTCCATCCTGTCTTATGGTTTAATGACCTTTATGGTACCATTGCCTATGGCAGAAAAGAAAATATATAAATATACCTATGGTCAATATTGCATGTCACCATCAAATGCAATATTGCATGAAACATGTATTTCCAATGACAAGCATCAAAGAGACATTTGTATTTACCTAGTCTTATCATTTGGTACTTAATAGACTAATGTTATTTGTAGAAGAAATATAATGGAAAATTCTATAAATACCATTGTAACTGCTTCTTGATCAGTTAGGGAATTGAACCATGATATCTTCTAATTGCTTTGTAAATGTTATATATATATATATATATATATTAGGATTATATTAGGGTATTACTTATTTTACTTATCCTATTTTGCTACCTCATTATGTTTAAATCTACTTCTATTTTTTACTTTAAGGATCTACTAAGTCTCTTTCTATATTTCACATCATATACACTAGGAATATCACTACACTACCGAAATTTTTCTTTTGATATGATTTTTACTACATTGGCACCCCATAATATTATGCACCTCATGTGTTAAATATTTGTAATATTTTCAAAAAGCTAAATGAGTAATATCTTCTACAATATATTTATATATAAATTATTGAGAAATATTTGTTATTCCATTTTTTACTCCACAACTTTAAAGCATAAATCCTTTGTCACCACAAGTTGGTTTAGGGAGTTCCTATATGCCAATACAATTAGGTCTTGTAAAGTAAATAAATTGGTGTTAGATCAAATTTTCATTCATTTGATTTTTTTTTTTATCTCATATTATTTCTAATTGTTTTCACCAAGAATATAGCGTCTAATATGCTCTAATGCAATATTATGCTCATATACAGTCATGGTATGAAAATAAATATATCACATGAGATTACATGTTTGAGAATTTTAAGGAAGTGCACATTCACAGAGGATTGACATAGATAGAAAATTATTATCATTAGAAACCAATACATATGATATTAATAATTTCATTCAAGACTCTCTATAAGAAGAAAGGAACACAACTTTTAGATAATTTTGAGATAAAATGATCAATATAAAATATTCAATCATAACTACCAACCTTGTACCTTTCTAGTGTTACAACTTGGTCAAGTTGTAGACCAATATTGACATTCTAATTTTCTAGCTAAACTAATGTGGAAGAGTTGGATACTTGACTCTAGTATCTAGAAGCATACTTTTCTAAAAGGTTTTTTTCTAGTGTAGGTAGGATTGATTTTGTAGTTGACCTTTTAAAATGTAAACAAGGTTTCTTATTGGTGGGAAGGCACCAATAGCAACATTTTAAAATTATATAGACACCATAATCACTTGGATAGCATTTATAAATATGGATGTGTCTCGTTTATGCCCCTCTCACCAACTTATAGAGACTATACCAACAAAAAGAATAATTTATCTAGTATTATCATGATCAATTCAACGAATATCCTAGTTGGTTGCATATTGAAAATGATTGAAAGTATTAGTCTTTAAAGTACATCTACATGCTTTAAAAAAATTATTTATGGATAGATTTCATTCCATTGTATTCCTTAGTGTAAGCATTTCACTCTGAGTCAATGTTAGAAGAGAAATCATGGGCTATGTGGAAACATTTAATGTTCGCATCATATACAACAACATAGGTTACAAATCAAAAATATACAATTATATGACCACCTATGATGCCAATTTCTAGTGGTATCTTAGTATTACCTAGTCTCAAGTGTCCTCCAATGTAGAGGATAAAAGAAAATAAATGTGGAAAAAAACTGGTGCAACCTACACAAAAATCACACTCACGATGACATTGAGTGTAGATTCCAACAAAAATATTTACTCATGTAGCCATAGGTTAATGAATATACACCTATAAGAGACTATTACGAGTTAGATACCACATGCCTAAAAATCAAGACTTGACAACCTAAACCTCATAAGCTTCTAAAGAGTGTGAGTACCTATTTTATATTGATTGTTAAGTAAAAAGTAAACCTCTTCACATCATCATTGACATTAAGATCCTAAATAACAAGGTCACTCAAGATAAATCAAGTGACTCAAATTCCAATTGATGATGCCACCTCAATCATTTCAAATTCCAATTGATGATGCAACCTCAATCATGTGACTCAAATTTCTAGTCTATGATGAACCTCCCATCCTATCCATCAGGTTTGATTTTTAGTTAATAACATAAGTGTTCATTGACAACGAACGCTTGACTATAACATCAAGTCAATGCATGATTTAATCAACTATCATGTAACACTATTAGAAAATTTTAATATCCATTTGAGAAGATGTAATGACCCTAGTGTAGCCACATCAACTATCTCCATTTTGATTACCTTGAGTGCTAGGTCAAGGTAGATGATGCTTAAACATTAGGGTTAGATTAAATATCGATTTAGTCTATATATAGGAATAATTATGTTGTAATTGGATCATCCTTATTGAAATCTTGATCATCTATATTGCACATATGAGACTTTACCCTCTTCAAGTGGCTAAGATAATTTAATCTCTATAAGTAGCTAAGATTTATATTGGTTTGAGTTGAAAATATGATTACTTAGATTTTTTATTTTCTCATATTAAATAGATATTTATTGCTCCATGTGGATGTTTATTAGTATGTATTGTTGAATTGCTACTACCATTTTTATATTTTAGAAAATTATTTCACTATAAGTGGTATCGTAGAATTGATCTTGGATCCCTATAGTGGTGCAAAGGTGTGGCAAAAGGATGCACAAATCATTCTAAAACCTCTATTGAATAGTTCTACTTCTTGTCTCCTAATAATATATTGTCTATTATTTTGGATTATTTTCTAGCATATTTTTCCTCCATAGTATTGTGAATTTGTTGTCAGTTCCCTTTTTGGATCCTTGAAAGAGACATATGCCATTACAATTATCTCTCTAAGCTAATAAAAATTGCAAGTATTTCTAGTAACACTTTTTTGGAAATTTGGTTTGTCAAGGCTCTTGTGAGAGAACTATCTTAGTGTGATTTTATCTTTAAATTCATTGAAGCAAGAGGTATTCCCACAATACTTTTTAGAAGTACACCAAAAAATTCTTTTGTGTTTTATATTTTCCCCTATTGTATGAATGAACCTATTACAAATCAATTATGAATAATAGTACTCGAACCAATATTTTAGGCTATTACTCAAGGATGGTTCCATGCATACCCTTGGACACAGTACTCACCTCTTTGACAGTATGATAGGGTGATATTCTCAGATGATGTACCTGATGCACTATGGAAATACATGATCGACAATATTCCTAGGGCTAAAGGCTTATCCTAATCCTTGGGGGATCTATTGATATACTAAAAGATACATGGGAGTTCAATTTCATATATTGGTATTGTCTGAGGCCTTGGTATTGGATCTTGATCTCCTCTCACTTCAATAGAAGCTTTATGGGTAATATATCTTAGCCAATAAAATCCCCAACACAAGGTTTCTAACCTAATAAACTAATGTAAAAAATGGGTTTTTTTTAAGGAAACAAAAAAAAATGAATACATGGAAAATTTATACCTAGTAGTTGAAATGGTAGAATGTGAACTATTTTCACTATAGGAGGACGTGGCCTTGGAAAGAACTTTGGGACCACTTGTTAGGAATCTAACAATAAACTAAAAATACAACCACACAATTTTGTAATAATAATAAGAAAATGATTTGGAAACTAACAATATTGTAATGGAATAGAAATACCATAGATTATATTGCAAAGCAAAAAAAATACATTCAAGAATCATAGGCTTCTTCAACGGGGAACCTCCTTAGAAGCAGAGCTTCAATACAATGAAATTCCAAATATGCCTATTGTTTTATTAGTATTTTTAAATATTCAAGCTAACCCTAACCCTAATGCTCAAGGGTTCCCATCCACATGCAAGTGAGGGCTCCACTTGTCTAGGCACCTCAAATACCACATACACATGATAATATTACATGATATTAATAAGATAGGATCCCCATGTGAGGAAAAGGGTAATTACATAATAAGGTTAGGATGGGGTCCTATCAATCCCAAACCTACTAGGTTAGATATTAAGCCTAACATTAGAGTAGAGTTCGTAGAGAATATAATGGTAGAATTGATATAAAGACTAGCATTAGAGTAGATTTAGTAGATAATATAATGGTGGAATCTCATCTATAATATGGTTACACTTAAGCCTAATTCTATGGTCACTCAAATTTGTGTCCTCATTAATTTACAAGGTTCTCACATGGATTACCAACTATTCCACCTTACCTATTGTAAATATTATTTCTTTTAAATAGAGATGTTTGTAGATAAAATTTAGTTTTGAAGGGAAAACATCTAATATAACCATTCTAAGCACTTTCTAATGTCAAATTTGTTGGAATATATTACATTACTTGGTATATGATAATGTATCATCTTCGGTACATCATTAGATTAGTAAAGTGTCTAAGATTAAGTCTTGAGTATTTAATTTATGTAATGTAATAAATGCACAAGTATTATTAGAATGTGAAATGATGTAAATGTGCATGGTGTCCACATGTACATGAGTCCTTAGAATAGGAATATGGAAGTCCAAGAGTCATGTATCATTATATATAGGCCTTTGGTGGTAAGATAGTTAATAGATAGATAGAGAGAATGAATCATAAGGTAGAATATATTAGATACAATGTAGAACTTATATGAAGTATGGATCATTGAGACCTCAACATATTGTAACAAGTTCAAATTTTCATGAGATTTCATTGAGTTTTTCTTTTATTATTATTTGTGGAAAACATTCCAAAAGGGATGCCACTTTTGGGTAATACCCAAGGAGGCAAGGGTATCCATTCCACCAAAAATGCCCAGGACTCGGACCTGGCCTACCATATTTGACATAATCAAGGAGCAAAAAACACACAAAACCAATTTAAAAATAAGTAAATAACAACAAAAATAATAAAATAAAATAAAATAAAAAACATGCTCCTTGAGTGTGTCAAAAACAAAAGCACAACCAAACACACACACACAATAATATAAAATAAACCACACAACAAACCACATAGAAAAACACAAGAACCACATAATAAAACACAAACAAGACAAAAATAACATAACACTACAAAGACATAACCCAAAAAAAATATGAAAAATAAACACAACCAAAACCTAAAATATTAAAAAAATAAAAAATAAAAAACAACCAACAACAGAGAATAAACAAAAACAAAAAACATAGAAAACACACACAAAAAAACACGAATTAACACAAACAAAGAGAAACACAAGAACAAGAACGACAAAACACAAGAACAATAACAAAAAACATAAAAAACACAAAACAATAAAAATACAAGAACAACAAAAAACAACATAAAGAACACAAAAATAAAACAAAACAAAAGAACAAAAACACCTTAAAAAAACTATAAAAAGAAAAAGAAAAAAAATGAACATAATAATGACCTATCTAGACTAGAAGACTAATAAGGCAAGAAACAACAAAGCCAACAAAAGAAAGAAAAGAGTGAGCTAGGGAACTAAAAAAACTTGAATGAACCAAAGAGAAACAAAAAAAAACAAGAAGAGACTAGTTACCTTCAGAACTGGATCCATCCAAAGAAATGATAGAAATAAGAGCTTCCCTAATTTGTGAAGCCCACCATCTAAGAGGGTGGCCATAACAAGTAAGATCACCTTTTTCCAAAGCCCAATTAGCTAAAGCATCAGCACTCTTTTTTGATCTCTGACCACATGATTGTAATCAACTTTCAAAAATCCCATCTGGATTAATTGAATCTTCTCAATAATTCTTTTTATTCTCCAATCAAACTTATGATTCTTGGAAGGAGTCTTCAAAATATTAATCATAAGTTGAGAGTCATACTCAACTAACACCTTTTCCCATCCAACATTAGTAGCCTCCTGAAGGCCTTTGAGGATACCATACCCATCAGCAAGGTTATTGGAAATAATACCCAAATTCTAAGCAAAAGTAAAAACCAGGGAGCCATCTGAAAGTCTACCAATTCCTCCCACACTAGATTTTCCAAGGTTTCCTCTAGAGGCTCCATCAGTATTGGCTTTTCCAAAATCCTTAGGATGAGGTTGCCAATTTCTTGTCCTATCCATCTTACTAATACTCACATTCCCTTTAATATGGTTACCCTTAGAAGAATTAATATTCAATCTTTGCATCATTTAATCCCATATTTGGTGGGAGTTTTGGGGGTGATTAAGGAGTTGATGGACTGATTCAACTAAGTTGGCTATGGTATTTTTCCAAATATAGTAAATATCCTTACTATCTTGATTAAAAATTTGGTTGTTCCTTTCAATCCAAATATTCCAAAGAAGAATGGTAGAACCCATCCAAACTAACTGCCTAATAAAATAATCAACACCCTTTTGATTAGGCCAATCCCTCCAAAGCTGTTAAAAAGTAAAAAAATGGACCACTGTAAGCCAAGTAAAGTGGTCATTCTTCTCCATAGCTTAGAGGCTAAATTAAACTCAATAAAAATATGGTTGAGAGTTTCTATATTCTCTTCACATATCTCACATCTAAAAGTTCCATGAAAACTACGCTTCATAAGTTGCTTACAAGAAAGCACCCTACGATACAATAAAATCCAATTAAAGAACCTCACCTTAGGACAAAGATTTTGATCCCACAATTGAGAAAATATTAGAAGAATGGTTGGGATTATTATGGCATAAGTTCAAATAACCTTGAGCAACTGAATACTCACCCTTAGTAGTGTTGTATCATCTAGAACAATATTTTTCATGGGACCAAGAGAGAGATCTCATATGAAGGATGCCTTGGATATCTTATCTTTGCCTTTCTAGGATTTGAATAGGCCAATCCTCAATAGGGATCCAATATCTACCAACCTTTAAATTACCAGTATGGTACCGACATTAATTAGCCACATTTATCTAGTTAGCTCGATGAAGCTCCTCCATCCAAGGCCTCCAATCGGGAAATTGAGTTATCAAAGGCTTGTGATCATCCCAAGAATACATCCAAAAATTTACCTGTTGACCATTATGAATGATCCAAACTAATTTTTTCTTTATCAAATCCTCACCAGTCTTAAGAACTGCTAAAATTGGAGAACCTTTGGTAGTAAGTTGATAGCAAACAAGGTCATCTGGACTTTTGTTCTCAACATATTTATCACTGAGATTATTGTCCCAAAGAGCATTGGGGTTATGCAACATCCTCAAATATAAAATAGCAGCTAAAACTTTGTTGTTATTAATAGAATACTGAAATCCTAACCCCCCTTTATTCTTAGGAAGGCATAAAGTATCCCAATTCACCAAGGCCCATTTTCTTTTCTCCTTAGTACCACTCCAAAGGAAACGATGACTGATTTGATCCAGTTCTCGAAGAATAGCCTTTAGAATATTCAACATGGAAGATACATAAATAGTAATAGCTTGAAGGACTAATTTTACCAAGGTGATTCTAACCCAGAAGAAATCCACATGTTGGTCCACTTTCCAATTTTCTTCTTGACTTTGTCCAACAATTAATTCCAATATTTATTTTTATGCCTTTGAATATTTATGGGAATACCTAAATAAGTGATTGGAAGGGATGTCTTATTATATTTTAATTTATCCAAGACCATGGATTCCTTTCTAGAAGAGCAGTGAAAGAAAATAAATTTAGATTTGTCTTCATTGATCAACTGCCCAGTAGCCTTAGAAAAATAGCTAATGATTTGCTTAATATTAGAAGCTTCCTTAGCTGTAGAGTCATCCAAAAAGTGAATATGAGAGATAGGTCTAGCTCCATGAGCAATGGTAACTCCCTCAAGGGTTTTGTTTTCCCTCTTTTTGGTTATAGTCCTACCCAAGCATTCAACAAGAATGATGAATAAATAAGGGGATAGCGGGTCACCTTGCCTAATACCTCTAGAAGGCGGGAACGATCGAGAAGGCCTGCCATTGATAAGAACTAAGTAGGAAACTAAAGAGATACATCCCTTAATCCAATCCATCCAATCCTTAGAGATAAAATTGCCTCAAAAATTTGATAAGGAAGTGCCAATCCACTCTGTCATAAGCTTTGGATAAGTCTAACCGAATGATCATGGAAGGATATTTTTGCATATCCATGGAATGGATGGATTCCTAAGCAAGAACAATCTCATCTACTATTTGAAACCCTTCCAAAAAACATCCTTTCTCTAGGAAAATAATCTTATGCAAAAGAGGCTTCAACCTTTCTGCAATAATTTTAGTAATGATTTTGAGAAGAACATTACATAAAGCAATAGGTCTAAAAGCTGAGATATGATCAACCTTTTGAGCTTTTGGAACAAGAGTAATATAATTTTTATGGATAACCTTAAAAATTTATTTGGCTTTCCTGGCTTCTTCCACCACATATAATAAATCAACATGAAGGATATCCCATAAATCTTGGTAGAACTCAATGGGAAAACCATCAGGACCTGGGGTTTTCCATTTTTCCATTTTAAAAACTACTTGTTGAAGATAATTGATAGTAACATGAGTAGTCAAAATAGATTTATCCTCATAAGTTATAAGAGAATGGATTTCTTGAAGAACATTTTGTTGAGAAGCTGAGTCAAGAGCAGTAGCAGCAAAAATATTAGAAAAGTAATCAACAACAATAGAGTTCATGCCATCCCAAGTATAAAAAACATCTCCAGAATATGATTTTAGGGAGGAAATAAAGTTGAGATATCTTCGAGCTAGAAGATATTTGTGGAAGAAATTTGTGTTTTGATCTCCTTCTTTGAGCCATCGAATTCTAGATTTTTGCTTCCCATAATATTTCTTCTCTTTTTTTCCATTCCTCTAACTGAGTTGTGAGTTTAATTTCATCTACACTTATCTTCTATGTGAGGCCATCTAAATGGATTTTCTTATTCAAATTTTCAATATGAGCAATAACTTCATGTGTTTTTATGAACATCTCCAAACTCTTACCACTTCCAAGTCTTGATTTTGGATTTAATGTATTGCAGTATTTTGGCAAAGTAGAACATCTTATTCCCATGCCTAGGTTTACCTTCCTTCCATAATTTTTGCACATGAGGTCTAAAGTAAATGTCTCTAAACCACATTAATTGAAAATAAAAATGAGAGAAACTCACATTGGTTTTCCACATTTCCACCATGACTGGGCAATGATCCGAACCAACATTATTAAGAGTCTTAACTTTAGGAATGTGACCATGGATTGAGAAATTTTTAGAGAGCAAAAACCTATCCAATATCTCCATTATACAAGCTAAGCATTGCCTTCTGTTATACCAAGTCATAAGGCCATTATATAGTTGGATGTCCACAAGATGGAGGTTTGCAATATATTCGCTCATGAGGTCAGTTATTTTGTATAAATTTCTATTTCCCCATATTTTCTCATCTAGAGAGAGGATGGTATTGAAATATCCTCCGATCAAGATCCAATCTTCAAAAAAATGAGATATAATATGAGTTATATCCTTCCACTATCTTATTTTTTCCTCCAAAGTAGTCGGATCATAAACAGTAATGCAAAGCATAATTTGGTTGGAATGTCTACTTTGAATAGCTATAGCCAACAGACCCCAAAATCTAACCATATGGTGAATAACTACCTCTTTTGGGTCCCAAAGACAAGCAATGCCACCAGAAGTCACTTGGGAACTGAGGGAAATCACTTTTCCAATTGGCCAAATTTTATTGGCAGTTGAGTCCATATCCTCCATTGACATCTTTGTTTCTTGAAGGAAAACAATATGTGGATGATTTATCTGAATCATTCTTCTAATTTAATTTTGTTTTTAAAGACTCCCTTTGATTCCTCTAATATTCCAAGTGATGATATTCATTAATACGAAGGCTAAAAAACTTGGAAAGGGCATTAATATTACCTTCCTCTACAAGATTTTCAACTTCTTTTACCATATGATATTGATTGGTCTTGTGACATGCTTTTTGATTAGAATCCATCTTCAGTTTTTTTTCCCTATTTACTTATTCCAATTGAATCTAAGATGGATTCTAACCTTGAATAATGCTCGTACACATCCAAAATTTTACTAGAGGGTTCAACGGAGTCTATATTGGGACCTGTATTATTTTAAGTTTTGACATTTAAAAGATTGTTTTTCTTGTGTAAATTTTATCTCTGAGTTCTTCCCTTCATATTTAAATTGTGTTTCTAAGATTTATGTTTCCATTATTTTCTCTTCCTCACTTGGGACATCATTTGTGGAAAGTATTTCAAACATATTAGCAGATGACTTTGATTGATCCTTCATAACTATTTTTTTAGAGTTTTCTTCTTCTTAGGCATTTGGAAACCTGCTAAGTTTATATCTTCTTTCTTTTGATCAGGAATTTTATTTGGGAAAGCACTAGAAAAATGACCATATTCATGGTAAATTATACAACGAAAAGAAATGTTCTCATAGTCCACTGCTTGCTCCCAAGTGTCTTCCCCAAATTGTAATGTGATCTTTTTAGGTAGGGGTTTGTCAAAATCCATTAAAACACAAATCCAAGCATACATAATATGTTCAAAATTTTGAGTACAATCAGTAGTCATCATAAAAGTTCCTAAAGAGTTTCCAATTGAAGAAAAAATAGTAAGATTCAAAAATTCAATAGGGAGGCCAAGAAGTCTAACCCACACGGGAGCTATAGAAGGAATATCTTCTTCGACTTTAAATTTAGTATGCTAGGGCTTTATGAAAAGCCTCGACCTTCCAAAAAATCAAGCACCCCCTTGAAAAGTTTTCTCTCTATAATAATTATTAGAAAATGAAAAAATAAAATAACCGTTTGGATAAATAGATATTTGTAACTCACCTTTATTTTTCTAGCTTTTTGCAGCCCTGAATTTGAAATAAGATAGGCTCGGACAAAAACCCACGAACCGACAAATTAGTCCTTTTTTTCTAAATCTTCAATGCCAGTCTGAATGTTACCCATATCAATTTTAAAAATATGAGTTCCATCAGCTTCTTTAAGACATCCTCACTCCATTTTCCTAGGATCAATCTTAGGTATTCTTAGAGGTTTATGCGAAGCCCTAGTATTGATATTAGCATTGGGTTGAGGCTGTCCACCATGTAGGGCATCCCTAAAATTAATTTTTGGGGCTAAATTTATGAAATTATTACCCTTGAAAAGGGTTTTCATAGTAAAATTATTTTTTCGGTGCACCTTAGCACCAGATTCACTTAATATATGAGCCATTTTTTGATCAACTACTTGAAACTTGTTTTGTGATCTCTTTAATCCTTGCCCTAGACATCGTGGAAAGGTATGGTTTTCACTTTTCTTTTGTGCAACAAATTGGAAGCCGTTGTCACTCAATTTCACAGTATGATCTATTGAAATATAAATTTATAACCCATATTGGATACCCTATGTAGACACAAAAATGGCACCAATCTGATTATGTGACTGCAAACATTGATCGCATGACACACACAGCCCCTAGGGTAGCCCCCAGAGGTTAAACAGTGGTCTTAACCACTCTCACAGTAGTTTTGGAAGTTCATAGGTCAATTTGGCACCTTCAGGAACTCTTCTCCATACTCGTTCCACCCAAGGATGATTACAAACTGGTATTCGTTCCACCCAGGGACGATTAGCAGTATTCGCTCCAGGGTGGGGCGAATAGCAGGTTTGACAAGCAAAAAGTCAAATATTGACAAAAGGTAGCTCAAATCCACCACTTAACTCTTCCTTCACTGTATGGGAGTGTGAGTGAGAATTTTTGAGCGTTAGAGGAAGTTACAGGGGCAGTCATGGAGCCCCTAATTAGGGAGGAATCTTATCCCCCCTGGGAAGGCATGATTGCCAAGTGGTGCCTATGCATGCTCAATCACAAGAGACCTCCAGGTCTATAAATTGGTGATTTTTATCACCACAAAATATATAGAGAAGGAGCATTTTGAGCAATGAAGTTCTATCATTTTACATCCACACATCCTTTTTGATTTGTGCCTTTCACATCCTTGATCTCTTTTGGAGAGGAGGTCATTGGGTGATCATTGGAAGGGCAAATTTAGAACCAAAACCTAAAATTTGGCCACAAAATCCTACCAAATTTATCGACAACACCCCATAAGATGTTTTGGACCCATCCCAAGTGGATTGGTGCCAAAATTAGGCCCCAAACGGTGGGCGTCCTGCCCCCGGGCGCCCCCCACACTGTTGTAGTTCTAATCGCCCCGCCCCGGAGCGATTAGAAATATATGGTGGATTTCCTTTCTATTATTTTTGTATTTGATTCTATGCTACTTATATAGGTTGTCATTTGAATTTCACATCGTTTTGAGCATTTTTGATCATGTTTCTATCATTTCCCATATTTACTAACATGCAGGTAGCATCATCAAATTATCGGTGATATATGCCAAATTGGGAAAATCTGACCTTTTGGGTATTCCCAAAACACCCCATTTTAGTTAACCCCAAAATTTACAGATGATTTGGAGCTTATCGGATGTGACATTTGGGACAGTGCTTTTTGATGCTTTATTGCAGGTCTATTCGTCCCGCCCTGGAGCGAATACGAATATGTGGCAAATTTTTTAACTGTTATTTTTGCAGTGCCTTTGCGGTGATATTTTTATGCCCCTGTCAAGTTTTTAGTTCATTTGGATCTATTTCATTTTATCTATAGGTGCTACTGACTATTTCTTATTTCCTTGAATGCAGGGTCTCAACATCAGAGGAGCAGAAAAGAGTCAAGACTCATCAACGCAAGTGGCGGCGACATTTGGTCCACCAAATTTAAATGTGGGCACGTGGAAGAAGGAATGGCATCCATTGATGTGACAAGAACACATTTAACGCTCCTAGCCCCTAAAAAGGGAGGAAGCGAATTGTAATTGATTTTTGAAGCATATTAATAAAAAGGATTGTCTTCCATATTGTCTTTTTATTTGGTTTTGATTTGTTTATGCTTCTTTCCTTTCATGCACTTTCAATTCATGGGATTTAGCGTTATATTTTGTTTTGTTTACATAGCATATTGGATTTTCCTTTTTGTTTTTGTATCCTCGTGCTTTCAGTGGCGATCACAGTGGGACCTTGTCCTCTATTTTTGAGATCAAAAATCTGATTAAAACTTGATTGTTTTTGCTTGCAGGTACCAAGTTTTCAAACGCTGGACTACTATTCATTCCAGTCTATGACGAATACAGAGCTGGAATTCATATTATCTAGGGACGAATGGGCATTCGTCCCACCCTGTGACAAATATAGTTTTGTTATTCATCTCACCTAGGGACGAATAGTTCTCTGTACAGTTTTAGGATAGAAACTCAGAACCATCCGATTTGGGCAGAGAATAGGTAGGGGTCTAAAAAACCTTCTGTCATTTTTTGCATTCAGTTTTCTATTTTATGGTTACTTGCTTGCTTAGGGAAATTTTTACTGCATGTTTACTTTCTTTTATACAAAATAAAAAGAATCCCACACATCACATGGAAATTTAAAACACCAAGGATATGGTCATAAAACCCCAGCCCTTGATCAAGACCAACGGTGGATTTAATCACCACCTTGGCTTGAATTTTTGCATCCATAACCTCGATCGCTACTGTTGCTAGACGTAAATCCTGATGAAATTTGACCAAGTGTAGCTAGGGTGATTCCCAGCACATGAGGATAAGTCTTCTATGGTAGGTGTCAAAAATAGGGTGATTCCACTTCTGTACCACCTATGTTCCATGTACCATCTACTCTCACGTACCAATAGTTTCCCTCACATAAGGGCGGGTATATAGATAGGTTGGTATATCAGCCTGGAAATTGTATATCGAAGGGGTGACCATTTCTGGGAGTCATAAGAGCCATCATATTGCATTTAAACGTTCTTTACAAAAGTTTTCCAAACAAAAATCAAAACACACTAAACCAGGTTTAGGGCACACCTTTAATATTTAGACGAGATAAGCATTTCTTTGCATGTGTGTGTGATCTTTTCTATTTAGTGTAGCATAAAAATCATAAAAAGAAATAAAAATCTATGCATCTTGTAGGAAAACACCACCATGGTGTACACCTGTAGCCAAGCCCAATCATGGGTAGGAGATGCGAAGAGTGTACGAAGGGGCACAAGTCACCTCCGCTATAGCCCTAAGGACTTGGTCATACCACCTTGGTGGCCCGACCCACAAGAGAGTCCACATCGTGCCATTTCAGAATGGGACTATAGAGGCACCCCTTTGAGGGACACTCCCATCCAACATAGACCCTTTTAGGAGGAGTCCTTACATGTGGCACTCAATATAAACGGGAAGGCTCCCTTAGAATCTTGGTATGAGTGGCCATCGCACAATGAAGTGCTAGAACAACATAGGGTCCATGAGGATAGGCCACATGATTATGTCATCCCTCCTTTACCCCCCATCACTGTTAGAAATAATAGGTAAAATCTAGAGAACAAGGCTCTTCAAATAAGGCGAGCCAACTCTGCCCGCCCCTTTCACATATACAAAATGGAGCACAAGGAAGACCATTACATTCCTCAAGAGCAATACACAATGTGGGATCAATGCACCTCTGCACCTGCTATCTACTAGAATCACTTACTGAAGCTAGAGCCTCGAGTAAATGCCACCAACCTCGATAGAGGGAAGCGACCTATAGAGATATCAGATCATCACGACCGAGATAAATGCGTAGGAGAGGCATCTAGGCCTCCTAGACTCAATATGGTGGAACAAATTGACCTGGTAGTCGCCAAACATGCCGCCCACCAAGTGCAAATCATGCAGCTTGAGCAAGACCAATAGCAGCTAGAGCATCTATATCACCTTAGCAAAGAGCGCATTCTATGCCAAATAGATGATCTGATCCATAACACGATGCCTGAGATGCTTCCAACCCCTTGCACCCAAAGAGAAGAACCATATGAGAGGCGCAACCCCTTGGTGTGAGTAGGTTCCCGTGACCTTACCAAGTGCTACCTCTGAGACCTCCTAGACCTGAGCGGGAGGCCACTCCCAGGAACAACGATGGGCACCCCCCATAGGGATCCACCCATGGTCATAGGTCTCATATAGGAACTCCTCAAGAAGCCTATGAGGAGTATGAGCAAGAAGAAGAGTAGGCCAAAATGCCATACCAAGGTGGAGGGGCTGCTATCCGACCAACCCTCCATAGGCCTCAAGTTTCCCACAACCCACAATAGGAGTAAACTAAGGAGGAAGAAATTAAATCTTTTGATGCATATAGAGCACTACTAGAGCACTTGGAGTCTATGGATACCAAGACTTCTGGTCCCCAAAATCCCACTTTACGCCAACTCCATAGTCATCCTGTGCATCCGTCAGTGCTGACACCCCCTTACCCTGAACACTTTAAACTGCCTCAGTTGGCAATCTTTAGAGGTGAGGAAGATGCCCAAGAGCATGTGACTAGATTCCTGAGCCAATGCTTTGGCATTCAGGACAATGATGCTTTGCTATTAAGAACATTTATAACCATGTTCGTAGGCCCTACCTCGGATTGGTTCACTTAATTTCCAAAGCACAGCATTAGTAACTTAGATCATCTAGGATGCATTCCTCGAACACTTCACCTTCAACACCAAGAAGAATGCGTCACTAAGCGACCTAGCCAGCCTCATGCAGTATGAGGAAGAAACCATGGCATCCTATGGTAACTGATGGAGGACTTTGCTTTCAAAGCTTCCCTACCTCCCTCCTATGTCCGACCTCATCCAAATGTTCTCAAAGAGCTATTTGAGATCAATCTTCGTGCTATTACAGCTGTAGCAATATGCCACTTTAGAGCAATCTTTGGTGCAAGCCAGAATCATTGAGGAGATCAAGATTCAGGATGGTGAGATAGCCAATCTGAAGAAGAAAGAATGGTATAAGAACACTAAAATAGGGACCATGCAACATAAACCCGCTACGGTCAATCAGGTTGCTATAAATGTCCCTAAGCCTACACAAGCAACATAGCCCCAAAATGCTAACTATCAGGCAGTGCCTCTTAACAGTTATGATCGAGAAAATCAGAGGCAAGAAAAAATTAGCAACATCACCCTAGGCAACAATTCACACCTTACACAGAGTCCAAAGACTCCCTATTTGACCACTTGTTAGTGGAAAACTTGATCAACCTGCCCGAGATTCAACCTATAGACCCTAATGTGTTGAAACCTAAGGGCTACAGGGAAGACTTGTACTGCAGGTTCCATAGACGAAAGGGACATGACCTTAATGCATGTTGGAAGTTTAAAGGTTTGGTGCAAGACTTAATAGATAACAAGACATTAGTGGTGGATAACCCTGTGGCACCAAGCAATCAACAAATGGAGGTCTTTAAAGACCCCTTGCCTTCCCATGATGCATAGGCAAAGACCCTAAAAGTCAATGAGGTAACACAAAACTTCCCCATGCAGGGGTATGTAGGGAAGATCAGTATAGTGACTCAGAACAAGAGGTACCCAAGCACAGCTACCCCCGTAGTAGCTACAGAAGAGGTTCCAACAATGTCACAACCACAACAGCACCTTACACAACCTCATCCGCCTAAACTAGTGGCCATGATTCGAACCAAACTCACCTAGAGTTTGAGGACCACATCGGCTAGGCTCTCTATCTACGAGCTCATACAACAATAAACACCCCATCGGGAGGCTCTAATGGAGATACTAAAAGCCATCTAGTTGCAAACCCATGAAGCAAACTCCTTCAATAACTTCATGGGACATATCAAACGATGCACTGAGCAAGTTATCACCTTTCGAGAGGACAAATTGAAATCAGTGGATGGTGACATGGCGGATCAACCCCTGCACGTCATCGCGTGGGTCAATAGGATTCCATACAAGAGGGTATTGGTGGACACTGGATCATATAGTAATATCATTACAAAAGCGACCTTGAAGCACCTAAAGTTGCCTGCATCTCACATAGTTGCCTCCACCTATACACTACGAGAATTCAATGAGGCAATATGCTCGACAATTGGCACAATTGTCCTACCCATCCAAGTTGGACAAAATATTATACCTACATTGTGCCACATCTTGGAGGGTGAGATGGCCTATAACATCTTGCTTGGTCGGCCATGGATCAAGGACATGAAGTGTGTCCCTTCGATAGCTCATCAGTGATTAAAGTATACTTTCGAAGAGCAGGTGCATGTAGTCCCGCTGGACTTGGAACCCTTCAAGTATTGCAATGAGGTGCAACTGATGCCACAATCGACCCTTCCATGAACGTATTTGTATTTTTAGTTTAATCCATCTAAACAGGGTCCGATTTTGTAGGCATCCCCGTTAACAAGTCCATCAAAACCCTAGTCGGGTCTGTCTTCATCATCTGGTCCTTCACCAACAATGCCACCTATGGTGGCCACATCGAAGGACAAAGGGAAGAAACCCTTGGAAGAGGCACCACCATCAGTCTCAACCATCTCTACTGAGGAGATTCCTAGTAGAATTGAAGTTGAGGCTCCTAGTTCACCTGACATGGAGTGGAATCAGGAAGAACTTTTGTTCCCTCCCCCTCAATCACCAACAATCACTGTTGAAATGGAAAATACAGTCCTGGGGAGTATCTGGTGTGGAATATTGTAGAAAAACCTGCACTGGAGTCCATGTAGGACATGGGGAGACCTCGCCTCCCCATCGGTACCATTTTTCCTCTAGGCTACCCTCCGAATCAAATAAACTTTGTGTATGGGGGCCTTGATCATGGCATTGAACCATACATGCAAGAGGACAAAGATGAAGAGCCTTTTACTAAAGATGTCAACTATTTGTCCAACCCAGACTTCGCTTTGAGATACCTTGGCCAATGCAATTGGCATGGATATGGGTTAGGCAGATATGAACAAGGAGTGCATGTTCTTTTCCAACCAAGATACCAAATACCATACGACAAGTCAAGAGGAGGGTTTAACCACCCCCTACCCTTGGACATCTTGGTAGAGAAAATGCAAGGCCTAGGGATAGGCAGCAAGGGGGATTGGCATTAGATCTATATGCCAACCTTAACATGACATATACACTAGGGGATTATCTCCCATTGTTGACAACCAACCTTGTTGACCTCAACAACCCTTTCACTTCACTCGAGAGAGGAGAAAAATCAAGAGCTCACCTACAAGAGGGGTATAAACAAGGTCAGGAAGGATCTTCAGAAGATGAGTCAAAATGTGAGGTAGCACCATGGGACCCCTTCGAATTAGATAGCAATCACTCACAAGTAACCCCCATGGATGACTACCAAGAAATGCTCTTGGCAATGTTCCCTTTGGATACTCCAATCAAACAATTGCCACATCAAGAAAATCAAGCCCCCCCGTAGATAGCGAAACAACCCCAATGGGGCCAAATCAATTTGCTCGATTAAGATGAGCCCCTAATGTCATAAATAGTCGTTGGAGCCAACGAAGGCCTTTGGATATCCGACAATGATTATGATGATGAAACTAAGATGGCATATCTCAATAACATGTGGTAGATGCAGCAACAATACCCCTTTGATATTGATGACATGTTTGAGCAACTAAACATGGTGCTCAGGAATGAGTGGCACATAAACCTAGTGCAGTGGGAGAAAGTGTTGAATCTGCCACTTTGGGCATACGAGGAGCACCTACCACCCAGAGACCCTATAGAGATATCAATACCGAGGCTAGACCCTATCTTCCTATCCGCACATAGGGCTGATCCATTCATGCCAATACCTCCAGAGCCAGATCCAGAGCACAAAGAACATCCAAAATGTCTGATTCACTACACCTATAGTAATGGAGACCAAAATCATTTCATCAAAATGATCTCCATTGAATTAACCACCCCCATCCACAATCCGGCCGATCCAACATAGTCATTATATCTAGATATAGATGCCATAGACTAGGATCGCATCGATTCACCATCATCCCCATCAGAGTACTGGTCTTTTGATGAAATGTTGCATTTCACCCAAGGCAAACTCAGGATATATTCCATGCTGAAGAGGAACCCAAGGTTCCTAACGATGATCTTAACTCAGCAAATGATATCCACTTGATCCCAAATCCACACCAGTTGGAAGATGGATCCCACATGTCGGTCAAGGAGACGACTGAAGTAGACATCGTCTCAAATCTAGTGAATCCACAGATTATCAAGTTGGGGGTAAGTGTATCCCTCGAAGAGCAATCCGACTACATTGCCCTTCTCAAAGAAAAGAATGAGGTTTTTGCATGGTCCTACAAAGACATGTCGGGGCTAGATCCGTAGCTAGTCACGCATAATCTAATGCTTGATCCGACAGTCAAGCCAGTTAAGCAAACACTACACAAGATGCACACAACTATGGATTTAATGGTCAAAGACGAATTACAAAAGCTATTGGATGAACAATTTGTTATCTACGTGGATTACCCACCATGGTTGTCCAACATGGTGCTCGTCAAAAATCCTGACGAGAGGATTCACATATGCATTGATTTTTGAGATATAAACAAAGCAAGTTCTAAGGATGATTTCCCCTTGTCGAGCATCGACGCATTGGTAGACGCTATAGCGGGCCAAGAAATTCTTTCCCTCATGGATGGTTTCTCGGGATACAATCAGATTCATATTAATCTCAAGGACCAACTAAAAATGGCGTTCACAATGCCTTGGGGGACATTATGCTATAAGGTCATGTCCTTTGGCCTTAAAAATGTTGGTGCCACCTACCAACGTACCATGACGTATATCTTCCATGATCACATGCATAAAACTTTGGAAGATTACATGGATGATTTGTTGGCCAAATCTCTTTTGCACCTAGATCATCTCGATGGCTTAAGCAAGATCCTCGATCACCTCATGGAACATAAATTCAGACTGAATCCCAAGAAGTGCGTATTTGGCGTTACATCTAGAAAACTCTTGGGTTTCATAGTCTCAAAGTGAGGCATCGAGGTGGACCCAAACAAAGTAAAGGCAATCCTTGAAATGCTTCCCCCAACTACCATCAAGCAGCTCAGAAGCCTATAGGGAAAGGTCACGTCAATCAAGCTCTTCATAGCGCAGTTATCTGACAAGTTCCGACCCATGAATAAATTATTGCACAAGGGGGTCGCATTTCACTGGGATGAAGAGTGCCAGTCAGCCTTTGACGACATTAAAAAATACTTGGTTTCGTCGCTAGTATTGGCACCACCTCGACCAGGAGTGTCATTCTACTTATACATCTCAGCTAATGAGGTGGCACTGGGCGCCATGCTAGGCCAGAAAAATGAACTACATAAAGAATAGGCTACTTACTATCTTAGCTGCATCCTGGTCAGTTATGAACTTAATGTAGACACCAAAATGGCACCAATCCGATTAAGTGACTACAAACACTGATCGCATTGACATACATAGCTTTCAGGGCAGCCCTTAGAGGTCAAACAGTGGTCCTAGCCACTCACACAGCAGTTTGGAAGGTCGGAAAATGGCAGAGCAAAGTTGGTCGTTTTAAAGCCTTTAATCTAAAGCGAGCCTTTAACAAACGTTAAGCCTTAAGCAAGAAAACCTCAATCAAGAGCAAAAATTCAAATGCAAGAAAGCCTCAATCAAGAGCAAAACTTCAAATGCAGGCAAGCCTTAATCAAAGGGGAACCTTGGCCTTGGACATCGCAAAATCGCGACGTCGCAATTTCGCGACACCTAAGGCCCAAAGAGGAACCTTGGCCTTAGATGTCACGATTTCGCGCGTCGTGAAATCACGACACCTAAGGCCCAAAGGGGAGCCTTGGCCTTAGATGTCGCGATTTTGTGCGTCGCGAAATCGCGACACCTAAGGTCCCAAGGGGAGCCTTGGCCTTAGATGTCGCGATTTCGCGCGTCGCAAAATCGTGACACCTAAGGTCCCAAGGGGAGCCTTGGCCTTAGATGTCGCGATTTCGCGTGTCGCGAAATCGCGACACCTAAGGTCCCAAGGGGAGCCTTGGCCTTAGATGTCGCGATTTCTCGCGTCGCAAAATTTTGCGCGTCATGAAATCGTGACACCTAAGGCCCGAAGGAAGCTTCGACCGAAGGCCCAAAGGGAAGGCTCGACTGAAGTGTCGTGATATCGCAACGTCACGATATCGTGACACTTCGGCATTTTATGCTTTAACAGACTTGCGACTAATCAGGGCGAATTCGACCAATTAAAAATAGACACGTGGCGTCGCTGCATACTTCAATGCAATAAGGTATGGCCGACATGTGGCGTCACTACATGCCATTTTTTTTATAAGAGACCCCGTGGGTCTATAAAAATGGCGGACTTCACCAACTGCAGTAATGAGACGATCAGTCTCAACAACAAATCCGGTCCGAGGCCATGCTCCATAACTACTGACGTGAGTTCTTAGCGATAATCTCAGTACGAGCCATGCCTCATAATCATCTGACAACGGTCAAACCTCAGCGGCCCCTATGGACTTAGGGTTTTGACAATTAATATTTCAGAGGCGAAAATCCTCTATAAAAACTAGCTCAATGCAATGTAAAGAAGACCACGAAGCATTTTTGAAATACAATGAAGTGTTGTTGAACTCGATACCTGACTGCATCAGTTTGGGATTTCTCCTTCTTCACATCCAGAATCTCTTGCAAAGAGAGGTTGGTGGGTGGTTTTCCGAAGGGTGAATCCGAACCTTCATACCCGACAGTGGATCACTATATCCCACTAATTCGACGACAATTCTTTTCTTTGAGATTTCGGGCCCATTCCCAGTGGATTGGCGCCGAAATCAGATTCTCACAGTGGGCAGCCCGCTCGGGTGCCCCGCAAGCTTTAAATTCATCTTAAACTATTCTGCTATCACGTAGTTTTCTTATTACGTCATATGCTGTATTTAAAAGGTTTACATTTTATGTTGTCTAAATAACTCAAGCTTTACGTTAGAACATATCTTGCAATACGCTATACGTCCGAATGTATCTTGCAGTACGTCTTATTGAATATTAGCATGCAACACGATGAAATACTAACTTACAGGCAACAGCGTTAGAATCGGCCGACTGTTTTAATGACAGTTTACGTTTTATAATATATGCCATTTTCGAATATGTTGAAATAACAGTTTACGTTTTATGTTTTCGAATACATGTTGTTTCGAATGCATGTTGTTTTCTGTTCTCTGTAAAAGTTACATGTTTACGTAGAGTCATTTCATTCACGCATATAAACAATCCTTCACATGCATTTTTCATTATTTCCCAAAGACAAACGTTCTATCCTCTTGTTGCAGGTGCTACTAAACAGTCTATTGTTTCTGTGAACGCAGGATAAGCAGCAGCAAGCAAGGGCTCATTAACATCAGCGACGGCAACACTTTGGCCCGCCCATTTTGCATGTGGGCATGCGGAAGGAAGAAGACTATGTACATTTGTAACAGAGATCCATTTAACATTCCTAGCCTCTAAAAAGGGAGGAGACGTCTTTGTAACCGAGGATAAGAAGTTTGAATAA
The DNA here is from genome assembly GCA_028583015.1 of Wollemia nobilis. Taxonomy (NCBI): domain Eukaryota; kingdom Viridiplantae; phylum Streptophyta; class Pinopsida; order Araucariales; family Araucariaceae; genus Wollemia; species Wollemia nobilis. The sequence continues at coordinate 14,268,312 of JAQPPZ010016436.1, read as the reverse complement.
AGAGGGCTGTGCTTTAATACGTCTTTCTTTTATTTATCTCTTTTCTCTGTTTTGTGCATAGTGTTTCTTTTACTTTCGGAATCTCATGCTTTCAGTGGCGATCACGGTGGGACCGTTCCCAGATTTTTAAATCACAGAAACTAATCCGATTTGTTGTGTTTTGTGCTTAACAGGTACCTTTTAGCCGGAGGTCAGAAACAGCAAATCCAGGCAGAAAAGAGGTAACGGTTTCTAACTGTCCGTGTCATTTTCTGCTGAGAAATTTCTGTTTATTTTATTTGTTTAAACTTTTACTTTCATTTTTTTTAATTATTAAAGAAACGTAGAGAAATTTTTCATAAATTTTTCTTGCTTTATTTAAATTATTTATTTATTTATTTAATAATTATTTTTTTTTAATTATTAAAGAAAGGTAGAGAAATTTTTCGTAAATTTTTCTTGCTTTATAAAAAAAAAAAAAATTAATTAATTTCTACTTGCTGTTTTCCGGTTTGTAGTGTTTGTATGGCATAGGGAAAGGTTTCTTTTTCGCTGCTTGTTTCATTTTTAAAAAATAAAATGAACTCCACACACTTCACGTGGTAAATTTGAACCAAGGATCTGGTCGTAAAACCCCAGCCCTTGAGCAAGACCAACGGTGGGTTCATCACCACCTTGGCTTAGCTTTGCATCCATTTCCCCGATTGTCACTGTTGTTAGGCGTAAATCCTGACGAAAGCTGACCGAGTGTTGTCGGGGTGATTCCCATGCACGCGAGGATAAGTCTTCTATGGTAGGTGTCATTAACAGGACAATCCCCCCTTCCGTACCGCCTATGTTCCACGTACCATCTGCTCTCACGTACCTATAGTTTCCCTCTCGTAAGGGCGGGTATATAGAGAGGTTGGTATATCGGTCCGACAATGGTATATTGAAGGGGCGACCATTTATGGGAGTCATATGAGCCAACATTATGCATTTAAACATTCTTCAAAATTTGCAAAAACAAAACAAAATATCAAAATGCACTAAACCAGTTTAGGACACACTATTAATCCTTAAAAGAGATAATCACGATTTGTGTATGAGTGTGTTCATTTTTGCTTAGTGTAGACAAAAAGACAAATCACCATAAACGAGATAAAATCTGCTTAGATAGTAGGGAAGCACCACAATGGTGTACACCCGTAGCCAAGCCCAATCAAGGGCGGATGCTACGGAAGGTGCACAAAGAGAGGGCGCTAGTCGCCTTCGTTTTAGCCCTGAGGACTTGGCCATACCGCCTTGGCGGTCCAGCCTACAAGAGAGTCCATATCAGGCCCCATCAAAAAGAACTTATTGGGAACCCCCTCTGTGGGGTATGCCCATTCAACACAGTCCCTTTCGGGAAGAAGCTTTACATGTAGATTTCAATGTAAATAGACAACCGCCTCTTGAGGCTAGATTTGAATGGCCACAGCGCGATGAAACGCTAGAGAGGCACACTGTCCATTTGGAGAGACAACGTGGATATGGCATCTCTTCTTTACCTCCCATCAGAATAGAAAGACAAAATCCAGAGCGCAGGGCTCTTTACATAGGGCGAGCTAATTCTGCCCGCCCCTTTCAAACCCATGAAAGGGAGTACGAGGAAAGCCATCGCATTCCTTAAGGACAACAAACAGCACGGGAACCTTGTGTTTCTGCACCTGCCAGATATCATGATCACACATCAAGGCTAGAGCCTCAAGGAAATGTCACCTACCTCGACAAAGGGAAGCAACCCATTGAAATTTTAGACCATCAAGATCGAGGCAAACACATAGGCAAAACATTCAAGCCTCCTCAACAAAAGAGGGCAGACCCAGTTGACCCGGCAGTCTCCAGACATGCCGCTCGCCAAGCTCGAATCACGCAGCTTGAGCAGGGTCATCAGGAGTTAGAGTACTTATACCGCTTGAATAAAGAGCGCATGCAGCGCGAAGTGGATGAGTTGCGCTATAAACTACCTGAGAGGGTGCCAACCCCTCGCACCCACAGAGAAGAACAATATGAGAGGCACAATCCTTTGGGCCAGGATAGGTCTCCGAGACCTCGTCAAGCTTTGCCTCCGAGACCTTATAGACCCGAGAGGGAGGCCACCCCCGAAACAATGATGGGTACCCTCAACGGGGACTCAATCAGGGTCATAGGTCTCGCCCAGAGACTCCTCAAGAAGTTTATGAGGAGTACGAACCAGAAATAGAACGGGCCGAAACGCCCCATCAAGGCGGGAGGGCTGCCACTCGGCCACCCCCCCATAGGCCTCCAGTCTCCCATAACTCACAACGGGAGCAAACAAAAGAGGAAGAAATAAAATCTTCCGATGCATACAAAGCGCTATTAGAGCGTTTGGAGTCTATGGAGGCAAAAGCTTCTAGGCATAAAAAACCCATATTACGTCAACTCCGCAGTCATCCGATGCATCCCTCAGTTCCCACACCTCTTTACCCCGAACACTTCAAGTTGCCTCAATTGGCAGTCTTTAAAGGTGAAGAGGACGCACAAGAACATGTCACAAGGTTCCTAAGTCAATGCTTCGGCATCCAAGATAATGATGCATTGTTGCTTCGAACTTTCATAACCACATTCGCAGGCCCTGCCTCGGATTGGTTCACACAATTACCCAAACACAAGCATAAACAACCTAGATCAATTAGTAGATGCGTTTCTTGAACGCTTTGCCTTCAACACAAAGAAGAAGGCATCACCGAGTGATCTGGCCAGCCTCAAGCAATATGAGGAAGAAACAATGACAGCATACGGGAATCGATGGAGGGCTTTGCTTTCTAAGCTACCCTACCGTCCCCCTATGTCTGATCTCACATAGATGTTTGCAAAAAGTTGCTTGAAATCGATCTCTGGGCTATTACAGCTACAGCAATACGCCAGCTTAGAAGAAGCTTTGGCGCAAGCCAGAGTTATAGAAGAGATTAAGATAGGCAAAGGCGCAATCGCCAAGCCTAAAAAGAAAGAGTGGAATAAAACCACTAAGATTGGGAATACGCAATCACAACCCGCTGCGGTTAACCAAGTTGCGATAAATGTCCCCAAGCTTGTGCAAGAAATGCAGCCCCAAAAGGCTAATTACTAGGCAGTGCCTCCTAGTTATGAAAAAGATAATAAGAAACAGGAGCAGAATCAGCAGCGTCGCCCTAGGCGACAATTCACCCCTTACACGGAGTCTAGGGACTCCTTATTTGACCGCTTGTCAGCAGCAAATTTAGTCACCCTTCCGGAGATCCAAACTATAGACCCTAACGCTCCCAAGCCTAAGGGATACAGAGAGGAATTGTATTGTAGATTCCATAGGCGCAGGGGACATGATTTAAATGGATGCTGGAAATTCAAAGGATTAATCCAAGATTTAATCGACAATAAAACATTGGCCGTGGACAACCCCATAGCGCCAAATAATCAACAAATGGGGGTATTCAAGGACCCTTTGCCTACTCACGAGGCACAGGAAAAACCTCTCCAGATTAACGAGGTGCGAGAGAATCTTCCCATGCAAGGATTTGTGGGAATGATCAGCATAGTGACAAGGAACAAAAAGTACCCAGCAGTCACCCCCGAGGTAGCTACGAGGGAAGTCCCGACAACATCGCAGCCTCAGCAACGCCCAACGCAGTTGCCTCCGCCTAGACCCGAGGTCACGATACGAACCAAACTCACGCGGAGTTTGCGGACCACATCGGCTAGGCTTTCCATTTACGAGCTTATTCAACAATCAACACCTCATAGAGAAGCTCTTATGGAAATATTAAAAGCCATCGAATTACAACCTCACGAAGCAAATTCTTTCAACAACTTCGTGGGACATGTGAAACAATGTACGAAACCGGTCATTACCTTCAGAGAGGATGAAGTCAAAGCAATATCGAATGACACGACAGATCCACCCCTACACGTTATCGCGCTGGTCAACGGGATCCCGTACAAGAGAGTGCTGGTAGATACTGGCTCGTCCAGTAACATCATTACCACTGCAGCGCTAAAACATTTAAAGCTGCCAGCCTCTCATATCACAGCCTCCACGTACACACTGCGAGCGTTCAATGATGCAATATGCTCGACAGTCGACACAGTTGTTCTACCTGTCCAGGTAGGACAAAAGACAATACCAACATTGTGCCATGTGTTGGAAGGTGAAATGGCTTACAATATACTGCTAGGGCGGCCTTGGATCAGGGACATGAAGTGTGTCCCTTCCATCGCTCACCAGTGCTTAAAGTATGCTTTTGAAGGAGAAATACATGTAGTCCCGATGGACTTAGAACCCTTCAAGTATTGCAATGCGGTACAACTAATGCCTCAATCGACCCTCCCTTCAACGCATTTGGATTTCCAGTTAAATCCATCTAAACAGGGTCCAATACCGTAGGCACCACTGGTGACCAAATCACCAAAATCCCAGCCAGGTGAATCCTCATCATCTGCTCCTTCATTACCAACGCCACCTGTCATGGCTAAACAGAAGGACAAGGGAAAATAGATCATGGAAGAGGCTCAGCCCTAGAAGAGGGTTTGCCCACAATATCAATGGTATCAACAGAGGAAACACCTAGCACTACGAAAGTTGAGATTCCTAAAACACCAAACATGGAATGGACTCAGGAAGGACTCCCGTTCCCTCCCTCCCAAGCATCAACAATCACCGTTGAAATGGCCAACACGAGCCTCGGGGGAGTACTTAGTGCAGAATGTTGTGGCAACGCCCGCACTAGAATCAGTACAGGATATGGGGAGACCTCGCCTTCCCATAGGAACAGTTGTTCCTCTAGGTCACCCACCCAACCGGACAAATTTTGTGTATGGGGGCCTTGATCATGGTCTTGAACCATGCAAGCAAAAGGAAGCAGACGAAGAGCCTTTTGTTGAAAACATCAACTATCTGTCAAACCCAGACTTCGCCCTAAAATATCTCGACCAATGCAATTGGCATGGATACGGGCTAGGCAGATATGAGCAAGGGATGCGTGTCCTTTGCCAACCAAGATATCAGATGCCATATGATAAGTCGGGAGTAGGGTTCCACCACCCCCTGCCCTTAGACATCTTGGTAGAAAATATGCAAGGCCTAGAAATAGGCAACAAGGGGGGATTGGCACTAGATCTTTATGCCAACCCGAATACATAATATACATTGGGAGACTACCTCCCATGGTCAACAAACACCCTTGGCAACAGCAGTAATCCCTTTCCTTTGCTAGCAAGAGGTGAAAGTTCGGACATTAATCCTCAAAGAGAACATCAACGATGTCCAGACATCTTTTTGAAGCTATTCCCCTTAGAGGTTCCAGTTGAGTCAATACCATGTCAAGAGAATCAGGTCCCTCCACCAAGAGTGGAACAACCGCAATGGGACCAGATTAACTTACTGGAACAAGGAGAACCCTCAATGTCGCAAGTAACAGTTGCTGAAGAAAATGAACATTTTTGGATCTCCGAAAGTGATTCAGAAGATGAGACTGAGATGATCTATCTTAGACATGCGCGACGGAATTATCGCCCTTTAACTCATGAAGATCTAATGGGACAGATGGGCATAAGGTTAGGGCATGAATGGTGGGTCGACCCAGCCGGGTGGGACCAAGTGTTGGATCCATGGCTCCAAATTCACGATGAACAACGTCCACCCCGAGACCCTATCATGACAATAGTGCCGAGGGAAGACCCTGTCCTCCTATCAGCACATAGGGCCGATCCATTCGTGCCCGTTCCCCTAGAGCCAGATCCAGAGTATAGGGAGCATCTAGAAGAATCAAGTTATCACACCCGTGGTAATGGAGACCAAATTCATTCCATCCACATGATCTCCATTGATTTGACCGCACCCATCCGCAATCCGGCCGATCCAACAAGGTCATTGCATCTAGACATAGATGCCATCGACTGGGATCGCGTCAATTCACCTTTGTCACCATCAGCATACTGGCCTTTCGGTGAAATGCATCATTTTACCCCAGGGACAACTCAGGATATTTTTTAGGCTAAAGAGGAACCCGAGGTTCCCAATGCAGATCTAAATTCAGCTAATGATATCCATTTGATCCCGACTCCACATCAGTTGGAGGACGGATCCCACATGTCAGTCGAGGAAACGACTGATGTAGATATCGACACAGATCCAATGAATCCACAGATTCTCAAGTTGGGGGTAAGTCTTTCCCCCGAAGAGCAAGCCGACTACATTGCCCTTCTCAAAGAGAAGAAGGAGGTTTTTGCATGGTCGTACAAAGATATGCCAGGACTAGACCCGCAACTAGTCACGCATAATTTAACGCTTGATCCGACAATCAAGCCTCGTAAAGCAAAAACTACGTAAGATGCATCCAACAAGTGGCCTTAATGGTCAAAGACGAATTGCAAAAGTCGTTGGACGCACAGTTTGTCATCTGCGTGGATTATCCGCCATGGCTGTCCAACATGGTTCCCGTCAAGAAGCCCGACGGGAGGATTCGCATATGCACCGATTTTTGAGATCTAAACAAAGCGAGTCCTAAGGATGATTTCCCCTTGCCGAGCATCGACGCATTGGTGGACGCTATAGCAGGTCACGAAATGCTCTCCCTAATGGATGGCTTCTCGAGATATAATCAAATTCGTATCAATCCTGAAGACCAACTAAAAACGGCGTTCACAACACCTTGGGGGACATTTTGTTATAAGGTCATGCCTTTTGGCCTTAAAAACGTTGGCGCCACCTACCAACGTGCCATGACATATATCTTCCACGATTACATGCACAAAACTTTGGAAGATTACATGGATGATTTGTTAGCCAAGTCTCTCTTGCGCTCAAATCATATCGATGACTTAAGCAAGATCCTCGATCGCCTCATGGAGCATAAAGTCAGACTAAACCCCAAGAAATGCGTCTTTGGCGTCACATCTAGAAAACTCTTGGGTTTCATAGTCTCAAAGCGAGGAATCGAGGTGGACCCAAAGAAAGTCAAGGCAATCCTTGAAATGGTTCCCCCAACCACAATCAAGCAGCTCAGAAGTCTGCAGGGCAAGGTCGCCTCGATTAAACGCTTCATAGCACAATTATCTGACAAGTGCCGACCCATGAACAAATTATTGCACAAGGGGGTTACATTTCATTGGGATGACGAGTGCCAGTCAGCCTTTGACGAGATCAAACAATACCTGGTTTCGTCGCCAGTATTGGCACCACCTCGACCAGGAGTGTCGTTCTACTTATACATCTCAGCTACTGAGGTGGCACTGGGCGCCATGCTAGCCCAGAAGAATGAACTTCACAAGGAACAGGCTACTTACTATCTTAGCCGCACCCCGGTCGGTTATGAACTTAACTATGCATACGTTGAGAAACTCGCTTGGCGTGTGGTGTTTGCTACCAAAAAGCTATGCCACTACATGTCGAGCAACACTACGTATGTTGTGTCTAAGGAGAATCCATTGCGATACATGATGAGTCATACTTATCATAGTAGTCGCACGGCGAAATGGATCATGTTGTTGACGGAATTTGACATAGAGTTTATTGGACAGAAATCTATCAAAGGACAAGTCATAGCCGATCAACTAGCAGAGGCTCCTCTTGAAGACGATCAGCCTCTGGTCATAGAACTACCCGATGATGGGGTCTTCCACGTCTCAGAATCGCCAGATTCTGATGAGCCTGAGTCACAGGCCGACATAACCTTATTCTTCGATGGTTCTAAATGTGAGCAAGGTGGTGGCACGGGAATTGTATTCTTCACACCGCAGGGTGCTCCAATGCCCCTGTCATTTAAATTAAACTTCCCGTGCACCAACAATAATGCAGAGTATGAAGCCTTGCTCCTAGGTCTTCAGACAACAATCGCCATGAACATCAAAAGATTGAATATCTTTGGTGATTCGCTGTTAATAGTCAATCAAGTCAAAGGGGTCTATCAATGCAAATGCCCAGTCCTGCAGGCTTATAAAGCCCTCGTGGACAAATTCTTGGCAAAACTTGAGTGGTATGACATTGAGGCACTCCCTCGATCATCGAATCATTTTGCGGACACAATGGCCTCCTTGGGGTCACTAATTTCGCAAGACCTTTCCGGTGATATGACAACCATTCAAGTCAAAACCTTATCGCAATCCGCGATGGAGCGTGCAAGCTCAAACTTAACGCCAAGAATCCACATGATCCAGATTGAACCATCCTCGGATAAGTTCTCTCGAATCCAAGATCATCTGAAACGTGCCAACTGGGGGTCCTTGTTCTCCCCTACTCCCATTAATAGCAACACAACGCTCTTCTTACAGGTTCTATCCCATTCAGCGTTTGCTAGGGAGGAACTTCAAGAGAGATTGGTTGTTCATACTGTCGAGGTTTCTGATCAACAGGACTGGTATTTACCCATCAGAGACTACCTCAAGTTAGGTAATCTCCCCCTTGGATTGACTCATGCTGCAAAAGGAGCACTCAAGAAGAAAGCGGCTAAGTATGTCTTGATAGGAGACATTTTGTATCGTCGCAGCTATGAAGGAATCCTCCTTCGTTGCTTGGATCAGCAAGAGTCCACTTGGGCGATCGCCCAAGTGCACGATGGTACATGTGGTGGCCACTTTAGTGGTATGGCTATCGCAAAGCGCATTCTTCGCATGGGCTATTATTGGCCATCTTTAGAGCGAGATTGTTGCACCTATGTCAAGAAGTGCGTGAAGTGTCAACATCATGCCAATTTGATGCACGTACCTTCTCAGGCCTTGCAGACAGTCCAGTCTGATTGGCCGTTCTTGCAGTGGGGCTTCGATCTAATTGGAAAGATCTCCCCTTCATCGTCAGGCCATCACACGTTTATCATAATGGCCACATAGTATTTTACCAAGTGGGTGGAAGCAATTCCGCTTACCTCTACGACATGACCCCGCATTGTGGAGTTCATTTTGCATAACATCATATGTCATTTTGGTATTCCATCCAAAATAGTCTCGGATAATGGGATGCCTTTCAAGAACAAAGACGTGCGTGCTTTGACCACAAAGTACAAGATTCAGCACAGCTTTTCAACACCCTATTATCCGCAGGCGAATGGGCAAGCAGAAGCGTCAAACAAAATGCTAGTTGCCATCCTTAAAAATACCATCACAGATAGTCATAAATATTGGCACATTCAAATCCCACTTGCCCTATGGGCCTATCGCACTAGCATTCGGACACCCACTGGGGCCACTCCGTTTTCGCTTGTGTATGGCTCCGAGGCAGTCATGCCTCTCGAGTTGGAGATTCCTTCCCTACGCATATCCATGCAAGAGTTCATCGATGATGATTCTACGTGGCAGGCCCGGTTAGACCAGCTTACGTTGCTTGACGAACGACGCGTTAATGCTCTCGAGCATTTACGTATTTATCAAGAGCGACTTAAGAAAGCTTACAACATGAAAGTTCACCCGAGGGACTTTCGGGTTGGTGATTTGGTTTTGAAGGAAAACCAGCAAAATTCCAGTTTGCCATCCCACCTAAGGGACAAGTTTGCGGCAAATTGGTTAGGTCCATATATCATTGATAGCAAAATAGGACCCGGGACATACCGGCTAGCTTCTCTTGATGGTATCAAGGAAATAGAACCCTTGAATATCAGTCATTTGCGACCATTTCATATCTAAGAGAGCCAAATCCCAAAAAGGCTCCAAGGATTCTTGCAATCGCTTGGTCAATCCCAAAAGGCTCCAAGGATTCTTGCAATCGCTTGGTCAATCCCAAAAGGCTCCAAGGATTCTTGCAATCGCTTGGTCAATCCCAAAAGGCTCCAAGGATTCCTACAATCGCTTGGTCAATCCCAAAAGGCTCCAAGGATTCTTGCAATCGCTTGGTCAATCCCAAAAGGCTCCAAGGATTCTTGCAATCGCTTGGTCAATCCCAAAATGCTCCAAGGATTCTTGCAATCGCTTGGTCAATCCCAAAAGGCTCCAAGGATTCTGCAATCGCTTGGTCAATCCCAAAAGGCTCCAAGGATTCTCGAAATCGCTTGGTCACTCCCAAAAGGCTCCAAGGATTCCTGCAATCGCTTGGTCACTCCCAAAAGGCTCCAAGGATTCCTGCAATCGCTTGGTCAATCCCAAAAGGCTCCAAGGATTCCTGCAATCGCTTGGTCAATCCCAAAATGCTCCAAGGATTTCCACAATCGCTTGGTCAAAAATCAAGAAAATTCAAAAACAACAAAAATCATCAAAAACAACAAAAATTTGCATCTCATTTCTAGGCATACTCAAATTCATCAATAAGAGAGTTCTTCTCGCACTTCATCTTCATATTCACAAAAATCAATCCATCAAAAATACAAAAATACATAGCTGCATTAAAGCATTGCATCCATACATTGCATATTTGTGGTCGTACAGGTCAAGGGCACCATAGGCTGTAATAAATCCGCTAGTCCATCTTCTTCCACACTTGTTCCATTTTACAAAAACAACAAAAACACCATGCATTGCTTTTACCATACTAGAGTCAGTGGTCTTTTAATGTATCAAGGGTTTTTCGTGATTCAGTCATCATTTTGCTCTTTAGCCATGTAATGTATCAAGTCAAACAGATTTTATGGAGGTAGAGTTACACTTGAAATACACCTTGTTACGTAACATCCCAACACAAATTAAAACACATAAAGATTCCCAAGTTGTGTGAACGAAAGATGAAACCTGCACAGTAACCCAGGTCACCATAAGCGAAACGGTTATCTTGCTCATCCCCCCGTGCGAATGGTTCTAGAATGCTGAGAATTGACAAAAGGATGAGCTCTTTCCTATCCATTCACCTCCAAATACAGTGGTTTTCACCACTACCAAATCCCAATCATAGTTGGTTCCCAAAGTTGTAAGGATTTGTACTACACGTCCCTGCCAAGGATGGGTAGTCATCCCCAAGACCATAGGGATCAACACCATTCACAAACAAAATTCCAACAAATCATCATCCTAACATTTTCCATTCACCTTTGGTCTCCAAGTCGTAAGGATTCGTACTATCCGCCCCTAACCAGGATGGGTAGTCATCCCCAAGGCCTAATAGATCCCACCTCCCCTTCCCCAATGAAGATTCATACTATCCGCCCCTAACCAGGATGGGTAGTCATCCCCAAGGCCTAACAGATCAATGCCCTTACTCCATCACCTCCATCATCCCCTTGGCCCCCAAAGTTGTAAGGATTCGTACTATCCGCCCCTAACCAGGATGGGTAGTCATCCCCAAGGCCACAAGGATCAAAGCCATTTACAATACTCCAAATACAAAATCAAATAACAAGTGGTTATCACCACTATTCAAAATCCTTGCTCAAAAAGAATTAATAGAAAATAAACAGTGATTTTCATCACTATATAGACGAGCAACCCTCTAAAATCATTCAGCCAAAAAACATCCTGAACTTGAATCCCTGGAATTCTCAGCATTCGAAAAACCATCTAGGTGATCCTCATTACAGGTTTGGTTGATAGCCTATCTAGCAATGGTGGTATCCTACCCGCATGACGATATGTCTGTCACATTTGCTTTGCGTGTGTACAGACCAATGTTTGCATAAGGATGAGCTAGCTTATGGTATCTTGGATAACACCGCAGATTAATCTAACTAAATACAACAAAGGAGTTAGTGGAGCTAATTAGGTGATCCTCGGTACGAGTTCGGTTGAAAGCCCATCTGGCACTGGCGGTATCCTGACAAATACCACATAAATGAACTCAATTGCACACACAGGGATGTGAAATAACTTGGTCAAAAACAAGTACGATTCATACCTTGTTCAAAAATCTTGTAAGATAAAGTACAGTCATGGCTAGTAAGTTAAAACCGTCTGAGTCTCAGAAAACTTTAGTTACATTTCTAAACCAGCCGCGCTATTTTTCATCCTTACAATACCATGTATACATACAAAGTCGTGCATCACAGCAATCGCCTAAAAAACAAAATAATAGAGTTCTAAACAGTCTATGGTGCCATAGCCAAACACCAAAAAGTCCATCCATCCATTTCATTTCTGCACATCACATACATTCGCATTTATCATACCATATGCATCCATCAAAATCAATCAACATACAACACTCGTAATAATCATACCATATGCATCCATCAATATAAAGTAGCATGCATTCATCAACATCAATCATTATGCATACCATAATATCATGACATATACACAAAGAAAGAAAATCAAAACAGCCAAAACATCACAAAAATGCAACACAAAAACATTGCAATAAGCATTGCCAGACACAAGTGCTCTTGCACTTAACCTCTTGGCATAAAAAAAATCGATGTCGGGGCTCAAATTGTCACTCTCCTACTTCCCCAAGAAGGCTACCATAGCCGGACCGCTCCACGGGAAGACGGGTTTTTGATAATTTCACCCCATTATGGCATCACCAAAAGGGTTAACACCCACCAAAAATAGGTCCAAATGTCGGGAAACTGCATGTGCTTAAATGGTAAAACATCTAAAGGCACCCTAACCTAAGTCATCTTGGGTCAAGCGACTCGTCGCTTTTCTCACGAAGGTCATTCCCTCATCGATTCGTCGCTTGAGGGGGTAGTCACACTTAGTCACCAATCAACAAGCACACACCCAATCAAGGCAATGACATGCATTCAAAGAATCATTGACAAAGACAATCACGCTCCTGCTTGGGGCAATAAACAAGCAATCATCAAATTGATCAAACACTTGGCATTCCCGAAGCATGAACACAAGGTTCCCTTGTGGATAAAAGGTTACGCCCTTTGCCTAATCATGACTGATCAATGTCCAAGCTCAAGTCACACCTCACCAAAATAGGTTAACGCTTGAAATCAAATTCCTTAGCTCGTCGAAGCAAGGATTCAAGAATGCATGCCCTTTCCATACTTGGGGCATCAAAAGTTGGTTAGGTTACCAAGAAACCCTAATCATTAGTGCTTTGGTCGTCTATTTTTGCTCAGCACTACGTCACCCGCAGCGCTTCCCAAAAAGGGGCATCTATAGACACCAAAATGGCACCAATCCGATTAAGTGACTACAAACACTGATCGCATTGACATACACAGCTTTCAGGGCAGCCCTTAGAGGTCAAACAGTGGTCCTAGCCACTCACACAGCAGTTTGGAAGGTCAAAAAATGGCAGAGCAAAGTTGGTCGTTTTAAAGCCTTTAATCTAAAGCGAGCCTTTAACAAACGTTAAGCCTTAAGCAAGAAAGCCTCAATCAAGAGCAAAACTTCAAATGCAAGAAAGCCTCAATCAAGAGCAAAACTTCAAATGCAAGAAAGCCTTAATCAAAGAGGAAACTTGGCCTTGGACGTCGTGAAATCGCGACGTCACGATTTCGTGACACCTAAGGCCCAAAGAGGAACCTTGGCCTTAGACGTCGCAAAATCACGACGTCGCGATTTCGTGCGTCGTGAAATCGCGACACCTAAGGCCCAAAGGGGAGCCTTGGCCTTAGATGTCGCGATTTCGCGTGTCGTGAAATCGTGACACCTAAGGTCCCAAGGGGAGCCTTGGCCTTGGATGTCGCGATTTCGCGCGTCGTGAAATCGTGACACCTAAGGTCCCAAGGGGAGCCTTGGCCTTGGATGTCGCGATTTCGCGCGTCGCGAAATCGTGACACCTAAGGTCCCAAGGGGAGCCTTGGCCTTGGATGTCGTGATTTCGTGCGTCACAAAATCGCGACACCTAAGGTCCCAAGGGGAGCCTTGGCCTTGGATGTCACGATTTCGCGCGTCGTGAAATCGCGACACCTAAGGTCCCAAGGGGAGCCTTGGCCTTGGATGTCGCGATTTCACGCATCGCAAAATCATGACACCTAAGGTCCCAAGGGGAGCCTTGGCCTTGGATGTCGCGATTTCACATGTCGCAAAATCACGACCCTGGCCAAGGGGGCCTTTGGATGTCCGATTTTGGAAATCGCGACACCTAAGGTCCCAAGGGGAGCCTTGGCCTTAGATGTCGCGATTTCACGCGTCATGAAATCGTGACACCTAAGGCCCGAAGGAAGCTTCGGCCGAGGGTGTCGCGATATCACGACGTCGCGATATCGCGACACCTAAGGCCCAAAGGGAAGGCTCGGCCGAAGTGTCACGATATCGCGACGTCGCGATATCGCGACACTTCGGCGTTTTATGCTTTAACAGACTTGCGACTAATCAAGGCGAATTCGACCAATTAAAAATAGACACGTGGCGTCGCTGCATACTTCAATGCAATAAGGTATGGCTGACACGTGGCGTCACTACATGCCATTTTTTTTTATAAGAGACCCCGTGGGTCTATAAAAATGATGGACTTCACCAACTGCAGTAATGAGACGATCAGTCTCAACAACAAATCCGGTCCGAGGCCATGCTCCATAACTACTGACGTGAGTTCTTAGCGATAATCTCAGTACGAGCCATGCCTCATAATCATCTGACAACGGTCAAACCTCAGCGGCCCCTGCGGACTTAGGGTTTTGACAATTAATATTTCAGAGGCAAAAATCCTCTATAAAAACTAGCTCAATGCAATGTAAAGAAGACCACGAAGCATTTTTGAAATACAACGAAGTGCTGTTGAACTCGATACCTGACTGCATCAGTTTGGGATTTCTCCTTCTTCACATCCAGAATCTCTTGCAAAGAGAGGTTGGTGGGTGGTTTTCCAGAAGGTGAATCTGAACCTTCATACCCGACAGTGGATCACTATATCCCACTAATTCGACGACAATTCTTTTCTTTGAGATTTCGGGCCCATTCCCAGTGGATTGGTGCCAAAATCAGATTCTCACAGTGGGCAGCCCGCTCGGGTGCCCCGCAAGCTTTAAATTCATCTTAAACTATTCTACTATCACGTAGTTTTCTTATTACGACATATGCTGTATTTAAAAGGTTTACGTTTTATGTTGTCTAAATAACTCAAGCTTTACGTTAGAACATATCTTGCAATACGCTATACGTCCGAATGTATCTTGCAATACGTCTTATTGAATATTAGCATGCAACACGATGAAATACTAACTTACAGACAACAGCATTAGAATCGGCCGACTGTTTTAATGACAGTTTACGTTTTATAATATATGATGTTTTCGAATATGTTGAAATAACAGTTTACGTTTTATGTTTTCGAATACATGCTGTTTCGAATGCATGCTATTTTTTGTTCTCTGTAAAAGTTACATGTTTACGTAGAGTCATTTCATTCACGCATATAAACAATCCTTCACATGCATTTTTCATTATTTCCCAAAGACAAACGTTCTATCCTCTTGTTGCAGGTGCTACTAAACAGTTTATTGTTTCTGTGAACGTAGGATAAGCAGCAGCAAGCAAGGGCTCATTAACATCAGCGGCGGCAACACTTTGGCCCGCCCATTTTGCATGTGGGCATGCGGAAGGAAGAAGACTGTGTACATTTGTAACAGAGATCCATTTAACGTTCCTAGCCTCTAAAAAGGGAGGAGACGTCTTTGTAACCGAGGATAAGAAGTTTGAATAAAGAGGGCTGTGCTTTAATACATCTTTCTTTTATTTATCTCTTTTCTCTGTTTTGTGCATAGTGTTTCTTTTACTTCCGAAATCTCATGCTTTCACTTAACTATGCATACGTCGAGAAGCTCTGCTTGGCAGTGGTGTTTGCTACCAAAAAGCTACGCCATTACATGCTGAGAAACAAGATGTATGTTGTGTCTAAGAATAATCCATTTCGGTACATGATGAGTCATATTTATCATAGTAGTCGCACGATGAAATGGATCATGTTGTTTACGAAGTTTGACATAGAGTTTATTGGACAGAAATCTGTCAAAGGTCAAGTCATAGCCGATCAACTAGCAGAGGCTCCTCTCTAAGACGATCAGCATCTGATCATAGAACTACTCGATGATGGTCTTCTATGTCTCAGAATCACTAAATTATAATGAGCCTGAGTCACAGGCCGACATAACCCTATTTTTTGATGGTTCTAAATGTGAGCAAGGGGTGGCACGAGAATTGTATTCTTCACACTGCAAGGGGCTCCAATGCCTCTGTCATTTAAATTAGATTTCTTGTGCACCAACAACAATGTAGAATACGAAGCCTTGCTCATAGGTCTTCAGACAACAATCACCATGAACATCAAATGATTGAACATCTTTGGTGATTCGCTGTTAATTTTCAACCAATTCAAAGGGGTATTCCAATGTAAATGCCTAGTTCTACTGGCCTAAAAATCCCTTGTGGACAAATTCCTTGAAAATATTGAATGGTACGACATCGAAGCACTTCCACGGTCATCGAATCATTTTGTGAACACTATGGCCTCCTTGGGGTCATTAATCTTGTAAGAAATTTTTGGTGATATAACAACCATTCAAGTCAAAACACTATCGCAATCAGCGATGGAGAGTGCAAGCTCTAACTTAACGTCAAGAATCCACTTGATCCAAATTAAACCATTCCTGGACAAGTTCTCTCGAATCCACGATTATCTGAATCACACCAACTGGGGGTCCTTATTCTCCCCTACTCCTCTTAATAGCAACACAATGCTATTTGTACAAGTTCTTTCCCGCTCGGCTTTTTCTAGGGATGAACTTCAAGAGGGATTGGTTGTTCAAATTATCGAGGTTTTCGATCAGCAGGATTGGTATACACCCATAAGGGACTACCTAAAGTTAGGTAACCTCCCACTTGGATTGACGCATGCCACAAAATTATCATTCAAACAAAAAGTGGCAAAGCATGTCTTGTTAGGAGACATTTTGTACCATCGGAGCTATGAAGGAATCCTCCTTCATTGCTTGGACCAACAGGAGTCCACTTGGGTGATCACCCAAGCGCATGATGGTACATGCGGTGGCCACTTTAGTGGTATGGCCATCGTAAAACACATTCTCTACATGGGCTATTATTTGCCATCTTTAGAGCGAGATTGTTGTGCATATGTAAGGAAGTGCGTGAAGTGTCAACACCATGCCAATTTGACACATGTACCTTCTTAGGCTGGCCATTTTTTTAGTGGGGCTTAGATCTAATCGAAAAGATCTCCCCTGTGTCGTCAGGCCATAACACATTTATCATAACGGCCACAGAGTACTTCACCAAATGGGTGGAAGCAATTTTGCTTACCTCTACGATGGGAAACTGCATTTCGAAGTTCATTTTACATAATATCATATGTCGTTTTGGTATTCCATCCAAGATAATCTCGGATAATGGGACATAATTCAAGAACAAATATGTGCGTTCTTTGACCATAAAGTACAAAATTCAGCATATTTTTTTGACACCCTATTATCCGTATGCAAATGGGCAAGCAGAGGCATCAAACAAAATGCTAGTTGCCATCCTCAAAAAGACAGTCATAGACAGTCATAAGGATTGGCACATTCAGATCCCACTTGCCCTGTGGGCTTATCGCACTAGCATTCGGATGCCCACTAGGGCAACTCTATTTTTGCTCGTGTATGGCTCCAAGGCTATCATGCCTCTCGAGTTGGAAATTCCTTCCCTGCGCATATCAATGCAAGAGTTCATCGATGATGACACTACATGGTAGGCCCGGTTAGACCAGCTTACATTGCTCGACGAACGATGTGTTAATGATATTGAGCATTTATGTATCTATCAAGAGTGACTTAAGAAAGCATACAACATGAAGGTTCACTTGAGGGACACTCAGGTTGGTAACTTGGTCTTAAAAGAGAACCAACAAAATTCTAACTTGCCATTCCATCTAAGGGACAAGTTTGCAAAAAACTGGTTAGGTCCTTATGTCATCGACAGTAAGATAGGACCTAGAACATATCGGCTAGCTTCTCTTGATGGAATCAAGGAACCAGAACCCTTTAAAATTAGTCATTTGAGGCCATTCCATATTTAAAAGAGCGATAGCCCAATCGCTTGGTCAAACAAAAAGCTCCAAGGATTTTCATAATCGCTTGGTCAAACCAAAAGCTCCAAGGATTCTCGTAATTGCTTGGTCAACCCGAAAAGCTCCAAGGATTCCCACAATCGCTTGGTCAACCCCCAAACACCCCAAAGGTGCCCATTATCCCTTTGGTCAAACCAAAATCTCCAAGGGTTCCCACAATCGCTTGGTCAAAAATAAGAAAATTCAAAAACAATAAAATCATCAAAAATAACAAAATTCGCATCTCATTTTCATGCATGCTCAAAATCATCACAACAATAACGAACTCTTTTTGCATCTCATATTCATAATCACAAAAATAAATCCATCAAAAACACAAAAATAATAGCTGCATTAAGCATCACATCCATACATTATATATTTGTGGTCATAAAGTTCAAAGGCACCATAGACTGTAATTATTCGGTAAATTCATCATTTTACACATTTCTCCATTCTATAAATAGTCCATAAAAAATAAACGCCATGCACATCATTTTCGCCATATCATAGTCGGTTGTCTTCTAATGTATCAAGAGTTTTCGTCATTCAACTGTCATTAGATTTCTAGCCACATACTGTACAAAGTTAGATAGATTTTACAAAGGTCGAGTTCTACTTGGATCACACCTTGTTACGTAGCATCCCAACACAAGTTAAAACACATAAAAACAATTCCCAAGTTGTGTGAACAAAATATGAAACCTGCAAAGCAATCCATGTCACCATAAGCGAAACAATTATCTTACTCATCCCCCTGTGTGAATGACCCCAAGAATGCTGAGAGTTGGCAAAAGGACAAGAATCTTCCCTCCCCAATTCCCCAAGAATCCCAAGTTATCAAAAAGTTTCAAAACATAAAAAATTTGCAAAAGTCAAAACTCCAAAAAAATTGACATCACAACCAAAGTGCATACATCAAAAAGAACATACAATAGTGATTCTCATCACTCAATATTCAAAATCCCTTGTGAAAGCACGAGGATACGGAAACAAAAAGGAATATGCCACAAGAAAGAACAAGAAAGAACATATACGAATTGACACAAGATAAAAGCAATATGAAATATGGTAATCTCTTTATTGATACGCTTTTTAAGTTGTGTTACAATACGTCTCCTTCCTTTTTAGGGGATAGGAGCGTCAAATATGTTTCTTATCACAACATCCATGGATAGCAATCCTTCTTCCGCGTGCCCACATGTAAGATGGGCGGACCAAAGTGTCGCCGCCGCTTGCGTATATGATTGTTTATTCCTTCCTGCTCCTCTGATGTCAGAAACCTGCGTTCAAAGAAACAGAAAATATTAGTAGCACCTACAGATAAAATAAAGCATGTATTTCCCAAGGCCTACTGTCAGTGTATGCATGAAAATATTAAAACGATTATCAAATGACCTCGGATTGACCTAAAATTTTGACAGAAGCATAAATATGTTATCAGAAGACCACTGCAAAAAGAACAGTCTAGAAATTCCTCATAGATTTGTATTCACTCTAGGGTGGGACGAATAGGCTTGCAACAATTTGTCAGAAAGCACCCTCTTCAATGTCCTACTTAGGAAGCTCCAAATGACCTGCAAAGTTGGGGTTAGCTAATTGGGGGTGTTTTGGGAAGACCCAGATGGTCAGATTTCTCCAATTTGGCCTCTAGGACCCAGATTTTTCTGGTGCCATCTGCAAGTTAGTGAAGGCGAGAAATGACAAAAACCTAGTCAAAATTGCTCAGAATGAAATGAAATTTAAACTGTAACCTATTTAACATATCTAGAATAAAATGCAAAAGAAAAACCAGAGAAATATATCACAGATTTCTAATCATCCTAGGGTGGGGCGAATAGGATTGTGACAGTTTGGGGAGCGCCCGGGGCAGGACGCCCACCGTTTGGGACATTGTTTTGGCACCAATCCACTTGGGATGGGTCCAAAACTGATTATGGGGTGTTGTCGACAAATTTTGTGGATTTTTGTGGCCAAAAATTGGGTTTTGGGTCCGGATTCGTGCTTCCAATAGTCACCCAATAACCTCCCTTTCGAATGAGAGATTAAGGATGTGAAGGCACAAATCGCAAGTAGGTATGTAAATTGGCAGCACTTCGTTGCTCAAATGCTCCTTCTCTGTATATCTTTTGGGTGAGAAAACTCACCAATTTATAGACCTTAGGGTCTCTCTATTTGAATTGCGCATGCGAGGGCGCCACTTGAGTTGTTTTCCTATTTTCAGAGAAAAGCTAACTCCCTGATTAAAAATCTCCTTGCATGAGGTTTCTAAAATAAAGACATTCATGACTGAAGTCTCTCTTCTTGAATAAAAGCTATTCCTCGCAATTGCATGGCCTAAAGCCTCAGTTAACTGGCGGAGTTACCGAGGTTTGACTTTTTTCCAATCAAACTTGCTATTCGCCTCACCCTAGGGTGAATGCTGCTATTCGTCCCTGGGTGGGACGAATGCCAGTTTGTATTCATCCCTAGGTGGGACGAGCAGGGAGCAAGGTGCCAAATTGACCTTTGACCTCTAAAACTACTTTTGGAAGTGGTTAGGACCACTTGTTTAACCTCTAGGGGCTGCCCTAGGGGCTATGTGTGTCAATGCGATCAGCGCTTGTTGTCACATAATCGGATTGGTGCTATTTTGGTGTCTACAGATGCCCCTTTTTGGGAAGCGCTATGCAAGGTGCAACGTCGAGCAAAAATAGATAACCAAAGCACTAATGATTAGGGTTTCTCAGTAACCTAACCAACTCTTGATGCCCCAAGTATGGAAAGGGCACGCATTCTTGAATCCTTGCTTCTAACGAGCTAAGGAACTTAATCCAAGTGTTAACCTTGTTCGGTGAGGTGTTACTTGAGCTTGGACATTGATCAGTCATGAATAGGCAAAGGGCGCAACCTTTTGTCTGTGGGAACCTTGAGTTCATGATTCATGAATGCCAAGTGTTTGATCAGCTTGTGATAATTGCTTGTTTGCTTTCCCAAGCAAGGGTGCGATTGTCTTTGTCAATGATCCTTTGAATGCGTGTCATTTCCATGATTGGGTATATTGTTGTTGATTGGCGACTAAGTGTGACTACCCCCTCAAGCGACGAATCGATGAGGGAATGACCGACATGAGAAAAGCGACGAGTCGCTTGACCCAAGATGACTTAGGTAAGGGTGCCTTCAGTTGTTTACCATTGAATGCGAAAGCAGTTTCTGAACATTCTGACCTATTTTTGGTGGGTGTTAACCCTTTTTGTGACGCATTTTGGAGCTGAAATTGTCAAAAATCCATCCTCCCGTGGAGCGGTCCGGCTATGATAGCCTTCTTAGGGAGTAGGATAGTGACAATTTGTAACCCCAATGTCTATTTTGGATGCCAAGAATGTCAGGCGCAAAAGCGCCTTCGTTCGACAATGTTATTGCTATTTTTGGATGGGTTTTGACCCGTTTTGGTGACGCCGTTTGGGGATGAAATTCTCAAAAATCCATCTTCCCGTGGAGCGGTCCGGCTATGGTAGCCTTCTTAGGGAATAGGATAGTGAGGATTTGTGACCCCGACATCTGTTTTGCATGCCCGGAATGTCAAGTGCAAAAGCACTCTTATCGGACACTTTTAGGGCTTGTTTTTGGTGCATTTTTGTGCATTTTTTGTTATTTTTGAAATTTTTGCTCTGTATTCGTCCTTGGGTGGGACGAATTCCTATTTAGTATTCGTCCCAGGGTAGGACGAGTGCTAACTAGAGTGCTCATCCCATGGGGGAATGAGTACAGGCTCAAAAATCCTTTTTAAAGGCCAAAACTGAGTTTTGGGCTCATTTGCATTTGTTTTTCTTGGCGATTTGGAGCTCTGAGGAGGAGGAGGTCAATTCTGTGAAGCGAAGCACTGCCAAATTTTTCTTGCGACCATGAGTGCACACACCGGATCGAGCGGCGGAGCCAAAGCGATACCAATGAGTGCCCTTCCTCTTTATTATTTTGTGTTGCAATTGGAAAACTACAGTTTGCTTATTTCTTATGTTTTTTTGTTTTTTTGTTTATTTTGTTGTTTTAAGGTTAAAAATGAAACCCTAGTCTATGAAAATTAACACTTAGTTTAAAACTTAGTATAACCCTAGTCAAACAAAGATCAAAAGTTAGTTGAAAACTGAGCTAAAAAACTTAGTTTAGAACATAACTTAAAACCTCGCTTAACCCGAATTGAACAAAGTTCAAAACTTAGGTGAGAAACGTAGGGTAAAACTGAACGTAAAAACGTAGCTCAACCCTAGTTAGTTGTTGTTTTTGTGTTTTTAATTTTCCAGTTTAGAGTTAAAAACCCTAGGTCTGAAAAATTATTTTGTGATTTTTTTTGTATGTTTTTGAATTGATCAGTTAGAGTTAAAAACCCTAGAACGGACCAATGATTTTTAATTTTTTTTGTTGTTAATTTATCAGTTAGAGTTAAAAACCCTAGATCTGAAAAATTAGGTTTTTGAATGTTTGTTGTTTTTTAATTTATCAGTTAGAGTTAAAAACCCTAGATCTAAAAAATTAGGTTTTTGAATGTTTGTTGTTTTTTAATTTATCAGTTAGAGTTAAAACCCTAGGACTGACAAATGATTTTTTTGTTTTGTAATTTTTTTGTTGTTAATTTATCAGTTAGAGTTAAAAACCCTAGATCTGAAAAATTAGTTTTTTTGAATTTTTGTTATGTTTTTGGCTGTACATTTTGATGCATTGTTGTATATTCATTGTTAGTGTTGTACAGTTTTTTTCATTGTTTTAATGTTTTTATGGTGTTTTCTTTTGCAGGTTGTGAAGAGCCGATACCGGGTGCCCACTATGTTCATTGAAGCATGTGCGACACTGACTTTGGCTGACTGGGACTGGCTTGACGCCCTTGGGCTCAAGCAGGTGACTCGACTGGAGCCGATGGTCGGGGATCGGGCCTATCTGATGGCCCTGATCAATCTGTGGGATCCCTGGACCAATACCTTCCATCTCCCAATAGGGGAGATGACGGTGACCTTGGAGGATGTCTATCGGATTCTTCGGATTCCAATAGATGGACTGTCGATCGAGATGACATCGTGGGATCGGAGGACAGTATTACTAATACGTTGTTTTGGGCATGGAGAGGAGTTGGGTGTGGAGAGCCCCGTGGAGAGGGCGGAGAGCGACTGCCATATTGGTGGCATACTAGTGCGATGGTGGCTAGAGAGGGGTGTGTTGGGAATGAGGCACGCATTACTCATGGGCCTCATTTCCAACATGCTGCTCCCCGACTCTTCGGGCACGAGGTTCCCGTGGAACCTGCTAGAGGTGGTGTTCAGGTTGGTGGAGTGTCCGATAGATGCTCCGATGATTATGAGATGGGGACAGACTCTACTAGCATAGCTCTATGATGAGTTGTACGAGGTCCACTACCGGAAGCGAAAGGGGATCAGTTACATAGCTACTTGTTGCAGTGTTGGGCTTGGCAGCACATAGCAGTGGAGAGGTCGACGGGGCTGCCCTGGATGATGCAAGCGGAGATGGTAGACCGGGAGATTGGATACGGGGTACTGTGGTGGAGGTCGGAGGAGCAGGGATAGAGTCGGTGATGGGCAGGTGTCGTAGGGCACTATGTCGATGCCTTCGCTCGGCTTACTCTTGGGGAGGTGTTCTGGCACCCCTACCGGGACTGTCCAGCTTGGCCTGAGGTAGGAGAGTGGCTCCGATGGGTACGAAGGGGGTGATGGCTGATTGGGTGGCATGGGACTAAGTAGGAGTTCTTCCCATACGGTCGGGTGACCCGATAGTTTGAGGTGTGCTAGGGGATGCCTGGTGAGCTCGTGGTCTATCAGCACTAGGGGGATGAGAGGACTCTGGACCGGCCAGTCGTTGCACCACTTGGTGAGGATTCAGATATGGCTATTGACGTCCCAGATGTGGATGACATCGGGGTTACTACCGAGTATGAGCAGTGGTGGACTTTACGGCGATGGCGAGGTGAGGGGCCTCTAGGGGGTGCAGCAGGGGATGAGGGTGCAGAGGCACCGAGAGAGGGCTGGGGAGTTTCGCTGGATGATGCGGACTTGGTGGAGGTTGAGGATGCTGGAGGGGAGTTTGGGGTACTATATCAGTGGGAGCCAGAGTAGGCTACTGTCCCAGATTCGCCTATGCCTCAGGCAGGTTCGAAGGATGTGGAGGCAAGACATGGCATTGAGATAGCGTGATTGGAGGACCTACTATGGAGATGATATGGGGAGCTGGGAGAGGCTTTGTAGGAGAGAGATCTCCTACGGACTCAGCTAGCAGAGCGAGAGAATGCATGGGCTGCGTCTCACCGATAGGAGGGAGATATCGATGCTGCTCAGGAGAGGGATCTCCTACGGATGCAACTAGCACAACATGATGACGTAGTAGCTTACTACCATCGATGGGAGGCAGAGTGGGGTCGGTGGGAGGCAGAGTGGCATCGACATCGGATGGATATGGAGGGAGAGATTATCCGCCTTGGTGGGCGGATACCTGAGCCCCCTGGAGGTGGCTCTTCACGTCGGACGAGAGACAGTGATACTGAGCAGTCAGCATCGTCCCGTCGTAGGCGGCTAGATGAGGGGGGCGCTAGTGGGCGTGATGTAGGGGTGAGTAGCAGTCACCCTGAGAGGTCCCATAGGACCCACACTGTAGGGGGTAGTTCCCGTCGCACCGATCCTGCGTGATCATGGTGGCCGATGCCCTAGGCTTGGGGGTTTTTGAGTTTTTGGCTTTGGTTGCGAGGTCAGAGGACCGGTTCATTGTAGCCTACGAGCATTTTTGTTATGATATATATACAGATGACTCTTTTTTGGTGTTTATGCACTTTTCATGGTTTGTTTTTATGTACATGTTTTTACATTGATGTATGCAAATGTGATTATGAATGCGATGTTTCTAATTTGTTTGATGTATGCATATGGAATGAATGAAATGAGTTATTGATAACTTGTCGATGCACCATAGACTATGCAAGATTTGATTGACTTGTTGTACTAATGGGATGACTTTGTGGAATGACTTTGCATGTGAAAACTTTGTTTTTGTATTTTGCATATTTTCTGATGATGATGTATGGAATGAAATGTACCAATTGTTTTAAAATGTAGTTAAGCTTTTCTGAGATTCAGATATTTTAACTAACTAGCCAAGACTGTACATTTATCTCGCAAGACTTTTGAACAAGGTATAAATCCAACTTGAATTTAACCAAGTTATTTCACATCCCTGTGTGTGCAATTGAGTTCGTTTATGTGGTATTTGTCAGGATACCGCCAGTGCCAGATAGGCTATCAACCAAACCTGTATCGAGGATCACCTAATTAGCTCCACTAACTCCGTTGTTGTATTTAGCAAGATTAATCCACGGGACAATCTAAGGTACCATAAGCTAGCTCATCCACATGCAAACATTGGTCTACGCACACGCAAAGCTAATGTGATAGACATATCGTCATGCGGTTAGGATACCACCATTGCCAGGTAGGCTGTCCACCAAACCCGTAATGAGGATCACCTAGATGGTTTTTCAAATGCTGAGAATTCCAGAGATTCAAGTTTAGGTTGTGTGTTTGCTCAATGGTTTGGGATACTTGCTCGTCTATATAGTGATGAAAATCACTGTTTATTTTTCTCTTTGTTTTTCTTTTTGAGCAAGGATTTTGAATAGTGGTGATAACCACTGTTATTTGATTTTGTATTTTGAGCTTTGTAAGGTTGAGCTTGTGAATGGCCTTGATCCTGTTGGCCTTGGGGATGACTACCCATCCTGTTCATGGACGTGTAGTATGAATCCTTACGACTTTGGGAACCAAGGGCGATGATGGAGATTATGAAGTAAGGGCATTGATCTTTTAGGCCTTGGGGATGACTACCCATCCTGTTTAGGGACGTGTAGTACGAATCCTTACAACTTTGAGACCAAAGGTGAGTGGAGATGGTTGTGATGATGGTTTTTTGGAATTTTTTTTTTGAATGGCGTTGATCCTTTTAGGTCTTGGGGATGACTACCCATCCTTGGCAGGGACATGTAGTACGAATCCTTACAACTTTGGGGACCAACTATGATTGGGATTTGTGGGAGTGGTGAAAACCACTATTTATTATGGGGAATGGATAGGGAAGAGCTCATCCTTTTGTCAATTCTCAGCATTCTGGAACCATTCGCACAGGGGGATGAACAGAGCTAATCTTTCACCTATGGTACCCTAGACCGCTTTGTAGGTTTCTCTTGCGTTCACACAACTTAGGAATTATTTTATGTGTTTTAATTTGTGTTGGGATGCTACGTAACAAGGCGTGATCCAAGTAAAACTTTCCCGTGTAAAATCTGTTTAACTTTGTACAGTTTTGGCTAGAAATTTAAAGACAACTGAATGACGAAAACCCTATATACATTAGGAGACAACTGACTAATGCTAAAAAATGGCGATGGTGTTATTCTGGATGTATGCGTTTATGAAAATGGATTTGATGTGGAAAATGAGGGAATTTTCCAAGTAATGACAGTCTATGGTGCGTTTGACTTGTATGACCTAGCAAGTATGCAATGTATGGATGCGATGCCTAATGCAACCTATATTTTTGTATTTTGATTTTTATGAGTATGCATGGAATTGAAATGCAATTTTTTTTGTGTTATTTTTTATTTTTATGAGTATGCATGGAATTGAAATGCAATTTTTTTGTTATTTTTGATGATTTTATTGTTTTTGTTTGTTTTTGAATATTTATTTTGACCAAGCAGTTATGGTAACGCTTGGAGCTTTTGGGTTGACCAAAGGGTTTATAGATACCTTTGGGGCATTTTTGGGATGACCAAGCGATTGTGGGAATCCTTGGAGCTTTTGGGTTGACCAAAGGGTTTATAGATACCTTTGGGGCATTTTGGGATGACCAAGCGATTGTGGGAATCCTTGGAGCATTTGGGTTGACCAAAGGGTTTATAGATACCTTTGGGGCATTTTGGGGTTGACCAAGTGATTGTGGGAATCCTTGGAGCATTTGGGTTGACCAAAGGGTTTATAGATACCTTTGGGGCATTTTTGGGTTGACCAAGCGATTGTGGGAATCCTTGGAGCATTTGGGTTGACCAAAGGGTTTATAGATACCTTTGGGGCATTTTTGGGTTGACCAAGTGATTGTGGGAATCCTTGGAGCATTTGGTTGGACTATGGCTCTCTAGATGTGGAATGGCCTCAAATGACTGATGTTCAAGGGTTTTGTTTCCTTGATTCCTTCAAGAGAGGCAAGCTGGTATGTTCTAGGTCCTATTCTACTATCAATGACATAAGGACCTAACCAGTTTGTCATGAACTTGTCCCTTAGATGGGACGGCAAATTAGAATTCTACTGGTTCTCTTTTAAGACCAAGTCACCAACCTGAAATTCCCTTAGGTGGACCTTCATGTTGTATGCTTTCTTAAGTCGCTCTTGATAGATACGCAAATGCTCGAGAGCATTAACGCATCGTTCGTCGAGCAACGTCAGTTGGTCTAACCGGGCTTGCCGCACAATGTCATCATCGATGAACTCTTGCATTGAAATGCGTAGGGAAGGGATTTCCAACTCAAGAGGCATGACTGCCTCGGAGCCATACACCAACGAAAATGGAGTTGCCCCAGTGGGCATCCGGATGCTAGTGCGGTAAGCCCATAGGGCAAGCGGGATCTGAATGTGCCAATCCTTATGATTGTCTATGACTGTCTTTCTGAGGATGGCAACTAGCATTTTGTTCGACGCCTCTGCTTGCCCATTTGCCTACGGATAATAGGGTGTTGAAAAACTGTGCTGAATTTTGTACTTTGTGGTCAAAGCACGCACATCTTTGTTCTTGAATGACGTCCCATTATCTGACAGGATCTTGGATGGAATACCAAAATGACATATGATGTTATGCAAAATAAACTCCGTAATGCGGGATCCAGTCATAGAGGTTAGCGAAATTGCTTCCACCCACTTGGTGAAGTACTCTATGGCCGTTATGATGAACGTGTGATGACCAGATAACGTAGGGGAGATCTTTCCAATTAGGTCAAAGCCCCACTATAAAAAAGGCCAAGCCGATTGGATCGGCTGCAAGGCCTGAGAAGGTACATGTGTCAAATTAGCATGGTGTTGACACTTCATGCACTTCTTCACATATGCGCAACAATCTCGCTCTAAAGATGGCCAATAATAGCCCATGCGAAGAATGCACTTTGCGATGGCCATACCGCTGAAGTGGCCACCACATGTACCATCGTGTGCTTGGGTGATCGCCCAAGTGGACTCTTGCTGGTCCAAGAAATGGAGGAGGATTCCTTCATAGCTCCGATGATACAAAATGTCTCCTAACAAGACATGTTTTGCTACTTTCTATTTAAATGATCTTTTCGTGGCTTGTGTCAATCCAAGTGGGAGGTTACCTAGCTTGAGGTAATCCCTAATGGGTGTGTACCAATCCTGCTGATCAAAAACCTTGATAGTATGAACGACCAATCCCTCTTGAAGTCCCCCCAGAAAAGAGGGGGGGAAAGAACTTGTAAAAATAGCATTGTGTTGCTATTAAGGGGGGGGGGGGAAGGACCGGGTGGATTCCTGGCATTAGGTCAGAGCTTGCACGCTCCATCGTGGATTGCGATAATGTTTTAACCTGAATGGTTGTCATTTCACCGGAAGGGTCTTGCGGGATTAGTGACCCCAAGGAGGCCATAGTATCCGCAAAATGATTCGATGATCGAGGGAGTGCCTCGATGTCATACCATTCAAGTTGTGCCAGGAATTTGTCCACAAGGGCTTTGTAGGCCTACAGAACTGGACATCTACATTGGAATATCCCCTTTACTTGATTGACAATCAACAATGAATCACCAAAGATGTTTAAACATTTAATGTTCATGGTGATTGCTATCTAAAGACCTATGAGCAAGGCTTCATATTCTGCATTGTTGTTGGTGCACGAGAAGTCTAATTTAAATGATAGAGGCATTGGAGCCCCTTGTGGAGTGAAGAATACAATTCCCGTGCCACCTCCTTGCTCACATTTAGAACCATCGAAGAATAGGGTCATGTCAGCCTGTGACTCAGGCTCATCAAAATTTGGCGATTCTGAAACATGAAAAACCCCATCGTCCGGTAGTTCTATGGTCAGAGGCTGATCGTCTTCAAGAGGAGCCTCTGCCAGTTGATCGGCGATGACTTGACCTTTTATGGATTTCTGTCCAATGAACTCTATGTCAAACTCCATCAACAACATGATCCATTTCGCCGTGTGGCTACTATGATAAGTACGACTCATCATGTATCGCAATGGATTCTCCTTAGACACAACATATGTCGTATTGCTGAGCATGTAGTGGCATAGATTTTTGGTAGCAAACACCACTACCAAGCAGAGCTTCTCAACGTATGCATAGTTAAGTTCATAACTGACCAGGGTGCGGCTAAGATAGTATGTAGCCTATTCTTTGTGTAGTTCATTTTTCTAGGACAGCATGGCACCCAAGTGCCACCTCAGTAGCTGAGATGTATAAATAGAATGACACTCCTGGTCTAGGTGGTGCCAATACTAGCGACGAATCCAAGTATTGTTTAATGTCATCAAATGCTGACTAGCACTCGTCATCCCAGTGAAATGTGACCCCCTTATGCAATAATTTATTCATGGGTCGACACTTGTCAGATAGCTGCGCTATGAAGTGCTTGATCGATGCGACCTTTCCCTATAGACTCTTGAGTTGCTTGATGGTAGTTGGGGGAAGCATTTCAAGGATTGCCTTGACTTTGTGTGGGTCTACCTCGATTCCTCATTTAGAGACTATGTAACCCAAGAGCTTTCCAGATGTGATGCCAAATATGCACTTCTTGGGGTTTAGTCTGACCTTATGCTCCATGAGGCGATCGAGGATCTTGCTTAAATCATCGAGATGATCTGGGCGCAAAAGAGATTTGGCCAACAAATCATCCATGTAATCCTCCAAAGTTTTGTGCATGTAATCATGGAAGATGTACGTCATGGCACGTTGGTAGGTGGCGCCAGCATTTTTAAGGCCAAAAGGCATGACCTTATAACAAAATGTCCCCCAAGGCGTTGTGAATGCCATTTTTAGTTGGTCCTCGGGATTGATACGAATTTGATTGTATCCTGAGAAACCATCCATGAGGGAAAGCATTTCGTGGCCTGTTGTAGCATCTACCAATGCATCGATGCTCGGCAAGGGAAAATCATCCTTAGGACTCGCTTTGTTTAGATCTCAAAAATTGGTGCATATGCGAATCCTCCCATCGGGCTTCTTGATGGGAACCATGTTAGACAACCATGGTGGATAATCCACGTAGATGACAAACTGTGCATCCAACAGCTTTTGTAACTCATATTTGACCATTAAGGCCACTGTTGGGTGCATCTTACGTAGTTTTTGCTTTACTGGCTTGACTTTCGGATCAAGCGTTAGATTATGCATGACTAGCTGCGGGTCTAGTCCCGACATGTCTTTGTATGACCATGCAAAAACCTCCTTCTTCTCTTTGAGAAGGGCAATGTAGTCGGCTTGCTCTTCGGGGGATAAACTTACCCCCAGCTTGATGATTTGCAAATTCACTGGATCTGAGCCGATGTCTACGTCAGTCGTCTCCTCGACCGACATGTGGGACCCGTCCTCCAACTGGTGTGGAGTTGGGATCAAATGGATATCGTTTGCTGAATTTAGATCATCGTTTGGAACATCAGGTTCCTCTTCAGCATGGAAGACATCCTGAGTCTATCCTAGGGTGAAATGGAACATTCCTCCGCAAGGCCAGTACTCTGATGGGGATGGTGGTGTGTCAGCGCGATCCCAGTCGATAGCATCTAGATCTAGATACAATGACCATGTCGGGTCGGTTGGATCATGGATGGGGGCGGTTAGGTCAATGGAGATCATGTTGATGAAATGATTGTGGTCTCCATTACCATGGGTGTTGTAACTCGGACATCCTAGATGATCTTTGTGCTTTGGATCTGGCTCTATGGGCACTGGCACAAATGGATCAGCCCTATGCACGAAGACGAAGACAAGGTCCACCCTAGGCACTGATGGTTTGATAGGGTCTCCAAGCGAAAGATGCTCTCTGTGTACCTGGAGTGGTGGGTGCAGTAATTGCTATAACTACGCCGGGTTGAGGTGCCACCTATGCCTTGGCCCTATGTGTAGGTGTTCAAACATGTCATCTATGTCCAAAGGGTATCATTGTTGCATCTGTCGCATGTGGTTGAGATAGGCCATCTCGGTTTCATCTTTCGAATCACTGTCAGAGATCCAAAAGCCTTCGTTAGCTCCAACAGCTGCTTGCAACATATGAGGCTCATCTTGTTCGAGCAAATTAATGTGGTCCCATCGAGGTTGTTTCGCTCTCTGTGGGGGGACCTGATTCTCTTGAAGTGGCATATGCTCAAATGGAGCATCCAATGGGAACATTGTCAGGAAGCTTTCCTGATCATCATTCATGGGATATACTTGCGAATGATTGCTATCAGACTCAAAAGGATCCCAAGGGGCTACCTCGTACTCCGAATCATCCTCTGAAGACCCTTCTTGGTCTTGTCCATATCCCTCTTGTGGGTGAGTCCTTGAATTTTCTCCTTGTTCGACCAAAGGGAGAGGGTTGTTATGGTCAACAAGGTTGGTTGTTAGCAATGGGAGATAATCTCCCAATGTATAGTTTGTGTTAGGATTGGCATATGGACCTGATGCCAACCCATCCTTGTTGCCTATCCCTAGGCCTTGCATGTTCTCCACCAAGATGTCTAGGGGCAAGGGGTGGTTGAACCCTACTCCTGACTTGTCATACGACATTTGATATCTCGGTTGGCAAAGAACACGCACTCCTTGCTCATACCTACCCAACCCATATCCATGCCAATTGCATTGGCCTAGATATCTTAAAGCAAAATTAGGGTTGGATAGATAGTTGACATCCTCAACAAAGGGCTCTTCGTCTTCATCTTCTTGCATACAAATCTCAACGCCATTATCCAGGCCCCCATAAACAAAGTTTGTCTGATTGGGTGGGTAGCCTAAAGGAACCACTGAGCCGATGGGGAGTCGAGGCCTCCCCATGTCTTGCATGGACTCAAGTGTGGGTGTTGCTATAATGTTCCTCACTAGATACTCCCCCAGGCCCGTGTTGGCCATTTCAACGATGACCGTTTGTGGTTGAGGGGAAGCGAATGGGAGTCCTTCCTGAGTCCACTCCATGTGGGGCGAACTAGGCATCTCGACTTCCATTCTGCTAGGCATCTCTTCTGTCGAGATGGTTGAGACGAGAGGTGGTTCTTCTTCTAAGGGTTTCTTTCCCTTGTCCTTGGATGTGGCCACCGTAGGTGGCATCGTTGTGGAAGGACTAGCGAAAGAAGATGGACCCGACTGAGGACTCGATGGATTAATCATTGGAGATGCCTACGAAATCGGACCCTGTTGAGATGGATTCAACTAAAAATCCAAATGTGTTGATGGAAGGGTCGATTGCGACATGAATTGCACTGTATTGCAGTATTTGAAGGGCTCCAAGTCCATCCGGACTACATGCACCTATCCTTCAAATGTATACTTTAGGCACTGATGAGCTATTGAAGGGACACACTTCATGTCCCAAATCCAAGGCCGGCCCAGCAGGATATTATAAGCCATCTCGCCTTCCAAGATGTGGCACAATGTATGAATAGTCTTTTGTCCCACTTGGATAGGTAGGACAATTGTGCCAACTGTCGAGCAGATTGCATCGTTGAATGCTCGTAGTGTGTAAGTGGAAGCCACGATATGAGATGCTGGCAACTTCAAATGCTTCAGAGCTACTGTAGTGATGATATTACTGGACGAGCCAGTGTCCACCAACACTCTCTTATACGGAATCCCATTGACCCGTGCGATAACGTGTAGGGGTGGATCCGCCACATCACCAATCACTATTTTCAATTCATCTTCTCTAAAGGTGATGACTGGTTCTGTACATTGTTTTACATGCCCCACAAAATTGTTGAAAGAGTTCGCTTCGTGGGGCTATAGCTCGATAGCTTTTAAAATCTCCATTAGAGCCTCCCGATGGGGCACCGATTGTTGAATTAGCTCGTATATGGAGAGCCTAGCCGACGTGGTCCTTAGACTTTGGGTAAGTCTAGTTCGAATCGTGGCCACTGGTCTAGGCGGGGGAAGTTGCGTAGGGTGTTGTTGAGCTTGTGACATTGATGGAACCTCTCTTGTGGCTGCCGTGGGAGCAGCTCTTGGGTATTTCTTGTTCCTAGTCACTATGCTTATCATCCCCACATATCCCTGCATAGGGAAATTTTGTTGCACCTCATTAACTTGAAGAGGTTTTTCCTGTGCCTCGTGGGTAGGCAAGGGGTCTCTGAATACTCCCATATGTTGGTTGTTTGGCGCTACGGGGTTGTCCACCGCCAATGTCTTGTTGTCAATGAGATCTTGTACCAAACCTTTGAACTTCCAACATGCGTTAAGATCATGTCCCTTACACCGATGGAACCTACAATACAAGTCCTCTCTATACCCTTTAGGCTTTGGTGCATTGGGATCTATAGTTTGAATCTCTGGAAGGTTGATCAAATTCACCATTGACAAGCGGTCAAACAAAGAGTCCCTGGACTCTGTGTAAGGAGTAAATTGTCGCCTAGGGCGACGCTGCTGATTTTGCTCCTACCTTTGGTTTTCTCTCTCATAGTTGTTAGGAGGCACCACCTGATAGTTAGCCTTTTGAGGCTGTGTTGCTTGTGCAGGCTTAGGGACGTTGATGGCAACCTGATTAACCATAGCAGGTTTCGGTTGCATGGTCCCTGGTTTAGTGTTCTTTGTCCATTCTTTCTTCTTAGGTTTGGCGATCTCACCATCCTGTATCTTAATCTCCTCAATGACTCTGGCTTGCGCCAGAGCTTCCTCTAAACTGGCATATTGTTGCAGCTGCAATAGCACGAAGATTGATCTCAAACAGCTTTTCGAGAACATTTGGGTCAGATCTGACATGGGAGGGAGGTAAGGCAACTTCAAAAGCAATGTCCTCCACCGGTTCCCGTATGCCACCATGGTCTCTTCCTCATACTGCTTGAGGCTAGCTAGGTCACTCAATGACGCCTTTTTCTTAGTGTTGAAGGCGAAGCATTCGAGGAACGCGTCCACTAGCTGATCCAAGTTACTGATGCTATGTTTTGGTAATTGGGTGAACCAATCCGAGGCAGGGCCTACGAATGTGGTTATAAATGTTCTTAACAACAAAGCATCATTGTCTTGAATACCAAAGCACTGGCTCAGGAATCTAGTCACATGCTCTTGGGCATCCTCCTCCCCTCTAAAGAGTGCCAACTAGGGCAGCTTAAAGTGTTTCGGGTATGGAGGTGTCGACACTGACGGATGCACAGGATGACTACGGAGTTGGCGTAAAGTGGGCTTTTGGGGCCCAGAAGTCTTGATCTCCATAGACTCTAAGCGCTCTAGCAATGCTTTATATGCATCAGAGGATTTAATTTCTTCCTCCTTAGTTTGCTCCCATTGTGGGTTATGGGGAACTTGAGGCCTATTGAGAGGTAGCTGGATAGCACCCCCTCTGCCTTGATAGAGCGTTTCAGCCCGCTCTTCTTCTTGTTCATACTCTTCATAGGCTTCCTGAGGAGTGGCTGGCCGAGACC
Source organism: Wollemia nobilis (assembly GCA_028583015.1). Lineage (NCBI taxonomy): Eukaryota > Viridiplantae > Streptophyta > Pinopsida > Araucariales > Araucariaceae > Wollemia > Wollemia nobilis. The sequence continues at coordinate 14,233,834 of JAQPPZ010016436.1, read as the reverse complement.
TATACACATGGGTAGGTGCCCGCGGAGGGTGCCCATCATTGTTTCGGGGAGTGGCCTCCCGCTCAGGTCTAGGAGGTCTTGGAGGCAATACTTGATAAGGTCGCGTGGACCTCTCTCGTACCAAGGGGTTATGCCTCTCATACACTTCTACTTTATGCGTGCGAGGGATTGGAACCTTCGCAGGCACATTGTTATGAAGCAATTCGATCGTCTGACGCTGAATGCGCTCTTTGTTAAGCCGACAAAGATGCTCTAACTATTCTTGATCTTGCCTAAGCTGCGTGATTTGCGCTTGGCGGGTAGCATGTTTGGCAAACGCCAAGTCACTTTGTTCCATTGTCTCTTGTTTAGGAAGCCTAGATGCCTCTCCTACATGTCTACCTCGGTCGTGGTGATCCGAGACCTCTATGGGTTTATTTGCTCTAGCGAGGTTAGCTGCATTAACCTAAGGTTGTAGCCTCAATGGGTGATCTTGATACATGGCAGGCACGGAGGTACATCGCTCCCGTGTTGTGTACTACTCTTGAGGAATGTGGTAATCTTCCTCATCCTCTCTTTCATATGCATAAAATGTGCGGGCAAAATTGTCTTGCCCTGTCTGGAAAGCTTGATACTCTGGACACTGTCTAGTGTTTCTAATAGTAATGCGAGGTAGAGGAGGGATGATGAAATCCTGTGGCCCCTTCGTCTGGACCCTCTGTTGCTCTAGCACTTCATCACTAGGCCACCCATAACGGGCTTCTAAGGGAGGTCTCCTGTCTACGTTAAGTGCTACGTGTAGGTTCTCTTCTTGGAAGGACCTATGCTGAGTGGGGGTGCCCCTCAAAGAGGTGCCTCTATAGTCTTGTTCTATTATGGCATGATGTGGACTCTCTTGTGTGTCAGGCCGCCAAGGCGGGATGACCAGGTCCTCAAGACTATATCGGAGGTGACTTGTCCCCCTTGGTGCACTTTTTGCAGTGCTTGCCCGTGATTGGGCTCGGCTACGAGTGAACACCATGGTGATGTGCTCCTAAAGACGAGTAGATTTTTATCTCTTTTAGGATTTTTTTACGCTACACTTAAACAGAAAGGAAACACACAATCAATGCAGTGGTTATCTCTTTTAAAGATTTAAAAGTGTGCCCTAAAATCTGGTTTAGTGTGTTTTGATGTTGTTTTGAAAGATTTTTGTGAAGAACGTTTAAATGCAAAATGAGGGCTCTTATGACTCCCAAAAAAAATGGTCGCCCCTTTGATATACCATTTCCAGACCGATATACCAACCTCTCTATATACCCGCCCTTACGTGAGGGAAACTATTGGTACGTGAGAGCAGATGGTACGTGGAACATAGGCGGTATGGAAGGGGGATCACTCTATTTATGACACCTACCATAGAAGACTTATCCTCATGCACTGGGAATCACCCCCGCTACACTTGGTCAGCTTTCGTCAGGATTTACGTCTAGCAACAGTCACGATCGGGGTAATGTATGCAATATCTCAAGCCAAAGTGATGATGGAATCCACCTTTGGTCTTGCTCAAGGGTTGGGGTTTTACGACCAACTCCTTGTTGTTTCAGTTACCACGTGGTGTGTGGGGTTCTTTTTAAGTTGCATAAATGAAGCAAGCAAGCATTCAAACTCTCCTATGCAAGCAAATAACAAGAGAACATAAAGCAAAGAATTGACAAAAGGTGTTTAAGACCTCTACCTCTTCTCTGCCCAAGTCGGATGTCTCTAAATTTTTGCTCTGAAATAGTCCAGCGTTGGAAAACTTGGTACCTGTAAGCAAAATAACAAGCAACTTTAATCAGAAATTTAATCTTAAAAATCAAGGGACAGAGGTCCCACCGTGATCGCCATTGAAAGCACGAGGATACGGAAACAAAAAGGAATATGCCACAAGAAAGAACAAGAAAGAACATATACAAATTGACACAAGATAAAAGCAATATGAAATATGGTAATATCTTTATTGATACACATTTTAAGCTGTGTTACAATACATCTCCTTCCTTTTTAGGGGATAGGAGCGTCAAATATGTTTCTTATCACAACATCCATGGATAGCAATCCTTCTTCCGCGTGCCCACATGTAAGATGGGCGGACCAAAGCATTGTCACCGCTTGCGTATATGATTTTTTATTCCTTCCTGCTCCTCTAATTTTGGAAACCTATGTTCAAAGAAACATAAAATATTAGTAGCACCTGCAGATAAAATAAAGCATGTATTTCCCAAGGCCTACTGTCAGTGTATGCATGAAAATATTAAAACGACTATCAAATGACCTCGGATTGACCTAAAATTTTTATAGAAGCATAAATATGTTATCAGAAGACCACTGCAAAAAGAAAAATCTGGAAATTCCTCACAAATTTGTATTCGCTCCAGGGTGGGATGAATAGGCCTACAATAATTTGTCGAAAAGCACCCTCTTCAATGTCCTACTTAGGAAGCTCCAAATGACCTACAAAGTTGGGGTTAGCTAATTGGGGGTGTTTTGGGAAGACCCAGATGGTCATATTTCTCCAATTTGGCCTCTAGGACCCATATTTTGATGGTGCCATCTGCAAGTTAGTGAAGGCGAGAAATGACAAAAACCTGGTCAAAATTGCTCAGAATGAAATGAAATTTAAACTGTAACCTATTTAACATATCTAGAATAAAATGCAAAATAAAAACTAGAGAAATATATCACATATTTCTAATCATCCCGGGGTGGGGCGAATAGGACTGTGACAATTTGGGGAGCACCCGGGGGCAGGACGCCCACCGTTTGGGACACTTTTTTAGCACCAATCCACTTGGGATGGGTCAAAAACTGGTTATGGGGTGTTTTCGACAAATTTTGTGGATTGTTGTGGCCAAAAATCAGGTTTTGGGTCGGGATTCATGCTTCCAATAGTCACCCAATAACCTCCCTTTTGAATGAGAGATTAAGGATGTGAAGGCACAAATCGCAAGTAGGTATGTAAATTGGCAGCACTTCATTGCTCAAATTCTCCTTCTCTGTATATATTTTGGGTGAGAAAACTCACCAATTTATAGACCTTAGGGTCTCTCTGTTTGAATTGCGCATGCGAGGGCGCCACTTGAGTTGTTTTCCTATTTTCAGAGAAAAGCTAACTCCCTAATTTAAAATCTCCTTGCATGAGGTTTCTAAAATAAATACATTCATGACTAAAGTCTCTCTTCTTGAATAAAAGCTATTCCTCACAATTGCATGGCCTAAAGCCTCAGTTAACTGGCGGAGTTACCGAGGTTTGACTTTTTTCCAGTCAAACTTGCTATTCGCCTCACCCTGGGGTGAATGCTACTATTCGTCCCTGGGTGGGATGAATGCCAGTTTGTATTCATCCCGGGGTGGGACGAGCAGAGAGCAAGGTGCCAAAAAGGTGCCAAATTGACCTCTGACCTCTAAAACTACTTTTGGAAGTGGTTAGGACCATTGTTTAACCTCTGGGGGCTGCCCTAGGGGCTATGTGTGTCAATGCGATCAGTGCTTGTTGTCACATAATCGGATTGGTGATTTTTTTGTGTCTACACCTTGCTCAAAAGAAAAAAAAAATAAAACAAAAATAAACAATGATTTTTATCACTACAAAAGAGCAAGTATCCCAATACAATTGAAGAAAAGAAGGGAGTCAAACTTGAATCTTTGGAACTCTCAGCATTTAGAATGTCATGAATTAAACCTCAGTACCGATTTTGTGGATAGCCTATTAGTCACTGGTGGTAAACCTCTCACATGATGATATATCTGTCACATTAACTTGTGTACATATCAATGTTTGCATGTGGATGAGCTATCTTATGGTATCCTAGATAGCATTGCAGGTTAATCTGACTAAATACAACAAAGGAGTTAGTGGAGCTAATTAGGTGATCCTCAGTATAAGTTTTTTTGACAGCCTATCTGAAACTGGCGGTATCTTGACAAATACCACATAAACGAACTCAATTACACACATAGGGATGGGAAATAACTTGGTCAAAGACAAGTTCGATTCATACCTTATTCAAAAGTCTTGTAAGATAAAAGTACAGTCATGGCTAGTTAGTTAAAACATATAAGTCTCATAAAACCTTAACTATATTCTAAACCAACTATGATATATTTTGTCCTTGCATCGCCATCACAAAATACAAAAAAAAAATAACATATATACATAAAAAATTCATTTACCACAGCAATCACCTAGGACAAAATCCATAAGTTCTGAATAGTCTATGGTGCCACCACCAAAAAAAATCACAAATTCAATTCATTCATTCCATTTGCATATCATAAAAATTAGAAACATTCGCATTCATAATAACACATGCATACACCATCATAAATAAATGTGCATAAATAGAAAAAATAAATCATGACAAGTGTTTAATCAAAAAGAACGTCATCTGTATATATATCATCAAAAATTCTTGTAGGATACAATAACCGGTCCTCTGACCTTGCAAAAATCCAAAAGCTCAAAAACCCCCAAGCTTAGGGCATCGACCACCATGATCATGCAGGATCGATGCGACGATAACTACCCCCCATGGTGTGGGTCTTATGGGACCCCTCAGGATGGTTGTTGCTATCCACAGCATCATGCCTACTAGAGCCCCCCTCATCTAGTTGTTGGTACCGAGAGGATGCTGACTTCTCAGTATCACTCCCTCTCCAGTGGTGCAACGATCTGCCTCCACTAATCATAGGGATCTGCTCACCGAGGTGGCTAATCTCTGCCTCTAGCTCCAACTGACATCGCATCAAGTGCATCTCCTATTGGTGATACATAGCCAAATTCTTGTTGCACTATGCCAGATACATTCGTAGGAGATCCCTCTCCCATTCAAAATCTATATCCCCCTCTTGTCGGCAATATGTAGCAAATGCATTCTCTCGCTCTACTAGCTGTGTTCGTAGGAGATCCATCTCCCATAGTGCATCCTCGAGATCATCATCCCACCTCTATAGTAGCCCTACAAATCATGCATTCTTAGCGTGCAACCCTACCTCTGTGTCCTCTAAGACTGCCTGAGGCATTGACATCTCTAGAACAACAGCCTAATTTGGCTCCCACTGCTCCGGGACGTCTTGCATCTTTGACTGATCCAAAACCCCAAAATCCACACCCACATCATCCACCTCCACCATGTTCACATCCTCCAGTGAAGCTCCCCAATCATCTCCTGGTGCCTCTCCACCCTCCCTGCCTACTGCTGTTGCCTCTATGCCTCCTAGTGGTCCCTCTCCCCACCATCATTGTAGTGTCCACCACTGCTCATACTCAGCTATCACATCGACATCATCCATGTTGGGTACATCAATAACTGTATCTACCTCCTCCCCTAGCAGCTCGATGATCGGCCAGGACAAGGTCCTCTCATCCCCCCGATGTCGATAGATCAAGGGCTCACCAAGCAACCCCTGGTGCACCCTAAACTTTTATGTCAATCAGACATATAGCAAGTACTCCTGCTTAGTCTCGTGCCACCCAATCAACCATCTTCCCTTATGCATCCATCGGAGCCACTCTCCAACCTCAGGCCAAGCTGGACAATCTCGATATGGGTGCCAGAATACCTCCCTTGGAGTAATTCGAGCAAAGGCACCGGCATAGTGCCATATAGCACCTACCCACCACCGACTGTGCCCCTGCTCCTCAGACTGCCTCCATAGAGCCACATATCCTATATCTATGTCCACCATCTCTGACCGAGTAGTCCATGACTACCCCATTGGCCTCTCCATCGCTAGGTGTTGCCAAGCCCAGATCTACAACAGATAGCTATAGCCAATCCCCTTTTTCCTCTGACAGTGGACCTCATACAACTCATCATAGAGCTATGCCAGTAGTGTTTGCCTCCACCTCATAATCAAGGGCTCATGCGTCAAACAATCCACCAGCCGAAATACCACCTCCAACAGGTTCCATGGGAATCTCGCACCCAAAGATTTGGGTAGCAGCATGTTGAAAATGAGGCCTATCAGTACTACGTGCCTTGCTCCCAACACACCCCTCTCTAGCCACCACCGTATAATAATGTCACCAATATGGCAGTCACCTTCTGCCCTCTTCACTATGCTATCCACACTCATCTCATCCCCATGCCCAAAGCAACGTGTTAGCACTGCTATCTGCTGACCTCGCAGCATCATCTTGATCGACAGTCCATCTATCAGAATCCATAGAATCTGATAAACGTCCTCCAAGGTCATTGTCATCTCCCCTATTGGGATATGGAAAGTGTTGGTTCGAGGATCCCACAAGTTGATCAGGGTCATTAGATAGGCCCGATCCCCAATCACAGGCTCCATTCGAGTCACCTGCTTAAGCCCAAGGGCATCAAGCCACTCCCAGTCCACCAAATTCAGCGCCTCCCACGCTTCTAAGAAAATCGTAGGAACACGGTACCGGATCTTCACAATTTGCAAAATAAAACAAGACAAAAACATTAAAAAAACATGATAAACTGTACAACAAACATGAATATACAATAATGCATAAACAATGTACAGCTAAAAACAGACAAATAACAAACAACAAAATTCAAAACATTCAAAAAAAAAATCAAAAATAGTTTGTCAGTACCTAGGGTTTCTAACTCTACGTTTAAACTGATAAACACAATTCAAAAAATTCAAAAACAAAATTTTCAGTTAACCTAGGGTTTACCCTTAGTCTACACTAACAAATAACTACAAAAACAAACAAAAATAATAATAATAAAAACAATAGTTAACCTAGGGTTGTTTATCCTAGTCTACCTGACAAAAACAAAAAAAATTTACAGCATAAAATGAAAAAATAAGAAGTTAACCTAGGGTTTATAATCCTAGTCTAAACTGATAAAAATATACAAACAAAACAAAATTAAAATGATAGGTTTAAAAAAAAAAAAAAAACCTAGGGTTTTTCAACTAAGTTTTAAAACTAACAAAATTAACCTAAAACTCTAAGCTAGGGTTTTGCGTTTATCCTAGGGTTTTAATTTAATAAAAAAATCAAAAAATAACAAATTCTTCTTTTTTACCTAGGGTTTACCTTAGTTTAAAACAAAAAACAAATTTCAGAATTTAATTACATCTTTTCAAAATAAATTTAAACTAGGGTTTCATTTTTAAAATCATGAAATAAACTACAAAAGCAAATAACAAAGAGGAGCACTTATCGGTATCACCTCGTCTCCGCTGCTCGATTCGGTTCGTGAACTCATGGTGTTGGGAAAATTTGGCAGTGCTTTGCTTCGCAGAATCGACCTCCTCCTCAGAGCTCCAAATCGCCAGAAAAATTGAATGCAAATGAGCCCAAACCCTAGTTTTGGCCCTTAAATAGGATTTTAGGCCTGTAATAATTCCACCCTGGGATGAATACAAACCTGGTATTCATCCCACCCAGGGACGATTATAGAGCAAAAATTTCAAAAACAGCAAAAAAAATGCACCAAAATGCACAAAAAATAGCAATAAAATTGTCCAATCAGAGTGCTTTTGCACTTGACATTTTGGGCATGCAAAACCGACGTCGGGGTCACAAATACTCACTATCCTACTCTCTAAGAAGGCTACCATAGCTGGACCGCTCCACGGGAAGACGAATTGCTGATAATTTTGTCCCCAAAATAGCGTCGCAAAAAGGGTTAACACCCACCAAAAATAGGTCTAAATGTCAGAAAACTGCACACACATTCAATGATAAACATCTGAAGGCACCCTTACACAAGTCATCATGGGTCAAACGACTCGTAGCTTTTCTCATGTAGGTCATTCCCTCATAGATTCATCGCTTAAGGGGGTAGTCACACTTAGTCACCAATCAACAAATACACACCCAATTAAGGAAATGGCACGCATTTAAAGAATCATTGACAAAGACAATCGCGCTCCTGCTTGGGGTAGAAAACAAGCAACAATCACAAGCTGATCAAACACTTGGCATTCGTGAATCATGAACTCAAGGTTCCCCTAGACAAAAGGTTGCGCCCTTTGCCTATTCATGACTAATCAATGTCCAATATCAAGTAACACCTCACCGAAAAATGTTAACACTTGAATTGAGTTCCTCCGCTCGTCAGAAGCAAGGATTCAATAATGCATGCCCTTTACATACTTGGGGTATCAAAAGTTGGTTAGGTTACTGAGAAACCCTAATCATTAGTGCTTTGGTTATCTATTTTTGCTCAGCATAGCGCATCCCAAAAAGGGGCATCTGTAGACACCAAAATGGCACCAATCTGATTATGTGACTGCAAACACTGGTCGCATTGACACATACAGCACCCAGGGTAGCCCCCAAAGGTTAAACAGTGGTATTAACCACTCTCACAATAGTTTTGGAAGGTCAGAGGTCAATTTGGAACCTTCAGGCACTCTACTCCATACTCGTTCCACCTAGGGACGATTACAAATTGGTATTCATTCCACCCAAGGATGATTAGCAGTATTCACTCTAGGGTGGGGTGAATAGCAGGTTTGACGGGAAAAAAGTCAAATCTTGACAAATGGTAGCTCAAATCTACCACTTAAAAATTCCTTCACTACATGGGAGTGTGAGTGAGTGTTTTCGAGCGTTAGAGGAAGTTACAAGGGCAGTCATGGAGCCCCTAATTAGGGAGGAATCTTCTCCCCCCTAGGAAGGCATGATTGCCAAGTGGCGCCTCTGCATGCTCAATCACAAGAGACCTCCAGGTCTATAAATTGGTGAGTTTTATCACCACAAAATATATATAGAAGGAGCATTTTGAGCAACAAAGTGTTGTCCTTTTACATCCACACATCCTTTTTTATTTGCACCTTTCACATCCTTGATCTCTTTTGGAGAGGAGGTCATTGGGTGATCATTGGAAGGGAAAATTCGGAACCAAAACCCAAAATTTGGCCACAAAATCCTTCCAAATTTTCTGAAAACACCCCACAAGATGTTTTGGACCCATCCCAGGTGGATTGGTGCTGAAATCATGCCCCAAACGGTGGGCGTCCTGCCCCCGGGTGCCCCCCACACTACTGCAGTTCTAATCGCCCCGCCCCAGAGCGATTAGAAATCTGTGGAAAATTTCCTTTCTATTATTTTTTTATTTGATTCTATGCTACTTAGGTTTTCATTTGAATTTCACATTGTTTTGAGCATTTTTGATCATGTTTTTATCATTTCCCGCATTTACTAACATGTAGGTAGCATCATCAAATTCCTGGTGATATAGGCCAAATTGAGAAAATATGACCTTTTGGGTCTTCTCAAAACACCCCATTTTAGCTGACCCCCAACTTTTTAGATGATTTAGAGCTTCTCAGATGTGACATTTGGGACAATGCTTTTTGACGCTTTGTTGTAGGTCTATTCGTCCCGCCCGGAGCGAATACGAATCTGTGGTGAATTTTTTGACTGTTATTTTTGTAGTGCCTTCTAAGTGATGTTTTTATGCCCCTATCAAGTTTTCAATTCATTTGGATCTATTTTAGTTATCATTTTATTTATATTTTGCATGCACTAATTGAAGGCATGGGGATTGCATGTTTCATTTTATCTACAGGTGCTAATGGTTGTTTCCTGTTTCCTTGAACATAGGGTCTCAACATCATAGGAGTAGAAAATATTCAAGACTCATCAACGTAAGCGGTGACGATGTTTGGTCCACCCACTTTACATGTGGGCATGTGAAAGAAGGAATGACATCCATTGATGTGACAAGAACACATTTAACGCTCCTAGCCCCTGAAAAGGGAGGAGGCAAATTGTAACCGAATTCTAAAGCATATTAATAAAAAAGGTTGTCTTCCATGTTGGCTTTTTATTTGGTTTTGATTCGTTTAGGCTTCTTTCCTTTCATGCACTTTCAATTCATAGGATTTAGCGTTATCTTTTGTTTCGTTTACATCGCATCTTGGATTTTCCTTTTTGTTTTTGTATCCTCATGATTTCACCCTGTAACATTTATTGCTAAAATATTGAGCATAAACCACACAAATATTGGTCTTTAGGGCTCTAAGGCCCTAAAAACAAACCTCTGGAGCTGCTTGCACTCAACCCAGATGAAACCCTTACATAGTCGCTTGCAAAAAATCTCGTTCATACATAGGGATGCGCTAGGATATTTGTTGCTCCAAATTATATGAAAATTGGTGGAGACATTCTAGGTTTTTTAGGCATCTACCCTCAAAATTTCAGCTCAATCCGAGTCCGGATGAGTGAGATATGGCCGAAACAAGTTCGATAGTTTGGGTAGTCCTGCGAAAAACGTCCCTCCTCTAAATCATTTTTTTTTGTTCCAAAAATTTGAGATTTCATTGAGTTATTTTAGAATTTTCTCATGCTATTTACTTGCTTATTATATTACCATTATCATAGATATAACATTACATGCTTATTTTACTACTTGTGGTTGTATTTCATTTAAGTTTATAGCATCAAAAGCTAATAGTGGTATCAAAGTACTAGGTTGGTTTGTAGGAGATAGAGAGAGACACAAGAGATATTTAGAGGAGACAGGAAATCTCATTTTTAGAATTTTTGAAATTGCATTTTATCTAGAGTATTTCCACAAAGTTGTAGAAAAACTTGTAAATACTAGGACTCATTATTGATTCCACTAGATTGAAAATTTAACTAGTAAAGTTTGCTTTCTCTAGATTTGAATAAATTTCTATTATCATTTTCTAATCCTTTGTTGCAGAGAAGAGTAGATTCAAATAAAGTTGAGAAGCTTCCTACAAGATCTAGGAACAATATTTTATTTAGAATCAATCTAGTACTTGAAGCAACAAGTTGAAGAGTAAATATTTTAGAAACCTTAAGGACAAGATCTCATTGTAAGATTTGTAGATTTTAAGATAGAATATTGAGGAGACTCAAGAAAGAAATCTCCATTGAATATTGAAGAGAAGACCCAAAGGAGGTCCCATTGAAAAAATTCTAGATTTGGAAGATCGAATATAGAGAAGAACTAGAAACATCCTATTGAAAATTTGAGAAGCTACAAAATTTGAAGATCAAAGAGAAGAAGAAATCTAGAAAACTTGAAAGGAGAAAGAAGGAGAAGGATAGAAAAGACTCATTGAAGATATTGAAGAAGTGATCATTAGAGGATACTTGAAGAGAGATCCAGAGAGAATATTTCAAGCAAGAAGTTCCTGATAAAGAAGAATTTGGAGTAATTCTCACCATCCAACAACAATCCCAAAAGGAAGAAAGATTTGGCAAGAAGTTTACCAATTTTTAAAAGAGATTCTTCAAGACCTCAAGAAATTTAGATTATTGAGAAGAAGTCCAAAAAAGAGGCCAACATTGAATTCAAATTTGATAAGAAGGTTTAAGGAGAAAGGAGCTATAAGAGAACACAAATTATAGAGGTTTTAAGATTGCCTTTGAAGGTATCCTAGAATAAAATATTGAATGAAAACATGGAGGAGTTTCCAAGCAGATTTGAGAGACTTGAGGATAGAAAATTTAAGGAGGAATTAGCTACGTTAGAAGTTGGAAATGTATAGATTTCAAGAAAACAAGGGGGAAAAATTTGAACAACATTAATAGCTATAAATTTTTAGAATTCAAAAGGGGAAATTGGAGGAGAATTGAAGCCACAAAATTGGTTTTGTGGATAGCATAGAAACTGATTTCTAATTAGTGTTGGAAGCTGTAAATTAAAGCCTTTTTGGATAACAAACCAAAGACTAAATGATAGAGATATTTGGTTAGAAAAAATTACAAATTGGAGCTGCAAATTTATCAAACATGAAGCAAAAATAGGTGATTTAAAACACCAAGAAGTCAAGCTACAAGCGGAGACCAAAATATATGCAAAATCAGTGCAAATTGTTTTTTCAACATTCATCTTATCTTATTATTAAGTTTTTAAAGGCATAAAATTTAAGGTTTAAATTTGCAAGAGGAAAGGTTTCAAGTTTATGTCTTCAAGGGTGTAGAATATAGCATTTACAAGGAATTAAAACCTACACAAAAGAAAGAGAAGTTAGATATATTACAAGGAAAGAAAATATCAACTTCTTACTATCTATTGAAAGCAAATAAGATAATATAGTAAGCTATCCAAAAGGTAAAATATTGGCATGATTTACAAGCTTGAAATCACCACAGGAAAGGTCACTAAGCATTGAGCCAAAATAAATATGTAGTATAAGAGTTTCTAAAGAGGAAAAGGTAATGTAGAGATCATCATTAACATAGCTTAGTAAAATGAGAAGCACCACCACCATGTTCAAGAGGAGAACCCACCATTTTATGAAAGCAAAGGTGAATATTGATAACATAGGGAGGTAAGTATTTGAAAGGTACAAGATAGTGTGGACTAAAGCTACGTATAACAACTAGAAATATTTAAAGAGCCACAAAATAGCAAGGTCTAATCACCATAGCACCATTAGTGAGTAAATCAATATAGAATCCAAGTATATTCTATGTTGAAGGTTTTAAAAACATTGCATTATATTAAAAATGCTAGCCAACAATGATAATCAATATAAAGGAGAATTTCAGTTGCAACAGCAAGCTTTACTAAGAATTGAAGGAGATAAATAATATTATAAAGAAGATCTCATCATTAATGAAACCACATTGAGAAGTTACAACACCTATAGAGACCGTTATAGTGTAAGAGAGAGCGCTACATAGTACATAGAACACGAAAGGAAGTTACAAATCATAAGCAGCACATGGAAGAATTGTCATAAGGGACACCACCACCTATAAATAATATTATATAGTAAGGGACAATGCCACATGGAGATGAGCTAGCACCCTACCAAACACAAGGAAGTTAACACCACTTGGAAGAAAGATAACATGCTAGGAAGAGAAATAACGTTACAAAAAGGAGTGCAAGTGCTTGGAAGGTAAAGGGGGTGAAGAGTCATTACCTCTAAGTTTCATAGTGATAAAAAATATCCAAGGGAAGAGGAAATGTTTTTCACATATGAGTGACAAGTCTTACATTTATTCATGCAATAAGAAGGCATTCTAATAGTATGTAGAGTATGATAGTGAAGTAAAGACCAAGATCATAGCAAAGTAAAACCTGATCATAATGAAGGAGAACGTAATCAGTAGCACGTTGAAACTTTGAAGGTACCAAAAGCAAGTGCAATTAATATTGTAATAAAGGATCATAACCATTGAAGAGGGAGAAGTGAATAGTTCCATAATACAAGTACAAGTTGCAAGGAATTCAAAGAGAGGAATACTTCAAACTTAGCACATGCCAAAGTTAAATAAGGTATTGAATTTATTTAAATCAAAGTGCATTTTTTATAAAGTGAAAGGAGGAATAAAGAACATTATTACTAATTTTTAAAATAGTTAATATTTAATGCTAGATATTAATTAGATAATTGGAGGTATAAGGATCTGCTTTGATATAGTACAACCTTAGATGTATAATTAAATATTTGAAAGTATTTTTGAAGCAAGGAAGGTTTATTAAAATAATTTGAATTACTTTATTCAATCACAAAGATTATTTGCAAATATTTTATTTTGGAGGAAAAATGAATTCTACATAGAAATTAAAACATTAAATTTGCAAATATCCATAGTTTCTAAATTTCTAATTAGGGAGATATAAGGAGCTCTACACCAAAATAGATTATTGAAATTTAGAAATTATATTTTTGAGATTTGAGAGAAGTTTAATATAGAATTGATAAAAAAGTTAAAAATTACATTTTAAATTAGTCTCTTGCTCTAATTTATGAGATATAAGAAATCTAACTTAAAGGTCTTGAAAATAAATAACCTTATCAAAACTTGAAGGTGCATTATAAATTATATTTAGATTTCTATTTATTCATTAATAGGGAGAAATAAGATGAAAAATAGAATTTTAACATTACGGAGATAAAAGGGATTCAACTCAAGGAAAACTAAGAAAGCTAAGCATATTATCAAAACCATATTGCACTCAAAATCATATGGTAGATACAAAGTATTTTATAAAAGCAATTGAAAAGATCTTATCAAACTTGATCTTTTACTAAAATACTTAGGAGTTAAAGGGGTATTATACCTAGATATTCGGAAAAATATATTCTTATCAAAACCATTGATTGAACATTAATATTTTCAAGGTATTCTACATATTTGAGAATTGAAAAAGTTCATTCAGATTGATCTCAAAACACTAGGGATTCATAAGGTAGTCAACATCAACAATTTTCTAAAAGATAAAATAGTCTATCAAACTATTCTCAATATCAAATAATAAGGAACAAAAAGGATGATTACTTCAAAGAATACAATGAATAATGATATGGAAATCATTATTAGAAAGGAAAGGGCAAATGTCATAAAAATTGGAATCAAGAATTTACTTACAAATTCTAAAAGAAACTTAGATCTTACTTCAAACATGATCTATAAGAAAACTTTAAAACTCTGGAATATTATCTACATGTTAGAATATCTTAAGTGGTTTATAATAGAAATGATGATATTCAAATTCCTTTTGACATTGGTAGCATATTATATATGGCATTACTTACATTCAAATATTACAAAGAAGAAAATATTGAGCAAAATGAATTGATTAAATCACTTAAAGAGAAAACAAAAATATATGATTCCTTATTAGAGAAGAAATTTTATTCTTCATGCATTTTTGATACTTCAAGTTATTCTAACTCAAGATCTTATCATGATGCTTTAAATTATTTTTCAAAATATTTTGTACTAAAGAATAATTGTGATGAGAATGACAAAGGCAAAGAGAAATAATTTTTGTAGGAATATGATGATAGCATGATAGCTCATGGAAGCACAAATATTGACTCTAATAATGAAGGTAAATAATAATAAGAAGAAAAGAAACCTGAAAAAGGAGGTATATAAAGCAAAGTAAATTAAAGACAAGATGAAGACCATATTGAGGACTAAAGTCTTCAATAACCAAATAATGTAATACACGGGGGGTGTTGGAATATATTATATTATTTAGTATATGCTAATGCATCATCTTGGGAATATCATTAAATTAGGAGAGTGTCTTGGACTAAGGCTTGCATATTTACTTTATGTAATATAATAAATTCATAAGTATTATTAGAATGTGCAAAAATTATTATTTGAACACTCGTTTTTATATTATTATTAAGTTTTTAAAGGCACCATATTTAAGGTTTAAAGTTGCAAGAGGAAAGGTTTCAATTTTATGTCTTCAAGGGTAAAAAATATAGATTTTACAAGGAATTAAAACCTACACAAATGAAACAGAAGTTAGAAATATATTACAAGAAAATAAAATATCAACTTCTTACTATTTATTAGAAGAAAATAAGATAATATAGTAATATATACAAAATTTAAAGTATTGGTATGATTTAGAAGCTTGGAGTCACCATAGGAAAGGTCACCAAGCATTGATCCAAAAATAATATGTAGTAAAAGAGTTTCCAAAGAGGAAAAGACAACGTAAAGAACATCATTACCAAATCTTGGTAAAAGGAGAAGTGTCACCACCATTTTCAATAGGATAACCCACAATTTTATGAAAGCAAAGGTGAATATTGAAAGTACAGGGAGGCAAGTATTTGAAATGCACAAGCTAGTGTGTAATGAATCTACATATAGTAACCATCAATATTTAAAGAGCCATAAAGTAGAAAGGTCTAATCATCATAGCACCATTAGTAAGCAGAGCAATGCAAAAGCCAAGTATATTTTATGTTGAAGGTTTAAAAAAAAACTTCATTATCTTGAAATTCCAACCAACAATGATAATGAACATAAAAGAGAAGTTTAGTTGTAATAGTAAGCTTTACTAAGCGTTGAAGGAGCTAAAAGATATTATACAAAAAATCTCATCATTGAAGAAGCCACATTGAGAAGTTATAGCAACTATAGAGAGTGTTATATAGTAGGTAGCACATGGAAGGGAGTTACAAATCATAAGCACCACATGGAAGAAGTATCATAAGGGACAGTACCACCTATAAAGAACATTACATAGTAAGGGACAATACCACATGGATATAAGCTAGTGCCCTACCAAATGAATGGAATTTAATGCCACTTGGAAGAAAGACAACACACTAGGAAGAGAAAGAATGTTACAAAAAGGAGTGCAAGCACTTGGAAGGTAAAGGAGGTGAAGAGTCATTACCGCCAAGTGTCACAGTGCTAAAGAAAACTCCAAGGGAAGAGGAAACATTTTCCTTACATGAGTGACAAGTCTTACATTTATTCATGCAATAAGAAGGTATTCTAAGAGTACATAGAGGATGAAAATGAAGTAAATACCAAGAGCATAGTGAAGTGGAATCTAAGCACAACGAAGGAGAATGTAACCAACAACGCGTTGAAACATTGGAGGCACCAAAAGCAAGTGCAATGAATGTTATAATAAAGCGTCATTAACATTGAAGAGGGAGAAGTAAATTGTTCCATAATACATGTACAAGTTGTAGGGAAGTCAAAGAGAGGAATACTTCAAACTCAGTACACACCAAAGTTAAAGAAGGTATTGAATTTATTTAAATCAAAGTGCACTTTTTATAAAATGAAAGGAGTAGTAAAGAACATATTACTAAGGTTAAAACTAGTTGATATTTAATGCTTGATATTAATTAAATAATTGGAGGTATAAGGAACTGCTTTAATATAGTACAACCTTAGATGCATAATTAAATATTTGAAAGTATTTGTGAATAAAGGAAGGTTAAATTAAAATTATTTGAATTACTTTATTCAAGTACAAGTATTATTTGCAAAAAAATTATTTTGGAAGAAAAAGGAATTCTACATAGAAATTAAAAAAGTAAATTTGTAAATATCCATGGTTTTCAAATTTCTAATTAGGCAAATATAAGGAGTTCTACATCAATATAGATTATTAAAATTTAGAAATTATATTTTTGAGAATTGAGAGAAGTTTAATATAGCATTGATAGAAAGTTGAAAATTGTATTTTGAATTAGTCTCTTACTCTAATTTATGATATATAAGAAATCCAACTTAAAGGTCTTGAAAATAAAGAACCTTATCAAAACTCGAAGGTGCATTGTAAATTATCTTTAGCTTTCTATTTATTCATTAATAGGGAGAAATAAGGTGAAAATATAATTTGAACATTAGGGAGATAAAAGAGATTCAACTCAAGGAAAACTAAGAAAGCTAAGCATATTATCAAAACCATATTGCACTCAAAATCATTTGGTAGATACAAAGTATTTTACAAAACTTGAGAAATTGAAAAGATCTTATCAAACTTGATATTTTACTAAAATACTTGGGATTTAAAATCGTATTCTACATAGATATTTGGAAAATTAAATTCTTATCAAAACCATTGATTGAACATTAATATTTTCAAGGTATTCTACAAATTTGAGAATTGAAAAAGTTCATTGAGTTTGATCTCAAAACACTAGGGAGTCATAAGGTAGTCAACATCAATAGTTTCCTAAAATATAAAAGAGTCTATCAAACTATTCTCAATATCAAATACTAAGGAGCAAAAAGGATGTCTACTTCAAATAACACAATAAATAATGATATGGAAGACATAATTAGAAAGGATAGGGCAAATGTCATAAAAAATAGAATCAATAATTAACTTACAAAGCTTTATGGAAACTTAAATCTTACTTTAAAAGTGATCTATAAGAAAACATTAAAACTCTAGAATATTATCTACATGGTAGAATCACTTAAACGATTGATAATAGAAAGGATGATATTCAAATTCCTTTAGATATTGATAGCATATTATATATGGTATTACTTACATTCAAATATTACAAATAAGAAAATATTGAGCAAAATGAATTGATTGAATCACTTAAAGAGAAAACAAAAATAGACGAATCCTTATTAGAGAAGATATTTCATTCTTCATGTATTTTTTATACTTCAAGTTCTTCTAACTCAAGATCTTAGTGTGATGCTTTAAATAATTGTTCAAAATATTTTGTACTAAAGAATAATTATGATGAGAATGACAAAGGTAAAAGGAAAGAATTTTTGTAGGAATCTGATGATAGCATGATAGTTCATGGAAGCACAAATATTGACTCTAATAATGAAGATAAAGAAGAAGAAGAAAAGGAACCTGAAAAAGGAGGTATACAATGTAAATTAAATTGAAGACAAGATGAATACCATATCGAGGACTAAAGTCTTCAATAACCAAATAATGTAATACACGAGAGGTGTTGGAATATATTATATTATTTGGTACATGCTAATGTACCATCTTGGGCACATCATTAGATTAGGAGAGTGTCTTGGATTAACGCTTGCGTATTTACTTTATGCAATATAATAAATTCATAAGTATTATTAGAATGTGCAAAAAACTTATTATTTGAACACTCATTATTATATTATTATTAAGTTTTTAAAGGCACTATATTTAAGATTTAAATTTTCAAGAGGAAATGTTTCAAGTTTAGGTCTTCAAGGGTAAAAAATATAGATTTTACAAGGAATTAAAACCTACACAAAAGAAACAAAAGTTATATATATATTACAAGGAAATAAAATATCAACTTTTTACTATTTATTAAAAGAAAAGAATACAATATAGTATTATATCCAAAAGGTAAAGTATTGATATGCTTTAAAATCTTGAAGTCACCACAGGAAAGGTCACAAAGCATTGATCCAAAAAGAAGATGTAGTAGAAGATTTTCCAAAGAGGAAAAGGCAACGTAGAGAACATCATTACAAAAGCTTGGTAAAAGAAGAAGTGTCACTACCATTTTTAATAGGATAATCCATAATTTTATGAAAGCAAAGGTGAAGATTGAAAGCACATGGAGGCAAGTATTTGAAAGGCACAAGCTAGTGTCTACTTAATCTACATACAGTAACCATAAATATTTAAAGAGCCACAAAGTAGCAATAACTAATCACCATAGCACCATTAGTGAGCAAAGCAATGCAAAATCCCAAGTATATTTTATGTTGAATGTTTAAAAAACATCGCATCATCTTGAAAATGCCAATCAATAATGAATAATGAACATAAAATAGAAGTTTAATTGCAACACTAAGCTTTACTAAGCATTTAAGGAGCTAAAAAATATTATAAAGAAAAGCTCATAATTGAAGAAGTCACATTGAGAAGTTATAGCAACTAAAGAGAGTTTTATAGTGCAAAAGAGAGTGTTACATAGTAGATAGAACATGAAAGGGAGTTACAAATCATATGAACCACATGGAAGAAGTATCATAAGGGATAATACCACCTATAAATAACATTACATAGTAAGGGACAATACCACATGGATATGAGCCAGTGCCCTACCAAATGCATAGAAGTTAATGCCACTTGGAAGAAAGACAATGCACTAGCAAGAGAAAAAACATTACAAAAAGGAGTGCAAGAACTTGGAAGGTAAAGGAGGTGAAGAGTCATTATCGCCAAGTGTCAGTGCTAAATAAAACTCGAAGGGAAGAGTAAACATTTGTCCTACATGAGTGATAAATCTTACATTTATTCATCCAATAAGAAGGTATTCTAAGAGTACATAGAGGATGATAGTGAAGTAAAGACTAAGAGAATAGTGAAGTGAAACCTGAGCACAGTGAAGGAGAATGTAACCAACAACATGTTGAAACTTTGAAGGCACCAAAAGCAAGTGCAATTAATGTTATAAGAAAGTGTCATAAGCATTGAAGAGGGAGAAGTGAATAATGCTATAATACAAGTACAAGTTGTAGTGAAGTCAAATAGATGATTACTTCAAACTCAGAACATGCAAAAGTTAAAGAAGCTATTGAATTTATTTAAATCAAAATGCACTTTTTAAAAAGTTAAAGGAGTAATAAAGAACATTATTGCTAAGGTTAAAACTAGTTAATATTTAATGCTTGAGATTAATTAGATAATTGGAGGTATAAGGAACTGCTTTAATATAGTACAACCTTAGATGCATCATTAAATATTTGAAAGCATTTTTGAAGGAAGGTTAAATTAAAATTCTTTGAATTACTTTATTCAAGCACAAGGATTATTTACAAATATTTTATTTTGAAATAAAAAGGAATTCTACATAGAAATTAAAACATTAAATTTGCAAATATCCATAGTTTCTAAATTTCTAATTAGGGAGATATAAAGAGTTCTACATCAATATAGATTATTAAAATTTAGAAATTATATTTTTGATATTTGAGAGAATTTTAATATACCATTGATATAAAGTTGAAAATTGCATTTTGAATTAGTCTCTTGCTCTAATTTATGAGATATAAGAAATTCAACTTAATGGTCTTGAAAATAAAGAGCCTTATCAAAAATTGAAGGTGCATTATAATTTATCTTTAGCTTTCTATTTATTCATTAATAGGGAGAAATAAGGTGAAAAATAGAAGTTGAACATTAGGAAGATAAAATGGATTCAACTCAAGGAAAAATAAGAAAGCTAAGCATATTATCAAAACCATATTGCACTCAAAATCATTTGTTAGATACAAAGTATTTTATAAAACTTGAAAAATTGAAAAGATTTTATCAAACTTGATCTTTTACTAAAATACTTGGGAGTTAAAAGGTATTCTACCTAGATATTTGGAAAATTAAATTCTTATCAAAACCATTTATTGCACATTAAGATTTTCAAGGTATTTTATAAATTTGAGAATTAAAATTTTTTATTGAGATTTATCTCAAAACACTAGGGAGTCATAAGGTAGTCAACATCAATAGTTTCCTAAAATATAAAAGAGTCTATAAAACTATTCTCAATATCAAATACTAAGGAGCAAAAATGATGTCTACTTCAAAGAATACAATGAATAATGATATGGAAAACAACATTAGAAAGGAAAGGGCAAATGTCATAAAAATTAGAATCAAGAATTAACTTACAAAGCTTAAAGAAAACTTAAATCTTACTTCAAAAGTGATCTATAAGAAAATATTAAAACTCTAGAATATTATCTACATGCTAGAATCACTTAAGTGATTGATAATGGAAAGGATGATATGCAGTTTCCTTTAGATATTGATAGTATATTATATATGACATTACTCACATTCAAATATTACAAATAAGAAAATATTGAACAAAATGAATTGATTGAATCACTTAAAGAGAAAACAAAAATAGATGAATCCTTCTTAGAGGAGATATTTTATTTTTCATGAATTTTTGATACTTCAAGTTCTTCTAACTCAAGATCTTATCATGATGCTTTAAATGATTGTTCAAAAGATTTTGTACTAAAGAATAATTTTGATGAGATAGAAAAAGACAAAGAGAAATTATTTTTACAAGAATCTAAGGATAGCAAGATAGCTCATGAAAGCACAAATATTGACTCTAATAATGAAGATAAATAAGAAAAATAAAAGGAACCTGGCAAATAAGGCATACAATGCAAAGTAAGTTGAAGATAAGATGAAGACCATATTGAAGACTAAAGTCTTCAATAACCAAATAATGTAATTTAGGGGGATATTGGAATATATTACATTATTTGGTAAATGCTAATGCACCATCTTGGGTACATCATTAGATTAGGAGAGTGTCTTAGATTAAGGCTTGAGTATTTACTTTATGTAATGTAATAAATGCACATGTATTATTAGAATATATAATGATGTAAATGTGCATGGTGTCCACAAGTATATGAGTCCTTAGAATAAGAAGATAAAGAGTCATAGGAAGATGGAAGGCCAAGTGTCATGTCTCATTATATATAGGCCTTTGATGGTAAGTTAGTTAATAGATGGATAGAGAGAATGAAGCATAAGGTAGAATAGAGTAGATACAATGTAGACCTTATATGGAGTATGGAGCATTGAGCATTGAGATCTTCACATATTGTAACAAGTTCAAATTTTCATGAGCTTTTATTAATGACTATTTCACAAGTTATTTCATTATTTTCTCATGCTATTTACTTGTTTATTAGATTGAAATTTTCAAAGATATAACATTGCATGCTTATTTTGCTACTTTTGGTTGCATTTCCTTTAAGTTTATAGCATCAAAATCTAACAAATTTATCAATAAAAAATATGTCTAGTAATACTACGATGTTACATAAATATGGCTACCTTGCGAGTCAAATATATAGATTTATAAAAGTGTCATTTTTAATGGTCAAAGAGAAAACTATATCTAATGATGTTACATAAATTGAATTGTTTTTTTTTTCTTAAGAAAAATCTAGATTATGTTCTATGAATTTTGAAATTGATGAAATTCCAAAAAGATATTTAAAATGAATTTTTGACTAATTTGGATGCCTAGCACTCATTGGTTCTTCTAGAATTTTATTCTTTCACATAGGATATTGCATCTTTGACATCATCTTATAATATATGCAAGTGTTGTGTTAATTTGAATTTTTAAAAATTCTTGAATATTACTATAGTTAATTAACATTCTAATAACTTTTGACTAGTATAAAGTATTTGTTATTTAAAAATAATTGTTTGTAATTTATATTTTAAAATTTTCATTTGATAATTTACCTTATACAAAATTATATCATTCAAATAAAATAAAATATAATTATTAAATTAAGTTTTAAAAAATATCATTAAAATTTATATTTTTGTAACTATATAATTAAAAAAAAATTATATTTTCATTTATAAACCTTCACACCTTAAGCTTAAAAACCTAATTGCGTACCCTTTGTAAGGTATATCAAATTTTCCCTTAGGATTCTCCTGGTGCCTTTTGCAACTTATTGTATACCCACGTTCAGTTTATAATGTATGACTAACTCCTAACATCCCATTCTTGAAATTTATAACATGTATTTTGATGTTATTTAAGGCGGACAAAGAAATTGGATTTTTTTCATATTTCAATTTAAGACGAACAATATTGGTGCAGTGATGCTAAATTGTGTCATAACATTATATTTAGAGCACACACAGGCAATTGCCGACTAAAACCTATTATGTTATTTGGATACAAGTAACGTTATTCCGACACGCTTTATGATGCTATAGAACTAAGCACTGATTGTTTTTCAAATATATGGAATTTTAATTTTAAAATTAATTCTTCCCTTCTAGAAAATAAAAATTAGAATACATAAATTCCCCTTAAGGGGGAAAGAAGGGGATCCTCCGATCGATTCATAACAATCGACTAACCTATTTACTATTTTTAAATTCTCAAAAAAACAATACAATGCTTAAAAAAAAAAACACCTCAGCTTGAGAGTACCTGAACAGAATTCGAGAGATGACAATGCTAAAAAAAAACACCTCACCTTGAGAGTACCTGAACAGAATTCGAGAGGTGGAACGTCACCTTGAGAGTACCTGAACAGAATTCGAGAGGTGGAACGTAACAAACATGACTATAGTTAAATGAAAGTTTTAAGGGTGGGTGGATTGATAAGTTTTAGATGTTCATTAAAAAGAGGTTTAAATCTATATAAGTAAGTCTTATAAATATAAAAATAGTAATCTAACTGAATTTATAAATAAAAAGATATATAAACAACCAATATAAATGGTTATACGAGATAATCTCCATATTTAAACCTGAAAACAAAAGACAATAGGGGAGGCGGATGGTACCTATGCATTTTAATTTCGGTTTAAGTCAGCGAGTTTCACGCTTTTCCGTCCTTTTAGATAATGCAGACATGTTTTATCAGATGTCAAGAGAGCACAGTATGAAAGTGAAACCAAATTTTGGAATTTATATAAGAAGAGTATCACAATCTTCTATGAATCGCCTGTTTTAGATACAGAGGATTCTATTAGTCGAATAGAATTCTTCAAAGAAATACTAATCTATTTAGATAAAGGGAAGCCAATTAAAGACAAAGAATACATCATCTTCTGGGGGAAATAATTTATCTCAGGAGTCCACGTGATGGAACGGCCTGATTCTTTTAATTATAAATATGAAAGGGAAGTCGTTTGGCGACGCAGATGATTAAATCCATAAGTTCGCGGCATGATCTTCATGGGTAACATTTTCTTCTAACATGACGTGGGTGATATCGACTGCATTTCGTACACCTTCTTCTCTACCACAAAATCCCACAGTGAAAGATGCGAGATTAGCCTGTGCATTTAGAAGCTTTGCTTGCGTAGTTGCCAGCTGTGATTGCAGTTCTGAAACACGCTTCTGCAATTGACATACCACGCCCGTGCAACGAAATATCGAAACTTAACTCGAAGGGTTTTGAGTATATCCCTGGTTCCAAATATTTTATGAGCAATTAAGAACTTCTGAGGGTTGTCCGGTGGAAAGTAGGGAGCAAGCAAACATTTCTCTCCACATTTTCTTCTTAGTGTCCTGCAACCTGCGCATGGGTATGAATTTGATTGAGCTTTCCTGATTTGCGGTCCATCTGCATGCGTAACAGCTTTGTATTATGAGTTTCTAGTGATTAATGTGCCCTATTGCCACCGGCACAGAGCACAGCTTCTCCTCTTAAAACAAAAATGCTAGATTTATAGTTCATGAAAGCTTACCTTGGCAGGCAAATTACAGATCAGATGACTGTTTCGAGAAAATTACAAGACGAAAGTAATTTACTACCAAAGGAAGGAAAAATTTATAGCTATAGCGTAGTGCCTTGAGCCCTCTGAGTTTTTGGAGGTCCCAGACTCCCAACCCGTTGTTTTAAAGGGCAACTCATGCATCGAGCCATTGTGGGTCCCTACAACGGAGGCAAAGGTTACAGCAGGTTCTGTCCCCCACGTGTCATACTGTTTACATAGTTTGACGTAGAACCCATGTAGAGATTGAGTGTTTGACTTGAGCATTACTGTGAAAGATGGCTTAGTTTGGATGGGTACAACTGCAAAATTGAAAGCTCATCTTCTTTTTGGAAATATTCTTAACCCAAAAAGATCTCCATTAAATTAGATATGAATGTGAAACGGAGTTGTACGTTAGGTTTTAGAAAGAAAAACATAATTAGAAATCACCTTCAATCTGTCAAATCGAGTGGGTGGTACGGCAATGACACATTTTTCAACCTAAGAATTTTAAAAACATTTTGTTGGTCAAACTCCATTTTTTTCAATTTTAACATCCGAGAAAATAGTGTTAGTCTTCAAATCTAACAACATCCCAAAAAACAGTGCTCTAGTCTAAAGTAGAAAGAAAGGAAGGACCGCCTCGGTGGTCACATGGCTTCTGAGATTAGAACGTAGGAGTTAGTACGAAAAATGGCAGTTTGGAAGGGGTTGTTTGGCTATCACAATACGCATGTGATGAAAAATAACTTCTGCCAATTTCATTATCATTTACGCTTTAAATTCTGTTTGTATGGACAGTGACAGCTCATGGAATCAAACCAGTATAACAATTCTCTCGCAGGCAGTAGTCTTACCCACTTTTTAAGCCGAATGTCGGTGAAAATAAGATGCAGAAGCGTTATTAGGAAACTCGTCTCCAGCTCAATACCGTCGTGTCATCGACAGTAATTATTATAAATGTTTAAAAAGATTAGGTGGTTTGACAGAAATTTAAGGCAGCAGTCACCTTTAACAAATTAACATGTTATTAGCTCGTTAAGGGCTTTGGTAAAATTCCATGAAACCATCTGTACCGTAATGAGAGTGTAAGCGAACTGTTTATACGTGAACTTGTTCGAAGAGTAATTAGAAGTGTCACTTTTGGATATCTTTGTCTTTTTGGGTTTTACCCGAAAGTGGCATTCAAAAGATATTTTCCACAAATAAAAAAATTAGAAGCTTCAATTTTTTAAATAAATTGAAAAATGAAAGAATATAAAATTTAAAAAATAAGTTTTATTTTTATTTTTTAAATAATTAAAAAGATTGAAAAGTTTGAGTATATGGAGCTTATCCTATTTGTCCGAATAGTCGAAAAGTCAAGACATATTAAAGCGAGCTTTCCATAAATCTTGGATTTGGACTAAGAAAACCAATACCTTTATGAAAATCAAAAAAATAAATTATTTAAAATTTATCCATAAATTAGGGGTGGAGGTCCAAGGTTCAAATCTCGGGCCTCGTCGGATTGAACGCTTGTCCCTTGTCCCTTTCCTAATGCTTTCAGCAGCGTAAAGGTTTAAAATGATTGTGGCATTGGTGGTTATTGGGGCGGACTGCACGAATATCTGTGTGGCGGATTCCGAAGCGGACAATGCAGAATACTATAGCGGCCATAAAAGCTGGACAGCCTGTCCATAACAGCTTCCGTGTCGGACAGCGCAGAATACTATGATGTCCATAAAAACTGGACAAACTACCCGGATTCGTGGCGGCTACCAATTCCACCATATAGATACAAAAAATAAAAATAAAAATTATCCATAAATTTTTGAAAATTTTGGGATCCTTAGTTATACGTGTAGACAATAGATTTTTTAATATAGTCTATAAGGTTGACGTGTCAAATAAGCTTACTTAAAACAACGAAATACACCAAGAATAGATGAATGAAAGTTTATGAAATAACTTTGTTTTCCAAAGAAGGATATGTCAGGAACAAGTATGACCACACCATCGAATTTCAAGAGATTGTATTTTCTTTTTAACGAAAGAAAATAATTTAATAAAATAATGAGATATAATTAATTTAAAATAAGTAATTTTAAACGTTTTATCTAAAACCATATTTTCATGTTAAACTTTATTATTATTTGTATACTCTTTGAAACGCAATTACCCGGAGTGATCTCAAAAAGGATTGGATAAGAGGCTTGGTTTTAGTCTTAGGTGGGGTTTATAAACAACACTACAATAGAATTTGTGTTGTAGATAATTGGAAAGAGGATATTTGTTGTTATAATTTTATTTTTTACAATTATTTATAAGTATTAGTATTTTTTGTTATAATATTTTTTTATTATATCAATGTAAAAGTAAAGGTAATAATTTAAAGGTTTAAATGATAATTTTAGACATACATAAAAGTTAATTTAATATTTTAAAATACATAGATTAGGAGATACACTATCTATGATTAAATAGGAGCACACTTAATTTTTTATCACGGTTGAACAAGCACATACTCAGTTTTCACCATATGATCAAGGATAAGGACAAATTCAAGTATCCATGGTTTTACATTAAATATGGATACAGACATACACTATCTATTACCAAGATTACAGACAAGGATAAACATGATCATTTGCAACACTTTGTGATTATGGACACACTGAACCAATCATAATTACATCTTCATCTTGTGAATAGAGACATACACAACTTTTCACAAGTACATTTTTTGTTTCATTTTAACAAATATTTTATTCTTCATTGTCCCCATGACAAGGGTCTTCAACATATGTCACAAATCCACATCCTTCATCATCATTTTCATTGTTGTCATAGTCACCACTACCTCATTTTTATTTAGCTTTCCTTCTATGAGATTCTTTGCTCATTGAATACAATTCATTATAATATGACATATTTGATTGGAATAAAAACACATAAGCATGTTCTTTGATATTTGTTTTACCTTGAGGATGATTGACCAATTCTAGAGGTAACATTAAGTTTGTTCTTCATCAAAAATTTGGTTTCTTCTATAAGTGCATCTTGTTTCTTGATTTGATTTTGTTAATCTATTAATAAATAAATTGTATCTCCTAGCCTATGATTTATTTTATAAAATGTGAATGTCATACTAGCATAAGTAGCAAGCATGTTGGTCACTTCAGCTCTCCAAGTCACCTTTATTTCTCAAATGGTCATTTCTAACAATTAGATCATCATTTGCACCAACAATTAATGACGATGTGACTTATGTGTTTAAGAAGTGGAATGTTCCATCATGCTTCTAGTTGTAATAACAAAAAAATTAAATACATTTGATGACACTCCATGTGATTATTTTAAAAATTACTTTCAAAAAATACAATTATGAGCACATGAGTAGTATAGAAACTTAAAAATTATTGTTTTGACATTTGCCTAATGTCTGTAATTAATAATTCTACAAAGGCCTCAATTAATTAAAATATTTGATATGCAACCTTACAAAAATTAAATCTGCCTTCTCTAGACTTCTCCTACACCAAGCTCTTGGTCACCATATGACTACCCCATCTACCCTAAATTTTGTGCACATTCCCCTAGCCTATGTGCATGTTCCCCTAATCTATCTCTTTGATCATAGATTAGGTCCACCTCACCCTAGCCTAGTCTACACCTATCTTCTATATCCCCACGCACCCTTACCAACCATATACCTCTTAATACCACTTGGATAGGGTGAAGAATCTCCCCACCCAAGAGCATTAATAAGGCATGGTGTGCACATGCCACTTAAGTCAAGTGAGAATTTTCCCCACCCAAGGAAATTAATAAGGCATGGTGCACACACCCTCTTTGACCATGCAAGTGAAATTTTCTAGATTTTTCTCTCTCACCCATGCCACTTGGCTACCAAGTCATGTCCACCTCACCTCCACCTCACTACCCCCTCTCCCTTGTAAAACTCTATAAATACCCCCTCATTTCTTCATTTGCATAAGAGTGAAATTTCCTTACCAAAACTTAGCCAAAATTTACTTAGAAATCCTCTTGAGACTTGTGTGCACAATCTTGTTTGCAAACCATCCATGGACTCCTTTATGTGCCCCCATTTGTAATTGTTTTATTTGTAAAAATGCTTGTAAATAGAATCTTCAAACATCTCCATACTCAGACCAGAGGCTTTTGACACCATCCTAGAGGTACCTTGTAAGTTTAATCAAACTTTAGAAAACACTACTTCAACCGTCCATCCCTAGGCCATTCATAATCACAACCACCTACCCCTAGGTAGTTTATAATCAAGACCACCTACCCATAGGTGATTCACTTTCAAAGCCAAACATAGTTAAAGAACATATAATAGATAGTCAAAAAGCTAAGTAGAGTAATATTTTTAGTGTTTTACATTATTTTGGGATATATAAAATTGAGTAGGTAGTACGAAAATGACCTTCTTTCCGATCTGCCTCTCTACTTCAGTAACAAAGTTTTTGAATTTCTCCAGTGCTTCACTCTTCTACTTCACGAAGAACACCCAAGATTTTCTAGAGAAATCATCAATTAAGATGATAAAATATTTGGACCCTATCATGGATTGCTCCTCCATGGATCCACAAATTTTTGAATGCACTAACTCCAAAACATCATCACTCCTACATTCACTAGAACAGAAGGATATTCTCTTCTATTTTCCCATGACACAAACTTCACAAAAATCAAAGGAAATAAATTTTTTACCTTCCAAACTTCGTACCAGTTGTTTGCTACAAATATCTCGTAAACTATTTTCATCGATGTGTGACATCCGTTTATGCCATAACATAATTTTTGAAGGACTATTGCTTACTGTTGCACTTAGGTATGAACCGATAATATTGAAATTTTTTTCATCCAACTTGTACAAATATCCCTAACTTACTCCTCTTATGATGACCATAGTTCCCTTTACCAATTTACAACTATTTTTGTCAAAAACAGTCTCCAAACCAGCATCAAAAAATTGGCTCACTAAGAGCATACTTCTTGTCATTCTAGGAACATGTCTCACATTATTAATGTAGATTTGCCATCCATCTCCAATATTTACTCTCACTTTACCTTTTCCTATCATATCATAATGATAACTATCTCCAAGAAATACTCTCCCATAGTGACCCTCGTGGTCTCCTCAAACCACTGTTTATGGGATGCCATATGAAATGACACACTAGAATCAATCAACCATGATTTCTCCTTGAGATTATTTGCCAAGCATACAGTAAGACCTACATCTCCTTCTAAGGCAAATGTTGTTGATTCTGCCTTCTCTCCTTGAGAATCAACTATGCACTTATTTTTGATGTGTCATTTCTTATTGTACTTCTAGCACACCAAATCTTGCTTCCTACCTTTTCTTGGAAATCACTTTCTCGATTTAGATCTATGCCCTTTTCCTCTAGCGTTGTCATAATATTTTCTTTCTCTATTACTGCCTCTCACAGTCAAGGCCTCAACACTCTTTGTGGGTTCTATGGTCTTTATCCTTGTCTCCTCTTGCAGGAGTTGTCCTACAATGACATCCATATTTAGATCAGTCACCTTTGTGCTCCCACTGATCACAATGATCAAATTATCCCAAGAGTCTAGGAGACTACACAATAACCAAATACATTGCTCTTCATCTTTGACTTGATCTCTAGCTGACCTCAACTGATTGATCAAGGAATTGAAGGTGTTTAGGTACTCTGCCACGCTTCTGTCATCCACCATTTGTAGCTCATACAGCTTTTTCCTCAATAGGATCAAGTTCATCAAATATTTAGACTCGTACAACTGTACCAACTTGTCCCACATTTCCTTGACTTTCGTGGCTCCGATGACATTTGAGAGAATTGAATCAACCAAACTCGGCCCTATCAATGCAGTGGCTTTATAATTTTTCTTGTCACAATCCTCTCGGGAAACTGCACCCAACTTCGTATCGTGCATGTTTGCTTCCTTCAAGTCTCTCCACCAGAAGATACTCCATCTTCCATTTCCACATATTGAAGTTTTACCCATTAAAATTCTCAACGGTTGACCTTTCCAGTTTTTGTCTTCTATGATACTCCAGTAATTATTGTTGTCACTCTAAATTTTATTCTAAACTCCATAGGCCAAAACTACGCTTAAGTTTCCTCACCGAAGAACAACCCTTGTCCTTTACGCTCTGATACCACTTGTTAGAACTAAAGAGATCAATATTATTATTTAGAATGCATATACATTTATAGGCATAAACAACCTATTACAATATCATGGTATAGGGCCAATACCATGTACACAAAACTAATAATCCCTATGCACAAAAACATGTGCATAAATTAGGTGCACAAAACCACATGCACAACCATGTGCATAAAACCACATACACATCTTATCTAGAAGGTGCACAATAATTTAATATATTATTATGAAAACATTATTTTTTTATTTTATGACCAACTACCCACAAAAAACATTAAATTTCAGTGCCGTAGTAGTTGTCACTCTGCACAACACACTATGAAAGTGAAACCAATTTTAGGAATTTATATAAGAAGAATATCACAATCTTCTATGAATCGCCTGTTTTAATACAGAGGATTCTATTAGTCGAATATAATTCTTGACAGAAATACTAATTTATTTAGATAAAGGGAGGCTAATTAAAGACAAAGAATACATCCATCATTTCAACTGCATTGTTTTACTAGTGGAAATAATTCATCTCACAATACATTTAACAGGAGTCCGCGTGATGGAACGGCCTGATTCTCTTAATCATAAACATGGAAGGGAAGTCGTTTGGCGACGCAGATGATTAAATCCATAAGGCCTCCCATAGCAGAAGCGGGTCGGCATGATCTTCATGGGTAACATTTTCTTCTAACATGACGTGGGTGATATCGACTGCATTTCCTACACCTTCTTCTCTACCACAAAATCCGACAGTGAAAGATGCGAGATTAGCCTGTGCATTTAGAAGATTTGCTTGCGTAGTTGCTAACTGTGATTGCAGTTCTGAAACACGCTTCTGCAATTGACATACGACGGCCGTGCAACCGTAGACTGGATCATGCAGTCTGGAAGTGGCTTCATATACAATACTGTTTACTGCATCCTCTCTCTTCTCAGCCTCTACATCCTGTAACACACAAATCATTAGTCTGATTCAATGAAAATTATTGATATTGGATTTAATTTGTTTAGAGGTTTACTGTTGGATTGAAATCGTCTTGTGAAAATGAAATATCGAAACTTAACTCGAAGGGTTTTGAGTATATTCCTGGTTCCAAATATTTTATGAGCAATTAAGAACTTCTGAGGGTTGTCCGGTGGAAAGTAGGGAGCAAGCAAACATTTCTCTCCACATTTTCTTCTTAGTGTCTTGCAACCTGCGCATGGATATGAAATCTGACTGAGCTTTCCTGATTTGCGGTCCATCTGCATGGGTAACAGCTTTGTATTATGAGTTTCTGGTGATTAATGTGCCCTATTGCCACCGGCACAGAGCACAACTTCTCCTCTTAAAACATAAATGCTAGATTTATAATTCATGAAAGCTTACCTTGGCAGGCAAATAACAGATTTGATGACTGTTTTGAGAAAATTACAAGACGAATGTAATTTACTACCAAAGGAAGGAAAAATTTATAGCTGTAGAGTAGTGCCTTGAGCCCTCTGAGTTTTTGGAGGTCCCAGACTCCCAACCCGTTGTTTTAAAGGGCAACTCATGCATCGAGAAATTGTGGGTCCCTACAACGGGGGTATAGGTTACAGCAGGTTCTGTCCCCCACGTGTTATACTGTTTACACAGTTTGACGGAGAACCCAATGTAGAGGTTGAATGAGGGCGTAGTTTGGATGGCTCAATTGAAGGTTCAATCTTCTTTTTGGGAATTTTTCCTAACGCAAAAGAGCTCCATTAAATTAGGTTTGAGTGTGAAATGAAGTTTTACGTTACTAAAAG
This sequence comes from Wollemia nobilis, assembly GCA_028583015.1. Lineage (NCBI taxonomy): Eukaryota > Viridiplantae > Streptophyta > Pinopsida > Araucariales > Araucariaceae > Wollemia > Wollemia nobilis. The sequence continues at coordinate 14,201,486 of JAQPPZ010016436.1, read as the reverse complement.
GTTTTAGAAAGAAACATAATTAGAAATCACCTTTAATCTGTCAAATAGAGTAGGTGGTACGGCAATGACACATTTTTCAACCTAAGACTTTAAAAAACATTGTTGGAACTGAAATGATAGCCTTAATCGGGATTTAACGAAATATTTTAGCTTAACGAATTTTAAATACACATACTCCAGACAGACAGGTTTGACCGTTAACGGGAGTAACTGCACGTGCACATATAATTAAAGTGGAAAGAAATTCCAGGAATATGCTTGTTGGAATAAATAGTTTGTACAGCATCCAGCAAAAGCAACAAGCTAGGACTTAATGTTATTACCCTACACATAAGCTACACACAAGCTAAGATTTAATGTTATTACCCTACACATGAACTACGAGGATGAAGAATCTCAGAAAAGACACGATGTTAGAAAACGATAGATCTTAATTTAAATACGCGATGTTCACGCCTGGTGCATCAAACCCTGACCGGATGAACTACAAAGAAATGAATATAGGATAAAATAGGGTGTACAAACTCCATTTTTTTCAAATTTAACATCCGAAAAAACAGTGTGTAGAAAGATCGGAATTTTCAAATCTAACAACATCCGAAAAAACAGTGCTTTTCTAAAGTAGAAAGAAAGGACGGACCGCCTCGGTGGTCACATGGCTTGTCAGATTAGAACGTGGGAGCTAGTACGAAAAATGGCAGTTTCGAAGGGGTTGTTTGGCTATCACAAAACGCATGTGATGAAAAATAACTTCTGCCAATTTTAGTACGCATATCGTATCATTTACGCTTTCGTTTGTATCGGCAGTGACAGCTGATGGAATGTGATAGTGTTTTCACATAAACTAATTATTTTTAGTATTATATTTTTATGTTAAAATTTTATTTCGCATATGGTAGACTTATCCACTTTTTAAAGGTGAAAATAAGATGCACAAGCCTTAACAAATTAACAAGCAGTCACTATTAACAAATTAACATGTTATAAGCTCGTTAAGGGCTTCGTTAAAATTGCATGAAACCAGGTGAAAATAATATGCACAAGCCTTAACAAATTAACAAGCAGTCACCATTAACAAATTAACATGTTATTAGCTCGTTAAGGGCTTCGTTAAAATTGCATGAAACCATCTGTACCGTAAAGAGGGTGTAAGCTAACTGTTTATAAGTAAGTTTCAATTTTTTTCGAATAAGTTGAAAAATTAAAGTATATGGAGTCATCTTATTGAAAATGTTTTATGAAAAAATAAGTTTTGCATAATAAGTTTTGTTTTTTTTAACAGTTGAATAGATTGAAAAGTTTAAAGTAAGGCTACCTTGAAGTATATAAAACCTACCTTATCTATTGAAAAGTTAAAGTATATTAAAATCAATTTTCCATAAATCTTGGATTTAGAAAAATCCAATGATCAAAACTACTGGAAAACAAATTGCTTATAAGTTTGAAATTTTGGGATCTTATGTATGGAAAAACAACGTGCGAGTTATACGTGTAGACGATAGATTTTTAATATAGTCTATAAAGTGAACGTGTCAAATAAGCTTACTTAAAACAGCGAAATACACGAAGAATACATGAAAGAAAGTTTATGAAATAACTTTGTTTTCCAGAGAAGGATATGTCAGGAACAAGTATGACCACACCATGGAATTTCAAGAGATAGATTGTATAATAAAATATAATTAATTTAAAAATGTGTAAATTTAAAAGTTTTATCTAAAACCATATTTTCAGGTTAAACTTTATTATTATTTGTGTACTCTTTGGAACGCAATTACGGGAGTGATCTCAAAAAGGATGGGATAAGAGATTTGGTATTAGTCTTCGGTGGGGTTTATAAAACACTACACTAGAATTTGTGTTCTAGATAATTGGATGTGCATCTTTATTACATATACAAGAGATATTTGTTGTTATAATTTTAATATATTTTTTTATTATATCAATGCAAAAGTAAAGGTAATATTCACGTGATGTGGTTTACTGGCAAGGACGCCACTTACATGATCAGTGATGTGACCCTGGTTCAATACCCACTGCGGATATGTATATGTATAAGAAGTATTTACTCAATAAAAAAAGTAAAGATAATAATTTGAAGGTTTAGATGATAAATTTAGACATATGTAAAAAATTATTTAATACTTTAAAATACATAGATTAGGACATACACTATTTATGACTAAATAGGAACACATTCAATTGTTTATCATGATTTAACAAGCACATACTCAGTTTTCATCCCAAATATAAGGATAAATTCAAGTATTCATAGTTTTACATTAAATATGGATAGGGACACACACTATCTATTACCAAGGTTACAGGTAAGGACAAACATGATCATTTGCAACACCTTCACCTTTGTGATTATGGACACTTTTAACCAATCATAATTACATCTTCATCTTGTGAATAGGGACACACAACTTTTCACAAGTACATTCTTTAATTCATTTTAATAAAAAATTTATCCCTCATTGTCCTCGTGACAAGGGTCTTCAACATATGTCACAAATCCACATTCTTCATCATCACTTTCAATTTTGTCATAGTCACCACTACCTCATATTTCTTTAGCTTCCCTTCTATGAAATCCTTTGCTCATTAAATACAGTTCATTATAACATGACATATTTGATTGCAATAAAAACATATAAGCCTGTTCTTTGATATTTAATTTACATTGAGGATGATTGACCAATTATAGAGGTAATATTAAGTTTGTTCTTCATCAACAATTTGGTTTCTTCTCTAAGTGCATCTTGTTTCTTGATTTGATTTTGTTAATCAATTAATGAATAAATTTTATCTCCTAGCCTAGGATTTATCTTATAAAATGTGAATGCCATACTAACATAATTAGCAAGCATGTTGATCAATAAAAAAACTTTGGGATCATCGTTTTTTGTCATGGCATTAATTTTGGAAAGCTGGTTTAGAATAGGACAAAACTTGTTTATGTGTTGAATTATATTTTTACCTTCAACCATCTTCAACCCAAACATTTTTTGCTCATCCAATGAGTATATATATGCATATAATTGTAACACAAACTATTTTTCAAAACTATGATACTTTGTCGAGCAAACATTTAGGTGCGGGGATTGATTGCAATAAATATTTTAAGGCAACAAAATTGTTGTAAGTATTTATCTATAGTTAATAAATACAATTGAAAACCAAACACCTTCAACTCTCTAAGTCACCTTTATTTCTCAAATGGTCACTTATAACAATTAGATCATCATTTGCACCAACAATCAATGACCATATGACTTACGTGTTTAAGCAGTGGAATGTTCCATCATGCTTCTGTTTGTAATAGCAAAAAAAATTAAATACCTTTGATGATACTCCACAATGAATGTGTGATTATTATAAAAATTACTTTCAAAAAATACAATTGTGAGCACATGAGCAGTATAGACACTTAAAAATTATCATTTTGACATTTGCCTAATGTCAATAATTAATAATTCTACAAATGTCTCAATTAATTTTAATATTTGACATGCAAATTTACAAAAATTAAATATTCCTTCTCTAGCCCTCTTTTCCCACTAAGTCTTCTCCATCACCAACCTCTTCACCCATACTATCCTATTCCACCATATTATACCTATCCTTACCCATATAATTATCCTTATAACTCTTCTTATTTTTCCACCCTTACTAAGCCTTTGTAAGCATATCAAGACCCCAAAAATGAGATTTAGTGATTGAAAAATTAACTTAATAGTTTTGAGTTACAATCTAATGGCTATGGGTATTAGAAACCCACCTATAGTTAAATTTACAATCAACCTATTTATCCATCAATCCCTATGCATCCATACCCATATCAATTCAAGATGCTTAAATTTAAGAAGTTTAAGTGGAAAGAGGATCCCAAGGAGCATGTGTGGAACTACATAAACTCTTGTTACCTTATCAGTGAGAATGATTCCTTCATACCAATCACCTTTCCCATGTCCCTTGGAGGACAAGATTGGATTGGTACAACAATTTGCCTCAACATAGTCTCTTGTATTTTGAGCAATTGGAAAATATCTTCCTAGATAATTTCTCGATCAACATCAAGAAGTAAGATTCTTTGATGGACCTTTATAGTCTTAGCTAATTTGAGGAAAAAACCATTAATGATTATGCCACTAGGTGGTAGGGAGTCATATACAAATTGACACTCTATATTACCACTGCCAAATTGGTAAGGATGTTTCCTCAAAGCTATGCTAAAAATATTTAAACCATATTGTAAAATCAACAGCAACACTCATTTGAGGAAGCCATTGCTCAAGTAGATATTATTAAAGATATTGACGTTCAATAAGGGGAACTTAAACTTAAAAATAAAGAGTACCACAAAAAATCTAACAAATGCACCAAAAATAACAACCAATTTAAGCACCCCTAAGTCAATTGAGTAGTATTGAGTACATTAAAAATCCCTCCTCAACATAGTACTCAATATTAGAAATAGGATTTCCAACCATTGTTGATCCCTATGCAGCCCCTCAACCAACCTTCCACTTCCCAACCATCCAATTGCCCTCAACACCCTCATCATCCATACCAAAATTGGACTTGAATATTATTAGCTATACCAAGGACATAAAGTATATTTTATAATGTACACTCAGATTATGGTAATATAAGTATTAAATTTCTTTATCCCTATACATGGTAAATTTTACTATCTACTATCTTCATTGGTATGTTGTTTTCACTTGTATTGAATCAAACCATTAAAGATGTCCTACCATATGGTGACTTGCAATTGAATCAATATACCATGAATCATCATCATCTTTTATTTTTGGATTTGAACGAATTTCTCATGGTTTATTATACCTTACCACATGCCTCTAACAGTACTTTTGTGTTTGAAAATTTCCTCATAAAAATTAGTCATTTAAACATGTATAATATTCTTGATGTATTCATTAATAAAAGATTTAGAATTTCCTTTGATGTCAAATTAATCCCAAATTTACTCAACTTCAATCAATTTTCAATTTATCTTATATATGTCAATTCTTTAATTTCTTCAAATTGATAATTTCACTTTTTTCAATAAACTCTTTGATTTTTCATAATATTCTTCTTTTTATTCAATATTCAATTTTTATTCAACCTCAATAAATTTCAATTCTTCAAATGCAATTCATTTTTTCACTTCTTAATTTCAAAAATTTCCTTAAAAAAACCATTTCATCAACCAATTTCAAATTTCAAAATTTTTCCAATGTCTCCCTAATTCTTCAAGTTAAATTTCCTCCTCCAAACTTTAATTATATTTCACTTTTGAATAATCAAATTTCATTTCCATTTAATGCGTTCTATAAATTCCTTATATCTCCCAATTTTTTTTTTTTTTTTAAATACCTTATAACTCTCAATATTTCAAGAACAAAAATATTCCCTTCAAATAATGTGCTTAAAATATTAATAAAATGTGTCCTTAATACTCTTAAAGTCAAAATATTGTGTAATATGGCACTATGTATACTTCTCAATTTATGTTCTACATTGATTACTTTATGGGATCTGAAATACATTATGCAAAATACTCACGTTCCAAAATATTCCTCCTGAGCATTACATCTACACCACCTTTACTACTGCAACTTCAATATTTTGATTCATCCACTTTCTATCCGATGCTCATGCCTTTGTGCTTTGATGATTCCCAATTATTTTGTGCTTTATTAGGTTCCAACTATTCGACATCCCTATGGATTTACTCTTCCTATGCTCACTTTCTAATCTGTCAACTTTCTTCCAGCAACATCCATCTTCTAATATTTCAACATTATTTTGACCTCAATATTTACTCCAATATTTTTCACATTCCTCTACTTTGTCCAATATTCATCCAAGTTCTTTATTCCATGAATATACATTATCCTACTATGTCTATAATACCTCCAAACTCTTTGTTCTATGAATACATTCCATTTCTCTAGCCTCAAATTCAACTTACTCCTTTTTAGATGTCTCTCCATAGATAACTTCACCTCTAAAATATTCTCTAATCAATTGCTTTCAACCTCACACTCTCAAATCTAGTGTTATCATTGTGTCATGTTTTCTTCTAAATTTCTCATTCAAATGTTCTCTAGTTTTCTATTTCTAAACTTACACCCTCTCCTTCACCGACTCTAGTAGATCCTTACATTATTTTAGTGTTATTCTCCATATCCTCCAATATTCTTCTCCCCACTCTTTCAAATTCACCCTAGACTCTAGTGATAGCTATTATCCAATATTATTCTATAATATCTTCATATTTCTTGACCTTGGATAGAGCTTATTAAAGTAGCTTGGGTACCACTATTAGAAAATGGGCCCAAATATCACAAGTATACATTTCCCAAGATTGTATAATCACATATATTCTCATTCAATAATAATAACACCATTTGTAGACACCAAAACAACACCAATCCGATTATGTGACTGCAAACACTAATCGCTTTGACAAACACAGCCCCCAGGGCAGCCCTCAGAGGTTAAACAATGGTCTTAACCACTTTCATAGCAATTTTGTGAGGTCAAGGAGCAATTTGGCACACTTGGACACTTTGCCCAGTATTCGTCTCACCCAGGGACGAATTCAAAATAGAATCCATCCCACCCCAGGACGAATTCTGAATCCGTCCCTGGGTGGGACGAATTCCAAGCTTAACGGGCAAAAAAGGCAAATGGTGCCAAGTGGCAGCCCAGAACAGTCAGTTAAGGGCTCCTACCTTGCACGCATGTGTAAGTGGATAGAGGGGCCATTGGAGGACTGTTACAAGAAGCATTTATCAAAGTTCAAGTCAAGGGAAGACTCCCCTCCCTCATGGGAAGACAAGACTGCCACATGGCGCCCATGGCCAACACTTGGCTTTTGTGCTTCCCTCCCAAAAGAGACCCCTTGGGTCTATAAAATGTGGGACTTTTCTCACCCAAAATATGCAGGTGGAAGGAGTGTTCATGCAACGAAGTGCTGCCGAATCGAAGACTCATTTGCATCCCCCTTTGTTCACCTTCCTACATCCATCAATCTCTTTTGCAAGGGAGGTTGTTGGGTGGCCTTTGGAAGCTCGAACCTCACTCAAATCCGACGCATGGACATCTGAACCTACCAATTCGCCGACCCCTCAATCCTAAAAGGTTTTGGGCCCATCCTTGGTGGATTGGCTCCAAAATCGAGGGCCAACGGTGGGAGGCCCACTTGGGCACCCCCGCACCCCCAAGTTCTAATTTCGGTTTTTGAGCACTTTAGATTAATTTTTAGATTGCATTCTGTGTTACTAGGTCTGATTAGTCTATAATTGCAATTTTGTAGCTTTTGGTCAGAGTTTAGGGTGTTTTGTATTGCTTTATCATTTCGCTAACTTGCAGGTTTCAAGGTTAAATTCCCGGGGGAGGAGGCCAAATTGGGAAAATACGACCATATGGGTCGTCCCAAAATGGCCCCAATTACCTAACCCCCCTGTTTGCAGGAGTTTTTCAGGTCTCGGGATCCGACATTGGAGCAGCAGCAGGTCGATTTCTCCTATTCAGAAGAATTCGTCCCACCCAAGGACGAATTACAGTCAGAATTCGTCCTGCCCAGGGACGAATTCCAGTTTAAGGTGAATTGGCCAGCTGCCTCAGTGGCAGTGGCCTTCTGGTGACTGTTCTTACCTTCCGTCATATTTTGAAGCAATTTGGATTCACTGTTTTCATGGTTTCAGGCAAATATTCGTATGCATATTTTGTTAGTTTTAGAGAGAGAATGCTTTTCATTTGCAGCAGGTGCTACTAACGTCTTGATCATTTCTTTGTTTGCAGGAGAAGTAGCAGAGGTGAAGAACCCATCAACATCAACGGCGGCATCATCTTAGCCCGCCCAGTGCAATCGTGGGCACGCGGAAGGAGGAACCATTCAGCGATTGTAATCAAACCTTATTTGCGCTCCTAGCCCCTGAAAAGGGAGGAGGCATTATTGTAACAGAGATCGAAAGAAATTAATGAAAGGGCTATTTTTCTTTATCTGATTGCGTCTCTTACAACATGTCTCTTTTCCGTTTCATGTAATTCATATTTCTAGGACTTAGGCGTGCTTAATTTTGAATGCAATCGCACTTGGTGTTTCTTTTGACCGGAATCTCGTGCTTTCACCATTATTATACAAAATAAAATCTTTATTGATAATAAATCATTCTTCATACAAAATCATTTTATAGTATAGAGCTTTGTCATCAATATATAACCTTACATGAGACTCTTCAATACACCTGACTTTTGCTCTCCTCAAACTCATGGGAGATGCAACCTTTCATATTTCTTTCTTACATAATGATAAAGTCTCTTATAATTACATAACTTTCTACTTTTAATATTGACACATCACACATGACTTTTCACTTACACATATGACACCTCATAACCCACACTTGCACACATGGCAACTTTCACTCATAACTTATATATACTATTGACACACTTTCTAATATAAATATTTACAATGTTATTCAAGGAACCAAATAATGTAATACCACCAATATTATAACTAAAAATATAGGTGAAGTGGAATGAAAAGTACAAGGGTGAACATGAGAAACTCATTTTAATTATAGGAGACCGTATGAAAGTAAACAAAGGAATAATTATTGAGTTACAAAATATTTTAGTGGATAAGTATAGGAATGACTATGTTCATGAGGTTCCTTACATTAAAGTTCAACTACTATAGGTTTTATAGGAGATGAATGGACTATTTGATGAAAGAGGTAAAATAATTATTAAATTATTTCTAAAAATCTATATTGCTCTTCATGTTTTTCCTATAGAAAATTGTGTAGCCTCTAGACACGATTTGACATCATTTTTTAGTTATTTTTTATTTCCAACTTTTGCTTAGCAAGTTTTAAATTTTTTGTTATGTATATTTTTTACATTCTCAATATAAAAACCTACTCTCAATATGCTAAAAACAATTCATTGCAAATATGGGTTGTAAAAATTCAATTATTTTTGTAATGAAGCACCATAATCCAAATGTGATCTATAGTTGAGCTACACAAAATAATAAAAAATATAGTTAATTCAATAATTATTTGACTATTGAAATAGATTAATCATTAATATCATATTATATTTAAGATTAATATTGCATAGGCATATTCATATAATGGTCAAACTAGGTCACAACTATTCTATGTTGGAAATGAAGAACCCAAAGCTGTAGAGTGACATTAGAGAGGATGATTTCTGAAGAACACAAACTTATACTGAGAGGGGGGTGAACAATATAAGATTAGTTTTTACTTTATTTCTCAAAAAATATTATCCAATATATAAATGAAAATATCAACAACAGTAATCAAAGAAATGCACAAATCACCAAACACAATAGAGACACCAATTTAACATGGTTCATCCAATGTGGGTTCATGGAGAAAATATTTCACTAAATTTTTCTCAACAAATCTCTTGGGAATCCTTCTCTATTACAATATTTATGGACCTTTATCCAAAGGACACCAATCTCCTAATCAATTTCGTGGCTCTCTACCCATAGGAGACACAAATTTCCTCAGCTGGTTTGTGGATCTCTATCCATAGGAGAACTCCTCCTCTGCTCTGGCTGGTGATCGTCTAGAAGACTACTACCTCCACTACACTGGCTTGTGGATATCTCTCCATAGAAGACTTTATTCTCACTCAGAATATCTCTATCCTCACTACCCTAGCTAATGGATATCTATCCACTGGAGACTACTATCCTCTACTCTATCACCTCCAAATCTTACTCTTAACTCTATCTAAAATTTACACTAAACACAATCCTTTGGTCTAGCACACATATGCTCAATCTCTATCTCTAATTTACACTAAGCATAGTCCTTTGGTCTAGCACAAATATGCTTAATATTTATCTCTGGTTTGGCACAAATCTACCCTTAAATATAGACAAAAATCTATCCTCAAATTTGTCCTCAAGCCTTAACACAAAGTTTGATCTAATCACTAATCAACTCTGCTATATCTGCCCCAAACCTTAACTCAAGGTTTGAACAAATCAATCAATCAACTTTTCTCTCAAGTCTTATCAAAGACTTACCTCAAATCTATCCACAAGTCCTCTCCAGGACTTTCTCAAACTGATCTCAAGTCTTCACCAAGACTTACCTTAATTCTGCATTGTAAGCTTCCATAAAATCTTACACTAATCTGTCCACAAGTCTTCACCAAGACATACCTCAAATTTTCTCAAAAAGTTCTCACTAGAATTTCTTCAATTTGCTCAATAAGTCTTCACTAAGACTTACCTTAAATCTACATTGTAAGCTTTCACAAAAGCTTACTCAACTTAGTCCTTAAGTCCATTCTAGGACTTCAAATATGCTCACAAGCTTTCAAAAAAGCTTGCTTAACTATATCTTGAAGTCCACTCTTGAACTTGCTTAAATATGTCCACTAGCTTTCACAAAATCTTATTCAACTCAACTCAATCTATCATAGAAAACACCTTCAATCACAAAAACAAGTTTCACATAGAATCTTTTTTTATTTCAGAAACATATAGAGAATGGTTAGATACTCAATATGTTTCACACTCACTAAAAACTTACAAAACTCAACTTAATATCTTTCATAAAACCTCTTCAATCACTCAAACAATTTTCACTCAGAATATTTTTAAACCACATAAACATATAGAGAATGGTAAGAGACTCAATATGTTTCACACTCACAATCACTCACTCACTTTCGAAATCTTTTCAAATCAATTAAGAATAAAGAACAATCTATTTCACAAAACTTGAACTATCACTCCAACACTCTCAATCAATAATGCTCATCCAACTTCACTCAACCATTCACTCAATGAAACACAACTTGCTTAAAAACCCTAACCAAGTGTTTCACTATACTTCCAACAAATATCACTATGAAACTCAACCTTTACTCAAAATGATTCTAAATTCACATAACAATGATACTCACGATCTTTCACAAACCCTACTCAAGCATATGAAAGTTTACTCAGATATTTCCAATAATGCTTATAAAACAATATCACATAACAATTATACTCATGATCTTGCACAAACCCTAGTTCAAGATAGTTCTCAATCTCACACTCAATTGTCTTCACAAACATTCACCAAACATGCATGTGAAAACTTACTCAACAATGCTTATCAAACAAACCTTTTCACTCCAACTTAGCATTCACAACATCCAACCCAATAATATTTCACTCACAAGGATGATATACTCATACCTTTTGTTTGATGAATAATTGACCTCAAAACCTTTCTCAATCACAATCAACCTCTTTGCCAATATCAAATTTTAGGTAGCAAAATCCTTCTCAAAATTCCATTCAAATATTACCCTCAAAATATTTTACCATACAAAACATTAAATCTCAATTACACCTTATAATCTCCACACTCCTAACCACCAAATTTAGTTAAAAAATAAATACCTCTATTGCCCTTGATGGGATTCAATCCCCCGTTGTGTTGCCACCAATGACCTAGTCATGGCTCAACTACTGCATGAGTTAGGCACTCATTTTGTTAGACAAAAGCACCTTGTGTGCTTTGTCTTCTATGCTAGGTGCCAAAACCAAAAAGATACCAACAAAACACTCCAAGGCCTACCGTCGATATTTGATCACTGGACCTCCCATTTTTCAATATTTCAATGCACATCTTCTTTCCACTAGCTCAACCACTAGGTTGGAAATGAGGCTTTAAGCCTCCCTTCTTTTATTCCTTCGATGATCACCGAATAACAAAAAATATTAACCTTTTTATTGCACGCAGATCGTGGAAATTTGTAGGCACTCACTGTGTTATTTGATCAAAGGTAAGGGCTTAATCAAACAAATGCACATGGTATTTATACCATTGTGCCATCTCCCTTTGGACATCGATGGAGGGGGAAAATACTTTTGACGTTGATGCTTTAAATTAAACCTTTTGCCCTTATAACCGTAAACTTAGGGTTAAATAAATTAAATTATAAATTTATTTATAATGAAATTATTATAATTAATTTATTAACTTTAGGTCTTAACATTAGACCTTTAATATTATAATAAAATATTATAATATTATTTTTCTTGGGCCTTCCTATTGCTCCTTTAGACCTTATCTGACCACCTTGAATATTATAATAAGATATATTATAATATTATTTCCCTTAGGCCTAAACATAATCTTTCTCTTGCATTGCTTACTAAAACTGACTATTGACATCCTTCCTTTTGAATTTTTTACTAAAATTGACTATTGACATCAATGACAACAAAACTTGCTCATATTTCCAGCAATCTCTCCCTTTGTCATTTATGGCGACCCATTTACCTTTTACCATTTCCTTTACCTCTTTCTATTCTGCTCCCCATGAGAAAATTCTCCCCCTGGCTAAATGCTCTTCCCGTAACTCAAATATCCGCCCATTTGACATCAATGGCAAAGGGTCATCTTTGGGGCTCAGGACGAATAATGAGAATATTAGCTTTGCCCATCCCCCACCTCCTCTCTTTAGGTGGTTAATTTTGGGGTGGGAGTATCTCTACTCCTAACATACGCTGATATTTACCTTTGTCCACCTTCTTCCTCAATTGATCCTTTTGATTCCTCTGATTGTTCCTATTCTTGCTTGTCTCTGGAAGTTTTGCTCTACACCACTTGGCTATATGCCAAAAATTATTTCACTTATAACACTTAATATTGTTATTCCTTAAAGGTACAAATGTTTTGGGGTTTCTCCTGGTGAAGCCATATCCATTCCTGTCATGAACCTTGCAATTAACTACCTTGTGACCAAATTGATTACAAGAGTAACAATACCCTTGAAAAAGATGTATGTTTCTAAAATTACCATATTCTTGTCTTTCATGTGTCCTGCACTGTGCAGCCTTGTACCCAAACCTATGACATGAGAAGTATCAACCATTGAAACTACCTTTTCTTGACCCCATTAGTCTCTTAATCTCTTTTATCCTATGCTTCTTCCTATTCCATCTATTCCTCATTTGTGCATTGTTCCTTCTCTTATTGAACTTTCTATTTTCTAACTCATCCTCAGAAGTCTCACTTTCTCTTACACTCTCCTCTTCTAAAGTTTCTTCTTCTTTAGAGTTTGAGATTGACTCCTATCCTTGTTCTTTTTGTACCTGTTCAAAACCAAGTCTTGTCTTGTTTGATGAAGATCTTTGTACCTTGATAATCTTATCCAATTTCTTTGAGTTTCTCCCAAACTTGTATAACTTGTCTTTAGAATCTTTTACTTTCTTTCTTAGTGAAGCTACTTCATGTTCTAGTTTTTAACATTCTAAAACCTTAGCTTCTAAACTATTTTTAAATCTCCTTGTCTTAGCTATTGAGTTGGTTAGATCTTCTATAAGCTTTCCTTTCTCTTCATCACATTCTTGAAATTGAATCTTGAGTTTTGATTTCTACTTTATTACCTTTCTTAATTCATCAAGGGTAGAAATAAGCTCACCCTCAAGATAAAATTCTCCTTCCTTTGATTATTCCTCTATTCTTTTGCCTTTAGGATCATCTTTATTGCTTTTTGATTCATCATCAATAGGACCATTTCCTTCTTCTTCTATTGCCATAAGAAGACTTTCTTCTGGTCCTTCAAGAGCATCATCATATTCATATTCACTAAAACTGAATCCATTCCTTGTACAACTATCTTCAAGATGACCAAAGTTACCACATCTAAAACACTTGAGAATTATTGGTGACCTTTTTTCTAACCACTTATTTTTCTTATGCCAAAAATAGATTTTCTTCTTCATCATTATTTGAGTAACTTTCATCACTATCACTAGAACTTTTACCTGTCTTGTCTACATAAAAACTCTTCTTATGTTTTTGGAAAAACTTCTTTCCTTGCTTACCTTATCCATCCCTACTTTTCTTTTGGTACCTATGTTTTCCTATTTCCCTCTTCTTATGATCATTTTTTTCTTCATCTTCACTATCATTTCTAGATTCTAGACAATTAGTTGCATAGTGATCATATTTACCACAATTAAAACATCTAACTTATTTCGTACCTTTATAATTTCTTGAGTCTTTTTTCCTTCTATCATAATTTACTTCTTCATCACTGGATAACTCATTGCTTGAATCTGACTTTTTACCCTTTGTATTATTAGTAGCTTTGAAGGATGCTTATTTCTGGAGAATAGGTTCTTCTTTTATTATCATCTCAAAAGCTGTGAGAATTCCATGTAATTCATCCCTTGTCAAAAGTTCAATATATTTTGACTCTTCTATAGCTGAAATATTTTCACTATACATCTTTGGGAGTGACCTTAAAATCTTATCACAAGCATCCGTTTCTTCAAATTTAAGCCCAATTCCTTGCATGGAGTTAACAATATCATCCACACAAAGTAGGTATGTAGCAATGTTTTCCCATCCTTCATTTTTAGGTCTTCAAATGTTCTCATGTAATTTTGCAACTTTACACTTTTGACCTTTTTGTCTCCTTCATATATACCTTTCAACTTATCCCAAATTTCCTTTGTTGATGTTCAATGCATAACCTTTATAAACACTATTTTACGCAAAATCTTTAAAATTTCATTCATTACCTTTGAATTATTCATATGTAGGAGCTTACCATATTTATCTGTATATGGAGTAGCTAGCGGTATGTATCCATTTTTGACTGCTTCCCATATTTCATTTCCAAGTGCCATTAGGTGAATCTTCATGCTCATACTCCAAAGTACATAATTATTCCCATCGAACAATGGTGCTGAATTCACTGAAGACCCATTATGAGAATCCATCTATGTTCTTGTGAGATTTTCCTTCAAGTTGTTAAACTCTTTTGAAGGAACCCGCTTTGATACCAATTGAAGAACACAAGCTTATATTGAGAGTGGAGGTGAATAATATAAGATCACTTTTTACTTTTCTTTCTCAAACAATAATATCCAATATATCAATGGCAATATCAAAAACAGTAACCAAAGAAATGGAAAAATCACCACACACAATAGAGACACCAATTTAACGTGGTTCATCCAATGTGGGCTACTCCACGAAGAAAATATTTCATTAAATTTTTCTCAACAAATCTCTTGGGAATCCTTCCCTATTACAATGCTTATGGACCTCTATCCAAAGGAGACATCAATCTCCTAATCAAGTTTATGGATCTCTATTTATAGGAGACACCAATCCCCTCAGCTGGTTCATGGATCTCTATCCATAGGAGACATACTTCTCTACTATGGATGGTGATCCTCTAGAATACTACTGCCTCGATTGAACTGGCTTGTGGATCTCTATCCATAGAAGACACTATTATCACTCAAAATATCTCTATTGTCTCTACCCTAGCTAATGGATCTCTATCCACTGGAGACTACTATCCTCTACTATGTCACCTCCAAATCTTGCTCTCAAATTTATCTCAAATCTACACTAAACACAGTCCTTCGATCTAGAACAAATCTACTCAATATCTATCTCTGATCTACACTAAACATAGTCCTTTGGTCTAGCACAAATCTGTTTAATCTCTATCTCTAGTCTGGCATAAATATACACCAAAATCTATCCTCAAATCTATCCTCAAGACTTAACACAAAGCTTTATATAATCACTAATCAACTATGCTATATCTTCCCCAAACCTTAACTCAAAATTTGAACAAATCAATCAATCAACATTGCTCTCAAGTCTTCTCAAATACTTGCCTCAAATATATCCACAAGTCCTATCTATAACTTGCTCAAAATGCTCTCAAGTCTTCACTAAGACTTACCTCAATTCTACATTGTAAGCTTCCACAAAAGCTTACACTAATCTATCCACAAGTCTTCACCAAGACTTACCTCAAATCTGCTCAACAAGTTCTCACTATAACTTGTCCAATCTACTCAATAAGTCTTCACTAAGACTTACCATAAATCTGTATTGTAAGCTTTCACAAAATATTACTCTACTCAATACTTAAGTCCACTCTAGGACTTAATTCAAATATTCTCACAAGCTTTAACAAAAATTTTCTTAACTCTGTCCTGAAGTCTACTCTTGAACTTACTCAAATCTATCCACTAGATTTCACAAAAACTTATTCAACTCAACTCAATCTATCATAGAAAACCTCTTCAATCACACAAACAAGTGTCACACATAATCTTGTTTGACTTCAAAAAAATATATATAATGGTTAGATACTCAATATGTTTCACACTCACTAAACACTTACAAAACTCAACTTAATCTCTTTCAGAAAAACTCTTCAATAACTCAAACAAGTTTCACTCAAAATATTGTTAAACCACATAAACATATAGAGAATGGTAAGAGACTCAATATGTTTCACACTCACAATCACTCACTCACTTTCAAACTCTTTTCAAATCAATTACGAATAAAGAATAATTTGTTTCATAAAACTTGAACTATCACTCCAACACTCTCAATCAATAATGCTCATCCAACTTCACTCAACCATTCACTCAATGAAACACAACTTGCTTATAAACCCTAACTAAGTGTTTCACAATACTTGCAATAAATCACTATGAAACTCAACCTTGATTCAAGATGATTCCAAATTCACATAACAATGATACTCATGATCTTTCACAAACCCTAGTTAAGCATATGAAATATAATCCAATATTTCTAACAATGTTTATCAAACAATCTCACATAACAATGATACTCATGATCTTGCACAAAACCCTAGTTCAATATATTTCTCAATATCATACTCAATTTTCTTCACAAACACTCACCAAACATGCATGTGGAAACATAATCAACAATGTTTATCAAAAAAACCTTTTCACTTCAACTTAGCATTCACAACATCCAACCCAACAATATTTCACTCACAAGGATGATATACTCATAACTCTTATTTGATGAATAATTGACCTCAAAACTTGTCTCAATCACAATCAACCTCTTTACCAATCTCAAAGGTTAGGTAGCAAAAACCTTCTCAAAATTTCATTCAAATATAGCCTCAAAATATTTTACCATACAAAACATTAAATATCAATTACACATTATAATCTCCACACTCTTAACCACTGTTCAAAACTCTAGATCTCAAATTAACTTGGCAAAAATAAACTTTAATAAAACACCTTATACATCCCTTTAACTGAAAAAATTCATGCCACTTTAAAAACCTTAGGATCCAAATTTAATTAAAAATTAAATACCTCTATTGCCATCGATAGGATTTGATCCATCATTGAGCTACCACCAACGCCCTAGCTATGGCCCAAATTCCACATGAGTTAGGTGCTCATGTTGGTAGACAAAAGAGCCTTGTGTGCTTTGTCTTTTGTGCTAGGTGCCAAAACCAAAAATATGCCAACAAAACATTCTCAGGCCTACCGTCGGGATTCGATCGTAGGACCTCCCGCTTATCAATTTTTCAATGCACAACTGCTTGCTTCTAGCCCAACCACTAGGTTGGAAATGAGTTTTTAAGCCTCCCTTATTTTATTCCTTCGATGGCCATCGAATAATAAAAAATTTAACCTTTTTTTTGAACGTAGATCGTGAAAGCACGAGATTCCGGGCGAAGGAAACACTACTTGCGATGTATTCAAAATCAAATACGCTTAAGTCCTAAAAATGTAGAATGCATGAAATGAAAGAGACGCATTACAATGAGATACAAGAAAATGGAGAAAACACAACCCTTTTATTAAACTCTCCCGATCTCGGTTACAAAGACGCCTCCTCCCTTTTCAGGGGCTAGGAGCGTTAAAAGAATTTTATTACAGTCAAGACTTAATGTTCCTCTTTCCGTGTGCCCACATTTAACATGAGCGGGCCAAGACGTTGCCGTCGCTAGTGTGGATGAGTCCTTAACTTCTGTTGCTCCTCCTGCGAATGAAGAAACGACAGATTCGTTAGTAGCACCTGTGTTACGATAAAGACATTTCGCGATAGCATGATAATGTGAACATAAAGCATATTTTATTTAACTACTGTTAACTGCAAACAGAAAACGTAAACAAATAGCATATAGTTGCTGCCATTGATATAGTCAGTGAAAGTGTGCTGCCATTCGTCTCCAGGTGAGACGACTTCTCCTATGGTAAAAATTCAAAATGCTGCTGTTATCTGTAGGTTAGTATTTCATTGCATCACATGATATATTCAATAATTGTCTTCTGAAATCTAGATTAGATGTAGAACGTAAAGCGTGGCAGATGTATTCGAATGCAAAGCATGACATAAGATATATCCAATCGTAAAGTGTGAACTATGTGAACAGCATGAGCGTGATATAAAAGAAATATGTGATAACAGATAAATTAAAAAGAAAACAGCTGAGAGCGTGCGGGGCACCCGAGCGGGCCGCCCGCTGTTGAAAACTTCGACTCTGACACCAATCTACTAGGAATGGGCCCAAAATCTAAGATAATGTGATGTCATTGAATAACTGGTTCACTGTATCCAATGTTGGATCTGAAGGTTCGGATTCACCTTCAAACAGCCACCAATAACCTCCCTTACGAAAGAGATTACAGATGCAGAAGAATGAATTCAGAAAGGAGTGCCATCGGGTCTTTGGTCAGACAGCACTTCATTGATTTCAAAATGCTGCCAACTTATTTTTTGGGTGGAAAAATCCACCATTTTATAGACCCAGGGGGTCTCTTTGAATAGGCGTGCATAAGCGCCACATGTTGGTCAAAGGTGCCATGTGGCGGTCGTGTCTCCACAAGTGAAGAAAGTCCTCCACGACTCGGGATTTTGTTAATGCCACTGTTACAGTCCTCCAACGGCCCACGTAACTGACCGTCTTTCACTGCCAGTTGTTAAATGCCCATTCTTGTATCTTTGTCAAAATGCCTGTATTTGTTTAAAGTTCGTGTTTTTTGGTTAATGTGCTCTTTTAATTTGTTTAATTTCTGCTTTTTAACGGGTTGAATTCTGCCTTTGAATGCCTAAAAATATACCCAGTCGCAAATTCCGAAGTGTCGCGATATCGTGACGTCATGATATCACGACACTTCGGCCGAGGTTCCCCTTTAGGCCTTAGGTGTCGCGATTTCGCGACGTCGCAAAATCGCAACACCCTCGATCGAAGCTCCCTTTTGGGCCTTAGGTGTCGCGATTTTGCGACGTCGCAAAATCATGACACCCTCGGTCGAAGCTCCCCTTCGGGCCTTAGGTGTCACGATTTCGCAACGTCGCAAAATCGTGACACCCTCGGCCGAAGCTCCCCTTCGGGCCTTAGGTGTCGTGATTTCGCTCCGCGTGCCCACATTTAACATGAGCGGGCCAAGATGTTGCCGCCGCTAGTGTGGATGAGTCCTTAACTTCTGCTGCTCCTCCTGCGAATGAAGAAACGACAGATTCGTTAGTAGCACCTGTGTTACGATAAAGACATTTCGCGATAGCATGATAATGTGAACAGAAAGCATATTTTATTTAACTACTGTTAACTGCAAACAAAAAACGTAAACAAACAGCATATAGCTGCTGCCATTGATACAGTCGATGAAAGTGTGCTGCCATTCGTCTCCAGGTGAGACGACTTCGCCTGTGGTAAAAAGCCGAAATGCTGCTGTTATCTGCAGGTTAGTATTTCATTGCATCGCAGGATATATTCAATAACTGTCTTCTGAAATCTAGATTAGACGTAGAACGTAAAGCGTGGCAGATGTATTCGAACGCAAAGCATGACATAAGATATATCCGATCGTAAAGTGTGAACTATGTAAACAACATGAGCATGATATAAAAGAAATACGTGATAACAGATAAATTAAAAAGAAAACAGCTGAGAGCGTGCGGGTGCCCAAGCGGGCCGCCCCGTTAAAACTCGACTTTGACGCCAATCCACTAGGAATGGGCTCAAAATCTCAGAGAATGATGTCGTCGAATTGATGGAATACTGTGGTCCAATGTCGGATCTGAAGGTTCGGATTCACCTTCAAACAGCCACCAATAACCTCTCCTGCGAAAGAGATTACGGGTGTAGAAGGGATGAATCGAAAAGGAGTGCAATCGGGTGTTTAGTTTGACAGCACTTCGTTGATTTCAAAATGCCTGCCAACTTGTCTTTTGGGTGGAAAAATCCACCATTTTATAGACCCAGGGGGTCTCTTTGAATAGGCGTGCATAAGCGCCACGTGTTGGTCATAGGTGCCATGTGGCGGTCGTGTCTCCACGAGAGAGGAAAGTCCTCCACGACTCGGGCTTTCATGAATGCCACTGTGACAGTCCTCCAACGGCCCACGTAACTGACTGACTTCCACTACCAGTTGTTTAATGCCCATTTTCGTATCTTTGTCAAAATGCCTGTATTTGTTTAAAGTCTGCCTTTGTTGGTTAACGTGCACTTTTAATTGTTTAATGTCTACTTTTAACGGGTTGAATTCTGCCTTTGAATGTTTAAAAATCTGCCCAGTGCAAATGCCGAAGTGTCGCGATATCGCGACACTTCTCGGATCCGATCGTGCACCGCTGGTGTCACGATATCGCGACGTCGCGATATCGCGAAGCTGCCCAGGTCGCGATGCGACGTCGGATATCGCGACACTGGCTGCCTTGGGCCTAGGTCGCGATTGGACACACCGTCGATCGCGACGTCGATACGTGACACTTCGGCCAAGGTGCCTTTGGGCCTTAGGTGTCGCGATATCGTGACGTCGCGATATCGCGACACTTCGGCCAAGTTCTTGGGCTTGAAAGTGTCGCGATATCGCGACACTTAGGCCGAGGCCTTCCTTTGCTTAAGGCTTGCTTGCTTAAGTTTTTTGATTAAGGCTTGTTCTTGCTTAAGACTTGCTTTTGCTTAAGACTTTGTTTTGCTTAAGACTTTGTTTTGATAAAGGCTTTGTTTTGATAAAGGCTTGCTTTTGACTTTGATTAAGACTTTGTTTTGATAAAGGCTTTGTTTACTTTTCGACCTTCTGAACTGCTATGTAAGTGGCTAGGACCACTGTTTGACCTCTGAGGGCTGCCCTGAAAGCTGTGTATGTCAATGCGATCAGTGTTTGTAGTCACATAATCGGATTGGTGCTGTTTTGGTGTCTACAGATGCCCCTTTTTGGGAAGCGCTGCGGGTGATGCAGTGCTGAGCAAAAATAGATAACCAAAGCACTAATGATTAGGGTTTCTTGGTAACCTAACCAACTTTTGATGCCCCAAGTATGGAAAGGGCATGCATTCTTGAATCCTTGCTTCTGACGAGCTAAGGAATTTGATTTCAAGTGTTAACCTATTTTGGTGAGGTGTGACTTGAGCTTGGACATTGATCAGTCATGATTAGGCAAAGGGCGTAACCTTTTGTCCACAGGGGGAACCTTGTGTTCATGCTTCGGGAATGCCAAGTGTTTGATCAATTTAATGATTGCTTGTTTACTGCCCCAAGCAGGAGCGTGATTGTCTTTGTCAATGATTCTTTGAATGCATGTCATTGCCTTGATTGGGTGTGTGCTTGTTGATTGGTGACTAAGTGTGACTACCCCCTCAAGCGACGAATCGATGAGGGAATGACCTTCATGAGAAAAGCGACGAGTCGCTTGACCCAAGATGACTTGTGCAAGGGTGCCTTTAGATGTTTTACCGTTTAAGCACGTGCAATTTCCCGACATTTGGACCTATTTTTGGTGGGTGTTAACCCTTTTGGTGATGCCATAATGGGGTGAAATCATCAAAAACCCGTCTTCCCGTGGAGCGGTCCGGCTATGGTAGCCTTCTTGGGGAAGTAGGAGAGTGACAATTTGAGCCCCGACATCGATTTTTCTATGCCAAGAGGTTAAGTGCAAGAGCACTTGTGTCCGGCAATGCTTATTGCTATGTTTTTGTGTTGCATTTTTGTGATGTTTTTGTTGTTTTGATTTTCTTTCTTTGTGTATATGTCATGATTTTATGTTATGCATAATGATTGATGTTGATGGATGCATGCTACTTTATATTGATGGATGCATATGGTATGATAAATGCGATTGTTGTATGTTGATTTATTTTGATGGATGCATATGTTGTGATGAATGCAAATGTTTTTGATTTATATGTGATATGCGGAAATGAAATGGATTGATAGAATTTGTGATGTTTGGCTATGGCACCATAGACTGTTTAGGACTCTGTTATTTTGTCTTTTAGGCGATTGCTGTAGTGGATGACTTTGTATGTATACATGTGGTTTTTCTTTTTTGTATTTTTTGATGGTATTGTAAGGATGAAAAGTAGCGCAGTTGGTTTAGAAATGTAGCTAAGGTTTTCTGAGACTCAGACGGTTTTAACTTACTAGCCATGATTGTACTTTATCTTACAAGACTTTTGAACAAGGTATGAATCGGACTTGTTTTTGACCAAGCTATTTCACATCCCTGTGTGTGCAATTGAGTTCATTTATGTGGTATTTGTCAGGATACCGCCAGTGCTGATGGGCTTTCAACCGAACCTGTATCGAGGATCACCTAATTAGCTCCACTAACTCCTTTGTTGTATTTAGTTAGATTAATCTACGGTGTTATCCAGGATACCATAAGCTAGCTCATCCTTATGCAAACATTGGTCTGTACATACGCAAAGCGAATGTGACAGACATATCGTCATGCGGGTAGGATACCACCATTGCCAGATAGGCTATCAACCAAACTTGTAATGAGGATCACCTAGATGGTTTTCGAATGCTGAGAGAATTCCAGGGATTCAAGTTCAGGATGTTTGTTGGCTGAATGATTTAGAGAGTTGCTCGTTTATATAGTGATGAAAATCACTGTTTATTTTCTATTAATTCTTTTTGAGCAAGGATTTTGAATAGTGGTGATAACCACTCGTTATTTGATTTTGTATTTTGAGTATTGTGAGTTTGGGCTTGTGAGTGGCCTTGATCCTTGTGGCCTTGGGGATGACTACCCATCCTGGTTAGGGGCGTGTAGTACGAATCCTTACGACGTTGGGAACCAAGGGGGTGATGGAGATTATGGAGCAAGGGCATTGATCTGTTAGGCCTTGGGGATGACTACCCATCCCGATTAGGGGCGGATAGTACGAATCCTTACAACTTGGAGATCAAAGGTGAATGGAAAGTTTTAGGATGATGATTTGTTGGAATTTTGTTTGTGAATGGTGTTGATCCCTTTAGGTCTTGGGGATGACTACCCATCCTTGGCAGGGACGTGTAGTACAAATCCTTACAACTTTGGGAACCAACTATGATTGGAATTTGGTAGTGGTGAAAACCACTGTATATGGAGGTGAATGGATAGGAAAGAGCTTGTCCTTTTGTCAATTCTCAGCATTCTGGGACCATTCGCACGGGGGGATGAGCAAGATAACCGTTTCACTTATGGTGACCTGGATTAATCGCGAGGTTTCATCTTTCGTTCACACAACTTGGGAATTTTTATGTGTTTTAATTTGTGTTGGGATGTTACGTAACAAGGTGTATTTCAAGTGTAACTCTACCTTCGTAAAATCTGTCCGACTTGATACATTACATGGCTAAAGAGCAAAATGATGACTGAATCATGAAATCCTTGATACATTAAAAGACCACTGAATCTAGTGTGGTAAAAAGCAATGCATGGTGTCTTTGTTGTTTTTGTAAAATGGAACAGGTGTGGAACAAGATGGACTAGCAGAGCAATTACAGCCTATGGTGCCTTTGACCCGTACGACCACAAATATGCAATGTATGGATGCAATGCTTTAATGCAGCTATGTATTTTTGTATTTTTGATGGATTGATTTTTGTGAATATGAAGATGAGGTGCGAGAAGAGCTCTCTATTGATGAATTTGAGTATGCCTAGAAATGAGATGCAAAAATTTTTGTTGTTTTTTGATGATTTTTGTTGTTTTTGAATTTTCTTGATTTTTGACCAAGCGATTGTGGAAATCCTTGGAGCATTTTTGGGATTGACCAAGCGATTGCAAGAATCCTTGGAGCATTTTTGGGATTGAACCAAGCGATTGCATAAGAATCCTTGAGAAGCTTTTGGGATTAAGGATTAGATTAAGAACAGACTTGGGAGCTTTTTGGGATTGACCAAGCGATTTATATGGAGAATCCTTGGAGCCTTTTGGGGTTTGACCAAGAGCGTTGCGATAATCCTTGGAGCATTTTGGGTTTGACCAAGCGATTGCGATAAAATCCTTGGAGCATTTTTTTGGGATTTGACCAAGCGATTTAGAATCCTTGGAGCATTTTGAGGATTGCGATAATCCTTGGAGTTTTTGGTTGACCAAGTTAGATGGTTTTGGGTTTGACCAAGCGATTGCGATAATCCTTGGAGCATTTTTGGGATATGGCTCTCTTAGATATAGAATGGTCACAAATGACTGATATTCAAGGGTTCTGTTTCCTTGATACCATCGAGAGAAGCTAGCCGGTATGTCCCGGGTCCTATTTTGCTATCAATGACATATGGACCTAACCAATTTGCCGTGAACTTGTCCCTTAGGTGGGACGGCAAATTAGAGTTCTGTTGGTTTTCCTTCAAAACCAAATCACCAACCCGAAAGTCCCTTAGGTGAACTTTCATGTTGTAAGCTTTCTTAAGCCGCTCTTGATAGATACGTAAGTGCTCGAGAGCATTAACGCGTCGTTCGTCAAGCAACGTAAGTTGGTCTAACCGGGCCTGCCGCGCAGTGTCATCATCGATGAACTCCTGCATTGATATGCGAAGGGAAGGAATTTCCAACTCGAGAGGCATTACCGCCTCTGAGCCATACACGAGCGAAACGGAGTGGCCCCGGTTGGCATCCGAATGCTGGTGCGATAAGCCCAAAGGGCAAGTGGGATTTGGATGTGCCAATCCTTATGACTGTCTGTGACCGTCTTTTTAAGGATGGCAACTAGCATTTTGTTTGACGCCTCTGCTTGCCCATTTGCCTGCGGATAATAGGGTGTCAAAAAACTGTGCTGGATTTTGTACTTTGTGGTCAAAGCACGCACGTCTTTGTTCTTGAATGATGGCCCATTATCCGAGATTATTTTGGATGGAATACCAAAACGACATATGATGTTATGCAAAATGAACTCCACAATGCGGGGTCCTGTCGTAGAGGTTAGCGGAATTGCTTCCACCCATTTGGTAAAATACTCTGTGGCCGTTATGATAAACGTGTGACGGCCTGACGATGCAGGGGAGATCTTTCCAATTAGATCGAAGCCCCACTACGAAAATGGCCAAGCAGACCGGACTGTCTCGCAAGGCCCGGGAAGGTACGTGCATCAAATTGGCATGATGTTGACACTTCACGCACTTCTTGACATATGCGCAACAATCTCGCTCTAAATATGGCCAATAATATCCCATGCGAAGAATGCGCTTTGCAATGGCCATACCACTAAAGTGGCCACCACATGTACCATCGTGCGCTTGGGCGACTGCCCAAGTGGACTCTTGCTGGTCCAAGCAACGAAGAAGGATCCCTTCATAGCTGCGACGATACAAAATGTCTCCTATCAAGACATACTTAGCCGCTTTCTGCTTGAATGTTCGTTTTGCGGCGTGCGTCAATCCAAGGGGAAGATTACCTAACTTGAGGTAGTCTCTAATGGGTAAATACCAGTCTTGTTGATCGAAAACCTCGACAGTATGAACAACCAATCCCTTTTGAAGTTCCTCCCTAACAAATGCTGAGCGGGATAGAACTTGTAAGAACAGCGTTGTGTTGCTATTGATGGGAGTAGGGGAGAATAAGGACCCCCAGTTGGCATGTTTCAGACGATCACGGATTCGAGAGAACTTATCCGAGGATGGTTCAATCTGGATCATGTGGATTCCTGACGTCAAGTCAGAGCTTGCACGCTCCATCATGGATTGCGATAAGGTTTTGACTTGAATGGTTGTCATATCACCGGAAAGGTCTTGCGGGATTAGTGACCCCAAGGAGGCCATTGTGTCCGCAAAATGATTCGATGATCGAGGGAGTGCCTCGATGTCGTACCATTCAAGTTTTGCCAGGAATTTGTCCACAAGGGCTTTATAAGCCTACAAAAACGGGCATTTGCATTTGTATTCCCCTTTGACTTGATTGACGATTAACAGCGAATCACCAAAGATGTTTAGTCGTTTGATGTTCATGGCGATTGTTGTCTGAAGACCTAGGAGCAAGGCTTCATACTCTGCATTATTGTTGGTGCACGGGAAGTTTAATTTAAATGACAGGGGCATTGGAGCGCCCTGCGGTGTGAAGAATACAATTCCCGTGCCACCACCTTGCTCACATTTAGAACCATCAAAAAATAAGGTTATGTCGGCCCGTGACTCGGGCTCATCAGAATCTGGCGATTCTGAGACATGGAAGACCCCATCATCGGGTAGTTCTATGACTAGAGGCTGATCGTCTTCAAGAGGAGCCTCTGCTAGTTGATCGGCTATGACTTGTCCTTTGATAGATTTTTGTCCAATAAATTCTATGTCAAATTCCGTCAACAACATGATCCATTTCGCCGTGCGACTACTATGATAGGTACGACTCATCATGTATCGCAATGGATTCTCCTTAGACACAACATACGTAGTGTTGCTCAGCATGTAGTGGCGTAGCCTCTTGGTAGCAAACACCACTGCCAAGCAGAGTTTTTCAACGTATGCATAGTTAAGTTCGTAACTGACCAGGGTGCGGCTAAGATAGTAAGTAGCCTCGTTCTTTGTGAAGTTCATTCTTTTGGGCCAGCATGGCGCCCAATGCCACCTCACATGGCTGAGATGTATAAGTAGAATGGCACTCCTGGTCTAGGTGGTGCCAATACTAGCGGCGAAGCCAAGTATCGTTTGATTTCATCAAAGGCTGACTGGCACTCGTCATCCCAGTGAAATGTAACCCCTTTGTGCAATAATTTGTTCATGGGTCGACACTTGTCAGATAACTGCGCTATGAAGCGCTTAATCGACGCGACCTTTCCTTGCAGACTTCTGAGCTGCTTGATAGTGGTTGGGGGAGCCATTTCAAGGATTGCCTTGACTTTCTTTGGGTCCACTTCGATGCCTCGCTTTGAGACTATAAAACCCAAGAGTTTTCCAGATGTGACGCCGAATACGCACTTCTTGGGATTCAGTCTGACCTTATGCTCTATGAGGCGATCGAGAATCTTGCTTAAGTCACCGAGATGATCTGAGCGCAAAAGAGACTTGGCTAACAAATCATCCATGTAATCTTCCAAAGTTTTATGCATGTAATCATGGAAGATGTACGTCATGGCACGTTGGTAGGTGGCGCCAGCATTTTTAAGGCCAAAAGGCATGACCTTATAACAAAATGTCCCCCAAGGCATTGTGAACGCCGTTTTGAGTTGATCCTCAGGATTGATACGAATCTGATTGTATCCCGAGAAACCATCCATGAGGGATAGCATTTCGTGACCTGTTGTAGCGTCTACCAATGCGTCGATGCTTGGCAAGGGGAAATCATCCTTAGGACTCGCTTTGTTTAGATCTCAAAAATCAGTGCATATGCGAATCCTCCCGTCGGGCTTTTTGACGGGCACCATGTTGGACAGCCATGGCGGATAGTCCACGCAGATGACAAACTATGCATCCAACAACTTTTGCAATTCATCTTTGACCATCAAGGCCACTGTTGGGTGCATCTTTCATAGTTTTTGCTTAACTGGCTTGATTGTCGGGTCAAGCGTTAGATTATGCGTGACTAGCTACGGATCTAGTCCCGGCATGTCTCTGTATGACCATGCAAAAACCTCCTTCTTCGCTTTGAGAAGGGCAATGTAGTCGGCTTGCTCTTCAGGGGATAAGCTTACCCCCAGCTTGATAATCTATGGATTCATTGGGTCTAAGCCGATGTCTACGTCAGTCGTTTCCTCGACTGACATGTGGGATCCGTCCTCCAACTGATGTGGAGTTGGGATCAAATGGATATCATTAGCTGAGTTTAGATCTACGTTTGGAACCTCGGGTCCCTCTTCAGCTTGAAAAATATCCTGAGTTGTCCCTGGGGTAAAATGAGGCATTTCACCGAAAGGCCAATACTCTGATGGGGAGAGCGGTGAATTGACGCGATCCCAGTCGATGGCATCTATGTCTAGATGCAATGACCATGCTTGGATCGGCCGGATTGCGGATGGGTGCGGTCAAATCAATGGAGATCATGTGGATGAAATGAATTTGGTCTCCATTACCGTGGGTGTGATAACTCGAACATTCTGGATGCTCCCTATGCTCTGGATCTGGCTCTATAGGGACGGGCATGAACGGATCGGCCCTATGTGTTGATAGGAAGACGGGGTCTTCCCTCGGCACTGATGTCATGATAGGGTCTCGGGGTGGACGGTGCTCATCTTGAATTTGGAGCCATGGATCCAACACTTGGTCCCACCCCGCTGGGTCTACCCACCATTCATGCCCTAACCTTATG
Source organism: Wollemia nobilis (assembly GCA_028583015.1). NCBI lineage: Eukaryota > Viridiplantae > Streptophyta > Pinopsida > Araucariales > Araucariaceae > Wollemia > Wollemia nobilis. Next base: position 14,173,129 of record JAQPPZ010016436.1, on the reverse strand, counting down.
CCCATCTGTCCCATTAGATCTTCATGAGTTAAAGGGTGATTATTCCATCGCGCATGTCTGAGATAGATCATCTCAGTCTCATCTTCTGAATCACTTTTGGAGATCCAAAAATGTTCATTCTCTTCAACAACTGTTTGCGACATTGAGGGTTCTCCTTGTTCCAGCAAATTAATCTGGTCCCATTGCGGTTGTTCCACTCTTGGTGGAGGGACCCGATTCTCTTGACACTGTATTGACTCAACTGGAACCTCTAAGGGGAACAACTTCAAAAAGATGTCCGGACACCGTTTATGTTCTCTTTGGGGATTACTATCCGAACTTTCACCTCTCTCTTGCAAAGGAGGGGAATTACTATTGTTGCCAAGGGTGTTTGTTGACCATGGGAGGTAATCTCCCAATGTATATTCTGTATTTGGGTTGGCATAAGGATCTAATGCCAATCCACCCTTGCTGCCTATTTCTAGGCCTTGCATGTTTTCTACCAAGATGTCTAAGGGCAGGGGGTGGTTGAACCCTACTCCCGACTTATCATAAGGCATTTGATATCTTGGCTGGCAAAGGACACGCACCCCTTGCTCATACCTACCTAACCCGTATCCGTGCCAATTGCATTGGCCTAGATATCTCAGAGCGAAGTCCGGGTTCGACAAATAATTGATATTTTTAGCAAAAGGCTCTTCGTCCTCGTCCTTTTGCTTGCATGGTTCTACACCATGATCAAGGCCCCCATACACAAAATTTGTCTGGTTTGGTGGGTAACCTAAAGGAACAATTGTCCCTATGGGAAGGCGAGGTCTCCCCATGTCCTGCACTATTTCTAGCGCGGGCGTTGCTACAACATTTTGCACCAGATATTCTCCCAGGCCCGTACTGGCCATTTCAACAATAATTGTTGACGATTGAGAGGGAGGAAATGGAAGGCCTTCCTGAGTCCATTCCATGTTGGGTGGATTAGGAATCTCAGCTTCCATTGTGCTAAGTATTTCTTCTATTGAGACAGTTGATATCGTTGGCAACACCTCTTCTAGGGGTTGAGCCTCTTCCAAGATCTTTTTTCCTTTGTCCTTCTGTTTAGCCATGACAGGTGGCGTTGGTAATGAAGGAGCCGATGATGTAGATGCACCTGGCTGGGGTTTCGATGGATTAGTCATCCGTGGTGTCTACGGTATCGGACCCTGTCTAGATGGATTTAACTGGAAATCCAAGTGCGTCGATGGGAGGGTCGATTGCGGCATCAAATGCACTGCATTGCAATATTTGAAGGGTTCTAAGTCCATCGGGACTACATGTATTTCTCCTTCAAATGCATACTTCGTACACTCGGTGAGCTATCGAAGGGACACACTTCATGTCCCCGATCCATGGTCGCCCTAGCAGTATGTTGTATGCCATCTCGCCTTCCGAATGTGGCACAATGTAGGTATCGTCTTTTGTCCTACCTGGACGGGTAGAACAATTGTGCCGATTGTTGAGCATATTGCATCATTGAATGCTCGCAGTGTGTATGTTGAGGCCGTGATATGAGAGGCTGGCAGCTTCAGATGTTTTAATGCTGCAGTGGTAATGATGTTACTGGATGAGCCGGTATCTACCAACACTCTCTTGTACGGGATCCCGTTGACCCGCGCGATAACGTGCAGGGGTGGATCTGCCATGTCATTCGGTACTGCTTTAACTTCATCCTCTCTGAAGGTAATGACTGGCTCTATACATCGTTTTACATGTCCTACAAAGTTATTGAAGGAATTTGCTTCGTGAGGCTGTAATTCGATGGCTTTCAAAATTTCCATGAGAGCTTCTCGATGGGGCACTGACTGCTGTATAAGCTCATAAATGGAAAGCCTAGCCGATGTGGTCCGCAAACTCTGCGTGAGTTTGGTCCGTATCGTGACCTCGGGTCTAGGCGGAGGCAATTGCACAGTGGGTTGTTGAGGTTGCGATGTTGAAGGAACTTCTCTTGTAGCTGCCTCTGGGGCAGCTACTGGGTACTTTTTGTTCCTCGTTACTATGCTGATCATTCCCACATATCCTTGCATGGGGAGATTCTGTCGCACCTCATTAATCTGAAGAGGTTTTGCCTGTGCCTCATGGGCAGGCAAAGGGTCCTTGAATATCCCCATCTATTGATTATTTGGTGCTATGGGGTTGTCCACTGCCAATGTTTGATTATCAATTAAATCTTGTATCAGTCCTTTGAATTTCCAACATCCATTTAGGTCATGTCCCCTTCGCCTATGGAACCTACAATATAAATCCTCTCTGTATCCCTTAGGCTTGGGAGCGTTAGGATCTATGGTCTGGATCTCTGGAAGGGTGACTAAATTTGCCGCTGACAAGCGGTCAAATAAGGAGTCCCTAGACTCCGTATAAGGGGTGAATTGTCGCCTAGGGCGACGCTGCTGATTCTGCTCCTGTTTCTTATTATCTCTTTCATAACTAGGAGGCACTGCCTGGTAATTAGCCTTTTGAGGCTGTATTTCTTGCACAGGCTTAGGGACATTTATCGTGACTTGATTAACTACAGCGGGTTTTGGTTGCGTAGTCCCAGTCTTAGTGTTTTTGTTCCACTCTTTCTTTTTAGGCTTGGCGATTGCGCCCTCTCCTATTTTGATCTCTTCTATAACTCTGGCTTGCGCCAAAGCTTCTTCTAAGCTGTCATATTGCTGCAGCAGCAATAGCCCAGAGATCGATTTCAAGCAACTTTTTGCAAACATCTGTGTGAGATCAGACATAGGGGGACGGTAGGGTAGCTTAGAAAGCAAAGCCCTCCATCGATTCCCGTATGCTGCCATTGTCTCTTCCTCATATTGCCTGAGGCTGGCTAGATCACTCAGTGATGCCTTCTTCCTTGTGTTGAAAGCAAAGCGTTCAAGAAACGCATCTACTAATTGATCTAGGTTGTTTATGTTGTGTTTTGGTAACTGTGTGAACCAATCCGAGGCAGGGCCTACGAATGTGGTTATGAATGTCCTAAGCAACAATGCATCATTATCTTGGATGCCGAAGCATTGGCTTAGGAATCTTGTGACATGTTCTTGTGCGTCCTCTTCACCTTTAAAGACTGCCAATTGAGGCAACTTGAAATGTTCGGGGTAAAGAGGTGTGGGCACTGAGGGATGCACTGGATGACTGCGGAGTTGACGTAACGTGGGCTTTTGATGCCCAGAAGCTTTTGTCTCCACAGACTCCAAACGCTCTAATAGCGCTTTATATGCATTGGAAGATTTAATCTCTTCTTTCGTAACTCGTTCCCGTTGGGCAACTGGGGGCCTATGGAGGGGTGGCTGGATAGCACCTCCTCTGCCTTGATATGGCGTTTCGGCCCATTCTTCTTCTTCATACTCCTCATAAGCTTCTCGAGGAGTTATTGGGCGAGCTCGATGAACAGGAGTGGGCGCTCGCGAAGGGTGCCCATCGTCATTCTTGGGAGTGGCCTCCCGCTCATGTCTCGGGTGTCTTAAAGGCACCTCTTGGCGAGGTCTTGGGGACCTATCATGCACTATGAGGTTGTGCCTCTCGTACCTTTCCACCCTCTACGTTTGGGGGGTCTGAACCTTTTCAGGCACAGTGATGCGGAGCAGCTCATTTGTTTGGCACCGAATGCGCTCTTTATTAAGGTGATATAATTGTTCTAGCTGCTGCTGATCCTGCTCAAGCTGCTTGATCTGCGCTTGGCGGGCGGCATGTCTAGCAAATGATAGGTCAATTTGCTCTGTTGTTTTAATTCTAGGAGGCCTAGCCGCCTTTTCGATGTATCTATCTTGGTTTTGAGGATCCGGGACTTCTATGTGGCGCTTCCCTCTGTCGAGATTAGCGGCATTTACTTGAGGCTCCGGCCTTAATGGGTGATCATTATATCTAGCAGGTGCGGAAGCGCAAGGCTCCCGCGCTGTATGTTGCTCTCGAGGAATGCGATGATCTTCCTCGTTCTCCCTTTCATGGGTGTGAAAGGGGCGGGCAGAGTTAGCTCGTCCTGTGTGGAGAGCCCTGCGCTCTGGATTTTGTCTTTCTGTTCTAATGGGAGGCAAAGAAGAGGTACCGTATTCACGTTGTCTCTCCTCATGGACACTATGCCTCTCTAGCGCTTCATCGCGCTGTAGCCACTCATCTCTAGCCTCTAAAGGCGGTTGTCTACTTACATTGAGATCTACATGTAAAGCTTCTTCCCGAAAGGGGTCGTGTTGAATGGGTATACTCCAATGAGGAGGGTCCCAATAATTCCTTTTAGACATGGAATGATGTGGATTCTCTTGTGGCCCAGACCGCCAAGGCGGTATGACCAAGTCTTCAGGACTAAAGCGAAGGCGACTTGTGCCCCGCTTCTTGTGTACCTTCCGGAGCTTCTGCCCTTGATTGGGCTTGGCTACGGGTGTACACCATTGTGGTGCTTCTCTACTATCTAAACAGATTTTTATCTTGTTTATGATGATTTTTGTTTTTTGTTTACACTAAGCAGAAATGAACACACACATACACAAACCGTGATTATCTCTTTTAAGGATTAAATAGTGTGTCCTAAACTGGTTTAGTGCATTTTGATGATTTTGTTTTGTTTTTGCAAGTTTTTGAAGAACGTTTAAATGCATAATGTAGGCTCATATGACTCCCATAAATGGTCGCCCCTTCAATATACCATCGTCGGACCGATATACCAACCTCTCTATATACCCGCCCTTACGAGAGGGAGACTATAGGTACGTGAGAGCAGATGGTACGTGGAACATAGGCGGTACGGAAGGGGGATTGTCCTGTTAATGGCACCTACCATAGAAGACTTATCCTCGCGCGCATGGGAATCACCCCAACGAACACTCGGTCAGCTTTCGTCAGGATTTACGCCTAACAACAGTGACAATCGGGGGAAATGGATGCAAAGCTAAGCCAAGGTGGTGATGAACCCACCGTTGGTCTTGCTCAAGGGCTGGGGTCTTACGACCAGCTCCTTGGTTTAATTTTACCACGTGATGTGTGTGGAGTTCATTTTAATTAATAAAAATGAAGTAGGCAAAAAAAAAGAAACTTTCCCTAAGCCATGCAAACACTACAAACCGGAAAACAAGAAATAGAAATTGGAATTTTTTTTAAATTAAATAATAAAGCATGAAAATTGACTAAACTTTTTCTTTTAAATTAAAGAAATGAAATTAAAAATGAAAAATAAAATTTTTTTAATGGATTAAAACTTTTCCTAAGAAGGCAAACATGAAAAAAAAATATCAAAGAAAATGATAGGGACAGTTAGAAACCGTTACCTCTTTTCTGCCCAAATCGGTTGTCTTTTCCGCCCAAATCGGCTTTTTTTGATTCTCGGCCCGGTACCTGCAAGCACAAAAACACAAGCTTTAATCAGTTTTCGAATCTTAAAAAAAAAATAGGGGACAGGGTCCCACCGTGATCGCCATTGAAAGCATGAGATTCCGGGCGAAGGAAACACTACTTGCGATGTATTCAAAATCAAATAACTTAAGTAGAATGACATGAAATGAAAGAAGCATTATAATGAGATACAAGAATATGGAGAAATCACAACCCTTTTATTAATCTCTTTTAACCTCGGTTACAAAGATGCCTCCTCCCTTTTCAGGGGTTAGGAGCGTTAAAAGATTTTGATTACAATCATGACTTAGTGTTCCTCTTTCCGCATGCCCACATTTAAAATGGGCGGGCCAAGAGTTGCCGCCGCTAGTGTGGATGAATCCTTGACTTCTGCTCTTCCTCCTGCGATCAAAGAAACAATGACATTGTTAGTAGCACCTTGTTACGATAAAGAAATTTTGTGATAGCATGATAATGTGAACAGAAAGCATATTTTATTTAATACGTTAATTGCAAACAAAAACGTAAACAAACAACATATAGTGTGCATTGATAGATGGAAAGTGGATTGTTGTGAGGAGTGGAATCAATGTTGTTACTGGGTTAGTATTATTGCATGTAGATATATTCACTAAAATCTTCTAAAATCTAGATTAGACGTAAAGTGTAATGCAAGATATACTCGAATAGAAAACGTAATGCATGATATATTCGGACGTAAAGTGTGAACTATTTAAACAACATAAAGCATAATGCAAAACAACACGCATGATAATGGATAAATTAAAAATGAAACTAGTAGAGAGGTGCGGGGCCCAAGCGGGCCGCCCCGTTAAAACTTGACTTTGACGCCAATCCACTAGGGATGGGCTCAAAATCTCAGAGAATGTGGTGTCGGCGAATCGATGGATTACTGTGGTCCAATGTCGGGTTTGAAGGTTCGGATTCACCTTCTAGCAGCCACCAATAACCTCCCTTGCGAAAGAGATTACGGGTGTAGAAGGGATGAATTCGAAAAGGAGTGCAATCGGGTGTTTGGTTTGACAGCACTTCGTTGCTTTCAAAATGCCGCCAACTTGTCTTTTGGGTGGAAAAATCCACCATTTTATAGACCCGGGGGTCTCTTTGAATAGGCGTGCATAAGCGCCACGTGTTGGTCATAGGTGCCATGTGGCGGTCGTGTCTCCACGAGAGAGGAAAGTCCTCCACGACTCGGGCTTTCATGAATGCCACTGTGACAGTCCTCCAACGGCCCACGTAACTGACTGACTTCCACTACCAATTGTTTAATGCCCATTTTTGTATCTTTGTCAAAATGCTTGTATTTGTTTAAAGTCTGCCTTTGTTGGTTAACGTGCACTTTTAATTGTTTAATGTCTGCTTTTAACGGGTTGAATTCTGCCTTTGAATGCTTAAAATCTGCCCAGTCGCAAATGCCGAAGTGTCACGATATCGCGACATCGCGATATCGCGACACTTCGGCCAAGGCCCCTTTGGGCCTTAGGTGTCGTGATATCGCGACGTCACGAAATCGCGACACCCTTGGCCCTTCGGGCCTTAGGTGTCGCGATTTCACGACGTCGCGAAATTGTGACACCCTCGGCCGAAGCTCCCCTTCGGGCCTTAGGTGTCACGATATCGCGACGTCGCGAAATCGTGACACCTTCGACCGAAGCTCCCTTTCGGGCCTTAGGTGTCACGATTTCTTGCATCGCGAAATCGCGACACCCTCGGCTGAAGCTCCCTTTCGGGCCTTAGGTGTCGCGATTTCGCGACGTCGCGAAATCGTGACACCCTCGATCGAAGCTCCCTTTCGGGCCTTAGGTGTCACGATTTCACGACGTCGCGAAATCGTGACACCCTCGGCCGAAGCTCCCTTTGGGCCTTAGGTGTCGCGATTTCGCGACGTCGCGAAATCACGACACCTAAGGCCAAGCTTCCTTCGGGCTTTAGGTGTCGCGATTTCGCGATGTCGCGAAATCGCGACGTCGCGTTTCGCGACATCTAAGGCCAAGGTTCCCCTTTGGGCCTTAGGTGTCGCGTTTCGCGAAATCGTGTGTCGCGATTTCGCGACACCTAAGGCCAAGGTTCCCCTTTGCTTAAGGCTTGCTTGCTTAAGTTTTGCTTTGAATTTAAGGCTTGTTCTTGCTTAAGTTTTGCTCTTCCTTAAGACTTTGTTTTGCTTAAGACTTTGTTTTGATAAAGGCTTTGTTTTGATAAAGGCTTGCTTACTTTGATTAAGACTTTGTTTTGATAAAGGCTTTGTTTACTTTTCGACCTTCTGAACTGCTATGTAAGTGGCTAGGACCACTGTAAGACCTCTGAGGGCTGCCCTGAAAGCTGTGTATGTCAATGCGATCAGTGTTTGTAGTCACTTAATCGGATTGGTGTTGTTTTGGTGTCTACAGATGCCCCTTTTTGGGAAGCGTTGCGGGTGATGTAGTGTTGAGCAAAAATAGATAACCAAAGCACTAATGATTAGGGTTTCTTGGTAACCTAACCAAATTTTGATGCCCCAAGTATGGAAAGGGCATGCATTCTTGAATCCTTGCTTCTGACGAGCTAAGGAATTTGATTTCAAGTGTTAACCTGTTTTGGTGAGGTGTGACTTGAGCTTGGACATTGATCATTCATGATTAGGCAAAGGGCACAACCTTTTGTCCATGGGGGAACCTTGTGTTCATGATTCACGAAATGCCAAGTGTTTGATCAATTTAATGATTGCTTGTTTACTGCCCCAAGCAGGAGCGTGATTGTCTTTGTCAATGATTCTCTGAATGCATGTCATTGCCTTGATTGGGTGTGTGCTTATTGATTGGTGAGGCCTTAGGTGTCACGATTTCATGCCATCACGAAATCGCGACACCCTCGGTCAAAGCTCCCTTTTGGGCCTTAGGTGTCGTAATTTCGCGACGTCACGAAATCGTGACACCCTCGGTCGAAGTTCCCTTTCGGGCCTTAGGTGTCACGATTTTGCGACGTCGCGAAATCATGACACCCTCGGCCGAAGCTCCCTTTCGGGCCTTAGGTGTCACGATTTCGCGACGTCGCGAAATCACGACACCCTCGACCGAAGCTCCCTTTCGGGCCTTAGGTGTCGCGATTTCGTGACATCGTGAAATCGCGACACCCTCGGCCTTAGGTGTCGCGATTTTGTGACATCACGAAATCGCGACACCCTCGGCCGAAGCTCCCCTTCGGGCCTTAGGTGTCACAATTTCGTGACGTCGTGAAATCGTGACATCGTGATTCTGCGACACCTAAGGCCAAGGTTCCCCTTTGGGCCTTAGGTGTCACGATTTCATGACGTCACGATTTCGCGACATCTAAGGCCAAGGTTCCCCTTTGGGCCTTAGGTGTCACGATTTTGCGACGTCGCAAAATCATGACGTCGTGATTTCGTGACATCTAAGGCCAAGGTTCCCCTTTGGGCCTTAGGTGTCACGATTTCACGACACCTAAGGCCAAGGTTCCCCTTTGCTTAAGGCTTGCTTGCTTAAGTTTTGCTTTGAATTTAAGGCTTGTTCTTGCTTAAGTTTTGCTTTTCCTTAAGACTTTGTTTTGCTTAAGACTTTATTTTGATAAAGGCTTGCTTTTGAATTTGATTAAGACTTTGTTTTGATAAAGGCTTTGTTTACTTTTCGACCTTCTGAACTGCTATGTAAGTGGATAGGACCACTGTAAGACCTCTGAGGGCTGCCCTGAAAGCTGTGTATGTCAATGCGATCAGTGTTTGTAGTCACTTAATCGGATTGGTGCTATTTTGGTGTCTACAGATCGTGAAAATTCGTAGGCACTCACTATGTTATTTGATCAAAGGTAAGGGCTTAGTCAACCAAATGCACATAGTATTTATACCATTGTGCCATATCCCTTTGGACATCGGTGGAGGGGTAAAATACTTTTGATGTCGGTGCTTTAAATTAAACCTTTTGCCCTTATAAACCTAACCTTAGGGTTAATTAAATTAAATTATAAATTAATTTATAATGAAATTATTATAATTAATTTAATAAATTTAGGTCTTAACATTAGACATTTAATATTATAATAAAATATTATAATATTATTTTTCTTGGGCCTTCATATTGCTCCTTTAGACCTTATCTAACCACCTTGAATATTATAATAAGATATATTATAATATTATTTCCCCTAGGACTAAAAGTATTATTTCCCTTGCACTGCTTACTAAAATTGACTCTTGACATCCTTCCTTTTGTACTGATTACTGAAATTGACTCTTGACATCAATGACAATAAAACTTGCTCATATTTCCAACAATATTCCCATTTGTCATTGATGGCAACCCATTTACCTTTTACCATTTCCTTTACCTCTTTCTATTCTACTCCCTGTGAGAAACTCCTCCCCATGACTAAATGCTCTACCCCTAACTCAAATATCTCCCCCTTTGACATCAATGGCAAAGGGTCACCGTTGGGACTCGGGACTAAGAATGAGAATTTTATCTTAGCCCCTCCCCCACCTCCTCTCTTGAGGTGGTTAATTTTTGGGTGGGAGTATCTCTACTCCCAACATGCATTGATATTTACCTTTGTCCACCTTCTTCCTCAACTGATCCTTATGATTCCTTTGACTGTTCCTATTCTTGCTTGTCTCTATAAGTTCTACTCTACACCACTTGGCTATATGCCCAATATTATTGCACTTAAAACACTTAATGTTTTTATTTCTTAAAGGTACAAATGTCTTGGGGTTTCTCCTGGTGAAGCCATATCCATTCTTGTCATGAACCCTGCAATTAACTACCTTGTGACCAAATTGATTACAAGATTAGCAATACCGTTGAAAAATATGTATGTTTCTAAAATTCCCATATTCTTGTCTTTCATATGTCCTGCACTGTGTAGCCTTGTACCCAAACCTATGACATGAGAAGTATCATCCATTGAAACTACCTTGTCTTGACCCCATTGGTCGCTTAGTCTCTTTTACCCTATGCTTCTTGCTATTCCATATATTCCTCATTTGTGCATTTTTCCTTCTCTTATTGAACTTTCTATTGTCTAACTCATCCTCAGAAGTCTCAATTTCTCTTACACTCTCCTCTTCTAAAGTTTCTTCTTCTTCAGAGTTTGAGATTGACTCCTATCCTTGTTCTTTTTGTACCTGTTCAAAACTAAGTCCTGTCTTATTTGATGAAGATCTTTGTGCCTTGAAAATTTTATCTAATTTCTTTGAGCTTCTTAAAAACCTATGTAGCTCATATTTATACTCTTTTACTTTCTTCCTGTTGGCATTTTTGCCACATTGATTCTCATTGATGAATGCATTAATGTATCGTTGGGGATCTGACCTTTGATTGATGCAGCTTGGGCGAAAAAAGGAGAAAAATTGAGCAAAAAATGGCTAAGTCTGAAAATTGTAGCGACGCGCTGACATGTTGCAGAATCGCGGTCAACGCAGTCAACGCAGGCAGGTTGGCGGAACCGTCGCGATATCGCGACGTGTTCCGAAATCGTGGGTCGGCGGGCAGAAAAAGCACTAAGTCTGAAAACATGCAGCGATTCGCTGACATGTCAGCGAATCGCGACCCGGTGAGCGTCGAAGGCAAAAAGTGAAAACTTGCAGCGCGTCGCTGACATGTCAGCGAATCGCGACCAAAAATGGTGTTTTGTACGGCGATGGAAACATGTAGCGAAATCGCGACATGTTCCGATTTCGCGGGGCAGAGCGCAAGGAGGAGCCAACGGCGGAAACATGTAGCGAAATCGCTACATGTTCCATTTTCGCGGGTCAACGGTGGTCAAAGCGTACTGAATGATAAGACGTCGCGATTTCGCGACCCGTCGCGATTTCGCGACCCGTCGCATTTTCGCGACTGCGCGAGTTTTCCCGCCAAGTGCAATATGAACGGCCGAAAGGGTTTTTTCGATTTTCGATGATTTAATGCTAACCCGAATTAAATATTTTGCGGATTTCCGAGGCGGTTAAATTCGAAGAAGCGCCCGGGTCACCAAAATTAAAGGATTTATTGGTTCAAAGTATTGGTTCGTGGATTATTTTAACGGCTTCATGCACATGTTTGAAAAACGAATTTAATGAAGGGCCGCGAACGTTTCATGGCATTTAATTTTTATTTCCTCGAGGCCGCTATTAAGGGGTCGTGTTCCTGATTTTCAAGATATTATTGTAGATCACGAGGAAGTTGGTTTTAATTATTTAATGCTGCAAAGAGGACGGACCTCTATAAAAACCAATGTAATTTTCATTTGCAAAGGTTGGAAAAACTTGCTGCTAAAAACTGGAAGTGCATTTGCAAGAATAAATTATTGGCTTCGAATTTTTCAAGCAGTTGTTTGGGTGATTGTCTTTTCTGTTCGTTGCATTTCTAATCAAATTTATATTCCTTGAGTGCTGTTACATTCAAATTCTGCATATTGGATTTGAATATTGCTTATAAGGATATGATTCTTGGAGTGTAGTCTTGGAGAGATTTTCTCGCATACAGTTGTGTGGGAGTTGAGTCATTATATTCTCGTTGCTTGCTGTTGCCGCACTTTAAGTTTTCTGCTGTTGTTCTTCCGATCCCATAACTCCGGCCGGTGGCCATATTTCTTTTCTTTCTGCAACTTTTAATCTCTTTCCAGCAACCCTATCTTAAACCCATTTTTAGAGTAGTAAAGGGAACCAGCCCACTCTGGAGATTGGGCTGGGAGCCATTTCTTGCTTCCGACCTTTCAATGTTGGCCGGGTCTAGGGCGCAATTGTAAAAATCCTTTCCTGTGGCAGATTCGTGACCAACAGTTTTTGGCACGCCCGGTGGGACAGACTGTTTCTGTCTCCAAGAATTCATAATCGGTGGGATACGCATAATTTTCCAAAGTGATAACCCCACCGGTGCCAACATTTTTTGGCACGTTTTAACACCCGGAGGTCTCAAGATTTGATGAGCTGTCTTGGCCTCACAGCGGAGATTTGTAAGTTCATCTGGCGACTTTGCTGAGTTGAAGATCTGTTCGTGGACGCCTATTGTTTTAAAAAAAAAAAAAAAAAAAAAAAAAAGAATTCAAAGAATGTTTTTTCTGGCGACTCTGACTTAATGGCGATGGCCGTGATTCCATGAGACCACTGCCACAAAGGCGAGGGTTTTTTCTATATGGGATGATCCTGGCCCTCTGAATCTGCAAGTTCGACATGAAATTCCCGAAGGTGCCCTGAAGAACCTGGCAAAATATGACGGTACCGAAGGCATGGCTCTGACACATGTTGAAGATATTGCTATTACGTCCATGATCCATGTCATAGAACACGAAGATGTTATGATCCGACTTCTGGTTCGATCTTTGGAAGGAAGAGCATTGCAATGGTACAGATTGCTCAAATGTCAAAGCATCAGCTCATGGGATGATCTCGCGGGAGCACTGATCAAAAGATTTGATGAAGATCCTTTCTAAAGTTCTTTGGATCTCTACCAATATTTCATGTACATCAAGAGAGCACCTCAAGAAAGCATCACGGACTTCAATGTCCGATTCTTGAGAAGCTGGCAGAGAATTCCAGAAAAGATCCGTCCATCACCCACCCAAGCCCTCCTCTTTTATGTTCGAGCTTTTAATTCTGACATAGGTCTCTTTTTGCTGCAGTCAGGTGAACAACAGTTCCCACAAATATTCGAGGAAGCAGTGCGAGCAGAACAGATGTTGCACTTATCAGGAAAGTTACCGTGGGGAGAAACTCCATTACCTTCTCCGATGGTTGCTGCTCCTGTTTACCCTGCACATTCATGCCAGCTCCCTTATACTGTACAGAAACCTGAGATGTCGTTGTGTGGAGCTCAAGGGACAGATCTCATCCAAAGCCAAGGATTGGCAATGAACAATATGGTTGCTTGCAGTTTTCATAAGGAGATGGATCCAGAGGATATAAGCAAAGAAGAAGAACCTGAGCACCAAGAAGGCATAGCTGTGCATGACATGCAAGCATTTAGTCAGAACCTGTTAAATATGTCAGATCAACGGGTAGAGTCTGAAGAGATCCTGAAGAAGGAAGCTGATATTTGGACAATTCCTGTGATCGGATCCGGGAGTTGGAGGAACCTGTTTTCGATCCACGGTCGAGAGAACTTTTCAAGATGGTGGGGTTTCTTTTCCGCATTATTTGTCAGTTGTGTAGGTCTTGGCATGTATGATAACTTGCCAGTATCAGCACCATGGAGAACTTCAGGAAGGAGCCAGCCTAATTTCAAGGACCGACTTAAGTATGATCAGATCTGGTCGGGACATTGCAGATTTACCGGATAACATTCTGAGATTGGGTGTCTGGTGGCGACATGCCAATCATGTCGTGCATTATTGTATATAGTATTTTGAAAAAAACAAAAAAAAAAATAGAAAAAGAAGAAGAAAAAAAAAAAAAAAGTGGTATTGTTTTTATTTGTTCATCTCGGCTCTTGTTGCTGCGAGCCGTAGATGCTTGTTTTTTCCTTTGTTTTTCTCCTCCCAACAGTTTGGTGGCTTTCTAGCACTTTCTTCTTTTCCCTTCCCCGTTTCCTCTCTTTCCTTTCTTCATCTTCTTCCTTCTGTTTCTTCTGCATTAAATCAAAATAAGCCACAGCTGTTGTTTCTTTTTCCTTTTCTATTTTTTCCCGTCCCTTCTTATCCCTTTCCTCTAAGTTTAGTCTTTTATGCATTTATTTCACAGCTTTCCTAGTTCCATTCCCACTCCATAACTTCGTTCATTTTCATTTCATCATTCCATTGCAGTCACCGCTTGCGCAATCGCAGGAGCTCACTCCACTATCGCATTCCATTTGTCGCATTTCATAACCAGTCATATGCAGGTTCTTTCAGTTTCAGCTTTTTCAGCAGAAGATGATTGCAGCAGTCCCCTGACATGTTTTGCAGCAGCTTGTTTACAGTTCCAATATGACTCGTGCCCAATGGACTAAGGCCTGGATTCTTGCATACAGCGAGCTGTATACCCCGCGAGCCGCCAAGAATGTTGGCATTTTTGCCACATTGATTCTCATTGATGAATGCATTAATGTATCGTTGGGGATCTGACCTTTGATTGATGCAGCTTGGGCGAAAAAAGGAGAAAAATTGAGCAAAAAATGGCTAAGTCCGAAAATTGCGACGACGCGACGACATGTTGCGGGAATCGCGGTCAACGCGATCAACGCGAGCCAGGTTGGCGGAACTGTCGCGATATCGCGACGTGTTCCGAAATCGCGGGTCGGCGGGCAGAAAAAGCACTAAGTCTGAAAACATGCAGCGATTCGCTGACATGTCAGCGAATCGCGACCCGGTGAGCGTCGAAGGCAAAAAGTGAAAACTTGCAGCGCGTCGCTGACATGTCAGCGAATCGCGACAGAAAATGGCGATTGGTACGGCGATGGAAACATGTAGCGAAATCGCGACATGTTCCGATTTCGCGGGGCAGAGCGCAGGGAGGAGCCAACGGCGGAAACATGTAGCGAAATCGCTACATGTTCCATTTCGCGGGTCAACGGTGGTCAAAGCGTACTTTGAATGATAAGACGTCGCGATTTCGCGACCCGTCGCGATTTCGCGACCCGTCGCATTTTCGCGACCTGCGCAGTTTTCCCGCCAAGTGCAATATGAACGGCCGAAAGGGTTTTTTCGATTTTCGATGATTTAATGCTAACCCGAATTAAATATTTTGCGGATTTCCGAGGCGGTTAAAGTCGAAGAAGCGCCCAGGTCACCAAAATTAAAGGATTTATTGGTTCAAAGTATTGGTTCGTGGATTATTTTAACGGCTTCATGCACATGTTTGAAAAAACGAATTTAATGAAGGGCCGCGAACGTTTCATGGCATTTAATTTTTATTTCCTCGAGGCCGCTATTAAGGGGTCGTGTTCCTGATTTTCAAGATATTATTGTAGATCACGAGGAAGTTGGTTTTAATTATTTAATGCTGCAAAGAGGACGGACCTCTATAAAAACCAATGTAATTTTCATTTGCAAAGGTTGGAAAAACTTGCTGCTAAAAACTGGAAGTGCATTTGCAAGAATAAATTATTGGCTTCGAATTTTTCAAGCAGTTGTTTGGGTGATTGTCTTTTCTGTTCGTTGCATTTCTAATCAAATTTATATTCCTTGAGTGCTGTTACATTCAAATTCTGCATATTGGATTTGAATATTGCTTATAAGGATATGATTCTTGGAGTGTAGTCTTGGAGAGATTTTCTGCATACAGTTGTGTGGGAGTTGAGTCATTATATTCTGTTGCTTGCTGTTGCCGCACTTTAAGTTTTCTGCTGTTGTTCTTCTGATCCCATAACTCCGGCCTGTGGCCATATTTCTTTTCTTTCTGCAACTTTTAATCTCTTTCCAGCAACCCTATCTTAAACCCATTTTTAGAGTAGTAAAGGGAACCAGCCCACTCTGGAGATTGGTCTGGGAGCCATTTCTTGCTTCCAGCCTTTCAATGTTGGCCGGGTCTAGGGCGCAATTGTAAAAATCCTTTCCTGTGGCAGATTCGTGACCAACACTTCCTTAGTGAAGCTACTTCTTGTTCTAGTTTTTCACATTCTAAAACCTTAGCTTCTAACTTCTTTTTAAATCTCATTATTTTAGCTATTGAGTTGGTTATATCCTCTATAATATTTCATTTCAATTCATCAGATTCTTGAAATTGAAGTTTAAGTTTTGAGTTTTGCTTTCTTACCTTTATTAATGCATCAAGGGTAGAAATAAGCTTACTCTCAAGATCAACATCTCCTTCCTCTGATTCTTCCTCTATTATTTTACCTTTAGGATCATCTTTATTGCTTTATGATTCATCATCAATAGGAAAATTTCCTTCTTCTTCTATTACCATAGGAATACTTTCTTATGGTCCTTCAAGAGCATCATCATATTCATCTTCACTAAAACTAAATCCATTCCTTGTACAACTATCTTCAAGATGACCAAAGTTATCACATCTAAAATACTTGAGAATTATTGGTAATATTTTTCTAACCATTTTTTTTATTCTGCGAGAAATATAATTTCTTCTTCATCATTATTTGAGGAACTTTCATCACTATCACTAGAACTTTTACCTTCCTTGTTTGCATAAAAAATATTCTTATACCTTTAGAAAAAATTATTTCCTTTCTTGCCTTGTCCATACCTGCTTTTCTTTTGGAACCTATGTTTTCTTGTTTCCCTGTTCTTATGATCCTATTATTCTTCATATTCACTGCCATTTATAAATTATGGATAATCAATTGCATAGTGACCATATTTATAATAATTAAAACATCTAACTTATTTCGTACCTTTATACTTTCTTGAGTCCTTGTTCCTTATGCCATAATTTGCTTCTTCATCATTGGATGACTCATTGCTTGAATCTGACTTCTTACCCTTTGTCTTCTTAGTAGCTTTGAAGGTTGCTTATTTTTGGGAAATAGGTTCCTATTTTATTCTCATCTCAAAAGCTCTGAGAATTCCATGTAATTCATCTCTTGTCAAAAGTTCAATATCTTTTGACTCTTCTATAGCTGAAATATTTTCACTACACCTCTTTGGGAGTGACCTTAAAATCTTATCACAAACATTTGTTTATTAAAATTTAAGCCCAATTCCTTGCATGGAGTTAACAACATCATCCACATGAAGTAGGCATGCAATAATGTTTTTCTCATCTTTCATTTTGAGGTCTTCAAATGTTCTCTTGTAATTTTGCAAATTTAACCTGTTGACCTATTTGTCTCCTTCGTATATACCTTTCAACTTGTTCCAAATTTTCTTTGCTGATGTGCAATGCATAACCTTTATAAAATATATTTCATGCAAACCCTTTAAAATTCCATTCATTGCCTTTGAATTATTCAGATGTAGGATATTACCATCTTTATATGTAGGCGGAGTAGTTGGTAGTATGTAACCATTCTCTACTGCTTCCCATATTTTATTTCCAAGTGCCATTAGGTGAATCTTCATTCTCATACGCCAAAGTATACAATTATTCCCATAAAAAAAATGGTGTTGAAATCCTTGAAGATCCATTCTGAGAATCCATCTATGTTATTGTGATCTTTTCCTTCAAGCTGTTAAACTATTCCGAAGGAACCCGCTCTGATATCAATTAAATAACACAAGCTTATATTGAGAGGGAGAATAATAGTATAAGACCACTTTTTACTTTTCTTTCTCAAATAATAATATCCAATATATCAATGTCAATATCAACAGAAGTAATTAAATCAATGCACAAATCACCATGTACAATAGAGACACCAATTTAACGTGGTTCACCCAATGTGGGATACTCCATGGACAAAATATTTCACTAAAATTTTCTCAACAAATCTCTTGGGAATCCTTCCCTATTACAAAGTTTATGGACCTCTGTCCTAAGGATACATCAATATCCTAATAAATTTTATGGATATCTATCCACAGGAGACACTAATCCCCTCAGCTGGTTCATGGATCTCTATCCATAGGAGAACTCCTTCTCCTCTCCTCTGGAAGGTGATCCTCTAGAAGACTACTGCCTCCACTACACTAGCTTGTGAATATCTCTCCACAAAAGACTCTATACTCACTCAAAAGATATTTGTCCTCACTACTCTGGATAATGGATCTCTATCCACTGGAGAAAACTATCCTCTACTTTGTCCCCACTAAAGCTTACTCTCATAGTTGTCTCAAATCTACACTAAACACAGTACTTTGGTCTAGCACACATATCTCAATATATGTATCTAATCTGCACTAAATATAGTCCTTCGATCTACCATAAATCTATTCAATATCTATCTCTGGTCTGGCACAAATCTACCCTTAAATCTGCACCAAAATATATCCTCAAATTTGTCCTCAAGCCTTAACACAAAGCTTGATCTAATCACTAATCAACTCTGCTATATCTTCCCCAAAACTTAACTCAAGGTTTAAACAAATCAATCAATCAACTCTGCTCTCAAGTCTTCTCAAAGACTTACCTCAAATCTATCCACAAGTCATCTCTAGAACTTACTCAAACTGCTCTCAAGTCTTCACCAAGACTTACCTCAATTTTGCATTGTAAGCTTCCACAAAAGCTTACACTAATCTATCCACAATTATTCACCAAGAATTACCTCAAATTTTATCAATAAGTTCTCACTAGAACTTGTCCAATATGCTCAATAAGTCTTCACTAAGACTTACCTCAAATATATATTGTAAACTTTTAGAAAAGCTCACCTAACTCAGTCCTTAAGTCCACTCTAGGACTTACTTCAAATCTGCTCACAAGCTTTCACAAAAGCTTGTTTAACTCTATCCTGAAGTCCACTCTTGAACTTACTCAAATTTGTCCACTAGATTTCACAAAATATTATTCAACTCAACTCAATCTATCACAGAAAACCTCTTCAATCACACAAACAAGTTTCACACAAAATCTTGTTTGACTTTAGAAACATATAGAGAATGGTTAGAGACTCAATATGTTTCACACTCACTAAATACTTACAAAACTCAACTTAATATCTTTTAGAAAACCTCTTCAATCACTCAAACAAGTTTCACTCAAAATCTTGTTAAACCACAGAAACATATAGAGAATGGTAAAAGACTCAATGTTTTTCTTTCAAACTCTTTTAAAATCAATTAATAATAAATAACAATTTGTTTCATAGAAATTGAACTATCACTCCAACACTCTCAATAAATAATGCTCATCCAAATTCACTCAACCATTCACTCAATGAAACATAACTTGCTTACAAATCCTAACCAAGTGTTTCACTATACTTCCAATAAATCTCACTATGAAACTCAACCTTGACTCAAGATGATTCCAAATTCACATAACAATGATACTCGTGATATTTCTCAAACCCTAGTCAAGCATATGAAAGCTTACTCCAATAATTCCAACAATGCTTATAAAAAAATATCACATAATAAGTACACTCATGATCTTGCACAAACCCTAGTTCAAGATAGTTCTCAATCTCATACTCAATTGTATTCACAAACATTCAACAAACATGCATGTGAAAACTTACTCAACAATACTTATCAAACAAACATTTTCACTCCAACTTAGCATTCACAACATCCAACCCAACAATATTTCACTCACAAGGATGATATACTCTTACATTTTGTTTGATGCAGAGTTGACCTCAAAACCTTTCTCAATCACAATTAACCTCTTTGCCAATCTCAAAGGTTAGGTAGCAAAAACCTTCTCAAAATTTCATTCAAATATACCCTCAAAATATTTTACCATACAAAACATTAAATCTCAATTACACCTTATAATCTCCACACTCTTAACCACTACTTAAAACCCTAGATCTCAAATTAACTTGGCAAAAATTAAACTTAAAAAAATACCTTATACCTCCCTTTAACTCAAAAAGTTCATGCCACTTTAAAAACCTTAGGAGCCAAATTTAATTAAAAATTAAATACCTCTATTTTCCTCGATGGGATTCGATCCTCCGATGTGCCGCCACCATCGCCCTTATTGTAGCCCAATTACTACGTGATGTTAGGTGCTCATGTTGGTAGACAAAAGTGCCTTGTGTGCTTTGTCTTTTGGGATGGACACCAAAACCAAAAAGATGCCAAAGAAACACTCCTAGGCCTGCTACCAGGATTCAATCATGGGACCTCCTGCTTGTCAACGTTTCAATGCATAACTGCTTAGCTCTAATCCAACCACCAGGTTTGCAATGAGGCTTTAAGACTCCTATATTTTATTCGTTCGATGAACACCGAATAATAAAAAAGTTAACCTTTTTCTTACACGCAGATCACGAAAATTTGTAGACACTCACTATGTTATTTTATCGAAGGTAAGGGCTTAGTCAACCAAATGCACAAGGTATTTATACCATTGTGTCATCTCCCTTTGGACGTAAGTAGAGGGGGAAAATGCTTTTGGTGTCGATGCTTTAAATTAAACCTTTTTCCCTTATAACCCTAACCTTAGGGTTAATTAAATTAAATTATAAATTAAGTTATAATAAAATTATTATAATTAATTTAATAACTTTAGGTCTTAACATTAGAACTTTAATATTATAATATTATTTTTCTTGGGCCTTCCTATTGCTCCTTTAGACCTTATCTAACCACCTTGAATATTATAATAAGAGATATTATAATATTATTTCCCTTAGGCCTAGAAGCAATATTTCTCTTGCACTACTTACTAAAAATGACTCTTGATATCCTTCCTTTTGCACTACTCACTAAAATTGACTCTTGACATCAATGACAACAAAACTTGCTCATATTTCCAATAATGTCTATGCTAACAAGGGTGGAAGCGGCTTGCAAACTAGGTTTGAATCACCTCGAGACATCTCCCTTCATGCACATGTATAACATGTGGGACACATCCAAGGGAACTCATATGCATAGTCTGTGGTTATAATAATATCAATTGGACCTTCAAAATGCTATCATTTACTTCACATAGATGAGCTATATGACCATAGTAATTGATCTAAATAGCCATAGATTATCTAATAGTCTCATGTCCCTTGTCCCTAGCATTGATGTTTTAGTCTCTTAATTCATTGTATTTTTTTACTTTGTCATTTCCATTTACCCTAAAATTCCTCATATTAGCATTAAAATACACACATAAGGAAGAGGTAAACTCAAAACACATTCATTAATGCATCAATACACACATTAGAGTAAGTTGATAAGGAAGGCATATAATAACAAAACATAATTAATCACACATATATAATAATATAGAAGGATGAATCGATATATATTGATGTTTAATATATCATATAATTCTATATGCTTTCATATTCCATTTGAACCCTTATTTATAGAGCCCAACTAGACAAATTTGAATCCTTCTAGGTTGCCACCTCCTAAATTGTTCCAACCACTTTTCCATCTCCTTGGTAGATGTATTTCATAAACATCACATAGGAATATGGGTTCAAACTACCTCTTTGGTTCTTATGTTTGATTAGTTACCCGTTTACAACATGAGTTTTCACTGACTCTTTTATTCTCATGTTTCTATGAGGGTACCCTCACCATGATTATTTTACATCATCGTGTAACATTTAAAATATTCCATCCTACACTTGGGGTGTGCATCTACAACCCTCTACATAATTATATTTGCTTGTAGTCATCCTTGGATGTATTTCTACCTCATTGATTAATCTTCACATACCAAGTGTTTCAACTAGCTAATTTATAACCATATCACATAAGGTTTTTTCATGTAATTAATCCATAACTATCACTGAATTTTATTGTGGTCTCCCTTGACCACTTCCAAACCATGTGGTTCACCTCAACCACCACCATACTTTTGGTTACTTGGAACAACCTCTAAGGAGTTTTTTATGGATTACCCACAATCACTTAATTCACATAATTTTCTAACTTAATCTTTAGACCACACTTTATATTGTTGTGAACTATATTACCATGGCCTTGACTATGCCAAAAAAAAATCATATTATATTCAACGTACAATAATATTTATTCACTTTCATTTCACAACATTCCTTGTCTTTGACATGACAAACAACCCACCATACCACTATATATGATAATATTTTAAGGGTGTCGAGTACCACCAATCATGAATACCATATACATCTTCAAATAATTATGTTGGTTCTTCAATGATAATAATTTTTAAACACATAAAACCCCATACACTTCTTGTTTGACATGAGATAATTACATGACACTTTTATCTCAAGCATATTCAACACAACTTATGTAACCCAATACTCATGACAACATATTTTTTAAACAAATATAATAACTTACCCCTGCATTTTCTTGCATTTTTTTAACAACAATTATAAGTATTTATTTACTCAAAAAGTTGTGTAGATCCAAATATCTCTTGTTTTTTATGTTACCCCATGGAGACCTACAACCATGAGGGAAAATTTTGGAAGTCTTCGATGATTTGAACCCTTTACCATTACCTAAGGGTTAACTAGAAATAAAAATAGAAAAATTATTGATATTGCGTTGAAATTTGGGAAGATTATGAGCCTACACATGTGATTTTTTGGAATAATTGTATCATTGTCAAAGACAATAAAAACTTCCCCAAAGACCATGTCAACATTTTTCTTGGTTTTACCAAGGAACCCGTGCCACATGCCCTTATGAATCCATAACTTATTGTTCATACCATAGATCCTCTTACATAGGACCTTGATGCATTAAGGGTTGCACACCACATCATGAGTATCATGCATAATTAGTAGTGATATATCCAATCTAGCATACCTCCTCTATAGTTCCCTACACATATTGAGGATCAAAACAATAGTGGAAAATGCCCATGTCATATAATAATGTAGATCTTCAATAAGCACTTGACACTTCTACTTTTGCTTAAAGGACACATTAAGGATGGCCTTAGTGGGTATGATCTACCACATAGTGTTGAACTTAGTATGGAACTGAGAGGGGGGGTGAATCAGTGTGGCATTCCAAATCCATGAATTAATAGCTCTAAAAACCACAGCAATTAAAACTTATAAACAAATATAATAAGTACAGCAAGAGAACATCACACAACATAGATTTTTAACGAGGTTCACCAAAATGGCTACTCCTCAAAAAGAATGGCTGCTTGGACTACCATCCAAATCCAGCCTCTTGCAAAGCACCAACTTTACAATTTGTTTACCAGCACCAACTGGAAGGAGCACCAACCCCTTATTTATCTGCACCAACAGAAAGGAGCACCAACCCCTAATTTGCCAGCACTAACTGGACTTCAATTTTGAATGAAAATGTTTGACAAATACCTTTGTTATTGCAAGACTCTAACTGATATACTTCACCTTTGCAATATCTGCACACTCTACTCTTTCTTGCGCAATCTCTTCACACAATCTACTGCATTGCTATAGCCAAACTTTGCAATCAACTTTGCCCTTTGTGCTCTCTGCACATTCTGCTTTCTCTGCTCACACGCTTCGCACACTCTGTGTCATTCCACACTCTGCTCTCTGTGCGCATTCACAATCGCACTTCGAACAACTCGTCACAACTAGGTCACATTATGCACTTTGCTATCATCTCGTCGATTCTATGCTATCTGCACTTTTACGGACGCATCTCGCACTTCAACATTCACCCCATCGATTCCTAAATCTCCAAACAGCCCTACTTATATACTTGAGATTTTGAGATGAAAACCCTAATAGTAGTCGATTGATTATGCAAATGCAAACCCTAATCTTGGTCGGCTGCAAACCCTAAACATGGTCGGCTGCAAACCCTAAATGTGGTCAATTGCAAACCCTAAAATCTGTCAGCCTTCATTGAATGACTTTTGAACTTCCTATCCACTGCATTATTAGATCTAACTGCCTGAGTTGACAACAATGACAAAACTCTTGCAACACCTTGCTCAACAATCTCCCCCTTTGGAATTGTTGGCAACACTTGTGTACATTCCTGTAACTCTTCTCCCCATTTGTCAATAATACCAAAGGGTTGCTGTAGACTCCCCCTGAGTCCATACACACCATTCTCAAAACCACATTGAAATAGTTAGAAAAAATCATGGATATGATCAATAAGATGAACAAATGCACAAATGCCCCCCCTGAGAATTTGATCCCAATGGCTAGTCAAATTTTAGACTATTCTTGGGAATATGTGGCCACTTCAATTCACGCTGTCTTCTGAGCCTCAACCCTCTGTTGCTCTGCAATCTCAAACTTGTCCACTGATTTTAGTGAAAGCATACACTGATCGTTTAACTATCCAAATTTTTGCTCTGTAATGCAAACAACATCTGCATATACATCTTGAATATTCTCAATAGACTTGAACCTACTAACAGCTGTTTGTCTTTCTCTGCAGTGAGAATCCAATAGACTACCTCAATTCTTTATAAAAGCACCTCAAACATTCATCACCAGGCTGGAAATCATCTGGCTGCACATTATAAACTTTTTCTTCAATCTTCCCATTCAACATGCTGATTTCACTTCTATCAACAGAATTGACAAGCGACTCACATCTATACCAATTTTTGTCCAGCACTACAATTTTACTGCCAACTCTTACTTTCAACTGTGCATGTTGAAAGAAGACATTTTGTCAAAAACTTTATGGCCAACCGTAGTGCACCTTACTCGACCTCAAACTTCTTATCCTTGAATTGGCATTATATTAAAAGTTAAAACAAAACTATCTGTGAATTAAATATATTCACCAAGGTGTAATGAAAGATCTGACAATATTCACATCAAGCATCGAACAAAAACACGCTGCTATTATCAAAACACAAATACGCAGCTGGGGAAAGCATTCTTTCAATAAACAAAAATAATCTAAACTGTTATAATCCATAGCTATAATCAGTGGCAGTAAGAACCATCAACAAAACAACAATGACATAAGCAATACTACCAATGGTGAAGATTCTCAATGCAAACACTACCCTTCATGGCACTTCCACACACAACTAAATGAACAGCCAACACACTTGACAATTATACCACGAAAGCCCAACTGTTGGTCTTTCATCCTCAGATACCCAGACAAATATATAGAAGCATTAAAATAAAACATTTTTCAAAATGCTCCCCTTGAGGATGTGTTACCTGGAGTTGCTTAGTGTAGTAGAAAAATAGTTTCCTTTAGTTCAAGGAGACACAATTTGCTCTCTTCTTTCTTTCTCCAGACTTTCTTCACCTCAGGCTTGGATTTTTCACCTGCGTCCCTATTTTGCATCATTGCATGAACTTGAATATCTCTCTGGTGTGGTTGTCTCTTATGCATCCATGATGAATGATTATTTTCCTTTCTTCTATGAACTTCGATTTATTTCCTGTCGTGTGTTGTGTTCTTTACGTCTTATGAAATCTATTGTTTTGCCTTAGATTTGATACATAAGCGCTTGGACAAAACCTTGCTATGTGCCCATGACAATTGCATTGAAAACATTGTACAAAGTGTTCACTCAGATATGTAGATGTATTTCGACCAGCATAACTCTTTGATTTATTATTTAATCCACAATAAGTTGCCTTGTGACCATACAGGTTACATCTGAAACAATAGCCATTAAAAGTGTTAGTATGAAAAAAGTGAGAGTGGAAGAACCTCTTTTGTTGTGGCTACTTTGCTGTAAATCTCCTTTGATATTTTATTTCTTTTGAAGATACAGCTTTAACCTTTTCTTGCTCGGACCCTTCAACAGTGAACTTCTTCTCTGTAGAATTGGAAGATACAGGTTGTTCAGCTTCATATCCAAGACCATGCTTAATCGTGGAGCTTCTCTGATGACTTATCATTTTATCTAGCAATTCTATGTTCTTCTCGAATTTAAGATTTGTATTGGCCTCTTCTAGTTGTTTCTTCAATGAAACAATCTCTTCTTCTTGTTTGCGACAAATAATCTCTTTCTCATTGATCTACGACCTGAGAGTTTCCTCAATCCTTTTAGACTCTTCTACTTGCAGCTTTAGATTACTAACTACTTTGTTAGAATCCTCTTCATGTTTGTTACACACATTGACTTTATCATTCAGCTGTGACTTCAAGTCTTCTTCTATTTTCTTGGCTTGTTGGAATTGTAAGAACAGATTTTCAATCTCATCCCCATATTCTTCCAATTTCTTGGACAGTCTTTTGTTCTTTTTCTTTTCTATACTCAACTCTTTAAGAGCAGATATCAACTCACCTTCCCAGTCTACTTCAACATTGAGGTTTTTATTATCTGCTTTAGTGTTCACCCCTTCTGCATTTTTTGGTTCAATTTCCTCTACCACAGAAACTAAAACTGGATGAGATGTCCTTTTGAAGGAGGTTCTATTCTTCTTACTTGGAGCTGTAATTTGATCTTCATTCCAATTTGCTTCTGCATTCATTTCTTCTTTATTACATTCCTGTTCTGATTCTAATTCTTCTTCATCTTCACTGCTACTAAACCCATAACACTGATGTTCATTATGTCGGAGTTGATCAAAACATTCTGAACCTTGAGAACCTACATTATGATCGAATTGACTCTTGGCCTTTTCTCCATTGTTTGATTCATCTCTTGAATCTACAATAATAATGAATTTATCTTTATTTTCTTTTATGACCCTGTGTGATCTTTTCTTCTTGTGTCTCATGGTTCCATTCTTGCCTTTCTTTGCCATTAGAGTATTAATCCAAGATCAACCCTAGCTGATTTAGCCTTTAAAGGGAACTTGTCTCTAATACCAATTGTTGAACTTAGTATGGCACTGAGAGGGGGTGTGAATCAGTGTGGCATTCCAAATCCATGAATTAACAGCTCTAAAAACCACATCAATTAAAACTTATAAACAAATATAATAAGTACAGCAAGAGAACATCACACAACATAGATTTTTAACGAGGTTCACCAAAATGGCTACTCCTCAAAAAGAACGGCTGCTTGGACTACCATCCAAATCCATCCTCTTGTAAAGCACCAACTTTACAATTTGTTTACCAGCACCAACTGGAAGGAGCACCAACCCCTTATTTATCTGCACCAATAGAAAGGAGAACCAACCCCTAATTTGCCAGCACCAACTAGAATTCAATTTTGAATGAAAATGTTTGACAAATACCTTTGTTATTACAAGACTCTAACTGATCTACTTCACCTTTGCAATCTCTGCACACTCTGCTCTTTCTTGCACAATCTCTTCACATAATCTACTGCACTGCTACAACAAAAATTTGCAATCAGCTTTGCCCTTTGCGCTCTCTGTACATTCTGCTTTCTTTGCTCACACGCTTCGCACACTCTCTGTCGTTCCACACTCTGCTCTCTGTGCACATTCACAATCGCACTTCGAACAACTCGACACAACTAGCTCACATTATGCACTTCACTATCATCTCATCGATTCTATGCTATCTACGCTTTTACGGTTGCATCTCGCACTTCAAAATTCACCCCATCGATTCCTAAATCTCCAAACATCCCCACTTATATACTTGAGATTTTGAGATGAAAACCCTAATAGTAGTCGGTTGATTATGCAAATGCAAACCCTAATATTGGTCGGTTGCAAACCCTAAACATGGTCGGCTGCAAACCCTAAATGTGGTCAATTGCAAACCCTAAAATCTGTCAGCCTGCATTGAATGACTTCTGAACTGCCTGTCCACTGCATTATTAGATCTAACTGCCTGAGTTGACAACAATGACAAAACTCTTGCAACACCTTGCTCAACACATAGGTGGGCAAGGTTATGCATAGTAGCTATTTAGGGCCCAAGCCACAATATAAAATAGGTGCTTCAATGATTGAGGGGGCTTGAACTTATAAAAAATCTTATACATGGTTCCATTGAGCACCACCTTTACCCAAAGAATATGTTTGTAAAGGTGAATGAGAAGGGTTTCAAAGTCACCTAAAAAATCTTCATAGAGAAATATTGATACCCATAGGTTTTGACCTCACATAACATTGAAGCACTAGATGCAATCACCATCATTTACTTACAACACCCAGAGATAAAAACCATGACATATTTTAGATAGGAAAAGTCATCATAATAAGAACCAAAACTCATAAGAAAATGTAGACAGTGAATAACCATCATTACTTTAGAGGAAGTGGAGAAAATATAGGAGGTAAAGAGGTTTGAATACCACCTTTTATGACTCCACAACACAACAAAGTTCAAATATAGAAGGACTTTACTAGTTTTAATATGACTAAAATATATTCATGCAACACTAGTATAATGATGCTACACCTAGTGTCACAATACTTTGATCCCACTATTAGAAGCAATATGTAGACTATGAAATACAATGGATACTCAAGACACCAATGGAGAAACATAGAGATGAAAAGTAGAAACAAAAGACTAATGAATATTCACATTGATGTAGATAATACTGTAAAATTATGTATACTTGCACTTGATCCATTGGGAGGTATCTATAGGTATATCATGGTAGGTGTTTTAAGCTTCCATATAATTACCTCCCTCACTATTATAACTACCACTTCATCTACCTAGTTAGCATAGTAAAGCACTAGCATAACAATATACAAGATGAATCTATATTCAAACATCCCATTTTCTCTTCAAGAATTCCCTAGACATTGTAATTTTCTTACTACATTTAGCAAAATATTCTAAAGCCTATAATGTTGTTGATGTAAAGGATATTTGATAAAGTGATATCCTTATGAATTTTATGAAGTTTTTGTTGCTTTTGGAATGCTTTATGGAGGCTTTGGCAATTATTCTAATGGAAGATGTGCAAAAAAATCAATCAAGATGTCATCAAAGAGGGTTATGTTGATATGTAACTCCCATGAGTCCAACTATTGAAAAATGAGCCAATTAAAAATTCAAACATAAAATATGAAACTAAATGTAATAAGACCACTAAAATATATCACTTGCATTCATTTTATATTGGTATAAACTAATTATATTGAATGGATTCAATATATTTGATATCCCTTTACACTCTCATATTGAATAAGATTGGTTACATTAGATGTCCATTGGATTCATTAAAATAATAAAATTACTTACATTAATGAGCCCAAAATAGCTTTAGTGCTTCGACTTTGTCCCATCCCTGGGACTGTGTTGCCAAGGTTATTATGGATTATTTCACTTTAGATTCTTCTTATGAGATAATTAGGAGTTTTCATGCTATGTTCTTAAACCACTTATGTCGTCATGCTTGCATGAATATTCCTTTGTTTATTTTCTAGTCTTTGAAGAAGTCTTTTGTGAACATGCAAGGTGGTCATGGTCAGGCCCCCATCCATCAAGGCCTTGCTTTGCTTGTGTTTGAATAGGTAATTCTGGAATATGGTTTAGTTGTTGATGATATCCTTAAGACTTTTTTAGATTTACCTGGTCCTACTTTTGGTGGCTCTAAGGTGGTTTCAAAGGTAGATTTTGAGTGTAGTGATGATATTTATTCGTTTACCTTTGGTTCAGGTCCTAAGAAGGTTTCAAGAAAGATTCAAGTTTCTACTAAAGGGGTTCATGGTAATGCTTCTGATGGTGGTAATTATGCTCCCTTGTCTGGCACCTTTGTTAGATTTTATGTGTCTCCTTGTACGTAGGTGGGCTAAAACATAAAAACTTTATTTAATTAACTTCAAAAATTACATTCTACACACACAATGCTTAGGTATTTATAGGGAATAAGGAGGAAGAATGAGGAAGGAAGAGATAGTGGGATGTAGAGGGATAAGGGATAAGGAAGGAGGTGGAGGAATAAGGAGGATGAGGATGAGTAGGAAATAGGGAGCAGAAGATATGGAGAGATAAGGAGAAAAAGGTGGCGGGAGGAAAGGAGGAAAAAATGGAGAGAATGTAGGAGAGGGAGTTTAGAAGATTTTAAAAAATTTACTGATAAAACTATGCCGACCATTACAACCATGTTCACACTAATCCTAGAAATATCTACATATTTCTGGGCCTAAACCCTCTTCATATTTGCAACATTCTCCCCTTTAAAGTTGAGAGAACTGACTACACAGTCTCTCAGCTTTATAAATTAAACTTTAGCCATCGCTTTGGTGAAGATGTCTGCGAAGTTCTCCAATGTGCAAAAAAATTTAAGCTCAACAATTTCATGCTCCACCATGTCTCGGATGAAGTGGTACTTCATATCAAAATGTTTCGTTCTACTATGGTGGATCAGATTGTATGCCAACTGAATGGCACTGATGTTCTCACAGTAAATCTTGTTTGGACCACTTTGCTTCTCTCCAATATCTTCCAGCACTTTTATTAGCCATAGGGCTTGAGTACTAGCATAGGTGACTACTATATACTCATCTTCTGTAGAAGACAAAGCTACCACGGTTTGATTTTTGGAACTCCATGTTATTATCCCTGATCCCAGAATAAAATAGTTCCCTGAAGTTGATTTTTTGTCATCAATATTGCTGCCCCAATCACTATCACTAAAGCCTACAAGCTTTATAGTGTTACATTTATGTTACTGGATTCCAAAATCCAATGTACCTTTCGCATATCTGAGAATTCTCTTAGCTTCCTGTAAATGCAGCTCAGATGGGCTATCCATAAATCAAGAGACAAGAGAAACAACATAGTGAATATCAGGTTTGGTGTTTGTGAGAAACATCAAACTCCCAACCATACACCTAAAAGTGGTCACGTAAACTTTTGGTGCTCCATCATATTTTCTTAATTGGATTCCATGTCCAACTAGAGTTGCAACTGGTTTTGCAATGCTCCATAGCAAACTTCTTGATCATGTCCTGAGCATACTTATGTTTACAGATGAAGATCCATGTATCTGACTGATGAAATTCCAATCCAAGGAAGTAGTGCATTAAGTCAAGATCCTTCATCTCAAACTACTTCATCATGGAGTGCTTGAACTCCATATTCACTTTTCTATTACTACACATGAATATGAGATCATCCACATACAAGCAAACTATGAGGATGTCGTAACCTGTGGGTTCATTTTTGCTTCTAGTGAACGCAAAATATTTGAAGTACCCATAAATGCGTGAGTACCAAGCTTGTGGTGCCTCTTTGAGGCCATAGACTGCCTTTTTCAGTTTGTAAACAAGGTGTTCCTTACCTTGCTCTTGAAATCCCTATGGTTGCTCAACATACACTTCCTCTATCAAGTACCCATTGAGAAAGGCACTTTTCACATCCATGTGTTGGACTTTCCATCCTTTATGTGCAGCTAAAGCAATAACTATTCTTATGGTCTCCTGTCTACAGGAGCAAATGTCTCTTCATAATCAATACCGTACTTTTGTGTAAATATTTTTGCAACCAATCTTGTTTTGTGTCTTTCAATACTTCCATCAGCATTGAATTTGGTCTTGAAGACCCATTTACATCGAACACACTTCTTTCCTTTAGGAAGCTCTACCAGCTTCCAAGTATCGTTGTTTTTTATAGAGGTTATCTCTTCTTTCATGGCATACTGCCATATCTTCTAAGTACAAGCCTTCTCATAATTAGAAGGTTAAAGTTGTGCACTAGTTAACAAGGCATAGTTAACTACATCTCCCCGAGGTTCTTGGGAGTCATCATCTCCATACAAATGCATATTTTCAAGTCTTTGCAAAACTGAACCCATTTCACTTACTTGAATTCTAGTATATCATATTTGAAAATTTGTATCCAACATCTGATAAGATGGATGATGTTGGAGAGTTCTCTTACCTCTAGATGGAGAATCAATATCCATTGGTGAGGAACTGACTGACCTTTGTGGAGAAGGACTTGGTGATGATGATAATGGACTGGAATTCAAATGTCTACTTGGGCTTGGAGGAGTATTCTTGCCTTTATTTGGTTCTATCTACTGCACCTGTGTAGAACTTGCATCATGAGATTCAACATCACTATAAATTTAGGGATTTCCCCATTCTCCCCCTTCATCAAAAATCACATCCTTGAAAAGTATTATCTTGCGAGTCCTAGGATTGTAGAGTATGTAAGTTTTTGTGTTCTCATAGTACCCTACAAAAATGCATGTTTAACTCTTAGGATTGAGCTTATACCTCTGTTCATCAGGAATGTGTGAGTAAGGCAGTGAACCAAACACTCTAAAATGCTTGACATTCAATTTCTTACCATACCATGCTTGGTAAGGAGTTTTCCATTTCAAAATTGAAGTAGGTCTCCTATTCAAAATATACACACTGGTCCTAGCTGCATCTACCCAATACATATTGCTTAAATTCTTCATCTAAAGCATAGATCTTGCCATCTCTACAATGGTGTGATTTTTCCTTTCAGTCACACAATTCTGCTGTGGAGTATAGGCAATAGTGCACTACGTCTTTATTCCATGTTTTTTATAAAAATTCAAAAATTCATTAGAGTATTCTCCTCCTTTATCTCATCTGAGACTCTTAACAAAATATCCACTCTCATTTTCAACTCTTGTTTAAAATCTACGAAGCAATCAAATGCCTCATCTTTATGCTTCAAATAATATATCCAACACATTTTTGAAAAATCATCAATGAAAAGAAGAAAGTAAGAGTTATTACCAATACTCTTCATCTGCATCGAACCAAATATGTCTGAATGCACTAGCTAGAGTGGATAATTGTCCCACCATGATTGTCCATGAGGAAATTTGGTTCTAGCGTGCTTGCCCAAGGCACAACCTTCACTGAATTCCTTATTGTCCTAAAATTTAGGAAGTCCGATCACCATCTCTTGAGAAGTTAACATCTTTAAACACTGAATTCAAATGACCGTATCTCAAGTGCCACAACACACCTGGATTTGCAATAGTAACATTTACTAGTTGATCTCCTCCTAGTTGGCCAAAATTTAAAGTAAATAACTTGTTCCTTGTCATTAGCACTTGAGTAATGACTCTATCACTATACTCTTATCAAAAGTGGTACAATTATCCTCATCAAACAATAATATATTGTTCTTCTCTAACATTTGACCAACACTTAAAATATTGTGTTGGAGATGAGGTGTGTAATAGATATCACTTACGTGTTTCATGCCCTCTTTTGTTGGAACCTCCATGGCTCCAATGCCTTCAACTGCTAATGACTTATCGTCTCCCAATTTGATGCTGAATTTGTAGGAAGAATCTAGAGTACCAAAGAGTTCTTCTTTGCCACTCATATTATTTGAACACCCAGTGTCCAAGATCCAAGTGTCATTCAAGTTATGATCTAACTTGCCATATGAGAGAAAGAGATTTGAGATCTCTTCCTCTTTTCCAAAATTTCCATACTGACTGCTTTGGCTGTTGCTCCCTTGTGAAGATTTTGACCATCAGTCATGAGTGAAGTGACCAAGTTTGCCACAATTATAGCAAGCTTGTTTTGACTTGTCACTTCCTTTTCCTTTTCCTGGATGCTTCCCTTTATTTTACTGTCCACCTCTATTATGACCTCCACCTCTGTTTGAAGATCCTCCTCTATTAGGAGTTCCACCTCGTGGACTATTCCTACCTCTACCTCTATGCTGAACTCTGCCCCGACTTCTGCCTTATCATTTTTATTCTTGTGAAGCAAAGGCTTTGTCATCATCTTCGTGGCTAGTGGAAGGAGATTCCTATAATATCTCGTCATGTGAAAGAAGAGAACCAATTAGTGAATCAAAGGAAAGTGCAGTCAAATATTTTGACTCTTCAATAATGATTGCTACATGATTCCACTTAGGAAGAAGTGTTCACAACACTTTCTTCACCACAACCTCTGGTTTAACTTCTTCACCTAGAGTGACCATTTTATCTACTATGACTTTGACTCGTACGCATTAGCCTCCTACTTTCTCGTTCTCCTACATTCTAAGATTTTAAAAATCTCTTTTTAGAGTTTGAATCTT
The DNA here is from genome assembly GCA_028583015.1 of Wollemia nobilis. Lineage (NCBI taxonomy): Eukaryota > Viridiplantae > Streptophyta > Pinopsida > Araucariales > Araucariaceae > Wollemia > Wollemia nobilis. The sequence goes on along the minus strand of JAQPPZ010016436.1, from coordinate 14,139,541 downwards.
GACTTGCTTCACTTGATCACTCCCTTGAAAAATTTCCTTTAAATCCTTCCAAGCATCTTGAGCTGTTATACAATATTCTATTCTAGGAAATATGCTTTTATCTAGGGCTGCTTGTAAATTATATAGGGCAAAGGAATTATTTTTCTGGGCTTATTTCTTGGCTTTTCTATCAACAACACTTAAGGTAGACCAGTCAGTAGGAGAAGGTTTTGTGTAACCCTCTTCAACTATTTCCCATAAACCTTTACCAATAAACATAGTTTTCATATTTATTGACCAGTATTCATAATCACTACCATTAAATTCATGAATTGGGAGATTTGAATTTGAAGCCATTTCTACTACTTGAAAGCAAACTTTGATTTGACTAAAAATAGAAAGTACAAAGCAATTACAAGTTCAAATAAAATCTAGATTTCTTAACTCTCTCACTAATTTCTTCTTCTTCTTATGAATTATGGAGGTCCACAATTGTGTGCAATGGAATCCTCATTGTCATTGATGACAACTATTTCAGGAGCTACCACTGGCTCGGCCTCTGCTGGCTCAAGCTCTGCTAGCTCAGGTTCTAGAGAGCATGAGGTATAACTTTCACTAGATTTTTTGTCTGGGTCAGCTGGAGAGTAGCTATCACTGGCTTGATCTACAAGTGCGGCTTCAATTGTATCAGACTCCTCCACTCGTTGTCCAAATATATTGTCTTTTGAGTTAGCCTCGTAACCATAATCTAGTTTCCTCTAGTGGGCTATCATTGAATTCTATAGTTGACTAAATACAATTTGTATTCTGTCTTGCCAAACCATCTCATCATATGATTCAGCAGATTCTCTCCGCAGTAGAGAGCACAAAGCATGGTAACATTCGGTAGATTTGATCATCTACTCATCAAGGCAAAAAGAAAACTTTGTTAGAGCTTTTGAGGTTACATTTTTTGCTCTTTTACTGCTCGTTGAGGCTATTACACAAAATTTTTAGCCTTGAACGGGGTTCCAAGGGGCTAAACAGGCGCTCTAAAAGGCTCCCATCACTATTATGTTCCCATTTTTTACAAAGATAGCCCTTTTAAAGTTTTCAAATTTTATAAAGGTTTTTTAAGAAAATTTAATAATATTCTTTTATATTTTTAATTATATTTTAAATAAAAGTTTATTTAAAACTAATTAAAAAATATAAAATTAGAAAAATTATTAAATTTATTAAAACCTTAATAAAAAATTAAAACCTAATTTTTTTTTTTAAAACCTTTTCTCAAGCCGATTTGAACTTGTGACCACTCCTTCAATGACGGCCAACTCAACCGCTGCAACACACAACTTTCGTGAAAGCAAATTGGGAGAAGGATTTATTTAAATCCTTCAATCGGTGCTAAAAAAAAATTCTTTTGAGTGATTCGAACTCAAGACCTCTCCCCGACCAACAAACAACTCTGCCAATGCGCTACGTGCTTCGGATGAGATCAACGGTGAGCATAAATATTTTTATATTGATGCGATAGCTGAAAATAAAAAAAATAAAAAAGGTTTATCCCACATGCAGCGGGAGGAGAGCAAACCAATTGTTTTTAAACACTTGTGAGCCACAGTAATATTGATTGCCTTCGGGTAATCACCAGCAACCTATTTTCCCGCTTCGAGCCACGTGTTGCACTCATACATGCCAACCGATCTCACCACGTGTTGTCTTGCCAGCTCAGCTCACCCAGTCAGCACCTATGTGTCACCTCGATATTTGTGCCTAACTACCATCTCAGCTAGTGCCTGCCACCTCGAACTGTGTGTCGCTGCCCAGTCAACATCCACGTCAATGCCTGCCTCGAGATTTGTACCCCTAGCCTCAGCTCTCGTGCCTCTGTGCCTGTGCCTCAAAAAGGTATCAGTGTACGTAGGTGGGCTAAAACATAAAAAAATTATTTAATTAACTTCAAAAAATTACATTCTACACACACAATGCTTAGGTATTTATAGGGAAGAAGGATGAAGGGAGAGATAGTGGGATGTGGAGGGATAAGGGATAAGGAAGGAGGTGGAGGAATAAGGAGGATGAGGATGAGCGGGAAATAGGGAGCGGAAGATATGGAGAGATAAGGAGAAAATGGTGGCCGGAGGAAAGGAGGAAAAAATGGAGAGAATGTAGGAGAGGAAGTTTAGAAGATTTTTAAAAATTTGCCGTTAAAACTATGTCGACCATTACAGCCATGTTTACACTAAGCCTAGAAAGATCTAGATATTAATAAATCATAGAATATTGCTCTCTGTTGGAATATCATTTTATAAAGTAATTATATTTATACATCTTAAAAATATTTTATGGGAGCCTTTGCACCTTTGAAAACTACTATATATATATATATATATATATTTTAATTCAATATGGGAGGCTTTACACCTTTGAAAACTACTTCTATGATAAACATTATTTTGCTCTCTGTTTGAATATCATTTTATAAAATAATTATATTAATAAATCTTAAAAATATTTTAGGGGAGCCTTTGCACCTTTGAAAACTACTTCTATAATAGAAGTATTCTAATATTGATCCGAGGGCCAGCCAGAGTTAAAATTTGACTTCTACACTACGTGTGGTAACGTTGAAATTCAATTGAATGGCAGGAAAGTCGTTCCAAATGTGCAGTTCTAGAATTTTCACTGCGTCATATTCAGGAGATGGTATGGCAACCTCATATCTTTCACGTGGCAGTTGTTGACCGTTGCAATTAAACAGATATAGTTAAAACTATAATTATAGCCATCTTCTCCTTCAAAATTCATTTTTTTAGTCCTCAACGATTTAACGACGAATCCCACGTGAATGAACACAACTGCACTTGAAAAACACGAATTTTAAAGGTATATATATTTTAGTTTAAATCTAAATCCAGAATGTAAAATACGTTTTGAAAAGCAAATACCGGTAAATAATTGTGATTTCATGCCTGGTGGAGTGTACCTGGACAAGATGAACGGATTTGACATAATCAAGGCAAAAAAAATGTTACAGACGACAAAAAAAAAAGTGAAAGGTCCCTTTGGTGGTAACATGTTTTGTCAAATTATTACGTGTCCAGGTCACTAGAAACGGAAAATGGTAGATTGGACGGTGTTGTCTGCCTATCATAATAAGCACGTTATAAAAATGATTTTTACTAATTTGCATACGCAGGCGCTTATCACTTTAAAGTCGGTTTCTACGGACAGAAATTGTCAACAGTAATTGCTATAAATTTTTAAAAGTATGATGTGGTTTGACAGAAATTTGAGGTAGTCGAGAGGCCTGGAATTTATCCGTACCCTTATCCCATCATATCAAGATTGGATGACGATTAATGTAACTATAACAGATATTTTAAAAAGAAACGCAACGTTCTCCGTATCAGCATAGTAAATCTCCCAATATCTGGTTGGTATATCTGAGATAATAGAGCATTTTCCCTCTTAAACATCTTTAAAATTCTGATGAACCATCTCTTTCCTCTTGGTACACATGACTGTTCAAGTCTACGTCTTAAATTCATAGGAGCACATTAAAATACGTGTCGGAATGCTTAAAAAAACGTAGAATAAAACGGATAATAACAGTTACTTTGTACCATGAGAAGAGCTATCCTAATGCATTAATTAGATAAAGCTACTTTTTGAGAGTTTTTAAATGTTAAAAGTCCTTGCTGTCTACTACGAAGTTTTCTTGAGGGTCCATGCCACTCTAAGGACCAGGTATTAAAGAAGAAAAAAATTCTAATTTAGGAATATATTATTGTAAAAAATAATATAATGAACCTACAACATCTCTAATGAACAAAGAGGATCAAATTAGAGGAGGAGGAAATTAACCTACAACATCTCTAATGAACAAAGAGGATCAAATTAGAGGAGGAAATTTTATTTTATCATTACAAATTAGGTATGTGGAAAAGAACTTCAAAATGAATCAGAGAAACAGCTGCCGACATGCCCCTAAATTTTGACCCCTCAGCTTTGAAAATTTGGAAAGTTCACATATGAACAAGAAAGAAGTTCCTGTCAGCTATGCTCAGAAACAATAAATTCCTAGTAATATTTGTCAGGTTAACTAGTCAAACAAGGTTGCGTATTCCTTCGTAAGACACAAAAATCCGTAGACGGTTTGTGCAACAACCCTTAATAAATAATAATAAATCAGAAATAAATTAATGGATTTTGATTATAAAATAATATTCTCTAAAAAAAATTATGACGAATAAGTTTGACCAAGCTCGGTGTTATATTGAGAGTTTGCACAATCCTCTTCACGTGTTCAAGAATATTTAATAAAAATTCTTTCATATTATTTTTAATTTAAAATATAAAATAATTAATAATGAGAGATGACTTACTCATCATTAGTAAAGTTGAATAAATAATTTAGTAAAGTAATGTATTTAAAAATTTATTCAAATTATGGTGTAATTTCGGAATGTTGTATGAATTTAGTTATGTATTTGGTTATAAAATGATTTAAATATTTAATTAAATATTATATTCTTAATTTTGTAATCGGATACAAAAATTTATGAATTGGAAGATTTATATATAAGCTTTTTAAGACATTTAATATTTCTTGAAATACAATTAAATTAACAAGGTTTTAATATTAAATTTTATGTTGACAGTGATTCATAGAGGTAATGGAGCAATCATAGCAGGGGGTTTGGAGAGTTCGAAGGGTTTGGTAGATTTTCAAAGCAGCAGATCTAGCTTCGAGGAGGACCATGGTTCTTGTGAATAGGATAAAGAAGATAAATATTTTTCAAAACCTTTTGATCTAGGTGCTCAGTCGTGGGTTAATTCCTTTAAAGGAAAATGAAAAACTCACAAGTGGTGTTTCAACCTCCAATCTATTAACAGAGAGCTTATGGTACCAGATGACCTGGCAGACATGTTACTAGAACAAGGAGAAATGTCTTTGGTGGGAAAATTTATTGAAATCTGACCAGGGTTGGATGTCATTAGGAAATGGGTTTGGGAGAAGTGGAAATATCTCAGCCACATGGAATTAGTGGCATTGTCAATAAGCTTATTTTGGGCGAAACTGAATTTTTTGAAGAATTATGATAGGATCCTCCAAGGGGGACCTTGGTTCTTTTGTCGAAGGAATTTTGATCCCTTTTCATAGTGCATTGATTTAGCACATGTGTGGGTGCATTTGTCTGGTCTCCCAATTCATTTTTGGCACGAGGAGATTCTTATCGGTATAGCTAGAAATATTGGATAGTTGATAGTTGTGGACCCTGCTACCCTACCTCGCTCTCGAATGCTATTTTCTAGGATATGCATTAATACTGACCTAAGGTAGGAGTTGTTAGAATCCATCAAGTTAATTTCCAAGTATGGGTCATGGAATGAGGTAATAGAGTATGAAAACCTAACAGTTAAGTGTAAGATTTGTAAGAAGGTTGGACACCCAAGTTTCACCTGTAATACTCAATACAAACAAAATTGGATTTGAAGATAACTTTATAATAATGTTGAAGTAGTAAACCTCAATGCCAATGGAAAGGCAGGCGAAGTGAAAGGATCAAATATAAGACAAGAAATAGGGTGGAAGGAGCATGATCCACTAGAGGATAGATAAATTTATGATATAAACAACAAGGTAAACTGCCCATCCTCAAATCCTATCGTTAAATATTGTGCTCCTCTTTCCAATCTCTTCTCTTGTTTAAATGCAGTAGATGAAAGTTTAGCCCTTTTATTAAGGTGTTAGACAATTATGTGTCTACCCTAGATCCTCCTCAAAGGATTGACCCTACAGTTTTAGAGGATACTCAATTAGTAGTAAGGTAATACGAAGGAGGAGCTGATTTGATCTTAAGAGATGGTTTGAAATGGAAACAACAAGAGGGTTTAACCCATATTAGAATCACTAGAAGTAACTCTAAGGGAGTTATGGATGTGGGATCATAAGGAGGGTCAAGTAGACTATCAATAACAATCACAATCTAGAAATAAAAAGCCTAGGACGTAGCCAATGGTACCTAGGCAATATTAAAATTTGGGGGGTAAACATCCCACCAAATCTAAAATAGATAATTATGGTCAAATGAAAATATGAAAGCAAAATTGAGAGAATGAAGAACTTAGTATGGAAAGATGCAAATATGGTGATAAACCATGTAGTTAGGTCTTTAGGAGGTCTTTTATATTTTCAAGATAAAATAAATATAGAAGATAGATTGGAGGTAAGCACAATATGGTGTATAACAATATTTTGCCATAACTTGGATACCAGGAAGAATTAGCTACTGATCAATGTATATACCCCTAACATAGTAGTTGGAAGAAGATACTTATGGTCAAATATCAACCAGATGAGAAACACATTTAGAGGAATCCCATGGATCATAGAAAGAGATTTTAATTCCCCCCTTAATCCTTCAGACAAGAAGGAGGGCTCCTCAATCCCCCTTGAAATAATACAATATTTTAGGCATTTTGTCAATTCCAATGAACTAATGGATATTGATCTACAAAAGAAGTAATATACTTGGAGCAATAGAAGATTAGGTGACCATAAAATTCATATCATATTGGATAGGTTTTTGGTTTCACAAGAGGGTTTGATTACTTTTAGACACTCAAACCTCATGATGCTACCAAAAATCAGATCTAATCACAATTTCATCATTTAGGAAATGGTGGAGGATATGAAAAAGTATAATATCCCTTTTAGGTTTGAGCTTATGTGTTTGAAACATGAATACTTAGCCTCTAAAATTAAATATTTATTTAATATTATTGGGAAGTTGAGATGCATCAAACAAAATTTGAAGACATAGAATAGGTTTGTGTTTGGAAATTTCTTCAAAAATAAATTGTAGCTAAATGATCATTTGGCTTAAATAGACAAATCTATAAGCCAAGGTGTTCTGAAAGAGGAATTTAGGCTGAAGGAAAGAGAGTTGTTTTTAGAATACCACAATGTTTTATCTTGTGAAGAAGTACACTAGAAGCAAAAGTTCAAAATTCGTTGGCTAAAAGAGAGGGATTGTAATAAAAAGTTCTTTCATGTTTTTACCCTTCATCATCAAAGTTGTAATAAGATTTGGGAAGTGCTCAAATAATATGGTTCCATTGTGAATGATCTTGAAGATATTAAGGCTGAAGCAATGAGGTTTTTTGAAGAGCTCTTTACGGTAAATAAAGAGGCTAAGATTGGAGCTGTAGAATCAATGCTCAAAAATATATCTCATTTAATTAATGAAAATATTAATGAATATCTCTTAATTCCATTATCTAAGGAGGAAATAAAAAAAGTATCCTTTGATTTAGGAGGGGATAAATCTTTGGGATAAAATGGCTTCTGGGTAGGTTTCTTCCACCATTTTTGTCATATAATGGGTATAGATATTGTTGAAGCCATACAAGAAGTCTAGGAATACCACTTTGTCTCTACTAATATCAAATCTACTTTCTTGGTCTTGATCCCTAAAATTGTAGGGACCAAGGACATCGACCAATTTATATTTATACGTTTATTGTTATGAACCTCACTTTTCATTACAATAAATTATTCACCAATATGTAGAAATATACAACCAAGGTTATGCATAAGGGATCGAATCCAAAATATCCTTGTAAAAAAATGGCGAATCCACTAAGAAACACTAGTGAATCCAAGCCAATCTCATGTCAGAGGACATGGTGAATTATCTTAATTTTTTTTTAAAAATGAAAACAATTGGCAAATTTGACATTTTTGGCTGAACCGCATGGAAAACACAGTCCAAGCTCATATCAGGTGAAAAAAACAACGCGATTATGGATTGGGTGTTAAACACAAGCTGGGAAATAGATCGGGTGTAAAATACAAACCAATTACTGATCAGATGGAATTCAAGGTCTGACTATTGGGCTGGTTGTAAAATGAGATTTGGGTATTGGATCAGGTTAAAATCAAAGATCGAGCAATGATCCAGGTGGAAATCGATGACCGAATAATGGACCAGGTGAAAAATGAGGTCCGACTAGTAGACCAGGTGTAAATGAAAGATCTACAAATGACCCTATGGAAAATGAGGTCTGGCTTATGGATTGAGAGAAAATCATAGATCGGCCAATGACCCATGTGGAAATCAAGGACCAACTAACGGACCGGGTGAATATCGAGGTCCGGCTAATAGATCGGGTGTAAATGAAAGACCGATCAGTGACCCATTGGAAAATATTGACCAGATAACGGATCGAGTGAAAATTTTGACTTACAGACCGGGTGGAATGCAAGATCCATCACTGGACCAATGTTTACTCTACCACATGTCAATCAATTGGTCAGCCTCATTGCATGCCAAATGACATTCTGCCACGTGTCCAAATCCTATCATTTCTATCTATAAATAGACATCGAGAAGTCATTTTTTTGGTTACATTTTTGTGATTGCTCTCGAACTCTTCTTGATACACCATCACCCCACACTCTTTGCAATCTAGTTTCTCCTTTATCAATGAACAATGGCCAATCCTACCACCTCTACTCAAACTACCATTGGAAATTTAGTTTTCAAGAACGCTACTTGTACTGCCATGATAGATTTGTCAACCACCCCTGGTTATGACAATTCATGGCTATCTGCATCAGGTTTGTAGCACTTGCTAACAATACCATAGTTCAAGACCGACAAACACCTTTTATAGAGTATCATTGATGGTTACGACCATGACCATGCAATAGTGAATGTCATAGTTCGAAATAAACAAGTGTCATTCACAATCACACCTTCTAACATACAAAGGTTAACAAAACTTCCACACAAGAGTTTCCCTATCGTGTCTCTAAGGTTCTCGATGTCTAAGCGTGATAAAAAATACTTGGAGGATGAATACGATCTCCCGTGGAAAGTGGTTGAAGGTATAATTCTCATCAATTGTTTCTATTATTGTTCAAAATTTAACATTTTTTATTTTTCATCTAATTTTTTTTTGTGCAACTTCCATGGCTAAGTCTAAAAGAGGCTTAACAAATAGCTACATTGAAAATAAATCTCTAAAGGCCATTATTGAGTTCTTCCAAGCAAGACTATTTTTGCTTGGAAGAACAAAACTTCTGTTATGGGCATTGATGTATATCGTTCACATCATTCAAGGCACGTAGTTCAATGGGTGCACGTACATTTTAGAATGCATCAGAATAGAGTTGCACGACATTGGGATAGAGGAAGTCAAAATGGTGGTGACCATTAACTTTATTTTAGCTCTTTTTTATGAAAGTTTTCATGATCTACAAAATACTGAAATACCAACAATATTGCATTCCACACTGCTGAACTTGGGTATGAGTCCAGAGGAATTGAGGGTAAGTCCATGTTTCACATCCATTTTTTAAATATATTTTAGCTCTGTTTTCAATTTTATTTTTTTTGCACCTAAATGCAGAGAAAGGTAGTGACAAAAAGTAAAAAATAGGATGTTGGCGTAAGGGGTCACATGCATGAGGTATGTGGTGATTCTAAAGAAAATGAATCAGAATCATCATCAATTTTGAGGTCAGCAAAACGTATGTATCTTAGGTTACTCCTCCTTCTTCTTCTCATCCACCTCCATTTGGAAATCAACCTGAATCTAGTCAGATCAACCATCCTACACGTAAGTTTCTCTTTCAATATTTTATCAATATATTTCTTAGTTTGTTACATAAAATTATAATAAGTTTTATTAAAATTTTCATGTTTTTAGAATTGCACACAACCTCCAACCACAACATTGTACATGAGATCCAATTATCGTCAGGTAAATCATTCTCTTTACTTGAAATTAAATTTTTTTTTTGTTTTTTAAATAATTTTGGTAATTTCTTTATTTGAATTTCAGGTGGCTCTCAAGATCAATTCGTGAGAAGCTAGGAGCAGCAAGTCATGAGGCCACCGCCAACACGACAACAACCATAGGTGCAACAAATGAGAGGCCAAATCAATATGGCCCATGGAAGGGGAAAACACTTATGCAACCAAGATCATAGGGTGTTTTCCCCACATTTTCATTTAACACAAGTCAAGTACTAGAGGTGTCAACCACAAATGTTGGATTAGATAATATTTCGCTTGATGATGATTTTTTTGCAAGGAAACATTGAGGGCTTTTAGGCGACATATGTGCTTGAAGATCCACATGCAGAGGTAGAAGAAACAGCACCCCCAAAAACTGAGCAAATAGTATCGGCTCCTGCTATGGAAGCCCACTCTCATCCTCAATCCGAGGATGAGAAAGTTAAATTTGATGTACATTCTTCTATGAGTGATGGTATTGAAGCAACCCTCCAAGATAGGGTGCTTAAATATTTACAAGTTATGAAACAATGGGAAATTTGGGCTAAAGTGCTTATTAAGAAAATAAATACCTGTTATAAAAATTTTAATAGAAGGGAGACTTTTTTTTCTTGATATGAGAATGAACCAGAGAAGCTTAGTGGTCTGCTACAGTAGGCCACATCAGGATTAGTGACATGTAGGACTTCATCCGATGATGAAGTTTTAAATATTATGTTGAATAGAATTGAGAACATCAATGCTGAAGCCCAAGCATACTATAACCAATGGGCTTTCAATAAGAAAATTGTTGAAGTTGCTTTAGTTGCAAGAGATGTGGTCGAGGTGAGAATTTAGATGCATATTTTTTTTTGCTAACTCTACTAACTTATGTCATAAAACTGTTGAAGTTGCTTAAATTATGTCATATAACTCTACTAACTTATGTTTTTTTTCTTTTGCAGTCAAATTTTGAAAATTTGAAATTACAAGTTTAGAGCATGCAAGTCAACATAGAGGCTGCAAAGAAATTTTTGGAAACGACCATTATTATGAAGAGAACAACCCAACAGAAAGTAAGAGATAATAACATTCTCAAAAAATATTTGCGGGATAAACTTAAAGTGGATCCAAATCTCTTGATAAGGGAAGGACTGGAGAAAAATCTTGGTTTGAAAGTGCTTCAAGATCCCACCAAAGAAGAAGTTGGGCTATTGGAAAATTTTAAGAAAGGAGAAGAAAGTTTAGTCAGATCTGGAGCACTGCCAACGCCTGGTGTAGACGAAGTAGAAAAAGTAATAGAACAAGCAAGTCCAGGAGAAACCTCAGGTCCAAGACAATCATCGACAAAAAATCTAGAATGTGAAAATTAGTTTGAAAAATTTCCATGTTGACTGAACATTTTGTTGTATTTCAGTCAATAGTTAAACACATTGTAATATATTTTAAATCTATATATGAAAAAGGTATTTTACAAATTTTGTATCCTCTTTAATTTTGTGGTTCTTCCTGTTTATAATATTTTGATGCATTTTTTGTCTATGACAATACAATTTTATATATACTATACTAATCTCAAAAAAAGAACAAATACAATAATACAACAATATACGAATATTGAAAAACTACAAATGAAACCATTTTGGTTAAGAATATGAACCAAATATTGCTCATCTTGTCCAAAACTTTGGCAATATGAAAGCAGTTAAAATCATTTCAAAAACAACAATACTCATACATTTATCATTATATGGAAGCTTTAAAAGAATGGCAAATTTGATTAGATAATCAAATTTGTCATTATATTTTGTAATATAACTCTTGACTAAGGTTTTCTTTAATTTTTGAAAAGACATTGTTGTAAATCGGTTATGAAAGACAATGCTATGTTATAAATCATAAAACATATAATTTGAAAGATAATGTTGTGTTATTAATCATAAAGTTATAATTCAGATAGATGAAACAATCTTGTGATGACAAATAAACACAAATTTATAGATGAAAATGATAACTAACAAATTCATATTGATCAATGTTGTAAATACTTGTAAAAATTTACAATTCAGGTAACTGAAACAAATAATTACTATGATATAAAGGCAATTAAAACTATTTCAAAAACAAAAAAGGGCTATAAAACATGAAAACTTCTTAATAATCAAATTTTGTGAAATCTAACAAATCTGATACAATATTGTGAAATCTGATATCAAATCAATTCCAATTTATTGTGAAATACTGGAAAAATCACAATATTGGATAAATCACAAATTAGGTAGCTAAAACAAACACTTCTCAGCTTGTCCAGAATCACTATTGTGAAATCTGATATCAAATGAATTCAAATTTATTAATGTTGTGAAATACTTGAAAAATCATAATACTGAAAAAATCACAAATTAGGTAGCTTAAACAAATATTTTTTAGCTTGTTCAGTATCACTATGAAGCATAGTGGATATCTGTGTCTCCACAATATGATCATTGAAAGCATCATTATCTTCCATATCGGTAATATTTGTTACGCTCCTTCTATCTATAAGGGAATTCCAACATGCAAATGCTCTGTCATAGGGAAAATTTTCCAACTGATAGGATGATACATAAATTCTCAAACAATTTTCTAAATTTTTGTCCAACTTATTGTGAAGCTTAGATTTAACAAAAGATAGTGCACTGAAAACCCTCTCATCTTCCACTGATCCCAAAATCATTGTTTGACATAATTCATATAAATAGAAGTATTCACTTATAGTATCTTGTAAGACAATACTTGGATACAATTTTTACCACAAACATGCAATGGAACCAGTCTCATGGATGTTACTCAAAAGTGATGTTTGCCCAACCATTGTTCTTCCAAAATGCACTGATTGTTCTTTCAAAATATTTTTGTTGAGTATACCATTGATTTTAACACCATTCACTTCCATAATTTTACTGAAATGTTGAATAAGTATCATCATATATTTAACAAACAACTCATTTGTAGAATTGAAGTCAGTATTAGGAGCCCAAAACATGGGGTTGACCACACCCATGGCCTCAAGCAACTCATCTCTCTGAAATTGATCTCTTATCTCACTTGTCAAAGATTTTGCTATATTTGACAAATTTGTTCTAGTTTTCTATAATACAACATGAAATCTATTGTGTGTTACAAGAACTTCTTCAACACCGTCCATAACTATACTTGATTGCCTTTCAAAACAATAAAGAGGTATCAACTTTCCACAATTACTAATACAAAGATTATTATTGATGTTAAACTTCAAAAAGCTTTTTGGATCGTTCATGTTTGTCAATGTATTCCAACTATGAAACAAGGGATCTTTAAAATCTACTTTGGACACATATAAACTATCAATAACCATACATATTTATTTTCTCATCCTTATGAAATCAATGATATAGATGGATCTCTCTTGTGCAAATTTAATCAATCTACTCATTTCCTATAACATTGGAAGAATTCCACATAACGTCAGTAGGGTTTCAAAGTTAGTCAAACGAAACAATAAATCTTTTGCCTTATCAACTCCCCTACTATTTGCATACATAAACCCTGTTAATGATTGATATTCTGTAAAAACTCTATGTGCAGGTTGATACAATGAAATCCACCTTGTATCCACATCTTTTAATATTTTTTTCCTTCTGTAACTCCTAGTGCAAACTATTGAAACTCTAAAAACCTTTTTGGACTACAAGAAAAATAATAATGTATTTCACGAATGAGGTCTTCCACTCTCGCAAAATTTTCAAAAGTGCTCATGATTTTATATGCAAGATTCACTCTATGAGCCATGCAATGAATGGGTATCATATATGGTGCAATTGTTGTTTGTAGTCAAACACAGAGACCACTCCTATGCCCTTGCATTATAGCAACACCATCAGCTCCAATGTATATTAAATTTGAGGCTATGTCTATGTCATTCATTCCCGTAATATCTTTTAAACTAGTCACAACAACATTATAAATATTTTCTGCATTTGAATTTTCAACCATCTTATGTAATCCTAGCAAACTAGGTTGCTTGACATTGTTTTGAAAAGTATACACATGCATACAAATCTAGGATGTGTTGTCCATAGTCGTCACCTCATCAATAGATAGTGAAATGAATCTAGAAAGTTTTACTTTCTCCCTTAGGTCCTCCTTCTCTACTAATGATAGATATTTTACCATTTCCCAACCACTTCGATCAGACCAATGGCAACTCAAAACTTTTGTAAACCAACCAACTGAAACAGGTGCTTATAATCAATAAAATCGGACATGGGTCTACCCTTCTTGAGAATACTAAATACAACAACAAACTATAAAATTTTTGCACCTAAGGTGATCTTTTTAATTTTTTGAAAATGGGCTTCAATCGTTGCACCTTTCTCAACAAGATATTGTTGTTCCTTTAAGTGATTGTCATATTCTATTGCATATCTGACATGCATACATTCTGATGCATCCTTCCACCTAACTATTTTATTAATTTCACCATCACTTCCTTTAAATTTTACATAAACTTTGCCAACATGTTTTTCTATTGTATTTATCTTATTTTGCAACCTATGCTCCTTGCCCAGTTTCCAACTACAAATTTTGCATCTACATACTTTATCATCGACTTGGTTGTCATTAGTTAGGATAGGCTCTATCCATAGAAATTTTTTGCCCATTCATTCTTAAATGCCCTTCCAATAGCCTAGTTAGATGCCTTCTACTTTTTATTTTTTTTGCTTGTAGATTCAAAAGAAGTTTGTAATGTATTTGATTTATCGCTTTCATTTTCAACTGACATGTTATTTTGAGGATTATATTCAAGTGCTTGTTAGATGTCATTGTTAAGAGAATTTTCATTAGAAGTCTTCTCTTGGTGACAAATATCTTCAAGTGGAGTATATCAAGGTCCATAGGGTATTCTGCATAGTAGCATACAATACTATTCTTAATTATTTTTTAATTTAACAAAATAAACTAACAAACATAAATATGATTTATATCATCATGCAATATGGCTAGAGGTACAAACAACAAATAAACCATTTGAGGAAGAAAGCATTATTTAAACTAACAAATACACCTAACTGTTAAGTAGTCAAAAATCATTTGTACCTTGAATTTGCACAGATGTCGATAGCTCATTGGATTTCAACATATGGCCAAAATAATTCAGGATACTCTTTTCAGATTTGACCCCCTTCTTTGCATCGCTAGTAGGTGACATTTTACTTGTAAAGAAAATATTTTTCAATTTAGAAAAGTAATAAAATGTTGAAGACATCTTACTTCTGTGAAGCCTTAAGATAATATTGTAATTAGAATAAACGTATAGATGGTTGGTAGAAAATAAATACCTATTTCCAGTCATTCTTTATTGTGATTTTTTTAGTGTATTCAAATACTCTATTTTCTAGAGATAGTACCTATAACTAATAAGAGCAAAAAACCAATCAATATAAAATTTGAAAAAAGTGTAAGGAATTTTTTTTGTTTATGCAAGATTTAATCAGAGACAAATGTTGAAAAATATAAAATTCTAGTACAAAATGGACAAGAAGTAGAGCATCACTATGTCCTTAGAGAACCAAAGTATTTACCTATTTAAAAATCTTGTAACTAGAAAATGGAGATCTTAATGGAAATAGAGAATCAAAGAGTTTTAACATAGATAGAAAATAGGGGAAAATATGGAGAACAGAGCATTGACTTATTTTCAATAAATAGGGGAAAATAGGTGGCATTTTACTTGTAAAGACTATATTTTTTAATTTAGAAAATTAATAAAATGTTGAAGACATATTTCTTCTATGAAGCCTTAAGATAATATTGTAATTAGAATAAACATATAGATGGTTGGTAAAAAATAAATACCTGTTTCAAGTCATTTTTTATTGTGATTTTGTAGTGTATTCAAATAATTTATTTTTTTAATACAATACTTTTAACTAATAAGAGCAAAAAACCGGTCAATATAAAATTTGAAAAAAGTGTAAGACATTTTTTTGTTTATGCAAGATTTAATCAGAGAAAAATATTAAAAAATATAAAATTCTAGTACAAAATGGATAAGAAGTATAGCATCACTATGTCCTTAGAGAACCAAAGTATTTATCTATTTAAAAATATTGTAACAAAAAAGGAGATCTTAATAGAGAATCAATTTTTTAGCATAGATAGAAAATAAGGGAAAATATGGAGAACAAAGCACTGACTTATTTTCAGTAAATGAAAAAAACAACAAAAGAAAAACCAACAATTAGATGACAAAAAAACATATCTTATTATTACAAGTGCTTCAACTATTATTTTATTTACAACCAAAAAACATAGGACCACAAATTCAAAATGTATAAAGAGAAACAGTACCTGGTGCAGGAAAAAATCCGTATGTTGGGTGGTTCATGCGGGAAAAGAGGACCGATAGTCAGTTCATATGGAAAAAATGTCTTTAGAGTAATCTGAGTGAAAATACGTTCTAGTTGTTGATCTGGTTGACGGTCTGAGAAGAATAGGCAATCATTTCAGGTGGAACTAGAATACTGATAATCAATCCAGGTAGAAATAATGATCGGTCATCGAACTATACTTAATAGGAAATTTGGTAATCAATCCATGTGGAATAAGCGATCTAGTTAATGGTCTAGGTGGAACAAGCAGTCCGCACTCGTCTCGATTGGAACTAGCAGTCTGGCAATAGGTCTGGGTGGAACAAGTAGACTAATAATTGATCCAGGTAGAAATAATATCCTATCTTCAGGCCTAGTGGAGAACTATATCCTGGTGTTGGTTCGGGTACAAAATTATGTCCAGTAGTTGTTCCAAGTGCAGAAAAGGGTCCAGTTTCAATACGAGTAGATTTTTGATCTGAATCGACTTGGTTTCTGCACACGACTAAAGTTTGGTGGAATTCTACAACAGATCGAATGTTTTAGTTCATATTTTCACTTTAAAGTTTTACTTTTTGAATGTTATAAGTTAAAAACTATCTCTGGATTGTTACTTATATACAATGGTATGGTTGGCAAATTTGACAGGATAATTTAAAAATAATAAAAAAAATGGTGAAAATGGTCCATGACTTAGGTGGGAGTGTTGGAGAATTAAAAAAAAATACATAATACTATTATCAACGCACGGCGGATTGACACCTAAATTTTTTAAACTAGAAATTTTGAGTGAAATGGCCGACATCTAGGGTCCCCCAAAATCGCCAATTTACATTTTCAAAAATACTAACATTCACCTAGTTTGTGAATATTTGCCATTGTGAATAATATTGTATACAACATGCATCCAAAAATAATATGCACAATAATAATCCACACAACAAAATAGATATTGATAATACCCTTGAGGTAGGGCAACACCATACAAAGCTCCTTATTGTAAGGAAGCCACTCTACAAGATCTCTAGCTCCATGAGCCAATACTGCTATAATATTACTTCATACATAACCTTTTAAAATTGGGGTACATATCTCTTTATACAAGAGTGTGATGGTTCACCTT
This sequence comes from Wollemia nobilis, assembly GCA_028583015.1. NCBI lineage: Eukaryota > Viridiplantae > Streptophyta > Pinopsida > Araucariales > Araucariaceae > Wollemia > Wollemia nobilis. Next base: position 14,122,274 of record JAQPPZ010016436.1, on the reverse strand, counting down.
CCATAGTTACAAGATCACCCATGTAGTGGTTCACCTTCTATTAGTTACAAAGTGCATAATAATATGACAATATTCCTTGCGGTTCATATGACAATATTTCCCAATGGTTACGTATATGATTCTATGATATACCTATTTCTAATTTGACCTGTGGTATTCCTTAATCAATAGTTAATTTATGAATTATACCATTATACAATACAATATTAAATTATTAAGTACCTATCTTGGATACCTAACATTCCACCCCCCTTACAAAATATTTCATCCTCAAAACATTAGAAGAGGCTAAATAATATGATATTTTGAGCCACGTTGAGTACTAGAACCACTTTATATCATTCATCCATATTAGTGGAATTCTTATTGGTGGTGGTATTTTTTGATGCCAATATGCCATATTTCCACTTGAATAGCTAAAAATAATTAGTTGGCTCCATGTTTCCACTGATCACATTTCATGAGTTACAATATCACCCATGTAGTGGTTCACCTTCCATGAGTTACAAAGTGCATAATAATATGACAATATTCCTTGCAGTTACATATGAAAATATTTCCCAATGGTTACACATATGATTCTATAACATACCTCTTTCTAATTTGACATGTGATATTCCCTACTCAATAGTTAATTTATGACTCCTACCATTATACAATACAATATTGAATTATTAAGTACTTATCTTTGGTACCTAACATTTGATCCCCCTTATAAAATATTTCATCCTCAAAATATTAGAAGAGGCTAAATAATATGATCTTTTGAGCCATGTTGAGTACTAGAACCAATCTTGATCATCCATCCATCCTAGTGGAACTCTAATCGGTGGTGGTCTTCATTGATGTCGATATGCCATATTTCTACTTGAGTAGCCAAAAATGCTTAGTTGGATCCATGCTTCCACTGATCTACTCTAATAATTTGAAATATGAGTCCATTTGTTCCTTAATATAGCTACACTACTCTAAAAACTAGAGTCGATACTCTTTCTTTTTCAAATATTACTATTGAGCATGCAAATATCATGTAGTAAAGGGTATATCAATGTACTTGGAACAAGGATTTGTTCCCTCTTGATAGGGAAATCTCTTTCCCCCAAGGTTTAAGTATGCTAGGTCTTGGTCAATGTAGGTAGACTTAGAGTTCGTTGATAATTGTTTCTTTTGAGGGGTCTTTGTTGGTTCTAACTAAGAATAAAATTTCTTGGACACAAAGCTTTAAGAGTAGACACTTGATTGTTTAAAAATAATTCCACAATGTTGATATTCAAACAAATATGAGTTGGGTGGAATTAAAATTGGGAAAGAAAAGATATTAAGAATTGTGAACTATGATTGCCCAAGCTATATTATTCATTGCAATTAAAATATATCACATATATAACGATAATAATTCTATTGAAGCTATCTAAAATTTTAAAATGCATAGCAAAAAAATAGCTTCAATGCTTTGAACGAAAACTAGTCTACTCCTAATCTAAATAGGTTTAAAATAAAATTCAAAGGTTGAAGGGTGAGAGAAAAATAAAATAAAACAAGTTGATGCTGCCCTGAACTCTAGCTTTGATCTGGTAAAGCAACAAATCCAAATTAAACCAATCCCAACTTCACCAATATTTACACAACCTAAGGTCTGATATGGTGCAATGTTCAGAGTAGCAACAAAATATGAAATGAACTGAGTGCAACCACCATCATCATAAATAGATTGAACACAATAAATATTAAAATCCTCTATATTAAAAGATTGTCATTAAGCACATTATTTCAAACTTTCCCACTTCGATGGATTACAAAGAATATAGCTCAAAAATAGTACCAACCATCTGACTACAAAGAAAAAAAGAAGAAAGCTAAAAAGGGGTCAGCTAATAGATGGTTTCCAACATTTGTAACTGGTTAGTCGGCTACTATTTATACAATGTTTGACCTTCACCTGGAATTACATTTTGTAATTAATTACCATCTAGTTTTAGGACGAACCTCTTGAAATTAAATTTCCCACCATAGTGCAACCATACTTCATTTAATATCAATTCACATGATGCTCAATACTTCTAGAACCACCATGCCCCATTAACACAAAATCTAAAGTTGATCACCAATTTTATCCATCTTCCTTCTTGCATGGTTGCACTTGTCGAGCTCGCATTGAAATTCCATGTTTGCCATCATGTCTACCATATTTAATGCATCCACCAATAAATGTTCTGCAAAAATTTAAAAAAGGCAAAGGCTAGAACTTTAATATTATAATTAATTTAATTATTTTAATTTTCCTAAGGTTTTAAAAATTTTCATTTTTTATTTATTTTTATAAATTGCTAAGGTTTGTGCTTTTAATTTTAGCGCAAAATATTATATTTAAAATTTAATTCTAATTTATTTTATTATATATAGATATATATATCGTAGCTCTTCGCAGTGCATGCTTCTTCCATTTTTCTTGGTTGCATTGATTGCAAAGAAAATCTAGAAGTCATGCTCCAAAATAGGATTTGGTCAATGCTAACAAAATTGATCACAAATTCACAAAAAATCGTAGATTTTTGAAAAATTATGGGTTTGGGTAATCTAGGGTTCGGCCTTTCTTTCCTCAAGTGATTTATTGGCATGGTCCTGGGTAAGCAAAATATTCCAATTTATTTAAGGATGGATGGTGATAAATCTATGGTTTTGAGCAAATAAAAGACATCCCTATGATCTAATTGAATAAACCTTTACTTTGCAGTCATGCAAAAATTTTCTTTCATCCTTAAAATATTTAAAAAGACTTGCAAACCTTGGAAAAATCAAAGTATTATAGTGCAAATTTAAATTTGAAATAAAATTTGGATTGATCATAGTTTCAAGAAAGCTTGAAATCATGGGTTTCTTCCTTTTTTCTTGGCTGCATTCATTACAAAGCAAATCCCATGACCGTGCTCCAAAGTTGGATTTGGCCAAAGTTGATAGAATTAGCCATGGATTTACAAAAAAGCATAGCTTTACGAAAATTTGTGGCTTTGATAGCTTTTCAATCCCTTTCTCTTCGCTATGCCACTTACGAAGATAATCCCGCAACCATGCAATAAAATAATATTTGTGGCAACTTGATCAAATTGATCATGGTTTAGAGTAATTTCATGATTTTGCAAATTTTCTCATGGTTGTGGTTAAATTTTGGATTCATGAATTTTTTGACCAATTGACCATGGATTCGAGCATTTTCATGGTTTAAGGCAACTTGTGGTCGAGTAGTGAGAAAAATAGGTAAAACTTCAATGTGCTGAGAATTTCATAAAACTTTATACATCTCTAAAATGGCCAAATGGGTATCTAAATCAGTTGATATAATTGAAAATATTGTTATATACTGAGGGATAATATCATTTGAAGCACATGGATTGTCATGGGGAAAAGATGAAATGTGAAATATGATTTCACCAAAATAATATAGAGGATTGATTTTAGATATGCAATCATGGTACCATTGTAAAGATAATTTCAAAATATTCCTATCAGTCTTTGAATCAAGCCAATTGGAGATTTGCAGCAAAAGTTATGGTCATTTTAGTTTTATAGCTCCTAAGAGTGGAAAATTTAAGAAAACCAAACCCTAATAAAATTTAAGAAAACAATTCAAGTGGGTCTCCAATTAGAGTGAGTTATGCAATGGAAATAACAAATACTGAATCTTCTATAAAAATCTTTTAAGCATTTTGGGAACAAAAAGAAGCCTTTATAAAAATCAATGAAACTTCCAAACCAGCAAAACTAAAAATTGGCATCCACCCAAGGTTAGGGTTAGGAAATTTCTCTAAAAGAATAACCTTATTTTGTTTTAGCAAAAGTGTGTGCATGAGAATTCATTTTGTTCCAAAATTAGTCAAAATTTACCACCATAGTTTGGAAGTTAGGCTAGTTTACTTCTGAGTGAACATTGGTCTACTTATGATGAGTTTTGTCACACGAGTAGACATGCCACCAATTGTTGAACATTGCTCCATTTCTATCTAGGTTTCTATCGCTCCTATGGATTTATCTTTGATCCTATTCTAGACCTTGCTCTACTACCAACCAGGCATTCATATCCCTACTAGAAGTTGTCTGAATCACCCAAGCACTTGAACCTTTTTTTTTAAGACCAAATATTTCATTAGAATTAGGTTCTACTTTTGGGTTAGGGATTGCCATGGCAAATAATAAGGTAAACACTAGAATGGATTTCACGTATAAACCAAACCATAACGGTTTTATTCCTCCATATTTAGAAATCATTTAAAAGTATTTTTAGTGTGAAGCTGCAACATAATTTCACATAACTTTCAAATTCATTTTCTTTGTACCAAATAATGGATAAGCATAAAATAATTATTTAAGCTAAATTCAGCTTCATTATGTCCATTATGGGACTTTTCACCCCTAAATTATATAGAAACACTTCTAGCTGAGAGCAACCAAAAGTAGGTTGCACTTGGATGGTTTAGGTCAAACCAAAGAAAATCATAGAACAAAACAAGATTAAAAATAATAACAAAAAAAAATTGTAGACACCAAAACAGCACCAATCCGATTATGTAACGACAAGCACTGATTGAATTGACATACACAGCCCCTAGGGCAGCCCCCAAAGGTTAAAAAATGGTCCTAACCACTCTCACAATAGTTTTGGAAGGTTAGAGGTCAATTTGGCACCTTTTAGGCACTCTGCTCCATATTCGTTCCACCCTAGGATGATTACAAACTGGTATTTGTCCCACCCCAGGATGATTAGTAGCATTCGCTCCAGGGTGGGGTGAATAGTAGGTTTGACGGGCAAAAGGTCAAAACTTGACAAATGGAAGCTCAAATCCACCACTTAACTACAACTTCATTGCATGGGAGTGCGAGTGAGCATTTTTTAGCTCAAAGAGACAGTCATAGAGGCAGTCATGGAGCCCTTAATCAGGGAGGAATCTTCTTCCCCCTAGCAATGCATGATTTCCAAGTGGCGCCTCTGCATGCTCATTCACAAAGACCCTCAGGTCTATAAAATGGTGAGTCTTCTCACCCCAAAAAAGAACAGACCAGGAGAATTTGGAGCAACAAAGTGTGTAGACACCAAAATAGCACCAATCTGATTATGTGACAATAAGCATCGATCGCATTGACACAAATAGCCCCTAGGGTAGCCCCCAGAGGTTAAACAGTGGTCCTAACCACTCCCAACAATAGTTTGGAAGGTCAAGGGTCAATTTGGCACCTTTTGGCACTTTGCTCCCTACTCGCCCCATCCTGGGACTAATACAAACTGGTATTCACCCCACCCAGGTATGAATAGCAGCATTCACCCTAGGGTGAGGCGAATAGCAGGTTTGACTGACAAAAAGTCAAACCTCGACAGGTCCGCCAATTAACTGCAACTTTAGGGCATGCAATTGCGAGGAATGGCTTCAAATCAAGAAGAAAGACTTCAGTCATGCATGTCTTTATTTTAGAGACCTCATGTAAGGAGACTCTAAATCAGGGAATAATTTTTTCTCTCAAAATAGGACAATTAACTCAAGTGGCGCCCTCGCATGCGCATTTAAAAAAAAGAGACACTAGGTCTATAAATTGGTGAGTCTTCTCACCCAAAAAAATATATAGAGAGGATCTTTTGGAGATGGTTCAATCTGGATCAGATGGATTATTGGTGTTATGTCAAATATTGCACGCTCCATTGTGGGTTGTGATAACATTTTGACTTGAATGGTTGTCATCTCACCAGAAGGGTCTTATGGGATTAGTGACCCCAAGGAGGCCACAGTGTCTGCAAAATGATTTGATGATCGAGGAAGTGCCTTGATGTTGTACCATTCAAGATTTGCCAAGAATTTATCCACAAGGGCTATGTAGGCCTGCAGAACTGGGCATTTGCATTAAAATACCCCTTTCACTTGGTTGACAATTAACAGCGAATCACCAAAGATATTCAAGCATTTGATGTTCATGGTTATGGTTGGTTGAAGACCTATGAGCAAGGCTTCGTATTTAGAATTGTTATTGGTGCATGAGAAATCAAGTTTAAGTGATAAAGGCATTGGAGGCCCTTGCGGTGTGAAAAATATGATTCTCGTGCCACCCCCTTGCTCACATTTAGAACCATCAAAAAATAAGGTTATGTTGGCCTGTGACTCATGCTCATCAAAATCTGGCGATTCTGAGACATGGAAGACCCCATCATCAGGTGGCTTTACGGTCAGAGGCTGATCATCTTTGAGAGGAGCCTCTGCTAGTTGATCGATGATGACCTGACCTTTGATGGACTTTTGTCCAATGAATTTGATGTCAAACTCTGTCAACAACATTATCCATTTTATTGTGCGACTATTGTGATAAGTACAATTCATCATGTACCATAATGGATTTTCCTTAGACACCACATACGTCGTATTGCTTAGCATGTAATGGCATAGCTTTTTGGTGGCAAATACCACTGCCAAGCATAGCTTCTCAACGTATGCATAGTTAAGTTCATAACTGACCAGGGTGCGGCTAAGATAATAATTAGCCTGTTCTTTATGTAATTCATTTTTCTGGGCTAGCATGGCACCCAGGGCCACCTCAATAGTTTCGATCTTTGTTCAATTCAGGTTAAGCGAAGTTTTTAAGTTATAAACTAAGTTTTTTAGCTCAGTTTTCACCTAACTTTTGATATTTGTTTAACTAGGGTTATACTAAGTTTTCAACTAAGTGTTAATTTTGATAGACTAGGGTTTCATTTTTAAATTTGAAAAACAAAAAAACAAAAAGACAAAAAATACAAGCAAATTGTGGTTTTAAAAACTATAACATTATAACCAAACAAAATAAATAGGAAGAGCACTCACTGGTCTCGCTTTGGCTCTGTATCTTGAGGATCCGGTCCATGAACTCATGGTGGCAAGAAAATTTTGGCAGCACTTCTCTTCGTAGAATTGACCTCCTCCTCCTCAGAGCTCCAAATCGCCAGGAAAAACAAATGCAAATGAGCCCAAAACCTAGTTTTGGCATTTAAATAGGCTTTTTGAGCTTATAATCGTTCCTCCTTGGGATGAGTGCTCTGTATAGCACTCATCCCACCCTGGTACAATTACTAAATTGGTATTCGTCCCACCCAACGATGAATACAGAGCAAAAATTTCAAAATAGCAAAAAAAATGCACCAAAATGCACAAAAACAAGCACGCAAACTGTCCAATGAGAGTGCTTTTGCACTTGACATTCCTGACATGCAAAATAGATGTTGGGGTAACAAATCCTCACTATCATATTCCCTAAGAAGGCTACTATAGCCGGACCGCTCCACAGGAAGATGGATTTTTGAGAATTTCATCCCCAAAATGCGTCACCAAAAGGGTCAAAACCCAACCAAAAATAACAATAACATTTTTGAACGAAGGTGGCTTTGCACCTGACATTCTTGGCATAAAAAATAGACGTTGGGGTTATAAAATTTCACTATACTACTCCCTAAGAAGGCTATCATAGCCGGACCTCTCCTCAGGAGGATGAATTCTTGACAATTTTAGCTCCAAAATGCGTCACAAAAAGGGTTAAAATCCACCAAAAATAGGTTAGAATGTTCAAAAACTGCTTAAGAATTCAATAGTAAACAAATGAAGGCACCCTTACCTAAGTCATCTTGGGTCAAGCAACTCATCACTTTTCTCATGTTGATCATTCCCTCATCAATTCGTCACTTGAGGGGGTAGTCACACTTAGTCACCAATCAAAAACAACATACCCAATCAAGGAAATAACACGCATTCAAAGGATCATTGACAAAGACAATCATGCTCCCGCTTGGGTTAGCAAACAAGAAATAATCATAAGCTGATAAAACACTTGGAATTTATGAATCATGAACTCAAGTTTCCCACAGACAAAAGGTTGTGCCCTTTGTCTATTCATGACTGATCAATGTCCAAGCTCAAGTAATACCTCACCGAAAAAGATTAACACTTGAATTAAGTTCCTTAGCTCGTTAGAAGCAAGGATTCTAGAATGCGTGCCCTTTATATACTTGGGGCATCAAGAGTTTGTTAGGTTACTGAGAAACCCTAATCATTAGTTCTTTGGTTATCTATTTTTTCTCAACACTGCACCTTGCACAACGCTTCCTAAAAAGGGGCATCTGTAGGCACCAAAACAACACCAATCCGATTATATGACAACAAGCATCGATCGCATTGACACAAACAACCCCTAGGGCAGCCCCTAGAGGTTAAACAGTGGTCCTAACCACTCCCAACAGTAGTTTGGAAAGTCAAGGGTCAATTTGGCACCTTTTGGCACTTTGCTCCCTGCTTGCCCCACCCTGGGACGAATACAAACTGGTATTCAGCCCACCGAAGGACGAATAACAGCATTCACCCGAGGGTGAGGCGAATAGCAGGTTTTACTGGAAAAAATTCAAACCTCGACAGGTCCGCCAGTTAACTGCAACTTCAGGGCATGCAATTGCAAGGAATGGCTTCAAATCAAGAAGAAAGCCTTCAGTCATGCATGTATTTATTTTAGAGACCTCATGCAAGGAGACTCTAAATCAAGGAATAATATTTTCTCTCAAAATAGGACAATCAACTCAAGTGGCGCCCTCGCATGCGCATTTAAAACAAAGAGACCCTAGGTATATAAATTGGTGAGGCTTCTCACCCAAAAAAAGATATAGAGAGGAGATTTTGGAGCAACGAAGTGCTGCTAAAATATATCCTCACCCATTGTTTGTGCTTTCACATCCTTGATCTCTCTTTAGGAGGGTGGTTATTAGGTGATTATTGGAGGCGCATTCTAGACCCAAACCCGAACATTTGGACACAATATTCCATAAAATTTGTCAAAAACACCCCATAAGAAGTTTTGGACCCATCCCAAGTGGATTGGTGTCAAAATAGAGTCCCAAACGACAGGCTTCCTGCCCCCGGGCGCCCCCCAAACTGTCACAACCCTAATCACCCCACTTCGGAGTGAATAGAAATTTGTGATATATTTATTTTATTTTTCTTTTGCATCTTATTCCAGGTTATTTAAATAGGCTGTAGTTTAAATTTCACTTCATTCTGAGCATTTTTGACTAGGTTTTTATCATTTCCCACCTTTACTAACTTGTAGATGGCACCATCAAAATCTTGGTGATAGAGGTCAAATTGGGAAAATATGACCTTTTGGGTCTTCCGAAAACACACCCAATTAGCTAACCCCAACTTTACAGGTCATTTGGAGCTTTCTAGGAAGGACATTGAAGAGCGTGCTTTCTGACAAGTTATTGCAGGTCTATTCGTCCCACCCTAAAGAGAATACAAATATGTGAGGAATTTCTAGACTGTTCCTTTTGCAGTGGCCTCCTGGTAACATATTCATGCTTTTTTTAAATTTTTAGGTCGATATGAGGTCATTTGGTTATCGTTTTAATATTTTCATGCATACACTAACAATAGGCCTTGGGAAATACATGTTCTATTTTTTCTACAGGTGCTACTGATCTTTTATGTTTCCTTGAATGTAGGTTTCCAAAATTAGAGGAGCAGTGAGGAACCAACCTTCATACACAAGCGACGGTGACGTTTTGGTCCGCCCATGTTACATGTGGGCATGCGAAAGAAGGATTGCTATCCATGGATGTGATAAGAAATATATTTAATGCTCCTATCCCCTAAAAATGAAGGAGATGTATTGTAACACGACTTTAAAAGCACATCAATAAAGAGGACCCTATTCCATATTGCTTTTATCTTGTGTCGATTCTCTCATATTCTTTCCTTTCATGCATTTTTCAATACATAGGATTTTGGCGTTAAGTTTGGTTTTAGATGCATCGTACTTGGAATTTTCCTTTTTTTTCTGTATCCTCGTGTTTTCAGAGTGCTGTTGAATTACATCCTCACCCATCGTTTATGCTTCTTACATCCTTGATCTCTATTTTGGAAGGGAGGTTATTGGGTGATTATTGGAAGTGCAATCCAAACAAAAAACCCGAACATTTGGCCACAATACCCCACCCAATTTGCCGACACAACCCCATAAGAAAATTTTGACCCATCCCAAGTGGACTGGTGTTGAAACTGAGCCCCAAACGATGGGCGTCCTACCCTCGGGTGCCCCCCAAACTACTACAGTCCTAATCACCCCACCATGGAGTGATTAGAAATTTGTGGTATATTTCCATACAATTTCTTTTGCATTTGATTTTAGGTTATTTACGTATGCTGCCATTCAAGTTTCATGTGATTTTTATGAGTTTTGGCTATGATTTTATTATTTCTCGCTTTCGCTAACATACAAGGAGCATCATCAGATACAAGGCGATTGAGGCTGAATTTGTAAAATTTGACCTTTTGGGTCGTTCCAAAATTCTCCGTTTTGGCTAACCCCATATTTGAAGGTTTTTTTGAGGCCCCTAGATGGGACATTTAGGAGGTCACCTTCTGACGTTTTATGACAGTCCTAATCATCCCACCCTGGAGCGATTAGAAATCTATGGTAGATTTCTCAACTATTCCTTTTGCAATGTGTTCCTGGGAATGTTTTCTTGCTTCTATAAAATTTTCCACTTATTCTGATATGTTTTAGTTATAATTTTAATTATTTTATGCATGCATTAACCGTAGGCCTTAGGGATCACATGTTTCCCTCCATCCGTAGGTGCTACTAATCATTTACTGTTTCTCTGAACACAGGATCTAGACACCAGAGGGGTAGAAAGGAACTATAGATGCATTCACACAAGTGACGAAGATGTTTGGTCCGCCCATTTTCAATGTGGGCACGCGAAAGATCCCCAAGGGGAATGTATCATTCGTGGTGTAACCAAACTATGTCCGACGCTCCTAGCCCCTGAAAATGGGGGAGACGTATTGTAACCCGCTCTCGAGAAAATTAATAAAATAAAGGGCTACACTTTTACATTTGCTTTAAGTCTCATTTCAGTTCGTTTGTTTTCCCTCTTTTCAAGCATTCTCGTTCGTAGGACTTAGCGTTACATTTCCATTTTTTTTGCTTTCGTATCCTTGTGCTTTCAGTGGTGATCACGGTGGGACGTTGTCCCCTAATTTTGAGATCAAAATTTTGATCAAAAGTTGTGTGTTTTTTGTTACAAGTGTCGATATTTCAAGCATTGTACTGCACCTCATTCCATCCTGTGACGAGTACGGGGCTTGAATTCATGTCACCCAGGTATGAATGGGCATTCGTCCCACCCTATGATGAATACAGTTCTAATATTCATCCCACCCTGGGACGATTAGCTCTCTGTGCATTTTCAGAGTAGAAACTCAAAGACATCCGATTTGGGCAGAGAAGAGGTAGGGTTTCTGAGCATCCTATGTCATTTTCTATTTTTTGTCTCTGTCATTTCTTGTTTCTTTGTTTGCATAGGAGATTTTTACTGCATGTTTTTCTTTATTTGCACAAATAAAAATAACCCCACACACCACGTGGTAATTTAAACACCGAGGATTTGGTTGTAAAATACCAACCCTTGATCAAGACCAACGGTGGATTTCATCACCACCTTGGCTTGAATTTTTGCATACATAACCCTGATCGCTACTATTGTTAGATGTAAATCCTGACGAAAGCTGACCAAGTGTAGCTAGGGTGATTCCCAGTGCATGAGAATAAGTCTTCTATGGTAGATGTCAAAAATAGGGTGATCCCCCTTCCATATCGCCTATGTTCCACATACTATTTTGCTCTTGCGTACCAATAGTTTCCCTCACGTAAGGGTGGGTATACTGAGAGGTTTGGTATAAAGTCTTGGCAGTGGTATATTGAAGATGCGACCATTTGGGAGACATAAGAGCCATCATATTGCATGTACAACAACACGTTCTTTACAAAGCTTTCAAAACAAAAATCAAAACACACTAAACAAGATTTAGGGCACACCTTTAATCTATAAATGAGATAATCACTTCTTTTATTGTGTGGTTCCTTTTGTTTAGTGTAGAATAAAAATCATAAAGAAGATAAAAACCTACATAGCTTGTAGAGAGACACCACCATGGTGTACACCCATAGCCAAGCCCAATCACGGGCAAAGGCTACATAAAGTGTACAAGGAGGCACAATTCGCCTCCGCTATAGCCCCAAGGACTTGGTCATACCATCTTGGTGGCCTGACCCACAAAATAGTCCACATCATACCATGATGGAATGGGACTATAGAGGCACCCCTTCGAGGGGCACTCTCATTTAGCATAGACCCTTACAGGAGGATTCCTTACACGTAGCACTTAACCTAGGTGGTAAGGCTCCCTTGGATGCTAGTTATGAGTGGCTACCGTAAGATGAAGTGTTAGAACAACATAGGGTCCATAAATATGGGCCACATGATTACATCATCCCTCCTCTACCCCTTATTATTATCAAAATAATAGGCCAAATATAGAGCAGAAGGCCCTTCAGATAGGGTGAGCCAACTCTGCCCGCCCCTTTCACATATACGAAAGGGAGCACAAGGAAGACCATTGCATTCCTTAAGAGCAATACACAGTGCAGGAGCAATGCGCCTCCGCACCTGCTATCTATCAGGATCACCTACTAAGGCCAGAGCCTCGAGTGAATGTCGTCAACCTCGATAAAGGAAAGTGACCTATAGATATCTTGGATCATTGTGACTGAGATAAATATGTAGGAGAGGAATCTAGGCCTCCTAGACTCAAGACGGTGGAACAAATCAACTTGGAATTTTCCAGACATGCCACCCACCAAGCACAAATCACATAGCTTGAGCAAGACCAACAACAGTTGGAGCACCTGTATTGTCTTAGCAAAGAGTGCATTCAGCGTTAAATAGATGAGATGCTCCAGAACACTGTGCCTGAGAGGATTCCAACCCCTCGCACATAGAGGGTAGAGTTGTATTAGAGGCACAACCCCTTGGTGCGAGATATGTCTCCATGACCTTACCAAGTGTTGCCTCCGAGACCTCCTAGACCTGAGTGGGAGGCCACTCCCAGAAACAATGATGTGCACCCTCCACGGGCATCCACCCATGTTTATAGGTCTCACCCAGGAATTCCTCAAGAAGCCTATGATGAGTATAAGCAAGAAGAAGAGCGTACTAAAACACCCTACCAAGGCAGAGGGGGTGCTATCCGGCCACCCCTCCATAGGCCTCAAGTTTCCCTTAACCCACAGCGGGAACAAACCAAGGAGGAAGAGATAAAATATTTCGATGCATATAAAGCACTGCTAGAGAGCTTATATTCTATGGAGACCAAGAATTCTGGGCCCCAAAATACCACTTTACGCTAGCTCCGCAATCACCTTATGCATCCGTCAGTGCCGGCACCCCCATACCCTGAACACTTTAAGCTGCCCCAGTTGGTAATATTTAGAGGAGAGGAGGATGCCCAAGAGCACCTAGATTCTTAAGCCAATGCTTTGGCATTCAGGACAATGATCCTTTGTTTCTAAGAACATTTATAACCACATTCGTAGGCCCTACCTCATATTGGTTCACTCAGTTGCCAAAGCATAGCATCAGTAACTTGGATCAGCTAGTGGATGCATTCCTCGAATGCTTCACCTTCAAAACCAAGAAGAAGGCGTCACTAAGTGACCTAGCTAGCCTCAGGTAATATGAGGAAGAAACCATGGTAGCCTATGGAAATCGATGGAGGACATTGCTTTCAAAGCTGCCCTACCTCCCTCCCATGGCTGACCTGACCCAAATGTTCTTGAAGAGTTGTTTGAGGTCAATCTCCATGCTATTGTAGCTGTAGCAATATGCCACTCTTGAGGAAGCCCTGGTGCAAGCTAGAATCATTGAGGAGATCAAGATACAGGATGGCGATATTGCCAAGCCACACAAGAAAGAGTGGCCCAAAAACACCAAAATAGGGACCACGCAATCGAAACCCATTATAGTCAATCAGGTTGCTATAAACATGCCTAAGCCTGCACAAGCAACACATCCCCAAAAGGCTAATTATCAGGCAATGCCTCTTGATGGATATGAAAGAGAAAATCATTGGCAAGAGCAAAATCAGCAGCATTGCCCTAGGTGACAATTCACACCCTTTACAGAGTCTAAAGACTCCTTGTTTGATCGTTTGTCAGTGGCAAACTTGATAAACCTTCCAGAGAGTCGACCCGTAGACCCCAACGTGCCAAAACCCAAGTGTTATAGGGAAGACTTGTACTATAGGTTTCACCAACAGAAGGGACATGACCTTTATGCATGTTGGAAATTCAAAAGCTTAGTGCAAGACCTAATAGACAACAAGACGCTAGCGGTGGATAATCTTGTTGCGCCAAACAACCAACAAATGGAGGTCTTCAAAGACCCCCTACTTGCCCATGATGTGCAGGCAAAGACCCTACAAGTCAATGAGGTGACATAGAACTGCCCCATGCATGGGTATGAAGGGATGATAAGCATAATGACTAGGAACAAGAGGTACCCAAGCATAGCTACCCCCGTTGTAGCTACAGGAGAGGTTCCATCAACGTCACAACCTCAACAACACCCTACACAACCTCCTATGCCTAGACAAGTGGCCATGATTCGGACCAAACTTACCCAAAGTTTGAGGACCACGTCGGCTAGGCTCTCCATTTACGAGCTCATACAACAATCATCACCCCATCGGGAGGCTCTAATGGAGATACTAAAATCCATCGAGCTACAGCCCCACGAAGCAAACTATTTAAACAACTTCGTGGGACATGTCAAATGATGCACCGATCCAATCATCACCTTTAGAGAGGACGAGCTGAAATCAGTGACTGGTGACATGGTGGATCCACCCTTGCACGTCATTGCGTGGGTCAATAGGATTTCATATAAGAGGGTGTTGGTGGACACTGGCTCATTCAGTAATATAATTACAACAATGACATTGAAACACCTGAAGTTGCTAGCATCTCACATCGTGGCCTCCACCTATACTCTGCGAGCATTCAATGATGCGATATGCTCGATGGTTGGCACAATTATCCTACCCATCCAGGTGGGACAAATGACTATTCCTACGTTGTGCCACATCTTGGAAGGTGATATGGCCTATAATATCTTGTTGGGCTGACCATGGATCAAGGACATGAAGTGTGTCCCTTTGATAGCTCATCAGTACCTAAAGTACACATTTGAAGGGCAAGTGCATGTAGTCTCGATAGACTTAGAGCCCTTCAAGTATTGCAATGCGGTGCAGCTGATGCCGCAATAGACCCTTCCATCAACACATTTGGATTTTTAGTTGAATCCATCTAAACAGGGTCTGATTTCGCATACATCCCCATTGTTAAGTCCATAAAATCCCTAGTTGGGTCCATATTCATCCTCTGGTCCTTCACCAACGATGCCACCTATGGTGGCCATGCCGAAGGACAATGGGAAGAAAACCCTAGAAGAGGCACCGCCATCAGTCTCAACCATCTCTATCGATGAGATGCCTAGTTGAATGGAAGTCGAGATGCCTAGTTCACCCGACATGGAGTGGACTCAGGAAGAACTCCCATTCCCTCCCCCTCAACCGCCAACGATCATCGTTGAGATGGCCAATACGGGCATGGGGGAGTACCTAGTGTGGAACATTGTAGCAACACCCACACTTGAGTCCATGCAGGACATAGGGAGACCTCGCCTCCCCATCGACACTATTGTTCCTCTAGGCTACCCACCAAATCAGACAAACTTTGTATATGGGGGCCTCGATAATGGCATTGAACCTTACATGCAAGAGGAAGAAGATGAAGAGCCCTTTGCTAAGGATGTGAACTATTTTTCCAACCCAGACTTCACCTTGAGATATCTTGGCCAATGTAATTGGCATGGATATGGGTTGGGTAGATATGAACAAGGAGTGCATGTTCTTTGCCAACCAAGATATCATATGCCATACGACAAATCAGGAGTAGGGTTCAACCACCCTTTGCCCCTTGACATCTTGGTAGAGAACATGCAAGGCCTAGGGATAGGCAACAAGGATGGGTTGGCATTAGATCCATATGCCAATCCTAACACAACATATACGTTGGGGGATTATCTCCCATTGTGGACAACCAACCTTGTTGACCTTAGCAAACCCTTCCCTTCGATCGAGAAAGGAAAAAGTTTGAGAACTCACTTACAAGAGGGATATAGACAAGGTCAGAAAGGATCTTCATAAGACAATTCAGAGTATGAGGTAGCACCATGTGACCCTTTTGAGTCTAATAGCAATCACTCACAAGTGACCCCCATGGATGACTATCAAGAAAGCCTCTTGGCAATGTTCCCTTTGGATGCTCCAATCGAGCAAGTGCCACCTCAAGAAAATTAGGTCCCTCCACAGAGACCGAAACAACCTTGATGGGACCATATCAATTTTCTTGAGCAGGACGAGTCTCACATGTTACAAACAGTTGTTGAAGCCAACGAAGGCCTGTGGATCTCTGATACTGATTATGAAGATGAAACTGAGATGGCATATCTCAATCATATGCGGCAGCAACAATACCCCATGAACATTGATGACATGTTTGAATAACTAAACATGGGGCCAAGGCATAGGTGGCACCTAAACCCAGCATAGTTGGACCAAGTGTTGCATCCGCCACTTTGGGCATACAGAGAGCACCTTCCACCCAGAGACCCTATAGAGTTATCAGTGCCAAGGGCAGACCCTATCCTTCTATCCACACATAGGGCCGATCCATTTGTGCCAATACCCCCAGATCCATATTCGGAGCACAAAAATCATCAAGGATGTCCGAGTCACCACACCCACGGTAATGGAGACCAAAATCATTTCATCAACATGATCTCCATTGACTTAACCGCCCCCATCCGCAATCCAACCGATCCAACATGGTCATTATATCTAGACCTAGATGCCATAGACTGGGATCGTGTTAATTCACCACCATCCCCATCAGAGTATTGGCCTTGCGATGAGATGCTTCATTTCACCCCAGGACCAACTCAGGATATCTTCCATGTTGAAGAGGGACCCGAAGTTCCTAACGTAGATCTGAATTTAGTGAATGATATCCACTTGATCCCAACTCCACACCAGTTGGAGGACAGGTCCCACATGTCAGTCGAGGAGACGACTGACGTAGACATCGGCTTTGATCCAATGAATCCATAGATCATCAAGTTGGGGGTAAGTCTATCCCCTAAAGAGCAAGCCGACTACATTGCCCTTCTCAAAGAGAAGGAGGTTTTTGCATGGTCCTACAAAGACATGTCGGGGCTAGACCCGTAGCTAGTCATGCATAATCTAACGCTTGATCCGACATTCAAGCTAGTCAAGCAAAAACTACGTAAGATGCACCCAACAGTGGCCTTAATGGTCAAAGATGAGCTACAAAAGCTGTTGGATGCACAGTTTGTCATCTGCGTGGATTACCCACCATGGTTGTCCAACATGGTACCTATCAAGAAACCTGACGGGAGGATTCGCATATGCACCAATTTTTGAGATCTAAACAAAGTGAGTCCTAAGGATGATTTCCCCTTGCCTAGCATCGACGCATTGGTAGATGCTACAATAGGCCATGAAATGCTATCCCTCATGGATGGTTTCTCGGGATACAATCAGATTCGTATCAATCCCGAGGACCAACTAAAAATGGTGTTCACAATGCCTTGGGGGACATTTTGTTATAAGGTCATGCCCTTTGGCCTTAAAAATGTTGGCACCACCTACCAACGTGCCATGACATACATCTTCCATGATCACATGCATAAAACTTTGGAATATTACATGGATGATTTGTTGGCCAAATCTCTTTTGTGCCTAGATCATCTCGATGACTTAAGCAAGATCCTCGATCGCCTCATCGAACATAAAGTTAGACTAAACCCCAAGAAGTGCATATTTGGCATCACATCTAGAAAAATCTTGGGTTTCATAGTCTCAAAATGAGGCATCGAGGTGGATCCAAATAAAGTCAAGGTAATCCTTGAAATGCTCCCCCCAACTACCATCAAGCAGCTCAGAATCCTATAGGGAAAGGTCATGTCAATCAAGCACTTCATAGCACACCTATCTGACAAGTGTCGACCCATGAATAAATTATTGCACAAGGGGGTAGCATTTCATTGGGATGACGAGTGCCAGTATGCCTTCGATGACATTAAATAATACTTGGCTTCACTGCCAGTATTGGCACCACCTAGACCAGGAGTGTCATTCTACTTATACATATCAGCTACTAAGGTGGCACTAGGTGCCATGCTAGCCCAGAAAAATGAATTACACAAAGAACAGGCTACTTACTATCTTAGCCGCACCCTAGTCAGTTATGAACTTAACTATGCATACATTGAGAAGCTATGCTTGGCAGTGGTGTTTGCTACCAAAAAGCTATGCCATTACATGCTGAGCAACATGACGTATGTTGTGTCTAAGGAGAATCCATTGCGGTACATGATGAGTCATACTTATCATAGTAGCCACACGATAAAATGGATCATGTTGTTGATGGATTTTGACATCGAATTCATTGGATATAAGTCCATCAAAGGTCAAGTCATCACCGATCAACTAGCAGAGGCTCCTCTCAAATATGATCAGCCTATGACCGTAGAGCTACCCAATGATGGGGTCTTCCATGTCTTAGAATTGCCAGATTTTGATGTGCCTGAGTCATAGGCCGACATAACCTTATTTTTTGATGGTTCTAAATGTGAGCAAGGAGGTGGCATGGGAATTGTATTCTTCACACCACAATGGGCTCCAATGCCTCTATCATTTAAACTAGATTTCTCATGCACCAACAACAATGTCGAATACAAAGCCTTGCTCATAGGTCTTTCGAAAACAATCACCATGAACATCAAACGCTTGAACATCTTTGGTGATTCACTATTAATTTTCAACCAAGTAAAAGGGGTATTCCAATGCAAATGCCCAGTTCTGCAGGCCTACAAAGCCCTTGTGGACAAATTCCTAGCAAATCTTGAATGGTACGACATCGAGGCACTCCCTCGATCATCGAATCATTTTGTGGACACTATGGCCTCCTTGGGGTCACTAATCCCACAAGACCCTTTCGATGAGATGACAACCATTCAAGTCAAAACACTATCACAATCCATGATGGAGCGTGCAAGCTCTGATCTAACGCTAGGAATCCACATGATCCAGATTGAACCATCTCAGGATAAGTTCTCTCGAATCCATGATAGTCTGAATCACGCCAACTAGGGGTCCTTGTTCTCCCCAACCCCTCTTAATAGCAACACCACGCTATTCTTACAGGTTCTTTCCCGCTCATCTTTTTCTAGGGATGAACTTCAAGAGGGATTGGTAGTTCATACCATCGAGGTTTCTGATCAGCAGGATTGGTACACACCCATAAGAGACTACCTCAAGTTAGGTAACCTCCCACTTGGATTGATGCATGCCACAAAAATATCATTCAAACAGAAAGCGGCAAAACATGTCTTGCTAGGAGATATTTTGTACCGTCAAAGCTACGAAGGAATCCTCCTCCATTTCTTGGACCAGCAAGAGTCCGCTTGGGCGATCACCCAAGCGCACGATGGTACATGCGGTGGCCACTTCAGCGGTATGGCCATCGCAAAGTGCATTCTTTGCATGGGCTATTATTGGCCATCTTTAGAGTGAGATTGTTGCGCGTATGTAAGGAAGTGCGTAAAGTGTCAACACCATGCTAATTTGACACACATACCTTCTCAGGCCTTGTAGTCGATCCAATCGGCTTGGCCATTTTCATAGTGGGGCTTAGATCTAATCGAAAATATCTCCCCTATGTCATCAAGTCATCACACGTTTATCATAATGACCACAGAGTACTTCACCAAGTGGGTGGAAGAAATTCCGCTTACCTCTACGACTGGAACCCGCATTGCGGAGTTTATTTTACATAACATCATATGTCATTTTGGTATTCCATCCAAGATCATCTTAGATAATGGGACGTCATTTAAAAACAAATATGTGCATGCTTTGACAACAAAGTACAAAATTCAGCATATTTTTTCAACACCCTATTATCCACAAGAAAATGGGCAAGCAGAGGCGTCAAAAAAAACACTAGTGGCCATCCTTAAAAATATGGTCACAGATAGTCATAAGGATTGGCACATTCAAATACCACTTGCTCTATGGGCTTATCACACTAGCATTCGGACGCCCACTGGGGCAACTCCATTTTCATTGGTGTATGGCTCTGAGGCAGTCATGCCTCTCGAGTTGGAAATACCTTCCCTGTGCATATCAATGCAAGAGTTCATCAATGATGACACTGCACGGTAGGCCTAGTTAGACCAGCTTACGTTGCTTGATGAATGACACGTCAATGCTCTCGAGCATTTGTGTATCTACCAAGAGCGACTTAAGAAAGCATACAACATGAAAGTTCACCTGAGGGACTTTCAGGTTGGTGACCTGGTCTTAAAAGAGAACCAACAAAACTCTAACTTGCCGCCTCATCTAAGGGACAAGTTCACGGTAAACTGGTTAGGTCCTTATGTAATTAATAGTAAAATAGGACCTGGGACATACCGATTGACCTCTCTTGATGGAATCAAGGAACTAGAACCCTTGAACATCAGTCATTTGAGGCCATTCCATATTTAAGAGAGCCATAGCCCAACCAAAAAGCTCCAAGGATTCCTATAATCACTTGGTCAATCCAAAAATGCCCCAAAGGTATCCATAATCCCTTTGGTCAAACCAAAAAGCCCCAAGGATTCCCATAATCGCTTGGTCAACCCCAAAAATGCCCCAAAGGTGTCCATAAACCCTTTGGTCAAACCAAAAGCCCCAAGGATTCCCATAATCGCTTGGTCAACCCCAAAAATGCCCCAAAGGTGTCCATAAACCCTTTGGTCAAACCAAAAGCCCCAAGGATTCCCATAATCGCTTGGTCAACCCCAAAAACGCCCCAAAGGTGTCCATAAACCCTTTGGTCAAACCAAAAGCTCCAAGGATTCTCATAATCGCTTGGTCAAACCAAACGCTCCAAGGATTCCCGCAATCACTTGGTCAACCTAAAACTCCCCAAAGGTATCCATAAACCCTTTGGTAAAACCAAAAGCTCCAAGGGTTCCCACAATCGCTTGGTCAAAAAAACAAATATTCAAAAACAAACAAAAACAAAAGATAATCAAAAATAACAAAAAAATTGCATCTCACTTCCATGCATACTCTTAAAAATCAAAACACAAAAAAATAAGTAAATGCTGCATTAGGCATCGCATACATACATTGCATATTTGTTGGTCATACAAATCATAAGCACCATAGACTGTAATTGCTAGGAAATTCCATCATTTTCCACATTCAGTCCATTTTGTAAACACATCCATCTAGAATAATGCCATCCACATTTTTTTATCATAGTTAGTTGTCTGCTAATGTCTTTAGGGTTTTCGTCATTCAGTTGTCATTAGATTTCTAGCCAAAACTGTACAAAGTCAAACAGATTTTACTAAGGTCGAGTTTTACTTGGATCACGCCTTGTTACGTAGCATCCCCACACAAGTTAAAACACATAAAAAATTCCCAAGTTGTGTGAACGCAAGAGAAACCTACAAAGCAGTCTAGGTTACCATAGGTGAAAGGTTAGCCTGTTCATCCCCCTATGCGAATGGTGCGAGAATGCTAAGAATTGAAAAAAAGGACAAGCTCTTCCCCATCCAATTCCCCATAATAAATAGTGGTCTTCACCACTAACAAAAATCCCAATCACCTTTGGTCCCCAAATTTGTAAGGATTCGTACTACACACCCTGACAAGGATGGGTAGTCATCCCCAAGGCCTAAAAGATCAATGCCATTACATAATAATATCCCCAATCACCTTTGGTCCCTAAATTCGTAAGGATTCATACTACATGTCCCTAAACAGGATGGGTAGTCATCCCCAAATCCAAAAGGGATCAATTCCATTCGCAAGCAAAAAACCTACGAGCTCAAATTTGAAACCTAAAATGCAAAATCAAATAACAGTGGTTATCACCACTATTCAAATCCCTTGCTCAAAAAGAAAAACAAAAGAGAACAACAAACAATGATTTTCATCACTATGTATGAGAGCAAGTATCCCAACAAGTTGAGCAACCGAAAGATGCCTAAGCTTGAATCCCTAGAATTCTTAGCATTCGAAAAACCATCTAGGTGATCCTCATTACGGGTTTGGTGGATAGCCTACCTGGCAATGGTGGTATCCTAAGCACATGACGATATGTCTATCACATTAGCTTTGTGTGTGTGTAGACCAATGTTTGCATGTGGATGAGCTAGCCTATGGTACCTTAGATTGTCCTATGGATTAATCTTACTAAATACAACAAAGGAGTTAGTGGAGCTAATTAGGTGATCCTCAGTACAGGTTTGGTTGACACCCTATCTGGAACTAGCGGTATCCTGACATATACCACATAAACGAACTCAATCGCACACACAAGGATGTGAAATAACTTGGTCAAACTCAAGTCTAATTTGTACCTTGTTCAAAAGTCTTGTAAGATAAATATACAGTCTTGGCTAGTTAGTTAAACATCTAAGTCTCAAAAAACCTTAACTACATTCTAAAACAAATGTTGTACATGTCCATTCTTGCATCACCATCAAAAAATACAAAAAAAAAAAAAAATTCACACATGCAAAGTCATTCCACAAAGTCATCACATAGTATAGAAAGCCAGTGAATCCTGTACAGTCTATGGTGCCACCGACAAGTTATCAAAAAATAATTCCATCCATTCCATATGCATACATCATATAATTAGAAACATCGCATTCATAATAACATATGCATACATCAACTAACTAAAATGTGCATAAAATTAAACATACAAGTGTAAAAACAAAGAAAGTCATGTATATATATATCGTCAAAAAGGCCCTCAGGCTACAATAAAATGGTCCTCTGACCTCACAAACAAAATCAAAAACTCAAAAACCCCCAAGCCTAGGGCGTCGACCACCATGATCACGTAGGATCGATGTGACTGGAACTACCCCGGTGGTGTGGGTCCTATGGGACCTCTGGGCTCTCGCCCCCGCATCACGTCCACTAGCCGCCTCACCCACTGTGTGTTCCCTCTCATTGCATAATATCCACCTCCAGACTCACCGCCCATCGGGTGTATCTCCCTCAACTCCATCTCCGATCCATCTCCCATCGCGTGTCCAATGCTCATCGTCTTGCCACGTCCTGTATCCCTCTCCCTGAATTGTCCCCATCCCGCCGTTACACAACAATGTTCTCCCGCTCCGCCGGTTCTAGGAGATCCCTCTCTCGAGAACCTCCATGTGCTCGATGAGTGTCGTTGAGTCTCATCATTTAATCTCAATGATTTATCAATCGGGGTGGTGTCCAAGGTTGTCTACGATAGAAGGCTAGGGCAGAGTACAATTCAGGCATTCAGATTTCAAGCATTTATTGGTGAAGCAGATTTTGGTTTAGCCTTTTGGTGTCACACTAAACCTAGTCTGAAGAATGGAAACTAAAATAAATTACAGGAATTGAAAACTAATTCTAAGTTGCAAGAATTGAAATCTAACTACAATTGCAGGAATTGGAATTGCTAAATTGAAAGTCTAATCTACTCTTGCAGAATTTAAATTGCTGAAATGAAATCCTAAGTTACATTTGCTGAATTGAAAACTAATTACTCTTGCAGAATTGAAATGATGCTTGTAAATGAAACTGATTCTAAAAACACTGTCAATACCCTGCCATAGAAGGTCGTCAAGCTTACGCTACAGGAATTGACAACAAAATGAAATATGCTTGAAAATGGAAAGTTGCTAAAATAGAAAGCAAGGAAAACATGGAAAGCAAAGGAAAAATGCGTAATATAATTTGTCAAGCTGACATACACACAAATGTTGTACACAAACATAATAGAAAACATAAATCACATAATACAAAATAAAAACAAGAAAATGAAATCTAGCAAGCAATCTATTAATTATGCTATAGCAAAATTATAGATTAAAACCTGCCATAAAATCCCTCCTTCTAGATCTGAAAGTGGGCCCATACTTCCTGATCTAGAAGGAGGTGAAAAGCACTCCTTAACTAATTAACACTCAGAACAGAAAATGATAAAATAGCTGCACTTTTATTGATGACAGAACATGCTGAAAACTATTATAGAAAATTGCTATACAATCCTAATTGCTGCTATTGAAAACTCTCCTCTATTCTAATTCCTAACTGGCTCAACCAAGGAGGGAGCTATGTTATTTATATAAATATTTACAACATATCCCATGCTCAAATCAGCCTATGTGCTACTTTACGGTGATTTGCCAATAATTTTGGATCTGAAATAAATGCAAATACTGGATAGTTTGTGTTGCAGTAGTAGTCATTGGCCCTTAGAAAGCATCTTCAGTGGTGGGAGTACATGAGAGGAGTCTAGAAATATCTCACACATCTTTCTCCACTTCAGAATATGCCATTTCTATCTTGCAAACAACTTTCTATTATGCTACAGTTTTTCTGGGTTTATCCTAGAAGAGGATCAAAATTGATCTTTTCCATGAATGGTGGCTTTGGATGGCAAGGACGACAAATTCAGATGGGAGATATTTTCCTTTAACATTTTCAACCTTCTTTCCCTTTTTCCATCGTCAAAAATAGTCAAAAATTCAAAAAGCACTTTTATGTTCTCATTCCGAAGATAAGTGGCTCATTTCGAAGAGATTGTATTTCTCATTCCGAAGATGTCTTGTTCATTTCGAAGATCTTCAGAATGAACAACTATGTGCTCTTCAAGTGATTTTAGCTGCATTTCTCAGGTGGATTAGCCCTCAGGATCAGATTGCAATAGCCTTCATTCCTCTCCATGTGTGAATTCCATGCCTTGCCATTCATTGGTAGCTTGCTTGGAATTTACATGGTAAATTACTTGCATTTTCCAGTTCTACTCCACAGTTGTAAAATATTGGCATTTCTTACAAATTCAAACAAATTAGAACATGGAAAAATTATTCAAATATCAACATGAAGGAGTACATCAAGTTGCTACTGAATTTATACACTTCATTCACCAAGTAACCATGCTGAAATAGTGCAACAGTGTTTGCACAATTGTCCCTGCTCTGTTATACCCTATTGCTGCCTATTTAGACCATGTGGGAATGCTTCTAAATAGGTCAGATGTCTTCTGTAGTCCTTCTGAACTCATTCCATCCATATCCTCATGCTTTGCTTGACAACTTCAAGGTGTTCCTATAAAGTGACAGCTTGCTGATTTTTATATGGCTATTTTTTTAGATTTTCAGATTTATGACAGTCCTAAAATTTTGGCTTCAATGTGGATTTGAAACAAGTTGAAGGGCTAGGAAAACATTCAAAAACCATTGAGAAGTTAATGGATATCAGCATACCACATTTGGTTAATTGAAATGCATGTTTTTACTTGCTACTTAATCAAGCAAAATCAGTCACAAAATGCTGAAAATAGTCAAAAACAGAGATATAGTATTCCTAACATAAAATCATGCAAACACTTAACAAATAGTATATTTTAGTCAACTATTTGGCAATTAACTTATCATATGGTAGTCAAACATTGTGCAATAATGAGGCACTTTTGGGCCTCATCATCCCCCCAACTTGAACTGATGCATGCCCTCATGCATCTTAGTAGGCCATAGTAATATGCAGGTTTTATTCTTGTGAACAACATCCTTTGCTACCTACTAACTGAGAAATTCCTCCTTGCTGCACTATATCAAGTATTTTGCAATTAAGCACATGTATGACTCTTTTTCTATTTTTCTACAAGTTTTAGTGCTGCAAGGTACCTCTTAAAGGCTTGATATCATATGATTCATCTTGCAATAGTCTTATTGTGGAACCGTATTTGGCAGATGCACTACTACTAATGGAATTTTCTATTCTTAACAACATTTCAGCCTGAATGCTTATTTTTGTTGTTTGCACCTTTTGAACAAAATTGATAATTTTTTTTTTTGATTTGAAATGCTTGAGGGATGTACTTACTTGTGGTAGAGCCTTATAAACCTCAATATTTGATGTACCCTACTCTTTTTGCTATTCTGTAGCATTTTCAGCAATTATGGTACAGTTTCTGCTCATTCCGAAGATATCCTGCTCATTTCGAAGAGACTGTATTTCTCATTTCGAAGATGTCTGCTCATTTTGAAGAGACTGTATTTCTCATTCCGAAGATGTCTGCTCATTCTGAAGAGACTGTATTTCTCATTTCGAAGATGTCTGCTCATTTTGAAGAGATTGTATTTCTCATTTCGAAGATGTCTGCTCATTTTGAAGAGACTACATTTCTCATTTCGAAGATGTCTGTTCATTTTAAAGATCTTCAAAAAAAATGCAAAAATGACCTCTTATGCAAAATTTAGCTACAGATTCTATTGTGGGCCCATCTCTAGAGTGTATAAGCCTTCCATAACATCAAAAATCCCTTCTTCATCCTTTTGTTTAGATGTTATTCTTTGTTTTGTATGTTGTTGTTTTATTCCAGTAGTACTAAAATAGAACCTTCGGGTGCATTTTGTTGATTATCCTCCTTCAATTTATCAGACAATTGTGAGATATAAACTTGCAGTTCTCCTTCTAAAATTTGCCCTACAAATTGAAATAGAATTGCTGCCATGTCTGTCCCAAAATCAGGTTTTTGCATAGTTTTGGAATTTCCATGCAATTAAGGGCATAAGGGGGTGTTTCTTGACATCTTGAACATGTTCCTTTTTCAACTTGTCACTATTGTATGAATAGTTTATGCCAAATACCGACTATCATACACTAAATGCTAAATGTTTACTATGAATTAAATGCAAGAAACACATACCTTACTATCCTGAAAATTGGTCATGCACCTTACAAGCTGCTTTTGATGATTGTTAGCAGGCTATCTGAAAACATAAACAAACATAACACATGTGCAGTGTGAGATTTGTACAATGGTGGAACAATGATGGGTAGATCAACAAGGCAATGCATGCCGAAAAATTGGTTTTCATGCAAGCCAACTCAGTAGCGCCTCCAAGAAGGTTTTCACTACTGAATTATTCATTTTTTTTTTTCTTTTTCTTTCATTTTTTTTTTTCATTTTTTTCATCAGAAGAGGCTGCCATTTCTGGTTTTCAACCAACTTCTGTCCTCTTTTTTTTTCAAGTGCTTCAATGAGAGAGAACATCTCTCACTCTTATTTGGATAAGACCAATCCTTATTCTGCAAAAACATGTCAATTGTTGTATGAAAACACCATCTCTTTCTGTTGAAACCTGCAACATTGATGCAACCTTCCTTTCTAGATGAGCAGTAAGAATCTTCTTACATCATAATTGCCTCCTTATTGCTAGAAATGAAGTATTGGCTCCATTGTTCCTCTTCCTTGCTGAAATTGATGCTTGTCCTCATGTATCCCCATTTTGTGGGACATGCCTTTGTTGCAATTTTTTTTTTTTTTTTTTTTTTCAATTTTTCTTGTCTTGCTTGTACCCAAGAAGGAAGTTCACAAACAAGACTATTCTTCTTTTTGCTTTTCTTGTATTTTTTTCTTTTTTCTTTTTTCTTTTTGTCAAACTTTTTATCATCACTCTGAATCTGATATTGAAGAGAAATTCTCTTCCATTATGTGTACATCCAATGGAATCTCCTTCAAGAACTCCTCCTTAGTTAATGGTGCATGGTATACCCGAAGGCAATGTCCATTCACCACTAACATCCTCCATGAATTACCAATGGGAGAAAGAAGCACTGCTCCATATCTAAAAACTTCTTCAATCAAGTGTTGTCCATGCCTCCTAGTCTGCAAAATCTTGTCAATCTATTCTTGAAATAATTAAATACCAATTCCCAAAAGATGTTAAGTGCTTACATCAAGATAAAATCTTGATATACCCTTGTAATTCCATGTAAAGGGATTGAAATATTGTTTCAAAATAACAACAATTTTGCTTTTTGTTTATAAGTCAACCAGCTAATAATGTTCAAGAATTTTCTTGGCTGCACTTCAATTTGTTTCATTCCTAGGAGGACATAATTTACCCCTTTGTAAAATGGAAGTAAATTTTCTATGTGCAATTTTTCTAGTTTTTCTCCTTTATCCAAGGCTAATTTATGTGTGTTTGGACTAAAGGTTTTTTGTGTATCTCCATTGATTTTTGTCTCTTCAAGCTTAGGTAAGTTCTTGTTTGAGCACAGTTGGATGTTGCTGTAGTCAATAACATTTCCTATAGGTTTTTTTTTTTAATACTAGATTCAGCTACATAGACAGGGGTTGCCTATCTTGTATTATTCAGATTGATCACAGGTTGGGCTAAAAAAGAAATATTTTTGGTTTGCACAATAAGACAAGAAGTGTACAACTTTAGCGAGATCAACTACTTGTCAGGTAGGATCACCTCTAATGAGATCAACTATTGTCTGTGTAGGCTAAGAATTGCTAGGTTGCGGTTTAGCATGGTAAAATCCTAACAATATTTAAGTAATAATGGAAAACTCTAGGATCATCATTAAGTTGTAAACTCCTATTTTTATTGTGCAAAAGTTTTTGTGATTTTTTTTTTAGCTTACATAGACAAGGGTTGCCTATCCTATATTATTCATATTGGCCACAGGTTGGGCTGAAGGTGGTGGTTGATTTACTTGCCCTGTTTGTTGTTGTTGGGATCTCTCTTTGAGAAGAATTCAGACTAGGCAACAGATTTTGCATCTCTGAGTTATGGAAGTAAATGGCATTCATCAATGATATGTCCCTGTGAACAAATGCTATAGGTAGCTGATATGGCTATTTTGTTCAAGGGATAGTCTTGTATATCTACCATGATATCTTTCCAACACCTAGTACAAATTTGTTTATACTACCTTGATGATATGGATATAAAAATGGTAGTACTAGCAAGATGGCTCTTCTAAATTTTTTAAGAGATCTTATGTTTCTTGATAATGAGGATGATGAATTCTTTCAATTTTTATCAAGAATTTCAAACATAAGCAATTTAACCCCCAAGTGTGAAGATCACCTCCCTGTGGTTGCTTGTTTTCTAAATGGACTGAAATGCAACTATCAATAATTATTATTTATACCAGCTATTTCATTCAGATTTTACTCTAAACTTCATAAGTTAGCATAATAATAATTATTTGACTACTTTTACCCTCTAACAACACCATGTTCCCCGACAACGATGCCAAAATGATGAGTGTCATTGAGTCTCATCATTTAATCTCAATGATTTATCAATCCGGGGTGGTGTCCAAGGTTGTCTACGATAGAAGGCTAGGGCCGAGTACAATTCAGGCATTCAGATTTCAAGCATTTATTGGTGAAGCAGATTTTGGTTTAGCCTTTTGGTGTCACACTAAACCTAGTCTGAAGAATGGAAACTAAAATAAATTACAGGAATTGAAAACTAATTCTAAGTTGCAAGAATTGAAATCTAACTACAATTGCAGGAATTGGAATTGCTAAATTGAAAGTCTAATCTACTCTTGCAAAATTTAAATTACTGAAATGAAATCCTAAGTTACATTTGCAAAATTGAAATCTAGTTACTTTTGCATAATTGAAATGATGCTTGTAAATGAAACTTATTCTAAAAACACCTATCAATGCCCTACCACAAAAGGTCGTCAAGCTTCTACTACAAGAATTGACATCAAAATGAAATATGCTGAAAATGGAAATTTGCTAAAATAGAAAGTAGGGAAAACATGGAAAGCAAAGGAAAAATGCGTAATATAATTTTTCAGCTGACATACACACAAATGTTGTACACAAACATAATAGAAAACATAAATCACATAATACAAAATAAAAACAAGAAAATGAAATCTGGCAAGCAATCTATTAATTCTCTTGCAACAAAATTACAGATTAAAACCTGCCATAAAATCCCTCCTTCTAGATCTGAAAGTGGGCCCATACTTCCTGATCTAGAAGGAGGTGAAAAGCACTCCTTAACTAATTAACACTCAGAACAAAAAATGATAAAATAGCTGCACTTTTATTGATGACAGAACATGCTAAAAACTATTACAAAAAATTGTTGTACAGTCCTAATTGCTGCTATTGAAAACTCTCCTCTATTCTAATTCCTAACTGGCTCAACCAAGGAGGGAGCTATGTTATTTATATAAATATTTACAACATATCCCATGCTCAAATCAGCCTATGTGCTACTTTACAGTGATTTGCCAATAATTTTGGATCTGAAATAAATGCAAATCCAGATCGTTTGTGTTGCAATAGTAGTCATTGGCCATTAGAAAGCATCTTCAGTTGTGGGAGTACGTGAGAGGAGTCTAGAAATATCTCACACATCATTCTCCACTTTAGAATATGCCATTTCTATCTTGCAAACAACTTTCTATTATGCTTGCAGTTTTTCTGGGTTTATCCTAGAAGAGGATCAAAATTGATCTTTTCCATGAATGGTGGCTTTGGACGGCAAAGTCAGATGGGAGATATTTTCCTTTAACCTTTTCAACCTTCTTTCCCTTTTTCCATCGTCAAAAATCAGTCAAAAAGTCAAAAAGCACTTTTATGTTCTCATTTCCGAAGATAAGTGGCTCATTTCGAAGAGACTGCATTTCTCATTCCGAAGATGTCTGTTCATTCCGAAGATCTTCAGAATGAACAACTGTGTGCTCTTCAAGTGATTTTAGCTGCATTTCTCAGGTGGATTAGCCCTCAGGATCAGATTGCAATAGCCTTCATTCCTCTCCATGTGTGAATTCCATGCCTTGCCATTCATTGGTAGCTTGCTTGGAATTTACATGGTAAATTACTTGCATTTTCCGATTCTTTTGCACAGTTGTAAAATATTGGCATTTCTTGCAAATTCAAACAAATTAGAACATGGAAAAATTATTCAAATATCAACATGAAGGAGTACATCAAGTTGCTACTGAATTTATACACTTCATTCACCAAGTAACCATGCTGAAATAGTGCAACAATGCTGCACAATTGTCCCTGCTCTGTTATACCCTGTTGCTGCCTATTTAGACCATGTGGGAATGCTTCTAAATAGGTCATATGTCTTCTGTAGTCCTTCTGAACTCATTCCATCCATATCCTCATGCTTTGCTTGACAACTTCAAGGTGTTCCTATAAAGTGACAGCTTGCTAATTTTTATATGGCTGTTTTTTCAGATTTTCAGATTTATGACAGTCCTAAACTTTTGGCTTCAATGTGGATTTGAAACAAGTTGAAGGGCAGGAAAACATTCAAAAACCATTGAGAAGTTAATGGATATCAGCATACCACATTTGGTTAATTGAAATGCATGTTTTTACTTGCTACTTAATCAAGCAAAATCAGTCACAAAATGCTGAAAATAGTCAAAAACAGAGATATAGTATTCCTAACATAAAATCATGCAAACACTTAACAAATAGTATATTTTAGTCAACTATTTGGCAATTAACTTATCATATGGTAGTCAAACATTGTGCAATAATGAGGCACTTTTGGGCCTCATCATGCTCCTAATCTTGTCTTCATAGTAGATCCTCCAATCACATTATATCAGCGTGATACATAGCATACATGTCCCCTGGGACTTCCTGAGGCATGGGCATCTCTAAGATGGTGGGCTCCTCTGGCACCCACTGCTCTGGAACATCTTGTATATCCGGTTGCTCCGAAACTCCAATATCATCCCTCATAAAATCATCAACCTCCACCATGTCTGTATCCTCTAGCGGAGCCCCCCAACCCTCCCCTGATGCCTTTGCACCTTCCCCACCTACTTCTACTACGTTTGTACCTCCTAGAGGCCCCTCACCCTGCCATCACTGCATTGTCCACCACTGGTTGTACTTGACTATCACCATGACATTTTCCATGTTAGGGATGTCAATCACTATATCTGCCTCCTCACCCAGCAACTCAATGATCGTCCAGGCCAGAGTCCTCTCATCACCTCGACATCGATAGATTAAGGGCTCACCAAGCAATCCCTGGAGCACCTCAAACTATTGCATCAACCGTACATACAAGAAGTACTCTTGCTCGATCCCATGTTGCCTAATTAGCCATCTCCCTTATGCACCCATCGGAGACACTCTTCAACCTTAGGCCAGGCTGGATAGTCCCAGTATGGCTGCCAAACCACCTCCCCAAGAGAAATCCATGAGAAGGCATCAGTGTAGTGACTAACATCACCTACCCACTATCGACTATATCAATTCTCCTTTGACCTATGCCATAACACCACATACCTAATCTCCCTGTCCACCATCTCTGCTTGAGTAGTCCATGACAAACCCCATGGCCGCTCCATAGCTATGTGTTGCCATCCCCAACATTGCAATAGGTAGCTACATCTAATCCCCTTCCACCTCTAGCAGTGAACCTCGTACAACTCATCATAGAGCTGTGCTAATAGGTTCTAACCCCACCTCACAATCAGTGGCTTTGAGGTTGAACACTCAACCAGTCTGAAAAATACCTCTAGCAGGTTCCACATGAACCTCGTGCCTAAGGAGTTAGGCAATAGCATGTTGGAGATGAGGGTCATCAATAATGCATGCCTCACCCCCAACATGCCCTTCTCCAGCCACCATCGCACCAAAATACCATCAATCAGGAAATCCCCCTCTACCCTCTCCATTGGACTATCCACCCCCATATCCACCCCATGCCTAAAGCACCGTGTTAGCACTGCCATCTGCTAATCATGTGGAGTAGTCCAAATAGGAAGCTCATCTATCAGAATCTATAGAATCTGATAGACATCCTCAAGATTCACCGTCATCTCCCTTATTGGTAGATGAAATGTATCGGTGCGAGGATCCCATAAGTTGATCAAGGTAGTCAGATATATCTGATCCCCCACCAAAGGCTCTAATCGAGTCACATGCTTGAGCCCAAGGGCGTCAAGCCAATCCTAGTCTACCACAGTCAGTGCCTCCTGTGCGTCAGAGAATACCTTCGGCTGACGATATCGGTTCTTCACCACCTGAAAATCAAAAACAACACAAAAACATTAAAAACATGAAATAAAAAAATGGTACAATAAAAACATTTAATAAATGTATAGCAAAAAAATTAAAAAAATGTACAGTACACACATTCACAAAATCAAAAAATGAAATACAAAGAAAAAAATTATGATTTTAAACTTTAAAATAAAATAAACAAAATAACGAGGAGCACTCACCAGTCTCACTTTGGTTCTGCAACTTGATTATTTGATCTATGAAATCATGGTGTCCGAGAAAATTTGACAGTGCTCCGCTACGCGAACTCGACCTCCTCCTCCTCACAGCTCCAAAATGCTAGAAAAAACAAATGTAAATGAGCCCAAAACCTAGTTTTGGACCTTAAATAGGCTTTTAGGTCTGTAATAATTCCACCCTGGGACGAGCGCTCTAGTTAGTGCTCGTTACACCCTGGGATGATTACTAAATTGGTATTCGTCCCACCCAGGGATGATTACAGAGCCAAAAAATCAAACCATAAAAAACTCACCAAAATGCACCAAAAATAGCAATAAACTTGTCGAACAAAGGTACCTTTGCGCCTGACATAATTGGCATGCAAAACCGACGTCGAGGCCACACGTTATCAATATCATACTCCCTAAGGAGGATACCATAGCCAGACTACTCCTCGAGAGGACAAATATTTGACAAGTTCAACCCCAAAATGCATCACAAAAAGGGTTAAAACCCACCAAAAATAGGTCAAATTGTTGGGGAACTGCATAACCATTCAACGAAAAACAACTGAATGCACCCTTAAAAAACTCATCTTGGGTCAAGCGACTCGTCATTTTTCTAATTTCGGTCATTCCCTCATCGATTCGTTGCTTGAGGGGGTAGTCACACTTAGTCACCAACCAACAACTACATACCCAATCAAGGAAATGGCATGCATTCAAAAAATCATTGACAAAGACAATCACGCTCCTGCTTGGGGCAGCAAACAAGTAATAATCACAATCTAATCAAACACTTGGCATTCTAGAATCATCAACTCAAGGTTTCCATAGAAACAAGGTTGCGCCCTTTGCCTATTCATGACTGAACAATGTCCAAGATCAAGTAACACCTCACCAAAAAATGTTAACACTTGAACAAAGCTCCTTAGCTCGTAAGAAGCAAGATTCAAGAATGCATGCCATTTTCATACTTGGGGAATCAAAAGTTGGTTAGGTTACTAATAAACCCTAATCATTAGTGCTTTGGCTATCTATTTTTGCTTAGAACTGCACCACGCACAGTGCATCCCAAAAATGGGTATCTGTAGACACCAAAATAGCACCAATACAGTTATGTAACAATAAGCACTAATTGAATTGACATACACAGCCCCTAAGGTAGCCCCCAGAGGTTAAAGAGTGGTCCTAACCACTCTCATAGCAATTTTGGAAGGTTAGAGGTCAATTTGGCACCTTTCAGGAACTTTGCTCCATATTCGTTCCACCTTGGGACGATTACAAAATGGTATTCGTCCCACCCTGGGACGATTAGCAGCATTCACTCTAGGGTGGGGCGAATAGCAGGTTTGATGAGAAAAAAATCAAATCTTGACAAATGGTAGCTTAGATTTGCCACTTAACTCCTCCTTCAGTTCATGGGAGTGCGAGTGAGCATTTTTGATCTCAAAGAGACAGTCATAGAGGTGGTCATGGAGCCCTTAATCAAGGAGGAATCTTCGTCCCACTGGCAAGGCATGATGGACAAGTGGTGCCTCTACATGCTCATTCACAAAGACCCTTAGGTCTATAAAATGGTGAGTCTTCTCACCCCAAAAAAATAGATCAGAAGCATTTGGAGCAACGAAGTGCTACCGAATTACATCCTAACCCATCGTTTGTGCTTCTTACATCCTTGATCTCTCTTTTGGAAGGGAGGTTATTCAGTGATTATTGGAAGTGCAATCCAGACCAAAAACTTGACCATTTGGCCAAAATACCCCATCCAATTTGTTGACACAACCCCATAAGAGATTTTGGACCCATCCCAAGTGGATTGGTGCTGAAACCGAGCCACAAACGATGGGTGTCCTGACCCCGGGTGCCCCTCGCACTGCTGTAGTCCTAATCACCCCACCCTAGAGTGATTAGAAATCTATGGTAGATTTCCCTACTATTTATTTTGCATTTGATTTTAGGTTATTTACATATGCTGCCATTCAAGTTTCATGTGATTCTGATGAGTTTTGGCTGTGATTTTATTATTTCTCACTTTCGCTAACATACAAGAAGCATCATCAGATACAGGGCGATCAAGGCTGAATTTGCAAAATCTAACATTCTGGGTCGGTCCAAAATGCCTCGTTTTGCCTAACCCCAACTTTGCATGTGTTTTGGAGGCCCCTGGATGGGACATTTAGGAGGTCATGTTTTGACGTTTTATGATAGTCCTAATCGTCCCACCCTGGAGCGATTAGAAATATGTGGTAGATTTCTCAACTGTTTCTTTTACAGTGTGTTCCTGGTAATGTTTTCTTGCTTTTGTCAAATTTTTAGCTTATTCTGATATGTTTTAGTTATCATTTTAATTATTTTATGCATGCATTAACCGTAGGCCTTGGGGATCACATGTTTTCCTCCATCCACAGGTGCTACTAATCGTTTACTATTTCTCTGAATGGAGGATCTCGACATTAGAGGTGCAGTAAGGGACTATAGATGAATTCACACAAGCGGCAGTGATGTTTGGTCTGCCCATTTTCAAAGTGGTGTAACCAAATTATGTTCGATGCTCCTAGCCCCTGAAAAGGGGGGAGACGTATTGTAACCCGATCTCGAGAAAATTAATAAAATAAATTGCTGCACTTTTACATTTGCTTTAAATATCATTTCAATTTTTTTATTTTCCCTCTTTTCATGCATTCTCATTCTAGGACTTAGCATGACATTTCCCTTTTGTTTGCTTTCGTATCCTTGTGCTTTCAAAAACTAACATAAAACAAACTAGAACCAAAATAAATAAAACTAGCATAAAAAACTCAAATCCACAACAAAAATAAAATGACGCAAGATTATCACAAAAAAAAATAAAAAATAATAAACTATGTACAAAGTTATATACAAGGCAAGACTTGGGATGTTGGTGTGAGGGGTCACATGCATGAGGTATGTGGTGATTTTGAATAAAATGAATCAGAATCATCACCAATGTTGAGGTCAGAAAAACGTATGTAGCAGGTTACTCCTCCTCCTTCTCATCCACATCCATTTGGAAATCAACCTGAATATATTCAGATCAACCTTCCTACACGTAAGTATCACTTTCAATATTTTATAAATATATTTCTTAGTTTGTTACATAAAATTATAATAAGTTTTCTTAAAAAATTTCATGTTCTTAGATTTGCACACAACCTCCAACCACAAAATTGTACATGAGATCCAATTATCGTCAGGTAAATCATTCTCTTTACTTGAAATTAATGTTTTTTTTATTTTTTTAAATAATTTTGGCAATTTATTATTTGAATGTCAGGTGGCTCTCAAGATCAATTCGTGAGAAGCTAGGAGCAGCAAGTCATGAGGCCACCACCAACACGACAACAACCATAGGTGCAACAAATGAGATTCCAAATCAATATGGCCTATGGAAGGGGAAAAACACTTATGCAGCCAAGATCATAGGGTGTTTTCCCCACATTTTCATTTAGCACAAGTCAAATACCAGAGGTGTCAACCACAAATGTTGGATTATATAATATTTTACTTAGTGATGATTTTTTTACAAGGAAACATTGAGGGATTTCATGTGATGGATATGCTTGAAGATCCACATGCATAGGTAGAAGAAATAACACCCCCAATAGCTAAGCAAATAGTACTGGCTCCTGCTATGGAAACCCACTCTCATCCTCAATCCGAGGATGAGAAAATTCAACTTGATGTACAGTCTTCTATGAGTGATGGTATTGAAGAAACCCTCCAAGATAGGGTTCTTAAATATTTACATGTTATGAAATAATGGAAAATTTAGGCTAAAGTACTTATTAAGAAAATAAATATCCGTTATAAAAATTTTAATAGAATGAAGACTCTTTTTCTCGATATAAGAATGAACTAGAGAAGCTTAGTGGTCTTCTATAGTAGACCAGATCAGAATTAGTGACATGTAGGACTTCATATGATGATGAAGTTTAAAATATTATATTGAATAGAATTGAGAACATCAATGTTGAAGCCCAAGCATACTATAACCAATGGGACTTCAATAAGAAAATTTTTGAAGTTGATTTAGTTTCAAGAGATGTGGCCGAGGTGGGAATTTAGATGCATATTTTTCTTTTGCTAACTCTACTAACTTATGTCATAAAACTATTGAAGTTGCTTAAATATCGTTATATAACTCTACTAACTTATGTTTTTTTTCTTTTGCAATAAAATTTTAAAAATTTGAAATTACAAGTTTAGAGCATGCAAGTTAACATAGAGGCTGCAAAGAAATTTTTGGAAACGACCATTATTATGAAGGGAACAACCCAAAAGAAAGTAAGAGATTCACATTCTCAAAAAATATTTGTGAGATAAACTTAAAGTGGACCCAAATCTCCTAATAAGAAAAGGACTGAAGAAAAATATTGGTTTGAAAGTGCTCTGGGATACCACCAAAGAATAAGTCAAGTTGTTGGAAAATTTTAATAAAGGAGAAGAAAGTTTAGTCAGATCTGGAGCACTACCAACACCTAGTTTAGAAAAAGTAGAAAAATTAATTGAACAAGCAAGTCTAGGAGAAACCTTAGAAACAAGCAAGTCTAGGAGAAACCTTAGAAACAAGCAAGTCTAAAAGTTAAAATTAGTTTGAAAATTTTCCATGTTGACTAAACATTTTATTGTATTTCAGTCAATAGTTAAACACATTGTAATATATTTTAAATCTATATATGAAAAAGGTATTTTAAAAATTTTGTATCCTCTTTAATTTTGTGGTTCTTCCTATTTATAATATTTTGATGCATTTTTCGTCTATGACAATACAATTTTATATATACTATACTAATCTCAAAAAAAGAACAAATACAATAATACAACAATATATGAATATTGAAAAACTACAAATGAAACCAGTTTGGTTAAGAATATGAACCAAATATTGCTCATCTTGTCCAAATATTTGGCAATATGAAAGTAGTTAAAATCATTTCAAAATTCAAATACAACAATACTCATACATTTATCATCATATGAAAGCTTTAAAATAATGGTAAATTTTATTAGATAATCAAATTTGTCATTATATTTTATAATATAACTTTCAACCAATTTTTTTTTTTTTTAAGTTTTAAAAAGACATTGTTGTAAATCGGTTATGAAAGACAATGCTATGTTATAAATCATAAAACATATAATTTGAAAGACAATATTGTGTTATTAATCATAAATTTATAATTCAGATAGATGAAACAATCTTGTGATGACAAATAAACACAAATTTATAGATGCAAATGATAACTAACAAATTCATATTGATCAATGTTGTAAATACTTGTAAAAATTATAATTTAGGTAACTGAAACAAAATAATTACTATGATATAAAGGTAACTAATACTATTTAAAAAACAACAAAGGGATATAAAACATGAAAACTTCTTAATAATCAAATTTTGTAAAATCTATCAAATCTGATACAATATTGTGAAATATGATATCAAATCAATTCCAATTTATTGTGAAGTACTGGAAAAATCACAATTTTAGATAAATCTCAAATCTAGTATTTGAAACAAACACTTCTTATCTTGTCCATAATATCTATTGTAAAATTTGATGTCAAATGAATTCAAATTTATTAATGTTATCAAATAATTGAAAAATCATAATACTAAAAAAATCACAAATTAGGTAGCTTAAACAAATATTTTTTAGTTTTTTCAACATAACTATGAAGCATAGTGGATATCTGTATCTCCATAATATGATAATTGAAAGCATCATTATCTTCCATATCAGTAATATTTGTTACACTTCTTCTATCTGCAAGGGAATTCCAAAATGCAAATGATCTATCATATGGAAAATTTTCCAACTAATAGGATGATACATAAATTCTCAAACAATTTTCTAAATTGTATCCAACCTATTGTGAAACTTAGATAAAAAAAATATAGTACACTGAAAACCATCTCGTCTTCCACTAATCCCAAAATCATTGTTTGACATTATTCATATAAATAGAAGTATTCACTTATAGTATCTTGTAAGACAATACTTGGATAAAATTTTTGCCACAAACATGCAATGGAACTAGTATCATGGATGTTACTCAAAAGTGATGTTTGCCCAACCATTGTTCTTCCAAAATGCACTGACTATTCTTTCAAAATATTTTTGTTGAGTATACCATTGAATTTAACACCATTCACTTCCATAATTTTACTGAAATGCTGAATAAATATCATCATATATTTAACAAACAACTCATTTGTAGAATTTAAGTCAATATTAGAAGTCCAAAACATGGCGTTGACCACACCCATGGCCTCAAGCAACTCATCTCTCTAAAATTGATCTCTTATCTCACTTGTCAAATATTTTTCTATGTTTGACAAATTTGTTCTAGTTTTCTATAATACAAAATGAAATCTATTGTGTGTTACAAGAACTTCTTCAAAACCATCCATAACTATACTTGATTACCTTTAAAAATAATAAAGAGTTATCTTGTGCAATCAGTAGCCATTAAATATTACCTTTTAATGTATTCCAACTATGAAATAAGAGATCTTTAAAATCTTCTTTAGACACATATAAACTATCAATAACCATACATATTTATTTTCTCATCCTTATGAAATCAATGATATAGATGGATATATCTTGTGCAAATTTAATCAATCTACTCATTTCCTATAACATTGGAAGAATTCCACATAACGTCAATAGGGTTTCAAAGTTAGTCAAACAAAATAATAAATCTTTTGCCTTATCAACTCCCCTACTATTTGCGTACATAAACCTTGTTAATGATTGATATTTTGTAAAAACTCTATGTGTAGGTTGATACAATGAAATCCACCACAGTGTAGACACCTTCCCTACTATTTACGTACATAAACCAAAGTGTAGACACTAAAACAACACCAATCCGATTATGTGACGATAAGAACTGATCGAATTGACATACATAGCCCCTAGGGCAGCCCCTAGAGGTTAAACAATGGTCCTAACCACTCCCACAATAGTTTGGAAGGTCAAAGATCAATTTGGCACCTTTTTGGCACTTTGCTCCCTACTCGTCCCACCCTGGGATGATTACAAATTGGTATTCATCTCACCTAGGGATGATTAGCAGCATTCGCTCCAGGGTGGGGCGAATAGCAGGTTTGACTGGCAAAAAGTCAAACCTCGACAGGTCCGCCACTTAACTGCAACTTTAGGACATGCAATTGTGAGGAACGACTTCAAATCAGAGAGAGAGACTTCAGTCATGCATGCCTTGATTTTTGGAGGCCTCATGCAAGGAGACTCTAAATCAAGAAATAATATTTTCTCTCAAAATAGGACAAGCAACTCAAGTGGCGCCCTCGCATGCGCATTCAAAGAGGGAGACCCTAGGTCTATAAATTGGTGAGTCTTCTCACCCCAAAAGGAGAACAGAGAGGAGATTTTGGAGCAATGAAGTGCTACCAAATTATATCCTCACCCATCGTTTGTGCTTTTACATCCTTGATCTCTCTCTTGGAAGGGAGGTTATTGGGTGATTATTGGAAGCGCAATCCGGACCCAAACCCAAACATTTGGCCACAATATCCTACCAAATTTTTTGACACAACACCCATAAGAGGTTTTGGACCCATCCCAAGTGGATTGGTGCCGAAACAGAGTCCCAAACGATGGGCGTCCTGCCCCCGGGTGCCCCCTGCACTATCGTAGTTCTAATCGCCCCACCCCGGAGTGATTAGAAATTTGTGGTAGATTTCCCTAATTTTTCTTTTGCATCTGATTCTAGGTTGTTTACATATGTTGTCATTTAAATTTCATGGGATTCTGACAAGTTTTGATCATGCTTTTGTTATTTCCCGCTTTCACTAACATGCAGATAGCATCATCATATTCTGGGTGATAGAGGCTGAATTGGAAAAATCTGACCATCTGGGTCATCCCAAAATACCCTGTTTTACCTAACCCCAACTTTTTAGGTGATTTGGAGGCCTCGAGACTAGACATTTGAGAGGTGGCTTTCGGACAGGTTATGATAGTCCTAATCGTCCCACCCCGGAGTGATTAGAAATATGTGTAAGATTTCTGGATTGTTCCTTTTGCAGTGGCTTCCTGGTAATGTTTTATTGCTTCTATCAAAGTTTCAGCTCATTCTGATATGTTTTAGTTATCATTTTAATCATTTTATGCATACACTGACCGTAGGCCTTGGGGATCGCATGTTTCTCTCCATCCGTAGGTGCTACTAATCCTTTTCTATTTCTATGAATGCAGGATCTCGACACCAGAGGAGCAGCAAGGAATCAAATACATATTCATGCAAGTGGCGGTGATGTTTGGTCCACCCATTTTACATGTGGGCACGCGGAAGAAAGCGTATCAATCCGTGGTGTAATAGAGCTCTACTTAACGCTCCTAGTCCCCAAAAGGGAGGAGACGTATTGTAACATGATTTTAAAGCAAATTAATAAAAAGGGTTGTATTCGACATTTGATTTCTATCTTGTTTCAATTGGTTTACGTTTCTCTCCTTTCATGCGTTTCAGTTCGTAGGACTTAGCGTTACGTTTCGCTTTTGCATACATCGCACTTGGCATTTCCGTTTTTGTTTTCGTATCCTCGTGATTTCAGTGGCGATCATGGTGGGACCTCTATCCCTTGATTTTAAGATTAAATTTTTGATCAAAATTTGTGTGTTTTTGCTTATAGGTATCAATATTTCAAGCACTGGACTGCTGCTCATTCCATCTTGTAACGAATATAGAGCTGGAATTCATGCCACCCTGAGACGCATAGGAATTCGTCTTACCCTGGGACTAATACAGATCTATTATTCATCTCACCCCGAGATGAATAGCTCTCTGTGCAATTTCAGGGCAAAAATTTAGAGGCATCCGATTTGGGCAGAGAAGAGGTAGGGGTCCTAAACACCTTCTATCATTTTCAGCTTTTTGTTTTCTGTTTTCTGGTTATTTGCTTGCATAGGAGAGTTTTAATGCCTGTTTTCTTCATTTATGCAAAATAAAAATAACCTCACACATCACGAGATAATCTGAACACCAAGGAGTTGGTCGTAAAACCCCAACCCTTGATCAAGACCAACGGTGGATTTCATCACCACCTTGGCTTGAAATATTGCATACATAACCCCGATCGCGACTGTTGCTAGACGTAAATCCTGACGAAATCTGACCAAGTGTAGCTGGGGTGATTCCCAGTGCATGAGGATAAGTCTTCTATGGTAGGTGTCATAAACAGAGTGATTCCCCTTCCATACCGCCTATGTTCCACGTATTGTTCTGCTCTCACGTACCTATAGTCTCCCTCACGTAAGGGCGGGTATATAGAGAGGTTTGGTATAACGGCCTGGTAGTGGTATATTGAAGGGGCGACCATTTTTGGGAGATATAAGAGCCCTCATATTGCATATACAAAAATTTCTTTACAAGGTTCTCAAAACAAACATCAAAACACATTGAACCAGATTTAGGGCACACTTTTAATCCATAAACAAGATAATCATTGCTTTGATTGTGTGTTTCCATTTTGTTTAGTGTAGCATAAGAAATCCTAAAGAAGATAAAAATGTACACATATTTAGGTAAACATCAACATGGTGTACACCCATAGCCGAGCCCAATCACGGGCAGAGCTACAGAAAGTGTACAAAGGGGGACAAGTCACCTTCGATATAGTCCTGAGGACTTGGTCATACCGCCTTGGTGGCCTGATCCACAAGATAGTCCACATCATGCCATTATAGAATGGGACTATGGAGGCACCCCTTTGAGGGGCACTCCCACTCAGCATAGACCCTTTCAGGAGGAAGCCATACACGTGGCACTCAACATAGATGGGAGGGCTCCCTTAGATGCTCGTTATGAGTGGCCACTACATGAGGAAGTGCTAGAGCAACATAGGGTCCATAAAGAGGGGCCACATGATTTTGTCATCCCTCCTTTACCCCTTATTACTATCAGAAACACTAGGCCAAATCCAGAGCACAAGGCTCTTTAGATAGGGCAAGCCAATTCTGCCCACCCCTTTCACACATACAAAAGGGAGTACGAGGAAGACCACTACATTCCTCAAGAGAAATACACAGCATGGGAGCAATGCGCCTCCGCACCTGCTATGTATCAGGATCACCCACTGAGGCCAGAGCCTCGGGTGAATGCCGCTAACCTCGATAGAGGAAAGCAACCCATAGGGATCTCGGAT
The DNA here is from genome assembly GCA_028583015.1 of Wollemia nobilis. Taxonomy (NCBI): domain Eukaryota; kingdom Viridiplantae; phylum Streptophyta; class Pinopsida; order Araucariales; family Araucariaceae; genus Wollemia; species Wollemia nobilis. The sequence continues at coordinate 14,079,011 of JAQPPZ010016436.1, read as the reverse complement.
CACCATGATCGAGATAGACATATAGGAGAGGCATCTAGGCTTCCTAAACACAAGATGATGAAACAAATTGACTTGGAATTTTCCAAACATGCCGCCCGCCAAGCGCAAATCACGTAGCTCAGGCAAGACCAACAATAGCTAGAGCATCTATATCGCCTTAGCAAAGAGCGCATCCGGTGCCAAATATATGAGCTACTCTACAACACTATGCCTGAGAGGGTTCCAACCCCTCGAACACAGAGGGCAGAAAGGCATAACCCCCTAGTGCAAGATAGGTCTCCAAGACCTTACCAAGTGCTGCCTCTGAGACCCCCTAGACCTAAGCGGGAGGCCACTCCCAGGAAAAATGAGGGGTACCCTCCGCGGGTGCCCACCCATGGTCATGGGTCTCACCCAGGAACTCCTCAAGAAGCTTATGAGGAGTATGAGCAAGAAGAAGAGCGGGCGGAAATACCCTACCAAGGCAGAGGGGGTGCTATTCGGCCACCCCTCTATAGGCCTCAAGTTCCCCATAACCCGCAACAGGAACAAACTAAGGAGGAAGAGATTAAATCTTCCGATGCATATAAAGCGCTACTAGAGCACTTGGAGTCTATGGAGACCAAGACTTTTGGGCCCCAAAAGCCCACTTTACGCCAACTCCGTAGTCATCCTATGCATCCGTCAGTGCCGACACCCCCTTACCCTAAACACTTTAAACTGCCTCAGTTGGCAATCTTTAGAGGGGAGGAAGATGCCCAAGAGCATGTGACTAGATTCCTGAGCCAATGCTTTGGCATTCAGGACAATGATGCTTTGTTGCTAAGAACATTCATCACCACGTTCGTAGGCCCTACCTCGGATTGGTTCACTCAATTGCCAAAGCACAACATTAGTAACTTGGATCAGCTAGTGGACGCGTTCCTCGAATGCTTCACCTTCAACACCAAGAAAAAGGCATCACTAAGTGACCTAGCTAGCCTCAGGCAGTATGAGGAAGAAACCATGGTGGCCTATGGGAATCGATGGAGGACGTTGCTTTCAAAGCTACCCTACCTCCCTCCCATGTTCGATCTGACCCAAATGTTCTCAAAAAGTTGTTTGAGATCGATCTCCATGCTATTGTAGCTATAGCAATATGCCACTCTTGAGGAAGCCTTGGTGCAAGCTAGAATCATTGAGGAGATCAAGATATAGGATGGCAAGATTGCCAAGCCAAAGAAGAAAGAGTGGTCTAAAAACACCAAGACAGGGACCACACAACAAAAACCCACTGTGGTCAATCAGGTTGCTATAAACATCCCTAAGCCTACACAAGCAACACAACCCCAAAATGCTAACTATCAGGTGGTGCCTCTTAACAGTTATGACAGAGAAAATCAGAGGCAAGAACAAAATCAATAGCATCACCCTAGGTAACAATTCACACCTTACACAGAGTCCAGAGACTCCCTGTTTGACCACTTGTCAGTAGAAAATTTGATCAACCTGCCCGAGATTCAACCCATAGACCCCAATGCACCAAAGCCTAAGGGCTATAGGGAAGACTTGTACTGTAGGTTCCACAGATGGAAGGGACATGACCTTAATGCATGTTGGAAGTTTAAAGGCTTGGTGCAAGACCTAATAGACAACAAGATGCTGGTGGTGGACAACCCCGTAGCACCAAACAACCAAAAGATGGGAGTCTTCAAAGACCCCCTACCTACCCATGATACGTAGGCAAAGAACCTTCAAGTCAATGAGGTAACACAAAATTGCCCCATGTAGGGGTATGTAGGGATGATAAGCATAGTGACTAGGAACAAGAGGTACCCAGGAGCTACCCCCGCGGTGGCCACAGGAGAGGTTCCATCGATTTCACAACCTCAATAGCACCCTACGCAACCTCCCTCACCTAGACCAGTGGCCATGATTCGGACTAGACTTACCCAAAGTCTAAGGACCACGTCGGCTAGGCTCTCCATTTATGAGCTCATTCAACAATCAGCACCCCATCGGGAGGCTCTAATGGAGATATTAAAATCCATCGAGCTGCAGCCCCATGAAGCAAACTCTTTCAACAACTTTGTGGGACATGTAAAACAATGTACAAAATCGGTCATCACCTTTAGAGAAGATGAGCTGAAATTGGTGACTGGTGATATGGTGGATCCACCCCTGCATGTCATTGTGCGGGTCAATGGGATTCCGTATAAGAGGGTGTTGGTGGACACTGGCTCGTCTAGTAATATAATTACAACAACGACATTGAAACATCTAAAGTTGCCAGCATCTCACATCGTGGCCTCCACCTACACTCTGCGAGCATTCAATGATGCGATATGCTCAACGGTTGGCACTATTGTCCTACCCATCCAAGTGGGACAAAAGACTATTCATACGTTGTGCCACATCTTGGAAGGTGAGATGGCCTATAATATCTTGTTGGGGTGGCCTTGGATCAGGGACATGAAGTGTGTCCCTTCAATAGCTCATTAGTGCCTAAAGTACACATTCGAAGGGTAGGTGCATGTAGTCCCGATGGATTTAGAGCCCTTCAAGTACTGCAATACGGTGCAACTGATGCCATAGTCGACCCTTCCATCAACACATTTGGATTTTTAGTTGAATCCATCTAACCAGGGTCCGATTCCACATGCATCCCCGTTGTTAAGTCCATCAAATCCCCAGTCGGGTCCATCTTCATCATTTGGTCCTTCACCAACAATGCCACCTACGGTGGCCACACCGAAGGACAAGGGGAAGAAACCCCTAGAAGAGGCACCTCCGTCAGTCTCAACCATCTCTATCGAAGAGATGCCTAGCCGAATGGAAGTCGAGATGCCTAGTTCACCCTACATGGAGTGGACTCAGGAAGAACTCCCATTCGCTCCCCCTCAACCGCCAATGATCACCATTGAAATGGCCAGTACGGGCTTGGGGGAGTATCTAGTGTGGAACATTGTAGCAACACCCACACTTGAGTCCATGCAGGACATGGGGAGACCTCGACTCCCCATCGGCACTATGGTTCCTCTCGGCTACCCACCCAATCGGACAAACTTTGTTTATGGGGGCCTCGATAATGGCATTGAACCTTACATGCAAGAAGAAGAAGATGAAGAGCCCTTTGATGAGGACGTCAACTATTTATCCAACCCAGACTTTGCTTTGAGATATCTTGGCCAATGTAACTGGCATGGATATGGGTTGGGTAGGTATGAGCAAGGAGTGCACATTCTTTGCCAACCAAGATATCAAATGTTGTACGACAAGTCAGGAGTAGGGTTCAACCACCCCCTACCCCTCGACATCTTGGTAGAGAACATGCAAGGCCTAGGGATAGGCAACAAGGATGGGTCGGCATTAGATCCATATGCCAATCCTAACACAACATATACATTGGGGGATTATCTCCCATTGCTAACCACCAACCTTGTTGACCTTAACAACCCTTTCCCTTCGGTCAAAAAGGGAGAAAGTTCAAGGACTCACCTGCAAGAGGGATATAGACAAGACCAAGAAGGGTCTTCAGAAGACGAGTCAGAGTATGAGGTAGCGCCTTGGGATCCTTTTGAGTCTGATAGCAATCATTCACAAGTGACACCCATAGATGATTATCAGGAGAGCTTCATGACAATGTTCCCTTTGGATGCTCCAAGTGAGCAAGTACCACCTCAAGAGAATCAGGTCCCCCCACCTAGAGTAGAACAACCTCGATGGGACCACATTAATTTGCTCAAGCAGGATGAGCCTCACATGTCACAAATAGCTATCAGAGCCAACGAAGGCCTCTGGATCTCTGATAGTGATTATGAAGACGAGACTGAGATGGCCTATCTCAATCACATGTGGCATATTTAGCAAGAATACCCCCTGGATATTGATGACATGTTTGAACAACTAAACATAAGGCCAGGGCATGAGTGGCACCTAAACCTAGTGCAGTGGGACCAAGTGTTGAATCCGCCACTTTGGGCATATAGAGAACACCTACCACCCAAAGACCCTATAGAGATATCAGTGCCGAGGGTAGACCCTGTCCTCCTCCCCGCACATAGGGCCGATCCATTTGTGCCAATACCCCCAGAGCCAGATCTAGAGCACAAAGATCACCTAGGATGTCCGAGTCACCACACCCATGGTAATGGAGACCAAAATCATTTCATCAACATGATTTCCATTGACCTAACCACCCCCATCCATAATCCGGCCAATCCAACACAATCATTGTATCTAGACATAGATGCCATAGACTGGGATCGTGTCAATTCACCACCATCCCCATCAAAGTACTGGCCTTTCGATGAGATGCTTCATTTCACCCCAGGGCCAACTCAGGATATCTTCCATGCTAAAGAGGAACCCGAGGTTCCCAACGTAGATCTAAACTCATCAAATGATATCCACTTGATCCCAACTCCGCACCAGTTGGAGGATGGATCCCACATGTCGATCGAGGAGATGACTGACGTGGACATCGGCTCTGATCCAATGAATCCACAGATTATCAAGCTGGGGGTAAGTCTATCCCCCGAAGAGCAAGCCGACTACATTTCCCTTCTCAAAGAGAAGAAGGAGGTTTTTGCATGGTCCTACAAAGACATGCCGGGGCTAGATCCGTAGCTAGTCATGCATAATCTAACGCTTGATCCGATAGTCAAGCCAGTTAAGAAAAAACTACGTAAGATGCACCCAAAAGTGGCCTTAATGGTCAAAGATGAATTACAAAAGCTATTGGATGTATAGTTTGTCATCTACATGGATTACCCACCATGGCTGTCTAACATGGTACCCATCAAGAAGCCTGATGGAAGGATTCGCATATGCACCGATTTTTGAGATCTAAACAAAGTGAGTCCCAAGGATGATTTCCCCTTGCCTAGCATCGACGCATTGGTAGACACTATAATGGGCCATGAAATGCTTTCCCTCATGGATGGTTTCTTGGGATACAATCAAATTCGTATTAATCCCGAAGACCAACTAAAAACGGCATTCACAATGCCTTGGGGGACATTTTGTTATAAGGTCATGCCCTTTGGCCTTAAAAATATTGGTGCCACCTACCAACGTGCCATGACATACATCTTCCATGATCACATGCATAAAACTTTGGAAGATTACATGGATGATTTGTTGGCCAAATCTCTTTTGTGCCTAGATCATCTCGATGACTTAAGCAAGATCCTCGGTCGCCTCATTGAACATAAAGTCAGACTAAACCCCAAGAAGTGCATATTTGGCATCACATCTAGAAAACTCTTGGGTTTCATAGTCTCAAAGAGAGGAATCAAGGTGGATCCAAACAAAGTCAAGGCAATCCTTGAAATGCTTCCCCCAACTACCATCAAGCAGCTTAGAAGCCTGTAGGGAAAGGTCACATCAATCAAGCGCTTCATAGCATAGCTATCTGACAAGTGTCGACCCATGAATAAATTATTGCACAAGGGGATAGCATTTCACTGGGATGACGAGTGCCATTCAGCCTTTGACGACATCAAAAAATACTTGGCTTCACCACCAGTATTGGCACCACCTAGACTAGGAGTGTTGTTCTACTTATACATCTCAGCTACTGAGGTGGCACTGGGCGCCATGTTGTCCAAAAAAATGAACTACACAAAGAATAGGCTACTTACTATCTTAGCCACACCCTGGTTAGTTATGAACTTAACTATGCATATGTCGAGAAGCTATGCTTGGAAGTGGTGTTTGCTACCAAAAAGCTATGCCACTACATGCTCAGCAATACGATGTATGTTGTGTCTAAGGAGAATCCATTGCGATACATGATGAGTCATACTTATCATAGTAGTCGCACGACAAAATGGATCATGTTGTTGACGAAGTTTGACATAGAATTCATTGGACAGAAATCCATAAAAGGTCAAGTCATCGCCGATCAACTAGCAGAGGCTCCTCTTGAAGACGATCAGCCTCTGACCATAGAACTACCTGATGATGGGGTCTTCCATGTTTCAGAATCACCAGATTCTAATGATATTGAGTCACATTCCGACATGACCCTATTCTTTGATGGTTCTAAATGTGAGCAAGGGGGTGGCACGAGAATTGTATTCTTCACACTGCAAGGGGCTCCAATGCCTCTATCATTTAAATTAGATTTCCTGTGCACCAAAAACAATGTCAAATATGAAGCCTTGCTCATAGGTCTTCAGACAACAATCACCATGAACATCAAATGCTTAAACATCTTTGGTGATTCGTTGTTAATTGTCAACCAAGTAAAGGGGGTATTCCAATGTAAATGCCCAGTTCTATAGGCCTACAAAGCCCTTGTGGACAAATTCCTAGCACAACTTGAATGGTACGACATCGAGGCACTCCCTCGATCATCGAATCATTTTGCGAACACTATGGCCTCCTTGGGGTCATTAATCCCGCAAGACCCTTCCGGTGAGATGACAACCATTTAGGTCAAAACATTATCGTAATCTATGATGAAGCATGCAAGCTTTGACCTAACACTAGGAATCCACCTGATCCAGATTGAACCATCTCAAGATAGGTTCTCTCGAATCCATGATTGTCTAACTCAAGCCAACTAGGGGTCCTTGTTCTCCCCGACCCCTCTTAATAGCAACACAACACTATTTTTACAAGTTCTTTCCCACTCATCTTTTGCTAGGGATGAACTTCAAGAGGGATTGGCCATTCATACCATCATGGTTTTTGATCAACAGGATTGGTACACACACATAAGGGGTTACCTCAAGATAGGTAACCTCCCACTTGGATTGACACACGTCACAAAAAGATCATTTAAATAGAAAGTGGCAAAACATGTCTTGCTAGGAGATATTTTGTATCATCGTAGTTATGAAGGAATCCTCCTTCGTTGCTTGGAACAATAGGAGTCCACTTGGGCGATCACCCAAGCACACGATGGTACATGTGGTGGTCACTTTAGCGATATGGCCATCGCAAAGCACATTCTCTACATGGGCTATTATTGGCCATCTTTAGAGCGATATTGTTGCGCGTATGTGAGGAAGTGCATGAAGTTTCAACACCATGCTAATTTGACACATGTACCTTCTTAGGCCTTAAAGCCGATCCAATTGGCTTTGCCATTTTTGCAATGGGGCTTTGATCTAATCGAAAAGATCTTAGGGACAAGTTCATGGCAAATTGGTTAGGTCCTTATGTCATCAACAATTAAATAGGACCTGGAACATACCGACTTGGCTCTCTTGAAGGAATCAAGGAACTAGAACCCTTGAACATCAGTCATTTGAGGCCATTCCACATTTAAAGAGCCATGGCCCACCCCAAACACTCCAAGGATTCCCATAATCACTTGGTCAACCCAAAATTCCCCAAAGGTATCCATAAACCCTTTGGTCAAACCAAACGCTCCAAAGTATTTTCGTAATCACTTGGTCAACCTAAAACGCCCCAAAGGTATCCATAAATCCTTTGGTCAAACCAAACGCTCCAAGGATTTTCGCAATCTCTTGGTCAACCTAAAACACCCCAAAGGTATCCATAAACCCTTTGGTAAAACAAAAAGCTCCAAGGATTCCCATAATCACTTTGTCAACCCCAAAATGCCCCAAAGGTATCCATAAACCCTTTGGTCAAACCAAAATCTCCAAGGATTTCCGCAATCGCTTGGTCAACCTAAAATGCCCCAAAGGTATCCATAAACCCTTTGGTCAAACCAAAAGCTCCAAGGGTTCCCATAACCGCTTGGTCAAAAAAAAAAAAAAAATCAAAAACACACAAAAACAATAAAATAACTCAAAAATAACAAAAAAATTGCATCTCAATTCCATGCATACTCATAAAAATCAAAATACAAAAATATAAGTTGCATTAGGCATCGCATCCATACATTGCATATTTCTCGGTCATACATGTCACAAGCACGATAGACCGTAATTACGCAACAATTCTATCATTTTCCACTTTCCATCCATTTTATAAACACATACATCCAGAATAACACCATCCCCATTTTTAGCATAGTCAGTTGTCTCCTAATGTATGTCAGGTTTTCGTCATTCAGATTGTCTTTAAATTTCTAGCCAAAAAGCTGTACAAAGTTAAACGGATTTTACAAGGGAAATTTTCCCTACACAAGTTAAAACAAATAAAATAATTCCCAAGTTGTGTGAACGGAAGATGAAAACTACAAAGCAGTCTAGGATACCATAAGCGAAAGGTTAGCCTATAAATCCCCCTGTGCGAATGGTTCAAGAGTGCTGAGAATTGACAAAAGGACAAGATTTTCCCCATCAATTCCCACTAATAAATAGTGGTTTTCACCACTAGCAAAAATCCCAATCACCGTTGGTCCTCGAAGTTGTAAGGATTCATACTACATGCCCCAAAAAAGGATGGGTAGTCATCCCCAAGGCCTAAAAGGATCAATGCCATTCAAAAGCAAAATCCCAACAAGCCATCATCATGAACATCTCCAATCACCTTGGTCTCCAAATTCATAAGGATTCATACTACACACCCCTAACAAGGATGGGTAGTCATCCCCAAGGCCTAAAAGATCAATGCCCTTACTTCATAATATCCCTAATCCCCTTTGGTTCCCAAAGTTGTAAGGATTCATACTACATGTCCCTGAATAGGATGGGTAGTCATCCCCAAGACCAAAAGGATCAAGGCCATTTAGAAGCCCAAAACCTACGAGCTCAACTTTGCAACCTAAAATGCACAATCAAATAACAGTTTTTATTACCACTATTCCAATCCCTTGATCAAAAAGAAAAAAAAAAGAGAAAAATAAATAGTGATTTTCATCACTATGTATACGAGCAAGTATCCTAACATGTTGAGCAAATAAAAGATGCCTGAGCTTGAATCCTTGGAATTCTTAGAATTCGAAAACCATCTAGGTGATCCTCATTACGGGTTTGGTGGACAACCTACCTAGAAATTGGGGTATCCTAAACGCATGACGATATGTCCATCACATTATCTTTGCATGTGAGCAGACCAATGTTTGCATGTGGATGAGCTAGCTTATGGTACCTTAGATTGTCTTGTGGATTAATCTTACTAAATACAACAACGGAGTTAGTGGTTCTAATTAGGTGATCCTCAGTATAGGTTTTGTTGATAGCCTATCTGGCACTGGCGGTATCCTAACAAATACCACATAAACGAACTCAATTGCACACACAGAGATGTGAAATAACTTGGTCAAACTCAAGTTTGATTTATACCTTGTTCAAAAGTCTTGCAAGGTAAATGTATAGTCTTGGCTAGTTAGTTAAAATATACGAATCTCAGAAAAGATTAACTACATTTTAAAATAATTGGTACATTTTATTACGTACATCACCATTAGATAATATGAAAAATACAAAAACAAAATTATCACATGCACAATTCATTCCACAAAGCCATCACATAAGTATAGAAAGCCAATAAATCTTGTACAGTCTATGGTGCCATCGACAAGTTATTAACAACTCATTTCATTCATTCCATATGCATACATCATATAATTAGACACATCACATTCATAATACCACATGCAAACATCATCCTAAATAACTATGCATAAATAGAAAAATAAACCACGATAAGTGTCTAAACACAAAGAATGTCATCTATATATATATATCATCAAAAATGCCCGTGGGCTACAATAAACTGGTCCTATGACATCGCAATAAGGCAAAATCTCAAAAACCCCCAAGCCTAGGGCTTGACCACCATGATCACGTAGGATCGGTGCGATGGAAACTACCCCCCATGGTGTGGGTCCTATGGGACCTCTCATGGTGGCTGCTGCTCGCCCCCACATCATGCCCACTAGCGCCCCCCTCATCCCATCGCCTATGATGAGATGATGTTGACTAGTCAGTATCGCTATCCCTTGTTCGATGTGAAGACCCACCTCCAAAGAGCTCAGGTAACTGCCCCCCGAGGCAGATAATCTCTCCCTCCAAATCCATCTAGTGCCGAAACCACTCCGCCTCCCATAACTGGTATGTAGCCACGATCCTCGAATTGAACCCACTGCTATCCCAGTTTGGATCCATTTGTATGCACTTCCAATGGAGTTTTGGAATGAGCAAGTATTGGAAATTATCGATAAATCCCTTGGAAGACATTTGGGTGTATCCAAAGACACAATAGAAGGAAACACAACTTTTTATGCAAGATTATGTGTGGAAATGGATCTTAGCCAGCCTCTATCGATAGAGGTGGAACTTGAACTTGCAGGACTATCTTGGATTCAACAGCTAGATTATGAGGCTTTGCCCTTCAGATGCAAATTTTACCACAAATATGGGCATTTTGCTGGATCTTGCCCAAATAATATGAACACAAAATTGGAGGCTCCTATAGGAATGTCAAATCTTCCTAAGGAGGGTAAGTCAAAAATAAACAAAGAACTAGCCAATATTTCTCAGGGTAAATAAGCACAGAGAGATGGTTTTGAATAGCCCAAAAGAAGGAGAAGGAAAAAGAAAAAATATGGCAAAGAGCAAACCCAACTCAAGCCCTCCAATAGGTATGAGATATTTAAGACACTAATGGACCAAGAAGATCAATTCATGGAAGGAGTGGATGGGAATAATGAAAATAATAACATCCATGTTCAAGCTCCTCTTTCATCTCCCCCCGTCATAGAGCAAGTAATTGAGTACAGTGAGTTATCACAGTCAGAGAGTGCAAGGGTATTGATAGTGCATAACCAAGAGCAGACAATAATTAAGGATGTCAGCATGGGAATAGCAGAAAAGAATAGAGAAAGGCCAACTTTAGGGATAACTCAGGTGGAAAAGAGAGAAAAAAATAGCAACTCTCAAGGAGTGGGTAGAAAATCAAATAAGGAATTGATAGTAGTTCAAGGAGACAAAATGATCACTAGAGGATCGGTGAGGCCAATAGATTCTTACTGCTCTCAAGGTAACCAATGATTATACAATCATGGAATGTTAGGGGTTTAAATAGTAGAACCCATCAATCTGTTGTTTGAAGACTCTTAGAAAAATGTAAAATAGATTTTTTGCTTATCCAGGAGACAAAAATGTCATTAGATCTTATGTGCAAAACAATTAATAGAATTTGGAGGGGTGATGGTCATATGGAAGTGGTTGCCCAAGGTGCCTCAGGGGGGATAGTTAATCTTTGGAACTCTCTTGAATGTACTGCAATAGAACATATATCTTGGAGGGGTGTTCTCACATCACATTTTAGAAATAATGTCACAACTGAACATGTTTTAATCACAAATTTTTATGGGGCTCAAAACCTAGATGGTCAGATGCATCAATGGAAAGTTGTGCATAACATGAGAGTATCAAGGGAATATTTAGACTGGATTATTGCTATGGAATTTAATGCTAAATTATCCTCTAGATATTACGAAGGGGGAACCCCAATTTTGGACCCAGGGGATCGACTTATGATTGCCCAAGTCCAGGCATTACACTTGGTGGATATTAAATACCCTGGAACCAACTATACTTGGAATAATAAGAGGAGGGAGCCACATAGCGGGGAAGGTGAAGTTAGACCATTTTTTTGTTTCAGAGGAGGCATTTGTAAAATGGAATATAAAATTTTAGATTTTGGAGGGTCCAGTTTCAGATCATTTACCCATTTTGTTCGAAGGAGGGATCAAGACAGTGCAGCATCACAAACCATTTAAATTTTAAAATTTTTGGTTACAAAAAGAGGAACTTCAAAAGAAAATTCCACAGTGGTGGGAAGAAGGTCGCCCATCATATGGGACAACAATGTTTATATTCCACAAACAACTTCATTATGTCAAAGATCAACTGAAACAATGGAGGCGAGCTAACAAGACAGACTTCTAGGTCTAAAGAGCTCCATTGGTGGCCAGATGGGATGAGGTTCAAAAAAACTTTAGGGAAGGAACAATTATAGAGTAGCTCAAAGAAGAGGATGATGCATTGCGTAAAGCGGTTGAGGACATTGAAAACCAAGAGGAGACCTATTGGAAACAGAGAGCAAGAACCACTTGGTTATTAGAAGGTGATAAAAATACAAAATTTTTCCATCGGACTGCCTATGCTAGGAGATAGATGAACAACATGGAAGCTCTTCAAGATGATAATGGACACTCCTTTGATACATTTCTAGGTATACATTTCCATTCAATGGATTATTTTTCTAAACTTTTTAAGGAAAGTATGGTGCAAGATGAAGAGGCTCAAAGAGACATTATTGCTGTCATACCCTCTGTTATCTCTGAAGAAGAAAATTAGACCGTACTTAAACCCATTGATAGAGAGGAACTAAAGAATGTAGTCTTTGGAATGAGCACCGGAAAAACTCCAGGTCCAGATGGCTTTCCAATTGAGTTTTTTCAAGAATTTTGGGATAACTTGGAGGAGGATGTAATGGTTGTTATAGAGGAGTCTAAAGGTATTAAAAGAATGCTTAAAGCATTAAATCATACTTTCATTACCTTAATTCCAAAAGGGGAGGAGGGGGTACACATTTCAGATTATAAACCTATTGCCTTATGCAATGTCATATATAAAATAATCACAAAGGTAATGGCTGAGCGGCTAAAACCTCTTCTACATAACATTATCTCCTCGGAGTAAGGGGGTTTTGTAGAGGGTAGGAAAATCTTGGATGGTGTGGTTCTATCTCAGGAGGCAATCCATTCAATGCAAACATCTGGTAATAGAGGAATGTTCATAAAATTAGATATGTCAAAGGCTTATCATAGGGTGGATCGGAGCTTCTTGTCAAAGATGATGGCAGCCTTTGGTTTCTCTCAAGATTGGATAGAATGGGTCATGAGTTGTGTTTCTACTTCGACATACTCAGTGTTAATCAAGGGTCTTCCCTCACAACCATTTGGAGCTTCTCGAGGCCTTCGTCAAGGAGATCCTTGCTCTCCCTATATTTTTCTCATTTTGGTTGAAGGATTGGGTAGACTTATCTTGAGGAGAAGACAACAAGGTTTGTTAATAGGTATCAAGGTGGGTGAGAAATTTTTGACTCACCTATAGTTTGTAGATGAAACAAGATTGGTGGGAGTGGCTAGTTTCAGGGAAGCAAGAATGATTAGAGATACACTTAATGTCTACCTTAGGGCTACAAACCAAGTCATCAATGATAAAAAATCCAAAGTGGTATTTTTCAATCTTGATAAAAGGCTTCAAGATAGAATTTTAGATATCTTGGGATTCACAAGGACTTATCTCCCAGTGGTATACTTGGGGGTCCCTTTGCATTTTAAAAACTAAAAATAGATATCTGGAGGAATCTTTTGGATTGTATCAAGGATAGAATTAATCATTGGTCTCACAAATGGTTAACCTATGGGGGTAGATTAAATTTTTTACAGTCAATCATTCAGGCCATGCCAATTTATAAATTTTCTATCCTTGCGGCCCCACATACTATATGGAAAGAGTTGGACAAGATGGCTAGAAAATTTTTATGGGAAGGAGCAAAAGGAGAGAGGAAATGGGCCTTAGTAGGTTGGGACAAAGTAAGCCAGCCCAAGGTAAAAGGAGGTTTGGGACTCGAGAAGATCAAAGTTAAATAATAAAGCTTTGGCTGGAAAGCTTTACTGGAGGTGGATTTCCCAACCAACTTCTTTATTCAGTAGAATCTTAACTAGTAAATATTTGGGACAAGTGAACCCAAATGAGGTGGGTCGTTTCCATTTGGATGGTAATGGATCCTTAGTGTGGTAGGCTCTCAAGTTAGGATCTCAGCTAGTAAAATATATATTATTTTGGAAAGTGGGGAGAGGGGAGAAGGCACGATTTTGGACAGATTCATGGGATCAATACCCACCTATCATTGTTGAATTTCTTGAATTGCAACCAATAAAAATAGCCATAGAAACCAAGGGTTGGGTACAAATTGAAAGTTATGTCAACACTAGTCAGCTGGGGGGTTATAAGTTTAAGCAGTTTAAGAAGTTGGATGAGTGGCCAATTTCAATCCCCCCGGATTTGACACCCATCATGACTAAAATCTTGGTAAAAATATTTCTCACAGGTAGAGACGAGGAGGATGAATTAGCTTGGGTGTATGGGATCCTTGGTGTCTACACAGTGAAGGAAAAATATGATAATATCCTTCTAGAGTCCCCTCCTCATACTTATTAGGTGGAGGATTGGAGCAGTCCAAGGGTTGGCTGAAAGTAAACTTTTTTGCCTAGCAGTTCATGCATAATGGAATTCTTACTTTTGATAAACTCAAATGTAAGGGAATCATCATTCCATCTCAATGTGTTTTATGCTACAAGAGCAAGGAAACAGCTAATCACTTGATGTTTGAGTGCCCATTCATGTGCCAGATATGGGAGAGATGGTTTTTATATTATAAAATTCAAGTTAATGGTGATTTGAATCGGATTAATATTTGGGAAATATGGAAGAGGGGTAGATTTAAATCTAAAGCTCTTTGTATTGGTTGGGATCTGGAATTAAACTTTATCTGGTGGCAAGTGTGGTTGGAGAGAAATCCTAGAATTTTTGGAGAAATTTTTTCTTCTTTAGATGGAGTTTGGCAGGTCATTTAGAGCAAAGTCACAGAAACTATGGCAGTCTATGCTAAAGAGGAAACTCAGGTTGTTAATGGGGCAATGGAAAAGGAAGTTGAAGTGCAAGAGGGACAGGACATAGCTAGTTGGAAACCACCCCCGGAAGGTTGGATTAAAATTAATACGGATGTAGTTGCAAAAGGCAATCCGGGTAGAGTTGGAATTGGAGTGGTTTGCCAGAATCATGTTGGAACAGTGCTCTATTGGGAACTGTAAGGCTTGGGAAGAACCATAAACAATGAAGCAGAAGCCTTAGCTATCAAATTTGCTTCTATTTGGGTAGTAAAACAAGGCCACAGGAGGATAATACTAAAATCAGATTCTCAAATAATGGTTGAAGCTCTAGATGGAACTTTACTCTAAAAACATGGAGGCTGAGGATTCTTGTCACGCAAATTAAGGAATTATGGAGGGAATTAGATGATGTGATTCTAGTTTATGTGAGGAGAGATCTAAATAAAGTGGCAGACTTCCTGGCTAAGATGGGTGCTTGAGAAGGAGGTAGGGGTTCAGTGGCACAATGACATGGTCGTTGAGGATGAAGTGATTAGGCAGGGTGTTGAAAGGGCAGCAGACCGAGATAGCCTGAAGACAACAGGAAGGTGTCATGATTTCATGACATGTTGCAACGTCACGGCCAGCTGAGAAGAAGTGTCGTGATATCGGGACATGTTGCTTCGATGAGGCCAAAGGAGAAAAGGTGTCATGATTTTGTGACATGTTGCTTCATCGCAGCCAAAGGAGAAAAAGTGTCAAGATATCGTGACATGTTGCATTTTTGCGGCCAAGAGAGAAAAAGTGTCGCGATATCGTGACATGTTGCATTTTCGCGGCCAAGAGAGAAAAAGTGTCGTGATATCACGACATGTTGCATTTTCGTGGCCAAGACAGAAAAAGTGTCGCAATATCATGACATGTTGCATTTTCGTGGCCAAGAGAGAAAACGTGTCAAGATATCGCGACATGTTGCATTTTCGCGGCCAAAGGAGAAAAGGTGTCGCGATATCGCGACATGTTGCATTTTCATGACCAAAGGAGAAAAGGTGTCACGATATCGTGACATGTTGCATTTTCATGGCCAAAGGAGAAAAGGTGTCGCGATATCGTGACATGTTGCATTTTTACGGCCAAAGGAAAAAAGGTGTCGCGATATCGCAACATGTTGCATTTTCATAGCCAAAGGAGAAAAGGTGTCACGATATCATGACATGTTGCACTTTCGCGGCCAAAGGAGAAAAGGTGTCACGATATCGTGACATGTTGCATTTTCCCGGCCAAAGGAGAAAAGGTGTCACGATTTTGCGACATGTTGCATTTTTGCAGACAAAGGAGAAAATGTGTCGCGATATCGTGACATGTTGCATTTTCGTGGCCAAAGGAGAAAAGGTGTCGTGATATCGTGACATGTTGCATCTTCGTGGCCAAAGGAGAAAAGTGTCATGATATCGTGACATGTTGCTTCGTCACAGCCAAAAGAGGAAGAGTGTCACGATATCGCGACATGTTGCATCGTCACGGCCAAAAGAGAAAAAGTTTTGCGATATTGCGACATGTTGCACCATCACAGCCAAGATAAAAAGTGTCACGATATCGTGACATGTTGCACCATCGTGGCCAAGAGAGAAAAAGTGTCGTGATATCACAACATGTTGCACCGTCGCAACCAAGAGAGAAAAAGTGTCACGATATTGCGACATGTTGCATCATACCGGCCAAAGGAGAAAAAGTGTCATGATATCGTGACATGTTGCATCATCGCGGCCAAAGGGGAAAAAGTGTCACGATATCGCGACATGTTGCATCGTCATGGCCAAAGGGGAAAAAGTGTCACAATATCATGATATGTTGCATCATCACAGCCAAAAGAGAAAAAGTGTCACGACATGTTGCATTGTCACGGCTAGAGGAGGAAAAGGTGTCGCGATATCGTGGCATGTTGCAACGTCACAGCAAAAGGAGAAAAAGTGTCATGATCTCACGACATGTTGCATCATCCTGACCAAAAGAGAAAAAGTGTCATGATATCGCGACATGTTGCTTCGTCTCGACCAAATGAGGAAAAAATGTCATGATATCGCGACATGTTGCAATGTCGTAGAAAAAAGAGGAAAAGTGTCGTGATATCGCGACATGTTGCATTTTCATGGCCAAAAGAGAAAAGTGTCATGATATCGTGACATGTTGCATTTTCATGGCCAAATGAGAAGAAGGAAATAGTGTCGCGACATCGTGAAAAGTTGCATCAATAGACCAAACCGATCCCCCTGGCAACATCTCACATTGTGCAAACATTGAAACTCATTGGATTGTGCCTTAGGCCAATGGGGAAGGAGTCTCTCCATGCTTGAATCTCAGATTCACCGACTCCCCTGTTAGCTAGGTTTTGGTTTAAGAGATTTGGCTCCAATGCAAATCTTCTTTTACTGTTGTAATCTTGTGTTCTCTCTGTCTATGGCTAGGAAAAGTCTCATCCCAACTTGTAACTGATCTTTGTTTTAATACAAGTTTTTTCAAAATTTTCAAAAAAAAAATATCCATGTAAAACCATAATAGCTCCTATGTTGCTTTTTTTCTTGTCTCCATGATTATTGCTTCTCATGGTCATGTAGATGGCAATATGCTCCAACCTTAGCCCTATGTGTTACTTTCTTTGACTATTCAAACTTTTATTCCTCTATTTTTTGTTCTTTTTCATGCTCCTATCCATTGATGTTTCCCTTACTTTTTATTCCTTTATTTTGGCTACTACCTCTTCCTAAGATTCTATTTTAGGTTCTATTGTTTTTTCTTCACTTTGTTCCCTTGTAATAGATACCTATTTTTCCTTTACATTGAGAAATATCTTGTAATGTTATCTTCTTTTTTTGGTACAATAACTTCATGAATTATTTTCCATATTAAGGTTAATAGTACCCAAAGAATACAACCAATGATAATAAAGAACAATATCTACATCATTTGGGTCAATAACATGAAAATATAAATGTAAAACAAATTTATCCATGGTGATTTTTAAATCTTCAAAAATCTGAACATCCTCACCCTCAAGCTTTATGTCTTTGATTTTATTTTCTTGAACTTGCAACTTCTTAGTCAAAGACATATTGGGGTTAATAAAAACAATATTTTTTTTTGTTTTTAATGCATCCATGAACTTGCATAATAGAATTTTTATATGCAAATAATTTTTTACCATTGTTTGGCCCTAACACAAGAAGTGTAGTTTCAACAATTAAATCTAAATTTTTTCTTCAAAACAAAACAAATAGCAATTGATTTTCTTACCTAGAATGAAAGTTATGATTTTCTTTTTCTTTTTCGTGCAACCAAAAACAACACCAAAAAACTAACTTGCAATAGTTGTAACTCCTTCAATACTAAATATATTTTATCAAGTGAGCAGTCTTTTTTATATTACTCAAAATAACTGACATGCAAAAATATTTTAAAAATGATTGCTAAAAAATTTAATATGATTTTTTTCTTTTTGAAAGAAACCACACAACCAAAAACTAACCTCAACAACCCAACTTCAAACAACTATAACTCTCTCAATACTTGTCAAAAATTCATGAGAAGTCATTTTTATAGTACTCAAAATAATATACATGATGGTGCCAAAATATTTTTAAAATGACTACTAAAAAATTTAATACCTTTTTTTTTTTTTGAAAAAAATTGTGCAGCCAAAAAAATAGCAAAAATAATCCAACTTCAAACAACCATAAAATTTTCAATACTTTTAATAATTTAACAAATGAGCAGTAATTTTTTGTACTACACAAAAATATCTACACAATGGATTAAAAACCTTCTGAAAAAGATTATAAAATAAAAAATATGGCCTCTACAACATATGACATTTTTTGAAAAACATACCCTAGCTCTATAAAAACAACCCCACTTTGCCATAATCATTGTTTTGATACCAAATATTATGAACCTAATTTCTCATTACCATAAATCATTCACCAATATACACAAATGTACAAAATGCAGCCAAAAATAATTTGCACAATAATAATTGACACTATAAAATAGATATTTATAATACCCTTGAGGTAGGGCAAAACCATACAATGCTTCTTATTAGAAGAAAGCCACTCCATAAGATCTCCATATCTATGAGCCAAGACTTATATGAGAATAATTTATATATATCCTTTTACAATGGGGGTCCATATCTCTTTATATAAGAGTGTGGTGGTTCAGCTTCTATGAGTTACAAGATCACCCATGTGGCGGTTCACCTTCCATGAGTTATAAAGTGTCTAATAATATGACAATATTCCTTGT
Organism: Wollemia nobilis; assembly: GCA_028583015.1. Taxonomy (NCBI): domain Eukaryota; kingdom Viridiplantae; phylum Streptophyta; class Pinopsida; order Araucariales; family Araucariaceae; genus Wollemia; species Wollemia nobilis. The sequence continues at coordinate 14,060,212 of JAQPPZ010016436.1, read as the reverse complement.
GGTTACATATGATAATATTTACCAATGATTACATATATGATTCTATGACATACCTATTTCTAAATTGACATTTGACCTTACTTAATAGTTAATTTATAGTTTATACCATTATATAATACAATATTAAATTATTAAGTACTTATATTGGGTACCTACCATTTATGCAACACACTCTATAATATCCTCATAAAAACTCTAGAAAACCATATCAAAGAAATTCTACCTCTCATCATAGACAACAATCAAGGGGGTTTTATGAGGGGAAGACATATACTAGATGACATAGTGACGATCCATGAGGTGATTCATTCCATGGATAAAAGTGATTCTATTGAAATTAGATATAAACAAGGCACACCGTTGTGTCTCATGGGACATCCTAGAAAAAATTATGGAGACATTTGAATTTCATGAGAATTGGATTGATCTAATTCTCAACTATATCTCTACAAAAAAGTTTTTAGTTTTGGTTAATGGGGCTATGACAAGTTATTTTAGCAGTAGGAAGGGTATTCGTAAAGGACACCCTTTGTTGCCATATTTTTTTATCGTTCTTGTGGAAGAACTTGGAAGAAGTATTACAAAAATGGTCAATTAAAGGAGGCTGGGGGATTTAAGGCAGCATCAACAACAAACCTAATGTGTCACCAACAATTTTTTTATGGTACAATTATTATTTCAAAAAATTTAATCCCTTAAGCCCAAGAAATTAAAGGAATCCTAGATAAATATGAATTGGTGATTGGTCAAAATGTAAATTTTACAAAGATTAAGATCTACTTTTATTAATACCTTGATGGTGAGACAAAGAAGAATCTCTTGGATTTTTAGTTGTGAGATAAGGAATTTCCTAGCCTCTTACCTAGGGATACCCTTATTGAAGGGAAGAATGAAATTAGAATTATGAAACCCAATAATTAAGTGGTTTACAAAGAAATTGACAGGTTGGCAAGGCAAGTTGTTTAGTCTTGCTGGGAATGCTCAATCGGTGCAATCCACCTTGCAAAGAATACCCATTTATTTCATGTTAGAGTTTAAAATTCCTATAAAAATCATAAATAATTTGAAACAAATACAACAATCCTTTCTATGGTCTGGTTCAAAGGACAAGAAGAGACTCCCTTTGGTGGCTTCAGAGTAGGTGTCTTCAAAGGAGTATGGAGGGTTAGATTTCAAATGCCTAAAAATGATGAATGAGGCCCTCATAGATAATATGGGGTGCAAGATCTTGAATAATGATCAATTAAGCTAGATCAAGATCATCAAGGCCAAATATTTAAGAAATAGAATTGATTTTCTAAGCATGGAGGAGCTGCCAAAAGGTTCTACATTTTTGAATAGCTTAGTCAAGTGCAAGGATCTTTTGAGGAAAGGTATAAGGTGGAGAATTGAAAATAAATAAAAGATGGATTTTTGGAAAGGTAGATGGTTTAAGTATGACCCTTTAGAGGATGATTTAGAGTTAAACATACTAAAACCAAAACTCACATAATCTTTTGGGAATAAGGTTAAGGATTTTTTTAGTAATCAAATATGGTTGAATGAGCTAGAAGGAAGTCAGGGTGGCTAGTCTAAATAATACCCAGATGAAAGCAGCAAATAATTTTACATCACATGTGGTGGTATCCCCAATGAATGGGTGTGATGATAGATTTTGGGATGATATCCTAGTGTTATTATGCAAACAAGGTGATCGTATGGTTGTACGATTTCTAATCATACAACTCTACAAAACGTACAATAAGTAATTTTATTGTTACAAATAATACAATGTATGATTTTATGATCACAAGTGAACAATAAAATTGAACTATATGATTTCCCAAAATGTTCAATCTATTAAAAATACTCAATTTACAATCACTTAGTCTTATCGATCATGCATTTCAATCGTTCACTTGGTGATTTACCTATCTCACTTCCAAGTGTACAACATGTGAATTCATGCCAAAATTAGAGGATAAAGGTTGATTGTATGGTTTGGTAATCCAATTGTACAATTTAGTAAACCCTCAATAATCCAACTACTTAGTCCTATAATTTCTCAACTTCATGTCAATTGGATAAATATTATTCCCAATGATTATAAATATAAATTAAGAATGATAAATCTTCACTATATGTTCTTTATAATAGTACATGGATAATTGTATTATTTTTAGGTATGCATATCTTCCATAAATCTAGAATCAACAGTACTTGTAATAATGATCAAACTCCATAGGTAATATAGTTATTGCAAATACACTCAATTTCCCACATATGCATACACATATTGATAAATTGGGATTCATATTTTCCATGGATGCTATACACAACACACATACTACAACATGGAACGATTATTTTCATTCCATTAGTGTATGCCCTGAAGTATCACACAAGCCTACAACATAATCATAGACCTGACATGAGCATAACATGAACTACCTACAAAAATTGAATGGGGGCCTTATAATATGTATCCAGACCATTTTGAAGTGGTTTGTGAGACATCACATTATTTAGAACTACCACCCACAACTAATATAGTTAACCTTTTCATTTTATTTTGCTAAGGTCTAATTTTATTTTTATCAAATTAAATTTCACACGCATTTCATTCAATTTCCATTTCATTTAACTTTATTTTCCATACACTATGTACATTTAACTCAAAATTGTACAAAACTCCTATTTTGTATAGTTTTATTTCTTTTTCTTGTGGGAGGTGAATTTTTTGCCAACATATGCCCTCCCCTTTAAATCAACCTGTCCGCGTTAACTCTTATTGCTTGCGCTTAGCTGGTTGGTCTTGTTTCTAGATATATTGAATTTATACTTGGAGAATGGCTCAATTATCCTGCAATTTGGTAATGTTTTTGATGAGTTCTAAGGATTTCAATACATATTTATTTATTTTTTCTTCAACTTTAGCTAAGGCCTATAATAACTCATTTTATTTATCTTATGTTAATTTAGATAACTTTTTTGTCAATACTACCTCTATTCTAGCGATAATGGTGAGTTCCTCGTTCTTTTTTGTAATCACTTGATCCTATTGATGTAATTATGTTTGATGAGCCTACTTTTGTTCTTCTTATAAGTTTAATTTTAACAACCCTTTTCACGGATGACTACCACCTCAAATTTTGCATGTGATTTTTCTATTTTGTTCTTCTTCTTTTTTATTGACATGAAAATTGTACAATGACATTCACATGTACTCATACAATTTCACCTGTTGACATGTCAACTTGTTTCAATAAATTATTAAAAATGAGGGTCATACAATATGGTTTATATTGATCAATTGCATGGTTTTTTTCACTACCAACCATATGGTTTATCTCTACATGGTTTCCAACAATATGATTAGGAACTATACGATATGAACTTATATAGTTTCCAATCTATAAAATCATACAATTTCTATTTGTACGTTTGTTAATCATTTTTTGACTCATACCTCATTCCAGATTTTGTCTTTCTCTCATCAAACGATTGTTGACAACTGTTGATTTAAATGAATGCTTATCCAATTTTTATTTGGCTAAATTTTGCTCCTATCTCCCTGGACTAAGTCTGCCTATAGGCTTTGTGAATGAGTTCATTATCTGCTTTGACTAATTTCTTCCTAAAATTGCATTCTTCCCATCCCAATAAACTCTCTTTATTGTATATTTATTTCATCTACTTGTCCCCTTGCTACAACACCTTATCGAGAGTTGAATGGGGTTCTGTTGACCTGGAATAATTCTCTCCTTGATTCTATTTGTCTTGGCCCTTGTCGATGCACTAGTGGTCACCATGGATATTATATATTAGAACATGATCCCCCAAGGTTTTGTAAAGATCCACCATGAGGGATACATTCTCTTTGTGCATTCCTTGTCAAATTTAGAGATTCATACCATAACCCATTATGTTGGCTGGTCATCTTGGAGTATGAGGTTGATTCCTTCCCTGCAACCTCCTAGGTAAGGGGTTTGAATGATTTATTTATTTATTCAATTGTATTAGGCCTACTTAAAAACCTAGATATTATCGTATGGTACTTTGGATTCCTTTTTGGTGTTCCTATTGTTTACTTGACTTCTTTTTTTCCCACATGCTAGGAGATATTTTGATAAATTCTATATTGGTAAATTGCCCTTCGTTACGCTGATATCCTCGAGATAATTATTGTAGTATCCTTATTATATTATTTGCACACCTTAATCATCTTATCCATATTATTTCTTCAAAATGATGTTGTGGTGAGAAAGTGATCAAGGCTTCACTATATTGATTCAAAAAGTCAAAATCAATGCTTGAGTCATTACAACTATCATCTCTTCACAAGGATCATTTAGGTGACATATCCATTATTCGTTGGAGTTTCCTCACCTCTCTTCATTATATTTTTAATTGTTGATATGCTAAAATGTAGGTATCTACTTCAATATGGGTTTTTGATTCGCTTATTCTAGGAAAAAACTCTTCATTGCTACTATCATGACTATTGGTTCTAATTAATAATAAAATTCATTTATCACTAGAAACACTAGTAGCTACTTGCCAATATCTTTATAGTTTAGGCGAGGTGGTATATTCTTTGATACTTTTCCAAATGATCTCCACTAACTCATCTATAAGTTGTGGATCTTGCATTAGGATGCTTGGTTCTACTTGTGATCTTTTGTCCTCGCTAGAACGTTATCCTAAGCTCTATTGATGTCCATGTGCTCTTCCTTGTACGTATGGTACCTCTTCATTTTTATGTTTTGTATTTCTAGTTCCCTTTGCCTTGGGGTCTACCGCTAATCAAGTCATTGTATCATATTATCTAATTTCTAGATTATATATCCCTGAACTCTTGCATTATGTGCTTGCAATATCTCATACTCCTCTTGCAATTGATATGCCTAGATAGACATATGTTGTTGTATCATACCTATTTTTTCTAACGAGGTATGTCCCACTAGTTCGTCATTTGCAACATCATCATCATCATCTAGATTTGGTATTTCCATGTGAAAAGTATTTTTTCTATCTGAATACTACACTACTAAGCATATCATCCTACACCTTTCTGCTTGTTGAGGTAATTCTTATTGCTCCAACTGAGGATATATTACTCCTTCCAATTATTATGAGACTTCTTCCTATACCTCCAATTTTGTTGCTAATGGTTCTATTTCTTGATCTCTTACTTCATTCAAATGAATCCACTATTCCTTTTCTTCTTCAATACTTTATGTTTTATCTACGAACCTTGTGTACTTGCATTCTTTGTCTTTCACTAGGGTGAGATTCCAAATCTAGTTGCTCCACAATTCGTTTTTTTCCTCCCCTTATTTAATTCTAATATCATTGTTCCCTTGTTAAGGATTCTAATTATTCTATTTTAATTGCTTTTGTTCATGAAAATCTTCCTCTTGTTGTTGTCTTTGTTCTATCTCATCTAGGGTGGTGACAATAATTGCGCTTTGTACAATTTAAATTTTGATTCATTTACAGTATTAGTTACCATTATACCTTCAAATTATGAAATTTCACTACACCATTGTCTATCAACTCTACTAATCTAAAGAGACCAAGCCATAGTGTTTTCAATTTTCTTGGATTCATTTCATTCTTAACATTATACTTCAAGACTATATAACCTTAATTTGGTTCTAATTTTTGAAGATGCTTGTCATACCATAACTTTCTCTACTTCTAGGCTACTTTAATTACCATTTGTGCCATGACACATCTTTCATCTAGCTTAATCAATATGACCAATATTTCCTCTAAACTTTCTTGGTCACATAAACGATGTTCCATGGCTACCTGCAGACTAGGTAGAAAAAACTCTATTGGCACCACTACTTCCTGACCATACATTAGATAAAATAATGTATGATTTTTTGTAGCTTTAAATGTTGTTCTCTATAACCATATAATACATTTCAACATCTCCTCCCAATCTACCCCTTCTATTCCACATGTTTTATACAATGTAGAGACTAGGATTTTATTTTTTGCATCTGCATTCCCATTTTATCCAGGGTAGTAAAAACTTTATAACTAATATAAAATCCAAAATTTAGTTGTCAACATCTTGATAAATTCATTAAAAAAGTGACAACCCTGTCACTTGTCATTTGTAGTGAAATCCCAAATCTTGTAATTACTTGCTCATACAAAAATTTGGTTGTACTTTTTGTCATATTATCTAGTAGTGTCCTTGCCTCTACCCATTTGGTTAGGTATTCTATTGTTACTATAATATATCAATATTTTTGTTTATGGGTTGCTTTAAGTGGTCCAAGAAAATCCAAACCCTATATTTCAAATAATTCTTGAGTTTTAGATGAATGTAACACCATGAAATCACGATCTAATGGTTTCTCTACACTTTGACAGGTGTCACACAATTGCACATATTATTTTATGTTATGGTATAAAATATTCCACCACAATATTGCTATAGCATCTAGTCTCATATTTCCTCCTACTAGACCTTCATGAGATTCTTTTAATTTTGTTTTTACTTCCTCGATTACACATCTTCTCAAAATACCATCTACACCCATTTTATAAAATAGTCCAACTACCAAATGAAAGGGTGTTAACTTTATTATGACTCTTTTCTTTTTTTTTGTTGTCAACCCTTGGGGTAATGCTCTTGTGGATAGATATTCACCAATCAACTTGTACCAAGATGGTATAATTTTATCGTGCGATGACGAGATTTTATTTGTAAGTGGCACATTGAATAGAAATGGATTGCAAAGCTATCAAAGCCATGAATTTTCTCAAAGTCATGAATTTTCATGAATTTACGGTCAATTTGATCAACTTTGACCAAATCCAACTTTGACCAAATCCAACTTTGGATATGGTCGTGGGATTTTCTTTGTAATCAACATGGCCAAGAAAAAGGAAGAAGCCCATAACTGCAAGCTTGCTCAAAACCATGATCAATCCAGATTTTATTTCAACTTTAAAGTTGTAGTATAATCCTTTTATTTCACCAAGGTTTGCAAATCCTTTTTAATATTTTAAGGATGAAAGAAAATTTTTGCACAGTCACAAGGTAAAGGTTTAATCAATTAGATCGCAAATATGTCTTTTATTTTCTCAAAACTATGGATTTCTCACCATCCATACTTAAATCAATTGGAATATTTCGTTTACCCAGTACCATGCTAATAAAATAATTTGAGGAAAGAAAGCTCGAACCCTAGATTACCCAAATCTAGAATTTTTCACAAATCTGTGAATTTCCACGAATTCACGATCAATTTCATTATCATTGGCCAAATGTAATTTTGGAGCATGGCTTCTAGAATTTCTTTGCAATCCATGCAGTCAAGAAAAAGGGAGGAATCCATGACCATAAGCTTGCTCATAGTCATGATCTATCTATATATATATAATAAAAGAAAAACATTAGAATTAAATTTTAAATATAATTTTTTGCCCTAAAATTAAAAGCACAAACCTTAAGGATTTAAAAAAATAAATAAAAAATAAAAAATTTAATATTTTTAAAACCTTAGTAAAATTAAAATAATTAAATTAATTAAAATATTAATGTTCTAACCTTTGCATTTTTTTATTTTTGCAAAACATTTTCTGGTGGGTGCATTTAGACATGATGACAGATAGTGAATTTTAATGCGAGCTAGGCAAGTGCAACCGTGCAAGAAGGAATATGGAGAAAATTAGTGATCAACATAGATTTTGTATTAATGAAGCATAGCAATTCCAAAGTTCATGAGTGCCATGCGAATTGAGATTAAATGAAGTATGGTTGTTGTAGAGCTCATGAACATCATATAGATGAAGACTTTAATGACGCATGGTTGTAGTATGGTGGGAAGTTTAATTTCAAGATATCCATCTTGAAATTAGATGGAAATTTATTATGAAATGTAATGCTAGGTGATTGTAAAAAATTGTATAAATAGTGGCTGACTAACCAGTTACAACGGTCAAAAACCATATATTAGATGGCTCTTTTTCAACTTTCTTCTTTTTTCCTTTGTACTCAAATGGTTTTTCTGAACCAAATTGCTATTTTTTTTGAGCTTCGATCTTTGTAATCCACCAAAGTGGATAATTCTGAAATAATGTGCTTAATGACTATATTTTAACATAAAATATTTAAAAAAAAATTGTGTTCAATATGCACATGTTGATGGTGGTTGCACTTAGTCCATTTCACAATTTTTTGCTCCTCTGAATATGGCACCATCTCAAACCTCAAGCTATGTGAATACTAATTGTGTTGGGATTGGTTTAATTTGGATTTGTTGCTTTACCAGATCAGAGTTGGAGTTTATGATAGTATCAACTTGTTTTTTATTATTATTTTTCTCTCACCCTTCAACCTTTGACTTTTATTTAAAACTGATTTATATTAGGAGTAGACTAGTTTTCGTTCAAAGCATTGAAGCTATTTTTTTGTAGTGCATTTTAAAATTTTAGATAACTTCAATAGAATCATTGTCGTTATATATGTGATATATTTTAATTGCAATAAATAATATAGATTGGGTAATCATAGTTCACAACGCTTAAACTTTATCTTTTGTTGCCAAATTTTAATTCCAAACAACTCTTATTTGCTCAAATATCAACATAGTGGAATTAGTTTTAGATAGTCAAGTACCTGTTCTTAAAGCTTTGTATCCAATAAATTTAATTCTTGGTTAGAACTAGTAAAGGCTCCTTAAAAGGAACAATTATAAATGAACTCTAAGTTTATTTGCATTGGATAAGACCTGAAATACCTAAACCTTAGGGGAAAGATATTTTCCTTTTAAAATGTAACAAATCCTTATTTCAAGTACATTGACATGCCATTGACTATGTTTCATTTCCAAACTCAATAGAATTGGCGCTAGAATGAGGACCATGAATTGTTTATTTTCTAACTCCTCTTGGCCCATAGTGCTCAATAGAACTAGTCCTAGAATGAGGGCCTAAAAATAATTTTATTGGTGCATTATTTATATTACACATCTTGACTGTCAAAGTTAATACCAAATATCACTCTATTTAAGGTCCATTGATGGTAACCCTTGCTCCATGGATAGTAGGGAGTAGCCCTTTGAATATACTTGGGCCTACACATGATATACCTAAGGATGTTAAAATATATCTTCCCCAGTATAGGCATGATGGAACAAGGTTAGATGAAAAACATATTCAAGCATATAGAGACATCTTAATCAATTTAGAAATTATGCATGAAGATGTTACCTATAGGATATTTCCATACACATTAGATGAGTTTTCTTATGATTGGTATATCAGCTTACCTTTAGGATCTATCACTTATTGGACCCAACTATAAGAAACATTTATCAACCATTTTATATTAAATATTGACTTGATTGTGATATACCATCAGTTTACCTTTGTCCATTGAAAATCTAATGAATTCTTGAGACTATTCAACACTAGGTTCCATAAGTTATACAATAGACTTGTGACACCTTACATCCTTATAGAGAAATCAACCATCGAAATTTACTTTAGAGCCCTAGACCCATTAACTTCTATATTTTTGAGGAGAGTTCCTCAAATTACATTCTTCCCCAAATCATATAGCGAGGCAGTAAAATTTGAAAAACAATTAATTCCTCAATATTTGAGTATGGGTAAATTATCAACACTCAAAAAACCTAGAGCTTAAAATAATATACCACAAATGAATCAAGCTCTTCCATAACATATTTCCATGTTTAACATATTTCTAGGAGTTATGTATCCCAACTAGTACCAACCTTTCAATCTAGCATCCTTGACTCAAATGATGCCTAATGTGAATAATCAACAGGACATCCCAACACTTTCAAAAAATCAAATGACAATGAACAACATTCTCAATTATATTTTCAATAAATGCTCAACCAAGCTTATCTACACTTTTGAACACATCTCCATTCACGAATAATACGATAACTCAAGTGGGACAAAGTCAACTTAATAATATAAATCCTAGGTTAGATAGCTTAAAAAATATGGTTTAAAAATTGAGCAATGATATACTTCAATTACAAAGGTAAGTTCCTCAAAACTCACTTGCAAACAACTTTTAAAATAGGGACTTTGAATTCCAAAGGATTGGCCGCCAATGGCATACTTTCTAGACAATGGAAAAGTCCTAAATATTTCTAGCAATCAATCAGATAACAACCTTGTAGCTTCCATAAATTTGGGTGACCTTTCTCTACCCAAGTGGTGCAAGGTCCATTTCACTTCCCAACATGGTGAAATTGATCTTCTAGATGTTACAACTACTTTAGATATTATCCATAAAGAGATAAACTATTTGGAGTTAGTATCCATGAACAAGAATTGTATGAATTAAGCTAATAAAAATGAAGGGATAGCCTTACTTTTAGAAACATATGAACCCTAAAAAGTGGATGAAGATGAACTATAGAGTGCTTGGAAGAAGAGGTGCAAACTCACCACTAGTTTCAAAGAGATAATAGTTATATTCTTTAAAGGAAAGAGAAAGAATCATTGACTTCTTTTGTGCCTCCCAAAGAAACTTCCATCTAATCTGATGTGCAATAAATTGAAATCCCTATTCCATATAATGATCCTTCAATGCCTATGCAGTCAAGATTCAATATACCATTACAAAAAATAGAAAAAATCCAAAATAAAACAAGCAATCTAGGATATAACATTATTGAAGACCTTGAGAAAACCAAGGAAAATAGTTCTTTGGTTGAGGCAGTTCAGTCAACTTATCACAAGTATTTGTTGCTTGAGAACGAAGAAACTACAAAGGTTATTGATTCTCAAGTCACTATATACAAATAAAAAATATAATCCCCACCTCCATTGTTGATTACTAGAAATTTTAGTAAAATTTTACATAATTACCTTGCGGATTCAAGTGCTTTTGGTAATGCAATGTAATATGTTATTGGAAAAATATTAGGGTTGACCTCTTATTTCTCAAACAATAAGCTTGTTACATTGGACAAGATAGAGGTAAATATGGCTGGATCATTACATCAAACTTAGATGCAGTTGGCTACTAAACCTAAGATACAAAAATACATTGATATCCAGTTTGCAGATATCTCATATGTCTATGGGATGTTGCTCAATCATGATTGGTCAAAAATGTTGAATGGCTATACAAAAACTACTTTTTTGAAAAGAGAGCAAATACAAAAGAAGCTTACCACTGAGTACAATAATGTCAATGACTTTTTTTACACTGAATCAGAATGGGGAGTTTACACTATGTCGATGTAAACCATAATTGAAGGTAATTATTTGATATCAGATATCCCATAAAAAAAGCAAAAAATAATTCAAGACTTGTTATGGACCCTTGATTTTAATGGATCAAATTCCAAGTATGGTAGTGATGGGATTAAATTGAGTTGGTGGGGTGAGAGAGGTAAAATAAAGGCCTTTAATATTTTATATCTAGTGTTGCTATGGGATGATACCCATAATAAATGAAATGCCTATCATAATATGTGTCTTTCAAATCATGGTAATCATGTTTGGAATCCTAGAAATATTAATTATGAAAAATTCGACTCCTTTGGCCAAAGACCCTTTCAAATATCAAAATCCCAAGTTCTGCCTTGTAAATAACTTTGTACATATTTTATTGTTTTTGATTTTTTTGGTGTGATAATATCACTTCATTTTATTTTTTTTGTGGCTTTGAGTTTTTTATGCTAGTTTTATTTATTTTGGTTCTAGTTTGTTTTATGTTAGTTTTTTTTTATTATTGTTTTTAATCTTGTTTTGTTCTATGCTTTTCTTTGGTTTGACCTAAATCATCCAAGTGCAACCTACTTGTGGTTGCTCTAAGATGGAAGGGTTTCTATATAATTTGGGGGTGAAAAGTACCACAATGGACTTAATGAAGCTGAATTTAGGTTAAACAACTATTTTATGCTTATCCATTGTTTGGGACAAAGCAAATGAATTTGAAAGTAATGTGAAATTATGTTGCAGCTTCACACTAAAAATGCTTCTAAATGATTTCCAAATAAGGAGTAATAAAACCATTATGGTTTGGTTTATAGGTGAAATCCATTCAAGTGTTTACCTTATTATTTGCCATGGCAATCCCTAACCCAAAAGCAGAACCTAATGCTAATGAAATATTTGGTCTTAAAAAAAATGTTCAAGTGCTTGGGTGATTCAAACAACTTCTATCAGGGATATGAATTTCTTACTGGTATTAGAGCAAGGTATAGAATAGGATCAAAGATAACTCCATCGGGGTGATAGACACCTAGCTAGAAATTAATTAATGTTCAACAATTGGTGGCATGTCTACCCATATGACAAAACTCATCATAAGTAGACCAATGTTCACTCAGAAGTAAACTAGCCTAATTTCCAAACTATGGTGGTAAATTTTGACTAATTTTGGAAAAAAATGAATTCACATGCACACACTTTTGCTAAAACAAAATAAGGTTTTTCTTTTAGAGAAATTGCCTAACCCTAACCTTGGGTGGATGCCAATTTTTTTGTTTTGCTGGTTTGGAAGTTTCATTGATTTTTATAAAGGCTTCTTTCTATTCCCAAAATTCTCAAGAGATTTTTATAGAAGATTCACTATTTGTTGTTTCCATTGTATAACTCATCCCAATTGGAGACCCACTTGAATTGTTTTCTTAAATTTTCTTAGGGTTTGCTTTTCTTAATTTTGCCACTCTTGGGAGCTATAAAACTAAAATGACCATAAATTTTGTTGCAAAGCTACAATTGGCTTGATTCAAATCCTGATAGGAATATTTTGAAATTATCTTTACAATGGTACCATGCTTGCATATCTAAAATCAATCCTCTATATTTTTTTGGTGAAATCATATTTCAACTTTCATCTTTTCCCCACAATAATCTGTGTGCTTCAAATGATATTATCCCTTAGTCTATAATAATTTTTTCAATTATATCGACTGTTTTAGATACCCATTTGGCCATTTTAGAGATGTACGAAGTTTCATGAAATTTAGCACATTGAAGTTTTACCTATTTTTCTCACTACCCGACCACAAGTTGCCTTAAACCATAAAAATGCTTGAATTCATGGTCAATTGGTCAAAAAAGTCATGAATCCAAAATTTAACCACAAACATGTGAAATTTGCAAAATCATGAAATTACTCTAAACCGTGATCAATTTGATCAAGTTGCCACAAATCTTATTTTATTGCATGGCAGGATTATCTTCTTTAGTGGTGTAGCGAAGAGAAAGGGATTGAAAAGCTATCAAAGCCACAAATTTTCTTAAAGCTGTGATTTTTTTCAAATACATGGCCAATTTCATCAACTTTGGCCAAATCCAACTTTGGAGCACGGTCATGGGATTTTCTTTGTAATCAATGTGACCAAGAAAAAAGGAAGAAACCCATGATTTCAAGATTTCTTGAAACCATGATCAATCCAAATTTCATTTCAAATTTAAATTTGCACTATAATACTTTGATTTTTCCAAGTTTTGCAAGTCTTTTTAAATATTTTAAGCATGAAAGAAAATTTTTGCACAACTGCAAAGTAAAGGTTTATTCAATTAGATCATAGGGATGTCTTTTATTTGGTCAAAACCATAGATTTCTCACCATCTATCCTTAAAGAAATTGTAATATTTTCATTACCTAGGACCATGCCAATAAATCACTTGAGGAAATAAAGCTCGAACCCTAGATTACCCAAACCCATAATTTTTCACAAATCTACGATTTTTTGTGTATCTGCGATCAGTTTTTTTAGCATTGGCCAAATCCTATTTTGGAGCACGACTTCTGGATTTCCTTTGCAATCAATTCAACCAAGAAAAATGGAAGATGCCAGCATTGCGATCTTGCTCAGAGTTGCGATATATATCTATATATAAGAAAACAAATTAGAATTAGATTTTAAATATAATATTTTGTGCTAAAATTAAAAGCACAAACCTTAGAAATTTAAAAAAATAAATAAAAAATGAAAATTTTTAAAACCTTAGGAAAATTAAAATAATTAAATTAATTATAATATTAATGTTCTAACCTTTGCATTTTTTAAATTTTTGCAGAACATTTATTGTTGGATGCATTAAATATGGTAGACATGATGGAAAACATGGAATTTCAATGTGATCTTGGCAAGTGCAACCATGCAAGAAGGAAGATGGATAAAATTAGTGATCAACTTTAAAATTTGTGTTAATGAGGCATGGTGGTTCTAGAATTCCTGAGCATCATGTGAATTGAGATTAAATGAAGTATGGTTGTTGCAGAGTTCATGAACATCATATAGATGAAGACTTTAATGAGGCATGGTTGCACTATGGTGGGAAATTTAATTTCAAGAGGTCTATCCTAAAACTAGATGGTAATTAATTGCAAAATGTAATTCCAGGTGAAGGTCAAAAATTGTATAAATAGTGGCCCACTAATCGGTTAAAAATGTTAAAAACCATCTATTAGCTTACCCCTTTTTAGCTTTCTTCTTTTTCCTTTGTAGTCGGATGGTTGCTACTATTTTTGAGCTATATTCTTTGTAATCCATCGAAGTGGGAAATTTTGAAATAATGTGCTTAATTACTATATTTTAATATAAAGGATTTTAATATTTATTGTGTTCAATCTACGTATTATGATGGTGGTTGCACTCATTCCATTTCATAGTCTGTTGCTCCTCTAAATATTTCACTATCTCAGACCTTAGGTTGTGTAAATATTGGTCGAGTTGGGATTGGTTTAATTTGGATTTGTTGTTTTTCCAGATCAAAGATGGAGTTCAAGGAAATATCAACTTGTTTTGTATTATTTTTCTCTCATCCTTCAACCTTTGACTTTTATTTTAAACTTATTTAGATTAGGACTAGACTATTTTTCGTTCAAAGCATTGAAGCTATTTTTTGTAGTGCATTTTAAAATTTTAGATAGCTTCAATAGAATTATTATCGTTATATATGTGATATATTTTAATTGCAATGAATAATATAGCTTGGGTAATCATAGTTCAAAATTCTTAAACTTTATCATTTATTTCCCAATTTTAATCCCACTCAACTCATATTTGTTTGAATATCAACATCGTGGAATTATTTTTAGACAATCAAGTGTCTACTCTTAAAGCTTTGTGTCCAAGAAATTTTATTCTTAGTTAGAACCAGCAAAGACCCCTTAAAAGAAATAGTTATCAATGATATCTAAGTCTACCTACATTGACCAAGACCTAGCATACCTAAACCTTGGGGGAAAGAGATTTCCCTATCAATAGGGAACAAATACTTGTTCCAAGTACATTGATATGCCCTTTACTACGTGATATTTGCATGCTCAATAAGTACCAACCATAGTAATCTTTGAAAAAAAAAAGTAGTGACTCTATTTTTAGAGTACTGTAGCTATATTAAGGAACAAATGGACTCATCTTTCAAATTATTAGAGTAGATCAGTGGAAGCATGGAGCCAACTAAGTAGTTTTGGCTACTCAAGTAGAAATATGGCATATCGACATCAACGAAGACCACCACCAATTAGAGTTCCACTAGGATGGATGGATGATCGAGATTGGTTCTAGTACTCAACATGGCTCAAAATATCATATTATTTAGCCTCTTCTAATATTTTGAGGATGAAATATTTTATAAGGGGGATCAAATGTTAGGTACCAAAGATAAGTACTTAATAGTTTAATATTGTATTGTATAATGGTAGGAGTCATAAATTAACTATTGAGTAAGGAATATCACATGCCAAATTAGAAAGAGGTATGTCATAGAATCATATATGTGACCATTGGGAAATATTTTCATATGTAACCGCAAGGAATTTTGCCATATTATTATGCACTTTGTAACTCATGGAAGGTGAACCACTACATGGGTGATCTTGTAACTCATGAAAGGTTATTAGTGGAAGCATGGAGCCAACTAATTAGTTTTAGCTATTCAAGTAGAAATATGTCATATCGGCATCATCAAAGACCACCACAAATAAGAGTTCCACTAATATGGATGAATGATATAAATTGGTTCTAGTACTCAACATGGCTCAAAATATCATATTATTTAGCCTCTTCTAATGTTTTGAGGATGAAACATTTTGTAAGGGGGATGGAATGTTAGGTATCCAAGATAGGTACTTAATAATTTAATATTGTATTGTATAATGGTATAAGTTATAAATTAAATATTGAGTAAGGAAGACCACATGTCAAATTAGAAATAGGTATGTCATAGAATCATATATGTAACCATTGGGACATATTGTCATATGAACCACAAGGAATATTTTCATATTATTATGCACTTTGTAACTAATAGAAGGTGAACCACTACATGAGTGATCTTGTAACTCATGGAAGGTGAACCATCACACTTTTGTATAAAGAGAGATGTACCCCCATTTGAAAAGGATATGTATGAAGTAATCTTATAGCAGTCTTGGCTCTTGGAGCTAGAGATCTTGTGGAGTGGCTTCCTTACAATAAGGAGCTTTGTATAGTGTTGCCCTACCTCAAGGGTATTATCAATCTCTATTTTGTTGTGTGGATTATTATTGTGCATATTATTTTTGGATGCATTTTGTATACAATATTATTCACAGTGGTAAATATTCGTAAACTAGGTGAATATTAGTATTTTTGAAAATGCAAATTGGCGATTTTGGGGTACCCTAGACATTGGCCATTTCGCTCAAAATTTCTAGTTTAAAAAAAAATGGGTGTCGATTCACCGTGCGTTGATAATAGTATTATGTATTTTTTTTTAATTCGTCAACACTCCCGCCTAAGTAATGGACCATTTTCACCATTTTTTTTTTTTTTTTAAATTATCTTGCCAAATTCGCCAACTATACCATTATATATAAGTAACAAGCCAGAGATAGTTTTTAAATTATAACATTTGAAAAGTAAAACTTTAAAGTAAAAATATGAAATAAAACATTTGATCTGTTGTAGAATTCCATCGAACTTTAGTCGTGTGCAGAAACTAGTTGATTCAAATCAAAACTCTACTCGAACTGAAATGGGACACTTTTTTGCACTTGAAATGACTACTGGACATAATTTTCTACTCGAACCAACACCAGGATATTGTTCTCCACCTGGCCCAAAGACAAGATATTATTTCTACCCGATTCAATTATCAGTCTACTTGTTCCACCCAAACCTATTGTCAGACTGCTAGTTCCAGTCAAGATGAGTGCAGACTGCTTGTTCCACCTAGACTATTAACTGGATTGCTTCTTCCACCTAGACTAATTAACAGATGTCCTATTAAGCATAGTTCGATGACTGATCATTATTTTTACCTGGATCGATTGTCAATGTTATAGTTCCACCTGAAATGATTGCCTATTCTTCTTAGACCATCAGCCAGATGGACTATTCACCAAGATCAATAGCCAGAACGTATTTTCACTCAGATCACTCAAAAGACATTTTTTCCATATGAACTGACTATCGGTCCTCTTTTCCCGCACGAACCACCCAACATACAATTTTTTTCCTGCACCAGGTACTGTTTCTCTTTAGACATTTTGAATTTGTGGTCCTGTATTTTTTGATTTTATAGAAAATAATTGTTGAAGCACTTGTAATAATAAGATATGTTTTTTTGTCATCTAATTGTTGGTTTTTCTTTTACTATTTTTTATCATTTACTGAAAATAATTCAATGCTCTGTTCTCCATATTTTCCCTTATTTTATATCTATGTTAAAAAAATGATTCTCTATTTCAATTAAGATCTCCTTTTTTGTTACAATATTTTTAAATAGGTAAATACTTTGTGAAAGCACAAGGATATGGAAACAAAAACGGAAATGTCGAGTGCGATGTATGCAAAAGTGAAACGTAACGGTAAGTCCTAAGAACTGAAATGCATGAAAGGAGAGAAACGTAAACCAAGTGAAACAAGATAGAAATAAAACGTCGAATACATCCATTTTTATTGATTTTCTTTAAAATCATGTTACAATACGTCTCATCCATTTTGGGGACCACGAGTGTTAAGTAGAGCTCTATTACACCACGGATTGATACGATTTCTTCTGCATGCCCACATGTAAAATGGGTGGACCAAACATCGTCGCTACTTGCGTGGATATGTCTTTGATTCCTTCCTTCTCCTTTGGTGTCGATATCCTACATTCAGAGAAATAGAAAAGGATTAGTAGCACCTACAGATGGAGAAAAATAGGCGATCCCCAAGGCTTGCGGTTAGTGTATGCATAAAATGATTAAAACGATAACTGAAACATATCATAATGAGCTAAAACTTTGATAGAAGCAATAAAACATTACCAAGAAGCCACTACAAAAGGAACAGTTCATAAATATTACACAGATTTCTAATCGCTCCAGGGTGGGACGATTAAGACTATCATAACCTGTCCGAAATCCCCATCTCAAATGTCCAGTCCAAAGGCCTCCAAATCACCTAAAAATTTAGGGTTAGGTAAAACTAGGTATTTTGGGATGACCCAGATGGTTAGATTTTGCCAATTCAGCCTCTATCACCCAGAATATGATGATGTTATTTACATGTTAGTGAAAGTAGGAAATAACAAAAGCATGATCAAAATTTGTCAAAATCTCATGAAATTTAAATGACAGCATATGTAAACAACCTAGAATCAGATGCAAAAGAAAAATCAAGGAAATATACAACAGATTTCTAATCACTCTGGGGTGGGGCGATTAGAACTACGACAGTGCGGGGGGTGCCCAGGGGCAGGACACCTATCGTTAGGGACTCTGTTTCGACACCAATCCACTTGGGATGGGTCCAAAACCTCTTATGGGGTGTTTTCAAAAAATTTGATAGGATACTGTGGCCAAATGTTCAGGTTTGGGTACGAATTGCGCTTCCAATAATCACCCAATATCCTCCCTTCCAATAGAGAGATCAAGGATGTAAAAGCACAAATGATGGGTGAGGATATAATTTGGCAGCACTTCATTACTCCAAAAGCTCCTCTCTATTCCTCTTTTTTGGGGTGAGAAGACTCACCAATTTATAGACCTAGGGTCTCTCTCTTTGAATGTGCATGCGAGGGCGCCACTTGAGTTGCTTGTCCTATTTTGAGAGAAAATATTATTTCCTGATTTAGAGTCTCCTTGCATGAGGCCTCCAAAAATCAAGGCATGCATGACTGAAGTCTCTCTCTCTGATTTGAAGCCATTCCTCATAATTACATGTCCTGAAGTTGCAGTTAAGTGGCAGACCTATCGAGGTTTGACTTTTTGCCAGTCAAACCTGCTATTAGCCCCACCCTAGAGTGAATGCTACTAATTGTCCTTGGGTGAGATGAATACTAGTTTGTAATCATCACAGGGTGGGACGAGTAGGGAGCAAAGTACCAAAAAGGTGCCAAATTGACCTCTGACCTTCCAAACTATTGTGGGAGTGGTTAGGACCATTGTTTAACCTCTGGGGGCTGCCCTAGGGCTATGTATGCCAATTCGACCAGTGCTTGTTGTCACATAATCGGATTGGTGTTGTTTTGGTTTCTATAGATTCCCCTTTTTGGTATGCGCTGTGCGTGGCGCAGTGCTAAGCAAAAATAGATAACCAAAGCACTAATTATTAAGGTTTCTTAGTAACTTAACCAACTCTTGATGCCCCAAGTATGGAAGGGGCACACATTCTTGAATCCTTGGTTCTGATGATCTAGGGAGCTTAATTCAAGTGTTAACCTTTTTCAGTGAGGTGTTACTTGATCTTGGACATTGTTTAGTCATGAATGGGCAAAGGGCGCAACCTTTTTTTTGTGGGAACCTTGAGTTCATGATTTTAGAATGCCAAGTGTTTGATCAGCTTGTGATTATTGCTTGTTTTTTCCCTAAGCAGGAGCATGATTGTCTTTGTCAATGATCTTTTGAATGCGTGTCATTTCCTTGATTGGGTGTGTATTTGTTGATTGGTGACTAAGTGTGACTACCCCCTAAAGCGACGAATCGATGAGGGAATGACCAAAATGAGAAAAGCGACGAGTTGCTTGACCCAAGATGACTTATGTAAGGGTGCCTACAGTTGTTTTTCATTGAATGCTTATGCAGTTTCCAAATATTTTGACCTATTTTTGGTGGGTTCGAACCCATTTTGTGACGCATTTTGGAGCTGAAATTGTCAAAAATTTGGCCTCCCATGGAGCGGTCCGGCTATGATAGCCTTATTAGGGAGTAGGATAGTGACAATATGGGACCCCAATGTTTGTTTTGGATGCCAATAATGTCAGGCACAAAGGCGCCTTTGTTCGTCAATGTTATTCCTATTTTTGGTTGGGTTGTGACCCTTTTGGTGATGCCATTTGGGGATGACAATCCGTCCTCCCATGGAGCGGTCTAGCTATGGTAGCCTTATTAGGGAATAGGATAGTGAGTATTTGTGACCCCAATGTTTGTTTTGCATGGCCGAAATTTCAAGTGCAAAAGCACTCTTATTGGATAATTTTATTGCTATTTTGTGTGCATTTTGGTGCATTTTTTGCTATTTTTGATATTTTTTCTCTGTAATCATCCCTAGGTGGGACGAATACCAGTTGTGTAATCATCCTAGGGTGGGACGAGCACTAACTAGAGTTCTCATCCCAGGGTGGAATGATTACAGGCTAAAAATCCTATTTAAGGGCCAAAACTAGGTTTTGGGCTCATTTGCATTTGTTTTTCCTGGCGTTTGAGAGCTATGAGGAGGAGGAGGTCGAGTCTTCGAAGTGAAGCACTGTCGAATTTTTCTCGACACCATGATTTCACGAACCGGATCAAGTGGTAGAGCCGAAGCAATACCGGTAAGTGCTCCTTCTCATTTAGTTAGTTTGTGTTTTATGTTACAGTTTTAAAATCGCAATTTATCTCTTTTGTATTTGGTTTTCCGAGTTTTTAAAAATGAAACCCTAAAAAAAAATTGTTTTGTGTTGTATGTGTGTGAATTTTGTTGTGTTTTGTATGGCTTCATTAGAACTTAGATTGAAACCCTAGTGGAAACCATGTTTATTTTGCATTTGTTATAAACTAAAAGAAACCCTAGTTTAACAAAGATCAAAACTTAGCTTAACCCTAGGTTAACTGAAAAATGTTTTTGCTTGTTTGTTTTTTTGTAGTTATTTGTTAGTGTAGACTAAGGGTAAACCCTAGGTTAACTAAAAAATTTGTTTTTGTTTGTTTGTTTTTTTTGTAGTTATTTGTCAGTGTAGACTAAGGGTAAACCCTAGGTTAACTGAAAATTTTGTTTTTGTTTGAATTTTTGTTTTTGTTTTTATTGATCAGTTTAAATGTAGAGTTAAAAACCCTAGGACTGACAAACTATTTTTTGAATGTTTTTTTGTTTTTAATTTATCAGTTGAGACTTAGAGTTAAAAACCCTAGGAACTGACAAACTATTTTTGACTGTTTTTGTTTTTGTTAATTTATCAATTTGAACTAGAGTTAAAAACCCTAGGACTGACAAACTGTGTTTTGAATGTTTTTTTGTTTTGAATTTATCAGTTGAGACTTAGAGTTAAAAACCCTGGGAGCTGAAAAATTATTTTTGACTATTTGTGTTTTTTTTAATTTATCAGTTTGAACTAGAGTTAAAAACCCTAGGACTGACAAACTATGTTTTGAATATTTTTTTGTTTTTAATTTATCAGTTGAGACTTAGAGTTAAAAACCTTAGGAACTAACAAACTATTTTTGACTGTTTTTTTTATTAATTTATCAGTTTGAACTAGAGTTAAAAACCCTAGTACTGATAAACTATGTTTTGAATGTTTTTCTATTTTTAATTTATTAGTTGAGACTTAGAGTTAAAAACCCTAGGAACTGACAAACTATTTTTAACTGTTTTTGTTTTTGTTAATTTATCAGTTTGAACTAGAGTTAAAAACCCTAGGACTGACAAACTATGTTTTGAATGTTTTTTTTTTTTTAATTTATCAGTTGAGACTTAGAGTTAAAAACCCTAGGAACTGACAAACTATTTTGGACTATTTTTGTTTTTGTTAATTTATCAGTTTGAACTAGAGTTAAAAACCCTAGGAACTGAAAAAAATGTTTTTGACTATTTTTGTTTTTGTTAATTTATCAGTTTGAACTAGAGTTAAAAACCCTAGGAACTGAAAAAATGTTTTTGACTGTTTTTGTTTTTGTTAATTTATCAGTTTGAACTAGAGTTAAAAACCCTAGGAACTGAAAAAAAATGTTTTTGACTGTTTTTGTTTTTGTTAATTTATCAGTTTGAACTAGAGTTAAAAACCCTAGGACTGACAAATTATTTTGTGAATTTTGTTTTTATTTGTCAGTTTAAACATAGAGCTAAAAACCCTAGGACTGACAAATGTTGAATTTATTTTTTTTGAATTTTGTTTATCATTATTTTCCTATTTTTAGCTGTACATTATTTTATGCATTACTATATAGTCATGTTATTACTGTACAGTTTATCATGTTTTTAATGTTTTTGTTTTGTTTTCTTTTGCAGTTTGTGAAGAGCCGATACCGTGTGCCTACGATTTTCTTTGAAGCATGGGAGGCACTGACATTGGCTGACTAGGAGTGGCTTGTGTTAGGAATGAAACTGAAGGGATTATTTTATTGATACAAATGGTTATAATATATAGGCATAGAGATTATTAAGCCTATATGAAAGACATGACACTTGTCAAGAGAAACTGACAAGTGTCAAGGTGAAGGCATAGTGCACTTTAATTCTAACATTCTCCCTTAAAGTGCATTATCCTAACTAAAGAAAAAACAAAAAAAACAAGTCAACATTAGGTAACATTCCCCCTTAATATTGACTTCTCTAAAACAACCTATCAAAAAAAAAAATCAGGGGGAGGGAGGATTTCTATGAGGAAAATCCCCCCTCAAGGGTTTTCATAGGGCAGGGAAAGCCTACTCTGATACCAAATGTTAGGAGTGAAACTGAAGGGATTATTTTATTGATACAAATGGTTACAATATATAGGCATAAGCCTATATGAAACACATGACACTTGTCAAGAGAAACTGACAAGTGTCAAGGTGAAGGCATAGTGCACTTTAATTCTAATAGCTTGATGCCCTTGGTCTCAAGTAGGTGACTCGACTAGAGACTATGGTCAAGGATCGAGCCTATGTGACGACCCTGATCAACTTATGGGATCCTCGGACCAATACCTTCCATCTCCCAATAGGGGTTATGATAGTGACTTTGGAGGACGTCTATCAGATTATGTGGATTTTGATGGACAAGCTACCGATCAAGACGACATCGTGTGATCAATGGACAATTGTACTAACGCAATGCTTTGGGCATGGGGAGGAGTTGGGTGTGGACAACCTAGTAAAGAGGGCAGAGGGTGACTGCCAGATTGGCAAGATTTTGGTACGATGGTGGCTATAGATGGGCATGTTGGGAGTGAGGCACGTAGTACTGATGGGCCTCATTTCCAACATGCTACTACCCAACTCATTAGGTACATGGTTCCATTGGAACCTTCTAGAGGTGGTTTTTAGACTGGTCGAGTGTCCCATGGAGGCACCTATTATTATGAGATGGGGACAGACTCTGTTGGCACAGCTCTATGATGAATTATACAAGGTCCACTATCAGAGGTGGAAGGGTATTGGATGTAGTTATCTATTACAGTGCTAGGATTGGTAGCACATAGCTATGGAGAGGACGGTGGGGTTGCCATGGATGACTCGAGCAAAGATTGTAGACAGAGATATCGGGTACGAGGAACTGTGGCGATGGTCTGAGGAGTAGGGACAAAGTCAATGGTGGGTAGGTGTCGTAGGGCACTATGTCGATGCCTTCACTCATATTGCTCCAGGGGAGTTTTTTTGGTGCCCCTATTGGGGCTATACAGCCTGGCATGAGGCTGGAGAGTGGCTCTAAAGGGTTCATAGGGGGAGGTGGCTGATTGGACGACACAGGACAGAGCAAGAGTTCTTCCTGTATGGTCGGGTGACATGATAGTTTGGGGTGCACCAAGGGTTTCCTGGTGAGCCCATGATCTATCGACACCAAGGGGATGAGAGGACTCTGGTCTGGCCAGTCATTGCATCATTGTGTGAGGATTCAAATACAGTGATTGACATCCTAGATGTGGACAACGTTAGGGTTACCACTAAGTACGACTAGTGGTGGACTTTGTGGCGATGGTGAGGTGAGGGACCTCTAGGGGGTGCAAAGGTAGTAGCAGTAGGCTGGGAGGGTGTAGAGGCACTAGGATAGGTCCAGGGCATTCTGCTGGAGGATGTGAACATGGTAGAGGTGGATGATTTTATAGGGGAGTATTTTGGGGTTCTAAGGTAGTCGAAGATGCAGGACGTTCCAGAGTAGTGGGAGCCAAAGCAGCGTGTAGTCTCAGATATG
The DNA here is from genome assembly GCA_028583015.1 of Wollemia nobilis. Classification (NCBI taxonomy): domain Eukaryota; kingdom Viridiplantae; phylum Streptophyta; class Pinopsida; order Araucariales; family Araucariaceae; genus Wollemia; species Wollemia nobilis. The sequence continues at coordinate 14,035,910 of JAQPPZ010016436.1, read as the reverse complement.
CCTATGCACCAGGCTATCCCGAAGGGTTTGGAGGAGAGGGATTGCATTGAGATAGTGTGATTGGAGGATCTACTTTGGAGGTGAGATGAGGAGCTAGGGGAGACTCTATAGGAGAGGGATCTCTTGCAGACTCAGTTGGATGAGTGGGAGAATGCATTTATTGCATACCACTGGTGGGATGGGACCCAAATGCTACGCAAGAGATATATCTCCTACAAACATAGCTGGTAGAGAGGGAGAAGGTATTGGCACAACGCGATGATGAATCCCACTCTCCAGGGTTGAACAAATAATCCTATCGGACCATGATTCCTATTTTCTAATTCAAAAGCCCTATTTCTATCGACCAGTGAAGAAAAACTAACAATAAAATATCCATTATTAATAAAACATAAAGAATACTCACCAAGAGGCTCCCAGTTTTTTCGGACCCAGGAATGCAAAAAATTTAGGGTAGGGTGAATACCTATGAATTTACAGATCAAATCATGATTGGCTCTATATAAAATGGTTTCTTCCACCATCCTTTGCTCAATGACAATCTTTGGCCTTGATTCTGACTGTGGCAAGCATCCATTAACTCGTTGAGATGTTGATCTATTTCCAACAATCGTAAAGAGCATTTTTAATGCATTTTTTTGTGCTTCTTCAATCTTTGATGGAGATTTATCCTTTAAAAAATCTGCAAAATAACTGTCTCTCTAGAAGAGGATCCGAAGGTGTCCCCATTGGACCCTCCTGGGGTAGCAATCTTGTCTTCAAATCCACAGTAACCAGAAATCTCTTTGGCTACCCTGCTAATGCCATAGTTTTTCCTTAGCTTCAGAAACCCTAGTTCATCCCATCGATTTTACATGGATTTAGAAGGGTACTTTTTTTGCCATTCCACAACTCACCCCAATTGGGGATCGACTTGAATTATTTTTTGAAGTTTTCTTAGGGTTTTTTTTTTCTAAATTTTGCCACTCTTGCGAGCTATAAAACTAAAAGTGCCATAAATTTTTATCCAAAGCCCCATTTGGCTTGATTAAAATATTGATAGAAATATTTTAAAATTATCTTTTTAATGGTACTAATCTTGCATACCCAACATCAGTCCTCTAGATTATTTTGGTGAAATCATCTTTGAGCTTTCATATTTTCCCCATGATAGTATAAGAGCTTCAAATGGAATTATATCTCAATATATAATTACTTTTTCAAATATATTAATGTTTTGGGATACCCATTTGGCCATGTTAGTGATATAGAAATTTCATGAAATTTTGAGCACTTTGAATTTTTTATCTATTTTTCTCACTATGAAAATGAAGGAGCGAAATCCTGATTGTGAGATTGCCCTAAATAATGAAAATGCTTGAATATTTGGTCAATTGGTAAAGGAAGGTATGAATCCAAAATTTAATCACAACCGTGAGCAAATTCGTGAAATCATGAAATTACTCCAAACTATGATCAATTTGGTCAAGTTGCCACAAATCTTATTTTGTCACGCAGTCGTGGGATTTACATTGTAAGTGGCACATTGAAGAGAAATGGATTGCAAAGCTATCAAAGCCACAAATTTTCTCAAAATCATGGATTTTCATGAATATGTGGTCAATTTGATCAACTTTGGCCAAATCCAACTTTTGAGCACGGTCATGGGATTTTCTTTATAATAAACATGGCCAAGAAAAAGGATGAAGCCCACAATTACAAGCTTTCTCGAAACCATGATCAATCCAAATTTCATTTCAAATTTAAAGTTGCGTTATAATCCTTTGATTTCGCCAAGGTTTGCAAGTCTTTTTAAATATTTTAAGGATGAAATTTTTTTTTTGCATGGTCACAAGGTAAAAATTTAATCAATTAGATCACAAAGATGTCTTTTTTTGCTCAAAACTATGGATTTATCACCATCCATCCTTAAAGAAATTGGAATATTTTACTTACCCAGGACCCTAGATTACCCATATCCAAAACATTTCACTAATCCATGAATTTCAATGAATTTGCGATCAAATTTGTTAGGATTGGCTAAATGCAATTTTGGAGCATGGCTTCTAGATTTGATTTGCAATCCACGCAGCTAAGAAAAATGAGGAAGCCATGACCATGAGCTTGCTCATAGTCGTGATCTATCTATCTATCTATCTATCTATCTATATATATAATAAAAGAAATAAAAGAATTAGAATTAAATTTTAAATATATTTTTTTGCCCTAAAATTAAAAGCACAAATCTTGGGGATTTAAAAAAAATAAAAAATTTAAAATTTTTAAAACCTTAGGAAAATTAAAATAATTAAATTAATTATAATATTAATGTTCTAACCTTTGTCTTTTTTAATTTTTGCAAAAAATTTGTTGGTGGTCGCATTAAATATGGTGGACATGATGGTAGAAAAAAGTTTAATGTGAGTTGTACAAGTGCAACCGTACAAGAAGGAAGATAGAGAAATTAGTGATCAACCAAGATTTTTCATTAATGAGGCATGGCAATTCTAAAATTTACGAGTGTTATCCAAATTGAAATTAAATGAAGTACGGTTTTTGTAGAGCTCATGAACATCATATAGATGAAGACTTTAATAAGGCATGGTTGTAGTATGGCAGGAAATTTAATTTCAAGAGATCCATCCTGAAATTAGATGGCAATTAATTATGAAATATAATGCTAGGTTAAGGCAAAAAATTATATAAATAGTGGCTCACTAATCGGTTACAGTGATTGAAAATCATCTATTAGTTGGCCCCTTTTCAAATTTCAATTTTTTCTTTTGTAGTTGAATGGTTATAGAAGGAGGACAGTGAATTGCTAATTTTATTAGTCCTCTAAGTCCTCAGTGCTCAATAGAACTAGCGCTAGAAGGAGGGCCTAAAACTAATTTCTTTGGTGCATTGTTTATATTACACATATTGACTGTCAAAGTTAATACCAAGTATCACTATCTTTAAGGTCCATTGATGGTAACCCTTACTCCATGGCTAGTAGGGAGTAGTCCTTTGAACATACTTGGGCCTACACATGATATGCCTAAGGATGTGAAAATATATCTTCCCTAGTATAGGCATGACAGAATGAGGTAATATGAAAAAAATATTTAGGCATACATAGACACCTTAATCCATTTCTAAATTATTCACGAAGATGTTACCTATAGGATACTTCCATACGTGTTAGATGAGTTTTATTATAATTGGCATATCACCTTATCTTTAGGCTCTATCACTTCTTAGGCTCAACTAGAAGCAACATTTATCAACCATTCTATATTACATGTTGGCTTAGTTGTGATATACCATCAGTTTGTCTTTTTTCGTAGAGAACCTAATAAATTCTTGAGACTATTCAACACTAGGTTCCATAAGCTATACAATATACTCATGACACCTTTCATTATTATAGAGGAAGTAGCCATCCAAATGTACTTTTGAGCCCTAAACCCATTATTTTCTATATTTTTAAGGAGAGTTACTCAAATTACATCCTTCCCCAAAACATATAGTGAGCCAGTAACATGTGAACAACAATTAATTCCTTAAGATTTGGGTATGGGTCAATTATCAACACTCGAACAACCTGGGGCTTACAATCATATACCATAAATTAATCAAGCTCTTGCACAACATCTTTCTATATTTAACACATTTCTAGGAGTTATGTATCCTAACTAGTACCAACCTTTCAATCTAGCACCCTTGAATCAAATGATGCTTAATGTGAATAATAAACAGACCATCCCAACACATTCAAACAATTATATGACCATGAACAATATTTTTAATCATATTTTGAACAAATGATCAACCAATATTACCTACACTTTTGAACACATCTCCATCCACGAATAATAAAATAGCTCAACTATGACCAAGTCAACTTAAATATATATATCCTAGGTTAGATAGCTTACAAAATATGGTTTAAAATTTGAGCAATGATATTCTTCAATTGCAAAGGTAAGTCCCTCAAAACTAACTTACAAATAACATTCAAAATAGAGACATTGACTTACAAAGGACTGACCACCAATGACATACTTTTCTAGATAATGGAAGAATCCAAAATATTTCAAGTCATAAATTGGATGAAAATCTTGGAGCTTCCATACATTTAGGTGACCTTTATCTACCCAAGTGGTGCAACATCCATTTCACTTCCTAGCATGGTGAAATTGATCATCCATATGTTATAACTATTTTAGATATTGTCCAGAAAGAGATGAAATTTTTGGAGTCAGTACCCACCAATGAGGATTGTGTAAATCAAGCTAATAAAAATGAAGGAATATCCTTAGTTTTAGAAACATATGAACCCTCAAAATTTGATGAAGATGAACCTAAAGAGTGCTTGGAAGAAGAAATGCAAACTCACCAACATTTTCAAAGAGATAATAGTTATATTCTTCAAAGGAAAGAGAAAGAATCATTTACTTCTTTTGGGCCTCCCAAAGAAACTTCCATCCCACCTGATATGTAAGAAATTGAAATCTCTATTCCATATAAGTATACTACAATTCCTATGCAACCAGGAGTCAATATACCATTACCAAAAATAGAGAAAACTACAAAACAAAGCAATCTAGTATATGACATTATTGAAGACCTTAAGAAAACCAAAGAAAATAGCTTTTTGGTTGAGGTAATTATGTCAACTAACCATAAGGATTTATTGCTTGAGAAGGAAGAAACTACAAAGGTTATTGATGCTCAAGTCACTATATACAAAGAAAAGTAGAATTCCCACCTCCATTGTTGACTAATAGAATTTTTGGTAAAAGTTTACATAATTACCTCATGGATTCAAGTGCTTTTGGTAATGCAATGTTATGTTATTGGAAAAATATTAGGGTCGAACCCTACTTTCTCAAGCAATAAGCTTGTTACATTAGACAAGATTGGGGTAAATATGCTTGGGTCATTACATAAAACTCACATGTAGTTGGCTATTGAACCTAAGATACAAAAATACATTGATATCCAGGTTGTGGATATCTCATATTCCTATGGGATGCTGCTCAATCATGATTGGTCAAAAATGCTAAATGGCTATATGAAAACTAATTTTTTGAAAAGAGAGAAAATACTAAAGAAGCTTACCACTCAGTACAATAATGTCAATGAGTTTTTTTGCATTGAGTCAAAATGGTGAGTTTACACTATGGCGATGTAAACCATAATTGAATATAATTATTTGATATCAGAGATCCAACACAAAAAGCAAAAAATAATTCAAGACCAGTTATGGACCCTCGATTTTAATGGATCAAAGTCCAAGTATGGTAGTGATGGGATTAAATTGAGCTAGTGGGGTGAGAGAGGTAAAATAAAGGACTTTAAGATTTTAGATCTAGTTTTGCTATGGGATGATACCCATAAGAACTGACATGCCTGTCATAATAGGTTTCTTTAAAATCATGGTAATCGTGTTTGGAATTCTAGAAATATTAATTATGAAAAAGTCATCAAAATCTCAAGTTCTGCCTTGTAAATAACTTTGTACATAATTTATTGTTTTTCTTCTTTTGGTGTGATAATATCGCTTCATTCTATTTTTGTTGTGGCTTTGAGTTTTTTTATGTTAGTTTTGTTTATTTTGGTTCTAGTCTATTTTATGTTAGTTTTGCTTTGTTATTGTTTTTAATATTGTTATGCTTTTCTTTGGTTTGGCCTAAATCATCCACGTACAACCTACTTGTGGTTGCTCTAAGCTGGAAGGGTTTCTACATAATTTGGGGGTGAAAAGTCCCACAATGGGCTTAATGAAGCTGAAATTGGCTTAAACTATTTTATGCTTATCCATTGTTTGGGACAAAGCAAATAAATTTGAAAGTAATGTGAAATGATGTTGCAGCTTCACACTAAAAATAATTTTAAAGAATTTTAAAATTAGGATGAATAAAACCATTATGGTTTGGTTTGTAGGTGAAATACATTTAGGTTTTTACCTTCTTATTTGCCATGGTGATCACCAACACAAAAGCAGAACGCAATGCTAATGAAATATTTGGTCTTAAAAAAAGAAGAGAAAAGGTTCAAGTGCTTGGGTGATTCAGATAACTTCTATCAGGGCTATGAATGCCTAGATGGTAGTAGAGCAAGTTCTAGAATGGGATCAAATATAACTCCATTAGGGTGATAGATACCTAGATAGCAATGGAGCAATGTTCAAAAATTGGTGGCATGTCTATCCTTGTGGTAAAACTCATCATTAATAGACCAATGTTCGCTCAGGGGTGAACTATCCTAACTTCCAAACTGTGGTGGCAAATTTTGACTAATTTTGGAACAAAATGAATTCACATGCACACACTTTTGCTAAAACAAAATAAAATTTTTCTTTTAGAGAAATTGCCTAACCCTAACCTTGGGTGGATGCCAATTTTTAGTTTTCATGGTTTGGAAGTTTCATTGTTTTATAGAAAGGGTTGTTACTATTCCCAAAATATTCAAGAGTATTTTCTAGAAAAGTCACCATTTGTTGTTGCCATTGCACAATTCACCCCAATTGGAGACCCTCTTGAATTGTTTTTTAATTTTTTTTAGTGTTTGCTTTTCTAAATTTTACCACTCTTGGAAGCTATAAAACTAAAATGACCATAAATTTTGGTACAAAGCTCCATTTAGCTTTATTCGAAGCTTGACATGAATATTTTGAAATTATATTTACAATGGTACCATGCTTTAATATAGAAAATCAATCCTCTAGATTTTTTTGGTGAAATCATCTTTCAACTTTCATATTTTCCCCACGATAGTCTGTGAGATTCAAATGATATTATCCATCAATATATAACAACATTTTCAATTATATAGACTATTTTAGATACCCATTTGGCCATTTTAGATATGCATGAAGTTTCATGAAATTTTCAACACATTAAACTTTTACCTATTTTTCTCACTGCTCGACCACAAGTTGCCCTAAACCATGAAAATACTCAAATCCATGATCAATTGGTCAAGAAAGACATGAATCCAAAATTTAACCACAACCATGAGAAAATTTGCAAAATCATGAAATTACTCTAAACCACGATCAATTTGGTCAAGTTGCCACAAATCTTATTTTGTTGTGTAGTCGCAATATTCTCTTTGTAAGTGGCATAGTGAAGAGAAAGGGATTGAAAAGCTATCAAAGCCACAAATTTTCTCAAAGCTATGAATTTTTATGAATCTGTGATCAATTCTATCAACTTTGGTCAAATCTAACTTTGTAGCACAGTCACTGGATTTTTTTTTAATCAATGTGGCCAAGAAAAAAGGAAGAATCCCACGATTGCAAGCTTACTTGAAACCATGATCAATACAAATTTAATTTTAAATTTAAATTTGCACTATAATCCTTTGATTTTCCCAAGGTTTGCAAGTCTTTATAAATATTTTAAGGATGAAATAAAAATTTTGCACAACTACAAGGTAAAGGTTTATTTAATTAGATCATAGAGATATCTTTTATTTGCTCAAAACTACAAATTTCTCACCATCTATCCTTAAAGAAATTGGAATATTTTGCTTACCGGGGACCATGCCAATAAAATCATTTGAAGAAATAAAGCTAGAACCCTAGATTACCCAAATCCATGATTTTTCACAAATTTGTGAATTTTTGCGAATCCACGATCAATTTCGTTAGCATTGGCCAAATCCTATTTTGGAGCATGGATTCTAGATTTTCTTTGCAATCAATGCAACCAAGAAAAATGGGAGAAGCCTGCACTGCAAGCTTACTCAGAGCCACGATATCTATATCTATATATATATAAGAAAAAAAATAGAATTAAATTTTAAATATAATATTTTGCCCTAAAATTAAAATAAAAAACCTAAACGATTTAATATATATATATATTTAAACCTTAGGAAAATTTAAATAATTAAATTAATTATAATATTAAAGTTCTAACCTTTGTATTTTTAAATTTTTGTAGAAAATTTATTTGTGGATGCATTAAATATGGTAGACATGATGGCAAACATGGAATTTTAATGTGAGCTAGGCAAGTGCAACCGTGCAAGAAGGAGGATGGATAAAATTAGTGATCAACTTTAGATTTTGTGTTAATGAGGCATGACAGTTTTAGAGTTACTAAGCATTGTGTAAATTTATATTAAATGAATTGTGGTTGTTTCTGAGCTCACAAAAATCATACAGATGAAAACTTCAATGAGTTATGGTTGCACTATGGTGGGAAATTTAATTTCAAAAGGTTCATCCTAAAAGTAGATGGTAATTAATTGCAAAATGTAATGCTAGGTGAAGGTCAAAATTGTATATATCGTGGCTCACTAATCGCTTACAAAGTTTGGAAACCATAAGTTAGCTAGCCCCTTTGTACCTTTCTTATTTTTTCCTTTGTAGTCGGATGGATATTTTGAACCAAGTTGTTATTATTTTTAAGCTATGTTCTTTGTAATCCATCGAAGTGGACAAATATGAAATAATGTGCTTAATGACTATCTTTTAATATAAAGCATTTTATAAATTTATTATGTTTAATCTATGTATGTTGATGGTGGTTGCACTCAGTCCATTTCATAGTTTTTTGCTCCTCTAAATATTGCACCATCTCAAACCTCAGGTTGTGTGAATACTGGTCGGGTTGGAATTGGTTTAATTTGGATTTGTTGCTTTGTCGGATCAAAGCTGGAGTTTAGGGAAGTATCAACTTGTTTTCTTTTATTTTTTTCTAATTCTTCAACCTTTGACTTTTATTTAAAATTTATTTAGATTAGGAGTAGACTAGTTTTCATTCAAAGCATTGAAGGTATTTTTTTGTAGTGCATTTTAAATTTTAGATAGCTTCAATAGAATCATTATCGTTATATATGTGATATATTTTAATTGCAATAAATAATATATCTTGGGAAATCATAGTTCACATTTCTTAAACTTTATCTTTTGTTTCTCAGTTTTAATTCCACTCAACTCATATTTGTTCGAACATCAACATAGTGTAATTATTTTTAGACAGTCAAGTGTCTATTCTTAAAGCTTTGTGTCCAAGAAATTTTGTTCTTAGTTAGAACCAACAAAGATCCCTTAAAAGAAACAATTATCAACGACCTCTAAGTTTATCTACATTGGTCAAGACTAGCATACCTAAACCTTGGGGGAAATATATTTTCCTTTCAAGAGGGAACAAATCCTTGTTCCAAGTACATTGACATGCCCTTTACTATGTGTTATTTGCATGCTCAACAAGTACCAACCATGGTAATGTTTGGCAAAGAAAGCGTAATGACTCTATTTTTTTAAAGTAGTGTAGATACATTAAGGAACAAATGGAATCATATTTCAAATTATTAGAGTAGATTAGCGGAAGCATGGAGTCAACTAAGTATTTTTGGCTACTCAAGTTGAAATATGGCATATCGACATCAATGAAGACCACCACCAATTAGAATTCCACTAGGATGGATGGATGATCAAGATTGGTTCTAGTACTTAACATGGCTCAAAAGATCATATTATTTAGTCTCTTCTAATATTTTGAGGGTGAAATATTTTTTAAGGGTGATCAAATGTTAGGTACCCAAGATAGATACTTAATAATTTACTATTGTATTGTATAATGGTAGGAGTGGTAAATTAACTATTGAGTAAGGAATGTCACATGTCAAATTAGAAATAGGTATGTCTTAGAATCATATATGTAACCATTGGGAAATATTTTCATACGTAACTACAATGAATATTATCATATTATTATGCACTTTGTAACTCATGGAAGGTGAACCACTACATGGGTGATCTTGTAACTCATGAAATGTGATCAGTGGAAGCATGGAGCCAATTAATTAGTTTTAGCTATTAAAGTGAAAATATGGTATATCGGCATCAATGAAGACCACCACCAATTAGAGTTCCACTAATATGGATGAATGATCGAAATTGATTCTAGTATTAAACATGGCTCAAAATATCATATCATTTAGACTCTTCTAATATTTTGAGGATGAAACATTTTGTAAGGGTGATGGAGTGTTAGGTATCCAAGATAGGTACTTAATAATTTAATATTATATTGTAAAATGGTATGATTCATAAATTAACTATTGAGTAAGGAAGGCCACATATCAAATTAGAAATAGGTATGTCATAGAATCATATATGTAAACCTTGAGAAATATTTTCACATATAACCGCAAGGAATATTATCATGTTATTATGCACTTTGTAACTAATAGAAAGTTAACCACTACATGGATGATCTTGTAACTCATGGGATGTGAACCATCACACTCTTATATAAAGAGAGATGTACCACCATTGAAAAAATATATGTATGAAGTAATCTTATAGTATTATTGGCTCATGGAGCTAGAGATATTGTGGAGTGGCTTACTTAAAATAAGGAGCTTTGTATGGTGTTGCCCTACCTCAAGGGCATTATCAAACTCTATTTGGTTATGTGGATTATTACTATGCATATTATTTTTGGATGTATGTTGTATATTTCTGCATATTAGTTAATAATTTATTATAATGAAAAGTGAGGTTCATAACAAAACTTATAGGTATAAACTGGTTGATTTCCCTAGCCCCTGCAATTTTAGGGATCAAGGCCAAGAAAGTAGAGTTGATATTAGTAGAGATAAAGTGGGATTCCTAGACTTATTCAAAAATATATATACCTATTATATACCAAAAATGGTGGAAGAAAGCTACCGAGAAGCCATATGATCCCAAAGCTTTATCCCCTCCTAAAAGATGATTTTTTATTTCCTCCTTAGATAATGGAATTAGGAGATAGTCATTAAGATTTCATTAATCAAATGATATGTGTTTGAGAATTAGTTCTACAGCTCCAATATTAGCCTCTTTATTACCCCAAGGAGCTCTTCAAATAATCTCATTGCTTCAACCTTAACATCTTCAAGATCATTTGCAATGGAACCATCTTGTTTGAGCACTTCCCTAATCTTCTTACAACTTTTATGATGAAGGGTGGAAACTTGAAAGAATTTTTTATTACAATACCTCTCTTTTAGCTAATAAATTATGGGATTTTACTTCTAGTGTACTTCTTCACAAGCTAATATGGTGTGGTATTCTAAAAACAACTCTCTTTTCTTCAGCTTAACTTCCTTTGTTAGAACAAATTGGCTTATATATTTGTCTATTTCAACTAAATGATCCTTTAGCTCTAGTTTATTTTTGAATAAATTTTGCAAACACAAACCTATTCTTTAAAATTTGTTTGATGCATCTCATCTTCCCAATAACCTTACACCAATATTTAATTTTAGAGGCTAAGTATTCATGTTTCAACCACATAAGCTCAAACCTAAAAGGGATATTATACTTTTTCACATCCTCCACAATTTCCTAAATGATGGAATTGTGATTAGATCTGATTTTTGGTAGCATCATGAGGTTTGAGTGTCTAAAAGTAATCAAACCCTCTTGTGAAACCAAAAACCTATCCAATATGATATGAATTTTATGGTCACCTAATCTTCTATTGTTCCAAGTATATTACTTCCTTTGTAGATCAATATCCGTTAGTTCATTGGAATTGACAAAATACCTGAAATATTGCATTCTTTCAAGGGGGATTGAGGAGCCCTCCTTCTTGTCTGAAGGATTAAGGGGGGAACTAAAATATCTTTCTATGATCCATGGGATTCCTCTAAATGTGTTTCTCATCTAGTTGAGATTTTACCATAACTATCTTCTTACAACTACTGTGTTAGGGGTATATACATTGATTAGTAACTAATTCTTCTTGGTATCCCAGTTATGGAAAAATATTGTTATAAACCATCTTGTGCTCACCACAAATCTATATTCTATATTTATTTTATCTTAAAAACATAAAATATATCCTAAAGATCCAACTACATGGTTGATCACCATCTTTGCATCTTTCCATACTAAGTTCTTCATTCTCTCAACTTTACTTTCATCTTTCCAATTGACCATAATTGTCTCTTTTAGATTTGGTGGTATGTTTATCTCCCCAAAATGTAAGACTACCTAGGTACCATTGGCTATATCCTAGGTTATTTCTTTCTAGATTGTGATTGCTATTTATAGTCTACTTGACCATCCTTATGATCCCACATCCATAATTCCCTTAGAGTGACTTTTAGTGATTCTAATTTGGGTTGAACCCTCTTGTTGTTTCCCTTTCAAACCATCTCTTAAGATTAAATCAATCCCTCCTTCGTATTGTCTTACTACTAATTGAGTATACTCTAAAACTGTACGGTCAATCCCTTGGGGAGGATCTAGGGTAGACACATAATTATCTAACATTTTAATAAAAGAGCCAAACTTTCATCTACTTCATTTAAACAAGAGAAGATATTGGAAAGAGGAGCACAATCTTTAACGATAGGATTTGGGGATGGATAGTTTACCTCATTTTGTGTATCATCAATTTATCCCTCTAGTGGCTCATGATCCTTCCACCCTATTTTTTTTCTTCTATTTGATACTTTCACTTTGCCTACCTTTCCATTGGTATTGATGTTTCCTACTTCAACGTTATGATCAGATTATCTTCAAATCCAATTTTGTTTGTATTGAGCATTATTTCTTTGGGCATTACAGGTGAAACTTGGGTGTCCAACCTTCTTACAAATATTGTACTTAGCCTTTAGGTTTTTATACTCTATTACCTCATTCAATGACCCATACTTGGAAACTAGCTTGATGGATTCTGACAACTCCTATCTTAGGTCAGTATTAATGCATATCCTAGCAAGGGCATTCAAGAGCGAGCTAGGGTAGCAGGATCCACAACTATCAACTGTCCAATGTTTCTAGCTATACCGTTAAGAATCTCCTCGTGCCAAAAATAAATTGGAAGATCAGGCAAATTCACCCACACATGTGGTAAATCAATGCAGTGCAAAAAGGGATCAAAATTTGGATTCCATTTTCTCAAAAAAAGACCTCTTAGACCAAAGAACCAAGGTCCCCCTTTGAGGATCCCATCACAATCCTTTGAACAGTTAAGTTTCACCCAAAATAAGCTTATTGATAATGCCACAGTCTCCATGTGGTTGATATATTTCCACTTCTCCCAAATCCATTTCCTAATGATGTCCAAATCTAACCTGATCCCAACAAAATTTTCCACCAGAGATATTTCACCTTGTTCTAGCAACATGTATTCCAAGTCATTTGGTAACATAAGCTCTCCGCTCATAGACTGGAGGTTGAAACACCACTTGTGAGTTTTTTGTTTTCTTTTAAAGGAATCGACCCACAACTAAGCATCTAGATCAAAAGGTTTTGAAAAATATTTGTCTTCTTCATCATGTTCACAAGAACTATGGTTGTCCTCGATGCTAGACCTGCTGCTTTGAAAATCTACCAAACCCTTCTAACTCTCCAAACCCCCCTACTATGATTGGTCCATCACCTCTATGAATCATTGTCAACATAAAATTTAATATTAAAACCTTGTTAATTTAGTTGTATTTCAAGAAATCTTAAATGTCTTAAAAACCTTATATATAAATCTTCCAGTTCATAGATTTATTTTCCTATTACAAAATAAAATAAAATAATATAATATTTAATTAAATATTTAAATCTTTTTATAGCCAAATGCATAACTAAATTCATACAACATTCCAAAATTACACTATAATTTGAATAAAATCTTAAATACATTACTAAATTATTTATTCAACTTTACTAATCATGAATAAATCATCTCTTATTATTAATTATTTTATATTTTAAATTAAAAATAATATGAAAGAGTTTTTATTAAATATTTTTAAACTCTGAATATTACACCGAGCTTGGTCAAACTTATTCGTCATAATATTTTTTTAGAGAATATTATTTTATAATCAAAATCCATTTATTTATTTCTGGTTTATTATTATTTATAAAAGGTTGTTACTAACAAGTTTAAGGCACAAATCGTTTATGGATTTCTGTGTCTTACGCAGGAATACGCAACCTTATTTGACTTGTTAACATAACAAATAATACTAGGAATCTATCGTCTCTGAGCATAGCTGACAGGAACGTCTTTCTTGTTCATATGTGAACTTTCAAAATTTCCAAAGCCTAGGGGTCAAATTTTAGCGGCATGCCGGCAGCTGTTTCTCTGATTCGATTCATTTCATGTTCTACATTCATTGTGAATTTGTAATGATAAAATAAAATTTCCTCCTCTAATATGATCCTCTTTATTCATCAGAGATGTTCTAGGTTCATTATATTATTTTGTGCGCACTTATTTTTTTATTCCTAAATTAAAATTTCCTCCTTCTCTAATACCTGGTCCCCCAACAGGTCCTCCAAGAAAAGTTCGTAGTAGACATCAAGGACACTTTTAACATTTAAAAACACTCATAAAGTGGCTTTATCCAATGAATTACGGTACCTCTTTTCATGGTACAAAGTTGGTGACCAATACGCTGGAATTATCCGTTTTATTCTACATTTTTTTAAGCATTTCGATACGTATTTTAATGTGCTCCTATGAATTTAAGGCGTAGACTTAAACCGACATATGTACCGAGAGGAAAGAGATGGTTCATCAGAATTTTAAAGATGTTTGAGACGAAATGATATTCAAACAGCGAGTAAAATAATGTTTATCATAGAAGTAGTTTTCAAAGGTGTAGAGGTTCCCATATTGAGCAATTTAATCACGATTGATATGATTTAATGCATGTGGTTGGTGATAGGTTTAACCATGTTTTTGTTGTCTTGAGTAATCGCTTCCTAATTCAAACTGAGTTAATATAACTATCTATTGGGGTGTGCCTATCCATTTTTTTTGTAACTTGTATTTTTAAATTAATTAAAAGTCAGGCCTTTACATTCAAAACATTATATTAAAATTTTATTAGAACTAATCATCTACCACATAAATAAGTTTATCTTAATTTTATATAACTAATAAAAACATTATATTTTTTATTTTGAAAATATAAAAATTTGTTCTTAAATTTTGTTTAAAACTTTTAATACTATTAAAAACATTTTTTTTAATATTACAAATATAATTGACATAATGTGATCCGGGTGCAATCCCCATGGCGGATGTGTATAAGAAGTATTACTCAAATAAATAAATAAATAAATAAATAAATAAATAAATATATAAATATATATATATATATATATATATATATATATATATATATATATATATATATATATATATATAATTGATATTGAAAAAATAAATATTTAATTTTCTCTAGTTGAAATGGAGAGGCCTTAGGTTCAAATCTCTCCCCTCACATGTTGTAGATATGCTATTTACAGAAGGTTAAAAAAAAATTATAAATACTTTTGTATCATTTCATTTATAACATTTTTCTTTAAAGAATTCAATAAATATATTTTAAATTTTATTGATTAATATTACCTAAATATTATATCCACATGTTGTAGTAGGTGAGCTGGAGAAGGTAGGGAAATATTCCAAGGAAGGTTGGAATATCCACCCTACCAAAAGCACATTGGGTATACACTCCGATATGCTATCTACAAATGGTTACAAATTAAAAAAAATTATAAATACTTTATGTATCATTTCATTTATAACATTTTCTTTAAAGAATTCAATAAATCAATAAATATATTTTAAAAATTATTCATTAATATTACTAAATATTGTACCCACGTGTTGTGTAGTAGTGTTGTAGTAGGTGAGTTGGAGAAGGTAGGGAAATCTTACAAGGAAGGTCCTCGTTCGAATATCCACCCTACCAAAAGCACATTGGGTATCCAAAATCTAGTTGATTATGTTGGTGCGGTGAAGGCAGAGCGCGACTCCAAAATGATTTTCACAAGACCAAGGTGACCTTCTAAGAGGTTTTTTTTCTTTTTTCTAAGTGAAAACCCCTTTTGGGGCCGCCTTGGTCTCGAGACCATGAACAAGGGGTTCTACACCATCAAAGTCACCCGGGAGTCACACCCAACCCTACCCGCACCAACATTATCAATTAGATTTTGGGTACCCAATTCAACTTTTTGGTAGGGTGGAGATTCGAACCTGGGACCTCCCTTGGAGGATTGCCCTCTCCTCTCCAACTCACCTGCAACACCTGGGTACCTTCTAAAAGGTTTTTAAATATATATATATATATATATATATATATAATTTAGATTTTATGTCAAGTTTTTATATTATTTATTTATTTATATTTATATTTATTTATTTAGTGTGATAAATCCTTATGACTAACACACAGTGCTTAGCAGTGGCATTCCAACCATGACCCCTCATAAAGTAGAGAGCTATGTTTATCTATAGAAAATTTAACATACACCTATCGCACACCCACCCTCTCACACAATCACTTGGGACCTGGGACCTCCCAGAGAAGAGCCAAAGCTTGAACCCTTGCTTTGTCCTATGGAACACAAGTTTTTATATTATAAGTTATATTTAAAATTTTATTTTAATCGATATAATATAAAATGCTCTCATATGCATAAGACCATAAATTAAATGAAAAATATAATTGTTAAAATAAATTATATTTAAAAATATATATATATTCAACTTTTTTTATTATAATATTTTTTTTAAGATAATGTTGAATCATTTAAAAAATCAATATTATATATAAAATGCAAACAAAATAATAAAAGTATCACAAGGGATACCATAGTGGTAAGTCTTTGGGTTTTCATCTAATAAGGAAAAATTAAAGTTATTCAAGTTACAAAAAAATGGTTTCTCAAAATTCAAATCTAAAACCCTTTTCAAGCACAAAACAGAAGGAAAAATCAAAGGTATTCAAGTTACAAAAAATATTCCCTTAAAATTTACAATTCATTGATGATACTTTTCTTTTGGACCATCCCTTAGTTAACAAGGCCCTGCAGTTTAAATCAATATTATCATACTATGAGAAAGCTACTGTATAGTTGGTTAATACTACAAATATAGGTGGCAGGAAGACTACAAATTATAAAGACTACATTTCAATATTACTTTCAAGATTGCGAGTAGGTATAACTTTAGAATAAATTTCAAAGAGACTTTCTATGGAAAGGTTGTGATGAAAAAATTAGATTTTCACTTTGTAAGTGGGATAGGGTTTGCAAAGGAAAGAATATTGGAAAAATAGGCTTTTAGAATTGTAAAATTATGAATTTGGTTTTAGGAGCAAAGTTTATGAATTTGGTATTAGGAGCAAATTTTGGGTGAATATTATTTAGAGATCTGGGAAAGAATTAGGAAAAACCATTATTGGTTCTCTTGATGCAGTGAAATCATTTAGGAAAAAAACTCTATCCAAAGGATCATCAACATGGAACTTCATATTAGATGGTCAGCCAATGAGGGGAGTTATGCAAATTTTTGGTTTGATGCTTGGTTGAAACCTTATCCTCTTATCTATGACTCAAAATGGCAACCATTGGCTCAAGCATGCCTAGCTTGTAAAGGTCCAAAGGTCAAAGGCTATATTATTATAAGAGGTAACTTTAGATCATGGATTTCTTTTAGTAATTTGGTTGAAGTACGAGTTCTTAAAGAAATTGTAAATGAGCTTTAAAATATTCAAACCTCCATCCTGTTATTTGGGTTTTCCTGCCTCAACTTATGGATCCATTTGGTAAAGTCTTAAAAGTGGAAGAGGTAAAGTCTATGTTACCTCATATGGACACCCGATTACTTATTTCTTTGCAACCTAAGATTGATTTACCAGAGGATTTAGAGATTGACTGTGGTAATATTTTTTTGTCTTGCAAGATTGAACTATTGGGAGGAATGAAATCTTGTTTTATTTGTAAAAAGGAAGGCCATGTTCGTAAAAATTGTCATTTGTTGTTAAATAGAAAAATTGTTAATTTTTTTGTGGCTTGTCCTGTTGATAAGGGTACTATGCATGTTGGAGGGCAAAATGATTGCTCTAAAATTGAGATGAATCTTTCACACCCAAATAACAGGGTGGAGGTTTCTTCTCAAGGGGCCAAAATGGTTTCTGGGGTTTTGAATGCTGTTAAAAATGATTTGGTTAAGAGTGTTTTTGCTAAGAATCCTATAAATATTGTTGTTCTAGACTCTCTGGCTAATTATAGTGGAGTTAATAATGTTGTTTCTGTTTCCACCTTGGATAATAATATGCTTATTGATTCATATAAATAAAATACTAATATTTTTTATGCTCTCAGTTTTATTGAGGAACGTTTTATTCATGCTCATGAAACAATAATATTGCAAGATGATTGTAACCATAATTTGGGGGGTTTGTCTCTTGTCCTTAAAAATAGTTTTGTACGCTCATTAGAGAATAATATTAATAAATTGAAAACTTTCTATGAGAGCATTGCTCAGGCTCAAGAAGTAGTTGATAAACCCGGGTCTTCTATCCCTCCACCTAGTTTGGGTGATGTGGTTGACAATAGAGATTCTCATGAGAATATGGGCATATTGAATGCTCAACAATTGGCACTTCAAACTATTAATAGAAGAGCTTTGGAATTGAAACAGGCTAAGTGGCTGAGTGAAAATGAGTCAATAGGGGTAGTTGAAAATATGGAGAACAACGATATCTCTGATGATGAGTCCTTGGCCAACAATAGTGTTGCTGGTGAAGATGTTGATAAATTAAGTGGTGAATGGTCAGTGGTTGAAAAGAAGTAAAAAAGAAGAGTCCCTGACTCTTTATCAGGTGGTAATTTTGTTAGATCTATGAAAAATAGTGCTAGAAGTAGGAATAGGAAAGTGAAATATACCAATGAGTCTTAAATGCTTAAGATGGAACGTTCGGGGATTGGAATCCCATGAAAGGAAGTATTTTGTTAAATATTTGAAGTGATCTATTACTAGGCTTGATTGTATGTGTCTTCAAGAGGTCAAAGCTAGTAGTTTTAATTTGCTTTTGGCTCTAAGGGTCATTTGGAAGGAAGCTTCTATTTTTATGATAAATCATCCTCATGGTCGAGGAGGTTTTGTTATTCTACTTTCTCCTTTTTGGGCATCCAAGGTGGTCAGCTTAGGTTGTTCTCCATGCAACATAGCAGTCTAGGTATTTTTTGAAAAAGGTACTTTTAAAATTGGTCTTTGTTCTATATATGCTCCCAATGACCATATTGAACGTTGCATTCTATGGCAATGGTTAGTTTCTCTCCCTAATATCCCCTGGATTTTTTGTGGGGATTTTAATATGGTGGAGCATCAATATGATAAATATGGCGAATTAGGAGTTGATTGGAAAGGAGAAGAGAAACACTTCTCGTGTAACTTTAAATATCAGTTTAGATTAATTGATCCCTTAGAGTGTATGCAAGATCAAAACAATGGGTTATGGTTCACTTGGTTTAATATGCAAAAAGGAGGCAACATGATTTATTCCCGATTAGACACATTATATGCCACTAATTCTTGGTTTCACTTTGATGGCATTGCCAATGGTTTGAGGGTTCAGATCCTTACTCATTCTTTATCCGGTAATTTTCCTATCATTGCATGTTTAAGATTCCAAAAAAATGATTCACATCATAATAAATCTGCCTGGAAGTTTTTTTTAAACACTTCTCTCTTGGAATCCAGGGATTGCAATGAGGCTATATTCACTTTAAAAGAAGTTAATAAATGGTTGTATAGAAACAACACCTGTATTGAAATATGGAATATTAATATTGCTCGCTAGAAAAAGTTATTTTAGACCATTGGTCAAAAGCGTGCCTTTGATGCTAAAATGTTGTATACTCAGTTACATAATAATCTAAATAATATTGAGTCAGCTTTGCAACATGACCCGAACAATATCTTCCTTAAATAAGAATTAGTTATGACTAAAAATGAGATCAAGAGGTTTCAAGTGAATAAAATTTAGGGGCAATGTTCTCAATCCAGACTTAACTGGCTTAAGGAAGGAGATAAGGGTTCAAAAATTTTCTTTCGTTATATTAAGGAAAAGGGGATTAAAGAGATTATTTCGGGGATATGAGATGGTAATTATATTGTGTATGATGATAATGACATTATGAAAATATTTTTTCAGTTCTATAAAGAATTGTTTACCTCGGAAGAAAGTGCTTCTATAATTAAGGATTGATTATACTGTTGCTCTTTTATTCCTAAAACAATTCTGAGTAGGATTCCTTAACTATAGGTGGTAGTATTACTAAAGAAGAAGTAATGAAGGCTATTTGAGCTATTCAAAATGATAAAGCATTAGGTATTTATGGACTGCCTATAGAATTTTATAAGAAACATATTGACTAGATTGCAGAGGATCTACGTCAAGTCTATGAGGAGGCTTTGGCTAGTGGTTCTCTGGGTAAAGAAATCAATTCGGGTATTATGAGATTATACTTCCAAATTATGGAGATAAAAATTTAGTCAAAAATTGGAGACCTATCACACTGCTTAATGTGTCTTATAAAATTCTAGCCAAGATCCTTGCGCTTCGCATTGCTAATTGTCTTCCCAGATTTATTAATTCTTCACAAACAGGCTTCGTGAAGGGCTGATACATATTGGAGAATCTTCTCACAGGATGGGAGGCAATGTATTGGTCCAAGCAAATAGGCCAAAATTCTTGAATGCTTCTTCTAGATTTTGAAAAGGCCTATAATAGAATTGAATGGAATTTTGTGCTTTCAGCTTTGGAATATTTTGGTTTTTCGATGACTTTTTACAAAATGGTTAAGGTTTTGTTATCAGATGTTGTAGCATATATTGAGATTAATGGTTTATTGTCTGAACCTATTCAATTACAAAGATTTATTAGGCAGGGTTGTCCCCTTGTGCCTTCTTTATTCATTATAGCCAGTGATGCTTTACATTATATTCTACGAGACAGTTTATTAAGTACTCATATTAAAGATATTACTTTACCTAATGGCAAAGAATTGGTCAATCAATAGTTTGCAGAAGATACTTCTATTTTTTTTCAACTTATGGAATCAAATTTTGAATCTCTTTTTGCCAAGCTCCAATGCTTCTGTAATGCCTTTGGGATAAAAATAGCTACTCATAAGTGTATTCTTCTAAGTTGGGATCAACTTATTCCTCCTTGGTTATCTAAATTTGATATTCAATGGGGCAATTCTTCCAAGCAGGTTAGATACTTGAGAATACCTTTTGCCATAGATCTATGTTTAAAAGACATGTGGATATGGGTGAAAGAGAAATTTTTTGCTAAATTCAAAAAGTGGCACAATAAATTTTTGTCTAGTGCTGGTAAATTGTAGGTTTGTCAAAAAAAATTATCTTCTTATATAGTCTACTATGCTTCAGCTTGGTTTTTTTGCTCATATCAGATCAATGATATCCATAAACATATTAAGAAATTTCTATGGGCTAGTAACACTCTTGGCACAAAAAGACATTGTGTTAAGTGGGATTGGTGTTCTGTTAACAAGCTGAAAGGTGGCCTTGGTCTTAAAAATTTATGGGTTCAAGGTTTGGATTTAGCTGTTAAATAGATTGTGCAGTGTTTTGAAGGTGATGAGCCATGGAAGGTTTTAATTAGAAATAACATTTTGCAATCTGTTCCTAAAAAACTTGATCCTGGAAAGGTCTCCCCATGAGTGGTATCCTATTTGACAGTTTTTCTATTGCCCCTACTACCTCACCTATTTTCAAATGTCTATGGAAATCTTGGGAAATGATAAGAGAGTATGTAGCTTATAATAGAGTTGACAATGTTATTTGTATTTAGAGTTCTATTTGGTGGACTCTAAAATATATGAATAAGTTTATGACCCTTACTCGAGGATGTTCAACCAAGAAATAGGTTGGTAAAGGTATTAATACTTTTGCTGATATTCTTGATCACGGAGTTATCAAGTCTTGGAAGTTTCATAGTCACCAATATAATCTTCCTCATTCTCATTGGAGGACATATTGTTTACTAAGAGCTACCTATGATCAAATTGTTGGCTGTGATATTTTACTAGATGATCACTCCTTGGTAAAGGGTCTTCAGTGGAAGGATGGTACTAAACTATTCAGTACGAAGCCCAAACAACTATATAATATGTTGATGGATACCAATGATTTTTTTGGTCATATCAGTAGAGTTTGGAATATGGACATTAATACCTCTTCTAGTTCAAACATCTTGCATAATGTGTGGTCCACATGTCTTGAGCCTAAAAAGGTTTCGTTTAGATGGTTGTTATTACTTCGGAGGCTCCCTATCTCAACTGATTGTCATTCTTATTTACTATGCTCTTTATGTAGACTTCATGATACTGTGGGGCACATATTTTTTGATTGTATGTATGCGAAAGAAATTTGGTTTATATTTTTTCAATATATGTTGAGTTGTAACAATGATAGTACTGTTTTTCAGCATTATGTGATTTCTGGGTATGCGCCTAAAATGGACAAATGTTTTAATGATTTTTGGATTTTGCTTTCTACGAAAATTTTATGGAACATATGGTTTTCGAGAAATAAGGAACTTTATCAGCATTTACCGAGATCTCTTACTGATTCTCATAGGAGACTCATAGTTGTTTCTATCTCTCTACAGGTGGCGAAGACTATGTTTTTCTTCAGGGAAAGATTCGGTAATCTTCTTCAAGCTTTTCAAGATTTTCTTCCTTCAAACAGTTCGTCATCTACTTCAAGTTATTCCAAGTTATTCCAGGATTGATAGATATGTTGATATTATTAGCTTTTTTACATATTTATTTCAGAAAAACATTATAAAGTTTAATATGTAATTTTGTTTGGGATATTGGATAATGCTATTGTAGATTGCGGAAGGTTTTTTATACAGTTTTTTATGTAATTTTGTACTTTTTTTTATCGTTAATATAAATAAAATATTTTCAATAAAAAAAAAAATGCTCTCCTTATCAAGATTTTCCTTAGAAAAAAGTTTGATCTTAAAACATCTCCTAAAACCTTAGGATTTTTTTGGTTTGCAGCTCATAATAAGATTCTTATAAAAAAGAGTATATAAGAAGCATTTACAAAATACAATCTCTTAAATTCGATGTTGTGGTCCTTCATTGGAAAACAAAGTTATTTCATAAACTTTAATTCATGTATTCTTGGTGTATTTCTCTGACACGTTAACCTTATAGACTATATTAAAAATCTATCGTCTACGCACGTTGTTTTTCCATACATAAGATCCCAAAATTTCAAAGGATAAATCAAATTGCTTTCGAGTAGCTTTGATAATTGGATTTTTCTAACTCAAATGTAAATATTGATGAAAAATTTATCTTAATATTTTTTAACTTTTCAAACCCAAATTCATGAAAATTGATTTTAATATATTTTAATTTTTTTAATTATTTAATAAGAAGTAGGTTTCATATACTTCAATAAAATAACTTTTTTTTGTTAAGGTAGTTTTATTTTAACTTTTTCAACTATTAAAAAAAAATAAAATCAATTCCACTTTAATACCTCTTCTTCATAAAAACACTTTCAATAAAATGATCCCATATATTTTACCTTTTCAATCTATTCAAAAAAATTAACACTCTTTAATACCTCTTCTTCATTAAAAAACACTTTCAATAAAATGATTCCATATACTTTACCTTTTCAATCTATTAAAAAAAAATTAACACTTTCAATTACATTCGTAGAACATGTTCACGTATAAACAGTTCGCTTACACTCTCATTACGGTACAGATGGTTTCATGAAATTTTAACGAAGCCCTTAACGAGCTAATAACATGTTAATTTGTTAATGGTGACTGCTGCCTCAAATTTCTGTCAAACCACCTGATCTTGTTAAACATTTATAACAATTAGTCTCGATGACACGACGGTATTGAGCTGGAGACGAGTTTCCTGCTAACGCTTCTGCATCTTATTTTCACTTCGGTTTATAAAGTGAATAAATCTACTGCCTGCAAAAAATATATATATTTTAATGAAACCAAATTTCAACACAAAAGACTAAAAATAAACAATTTAAATAAAAAAACAATATAACATTTCATAAGCTGTCACTGCCCATACAAACAGAATTTAAGCACCCTGTCTCGACTATACAAGCACGGCTAAATGTGATTGAAACATATTATAAATGGTTAGTTGGAAGACGTTTCCGAACCTACCCCGGAAAAAACATGGTATGACCTGCTGGCATTTGAAACTTAAACATGTTTACACATAATTATGATTGCCCTCTTGGGATACGTACATTTTTTAAATTATTTACACATTTTAATGCCACAATGGTGCCTACGGTTTGGTTTTATTTAGATAATAAGTCTTTAGTGGATTGGTGCTTACGGTTTGGTTTTATTTAGATAATAAGTCTTTAGTGGATTGGTAGTTGTTTGTTTGACAAATTATTAGTTGAAAGATGTTTTTAAACCTGCTTCCGGAAAACATGGTATGACCTGGTGGCATTTGAAACTTAAACCTGTTTACACATAATTATGATTATGATTGCCCTCTTGGGATACGTACATTTTTTTTTAATTATTTACAATTTTTAAGGCTACAAGGGTGTCCACGGCTTGGTTTTATTTAGGTAAGTAATTTAATAAGTCTTTTAAAGGTTAGTAGATTGGTAGTTGTTTGCTTGATAAATTATTAGTTGAAAGAAGTTTCCTAACCTACCTTGGGAAAAAACATGGTATGACCTGATGGCATTTGAAACTTAAACCTGTTTACCCATAATTATGATTATGATTGCCCTCTTGGGATACGTACATTGTTTTAATTATTTACAATTTTTAAAGCGACAATGGTGCCCACGGTTTGGTTTTATTTTGGTAAGTAACTTAAATTTCAATAAGTCTTTTAAAGGTTAGTGGATTGGTAGTTGCTTGTTTGATAAGTTATTTATAAATAAGATACCCAAGTTTAAAGGTTAATGGATTGGTAGTTGTTTGTTTGACAAGCTATTTATAAAAATGTATCCAGGTTTAAATTTTGGAGAAAGCCTATTTGCAAAGGTGGTAGTCTGAATCCCTATTTGCAAAGGTGGTAGTCTGAATCCTATAAATATAAATGTCTACCAAACAGACGATTACCGTATGAAGAAAAAAACAAGGTGAATGGGAGCAACCTCCATTATTGTAATTAGTGCTTAAACTTCGCAGTTATTTAGCAGTAGACGTATTTAAACTAAGATCTATCGTTTTCTAAATCATATGTTGCACGTGCAGTAACTCCCGTTAAGAGTCAAACCTGCCCGTCTCTCTAGAGTATGTGTATTTTAACATTCGTTAATCCAGATTTTTTCGTTAAATCCGGATTAAGGCTATCATTGCACTTCCAACAATGTTTTTAAAATTCTTAGGTTGAAAAATGTGTCATTGCCGTACCACGTACTCTACCTACTCGATTTGACAGATTGAAGGTGATTTGTAATAATGTTTTTCTTTCTAAAACCTACCGTACATCTTCCTTTCACATTCACACCTAATTTAGTGGAGATATTTTTTGGTTAAGAAAAATTCCAAAAAGAAGATGAAGCCTTCAATTTTGCATTTGTACCCATCCAAATTGCATCTTTCACAGTAATGCTCAAGTCAAACAATCAACCTCTACCTGCGTTCTACGTCAAACTATGTAAACAGTATAACACGTGGGGGACAGAATCTTCTGTAACCTTTGCCTCCGTTGTAGGGACCCACAATGACTCGATGCATGAGTTGCCCTTTAAAACAACGGGTTGGGAGTCTGGGACCTCCAAAAACTCAGAGGGCTGAGGGCTCAAGGCACGCTAAAGCTATAAATTTTTCCTTCCTTTGGTAGTAAATTACATTCGTCTTGTAATTTTCTCGAAACAGTCATCCGATCCGTAATTTGCCTGCCAAGGTAAGCTTTCATGAATTATAAATCTAGCATTTATGTTTTAAGAGGAGAAGCTGTGCTCTGTGTCGGTGGCAATAGGGCACATTAATCACCAGAAACTCATAATACAAAGCTGTTACCCATGCAGATGGACCGCAGATCAGGAAAGCTCAGTCAGATTTCATACCCCTGCGCAGGTTGCAAGACACTAAGAAGAAAATGTGGAGAGAAATGTTTGCTTGCTCCCTACTTTCCACCGGACAACCCTCAGAAGTTCTTAATTGCTCATAAAATATTTGGAACCAGGAATATACTCAAAACCCTTCGAGTTAAGTTTCGATATTTCGTTTGCACAAGACGATTCCAATCCAAAGAGAAAACCTCTAGACAAATTAAAGCCAATATTAATAACTTTCATTGAATCAGCCTAATGATTTTATGTCGTTTGTGCGTTACAGGATGTAAAGGCTGAGAAGAGAGAAGATGCAGTAAACAGTATTGTATATGAAGCCACTTCCAGACTGCATGATCCAGTCTACGGTTGCACGGACGTCGTATGTCAATTGCAGAAGCGTGTTACAGAACTGCAATCACAGCTGGCAACCACGCAAGCAAAGCTTCTAAATGCACAGGCTAATCTTGCATCTTTCTCTGTCGGATTTTGTGGTAGAGAAGAAGGTGTAGGAAATGCATTGGATCTTACCCACGACAGGTTAGAAGACAATGTTCCCCATGAAGATCACGCCGACCCGCTTCTGCTATGGGACGCCTTATGGACTTAATCATCTGCGTCGCCAAACGACTTCCCTTCCATGTTTATAATTAAGAGAACCAGGCCGTTCCATCACGTGGACTCCTGTTAAATGTATTTTGAGATAAATTATTTTGAGATAAATGAAGTTCAGAGGATGGATGTATTATTTGTCTTTAATTGGCTTCCCTTTATCTAAATAAATTATTATTACTTTGAAGAATTCTATTCGACTAATAGAATCCTCTGTATATAAAACAGGTGATTCATAGAAGATTGTAATACTCTTCTTATATAAATTCCTAAAATTGGTTATAGTTTCATACTGTGCTCTCTCCTGACATCTAATAAAGCATGTCTGCATTATCTAAAAGCACGGAAAAGCGTGAAGCTCGTTGACTTGAACCGAAATTAAAATGCATAGGTACCTTCCCCTCCATTTTTACTATTAAGGTTTAAATCTGGAGATTATCTCTAATAATTGCTTATACCATTCATTGTTTGTATCTTCTTATTCATGCATTAAGTAAGATTACTATTTTTACATGCACAAAACTTATCTCTAAAATATGAATCTAATTTTTTTTAAATAAAAACTTAAAACTTACTAATCCACCCACTCTTAAAACTCCCATTTAACTATGGTCATTACACCTGTCAGAGGAATTCTGTTCAGGTGCTCTCAAGGTGAGGTGTTTTTTTTAGCATTGTTTTGTTTTTTCACAATTTAAAAATAGTAAATAGGTTAGTCGATTGTTATCAATCGACCGGAGGATCCCCTTCTTTCCCCCTTAAGCATAATTTATGTATTCTAATTTTTATTTTTTAGAAGGAAAGTATTATTTTTAAAATTAAAATTCCATATATTGAAAACCAGTCAGTGCTTAGTTCTATAGCATCATAAATCGTGTCGGAATAACGATACTTGTATCCAAATAACATAATAGGTTTTAGCTTTCATCAATTTCATCAATTTTACATTTCATAGGACTTAATCTAGCTTTTTCTTAAAAAAAAATAAAAAATTCATGTAAATGACACTTTTTAAATCTATAGATTTGATTTATAAAGTAGTCATATCAGATAAAACCGTAGTATTAATAGACATATTGTTTATTGATAAGTTTGTTAGCTTTTGATGCTATAAACTTAAAGGAAATGCAACCACGAGTAGTAAAATAAGCATGCAATGTTATATCTATGAAAATGACAATCTAATAAACAAGTAAATAGCATGAAAAAATTACAAATAACTCATGAAATAACCATTAATGAAAGCTCATGAAAATTTGAACTTGTTACAATATGTGGAGATCTCAATGCTCCATACTCCATATAAGTTCTTCACTGTATCTACTCTATTCTACCTTATGCTCAATTCCCTCTATTTATCTACTAACTAACTTACCTTAAAAGACCTATATATAATGAGACATGACTCTTGGCCTTCCATCTTCCTACGACTCTTCATATTCCTATTCGAAGGACTCACGTACATATGGACACTATGCACATTTACATCATTACACATTTTAATAATACATGTGCATTTATTACATTACTTAAAGTAAATACTCAAGCCTTAATCTAAGATACTCTCCTAATCTAATGATGTACCCAAGATGGTACATTAGCATGTACCAAATAATGTAATATATTTCAACACTCCCCTGTATTACACAATTTGGTTATTGTGGTCTTCATATTGTCTTCAATTTACTTTTCACTATATGCCTTCTTTGTCAAGTTCCTTTTCTTCTTCTTCTTTATATTCATTATTAGATTCAATATTTGTGCTTTCATGAGTTATCATGCTATCATTATATTCCTATAAAATTTCTTTCTCTTTGTCTTTGTCATTCTCATCATAATTATTCTTTAGTACAAAATATTTTGAACAAGCATTTAAAGCATCATGATAAGATTTTGAGTTAGAAGAACTTGAAGTATCTACACTGCATTAAGAATGAAATATCTTCTCTAATAAGGATTCATCTATTTTTCTTTTCTATTTAAGTGATTCAATCAATTCATTTTTCTCAATATTTTCTTCTTTGTAATATTTAAATGTAAGGAATGCCATATATAATATACTATCAATGTCTAAAGGGATATGAATATCATCCTTTCCACTATCAATCACTTAAGTGATTCTAGCATGTAGATAATATTCTAGAGTTTTAGCATTTTCTTATAGATCACTTTTGAAGTAAGATTTAAGTTTCCTTCAAGCTTTGTAAATTTATTGTTGATTCTAATTTTTATGGCATTTGCCCTTTCCTTTCTAATGATGTTTTCCATATCATTAAACATTTTATTCTTTGAAGTAGACATATTTTTTTCTCCTTAGTAGTTGTTATTTAGAATAGTTTGATAGAATATTTTATCTTTTAGGAAACTATATATGTTGACTACCTTATGACTCCCTAGTGTTTTGAGATCAATCTCAATGAAAATTTTCAATTCTCAAATTTGTAAAATACCTTGAAAATCTTAATGTTCAATCAATGGTTTGGATAAAAATTTAATTTTCCAAACCTCTAGGTAGAATACCTTTTTTAACTCCCAAGTATTTTAGTAAAAGATAAGTTTGATAAGATATTTTCAATTGCTCATGTTTTATAAAATACTTTGTATCTACCAAATGATTTTGAGTGCAATATGATTTTGATAATATGCTTCACTTTCTTAGTTTTCTTTCAGTTGAATCCCTTTTATCTCCGTCATGTTCAACTTCTATTTTCACCTTATTTCCCCTTATTTATGAATAAATAAAAAAGTTAAAGATAATTTATAATGCACCTTCAAGTTTTGATAATTTTATTTATTTTTAAGACCTTTAAGTTGGACTTATTATATCTCATAAATAAGAGCAAGAGACTAGTTCAAAATATAGCTTTCCACTTTCTATCAATGCTATATTAAACTTCTCTCAAATATCAAAATTATAATATCTAAATTTTAATAATCTATATTGATGTAGAACTCCTTATATATCCATAATTATAAATTTAGAAACTATGAATATTTGTAAATTTAATGTTTTAATTTCTATGTAGAATCCCCTTTTCTCCCAAAATAATTTTTTTGGAAATAATCCTTGTACAATAAAGTAATTCAAATGCTTTTAATTTAACCTTCCTTACTTCAAAACTTCTTTCAAATCTTTAATGATGCATCTAAGGTTGTACTATAGCAAAGTAGTTTCTTATACCTCCAATTATCTAATTATTCTTAAGCATTAAATATTAACTAATTTTAAACTAAGTAATAATGTTCTTTATTATTCCTTTCACTTTATAAAAAGTGCACTTTGATTTAAATAAATTCAATACCTTCTTTGACTTTGGCATGCACTGAGTTTGAAGTATTCCTCTCTTTGATTTCCCTACAAATTGTACTTGTATTATAAAACTATTCACTTCTCCCTCTTCAATGCTTATGATACTTTCTTATAGAATTAATTTCACTTACTTTTGATACCTTCAAAGTTTCATCGTGTTACTGGTTACATTCTCCTTCACTGTGCTTAGGTTCCACTTCACTATGCTCTTGGTATTTATTTCACTATCATCCTCTACATACTCTTAGAATACCTTATTATTGCATGAATAAATGTAAGACTTGTCACTCATGTAGGGAAAACATTTCCTCTTCCCTTGAAGTTTTCTTTAGCACTGTGACACTTGGCGACAATGAATATTCACCTCCTTTACCTTCCAAGTAATTGCAATCCTTTTGTAACATTATTTATCTTGCTAGTGTGTTGTCTTTCTTCCAAGTGGCATCAATTTCCATGTGCTTGGTAGGGCACTAGCTCATATCCATGTGATATTGTCCCTTAATATGTAACATTCTTTATAGGTGGTATTGTTCCTTATGACACTTCTTCCATATGGTTCTTATGATTTGTAACTCCCTTTCATGTGCTATCTACTATGTAGCACTCTCTTTTACATAGTAACGCTCTCTATAGGTGTTATAACTTCTCAACATGGATTCTTCAATGATGAGATCTTCTATATAATATTTTAGATCCTTCAATGCTTATTAAAGTTTAGTGTTGCAACTAACCTTCTCCTTTATGTTGATTATCATTGTTGGCTAGCATTTTCAAGATAATACAATATTTTTTTAAACCTTCAACATAGAATATAATTGGATTTCGCATTGCTTTTCTCACTAATGGTGCTATGGTGATTAGACCTTGCTATTTTATGGCTCTTTAAATCTTTCTAGTTACTATACGTAGCTTCAGTAGACACTAGTTTATGCCTTTCAAATAATTACCTCTATTTGCTTTCAAAATTCACCTTTGCTTTCATAAAAAGGTAGGTTATCCTATTGAACATGGTGGTGGCACTTCTCCTTTTACCCAGCTATGGTAATGATGTTATCTGCGTTGCATTTTCCTCTTTGGAAACTCTTCTAGTACATCTTATTTTTGGCTCAATGCTTGGTGACCTTTCATGTGGTGATTTTAAGCTTCTAAATCATGCCAATACTTCATTTTTTGGATAGCTTACTATATTGTCTTATTTTCTTTATAAGAATTTGATATTTTCTTTCCTTGTAATATATATCTAATTTCTATTTCTTTTGTGTAGGTTCTAATTCCTTGTAAATGCTATATTTTACACCCTTGAAGACATAAAATTGAAACCTTTTCTCTTACAAATTTAAACCTTAAATATGGTGTCTTTAAAAAGTTAATAATAAGATAAAAATGAGCCTTCAAATAATAATTTTTTTTGCACATTCTAATAATACTTATGAATTTATTACATTACATAAAATAAATACTCGAGCCTTAATACAAGATACTCTTCTAATATAATGATGTAACCAACATGGTACATTAACATGTAACAAATAATGTAATATATTCCAACACCCCTCCTATATTACATTATTTGGTTATTGAAGACTTTAGTCTTGAATATGGTCTTTGCCTTGTCTTCAATTTACTTTGCACTGTATACCTCCTTTATCAGGTTTCTTTTCTTCTTATTCTTCTTTATCTTCAAGAGTCAATATTTGTGCTTCCATGAGCTATCATGTTATCATAAAATTCCTACAAAAATTCTTTCTCTTTGCCTTTGTCATTCTCATCACAATTATTCTTTAGTACATAATATTTTGAGAAATAATTTAAAGCATCATGATAAGATATTGAGTTATAAGAAATTGAAGTATCAATACTACATGAAGAATGAAATATCTTCTCTAACAAGAATTCATCTATTTTTGTTTTCTCTTTAAGTGATTCAATCAATTCATTTTACTCGATATTTTCTTATTTGTAATATTTGAATGTAAGTAATGTCATATATAATATTCTATCAATGTCTAAAGGAATATTAATATCATCCTTTCCATTATCTTTCACTTAATTTATTCTAGCATGTAGATAATATTCTAGAGTTTTAACGTTTTCTTATAGATCACTTTTGAAGTAAGATTTACGTTTTCTTCAATATTTGTAAATTAATTCTTGATTACAATTTTTATGAAATTTACCCTTTCCTTTCTAATGAATTCCATATCATTATTCATTGTATTATTTGATGTAGACATCATTTTTTCTCTTTAGTAGTTTATATTGAGAATATTTTGATAGACTCTTTTATATTTTAGGAAATTATTGATGTTGACTATGTTATAATTCCCTAGTGTTTTGAGATCAATATCAATGAAATTTTTCAATTCTCAAATTTTTAGAATACCTTGAAAATATTAATGTTCAATAAATGGTTTTGATAAGAATTTAATTTTCCAAATATCTAGGTAGAATACCCTTTTAAATCCCAAGTATTTTAGTAAAATATCAATTTTGATAATATATTTTCAATTGCTCAAATTTTATAAAATACTTTGTACCTACCAAATGATTTTAAGTGCAATATGGTTTTGATAATATGCTTAGCTCTCTTAGTTTTCCTTGAGTTGAATTACTTTTATCTCCCTAATGTTTAACTTCTATTTTTCACCTTATTTCTTCCTATTAATGAATAAATAGAAAGCTAAAGATAATTTACAATGCACCTTCAAGTTTTGATAAGGTTCTTTATTTTCAAGGTATTTAAGTTGGATTTCTTATATCTCATAAATTATAGCAAGAGACTAATTCAAAATGCAATTTTCAACTTTCTATCAATGCTATATTAAAATTATCTTGAATATCAAAATATAATTTCTAAATTTCAATAATCTATTTTCGTTTAGAACTCCTTATGTCTATATATTTAGAAATTTAGAAACTATGGATATTTGCAAATTTAATGTTTTTATTTCCATGTAGAATTTCTTTTTCTTCTAAAATAAAATATATGTAAATAATGTTTGTGCTTGAATAAAGTAATTCAAATACTTTTAATTACATCTTCCTTGCTTCAAAAATGCTTTCAAATCTTTAATGATGCATCTAAGTTTTTACTATCTCAAAGTAGTTCCATATTCCTCCAATTATCTAATTATTTTCAAGCATTAAACAATAACAAGTTTTAACCTTATTAATAATGTTCTTTATTCATCCTTTCACTTTATAAAATATACATTTTGATTTAAATAAATTCAATAACTTCTATACACTTTGATTTAAATAAATTCAATATCTTCTATACACTTTGATTTAAATAAATTCTATACCTTATTTCACTTTGGTGTGTGCTAAGTTTGAAGTATTCTTCTCTTTGACTTCCCTGCAACTTGTACTTGTATTATGGCACAATTCACTTATCCTTATTTAATGCTTATGATACTTGTTACAACATTAATTGTACTTGCTTTTGGTGCCTTCAAAGTTTCAACATGCTATTGGTTACTTTCTCCTTCATTGTGCTTAGGTTCCACTTCACTATGCTCTTGGTATTTACTTCACTACCATCCTCTATGTACTCTTAGAATACCTTCTTATTGGATGAATAAATGTAAGACTTGTCACTCATATAGGGCAAACATTTTCTCTTCCCTTGGAGTTTTATTTAGCACTATGAAACTTAGCAGTAATGACTCTTCACCTCCTTCCAAGCGCTTACACTCCTTTTTGTAATGTTCTTTCTCATGCTAGTGTGTTGTCTTTCTTCCAAGTGACATTAACTTCATTGTGTTTGGTAGGGTTCTAGCTCATATCCATGAGTTATTATCCTTTACTATGTAACATTAATTATAGGTTGCATTATCCCTTATGATACTTCTTCCAAGTGGTTCTTATGATTTGTAAGTCCGTTTCATGTGCTATCTACTACGTAGTGCTCTCTTTTATACCATAACATTCTCTATAGGTGTTGTAACTTCTCAATGTGTCTTCTTCAATGATGAGTTCTTCTTTAAAACATTCTTTAGATCCTTCAACTCTTAGTAAAGCTTTATATTGTAACTAACCTTCTCCTTTATGTTGATTATCATTATTGTCTAGCTTTTTTAAGATAATGCAGTGTTTTTCAAACCTTCAACATAGAATATACTTGGATTCTGTATTGCTTTTCTCACTAATTGTGCTATGGTGATTAGACCTTGGTATTTTTTGGCTCTTTAAATCTTGCTATCTGTTATACATAGCTTTAGTAGATACTAGCTTGTGCCTTTCAAATACTTGCCCCCTTATTATTTTAATATTTACCTTTACTTTCATAAAATGGGGGGTTCTCCTCTTGAACATGGTGGTGGGGCTTCTCCTTTTACCAATTTGTGGTAATGATATTCTCTACATTGTCTTTTCATCTTTGGAAACTCTTCTACTACATGTTTCTTTTGACTCAATGCGTGGTGACCTTTCCTATGATTATTTCAAGCTTCTAAATCATACCAATACTTTACCTTTTGGATATATTACTATATTGTCTGTAGACACCAAAACAGCACCAATCCGATTATGTGACTGCAAACACTGATCGCTTTGACAAACACAGCCCCCAGGGCAGCCCTCAGAGGTCAAACAGTGGTCTTAACCACTTTCATAGCAGTTTTGTAAGGTCAAGGAGCAATTTGGCACACTTGGGCACTTTGCCCAGTATTCGTCTCACCCAAAGACGAATTCAAAATAGAATTCGTCCCACCCTTGGACGAATTCTGAATCCGTCCCTAGGTGGGACAAATTCTAAGCTTAACGGGCAAAAAGGGCAAATGGTGCCAAGTGGCAGCCCAGAACAGTCAGTTAAGGGATCCTACCTTGCACGCATGTGTAAGTGGATAGAGGGGCCGTTAGAGGACTTTTACAAGAAGCATTTATCAAAGTTCAAGTCAGGGAAGGACTCCCCTCCCTCATGGGAAGACAAGACCGCCACATGGCGCCCATGGTCAACACTTGGCTTTTGTGCTTCCCTCCCAAAAGAGACCCCTTGGGTCTATAAAAGGTGGGAATTTCCTCACCCAAAATATGCAGGTGGAAGGAGTGTTCAAGCAACGAAGTGCTGCCGAATCGAAGACTCATTTGCATCCCCCTTTGTTCACCTTCCTACATCCATCAATCTCTTTTGCAAGGGAGGTTGTTGGGTGGCCTTTGGAAGCTCGAACCTTACTCAAATCCGACGCATGGACATCTGAACCTACCAATTCGTCGACCCCCCCAATTCTAAAAGGTTTTGGGCCCATCCTTGGTGGATTGGCTCCAAAATCGAGGGCCAACGGTGGGAGGCCCACTTGGGCACCCCCGCACCCCCAAATTCTAATTTCGGCTTTTTGAGCACTTTAGATTAATTTTTAGATTGCATTCTGTATTACTAGGTCTGATTAGTCTATAATTGCAATTTTGTAGCTTTTGGTCAGAGTTTAGGGTGTTTTGTATTGCTTTATCGTTTCGCTAACTTGCAGGTTTCAAGGTCAAATTCCTGAGGGAGGAGGCCAAATTGGAAAAATTCGACCATCTAGGTCGTCCCAAAATGGCCCCAATTACCTAACCCCCTGTTTGTAGGAGTTTTGTAGGTCCCGGGATCCGACATTGGAGCAGCAGCAGGTCGATTTCTCCTATTCAGAAGAATTCGTCCCACCCGAGGACGACATTACGCTCGAACTCGTCCCGCCTGAGGATGAATTCTAGTTTAGAGTGAATTGGCCACTGCCTCGATGGCAGTGGCCTTCTGGTGACTGTTCTTACCTTCTGTCAGATTTTGAAGCAATTTGGATTCACTGTTTTCATAGTTTCAGGCAAATATTCGTATGCATATTTTGTTAGTTTTAGAGAGAGAATTATTTTCATTTGCAACAGGTGCTACTAACATCTTGGTCATTTCTTTGTTTGCAGGAGAAGCAGCAGAGGCGAAGAACCCATCAACATCAGCGGCGGCATCATCTTAGCCCGCCCAGTGCAATCGTGGGCACGCGGAAGGAGGAACCATTCAACGATTGTAATCAAACCTTATTTGCGCTCCTAGCCCCTGAAAAGGGAGGAGGCATTATTGTAACAGAGATCGAAAGAAATTAATGAAAGGGCTGTTTTTCTTTATCTGATTGCGTCTCTTGCAACATGTCTCTTTTCGTTTCATACAATGTACATTCCTAGGACTTAAGCGTGATTAATTTTGAATGCAATCGCACTTGGTGTTTCTTTTGACCGGAATCTCGTGCTTTCATTGTCGTATTTGATTTCAATAGATAGTAAGAAGTTGATATTTTATTTCCTTGTAATATATATCTAAGTTATCTTTATTTTGTGTAGGTTTTAATTCCTTGTAAATACTTTCTTCTACACCCTTGAAAATGTAAACTTGAAACCTTTCCTTTAGCAACTTTAAACATTAAATATGGTGCCTTTAAAAAATTAATAATAAGATAAATATGAATGTTCAAATAATAAAATTTTTGTACCAATGTTGCATACGTTTTGATCTCCGCTTGTAGCTTGACTTCTTGGTGATTTGACTCACCTATTTTTGCAGCGAGTTTGATAAATTTATAGCTCCAATTTGTTATATTTTTCTACCAAAATATCTCTATCATTTAGTCTTTGGTTTTTTATCCTAAAATTATTTAATTTACAACTTCCAATGCTAATTAGAAATCATCTTCTATGTTATCCACAAAACTAGTTTTGTGGCTTTAATTATCATCCAATTTGCTCTCTTGAATTCTAAAAATTTACAACTAGACTACAAAGAATAATATACCTAAGATAGACTACAAAGTAGTCAGAATATATTTATTGTGCACTTATTACAATCAATATGGTCATGATAAGATCAATTGTTGGAATTTCCATCCTTGAAAATATTGTGAAGGTAAAAATCACTCATATTTCATTTGATACTATAAATGCAAAAACTATAAAAGACATAAATAAATATTGTTCTATAGAATAGATTATTACTTTCAAAATATTATTCCATAATAAACTACTAACAATGAGCTCAAGCTTAATACTCATGAAGGTTAGATAAATAGGTCATACAAAGATTCAAAGGACAGAAAATGGGTCAATTTTTATCCACTTGAGACATGCATAATCATGAGATCACTAGTTCATCAAAGACACCTCATATCAAAGAATAAAGTATTTGAAAAGACAAGAAGCTATAAAATAAATACTGAAGCAACTAAAGATGAACCTGATCAATACCGTTCTCAAGAAAAAGATCCATATTGAAAACTAAAGTCTTCAATACCCAAATAATGTAATAGAGGGGGTTATTAGAGTATGTTCCATCATTTGGGTCATGTAAATATGCCACCTTTAGTATATAGTTAGAGTAGGAGATTACGTTAGGGGGAAGTTATCTTGTTACTTTAAGTAATGTAATAAATGCACAAGTGCCAATGTGCAAGTTGTAAATGTGCAAGGTGTCCCCTTGTATAGCTAGGTAGAGTTTTGGCCAAGGAACCTATCGTCCTATATAAAAAGGGCCTGATAGTAAGTGATTGAATATCACAATAAGTAGTAGTATTGTAGAGAGTAAAATCCACTGGTGATGGAGTACAATGTAGTAATTTAGCATATATTCATGGAATTTTTATTTCCTCCATAACTGCATTGTCTTATTTTCATCATTTGTTTTTAGAGTATACTTTAGTCATATTGAAGAATTATTTTCCTTCATATTTTTTGCATCATATAATTTCCATCTCCCATAGCATGGTTCATCAAAATCTAACATCCACCAATTTATAATGTAGCCACAAGAGCAAGAAAATATAAATTCCCACCCTTCACATGGGAAGGGAACGAAGATCCAGTTAGGCATACTAGAACATGCACCACCTTTTGGATAGTAAATGAGGTAAGACAACTAGATGAGTAATTGCAACTATTTTCTACCACATTATGTGGACTCGAGATATATTGATACCTAATGCAAAAAATACAATAGCCTTTCGACTATGGAATACCATGAAGGAACAATTTATTAATAAATTATGTCCCTTGAGATATGATACAAAAATACAACCAAAATAGATGTCATAAAACATGGAAAATATGAGTATGTCAAAGCATATAATCATATACTATAGAAATTGATAGACAAAATGTAAATTCCACTAGTAGATGGACTCATTAGAATATGGTTCATTGATGTATTATTGCAAAAGTATAGAAAGAATATGAAGGTAGTTCCATCATCAAAATTCAAGGAGGTATTAGAAAAAGCAAAGAAATTTGAAATTGAGTCTAAAAAAATGACAATAGTAATTGTGGGATACTCTAAGAATGAGGATTTGGATAGTGATGTAGAGGACAAAATGCAACATTCTATTCAATCCTTCTATAATAAATTCAATAAAATGTTAAAGGAATTCAAAGGAGAAACTAGAAAGGATCGAAATTATATATAATGCATTGATTGTAAAATCAAAGGGTATATGAATGTAAATTATCCTAGGAATGTATATTACAACATATGTGATGTGTTGGGATATGAAGGGATAGATTATCCATTTAATCCAAAATAGGTAAGACATCATACTTTAACAATACATGAGAGTGGTCAAAAACCAAGTGCCTAAGAGAATGGACAAAATACAACCAGTAGTGGATATAGGAACAATCACAAAGTAAGTAGGCCATATCAAGGCAATCAAAAAGGAGGCTAGAGTCATTTTTAGTATGATTTGGAAGGTAGAAAAATCATATAGTATCACAATTTCCAAGAGTGGGAGAATTTTACAAAAAAATTTCCTATACCTCAAACAAATGAGATAATGTAAAATAATGTAACATGTGTTCCAATGATGTGGTCCAGGTAATCACAAGGAGGTTAACTATCCCAAGAAGGTCAATCCAAGTATCTTGTATAATATGATTTTATTGACATTAGTGTACCTCAAATATGAAATAAAGAGAGAGAAATATATATTGGTCGTGACATGGAGTTAGGCCAATAAAGATAATTATCCAAAACCTATCAAAGTTAAGAAGATATGGTATGTAGTGTAGTAGGTAATTGAGAAAGAAACAAAAAAAGCTAATAAAATAAGGATAACAAAAGAAAAATAAATGAATAAGCCAAGCAACTTAGAGGAAAAGACACCAATGTAAATACTGGCAACACAAGTTTGAATACAACTATATAAGTTAAGGTGGTAAGCTTTTTATGATCCATACCAACATTACACAAGGCAATGGGAGAAAAATTACAACCCCAAAAGGTAATAGAAGTAAAAATTACCTAAGATGGACCTAAATATGAAGGACCTAAGATGGTGGAAGTAAAATTTATAATAGATAATGAACCAATAATAATCCCTTGTAGAGATGATTGGAACCCTATACTGAAGGCAACAGTTTTCAAGATATTCTTAGAATATATACATGTATTTGCTTAGACCTATAAGTATTTGAAAGGGGTACCTCTAAAATTATGTGTTCATAAGATTTCATTAATTTTAGGAGCCAGGGTTATGCATAGCGGCAAAAATTCACCATTTGGGCAAAAAGTAGCATTTTTAAAAATTTAAATTTGCAAAATTTGAGGGACCCGAACGTCCACCATTTAGCCAAAAATTTTCAAAACAAATAATGTTTAGGTGTCAGTTTGCCATGCTTTGATAAGAGTATCACAATTATTTTTAAAAATTCACAAGCAATCCCACCTAAATAGAGTATCCTTTTCGCCCTAAAATCTTAAAATTTGTAAATTATCCCGCTCAAGTTGCCAAGTATACCTCTATATATAACTAACACCCCATCAATAATTTTTCATTTCTAGATCTTGTTCTACCTAGATGGATATCCTGACCTAGTTCTATACTAGATCAGACTCATTTCTACATCAAACAATATCATAACTATTTTTGCACTAGATAGAACCTCGTTTTACATTCGGATGGACTACCGGACCCTGTTCTACACAAGGCTAATATCTAGATCCTGTTTTACATTCGGACGGACTACCAAACCCTATTTTACATCCAACCGATATTTAAACCTTGTTTTGCATCCTACCAATATTCAAACCTTATTTTGCATTCGATCGATATCCAAACCCTGTTTTGCATCTGACCAATATCTAAATCCTATTTTGCATCCGATTGGACTAATGGACCCTGTTTTGCATTTGATTGTTATATGGACCTTGTTTTGCATTCAATCAATATTTAGACCCTGTTTTACATTCAATCGATATTTGGACCCTATTTTGTATCTGGATGATATTTGAACCTTATTTTACATCTAGCCAGACTACCAGAACTTGTTTTACAAAGGGAAAATACATCTATTTTTGGCTTCGGGACCCCCCCTGGACCCCCCATGGTGAAAATAGTAGGGGGGCTAATGCCCCCCTACACCCCCCTACTTTGGAGAGTGGGTCCAAGTGCAGCTGAAAACAAGACCTCCAAATTAGAAAGAATCAAGCTCCACAACCAATACCATGTTTTGTACCCAGTTTGAGATCAAACCTTTTCTACACCTAGTTCAAGGTTGAACCATTGTTTACACCGACCCATGGTTGGATGTTTTTTCCACCTATTTCGAACATAAATTTCAAATTCACCAATATTTTATATATTTTAAATAAGGTAATTCGCCATGTCCTCCTACATGAATTTCATCGAGATTCGCCAGGGGTTCACAATGGATTCACCATTTATTTACAAGTACATTTTAGGTCTGACCCCTTATGCATAACCCTATTAGGAGCTCAACTAGTGAGAAGGATACCATATAGAATGAAACCAAAGTAAGGAACTTTGGTAAATGTAAAAATAGAAAAGATGCTAGATGATGATATTATTTTTAAAGTGACCACAACTGAATGGGTCTCATCTATTATGATCACATTCAAGAAATAAGTAGATAACATTTTCATATGTGTTGACTTTCGTAGTATGAATACAGTGATGATTAAGGACCCTTTTACCATTCCATTTATGGATTCCATCTTGGAGGAAGTAGCAGGACATGAAAGTTACTCATTTTTGGAAGGATTCTCTGGTTGTAATAAAATTACCATAGAATAAGAAGATAAGCTAAAAACCACATTTATTATGGAAAATGGAATCTATATCTACAATAGGATTCCATATGGGCTATGCAATGTCCTAACCACATTCTACTGAATTATTTTGTACATATTTGATCAATTAGAAAGAGGAAAATTCAAGATATTTCTCTATGGTTGGTCTATATATGGTAAAATTATGGATCATATACTAGCTCTAAGTGAATGTATGAGTCGATGTAGAAATGCATAGAAATACTTGAATTCAACGAAACATTTTTTGATGGTGCCATATGGAAATTTGTTGGGACATATAATGTGTAGTGAAGGATTTAAGCTAGATCCTGATAAGATCTACATCATCTTAAA
Source organism: Wollemia nobilis (assembly GCA_028583015.1). Taxonomy (NCBI): domain Eukaryota; kingdom Viridiplantae; phylum Streptophyta; class Pinopsida; order Araucariales; family Araucariaceae; genus Wollemia; species Wollemia nobilis. The sequence continues at coordinate 13,994,752 of JAQPPZ010016436.1, read as the reverse complement.
TATGGAAGAACCACATGGCATGCATTCATTAAAATATTTCATGGGATTAATAGGGTATTATTGAAGGTTTATTAAGAACTACAAATATCAAGGAGCTTTTGAAGAATTGAAGGTAAAGCTTGTATGCAGTCCCATTTTTATGTTTCCATATTTGGATAAGAAGTTTCATATTCACATAGATGCATCTAGTTTTACAATAATATGCACACTAGATCTAGAGGGATAATATAGGCTAGATCAACCTATCTTCTTTACAAGTTTCTTATTATCAAGGGTGAAAAGGAACTACAATACAAAATAATGAGAGCCTTTGGTAATGGTATATACCATACAACAATTTATGTATTACCTATCGATAAAATTTTTTACCTTTTATGTTGACCATCAGGCTCTATTGTACCTAATTAACAAACTAGCAATAAAATAATTCATGTTTTGGGTGGTAGTCAAACCTGGTAAGAAACACATAATAGCATATTTTTTGTCTAGAATTCACTCAAGAGAACTTGTAGGAGTAGGAGTGTTCAATAAGTTTATTGATGCTTAGTTGTTTATGATTGGTGTTATACCATCTTGGTACAAGTTGATATCTAAATATCTATCCAGAAGAGGATTACCCCAAGAGTTGACAATAACAAATAAGAAGAGAGTCATAATGAAATCCACAACTTTTCAGTTGATAGTTGGACTATTTTATAAAATGGGTGTAGATGGTATTTTGGGAATATGTGTAATCGAGGAAATAAAAACAACATTAAAAGAAGCTCATGAAGGCCTAGTAGGAGGACATGTGAGGCTATATTCTATTGCAACTAAAATACTCTTAGTAATATTGTGGTGGCATATGATATACCATAATGCAAAATAATATGTGCAAGCATGTGACACCTGTCAAAGTGTAGAGAAACCATTAGGTCATGATTTCATGACCTTACATTCATCTCAATATCAAGAATTATCTAAAATATGGGGTTTGGATTTTCTTGGATCACTTAAAACAACCCTTAGACAAAATATTGATATATTTTGGTAACAATAGAATACCCAACCAAATGGGTAGAGGCAATGACACTACTGGATAATACGACAAAAAGTACAACCCATATTTTTTAGGAGTAAGTAATTACAAGATTTAGAATTTCGCTACAAATGACAAGTGACAACGGTGGTCACTTTTTCAATGAAGTTATTAAGAAGTTGACAACTAAATTTTGATTTTATAGTTGTTATCAAGTTTGTACTACCCTAGAGCAAATGGGAATGCAGATGCAACAAATAAAATCCTAGTCTCTACACTGTATAAAACCTATGGAATAAAATGGGTAGATTTGGAGGAGAGGTTGCCATTGATTATATGGTTATAAAGAACAACCTTTAAAGCTACAACAAACCATATGGTCAGGAGGTAGTGGTGCCAATATATTTTTTGATACCTAGTCTACGGGTAGCCATGGAACATCGTCTAAGTGACCAAGAAATTTTAGATGAAATATTGGTCATACTGATTAAGCTAGATGAAATATGTGTCATGGCACAAATGACAATTAAAGTAGCCTAGAAGCAGAGAAATATATGGCATGAAAAGCATATTCAAAAATTGGAACTAAACCACGGTGATTTAGTCTTGAAGTATAACAGTAAGAAGGAAATGAAGCCAAGAAAATTGAAAACACAATGGCTTGGTCCATTTAGAGTAGTAGAGTTGATAGAAAATGGTGTAGATAAATTGAAAAATTTGAAGGAAAAATGGCAACTAAGACTGTAAATAGATCAAAATTGAAACTATACAAAGCACAATGCTTGTTCACCACCCTAGATGAGAGAGAACAAATACAACAAGAGGGATATTTTCACGAACAAAAATAAGCAACCTAGAATAATTAAAATCCTTAACAAGAGAACGCTGATATTGGGATTAAAGAAGGGGAGAAAACAAAACCAATTGTGGAGCAACAAGATTTTGAACCTCACCCTAGTGAAAGACAAAGAATGCAAGTACACAAGGTTTGCAGATAAAACATAAAGGATTGAAGAAGAAGAGGAATAGTGGATTCATTTGAATGAATTAAGTGATCAAGAAATAGAACCATTAGCAAAAAACTTGAAGGTATAGGAAGAAGCCTCACAATCATTGGAAGGAGTAGTATATCCTCAGTTGGAGCAATAATAATTACCTCAACAAGTAGAAGGGTGGAGGAGGATATGCTTAGTAGTGTAGTATTCAGATAGAACAAATACTTTTGACATGGAAATACCAAATCTAGATGATGATATTGCAAATGAGGAACTAGTGGGACTTACCTAATTAGCTAAAATAGGTATGATACAACAACATGTGTATCTAGGTATAGAAATTGCAAGAGGATTATGAGATGATGCAAGAACATAATGCAATAGTTCATGCATAGATAATCTAAGAATTAGAAAATATGATACAAGGACTTGATAAGCAGCAGACCACAAGGCAAAGAGAACTAGAAATGCAAAACATAAAAAATGAAGAGGTACAACAGGTACAAGGAAGAGCACATGGACATCAAGAGAGCTTATACTAAAGTTCTAGTGACAAAAAAAGATCACAAGTAGAACCAAGGGGTCCAAATCAAGATCCACCACTTGTGTATGAGGTAGTAGAGATTATTTGAAAAAATATAAAAGAAGATACCACCTCACCTAAACTATGAAGAAATTGGCAAGTAGCTACTAGTGATTCTAGTGATCAAGGAATTTTCCTATTAACTAGAACCAATAGTCATGATAGTAGTAATGAAGTGTTTTTCCTAGAATAAGTGAATCATGAATCCATATTAGAGTATATACATACATTGTAGCATATCAACAATTGAGAAAATAGTGAAGAGATGTGAGGATACTCCAACGAATAATGGAGATGTCACCTAAATGGTCCTTGTGAAGAGATAGTTATAATGACTCAAGCAATTATTTTGACTTTTTGGGTTAGTATAGGGAAGCCTTGATCACTTTCTCACCACAACGTCATTTTTAAGAAAGAATATGGATAAGGTGATTAAGGCGTGCAAATCATATACTAATAATCTTACAATAATTATCCCTAGGATCTCAGCATAACAAAGGGTAATTTGTAAATATAGAATTTATCAAAATATCTCCTAGCACATGGGAAAGAGGGAAGTCAAGTAGACAATAGGAACACCAACAAGGAATTCCAAGTACCATAGTATGGTAGCTAGGTTGTCGAGAAGGCCTAAGACAATTGAATAAAGGAATAAATAACTCAAACCTCTTACCTAGTGGGTTGCGAGGAAGGAATCAACCTCCTACTCCAAGATGGCTAGCCAAAATAATGGGTTATGGTATGCATCTCTAAATTTGATAAGGAATGCACAAAGAGAATGTATACGTCATGGTGGACCTTTCCAAAACCTTAGGGGATCATTTTCTAATAGATAAAATCCATGGTGACCACTAGTGCATCAACAAGGGCCAAGACATATAAAATCAAGGAGATAATTGCTCTAGGTAAACAAAACCCCATTCAAATCTCGACAAGGTGTCGGAGAAAGGGGACAAGTCCATGAAATACACATATAAGGAAGTGATTTTTTTGGGATGAGAAAAGTGAAATTTTAGGAAGAAAGTAGTCAAAGCATACAATGAACTCATTCACCAAGCCTAGAGGTAGAATTAGTCCAGCGAGATAGGATAAAAAGTTAGACAAATGAAAATTAGATAAGCATTCATTTAAATCAATAGTTGTCAAACAATCATATGATAAGAGAAAGACAAAATATGAAATGAGGTATGAGTCAAAAAAGGATTAATGAAGGTACAAATAGATATTGTATGATTTTAAATATTGGAAATTATACAAGTCCAAATCATATAATTCCTAATCATATTTTTGGAAACCATGTAGAGGTAAACCATATGATTGGTAGTGAACAAAACCATACAATTGATTAATACAAACCATATTGTATGATCCTCATTTTGGATAATTTATTGAAACAACAAGTTGAAATGTCAATAGGTGAAATTCTACAAGTACATGTGAATGTCATTGTACAATTTTGTGTCGATAAAAAATAAGAAGAAAAAATAAGAAAATCACTTGCAAAAGTTGAGGTGGTAGTCATATGTGAAAAGGGTTGTTAAAATTAAACATATAAGAAGAACAATAGTAGGCTCATCAAACATAATTGCATCAATGGGATCAAGTGATCGCCAAAAAAATGAGAAACTCACCATTGTTTCTAGAATAGAGGTAGTCTTGACATAAAAGTTGTGTAAAGGAACATAAGATCAAGAAAAGGATTTATTATAGGCCTTAGCTAAAGTTGAAGAATAAATAAATAAATATGGACTCAAAGCCTTACAACTCATCAACAACATTACCAAGTTGCAGGATGATCGATCCATTCTCCAAGTATAAATACAAGATCTCTAGAAATAAGACCAACCAGCTAAGGGTAAGCAATAAGAGTTAACGGGGACACCGATTGATTTAAAGGTGAGGGCATATGTAGGCAACAAATCCACCTCCCATAAGAAAAATAAATAAAACTATACAACATAGGAGTTTTGTACAATTTTGAGTTAAATGTACATAGTGTATGGAAAATAAAGTTAAATGAAATGGAAATTGAATGAAATGCATGTGAAATGTAATTTGATAAAAATAAAACTAGAACTTAGTAAAATAAAATGAAAAGGTTAATTATATTAGTTGTGAGTGGCAGCTATAAATAATGTGATGCCTCATGAACCACTTTGAAATGATTTGGATACACATTATAAGGCACCCCATTCAATTTTTGTAGGTAGTTAATGTTATGTTCATGTCAGGTCTATGATTATGTTGTAGGCTTGTGTGATACTTCAAGGGATACACTAATATAATAACAATAATGGTTCCATGTTATAGTATGCATGTTGTTGTATGTATTATTATGTTGTACAATTATTGTGTATAGCATCAATGGATAATATGAATTCCAATTGACCAATCTATGTATGGATATGTGGGAAATCGAATGTATTTGCAATAATTATATTGCTTATGGAGTTTTATAATTATTACAAGTACTACTGATTCTAGATTCATGGTAGGTATGCATACCAAAAAATCATACAATTAGCCATGTACTATTATAAGAAACATATAGTGAAGATATATCATGCTTAATTGGTATTTATAATCATTGGGAATATTATTCATCCAATGGTATGCAATCAAAAAATTATAGGACTAAGTAGTTGGAGTATTTAGGGTTTACTAAATTGTACAATTGGATTACCAAACCATACAGTCAACCCTTTATCCTCTAATTTTGGTATGAATTCACATATTTTACACTTGGGAGTGAGATAGGTAAATCACCAAGTGAACAATTAAAATGCATGATCGATAAGACTAAGTGATTGTCAATTGATTGTTTTTGATAGATTGAACATTTTGGGAAATCATATGGTTTGGTTTTGTTGTTCACTTGTGATTGTACAATCATACATTGTATTATTTGTAACAATATAGTTACTTATTGTACGTTTTATAGAGTTGTATGATTGGAATAGTACAACTATATGATCATCTTGTTTGCATAATAACACTATGATATCATACCAAAATCTATATTCACACCCCATCATTGGGGATACAACCACACATGCTACAAACTTATATACTAATTTCATCTGGATATTATTTAGACCAACCACATTGACTTCCTTCTAGCTCATTCGGCCATCTTTGATTACTAAAAAAATCCTTAACCCTATTCCCAAATATTAGGTGAGTTTTAGTTTTAGTATGTTTAACTCTAAATCATCCTCCAAAAGGTCATCCTTCAACCATATACCTTTCCAAAAATCCATCTTTTCTTTATTGCCAATTCTCCACCTTATACCTTTTCTCAAAAGATCCTTGCACTTGACTAAGCTATTCCAAAATGTAGAACCTTTTGGTAGCTCCTCTATGCTTAGGAAATCAATTATATTTATTAAATATTTTGCCTTGAGGATCTTGACCTAGCTTAACTTATCATTCTTCAATAGCTTGCACCCTATATTACCTATGAGGGTCTCATTCATTATTTTTAGGCATTTGAAACTTAACCCTCTATACTCCTTCGATGACACCTACTCTCAAGCCACCAAAGGAAGTCTCTTATTGTCCTTTGAACCATACCATAAAAAGGATTTTTGTATTTGTTCCAATTTGTTTATGATTTTTATAGGAATTTTAAACTCTAACATGAAATAAATGAGGATGCTTTACAAGGTGGATTGGACTGATTAAGCATTCCTAGCAAGACTAAATAGATTGCCTTTCCAACCTGTCAACTTCTTTGTGAACCACTTAATGACTGGGTTTCATAATTCTAATTTCATTCTTCCCTTAAATAGGGGTATCCCTAGGTAAGAGGCTTAGATATTCTCTATATCACTACCAAAAATCCAAGAGATTCTTATTTATCTCACCATCGAGGTATTAATAAAAATAGATCTTAATATGTGCAAAATTTGCTTTTTGACCAACCACCAATTCATATTTATCTAGGATTCCTTTAATTTATTGGGCTTAAGGGATTAAGTATTTTGAACAATAATTGTGTCATCAACAAATTGTTGATGATACATTAGGTTTGTTGTTTAGGCCACCTTAAATCCCCCATCTTTCTTTCATTGACCGTAGCTACAATACTTCTTCCAAATGCTTCTACAATAATGATAAATAAATATGGCAACAAAGGGTCTCCTTGACGAATACCCTTCCTACTCCTAAAATAATTTTTCATAGCCCCATTAAACAAAACTAAAAACTTTTTTGTAGAGATACAATTGAGAATTAGATCAATCCAATTCCCATGAAATCCAAACATACTCATAAATTTTTATAGGAAGTCCCATGAGAAACAATTATATGTCTTGTTCATATCTAATTTCAATAGCATCCCAAATTCATAAATTTTATCCATGGAATGAATCACCTCATGGATCGTCACTATGTCATCCAGTATTTTCCTTCCCCTCACAAACCCCCTTTATTTTTGTCTATGATGAAAGGTAGAATTTCTTTGAGCTAGTTTGCTAGATTTTTTATGAGGATCTTATACAATGTGTTGCATAAATGGTAGGTAGCCAAGATAGGTACTTGATAATTTAATATTGTATTACATAATGGTATGAACCATAAATTAACTATTAAAGAAGGTTCACATGTCAATTTAGAAATAGGTATGTCATATAATGTAATCATTGGTAAATATTGTCATATGTAACCACAAGGAATATTGTCATATTATTAGACACTTTGTAACCCATGGAAGGTGAACCACTCGGTGGGTGATCTTGTAACCTATAAAATGTGAACCACCACACTCTTATATAAAGAGAGATGAGTCCCCATTGTAAAAGGATATATATGAAGTATTCGTGTAGAAGTATTGGTTCATGGAACTGAAGATCTTGTGGAGTGGCTTCCTTCTAATATGGAGCATTGTGTGGTGTTTCCCTACCTCAAGGGTACTATCAATCTCTATTTTATTGTATCAATTATTATTGTGCAAATTATTTGTGGATGAATGTTGTAAATTTTTGCATATTGGTGAATGATTTATGGTAATGAGAAATAAGGTTCATAATATTTGGTATCAGAGTACTGATTCTGGCAATGTGGGGTTGTTTTTCCAGAGATAGGGCATGTTTTTCAAAAAGATATCATATTTTGTAGAGGCCATATTTTTTTATTTTTCTGGTAATTTTCAGAATTTTTTTGCTGCATTGTGTAGATATTTTTATGTACTACAAAAAATGACTACTCATTTGTTAAATTCTAAAATTTTTGAGAAAGTTATGATTGTTTGAAGTTGGATTATTTTTGCTATTTTTTTTTGCTGCACAATCTTTTTTCAAAACGAAAATGTATTAAATTTTTTAGTAGTTATTTTCAAAATATTTTGGCACCAGCATGTAGGTTATTTTGAGTACTATAAAAATTACTACTCATGAAGTTTTGACAAGTAATGAGAGAGTTATAGCTGTTTGAAGTTGGGTTGTAGAGGTTATTTTTTGGCAGTGTGATTTTTTTCAAAAAGAAAAAAATCATATTAAAATTTTTAGCAATCATTTTTAAAATATTTTTGCATGTAGGTTATTTTGAGTAATATAAAAATGACTGCTCACTTGATAAAATCTATTAAGTATTGAGGGAGTTACAACTATTGAAAGTTAGGTTTTTGGTGTTGCTTTTGGTTGCACGAAAAAGGAAAAAAATGATAACTTTCATTCTAGGTAAGCAAATCAATTGCTATTTGTTTTTTTTTGAAGAAAAATACAGATTTAATTGTTGAAGAAGAGCATATATGACATTTTAAATATTTTAATTTTTCAGAATTTTTGGTTATTTAAAACCTTCATTGCTTTGGAAGATTATATATATATATATATATATATATATATATATATAGAGAGAGAGAGAGAGAGATGTTAATATTCACTAAAGAGGGTAACAATGATGCTTGATAATGGTTGAAAATCTATCTTTCAACTCTTCTAAATTATTTTAGATGAGTTTTAAAAGGGGAAGATTTATCTTGGTTTCTAAATTTTGCTAGTGCCCATAATTTTATATATACATGGAAATAAATTGAAGTTATATTTTTAATAAAATGGGGATCAAATAAAAATGATAATAATGTGTTGGCTAAGGAAACTATACTTTTTGTGTTAAGGCCAAATAATGGTAAAAAAAAATTGTTTGCATGTAAAAATTCTATTTTGCATGTGCATGGTTGCATTAAAAACAAAAAAAATATATTGTTTCTATTAACCCTAACAACAAATATAATTTTATCAATTTGTCTTTGACTAAGAGGTTGCAAGTTCAAGAAAATAAAATCAAAGACATAAATCTTGAGGGTGAGGATTTTTAGATTTTTGAATATTTAAAAATCATCATGGATAAATATGTTTTACATTTAAAAATTCATTTTACTGAGCTAAATGATGTAGATATTGTTCTTGATTCTCCTTGGTTGTATTATTTTGGAACTATTAACTTTAATATGCAAAAAAAATTCATGAAGTTATTGTACCAAAAAAAGAAGATAACATTACAAGATATTTCTCAATGTAAACGAAAAATAGGCATATGTTACAGGGAAAAAAGTGAAGAACAAACAATAGAACCTAAAATAGAATCTTAGGAGGAGGTAGTATCAAAAATCAAGAAAGCAAAAGTAATGGAAATCTCAATGGATGGGAGCATGAAAAAAGAGCAAAAAATAGAGGAACAAAAATTTGAAGAGTCAAAAAAATTAGTACTTAGGGCTAAGGTTGAAGCATGTTGCCATCTACATGACCGTGAGAGGCAATCATCATGGAGACAATACAAAGTTAAACATAGGAGTTTTTATGGTTTTACAAGTATTTAGAAGGGTACCATTGTTGTCATTTCACAACTCACCCCAATTGGTGACCCACTTGAATTATTTCCATATGGAACCATCAAAAAATATTTCACTGGATTCAAGGATTTCTATGCATTTCTACATCGACTCATACATTCACTTAGAGCTAGTATATGATCCATAATTTTACTATATATAGACCAATCGTCTAGAAGTACCTTGAATTTTTGTCTTGCTAATTGATCAAAAATTTATAAAATAATTCACTAGAATGTGGTTAGGGTATTGCATATCCCATATGGCATTCTATTGTAGGTATAGATTCTATTTTTCATAATAAATGTGGTTTTTAGCTTATCTTATACTATGCTATTTTGATTACAACCAGAGAACCCTTCCAAAAATGAGTAAATTTTATGTCCTACTACTTCCTCCAAGATGAAATCCATAAATGAAATGGGAAAGGGGTCCTTAATTGTCACTGCATTTAGACTATGGAAGTCAATGCATATGTAAATTTTATCTACTTCTTTCTTCAATATGACCATAATAGGTGAGACCCATTCACTTGTGGTCACTTTAAAAATAATATTAGCATCTAGCATATTTTCTATTTTCGCATTTACCAAAGTTGTATACTTTGGGTTCATTCTATAAGGTATCATTCTCACTAGATGAGCTCCTAAAATTAATGGAAACTTATGAACACATAATTTTTGAGGTACCCCTTTCAAATAATTATAGGTCTAAGAAAACACATATTTATATTCCAATAATATATTGAAAATTGTTGCCTTCCAAATAGGATTCCAATCGTCTCTATAATGGATCATTATTGGTTCATTATCTATTCTAATGTTTACTTCCACTATATTATGTTCTTAATATTTACTATTCTCTTGCTCTACCTTAGCCTTCTTCACATTCTATGGATGTGTTGGTTTTGCATTTGTTTCTACGTCACCAATAGTATACTCTATGAAACATTTTGGAAATGACCATCTCTTTTTCATATTCCTTTATTCCTTTGTTGACTTCCTTTCAATATTGCATTTCTATGGTCTCCTCTATATTGATATAGAGGTAGGTGGGCTAAAATATTTCATACTCCTCCATTTACCAGTAGAGAAGTCTGCTATCATATCAAGTTTCATATTTAATATATTCCTCAAGGTACAACATTCCTTGCTCATTCAACTTATATTGTTCTTCCTCTATTGAAAAACTCCCTAATTCATCTATTATAGCAATATATTCATTGATTGTTTGATTTTTTTATTGATCATGTATTTGTGTTGTCTTCTCTTGAATGTAATGTGATATTTTTCCAAGTTGTAATTAACATTGGATAATCTAAGCCATACTCTTCCTATAAATGAATCATATATTGGTTTTTGTATTGTCATCACAATAAAATCCAAGATAAAATTTTGGTCATCTATTATTACTTTTTTAACCATCAACATTCCTTTGGTCTCAATACCATACTAGTCAACACCATATAACTTAAAACTAGGTGGCACAAGAATGGATCCCCAATGTCCTTCCAAGTCTTCTCTAGAAATATATTAACAATGGATCCTCTATCCATAATTACTTGTGTAAATTTGTGCTCTAGTATCTCCATATGAACCAATGTTGGTTTCTTCCCAACATCGATCATTAATACTATTGGATCCATAAAGTAATCCTTCTTCTCCATTTCCTTTAATGGTTGAATTTGTACTTCTATTACCTTTTGGGGTTGTAATTCTTCTCCCATTGCCTTGTGTAATGTTGGTATGGATCATAGAAAGCTTACTACCTTAACTTATATAGTTGTATTCAAACTTGTGTTGCCAATATTTACATTGGTGTCTTTTCCTCTAAGTTGCTTGGCTTCTTCATTTATTTTTCTTTTGTTATCCTTATTTTATTATATTTTTTTTGTTTCTTTCTCAATTACCTACTACACTACCTACCATATCTCCTTCACTTTGATAGGTTTTGGATAATTATCTTTATTGTCCTAACTCCATGTCACGACCAATATATATTTCTCTCTTTCTTTCATATTTGAGGTACGCTAATATCAAGAAAATTCATATTATACAGGATACTTGTATTGACCTTCTTGGGATAGTTAACCTCCTTGTGATTACCTGGGCCACATCATTGGAACACGTGTTACATTATTTTACATTATCTCATTTTTTTGAGGTATAGGAATTTTTTTTGTAAAATTCTCCCACTCTTGGCAATTGTGATACTATATGATTTTTCTACCTTCCAAATAATACTAAAACTAACTCTAACTTCCTTTTTGATTGCCTTGATATGACCTACTTACTTTGTAATTGTTCCTATATCCACCACTAGTTGTATTTTTTCCATTCTCTTAGGCACTTGGTTTTTGATCACTCCCCTATATTGTTAAAGTATGGTGTCTTACCCCTTTCGGATTAAATGGATAACCTATCACTTCATATCCCAAAACATTGCATATTTTGTAATATGCATTCCTAGGACAATTCAAATTCATATACCCTTTGATTTTATAATCAATGAACTATATATCCTTTTGATCCTTCCTAGTTTCTCCTTTGACTTTATTTAGCATTTTATTGAATTCCTTATAGAATTACTGGATAGCATGATGCACTTTATCCTCTACATCACTATCCAAGTCCTCATTCTTAGACTCTTCCACAATTCCTATTGTAATTTTCTTAGACTCACTTTCAAAGTTCTTTGCTTTTTCTAATACCTCCTTGAATGTTGATGATGGAACTACCTTCATATTACTTTTATACTTTACCAATAATCCATCAATGAACTATATTCTAATGAGTTCATCTACTAGTGGAATTTGAATTTTGTCTATCAATTGCTTTAGTCTCTGATTATATGCTTTGACATCCTCATATTTTTCTTATTCCATGGCATATATTTTGGTTGTATTTTTTGTATCGTATGTCAAGGGACATAATTCATTAATAAATTTTTCCTTCATCATATTCCATAGTCAAAGGGCTAGTGTATTTTATTGCATTAGGTACCAATATCTCGTGATTCCACATAATGTGGAAGGAAATAGTTGCAATTATTCATATAGTTGTCTTACCTCATTTACTCTCCAAATTGTGGTGCATGCACCAGTATGCCTAACTGGATCTTCCTTCCCTTCTCATGTGAAGGGTGGGCATTTATATTTTCTTGCTCTTGTGTCTACATTAGTCATTGGTGGATGTTAGATTTTGATGAAGTATGTTATGGGATATGGTAATTATATAATGCAAAAAATATGAAGAAAAATAATTCTTCAATATGACTGAAGTATACTCTAAATAGAAATAACAAAAATAATACAATGCAATTATGGAGGAAATGAACACTCCATGAATATATTCTAAAGGAATATATTGTACTCCATCATGAATGGCATTTAATCTCTACACTACTACTACTTACTGTGATATTCAATCACTTACTGTAAGGCCCTTTTTATATAGGAAGATAGGTTCCTTGGTCAACACTCTACCTAGCTATACAAGGGGACACCTTGCACATTTACAACTTGCACATTGGCACTTGTGCATTTATTAAATTACTTGAACTAACTAGCTAAATTTCCCCTAAAGTACTATCCTACTCTAACTATGTACCAAAGGTAGTACATTTACATGACCTGAATGATGTAATATACTATAATAACCCCTTGTATTACATTATTTGGGTATTGAAGACTTTAGTCTTAAATATGGATATTCTTCTTGAGAATGGTATTGATCAGGTTAATTTTTAGTTGCTTTAGTATTCATGTTGTAGCTTCTTGTATTTTCAAATCCTTTTTTATTTTATATGAGGTGTCTTTGATGAACTAGTGATATCATGATTTTGTATGTCGCAAGTGGATCAAAATTGATCCATGTTCTCTCCTTTGAATCTTTTTATGACCTATTTATTTGACCTTCATGAGTGTCAAGCTTGATCTCATTTTTAGTAGCTACTTCTGGAATAAGATTTTGAAAGTAAAAATCTATTATGTGTAGCAATATTTCTTTATGGCTTTTATAGTACTTGTATTTATAGTAGCAGAAGAAAGATGAGTAATTTTTACCTTCACAATATTTGAAAGGATGAAAATTTCAACAATTTATATTCTCATCACCATATTGATTGTAATAGGTGCACAATAAATACATTATGACTAATTTGTATTCTATCTTAGGGATATCATGTTTATCTATATCCTTGAATAGATCCTTAAACCATATGTGCACAATTGAAGCTATCACATATTTACTTCTTTGTATGATGTCTTCTTGATCTATTTTTTATTCTTTACTTTTGAATGTGATCTTTTGCATTTTCATTGGTATAGTTATCATAAGTACCATTAGAAGAATCTATTTTTTTTGTAGTTGTTTTCTTCAGAATTTATTTCACAACTTCTTGATTCTTCCTTTTATTTTCCTTATGGTTATCCATTGTATTATCAATCACAAGTTTTAATCCATATTGGTATTTTTCTCATTCCACTTCTAAGTGTAGTGCTTAATGTGTTGGTAGTCATATTTATAGCTCCTTATATTAGATTATAAAGTGCTTTTGACAATGCTTGTATCTTATGAGATAGAATATTCTAAGTAGTCTACCTTATAACTCTTTAGTTTAAAGTATATGAACCTGATATGATAAAACCTTTATAGATCTTAGGTTTAGTGGACTTCCTTATGTATCTCTAGTTAATATATGTGAACTAATTTGATAAAACCATACTTAGAATTAGGTTTTGTAGGCTTACTTATATCTCCCTGATAAATGGAATATGCTTAGTTCACCTTCTAAGAGGATTTTCCAATATTTTTAGAATAATAAACTTTTAATTTTATCTTATCTTTCCCAATGAAGTATGCTTTAATAGTTGGATTTATTTTTGTGTCCTTAGAATGAGTATGAGATAATTATATCAATTAATTCACACTCTATATTAAAGCAATTGATCTACTTTTATTTCAATAGATTAATTTTCTAAATTCCAATTATATATATATAGTTTGAGGTAGTATGCCTCATATCTTCCTACTTCTGGAATATTAGAAAATAATGTTATTTGTAATTTAATAATGATTTAATAGAGGAAGAAAATATTATATATCTGACTTTGAATATTGTAAATATTATTTTGTTTGTATGCACCTCAATAATTGATTTTCTAAAGTATAAACTTCCTTTATTATCTACTAAAGCTTGGCTGAATTTGTATTATCCAATGTAATAATAAATAAATTATATCCTTATAACTCCAGTATCACTTAGATTAGAAGTAAGAAGATTAATATTAACTTTACCTTAGTAGTCCTTTTGGCTCAATGTATCTGCTAGCGATTGGAGTTAATGCTTTTTCTGGATGGTGTTGGTTTTCTCTTCCTTGAATGATGCTTGTTCAACATAATTATTCTCCAATTGAAGAGTTCTAGAGTTTCTAGTTATGATAGACCTTTAATGCAATTTGTAATATTGCTTACACTCCTCTTGAATGATATGCAAACTCCTTTCTTGATTTAGCTTATCTCTACAAATGTGCTTTGACACATTTCAATGCTTGATTGCGCTTTGAATTTGCTTCTTTCCCCCTCCAATTTGGGTGCTTTAAATAGTGTAGATTCCTCTTAGAATTTTGGAAAAGTGTCAATTAGGAGTTACAATAAAGATGAACATTGATATTATTCCAACACTCATTCCTTTATGTAATTATAGCAAATATATGTAACCTCCTAATGATTTTGTAACCCCTCAAAGGAAGGCATTAAATTATTCTTTGAGCATTGAGAAATGAATGGTATTTAGCATATTCCTTCCAAGTGGTACTTAGGTATTCTAGATGCACATTAACCCTCCAAAAATTTATAGCTCATCTATTACTTGCCAAAAAATACTCTTGATAATGCTTTATTTCCAAACCAACGTATTTACCGTATGAATGACTCTAGCTATGGTGATGAGGAACGATTCTATGACACTCCAATTATGGTCTTATAGAAAACCAAGGGATTGTTTTAGTGCTTATTTTGGTAGACATATTATCCAAGCTACATCTTGGGTATAGCACCTTTTAGGTTTGTTCTTTTATGCTTTCAATATGTTACCTCTGTTATGTAGATGATTTTGTAATTATTCCTTGTTTGATAGTGTTGTCCTATCCACATTGATAGCTATGTCATAGAAATATAGGTGATAAAAACCATTAATGTTATCTCTTTTCTCATTTATATTGATCGATAATGACCTTCTTATGTTGGAATTAATGTTGCAGGTGGATGCTTGCTCTAGGTTCTTGATTTGATGTGGATAATTGATGTCCTTAGGTGCCTCAAATATTGAGCAATATCAACCTTGAATAAACTTTTCTTCTGCCTCTATTGATGTGTCGAAAACCTACTATTTGTGTGTCTTGATACACTCAATACTCTATCCTCTTTTATAGGTATATGGTGCTCCAATGTATTATAAATAAGAGACCTTATTTTGTACCAAAGCTTCTTGTCTCTTTTAGTTGCTATTTCCTTCTTTGTTATGAAGGCTCCTTGATGCTTTATTCTAGATTCTCAGATATGGCCTTTACTTACTCTTATTCTTTTGAGAGTAGTGTATTGTTCCCTTTATTATTAGATAACACTAATATCTAACTTCTCCAAGATAATATGCTTTTTGGACGTAGAAGTTTTTGTACTTATACTTTTAATGAAACCTTAAGTGCACCTTGAATCTAAGACTCACCAAGTCTCAATTTATAGCTTCCTTCAAGGATTTTAATGGTGGATTTCTTCTCCACTCTTTGATTTATATCAATGGCTTCTTTTGTCCATGAAATATTGTAGGTTTGTGCACCAAATAGTGTCTCTAGAAACTTTGATAGTATGTTGGTTTGTGTGTCCTTGATCTTAACAATTAGAAAACATAAAATAACCTTTTGAGAGTAACAATTTTAATGAACAACTAGTATACTACAATGAACCAATAATATCTCCAAATTAAGGTACTTTAAATGTAACAGTAATATCTCCTTATTGTTCCTATAAATAAACTCTCAAAGTAGTTTCAAATGCACTTAATAATATCTGCAACTTTAAAGAGTAATTATAAAGAACCCTAAAAAATAAACTACAATTTTGCTCTACAATAAATGTTGTAGGATGTAGTCTTCTTTATTTCTAGATAGATAATAGGTAGATGATATATTTCCTTATTTTGAAATACATCCAACTCCTATTTTAATGTGTAAATAAATCTCTTAAAAGAACTATATTTTGCACCTTATTGAAGACCATAATATGAGTCCTTATTTTTACAAATTTAATCCAAATATGGTGCTTAATGAAACTTGAAAATAAATACTAATTTAAAGTTCAACTAATTGCACCCAAGTTACTTACCTTTAATGGCTTCTGTAGATGATGTAGATCTTGGTGTTTAGATTCACCAAGTTGTTGCTTTATGATGAATGAATTACACAACTTATTCTTGGCTATCCCAAACAACTTCTTGCTTCACCAAAATGTGATCTTGAACCTTCTGTCTTGAGCCTAGGATTTGGTTTCTTGATACTTCAAGTGATCTTCTATTTTCTTCTATAGATTTAGAAAAATCGTATCTCTGAAATGTGCCTTCTTGCTTGTGAGACATAATCTCCAAATATATTGTATTTGGTAGAATTCTTCCATTTGAATCCTCATTCAATATTCTTGTTTAATTTTAACTTCAAACATGATATTCTTCTCAATATTATGAATATCTTGAGGTCTTCACTAGATTCTTCCTTCTCTATTGGGCTTGTTGTTGGATGGAAATAATTATCCCAAGTTTTTCACTATAAGAAGTTTCTTCTTGGTAGTGTATTTCTCCAATCAGCTCTTATAGGAACTACTTTGATGATGCTTTTACAAGTTCTACAACAATGCTCTCCAAGACTTTTCTTTGTTTCTCCTAGATATTTATCCAAGGTCTTCAATCTTGTAGCTTCTCTAATCTTCTAAATGAGACATTTTCTTAAAACTTCTACTTTTAGAAGTGTTGGTGATGATATATTCTTCTCGAATATTTGAGTTTTGTTGCTTCTATAAAAGAGAACCTAAGTAGGAAACCTATGTGTTATGGAAATGGGGTATGTCCATTGTAATTCCTTAGAGTGTATTCAATCTATCTAGAGATAAATTGAAATGGGAATATCTCTGATGGGTTGGTTGAACCTCAAATTCATTGGAGCAACTAATGATAATCCCAAATTAGCTAATGAGTGGTCAAATATTAAAAATGATCTATTCTTTTGGTATGTGTTGAGCCATTAGGTAGCTAGATGAATCACTTCATAGAGAAAAATCACTATTTTTAGTGAACCAATTGATCCTACAGAAAGGGATTGTGAATGTCATTATTAAGGTTGACTCATTAAATATTATCAAGATCTTGAAAGAAAAACAAGAAGTGAGTTGTTCAATTGCAAAAATGATTCTTGAAAGCAGAATGAATCTAAAAAAATTGAGAAATGTTAAAATTCAACATATCTATTGGGAGGGTAACAAAGCGATTGATTTCATGGTAAATATAAGACTCTTATTTGAGGAGATATGGTCTTGGATTTTAAGCTTTCCCCCTCCATTGATGGAAATATCTAATAAGGAATGAGCATAGAATATTTGCTTGTTAAAGCAACAAGTGGAGGTATGGAATGCCAATAGTAAAGAGATGAAGGAAGATGACGATCATAGAACAAATTGAATTTGACCTACCATGGAGGCAAGAGGAAAGGTATGCAAGTGACTTGGTCAGTATATTAGGAGATTCAAGAGTACATGCAGGCCCTTATCCCATAAAGAAATAGGAATTTTGATGAGTATCTATGGGCAGGATTGGTGACAAGGGTGACTTCCAGTTCCAAGGTGGACAATAAACATTTTATTTTAATGACTTGGGTGGATTTTCATGGTTTTATGTGGACAATTGGACATATCCAAGTAATAAAAATAATGATCCACTCATTTTAGGATAATATGGAGATCTTTCTCACATGGGCATACCATTATATATCAGAGTGGTAAGTGGACCAATATATTAATAAAAGAAATTGTTTGCATGCAAAGCACCAAGTGGGTGATCGCATGTGTATGGTTTTAGCAATCCAAAGGGTGACCAAATTGAAGTCAAAAAACAATATGGCGGGAGATTTGATTAAAAAAAATCCTTGGTGATGAAAATTGATGAAAAGGTTGAGAAAAATCTAGAGAATGATGGTTTCTAGAAGACTCTAAGAGAGATATGTGGACACTTGAAATGAAGGAAGTTATGGATATAGTCAATTTCTTAGACCGAGTTTGTTAGAATTGGAATGTTATCTTGACTAAGTTTGTTATTACTAGCTGCTATGTTCTATTTAGGTCTATTGTATTTGTTATTATTGTATGGTAGTTATAGTTGTATTAAGTTTATGTTTTAGAAGTGGTCTAGTAATCTATCATGTTTTGGAAGTTGTTTTGTCAATATGCGGTATTCTAAGGTTCAACTATAGTAGTAAGTGGATGATAGTATTTTTCTTAGGTTGCTACAACATATTATATTATCTTACACAACTTGATGTACAAGTTTGGGGACCTTAAAACCCCTTCTTACCTTAATATAAAATATATATTAAATTTTATATTATAATATTATAATCATATTAAAATATATTATTTTCAAATATATGTATATCATTCCATAGCAACACATCCTTATTATAAACATAAATAATAATATCAAGTCAAGAGCTCTTTTAAAAAATAAAATTTATTTATGAAAATATGAACAATGTATAAAATGAAAAAGTTTGTATCATTTTTATTCACAAGCAAATTGTTATTCTCCAACATAATTTTATAATTATATATATATATATATATATATATATATATATATATATATAATTTTATGAATGTATAGCCCATTTTGATTACCTTAAAGGTTTCCTTACTAAAGGCCCCTTTGTTCTAACATTTTATTTTTTTTCCTTCAAAGTAGATCATTAAGAACAACAAGAATATTTGAGACATATTTCATAGTTGAAAATTTAAGTTATTTTATTAATAATTCAATATAAAACATATAAACACTTTATTTCAGCTATTTACTCAAACAATGCTTTTGGAGGAGAACTAATATTGAAGGAAATCATCTCAACTTAAATCCTCTTAAGCAATAGAGGATGTTACTTTTAACATGGAATATTGTTTTTTTGTAATATTATTTTTTTTGTGCGTGAATATATATATACCCTCTTAATAGATAGTGTTTTAATATCTTATCTAATCTATGGGAATAAAATGGTATAAATAGTAAAAATTAATTATTTTGCATGGACTTACTTGGAAAGAAATTTTAGAAATGACTTTTGCATAAAAAGTAGAAGTTACTTATAAGATAAGCATCTAACATGTAAATACACTCCAATATATAATCATTGTTGGTCAATAGAATTTTTTCTGGTTATGCATGATAAAAATTTAAAATAGTTGTATTTCATTATCAAATCCAATTTTGATATTTTGAAAGTAAAGTTCATCTTCCAATATTTGGAAAATTATATTGATATTTTGAATTATAGTTCTTCATGAATATCATTAGTATAAGGGTTGGGTAGACCAATATAAATTAGTTAACTATTTCATTCAGTTTTCGAAACCTTAAGTTTATGGATGATGACCTTGAAGATTGAATTAAGTCTCATTGGTGTTGACCAATTTGTACATATTTGTTAAGGTGTTTTTATATCAAAGTCTTGTCTAATAAGTTTTGCATTTACATAGATAATATCTAATAAAATATTGTTCTTTAAAAGATAATGTGACTTATTCTACTCTATATATTCAATTTCCTCTTGTTTGTATATGGACAGTTAAATGAATAAGGAATTTTATAGAGTCCGTTGTTGCACATTGGCTCAAGAAAGTATTTAGTTACCATCTAATTTTTGTAAGTACTTGAGGGTATGAAATTGTATTAATGTTTCTCTTTTTCAATCCTATGAGAAATTTTTAAAATGCAAAGTAAAACATAAAATTGAGTATTTACACCAATTATATTTTAATAAAATCATAAATATCATCTTGCATTAATTTATTATATCAATTTAAAAATAAATAAAAATTTATTTATGATTTGATATGCATTTGTGTTATGAAATTTTATTTAAAATAATTTTTAGTACACTTAAATTAAGTCTCATTGGTGTTGACCAATTTAAAAATAAATAAAAATTTCTTCATGATTTAATATGTATTTTTGTTATGATTTAATATGTATTTGTTAAGGTTTTTTTATATAAAATTCTTAACTAATAAGTTTTGCATTGACATAAATAATATTTAATAAAATATTGTTCTTTAAAATATAATGTGACTTATTCTATTCTATATATTCAATTTCCTCTTGTTTGTATATGGATAATTACATGAATAAGGAATTCTTTAGAGTCCATTGTTGCACATTGGCTCAAGAAAGTATTTAGTTGACCGTCTAATTTTTGCAAGTACTTGCTGGTATGAAATTGTATTAATGTTTCTTCTTTTCAATCCTATGAGAACTTTTCAAAATGTAAATTAAAACATAAAATTGAGTATTTACACCAATTATATTATAATAAAATCATAAATATAAGCTTCCATTAATTTATTATACCAATTTAAAAATAAATAAAAATTTCTTCATGATTTAATATGTATTTGTGTTATGAAATTTTATCTAAAACTTAAATTAAATTAGTGTTGATAAAAAGAGGACTTAGTATAGGTGAAATATATTTATGTAAAAAACCTTTTTATATATCTAATAATTCAATGAAATATTTAATTTTTATATTACATGCACGTTTCCTTGTAGTAAGAAGCCATTGACTCACATTTTCCTTAATGTTCTTATGGATTTTACCAATGTGCTTTATTATTTTTCAATATTCTTTTTTATTTAATTAGTGTGAGAAACCCTTACAAGCAACGTAGACAGGTGAGCACACGGGTGAGCAGTCTCCTCCAAACCATAACCTCTCATAAAACCAAGAGATATGATTATCAATATGGAATTTAACACACAACCACCTCTTCACACACTCGCCCACATCACGGTTTGAACCTTGAACCTCTCGAAGAAGAACCAAAGCCTGAACTATTGCGTTGTTTTACATTATTCAATTTAAAATAATCCATCTATATACATTTCTATCACCCAAGCTTATGAGAGATAATTTACTTTCTTTTTCAGAAATTGTGTCATAGGGTGAATTGTATTTATGGCGGAAAGAAAAAAATAATAATTAGACACTTCAACTCATAAATTGAATAAATTAAACTATAGGTAAAGTTCTAATATATGCTCTTTGATTCACCCAACATAAAAATTATTTTAAAACTAAAAACATTATAGATTCAATGAATGGTATTAATAATAAGTATCAATAATAACTTTTTGTATATTTTAATTTATCATATATTATTTTAAAATGAATTTTTATTTTACATTTTTTACTTCATAAAAATGTGTTGATAAAATGGAATAAATTGAATTATATATATTTTTTGATATAAAAAAGATATTATATTAAAAAATTAACAGAATACATTTTTACAAACAAAAAAAGAGGTGGATAAACATGCCACATGTTTAATGCCATCAGCCAAAAAACCATCCCCATTAAAATAGAGTGGGAACCCAAGCGGACAATTTACAACTAATCAACACTACCTTACAAAATTGATGAACAACTTACAAAATTGATGAATAATAAAACTAACTAATTATATAATGATGAGGCTCCATTATATGGGATTAGCCACCCCTATGACCGATTTCCACAAAACAATAGCATCAAGAGACTTAGGTACTAAGTCCTTCCCATATCCAAAAGTGTTGATAACATCCTCCGAACCATAATCAAATGGCTCTTGGCTAGAAATAATATTTGAATATCCTAAATTATCCTAGGAATCAAGTCGAGAAGTTGGAGGGAGAGAGGAATAGTCAAGTAGCCATGACCATCTCTATAAGGACATTGACTGGGATAGGAGTGTAGTTTGGAAGTGAGTAGCACTACTACCTAGACCTGGATCAGCTTCAAGGAGTATCCTACTCAAGAGTAACTCGATTGACTATGCACAAGATATTCCCCAACTCATAAATAAGCTCTTGAAGATGAGTGAGATTCATGACCACCTTATTGGCTTGAACTGTAATCTAAAATTACACATTAAATAATATTAGGTTTCTCAAAAGTAGATTTATATAAAGAGAAAGAGCACATACCAAAGATACAATTATTCCTAGCTCTCCATATGTTGAACATGGTTTCCATAAAAAATAAATACCACACTTCAAACAAAATAGCTAACAAGGGTAGGGGGTCTTCCAAAATGATATGCTTCCACTCAAACTTGACGAAGGAATAGAGTCTAAAAAGGGAAATAAATCACTCCCAAAGGGAATGAGCACAAGCTCAAACCCTAAAAATATGGAAAAAGTATTCAAATTTAAGACACAAAGGGCAATAAGGGTTAGGGATGCCTAAATGCTGGAGATGCTCATCAACAAGAAGCTCTTGGTGTAAAATACTCTAGGCAAAATAGGAAAGTGTGGGCTCTAAGAAAGGAGTCCAAGCAGTCTGGAACCTGCGCATCCAAATAGGTCAAGGGGAGGATACCTTCCATAGTTGATTGAGCTTATCAATCATGGGGAGGCAAGGAGAGATCCATCCATTCCTAAATCAAGCCTTATAGTTTTTTAGATGAGTGTTTGGATATTGCTTCCATTCCTTCCACTAAGGTCATTGTGAAAGCACAAAAATATTATGTAACATGAATTCAAGAAGAGTGGCCTTGATAGCTCCAAAAGTATCCTTGTTAGAGTACCTAAGCCCAAATTTGACTCTGAAGTCATCCCAAGGGAGCCAATCCCTGGTAGGATGAGAAAATAAATTAATGATGCATTGCACACCTTTATAAAAGAATATAACCACATGAACCCAAGGAACCTTCACAATAAAATAACCCTGGTAGGTGATATTAGGAAACCACCAAAAATTCATCTAGATGATGGAGAGGCCATGTCAAAAGCTCTAGATATTCCATTCAAGACAAGTCTTAACACTCTTCCAATATTTCCAAATACTCTTAATAAAAAAGGATCTTAAAACTTTGATAGACACAGGGGCAACAAGGAGGTAAGGGAACCCCGTT
Organism: Wollemia nobilis; assembly: GCA_028583015.1. Taxonomy (NCBI): domain Eukaryota; kingdom Viridiplantae; phylum Streptophyta; class Pinopsida; order Araucariales; family Araucariaceae; genus Wollemia; species Wollemia nobilis. The sequence goes on along the minus strand of JAQPPZ010016436.1, from coordinate 13,971,123 downwards.
CCCCTCCAAATATTATGACAAAAATGGGAACCTTCACTGATATAGTATCAAATGAGAATCTTCTAGGCCTCATTTCCTGTGATGGATCTACTAACCCACTTCACACAAAGAGCCCAACCTTGACGTTGGGTATTATGAATACCAAGCCCACCATGGCTTCTGGGAAGACAACAATATTCCTAGGCAACACGATGGAATCCTAAACCATTATTGGAAGAGGACCATAAAACATCTCGTAGAATCTTATCAAGCTTATTATAATTTTTTTTAAATAGGGTCCAATAGGAAGAATAATTAACATGGGTGGTCACAAGGACTTTTGTGCAAATTTAGAATTTACCAGCAAGGAACAAATTCTTGGTGGACAAGTAGGTAAGTTTTTGTTCCACCCTATTAATAACATACTTCCACAACTTTTATAATGAAATATTAAAGGTAAAATAAATACCTAAAAAATAAAATATTTTTCCCTCTTGGATGATATTCCACTAATATTGATTAAGCTAGGGGGGCATCGGGTCGAGAGACTACCTATAATATTGAGTCTTTATCCACTAAAAGGAGGATCCAAAAGACAAAAAAAAGTGTCCAAGTAGTAAAATACCTGTTTAATGACACCTTCTTGCTCAATAAGAGTGAGGAAAGAGTCATCACCAATATGACCATTGATAAAATGAGTCTCACCAATGGGGAACAACATGGTGAGCTAGTAAATATCCAAACCCTTTAGCAGTGAGGACATAAAGGGATGGCACAAATGGGTAGCCTTATCTAATGGATAAGAAGAGCCCAATGGCTAAGGAATTGTATCTATTAATGGATAAAATAGTTAAAGCCTCAAAAAATAATATTTCCATAGAATTAATGAAGCAAGGCCTAGAACCAAGAGCTTTAAGCATGGCTATAATGAATGACCAATCGATCCTATCATAGGCTTTCTAAAAGTTGATTTTTATGAACAATTATATTTCGTTGGAATTGTGATTCCACTCCATGCCTTCTCAAACATCAATGCTATTTTCAAGGATGAACCTTACCCGAATGAATCTAGTTTGCTCCAAGTTCATGATAATAGAAATGAGATGGCAGATGCATAAAGCAGGCAATGATCTTATAGGAAATATTAAGGAGAGTAATAGGTCTCTAATTGGTGATGATTCCAATATCACCATCCTTGGGGATAAATTTAATAATCCCTTGATTAATTCTAAGACCAAGCGAACCCTTATACAAGACCTCCTAATAGAATTTGAGAAGATCAAACCCAACAATATCCCAAAGGGACTTGTAGAATTCATAGGGGAAGCCATTAATACTAGGGGACTTATCATTTGCCACCTAAGAAAGAGCTTTCTTTAAATCCTTAAAAGAGAGAGCCTTTTCATAGGTAGCTCTTTGAGACTCAAAAATCCACTCTGGGATAAAATATAGGTAGGATTTAAGAGCCTAGTCATGTTGCGAGGAGTGGGTTTGAGCCACAAACATAGTTTGGTAGTGCTCTTCAAAAACAGAGAGAATACTAGGAATTAAGGTTATCCAACTTGAAATCTAATTATAAAAAAATGTAAATCAATTTTAAAATTCAAGAGAATATTGGCTAAATTCATGTAGGAGACATGGCAAATTATCTTTATTTTCATCAAAAATTACAAAACAGTGGCATTTTACCTTTATTTTTCACAAAAAATCATAAAAGTAGCTGATAGACTAACTATTGATAGTTAAGCTTGACGATAACATATTGAAAATCAATTGTATTAGAGGATTCAGATTGTTAATTATGATTGATTGCAACAATGACGATTAGTTGCAACAATGATGATCAGGTGCAACATACTATTGGTAAATCAATGTCGATAGGTTGCAACAATATTGATAGGTTGCACCAATATTGATAGGTTGTAAAAATATTGATTGATTACAACAATATTGATTGGTTATATGTAATTTCCTCTCTCTCTAGTCATCTAGATTTATTTGTTAGGATTAGCCTACTCACGAGTTTTTGTAGGCTAAGTTTGATGTGTGGGAGACCATTGGAGGATGTGGAGTCTTCTTTAGGTCATCGAGAGCCTTCAATTGTCATTTTTTTGGAGTCTTTTGGACCATTGGAGAGCATAATTAGTATTTATAGTAAGTTAGTTTTTAGGGTTTCTATAAAAACGGAGGGTATGGTGTGATTCGTCTCCAAAATGGGTATCCATTTATATCTTCAATTTTTAGGTTATTCAATTGAGGTCCAAGATTTAATGTGCAATGGTTTAATTATATTAAGTTAAATTAATTGATTAATTTTACATAGTTATAACATTATGTTATAAATATGGGACATAAGGGGTTAAGATGTCATTTAGGAAAAATAACTTATTTTATAAAAGTGACTTATGAGGACCTCAATATGGGACGTCACATTTTAAAAGTGACATTTTGATTGTTTTATAATGTTTTAAAATGTTATTGAGCAACCCTAAAATGGGTCTAACCTCTTGGAGGAGAATAAAATGAGTTTTGAGGAGCTCATTTGTTATGCTTGGTTTATTATTTCTTCTGGAAATTTGGACATAAGACTTGCAGGTGAACTTGTAGGGTTTCTAGATATTATTGGGGGTGAAAACCTCTAGTAAGAACATCATATTTGGGTGTGAAATATCACCTCTAGATGATCATTGGAATTTCCATATCAGGGAATGAATTGGAGCTTCATTATGGAGATTTATTATATATATTCAAAGTAATACTCAAGGGTTTTCAGAGTATTTCATTGTTGGGTCAAATTGCTGGTCATCTTCAACAGGCCATACCATTTTGGCTTGTTTCTGGGTGATTTAGAGTGTATACTGGAGTTGGGGTTTCTACCAAAGTTGGCATCATCATTTTGCAAGCCTAGCAATTGGTATTTGGTGATTTTGAATTATTTCCAGGTAGATTTCATGGGGTTCCATTTGGTAGGTCGTACACCTACACTTGGTCGTATAGTCTCCATCTTGGCGTGAGGACATAAGGCTTGGGTGATTGGGCTTTAGAGCTTATTCTTCCTTATCATTTTGTCCATAGGGTATAATGACATCTTGTATTCAATTTCACTTCAAAGGAACATCAATTTGTGGAGTTGTAATTGAAAATCAGTCTTCCTAGTTGTTGATTAATGTATTAAGTTTCAAATTCTAGATTTTCATAACTCTGGTAATTTTATTTTTTGTGAATTAATTTAATGGGTTTGTAGTTTAAAATTATTATTATATATTTTTAAATTTTCATACATTTATATTAAGTAGAATAGAATTTATGCATGATGCAATATTTCTACACTATATTTTCTAAGCATTCAAAAACTAAAAAACACAAAAATGTCTGAATTTTTAAAAAACCAAAAACACAGATTTGGGTAGAACATTACATGGTATTAGATCTAGGTTCAAAACTACCATTATGTGGTTAAGTTAAACATTTAATGAGTGAAAGAGATAAAAGAGCATCAAAAAGGGAAAGAAAGAAAACATAGCAAGATTACATAGGGGGATTTAGAGATAAAAAATAGTGGCCCAAAGAGAATTCATATCCAGAATAGAATACTTAGGTAATAGATTTAGCTGTAAAACCTCACCTTCAAAATCCACCAAAGATAGAATCTAATATTAGAATGGAGGAAATAAGTGCCAATGAGAAGAGTTTTCAGGTTCTCTTGAATTCATTAGCAAGAGGTCAACATGATATGTATAATGAACAACAGGTAATGCAGAATGATTTGCAACAATCACAAAGGAAGATAGAATTTTAAGGAAGGTATCCATTTCATTACAGAGTATCAACATGGGTGGTAACAATTGCGATTCTAGGACTTCCAACCATCTGAATTTTACTAGGTGTAGCAATAATACTCCTAGGCCTACACAACCTACTTTCATTTCTAGAGAGGAGCAACCTATTTTGTAGGATACACGGGTCCCACCCATAGATAATGTAGCTAAAATGTAGGCTGAATATTGAGCACTTCTAAATGATGTCAAGGATGCTTTGTCATTTGATAAATTTATGAATTAGAAGAGGACTAATATGAATATGGTAGGATATCGACATGAGCAGAGGAGATAACTAGCATAGCGAGACCTTCATCATGCAATGAACAATATAACCATTCCTCATTTCAATGGTAGTGGAAAAATCACAACTAGAGCTTGGGTGGAAAATTTGGATAACTACTTGGCTCTTAGACCTATGTCGAAGGATGAGGTAATTAAATTTACCACACTTCATCTAGATGTCATTGCTCATGATTGGTGGTTTCATGGTATCATCACTTTGGTACATGGGATAATTACTTTCTATGATGAGTTCACAAACAAACTCATTGATCATTTGGATAATAAGGAAACAGAGTTATATTTTTAGAGTTGGCACAATTAAGGCAGAAAGGTTTCGTAGACTCATACATTTCAAAATTTTAGATGTTTTTAGTCATGGTGAGTGACATTTCAGAGACAAGACTTAAAATTTTATTCAGTGAAGGATTAATAGAGCCACTCAGTGGATAGATCAAGTCCTTAAAACCACCATCACTTCAAGATGTGAAAAAATATAAAAACATGGAATTTGCTGGTTCAAAAAGCAAATCAGCTTTTAAACCATTCTAGGGTAGCAAATACAAAGATAAAAATAATTTTTGAAAGAGTTATCCTCAATAGAAATCAAAGTCAAAGAAGTTAGGGGATTATGAGCTCCATGAGCTAAAGAAGAATAAAATGTGTTTTCAATGCAGGGAACCTTGGGGTTTATCTCATAAGTGTCCACTCAAGGCCCAAATGAAGCAAATGGAGCAAAAAGAATACTTTGAAGTTGAGGATATAGGGTCTAAAAAATTAGAGCAACAATCTAATTCATAGAAAAATGAAGAAGAAAAAGTAGGAGAGCCCAAATAGGATACCAAACATGGTGATACAATAGCCCATCTCTACAGTTTCTAGAAGGGAGGTCATTCAAAGTTCAAAGGATCATTAATGGATAGTGAGTAGTGACTCTCATAGACACTGGTGCTACACATAGCTTCATATATGAGGGGTTCGTCGCTAAGAAGAGAATAAAAATTGAGGATTTTGAGGGATTTTGGGTGATGGTTGCAGATGGTTCTTCCATTTATTGTACCCATAGGATTACCAAATTGTGCATCTAATTTAGAGAGTATGAGATTAATGATGAATTTTATGTGGTAAATATAGGTAACACACATATGGTTCTTGGTATGCATTGGATGCGTACTCTAGGTGAATTCATAATGAATTTACGTAATATGGAGATGAAATTTGAGGTAGCAAGAAAGAGGATTGTTTTGAGAGGTATGTCTGATGGAGAAGCTAGAATTGATTTCATTAGAATAATGGAAATATTATTTCAGAATGATGAAGTGGAATGGGTGGCAGAATGTTTCATCATACCTGTAGTTATGGAGCAGTAGCAGGTTTATTATCATCTAGAGATTCAAAAACTTTTGACTAACCATTTTAGATAATTTAGTGATATACCTCCTGGGAAACCTCCAAAGTGGAATACTAAGAATATTATAGGGTTAGAGGATGGTGCCAAGACTATCATATCCACTCCCTATAGACACCACAAATAGTACAAGGATGAAGTTGAGAAGGCGATTCAATATTTATTATATATGGACCACATATGTCCCATTAAGAGTCCTTTTTCCTTTGCAGTGGTATTGGTGAAGAAAAAATATAGAATTTGGAGGATGTGTGTTGAATACCAAGAGTTAAATAAGAAAACCATCAAAAATAGGTACCTTATTCCTCACCTTGATGAACTCATTTATGAGTTGCATGGCATCTATTATTTCTCCAAAATTGACTTGAGGTCTGGGTACCACCAGGTTAGGATGAGAGAGCAGGACATTGAGAAGACTACATTTAGTTGTCATTTTGGTCATTTTTTTTTTTTTTTATGCTCTTCAGGTTAACCAATGCCCCTACCACTTTCTAGTCTTACATTAATAGGATATAACTAGTCATGGGAGGAGCACTTGCAACATATAGAGGAGGTTGAGTATATTGGAGTAAGATTCCTTTTATGATAAGGAGTCCAAGTGTAATTTTGGTATGACATAATTACTTTACTTGAGATACATCATCATCATAAAAGGAGTGCAGATTGATCCAAAAAAAATTAAGGCTATTATGGAATGACCTACTCCTACAAACATCACATAGCTTAAGTGTTTCTTCGACTTATGTGGATTCTATAGAAGGTTTGTTAAGGGGTTCTCTCAAACCACTACACCACTTATATATTTGATAAAGAAATGGATGTTTTCTGGGTCTGAAACTGCTCAGGGGTGTTTTGATCACTTCAAACAGGTTATGTGTTCTTATCTAGTGCTTGCTATACCTGATTTCTCTCAACCATTTGAATTGTAGTGTGATGCTTCTAGTGAGGTAATACAAGTAGTATTGATGTAAAATAAGCATCTTATAGCATTTGAGAGTAGGAATCTTAATGATGAGGCCAGGAATTGCCTCATCTATGAACATTTTTTTGAATACATTCTACTTATTTGAATCACCTTTTTTATTATGTTTCTATGCTAATTTTGGGTAAAATGCATTATGTAATGATATTTGAATATTCTGAAATGTTAAGTGCATATATTCTGTTTTACTATTTATTTCTACAGTTTCACCTGTTTTCAGCTAATTTATCAATAGTAATTTAAAATTAGTAGTAATTGTTGAGAGTATGGTGCTTAATAGTAGTATTACTCTGTTTGAGCTAATTCAAATGCAAAAGGCACCAAAGACCTTGTCCCATGTAGCTGACTGAGTAGGAAAAATAGACTATGATGTGACAGTTCCAACCAGCTGTACATATACAGCAGGGCTTGGAAACAGTCACTCCAGCACATGCCACCAATGCAAAAAGGACGTACAAGATAAAGGAAAACATTCTAGGTGATCAAATATGTCTTCCCAATGCATTTGAAGCATGAAATAATAACTAAATTTCACTTCCTGTTATTCTAGAGCAGTGCAGGAATAATAGCATAGGAATAAGTAATAGTGCAGGAACAATAGAAGATGGTCAAAAAGCAACAGATTGGTAGAGAAAAATATTGGCAATTGACCAGAAAGTTGTCTCAACTTATATTAACTGACTTCCTCAATGAATGCATCTCAATAAAGGTTGAATGGATCAATTTTGACAAAGCAAGCTCATGCATTTTAGGAAATAGTTGTACAAATAGTTGTAAATCCCTGCAAATCAACAACCAAGCATATCAGCACTGCATTATAAATAAGAAAGCTTCCAGCACAGTTGAGCATATACAGATATAGGCATTTAGGCATATAGGAGAGAAATAGGCAATAGAGTGCAGTTGTTTCTGTAGTAGAACAGTAATCTGCAGGATTTTCCTACATTACTGTAATGCATTTCTAGATTTAATAAAAGGTACAATTTTCAGTTATCAATTAGCATGATCGAGTTAATGATCGGCATTTAAGTTTCTTTAGCATAACTCTTCACCTTCATCTAGTTCTGGAAGTAAGGGCCACTTGCAAGACTAGAGGAAGGCATATTCTGACAGAATACATTGCTAATTTCTTGTCATAGCGGGTTAGCGAGTACTGCGATTTTCACTTCTTTAGCGACTTTAAATTCAGATTTCAGTCTTGACAACATTTTTCCATAATTCCATGCAACTTCAATATTTCTGTTTCAGCCTTGCAGCAACTTCAAGTTTTATGTCATTTTCCAGATTTGCAGCAATTTCCATTTTTCGGTCATTTTACTGTAATTGCAGGATTTGTGACATTTTCCAGTTTTGCAATAGATGATAGTATGAATTTTTAGATTTAAAACATGCTCATGGAATTGTAGTTAGTTTATTTTTTTGCAACTGTGTGTGATTTCAATTTTGCAATTTACCTTTCTGTTAAATTTAGCAACATTTCATTTTTTGCTATCTCAGATTCTATTTTTCTTGCAAGTTTTAATTCAACTTTATTTCTTGCAATTTGATTTCCAGTTCTAGGAATTAAAGGTCACACAAAAACCCCCAAAAAAACTAACTGTTCCACCAATAAAACCTTGTTTTTGAATGAATTTAACCTGTAGCTGTGACACCTTCTATCGTATACAACCTTTGGACACCGCCCTGGACTGACACATATAATGATTAAATTATGAATGAACAACAACCCTCATCATTTTTGGTGTCGTTGCCAGGGATCAAACATAGGTCACCCACATGACAGGCGGGAATACTCACCACTATACTACAACGACTGTATACAAAAATGATGAGGGTGCAAAGTGCAACTACTATATATATTATAAGGAGATGTTGTTTAGGAAGTATTTGGTTGGGGGTAATTTTACGATAAATACTGATCATAATAGCCTTTGATATTTCCTCAATCATAGAGATCTCAATGAGATGCAATAGAAGTGGGTGAGTAAGCTGCAAGCTTATTATTTTGACATCATTTATGTCAATGGGAAGAAGAATTTTGTAGATGACACATTATCCAGAAGACCATATCTATGTGCTATGATAGGTGTTTCTGTAGATTGGAGGGATGAGATTATATCTGAGTATGTTAAGGATTCGTGGGCTTCCAATTTAATTGATGGCACGTTGCAAGATGACAGGTATTCAGTAGTGCATGGTCTAATTTTATATGAGTACTGCATCCTCTTGCTTCCAAATTTTGAATTCAAGAAGAAAGTCCTCTCATGTTTTCATGATGATCCCACAGTTGGTCATTTAGGATTTTTTTTAAACTTATAGGAGCACCAGAGATTAGTTTACTTGGGAGGGTCTTAAGAATAAGGTCCTTCAATATATTTGGGAGTGCATCATATGTCAGTAGAACAAGGATGAACACACCTACCCAGCTGGCTTATTTTAGCCCTTGCCAATTCCTAACCAAAAATGGGAAGGAATCTCAATGGAATTCATTATTGGATTTCCTATGACTCAAGGTAAATACTGCATATATGTGGTGGTGGAAAATCTTACTGAATTTGCTTACTTTTTTCTATTTCATCAACTTCTACAACAACTCAGGTGGAAAATTTATTTTTCAAGGTGTTCAAGTTGCATGGGATGCCCAAGACCATCATGAGTGATAAGGATAGAAGGTTCATGAGTATGTTTTGGTAGGAGCTCTTTATACTAGGAGGAATCAAGCTCACCCCCAGCACTAGTTACCACCCACAAACAGATGGGCAGACAGAGATATTCAATAAATGGGTGGAAGGGTATCTTCAAAATTATGTTTCAAGGGAGTAGAAGGCATGGATTAGATGGCTACACCTAAGTGAATTATCCAACAACACTACACCTCACATGTCTATTGGGATGACTCCTTTCATGGTATTGTATGGGTATGAAGCTCCAAATTTTTTTGATTTGTTGCTTGGTGATAACAGAGTGCCTAGAGCTAATGATTTACTATAGGATAGTTATGATATCATGAGAGATTTGAAGGATAACATTCAACATGCTTAGAATCAATAGAATATGTATTTTTATCATCATAGTGTGGAGCAGAATTTTGAGATTAGTGACTTGGTTTACCTCATATTGCAGCCTTACAGATAATCCACTCTCAAGAAGAGTGGAAAGGAGAAACTTAAGCTATGATTTTATAGACCCTTTAGGGTAGTTAGTAGAGGAGGTGGCTTATGAGTTTGAGTTACCTGTTGATAGTAGATTTCACAATGTCTTCCATGTCTCTTACCTTAAAAAGGTATTTTGCCATAATTTAGTACCTTCTTCAAAGTTACCACCATTGGATGAGAAGAAAAAACTTATTCTTATTCTGGAAGCCATCATTGATTCCCAAGAGAATACTCTTAGGAAGAGGATGATCATAGAATATCTGACTAAGTGGAAGAATCTACTAGTAGAGGATGCTACTTGCGATAATGAGCATATATTACAACATCCAAAGTTGAAATTGCTTGGGGATAAGCAATTTTTGGGAGGGCAAAATGTAATGTCCCCTATCTAGTCATCTAGCTTTATTTATTGGGATTAGCCTACTCACGGGTTCCCGTAGGCTAAGTTTGATGTGTGGGAGCCCATTGAAAGTTGTGGAGTCTTCTTCAAGTCATCGAGATCCATCAGTTACCATTTTTCTATAGTCTTTTGGAGCATTGGAGAGCATACTTACTATTTATAGTAAGTCAGTTTTTAGGATTTCTATCAAAATAGATGGTATGGTGTGTTTCATATCCGAAATGGGTGTCCATTTCTATATTCAATTTCCAGGTTGTCCAATTGAGGTCCAATATTTTAATGTGCAACGATTTAATTATATAAAGTTAAATTAATTATTTAATTTCATATAGTTATAACCCTATGTTATAAAAAGGGGACATAATGGGTTAAGATGTCATTTAGGAAAATAACTTATTTTATAAAAGTGACTTATGAGGACCTCAATATGAGACATCATATTTTAAAAGTGACATTTTGATTATTTTATAATATTTTAAAATGTTATTGAGAAACCCTAAAGGGGTCGAACCTCTTGGAGGAGAATAGAAGGTTTTTTTAGGAGTTCATTTGTTATGTTTGGTTTATTATTTCTTCTGGAAATTTGGAGAGAAGACTTGCAGGTGAACTTGTAGGGTTTATAGAGCTTATTGGGGGTGAAAACCTCTAGTAATAACATCATCTTTAAGAGTGAAATATCACCCCTGGATGATCATTGGTATTCCCATCTCAGGGAATGCATTGGAGCTTCATTATGGAGATTTATTGTAGATATTTAGAGTAATATTCAAGGGTTATCAGAGTATTTCATTATTTTTTTAAATTTTTATCATCTCCAATAGGCCATACCATTGTGGCTTATTTTTGGGTGATTTAGAGTGAATACTACAGTTGGGATTTGTACCAAAGTTGAAATTATCATTTTGCAAGCCTATAAATTGGTCTTTGGTGATTTCGAAGTGTTTCCATAAAGTTAAATTAATTATTTAATTTTATATAGTTATAACCTTATGTGATAAAAATGGGACATAATGGGTTAAGATGTCATTTAGGAAAATAACTTATTTTATAAAAGTGACTTATAAGGACCTCAATATGGGACATCACATTTTAAAAGTGACATTTTGATTATTTTATAATATTTTAAAATGTTATTGAGAAACCCTAAAGGGGTCGAACCTCTTGGAGGAGAATAAAAGGCTTTCTTAGGAGTTCATTTGTTATGCTTGGTTTATTATTTCTTTTGGAAATTTGGAGATAATACTTGCAGGTAAACTTTTAGGGTTTATAGAGCTTATTGGGGGTGAAAACCTCTAGTAATAACATCATCTTCGGGAGTGAAATATCACCCATAGATGATCATTGGTATTTCCATCTCAGGGAATGCATTGGAGCTTCATTGTGGAGATTTATTGTAGATATTTAGAGTAATATTCAATGGTTTTTAGAGTATTTCATTGTTGGGTTGAATTTTTGATCATCTTCAATAGGCCATACCATTTTTTCTTATTTATGGGTGATTTGGAGTGAATACTAGAGTTGGGATTTGTACCAAAGTTGGAATCATCATTTTACAAGCCTATAAATTGGTCTTTGGTGATTTCAAAGTGTTTCCAGGCAAATTTCATGGGGTTTCATCTAGAAAGTTGTACAACTGTACATGGTCGTACAGTCTCTAGCTTGGCGTGAGGACCTAAGGCTTGGGTGATTGGGATTCAAAGGTTATTCTTCCTTATCCTTGGGTGCCTAGGGTCTAATAACATCTTGTATTCGATTTCACTTCAAAAGAGCATCAATTTGTGGAGTTATAATTGAAAATCAGTCTTCCTAGTTGATGATCAATGTATTAAGTTGTAAATTCTATATTTCCATCTCTCTAGTACTTTCATTTTTATAAAATTCCTTTAATGAGTTTCTAGTTTAAAATCGTTATTATATATTTTCAAATTTTCATGTATTTATGTTAAGTAAAATAGAAGTTATGCATGATGCAATATTGTTGCACTGTATTTTCTAAGCATTCAAAAACCAAAAAACACAAAAAAAATCAGATATTTCAAAAAACTAAAAACATAGATATTGATAGATCATTAAATTATAGGATTGATGATAAGTTGTAGCAATACTGATAGGTTATGAAAATACCGATCAGTGACAACAATGTTGATTAGTTGTACGAATGATGATAGGTTGCAGAAATACCAATAGGTTATTATAACAATCAGTTGCAATATACTACTAGAAGAGTAATATATATAGGTTGCAGAAACACAAATAGGTTGTAGGAATATTGATAGGTTTTAAAAATGTAGATAGGTTGTAGCAATATTGATATGCTATAGCATTTTTTGTATTTTATAGCAATGTTGATAAATTACAACAATACCAAATAGTTTGTAGCATTATCGATTGGTTGTAGGAATATTGATAAGTTGTAGCAATACCGATAGGTTGCAGCAATACTGATAGTTTGTAGCAATACCAATTGGTTATAGGAATGATGATAACGTTTAGCAATGTTGATTGGTTGCATGAATACCAATAGGTTGCAACAATATGGATTTGTTGCGGGAATATTGATAGGTTGCAACAATACCGATTGGTTACAAAAATGTTGATAGATTGCAACAATACCGATTGGTTGCAAAAATGTTGATAGATTACAATAAAAATACATATACTGATAAGTTGCAGTAAAGGGGTAAATTGTTGATAGGTTGTAGTAAATAAGGAAATATCGATCAATTTTAGGGATTAGCTGCAATGTCGATTGGTTGTAGGAATACCAATTAGTTACAAGAATACCAATAGGTTTCTCCAAAAGGGGTAAATACCCATCGATTTCTAGTAAAGGACCATTTCTAATAGGTTGCAACAAAGATACACTAACCAATCGATTGCATAAAAGGGGAAAATAATTATAGGTTGTAGTAAACAAGTAAAATATCAATAGGTTGCAAAAAAGAAGCAAATGCTGATAGGTTACAGCAAAGGGGCATATACCGATAGGTTGTAACAAAGGTAAAAATTATCGATAGGTTGCAGCAAATGAGAATATACCAATCAGTTGTAAAAAATTAGCTACAATGTTGATTGGTTATAGAAGACAATTGCATTACTGATGGGTTGGAGTTGTGACATGTGTTGAATGCTCAGATACCATGTGCCCACCATGCATTAAATGCCTACATGAAAAAAGTCTATATAAAGGTATATACAATTATTTTTTTACCCTTTTTCTAATGTATAGCACGTCACAACAAGAAAAAGAAATGGTTCCTTTTCACCCTTCTCTCATGAAAAGTCATTTTTTAAGCTATTCTCACCGTACCTCAAAAAAATTATGAAAATATCACCTTCCACCCTATGCCCTGCTCCCAAGTCCTTCATACGTTACCCTATCAAATAAACCACTGACATCCCATTCCACCATTATTTTACCCAAAATTAATTTCAAAAACCTTGTTTTCCCCATTTTTTTCAAGATTTTAACACTTGGTTACAACATGTCATGGGACATAAACTCTAGTCTTCATGCGTTAGTGTCGATGTTGCAATACGACATAAATATAAAACTACTATAATATTATTAATAATATTGACAATGATTTGGTCACTGTTATTATTAATATTGACAACAAAAGTATAATATTTTTTGTCATACCCTTAGATGTCTCCAGATTGACAACATTGCCTCACAATAGTTGTGATGTTGTCACATCAAAGTTCATATTATTTGATGAATACAAATTCTACCTGGATATCAACTTCGATGTTCCTTCAAAATATTTAATAGGTATAACTCTGCATATTTTTATATTTATTTGAAGTTAAAATTTAGGGTTTTAAAAATATTGGTTTTCTTTTTGCAGTTTCTCCTACCAAGTCTAGAAGGGGCTTGACTTTAGTGACTATTTTAAACAAGTTTTTTCGAGGATGTACCCAATTATTCCAAGCCTTACTCATTATGCAAGGAATACCAATAGATTTTCCATTCTAGGTGTTGGCATATTTGGTTCATTGCCTTGCACACCAAAAATTTTATTGGTGCACCTATGTTTTACATCGTATCAGAATGAAATCCCACTTCGTTAAAATCAACACTACTTTAAATCTCAAGACATGCAATTACCTTCTCTAATTTTTTATGAATATTATCATAATTTATAGAATTATGAAGTATTGACCTTACTGCACCCATACCTAGCCTCTGCTACGGTGATAGTATAATAGTTGTAGGTAAATTTTATTGTATATGAAACTTATAATTTTTTATATTCAATTATAGTTTTTATTTTTATTATTTTTATAATTTATACATAAATGTAGAAAAGGGCATCCTCTTTCTCCTTAAAATAGGATGTTGTTGTTAGAGGTCATAATCTAGAAGAAACAGGAGATTTTGAAACACCTTCAAAATCGACACCACTACATAGAAGATCTTCAAAATTCTTAAGGTCTTCTAATTCTCCTAATCCTCGTCAACCTCCACCTGCTTGTCAACTTCCAACTAGTGTTGTTGATATCAGTGAGACCACGCCCACTACACGTAAGATTTCTATTTCAAGATTGGGTTTATGTATTCATTTAGTTAAAATTATAATCTATCATTTTAATGAATTTTTTTAATATGTTTTTAGATGTACGGTGCACCAAAATTCTATTATGAGGTGTAGTTGCATAAGAGATCTCATTTTAGTCTAGTAAGTCTACTATATTTATATTAAATTTTATAGCATGCCTTCACAAAATTTATAACAAAATTTTCTTATTATTTTTTTAATAATGACAACGAATGATGTCACCCCCTCCTCCACCATGGCAACAACAAATGCGAGGTCATCTAGATAAGAGTGGAAAATTATTTCTTCCATCTAAGGGAGGAGCAACCAAGGAATTTTTAGGATTTGAAAATATATCTTTTGGTAATTTTACAAATGTACATGAAGTTTCAGTTGTGGGGTTACCTAATCCTCCACTTGATGAGGATTAATTTTTATAGGGTAACATGCCCTGCTTGTTTCAAGCAATAGATGTGCTTCGAGAAGTAAAAGTAGAATATTCAAGTGAATATCCTCAGATCTCATCTCCTCCTAGGGAAATTGGCACCCGTCATCCTCTAATTGAGGATGACAAAGTAAATTTTTTTGAAAGTCTTTTAGTATCTAATAATTTTCAAGCAACCATAACATATTCGTTGCTTACAAATGTAAAATAAATGAAACAATGGGAGTATCGGGCAAAATTTTTAATAAAGGAAAAATTTTTTTTTTGTTTGTTTTTTTTTTTTTTTTTTTTTTTTTTTTTTTTTTTTTTTTTTTAAAAAAAAATAAAAGGAAAGGTGTAGTAGAAAGGGTAAGAAATAGTTTGAGAGAACAATGCTTTTAGGAGGATCATAATCCTACACGGGTTTGATCCTGATATTTTTCTTAAGTAGAAAAGTAAAGAATTTTTTGCATCAGTAATCGAAGATGTTGTGAAAGAAGAAAATGCATTGCTTGAAGGCTTAGAAAAAGTAGAGAATATCTTGGTCAGATCTGGAGCAATGGAGGAGAAGACTAATAAGCAACCTGATGAGGAAGGACCTAAAGTATAGGAAGTGGAGATATTAGATGCAAGATTTGTACCCCTTGAAAAATAGACTATAGAGGTAGCAGAAAAGGGAAAAGAACCTAAAACTGCCTCTAGCCCCAAATCTAAGGAATGAAAAAGTAAAGGTTGTGTAGTTGTTGACTAGAATTGTGTTATTACAGTCAACGATTTAAAATTATTATTAATTTTTTTCATGAATTGAGTATTAACAATCAAGACATTTGCATAAATTTAGTATTATGTTATTTCTATGTATATTTTTGTGCATTTTTACAATTACAATGTATGTTCTTGTGTTATTTCCATCACTTGAGTATTATGTTATTTCCATTTATATTCATGTGTTATTTCTATAGCTTGAGTATTATGCTATTTCAATTGTGCTTGAGTTTACGAAGGATACATCTATGCATGGGTTTAAATTTTTAGTTTATTCATGAGTTTATAGGCTTTCTTTAGGTAGTTGAATTTTGAATCTTAACACTTGGTTGATGCAACTATGTGTTATATAAACTTATAGAATATAATGTTTGGTTGATGCAACTATATGTTATATAGAGAGTATGAATGTATAGAATAAGCGTGTGAATGTATAAAATTTCTTAAACAACCTATTGGGAGTATGAATGTATAGAATAAGAGTATGAATGTATAGAGAGTATGGTATTGGATTTAAATACTAGAATGCTTTCTCATGGTAGGATATTTCCATTTATATTGTTTTGTTATTTCCATAACTTGAGTATTATGCTATTTGCATTGTGCTTTCTAAACTACATACAACACTTTCTATAAAAAATATTTACTACTGATACATGCATGCATGGTTTTAAAATTTTCATTTTATTCAAAGCCAAAGCATAAAACATAAAAATTCATTTACTAATGATACATGGTTTTAAAATTTTCATTTTCTAATGATACATGCATGCATGGTTTTAACATTTTTACATTGTGCTTTCTAAACTACATACAACACATTCTATAAAAAATATTTACTAATGATACATGCATGCATGGTTTTAAAATTTTTATTTTATTCAAAGCCAAAGCATAAAATAGAAAATTTTCAATTACTAATGATACATGGTTTTAAAATTTTCATTTACTAATGATACATGCATGCATGGTTTTAAAATTTTCATTTAATTCAAAGCCAAAGCATAAAACAAAATTTTGACATAGACATAAAGCTATGGTATGAAAAAAGTCTTATCAATGAAGACAAATGATATCAAATCTGGAATACCATTAATTATATGAATTTTTTTAAATCATTGAAATTTTACAATGGAGGAAGCTGAAACAAACACTTCTCGACTTCTCCAAAAGAACTAGTAAGCATATCTAAATTCTGCTTCACCACAATCTGATCACTACAAGTGTCATTATCCTCATTATCAAGAATATTAGTGATACCTCTTCGGTCCGCTAGGGACTTCCAATATGCCAAAGCTCTATCATAGGGATATGTATCCAACTCATACGATGACACATATTCTCAAATAATTTTCCAAATTTTTGTCCAACTTGTTATGAACTTTAGATTTCACAAAAGATAGTGCACTAAAAACCCTTTCGTCTTCAATAGATCCCAAAATCATTGTCTGACATAATTCATATAAAAGAAAATATTCACTCATCATTTCTTGTAAGACACTACTTGGATACAATTTTTTCCACAAACACGTGATGGAACCAGACTCATGTGGGTTACTCAAATGTGCAATTTGATTAACCATTGTCATTCCAAAATTGGTGGATTGTTGTCTCAAAAGTTCTTTGTTGAGAATACCATTGATTTCAATACCATTCACTTCCACACATTTAGTGAAATGTTTTGCAAGAGTGCCCATATATTTTACAAACAACTCACTTTTACTATTGGAGTCAAGACAAGGATTCCAGAACATGGGGTTAACCACAACCATCGCCTCAAGCAACTCATCTCTTTGAAAATGATCTCTTATTTCCCTTGTCAATGATTCTACAATTTTTATCAATTTAATCTTAGTACTGTGTAAAACCACATCAAATCTATTGTGTGTTATGGGCACTTGTTCAACATCCTCTGTAACTATATCTGACCACTTTTCATAACGATATAAAGGAATCATCTTTCCATGGATAGTAATACAAATATTATCATTGATGTTGAACTTCAAAAAGTTGTTAGGATCATTGACCTTAGTTAAAGTATTCCAACTATCAAACAAAGGATCTATAAAATTTTCTCTAGATAAGTATATCTTATCAATAAGCATACATATGTGTTTTCTCATCCTGATGAAATCGACAATATAAATGGTTCTTTCCTATGCAAGTTTAATCAAAGTATTCATTTCTTTCAACAATGGAAGAATACCACATAATGTGAGAAGTGTTTCCAAGTCAGTCATATGGTATAGAAAATATTTTGCCTTGTCAACATCCCTACGATGTGCATACATAAACCCCACTAAGGATTGATATTATGAAAAAACCCTTTTTCAAGAAGAAATAGTGAAATCCACCTGGTGTCCACATCCTTTAACAATTTTATGCCTTCAGTAACACCTAGAGAAAATTATTGAAACTCTACAAACCTTTTTGGACTGCATGAAAAGTAAGTGTGTATTTCACGGATGAGTTCTTCCACTCTGCAACATTTTCAAATGTGCTCACAATTTTGTATGCAAGATTCATTCTATGCACCATGCAATGAATGGGAATCAAATATGGGGTAATTATTGTCTGAAGTCTAACACAAAGTCCATTCCTTTGTCCTTGCATTGTAGCTGCATCGTCAACTCCAACACAAATTAACTTTGTGGCTATTTCTTTTTCATCCATTCTGACAATATCCTTTAAATTGGTTACAACAACATTGTAAATATTTTTCGCATTACAATTTTCCATCATCTTATGTAGTGCTAGTAAATGAGGTTTTCTTAAATGATTTTGGAATGTGTAAACATGTATGCAAATCCAAGATGTGTTGTCAATAATCGTTACCTCATCAATTGAAAGTGAAATGAATTTGGCATGTTTTACATTCTCTCTCAGGTCCTCCTTCTCAACCAGTGATAGATATTTTACCATTTTCCAACCACTTCGATCTGACCAATGAGAACTAGGGAGGTTTTGTACATCATCTAGTTGAAATAGTTGCTTATAATCAGCAAAATCAGACATGGGTCTACCCTTTTTTAGAATATTGTATACAACAACAAACTGCAAACTTTTTGAGGCTAATATGGTCTTATGAATTTTTTGAAATTGGGCCTGGATTGTTCCACCCTTCTCAATGAGAGTTTGTTGGTGTTTCATTTCTTTTTTGTATTCCAATGCATATCTGACATGCACACATTCTGATGCATCCTTCCACCTAACTGATTTTGTAATTGTTCCATCACTTTCTTTTACTATCAAATAAACTTTCCCATAATGTTTTTCTATTGTGTCTAACTTAAGTTGCATCTTATGATCCTTTCCTAGTTTCCAACTACAAATAATGCATCTACACTTTGTTGGTGTGTCATTGTTGTTCTCTGGCTGAACTGGCTCAATAAAGGGATATGTTGATGACCATTCAAGCTTAAATGTCCTTCCAATAGTCCACCTGGTTAACTTTCTATGTTTAGTTTTTTGACTAGAAGATTCCCTAGAAGTTTGCATTTTAATTGTACTCTCATTTTCTTTTTTGGTTGATGTGTCTATATGAGGCATCTCGTCAAGTGGTTGTTGAATGTCATTATTATGAAAATTATCATGTGGTCCCATCTCATCCCTTGGAATATCTTCAAGTGGAGGCATATCGGGGTCAATAGTGTTCACTGCATTCAATGTTTGGTGTTCTATATCATTTTTAGATTTAAAAAGGTACTATATTTAAGAATTAACTGAATACATTTTTACAAAGCATTAAAAAAGAGGTAGATAAACAAATAAACCATTTATTTATTAATGAAGAAAGGCTTTATATTTAAGAATAATAAAATAGAAAAATTAGTTGATTAGTTGGTAAAAGGTGTTTGTACCTTCAACTTGTGCAGATGTGGATGCCTCATTGCATTTTGATATATGTGCAAAATATTTCAGGATTGGTTTTTTACTAGAATATTGGCCTCCCTTCTTTCCATCACCAGTAGGTGACATTGTACCTATAAAGAAAAAAGCTTTTGATGTTAGAAAATGAATATGAAGTTGAAGGAAAATCTCACACTTTCCTCAATAATAACTTCAATAATAATTTCCATAATTTCCAGTAGGTGACATTGTACATACTTCCCTCAATAATAATTTGCATTTCTAAGAAACCAAGGTTAAACTATAATTCCATAAAGAATCTATGACCTTTACCTGCATACTTAGAGAATAGCCTACACTACCCTCTATAATGACCTTTACCTGCATGCTTAGAGAACAACAACAAAATAATGCAATGCTAAGAAAACATACTCTAACAGACAAGAAGCAAGCTCTGACAACAAGAAATGCTCCTAACACACTACAAGATGACATGGATACTTGGATCTCATAGTTGTAGATAGTGCATCTATGTTGCCTATGAAACTAAAGGAAAAAATATTTGGATAACAAAATAGTGGAAGAAGAATACAATCCAAGATAACATTCTAAACCCAACACTAAAGGAATACCTTGCACTCCAATAGGGTTAACCTTCACTGAATTCTAAGGAAACCTTGACATCTCATGTCATTGCAACTACCATAGTTTACAAACTAAAATAATAGTTCTATAGCAATTCTAAAGAAACTCTATAGTATTGCACCAACAAAGGTTACAAAACAAGTAACAAGGCTACAACAACAAGTAGGCATTAAGTCAAATTTATTTCTAGAGATGATCCAAAACAAAACAACCACACTGATATTTTTGGAAGCTTTCACTTTACCTATTGTCACAATCATCATAACTTTCTGCAACTATCTCATTAGAACTCTATAACCAATTGGTAGACCTCTATAATAAGCTTGTGCAACTGATCGGTAAATCTATAACTGATCAATAAATTTGTAATCAATTGGCAAATTTGTAACCAATAGACAAATATATAACTGATCATCAAATCAATAATCGATTGACAAGACTATAACCGATCATCAAATCTGTAACCAATCAATAAATATATAAACGATGGACAAATCTGTAACCAATCGATAAACCTATAATTGATCATCAAATCTATAACCGATTGGTAAACTATAATCAATCATCAAATCTCTAACCAATAGATAAATCTATAGTTGTAGGTCTAAAATTCATGCACTCCTTTCCTCTAGGCTGATGGATCCACACCTCAAATGGGAGTGGGGGAATAGTAGATCTACACCTCAAAGAGAGGCACTTAATTGTACCTTCTTATGGTGATTTTTTGATGAATTATTTAGGGTTCACCAGGAAACATTTTATGGTAGTTTCCATGCCTAGGTTTTAGGATTTGTTTTGATGTGTTCCTTTTATAAAATCTCAAATACACCTAGTTTTGGCCAATATGCAACTACTTTAATCTATATGCAATTTTATTTCATATGTAAGCAACAAACAACGAAAAACAGAATCCTAATGGATGATGTAGTGCTTAAAAAGTGATAAAAGACCCTTATCTATATCCAGAAGTTTGATGGAGGTTCTAATTTTTTATTGTAGTCCAGATCGTATGTAGTAGGGCAAAATCATACGAATCGAGCAAGATCGTATGAATACGATTCAAAATCGTACTATCCGATCAGAGATCGGATGATCCGATCTTGACAAAATCCTACAACTTCATGGGTAAAATGCAGAAGATAGAAAATAGTGGATGCAAATGATGTTTCTAAGCATGAATTGAATTATATATCAGCTATTGCATATTGAAATGATCAGGATTAACACATGCATGTATCAAAGCTATGTGAAGTATGTGGTTATATGCAGATTTGGTGAACTCCAAGGATATAAATAATTAAATTTAATACCCTATGCAAATGGAAATGATCAAATTATGCTAAGTATGAAGAATCAATCTTAGAAAATGCAAACCAGTATCAAAAATTACCCCCAAGTGACCTCAGAGCAAAATCGTATGCTTCCAATACAAAATCGTATTGTTCGATTGCTGATCGTAACCTTTCGATCCTGCATGAAACATAAAAGTGCCTAGGACTAATGCCAAAAACTCTATGATTTCGAGTGCAAAATGAAGTCGAAATGCCAATTGCACCAGAGGAGATCAGAGAGGAGGAGTGTTTGATTAAATAGGTTGATCCAATCAACCAAAATGGGCTAGGAATAATTTGGTTATAACTCCTTCCAATCTGGGCTTGATCGGATGAATCCGATCTCGCAACCATCGTACGGTTGCATAGATAGAGATAAAAATTGTTAAAACAAAATTTGTCACCTTGCTGAGTTAAGCCTTTCAGTTTTGAGCAAAATCGTATGCATACGATCAAGGATCGTATCGTACGATTCAAGATCGTATCGTACGATTCAAGATCGTATCGTACGATCTTGTCCAGATTGCTCGATTTCACCAAGGGGCATGAAAATCGAGGCAATCAACTAGAGGCTCATTTTTATAGGTTGTTTGTCTTTAGTGCAAATTATAATGAGTCATTTTTAGGGTGCTACATTTTGCCCCCTCTTTAGCACAATTTTGAAAGAAAATGCGTTAAAGAAAAGTATGACACACTTTTTGAGAAAGTAAAAATTTATTGCAAATTTTGTTGATGATTTCAAGTTTTAATGCAAGTTGTTTTAAGGTGTGATATATATGATACCCCCTTCGAATTTTTATACCAAATTTTGATGTTTTGGTAAAAATTCAAAAATGAAGGGTAAAATGAATAAATAAGAAGAAGAAAAAGTAAACTAATTCATTTGCATTTTTACCTTTTTACCTATTTAGAGCTCTAGAGAAAAACATGGTGGAGACTTCACATCGTGCGGATTTGGTCCGAGCTGGCGATGGATCCCTTCGGGTATGGATTTATGACTTCCTTAGCTTAGATTTTTCCTATTTTTAGTTGCATTTTAAGTTAAATTTGAATTTTTAGGGCACGACTGCCATGCGCGGCCCTAAATGCAAAATTGTATCAATTTCGATATATCGTATGGTATGATATCGACTAAAATAGATATGATCAATCTATATTGTATCAATACGATATCATAAAAATGCTACGATTTTGACATTATTTTATCCGATTTTGAAATTGTTGATATGATTTTGAAATTTTTGATACGATTTACTGACAAAAATTTTATTGCTTTATTTTTATTAACATATGGTAGAATTAAAGAACCAGGAGTGGAGACATTCTACACTCGGGGTAGATTTGGGTGCTCTCACGGAGGGTGAGAGAAACTGCTTGGAGGTTGTGAGATTACGACACGTGGTGGAGATGCCACATATCCCAGTAGATATGAGGGTACTGATGGCTCTGGTAGAGAGATGGTATCCAGAGTCATCCTGCTTCAGACTACCTATAGGGGAGATGGCACCCATGCTAGAGGACGTCTAGAGGATCCTACGGATACCACTGAGGGGTGTCCACATCACTACATCTGGAAATCAAGGCCAGGCATTGAGGAGGTTGATAGGAGACCCTAGCTTCTTGTTGAAGTAGGGTGGAGTTGTTATTGATAGACTGGGGGAGGTAGAGGGCATCTCTAGACTGATAGTTCTATTGAGTGGCATTGTGGGTGGCTTACTATTGAGCCATCTCAGTGGATAGGACTTGCCCTGGACTTTGGTAGAGGTGGTGTGTGATATGCATGACCAAGAGGTGCGCTTTGCTTGGGGACCTTTCTTTCTTTGTAGATTATACTAATTCCTACATCGGGTAGTCTACAAGGGTGGAAAGGGACTTATTTTGACCTCATTCCTACAGGTGTGGTGTTGGGAGCATATTGCTATCCGATGGCCTATAGGACTTCCTCTGATTTGAGCTATAGATGGTCATCCCGGGGTAGAGGAGGATAGACCTAGGGTTTTCTATTGGCCACTATTGAGAGGGCATAGGGGATGAGTTAGCCTCGATGTAGCGAGGTGACTCATAGATGAGCTACGGCCATAGGATATCACATGGAGACCTTGGAGGGGTCTACCAGGGTGGGATGAGGATGCTTTCGAGTTGGCCCACATCAGGTGGACCATCTGGCTATGGATGGGCTAGGGAGAGGTAGAGTTGCACCATTTTGATCGGGTGCAATGATAGTTTGGGCTATAATAGGATATCCCTACGTGGGGAGATATTTCCTATCCTCGGGTGACTCGGGACCACATTACCATCAGTGGTGCAATGAGTATGTCTACATTTTTGGATCTAGCACCAGATGATGAGCCTATGTAGGCTATAGATGGGGATGATGCTGGCATGATAGATAGGTACCCATAGTGGTATGTTGGGGTTTGCCCATCGAGATTGACCCAACCGTGGAGTGCCCTAGAGTAGGTGGCCCATCTAGTTAGTC
Organism: Wollemia nobilis; assembly: GCA_028583015.1. NCBI lineage: Eukaryota > Viridiplantae > Streptophyta > Pinopsida > Araucariales > Araucariaceae > Wollemia > Wollemia nobilis. Next base: position 13,947,065 of record JAQPPZ010016436.1, on the reverse strand, counting down.
AGCAGTGATAGGGGATATAGGTACCCCCTAGAGGAGGAGGGCCTCACACTAGAGGTGGCCACAGGCCTCAGAGGAGATAGGACCGACCTGGGAGGAGTCATCAGGAGGAGAGGAGAGCATCACCCCAGTAGGAGGGAGGAGTATCTCCTCAATGGGAGGAGAGACCTGACTCACCTGGGAAGGGCAAGAGGGTCCTAGAGGTAGGGGAGAGCAGTAGGATAGGGGATCTCGAGGCAGAGGTTACTAGGTTGAGGGTAGAGAATGCCACCCAGAAGACTAAGATCGAGACCCTAGAGGCGGAGCTAGCATAGGCTAAGGCACAGGTGGAACAGGGTGTTGGGACTCAAGGAGTTGTAGTTCTAGCCCCTTCATCCTCATAGGCCAGGGGTGGTTCAGGGGAGGAGTTGTCTAGGGCTATTGGGTGGGCAACTTTCTACCAGGCCCTATATTTTATAGTAGTTCCTGAGGGACAGAGACAACCACTGCCTACGATGTATGAGCCTTCGACTTCCTCGAGTCGCTCGAGGTCATGCTCGACTACCAGGACAGCTACTACCACCAGAGCAGGAGGATTCTGAGTACCATGACCCCCTAGTGGAGATGATGATGCTCAAAGTTCTAGGGGATCTCGGGGATGATCTTAGACATTTTGTATATATCTATTGACTGAGTATGCCGATTTTTGAGGATTTTGTGGCATACCAGTCTAACTTTATTTTGTACATGGAATTTTGATATATATATATATAATGATCTTCTTTGTCTTATGTGATTTTGTATGATTTGATTATATTCGATTGAAAATTGTTTATGATGTTTAAATTTCTTAGAATCATGCTTTTGATTTAAATATTTTTAATCATGCTTAAAATGAAAACTTGATTTATGTAAATATGTTTTTAAAGAAGATGTTTTGTAATATGATGGAATAAGGGGATTAGCAATATTCCTCGAAGGATGTTGTGTTGTTATGTGACCATTGTTGGAGATCTGTGCTCGCTAGGTCATGAAGCGGATCCTATTGTGAGGAATTTTATATTGCTAAAAATAAGATTGTTTTTGTGGTGCTCAAGTATATTCTTGAGGCTTATATTTGAAAAATGTTTGATTTTGTTGATGAGGAAATTTTGACTTTTAAAGGATATTTTAATGAGGTTTATTTGTTGTGATTAAGCATGAAATTTTGAGGAGGATGACTTGCGCTAGGCATAGAATTCCTAGTGGGAATTTTAGGAATATAATTACTAAGAATTATACCATCATCGCGAAGTCAAAGCGTAATGCATGATAATATGAAATTATTTGTTCTTTTAAAATTCAATTAATATGAAGCAAACCATCGTATCACATATTTTAAGGAGGTTAATATTGAATACTTTTAGACCTAAAATTTGAGAAAGAAGACTTGCGCTAGGCATGGAATTCCTAGTGTGAAAATTTTGAGACAAATAATTTCTAGGAATCATACCATCATCGCGAAGTCAAAAATGCAATGCATGATGATATGAATTTGTTTGTTCGTAAAGATGCAAATTAATGTATGATAAATCATTGTGCTATATGAAATGATTTTAAACATGAAAAATAAGAAAAGATGACTTGCGCTAGGCATAGAATTCCTAGTGTGAAATTTTTGAGAAAACAATTACTAGGAATTATACCATCATCGCGAAGTCAAGATGCAATATGATAGATGAAAAATAGTTGTCTAACAAATTTCAAAGAAATATTTTAACTTATTCCTAAGACAAAGTCAAATTTATCAAGAACCAGTGTGTGATGAGTGAGTTCATTTGATTCGACATAATGATACAAAATCTCTCAAGAATCAAATGTGTGTGCTTGTGAAATTGATTTACCGATTTTGAGTAAGGTAATGATACAAGCAACTTTTTATGAACCAATGTGTGTGCAAGTGAAATGTTCATTGACCATGATTTTGTGCATGCCAGTGTACAGAACTACTATGTAAGTCAAGTTACCACAAGCTAGCTAATCCATAAGCGGACATTGGTCTGTACAAAAGAAGGTCGCTAATGTGACAGACATGTCACCACGTGAAAAGGGATTACCCAAGGTCAAGCGGGTTGGGCACAAACCACCTGTTATGGGGCTTACCTCACGAATTTCAAATAACTAAGGAATTCTAGGGATTCAAGCTCACTACCCCCTTCTTTTCTTCAAATTTTTGGAATAGGGATTTCTTGTCTATTTTGAACAAGGGGATTTTATTGCTTTTGCTTTTCTTCTTTTCTTTTGCTTTTTATTTTGCTTTTTCTTTTATTTTTTTTTTGTTTTTTCTTTTGGGGATACTTGCCCAGATTAGACGTAGGGCAAGGGATTTTATTCGGGTAGGGAGGGAGCTTGTCCTTTTGCCAATTCTTAGTATTCTAGACCATGCGCATAATAGGATAGCAAGGGAGACTTTTCACTTATGGAACTAAGACTACTATGTAGTATCTTATTTCGAATTTAGCAACAAATCATTTTTAAGATGTGAGAAAGTGTTCTTGGTTCAAGAAGTAGCAAGATCATTGTCCCAAAAACTCAAAATATATTTAATGAAGTAATGATGCTTTTTGATACAAGAGATATTTATAATCAAAACGACAAATCAAAATCATTTAAATATGTAAATTAAGTGCATGGTTCAAGATAACTTTTGAATTTATCTGAAATAAAATAAAATATAACTTGATTTTTGGAAAAACAACACACACTGATGCAAGAACAATTTGAAATATTTTTGGGAATTTTTATGTTTTCTAATTTTTTTGGTATTTTGATAATATGAGGGTTGCAAATGATGAAGAAGTTTTATTTACAATTATGTACAGATATAGAATTTTTTGATTTTATGCATAATATCTCTTCAAATGCATGATATTCATGGGTTCCTTGAGATATTTCCCATCCAAGGAAGCCAATCTATATGCACCTGATCCAAATTTAGCAGTGATGACATATGGCCCAAGCCAATTAGGTTGAAATTTTCCTTTTAGATATTTTCTTGCATTAGTATTTTTTTATTTTCTTTTAAGACTAAATCTCCAACTTCAAAGGATCGATTGTGAACCTTCTTTGCATATGATATTTTAAGTTTGTCCTGATAGGCACGAAGATGCTCTAAAGCATGGATGCACTTTTCATCCAAAAGTTCCAGCTGACTAAATCTGCCAGCGTGATATTCATCTCCTACTTCGACATCTTGAAGTAGAAGAGCTAAAGAAGGAACTTCTAATTCAAATGGAAAAATGGCTTCGGCCCCATAAACCAAGACAAAAGGTGAAACGCCTGTAGGAGTACGAACGCTAGTTTGATAAGCCCACAAAGCAGGATATAATTGAATATGCCAGTCGTGGCCAAATTTATTAACTAATATTTTTAGGATTTTTATTAAGGTTTTATTGGATGCTTCAGCTTGGCCATTACCTTGTGGATAATAAGGAGTGGACCATCTATGTTGGATTTTATATTTTTGGCATAATTTCTTAACATATTTGTTCTTAAAACAAGTTCCATTATCAAAGATGAGATTAGATGGAATTCCAAATCTACAAATGATTTGATTAAAAATAAATTTAGAAACTTGAAATCCTGTGCAAGAAGCTAAAGGCATAGCTTCAACCCACTTTGTGAAATATTATGTTGTTGTTATTATGAATTTATGACCATCAGATGAAATAGGATTGATTTTACCAATAATATCTAAACCCCATTTAGAGAAGGGCCAAGGGGAGGATATGGCTTGGAGTTCCTGAGCAGGAGCATGGATAAGGTCAGCATGCTTTTGACACTTATCACAATGATGCACATAATCATGAGCATATTTCTCCATGGAAGGCCAAAAATACCCCATTCTAAGGAGTTTTTTAGCAATGGCACTTCCACTAAAGTGTCCTCCACAGGACCCATCATGAACTTCACTTAAGGCTTTTTTAGACTCTTCTAGGTTGAGACATCTTAACAAGATACCTTCAAAGGATCTTCTATATAGGGTATTACCAACAATTACAAAGTGAACAACTCACTTACGTAATAGCCTACGTTGGTTTCTATCTAATCCTTCAGGGAAAGTCCCTTTCTTGAGAAAATTAAAGATATCTGCATACCAAGATTTTGGGGTAATTTCATCAATCAAAAACACATCTAATGGCTCTAAGCATGACTTAGAGGAAGTGGGTTCTTGGAGTTGGTGAATAATAATGGTAGCATACTCATCATCTAACTCCAAAGGCAACAACGAAGCAGTCGCAACCATAGCATCGACAACACGGTTGCTAGTTCTAGGAATAGCTTCTAAAGTTACTTTCTCAAATAATGATATAATCTTAAGGACATAGTCCTTATAGGGATGGATTTTCTCATCTCGTGTTTGATAAAATTCATTAATTTGATTTATCACAAGCTAAGAATCTCCAAAAACTAACAAAACCTTAATTTTTAAAGGCTAAAGCAACTCGTAATCCAAGGATTAGAGCCTCATACTCTGTAGTATTATTAGTACAAGCAAATTGTAACTTAAAATACAAAGGTATAAGGTGCTTTTGGGGAGACTTCAATATGATACCGGCACCTACTCCGCTCATACATCTAGCTCCATAAAAATACAAAGACCATGTTTTGGAATGATCTTCTTCTAGATTAAGGCACTCATCAGGAAATTCAATGTTCATGGGATGAGTAGATTCTAAAGGTGCAACAACTAATTGATCTGCTATGACTTGGCCTTTAATGGATTTTTGGTCGATAAATGTGAGTTCAAACTCACTAAGAGCAAGAACCCACTTAGTTGTGCATCTTGACAAGTATGGTCTACTCATCAAGTACCTTAATGGATCAGACTTAGCAATAACATATGTTTTCTGACTAAGCATGTAATGACACAATTTTTGCATAGAAAACACAACTGCTAAACAAAGTTTTTCTAATGGAGTGTATCGGGTTTCATAGCTTATCAAAGTTCTACTTATGTAGTATGTGGCTCGTTCTTTCTTTTCATCATCAATTTGAGCCAACATAGCTCCTAGTGCAAGTTTCAAAGCAGAAATATATAAAATGAATGGATGATCTGGTCTAGGAGGAACAAGCACTGGAGGAGTAAGGAGATAGTGTTTAATACTCTCAAAATATTCTTGACATTATTTATCCCAATTGAAGGGAATATTCTTCTTAAGTAATTTAAGAAAAGGTCTTGTTTTATCCACCAATTTATCAATGAAACGATGGATAGATTGAAGTTTTCCTTGTAGACTTCTTAACTCTGATATGTTTTTAGGAGGTGGCATATCCATGATAGCTTTAATATTGAGAGGATCTACTTCTATCCCTCGCATAGAAACTATAACCCCCAATAATTTTCCTGATTTTACTCCGAACACACATTTGTCAGGATTTAATCGTATCAGATATTCTCTTAGTCTATCAAATACTTTTCTTAAATCATTAATATGATCATCTTATTTTGTTGAACGAGCTATAATATCATCTACATAATCATGTAAAATATCATACATCATATCATGAAAGATATATGTCATAGCTCTTTGATAGGTTGCTCCTGCATTCTTTAACCCAAAAGGCATTACTTTCCAACAAAAGGTGCCCCAGGGGGTAATAAAAGTTGTTTTAGGTTGGTCCTCAGGAGCTATTTTGATTTGGTTGTATCCTGAAAATCTATCCATAAGGGATAACATCCCACTCCCAGCTGTGAAATCTATGATTTGATCCATATTAGGAAGAGGAAAATCATCCTTAGGACATGCAACATTTATGTCTCTAAAATCAGTACAAACTCTGATCTTAGTAGCTTCTTTCTTAGTTACTGGAACAACATTTGATATCCACTCGACATAGTCAATAGCTTGTATAAAATTTACATTCAAATTTTTTTCCAATTCACTTTTGACTAGTAGTGCTACTTTAGGATGCATTTTTCTAAGTTTTTGCTTTATGGGTTTAGCATCAAGGCGCACTACTAGATGGTGCATAACTACAGAAGAATCTAGGCTAGGCATATTCTATGAGAAATTCAATGTATAGTTTTTGTTTTTCTTCACTTAATTCTGATCCAATTTTGACTAAGTGAGGGTTCTCTTCTGTTCCAATATTAACCTTTAAAGTATCTCCTACAACAATGTTTAAGTCTCTTTCAAAGTTGGGTGGTGCGGGTGAAACACCCATTTCTTGTAATTCTTCTAATGTGCATTTGGCTAGTTCTTCTTACGGAGTAGTAGCTTCAATATTAGCTATACATGGCATAGATCCATCAAAGAAAAATTTATTCCTTAAGACTTCCTCAAGAGATATGTCATGAACAATATCGCCCTCTAAACATTCATCCGGAGAAGCAATCATTTTCGGATAAACTACAGTTAACATATTACAAGTATGTATTTTTTAAAAGGACTCTTTTTGTTCCATATATTCTTGATATGTTATAAGGTGATCATCATCTTCATATGGGAATGGTTCTATTTTTGTGGGGATATAGCCAAGACCACATCGGGCAGGCCAATATTCAACTTCTAAAGGTTCTTTCATACCATCTTCATGAGGTCCTAAACCTTTACCTCTATAACCCATATTACACATCATAGGTTTTGATTTTATATATCCATCAAAAAAATAACATTTAGCAAATCCATCCTGATCGACTGTAATTTTTACAACTAAAATTTTACCCCAATCATACCCCACATATACAAAAGCACAACTCCCAATATGGCAGATGCTTCCCTTCTTTGGTAAGCCCAAGGTTCGGGGAGATGGAGGTAACTTAGATAACACCAAGGAATCTTGGGTAGCAAAATTAACTTCTTCTAAGTTTGCAAGTACTGAAGATAAGTCTGGTAATACTTCATCCGAAAGAGCGTATGAAGTAGATGGAATATCTTCTTTAACTGGTTCTTTAGATGTTGTGAATTTAAACATTGTAGACTCAGGAGGTGGATTTGATAATGAGGATTTGGGAAATGGATTGGATATGGGTTCAGAATATGAGAATGTCTTAGAATTTGTTGGCAATGGTGATTTAGAACATGTTTTTGAGGATGTGGGTTTAGAAGGTGATTTAGATTTAAAAATTCTTGATGATGCGGGTGGACTAGGATGAGAAGAAGACATAGCGGGACAAAATGGAACTCCTATAGGTTCCGCTAGAGCACACATATCAAATGGCCTAGGGTCACCATGGATGGTGACTAATTGATTTTTGAACTCAAATTTGACACATTGATGTAATGTGGAAGGTACTGCTCTCATTGCATTGATCCAAGGTCGACCTAGAAGAATGTTGTACGATGCAAAACAAGGTACAACAAACACAATCATATCCAAAATTCTTGGACCAACTTGCAATGGGATCATCATAACTCCACATGTTTCTTGAGTTTCATCATTAAATGCTTTAATAATCATTTCAGTATTTTTCATATCTTCTTTTTTAAATCCAAATATTTGAAAGAAATCATATGTGCAAATATTTAAAGATGATCCATTATCGATTAAAACTCTTTTAACTCCTACATCTCCAATTAATGTTGTAATGTATAAAGGGTTATCTCTATACATACTTTGAGGAGGAATATCTTTATCATGAAAATCTATGAAATTTGTTTCATCCAAGGTTACAACATTTACCACTGCATTAGGTTCAATATCTTCAGGTACCATCATCTTACTTAAGGTTCTCATTAATTCTTCCCTATGTATGGGGGAAGTTCTTAGGAGGTCCAAGAGAGAAATCCTCACTGTGATGGTAGCTAATTGTTCATTGATATCATATGGAGATCTCTGTTGTGAATTTAATACATTATTTCCCTTAGTAGAGGGTTTTAATACAAATGGAGTTTTTTTCTCATTTTGGCTTTGATTTTGTGAATTTTGAACTTGTGCTTGTTGTCTTGTGACAACTCCAATGGTGCCTATAATATTGCTATATCGAGGATCACCAAAGTGGGATCTAGTATTTTCTGCTTGCTCATTTGAAAGCCATTGTTGAGATGATGGTCTAGTAGTTATCCTTCTTGGAAATGGCTCTTCTAGAACTGACAAATCCGTAATAGGGGTGATTTGATCTGATTCATATTCTGAACTATTTGAGGCAATCTCTAGTTCACTCCTTGTTTCACTTTCTATGTCACTTTTCGTATTATTTTGACAATGTTGTATTGGTCTAGTTGTAACCACAGATGAGGATATTTGTAATTCTTGTTGAGGCATAAAACTACTAATTGTTCCCACATATCTAGTTGGATGAGGAACATTATGATGATCTACTTGGTTTACTGCTTCTTTACCATGCTTTGGTAAGGGATGTTGAAAAATATCTAAATTTTGATTTGCATTTTGATCTGTTTGTTTTTGGGTATTTTGAGTATTATTATTTGCAGAAAATTGTTGAACTTCCATTCTACCCTTATCAATCAAGTCTTGTATCACATGTTTTAATATTTTGCAAGAATTTGTGGAGTGTCCATCTACTTGATGGAAATTACAATGCAAGTTAGCCCTATATCCGATTGCAGTAGTGTCTGGTTGTCTTATTTCAAGAAATCAAACCAAACCTCGTTCCAATAATTGAGGTAAAATCATTGTTAAAGGTTGATTCAACCTTGTGAATTCTCTTGGTGGTTTATCAGGAACTTTCAATAAGAATTTCTCAAATTTTTCTACAACACTAACAATGGAAGTATTCTTGCTATCAGTAACTCCATCACCCACTACTTGTTTATTTTTATATTGATTTTTAGAATTCTTGTCTTCGTATTTCTTCTTAAAGTGACCTCTTCTAATAAGGGCTTCTTCTACCCTTCTTGCTAAATCAATGGCTTGATCAAAAGTGGTTACTGTAGTAGTAGAAAGTTCATAAGATAATTGCTCTTGTAAATTTCCAATGAATATATCCAACATTTCATGATGAGGTAATGCAAAATGTAATTTGCCTAAGAGTTGTCTCCACTTAGTCAAAAATTCAGCAAAACTCTCATCCTTTCCTTGTTTTAAATTATACAAATCCTTGATGGTCACATGCCTCTCTATATAGGCACTAAATTGATGGACAAACATCTTTGCTATCTCTTCAAAATTCCTTAAAGAGTTTGTAGGTAACTGATAATACCACTCTAAGGCCATGCCTCCAAGACTTTTAGGAAACATCTTTAGCAACAATAAGTCATCATGAGATATATCATGACATGCTATCCTAAACATGCAAAGATGCTCAATAGGATCTTCGGTGCCTCTATATATCGGGAGGACAGGCATAGGGAAATGCTTAGGATAGGGTTGAGCAACTACAATGGGATCCAAGGGTTGGCTACACATCTCTCTATAACTATAAGAGGGATGGTAAGGATCTATCTGATCTAGTCTTGAAGCTAATTGTTTAACCAAGGCTTCAAGTCCCTGTTGTTGTCCACCAAATTGGTTTTGTTGCATCACATTGTTGTTGTGTCTTGGATAATGCGTTGGTGCTATTGTATATTGATTCCCAACTGAAACACTATTATGTAGAGTGTTGCTAGGAGGATTATTATGAAGCTGATATGGAATTTGGTTTTTTTGGACCTTTTGTTGATTCTAGCTAAGTTTATGCATCTTTTTAATTCTTTGTGCTACCTTTTGTGAGGCAAAAATTGGTTGTTTTTGTTTAGAATTTGTAGCTATTATTGGTGGTGGTTGTGTTATATTCTGATTTACATTCTGAGATGTATCAACTTGATTTGTATTCTTGTTCATGTATGTTAATGGATTCCCATTCAATCGGAGGGCAGCCTCTATGGAAGCCTCCGTTGAATAATCTCCCATAGGAAGTTGAGCTTCTATTTGTATTACATGATTGATGACATCTATATTGTCTTTTAAGAATTCAGTAAAATGATGTGTGGAGGTAAATGTAAGATTACTTGCTTCATCTACTTGAGGTTTATGATAGAAAACTTCTTCTTCTTTAGCATGGTTTTCCCCATCTGATTCTGATGATACATAATCCTCAACTCGAACTTCATCTTCAAAATTTCCTTGATCTTGTTCTCCCATATAGTCAGGTTCTACTTCTTTTCCACTTCTTAATTTTGGCATTATCACTTAAAATATTTTATCTTACAGATATATATGATTATATATATGTGCTTAATGGCTTGGGGTATATATGTTATATATATACCTAACTAAATTATATTATGTTTTTGGGGTTTTTGTAGTTTTGGATTGCAAACAAAAGACTTATAGAACAGAACTTATAGTATTATAAATATTATACTCTAATTTTCCTGGAAAAGCTTATAGATATCATTAACAGGTTCTAATTCCTCAGGGGTCATATAGTGTTCTTCTTCAAACTGAAAGTTGGCTTTTAAGAATTTTATGAAATGAGCTATAGTGATGCAATCGACTTCACAATTTGACCTATAAAAGTATAATTCATGACAATATTCTTGATAAATCATAGCTCTAGGAACTCTATTGAATCTTCTCTTATCATCTAAGACAACCTCTCGATTTTCCACATGTGATAAAAATTTATGTATCGTTACTGCATCATCAAGATAATCTTCAAAGGAGTAAAAACTTGGGGAAATGAGAGCTCTCTTATCTGCTAGCCACCTATCACATGCTCTCTGAAGGTCAAAGTAGAAAGGTGCACTATCGAGATCCAGGATTCTAGACAAGTCAAACCTTATGATTTTCTTAAGTTCAGGTTCGTGATATTTTATGATGTCTAATATTTTCCAAAGTTCGTTCCACTATTCTAAGGAGAAAACGTCGGTGGGTCCAAGTATTTGAGAAATTTCTTGTGTGTCTAATAATAATTTAACATTTATAAGTACAACTCTTCTACTATTGTAATCTACCATCTATGAATTTCACTAAAGTATGCAAGTTTAACTGATGGTTTTTCTTTTTGGACTTTTGTTTTGTTTTGTAATTTTTATGCCTTTTTATGTTTTTATGAATCAGAAATATGCCTAATGTATTCACGTCGGGTTCACCAAAGAATGTAGGTCTAAAATTCATGCACTCCTTTCCTCCAGGCTGATGGATCCATGCCTCAAAGGGGAGTGGGGGAATAGTAGATCTACACCTCAGAGAGAGGCACTTAATTGTACCTTCTTATGGTGATTTTTTGATGAATTGTTTAGGGTTCACCAGGAAATATTTTATGGTAGTTTCCATGCCTAGGTTTTAGGATTTGTTTTGATGTGTTCCTTTTATCAAATCTCAAATACACCTAGTTTTGGCCAATATGCAACTACTTTAATCTATATGCAATTTTATTTCATATGTAAGCAAAAAACAACAGAAAAACAAAATCCTAATGGATGATGCAGTGCTTAAAAAGTGATAAAAGACCCTTATCTGTATCCAAAAGTTCGATGGAGGTTCTAATTTTTTATTGTAGTCCAGATCGTATGCAATAGGGCAAAATCATACGAATCGAGCAAGATCGTACGAATACGATTCAAAATCGTACTATCCGATCAGAGATCAGATGATCCGATCTTGACAGAATCTTGCAGCTTCATGGGTAAAATGCAGAAGATAGAAAATAGTGGATGCAAATGATGTTTCTAAGCATGAATTGAATTATATGTCGGCTATTGCATATTGAAATGATCAGGATTAACACATGCATGTATCAAAGCTATGTGAAGTATGCGGTTATATGCAGATTTGGTGAACTCCAAGGATATAAATAATTAAATTTAATACCCTATGCAAATGGAAATGATCAAATTATGCTAAGTATGAAGAATAAATCTTAGAAAATGCAAACCAGTATCATAAATTACCCCCAAGTGACCTCAGAGCAAAATCGTACTATCTACGCAAAATCGTATGCTTTCGACGCAAAATCATATTGTCCTATTCTTGATCGTAACCTTTCGATCCTGCATGAAACATAAAAGTGCCTAGGACTAATGCCAAAAACTCTGTGATTTTGAGTGCAAAATGAAGTCAGAATGCCAATTGCGCCAGGGGAGATCAGAGAGGAGGAGTGTCTGATTAAATAGGCTGATCCAATCAACCAAAATGGGCTGGGAATAATTTGGTTATAACTCCTTCCAATCTGGGCTTGATCGGACGAATCCGATCTCGCAACCATCGTACGGTTGCACAGATAGAGACAAAAATTGTTAAAACAAAATTTGTCACCTTGCTGAGTTAAGCCTTTCAATTTTGAGCAAAATCGTATGCATACGATCAGGGATCGTATCGTACAATTCAAGATCATATCGTATGATTCAGGATCGTATCGTATGATCTTGTCCAGATTGCTTGATTTCTCCAAGGGGCACAAAAATCGAGGCAATCAGCTAGAGGCTCATTTTTACAGGTTGTTTGTCTTTAGTGCAAATTATAATGAGTCATTTTTAGGGTGCTACAATAGTTGATTTGTAATTCAATAATTGATCAGCAAATCTATAACCAATCAGTTTTGCTGATAGATAGTCATCTATAACTAATCAAAACTATGTCACACTTATCTTCAATCAATCGATAAATATTTTGATAGACAGAATTCTACAACTAATCATTTTTTGTTGATAAATAATCCTTTAGAACCAATCGGTATTGTGTCACATTTCTCTCCAACCAATTCGTAAATTTTTTGATAGATGATATTCTACAACTGATCAATTTTTATTGACAGATAGTCCTTTGTAATATATCATCACTGTCTCACACTTCTCTATAATTGATCGACATTGTGTCATGATTCTATGTGATCGATCGACAAATATTTTTATTGATAGACCTTTGCAATCGATTAAATTTTTGTTGATAGAAAATAATAGTGTTTTGTTTTTTGGTCTACTACAAGGTTTTCACTACTTCAGATTTATTTTCAAGGACTTTTAGTGTTTTAGATGCATGTTTATCAGTACCATGTTAGGTATTTATACAGGCAGTATAAGTGGAAAATTTGGCAAGAAAAACAAAATTATTTATAATTTGTAGGTGAAAGGTCCATGGATTTGGGAAAAAGTGGTTGGCAAATTAAAATAAAAATAAAAAAAATTATTATCACCGTCGAGCGAGCCGACCCCCAAAAAAATTGCACCCCATAATTTTTAGGTGAATGGGCCCTAGTGAAAGGTCCCAAGATTAGCCAATTTTTAAAACTTGAAAATTCTAATATTATGAATTAACGATGATTCACCATTATGCATAACTCTACTAGGAAGTTTAGAAACATGATCTCCATTAATTTTAAGGGCTTTAATTCCCAAAAATTTATTGCGATGATGCAAGCATTGAAAGAACTCCTTGGTCACCCTATGTCCAAATTTGAGCCAGTGTAAACTTGCCTTGATTTGCGCTTCTTTGGCATCATAGTGCTCTATCATAAAAATTTGGTGTTTAACCATAACAAGGTGCCTCTGAAGCTCCTCATTGAAAGGATTGGACTAAAGCTAAGTTGAGTCCACTTTCAACTCCCACTTAAGAACAACATTGGATTGACGATAAATCTTAGCAATCTTACACCCAAGTGAGCATAGAAAGCTAGTAGTGCACTGGATAGTAGCATTCCACAAATCAATATAGATTAAGGCCCCTTTCAGTCTAGGGACTAGGTTCCAAATTCTAATAACATAGACCCTCAACATGGGGTGGTGCAAAATAGAGGTATTAAGATAAAATTGCGAGCAAGAAATAGGCGTGGAGGCAGAAGAAACCAAAGTGGAAAATGAAATGGGAGAATGGCTAGACAAGTAGAGATTAGAGTGGACAAAGATAAAGGGAGAAGAAGATGAGGGTTTCTCAAAGGAGAGAATATTAGAATATGATAGGATGGTTTTATCAAATATTTTCAAAACATGACTCTCACCATGTTTATTGGTAGACCACATACAAGACTAAAATAGTTTATGGAACCAAGAATAATATGAGGTATGGTGTATCATCTATTACTTTTAAATTTAAATTTTGAACTTTCTATTTAAAATCAAATTTAACAACATTCAAGAAAAAAAATTAAAAACATTTAATAAAAGACTTGTCTTCTTGTAAATATTGTCAACACTAACAGTTATAAATGTTTGAAAACATCAAGTGGTTTAACAATTTTTTTAAGTAGTAGAGAGACCTTGAAGTTATCGGTTATTTTTACCCATAAAATTAATATTGAAAATCTTTAAAAAATTTCAAGTGAATGTCATTTGAAATGAGATATAAAGATAAGGGATATTTTTTCAAATAAATGTAACATTCATCGTGAGCATTTTTTATTAATGATCTTGAGAATTTTATTAATGAGGTTTTGGTTCAATGGTTGAGATATATGAGTGATGTAGTTCACACCAAAGTTTAAATATGGAAAATTCCAAAGGGTTGTATAGATTAATTAATGACACCCAATCTCGAGATACTGTAAATTGGTTTGAGGAACCAATCAAAATATTTTATATATCAACTCTCTCCTATTTATTTGTTTGTATAAAGAATTTGTACTACTCAAGATTACAATAGCTAGATATTGTTGCTTAGTAAAGGATATTGTTGTCTAAGTCTTAATTTTATAATGTTGAAATTGATAATATTTTTAGATACAGTAAATTATTTATTTAAGTTAAATAAAATGAAAATAAATAAAAATAATATAATAAATGTCTTTAAGAACCACAACTATTCACTATCTATAAATTATATTGTACAACACTTTAATAAAAATAATAAGACTATGATAAAATGGACACCTATAGTCATAAATATTCACTAACGATAGATTATATTACATAACACTCTTAGAAAAAAAAGAGTGTGACTAGTATTTATAACAATACAAAAATAACAAAACTATATCATAGAATTTAACCTAAATTAACACAAAAAAAAAAATGTTAAATTAATAACAAGTATTAAATAGCATTTATCCATAACAAAATTAACTATAATCCATTAAATTTACATAATAAATTATTTAAAAAATATTGAATACATTACATAATGAGATTTCATTAAACCTTTCCAGTAAATAAAAATATATAATATTTATTATGAATAAATCAATTTTCATCTTTTTAGAGGCCTCCCACTCCCAAGATTCCAAGTTCTCATTCTCTGAGCATGAGACCTCCTCTTTTCCTATGTTTTCTGCTATCTAGAGATGATATTGGTCAATCATGGGGCTTGGTATTTTTCTTTGTTGTATCACTCTTTTGGTGTTTGTTGGGCTGATGAACGTGGTCCTTTTTTGATGTGGATCATTAGTGCCTCTTTGGTGGTCAGTTAGTTCTTTTCTTGTTTGAGGTGTGAGGTGATATGATGGGATTTTTTCTCCATGGTTCTAGTTGATCTTGGGGAAAGACTAAGTGCTTTCACAATGTGGAGAAAGGGTTTTAAGGATGGCCTCATGGCTAGGAAGCTGTGGAAGGGGGTTTTCTTGCTTTTATGAGGTGTAAGGTGGTTCAGTGGGATCTTTCTCCATGGTTCTATTTGGTCTTGGAGGAGAGAACATACACTTTTATGATATGGACAAAGGGTTCTAAGGACAACCTCCTAGCCAGGTAGTGGTGGAATGGAGTTGTCTCAGTTTGTATGAGATGTGAGGTGGTCAAATGGGCTTTTTATCCATGGTTTTGGTTGGTCTTGGGGGAGATACCAGGAACTTTCACAACATGGATAAAGGTATCTAAGAACGACCTCTTGGTCAAGTAGTGGTGGAAGGGGGTTGTGTAGTTATGTGCCTTATTTTTTAGAGGTGTTTCGATAGACCATTTTATCTATGATTTGTTTGTGGTCTTGGAGGGAGAGCTTGGGCTTCCATGCTAGCCATGGAGGAGTGGTTTTAGAAGTTGTCTCTTGGTCATATAACCTTGGCCTTTACCCATATTTTGAGGGAATCTCGATGAGCCTTCTATTTGTGGTATTTTTTGGTCTCGTAGGGGGAGAGATCATGCAGTTACTTGATGGCTACAATAGAGGGGTTTTAGTGATGGTTCCATGGGTTGAATCTTGAGGGGTTGGGGTCTCTAGCTCATATGATGAGGAGCATGTCCCATTTAATCTTGTTCTCTATAGATTTGAGTGGTATTGGGGAGAGACCCTATGCTTCCATGATGGTTATAGAGGAGGAGTTCTAGGTTTTGATTTTTGATCAGGTATTTGGAGGGTCTCTTATGGGTTGTGGAGATGTGTTGGTTGTCCACATATCTTCTGGACATATTTGCATCCAACCCATCTATTTTATTTGGATATGCTTGGGAAATTTAAAGGAGTTTTTTCATCTGTGGTTTCTCTGGGGTGGTCAATTTACTTATTTTTGTGTTGAGATGGAGTTATCTTGACATAAGGAGACATTCCTATGATGCATATTCATGTTTCATGTGGATATCATTTTCCTAAGATTATTCTAAGGATGATTCTCTATTTCTTTGGCTTGATTGTACTTCAATCGGACCTCTTCCAAGCTAACATCATTTCTAGGTTTCTTAGGAGTGGATGTCCTTATGTCTGGTAGTTGTTTACTACTCTAAGGGTCCTCCCTATTCGTGAAGTTTCTCTTGGGATAATTTCATCTCCCAAGATGCTTACCTTGATGTTTTGAGCTATATTTCCTTATTTAGGTGGGAAAACTCTTTTTTAAACTATCTTTGTTTTTTTATTTGTAGTTTATCCTTTGAAGAATGTCTTATCATTTTAGTTGTTCCTTGTTTGTCTCTAAGAGATAATATCTTTTATTTCTCCTTTATTGTTTAGGGATCTTTTCAAAACCCCTTTATTTAATAAATCATTGTAAATTCAAATTCAACACGTACGAACACAATAAAATACATGTATGAAGGTCAAAAGGTTTTAAGAGTATAATAATTCTAGGTTATTGGTCACCACAATCATGAAGGAATTCTTTAGAATTGCATGGAACCATATCTACCGTGAGAATAGGTACCATAGCTCATTATATGGGGCAATTTTTGGACTACGAACCATTTTGTTAGGATCAATGCAACTATATTTTATTTGATAATATATCATCTGAAAAGAAAATTATAATAAATCTCTTAAAATTTAAGTTTTTTTGAAGAACACAAGCTTATACTAAGAGGGGGGTGAAGAGTATAGTACCAAAATTTAATTTTCTTTTTGAAACAATATTATCCAATTTTATCAATGGAAATATCAATAGTAGTAATCAAAGAAATGCACAAATCATCACACACAATAGAGACATCAATTTAGCATGGTTCACCCAATGTGGGCTACTCCACAGTGAAAATATTTCTACTAAATTTTCTCAACAAATCCTCTTGGGAATCACTTTCCTATTACAATGTTTATGGACCTATGTCAAAAGGAGACACCAATAGCCTAATGATTTATTTGTGGATCTCTCTCCATAGGAGAAATCTCTCTCCTTTTCTATGATTTGTGGAACTTGATCCAGGAGAACTCTTTCTCCTCAACTTGTTTGTGGGTATCTCTCCACAGAAGAACTCTATCTTACCAACTACTTTGTAGATCACTCTCCATAGGAGAACTCTTTTCCCTTGATCTAGTTCATGGATATTTATCCAAAAGAGAACTCTTTCTCCTCTACTCTATCTAGTGATCTTATAGAAGACTACTACCTCCACTACATTGGCTTGTGGATATCTCTCCACAAAATACCTTTGTACTCACTCATAAGACCTCTATACTCAATACCCTAGCTAATGGATTTATATGCCCTATAGACTACTATCCTCTAATCTGTCATCTCCAAAGCTTAATCTCAAATCTATCTCAAATCTGCACCAAACATTATCCTTAGTCTAGTACAAATCTTCTCTAACTCTGTATTAGGTCTAGCAAAAATTTGCTCTCAATTTGCACCAAAGTATATCCTCAAGCCTTAACACAAAGATTGATCCAATCACAAATCAACTCTTCTTATATTTACCCCAAGCCTTAACACAAATCTTGAACAAATCAATCAATCATCTCTACTCTCAAGTATTCACAAAGACTTGCCTGAATTTTATTCTCAATTCTTCACTAAGACTTGTCTCAAATATACTCTCAAGTATTCACTAAGACTTGCCTCAACTTTACCTATAGTTCCTCTCAAGAACTTGCTCAATCTGCTCTCAAGTCTTCACAAAGACTTGTCTCAAATCTGCCTATAAGCTTTCATAAAAGCTTGCTCAACTCTGTCCTTAAGCTTTCACAAAAGCTTACTCAAATCTATCCTTAAGCTTTAACAAAAGCTTACTCAAATATACTCAAACACATGCTCAAAACATCTTATAATATATGTTCAATCAATCTCAAATCTTTCACACAATGTTATCAATTATTTTGTCTAACCTTCAAAGCAATTCCTTTAACTTGAAGAAGTTTAGACATATTCTACTCAGAATTTGTTTAACCTCTAGAACATATAGAGAATGATGTACTCTATCAAAAACTCAATATGTTCTACTCAAACATTAAGTCTATTGCTTTCACAAATATAGTTTCTAAAGTTTGTACAATCACTTTCAATATCACTCAAACCAATGCTCAAGAATTTTACTCATTCATTCAATCAATGAAACACAACTTGCTCACAAACCATAAACAAGTGTTTTCATACTTCTTCAAACAAGGTGCACAAAGTGGGTTTCAAACCCTAACTCAAATAGTCCTCAATCTCTATCTCAAATTATCTCTAAACATTCACCAATGAAGTATTTAATAATTCACTCAATATTTCCAACAATGCTTACCAAACAATCCTTTTCACTCCATCTTGTATTTCACAACATTCATTCCAATATTTCAAACAAAAGATGATGTGCCCATACCCTTTTTTTTTTATGGATATAATATCTTCAAAACCTGTCTTAATCACAATAAAATCCTCTTTGCCAATTTCAAGGTTAGATAGCAACAATCTATCTCAATATTTCCACACAAATATTCTCCTCAATATTTATTTCACCATACAAAAATATCAAGTCTCAAGTACACCTTATAATCTCCAAACTTCTCAAAATAACATTCAACATATAAAAATCAAATTCCTTTGTTAACACCTTATAAACTCCAAACTTTTAAAATAACATTCAACATATCAAATTCCTTTGTTAACACCTTATAACTCCAATCCTTTATTTATTTTTCTAAGCAACAAAAATATAAAATATTTTTCAATTAACCTTATGACTCCCTATGCATTCCACCTATGCATTTAAAATTATCATGTGGCCTCTATATCATTTGCGCCTTCCAAACCTTGGCGAATTTAATTAAAAATAAAAAGTGCTTACCTGATAATCTTTAGCCCACGTCTCAAACACTATTGTGCATGTTTTTTGACTATGCCCAAACTCAAACTCGTGACCAACTACCATCGTAGCATCTTAGCCCAAGGTTAAGCTGCCACCTGGGCTATACATCCTGACGTGAACCTCAGTTCACGCACTCCTACTAATGCCTCCGTAGGAATTCGACAAAAACCAAAACACATCTTCCTCCTTTGCAAAACATATCATGTGGGATTTGAAACCATGACCTCTCCTGCACAAGCGTCTTAGCAAGTCTTTGATGACCGTCTACGCTACCCAACACCTTGGCAATGGGTTTTGTGTTTCACTCAAATTTCAACATGATTTATGCCTCCCTCAATTAAAAAGCACGTGAATCCTCTTCTCCTTTCACAATGCAGCACACAAATTATATGTCAACTTAGGCATTCGAATAACATTGGTTTTTTTAAATGAAATTCATTTTCCCTTTTTTATACTTTGTTCTTTGCACTTCAACACATCGACACATTCGATTTTTGAATTTCTAATTCGAATTTAAAAATTAAACCTTGGTGCCTTTTGTTTATTTAAATTAAAATTTTAACCATAGGTTAAAATATTTTAATTTAAATAAATTAAATAAAAACCGTTATAATCTACTCAATGGGTCTTTTCAAGGATAAATTATTTTAATGATTCCTTGGACATCGTTTTTCTTCACCCTTCACCTCTTCTTTTTGCTCAAAATATTATAATATTAAATATTATAATATTATTATTTCTTTTTAAACTGTTTCTCTTCCCCTTGGGTCTTCTACCTTTTAAATCTTTTTAGGTATATAATATTTAAAATAAATATTATACCCTTTTTATTTTAACCATTTCCTTGCCTTTTGGAAAATCAACCTTGTGACATCAATGACAACAAAACTAGACATCGAACCTCTTGACATCACTGACAACAAAACTTGCTCAAATTTTTAACATTTTTTTTATTACATAGGAGAGTTGGTCACAACCACACTATTTTTAGTAATTGACAAGTGTAGGGTTCAAACCATAGGGATTGCTCCCACCAAACCTATTCCACCTTGTTATTCTTGATCTAGTGTTAAGGGGACCACTGATCGTTCAAGATTCTTATCATCATTTTCGGTTTATTTCGCCTTGTTATTGTTGATCTAGCGTTAATGGGACCACCAATCATTCAAGATTCTTACCATCATTGTTGGTCTAGTGTACACTCAGAGGATTTAGATCAGACTACTATCTTTACAAACAAACTCCCCGGAAGTTTGAACCTAGATGTCTTATTGATAAGTACCTAGCCAAACAAAAACTTATCAATCCACTGACCTTCATATAAATAACTATTTAAAAATGTCACTTAAAATATAAAAAATAAAAAACATAACACTAAACGTCTTAAAATTAAAAGTAAAAAAACTGACAACAAAAACCACTGCCGTCATGCCGCTAGAAAACAGCTGCTAACATGCCATTAGAATTTCACGCGTCAAGTTTGAAAATTTGAAATTTCATGCATGAACAAGAAAGATGCTACTGCCAGCTGTGCCCATAAACAATAGATTCCTAATATCATCTTTAAAAGAGGCTATCTAAAGCTACGTAAGAGACGAAAATCCAGAGACGATTTCCGCCTTAAACTTTAGTAACAACTAAAAAAAGATTGTTGAGTGGTGAGATAAGATAAGATAGCATAATACTTTGGGGTTTGGTTTTTTTTTAACCGTAGTTTTTCTTTTTATGTTAATTCTTTATTAATAAGTGTTGTTATCGATTTTACCAAAAGTCGTGGTTGGAAGGAGACTGTTCAGCCTTATGCGTTGGTTGTAAGGGTTTATCACATTATCCAAATAAATTTTAAACAGGTTCCTAAGGGTTAAGCGGATTGGTAATTGTTTTTCTGGCCAAGCATTTACCAAGAAGAGACCTAGGTTCAAACTATGGGAGTATGACTATTTGTTTGAAAAGGTAATAGTTTGATCTAAATCCTCTAAGTGAGTGTCAGACCTACAATAATGATATGAATCATGAGCTGTCATTGGTCCTACACGTTACCATTGGTCCTACACACCATCAACAATAACAACGCGGTATAGGCTTTTTGGGAGCAACCCCTATGTAACCAACTCCTCTAAGTATCAAAAGTAATAATAATAATAATAATAATAATAAACCAAAGATAGTAGTTTGATCTAAATCCTTTGAGTGTGTGTTAGACCAACAATAATAACGAGGTGGTATAGGTTTGTTGGGAGCAATCCCTTTGGTTTGAACCTTGCACTTCTCAACTACTAAAAATAGTGTAGATGTAACCAAATCTCATATGTATAAAAAAAAATTAAAATTAAAAATAATAATAAACCAAAATTTCATTAACCAATTCTCTATATAAAATAATATCATCTATTAAAAGTAAAAATTTAGAGCTCCCAAGGGTTAAGCGGATTAGTAATTATCTATCTGGCCAAGCACTTATCAAGAAGAGACATAGGTTTAAACCTTGAGGACATGTTTGTGTGTTAGATAGATTACACAAATCCCCTATGGTTTTAACCCTCCACTTCTCAACTACTAAAAATAGTGTGGATGTAACAAACTCCCTTATGTAAACCAAAATCACATTAACCGGTGCTCTTTATAAAATAATATCGTCTATTAAAAGTAAAAATTTAGAGCCCTTAAGGGCTAGGTGGATTGATAATTGTCTATTTGGCTAAGCACTTATCAAGAAGAGACCTAGGTTCAAATCTTGAGGGCATGTCTATTGCAAAGGTAGTAGTCTGATCTAAATCCTGAGTTTAACCTGAGTGTGTGTTAGATAGATGACAACGGTACAAATATAAAGTCATTGATGGTCTCCTTTATGTCAAGTCATCAACAATAAGATGGTATAGGTTTTTTGGGAGCAGCCCTATAATTTGAATCCCGCACTTAATAATTACTAAAAATATATATGTAGATGTAACCAACACCCTTATGTATAAATAAATAAATAATAATAATAATTTAAAAATATTACTTTTTTAATAATATTTGATATAAATGAATTACACTTACATTGAATGGAAATATACACTGAATAGAGATTGCATAAACTGATTCAATAATTAGAGATACAACATATTTATTATGCTTTAAAAGTGTTAATAATAAAATGTTTATCTTTACAAATTTTTCAAAAATATAATATTTAAATTATTTTTATTAATAATTATTAGTTTATTTTTATATTATTTATGTAATTTTTTTTATATATTATTATTTTTTAAATATATATGAAAGCACCTCGGGTTGCAAAGACAACGGTTTGGGCTTTGGCTCTTTTTTGGGAGGTCCAAGGTTCAAACTATGGTGTGGGTGAGTGTGTGAGGGGGTGGATGTGTGTCTCCCTGGTAGAGTTGTAACAGATTGGGGTATTCCTAGTCAAAACCCCATCTCTTAATATTACAATATAAATAATGCGAATGTAACCAATTCCATTATGTATGAATAAATAAATAAATAATAATAATAATTTAAAAATATTACCATTTTAATAATATTTGTTGTAAATTAATTACACTTACATTGAACGGAAATATGCATTGAATAGAGATTGCATAAAATGATTAATTAGAGATACAACATATTTATTATACTTTAAAAGTTTTAAAAATAAAATGTCCATCTTTACAACTTTTTCAAAAATATAATATTTAATTTATTTATTTATATTTTTTTAATAATTGTTATTTTATTTTTATTATATTTTTGTAGTTTTTTTAAATATCTATGAAATATAGATTAAAATATTCTAATACCTAATATCTTTTGAGTAGGACTAATACAACCATAAAAAGTAGACTCACTGATATATGAGTCCCAAAAACTTGCCTCATCATGTATCCATCAAGAGATAGTATATACCTCTTTACTATATTGAGGCATATGATGGTCAAAAAGAATCTTGAAATAGACTGACACCTATGATTAAGAGTTTTATAGATTACATATAACTTATAATGACTTTATTTTCAAAAATTCCATCATCAATGATTATTTCCTGGTCATCTAATATTCTTTTGAAGGACAATGGAGTGTGTGTTTTAGCTTCACAATATTTTTCAACATTAAATTTTAAAAAAATCTGAACTAATCCACGTGCATGTGGTTTACCAGCAAGGAAACCATTTGTATTCTCATCCATTTGTATTCTAAATGAGACCCTGGTTCAAGCCCCATGACATATGTGTATAATAATAATTGATTAATAGTAATAATAATATGAATCAATTTTTTATTTTTTCTTTACATAGGGTAAAATTTTGCTATATAATGTCCTCTTAACATGTGTTAGATTTTGAAGCTTAAAACTTAAAGCAAAATAACCACAAAATCTAAAATAAAGTTGCTATATAAAATTTATGATAATGACAATATTCTAATCATTTAAAAATCATAAATAACTGCTACAACTTATAAAATGGCCATTACCAAATGCTCACGAAAATAGTATTTTGATATAGAATAGAGATCTCAAATACACCATACTTCCACACACTCTCACTCTACATTGTTTCTCACACACACACGCATAGACACATATATAAAGGAATGTGACTCTTCGTATGAAGTACTCTTGGCCTTCACTTTTCTTGAGACTCTTCACTTTCCTACTCTAAGGACACATGTGTACTCTTACATAAAGGATACTTGTGCACATCTACACTCATCATACTTGCACACTTAACTACAAGGCACTTGTGCATTTCCTGTATATTATTACATTACATAAAGTAAACACTCACTATCTAATCTAAGACACACTCCTAATCTAAATATGTACCCAAGGTGGTACATTGGCATGTACCAAATAATGTAATATAATCCAATAACATGTTTATCATATGATGCAATTAAGACATATCCGTCCACTCATAGTTGATATATCATATTCTCAAATCTCTATTTGCCAACATGTTCTATCACTACGATTTTTCAAATCATAAATTCTACATTGGTGCAAGTTGTAACACTTTTCCTTTATATGACATAATCTTACATAATAATTATAATTACATCCTTGTTGACTTTGTGTACTTTAATCTATACTTATTTCATATGCCTCAAAAGTTAGACGCTCATTTTATAGGTACAATTATTTATGGATAAATTTAATTACTTTAGTTTATTTTCTTATATATCGAAGGTCTTCATGTTTTGACCTCATACATAAAACCAAGCTGAAATTTTTTTCAAATGCTAAAGTTTAAATAGGACTCAATTACCCAAAATACATGAACCATACATATGAATCACACATGAGGATGAATAGGTATGATGGAATCAAATATGCTAACTAATCCTAATAATAGCTAACTAAATATCAACTATGTGCTAAGGCTAGCTAACGGCCAACGTAGCCATCTAGCTAGAAGCCTACGTGAGTTGAAGACATGTTAGATAATTTGCAAGTAATATAACCTAGGAACTGTATAAAATAAACCTAGGAATATGGTTGTGATACCCTCACCATACCTCCCCACTCAAGAAGCCGTGGACTCCATTGCTTTTATAATACAAGTAGAACGGTGAGTCACAAAATGCTGCATATATATCTCATAATCAGTCAAAAGAAGATTGTGTAAGCCTCGAGACATATATGTGAAGAAACAACACCAAGAAATCATTTGATCACCAAGTTAAGGACTAGTACAAGGAATGAGACACTGTGATCCTCACAATCTTATAACACTCATAGGCCTTAGTAGCGATCTACATAGGTGATCCATAGCAAATGTGAGATAATTCATGAAGACTGCAAATGGATTTAATCCCACCAAATGAACTTGCAGCACTAAAAATTGCAATCACAATATCCAAATTTAATCCTGCAATACACACAAGGGTTATACACCAAATTTTTTGCTGATAAAAAACCTCTCAAATTTAGATTCGAACGATAATAGGGCCAAAATAAGAAATCACTTCTTCTTGATCCTAGAAATAGAAATTTCTCACAGTGATCTAGTACGGTAGTAGATAGGGGAGGGCATGACATAATTCTTCCACACTTGGGAATTATGAGCCTCACAATACTACAACACTCATAGGCCTTAGCAGTGATCCACACAGGTGATAAGTCAATGGCCAACCTATCGCCAATCATATCACTAGCTTGCTTTCTTGTAGAGTGAAACTAGGAATATGTCAATTTTGTCATAGGGTTTTGCTCATGCCACCAAAACCAACAATGAACCAACCTTTAAAAGTTGTAGAGCTTCCATAAAAAGTCTTTCGGGTCATCTAAAATTACTCCAATGACCAACACATAGTATCTCAATCCGTCAAATGAGAATATGCCTACAAGTTAGCTTAGCATTTAATAGAGTGATGATTACGATCACTGGAATATAGTTTTATCTATAATGTAAAGTAGCACAAGCCACTTGTCCTCTACGTTCAAATAATCACTACAAAATTCTATGTCACCTTTACTTCTGTGGATTGCACTTCAGTTCGATCAGGGACAAGCAGTTTTCCAACTACATCACATAGTCATGGAGGTAAATTAACCCACATGTGAGATGCAGGGTACTATTAAGTGCTTTAAAAGTAAAAAGAGTCTCTTGTTTACTCGACCACAACTTGATTATCAGGATTCCATTTTATGGGGATCCTGGTGGTCTCAAGACTTCCATGTGACCTTCCTAGAGGCCAAAGGCTGCTTAGAATCAATCTTGTGCTTTCTTAACCGACATACTTATCATGGTTTCTTGATTCATATGCATCCCGACCAGCCCTACAATGCATGGTCTTACTATTGGTTCAAAATATTCCTATGGTTGGTTATTGCACCCAAGACATGACCAACATTGAATAAACGGTCATACTGCAAGGTTTAACTAATCTAATCTCCAAAAGAGGTTGGTTTCTTTGAGGAGTTCTAACTATCTTGAATGTAACCTGAGGAGGAAGAAAAGAATACTAGAAAGGAATTTAATTTAGTTGAAGCTAGAACTTGATATGGTATAGATTAAGCAACAACAAGAAATGAACAAAACCATGAAATGAAGCAACTACCATGACCTCTTAACAGACCAACCATTAATTCACCATACATAGAACACAATTAAAATAGTATTTAGCTTCACAGATTAGTAGTTCTAGGACTAAGAAATAATTGTGAACAAGAATCCAAAAATAAGAATTAATATCACGTATATTTACTCAACTAAATTAGAAACATCCATTCTTTCATACATACTTGTTCTGCAAGATATTTGAACCATACGTTAATAGAGATCATTATAGTATATTCTCGTTCTAAAATTTAAGTCCATACAACTTGTAAATGCCTAAGAACCGACCCTTTAATAAGAGGTCAATACTCTTTTTTAACCTCTTGGTGGTTTAATATTTCAAAATACATAGTTTAGTTAAAATTGTTGCAATAATAAGCCAGGTGATCAATCTGGTACAAACATTCTACACTGTCATTGGTCTGGAGATGAATAGAGAAATGAGGCTCTAACTATAATATGATTTCTCCATGTGCGTTGGTGGGTAGTGGAGGTGGTCTAGAACTCTGATCCATTCATTTTTCTCCATGTGCATCTATCTCCATTGATTTTGCAACGACCATATTAAACTAAAAATGTCATTGTCCTTACTGTAGCTAGTAATGATCGAGTAGTGGATTTACGACTTGTCATGAATTCATGATGTTCTCCTATGTTTGAGCCTCTCTAATATTTATTTCTTACAAAAACTCAATCGATCATGAAATTGTGATGCTTCTTGGCTTTGGGCCTTTATCTTGCTCCTCACTAGAAAAAAATTCATCCATCATGGAACCATGATGTTTTTCAGCTTTCAACCTCTTCCTTGCACTTTGCTAGCAAAAACTTGGCATGTCATCGAATCATGACATATTTTGGCTCTTGGACCTTTTCTTGCTCTTTTCCAGTAAAAACTTATCTTGTCATGGAATCGTGACGCTTTTTGTATTTTGGTCTCTTTCTTGCACTTTGCTAGCGAAAACTCGACTGATCGTGGAATCACGATGCTTTTCAGCTTTCTACCTCTTCCTTTTATTTTTTTGGGAAAAAAAATCAAAATCTAAAACAATACATTTCACAAGGATTTCCAAGTGATCCAAGCTAGCACATCATACAAAATAATAATAAATCCACCAAGGAAATCCATGGATCATTCTGACAACAACTTCGACAAGACATAAGAACCCATGATAATCAGGTTTCTACACCTTGAAATTATCTTTCCTAGTACTCATGAATTAACTAAGTAAAGAGTCTGGATTTCTCCTGATCAAGATCATTCTAGCTATCATATTTCCAGTAAGGTAATCCTTTAGAACCCCACTTCACCAAACAATCAACCACTCTATTATGTTCTCTTGGGATATGAATAAAATTAATTTCAACAAAATTCTTATCTAAGCTCAAAATCTATTTCACTATTCTAGCCATAAAATAGGAAGTATCCTAAAAATACTTTTTGTTCTGAAGAGACACCACTATCATGGAATCATATTCAGAAATAACCCTTCTCCATCCCAAAGAAAAAGTTATTTCCAATGCATGGAGAATTGACAATTCCTCCATATGATTATTCTAATGAATTCCCTTGTACACATAGAAAAATATTTGGGCCACACCCTCACTATCACGACCAATTCATCCTATACCAACATTACATGGGTTTCCCATGGAAGAACCATCTATGTTTATTTATATAACACTCCTAGATCTATTGACCTTCAACGAACCAATCCCCCTAATAGGGCCTCTATTTGTAGTTGGTGATGATAAATAAATCTCCAATATTTTGATAATATACCATTCAGAGGAAGTAAGAGGAGAAATCAGAACACACTTGGACTCAATAGTCTCCTTAACCATCCTTTTGACTCTGAGCCATACCTGTAAGGCTCCAAGTTAACATCTTTGAAAAATTCTTCGGTTGTGTTCCAACCAAATTTACCAAAATATGAAGGAAAAATATCCTAGGTAGTTTTAAGACATGAAGCAGAGACAAGGGGTCTACTAGAGATTTCCCAAAAATTAAAAATATAAGTAGCATGGATGATGGAATTTTTCCAAATCTGCCACCACAAGTTCCAGACCTCCAGGGAATATGAGCATTGGAAGAAAATATGGGGAATGGTTTTTTCATTATTTCCATAAAGAAAACATAGTGAAGGACCTTAAAAACCTCTTTTCTGAATAGTATCCCAAGTTGAACATTTTTTCTTACATAGAAGCCAAAGAAAAAATTACATTTGGTCCAACCAAACTTATTCTAAATATTCTTCCACCAGGGGGACACAATATCCTCTCTTCTCTGCATAATAAGGGTTTGATAACCCAAAGCAATGATGTATTTACCTTTTGAATTATGGTCCTAAGAAATAATATCAGAGTCTTCAATAGAACAACATGGTCTCTCAACCAAAATAGAAGCTAGGGTGTCATGATCCTCAGGATAGCCATCCTCAATCCAACCCTATGAATCCGACCAGGAGTGAGTAAAAGAACTTCCAAGAGGACTTTGTCAGCCACTTTAGAACAACCTACATCAAAAAAAATATCCCGAAGAAGATGAAGGTGGAGGAAAGAAGAAAGGATAGGAGGATGATTATCCCAAGAATCTTCCCAAAATAAGGCATTGTTTCCCTTATTAAAAATCCAAAAGAGACCCTTCTTAATAAGCATGACACCTTTTTTTAGAGTGTCCCAAACAATGGAACCTTTCCCCCTTAGCTCCAATCTTGGAATCTCATCAACTGGAGAACCACAAAAATATTAAGGCTAAGAATTTTATCCCAGAGATGATCAGGATTACTGCACCACCTCCAATAAATTTTAGTAGCCAAAGTGAGACTATTCAAATTGGATTACCTCAAACCAATACCGCCCATATCTTTAGGGCAACACACAGTATCCTAACTGACCAGGCTCCATTTATTACAGTCCACATTTTTTTCCCATAATTTTTTTCTAGAAATAGAATCAAATTCTTTGATAAAGCACTTAGGAGAAGCCAAGATAGAAAACTTTTAACTAGGCAAATCATGAAGGATAGACTCCAAAAGTTTTAATCTACCAACAAATAATAGCCACTGAAAATTCCAATGATTAACCCTTGATCAAAATCTATCCAAAATACTTTTCCAATAATCCCTTCCAAGATTTTTAGAAGAAATAGGAATCCCTAAATTATCCACTCGAAAACAACCCACATAAAAACGTAGAATATTAGCAATCCTATGTTGAATCCGACCATCCATATTGAAGAAGAATATATTTGATTTCTCTTAATTAATCATTTGACCAGAGGTAGATACATAAATATCTAAAACCTTCCTAAAATTCATTGCTTCCTCAATTTTTTCCCTCTCCATTAGATCAATATCATCAACAAACTAAATATGATACTAGGATAAAGAATTCTCTACCCTAGACCATCCTTGGATAGCACCACGATTATGAAAACCCTTGAGAAATCTGCCCAGACCTTCAGCCATAAGGATGAAAATATAGGGGGAAAATGGATCTCCTTTATGAATCCCCTAGAGGATAAGAAGAAATTGGATGGTAAACCATTGATTAAAACTGTGAAGGAGGAAAATTCACACAACCCATGACCCATTCAATCCAATTATACGAGAACCCAAAATCTTGAAGGATGTTCTGCAAAAAATGCCAGCTAACTCTTTCATAAGCCTTGGACATATCAATATTAATGAACATAGCCTTTTCCTTAGAGATATCCATAGAGTGAATAGCTTCAGCAAAATCACCACCCCATCCAAAATCTAACAATCCTTAACAAACACACCTTACCCAGAGGAAATAAGAAAACCAAGAACTTTATTTAGCCGATCTACAATAATCTTGGTAATAATTTTGTAAGTAATATTGCATAGGGAAAGATAATGGAAAGAACCCAATGAGCTAGCATTTTCATATTTGGGAATAAGAGCAGGGAAGGTTGAATTAAAAGCTTTAAGCATTTTATTGACTTGGGATTCCTGAATAAATTTTAGCAGATCAAAATAAAACACTTCCAAAAATTCTTGGAAACAATCTATAGGGAAACCATCATGTCTATGTGCTTTACCTTTTTCATTTGAAAAACCACCTCTTTAATTTCCTTCATAGAGATGGGATCCATTAGCATCTTATTCATATAATTAGATACCATCCAAGGAATACAATCCAAAATAAGCCTCATATTAACAACATCATGAGGACCCTACTTGAAGAAAAGAGAGGAGAAGAACCTAACTGCTTCATTAAAGATATCTTCAAAGGATGAGAGAGTTTCCCCCTGATCAGAAGTAAGTGAGACTATAGCATTACCATTCATGTGGTATTTAACTGAATTGTAAAAAAAGAGGTGTTTCCATCCCCTTCCAATAACCAATCAATCCAAGATTTCTTATTCCAAAAAATCTCCTCACGAAGCTCCCATTCAACGAGTTTACTAGAAAGGGAAGCTTCCATTTACAACATATCCTTTTTCAATCCTTCATATTTAATTTGAAAAGTGATCTCCTCTAGGCTATCCTGTAGTTGATTTTTCTTCTAAAAAATATTTCCATAATAAAATATGTTCCATTTCCCAAGTTTGAATTTGGCAAACTGGAGGCTTGTGAAAAAGTAAACACAGCAGTGCCAGTTGGGTTTCCCTTCAACCCCCCATCTCTCGACATATTCATACAAATCATTATACCTGAGACACATAAGTTAAAATTTAAAAGGCAGATTTCTTTGCAATGAGAATCTCGAGGATTGAAAGAAAATGGGCTAGTGATCAGAGCTCCTCCAGCCTAGAATATATAATAATGAAGTCCAACTATCATAAAATCAACTATCTTAAGTAAGGAATCAATTCAATATTTTAGAAATAAAATCTTTTTCACATCTTCTATTAGTCCAAGTAAAGATCCCATTTCCAGTCTTCACATCAACAAGATTACGAAAAGAAATATTGACCCACATCAAATTAGAAGAAGGACCCAAACACTCCACACCACCATTATTCTCCTCCAAGGATATGATATAATTAAAATCCCTAGCCACAATCCAAGGATAATTGGGAGAAATATATCGAATGAATATAAGATGATTCCATATGATAATTTTACCTGATAAATCACTAGGGGCATACACATTAGATAGAAGAATAGAAGATCCAAATGAAAATCAAATAGCAACCATAAAGAGATATTTTCTGCTACCCACACACCAAGGGGTATTTAAGCTTTGTGGATCCCACAAACATGCAATAACACCCACCAAACCCTGGGCTCCAATAGCAATATAGTGACCACATTTCCATACCTTAGAAGCAATTCTAACCATATATTCACAAGATAATTTTATTTCCTAGATGAAAACAATATCGGTTCTATGATATCTGATCAAATTCTAAGTAGTTTTTTGTCTAGGGTTGCTACCCAAACCCCTAACATTCCAAGATACCACTTTCATTTTTGGGGAATAGATAATTGAGAATATAATGTCTTAACAACACCAGACTCAACTAAGGATTCCCCTATCAATTTCACTTTTTATTGATCATTATTTCTTCCTGCTTTTATCACCTTCTCCACCCCATATTTTTTTTATAGTTTTTGGATGAATACCTAACACAGAAGAAACTTTATTTTTCTCTTCCTCTCTAAAAATACTATCCTAGGAGGGTTCAAACCTAGTCTCATCCTCATTTACCTCAATCAAGTTTTTATCCAAAGGGGAATGATCAAGAATTTTATCAACACAATATGAAACCTCTTTGGACTTATATTCATTTCCTACGAGAGGGTTATTAGGCACCACCCCTTCATTATCAAAAATTTGCATTTCAAAAGAAGGATTTAGAAAATAACAAGTACCTGACTCTTGAATACAAGAATCCATATTACCTTCTATTGTGGTTGATCCACAACACACCCCACTTGGTGGGGACCCACCTTTTTGCAGGTTTTCAGGAAGGATCTCAGTGACCCAGATGCCAGAATTGAAGAAAAAGAGAAAATGCACAAGTGTAGAAAGGGGTCGCGAAATCGCGACAGGTAGCGAAATCGCGACATGTCGCGAAATCGCGACCGAAGCCGGAAAATTGTAGCGAAATCGTGACATGTCGGAAAATCGCGGTCAACGCGGTCAACGGCAACAAAACAGAAAAAGTGTCACGAAATCGCGACGTGTCGGTGACCAGGATGAAAAGGATGTCACGAAATCGTGACATTCAGCTGAGAAGAAAAGAAAAGGTGTCGCGAAATCGTGACATGCTGTTGAGAAGAAAATAAATGATGTAGCGAAATCGCGACACGCCGTTGGAAAAGGAAGAGAAATGGTCGCGATTTCGCGATGAGTTTTGCAGAAACGTACGGATGATGAAAGGTGTCGCGATTTCACGACGCATTTTGGCAAAGTTGTACGGTACAAGGAAGATGTCGCGAAATCACGACGGAAATGAAAATCAGGCTCGAAGCAGAGAAGTGTCGCGATTTCGCGACGTGTTTTGGCAAAGCGTACGGACGGAGAAAATGGTCGCGATTTCGCGACGTGTTTTGGCAAACTGTACGGACGGAGAAAATGGTCGCGATTTCGCGACGTGTTTTGCCAAGGCGTGCGGAACAGAAAATGGTCACGATTTCGCGACGTGTTTCGGGGAGGCGTACGGAAAGAAAAAGCGGTAGCGATATCGCGATAGAAAGCTGCATGAAGGTCCGAGGGGGAAAAACATCGTGATATCGCGACAAGTTTTGCCAAGGCGTACGGAAGATAAAAGCGGTAGCGATATCGCGACGGTTTGTGGCAAGCAGGTTCGGAAATAAAAGCGGTAGCGATATCGTGACGGTTTGTCGAAGGAAGGCAAGAGAATGATAATGGTCGCGATGTCGCGACGCAAAGTTTCCCAGGAGGTCCGAGAGAAAAGTGGTAGCGATATCGCTACCATTCGAGGAAGAAGGCTCAAAGGGTTAAAAGGGTAGCGATATCGCTACGAGAAGTTGTCGGAGGTAGACAAACGAAAAACGGTCGCGACATCGCTACGGGGAGCTGATGAAGGCGTACGGCCAGGAAACATGTAGCGATATCGCGACATGTCACGATTTCGTGACATGTCGCCATATCGTGGCTAAGAAGATGAACGGGCAGACTTGCAGTTTTGTCATTTTTTTTGCAGTAAGCGTTACACAGGACGCAGGAAAAGCAGGACACGTGGCGCACAGGTGTCAAACTTGCAGAGGCGTTACATGCGAGAGATGAATTTCGAAGCATTTTCAAATTTGAGCATGAATCAAAGCGGGGAAAGGTAGGAATTTGAGGGGTCATGTGCAGGAAGGTGAAATGAAGGGATAGAGAAGATCGAAGAGCCGCATCAAACATTATAAGACCAGAATTGCAAATCGAAGAGGGGGTTGGAAATTGCCGAATACGGAGTTGCGGAGACGAAAGCTTTGTGCTATTACGGGCCCGTACTTGGGCAATTTCCTTCTTTTTGTTCCGGGATTTTCTTTTACACTGGAACATTTTTGAATGTAATCGAGATATCATTTAAATACAAATACGAGAGAGTTGGCATCTTATTGGATGAGAAAGAAGGAGTAACTTTTGCATGCATGATTTAATGTTTATATTTCCCTTCCAGATTTCTTAGGTTTTTAGGTGAAGTTAATGCAAGATCTCTTGGTTGCTTCATGCGAATGCCTATTTTCTGGAATTACCACAGAAACCCTCGAGACTCGCACTTGGCCTATTTGGATTGTGTGGATGTGCGGGTTCATTAGGTTAGGTTGCATGTAGAAAGCCTCGGTATCTTCGGTTTCATCCGATTAATGACAACTTTACGATTGTAATCTATTCTTATTGTTACTTTTGTTTACTTTTGTTTTTGCTTTTCAAACCCATATTTTATTTTCAGCCACTTAATTACTGTGTTTGAATAAATCACTGAAAATCCATCAGAATTAAAGGTTAAAATAGATTTTATTCATTTTGAGTCCATTGAAAGTTCAAAATTAATAAACCACGGTGCCCCTTGTTAACATCCACTTGCAAACCCTAAGGTGTTCTTAGCATTTCATTTTAAGCAACATTCTTGATAATCAATAATTAGCATAATAAGAACCTTGGAGAAATCGTTTTTCTTTGCAAGCGAGAGGATTTAGGACTCGGATCCTACAGGAGAGTGTGTTTTCACAATCGGGTTAAAACACCACTCAACAGATTGGCGCTAGAAGGAGGGCCCGAATCGGTTTATCTATTTCAATTTTTATATCTGAATATTTTGTTTTTGATTTAATTCTGAAATTATTTACGGCTAAACTGCAACACTATTTTTTTTGTTTGTTGCAGGTTTTCTTCGAACTAGCCGAGGGTTTCCTCAGGTAGGCTGGACCCACCACGTCGTATTGCGACCAGGTCTCAAACAACCGGAGAAACCATTTTTCACGACCTTACTGGTACTCCCAAGGGTAAAGTCAAGCAAGTCGTAAGCACTCCAGTAGCAAAAGGCCTATTTTCTCCAGGAACGTCGAGTGGACCTACGCCAGTAATATCCGTTGCCCCTAGTGTGCCTATAGTTTGTAATATTTCTTCTGCTATTGTAGGTCTGTCTACATCAATTCTGAGTCAAATGGCTCAAGCTCCAGCAGCTCCTTGGTATGGAGCTAACAATACTCCTTTGAATATTGTTGGGGATATCCATGAAATCCCCAAGAACATTGAAATATTTCTGCCTAAATACAAGCCAGATGGCCTAAGAACAGCAGAAGAACATATCCAAGCCTATAGAGATGTTTTAATTAGGCTGCAAGTTCAGCATGAAGATGTAGCCTGCAGACTTTTCCCCATGAGCTTGGATCCAATAGCATATGAATGGTATATATGCTTGCCAACTGGTTCAATCACCTCTTGGACACAAATGGAAAATGCATTTGTCAATCAATTTAGGTCGCCCTTAGATCCCGCAACTATTTACAATCAGTTTATTACATGCAAACGGGGCCAAGGGGAACCAATCCGAATGTTTAATCAGAGATTCCAAAAGAACTATAACAAAGCAATTAGACATTTTGCCATCGATCCTGCAGTAGCTTTGCAGATATATTTTGGGGCATTGGACCCCATGACAGCCATGTTTGCAAGGCGTAATCCTCAGGTCACCACGCTGGCTTTGGCCTATAATGAAGCCATGACTATTGAGCAGCAATTGACACCGCAAGGCTACGGGTTTACCCAGATGCCTATGTTGGGACAGGGTGCTCCATATGGTCAAGTTCCCCAGGAAAATCAACTCATGGCACCACAAATGCCAAGTATGAATGCCTTCCCATATCACCAGCCGTATCCACCAGCACCCGCATATGCACCCATTCCAATCCAACCAATCACAGCCATTCCACCTGTTCCTGCATTTTTGCAGAACAGTCAATCAACTACGCAAGAAACTAGTCAAGTCAATCCTCAAGCCATAGTTCCTGTTCCGAATCCAATCCCAATTCAAGGTATCAATCCATATGGGAATCCAATTCCTCAGAACCCCACCCAAATGTGGAATCAAGACCCCATCAATTATGCAAATCCAATGGGGGTTAACAACAATGTGGTTCCACCGAAGGATGTCTTTTCGAAAGTCGAAGAGCTCAAGAAACTAGTGCATAAACTAAGTAATGACAGGGTTCAACAGTAGAAGCATGAGTCCCGTGCCCCTCACCCAAGTCAGAATTTTAACAATAGAGGGAGGCACTGGAACACTAAGCCAAACAATGGGGGAGTTCCTGCTCCCATTGCTAATCAATTAGATGCTTCTGCAGGCCCTAGCCAATCCAATTCTCTTTTGAATCTTTCAGATTTGGCATGGGAAAGAGGGTGCAGGTTACATAACACAAAAGAACACAATGAGAGGAATTTTCCTGAGATTGCTAGATACACTCATTGTCTTCGGGCACAAGTTGATGATTTGGAACTGGTATCAAATGAGGATCCATCGTATCGACAAGATGAAAATATTATGGTGATGGAAACAATATATCACCAAGAGGGTGAGAGCGAGGAGGAAGAAGACAAAGTTTTGGAACAGGAGGTGCAAGCTTTTCGAGATTTCAGAAAGGGGACTCATGGGTACCATTTGAGGAGTAAGTCTAAAGCCCCTAAAACCTCATCAACACCTCCAAACAGTTCTATTCTTCCTCCAGATACAAAGGCAAGTAACAACCCTCCCCCTCCACTCAGAAGAGAAATGTCTAATGACGTCCAGAAGACAATCAAATTCGAAAAACCAAATTATGACGTAGTGGAGGATATGAAGAAGTCCAAATCTAGCCTTTCATTCCTGGACGCAGCTAAATTGCCTGGTCAAAAGGAGGCATTGATAAGAGCTTTGAACTCACCTGATCCGATGTGGAAGGAAAAAAGAGCTGAATCCCATCTGATTTTGTGAAAGGAGAGAAGGGATGTCCCGCCATTCTTATTAACTCTGAGAATTGCGGGTAAGAACTTGCATAACTATTTGGTAGACACAGGAGCCACGAGCAACCTCATGCCTACGGAGATATGTCAAATGCTGGGTCTACAACCGGTTTCATCCAAATGCACGGTCTTGCAATTGGACCGTTCAGAGGT
The DNA here is from genome assembly GCA_028583015.1 of Wollemia nobilis. Taxonomy (NCBI): domain Eukaryota; kingdom Viridiplantae; phylum Streptophyta; class Pinopsida; order Araucariales; family Araucariaceae; genus Wollemia; species Wollemia nobilis. The sequence goes on along the minus strand of JAQPPZ010016436.1, from coordinate 13,910,179 downwards.
AAATGTAGTAGGGACCTTATATGATGTCAAGATTCAATTAAATTCCGAACCCAGGGTCCAAGAGGGTTGTAGACATTTTGGTGGTTAACATCCCAAGTAGGTATGGAATGTTACTTGCGAGAGATTGGATGAAAACGCTGAATGGCTATTTTGCAACAGACTGCTCGCATATGTGGCTGCCATGGAAGGGCATTGCTAACCAAATCAGAGTGGAAAACGAACCGAGGCTTAAGGAGATTATAACAGATTTTAACAAGCCGAATGAGGTTCAGTTTTCTGAGCCAGACCTAGGGGTCTATGCTCTTGATGTTGAGAAAGTTGTTGATGAACTTAAAGAAGAAGTGTGTCATGGTGGTTCTTCTGAGGAAAAGGATTACACGTGGTTGCTCAAGTTTGATGGATCAAAATCTAGACAGGGAGCAGGAGCTGGAGTCGAGCTCACTGGTCCGGGAGGTAAACCATTATTGGTCGCCTACTGATTGCAATTTCCTTGCACAAACAATGTGGCGAGAATACGAAGCATTGATCTACGGTTTACGTCTAGCATTGAGCAAACATGTTAAATGCTTGAAGGTTTTGGGAGATTCTGAGTTGGTTGTCAAGCAAATCAAAGGACAATATACATGCCACGACAAAAGACTGAGCCTTTATAGGACTAGGGTTATGGACCTCATGGAGGAGTTTGATGCATTCAACATAGCCCTTATTTCTAGGAGAGGAAATCGAATAGCAGACTCTCTTGCAGTCGTCGCGGGCATGTTAAACCCGGTGGATATAAAAAGATGTAAAAATTTTTCCATTGAGATGGTTCCTTGTCCATCAATACCTGATAATGTGAAGAATTTCTAGGTTTTTGAGTGTGACAGGCACATCTTCAAGTTTGTCACAAACTCGGGTATTTTTGAAAATCGGGTGATCGATGAGGAACAAAGGTGGGAGGATGAAACAGAAGAAAGTGAAAGCTGCGTATCAATCCAAAAAAATTCCTAAAGACGTGGTTTCATTAGAAAAGATGTTCGACATGGAATGCAAGAACAAGAAAAGAAAAAGAGTCCCGCTCCCCAAAGATGCATGCGATTCAATTAATCTGGGGAGTGCAGACAATCCAAAGGAGGTGTACATAGCAAAGGCATGTAGAGAGGAAGAAAGGAGCAATATAATACGAGGCTTTGAAGCATTACATAGATTGTATTGCTTGGAACTACAATGAGCTGAAGACTTACAACCAGAACATTATCACGCATACCATCCCTTTGAAGCCAGACTCCAAGCCTTTTAGGCAAAGACAACGAGTTGTTAACCCGCTATTGGAGCCTTTGATCGAAAAGGAGGTTAAAAGATTATTGGAAGCGAAAATCATTTTTCTTGTTAGGCACTCAACCTGGGTGGCCAACCTCGTTCCAGTAAGAAAAAAGAGTGGAGAGATTAGGCTGTGCATAGATTTTCAAAATCTTAATAAAGCCTCTCAAAAAGATAATTATCCATTACCATCAATCGATGAAATCTTGCAAATGGTAAATGGATCTGAAATGATGTCCTTTCTCGATGGATATTCTAGGTACAACCAAGTTCTTATACATCCAGATGACAGGATGAAAACAGCCTTCACTACCAAGTGGGGGACATTTGCATATAAGAGAATGCCATTCAGATTGTTAAATGTTGGTGCAACTTTTCAACGCGCCATGGATTACGCATTCAAAGGGCTAATAGGCAAATGCATCATCGTGTATGTGGATGATATCCCAGTTTTCTCGAAGAAGAGAGAGGATCATGTTAAAGACTTAAAGAAGGTGCTTCAAAGATGCAGGGAACATGGAATTTCATTAAATCCCAAGAAATGCATTTTTGGAGTGACAGAAGGGAAACTTCTAGGTCACATTATTTCAAAGGAGGGAATATCCATCGACCCAGAAAGGATACAAGCTATCCAAGACCTACCTCTCCCGAGCAGTAAAAAAGAATTGAGGTCTTTCTTTGGGCAAGTCAATTTTGTGAGGAAGTTCATTTCTAGCTTTGCTGAGATAGCTAAACCTCTAAACCAGATGCTCAAGAAAGATGTGGACGTAAGGTGGAACGAGGAAAGTAGAGTGGCTTTCCAGAATATCAAAGATGCCATTTCCAAAGCCCCGGTCTTGATAAGCCCAGACTATTCCAAGCCTTTTTACATTTATGCTTTTGCATCGGAACACTCCTTTGCGAGTGTCTTAACCCAAAAAGGTGAGGATAGTGCCGAAAAGCCCATTGCATTTTTAAGTGCCCCCTAAAAGATGCCCAATTAAGGTATTCAATCCTTGATAAGCAAATGTATGCACTTTTTAAAACTGTGAAAAAATTTAGGCACTACATCGTGCACAGCAGAATTATCGCCATCGTGCCCGATTCTCGCTTGTCAAGACCATGTTTTTACAGAATGAACTAGGTGAGAAGAGAGGAAAATGGATTTCAACCATCCAAGAATTTGATCTCGAAATCCAACCAATGAAACTAGTTCGAGGACAAGGATTGGCAAAGGCGATCGCAGAAAATGATCCGCAAATAACAGGTCAATGCTCAAATACAGAATACATGGCTAAGGAGGACTGGTATGTTGATATTGTGCAATTTTTATTGACTGGTAAGTGCCCTTCTAATTTGAATTCAACACAGAGGAGAGCTTTAAGGCTTAAATCTGTTAACTATCTGATAAATTCTGGTGTGCTTTACAGGAAAAATCATGAAGGTATCTACCTGAGATGCTTGAGCAAAGATGAAGCCGCCAGGGTGTTGCAAGAATTTCATGGCAAGCATGGAACTGGTCATGGTGCAGCCAATGCTACAGCACACCAAATCCTGCGAGCAGGATATTACTGGCCTCATATATTCAAAGATGCACATGCTCATGTGCGATCTTGTCACATCTGTCAAGTGGCTGCAAATAGAGAAAGAAATGCAGCCATGCCGTTGCAACCTGTAGTTGAAACGAGACCGTTTGCACAGTGGGGACTGGATTTTATCGGGGTTATTAACCCAAATTCTTCTGATTCTCACAAATTCATTTTGACAGCTACAGACTATTGTACAAGGTGGACAGAGGCGATTCCTACTAAACATGCCACCACAGATGTTGTGATTAAATTTCTTGAGGATCAAATTATAACAAGATTTGGGATGCCCGACTCTATTGTCGATGACAATGGTAAAGCTTTCATTTCCACACAATTTGCGAGTGGGCATATGATAATAAAGTGAGCTTGAAATTTGCATCCAATTACTATCCTCAAGGAAATGGGTTGGCCGAGTCTTCAAATAAGAATTTGTTGAATACTATTAAGAAGTTCTCTGGAAAAGAACCCTCGGGATCGGCATAGTCAACTAAAGTTTGCCCTTTGGGCGAGATAGGACCGAGTGAAAGAATCCATAGGGAATACTCCCTATCATTTGGTCTATGGGCAAGACCCGATATTTCCAGCAAATTTGAAGTTGCAGACCTTACATTTCATACAAGAGTACTTGGGGAGAGATGATCAAGTTGAAGCCAGGTTGAGCCAGTTGTTGCACCTTGATGAAAAGAGAGAAGAGGCCGTGAATCACATGAATAAACACCAGGAAGTAATCAAGAGATGGTTTGACAGAAGGGCCAAAGTTAAATCATTCAGAATTTCAGATTTAGTATTACTATGGGACAAAAGACATGAGGAAAAAGGAAACCATCAAAAGTTTGATTGTCTTTGGTTAGGCCCATATCAGATTTCAGAGATTCTTGGGAAGAATACCTTCAGGATAAAAACCTTAGAAGGGAAAGATTTCACGTTGCCGGTTAATGGGCAGATTTTAAAACATTATTTTAGCCCTTAGGTTGTGGGACTTTCATATCATTCTTTGATTTTGGTGGGATTTTCAGATCTTGTTTCATTGTTTAGGATTTTTAGATTTTGTTTGATTTAGGATTGTTAGCTTAGCTAGGATTTTGGTTGTGGATTTGATTTCGGTTGACATGTTGTTAATTTTGAAAAAAAAAATAAAAAAATAAATAAATTGAGATGCCAACTTATGCTTAGGGTTAGGAGAATATGAAATATTGGAATTATCTTGTAAAGGCTCCACCAAGTAACACAAGCATATTAAGTTATATTGTTTGATTTTGTGATACATGAAAGAATCAGTTTTGCATGACATATCATTTCATTTGCAAAGATAAGGCATTCATATTCCATCTCACCTCACATACATTTCATTTTAGTTACATATGCATCTTATGTACAAGCCATGAAAGTATGTCAAATTCTCTTAGGGTTATGTTATAACATAAATGTAAGTAGCTCCTAAGGTTGGAAACTGAGTCTTGAGATATCTAGAACCAAGCACGTCTCATGCATTAAAAAGGATCTTGAGCAAAATGATCAAAACCTAACTTGGAGGAAAAGGTTGGGCGAAAGAAGTTATTCATGTCTATCCTATAATGCAACATGATCCTTAAAGCAGTGGTTTTAACCACTTCCATTAAGCCTAAAGCCTAAAATCAGAGTAGTAAGGATAGGGTTAAATCCTCATCGAACTTAGGTTGAGGATCCAATTCCCCAAAGCTTTGATTTGACCCACATGGAGTAGTAAGGATAGGGCATAAATTCTCATCTCGGTTGGTTGAGAATCTGATTCCCCAAAGCTCTTATGTCTCATTTCATGATCAGTCTTGGATTGTAAGGATCGTACTATTTGTCCTCTGCAAGGGATGGATAGTCATCCCCAAGGTCTAAGTAACAAAATTAATGATTTATATCTAAGGTTTGGATTGTAAGGATCGTACTACTTGTCCCTAACCAGGATGGGTAGTCATCCCCAAGGTCCAAGAAATAAATAAATAAATAAATTTTTCCCATCTCATCTTTATTTTGGGATTGTAAGGATCGTACTACTTGTCCTCTGCAAGGGATGGGTAGTCATCCCCAAGGTCCAAAGAAATGGAGATAAGTTTTGGATTGTGGGGTTAGATATGCCCATGCATGGCATCATGTCTTGCCTAAAAAACAAGACCACTGATTGTCTAGAGGGTTAGACTAGCATGACCATTTCTTCCATAGCTGGTTTAATTATTTTGCTTAAAGTGAGGTAATGAACTCTAAATCAGAATAGTAAGGATAAGGTTAAACTCTCATCTCGGTTGGTTGGGAGTCTGATTCCCCAAAGTTCTGATTTCACATTCACTTGCACATGGGTTCTAGATAGTAGGGACTCATAACCAACTTTGGGATACAATAAGATAATGAACTCGTGGATCCTAAGAGGGTTTGGCAATCTTGAATGCTTGTACATAGTATTAGAAGAAGTACCATGCCCTTTATGGAAGCAAATCTCCTTGCACATTCATTAGGGTACACAAATCATTCACCATCCCATATATGCATTCATGCAAAACTGATAATGGAATGTTGATCAATTTCAAACGATAGGGAATGAAAACACATTGCACACATTGAGCTAATACTTGATGATTCGGATGATTCATGTACTTCGATCTTTGGGCATTTGTTATTTTGCTTATGTGCTAACATGTATTTGCGAGTTTGTGATATGTTTCAGGTTGGGTTCTTACTAAAATGCTCAAGAGCATTTGACAGCAGAGTCGCCATTTGTTGTGGTTGATCCACAACACACCCCACTTGGTGGGGACCCACCTTTTTGCAGGTTTTTAGGAAGGATCTCAGTGACCCAGATGCCAGAATTGAAGAAAAAGAGAAAATGCACAAGTGTAGAAAGGGGTCGCGAAATCGCGACAGGTAGCAAAATCGCGACCGAAGCCGAAAAGTTGTAGCGAAATCGTGACATGTCGGAAAATCGCGGTCAACGGCAACAAAACAGAAAAAGTGTCACGAAATCACGACGTGTCGGTGACCAGGATGAAAAGGATGTCACGAAATCGTGACATTCAGCTGAGAAGAAAAGAAAAGGTGTCGCGAAATCGTGACATGCTGTTGAGAAGAAAATAAATGATGTAGCGAAATCGCGACACGCCGTTGGAAAAGGAAGAGAAATGGTCACGATTTCGTGACGAGTTTTGCAGAAACGTACGGATGATGAAAGGTGTCGCGATTTCGCGACGCATTTTGGCAAAGTTGTACGGTACAAGGAAGATGTCGCGAAATCACGACGAAAATGAAAATCAGGCTCGAAGCAGAGAAGTGTCGCGATTTCGCGACGTGTTTTGGCAAACTGTACGGACGGAGAAAATGGTCGCGATTTCGCGACGTGTTTTGGCAAACTGTACGGACGGAGAAAATGGTCGCGATTTCGCGACGTGTTTTGCCAAGGCGTGCGAAACAGAAAAATGGTCACGATTTCACGACGTGTTTCGGGGAGGCGTACGAAAAGAAAAAGCGGTAGCGATATCGCGACAAAAAGTTGCATGAAGGTCCGAGGGGGAAAAACGTCGCGATATCGCGACAAGTTTTGCCAAGGCATACGGAAGATAAAAGCGGTAGCGATATCGCGACGGTTTGTGGCAAGCAGGTTCGAAAATAAAAGCGATAGCGATATCGCGACGGTTTGTCGAAGGAAGGCAAGAGAATGATAATGGTCACGATGTCGCGACGCAAAGTTGCCCAGGAGGTCCGAGAGAAAAGTGGTAGCGATATCGCTACCATTCGAGGAAGAAGGCTCAAAGGGTTAAAAGGGTAGCGATATCGCTACGAGAAGTTGCCGGAGGTAGACAAACGAAAAACGGTCGCGACATCGCTACGGGGAGCTGATGAAGGCGTACGGCCGGGAAACATGTAGCGATATCGCGACATGTCACGATTTCATGACATGTCGCCATATCGCGGCTAAGAAGATGAACGGGCAGACTTGCAGTTTTGTCATTTTTTTTCGTAGTAAGCGTTACACAGGACGCAGGAAAAGTAGGACACGTGGCGCACAGGTGTCAAACTTGCAGAGGCGTTACATGCAGAGATGAATTTCGAAGCGTTTTCAAATTTGAGCGTGAATCAAAGCGGGAAAAAGTAGGAATTTGAGGGGTCATGTGCAGGAAGGTGAAATGAAGCGACAGAGAAGATCGAAGAGCCGCGTCAAACATTATAAGACCAGAATTGCAAATCGAAGAGGGGGTTGGAAATTGCCGAATACGGAGTTGCAGAGACGAAAGCTTTGTGCTATTCTGGGCCCGTACTTGGGCAATTTCCTTCTTTTTGTTCCGGGATTTTCTTTTACACCTGGAACATTTTTGAATGTAATCGAGATATCATTTAAATACAAATACGAGAGAGTTGGCATCTTATTGGATGAGAAAGAAGGAGTAACTTTTGCATGCATGATTTAATGTTTATATTTCCCTTCCAGATTTCTTAGGTTTTTAGGTGAAGTTAATGCAAGATCTCTTGGTTGCTTCATGCGAATGCCTGTTTTCTGGAATTACCATAGAAACCCTCGAGACTCGCACCTGGCCTATTTGGATTGTGTGGATGTGCAGGTTCATTAGGTTAGGTTGCATGTAGAAAGCCTCAGTATCTTCGGTTTCATCCGATTAATGACAGCTTTACGATTGTAATCTATTCTTATTGTTACTTTTGTTTACTTTTGTTTTTGCTTTTCAAACCCATATTTTATTTTCAGCGACTTAATTCTTGTGTTTGAATAAATCATCGAAAATCCATCAGAATTAAAGGTTAAAACAGATTTTATTCATTTTGAGTCCATTGAAAGTTCAAAATTAATAAACCACAGTGCCCCTTGTTAACATCCACTTGCAAACCCTAAGGTGTTCTTAGCATTTCATTTTAAGCAGCATTCTTGATAATCAATAATTAGCATAATAAGAACCTTGGAGAAATCGTTTTTCTTTGCAAGTAGAGGATTTAGGACTCGGATCCTACAGGAGAGTGTGTTTTCACAATCGGGTTAAAACACCACTCAACACCTTCATTTTAGAATTGCTCCTCAACATGTGGCTCCTCAAAAGTCTCAAGAACATAAAATTTGTTACCAGAACCTCCTTTCCCAACACCTTTATTTTGATGAAAAAAAGGCCTAGATATTGAATGATACTTAACAGGAATAAATCCATCAAAACCGGACATCTCATTAACCATATGATCTTTTCCTTTTCCCTTTATAGATGTATCTTGAAAGTCAGATAAAGAGTATGAAGGATAAGAATTCACTTTCTTACAGTTTCTCTATATATTCTCATATTCATGGCATATGTGGTATAGAAATTGGAGAGCTTCTTAATCTAACTGTTGGACCCAAGATATGTTTTCCAGTTTAATATCAAATGATTTAGTTAGTAGATTATTTAGATCTACTTCAACATAGAGCCATGTAAAAGAAGCAAATTTCCTATCCAAAGTTTTGCAAGATGGAGCAACTGATTTCCCAATAATATCTGCAATAGAATGAAGAATATCTAGCCTTCAATATTCCATAGGAATTCATGGCAAATGGATCCACATAGGAATACTAGAAGGCCTCTCCTCCACTGGATCAAATCCTAAATACCAGGGTTTGATAAATAATCCAAATTTATTGTGAAAGTAAGGACCCCCCTTGAACACTTTACTACAATCTTCCATATGGGATAACACCACAATAAAATACCCATTAATTGCAATAATAATCTCCAAATCACGTTCAGGGCTCCAATTTCTCCTAACCTAGTTTTATAAAAAAGGCATAGAAATTTTGATACTCATGAATTTGTAGATGAGTGCATGCTCTGACAAATATAAAACATCATCCACAATAGAATAAGGATTAATAACCAAGTTAGTACATTCTTTGCTTTTCTCCAAGTGTAGACACCAAAACAGCACCAATCCGATTATGTGACAACAAGCGCTGATCGCATTGACACAAACAGCCCCTAGGGCAGCCCCCAGAGGTTAAACAGTGGTCCTAACCACTTCCAAAAGTAGTTTTGGAGGTCAGAGGTCAATTTGGCACCTTTTTGGCACCTTTCTCTCTACTCGTCCCACCCCGGGATGAATACAAACTGGCATTCATCCCACCCAGGGATGAATATCAGCATTCGCCCTAGGGTGAGGCGAATAGCAAGTTTGACTGGCAAAAATTCAAACCTCGACAAGTCCGCCAGTTAACTGAGGCTTCAGGCCATGCAATTGTGAGGAATAGCTTTAAATCAAGAAGAGAGACTTATGTCATGCATGTCTTTATTTTAGAGACCTCATGCAAGGAGACTCTAAATCAGGGAATTATCTTTTCTCTCAAAATAGGACAAACAACTCAAGTGGCGCCCTCGCATGCGCATTCCAAACAAAGAGACCCTAGGTCTATAAATTGGTGAGTTTTCTCACCCAAAATATATACAGAGAAGGAGCATTTGAGCAATGAAGTGCTACCAATTTACATACCTACTTGCGATTTGTGCCTTTCACATCCTTAATCTCTCATTCGAAAGGGAGGTTATTGGGTGATTATTGGAAGCACGAATCCGGACCCAAAACCTGATATTTGGCCACAATATTCCACAAAATTTGTCGACAACACCCCATAAGAAGTTTTGGACCCATCCCAAGTGGATTGGTGCCAAAACAGAGTCCCAAACGGTGGGCGTTCTGCCCTCGGGTGCCCCCCAAGCTGTCATAGCCCTAATCGCCCCACCCCGGAATGATTAGAAATATGTGATATATTTCTCTTATTTTTCTTTTGCATCTTATTCTAGGTCTATTAAATAGGCTGTAGTTTAAATTTCACTTCATTCTGAGCAATTTTGACCAGGTTTTTATCATTTCCCGCCTTTACTAACTTGCAGATGGCACCAGAAAAATCTGGGTGATAGAGGCCAAATTGGAGAAATATGACCTTCTGGGTCTTCCCAAAACACCCCCAATTAGCTAACCCCAACTTTGCAGGTCATTTGGAGCTTTCTGGATAGGACATTGAAGAGGGTGCTTTCTGACAAGTTATTGCAGGTCTATTCGTCCCACCCTAGAGCGAATACAAATATGTGAGGAATTTCTAGACTGTTCCTTTTGTAGTGGCCTCCTAGTAACATATTTATGCTTCTATTAAAATTTTAGGTCGATCTGAGGTCATTTGGTTATCGTTTTAATATTTTCATGCATATACTGACAGTAGGCCTTGGGAAATACATGTTTTATTCTGTCTGCAGGTGCTACTAATATTTTCTGTTTCTTTGAATGTAGGTTTCTAACATCAGAGGAGTAGGAAGGAGTCAAAAATCATATACACAAGTGGCGGTGACATTTTGGTCCGCCCATCTTACATGTGGGCACGCGGAAGAAGGATTGCTATCCATGGATGTGATGAGAAACATATTTGACGCTCCTATCCCCTAAAAAAGGAAGGAGACGTATTGTAACATGACTTTGAAAGCATATCAATAAAGAAGGCTATATTTCATACTACTTTTATCTTGTGTCAATTCGTCTATGTTCTTTCAATATATAGGCTTTTAGCGTTAAGTTTGGTTTTACACGCATCGTGCTTGGCATATTCCTTTTTGTTTTCGTATCCTCGTGCTTTCAGTGGCGATCATGGTGGGACCTCTATCCCTTGATTTTTAAGATTAAATTTCTGATTAAATTTGCTTGTTTTTTTTGCTTACAGGTACCAAGTTTTCAAACGCTGGACTGTTTCAGAGCAGAAATTCAGAGACATCCGATTTGGGCAGAGAAGAGGTAGAGGTCTTAAACACCTTCTATCAAAATTTTGTTGTTTGTTCTCTGGTTATTTGCTTGCATAGGAGAGTTTGAATGCTTGTTTGCTTCATTTATGCAACTTAAAAAGAACCCCACACACCACGTGGTAAGTTAAAACAACAAGGAGTTGGTCGTAAAACCCCAACCCTTGAGCAAGACCAACGGTGGATTTCATCACCACCTTGGCTTGAGATACTGCATACATTACCCCGATCATGACTATTGCTAGATGTAAATCCTGATGAAAGCTGACCAAGTGTAGCTGGGGTGATTCCCAATGCATGAGGATAAGTCTTCTATGGTAGGTGTCATAAACAGAGTGATTCCCCTTCCGTACCGCCTATGTTCCACGTACCATCTGCTCTCACGTACCAATAGTTTCCCTCACGTAAGGGCGGGTATATAGAGAGGTTGGTATATCGGTCTAGCAATGGTATATCGAAGGGGTGACCATTTTTTGGGAGTCATAAGAGCCGTCATTTTGCATTTAAATGTTCTTTCCACAAGCTTTCAAAATGAACATTAAAAACACACTGAACCAGGTTTAGGGCACACTTTTAATCTTTAAAATGAGATAATCATTGTTTTGTGTGTGTGATATTTCTTGTTTAGTGTAGTATAAGAAATCAAAAAGGAAAAAAAAAAAATATAAAATTTTTAGTATTTTTGTAAACATCACCATTGTGTAAACCTCGTAGCCGAGCCCAATCACGGGCAAGCGCTACAGAAAGTGCACCAAGGGGGACAAGTCGCCTCCGATATAGTCCTGAGGACTTGGTCATCCCACCTTGGCGGCCTGACACACAAGATAGTCCACATCATGCCATAATAGAATAGGACTATAGAGGCACCTCTTTGAGGGGCACCCCCACTCAGCATAGGTCCTTTCAAGAAGAGAACCTACACGTAGCACTCAACATAGACAGGAGACCTCCCTTAGATGCTCGTTATGAGTGGCCTAGTGATGAAGTGTTAGAACAACAGAGGGTCCAGAAGGAGGGGCCACATGATTTCGTCATCCCTCCTCTACCCCAGATTACTGTTAGAAACACTAGACCAAATCTAGAGTATCAGGCTTTCTAGACAGGGCAAGACAATTCTACCCGCACCTTGCATGCATATGAAAGGGAGTACGAGGAAGACTACCACGTTCCTCAAGAGTAGTACACAGCACGGGAGCGATGTACCTCCATGCCTGCCATGTATCAGGATCACCCATTGAGGCCAGAGCCTCGGGTTAATGCAGCTAACCTCGACAGAGGAAAGCAACCCATAGGGGTCTCGGATCACCACGACCGAGATAGACATGTAGGAGAGGCATCTAGGCTTCCTAAACATGAGACGATGGAACAAAGTGACTTGGCATTTTCTAGACATGCCGCCCGCCAAGCGCAAATCACGCAGCTCAGGCAAGATCAACAATAGTTAGAGCATCTGTACCACCTTAGCAAAGAGCGCATTCAACGTCAGACAACCGAATTGCTTCATAACAATGTGCCTGAGAAGGTCCCAACCCCTCGCACGCATAAAGTAGAAGTGTATGAGAGGCATAACCCCTTGGTACGAGATAGGTCTCCATGACCTTATCAAGTATTGCCTCCGAGACCTCCTAGACCTGAGCGGGAGGCCACTCCTCGAAACAATGATGGGCACCCTCCGCGGGCACCCACCCATGTGTATAGGTCTCGGCCAGGCACTCCTCAAGAAGCCTATGAGGAGTATGAACAAGAAGAAGAGTGGGCTGAAATGCTCTACCAAGGTAGAGGGGTGCTATCCAGCTACCCCTCCATAGGCCTCAAGTTCCCCGCAACCCACAATGGGAGCAAACTAAGGAGGAAGAAATCAAATCCTTCGATGCATATAAAGCGCTGCTAGAGCGCTTAGAGTCTATGGAGATCAAGACTTCTGGGCCCCAAAATCCCACTTTATGCCAACTCCATAGTCATCCTGTGCATCCATCAGTGTCGGCACCTCCATACCCTGAACACTTTAAACTACCCCAGTTGGCACTCTTTAGAGGGGAGGAGGATGCCCAAGAGCATGTGACTAGATTCCTCGAGCCGGTGCTTTGGTATTCAGGACAATGATGCTTTGTTACTAAGAACATTTATAACCACATTCGTAGGCCCTGCCTCGGATTGGTTCACTCAATTACCAAAACATAGCATCAGTAACTTGGATCAGCTAGTGGACGCGTTCCTCGAATGCTTCACCTTCAACACTAAGAAAAATGCATCATTAAGTGACCTAGCTAGCCTCAGGAAGTATGAGGAAGAAACCATGGTGGCATACGGGAACCGGTGGAGGACGTTGCTTTCAAAGCTGCCTTACCTCCCTCCCATGTCCGACCTGACCCAAATGTTCTCAAAAAGCTGTTTGAGATCGATCTCCATGCTATTGTAGCTGCAACAATATGCCACTTTAGAGGAAGCTCTGGCGCAAGCCAGAATCATTGAGGAGATCAAGATACAGGATGGCGAGATCACCAAACCTAAGAAGAAAGAATGGACCAAGAACACTAAAATAGGGACCACGCAACCGAAACCCGCTGTGGTCAATCAGGTTGCTATCAACGTCCCTAAGCCTGCACAAGCAACACAGCCTCAAAAGGCTAACTATCAGGTGGTGCCTCCTAACAACTATGATAGAGAAAACCAAAGGCAGGAACAAAATCAGCAGCGTCACCCTAGGCGACAATTTACTCCTTACACAGAGTCCAGGGACTCTCTGTTTGACCGCTTGTCAGCGGCGAACTTGATCAACCTTCCAGAGATTCAAACTATAGACCCCAATGCACCGAAGCCTAAGGGGTACCGGGAGGACTTGTACTATAGGTTCCACAGGCGTAAGGGACATGATCTTAATGCATGTTGGAAGTTCAAAGGTTTGGTACAAGACCTAATCGACAACAAGACATTGGCGGTGGACAACCCCGTAGCGCCAAACAACCAACATATGGGAGTCTTCAGAGACCCCTTGCCTACCCATGAGGCACAGGAAAAACCCCTTCAAGTCAATGAGGTGCAACAGAATTGCCCCATGCAGGGGTATGTAGGGATGATAAGCATAGTGACTAGGAACAAGAGATATCCAGGAGCTGCCCCTGCGATAGCCACAAGAGAGGTTCCATCGACGTCACAAACTCAACAGCACCCTACGCAACTTCCCCCGCCTAGACCAGTGGCCACGATTTGGACTAGACTTACCCAAATTCTAAGGACCACGTCGGCTAGGCTCTCCATATACGAGCTCATTCAACAATCAGTGCCCCATCGGGAGGCTCTAATGGAGATTTTAAAGGCCATCGAGCTGCAGCCCCATGAAGCAAACTCTTTCAACAACTTTGTGGGACATGTAAAACAATGTACAGAGCCAGTCATCACCTTTAGAGAAGATGAATTGAAAATAGTGACTGGTGATGTGGCGGATCCACCCCTGCACGTTATTGCATGGGTCAACGGGATTCCGTATAAGAGGGTGTTGGTGGACACTGGCTCATCTAGTAATATCATCACTACAGTAGCACTGAAACATTTGAAGTTGCCAGCATCTCACATCGTGGCCTCCACTTATACACTGCGAGCATTCAATGATGCAATATGCTCGATAGTTGGCACAATTGTCCTACCTATCCAAGTGGGACAAAAGACTATTCATACATTGTGCCACATCTTGGAAGGTGAGATGGCTTATAATATCTTGCTGGGCCGGCCTTGGATCAGGGACATGAAGTGTGTCCCTTCAATAGCTCATCAGTGCCTAAAGTATACATTTGAAGGATAGGTACATGTAGTCCCGGTAGACTTGGAGCCCTTCAAGTACTGCAATACAGTGCAATTCATGCCGCAATCGACCCTTCCATCAACACATTTGGATTTTTAGTTGAATCCATCTCAACAGGGTCCGATTTCGTAGGCATCTCCATTGACTAATCCATCAAGTCCTCAACCGGGTCCATCTTCCTCCGCTAGTCCTTCAACAACGATGCCACCTACGGTGGCCACATCCAAGGACAAGGGAAAGAAACCCCTAGAAGAGGAACCACCCCTAGTCTCAACCATCTCGATAGAAGAGATGCCTAGCAGAATGGAAGTCGAGATGCCTAGTTCACCCCACATGGAGTGGACTCAGGAAGGACTCCCATTCGCTCCCCCTCAACCGCCAACGGTCACCGTTGAGATGGCCAACATGGGCCTTGGGGAGTATCTAGTGAGGAACATTGTAGCAATGCCCACACTTGAGTCCATGCAGGACATGGGGAGGCCTCGACTCCCCATCGGCTCTGTGGTTCCTTTAGGCTACCCACCCAATCAGACAAACTTTGTTTATGGGGGCCTGGATAATGGCGTTGAAACTTGTATGCAAGAAGACGAAGATGAAGAGCCCTTTGTAGAGGACGTCAACTATTTGTCCAACCTAGACTTCGCATTGAGATATCTTGGCCAATGCAATTGGCATGGATATGGGTTGGGCAGGTATGAGCAAGGAGTGCGTGTTCTTTGCCAACCGAGATATCAAATGTCGTATGACAAGTCAGGAGTAGGGTTCAACCACCCCTTGCCCCTAGACATCTTGGTGGAGAACATGCAAGGCCTAGGGATAGGCAACAAGGATGGGTTGGCATTAGATCCATATGCCAATCCTAACACAACATATACATTGGGAGATTATCTCCCATTGCTAACAACCAACCTTGTTGACCATAACAACCCTTTCCCTTCGGTCAAACATGGAGAAAATTTAAGGACTCACCTACAAGAGGGATATGGACAAGACCAAGAAGGGTCTTCAGAAGATGAGTCGGAATATGAGGTAGCACCTTGGGATCCTTTCGAGTCTGATAGCAATCATTCACAAGTATATCCCATGGATGATTATCAAGAGAGCTTCCTAACAATGTTCCCTTTGGATGCTCCAATTGAGCATATGCCACCTCAAGAGAATCAGGTCCCCCCATAGAGAGCGGAACAACCTCGATGGGACCACATTAATTTGCTCGAACAAGATGAGCCTCATATGTCGCAAACCGCTGTTGGAGCCAACGAAGGCCTTTGGATCTCTGACAGTGATTACGAAGATGAAACCGAGATGGCTTATCTCAATCATATGCGACAACAACAATATCCCTTGGATATAGATGACATGTTTGAACAGTTACACATAGGGCCAAGGCATAGGTGGCACCTAAACCCAGCGTAGTTATAGCAATTACTGCACCCGCCACTCTAGGTACACAGAGAGCATCTTCCTCCTGGAGACCCTATAAAACCATCAGTGCCTAGGGCAGACCCTATCTTCGTATCCATGCATAGGGCCGATCCATTTGTGCCAGTACCCATAGAGCCAGATCCGGAGCACAAAGATCATCTAGGATGTCCGAGTAACAACACCCATGGTAATGGAGACCACAATCATTTCATCAACATGATCTCCATTGACCTAACCGCCCCCATCCATGATCCAACCGACCCGACATGGTCATTGTATCTAGACCTAGATGCTATAGACTGGGATCACGCTGACACACCACCATCCCCATCAGAGTATTGGCCTTGTGGTGGGATGTTCCATTTCACCCCAAGACAGACTCAGGATGTCTTCCATGCTGAAGAGGAACCCGATGTTCCGAACGATGATCTAAATTCGGCAAATGATATCCACTTGATCCCAACTCCACACCAGTTGGAGGACGGGTCCCACATGTCGATCGAGGAGATGACTGACGTAGACATCGGCTCAGATCCAATGAATTTGCAAATCATCAAGCTGGGGGTAAGTCTATCCCCCGAAGAGCAAGCCGACTACATTGCCCTTCTCAAAGAGAAGAAGGAGGTTTTTGCATGGTCATACAAAGACATGCCGGGACTAGACCCACAGCTAGTCATGCATAATCTAATGCTTGATCCGACAGTCAAGCCAGTAAAGCAAAAACTACGTAAGATGCACCCAATAGTGGCCTTAATGGTCAAAGATGAGCTACAAAAGTTGTTGGATGCACAGTTTGTCATCTACGTGGATTACCCGCCATGGTTGTCTAACATGGTTCCCATCAAAAATCTCGATGGGAGGATTCGCATATGCACCGATTTTTGAGATCTAAACAAAGCGAGTCCTAAGGATGATTTTCCCTTGCCGAGCATCGACGCATTGGTAGATGCTACAACGGGCCATGAAATGCTTTCCCTCATGGATGGTTTCTCGGGATACAATCAAATTCGTATCAATCCCGAGGACCAACTAAAAATGGCGTTCACAATGCCTTGGGGGACATTTTGCTATAAGGTCATGCCTTTTGGCCTTAAAAATGCTGGCACCACCTACCAACGTGCCATGACGTACATCTTCCATGATTACATGCACAAAACTTTGGAAGATTACATGGATGATTTGTTGGCCAAATCTCTTTTGCGCCCGGATCATCTCGATGACTTAAGCAAGATCCTCGATCACCTCATGGAGCATAAAGTCAGACTAAACCCCAAGAAGTGCGTATTTGGCATCACATCTGGAAAGCTCTTGGGTTACATAGTCTCTAAATGAGGAATCGAGGTAGACCCACACAAAGTCAAGGCAATCCTTGAAATGCTTCCCCCAACTACCATCAAGCAGCTCAGAAGTCTGCAGGGAAAGGTCACGTCAATCAAGCGCTTCATAGCATAGTTATCTGACAAGTGCCGACCCATGAATAAATTATTGCACAAGGGGGTAACATTTCACTGGGATGACGAGTGCCAATCAGCCTTTGATGACATTAAACAATACTTGGCTTCACCGCCAGTATTGGCACCACCTAGACCAGGAGTGTCATTCTACTTATACATCTCAGCTACTGAGGTGGCACTGGGCGCCATGCTATCCCAGAAAAATGAACTACACAAAGAATAGGCTACTTACTATCTTAGCCGCACCCTGGTCAGTTATGAACTTAACTATGCATACGTTGAGAAGCTCTACTTGGCAGTGGTGTTTGCTACCAAAAAGCTATGCCACTACATGCTCAACAATACGACGTATGTTGTGTCTAAGGAGAATCCATTGCGATACATGATGAGTCATACTTATCATAGTAGCCACACGATGAAATGGATCATGTTGTTGATGGAGTTTGACATAGAATTCATTGGACAGAAATCCATAAAATGTCAAGTCATCACCGATCAACTGGTAGAGGCTCCTCTTGAAGACGATCAGCCTCTGACCATAGAACTACCTGATGATGGGGTTTTTCATGTTTCAGAATCGCCAGATTCTGATGAGCTTGAGTCACAGGCTGACATGACCTTATTCTTTGATGGTTCTAAATGTGAGCAAGGAGGTGGCATAGGAATTGTATTCTTCACTCCACAAGGGGCTCCAATGCCTCTATCATTTAAATTAGACTTCTCGTGCACCAACAACAATGCAGAATATGAAGCCTTGCTCATAGGTCTTCAGACAACAATCACCATGAACATTAAATGTTTAAACATCTTTGGTGATTCATTGTTAATTGTCAATCAAGTAAAGGGGATATTCCAATGTAAATGTCCAGTTCTATAGGCCTACAAAGCCCTTGTGGACAAATTCCTGGCACAACTTGAATGGTATGACATCGAGGCACTCCCTCGATCATCGAATCATTTTGTGGATACTATGGCCTCCTTGGGGTCACTAATCCCACAAGACCCTTCCGATGAGATGACCACCATTCAGGTTAAAACATTATCACAATCCATGATGGAGCATGCAAGCTCTAACCTAACACCAGGAATCCACTTGATCCAGATTGAACCATCTCAGGATAGGTTCTCTCGAATCCATGATTGTCTGACTCGAGCCAACTGGGGGTCCTTGTTCTCCTCGACCCCTCTTAATAGCAACACAATGCTATTTTTACAAGTTCTTTCCCGCTCAGCTTTTGCTAGGGATGAACTTCAAGAGGGATTGGCCGTTCATACCATCGAGGTTTCTGATCAGCAGGATTGGTACACACCCATAAGGGATTACCTCAAGTTAGGTAACCTCCCACTTGGATTGACACAAGCCATGAAAAGATCATTTAAATAGAAAGTGGCAAAACATGTCTTGTTAGGAGACATTTTGTATCGTCGAAGCTATGAAGGAATCCTCCTCCGTTGCTTGGACCAAGCAAGAGTCCGCTTGGGCGATCACCCAAGCACACGATGGTACATGTGGTGGCCACTTCAGCGGTATGGCCATCGCAAAGCGCATTCTTCGCATGGGCTATTATTGGCCATATTTAGAGCGAGATTGTTGCGCATATGTAAAGAAGTGCGTGAAGTGTCAACACCATGCTAATTTGACACACGTACCTTCTCAGGCCTTGCAACCGATCCAATCGGCTTGGCCTTTTTCGTAGTGGGGCTTCGATCTAATCAAAAAGATCTCCCCTGCATCGTCAGGTCATCACACGTTCATCATAATGGCCATAGAGTACTTCACCAAGTGGGTGGAAGCAATTCCGCTAACCTCTACGACTGGATCCCGCATTGCGGAGTTTATTTTGCATAACATCATATGTCATTTTGGTATTCCATCCAAGATCCTTTCGGATAATGGGACGTCATTCAAGAACAAATATGTGCGTGCTTTGACCACAAAGTACAAAATTCAGCATAGTTTTTCAACACCCTATTATCCATAGGCAAATGGGCAAGTAGAGGCATCGAACAAAATGCTAGTCACCATCCTCAAAAATACCATCGTAGATAGTCATAAGGATTGGCACATTCAAATCCCGCTTGCCCTATGGGCTTATCGCACTAGCATTCGGACGCCCACTAGGGCAACTCCATTTTTGCTGGTGTATGGCTCCGAGGTAGTCATGCCTCTTGAGTTGGAAATCCCTTCCCTACGCATTTCAATGCAAGAGTTCATCGATGATGACACTGCGTGGTAGGCCCGGTTAGACCAACTGACGTTGCTCGATGAATGACGCATCAATGCTCTCGAGCATTTGCGTATCTATCAAGAGCGACTTAAGAAAGCATACAACATGAAGGTCCACTTAAGGGAATTTTAGGTTGGTGACTTGGTCTTAAAAGAGAACCAACAGAATTCTAATTTGCCATCTCATCTAAGAGACAAGTTCATGGCAAACTGGTTAGGTCCTTATGTGATTGACAGTAGAATAGGACCTAGAACATACCGACTCACCTCTCTTGAAGGAATCAAGGAGCTAGAACCCTTGAATATCAGTCATTTGAGGCCATTCCACATCTAGAGAGCCATAGTCCAACCAAATGCTCCAAGGATTTTCATAATCCCTTGGTCAACCCAAAATGCTCCAAAGGTATCCATAAACCCTTTGGTCAAACCAAAAGCTCCAAGGATTCCCACAATCGCTTGGTCAACCCCAAAAATGCTCCAAAGGTATCCATAAACCCTTTGGTCAAACACCAAAAGCTCCAAGGGTTACCATAACCGCTTGGTCAAAATAAATATTCAAAAAACAAGCAAAAACAATAAAATCATCAAAAATAACAAAAAAATTGCATTTCAATTCCATGCATACTCGTAAAAATCAAAATACAAAAATATAGGTTGCATTAGGCATCACATCCATACATTGCATATTTGCTAGGTCATACAAGTCAAAAGCACCATAGACTGTCATTACTTGGCAATTCCATCATTTTCCACATCAAATCCATTTTATAAATGCATACATCTAGAATAACACCATCATCATTTTTTAGCATAGTCAGTTGTCTCCTAATGTATATAGGGTTTTCGTCATTCAGTTGTCTTTAAATTGCTAGCCAAAAACTGTACAAAGTTAAACAGATTTTACAAGGGAAAGTTTTACTTGGATCACGCCTCGTTACGTAACATCCCTACACAAGTTAAAACACATAAAATAATTCCTAAGTTGTGTGAATGCAAGAGAAACCTACAAAGCAGTCTAGGGTACCATAGGTGAAAGATTAGTCTGTTCATCCCCCTGTGCGAATGGTTTAAGAGTGCTGAGAATTGACAAAAGGATGAGCTCTTCCCCATCAATTCCCCCTAATAAATAGTGGTTTTCACCACTACCAAAAATCCCAATCACCGTTGGTCCCCAAAGTTGTAAGGATTCATACTACACGTCCCTGCCAAGGATGGGTAGTCATCCCCAAGGCCTCAAAGGATCGATGCCATTCAAAAACAAAATTCCCACAAGCCATCATCTGAACCATCTCCAATCACCTTTGGTCTCAAAGTTGTAAGGATTCATACTACACGTCCCTGAACAGGATGGGTAGTCATCCCCAAGGCCTAAAATATCAATGCCCTTACTTCATAATCTCCATAATCCCCTTTGGTTCCCAAAGTCGTAAGGATTCATACTACACGTCCCTGAATAGGATGGGTAGTCATCCCCAAGGCCAACAGGATCAATGTCATTCACAAGCTCAACCTTACAAAGTTCAAAATCCAAAATCAAATAACAGTGGTTATCACCACTATTCAAAATCCTTGCTCAAAAAGAAAAACAAGAAGAAAAATAAATAGTGATTTTCATCACTATGTATACGAGCAAGTATCCTAAACCATTGAGCAAATACACAACCTGAACTTGAATCCTTGGAATTCTCAGCATTCGAAAACCATCTAGGTGATCCTCATTACGGGTTTGGTGGATAGCCTACCTGGCAATGGCGGTATCCTAACCGCATGACGATATGTCTGTCACATTAGCTTTGCATGTGCACAGACCAATGTTTGCATGTGGATGAGCTAGCTTATGGTACCTTAGATTGTCTCATGGATTAATCTTACTAAATACAACAATGGAGTTAGTGGAGCTAATTAGGTGATCCTCAATACAGGTTTGGTTGATAGCCTATCTGGCACTAGCGGTATCCTGACAAATACCACATAAATGAACTCAATTGCACACACAGGGATGTGAAATAACTTGGTTAAATTCAAGTCAGATTTATACCTTGTTCAAAAGTCTTGCGAGATAAATGTACAGTCTTGGCTAGTTAGTTAAAATATCTGAATCTCAAGAAAAGCTTAACTACATTTTAAAAACAACTGGTACATTTCATTCCATACATCACCATCAAAAAATATGCAAAATACAAACAACAAAGTTTTCACATGCAAAGTCATTCCACAAAGTCATCCCATAAGTACAGCAAGCCAGTCAAATCTTGAATAGTCTATGGTGCCATCGACAAGTTATCAACAACTCATTTCATTCATTCCATATGCATACATCATATAAATTAGAAACATCGCATTCATAATAGCATATGCATACATCAATGTAAATACATGTACATCAAAACAAACCATGAAAAGTGCATAAACACCAAAAAAAAAGAGTCATCTGTATATATATCATCAAAAATGCCCATAGGCTACAATGAACCGGTCCTCTGACCTCACAACAAAATCCAAAAGCTCAAAAACCCCTAAGCCTAGGGCATCGGCCACCATGATCACGCAGGATCGGTGCGACAGGAACTACCCCCGTGGTGTGGGTCCTATGGGACCTCTCAGGGTGACTGTTGCTCACCCCTGCATCATGCCCACTAGTGCCCCCCTCATCTAGCCGCCTGCGATGAGATGATGCTGACTGCTCAGTATCATTGTCTCTCATCCGACGTGAAGAGCCACCTCTAGGGGGCTCAGGTAACCACCCATCGAGGCGGATAATCTCTCCCTCCATATCCATCCGATGTCGAAACCACTTTGTCTCCCATTGAAACCACTCTGCCTCCCATCGATGGTAATAAGCTACTGCATCATCATGCTGCACCAATGTCTTCTCCTTCTCTGCCAGCTATGCCCGTAGGAGATCCCTCTCCCATGCAGCACTGGTGTCCCCATCCCCTCGATGGTATGCAACAAATGCGTTCTCCCACTCTACCAGCTGAGTCCATAGGAGATCCCTCTCCTGCAAAGCCTCTCCTAGCTCCTCATCTCATCTCCGTAGTAGGTCCTCCAATCATGCTATCTCAACGCAATGCCTTGCCTCCACATCCTTCGAACCTACCTGAGGCCTCGATGAATCTGGGATAGCAGCCTGCTCTGGCTCCCACTGCTCCGGGACGTCCTGCATCTCCGACTGATCTGGCACCCCAAACTCCCCTCCAACATCCTCAACCTCCACCATGTCTGCATCATCCAATGGAACTCCCTAGCCCTCTCCTGGTGCCTCTGCACCCTCATCCCCTACTGCACCCCCTAGAGGCCCCTCACCTCACCATCATCGTAAAGTCCACCACTGCTCATACTCGATGGTCATCCCGATGTCATCCACATCTAGGATGTCAATCATTGTATCTGCATCCTCACCCAATGGTGTAATGACTAGCCAAGCTAGAGTCCTCTCGTCTCCCGGTGTCGATAGACCACGGGCTCACTAGGAAACCCCTGGTGCACTCTGAACTATCATGTAACCCGACCATATGGGAAGAACTCCTACTCAGTCCCATGATGCCCAATCAGCCATCGCCCCCTTCGTACCTATTAGAGCCACTCTCCAGCCTCAGGCCAGGCTAGACAGTCCTGGTAGGGGTGCTAGAACACCTCCCCTAGAGTAAGCCGAGCGAAGGCATCGACATAGTGCCCTACGACACCTGCCCATCATCGACTCTATCCCTACTCCTCAGACCTCTACCATAATGCCTCGTATCTGATATCTCGGTCTATCATCTCCACTCGAGTCATCCAGGGCAACCCCATCGGCCTCTCCACTACTATGTGCTGCCAAGCCCAACACTACAACAAGTAGCTACAACTAATCCCCTTCTGCTTTCGATAGCGGACCTCGTACAACTCATCATAGAGCTATGCCAGTAGAGTCTATCCCCATCTCATGATCATCGGTGCATCCGTAGGACACTCCACCAACCTGAACACCACCTCTAGTAGGTTCCATGGGAACCTCATGCCTGAAGAGTCGGGAGCAGCATGTTGGAAATGAGGCCCATAAGTAATGCGTGCCTCACCCCCAACACACCCCTCTCTAGCCACCATCGAACCAGTATGCCACCAATCTGGCAGTCGCCCTCTGCCCTCTCCACTGGGCTCTCCACCCCCAACTCCTCTCCATGCCCAAAATAGCGTATCAGCACTACTGTCCTCCGATCCCGTGGTATCGTCCGGATCGACAATCCATCTATTGGAATTCGAAGAATCCGATAGACATCCTCCAAGGTCACCGTCATCTCCCCTATTGGGAGATGGAAGGTGTTGGTCCAGGGATCCCACAGGTTGATAAGGGCCATCAGATAGGCCCGATCCCCGACCACCGGCTCCAGCCGAGTCACCTACTTGAGCCCAAGGGCGTCAAGCCAGTCCCAGTCAGCCAAAGTCAGTGTCGCACGTGCTTCAGTGAAAACTATGGGCACACGGTACCGGCTCTTCACAACCTGCAAAATAAAACAACATAAAAACATTAAAACAATGAAAAATTGTACAACAATAACATGAATATACAACAATGCATCAAAATGTACAGCCAAAAACATAACAAAATTCAAAAAAAATATTTCAGTTCTAGGGTTTTAACTCTACACTGCTAAATTACAAAAACATCACAAAATTCAAAAATAATTTGTCATGGTTTTATTAACTTTAATAACAAAATTCAAAAATAATTTGTCAGTCCTAGGGTTTTTAATTCTAACTGATAAATTAAAAAACAAACAAAAACATTCACAAATCATTTGTCAGTTCTAGGGTTTTTAACTCTAACTGATAAATAAATAAATAAAAAACAAACAAAAACATTCACAAATAATTTCTCAGATCTAGGGTTTTTAACTCCAAACTGGTAAATTAAAAACACAAAAACACAAACCACAACAAATAACTAGGGTTAAAGCTACGTTTTTACGCTCAGTTTTACCCTACGTTTCTAACCTAAGTTTTGATCTTGGTTCAATTCGGGTTCAGCGAAGTTTTTAAGTTATGTTCTAAACTAAGTTTTTTAGCTCAGTTTTAAACTAACTTTTGATCTTTGTTTAACTAGGGTTATACTAAGTTTTAAACTAAGTGTTAATTTTGATAGACTAGGGTTTCATTTTTAACTTTAAACAACAAAATAAACAAAAGAACAAGAAATAAGCAAATTGCGGTTTTCAAATTGCAACACAAAACAATAAAGAGGAAGGGCACTCACTGGTCTCACTTCGGCTTCACCGTTGGATGATCCGGTGCATGAACTCATGGTCATAGGAAAATTTTGGCAGCGCTTCGCTTCATAGAATTGACCTCCTCCTCCTCAGAGCTCCAAATCGCCAAGAAAAACAAATGCAAATGAGCCCAAAACTCAGTTTTGGCCTTTAAATAGGCTTTTTGAGCCTGTACTCATCCCTCCCTGGGATGAATACTAAATAGGAATTCGTCCCACCCAGGGATGAATACAGAGCAAAAATTTCAAAAATAGCAAAAACTGCACAAAATGGCACAAAAACAAGCAATAAAATTGTCCAATGAGAGTGCTTTTGCACTTGACATTTCGGGCATGCAAAATAGATGTCGGGGTCACAAATCCTCACTATCCTATTCCCTAAGAAGGCTACCATAGCTGGACCGCTCCACGGGAAGATGAATTTTTGAGAATTTCATCCCCAAACGACGTCACCAAAAGGGTCAAAACCCAACCAAAAATAGCAATAACATTGCCGAACGAAGGCGCCTTTGTGCTTGAAATTATTGGCATCCAAAATAGATGTTGGGGTTACAAATTGTCACTATCCTACTCCCTAATAAGGCTACCATAGCCGGACCGCTCCACGGGAGGATGGATTTTTGACAATTTTAGCTCCAAAATGCATCACAAAAAGGGTTAAAACCCACCAAAAATAGGTCAGAATGTTCGAAAACTGCTTAAGCATTCAATGGTAAACAATTGAAGGCACCCTTACCTAAGTCATCTTGGGTCAAGCGACTCGTCGCTTTTCTCATGTCGGTCATTCCCTCATCGATTCGTCGCTTGAGGGGGTAGTCACACTTAGTCACCAATCAACAAAAACATACCCAATCAAGGAAATGACACGCATTCAAAGGATCATTGACAAAGACAATCATGCCCCCACTTGGTATTCGTGAATCATGAACTCAAGGTTCCCATAGACAAAAGGTTGCGCCCTTTGCCTATTCATGATTGATCAATGTCCAAGCTCAAGTAACACCTCACCGAAAAAGGTTAACACTTGAATTAAGTTCCTTAGCTCGTCAGAAGCAAGGATTCAAGAATGCGTGCCCTTTCCATACTTGGGGCATCAAGAGTTGGTTAGGTTACTGAGAAACCCTAATCATTAGTGCTTTGGTTATCTATTTTTGCTCGGCGCTGCGCCTTGCATAGCGCTTCCCAAAAAGGGGCATCTGTAGACACCAAAACAACACCAATCCGATTATGTGACGACAAGCGCTGATCGCATTGACACAAACAACCCCTAGGGCAGCCCCCAGAGGTTAAAAAATGGTCCTAACCACTTCCAAAAGTAGTTTTGGAGGTCAAAGGTCAATTTGGCACCTTTTTGGCACCTTGCTCTCTACTCGTCCCACCCCGGGATGAATACAAACTGGCATTCGTCCCACCCAGGGACGAATATCAGCATTCGCCCCAGGGTGAGGCGAATAGCAAGTTTGACTGGAAAAAAGTCAAACCTCGACAAGTCCGCCAGTTAACTGAGGCTTCAGGCCATGCAATTGCGAGGAATAGCTTTAAATCAAGGAGAGAGACTTTTGTCATGCATGTCTTTATTTTAGAGACCTCATGCAAGGAGACTCTAAATCAGGGAATTATCTTTTCTCTCAAAATAGGACAATCAACTCAAGTGGCGCCCTCGCATGCGCATTTCAAACAAAGAGACCCTAGGTCTATAAATTGGTGAGTTTTCTCACCCAAAAGATATACAGAGAAGGAGCATTTGAGCAACGAAGTGCTGCCAATTTACATACCTACTTGCGATTTGTGCCTTTCACATCCTTAATCTCTCATTCGAAAGGGAGGTTATTGGGTGATTATTGGAAGCACGAATCTGGACCCAAAACCCGATATTTGGCCACAATATTCCACAAAATTTGTCGACAACACCCCATAAGAAGTTTTGGACCCATCCCAAGTGGATTGGTGCCAAAACAGAGTCCCAAACGGTGGGCGTTCTGCCCCCGTGCCCCCCAAGCTGTCACAGCCCTAATCGCCCCACCCCAGAATGATTAGAAATCTATGATAGATTTCTCTGATTTTTCTTTTGCATCTTATTCTAGGTCTGTTAAATAGGCTGTAGTTTAAATTTCACTTCATTCTGAGCAATTTTGACCAGGTTTTTATCATTTCTCGCCTTTACTAACTTGCAGATGGCACCAGAAAAATTTGGGTGATAGAGGCCAAATTGGAGAAATCTGACCTTCCCGGGTCTTCCCAAAACACCCCCAATTAGCTAACCCCAACTTTTCAGGTCATTTGGAGCTTTCTGGATAGGACATTGAAGAGGGTGCTTTCTGACAAGTTATTGCAGGTCTATTCATCCCACCCTAGAGTGAATACAAGGCATAGAAATGATGATACTCATGAATTTGCAGATGAGTGCATACTCTGAAAAATATAAAACATCATTCGTAATAGAATAAGGATTGATAACCAAGTTAGTACATTATTTTCTTTTCTCCAAGCATCCATTATTCTTTAGCTTTGAAGTTGAAGAGGAATTTGAAATAGGATCAAGGGTTGCATGCAGTAAAAAATTCATGGCATTTGCATGATCACAAGGAGAGGCATCCTTATTCAAAATAACATCCTTAAAAGAAAAATATTGGGGGTCACCAGGACCCCCGAAAGCTGCCATATCTAAAGACAAACTACATCACCGACCTCTTCCTTGCTCTTTGCTAGTGGAAACTTATTTGGTTACAAAATCATGATTATTTTTGGATTTTGGTCTCTTCCTTGCATTTTGCCAATGAAAACCTAGCATGTCGTAGAATCATAATGATTCTCAGCTCTAGGCCCTTTTCTTGCTCGTCAACGAAAAAAATTGGACATGTTGCAAAATCGCGACACCTTTCGGCTCTTCAAATTTTTTGGGAGTTCATCATCGTCTTATTTATCTTGGTGTAGTATTTTTGACCTACATTATTGGTGCCTTCTGGGGTAGTTTTCTAGTAAAATTTCAAAACCTAGATCCTTTATCCATTGGGTGATCAGAGTCCCTTAAAAAAGGATAAATAAGGGGGGATGTATGAGATGATAAAATAGGATATCCTTTTGGCCTTCTTATTTGGTCCTTTTATTGTTCGAAAACTTTTCTCCTCCTACATCTTCATCTTCCTCTACTTTTGTGTCTCCTTCAACTTCCTCTTTTGTTTCCCCCTCAGATCTATCTTTCGTTTCTCTTTCAATATCTTCATTTTCTTGGGTTCTACTATCAGTTATTTGGTCTTCCAACCTCATGACAATGTCATTATAAGCCATGCAAGCTTTCTTCCAAGTTTCCCTATGGGGATCAGATGCTTTTGTGAACTGGTGATGGATATATTATTGTTCAGATACATTGCCATAGGATATGTCTTTGGAACTCAATATCAACTCATACATGTAATATTTGGTGTGAGTAAGATCTTGTATGATCTTGGAAAACTATTCCTATTGCATAGGTTTTGGCCATTCATTTATGCTATATTCATATTCTATGACTTCCTTCAAGGTATCTTTGAGTTCCTCCTCTCCCAAGAGTTTGGACTCCTCATCCTACAATCTAGAGAACCCACACTTCTTGGCCAGACTCATATGTTTTAGTATCTCTTTGGTATCAGCTTTGAGATCTTGGATGAACTACCAACCTTGGTTTATGAAGCTATGTATTTTCAATAAGGATTTTGTTGTAATCTTGGCATTGGACCACTCTTGGTTTGGGGTGTTCATTCATCCATATATTCTTTCAATTAGTGCTTGGATATTTATGGCTACATACAATCTGGGTCGTAAGAATTATTTAGCTTCTTTGAATTCATCTTCTATCATTTCTAATACCCTTTTCACTTCACTCAGATAGAGTATTATGGGCTGCACTTTGAGGCTCATATCTATGATATCTTTGAAAACCTCTATCCTTTCATGTTTAGCTCCATCCTTTGAGAAACCCATGGATTTAGTTCTTTCTTCATGAAGCTTTTGCTGGAGATTTTTGAGTTGTTCGATCAAGGCCTGATTTTTCTTTTAGGTATCTTCTACCTCATATTTGTATCTAGATATCTCCTATAACTTATCTTACCACTTCTTTATTTCATTATTCAATGTTTTTTCAACATTGTTTTGTTCACTTAGTGCTACTTCCAGTTCTTTGATTTTTTTTAACTCATTTATACTTTTCTTTGAAGTATTCCCTATGTATATAGATGGTCTCTAGATTAGCCCTTGCATATATGAATTCATCCTACATGGGGATAAAAGTGATGTCCTCTATCATCATTTTGACTTGGTAATATTCCATAGTCAATTATTCCACTAGGGCTTATCCACCAGAGTTCTGATCTTCATTTTAGTTCTTCGCATGGTGCTTGGATCCAATACCATTATTTTTGTGTAGCAAGTAGACCTCTTGGCAAATTGAGTGCATTTCTCATTCCACTAGTCATATGCTTTTTTGTTGTTTTTCTTCAATTTATTTATTTTTACCACATTAGGATGGTCATCGATCACATCGGTGGAAGGGAACTATAATAGAAGGAAATGACCAATTGGGAAGAATTAAATAGTCACATTTATTGAATTTTCACTTGTGGGTGATGTGATGGGTGTTGCTATGGAGGGGATGGTAGTGACCTAAATTTATACCATGGATGGAAGTGATGCAAAAATTATTGTTTCTATTGATGGTGTCAAAATATTAACTATTTTGGTTGAAATGGTTGGGAGTGGTTGGGATGATGATGATGAAAATGTATGTTGTGGGGTGAAGGTGGAAATTTATAGGGAGGATATCATGCAATTTTTTGATCAAAAAAGGATGGGGCTTCCTTCAAGGGGTTAGTGGAAGAAAGAAGAAGAGAGGAAGAAATAGCCATACTTGAATCCTTTCGTTGGGACCGTAGCATCTCCTTGGTGTTTGGTAATTTTTCAACTATCTCTTCTTGCTCATGGGTACTTTCATATAGCTAATGGGGGGACTATCTTATGTCTTCTTATTCAATAGTGACTATTTCCTTTACAACTTCTTCTTACTATTTCTCCTTGTGTGCCTCCTCTGCAGATACATGTTCTGCATTTCTCTTGGTTATTTTGATTATGGAGAGTTCATTGGAGTTTGTATGTAATTCATGTACCTATATCACCCTAACTAGAGGATTTGTGCCTCTACTTGGAGTTACAAATGTTGTGGGACCACCGATCTCAAACTCCTACTTTTGGTTGTTACTGCTCCAAGGGCTACACCTCTATATCTTATTTACAGCTGGATGGGTTCTATGATCCCCTGGCCATATCTCTCGAGGCCTTCTCCTTCATAACCCATTATTTACATTATGGCATGGGCTTTACATACTTTTCCATCTATTCCTGTGTGTAGACTTCCACTTTCCTCTTTCGATCTACAGTGTAACTTGGGAAATTGCTTTCCTTTTTTTGTGCTTAAAATCATGGAAGTCCCCTTTGATATGGTTCTCTATTTTTGAGAACTATGAAAGCTTAGGGTAATATTGTTTCCACTAGTTTTTGCACAGTTTTTGAAGTTCCTATCATATTTGTGGGAAAATCCATCACCATTATTAATACCATATCTTGAGGTAGTCATTTTAGTTTCACATCTCATGATCCACCAAGCATGTATCTTGGCTTCCATCTAGCCCTTGCTTTTATACATCCTTATAATAGCCTTTTATTCTAGGAAATGATCTTTATTATTATTGGGATCATAATCCATGATTTGTTCATATAAATCATGCCAAGAGGGCAGTGGCTACATCTACTCTACGTGCCATTATAGTTCTTCATATTTGAGTTTGTTCCTTTGCTGCTATATGTGCTCCTTGGTTGTCTTATCAAACCTTTTGATTTACCAATTAAGTATTTCTAGTATTTTTGCAAATTTATCGATGGGGTCATACCTCCATCATTGTTGTAACTCCACCAACCCTAAGTACCTAGGAACTTGGGTGACATGTTCATGGTGTTGGTTATTTTATAGGTTTATCCATTAAAACATGAATGGGAGAAGGCAGATTCCTTTTCAACCTATGTCTATACCAAATTTGTCATTTATGTACACGGTCTACCTACAGTACCCGAGCATGAAAATTGGTTTGTAACATAATGAGGGAGCAAAAATGACTTACCAGTGAACCTATGTAATCATAGAATACTCCTTACTTTAACATGAACCAATCCCCTTCTTCTGCATGTGTGTTCTATAGAAAATTTCTTATTTTTAAGGGTAATATACCTATTTTTCCATCTATAAGATTCAAAGTGGGTCCCAAGAACTCCTTGTTGAAATTGTAGTAGGTTTCTATTATGGTAAGTACAGAGGTTCACTCATGCACTGGTATCTTTCTACCCTTTTCATCTTCATCCATAATTGATATGAAAATATTTTTCTTTGCCATGAAGTAAAGGAAAATCTAGGCCAAGTGGGAGCAATAACGAAAGGAAAATTGTACCCCTTTTTTATTTTGGTCAGTTGTTTATGGATTTGGTGGTATATGAAGGCTGACCAGTTGAAAAAATGAGTTTGGTGCCCTGGTCCGTGATGGAGGTAACATTAAACTTAGGGTTAGAGATACACTGAGTGGTAGTGTTTTCCAACCATAGGCCTATTAATCCGAAGGCATCCCCACTATAACTTCGAGCATTGAATATAATTCCATGTTTTTGAACTTGGTAATGGAAATGGGGATTTGAGGCAAGTTCATTCCTTATGGTGTTTTATTCAGTTGTAATTCTAGAAAATGTCTCATGGCTTTGTTTGGGGTATAATACCTAGCCTAATCACTGGATGGAATTCCTTGGGTGTTAAAGTGAGGGCATATCCCATCGTAAATGTGACCACAAAATATTTTTAGCTAAAAGTAAAGAGGCGTCTACCTATTTTTATTTGGGTTATAATATTTAGTGATTGCATACACTCATTTGGGATAGGGATGCACTAGGTTGCAAACATAAAAAGAGAGTAGGGAATGGAAAGAAAAAATCAAGGGACTAGATGGAGTAATACCTTTTCTGGCTCTTTCTTATACATCTATCCTCAACCTTTTCACTTCTTTGGTAAAGACCACTGTGTCCAAAATCCTTGCATATTTATCATGAAAGGGGATGCTTCCATCATATTCGTTGTGTAATGTGGCTTGTATGGTCAAAGATGAAGCTTCCATTAAAATAATTTTACCTCTAGAAGATAGTGGCCAGTAGGAAATATTTTGAGAGCACTTAGGCAAAAGAAAAACATAGTGAGAGAGAGCAATTTTGTACAAAAAATTTGGAAGAAATGGGGTCTATTAGGGTTTCTCGACCATAAACAATGTTTGCACAGAAGCTTGAAAAACATGTAGTAACTCAAGTATCTAGTTTTTTATTTCATCGAATCAACATGGACATCATATCTATTCTAACTCATGCACCACCTTTTGTTAGCGAATAATGATCGGTATTGGATTTATTGCATCACGCTTCCCTTTGTTCCTTGAAATTCGAAATGTGTATTCTTGCTCATTGCAAAGCTACGGTATTTGAACACATTTGGACCATTAAGTACACATTATTACTAACTACCACTTGTATATAAGCCTACTCTATTTTTTCTTCCAACTGTAATAGCTACATCAGTTTATTTCCCATTGGAATGTTATCTTTCATTTGTTCTTGATCAAGCAATTGTAAAGTTGGTATCTCCATATGCATGGGAAGGATGGCTTCCTTTCCACAAACTAGACCATAAGGGTATGTGTTTATAGATTTCTTTATGGTGATACTATTGGCCCATAATTCTTGATTAATGAAGGAATTCCAACTTATTTTGTTCTATTTCAAGGTTCTTTTCAAGATCCTTAGTAATTTCTTGTTTGTTGAATCTGCTAGACCATTTCCATATGGGTAATAGTTGGAAAAATTCTTTAGGTAGATCCTATTCTTACTAGAAAAATCAATAATATTTGCTCCAATGAAATATTAGATGTTGTCACTAACCAGTGCATCAAGTATGTCGAACCTCGTAATTAGAATTTTGATGAATTCAATCACCACATATTGATCAACTTTATTTGTAGGTATAGATTTTTTCCATTTGGTGAAGTAGTATGTTTTTGCCAAAATATTCTTATGTCCAGCTGATCAACTTGGCTCTATTACTCTATTACTCCTATGAAGTATAAACCCCATTGTTGAAATGGTTGTTCTACTTGGATAGACTTGAGAGGTAAGGAAGCATTTTTATTTCTCCCTACGTACCTTCGACATTAATTACTTGTACTTATGATTTTGTAAGTGTCAAAGAATATTTTAGGCTAGTAACAACCTATCCTAAGTATTTTCAATGTGGTAGTTCTCCCTGAATAGTGTCCCCTTGATAAACCTTTGTAAAATTCTTCTATGATCCTTTGCTTCTCTTCATATCTAATGCATCTCAATAGGATGCCATCCAAGATTTTCCTATATAGAACTTCAGGTAGTAAGATATATTTTAGGACCTTTAACCTTTACCTTCTTCTTTTTAAAGCGTTCAAATGTGATGGGCATTTTCCCGTTAGGAAGTATTCGGTGAATTCATCAACCCAATATGATTTTTTTTTTTTGGAGCTTTTAAAGCAACATAGTCAATTCAAGATCTTGTTGCTAATTATTGGAACAATGTTCTACCCCTTACTAACTTATTGGGATGTATTTCCACATTGTATTCTTGGATGTTTGACACTCATCAAACTCGCTTTTCACCAAGCTCTTCTTGGATTATGAAATTTTTGACATCGGGATTCACTATGCACATCATGGTCTTACTTTGAGATAAAAAATGCTTAAACTTTTTAAGGACTTCATGACAAAATATACTTATTTCTTAATGAAGTTATATATTTCTTTACATTCTATCATAGTTTAGCTTAGGAAAGCAATGGGTCTTTCTTATTTGTCTTCTCCATTTTGGATGAGAACTATAACATAACTTTCTTGTTCACCAACTGCATATAAGATGAAATCTCTTGAGTAATCTATGTTGATGAGCACAACTGATTGGGATATAGATTCTTTAATACTTTTGAATATATATTTCCTCACATCTATCAACATGAATTCAATATAGATTACAAATCTATGAATTTAATCTATGTTGATGAGCACAACTGATTGGGATATAGATTCTTTAATACTTTTGAATATATATTTCCTCACATCTATCAACATGAATTCAATGTTATTCTTAAGTAGTTCAGTCATGGGCCTTAATATCTATACGAAATATATGATGAATTTCCACACAAAGTTTATTTACCCAAAGAAATATTGCAAATCCTTATTATTCAATGGTAAAAGAGAGTTATTACTCTTTATAAATAAATCACCAGTGCCTTATAAAAAATAACATGTCCCAATAGGGTTCCTCCTCCAACAACAAATATCGACTTCTTCGATTCAAGGAAATGCCAAATTCTCTATATTTTTTGAAAATCATCATGATATGCCCAACATGATATTCTTTTGTGTGGGAAAAATTGTCATGTCATCTATATAAATGACTATTATTTTATTGAATAGTTACTCAAATGCTAATTCTATTGCTCTATATAATTTTGCCCCCACATTAGACAAACTAAAGGAAATTTACTTGTAAGCAAATGTTCCCTATTTGGTGGTGAATGCAATCGTGTGTTGGACTTCACATTTGACTCAGACCTAATTGTAACCATAGAATCCATGTAATAGTGAGAACATATTTACCCCTATTAATGTATGTAATATCTTATCTATTTAAGGTAGGGGGTAATGGCATTTTAGCAAGGCCCTATTCAGGTTCCTAAAATCTACACATAACCTAATGTCACCATTCTTTTTCCTAACTGGTACAAGGTTATAAACCCATGTGGAGTTATTAATAGGGTATATTATCCTCACATTGAGTAGTTTTAACAACTCATATTTCATTAGTATCTCTATCTTGAGGTTGATAGGGCATTGTTTTTGTTGAAAGGGTTTTTATCTTGAATCGAGCTTAATAGTATGTTGTATTATTTCCTTACTATATACTTTGAGATCATCATATATCCAAAATACAATATCAATGAACTCTTCACATAATTCCTAAACCTGATTGGCTTCCTTTTCAGAACATTGGACTCCTACCTTGAGCACTTTACTTGGTCCTATCTGCATCTCTTTGTACTGTTGTTTTTCAATTTTAATATTGTGACCTAATGGTCGATCGCTACTATCAAATAAAATTTCAAGAGTGATCAAGCCTTTGGGTATATTATTATTTATAATTTGGATCAACTCATCATCTTATTCATCTTCTAGGGCTTAGTCATTTGAATAGTTTAAATTATATATAAGGAAGTATAATATTTGTTCATTATTTTTGAAAACTTTTTATATGATGTCTTTATCTGGGATCAAAGGTGTATAAATTAGCCTTAATATTTTTGAATTTTGTATAACATTGGCTATGGGGCAATAGTTGTCTCCCATAGATGCTAGTAGATCAACATGAGTGTTGTGTTCTCTAGGAATAGACTTAATGCTTAATGCTTGAAGATCTCGAACATATCACATATCTTATTTCAATAAGCCTTAAAGTAATATATCTTGTGAATGCATTTCTAAATGACTTGGTTGATGATAAGTTATGAGTCTCCATATATTTGTAGTCATTTTGATGCCCATATTTTTGGCCTTTTTAAAATGTAAACATAGTGCTTCATATTTTGTTGCATTGTTAGTGCAGATCCATGTTAATCTATATAAAAATACCTTCTCATATATTATTGGTGAGGTTAGTACTATACCTGCTCCAACTCCATTCTTGCATCTAGCACCTAAAGAACACAAGTTTATACTGAGGGGGGGTGAATAGTATAAGATCAAACTTTTACATTTCTTTCCAAAGAAATGTCATCCAATATTATCAATTGCAATAATGAAACAATGCACAAATCATCATGCACATAAGAGACACAAATTTAATGTGGTTCATCCAATATGAGCTATATCCACGAAGAAATATATCTTATAAATTTATCAAAAACATTCTTGGGAACTCATTCCCTATTACAATGTTTGTGGATACCTATCCTATGAGACACCTATTTTATCTTGATTTGGTTCATGGACCTCTATCCATAGGAGACACCAATACCCTTTGCTCTAGTTCATGGACCTATATCCATAGGATACATAAATCCCCTCTGCCTTAGTTTGTAGACCTTTATCCACAAGACACTTCAATCCCATTTTCTCTAGTGTGTGGACCTCTATCAACAAGAGACCTCAATCCCCTCTACTCTATTTCATTCATAATCCTTCTCACAACTCTGATAACAATCCTGCTCAAATATTCTCACAATTATGCTCAAACGACCTACTCAAATATGCTCCAAAACCTGATCAATTATGCTTACAAGCCTGATCAAAAGGCCCTACTCAAATCTGGTCCAAATCCTAATCAATTCTGCTCACAAGTCTACTCAAAAGGACATACTAAAATCTACTCCAAAACCTAATCAATTTTTCTCACAAGTCTGCTCAAAAGGAACTACTCAAATCTTCTCCAAAACCTAATCAATTTTGCTCACAAGATTTCTCAAAGGGCCTACTTAAATCTGCTCCAAAATCTGATGAATTCTACTCACAAGATTTCTCAAAGGGCCTACTTAAATATATTCTAGAACCTGCTCAGCTCATCTCACAATCCTACTCAAATTTGCTCACAGATCTACTAAAAAATGCTCACAACTCTACTCAAATATGCTCACAACCACTACTTATCCACTCATACAAAAAATTTGTATATCTTTCCAACTCTTGAATACACACAATGGTCATATATTTCTAACTCTTGCATACACATATTGCTCATATCTTTCAAACTCTTACATACACACATTGCTCATATCTTTCAATGTGCTTTTCTCAACTAAATCAATTCATACTTATTCAACCTAGAATTCTTTTATTTTTAATAACATATATAAAATGATAGGCATTAACAAATACCCAATATGATCTTTACATTCATTAATTCTATCACTTTTGCATGTCTTAGATTTATTGCATTCAAAAGGATAGCTTTAGTCTACCACTTGATGATTGCCCTTCTTATGTACTCCCAAAATCAATCAAATCCAATGCACAAATTTTCTTCACAAAACTGATCTATAACTCTTGCACATTCATTTCCAATATCACTCAAAAACAATGCACAAATTTATTTCACAAAACTGATCTATAACCCTTGCAATTTTACTCCCAATTTCAACCAACACTAATGCACATCAAAACAATCCTTATACCTCCAACCATATGGCAATAAAAATATTTCCTTCAAATAAAACTACCCTTTAGAAAGTAATTAAATCACCATACCTCTAAATCTACCACAATGATGATGAGCTTCCCTAAACCTATCTTTAACAAACATAGTTTCTTTTATTCATCCAAAAATATGGTTAGTAATATTCTCTTTCTTGCACATATATTAAATCATCCACCTATGAAACCCTTTTAATATGCAAAATATAATTTAAAATAAATCACAAATTACACCTTATATCTTGTTTCTCTAACATGCAAAAGTACAAATAATTTTCACCACAATACACCTTATATCTCTTATTGATATGTAAAAATGAACTCCCTCACACACTATACAACATACAATTTTCAAATAAAAACATAATACACCTTATAACTTATTTCTTTTAATGTGCAAACATAATTCCCTTACACACTTTCTCTAACATGCAAAAGTACAAATAATTTTCACCACAATACACCTTATATCTCCTATTGATATGTAAAAATGAACTCCCTCACACACTATACAACATACAATTTTCAAATAAAAACATAATACACCTTATAAATTATTTCTTTTAATGTGCAAACATAATTCCCTTACACACTACACAATTTTCAAATAACCTAATACACCATACAACTCCCACTTTTGATATGCAAGAATAATGCCCTCATACAAAATACAATTTCCAAATAAACCTAAAAGACCTTATAAATCCCACTCAATTTAATTTAATTTAAAAGGAACAAAATTCAAATATATCATACACCATTGTGATTTGAAATCGTGGCCTTCCATGATGCAATGCTTTCACAAGCGCTTATAACTAGCTATGCTACCATAGTAACTAGAACAAAAGGAGCGAGCATAAAATTTATCATAGTCTTCTACATTAATCCAAATCTCAATACATGCGGCAAAATTATGTTAGGGGATTTTGACCTCAAGACCTCCCTCATAATAGCGCTCATGCAAGTCAACCAATTTTTGGGCTACCCCAGTCAAGTGAGATGTGACAGGCGTGCACACATATTTGTCTTTTTCTAGCACTTGCACACATTTCAATATTCACTATCTTTTTCTCTTTCATTTGCATTAATCATTAATCAAAAATTCTTTTGTTAATCAAAGCTGGAATAAATCAATGTATTTATATGCTTCTAAAATGGTCTTTCAATTTCCTCCAAGGTCGGCTCAAACTTATATTTTATTTTCCTCCAAAACGTTGGCTCCTTTGGGTTATAATATTTAATTTAAATATTATAACAAAATATTTTAAACCCATAAATATTTAAATATTTTGATTTAAGTAATGGATACTTATGTCTCATCCTTTGTTCATATCTTTTATAAACCTTTGTCCTCAAGCCTTTAAACATTTATAATTTTAAATCCTTTGTTTGAAACCCTTAACCCTTCTTGATATAAAAATTTGTATCCCAAGTCTCTTAAAAATTTTCTTTATAATTTTTAAATATGATATTTAAATATTATAATTCTTTCCTTAAAAAATATATGCTTTGCTTTGCACTAAACTTTTGCCTTGAACCTTTCATTAAAAATAGCTGACTTGCTTTGCACTATACGTTGTCTAGAATAATTTATCCATCCTTATAAACTCATCACCCTTGAATAATATATTTGCCTTGAGTACCATGCACCCTTTGAAATTTCCTTGAGTGCCATACACCCTTTGACATCAACGACAACTCAGTATTTCCAACAATATTCTCCTTTGTCATTGATGACAACCCTACAAAAAAAAATCTTTTACTGCAACTAGATTCCCAATATGCTCTCCCTAAGAAGCTACTCCCCTCACTGAATTCTCTCCATATTTGAAATCAATCGCAAAGGGCTCCTTGGATCTAAAAATAAGACACTGAGCACAACCCCCTAGCCACCTTATTTTCTTAAGATGATCAATTATGGGGTGGTAGTGAACCTATTCACAATTTATAATGCTGTTCTTCTTTTCCAATTTTCTTTCTCCAAAATTTTGAAGTCATACCTCTTTGAAAATTTTGAGTATCCTTTTTCTTGTTTATCTTTGGAAGTTCCAGAAACTCTATTCTACATCATTTATATTTATGCCAAAAATTATTGCAATTGAAACACATGATTTTGTAGTCCTTGAAAGGTGCAAATGACTTGAATTTTCTCTTGGTGAAGCCATAATAATTCTTATCATGAGCCCTGCAATGTATAGCTTTATAACCAATATGATTACACGAGTAACAATAACCCTGGAAGAAATATTCATCTTTCCTAGGAGGATATGATCTCATGGTTCTTTATTTGCTTTTGCTATGATGGTCCTTGTTCCTTGATTGTGCATTATTTCCTTCTTATTTGATATTTTTATTTCTCAACACATTAGCATAGATCTTAGGTTCTTTTTCAAATACCTTCTTTGATGCTTCTATTTATTTTGATCTTGAATCCTCTTTTTTGTTCTCCTTGACCTTCCTAAAATCCAAGTCTGGTCTTCATGAATGGAGATATTTATGTTTTGATAATATCATCCAAATATTTTGAGCTTTTCCTAAATTGATATATCTTATTATTAAAATTTTCAAGTATTTCACATTCTATCTCGTTTACCTTTAAATTCTTAGCAATACCTTCTTCAACTTTATTTCCCTCTTCAACCTTAAATTTTAAATTAGTAAGATCTTGTAGAATTTTTGCCTTTGTTTTCTCATCCTCTTGTACTTAATCCTTCAATCTTAAGTTCTCCCTTTTCAATGTTTCAAGATCAAAGTCAATTTCTTATTCTATATCAACCATTACTTCTTCCTTTTTTGAATATTTCTCTTTTTCTTGGCATTCAACTACAGGATCATCTTATTTCTCTTCTTCTTGGTCTTTGAAAAAATGATCATCTTCATTCTCTTCTATGGAAAAAATTAGGATTTATTTTTTCACTATTTGAGAGGCTTTCATCACTACTACTGGAAGAACTACTTGCTTCTTCAACATAAAATCTCTTCTTGTGTCTTTGAAATATATTATTCTCATGCTTGCCTTGACCATGCATGTCTTTCTTTTCATGATAGAATTTCCTTTCCTTATTTTTCTTGTATTCTCTTTCTTCTTTACTAATAATACTTCCATCTTGTGGACAATTAGCTACATAGTGACCAAGGTTACTCCATTTAAAAAATTTGTGTTTTCTTAGATCCTTCTTATTTCTAATCTCAAATTTAGTCTCTTCTCCACTACTTGATTCTTTACTTCATTTTGGTTCTTTATTATTTACCTCCCTTGAAGCTTTGAAATCTACATCTATTTTTTATGTTTGATCTTTTTTTGTCCATATTTTATAGGTTGTGAGCATCCCATATAATGCATCCATGCTCAAGAAAGCATAGTTAGTCCCATAAAATAATGATGCCCTATTTTATGAAAACCCTTTTGGATCTGCCATGTGTGTTCCTGTAATATCTTCCTTCAAGTTGTTACGCTTTCACAAAGGAACCCGCTCTAATACCAATTGAATAACACAAGCTTAACTAAGTGGGGGGGTGAATAGTATAAGATCAAAATTTTACTTTTCTTTCCAAACCAATATCATCCAATATTATCAATTGCAATAAGGAAATGCATAAATCATCATATAGAAGAGAGACATATTTAACATGGTTCATACAATGTGGGCTACATCCATAGAGAAATATTTATTATAAATTTATAAATAAAATTCTTGGGAACCCATTCCCTATTACAATGTTTGTGGACACCTATCCACAGGAGACACCAATATCCACTTGCTCTAGTTTATGGACCTCTATCCATAGGAGACGCGAATTTCCTCTACTATGTTTCATGGACCTCTATCCATAGGAGATCTCAATCCTCTTTACTCTAGTTCATGGACCTCTATCTATAGGAGACTTCAATTCCCTCTAATCTAGTTCATGGAACTCTATCCATAAGAGACCTTAATACCCTCTACTCTAGTTCACTCTAAAGCCTACTCACAAATATTCTCACAAGCCTACTCAAAAGGCATGCTTAAATATTCTCACAAGCCTACTCAAACGGCCTGCTCAAATCTGCTCCAAAACCTGATCAATTTTTCTTACAAACCTGCTCAAATTTGCTCCAAAACCTGATCAATTTTTCTCATAAGTATACTCAAAATGGCCTACTCAAATATGCTTCAAAACCTAGTCAATTCTACTCATAATCCTACTCAAAGGACCTACTTAAATATACTCTAAAAATTGATCAATTCTACTCACAAACCTACTCAAAGGGCCTACTTAAATCTATTCCAAAACCTACTCAGCTCAACTCACAATATTAGTCAAATATGCCCATAGATCTGCTCAAAAATACTCACAATTTTTCTCAAATATTCTCACAACTCTACTCAAATATTCTCACAACCATTGCTCATCCACTCATACAAACAATGCTCATATATTTACAACTCTTTCATACACACAATGCTCATAGCTTTCCAACTCTTGCATACATACAATTCTCATATATTTCAAACTCTTGCATACACACAATGCTCATATATTTCAATGTGCTTTTCTCAACTAAATCAATTCATACACATTCAACCCATAGTTCTTTTATTTTTTAGAACATATATAAAATGATATGCATTAACAAATACCCAATATGTTCTTTACATTCATTAAGTCTATCACTTTCTCATGACTCATATTTATTTCATTCAAAAGGATATATTTGGTCTAGCACTTGATGATTGACCATCTTATGTACTCCCACAATAAATCAAATCCAATGCATAAGTTTACTTCACAAAACTGATCTATAACTCTTGCACTTTCATTTCTAATATCACTAAAAAATAATGCACAAATTTGTTTCATAAAAATGATCTATAACCCTTGCAATTTTACTCCTAATTTAAACCAACACTAATGCACATCAAATCAATCCTTATACCTCCAACCATATGAAAATAAAAATATTTCCTTCAAATAAAAACACCCTTGATAAAGTAATTAAATCACCATAACTTTAAATCTACCACAATGATGATGAGATTCCCTAAACCTGTCTTTAACAAAAATAGTTTCTTTTATTCCTCCAAAAATATGGTTAGTAATATTCTCTTTCTTGCACAGATATCAAATCATCCATCTATGAACCCATTTTAATATGCAAAATATAATTTAAAATCAATCACAAATTACACCTTATATCTCCTTTCTCTAACTTGCAAAAGTACAAATAATTTTCACCACAATACACCTTATATCTCCTTCTATTGATATGGAAAAATTAATTCCCTCACACACTATACAACATACAATTTTAAAATTAAAACATAATACACCTTATAACTTATTTTTTTTAATATGCAAATATAGTTCCCTCACACACTATACAATTTTCAAATAACCTAATACACCATACAACTCCCACTTTCAATGTTCAAAAATAATGTCTTCATACAAAATAGAATTTCCAAATAAACCTAAAAGACCTTATAACTCCCACTCAATTTAATTTAATTCATAATCAACAAAATTCAAATACCTCATGCACCACCGTGATTCAAAATAGTGACCTCCCATGATGTAGTGCTTTCACAAGTGATTATAACCGGCTATCCTATCATAGAAGATATAACAAAAGGGACACACATCAAATTTATCATAGTCTTCTACGTTAATCCAAAGCTCAATACACGTGGAAAAATGATGTTAGGGGTTTAAACCCTGTGACCTCCTTCACAATAGTGCTTACACAAGCCAACCAATTGTTGGGCTACCCTAGTCGGGTGAGATGTGATAGGCATGCACACAGATTTGTCTTTGTCTAGCACTTGCACACCTTTAAATCTTCGTTGTATTTTTCTCTGTCGTTCGCATTAATCACACATGAAAATCATTAATAAAAAATGCTTGCATTAATCAAAGGTGGAATAAATCAATGTATTTATATGCTTCTAAAATGATCTTTAAATTTTCTCCAAGGTTGGCTCAAACTTATATTTGATTTTCCTCCAAAACGTTGGCTCCTTTGGGTTATAATATTTAATTTAAATATTATAACATAATATTTTAAACCCATAAATATTTAAATCATTTTGATTTAAATAATGCATACTTATGTCTCATCCTTTGTCCATATCTTTTATAAACCTTTGTCCTGAAGCCTTTAAACCTTTATAATTGTAAATCCTTTGTCTCAAACCTTTAACCCTTCTTGATTTAAACATTTTTATACCAAGTCTCTTAAATTTTTTCTTTTTAATATTTAAATATGATGTTTAAATATTATAATCCTTTCCTTAAAAAATATTTGCCTTGCTTTGCACTATACCTTTGCCTTTAACCTTTCATTATACCTTATCTTGAATAATTTGCCCATCCTTATAAACTCATCACCCTTTGAAGAATATTTTTTCCTTGAGTACCATGCACCCTTCGACATTTCCTTGAGGGCCATACACCCTTTGACATCAAAGACAACTCAATATTTCTAATAATCTCCCCTTTGACTGCAAAAAAAATTATTTTACTACAACTAGATTCCCAATCTGCTCCCCCTGAGAAGTTGCTTCCCTCACTGAATTCTCTTTCCCTTTGACATCAATAGCAAAGGGTTCATTTGGACTAAAAATAAGACACTTAGCACAACCCACTCACCACATTATTTTCTTGAGGTGATCAATTATGGGATGGTAGTGAATCTACTCCCAATTTATAATGCTCTTCTTATTTTTTAATTTTATTTATTCAAACTTCTCAAGTCATACCTCTTTGAACATTTTGAGTATCCTTTTTCTTGCTTGTCTTTGGAATTTCTTGAAACTTTGTTCTACACCATTTAGCTTTATGCCCAAAATTATTGCAATTGAAACACATGATGTTGTAGTGCTTGAAAGTTGCAAATAACTTGAAATTTCTCTTGGTCAAGCCATAATCATTCTTACCATGAGCCCTGCAATGTATATCTTTATGACCAATATGATTACATGAGTAACAATAACCATGGAAGAAATATTCATATTGCCTTGGAGGATATGATCTCATGGTTCTTTCGTTGCTTTTTCCATGATGGTCCATGTTCATTGATTGTGCATTGTTTCCTTCCTCTTTGATATTTCCATTTCTCAACACGTTAGCATAGGTCTTAGGTTCTTATTCAAATACCTTCTTTGATGCTTCTATTCATTTTGATCTTGAATCCTCTTTTTCTTCTCCTTGTCCTTCCTCAAAGCCAATTCCGGTCTTCATAAATGAAGATCTCTGTGTTTTGATAATATCATCCAAATATTTTGAGATTTTTCTAAACTGATATATCTTATTATTAAAATATTCAAGTCCTTTCCTTACAGATATGAATTCATCTTCTTGTATTTCACATTCTATCTTTTTTACCTTTAGCTTCTCAGCCATACCTTCTTCAACTTTCTTTGCCTCTTCAACCTTAACTTTTAAATCAGTGAGATCTTGTAGAAGTTTTGCCTTTGTTTTCTCATCCTCTTGTACTTGATCCTTCAATATTAAGTTCTCCATTTTCAACTCTTCAAGATCAAAATCAAGTTTTTCTTCTATATCAACCATGAATTCTTCCTTTTTTGAATCTTTCTCTTTTTCTTGGTCTTCAACTACATGATCATCTTCTTTCTCTTCTTGTTAGTCTTTGACAACATGAGCATCTTCATTCTCTTCTATGGCAAAAATTAGTAATTCTTCTTTTTCACTATCTGAGAGGCTTTCATCATTGCTACTGGAAGAACTGCTTGCTTCTTCAACATAAAATCTCTTCTTGTGTCTTTGAAATATCTTCTTTGCATCCTTGCCTTGACCATGCCTATCTTTCTTTTCATGATAGAACTTCCTTTCCTTATTTTTCTTGTATTTCTTTTCTTCTTCACTG
Source organism: Wollemia nobilis (assembly GCA_028583015.1). NCBI lineage: Eukaryota > Viridiplantae > Streptophyta > Pinopsida > Araucariales > Araucariaceae > Wollemia > Wollemia nobilis. The sequence continues at coordinate 13,865,202 of JAQPPZ010016436.1, read as the reverse complement.
CTAATACTTCCATATTGTAGACAATTAGTTGCATAGTGACCAAGGTTATCCCAATTAAAATATTTGTGTTTTCTTATATCCTTCTTATTTCTTCTCTCAAAATTAGTCTCTTCTCCACTGCTTGATTCTTTAATTGATTTTGATTCTTTATTCTTTGCCTACTTTAAAGCTTTGAAATTTACCTCTTTTTTATGTTTGATATTTTTTGTCCTCATTTTATAGGTTGTGATCATACTTGATGTAGATCCATATTGGTTCTCAAACACACAAGCAAAATCAATGGGAAAACAAAAATTTTGCAACTCAAATTTTATTATTTTCTTGGATCTCCATACACTTACAATGAAATCACTTCCTACATATAATATCCACCAAAAACCCTAACCTAACACGAACTTACTATTTTTAGTAAGTATCAGGACTTACTATTTTTAGTAAGTCTAAAATATCACTCAGATAGATCTAAAAAAACAATCATGCATTTTTTATTCCATAATTAAGACTTTCCTAAAATATCTCCCTAGACTGACTCATGCAACAAAAGATATTAAATACCGAAAAACTAAAAAAATTGGAACAAAAACTTTTGAGCCCATTTCTGGCCACCAAGTGATGTTTCAGGGCCCAAAAATGTGTCAAAATAGCCACTTCAGCGACAATGTGGCTTAACACGGTGAGGTAAACTTAATTCTATGCATTTAAAAAAAACGGGCTCAAATGGACACCCGGATCAAAAGTTATGACCCCGAGAAGTTGGAACTTTTATTCGGCTAAATCAGGAAAGTGTCACTGGATGTTGTGGGTGCATCAATACCATATAGCTCATCTATTCTCAATAAATCATAGTTAGTCCCATAAAACAATGATGCCCTATTTGATGAAAACACATCCTAATGTGCCATGTGTGTTCTTGTAAGATCTTCCTTCAAGTTGTTAGGATTTCCCAAAAGAAACCGCTTTGATACCAATTAAATAATACAAGCTTAACTAAGAGGGGGAGGGTGAATTGTATAAGATAAAACTTTTACTTTTCTTTCCAAAGTAATATCATACAATATTATCAATTGCAATAATGAAATAATGCACAAATCATCACACACATAAGAGACACAAATTTAACATGGTTCACCCAATGTAGGCTACATCCATAGAGAAATATTTCTTATAAATTTTTCAAAAAAATTCTTGGAAACCCATTCCCTATTACAATGTATGTGGACACCTATCTATAGGAGACATCAATCTCCTCTTGCTCTAGTTTATGGACCTCTATCCATAGGAGAAACCAATCCCCTCTACTCTAGTTCATGGACCTCTATCCACAGGAGACCTCAATCCCATCTAATCTAGTTCATGGACCTCAATCCATAGGAGACTCTAATCCCCTTTTCTCTAGTTTGTGGACCTCTATCCATAGGAGACCCCAATCCCCTCTACTCTGGTTCACTCCAAATCCTACTCACAACTCTGCTCATAAGCCTACTCAAAAAGCCTACTTAAATATACTCACAAACCTGCTCAAACAGCCTGCTCAAATCTACTCCCAAACCTAATCAATTTTTCTTACAAGATTGCTCAAAAGACCCTGCTCAAATCTACTCCAAAATGTGATCAATTATGCTCATAAGTCTAATCAAAAGGGTCTTCTCAAATTTTCTCCAAAACCTGATCAATTCTGCTCACAAGCATTCTCAAAGGACCTACTTAAACATTATCCAAAACCTGATCTATTCTTCTCACAATCCTACTCAAAGGGCCTACTTAAATCTATTCTAGAACCTAATCAACTCAGCTCATAATCCTACTCAAATTTGCTTATAGCTCTGCTCAAAAATGCTCACAACTCTTCTCAAAATTGCTCACAACTTTGCTCAAATCTACTCACAACCACTACTAATCCACTCATACAAACAATACTCATATCTTTCCAACTCTTTCATACAAACAATGCTCATATCTTTCCCAACTCTTGCATACACACAATGCTCATATCTTTCCCAAACTCTTGCATACAAACAATGCTCATATCTTTCAATGTGTTTTTCTCAACTAAAGTAATTCAGACATATTCTACCTAGAGTTATTTTATCTTCAAGAACATATAGAAAATGATATGCATTAAAAAATCCCCAATATGTTCTTTACATTCATTAAGTCTATCGCTTTCACATGTCTCATATTTATTGCATTCAAAAGGATAGCTTTAGTTTAGCACTTGATGATTGACCTTCTTATGTACTCCCAAAATCAATCAAATCCAATGCACAAATTTGCTTCACAAAACTGATCTATAACTCTTGCACTTTCATTTCCAATATCACTCAAAACCAATGCACAAATTTGCTTCACAAAACTGATCTATAACTCTTGCACTTTCATTTCCAATATCACTCAAAACTAATGCACATCAAATCAATCCTTATACCTCCAACCATATGACATCAAAAATATTTTCCTCAAACAAAACCACCCTTGAGAAAGGAATTAAATCACCATACCTCTAAATCTACCACAATGATGATGAGCTTCCCCAAACCTGTCTTTAACAAAAATAGTTTCCTTTTGTTCCTCCAAAAATATGGTTAGTAATATTCTCTTTCTTGCACAGATATTAAATCATCCACCTATGAACCCCTTTTAATATGCAAAATACAATTTAAAATCAATCACAAATTACACCTTATATCTCCTTTCTCTAACATGCAAAAGTACAAATAATTTTCACCACAATACACCTTATATCTCCTTCTATTGATATGCAAAAATTAACTCCCTCACACACTATACAACATACAATTTTCAAATAAAAACATAATACACCTTATAACTCCTTTCTTTTAATATGCAAAAATAATTCCCTCACACACTATACAATTTTCAAATAACCTAATACACCATACAACTCCCACTTTCGATATGCAAAAATAATGCCCTCATACAAAATACAATTTCCAAATAAACCTAAAAGACCTTATAACTCCCACTCAATTTAATTTAATTCAAAATCAACAAAATTCAAATACCTCATGCACCGTCATGATTCAAAACCGTGACCTCCCACGATGCAGCGCTTTCACAAGCACTTGTAATCGGTTGCGCTACCGTAGCAGGTAGAACAAAAGGGGCACGCATCAAATTTATCATAGTCTTCTACGTTAATCCAAAGCTCAATACATGTGGTAAAACAACGTCAGGGGGTTTTGACCCCGTGACCTCCTTCACAACAGTGCTCACGCAAGCCAACCAACCATTGGGCTACCCCAATCGGGTGAGACGTGATAGGCGTGCACACATATTTATCTTTGTCTAGCACTTGCACACCTTTGAATCTTCGCTGTCTTTTTCTCTGTCGTTCACATTAATCACACACAAAAATCATTAATAGAAAATGCTTGCGTTAATCAAAGGTGGAATAAATCAATGTATTTATATGCTTCTAAAATGGTCTTCGAATTTCCTCCAAGGTCGGCTCAAACTTATATTTGATTTTCCTCCAAAACATTGGCTCCTTTGGGTTATAATATTTAATTTAAATATTATAACATAATATTTTAAACCCATAAATATTTAAATCCTTTTGATTTAAATAATGCATACTTATGTCCCATCCTTTGTCCATATCTTTTATAAACCTTTGTCCTCAAGCCTTTAAACCTTTATAATTTTAAATCCTTTGTCTCAAACCTTTAACCCTTCTTGATTTAAACCTTTTTGTCCCAAGTCTCTTAAACTTTTTCTTTATAATATTTAAATATGATATTTAAATATTATAATCCTTTCCTTAAAAAATATTTGCCTTGCTTTGCACTAAACCTTTGCCTTGAACCTTTCCTTAAAAATAGTTGCCTTGCTTTGCACTATACCTTGTCTTGAATAATTTGTCCATCCTTATAAACTCATCACCCTTGAAGAATATTTTTGCCTTGAGTACCATGCACCCTTTGACATTGCCTTGAGTGCCATACACCCTTTGACATCAATGACAACTCAATATTTCCAACAATCTCCCCCTTTGTCATTGATGGCAACCCTACAAAAAAAATATTTTACTGCAATTGGATTCCCATACTGCACTCCCTGAGAAGATGCTCCCCCTCACTGAATTCTCTCCCCATTTGACATCAATGGCAAAGGGCTCCTTGGGGATAAAAATAAGACACTTAGTACAACCCCTTCACCACCTTCTTTTCTTGAGGTGATAAATTATGGGATGGGAGTGAACCTACTCCCAATTTATAATGCTCTTCTTCTTTTTCAATTTTCTTTCTCTAAAAATTTTAAAGTCATACCTCTTTGAACATTTTGAGTATCCTTTTTCTTGCTTGTATTTGGAAGTTCCAGAAACTCTGTTCTACACCATTTAGCTTTATGCCAAAAATTATTTCAATTGAAACACATGATGTTTCAGTCCTTAAAAGGTGCAAATGACTTGAAATTTCTCTTGGTGAAGCCATAATCATTCTTACCATGAGCCCTGCAATGTATAGCTTTATGACCAAAATGATTACATGAGAAAAAATAACCTTGGAATAAATATTCATCTTGCCTTGGAGGATATGGGCTCATGGTTCTTTCTTTTCTTTTCTTGTGATGGTCCCTATTCCTTGATTGTGCATTGTTTTCTTCCTCTTTGATACTTCCACTTCTCAACACATCAGCATAGGTCTTAGGCTCTTCTTCAAATACCTTCTTTGATGCTTCTATTCCTTTTGAGCTTGACTCTTCTTTTTGTTTTCCTTGACCTTCCTAAAAGCCAAGCCCGGTCTTCATAAATGGAGATCTCTGTGTTTTGATAATATCATCCAAATATTTTAATTTTTTCCTAAACTGATATATCTTATTATTAAATTTTTCAAGTCCCTTCCTTAGAGAGACAAATTCATCTTCTATTATTTCACATTCTAAATATTTTGCCTTTAACTACTCAACCATACCTTCTTCAACTTTCCTTTCCTCTTCAACCTTAAATTTTAAATCGGTGAGATCTTGTAGAAGCTTTGCCTTTGTTTTCTCATCCTCTTGTACTTGAGCCTTCAATCTTAAGTTCTCCCTTTTCAACTCTTCAAGATCAACAACAAAGTTCTTCTTCCATATCAACTATGGCTTCCTCTTCCTTTTTTGAATCTTTCTCTTTTTCTAGGTCTTTAGATGCAGAATCATCTTCTTTCTCTTCTTCTTGGTCTTTGACAGCAGGAGCATCTTCATTCTCTTCTATGAAAAAAATTAGGATTTATTTTTCACTATCTGAGAGGCTTTCATCACTACTAATGGAAGCACTTCTTTCTTATTACACATAAAATATCTTCTTGTATCTTTGAAACATCTTCTTCTCATAATTTTCTTAACCATACCTATCTTTATTTTCATGATAGAATTTTCTTTCCTTCTTTTTCTTGTATTCATTTTCTTCTTCACTTCTAATACTTCCATATTGTGGATAATTAGCTGCATAGTGACCAATGTTACCACAACTAAAACATTTGTATTTTCTTAGATCCTTCTTATTTCTTCTCTCAAAGTTAGTCTCTTCTCCACTGCTTGACTCTTTACTTGATTCTGGTTCTTTATTCTTTGCCTCCTTTGAAGCTTTGAAATCTACCTCTCTTTTTTATGTTTGATCTTTTTTTGTCCTCATATTAAAGGTTGTGAGCATCCCATGTAGCTCATCCATACTCAAGAAAGCATAGTTAGTCCCATCAAATAATGATGCCATGTTTGATGAAAATCCTTCCTGATGTGCCATGTGTGTTCCTATAAGATCTTCCTTCAAGTTGTTAGGCTTTCACAAAGGAACCTGCTCTAATACCAATTGAAGAACACAAGCTTATACTAAGAGGAGGGGTGAACAGTATAAGATCAAAATTTTACTTTTATTTCCAAATAAATATCATCCAATATTATCAATTGCAATAATGAAAAAATGCACAAATCATCACACACATAAGAGACACAAATTTAATGTGGTTCACCCAATGTGGGCTACATCCACGAAGAAATATTTCTTATAAATTTCTCAACAAAATTCTTGGGAACTCATTCCCTATTACAATGTTTGTGGACCCCTATCCATAGGAGACACCAATCCCCTCTGCTCTAGTTTGTGGACCTCTATCCATAGGAGACACCAATCCCCTCTACTCTGGTTCATGGACCTCTATCCATAGGAGATCTCAATCCCCTCTATTATAGTTCATGGACCTCTATCCATAGGAGAATCCAATCCCCTCTACTCTATTTCGTGGACCTCTATCCATAGGAAACCTCAATCCCCTCTGCTCTGGTTCATTCTAAATCTTGCTTATAAATATGCTCACAAGCCTACTCAAAATGCCTACTTAAATATTCTCATAAGCCTACTCAAATCTACTTCAAAACTAAATCAATTTTGCTTACAAGCCTTCTCAAAAGACCCTACTCAAATCTACTCTAAAACCTAATCAATTCTACTCAGAAGTCTACTCAAAAGAGCCTTCTCAAATTTGCTCCAAAACCTGATCAATTCTGCTCACAAGCCTTCTCAAAGTACCTACTTATATTTGATCCAAAACATAATCAATTCTTCTCACAAGCCTACTCAAAGGGCCTACTTAAATATATGGCAGAACCTAATCAACTCATATCACAATCCTACTCAAATTTGCTGATAGATCTGCTCAAAACCACTTACAACTCTGCTCAAATCTGCTCACAACCACTACTCATCCACTCATACAAACAATGCTCATATATTTCCAAATCTTGCATACAAACAATGCTCATATCTTTCCCAACTCTTGCATACTCACAATGCTCATATATTTCAAACTCTTGCATACATACAATGCTCATATATTTCAATGTGCTTTTCTCAACTAAAGAAATTCAGACATATTCAACCGAGAGATCTTTTATCTTCAAGAACATATAGAAAATTATATGCATTAAAAAATACCCAATATGTTCTTTACATTCATTAAGTCTGTTGCTTTCACATGTCTCATATTTATTGCATTCAAAAGGATAGCTTTAGTCTAGCACTTGATGATTGACCTTCTTATGTACTCCCAAAATAAATCAAATCCAATGCACAAATTTGCTTCACAAAACTGATCTATAACTCTTGCACTTTCATTTCCAATATCACTCAAAAACAATGCACAAATTTGCTTCACAAAACTGATCTATAACCCTTGCAATTTTACTCCCAATTTCAACCAACACTAATGCACATAAAATAAATCCTTATACCTCCAACCATATGGCAATAAAAATATTTCCTTCAAATAAAACCACTCTTGAGAAAGGAATTAAATCACCATTCCTCTAAATCTGCCACAATGATGATGAGCTTCCCTAAATCTATCTTTAACAAAAATAGTTTCTTTTATTCCTCAATAAATATGGTTAGTAATATTCTCTTTCTTGAATAGATATTAAATCATCCACCTATGAACCCCTTTTAATATGCAAAATACAATTTAAAATCAATCACAAATTACACCTTATATCTCCTTTTTCTAACATGCAAAAGTACAAATAATTTTCACCACAATACACCTTATATCTCCTTCTATTGATATGCAAAAATTAACTCCCTCACACACTATACAACATACAATTTTCAAATAAAAACATAATACACCTTATAACTCCTTTCTTTTAATATGCAAAAATAATTCCCTCACACACGTTATACAATTTTCAAATAACCTAATACACCATACAACTCCCACTTTCGATATGCAAAAATAATGCCCTCATACAAAATACAATTTCCAAATAAACCTAAAAGACCTTATAACTCCCACTCAATTTAATTTAACTCAAAATAAACAAAACTCAAATACCTCATGCACCACTATTATTTGAAACCGTGATCTTCCATGATAGAGCACTTTCATAAGTGCTTATAATCGGTTGCGCTACAGCAGCAGGTAGAACATAAGTGGCACACGCCAAATTTATCATTGTCTTCTAAGTTAATCCAAAGCTCAATACATGCAAAAAAATAATGTTAGGGAGTTTCGACCCCACGACCTCCTTCACAACAGTGCTCACGCAAGACAACCAATTGTTGGGCTACCCTAACTAGGTGAGACATGATAGGCATGCACACATATTTGTCTTTTTCTATAATTTACACACCTTTGAATATTCATTGTATTTTTCTCTGTCATTTGCATTAATCACACACAAAAATCATTAATAAAAAATTCTTGCGTTAATCAAAGGTGGAATAAATCAATGTATTTATATGCTTCTAAAATGGTCTTTGAATTTCCTCCAAGGTCGGCTCAAACTTATATTTTATTTTCCTCCAAAAAATTGGCTCCTTTGGGTTATAATATTTAATTTAAATATTATAACATAATCTTTTAAACCCATAAATATTTAAATCCTTTTGATTTAAATAATGCATACTTATGTCCCATCCTTTGTCCATATATTTTATAAACCTTTGTCCTCAAGCCTTTAAACCTTTATAATTTTAAATCCTTTGTCTCAAACCTTTAACCCTTCTTGATTTAAACCTTTTTGTCCCAAGTCTCTTAAAATTTTTCTTTATAATATTTAAATATTATAATCCTTTCCTTAAAAAATATTTGCCTTGCTTTGCACTAAACCTTTGCCTTGAACCTTTCCTTAAAAATAGTTGCCTTGCTTTGCACTATACCTTGTCTTGAATAATTTGTCCATCCTTATAAACTCATCACCCTTGAAGAATATTTCTGCCTTGAGTACCATGCACCCTTTGACATTTCCTTGAGTTCCATACACCTTTTGACATCAATGACAACTCAATATTTCCAACAATCTCCCCCTTTTTTATTGATGGCATCCCTACAAAAAAAATATTTTATTGCAACTGGATTTCCAATTTGCTCCCTTTGAGAAGATGCTCCCCTCACTGAATTCTCTCCCCCTTTGACATCAATGGCAAAGGGCTCCTTGGGGTTAAAAATAAAACTCTTAGCATAGCCTCCTCACCACATTCCTTTCTTGAGGTGATCAATTATTGGATGGTAGTGAACCTTTTCCCAATTTATAATGCTCTTCTTATTTTTGAATTTTATTTATCCAAACTTTTGAAGTCATACCCCTTTGAAAATTTTGAGTATTTTTTTTCTTGCTTGTCTTTGGAAGTTCTAGAAACTCTATTCTACACCATTTATATTTATGCCCAAAATTATGGCAATTTAAATACATGATGTTGTAGTCCTTGAAATGTACAAATGACTAAAAATTACTCTTGGTGAAGTCATAATCATTATTACCATGAGCCTTGCATTGTATAGCTTTATGACCAATATGATCACATGATTACCAATAAACCTATAAGAAATACTCATATTTCCTTGGAGGATATGATCTCATGGTTCTTTCTTTTCTTTTTCTATGATGGTCCATGTTCCTTGATTGTGAATTGTTTCCTTCCTCTTTGATGTTTCTATTTCTCAACACATTAGCATAGGTCCTAGCTTCTTTTTCAAATACCTTCTTTGATGCTTCTATTTAATTTGAGCTTTAATCCTCTCTTTTTTCTCCTTGACCTTCCTCAAAGGCATGTCTGGTCTTCATAAATGGAGATCTCTCTATTTTGATAATATCATCCAAATATTTTGAGCTTTTCCTAAACTGATATATCTTATTATTAAATTTTTAAAGTCCCTTTATTGTAAAGATAAATTTGTATTCTAGTATTTCACATTCTATCTCTTTTGAATTTAACTGCTCAACCATACCTTATTCAACTTTCTTTACCTCTTCAACATTAACTTTTAAATCATTGAGATCTTGTAGAATTTTTACCTTTGTTTTCTCATCCTCTTGTACTTAATCCTTCAATATTAAGTTCTCCCTTTTCAACTCTTCAAGATAAATAAAGTTCTTCTTCTATATCAACCATGAATTCTTCCTTTTCTGAATATTTCTCTTTTTCTTGGTCTTCAACTATAGGATCATCTTATTTCTCTTCTTCTTGGTATTTGACAACAAGAGCATCTTTATTATCTTCTATGGCAGAAATTAAGATTTCTTCTTTTTCACTATCTAAGAGGCTTTCATCACTACTACTGGAAGTACTGCTTTCTTATTCAACATAAAATCTCTTATTTTGTCTTTGAAAGATCTTCTTCTCATGCTTTCCTTGACCATACTTGTATTTATTTTCATGATATAATTTCCTTTCCTTATTTTTCGTGTATTCATTTTCTTCTTCACTGTTAATACTTCCATCTTGTGTACAATTAGTTGCATAGTGACCAAGGTTACCCCAATAAAAATATTTGTGTTTTCTTATATCCTTCTTATTTCTTATTTCAAAGTTAGTCTCTTCTCCACTTCTTGATTATTTACTTGATTTTGGTTCTTTATTCTTTGCCTCCTTTGAAGCTTTGAAATCTGCCTCTCTTTTTGATGTTTGATATTTTTCTATCCTCATATTATAGGCTATGAGCATCCCATATAGCTCATACATGCTCAAGAAAACATAGTTAATCCCATAAAATAATGATACCTTGTGTGATGGAAACCCTTCTTGATGTGCCATGTGTGTTCTTGTAATATCTTCCTTCAAGTTTTTAGGCTTTCACAAAGGAACCTCCTCTGATACCAATTGAAAAACACAAGGTTAACTAAGATGGGGGATGAACAGTATAATATCAAACTTTTACTTTTCTTTCCAATGCAATATCATCCAATATAATCAATTGTAATAATGAAACAATGCACAAATCATCACACACATAAGAGACACAGATTTAACATGGTTCATCCAATGTGGGCTACATCCACGAACAAATATTTCTTATAGATTTCTCAATAAAATTCTTTGAAACCCATTCCATCTTACAATGTTTGTGGACACCTATCCATAGGAAACATCAATCTCCTCTTGCTCTGGTTTGTGGACCTCTATCCATAGGAGACACTAATGCCTTCTACTCTAGTTCATGGACCTGTATCCATAGGATATCTCAATCCCCTATGCTCTAGTTCGTGGACCTCTATCCATAGGAGACTTTAATCCCATTTTATTTGATTCGTGGACCTCTATCCATAGGAGACCTCAATTCTCTCTAATTTGGTTTTTTCCAAAGCCTACTCACAACTCTACTCACAAGCCTACTCAAATGGCTTGCTCAAATATACTCCAAAAACTAATCAATTATACTTACAAGCCTTTTCAAAATACCCTACTCAAATCTAATCTTAAACTTGATCAATTTTGCTCACAAGTCTTCTCAAAAGGGCCTGCTCAAATCTACTCCAAAACTTGATTAATTCTGCTCACAAACCTGCTCAAATGATCTACATAAATTTGCTCCAAAACCTGATCAATTTTTCTCACAAGCCTACTCAAAGGGTCTACTTAAATATATTCTACAACCTACTCAACTCAGCTCATAATCCTACTTAAATATACTCATAGCTCTTTTTAAAACTGCTCGTAACTCTGATAAAGTTTGTTAGCATATAGTTTCATTTATCACTATTATTATATTATTTGTTTGGGCTATTGTTACTTTGTTATAACAATACCTATTTCTTGCCTAGGTGGTTTCGTATCCTACGGGCTATTCTTAGGCTACGATGTATTATTTATTTGATCAATGCAATTCATTCTCTGTTTGCTTGGTCAACATGGTATCAGAGCTACTATGATCTTGGGCTCATTTATCGAGGTTGGTTGTTGATTGGGACAAGATAGGGCTACACCTACATCTCGAGACCCGTGACCTGACTCGACTGATGACACATTGAACATGACCTGTTGACTAATAATGATGGTTGGACAGACCGACTCGGACGCAGGATAGAGATCAGATTACTCAACTAAGACCTAGACCCAAAATTTTGGGCCACATCATGTGTAGCAAAAGAGGATAAGGGAGGCAGCTACGCAAATAAATCAACACAGAGAGTCAAGCACTACAAGTAGTGGATACCTCCCCATGGTGGTAGCCACCAAGGTGGTCCCACGTGGGAGAAGCCCTGCCACCCTCTCGGGTAGCATCTCCCTGAGAGGAGACACCCTCCATTGAGAGGGTTATTCCTTTTAAAAACCTCCCAGCGTTCGAACCCATGCATGTGGGATAAAAAAATTTAAAGTTTTTTCTAAAACCTGCTCGTTACCCTTAGTCAACGGTGTCAACTCTGCATGACTATTCCTATTTTTCTTACCTACATTATTCATGAAATCATTTTCTAATGCCATTGCTGGATTTAGATTTTAAATTTGAGATAATATGCTAGATTATATTTTTCATTTGGTCCTTCATTTATATCTTGCATGCAATTTTATTTCTCCCTAGACATCACTGTGTGCAATAGTTTTATGGTTTCATGGGTGATTTGCAGGTGTTTGAAGCTCATCGACCTTCATTGAGGAGCAGGTTGAGGTGTGTTAGAGGTGCGACAAAATCTAGGTGCAGCATACAAAGGGCTCAATACTATTGAGTACTTTTTGCAACCATGTTGCAGATGACAGAGCTTCTGCCAACCACGCACCACTCATAGAGGAGTCGTGACGGAGCAAAGCTTTGCAAGCCCGTCGCCCCGTGGCCCTTCAACTAAGGTAAGGTGTCCCCTAGTTTTTCTTGAGCTGCCTAACTTGGCTAGCAGGTAGCTCTGACCATAATGCTATCAGGGAGCATAGGTCGGGAGATCGACTCCCTTTGACCCCCCCCCTAACACCTTTTCTTTGAGGTATAAAATTTTTTGTTTAAGTTTTTTGTTATTTTTTTCTATAAGTTTTTTTAATATTTTTTTGTTTAGTTTAATTAAATTTAAATTTAATTATTTTTTCTTTATAAAATTATTTTTTTTAATAATTTTTTTTTATGAAAAAGTAATTTTTTTAATTAATTAAACTTTATAAAAAAATAAATTTAAGACTTTAGAAGAGAATTTTTTTTCAAAAACTTAACAAGGGGGGCATTTTTTTCAAAAACTACAAAATTCAGGGGGGAAAGTGAAAGAATTTTTTAAGCATTTCTACAAAATTGGCAAAATTTGTAAAAGGTGCATTCTCGGTGGTAACCGACACCTTAGGTTCATTTTTGGATGCTTTAATGATGTATGTTGCATTTTTTTTCTACAATACTTCTAAAGCAAAACTCCTAAGTTCCAAAATTTGAAACCCATCCGTGCAATTCAATTGCACAACAACATTCGGTATTAACGATACCTCTGGCCCACGCTTACAGGTAATGCTGTCATGATCGGGCTACTATATCTATAGCCTAATATAGCTACAACAATGACGTCTGAGCTTGTTCTCTATCAATCATCGGGGAGATATAAGTGTGCCATTTTTTGCATTTTTTTACTCCATTCCACTACCCTAATCGCTCTCGTGTTTAGGCATAAATCTTGACGAAAGTTTTGACATCCGAAGTGTTTAGGGGAAGTTACGCCCCACGCATGAGGATTGATGACTTTCTATGGTAGGTGCCATCAACGAGACGATTCCCTTTCAGTACCGCCTAAGTACCACGTATCGTATAATCTCTAAAAATTACCTATAGTCTCCCTCACGTAAGGGCGGGTAATTTTTTTAATTTTTCAAAATACCTATAGTCTCCCTCACGTAAGGGCGGGTATTTTGTATGGTATAATGGCCTGGAAAAAGGTATATCGAAAGGGGGACCATTTGGTGTTATAAGGAACCCTCACAATGTCTGCAAAGTTAATGATTGATGCTCATCAGTTGTTGAAAGGTCCTAATTACACACCATGGAAAAACAAGATGAAGGCTATCCTAGTCATGGATGACTTATGGGATGTTGTTTCTGGAGCAACAACAAGACCTTCACCAACTCTTTGGATCAACAGCAACCACAGCTCCATCTGCTACTCAGATAGACTTTGACAAGAAAGATAGCAAGGCAAAAGTGCTCATCTTGCTTGCTGTTTCAGATGAAGTTCAACCCCACATTGTTGACTGTGCACATAGTAAAGAGGCATGGGATGCCCTTAAAACTATATATGAGGGAAATAATGACTCCACTATTCTTTTCCTTCAATCTCAATTACACAGTCTAAGCATGAAGCAGGGAGAGACAGTTGAACTCTTTCTTTGCAGAGTGTCTGAGTTGAAAGCAAAATTGAATTCTTTGGGAGAACCTGTTGATGACAAGCTCCTTACCTCAGTTGTATTGAGAGCTTTACCTGATTCTTATAGGGTGTTGATCACCTCACTTCAGGTGTCACAAAGGAAAGTTACCTTTGTTGAGTTGGTCAATCTGCTTCAAGAAGAGGAGGCACGCCAACTTCAGAGAGATGATTCTTCTAATACAACCCTATACTCCAACAGGAAGGGTTCTAAGAAGAAGGGTAATTTTCAGAAAGGAGGAAATTCTCACAAATATTCAAAAGGGAAACAACCTCAACAAACGAAGAGATATTGCAAAATTTGTGACAAAGACAACCATGACACAAATAGGTGTTGGCACAAGAATAAGCAACCTAAACAGAAAGGCTAGAACAAACCACAAAACAAGAACAAGCAACCCAAGGTGAATGTTGTTGTTGAAGAATCTGACTCGGATTCTGAGTGGGCACACAAGGTGCTCATGACTACCACAACCTCCAAGAAGAAGGATCTTGTATGGTATGTCGATTCTGGCGCTAGTAAGCATATGACTGGCGACAAATCATGGTTTGAATCATTTGAGGCCAAAGAGGGCAAACCTGTCACTATTGTTGATGACAAAACCTACAAGGTTCAGGGAGAAGGTACAGTTTCAGTCACTCTTCCTGATGGCAAGTGTCAGATTGACAAAGTCCTCTATGTTCCAGGATTGGCGAACAATTTGTTGTCAATCACACAAATTCTGGATAAGGATATGGTTGTAAACTTTCGTGTTGAGGATGGCAAGAAGTGTTGTTCTATTACCAGGAGGGGTAAGAACATTGCAACAACTTCATATAAGCATGGCTTATTTGCCTTAGATGCTATCTCTACTCCCCATGTTGCCATGATAGTCTCTACCAAGGAGGCAACTTCCCTATGGCACAAGAGATATGGGCATCTTAGTTCTGGCTACTTACTTGAGCTAAGTAAGTATGAGATGGTAAAGGGTCTTCCTTCCCTTTCTTCCACATTGCCAGTGTGCTCTAACTGCTTGGCAGGAAAGCAACATAGAGTACCTTTTGAGAAGAGCTCTACAAGAGCAAAGAAACCTCTAGAGTTGATTCACACCGATCTGTGCGGTCCTTTCACACCAATAAGTTGTGGGGGGAAGAGGTATTTTCAGTTGTTTGTGGATGACTACTCATGAAATATGTGGGTGTTCTTTCTTAATCTGAAATCTGAAGCCTTTAGTTTCTTCCAACAATTCAAGAAATCTATTGAGAAGGAGTCAGGGACTTCTATAAAGACCCTCCGCTCAGATCGAGGGGGGAGTTTACCTCTAAAGAGTTTTTCTACATTCTTGACTGCACATGGGATCACAAGATAGTTGACTACTACTTATACTCCTCAACAAAATGGAGTTGTTGAGAGGAGGAACTATTCTATCATGGAAATGGTTCATTGTATGCTCACAGGAGCTAGTCTTGGGCAACAATATTGGGTAGAAGTTGTCACCATAGTAATATATCTATTGAATAGGGCACCCACAAAGGCCCTAAAAGGAATGACTCCATAGGAAGCATGGAGTGGTAAAAAACCCTCCATCTCTCATCTTCGTATTTTTGGATGTAAAGCTTTCATGCACATACCGAAAGAGAAAAGGAAGAAGCTAGATGAGAAGACATTGAAGTGTATTCTTCTTGGATATGATGAGCACTCTAAGGGTTATCATTTGATTGATCCTTTGACCAAGAAGATTCATGTCAGTAGAGATGTTGTTTTTGATGAGGCTTTCACTTCACAAAGCACATCTGATGTATACCTAGATCTTGTGGAAACAAAAGTTGAGAAGTCTCCTTCATCATCAAATACTGGAGGTCCTTCTACTTCTTCATCTTCTTCATCACCATAGAAGAAGAACCCAAAATGGTATACAAGTACAATCAGAGACTCCAAGTTATCCACTCCACCAGATTTGACTTTGGATAGACCTCGTACTCGCAGCATGGCTCGACAGGAGAGAGCAACAGTAGAGACTACTGAGGTTGATGATCTTTGTCAATATTTTGAGGAACTTTCTATAGATCCAGAGAGAGAAATAGAGGATATGGATATAGATGATGACAGGGTGTTTATGTCTTCAATGAATGAACATGAACCTGCTTCTATACAAGATGCCCTTAGTGAGCCACAATGGAAGGCTGCTATGGATGTTGAGTATAAGTCTCTGAAAAAGAACAAAACTTGGGAGCTTGTCGATCTGCCACATGAAAAGAAGCCCATTGGCTGCAAATGGGTGTACAAAGTCAAGTACAAGGTAGATGGGACAATTGATAAGCATAAGGCCCATCTTGTTGCAAAGGGCTATGCACAAAAGGAAGGCATTGACTATGAGGAAACTTTTGCACCTACTGCTCGGATGACCACTATTCGAGTTCTTTGTGCTATGGCAGCACAGTATGGGTGGAAAGTTCACCAGATGGATGTCAAGAGTGCTTTTCTGAATGGTGATCTCCAAGAGGAAGTCTACATGACACAACCTAAAGGATTTGAAGTGGAAGGCCAAGAGCAGAAAGTGTGCAAGTTGGTCAAATCCTTATATGGTTTAAAACAAGCTCCTCGAGCTTGGTATATAAAAATGGATAATCACCTCCTACAGCATGGATTTAAGAGATGTCCATCAGATGCAAACCTCTATTTCAAGAAATAAGGTTCTGAGATAGTGTTGCTTGTACTCTATGTTGATGATCTGCTCATTACAGGGAGTTCAAAAACTATGATCTCTATTGTCAAAAGAGACTTGTGTAAATATTTTGAGATGATAGATCTTGGACTTCTCCATTATTGTCTTGGTCTGGAAGTGAGCCAGAAGGAGCACTACATCAAAGTGTCTCAGAAAAAATATGCCAAGACACTGTTAGAAAAATATTGCATGACTGATTGCAAGCCAATGGCAACTCTGATGGAATCAGGGCTTTAGTTATCATGATATGATGATTCACCTCAGGTAGATGGTACTCTCTATCGATAGCTGATTGGGAGTCTCATATATCTGACTAATACTAGGCCAGATATCGTATTTGTTATCAACTATCTTTTGAGGTTCATGCAGGAACCTAAGACTACTCACTGGAAAGCAGCAAAATGTGTTCTTCACTATGTCCGTGGCACAATGGAATATGGCCTAGAATACAAGAGGAATGACAAATTCTTCTTGCAAGGATACATGGACTCTGACTATGTCGGGTCATATGATGATCGTAAGTCAACTTCAGGATATATATTTCATCTTGGATCTGGTCTTGTCTCTTGGCACAACAAGAAGCAACAGGTGGTTGCTATCTCATCTACAGAGGTAGAGTATCATGCCGCACGTGAAGCTGTGTGTGAAGTGATATGGTTGCATCGCATTTTGACAAGTATGGGTCATCCATCAAAATCTCCAATACACTTGTTCTACGACAACCAGGGTGTTTTGAACCTTGTTAAGAATCCAGTGCATCATGAGAAAACCAAGCACATTGACACACAATGTCACTTCATTCGAGACAAAGTTCCAAGGCACCAAATTCAGCTTTAGTACATCTCCACCGATGCTCAAGTTGTAGATATTTTCACTAAGGCACTTGCACGTGTCAAATTTGAATTGTTTTGCAGCTCTCTATGTATTGCAAAATAATGTAATAAAGGGGGGATGTTAGCATAGCTAGTAGTTATCCTATTACCCAAATAATGTAATAAGGGGGGATGTTAGCGTATAGTTTCATTTATCGCTATTATTATATTATTTGTTTGGGATATTGTTATGTTGTTATAACAATACCTATTTATTGCCTAGGCAGTTTCGTATTCTATGGGCCATTATCAAGCTACGTTGTATTATTTATTTTATCAATGCAATTCATTATTTCTTCTCTTGGTCAACAAATTCTGCTCACAACTCTGCTCAAATCTACTCACAACTACTCCTCATCCACTCATACAAACAATACTTATATATTTCCAACTCTTTCATACACAATGCTCATATCTTTCCAACTATTGTATACACACAATGCTCATATCTTTCAAACTCTTGCGTACACACAATGGTCATATCTTTCAATGTGCTTTTCTCAACTAAAACAATTCATACATATTCAGTCCAAAGTTATTTTATTTTCAAGAACATATAGAAAATGATATGTATTAACAATTATCCAATATGTTCTTTACATTCATTAAGTTTATCACTTTCGCATGTCTCATATTTATTGTATTCAAAATGATATCTTTAGTCCAGCACTTGATGATTGACCTTCTTATGTACTCCCAAAATCAATCAAATCCAATGCACAAATTTGCTTCACAAAATTGATCTATAACTCTTTCACTTTCTTTTCCAATATCACTAAAAAAAAATGCACAAATTTGTTTCACAAAACTAATCTATAACCCTTGCAATTTTACTCCCAATTTCAACCAACACTAATGCACACCAAATCAATCCTTATACCTCCAACCATATGACAATAAAAATATTTCCTTGAAACAAAACTACCCTTGAGAAAGGAATTAAATCACCATACCTCTAAATCTACCACAATGATGATGAGCTTCCCCAAACCTATCTTTACCAAAAATAGTTCCCTTTTGTTCCTCCAAAAATCTGGTTAGCAATATTCTCTTTCTTGCAAAGATATAAAATCATCCACCTATGAACCCCTTTTAATATGTAAAAAACAATTTAAAATCAATCACAAATTACACCTTATATCTCCTTTCTCTAACATGTGAAAGTACAAATAATTTTCACCATAATACACCTTATATCTCCTTCTATTGATATGAAAAAATTAACTCCCTCACACACTATACAACATACAAATTTCAAATAAAAACATAATACACCTTATAACTTCTTTCTTTTAATATGCAAACTTAATTCCCTTACACACTATACAATTTTCAAATAACCTAATATACCATACAACTACCACTTTCGATATGCAAATGTGATGCCATCATACAAAATACAATTTCCAAATAAACCTAAAATACCTTATAACTCCCACTCAATTTAATTTAATTCAAAATAAATAAATTTCAAATACCTCATACACCACTGCGATTCAAAACTGTGACCTCCCACGATGCAGCACTTTCACAAGCACTTGTAACCGGTTGTGCTACTGTAGAAAATAGAAAAAAAGTGGTGCGCATCAAATTTATCATAGTCCTTTGCGTTAATTCAAAGCTTAATACACAAGAAAATTATGTTAGGGGGTTTCAACATTGTGACCTCCTTCACAATAGAGCTCACACAAGCCAATCAACCACTGGGCTACCCTATTTGGGTGAGATGTGATAGGCACACACACAAATTTATCTTTATCTAGAACTTGCACACCTTTGAATATTTGTTTTCTTTTTCTCTACCGTTTGAATTAATCACACACAAAAATAATTAACCAAAAATACTTGTGTTAATCAAAGGTGAAATAAATCAATGTATTTATATGTTTCTAAAATCGTCTTCGAATTTCCTCCAAGGTCATCTTAAACTTATATTTGATTTTCCTCCAAAATGTTGGCTCCTTTGGGTTATAATATTTAATTTAAATATTATAACATAATATTTTAAACCCATAAATATTTAAATCCTTTTGATTTAAATAATGCATACTTATGTCCCATCCTTTGTCCATATCTTTTATAAACCTTTATCCTCAAGCCTCTAAACCTTTATAATTTTAAATCCTTTGTCTCAAACTTTAACCCTTCTTGATTTAAATATTTTTTTCCCAAGTGTCTTAAAAACTTTCTTTATAATATTTAAATATTATAATCCTTTCCTTAAAAAATATTTTCCTTGATTTGCACTAAACCTTTGCCTTGAAAATTTTCTTAAAAATAGTTGCCTTGCTTTGAACTATACCTTGTATTGAATTATTTGTCCATCCTTATAAACTCATCACCCTTGAAGAATATTTTTCCCTTGAGTACCATGCACCCTTTGACATTTCATTGAGATCCATACACCCTTTGACATCAGTGAAAACTCAATATTTCCAACAACATCATCAAAGAAGAGTTTACAAATCTGATTGGTAGGAGGGTCTTATTTTTCTAGTGTAGGAGCATTAGGATTCTTGGGTTTTTTAATTGAGTAAGCTCCTACCCCTATTTTTATCATGGCATGAAAGTCCTCCAAGGATTATTGGTCTTCAATATTGAGATCTTCTAGAACTCTATCCATCAAATATATTTCCCCTATTTCTTCAACAATTAGTGACACATTATTTGTATGCTTGTTACCTTCTTCTATCTTCTCAATGTTAAAAGAGGAAGGCTTCTCATTGAAAATATTATTCCTCCTTCCCTTGTATGAGATTTCCATATGCGAGTAGTCCAGAAAGAGATATCCTCCCAATTTGGCTATGAATTCCCTTGAAATATGCATTTTGAAATAAGGTTCTAGATCAACCACTACTACTTCTTGTATGACTGTAATTTGGGAAATTATATTTAGTACTATGGGTATGTCTTTGATTACTCCCACATTTTTTACTGGGGTGTCATCTAATTCTAGCACTTATAGTCTGCTCCTGGTATATTCCATACCCATGATGTCACAAACCACTTTAGGAATAACTGTGGTTGTTAAATTTGAGTCTATCATATAGTTGTGTACTACCCATACTTCCATTTGCAAGGAAAAATAGAAGGGAGAAGGGTTGTTTTTTCCTAATATTGGTATTTGATTACATTGTGCTAGATTCAACTAAAGGTGAGCTTTGGTTTTATTTTTATTGTCTTGAGATATTCTTGTAGCAAATCAATCTATCCTGAGGGTAGTAGTTCTTCATACATGCTTACCTTTGGAGGAGTATTTTTCAATTCTTTGACTATGCTAAAAGAAAATAAATCAACTTATTTATCCTTTTCCTTCATAGGTGGATCATACTTGTTCTTGTATCCTTGATTTACCTCTATTATTTGCCTTTTTATCAAGGAAGGGTATCTCAATTTATCCCTTGCCTATTCTTGAGTCTTAGTTTCTTTTAGTGATGCATTATTTTTGTAAATATTCCATCCTCTACTTTTAAACATGATTTAGGGGTACAACCTCATGGATGGTCCTTTTTTTAGCCTAACCTTTTACTACTGGGGGCACTTTCAAGGGATTGATCTCTTTAGGATAAATTTTAAGGGTTTTTTTACCTGACCTGGTTAAGACTACAACCTATTCTACTAACGACATCATAAAATTATAACTATTTTCCCTGATCATATTAACTTATCCTTTATGAGCTCATTCTTATTTATCAATAGCTACTATTTGCATATGATGTTGGTGAACCATGCACAAGATTTCCCCATGAGGATTGTTACATGTGGAGCACCAATAAGATATGTAGAATATTCATCTTCTTGATTAACATATATTGTTTATGGCCTTTCTGTGTACTTGCTATTTGAAGTGGGGTCTTTTGTTATCTGTGGGAAGCTTCTTGGTTTAAAGTTCCTTTTATCTTCCCTCATTTTCATTGATGTCATATCATTGGTCAATTTTTTCATAGCCATTTATATATCTAGGAGAATTTTCATCTAAGAATCAAGTGCTGGTAAGGCAGGTATCAAGGTCAAAGCTAGGAATGTTGGAGGATCTTGTATAGCTAAGGGAGTTGGTAATACAAATAATTTTGGTGGATCTATCATAGGAGCCAAAGCAAGATATGTTATGATTGCATTAGGAGCCTAAAGGAATTCTAGAAATATAGGTACTATCATTTTTTGGAGTAACATTCCAATAAAAATAAGATTTTTTCTATTTTGAGAGCTTCTTGAAATATTTCTAGGAAGGTAAAAACCTAATATTGTCTTATAGCCATCCCTAGATCTGATTTAAAATATCTTAAGTAATAGTACATTGCTTGCTCATGCATTGGTCTGAGGTCATCAAGTACCATTTTCCATGTTTGGCTAAACTAAATATTGAAATCAACTACCTCTTCTTGTTGGTGTTTATGCATAATAGTAAATTGAGTGAGCAGGGAGAAAGGATAAACCTATTTATTGAATACTTCTACCATTTTACCAACTAGTTTTTCACATCTAGTGATGGTTTGATATGGCATATTCCTGTACCAATATAATATTTTTCCCCTCAAGGATATAACTAGTAACTTCACCATGATATTCTCCTCATGTTATTGTGAATTGTTGCCAATGATACCACATCCTGACAGTGCTCGTAAGTATTTTTTCCAATGCCATTATACGTGGGTAATGCCTTCAAAGATACTTGGGGAATAGGATTCTAAATGAAAATATTTAGGGGACCCATATTGTTCCACGTAGGATAGATTTGGACATTCTGGTTTTAATTGGTGGCCATTGTAACTACTATGTTGGCTGAATTTGTAGGTGCGAGATTGGCTATGTTAGAATATCCATTGATAGTCGTACTAGGATGGATTGCAAGGAGAGGGTTCACCACATTGGTTGACTCGATAGTAATGGTAGAGAAGGCTACCAAGGTGCAATTCCAAGAACTCAATGGGTTCTAAATTTTTTTACTTTTGATCTAATTCTCATGTATTTCAATACTTAACCAAAAATTTGATATAAATATTTTCTAGATTTTATATTCAAAATGAAGTCACCAGGTGATTTTATCTTAAATAGAACAAATACAAACACCAAATATTTAATCTGCGTATGTAGTGGGATTTGGTCCCACTAGGTGTACTAGAAATTGTTGGTTCAAAATCTACCTATGGTTGGTTATTGCACCCAAGACAAGGCCAAAATTGAATGAATGATTAGAATGCAAGGTTTAACTCGTCCAATCTCTAGAATAGGATGGTTCCTTTGGGGAGTTCTAACTAACTTGAAAGTAACCTGGGGGAAAGAAAAGAGTGCTAGAAAGGAATGTAAATGTAGCCAAAGATAGAACTTGATATGGTACAAATTAAGCAACAACAAGAAATGAATAAAACCATGAAAGGGAGCAACTACCACAACCTCTTAACAGACCAACCAATTATTTACCATATACAAAACATGATTCAAATGGTATTTAGCTTCATATATTAGCAGTTTCAAGACTAAGAAATAAACGTGAACAAGAATCCAGAAATAAGAATTAATATCACATACATTTACTTAGCTAAATTAGAAATATCCATCCATTCATACATACTTGTTCTACAAGATATTTGAACTAGAGGTTAAACAGAGACCATTATAGTATTTGCTCCTTCCAAAAGTTAAGTCAATACAACTTGTAAATGCCTACGAGTCGACCATTTAATAAGAGGTTGATACTCTTATTTATAACCTCTTGGTGGTTTAATATTTCAAAATACAAACACAGTTTATTTAAAACTATTTCAACAATAAGCGAGATGGCCAATATAGTTCAAATATTCCATAGTGTTATTGGTCTGGATATGAATAGAGAACTTAATCTTTAACTATAATATGATTTCTCCATGTGCACCAGTGGGTAGTGGAGGTGGTCTAGAACTCTAATCCATCCATTTTTTCTCCCTGTGTGTCTATATCCATTGATTTTACAATGACCATATCGAACTAAAAATGTCACTATCATTTTTGTAGATAGTAATGGTCGAACAACATATTTACAAAAAATATCATGGATTTGTGATGTTATCTTGTGTTTGAGCCTCTCCGGTCTTTGTTACCTATGAAAACATGATCGATCATGAAATCACAATGCTTATCGGCTCTAGTCTCTTTTCTTGCTCCTTTCTAGCAAAAACATGATCGATCATAGAATTGTGATGCTTTTCAATTTTTGACCTCTTCCTTGCACTTTTCCAGTAAAAACCTAGCATGTCATGGAATCATGACATCTTTCGAATCTAAGTCCTTTTATTGCTCTTTCCAATAGAAACTTATTTTGTCGTAGAATCACGATTATTTTCGGCTTTCGACCTCATTCTTGCACTTTGTTAGTGGAAACTTGATCGATCATGGAATCATGATGCTTTTCATATTTTGACCTCTTCCTTACTCTTTGCCAAGGAAAACTTTTTTTTTATGAAATTATGATGCTTTTTGGATTTTTGTCTCTTCCTTGCATTTTTCTAGTAGAAACCTGGCATGTCATGGAATCGTGATGCTTCTCAGCTCTGGGCCCTTTTCTTGCTTTTTGTTGATAGAAACTGGACATGTTGTAGAATCACAACACCTTTTGGATCTTCAAAAATTTTAGGATTTCATCATTACCTTATTTCTCTTGGTTTAGTATTTTTAATCTACAATTACCATTGTGGTACCATCATTTTATCGTTCGACTCTAAAACTAGAGTTACAATTTTTATGTTTTGCTTATGTAGCCCCCAAGCAAACAGGTGGAGTTCACTAAATGGAGCAATCAAATTGTAAATGGAATATTTCAAAAATATAAATTTCCAATCGAACATGCATCGGGATTGGTGCTCTAATACTAATGAGAAGGTTACAGTCCATTGTATTGTAGTCCACAATGAAACATCACTTATCGTCAATATTTATCGATACCCATAATTACATGTTTATTATAGGACCATATTTACCCATAATTTTGTAAGAATATTGAATTGTAGATAGACCAAAAGAGTGCACCCTTTCAATTTTTTAGATTTACAATAGGTGCTAGTCCTAGGAAAGGTTATAGAAGGAACCTCAAAGCTTTGTGCACCATTGATTGCTCATTATATGGCTTGTGTCATAATGTTACCAATAGAGTTGTCATAAATAAACCACAACATTGGTTGAGACTTAGACATGTGGCAAACACCTTAACAATTCATAGAGGAAGTGAGAACCTATTCCATCAAAGTCCACATTCAATAGGGATCCATTTTTTATCTTGAGAAGAACAAAATCTAATGACACAAATATTGAAGATGGATATAAAATACACTTAGATCCTAAAACCCTACCAATCATGTAATTTTGAAAATCAAGAACCCAAAAGAGAATGTGTAAATAGGAAAATAAATAAGAGCTCTGCCATTCATCTGATCAAAAGAAAAATATAACAATCCAACAAGTCTTAATTATGGAAAATATAGAAATTTTCTTTCAAAGAAAGCATCTATGCATTATCTCCCAAGAGAATGATTGAGGGTCTCATAAATAGAACATTTGTAGAAGAACCTTGGGTTCACCTATCGACACCATTTGGACATGGCATTTCAAGAAAAATTATTTGAATTTTAGAGACAGTAATAGAGGAAGCTCTAGTTCTAGATATCCTAGATGCTTCAACATTGATGGCTCTAGTTCTAGAGGCCTTAAAACCATCAACATTGGAGGAAAAAATCCTACTCCTTGTATATAAATAGTAGTTTTATTTTTATTAGAGGTATTAAAAACTACTTATTTGTGCTTAATACATGGCATTGTTTATATTTTATTTCACATTTTTCTTTTGTATATATGTTGGACTCGAGCCTTGAGTTAAGTTGTTAACATTAAACCTCTTTTCATCCAACATCTTTGTAATTGAGGATTTTATGATGAATAAAGGAAGTTATGACTATTTTTTATCTATATTGGCTCTAATATTCATCCTATCTATGAATAATTAGATGTTATATTAATATTATATTCACTTTCTAGAAATTAGAAGATGATACTTATGTTCATTTAGTCCAATATGCAAAGAATATTCTTTTGATATTTGGAACATCGCCTTTGTAGATTAGGTTTTATTTTCTATAAATCTCTCTCCATTTTCCTAATTAATACAAGTAGCATATCAATTAACATAGGAGCATTGTGCTAACAATCACATCCAATGAGGAGCTAACCTCAATAAAATCTTAGAGGTCACCCCATGAGTGCATCTCCTATATATATAATTTCTCGACTATGGCTCTCAATACGAGGTATGAGTGTCAAAGATGCCTAAAAGGAAGATGTGACATTTTGAGAGACCAACAATTTTTTTTGGCACACCTAGGGGGATGAGCTAACACTTCATCCCATGCATATAATAGATTTTGGTCAATATTATTATGAAGATCTCGACTAGCTAGCTTGTTGAAGCATAAGGATATTTACCCAACAACCCCACTAAGCTTGAAAGGCATAAAATTTTATAAGAAAAATTACTATCACCAGATAATTTGCAAGAACAAATCTATAAGCACTGGATCCAAACCTAATACAAATACCTAGAAAGAGAGCTCAACATCAAAACATGGCTATAACTTAGAATTAACTTTTGAGAAGATACTGGATCTAGAATAATAGAGGCTCTAAGATGCCATCCATTTCTCTTATGACATGGGACCTGATCACAATCCCAGCTTTCAATTTGCTTCTATATATCATTGAATAGGATGCAACCATACCTATATATTATTTGCATTACATGGTGAGCCTATGCATGGTCCACTATATTAAGGAGTAGAACATGGGTTGTAGACTACTAGTATCCTGTTTCAAAGGAAAGGTGCAAGAATGGTACCTGATTCTAACCTCACACTTAATTAAAAGTTGGGATCAACCCACAAACATATTGCTAAATAAATTTAGAGATAAGACAAATTATATATCCCTCCTAGATAAATTAACAACCATAAAAAGAATGCATGTGTATATGATGGATAACTTCAACGTCCTATTTCACAAAATCTGGTATTCATTAACTATTTTAAAGTTATGAAATCTAAAATAGCTATGATGGTCAAATCTAGAGGAGGTCACTCTTTATTAAAACCATATGGGA
The DNA here is from genome assembly GCA_028583015.1 of Wollemia nobilis. Classification (NCBI taxonomy): domain Eukaryota; kingdom Viridiplantae; phylum Streptophyta; class Pinopsida; order Araucariales; family Araucariaceae; genus Wollemia; species Wollemia nobilis. Next base: position 13,838,413 of record JAQPPZ010016436.1, on the reverse strand, counting down.
TAGTCATCTAGGTTGATAATGACCTCATTCAAATAATAAGGCTAGCTCCTATATCCCTCTTACCTTTGTTTCCAAGAATCCAAATGTCATATAAGTGTTCTCTAGTTGTTAAACCCATAACTTTATAACCTACTCTTTATTTAGATCCTATGAGTTCTTAGGATCCTCTCCCTACTCCTTAGTACCCCTCTATGAGTCCTCATATATATGATCTAGATGATATGAGGGACTTGTTGAGGTCAGTATTCAATGAGATCATAACCCTTAGGATGAAATAAAGCACCCATAGGTTTCCATATTAGAATTATCCAAGGAATACCTTTTAGTAAAAAAGTAAATGTTACAATCCCATTCCAAATGGGTACAAAGGCTCTAATTTCTATACCAATAAGTGTGCAGGCAATTCCCAAAGTTCAAACTAGTAAATAATGCTTTTGGTTTCTTTGTTATGACAATTTCCTCCTAACCTATTTAGGTATATAATTCTTACATAGAATAACTATGTGGAGGACCTCAACGTATGCTACTACCCTTACTTTAAGGTTTATGATCCCAAATATTATCCTAAGAACTATTCATAATAGACAATGTTGATGCTAAATGAAGTTGCAAAACCATCTACCTATTACTTGATAGGATATGCACAAGCATAGATCCAACATCCTCTTGTACAACCCTAAAGCTATCTTCCAAGAGCAATTTATACCCATTAAGATAATATGGTGATGATATGGGATGAGGAGGATGTATACACCATGTCTAGTAGAGTAGGGATTTCAACACCCAAGATGTTGCAAGTCCAATAGAACTACATGACATGGACCAAGAGGAATTTGGAATAAGAGAGAGCTAATATAGTAGGTGTCAATGCCCAAAATAGACAATTTGATTCAAGAAAATGAATTTACCCATATATTCACACAAAATATCCCGAACATATCTCTATAGCATACATCATTTTTAAAACTAGCTAATGCTTCTCAATATACAACAGTGGAGAGGCCCAATGATGGAGTAACAATATGAGGTGGCTAAAAACTTTAAGTCAAAACCTTCTATTAGCAAGAAAAATTTTTTTAGTGATAAAAAATAACTCTAGCATCAATAAAATCTAAATAGACATTCCTTGTCGACAATATTCTTTTATCTCTAGATGATTCTCTTCTATGATAGTATTGTATCCATTGACACGTTCTTAAATGAGACACGATAGTTGGGAGTATCTATGATTGTGAAACCCTACAACATAGCAAACATGCAACACAATCATCTAAGATACAAACAAGATTTAAAAATAATGGTGCTAATACATTAGGATAAATCAATTTATTTATTCATCATTGGCAAATACTACCTCATTTTATACATATTTCATCTACGTAGCATGTATATCCTTCAAAAAAATGATATCCTCTATGTACTTTAAGAGTTCTCCCTTCTTATCCTCAACTTCATCTATCACTCTTATTTCTCTTTTCAGATATGTATAGTGAACAAAGATACACAAACTAAGGGTGTAAAAACCATGTGCCAAAACCTACATTCGAAAACCATGTTCTCATACCGTGTGCACTACCCATAGTTATGAAAACTGATGAGTGTCGTTAATACTCTCGCTTTAATTATTTTGTTAGACCAAGGAAGTATCCTAAGGATATATGTGATAGAGGTTTTAGAATTGCATCTCATATATCAAGGTTCTAAGCTAACCTATGGAAACTAGAAATCACAATGTCTTTGCAGCATTCATGAATCAAACTACACTAAATTTTGCACTTTCTTACTGAAAGAAACCCTAGTTTTACCAATAATTTTAATGCATAAATAAATCAAGAAACAACTTGTACTTAATTAAAAAGAACTAAATTAATCCAAAGTAAAATTAAATGCAATTCATTACTAAAAGAAAATATAATTCAATGCTTAAATAAAATTATATTTAACAAAAATAATTTTGTAGAAATTAAATAGAAATAAAAACACACAATTGCAGAAAAGTAAAGCAATTCACACTATATGAAAAATGGGATTTACTCTTCAATAAACTAAAAATTAAAATAGAAGATCAACAATTCTAACTATGCTAAAATATTTATGGAAATAAATAACAAAAATTAAACATGTATTTATGCTAACAATCCTTCCATTTTTGTAGAGAGTGGGCCCTTGCTCTAATGTTTAGAAAGAGGACAAAAAATTCAACAGTAAACTAGTCTAAAATGGTAAAAGTATCATATGCAAAAGAGTTGAACAATTTAGACTTAGGACAATGTGTTGAGGGTTAAATCACTACATCTTTAATTCAAATTTCTTCAATTTATTCATTCTAACTATTACAACTACTAACTTTTCCCAATAGGCATACAATATTATTTATAGTTGAATTCTAACTCTTCAGCCTATGAATATGGTTTATTTTAGGTAATGACCTATCTCTTAATTGAATACATAATCCTGTGTTAAGTCTAACTAATTAGATTATAACAATAGGTTGAGTTGGAAAAGTCTTTCCTATTTTTGCATTCTTATTGGCCATTGACTAGCTTGGAATAAATTTGAAGCAATCTAAAAACTCTAGCATGTTCATCAAGATCTGATCTACGTGCATCAAATATCCATTTCATCATATGATTTCATTTTATTATGGCACATAATAGCAACAACAACTCCATAAAGTCAACTTCCAATTTCATGCATGTAAACACAAATTCATGCATATACTTATTGCTCAACATTAAATTCAAATACGTGACTCATTTCCTTGACCACGCACTTCCAAGGTGAGTTGGCCTCTTAATCTATCTTTTTTTCTCTTGCATGAATATTTCAAAGTGCTTCTCATCCTACTATTTTGATTTGGTACCCATACCTCCTTATTCTTGTGTTAGTGTTGTTCTAGTGCCCAATTGATGCACACATTATTCTTGCACACATCTAGTACCAAATTACTACTTAGGCATGGATACATTCAAAAAGTACTCCAGATGGATGGTCTACCATTTACTTTAGATTAATGGATCTATTCACAAAACTTATACTACTTTATTCAATCCTTCGATAAGAATAAAATTTGAGTATATTACATTATTGGGTACATATCAATGTACCACCTTTGGTACATTACTAGAGTAGGAGATTACTTTAGAGTAAATTTAAGTAGTTACTTTAGCATGTAATAAATGCACAAGTGTTAGAATATGCAATGATGTAAATGTGCATGTAGTCCACATGTACATGAGTCATAGGATAGATTCAAAGGTAGAGTGAGGGCCAAGGAAATTATCTTCTTATATATCCCTTATAGAGAGTGAAAATATATGAGAGAATATAGAGAGTGCATAGTATATATTGGTGGAGGAGTACAATGTATTTCCTTTAAAAAATAGTTTATGGAGTGTTCATGTCCTCCATTATACTACATTGTACTATTTTTGTGAGCTTTCATTAATGGCAATGAGTATACTTTTGAGTTATTGCAAAATTTTATCTCTTTATTTTCCTATATATTATAGTGTCATTTTCATATAGATATCATAGATTTCTTATATTACATCTTGTGGTTGCATTTCCTATATAATATACTCATCAAAAACTAATAGTGGTATCAAAGCACACTGTATATCGATAGGAAATAGGGAGAGCCACAAGTGAGATTGAGAGGAATCCAAAAATATCATTTTCAAAATTTTTGAGATTGCATTTGGCTAGAGTCTTTCCACAAGGTTGCAAAAAAACTCATGAAGACTAGGACTCATCATAAATTCCACTATATTGACAAATCAACTAGTGAAGATTGATTATATATATATTTAGAGTTTCTTCCATTACAATCCTAATAATTTTTTGTAGGAAAAATGAGATTCAAAGAAATTTGGAAAGCTTCCTAAAAAATATCTAGGAATAATATCTTATTTGGAACCAATCCAAAACTAGAAGCAACAAGAGGAAGATCGAAGATTTGGAGGCTTGAAGAAAAGGTCCCATTACTAGATATTGTAGACCTACAGATTGTAGAAGTGAAGAAAAATCTATAGGAGCCTTATTGTAGATATGAGGGAGAATATAATCTAGAGAAGAGTCCTAGTGAAGATAGGAGATTAATGATATCCCTAAATAATTTGAAGGGACCCACAAAAATTCCATTGAAGAACTTCCAGATTTGGAAGCTTGAAGATAGAGAAGGACTAGCAAAAGTCATATTTCTAAAGTAATAAATTTTAGAGATCCAAGAGGATGTATCATTGCCAACCTTCCACAATAGAAGGTTGAAGAAAAGGTCTCATTGAGAAAGACCAAATAATATATGGGAGTTAATACCCTAGAGAAGAGGTCTGAAGGAGAAAGAAGGAGAAGGCTTGGAGAGCCTGATTGAAGGAGATTCAAAGAAGTTCATTAAAGGAGTTCCTAGGAAAAATAATTGGAGAAATTTACCACCAAGGAAAAATTATTGATAAAGTAATAACTTAGGACAACTATTGCCATCTGACAACAAGCCCAATGGAGAAGGATTTAGAAAGAAGTTTGTCAAATTTTGGAGGTGATTTGTGAAGACCTCAAGACTTTCATATTCTCAAGAAGAAAGACTTGATTGAAGTTAGAATTTGAAAAGGAGATTGAACGAGAAGGGAGCCAGATATTACTACTAAACCTGAGAGGTTTGAATATTTTATTTGAAGGCTAGAAGGTTAATTTCAAGAAATTAGATCAACTAGTTTCTATAGTAGAAAACTTAAGGGTTATTTAAGGAAAATATCAGCGACGATTTGGAGGAGTTCCCTATCAAATTTTTGAGATTCAAGGACAACATTTTAGTGGAGAGATTGACTTATTTTCAATAAAAAAATTATATTTTAGGATAGCAAGAAAGCAACAACTTAGAGTCTTCAAGAAAGCAACAATTTTAGATCTAAAAAGTTGAAAGGAGAAGGTTGCATATTAGAGTCTTCAAGGGAGTGTAAAATATAGTTTCTTTTAATATTAACACCTGCACATTAAAATAGGATTTAGATTATTTAAAACAAAATAAAAATATCATCTTCCTATTGTCTAAGTTGAAGTAAAGAAGACTACATTCTAAAGCATATATTATAGTGCATTAAGAGTTCATTTATAGGAGTAATAAGGAGAGATTGCTATTGCACTATATTTATATTTCTTAAATATTATTAAATGTGCACTAAGTATTTCAATTGAAGTGAAAATTAGTGCAAAATTAAGTTGCAGGATTAAGAGCTTGAATTCATTGTTTCTAAGTTATCCTAGTAAAGGAGTTAGAGGTTAGTGTTGTCTAGTATGGAAGACAATAATACATTATTTTCTCTCAAGTATTAGAGAAAAAAACCACCATATCTAAGAATAAAGGAAATCTTCTTCAAGAAGACTTTAGGAGACGTATAACTTTAGTGCAAATTAAGGGATTTAGTGCTATCTATTGAAAAAGTATTTGCATTACATTGGCACCAATCTTGTCCTTTCAAAATCAATAAATAAGGACAACAACAAGAGTGTCTTAAATACACTACAACCAACAACACATGTATAGTATTCGAGTTATCCATTATCAAATTTTGAGGATTAAACTTCAAGTAAGTCAAAAGATCCAATTAAGGACTCACATAGATGGGTTTCAAGGTGTCTAAATACACCATATTCATCACTACATCTAGAAACTATGATAGCATCAAACAAAAATACAAGGCATACATTTAAATGAGTTATCATCTATTACATTTCACAAGGTATCCACGTAGCATAAACTATCTACATAAAGAATCTATCATCTATCTATGTAAGCTATCATCCATTGCACACTACAAATATAACACTAAGGATAGCATATTAAAAACATAAAATGATAAGGAACAAGAGAAGGTGCAATACCCAAGGTATAGCTTGTAATAATTGCCTACCAAGAGGAAGCACTTAAATCTACCATTGGAGCACCATAAAACCTCCATTACAATGCTCTAGAATCATTATAGTTGGAACCAACCTTGAGATAGAATAACTTACACTCATTGGAAATAAGGATAAAGCATTGAAGCAATTATAGACTAGATTGCACCCATTGGCAATAATTAATAAGCGTTAAAGAGATTTTAAAGGCATCTCCAAATGCAACAAGGAGCAATGCCATTTGGAACAACAATAGAGGGTACCTCATATTCTTTTTAATTTCTGCACAGGGAGAGAGAATGCTCAGATTAAAGAAATGTTAATCTTGGAAGCATTAAAATGTATATTTCAAAGGTTAAGGGCATAAGTAATCATTTTAGGCTAAGGAAGAGCATTGAAGGATCACAAAATAACACTTATAGAAACCATAATTCCCATTTACCACCTACATGCCTGAGTAATGGTTGCACAAAATGGAAATAATATCAAGAAGGTATAGTAATGCACCAAGCATAGTGCATACCAAGAAGGGATGTAAGACTATTAACACGCAAATTTAAAAGGTGCACCACATAGAGATGAAGAAGGAAGCACATAGATTCAACATCAAAGCATTTATACACAGGGAGGTCAAATCCTATTAAAGGAGGAGAATACTTTGATAAAACATCCATTAAAAGAGGAGCATTGAATGCTCACCATAAATAAAAAAGTACAACGCTCGAAGGATATGTTGGAGGAGAAAAGATAGAGGTATATCATGTGCAACATTATAAAGGTAATATAAAATAAATTACTTGCTTTCAATGAGGTTAAAATGAGTTATAAGGTGAACCATATAAGGTTAAATTTACTACTACATTGAAGCAATAAAAATTAACCAAGCATTAGTGAATTATAAAGCAATTTTATACATTCAAGTGACATTTCAAGGTATGTTACTTGAAGTACATATATATTCTAATATTTGCAAATATTCATAGTAAAAGATATTTTTCAACGTTGTATAATTGAAATATTAGTTTCCAAATAGTATTATCTTCTAAATTCCAAATTAGAGAGTTATAAGGAATGCTACATCAAAACCTTAGTCCATTGGAATTTATAAAATAGATCTATTAAAGTTAGGTTAGAGAAGAAAAACCATTATTTGCTTAAAAGGAGTTGGAATAAAATTGTTTATACTTGTCTCATAGTCACATTAAATATATAAAAGAAATCCAACCATAGAGAACTCCAAATTGATAAGTGCATAGATCAATAGGAGAAATAAGATGAAATAGGATTTGATTATTATCATTGCCAAAAACATTATTAAATCAACTCAAAATGTGAACTATTACTTGCTAAGCACTTTACCAAGATTAGAGTGTATTCTAATCACTAGGGAGACATAAGGATCTTAAAAACCTAAGTCTTAGAATTTTTTTATCAAAATAGTCCACATACTCTAAACTAAGGATTTTAGACACCTAAAACATGTCATGTTGAGGTGACTACTCATATAGGACATGCTAGAAGACCATATGAAAGATCTTGGATAGATTCCAAGGTGTAGCAGTGGTTCTAACCACTCATTTAGGTATTTTGACCTAATCAGTGTTGGTCACGGATGACACCCGTGGTTAACATGGTTGACCACGTCTCAAAGCTGCGACTAGCCTTCAAAATTAGTTGGACCTTGGACGACCCAAAGTTGGTTACAACAATGAATTGGTTGAAGATCCAAGAAGTTATAGGGCAAAAAGTTCTAGAAGTTTCCATCCAACTACCCCAACTATCCCTTCTTGATATTGGCTTCTTCATTAAGTTGATACATGGACTTACCTTGTTCTATAAAACCCCCATAAAAATTGGGGAAAACCCTGAAAGAATCTCAAGTTGAAGTGCAGCGAAGCCCTATCGAATTGTATGCCCGCTTGTATCCATTGATAGGAAGGCTTTTGCTACCCATTTTGATATCGCATGGCACTTAAAATCAAGAAGGATATGGAGGTCTAGGAGAGATCAAGAAATTCAATTGAGCCCATTCCATCATCAATGTAAGCAATTCAACCACCAAATCTATCAGAGGACACCATGGTGACCCCTGATCATAAATTCATCAAGGGGAATTGGAGATCTAAGACCGAAATTTGAGAGCAAGGAAACTCATGGCTCAGTCATGACTGTCATCCATGGATAACAGTGCCAACCGCTTCATATACTTGTGGTCAAGGTTTAAGTTCCTTTTCCCTTGGTTTTAGTAGTATCTTATATTTTATTTGTTGTATATTAAATGCATTCAATCTATATTTTCTTTATTAGAGATAATTGTGCTGTAGAAATAGGGATTTAAGACTTATCTCCTTTATTTCTTATCATTTGGTAGCTAGAATGGTTATGGCTATTTCTTATGATTTAATGCTTTCAATAGTTTAATTAGAACACTAGATAGATTGATCTATGTTTCTTGTACATTTCTTGATGGTCAATTATCTTGTTTAGAGTATATTACTATGATTTATACAAATCTTGATTTAAGATTTCATGATAATATTTTGTATAATTTCCTCTAAAAGCCTCATTAAGAGAGGCCTACTTTGTTTCTAATTTCTTCTCATTGTTTCTTGAACACAGGGTTAACAGGGTCTTGTCCTTCAAAGCAACAAATTCCTCCAATAGTGGAGAAGAAGGCTACATTTTCCTTTAAGCAGTTCGTATCAACCTAGGAAGCCTACGAATTACACCTACCCTTGCGTGGGAATTTCTATGATTGTAATAATTGTATCACATTGTGTATCCCTAAGAGGGATGGATTTGTAATCAATTTTAATTGGAAATTTAATAAAATAAGCCCTTATTTGTGGTTATTTGCAAATTCATCTATTTCTTTATGCTTTGTGTGATTTTCAATTATTATTAGCTTAGGTGTATACATCTTGGATTGATACAGAAGGAAATCATGATGGAAATCCATATTTTATGCCATAGAATACTAAATTATTATATTTTATGATGAAAGGCCTTAGCCATGGTTGACAGTCACAGTTAACATTTGTCACCGCACCATAGAGTCGTGGGCAATAGTTCCAGCCGTTCCTGATAGACATAATCAGCAGAGAATAGAACATACAATAGGCATAAAAACTTCATTAAAATTGGATCTAAGGTAGGCTTAATTTTCCTATGTTTTTTCTATCTGTCTGTATTTTTATTTTCCAGAATGCAAAATTTTAAATTAATTACAAAACTTAATGAAAAATAGAAATGGAAAAATCATAGTTCATTTTTAGTTTTCTACTAGCCGTTGCTAGGAATAGTGGATATCTGATTGCAATCCACCCTAGTATTTAGTGGTCTATGTTATTTTATGTTTATATTTTGCATGTGTGAGGCCCAAGCAGTGGCCATTTTCACCATAGATAGTTGCATTCTCTGAAAAATCATCTAGCATAGTCATGCATTCTCTTAAAATCAAATGTTATTTTGAAAAGCATGTAGGGAAAATCATTTGAATTTTGTTTTATGCATATTATTTTCATGCAAAGTAAAAATAACCACACACACCATGACACATTGTAAATGCTAGTGAGTTGGAAGTCACATCCAAACACTAGTAGGGTTCAACGATGGTGGTAGTGATTTCCATACGTTGGCAAAAATCCCTTGATCCTTTTGTTACTAGACCAATACTAGATCCAAGATGCCATCATAGCCCATGCAAAATAGCATGCATTCCTCTTATGAGGGGTGTATCATTGTGTGCGGGTGAACAGGGTGAGAACCAGGAGGACCTATGCTCCATTTTTGAGTGTGGGTTTCATCTCCACATTTTGGGGGGTTTATGTGACCATGACTTTCATTGCTGGTTGTCGAGATGCGAGTATACATGTGAAAACCCTTAAAAAATTGAGTATATAATCAACTTATTGAAAACATGATGAGAGTTACTTTTTGATGCAACAAATCTTAAAACACACCAAACTGTTTAGGTCTCACAAACAAAAATTTAAAAGAGATAATATTTATTGTTTACTTTATTTGCCTTAAAATTTACATATGAGATAATATAATAGCATTGTGTGTACATGGAGAGACCTATTTTGGCATAGACCCGAGGTCGAGGCTGAAGCTCCATCCAATGTACAAAAATATGCAAAAAATCCTCCACCACAAAATCCTATTAAACATCGTTCAATGATTATTAGAGGGGATAATTCCATGTGCAGGGATCCTATTGAGAATACCTCAGTTCGAGGAGCCACTAGAAACTCTTCGATACATAGATCATAGCATGGGACTTCCGAGAATGGGGGTCTCGAACAGGTTAGCATTTACTATGACCGCATTTTGTGTGGTTCCCTGGGATCTACTAAAGAGTATGTCATAGAAGGATCCATATTAGTACCCCTTTGGCTTGTAGCTAAGGGAGGCACAAGGCACCCACCATATGAATATAGATAATTTCAAGATCCATCCATTTAGGGGAAAATAGAGAGGGATGCTTCCAAGCGTAGACCCATACACACTCCCAACATGAGTGAACCTTGTAGGATCACAATAGACATGTATAAAGTTGGATTAAATTGTAGGCCACCTCATGAGCCATGGCATAGTAGATAGTTAGATGGTCTAGATAAAGTCTTAGGACTGTTACGTTATAAACATTCATTTACGCCTTCTCCTTTTTTGAGTGTGCATAGTGGAAGTACCATTAGGACCATCAGAGAACCTGGATAATACTTCAAGTATTCTCTTGATATGCATGCCCTTGCATCCCATGTGGGAAAATAGTATAGGTGATCATTGAATGCAAATGGCATCTTCACAGATAAGGGAAATAGCATAGTAAATCATTCTATTGGAGGACACACCCACTAAGCTGCTCAAATAGAGTGCACACACTAGAGGCCTCATACGGTTGATCACATATATAGATCTCACAATATGGTTTCAAAGTAGAGACATCATATCCTCCAAGACCAATTGGAAAATGTTTGTGTAGAGTGGAAACACCTCAAAAATAAGGACACTCGGAGGCAAAGGTTCATAAGACAATGCTTATATGTACATCGCATGCATGAGCAATGCATCCTTGATAAAAAGGAGTATGCTGAGAGGGAGGACCGATTGGCCAGTTCTGGGTTACCTCCCCATATTGAGTAGAGGGAGATCATTGATAAGTGAGGATATTCATAGCCCGAGTTGCACCCTAACCATATAGACACCCATGCTCGCCATACGGCCCAACACAAATATCGACATCCTGTATCCGAATATTGTGGGTATAGGCAGTATAAAGAAGAAGTGGAAGATGAACTAGATCAAGAATATCCCAAGATCTCCCAAGTCAAAGTGGATGATGAGCCTAGTCCTCCACCTAGACAAAAGAGGAATGTTCCTCCAAAGGTTCCTTAAAGGCAATCAAGAGAAGAGGAGTTCCTATCTTCGTAGGCCTATACGGTCTTTCCAGAAAAGGTAAAATATATCAATAAGTAAGGGGCGAATTATCAAAAGCCTACCTTAAACAAGATTCATAATGAACCTTTATGCCCATCAGTGCCTATTTCGGACTATCTTGAGCATTTTTAGATACTTAGGCTAGAAAATTTTAAAGGAGAGGATGCTGAGGAGCACATCATGAATTTTCTAGACATGTGCTTTCAAATCGAGAGCAATGATACCTTGCTCCTATGGACCTTTATTACAACCCTCTTAGGCCCATCCTGAGAGTGGTTTAATCAACTCAAAAGACACAACATCACCAATTTTCAGCAACTAGATGATACATTTCTTAAATGCTTCTCCTTCAGCATCAAGAAAAAGGTAAACTTATCCGATCTGGTTGTTTTGATGGAACATTATTATGAGCCAATTATGGATTATGGGAAACGATGAATAAATATGATGAAAAAGTTTCCATTCTCCATCCCTACTTCTAAATTAACCTGAATGTTTACAAAAAGTTGTGCAAAACACATTTTATTATTATTATAGTTGCAACAATATCAAACCTTTGAAGAGGCTTTGGTTCAAGCCAAAGTGATAGAGGATATCAAGTTACGAGAGGGTAACTTGAAACTCAAAAGCAAGAAGGAATGGAAAAATAAGAACACCTAGAAACAATAGGCCAAGCCAACCCACATTAATTAGATGGTTCTAAACCTTTAGAAAGGGGATAAGGAGTAGTAACAATAAAATTATCAATCCCAACCTCCTCCTATGCAATATGAGCAACACAAAAACAACCAAAAGGGTAATGATAAAGAGATATGCCATACTCACATATTCAATCAATTATCAGAATCATTGACATCGATTATCCATCAATTGTGTGAGGAAAAAGCAATAAACATACCAGAAATAAAATTAGTGGACCCTAATCAACCCAAGCCTAAGGGGTGTAAGGATGATCAATATTGCATATTTCATTGAACGAAAGGTCACGATATAGAGGTATGTTGGTATTTCAAGCATTTGGTGCAAAATATGATTGAAAGAGGTACACTTCTTGTGGACAATCTGCAAGTGCTAGAAAATCAAAATATGGGGATTTACAAAAATTCTCGACCCAACCGCAAGGTGCCAAGGAACAATGTTGTCCAATTTAATCAAGTACACATCAAACCACCAACCCATGGTTTCGTCAGAATGGTCAACATCATCACAAGACATGTGAGGTATGAAAGACCAAATCAACCTCCATTACCTATTAGGGTCCAAGTTGTGCCTCCTCCAAGGCTAGCCCAGAATGTGCCTGACCCACCAACTAGCCCGATGGTGATAGTCAGGATTAGGTTAGTTCAAAACCTACATATGACTCCAATGAAGTTGTCCATTTATGAGTATATTTAGTAGTCTTCCAAGCATAGGAAGATGCTTATGGATATTCTAAGTTCCATAGAAGTGTAGTCTCAGGATCCCAAAGAATTCACACACTTCATGGGATATGTGCAACAGTGTCAGGAATTTATTATACAATTTTATGATCATGAAATTAAGATGGTTTCCACTGTCATAGCAGACCCACCGCTCCACATCATTGCGTGTGTAAATCACAAACCTTTCAAGTATGTTTTGATTGATATGGGATCATCAATCAATATAATCACAACCAAGGCATTGACATACCTAAAGTTTCCAAAGATGCATAGCATACCTTCTGCCTTCACGTTGAGAGCTTTTAACGATGCATTATGGTCAACCATTAGGATGATAGTTTTACCAATTCATATGGGACTGAAGACCATCTCGATTATGTGTCATATGATTGAAGATGTTATGAATTATAATATACTTCTAGGATGGCCTTGGATAAGATAAATGCATTGTGTGCCTTCTATTATCCATTAGTGCATTAAATACGCGCATGAGGGATAGGTTCAAGTGGTACCTTTAGATGAAAAACCATTCAAATATGTGAATTTAGTATATTTTCTTGAGGACTTCATGCTACCCTCAATACACCTAGACATATAACCAGTATCACATATCAAAGATCCATGAGGTAAAATGAAGGAAGTGTATGCTAAAACTACAACGTTCATATCTCAACAATCAAAGCACACGATAGCTGATTCTACCAGATCATCTACATCCATAATGCGTCGGGATGATAAGAAGATAAAAGAAAATATGGGAAAAAAAGAGATAAAGTGAGCACCCAAACCAGTTTTCATCAAGGTTCCTACTCCCATGGAAGTAGAGGATGCTCAAGAAGAAGTCAAAGAGGTACTTTAGCCTACTTTTCTTGCATCTTTAGCAGGATCATCTGCACCATCGGTGACCATTCATTTGGTTAATCCTAGATTAGGGGAGTATATTGTGTACAATATGACATTTAAGTTGATCATTGAGACTGCATATGATATGGGCTGACCACAAGCCCATCACCTTCCCATATGGATGGTAGTACCATTGGGGGTACCTCCTAATCAAACCAATTTTATCTATTACAGACTCGACCAACTTGCATCTTGCACTATCATCGATTAGGATGATGATGAACCATTCATTGTGAATGTTCATTATATATCTAACCCAAAATATGCCTTACTATATTTTGAGTGCTACCATTGGCATGGTTATGGTCTCATATTATTTGATCAGGGGTGTATGAGGCCTTACAGGCCACATTATTAGTTGCTGACTGATAGGTTTAGGTTAGGATATTATATCAGAGAATAGGATGAACTCCTACTGGTATCTTTATATCACTTGTACCTCAGTATAGGGGGTGAAGTTGACTTCAATAATTATGACCCCAATCCCTCTACCTTTCAAAAGAATAACCAGGTAGTGTCTTATGTCACTAAAGAGCCACCTGATATATATCATGAAGACATCTTGGTAGATATCGATCTAGAGCATGTTCCAAGAGAAAACTTGGATGAAAAAATCCATGGAGAAACTGATGACATAGGACTGCAAGTTTAGAATGCTAGCATAGTGGTAGATTTTGAGTCATAGGGCCATTATGATGAGGATATAGTAGAGTCTATCTCTTAGAGAGATGGATCGAGTTGCATATATGATATTGATGATGATGACGAGTCCTCATGCAATGAGAAATCTAAGGGTGAGACTAAGTTGGACTATCTAGGCCCTCTAAATTTATCTCATTTTTTACCCTTGGAGATAGTCATCGATGATGAAAAATCCTCCATTGATGATAGTGACTATCAAGAGTGGGCTTACATGGGGCCCCATCTTCTTAATCTCCCAGTTCCAGTAGGTAGCAGTGAAGGTTTTCATTATGATAGTTATGATGAATATGAAACAAAGAGAGCCTATTTAGGGCCTCCCTACTTGCATCATCATAATGCATCATACACTATAGAGGATATGTACAGAGATATCAATATCCATCCTCACTCAGTGGAAGACCCCCTCATTTGGATAGGATTTATCGTATGCTCTTCCTTGATACACTGAAATTCAGAGAGCTCCTAGGGCCTAGAGATCCTATGTTCGAGTCTTGTTGGCATTTTTTCCACATTTATTCTCATTGATTAATGCATTAGTGTATTGTTGAAAATATGACCTTTGATATTAGATTTGATGCAACTTTTATGGAAAAGGAGAAAAATTGAGTAGAAATTGACTAAGTTCAAAAACTGTAGCGATTCGCTGACATGTCGCGAAATCGCGGTCAACGCATGTAGCCAAAGAGAACTGTCGCGATATCGCGACATGTTCTATTTTCACGGTCTGAAAAAAGCAAAGGAGTGAGAGCAACAAAATGTCATGAAATCGCGACAAAAATTTATGCCGAAGACACAAAGTTAACATTGCAGCGACGCGCTGACGTCTTATTTTTGCGACGCAGTGGTTTCAAAAGGCTCAAGTGGTGCAAAGTGCAGCGATTCGCTGCATATTGGTCGAAGAAGAGCTTAAGTGCCAAAGCTTGCAATGACGCGCTGCGTGTTCGAGCGAAGGAGAGTTCAAAGCAAGACTTGCAGCGATGCACTGCAATGTTTCAAAAGCGCGGGGTGGTTTGCAAAAAAGTCTAAGAGATGAAAGTGCAGAGATGCGCTGCACACTTGACAAAGAGGAGTTGACGGCGAAGGTTGCAGGATACGCTGCATATTTCGAAGCTGCAAGGTGTTTCGTTGCAAAAAGGATGCCAATAGCTTTAAAAGGATCTAAAGGGCAAGGATGTAGCATTTTCGCGATGGAAAAGTGGCAATTGGTACGGAAGGAGAAAAACGTAGCGATATCGCTACATGCTTCAAAATCGCGGCCATTTTGGTCCAAGAAGCAAAAGAGGAGTAAGTTGTAGCGATTCGCTGCAATATCAACAATAAGGCCAACCAACATGAATATGCAGCGAAATCATGCAAGGGATGAAAATTGATCAAAAAGCATGGAAATGGTAACAATTCCATGATGCCTCGTTAAAAAAAGATTAAGTGCTCGAATTGGTAGCGAAATGGAGACAAGGAAGAATTGAAGGCTTTCAAGGGCAAAAGGTGTTATGTTTTCACGGACTGTCAGCAAGGCCGTACAAGGTGCCCGAAACATGTAGCGATATCACTACATGTTCCGTTTTCGCGGGGCAGAGCGCAAGGAAGAACCAAGAACCAAAGTGCGTAGCGAAATCACTACATGTACTATTTTATCAATGTTGAGCTAGTGATAGGGAAAACGAAGTCGAAGACGTAGCGATATCGCTACAGGTGCCATTTTCACGGCTCAAAAAGGTATTCAGTACGGAGAAAGAAATGCGTAGCGATATCGCTACCCGTAGCGAAGTCACGGGGTTTTGACCCGAAAGACAAAAGGCATAGAAAATGTAGCGATTCGTTGCAAGTTCTGAGCGACAAGGCGGAGTGCGAAGAGAATAAAAAAAAAGACAAGGAGATGACAGCGATTTCATGACGCGTTGATTGAAATGCTTGAATGACTCAAGTGCATAGCAAATTCTTGATAAGGAAAGAATAGAAAACATGCAAAGGGCAAGAAGTGTTCCATTTTCGTGACCCGTCCATGAAGCCGTACAAAGTGCCCAAAACATGTAGCGATATCGCTACATGTTCCATTTTCGTGGAGCAAAGCAAAGAAAGGAGCCAACGACCAAAAGACGTAGCGAAATCGCTACATGTGCCGTTTTCGCGTGGATAAGCTAGCGATGGAGAAAAGGAATCCGAAGACGTAGCGATATCGCTATAGGTGCCATTTTTGCGTGTCAACGATGGTCAAAGTGTACAGAGTTAAAACATGTCGCAATTTCGTGACCCGTCGCATTTTCGCGACCTCCAACTGTTTTTCGCCAAAGCACAGTGTGAACGGCTGAGGAGATTTTTTTTGATTTTCGACGATTAAATGCTGGCCCAAATTCAATGTAATGCAGCTTTCCAATGCATTCAAGGTCAAATACGCACCCAGGCCACCAAGATTGAAGATTTAATGCATTCGAGGCTACTGTTCATGGATTATTGTAACGGTTTTTCATGCACATTTCCAAAAAACAAATTTAATGAAGGTGGTTCTTCGAAGCTGACATGTTAATTGCATTTAATTTTTGATCCCTCGAGGCTGTAATTGAGAAGATTGTGTTCCTAATGTCCGCCATATAATTGTAGATCACGAGGAGGATGGTGGCAAACATTTAATGCTGTAGGGAGGATGGACCTCTATAAAAACCAATGTAATTTTCATTTACAGGGGTTGGAAAATTCTCTGCTAGAGACTGGAAGTGCATTTGCAGGAATAAAAGACTTGACTTCTGATTTTTCAAGCAATTCTTTGGGTGATTTCATTTCTATATTTTTTGCATTTCTAATCACATTATTATTCTTTAATGGCTGTTGCGTTTAAATTCTGCATTCTGAATTTAAATACTGCTGTAAGAATATAATCTCTGGAGTGTAGTCTTGGAGGGTTTTTTTTTGCATACGTTGTGTGAGAATCAATTTGATAATTTCTATTGCTTGCTGTTGTTGCATTTGAGGTTTCCTGCTGCTATTTTCTGATCCCATCACTTCGGCCTGTGGCCATAGTTCCCATTTCTTTCTACAATTTTTCAATTTCTTTCCAAAGAACCCTTATCTTAAACCAATTTTAGAATAGTAGAGGGAACCAGCCCACTCTGGAGATTTGTCTGGAAGACATTTCTTGCTTCTAGCCTTTCAATGTTGGCCAGGTCTAGGGTGCACTTGTAAAATCCTTTCTTGTGGCAGATTTTGGACCAACAGTTTTTGGCACGCCCAGTGGGACAGACAAGTTTTGTCTCCAAGAATTCATAATCGGTGGGATAAGCATAATTTTCCAAAGTGATAAACCCACCGGTGCCAACAGTTTTTGGCACGCCCGGTGGGACAGATTTTACTTGTCTCTAAAATATCCCATAGGGTCGAAGGTTTAATGTTTGCCTTCAGACTGTAAATTAGAGCATTTGGTGACTCTGTTGTTTTTGGTGACCCTGCTGGACCCAGAAATACTTCATGATCACAAGATCACAATCAAAGAAATTTGGTGATCTTGTTCAGTTCTTTGAGCTCGATAGTTCAAGAAGTAGTGAGCATTCCTCATCCCTTCCATATTCTACTATACAAATCCCCAGTATTGTTGCTAGTGTTGCACCCCTAAAAGTTCCACCAATGGCACAATTTCCTCCACCCAGAAAATTCTTGGCATGGAATAGCACTGGAGCCTTGAATTTGCAGGCTCAAAATCCAGTACCTCAGGCTACACTGAAGGCTTTGCCCACTTATGACGGTACTGGTAAAACAACCTATGAGCACAAATGATGTGGCTTCCCTGGCTGCTATCCATGACATTACCGATGAAGATGTGATGGTAAAATTGTTAGTATGTTCTTTGAGAGGTAAACTACTATTTTGGTACAGTAACTCGCCTCCCGGAACCCTAACATCATGGGATCAGTTTGGTGATTTGCTGGTGAAACATTTTCATGAACAGGCTGACCCTTTATCATTGTTGAATCAATTTACTGTCATACAGAGACATCCACAAGAAGAGATACCTGATTTTAATATCCGATTTACCAAAACTTGGCAAAGGATTCCTGATGGTATTCGGTCTGCTGATGAATTAGCTGTGATGTACTACCTTAGAGCATTTCACTTAGATATCATCTGGGCAGTTCGGCAGTCTAATGTGATAACGTTTCCAAAAATATTTTAACAAGCAATTAAAGCAGAAGCTGATCTGGTTGCTGTAGGAAGACTGCATCCAAAGGTAACTATGCCTCTTATTCCAGATTTGCCCCAATATTTATATGGTTCACAACCACACCCCATGCCAGCTATGTATCCTACACCATCATGGAGCTCTAGAGCACCTCAGATTGCACCTGTTCCAGCTCCTCAGTTGCCTACTTTAACTCCTTTATCGCTTCCTGCACCCAGCATTCAACCATCTCCTATTTCCACTGCATTTCCAGCTTTGCCAGCACCACCAGCGTCTCTGCCTTTGCCAGCACCTCCTACACCTGCAAATCTTGATCCATATACAGCATTATTGCAAGAGGTGAAGTCTACAAATTCTGCCATTAGAGCCATGGGAAACAATATCACACTCATTGAGAGGAAGCAGGCTAAGAGAGATTTCCAGCCAAGGAGATTTCAACCTCCTCAAATTACTAGAGATCAAGCTACCTCCACAAGCAAAACACCTGAAAAGGGCTTAGTTGTTCTAGAAAATGAAGATGCAGCCCATGCAGATGGAGTATATTGGTGTTCCACTTGTAATGATCCTCATGGAGAAGATACATGTATGGTTCACTTAAATTATGTGCAGACCTTGGCGGCCAACTCTTCAGGTGACCATGTTAATATGATCTCAGAAGCTGGTCATAGTTTGATATCTCCAGTTGACGAACAAGTTTCAGTTCTGACAAGAACTGGAAAGAAACCCATGACAGTTGATCCTGCTGACTTACAACCTTTGAAGGTGCTGACTGATCTGAAGAAGCCAATGAACGCTCCTGTGCCAACTCCAAAGTCTGATGCACCTATTTTGCCCAAAGATCCAGCTTTTAACAGAGTTCAAGAAAATGCAGCAGCTGCACCAGTAAGATCAGAAGCAGAGGAGCAAGCACGTGAAAAATTGAAATATCCATCACTGACCAAGAGGTTAAGAGTGGAAGCTACACAAAAATACAGAACCAGATTTGAGCAACCTGCTGAGAAGAAAAACTCTACTGTAGTTTCATACAATATTGTTGATGATCTTAAGAAGACCCCTGCTAAGGTAAGCCTTTGTGACGCTTTGCAATTACCTGGTCAAGTAGATTTATTACAAGAGTCATTGAAATCTATGAAGGAGAGTGAAAAAGGGCCTACCCACACCGTCTATGCCCAAACTTTAACCACCTCTCATCATTGGTAAGAACAGACCTCCTCCTTTTTACTTGTCATTGCAAATAGAAGGTTGGGTTGTACACAATTGTATGATTGATTCTGGAGCCGCAACCACTGTCATGCCCAAGGGAGTCTGTGAAGCTATGGGAATGGAGTATACCCGGAGTAGTCCCGGAGTCCTGCAATTAGATGGTACTCCTATGAAAATAGTAGGTGTCATTAAAGATGTACCCATTGTCCTGCATACAATGCCCCAGATCACTGTTATTCAGGAAATTGTTGTAGTAGATTTAGAGCCCTATTTTAGCATGTGTTTATCCAGGGAATTTACTACAAAATTAGGGGGTTATCTAGCATTAGATTATTCCCATCTGGAAATTCCTTTTAAGGGTAGGCGTCTCAGGATTCAAAATGAAAAGCCTTCTTCTTTTCACATTGAAAAGTTGGAAGAAACAGAAAAGGAAGTGCAGTCTATTTACATGCTTACTGACGAGTCTAAAGACTCTGTTTTGCTGAATGAAGTTTTAAATAATCTTCAGTTGGATGATCATTTTTCTATGCTTAATTTTAATGCCATGCTGGAAACTGAAATCGGCTGTTATGCCATCCAAAAGCCTAAGAGTGACATGAAGCAGGAATTGCCTAATCAAGCTGATCAGAATGTTGTCACAGATCATTTATGGTAGCTATATTTTGATGGGGTTAAATCCAAAGATGGGGCAGGAGCAACATTATGCAAGTCTTTTGGGCAATTCGTTGAAGATAATGAGCAGATAGTCAACTTCTTGAATCATGACACTACCACTATCGAAGGGAGAACTATAGGAAGAAGCCAGCCCAATTTTAGGGACCGACTCAAGTATGATCAGATCTGGGCGGGACATTGCAGATTTACCGGATAACCCCTGAGATCGGTTTTGTGGTGGCGACATGCCAATCATGTCGTAAACCCTTGTATATAGATATATAAAACTAGAAAAAAAAAAAAAAATAGAAGAGAAGAAAAAAAAAATTCTTTTATTTCTGTCACCTTGATTTTTGTTGCTTGCGAGCCATAGGGGTTTGTCTTTCTGTTGTCTTTTCCTTTCCCAAAAGTTAGTGGTTATCATAAAATTCTTCTTTTCCCTTCCCCATTTACTTTATTTCCTTTCTTCATCATTTTCTTTCTTCTTATTTTTCTTCTGCAGTAGTAAAAGAGTAAGCCACAGCTGTTGTTTCTTTCCCCTTTTCTGTATTTTCCCATTCTTTCTAATCCCTTTCCTCCAAGTTTTTCTTTTTTACACATTTCGTTTACAGTCCAGCTCATTTCATTTCACAGCTTTCATACTTCTATCCCCACTCCATGACTTCGTTCATTTACTTTCCTTCCATATCCATTATAGCTGGCAGTACAACAACATTCTGTTGTTGTTCTACTACATCACTTGCCCACTTCATCATTTCATTATTACCATCATTCCATTGCAGCCACCACTTGCGCAATCGCAAGATCTCATTCCACCCTCTCATTCCATTCAGTTTATAACCGCTTCTATGCAGGTTCTTTCGGTTCTAGTTTTCAACAGCAGAAGAAGTTTTGCAGCAGTCCTCTGACATTTTTTGCAGCAGCCAACCTTCCTGTTCTGATATGACTTTGTGCCCAATGGACTAAGGCCTGGATTATTGCATACGACGAGTCAGTATACCCTGCGAGCCGCCAAGAATGTTGGCATTTTTGCCACATTGATTCTCATTTATTAATGCATTAGTGTATTGTTGAAAATCTGACCTTTGATACCAGCTTTGATGCAGCTTTGGAGGAAAAGGAGAAAAAATGAGTAGAAATTGACTAAGTTCAAAAACTGCAGCGATTCGCTGACATGTCACGAAATCGCGATCAACGTGGTCAACGCAGGCAGGTTGGGCGGAACCGTCGTGATATCGCGACGTGTTTCATTTTCATGACTTTTGGAAAGCAAAGGAGGAGCAGCGACAAAATGTCATGAAATCGCGACAAAAAGTCCAGCCGAAGACACAAAGCAAAAGTTGTAGCGCATCGCTGACATGTCACAAAATCATGGTCAACGCGGTCAACGCATGTAGCCAAAGAGAACTGTCGTGATATCGTGACATGTTCTATTTTCATGGTTTGAAAAAAGCAAAGGAGTGAGAGCGACAAAATGTCACGAAATCACGACAAAAATTTCTGCCGAAGACACAAAGTTAACATTGCAACGACGCGTTGACGTCTTATTTTTGCGACGCAGTGGTTTCAAAAGGCTCAAGTGGTGCAAAGTGCAGTGATTCGCTGCATATTTGTCAAAGAAGAGCTTAAGTGCCAAAGCTTGCAGCGACGCGTTGCGTGTTCGAGCGAAGGAGAGTTCAAAGCAAGACTTGCAGCGATGCGCTGCAATGTTTCAAAAGCACGGGGTGGTTTGCAAAAAATTCTAAGAGATGAAAGTGCAGCGATGCGCTGCACACTTGACAAAGAGGAGTTGACAGCGAATGTTGCAGGATACGCTGCATATTTCAAAGTTGCAAGGTGTTTCGTTGCAAAAAGGATGCCAATAGCTTTAAAAGGATCTAAAGGGCAAGGATGTAGCATTTTCGCGATGGCAAAGTGGCAATTGGTATGGAAGGAGCAAAATGTAGCGATATCGCTACATGCTTCAAAATCGTGGCCATTTTGGTCCAAGAAGCAAAAGAGGAGTAAGTTGTAGGGATTCGCTGCAATATCAACAATAAGGCCAACCGACATGAATATGCAGCGAAATCATGCAAGGGATGAAAATTGATCAAAAAGCATGGAAACGGTAACAATTCTATGATGCCTCGTTAAAAAATGATTAAGTGCTCGAATTGGTAGCGAAATGGAGACAAGGAAGAATTGAAGGCATTCAATGGAAAAAGGTGTTATGTTTTCGCGGACCATCAGCAAGGCCGTACAAGGTGCCCGAAACATGTAGCGATATCGCTACATGTTCCGTTTTCACGGGGCAGAGCGCAAGGAAGAACCAAGAACCAAAGTGCGTAGCGAAATCGCTACATGTACTATTTTCTCGATGTTGAGCTAGTGATAGAGAAAATGAAGCCGAAGACGTAGCGATATCGCTACAGGTGCCATTTTCATGGCTCAAAATGGTGATCAGTACGGAGAAAGAAATGCGTAGCGATATCGCTACCCATAGCGAAGTCACGGGGTTTTGACCCGAAAGACAAAAGGCATAGAAAATGTAGCGATTCGCTACAATTTCTGGGGGACAAGGCGGAGTGTGAAGAGAATCAAACAAAAGACAAGGAGATGACAACGATTTCATGACGCGTTGATTGAAATGCTTGAATGACTCAAGTGCATAGCAAATTCTTGATAAGGAAAGAATAGAAAACATGCAAAGGGCAAGAAGTGTTCCATTTTTGCGACCCGTCCATGAAGCCGTACAAAGTGCCCAAAACATGTAGCGATATCGCTACATGTTCCATTTTCGTGGAGCAAAGCGAAGAAAGGAGCCAACGACCAAAAGACATAGCGAAATCGCTACATGTGCCATTTTCGCGTGGATAAGCTAGCGATGGAGAAAAGGAAGCCGAAGACGTAGCGATATCGCTACAGGTGCCATTTTCACGGGTCAAAGGTGGTCAAAGTGTACGGAGTTAAAACATGTCGCGATTTCACGACCCGTCGCATTTTCGCGACCTCCAACTATTTTTTGCCAAAGCACAGTGTGAACGGTCGACGAGATTTTTTTTTATTTTCGACGATTAAATGCTGGCCCAAATTCAATGTAATGCAGCTTTCCAATGCAGTCAAGGTCAAAGACGCGCCCAGGCCACCAATATTGAAGATTTAATGCATTCGAGGCTGCTGTTCGTGGATTATTGTAACGGTTTTTCATGCACATTTCCAAAAAACAAATTTAATGAAGGTGGTTCTTCGAAGCTGACATGTTAATTGCATTTAATTTTTGATCCCTCGAGGCTGTAATTGAGAAGATCGTGTTCCTAATGTCCGCCATATAATTGTAGATCACAAGGAGGATGGTGGCAAACATTTAATGTTGTAGGGAGGACGGACCTCTATAAAAACCAATGTAATTTTCATTTACAGGGTTTGGAAAATTCTCTGCTAGAGACTGGAAGTGAATTTGCAGGAATAAAAGACTTGACTTCTAATTTTTCAAGCAACGCTTTGGGTGATTTCCTTTCTGTCTTTGTTGCATTTCTAATCGCATTATTATTCTTTAACGGCTGTTGCGTTTAAATTCTACATTCTAAATTTAAATACTGCTGTAAGAATATAATCTCTGGAGTGTAGTCTTGGAGGGTTTTTTTTGCATACGTTGTGTGAGAATCAAGTTGATAATTTCTATTGCTTGCTGTTGTTGCATTTGAGGTTTCCTGCTGCTATTTTCTGATCCCATCACTTCGGCCTGTGGCCATATTTCCCATTTCTTTTTGCAATTTTTCAATTTCTTTCCAGCAACCCTTATCTTAAACCAATTTTAGAATAGTAGAGGGAACCAGCCCACTCTGGAGATTGGTCTGGAAGCCATTTCTTGCTTCCAGCCTTTCAATGTTGGCCGGGTCTAGGGTGCACTTGTAAAATCCTTTCCTGTGGCAGATTTTGGACCAACAAGTCTATTCATAGATTGGATCCAAAGATCCCCATACCCCTAGAAACACATCTCAAGAATGGAATTTATATAAATTTAGAGTCACATGCACATGGTCCTAGAGATATTATCCATTCCATTAATATGATCTCTATTGATTTGACCACTCCACTCCACAATCTAGTTGAGCCCTCAAAACCATTGTGTATTGATGTAGATGCTATTGATTAGCATCATGATGACTCACCACTAGAGCCTAAAGATTTCTTCCCCAAAAAATAAATGTTGAAACCTTTTTATTTTGCACCAGGTTGCACACATGATGTTTATCATTTTGAGGATGCTTCTAATGTAGAACCCGTAAACCCAGCAGATGACATCCACCTGATCCCTATGCCTCACCATCTTGAGGAAGTATCCCACATATCAATAGAGGAAACCTTTGAAGTGGATATTAGCAATGATCCCACAATTCCTAAGAAGGTTAAATTTAGAGAAATTATATCTCCTGATGATCGTGCCAACCTCATACCTCTATTGAAAGAGAGACCTGATCTCTTTTCTTGGACTTATAAGGACATATCGGGTCTATATATGACTTTGGTTACTCATAACCTTTTTCTAGATCTCTCAAAAAATCCAATCAAGTAGAAACTTAGGAAGATGCATCCAATAGTAGCCTTAATGGTCAAATATGAATTGCAAAGTTTACTGGATGTAGAGTTTGTCATTTCTATTGACTATCTAGAATAGGTATCAAACATGGTGCCTATAGGAAAACTTGATGGAAGGATCCATATTTGTATGGATTTTAGAGACCTCAATAGGGCAACACCAAAGGATTCATTTCCATTGCAAAAATAGATTCTCTCATAAATGCAACTACAAGTCATCAAATGCTCTCCCTAATGGATGGTTTTTTTGGTTACAACTATATTTAGATTAAGCCCGAATACCATCATAAAATAACTTTCATAATGCCATTGGGAACATTTTTTTTAAGGTTATGCCATTCAGACTCAAGAATGCAGGTGCTATAGATCAGTGGGCTATGACATACATCTTTTATGACTACATGCATAAGATATTGGAATAGTACATCGATTACTTTTTGGCAAAGTCATTGTTGCATTCAAAGCATGTAGAGGTTCTAAGAAAGGTCTTCAATCGCCTGATAGAGCATAATGTCAAGTTGAATCATAATAAGTGCATATTTGACGTGACTTCAGGAAAGCTCTTAGGGTTCATCATTTCAAAATGAGGGATCAAAGTAGACTTATAAAATGTCAAGGCTATTTTAGAGATGTGTCCTCCCATGAATATCAAGGAATTAAGAAGCCTTCAAGGAAAATTAGCATCCATAAAGTGATT
The DNA here is from genome assembly GCA_028583015.1 of Wollemia nobilis. Lineage (NCBI taxonomy): Eukaryota > Viridiplantae > Streptophyta > Pinopsida > Araucariales > Araucariaceae > Wollemia > Wollemia nobilis. The sequence continues at coordinate 13,812,750 of JAQPPZ010016436.1, read as the reverse complement.
TATCACACAATCATCAGATAAATGTTGATCCATGAATTGAATGCTACACAATGGGGTCTCATTTAATTTATACAAGGATTATCAAGAAGTATTTGTTGAGTTAAGCAATACCTAGCAACACCACTATTTCTAGTTCCACCAAGACCAAATGTTCTATTTTTGCTATATATATCGACACTAACTTTGTATTAGGGACCATGTTAGTCTGAAAGAATGTGCAAGATAAATAGCAAGCCATATATTACATTAGCCAAACCTTGGTGAGTTATGAGCTAGGATATGCCTACATGGAAAAGCTGTATTTATCAATGGTGTTTTTTACAAAGAAATTATTGCATTATATGTTAAGTCATATGATGTATGTCATATCAAAACAAAATCATTTTTAGTATATGATGAGCAAGATGCATCATAATACATGTACTGCAAATTGGATCATACTATTGAAAAAAATTTATTTGTAATTCATTAGACAAAATTCCATCAAGGGACAGGTTATAACTAATCAACAGGAAGAGGCACCTTTAGAAAATAGTAGGCCTCTCACCATTGAACTTCTTGATGATGCAGTATTCACATTATTAGAAGCACCTAAACCTAAAGAACTGGATAACAAAGCTGATATGAATTTGTTCTTTGATGGTTCAAAGTATGAGCAAGGGGGTGGTACAAGAATAGTGTTTTTCATGTCACAAGGTGCTCCCATGCCCTTGTCATTTAAGTTGGACTTTCCTTGCACTAAAAATAACACTGAATATGAAGCCCTAATCTTGGGCCTCCAAACAGTTATCACCATGAAGATCAAAAGGTTAAATATATTTGGCGATTCCCTTCTCATTGTCAACCAAGTGAAGGGACTTTTTCAATGTAGGTGTCCTATCCTTAAGGCCTACAAATATCTTGTTGACACTTATCTAGCTCATTTGGAGTGGTACGACATCAAGGAAATCCCTCATTTGTCAAAAATATTTGTAGACACCATGGTATCTTTGGGATCTTTAATTCCTCGAAATCCATATGCCAATTTTACTATCATCCACGTAAAAATATTTTCACACTCTATCATGCAACATGAATATTTGGTTAACAAAGAGTCAATCAACATGATTCATATAGAACCAAACCATGAATGGTTCTACAGAGCCAGATAATTTCTCAAGATGGTGTCCTCGGGGTCATTGATCTCGTAGGGTCCTACAGGGAATGGTACCACCATTCACCATAAGGTTTTTTTCCAGTTGGCATTTATGAATGTTGAACCATAGGGGGAGAATGTTGTATTATCAATTGAGGCTGAGGTATATCAAAACTAGATGTCATAAATACATGAATTCCTAAATCTTGGTGTAATCCCTTAGGGATTGTTGCACATCGTGAAATGTACATTTAATAAAAGTGACAAAGTATGTCTTGTTAGGGGATATTTTGTATCATCGAAGTTACGATGGAGTTCTTAATTGTATTGAGCCCCAAGAATCATCTTGGGTAATTTTGAAATCTCACAATGGTACGTGCAGTGGCCATTTCAACAGCATGGCTATCATCAAGTGCATCCTTCACATGGGCTATTATTTGCCTACTATCAAGAAGGATTGCAATGTGTATATTAGGAATGCATTAAATTTCAACATCATGCTAATATTGCACACTTGCCATCATAGGCCTTATAGCCCATTCAAGAAGCTTGGCCATTTTCTCAATGGGGTTTGGATCTAATCGGTAATATCTCTCCATTGTAATCAAGTTGACATACGTTCATTATTATGGCTACTAAGTATTTTACTAAGTGGGTGGAATCAATCCCATTAAAAATGACAAATGGAGTGTGCATTATGGATTTCATACTCACCAATATCATAAGTCATTCTATGATACCATCCAAAATAATCTGGAATAATGGAATGTCATTCAAGAACAAAATTGTGAGGGCTTTGATGTCTAAATACAGGATCAAAAATAGTTTTGTGACTCCATATTATCTATAGGAAAATGGGCAAGCTGAGGCTTCACATAAGATAGTGGTATCCATCTTGAAAAGGATGGTACAGGAGCACCACAAAGATTGGCACATCCAACTACCCCTTGCATTATGAGCTTATAGGACTAGAATTCGGACACCCATTGGGGCAACTTCATTTTCACTAGTATATGGCACTGAGGCCATTATGACCCTAGATATGGATATTCCAATGTTGCATGTCACATTGAAAGAGTTCATTGATGATGAAATTGTGTGGAAAACTTGCCTAGATCAATTGATGCTACTTTATGAATGTCATGTGAATGCTATTGAGCATCTCCACATTTATCAGGAGTGATTAAAATGAGATTACAATAACGAAGTCCTCTTGAGAGACTTTGAGGTTGGTGATATTGTGCTGAAAGAGAACCAATGAAACTTAAATATATCACCAAAAATGTGAGATAATTTTACAACTAATTTGTTAGGTCCTTATATAATCTTTGAGAAGATTGGACCTGGGACATATCGCTTGACGTCACTTGATGGATTTGAAGAGATTGAACCTCTTAACATCCTTCATCTTAAAGTGTTATATACCTAGAACCATAAAAAGGCTCCAAAGGAATATGTAATCCCTTTGGTCATCCCATTAAAAATCTCTAAAGGCATCTGTAATCCCTTTGGTCATCCCATAAAAAGCTCCAAAGGCATATGTGAGCCCTTTGGTCAAATCAAAATTTCAAAAATCTATAAAAATTAAAAAACAATAAAATCTTTAAAAAATATTGAAATATATCAAAAATTCAAAAACATTGCATCATTGCATTTCATTCAAAAAAATTGCATTGCATTTTGCATCATTGAATTCCATTTGCATCAAGCATTTTTATTTTTCATATGCATTTCATTTTGCATTGCATTAGGTGTTTCCATCCATCACATTTGCATTAGGATAGGTTGTGTTTATAATCTTACAAATGACACCATGTTTGTATTTCAATCATACATATATGCACTATTATTATCATCCATCACCCTTGTGAGTATGTGTGTTTTTCAACACAACCCCTCCTATTGCTATGATGAATATACTAAGGTTTTTCAATCATTCAACCATACATAGTGGTCTTCTCAAGAGTAGGTAGAAGATTGCTTTGCTTTTATAGATAAAGTCTAGTTGTGATAGCACTTAGCATATCAGAATCCTATCACTAATTAAAAAATTAAACAAATCCTAATTAGGACAAGGGAAATATGAACGCTATGAAGTGAGACCAGGTATCCTGAGGTAAAAAATTTATCTCGCTTATCCCCTTGTGTGAACGGGCCAGGAAATGTTGACCATTGGTGATGAGGCCTGAAAATGCCTCATTACTATGTTTGACATATAAAAACTACCATATTATTAAGTTAAATTCCAAATAATTTATTAGAATATATATTTGTTAAGTGTTTGCATGATTTTATGTTAGGAGCATTATATCTCTGTTTTTGACTATTTTTAGCATTTTGTGACTGTTTTTGCTTAATTAAGTAGCAAATAAATATATGAATTTCAAATAGCCAAATGTGGTATGATGATATCCATTAAATTCATAATGGTTTATGAATGCTTTTCTACCTTTCAACTTGTTTGAAGTCCACATTGAAGCCAAATTATTAGGACTGTTCTAAATATGGAAATCTATAGAAAACAACCATATAAAAATCAGCAAGCTATCACTTTATAGGAGCACCTTGAATTTGTCAATAAAAACATGAGGAAATGGATGGAAAAAGTTTAGAAGGAATAAAAAAGACATATAACCTATTAAGAAGCATTCCCACATGGTCTAAATAGGTAGCAATAGGGTATAAAAGAGCAGGGATAATTATGCAACACTCTTGCACTATTTCAGCATGGTTACTTGGTGAATAAGTGTATAAATCTGGTAGCAACTTGATGTACTTATTCATGTTGATATTTGAATTATTTTACCATGTTATAATTCATTGAACTTGCAAGAAATGCCAATATTTTACAACTGTGCAACAAATATAGAAAATGTAGCAGTTTACCATGTAAATTCCTGCCAGCTACCAATGAATGGCAAGGCATGAAATTCATACATGGAGAAGGATAAAAGCTATTGAAATTAGTTCCTTAGAGATAACCCACCTGATAAAATTAGCTAATATCACTTGAATACCACACAGTTAGTCAATCTAAAGAGCTTCAGATTGAGCAAACATATTTGGATTGACAGAATGCAGTTTCTTCGAATTGAGCCAGTTATCTTCAAATTAACAACAAAAAGTGCTTTTTAACTTTTTGACTATTTTCTAACGGTGGAAAAAGGAAAATAAGGTTGAGAAGGTTAAGGTAAAATATACCCCAACTATATTTGTCATCCTTGTTGTCCAAAAGCCACCATTCATGGGAAAATATCAATTGATCCTCTTCTAGGATAAAATCGAGAAATGCTGTAGAATAATAGGATTTGATCTACAAGATAGGAGTAGTATATTTTATGTTTGTAAATAGATCTTATGCATCTATAAAATGATATCTCACTTCTTGGTTGAGCTAGGTAGGAATTAGAATAGAGGAGAGTAGTAGCAGCAACAAATAGGACTGTACAACAATTATTTGTAATAATTTTTAGCATGTTTCGATAGCAATAAAGTGTAGTATTTTTGTCAAATTTTGTTATGAGTGTTAATTAGTGTATCGCTCCAAATTTTTCACATCCCTACCTTCAGGCTATAGGATCCATGCCTAGAAGGAGTATGGGAAAATTATGGCATGGTACCTCGGACTGAGAGGCCTTGCGAATGTCCCGCCTCTCAAGGGAGGTGTATTATGGTGATTTTTCGAAGGATGGTGGGTTCACCAGGAAACATTTAATGGCAGTTTCCATGCCTAGGTTGGGAATGTTTTTTATGTGTTCATTTTTATCCTTAAACATCCATGTCCTAGGTTTTGCCAAAATGCGTCTAAGTTATTCTATATGAAGATGCAGATTAAATGAATACAGAAAAGTAGATTAGGACAGAAAAAAAATAGAGAAATTAAGCAAGATTAAAAATCATACCTGATCCAGATGTCTGATGAAGATTCTGATTCTTGAAGCAATCAGGATCACCTCTGATTTGATAGGATCATCTGCTATCAAACAAGATCATCTGAGATCTGACGAATTCATCAGACGAATTCGTCAGAGACTTGCAAACATAGAAATAGGTGCAAAACACAGAAAATACAGCAATGCTAACAGAGGGAAATAATGTAAAATGACAATAAGAACATCAAACTGAAAACTATAAACAGAAACATGAATGCATCATACTGATTAAATAATAATTATGACTTAATTATGCATTTGATCTAGATGGGTGAACTCCAAGATGCAAGATAACATAAAATAACAAATAAACTAGCTAATTGCAGAACAAAATAGCAGATTGAAGAGAGGAAAATGCAAACTTTGGGCACTGATTGCCTCAATGTTGACTGTAGTCAAAATCATCTTGCATTGGTACGAAATCATCTCTGATTCGATAGGATCACCTCGGATCTGAATAGGATCATCTGCGACAATGTAAGCTTGCTCCGGCTAAAAAACACTAAGGTACTTGCAACAAAATTTGAATAGAACTAATGCAAATAACAATTTAGGATGCTTTAATGCATGTGAAGTTAGTTTACAGAGAATTTCAGCGAGGGGGGTGCTAAGGGGAGGGCTTAGGATTAAATAAGCTTAGGAGGGAGGGTAGGAGGTTGGATATCATCCCTATTTGGGAGATCTCCAACGAGGGAGGTCTCTAACGGCGTAAACACGCTTCTGCCCAGATTAGAGACGTCGTTGGAATAGAAGCTAATTGTGCAAAATTAGTTTTGGGACAAGATCGTCTGGATGTCCTAGCCCAGAAGAAATCATCAGATCTGAGGCAATATCGTCCGATCGATGACGATATCGTCAAACGGTCAAAACAACCTCTAAAAATGTTGCGGGAAAGGAGGAAACGGATTACACGACGATTAACGGGTGGTTTGGGAGGTTAAAATTTGAATTTGAATGATTTACTATAGTAATTGTAATTTAAGGTTTTACTACACAAATTTTAGGGTGCTACATTTTGCCCCCTCTTTAGCGAATTTTTGAGGAAAATGCGTTAAAGATGAGTTCTTCTTGATCTATGAGAAAGAAAAAATTATTCCCATTTTTAGGCGACGATTCTTGGTTGAATCGTACGACAGCTTACTATGGTGCCCCCTCCGTGTTTTTACCCAAATCGAACGTTTGAGGTAAAAACACAGAAAAGCAAAAATTTTAAAATTCTTTTAATTGTTTTGATTGATTGATTTGATGATTCATGTAATTACGTCGTTGGAAATATTATGGTTTGAATGTCATGCTGTAAGATTTTAAATGAAATAATCTGATGTAACAAATTGGTTGTTTGTGATGTAATGTGATAAAAAAATAAAAAGAGACTTCTAACAATAATTTCAAAGGACATTGTCGCTATTATAGACCATTTCATAGAGTCACCGCTCACTCGGTCGTCAAGCTAATCCTAGTATAGAAATATTGTTAAAAGGTAAAAGAGTGCTTAAGAGACTGTCTTAAGACTTTGGTGCAATGGTGCAAATGATGATGATGATGGTTTGTTTTTAGATTTTCATAAAATAGTATGCATGAAATAATGTTAAAATGATTTTTGCTAGGCATAAATTCCTAAGTGTGATAATTTTTTTGGATAATTCCCTAGGAATTATACCATCATTGCAAAATTGGAGGTTGACATAATGACATGAAATAGTGATAATATGCATGCTTTTTGTTTTGAAAACATAATTGTATAACAAAATGATTTAAGTCATATGGTTTTCATAATTTTTAAATAGATGGAGAATAAAAATTATTACAATGGTTTGCGCTAGGCATAGAATATGTAGGTATAGACTTATACCATCATCGCGAAATCCAAAAAGAGATAGTTTTATTGCATGGTTGATTTTTGATAAATAAAAAATATGAAGAGGAAGACTTGCGCTAGGCATAAAATTTCAATTTTGGTTTTAGAACTATACCATCATCGCGAAAGTCAATAATATATATATATATATATATATATATGTGTGTGTGTGTGTGTGTGTGTGTGTGTGTGTGTGTTTTGATTGTATGGTTTTGAAAGAAATTTTGATGTTTCTATTATGCATGTAGTTGTCTTTATACTAAACAACTGTACTTTTAAAGAAGAAAATGAATTATTCCAAACAATTTGCAAAAAAAATATTTCAAAGTACTTTAAAGACAAAAGTTAGATTTATAAGGGATCCCATGTGCATATGTGAGTTCATTTCCAATCTTGATTTATCATAATGATACACAAAATCTCTCGAATATAAAATGTGTGTGCAATTGCATTGTTCATTTACCAATTTGAGCAAGATAATATGATACAAGTGATTTGAATGAACCAAATAAGTGTTCATTAACCATGATGTAGATGCATATAACCATACTAGACTACTATGTAAGTCGGATTATCAAGAGCTAGCTAATCCATAAGCAGACATAGGTCTGTACAAAAGAAGGTCACTAATGTGACAGACATATCGCCACGCTAGGAGTTACCCAAGGCCAAGCAGGTTGGGCACAAACCACCTGTTATGGGGCTTACCTCATAGTTTTTGAATAATTGAGAATTCCAGGGATTCAAGCTCATCAACCCTTCTTTTCTTTTCAAAGGGTAGGGAAAGGGATTTTATTGCTTTCTTTTGCTTTTATTTTTGTATTTTTGCTTGATTTTTGAGATAATGCTGAAATAACTTGTTTTTTTTTTTTTCTTTTGAACTTTTCTTTTCTTTCTATGCTAGGGATACTTGCTTGGATTAGCTGTAGAGCAAGGGATTTTTATTCTAGGTAGGGGTGAGCTTGTCCTTTTGCCAATTCGCAAAGATTCTAGGCCATGTGTATGATAGGATAGCAGGGGAAACTTTTCACTCAAGAAACCACTTCTACTATGTAGCAAAGCATGGAAATTACAAATATAATCATTTTATTATGAAAAGATGTGCTTGGTTTAAGTAAATAACAAGATCAATTCTTTGTGCTCAAACATTGTTTAATTGAATTTTGTGGACTTTGATATAAGAGAGATTAGTAATCATGCTAGATAAAATCAAGATATTTATTGTTGTGTTTGTGAAAGTGAGAGATTCCAAATAAATGCTAATTTATCCAAAATAATTTGAAACATATAATTGCAAAATTTGTAAGCAGATATATATAAATAAATACTGTTTTTGAGAAGCTTTGAGAATGTTGACTCTTTCTTTCTTCTTTATATTGTTTTGGTTTCGAAAGAGTCAAGAATATTGCTGTTTTGATTTTTTTATTTTTTTTATTTTTGAAAGAATTAACAAGTGCCATAAATAAATGCAACAAATAGTTTTGAGGATTTTGATGATTTTGAATGTTTTTGGTGTTTTTGAATTTATAAATTGAAAGAAATACAAGATAGTGATTGTGAAATATTTTAAACAAATATATACAAGGATGAAATGACCAAATTTATACATAGTAACGTTTAAGATGCAAAATATTCATGGGTTCTTTAAGTTCTTTACCATCTAAGGTAGATAATTTGTATGCTCCCGATTCAAATTTAGCGATGATAATGTATGGTCCAAGCCAATTGGGCTCAAATTTACCTTTAAGGTCCTTAGTTGCATTAGTATTTTTTTGATTTTCTTTTAAAACAAGGTCGCCAATCTCAAAGGATCGATGACGAACTTTTTTAGCATATGATATTTTAAGCTTGTTTTGGTAGGCACAGAGATGCTCCAAAGCATTGATGCATTTTTCATCTAGGAGTTTTAGCTGACTGAGTCTGCCAGCTCGATATTCATCTCCTACTTCAATATCTTGAAGTAGCAGAGCCAAAGAAGGAACTTCTAATTCAAAGGGAAAAATAGCTTTAGCACCATAAACCAAAACAAATGGTGAAGTTCCTATGGGGGTTCAAACACTAGTTCGATAGGCCCACAAGGCTAGATATAACTGAATGTGCCAGTCGCGGCCAGTTTTATTGACCAATATTTTAAGGATTTTGATTAAGGTTTTGTTAGATGCTTCTGCTTGACCATTACCCTGAGGATAATAGGGAGTGGACCAGCGATGTTGAATTTTGTATTTTTGACATTATTTTTTAACATCTTTATTTTTGAAACAAGTTCCATTATCAAAAATGAGGTTTGCAGGAATTTCGAACCTACAAATGATTTGATTAAAAATAAATTTAGAAACTTGTGTGCCAGTGTAGGAAGCTAAAGGCATAGCTTCAACCCACTTCATGAAATACTCAGTGGCGGCTATGATGAATTTGTGTCCATCAGATGACACAAGATTAATTTTGCCAATAATATCTAAACCCCATTTTGAAAAGGGCCAAGGAGATGAAATAGCCTGTAGCTCTTGTGCAGGCGCATGGACAAGGTCAGCATGTTTCTGGAACTTGTCACAATGGTGCACATAATCATGTGCATCCTTTTCCATGGTAGGCCAAAAATATCCTATCCGAAGGAGCTTTTTAGCAATGACACTACCACTGAAGTGTCCTCCACAAGATCCATCATGGGCTTCACTCAAGGCTGATTTGGATTCTTCTAAATTCAAACATCTTAATAGGATACCTTCAAAAGAACTGCTATATAAAGTATTGCCAATTACTACAAATCGACTTGCTTGTCTACATAATAACCGACGCTGGTTTCTATTAGAATTGGCAAGGAAAGTCCCATTTTGGAGAAAATCAAATATATTTGTATACCAAGGTTCCGGAGTAGTTTCGTTGATTAGAAAAACATCCAAAGGTTCTAAGCATGAATTATTTGAAGCAGGTTCCTGGAGTCGACGAATAATGATGGTGGCATATTCGTCATCTAACTCCAAGGGCAGGAGAGATGTAGCTGCGGCCATAGCATCAGCCGCACGGTTGCAAGTTCGAGGAATAGCTTCAAAGGTAAATTGATCAAATAGAGATATTAATTGTAAGACATAGGCCTTATATGGGCGCATTTTATCATCTCTGGTCTAATAAAATTCATTAATTTGGTTTATAACCAGTTGAGAGTCACCAAAAACTAATAGATGTTTAATTTTTAGTGCCAAGGTAGCTCGTAATCCAAGGATTAAAGCTTCATATTCAGCAGTATTGTTGGTGCAAGCAAATGTTAACTTGAAGGACATAGGAATAAGATGTTTTTGCAAGGATATTAAAATAATACTCGCACCAGCCCCACTCATGCATTGCTCCGTCAAAGTATAAGGACCATTGTTCAATATTGTCTGCCTCTAAGTGAAGGCATTCATCAAGAAACTCAATGATGAGGGGATGGGTAGACTCTAAGGGTGTAGCAACTAATTGATCTGCTATTATTTGACCCTTAACAGACTTTTTTCCTATGAATGTGAGATCAAACTCACTTAGAGCAAGAACCCACTTGGCTGTGCGACCCGATAAATAAGGTCAACTCATGAGATACCTTAAGGGATCATATTTAGCAATGACATAAGTTTTTTGACTAAGCATATAATGATGTAATTTTTGCATAGCAAACACGACTGCTAGACATAGTTTCTCTAATGCTATATAGTGGGTTTCATAACTGATGAAGGTTTGGCTAATGTAATAATTAGCACGTTCTCTCTTTTCATCATCAAGCTGAGCTAACATAGCTCCTAAAGTAGAATCTAAAGCTAAAATATACAGGAGGAATGGGCGATCAGGTTTAGGCGATGAAAGCACAGGTGGATTAAGGAGGTATTTCTTGAGAATTTCAAAAGCTTCTCTACATTCTTCGTCCCAATTAAAAGGGACATCCTTCTTAAGAAGTTTAAGAAAGGGACCGGTTTTGTCCGCTAGCTTATCAATGAAGCGACGGATGGCTTGAAGCTTACCTTGTAAACTTTGTAACTCAGATATATTAGTAGGTGTGGGCATATTAGTGATAGCCGCAATCTTGAGAGGGTCGATTTTGATACCACGTAAAGAAACTAAAACCCCTAATAGTTTATCGGACTTAACTCTGAATATGCATTTGGCTGGATTTAATCGAATAAGATATTCTTGTAATCGATTAAAAACTTTTCTCAAATCATCTAAATGATTATCTTCATTAATAGAATGGGCTATAATATCATCTACATAATCATGTAGGATATCATGCATCATATCATGAAAAATATAAGTCATAGCTCGTTGATAGGTTGCACTTGCGTTCTTTAAGCCAAATGGCATCACTTTCCAACAAAAGGTGCCTTAGGGGGTAATGAAGGTTGTTTTAGCCTGGTCTTTAGGAGCTATCCTGATCTGATTATAACCAGAGAATCCATCCATTAAGGACATCATCCCACTTTCGGCAGTAAATTCAATGATTTGATCCATGTTTGGAAGAGGAAAATCATCTTTAGGGCATGCAACGTTAATATCTCTAAAATATGTGCAAACCCTAACTTTGGTGGCTTTTTTCTTGGTTGTTGGAACTACATTTGAGATCCATTTAGCATAATCAATAGCTTGTATAAAAACAACATTTAGGAGTTTTTCTAACTCCCCTTTGACTAGCAGAGCCACTTTGGGATGCATTTTTCTAAGTTTTTGTTTAACAGGTTTAGCATCCGAATGGACCACTAGATGATGCATGACTACAGAAGGGTCGAGACCTGGCATATCTTCATATGTCCAAGCGAAGACATATTCATAATCTTTAAGGAATGCAATATATTGTTCTTTTTCTTGACTTAATTCTGATCCAATATTGATTATGTGAGGACTATCCTCAGTTCCAATATTAATTTTAATGACGTTTTCTACCTCCATGTGTAGATCTCTTTCAAAATTAGGTGGGGTAGGTGAAACGCCCAATTCTTGTAATTCTTGTAAGGTTAATTTGGATAATTCATCTTAAGGATTAGTGGCCTCAAGTTGGGCTATAGTTGGTATAGAACCATCAAAATAAAATCCATTGTGTAACATCTCTTCAACAGAGACGTCGTGGAAGATATCTCCTTCCAACTCCTCATCGGAGTCAGCAATCATTTTAGGGTAAGCTATGGATAGCATGTTACATGTAAATGGCTGATTTTTTAGAGGCAAATCATCACACCTATCCAAATAATCTTGATAACATATGAGTTGATCATCATCTTCAAAAGGAAATGGTTGATCCTTACTAGGAAATAGGCCCACACCACAACGAGCGAGTGCCACGGTTCTACCTCGAAAGGTTCTTTCATGCCATTTTGGAAAGGTCCCAAGCCTTTCCCTTTATATCCCATTTTAAGCATTATGGGTTTAGCTTTAATATAATCATTGGTAAAATAACATCGAGTGTATCCCTCATGATGAGTTTTGATATTCCGAGGGATTCTTCCCTAGTCATATCCTTTATAAATGAAGGCACAACTCCCGACTTGGTAAGTACTTCCCATAGGTTGTGGGAGGCCCAAGGTATGAGGAGATGGCAACAAGTTATTTAAAAGAATTGAATCTTGCATGAAAGCATTTGTTTTTTCTGATATTAAAATTATGGATAAATCTGGTAAAAGTTCATCAGAAAGAGCATAAGATGTAGAAGGATGATTCCCTATATCTTTAGATGTGGAAGGTATGATAGATGTTGATAATGCAGAAGTGTTAATAGATGGGTCTATAGGTTTTGAAATTATAGGGATAGAACATGAAGGATTGGTTGTAGGTTGAAGATCTTTTTGAGGTTCTAGAGTGGTTTGTTTAGAAGATTGTTGATCTATATAGGAGGATGAAATTAATGGAGGGGAAGTAGGTGAAGTTATGGGTGTGTGTTTCACAGTTTTGGATGAAAAATAAGAGTTAGGATGTGTGGATGACAGAGCAGGGAAAAATTGCACTCCAACAGGTTCTGCCAAAGCACACATATCAAAGGGTCTAGGGTCACCATGGATAGTGACCAACTGATTTTTAAATTTGAACTTAACACATTGGTGTAAATTTGATGGGACAACCCGCATTGCATTGATCCAAGGACGACCCAAGAGTATATTGTACGATGCGAGGCAATGTACAATAAACATAGTGGTATCTAGATTTCAAGGACCAAATTGCAATGGGATGGTAATAACTCCACACGTTTCTTGTGTTTCATCATTGAAAGCTTTGATAATCATGTCAGTTTTCTTCATTTCATCACTTCTAAAGCCAAATCGTTGGTAGAAGTCAAGAGTGCAAATGTTTAGAGATGAACCATTATCAATCAAGACTCGTTTAACAGCTACATCTCCAATTAGAGTAGTAATATATAAGGGATTATCCTTATGTAAACTGTGTTGTGGGATATCTTTATCTTGAAATTCAATACAATCAACTTCTCAAGTGATGATAGTATTGGCCATGGCTTCAGGTTGAATGTTTTGAGGTACCATAATTTGGATTAATGTAAGCATCAAATCATCCCTATGGGTGGGATAAGATCTTAATAAATCCAAAAGGGAAATTATGGCTGTAGTATTGGATAATTGCTCATTAATACTATAAGGGGTTTTAGGTTGAACATTGGAAGCATGATTCCCTTTATTGGGATTTTTCAAAACAAATGGAACTAATCCATCATTATGGTTTGGTTCCTATTGAAAATTTTGAGCCTGTTGTTGGGTAACGACTCCAATAGTACCTACAATGTTATATTGAGGACGTTGAACTGGCCTCGATCAAGCATTTATGGCTTGTTCATCAAGGAGGAATTGATTAGAAGAAGGTCGAGTAGTAACTCTTCTAGGAAATGGTTCTTCTGGAACCATAGCATCTGTGATGGGTTGAATAGGATCTGATTCATTTTTAGAACTATTTGATTGGTTTGAAGTGATGTCTACCTCACTTTCAGTATCTGATTCTATATCACTAGAATCTAGAGTTGGAATATTATGTAGGGGCCTGGTCGTAACCAGGGATAAGGTTGTGTCAAATATTTGAGGATCCTGAATAGGTAATTGTTCGCTAATGGTTCCTACATATCGGGTAGGAGGAGGAACATTATGATGTTCGATTTGATTGGCCACCTCTTTACCATGTCTTGGTAAAGGGTGTTGAAATATGTCTAATGTTTGATTAGCATTTTGATTTTAATTTTGGGGAATGTTCTTTTGAGGATTATTAGGAGCATTTTGTATAGGTTGGAAGGCTTGCACCTCCATTTCATTATTATCAATTAGATCCTGTATTTTATGTTTCAACCTTTTACAAGCGTTGGTAGAGTGTCTAGGTCCTTTATGGAAATCATAGTGTAAGTCAGCTCTATATCCGGGTATAGTTGGATCAGGTTCCCGGATAGCTGGTAATTGGATCAAAACTCTTTCGAGTAATTGAGGTAAAATAGTTGATAATGGTTGATTCAATATAATAAATTCTCGAGGAGGCTTATCAGGAGGTTTCAATATAATTTTTTTTGTTGTTTTTGTTGCATTGATATTAGCAACATTTTTGCTGTCAGTGACTCCGCCACCAACAACTTGTTTGTTTTTATATTGATTTCTAGAGATTTTCTCATCATCCTTCTTCCTAAGTTGGCCTCTCCTAATGAGGGCATCTTCTACTCTTCGAGCTAAATCTATAGCCTGATCGAAGGTAGTTAAAGTAGTTGTTGATAGCTCATAAGATATTTGTTCTTGTAAATTATTGATAAAAATGTCCAACATTTCCCTATAAGGTAGCACAAAGTGCAGTTTTCCTGTCAACTGCCTCCATCTAGCTAAGAAATCAGCAAAACATTCATCCTTATATTGTTTTAAGTTGTATAAATCTTTAATGGTTACATGCCTCTCGATGTAGGCACTAAATTGATGGACAAAATATTCAGTTGTTTCTTCAAAGTTTCTGAAGGAATGAGTGGGCAATTGATAGTACCACTCTAATGCCATTCCACTTAAACTTTTCGGGAACATTTTTAGTAATAGCAAGTCATCATGTGATATATCATGACATGCTATCCTAAACATGCGAAGTTGCTCTATGGGATCTTCGGTTCCTTTATATATAGGCAAGATAGGCATGGGAAAATGCTTAGGGTATGGTTGTGCTACAACTATGGGATCCAAAGGTTGACTACATATCTCTCGATAATTATACGAGGGACGGTAAGGATCTATCTGGTCCATACATGAAGCTAACTGTTTCACCATGGCTTCCAGATTACTAGTTTGCCCACCATATTGGTTCGGTAGGGCATTGATATGGGTTTTGTGAGCATATGATGGAGGGACATGAAGATTAGATGCTATGTTGCTATTGTGTAAATTGTTGGTAGGAAAGGTGTTATGAAGGAATTTTGAAGTTGTATTATGTTGTATTCCGGATTGTTGAAAATTGGTGTTTGACTTCATTTTAGGTTTTTGTTTACTTGAAGCATATTGATCAATAGTTTGGTGAAGTAAAGTAGTGAAGGATGTTTTCTTTTGTGTGGGAATGATTTTAGGCTAAATAACAGGTTCCTTAGGAGGTTGGGTAACCTATTGTTTTGACATGTTTTGAATCATAGTGACCATATATATTGGATGGTCCAACCTTATCACTTTCTTGATCAATGAAAGACAAGGGATTAGTGCGCACATCAAACATATGTTCCATGGCTGCTTGAGTGTCACTAATTTTCCCTTTATCCATACAAACTGCCATATTAAGAACACCAATGTTATTATGGAAAAATTTCCAGAAATGATCTACATTGTCAAAAGCAATAGTTCCATCTGGAGCTACTCTAGGGGATGAGGATCCATCCTCTTTAACATTTTCTTCTTGTTCATTGTCTTCACCTAGGTCATCTTCTGGTTGATCTAGAGTTTCTCCTTCCAAAATTGGATCTTCAGGAAGGACATTTGGGTCTCTAGTTTTATCTTCTAACCAATCTTCTTCTTCTCCTTCAGTTTGTTTACCATTCCTAAGTTTAGGCATTGTGCTTAATTTAGATTTCAGCAAATATATATATATATATATATATATATATATATATATATATATGCAACAAGATTAAGAGGTATATATTAATTATATACCTACTACAATATTTAAAATGAAAGGTTTTGGTTTTTTTTTTTTTTTGTTATGTTTTTGAAATAATATTGTAAAGATAACAAATAACACAATATGCAAGAAATAATACTAAAAACAATGATCTAATTTTTTATAAACAATTTATAAATATCATTAATAGGCTCGAGTTCTTCAGGAGTCATGAAGTGTTCTTCTTCAAATTGAAATTTTTCCTTCAAAAATTTAATGAAAAGAGCTATAGAAATACCATGTATTTCAGATTCTGGTTGATAATAATAATTCTCACGACAATATTCATGATACAACATAGCTCTAGGAATTCTGTTCCATCTTCTTCTAATCATAAGATCAGTTTCTTGGGATTCTATATGAACTAGAAATTGACGTACCACAACTGTGTTCTTGAGGTACTCCTCGAAAGTGAAATTTTTTGAAGATACAAGAGCTCTCCTATAAGCTAACCATCTATGGTAGGCTCTCTGAAGTTCATGATAAAAGACAAGTTGATGAGGATCTAGGATTCTATCTAGGACTAGCCTCTTGATTTGTTTAAATTTTGTTGACCTAGATGAAATGACACTAAGTCTTCTATCAAGTTCATCCCACAAGAGTTGATTTCTATCTGTTTCAGGCACACTAAGCACATAATTGATTTCTATGGCTGCCAATTGGTTTTCAACATTTATAGTAACTGCTAATATTTTCTTAGGAGCTACCATCTAAACATGACATGCAACTTATTAATTTTAAATGATTTGAAATGCATCTATGTTTTGGTTGTTTTTATTTTTATTTTGTTTTTGTTTTCAAAAGGTTTAAAATGTATTCACGTTGGGTTCACCAAAATGTATCGCTCCAAATTTTTCACATCCCTACCTTCAGGCTATAGGATCCGTGCCCGGAAGGAGGATGGGAAAAGGATGGCGTGGTACCTCGGACTAAGAGGCCTTGCGAAGGTCCCGCCTCTCAAGGGAGGTGTATTATGGTGATTTTTTGACGGATGGTGGGTTCACCAAGAAACATTTAATGGCAGTTTCCATGCCTAGGTTGGGAATGTGTTTTATGTGTTCATTTTTATCCTTAAACATCCATGTCCTAGGTTTGGACAAAATGCATCTAAGTTATTCTGTATGAAGATGCAGATTAAATGAATACAGAAAAGTAGATTAGGACAGAAAAAAATAGAGAAATTAAGCAAGATTAAAAATCATACCTGATCCGGATGTCTGATGAAGATTCTAATTCTTGAAGCAGTCAGGATCGCCTCTGATTTGACAGGATCGTCTGCTATCAGACAAGATCATCTGAGATCTGATGAATTCATCAGACGAATTCGTTAGAGACCTGCAAATAGAGAAATAGGTGCAAAACATAGAAAATACAGTAATGCTAACAGTGGGAAATAATGTAAAATGATAATAAGAACATCAAACTGAAAACTATAAATAGAAACATGAATGCATCATACTGATTAAATAATAATTATGACTTAATTATGCATTTGATCTAGATGGGTGAACTCCAAGATGCAAGATAACATAAAATAACAAATAAAATATCTAATTATAGAACAAAACAGCAGATTGAAGAGAGGATAATGCAAAATTTGGGCACTGATTGCCTCAATGTTGATTGTAGTCGAAATCGTCTCGCATTGGTATGAAATTGTCTCTGATTTGACAGGATCGCCTCTAATCTGAATAGGATCGTCTGCGACGATGTAAGCTTGCTTTGACTGAAAAAAACTAAGGTACCTGCAACAAAATTTGAATAGAACTAATACAAATAACAATTTAGGATGCTTTAATGCGTGTGAAGTCAGTTTACAGAGAATTTCAACCAGGGGGTGCTAAGGGGAGGACTTAGGATTAAATAAGCTTAGGAGGGAGGTTAGGAGGTTGGAGATCATCCCTATTTAGGAGATCTCCAATGGGGGAGGTCTCTAACGGTGCAGACACGCTTCTGCCTAGATTAGAGACACCGTTGGAATAGAAGCTAATTATGCAAAATTAGTTTTGGGACAATATTGTCTGGACGTCCTAGCCCAGACGAAATCATCGGATATGAGGCGATATCGTCAAACGGTCAAAACAACCTCTAAAAATGGTGCGAGAAAGGAGGAAACAGATTACACGACGGTTAACGGGCGGTTTGGGAGGTTAAAATTTGAATTTGAATGATTTACTATAGTAATTGTAATTTAAGGTTTTACTGCACCAATTTTAGGGTGCTACAATTAGTTAAGGAGAATTTTATACCTCCTTCTAGATCAAGAAGTATGGGCCCACTTTTAGATCTAGAAGGAGGATTTTTATAGCAGGTTTTAATTTGTAATTCTGCTACAACAACATTAACAGATTGCTTGCCATATTTTATTTTCTTATTTTAATTTTGTATTATGTTATTTATGTTTATGTACACCATTTGTGTGTGTGTCAACTGATAAATTAGATTAAAATATGTATTCCCCTTATTTTTTTATACTTTCCATGTTTTCTTATTTTTAATGTTTAGAAACCTTTAATTTTTAGTAGATTTCATTTTGCTATCAATTCTTGTAGTAGAAGCTTGATGACCTTTTGTGGCAGGACATTGACAGGTGTTTTCATTTTCAAGCATAATTTCAATTTTATAAGTGTAATTTAGGATTTCAATTTTAGTAACATTTCAATTTAGCAATTTCAATTCTGGTATTTCAATTCTACAAAAGTAGATTAGATTTCAATTCAACAATTTCAATTCCTGCACTTGCAGTTAACTTTCAATTTTTGTAAATTAGACTTGGTTTTTATTTCTTACAAGTTTCCATTCTACAGATTAGGTTTACTGTGAAACTAAAAGGCTAAACCAAATTTGTCTCACCCAATAAATGCTTAAAATTTGAATGCCTGAATTGTACTCTACCCTAACCTTCTATCATAAACAGCCTTGGACACCACCCCATATTGATAAATCATTGAGATTAAATTATGAGACTTAATGACACTCATTATTTTGGCATCGTTTCTAGGGATCATGGTGTTGTTAGAGGGTAAAAGCAATAAAATAATTATTATTGTTCTAAGTTATGAAGTTCAGAGTAAAATATGAATGTAATAGCCAGTATAAATAATAATTATTAATATTTGCATTTCAATCCATTTAGAAAATAAGCAACCACAGGGAGATGATCTTCACACTTGGGGGTTAAATTACCTATGTTTGAAATTCTTTATAAAAATTAAAAGAATTCATCATCCTCATTATCAAAAAACATAATATCTCTTGAAAATTTTAGAAGAGCCATCTACTAGTACTGCCCTTTTTATATCCATATCATCAGGGTAGTATAAGCAAATTTGTACTAGGCATTGGGAAGATATCATGGTAGATATACAAGACTATCCCTTGAAAAAAATAGCCATATTAGCTACCTGTGGAAATTTATTCATAGGGACATATCATTGATGAATGTCATTTACTTCCACAACTCAGAGATGAAAATTTGTTTCCTAATCTGAATTCTTCTCAAAGAGAGATCCCAAAAACAACAATCAAGGCAAGTAAATCAACCACCACATTTAGCCCAAACTATGGTCAATATGAACAATACAGGATAGGAAACCCATGTCTATGTAATCTAAATCTATTAAAAAAAAATCACAAAACTTTTGCATAATCAAAATAGAATCATATAACTCAAATGGTGATCCTAAATTTTTGCCATTATTGCTTAAATATTTTTAGGTTTTTACTGTGCTAAACTGTAACCTAGTAATTCTTAGCCTACAAAGACTAAAGTTGATCTCATTAGAGGTGATCCTACCTAACGAATAGTTGATCTGCTAAAGTTGTACACTTCTTGTCTTATTGTGCAAACCAAAAATATGTTTAGTTAAATTATCTTTTTCAGCCCAACTTGTGATCAGTTTGAATAATAAAGGATAGGCAACCCCTATTTATGTAGCTGAATCTGGTAAAAAAACCTGCAGGAAATGTTATTGACTATAGCAACATCCAATTGTGCTCAAACAAGAACTTACCTAAGTTTGAAGAGATAAAATTCAATGGAGATACACATAAACCCTTTATTCCAGACACAAAAATCAACTTTGGATAAAGAAGAAAAAATGAAAAAGCTACACATAGAAAATTTACTTCCATTAAGGATAAATTATGTCCTCCTAAGAATGAAATAAACTGAAGTACAACCAAGGAAATTCTTGAACATTATTGACCGGTTGAATTATGAAAAAAAAGTAAAATTATTTGTTGTTTTTAAACAATATTTCAATCCCTTTGCATGAAATTACAAAGGGTATATCGATATTTCATCTTGATGTATGCACTTAACATATTTGAGAATTGGTATTGAATTGTTTCAAGTACATATTGACAATATTTTGCAGATTAGGAGGCATGGAAAAACACTTTATTGAAGAAATTTTCATATATGAAGCAATGTTTCTTTCTTCCATTGGTGATTCATAGAGGAAGTTAGTGGTGAATGGATATTGCCTTGAGTATAGCATGCACCATTAACTAAGGAAGAGTTCTTGAGGTGAAAAATTGGATGTACACAGAATGGAGGATAATTTCTCTCCCATGTCAGATTCAGAGTGATGATAAAAGTTTGACAAAAAAAAAGAGAGAAATACAAGGAAAGAAAAAATAATAATAATTTTGCTTGTGAACTTCCTTCATGGGTACAAGCAAGACAAGAGAAAAAACTAAAAAAGAGAGAAAAAAAAAGAAAAGAGGAAAAAGAGAAAAAAAATCAGCAAAAGGCATGTCCCACAAAATGGGGATACATGAGGACAAGCATCAATTTCAGCATGGAGGAGGAACATTGAAGTTAGCAATTCATTTCTAGCAATAAGGAGTTAAATGATGATATAAGCAGATTCTTACTGCTCATCTAAAAATGAAGGTTACATCATTGTTACAGATTTTAGTAGAAAAAGATGGTGTTTTCATACAAAGATTGACATGTTTTTGCAGAAAAATGATTGTTCTTATCCAAATAAGAGTGAGAGACATTATCTTTCATTGTAGCCTCATGAGAGACACTATTTTATTGAGGCGCTTGAAAAAAAATAAAAAAATGATAGAAGTTGGTTGAAAACTAGAAATGGCAACCTTTTCTAATGAAAAAAAAAGAAGAGAAAAAAAATGAATGATTCAGTAGTGAAAACCTCCTTGAGGTGCTACTGAGTTGGCTTGCATGAAAACCAGTTTTCTAGCGTGCATTGCCTTATTGATCCACCCATCCTTGTTTCACCATTGTACAAATCTCACACTGCACATGTGTATATTTATGTTTTTAAATAGCTTGCTAACAATCATCAAAAGCATCTTGTAAGGTGCATGATCAATTTTCAGGACAATAAGGCATGTTTTTCTTGCATTTAAGTCATAGTAAGTATTTAGCATTTAATGTATGATAATCGGTATTTGGAATTAAACTATTCATACAATATTGGCAAGTTGAAAATGGAACATGTTTAAAATGTCAAGAAACACCCCCTTTTACCCTTAGTTGCATGAGAACTTCAAAACTGTACAAAAACTTGATTTTGAGACAGACATGGCAGAAATTCTATATCAATTAGTAAGGCAGGTTTAAGAAGTAGGATTGCATGTTTATATCACAATTGGCTCATAAATTTGAGGAAGAAAATCTGGAAAATGCACTTAAATATTCTGTTTTACTATTGTTGCAATAAAATAACAATATACAAAATGAAGAATAACATCTAAAAAAAAGGATATAGAGGGGATTTTTGATGTTATGGAAGGCTTATACACACTATATATGTTCCATCAATAGAATATGTATCTAAATTTTGCATATGAGGTCATTCTAGCATTTTCTGATGCATCTTCAGAATAAGCAAGATATCTTCAAAATGAGTAGGATATCTTCGGAATAAGCAAAAACTGTACCAAAATTACTGAAAATATTGTTGAATAGAAAACATATTAGTGAACATCAAATATTAAGGTTCCTAAAGCTCAAAATCATCTCACCACAAGTATTACATCCCTCCAAAAAGATTCAAATTCAATTTTTTTGTCAGTTTTGCTTCAAAAGTGCAAAAATAACAAAATAGACATGGAGTAAACAAAAGGATGGAGAAGGAATTTTTAATATTATGGAATTATTACACCCTAAAATATGGTTCCACAACATAATCTATAGAAAACCTTTGAAAAATATGTCATTTCTGCATTTTATGATTCATCTTCGAAATGAGTAGGATATCTTCAAAATAAGTAGAAACTATACTAAAATTGCTAAAAATGTTGTAGAATAGCAAAAAGAGTAGGGTACATCAAATATTGAGGTTACTAAGGTTCTACCACATGTAAGTACATCCCTCAAGAATTTGAAAATCAAAATTTTATCAATTTTGTTCAAAAGGTGCAAACAACAGACATAGGCATTCAGGCTGAAATATTATTAAGAACAGAAAAATCCACCAGTAGTAGTGCATCTACCAAAAATATTTCCACAATAAAGCTATTGCAAGATGAATCACATGATACCAATCCCGTAATAGGTACCTTGAAGCACTAAAACTTGTAGAAGGGTAGAAAAAGTGTTAAAACTACAGTAATTACAGAAACTGCAATATTGAAGGATGGAAGTGCAGAAGTCAAAAAGTTGCAAGTTGCAAATGAAAAAAAATATATATGCAAGAAAAAAATAAAAGAAGAATAAAAAAAATATGAAGAAAAGAAAAATTGAAACTACAAAAATTGAAAAATTGCAAGGTTGTAGAAAAGTGTAGAAAAGTGAAATAAATGTGCTTAAATTGAAAAATTCTTGGTGTAGTGCAGCAAGGAGAAATTTCTCAAGTAGCAAGTGGAAAAGGATGTTTTTCACAAGGATAGAACCAGCATATTACTATGGCCTACTAGGATGCATGAGGGCATGCATCAGTTCAAGATAGAGGGGTGATGAGGCCTGAAAATGTCTACTTTTTACACTATGTTTGACATATAAAAACTGCTCTATTATTAAATTAAATGCCAAATAATTGATTAGAATATATATTTGTTAAGTGTTTGCATGATTTTATATTAGAAGCATTATATCTTTATTTTTGACTATTTTCAACATTTTGTGATTGCTTTTGCTTGATTAAGTAGCAAATAAAAATATGTATTTCAAACAGCCAAATGTGGTATGCTGATATCTATTAACTTCACAATGGTTTATGAATTTTTTTCTACCCTTAAAATTGTTTGAAGTCCACATTGAAGCCAAATTATTAGGACTGTTCTAAATCTAGAAATCTGCAGAAAACAACCATATAAAATTAACAAAGTTGTCAGTTATAGGAGCACCTTGAATTTGTCAAGAAAAGCATGAGGAAATGGATAGAATAAGTTTAGAAGGACTACATAAGACATATGACCTATTTAAAAGCATTTCCACATTGTATAAATAGGCAACAATAGGGTATAACAGAGCAGGGATAATTGTGCAACACTTCTGCACTATTTTAGTATGGTTACTTGGTGAATAAAGTGTATAAATTTGGTAGCAACTTGATGTAATTATTCATGTTGATATTTGAATTATTTTACCATGTTATAATTTTTTTAACTTGCAAGAAATGCCAATATTTTACAACTGTGAGGCAAATCTGGAAAATGCAGCAGTTTACCATGTAAATTCTAGCTAACTACCAATGAATGGTAAGGCATGGAATTCACACATGGAGAAAGATAAAAGCTATTGCAATTAGTTCCTGAGAGATAAACCACTTAAAAATAGTATCTAATACCACCTAAAGACCACATAGTTAGTCAATCCCAAGAGCTTCGAATTGAGCAGACATCTTCGGATTGACAAAATGTAGTTTCGTTGGATTGAGCCAGTTATCTTTGGATTGACAACATAAAGTGTTTTTTGAATTTTTGACTATTTTTTGATGGTGAAAAAAGGGAAGGAAGGTTGAGAAGGTCAAGGTAAAATATCCCCCAGTTTTATTTGTCGTCCTTGCCATCCAAAAGCCACCATTAATGGGAAAATATCAATCGATCCTCTTCTAGGATAAAACCAAGAAATGCTACAACATAATAGGATTTGATCTGCAAGATAGGAATAGTATATTTTATGTTTGTAAATAGATATTATGCATATATAAAATGATATCTCAATTATTGGTTGATGTAGGTAGGAATTAGAATAGAAAAGAGTAGTAGCAGCAACAAATAGGATTGTACAACAATTATCTATAACAATTTTCAGCATGTTTTGACAGCAATAAAAGTGCAGTCTTTTTGTCAATTTTTGTTTTGAGTGTTAATTAGTTAAGGAGTTTTTTTACACCTTATAGATTAGGAAGTATGGGCCCACTTTCAGATCTGGAAGGAGGATTTTTATGGCATGTTTTAATCTATACTTCTGTTGTAGCAGAATTAATAGATTGTTTGCCAAATTTTATTTTATTATTTTAATTTCGTATTATGCTATTTATGTTTTCTATTATGTTTGTGTACAACATTTGTGTGTGTTTCAGCTGACAAATTAGATTAAAATATTTATTCCCCTTGTTTTTTTTTGCTTTCCATGTTTCCTTATTTTTATGTTTCAGCAACCTTTAATTTTTAGCAAATTTCATTTTGCTGTCAATTCTTGTAGCAGAAGCTTGACGAAATTTTGTGGCAAGACATTGATAGGTGTTTTAATTTTCAAGAATCATTTCAATTTTGCAAGTGTAATTTAGGATTTCATTTTTAATAACATTTCAATTTAGCAATTTCAATTATGTTATTTCAATTCTGTAAAAGTAGATTAGATTTCAATTCAGCAATTTCAATTCTTGCACTTGTAGTTATCTTTCAATTTCTAGAAATTAAACTTAGTTTTTATTTTTTGCAAGTTTCCATACTGCAAATTAGGTTTAGTGTGACACCAACAGGCTAAACCAAATATGTATTACCCAATAAATACTTGAAATTTGAATGTTTGAATTTCACTTTGCCCTAACCTTCTATCATAAACAACCTTGGACACCACCCCAAATTGATAAATTATTGAGATTAAATGATGAGACTCAATGACACTCATCAATTGGCAAAAGGAAAAATTTCCCCTACCCAAATAAATCCCTTGCTTACGTTAAAAGAAGCAAATTCCCAAGATCAAATTCCTAGAATAAAATACCAAAATCAAGTCAAATCAATATCAAATGCAAAATGAAATTAAATAAGTATCAAATCCCTTGCTCAATAAAAAGAAAAAAAAGTATAAAATAAATAGTGGTTTTTATCACTACAGAGAAAATAAACAGTGATTCTTATCACTTTACATGAGCAAGTATCTTGATAACGTGAAGAAAAGAAGGGAGTGAAATGGAATCCTTGGAATTGTTAGCACTACCAAACCTTATGCATGATGATATATCTGATACAATATCATTTTGCTTTTATGCAGACCAATGTTTGAATGTGGAAGAGCTAACTTCAGGTTGCATCACTTAGTAGTCTAAGTCCAATTGAAATCCAAACCTAGGATCCAATAGACATTTGAGGATCCCAAATACAGTAATGGGATGAATGAATCCTACTTGGCACTGGGGTATGCTTATGCCTTATCTAATATATTCATTTGCACACATAGGAATAATGACTAGTTAGGTATGTACTAGCAAAAAAAATATTTTTTAGAAGTCTAGTATAGTCATTATACAACTTTTGATAAGTCAACTAGGGTGTTTGAGTTTCATGGTAAACCTCAAAAATTCCAAAATAGCAACAACCATCGCAATCATCAAGAATAAAATTTCTCTTTATAAGATTTTTTTTATTAAAGAATATTCATAATATAGGTTAGATACCATATGGATGTCAAAAATGATATTTAAATGACCACTGACTATGTTACGCATATTATTTTAACTTGCAAAAGCTTATGGATAGAAATAATATATCATGACATAGTGCACATGGATGATTAATTGATTAATTCTTATGATAAGATACATCAATTATAGTTCATGATTACTATACATTCTGTGGTGTCATCCATTAGATTTTCAAGCTCATATTGCATTCATACATTATGTTTTAAGTGATTAAAGCATACATGTTCATTTACAAAAAAACATCATCATGAAAAGTATATAGTACATACATAGTATGAAGCATGTCATAGCATCATAAATTAAATGCATACAAGTACTTTATATTAAACATGCATTTAACATCAAACATTGCATTCATATACAATCATCATATGTAGTCCATATACACATGTATATCACTGCATCTAAGCATATATCACATAGCTATCCAACGCATGTTATACATACATCACATCATATAGCATAAAATAAATATAACACATAAGCATTGCATCCATATGCATCCCATAAAATAACAAAAATAATAAACTACACATATAATAAGTCTCAATTATTAGGTCATATAGATATGTGTATAAAAAATAAAGAGTACATCGACATATTGCAAAAATACCCATAGGCTACAACTATATAGGTCCTTGACCTTACACTCAAAAATAGTACAACTGGCATAGATATGTACTATGTAGCACATGCACCCCTAGTCTATGAGGATTCGTCGTCACCTCCACCCTTCCTATGAGTCTGTATGAAGTCCTCTTAGTCCTAAGTGACCTATGACTGGAGTGAGTTGAGGACTGACCTGTCTCCCTGGTTTGAGTCCTCTAAGATCTTAGAGCCATGGACCTCTCAAGTACCTCACCATCGAGTAGCCTGATCTATCCCCTTAAGGTAGAGATGTAGGCAACATTTGATTATCACTCACTAATGTGCTACTAAAATAGATCCCATAGTCTCCTGATCTCTACCATCGGGTCTACCATGGCTACTCCTTGCACTACTGGTACTGCTAGAGCTTCTGGAGCAGTAGGAGCCGTTAGAATTAACTATGAAGCTAAGAGGTATCTCCTCATGATCATGAGCGAGTCATGCTCTACAGTCACAACATCTAGCTGAGACTGTAGGAGGATGCACTTCCATGTGACCCTCTAGATCTCTATTTGTGTTGTGGTAACATATGCCTAGAGAGTAGTCTTATCCTCTACATAGCTGCACCACTGAGACTGCCCTATTATGAGTTGTGATTGTAGGTCACTAACCCATGCCTGTAAGGTCACTATGGTGGTAACTCTCTTGAGCATCTATGTCTGTAATGTGCCTACTTGAGTTTGTAGGCTAGCCACCTGAGCCCTGAGCTACCCAATACCACTATTAAGAGGTGCCTCACCCTCCTATAGAGCCACATCCTCCACTTCAATTTGGGGGGCTTCCACTATAGCTAATCCCTCACCCCATCCTACCTCAGTTATTTAGATGAACTTGATGCCCATGAGGATCGACCTTGACTCCCTCTGAACCCTCTATTGTAGTCTCATTTGTTGTCCTACCCAAGGGGCCCTCCATGCCCTACCATACCCTAGTCATCCACCAATTATCATATTCAGGTGTAGTCCCTACGTCTTCCAAACCTTACTTCTAAAAATTATCATTCTCATCACCCAGTAGAGTCACCTTGGGCCATGTCAAGTCCATCTCAAGAGTGAGATGGTGATATATGGTAGCATCTCTAGGATGTCCTACCTGATACCAAACTATCTGGTTATACGAGAGAAGTAGAAGAACTTATGTACCTTGGACTTGCATCCAAGGAGCCATATATTTATGTGTGCCCATCACAGGTACTCATTAGCCTCCTCCAATGGAGGGTAGTCTAGGTAGGGGTGCCACTCAATATAATACACCTACATCCATGTAAACTAATCTATGTAGTAGCCCAAGTACCCTACATAAGACCTACTTTGGAAACCCTCCTAATATTAGGGCCAACATGCTGCATATCACTGGTGATCCTCATCCTTAATATCTGCAATCTCGAGTGGCAGTCCTATAGGGTACTCAATCTTGATGTGCTGCCACCTCCAGATCAAAAGAAGCAAGCTACAACCAATGCCCACTCTACTCATCTGAGTAATCTGATACAACTCATTATAGATCTATGCTAACAGGGCACTCCCCCAAGATAGGATCAAGGGCTGATGAATGGTGCTCGTCAACATATCTCGCATCCTAGACATGGGGTTCCAAGGGAACCTCACTCCAAAAGTTTTAGGAAGCATGATATGCATAATAAAGTGCATAAATACAACTGCTCACTAAGGTAAGACCTTATCAGTGTACTAATTCTCAATGTAGACCCCTCCATGGTCTGAATTATACTGTGCTACGTCACTATAGTTCCTGAAGATCTGATAAAATAATGTCTTCTTAACCTTGGTCGATAAATATGTGATGGCATCACCATCTAGAAGGAGTCAAAATATGTGGTATGCATCCTCCAATATCATAGTCATCTCACCTATCGACAGGTGAAAGGTATTGGTATACACGTCCCAACATTGGGCCAATGCATTCATGTAGGCCTGATCGACCTAGATAGTGGGAAGGTGCAAGACGTAGCCAAATACCATGGCCCCGAACCAGTCCTACTCTACCTATGTTAGGGCATCATGCAGGTTACAAAGGATATTTGATTCCCTCACCCTCACAGTTAGATTCTGGTTGAAATCAAAATAATAAAGCAAAAATGATTAACAATCAATCAAAAAAATAAAAAAAAATAACTTAAAAACGTCAAACAAAATCATAAAATTTCAAAAGCATATAAACATCGAAAAAAATAATTCAAAAAAGTAAAACAAAATCAATTAACCCCTTTCAAAAATCCAAAAAAGTGAAAAAAATTAATTTTTTTTTAAGGTCGTTGAACCGCAGCTCAAACCCGTGGTCAAGATGGCAATCAATTTTATGACCGTTGGGATTTGAATCCCACTACAATTAACAACCGTGGCCCCCAATTTTCCAATTGGGGACCGAGCCTGCCAGTCACGACTAGGAGGGATGACATTTTTTAGGTCATTTCCTATCCTGAGACCCTCCAAAAATCTTAAATCCTCCCCTTTTATCTAACCTAGGCTAAATCTAAGGTGATGTTCATTACCAAAAATTTAGTGATGTTAATTTAGATGATTACACAATGACACTGAGAGGGGGGGGGTGAATCAGTGTAGCTATTAATTTTTATATCTACAACATTTAGTATGAAATAAAGAGAACTTGACAACTGAAAAACAACTTGAACAAGAGAGCACACCACAACACTCAATATACCGAGGTTCACCAATTTGGCTACTCCTCAAAAATGATCGCTTGGACTCCAATCCAAATCCAGTCTTTGCAAAATCAATTTTACAAATACTTTACCAACACCAACTGGAAGGAGCACCAACCCCTGTAATTTTCTGTTGCAATAGATGGAGCACCAACTCCTAGTACCAAGCACCAACTTGGACTACAATTCTGATCAATTTAGACTGACATAAAAATGTCTTCACTTCATGCACGACCCTGATTGGTCCGCAATTAACCCAACTCTACACACTCTCACGGCTCTGCTTATTTTTCTCTTGATTCTTCTCTAACCCTCCTTTTACAGCAATTTCTCTCTAAAAGCAGCAACATCTTCTCTGTACGATTATTCTTTTATAACCTTTCAATCCTGCATGCAATCGAATCACATACTCGACTTGTTCGAATCCATGCAATACGGTTGTTCGGTTCCATGCACTTCGACTGTTCGAAACCCTGCAATACGTCTTTTGAAACCATGCAGTACGGCAATTTTGTTTCATGCACTTCGACTGTTCAATTTCTTCGAATACGACTTTTCGAATGCTTTTTCAAAATTCCATATGTGATTCTTCGAAAGCTTTTCGATTCTTCATGTTCGGCTTTTCTGTATGCTTCAAATACGTCTGTTAGAATGCCTGCAAATACGACCTTTCGAATGCTTTTATTATCCTCATATTCGCTTTTCTCTTCTCTCCTTGAATGCCTCAAATCGACCTTTCGAATGCTTTTATTATCCTTCATATTCGCTTTTTGAATGCGTTTCAATTATGCATGTTTGGCTGTTGCATTGCATGTCCAACACCTGTCAACGTTTAACTGTCTGTCTGACTTCAGTTACTTCTTATGTGACAGACTGCATGATGCTTTTCTGCCATGTGTCACCTTTCATGTTGCTTCGGCATTTTCCAGTCAAACTGTTTCCTATCGCGATATCGCGACACTTTTAACTTATGCTGACGTCACCCTGAAGGTTGTCGCGAAATCGTGACCATTTTGGCCTTGAAAGCTTTTCCCCCGCTCATGTCACGAAATCGCGACACTTTGAACTTTTGCTGACGTCATCCTCAATGCTGTCACGAAATCGCGACCATTTTGGCTTTGACAGCTTTCCTTCTGTTCATGTCGCGATATCGCGACACTTAGAACTTTTGCTGACGTCATCCTTAAGCATGTCGCGAAATCGTGACCGTTTTGGCTCTTGGAAGCTTTCCCTGCATCTTGTCGCGATATCGCGACACTTTCAACATTTGCTGACGTCATCCTTAAGCATGTCGCGAAATCGCGACGCTTCCGGCTTCCAGCAGCTTTCCTTTCATCCTGTCGCGAAATCGCGACACTTTTCAACTTTGCTGACGTCATCATCCTTCTTGTCGCGAAATCGCGACACTTTCGGCTTCCGTACACTCTTCTTTGCCAGCAGCAGCGAAAAAGAACATGTCGCGAAATCGCGACACTATGCTTCATGCAATGGCAAAATTTTTACATCTTTGTGCCTTGTGTTTTCACCTTGCCTCTTTTCATGAAATTTTGACTTGTAATATCATTGCTGCATCTTTCAGTTCTACACTTTTGACTAGTAGCGAAATCGCTACACCTTAGTTTCCCTTTGTTTCAACATGTAGCGCCATCGCTACACCTTAGTTTCTCTTTGTTTCAACATGTAGCGAAATCGCTACATCTTCTTGTTTGTGTCTTTTTACTTGTAGCGAAATCGCTACATCTTTGTTTTCTGCACTTCCTGATTGTAGCGAAATCGCTACACCTTTGTGCCATGAATTTTCATCATGCAGCGATATCGCTACACCTTTGTTTCCATTCATTTCAACATGTAGCGATATCGCTACACCTTTGTTGCTGAGCATTCTCTCTCCTCTTCGGATCGCGAAAACCCGACGTGTCGCGATATCGCGACACTTTTCGTTGCTAGCTCCTTTTCTCCATTTATGTCACGAAATCGTGACATCTTTTCACCTTGCTTCCCTCTCTTCCAGCATGTCACGAAATCGCGACAGTTTTGCTCGCATCTTCTCTCTCCTCGGACATGTCGCGAAATCGCGACAATTTGGCGTGCATTTTCTCTCTCCTACTTTTTGTCGCGAAATCGCGACACATTTTCTCTCTCCTCAACGAAAACTCGACATGTCGCGAAATCGTGACATTTTCGGCTGCGCCTTCTCTCTCCTCGACCATGTCGCGAAATCGCGACAGAAAACATGTCGCGATATCGCGACAGTTTTCTTCCTTGTCTCTTTTTGCCAGTTTCTGAATCTGGGTCACCTCTGTTTTCCTTGAAACTTTTTGCACTTGATCTGACTGACCTCTGAACTGCATCAACTGCATCAATCTGACTGTGTTGACAACAATGACAATACTTTTGCAATTCTTTTTCTGCACCTTGCTCAACAATCTCCCCCTTTGGAATTGTTGGCAACACACTGCAACCTTGCTTAATTTCTTCTCCCCCTTTGCCAATAATACCAAAGGGCTGTTGTAGACTCCCCCTGAGTCTATGCACAACATTCTCAGACTTAAAAAGTTTGAATGCTCCCCCTGAGAATGTGTTTCCCATAGCTAGTCAGTGCTTGGGTGGTGTGACTACTCCCAACTTCTTCCGAAGGTATTCAAATACTTCCTTTGGCAAAGGTTTTGTGAATATATCAGCTACTTGCTCTGTAGTTGGAACAAAATCCAATTTAACCTCTCCTTCTGCAACTTTATCCTTCAAGAAATGATATCGGATTGCAATATGTTTGGTTCTTGAATGCATTACTTGGATTCTTGGATATGTTGATAGCACTAGTGTTATCACATTTAATTGAAATTGGCTCTTTGAAATGAATACCAAGATCTTTCAACGTTTGTCTCATCCATAATATCTAAGTACAACATGTTGTTGTTGCAATGTATTCTGCCTCTGCAGTGGATAGAGATACTGATTCTTGTTTCTTGTTGTGCCATGCTACTAGCCTGTCACCAAGATAAAATGCTCCTCCACTTGTGCTCTTTCTGTCATCAATACATCCTGCCCAATCTGCATCAGAATATGCAATCAAAGTGAAATCTTTACCTTTTGGGTACCACAACCCATAATCCATAGTGCCCTTGAGATATCTGAAAATCCTCTTTACAGCTGTTACATGAGTTTCTTTGGGACTGGCCTGAAATCTTGCAACCATACATACTGCTTGTAATATATCTGGTCTAGTGGCTGTTAAATACAGCAGGCTTCCAATCATAGACCTGTACATTGTTTGATCTACATCTGGGGATTTATCATCCTTGCTCAACTTGCAGCCTGTTGTCATAGGAGTGCTGACCGGTTTACTGTCTTCCATTGTGAACTTTTTCAGCATTTCTTTTACATATTTAACTTGAGAAATAAAAATGCCTTTTTCATTTTGATTGACCTATAGTCCTAAGAAATAAGAAAGTTCACCAATCATTGACATCTCAAATTCTTTTTTCATTTTAATTGATATGTCTTTGCAGTATTCATCCATGTTGCTGCCAAATATTATGTCATCTACATAAACAACAAGAACAATAAGATGACCCTTCTCTGTTTTGACATATAAGTTGCTATCCACCAAACCTTTCTTAAACCCTTGTTTAATTAGATAATTATCCAGCCTTGCATACCATGCTCTGGGTGCCTGTTTTAATCCATATAAAGCTTTCTTTAACCTGCAAACAAAATCTGGATTATCACCCAGTTGGAAGCCATCTGGTTGTTCAATGTAAACCTCTTCTTCCAGTTTTCCATTCAAAAATGCTGATTTTACATCCATTTGATATACTTTGAAGTTTTTATGAACTGCTAATGCCGAAACATTCTGATTGCCTCTAGTCTGGCTACCGGTGCAAAAGTTTCTTCAAAATCAATGCCTTCAACCTGAGCATAGCCTTTACATACCAATCTTGCCTTATTTCTGACAACTTGCCCATCTTCATTCAATTTATTTCTAAAAACCCATTTAGTGCCAATTATGTTTTTATTTGTTGGTCTAGGTACTAATTCCCAGGTATTGTTTTTCTCTATCTGATCTAGTTCTTCATTGATTGCCTTCATCCAACTTTCATCAGTGCTTGCTTCAACAACATTTTTAGGTTCAATACTAGATAACAGAGAATAGTTCCTCACTGCTGTTCTTCTTGTTTGAATACCATCTGTGGGATCCCCAATAATCTGTTCACTTGGATGATTTTTCTGCCAGTTGCCTGTTTTAAATTTCCTGTTTTCTTCTTCTTCGTATTCGGTTTTTACACCATCTGGATCAATTTTCTGATTCTTCTCTGTTTCTTTTTCATCATCACCTTCAATGACTTCTTCATACATAGGGTAGTTTTCTTGATAAGTAGTTTCTTGTTCTCTACCTTCATCAACTTTCACATCAGCACTTTCAACAATTTTCTTCAACCTCTTGTTGTAACATGTGTATGCCTTGCTTTTTGTTGAGTAACCGAGAAAGATACCTTCATCAGCTCTATCTTCAAATTTACCGAGGTTATCTTCAGTCCGTTTTATGTAGCACTTGCTGCCAAATACTTTGAAATGTCTTGTTGTTGCCTTTCTGCCAAACCACAACTCATAAGTTGTTTTGCTTTCATGTGGTCTCAACATGCACCTGTTTTGAATGTAAACTGTAGTATGAACTGCCTCTTTCCAAAATCTGTCAGCTATTTTGTTTTCTGCCAGCATTGTCCTTGCCATTTCCTGCACTGTTCTATTCTTCCTTTCTACAACACCATTCTGCTGAGGTGTCCTAGTTGCTGAAAACTGTCTTCTTATCCCATGTTTTTGACAGTATTCTGCAAATTCTTCGGAGATAAACTCTCCTCCCCTGTCTGATCTTAGGCATTTAATTCTTTTTCCCGATTGATTCTCAACAAGATTTTTGAAGGTTTTAAACATTTCAAAGGCTTCTGACTTGAGTTTCAGAAATAGTACCCATGTCATTCTTGAGTAGTCATCTATACACAGCATAAAATATTTGTGTCCATTTATACTTTCAGTTCTCATGGGTCCACATAGATCAGTGTGAATTAGTTCTAATGGCTTGCTAGTGAAGTATTCTTTTGCTTTGAAAGTGGCTCTGGTTTGTTTTCCCTTTTGGCATGACTCACGGATGCTATTTACAGGTTTGCCAATGTTTGGTATATCTCTAATCGCTCTTTTTGAACTGATTTTTGCCGGATTGTCAAAACTAATATGCCCAAGCCTCTTGTGCCATAGCCGCTTTTCATCTTCCTGTCCAATCAAGCATGTTCCTTCTACAGTTTCTGAAAGTGTATACAGATTTCCGAAGTTCTCGATCCAGTGGCTATTAACTTTCCATTTTTTGTCTTTCTTACTTCACGACCCTCCTTCTTGAAGATTACATCATGACCTCTGTCACATATTTGACTTACACTTAGCAAGTTATGCTTCAGGCCAATTACAAACAAGACTTCTTTTGATTTTATATTGCCATCACTGATCTTGACTGATCCCTTTCCAACAATCTTTGCTCCATCATTATTTCCAAATTTCACAAAACCACCTTCATAATTCTGTAAATTCTCAAACTTTTGCTTGTCACCTGTCATGTGACTGGAACAACCACTGTCAAGTATCCAAGGTGCTGATTTGTTCTGAGCTTTAAAAGCAGTCTGGACAATCAAAGATTCCTTTTCTTTCCATTCTGGTTTGATAGCAGATTTTGCTACTTGTTTTGCCTTTGTCCTTTCATTAGCATGTGCCTGTTTTTCAGGAAATTTCTGGTTTTGTTTCAACCCACTTGGCTGAGATTTTCTACCCTGATAATTATTTGATGCAAAAGTGCTTCTGTACTTTCTAGCAATATGTCCAAAATTATGACAATTATAACATTCAACCGCATAATTCATTAAAGGAGAAAAAACATTTCTGCTGGTAAAATTCCTTTGAGATACATTATGCCCCGCAATCTAAAATTTTATGGCCATAAGCATTGCATTTAAAACAATAACCAGAAAATGCATGATTAAACCCGGGTGCCGGTCTTTGCCAGTTTGAAGTAGGAGCCATGACTCTTCTCCTCCTCGGATGTGTGACTTTTGTGAATCCATCTTTGTCGGTATTCTTCTTGAATCTGGCATTATTGTTTTCTTTTGCATGATTTTGTTTTTCTGGTTCAACCCTGATCTTTTCTTCTTTCTTTATGGGTTCTATATTCAAGTTCTTTGAATCCTTTGAAGATTCTCCTTCATCAAAGCCTAAACCAAATTTGATGCCAGAAGGCCTTTGGTTATTTAACATTTTATCCAGCTTTACAAGTACTTTCTTCAAACTTATGAAAACAGTTCAATTTTCTATTCATCTCCTCTAACTGCATCCTTAACTTAACAATGTCTTCCTCTAGCTTGCTGCATTCAACTGTCTTTACAGCTTAATTGTTCATCAAGAACTTCGGACATTTTCTTGAATTCCTCTCGTCTGTATTTTTAGATTGTTTATTATGTCTTGTGGCATTCTCTAATTTCTTTGAAAAATTTTTATTCTTCTTCCTTTCTGCACTCAACTCTTCAAGTGCAGCAACCAATTCTCCTTCCAAATACACTTCAGCTTCATCCTTGGAATTTTCATCACCTTCCTGATTTTCCTCTGTTCTTTCTTCTTCAAGTGCCATGAACAGAGCTTCACCTCCTTCTTCTTCAGACTCCTCATCTGTGCTTTCTTCAGAACTGCTGACATTCTTGGTTATGAAGCTTTTCTTCTTGAAGTTGTTCTTTCTAAAATTTTGTTTCTTCTTCCAGTCACCTTTTTCTTGGTGTGAACCTTCACCATTTTTGGTTCTCTCCTGCATTGGACATTTGGCTGCAAAATGACCGACTCCTCCACAATTGAAGCATTTAAAAGGTAGCTTCCCTCTATATTTTCCTTTTCCTTTTGTGAGTTTTCGAACAAAATTGGCTTCTGTTTCATCCAGTGTTCCTTCATCCTCGGATTCATATTCAGCTTTTACATTCTTGTGTGCTTTAAAAGTCGCTTCTCTGTCTCGTAGACTTGGTTTGTCCTATTCTCATTTCATATGTTGTCAGGGAACCATGCAACTCATCCATGCTGAAGTTGTTTAGATCTTTTGCCTCTTCTATTGCAGAGACTTTGGAGTTAAATCTTTTGTGAAGTGTTCTGAGAACCTTTTTCACAACAACTGCATCATCAATTTCTTCACCGAGTCCTCTGATTGCATTAATAATTCCGTTGACTCTCAACATATAAGTCTCTATGTTTTCATCTTCATTCATTTGCAGTGCTTCGAACTGTGCTCGATGAGTTTGCAGTTTTGCTTCCTTAATCTTACTTGTCTCCTTCATGGATGCTCTTCGATTTATCCCACATGTCTTTTGCTGATTTACAACTCATGACTCTTATCGGTTCACTGTCAACAAGCCCACACATTATGGCATTCTTAGCTTTGGAGTTGTTTTCAAATTTCTTTTTCTCAGCAATATCTCGTTGGAGGGGTAGTGGGTGCTGTGTATCCACTATCTACAGAATCCCAAATATCGTATCCCAATGCACTCAGATATGTTTGCATTCCGAGTTTCCGAAGGTGTAATTTGTTCCATCAAATAAGGGAGCTTTGTTGGATGAAAATCCTTCACCACCTGCCATTGTTCCTTCCAAGATCTCCTTAGCTGATTAAGCTTGTACAAGGAACCTTGCTCTGATACCAATTGATGATTACACAATGACACTGAGAGGGGGGGTGAATCAGTGTAGCTATTAATTTTTATATCTACAACATTTAATATGAAATAAAGAGAACTTGACAACTGAAAAACAACTTGAACAAGAGAGCACACCACAACACTCAATATACCGAGGTTCACCAATTTGGCTACTCCTCAAAAATGACTGCTTGGACTCCAATCCAAATCCAGTCTTTGCAAAATCAATTTTACAAATACTTTACCAACACCAACTGGAAGGAGCACCAACCCCTGTAATTTTCTGTTGCAATAGATGGAGCACCAACTCCTAGTACCAAGCACCAACTTGGACTGCAATTCTGATCAATTTAGAATGACATAAAATGTCTTCACTTCATGCACGACCCTGACTGGTCTGCAATTAACCCAACTCTACACACTCTCACGGCTCTGCTTATTTTTCTCTTGATTCTTCTCTAACCCTCCTTTTACAGCAATTTCTCTCTAACAGTAGCAACATCTTCTCTGTACGATTATTCTTTTATAACCTTTCAATCCTGCATGCAATCGAATCACATACTCGATCTGTTCGAATCCATGCAATACGGTTGTTCGGTTCCATGCACTTCAACTGTTCGAAACCTTGCAATACGTCTTTTGAAACCATGTAGTATGACAATTTTGTTTCATGCACTTCGATTGTTCAATATCTTCGAATACGGCTTTTCGAATGCTTTTTCAAAATTCCATATGTGATTCTTCGAAAGCTTTTCGATTCTTCATGTTCGGCTTTTCTGTATGCTTCAAATACGTCTGTTAGAATGCCTGCAAATATGACCTTTCGAATGCTTTTATTATCCTTCATATTCAGATTTTTTGTATGCTTCAAATACGTCTGTTAGAATGCCTGCAAATACGACCTTTCGAATGCTTTTATTATCCTTCATATTCGGCTTTTTGAATGCATTTCAATTATGCATGTTTGGCTGTTGCATTGCATGTCCAACACCTATCAACGTTTAACTGTCTGTCTGACTTCAGTTACTTCTTATGTGACAGACTGCATGATGCTTTTCTGCCATGTGTCACCTTTCATGTTGCTTCGGCATTTTCCAGTCAAACTGTTTCCTATCGCGATATCGCGACACTTTTAACTTATGCTGACGTCACCCTGAAGGTTGTCATGAAATCGTGACCATTTTGGCCTTGAAAGCTTTTCCCCCGCTCATGTCACGAAATCGTGACACTTTGAACTTTTGCTGACGTCATCCTCAATGCTGTCATGAAATCATGACCATTTTGACTTTGACAGCTTTCCTTCTGTTCATGTCGCGATATCGCGACACTTAGAACTTTTGCTGACGTCATCCTTAAGCATGTCGTGAAATCGTGACCGTTTTGGCTCTTGGAAGCTTTCCCTGCATCTTGTCGCGATATCGCGACACTTTCAACATTTGCTGACGTCATCCTTAAGCATGTCGTGAAATCGCGACGCTTCCGGCTTCCAGCAGCTTTCCTTTCATCCTGTCGCGAAATCGTGACACTTTTCAACTTTGCTGACGTCATCATCCTTCTTGTCGCAAAATCGCGACACTTCCGGCTTTCGTACACTCTTCTTTGCCAGCAGCAGCGAAAAAGGAACATGTCGCGAAATCGCGACACTATGCTTCATGCAATGGCAAAATTTTTACATCTTTGTGCCTTGTGTTTTCACCTTGCCTCTTTTCATGAAATTTTGACTTGTAATATCATTGCTGCATCTTTCAGTTCTACACTTTTGACTAGTAGCGAAATCGCTACACCTTAGTTTCCCTTTGTTTCAACATGTAGCGCCATCGCTACACCTTAGTTTCTCTTTGTTTCAACATGTAGCGAAATCGCTACATCTTCTTGTTTGTGTCTTTTTACTTGTAGCGAAATCGCTACATCTTTGTTTTCTGCACTTCTTGATTGTAGCGAAATCGCTACACCTTTGTGCCATGAATTTTCATCATGCAGCGATATCGCTACACCTTTGTTTCCATTCATTTCAACATGTAGCGATATCGCTACACCTTTGTTGCTGAGCATTCTCTCTCCTCTTCGGATCACGAAAACCCGACGTGTCGCGATATCGTGACACTTTTCGTTGCTAGCTCCTTTTCTCCATTTATGTCATGAAATCATGACATCTTTTCACCTTGCTTCCCTCTCTTCCAGCATGTCACGAAATCGTGACAGTTTTGCTCGCATCTTCTCTCTCCTCGGACATGTCGCGAAATCGCGACAATTTGGCGTGCATTTTCTCTCTCCTACTTTTTGTCACGAAATCGCGACACATTTTCTCTCTCCTCAATGAAAACTCGACATGTCACGAAATCGCGACATTTTCGGCTGCGCCTTCTCTCTCCTCGACCATGTCGCGAAATCGCGACAGAAAACATGTCGCGATATCGCGACAGTTTTCTTCCTTGTCTCTTTTTGCCAGTTTCTGAATCTGGGTCACCTCTGTTTTCCTTGAAACTTTCTGCACTTGATCTGACTGACCTCTGAACTGCATCAACTGCATCAATCTGACTGTGTTGACAACAATGACAATACTTTTGCAATTCTTTTTCTGCACCTTGCTCAACAAATTTAACCCATTACTTAATGAGGTTCAATTTTATCCGATAATTTAAAAGGAATGTTTGTGTGCTTCTACCTTAGTAGCATCGATGCCTCTAGGTTGGTCTACCATCAGTACAAGTGGTAGTGAGATCGAGTTTGCAGTAGCATTTTATGTCAAATTTGGTAACTCACCTCTCAGAGTACTCAGGTTTGCAAAGCTGTCAATTAGAAAATGACGTCAAAAATGACATACTTTTCTTAAATATTTTCTATTTTTCTCCTAACTACAACTGAAACGCACGAGCATAGAATTAAGGTTTTCTGATCGCGGTTCAGAGTTGTGGTTAAGGAAATTTGAAAATTTGGCTGCGTTTGACAGGCATGACTAGCAACCTGCAATAAATGCTACAAAAATCTGACAATGAGGAGTTTAAAAGGAAAAATTAAAAATTATCTACCTCACCAAAAGTTTTTTAAAAAAATTACAAATAACAAAAAAATCATATAATTCAAAATCCAAATGTGCCTCATATCTAGTTGTTTATCCTATACACTTGGTGGTTGTAGTGACTTGCGCTCCATGTAATCTGGCAAGATGAGTAAATTACCATAAGGACATTTTGGGTAAATTTGTTATCACTTAGTTGATATGCTTCATTTCAATCCTGAAGAAGGCCTTTGAGGTTGGACCGATCCATGAGAATGAAGCAATCATGTCAATTATTCTATGTTATTTTTAGCAGATCATTGATAATATGATTCAACACATGCATAGTTGGAATTGTTATCATTTATATTCCCTAAGAAGGCCTTTGATGTTGGACCACTCCATGGGATAGAAATATACATTTACTATTAATAGTCGTAATCATAGCTGATTAGGCCTCACCAAGTATAAAGTGTTAAATATTAAATTAGTTCAGATCAATCATAGTGTTCAAGCAACTCTTCGCTTCATTTAATTGTCATTACCCTCATAGACTCCTTGCTTGAGGGGGTAGTCATAATATCATAATCATAATCAAATTCAACATAATATCCCTTGATCGTAGATCCCTTGATCTTATCAAAATTGTGTTCATCTTACGAATAATTGCCAATGACTATCATAAGCTTACCCTTTGCTAGGGAAAAAATAAACTATGATAATTAAGTTAGTAGCTATACTCATTTCATATCTATATGGCACGTATGCCTATAGTAGCACTGAAGCTACCCGATCACCGCTGGAGCTTGCCAAAAGTTTTTTAATTTAAGTCTTCCATCCAGTTGGAAGCAATGATTCTAGGATGTGTCCTTTTGCAAGACTTGGGCATCTAATGTTTATCAGACTAATGATCATCATCAAACCTATGACATCATTTTAGGAGGTTTATTTTTTTTGTGTTGTTCGATCTTGCAATGCATCTCAAAAGGGACATTTGTAGACACCTAAACCGCATCATGTCGAGGTGACTACTCATATGGGACATTCTAGAAGACCATATGAAATATATTGGACATATTCCAAGGTGTAGCAGTGATTCTAACCACTCATTTAGGTATTTTGGCCTAATCAGTGTTGGTCGTGGTTGACATCCATGGTTAACAGGACTGACCACGCCTCAGAAAAAACTGATCGCCTTCAAAATTAGTTGGACCTTGGTCGACCCAAATTCGGTTACAACGGTACCCAGGTGTTGTATGTGAGTTGGAGAGGAGAGTGCAATCCTCCAAGGGAGGTCCCAGGTTCAAATATCCATCCTACCAAAAAGCTGAATTGGGTATCCAAAATCCAATTGATAATGTTGGTGCGAGCAGGGTTGGTTGTGACTCCCGGGTGAATTTGATGGTGTATAACCCCCTGTTCGTGGTCTCTCAGACCAAGGCGGCTCCGCAAGGGGTTTTTCGCTAAAAAAAAATTCGGTGACAATGGCAAATTGGTTGAAGATCCAAGCAATTAGAGTGTAGAAAGTTCCAGAATTTTCCATCCAAATGCCCCATATGTGCCTTCTTGATATTGGCTTCTCCATGAAACAAATACATGGCCTTACCTTGTGCTATAAAAATCCCCTCCAAATTGGGGGAAAACCTGAAATAATCTCGAGTTTAAGTGTAGTGAAGCCCTATCAAATTGTGTACCCACTTGTATCCATTGAGAGGAATACTTTTGCTACCCATTTGGAGATCACATGGCACTTGAAATAAATAAGGCTATGGAGGGCTAGGAGAGATCAAGAAACGCAATTGAGCCCATTCCATCATCAATCTGAGCAATTCAACCACCAAATCTATCAGAGGATACCATGGCAACCTTTGATCATCAATTCATCAAGGTGAATTTGAGATCTAAGACTGGCATTTAAGAGCAAGGACATTCATGGCTCAACCATGGCTGTCAGCCATGGCTAACAGTGCCAACCACTTCACAGAACCATGTTCAAGGTTTAAGTTCCTTTTCCCTTGGTTTTAGCAGTAGCTAATATTTTATTTTCTATACATTAAATGCATTCAATATATATTTGATTTATTAGAGACAATTATATGGTAGAAATAGGGATTTAATACTTATCTCCTTTATTTCTTGTCATTTTGTAGCTAGAATGGTTATGGCTATTTCTTATGATGTAATGCTTTCAATTGTTTAATTATAACACTAGATAGATTGATCTTTGCTTCTTGTACATTTATTTATGGTCAATTAGCTTTTTTAGAGTAGATTACTATACTTTATACATTTTCTTGATTTAATATTTCATGACAATATTTTGTATAATTTCCTCTAAAAGC
This sequence comes from Wollemia nobilis, assembly GCA_028583015.1. Classification (NCBI taxonomy): domain Eukaryota; kingdom Viridiplantae; phylum Streptophyta; class Pinopsida; order Araucariales; family Araucariaceae; genus Wollemia; species Wollemia nobilis. Next base: position 13,770,474 of record JAQPPZ010016436.1, on the reverse strand, counting down.
CTCATTAAGAGAGGCCTCCTTTTTTTCTAATTGCTTCTTATTGTTTCTTTAATGTAGGGTTAATAGGTTCTTGTCCTTCAAAGCAAAAAATGTCTCTAATCATGGAGAATAAGGCTACATTTGCCTTGGAGCAGTTCGTGTCAACCTAGGAAGCCTACGAATTACACCTACCCTTGCATGGGGATTGTAATAATTGCATCACATTGGGTATCCCTAAGAGGGATGGATTTGTAATCGAGTTTCATTGGAAATTTAATAAAATAAGCCCTTCTTTGTGGTTATTTGCAAATTCATCTATTTATTTATGCTTTGTGTGATTTTCAATTATTATTAGCTTAGGTGTATGCATCCTGGATTGCTACAAGAGTCATAAGGTAGTATACTACAAAGGATCTATCAAAAGTTTTTCTAAAATACTAAAGAGATAAAGGAATCCTATCATATACTACAATGGAAAAAATACCAAGAGGGATATTTCATCACAATGCACACTACAAGAAAACTCAAGATCAAAATTCATCCGATTTGCCATATCAAATATGAAAAGTCACTTCAAAATCAAACAAATTCACAAGTCAAAATGAAAAGGATATTTGGTATATTGATTTTGGTGGAAGTCATCACATGATAGGAAATTTACAATGGTTTGATATTCTTGAAGTCAATAACAATTATAGGTTAAAAATTGTGGATGGAAAGTTCTATCACATACATGGATATGGGTGTGTAAAACCTAGTAAACCATTTCCAAATTTTCTACTACATAATGTAATTAATATTCCTACATTATCATCTAATATTATTTTAGTAGCAAAGATAGTAGAGAGCAAAAGGATAATTGATTTCAGACACATAAGTGGAGTTAATATGTGTCACATTATAAATCAAAATGAGATTGAGGTTACTATATTAGTCCATAGAAATATATATGCTCTGGATTCTATAGAAACTTCACAAGATATTGATGTATTTCAAAACAATACTAATGCATTTCCTGAGGAACATATTGGTGAGAATTAAAAACCTATATATCATAAAAGTAGAAGAAGAAATAGAAGGTTCAAAATTAAAATAATGAGAGAACAACAAAACTATGCACTACTTGGCCATCTACAAACTAAAGAAGAAGAAGAAGAACCTACTCATCCAAATTTAGAGAAAGAAAACATTGAAGGAAGCAAGAGAGAAGAGCTCAAATTCCAAAACCAAGTTAAAGATCTATATTGAAGACTAATGTCTTCAATACCCAAATAATTTAATATAGGGGGGTGTTAGAGTATATTACATTATTGGGTACATATCAATGTATTACCTTTGGTACATTACTAGAGTAGGAGTTTACTTTAGAGTAAATTTAAGTAATTACTTCAGTATGTAATAAATGCACTAGTGTTAGAATGTGCAATGATGTATATGTGCATGTATTCCATATGTACATGAGTCATAGGATAGAGTCAAATGTAGAGTTAGGGCCAAGGAACATATATTTCTATATATAGGATTTATAGTGAGTGAAAAGAGAGGAGAGAATATAGAGAGTGCATAGTATAGATTGGTAGAGAAGTACAATGTAGTTCCTTTAAAAAATAGTTTGTGGAGTGTTCATGTCCTCCATTATATGCATTGTACTATTTTTGTCAGCTTTCATTCATGGTATATGTATGAGTCATTGCATAAGTTTATCTCTTTATTTTCCTGCATAGTATAGTGCCATTATCATATTGATATCATAGATTGCTTATATTACATCTTGTTGTTGCATTTCCTATATCATATACTCATCAAAAGCTAACATAAAACATGTAATTAGTCTTTAAACACACAAAAAACAATATAAAATAGCCAAAGAAAATATCATATTTAATTTACTATATTAACATTTAGTATCAACATAAATAATGATTAATACTTAGCAGGTACTAGGGTATTTTAATAAAAAATTAATAAAAAGAGTTAAAGTTTTTGAAAAATGAGACTTTTGTAGTCTCATCACTCCTCTATATTGATTCTAATGCATGTCCTCATGCATTTTTCCTTTCCATAGTTGTATGCATATCAAGATCCTTATAAAGGATGCTCCAAAATCAATGTTTTGAGGAATGATATTCCTTGTTCTTTTCTACCTCTAATAATCATTCTTTGGACTATTTTTCTAGTTGTGGCTCAATAAAAAAATAATATGGAACAAGGAAAATCATATAAGAGGGATGGAATAATAGGCCTATACATTCATGTTGCAATGCTCTAATTACCTCCATAATTATAGTTACTCTTTGATGAGACTAGATGAGGTTGGTTGAATAAATAGGTTTCCTTTTCCTTAAGGTGATAGATCGCTCATCCCACCTCTGTCTACATGCAAACCTAACTTTATTGAAATTGTCTCTGCACAAATTCTAATTTTTTTCTAAACATTCATTGATATGATTCAAATATATTTCTTTGATATCTATATTTTCTATCATAGAATAATATGCACCAATAAGAACCCTTGGATTTGGATGATCATGTCTTAACAAAAATCCAGGTCCTAATTTAGATGACTTATACTACTTCACCTTTTCCTACCACTCCAAATATTTATGAAAAGTGAATGTAAATGCACATATTAACATCACCTATATAAATATGTGGAAAAAATAGACATCATCCAAAATTGCATATTTATGCAAATAAAATTTGCATAATAAGTCATTTTGTTCCACCAGACTATGCAAGAATACCTCAATAAAATTTTTATTAGAAGTCAACTCATATGGAATATTTGATAAAATTCTCATTACCTACCATCAATAATATTTTTATCTCAGAATAACTATAAATTATGTCAAGTGCTTTGCATTCAACTACCTATTATGCAATTTAGCACAAAATCCTAACCTTAGCCTTGAGACTTATTATCTCTTCACTCTATCATCTATTTTGTTCTTCAAGAGATATGAGAGTTGCAAGGCACTAATAAAAATGATGGCATCACATCATCCACCTTGAAACCACCCTATTATGGGCATCTAATATGACCATACCCTATGGAATACCAACAATTAGGCGAGGGACTAGAATATGCAAGGGTTTATTTTGTATTGCCCTATTTGTAAAATGCCCAATGTTCACTATCTTAGTGATGACCTTTTTTATTATAATTTTTGGATTTGTCTCAAGTGCTCTGATGTATCTTAACATTCTGATACTCTAAATATTGTGACCCCTTACTTCAAAGATCTTTCTCGTATTCCTTATTTTGAATCTTGTTATGGATCATCTTGTGTTAGTGCATATTTTAGAGCCTCTTGTGGTGGTACCTACTTTGAAGCATGTTCTAGCACACTTTGTTTTGGTGCATTCCTTGCTTGTGTGGAGCTCTCTCTGACCTCCATAAGTTCTTTCCCTTCAAACCATATGAAAACTTCTTTTAGAGAATTTTGATCCACTCCTAAAACATCTATGTTTATATTATTTTCTTCTGGGTCAAATGAAGTGTGGTCCTATTCTTGATCCTTATGATTATTGTTAAAATCAATAGCCAATCCTAAAAAAATATCTATTGCTTGTACCTTTATAATTGAACCTAAAGATACATATTCACCTAATCAATTTTTATTTTACTTAATTCTTGCAATAACTAAGAGATGTACCTTTCTCTTAGATTATTGTTTGGGCTTCTTGCAACCTATTTTGTTGAATATTTATTATGGCTAGACTGTGTGTAGTAATTAGAAGATCTGGGACCTCAACCTATTTTTCTACCATATCCTCTCTTTTTTCCTCATACCTAGGTTGAGGTCCTTGTGTAGAATCATCAACAATAGTATCTTGTAGTTTTGCTGGAATGCCCCTATCAACTAGTGGAGTTTTCACTAAGTCATGAGTTGGTTATATAGGTGGTAATCACCCTTTTATGGTTCTTATATTACTATGGGGGCATCCAATTCTATTCATCTTCATCCTTCATAATAATAAGCTTTCATATCCTTCATCTCTGAGCACTATACAATGTTAGTCATGGATCCAGAGCAATTAGACTTTGTCTCTCTTTGTCTTTGACTTCACTAGAGAGGAGGTTGTTCTAGAATAACCTATTATTCATGATATCATTTTGATGTCTCTTCTTCTATACCACTCAAAATTTTGGCATCATTTATTTTTTAAATATTTAAAACTATTGAATCTAGTTTTAGTTTGTTTGAGCAGAGGAGTTTATTTTGTACTTTACAAATGCTTTGTTTATCTTTGTTAGGCATAATCCTAAAAAAATATATAAAAAAAATTGAAATTAGTATTAAAGATTCAATAAAAAAATCTATCTTAACCCTTCTAAAACCATGGTACTTGTCTCTTATTCCACGTAACTCGTCCAAGATTCAACTATTTTTTTGTTCCATTTTATGCACCAACTTGTTTTGATGTCGGTTCTTGTACATTAAATTGTTCTAGTTCTTTTGCTTATGTTCCAAACTGTTTTAGTTCCTCATTAGATTGTTTAATTAGATAAGTAGAAGACCTTGTGCTACCTTAATTTACCAATTTTCTTGTTTTCTTAGTAACCCTATGTTCCTTCCTTCTATATTTAGCAATAATCATTTCAAATAGTGTAAGGTCTTCTAATACAAGGGTTGATTCCCTAGGATGAACATCTTCTTTCTTAGTAGTCTCCTCTAGAATTCCTTTAGACTCTTTTGCTATAGGATTTTACTTTTGCATAGGTGTTTCCTCTTGTGAAAATATTTCTACATGGGAAAACACTTCTTATAATGCATTTTGTTTTGCTTGGGTAAATGGTTCTTCAGTTGCAGAGTTTTCTCTCTGTGCAAATTGTTTTGCTTAGACTGAACTTATATGTCATCACGTCAAAAGATAATATTGTGTTTCTTATTATATTATTCTAGTGTGAAATTATCTTGTATATATATGATTGCAATAATTGGTGTGGACTAGTCTACCATAAATATATTTTTAGTCAGACTTCTCTTGTTGGTTCCCAACCTCTTCCTAGTAGATACAAGTTTTTTTGATGTAGAATATTTTCCCCTAGCATGCATTTGGGAAGCCCTTGGTTATATTTTAACACTACCCATAGGTATTCTTTGGACATATAATATTTCACTTTTTAGGGTCTCTATAGCCCTTTATCTCCTTGTACTCCCAAAAGTTTCTACGTTTTATTTATTTTGAGTTTTTGGAGTAGAAACATCCATCCATGGATCTAGGAACTATTTTAAGGAATATTCCATTCCCCTAAAGTGATGTTTATATAGTAGTTTTAGTAATCCATGATGATTTATAGAACCCTACCTCACCTTAACTCTCTTGGCCATATCATATAGAGCATGATGTAAATATAAGGGTAAATTGATTCTTCTTTCAAGGTTTTAAAAACAATACCTAGGATGGGTTAGAATTTAAATATGATGCCCAAACAAGATGGAAAATTAACTTTCATAGGTTACATATTATATAACCCATATGGAAACATAATCCCATGGTTTCATTAGGTTGTTTCATTTAATGCCCTTCTAGAGCCAATTTTTAATTTTAAACTCAGGCTCAGGGTTAACCTTTGCTCTGAATGCATTAACAATATCAAGGAGAGTAGCTCTACATGTTTTCATACTTCATATCCCTCACATGGAATCTCATAAATTGTACTAAGGATCATGGGGGTTACCTTAATCACTATTCCATCGATATTCATTTGGTTGTTTCAAAGAATTTGCACAAATTGTTCTACTAGCGTGTCCGCATGAGATTTGAATTTTGGCAAGAATTACATCCAACCAACTTACTAAAACACTATGACCACCTCAGGATGTGTCTATAATTCATTAGTGTTGTCTATTTGGACCATTTTTTTCTATCCCCCCATGCTATTATGCTTCTTCCTTTTGCACCCTATATTACACTATATCATTAAAAATACTACAACTTCATCTACAATTTTTACTACTCTCCCTTTCACTGCAAAATTAAAATGGTAATTACTTTTGTAATCTTGGAGTATGTAAACAAATTTTTGGTTATTTTCCAATAATATTTTTGAAAGTGGCCTATGGTCTAGAAGGAAGGTTATTAGGTGCATATAGCAATATAATCACTTCTTGATGCACAATAAGGAATTCACACAATCCCAACACATATGATAGGACATGTGACAAATCGAGGTTGAACATGACATAATTACAAGTCATGCTTTTCAAATAGGGAGGATGGCAAAATTGCTTGTAATCTATAACCAACCGTTTTTCACACAAATACTTAATGTGTCATTTTCAATGTATTTTTGAATTCAACAATGGATTGATTTCCATGGTCCTAATTGTGCCACCTCATCATATAACATGCATCTTTGGTAATATCTACATGGTCACTCTTCCTTGTAAAAAATAAATCCATATCCATATCTATTATATCTAATTTATTTTTGGAAGTATCATAAAAAATTCCATGTTTACCTCTTAATCATATGGTCATGTGGTCTCAAAATAATGTTCAACTATGTGTTATCCAATGATAATAAAGGCTAGCCATCAAAATTCCTTTTAATAATTGTGAGCCTAACAAGATATGACATTTGATAGGTTTTTGTCATCTATTTGTATGTTGAATTTCTATAGGTTGTCTTTTATCCATGAACTTTATTTTTATTTTGAAGATTATTTTATGGGAACAAGTATTTATTTCGATGCAAAATATGTTGAGTTCTTCCTATCTATTGAAACTATTATTTTGAGGCATGTGGAATTATCATTTACTTATTTTGGATCAACTTAAGATGAATCCATCATAATAGAGGGTGTTCTAGAATAGTTTTTTGGGATACTAGTAGGATACTATATTGCCATTTTATTTATGCACAAGTATACCAAGAAACTAATCCTAATTCATTTAATATTAAATCCAATAATAATAAATGCATAGCTTATTGTCATAAAGGTTCCATTAATATTTTGGATGCCTTGCTTATTAAATACTTAGGAGTTTTACAAACACAAAAATTTTGCAAGGCAAATAATTCAAATACTAGTTTTTATGTAAGCATTAATTCAATAGATCCTCAAGGATTTTTGCACTATCAAAATATTATTACTATTTGAGGGTCATTTATGATCATTCTAAGTTCATGGTAGAAGAGTAATCCTCTTCTATAACATGTAAGTCTAACTATGAAAGAAAGTATTGAGCAAACTCTACCTTTGTCAATGGCTTATGGTAAAATAATAAAGAATGTCCATTTACCACCAATTTACTTCTTGAATCATCAATAAGAGAAAGTTGCAAAAATCCAATCTTGAATCATTCTTCAATTTGGTATAGTCCTAGCCACCAAGTTTGTAGTTTACCAAGAAAATCATCATAACAAGAATCAAACAAAATGCCCAATCCACTAGTTTGTACTTTTTGCTCATAATGTGACCATCATGCCATATTTTCCATTGCTATTGAATGATCTCTATTTTGTGAAGTTCCTCCTATCAAATTTCATCCAATGCATTCAATTACATAATTATCTCTTGTTGTACCTACGATAACTCAATACCCACTTCCAAATATGTATGAAGTGTTAGTAATTCAAATTCAATTAAAAAAAGAGGCTTCTTAACATAGACTAATTCATATGACATGAATATAATGGTGGATTTCCATGTAGTTGTATGCCTATACGACCTATAGCAACCTATTTATCCAATGTTTCTTGTAAGAAGCCACTATTTTTGTTAGAATATTCTCTAATTATCTATTTATAACTTCTACTTGACCATTTGCTTGTGGGTGATAAGGTGATTATTTTTTATGTTTGATTTTATGTAATTTAATAAATTCTTCTATAACACTAGATGTAAATTGGGGTCCTTGATCTAAAACTATAGAGCATGGAGCACCAAATATTTAAAAATTTTAGGTATATAAGAATTCAACTACTTTTTATTTATGGGTATATTTAAAAGCATGCACTTTGGTCTACTTTATCGCAAAATCATTGTACACTATAAAATGTTACTTTCCTTGAGAAGATGGGTCAATGGGTCCAAAAAAATCCAACCCCAATCTCTTAAATGGTTCTAAAACCACTTGAGGTTGTACAAGTATTTTATTTGTTGCAATTGGCTTACCCATTAACCGACATGCATAATGATGTTGTATGTATTTCTTAACATCTTTATGGAGTGATGGCAAATAATATACTACATGTAAAAAAATTTGAATGGTGCATTTCATCGAATAATGTCCTCCTATTTGTTCATTGTGACATGTACAAAGTATATCATACACCTCATATTGTAGAAGGAATCAACATAAAACATAATCAGATCCACATTTAAATAGTAGATCATTACTCCGCTTGAATGATGAACTTTATTTAATTAAATGTGATTTTTCCCTATTCATGAAATGATGAGGAACCTTTCCTATTACCAGATAGTTTGAAATATTGGCAAACCATGGATATTATACTAATATTACAAATAATGTTTCATCAGGAAAATAATTCTTTACTGGATTGTCTTCACTTGTGAGGTTCAGTCTTAACAAGAAGTCAACTACTACATTAACCTTGCCAATTTTATCAATTATAGTTATGCCAAAGTCCTGTAGTAGTAATAACCATTATATTATTCATCCACTAACCAATGGTTTTTTCATGAAGTATTTAATTATAGGATGATCAATATGGACAAACACTTAGTACCAAGTAATGTGGTGATAAAATTTATTGATGGTACACACCACTTCTAAGAATTCCTTTTCAATAGTGGTATAATAATTCCCTTTCAGTAGTGGTATCATTTTTATTTGATTTTGTCTTTACTAATGTAATATATGGTGCAACGTTCTCCATTTTCTACTTGGTCCAAAGATGTGTTAATTATAATGTTTCATGCATCAGTTTGGATGTGAAATGGAAGTTTCTAATTTGAACCTCATAACACAAGTGGAGAAATCAAATTTTCCTTTAATGTGTCAAATGCAATTTGACACTTTTCCATTGATTTGAACTTAGAATATTTAGTTAACAAGATAAAAGTGGGACTTATAATTGTATTTAAGTTTTTGATAAAATGATGATAAAAACCAATGTGACCCAAAAAACTTCTAATATTTTTTTGAGTTTGAGGTAAAGGTATTTTTTTGATAATCTCTATCTTCATAGGATCTGCTTGCATTACTTTAGATGAGCTACGGTGTCCAATAAAAATGCATTAATCCATCATCATGAAATATTTCTCAAGATTTAGGGCCAAATTATAGGTTTCATAGTGGGTTAATACTTTATAAATATTTTCTAAGATTTCATGAAAATTTTAACCATATACTATAAAATCATCCATGTATATTTCAATGCAATCATTGTTCAAATCAAAAAATAGTAAGAACAATGCATTGTAAAGTTGTTGGGGTATTACAGAGTCCAAAAAGTAAAACTCAATAAGAAAAATTTCCCCATGGGCAAGTAAAAATTATTTTCTCTTGATCTTCAAGAGCAACCTAAATTTGATTGTATCCACTAAATCCATCAAGAAAACAAAAATACTCTCTTAGCTAGTGTGTCTAACACTTGATATATAAAGGGTAATGGAAATTGATCCTTGCATGTGGATTTATTTAATTCTCAATAATCAAAACACAGTCATGTCTTCCCATTTTTCTTTGGAATGATAACCAATGGAGAAACCCATCGAATTTCATAAATATAATAAATGAATCCCACTTCTAATAAATTTTCGATTTTATCTTTAACAATATCCCATAGAGCAAGATTCAATCTCCTTTGTGGTCATCTTACAAATTTTACATCCTTGGTATAAATTAAATGAGTATATGTTCAAATGAATTGTCGTCATATCTTTGTATTCCCATGAGAAAGCATTGGAATATCAACTTAGCACATCACACAATTTTACTTCTTGGTCATTATACAACCAACTGTTGATATTGAATAACTTTTCTGGTTGTGTTTCAATCTAATTTACATTTGGGTGTACTAAATTTATTCCTTTGAATTTACTTACTAGTGAGTTGAGAGGATAATGGTGTGGCAAAAGAGAATGGAAAATTCTAGTTTCTTTATCAAAACTAATTCTTGAAGGGATTAAATTTGATATAGGGTAATGAAAGGATGAAAGGATATGACAGTGTCATCCATGTGGTAAATTAAAAGAGCTATTTTGTATTAGAATGAATGAGAAACATTTAGGCTATTGTTCTTCTTTTTTCTATAGTAATCAATGAATTGTTATTGGTTCATCTGTAAATCTTGAGTTTTATAATTTATTTATCGAAATGGTCTCATATTCAAAAATATTTATTTCAAATGGATCCAATTCCTCTAAATGATCTTTTAAAACTATGATGTTCAAGGTTGAAATGTTTTCTCCATTTTCCTTATTTTATTAAGGAAATCATAAGTTACCAAAATATCTGACTAAAGGTTTTGTGGGAGGATATAAAGAAATTTTCTTTGAGTCAATTCCATTATAAATGGTCATGTATCCTAACATACAATCAATAAATATGGATGTCATAGAAATCCAAGGTCCTATAAAAATTATTGAGTAATCCTTCGTAGTAGTTTGAGGTTGTAATACTAGAAAATTGATTGGATATTCCCATGACAAAACTATTACAATAATATTTTTTATTATTCCTTTTGGTTTAGATATCAATCTAATTGTCATTTCCAATATTGTATATGTAGGATTTATATTGTTTAATTGTAACTTTTGCATTGTATCCTTCATTATAATATTAATAGTTTCCCCTATGTCAATCATAATATTAGATATTTGAAGTGATCATATGGTTACTATGACTATCGGGCTTCCTGGATCACCATACTTTGGTGGAATAATTTTTCCTACAATATTTTTCATCTACTTGTACGGTTTTGGAATATGTTTTCATTTTTATTCCTTGTTTCTTAATACACATTTCCTGAATAGTCTTGTTAATCATATGTACATATTTAATAGCATGTAGTATAGGTATTGTAATATTTAAATGTTTTAACTCTACCAATTCAGATTCCAAGGAAGTTTCTATTATTTCAATTTATTCAGGATATGGTAATTTCTCCAATGAAGAGGGAAAATTGTCTTGAGGGATATTTTTTTTTTCTTATCATTGTTGCTTAAGTATAGATGGTTCTTATTATTTATTCTCATAAAATACCATTTATATGATAATAGGTTTGGTATACTAAAGAAGTATTTTTCCTTAATTTAATTGGATGTTGTCATAGTCAATAAAATTTATGTTGCTTGTATATTTTGATTCAACAATATAAATAGGGGTTGCTTGTCTAATATTATTAGGATTGGCCACAAGTTGAGTTGGAAGTGAAGATTGTTTTACCTATTATTTTTGTTATTTTTGTCATCCCTAAGGAAAATTATAGGTAGGGTAAGGTAACAAACCTTGTTGTTGGTTTTGATACTAACATTGTCCTTGATATGGTTGGTGTTGTACCCATTGGTGACTTTGCATTTATGGATGTAATCATGGTGAATTTTTTTATTCTAATGTGAATTCATTCATCCAGGTTGAGACCATTCTTGGGATGATGCCCATGGTGGTTGACCCCAAGGTTGTTGAGGTGGTTATGAAGTGGATCATAGCATGGACCAAGGATTTTTTACACAATTCATAGGAACTCAAGAAATATTTTGATATGGATATTGATTAAAATTAACCCCTTGTATCTATTCTATAAATTTAAGTTCTTTTATAGGTTAATATTGTTTTTTCATGATATTTTTTAATTTGGGTAACAAATGAAATTGGTTTGTAGGATGTCCCTTTTCATAAATATTACATATAGAAAATATAGAAATATTATTCAAAGGACATTCCTGAAGATTATACTTCTTCCTACATCTCGAGAAATAGACAACTAAATATTCAGTAGACCTTTTAATCTCATTGATTTCATCTAATTTCGTCTTAAGATGCAACAAAATATCAATTTTTAGATTGGAAAATTCTTCCATTAATTCTTTCAAGTCATTTCTATTATTACCAAGTTTATGTCTTATTTGTCTTGTATAGGAATGATTCTTACATAGTTCAATAATTTATTGAAATTCAAGCTTATTTACATTTTTTACCATAATATCCAATATTATCTTTATTCTTCCAGCAATCCTCTCAAGTCTCAAGAATATAATTTTGATTATACACCTCCATATATATTATGAATGAAGGTAAATCTATCTAGATAATATTTCAAAGTTTAATCTTCCTCCTATTTCATCCTATTTGACATTTTAATTATTCACTCTATAATATTATTTATACTTTTCTAAGAATACTCTATCCATAAAATCCTAGGTTTGAATCAAATCAGGTGTTGAACTCATAAACCATCACATTATGGAGTCTTTTAGAGTGGAAGAAAAAAATTGAGTATTTGAATCTCATTTGTATAAGCATAGGTTTCATATATGACTTTAAACACAAATAAAAATTGATCAAGATCCTCATATATGACTCCCATAAAATTTGATGCAGGAGCATCCAATGGTGTAAGGGCAATCTTGCATCACCAAAAAAATGTATTTTCTCTTTTAGTTGTAGGTTTATTTAGTTGTTTTGGAGAACATGGTGACACTTGAGAGGTGTAAGTCAGTCAGAGGTCCAAAAAGGCAAAAAAAAATCAACTATTTTTAGTAAGTTAGCCTAAATAGACATATATGGACTTGAATATTTATTCCAAGAAGAAGAATTGAAAAATGTACCCGATGGTAAAATAATCATCCCAATATCATGAAAGGTTTGAGAGATATTAAAGTTTTTGTCTTGAGAAATCCCACCAATAAAATTTTAAAATAAAATGTGAAGACCTTAGAGGCCCTAAAAAAGAGAGAAATTTTAATGAAATTATATAATTTTCCATTGTAGATCTCTTCGTAAGATTTCCAACAATATAATATAATAGTCAATCGAACAACCAAGTCAAAATTTATGGCTCTGGGAAGCTATGCCACCAAAATTCAAGTTTCAAATGAATATTTTCCTAGGCAGGAAAATGAAAATTCAAATTTCAATTGAATATCTTCCTCGATGGGAAAATGAAAATGAAAATTTCAAATTAATATTTTCTTGGGCAGAAAAATGAACAGGAAAAGGGAAGTTATGTTTTCCAGGAAGTTATTAAAGGGGGAACAAAGATTTACAAGAGGTAGTCTAGTATGACATATCATGGCTCTAACTTGCATATTTCTAGTAGATTTTCTTTGTAATAAAATTGACCTTGTGGTCATAACATTGTAATGACACCTTGGGGACACTGGTTAATCCACTATCCCCAAGGTGTCATCCTGTCCCCTGGTCTTAAGGACAAGATCAGTCCCATAAATCCTAGCTCTTCCCAGACCACTCCTTAATAATCGGGTATCCCTATCCATTTTGTTAAAAAATTAAAGGTGATTGAAAATATTCATAGGCTGAGAAAATGACCCAAAAGTGAATCCCCTGAGCCTGAGCTTGAGCTAAAAAGCATCCGCTCCTCTGACCGTATAAGGAATTTGGCCCAAAATAAGGAATACCTGGTCATTGAGTCAAAGGAAAATGATAAGGATGCCCTTGACCAATGCATGCAATAGTTTACCATTAAGTCAGACTCTAAATGTCTATCTCAATTGAATAATATTCGCAATGCCCTAAATTTATTTTTCTTTAGGAAGACCTTTTCTAAGGACATTGTTAAAACTTTGGTCAAAATCCCTACTCAAGATCTGACTAAGGATGTCAAGGATGTCAAGGTTGCTATTGCTCCTGTGGATGATCACGATGATAACATGGATACGTCAAACGTAAACTTGAGGAGGATGGAGCTGAACCAGACAATGTAGCCAAATATGCCTAAGATCATCCTTCTATGCAGTTTTTACTGATGCTTATTTTTTGTTGCCTAGAGCATCTTGTTGGTTTTGTGTTTTCTTAAGGTTATCCTTTCTTTGTGCTTTGGTTCGTGGGTTGGTTTTCAAGGACAACCTTTGTTGCTTCATAGTTCTGCAGGGCTAAGACCTTTTTTTTTTTGTTCCATTTGTTTGGTTTTTATAGCTTGACTGTAATTAGGTTTTGGGACCCTACTAAAACCTGTTTTTAATGCAAAATTTGTTAACCGATTAAAAAAAATTGTAATTTATGATTATGTATTTCCATTTCATTGAAGTAAATATTAAATGTTGGGTTCTTTTGAAATTTTATATTATATTGAGTATTGTGCGAGTGTTGTGTGGAGTAGCCCTTCACCATTTTTAGAGTGGAATGAAACAATTTGAGTATTTGAATGCCATTTGTATAAGTATAGCTTTCATATATTACTTTAAACACAAATACAATTTGATAAATATTCTCATATATGACTCCCATAAAATTTGGTAAAATATAAGGTGAAATAACTTTCACGGAGGAGTATTACTCAATATTTAATTGAATGAGTTATTAGAAAGTTGTAGTGGTGTTGTTGGTTTCACCAGGATGAAGAATGTTACTGGATATTTTTACAATGCCTTGTAAGTCTAGCACTATATGTTCCCAGAAATAAGTATAAATCCTTTCAAATTTTCTTGATGGCATAGATTTGATAGGGGTAGGTGGTGTTGATCTACCAATTTATTCTTGCAATTCTCTCTCAAGGGAACCTACACTTCTTGAAGTTGATGATTGTGATTTTTCTAAAATCTCAACATTTTTAGAAATCATTACCACATGCAACGTAGGAGTGGGTATAGGTTCAACCTCTCATTATGAATGTCTTCATCCTATGGCTCATGGGAAGTTTTTTCTAATGGATCTACCTATTTTACCTCTATGTCTATTCATAAATATTATTTTGAAATCTCATATTCTAGTATCTCATTGTCTTAAACTCAATTCTAGGCAATGCAACTATTTTTATGTAATTTTTTTTTTTTTAAGTATTAAAAACTATTCTAGGAATATTTTATCTACACTTCACAAGAAAGCAATTAACATTGAATGACTTATTTGTTCTATAACAATGCCAATGCTTTCCTCAATCATGACACCAAAAAGTAACGAGTGTAATTAATGCTCTCACTTCAATTCTATTGTTAGACTAGGTTGGCATCCTAAATCTATATGTGATAGAGATATTATAATTGCATCTCAAATATTAGGGTTCTTGTTAAGATCCTACTATAAAATAAACTCAAATAACACACTCTCACACAATTTCTTGGAAATAACTCACATAAACATCACATTAATATAACAAAAATTTGCATAAAGAACAATCTCACAATAGAACTAAATCGCAGGCCTCTTCGAGGGGGAAACCTCCTTCAATACTTCATTAATTTTGCAAAATATGGTTACATTGGTGCCCTTTTGGGTATTTAAGGAGTTTCCTTCCAAGGTTGGCTTACATGCAAAATGCCACCTAGATTACATGCATAATGCCACCCGAATTACATGCATAGTGCCACTTTGAATTACATGCACAATGCCACCCGAATTACATGCACAATGCCACTCGAATTACATGCACAATGCCACACGAATTACATGCACAATGCCACCTATCTACCATGTGTTACATAAAAAAGGGTGCCATTTGTCATAGGCACTACCTAAGCTAAAACTTAGAACATTACAAAATATTAATCATGGGTACTACCCACGTTCACTAGGAATTATTACATCAAGGAAGTTATTACATTAAGGGTTAGGATGAGATCCTAACATGCCCTTCTCCTTGAAGAAGCTTTGTCCTCAAAGCTAAAAATGAGGAAGCTCGTTGTTGGAGTTGATGGAGGGACTCCCATGTAGCATCCTCGGGTTGAAGTCCACGCCATCGAACCAGGACCTCTGTGATGGTACGGTTGCGAGTTCGACGATACAACAATTGCTTTGGTGCAAGTAAGATGGAGCCTTCTTCATCCAATTCGGGAAGTGTTGATGGAACCTGTACCTTGGAGCTGCTCGAAATGTAG
Source organism: Wollemia nobilis (assembly GCA_028583015.1). Taxonomy (NCBI): domain Eukaryota; kingdom Viridiplantae; phylum Streptophyta; class Pinopsida; order Araucariales; family Araucariaceae; genus Wollemia; species Wollemia nobilis. The sequence goes on along the minus strand of JAQPPZ010016436.1, from coordinate 13,754,518 downwards.
GAGGGAGGCGTGAGTGGAGGGTGCCCGTACTCTGCCTCTGGTGGCGGTATGATAGGAAGTGTTGTACCACCATTTGACCAAATAAAGCCATTTTGCCCAATGAGTAGGATGATCGGAGGCAAGCAGCGAAGGTAGGTTTCTAGCGAGTTATTAACAACCTCTTGTTTGACCATCCGTTTGCGGATGGTAGGCTAAACTCATTATGAGCTGAGTCCCCTGCAACTTAAACAACTCTTGCCAAAAATTGCTAGTAAGGCTGGGATCACGATCAGATACAATGGAGGTTGGCATGCCATGAAGGCGAAATATGGAGTCAAGGAAAATTTGGGCAATAGTGAATGTTGTGTAAGGATGGGTTAGGGCACAAAAGTGAGCATACTTTGAAAGGCGGTCCACTACCACAAAAATAACAGACTTGTCTCCAGATTTAGGTAGCCCTTCTATGAAATCCATAGAGATGTCAGTCCACACCTGATCCTAACAGTTATAGACTAACCTATGGAAATTAGGAATCAAAATGTCTTTGCAGTGTTCATGAATCAAACTATACTAAATTTCACAATTTGTTACCGAAATAAAACCTAGTTTTAAGTATAATATAAATACAAAAATAAATCAAGCATCAACTTGTACTTAATTGAAAAAACTAAACTAAAAAGTAAAATGAAATAAAATCCATTTCTAAAATAAAAATAGATTTCAATTCTAGAATAAAACCAGATTTAATAGAAATTATGTTGTAGGAATTACATAGAAATAACAACACACAATTACAGAAAAGTAAAGAAACTAAAATATATCAAAAACATAATTTAATCTACAAAAAACTAGAAATAAAATAGCATATCAAAAATTCTAACTATGCTAAAATAATTATGGAAATAAATAATAGAAAGTAAATTAACTAGAAAGTTTGCATTTATGTTAATAAAAATTCCACTATTCCAAAGAGTGGTCCCTTTCTATGAGGTTTAGCAAGAGAAAGAAAAATTCAACACTAAAGTAGTCTAAAAGGGTCAAAGTATCATATGTAAAATAATTGAACAATTCAAACTTAGGACAATGTCTTGAGGGTCAAATCACTTCATCTTCAATTCAAATTTCTTGAATTCATTCATTCTCACTATTATAAATTATTACAACCACTAACTTTACCCAATAGGCATACAATATTATTTATAGTTGAATTATAACTATTCATCCTATGAACATGGTTTATTTTAGGTAATGACCTATCTATTAATTGAATACATAAGCCTACATGTTAAATTTGACTATTTAGATTATAACAATAGGTTGAGTTGGATAAGTCTTCCCTATTTTTACACTCTTTTTGGCTATTGCCTAGCTTGAAATGAATTTGAAGCAATTCGAAACCTCCATCATGTTCACCAATTTTCAATATACATGCATCAAAGTTCCCTATCATCATGTGGTTTCATTTTATTTTTGTGTTAAATAGTAGTGATAGCTCTAGAATAAGCAATAAATCAACTCCCACTTTCATGCACACAAACATAGATTCACATGTATGCTTATTGGTTGGAATTAAGTTCAAATATGTGACTCATTTCCTTGACCACGTATTTACAATGAGAGTTGACCTATTAATTTTTCTTTTCTTCCCTTTCACGAATATTTCAAAGTGCTTCTCATCCTACTATATCGATATGATACTCATGCCCTATTTTTCTAGTGCTTGGATTTTTTTGGCATCCAACTGGTGCACAAATTATTTTGGCACACAACTAGCATAGGATTACTGCTTAGGTGTGGCAAAATTTAAAAATTACTATAGAGGGGTGGTCTACCAATTACTTCAAATTAATCAATCTATTCACAAGACTTTTGATGAAGGAGCATCCAGTGGTGTAAGAGTGATCTTGCATCACTTGAAAAAAAAAAATTGTAATTTTTTTTATTTTTGTAATACTAGTAAAACTAGTTTAACTTGCAGGAGATTTTTGTAGGTCTTAGAGGTCAAATCTATGCCCCGCTTATCTCGTTTCATGCCATTTTTGAAAACATGCTGTAATAGTCAATCGGGTCAATGAGTTCGAAGTTATGACCTCGACAAGTTGCCCCCAAAATTCAAATTTCAATTTGAATGGTTTTAGGTGGGAAAAAGGGAAAATAGGGTATTTGAGGGATTTTCAAAATTTTAAAGTGGCTTCTTCTCTTGTATCCTTATTTTTTTTGGCATGAAAGTAATGAAAGGTTTGATTCTTTGATTGGTTCAAAGGAAAAATACATGTGTATCATTTGTTTGGTGTTGCTAGTGTAACGTGATCTACATCAACTTTGTAAAAATATTACTACTTTATTCTATCCTTCAATAAGAATAAAATGTTCAATTAGTTCTTAAAACACACAAAAACCAATTCAAAATAGCTAAAGGAAACATCTTATTTAGTTTACTATATTAACATTTAGTATCAACATAAATAATGATTAATACTTGGCAAGTACTATGGTAATTTAATAAAAAATAAATAGAAAGAGTTAAATTATTTGAAAAATGAGACATTTGTGTAGTCTCATCAAAAACCATGTACTCATACCATGTGCACTACCCATGGTTTTGAAAACCATGTACAAAACCCATGGTTTAAAAAAAAAAACCCTTGTGCACAACAAATGGTTTGAAAGCTATTTTCTCCAAACTATGGTTTCAAACACATTTACTATGATGCTCTTGATTCATACTCATCAGGAAACAATTTTTTTTTGTGAGCTCCAACTCATGAAGTGTTCTTACAAGCTACCACCACTCAAGCTTGGTTGTCTATACAAGACCAATTTTTCTATATCTTCCTGGCCTTCCTCTAATGATAAAACTTCCTCATATATAATATATTCAACATTCTCTTCACCTTCTCCCATTACATCACTACCATCCAACTACAATAAACATGCACTTTGTTGGCGACTTCCTCTTGCTACCAACACCTTATAGTGTTATGCATAAGGAGTCAACCCCAAAATGTATTTATAAAAATTTTGTGAATCAATCTCAAATTCAGGTAAATAGTGTCTAAACACATGTATAAGGTTCACTATTATTAGGGGCAATGTTGGAAATTTAAACTTAAAATGGTAAAATTATTATAAAATTCGGGCGAATCGACCCCCAAAAAAATTTGCACCCAAACATTTTTGGCTAATGGGACCTGGTCAAGGGTCCCAAATATTAGCCAATTCCAAATTTTGAAAATTCTAATTTTAGCCAATATGGCTATAAATAGCCACTATGCATAACCCTAACACCTTATTTTGGGGTGATATTATCCTCCACAACCCTCACAATGATGTAGATTCCAAAACCTAGTTGCAACACATAAAGCTCTTCCACACTGATTACAACAAACCAATATTGAAGCTTCATTCCTTGTATTGCTATCTCCTTTCATAAATCTAGTTTGACTACTTCCTACTAGACTTGAATACCCAAGGCCTTCATTCCTTGGTATTATTTTTTTAATTATGGTCTTTTCATTACTTTCTCATATATTCCCTATCCTTCACCATTGTACCCCATTCTTCTCATCAACTTGGAGCCAATGCTCTAGTGTGCATTTCAAAACACCTAATTTCTCTATTGACACTTTAATCTTGGTCATCCTCACAATGTCCTTCACTACACTTTGAAGTACCATTTTAACTATCAACTTTGACAACATGGTCTTTGTCATGAAAAACAATGATCTAACAAGGTTCATCTTCTACTATATCTTTATCTCTTCTTTTCTCTTCCTATTTCTCATTTTTTATAATACGTATTGATGCACCATCACCATCACTACTGGTGACCTAGATTAGCTAATTCTTCCCCATGATTATTTCCTTTATTTTCTCTACCCTTTCTTCCTTATTCTTCATTGGTGTCATCATATCATGCAAGCTTAATTTGAGACTAGAATCTATGTGATGAACCATGTTCCTTATCACTAGCAACCCATATTTTAAACTAATATGATCATATTATTCCAACAAACCCATCACTATATGTGGGATTATATTCATCTTTTACATTCTCCCCTTTTCTATGGGCTCAATAATGAAAGAAAAATAGGATTCCTTATTGTTTCCCTTCAAGGATTATTTTTTATACCTTGGCACATTGTAGGACTATTATCCACTTCTTTCCCTTTGTACTTCAATGGAATTAATGAGTGTCTTTTATTATCCTTCTCCATTGTGTAGGTTTTCTCCCTATCTTAATGCAGTATATTTTTATCAAACTACCATGGTCTTACCAATAAGACATGACATGCATCCATCGATATGATATCACATAGAATCACATCCTTATAAGATCCAATTTGGATATCTACCATACATTGTTAAATTACCAAGATTTAATGTCCGTTTTGGAACCATGATACTCTATATGAATTTGGGTTTTCCATTCTTCTCAACCCAAGTTTCTCCACCATATCTATTGATACCAACTTATCTATGTTTCCACTATCTACAATAACCTTACAACATTTTATCCTTGATTTGAAAATCATTCAAAATAGGTTCTTTATTTGTTCAAGTTCATGCACATCCTTTAATTTTTTAAAAATACCCTATCCAAAATAATGAATTCTTCATTTTCTAGTTGTTAGTCTTACAATGACACTGAGAGGGGGGGGGATGAATCAGTGTAGCTCTATAAACTTAAATTTATATCTCTTAATACCACAATAATTAAAACTTATTACTAGATACAACAAGTATAACAAACGAGCATCACACAACACAAGATTTAACGAGGTTCATCAATGTGGCTACTCCTCAAAAATTGACTTCTTGGACTACCATCCAAATCTAGCCTTTGCAAAGCACCAACTTTACAATCAATTTACTAGCACCAACTGTAAGGAGCACCAACCCCTTATTTATATGCACCAACAGAAAGGATCACCAACCCCTTATTTATCTACACCAAAAGAAAGGAGCATCAACCCCTGATGCCAAGCTGCAAACTGGACTTCAATTTGAATCTATAAGTTTGACAGTGAGATACCTTTGATTTTGCAAGACCTTGACTGTTCTTCTTCACCTTTGTGTTCTCTGTGCACTCGACTCTCTCTGTGCAATCACTTCGCACACTTTGCTTCGTTACAGTCGAACTTCACAATCGTCTTCTCCCTTTTGCACACTCTACTCTCTTTGTGAATTTTGCACTTAGCATGATTTGACATGACTTGCTCTCTACGCACAACGACCGTATTTCACACACATTCCACCATCTTCTCAATTCTTCAAACAACCCTCCTTTTATAACAATATTTTTTATGATGAAAACTCTAATCTTAGTCGTCTTTCATAATAACTGTAAACCCTAATTTTAGTCGACTGTCATCGGTATTCATCGGCTTCAACTCTAGAAGATGTTCGGTTTATCCATCGCTTGATGATTTCATTCTGGACAGACCCTATAACCACCATATTGACTTTTGATCACTCTTCGTATTTCAGCAGTATGATATCACTTTGTAACTGCCCCTGTAAATGTCGTAGTGATGTCGATCCACTATCATACTTCTCATTTCAGTCGGGTTATCCTTCTTGACTTGCACATTTACGACCTATCATGAAATTGCGACATTTCTGCCTCTGTAGCTTCTTTTGTTGTTGTTGCCACGAAAATACATGTCATGATATCGTGACACTTTCACCTTCGTATGCTTTCTCTATTCTTTTGTCATGATATCATGACATTTTTGCCTCTGTAGACTTTGTCTTTTCTTTTGTCATGATATCATGACATTTCTGCCTCCGTATACTTTGTCTTTGCTTTTGTCACGATATCATGACACTTCTGCTTCCATAGACTTCGACTTTGCTTTTGTCACGATATCACGACACTTCTGCCTCCATAGTCTTCAACTTAGCTTTTGTCACAAAATCATGACACTTATGTTTTCATACTTAGCTTCTTTTCTTTTGTCATGAAATCGCAACACTTCTGCCTTAGAAGTCTTCTTCTCTGCTTTTGTCTTGAAATCATGACACTTTTGCTTTCATATTTTACTTCTTTGCTTTTGTTGCAAAATCGTGACACTTCTGCCTTCGAAGTCTTCTTATCTGCTTTTGTCACAAAATTGTGACACTTCTGCTTTCGTACTTTACTTCTTTGCTTTTGTCGCGAAATCATGACACTTCTACTTTTGAAGTCTTGCTTTCTTCTTTTTTTGCAAAATCGTGATACTTCTGCTTTCATACTTTACTTCTTTGCTTTTGTCGTGAAATCGTGAAACTTCTACCTTCGAAGTCTTCTTCTCTGCTTTTGTCACAAAATCATGACACTTCTGCTTCCATACTTTACTTCTTTGCTTTTGTCATGAAATCGTGACACTTCTGCTTTTGAAGTCTTGCTTTCTGCTTTTGTCGCAAAATTGTGATAGTTCTGCTTCCGTACGCTTCCTCTCTTTCTTTTTTCATGAAAATGTGACATGTTGCGATATCACGATACTTTTCAAACTTACTTTCTCTCTCCTATTTTAGTCACGAAAATACGACATGTCACAAAATCGTGACACTTTTCTTACTTGTTCTCTTTCTTCAAAATTGTCACAAAATCACGACACTTTTTCCTGCTTTCTCTTTCTCTTCCAACATGTCATGAAATCACAACAGTTTTTCCACTTGCCTTTTTCTCTTCCAACATGTCGCGAAATCGTGACAGTTTTTCTTGCTTTTTCTCTCTCTTCCAACATGTCACAAAATCGTGATAGTTTTTCCTGCTTTTTCTCTCTCTTCCAACATGTCACGAAATCACGATAGTTTTTCTTGTTTTTTCTCTCTCTTCCAACATGTGAAATCATGACAGTTTTTCTTGCCTGCTGTATATGTCGTGATATCACGACACTTTTCTTACTTGTCTTTTTTTTTTTGATCTTTTGCATATGGGCCACTTCGATATTCTTGGAAAATCATTGTACATAATCTGAATAACCTTTGAACTCCTATCTTCTACATTTGAATAGCTTTTGAACTTCCTGTCCACTGCATCAACAAATCTATCTGATTGTGTTGACAAAAATGACAATACTGTTGCTGCACCTTGCTCAACGATCTCCCCCTTTGAAATTTTTGGCAACACATGTGCAATTTCCTATAACTCTTCTCCCCCTTTGAAAATAATACCAAAGGGCTACTGCAAACTCCCCCTGAGTCCATGCACAACATTCTTAGGAAAAAATTATTACACTTAGTAAAAATAATGAACATGAGCAAAAAGATAATCAAATACATAAATGCTCCCCTTGAGAATGTGATCCCTATAGCTAGTCAATTCTTGGGAAGTGTGACCACTCCCAATTTATTGTGAAGGTACTCAAAAAATTCATTGGGCAATGATTTTGTGAAGATATCTGCTACTTGCTCTGTAGTTGGAACAAAATACAACTTAACCTCACCTTTTGTAACTTTCTCCTTCAAAAAGTGATACCTGATAGCAATGTGTTTTGTGCGTGAATGCATAATCGGATTCTTGGAGATGTTAATGGCATTGGTGTTATCACACTTAACTGATATTGGATCACTAAAGCTAATACCAAGATCTTTCAAGGTTTATTTCATCCATAATACCTACATACAAAATGTTGTCACTGCAATATATTTTTCCTCTACTGTCGATAAAGAAATTGACTCTTGTTTCTTATTGTGCCACAGGACCAATCTATCTCCAAGATAGAATGTACCTCCACTAATACTCTTTCTGTCATCGACACCTCCTGCCCAATATGCATTTGAATACAAAAAAAGGGTGAAGTATTTACCTTTCAGATACCATAACCCATACTCCATAGTACCCTTGAGGTACCGAAGAATCCTCTTCACTGTTGTCATATGAGTGTCCTTGGGATTAGCCTGAAATCGTGCTACCATGCATACTTCCTGCAAAATATCTGGTCTAGTAGCTGTCAAGTACAATAAGCTCCCAATCATAGATCTGTACATGGTTTGATCAACATGTGGAGATTTGTCATCCTTGCTCAACTTGCAACCTGTCATCATGGGAGTGCTAAATGGCTTACAATCCTCCATTGTGAACCTTTTTAACATCTCTTTCACATATTTAACTTGAGAAATAAATATGCCCTTTTTATTTTGATTAACTTGCAACTCGAGGAAATATGAAAGTTCACCAATAATTGACATTTCAAATTATTTCTGCATCTTATTTGCTAAATCTTTACATGATTCATCTTTGTTGCTGCCAAATATGATATCATCTACGTATACAACAAGAACAATAAGATGCCCATTTTTTGTTTTGACATACAAATAACTATCCACCATACCTTTCTTAAACCCTTGTTGAGTGAGATAGTTGTCTAGACTTGCATACCATGCTCAGGGTGCCTGTTTTAAGCCATATAATGCTTTCTTCAACTTGCAAACCAAGTTGGGATCATCACCAAGTTGGAAACCATCTGGTTGCTCAATATAAACCTCTTCTTCAAGTTTTCCATTCAAAAACACTGATTTAACATCCATTTGATAAACTTTGAAATTCTTATAGACTGCTAAAGCTGGAAACATTCTAATTGCATCTAGTCTAGCTACTGCTGCAAAAGTTTCCTAAAATTCAATGCCTTCAACTTGTGCATAATTCTTACATACCAATCTTGCTTTATTTTTGACTACCTGTCCGTCTTCATTCAATTTATTTCAAAAAATTCATTTAGTCCCGATTATATTTTTATTTGCAGGTCTAGGAACTAACTCCCAAGTTTTGTTTTTCTCGATCTGATCTAATTCTTCATTTATTGCCTTCATCCAACTTTCATCTCTGCTTGCTTCAGCAACATGTTTGGGCTCAATGTAGGATAATAGAGAGTAGTTACTTACTACTCTTCTTCTTGTATTAACACCAACTTTGGGGTCTCCAATTATTTGCTCTTTAGGAAGATTTTTCTGCCAGCTACCTATTTTGAATTTCTTATTTTATTCCACTTCTGAATCACAATTTAAATCATCTAAGTCAATTTTTTGTATCTTTTCCATTTCATTTTCCTCATCTCCTTCAATAAACTCTTCATAAATTGGGTACTTCTTTTCATAGCTAATTACTCGTTCTCTACCTTCATCAAATTTAACATTGACACTGTCCACAATTTTCTTTAGCCTCTTGTTGTAGCATTTGTAAGCTTTGTTTTTTGATGAATAACCAACAAAAATACCTTCAGCCACTCTATCTTCAAACTTACCAAGATTATCTTCAGTTATTTTGATGTAGCACTTGCTGCCAAAAACTTTGAGGTATTTTCCTATTGCCATTTTACCGAACCATAACTCATAAGGAGTTTTGCTTTCATGTGTTCTCAGCATGTACCTATTTTGGATATACACCACAGTATGGACTACTTCTTTCCAAAATCGATCTGCTACTATGCTTTCATCCAACATAGTCCATGTCATTTCCTGCACTGTCCTGTTCTTTATTTCTACCACTTCATTCTACTGAGGTGTCCTGGCTGCTGAAAACTGTCTCCTAATACGATATTTTTCATAGTACTCTGTAAACTCCTCTGAAATGAATTCTCCTCCTCTATATAATCTTAAACATTTGATCCTCTTTTATTTTTCATTCTCAACTTGGTTTTTGAAATTCTTGAACATTTCAAAAGCTTATGATTTATGCTTCAAGAAAAATATCCATGTCATTCTGGAATAGTCATCAATGCACAACATAAAATATTTGTCACCATTTATGCTTTATGTTCTCATGGGTCCACATAAATTAGTGTGTATTAGTTCCAAAGGTTTTCTTGTGTAGTACTCTTTTGTTTTGAATGTGACTCTAGTTTGCTTCCCCTTTTGGCATGAAGCACAAATGTTGTTTGCAGGTTTTCTGATGGTGGGAATATATCTCACTACCCTTTTTGAGTTGATTTTTACTAGATAATCAAAACTGATATGATCGTGTCTCTTTTGCCACAACCAATTTTCTTCTTCTTGTCCAATAAAACAAGCTCCTTCTGAAGTCTTTGAGAGCGTGTACAGGATTCCAGATGTCCTTGATCCAGTTGCTATCAATTTTCCACTGTTTGTTTTTTTGACTTCACAACCCTACTTCTTAAAAACTACTTCATGACCTTTATCACAAATTTGACTTACGCTCAACAAGTTATGTTTCAAACCATCCAAAAACAAGACTTCTTCTGAATTAATTTTTCTATCACTAATTTTAACTGAACCTTTGCCAATTATCTTAGCTCCATCATTATTTTCAAACTTTACTGAACCACCTTCATATTTCTGTAACTTCTCAAATTTTTGTTTGTCACCTGTCATATGATTGGAGCATCCACTATCAAGTATCCATGGTACATATTTATTCAATGCTTTAAATTCTATTTGTACGATTAAGGATTCATTTTCTTCCTTAAGTCACTCTTTTTCTTTCCACTTCTTTTTGATAGTAGTTTTGGGCTCTTGTTTTGCTTTTCCCTTATCAATAGCTTGTGCATGTTTTTCGAGAAGTTTTCTATTTTGTCTCATCCTATTTGGTTGAAATTTTCTTCCCTAAAACTAATTTGATGCAAATGTACTTCTACAATTTCTTGCAATGTGCCCAAAATTATGATAGTTATAACATTCTACTGTATAATTCATTAGAGGAGAAAAATCATTTCTACTAGTGAAATTCCTTATTCTTACATTATATTTGCAGTCTAATATTTTATGTCCATAGCCATTGCATTTAAAAAAAAAACTAGAAAAGGGATAATTGAACCTGGGTGATGGTCTTTGCCATGTTTTCGTAGGAGCCATAGGTCTTCTTCTTCTTTGATGTGTGACATTGGTGAATCCATCATTGTCAATTCTTCTTTCGTGCCTGGCATTATTGCTTTCTTTTGTATGAGATGTTTTTCCTTGATCAATCTATTTCTTATCTTCATTCTTTATGGATTCTACATTTTTGGCATTTGATCCATTTGATGATTTTCCTTCAACGAAACCCAGACCAAATTTGATGCCTACAAGCCTTTGGTCATTTATAATCTTATCCATCTTCATAGAACTTTCTTCGCGTTTGTGATAGCAACTAATTTTGTGATTCGTCTCTTCTATCTACATCCGTAAACCAACATTCTCTTCTTCTAGTTTGTAGCAATAATCTATTTTCATGGTAATTTGTACTTCAATATCTTCAAATATTTTCTTGTATTCTTCTGTCTGTACTTTTAGACTGGTTATGATTTCATTTGCATCCTCAAGATTTTTTGAAATTTTCTTATTCTTTTTCCTCTCTATTTTCCACTCTTCAAGTGTAGAGATCAACTCACCTTCTAGATCTACTTTAGCCTCAGGGTTTTCACCACATAATTCAGAGTTCACTCCTTCCTTTTCTAATTTTACTTCTTCAAATGCCATGAAAAGATCTTCACCTATTTCCTCTTCAGAATCCTCACCGGAGCTATCTTCTATTGAACTGGAATTCCTGGAGATGAAACTTTTCTTCTTAAAGTTGCCTTGTCTAAAATTCGTTTTCTTCTTCCAGTCACTTCTTTCTTGGTGCGATCTTTCATCATTTTTGTTCTTCTCATTAAGTGGACATTTAGTCACAAAATGCGCAACGCCTCCACAGTTGAAACATTTAAACGGTAGCTTTCCTCTATATTTTCCTTTTTCCCTTTTTAGTTTTCTAACAAAGTTTGCTTCCATTTCATTTGATGTCTCTTATTCCTCAAACTCTTGTTTTGCATTTTTATTTTTAAGGGCTTTAAAAGCCACTTCTCTATCTGTGGGTTTATATCTTCCTATCCTCATCTCATATGCAGTCAAAGAACCATACATATCATCTATACTAAAATAATTTAGATTTTTAAATTCTTCTATCGCTAAGACTTTAGAATCAAACCTTTGAGGAAGAGATCTTAATACCTTTTTCATGATGGTAGAGTCTTTGATATCCTCGTCGAGTCCTCTGATTGCATAAATGATTCCATTAACTCTCAGCATATATGCCTCAATGTTTTCATCGTCATTCATCTTTAATGCTTTGAACTGAGCTTTATGTGTCTGTAAGTTGGCCTCCTTGATATTATCATCTCCTTCATGAACACTCCTCAGTTTGTCCCATATTTCTTTTGCCATTTTATAGCTCATGATCTTTACTAGTTAACTGTCTCCTAATCCATACATGATAGCATTCTTTGCTTTTGAGTTATTTTCAAACAGTTTCTTTTCATCAGCCTCTTTTGGAGGAGTGATGGGTATTGTGTATCCACTAACTACTGAATCCCAAATTTCATATCCCAAAGCACAAAGATATGTCTGCATCTTGATTCTCTAGAACACGTATTAGATCCATCATACAATGGTGCTTTGTTTGATGAGAAGCCTTGACCACCTGTTATTGTGTTACTTCCAAGATCAACCTAGCTGGTTAAGATTGTATAGCAACTTAGCTTTGATACCAATTTTTAGTCTTACAATGACACTAAGAGGGGGGGTGAATCAGTGTAGCTCTATAAAATTAAATTTATAGCTCTTAATACCACAATAATTAAAAATTATTACTAGATACAGCAAGTATAACAAATGAGCATCACACAACACAAGATTTAATGAGGTTCACCAATGTGGCTACTACTCAAAAATTGACTGCTTGGACTACCATCCAAATCTAGCCTTTGCAAAGCACCAACTTTACAATCAATTTACCATCACTCACTATAAGGAGCACCAACCCCTTATTTATCTGCACCAACAGAAAGGAGCACCAACCCCTTATTTATCTACACCAACAGAAAGGAGCACCAACCCCTGATGCCAAGTTACAACCTGGACTTCAATTTGAATCTATAAGTTTGATAGTAAGATACCTTTGCTTTTGCAAGACCCTAACTGGTCTTCTTCACCTTTGCATTTTTTGTGCACTTTGCTCTCTCCGTCCAATCACTTTGCACACTCTGCTTTGTTACAGTCAAACTTCACGATCGTATTCTCCCTTTTATGCACTCTGCTCTCTTTGCAAATTTTGCACTTAGCATGATTCGACATGGATTGCTCTCTGCACACAATGACCGTATTTCACACACATTCCACCATCTTCTCAATTCTCCAAACAACCCTCCTCTTATAACAATATTTTTTATGATGAAAACCCTAATCTTAGTCGGATGTAAATCCTAATCTTAGTCGACTTTCATAACAACTTTAAAACCTAATTTTAGTTGGCTGTCATCGGTCTTCATCAGCTTCAAGTCAAGAAGATGTTCGGTTTATCCATCACTTAATGATTTCATTCTGGACAGACCCTATAACTGCCATACTAACTTTTGATCACTCTTCGTATTTCAGCAGTACGAAATCACTCTATAACTGCCCCTATAAATGTTGTAGTGATGTCGGTCCACTGTCATACTTCTCATTTCAGTTGGGTTCTCCTTCTTGACTTGCACATTTATGATTTGTCACAAAATTGTGACATTTTTGCTTCTACAGCTTCTTTTGTTGTTGTTGCCATGAAAATACATGTCGTGATATCCCGACACTTTCACCTTCGTACGCTTTCTCTATTATTTTGTCATGATATCACGACATTTTTGCCTCCGCAGACTTCATATTTTCTTTTGTCATGATATCACGACATTTCCACCTCCGTATACTTCATCTTTGCTTTTGTCATGATATCGCAACACTTCTACTTCCATAGACTTTGAATTTGCTTTTGTCATGATATCGTGACACTTCTACCTCTATAGTCTTTAACTTAGCTTTTGTCATGAAATCAAGACACTTCTACTTCTATACTTAGCTTCTTTGATTTTGTCACGAAATTGTGACACTTTTTCCTTTGAAGTATTCTTCTCTACTTTTGTCATGAAATCCGACACTTCTACTTTCGTACTTTACTTCTTTGCTTTTGTCATGAAATCATGACACTTCTGCCTTCGAAGTCTTCTTCTCTGCTTTTGTCATGAAATCACGACACTTTTGCTTTTGTACTTTACTTCATTGCTTTTGTTGTGAAATCGTGACACTTCTGCTTTCGAAGTCTTGCTTTCTTATTTTTTTGCAAAATCGTGATACTTCTGCTTTCATACTTTACTTCTTTGCTTTTGTCGTGAAATTGTGACACTTCTACCTTCGAAGTCTTCTTCTCTGCTTTTGTCGTGAAATAATGAAACTTCTGCTTCTGTACTTTACTTCTTTGCTTTAGTCATGAAATCACAACACTTCTGCTTTTGTTGCAAAATTGTGACAGTTTTGCTTCTGTACACTTCCTCTCTTTCTTTTGTCACAAAAATGCAACATGTCGCGATATCACGACACTTTTCAAACTTACTTTCTCTCTCCTATTTTAGTCATGAAAATGTGACATATCGTGAAATCACGACACTTTTCTTACTTGTGCATGTAATTCGTGTGGCATTGTGCATGTAAGGAATTACATGCACAATGCCACACGAATTACATGCACAATGCCACCTATCTACCATGTGTTACATAAAAAAGGGTGCCATTTGTCATAGGCACTACCTAAGCTAAAACTTAGAACATTACAAAATATTAATCATGGGTACTACCCACGTTCACTAGGAATTATTACATCAAGGAATTTATTACATTAAGGGTTAGGATGAGATCCTAACAGTTCTAGACTAACCTATGGAAATTAGGAATCAAAATGTCTTTGCAGTGTTCATGAATCAAACTATACTAAATTTCACAATTTGTTACCGAAATAAAACCTAGTTTTAAGTATAATATAAATACAAAAATAAATCAAGCATCAACTTGTACTTAATTGAAAAAACTAAACTAAAAAGTAAAATGAAATAAAATCCATTTCTAAAATAAAAATAGATTTCAATGCTAGAATAAAACTAGATTTAATAGAAATTATGTTGTAGGAATTACATAGAAATAACAACACACAATTACAAAAAAGTAAAGAAACTAAAATATATCAAAAACATAATTTAATCTACAAAAAACTAGAAATGAAATAGCATATCAAAAATTCTAACTATGCTAAAATAATTATGGAAATAAATAATAGAAAGTAAATTAACTAGAAAGTTTGCATTTATGTTAATAAAAATTCCACTATTCCTAAGAGTGGTCCCTTTCTATGAGGTTTAGCAAGAGAAAGAAGAATTCAACACTAAAGTAGTCTAAAAGGGTCAAAGTATCATATGTAAAATAATTGAACAATTCAAACTTAGGACAATGTCTTGAGGGTCAAATCACTTCATCTTCAATTCAAATTTCTTGAATTCATTCATTCTCACTATTATAAATTATTACAACCACTAACTTTACCCAATAGGCATACAATATTATTTATAGTTGAATTATAACTATTCATCCTATGAACATGGTTTATTTTAGGTAATGACCTATCTATTAATTGAATACATAAGCCTACATGTTAAATTTGACTATTTAGATTATAACAATAGGTTGAGTTGGATAAGTCTTCCCTATTTTTACACTCTTTTTGGCTATTGCCTAGCTTGAAATGAATTTGAAGCAATTCGAAACCTCCATCATGTTCACCAATTTTCAATCTACATGCATCAAAGTTCCCTATCATCATGTGGTTTCATTTTATTTTTGTGTTAAATAGTAGCGATAGCTCTAGAATAAGCAATAAATCAACTCCCACTTTCATGCACACAAACATAGATTCACATGTATGCTTATTGGTTGGAATTAAGTTCAAATATGTGACTCATTTCCTTGACCACGTCCTTACAAGGAGATTTGACCTATTAATTTATCTTTTCTTCCCTTTCACGAATATTTCGAAGTGCTTCTCATCCTACTATATCGATATGATACTCATGCCCTATTTTTCTAGTGCTTGGATTTTTTTGGCATCCAACTGGTGCACAAATTATTTTGGCACACAACTAGCATAGGATTACTGCTTAGGTGTGGCAAAATTTAAAAATTACTATAGAGGGGTGGTCTACCAATTACTTCAAATTAATCAATCTATTCACAAGACTTTTGATGAAGGAGCATCCAGTGGTGTAAGAGTGATCTTGCATCATCTGAAAAAAACAATTTGTAATTTTTTTTATTTTTGTAAAACTAGTAAAACTAGTTTAACTTGCAGGAGATTTTTGTAGGTCTTAGAGGTCAAATATATGCCCCGCTTAGCTCGTTTCATGCCATTTTTGAAAACATGTTGTAATAGTCAATCGGGTCAACGAGTGCGAAGTTATGACCTCGACAAGTTGCCCCCAAAATTCAAATTTCAATTTGAATGGTTTTAGGTGGGAAAAAGGGAAAATAGGGTATTTGAGGGATTTTCAAAATTTTAAAGTGGCTTCTTCTCTTGTATCCTTATTTTTTTTGGCATGAAAGTAATGAAAGGTTTGATTCTTTTATTGGTTCAAAGGAAAAATACATGTGTATCATTTGTTTGGTGTTGCTAGTGTAACGTGATCTACATCAACTTTGTACAAATATTACTACTTTATTCTATCCTTCAATAAGAATAAAATGTTCAATTAGTTCTTAAAACACACAAAAACCAATTCAAAATAGCTAAAGGAAACATCTTATTTAGTTTACTATATTAACATTTAGTATCAACATAAATAATGATTAATACTTTGCAAGTACTATGGTAATTTAATAAAAAATAAACAGAAAGAGTTAAATTATTTGAAAAATGATACATTTGTGTAGTCTCATCAAAAACCATGTACTCATACCATGTGCACTACCCATGGTTTTGAAAACCATGTACAAAACCCATGGTTTAAAAAAAAAAACCCTTGTGCACAACAAATGGTTTGAAAGCTATTTTCTCCAAACTATGGTTTCAAACACATTTACTATGATGCTCTTGATTCATACTCATCAGGAAACAATTTTTTTTTGTGAGCTCCAACTCATGAAGTGTTCTTACAAGCTACCACCACTCAAGCTTGGTTGTCTATACAAGACCAATTTTTCTATATCTTCCTGGCCTTCCTCTAATGATAAAACTTCCTCATATATAATATATTCAACATTCTCTTCACCTTCTCCCATTACATCACTACCATCCAACTACAATAAACATGCACTTTGTTGGCGACTTCCTCTTGCTACCAACACCTTATAGTGTTATGCATAAGGGGTCGACCCCAAAATGTATTTATAAAAATTTGACGAATCAGTTTCGAAATACAGGTGAATAGTGTCCAAATGCATGCAGAAGGTTCACTATTATTAGTGGCAATGTTGGAAATTTACACCTAAAATGGTCAAATTATTATAAAATTGAGGCGAATCGACCCCCAAAAACATTTGCACCCAGTAATTTTTGGCTAATGGGCCCTGGTGAAGGGTCCCAAATATCAGCCAATTCTAAATTTTGAAAATCCTAATTCTAGCCAATTTGGCGATAAATAGCCGCTATGCATAACCCTAACACCTTATTTTGGGGTGATATTATCCTCCACAACCCTCACAATGATGTAGATTCCAAAACCTAGTTGCAACACATAAAGCTCTTCCACACTGATTACAACAAACCAATATTGAAGCTTCATTCCTTGTATTGCTATCTCCTTTCATAAATCTAGTTTGACTACTTCCTACTAGACTTGAGTACCCAAGGCCTTCATTCCTTGGTATTATTTTTTTAATTATGGGCTTTTCATTACTTTCTCATATATTCCCTATCCTTCACCATTGTACCCCATTCTTCTCATCAACTTGGAGCCAATGCTCTAGTGTGCATTTCAAAACACCTAATTTCTCTATTGACACTTTAATCTTGGTCATCCTCACAATGTCATTCACTACACTTTGAAGTACCATTTTAACTATCAACTTTGACAACATGGCCTTTGTCATGAAAAACAATGATCTAACAAGGTTCATCTTCTACTATATCTTTATCACTTCTTTTCTCTTCCTATTTCTCATTTTTTATAATACGTATTGATGCACCATCACCATCACTACTGGTCACCTAGATTAGCTAATTCTTCCCCATGATTATTTCCTTTATTTTCTCTACCCTTTCTTCCTTATTCTTCATTGGTGTCATCATATCATGCAAGCTTAATTTGAGACTAGAATCTATGTGATGAACCATGTTCCTTATCACTAGCAACCCATATTTTAAACTAATATGATCATATTATTCCAACAAACCCATCACTATATGTGGGATTATATTCATCTTTTACATTCTCCCCTTTTCTATGGGCTCAATAATGAAAGAAAAATAGGATTCCTTATTGTTTCCCTTCAAGGATTATTTTTTATACCTTGGCACATTGTAGGACTATTATCCACTTCTTTCCCTTTGTCCTTCAATGGAATTAATGAGTGTCTTTTATTATCCTTCTCCATTGTGTAGGTTTTCTCCCTATCTTAATGCAGTATATTTTTATCAAACTACCATAGTCTTACCAATAAGACATGACATGCATCCATCGATATGATATTACATAGAATCACATCCTTATAAGAGCCAATATGGATATCTACCATACATTGTTAAATTACCAAGATTTAATGTCCGTTTTAGAACCATGATACTCTATATGAATTTGGGTTTTCCATTCTTCTCAACCCAAGTTTCTCCACCATATCTATTGATACCAACTTATCTATGTTTCCACTATCTACAATAACCTTACAACATTTTATCCTTGATTTGAAAATCATTCAAAATAGGTTCTTTATTTGTTCAATTTCATGCACCTCCTTTAATGTTTTAAAAATACCCTATCCAAAATAATGAATTCTTCATTTTCTAGTTGTTAGTCTTACAATGACACTGAGAGGGGGGGTGAATCAGTGTAGCTCTATAAACTTAAATTTATAGCTCTTAATACCACAACAATTAAAACTTATTACTAGATACAACAAGTATAACAAAAGAGCATCACACAACACAAGATTTAACGAGGTTCACCAATGTGGCTACTCCTCAAAAATTGACTTGCTTGGACTACCATCCAAATCCAGCCTTTGCAAAGCACCAACTTTACAATCAATTTACCAGCACCCACTGTAAGGAGCACCAACCCCTTATTTATCTGCACCAACAGAAAGGAGCACCAACCCCTGAT
The DNA here is from genome assembly GCA_028583015.1 of Wollemia nobilis. NCBI lineage: Eukaryota > Viridiplantae > Streptophyta > Pinopsida > Araucariales > Araucariaceae > Wollemia > Wollemia nobilis. The sequence goes on along the minus strand of JAQPPZ010016436.1, from coordinate 13,735,472 downwards.
TTATCTGCACCAATAGAAAGGAGCACCAACCCTTGATGCCAAGCTACAACCTGGACTTCAATTTGAATCTATAAGTTTGATAGTAAGATACCTTTGCTTTTGCAAGACCCTGACTGGTCTTCTTCACCTTTGCATTCTCTGTGCACTCTGCTCTCTCTGTGCAATCACTTCGCACACTCTGCTTCGTTACAGTCGAACTTCATGATCATCTTCTCCCTTTTGTGCACTCTACTCTCTTTGTAAATTTTGCACTTAGCATGATTCGACATGACTTGCTCTCTGCACAATGACCGTATTTCACACACATTCACCATCTTCTCAATTCTCCAAACAACCCTCCTTTTATAACAATATTTTTTATGATGAAAACCCTAATCTTAGTGATTGTAAATCCTAATCTTAGTCAGGCTTTCATAAAAATGTAAACCCTAATTTTAGTCGGTTGTCATCGGTCTTCGTCGGCTTCAACTCAAGAAGATGTTGGATTTATCCATCGCTTGATGATTTCATTGATAGACACCTGTAACGCATAACTTTGATATCACTCTTCGTATTTTCGACACTCCTAAAATGTCGTAGTGATGTCGGTCCACTGTCATACTTCTCATTTCAGTCGGGTTCTCCTTCTTGACTTGCGCATTTATGACCTATCATGAAATCATGACATTTCTGCCTCTGTAGCTTCTTTTGTTGTTGTTGCATGAAAATACATGTCATGATATCGTGACACTTTCACCTCCGTACGCTTTCTCTATTCTTTTGTCATGATATCATGACATTTCTGCCTCTGTAGACTTCGTCTTTTCTTTTGTCATGATATCGTGACATTTTTGCCTTCGTATACTTCGTCTTTGCTTTTGTCATGATATCGTGACACTTCTGCTTCCATAGACTTCGACTTTGCTTTTGTCACGATATCGTGACACTTCACCTCCGTAGTCTTCAACTTAGCTTTTGTCATGAAATCGTGACACTCTTCGTACTTAGCTTCTTTGCTTTTGTCATGAAATCGAGACACTTCTGCCCTTGAAGTCTTCTTCTCTGCTTTTTTCATGAAATCGTGACACTACTTCTTCTTTTAACTTCTTTGCTTTGTCATGAAATGATGACATTTTTCTGTCAAATGTGATATTCTTCCGTACGCTTCCTCTCTTTCTTTTGTCATGAAAATGTGACATGTCGCGATATCATGACACTTTTCAAACTTACTTTCTCTCTCCTATTTTAGTCATGAAAATGTGACATGTCACGAAATCGTGACACTTTTCTTACTTGTTCTCTTTCTTCAAACTTGTCATGAAATCGTGACACTTTTCCTGCTTTCTCTTTCTCTTCCAACATGTCATGAAATCATGACAGTTTTTCCACTTGCCTTTTTCTCTTCCAACATGTCATGAAATCGTGACAGTTTTTCTGCTTTTCTCTCTCTTCCAACATGTCACGAAATCGTGATAGTTTTCTCTGCTTTTCTCTCTCTTCCAACATGTCATGAAATCATGATAGTTTTTCTTGTTTTCTCTCTCTTCCAACATGTGTAAAATCATGACAGTTTTTCTTGCTTTGTATATGTCGCGATATCGCGACACTTTTCTTACTTGTCTTTTTCTTTGATCTTTTGCATATGGGCCACTTCGGTCTTCTTGGAAAATCATTGTACATACTCTGAATAACCTTTGAACTCCTGTCTTCTGCATCTGAATAGCTTTTGAACTTCCTGTCCATTGCATCAACAGATCTATCTGATTGTGTTGACAACAATGACAATATTGTTGCTGCACCTTGCTCAACAATCTCCCCCTTTGGAATTTTTGGCAACACATGTGCAATTTCCTGTAACTCTTCTCCCCCTTTGACAATAATACCAAAGGGCTACTGCAGACTCCCCCTGAGTCCATGCACAACATTCTCAGGCAAAATTTATTACACTTAGCAAAAATCATGAACATGAGCAAAAAGATAATCAAATACTTAAATGCTCCCCCTGAGAATGTGATCCCTGTAGCTAGTCAATTCTTGGGAAGTGTGACCACTCCCAATTTATTGCGAAGGTACTCAAAAACTTCCTTGGGCAATGGTTTTGTGAAGATATCTGCTACTTGCTCTGTAGTTGGAACAAAATCCAACTTAACCTCACCTTCCGCAACTTTCTCCTTCAAAAAGTGATACCGAATAGCAATGTGTTTTGTGCATGAATGCATAACCGGATTCTTGGAGATGTTAATGGCACTGGTGTTATCACACTTAACTGATATTGGCTCACTGAAGCTAATACCAAGATCTTTCAAGGTTTGTTTCATCCACAATACCTACGTACAACATGTTGTCATTGCAATATATTCTGCCTCTACTGTCGATAAAGAAACTGACTCTTGTTTCTTACTGTGCCACGCGACCAATCTGTCTCCAAGATAGAATGCACCTCCATTGGTACTCTTTCTATCATCGACACCTCCTACCCAATCTGCATCTGAATACGAAATAAGGGTGAAGTCTTTACCTTTCGGATACCATAACCCATACTCCATAGTACCCTTGAGGTACCAAAGAATCCTCTTCACTGTTGTCACATGAGTCTCCTTGGGATTAGCTAGAAATCATGCTACCATGCATACTTGCCTACAAAATATCTGGTCTAGTAGCTATCAGGTATAGTAAGCTCCCAATCATAGATCTGTACATGGTTTGATCAACAGGTGGAGATTTGTCATCCTTGCTCAACTTGCAACTTGTCGTCATGGGAGTGCTAACTGGCTTACAATCCTCCATTGTGAACTTTTTAACATCTCTTTCACATATTTAACTTGAGAAATAAATATGCCCTTCTTATTTTGATTAACTTGCAACCCGAGGAAATACGAAAGTTCACCAATCATTGACATTTCAAATTCTTTCTGCATCTTATTTGCTAAATCTTTACATGACTCATCTTTGTTGCTGCCAAATATGATATCATCTACGTATACAACAAGAACAATAAGATGCCCATTTTCTATTTTGACATACAAATTACTATCCACCATACCTTTCTTAAACCCTTGTTGAGTGAGATAGTTGTCTAGCCTTGCATACCATGCTCGGGGTGCCTGTTTTAAGCCATATAATGCTTTCTTCAACTTGCAAACCAAGTTGGGATCATCACCAAGTTGGAAACCATCTGGTTGCTCAATATAAACCTCTTCTTCAAGTTTCCCATTCAAAAATGCTGATTTCACATCCATTTGATAAACTTTGAAATTCTTGTAGACTGCTAAAGCCAGAAACATTCTAATTGCCTCTAGTCTAGCTACTGGTGCAAAAGTTTCCTCAAATTCAATGCCTTCAACTTGTGCATAACCCTTACATACCAATCTTGCTTTATTTCTGACTACCTGTCCGTCTTCATTCAATTTGTTTCGAAAAATCCATTTAGTCCCGATTATATTTTTATTTGCAGGTCTAGGTACTAACTCCCAAGTTTCATTTTTCTCGATCTGATCTAATTCTTCATTTATTGCCTTCATCCAACTTTCATCTTTGCTTGCGTCAGCAACATTTTTGGGCTCAATGTTGGATAATAGAGAGTAGTTACTTACTACTCTTCTTCTTGTCTGAACACCAACTTTGGGGTCTCCAATTATTTGCTCTCTAGGATGATTTTTCTGCCAGTTGCCTATTTTGAATTTCTTATTTTCTTCCACTTCTGAATCACAACTTAAATCATCTGAGTCAATTTTTTGTATCTTTTCCATTTCGTTTTCCTCATCTCCTTCAATAACCTCTTCATAAATTGGGTAGTTCTTTTCATAGCTAATTACTCGTTCTCTACCTTCATCAAATTTAACATCGACACTGTCCACAATTTTCTTTAGCCTCTTGTTGTAGCATTTGTAAGCTTTGCTTTTTGATGAATAACCAACAAAAATACCTTCATCCGCTCTATCTTCAAACTTACCAAGATTATCTTCAGTTCTTTTGATGTAGCACTTGCTGCCAAAAACTTTGAGGTATTTTGTTGTTGCCCTTTTACCGAACCACAACTCATAAGGAGTTTTGCTTTCATGTGTTCTCAGCATGTACCTATTTTGGATATACACCACAGTATGGACTGCTTCTTTCCAAAATCTATCTGCTACTCTACTTTCAGCCAACATAGTCCGTGCCATTTCCTGCACTGTCCTGTTCTTTCTTTCTACCACTCCATTCTACTGAGGTGTCCTGGCTGCTGAAAACTGTCTCCTAATACCATATTTTTCACAGTACTCTGTAAACTCCTCTGAAATGAATTCTCCTCCTCTATCTGATCTTAAACATTTGATCCTCTTTCCTGTTTCATTCTCAACTTGGTTTTTGAAAGTCTTGAACATTTCAAAAGCTTCGATTTATGCTTCAAGAAAAATATCCATGTCATTCTGGAATAGTCATCAATGCACAACATAAAATATTTGTCACCATTTATGCTTTGTGTTCTCATGGGTCCACATAAATCGGTGTGTATTAGTTCCAAAGGTTTGCTTGTGTAGTACTCTTTTGTTTTGAATGTGACTCTAGTTTGCTTCCCCTTTTGGCATGAAGCACAAATGTTGTTTGCAGGTTTGCTGATGGTGGGAATATCTCTCACTACCCTTTTTGAGTTGATTTTTACTAGATTATCAAAACTGATATGACCGAGTCTCTTGTGCCACAACCAATTTTCTTCTTCCTGTCCAATAAAACAAGCTCCTTCTGAAGTCTCTGAGAGCGTGTACAGGTTTCCAGATGTCCTTGATCCAGTTGCTATCAATTTTCCACTATTTGTTTTTCTGACTTCACAACCCTACTTCTTAAAAACTACTTCATGACCTTTATCACAAATCTGACTTACGCTCAACAAGTTATGTTTCAAACCATCCACAAACAAGACTTCTTCTGACTTAATTTTTCTGTCACTAATTTTAACTGAACCTTTGCCAACTATCTTAGCTCCATCATTATTTCCAAACTTTACTGAACCACCTTCATATTTCTGTAACTTCTCAAATTTTTGTTTGTCACCTGTCATATGATTGGAGCATCCACTATCAAGTATCCATGGTACATATTTATTCTGTGCTTTAAATGTTGTTTGTACGATTAAGGATTCCTTTTCTTCCTTAAGTCGCTCTTTTTCTTTCCACTCCATTTTGATAGTAGTTTTGGGCTCTTGTTTTGCCTTTCCCTTATCAATAGCTTGTGCATGTTTTTCGAGAAGTTTTCTATTTTGTCTCATCCTATTTGGTTGAAATTTTCTTCCCTGAAACTGATTTGATGCAAATGTACTTCTACAGTTTCTTGCAATGTGCCCAAAATTATGACAGTTATAACATTCTATTGTATAATTCATCAGAGGAGAAAAAGCATTTCTACTGGTGAAATTCCTTGGTCTTACATTATATTTGCAGTCTGAGATTTTATGTCCATAGCCATTGCATTTAAAATAGAAACCAGAAAAGGGATAATTGAACCTGGGTGATGGTCTTTGCCATGTTGTCGTAGGAGCCATAGGTCTTCTTCTTCTTTGATGTGTGACATTGGTGAATCCATCATTGTCAATTCTCCTTTCGTGCCTGGCATTATTGCTTTCTTTTGCATGAGACATTTTTCCTTGATCAACCTGTTTCTTATCTTCATTCTTTATGGATTCTACATTTCTGGCCTTTGATCCATTTGATGATTCTCCTTCGATGAAACCCAGACCAAATTTGATGCCTGCAGGCCTTTGGTCATTTATAATCTTATCCAACTTCATAGAACTTTCTTCGCGTTTGTGATAGCAACTAATTTTGTGATTCATCTCTTCTATCTGCATCCGTAAACCAACATTCTCTTCTTCTAGTTTGCAGCAATAATCTATTTTCATGGTAATTTGTACTTCGAGATCTTCAGATATTTTCTTGTATTCTTCTCTGTACTTTCAGACTGGTTATGATTTCGTTTGCATCCTCAAGATTTTTTGAAATTTTCTTATTCTTTTCCTCTCTATTTTCCACTCTTCAAGTGCAGAGATCAACTCACCTTCTAGATCTACTTCAGCCTCAGGGTTTTCACCACATACTTCGAGTTCACTCCTTCCTTTTTTATTTTACTTCTTCAAATGCCATGAAAAGAGCTTCACCTGTTTCCTCTTCAAAATCCTCATCGGAGCTGTCTTCTGAGTGGCATTCTGGAGATGAAACTTTTCTTCTTGAAGTTGCCTTTTTGAAATTTATTTTCTTCTTCCAGTCACTTCTTTCTTGGTGCGATCCTTCATCATTTTTGTTCTTCTCATTAAGTGGACATTTAGTCACAAAATTCCCAATGCCTCCATAGTTGAAACATTTAAATGGTAGCTTTCCTCTGTATTTTCCTTTTCCCCTTTTTAGTTTTCTAACAAAGTTTGCTTCCATTTCATCTGATGTCTCTTCTTCCTCGGACTCTTGTTTTGTGTTTTTATTTTTAAGGGCTTTAAAAGTTTCTTATTTATCTGTGGGTTTAGATCTTTATCCTCATCTCATATGGTCAAAGAACCATACATCTCATCTATACTAAAATAATTTAGATTTTTAGCTTCTTCTATCCTTGAGACTTTAGAATCAAACCTTTGAGGAAGAGATCTTAATACCTTTTTTCATGACGACAGAGTCTTCGATATCCTCTAATTGCATTAATGATTCCATTAACTCTCAGCATATATGCCTCAATGTTTTCATCGTCATTCATCTTTAATGCTTGAATGAGCTCGATGTGTGTAACTTGGCCTCCTTGATCTTATCGTCTCCTTCATGAATACTCCTAAGTTTGTCCCATATTTCTTTTTCATTTTATAGCTCATGATCTTTACTAGTTCACTGTCTGCTAATCTGCACATGATAGCATTCTTTGCTTTTGAGTTATTTTCAAATAGTTTCTTTTTGTCAGCCTCTTTTGGAGGAGTGATGGGTATTGTGTATCCACTAACTACTGAATCCTAGATGTCGTATCCCAAAGCATAGAGATATGTCTGCATCTTGATTCTCTAGAATGCGTAATTAGATCCATCAAACAATGGTGCTTTGTTTGATGAGAAGCCTTCACCACCTGCCATTGTGTTACTTCCAAGATCACCCTAGCCGGTTAAGCTTGTATAGGAACTTAGCTCTGATACCAATTGTTAGTCTTACAATGACACTGAGAGGGGGGGTGAATCAGTGTAGCTCTATAAACTTAAATTTATAGCTCTTAATACCATAGTAATTAAAACTTATTACTAGATACAACAAGTATAACAAAAGAGCATCACACAACACAAGATTTAATGAGGTTCACCAATGTGGCTACTCCTCAAAAATTGATTGCTTGGACTACCATCCAAATCTAGCCTTTGCAAAGCACCAACTTTACAATCAATTTACCAGCACCCACTGTAAGGAGCACCAACCCCTTATTTATCTGCACCAATAGAAAGGAGCACCAACCCCTTATTTATCTGCACCAATAGAAAGGAGCACCAACCCCTGATGCCAAGCTACAACTGGACTTCAATTTGAATCTATAAGTTTGATAGTAAGATACCTTTGCTTTTGCAAGACCCTGACTGGTCTTCTTCACCTTTGCGTTCTCTGTGCACTCTGCTCTCTCTGTGCAATCACTTCGCACACTCTGCTTCGTTACAGTCAAACTTCATGATCGTCTTCTCCCTTTTGTGCACTCTGCTCTCTTTGCAAATTTTGCACTTAGCATGATTCGACATGACTTGCTCTCTGCACAATGACCGTATTTCACACACATTCCACCATCTTCTCAATTCTCCAAATAGCCCTCCTTTTATAACAATATTTTTTATGATGAAAACCCTAATCTTAGTCGGTTGTAAATCCTAATCTTAGTCGGCTTTCATAACAACTATAAACCCTAATTTTAGTTGGTTGTCATCGGTCTTCGTCGACTTCAACTCAAGAAGATGTTCGGTTTATCCATCGCTTGATGATTTCATTCTGGACAGACCTGTAACCATCTTTTTCTCCTTTAAAGGTAGTGATGTCGGTCCACTGTCATACTTCTCATTTCAGTCGGGTTCTCCTTCTTGACTTGCGCATTTATGACCTATCATGAAATCATGACATTTCTACCTCTGTAGCTTCTTTTGTTGTTGTTGCCATGAAAATACATGTCACGATATCATGACACTTTCACCTTCGTACGCTTTCTCTATTCTTTTGTCATGATATCATGACATTTTTGCCTCTATAGACTTCATCTTTTCTTTTGTCATGATATCATGACATTTTTCCTCGTATACTTCGTCTTTGCTTTTGTCATGATATCGTGACACTTCGCTTCCATAGACTTTGACTTTGCTTTTGTCATGATATCGTGACACTTCTCCTCCGTAGTCTTCAACTTAGCTTTTGTCATGAAATCATGACACTTTCTTTCGTACTTAGCTTCTTTGCTTTTGTCAAAATGTGACATTTTTTTTTTAAGTCTTCTTCTCGCTTTGTCATGAAATCATGATACTTCTTCGTACTTTACTTCTTTGCTTTTGTCATGAAATCGTGACACTTGAAGTCTTGCTTTTTTCTTTTGTCATGAAATCGTGATAGTTCTTCCGTACGCTTCCTCTCTTTCTTTTGTCATGAAAATGCGACATGTCGCGATATCGTGACACTTTTCAAACTTACTTTCTCTCTCCTATTTTAGTCATGAAAATGCGACATGTCATGAAATCGTGACACTTTTCTTACTTGTTCTCTTTCTTCGAACTTGTCATGAAATCGTGACACTTTTTCCTGCTTTCTCTTTCTCTTCCAACATGTCATGAAATCGTGACAGTTTTTCCACTTGCCTTTTTCTCTTCCAACATGTCATGAAATCGTGATAGTTTTTCCTATTTTTCTCTCTCTTCCAACATGTCATGAAATCGTGATAGTTTTCCTGCTTTTTCTCTCTCTTCCAACATGTCATGAAATCATGATAGTTTTTCTTGCTTTTTCTCTCTTCCAACATGTCATGAAATCGTGATAGTTTTTCTTGCCTTGTATATGTCGCGATATCGCGACACTTTTCTTACTTGTCTTTTTTTTTGATCTTTTGCATATGGGCCACTTCGGTCTTCTTGGAAAATCATTGTACATACTCTGAATAACCTTTGAACTCCTGTCTTCTGCATCTGAATAGCTTTTGAACTTCCTATCCACTGCATCAATAGATCTATCTGACTGTGTTGACAATAATGACAATATTGTTGTTGCACCTTGCTCAACAATCTCCCCCTTTGGAATTGTTGGCAACACATGTGCAATTTCCTGTAACTCTTCTCCCCCTTTGACAATAATACCAAAGGGCTACTGCAGACTCCCCCTGAGTCCATGCACAACATTCTCAGGCAAAATTTATTACACTTAGCAAAAATCATGAACATGAGCAAAAAGATAATCAAATACTTAAATGCTCCCCCCGAGAATGTGATCCCTGTAGCTAGTCAATTCTTGGGAAGTGTGACCACTCCCAATTTATTGCGAAGGTACTCAAAAACTTCCTTGGGCAATGGTTTTGTGAAGATATCTGCTACTTGCTCTGTAGTTGGAACAAAATCCAACTTAACCTCACCTTCCGCAACTTTCTCCTTCAAAAAGTGATACCTGATAGCAATGTGTTTTGTGCGTGAATGCATAACCAGATTCTTGGAGATGTTAATGGCACTGGTGTTATCACACTTAACTGATATTGGCTCACTGAAGCTAATACCAAGATCTTTCAGGGTTTGTTTCATCCACAATACCTACGTACAACATGTTGTCGTTGCAATATATTCTGCCTCTCTTTCGATAAAGAAACTGACTCTTGTTTCTTACTGTGCCACGTGACCAATCTGTCTCCAAGATAGAATGCACCTCCATTGGTACTCTTTCTGTCATCGACACCTCCTTCCCAATCTGCATCTGAATACGAAATAAGGGTGAAGTCTTTACCTTTCGGATACCATAACCCATACTCCATAGTACCCTTGAGGTACCGAAGAATCCTCTTCACTGCTGTCACATGAGTCTCCTTGGGATTAGCCTAAAATCATGCTACCATGCATACTGCCTACAAAATATCTGGTCTGGTAGCTATCAGGTACAGTAAGCTCCCAATCATAGATCTGTACATGGTTTGATCAATAGGTGGAGATTTGTCATCCTTGCTCAACTTGCAACTTGTCATCATGGGAGTGCTAACTGGCTTACAATCCTCCATTGTGAACTTTTTTAACATCTCTTTCACATATTTAACTTGAGAAATAAATATGCCCTTCTTATTTTGATTAACTTGCAACCCGAGGAAATACGAAAGTTCACCAATCATTGACATTTCAAATTCTTTCTGCATCTTATTTGCTAAATCTTTACATGACTCATCTTTCTTGCTGCCAAATATGATATCATCTACGTATACAACAAGAACAATAAGATGCCCATTTTCTATTTTGACATACAAATTACTATCCACCATACCTTTCTTAAACCCTTGTTGAGTGAGATAGTTGTCTAGCCTTGCATACCATGCTCGGGGTGCCTGTTTTAAGCCATATAATGCTTTCTTCAACTTGCAAACCAAGTTGGGATCATCACCAAGTTGGAAACCATCTGGTTGCTCAATATAAACCTCTTCTTCAAGTTTCCCATTCAAAAATGCTGATTTCACATCCATTTGATAAACTTTGAAATTCTTGTAGACTGCTAAAGCCAGAAACATTCTAATTGCCTCTAGTCTAGCTACTGGTGCAAAAGTTTCCTCAAATTCAATGCCTTCAACTTGTGCATAACCCTTACATACCAATCTTGCTTTATTTCGACTACCTATCCGTCTTCATTCAATTTGTTTCAAAAATCCATTTAGTCTCGATTATATTTTTATTTGCAGGTCTAGGTACTAACTCCCAAGTTTCATTTTTCTCGATCTGATCTAATTCTTCATTTATTGCCTTCATCCAACTTTCATCTTTGCTTGCGTCAGCAACATTTTTGGGCTCAATGTTGGATAATAGAGAGTAGTTACTTACTACTCTTCTTCTTGTCTGAACACCAACTTTGGGGTCTCCAATTATTTGCTCTCTAGGATGATTTTTCTCCATTACCTGTTTTGAATTTCTTATTTTCTTCCACTTCTGAATCACAACTTAAATCATCTGAGTCAATTTTTTGTATCTTTTCCATTTCGTTTTCCTCATCTCCTTCAATAACCTCTTCATAAATTGGGTAGTTCTTTTCATAGCTAATTACTCGTTCTCTACCTTCATCAAATTTAACATCGACACTATCCACAATTTTCTTTAGCCTCTTGTTGTAGCATTTGTAAGCTTTGCTTTTTGATGAATAACCAACAAAAATACCTTCATCCGCTCTATCTTCAAACTTACCAAGATTATCTTCAGTTCTTTTGATGTAGCACTTGCTACCAAAAACTTTGAGGTATTTTGTTGTTGCCCTTTTACCGAACCACAACTCATAAGGAGTTTTGCTTTCATGTGTTCTCAGCATGTACCTATTTTGGATATACACTGCAGTATGGACTGCTTCTTTCCAAAATCTATCTGCTACTCTGCTTTCAGCCAACATAGTCCGTGCCATTTCCTGCACTGTCCTGTTCTTTCTTTCTACCACTCCATTCTACTGAGGTGTCTTGGCTGCTGAAAACTGTCTCCTAATACCGTATTTTTCATAGTACTCTGTAAACTCCTCTGAAATGAATTCTCCTCCTCTATCTGATCTTAAACATTTGATCCTCTTTCCTGTTTCATTCTCAACTTGGTTTTTGAAAGTCTTGAACATTTCAAAAGCTTCTGATTTATGCTTCAAGAAAAATATCCATGTCATTCTGGAATAGTCATCAATGCACAACATAAAATATTTGTCACCATTTATGCTTTGTGTTCTCATGGGTCCACATAAATCAGTGTGTATTAGTTCCAAAGGTTTGCTTGTGTAGTACTCTTTTGTTTTGAATGTGACTCTAGTTTGCTTCCCCTTTTGGCATGAAGCACAAATGTTGTTTGCAGGTTTCTTGATGGTGGGAATATCTCTCACTTGCCCTTTTTGAGTTGATTTTTACTAGATTATCAAAACTGATATGACCGAGTCTCTTGTGCCACAACCAATTTTCTTCTTCCTGTCCAATAAAACAAGCTCCTTCGAAGTCTCTAAGAGCGTGTACAGGTTTCCGAGATGTCCTTGATCCAGTTGCTATCAATTTTCCACTGTTTGTTTTTCGACTTCACAACCCTGCTTCTTAAAAACTACTTCATGACCTTTATCACAAATCTGACTTACGCTCAACAAGTTATGTTTCAAACCATCCACAAACAAGACTTCTTCGACTTAATTTTTTCGTCACTAATTTTAACTGAACCTTTGCCAACTATCTTAGCTCCATCATTATTTCCAAACTTTCTTGAACCACCTTCATATTTCTGTAACTTCTCAAATTTTTGTTTGTCACCTGTCATATGACTGGAGCATCCACTATCAAGTATCCATGGTACATATTTATTCTGTGCTTTAAATGTTGTTTGTACGATTAAGGATTCCTTTTCTTCCTTAAGTCGCTCTTTTTCTTTCCACTCCATTTTGATAGTAGTTTTGGGCTCTTGTTTTGCCTTTCCCTTATCAATAGCTTGTGCATGTTTTTCGAGAAGTTTTCTATTTTGTCTCATCCTATTTGGTTGAAATTTTCTTCCCTGAAACTGATTTGATGCAAATGTACTTCTACGGTTTCTTGCAATGTGCCCAAAATTATGACAGTTATAACATTCTACTTGTATAATTCATCGAAGGAGAAAAAGCATTTCTACTGGTGAAATTCCTTGGTCTTACATTATATTTGCAGTCTGAGATTTTATGTCCATAGCCATTGCATTTAAAACAGAAACCAGAAAAGGGATAATTGAACCTGGGTGATGGTCTTTGCCATGTTGCCGTAGGAGCCATAGGTCTTCTTCTTCTTTGATGTGTGACATTGGTGAATCCATCATTGTCAATTCTCCTTTCGTGCCTGGCATTATTGCTTTCTTTTGCATGAGACATTTTTCCTTGATCAACCTGTTTCTTATCTTCATTCTTTATGGATTCTACATTTCTGGCCTTTGATCCATTTGATGATTCTCCTTCGATGAAACCCGGACCAAATTTGATGCCTGCAGGCCTTTGGTCATTTATAATCTTATCCAACTTCATAGAACTTTCTTCGCGTTTGTGATAGCAACTAATTTTGTGATTCATCTCTTCTATCTGCATCCGTAAACCAACATTCTCTTCTTCTAGTTTGCAGCAATAATCTATTTTCATGGTAATTTGTACTTCGAGATCTTCAGATATTTTCTTGTATTCTTCTGTCTGTACTTTCAGACTGGTTATGATTTCGTTTGCATCCTCAAGCTTTTTTGAAATTTTCTTATTCTTTTTCCTCTCTATTTTCCACTCTTCAAGTGCAGAGATCAACTCACCTTCTAGATCTACTTCAGCCTCAGGGTTTTCACCACATACTTCAGAGTTCACTCCTTCCTTTTCTGATTTTACTTCTTCAAATGCCATGAAAAGAGCTTCACCTGTTTCCTCTTCAGAATCCTCACCGGAGCTGTCTTCTGATGAACTGGCATTCCTGGAGATGAAACTTTTCTTCTTGAAGTTGCCTTTTCTAAAATTCATTTTCTTCTTCCAGTCACTTCTTTCTTGGTGCGATCCTTCATCATTTTTGTTCTTCTCATTAAGTGGACATTTAGTCACAAAATGCCCAATGCCTCCATAGTTGAAACATTTAAACGGTAGCTTTCCTCTGTATTTTCCTTTTCCCCTTTTTAGTTTTCTAACAAAGTTTGCTTCCATTTCATCTGATGTCTCTTCTTCCTCGGACTCTTGTTTTGCATTTTTATTTTTAAGGGCTTTAAAAGCTGCTTCTCTGTCTGTGGGTTTAGATCTTCCTATCCTCATCTCATATGCAGTCAAAGAACCATACATCTCATCTATACTAAAATAATTTAGATTTTTAGCTTCTTCTATCATTGAGACTTTAGAATCAAACCTTTGAGGAAGAGATCTTAATACCTTTTTCACGACGGTAGAGTCTTCGATATCCTCGTCGAGTCCTCTGATCGCATTAATGATTCCATTAACTCTCAGCATATATGCCTCAATGTTTTCATCGTCATTCATCTTTAATGCTTCGAACTGAGCTCGATGTGTCTGTAACTTGGCCTCCTTGATCTTATCGTCTCCTTCATGAATACTCCTTAGTTTGTCCCATATTTCTTTTGCCATTTTACAGCTCATGATCTTTACTAGTTCACTGTCTGCTAATCCGCACATGATAGCATTCTTTGCTTTTGAGTTATTTTCAAACAGTTTCTTTTTGTCGACCTCTTTTGGAGGAGTGATGGGTATTGTGTATCCACTAACTACTGAATCCCAGATGTCGTATCCCAAAGCACAGAGATATGTCTGCATCTTGATTCTCTAGAATGTGTAATTAGATCCATCAAACAATGGTGCTTTGTTTGATGAGAAGCCTTCACCACCTGCCATTGTGTTACTTCCAAGATCACCCTAGCCGGTTAAGCTTGTATAGGAACTTAGCTCTGATACCAATTGTTAGTCTTACAATGACACTAAGAGGGGGGGTGAATCAGTGTAGCTCTTTAAACTTAAATTTATAGCTCTTAATACCATAGCAATTAAAACTTATTACTAGATACAACAAGTATAACAAAAGAGCATCACACAACACAAGATTTAATGAGGTTCACCAATGTGGCTACTCCTCAAAAATTGACTGCTTGGACTACCATCCAAATCTAGCCTTTGCAAAGCACCAACTTTACAATCAATTTACCAACACCCACTGTAAGGAGCACCAACCCCTTATTTATCTGCACCAATAGAAAGGAGCACCAACCCCTTATTTATCTGCACCAATAGAAAGGAGCACCAACCCTTGATGCCAAGCTACAACTTGGACTTCAATTTGAATCTATAAGTTTGATAGTAAGATACCTTTGCTTTTGCAAGACCCTGACTGGTCTTCTTCACCTTTGCGTTCTCTATGCACTTTGCTCTCTCTGCAATCACTTCGCACACTCTACTTCGTTACAGTCAAACTTCATGATCATCTTCTCCCTTTTGTGCACTCTGCTCTCTTTGTAAATTTTGCACTTAGCATGATTCAACATGACTTGCTCTCTGCGCACAATGACCGTATTTCACACACATTCCACCATCTTCTCAATTCTCCAAACAACCCTCCTTTTATAACAATATTTTTTATGATGAAAACCCTAATCTTAGTCGACTGTAAATCCTAATCTTAGTCGGCTTTCATAACAACTATAAACCCTAATTTTAGTCGGTTGTCATCGGTCTTCGTCGGCTTCAACTCAAGAAGATGTTCGGTTTATCCATCGCTTGATGATTTCATTGATACTTTAACCCTAACTTTTGATCACTCTTCGTATTTTAGTAGTATGAAATCACTCTATCCCTGTAAATGTCGTAGTGATGTCGGTCCACTGTCATACTTCTCATTTTAGTCGGGTTCTCCTTCTTGACTTGCGCATTTATGACCTATCATGAAATCATGACATTTCTACCTCTGTAGCTTCTTTTGTTGTTGTTGCCATGAAAATACAACATGTCGCGATATCATGACACTTTCACCTCCGTACGCTTTCTCTATTCTTTTGTCATGATATCATGACATTTCTCCTTAGACTTCATCTTTTCTTTTGTCATGATATCATGACATTTCCACCTTCGTATACTTCGTCTTTGCTTTTGTCGTGATATCATGACACTTCTGCTTCCATAGACTTTGACTTTGCTTTTGTCATGATATCATGACACTTCACCTCTGTAGTCTTCAACTTAGCTTTTGTCATGAAATCATGACACTTCTTCGTACTTAGCTTCTTTGCTTTTGTCATGAAATCGTGACACTTCTGCCTTAAGTCTTCTTCTCTTTGTCATGAAATCGTGACACTTTACTTCTTTTGCTTTTGTCTGAAATCATGACACTTTAAGTCTTCTTCTCACTTTTGTCATGAAATCATGACACTTCCTTTCGTACTTTACTTCTTTGCTTTTGTCATGAAATCATGACACTTCTTTGAAGTCTTGTTTCCTTTTGTCATGAAATCATGACAGTTTTGCTTCCGTACGCTTCCTCTCTTTCTTTTGTCATGAAAATGCGACATGTCACGATATCGTGACACTTTTCAAACTTACTTTCTCTCTCCTATTTTAGTCATGAAAATGCGACATGTCACGAAATCGTGACACTTTTCTTACTTGTTCTCTTTCTTTGAACTTGTCATGAAATCGTGACACTTTTTCCTGCTTTCTCTTTCTCTTCCAACATGTCATGAAATCGTGACAGTTTTTCCACTTGCCTTTTTCTCTTCCAACATGTCATGAAATCGTGATAGTTTTTCCTGCTTTTTCTCTCTCTTCCAACATGTCATGAAATCGTGATAGTTTTTCCTGCTTTTTCTCTCTCTTCCAACATGTCGCGAAATCGCGACAGTTTTTCTTGCCTTTGTATATGTCGCGATATCGCGACACTTTTCTTACTTGTCTTTTTCTTTGATCTTTTGCATATGGGCCACTTCGGTCTTCTTGGAAAATCACTGTACATACTCTGAATGACCTTTGAACTCCTGTCTTCTGCATCTGAATAGCTTTTGAACTTCCTATCCACTTGCATCAACAGATCTATCTGACTGTGTTGACAACAATGACAATACTGTTGCTGCACCTTGCTCAACACTGGTTCTCCCATATACCTTGGCTAATCAATATTCTCTTCATCCACTTGTAAAATTTGATTATGGGCTTCCATTCCACATCTGCTATGATTTTGTACTTGAGGACACTCAAATGTTGTGTGTCATTCTTCAAAAAATCTATAGCACTTTCTAAAAAAACCATAACCTTTACCTCTAATAAATCCACCTCATATTATTTAAGATTCACCCTTTTCCTAGGTACTTTGGCTGAAATCACTTTGAGAAGTACCATATTCTCCTTCTTGCAAATGTTGTATGCTACCATTGTTTGATTATTCTCTTCCTCGAGAAGATCTCCCTCTTCCTCTTTCATTATTTTATTTCCTACACAAATTTTCCTCTGCCTTGAGTATATACTAGTATACCTCCTCAACCATCCTCAACCATCCTCATTATCATCATGTAAACTTCATCTTATATGGACAATCATAGCCTATTTATGTACTTTGAAATCACCTTCTTATCATCTTCCACAAGACTAGCCTAAATGGTGAGCCTATATAAATCTTCCATGTACTCCTTCACACTCATATCCTTTTGTCTTAGGTTCTACAATTTCCTAAAAATACCTAATTGGTAGTTTTATGGTAATAATTTAGCCTTCAATTTAATGACCATTTTCTCTCATGTTTTGATCCTCTCATTTTATTTTATTTATATTTTAGTCATCACATGGTCCCACCACAAGGACGTAAGCTCTTTTAACTTTGTACTAGAAAAATTCATGCTTTTTGGGTTTTCTATTGACTAACAATCAAAATACTTCTCCATTTTAGAAATCTAGTCTATGAGCTCCTATAGATTCAAGATTTCATTATGAGATGGAATTTTTATCTTTGGGTTTTAGCCCATATTAGAAATTGTTTAGATCAATCGATCATTTGGTTGATCTTCTCTATCTTCATCTCAAGCTTCCATGTGGTTAGCCTCATCTTCTTTGTTATCACTAATATCCTCTAAATGAATACCTCTTTGAGTGGTTTTGATTTCTTCAAGTCAAGCGGTAATTATTATTAGCATCTAAGTGAAGAACACAAGCTTATACTGAGAGGGGGGTGAACAATATAAGACCACTTTTTACTTTTCTTTCCCAATCAATATTATGCAATGTAAAGATAGCAATATCAACAACAATAATTAAAAAAATGCACAAATAACCACACATAGTAGAGACACCAATTTAATGTGGTTCACCCAATTTGGGCTACTTTATGGAGAAAATATTTCACTAAAATTTTCTTAATCAATATCTTGGGAATCATTTCCTTATTAAAATATTTATGGACCTCTATCCAAAGGAGACACTAATAATCTAATCAAGTTCATGGATCTCTATCCACAGGAGAACTCCTTTCTTATTAACTCTGACTAGTGATATTCTAGAAGAACTGTTGTCCCACTACTCTGGCTAATGGATCTCTATCCACTGAAGACACATATTCTCACTGCCATGGCTAATGGATCTCTATCCACTAGAGACTATCATCCTCTATAATCTATCACCTTCAAAGCTCTATCTCAAATATACACTAAACATAGTCCTTCATTATAGTAAAAATATTCTCAATCTTTGTCTTTGGTCTGGCACAAAATTGTCCTCAAAGCTACACCAAAATATATCCTCGAATATGTACTAAACATAGTCCTTCGGTCTAGCATGAATCTGTCCTCAATATCTATCCTTTAATATGCACTAAAAATAGTCCTTCATTCTAGCACAAATATACTCAATCTCTCCTCAAGCCTTAACTCAAATCTTGACTTAATCACAAATAAACTCTACTAGATCTACCCCAAACCTTAACTCAATATTTGAACAAATCAATCAATCAAATCTACTCTCAAGTCTTCTCAAAGACTTGTATTAAATCTGCATTGTAAGATTCCATAAAAATCTCACACTAATCTATCCATAAGTTCTCTTTAGAACTTGTCCAAATCTTCTCAACAAGTCCTCACTAGAACTTGTCCAACTCTGCTCTCAAGTCTTCTCAAAGACTTATCTCAAATCTGCCTTGTAAGCTTCCACAAAAATATCACACTAATATATCCACAAGTCCTCTCTAGAACTTGTCCAAATATTCTCAACAAGTCCTCACTAGAACTTGTCCAAATCTACTCTCAATCTGTATTGTAATATTCCACAAAAGCTCACACAAATTTATCCACAAGTCCTCTCTAGAACTTGTCCAAATCTGCTCAACAAGTCCTCACTAGAACTTGTTCAATATCATAGAAAAATAAGGATAATTTTTAGAGACTCAATATGTTTCACATTCATCACAATTCTTAATCACTTTCAATCACTCTTTTAGAAACATATAGAGAATTTTTAGATACTCAATATGCTTCACATTCACCTCAATGCTCAATCACTTTCACTCACTCTTTTAGAAACATATAGAAGAATTGGTAGAGACTCAATATTATTCACACTCACAAACTCTCAGTCACTTTCAATATTTATTTTATTACATAAACATATAGAGAATTGTTAGAGACTCAATATGCTTCACACTCACAAAATCTCAATCACTTTCTCAAATCAATTCATAATATAGAATAATTTGTTTCATATAACTTGAGCTATCACTTCACACATCCACTTGACTAGGCTCAACCAAATCTACTCAATCAATCACTCAATGAAATAATCCTTACTCACAAATCCTAGTCCAAACATATGAACACTCGATCAAATGTTTCCAAAAATGCTTATCAAATAATCTCACATAACAATGATACTCATGTTCTTTGCAAACCCTAGTTCAAGTTCTTCACTCAACTTAATCACTTCAACAACAATGCTTATAAAATAAGGTTTTATCAACAAATCTCAATTCCAAAAAACCTTTAAGCATTAATTAAAAATACACTAAACAATGCTTAACTAAAAAATCCTTTTCACTCCAAATTTTCATTCACAACTTTCAAAAATCATTCACTGGGAAGAATATGCCCATACCTTTTATTGGATGTAAAGGTACCTTTAGAAAAAGCTATCTCAATCACAATTTCCTTCTTTCCAATTCCAATTGTTAGACAACAATATCACTTCAACACTTTCTCAGAAATATTCCTTAGACACAAAATAATAACAACTCAATTTATGCCTTATTGCTTCCTTTCCAAAATAACACTCATCATACCATACATGAAAAATAATTTCTTTGATACACCTTATAAACTCCAACTTAAAATAATATCCAACGCTTCACAAACACCTTACAATTCTTTCCAACCATTGAAGCAAATGGCATCAAAAATTTAATTTGCATAACCCTTATAACTCCCCATGCAACCTTATAAACCAAATATAATGCAAAAATTTAATTTTAATTTTTCAACAACCACTTCCAAAATTTTTGATGCCTAAATTCCAATGCATACCTTACTTTCCCCAAAAAGGGGTTTCGGCATGATTCGATCCGTCGTCTCCCTATGGCCTAAGTGCCTTAGCACTTGGGATCCCATCACATGGGCTATAGTCCCCACGTGAAGGAAAAATCACTTCCTCCACCTTATGCCTCATGCACCTTTTGAATTCTTCAAATTCCACTACTCTCTTCACTTTGTTGTAGCACACGTCGCAAGCAAATCACATTAATTTTCAAACAAAAGCATGGTAAGTTCTAAGGTGGGTGGATCCCCTGTTTTATACATGATTTGATTTTTCTCCCATGTCAACGCTTTTAGTAATTTGAATTAAAATTCAAATTATGATTTTAATAACCCACCTTTGAGTTAAAACATTAATATATATTAAATTTATAATTAATATTAAAACTAATTAATAATTAATGTACATAACTTAGGTTAAGTATATTAACTTATAAATTAATTTATAATCAAAATTATATTAATTAATTTAAAACCTCCTTTTATAATATTATAAATATATTATAATATTCTTCACTTGGGCATCTTCTTTTGAACTTTGGTCCACATCTGATCTCCTGAAACCTAACTATCTTGATCAACTAAAATTGAAGAACCTGAAACTGATGTTGTCCACTGAACTGCCACTGACTTGTGTTGAAAGCTTTACATCAATGACCACTCACTCTTGACATCAATGACAACTTATCTACTAAAAATGTCCAACACTAAGCTATTTCCATAGCTTGAGGACCTCATGGTCTCCCTATTCCATGTTGTACCATTATTACATTTTACATGTCCTAAATGATCTTCAGATCTAATATCCAAATGATGCAATGGCAACTAAGGGTAGTTGAAAACTTTTACTCAACACCTTATATCATCAAGGTTTTTTTTTAAGCAATAGCAAATAGCTCCATCATTGGCAAAGTTCAAAGAGATATTTCTTATTGACAATTATCTTTTATCTCCAAACAACTCTCTTTCACGATGGGTTTTTAAATGACATTCAACAATTGGTAGAAACTCTGACTATAAAACCCTACAATACATAACAAAACCTACAACACAATCATCTAAGATACAAGCAAGATTTGAACACAATGGTGCTAACACATTACGATAAATTGATTTATTTATTCATCATTGACAAATACTACCACATTTTCTACATAGAACATGTATGTAGCATGCAAATCCTTTACAAAAACATTTCTATGTATTTTTGGAGTTCTTTCTTATTCTCCTCAATTTCACCTATTGCTCTATGTTTCCTTTGTACATATTTATAATGAAAAAATATACATATAATAAGGGTAAAAAAACAATGTGCAAAAACCTACATTATAAGACTATATTCTCATACCATGCGCACTACCTATGGTTTTTAAAAACAAACCTATGTGTACAACCAATGGTTTGAAAACTATGTTTTCCAAACTATGCTTTCCAACACCTTTACTATGATGCTCTTGCACCATACTCACTAGGTAACAAAAATATTTCATGAGCCCCAACTCATGAAGTGTTATTACAAGCTACCACCACTCTAGCTTGGTTGCTTATACAAGACGAATTTTTATTTCTAGTCTTGGCCTTCTTTTGAGGATCAAACTTCCTCGTATAGAATGTACCCAAAATTTCCTTCATCTTCTCCCATTGGATTCTACTTGTGGCTTTCTCATATTGCCAACACATTATTTTGTGTTATCATGTCCTCCACAACACTTACAAGGATTTCGTTTCTAACACCTAGTTGCAATGTGTCCAAATATTCTACAGTGATTGCAATAAACCATTCTCAAACCTTGATTCCCTGTACTACTCCCTCCTCTCATATATTTAGTCTGACTACTTCCTATTATACTTGCATACCCAAGGCCTTCATTCCTTGTCCTTATTTATAGCATTGTGTGTATTTTCACACCTTTCCCATATTTTCCCAATCCTTCACCATGTACCTAATTTTTCTCATCAATTTGGATCTAATACCTATGGTGTGACATTAAAATTGCCCAAATTATCCATAACCAATCTAATATTGATCATCCTCATAATGTCCTTCACCACACTCTAAATTACCATTATCACTATCAACTCTAATAACATGGGCTTTGTCATGACTAACAATGACCTGACGAAGTTCATCTTCTACTCTCTTTACCACTTCTTTTCTCTTCCTTTTTATTCTTTTCAATAAAAAGCATTGACACACAATCATCATCATTGTCACTACTACTAGTGACCTATTTTAGTTGCTTCTTCCCCATCCTTATTCCCTTTCTTGTCTCCTTTATTCCTCATTCTTCATTTGTGTCATCTTATCATGGAATCTCGACCCAAGACTAGAATCTATGATGAACCATGCTCCTTATCACTGGTAACCCATAAAATAATATTAGCATATTATTCCAACAAATTCCTCACTCCATGTGGGATTTTATTCATATTACCAATTCTACCCTTTTCTGTGGGTTGAGTAATGAAATAAAAATATGCTTTTTTATTCTTCTTCCCCTTTAAGGATTATTTTATTTACCTTGGCATAATGTAGGATTGATGTCCAATTATTTCCCTTTGTCCTTCAATGGACTTAATATGTATCTTTTTCATCCTTGTCAATGGTGTAGGTGTTATCCCTTCCTTCATGCACTACCTTTTCATCAAACTACCACAATATTCCCAATAAGACATGATACACATTTATCAACATAATATCACATAGAATCACATCCTTATAAAATCCAATTTGGAGATCTACAATACATTTTTTAGTTACCAAGACTTGATGTCCCTTTTGCAACCATAACACTTTGTATGGATTTGGGTGTTCCATTCTCATCAACCCAAGTTTCTCCGCCATCTATATTAACACCAAGTTATCTCTATTATTGCTATCCATAATCAAATTATAGTATTTATTGCCTAATTTGTAAATTTTCATAAACAAGTTGCTTCTTTCCTTAGGTTCATACACCTCCTTTTTTGGTTTTAACAACACCCTACCTACCATAAGGAATTCTCCATGTTTTGGTCCTCCTATGTGCCTTGGTGAAGCAATATTCTCTTCCTCCACTTGTACAATTTGATTATGGGCTTCCCTTCCATATTCACTAATATTTTGTACTTGAGGAAAATTAAATTACCTATGTTCTTCAAAAATATATAGCACTTTCCAACAAAACCATGACATCTACCTCTATGAAATCCACCTTGTCCTCTTGATGATTCACTTTTTCCTATGTACTTTGGCTGAAATCACTTTGAGAAGTATCAACTTCTCCTTCTTTCCAATATTGTCCACTATAATTGTTTGATTTTTCTCTTCATCAAGAGGATCTCCCTCTTTGTCTCATATTATTTTGTTTCTTATGCAACAAATTATCCTCTTCCTTGAGTGCATATAGTTATACTTCTTCAACCATCCTCATTATCATCATGCAAAATTCATCTTGTCACCCATTTATGTACTTTGAAACCTTCACCTCCTAATCTTCCACATGACTAGACCAAATGGTGAGCCTATATAACTCTTCCATGTACTCCTTCACACTCATATCCTTATATATCAGGTTTTGTAATTTCCTAAAAATACCTAATAGGTAGTCTGATGATAGGAATTTAGCCTTTAGTTTGGTGATCATTTTCTCCCATATCTTGATCCTCTCCTTTCCTTTTCTTTATATTTTAGTTTACACATGGTCCCACCACAAGGAAACACGCCCTTTTAACTTTGTACTAGAAAAATTCACCCTTTTGGGATCTTATATTGACTCATAATTAAAAGACTTCTCCATTTTGGAAATCTAGTCTATGAGATCCTATGGATTCAAGCCTGTTGGCAATTTTGGGTACTTTGGGTACATTGCCTTTGCTCAAGTATATAAGTTGTCATTGATGTCAAGAAGCTTTTGAAGGAATTCGAATTGATGTCAAATAATTTGTTTTGATGAAGGTTACGGCATGACAGTTTCAAAGGTCTTTCGCAAACCCCAAGCCGACAGGTTCGAGAGAAAGAGCTCATAGTGAAAAAGTGTCGCGATATCGCGACATGTCGGGTTTTCATGACCTAAAGAAAAGAAAAGCGCTAAGGAGAAAAAGTGTCATGATATCATGACATGTCGGGTTTTCGCGACCCAAAGAATAGAAAAGAGCTAAGGAGGAAAAGTGTCATGATATCGCAACATGTCGCATTTTCATGACTTAAGTAGGAGAGAGAAAACAAGTTAGAAAAGTGTCGCGATATCGCGACATGTCACGATTTCACGAAGGGTTACAAGGAAAGCGTACAGAAGCTGAAAGCATCACGATTTCATGACAAGTTGCAAAGAATGCGTACGGATGCAAAAACTGTCATGATTTTGCGATAGGCAAAAAATAAAGCAGACAAAAGCAGAAGTGTCACGATTTCACGACAAAAAATGAAAGCAGGTCTTCTATAGGAGAAGTGTCACGATTTCGTGACAAAATCAGAGAGGAAGGCTATGAAGACAGAAGTGTCGTGATATCATGATAGAAGTGAAGACGAAGTCTACAGAGGCAGAAGTGTCATGATTTCATGACAAAAGCAGAAAGGAGGTCGACGAAGGGAGAAGTGTCACGATATCGCGACAAAAGCAAAGTTGATGCTAAAAAAGACACAAGTGTCATGATATCGCGACAAGATCTTAGTTGAAGTCAACAAAGGCTGAAGTTTCGTGATATCATGACAAAAGCCAAAAGAAAGTGTATGGTTGCAAAGGTGTCGCGATATCACGACATGTTGTAGTTTCGTAGCAAAAGCTATAGAAGAGTTACAGAGGAAGTTGAAGTCGACAAAGTTAAATGTGAGCCGATGAAGATTAGGGTTTGTAGCCAACAAATTTTAGGGTGGTGTAGCTGACTAAAGATCAGGGTTACAATTGACTAAGATTAAGGTTTTGATCTTGAAAGTGTTATTATAAAAGGTAGGTTGTTTTGAAGAGTTGGATGAGTTGTTAGTTATGACGTTCATAGATAGAGCGTAGAGTGAGAAGTTTGATCATCGAGAGTAGAGTGCGAAATTCGATCGAAGTGTGTAGAGTGAGCGAAGAGTTGTGGTGAATTGTTCTAAGTGCCGCTGTGATTACACAGACAGTGCAAAGGTTGAAGTTCGACCAAGTGCGGCTGTGAGTGTGCAGAAAGAGCAGAGGGCATAGAAAGCACAAAGGGAAAAGACAAATGTAGAGTTATGTTGTATGAGGACAGATGTGCACTGGTTCTTTGAGAAGAACCTGAGGACAGATTTGGCAAGTCTTTGAGAAGGCTTGTGTGCAAAGGATTGATTTGTTCAAGTGTTGGACAGATCTGACAGACAGAGGAAGACTTGTACTATACCGACTGACTATGTTTGGTATAGGTTGTTGAGCTACTGTGGATGTGATCATAGAGGGCAGAGGTCTCTTAGGCTAAGCATTGAGGATAGGAGGTCTTCGGTGGAAAGGAGTTCCACGTGTTTGGCAAGAGGTAGAGGTAGTTGATATTCTGAGGGATCATTTCCAGAGCAGAGGGGAAGGTATCTCCTTTGAGTAGAGGCTCATAAATTCAGATTGGGGGAAGGTATCTCCTTTGAGCAGAGGCTCATAAATTCGGATTGGGGAAAGGTATCTCCTTTGGGCCGAGGCTCATAAACATTGTAATTGGGAAGGATTCCCAAAGAACTTTGAGATAACTTTTAGAGAAAAGTTTTGTGGACGTAGCCCAGCCATTCTGGGTGAACCACGTTAAAATTGGTGTCACTTTATGGATGATATTGTCCATTTTTTTGAAATTGCTTTGGGTATATAGCTTTACTGTTTTGAAGTATAAAGGAAAAAGTAAAAAGAGGTCTTATACTGTTCACCCCCCCACTCTCAGTATAAGCTTGTGTTCTTCAAAGCCTATATTATAATATGCAATTTCTATATTTTAATTCTAGTTGTAGACATAAAAAATTAACCCATCCAAATGAATCAATTCTATCTTAGACCCCTAGCTAGCCACTCAAACTCGCTACATGTAAATTTGGGGCTCTTTTGCCTTCCCCCCTGGCCTTGTTTACATAGCTTTAGCAAATTCATGTCTAGTCTATACGAGGTGCAAATTTGGCTTGCTATATTTGTGCCTTATAATTATGAGACATGAATTTGACATTCTACGCATTTTGCTTACTAAAATACCTCCCCTTATCAACCTATTTTGGGGTTGGCCTTTACTCACAATGAATTTTTATTTTCCCATCCATTTACCCTCCAAACCTCTTATAAATAAGAGTTTGTATTCCCTAATCTTGATATAATTATTTCTAATGATATTATAACTATTTACTTGCTCATTTAATTATTCTATCAAGTGTTCTTCTACTATAATTTATTTTGATATTTGTGCTTTGGTGATTGCTACCCTTGGGGATTGAGTGGAGTCTTGATGATTGGAAACATCAACCTTCTTGGATTTCTTCTTCCACCTATTCATTACTCCTTCCTTTCTCCATTATCTCATTATGTTTTGTATTTGCTTTAGTTTAATTTACAAGTTTGTTTTCATTGTATTATGCTTAGTTTTTGTCATTTTGAGGCCCAAAAAGGGTATTTGAACAAAATTCATGACCTTACCATACAAGGCATGAATTTGGTAAGCCAAATTTATGTTCCTTATTTATGGGGCATGAATTTAATAAATTAGGTCTTGGGGCAAGTTTCACACCCCAAAACCTTAATTTACATTATGCATTTTTAATATTTTATTGTGACCATCCTATCTACATTTCATTTTACTATTACATATTTATTTTGCTTCGTTTGTGCATGTTACAAAGGTTAACGATCAATTTTACATTCAAATGGTTATCTAAAAGGACCAAGGGGGATTTACTATTGTCCCTCCAAGCTCAGTCTTATAATATCGTAAGTAGACCCCTAAATATTGATCAAAGTTTCTAGGTTTTATGAAGCTATTTTGTAGGCTTGGAGCCATTGGATACTCCGAATGCAAGATAAAGCTTGGTTAAAATTCCTAATAAGATAAGTATCCTAATATATCTTTAGTTTATTTGGTGGTTTATTTTATTCATTTATATTTAAATCCTATATGACAATAACAGGAAAAGCATTTGATTGAGTTTCTAGGCATTTGAAAGAACAAAAGAATATAGTGTGCATCTAGGGTTTTAATATGGTTTGTGCATTTTTCTTGGAACCTTGCTCAAATATTTTATTTTACAATCCTAGGATTATATATCATTGAATTAAAAAATCATACCAGGGTTAGCTCTTGTCTTTTTACATCTTGTGTGTCTCACATTATCCTTTCCTTTTCATAGTTTAGTTTAGAAAGACCAAATTATAGGTGTATGCTTAATGGAAACATCAAAAAAATCCACCCTAAACTTGGAGTGAGTCCTAAAAATAGTCCTGGTGAACATATCCTTTCATGTCCCTAAGCATAGAGAATATAACACACCCTTGTGGTTTACCTCTACTCCTAGTGGATCCAACTGAGAATCGTACACAATAGGGTAGTTTTTCCCCTCTACATATTTGGTGAAACTAATGTAAAAATATGTCTTTGTGTCTAAGATAGGAAGACTCTTCCTTTGTGTCCTATTGAAAAATTTAAACAAGACCACTAATTCTATTTGTTTAGTTCAGAAAATATTTAAAAAGCATCATAAAAATATTTTGTATTTTTCATTGGTCTTTAGTTCTCTTCCTTTTCCACTCTATCATTTCTCTCTCTCTCTCTTCTAATGGCTACCAACATTAGGAGTGGATAAATTATTTCATATTATGATGATATTTTTTAATAAGATGATTAGATTGTTAGAGAAAATCATAATCTAGAAGAGAAAGAAAATGAAGAAATTGATAATGACCTTGATCCTACTAATGGGTCCAATAGAAATCTTATGTTTAATTCATTTAAACATGTATATAATTTCTACAAGTATCACAAAGATACCTTAGATAAATCTATGGAAGAGGAAGCATGACTTAAAGAAGTTAGAACATATCATCATTAAACCATTTCCTCTTGAGATGTTCATAACAACCCCTTGACCAAATATTTGCATCATGATAATCTTGTTTGCAACCCAACATATGCTACTACTATAACCACCAACATTGGAATAATTCCACAAGTCCCTCCAACTAGTAGTGCATATAAATATTATGTTTAATTTCCTCCTCATTTAGCTAATTTCAATATTCATACTTCTATTCCACCAACTGTTAGTTATACTCCATTGCAAGATACCATATATCATAACCCATACCATAACAATTTCAATATCTCAAACATGAGACAAGTTTCCTTTCAATGGATCACCTATACCCCTCCCCTAGGGAACTTAAGGGCATTGCACAAAAACAATCTTGAAGTGCCAAGTTTAAAAAATATGGTGAAACAATTGGTTTCAAGAGTGGATATGACTCAACATCCTAGTTTTACCTATAACTATAGAGAAATGTGCAACCAGTCCTTAGACCCTATCATTGCCTCTAGGCCTTATTGTAAGTATTTTCCAATGTCGATTTTGCCTATCTATAATGGAAATGAAGATCTAATTGAGAATTTAAGAATGTTTAGAACATCATGCAATGATATCATATATGATGATATGTTATTGCTAAATATGTTCCCTAAGAGCCTTGGTGGTATGGAATTAGAGTGGTATTATCAATTGATTAATCATTATTTGAGGAATTTTTAAGAGATAATTGAAATATTTGTTCAATAATTTGGTGCTTATGTTGAAAAGAATGAGACTATGCAATATGTTTATATGTTGAAACAAGCTAAAGAAGAAAGTTTTTATGAATATTTCTCTTGTTGGAGGAGTCTAGTTGGACGTTTGAGATATACCTTACCTCCTTGAGACATGCTTGAGATATTTATTGGAAACTTACAAGAACCAATATCTTATAAATTTGAGACTACAACTATCACATATTTTGACCAAGCTATAGATCTAGCAAGAAGGGTAGAGAAAGCCCTTATCATAAGAGGTTAGCTTAAGATGAAATAATATAGGACCACAAAAAATCAATATAAGAACAAGAATGTGGTTGGTGATGAGGTAAGGAATAGTAGGCCTATTAATAGTGTTGTTAATACCCTAAAAAATATAGTGCTTAACCACCCCCAAAATCCCCACAAAGTAATTTCACAAGACTCAACATAACTATGATAGTGGTCTTGAAGTAGCTTTTGGAAGCTAATATGGTTGATTTACCTCCCATAAGGCAACCATATACGACAACTGATTGGTATAAACCTAGTCAACATTGTGAGTATCATAGGGTGGAGGGGAACTAGACAAACTCATGTAAGAGGTTGAAACATGTGGTTTAGGATCTAATTTATGAAGGTTACCTTGTCATAGAAGGTTCTCAATACAATCCTCTAACAAACAATCAACCTTCTACACAACAAAAACCCACAACTAATCAATACATAGGGATATTCCAATATACCCTCCATAACCATGGTCATTAGGAAACTAAGCAAGTGTCATATCTAAATGTGACACCTCCCTATGATAATATGGTTGGTATGATAGCAACAACTACAAGGCAGTAGGCACATAATAAACCAACTCAATATTTTAAGTAGGATATGAGTTCTTCATCCAACCCACCTTAGTTTTGAAGAATACCTAAAAAATAAGCATGATATTAGAAAAGTCTCCTTCATAGAGATCTAAAGTGTTGAAGCCTCAACCTAAAGTCTCCTTTGACATTCAAAAATAATTAGCTAGTACCTTGACTAAGATATCCATCTTAGACCTTTTACAAACTTCTCCTATTCATGGGGAAGCCTTGTTGAAGATCCTAAGACAACAATATGTTCCTCAAGACATCTCCCCTATTGTTGTAGCTGATGTTGTAATGTCTCTTGGGATACATCATATCACATTCTTGGATGCTAATATTTCTTCCTTACATGCATGGAAGGATTATTCCCTCTATATTATTGCATTTATTGGGGAAACATTTATCAAGAGGATTTTTATTTATTATGTTTCTTCCCTCAATTTATGCACATATAATTTTTTCCAAAGGTTTGGGTTAAAATGGAAATATTTAACTAAATCCGATGACATCATCAAAAATTTTAACAATGAGTTCCAAGAAGCTTACAATGTTGCATTTTCCTCCTTAGGGTTGGACCCAAGATATTAGATACCTTGTTCTATGTGGTGTATTACCCTACATATTTTAATCTAATTCTTAGAAATCCTTGGATCCATGTGATGCAAGTTGTCCCTTCTACTTTTAACCAATGAATTTAAGAATAAATTTCTCACCATTTTGGACAATCCTCACCCATTTGAATATTGTTCACTAGTTGAACAAACTCAATCTGATCTTCATTTATGTCCATTAGTTTCCTCATCTCACGACTAAGAAATTTGAAAATTTAAAGGTGAGTGAGGAATATTTAATCAAATTTTCATCATAAGATCAAGTTATTCCTCATCAGGAGCCTCTTCTAAGGATATCTCATCAAGGTTTGGAGTGGAGTGTTGAGAATGAAAGACCATCCTATCCCTCTTTGTTAGTTGGAACCCCAAAGGATTATGCTATAGGTGATACTCTTTATGAAATGGCTCATGAGAAAGTCCTTCAAAATGGCATATAATTTTATGGGTTAGTCCCTTGCACTACGTAGGTTGAGTCTTCTAGTTCTCAAGAGGACTTTGGTTCTATGTCTCTCAAGGATCTTGAGCAACTAGGAGTGATTCCTACCCCACCTCCTCTTGAGGATGAGTCATCCATTCTCATTTATGAGACCATAGATGTTAGAATAGGTTCTGAGGAAACCCCTAGGATCCTTAATCTAGGTAAATCCTTGTCCATGGATGAGGAAGAGTAGTTGACCAATCTATTTTTTTCATGATATTTTTGCCTAGTCATATGTCAACATGCCAAGGGTTGATCCCTCTCTTGTTGTGCATCATTTGGTAGTTTTCCCTAGTGCTAAGCCTATTAATAAAAAACATAGGAAGATGCATCCTAAGTGTAGGTCAAAAGTTGGTTACATCCATACCCAGTCAAAATCTCACAAAAAATTGACTAAGTATGAGGAAAAATACAAAAGCACTAAAAATAGAGTAAAATGAAGAAAGCAAGTGATTCGATCTTCCCAACATGCTTTGTATTTTCTACATAAATTAGGACATATAAAAATGGAGAAGCATTGTGAATAGGGTAAAAAAAATAAAGCACTAATAGGTAGGCAAATTCAAAGAAGTCTTACGGACCCTACTTCTCGACTTCCTTTATAGCTAGCACATGGAAGGAAAGTGCTAAAAAAGACCTAAAATTGAGAAGCATTGAAATGAACCCAAAAGTAAGAATTCTAAAAAACCACACTTATCAACATCATTTGTATCTAGTGTGTGGAAGGAAAGCACTAAAAAAGACCCAAAATTGAGAAGAGCTAAAATGAACCCAAAAGTAAGAAGTCTAACGAACTGTACTTCTCAACTTCCTTTGTAGCTAGCGCATGAAAGGAAAGTGCTGAAAAATATCCAAAAATAAGAAGCTCTAAAAAAATTGAAAATGTGAGAAGAATTGATAATAGCACTTTCTCATACACAATGTATCAACAACACAAATCTAAAAAGCATGAGAAAAGGTTACTAGCCAAAGCAATGCAAAGTTGCATCTTTGTTCCTTCTTTATTAACACCACACAAACGAGAAACAATGCTACAAATATATGATGGTCAGATCTATGACCGAAATTGAATTTTTACATCCTTGAATGGTTTCCAACACTTTTTCACACATAATATAGAAGGCAGAGAGAAAATTTAAATTGATGCCTTAAAAACCAAATCAAAGCAGTTGCAGTCCAAAACCTTCTAGAACACTCTATTAAACCGTAATAAATTGTGCGATCGGTAGAGAGGAATTGATTTCAAGAATCATCAATGATGATGATGAACTCAACTAGAAGACCATTTCAATAGGACCAGGAGGGTGTAGTTGATGGGAATCATGAACAACAAGTAGTTAGAGAGATACCGAGAGAATAAAATTTCTCTGTAATGCTTAAGAATAAAATGAATATTGTAAAACCTATATATAAGGACAACAAACTCCTTCCAAATTCTCAACTCTAGAGTGTTTTATTGCACCACTGTGTAAATATCTACAAATTGATGAATGAAGAATTACAAGGGGTGTCACTTCAAATTTATGCCTATGTTGAATGGTGGACTTGATTCTTCAATATTATCTTGTCTTGTTGGTATGGTTAGTTTATTCTGTTAATTTGAAAATCTAACTTAGAGTAGATCAAGTTGATTGTTTTTGCATACATGTTTATCAAGAAATCTATTTCTATCAAATTAGGGTATTGATATTATTCTATTAAAATTGGATAATCAATATTTCTAGATATTTTGAATAATTCTTTGAACATGCAAAAACCATTTTAATAACGTAAATGCATAATTTTTGAAGGTTGTTAATCCTCTAGGATGCTTTCTAAAATTATTTGTTAGAAGATATTGTACAAATGTATATGTTGTTAACTTCACCCATTCATATTAAATCCATTTGTTTCTAACCCTACCATTTATATCCCTAAGCTTTCTATATTTGACCTAAATAGAGTTAGCATTCATTAAGTTGACAAGTAGCTAGCCTTCTTTGGAGGTTGATTCAAAGTAGTTTAATTCTACCAATGTTTATTCTGGTCTATGATCGGTGGATGCTCGTATTTAAATTCCAAGAGATGAAGATCATAGTTCTAGCGTGAGCTAGATGAAAAAATAGGCTACAACAATTTTTAGCATGCTCGGTGGGACCTCATCCACATAATATTAGAAGATCAGGGTAGTGGTGACCCATGGTTTTTCAAGAAATTCAAATCTACCTAGTGAATCTGCTTTAAAGGGTCCCAATTCAGAAACTTGTTGCCTTTAAAATCATACAATATTTGTGATACAATAAAAATCATCCAATAGGTTCAAATATATAATTGTCTTGTTTCGATAGTTAACAATATGGTGATTTTTTTGGAGTGAAAACTTGGGAACCATCATGGGTTTTCATTTATCCCTTAAGAATTAAGTATCACATTCTAAGTTAAAATGGTTGATAAATATTACCCACCATGGTATGATACATGAACGTTAAATATCTCCATTCTACATAAAATCTTGAATATCACTTTGAAAAATATGCCTAGCTACGAAGGGAAATAAAAATAAGCTAAAGAGCATTATCGAGATATAGCATGGTTGTCCTCAATCTACAATGTTGTGGAAGAAGATATTATTTTTTTTTGATTGGTTGAAAGGGTGTTGAAAGGTCCCTGAACCTTGTACAAGAGGTTTTTACATGTTTTTCAAGCCGACCGAGGAGGCCCAAGAGCTAAAGATCAAAGAGAAAGCAAAACACCACCCGAGGGAAGGTGTCGCGATATCGCGACCAGTTACGTTTTCGCGGCCCACAGCATAGGGAAAAAGCAAGGAGGAAAGGATGTCGCGATATCGCGACATGTTGCACCGTTGCAGCCAAAAGAGGAAGAGATGTCACGAAATCGTGACAAGAAGCAGCATCGCAGCCGAAGGAGAGAAAGTGTCGCGATATCGCGACATGTTGCAAGGTTGCTGCCAAAAGAGAAGAAGTGTCGCGATATCGCGACAAGTTGCAAGGTTGGTGCCAGAAGAGAAGAAGTGTCGCGATATCGCGACATGTTGCAAAATCATGGTCGAAGAGAAGAAATGTCATGATATCGTGACATGTTGCAAAATCGCGATCGAGGAGAAAAAGTGTCGCGATATCGCGACATGTTGCAGCAAGGCGGCCGAAGAGAAAAAGTGTCATGATATCGTGACAAACTGCATCATCGAGGCCGAAGAGGAAAAGTGTCACGAAATCGTGACATGTTGCAAAATCTCGATCGAAGGGAGAAGGTGTCGCGATATCGCGACATGTTGCAAAATCGCGGTCGGAGAGAAAAAGTGTCGCGATATCGCGACATGTTGCAAAATCGCGGCCGAAGAGAAAAGGTGTCACGATATCGCGACATGATGCAGAATCACGGTCGAAGAGAAAAAGTGTCGCGATATCGCGACATGTTGCAACATCGCGGTCGAGGAGAAAAAGTGTCGCGATATCGCGACATGTTGCAACATTGCGGCCGAAGAGAAAAAGTGACGCGATATCACGGCAAACTGCATCATCGAGGCCGAAGAGGAAAAGTGTCGCGAAATCGTGACATGTTGCAAAATCTCAGCCGAAGGGAAAAAGTGTCGCGATATCGCGACATGTTGCAAAATCGCGGCCGGAGAGAAAAGGTGTCGCGATATCGCGACATGTTGCAAAATCGCGATCGGAGAGAAAAAGTGTCACGATATCGCGACATGATGCAGGATCGCGGCCGAAGAGAAAAAGTGTCGCGATATCGCGACATGTTGCAACATCACGGCCGAAGAGAAAAAGTGTCACGAAATCGCGACATGTTGCAAAATCACGGCCGAAGAGAAAAGGTGTCGCGAAATCGCGACATGCTGCATCATCACGACTGAAGCGGAAAAGTGTCGCGATATCGCGACATGTTGCAAAATCACGGCCGAAGAGAAAAAGTGTCACGATATCGCGACATGATGCAAAATCGCGGCCGAAGAGAAAAAGTGTCGCGAAATCGCGACATGTTGCAAAATCACGGTCGAAGAGAAAAAGTGTCGCGATATCGCGACATGTTGCAAAATCGTGGCCGAAGAGAAAAAGTGTCACGATATCGTGACAAGTTGTAACGTCGCGATCAAAGGAGAAAGAAATGTCGCGATATCGTGACAAGTTGCAACCTCACAGCCAGAGGGGAAAGAAATGTCGCGATATCGCGACATGTTGCATTTTCACTGCCAAAGGTGAAAAGTGTCGCGATATCGCGACATGTTGTAATTCTGCTGTCGAAGGAGAAGGAGGAAGGAATGTCACGAAAACGCGACCAGTTTCATGAGCAAACCAGACCAATCCCCTGCCAACACCTCACATTGTGCAGACATTGCCACTTATAGAATCATTCCTTAGGCCAATGGGGAAGGAGTCTCTCCATACTTGAATGTCAGATTCGCCGACTCCCTTGTTAGCAAGCCAGTCCGCAGCTTTGTTTCCTTCCCGGTATTGATGCTTAATGACTAATTCTGGGTAATTGCCAACTAGAGCCTTGCATTCTTGGAAAATCGAAGCAAGGGCCCAGGGAGGCATAGCAGTCCCATTGAGCCAGTTGATGCATTGCAGCGAGTCTCCTTCGATGATAAGTTTGTTGATGGTCAAACCTTCCAAGAGAATCAAACTTTGGAGCAGAGCCCGTGCCTCTGCCATATTGTTGGATTGAATTCCCAGGTTCTGGGCAAAGGCCAAAATTATTTCTCCTCTGTGGTTTCTAAGAATTCCTCCTCCGCCAGCCGCTCCAGGGTTGCCTTTGGCCGCACCATCGAAATTGAGCTTGTGCCACCCAGTAGGTGGTGAGACCCACTTGATGACAGACCTATCAACAGAAGTACGGGGCGTGGCAGAGAAGTTAGAAAGATTGAAGAGTTTGGTTAGGTCTGATTCAAGGCCAGGAGGGGGGGTTTGGAAGACGAAACCAGAGAGGCATTCTCCGTAGCAAGGGCCAAGATTTTGGCAACGATAATCTTCTTATCAGTGGCTTGATTTTTGAAAATTTTGGCATTTCTCTCTAGCCATATCTGCCACAGGGAAATGTGGAGGCAAGCTTGCCACATGAATTTAAGTTGGTTGCTCTTGAAAGGTCGAGGCCATTGCTAAAAAAGGAGGGGAATGGAATGAGGGAGGGCTATGGAGATGTCGAAGGTGTTAAGAACCTGGTTGAGAACTACTAGAGAGAAGGGACATTCCAAAAAAACATGCGAAGTTGACTCACAGGCATTTTTGCACAGGATGCACCAATTGGGAATGAGTAACCCTCTGATTATCAAGTTGTCAGTGGTGAGGATTCTATTTTGGATGGCCAACCAACAAAATAATTTGACCTTGGGAATGATCTTGGGGACCCAGACCTGATTCGATAAGTCCCGACCATCAGTGGGAGGTTCTTGACTGTAGTAAGCTGATTTAACAGTGAAATTTCTAGAATCTTCAAGGTTCCAGACCATGGAATCATCTTTGTGTGAGCTGGGGATGATGCAAGTCCTCAACAAGTTTTGTAACCGCCTGAGCGCCTCGGTGATATGCCTTGGCCCGTTAAGAGCCAGATGTTTCCATTCAGGTCTTGTGGTACCTGGGTTAATGAAGTGACACACCTTATCTCCAAAGGTGGCTTCGATAGCCGTCTTGAGCACTGCAAGATGCGGATCTTGGCTGAGAGGTTTATCACGGATCCACGGGTCATCCCAAAAATGAATGATCATTCCAGTTCCTAGACACCACCTTAAGCCTTCCATGATGATCTTCCTTGTTTTGGTAACTCCATTCCAGAAATGGGATCCGATAGGAAGGTTGTGCTCTCCAAGAAAGGAAACCTGATGGAGGTACTTAGCTTTGATGATATCAATCCAAGTGACTTTTTCATTGATGGTAATTCTCCATGACTGCTTGGCAATGAGGGCCATGTTCATCCGCTTGATGTCTCTGAATCCGAGTCCTCCATCCTTTTTCTTGGAACAGACCCTATCCCAGGCAACAAGAGAGAATTTATTCTTGTTTTCGTTTCCCGCCCAAAGGAATCTACGTTGAATTTGTTCAATTCTTTGGCAGATGGTAGCTGGAGCTTTGAAGATAGATAAGAAAAAAATGGGAATACTTTGCAGGCAAGCTTGGACCAGAGTGGCTTTGGCTACCTGACTGAGCATTGAGCTTTTCCAACCTGCAAGTTTCTTGTTGAGGCGATCTAAAACAGGGTTCCACATAGCCGAGACAGATCTGCCATGGAAAAGCGGTAATCCAAGATAAGTAGTTGGGAGGCTCCCAATGTTGCACCCAAGGATCTCAGCAATTCTATTTTTCCTATGAATGGGAGTATTGAGAAAGTATAGCTTGCTTTTGCGGTAGTTGACTTTCTGGCCAGCCGCCTCTTCATAAGAATCAAGAATGTTCTTAATGATTTTTGCTTCGGGAACGGAAGCATGAGAGGATAGAATAGTATCATCCACAAACTGTTGATGGGATATGGCATTGGTTGTTGAGGCTGGTTTGATCCCGGAGACAAGACCACTGTTGCAGGCAGCTGTAAGGGTTCTTCCAAGGGTTTCGGCCAAAATGATGAAGAGAAAGGGGGACAGAGGGTCCCCTTGATGGATGCCTTTGAAACTTTGGAAGAAACCTACGGGTGAGCCATTGATAAGAATAGAGAACCAAGCAGTCGATATACATTCATGAACCATCTTGATCCATTCTTTATGAAACCCAAACTTCTCTAGGACCTCGAACAAGAATTTCCAGGAAACCCGATCGAAAGCCTTGTTCATGTCAAGCTTAAGGAACATGCTGGGTTTTTTATTTTTAGATGCCGAGTGGGCCAATTCGTGGATGGTTATCACTCCATCCGAAATGAATCTGCCTTTGACCGAGCTCCCTTGGCACTGATCGATGATGGAGGGAAGGATGTCTTTCAACCTATTTGCCATAACTTTGGTGATAAGTTTGTAGATGACACTGCAGAGACTAATCGGTCTGAAATCAGAGAGAGAAGCACGATCGTTGGACTTGGGTATTAAAACAATGAAAGTGGAATTGGCCTCTCTCGGCATATTTTTGGCTCTCTGGAAGAACTTAACCACAGCAACAACATCTTGGCCCACAATATCCCAAAAGTGTTGAAAAAATTGGGGTGGGAAGCCATCAGGTCCAGGGGCCTTATCAGGTTCCATTGCGAACAGAGCTTCTTTGATCTCCTCTTCAGTGAAGCATTGAAGCAATTTCTCATTATCATTGTTAGACACCAACTTTGGGATGTTCTGAAGCAGAGAACTTGCGGTGCGGGGATGGCAGTCAATGCTTGGTCCTAAGATTTCCTGGAAGTGGCACACAACTTCCTGTCTGATTGCTTGGATGTCAGAGACAATGGATCCATCAGCCTTGGTCAACTCAGAGATTTTATTTGAGCCTCTGTGACGCATGGTGGAAGCATGGAAAAACTTCGTGTTGGTGTCTCCTTCTTTGAGCCAGAGGTTTCTAGATTTTTGCCTCCAGTAGGTCTCTTCCTTAGCCAGGGCATTGTGAAAATTAGAAAGGAGGCTTTTTTCTTCAAGGAAAGTTTCGACCCTCAGATCTCCTCCCTGAATCAGATTTTCCACCCTTTTCAGCTCATCCATCAGATGCTTTTTCTCAGTGAAGAGGTTGCCGAAAACATCCTTGTTCCAGCATTTCAGCTTGAGTTTGACCGTTTTCAGTTTGAGGAACAGATTCGTGAGAGGGTTTGGACAAAGGTTTTGCTGCCACCATTGTCGAATACACCGACCTAAATCTGGATGAGTGAGCCACATATTTTCAAACCTGAAAGGGGTTTTGAAAATTTGTTGGGGGTGGGAACAATCCAAAATTAAGGGATTGTGATCTGAGCCAATTTTTGGGTGACTATGAAGCCTGGCATCGCCAAAAATAGGAATGAGTTCTTTGGATAAGAGAAATCTGTCAAGCCGGATTTGGATGTGATGGATACCCACACGTCTGTTGCTCCAAGTGTAGTTGGACCCTTGGAGCGGCATGTCCATTAGCTCGTTGTGGTTGAAAAATTCATTGAAGTCTTCTATGCAGTTGTTGGTGATCGGATTGCCTCCTTGCTTATCAAACAGGTGAAGGGGAGCATTGAAATCGCCACAAAGCATCCATGGAAAGTCTACAAAATTGTTGCGCATTGCGGAAATGTTATCCCACAGCAGTATTCTATTGACAGG
The DNA here is from genome assembly GCA_028583015.1 of Wollemia nobilis. Lineage (NCBI taxonomy): Eukaryota > Viridiplantae > Streptophyta > Pinopsida > Araucariales > Araucariaceae > Wollemia > Wollemia nobilis. Next base: position 13,696,447 of record JAQPPZ010016436.1, on the reverse strand, counting down.
ACTGTTAGGTCCATAAACATTGGTGGCGATCCATTGGAGGTTAGTGACTTTATTGGTAAATAGAATGTTGATGGTTCTGTCTGAGACTGAAAGAACCCTCCCTTCAATGGTTGTCGGATCCCATAAACATAGGAGACCCCCAGATGCCCCTGTGGAGGGACAAAAGGCAAAATTGTTGTCTTCCCAGATTAGCTTGCAAACTTGAGTGCTGCTATTCTCGTCTAGTTTGGATTCTTGGAGGAACATGATATTTGGTTTTAGATTTTTTCTTACTGATTTAACAGTTCTCTGTTTTGCAGTTCCGTTGAGGCCTCTGACATTCCAGGAGACGAACTTCATCGAGATGATTTGGAGTTTGCTTTGCGGCCTCTGCCTCTCCCTTGAGATGGAGTAAGTTTGGGTCTAACTTCATCCTCATCTTGGTGGGTTGTGATGGGGTGTTCAGAAATGGGGCCCAAGGTGGTAGGCACTGAGCCATCGGCCATTTCGATCTCAGCTGCTTTGGCAAGATTTTTTGCATTTGTCGGTCGTCCCCTTCTCTGTTCTTTGTTGACGTCTGCTTTGGGTGCGGGAATGGGAGATTTCAGCGGGCTAGAGGTTTGAAGGATGTCGGTGGAGTCAGTCCGATGGGGGGATGAAGAGCGGGGAGACTGGCACAGGGCAACAGACTCAGGGGAAAGGGAAAGGGGATGGCCCTGAGTCGGGGGAGGGGTGGGAAGGGAAGAGGGAGGTGTGAGGGACCAGAGTCGGTGGGTGAGTTTGGAAAGGTCATTGCAGACTTTCCTTTGGACAAGGGAGACTGAATCAAGGTGGGTGTGGACGAGACGGTTAGATCTATGGGTAGGTCATCAGGGATGTCCTCTCTAGTATGAAGATTATTTAAGGGAGCAAAATGATTAGATCGAGAAGGCAGAGCACTTACATTGTTGAGTTTGACATGATTTGAAGCAGAGGTTTTAGGAGGGCCTGCAGAACGGCCATGTCCTCGGCCAGAAGCCTTTTTTTGGGTGGTCTGGATCTGAGTATCCATCTTTCAGCCCGAATCTCTAGGGGTTTCTTTTTTTTGGGAAGGGCATTGAGAGGCCAGATGGCCCTGAGTATTGCACTCCAAACAAAAAGTGGGCTTGTTTTCATACTCAACTCCTTGACGTCTTCTATAGCTCCCGTAGTTGATGTCGATGCAGGTAGGCAGAGCCGAATCCAGATTTGCCATGACACAAACACGAGCATAGGTCATTCTGGTTTTGGCTCGGGTAGCAGGGTCAATGGCGACCAAATCTCCAATCGGTTGAGTGATGCCTTTGAGTGCATCATTGTAGAAGAACTATGGGGGGAGCCCATGAAGTTTGATCCAAATTGGAGCGATGTTGATAGACTGAGTTTCAGGGTCAAAGTCTTCCCCCCATCTCCGCAAAAATAGGCTGCGACGGCCGAAAAACCATGGCCCTCCGGTAAGAATGCGGTGGGTGTCAAGGGCATTGTTTAGCCTTATCATGAAAAACCCCCTAGGAAAGGCCACTAACTCCAAGCTGCCCGAAAGCCGCCATTTGGATAGAGCCCACTCGTGGATAGTTTCCATATCAGGTCGAGCACCGACAAATTTCCCAATGAGAGAGAGAGACTCTTGGAAGATCAGTGGCTCCATAACCTCACTCGAGAAAGAGACTTCAGTGCCCATTACAAAGAAGGGCAAAGGAGTTTGGAAAGAAAATGCTCCTGATGAAGACCTAACTTTGTTCGCAAAGGATGAAGACCAAGGAGGTACTTTGGAAGGAGAGGAGTGTGAAACCCTACCGTTTTCAGAGCGGTTCCTGTCGCTATCCGTCGGTTTCATCATGCCGTTTGGGTCTTCATCGAGATTCTCACTGAGTGGGCCTGTAGTAGGCCCAACAACACTTGCAGGACCCGAGGACTTTCCTGCAACACCAGCTCCCTCCAACGTCACCATCGTCCCTCCATCGTCGCTCCCGCCATCGCCATCGTCCATCGTTGCTCCCCATGTATAATCCAATATTAAAACTTGGGAAAAATTTGGCTACTAATTTTATATTTCAAAGGGAAGGTACTGTTATGGTATAAATATTTGGAAAGTAGAAGTATCAATAGTTGGGAAAAATTATCTAAAGATTTCATTGAAGAATTCGATGATCCTGGAGATCCCCTTTTATTGCTCACTCAATTTGTATTTATGAAGAGAGATCTTTGGGAAAGTAGGCCCAAGTTTAACATATGTTTCAAACAAACATGGGAAATGATTCCCCAAGAATACCGACCTTCCCAATAACAAGTATATCTCTATTACATTCATATATTTTATCCTAATCTAAGTATCTTGGTCCAGCAATCTAGAGAAAGGAGGTTTCCTCAAATTTTTAAAGAAGCTATCAGAGCTAAAAATATATTAATCATGATCGACAAGCTTCCACCTAGAAGTAGTTTTTTCATCCTCAGTAATAGATTTGATGAGTATCCAAGCATGGGTTCACACCTAAAATAAAAAGAGGATTGCATTCTTGATCACTACATAAATTATTGTCTAACAGAGCTAGAGGTTGGTTCGAGAGAACAATATCTCGTTGAGAAAAATGGATACCAAAAAATGGATCCACCAAACAAGAAAAATTTTCAAAATTGTGGTGATAATAAATTTGAACAAAACTTGGCTTTGACATGAATTAAAAGGATTAGTTCTATTAAATTATAATTCCTACTACCTAAATAACAAGCAATAAATTCATATCAAGATCGGGATATCAGCCATAGGGTGAACAAAATTTGATAATCCCCAAACACCCTTGGTTCAAAAACAAAGAATGACAAGATCTTGCAGAGATTTATTTTTTCCAGCCCTAAATCTATAGCAAAGAAGAGAAAAGGTGGAACTATTTCAAAATCTACTCGAAATTCCTTTGCCATCTAAACAAAGTTTGAGGGAATATTTGCTAGTAAGACCAGAAACCAATTTGGTTAACATCTATTTTAGGATTGAAGGAAATACCCCTTTATCTAAAAATGGGATAGGTTATCTATCTATTTTTGTAGGAGGAGGTATTTTACATAATTGTATAATCGAACCAGATGTTGAAGTATCAATAATACCCCTGAATATCTAAAAAAATTTGAATTTAAATATGGAAAAAGTACAAGCCCAATGGCTTAAATTTAAAGAAGAAGTGTCAAAGTTGTAGGAATTTTGATGCACTTTGTGATAATGTTACACAAGAAACCCGACCTAACAATGGTGCATAATATAATTGTGATAAATATTCCTCCATTTTTTGGTATCTACCTCTCTGAGTATGACTTTAACAAATAAATATTTTACATTGAGGATAGGAGACAACTGATTAAAATAATCGAAGAAAGAGGTAGGTTTAAAACATTTTGCAAAGATCTTCATCCTTTCATAATAGATTTATATGAGCAAATTCAGACCTACATGCCTCTAGAGGTTAGTAATAATGATAAATCAACAAAATATGTTTTATTCAGAGGATATTCAGTACCATGTTGTTCTTAGTAGTATTATCAGTGGAGGATGATGATGTCCCCACATCAAAGATCGATGGATGACCCCTCTTTTCCATTTTATAAAAATAGTAAGATAAATGTACCATATCCGAACTTGATACCTCTGAATTTACATGTGTGAATATCTACAAGAAAATGTGATGAATTAGAAATATTACAAAGATATACTATGTAAAACTTCTAAGGCTGAAGAGTCATCACTGGTGATGCTCATTCTTGACCCAAATAATGAAATAAAATATGCTTCTCATACAAAGAAATCTTAGCAATTATCAAATCAAGGGTATGAAGAAAAGCATAAATTTAGAGTCATATGGTTAGGACAATGTAGGTTCAAGGGATGATCTATAATTTTTTGTTTAGTTGGGCATGGGCTCTACTATGCCAAATTTTGTATACATAGTCAATAGGTTAATAAAGGGCTAAATATTATTAAAATAAATAAAGCAGGACAATTCCTTGATGGGATATAAGCCTTGTGTCTCATAAGAAAGATGCTATGCAGATGTCTATGACCTTGTTATAATAAAGATGTGTCTCAAAATGCATACATGAAAAGATATAAAGAGGGCTACATGGTGGAAGGAGTTGTTTTCGAGTAATTCTTGAAATAGAGGGAAATGATGAAAATCCATACAAATGCCTATATCATGGTAATCCGTCTACCTTGGAAGCTCCTTTGTGCCTTTATAGAATATACATATACAATTTTTACCTCGATGGAGTATACATATGGAGGTATTGTATCATAAGCAGTTTTATAAATTTTTGTACCTCCAATTATCTTAATTCCTTCTCTAATTTTCCCATTCCTTATAATTTTTATACCCCTATCTTTGAATCTTCTATATAATATTACTTTTCATTCTCTTCCTTATTTCCCTCTCATGTCTATTATATCCTCTTGATCCTTATTCTATCCCTCTCATTTCCTTTTGTTTTTCATGTGTATTATGAGGTTTATTTTTCAACCCCTAAATCCCCACATATCATTGTTAAAATTTGAGTATCACTCTATTCTATTTTCTCCCAAATATATAGTTGTCATTCCTGGTGTCCTTTACCTGCCATATGGTTCAACAAATAATTACTCATGCGTTCCCAAAAGAAGTTATGCATTCAAAGATAAGGCTCTCTGAGTTCTATAACTTTCCAAGTAAAGTTCCTCGAGAGGAACCATACTATAGGCCAAAAATTAGCTACATACATACCTAGCCAAAATATCACAAAAAATTGACTAAGTATGAGGAAAAACACAAAAGCACTAAAAATAGAGTAAAACAAAGAAAGCAGGTGAGTCGAGCTTCCCAACGTGCTTTGTATTCACTACACAAATGAGGAGGAAATTTAAAAACAAATAAGCACTACAAATAGGGTGAAAATAATAAATCACTAACAGGCACGTAAATTAAATAAATTTATCAGACCATGCTTCTCAACTTCCTTCGTAGCTAGCACATAGAAGGAAAGTGCTAAAAAAGACCCAAAATTGATAAGCACCGAAATGAACACAAAATTAAGAAGTCTAATGGGCCGTGCTTCTAGAATTCTTTCGTAGCTAGCACACAGAAGGAAATCACTAAAAAATATCTAAACTACGAAGCACTGAAATGAATCCAAAAGTAAGAAGTCTAACAGACCACTCTTCTTAAATTTATTTGTAGCTAGTGCATGGAAGGAAATAACTAAAAAATATCCAAAACTAAGAAGCACCAAAAAAAGGGAAAGTGTGAGAAAAATGGAGAATAGTGCTTTCTTGTCCACCGTGTATCAACAATACAAATCTAAAAAGTGTGATAAAATGTTACTAGCCAAAGCAATGCAAAGTTGCATCTCTCTTCCTTCTTCATTAACACCGTGCAAACGAGAAATAGTGTTATAGTTATCCAATGATCAGATCTACGACCGAAGTTTAATTTATGCCTCCCTTAAGGGTTCATAATGATTTTACATGTGTAATCTAGGAGGTAGGGAGAAAACCAAAACTAGTGCCTAAAAAGTCGAATCAAAGTAGTTGCAGTTGATAACCTTCTAGAACACTATGTTGAACCAAAATCAATTGTGATATTGGCAAAGAGGAATTGATTTAAAGAATTACTGATGGTGATGATGAACTCAACAAAAATGTTTTTGCAAAATGACTAGGAGGGTATAGTTAGCGGGCGTCATGAACAACAAGTGGTTAGAGAGATCATGAGAGAATCAAATTTCCTTGTAATTCTTAAGAGTAAAATGACTATTGTAAAACCTATAAATAAGCGCAACAACCTACTTCTAAATGGTTGGATCTAGAGTGTTTGCTTGCACCACTATGTAAATATCTACAAATTGATGAATAAAGCATCACAAGGAATATTTACCTCAAATTTGTGCCTATGTTGAATGGCGTACTTGCTTCTTAGATATTATCTCGTCTTGTTGCTATGGTTATTCTATTCTATTAATTTGAAAATCTAACATAGAGTAGATCAAGTTAATTGTTTCTGCATACATTTTTATCGAGAATTCTATTTCTATCAAATCAAGGTATTGACATATTCTACTAAAATTGGATAATCAATATTTCTAGATATTTGGAATAATTTTGTGAACATGCAAAACCCATTTCAATGATGTAAATGCATAATTTTTGAATATTTTTAATCTTCTAGGATGCTTTCTGAAATCATTTGTTAGAAGATGCTATGTATATGTCTATGCTATTAAATTCACTTGTCCATATTAAATCCATTTGTTTCTAACCCTACCATTTCTATCCCTAATATTTCTATGTTTGAGCTAAATAGAGTTAAAATTCATTAAGTTTACAAGGAGCCAACCTTATATGGATGTTGAATCAAAGCAATTTTATTCTTCCAATGTTTAGTCTGGGTTGTGATTAGTATGTGGTCACCTTAAAATACCAAGAGATGATGATCATAGTTCTAGCGTAAGCTAGATGATACACTAGACTACAACACTAAGGTCACCTTTTTAGTCAAGGAGAATCTCCAAAAACTCATTGACATAAATTTTATAAAAGCTATCGACTATTCTAATAAGACCTCCAATATTGTTCCAATGGATAATAGGATGAGAACAATTATGATATCTACTAACTTTTGAGACATTAACTTAGAATGTCCCAAGGATAATTTTTCCTTGCCCAACATTAATTAGATCGTAGATTTCACTACCAAATGAGTCATGCTCTCACTTATGGATGGTTCCTAAAGATATAATTAAATCATGGTTATCCCTGTGGACTAGGCCAAGACAACTTTCATCACACCATGAGGCACCTTCTATTATAAATTCATGTCTTTTGTCTTGAAGAACATTGGTGCCACATATTAGAAGCTTGTGAATTTTGCTTTTCATGACATGATGCATGCTATTTTATAGGATTATGTGAATGATATTTTGGATCATTCTATACATTGTTAGGATCATGTTCATAATTTGAGATAAATTTGTGAAAGGCTTCAACAATTCAGATTTCATTTTAAGGCCTCAAAATATGTTTTTGGAGTCACATTTGGCAAGTTTTTAGGTTCCATCATGTCTATGCAAGGTATTGAAGTGGATGCCACTAAGATAGCGACTATCACTTACATGCCTCCTCCATGCATCCTGATATCTTTTGAAGTTATAAAATTGAAGGAAATGCAATCATAATTAGTGAAATAAGCAAGCAATGTTATATATATGATAATAGCTAACTAATAAACATGTAAATAGTATGAGAAAATTCTGAAATAACTCATGGAATAGCCATTAATGGAAAATCATAAAAATTGAAACTTGATACAATATGTGGAGCTCTCTCTACTACTCTACTAGTGCATGCTATGGACAATGCATGCTTCATTAGTAATTACAATGCTAAGTCACAAATATACTAGTATGTGACTCTTCACTTTCCTACCCTAAGGACATATGTGCATTCTGCATGATTGACACTTTTGCATATGCACACCTAATTAAGGATACTTGTTCTTCCTATTATAAGGACTCAAGTACATATGGACAACATCCACACTTACATCATTGCATATTCTAACAATTGTACATTTATTACTTGCTTGAAGTAACCTTACTCTAAATTAAACTCCTACTCTAGTTATGTACCCAAGGTGGTACATTGACATGTACCAAATAATGTAATATTCTCTAACACTCTCCTGTATTAAATTATTTGGTTATTGAAGACTTTAGTCTTAAATATGGATCTTTGTATTTGTCTTCATTCTTCAAGTGACCTTGGAATTGATATTTTTATTGAGCTTCCTCTTTATACTTGACTTTGTATTATGACTTTGGCAGTGTTATTATTTTCCTTCTAAATCTGTTGTCGAAGAAATTCATATATTTATTGTACCCATATATGTACCTTGAGAAATATATTTGAGAAAAACCCTTAATTAAGTTTCTTGTCATTGTGTATATCCATTCAAAGAAATGATTTTCTTTGTACCAATAATGTATTTGTGAATTATTGGTTCCTCCACAAATATTACAAATATGGAGATTCCAAAATATCTCTATATTATGCCCAAATATGATATAATGACTACATCTATTTTTTGTTACCAAATCACTTTGACCATTTTTTCCTTCATAGCAATTGTTCCTATTAATCTTTGTTACTGATTTGATATCACTATTTTATGTTACAAACTCATTTCCATGTCTATTGTTGCTAGTTTGACTTGTATACTTGGGATATTCATACTTTGGTTTGATTTTTGATGCAATTGATTCTTGCATTCTCTGTTCATGTTTTTCCAAACTTGTATCTTCATATATTATCAAATTTGAACAAAAATCATTGGTATGACCAATACAATCATTAGAATGATATTTTTTAGTATCAATATAATCTTGAACATCACCATTTGTATACATGCCTTCATCAATCCTAGTAGCATGAAATATTTTTGAGCAATCATGAACTGTATCTGAATCACTTGTATTGCATATAGAATAAATATTTGTAATATATTCTTCTATCTTAGTCAATAATTCTAAATCACTAGTGTCAATGCTTGCATTGCAATATTTCCTTTCATTTTGACAAGAATCATAGTTTGCATCTTTTTCCTTTTGAATTAAATCACTAGTATCATAACATGCATCAATCATCAATGATTTTTATTCTATAGTATTGCAACATGAATCTACCATCATGGGCCTTAAATCATTTGTATCACTAGAAGCATCTTTCATCTCTATTTTTTTCTTTACCTCTTCAACCTTTTCTTGTTCTCTCATCTTAGAAACATTAAGAGTGACAATTTATTTATAGATTACGCTCCATATATTGATAGGTATAGTAACAAAATATTCATAGCAATAATTAGCATTATTAAGAACACTTTGCATACATTTTTTAAGTATAGAATAATCCCCTTTTTTTTCTTCACTAGTAATATCACCAACCCTCCATTCAAAGCATTTGTTTCATCAATGTACTTCTTCAAATATTCTATCATGTCCTCTTGCATTCTATTCTTATCTTTTATAAATTCATTAGAAAGTAATTCCATATATATATCAGGTCTCCTATAGCACTAGGTAATATGAAACTATTTTTAGAATCTTTATATGTCTCATCAAGCCTTCCATTCAGATAATTGCTAAGTGCTAAGAAATTTTCATTTTTGATTTCTTTTAACATTGATTGTAAGACACTCTTTTCTCTTATTGATGAATCATTTTTAGTGTCTTCTATCAAGTGTTGTGAATGACATTTTAATCTTTCCAATATTTCTAAAATTTCTTGAATGTCTAATTGTTTTCCTTGGACTTCTTGAATGTATATTTTTTCTTCTTGAGAACATAAGTTTCCCATTTCAATTATCTTCAACTCATGTATTTTTGTTTCTAGTTTTTGATCACCTATTTTATTTTTCATTAGCTTTTTCTTTGCCATGTTCCTTTGATGTAGACTACCTTATGAATACCAAGTATTTCAATAAAAGATCAAGTTTTATAAGATTTTTTTAATTATTCAAGTTTTGTAAAGAACTTGGATCTACAAAATGATTTTGAGGGCAATATACTTTGATAATATGTTTAGATTTATTAGTTTGAGTTGAATATATTTTATCTCTCTAATGTTCAACATTAAATTTCACCTTATTTCTTCCTATGAATTAGTAAATAGAAAGCTAAAAATAATTTGATAATGCACCTTCAAGGTTTTGATAAGGTTCTTTGTGTTATAGACCTTTTAGTTGGATTTCTAATGTCTCAAAATATTAATGCAAAAAACTATTTTCCAAATTTATATAATAAAGCTCTTCAATGCTCAATAGATTAATATGTATGATCTTTAACTCTCAAAAGTATGATTTTCTAAATTTCACCAATCTAATTTTGTTGTAGAACTCCTTATATCTCCCTATTGATGAAATTTAGAAATTATATTTATTTGCAAATTTTAATGTTTAAAGTAGAATACATTTTTCCTCCAAAGTAATTATTTGCAAATAATATTAAACCTTGTATAGACAAAAACCAAATGCTATTAACTAAATTTTCTAAGCTTTGTAAAATGCATTCAATTAATTAATTTAAGGTTTAACTATATCATTATATCTCTGATAAATCAATTAATCTAAGCGAGATTGCATTAATTAAATTTAGATTTTAGAAATATTATACGAAACCTAATTTATTTCTCCAAAACATTTGCATTCAACACAAATTAAATTTGATTTAATTTACCCATGATAATATCCAAAGTTTATGGTCAAGAAGTTTAAATTTTCCTTCTTTGACATAAGTGAGTAGTAGATTGAGGTGAACAGGTAAATTCCAAGGTGTCTTGAGCATTGTATCTCCACGGTTTCCAAAGAGAACCTTTTGTGTACCCCAATGAGCACTTTCCTCCTTTGTGTGCACTTCTAAAATAATTCAACATACCTAGTTACTCCACGATATCAAAGCCTTTTGGTTTCTACCTGTTTGACCTAAAATATTTTAGGCATTACTCAGTTATGAATTTTGATCATTTGTTCTCCTCCAGATAGGTGTACACTATCCACTTGCTGCTTGAATATTGTATAATCAACTCAAATAATGAATTGCTCAAGTCCTTGTAATAGCTCAAATAAATAATGGCTCATGTCCTTGTAATTGCTCGAATAATGAATGGATCAAGTCCTTGTAACAACTCGAATAATGAATGGTTATCAAACATTCATGTATATCTATTCCAATGGTGAGTCTGTATCCTCCTTTGATGAATATAACACCTTGAACATAGACTCAATGGTGTTGTCTACTGGTTGCATAGGTGTAAATACTTAAAACATATCTCTTTTTGAATGGTCTCTAAAATACAATCTATGAAACCCTAATGATTTCTTGCTACAAAATTGTGTGTGCTATTTGACTATGTGTAACTTGATAACTTTTATTTTATGTATTCCTCCTAAAATGCACGTGATGATTATTAGAGTTTTTTGCATGCTAAAATCACCTTCTAATATCCAAGTAGAAATGAGGAATATGTAGGACAATATACACTTTAGCTATGTGCACATGAAATCACCTCTCGCTAAACTCTATTGATGTTGGACATAGGTGATATAAGAAACTTGTCTCTCTTGATGCTTAGCACTTATTTTGAGCTATGATCAGCTTCACATCTCTAGATTATTGTTGGTTGACTCAATGTATACCACTTGGCTTAGATATTGTAAAGTTACTCTTTGTTAGAATGAGGAATTTTTTTTAAGCAAAAAACCCCTTGTAGGGCTGATTTTGTTTGAGAGACCATGAACAGGGGGTTCTACACCATCAAAGTCACCCGGGAGTCACGCCCGAACCTGCCTCGCACCAACATTATCAATTGGATTTTGGGTACCTAATTCAAATTTTTGGTAGGGTGGATATTCAAACCTGGGACCTCCCTTGGAGGATTAACCTCTCGTCTCAAACTCACCTACAACATGTGGGTTTTAGAATGAGGACATGATTGAATAGTTTCTTCTTTGTGATGATTTATCCAACTCGATGATTTAGCAACTATGGATAACACCAACTAATGGAACCTGTGCATTATAATTTTATATCTTCTTCACAAGCACTAAATATCATTTCTTCCTTCTAGTGGTGCACCATCTTGGTGATTTTAAACTTGCTACAGTTATATTCATCCCATGTACTTAAAACTTCTCATTTTTACCTTCTTGATGTAATGGATATTTTAGCATTGTAAACTAACGCATCTCATTTTCCCTTTGGAGATACTAATATTAGATATCTATTTTATGGATCTAATGAGGTTCTTTGGATAACTTAGAATACTCTAATTCTATACCTTTCTTTATAGCACCAATATAACTAACTCTTCTCAGGACTTAGGAGATATAAAATCAAATTTTATCATTGAGTATTCCAATATTTTTATCATGCAAGTAGCATGCCTATTTGAATGTTGTATTATGCACTATAGTATATCTAATATATCCTATAGACAAAAAAATGTTAATATTTTTCTTTTTCTTGAAATATATCTATTTTCTATTTTTCTATGTAGCTATGAAGCTTGTAGAAATTAACTTATGCACTACCTTGAAGACCTTTAATTTGAAACCATTTCATGCAACTTCTGAACTTTAAAATTGATGCTTAATAAATTTAATAATAAATTGAATATAAGAGTTCAAATAATGAACCTTTTGCATCTAATTTGCATACCTTTTCAACTTCAATTTGATGGTGATATTTTGGTAATTTGGATCACATAAATGTTACCTTGTACTAGATGAAATTGCAGCTCTTCTTGGTTGTACAAAATAGCTCTTTTGCTCACCTATTTATGTTGCAAGTGTGAAGAGGGTTTCAACTTAAGTGGCTTAGAAAAATCTTTTTCTAAGTCCTAAGTGTGAAAACACTTAATTTTTTGTCGGCACGCTTTGTCGGAAAATTTTCTTCTATCCTATTCTCCCTAACTCCCCTCCTATTTCTTCTCCTATATTCTTTCTCCTTATCCATCCTATTCCATTCCCCTTATCTCTCCAACCACCTTATCCCTCCACACTTCATTTTTCCTCTATTCCCTCCTTTCTAAACTTTGCACTATATAATGTGCATTATTAAAATTAATGTAGATTACTGAAGGGTGCAATTTAAATAATTTTTTTTGCTGCAATTAATTTATTTTGTTTTTCGTGCTGCATTTGACCCTCGACTATCATTGGTATCAGAGCCCGAACATAGTTTTCGAGGCAGATTCCAACAGCAGATGAGGTGAAGCTAGTCGGGCATGATTCTCGAGGCAGGTGTCAGGTGTGCAGGTCGAGGCATCGCCAGCAGGGTTCAGATCCTGAGGTAGATCACGAGCAGGTTCAAGCACAGATCTTGAGGTAGTTCAAGCATGAATCCTAAGACAGATCGTGCGCAGGCTCGACACAGGTGAATCTCGAGGTGAAACATGGCAGCAGATAGTAGGCTTGCCACAAATTTTGAGATGACACGTGACAGCAAGCTAGGTGCTAAATGGGCAGCATGTGGATCGAGGTGTCTGACGTGGCAACGCTGAGGTGGAAGTTGACAGCACGTAGATCGAAGCAGCCGACATGGCGACTTGCGATTGGTTTAAAAGTTTGTGACATGGTGGTTTGTGATTCATCGAAGTGGTGGCAAAAAGGTGGAATCTTACTGCCTGAAGGCAGTCGAATATCCCTCTGTGCTTTCGAGTTTAAAAACCCACCTGCGTCCACCGCCCATCGCATGTGGGATAAACCGAAGCATATTTGTTTTCCTAAGTTCAATGGAGGAGACTATGAATATTGGTCAATTAAAATGAAAACCCTTTTGATAGGAAAAGGTTTATGGGATGTAGTCGAAGAGGGCTATACTGAACCTACTGCTGCTGAATGGGCAGCTTTCTCTAATGCTGATAAAAAGGCTAAAAAAGAAGCATAGAAAAATAATGCTTTTGCCCTTTATCACATACATGCTGCCCTAGATAAAAGTATCTTCCCTAGGGTTGCCTCTTATGTAATTGCACAAGATGCCTAGAATGCCCTAAAAGAAAGTTATAGAGGTAGTGACCAAGTAAAATAGGTAAAGCTGCAAACATTGAAACGAGATTTTGAAAATCTCAAGATGCAAGAAAATGAAAAAGTGGGAGATTATTGCGTGCGAGTGAAAGCCATAGTTGATAAAATGGTCACACTAGGGGAAGATATTAAGCCAGAGGTTATGGTGAAGAAAGTGTTGAGAACACTTCTTCCTAAATGGAATTCAGTTGCAATAATTATTGAAGAATCCAAAGACTTAACCTCATTGTCTTTTGATGCTCTAACTGGTTCACTTCTCTCACATGAAGAGAGGTTACAGGAAACTCCTACCACTAGTTATGGAGGAGATGATAAAGATTTTTCCACACATGAAGGAAGAGGTAGAGGCCATGGCAGAGGACAACAAAGAGGCAGAGGCAGGAATAACCAAAGATGAGGAACTCCTAACAGAGGAGGATCATCCAACAGAGGAGGAAATCAAAATAGAGGAGGACAACAGAAAAATAGAGGGAAAAAATCAGGCAAAGGAAAATGAGGAGATAAATCAAAACAAGTTTGCTACAATTGTGGCAAACCTGGTCATTATGCTCGAGATTGTTGGTCAAAATCTTCGTAAGGAAGCAGCAGCAACCAGAGCAGTCAGTTTGGAAATTTTGGAGAAGAGGAAGAGTCTACAAATCTCTTTCTTTCTTATGGCCAGACAGAGCAAAATATGAATGATACATGGATTTTGGACACTGGGTGTTCAAATCACATGAGTGGCAAAGAAGAACTCTTTGCTACTTTAGACTCCTCATACAAATCCAACATTGGAGCCATGGAGGTTCCAACGAAAGAAGGCATCAAGCAAGTAAGTGATATCTATTACACACCCCATATTCAACACAATCTTTTAAGTGTTGGTCAAATGCTAGAAAATAATTACAAGTTGATTTTTGATGAGGGTAAATGCACCATTTTTGACAAAAACAATAGTAATAGAATCATTACACAAGTGCCAATGTCAAAGAATAGATTATTCCCTTTAAAGTTTGGCCAGCTAGGAGGAAATAAGTTAGCAAATGTTGCTATTACCAATCCAAGTGTCCTATGGCACTTGAGATATGGTCATTTGAATTCAGCAAGTTTGAAAATGCTAACTTCACAAGCAATGGTAACTGGACTTCCCAAAATTCAAGATAGTAAGGAAGTCTATGAAGGGTGTGCCTTGGGCAAGCATGCTAGATCAAAATTTCCTCATGGACAAGCATGGCAGGCCAACTATCCACTCCAGTTAATGCATTCAAATATCTGTGGTCCGATGCAGACCAAGAGTCTACGTAACCACTCTTACTTCCTACTTTTCATTGATGATTGCACAAGAATGTGTTGGATATATTTTTTGAAGCATAAGGATGAAGCATTTGCATGCTTTGTTGATTTTAAAGTAAAAGTTGAAAGTGAGAGTGGATATTCTATAAAATGTCTTAGAACAGATAAAGGAGGAGAATACTCCTCTAATCAGTTTTTGAATTTTTGTAAACATCATGGCATCAAGAGGCAGTTCACAACTACCTACACTCCACAACAAAATGGTGTAGCAGAAAGGAAGAATCGCACCATTGTGGAGATGGCAAGATCAATGCTTTAGACAAAGCATTTGAGTAATTCATATTGGGGAGATGCAACAAGGACTAGTGTTCACATCTTGAATAGAAGTCCTACTTCAAGTTTGAAAGGGAATACACCTTACCAAGCCTGGTATGGTAAAAAACCAAATGTGAAGTATTTTAGAGTATTTGGTTCATTGGCATATGCTCATATTCCTGATGAGCTAAGAAATAAGCTTGATCCAAAAAGTCAGGCATGCATTTTTGTAGGATACTGTGAAAATACAAAACGTTATAGACTCTACAATCCTACAACTCGAAAGATAGTGATTTCAAGGGATGTGATTTTTGATGAAGAGGGAGAGTGGGGTAAGACCCAAATATTTAGTGATGTTGAAGCCACTGATATAGTTGCTCAGCAGGTGCAACCACCGATACCACAGAAAGGAAAGCAGTCTCCTCCCACACATCCTCCAAGTCCATATTCTGAATCAACTTATTCACCAAGTCCTTCTCTGCAGCGATCAGTAAGTTCCTCACCAATGGACATTGATTTTCCATCCAAAGGTAAGATAACTCTACAGTATCATCCATCATCTTAGATGTTGGATAAAAAATTTTCAAGAAGATACACTAGGAGTCAAGCTAGTGAAATGGAATCTATTTTACATAGATTAGAAAGTATGCACTTGTATGGTGATGATGAATCCCAGCAGGAACCTAGGGGAGATCAAGTTAACTATGCTTTGTTAACTAGTGCACAACTTGAACCTTCTAGTTATGAGAAGGCATGTACTCAAAAGATTTGGCAAGATGCCATGAAAGAGGAGATAACCTCTATAAAAAATGACACTTGGGAGCTCGTGAAGCTTCCTAAAGGAAAGAAATGTGTTGGCTGTAAATGGATCTTCAAGACCAAGTTTAATGTTGATGGAAGCATTGAGAGGCACAAGGCAAGATTAGTAGCAAAGGGTTTTACTCAGAAATATGGAATTGATTATGAAGATAATTTTTCTCCCTGTAGCTAGACAGGAGACTATCAGAACAGTTCTTGCCTTAGCTGCACACAAAGGATGGAAAGTCCAACACATGGATGTAAAGAGTGCATTTCTCAATGGTTACTTGACAGAAGAAGTGTACGTTGAGCAACCACAGGGATTTGAAGAGCAAGGTAAGGAACATCTTGTTTACAAATTGAAGAAGGCACTCTATGGTATTAAACAGGCACCAAGAGCTTGGTACTCACGCATTGATGGGTACTTCAAATATTATGGGTTCACCAGGAGCAAAAATGAACCCACACTCTACTACCTAAAGCAAGGTAATGACATCCTCATAGTTTGCTTGTATGTGGATGATCTCATTTTTATGGGTAGTAATAAAAAAATGAATATGGAGTTCAAACACTCCATGATGATGCAGTTTGAGATGAAGGATCTTGGCTTAATGCAATACTACCTTGGAATGGAGGTTCATCAATCAGATACAGGGATCTTCATCTGTCAACATAAGTATGCTTAGGATATGATCAAGAAGTTTGCTATGGAGCATTGCAAACCAGTTGCAACTCTAGTTGGACATGGGATCCAATTAAGCAAAGATGATGGAGCACCAAAAGTTGATGTGACCACTTTCAGAAGCATGGTTGGGAGTTTGATGTTTCTCGCCAACACCAGACTAGATATTCAGTATGTTGTATCTCTTGTTTCTAGATTTATGTCTAACCCATCTGAGCTGCATTTGTAGGCAGCTAAAAGAATTTTGAGATATGTGAAAGGTACATTGGATTTTGGAATCTAGTACCATAAATGTGACACTATCAAGCTTGTAGGCTTTAGTGATAGTGATTGGGGTAGCAATATTGATGACAAGAAGTCAACATCAGGAAACTGTTTTAGTCTTGGATCAGGACTAATAACTTGGAGTTCCAAAAAGCAGATAGTAGTAGCGCTATATTCAATAGAAGCTGAGTATATAGCAGTTACTTATGCTAGTACTCAAGCCTTATGGCTAAGGAAAGTACTAGAAGAGATTGGAGAACAACAAAGTGGTCCGACCAGAGTCTACTATGACAACATCAGTGCCATTCAGTTGGCATATAATCCTATCCACCATAGCAGAATGAAGCATTTTGATATGAAGTACCACTTCATTAGAGATATGGTGGAACATGAAATTGTTGAGCTTCAATACTGTCACACTTTGGAGAATGTCACGGACATTTCACCAAGGCGATGACTAAAGCTCAATTTGTAAAGCTGAGAGACTGTGTAGTCAGTCCTCTCAAATTTAAGGGGGAGAATGTTGCAAGTGTGAAGAGGGTTTCAACTTAAGTGGCTTAGAAAAATATTTTTCTAAGTCCTAAGTGTGAAAACACTTAATTTTTTGTCGGCACACTTTGTCGGCAAATTTTCTTCTATCCTATTCTCCCTAACTCCCCTCCTATTTCTTCTCCTATATTCTTTCTCCTTATCCCTCCTATTCCATTCCCCTTATCTCTCCAACCACCTTATCCCTCCACGCTTCATTTTCCTCTATTCCCTCCTTTCTAAACTTTGCACTATATAATGTGCATTATTAAAATTAATGTAGATTACTGAAGGGTGCAATTTAAATAAAATTTTCTGCTGCAATTAATTTATTTTGTTTTTCGTGCTGCATTTGACCCTCGACTATCAATTTATGGATTTGAAATTCCTTTAACTTTATGCCTAAAACTATAGTTTGGTGGCTTCAACTCTCCTTCAGGATACACCCTAAAAATCTGAAACTTAGAAACTACTAATGCTTCCCAAATTGTTGCTTTCTTTCTATCCTCAAATCTGAATTTTTCATATTGCAAGGTAGCCAATTTATCCTCCAATATTTGGAAAACTTCTTGCCAAATCCTTATCCCTTGGGCTTGTTGTCGGATGGTAATAATTGTCCCAAATTATTCACTATTAGGAGCTTCTCCTGAAATCTCCTCCAATGAGGCTTTCCTAGCCTTCTCCTTCTTTCTCCTTCCAAGTAGCTTGAGGCCTTCTCCTTGGTACTTCAATATTCAATGGATATCTTCTTATTGATTCTACTATATCCTCTATCTTGTGGCTCTCTCAATTTCCTATGGATCTATCGTGTGCTCTAATACCAATGTTAGCTTTTGAAGCTATAAACTTGAAGGAAATGCAATCACAAGTAGTAAAATAAGCAAGCAATGTTATGCCTATAATAATGGCTAACTTATAATCATGTAAATATCATGAGAAAATTTTGAAATAACTCATGGAATAACCATTATTGAAATCTCACAAAAATTTAAACTTGATACAATATGTCGAGCACTCTCTATAGATCTACTAGTGCATGTTATGGACATTACATGCTTCATTAGTAATTATAATTCTATATCACAAATATATACTAGTATGTGACTCTTCAATTTCCTACCCTAAGGAAAAATGTGCATTGTACATGATAAAAACTTGTTCACATGCACACCTAAGTAAGGATAAATTTTCTTCCTATTCTAAGGACTCATGTACATGTGGACAACATGCACGTTTACATAATTGCACATTATAACACTTGTGCATTTATTACTTGCTTGAAGTAACTACCAAGACCTTACTCTAAAGTAAAATCCTACTCTAGTTATGTACCCAAGGTGGTACATTTATATTTACCAAATAATTTAATATTATCTAACACATCCTAACCAAGTTGCATAGCTTGCAAGGTCATCTTAAAGCTATTCATCGGTCCATAGCCTAGTTAGAAAATTATTGTCTACCCTTTCTTAAATTTCTTAAGAAAGATTGTGTGTTCTAGTTGGATTCTAAGTTTCAATAGGATTTTGATGAGTTCAATAGATACCTCACTTTCCTATATGTCTTAGTTCCTCCTATGCCTAGTAAGCATCTTATGCTTTACATAGTAGCCACAACTCACGCTTTAGGAGCCTTGTTGGCCCAACATGATGATAAAAAAAAAGAGTGAGTTATCTACTATATCAGTAGAACTAATGTTAGTTATGAAACCCAATACACTCCCTTAGAGAAGCTTTGTATTGTTGTAGTGTTTTCTTACCAAACATTGAGACACTACATGCTCAACCATAAGATATTGGTAGTGGTATAGTTTAATTCTTTGTGCTACCTAATATCTAAAACCCACCTTTCATTTTGAGCAACTAAGTGGGTTTTATCTATTAGCAAGTTTGACCTAACCTTCATAGGTTAGAAGGATATCAAGGGTCAAGTGATTTCTGATCAGTTAGTCTGTGCTTCCCTAGAAGCTACCCATAATTTGGTCATCGAGTTTCCTGATGAGTTCTTCAGCATAGAGGATAAAGAGCCAAATTATTTGAACTTTTTTATGTATCCTAATGCATGAAGGGCATTGGTTTTGTATTAATTCTAGTTAACACCTAAAAATAGCTCATCCCTCTATCCTTCAAGCTTTGTTTCTCCTACATGAACAATATTACTGAGTAAAAATCCTTGATTCTTAGACTTAGAGTAGCCTTAGCTTTGCAAGTTATATTTCTATCCATATTTGGTGACTCTTAATTTATGGTTAATTATATTAATGATATTTATCAAACTCAGGGTTGATAACCTAAAACCTTACAAAGATATTATCACCAAGATTTTATTCACGTTGAATTGAACAACCATAGATTTTGTCCTTAGATCCTCTAATTGCCATGCAGATGTTATGGGCACTATTGCATCCTTGTTTCCTTTGGAGTTGGATGACGATCAAGCATTGATTATCATTAGAAAAAATTGGAAGCCCATGTCCCTCGATTCTTGTCTTGTTTCGTTATATGTTTTGACTATTGAAGCTTCCCCATTTAAGCCATGGTATATTGATATCTTTAATTTTTTAAGGATGGTTTGATTCATGATGAATTAGATCATAATTAGTGTAAGAATTTACGCAAAAGAGCATATCGATTCATTATAATTGGCAATAATTTGTATCAATTTTCTTTTTAAGGTATCCTCTTATGATGCCTTAAATCCAATGAATCCCAACTAGCTTTTAGTGAGGCTCATTAAGGTTTATGTCGAGGCCATTTCAGTGGAAATGCTATTGCAAAAAAACTCCTTCAAAGGGTTAGTATATGAATTCCATGGAGAAATATGCATGTAATCATGTTTGATGTTGTGACAAGTGCCAATGTCATGACAATATTATCCATGCTCCTTCTCAACACCTTCAAGTTATTTCTTCCCCTTAGATATTTTCCATGTGGGAATTCGATGTTATAGGGAAGATTAACCCAATGTTGTCCGATGGTCATAAATTTATCATAACATTGATAAAGTACTTCACTAAATGGGTTGAAACTATGCCCTTGGCTACGATGATTGGAACTCATATTTCTAATTTCATATTTAACCAGATCCTTTGTAGATCTAGGATTCCTTTGGTGATTGTCTCTGACAATGACACTCCTTTCAAGAGAAAGGATATCCATAAACTTTGTGCTAATTACAAGATTCAACACAAGTGGTTAACTTCATATTACCCTCTGGGTAATAGACAAGCTAAATCATCCAACCAGTATTTGATCAAGGTCCTCAATAAGTTGGTTAGTAAGACTGGTTGTGAATAGCATATCCAACTTTCTATAACCCTATGGGCCTATCACACTAGTGTGCAAACTCCTATGGGTGCTTCTCCATAATTGGTCTATGGGATTGAGATAGTCTTTCTTTTCAAGTTAGAGGTCCTTTCATTGCACATATTGTTGCAATATGCCTCGATTGTTGATGATAATTTCTTATATTTTTTGAGTCAATTGGAGCTACTAGATTAAAAGTGCATTCATACATTAGAGCATTTGTGAGCCTATTATATTAGGCTTAAGCGGTCTTATTCCAAGAGTGTGTAATCATTATTTTAAGGTTTGGGACCATGTATTTAAGGAAAACCAAAAGAACACCAATGCTCAATTAGGTCTCAAAGTCAAATTTTAGCCTAGGTTATGCCCCTTTATAAGAATATCCAATTTTGGTTCAAGGGCCTATCGTTTGGCCTTTTTAGATGGTACAAAGCATAAAGAACCTAAGAATATAATGCATCTAAAGAGATATTATGCATGACTTGGCACTCTTCATCTTCATATTGCATGTACCTTAGTTTTCATACTAAATTTGATTTTCATGTTCATACTACATGATTGCCTATCATATTTTGCATGATTTGCATGCCATTCTCTTCCCTACATTATTTTTTGTCATACAATTGCATTATTGCTTGCTCATTTTTTCATGACTACTTGATCATATAGATATTTGGAAATTCTAAAATAATGGCAAGTAATGACACCTATTTAGGTCATAGCTCAAATGCATTGCACTCACCCTAGGACTTTGATGCCTAGAAAATCCCCAACCTAGGGCTCATATCATTGCATTTGCTCGTACCATTTTGTATTCCTTGATCTTGAAAATTTTAATGATCATATTATTATATTCCCCAAGTCAAGGAATATAGTTCTTATTTTGTGTATCCTTGTCCTTGCATGTTTTTTTCTTCTTTCTTTTATTTGTCAATACAAGGATACATGTTCTTCCTTTAATTTGTGAATCTTTCTTTTTGTTCACACATTCTCATTTCTTGATATTTTGGTTATTAAGGGATACTAGTAAGATAGGATAGATACCACATGAATATCATTTATGGTTTTCATATGGCCATTAGCTATCTTACACACATCTCTTACTTCTCAAAATTTTGATAAGGATGCACACATGCAATGTTTTTCTTTTTTACCTCTATTTTCTCTTTTTTTTAGCACATGCACACAAAGTTTATGTTTCACTTTGATCACTCACCTTTTGCACACACCACACCCCTATATACTAGTCCTTGCTTTGGCAATATCAATAATATTATTTTCAGCACCCCATAGTGGATAGCTTCATGGTCACAAACGAGGGATAGCCTTCATTCAACCATTAGTGAGCATACATCCTAGCAGGTATATCTCTTCTTTTCTCTGGCCATTAGAAATAACTATACCTATAGTGGGAATCACTCCACTTATTCATCTCTATGGGAATAACACCCTTACAAGATAACTTCACGATCAATAGAGAGGGGAAGCCTCCATTTAGATATATGCAAACATACATCCTCATAGGGTTCTACTCATTTAATTTTCTTTTTTTTTCTTTGATATTTTTGGAGATTTTGATTTCTTCTTCCTCCACCTTGCTTCTCTCTTTCACTATTTACCTTTTTTCCTTTTCCATCCACTCATCCTTGCAGTTTGTCTTGCATTCATTTTAGCTTGCATGATATCTTGCATTGCATACTAGTTAGGATTATTTTGCATTGCATTCACTATGTTCATGATAAATATATATGTGCGTGTGTATTTTATTTGATTGTTGCCTTCTTTTTTGCATCCATTCTTTTCGAATTCCCATAGGAATTTTGTATTCCTTAAAAAATCTAAGAGGCACCCTAACCTTAGAGGCATTAGTGGTAGTAATGCCTCATTTTGCATGTAAATTTGTGGTGTTCAGGTTAACACCCCTTTTGCACCACCCCTTTGTTTAAACCTGACCACCCCTTTTTGTGTATATCCATAGGAGTCCACATATTTATTTGATGCATTTATTTGGATGTAAATGCATCAAATAGGGAGAAAATATGGACATGGAAAATTGACCCATCCAAATGAGTTAATTCTTCCTTAGACCCCTAGCTAGCCATCCAAACTTACTACGTATAAATTTGTGGCCCATTTGCCTCCCCCCTTGGCATTATTTCCTTAACTTTATCAAATACATACTAGGTTTGTATAGGGCATGAATTTAACTTGCCAAATTTGTGCCCTATAATGATGAGGTATGTATTTGGAATTCTAGGGTTTTTTCTCACTAAAACCCCTCCCCTTGTCAAATCATTTTGGGGTCGAAATTTGCCCGTAGTGAAATTTCATTTTCTCTCCTATTTTGCCTTCCAATTATTTTATAAATAATGGTTTGAATTCCCTAATCTTGATAGAACAATTTCTAAGAAGATTCTAAATGTTGACTTGCTCATTTGCTCATGCTATCAAGTGTTATGCTACTGTAAGTTGTTTTGTTGTTTGCACTTTGGTGATTTATACCCTTGGGGATTAAGTGGAGTATTTATTATTGGATTAAACAACCTTATTGGAGTGCTTCTTCCACATATTCATTGCTCCTTTATTTCTTTATCAACTCATAAGGTTATGTATTTTCTTTAGTTTAATTTGTAAATCTATTTTTGTTGTATTATGCTAAGTTTTTCACTATTTTAACCCTAGAAAGGGCATTTGAACCATATTCATGCCCCTCACATATAGGGCATGAGTTTGATAATCCTGAAAGCATGATATTCCAGAAACAAAAAGGGAAAAATCCAAACACGATGCAAGAACGAAACCAAACTTGATGCTACAAATTAGAAATGCATAAAATGGAGAAAGCATAGACAAATTGGAACCCAAATGGAATGAAAAAACCCTCTTCTTTTATTGATGTATTTCAAATTTGGTTACAATTAGCTTCCTCCCTTTTTAGGGGAGAGGAGCATCAAACTTGTCTCTTGGTCACATCAATGGAAAGTCATCTCTCTTCCGCATGCCCACATGCAAAATGGGTGGGCCAAAGTGTTTCCGCCACTGGTGTGAATGAATCCTTGATCCTTGCTGCTCCTCCTACATTCAAAGAAAAAACAAAATTGTTAGTAGCACCTATTGTAAATATGAAACATTTGTTCTCTAAAAATAATGAAAGATGCATGCAAAATATTGATTACAGCGATAACTAAACCGATTCTAAACAACCTGCAAATTTTACAGGAACCAGGGAACATTACCAGAGGGCCACTGCCATAAAAACAGTCAGAAAATTCATTGTTGATCCAAATTCGCACCTAGGTAGGACAAATTATATTGTAATTCGTCTCGGGGTAAGACAAATTTTCCTACGACAAAGCGTCGAAGTGATCCTACTCAAATGTCGCATCTCGGGAGCTCCAAACAACCTGCAAAATTAGGGGTTAGCTAATTGGGGGTATTTTGGGAAGACCTAGATGGTCATATTTCCCCAATTTGACCTCCATCAACAGGAATTTGATGTTGCTACCTGCAATTTAGTGAGGACAACATGATAAGATTTGATCACAACATTATGAAATTGAAATGACAAGCTATTTAAACAACATAAGATGGAATGCAAAATAAAAAAATGACAAAATAACAATCTACCACAAATTTCCAATCATTCTAAAAAATAAGATTAGGCTCGTAGGAGTGCGAGGCACCCGGGCGGGCCGCCCACCGTTAGAACCTGATTTCGACACCAATCCACTTGGGATAGGCCCAAAATATCTTGCAATGGGTTGTCGAAAAATTGG
The DNA here is from genome assembly GCA_028583015.1 of Wollemia nobilis. Classification (NCBI taxonomy): domain Eukaryota; kingdom Viridiplantae; phylum Streptophyta; class Pinopsida; order Araucariales; family Araucariaceae; genus Wollemia; species Wollemia nobilis. The sequence continues at coordinate 13,671,918 of JAQPPZ010016436.1, read as the reverse complement.
TAGATTAATGTGGTCAAATGTTGGGTTTTGGATCCGGATTCACACTTCCAATAACCACCCAATGACCTCTCTTGCGAAAGAGATCAAGGATGTGGAAGAGGTGAATCAAAAGATAAAAACATGGTATCAAATTTGGCAGCACTTCGTTGCTTGAAAATTCTTCCCACCTGTCCTCTTTTGGGTGAGAAAGTTCACCATTTTATAGAACCAGGTGGTCTCTTTGGAGGGGCATGCATGAGCGCCATGTGGCAGTCATGGCTTCCCATGAGGGAGGAAAGTCCTCCATGACTTGGGCTTCCATGACTGCCCTTGTGACAGTCCTCTTACATCCAATCTGCCCACCTACCCGCGCATGCAAGGCAGGAGGCATTAATTGACTGTCATCGGCTACCATTTGGTGCAATTTGTCTTTTTGCCCATTGAACCTGGAATTCGTCCTACCCTAGAGCGAATTCAGAATTCATCCCTGAGTGGGACGGATCCCATTTTGAATTCGTCCCAGGGTGGGACGAATATTGAGAAAAGTTCCTGAATGTGCCAAATTGCCTTCTGACCTTCCAAAATTGCTGCAAAAGTGGTTAGGACCATTGTTTAACCTCTGATGGCTGCCCTGGGGGCTATGTGTGTCAAAAAGATCAGTGTTTGTAGTCACATAATCGGATTGGTGCTATTTTGGTGTCTACAAATCCATATTTGTGCTCCCTATTTATAGGGCATGACATTGGTAAATTAGGGCTTAGGGGCAATTTTTGCACCCCAAATCCTCAATTTGCGTTGTCCATTTTCAATATTTTACTATGTCCATCCTATCTACATTTAATTTTATTGTTAAATATCTATTTCACTTCATTTATGCATGTTCCAAAGGTTAAATATCAATTTCACTTTTTAACACGCATCTAAAAGGACCAAGGGGGCTTGACTATTATGCCTCCAAGCTCAATCTTATAGTGGTCTATGTAGGATACCAAACATTGATCAAAATTTCTAGGTTTTGTGAAGCTATTTTTTAGGCTTGGAACCATTGGATAATCTAGATGTAAGATAAATCTTGGATCAACCGCTAAATTATATAAGTTCCCTGATAGATATTTAGGTTGATTGGTGTTTGATTTTTTCATTTCTATTAAAAACCTAGCTCGTAATAAAATTAAAAGCATTTTATTTAATTTCTAGGCATTTGAAAGAACAAAATCATATAGTGTGCATCTAGGGTTTTAATCTTGTTTGTGCATTTCTCTTGAACCATTGCTCAAAGATTTTATTTTGAAATCAATGGATTAGACATCATTGAATTACAAAATCATATTAGGGTTAGCTCTTGTCTTCTTATTTCTTTTGTGTCTTACATTGTCCTTTCCTTCTCATAGTTTAGTTTAGAAAGGCTAAAAAATAGGTGTATGCTTAATTGAAACATCAAACACTTCCACCCCTGACTTGGAGCGAGTCCTAAAAATATTCTTGGTAAACCTATTTTTTCATATTTTTTGAGTGTAACGAATATAATCACCCTCATGATTCACTTTAGATTCCAGTGGATCTAACCAAGAATCATATACGATAGGTACGTTTTCCCCCTCTACACTAGTTCATAGTAAAAATTGCTTGGATAAATTAATCCTCGAGTTCCTCTTATTTCTCTTCTTTTTGAACTTTCATGTCATTAGCCTCATCTTCTTTTTTGTCACTAGTATCTTCCAAATGAATGCATATTTTTGAGTGGTTTCAATTCCTTCATGTTGAGCGAAAATTCCTCTTAGAATCTTAGCTATTTTTGCTTCTTGAGGGTCTTGTCATCTCCATATTCCACATTGTTCCATCACTCCTTTAATACAACCTTAGTGATATTCTACTATGATAACAAAAATGATGCAATGAAAACATGAAGAAGTTGAAAACATCCAATCAACATGTTTTGTCAGTAAGGAAAATTCTATCAATTACAACAAATAGTTCTAGCACTAGAAACCTCCAAATAGAAATTCCTTGTTGGAAATACGTTTTTATCTCTAAATATCTCTCTTCCATGATAGGTTTGTCTCCATAAATGACTTCTTAAACAACACATGAAAATTTATAGTATCTTTGACTACAAAACCCTACAACATACAACAAAACCCTACAACATACAACAAAACCTATAATACTAGACAAATTTATTGATGTTCATTCCATAGTCAATATGATTAAATGGACCAATGGACCATAGTTATGTGAGATGTATAATCCTATGAAGTATTTGAGTAGTTAAAAAAGGGTTGAAGAGTTATCATTTATTATTTTATATATTAATATACATAAAAAAAGTTGCTTTTATATTTTAGTGGTAGGTTGCACCTTTAGGATCCCAATCTTCATTATTGATTGAGGGTGTTCCTTAAGTCAATAAAACATGGATAATCATGGGGTGGTGGATATTGTAAAGATATCCACAAAAATATCTACATCAATGAAAGCCACTAGTTGACCAAAATCAATGTCCCATGTAATTTCTAAGGTGTCAAAATGGGGGTCCTTATTCTATGTTAGCAATAGTTATTGGATCATTGAGTTTAAAATATATGTGATGGGCTAGCACTCAATTAGGAGTTATAGTTGTTGTAACAATGAGTTTACAAGATATAGTTGTCGAATCATTATTGTGTAATCATCAAGGATAGGTGAGTCGTGAACCATCCAATTCACAAAGTTTCCTCACATATTTATGTTTCATACTTAACCAAACTATGCCCAAAAGGTGCATCAAAGGAATGTGTTATGCATAGTGAAAAGTGACACATGGTTGAATCATGCTAAGTTAGGAGAAAAAAAGGAAAATTTGGACACCATATATCATGAGTCATCCAATCAAACTAATTGACAATCAATGTCCACCACCCAAGTAGAAAACTAAAAGGTTCCTCAAGTCAATATCAAGAACCTAATGGGACCCTAAGAGAGGCCTGCTTTCCAATCGATCAACTAAAATTGTAGTGATTTAAATTTAAATAATGTGAACTTAATGCTAAATGGTGGTAACATTCTTCGTCCAACCTTGCATGGGGAAGGAAGACTCCATGTGGAATTAATTAGGTACAATGGTATAAGTTCTAATCCCTTTGTATTTGATTTACAAGATAATATAAGTAAATGCATGGAAAAATAATTATTGCCAAAAATATGGAGGTGGATATCAAAGAATAAATATTTGGTACTTAAATAAAGGTGGTGATTTACCACACCAAATTTATAAAAAAGGAAATCTATTTGACTCATGCAAATTCAATGTTATGGAATGTGGTAGACACTTTGCATCCACCTTTGAGAAAGAGAAATAATGATTCATGTAAATTGAATTTAATGAAAGTAGTTACCCCTATCCTCAAGGAGAAAAGCAATAAAAGGGGATATTACTTTTATTTTTCCCATTGATTCCTACGCATCCAAGTGAAGAAAATTCCAAAGAGCATAGTTGCAAAATTAAGCCAGAGAAATTAGGTCCACTAGTATAAAAGTTTCTAAAATTCCATAGAGAAGAAGACTACCATCCATACACTAGAAACTAGAGCCATTCCATCCACTACATGTTAGATCAAGAAATATGAGTTAGATCGTCCCAAGTCATAAATTATAAGGGTTTGAAGGAATTTATGAATAAGGTCATGTACCCCAATTTTTCCAAAAGAACCAATAATCTAAGAAAAGGAGCATGGCAGAGGTTCAAAGCTTAGGAACCTAAGAGTTTTAGATAAAAAATATAGAGTAGCACACTAGAAAAATACATGGTGTCTGAGGTACATAAATGCTAAAAGTTAGTGGTTTCATGCATAAAATCCTATGACATCCAGGCCTAATAGGTCCAATCACAATGGGTATTTTAGACCCACTTCCACCACCCAAATTATTTTAAATATGATATGAGTATATATAGGTAGGATTTTTGTAAATTTGGAGAACACCATCAACTATTATGATAGTATACACGGCAAATTAGATTTTGTTTTTTGATAAATGTAGAATCAAGGACACCATACTAATGGAGTCCCCCCCAACCTACAAAGCCTTGAGGGATAGTGTCAAGTAAACCACGAGCATGTTGGCATTTATTTTTGGGTTTGAATATGACAAGAGTATGGTCCAAGTCCATCTTGGAATTATATACATGATGAGGTGGTCATCCAAAACGGATAGGGTGATATTTTATTTTGGCAATTTCATTGCCATCTAGATTAATGATGAGTTGTCTAGATTGAGGGACACAATTTGTTTTTAATATTCTTTATTTTTGGTCCATTTGATTCTATTCTAAAACCCTATGGTATACCTTGGGTTAGTTTTGAAGCGAGTAGATGAGTTTAGTTGTGAATTGCATATTTTATTTAGATATAGGTCCTAATAAAAACCTCCTCCTATTATAATTTTATGATTTGTTGCTGGCTCCAACCCTAGTGTCTCTAAGTGGGCATAATCTAGAGTGCCTCCTAGTGGATAGTATCCTATTTTTATAGGAGAAGCATAGAGGATATTCATATTTCATGGAGGATACAATAATTTTAAAATGCATGGCTTTAATAAGTTGGTCTACCAACTACCCAAGTACGTGTCAAAAATGATTTTTATGTTGAAGCTATCTAGATATATGGATTCAATTGATATAACCTAAAAGTATAGGAATGGAAATACAATCTTATATAAGATTTCCCTTAGCTTTGATGGAGTATCATTACTGAAGAGAAATACTACCTCTATCTTAGAGGATAAAATAAAATATTTGGGGTTTGACATGATGCCAAGTGAATGGAACTGTGACTTGGAAGGTAATTTTGTTGCTTAGATGGCTATCATATTTTTTTTGGATAAGTTCATGCATAAACCTAGACTAGATATAATGAGCTTGAATAACCTAGTAGAAGAGGTAGGCACACATACAACAAAAATAAGTTTTAAGCACATAAATAACCAAGGTCTTACAATACCTTTTATGAGAAGTGCCATACAAATTGACAAGTTAGGTTTATTTCTAAGAGGAAACAAATTTTGAGAGAACACTAGAAGGAAGCAAAGATTAGTGTGTGGTGGAAATTCCATAAAGAATTTAGAGTCACTATAACAACTTATGGTGACCTACATAAGGATGAAAATTTTAGTGAATTATACAATTAAGAACACTCAAATACTAAAATAACCCCCTTAGATGAAGATCTTGAGGTGGATATAGGCAATGTGTTGCCCTAAAAGGTAGAAAGGGTAGAGGCATTGATAGAATAAATCATACATGTAGAGGATTCCTCACTAAATCTTGAAGAATCTCAATCGTCTACCTCTCCTCAACCATATCTAACAATAGCAGAGCCACTATCATAAGAAACCCAATAGGAACCATAATTTCAAGGGAAGATATATTTTTCCCATGGTGTGACTACTCCACCATCAGAGAAGAGAAAGGAAGATGCCTCATGGAAACTATTACAAGTGAAATTGTGTTCAACATATAGTAATTTTTCACACATATATTGCAATTTTACTCCAACTACTACTTAGTGGACTCCTTAGTCATCCATTATTTTGGCCCCATTGTCCTCCATGTTGAGTGTTGGTAGTCACCTTCATTTACATAGTTGCCCCATCCATAACCCCTAATGTTGTCACCCCCATTAATTCTACTCTCACCACCCCATATGTATATCCTAATCCTATTATACTAGAATTATAGTTTCCTCCCTCCCTCACCTCTCCATATTTCCTATTCTTCATATCATTATCCCCAACTTTAGTTCCATAGGTATGGTTGACAAGCTCATAAGATCCTCCTCTTCATTTTGTCACCCTCTAATGGTTCAAAGAAATTTAGGATAATATATCATAGTACATCCATAACAAAGAAGCCAATAAAGTTGTGTAGCCCACAAATAAAATAAGGAGGATCTATTTTGATCCTAAAGATATAACATTGCATCTAGCTCATTTGACTATAATTTTCTCCAATATAGAAGGTTAAATGCAAGACCAAGATTACTAAGTCATGGAAATATGTCTTAAGCTCAAATATACCTAAGCTAGGGATAATGTATATTTCATGAAACAAGTCAATAAATTCATGATCCATGACTACTTATTCCTTGAGAGGAAGTTGGAAGAAAGAGAAATAACTTGAGGAGGCAAAAACTACACTTAGGAACTCCTGGTTGGTGTTCAAAAGACTCCAAAACTCAATGGACTAGTTGGTGCGTGCACAAATGTAAACTTCCGTAGAGGAGTAAAGAAGAAAGAACCAAAGCCTAGCTAATAAACTTGCCACATAAAAAGTCCATATCAACAAGGAAATCAACAATTTAAAAAAAGGACTCAAGAAAAAGGAAAAAAATATATGATTAAAGTAGGAGTCAAGGGTGATATAAGTATAAAAGAGGTTTTCCAGGCATACTATAACCACATAACTAAATACACATCCTCATTATCTAAGACTATCAAATTCATAAATGCAGCCACCACGCAAAATGCCTAAATAATCGAGGAGGTTAAGCTAGCCTTGATTGTCACCTTCGAGAGGGTGGTCGAAGCAAAAAGGTATAGGGCAACACTAAACACCTTGTCCAATCAAGATTTGGTGGCTACATGTATTCAAAATGGAGAAGCAGTGGTGGAAAAAGTGTTGGATGTACATGACAAAAAATAGGCTATGTAGAAATTTAAAGCCCAAATAATAATCCTAAGCACTATGAGTGCAAACCTAAGGGATCCCATTATATCATTGATTTAATAAGGTTTGCCCCTATTGTGGCTAATCCACAACACACCCCAAAATTGGGGACCCACATTTTTTGCATGGTTTCAAAGAAAACTGCAGTAGCCCAGATGCTAAAAAATCAAGGAAAAAGCAAAAAATTTCACAAAGAAGAAAAAGTGTTGCGATATCACGACATGTCGCTCCGTCGCGGCCAAAAATAAAAAGTTGTCACGATATCGTGACATGTTGCTCTGTCGCGAACGAAAATAAAAAGTTGTCGTGATATCACATGTTGCTCCGTCGCGGCCAAAAATAAAAAGTTATCGCGATATCGCGACATGTCGCGTTTTCGTGGCTAGGAGCAACAGAATGCACCATGAAGAGAAAATGTCACGATATCACGACGTGTTGTAAAATCACGGTGTAAGGCAGCAAGAGAAAGTGTTATGATTTCATGATAGGAAGTAGCCAAGGGATACGAAGATGAAAATTGTCATGATTTCACGACAGGAAGCAGCGAGACAACCTAAAAGATAAAAGCGTCATGATTTCACGACAGAAAGCGGCCAAGTGGTACAAAATGAAAAAATTATCGTGATTTCATGACAGAAATAAAAATATGGTGTAGAAGAGAAAAGTGTCACGATTTCACGACATGTCATGTTTTCGCGGCTAAGTGCAACAAAACCCAGTGATAGAGAAAAACGTCATGATTTCGCGACAGGTTGCATCTGCATAGCCCGATAGCATAAAAATGTCACGATTTCATGACATGTCTCATTTTCGTTGTGCATGAAGGCTGACAAGGCTGCATATAGGAAAATGTCATGATTTTGCGACATGTTGCATTTTCGCTGTGCATGAAGGCAGACAAGGTTGCGGGTAGAAAATTGTCGCGATTTTGCGACATGTCTTATTTTTGCGATACAGGTAGAAGAGCAAAGCTACATGCAAAAAAACGTCGCGATATCGCGACATGCTATTTTTGGTCATGATTTATAGGGGGCAGTTATGAAACATGCAGAAAAGTGCAGAACACATGTCATAAAAGTGTAAGGGCTACAGACGATTACAGTTAGCAAGAAAATCAAACGTTTCGATGCTCGAACAAAAGTTAGAATAATGAATAGCAGGAAACAAATGAATCGATCTGGAAGATGAAATGAAGCGTCACAAGGCAAAGCAAAGAGCCATAGCAAAAAGTTTAAAGGCACAAGCAAAGACATGGACAGGGGTTGGAAACCGCTAGGAGCAGGGTTGCAGAGCTGAGTGTGATGAGCCATTCTGGACCTACTTTGGAGTGCTTTTCTTCCACTTTTTTTGGTTTTGGAAAACCAGATATCTGTTATTGTAAAAAGACAAATTTTTAATGTAGATAACATTTCAGAAATTTGCATCTTATGGGCAAGAAAGAAGGAGTCATTTTCTGCATGCAAGATTAAATGTCTATTTTCCCTTTTTAGATTTTAGGCTTGTAAATGTAGTTGATACAAGTTTTTCTTGGTTGCTGCATGTGAATGCTTAAATCTGAAAACCTAATTCATATCCCTAGAAGCTAGCACTTAGCTTATCAGGATCGTGCATGTTTTGCAGGTCCAATAGGTTAGGTTGCATGCATGGAAACCTCATATCTTCGGTTTTGTCGAAACAAGATAGCATCAGACTGAATGTGTTCTATTTTTAATTTTTTGCATTTCTTTTTCATTTTATTTTATTTTTCCAGAAGTTGTTACTTTGCAGTCGTTAAAATTTAAAAAATTCAAAATCCCAAAATGGTTGCACCAGGGCATAGGTAATATTGCAGACTTCAAATATGCACATTAAAATTTCACTTTCGAAATTATTAGTATTTTCATAAATTCATCGAAGTTGTTGTTTAATTGAAGATCTTTAAAAATATGAAGATGGAAATTTTTATTGTTGGGCCGATTCACATTTGTTATTCTGGTTCAATAAGCAATCAATAAAGCTTCATGATGAAATAAACCAACATTGCCCCTTTTTTACAATTGCTTGCAATCACTAAGGTGTTTCAAGCATTTAAATTGATTATCTTCATTTGAGATTACTAATACACAATTGCAAATGCTAATACAACGGAGACCTTGGAGAAGTTGTTTGTTTGACTTCTTTGCAAGAGGGGATTTGGGATCCAAATCCTAAAGGAAAGTTGTACTTTCATAGCTGGGTGAAAATACCACTCAACATTTTGGCACTAGAAGGAGGGCATGAAAGGGTTTATTTTATCGTGATTTTAGATGCCACAGGTTTATAATTGTTTAAGAACTTTACATTGCTAAATATTTCAAGTCCATTTGATTAGCATCTTCGGCCTCCTCTAACACCACTCAACATTTTGGTGCTAGAAGGAGGGCCTGAACCGGTTTATTTCAGATTGATTTAAATGCTATAGGGATTTAAATTTTGAATATTTCATGCCCTATTGGTTATTATCTTTAGCCCTCTTTTAACAATACAACCTTGTACTGTCAAAAGGAGGACATGAATTGCTATGCACTTTCCTAACGCTTTGATTGTTCATACTAGAATAATGTGATTTCATTTGATTTAAAAAAAAAAAATGTAATAAATAACTAAAAAAAAAAGATTTTTTTTTTCGGTATTAAAGTTATATTCTTTAAGATTTACTAATGGCTATGTTTTCACCGTGGATGACAGGTAGCCCATTGAACATACCAGGAGTTCAAAATTATTTTCCCATTGGTTTTGAGAGATGTCTTCCTCGATTTTCGTCTAACGGGACAAATACTGCAGGAGAACACATTCAAGCATTCAAATTTGTTGTGAATCACTTAACAATTTGGTATGATGATGTGGTTTGTAAAATGTTCCCTTACACCTTGGAAAAAGTGGCATATGATTGGTTTACAAGTCTGCCCTTAGGGTCTATCACTTCTTGGGCTCAGCTAGAGGCAGCATTTCTTAATCAATTCAAAAAAGAGCAAGTTGACCCAATCCACATGTATCAGCAGTTTGTCACTATTAAAAAAGGACCAGGTGAAAATGTGAAGTCATTTTCTGAAAAGTTCTTTGGATTATATGCTCAATTAGTGACATTTTATGCTCTTCAAGAAGAAATGGCTCTCCAAATATATGTAAATTCTCTTGACCCACTCATTTCCACATATTTGCAAGGGATGCCTCAAATCACATCTTTTTCACAAGCCTATACTCAAGCAATGGCAATGAGCAACAATTGAGTTGTCAAAATTATGGTGTGGGTTTTGGATCGTATAATATTAAATCATTTAATACCTCCTTTACCCATCCAATGATTTATCCACCTCAACCAAATTCAAGTGTAAATCAATTTCAGAATCAACAATCATTCCCAAGCTTCAATCAATTTCAAAATCCTCAACCTACTATGCAAGATCCACCATATTTCTTAAGTATGAATCAACTTCAAAATACTCATATTGATTCAAAAGATGTTTCTAAAATCAATTTCAATGATTTTCACAAGAATATGATTTTAGGCAAGGGAGGGGTAATGGATCCAACTAGTATTGAAACATGTGACAGATTGGAAACCCTTGACTCACCAAAATATGAATTCTATGAGGATGAATCTGTTTCGGATGACACATTGGATGACATTGTTGAAATTAATGGCCTAGAAAATTCACACCTTCCAAATCATGTTAAACGTGAATCATGGGTTACACATGTGGATTATGATAGCCTTATCAATTTGAATACAAGCAATAACCCAATTTTGGAAGTAATTGAACCATCTAAGGAAGGTGAAGATAAATTTGATGAGAAACATGTTGATGAATTAAAATATGAAGAAGAAATAGTTGAGCATCACAATTTGATTTTGAAAGATGATCATCATGATTCTTGGGAAGAGTATGCTCACTCCAAAACTGCTAATGAAATTTGTGTGCCTATTGATATGCAGGATGATACAATTGCCCTTTCACATGAGGATATTACAAGTCCTATACAATCTGATAATGTTTTGGAAGAAGGGTTGGAATATAATCAAAGGTTAGAGAAGGATAATGATTTTACTACCATGGATGAAGAAAAATAATCAATTGTTTTTCTTCCCCTTGAGGGGTAAAAAATCAAAAATCTTGATCCACCTATTGTTTCTACAATGTCTATGCCATCTCAAAATGATGAAATCACAAAACCTAAGTGGTGTGGGTTTGATACTATTGATGATCCTAATGAAAATATGGATTTTGAGGTAACTCAATCCATTGATCAGGGAAAGGTGTCACGTGACACATATCTTGAAAAATTAGGCTCTTGTTTTGAAAAATATGGACGCATGTTTGATTGGGTGCCTAACTTTGGTGTTTTTGAACAGGTGTTGGATGATGAAGAAGACAATGAGGAAGAAGAAAAAGCTACCGACACCCATCAAGTTGTGGTAAATTCTAATCATGATGGGTTGAGTATGGGTGACAAGGTGAAATCTTTACCTTTGGTGATAGCTACAAAAATTTCAAATGATGGATTACATGATGTCCCTTTGGATGCTAATGTCATTAATGATGAAATGTAAAATCTTGGTGATGTTTGTCAAGTTTTTATTGATTTTGATTGCTTCAAAATCTCGAAAAATAATTTGAATTGAAGACTTTTAGAAATAGGCTCTTATTTACAATATCTCACATTTGAAAAGGAAAGCCTACTTCTAAATCATGAATGGAATGATGAAACTTGCACTTTAAAGAATAGACAAAATAAAATTGAATACCAACCATTGTCTAATCAATTTGATTTGAATCTCACCTATGATGTTGCTAATAGAACTAAATCAAATTGGTATGGTGAGCATGGCAAGTTGAAATTTGTTGCATTGCTTGGTTTGATCTTATTGTGGTTGGATTCCTACAACGTTTGGCATGTGTATTGTGACATATGTCTTTTGAAATGTTCTAATCATGTTTGGGATCCAGGAAAGTAATAGTCCAAGATTGGCATCATCTTGTACTATATTGTATATAGATTTTGGTGTTGGTTTGGGTTTGTTCTTTCAAGTTTCATTTTGGGATTGCTATTCGGATTAGGATTTAAGTTGTGTGGTTGATTTCATTTGACATGTTTAGTTTGTTTTGATAAAAAAATAAAAATAAAATAAAATAAAATAAAAAATTTGAGATGTCAACTTATGCCTAAAATCAAGAGAATATGAAACATTGGAATTGTGTTGTAGAAAGCTCCACAAGTAACACAAACATTTAAATAATATCGTTTGAATCTTGTGATGCATGAAGTTGTCATTTTGGCACATTATGGTAAAATAGATGATATATTCCAAAAAAAGAAGTGTATTCATACCTCATGTCATATTCCACATTGCATATACATGTCATCTGAGTTACATTTTCATTCCATGGGCAATCATTGAGAAGGTGTTGAATCCTCTTAGGATTATTACATAACATATATTAAAAGGATCCTAAGGTTGGGAACTGCTGCCCAAGCTATCTTGAACCAAGCACATTCCATGCACATTAAAAAGAATCTTGAGTAAAATGGTCAAAACCATACTTGGATGAAAGGTGATGTGAAAATAATATTTCATGTTTGTCCTATCATGCAACATAATCCTTGAAACAGTGGTTTTTACCACTCCCATAAAAGCTTAAAGCCTAAAACCAGAGTAGTAAGGATAGGGTTAAATCCTCATCGAACTTAGGTTGAGGATCCAACTCCCCAAAGCTATGGTTTGACCTACATAGAGTAGTAAGGATAGGACTTAATTCTCATCTCGCTTAGGTTGAGAATCCGATTCCCCAAAGCTTCCATTTTTCCTGTTTTATCATAAGGCTTGGATTGGAAGGATCGTACTACATGTCCTCTGCAAAGGATGGATAGTCATCCCAAAGGCCCAAGCAATAAAAGTAAAACTATTTTTTTCCATTTCATCTCAATCTTGGATTGGAAGGATTGTACTACGTGTCCTCTACAAAGGATGGGTAGTCATCCCCAAGGTCCAAGAGATAAAATATAATATTCTCCATTTCATCTTAATTTTGGATTGGAGGGATCGTACTACATGTCCCTAAAAAGGATGGGTAGTCATCCCAAAGGTCCAAAGAAAAAATAGAGAAAAGAATGAATGAAATCCAAGTCATGGATTATGGGGTTAAGTATGCTCATGCGTGGCAACATGTCTTGCCTAAAAGTAAGACCACTGATTGCTCACATGGATAGACTAGCCTGACCATTTCATCCATAACAAGTTAAATAATTTTGTTCAAGATGAGGTAATGAACTCCAAATCAGAATAGTAAGGATAGGGTTAAATTCCCATCTCGCTTAGGTTGGGAATCCTATTCCCCAAAGTTCTGATTTCACGTACACTTGCACATGGGTTCAAGATGGTAGTGACACTTTGGGGATCTAATGAATTAATTTAATAGACATATATTTGGTCCTAAGAGAGTTTGACATCTTTAATATGTTTATTTGTGATATAAGAAGGTTTGAGCATTTATAAAGCAGGTTGTTACATCTCTAGCATCTTCATCATGCATAAAATCCTGCACAAATCATTCATAGCCTTGCATACAAATCATAAGTAAAGCTGACAATGGAATGTTGATCAAGTTCAAATGATAGGGAATGAAACACATTGCACACACTAAGCTGATACTTATGATTCTGATGTTTCATGTATTTCGATCTATCGGTATTTGTTTATCTTTATGTGCTTGACGCTTTGTATCTAATCTTGTATATTTCAGGTTGGGTTCTCACCAAAATGCTCAGGAGCATTTGAAAACAGAGTCACCATTTGTTGTGGCTGATCCAAAAAACACTCCAAAATTGGGGACCCACCTTTTTTGCATGCTTTCAAAGAAAACTGCAGTAGCCCAGATGCTAAAAAATCAAGGAAAAAGAAAAAATTTCACAAAGAAGAAAAAGTGTTGCGATATCGCGACATGTCGCTCCGTCGCGGCTGAAAATAAAAAGTTGTCACGATATCGCGACATGTTGCTCCGTCACGGCCGAAAATAAAAAGTTGTCGCGATATCGTGACATGTTGCTCCGTCGTGGCCGAAAATAAAAAGTTGTCACGATATCGTGACATGTTGCTCCATCGCGGCTGAAAATAAAAAGTTATCATGATATCGCGACATGTTGCTCCATTGCGGCCAAAAATAAAAAGTTGTCGTGATATCGCGACATGTTGCTCTGTCATGGCCGAAAATAAAAAGTTGTCACGATATCGCGACATGTCGCGTTTTCACGGCTAGGAGTAGCAGAATGCATCATGAAGAGAAAATGTCGTGATATCGCGACGTGTTGTAAAATTGCGGTGCAAGGCAGTAAGAGAAAGCGTCGCGATTTTGCGACAGGAAGTAGCCAAGGGATACGAAGATGAAAATTGTCACGATTTTGTGACAGGAAGCAACAAGAAAACTTGAAAGATAAAAGCATTGCAATTTCGTGATAGAAAGCGGCCAAGTGGTACACAACGAAAAAATTGTCGTGATTTCATGACAGAAATCAGAAGATGGTGTAGAAGAGAAAAGTGTCACGATTTCGTGACATGTCGCATTTTCGTGGCTAAGTGCAACAAAACCCAGCGATAGAGAAAAACATCATGATTTCACGACAGGTTGCATCTGCATAGCTTGATAGCATAAAAATGTCACGATTTCGCGACATGTCTCATTTTCGCTATGCATGAAGGCTGACAAGGCTACATACAGGAAAATGTTGTGATTTCATGACATGTTGCATTTTCGTTGTGCATGAAGGTAGACAAGGTTACGGGTAGAAAATTGTCACGATTTCGCAACATGTCTTATTTTCACGATACAGGTAGAAGAGCAAAGTTGCATGCAAAAAAATGTCGCGATATCACGACATGCTATTTTTGGTCATGATTTACAACGGGTAGTTACAAAACATGCAAAAAAGCGTGGGACACATAGCATAAAAGTGTAAGGGCTACAGACGGTTACAGTTAGCAAGAAAATCAAACGTTTCGACGCTCAAAAAAAAGTCAGAATAATGAAGAGTAGGAAATGAAACGAATCAATCTAGAAGATGAAATGAAGCGTCACAAGGTGAAGCAGAGAGCCATAGAAGAAAGTTTAAAGGCACAAGCGAAGACATGGACAGGGGTCGAAAATCACTGGGAGTAGGGTTGTAGAGCTGAGTGTGATGAGCCATTCTAGACCTGCTTTGGAGTGCTTTTCTTCCACTTTTTCTAGTTTTGGAAAACCAGATATCTGTTATTGTAAAAAGACAAATATTTAATGAAGATAACATTTTAGAAATTTGCATCTTATGGGCAATAAAGGAGTCATTTTATGCATGCAAGATTAAATGTCTATTTTCCCTTTTCAGATTTTAGGCTTGTAAATGTAGTTGTTACAAGTTTTTCTTGGTTGCTTCATGAGAATGCTTAAATCTGAAAACCTCATTCAGATCCCTAGAATCTAGCACTTAGCTTATCAGGATCATGCATGTTTTGCAGGTCCAATAGGTTAGGTTGCATGCATGGAAACCTCATATCTTCGGTTTTGTCGGAACAAGATAGCATCAGACTGAATGTGTTCTATTTTTAATTTTCTACATTTCTTTTTCATTTTATTTTATTTTTCCAAAAGTTGTTACTTTGCAGTTGTTAAAATTTAAAAAATTCAAAATCCCAAAATGGTTGCACCAGGGCATAGGTAATATTGCAGACTTCAAATATGCACATTAAAATTTCACTTTCGAAATTATTAGTATTTTCATAAATTCATCGAAGTTGCTGTTTTATTGAAGATCTTTAAAAATCTAAAGATGGAAATTTTTATTGCTGGGCCGATTCACATTTGTTATTCTAGTTCAATAAGCAATCAATAAAGCTTCATGATGAAATAAACCAACATTGCCCCTTGTTTACAGTTACTTGCAATCACTAAGGTGTTCCAAGCATTTAAATTGATTATCTTCATTTGAGATTACTAATACACAGTTGCAAATGCTAATACAGTGGAGACCTTGGAGAAGTTGTTTGTTTGACTTCTTTGCAAGAGGGGATTTGGGATCCAAATCCTAAAGGAAAGTTGTACTTTCATAGCTGGGTGAAAATACCACTCAACAGACCCATCCCTAGGCATCAAATAATAATCTCTTTTTAAATTAGGAGTATAAAAATCTACTTAAACAACAAAAATAAGGATAAAAAAGTTAAAAAATGGTTAGAACCCCCTACTTTAGAGGAAGAAACACATGTCTTCAAGCCCTTGATATCTCAAGGTGTAGATTCAAGAAGTCATGGATATGTTGAGTGGATATTTTGCCCTATAACAAAATGATCACGCAACTAGAGTCTCTGGCAAGAAACTCTCTCTTGCAAAGAAATTAGTTATTTCTCCAAGGTTCTTATGAACAAACATTCATATGCATAAATAATAATATTCAATTTAAATGCTTGGAACACCTTAGTGATTGCAAGTAACTGTAAACAAGGGGCAATGTTGATTTATTTCACCATGAAACTTTAGTGATTGTTCATTGTTTTTTTTTTAGATTTTGATATTTTTTAGATGTTTATAATTTTAACGACTGCAAATTAAAATAAAGTAACAACTTCTGGAAAAGTAAAGTGCAGAAAAATAAAAATAAAATGCCTTCAGTATGATGCTATCCTATTTCGACAAAACCGAAGATATGAGGTTTCCATGCATGCAACCTAACCTATTGGACCTGCAAAACATGCACAATCCTGATAAGCTAAGTGTTGGCTCCTAAGGATTTGAATGAGGTTTTCAGATTTAAGCATTCGCATGCAACAACCAAGAAAAACTTGTATCAACTACATTTACAAGCCTAAAATCTGAAAAGGGAAAATAGACATTTAATCTTGCATGCAGAAAATGACTCCTTCTTTCTTGCCCATAAGATGCAAATTTCTGAAATATTATCTGCATTAAATATTTGTCATTTTACAATAGCAGACATCTGGTTTTCCAAAACCAAAAAAAGTGGAAGAAAAGCACTCCAAAGCAGGCCCAGAATGGCTCATCACCCTCAGCTCTGCAACCCTGCTCCCAGCGGTTTCCGACCCCCGTATCTGCCTTTGGCTTCTGCTTTTAAACCCTCTGGTACGGTTCTCTGTTCCGCCTCGTGACGCTTCGCTTCATATCCCAGGTCTCTTCGTTTCATCTTCCCGCCTCTTTGCATTATTTTTGGCTTTTGTTCGAGCGTCGAAACGTTTGATCTTCTTGCTAACTATAACTGTTCTGTAACCCTTACACCCTTATGCCACGTGTTCAGCGCTTCCCTGCATGTTCCATAATGGCCCCCTATAAATCACGACCAAAAATAGCATGTCGCGATATCGCGACGTTTTTATGTCAACAACCTTTTCTTCTTCATGCATCGTGAAAATGAGACATGTCGCGATATCGCGACATTTTTCTGTCAGCAGCTTAACTCTTCCTCATGCATCATGAAAATGATACATGTCATGATATCGCGACATTTTTTTGTCAGCAGCTTAACTCTTCTTCATGCATCGCAAAAATGATACATGTCGCGATATCGTGACATTTTTCTCTTTCGGGCCGCTCGGATGCAACCTGTCGCAAAATCACGACGCTTTTCATTTTGCTCTATCTCGTTGCACTTGGCCACAAAAATGTGACATGTCACGATATCGTGACACCTTTTCCAATTGTACCATTTTTCAAAGGACTTTTCTTTTTTGGTGTCTTTCTTTCGTGAAATCGTGACGCTTTTCTCTTTGCTTCTCTGCTTTTGTCATGAAATCATGACGCTTTTCTTTCTCAGTGACATGTCAGAAAATCGTGACATTTTCATTCTGTACTTTGCTATTTTGAGCCGAAAAGAATGTGCGATATCGACAACTTTTTTTGGAGAGAACATGTCGATGTGACAACTTTTCTTTGTCATTCATCCGAGCAACATGTCACGATATCGTGACAACTTTTCATTTTGTCGCGACGGAGCAACATGTCGCGATATCGTGACAACTTTTCATTTTGGCGCGATGGAGCAACATGTCGCGATATCGTGACAACTTTTCATTTTTGGCTGCGACGGAGCAACATGTCGCGATATCGTGACAACTTTTCATTTTTGGCCACGACGGAGCAACATGTCGCGATATCGCGACAACTTTTCATTTTTGGCTGCGACGGAGCAACATGTCGCGATATCGCGACACTTCTTCTCTTTTGTGAAATTTTGCTTTTTTCCTTGATTTTTTAGCATCTGGGTCACTGCGGTCTTCTTTGAAAACATGCAAAAAAGGTGGGTCCCCAATTTTGGGGTGTGTTGTGGATCAGCCACAACAAATGGCGACTCTGTTTTCAAATGCTCCTGAGCATTTTGGTGAGAACCCAACCTGAAATATACAAGCTTAGATACAAGCGTCAACACATAACAGATAAACCAATACCGATAGATCAGAAATACATGAAACATCAGAATCATTAAGTATCAGCTCGGTGTGTGCAATGTGTTTTCATTCCCTATCGCTTGAACTGGATCAACATTCCATTGTCAGTTTCACTTATGATTTGTATGCAAGGCTATGAATGATTTGTGCAGGATTTGATGCATGATGAAGATACTAGAGATATAACAACCTGCTTTACAAAGGCTCAAACCTTCTAATATCATGAACAAACATATTAAAACTGTCAAACCCTCTTAGGACCAAATATATATGTATACTGAATTAATTTACTAGACCCCAAAGTTGGTTATGTGTCACTACCATCTTGAACCCATGTGCAGGTGTAAGTGAGATCAGAGCTTTGGGGAATTGGATTCTCAACCTAAGCGAGATGGGAATTTAACCCTATCCTTACTACTCTGATCTGGAATTCATTACCTCATCTTGAACAAAATGATTTAACCTGTTATGGATGAAATTGTCAGGCTAGCCTGTCCGTTTGAACAATCAGTGGTCTTGCTTTTAGACAAGACATGTTGCCACGCATGAGCATACTTAACCCCATAATCCATGATTTGGCTTCATTCATTCTCTTCTTTTTTTTTATTCCTTGGACCTTTGGGATGACTACCCATCCTTGCTAGGGACATGTAGTACGATCCCTCCAATCCAATATTAAGATGAAATAGAAAATATTAATTTTATTTTTATTTCTTGGACCTTGGGGATGACTACCCATCCTTTGCAGAGGACATATAGTACGATCCTTCCAATCCAATATGATAAAATGAAAGATGGAAAATATTAATTTTTTTTTTTTCTTGGACTTTTGGGATGACTACCCATCCTTTGCAGAGGACATGTAGTACGATCCTTCCCATCCAAGTTTTATGATAAAATGAAAGATGAAAGCTTTGGGGAATCGGATTCTCAACCTAGGTGAGATGAGAATTATGCCCTATCCTTACTACTCCATGAAGGTCAAATCAGAGCTTTGGGGAATTGGATCCTCAACCTAAGTGAGATGAGGATTTAATCCTATCCTTACTACTCTGATTTTAGGCTTTAAGCATTATGGGAGTGGTGAAAACCACTGTTTTAAGGATTATGTTGCATGATAGGACAGACATGAAATATTCTTTTCGCCTCACCTTTTCTTCCAAGTATGGTTTTGACCATTTTGCTCAAGATTCTCTTTAATATGCATAGAACGTGCTTAGTTCAAGATAGTTCGGGCATCAGTTCCCAACCTTAGGATCCTTTTAATATATATGTTATGTAATGACCCTAAGAGGATTCAACACCTTCTCAATGATTGCACATGAAATGAAAATGTAACTGAGATGACATGTATATGCAATGCGGAATGTGACATGAGATATGAATGCACTGCTTCTTTTGAAATGTGGATGGAGTATATCATCTACTTTACCATAATGTGTAAAACTGACAACTTCATGCATCACAAGATTCAAACGATAATATTTAAAATGTTTGTGTTACTTGTGGAGCTTTCTACAACACAATTCCAATGTTTCATATTCTCCTGATTTTAGGCATACGTTGACATCTCAATTTTTTTCTTTTTCTTTTTTTTTTAGACAAACCAAACATGTCCAGAGGACTAACACACACAACTTAAAACCAAACCCAAAAATGAAACTTGAAAAACACAAACCAAAACCAAAACCAAAATCTATATACAATATAGTACAAGATGATGCCAAGCTTGGACTATTACTTTCCTGGATCCCAAACATGATTAGAACATTTCAAAAGACATATGACACAATACACATGCCAAATGTTGTAGGAATCCAACAACAATAAGATCAAACCAAGCAATGCAACAAATTTCAACTTGCCATGCTCACCATACCAATTTGATTTAGTTCTATTACCAACATCATAGGTGAGATTCAAATCAAATTGATTAGACAATGGTTGGTATTCAATTTTATTTTGTCTATTCTTTAAAGTGCAAGTTTCATCATTCCATTCATGATTTAGAAGTAGGCTTTCCTTTTCAAATGTGAGATGTTGCAAACAAGAGCCTATTTCTAAAAGTCTTGAATTCAAATTATTTTTCGAGATTTTAAAGCAATCAAAATCAATCAAAACTTGACAAACATCACCAAGATTTGACATTTCATCATTAATGACATTAGCATCCAAAGGGACATCATGTAATCCATCACTTAAAATTTTTGTAGCTATCACCAAAGGTAAAGATTTCACCTTGTCACCCATACTCAACCCATCATGATTAGAATTTACCACAACTTGATGAGTGTTAGTAGCTTTTTATTTTTCCTCATTGTCTTCTTCATCATCCAACACCTGTTCAAAAACACCAAAGTTAGGCACCCAATCAAACATGCGTCCATATTTTTCAAAACAAGAGCCTAATTTTTCAAGATATGTGTCGCGTGACACCTTTCCCTGATCAATGGCTTGAGTTGCCTCAAAATCCATATTTTCATTAGGATCATCAATAGTATCAAACCCACACCACTTAGGTTTTGTAATTTCATCATTTTGAGATGGCATAGACATTGTAGAAACAATAGGTGGATCAAGATTTTTGATTTCTTGCCCCTCAAGGGGAACAAAAACAATTGATTCTCCTTCTTCATCCATGGTAGTAGAATCATTATCCTTCCCCAACCTTTGATGAGATTCCAACCCTTCTTCCAAAACATTCTCAGATTGTACAGGACTTGTAATATCCTCATATGAAAGGGCAATTGTATTATCCTGCATATCAATAGGCACACAAATTTCATCGAAAGGTTTGGAGTGAGCATACTCTTCCCAAGAATCATAATGATCATCTTTCAAAATCAAATTGTGATGCTCAACTATTTCTTCATCATATTTTAATTCATCAACATGTTTCTCATCAAATTTATCTTCACCTTCCTTAGATGGTTCAATTACTTCCAAAATTGGGTTATTGCTTGTATTCAAATTGATAAGGCTATCATAATCCACATGTGTAACCCATGATTCACGTTTAACATAATTTGGAAGGTGTGAATTTTCTTGGCCATCATTTTCAACAATGTCATCCAATGTGTCATCCGAAACAGATTCATCCTCATAGAATTCATCTTTTGGTGAGTCAAGGGTTTCCAATCTATCACATGTTTCAATACTAGTTGGATCTAGTACTCCTCCCTTGCCTAAAATCATATTCTTATGAAAATCATTGAAATTGATTTTAGAAACATCTTTTGAATCAAGATGAGTATCTTGAAGTTGATTCATACTTAAGAAATATGGTTGATCTTGCATAGTAGGTTGAGGATTTTGAAATTGATTGAAGCTTGGGAATGATTGTTGATTCTGAAATTGATTCACACTTGAACTTGGTTGAGGTGGATAAATCATTGGGTGGGTAAAGGAGGTATTAAATGATTGAAGATTACATGATCCAAAACCCACACCATAATTTTGACAACTCAATTGTTGCTCAATTGCCATTGCTTGAGTATAGGCTTGTGACAAAGATGTGATTTGAGGCATCCCTCGCAAATATGTGGACATGGGTGAGTCAAGAGCATTGATGTATATTTGGAGAGCCACTTCTTCTTGAAGAACATAAAATGTCACTAATTGAGTATATAATCCAAAGAACCTTTCAGAAAATGACTTCACATTTTCACTTGGTCCTTTTCTAATATAGACCAACTGATTGTACATGAGGATTGGGTCAACTCGCTTTTTGTTGAATTGATTGAGAAATGTTGCCTCTAGCTGAGCCCAAGAAGTGATAGACCCTAAAGGCAGACTTGTAAACCAATCATATGCCACTTTGTCCAAGGTGTAAAGGAACATTTTACAAGCAACATCATCATACCAACTTGTTAAGTGATTCACAACAAATTTGAATGCTTGAATATGTTCTTCTACAGTATTTGTCCCATTAGACAAAAATCGAGGAAGACATCTCTCAAAACCAATGGGCAAATAATGTTGAACTCCCGGTATGTTCAATGGGCTACCTGTCATCCACGGTGTAAACATAGCCATTAGTGAATCTTAAAGAATATAACTTTAATACCCAAAAATTCCTTTTTTTTTTTTAAATCAAATCAAATCACATTATTCCTGTATGAACAATCAAAGTGTTAGAACAGTGCATAGCAATTCATGTCCTCCTTTTAACAGTACAAGGTTGTATTGTTAAAAGAGGGCTAAAGATAATAACCAATAGGGCATGAAATATTCAAAATTTAAATCCCTATAGCATTTAAATCACACTGAAATAAACCTATTCAGGCCCTCCTTCTAGCGCCAAAATGTTGAGTGGATATTTTGCCCTATAACAAAATGATCACGCAACTAGAGTCTCTGGCAGGAAACTCTCTCTTGCAAAGAAATTAGTTATTTCTCCAAGGTTCTTATGAACAAACATTCATATGCATAAATAATAATATTCAATTTAAATGCTTGGAACACCTTAGTGATTGCAAGTAACTGTAAACAAGGGGCAATGTTGATTTATTTCACCATGAAACTTTAGTGATTGTTCATTGTTTTTTTTTTAGATTTTGATATTTTTTAGATGTTTATAATTTTAACAACTGCAAATTAAAATAAAGTAACAACTTCTGGAAAAGTAAAGTGCAGAAAAATAAAAATAAAATGCCTTCAGTATGATGCTATCCTATTTCGACAAAACCGAAGATATGAGGTTTCCATGCATGCAACCTAACCTATTGGACCTGCAAAACATGCACAATCCTGATAAGCTAAGTGCTGGCTCCTAAGGATTTGAATGAGGTTTTCAGATTTAAGCATTCGCATGCAACAACCAAGAAAAACTTGTATCAACTACATTTACAAGCCTAAAATCTGAAAAGGGAAAATAGACATTTAATCTTGCATGCAGAAAATGACTCCTTCTTTCTTGCCCATAAGATGCAAATTTCTGAAATATTATCTGCATTAAATATTTGTCATTTTACAATAGCAGACATCTGGTTTTCCAAAACCAGAAAAAGTGGAAGAAAAGCACTCCAAAGCAGGCCCAGAATGGCTCATCACCCTCAGCTCTGCAACCCTGCTCCCAGCGGTTTCTGACCCCCGTATCTGCCTTTGGCTTCTGCTTTTAAACCCTCTGGTATGGTTCTCTGTTCCCCCTGTGACGCTTCGCTTCATATCCTAGGTCTCTTCGTTTCATCTTCCCGCCTCTTTGCATTATTTTTGGCTTTTGTTCGAGTGTCGAAACGTTTGATCTTCTTGCTAACTGTAACTATTCTGTAACCCTTACACCCTTATGCCACGTGTTCAGTGCTTCCCTGCATGTTCCATAATGCCCCCTATAAATCGTGACCAAAAATAGCATGTCACGATATCGCGACATTTTTATGTCAACAACCTTTTCTTCTTCATGCACCGCAAAAATGAGACATGTCACGATATCGTGACATTTTTTTCACAACAGCTTAACTCTTCCTCATGCATCACAAAATGATACATGTCATGATATCGCGACATTTTTCTACTTAACTCTTCTTCATGCATCGTGAAAATGATACATGTCACGATATCATGACATTTTTCTCTTTCAGGCCGCTCGGATGCAACCTGTCGTGAAATCGTGATGCTTTTCATTTTGCTCTATCTCGTTGCACTTGGTCGTGAAAACGTGACATGTCACGATATCGTGACACCTTTTCCAATCGTACCATTCACTGCTTTCTATCGCGAAATCATGACGTTTTCTCTTTTTGAAATCTGGCTTTTTTATTGTCGTGAAATCGTGACGCTTTTCTCTTTCGTACCATCTCGCTGCTTTTCATCGTGAAATCATGACGCTTTTCTCTTTCGGACTGCTCTTTGTTGCTCTCAACCACGAAAATGCGACATGTCATGAAATCGTGACACTTTTTCATTCTACTGTACTTTGCTATTTTGAGCCGCGAAAATGCAACATGTCATGATATCGCGACAACTTTTCATTTTTGGCCGCGATGGAGCAACATGTCGCGATATCGCGACAACTTTTCATTTTTGGCCGCGACGGAGCAACATGTCGCGATATCGTGACAACTTTTCATTTTTGGTTGCGACGGAGCAACATGTCGCGATATCGTGACAACTTTTCATTTTCGGCCGCGACGGAGCAACATGTCGCGATATCGCGACAACTTTTCATTTTTGGCCGCGACGGAGCAACATGTCGCGATATCGCGACACTTCTTCTCTTTTGTGAAATTTTGCTTTTTTTCCTTGATTTTTTTAGCATCTGGGTCACTGCGGTCTTCTTTGAAAACATGCAAAAAAGGTGGGTCCCCAATTTTGGGGTGTGTTGTGGATCAGCCACAATAGGATACAATGATAATATTATTATGCAATGACCATATAGATCTCCAGAGATGATATTACCTATAAAAAAATATAGAGCTACCCTCATATGATGAATGGAGAGAAATAAAGGCCTTGATGGATAACTTATCCTCTCAATAGCCTTGCATCATTTATTAATTTTTCCCATTCTTCCTATTCTCTCTTCATTATTTCCCTAATTCTTCTTATTTTTATTCTTTCATTTGAATCTATGCCCAATGAATAAGGCTATAAATCTTTTTAGTATTCTCATCTCTAGGTGGAAAAATATCCCTTGTGAGATACCGTAAATATAGTAAAAATTCATTATACTAAGGAGGAATTTTTGCATCAACCAAATTTTGTAGGCCAGTCTTGGTGGAAGATAGATCAATGGAAGAAATGTGGGAGCAAAGGTGCATTAATTATTTTTAAATTAGTACTGGGTATTGATTTGTGTAGAAAATATCCGTTAAAAGTATTTGATGTCATGCAATCCATATGATCTGTTGTTCAATAGTTGGCATCAACTACGAAGGTGAAATGCTGTAAAGGCTCTTGAAAGCCATGTATACCATTGAATTGATTAATCTAATTATGGGCACAAATTTTTAAAGAATATTAAGTTGCAAAGAGAGAAAAGGAGCAAATACCATTAGTTTTTTTAGATCTATGATGGGCACTAATCCCAAGAAATGTGAGAAGAGAAGGAACCTCAAATATTGTTTGGTCATCGATTTCTCATCTAACAACCTATGCCATAATATTTCCAACTAAATTGTAAAAACAAAAATGTGCCATTGGTTGAGATATGGACACATGGAAAAGACATTAATGACCCATACATGAAGTGATAATTTGTTCCAGAAAATCCCACATTAAACACAAATACACCATCAATATTGGGAGGAGCAACATATAACAACATAAAAATATTGAATATGGATATTAAAAGCACTTATATCTTGAACCTCCACCAACTATCTAATTTCTACGATCAATGGAATAGAAGAAAAATACAAACAAAAAAATAAACAAGATGAGCTTTATCATGTGTCTGATCAAAAGTGAGACACCCTAGTCCAAAAAGACCTAATTTTTGTGAAATAAAAACATGTTCTTTTAAGGTATAATATATGTATGATATCCCAATCGAAGGACATAGAGACTCATAAATGGATCATTTTTAAAAGAAACTTGTATTCACCTACCAACATCATTTGGACAACATTCTAAGAAAAGTGGTTGGCATCTTGAAGATAGTTATAGATAAAGCTCTAGTTTTAGAGGTCTCAAACTATATGACATTATTGGTTCCAATTCTAGAGGTCTCCAAACTATCAAAATTAAATGTAGATCAATCCCTCACTTGATTCAGGGAGGATATTTTGAATTACTTGTGTAACTTTTAGGAGGAAAAATATTAATCCTTGTATATAAATAGTAGTGTTATTTTAATTAGAGGCATCAAAAACTACTTACTCATGTATAATACTTGGATTTTTTGTATTTACTCTCACATTTTTCTTCTATGCATACGCTAGACTCAAGCCTTGAATCATTTTTTTAATCAACATCAAACCTATTTTGGTTTGACATCTCTATAAATGAGGATTTTATGATGAACAAAGGAATATATGACTAATTTCTCTTTATCCCAATTTTGATACTCATCTTATGCATAGATATTGAGATGTTAGATTGAGATCATGTTCACTTTCTAGCTATTATGAATGGTGCATGTATTCATTTGGTCCAATGTGTATAGAATTTTTTTATATCTTTGACATATCACATCCACAACTTAGATTTTATTTTTTATAATTTGAGGTTCTACAAATATTTTTCTTCCTATTCCCTGATGAATGAAAGCAGTGTTGCAAGTAGTGTAGGAATAATGTAAATCATATTTGACAAGGCATTGACCCCCCAAAAATATTGAAATGATCCCTACAAGTGCATCCCATGCTCATAAAGCTTCTCAATTATGGATCTTAACATGAGATATGAGTGTCAAATATGGTTGAAAAGTGGTTATAACATTCTAAGAGACCAAAACATAACACATAAAGAATCATGATTTATTTGAACATTTAAGTATTTGTAAATATCATCAAATATTATATGAACCAAATCTATTGTTTCACAGGAAGAGTCAACCATGTTTACTAAATCAAGTGTCATAAGAACAATCAATATTTATAGAAGTCACCTTTAATTAATCATTCTCCTTAACCAATAAATAAATTTATTCTTCCCTTGTATTCAATTTATCACCAAGTCTCATGATCTCCTTATCATTTAATGTAACTATCTTTCTCAAAGTATCAATCACTTAGAGAAGATTTTAATTCAATGAACATGACTTCTTATTTTTACAACTCAAATCAAGTTTTATATTTTGTACAATATAAACTATTTGAAGATCATCCATATCATCCATACTAGACAACATAAATAACTCTAATATTTAATATGTGAGGATATCAATAAATTGCAAACCTAAAATTAGATCTCGTTATTTTTTCCACCTAGATTTGAAATAATACAAATACATATTTTGCACTTCCTCTATACTTGATGTAAATATCTTGTTTACGATCTTCAATCAAATTCACAAGCCAAAACTAATTAACCTACAACCTATAAGTTCTAAAACATGTAACAACTAACATGATCTTGCATAATTGTCATCTACCTTGCATACTACATACCAAAGCTCTAGTACCATATCAGAAATATAAACCTTCTAATAATATATAAAATGTTAGAGATATTACATTATTTGGTCCCTTTATAAATAAATAGTTTAAAGAGTGAGTTTAGTATTTGTATAAAGTATGTATCACAATACAAAGAGTATTATGTGTTATGTAATAAAGTGTGCAAGGTGTCAAGTATGCAAGTGAAAATTCACAAGAAGTGAAGAGTCACATGAGATGTGTCAAGATGTAAAGTGAAAGGTTATGTAATAATGTGAGGCATGTGAAAGGTTGCATCTCCTATGAGTTTAAGGAGAGCAATAGTTAAGAGTATTGAAGAGTCATTTGTAAATTTATATATTGGAGACAATACTCCATGCAATGTAATCTCTTTGAATCATTTGAATATTTTGAATGTAATAGAATTTTTTTATTGAGAAATACTTGTGTTATTCATAAATATGATTATTTGCATGAGATTTGGATCATATAAAACTTAACCTATGAGATAATATGGAAAAATTGCCAATAGTGGTATCAGATCCATTTTGGCAAGAACCTTCTTGGTTCAAAAATCTACATTGAGTGAAGAAGAGTTGTTGGAAGAATTGGAGGAAGATTATAGAGAAGAAGAAATAAAGTGAGGAGAATATTTGTGGAAAATAGAGGAACAAGAAAATATGTGTTCGTTGGACAAATATTGATTAATGCATTATTTATGATATTGTTGCATTGACAACATGAGAAGGTTGAGGACATGAGGAGCTGCTATTTGGAAGTGAACATGAAGGAAGTTTTTGCATATGGTAAAGAAGATATCCAAAAGAGGATGATTGAAATCATGTGATAGAGCTTGTAAGGAGATACAACTTGTGAGGATACATGGCTTGATGTATAGAAACAACCTATAAATATAAAAAACATGGGAATTTGAGCTTATGAATACAAATAATGTGAGTAGAAGCAAAGATCTTTGAGTACAGAAAGAATTCAGAAGATTATTGGAAGTGAGTAGAGTCATAACATCTTTGATAGAAAGAAAAATTCCTTATTGAAGAGCATTCCAAGGTGAATAATTGATTATGTTACAATGCTTTTATTAATTATTAAGACATCTAATGGAATAGCAATAATATGTTGGCAATTTTGGGTACTTTGGGTACATTGCTTTTGCTCAAGTGTATAAGTTGTCATTGATGTCAAAAGGCATTTTTGTGTTGATATCAAAAAGAGTGTGATGTCAAAAATATCTTGAGAAAGCTTCATTTTGTTAAAGGGTTTTTATCAAAACCATGGTGACAAGGTTAAAGGTTTTTCTTAAAACCATTTGGACTCATTAAGGGTTTTTATTAAAACCAAGCTTATCTTAATGCAAAGGTTTTTACTTCTTGAAAAACCTTGAAGGTCCATGTTTATTATTAATAATTAAATTAACTCAAACCTTTGACAAAGGTCTAAGTTTAATTTATTATTAATAAAATAATAATAATTATTATTTTAATTATTATTAAAGGGTATTTTAACCCTTAAGCGACGCAGATAAAGTTTTCTTTTGCCGACGTGTTGCCATCATTGGAGGAGCACCGACGTCAAACAGTTAAGGAGAAATGGCTATATAAGTGGGGAAGATTTTCTAAAGTAAGAGCACCACCGATTTTTTGGAGTCTTCGATTTGCGTTTGCTCTGTATCTTTCGAATAGCGCTTGGTGTCTTTGATTTGCGTTTGCTCTATATCATTCGAATAGCGCTTGGTGTCTTAGATTTGTGCTTGATCTATGTCTTCAAATATCAAATTGACGTCTTTGAAATCATGCTTGATCTGTGTCTTGGAAACCATTCTTGGCATACTCGGATTTGAGCTTGGGCTGCATCCTTACTTTTTGCTTGACGTTAGTGGATTGGCAATTGCACCTGAACTGTGTTTTTCCGTACTGTGTTGTGAGATGATTAATGCAAGCATTCAATGACTTATGTTTTGGATAGTGCTAGGAAAATGAATACGTTTTCCATAACCTACGATCAAGTGAAGATAAAACAAAGGATAGTTTAACGTTTATTTGTCAAGCACTTGTGCTCCAATGACGATGGAGTTTGAGTAAAGGCAGTCGCTAGGCAAAGATACAGGTTTCGAATCACGTCGAGTGCATTTTTCCTTTTTTTGCGATGCACGAAGGAGAGCGGCTGTGATTGGGCTACGTAAGTAGAGGAGAATGCGCTTTAGCGCTTATAGTGGTGGCTCCTCATTTCTCCTAAGGTTGGAGAACTAAGTATTGCCAAGTTTTTGAGTTCTCCTTCTTCATCAAAGTAAAGGTATGGGCACATTCTTCCATGGTTGTTATTGATTGATGGTTTTCTGAAAATAAGTGTGGAGGGAAAAGGATTTCTACTTGTTTCCTTTTCTTGTGATGATTGGTTGGATGCTTCAAGGTTAATGTTGAGTTGAATGATGTTGGTTAAACCTTGTCTATAAGCATTGTTGTTAAAGCCCTAATTGGTTGAGAAAAGATATTTGTTGTGGAAAGAACATGAGTATCATTGTTATATTAGATATTGCATGGTTGGCAATTGTTGGGTTGTGTTTCATGTTCTTGAGAAAAGCATACTACATCTATCTTATTATTTTGAGATTGAGTTTGAGCTGAGTTGATTTGAGTTGAGTTTTGAGATTGGGAGTTGAGTATAGAACATATTGAGTCTCTAAAAATTCTCTTTATGCTTCTATGAGTTTGAAAAATCACATTGGGTCTCTAACAATTCACCTTGTGATTTCCTACTAAGAAGGTTTTTTCTTGGTGAGCTTGCTGAGTTTTGGATAGGTTCCGGTGGGGACTTGTGAGCAGGTTTTGGACAGGTTCCGGTGGGGACTTGTGAGCAGGTTTTGGATAGGTTTCGGTGAAGACTTGTGAGCATATTTGGACAGGTCATAGCAGAGGACTTGTGAGCTAAGTTTGAAAGTTCTATCAGAGAACTTGAGGACAGAGGTGCATTGGTTCCTTGAGAAGAACCTGAGGACAGATTTGGCAAGTCTTTGAGAAGGCTTGTATGCAGAGGATTGATTTGTTCAAGAGTTGGACAGATCTAATAGACAGAGGAAGACTTGTACTAGACCGACTGACTATGTTTGGTACAGGTTGCTGAGCTACTGTGGACGTGATCATAGAAGGCAAAGGTCTCTTAGGCTAAGCATTGAGGACAAGAGGTCTTCGATGGAATGGAGTTCCACGTGCTGGCAAGAGGTAGAGGCAATTGATCTTCTGAGGGATCATTTCCAGAGCAGAGGGGAAGGTATCTCCTTTGAGCAAAGGCTCATAAATTCAGATTGGGGGAAGGTATCTCCTTTGGGACGAGGCTCATAAAAATTGTAATTGGGAAGGTTTCCCAAAGAACTTTGAGATAACTTTTAGAGAAAAGTTTTGTGGACGTAGCCCAGGCTTTCGGGTGAACCATGTTAAAATTGGTATCACTTTGTGGATGATATTGTGCTTTGTTTTGATATTGCTTTGGGTATATTGCTTTACTATTTTGAAGTATAAAGGAAAAAGTAAAAAGAGGTCTTATACTATTCACCCCCCTATCAGTATAAGCTTATGTTCTTCAATTGGTATCAGAGCGGGTTCCTTCAAAAAGTTTAACATCTTGAAGGAAGAGCTGGTTAAGAACACAATGGATTATTCAAGCGGCAATGCAGCACCTATTCTTGATGGGTCAGATTTTGGTCTTTGGAGTGCAAGGATGAAGGTTCATCTAATGGCACTTGGTAATGAGGTATGGGAAGTAATTGAAAATGAGTACACTATTCCTATACATGGCCCTTATACTAAAAAAGATAAGCTCCTACATCACAGCAATTCAAAAGCAATGAATGCAATCCTGAAAGGCTTATAGAAAGCAGATATCACCAAAGTGATTCATTGCAAGACAGTTAGTGAAATGTGGAAACAGTTGAATGTGGTTCATACAGGTGATGCAAATGTTCGAAAGGCCAAGTTGAGACACTTCAAAGGTATGTTTGAACAACTCCAAATGAATTATGATGAAAATATTAGTGACTACATGCTTCGTATGGATGAGGTTGTCAACTCCATGAAAGACTTAGGTCTTGAGCTTGCTGAAAATGATGTTTGTGATAAGATTTTAAGATCTCTTCCTAATATATTTAGTGAAAATATTTCTGCTATTGATGAAGCTAAATATTTGGATAAGTTGAAAAAGGATGAGCTCCATAGTATACTTGCAGCATTTGAGTTGAGAACTCAAGTGAATGTTGATGTCAAGAAAGAGGCAGCTTTCAAGGCTACCAAGAATTCCAAAGGTAATCAGCTTCAAGATAGTGATGAGTCTTCTAGTGATGAAGAGGCATATTACAGCAAGAAAGGCAAGTTCTCTAGAAAGCACAAAAGTATGAAAAATATAAGATGTTTCAATTATGGAAAGTTTGGTCATTATGCTACTGACAATACTATTCCCAAGAATGAAAGTGATGAAGATAAACATGATTCTAAGAGCAAGGATTTTGAAAAGCACAAGCATCACAAGAAAAACAAATATGAGCACAACAATCAAGGAAAGAGGTATTCTCACAAGCACAAGAAAAGTTTCTACCTAGACAAAGCAAGTAAGTGTTCTAGTAGTGATAGTGAAAGTTATTCAAGTGATAATGAAAATGAGATGTTCATATCAAAAAAAGAGGAAGAACCGAAACATAGATTCATTATCATGAAATGTCTTAGATGTGGAAATTTTGGTCACCTTGAGGATGATTGCACAAATAATGATTTGGTTTCTAGTATGTATGAGGATGCTTCAGAAAACTATAAGGAAGATGCATGTATGGTCTTTGAAAAGGGTAGCACCTCTAGTGATAAGAAATTTGAAAAAGGCTTTGATGATTCAAAAAGCAAAAAAATAAAGGATCTTGAAAGTGAACTTATTAGTGCTCTTAGTGTTTTGGAAAAGGAAAGAAAGAAGAATGCTAGACTCAAGGATAAGTTAGAATAATGTTGTATGGAGAGAGATGATCTTATAGAAAGTCTTGAATTCTCTATAGCTAAGACACTAGAACTCAAGGATGAGTTAGAGTCTAAGGTTCTTGAGTATAATGAGTTAGAACAAAAAATGGCTTCTTTGAAAGAGGAAACTAAAGAGTACAAGGATAAGCTTTACAGGTTTCAAGATAGCTCCAAAAAGGTAAATTCCATCATCAAAGATCAAAGAAGGGTAACAGATAAAATAGGTCTTGGTTTTGGTAAGAAACACAAGGAACAGGTTGGGGAATCTAGTAAGATATTCCAAAAATAAGAGAGTTATGATGAGGAGAGTATTTCACAGAAAGAGTCCTTGAGTGATAGATGCACATAAATAGAAAATAGAAAACAAAAAAAGGGGAGAAAGTTTACAGGACCTAGAAAGCCATTTACAGGAAAGTTAATGGTAGATGTTTTTCTTGCCACAAGTTTGGTCACATGGCTTCACATTGCATGACTCAAGTAAGGAAGGTAAATGACAGTTTCAGAGGTGGTAATTTCTTTCAAGGGTATTGCTACTCTTGTAAACAGTTTGGGCATAAGGCAATTTTTTGCAAGGCTAATAACAGGAACAGGGTTAGTCAGAATAGATGGATTCAAAGAACAAGTATGCCTAAAAGAAATAACATTGTTACTTGTTATAAGTGCAACAATGAAGATCACACAACTAGATAGTTTAGAGCTGAACTTCCAATGTATAGGAACAGGAACAGTGGTATGAACAGGTCCAAGTATCAAGGCATGGATAAGAACAGTGACAGGAACAGGAACAGGAATATGGATAAAGAGTTCAAGAGAAGGCCTAGCAAGGAAGTTATAGACGCTGATGATGATCAGTGCCTAATGGGAGTTTTAATCCCACCCTAGAATTAATCACCTCACCAAGAGGTGGGGGAGGGAGTAAGCTAAGAGGCTCCTTCTTAGTCCCGAGCCCCAAAGGTGGCCCTTTGCCATTGATGAAAAAGGGGGAGAGATATGAGTAATGGGGATAGCTTCAAAGTGAAGAGGAAAGCTTCAAGTTAGGGGGAGAAACAATTCAAAGGAAGATTCTCAGTTGTGGGCACAGTTGGTCAGTTGTTAGCACAGTTGGTTTCAGTTTTGGCTCTTGAGAAGTGTTTTCAGTAAAGGTTTGCCATCAATGACAAAGGGGGAGACTATTGGCAATTTTGGGTACTTTGGGTACATTGCTTTTGCTCAAGTGTATAAGTTGTCATTGATGTCAAAAGGCATTTTTGTGTTGATATCAAAAAGAGTGTGATGTCAAAAATATCTTGAGAAAGCTTCATTTTGTTAAAGGGTTTTTATTAAAACCATGGTGACAAGGTTAAAGGTTTTTCTTAAAACCATTTGGACTCATTAAGGGTTTTTATTAAAACCAAGCTTATCTTAATGCAAAGGTTTTTACTTCTTGAAAAACCTTGGAGGTCCATGTTTATTATTAATAATTAAATTAACTCAAACCTTTGACAAAGGTCTAAGTTTAATTTATTATTAATAAAATAATAATAATAATTATTTTAATTATTATTAAAGGGTCTTTTAACCCTTAAGTAACGCAGATAAAGTTTTCTTTCGCCGACGTGTTGCCATCGTTGGAGGAGCGCCGACATCAAATAGTTAAGGAGAAACGACTATATAAGTGGGGATGATTTTCTAAAGTAAGAGCACCACCAATTTTTTGGAGTCTTTGATTTGCGTTTGCTCTGTATCTTTCGAATAGTGCTTGGTGTCTTCGATTTACGTTTGCTCTGTATCATTTGAATAGTGCTTGGTGTCTTCGATTTGTGCTTGCTCTGTGTCTTCGAATCTCAAATTGACATCTTTGAAATCATGCTTGATCTGTGTCTTGGAAATTGTGCTTGGCATACTTGGATTTGAGCTTGGGCTGCATCCTTACTTTTTTCTTGATGTTAGTGGATTGGCAATTGCACCTGAACTATGTTTTTCCAGACTGTGTTGTGAGATGATTAATGCAAGCATTCAATGACTTATGTTTTGGACAGTGCTAGGAAAACAAATATGTTTTCCATATCCTACGATCAAGTGAAGATAAAACAAAGGATAGTTTAATATTTCTTTGTCGGGCACTTGTGCTCCAACGACGTTGGAGTTTAGGTAAAGGCGCTCACTAGGTAGAGATACAGGTTTCGAATCACGTCGAGTGCATTTTTCCTTTTGTTGCAATGCACGAAGGAGAGCGGCTGTGATTGGGCTACGTAAGTAGAGGAGAATACGCTTTAGTGCTTATAGTGGTGGCTCCTTATTTCTCCTAAGATTGGAGAACTAAGTATTGTCAAGTTTTTGAGTTCTCCTTCTTCATCAAAGTAAAGGTATGGGCACATTATTCCATGGTTGTTATTGATTGATGGTTTTCTAAAAATAAGTGTGGAGGGAAAAAGATTTCTACTTGTTTCCTTTTCTTGTGATGATTGGTTGGATGCTTCAAGGTTAATGTTGAGTTGAATGATGTTGGTTAAACCTTGTCTATAAGCATTGTTGTTAAAGCCCTAATTGGTTGAGAAAAGATATTGGTTGTGGAAAGAACATGAGTATCATTGTTATATGAGATATTGCATGGTTGGCAATTGTTGGGTTGTGTTTCATGTTCTTGAGAAAAGCATACTACATCTATCTTATTCTTTTGAGATTGAGTTTAAGTTGAGTTGATTTGAGTTGAGTTTTGAGATTGGGAGTTGAGTATAGAACATATTGAGTCTCTAACAATTCTCTTTATGCTTCTATGAGTTTGACAAATCACATTGGGTCTCTAACAATTCACCTTGTGATTTTCTACTAAGAAAGTTTTTTCTTGGTGAGCTTGCTGAGTTTTGGACAGGTTCCGATGGGGACTTGTGAGCAAGTTTTGGACAGGTTCCGGTGGGGACTTGTGAGTATGTTTTGGACAGGTTTCGGTGGAGACTTGTGAGCAGATTTGGACAGGTCCTAGCAGAGGACTTGTGAGATAAGTTTGAAAGTTATATCAGAGAACTTGAGGATAAAGGTGCATTGGTTCCTTGAGAAGAACCTGAGGACATATTTGGGAAGTCTTTGAGAAGGCTTATATGCAGAGGATTGATTTGTTCAAGAGTTGGACAGATCTGACAGATAGAGGAAGACTTGTACTAGACCGACTGACTATGTTTGGTATAGGTTGTTGAGCTACTGTGGGCGTGATCATAGAAGGCATAGGTCTCTTAGGCTAAGCATTGAGGACAAGAGGTCTTTGGTGGAAAGGAGTTCCACATGCTGGCAAGAGGTAGATGCAGTTGATCTTTTGAGGGATCATTTCCAGAGTAGAGGGGAAGGTATCTCATTTGAGTAGAGGCTCATAAATTTAGATTGGGGTAAGGTATCTCCTTTGGGCCGAGGCTCATAAACATTGTAATTGGGAAGGTTTCCCAAAGAACTTTGAGATAACTTTTAGAGAAAAGTTTTGTGGACGTAGCCCAGGATTTCTGGGTGAACCACGTTAAAATTGGTGTCACTTTGTGGATGATTTGTGCTTTTTTTTTATATTGCTTTGGGTATATTGCTTTACTATTTTGAAGTATAAAGGAAAAAGTAAAAAGAGGTCTTATACTGTTCACCCCCCCCCCATCTCAGTATAAGATTGTGTTCTTCATAATAATTAGTGGTAAAATATTAAGTTCTATATAAAGTGCATTGGATAAAGTTTAGGATAAATTATAATACGAAATTAGCAGGTATTTTAAGCCATATAGATTTGACATAAGGAAGGGAGATTAAGGTGTAAGGCATCATGAAACATATTTTGGATAAATATTTATTTGATTAATTGGATATATTTTTTGACCTTATAGAATGCATAGAGGAGTTGTAAGATAACTTTCAAAAGTTGTAAAAGGAGTTATTTTATTGATCGAAAATCATTGAAAAAAATCTTCTTTACTATGAAGACACAAAGATAGAATGGGAGATTTTTATTTTAACATTATTTTTCTTATTGTTTTTAAAAACGCTGGACATTACCTTTTTAAAAAGAATATGAAAGTTTTATCATATTGTGAAATTTTTTAAATCGGGATTTATTTTCTAGAAAGTGATTAACAAGAGGAATTTATATATTTTTATAGAATTATAAGGTTTATAATGGAATTTAAAATTTGACTTTGGGAACATTTAAAAAGGGAAATAAAGAAACAAAAGTTTTTAAAATGGAGTATTTCTAAGAAAAGTAAGATTTGGAAGATATAAGGATTTTTATAACAATATTTGGTGGAAAAAAATATTGGAGTTATAAGGTTAGAAATATTATTAAAATATGAGGAAAATATTGATTATTAAATTTGAATATAAAATGTTTTTGACAAAGGAAATTATTGAAAATTGCAAATACATTTTTTTATTTAAATATCAATTATTAAAAGGACCTAGTTTTACCCCATGGAAAAATAAGATGAGGTCAATACTCATTTTTAAAAAACTTTTGGGAGTGGTAAATGAAAAGAGTAGCATTCTAGAAGATAAAATTGGAATTCAAACAATTCAAATATGATGATGCTAAAGCTCTTATGTTAATCATGTTTGACATATCTGATAAAATTCAAGCACACATAAGTGAAGCAAAAACTTCAAAAACTATTTGGGAAAATTTGTGTAAGATATTTGAAATATAAATTGAGGCAACCATTTTACACGTACAATGACAATTGTATTCACTAAAAATTTATGATGGAGAAAACATAGAACATTTACTTTGAAGGCTATTAGAATTAAAATAAAAATTACACACCATGGGATAAAAGTTTGAAGATAGGTTCCTATACTTAGTTGTATCTAGAGCACTTACTAAATCATTCAAACTATTGGTCACATCTCTTCAAATATAAAAACAAAGATGTCATTTGAGGAATTAGTAAATATTGTTTAACAATAAGAACTTAAAATATTAATTGATATATGAGTCATCTAACAATGCTCTGGTATTAGAAAAGGGTTCTCTTCATCACAAAATCAAAAGAAAAAAATAAGTATTGTTATATTAAGGACATATTACAAATGTTTTAAGTATAATGCATTGAATAGGAAGAGTCAAAACCTAGAATATCTTGAAAGGAATCAATAAAATCTGAATAATCAGCAAGGTTTTATTGCACAAATAAAATCAGAATATGCACACAAGACCCTTATGGAAAATAAAAAATGTATGTTATCAAGTAATGAAGAATTCATAAAATTAAGATATTATTTGTAGCCAATCCTAGAGAAAGCTAATGAATGATACTTAAAATAAAGTACAATAAAAAAATGTGTATGGCTCTAGAAATCCTAGAAACATAGATTAAGGAACCCAATAATGACTTGGAATATATGATAGTAAATTCATGTTTTGGCACAAATAAAAAATATAGAGTGCAACTCAAATGATTTGAATATAGCTTGTGATTGTTCAAAAAAATCTTAAGTTGTTAAGATTAATGATGAAAGGGATTCAAATTATGATAGGGATAGTGATGTTCAAAGTTATGTTGATATTGATAGGGATCAATGTTATGATAAATCTGGTTATTTTTAAAGGTATACTAAAGGAATTGGTTCAAAAGTGTTAAATAAAATGGGATACAAAAACATAGGCTTGGGAAAATGTGGAAAAGGAATGAAAGAGATAATTGTATAAAAAATAATCCTAAAATATGAAGGTCTTGGATATATAGGATAGACAAGCAGTAATGAATCAAGGACTAAATTTGTGATAGGAAACAATGACATTAAATTTGTGATAAGGATTGATAAAACTAGTAACAATGAAGGACAAACATGTAATAATGAATTAGGGAATGGTAAAAGGAATTTTGTAATAGGAAACATGTGTAAATATTTTAATATATGGGTATAATATAGATAAATATTGGAATATCCATTGTTATGAAATTTGTGTAGGATTATAATCATTCTAAAAAATCTTGCCTACGTAAAGAAAATAAAATTAAAAAATTAAAATAGATTGTGGATGGATAAGTATGCATGAATGGGATAAGATGAAAGGAATGTTGTATGGTTCCTACAGGAGTAAACCAAGTGTGATGAAATATTAAAGATTGTTGAATGTAAAGAATAATGCTAGTCTTACCATGAATAATTGTGAAATGAATGATTATGAACCAAGTACAACTTGGAAGGTGGCCTACAATGAAAGCACATCCAATGATGATTACAAAAAATACATGGTCTTATGATTGTTCGAGTGAGTAATCCAAATGTATTGATGACCTAGATATTGAAGGCAAAAAGCCTTCTTAACAAATATTGTAATTTAGTGGGGTGTTGGAGATATTATATTATTTATTCCATTTGTAAATATTTTGTTTAGAGATTAAGTTTAATATTTGTGTAAAGTATGTGTTAAAATATAAAGAGTATTGTGTTATATAATAAACTATGAAAGGTGTCAAGTATGCAAGTGAAGAGTCATAAGAAGTGAAGAGTCACATGATATGTGTTAATATGTAAAGTGAGAGGTTATGTAATCATGTGAGGCATGTGAAAGGTTGCATCTCCCATGAGTTTGAGGAGAGCAATAGTTAAGAGTATTGAAGAGTCATTTGTAAAGTTATATAATGGACATATCTCTCCATGCAATATAATCTCTTTAAATAATTTGAATATTTTGAACATAATAGAAGTTTCTTATTTTGAAAAACAAGGGTTATTTGTGAATGTGATAATTTTCATGATGTTTTGATCCTATGAAAATTAACCTGTGAGATAATCTAGTTGAATTGCCAACATTAAAAAAATTAATTGTTTAATATTATGCCAAAAGTATAAATGGTCCAAAAATATAAACTCATCACAATTAAAAATGTAATTACAATATTTAAAATAGGGTGCATAACACTTGTACTCACTAATATTGATATAAATATATTGTATTGCATGAGTTTAATACAATTAATTTCCCCTTACACCCACACTAAATAGGTGTTAGTATTTATTACATCATGTATAATGTGAATGTAAGTTGAGTAACCACTCAACACATGGCTTGATAGTCTCACTAAAGGACAAGGGTAGTTGTAGGTTATTATGTCATATTTGGGCAGCCATTATATTTAAATACCCTTTCACTTTTATAATAAAATTATAAAGGCATTTAGTTATAACATATGGTATCAAATTAGGTAGAAGGAAGAAATAATTATCCTTTTGATCCACCTTTAGCTTTGACATAGAGAAAGCCAAAAATTTACTTTTTTTGAGAAAAGGTGTTTCAAGGGAAAATTAAAATGTACAAAATTATCACCATGAAGCAAAATTACCGTGGTAGATTTAAAGTTTTTTAAGGTGAAAAACCCTACAAAAGGATAAATATTTAAGCTTAAAAAATGGGTTCAATACCTTCTAATACCAATAAGGTCATAAAGCCTACAAGAAACAACCATGCCAAGTTTAGCAAGAAATAAATAATTGCCATTCCAAAAGGTAAGAAATGAATCCACTAAATCTCCATAAAAATTTTAAGAAAATGAAGCCATAGAAGCTCCTTAAAAATGAAATAAAGAAGTAATTGAAACCACTTAAAAAACAT
The DNA here is from genome assembly GCA_028583015.1 of Wollemia nobilis. NCBI lineage: Eukaryota > Viridiplantae > Streptophyta > Pinopsida > Araucariales > Araucariaceae > Wollemia > Wollemia nobilis. The sequence continues at coordinate 13,632,185 of JAQPPZ010016436.1, read as the reverse complement.
TCCAAGAATATTGTAAAAGAAACTAACTATACTTTAAAGGGTTAAAGTATAGCCCAAAGAGGTTTATAAAAAGTAAAACAAAAACTCTCAAAATTACAAAAATAAGCAATATTTCTATAGTACTATAAAATGTTCCAATATAACATGATAAAGTATAGAAAGAGAAGCTTAGCTTTTTAAAATATTGCATATTAGAAAAATAAGAAAAATAAAATAAAATTTTAACAAGTATCCATCTCAAAGGGCACTTTGCAATTAGGGATAGAAATCAAATTAAAGTTTAGAAAAAATAAAATTACAAAGAAGTGGATTATTTTCTCAAAGCATTGAAGTAAACATTCAAACTGAAATAACAATTGCAACAAATATTATGAAGAAGGTAAGAATCCTATATAAACAAGAATAGTAGATAAACAACTAGAAAAAAAAATCAATTCATAGCTATAGGAAAATGACCATAGATTTTGAGGAAGCTTAAATAAAGGATGACCAAGAAGTTAAGCCTTGTGAAATGCATTTATAACCACCAAGAAAACACTTTCATGGAGTAGGATTATCACCAATGAAGGAACCCATTTTGAAACAAGCATAGAACTCAGATATTCATGAAGCACACAAGAGTGATCACATGGAAGAATGAGGTCCCAAGTTACATGGAAGAAATTAGCCTTTCAGAATCTTGATGAGGTGGATTTCACATCGACAGATCACGTGCAGTGGGTAGAGGGCCCAAATTAGAAGGTGTTTCCCAGTGGTCATAACTATATTGGAAAGAGCAATTAGTAAGACTAAGGCCAGTGTGGAAAATTGGTTAACCAGTTGGCGTAACTCCGAGGTGGTCAACCTCATCCCTAAATATGATATTTATGCCATAAGGACCTATTGTAGGATCAGGAGAAAGTTTCCATACATCTTGATATACACGAGTGTTGTTTCCAAGAGAAGGTGGTGTATCATGAGGTTTTTTCCACCCATCGTTATCATAATTGTTAATATAATGAATCCTAAGAGACATGATGAGGGATATGATGGCATGATATCTATGCTGAAGTGGCTTACTTTCCAATATAATGATGCTCGAAGGCACGCTTCCAAAACTAGCATGAGATTTAAGGAACCAGCTTCGGATGGCAGAGGATTGCCAAGGTGCCACCCTCATATTAGTACCTAATGTTGTAGGTTTATATACAAAACTATGAGTTTAGAGCTCCATGATAATATTGAGAGGAATATTATGGTAAACCTTCCAAATATGATTTACATTGAGCCCAACATTGTGGTCATGGAGCTTGCTGCTTAGGCTATTCTGAATGATAGTCGTTTTACCTAATTTTTTGACCTATTCTTGAGTGTGGAGGACAAAATAATGCTGGTTGTGATGGAGACTTTGGAGGATGGTAGAGTGGAGATCCGGGGGCATGAATTCATCATTGACGTCAATCTGCTAGTGACTATTACTAGAAATTCGGTTAAGGTAAGGTCGATTCATCGACAAAAGAACCACTAGGAGGTGGAGTTAAAAGAATTCAAGGACAATCCAAAAATTTACAAGGAGGAAAAGAACGGTCTCACAAGGACAGACATACCGACACCTTGGAATGCGGTAATGAAGAATGTCCTCGAATTTGTCATGGTAGAAGACCCTAGTAAAGTGTTGATGAGATTTCATTACACCTTTGTAAATTTCTTCAGGGATGTAAACCCCATTAGTATCCCGCAATTACTGATGAACTCCCTCAATCACACCATAACCTCATCTCATAGCAAGAAAGGAATCTCCATGCCCATGCACCAAGGCCTGCTTAAGTTTATCTATAAATTCATCCTTAAAAATGTTCCCCAACCTGAGCTCCCTCCCCCACCCCCTTAGGATCCCCTACAGGTTCATGATGAGAGTTTGAGGGGGAGAGACAACCCCGGGTTACCCAAAACTTCCCCTACCAAGAGGAGAGAGGGTGAGTCAAGTGCCAAGGGAGGGTCGACCAAGAAGCATTTCAGGATTGATGACCCGCCCCTAGGTCCTCTTTGAGACTAAAGAATAAAAAAGTTTAGGGTAGTAGCAAAATTTGGACATTACCTCCGAGGATGAGGGTCCTAACCCATATATTATGGAGCTAAAAAGGTTTTTCCTGAACACTATAGCCAACATCAACCATCATATGCAGGAGTTGTAGGAGGTCCTGATCGAGATTTTATTTAACGAGGGCTACCAGAGCAACAAGTTGGTGGTTTACAACCTGGATACGGATGACAATGAAGACAACAAAGAGGAGGACTAGGGTCCTCTTTGGTGTTTTTCTACCCTAGGTTATCTATTTTTGTTGAATTTGTTTTTGGTCTTCAAGTTTAAATTTTTTACATTTTTGTCAGGGAAAAGGGTTGTGTGATGCTCTCCTTTTTGTTGATGTTTTTTCTAGGATTAGGTGCAATGCCTAGTATGGGTCAGGCTGGGCAAAGACCCTGTGTGTCTTTTTGTGTTATGCTCTATTTAAGGTGGGACGCCCAGGGTGTGGGGTCCCATGTAAGGATGAATGGTTGGGATAGAGGACAAAGGATCCTTTTTTTGTCTCTGTTTATGTTCCTCAGTCGTGGGTTGTTTTTGTAAAAAGGTTTTGGGTCAACCTAAAGAACCCAAGTTAATTATAAATCTTTAATTACCAAAAAAAATAAAAAAATAAAAAAATATAAAAATCTTGATATCTAGGGTGATCAAGAAATAACATCTCCAAGAAGAAGAACTACACCTCCCTAAAAAAAAATTCCAAAGTTTCCATCAAGAATGGTGCATTAAAAAAAGAAACCAAAGAACCTTGAGAAAGAAACTAGCAAGGATAATAGTAGTTAAAGCAACATGTAAAATTTTTGACGAATGTTCAAATAGTCAAACATTTTCTCATGAAATATCAACATAGATAAGTGCTTATATTTTTTATAAGCAATGAAAACCTACAAAATAAATATATGAACCAAATATGAAATGAAAAATAAAGGAATGAGAGGTAAAAAGACATATGTAAATAAAAAATTCCAAGCTCTAGGTAAATCTAGGCACAAAACAAGATCGAGATCACTCAAATTGTCCAAGGATGAAGAAAATTCCCAACATAAGATCATTAGAATATTTGGCACACAAGATAAAAGGAAAAGTGCTTACATAAAGGGAAAATTAAAATATTTATCATATACTTAAGTGTGAAAGAGATGAAACAATACAAAATGGAGCACTTCCAAAAAATATTTTTGAAAAAGAAATATTCCAAAAAAACGAGGGAAAACTCCGAGAAGGAAGGAATAACACACATCCATTTCATGAGAGAATTATTTCTTGTATTTTTGGAGCATTAATTTAAATTCAAGTATATGCATATATATACTAGTCAAAAAGCATTTTTCGAGGCAAATTCAGTGAAAGAAAATATTAAAATTTTGTAAAAATTTATTATGGCTAGTGGAGATCCAAAGTGTTTATTAATAGATTCCTAACTATTGAGGGAAACAAATTATGGTACATGGAAGACCAAACTCAAGATAGAGCTTGAGCTTGAGGAAGTATGACAAGCATTAGATAAAACAATTACCTATCCTTCTATAGAAGGAGAAGATCAAAAAAATTTCAATAAGGTAGACAAAAATGCAAGACTAATCATCATGTTCAAAGTAGTAATGATATACAAGCATACATTTTATATTAAACCACATCCAAGGATGCATGGGAGAATTTGAAAACATCATTTGAAGTAAATAATCAGAACCAAATTGTTTTTATCCAAATCCAACTCCATTGTCTAAATATGAAGAGTGGAGAAAAGCTAAAATAAATCATGATGAGAATTATAAAGTTACGAGCATCATTGCAAGTATTAGGAACTTTGTTATTTGATGAAACCTTAGTTGCAATTATTTTGAGTTCTTCCCATCTAGGTATAATTTTTTATAACAATATTAAATATTATAAATTAAACTCTAAGTTTTAAAAATTTGGTTAACCTTCTTCAAAATGAAGATGCATCGCATTCACTACAATAAGAACAACTCTTTTTTAAAAGTAAGAAGTCATTCAAAAAGGTATATGGAGAAAAAATTCTTAGGAAAAGTGAATAGTGAATTTAGATTGTAAAATAAAACAAAATAACAAAATAGAATGTGCATTGCATGCACATGCTCAACTCAATGATATCTTGTATATTTATTCTAGAGCAACCAAACACATTAGAGGATAAAAATATTGGTTTTAAAATCTAAGGTATTCTAGACATGCAAGAAAAGTTTCTCTTAGGAATGAGACATCCTATGAAAAAAGCACAAGTGATATAAAATTATGACTTGGATCACTCAAATTTAGAATCAAAGAAGTCTTATATATTACAGGACTCACCAAAAATATACTCTTAGTCAATCAACTACTTGACCACAACTTAAATACTGAGTTTGATAAGCAACAAGGATCCAAGGTATGCACCGACATTTAAGATATAACTAAGAATTCTAATAGTATTGCATATGGAAAAGAAAAATAAAGATGCTTAAATTTCACACAAATCATCATGAAAAATTAGCATTAGTCATAAAATCCAATATATCTATATCACTCTAGAATTGGTGATATGGCCATCTATGTTATATCCACCTTATTTTTTTACAAAACAAAAATATGGTCGAATGACTTCATTCTTTATAGAAGTCCACATAGATTTATTCTTGTTGCTTAGCTGGGAAACAAAATCAAACTCCTTTCAAGACTATAAAATATCAATCCAAGATATTTCTTGATTTTATCCAAACTAATTGCATACCCATGGCTCCAAGTTATAATGGGTCTAGGTATTTTCAACTTTTTATTGATGATCATACTAAAAAATATGGGTATATTTTTTTAATAACAAAGATAAAGCTTTCTTATACTTTCCATAATTTAGGGCCCATATAGAGACTTCTAGAGGAAGAAGAATCCATGTCCTCTACTCAGATTGGCGGGTTGGTGGGGGGGGGGATTAGACAACAATGAATTTTTAGCATTTTTGAAGTAACATGTCATTCAATGATAGTTGAAAACTTCCTAGTCACCATAACAAATGAAATTATAGAATATATAAATAAAAAATAATGGAAATTGTAAGTATACTAAAGGATTCACAACTTGGACACTCATTTTGGGTAAAAGTAGTACATACAATAGTTTACTTACTCAATCATACCCTCACTGCATCACTTTAATAAATCACTCCAAAGGAAGCATGAAATGTACACAAATAGTCAATCTCTCATCTTGGATTATTTGGTTGTATAGCATACATGTATTTTCCACAAGAGAAAATAAATAAATTGGATGAAAAATATCATCAATGCATCCTACTAGGCTATAATGATGAATCAAAATCCTACAAACTATTTTTTCTAGCTTCAAAGAAATTATAAACTAGTCATGATGTTGTTTTTGATGAAGAATAAAATCACCTTCAACACCATCATGAGAATTTTCATCTAACTCAGCTCAAGTAATGATTGAAAGTGATAAAGAATATACAAATGAAGAATTTTTTAGTAATATCTATGATTAATTAGATCTATCTACTCCATCATAACACATAAGGAGAATACCCAAGTGGTACATGAGTACATCAAAATCATCTAGGATAGATGGAATCCTAGATAGTTCTTCTACATTACCAAGAGCATGAAATATGACTCACAATGCACAAAATATTGTTTGAATGAGTACAATTGATACATCTACAATACAAGAAGCCCTTTAATCTACAACTTGGAAAATTGCCATGTACACTAAATATCAAGCACTATTAAATAACAAGACTTAGGATCTTCTTGATCTTCCACTAGAGAAAAAGGATTTGGGATGCAAATGAGTTTCCAAAGACAAATATAAATCATATTATTTACTAGATCATGTATAAAGAGAAAGAGTCATGATTTTATCACATGGTCATAAACAACACTCAAAAATATTGTATACGTTTCTTTTACCCTACAATTAAGTATAAAAATCCATATCCAATATTTCTATTATAAATGATTTCCCAATGTAATCATTATCCTCTGTATATTAAAATCATAGAAGAATAACATCCCAAAGGCAATTTAACTTCATAAAAGAAGCATAATCCTCTATTAATATCGATGAAGTAGGAACATCACCATTATTTTTCAAACAAGATATAGAATTATGTTGAATTTTTCATAAGAATCCATAGATTGCAATTTTGAATTAACGTTGAATTTGACACAAATAAATTGTGTTCCTACTAACATCATATCAAAAATTGGATATGCTTTAAGTATATATTTATGTATCGAAACCCTCATTTCCATATTTCTTGAAAAAGACTAGAAAAATTATTAGGGTCATGTTTCTATATATTTTTCATTCTATTTAAGATTACACATGTTGCAATACCTATTGAAGATCCTTCTAGATAATTACTTAGCTTCCAAATATTTTTAAAATCATCCTTAAATATTTCACTAACCATTATTATTTCTTATATTAAAAGAGAATAAAGACTTTAACAACCTATTAACTCCTTTATAACTATTTAGTCTTAGGTGCATTCATATATTTAATATCCCAATATACCATCATACTCATGATTATTATTTAAAGGCTTGTCCCTATTTCATGCTCCAATTTTTTCTATTTTTTTTTGCTTCCCAAATCAATATCTCTTATTCCTCTTTTTTGTTTTGACATTGAGTCTATTCTTCTCATTTTGCAATTCCCACTAATACTTTAATTCTTATAAATCTCTTTTATTGTATTAATATTTAAACATTACCTTATTATCTAAATATTTAAAGTACCCTAAAGCATAAGGCATGACCTCTAATATACTCTATTTTACTTCTATAGGAATCCTAAAGTACATATGATGAATTTTTTAGAGTATATTACATTATTTGGTTATGTAAAGGTATCACCTTTTGGTACATTATTAGAGTAGGAGATTACTTTAGGGGGAAGTTAGCTAGTTACTTCAAGTAATGTAATAAATGCACAAGTGTCAATGTGTAAGTTGTAAATGTGCAAGGTATCCCCTTATACAGCTAGGTAGAGTGTTGGAAAAGGAATCCATCTTCCTATGCAAATGACCTCATAGTTCCATTCAGATTGTATCACTCTATTCTAATAATAAGATGTTGTATAGTCCTCTCTCTCTTGATATGATGGAATAGTGCTAAAACCATCATTGGTATTAGATCCACAAGGGCCTACAATACCCATCATAGTTTCTCTTTACATATTTGTAAACTAGACCACAACTTGCAAAGGTTTCCATAAGATATTCATTTGAAAAAAGCTTTGAAACCATGTTTTGGTGAAGCAAGAAGTTGTTTTGGATGGCCAACAAGAAGCTATGTAATTCATTCATCATAAGGCAACAAATTGGTGAATATAAACACCAATATCTACATTATAAAGGTAAGCAACTTGGGTGCAATTAGTTGAAGTTTAAATAAGGGTTCATTATCAATTTTCATTAATCACCATATTTAAATTAAAGTTGCAAAAATGAGGGCTCATATTACAGTCTTCAAGAAGGTGCAAAAGATAGTTATTTTAAGAGATTTATTTACACATTAAAATAGGAGTTGGATGTATTTTGAAATAAATAAATATATCATCTATATAGAAAGCAACAAGACTACATCCTACAATAGTGATTTTAGTGCAATATTTTTAAAGGGTTCTTCAAAGTTGCTCGTAAAAGTTGTAGAGATTATTAAGTGTATTTTAAACCACTTTGAGAGCTTATTTAAAGGAGCAATAAGGTGATATTATTATTACCTATAAAGTGCATTAAGTAAAATATATTATTGGTTCATTACACTATACTAGTTGTTCATTAAAATTGTTACTCTCAAAGGGTTATTTTATGTTTTTTTATTGTTAAGATCAAAGGCACAAAAACCAGAATACTATCAAAGTGTCTCAAGACACTATTTGGTGTACAAAACCTACAGTATTTCATGGCCAAAATAATCCACTGATACAAATAAAAGAGTGGAGAAGAAATCCACCATTAAAATCCTTTAAGGAATGTACAAATCGAGACTTGGTGAGTCTCAGATTCAAGGTGCACTTAGGATTTCATTAAAATTTAAGTGTAGAAATTTCTACTTCCAAAAAGCATATTAGTTTGGATCTATTGTTATTAAACTATCCAAGTGAAAAATTTATTTATTAGTGTTGTACAATAAGAAATCTAACAATACACTATTCTCAAAAGAATAATAGCAAGTAGTGGCTATATACAAGAAGCCAAAATAAAGCATTAAATCATTCTACATAATTTTTCAATATATATAGTGAGGAGCCTTCATAATAGAGAAGTAAATAGCATCTAAAAGAGATAATAAATACACTAAAATTTGGTGCAAAATAAGATCTCTTATTCATAATACATTGGAGCAACATATACCTCTAAAAGAGGATAGGGTATTGAGTGTCTCAAGACACAAAAATAGTAGGTGTTCTATGTCCATTACTTGCACATCAATGTAGGTAGAAGAGAAGCCAATTCAGGGCTCACATTGCTAAATATTCAAGGTGCCTAAAGATACCATTTCTCCATGTCAAATTGAGTGCCTAGAGCAAGCATTCACTTGCAACATCAAGGCCAATATAAGAAGGTATTTATCTATCGGTATATACAAGAAAAAATACAACATTAAGGGCATTTATGACCTGTATTTCTATAACATAGCTATCAACACGGATAGGAAAACACTATTAAGAAAGGAACAAGGATCTATTACAAAATTATCTACATTATAGAGGTAACATATTGATAGCTTAGAAGAACAAATCTAAAAGGTGTTATATGGAGAATATTTCTACCAAAATAAGCACTCAAATCTGTCCTTGTTTTTCCATAAGACCACCATTAGAGTACCATATATTCATTCCTCATAACCTTATTTGGATCCACCCATACAACAAATGTGTTGGCTTGGAAAGAAAGCATTATCAAGAGCATTTTCTAGCAAGGAATATATGATCTATAAAATGTTGGAGGAAAAATGTGCATGCAGAAAACCTAAGTGCCACTTGGTAGGAACACTCTAAGTACCATTTCATAATTGAACATATTCCTTCAAGTTGTTACAAAATCATTAAGAGGTTACATATCTTTACTATCATCACATAATAGAATGAGCATTGGAAGAACCTCAATGTCTATATTTATTGTAACTCCTATGTGCCACTTGTACAAAAATTGAAGAAGAATTTGCACTATTTAAAGTGCTCAACTTGGATGATAAAAGTATGAAGTCAAAGCATGGTCAAGCATTGAAAGATGTGGAAGCAAATTCATAGTTAAAAGCTAAATCAAGAAAGGAGCATGTGCATCATTCAATAAGAGTGTAAGAAATATTATAGCTTGCATTAAAGGTTTGTCATAAACCAACAACTCTAGTGCTATTCAATTGGAGAATACTTACATTGACCAAGCACCATTCAAGGAAGAGAAAAATAGTGTCATCCAGGGAGAACATTAAATTCTCATCCACACCAACCGCCAGCAAATGCATTGAGCCACAAGGATTAGTAAGGTAAATTTCATATTAAATCTGCTTGCTTTAAACCTAAGTGACATTGGAGTTATAAGGATATAATACATTTACTATTGCATTGGATAATACAAATTCAGCCAAGCATTAGTAGATAATAAAGCAAGTTTATATTTTAGAAAATTAATTATTGAGGTGCATACACATAATATAATATTTGTAAATAATAAACCAGGATATATAAGGAATTCTACTTGGAAAATTAAAACTCTATCATTGTAAATATTATTATTTTCTAACATTACAAATTAGGGAGTTATAAGGAATACTACACCAAAATAGATTATTGGAATTTAGAAACATTAAACTATTAAATATCAAGGGATTTAAAAAGAGGTTCGTTAAGAACTATCAAGAGTTAGAATCAATTTATATACTTGTATCATAAAAACATTAAGGGGGTAAGAGAAATCCAACCTTGATATCTTCTTCAAATTAGGAAGTACTTATGAGAAATAAGATGTAATAGAAGTTGATTTTAGTTATTCACCAAAAATTACAAAATCAACTCAAAATTAAACTACTACATTCAAAAGAACTTCTAGCATACTCTAATCACTAAGGGATTCAATCTTGAAATATTTAGGCCATTGATTATTGGTTTATAGACTCAAGGGCAAGGAAGCATATGACTGAGAATATACATTGGTTCAATTTTCTAAAAAAGGTAAATGAGAAGCCAGTTGCTATAGCAGATACCAAAACATATGAGGTAAAGGGAATTGGAGATATTCCAATAGACCTAAAAAATAGAAAAGGAATAATAAAAAATGTATTGTATGTTCCAAGATTGACTACTAATCTTATTTTAGTTTCTCAACTCATGGATCAAAACATAACTGTTGAGTTCAAAATCCTCACTGGAAGGAAACAATACCACATTCTAAAAAAGAAAATATAATAGCATCAGGATCCTGTAAAAGTGATCTATTTGTTCTAGATATTATCACTAACTTAGCTCTCTAAGTCAAAGCTTCAGGTCTATGGAATAAGTGTCTAGGATATACCAATGAATCCACAATGAAAAATTAATTAAATATCAAATTATTGAAGGAATACCTAACTTATCTCTAGAATCTACAGTTTGTCCAGAATGCTTAGTAGGAAAACAACATAGAGTTCCTTTCAAACTTCATCAAAATAGAACTCAACAACCTTTAGAGATAATATATACTGATTTGTGTAAAAATCAGTAGTATTATGGGACACAAGCATTTTTAATTATTTGTTGATGATCACACTAGAAAAATGTGGGTATACTTCATAAAATACAAATCAGAGGTATTCAGTCATTTCAAACAATTCAAACTTCAAGTAGAAAAAGAATTAGGAAAAACTATAAAGGCACTTCATTCAGATAGAGGAGGTGAATTTATCTCCAAATAATTTGACTCATTCCTAGAAGAGAATAAATTAAAAGATAACTCAATACAACATATTCATCGCAACAGAGCAAAATTTCCAAAAGAAGAAATATATCATTAATGGAAATGGTAAGGTGTATGTTAAAAGAGGATAATATTGATCATCAATATTGAGTAGAAGCAGCACAAACAATTGTCTACATACAAATAGATTACCAAAAAGAGTACTCAAACATATTACACTAGAAGAAGCATGGTCAGGATAAAAACCAAATATAGAAAAACTAAATATTTTAAGAGTAAAGCTTACATGCATATTTCAAAATAAAAGAGGACTAAATTAGATGACAAAACCATGGTATGATTATTTGTTGGTTATGACAATGAATCTACAACATATAGAATACTACATCCATATACAAAGAAATTTTACATTAGTAGAGATGAAATATTTGATGAAAATGTCAAAATCGACACAAAAAATTCATTAATGACAAAAAAAATCTTCTAAATCTCTATGAAGAAGACACAACAAGTGAAGAATCAAAATTCGAATCTCAAGAACAAGACACATAAACATATACAATTTCCCATATGAAATAACCAATATGACTCAAAGGTACTCTTAGAGAATCAAATCTAGAATGAATGCCAAATCTTACCATTGCTAGATCTCAAATTCATAGTTTAACCAGAATGAATAGAGGAATGTTGAGTAAGACAATAGAACCAACATAAACACTTCAAGCAATGAATGACTCAGACTGGAAAGTAGCTATATAATCTGAATATACATCACTCCAAAAAAATAAGACATGGGATCTAGTAGAACAACCTCTAGGAAATAAAATAGTAGGTTGCAAATGGAATTACAAGATCAAAGACAAAGCATATGGAACACTTGATAGATACAAAGCTCGACTAGTAGCCAAAGTATATACTCAAACATAAGGAATTGAATATGACAAAAAAATTGCACCAACAATGAGAATGAATACTATCAGAATAGTTTGTGCACTAACAGCACATCAGGGTTGGAAACTTCATTAGATGGGTGTAAAAAATGTCTTTCTTAATGGTGACTTAGAAGAGAAAGTCTATATGTCACAACCAGAAGGATTTATAATTAAAGGATAGGAAAATAAGTTGTGCAAATTGAATAAATATATGTATGGTTTAAAACAAGCTCCCAGAGCCTGGAATATAAAGATCAATAATCACTTATTACAACATAACTTCAAAAGAAGTACATCAGATCCTAGTTTGTATACCAAGAAAATTGGAAGTGATATATTGATCATCATAGTATATGTTGATGATATAGTAATTACTGGGAGTTCTGAAACATCAATAAGTGGTATTAAAAGAGATCTAGAAAAGGCATTTGAAATGACAGACCTAGGTTTAATGAACTATTGTCTTGGTATAGAGATTTATCAAGGAAAAGAAAAGATAATTCACTCAATAAAAATATGCAAAATCCCTACTTGAAAAATATAGAATGATAGAGTGTAAGTCTAAAGATACACCAATGGAGCAAGGGATACAATTGTCCAAAAATGATGAAACACCATTGGTTTTAGTAATTATGTATTCCCAATTAATTGGAAGTCTTATGTACTTAACGAATAGCTGACCAGACATAGAATTTGCAATAAATTATCTTTCACAATTCATGTAAGAACTAAGAGAAAGTCATTGGAAAGCCATAAAAATAATATTTAAATATATAAAAAAAGACTACTGATTATGGACTAACTCATATAAAGAATGTCAAAGAGTTTTGCCTATAGGGATACTCAGATTCAGATTATATCAGAGATATTGATGATAGAAAATCTACCTCAATATATGTCTTCTATCTTGAGCCAGGACCTATATCTTGGCACAGTAAAAAAACAATATACAATGGCACAATCATCAAATAAATCAGAATATCAAGTAGTGAGAGATACAACTTGTGAAGCTTTATGGCTATATTACATATTATCAAACATGGGGATCAAACATACTCCAACCATGATATTCTGTGATAATAAAGGAGTATTGAACCTGATCAAGAATCCAATTGTACATGAAATAACTAAACATATTTAAGCTCAATGTCATTTCATCATAGATCATTTTTAGAACCATAATATCATCCTCAAGCACATTTCTACATAAGATCAACTAGAAAATATTTTTACAAAAGCACTTGGAAAAACCATGTTTTAAACATTCAGATATCATCTATGCAATTCATACAAAATAATTTAATACAAGAGGGTGATATATTATATTACATTATTTTTTTATGTAAAGGTATCACCTTCTGGTACATTATTAGAGTAGGAGTTTACTTTAGGGGGAAGTTAGCTAGTTACTTCAAGTAATGTAATAAATACACAAGTGTCAATGTGCAAGTTGTAAATGTGCAAGGTATCCCCTTATACATATAGGTAGAGTGTTGGCCAAGGAATCCATATTCCTATATAAAGGGCCTCATAGTTCCATTCATATTGTATCACTCCATTCTCATAATAAGATATTGTATAGTCCTTTTCTCTCTCTTTAGATATGATGGAATAGTGCTAAAACATCATAAGTCCATAGTGATTTATTATGGTTTCCTAAAAACCTATAGTATAATTCATATTTTTTGTATTGCTTTCATTATTATGATGTCGTAGAAGTCCTCAAGTAGGAGGTGTAATATCTAGATTGCTCCCAATTTTTTTTTTATAAGAATATGGTTTTCTACTATATAATAAAATCAGAGATGATTTACCTTGATCATTTTTAATCTCTTTCAAGTTATTTACTTTGAATATTTATTTTGCATCTTCTTTAAATATATTAATTCATAAATTTGAACTTGTACATTGTACTTCTTCATATTATACATACTTATTAGTTTCTTCTAATGTTTTCTATGAATATTAGTTGTGATGGATTCTTTCATATAATGAGGCAAAGGAATTTTTTTTGTTACTTCCTTAAAGAGTGGAAAATACTTGCTCCAATCCAATTTTTACTCTAATATAATACAATTGATTCATGTTTATGTTTGTTTTATGACTAATATATTTTATTTTTCTTATTCATGTTCACATTATATTATATTTCTATGTATCTATTTTAATAATATTTGCAGTATCAAAATGTAGTATGTTCATATTTTGTTTGTTGAACTTATTCTCTTGATTTATATTTAAATTTAGTAGGTTTTATAAAGGTTTTGAAATTTTCATGGGAATGCACAACATGCTTTTTATCCTTAAAATATGATGCCTTCTAGATGTACACCCTAGAGCATTACATGTATTCATCAATCCTATCTATTTATAAGTTGATATGGAAGTCCATAATGCATAACACACATTAGAAATATTTCAATCAATTTCATCACCACAAAAGAGTTCTCACTTCATGATATCCAATACAAGGTATCTCTCACAATAAACCATTATCTTAAACTTTTAAACTAGAAAATGTAACAATAAAATATTATATCAAATCAAAATAAACTAAATTCAATGTGAACTCAATCCCTACCTCCATTAAAACCACATTTAATGTTTAAATATCACAACTAATATCCATTATCCTTGTACACAACTATAGGCTCATTCTTCCCTTTTCCTTGGTTGAGGGATTTTTATGGTTTCACTCTTCATTTTTTCTTGATCAATAAAAATCGCTTCTTCTAACTAAATTATGTTTACTTCAATTAGATCTTTATGTAACAACATTTATGATAATAACCTTTAAAATCATTGATTTTCCAAAAAATATCAAATAAAAAGTTTCAAGATGACTCTCACTCACTCCCTAAACATCTATAAATTTTAAATCCATATTATTCAGCACTTATATTATTTTGAAGAAATTTTATGATATAAAATTTCAAAGAGATATAAGTATGTAATTTTGTTTAGTTTCTCTTTAAGTACATCAAACTAAAAAAATAAGACAGTGTTTTTGTTAAACACAAAAGAATCCATTTGATAGCCCATAGTATGATATATAAGTTATACTTATTGGGTACAAGAGGAAATAAAGTTATGCTTAACACAATGGTGATAAGGAAAAAAAGAAGTTTCATCCATTTTAATATTCATTGTTGATAGTCCATAGAATATTGTTGATAATTAAACAAATTATCTGAAGAAATAAAATACATATTTCTATTAGGAATTATTACATCATAGCCCATGTGATATGAGTGTGGTATAACCACCCATCATAAGGACTATGCATGCACTATAGGACAAGGGTAGTTGCAAGTTTAGTTAGTGGTTTGTTATGCCAAAAATGGGTATCCAATATATTTAAATATCTATCATTTTATAATGCAAATAATAAAAGCATTGAAATTTTAACATGTGGTATTAGAGTAGATAGAAGGAAGAGTAGTATATTCTTGTGATTCTTTTCAAGCTTCTATATAGATAAGAATTAAAAGGTATTTATATTAAATAAAAAGTGGTCTCAGAGCAAAGAACCCTACAAAAGATCAAGTAAGGTTAACCTCGAAAGAAAGACGTAACCATTATCTCCATGAATCATTCCCATGAAATAAGACAAATCTAGGATAAAAAAATATTGAAATACCCTAACAGAGGTAGAAGTGATACTAGGATAATAAATCCTACCACAATATAGCTTAAGGTAAAATTTATACCATAATAAATTTGTCAAAACATTGGAAAGAAAAAGGAAAAGCATCTAATCATGAGCAAAATTAGGCAACCAACAAGCAAAGGAAGGAACCAATAGATAAGAAACATTTTCATAAGCTCCTCTTGCAAAAATATTTACTCATTTAAAGACACTAAGAAGCCATTAAAGCTTCTCAAATATTGTAAGAAAAATACTATCATAAAAAGAAATAAAGTTACCATTGGAGTTGTTATTAAGAGATAAAATATCGCCATCTCTAATCTAGAAGTGTGCATTTGAACTTGGGGTAATGAAACCGAATGACAGTTTCAAGAATACATCCTTCAAAAATATGTGGAAATAATATGGAATACATCACTCCAATAGCAGGTCAAGTGTATCTATTTGAGGTGTGAAAAATAAATTGAGATTTTACTTAAAATAAAGGAGTAGTGTAATTAAAATTATTAACTAAACATACTAGCATGCATTCAAAGAATATAAATTAACTCAAGTGTACCTATTTGAGGTTTGAATGAAAGAAGAGATACTACTAAGAAATGCAGTTATCTCCATAATCATTGAAGACCATGAGATTATCACCACTCCTTCATCCATTTGGTACTCTCATGATACATACTTATTGCATTTCAATTTAAAGTGATAAAGTGCCTTGGATGCTAAAGATTGAATTTTGTTAACTACATATGGTTAAAATTTGGAAATTACTTATAGTATACCTTACTTGAGAGACTCAATAATTAGCAAGTCCAAATTAGACAATGAATTTAAAAGACATATCCTAAGAAGATATTTCAATCATTTACATAATATAGACAAAGTACCTACAAGGAGGAGAGAACAAGGAACTATAAGAAGATATATTAGCCAAGAAATATATTGAAAGAAAATGTGCTAAAGGTAACGATATATAAAGTAGTCATCTAAAGAAGTTAGAAATGTTTTCCAAGCATGATATCTAGATGAGATTGTAGAATATGCTCACAGGATGTCAAATGATCTACTAAAATATATTAAATGAAAGAGACTTTGTAGAGTATTTGATAGCATTTCCAAAGTCATAAAATCACTATAGATAAGAAATGTTTAGAAGATCGGTTCAAGTTCTAGAATAAAATGCTCATAAAAAATGTGTAACATAGGACAAACCTAGGTTTCCTAGTTGATAGGCAAGTCTGCTACATATCTGGAGGTAACCTTGATGATGAATAGGCAATAGAACCCATAGAAATACATTGAATAAGTATACATCATTTTTATCTACTCATAATACAACTATAGTTTGAATAAGAATAGCAAGTTGTAGATGGATCCGTTACCAGTCTTACTATAAAAGGTGAAGATTAGATGAAATTCTACAAGGTATACATAAAATCAAGATTGATCATCATGTTTGGAATATTATATGAAGTAAAACCATACATTTAGGATTCAAACACAACTAAATATGCATGAGAGAAAATACAAATAATTTTTGAGGCAAAAAATAAAAATAAAAGCTTATTTCTCTACAACCAACTCCATTGCTTGAAGATAAATAGAGGAGATAATCTTAAATATTTATGAGGAGAGAAGAAATGTTGAATTATGATCATAACTATAACAATTGGGAGAAAAAGTATTTGTTAAGACACTAGTTTCAATTATTTTAAGATATCTCCTTTCAAAATATAATATTTTTGTGACAACATTAAATATCAATAAGCAAACACCAATATTTGAGAGTGGTGAGCCTACTTCAAACCGTATATGCCTCACATACAACACAAGAAGAAGAAAAATTAATTACAAATAAAAAAAAACAACCATTCAACTAAAGGAATAAGACCTCAAGAACACTTCTAATAGATAGATAATTCTCAAGGACATTATAATTAGAGAAATGATTCTCAAGGATATCAACACCAAAAAAATATTTCTCACACATAAAAAATGTGTGAACTTTATGGTAGAATAAGCAACACAATAAAAAAATGTTGATATAATCCGTTCACAAATGGATCTCCTTCATGAGATATTAACTAGTAGTAAGACAAGTCATCATTAGATAAGCAAAATCAAATTTGAAAAATGTTAGCAAAATAATCTAGCTAAAGAGAACCAAGTTAAAGAAGAAAAAGAAAAAGAAAATATCACAAAGAAGAAGAAGATAATGTCTTTGTTGCACAAGCATAGATAAGCTAATACAATAATATTTGATATGAATCTAAAGCAACCAAACAAAATATAGGCCAAGAAAATTATATTCATCTAAATTATTTTAGTTATACAAGAAATAATGCATTAGTTGATCAACAAGATATCAAACTAGACTTCAAATAGGAAAGAATACCAAGATATAAAAGCAAACATGACAAGCATAAGACATGGGAGACCTCTAATACCAAGAAGTTCAAAACCTCCTAGAATGAAGAAAATATGTTCAAGTTTAATTCTTTTTCCACTATTTCCCTAGGTAAATAAAAAAACATTTAGAGGATGACTAATATATTGTGATAACAGCTTTGAGGAAGCATTTTATAGCTTCTAAAATTGATCTTTTTAAGATAAGATTATCTATTCTTACAATTCATAAAATAAGAGATCCTTACATAATTATCAAAGCCCAGGATCTCATAAAACTCTTGTCAAGGAGTGTACCAACACTACAAGCAATCAAGATACCAAATTATAAGATGCAATATGATATCATAAAATTTTGAAACACAAGATAAAATAAAAGGTAATTTATTACACAACGTGGACAATTGTTGGGCCCTACTGGTTCAACTCTAAAGCCTACTAAGCACTTGACATATTGTTAAATTCTTGTTTAAGAAAAATCTATGGAAGTTATAGAGTCAATTATGAGGCTAAAATAAGTACATAAAATTGATAAACATTGTATTCAAAATATGCATCCTATTTATCATGTCAAATAACTTAAGATGAAAGGAGAAATTACAAATAATACAAAACTTGATCACAATGGAAAGTAGAAGAAGGTAAAAAAGTAGAGATAACCTTACACAACTCTCTTTATATCACATGTGAGACAAAATATGGAAACCAATCAATTCAAAAATCAAATGCATGATAGCACATCCTTCACATGAAGACATTGGAGGAGGCAACAATTTATATATTAAATTAATAAGTATTCTATATTGAATAAATATTTGTAATACATATACTTTGGAGTGCATGATCAATAGAACTTGGCACTCCTAGTGTTACAGTCCAAATTCTATATTGAGAGGGGGGTTTCTCTCTCAATTTTTGACATCACCCTAGAAAATTTCATCAAGTCAAAATTCAGAATATCCAAAGTTAAAATCCAAGATCCATAGCAAGAACCATGAGCTAGAATGAGAGCCAAGAACTGAAGACAACTCCAAAGCTAATACTATGATGTAATAATGTGGTATATAAGATATTTTACATCATATCCCATGTGATATGAGTGTAGTGTAGGTCCAAGGTAAGTCCAAATTAATAAAATGAACATTAACCATTTGCATTCATCTTAGAAGATTAAATAGGTTACAAAATAGGATTATTAATCACTTAGCATTAGAAGCGCTAACAATGATTAATAATAGATTATTCTAACAACCTAACTAAATATCATAAGATATTTAGTTATTAAACTTAGTTAACTAGAAGGTAATTTATAAAATAGTAAATATCTCCTATGGTAGAAAAGTAAATGTAATAACCTATGTAGTATAATGCAATATACTACCTATTTTACCCTAACATCCCCCCTTTATTACATTACTTTGATATACAAAGTTTGCTCCAAAATAGTTGAAATTTGACACATCCAAGTGCCTTTGTAAAAATGTCTGCAACCTGTTCATCGATGGGAATGTGTTGAAGTTGAATTCTGTGTTTAGGAACTTCATCATGAATGAAATGACAATCTGTATCAATATGCTTAGTTCGTTCATGATGTACTGGATTCTTGACCAAGTTCAAAACATGTGAATGGGAAGTTTCTTTGGTAGGCCCATGGTATCCAAGATGTGACTTAGCCATATCAATTCACACACAGCTCCACGTGCAGCGTGATATTTTGCCTCAGTTGAAGATAAAGCAACCACCTGTTGCTTTTTTCTATGCCATGAGACAGGACTAGATCCAAGATGAAAAACATAGCCTGAGGTTGATTTTTTATCATCTATGGATCCAGCATAATTAGGGTCAGTGTAACTCTGTAAGAATAATGAGTTATTCTTCTTATACTCTATACCATAATTGGCACTACCCTGAATGTAGTGTAAGACTCTCTTAGCTGCTTTCCAATGGGAGACCTTTGGTTCTTGCATGAACCGAGAGAGATAGTTTACAGCATAAGTAATATCTGGTCTAGTATTAGTCAAATAGATGAGGCTTCCAATTATTTGTCTATAAAGTGTTCCATCTACCTGTGGTGAGTCTTCATATCATGATAACTGTAACCCTGATTCCATCGGTGTTTCTTTGGGTTTACAATCAGTCATACGATATTTTTCTACTAAAGTCTTAGCATACTTTGTCTGAGTCACCCTTAGATGATTTTTTTTCTATTCTATCTCAAGGCCAAGATAGTAGTGGAGAAGTCCTAAGTCTATCATATCAAATGACTCTTTCAAGTCATCTTTCACTACTTTAATCATATTCTTTGAATTGCCAGTGATGATCAGATCATCTACATATAACACAAGAATCACTATTTTAGAACCTGTGTTCTTGATATAGATATTTGCATCAGATGGACTTCTCTTAAATCCATGTTGCAGTAGGTGACTATCCATTTTTATGTACCATGCTCTTGGGGCTTGTTTTAGCCCATATAAATATTTGACCAATTTGCAAACATGTTGCTCATGGCCTTCCTCTACAAATCTAGGAGGTTGAGTCATGTATACTTTTTCTTTTAAGTCACCATTAATAAAGGCATTTTTTACATCCATCTGATGTAACTTCCATCCGAACTGTGCTGCCATAGCACAAAGTACTCAAATGGTGGTCATCCTTGCTGTAGGAGAAAAGGTTTCCTCATAGTCAAGTCCTTCATTTTGAGCATAGCCCTTTGCCACAAGACAGGCTTTATGCTTATCTATAGTGCCATCTGCCTTATATTTTATTTTGTAAACCCATTTGCAACCTATGGGTTTCTTTCCTTTAGGCAAATCCACTAGCTTCCATGTTTTATTCTTTATGAGGGAGTTATATTCCGCATCCATAGCTGCCTTCCACTGAGGCAGTCTAAGTGCTTCATCAATTGTAGAAGGTTCATTCTCATCACATGCTGATAAGTAAACCCTCTCCTCATATATCTCCATCTCATATTCCCTTGGTAACTCTCTATCAACAGAAAGGTCTTGAAAATTTGCACAAAGATCATCAACTGAAGTGGATGCTTCATTATTTTCTTTCTGTGACATGCTTCTTGTCTTTGGACGAGTGAGAGTAAGATCATGTGGGGAAGTGATTTTAGAGTCTTTTACTGTGCTTTTATACCATTTGGGTGCCTTTTTATGTTGTGAAGAAGGAGGTTGATGTTCCTCCTCATCATCTTGGTATACTGATGTAGTGTTGGATGTGAAAGCTTCATCAAACACTACATCTCTACTTACATGTATCTTCTTGGTAAATGGGTCTATCGATCGATAACCTTTTGAAAATTCGTCATACCCAAGAAATATACAAGGTAAGGATTTATCATCTAATTTATTTCTTTTCTCCTTAGGTATATGCATAAATGCATTACACCCAAAAACCCTTAGATGAGTTATGGAGGGTTTCCTACCACTCCATGATTCCTGAGGAGTCATACCTTCAAGAGCCCTTGTGGGATCCCTATTCAGAAGATATACTGCAGTTTGAAAAACTTCAGCCTAGTAAGTTTACTCAAGGTTAGCTCCCTTAAGCATACATCAAACCATTTCCATTATGGACCAATTTCTTCTCTCAGCAACCCCATTGGATTGAGGAGTGTAAGTTGTTGTTAACTATCTCTTTATCCCATGTGTTTGTAGAAATGAGGAAAATTCTTTTGATGTGTATTCCCCCCCTCGATCTGAACGGAGGATCTTAATAAAGCATCCTGATTCCTTCTCAACAAGAGTTTTGAATTGTTGAAAATAGGAAAATGCTTTAGATTTCAATTGCAAGAAGAAGACCCACATCTTTCGTGAGTGATCGTCAACAAACAATTGAAAATATCGTTTTCCTCCACAACTTGTAGACATAGGACCACACAAATCTATGTGTACCAACTCCAAAGTTACCTTAGCTGGAAAAGAGCTAGGTTCAAAAGGTACTCTATGTTGCTTTCCTGACAAGCAATCAGAGCACACTGGCAATGTAGATGAAAGAGTAGGGAGTCCTTTCACCATTTGATATTTACTCAACTCTAGTAAATATCCTAAACTCAAATGCCCAAATCTCTTATGCTAAAGAGAAGTGGCCTCCTTTGTGGTGACTGCCATTGCAGTATGGGTAGAGGTAATTGCATCTAAGACAAACAAACCATGTTTGTATGAACTTGTTGCTATATATTTTCCCTTTTTAGTGATAAAGCAACGTTTCTTTTCTTTGTCCACTGTAAAATTGACATTCATGTTATTGTCCAAGATTTGTGGAACTGAAAAGAGATTATTTTTCAATCCTGGAACATAAAGAATATTTTGAATATTACATTATCCATATGGAAGGGAGACATAAATACTTCCTTCTCCCTGAACTCGATAGGTCTAATCATCAGCAATGGTGACCGATTGACCTTCTCGACCCTCAAATGTTGAAAACCAAGATTTATCGCTAGTCATATGTTTACTAGCACCTGAATCTATGTACCACAAAGAGTCCTTGTGGGATGAATCTATATGTTTCATGAGCACTTTGTGTTCTCGTTTAGAATCTGAACTAGAATCTTCAGCTGCAATGTTTACAATTTTGCAAACAATAGAATCAATAAAAAAATGAATTCCATCCCCGTTTAATGTTTACAAAATGTAGAAGTTTAGAGCACTCCTTTCAAGACAAGTCAAAAAACGACCCGCTTTTGAAAGGCTTCCAGAACTAGTCGACACACGACTTAGTTTTGATGAACCCAAGGTTACAAAGTCTTCTCAATTTTGCAAAAAAAAATAGATGTGCAATTTTATGTATTATGTCTCCTTGGAGAAAACAAATGCACTCTAAATATTTTTGATCTTTACAAAAAAAATTCCTTCTTGTCTAAATTTGCAAAAGAAAAATCAGTGTGATCCTTTCTTTGTATGCTAAATGAACAAGGATTGAGAATATTTTTCCTAATTTTGCAACAAAAAAATTTGCTTTCACTTGGTCTTATATCTCCATTTTGTGAGAAAACATTAGCACTTTTAAAGATTTAAAGTTGCAAAAAAAATTTCTTTAATTTTTTTAATTTGCAATAGTTTAAGAAAAGTTTTTAATAAATCATTTTAATTAATAATGAAAAAACTAAAAACATATCTCTTAAATAAATCAATTTAAATAATTAAACAAAAATTGATTATTTAAAAAAAGTTTGAAGTTTTTAAAATATTAAAAAAATAATAATAATAAAAACTTTAATTAAAAAAAAAATGCATAGGAAAAAAAATAAAAAAAATTTACCTGTCGGAGTGCCGAAGGCCAAACAAAAACTGGCCTTTTTGTTCCCGATGGGAGTCAAACCTTGGACTCCCCTCCATGCGCCTTAGCTCGACCCAATCAACCGATCGGGCTATGGTGCTCGATGGAACGAAGGCACGGTACGTGCCTTTTGAAGATGTCAACGGTGAAAGTTTGAAAAAAAAAACTTTCAGGGACTTTTATCCCACATGCATCCCACAGTGGGATGCTGTGGGATTGATAAGGGGAAATTCCATGTTTATCGATCGATTGCCTGCGGGCAATCGACTGTGTCACCTTCCCTTTTGGTCGCCACCACGTGGCGCTAGGGGTAGGCAGTGTCAGCGTCGAGTTCATCAGTGGTTGTCCACCACGTGTTGAGTCACATCCAATGGTTGTACGCCACTTGTCTGGTCCCTATCCAGTGGTTGTCTGCCACGTTTTCATCAGTGGCTGTCCACCACGTGTCTGTCAGTGGTTGTCCACCACATGTCTGATCGAGTCTACACCTTGGGGTGCATGCCTAGGTCCACATGTCCCTTGGGATGCATGCTTGGGCCAGTTGGTGTCAGTCCACATGTCTCTCGAGATACATGTCGAGGCTTGTCAGTGTCAGTCCACGTCCAGGTGTCGATCAAGGATTGGAGGGCCGCCTGCCCTATCAGATATCGATGTTGATCAGGGATTGGAGGGCCGCCTGCCCTCTCATATCTTGATGTAGATCAAGGATTATTAGATCCCAGAGTTCATCAAATCCTCGGGAAGATGGAGGGCACTCCTGCCCTCTCAGCTCTCTCGAGAGTTAGCCACGTGGCCTACATGGCTTAGTGGCACTACGGGCCCTAGGGGTCAGTGCGGGGGCTGAGGTTGCAAAACCTCATCTTGTTGACCATGATCGGTCTAGGGGTTCACGAGCGCTTTGCTCGGCCTATGTGCCAGGTCGATTGGCGCGTCC
Organism: Wollemia nobilis; assembly: GCA_028583015.1. NCBI lineage: Eukaryota > Viridiplantae > Streptophyta > Pinopsida > Araucariales > Araucariaceae > Wollemia > Wollemia nobilis. Next base: position 13,608,005 of record JAQPPZ010016436.1, on the reverse strand, counting down.
ATGGGCCCTATGGTCGCATCGACAAGTCTGCAGGCCATCTGCAGGCCGGCTAACGTCAGCATCAGTGATGGCCTGTACTGCAGGCTGGAGCGGCCAGATATGCGGCCTAACGCTCATGCCCTGGTTTGTGGGCCTCCTATGAGGAAAACTACGTTGAGCGCCTCTAGTGCTCCATGGTAATCCGCAACATTGGAGAAGCGAGGCTCTGATGCCAATGTAGGTCCAAGGTAAGTCCAAATTAATAAAATGAACATTAACCATTTGCATTCATCTTAGAAGATTAAATAGGTTACAAAATAGGATTATTAATCACTTCACATTAGAAGCACTAACAATGATTAATAATAGATTATTCTAACAACCTAACTAAATATCATAAGATATTTAGTTATTAACCTTAGTTAACTAGAAGGTAATTTATAGAATAGTAAATATCTCCTATGGTAGAAAAGTAAATGTAATAACCTATGTAGTATAATGCAATATACTACCTATGTTACCCTAACATGTAGTGTAACCACCAATCACAAGGACTAAGCATGAATAATAAGATAGGGCCAGTTGCAATTTTAGTTAGTGGTTTGCTATGCCAAAAATAGGCATACAATGTATTTAAATATCTATCATTTTATAATGCAAATCATTAAAATGTTGAATTTTAACACTTTCCATGATAGACACTTGCAAGTTCTAGATGTTTTAGGAGAAGCAATTTAAGATTGATTTAAAAGAACAAATAATATGAAATGTAACTACCTTAATAATCTATTGTACATTAGATTTGGTCTTCATTATAGGACTTCCATAAAGATCTATGATAAAGGATTAAGATTGAAGGACTCCACATCCCTTTACTTAAAAGGTGGTTTTTTATAATAACCTTTAGTATTGAAAATTTGGGATTTTTTTTGGTGACAAAAAAGTTAAAATTTACACTTTATTTTTATATACACTTTTATGGGTTGTCAAATATTTCATCTCTTGTTAGGGCATAACAAATTACTCAAGGTTCAAGAACTTATTACTCATACATGTTAGGTCTCTATGTTTATTATTGAGACTTGAACCTAATCATTCTTTATGGTAGTTAAATCATCGTAGTGACTAGATATTAACTCTATACACTTTCATAAATTCTAAAATTAAAATTAAAGCAAAGCTCATAGAAAATATGAGGATGAAATTGAATTTGATATAGTTACACTGACCTTTGGTCTATGTATTATAGAGTTATGCGTAAGGGGTCAGCCCCAAAATATATTTATGAAAATTTTGTGAATTTGTTTGGAAATCCAGGTGAATAGTGTCCAAATGCATGTAGAAGGTTCACTATTATTAGAGGTAAAATTGGAAATTTAAACTAAAAATGCTCAAATTATTATAAAATTGGGGCGAATCGATGCAAAAATAATTTGTGCCTAGAAAGTTTTAGCTAATGCGCCCTGGTCAAGGGTCCCAAATATTAGCCAATTCCAATTTTTTTTTTTTAAAAAGGGGTAAATATTATTATGTGGTCATGATATAAATTTTACATAGCATATCCGAAACATGCGAGGGGAGATATTTGAACCTGGGTATCTCTATTTCAACTGGAGATTTTTAACTACCCACTTGCTCTCCAACTCCACTACATGAACAGATGCCAATTCCAAATTTTGAAGATCCTATTTTTAGCCAATTTGGTGATAAATAGCCGCTATGAATAACCTTGATGTATTATCATAACTTTAATTTTATCCTCCATATGTTCTCATGGAGGTGATCCATTAATGATATTAGAACCATGGATTATGGTGTGGAACCCATGGACTATGGTGTGGATATCACATGCCATAAACTAGTTAGCAAAAATTGTTGAATGTGCTAAAACTTATAAACTAGGTAAGACTCAAATCTAATGCCTTCTAACAATTAAAATTTTATCATTGGTGTGGATCTTATAAATAATATGATGGTGAGATACAATCCATAATAAAGTTGTAGTAAATCCTAGATTGAAAACCACTTGAACCTAGGTCCATGCATTGCCATAAACTTGACTTGTACCTTCACTATAGGATAAAAATATTATATTATTGTATATAACTCATCCCTCAGTAATTCTTACCCCAAACCCATTAGAAATATCATTCTTTATATACTATTTGGTTACATCATGATCATGTTATTATAGTATGTTTGTGAACATAGTGACATTGTATTACTTGGCAAGATATGGATATAGGTTTATACATTAAAAGCTACCAAATTTAAAAATTTGAGATCATGTCATTTGATCAATATGTGTATACTTTATTATTTTAGCAAATATATTTATCATATAATCTTATGATTTACATTATATATACACATACACAAACATATTACCATGGATTTTAGTTTATAGTGAAGTTAAGACAATTTGCACCTTTGAGGCATGCAAAACATTGTGACAACTTTCTCCATAAAAAATTATTTATTTTAACCGTTCAAAATTAGCTTGAAAAACTATCATTTTATTTAAACATTATCAAAGTATTTTTTATGATGAGTATAAAATAGAAAATATCATTTTATTTAAAAATTATACATTATACATTATCTAAACTAAAGTATATAAAAAATATATAAAATGATAAAGTATAATGAGTTGGTGCATTGAACATATAAAATGATAGTTTGTGTAATAATGCAAATATATAAAAAATAAAGTATAAAATAGAAATCAATTAAATTAAACTATCAATTTTATAATGAGTTGGTGCATTGAACATAATATTAAGAAAATTATAATCGAGTTATTGGTTATATTTTTTTAAAAATATTAAAGCTTTTCTGTTTATGTGGAGGAGTTGGAGAAGTGGGTAGTTGAAACTTTTGTGTTGAAGAGGCCCCACGTTCAAATATCTCTTATCTATTGCGGATAAACTATATAATAGTTATTAAAAACCTTACTGAAAAATGTGTTTATCCACTAATGATGAAAAAAACCAACATTAAAAAAATTATAAGACAAGCAAATGTTTAGTAAGCCGGTGATTAGTAAGCCGGTGCCGGCGTAGTCCATCTAAAATAAAATAAGATGTAATATGCTATCCATTTTGTTTTTTATTTTATTCTATTTTAATCTAATAAAAGATGAAAAAAAAATAATTTGAATAATATAAATATACACCATCATACTTTATATAAAAGTTATGGATATTGTGTCTAATTTTGCCAAACATTTCTTCTTGTTCAATTTCTAATATATATAGGCATTGCTTCTTCAATTTCTCATATAAATAATACAATTTAAACTAATCCTCTAATACAAAGAAAAATAAAATAATAAATTTTTAATTAAAAACAATTTTTATTTTATTAAAAAAATAAAATTTGATTAATTAAAAAAATTATAATTTTAATATCATCTTCAATACCATACTTAAACTCGTTGACTCCAATTTTGAAAGAAGCAAACACACATATTAAAGTAATTGGTGAAGACAATAACATGAGAACAAAACACTCGTTTATTGAAATAATTCGCTGTTCCGTAGCCAATTTCAATTTGGCCACTCAATTTTGTAAAGTTTTTACAATTTTAGACCTTCTGAGGTTTTTTTTGGTTTTCAAGGATGGTAGATTGGTAAGTTTTTGGTTTTTATTAAGAAGATATTAAGAAGAGATTTAAGTTTAGATCTTGAGGTATTAGGATTTGTTATTTGTGACCACTGGTACCCAATGCCGAGGTAGAATAGGGGTTATAGGGGCAGTCCCAAGATTTGAATCTTGCTTGCTAGAAAAAGAGGATTGTGGAGAGGAGTATTAATGTGGAATTCCATCGTAAGAATATGTCATTGGAAATAAACATCCTGTATAAGAATAGCATCACATAAACCTGTTAGAAAACAAGAGGTCTATTGGAAATAAACATCTTTATAAGAACAACATCACATGAACCAGTTAGAAAACAAGAGGGTCTCAAACGAAATTCCATCCTAGGAATATGCCCTGGAAATAAACAACTTGTATAAAAATATCTTATGAACAGGTTAGAAAGCAAGAGGGCCAAGTACCCCCACATACATACCACTTTAGTTTGAATAAAAACAACACATGAACAGGTTAAAAAACAAGAGGACCAACCACCCCCACACACATACCAAGCCAGTTTGTATAAAAACATCATATGACCACGTTAGAAAGCAAGAGGGCCAACTACCCCATGCATATCACGTCAGCTTGTATAAAAACATACATCACATGAACAAGTTAAAAAGTAAGAAGGCCAACTACCCCACACATATCATATCAGCTTGTATAAAAACATACATCACATGAACAAGTTAAAAAGTAAGAAGGCCAACCACCCCACATACATACCATGTCTCAAACAAAATTCCATCATACAAGTATGCCACTAAAACAACACATAAGAAAAGTATTAAACAAACAGCACATACAAAAAGTATTTACGATTCCTTATGTATCAAACCAAAAAAAAAAAATTAGAACTTTTTGCCTTCACTAAATGTTGTGGACAGATTTCATTTCACAACAGTACAGAATTCATTTCACAACAGTACGGGGTTCACGTGATGGAAGAGAAACACCTTTTCGCACCGCATTAAGTCCATAACTGTTGCCATAGCATCAACGACTCGACCTCATCTTCTGCAAACATTAACTCTTCCTGATGCGTATCATTTTCCTGTAGTATGTTGTGGCTCATGTCGAACTGATTCGGTATTATTTCTTCTCTACAACAAAATCCAGTCTTGAAAGATTCAAGTTGACCCTCTGCTTTCTGAATCTCTGCTTCGGTGGTTGCGATTTGTGATTGCAGCTCTGAAACTCGCTTCTGCAATTGGCATACTGTACCTGTGCAACCGTACACCGGATCACGCAGTCTTGCAGTTGCTTCATATACCATGCTGTTTACAGCATCTTCTCTTTTCACAGGCTCGACATCCTGAAATACCGAAGAAACAGCAGAAAAAAAATAAGGTTGATTCAATGAAAGTTATCAGTACTGGTACTGACTTGTAAGGGGTTAATGTGATATAAGGTTGATTCATTTTTCTGGGGAACGTTTTTTGAAAGGGAAAAAACGAAACTCAACTCGAATGATTTTGAGCATATTGCTGGCTCCAAATATTTTATGAGCTATTATGAACCTCCGAGGGTTGTCTGGTGGAAAGTATGGAGCAAGCAAACATTTTTTTCCGCATTTTCTTCTCAATATCTTGCAAGCTGCGCATGGGTATGAGATCTGACCGAGCTTTCCTGATTTGTGGTCCATGTGCATAAACACCAGATTTATTTATTATACGAGTTAATGACGATTAATGTATACTGTTGCCACTAGCAAAGAACACAGCATACAACATATTCACTGACGCTATAATTGTACTCAAATTCGTGAAAGCTTACCTTAGCTGAAAAATCCCAGATGAGATTATTTTTGGGAAGGGTATGACATGAAATTTAATTTACAGCAAATCAAAGAAGAACGTAGAATATTCGAGCTCTTCGGCGCATATATGAAGGGAAGGTCACGCGTGGAGCACTTGACTTTTGTGTCTCAACTAACCTGGGATAATAAGGTAGTCCGAAGTTTGAAAGTATAGGTTAGAATATAGGAACATAAAATATCTCGCGTGTGAAAATTCCATTCGTTCAAGATTAGACTTTTCCGCGTAGAATCTGTACACAATTAATTGGTCTAATACACAGGGTAGGGGACGACAATAATCACGTGGTTTAGATGTTATAAGTTTGTTTTACGAAGGATGTTATTTTTCTTAACATTAAAGATAAGGATACTTGTACGAAGGATGTTATTTTTTTAATCCATAAGGATAAGGATAAGGATAAGTATGTATGATTTTGGATAAATATGAATAGAAATAGAAGATAAATAGAGTAAATAAAGCATGCAATGTTTTCAAGAGTTTACTTTTAGAAAGCAAAATAACATTGGGAAGTAATTTAGGAAATTTATTTATTATTTTTTTTAAATAATTGTGTTTTTTTCTATTTTAAGTTTGAGAGCAGTTTTTAATTGGATGTATTTTTCAATTAATTTTTATTGTTTTTTTTTTTTATTTGCATATTTTATTTTGCAAATTTTATTTTCAATAATTGGTATTGGAGTATAGGTTGAATGAGGTTGGAAAAGATGGTAGTTGGTAATAAGCTTGTGACACTTCCTCCATTCAATGGGATGATATAATTATTGGGTAATAAAAATATAAACTCTAATAATTTATTAAGAAGTTTGAGATAGTGTGTAAGATGGTTATGTGGAGCCACAAGATTGGAATGCATTGACATCACTAGAACGAACCAATAAGAGTGAAGAAAATATGAAAGATGCATTAACGAGGTATTTGATCCAAAGTGTTGTGGATAAGAGTATTTTCTCAAAACATTAGTCCAACAACAAGTTCCAAGGAGGCATGGGGCACATTGCAAATATCTTACCAAGGCACAAGCAAAGTGAAGTTGGTTTGGTTTTAAAATTTAAGGAGAGAATTTTAAACTTTACATATGAAATACAATAAAAAGATTGTTGATTTCCATGTTCAGGTGTAGAATATTGTTAACTAGTTTCACATCCATGAAGAAGACATTACACAACATATAATTTGTGAGGAGGTATTAAGGTCTTTACCTATGAAGTGAAATTTCATAGTTATTGCAATTGACAAAAGTAGAGATTTATCAATTTTGAAGTTGGATGATTTAATGAGTTCACTAATATTCCATGAGAGTAAATTGGAAAAATTTAATGAAAGAGCAAGCTTTTTTAGTAAAGAAAATAGTTGAAAATGGAAGCAATAGTCCTAGTTTACTCTAAGAGGAAAAGGGTTCCTCAAAAGTGAAAGAGGTGGAAGAGGACATGGACATGAACAAGGCCAAAGTGGAAGAGGTCGTGGACAAGGAGACATAGATAAGAGGAAAATCTAATGTCACTATTGTAGAAAATATGGGTATTTCAAGAAATATTGTTGGAAGAGACAACAAGATATGCAAATATTGCTGATTATTGACAAGCATTTATTCTTGTTCAATATTTACTATTTTTTATAAATTATAAAACTTTTCTCTCTCTCTCTCTCTCATAACTTTTTGTCTAGGCATTATCATAACTTTAACTATATCCTCTAGATGTCCTCACTGAGGTGATCCATTAATGTTATTAGAATCATGAATTATGGACCCATGGATTATGGTTTTGAACTCCTCACTTCTCATAACTTGTCATAAACTAGTTAGGAAAATTTATTAGATGTGCTATAAATTATGAATTAGATAAGTCTCAAATCTAATACCTTCTAATAATTAAATAATTAACATTGTAGTAGAGCTTGTAAAGAAGATCAAAGTGAGATACAATCCATAATAAGGTTATAGTTAATCCTAGATTGAAAACCACTTGAACCTAGGTCCATGAATTGCTATAAACATGACTCATACCTTCACTATGAGTAAGAATATTACATTATTGTATATAACTCATCCCTCAATAGTTTTTTTCCCAAAACCATTAGAGATGTCATTTTTTATACACTATTTGGTTACATCATGATCATGTTATTATGGTATTTCAATGAACAACATAGTGGTATTATATTACCTAGCAAGATGTGGATATGGGTTTACACATTAGAAGCTGCCAATTTTAAAAATTTGAGGTCATGTCATAATATCAACATGTATATACTTTATTATTTTAACAAATATGTATCTATCTAAATAGCACTTATTTTTCATATAGTATTATTACTTACATTATATATACTTATATACAAACATATTATCATGTATTTTAGTTTATAATGAAGCTAGGATAATTTACATCACCTATACATGCACATTAAAACATTGTGGCAACCTTCTCCATAAAAGATTATTTATTTCAAACCTTTAATATTAGCCTAAGAAACTATCATTTTATTTAAACATTATTAAGTATTTTTACTTTATATACTTAAATTATTAATTTTATAATGAATTGGTGAATTGAACATAATCTTAGGAAAATTATAACTAATAAACAATAGAGATGAGCTATATTTTCTTAAAAGTAGTAGAGTTTAATTACTTCATAGATAGATATTGTACCAATATTTTGGTGTGTAATGTAATAAACACAAACAAATGCATAGTAAACTAATTGCATCCCATCTAAAATAAAATAAAGTATAATCTACTATCCATTTTGTTTTTTATTTTATTCCATCTCAATTTAATGAGACATGCAAAAAAATCATTTCAATAAAATAAATATACACAATTATACTTTGTGTAAAAGCTATAGATGTATGTTTAATTGCACTACAAGCATTTCTTCATTATAAAACCTTTTTCTTAATATAGATACATAATAAAACTATTTTTTAATAAATAAATAAATATATATAAACCTCTCTGTATATAAATAAAAGTTAAGTTGAGCTAATCCCTTTAAAAGGTATTATATATATATATATATATATATATATATATATATATATATATATATATATATAAAATAAATAAATAAATAAATGAATGAAACACAATTTTTATCTTTTATTTATTTATTTATATATATATTTTAAGCTCTCAAAAAATTAAAGCCTATAATAATATTTAATAAATTATAAAAGTTATATTTTCAATATCATATATAATATTATACCAAACTTGGTGACTTCCATTATTAATCAAATAAGTGACCATAACAATAATTTGAAGAAAAAACCATGAGAAGAAAACGCCATTTTATTAAAATAATTGGTGAGGACACTAACACGAGAAGAAAAATCTCGTTTATTGAAAGAATTGGCTGTTCCTAGGTAGCCAAGTTCAATTCGGCCACTCAATTTTGTAAAGCTTCTATAACTTTAGACCTTTTTGGCATCTCTTCAATACATGTGGACAGAATTCATTTGACAACAGTACGAGGTTTGGAAGAGGAATACGTTCTCGCACCGTATTAAGTCCATAACTGCTGCCATAGCATCAGCGACTCGACCTCATCTTCTGCAAACATTAAATCTTGCTGATGCGTATTGTTTTCCTGTAGTATGTTGTGGCTCATGTCGAACTGATTCAGATTAGCCTGTGCTTTCTGAAGCTCTGCTTCGGTGGTTGCGATTTGTGATTGCAGCTCTGAAACTCGCTTCTGCAATTGGCATACTGTACCTGTGCAACCGTAGACGGGGTCACGCAGTCTTGCAGTTGCTTCATATACCATGCTGTTTACTGCATCTTCTCTCTTCTCAGGGTCGACATCCTGGAATACCAAAACAGCAGAAAAACAATAAGGTTGATCCAAAGAAAGTTATCAGTACTGGTACTGACTTGTCAGGGGTTAATGTGATATAAGGTTGATTCATTTTTCTCAGGAACGTTTTTTGAAAGGGAAAAAACGAAACTCAACTTGAATGATTTTAACAATATTGCTGGTTCCAAATATTTTTTGAGGTATAAGGAACTTCCGAGGGTTGTCCGGTGGAAAGTAGGGAGCAAGCAAACATTTCTCTCCGCATTTTCTTCTTATTATCTTGCAAGCTGCGCATGGGTATGCGATCTGAGTGAGCTTTCCTGATTGCTGGTCCATCTGCATAAGTAAACACCAGATTTATTTATTATAAACTATTGCCACTAGCAAAGAACACAGCATACAGCATATTCAATAAACATAAATGCTGTAATTGTAATATAATTTGTGAAAGCTTACCTTAGCCGTTCAGTTGCAGATAAGATTATTGTTGAGAAGAGTATGATATGAAGTTTAATTTGCAGCAAATCAAAGAGGAAGGTAGGATAGATGAGCTCTTCGGGGCATATATAAAGAGAAGGTCAAGCGTGGAGCACTTGACTTTTGTGTCTCAACTAACGTGTGAGTTGAGTTAAAAAGCTAGTCCACAAGCTCTGAAGTTTGAAAGTATAAAATATAGCGCACGTGAAAAGTACTTGCGTTCAAAATTAGACTTTTCCGTGTAGAATATTTGTATCAAATTAGTTGGTCTACTGCGTAAGGGTAGAGGATGACAGAGGATCACAGTTGTTTAAATGATATAATTTATAAGTTTGTTTTACCAACGATGCTGCTTGCGTTTATTTAACCAAATTCTCGTAGTCTGATATTATAGTCTTATCTCATACAATTCTTTTATTTGGTGTGCCAATTGTTTTACCCATATGTTACATAAGAGGAACTGATTTCATATAAATATACCATATGAAAAGAAAAATAATATAGCTGATCTTGTTGGATGTGTTTTATTTTTTGTATGAAAATTTTAAAAGTGTGGGGTGTTATTTTTGAATAGTTTTAGCCTTTATTTTTTTTGGTAGTTTTTTTAATTGATAGGTATGGGTAGTTTTAACTTAGGGTTGTATATATATATATATATATATTATATATATATATATATATATATATATATATATATATATATATATATATATATATATATTTTAGTAATTGCTTTATTAAAAGTGTATACGAATAATAAAAAAAAGTAAGAGGTGTGATTTTGAGTTTTTAATGGTTTTTTTGATCAAGGGTTTTCAAGGTAAATATTCATGTTTATTGTGAATGCATGTCATTTTTATTTTTATTTTATGATTATGTTTGCATTAATATCTCTAGAATAGGTTTATCAATCCATTTATCTAGTATCAAAGCATGGTTATCGTCTTTAGAATATGCTTTTGTTGCTAGGGTTTAGCTTGGTCTAAGAAGAACAAGGGTATCTTGGGTCTGTGATAAAATTATTTTTAAGTAGGAGTGTTGTGCAAATGAATCTAGGGTGAAGAAAAATGGCTAGAAATACAAGGATTGAGATAGAAAAGTTTAATGGAAAAAATTTTGAGTTATGAAAGCTAAATATGAAAGATATGCTTCACGATAGAGATCAATGGGTTGTTGTGTCAGGAAAGAAACCTATGGATATGTCACAAGAATATTGGGAGAAGCAGGATAGGAAGGCGAATAGTACTATTTGGTTATGCCTTGCAGATTCAGTGGTGATCAATGTCTCTATAGAAAATAATGCTATGGAGCTATGAGAGAACTTAGGGGCCTTATATCAATCAAAGTCCCTAGTAAACAAATTATTCCTTTAGAAGAAGTTATATCTCATTAGAATGAATGATGGAAATTTTGTGAGAGAACATCTAAATGTACTTAACAGTGTGGTAAGTCAGATAGCCTCTATTTAAATTAAAATGACTAAGGAAGATAAGTTTATTATTTTATTATATTCTTTACCAGATTCATAGGATAATTTGGTTATATTCATTCAGAGTACTATTGCAACTATTTTAATATTTGATGATGTGGTCGCATCATTGTTATGAGAATAAATGAGGTAAAAATCCAAAGATGTCTTATTTGTAAGGGGTTGTTTCCAAGATAAAAATAGGCATAAATTTGGGGATAGGTTGAAGTCGAGAGGGAGATCTAAATCTCCTAAAAAAATTATACAAAAATTCTAAAAAATACGGTAAAGCTATGTATTTAAAGAAATATTATAGATAAAAAAATATTGATAAAAGGAAGGGATCCGATGATGTTTCTTCCACAAAAGCAAAGACCTTCATAGAAGAAGGAAGGTATGTCTACTTAACATCTTCAAGTACACATTTAGATCATTATGCATGGTTGATTGACTGAGGAGCTTCTTTTCATATGACTTCTCATAGAGAATGGTTTTTGTGAATTTGAAAAGTATAACAAAGGTGATGTCTTCCTAAGAGATGACTCGACAACCCAACTCATAGGACATAGAGGGATCAAACTATTTTTGGAAGACAAAAGGGTTAAAACCCTCCTTGGTGCTCTACATATTCTAAGATTGGTTAGAATCTTGATATCTATGAGTAGAATTAGTGATGTAGGTATGCAAACATTATTCCAAAAGGATACCTATAGGATGGTTCTAGCAACAATAGTGTTGGCAAGAGGAGTTCAAATTAGAATATTGTACAAGCTATTTGGAAACACTATGATGAATGGGTGTAATAGCTCTACTATTCCTAAAAATAAAATGGTCAAAACCCCTACTCTTCCTATAGAGAATACAATGTTTTGGCATCAAATAATGGGATATATCAGAGAAAATGACCTTTGGGGTTTACATATGAAAGGTATGGTTGAAGTTATTTTTTACTTTTCTTTAGATTTTATTTTTGTGAACATTGTGTATATGATAAATAAAATTGGGTAAAGTTTCCATCTAGTGTTGCAAGAGAAAAAATGATTTTGGAGATGATACATAGTAATTTGTTTGTACTTGTGCCTATTCCATAACTTGGAAATTCATTGTACTATGTTTCACTTATAGATAATTTTTAAATGTATGCATGGATATATTTCCTCCTAAAAAAATTTGATGTCTTCATAAAATTCAAAGAGTTTAAGGATCTTGTAGAAAAAAAGACTAAGAAAAAGATGAAGGTGTTGAGGACAAATAATAAAGAGTTGTACAACAATGTATTTGAAGAGTTCTATAAGCAATGTGAAATAACAAAACAAAAGATGACTCCATACACTCAATAGAATTCGGTTGCATAAATAATGAATAAGAAATTAATGAAAAAGAAAAGAGTATGTTCAATGGTGCAAAGTGAATGCAATATTTTTAGGTAGAGGCTATGGACACGATATGTTACCTAGTAAATCAGCACTGGTTGATAAAATTTTGTATGAGGGATGGACTTGTATGAAACCCTTTCTTGAACATCTTAGAGTTTTTGGTTGTGATGCTTATGTGCATGTTCCAAAGGAAAAAATGAGTAAGTTAGATAAAAATAGTGAAATGTATCTTTGTTGGTTTTAAAGATGATGTAAAAGGCTACACACTATTAAACCTAGAAACTAGGATAATTGTTTATAGCCAACATGTAATCTTCAAAAAATTTAAAAGTTCTTCAAAGTAGAAGAACAATGAGGAGAGGAAAAACTAGAAAAGGTGCAATTTGAGTTCATGGAGGAACAATTTGATTCAATATAAGATAATGAACCAGGTCCTTAAACTCTAGTCTTGAGGAGATTGACTCAAGAAAGAAGGAAACCAAAATGGGAGGTAGTTAATGCAAAGGATGGTAAGTTTTGGAAGAATGTCATGGTTGATGAGATAAAATATTTAGACAAAAATAAGATATGGTATTTGACGATGTTACCTATTAGAAGTATGTAAATCCAACTACAAGAGGTTAGAACAATAACCTCCAATCACATAATATTGTGACAAAAAGAAACAAAGTAAAAGATAAAATTCTCAATCACACAAAAGTTACAATAAATGGAAATAATCTGATAAATATTTTCTTTCTCATTCATGGATTTCACCCCTTTTTACAATCCAATAACAAGAGAATATATATCCCAAAATAAACCCTAAAACAAAACCCTAAAGGTTAAAGCCCTAAAAATAAAAAATAAAAATTTATTATTTTTGGAAAATTAATTTGTCTCCCAAAAAATGTCTTTTTAAGTAATTACTATTTTCAGTAAAAAAAATTCGTTAAAAATTTCAATTTTTAGCAATTACCATTTTTGGAAAATTATTTTTTCATAAAAAATTGCTTTTTTTAATAATTACCATTTTTGGTAGTAATAAAAAAATTATTTAAAAAACTTTTAAAAAAAAACCTCTAAAAGATAGGCTCCTGCATCATTCTCCTCTGGTTGAAATGAAATTTTCTCCTACGAGTTCCTTTGATCAAATTCATGCAACTTTTCTACTATCAATCTCTTTTCCAACCGTTCGAACCCTGGATCAAATCAATATGATGTTGTCAATAGGTTTTTTTCTTTGCCTTTATTCCTTATGCTGTAACAAAACTAGTTTTACTCCATCCTTTCAAAATGTGCAACTATTCCTTCCCCTATCACGGGTAGCCTTTCGGTCATATTACCAAGGCCTCCCCAACAATAAGTGACATGCATCCATCAGAATTACATCACACCACAATTCATCCTTGTAGGTATTCTTAATTGAAAACTTAACCAGACACCACTTATCTATAATTACTTCATTGCCTTTCTTGAACCACGATATGCAATAGGGATATGGGTTCTTCTCACATTTTAAGTTGAGTTTCTCAACCATTTCATTTGAAACCATATTTTTACAGCTTACATTATCAATAATGATCTTGCATACCTTTCATCTAGATGTGCACCTATTTCAAAAGATATTTGTACATAGCCATGAATCACCACCATCATTGTCTTGTGCTTTCTCCTTCCTTGGAATGATCATTGTCCTCTTTATCATGAGATTTTACCCCATATCCACAACAACTATCTCAGTTTTCCCTTCTACCTCAACTAGATTGACTCTAGCTTACTCTCCTTGTTTTCTTTCTTGTGTAGGATAGTGTGGACACTCAAAAGCTTTATGCCCTTCCTCACCACATCCATAACAAGTATATGGTCTTTGTGGGCCATCCCAATTTCATCCTCCACCATAGCCTCTTCCTCTTTGAAATCCTCCATCTCTCTCATGGTCACTATGATCTTGCCCAAACTCTTCTTATTTTTCTATATTATAAGATCCTCCTTTTAAGATATTAAATCCACCATGCCCACTTCCTAGAGGTGATGATGGTTCTTTCCTCACTCCTCTCCTCTTATGTTTCTCTTTTTCTTTTAATACAAACTAATATGCATCTTCTACACTATGGATCTGAAACATACTCAACTCATATTGTATGGCATAACTTAATCCATTCACATACCTTGCAGCCTTTTATTATTTTTATTCTTCAAGCCCCACTTGAATTGATAACTTGTAGAATTTGTTGGTGTAGTCCTTGATGCTATGATCATTTTGTTTGAGGTTTTGATGTTTATGAAACAATGTTTGGGCATAATATTTAGGCAATAATTTATCCTTTGATTTTTTTTCATTTTACACCAGACCCTTATATTTTTATTTCCTTTTATTTGCCTCCCCTTCTGTAGATGGTCCCACCAAATCAATGCATGCTCTTTCAACTTTGTGCATGCAAGATTCACTTTCTTTTCCTTTGAAAGCTCTTTCCACTCAAAGAACTTCTCCATGTTATTCAACCAGTCTATCAAATTGCCTAGTTTCAACCCTCCTACATACTCAAGGACATCAATCTTTATCCCATCTATATTTTCTTCCAAGGCCCTAATTAGCCTGTCCTCAAAGTAATGCTCCTTTGGCTTCCCCTTCGATTCTTCCTCTACATGAACCTTTGATTTGTTATTTTATCCCATAGTCTCATTATCAGAATCTAGATCTGCGAAATTTGGTGCATGTCTTTCCCTTATACGGGTCATCATTCTAATCAACTGAGCAACTTGTGCTTACAACTCTTGCATAAATCTGTTAACCTAGGCATAACCTCCTCTTCCTCTCTTCATGCTAATCTGTTTTATGTTATTCCAAACAAAAAATAAAAATAGCAAAATAAATATAATCAACAAAATTACATTTTCTTCCCTAATAAGGTCCAACTTGCTCTAATACCAAATGATGTAAATCGCAACTGTAAGAGGTCTGAACAAATACCTCCCATCACATAAAAATTATGATAAATAAAAAAATCTGTAAAACCCTTTATTTACATAAAAACTGTGATAAATAAAAATAACTGACAAAACCCTTTATTCACATAAAAAACTACAATAAAAAAAATAACCAGTAAAACCCTTCATTCACATGAAAACTGCAATAAATGGAAATAAACCAATAAATATTTTCTTTTCTCATTCCTGGATTTCACCCCTTTTTCAATGCAATACCAATGGAATATATATCCCAAAAGAAATCCTAAACCAAAATCCTAATGCTTAAAGCCCTAAAAATAAATTAAAAAATACTATTTTTGGAAAAATTATTTTTTGTCAAAAATTGCCTTTTTTAAGTAATTACTATTTTCAATAAATTATTTTTTCGTCAAAAAATTCTATTTTTAGTAATTACCATTTTCTGAAAATTATTTTTCATCAAAAAGTGTCTTTTTAGTAATTACCATTTTCGACAAATTATTTTTTTCGTCAAAATTTTATATTTTTAGTAATAAAAAATTTATTTAAAAACTTAAAAAAGAACCCTTTAAAATATAGGCTCCTGCATCATAGAAGAAAACCAATTGGTAACAAATGGGTATTCAATAAGAAGTTTAATGTAGAAGGTAAAGTTGAGAAGTACAAATCTCACTTCGTAGCAAAGAGATATTTCAGGTATATGAAATTGATTTTGGTGAGGTTTTCTCTCTTGTTGCTAAACTAATTTTATTAGATTTTTTTATCTATAACTGCTACATTTGACCTAGAAGTAGAGCAAATGAATGCGAAGATAACATTCCTACATGGGGATCTAGAAAAAAATATATATGTATCAACGAAAAGGTTTTACATTAAAAGGAAACAAAGACTTGGTATGCAGGTTGAAGAAATCTCTATATGGTTTAAAATAATCACCTATGGTGTGATATCAAAATTTTGATACCTATGTATTGGAACTTGGTTTTTCATGAAGTAAAATTGATCACTATGTGTACATCAAACAAGTTGGTCATCACTTTGTTATTATGGCATTGTATGTTGATGATATATTATTTTTTGGAAATGACAAGGAACTCATTTATAATTTTAGATCTCAATTGTCATCTCAGTTTGATATGAAGGATCTTGGTCCTACAAATTTCATCTTGGACATGTAGATTAAAATGGATTAGTTAAATAAGAGACTCTGGTTAAATAAATAAAAATATATTAAGACAATATTAAAAATATTTAAAAGGTATAATTGTAAATAGTCAAAGCTATCTACAGAACATTATCCAAAGATATAAGAAGAGAAAAAAAAAATATCTCATGTTCCTTATGTAAACATTATTGGGATTTTGATGTATGTCATGGTATGTACTGGACTAGACATTGCCCATGTAGTGGGATTTTTGAGCAGATATATGTCAAAACTAGGAAAACAATATTGGACTATTGTAATGTGACACAAGTATATGAAAACTCACATTACAATAGTCCAATATTGTTTTCCTAGTTTTGATATATATCTGCTCAAAACTCCCACTACATGGGCAATGTCTAGTCTGGTACATGTCATGACATACATCAAAATCCCAATAATGTTTACATAAGGAACATGAGATATTTTTTTTTTCTCTTCTTATATCTTTGGATAATGTTCTGTAGATAGCTTTGACTATTTACAATTATACCTTTTAAATATTTTTAATATTGTCTTAATATATTTTTATTTATTTAACCAGAGTCTCTTATTTAACTAATCCATTTTAATCTACATGTCCAAGATGAAATTTGTAGGACCAAGATCCTTCATATCAAACTGAGATGACAATTGAGATCTAAAATTATAAATGAGTTCCTTGTCATTTCCAAAAAATAATATATCATCAACATACAATGCCATAATAACAAAGTGATGACCAACTTGTTTGATGTACACATAGTGATCAATTTTACTTCATGAAAAACCAAGTTCCAATACATAGGTATCAAACTTTTGATATCACACCATAGGTGATTATTTTAAACCATATAGAGATTTCTTCAACCTGCATACCAAGTCTTTGTTTCCTTTTAATGTAAAACCTTTTCATTGATACATATATATATTTTTCTAGATCCCCATGTAGGAATGTTATCTTCGCATTCATTTGCTCTACTTCTAGGTCAAATGTAGCAGTTATAGATAAACAAATCTAATAAAATTAGTTTAGCAACAAGAGAGAAAACCTCACCAAAATCAATTTCATATACCTGAAATATCTCTTTGCTACGAAGTGAGCTTTGTACTTCTCAACTTTACCTTCTACATTAAACTTCTTATTGAATACCCATTTGTTACCAATTGGTTTTCTTCTATGATGCAGGAGCCTATATTTTAAAGGATTCTTTTTTAAGTTTTTAAATAATTTTTTTATTACTAAAAATATAAAATTTTGACGAAAAAAATAATTTGTCGAAAATGGTATATACTAAAAAGACACTTTTTGATGAAAAATAATTTTCAGAAAATGGTAATTACTAAAAATAGAATTTTTTGACGAAAAAATAATTTATTGAAAATAGTAATTACTTAAAAAAGGCAATTTTTGACAAAAAATAATTTTTCCAAAAATAGTATTTTTTAATTTATTTTTAGGGCTTTAAGCATTAGGATTTTGGTTTAGGATTTCTTTTGGGATATATATTCCATTGGTATTGCATTGAAAAAGGGGTGAAATACAGGAATGAGAAAAGAAAATATTTATTGGTTTATTTCCATTTATTGCAGTTTTCATGTGAATGAAGGGTTTTACTGGTTATTTTTTTATTGTAGTTTTTTATGTGAATAAATGGTTTTGTCAGTTATTTTTATTTATCACAGTTTTTATGTAAATAAAGGGTTTTACAGATTTTTTTATTTATCATAATTTTTATGTGATGGGAGGTATTTGTTCAGACCTCTTACAGTTGCGATTTACATCATTTGGTATTAGAGCAAGTTGGACCTTATTAGGGAAGAAAATGTAATTTTGTTGATTATATTTATTTTGCTATTTTTATTTTTTGTTTGGAATAACATAAAACAGATTAGCATGAAGAGAGGAAGAGGAGGTTATGCCTAGGTTAACAGATTTATGCAAGAGTTGTAAGCACAATTTGCTCAGTTGATTAGAATGATGACCCGTATAAGGGAAAGACATGCACCAAATTTCGCAGATCTAGATTCTGATAATGAGACTATGGGATAAAATAACAAATCAAAGGTTCATGTAGAGGAAGAATCGAAGGGGAAGCCAAAGGAGCATTACTTTGAGGACAGGCTAATTAGGGCCTTGGAAGAAAATATAGATGGGATAAATATTGATGTCCTTGAGTATGTAGGAGGGTTGAAACTAGGCAATTTGATAGACTGGTTGAATAACATGGAGAAGTTCTTTGAGTGGAAAGAGCTTTCAAAGGAAAAGAAAGTGAATCTTGCATGCACAAAGTTGAAAGAGCATGCATTGATTTGGTGGGACCATCTACAGAAGGGGAGGCAAAGAAAAGGAAATAAAAATATAAGGGTCTGGTGTAAAATGAAAAAAAATCAAAGGATAAATTATTGCCTAAATATTATGCCCAAACATTGTTTCATAAACCTCAAAACCTCAAACAAAAGGATCATAGCATCAAGGACTACACCAACAAATTCTACAAGTTATCAATTCAAGTGGGGATTGAAGAATAAAAATAATAAAATGCTGCAAGGTATGTGAATAAATTAAGTTATGCCATACAATATGAGTTGAGTATGTTTCATATCCATAGTGTAGAAGATGCATATTAGTTTGTATTAAAAGCAAAAGAGAAACATAAGAGGAGAGGAGTGAGGAAAGAACCATCATCACCTCTAGGTAGTGGGCATGGTGGATTTAATCCCTTAAAAGGAGGATCTTCTAATATAGAAAAATAAGAAGAGTTTGGGCAAGGTCATAGTAACCATGAGAGAGATGGAGGATTTCAAAGAGGAAGAGGCTATGGTGGAGGATGAAATTGGGATGGCCCACAAAGACCATATACTTGTTATGGATGTGGTGAGGAAAGGTATAAATGTTTTGAGTGTCCACACTTCCTAAACAAGAAAGAAAACAAGGAGAGTAAGCTAGAGTCAATCTAGTTGAGGTAGAAGGGAAAACTGAGATAGTTGTTGTGGATATGGGGTAAAATCTCATGATAAAGAGGACAATGATCGTTCCAAGGAAGGAGAAAGCACAAGACAATGATGGTGGTGATTCTTGGCTATGTACAAATATCTTTTGAACTAGGTGCACATCTAGAGGAAAGGTATGCAAGATGATTATTGATAATGGTAGTTGTAAAATATGGTTTCAAATGAAATGGTTGAGAAACTTAACTTAAAATGTGAGAAGAACCCATATCCCTATTGCATATCGTGGTTCAAGAAAGGCAATGAATTAATTATAGATAAGTGGTGTCTGGTTAAGTTTTCAATTAAGAATACCTACAAGGATGAATTGTGGTGTGATGTAATTCTGATGGATGCATGTCACTTATTGTTGGGGAGGCCTTGGTAATATGACCGAAAGGCTACCCGTGATAGGGGAAGGAATAGTTGCACATTTTGAAAGGATGGAGTAAAACTAGTTTTGTTACAGCATAAGGAATAAAGGCAAAGAAAAAAACCTATTGACAACATCATATTATTTTGATCCAGGGTTCGAACGGTTGGAAAAGAGATTGATAGTAGAAAAGTTGCATGAATTTGATCAGAGGAACTCGTAGGAGAAAAGTTCATTTCAACCAGAGGAGAATGATGCAGGAGCCTATCTTTTAGAGGTTTTTTTTTTTAAGTTTTTTAAATAATTTTTTTATTACTACCAAAAATGGTAATTATTAAAAAAGGCAAATTTTTATGAAAAAATAATTTCCCAAAAATGGTAATTGCTAAAAATTGAAATTTTTAACGAATTTTTTTTACTGAAAATAGTAATTACTTAAAAAGACATTTTTTGGGAGACAAATTAATTTTCCAAAAATAATAATTTTGTATTTTTCATCCATGAATGAGAAAGAAAATATTTATCATATTATTTCCATTTATTGTAACTTTTGTGTGATTGAGAATTTTATCTTTTACTTTGTTTCTTTTTGTCACAATATTATGTGATTGGAGGTTCTTGTTCTAACCTCTTGTAGTTGGATTTACATACTTCTAATAGGTAACTTCGTCAAAAACCATATCTTATTTTTGTCTAAATATTTTATCTCATCAACCATGACCTTCTTCCAAAACTTACCATCCTTTGCATTAACTACCTCCCATTTTGGTTTCCTTATTTCTTGAGTCAATCTCCTCAAGACTAGAGTTTAAGGACCTGGTTCATTATCTTATATTGAATCAAATTGTTCCTCCATGAACTCAAATTGCACCTTTTCTAGTTTTTCCTCTCCTCATTGTTCTTCTACTTTGAAGAACTTTTAAATTTTTTGAAGATTACATGTTGGCTATAAACAGTTATCCTAGTTTCTAGGTTTAATAGTGTGTAGCCTTTTACATCATCTTTAAAACCAACAAAGATACATTTCACTATTTTTATCTAACTTACTCATTTTTTCCTTTGGAACATGCACATAAGCATCACAACCAAAAACTCTAAGATGTTCAAGAAAGGGTTTCATACAAGTCCATCCCTCATACAAAATTTTATCAACCAGTGCTGATTTACTAGGTAACATATCGTGTCCATAGCCTCTACCTAAAAATATTCCATTCACTTTGCACCATTTAACATACTCTTTTCTTTTTCATTAATTTCTTATTCATTATTTATGCAACCGAATTCTATTGAGTGTATGGAGTCATCTTTTGCTTTGTTATTTCACATTGCTTATAGAACTCTTAAAATACATTGTTGTACAACTCTTTATTTTTTGTCCTCAACACCTTCATCTTTTTCTTAGTCTTTTTTTCTACAAGAGCCTTAAACTCTTTGAATTTTATGAAGACATCAAATTTTTTTAGGAGGAAATATATCCATGCATACATTTAAAAATTATCTATAAGTGAAACATAGTACAATGAATTTCCAAGTTATGGAATAGGCACAAGTACAAACAAATTACTATGTATCAGCTCCAAAATCATTTTTTCTCTTGCAACACTAGATGGAAACTTTACCCAATTTTATTTATCATATACACAATGTTCACAAAAATAAAATCTAAAGAAAAGTAAAAAATAACTTCAACCATACCTTTCATATGTAAACCCCAAAGGTCATTTTCTTTGATATATCCCATTATTTGATGCCAAAACATTGTATTCTCTATAGGAAGAGTAGGGGTTTTGACCATTTTATTTTTAGGAATAGTAGAGCTATTACACCCATTCATCATAGTGTTTCCAAATAGCTTGTACAATATTCTAATTTGAACTCCTCTTGCCAACACTATTGTTGCTAGAACCATCCTATAGGTATCCTTTTGGAATAATGTTTGCATACCTACATCACTAATTCTACTCATAGATATCAAGATTCTAACCAATCTTAGAATATGTCATGACATGTACCAAACTAGACATTGCCCATGTAGTGGGAGTTTTGAGCAGATATATATCAAAACTAGGAAAACAATATTGGAAAATATATAATACCCAAACAAGGTATTGAATGTACAAGGTTTTGTTGATGCAGATTGGGTTGGAGATCTTGATCATTGAAGGTCCATAAGTGGTTATGGATTTTGCTTGTTTGTTGGAGTAGTCAACTGGATGAACAAGAGGCAAGTTGCAATGACACTTTCAAGTAGAGAAGCTAAGTACATGGTAGCACTCATGCAAGTAAAGAAATAATATGGTTACAAAGACTGTGTTTCTTATAGAAAGTTGTATGGATAAATTGTGATAGTCAAAGTGCAATCTATTTGGCAAAGAACCCTATTTATCATTCTCAGACAAAACATATTGTAGTATAGTACCATTTTAATAAAGACATGGTTGATGACAAAAAGGAGACATTAGAGAAAAATGATATTCTGAAAAATGTTGGAGATTCATTAACTAAGCCTATGAGTACTGAGATGTTTTCTTGATGCAAATAGACAATAATTTTTACTGCCCCAAATAACTGAATTTGTGATTTGTATAGGCCCTTCTTCAAAGTATTTAATAAATAGGAGATTGTTGAATGTGTTTATCCATTGCATAACAAAAATATGAGGTCTTATTTTTTGGTAGTTATTTATATTAACCAGTATAAATGGTTGATTTTAGTCCATGATCTTATTTTTTTTATAGTCTCTTTAATTAAAAGTCTAAGTGGTTTTAACCTATAATCTTATTTACGGTTGTTCAATGTTAAATATACTTTTATATTTATATATTATAATTACCATGTTAAAAGTACGTATAAATAATAAAAAACAAAAAGTGTAACTAAAATAAATATTAGAAATATCAGTGTTTATTGTGATTATTGTGATGTTATTTTTCATTAATATCTCCATAATAGATTTATCAATCTTTTCATGTAGAGGTTATAAGTTCGTAGAGCAGCTATATAGCTTGTACCTTCCGTTTACCTTCCGTTTACCAACGTGTCCGAGTCCACGAGAACTGAGTATTGCAGCTTCGAGTGTGTTTCGTAGCTATCACGAGAAGCACGTTGTAAAGATGAGTTCAACTAATTTGCACACGCAGGTGTTATGAATTGATGCTTTAATCTCTGCTTGTACAGACAGCGTCTGTTCATGTAACGGGGCCAGTGTAACAGTGTGGTCCTATACAACCCGGGCGCTCTTGAAAAAACAGCAGCAGTGTAGGAAGATTGTTTTCACGTTTAAAACAACAATAATTGTTTTAAATTTCATAAAAGATATGATCGGTTTGTAAAAAAATATATTAGGATAAATATACAAATCATCAAATAACTTCAAAAATATAAAAATATATAAATAAAAAATATAACAACATATGAAAAGTAGAACACAAACAACAAAATTGAAGCTTTGACTCAAATGTATCCTTTACAATGTAAACTTATTATTTGCCACAATTTAAAGAGTATATATTCCTTTATTAGGGCCTCCACTCTATTATATGCATGGTGATAAATTTGTAAAACAATCTAGTAAAAAAACAATCCAAATGAAAATTTAACTTATCTCTACCTTAACTTTAATAAATTTATTCAAAAAATGACAAGTAATTAAATTACGATAAAGACTAATGAAAATATTAAAAAAAAACCAAGAATCAAGCTAACTTTGATTTTAACAAGACACATAAATTATGTACCGTGGTAGTGGGACACTCATGTGGTTAAGGCTTTGGGCTTTCTTTTAAAAACCTAGTTCAAACCATCTTAAGATATATACGTATATAAATGAAATTATGTAAAAAAATAAAATATTGAAAAAAACGCTATCATTTCTTCAATGCATCAACAGTTACGATAAAATCGTATAAAAGCGAACGGAGCTATCTATCAATCGAGATTTGAAACTGTAGCCCATACCACTTTATAAGAGTACGTGCAAAGGTTAATCTCACGCCTCGTGTGAAATTAGGGTTTTAATATTGTTAGCATGTGGTGTCTTTGGAGTTTACTAATAAATTGGAAGTATATAAATTTGAATTTGTATTAATATTCATTTGTGATTAAAAGAGGTCAATAGGATTATAAAGTAAGACATATACAAAATAATGGGAGTGTCTTAAAAAAATGAAAATGATCGAGAATCAAATCGCTCACACCAAATCTGTAATCACATTCAAAAGATTAGAACAAAATTATAGTCATGGCAACAGTCTGCCCACATAAATTCTTTTGTCCCGACAGATAGTTATGTTATAACATCTTCCGCCTGGAAGAAAAACAGCCTAACAGGTCTAGAATGGCCTCTTGCCTTTACGTCTGCAACTTTGTCTCCACAGTTTTTCGACCCTTGTGCATGCCTTCACTTCCCCTTTTAACATTTATGGCATGACTCTTCATTTCAATTCCCGTGCCTCTTTGTTGTCTGCGCTTTCGAGCACCTTCCTTTCCGACCCTTGATCTTCATTCACTTTCACTGCACCTCGGTGCCAAATGTTGTTCAGTGCTGCCACTGTAAGCTCGGTCCACCTGTCAACCATTGATGACGTTCGGTGTACCACCACTCGACCATTTCCTCTGTAATGGCTCCTGTAACCGCCTGCGTTTTCTTTTCTTTTGTTTGGTCACAAAAATGCGACATGTCGTGATATCGTAACACTTTCGTCTTCCCTGCCTTTCGGTCCTCTTCAACTCGTGAAAATGCGACATGTCACGATATTGCGACACCTTTGGCTTCTCCGCCTTCCTGTCCTCTTCGAGTCACAAAAATGTGACATGTTACGATATCGTGACACTTTTGCTTCTCCGCCTTCCTGTCCCCTTCGGGTCGCGAAAATGCGACATATCGCGATATCACGACACTTTCGGTTTTTCTGCCTTCCTATCCTATTCGAGTCGCGAAAATGTGACATGTCGCGATATCGCGACACTTTCGGCTCTTTTGCCTTCCTGTCCTGTTCGAGTCACGAAAATGTGACATGTCGCGATATCGCGACACTTTTGCTTTTCAGCCTTCCTACATTTCTCGAGTCGTGAAAATGCGACATGTCGTGATATCGCGACACCTCTCTCTTGCACCTCCCATCATCTCCTGGTCGCGAAAATGTGACATGTCGCGATATCGCAACACTTCTTCTCCCTTGTGCCTTCTTTCATCCTTTCATCACGAAAATGCGACATGTCGCGATATCGTGACACCTTTCCCTTCCAGGTCCTCTTTCTCTTTTCCGGTTCGAAATCGTGACATGTCGCGAAATCGTGACATTTTCCTTCCTTGCCTCCTTGCTGCTTCTTCGGTCATGATTTCGTGACATGTCACGAAATCGAGACATTTTCCTTCCTTGCCTCCTTGCTGCTTCTTCGGTCGCGATTTCGTGACATGTCGTGAAATCATGACATTTTCTTCTTTGGTCTTTCCTGTCTCCCTTCGGTCCCGATTTCTCGACATGTCGTGAAATCGCGACATTTTTGCTCCATTCCTTCTCTCTCCTTCCTGAGTTGCGAAAACGTGACATGTCACGATATCGCGACACTTTTCCTTGTCGCGATATCGTGACATCAAGGCACACTTAGAGGAAAAAAAATAAAAAATCAAAATTTTCTTTGATGCAAGATTGCTCTGCTGCCACCGGATGCTCCTGCATTAGACACCCGGGGTGGATTGAGAAGTGTCCTCTACTTCTATACTATTGGAGGAAGATCTAGGCAGTCGACCTCTATTTTTGACAACCAAGTTGCATCTTTGAAAGGCCTGCCTTTCCATTTGACCAAATATTCTGAATACTGCCGGTTCCTGGTACTTCTGCCTTCTCAAGTATCAAGTATTTCCTCTATCTCATCTGTGACTAGTGCAGTCCCTGGAATACTCCACAAATCTGTTCTTGGTGTCTCACTACTATCTCCTTCATGGTATTCTACCAAGTTTGAAATATTAAAAATAGGTGATATATTTAGCTCTCTCGGCAGTTCCACTTCATAGGCATTACCTGAATCTCTTTTACCTATGATCCTGCATGGTCCAAACCTCTTCATCTTCAGTTTGTTGTAGGTTTTGTTAGGAATCCTTTCCTTTCTCAAGTGAACCATGAACTCATCTCCCACTTGAAACTCTTTGAACCGTCTCTTCTGATCTACTTTGGCCTTGTACTGAGTATTCATATTACTAATATGTTGTTTTACCTCCTCATGCAAACTCTTTAGGTGTTCTGCAAAGTCTTCAGCCTTAGCACTACTCTTTTCTCCTTTACCCATTGTTCTCAACTTCAAAGCATTCCTTGGGTTGTTCCCATACACAATCTGGAATGGTGATTTACAAGTACTTCTGTTGATAGAATTGTTGTAAGAAAATTCTATTTGTGGTAAAATCAAATCCCATCCTCTGGGTTTATCTCCTACCAAGCATCTTAGAAGGTTACCTAAACTTCTGTTCACCACTTCTGTTTTTCCATAAGTTTGCGGGTGGTATGCAGAACTGAACTTCATATCCGTCTTTAACTTCTTTCACAAAGTCCTCTAGAAATAACCCACAAATTTGGTATCTCTGTTAGATACTATACTCTTGGGTAGACCATGAAGGCATACCACCTCCTTGAAAAACAAGCCTGCAATATGAACTACATCACTCATTTTCTGACAGGGAATAAAATAAGCCATCTTCGAAAGCCTATCAACCACAACAAAAATAGAGTCATTCCCTCGTTGTGTCCTTGGTAGGCCAAGAACAAAATCCATACTGATGTCCTCCCATGGTCTTTTTGGTACAGGTAATGGCTGATACAATCCTGTATTTTGTCTCACTCCTTTAGCCATCTGACACACTCGCAACCCTACAAAAATTTTGTCACATTCGTCATGTAATCGTGGCCAATGGTAGTTTTCACTGACAAGGGCAATGGTCTTATCTCGACCAAAATGCCCAGCTAGTCCTCCATTATGCTTCTCCTTTATCGATTCTCCCTCATTGAACTTCTATGAATGCACAATTGGTTCTTTCGGAATAGCATCCCATCTTGGATGGTGAAATCCAGCCACTTAGTTCTATCCAAAGTAATAGGAGACAAACATGCCTTCCAAGCTTCTGCAAAGTCCGGATCCTTCGGATACAAACTCTTGAGTTCTTCAAACCCAATGACTTCCATCTTCATCTCCAACAACAAATTTTGTCTTCTACTCAAGGCATCTGCAACTCTATTAGACTTCCCACTCCTATGCTTCAAAACAAAGGTATAACTCTGTAGAAATTCAACCCACTTTAGGTGTCTCTGATTTAATTTTCCTTGACTGTTAATATACTGCAAAGCTTGATGGTCAGTATATAAAATAAAATCTTTTGCTAACAAATAGTGTCTCCATTTCTTCAGAGCATGAACTATAGCGTAAAATTCCTGATCATAAACAGAGTATTTCTTCCTAGAATCATTTAACTTCTCACTAAAATATGCAACAAGTTTACCTTCCTGACTCAACATAGCTCCAATGGCACTGCCGCTAGCATCACAATCAACCTGAAATACTTTATTAAAATCTAGAAGTATCAAAATGGGTTGTTCCGTCACCTTCCTTTTTAACATCTCAAAACTTGCATCTGTTTTCCACTTCTGGAATAGATTTCAATATGGACTGCTCTGTTACCTTACAGAGGGTTCCTGAACTTGTTCAGTAGTTGCAAAAGTTGTTGACAATCAGATTTAACTTGAATTCTTGATCTAGCTCTCATGGGTCAGCAGATTTAAATAAAAGGCAAATAAAGAAAATAAAAATGGATCATTAACGGTAAGCAAAGAGAGGGTAGGGTAGGGTAGAAAAGAGAAGTTTATCAAACATCAATTGTAAACCCAAACTGTCAATCTTATCTATGCTATCAGCTTCACAACTGAACAAATCCCAGAAGAAAGTGTCCAGTCAGTCTAAGATCACTTTCAACTAAGAGCACAAGGCAGAGTGAAACAGATCTAGCAAAAAATCATAAATCCAAGGGCAGCTGGTTAAAATTGGTATCTTTCACCTGCAGCCTAGCTCGCACAGTGAAGACAGAGCAATTAGAACAAACTTAACCTCAAATCTGTAATTTCCCCTAGCAGACAATAGAACAACTGAAGCCTAACAACATATTTAATCTTGACAATGGCAGATTTACAGCATATATCTAACAAACTTTAAATGAAACGGATAACAAAATAAAATACACTTATCACACTCTGCAAAAGATTAGGCTCCTGGCCATGCTATCATAGAAAAGCTAAAGCACATCAACTCCAAGTCCAGAAACAAAGGATTTCACAAAATTTGCAAGAAATTGCTTATAAGCCTTTATTTCTAAGTCTCCGCCTCCACGATTACATTTAGAATTTGCATTTATAGACTCAGGACAGACCTTGATCTTTTCCAAAATATCTTGCTCAAACCCTAAATCTTATCGCACTTAAACCCTAGGACCCGGGTTTTACAATAAAAATCCATTTAAATCCAAAGTCCGGATAGAACTTAACCCTTCGATAAATCTGTGCAGTCAGCTGCCATAAATGGAGAAGATAAAATAAAATGCAACTTGCATTCATTCGTAGCTGCAAATAAATGCTTTCATTAATTCTGCTGGTGAGCTGGATGAGTCACCACTTCTCCATCAATTCGATCTCCGCAAATCCATCCCGAAGTTGAAATGGTCTCCATGCTATCAATTCTGCAATAAATCTCCATTAAATGCATTTACTGGCTTCTTTTCCTCTAGCATGGCGGTCCTTGACTAAATCCGCACTTTATCTTTGCCTTTATGGTCTTTCCCGGTTGTCCCGTAAGTGCCAGGTGGAATCCTGCATGAAAGACAAAAAGATGCATTAGATTAGCATTTTAATTAAATCAGAAGCTTAAAAAATTAAAAACAGATTAAAAACCGCAAAATAAGCTTGCATGTCGGCTTTTGTTTGTCCCATTCACGCTTTGACACGTGTCGCTACCCTAGGAAGCCTTTTGTTTCCCGTCGGAATGCACTTTCAGGTCAACTATGACTTTCTCTCTCCTGCCGCGATTTTGCGACATGTCGCGATTTCGCGACCCTGCCAGAGCATCGGCAACTTCCTCCCTCGTCGACCGCGAAAACGCGACATGTCGCGATTTCGTGACATGTCGCGAAATCACGACCCTCCTGGCCTCCGTACAGCCATCCCGATTTTCAGCCGCGATTCTAGAACACGTCGCGATATCGCGACAGTTCCCTTACCTGCATGCGTTGACTGCATTGACCGCGATTTTGGAACATGTTTCTGACTTAGCCGATTTTTCATCCTGCAACCCACTTTCTCTCTCCTGTCGTGAAAATACGACATGTCGCGATTTCGCGACATGTCGCAAAATCGTGCCCTCCGTACAGCTTGCTTCTCTCATCAAAAAATTGTCGCGATTTCGCGACATGTCGTAAAATCGCGACCTTTACGGCACTTAGCTGCATTTTGACTTACCTGTCGCGATATCGCGACATTTCCGAAAATGGAAGTGTCGCGATATCGCGACACTACCAAAAATGGAAAGTTTGATTTTTCAATGAACTATGCAAATCTGTTTTCGGATTTTCTCAGTACCGGTGCAAGATTTTGCTTGTGCATGAATGATTCTAACATGTAAAAAGTCAATTCTTGGATAACACAGCTAGAATGCAAGAAAAAACACAACTTTAAAAAGGAGGCAAGCAAATTTGGATTTAAAACCTGAAAAGATCAAGAGGGTCCCTGCTGCAAAAAAATGAAAGTTCAGAATTTTCTGAGGATGGAATCTCATTTTTCAGGTGGGGGTGTGTTGCTTATCAATAAATGGCGATATCTCAGGGTAAAATAGTAGCACTATTTTAGAACCCAAGACTCCGGTTTCAAAACAAAAAGACCATGCATCATGCCTTGCCACGGACATTCTTCACAATAAATTGACTACTAACGCCAACTGTTAAAATTTCCCAAGGACATACTTGGGTTGGATTACTTCAAGGAAGATTTCCGATGTGCAATTACAAAGGTATAGAACTTTCTTCAAGGATGACTGAATTGAATGATAAACTTGGATTAATCAACTTTTCTAGATTGTAAATGGGGAAACCGAGTAGAGCTCTGTTTACTAGTTTAGCTTTTTACGACCCTAGACAGAGTTACCCTTTAGATTTACACGACCCAATTTACAACTGTAGGGCAGAATCTAATATTGGCTGCCTCTTTTGATTGTATAACTCTTTTTTTTCTTTTTTTTTCTTTTTTTTCTTTTCTTAAAATTCAACAGGTGGTCCAGAGTAAGCCTCAATCAAGTTAATGTTTTGTCCAACAATCTGAGGCAGTTCATAGAGGGTGATGTCAGCTTTAAATTCCCTCATATCCTCAATGATGATATCCTCCTCGCCATTTCTGCATAGTGACATTGAATCTCACTTTCATCATCCTCTGATGAGGAAGGATCATTATTAAGTTATGGACTCTCACATTTCAAGTCATAACTGTCTCTTTTGAACTATTGAAAATCTTGCATTTCATCCACGAGGTCCTGTACAAGACTTTCTGTCTCTTCGAGAAAAGTGACAGAATCTGAAACCCTGGTTGTACTATTTTTGGGTGAACTAGAAAGATCAATATTTCTTTGATCTCTAGGAAAATTTAACTCACCAGGAAAAACTTCAGATTTGGGTGGTGCCAGATCACAACTGTTCACTTCAAGCTCTTCCACTTTGAATTTGTCAGAACTCTTCTCTGTATTTTGCACATGCTGAGTGGATGTGACAGTTAACTGAGTCTCCTTGGGTAGAGCATGACATGTTGGCATTAACTCATGATGTGGAATGGGGTCTGGAACAGGCATGTTTTGTGTAACATAGGATATCAAAGGACCGCTCAGAATTTGAGGTCCTAGCTGTATTTCAAGAATTAAGGCTTCTTTATAAGCCCCTACCAGGGTTGTAATATTAATGTCTCTCTTGAGGAAAATAGAGGTCACCGAATCCAATGCATTCTTGTAGATTTCTAAGGCCAGATTTGCATTTGGGATGTAATGGCCAGTCATTCTATCGTAAGCTCTTTGGAACCTCATATTGAAAGACCTAACAGTTTCTCCCGATTCTCTCTTGATGCTAGAAAATTGCTGATATAAAATGCTGGGATCTATCACTTCACCAAACTGTGATATAAAAGCTTTCTCTAGATCATCCCAACTAGTAATGGAATTGCTGGTGAGGTTTAAAAACCAGTCATAAGCTCCCTCCTGGAGAGTGAACGGGAACAATCTACAGGCAACATCTTCATGCTGTATATTTAACAATTTTAAAGCATTTTTAAAAGCTAGCAGATGTTCTTCTACAGTTCTTGTCCCATCATGTTTGTACCTAGGGAGATACCTTTCTGGACTTCTGGGCAGGTCATGGGCTATACCCGGAATGTTCAAAGCGGTGGAGCCCAACCAATTTGCCATTATTACTTGGCTGACAGTGATGTTCTGATTTGTAATTGGATAACTGCAAGTGATGATAGAACTGTTCTTAACAAACTACTGAACTTAAGGCCTTTTTTGGCAATTTCAAAAACTGCACTGACAATTTATGAAACTGAGCCACTTTTAAATGTTAAAATGCCAGACTCTGGATAAAATACAGTACATACAACTTTACAGTTCTTAACAGGTTCTGCATTTGGAAATTTAAAACACTACACTGACAATTCACAAAACACTGTACTGACAATTTATAAAACTGTACTGACAATTTATAAAACTGTCCGAAGTTCACTGTGGGTCCTTCAAATGTTGTTGTTATGCCCTTACAATACTTGAACTGAGTTCATGCCCTCCTTCTAGCGCCAATTAGATGTTGGCTGAGGAGGAGGGGAAAATTGGCTACCAGACTTTGGATAAAATACAGCTTTACAGTTCCACATACAGTCGGATTTCTCAACTCAAGTGCACTAAGAACAGATGTTCTGTGCCCTCCTTCTAGCGCCAATTAGATGTTGGTCCGGCTTTCATGCACACCCCAGGAAAAAGGATGAAGGCAAGGAAAGCTCCGGAGACACCCACGGGACTGATCCCACTCATCTTTAGGATCTAGCTGGTTATCCAAGGTGCGAGTTACAGAGTTGGGTCGAATGGCAATTCACTCTTTTCCACTTCTGAAATAGATTTCAATATGGACTGCTCGTTACCTTACGGGGGTTCCCGAACTTGTTCAATAGTTGCAAAAGTTGTTGACAATCAGATTTAACTTGAATTCTTGATCTAGCTCTTATGGGTCAGCAGATTTAAATAAAAGGCAAATAAAGAAAATAAAAATTGATCATTAACGATAAGCAAAGAGAGGGTAGGGTAGGGCAAAAAAGAGAAGTTTATCAAACATCAATTGTAAACCCAAACTGTCAATCTTATCTATGCTATCAGCTTCACAATAGAACAAATCCCAGAAGAAAGTGTCCAGTTAGTCTAAGATCACTTTCAACTAAGAGCACAAGGCAGAGTGAAACAGATCTAGCGAGAAAATCATAAATCCAAGGGCACTTGGTTAAAATCGGTATCTTTCACCGGCGACCTAGCTCGCACGATTGAAGACAGAGCAATTAGAACAAACTTAACCTCAAATCTGTAATTTCCCCTAGCAGACAATAGAACAACTGAAGCCTAACAACATATTTAATCTTGACAATGGCAGATTTACAGCATATATCTAACAAACTTTAAATGGAACGGATAACAAAAGAAAATACACTTATCACACTCTGCAAAAGATTAGGCTCCTGGCCATGCTATCACAGAAAAGCTAAAGCACATCAACTCCAAGTCCATAAACAAAGGATTTCACAAAATTTGCAAGAAATTGCTTATAAGCCTTTATTTCTAAGTCTCCGCCTCCTCGCGATTACATTTAGAATTTGTATTTATAGACTCAGGACAGACCCTGATCTTTTCCAAAATATCTTGCTCAAACCCTAAATCTTATCGCACTTAAACCCTAGGACCCGAGTTTTACAATAAAAATCCATTTAAATCCAAAGTCCGGATAGAAATTAACCCTTCGGCAAATCTGTGCAGTCAGCTGCCATAAATGGAGAAGATAAAATAAAATGCAACTTGCATTCATTCGCAGCTGCAAATAAATGCTTTCATTAATTCTGCTGGTGAGCCGGATGAGTCACCACTTCTCCATCAATTCGATCTCTCCGCAAATCCATCCTGAAGTTGAAATGGTCTCCATGCTATCAATTCTACAATAAATCTCCATTAAATGCATTTACTGGCTTCTTTTCCTCTAGCATGGCGGTCCTTGACTAAATCCGCACTTTATCTTTGCCTTTATGGTCTTTCCCGGTTGTCTCGTAAGTGTCAGGTGGAATCCTGCATGAAAGACAAAAAGATGCATTAGATTAGCATTTTAATTAAATCAGAAGCTTAAAACATTAAAAACAGATTAAAAACCACAAAATAAGCTTGCATGTCGGCTTTTGTTTGTCCCATTCACGCTTTGACACGTGTCGCTACCCTAGGAAGCCTTCTGTTTCCCGCCGGAATGCACTTTCAGGTCAACTATGACTTTCTCTCTCCTACCGCGATTCTGCGACATGTCGCGATTTCACGACATGTCGTGAAATCGCGACCCTGCCAGAGCATCGGCAACTTCCTCCCTCATCGGCAGCGAAACGTGACATGTCGCGATTTCGCGACATGTCGCGAAATCGCGACCCTCCTGGCCTCCGTACAGCCATCCCGATTTTCAGCCGCGATTCTAGAACACGTCGCGATATCGCGACAGTTCCCTTACCTGCATGCGTTGACTGCGTTGACCGCAATTTTGGAACATGTTTCTGACTTAGCCGATTTTTCATCCTGCAGCCCACTTTCTCTCTCCTGCCGTGAAAATACGACATGTCGCGATTTCGCGACATGTCGCAAAATCGCGCCCTCCGTATGCCTTGCTTCTCTCGTCAAAAAGCGTCGCGATTTCGCGACATGTCCATAAAATCGCAACCTTTCTCGGCACTTAGCTGCATTTTGACTTACCCGTCGCGATATCGCGACATTTTCGAAAATGGAAGTGTCGCGATATCGCGACACTACCAAAAATGGAAAGTTTGATTTTTCAGTGAATTATGCAACTGTTTTCTAGATTTTCTCGGTACCGATGCAAGATTTTTCTTGTGCATGAATGATTCTAACATGTAAAAAGTCAATTCTTGGATAACACAGCTAGAATGCAAGAAAAAGCACAACTTTAAAAAGGAGGCAAGTAAATTTGGATTTAAAACCTGAAAAGATCAAGAGGGTCCCTGCTGCAAAAAAATGAAAGTTCAGAATTTTCTAAGGATGGAATCTCATTTTTCAGTGGGGGTGTGTTGCTTATCAACACCTCCGTTATGTTCCTTGGAGTAGGCCACTCAATGATAGCCTTCACCTTTTTTGGATCCATTTTTAGACCCTCATCCGAGATGACAAATCCCAGATACACTAACTCCTTCTTCACAAACTGCACTTCTTCAAATTAATCAGCAACTGCTCCTCCCTTAGCTTTTCAAAAACTATCCGAACTTGCATCAAATGTTCTTCCAATGTCTTGCTGAAAATCAGAATATCATCCAAATAAACAATAACAAACTTCTCTAGGAATTCTTTCAACACCTCATTCATTAACCTCATGAATGTACTTGGTGCATTGGTTAGACCAAACGACATGACCAACCACTCATACAAACCCTCTTTGGTTTTGAAAGTAGTCTTCCACTCATCACCTTCTCTGATGTGAATCTGATGATACCCACTCTTTAAATCAATATTTGTGAAGTATTTAGCTCCACTCCAACAGTCCATTATATCGTCCATTTTAGGCAATGGAAATCTATACTTAATGGTAATCTTATTTATGGTTCTGGAATCAGTACACATTCTCCATTCTCCATCCTTCTTCGGTGCTAGTACTGTAGGTACTGCATAGGGACTCAAAATTTCTCTAATCAATCCCTTCCTCAACAAATATTGAACCTGTATATTCAACTCCTCGTTCTTTGTGGGAGACATTCTATGGGCTGCTTTATTGGGTAAACTGGCCCCTGGAATCAAATCAATTTGATGGCTAATATTTCTTACTGGTGGTAAACCCTTAGGCACATTATCTGACACAATATCACGAAATTCTTCTAACAGAATTTCAACCTCTACTGGAATGTCCATACACTGTTCCCTCTTAATAGTAGGAATTAATGCGTAACACATAGACTCCCTCTTCAAGCCATCCAAAAATTTTCTACCATTTACTAGATAGATTCTTGCACTACTGCATACCTTCTCATCCACTTCCTTCGATGGCTTCAACTTGTGATGCATTCTGCCCTTTGTCAAAGAGTAAGTATTCGCATGTCCATCATGTACTGCACGTCTGTCAAATTTCCATGGCCTTCCCAACAACAAATGGCAAGCATCCATAGGTAAAAAATCACATAGAACCTCATCTTGATAAGTTCCAATATGAAATTTAAACAAACACTGCTCACTGACTAATGCCCTATGATATTTCTGCAACCATGCAATCTGATATGGATGCGGGTGCATCCTCTTCTCTAGTTTCAGCTTAGCAACCATTTCTCCTGAGACCAAATTGTCTGTGCTACCATTATCTATGATAACATTACAGGTCTTACCTGCACATTTGCATCTCGTGCGAAATAAGATCTTCCTTTGATCCACATCTTTCCCTCCATTCATCAATGCTCTTCTTGTCATCAACACTTCTCCTTCTTCTGCTTCTTCAGAATGCTCTAATTTAGCACCTTCATCTGCTACAGCCGCTCTGGCATGATCCTCAGGTCACTTATTCATCTTCTCTCTATGTCGGGGACACTCATATGCCTGATGTCCTTCTTCTCCACAATGGAAATAGGTTCCACGAAATCCACCTCTTCCATACCCATGTCCAGCTCTACCTCTTCCCATTTGGTAACCGTTGTTCTGATTACGGGAGCGGTAAGCATTCTCCTCTTTCTGATCTTGGCTAGTACTCGTTTCACTAGTCTTATTCCAATCATCCAATTTTCCTCCATTGGTCCTTCTCCCAGTTCTTCCACCTCGACCTCTTCCTTTTTGTTTTCCTTCAAATCTTCTATTCAGCTTCTCTTCAACCTTCAAGGCAAACTGATATGTATCCTCAATGGTGGTAATTCTGACTAGACTGAGTTCTTCTTGGATATTCATTCTTAACCCATTTATGTAATGAGCTACTTTCTCCTTACTATCCTCTGAATGTCCAATTCTTATTAAAATCTGGTAAAACTCCTCAGTATATTCCTTGATAGATTTTCTTGACTGTCTCAAGCTCTGCATTTTTCTTAACAACTCTAATTTGTAATCTGCAGGAATAAACTGCCTCTTCAACTTCTCAACCATTCGGTCCCATCTGGTTATCCTTTTCTTTTCTCTCCTATTCCTTTCTAGTTGTACTTCTTTCCACCATATGCTAGCATGGCCTTTCAACTTTGTTTTTGCCAATTTTATCCGATCTGGATCTACAACCTCCTCATACTCAAAATACTCCTCCATATCATTGATCCAATAAATCAACTCTTCTGGATTGAGGTTCCCAGAGTACGTGGAGATATCAAACTTTGGCTTCTTCCCGATCTGAGTAATGGCCTTAACTAATCTGACTTCTATAGGATTCATTGCTTCCTCTTCCTCTGATGGGTTATCAACCTCCCAAGCTTCATCTTCACTATGATCTTCTACCCTTGGTTCAACCCTTATTCGTAACTCCTCTTGTAGGGCTTGCACATACCTCTGCAAAGCTCTGAAATCTTCTTCAGGTATCACATTCCTCCCACCACCATGGTTTCTTCATGGAGGCGTTCTTCCTCACTCTCTTCGCACAACCCTTCCACAGATCCTGGTGTAAACTGCCTCACTTTCGACGATCTGCTCACACACTCAAGAACTCCTGCTCTGATACCACTTGATCGAGAACCAAATTTCTCACACCAAATCTGTAATCACATTCAATATATTAGGACAAAATTACAGTCATGGCAATAGTTTGCCCACATAAATTCTTTTGTCCCGATAGATAGTTCTGTTATAACATCTTTCACCTAGAATAAAAACAACCTAACAGGTCCAGAATGGCCTCTTGCCTTTACGTCTGCAACTCTATCTCCAAATTTTTCCGACCCTTGTGCATGCCATTACTTCCCCTTTTAACATTTCTGGCATGACTCTTCATTTCAATTCTCGTGCCTCTTTGTTGTCTGTGCTTTCGAGCGCCTTCCTTTTCGACCCTTGATCTTCGTTCGCTTTCACTGCACATTGGTGCCATGTGCTATTCAGTGCTGCCACTGTAAGCTCAGTCCACCTGTCAACCATTGATGACATTCGGTGTACCATCGCTTGATCGTTTCCTCTGTAACGGCTCCTATAACCGCTTGCGCTTTCTTTTCTTTTGTTTGGTCGCAAAAATGTGACATGTCGTGATATCACGACACTTTCAGATTCCTTGCCTTTCCGTCCTCTTCAAGTCACAAAAATGTGACATGTCGCGATATCGCGACACCTTTGGCTTCTTCGCCTTCCTTTCCTATTTGAGTCGCGAAAATGTGACATGTCACGATATCACGACACTTTTGATTCTCCGCCTTCATGTCCCCTTCGGGTCGCAAAAATGCGACATGTCACGATATCGTGACACTTTCGGCTCTTCTGCCTTCTTGTCCTGTTCGAGTCGTGAAAATGTGATATGTCACGATATCGCGACACTTTTGTCTCTTCTGCCTTCCTGTCCTTTTCGAGTCACGAAAATGTGACATGTCGCGATATCGCGACACTTTCAGCTCTTTTGCCTTCCTGCTTTCCTCGAGTCGTGAAAATGCGACATGTCGCAATATCATGACACTTTTGGCTTCTTTGCCTTCCTGTCTTTTTCGGGTCACGAAAATGCGACATGTCGCGATATCACGACACTTTTGCTTTTCGGACTTCCTGCCTTTCTCGAGTCACGAAAATGTGACATGTCGTGATATCGTGACACTTATCTCTCTTGTGCCTCCCATCATCTCCTGGTCGCAAAAATGTGACATTTCGCGATATTGCGACACTTCTCCCTTGCGCCTTCTTTCGTCCTTTCATTGCGAAAATGCGACATGTTGCGATATCGCGACACCTTTCCCTTTCGGGTCCTCTTTCTCCTTTTCGGTCGTGAAATCACGACATGTCACGAAATTGCCACATTTTTCTTCCTTGCCTCCTTGCTGCTTCTTCGGTCGTGATTTCGTGACATGTCGCGAAATCGTGACATTTTCCTTCCTTGCCTCCTTGTTGCTTCTTTGGTCGCGATTTCTCGACATGTCACGAAATCGTGACATTTTCTTCTCTGGTCTTTCATATCTCCCTTCGGTCACGATTTCGTGACATGTCACGAAATCGTGACATTTTTGCTCCGTGCCTTCTCTCTCCTTCCTGAGTCGCGAAAACGTGACACTTTTCCTTATCGCGATATCACGACACACTTAGAGAAAAAAAAAATCAAAATTTTCTTTGATGCAAGATTGCTCTACTGCCACCGGATGCTCCTGCATCAGAAAAATAAAATAAGAAAAATAGTAAACATGATCACATAAACTTACAACTTGTTATAAACTAGGAGGCTAATTTTCACGAGTTCTCTACATCTCACGATAAACTCGGCAATAACTGGGGAATAAAAACATTGAAGAAATTAAAAATAAATAAATAATTTTTTTAATCTAACGTCACAACATTACGCTCTCAATCACATGTGGTTGGCATTGGAAGGAGACGCAAAAATCTACCCATTTTAGCTTGCAGAACATTCGAAAATGGATAAAAGGAAATAAATCGTGGGAACGCCCATTGTCATGCCCAACATAGCTAGGGCAGAAATTACCATTTACGCTTGCACCTTTCTAAGCTCCTCCTTAAAAATAACATTTATGCTAATTTCGCACGTTTCTAATCTCAGCCCCTCATACCCCGCCTTCGCCCTTCGAATCGTGTGACTTAGAAAGTGGATTCATGTAACAAGCCCACGGCGGCTCCGACCCCTGCCTCCTTTGTCTTTCCCCTGCCTTGGCCCCTATTTCTCTTCTTTCCCCTGCCTTGGCGTATGAGTATTGACAAGTAATCGATGAATAATGGGCGAGTAACTTGTCACTCGTCCCGAGTTTTCCTAATGAATAGGACTCGCGAGTTTCACGGGAACTCGTGAGTAACCCGTGAGTGTCACGGGTATTGTAACCCATGAGTTTTGAAACACTAATATGATATACAAGATCTGTGGATCAAGGATTACTCTCAACATTCAAGGTTCAAGAGAAGTGAGTGATGTAAGAGTTGGATGTCATCGTAGATGTTCTTTATTGGAGTCGACAATGAGTTGATCTTGTTGTATCTTTGTGATCAACGTGGTGATTCCTCGTCGTGGCCTCTGGAGGTTGGAAAAATGAAGTGATAAGTCGAGATCCTGTTATCTTCTCCAAACTATTATTAAGTAGTTATTTCCAAAGATTTAATAATTCCTAGATGAAGAGGGTAATGTATCTCTGATATTCATAATTAATCCAAGATCTTAGTGTATGGGTGTCTCTGAATAAGCAATAATATCTACCTCGTATCTCGTAGTAGACAGGACATGTGAAAATGAAATGCTCTTCGGATTCCACATCAAGACTACACAATCTACAAATATGTTGATCTGTGGGGATGTGATGATTTGTCTCAATACACAACTGGTGGACGCAAACTTGTAGCTGAGCTAGAGAAAACCTAAGGCTGTGTGACTTCTGTATAAGTTATATTTTGGAGTAGTGATCAATCCATTCTCTAGTAGGAGATAAATGTGAGAGTAATGGAGCAGTTTTGGTGAAAGAGGTTACTTTGGATCATTTCAAATAGTTTTTATATATGCTGAGTAAATCTCATCTCCAATATCTTTATTGGAGTATGGTGCATTGATTAATGTTTAAGTAAGAGGTCTCTTGATGTCTAGGCCAAAATATTGAAGTAGAGTAGTGGTTTTGAGCATACCAGCAATTCCTAACCCCTTGATTTTCCAATTGTATTGAGGATTGTAGTGTTAAATATAGATATCTTCTCATGTCCTACATACAATAAAATCTACGGAGAAAAAAAACAACAAGAAATATTGTTGTTGTAAGCAATAGACGAATATCAAACTCAACTAAAATGATAAAATGTAAAACAATTCTTTTGGAATAACCTTAAATAACATTAAGATGATCCTTTCAACTAGTGCATTATGTTATTCCCTACATCATGTTGGAAAATATGGTGTCACTCGTTGAAATGCAGGTAAGGTAGATTTATAACGACCAAGATGGTACACACCCAAGCCAATATTTAAAGTTAATTAGTAAAATGTCACTAACACTGAAGTTTTTTTATAACGAGGTATTTTTTTGTAAAGAAGTTTAGAGTGAGTTTTTTTTGTTTTTTTAAAGTAGATTTATATTTCCGTAATTTTTTATAATATTAAAAAAAAACTTTGTTCCTTGTTTTGATTATTGTGTAGTTTTTTTATATTAAGTTTTTTTGGTTGATAAGATTGGACAGATCAGTTTAGGAATGTGAAAGGAGATTTAGATTCTTTAAAAAATCATATTTTACTTATAATAATAATAAATTTAAGTTTAAATAAATACAATAAAATGGGAGACAAAGTATAATATTTTTTTCTTAAAAAATAAAATGGGATACTTTTTATAGAAAAACAAGGGATTAGGCTTATAGAATTAATTGAAATTACAAATTAATAATAAAATATTGCAATCTCACATTTAATTGGAGTAAGGTTAGAAGGCATCTCAAATTCAATTGGAGTAAGTCAAGAAACAGGAAAAAAACTAAAGATGGATTCTAATAAAAAAGCAGGTCGCAAGACCAATCAATATCATATGGTAAAATAAGGTGAAAATATTGTAGAGGAAGGTAATATTAATGCCCTTCCCAACTTTTTTAGCCTTGGTATTAATGAAGATCATCACTTGGAATATTAAAGGATTCAAAGGGAGTCTTTCAAAAAAAAATGAAATTAGAAGAGTGATTCAGATAAATCATCCACATCTTGTTTTCCTTCAAGAAATGAAGATGTTAATGGAGGATATGGATTCAATTGTCAGTAAAATTTGGCCAGTTAGAAAAGTGGTTTCCATCAGTTCCTAGGGGACTTCTGGTGGCATTGCTTGTATTTGGGACCCAAAATAAGTAGTTATTCACCATATGGTTGGCAGTTGGGGTCTGTTGGCTATAGTTATTCAAAGTAGACATTCCAACCAAATTATTATCTACATTACTATTTATGCTCCGACTACTTTGGAAGAAAAAAGAAGACAGTGGAAGGATATCACTATATTATCTCTCATTTTCCTGAAGCTTGGATCTTGATCGGAGGAGATTTCAATACCATCCTCTCTCTAGATGCGAATATGTGGGGAAATAGAAATTTGGACAAAAGCACTGACCTCATGAGTGAATATATTGCAAACCTCCATCTTGTGGACATCCAACCAGATAATGGCCTTATGAATTTGTCTAATGGAAGGCAAGGCTTAGCTTGTATAATGGAGATATTGGATAGGTTTTTGCTCTCTAAAAATTTATTAATTCATGGTCACATTCCTAAAGTGAAGAATCTTAACAATACTGGTTCAGATTACTGGCCAGTCATGGTGGAAATGTGGAAAAACAATGTGAGTTTCTCTCCTTTTCCTTTTCAATTAATGTGGCTCAGAGATAGTTCCTTTAGACCTTGTGTGCAACAATGGTGGAAGGAAGGTAAGCCTAGGCATGAGACTAAGATGTTATGTTTTTCCAAAAGACTGCAATACATTAAATCCAAAATCAAGACTTGGAACTGGAAGGAGATTGGGGATGTTCATAAAAAAAATATGAATTTATTGCTCAGCTTGAAAATTTGAATAAGAAAATACATTTAGATGGCCTCACAGAGAATAGAAGTGCAAATGAAATTAATCTCACAAATTAGTTAGAGGAATGAGAAAAAATAGAACTCTTATGGAAGCAAAAATCTAGACTTCAGTGCCTCAAAGAAGGAGATCGAAACACAAATTTCTTCCACAAATCTCTTCTAGCCCGAAGATCTCACAATTTTATTTCTTCCTTGAAATCAAATTCTGGAGATGTTGTCTATACTTGGGATGTCATGAAATCTATTGTTGTCAATTACTTTTTCAATCTTTTGTTGCTACTCCTCTTGACTCGGCTTCTCAACAAAATGTTCTTCAAGCAATCCCTTCTCCTATCACTTCTGATGAGAGCTCTATTTTGACTACTCCTGTTACTATCAATGAGCTTCAACAAATAGTGTTTAAAATGCAAAAAGGGAAAACCCCAGGTCTTGATGGTTTTCCCATTGAGTTCTACCAAGAGTTCTGGGATATCCTTCAAGATGATTTATTAGAGGTGGTGGAAGAATCTAGGAAAGCCATAGAAATTTTGAAGGTTATCAATAAAACTTATATTAATCTTGTTCCAAAATCTCAAGAGGTTGATCATATCTCAACTTTTAGACCTATTGCTTTCTATAACGTTCTTCTCAAAATCATTACTAAAATCATGGCAGAAATGTTGAAGCCTCTTCTGCATAATATTATTTCCCCTGAGAAAGGGGGTTATGTGAAAGGGCGTAAAATAGTAGATGAGATAGTTCTTGCTCAAGAAGCCATCCATTCCATGGATATGCGAAAATATCCTTCCATGTTCATTCGATTAGACTTATCCAAAGCTTATGACAGAGTGCATTGGCACTTCCTTGTCAAAGTTTTGAGGTAATTTGATTTCTCTAAGGATTGGATGGATTGGATTATGGGATGTATCTCTTTAGTTTCCTACTTAGTTCTTATCAATGGCAGACCTTCTCAATCATTCCCAGCTTCCAGAGGTATTAGGCAAGGTGACCAGCTATCCCCTTATTTATTCATCATTCTTGTTGAATTCTTGGGTAGGACTATAACCAAAAAGAGGGAAAACAAAACCCTTGAGGGAGTTACCATTGCTCATGGAGATAGACCTATCTCTCATCTTCAATTTGTGGATGACTCTACTCTTTTAGGTAAATCTACAGTTAAGGAAGCTTCTAATATTAAGCAAATCATTAGCTATTTTTCTAAGGCTACTAGGCAGTTGATCAATGAAGATAAATCTAAAATTATTTTCTTTCACTACTCTTCCAGACAAGAATCCATGGTCTTGGATAAATTAAGATATAAGAATACCTCCCTTCTAATCACTTATTTAGGTATTTCCATCAATATTCAAAGGTAGAAAAATAAATATTGGAATTGATTGTTGGACAAAGTGAAGAATAAAATTGGAAAGTGGACCAAAAAGTGGCTTTCTTCTGGGGTTAGAATCACCTTGGTAAAATCAATCATTCAAGCTATTCCTATTTATCTATATTCCGTGTTGAATATCCCAAAGTTTTTTCTTTGAGAACTAGATCAAATCAGTCATGGATTCCTTTGGAGTGGTACTATGGAGAAAATAAAAAGGACCTTGCTAAAATGAGATACTTTATGTCTTCCTAAGAATGAATGGAGGTTAGGATTATGGTCTTCTATTAATAAAAAAAAAGCTTTAGTTGCTAAATTATATTGGAGGATGTTGCATAACCCCAATGCTCTTTGGGCCAATAATATCCGTGCTAAATATGCTGAGAACAAAAGTCCTGAAGACCTTGTTCGCTATCAACTTCCCACCAAAGGTTCTCCCATTTTAGCAGTTCTTGAGACAAGTGAGGATTTGATAAATAAAATATTTTGAATCATTCATAATGGTCAACAGGTAAATTTTTGGACAGATTCTTGGGATGGTCATAAGCCTTTGATAACTTAGTTTCTCGATTGGAGGCATTGGATGGAGGAGATTCACCGAGCTAACTAGATAAATATGGTTAATTACTGTCGGTACCATACTGGTGATTCAAAGGTTGGTAGATATTGGATCCCTATTGAGGATTGGCCTATTCAAATCCTAGAAAGGCAAAGACAAGATATCCAAGGTATCCTTCATATGAGATATCTCTCTTGCTCGCATGAAAAAGATTATTTTGGATGGAACAACACTACTAAGAGTGATTATTCAGTTGCTCAAGGTTATTTGACCTTATTCCATAATAATCCCAACCAATCTTCTGACATATTTTCTTAGTTTTGGGATCAAAAGCTCT
Organism: Wollemia nobilis; assembly: GCA_028583015.1. NCBI lineage: Eukaryota > Viridiplantae > Streptophyta > Pinopsida > Araucariales > Araucariaceae > Wollemia > Wollemia nobilis. The sequence goes on along the minus strand of JAQPPZ010016436.1, from coordinate 13,563,724 downwards.
GGCCTAAGGTGAGGTTCTTTACTTGGATTTTATTTCATTGTACGATGCTTACTAGTGAGCAACTTATGAAGTGTGGTTTTCATGGCCCTTTTAGATGTTAAATGTGTGAAGAGAATGTAGAAAATCTCAACCATATTTTTATTGAGTGTACTTTAGCCTTTGAGTTATGGAGGAGAATGGACATTTTACTTGGTTTATAGTGGTTCAATTTTTTTACATTTGAACATCTTTGTAGGGATTGGCCTAAACAAAAGGGTGTTGATCATTTTATTAGGTAGTTAGTTTGGATGGATTCTACTATTCTTCTTTGGAATATCTGGAATGAAAGGAACATCTAAATTTTTAATCAAAATAGGAAAGATATTCACTATATTTGGCAAAATACCATAGCCAACTTAGTTGAATCAGTCCATCAACTCCTTAATCACCCCCAAAACTCCCACCAAACATGGGATCAAGTGATGCAAATATTGAATATTAAATATTCTAAGGGAAACCAACTTAAAGGGAATGTGAGTATTTATAATATGGATAGGACAAGAAATTGGCAACCTCCTCCTAAGAATTTTGGAAAAGTCAATACTAATGGAGCCTCTAGAGGGAATCTTGGAAAAGATAGTGTGGGAGGAATTGGTAGACTTTCAAATGGCTCCCTGGTTTTTACTTTTGCTGAGAATGTGGGTATTCTTTCCAATAACCTTGCTGAGGGGTATGGTATCCTCAGATGCCTTCAAGATGCTACTAAGGTTGGATGGGAAAAGGTGTTAGTTGAGTCTGAATCTTAACTCATGATTAATATTTTGAAGACTCCTAAGAATCATAAGGTTGATTGGAGAATAAAAATAATTATTGAGAAGATTCAATTAGTCTAGATGGGATTTTTGAAAGTTGATTACAATCCTGTGGTTAGAGATCAAAACAAGAATGTTGATGCTTTAGCTTATTGGGCTTTGAACAAAGATGGTCTTATTTGTTATGGCCACTCTCCTAGATGGTGGGCTTCACAAATTAGGGAAGCTCTTATTTCGATCATTTCTCTGGATGGCTCCAGTTCTGAAGGTACCTAGTTTCTTTTTGCTTTTTTTTTTGCTTCTCTTTGGATAGATCAGGTTATTTTAGCTCCCTAGCTCAATCTTTTCTTTCTTTTTTTTCTTATGTTGATTCTTGCATTATAAGTCTTCTGGTCTAAAAATGTCATTATTATGTTCAATTTTTTTTCTTTTTTCTTTTTTTTTTAGTTTTTTAAGGTGTGTGTGTTCTTTTTTTTTGTTTTGTTTTTGTTTTCTTTGTGTTGTTTTTTTGTTGTTCTTGTGTTTTTGTTTTTTTTTTTTATGTTTTTTATTATTGCTCTTATGTTTTTATCGTTCTTGTTCTTGTGTTTATGTTTGTTTGAGTTAATTCGTGTTTTTATGTGTGAGTGTTTTCTATGTTTTTGTTTTTGTTTATTGTCTGTTATTGGTTGTTTTTTATTTTTATTTTATTTTTTTAATTTTTTAGGTTTTGGTTGTGTTTATTTTTTATGTTATTTTTGGTTATGTCTTTGTAGTGTTCTATTTTTTTTGTCATGTTTGTGTTTTATGTTGTTCTTGTGTTTTTTCTATGTGGTTCGTGTTGTGTCTTTTTTTTAATATTATTGTGTTTTTTTTGTTGTGTTTTTCTTTTTGACACACTCAAGGAGCATGTTTTTTATTTTATTTTATTATTTTTATTGTTATTTACTTATTTATTTTTAATTTTTTTGTGTGTGTTTGTTTGTTCCTTGAGTATGTCAAAGGTGGTAGGCTAGGTTCGAGTCCTGGGCATTTTTGGAAGAATGGATACCCCTGCCTCCTTGGGTCTTACCCAAAAGTGGCATCCCTTCTAGGGTGTTTTCCACAAATAAAAAAGAGAGTAAAATTATGATATTATAATGGACTGTAAAGTTAGTTAACAACTGTGTAATATCAACTTCAACATTGGAAGTACTAGAAATATGCTTGTGAATATATCTTCCTTTTATATGAGAAAATTAAGGTTTATCAAGACCTCATGGATGATGATGCTACAATACCTTCATCTTGAAGGTCTTCGTACCCATCTAGAATTCTCAACAAATAGGTGAACACTATTTCTTCCAAAAATGTCATGGTTCCTCATGGTTCCAACCTGTCTTATGGTTTAATGATATTTATGGCACCATTGCCTATGGAACAAAAGCATATATATAAATAGACCTATGGTCAATATTGCATGTCACCATAAAATTCAAGATTGCATGAAACACATATATCCAATGACAAGAATCAGAGACACATTTGCATTTACCTAGTCTTGTCATTTGGTACTTAGTAGACTAATGTTATTTGTAGAAGAAATATAATGGAAAATTCTATAAATACTATTGAAACTACTTCTTGATAAGTTAGGTAATTGAACCATGATATCTCCTAATTACTTTGTAAATGTTATATATTTGTATATAGATTAGGATTATCTTAGGGTATTACTTATTTTACTTCTCCTATTTTGCTACTTCATTATGTTGACCTTTACTTTTATTTATTCCTTTAAGGATTTGTTAAGTCTCTTTCCATATTTCACATCATATACACTAGGGATATCACCACAGTACAAAAAAAAATCTTTTGATATTATTTTTACTAAATTGGCACCCCATCATATTATGCACGTCATGTGTTAAATATTTATAATAGTTTCAAATAGCTAAATGAGTAATATCTTCTAAAATATATTTAGAAATAAATTATTGAGAAATATTTGTTATTCCTATTTTACTACAACTCTAAAGCATAAATCCTTTGTCACTACAAGTTGGTTTAGGGAGTTTTCCTATATGCCAATACAATTAGGTCTTGTAAATTAATTAATTGGTTTTAGAGCAAATTTTCATTCGTTTGATTTATTTTATTTTATCTCATCTTCTTTCTAAAGGTTTTAACCAAGCATATAGCATCTAATATGTTCTAATGTAATATTATGCTCATATATAGTCATGGTATGAAAATAAATATATCACATGAGATTGCATGTTTGATAATTCTTAGGAAGGGCACATTCACATAGTAATGTCATAGGTGGAAAATTATTATTATTAGAAACCAATACATATAATATCAATAAGTTCATTCAAAACTATCTATAAGAAGAAAGGAACACAACTTTTAGACAATTTTGAGATAAAATGATCAATATGGAATCTTCAACCATAACTACCAACCTTGTACCTTTCTAGTGTTACAACTTGGTCAAATTGTAGACCAGTATTGACATTCTAATTTTCTAGCTAAACTAATGTGGAAGAGTTGGATACTTGACTATAGTAGCTAGAAGCATACTTTTATAAAAGATTATTTTCTAGTGTAGGTAGGATTGCTTTTGTAGTTGACCTTAAAACTGTAAAAAAGGTTTCTTATTGGTGGGAAGGCACCAATTTTTTTTCATAAAGACATCATCATCACTTGGATAAAACTTATAAAGATGGATTTTTCTCTTTTCTACCCCTCTCACCATTATGAAGATGAATACATTTGCTTCTAGATACCATGCCAACAAATTTTTTTTTTTATCTACTATTAGAGTGACCAATTCAATAAATATCCTAGTTGGTTATATATTGATAATGATTTAAAGTATTAGTCCTTCAAGTACATCAACACGCTTCAATAAAAAATTAATTTATGGATAGATTTTCTTCCATTGGATTCCTTAGTGTAAGCATTTCACTCTACGTCAATGTTAGAAGAGGAGTCATGAACTATGTGGAAACATTTAATGTTAGCATCATATACAACATCATAGGTTACAAAGCACAAATATACAATTGTATGATCATCTATCATACCAATGTCTAGTGGTACCTTAGTGTTACCTAATACAAAGTGTCCTCCAATGTAAAGGATAAAAGTAAATAAAGGTCAGAAAAAAATGGTGCAACCTACATAAAAATCACACTCGCGATGATATTGAGTTTAGAGTCCAAATAAAGTCTCTACTCATGTAGCCATAGGTTAATGACTACAAAACTACAAGAGACTATTAGGAGTTAAATACCACATGCCTGAAACCCAAGAATTGACAACCTAAACCTCATAAGCTTCTAAAGAGTATAAGTACCTATTTCATATTGATTGTTAAGTAAAGGGTAAGCCTCTTCACATCATCATTGACATTAAGATCCTACATAACAATATAATTCAAGATAAATCAAGTGATTCAAATTCTAATTGATGATGCAACCCCAATCGTGTGAGTCAAATTTCTAGTCGGTGATGAACCTCCCACCCCATCCACTAGGTTTGGTTCACTTAGTTAATAACATAAGTGTTCATTACCAATGAAACCTTGACTATAACATCAAGTCAATGCATGATTCAATTGAGTATGATATGATACCATTAGACAATTTTAATGTCCCTTTGATAAGATGTAATGACTCTAGTGTAGCCACATCAACTATCTCCATTTTTATTACCTCGAGTGCTAGGTTAATGTAGATGATGCTTAAACATTAGTGTTGTAATTGGATCATATTTATTGAAATCTTGGTCATCTCTATTGCACAAATGAGACTTTTCCCTCTTCAAGTGGATAAGATAATTTAGCCTCTCTAAGTAGCTAGGATTTATAGTGGTTTGAGTTGAAAATATGATTACTTAAATTTTTTATTTTCTCATATTAAATAGATATTTTTTGTTCCATGTGGATGTTTATTATTATGCATTGTTGCTTTTTTATTGAAATTACTGCCAAATTCATATTAGCCAAAATATTAAGGGAAAAAATACAATATAAAAGCAAAAGGTGGTCTCAGTGCCCACATCCAAGACTAAACACCCAATAACATTGGAACCTGTTGAGCAAGGTGCAGTAGGAGTATTGTCATTGTTGTCAACGAAGTCATTTAGATCTAATAATGCAGTGGAAAGGCAGTTCAAAAGCCATTTAGATGCAGAGGATAGGAGTTCTAAGGTTTCTCATAGTATGGACAGTGAGTTTCCAAGAAGACCATAGTGGCCCATTTGCAAAAGATCAAAGAAAAAGACAAGTAAGAAAAGTATCGCGATATCACGACATATTGGAGGAGAGAGAAAGTGTGGGGAAAAACTACCATGATTTCGCGACATACTGGAGGAGAGAGAAACTATAGAGAAAATTGTCGCGATTTTGCGACATGTTCGAAACAAAGATACAAGCAGGGAAAACTGTAACGATTTCGTGACATGTTAGAAGAGAGAGAAGAAGATTGAAAAAATATCATGATTTTGTGACATGCTGGAAGAGAAAGAGGAGAGAGAAAAATATGTCACGATTTCGTGACATGTTTCATTTTCACGGTCCAAAGCGAAGAAAAGAGGAGAGAGAAAAATATGTCACGATTTCGCGACATGTTTCATTTTTGTGGTCCAAAGCAAAAAAATAGGAGAGAGAAAAATATGTCACGATTTCGCGACATGTTTCTTTTTCGTAATCGAAAGCAAAGAGAAAGAGGAGAGAGAAAAAGGTGTCACGATTTTGTGACATGTTTCTTTTTCGTGGTCCGAAGCGAAGAGGAATGCAGAGAAAGAAAAAGTGTCACGATTTCACGACAGGTTCGAGAGAAAGAGCTCGCAGAGAAAAAGTGTCGCAATATCATGACATGTTAGGTTTTCGCGACCCGATGAGAAGAAAAGCGCCAAGGAGAAAAAGTGTCACGATATTACGACAAAAGGAAAGAAGGAGAGTACGGAAGTGAAAGTGTCATGATTTCGTGACATGTTGTGTTTTCGTGGGTGAAATACAAAGAAGAGCACAAGGTAGCGAATGTGTCGCGATTTCGTGACATGTTGTGTTTTCATGGGCAAAAGATAGAGAAGAGCACAAGGCAGCGAAAGTGTCGCGATTTTGCGACATGTCATGTTTTCGTAGGTGCAAGCCGAGAAAAGGACAAAGAGGCAGAAAGTGTCGCGATTTCGTGACATGCCATGTTTTCGCTGATGCAAGCCAAAGAAAGAGGCAAGGAGGTGAAAGTGTCACGATTTCGTGACATGTTGATTTTTCGTTGATGCAAGCCAAAGAAAGAGACAAGGAGGTGAAAGTGTCACGATTTTGCGACATGCTATGTTTTCACAGGTATAAGCCAGGAAAAGAAGTATGGCGGTGAAAGTGTCATGATATCGTGACATGTTATGTTTTCACGGGGCCAAAGCTAAGAAACAGAGCAAAGAGAAAAAGTGTAGCGATATCGCTACATGTTGCATTCTCGCGGGCCAAAGCTAAGAGAAAGCATTCGGAGGTGAAAGTGTCATGATATCATGACATGTTGTGTTTTCATGACAACAGCTACAGAAGGGTTACAGAGGCAGTTGAAGCCGACGAAGACCGATGTTAGCCGACGAAGATTAGGGTTTACAGCCAATGAAGATTAGGGTTTGCAGCCGACTAAGGTTAGGGCTATAGCCAACTAAGATTAGGTTTTTGATCTTGGAAATATTGTTATAAAAGGAAGGCTATTTGAAGAGTTTGGTGATGTGAAGTACGACACTCGGAGACAGTGCACAGAGTGCGAAGTGTTGTTGTCAATATCATTGAATGCATGTCGAAGTGTGAAATACGATCGTAAGAGCGCAGAAAGCATAGAAGTGGCGATATGATGGTGAAGTGCATGAAGTGAGCAAAGAAGTAGAATCGTGCTGAGTATGAAATTCACAAATGAAGCAGAGTGCACAAAAATGAGAAGACGATCATAAAGATTTGACAGTGAAGCAGCAGATTATGTGAAGTGATTGCATAGAGAGAGCAAAGTGAGTAGAGAATGTAGAGGTGAAGCAGACAAGTTAGGGTCTTGTAAAAGAAAGGTATTTTCATCATCAATCTTATAGATTCAAAATTGAAGTCCAAGTTGCAGTCTGGCATTAGGGGTTGGTGCTCCTTCCATTAGGTGTTGGTAAATCAGGGGTTGTTGCTCCTTTTTATTGGTGGAGATAAATTAGGGGTTGGTGCTTCTTCCCGTGGAAGCTGGTAAACTGTTTGTAAATTTGGTGCTTTACAAAGGCTAGATTTGGATGGTAGTCCAAGCAATCATTCTTGAGGAGTAGCCAAATTTGTGAACCTCGTTAAAATCTTGTGTTGTGTGATGTTCTCTTATTGTATTTGCGGTATCTATTTATAAGTTTTAATTACTATTATTTTAAGAGCTAAAAATTCATGATTAAAGTACCACACTGATTCACCCCCCCCCTCTTAGTGCCATTGTAAGTCTTACAATTGGTATCAGAGCCAAGTTCCCTTATCGAGATAAATCAGCTGGGGTTGATCTTGGATTAGTACACAATGGGTAAGAAGAATAGATCCTCCTTCAAAAAGACATCTCAGTCAGTTTTAGTTCCTGTGGTAGAGAAAATTGAACCAGAAAAGGCAGAAGGAGTGAACACTGAAGCATGTGATGAAAATCTCAAGGCTAAAGTAGATTGGGAAGGTGAGTTGATCTCTGCACTTGAAGAGTTGAGTATAGAAAAGAAAAATAACAAAATACTGTCCAAGAAATTGGAAGAATATGGGGATGAGATTGAAAATATTTTCTTACAATTTCAAAAGGCCAAGAAAATAGAAGAAGACTTGAAGTCACAGCTGAATGATAAAGTCGATGTGTGTAACAAACGTGAAGAGGATTCTAACAAAGTGGTTAGTAATCTAAAGCTGCAAGTAGAAGAGTCTAAAAGGATTGAGGAAACTCTCAGGTCGTAGATCAATGAGAAAGAGATTGTTTACCGCAAACAAGAAGAAGAGATTGTTTTATTACAGAAACAACTAGAAGAGGCCAATACAAATCTCAAATTCAAGAAGAGCACAGAGTTGCTAGATAAAATGATAAGCCAACAAAGAAGCTCCACTGATAAGCATGGTCTTGGATATGAAGCTGGACAACCTTCATCTTCCAATTTTTTAGAGAAGAAGAAGTTCATTGTTGAAGGATCGAAGCAAGAAAAGTTTAAAGCTGAATCTTCAAAAGGAAGAAATTATCAAAGGAGATCTACAGCAAAGCAGCCACAAAAAAAGAGGTTCTATCACTCTCACTCTATTCATAATAATACTTTTAATGGCTGCTGTTTCAGATGCAACCAGTATGGTCATAAGGGAATTTATTATGGAGTGAATAATAGATCAAAGAATTATGCTGGGAGAAATACATCTATGTTTCTGAGTGAACACTATGTACAATGTTTTCAATGTAATGGTCATGGGCACATAGCAAGGTTTTGTCCAAGCACTTCTATATCTAATCTAAGGCAAAATAGTAGATTTCATCAGATGCAAAGAACGCAACATAGACAGGGAATAAATCATTCAGCAAGGATGCACAAGAGACAACCACACAAGAGAAATGTTCGAGCTCATGAAAAGGTGCAAAACAGGGATGTAGTTGAAAAATCCAAGCCCGAGTTCAAGAAATTTTGGAGAAGGATAGAAGAAAGGAAATCGTGTCTCCTTGGACTGAAGGAGACTACTCCGCTATTGCACTAAGCAACTCCAGGTAACACATCCTCAGGGGGAGTAATCTTGAAGTTTCATCTTAATGATCCTATGTATTTGTTTGATTACATGAGGAAAAGGCAAGCAGTTAGGGAAGTTGTTGTATAGTTGTCAAAGTACGTTTTTAGTTCATGTAGTTGTTTGTGAAAGTGCCGTGAAGGGTGGTGATTAAATGAGAGCTGTCATTTTGTTGGAAGTAGTGCTATATGTCATTGTTGTACTATTATTGGTTCTTACTGCCTCTGTCCAAATTTAAGTATTACAACAGGTCAGATAACTTGGTTAGTGAAATAATGTTGCTTTAGCCGCATATATGTATTTCGATAAAAGCAGTGTGCATTGGAACTACACATTGACGTAAAGATTGTTAGATCTTTATGATGCTGTGATGAAAAATAGTGAAGTCTGATCTTTGACTCATGTTTAGCTCATCAAGATGAGCAACATTGCTTTGTGTAGTCATATCTATTTGAGGTCCAGAAGTATGAATTTGAGTAAGGTGCACTATAGCTGGCCGTGAAGTATTCAACATAATTTTGTCTTCTGATTCGAACAGTTGACAGTAAGGTGTGACCAGCAGTGACTACAGAAATCATAGACCAAGCTAAAAATCTAAAAAGGGATTTGGTTGGTGTTGTGATACTGTGTTTGATGCTTGCACATAATTGATAGTAAAATTGCGATGTTGGTATAGTATTGGACAAAAGTTTGTACAAGTATGAGTCACTTGTCAATTTTGAAGAAGAGATTTATATTGAGCAGCCAGATGGTTCCCAGCTTGGTGATGATCCCCACTTGGTTTGTAAGTTGAAGATATATGGCTTGAAACAGGCACCCCGAGCATAGTATGCATGGTAGCACGATTTCAGGCCAATCCCAAGGAGACTCATGTAACAGGAGTAAAAAGGATTGATTGTGGTTTCTTTTTCAAAAGTGATTGGTTTAATGCTTCAAGGTTTTCTGGTTTTAGAATTGTTATTAAACATTATATTTATAAGCATTTTTGATGAAGCCCATTTGTTGTGCAAAGAACTTGAACTTGAGAAAAACATTTTGAGTTGAGATTGAGATTTGAGAATAGAAGATATCAAGTCTCTAACAGTTCTCTTTATTCTTCTATAAAGTGGATTTGGTTTAAGACTGTCATTCATTGTTGAGTTCATTATGAGTACTACTTGAGCATGATTTATTGAGCCTTTGAAGAAGGCCTTTGGGAAATATTTGAGGACAATGCTAGGACAAATTTGAGGACAGTGTTGGGACAGGTTTCTAGAGCATATTTGGGCAAGTTCTTGATGAGATTGCTAGAGAATATTTGGGCAAGTTCTTGGTGAGTTTGTTAGACCAGATTTGGATAGGTTCTTAGTGAGCCCATTAACAGAGCTTTGGGTGAAGACAGATTGGTCGAGTGGTTAAAATTACCAAGAATTGGCTAACCATAGGGATCACATTTTCAAGGGGAGCATTTAAATATTTGATTATCTTTTTGCTCATGATCATGATTTTTGCTAAGTGTAATCAATTTTGCCTAAAAATGTTGTGCATGGACTCAGGGGGAGTCTACAGTAGCCCTTTGGTATTATTGTCAAAGGGGGAGAAGAGTTACAAGAAATTGCACATGTGTGGCCAACAATTCCAAAGGGGGAGATTGTTGAGCAAGGTGCAGCAGGAGTATTGTCATTGTTGTCAACACAGTCAGTTAGATCTAATAATGCAATGGAAAGGCAGTTCAAAAGCCATTTAGATGCAGAGGATAGGAGTTCTAAGGTTTCTCAGAGTATGGATAGTGAGTTTCCAAGAATACCATAGTGGCCCATTTGCAAAAGATCAAAGAAAAAGACAAGTAAGAAAAGTGTCATGATATCACGACATATTGGAGGAGAGAGAAAGTGCAGGGAAAAACTGTCGTGATTTCGCGATATACTGGAGGAGAGAGAAACTGTAGAGAAAACTATCGTGATTTTGTGACATGTTCGAAACAGAGGCACAAGCAGGGAAAACTGTCACGATTTCACGACATGTTAGAAGAGAGAGAAGAAGATTGAAAAACTGTCATGATTTTGCGACATGTTGGAAGAGAAAGAGGAGAGAGAAAAAGATGTCATGATTTCGTGACATGTTTCATTTTTGCGGTCCAAAGCGAAGAAAAGAGGAGAGAGAAAAATATGTCACGATTTTGTGACATGTTTCATTTTCGTGGTCCAAAGCGAAGAAAAGAGGAGAGATAAAAAGGTGTTGCAATTTCGTGACATGTTTCTTTTTCACGGTCGAAAGCGAAGATAAAGAGGAGAGAGAAAAAGGTGTCACGATTTCATGACATGTTTCTTTTTTGCGGTCCGAAGCGAAGAGAAAGGCAGAGAAATAAAAAGTGTCGTGATTTCGCGACAGGTTTGAGATAAAGAGCTCGCAGAGAAAAAGTGTCGCGATATCGCGACATGTCGGGTTTTCGCGACCCGATGAGAAGAAAAGCGCCAAGGAGAAAAAGTGTCGCGATATTGCGACAAAAGGAAAGGAGAGTACGGAAGTGAAAGTGTCACGATTTCGTGACATGTTGTGTTTTCGTTGGTGAAATAAAAAGAAGAGCACAAGGTAGCGAATGTGTCATGATTTAGCGACATGTGTTTTCATGGGTGAAAGATAGAGAAGAGCACAAGGCAGCGAAAGTGTCACGATTTCGTGACATGTCATGTTTTCACAGGTGCAAGCTGAGAAAAGGACAAAGAGGTAGAAAGTGTCACGATTTTGTGACATGCTATGTTTTCACTAATGCAAGCCAAAGAAAGAGGCAAGGAGGTGAAAGTGTCACGATTTCGTGACATGCTATGTTTTTGCTGATGCAAGCCAAAGAAAGAGGCAAGGAGGCGAAAGTGTCGTGATTTCATGACATGCTACGTTTTCACGGGTATAAGCCAAGAAAAGAAGTACAATGGCGAAAGTGTTGCGATATCGTGACATGTTATGTTTTCACGGGGCCAAAGCTAAGAAATAGAGCAAAGAGAAAAAGTGTAGCGATATCACTACATGTTGCATTCTCGCGGGCCAAAGATAATTGAAACCGTTCAGAGCCGAAAGTGTCGCGATATCGTGACATGTTGTGTTTTCATGACAAAAGCTATAGAAGGGTTACAGAGGTAGTTGAAGCTAACAAATACCAATGTTAGCCGACAAAGATTAGGGTTTGTAGCAAACGAAGATTAGGGTTTGCAACCGACTAAGGTTAGGGCTATAGCCGACTAAGATTAGGTTTTTGATCTTGGAAATATTGTTATAAAAGGAAGGCTGAAGAGTTTGGTGATGTGAAGTATGACACTCGAAGACAGTGCATAAAGTGCGAAGTGTTGTTGTCGATATCGTCGAATACATGTCGAAGTGTGAAATGCGACCGTAAGAGCATAGAAAGTGTAGAAGCGACGAGATGATGGCGAAGTGCACAAAGTGAGCAAAGAAGTCGAATCATGCTAAGTGTGAAATTCACAAAGGAAGTAGAGTGCACAAAAGGGATAAGATGATCATAAAGACTCGATAGTGAAGCAGTATATTATGCGAAGTGATTGCACAGAGAGAGCAGAGTGAGCATAGAATGTAGAGGTGAAGCAGACCAGTTAGGGTCTTGTAAAAGAAAGGTATTTTTATCATCAATATTATAGATTCAAAATTGAAGTCTAGGTTGTAGTCTGGCATCAGGAGTTGGTGCTCCTTCCAGTAGGTGCTAGTAAATCAGGGGCTGTTGCTCCTTTTGGTTGGTGCAGATAAATCAGGGGTTGGTGCTCCTTCCAGTGGAAGCTGGTAAACTGTTTGTAAAGTTGGTGCTTTGCAAAGGCTGGATTTGGATGGTAGTCCAAGCAGTCATTCGTGAGGAGTAGCCAAATTGGTGAACCTCATTAAAATCTTATGTTGTGTGATGTTATCTTGCTATATTTGCGGTATTTGTTTATAAGTTTTAATTACTGTTGTTTTAAGAGCTAAAAATTCATGATTAAAGTACCACACTGATTCACCCCCCCATCTCAGTGCCATTGTAAGTCTAACAGAACCATGATAGACTTCCCTCTAGCAGGGATCAATCAAACACACATGCATTCACAAGGCCACGCAAGACACCCATCACTATAAATAAGCACAACAAAGACCACACATAGACCCCCACTACTATATTACAACATGAGGCCATGAAGGACCAACACAAAGGAGAACTAAGAAATATTGTGACACTTAAGGTACTCGACTACAAGCATTGGAAGTGAACAACCACACAATTGATCCCTTGTTGACCCATGTTAAAAAACTGAGATATCCCCAGTGGTTGTTATGGGGATGAAAAGCATGCCATCACCAAGACTTTAAAAACTATGTTGACATAAAACTGAATGACAAAGTATTGTTGGGTTACTCCCTTTAATGAGTGGCCTACACACTATCTGCTGATAAGAGACAACTGCACTTTGCCAAAATAAGAACTACAAGGAAGCAATCAAGCTGGGAAAACATCTACTAAGGAGAAGAGTCTAAGTGATATTGCTCCACATCATGCTATGATGGGAGCCTAATATGGATATTAGAATGAGTGTTTTTGAATTCTAATTTCACTTGACCCAAATGCTTCATCAAGTGTGTCTGATTATGCATCACCAAGCTATGTTGCTTAGTTAATTCACCTACCATGTTCTATAATCTATAAATTCCATCTAATTTATGAGTTGAGGTCTCATAGATATACCTATTTAGAGCTATGATTTATTTTTGTAGTGTTTTCTCCTTACAGGTGTAACCTGTTGACTCAACCTGCAACTAGCATTTTACAACAACAAAGATGTTAGCTACTGAGATATTAGAGATATCTTCTTGATTAGTTTCAAAAATAGATCCCTAATAAGGCTTGATCTTTAGTCATAGGCATTGGTAAGAGATAGAGTAACTAGTGTGCTTCACACAAAATATGGTAAGCACAAACATAATTATAAAATAGATGTTATATTTTCTCTTCCAAACCACAAATTCATTTCAGCCTACTTCGATTAGGTAGACCTTGAAGAACTATATTCCAAAGAAAAATACAGAACTTTTCTTGAGTTAGAACAAAGTTGATAACCTTGAAGGTTATTTCCCAAGTGGCCCAATTGAGCTCTAAGTTCCACTTTTTATTGAGCATATATGTAAACTACTGATAGTTCAAAGGAAGCAGAGCTTGGTACCAAAACTTAAATATTGGATACCCAAAGTCATGATTACAAAACCATTTCCAATGAGACCAATGGGGACTAGCTTCCAGTGGAGAAGATAAAGGTTAGGGTTCCTAGGAGGTGATGGAAAGGATTCATATAATCATTGCTTTACCAGTAGGATAAAGGCCAAAATTTGATTATATTTGCTTCTAATTTTTCCATGAGGACTTAGAAAAATCCTAAATGTCACCCACCAAAATTATTTCCATTTTGAAGAGATGCCTAATAGGAAACCAAGAACTAATACCAAGAGGTTGTGCATTAAGGATGAGGAGAGGTGACCACCATAAGTTGTACTGAAGGAAATCTGTGTGACCGTATCTTCAATGAAAGAAATTTATGTACTTGTTACCAAGATTTCCAAATACCTTTGATAATATTACAAGCTTATATAGAGAAATAAGGGGCTTGTAAAATAACATCAGTGTATGACATTGTAGATACCTAAAACAAGTCATATTGAGGCGGCTACTCTTGTGGACACCTTTCCAGGCTATATGACTCACCTTGGACCTTTTCAAGACCCAAAAGTGGTTCTAACCACTCAATCAAGGTAAGCTAGTCCTATTCAGCTTTGAACACTCACGTTGAGAGTGGCCACAGGTTGGCTATACTCGTCGATAGAATTCATGGTCCGATTCATGGTTGTCCAAGGTAATTGAGTCTATAACAAAGTTGAGCTACCCGAGCTGAGTAAAATATGTTACCAGTAATGGTTTCTTGAGCGGTTACACCTACGAAGCTTCCAGAAGCATCCATCCAACTACCCTAGCCTAACTAATTCTTGATCTTGGCTTCCTAGAGAAGCTAGGATTCAAATTTGGGAAGTCTATTTAAGGCATCCCAAAACAAGAGAAAAATAGAGATAATTCATGAGAAATTAATGTAATGAAGTGCTACTGAACTATGATTGGAGAGTGCAAAACCTTACAAGCATCACGATATTACCAACATTGTGTTATGAACCTATCCTTTCCATCCACGGAGCGTTTGAGAGTGTGAAACCAATATACACCGCTATTCTTCATTGATTCACCATTAATTTGAGTTAATTCAATGATAAAACTATATCTTAAGACATGAAAAACCCTTGTACATCAATTTAATGAGGGAATTTATTATCATCAGACCCAAAACATAGAGAATAGAGTATTTCCTATGGCTATTGTTTTCAATCGTGGCCCGTAGGTGTCACCACCGATGTCGACATTTGCTAATAGAGCCCATCGATCTTATCAGAAGTGACCTTAGTATGATGTATAATTTCTTTTGTTTTATTCGGTAGACCAGTCATTAGATGTATTTTTTTGGTTTTCTAACATAGATTAATTGTTTTACATTCAATATTTATATATTTATTTTAGTATTTCATGCAATTTTGCATGTCTTTATGAAGTTACTTTCTTCTTTGCACCTATCACTAGCTTCATCTTGAAAAACTTTTGATGCTATTAATTTGTCTTTAGTCTATTTTTGTGTAGGTGAGAGGTCTTTTGCAGGAGTTAAGCATCATAAGGACCACCTTCCTTGACATCATCATGCAGAGGTTACGAAAGAAACCCTCCTATAATCAAGTTTGAGGAATTTTATAACAATCTACTTAGAAGACATCTATTATTGAAATATTTTGTAATATCATATCAATTTGGTATCCCTAAGAGGGACATATTGTAACCCAATGTACAATGTCTTTTGAAAATTAATGAAAATGGCTCATCTCTTTATTCAAATTCTTGTTATCATGGTTACATAGATTTATTTTATCAAATTAATTTTGTTATTGTAATTTTATAGATGTTTAGTGTATTTTGGCAATTCACAAGTGGTGATCACAATCAGGACCCTTCCTCATTTGCTACTAACTACGTTTTCTATCTATTTTTTATTTATTTTAGGTACCGTCGCTCTGAGTGATTGCAACTAACAGTTGCTGCCACCATCGGCTCTAATAGCCAACACCACTATCGTTCTGATCATCAGTGGCCTTGAGAAAATATAGAGAATCAAAATGGTAGCAATTTCTTCAAACTAAGGCTACCCTTGTAAGTGGACCTAATCTATATTTTATTGTATTTATGTGAAATTTACAAAGTACAAGCAATAATTAAAACATAGAGAAAATATTAAAGGAAAATTTTAGTTCTCTATTGTTTACTGGTCACTGTTACTGTGAACATCGGCCTCTACTACTCACTGCCCCAAAATCTAAAAACCATATTTCTAATTGCCTCTATGTCTAACGACCACTGTTGTGCACCATTTTTCACATATACGATCTTTGTTAGATTGAGTGTTAGGGTTTGAATACTTGGAGTCTTATTAAAGGTTGTTTCATTTTAGATCTACACTACATTTTATGAATCTAAAATGTTTCTTACATGCATCTTTCTAAATTTTTAAACGTTATTTTCATGCATGTAGAAAAATTCAAGGCATGTTATTTTATGCATCATTGATTTTGTATATAGTAAAATGAACCATACACACGTCATGCTTCAATTTTAGCATCAATTGATTTGGGTTTTTACATGCAACCAATTTATCAAGACCAATGGTGATCTTCATAATTAGTTTTTTGGCTTGGATATTGTGATTTTTTGAACATGTTCGTGGCCAAAGTCGACTTCAAGAACTATCTTAGCCATGGAAAATAGCACTCATTTCTCTTCAGAGGATGTGTCACTATCCATAGTCAATATGGTTAAGGATCGGTAGGACCTGTGCACCCTCATCAGGTATGGGTTTCATCTCCATACCCTAGTGGGTTTTGCAACTCGGACATCATTACCGAGTTAGTGTGTGAGAGCATACATGTGAAAACCTTAAATAATTGAGAGTTTCATCAACTATTATTTAAACTCACATGATAAAGGGGTATGATATGTAATAAATCAAAACACATAAGCCAAATTTTTAGGAAACACAATCAAACTTTAAAAGATATAACCATATGTATACATTGTTTATTTCTTAAAATCACACATGGAATAATTCAAAAATAAATTTTGACCACACGGATCCACGTTCAATCGATGATTGAGGTGGAAACCAATGCACAAGAGGTTACAAACCACCCTTGATTCAGTCCACTTGACCAATCCATACCTGAAAAACATTCAAGAAGTCTTCACGGAGACAATTCCACTCATGGGGGATCTCATCGAGAAATCCCATCTAGGAGAACTAATCTAAGGATATATCGTGATCATGATGAGGGTACTTCTAGATATCAATCATCACATAATTTTGATAGAAAAAATCCACCCAATGTGCGGTAAAGTATAGGGGTTGTGACCCTTCGCATACCCACCAAAGCTTCAAATCCCTTTAAGAGTGGAGTGGATCTTACATAATTTCATAGCATTGATGAAAGAGGTACGCCTCTTAGCCGAACCTGGAAAACCCATCAAATTGATCATTTAGACAAGTATGGTAGAGAGTCAACATATAGGGCCACTTTGTATACCCATTCTCATTCAGATAGTGTGTGTCATTAAGGGATAATGTGTCATACGTATGCCCAAGGTGAGTGCTCTATGTGAGCATACAACACACTCGCCTTATCCATACATGAGGGTACATAATATAGGGTTGAACATGGTGTTCATGTAGCCTTAATAGAAAAATGTAAGAGGATATATAGACCTTCATATAGAACCAAAATTTCCAAATATCCCTGTACAAAGCTGTAAATCCAATAACCATACACAATAGATTGAATAGATTGGTTGCCTAGGCCTGATGTAAAACAAAGAGATAAATTACTCCAAGCCTAATTGGAGAATTTGCACAATAAGTGTGAGTGCCTAGAACATGAACACAAAAAAACATAGAGGTTGCATCACCAATGTCTGTATGAGCATCATTTGCATGAACAAAGGATTCTTGAGAAAAAGAACATGAAGAATGATCAAATAAGTTAGCTCAAGAGGAATTACTCACACCTAGCACTTATAGGTGGTAGCATAATGTGAGACATAATATGTTTCACTAAGAGCTACCTGGTAGGTAAGAAAACACTCATCCTCATCATACTTCACAACATGCTTGTCAAAAACAACAATGCCAAGCACCAAATCCACCAGAGTATGAACAATATGAAAAAAAAAACAAGATGATAAGGAGCAAAGATATCTTAAACCATCCTCAGTGGATTTTAATGATGATTATAATAGACCAAATCGAATACATGGAAACATCCCATCACTTTATCGCTAAAGACCTCTTCGAGAGGATGATATCACCTCATATCAAGCATACAAAGTGCTCATCGAGCGATTTCAATCGCTCAAGAAACAAGGTGTATCTTATCAGAAGTCCACACTAAGTAAAATTCATAATTAGTCCCTTAGTCCATCGGTACCTAGTCCATCCTATCTTGAAAACTTTGAAATTTCTAAGCTAGAAAAGTTTAAGGGAGACAAGTATGCACAGGAACATGTTACAAGTTTTATGAACCTATGTTTCCAGTTGCAAAATAATGATGGCTTATTGCTATGGACTATCATAATCATACTTTCGGGTGCTACCTTTGAGTGGTATAATAAGCTCCCTAGGCATAGTATAACTAACTTTGAATAGCTATAAAATGCTTTCCTTGAATACTTTCATTTCAACATCAATAAAAAAACTAACTTATCCGACTTATCAATATTACGTTAATATGACGATGAGCCGATCATGGATTATGGGAATAGATGGTGAAAATTCATGTCAAAACTTCCATTTCCCATTTCCACTTATGAACTAACTCAGATGTTCACAAAGAGTTGTGCTAAACATATATGTTTCTACTTCAATTGCAATAGTATACAACATTCAAGGAGGCTTTGGTGCAAGCCAAAGTTATAGAGGACATTAAGGTCCAAGAGGGAGAGTTGAAACTCCATAAGAAATATTAGAATAAGAACACATGCAACCACCCTCATCAGGAAAAACTTGTGCTTGTTAATCAAGTGGTCTTAAAAATTCTAAAAGTGGGGAAGAGCCAACCGCAGCCAAATTGTCAAGATCAACCTCCTCCAACACACTATAATCAGTGCAATAGAAATCAGAGTAAGGATAGGTAATGTCACCCTCCTTGTCAATACATGCCATGGTCTGAATATTTGGTGTCATTATTCAATAGACTATGCGAGGCTAAGACATTCACCTTGTCTAAAGTACATTTGTTAGATACTAACCATCCTAAGCCGAAGGGGTATAGAGAATACCGGTACTATCCTTATCATAGATAAAAATATCATGACATTGAAACATGCTATGGTTTTAAGAACCTTGTATAAAACATGCTAGATAAGGATCAACTGCAGATTGATAATCCTTTGGCTCTCGATAACCAACAAAAAGGAATTTTCAAAGATCCCTTACCTAACCATGAGGTATAGGGAAATAAGATAGGACATGTCAACCATGTGTGCATAGATCCTCCCAAGCAAGGATTTGTTGGCATGATAAACATTATCACTCGTAATAAAAGATATCATTGTCAAAAAAATAATTTTTTGAAAATAATATTTTTATTTTTTATTTTTAGGGATTTAAGCTTTAGGGTTTTGTTTTATGGTTTCTTTGAGGATATATATCCCCTTGGTATTATTGGAAATTTTGAGTAGTTGTGTTGTCATTGATGTCAAGAATCAATGTTAGTGATGTCAAAAGTCAGTGCAAGAAATTGATAAAAGGAGGGTTAAAATGTTTATATTTTAAGCCCAAGATATTTGGTTTAAAGTTTCACATGATTCATCAAAATGTTGGATAAACACTCTGAAGGAAGGAAATATCTAGTCCCAAAGGAAATAATATTATAATATTTATTATTATAATATTAAAGGTGTTCAAATAAGGCCTAAGGTTGAAAAAGAAAAATACCTAGGCCCAAAGGAAATAATATTATAATATTTATTATTATAATATTAAGTGTTAAAAATAATTCCTAAGGTTACTTATAAATTATTTATAATATAATTTATTTAAACCCTAAGTTAGGGTTGGGCACAAAATATTAAAAATAATACTTTCCCCGTTGACATCGAAGCAAGGAAGGATATGGTATTTATACCATAATGTATGGATGGCATAAATTAAGTCTTTGAAAATTTATTTGTGCATGCGAAGGGCTAATAAAAATATTCAATTGATTTTGTGAGCAAGGCAATAGACAAAGGTTTTAATATTTAAAGGATTAAGGTGGAATGTGAACGGATAAAGCGGATTGAGTGTGTAATTTTGGCAGAATAAATGTCCCATGTTTGATTCCCGATGGCAACAGAGGGAAGATTTTTTGTTTTGTTCATTTTAGGCGCCATCAAAGGTTAGAAAAGGATGGGAGCGCATAGTGGTACTATGTGGGTGTGCAACCCGAGTGGTAGCCTAGTCATGGCTAAGGCACTGGGTGGGTGGTGAACACGAGTTCAAATTGCGTGGAGTGCAAGTTGTTGTTTAAGGCGCGTGAATTAATTTTTGATAAAAGTGGCTAAGGTATGATTTAATATTTTTATTTTTTGCCATATGTTGATTTAAGGTTTGGAGACTATAAGGGTGTGCAAGGAATTTTGTTGGTATAATTTGGAATATATGTTGGATTGAGAATTGGAGAGGATAAGGTGTATTCAAGGACTTTATTATTATAATTTGAAATTTATTTTGAGTTAGAATATTAAAGTATTTGGAAGGTTGAAATTTGGTTGAAATATTTTTTGTTGAGTTTGCGGTAAAAGGATCCATAAGGATACTGTTATTTTTCTTGAGTAAGTAAATGATTTATTGATTGGGATTTAATTGTTAAAGAAGGAGTAATAAGGTGTATTTGATTCTTGAGACTTTATTGTGTTTTTTGTGAATGGTGAAATATTTGTTGAGATAATATATTACTGTGGAGATTTTGAGATAGACTGTTGCTATCTAACCTAGAGTTGGCAAAAGTATTTGGTTGTGAGTAAAATACGTTTTGAAGACATATATCCATAAAAAAAAAGGTATGGGCACATCAACCTTTGATTAAAATATTTTTGGATTGAATATTGTGAAATATAAGGTGGAGTGAAAAGGATTATTTGATAAACATTGTTGGAAATATTTGAGTGACTTTTTATATGAATGATTGGTGAATGTTTAGAGAATATTGGAGATAAAGATTGAAGATTAGTTGAGTTAGGGTTTCAAACCCACATTGTGATATTTATTTTAAGAAGTATGAAAACACTTATTTAGGGTTTGTAAGAAAGTTGTATTTCATTGATTGAATGCAGGGTTATGCATAGTGGCTATTTTTGCAAAATTGGCTAAAATTAGGATTTTCAAAATTTGAAATTGGCTAATATTTGGGATCTTTGACCAGGGTCCATTAGCCAAAAATTTCTAGGTGCAAATTTTTTTGGGTCGATTCGCCCCAATTTTAAAATAATTTGGCCATTTTAAGTTTAAATTTTCAACATTACCCCTAATAATAGTGAAACTTCTACATGTGTTTCAAAACTATTCACCTAGATTTTGAAACCGATTCGCCAATTTTTTATAAATATATTTTAGGTTCGATCCCTTACGCATAACCTTAATTGAATGATTGAGTGAAAGTTCTTGAGCATTGGTTTTGAGTGATATTCAAAGTGAATGTGCAACATTAGAAATCATATTTGTGAAAGCGTCAGAATTAATGATTGAGTAGAACATATTGAGTTTTTGATAAAGTACATCATTCTCTATATGTTTTAGAGGTTAAATAAATTATGAATGGAATATGTCTAAACTACTTCAAGTTAAAGGAATTACTTTGAAGATTAGACAAAGTAATTGATATTATTATGTGCAATATTTGAGATTAATTGAGCATATCTTATGAGATATATTGAGCATGTGTTTGAGTAGATTTGAGTAGGATTTTGTGAAAGATTAAGGATAAATTTGAGTAAGCTTTTGTGAAATCTTAAGGATAGATTTGAGTAAGCTTTTGTGAAATTTTAAGGACATATTTGAGTAAGATTTTGTGAAAGCTTAAGGATAGATTTGAGCAAGCTTTTGTGAAATCTTATAGGCAGATTTGAGCACGTTTTTGTTAAGCTTGTAGGAAGACTTGGGCAAGTCTTGGTAAATACTTGTAGGCATATTTGAGATAAGTCTTGATCAAGACTTAAGAGAATATTGAGCAAGTTATTGATAGTACTTAAGAGCATATTTGAGGTAAGTCTTGGTGTATACTTGAGAGAATACTAAGCAAGTTCTTAAGAGGACTTGAGAGAATATTTGAGGTAAGTCTTTGTAAATACTTGAGAGTAGATTGAGCAAGTTCTTGAGAGAACTTGAAAATAGATTTGAGGTAAGTCTTGGTAAATACTTGAGAGAGGATTGAGTAAGTTGTTGAGAGGACTTAAGGATAAATTTGAGGTAAGTATTTGTGGAGACTTGAGAGAAGAGTTGATTGATTTATTTGTTCAAGATTTGTGTTAAGGCTTGGGGAAAATATGAGCAGAGTTGATTTGTGATTGGATCAAGCTTTGTGATAAGGCATGAGGAGAAATTTTGGTACAAATTTGAGAATAAATTTGTGTTAAACCTGAGATAGAGTTAGAGCATATTTATACTAGATTGAGGATAGTGTTTGGTGCATATCTGAGATAGATTTGAGAGCAATATTTGGAGGTGACATAGCAGAGGATAGTAGTCTTTAGTGGATAGATATCTATTAACTAGGGTAGTGACGATAATGGTCTTCTATGGAGAGAGATCCAAAAACAAGTGTAGTGGGGGTAGTAGTCTTCTAGAAGATTACCAACTAGAGCAGAGGAGAAGGAGTTCTCCTGTGGATAGAGATCCATGAACAAGAGCAAAGAGGAAAGAGTTTTGCTATAGATAGAGTTCCATGAACCAAAGCAAGGGTAAAGAGTTCTCCTATGGAGTGTGATCCATGAAGTAGCTAGAAATATAGTGTTATTATGTGGAGACAGATCCACAAACCAATTTGGTAGAAAGAGTTATTCAAGGTCAAGTTCCATGAACCAGAGAAAAAGGGAAAGGTTTCTCTTGTGGAGAGAGATCCAAAAATCAGATCATTATGCGATTGGTGTCTCCTTTGGATAGAGGTCAATAAAAATTGTAATAGGGAAGTGATTGCCAAGATATTTATTGAGAAAATTTACTAGAAATATTTTCTCCGTGGAGTAGCCCACATTGGGTTAACCACGTTAAATTTGTGTCTCTATTGTGTGTGATGATTTGTGCATTAATTTGATTATTGTTGTTGATATTTCTATTTATTATATTGGATAATATTATTTGGGAAAGAAAAGTAAAAGTTGATTTTGTATTGTTCACCCTCCCTCTTAGTATAAGATTGTGTTCTTCAATTGGTATCAAATTGGGTTCCTTCGGAAGAGTTTAATAGCTTTAGGAAAAGCTTACATGAACATAGATGGAATATCAAAGTGGATCTTCAGGAAATAAGGCACAATTGTTCGATGAGAATAATTATGCATTTTGGAGTGTAATAATGAAGATTTATCTAATGGCACAAGGAAATGAGACATGGAAAGCAATTGAGGATGGATACACAGTGCCAACTACTCCTCCTACATATAAATATGGTAAGCTCCTACATATAAATAATTCAAAGAATTAATGTAATCTAAAGTGGTTTACATGAAGTAGAGTTTGTAAAAGTTACATATTGAACATCAACAAAAGAGATTTGGAAAAAGGTGAAGAAAATATATGAGGGAGACAAAATGGTCACAATGGTAAAATTGCAAAATCACAAGAAAACATTTGAAGAATTGAAGATGAAGGATGAGGAAGACATTGCTACTTACTTACTTTGTATGGATGAGGTTGTTAACTCCATGCAAGGAATTGGGTTTAAAGTTGAATAATCATATGTTTGTCAAAATATTTTAAGGTCACTACTCACTTCCTAATAGGTATAGTGAGAAGGTTTCAGTCATAGAAGAAACAAAAGATATTCAAAATTTGACTAGGGATGAGTTGCATGGAACTCTCACAACTTTTGAGATAAGAATAGGAAAGGATCCTATCCCCAAGGAAGAAGTTGTTAGCGTACTTACCTTTGTCTGTATTTGTTTATTAGACAGACTGTTACAACTTCGTAACAGTGTTTCTGTTCTTCTGTTGCGTCGGTGACTATTCCCGGTAGATGTAAACATTATTTAATTCCCTGCTCAATAATACAATCTAGCTTGCGTTTGACATGGCATCAGAGCCAGTTGCGTGAAGGGATAAGGCGAAAGCGGAAGCAGAGAAGCTCGGACAGCAGGCGGAGTTTTTTTTAATTTTCCAAGCGGGAAAATTTTTCGTCACTCTGGAATTGACAGTCGGAGAAATTTTTTTTCCGGGTTTGCTGGGCAGAGGACGCGTTTTGTGAAGAATTAAATAAAAAAAAAAAAAAAAACGGCTTCTGCGCGATCGGAGAGAGTCGTGAAGCACAACCCCCTCCTGCATCCGGTCTGTAACATGCGCAGATCTGATTGCGTGGTGACGCTGACCAAGGAGGACAGCACGCACCCCGCTGCGTCGTGGAGGCTGGGACGTACTGTCCCGCACGCCCGTACTATCCCGCGTGTGTCCGGTCGGCTGGGACGTACTGTCCCGCGCGCGGACCACGCGCAGGGGAGAAGGAGACCCCCCCGCCCCCACCACCCGCGCGGGAATTTAAAAATTCCCCCACGCGGGAATTTGGGGCAGGTATAAACCCCCCCCCCGCGGCGCACAGGATTAAAAAAAAAAAAAAAAAAAAACCCCCTCCCACCCCCGGCGCACAGCGCGAATCGCGCAGCCGGGAGTTTGAAAGAAAAAAAGACCGCCCCTCCCCCCGGCGCAGCGCTGCGAATCGCGCAGCCGGGAAAGAAGAAAAAAAAAAAAAAAGACAGGAGGTCCCCCCCCCGGTCGTGTTCAACAGTGGACGGTATTTTTTTTGAAAGACGCAGCGCGGTCGTGTCTTGGAAAAAATAAAAAAAGAACAGAGCGCCAAGTCGCGAAGCAGCAACCGTGCGACCGGAGGCCGCTGCAGAGGAGGTGGAGGTAGCAGGCACTGTAAAAGGAGGAGGCTCTTGATCTCTTTCGGATCAGCCCGCTGGCTCATGTGGTCATGAGCCGTGCGGTTAAGGCTCAGGGAGCCTACAGGTCGGGGGTTCGAATCCCCCCGACTCCCCCAAAGGTATAATTTTTTTTTTTGCAAAGTTATTTTTAATTAAAATTTTTAATTTTAATTTTTTAATTATAGTTTTTTAACTTTATAAATTAAAATTTTAATTTTAATTTATTTTTTATAAGTTTTAAAACTATACAAATTAAAATTATTTGTTTTAATTTTAAATTTATAATAATTATTAAAATGCTTTGTTAAAGAACGCCTTTTTAAGGGGGGATATTTTTCAAAAATCAAAGGGGGATAGAGAGTAATTTTTCGAAAAATAGCAATTTGGCATTGTAAAAGGTGCATTTTTCGGCTGTGACCGACACCTTGTGGGTTATTCTTGTGGGCAGTTTTTTTATGTTGTATGTTGCATATTTCATTTTTGCACTATAACATTAAAAACTTAAAATCAAACACTCCCTAAGTCCCTGGAATATAAAACCCATCTGTGCAATTTTATTGCACCGCAGCGTTCGGTATTTGCGATACCTCGCGCCGAACTTACGAGTAAAGTTGTCGTGATTTGGCTACTGTATCCGCCGCCTAATATAGTTGCTATAACGACATCTGAGCTTGTTCTCTATAAATCGTCGGGGAGGAATAAGTACGCCATTTTTGCATTTTTTACTCCATCCACTACCCTTTATCGCACTTGTGTTTAGGCGTAAATCCTGACGAAGTATTCTTCATAGTGTTTAGGGGAAGTTACACCCCACGCATGAGAAGAATCTTCTATGGTAGGTGCCATCAACAAGGCGATTCCCTTTCAGTACCGCTTATGTTCCACGTATCGTATGATCTCTAAAATTCACCTATAGTCTCCCTCACGTAAGGGCGGGTGATTTTTGTTGATCTTTCTAAATACCTATAGTTTCCCTCACGTAAGTGCGGGTATTTTGTACGATATATTGGCCTAGCAAAAGGTATATCGAAAGGGGGACCAATTTGGTGATATAAGGAACCTTCACTATGGCCGTTGTTGCAAAGTTGATGACTGATCCGCATCAGTTATTGAAAGGTCCAAATTATACACCATGGAAACATAAGATGAAGGCTATTCTCCAAATGGAAGATTTGTGGGATATTGTTATTGGAGTAGCAACCAGGCCTTCACCAACAACAGGATCCATGGGTCCTTTAGCAGATCAGATTGCTTTTGACAAGAAAGACAGTAGAGCAAAGGTGCTCATTTTGTTTGTTGTTTCAGATGAAGTGCAACCTCATATAGCTGATAAAGCAAGTGGTAAAGAGGCATGGGATGCCCTTAGAACCATATATGATGGGAAGAATGAATCCACCATTCTTCATCTTCAACAAAAACTTCATAACCTGAGTTTGAGGCAGGGTGAAACAGTTGAACTCTTTCTATGCAGAGTGTCTGAGTTGAAAGAGAAATTGAGTTCTCTCGAAGATATCGTGGACGAAAAGCTTCTCATTTCACTTGTGATGAGAGCTTTACCTTCTTCATTTGATATGTTGATAACCTCCATCCAGGTGTCCCAACGACAAATTACCTACATCGAGTTGGTCAATCTGCTCCAACAACGGGAGGCACGCCAACTTCACAAGGATGATTCTTCCAATACATCCCTATACACCAACGAGCAGGGTTCTAGGAAGAAAGGTAATGGGCAAAAAGGAGGCAACTTTCAGAAAGGAGTAAATTCTCAATAGGATACGAAAGGAAAAGGCAAACAACCTCAATAGAAGAAGAGGTGGTGCAAGATCTGTGAGAAAGACAACCATGACACCAACAGGTGTTGGCATAAGAACAAGCAGAAAGGCCAAAACAAACCACAAAATAAGAACAAGCAACCCCAGGTGAATGTTGCTATTGAAGAATCTGACTCAGATTCTGAATGGGCACACAAGGTGCTCATGACTACCACATATTCCACATAGAGGGATCCTATTTGGTATGTCGATTCTGGAGCTAGTAAACATATGACTGGCGACAGATCGTGGTTTGAATCATTTGTGGCCAAAGAGGGCAAACCTATCACAATTGCTGATGATAAAACCTACAGGGTTTAGGGAGAGGGTACAGTTTCAGTCACTCTTCCTGATGGCAAGTGTCAGATTGACAAGGTCCTCTATGTTTCGGGATTGGCCAACAATTTGTTGTCAGTGACACAAATCCTGGATAGAAATATGGTTGTCAACTTTCGTGTTGAGAATGGAAAGAAGTGTTGTACCATTACCAGGAAGGGTAATCAGATTGCAACAGCTTCATATAAGCATGGCTTATTTGCACTAGATGCTATCTCTACTCCACATGTTGCCATGATTGTCTCTACCAAAGAGGCAACTTCCCTATGGCACAAGAGATATGGGCATCTTAGTTCTGGCTACTTACTTGAGCTCAGCAAGTATGAGATGGTAAAGGGTCTTCCTTCCCTTTCCGCCACATTGTCGGTGTGCTCCGATCGCTTGGCGAGGAAAGCAACATAGAGTACCATTTGAGAAGAGCTCTACAAGAGCAAGAAAACCTCCGGAGCTAATTCACACCGATCTATGCGGTCCTTTCACACCCAACGGTGTTGGAGGGAAGAGGTACTTTCAGTTATTCGTAGATGACTACTCACGAAAGATGTGGGTTTTCTTTCTCAAATTGAAATTTGAAGCTTTTGCATTCTTCCAGCAGTTCAAGAAATCAGTTGAGAAGGAGTCAGGGGCTTCTATCAAAACCCTCCGCTCAGATCAAGGGGGAGAGTTTACCTCTAATGAATTTTTTGCATTCCTAGATAAGCATGGGATCAAAAGACAGTTAACAACTGCCTATACTCCTCAGCAAAATGGAGTTGTTGAGAGAAGGAACCGTTCTATAATGGAAATGGTTCGTTGTATGCTCACAAGTGCAACTCTTGGGCAACAATATTGGGCAGAAGTTGTCACCACTACAGTGTATCTATTGAATAGGGCACCCACAAAGGCCCTAAAAGGAATGACTCCATAGGAAGCATGGAGTGGTCGAAAACCCTCCATATCTCATCTACGTATTTTCGGATGTCAAGCTTTCATGCACATACCGAAAGAAAAAAGGAAGAAGCTAGATGAGAAAACGCTGAGATGTATTTTTCTTGGATATTCTGAGCACTCTAAAGGATATCGGTTGATAGATCCTTTGACCAAGAAAATTCATATCAGCAGAGATGTTGTCTTTGATGAAGCTTTCACATAACAGAGCACATCTACAGTACACCAGGATATTGTGGAACCTAAGGAAGAGGAGATTCCTTCGTCAACACAAACAGGAGGTCCTTCTACATCTTCTTCACCACCACCGAAGCAGAATCCTAAATGGTGTACAAATACAATCGAGAGATGCAAATTTATCCACTCCTCCCAATTTGAATTTGGATAGACCTCGTACATGCGGTATGGCTCAAAAGGAAAGAGAAGCCCGAGAAACTGGTGAGGTTGATGATCTTTGTCAATCTTTTGAGGAACTTTCTGTGACTCCAAGTAGAGAAGTTGAGGATATGGATATTGATGATGACAGGGCATTCATGTCTACCATAGATAGTCTTGAACCTGCATCAGTGCAAGATGCTCTTAGTGAGCCTCAGTGGAAGGCCGCTATGGATACAAAGTATGAGTCTCTGATGAAAAATAAAACTTGGAAGCTTGTTGATCTGCCGCATGGAAAGAAACCTATTGGCTACAAATGGGTATACAAAGTCAAGTACAAGGTAGATGGAACAATTGATAAGCATAAGGCCCGACTTGTTGCAAAGGGCTATGCTCAAAAGGAAGGCATCGACTATGAAGAAACTTTTGCACCTACTACTCGGATGACCACAATTCGGGTTATGTGTGCTATGGCAGCACAATATGGGTGGAAAGTTCACCAGATGGATGTCAAAAGTGCCTTTCTTAATGGTGATCTCCAAGAAGAAGTCTATATGACTCAGCCTGAAGGATTTGAAGTGGAAGGCCAACAGCAGAAAGTTTGCAAATTGGTCAAATCCTTGTATGGTCTGAAACAAGCTCCTCGAGCTTGGTATATAAAAATGGACAATCACCTAATGCAGCATGGATTTAAGAGATGTCCGTCAGATGCAAACCTCTATTTCAAGAAACAGGGTTCTGAGATAGTGTTGCTTGTACTCTATGTGGATGATCTGCTCATTACAGGGAGTTCAGAAGATATGATCTCTACTGTCAAAATAAACTTGTGCAAATATTTTGAGATGACAGATCTCGGACTTCTCCATTACAATCTTGGTCTGGAATTCATCCATAAGGAGCACACCATCAAAGTTTCTTAGAAAAAGTATGCCAAGACATTGCTATATAAATATCGCATGACTGACTGCAAGCCAATGGAAACTCCTATGGAGAATGGACTTCAGTTATCACGATATGATGACTCACCTCAGGTAGATGGTACTCTCTATCGACAGCTGATTGGGATTCTCATATATCTGACCAATACTAGGCCAGATCTCGTATTTGCTGTCAACTATCTTTCAAGGTTCATGCAGGAGCCTAAGACCACTCATTGGAAAGCAGCAAAACGTGTTCTTCACTATGTCCGTGGTACTATAGAATATGGCCTAGAATACAAGAGGAACAACAAATTCTTCTTGCAAGGATACACGGACTCCGACTATGCCGGATCATTTGATGATCGCAAGTCAACTTCTGGATACATTTTTCATCTGGGATCCGGTCCTATCTCTTGGCACAGCAAGAAGCAATAGGTGGTTTCTATTTCTTCAACAGAGGCAGAATATCACACCGCACGTGAAGCTATGTGAGAAGTGATATGGTTACGTCGCATTCTGACAAGTATGGGCCATCCATCAAAATCTCCAATACACTTGTTTTACGACAATCAGGGTGTTCTGAACCTCGTCAAGAATCCAGTCCATCATGAAAAAACAAAGCACATTGACACACAATGTCATTTCATTCGAGAGGAAGTTCCAAAGCACCGAATTCAGCTTCGACACATTCCCACAGATGCTCAAGTTGCAGACATTTTCACTAAGGCACTTGGACGTGTCAAATTTGAATTGTTTCGCAGCTCACTTTGTATTGCAAAATAATGTAAGGGGATGTTAGTAGTTTAGTATAGCTATTAGTTATTACATTACCCAAATAATGTAATAAAGGGGGATGTTAGCGTACTTACCTTTGTCTGTATTTGTTTATTAGACAGACTGTTACAACTTCGTAACAGTGTTTTTGTTCTTCTGTTGCGCCGGTGACTATTCCCGATAGATGTAAACATTATTTAATTCCCTGCTCAATAATACAATCTAGCTTGCGTTTGACAGAAGCAACCTTTAAAGTAGCAAAGAAACAAAAATATAAGAAGAAAGATTCAAGTAATGAGTTATCTAGTGATGAAGAAGTAAACTATGCCAGAAGGAACAAGTACACAAGAAAGCACAAAGGTAAAAAAATAGTTAAGTGTTTCAATTGTGGTAAATATGGTAACTATGCATCTAACTATCCAAAATGTGGAAGTAGCAATAGTGAAGAGAAATAGGATCATAAGAACATGGAAGCAGGAAAATTCGGGTACCAAAAGAAAAATAGGTATGGATAAAACAAACATGAAAAAATGTTTTTCTAGAGGCATAAAAAAGAGTTTTTATGCATATATGACATGCAAGACTTCAAGTAATAGTGATGGAAGATCCTCAGATAATGAAGAAGAAGAAATTATATTTCTGATAGTAGAAAAATAGTTTGTTAGAAAAGAAGCAAAAAGGAAACCACCGTACAAAGAATGGGTTCAGTTTCAGTGAATATGAATATGAATATGCTCTTGAAGATCTAGAAGAATAAATTCTCTTATTTATAATAGAAGAAGGAAGTGATTCTATTGAAGATAAATAAAAAAAGAATGAATATGCTCTCAAAGACAAAAAGGTAGAGGAATAATCAAAAAATTAAGAGGAAGGAAAAGTTGATCTTGAAGGTGAGCTTATTTATGCTCTTAAGGAATTAAGAAAGGTAAGAAAGCAGAACTCAAAACTCAAGCTTCAATTTCAAGAATGTGATGAAGATAAATGAAAGCTTATACAAGATCTGAAAAAATCAATAACTAAGACAAAGATATCTAAAGATAAGTTAGAAGCAAAAGTTTTAGAATGTGAAAGAGGTAGCTTCACTAAGGAAGAAAGTGAAAGAGTCTAAAATCAAGATACACAGGTTTGGAAGAAGCTCAAAGACCTTGGATAAGATTATCAAGGTATACAGATCTTCATCAAACAAAAAAGAACTTGGTTTTGAAAAGGAACATAGAGAATTATGAGAGGAGTCAATATCAAGCTCCAAAGAAGAAGAATATTTAGAAGAATAGAGTGAAAGCGAAAGTGAGACTTCCGAGGAAAAGTTGGAAAATAGAAGGTTCAACAAAGAAATGAATAATGCACAAATGAGGAACATGAAACATCACATAGAATAAGGAACTAAGAGACCAATGGGGTCAAGGCAAGATTTCTTCAATAGACATTGCTTCTCATGTCACAGGTTTGGTCACAAGACTATGTAGTGCAGGACACATGGAAAGAAGGAATATGGTTTCACTAAGAGAAATTTCAAAAATGGGTATCTCAAGGGTATTTTCACTCTTGTAATCAGTTTGGTCATAAAGCAATTCATTGTAGGGTTCATCATAGAAATGAATATGGCTTCACCAGGAGGATCTTCAATATATTTGCGACTTCTAGGAATCACAATATTAAGTGTTATAAGTACAATAATGTTGGGCATATGGCTAAGTGGCGTAGAAAAAATTTTCCATATTCAAGTAGGAACATGAACACTCAAAATAATTAGAAATATCAGTTGAGGAAGAAGTTGGACAAATAAAAAGAGCATTGTATGCTGGGAGTAGAGATACTCCCACCACAAAATTAATTACCTCAAGAGAGGAGGTGGGGAGGGGACTGAGATAAGAGTCTTATCTTTATCCCCAAATGTGACCCTTTGCCATTGATATCAAAGGGGGAGAGATTTAAGTTAGGGGGAGAGCATTTAGTCAGGGGGAATAGTTTCTCAAGGGGAGCAAAATTGGAAAAAGGAAAAAGGAGTGGCTAAGGAACAAGGGTTGCCATAAATGACAAAGGGTAATATTGTTGGAAATTTTGAATATTTGTGTTGTCATTTATGTCAAGAATTAGTGTCAGTGATGTCAAACGTCAGTGCAAGAAATTGAAAATAAGAGAATTAAAATATTTATATTTTAAGCCCAAGATATTTTGTTTAAAGCTTCATATGATTCGTAAAAATGTTGGCTAAACACTCTGAAGGAAGGAGATACCTAGGCCCAAAGGAAATAATATTATCATATTTATAATTATAATATTAAAGGTGATCAGATAAGGTCTAAGGTTGAAAAAGGAAAATACCTAGGCCCAAAGAAAATAATATTATAATATTTATTATTATAATATTAAGTGTTAAAAATAATGCCTAAGGTTACTTATAAATTATTTATAATATTTATATTATAATTAATTTATAATATAATTTAATTAAACCCTAAGTTAGGGTTGGGTGCAAAATATTAAACTTAATATTTTTCTAGCTGACATTGAAGCAAGGAAGGATATGGTATTTATACCATAATGTTTGGATGGCATAAAGTAAGTCTCCAAAAATTGATTTGCACATGCGAAGAGATAATAAAAATATTCAAGCGATTTTGTGAGCAAGGTAATAGACAAAGGTTTTAATATTTAAAGGATTAAGGTGGACTTTCTAAGGGCAACCAACTTAAAGGTAATGTGAGTATTAGTAAGATGGATAGGACTAGAAATTGGCAACCTCCTCCTAAGGATTTTGGAAAATTCAATACTGATGGAGCCTCTAGAGGGAACCCTGGAAAATCCAGTGTGGGAGGAATTGGTAGACTTTCAGATGGCTCCCTGGTTTTTACTTTTGCTAAGAATTTGGGTATTCTTTCCAATAACCTTGCTGAGGGGTATGGTATCCTTAGAGGCCTTCGGGAGGCTACTAAGGTTGGATGGGAAAAGGTGTTAGTTGAGTCTGACTCTCAACTTATGATTAATCTCTTGAAGACTCCTTCTAAGAATCATAAGGTGGATTGGAGAATAAAAATAATTATTGAGAAGATTCAGTTAATCCAGATGGGATTTTTGAAAGTTGATTACAATCATGTGGTCAGAGATCAAAACAAGAGTGTTGATGCTTTAGCTAATTGGGATTTGGACAAAGGTGATCTTACTTGTTATGGCCACCCTCCTATATGGTGGGCTTCTCAAATTAGGAAAGCTCTTCTTTCTATCATTTCTTTGGATGGCTCCAGTTTTGAAGGTACCTAGTTTCTTCTTGTTTTTTTTTTTGTTTCTCTTTGGTTCATTCAGTTTTTTTAGTTCCCTAGCTCATTCTATTCTTTATTTTGTTTCCTCTGTTGATTCTTGCATTAATAGTCTTCTGGTCTAGATAGGTCTTTGTTTTGTTCATTTTTTTTCTTTTGTATTCTTTGTTTTTTTGTTTAGTTTTTTAAGGTGGGTGGGTTCTTTTGTTTTGTTTTGTTTTTGTGTTCTTTGTGTTGTTTTTTTTTGTTCTTGTGTTTTTGTTGTTTTGTTTTTTTTTATGTTTATTGTTATTTTTCTTGTGTTTTTTTCGTTCTTGTTCTTGGGTTTCTCTTTGTTTGTGTTATTTCATTTTTTTATGCGTGAGTGTTTTCTATGTTTATTGTTTTTTTTATTGTCTGTTGGTTGTTTTTATTTTTATTTTATTTATTTTATTTTTTTAGGTTTTGGTTGTGTTTATTTTTCATGTTTTTTTGGGTTATGTCTTTGTAGTGTTCTGTTGTTTTTGTCTTGTTTGTGTTTTGTTATGTGGTTCTTGTGTTTTTATATGTGGTTTGTGTTGTGGTTTCTTTTATCTTATTGTGCGTGTTTGGTTGTGCTTTTGGTTTTGACACACTCAAGGAGTTTGTTTTTTATTTTATTTTATTATTTTTGTTGTTATTTTATTTTTTTAATTTGGTTTTGTGTGTTTGTTTGCTCCTTGAGTATGTCAAATGTGGTAGGCCAGGTCCGAGTCCTGGGCATTTTTGGCGGAATGGATACCCCTGCCTCCTTGGGTCTTACCCGAAAGTGGCATCCATTTTGGGATGTTTTCCACAAATAAAAAAAAAGGATTAAGGTGGACTGTGAATGAATAAAGCAGATTGAGAGTGGACTTCTATCACCATCTGCTCGGTTGGGCTAGTGGCAAGACTTGGCGTGTAAGTCATTGGCAGAACAAAGGTCCCGCATTTGATTCCTGATGGCTGAAGAGGGAAGAGTTTTTGTTTTGTTCATTTTAGGCACCATCAAATGTTAGAAAAGGAGGGGAGTGCATAAAGGTGATTTGTGGGCACATAGCCCGAGTGGCAACCTAGCTGTGGCTAAGACGCTAGGTGGGAAGTGAATGCGAGTTCGAGTTGCATGGAGTGCAAGTTGTTGTTTAAGGCATGTGATTTAATTTTTGATAAAAGTTTCTAAGGTATGATTTAATATTTTTATTTTTTTCCATATGTTAATTTAAGGTTTGGAGACTATAAAGGTGTGCAAGGAATTTTGTTGGTATAATTTGGAATATATGTTGGGTTGAGAATTGGAGAGGATAAGGTGTATTCAAGGACTTTATTATTGTAATTTGAAATTTATTTTGAGTTAGAATATTAAAGTATTTGGAAGGTTGAAATTTGGTTGAAATATTCTTTGTTGAGTTGGAGTTAAAAGGAGCCATAGGGATATTGTTATTT
This sequence comes from Wollemia nobilis, assembly GCA_028583015.1. NCBI lineage: Eukaryota > Viridiplantae > Streptophyta > Pinopsida > Araucariales > Araucariaceae > Wollemia > Wollemia nobilis. The sequence goes on along the minus strand of JAQPPZ010016436.1, from coordinate 13,529,109 downwards.
TGCTTGAGTGAGTGAATGATTTATTGATTGGGATTTAATTTTTAAAGGAGTAATAAGGTGTATTCAAGTCTTGAGACTTTATTGTGTTTTTTGTGTATGGTGAAATATTTTTTAAGATAAAATATTCTTGTGGATATTTTGAGATAGACTATTGTTGTCTAACCTAGAGTTGGCAAAGGATTTGGTTGTGAGTAAAACAAGTTTTGAAGACATATCTCCATCAAAACAATAAGGTATGGGCACATCAACCTTTGATTAAAATGTTGTTGGATTAAATTTTATGAAATATAAGGTGGAGTGAAAAGGATTGTTTGATAAGCATTGTTGGAAATATTTGAGTGAGTTTTTATATGACTGATTGGTGAATGTTTAGAGAACATTGGAGTTAGATATTGAAGATTATTTGATTTAGGGTTTGAGACCCACATTGTGCTCTTTTTTGGAAGAATTATGAAAATAATTGTTTAGGGTTTGTAAGCAAGTTGTGTTTCATTGATTGAATGATTGAGTGAAAGTTCTTGAGCATTGGTTTTGAGTGATATTAAAAGTGAATGTGCAAACATTAGAAATCAGATTTGTGAAAGCAACAAACTTAATGATTGAGTATAACATATTGAGTTTTTTATAGAGTACATCATTCTCTATATGTTCCATAGGTTAAACGAATTCTAAATAGAATATGTCTACATTACTTCAAGTTAAATGAATTACTTTGAAGATTAGACAAAGCAATTGGTAGCATTATGTGCAAGATTTAGATTGATTGAGCATATCGTGTGAGTTGTATTGAGCATGTGTTTGAGCATATTTGAGTAAGATGTCATTAAATCTTAAGGATATATTTGAGTAAGCTTTTGTGAAAACTTAAGGACATATTTGAGTAGGCTTTTGTTAAAGCTTAAGGACAAATTTGATTAAGCTTTTTTGAAATATTATGGATAGATTTGAGCAAGATTTTGTGAAATATTATAGGCAAATTTGAGCAAGCTTTTGTGAAAGCTTATAGGAAGACTTGGGCAAGTCTTGGTAAAGACTTGTAAGTAGATTTGAGACAAGTCTTGGTGAAGACTTAGGAGCAGATTGAGCAAGTTCTTGAGAGTACTTAAGAGTAGATTTGAGGTAAGTCTTGGTGAATACTTGAGAGTATATTGGGCAAGTTCTTGATAGGACTTGAGAGAAGATTTAAGGTAAGTCTTTGTAAAGACTTGAGAGAATATTGAGAAAGTTCTTGAGAGGACTTGAGGATAGATTTTAGGCAAGTCTTGGTAAATACTTGAGAGCATATTGAGAAAGTTCTTGAGAGGACTTGAGAATATATTTGAGGTAAGTCTTTGTGGATACTTGAGAGAAATTGATTTATTGATTAGTTCAAGCTTTGTGTTAAGGCTTGGGGTAAATTTGAGTAGATTTGATTTGTGATTGGATCAAGCTTTATGATAAGGATTGAGGATAGATTTGAGGATAGAGTTTGGTGTATATTTGAGCACAAATTTATGCTAGACCTGAGATAGAATTAGAGCAAATTTGTACTAGATCAAGAACAATGTTTGGTTCAAATATGAGATAAAGTTAAGAGTAAGCTTTGGAGATGATACAGTAGAGGACTATAGTCTGTAGTGGATAGAGATCCATTATCCAGGGCAATTAGGATAGAGGTCTTATGTGGAGAGAGATCCACAAGCCAGTGTAGTGGGGGTAATAATATTCTAGAAGATCACCAACCAGAGCATAGGAGAAAGAGTTCTCCTATGAATAGATATCCATGAACAAGAGCAAAGGAGAAATATTTCTCCTATGGATAGAGTTCCATGAACCAGAGTAAGTGAAAATAATTATCCTTTGGAGTGTGATTTGTGAAGCAACTAGGAAGATAGAGTTCTTTTATGGAGAGAGATCCATAAACTAGTTGGGGAGATAGAGTTCTCCTAGATCAAGTTCCACGAACTAGAGAAAAAGGGAAAGGTTTATCCTATGGATAGAGATACATAAATTAGAGCATTAGGGGATTGGTGTCTCATTTGGACAAAGGTCCATAAACATTGTAATAGGGAAGTGATTCCCAAGAGATTTGTTGAGAAAATTTAGTAGAAAGTTTTTCTCCATGGACTAGCCCACATTGGGTGAGCCACATTAAATTGGTATTTGTATTGTGTGTGATGATTTATGCATTGCTTTGATTAATACATTTGATATTGCCATTGATTATATTGGATAATATTTTTTGGGAAAGAAAAGTAAAAGTTGATCTTATACTATTCACCCCCCTCTCAGTATAAGCTTGTGTTCTTCAAGTATTGCATTGTAAAAGGAAAGTGAATCGAGGAATAAGAAAATATAATATTTATTGGTTTGCTTCCATGTATTGTATTTTCATGTGAATGGAGGGTTTTACCGATTATTTCTTTTTATCATAGTTTTTATGTGAATGGAGGGCTTTGCAGCTTATTTCTATTTATCATAGTTCTTATGTAAATAGAGGGTTTTATAGGTTTATTTTTATTTATCTCAATTTTTATGTGATTAGAGGTATTTGTTCTGACCTCTTATAGCTAGGACTCACATCACTAGAAAATTCATATCTTCATAATGATAGGTCTCTCATCATAGAACTTCTCAATGATGCAATCTTTGCATTACCGAAGTCATCCGAATCCAAAGAATCGAATAATAGATCCAACATAACTTTGTTTTTTAAAATTTCAAAATGTGAGAAAGGGAGAGGTGTAGAGATCATGTTTTTCATGCCAAAAGGTGCTCCAATTCCCTTGTCATTTAAACTTGATTTCCCATGTACCAATAACAATGTTGAATACTAGACCCTAATATTGGATCTCCAAAAATCTATTACCATGAAGATAAAAAATCTAAACATATTTGGTGACTCCCTACTCATAGTCAACCAGGTCAAAGAAATCTATAAATGTAGGTGTTCTATCCTGTAAGTGTCTAAGGAACTTGTGGATACTTATTTAGCCTAATTGGAGTGGTATGCCATCAAGGTAGTCCCTCGTACATCAAATCGATTTGTGGATACTATGGCCTCTTTGGGATCCTTAATCCCTCAAAATTCATCCATTGAATTCACTACCATCTAGGTCAATATGCTCTCACAATTTACGATGCTGCATGAGGCTTAAAATAATCATGAATCAATCAACATGATTCATATAGAACCAAACCATGAATGGTTCTATAAAGCTAGAGAATTTCTTATAAAGGCATCCTAGGGATCATTGATCTCGTAGGATCCCTTGTATAATGGTACTACCATTCACCATAAGGTTGTTTTCCAATCTACATTTGTGCAACTCGAATCACAATGGAAATAATTCGTTTAGTTAGTTGATGCTATTGCTTATCAAGATTGGCTCACCCAATTACAAGATTATGTGAAGCTTAGTATCATCCGATAGGGATTATCACATGTTGTAAAAATAGCATTCAAATAAAAAGTGATCAGATATGTATTTTTAGGAGATATCTTGTATCGATGGAGCTACGATGGAATTCTCCTTCATTATCTCAGGATCCAATAATCAACTTGGATGATTTCGTAAGCTCACAAAAGTACATACGATGGCCATTTCAATGGTATGGCCATTGTTAAGCACATCCTTTGAATGGGTTATTATTGTCCCACCATGGAGAATAATTGCTACGCATATGTCAAAAAATACATTAAATATCAACACCATGCTAATCTTATGCACTTGCCATTGTAGGCCTTACAATAGATCCAAGCAACTTGGCCATTTTATTAGTGGTGTTTTGATCTAATTGGTAATATCTCTCCCTATTATTTAGGATGACACACATTTATCATAACGACCACTAAGTATTTCACCAAATGGGTGGAAGTAATGCCTCTAACCTCTATGACTAGAGCCCATATTGTGAATTTTATACTCCATAATATAAAATGTCATTTTGGGATCCCATCCAAGATCATTTCAAATAATGACACTTCATTTAAAAATAAAAGTATGAGGGCTTTAACATCCAAATGCAATATTCAACACAAATTTACAATACCTTATTATTTGCAAGCTAATGGGTAAGTAGAGGCCTCTAACAAGACAATAGTGGCCATACTAAAGAAAATTGTAAAATATAATCATAAGGATTGGCACCTTAAATTACCTCTTGCTTTATGGGCTTATCGAACTAGCATATGGACACCCACTAGGGCAACCCTTTTTTTGCTAGTATATGGCACTGAGGCCATTATGCCCTTGGAATTGAAAATTCCATCATTGTGTGTCTCATTGAAAGATTTCATTGATGATGAAATTACGTGACAAGCTCACCTAGATCAATTAAAACTTCTTGATGAGCGATGATTGAATTCTCTTGAGCATCTCTGAATTTACCAAGATCATCTTAAATGATTTTACAATAATAAATTCCATCTTCTAGAATTTAAATTTTGGGATCTTGTGCTAAAATATAACTAACAAAACTCAAACTTGCCACCTCATTTGTGAGACAAATTTGTGGCTAATTAGTTTGGCCCCTTCATCATATCAGAGAAGATAGGACTTGGAAATTATCGCCTAACATTGCTAGAAAGTTTTGAAGATCCTGAACCTCTCAATATTCTTTATTTAAGAGCATTTTATCCATAAAATCCAAAAACAATAAAAAAACATCAAAATCTAAAAAATGAGAAAACAACAAAAACATAAAAACAATTCAAAACATCAAAAATACAAAAAAATTATGTTTGGCATTTCAGTACATGCATCCATTAATTACATTGCATTAGGTATTTTCATCCAATGCATTTGCATTGGGATAGGTCATGTTTTCATTATTACGGAAGACACCATGTTTTTATGCCAATCATGCATCCTCAAAATCATCATCATTCATATTTCTTGTGAGAAAATATGTTTTATAACACAACTTATGAGTTGCTATCAAGTGTATACTAGTTTTTTTCGATCATTCAGCTATCCCTAGTTGTCTTTTCAGATTTTGTAGAAATCTATATTGGCTTTAAAATATGAGGTCTAGTTTTTATAGTGTCTTGTATATCTCAAAATTCCAACACAATTTTAAACATTAACAATCCTAGTTTGAACAAGAAAAGATGATACTACAAAGTGATCGTGGTTACCTTAAGCAAAAGGTTTCTCTTGCTCATCTTATCATGTGTGCATGGTATAGAGTATTTATTATTTGCAAAAGGACAAGCTCACCACTACCCAATAAATCCCTTGTTTTTATACAAAATGAGAAAATTATCAAGAAATAAAGCAAAATAAACAGTGATTTTTATCACTAAGCATGAGCATGTATCCCAAGCAATTAAAATAAAAGAAGGGGGTAGTAAGCTTGAATTCCTAGAATCTTCAGTATTCAACCACCATGGGGTGATCTTCATTACAGTAATGGAATCAATTAAATCCACCTAGAAATTAAGTATCCCTATGCATGGCAATATGTCTGTCACATTAGCAACCTTATTTTTTATAGACTAATGTTAGCTTATGGATGAGCTAGCTTTAGGTGGATTATATTTTGTAGTAGTATATTCTAACTGCATTTAAACTTAGGATCAAGATGATTGTTGGAAATTTGATTTATTTTATGTTTTCATTGATTCCATATGGATCATTGATGTCACATGGATCACATTGAGTTTTGGTGGCAAAAGCACTTCATAAATAATCATTTATGATATTTTGGAAAGCATGGATATATACAGGTTTTTTGTGAAAACCAAGGTAGGAAAAATAAAATGTTTTATTTAAAACAATTAATTAGAGATTTGAAATGGGTTTTTCCTAAAACCCAATTTGGATTTTTGTTTCATCGAAAAAGGTGCCCCGGTGATGGAGATATTTAATTTTAAATATTTAGTTTAAATTTTAATTTATTTAAAATTTAAATTTAAATTTTAAAATTAAAAATAAAAGGAATCCGTCGACATCATAAAATATGAGGGAGAAGACTATATAAAAGGATGCCTAAGGTTTATTAATCTGAAGCTTGTTCTCGAGAATTAATGCAATTGTTGGAAAGCAAAAAGAGCTTGTGTGTTGAATTTGAAGCGTGTGCGAAAAAGGCTTGTGAAAGGTTTACAAAATTTCAGGTTTGTTGAAGAAACATTCATGGAGGATAACCAAGCGTGTAGGCACCTTTGGCATAGTGGTTTGTGCGTTGTGTATGAATCAGGAGGTCCTGCGATCGAGTCTCACCGGATATGCTTGCTGTGTTGAAATGCTCGAAGCGCTTTTAAGTTTTCGAAGGGCATATAATATTAAGGTATTTATTTTGATTCGTGCCCATTTGAAAACATGAGGGCATGTTTCCCAATGGTGGATTTGTCATGGTTAAGGCACTAATCAAGGAGGCATCGAGGGATCGAATCCCATCAAGGACAAAGGCAAGTTAATATTTTTAATATTTTATTTTTCTAAAGTTGCCCTAGGAGAAATAAGGATTGTGATGTTCTTTTTGGAAGTATATCATATTATATATCATTGGAAAGATTATTTCGAGGGCTATTTGATTAACTTACTTAGAGGAAGAAATAATGTGTGTGTAAAGAGATATTTCTGATTTTGTAAAGGGGTTCAAAAGTGAAGGTTGCTTTGTTCTTTTTCAAAGGGGATTAATTCTTTTATGAGGGGATATGGTGTATTTTATTGAGTAGGAGTAATAAGATGTTATTTGGATATTATTATTATATTAATAAAGATCTATAATCCTTATTGAAATTTGAAAAATAAAGTTTGTTGAGTGTAGCAGATTTAGGAGTAATAAATTTGAAATATTCTCCATTGAATTTGTTTATGGTGGTTGATTTATGAAATATAATTGGATAGAAAAGGATTTATTGTGGTTTCCTTTTTGAAAGTGGTTGCTAAATGCTTCAAGTTTTTCTGGTTTGAGAGTTGTGATTAAACCTTGTTTTATAAGCATTGTTTTTGAAGCCCATTGCTTGTACAAAGAACTTGAACTTGAGTTAGAGGATAACATGAATATCATTTTTATGTGAGATTTGTGGTTACGCATTGTTGGAAACATTGCGAGTTGATTGATTAATGCTTTAAATAGGGTTTGTGAGAAAAAGTTATTCCTTGTGGTGATTGGTTGAGTTGAGTTGATTGAGCCTAGTCAAGTGATTGTGTGAAGTGGTTGTTCAAGTTCCATGAAATAAACTTCTATATTCTGATTTGATTTGAGTTTGAGTTGAGAAAGAAATTGAGTTTGTGAATAGAACATATTGAGTCTCTAACAATTCTCTTTATGCTTCTATAATATTGAGCTGAGTTGAGATTGATTTGAGTTGAGAAAGAAATTGAGTTTGTGAATAGAACATATTGAGTCTCTAACAATTCTCTTTATGCTTCTATAAGATTGAGATGAGTTGAGATTGATTTGATTTGAGTTGAGTTGAGATTGATTTGAGTTGAGATCATTGTGGATCATTGTTGTCATCCATTGAAGAGTGCATTGCCATTCATTGTGAGTTCATCATTGAGCCTTGCCTTCATAGATTTGTGGATGATATTTGAGTGCTACTTGAGCATGATTGATTGAGCCTTTGAGAAGGCTTTTGGGACAAATTTTTGGACATATTTGAGGCAACTTTTATGCATGATTGATTGAGCCTTTGAGAAGGATTTTGGGATAAATTTTTTGATAGATTTGAGGTAGCTTTTGTACATGATTGATTGATTCTTTTGGGATATATTTGTGGACATATTATAGAGAAGATTTGAGCAAGTTCTTTGTGAGATTGTTGAGTAGATTTTGAGCAAGATCTTGATGAGCTTGCTAAAGCAGATCTGAGCAAGTTCTTGGTGAGCTTGCTGAGTAGATTTTATAAAATTATTTGTAAGCTTTCTAGAGAATATTTGAGAAAGTTCTTGGTGAGCTTGCTTGAGCATATTTGAGCAAGTTATTGGTGAGCTTGCTGGAGAATATTTTGAGTAGGTTCTTGGTGAGATTGCTGAAGTAGATCAGTGGATTACCTAGCTGAGTAGATCAGTGGATTGCCTAGCTGAGCAGATTAGTGGATTGCCTTATTGAGCATATTAGTGGATTACCTACCTAAGAAGATCAGGACTACCTAACTAAGAAGATAATTGGATTGCATTTCTAAGTAGATAAGTGCATTGCTTAGAAAAGAAAATCAGTGGATTGCCCACCTAAGCAGATTCATAGACATCCTAGCTTTGAGTAGATTAAAGTAATCATTTGTATTGGGATAAGGATCCCTATTTATTTGTAAAATATTATAAGGATATTATCTTGTGGACTAACCCACATTTGAGGAACCACATTAAATATTATTTCTCAATTGTGTGTGGTGATTTGTGCTCTTGCTTACTATTGCTATCTATGTTATTAATGCACACTACTATATTTGGTTATTGCAATTAAGGATACTAATTGATATTGGTTTAGGAAGAAAGTAAAAATTGGGTGCTACACTGTTCACCCCCCCCTCCACCCTTAGTCTAAGCTTGTGTTCTTCAATTGATATCAGAGCAGGTTCCTTCAGAAAGACTAATAGATTGAGGGCATATTCTACAAGAACACAAATGAATTCATAGAATGGATCATCTACAAGTAAGGCTCCACTATTTTATGGTAACAATTATGCTTTATAGATCATAAGAATGAAGAACTACTTGATATCATAAGGATATGAGGTATGGTATATGGTTGCAAAAGAGTATAAGGTTGAAGGTGATCTCGAGGTAGATAGGACTATCAAGAAATTGGTTGAGATAAATGCAAGGGAAATGAATTGTATTTTGAGTGGGCTATGTGAGATAGATTTTTTAAAGGTCATGGTATGTAATTCAGCTAATGAAATGTGGACCAAGTTGTGGAATACCTATGAAGGAGATTCCAAGGTAAAGTTTGCAAAACTACAAACTCATAGAAAAATATTTGAGGAATTGAAAATGGAAGACTCTGAATATATTTCAAAGTTTTTACTTCGAGTTGATGAGATTACTAACACCATGAGAGGTCTAGGATTTGAGATGAAAGAATAAGATGTTACTCAAAAGGTTTTGAGATCACTTTCCATGAAGTATGATGTAAAAGTTTTAGCAATAGAAGAAACAATGGATATCAACAAGCTAACAATGGAAGAACTACAAGGAACTCTCATAGCTTATGAGATGAGGATAAGTAAGCATTAGGTTCCAATAAAATAAATTGCATTCAAGGATTCAAAGAAAAAGAAAGGGAAAGTTGCAGAGACAGATAGAGATTCATATAATGATGAGGAAGCTAACTTCATCAAAATAAAAAAGGACTTAAGAAATTACAGGGATATGAATAAAGTCAAATGCTACAAGTATGGTGATTTTTGTCACTATGCAAACAAGTGTCCACATGAAGAAATCAGTGATGATGAAAAACATGGTCACAAAAGAAAAGAATATGGAAAGCATTAGCATGACAAAGATGACAGATACAAGTAAAGCAAGTATGAGAAGAAGAAATTTTTTCGTAAGACAAAGAAAAATTTCTACATTGAAGAAGCAATTGATAACTATGGATCATAGTGATAGGGACAAGCTAGATGATGAAAAGGAAGACCATATATTCCTAGGAATATAAGGTGAAATAGTTTATGTGTGGTCAAAGAGATCATAGATAAGGATATTGCAATGGCTTTAGTGATAGTGAAGATGAGATGACACATCAAGGAAACAGGTATGGTCAAAGAAATCATGAGAGTTTGTTTGCTATAGAAGATTATAATGATATTAGTGATAGTGAAGATGAAGAATAGTTTTTCTATGGGATAAAAGAAGTAGAATAAGAGCATTCACTTCAAACAAAAGTTAAACAAGAGAATATTATAAGAAAGACAGAAGTCTCAGTTTATCTAAAGGAAGACTTCAATGATATCCATGAGAAACTACAAGAGGTTAAGGAGAATCTAAAAGAAGTGAGATGTTCCATACTTGAGAAGTTTGATCCATAACATGACTCAAAAGGTCAAGATATTTTCACTAATAAGGAAACATGTATTTCAGAGACAATAAATATGGATGCCAATTTTCTATTTGACACAAATGATGAGAAATAATAGGAAGGTTCCAAAGCACCAAATGTCTCATATTTCAGGTTTGGGAAATCACACTCAAAAGGAAAGGGAGTTCTAAAATATTAAAGCAAGGAAGCACCTAATATTTATGAAGAAAGTTCCAAAATTCCTATGGCTGCAAACATCCAGTTTGGATCTTGTTTTGAGATATATGAATCAAGTTCAAAAGGAAAATAAATTCTTGAAAAGGAAAGCAAGGAAGAAATTAAGGAAGAGAATTTAGATACTACAAAGGAGGTTCAATGATACAATGCACAAGTAAAAAATTATCACAAGTATAATGGTCACGAAAGGTATGAGGAACCAAGGCATGAACAAAGGGCTTTTCAAGGACATTGTTTTTCTTGTAATGGATTTGGACACAGGGCTATACACTGCAGGGTCTATGGATCAAAGAAGTTTGATTTTTCTAGAAAGAACTTCAAAGGAAGAAGGTATGGTTTTCAAGGACATTGCTTCTTATGCAACATGATTGGTCATAGAGATTCTCAATGCAAATAAAATGAGCAACATGGTTTTGGTTTTAGAGCTACATAATTCAGAATTCATGGTCATAATGATTATGAAAATAAAACTTCACAATACAAGGTTTAAGAAATGAATGGATATGGAAATTATTTGAAGAAAGAATTCAGGATATGGGCACCATCCAAAGGCTACAATATCAAGTGTTTTAATTACAATAACTTTGGATATATTTCAAAATGGTCTAGGACTCAATTCCAAACAATTTCAAGGCAATAAGGTCAAACAGGTTCAAGACAAGAAGATCAAGTAACTCATCAATAAAAGGATATCAAAAAAATATGGAAGGAAGTTGACAGAGAAAATAAACAATGTAGTATGGGAGTAAAAACATTCCCACCCCAAAATTAATCACCTCAATAGAGAAGGTGGTGAGGGGGCTAAGCTTAAGAGTCATATCTTTTAGCCCCATAGGTGTCCCTTTTGCTATTGATGTCAAAGGGTGAGAGATTTGAGTAAGGGAGAGAGAATTGAGTTAGGGGGAGAAACCTCAAAAGAGAGCATTGAGTTAGGGGGAGCAGCATACAAAGAGAGCATTGAGTTAGGGGGAGAAGCCTCCATAGAGAGTATTGAGTCAGGGGAGTAGCTTTGATTCTCAGAGATGATTTTTTTAGTTATTGTGGTGATTTGCATTAGAGGTGTTGCCATCAATGACAAAGGGGGAGATTATTGGTAATTTGAGTTATTTTATGTTTTCATTTATTCCACATGAATAATTTATGTCACATGGATCACATTGGGTTTTGGTGGCAAAAGCACTTCATAAATAATCATTTATGATATTTTGGAGAGCATGGATATATACAGGTTTTTTGTGAAAACTAAGGCAGGCAAAATAAAAGTTTTTATTTAAAACCATGGATGGAATATTTGAAATGGGTATTTCTTAAAACCCTAGTTGGATTTTCGTTTCATCGAAAAATGTGCCCCAATGATGGAGATATATAATTTTAAATATTTAGTTTAAATTTTAAATTACTTAAAATTTAAATTTAAATTTTAAAATTAAAAATAAAAGGAATCTGTCGACATCATCAAATATGAGGGAGAATACTATATAAAAGGATGCCTAAGGTTTATTAATATGAAGCTTGCTCTCGGGAATTAATGCGATTGTTGGAAAGCAAAAAGAGCCTGTGTGTTGAATTTGAAGCTTGTGCAAAAAAGGCTTATGAAAGGTTTACAAAATTTTGGGTTTGTTGAAGAAAATTTCATGGAGGATATCCAAGCACGTAGGCACCTTTGACCTAGAATTTTATATGCTGTGTATGAAGCAGGAGGTCCTACGATCGAGTCTCGTCGGAGATGCTTGCTGTGTTGAAACGCTCGAAGCACTTTTAAGTTTTCGAAGGGCGCAGGAAAATTAAGGTATTTATTTTTATTCGTGCCCCTTTGAACACGTGAGGGGGTGTGGCCCAATGGTGGCTTGGCCATGGTTAAGGCACTAAGAAAAGAGGCATCGAGCTATCTAATCCTATCAAGGACAAAAGCAAGTTAATATTTTTAATATTTTATTTTTCTAAAGTTGCCCTAGGAGAAATAAGGGTTGTGATGCACTTTAGGAAAAAGAGAGATTTCTGGTGATTTTATTTTTGGAAGTATATCATATTATATATCATTGGAAATATTATTTCGAGGGATATTTTATTAACTTACTTAGAGGGAGAAATAAGGTGTGTGTAAAGAGATATTTCTGATTTTGTAAAGGGGTTCAAAAGTGAAGGTTGATTTGTTCTTTTTCAAAGGGGATTAATTCTTTCATGAGGGGACATGGTGTATTTTATTGAGTAGGAGTAATAAGGTGTTATTTGGATATTATTGTTGTGTTATTAATCAAGATCCCTAACCCTTATTGAAAGTTGAAAAATAAATTTTGTTGAATGTGGCAGATTTAGTGGACAACTAATAAGGCATCAAAAAGGTATGAGCAATAGCCTCCATTGCCTTTGTTTATGGTGGTTGATTTCTGAAATATCATTGGAGATAAAAGGATTGATTTTGGTTTCTTTTTAGAAAGTGGTTGGTTGAATGCTTCAAGGTTTTCTAGTTTGAGAGTTGTGATTAAACCTTGTTTTATAAGCATTGTTGTTGAAGCCCATTTCTTGTACAAAAGACTTGAACTTGAGTTAGAGCAAAACATGAGTATCATTGTTATGTGAGATTTGTGGTTGAGCATTGTTGGAAATATTTTGAGTTGATTGATTCATGCTTGAACTAGGTTTTGTGAGAAAAATTTATTCCTTGTGGTTATTGGTTAAGTTGAGTTGATTGAGCCTAGTCAAGTGATTGTGTGAAGTGGTTGTTCAAGTTCTATGAAACAAAATTCTATATTCTGATTTGAGTTGAGTTTGAGTTGAGAAAGAAATTGAGTTTGTGAATAGAACATATTGAGTCTCTAACAATTCTCTTTATGCTTCTATAATATTGAGCTGAGTTGAGATTGATTTGAGTTGAGTTTGAGTTGAGAAATAAATTGAGTTTGTGAATAGAACATATTGAGTCTCTAAAAATTCTCTTTATGCTTCTATAATATTGAGCTGAGTTGATATTGATTTGATTTGATTTGAGTTGAGATTGATTTGAGTTGAGATTATTATGGATAATTATTGTCATCCATTGAAGAGTGCATTGACATTCATTGTGAGTTCATAATTGAGCCTTGCCTTCGTAGATTTTTGGATGAGATTTGAGTGCTTCATGATTGATTGAGCCTTTAAGAAGGCTTTTGGGACAGATTTATGGATATATTTGAGGTAGCTTTTATGCATGATTGATTTAGCCTTTGAGAAGGCTTTTGGGATATATTTCTAGACATATTTGAGGCATATTTTGTACATGATTGATTGAGCCTTTTGGGATAGATTGTGGACAAATTTTGGAGTATATTTGAGAAAGTTCTTTATGAGCTTGCTGAGCATATTTTGAGCAAGTTCTTGGTGAGCTTTCTAAAGTAGACCTAAGCAAGTTATTTGTGAACTTGCTAAGCAGATTTGAGCAATTTCGTGGTGAGATTTTTGGAGAAAATTTGAGCAAGTTATTGGTGAGATTGTTGAAGCATATTTTGAGCAGGTTCTTGGTGATCTTGCTGAAGCAAATAAGTGGATTGCCTAGCTGAGCAGATCAGTGGATTACCTATCTAATAATATCAGTGGATTGCCTTACTGACCATATCAGTGGATTGCCTACCTAAGTAGATTAGGATTACCTAGCTGAGTAGATCAGTGGATTGCCTTACTGAGAAGATTAGTGGATTGCCTAGTGGAGCAGACCAATGGATTGCCCACCTGAGAAGAACAATGGATAGCCTATCTTTGAGCATATCAAAGTAATAATTTATATTAGTATAAGTATCCCTATTTCTTTGTGAAATATTATAAGGATATTATGTTGTTGACTACCCCACATTAGGGAAACCACGTTAAATCTTGTTTATCAATTGTGTGTGGTGATTTGTGCTCTTGCTTACTATTACTATCTATGTCATTAGTGCACACTGCTATATTTGGTTATTGAAATTAAGGACACTAATTGATATTGGTTTGGAAAGAAAGTAAAAAGTGGGTGCTATAATATTCACCCCCCCTCTCAGTATAAGCTTGTGTTCTTCAATGATCATATCGTGATCCTCATTACAGTAATGCGTTGAATGAAATACACCTAGAAATGAGGTGGTCGTATGTCTTATATAATATATTCACTTTACACACACAAATAGTGAATATCTTGGTCTTCTTAACAAATTTTTATCTCTCAGGAGTCTTGTGTAGTCATTATACAACTTTTTAATTGATCAACAAGGGTGTTTTGAGTCTCATGGAAAACCTCAAAAATTCCCTTATAGCACCAAATCATCTCATCAAACAATCACAAATTTTCCTTATGAAATTTTATTTATTAAGAGGTGTTCATAGAATAGGATAGATACTGGATGGATATCAACAATAATATATAAACGTCCACTGACTATTTTATGCATATATTTTTGTTTACAAAAGCTTATAGGAAAAGCCAATACATCTCATACCATTTCATCTCACATATGGATGTTTAAATAATTATTCTTATGAAAAATTTACCATTTTAATTCATGATTTTCACACATTTTGTGGTGTCTTCCATTATTTTACTACACATTAGATCCATTCCTTATATTTTAAGTGATTATAGAATACATATTCATTTGCATTAGACCATCCACATAAATTTAATGCATTTCATTCACCATTTCATATAAACATGAATTAAATGCATCATCAATAACACAAATCTAAACATACATTTAACATTTATCATTGCATACATATAAGCATATATATTAGAGCATCTACACATCTAGATCATAACATCTAAACATACATCTATCATCTAGCTATCATATGTCATCAATACATCACATACATATAGCATAATAAAATCATCATCTAAGCATCACATTACATACATGCATCCATAAACATAAAAATAAAGACATGATACACAAAATGAGCCATCAAATAGTATCATATATGTGTCAAAGTACATAAAGGTACAAAAATACCTACAACCAACAACTATGTAGGTCCTTAGACATTACACTAAAAAATAATATAGACAACAATATATCAAATGGGGCCTACACCCCTTGAGTCACCTCTACCCTCAGCTCTATCTCTACAAGATTACCTAGATATAGTACCTACTAATCTATCAGATCACACACCAAACCTGTGATTGGGCCACAATGATGACTACCCATACTCATTCTACCTACTTTGTTGAGAGCCCGTATTGTAGACCTAGCTGGCATAGTACCATCACATAGTCTAATATCAGTATCTAGAACCACAATATAAGTTTAGTCTATTATGCACTATGCCCCATCATCTACTATGATATCCCATAGTCTCTTGATATCTATATACCCATCTAAGGTTTTTGATCCATGAGTTACTGGAGTGAATGGTACAACTTGAGCTCTAGGAGCCAATGCTAGCTATGTATTAAAAGAATATACCTTGATGGTATTGGTTGCCAATTGGATCCATAGACTATCTATCATTGTAGTGGTAAAATAAATCAGGATCTAAAGAGTATTACTCTCCTTCACATACCCTTGCCACTATTGCTACCTTACACTTAGCTATCTCTAAGCCATTATGAGACTAGTCTCTCACTTTGTAAGCTATATATGGGAAGCTTGTAGCTGCTACTCTAGAATTTGTACTTGTGTTCATAGTTGTTCCACCTCATCCTCTAGGGCATCCCCATCATCTTGAAAATCATCCATATATCTTTTTTTCTATCCCCACTCACACTTTTTACTGTGACACACTCGTCACCCATCATTATCTCTTTCCTCACCTATTAATGCCTCCCTAGATCCTCCTAAGCTACCGTCACCTTGTCATAGCTGATAGGTCCACCAAGTTTCATACTCTATAGTGATCCCTAGGTCCTTTGCACCTGTATCATCAATAGGAGGGTCCACCTCGTCTACCAACCCTATCATTTGTGGCACTATGAGCTAGATCTCTACATTTCGGTGTTGATAGAGAACTAGGTCCTTTAGCACATCCTAAACTATGCCAAACTACATAGTGACCCATGAGTAATGAAAGTACTCTCTCTCCTTTCTGTGTCACCCCACAAGCCATATATCACACATCACTCTATTCAAGTATCCACCTACCTCAACCTAAATAGGATAGCCTAGGTACGATCTCCATATGATATCACATTGTTGCAGTCCTATTAGAGATCTAATATAGTGAGTTAGTCCACCTACATGTGGATGGATTCAGCTAGTCTTGGCATCCTATGGCCACCATGTAGTGTATAAATGATCATCGTATTCCAGGTCAGCTATAACCAATGGTAATTCACTAGGTTGATCTATCCAAATATGCTCCCAACTCCAGATCTATAGCAATAGATTGTATCCCAATCCCACTCATCCTATTATGTGAAATCATATAGTTCATTGTATAGATGATCTAGCAGTGTGCTCCCCCACACAATAATAAAAGGTCATTATAGGTCACACTCTAAAAGGTCCTACACCATGTCTAGGAGGTTCCAAGGGAACCTCACTCCTGAATATTAGGGTAATAGCACATTCAAGATGATGTAAATTACTACCATCTAACACCAAGAGAATATGTCCTCATCATACCAATATTGGATAGGCACCCTACCATCCTCTATATCACCTAGTCTCTTCTCAGATCTACCTCCAAATACATGAGCAAAAACTACCTCCTTAACTATAGTAGGAGAAGAAACGATAACCCTTACATCTATGGGAATCCTGTAAATATGGTAGACATCCTCAAATGTTTTTGTCATATCTCTAGTAGGAATATAGAAAGTATTAGTCCTTCTATCCCATAGACAAGCTAAGGCTATGAGGTATGACTGATATGACATCACTATTAGCAATCAAACAACATATTTGAGGTCAATCACCCCAAACCACTTCTAGTCATCCTCATCCAATGATGGGCGTAACTCAAGGAACATATTGGGATCTCTATCCTGAGCTGTCAGAGTCTAACATAAAGTAGAATGTAATTGAAATGAGGCATCAATCACTCATGAAAAAAATAAAACAAAAATAAATATCAACCAAAAATTAAAAAAAATAAACATAAGGTTCTCAGTCTCTCACGACATTGATGGTCACCACAGCCACCACCGACGTCGTCTATGGCCACCATCAACGATCAATTTTTTTACCATTAGGATTTGGACCTCATCGCCAACAGTGATGATGAACCCCATTTGACCAATCAGGTACCATTCTCATTAAGTGACCCCCATGTGGGGTCATTTCCCACCCCATAAAAGCAAAAATTTAAAATCCTAACTACCCTTAAGCTAACCTAAGCTAAATTATAACCTAAGGGGTGAAGTTCATTACCTATAGTTTAATGTGGTTTCTTAATACATTAATTAGTGAGGTTCATTTTAAAATGCACAAATCACAAGAATGAGATGGAGAGGTACCTTAGGAGCTCCGGCTCTACTGCTCATTAATGCTTTAGGTTGCTCTGTAATGGTGGGAGGGCCTGAATTTCAATAGCATCCCATGATATATTTTATTTCTTCTTCATCAAAGCTCACTATTCTAAAATACCAGTTAGAAATACTTAAAATGAAAAATACCAAAAATCCATTTTATATTTTTCAATTTTGACCACTACTCACTTTGAGAATAGTCGCAGTCGCCCAACCACAGACATCGATAGTGGCCACTAGATTTGTAGATCTCCATTAATGTATTTGATGATTATCAATAAAGAGTAATAAATACCATCATTTTCTCACCATAAGGAATTTTATATTGGACATTAATGCATATCTACCAATCCATAATCATAATAAATTACCAAAATTCACAAAAATAATTGAATAAAATAAAATTTTAAATGTGAAATATATCTAGTTATTTACCCCATACACTTGGTGGTTGCAGCGACTTGTGCTCCATGCAATCCATTAATATGAGTAAATTATCATAAGATCATTGATCCAAGTTATTCATTTATGACTTGAAATATTTTCACTTCATTCCCCAAGAAGGCTTTGCAGCCGGACTGCTCCATGGGAACAATGCAACCATTTCTTTTCTTCTATGAAATTTTCATCATATCATCAAACACAATGATTCATCACATGCTTCAATTGAATTACTCTCATCCTGATTTTCTAATAAGGCCATTGCAGCCAAACTACTCCATAGGATAGAGATGTACAATTACTCTTAATGATTGAAATCATAGTTTTAATAGGACCTTCCCTAAAAATAATAGTTATCATCTCACACTATCCAAATCAGTCATCTTGGTCAAGTGACTCATCGATTTTATCACTTGCAATTTTCCTCATCGACTTGTCTCTTGAGGAGGTAGTCATAATCATAACATTCATAATAAAAATCAACAATTAAATACCTAATCATGTTAATTGCATTTATCCAATGAATAATTGCTAACAACTATCATAAGCTTCCCCATTTGTAGGGGCAAAAGCAAAAAATACTGAACTAAATCTTTGGTAGTTTGTCCATCGGTCCTTGTATTTGCAAACAATGCGACTTGATCACCTTCAGACTCCATCAAAGTTTAAATCAAATATTAGCCACCATTCTATTGGAGGTAATTATTCAGATATGTATACTCTTTTCATGATTGGTGCATCTAAAGTTGACTAGATCAATGAACATCATTCAACCTACAATGTGGCTTTAGGTTATCTATGTTTGCTTATTGTAGTGTTTTCCCACAACACATCCTAAAAAGGGATATTTGTAGACACCTAAAACATTTCATGTTGAGAAGGCTACTCATGTGGACACCTGTTTATGCAATATGACTCACCTTGGATCTTTTAAATACCCAATAGTGGTTCTAACCACTCAATCAGGGAAAGCTAGTCCTATTCAACCTTGATTAATGACGTTGAGAGTGACCATAGGTTGGCCACACCTATCAATAGCTGCCATGGTTTGAGTCATTCCTATCAAAGGTGGCTGGTTTTGTAACAAACTCAGGCTACGTGAGCCAAGAAAAATTTGTTACAAGCAATGGTTTCTTGAGTGGTTACGCCTACAAATATTTCAAAAGCATCCATACAACTACTCCAGCCTAACCAATTCTTTATCTTGGCTTCTTGGAGAATATAGGATTCATATTTGGGAAGTCTATTCAAGGCATCCCAAAACAAGAGGAAAAGAGAGAGAATTCATGAGAAATTAGCGTAATGAAATGCTATTGAATTGAGATCCAAAAGTGCAAACCCTCACAAGCATCACGATGCTATTGAAATTGTGCTATGAAGCTATCCTTTGCATCCATGGAGATTTGGAGAGTTTGAAACCAATCTACATCGCTATTATTTATCTATTCACCATTAATTTGATCTAATTCAGTGATCAAAATGTATCTTGAGATATGAATGACCATTGCACATCAATTCAATGGGGGAATTGATCATCATCAAGCCTAAAAAGCATAGAACAAAGTCTTTGTCTCATGGTCACTATTTTTAATAGCAACCTACAGGAATCATCATCGACGTTAATAGTAGCTAATATAACCCATCAATCTAATCAGTAGTAGCCTCGGGATGATGTATCATTTCTTTTGTTTTAGTTAGTAGATCAGTCATTAGATGCATTTATTTGGTTTTCTAACATATATTAACTGTTTTACATTCAATATTTATGTCTTTATTTCAGTATTTCATTCAATTTTACATGTATTTAAGCATTTACTTTCTTCATTGCACCTATAAATAAACTAGCCTCTTCTTGAGAGGCTTTCAATGCTATTAATGTCTTTGGATTCTTTGTGTGTAGGTGATAGGTCTTTTGTAGGATTTAAGCATCATCAAGACCACCTTCCTTGACATCATAATGGAGATTTTATGAAGGAAACCCTCCTATAATAATATTTGAGAAATTTCAAAAGATTCTACTTGGAAGACATATATTCTTAAAATATTTTGTAATATCGTATCAATTTGGTATCCCTGAGAGGGACGTATTGTAACCCAATGTACAATGTCTTTTGAAAATTAATGAAAATGGCCAGTATCTTTATTCAAGTTATTTTTATCATGGTTACATAGATTGCTTTTATCAAATTGATATTGTTATTACAAGTTTATATATTTTTAGAGTCTTTAGGCAATTCATAGACATATTTGCCCAAATTTTACCATCCATCTGGGGGTTTTTCAAACACTCCCTCACCAACACCTTCCATGGATTATTCCATATGATAACACTTTACATCCATTTATCCTTGAGTGAATAGACCTGTGCTTGAAGGTTATGGATTCCTAGCCCACCACATTGAAATGGTCTACAATAATTGCTCCAAGAGACCATTGGGATGCCTCGTTTGACTATATTTATTGCCCAAAAAAACTCCCAAGTCATAATGTTCATATTATCATACCAAGCCTTGCTATGAGTCAAAAGAGAAGAGAAATAAACATGGAAGGGGGCTAAATGTTTTCCAATAATATGGATTTTAGCTACTTGAGACATTTCTAGAGATTTCTAGTAGTCCAATTTTTTGGTAAAATTATCCATACACCAATCCCAAATAGATTTGGATGAAATATCAAAAACAAAAGGAAACCCTAAATACTTAGAGATTTGTACTCTTTGCACTCACTTCCATGTTGTGGGTATCAAATTTGGCATATCATCAAATCCAAAGGGAATAAAATAGATCTTATATTCTTAGATTCTTTCACTAGAGGCCCTACAAAAGGTGTGAGTTATATGAACGATGTTCGTAAGATTTTTTTGATATACAAAAGGAAAAAGTATAGAATCATCTGCAAAGTGAGAGTTGATAAGCTGGAAGCCATTTGTAAGGGGGATACCTCTTATCCTCCCCAATTTAATTGCAGATTCCAATAGATAACCAAGTGCATCAACTATAATTACAAATAGATAGGGGACCAATGAGTAATCTTTCCTAACTAATATTTCCATAGAAATGTTGTTAGATAATTTTGTATTAAAAACCACTCTTGCAAAATATTTTGGAAAGAGGGAAGCTACCATATCGATGAATTTATTTCTAAAACCAATCTAGCAGAGCATGCTTAAGATTAAGGGCCACTCTAATCGATCATAAGCTTTGTCAAAATTAAGCTTAAGGTAAAGGCCCTTGAGTCCCTATTCTCAAGCCCACTCCATACCTTCCCAAGTTGTAAGGATATTATCCAAAATATATCAATCTTTTAGGAATCCTATTTGCTCTTGGCAAACAATTTTTGTATCCAATGGGAGAAGTCTTCTGGCCAGAGCCTTAGTCAAAATTTTATAATAGGAATTGAGTAAAGTAATGAGATGCCAATCAATATGTATATCTGGATTATGTCTTTTAGGAATGAGCCTAATCAATACTTGATTAGTGGCCTCCCCAAGGCCTCCAATATTAATAACCTCCTCACACATCTACAAAAAATTAGCTCCTATAGTCTACCATATGGTCTTGAAACATTCACTCAAAAGCCCGTCAATGCCTAGGGATTTTTCATTTACCAAAGAGATTAGGGCAGAATGAAGTTCATCCTATGAAAGAGGTTTGTCTAGAAATGCTCTATATTCTTTAGATACTTTGGGAGATATCCATTATTTGCAACATTCTCTAAAAAACTGAACTTCTATGTTGGGCCCTTCACTTTTTAAAAATGCTACAAACTGCTCTTGGATGAAGTATGGGAGGTCCTCCATCACAAATTTGTAGGCCATATTTAGGGTTTTTAATAAAATTTATCCTATTTGACCTATTCTTATTTTTAATTACATTAAAATGTTTTTAGAATTTTGATCACCCTCTCATATGCATTGAATATGTGCCCTTATTTGTGCCCCATGGGCTTTATAAGCTTGGATTTGCCTTACCTCTACCTATTTTTCACCTAACTACTTTTGAGAAGGCATACTACTAATACTTTGGCTGAGGTAGTGGTTGAGTTGGTCTACTTCTTTCTCTAATTCTTTCTCTTTTTTCTTGCGATGAGAGGCTAGGATTTTACCAAAAGCTCGAAGATAATCCACTGTTCTTTTTATGGCTTTCTCCCACCACATAATTCACCCTATCCCTCCCGAGGGCCTTGTCAAGAGATTTCACACTTTATTTATTCCATTAACACAATATTTGTGCTTGAGCAGGGAAGTGTTTAACTTGAAAGGTCAACTATTTTAGGATTTTCTTATGGTGGCACACAAAATACTCAAGGTAAGGGATATGATTAGAAATTAACACTAGATAGATTGGATGAGACAAATCATCTTGGATGATATCAATAATTTTTCCTACATATAAGTAGTCCAATATTTTCATTCTTAGAGCATCACCAGATCATACATTGCTCCAATTAATCCAAGCCCCATGATTTTTAGCACTCTTGTTCCAATTGGGATCATAAATATGTTAGGCCCTTATAAACCTAGACCATGATCTAGCCTCTTCTAGAAATTTGAGTGGAGTTCCACCCCCCAATATGTCTCCCTCCCAATCTATCATATTAAAATCCCCACCTATTATCCAATCTATTTCAATAAAATTCAAGCACATCCAATCCTAGAGGGTTACCCTTCTAGTTGCATCATTGGGTGCATAAACAACTGTAATACCCAATTTATTGCTACTAAATATTATTGTACACCACACTACTCCATGCATCGGTTCCTCTCTTGATAATAAATTAGAGACTCATATCTCATGAGAGAAGCATAGGACAACCCCCCTCACTTCATCATGATTCGTACACAAGGCCCTCTAAATCCTCTATAGGGTCTTAAAAGTATTCTTGAGTCTAAAATCTAAAATTTAACTTCTTGCAATAGTAAAATATACAGGTAAACTCTCTTGATGGCTATTTGGATAGGAAAACTATGTTATCACAACATGATGCCATGCACATTCCAAGACATGATTCTTGTAGACATCAATCAGAAATATTGTCACCTAAAGCACCATAGGCATTTTGGGTGGGTATAAATTGCATATAATAATTCAAAGTACATATTCCCTTAGATTGATGGGTGGTGAAGGAGGTATTGTTTTTTATTTTTTGAATTTACATGGTGGAATCGGTACCCGCCATGAATCTGGGCATGTTGTCCAGATTTTATGGCCACCACAGTATTTTGTACTGTCCATCCCCAAAGCCACCACACAGATCTTCGTGCAGTCCGCCCCTATAACCATAATGCCACAATCATTTTAAACATTTTACGTCGCTGAAAGCACCAGGAAAGGGACAAGCGTTCAGTCCGACGAGGCCCGAGATTGAACCTTGGACCTCTGCCCCCCTTTTGGGATTTGGATGAACCAATTGGTCTACACCTCAGACCTTACTATTACAATAGCACTACTCAGAGGTCCTTTCAACCAACGGAACTGCTGCGCCACATGTGAAGGAGGTATTGTTGGAGTAAGATTTGGTGGGATTATGGATCCATTTTTTATCTCCTAGGTTTTGGTATTTGGGGACACCTCTGGAAGGAGGGGGAAGCATCCTATGATGAGCTACATCTATTTTTCTCGTTATGTTGGGTTACCCAACCGTCCTTGATTGTTTTATAAGTATTTTTCTCCATAGGGGCCTCAAAAGCTGGAGGGGGCTGAAGTGATATGTGGGTAACTACCAATTTAGAAGCTTGGGGCATTGAATGAGCAGAGAGAGAGATCACATCATGAGAACTCAAAGGTTGTAAAGAGAAAATGTGAGGTTATATTTTAATTGCATAATGAGTAGCGATAGTAGGAGTACTAATAGGCTAGTTTTGTTGTTTAGGAGATCTCATAAAACAATTTTTAATCATATGGAATTGCTATCTAGCATAGAAACATGAGTTTAAAAATTTGATATAGTTAATATGTTGCTCAAATTGGATACAATAGGCTATGAATAAGATCCTACTCAAGAGGTTCTTAGATACATCAGTCTCAAACAATATGCATGAGTGGGAGTGCATGAAGTGTGATGACTGGGATGGGAGAAATAATGGCCTTCGAAAACCTAGTAGTAATCTAAGGTAAATACTTTGTGCATGCCAAGATTAAGAAAGGGAGTTCAAGATCAAATTAAATTTCATGTTTGATACATTCTCAAGATCAAATTAGAATGCCCAATGTTGTATAAAGACCAGTTGAATAGAAATAATCCAAGTGTCAAATATTAGGTCTTTTAAGCAAGAGTCTTTGGAGGTGAAAGTTATAAAAACAAAATATTTACCAAGGCGATGATGAGAGGCAATAATCCAACCCTTGGATTCTCAAAATTTGGTAAACCATCGATTGAGATCTTCATTAGAGGGATACTTCTGGAAAATACTAGAACAATAGTTCACACTTCTAATTATTTTATTTATTTTTTAGTAAAATCATCTTGCAATTCAAACTCAAAGGTACTTGACACTTTAGCTTGTTGATTTACCTATTCAGAGCTTTGATTTTCTCCTACATGTCTAGATTTGGATTTCCTTCTTTTGGTACATTTTGGACACCACCTCCTTGTTTAGATCCTTTAGGTCCATGGGCTAAGGGTACGAGGTCAACATTATTCTATCTTATGTTGGAATGAAGATCCTTCAGTTGAGTTGTTGGGGATGCTTGAGAACTTCTACCATTTAAAGTTAGGTTATTGAGGAATGCATGGGTGTAAGGGGATATAACATTGGATAACTTATAGAACATGAAACCCAATATGGTAGGGAAGCTTGAATGGAAGGGTGGATTGACGCCTTTAGAAATATCACTTCTATCATGTTCCTCTCTTGGAGTTACACTATTTTACATGTCATGGTAGCGGTATGGCTCATATTTGGAGGAAAATTTATGAGTAGGACTAGATATTTCCTCGGGCCCCAATTGATCATCCTCCCATTCTGGTTTGTAGGTCAATTTCTTCTTGAACTTAAATAAGGGGTGCACTAGAAATTTTCTAGAAGGTGAAACGAAGAGCTCCTCATCTTGTGACTTAACCTCTCTATGGTTATGAGAGATAGAACTAGAAGTCAGTATACTAAGCTCATTATCTTTCTTATTGAGTGAAACTATATGAATCCCACCATAACTGGTATGTGATGCACCATCTAAAGCAAAGAACCCATAGTCAATCACTATCTCAAACTCTTTGGCATAAAATAACAACTTTGTAGTCTCTATCTTGGGTAAATGGTCACGTGCAACACCCAACGATGAATTTCCATCATTTTGAAAAGACCTTGGCAAGATACTATTCACATCAATCTCCATGTTGCACCCCTCGGAGATCCCTCTTTCTATAGAAAAAATCCTAGATTCTAAAAACCCTCTTACGAGAAGGTTATTAATATGTATTATTGAATTGCTACTATCATTGTTATATTTTAGAAAATTATTTTATTATAAGTAGTATCACAAAATTGATCTTGTATCTCTATAGTGGTGCAAAGGTGTAGAAAAAGGATGCACAAAACATTTTAGAACCTTTGTCCAATAGTTCTTCTTCTTTACTCACAGTAATATATTGTAAATTATTTTGACTTATTTTCTAGTATATTTTTCTTCTATAGTATTGTGAATTTGTTGTTAATTCTCTTTTTGGACCCTTGAAAGAGACCTATGCGATTACAATTGTATCTCTAAGCCAATCAAAATAAAAAGTATTTCTAGTAATATATATTTTTTAAATTTCGTTTGTCAAGACTCTTGTGAGAGAACTATCATATTGTGATTTTATGTTTAAATTCATTGAAGTAAGAGGTATTCTCATAACACATTTTAGAATGTTCTAAAAAATTCTTTTGTGTTTTATATTTTTCCCTATTGTTTGAATGAACCTATTACTTTTGTATGTTTATTATAAATCAATGATCAATTATAGC
The DNA here is from genome assembly GCA_028583015.1 of Wollemia nobilis. NCBI lineage: Eukaryota > Viridiplantae > Streptophyta > Pinopsida > Araucariales > Araucariaceae > Wollemia > Wollemia nobilis. Next base: position 13,503,115 of record JAQPPZ010016436.1, on the reverse strand, counting down.
ACATTGGTGATTTAAAGGGTGTGTGCATGAGTAGAAAGAATTATCAACCAAGAAATCCTAGTAAGCAACACAACACTTTGAGTATCAAATTTTTGACTAGCATGCCATTTCCACCTTATATGCTATGGCTTTGCCTCCTCCAAACACCATTCTCCCTTCCTATACTCCTTCCAATAATCCTCTCCCAATTGATTCTATTACCTATCCAATTGTTAATACTATTCCCAATATAATTGACTTTTATTTTCATACCTGTTGAGTGGTATTTTCACCCAATTGTGAAAGTACACTCTCCTTTAGGATTTGGGTTCCAAATCCCCTCTTGCAAAGAAGTTAAACAACCAACTTCTCCAAGGTCTCTGCTATATTAGCATTTGCATAGGTGTATTAGTAATCTCAAATAAAGATATTCAATTTAAATTCTTGGAACACCTTAGTGATTGCAAGTAACTGTAAACAAGGGGCAATGTTGGTTTATTTTACCATGAAACTTCAGTGATTGTTCATTAAACCAAAATAAAGCAAATGTGAGTTGGCCCTCATATGTACACGATGTAGTGCCTTAATTTCTTTTATCTTGAGGGTTTTAAAATATATTTTATCTTGCATTAAATCCTCAATGATGAATAGGGTCTTCAAATGTAGCTTTAAAATGTCACTTTAATTATCCTTCTTAAATGAAATGAGATTTTTAACAAGACGAATAATTCAGTGCTTTGATTGCTCCCAAAATGGTAATTTGCAAAGTGACATAAAACACGACTCCTTCGTTGAAATTAGAATTTTAATGAAGGGAATGTCATCATAGGCTCATTGAATGAAACATGAAACTGAAAAAATGAAAATTGGCCCAAAAATGGAAATTTTCTATTTTTGGATTTTTCAAAATCTATAATAAAACAACAACTTCGATGAATTTTTAAAAATACTAAAAAACTCCGAAAATGAAATTTCAAAGTGCGTATTGGAAGTATGACGTATAGCCTACGCAATGGTGAATTTTTTTTGGATTTAAATTTTTTTTAAATGTTTATTTTAATGCCTGAAAATTTAAAATAAGTTAAAATTTCTGGAAAAATAAAATGCAGAAAAATGAAAATGAAATGTAGAAAACTAAAAATAAAATGCATTAAGTATGATGCTATCCTATTTCGACAAAACTGAATATGTGAGGTTTCTGATGCAGGAGCATCCGACAGCACTAGCAGCAGAGGCATACATTTGCGGGAAAACCCGTGCAGAAGAGTCGAAAGAAGAAGAAGCAAAAGGCAAGGAGTGCAGAAACTGTCGCAATTTCGCTACGTCACAAAACCACGACACTCGCGAGGAGAGAGAAATTTCAGCAGAAGGGGCTGTGATTTCGCGACAGTCGCGAAATCGCGACCGTCGCGAAATCACGACGTAAAGGCGAAAATAGAGGCGAAGGCGGGAAAGAGTAGCGAAATCGTGACGTCACGATTTTGCGACGTCATGAAATCGTGACGTCGGAGCAGCAGCAGGAGGAAGGCAGAAGAAGTGTCGCGATTTCGCGACACGTCACGAAATCATGACATCGAAGCGAAAGGTAGAGAGAAGGCAGAAAGGGGTAGCGAAATCATGACGTCGCGATTTCACGATGTCATGAAATCACGACGTCAGAGCAAGGACGTAGCAGAGGGTGGATGCAGTAGTGAAATCACGACGTCGCAATTTCACGACGTCACGAAATCGTGAAGTCTTTTGGAGGTTGAGGCGAGGCGGCAAAATGGTCACGATATCGCGACGTCGCGATATCGCGACATAATCTGAGGCATGGGGCTTTCAGCAAAATCGGTCGCGATATCGCGACCAAAAATGAAGAAGAGCGTCGGATGGCAGAAACGTCGCGATATCACGACGAAGAGAGAAAATGGCGCAGAAAGAAAAAGAGATGGCAGGAAACATGTAGGCAATTTTTCAAGGGTGGATACGGATGACACGTGGCACCCAGAGAGCAGTCAGGGCGGACAAGGCCAGGAAGCACGGGGAACGAAGAGGATGGACGCACAGAGAATTTTTTGATGGATTTAGTGATGACAGGGACCGTGCGGAGTGTGGGAATTTAATCGGGTTGGTGTCCTGGTTTTTGAAAATGTAATTAATCGGGTTGGTGAACCCGTTTAGGCAGGAGTTGATGTTTGAGAGGGTCGGGGGCCTCTATAAAAACCCAGTTGTTTATTTTAGTCGGCACGATGGATTGAGGGAATGCACTTAGAGCGTAGGAGTGAGAAAGAAGAGAACCGAGTCGAGGGCCGGTGATTGTAAGCCTGCGGGCTGTTTGTTTCTACATGTAATTTCTAGAGTTGTTAATGAAAAAGTGGGGTTAGCAGAAGTGTGTTTTCCCGGTGTACCGTCAGTGGTATCAGAGTGAATGTTCCTGAGTGTGCAGCAGATCCATCGAATGTGAGGCAGTTGCACCAGGACCTGCGGGAGGGTTCTGAGAGAGAGTGAGTTAAGATCGTCGAATGTAAGGCAGCTACACTGGATCGTTAAAGCTTTATAAGAAAAGTAAGAAAAATGCATTTCCGAAGAATACGGGATAGCAAGGAGGATATGGTGTCGGAGGAAGAAGTCTTAGATTTGCAACGACAATTAAAAGCATTGCAAAAAGAATGGCTTGGGATAAAGTTACGGGAGCAAGAGGAGCGGCAAAGAAGGCGGGAAGAAAGAAAGAGAAAGAAAGAGGAGTTAAAGCAGGCTGCAGAAGAAATTTGCAGCAATGAGGAAATCTGTCTAGCAGAAGACAGAAGTATGGACCGGGAGCCGGGGTTAGAGCAGTCTGCAGAGGCAGAGGATGGTCTGGAAGTGTTGCAGGAGGCAGCAACCGGACCAATCAGAAGTGAAGATCACTTCTCCACGTACCCCGGGTGTCTGATGCAGGAGCATCCGACAACACCAGTAGTAGAGGCATCCAGTTGCAGGAAAACCCGTGCGGAAGAGTCGAAAAAAGAAGAAGCAGAAGGCAAGGAGTGCAGAAACTATCACAATTTTGCTATGTCGTGAAATCATGACAGTCATGAGGAGAGAGAAATTTCGGTAGAAGGGGCCACGATTTTGTGACATGTCGTGAAATCGTGACCCACGATTTCGCGACAGGTCATGAAATCGTGACCATCGCGAAATCATGACGTAAAGGCGAAAATAGAGGCGAAGGCGGGAAAGAGTAGCGAAATCGTGACGTCATAATTTCACGACATCGCAAAATCGTGACGTCGGAGCAGCAGCAGGAGGAAGGCAGAAGAAGTGTCACGATTTCGCGACACGTCACGAAATCACAACATCGAAGTGGAAGGCAGAAAGGGGTAGCAAAATCATGACGTCATGATTTCATGACGTCGCAAAATCATGACGTCGCAGCAAGGATGCAGCAGAGGGTGGATGCAGTAGCGAAATCGCAATGTCATGATTTTGTGACGTCATGAAATCATGACATATTTTGGAGGTTGAGGCGAGGCGGCAAAACGGTCGCGATATCGCGATGTCGTGATATCGTGACGTCGCGATATTGCGACGTCGCGATATCGTGACGTCACGATATCACGACATAATTTAAGGCACGGGGCTTTCAATAAAATCTCACGACCAAAAATGAAGAAGAGCGTCGGATGGCAGAAACGTCGCGATATCGCGACATGTCACGATATCATGACGGAGAGAGAAAATGGTGCAGAAAGAAAAAGAGATGGCGGGAAACACGTAGGCGGTTTTTCAAGGGTGGATACGGATGACACGTGGCACCCAGAGAGCAGTCAGGGCAGACAAGACCAGGAAGCACGAGGAACGAAGAGGATGGACGTGCAGAGAATTTTTTGATGGATTCAGTGATGACAGGGACCGTGCGGAGTGCAAGAATTTAATCGGGTTGGTGTCCCGATTTTTGAAAATGTAATTAATCGGGTTGGTGAACCCGTTTAGGCGGGAGTTGATGTTTGAGAGGGTCGGGGGCCTCTATAAAAACCTAGTTGTTTGTTTTAGTCGGGACGGTGGATCGGGGAATGCACTTAGAGCATAGGAGTGAGAAAGAAGAGAACCGAGCCGAGGGTCGATGATTGTAAGCCTACAGGCTGTTTGTTTCTGCATGTAATTTCCAGAGTTGTTAGTGAAAAAGTGTGGTTAGAAAAAGTATGTTTTCTCGATGCCCCGTCAGTTTCCATGCATGCAACCTAACCTATTGGACTTGCAAAACAAACACAATCCCCATAGACTAAGTGTTGGTTCCTAGGGTTTAAAATAAATTTCAGGTTCAAGCATTCACATGAAGCAACCAAGCAAACTTGCATTAACTCCATCTACAAACTCCAAATCTAAAAAGGAGAAAAGAAATAGACATTAAATCCATAGCATGCAAAGAGAATCTCCTTCTTTCTTGCCCACAAGATGCAAATTTTTGAAAAATTCTGCATTAAAAATTTGTCATTTTACAATAGCAAAATTTTTGGTTTTCCCAAACTAGTCCATGGAAGAAAAATGACTCAAACAGGTCCAGAATGGCCCTCTTGCCTTCAAATCTACAACTTTTCTCGTAGCAGTTTCCAACCCCCTTCAAAGCATCCTTGCCTGGCGTATTTAAAACTTTCAGGAAGATGTTCATTTCATTTTCCAATGGCTGTTCGTTTCACCTTCCATGACTGTTCGTTTTCTCCTTCCCTTGTGCAAAAATGTGTTTTGTTTTCCAAAAAGGCTTTTTGTTTCTATTATGTGGCCCTTTGTTTCATTTTCTCCACATGGGCTTGCATTTGTTTCCTTCCGTATGTAACGACCATCTTAAATGATTTCAAATCATTAAATATTCCTTATGTAATTTTTTGTCTTATTCATTGGATTTTGTCCTTATGTCCATGTCACTATGCAGTCTTCAGTTTCATTGTCCTGGTGTTCATCACTAATATCAGACGCACTGTCAACTACTTTGTTCCCTTGGTGAAAATGCAACATGTCGCGATATCGTGACACTTTTGCCTCCTTGCTCTCTTTTGTTGCTTTTAGCCATGAAAATGTAACATGTCGCGATATCGTGACACTTTTTCTTTCTTGTTCTTCTTTCTTCTCTTTTGGCCACGAAAATGCAACATGTCGCGATATCGCGACACTTTTCTTTCTTCTCTTTTGGCCGCGAAAATGCAACATGTCACGATATCGCGACACTTTTTCTCTTTTGGTTTGGCCGTGAAAATGCAACATGTCGCGATATCGCGACACTTTTCTTTCTTCTCTTTTGGCCGCGACAATGCAACATGTCGCGATATCGTGACACTTTTTCTCTTTTGGCCGTGAAAATGCAACATGTCGTGATATCGGGACACTTTTTCTCTTTTGGCCGTGACAATGCAACATGTCACGATATCGTGACACTCTTTCTCTTTTGGCCGCAACAATGCAACATGTCGCGATATCGCGACACTTTTTCTCTTTTGGCCGTGAAAATGCAACATGTCGCGATATTGCGACACTTTTTCTCTTTTGGCCGCAAAAATGCAACATGTCACGATATCGCAACACTTTTTCTCTTTTGGCCACGACAATGCAACATGTCGTGATATCGCGACACTTTTTCTCTTTTCTCTCTCCCTTTGCTTTGGACCGCGAAAATGCAACATGTCGCGATATCGCGACACTTTTTCTCCTTGCGGTGTTTTGTTTTTATTTGATCTTTAGCATATGGGCCACTTCGGTCTTCTTGGAAAACATGCAAAAAAGGTGGGTCCCCAATTTTGGGGCACATTGTGGAGCAGCCACGACAAATGGTGACTCTGCTGGGAAATGCTCCTGAGCATTTAGGTGAAAACTCAACCTGAAAACACACAGACTCAAATACAAGCGTCAGCAAATATCCCAAGAATGAAACTAGACGAGAAATACATGAAGCATTAAAATTATTAAGCATCAACTTGGTGTGTGCAATGTGCTTCATTCCCTATCATTTGAAACTCGTTCAACTTTCCATTGTCAGTTTCACTTATGATTCGTATGCAAGGCTATGAATGATTTGTGCAGGATTTGATGTATGACAACTATGTTAGAGATATAACAACCTGCTTTGCAAAGGCTCAAAATTTCTAGTATCATGAACAAACATATTAAAATTGTCAAACCCTCTTAGGACCAAATATATGTATATTGAATTAATTTACTAGATCCCAAAGTTGGTTATGTGCCCCTACCATCTTGAACCCATGTGCAAGTGTGAGTGAAATCAAAGCTTTGGGGAATAGGATTCCCAACCTAAGCAAGATGGGAATTTAACCCTATCCTTGCTACTCTGATTTGGAGTTCATTACCTCATCTTGAACAAAATGATTTAACATGCTATGGATGAAACTATCAGGCTAGTCTGTCCATTTGAGTAGTCACTGGTCTTGCCTTTAGACAATACATGTTGCCACGCATGAGCATACTCCACTACCAGTCAGGCGTCTATAGCCTCGGTGGAGATCAACCTCATAATCTAGGATTTGACTTTACTTTTGATTACTTGAACCTTGGGGATGACTACCCATCCTTGCAAGGGACATGTAGTATGATCCTTCTAATCCAATATCAATGATGCAATGAAAGTAGAATGAAAAATATTTGCTTTGGAATTTCAAGTTCTTGAGTGGGCAAAATAGAAGCTTTGGGGAATCGGATTCTCAACCTAAGCGAGATGAGAATTAGACCCTATCCTTACTACTCCATGAAGGTCAAATCAAATATTTGGGGAGTTGGATCCTCAACCTAAGTTCGATGAGGATTTAACCCTATCCTTACTACTCTAATTTTAGGCTTTAAGCACTATGGGAGTGGTAAAAACCACTATTTTAAGGATTATGTTGCATAATAGGACAGACACGAAATACTCCTTTCGCCTCACCTTTTCTTCCAAATATGGTTTTGACCATTTTACTCAAGATCCTCTTTAATATGTGTAGAACATGCTTGGTTCAAAATAGTTCGGGCATCAGTTCCCAATCTTAGGATCCTTTTAATATACGTTATATAATAACCCTAAGAGGATTCGACACATTTTCAATGATTGTATTTGAAATGTAGATGCAACTAAGATGAAATGTATATGCAATGTGGAATGTAACATGAGATATGGATGAATGCATTGCTCTTTTTGAAATGCGGATGGAGTATATCACCTACTTTACCATAATTTGTGAAACTAACAACTTCATGCATCACAAGTTCCAAACGATATTCTTTAATGTGTTTGCGATACTCGTGGAGCTTTCTACAATACAATTCCGATGTTTCATATTCTCCTAGTCTTAGTCAACATTCATAAGGACATAAGCTGACAAACCAAAAGTGTCCAAAGGACCCACACACAACTTTAAAACCAAAACTGAAATCAAATCCAAAACCAAAACACGAAAACCCAAAGTATATACAAATGTACAATATAATACAATATGGTGCAAATTTTGGATTATCATTTTCCCTGATCCCAAACCTGATTAGAATTCTTTAAAAGACATATGACGTGATACACATGCCAAATGTGGAAGGAATCAAACAAGAACAAGACTAGATCAAACAATGCAACCAACTTCAACTTTCCTCTCTCACCCCACCAATTATATTTAGTTCCATTAGTATTCTCATAGGTGAGATTCAAATTACCAAATTGATTAGACAATGGTTGATTTTAAATTCTTTCTTGTCTATTCTTTAAGGTGCAAATTTCATAGTTCCATTCATGATGTAGAACTAGGCTTTCTTTATCCAAAATGAAATTTTGTAAGCAAGAGCCTATTTCTAAAAATTTCAAAGCCAATTCATTTTCCATGTTCTTATATGGTTCAATTATTTCCAAAAGTTGGTCATTTTTTGAATTCCAATTTATAAGGCTATCATAGTCCAACTTGGTAACCCATGATTTCATTTCATCACAATTTGGAGGGTGAAGAATTTCTTGGTCGTTAATTTCAAACATCTCATCAATAGTATCTTCCAAGAACAAGTGGTGAAACTCTATCATATCTTCAAATTCATTTATTGGTTTTCTTCCAATTTCACTTTCAACCACTTCATCCAATTTTATGGTAGGTTCCGTCCTATCACATATTTCAAACATTGTTGAATTTAGAACCCCTTCATCTAAATAATCATGTATCTCTATGAATGAGATCATCTCTACATAATCCTCACTGGTGGATGTAGATTTAGCAATTTGCACCTCCTCTTGGACTACATCTAAGGTGGTTGTAACACTTGGACCTTCAAATTCATCCCCTTGATCATTTACCTTAGGTATCATTGGAGTGGAGGGTGCTACATTTGATGGTTGGTGTAGGTTGGCATCACTAACTCCAAAAGAACAATCTCTCATGTGAACATGTTGTGTATTTTCTTCTTCAAAAACTTTTTCTACCTTTTCCAAGATCTCATAGATTGTCTCTAGAGACAGGTCATCCAAGTTTTTCTTTAAAGATGTAACAAGTTTGGGGTGTATGGCTCCCATGTATACTTGAATAGCTTCCCCTTCTGATGTGTTAAAATTTTCCCACATTTGGGAGTGCAACTCATGAAATCTTCCATTGAATTGACTCAAGGATTCATTAGGCTCATTACGTATGGAGGTAAACTGATTTTTCAACATCTCTAAGTCAACTTGATTACCAAAATGATAAATATAGGTTGCTTCTAGTTGTATCCAAGAAGTCCTAACCTCCATGGGTAGTTGACCATACCAAAATAATGGTCTATCATCCATAATGTATGCAAATAACTTACAAGCCACCTCCTCATAGAAAATTTGTAATTGACATAATGTATTCTTGTAGACATACAATTTTTGCAAGTATCCTAGTGGCACCTCTTGATTAAAATGTCGTAGAAACTCCAATAACATTTTAGTAATTTGATAAGGTATCCCATGTATAGACAAACCCTTATAATGATCCTCCATCGTAGATACCATTCTTTCTCTTAGAGATGCTACTTCGGCTCTTATATCGTATGTCGTCATTAGTAAAACTCAAAATATAACTTCAAAACCAATTTGTTAGTCATGAATAAAAGAAGGAACCATGACAAAGCAATATTCTAAAAAATGTAAATTAGTTTCTGATTCACCAGATCGCATATGCGCAAGTGAAGAGCATACTCCTAATGTTGAAGGCTTTCTAATTCACAAGATCGTATTACATGCAAGTGAAGAGCATAATACCGACGGAACAAATACATTTTAGACAAAATAATTCCTTACAAATAAGCATGAAATGACTAGAAAATATCAAGCATGTAATGTATTAATAATCATGTTAACATCAACCAAGAGATGTATCCATTAAAATCAAATGAAAGTAATTGCATGGAGACAACCTCGTTAGTCGAGACCAAAAATTTTCAGAATCAAATCAAAACACATTATTCCTGTACGAACAGTCAAAAGCATTAGAACAATGCATAGCGATTCATGTCCCCCTTTTAACACTACAAGGTTGTATTGTTAAAAGAGGGCTAAAGATAATAATCAATAGGGCATGAAATATTCAAAATTTAAATTCTTAAAGCATTTAAATCACACTAAAATAAACCAATTCAGGCCATCCTTCTAGCGCAAATATTTTGAGTGGTATTTTCACCCAACTGTGAAAGTACACTCTCCTTTAGGATTTGGGTTCCAAATCCCCTCTTGCAAAGAAGTTAAACAAACAACTTCTCCAAGGTCTTTGCTATATTAGCATTTGCATATGTGTATTAGTAATCTCAAATAAAGATATTCAATTTGAATGCTTGGAACACCTTAGTGATTGCAAGTAACTGTAAACAAGGGGCAATGTTGGTTTATTTTACCATGAAACTTCAATGATTGTTCATTGAACCAAAATAAAGCAAATGTGAGTTGGCCCTCATATGACCAAGATGTAGTGCCTTAATTCCTTTTATCTTGAGGGTTTTAAAATAGATTTTATCTTGCATTAAATCCTCAATGATGAATATGGTCTTCAAATATAGCTTCAAAATATCACTATAATTATCCTTCTTAAATGAAATCAGATTTTCATCAAGACGAATAATTTAGTGCTTTGATTGCTCCCAAAATGGTAATTTGCAAAGTGCCATAAAACACGACTCCTTCGTTGAAATTAGAATTTTCATGAAGGGAATGTCATCATAGGCTCATTGAATGAAACATGAAACTGAAAAAATGAAAATTGGCCCAAAAATGGAAATTTTCTATTTTTGGATTTTTCAAAATCTGTAATAGAAACAGCAACTTCGATGAATTTTTAAAAATACTAAACAAATATGAAAATGAAATTTCAAAGTGCGTATTGGAAGTATGAAGTATAGCCTACGCAATGGTGAAATTGTTTTTGGATTTTGAAAATTTTTAAATGTTTATTTTAATGCCTAAAAATTTAAAATAAGTTAAAATTTCTGAAAAATAAAATGTAGAGAAATGAAAATGAAATGCAGAAAACTGAAAATAAAATGCATTCAGTATGATGCTATCCTATTTCGACAAAACCGAATATGTGAGGTTTCCATGCATGCAACCTAACCTATTGGACTTGCAAAACAAGCACAATCCCCATACACTAAGTGCTAGTTCCTAGGGTTTAAAATAAATTTTAGGTTCAAGCATTCACATGAAGCAACCAAAAAAATTTGCATTAACTCCCTCAAAATCTAAAAAAGAGAAAAGAAATAGACATTAAATCCATAGCATGCAAAGAGAATCTCCTTCTTTCTTTCCCACAAGATGCAAATTTCTGAAAACTTCTGCATTAAAAATGTGTCATTTTACAATAGCAGAATTTCTGGTTTTCCCAAACCAGTCCATGGAAGAAAAATGACTCAAACAGGTCCAAAATGGCCCTCTTGCCTTCAAATCTACAACTCTGCTCGTAGTAGTTTCCAACCCCCTTCAAAGCATCCTTGCCTGGCATATTTAAAACTTTCAGGAAGCTGTTCGTTTCATTTTCCAATGGTTGTTCGTTTCACCTTCCATGACTATTCGTTTTCCCTTCCCTTGTGCATACATGTGTTTTGTTTTCCAAAAAGGCTTTTCATTTCTATTTTGTGGCCCTTCGTTTCATTTTCTCCACATGGGCTTGCGTCCGTTTCCTTCCATGTGTAATGACCATCTTAAATGATTTCAAATCATTAAATATTCCTTATGTAATGTTTTGTCTTATTCATTGGATTTTGTCCTTATGTCCACGTCACTATGTAGTCTTCAGTTTCACTATCCTGGTGTTCATCACTAATATCAGATGCACTATCAACTACTCTGTTCCCTTGGCGAAAATGCAACATGTCGCGATATCGTGACACTTTTGCCTCCTTGCTCTCTTTTGTTGCTTTTAGCCATGAAAATGTAACATGTCATGATATCACGACACTTTTTCTTTCTTGTTCTTCTTTCTTCTCTTTTGGCCACGAAAATGCAACATGTTGTGATATCGCGACACTTTTCTTTCTTCTCTTTTGGCCGCGAAAATGCAACATGTCGCGATATCGCGACACTTTTCTCTTCTCGTTTGGCCACGAAAATGCAACATGTCGCGATATCGCGACACTTTTTTCTCTTTTGGCCGTGAAAATGCAACATGTCGCGATATCGCGACACTTTTCTCTTTTGGTTTGGCCACGAAAATGCAACATGTCGCGATATCGCGACACTTTTCTCTTTTGGCCGCGACAATGCAACATGTCGCGATATCGCGACACTTTTTCTCTTTTGGCCATGAAAATGCAACATGTCACGATATCACGCCACTTTTTCTCTTTTGGCCGCGACAATGCAACATGTCACAATATCGCGACACTCTTTCTATTTTGGCCACGACAATGCAACATGTCACGATATCGCGACACTCTTTCTCTTTTGGCCGTGACAATGGAAAAATGCAACATGTCGCAATATCGCGACACTTTTTCTCTTTTGTCCGTGAAAATGCAACATGTCACGATATCGCGACACTTTTTCTCTTTTGGCCGCGATAATGCAACATGTCGTGATATCGTGACACTTTTTCTCTTTGCTCTCTCCCTTTGCTTTGGACCGCGAAAATGCAACATGTCGCGATATCGCGACACTTTTTCCTCCTTGCGGTGTTTTGCTTTTTCTTTGATCTTTAGCATATGGGCCACTTCGGTCTTCTTGGAAAACATGCAAAAAAGGTGGGTCCCCAATTTTGGGGCACATTGTGGAGCAGCCACAACAAATGGCGACTCTCATTGGGAAATGCTCCTGAGCATTTCGATGAGAACTCAACCTGAAAACACACAGACTCAAATACAAGCATTAGCAAATATCCCAAGAATGAAACTAGACGAGAAATACATGAATCATTAGAATTATTACGCATAAGCTCGATGTGTGCAATGTGCTTCATTCCCTATCGTTTGAAACTTGTTCAAATTTCCATTGTCAGTTTCACTTATGATTCATATGCAAGGCTATGAATGATTTGTGCAGGATTTGATGTATGAAAACTATGCTATAGATATAACAACCTGCTTTGCAAAGGCTCAAAATTTCTAGTATCATGAACAAACATATTAAAACTGTCAAACCCTATTAGGACCAAATATGTGCATACTAAATTAATTTACTAGGTCCCAAAGTTGGTTATGTGTCACTACCAACTTGAACCCATGTTCAAGTGTGAGTGAAATCAGATCTTTGGGGAATAGGATTCCCAACCTAAGCAAGATGGAAATTTAACCCTATCCTTGCTACTCTGATTTAGAGTTCATTACCTCATCTTGAACAAAATGATTTAACCTACTATGGATGAAACTGTCAAGCTAGCCTGCCCATTTAAGCAGTCAGTGGTCTTGCTTTTAGACAAGACATGTTGCCACGCATGAGCATACTCCATTGCTAGTCAGGCATCTATAGCCTCGATGGAGATCAACCCCATAATCCAAGATTTAATTTTACTTTTGATTTCTTGAACCTTAGGGATGACTACCCATCCTTGCAAGGGACATGTAGTACGATCCTTCCAATCCAATATCAATGATGCAATAAAAGTAGAATGAAAAATATTTTCTTTGGAACTTCAAGTTATTGAGTGGGCGAAATAGAAGCTTTGGGGAATCGAATTCTCAACCTAAGTGAGATGAGAATTAGACCCTATCCTTACTACTCCATGAAGGTAAAATCAGAGCTTTGGGGAGTTGGATCCTCAACCTAAGTTCGATGGGGATTTAATCCTATCCTTACTACTCTGATTTTAGGCTTTAAGGTCTATGGGAGTGGTAAAAGCCATTGTTTAAGGATTATGTTGCATGATAGGACATACACGAAATACTCCTTTCGCCTCACCTTTTCTTCCAAGTATGGTTTTGACCATTTTTCTCAAGATCTTCTTTAATATGTGTAGAACGTGCTTGGTTCAAGATAGTTCGGGCATTAGTTCCCAACCTTAGGATCTTTTTAATACGTTATATAATAACCCTAAGAGGATTCAACACTTTTTCAATGATTATACTTGAAATGTAGATGCAACTGAGATGAAATGTATATGCAATGTGGAATGTAACATGAGATATGGATAAATGCATTGCTTTTTTTTTGAAATGCAGATGGAGTATTCCACCTACTTTGCCATAATTTGTAAAACAGAAAACTTCATGCATTACAAGTTCCAAACGATATTCTTTAATGTGTCTGTGATACTCATGGAGCTTTCTGCAATACAATTTCGATGTTTCATATTCTCTTAGTCTTAGTCAACATTCATAAGGACATAAGTTGACATCTCATTTTTTTTTTTCAAAACAAACCAAAAATTTCCAAAGGACCAACACACAAAACATAAAACCAAAACTGAAATGCCAACCCAACATCAAAAACCAAAAAATTATATACAAATGTACAATATGGTACAAGATTATGCAATGTTTGGACTATCAATTTCTTGGATCCCAAACATGATTAGAACATTTCAAAAGACATACAACACAATATGTATGAAAAATGTTGTAGGAATCCAACAACAATAAGATCAAACCAAGCAATGCAAAGAAATTCAACTTGCCTCGCTCACCCCACCAATTTGATTTAGTGTCATTAGTACTCTCATAAGTGAGATTCAAATCATCAAATTGATTAGACAATATTTGATCTTCAATTTCATCTCGTCTATTATTTAAGGTATAAGTTTCATATTTCCATTCATGATTTAGAATTAGGCTTTCTTTATCCAAAATGAAACTTTGTAAGCAAGATCCTATTTCCAACAATTTTAAAGCCAATTCATTTTCCATGTTCTTAGGCCAATCAGACTTGTGCAACAATTTGCAAGAATCTAAGATATTTACTAAATGAGGATCAATAAAAGTTTTTACCCTACACTCCATTATCAATTGTTGATGAATTTTATTTAACAATTCATGTGCCTCAACCTCTTTTATATTCATGCAAATGATTTTATTAAAGGTGTGATTAGATGTCAATCCTTGTTTTTCATCCACCTTCAATGGCATTTCATCATAAATATCATTTGAATTATACAAATATTCACCTAAATCTTGGATGTTTGGACACAAAGGTTTAGATTTTACCTTTTTCACAATTTCATTTACCAAAACTTGGTGAGGATTTGCAATTTCCTCTTTTACCTCATGGTCTTCATATTCTTCATTGATTACTTGTTCATCAAACATACCAAAATTGGGCACCCAATTGAAAACATGCCCATCATTTTCAACCCTCAAATATTTTTGGTCAAAGTGTATGTCCAGTAACTCATCTTCATGATCAATCACTTGCGTCTCATCCCATTCATATTCACCTTCCTTAGATGGTTCAATTATTTCCAAAAGTGGGTTATCTCTTGAATTCCAATTTCTAAGGCTATCATAGTCCAACTTGGTGACCCATGATTTCATTTCATCACAATTTTGAGGCTAAAGAATTTCTTGGTTGTTAATTTCAAACATCTCATCAATAGTATCTTCAAAGAACAAGTGGTGAAACTCTATCATATATTCAAATTGTTTTATTGGTTTTCTTCCAATTTCACTTTCAACCACTTCATCCAATTTTATGGTAGGTTTTGTCCTATCACATATTTCAAACATTGTTGAATTTAGAACCCCTTCATCTAAATAATCGTGTATCTCTATGAATGAGATCATCTCTGCATAATCCTCACTGGTGGATGTCGATTTAGAAATTTGCACCTCCTCTTGGACTACATCTAAGGTGGTTGTAACATTTGGACCTTCAAATTCATCCCCTTGATCATTTACCTTAGGTATCATTGGAGTGGAGGGTGCTACATTTGATGGTTGGTGTAGATTGGCATAACTAACTCCAACAAAACAATCTCTCATGTGAACATGTTGTGTCTTTTCTTCTTCAAAAACTTGTTTTACCTTTTCCAAGATCTCATAGATTATCTCTAGAGACAAGTCATCCAAGTTTTTCTTTAAAGATGTAGCAAGTGTGGGGTGTATGGATCCCATGTATACTTGAATAGCTTCCTCTTATGATGTGTTAAAATTTTCCCATATTTGGGAGTACAACTCACAAAATCTTCCGTTGAATTGACTCAAAGATTCATTAGGCTCATTACGTATGGAGGTAAACTAATTTTTCAACATCTCTAAGTCAACCTGATTACCAAAATGATAAATATAGGTTGCTTATAGTTGTATCCAGGAAGTCCTAACATCCATGGGTAGTTGGATATAACAAAAGAATGGTCTATCATCCAAATTGTATGCAAATAACTTACAAGCCACCTCCTCATAGAAAATTTGGAATTGACATAAAGTATTCTTGTAGACATACAATTTTTGCAAGTATCCTAGTGGCACCTCTTGATTAAAACATCATAGAAACTGCAATAACATTTTAGGAATTTGATAGGTTATCCCATGTATAGACAAACTCTTATAATGATCCTCCATCGTAGATACCATTCTCTCTTAGAGATGCTACTTCAGCTCTTATATCGTATGTTGTCATTAGTAAAACTCAAAATATAACTTCAAAACCAATTTGTTAGTCATGAATAAAAGAAGGAACCATGAGAAAGCAATATTCTAAAAATGTAAATTAGTTTCTGATTCACCAGATCACATATGCGCAAGTAAATAGCATACTCCTAGTGTTGTAGGCTTTCTAATTCACAAGATCGCATTACATGCAATTGAAGAGCATAATGCCGACAACAAATACATTTTTAGAAAAAACAATTCCTTACAAATAAGCATGAAATGACTAGCAAATATCAAACATGTAACATATGAATAATCATGTTAGCATCAACCAAGAGATGTATCCATTAAAATCAAATGAAAGTAATTGCATTGAGACAACCTCGTTAGTCAAGACCAAAATTTTTCAAAATGAAATCAAAACACATTATTCCTGTATGAACAATCAAAATCGTTAGAACAATGTATAGCAATTCATGTCCTCATTTTAACACTACAAGGTTGTATTGTTAAAATAGGACTAAAGATAATAATCAATAGGGCATGAAATATTCAAAATTTAAATCCCTATAGCATTTAAATCACACTGAAATAAACCAATTCAGGCCCTCCTTCTAGCACCAATCTGTTGAGTGGTATTTTCACCCAATTGTGAAAGTACACTCTCCTTTAGGATTTGGGTTCCAAATCCCCTCTTGCAAAGAATTTAAACAACCAACTTCTCCAAGGTCTCCGCTATATTAACATTTGCATATGTGTATTAGTAATCTCAAATAAAGATATTCAATTTAAATTCTTGGAACACCTTAGTGATTGCAAGTAACTGTAAAAAAGGGGCAATGTTGGTTTATTTTACCATGAAACTTCAGTGATTGTCCATTGAACCACAATAAAGCAAATGTGAGTTGGCCCTCATATGTACACGATGTAGTGCCTTAATTCCTTTTATCTTGAGGGTTTTAAAATAGATTTTATCTTGCATTAAATCCTCAATTATGAATAGGGTCTTCAAATGTAGCTTCAAAATGTCACTTTAATTATCCTCCTTAAATGAAATTAGATTTTCATCAAGACAAATAATTCAGTGTTTCGATTGCTCCCAAAATGGTAATTTGCAAAGTACCATAAAACACGACTTCTTCATTGAAATTAGAATTTTCATGAAAGCAATGTCATCATAGGCTCATTGAATGAAACATGAAACTGAAAAAATGAAAATTGACCCAAAAATGGAAATTTTCTATTTTCGGATTTTTCAAAATCTGTAATAAAACAACTTCGATGAATTTTTAAAAAATACTAAACAACTCCGAAAATGAAATTTCAAAGTGCGTATTGGAAGTATGAAGTATAGCCTACGCAATGGTGATTTTTTTTTGGATTTTGAAAATTTTTAAATGTTTATTTTAATGCCTGAAAATTTAAAATAAGTTAAAATTTTTGGAAAAATAAAATGCAAAAAAATGAAAATGAAATGCAGAAAACTGAAAATAAAATGCATTCAGTATGATGCTATCCTATTTCGACAAAACCGAAGATGTGAGGTTTCCATGCATGCAACCTAACCTATTGGACTTGCAAAAGAAGCACAATCCCCATAGACTAAGTGCTGGTTCCTAGGATTTAAAATAAATTTCAGGTTCAAGCATTCACATGAAGCAACAAAGCAAAATTGCATTAACTCCATCTAAAAACTCGAAATCTGAAAAGGAGAAAAGAAATAGACATTAAATCCATAGCATGCAAAGAGAATCTCCTTCTTTCTTTCCCACAAGATGCAAATTTCTGAAAACTCCTGCATTAAAAATATGTCATTTTACAATAGCAGAATTTTTGGTTTTCACAAACCAGTCCATGGAAGAAAAACTACTCAAACAGGTCCAGAATGGCCCTCTTGCCTTCAAATCTGCAACTCTTCTCGCAGCAGTTTCCAACCCATCAAAACATCCTTTCCTGGCATATTTAAACTTTTCAGGAAGCTTTTCGTTTCATTTTCCAATGGTTGTTCATTTCACCTTCCCCTGTGCATGCATGTGTTTTGGTTTCCAAAAAACTTTTTGTTTCTATTTTGTGGCCCTTCGTTTCATTTTCTCCACATGGGCTTGCGTTCATTTCCTTCCGTGTGTAACGACCATCTTAAATGATTTAAAATCATTAAATATTCCTTATGTAACATTTTGTCTTATTCATTGGATTTTGTACTTATGTCCATGTCACTATGCAGTCTTCAGTTTCACTATCCTGGTGTTCATCACTAATATCAGACGCACTGTCAACTACTCTATTCCCTTGCCAAAAATGCAACATATCGCGATATCGGAACACTTTTGCCTCCTTGCTCTCTTTTGTTGCTTTTAGCCATGAAATTGTAACATGTCGCGATATCGCGACACTTTTTCTTTCTTGTTCTTCTTTCTTCTCTTTTGGCCATGAAAATGCAACATGTCGCGATATCACGACACTTTTCTTTCTTCTATTTTGGCTGCGAAAATGCAACATGTCGCGATATCACGACACTTTTCTCTTTTGGTTTGGTCGCGGAAATGCAACATGTCACGATATCTCGACACTTTTATTTCTTCTCTTTTGGCCGTGAAAATGCAACATATTGTGATATCACGATACTTTTCTCTTTTGGCCGTGAAAATGCAACATGTCACGATATTGTGACACTTTTTCTCTTTTGGCCGTGAAAATGCAACATGTCACGATATCACGACACTTTTTCTCTTTTGGTCGTGACAATGCAACATGTCGTGATATCGTGACACTTTTTCTCTTTTGGCTGCGACAATGCAACATGTCGCGATATCGTGACACTTTTTCTCTTTTGGCCGCGACAATGCAACATGTCGCTATATCGCGACACTTTTTCTCTTTTGGCCACGAGAATGCAACATGTCGCGACATTGCGACACTTTTTCTCTTTTGGCCGTGACAATGCAACATGTCGCGATATCGCGACACTTTTTCATCCTTTCTCTCTCTCTTTTCTTTGGACCGCGAAAATGCAACATGTCACGATATCATGAACACTTTTTCCTCCTTGCGGAATTTTGCTTTTTATTTGATCTTTATCATATGGGCCACTTCAGTTTTCTTGGAAAACATGCAAAAAATGTGGGTCCCTAATTTTGGGGTACGTTGTGGAGCAGCCACAACAATACCTATGTTGATAAATAAGAAAACATGGTTAATTCCATGATTGTATCTTAGAATAAAATCAAGACTACCTAAGTAAAATTCCAAAGCTTTATAAATATTACATATTCTATGCATTTCCTTGACCATGAGTTTCAACAAGTCACTAGGTAATTGCCACTAGGCATGCAACAATCACCAAATCCAAGGGATACAAACATTCATCAAAAACTATTGTTAGGTCACAAACCTCTACTTTTCTACGATAGTCTTGTGACTCCTTATGTCACTAGGGTAACCCTAATAGGTATGGATGGATATACTTGTTATAGTATATTACATTATTTGGTACATGCTAATGTACCCCCATGGTACATTCATGGTAAACCTTGTAAATATTAGACTAGGATCAAGTCTTATATTAGAGTGTGAGTAATATTTTATGTAATATAATAATGTGTAGGAAATGCTTAAGTATCATGTAAATGATTGTACAAGTGTAATGTGTGTAAATGTGCATAAGTGTCTCATATAAGTGTGCACATGTGTTCTTATATTAGGTAGTGTTATGTGAGGAGTCATGTCCAAGTGTGCATACATAGAGTCATGTATATGCAAGTGTCAAGAAGAGAAGCAAAGATTCATGAGACTTGGCATAAGGAAAGGAAGAGTCAAGTAACCAAAGAGTCATCCTAAAATAGCTATATATTACTCCATAGTGAACATAGCCTACATTACCTACATTGCCTACATTGTCTACATTGTCTACATAGTGAGCATAGAAAGCATTATTATTGTATGAGATTTTTATGATACATTTGTAAGAGAAAAAGGAGTAATAAATATTGTATACATTTGAGCAACTAATATTGTAAGTAAGCTACAATATTTTTACATGTGTGATTCAATCTATTACATTCATATTTATGTATATTAATGAAATTTAGTTGATATATTATAAACCTTGATTTAAATATTAGTTTGCTCATATTATTTTGATTACATTATTTTATTGATATTTCTATATTATGTCCATATAATTGATCTTGTGAGATTTATCTTGTGAATTTTGTATTAACATTAAGGCTTCAAAATCCATTAGTGGTATCAAATTCATAATAAGAAATGTTGTACATAGGTTAATTTTGTTTAGCTACAAAATCAAATTTTGTCTAGTGTGACAAATTGGTTAGAGTCTATCTACTTTAAAGGGAGTTAGACCTAGACTCTACAAAAATATCAAAGGAAGTAGAAAATGCTGGAGTCTTTCCATAGATATAGGATATTTTTAGGGACATAAAATCCTTGAAAACTAATTTCTATCAACACATAGAATAAAGTTGAAGGGTTTGATACAATCAAGCTATCTTTATTGGATCATCAGAGAAATTTGTGTTACCTTGACATTTGAAGGATTGAGTTCTTAGGTCTGATCTAAGATATTGTTGCAATATATATTAGTCATTAGAAGTGTGAGAAGCTTCCTACAATAGATAGATAAGACTTTCATATTCAAGTTCAAGAAGAAGGTGTAAAACTTTCATCATGCAGAGATTGATTTGAGTTACAGGATATTAAATATTTAGATATTGAAGGCAAACCTTGACATGAAGATTTTAGGTCTTGAAGTAAGGCTATGACATAAATACTTTAGGTCTTAAAGGTAGAACTTGACATAAATATTTCAAGTCTTGAAGATCGATCTTGATAGAGGATAAGTAAGATTTTAGGTCTTAGAGAGGAGATATTTATATAGAAATTGTAGGTCATTAATATTGATATTGACAAAGATTTAAGAGTCTTTAAATGGGTAGCCTTATATAATTTGATTTGTTAATATTGAAGGAAAAGTATCCAAGTTTATAAAAAAAAGATAAGTAGTTGTTGGGAGTCTAAAGGAGCAATTTTTTTAATACAATAGTGTTTGAGAAGACGATTAAAGGTAGTATTCAACTCAAAGAATAGTCAAAGGATAGAAGAACAACAAGCACATATTGTGAGTGGAAATAGTGAGCTTATACTACCTAGAAACCAGGTAGAGAGCTCAAACCATGAGCCATCCACTCACTTCCATAAAAGGAATTCAAATTATCATTGAATGCATTGAGTCATTTTACATTTGAAACACCATTCAGTACATTTGAAACATCACTAGAAAAAATTAAGCCATTCACTCCATAAGATTGCATTTAGAAATCCATCTAAGATAATAGGCAAGAATTGGAGATGTAACATTTGAGGCAGAGGATAACAAATGCATTAGACAACAAGCATAAGTGTCCTTTGAGCATTAGTAAGCCTAACAACATTGATAAATCCTTAGTAACATTAAATAATGTTACATTAGCAATGTGGAGATAGTTAAAGTACCTCAAATACACCTACCATATGAAAATTGAACAAACAAGGAATTTATAATGTCTACTAAGAACGAAGCGTGCAAATTTTTAAGTGGTTGATAGGTTAAATCAATGGAAATCAAGGTAGTCTAGCAAAGCAAAGTAAAGAGTGTAAGCACAAGCATGAATGAGAATGAAGGTATATTTTCACAGTGTTTCATTATCTTCTCATCCAAGTCATGATCAACATATTAGACAAGCCGAGAATCTCCATTTCCATATATATATATATATATATATATATATATATATTCTCACCAACTACCTTTCCAATGCAAAAAAAATTGAAAATTTATTACCCGAAACTAGATTTATAACATAAGATTTTGCTTTGGTAGGTAGCATAACCCTACTAGTCTATTTTCATACAATATTAAAAACCAACACCAATTGTATTTTCAATGAGTTGACCATATTTTTTATATAGATATTTTTTAGATGAAACAAATAAATTTAAATGATTCAATTTAAAAATTCATTATATTTTTCAAAACAAAACATGTTAGAATATGGTTTTGTGATGTTTTAGTTTGATAATATTTATCGTTCTCTAATAATATTTTTTAATAAATAATAAATCTCTTATGATTTTTTAAAACATTTATATTTGTTTGCAATAATCATAAGATATGCAAATAACTAAAATATTCTTATTAACAGTATATTCATATAAACAATTAGTATTTATGATTCAAAACAATTTTTGTTTTGACATATACTATCATGAAGTTGTTAGTTATATGTTATGTTAGTATATTATAAACCTATATTGTATTATTTATTTTAATATTTTCATATGGCCACTTAAATCATAATATTTTATTATCATTTCAAACAATGGCACTTCATTGAAGAACAATACTATGAGGGCTTTAACATCCAAATACAATATTAAAGCTTTAACAAGGCTTTAACAATACTGTTTCGTAGCAGTGTTCCTTTTATTCTATCCTCTCCCAGGACTTCCTTCTTCCCTTTCTTCTTAGCTTCTGTTTAGATTCTTAGTTTCCTCTCAAAGGTCAACCTATGTTCTAGTTTTTTCTTCTTCTCCACCTTCTTCTGCGACTGGCTGTTTTCTCTTGTACTTAGGGCAAGGGTCCCTGTCAAAACCCTGTTTTAATATATACCTCATATATTTAACCGACAAAAAAAAAATACATTATTCAGCACAAGTTTTCAATACCTTATTATCTATAAACTAATTGGCAATCAGAGGCCTCTAACAAGATAATAGTGTCCATACTAAATAAATCTGTAAAAGATAATAATAAGGATTTGCACCTTCAATTACCTCTTGCTTTATGGGCTTATCGAACTAGCATACAAACACCCACTGGGGAAACCCTCTTTTTATAGTATATGGCACTAAGGCTATTATGCCCTTGAAATTGGAAATTCCATTATTGTGTCTCATTGAAAGAGTTCATCGATGAGGACACTGTGTAATAAACTCACCTAGATCAATTGACCCTTATTGATAAGAGATGAGTGAATGCTCTTTAGCATATCCAAATTTACCAAGATCATATTAAATGAGCTTATAATAATAAATTCCATCTTCAAGATTTTAAATTTGGGGATCTTGTGTTAAAAGAGAACCAACATAACTTAAACCTGCCACCTCATCTGCGAGACAAATTTACGACCAATTGTTTAGGTCCCTTCATCATATTAGAGAATATAGGACCTAGAACTTATCATATAACATTGTTAGAAGGTTTTGAAGATCCTGAACCTCTCAAAATTCTTCATTTAAGGGTTTTTTATACATAAAATCCAAAAACAATAAAAAACATGAAAATCCAAAAAATTAGAAAATAACAAAAACACAAAAACAATTCAAAACATCAAAAAAACAAACAATTTACATTTTGCATTTCAGTATATGCATCCATTAATTGAATTGCATTAGGCATTTTCATCCATTACATTTGCATTAGGATAGGTCGTTTTTCATTCTTATGGATGACACCATATTTTTATGCCAATCATGCATGCTCAAAATCATCAACATTTATATTTATTGTGAGCAAAGGTGTTTTCAACACAACTTATGTGTTGCTATAAGGTGTATACTAGGTTTTTGTGGTTATTCAACCATCACTAGTTTTCTTTTCAGATTTTGTAGAAAGCTATCTTAGCTTTCGAAGATGAGGTCTAGTTTTTATAGTACCTTGTATATCTCAAAATACCAACACAATTTTAAACATTAACAATCCTAGTTTGAACAAGGAAATATAATACTACAAAGTGATCCTAGTCACCTTAAGTGAAATGTCTTCATTGCTCATCTTATCATGTTCATGGTATAGAGTATTTATTATTGGAAAAAGGACAAGCTCCCACCTACCCATGAAATCCCTTGTTTCTATACAAAATGAGCAAATTACCAAAGAAAAAAAGCAAAATAAATAGTGATTTTCATCACTAAGTGAATCCCTTGCTCCAAAATAAAATAAAATATAAAATAAATAGTAATTTTCATCACTAAGCATGAGTAAGTATCCCAAGAAATTAAAATAAAAGAAAGGGGTGATGAGCTTTAATCCATGGAATCTTCAGTATTCAATCGCCATGGGGTGATCTTCAGTACAGTAATGGGTTGAATGAAAACCACCTAGCAATGGAGTATCCTCATGCATGGTGATATTACTGTCACATCATCAACCTTATTTTGTACAAAATAATGTTAGCCTATGGATGAGCTAGCTTTATGTGGCTAGTAGTCTATTCTAACTGTATTCAAACTTAGTATCAGGATGATCATATGGTGATACCCATTATAGTAATGGGTTGAATAAAATATACCTGGAAATGATGTGGTCGTATATCTTATCTAATATATTCACTTTGCACACACAAGGATAGTGAATATCTTGGTATTCTTAACATACTTTTATCTGTCAAGAGTCTTGTGTAGTCATTATACAACTTTTGAATTGATCAACTAGGGTTTTTGAGTCTCACGGAAAACCTCAAAATTTCCCTTATAGAAACAAATCATATCATCAAACAATCACAAATTTTCCTTATGAACTTTTGTTTATTAAGAGGTATTAATAGAATATGATAGATATTGGATGGATATCAACAATGATATTTAGATGACCACTAACTATTTTATGTATATCTTTTAGTTTACAAAAGCTTATAGGGAAAGCCCACACATCTCATACCATCTCATCTGACATATGGATGTTTAAATGATTAATTATTATGATAAGAGTTACCATTTTAATTCATGATTTTCATACATTTTGTGATGTCTTCCATTAGTTTGTTATGCATTAGATTCATTTCTTATGTTTTAAGTGATTATACCATACAGGTTCATTTGAAATAGACCATCCACATAAATTTAATGTATTCCATTCACCATATCATATAAACATCAATTAAATGCATCATAAATAACACAAATATAAATATACATTTAACATTTATCATTGCATCCATATAAGCATATATATTATAGCATCTACACATCTAGATAATAACATCTAAACATACATCTGTCATCTAGCTATCACATGTCATCAATACATTACATAAATATAGCATAATTAAATCATCATCTAGGCATCGCATTACATACATACATCCATAAACATAAAATCAAAGACATGATACACAAAATGAGCCATAAAAGATTTTCATATATATATGTGTGTCAAAGTACATAGAGGTACAAAAATGCTTACAAGATACAACTATGTATGTCCTCAGACTTTACACTAAAAAATGATATAGACAATATGTCTATCAAACAGGGCCTGCACCTCCTGAGTCACCTCTGCCCTTAGCTTCATCTCTATGAGGCTACTTGGATCTAGTACTTAAAGATATATTGAATCATGCACCAAACTTGTGACTAGGCTACACTAATGAATACCCAAATGAATTCCACCTACTTCGTTGAGAGCCCCCTACTATAGGCCTAGTTGGCATAGTATCATCGCATAGTCTAATCTTAGTATCTAGAACTACAATATAAGCTAA
Source organism: Wollemia nobilis (assembly GCA_028583015.1). Taxonomy (NCBI): domain Eukaryota; kingdom Viridiplantae; phylum Streptophyta; class Pinopsida; order Araucariales; family Araucariaceae; genus Wollemia; species Wollemia nobilis. Next base: position 13,477,658 of record JAQPPZ010016436.1, on the reverse strand, counting down.
TTCTATTATGTGATGCACCCCATCATATGCTATGATACCTTGCAGTCTCCTGATCTCTATATTTCCACCTGATATTGTCAATCCTTGAGTGACTAGAGTGAATGGTGCAACTTGAGCTCTAGGAGCCAATGGTAGTTGTGTCTTGAGAGCATATACCTCGATGGTCTTAGCAACTGGCTGGATCCATAGACTTCTTATCATTATATTGGTAGAATTAATATGATTCTATATTTTAGTCCTCTACTTTGCATACCCTCACCACTACTGCTACACTACACTTAGCTAAATCTAAGCCAATACGAGGCTAGTCTCTCACTCTACAAGCCACATCTAGAAATCCTATAGCTACTACTATAGACTATTTACCTATGTTCATAGTTGTACCACCTCATCCTCTAGGGCATCCCCCTCACCCTCATTGTCATCCTAGGTAGCATCCATATACCTCGTTGTCTATCCCCACTCACCCTTCATCCTACGATACACTCATCACCCATCATCATCTCTTTCCTTACCTGTTGATGCCTCCATAGGTTTGCCTAAGATATCACCACCCTGCCATAGCTAAGAGGTCCACAAAGTGTCATAATATACAATGGTACTTGTGTCCTCTGCACCTGTATTATTAATAGGAGGGTCCACTGCCTCTTCTAACCCTATCATCTATGGTATTGCGAGCTATATATTTTCCTTTCAATGTTGATAGAGGACTAGCTCCTCTAGCACGTCGTACACTATGCCAAACTACCTAGTGAACCATGAGTAATGAAAGTACACCCTCTACTTCCCATTTCACCCCATAATCCATCTACCATACCTCACTCTATTAAAATACCCCCCTATCTCAACCCAAATAAGATAGCCTAGGTAGGGTCTCCATATGATATCATGCAACTACAATCCTATAAAAGACCCAATGTAGTGTGTTAGTCCACCTGCATGTGGATTGATCTGGTTAGTCTCAGTCTCCCATGGCCACCACATAGCATACAAATGATCATCCTCTACTAGGTCAACTATAGCCAATGGTAATTTGCCAGGTTGATCTATCTGGATGTGCTCCTAGCCCAAGATATCTAGCAACATGTTGCATCTGAATCCTACTTACCCCCGTTGTGTGATAACATGTAGCTCATTGTATATATGATATAGTAGTATGATCCCCCATGCCATAATCAAAGGTCATTTTAGGTCACACTCTAAAATGTCTTGAACCATATCTAGGAGGTTCCAAGGGAACCTCACTCCTAAAGAGTTGGGTAAAAGCACATTCAAGATGATGTGCATCACTACCACATGACATTGAGAGAATATATCCTCATCATACCAATACTGTATAGGCACCCTACCATGATCTATATGCCCTGGTAACTCCTCAAATCTACCTCCAAAAACTTGAGCAAAAAATACCTCCTTCATCGTATTAGGAGAAGAAATGACAACCCTTCCATCTATGGGAATCCTATAAACATGGTAGATATCCTCCAATGTCATCATCATATCTCTAGTAGGGATATAGAAAGTATTAGTTCTACTATCCCATCTATGAGCCAAGACTATGAGGTATGACTGATGCAACATCACTGTCGGTAATCGAACAACATATTTTAGGCCAATCATCCAAAACCACTTCCAATCATCCTCATCCAATGATGGGCATAACTCAAGGAACATATTGGGCTCTCGAGCTCAAGCTATCAAAGTATGACATAAAGTATAATGTAATTCAAAGGAGACAATCAATCACTCATAAAAATAAAAAAAATTAAAAATTAAAAAAAATAAACCTAAGGTTCTCAGTCACTCATGGCACCGATGGTTGCCATAGTCACTATCAACGTCATCGATGACCGTCATTTTTTTAACCATTGGTATTTAAAACTCCCTAGAAGCAATGATTATGACCCCATTCGACCAATCGGGTTCTACTCTCATCTAATATGACCCCAAAATGGCCCCCATGCGGGGTCATTTCCCACCCCATAAAAGCAAAAATTTAAAATCCAAACTACCCTTAAGCTAACCTAAGTTAAATCCTAACCTAAGGGGTGAAGTTCATTACATGTAGTTTAATGTGATTCCTTAACCCATTAATTAGTGAGGTTCATTTTAAAATGCACAAATCACAAGAATGATATAGAGAGGTACCTTAGGAGCTCTAGCTTTGTCGCTCATTGATACTTAAGGTTACTCCACCATGGTGGGATTGTTTGAATTTCAACATCCCATGTTAGATTATCTTGCTCCTCCCTTAGAGCTCACTATTCTAAACTACCATATAGAAATAATGGAAATGAAAAATACCAAAAATCCATTTTATATTTTTCAATTTTAACCATTTATCACTTTGAGAACGGTTGTAGTCACCTGAACGTCAACATCGATAGTGGTCACTAGATTTGCAGATCGCCGCTATTGTCTTTAACGATGAAATAAAAATAGTAATAAATGCCATAATTTTCCCACCATGAGGAGTTTTATATTTGACATTAATGCATATCTACATGCATATCTACCGCTCCATAATCATCATAAATTACCAAAATTCACAAAAAAATGAATAAAATAAAATCTTAAATGCATCCTATATCTAGTTATTTACCCTATACACTTGGTGATTATAGCTACTTGCACTCCATGCAATCCAGTAATATGAGTAAATTACCATAATCCATTTGATCCAAGTTATTTATTGATGACTTGAAATATTTTCACTTCATTTCCCAAGAAGGCTTTGCAATCATATTGATCCATAGGAACAAGGGCTTCATTTTTTTTCTTCTATGATATTTTTATCATATCATTGAACATAGTGGTTCATCACATGCTTAAATTGAATTGCTATCTTCTTTATTCCCTAATAAGGCCATTACGGCCAAACTACTCCATATGATAGCTATGTACAATTACTCTTAATGATTGAAATCACAATTGCAATAGGACCTTCCCTAAAAATAGTAGTTATCATCTCGCACTATCTAAATCAGTCATCTTGGTCAAGTGACTTGTCACTTTCATCACTTGCCATTTACTTCATCGAATCATTGCTTGAAGGGGTAGTCATAATCATAAAATTCATAATAAAAATAAAAAATTAAACACCTAATAATTTTAAATGTTTTCGTCCAACGAATCATTTCTAACAAATATCATAAGCTTCCCCATATGCAAGGGCAAAAGCAAAAATATTGAACTAAATCTTTGGTAGTTTGTGAATCGATCCTTTTATTTGCAAACAATGTGACTCGATCACCTTCAAACTCCAAAGTTTTAATCATATTTAAGCCACCATTCTGTTGGATATAATGATTTAGAGATGTATACTCTTTTCATGGTTGGGGAATCTAAAGTTGAATAGATCAATTAACATCATTCAACCTACAAGGTGGCTTTAGGTTTTCTATTTTTTCTTAGTGTTGTGTTTTCCCATAATGCATCCCAAAAAGGGATATTTTTAGATACCTAAAACATGTCATGTTGAGGAAGATACTAATGTGGATACCTTTTCAGGCCATATAACTCACCTTAGACCTTTTCAATACTCAATAGTGGTTCTAACCACTCAATCAGGGTAATCTAGTCCTATTCAACCTTGATCGATGACATTGAGAGAGGCCATAGGCTAGGCACACCTATCGATAGTGGCCATGGTTTGAGCCATTCCTATTAAAAGTGGTTGAGTCTATAACAAACTCAGGCTATCCAAGCCGAGCAAAATTTGTTACAAGCAATGGTTTCTTGAGTAGTTGCACCTGTGAAGATTCTAGAAGCATCCATCCAACTGCTCCAGCCTATCCAATTCTTGAGCTTAGCATCCTAGAGAAGACATGATTCATATTTAGGAATTCTATTTAAGGCATCCTAAAATAAGAGAAAAAGAGAGAGAATTCATGAAAAAATAGTGTAATGAAGTACTGTTGAATTGTGATCCAAAAGTGCAAACCTTCACAAGCATCATAGTGTTGTTGAAATTATGCTAAGAAGCTATTATTTGTATGCATGGAGCTTTAGAGAGTGTGAAACCAATATACATCACTATTATTCATTGATTCACCGTTAATTTGAGATAATTCAATGATCAAACTATATCTTGAGACATGAATGACCCTTGCACATCAATTCAATGGGGAATTGGTCATCATCAAGACCAAAAAATAGAGAATAGAGTCTCTATACCATGGCTTCTATTTTCAACAGCAGCCTGTAAACATCATCACCGATATCAATAACAACTAACAAAATCCACCGATATGCTCAACAATAGCCTTAGGATAATGTATCATTTATTTTGTTTTAGTCAATAGACCAGTCATTAGATGCATTTATTTGATTTTCTAACATAGATTAACTACTTTAAATTCAATATGTATATCTTTATTTTAGTATTTCATCAAATTTTACATGTCTTTAAGCATTTACTTTATTCATTGCACCTATCAAGAAAATAACCTCATATTGAGGTATTTTTGATGCTATTAATATGTCTTTAGTTTCTTTGTGTGCAGGTGACAGGGCTTTTGTAGGAGCTAAGCATCATCAAGACCACCTTCCTTGACATCATCATGTGGAGGTTGCGAAGGAAACCCTCCTATAATCATATTTGAGGAATTTCAGAAGAGTCTACTTGGCAGACATCTATTCTTAAATTTTTTTGTAATATCGTATCAATTTGGTATCCATGAGAGATTGTAACCCAATGTACAATGTCTTTTGAAAATGAATAAAAATGGTCTGTCTATTTATTCAAATTATTTTTATCATGGTTACATAGATTCTTTTTATTAAATTTATTTATTTATTGCAAGTTTATATATGTTTAGAGTCTTTTAGCAATTCACAGATATATTAACCTAAATTTTACCATCCATGTGGGGGTTTTTTAAACACTCCCTCACCAACAACTTCCATGCATTATTCCATATGATCACCCTTTATATCCATTTATCCTTGAGTGAATAGCCCTGTGCTTAAATGTTGTGGATTCCTAGCCCACCACATGAAAATGGTCTACAACAATTGCTCCAAGAGACCATTGGGAGGCCTCATTTGACTAGTGTTTTTGCCCAAAAAAATCCCAAAATATAATGTTCATATTATCATACCAAGCCTTGATAGGAGTCAAAAGAGAAGAGAAGTAAACATGGAATGGGGCTAAATTTTTTCCAATAATTTGGATTTTAGCTACTTGAGACATTTCTAGAGATTTCCAGTAGTCTAATTTTTTGGTAAAATTATCCATACACCAATCCCACATAGATTTAGATGAAAGGTCAACACCAAAAGAAAAACCCAAATACTTAGAGGTTTTTCCTATTTGCAATCACTTCCATGTTGTGGTTATCCAATTTTGTTTATCATCAAATCCAGAAGTAATAACATAGTTCTTAGATTCTTGGATTCTTTCACTAGAGGCCCTACAAAAGGTATGAACTATCTCAAGGATGTTCATAAGATTTTGTTGATATACCAAAGGAAAAGCATAGAATCATCTACAAAGTGAAATTTGATAAGCTAGGAGCCATTCGAAGGGGGATACCTCTTATCCTCCCCTCTTTAATTGCATATTCCAATAGATAACCAAGGGCATCAACTACAATTACAAATAGATAGAGGGCCAATGGGTAACCTTTCCTAACTGAGATTTTCATAGGAATGTTGTTAGATAATTTTCTATTAATAATCACTCTTGAAAAAGTATTTGGAAAGAGATAAGCTACCATATAGATGAATTTATTTCTAAAACCAAGCTAGTGGAGCATGCTTAAAATGAAGGACCACTCTAATCGATCATAAGATTTATCAAAATAAAGCTTAAGGCAAAGGCCCTTGAGTCCCTGTGCTCGAGCCCACTCCATCCCTTCCCAAGTTGTAAGAATATTATCAAAAATATAGCAACCTTTTAGGAATGCTTTTTGCTCTTGGTAAACAATTTTTGTAGCCACTAGGAGGAGTCTTCTAGATAGAGCCTTAGCCAAAATTTTATAAGAGGAATTTATTAAAGTAACAAGATGCCAATAAAAAAGTAGATTTGGCTTATATATTTTAGGAATGAGACTAATAAATCCTTTATTAGTGGCCTCCCCATGACCTCCAATAGTAATAACCTCCTCACACATCTACAAAAAATCAGCTCCTATAGTCTCCCACATGGTCTTAAAAAATTTATTCAGAAGCCCGTCAATGCATAAGGATTTTTCATTTGACAAAGAGAGGAGGGTAGAATGAAGTTCATCCTATGAAAGTGGTTTTTCCAGCAATGCTCTATCTTCTTTAGATACTTTGGGAGATATGCACTGTTTGTAATATTCTCTAAAAAATTCAACTTCTGTGTTGGGCCTTTAACTTTTGAAAAGGGCTACAAAATTCTCTTGGATGAAGTATGGGAGGTCCTCCATCAAAATTTATAGGCAAGATCTAGGATTTTTAATAAATTATATCCTCTCTAATCTATTCTTCTTTTTAATGACATTAAAGAAAAATTTAGAATTTGTATCACCCTCTTGTATCCACTGAAGACTTGCCTTGATTTGTGCCCCATGGGATTTATAAGCTTGGAGTTGCCTTACCTCTACCTGTTTTTACCCAAATACTTTTGATAAGGGATGCTACTAATATTTTGTCTAAGGTGGTGGTTGAGTTGGTCTACTTTCTACTCCAATTATTTCTCTTTTTCCTACAAATAGAGGCTAGGATTTTGCCAAAATATCAAAGTTAATACACTTTTCTTTTGATGGCTTCCTCCCATCACATAATCCACCCTCTCCTTCCTGAGGTACTTGGCAAGATATTCCACACTTTCTTGATTTCAATAACACAATCCTTGTGCTTGAGTAGGGAAGTGTTTAACTTGAAAGGTAAACTATTTTGGGGTTTTCTTATGGTGGCACACACAATACTAAAGGTAAGGAAGATGATACAAAGTTACCACTGAATAGATTGGATGAGACAAATCATCTTTGAGGATATAAATATTTTTGGCTACATAGATGCGATACAGTATTGCCTTTCGTAGAGCATCAACACACCACACATTCCTCCAAGTAAACCAAGCCCCATGATTGTTAGCACTCATGTTCCAACTAGGATGATAAAAATTCCATGCCCTTCTAATTATAGACCATGATCTAGATTTTTATAGCTATTTTAGTGGAGTTACACCCTCCAATATGTATCCCTCCCACTCTACCATATTGAAATCCCCACCTATTATCCAATATGCTTCAAGAAAATTGAAGCACATCCAATCCTAGAGGGTTTCCCTTTTGGCTACATCATTAGATGTATAAATAGGTGCAATACCAAATTTCTTGCCACTAAATATTATTGTACACCACACTACTCTATGCATCAATTCCTCTCCTGATAATAATATAGAGTCTCACAGCTCCTGAGAGAGGCATAGGATAACCCCCATCTCTTCATCATGATTCGTACACAAGACCCCCTCAACCCTCCATAGGGTCTTAAGGGTATTTTTGAGTCTAAAACCTAAAATTTTAATTTATTACAATAGTAAAATATGGAGGTAAAATCTCTTGATGATAATTTGGATAAAAAAATACCACTCTCGTAGCATGATACCATGCACATTCAAAGACATGATTCTTGCAAATATTAATCATACATATTATCAGCTAAATTACCATAGGCATTTTGGATGGGTACAAATTGCATATAATAATGCAATGTACCTATTCCCTTAGACCGGTGGGTGGTTAAGGAGGTATTTTTGGAGTAATATTTGGGGTCTTATGGCTCCATTCCTTACATCCTAGGTGTTGGTATTTGGGTAGACCTCTGGAAGGAGGGGGTGGATATCCTATGATGAGCTACGCTTGTGTTTCTTGTTATGTTGGGTTACCCAACCCTCATTGATTTTTTTATAAGGATTTGCTTCATAGGAGCCTCAAAATGTGGGGAGAGATGAAGGGAGATGTGGACAACTGCTAAGTTAGAAGCTTGGGGCACTGAATGATCAGGGGGAGAGGTCACATCATGAGAACATGAAGGTTGTAAAGGCTGAATGTGAGGTACTATTTTGCTTGCATGCTGAGTAGCGGTAGTAGGAGTACTAGTAAGCTAGTTTTGTTGTTTAGGAGGTCTCACAAAATAATTTTTAATCATATGGACTTGTTGTATATCATAGAATAGTTAATCTATTATTCAAATTGGATACCAGGGGCTATGAATAAGATCCTACTCAGGAGGTCCTTGGAGACATTAGTCACAACCAAGATGTGTGAGTGGGAGCGCATGAAGTGTGATGGCTCAGATGGGAGAAATAATTGCCTTCCAAAACTAGTAGTAATCTAAGGTAAATACTTTGTGAATGATAGTTTTAATAATGGAAGTTCAATCCAAAGGGGGTATTTCATGTTTGAGACATTCTCAAGATCAAATTAGAATGCCAAATGTTGTAGAAATACCACTTGACTAGAAATTATCCAAGTGTAGAGTATTAGGGCTTTTAAGCAAGAGTCTTTGGAGGTGAAAGTGATAAAAATAAAATATTGACCAAGGCAATGATGAGAGGCAATCATCCAACCCTTGGATTATAAAAATTTAAAAAAACACCGATTGGGCTCTTCATCAGGGGGATACTTTTGGAAAAGAATAGAATAATATTTCACTCTTATAATTATTTTATTTATTGTGTAAAATCATCTTGAAATTCAAACTCAAAGGTACCTAACTCTTTATCTTGTTGGTTTACCTATTCAGAGACTTTATTTTCTCCTAAATATCTAGATTTTGGGGTTCCGTCTTTTGGTACATGTTGGTCACCACCTCCTTGTTTAGATCCTTGAGGTCCATGGTCTAAGGGTGCAAGGTCAACATTATTCTATCTTATTTTGGAATGAAGGTCCTCTATTTGAGCTTTTGAGGATGCTTGAGAACTGCTACCATTGAAAGTTAGGTTATTGAGCAACACATAGGTGTAAGGGCATGTAGCATTGGCTTCCTTACACAACAGGGCACCCAATTTTATGGGGAATATTGAATGGAATCATGGGTTGATGTATTTAGAAATCTTATTTCTATCATGTTCCTCTCCTAGAGTTACACTATTTTGCATGTCATGGTGGTGGTATGGCTCAAATCTGGAGGAAAATCCATGAGTAGGATTAGATATTCCCTCAGGCCCCAATTTATAATCCTCCCATTATGGTTGCTAGATCGATGTCTTATTGAACTTAAATAAGGGGTCCACTAGCAAGTTGCTAAAAGCTGAAATGAAAAGCTCCTCATCTTGTGACTTACCCTCTCTATGAGGATGAGACATAGAACTAGAAGTTAGTAACCCGAGCTCATTCTATTTCTTGTTGAGTGAAACTATGTGAATCCCACCATAACTAGTATCTAATGCACCATTCAAAGCAAAGGACCTTGAGTAAACTATTGTCTCAAACTATTTGGAATGAAATGACAATGATGCATTTTATGTCTTCGGTAAATGGTTACCTGCAACACCCAACGATGAATTTCCATCATTTGACAAAGACCTTGGAGAGACACTGTTCACATCAATCTCCATGATTCACCCCTCGGAGATCCCTATTTCTGTAGAAAAAATCCTAGCTTCTAAAAATACTCTTAAAATAAGGTTCTTCATATGTATTGTTGAATTGCTACTACCATTTTTATATTTTAGAAAATTATTTTATTATAAGTGGTATCATAAAATTGATCTTGTGTACCTATAGTGGTGCAAAGGTGTAGCAAAAGGATGCACAAACCATTCTAGAATCTCTGTCGAGTAGTTTGGCTTCTTGAATCCTAGTAATATATTGTCATTTATTTTGACTTATTTTCTAGCATATTTTTCTTCTATAGTATTATGAATTTATTCTTAATTCCATTTTTAGACCCTTGAAAGAGACCTATGCAATTACAATTGTCTCTCTAAGACAATAAAAATAACAAGTATTTCTAGTAACACTTTTTTCAAAATTTGGTTTGTTAAGACTCTTGTGAGATAAATTTCTTATTGTGATTTTATCATTAAATTATTTGAAGTAGGTATTCTCACAATATGTTTTAGAATGCTCCAAAAAATTATTTTGTGTTTTATATTTTTCCCTAATGTAATAATGAACTTATTACTTTTGTAAGTTGATTACAAATCAATGATCAATTGTAGCACATTGGTCATTTAAAGGGTGTGTGCATGAGTAGAAAGAATTATCAAACAAGAAATTCTAGTAAGCATCACAAAACTTTAAATATTAAAGTTTTGACTAGCATGCTTTTTCCACCTTATATGTCATGGATTTGCCTCCTCCAAACACCATTATCCCTTCCTATCCTCCTTTCAATAATCCTCCCCCAGTTGCTTCTATTACCTATCCTATTGGTAATACTATTCCAAATATAATTGACTTTTGTTTGCATACCTATCTTGAGAAACAAGAAAAAATTGTTAATTCCATGATAATCTCTTAGAAAAAACTCAAGACTACCTTAGTAAAATTCCAAATATTTATAAATATAACCTATTTTATGCATTTTATTGACCACAAGTTTTACGAAGTCACTAGGTAATTGCCACTAGGTATGCAACAATCACCAAATCCAAGGGATACAAACATCCATCAAAAACTACTATTAGGTCATAAACCTCTACTTTTCTACAATAGTCCTATGACTCCCTATTTCACTATGGGAACCCTAGTAGGTATGAATTGATATACTTGTTAGAGTATATTACATTATTTGGTACATACTAATGTACCCCCATGGTACCTTCATGGTACACCTTGTAAATATTAGACTAGGGTCAAGTCTTAGATTAGAGTGTGAGTAATATTTTACGTAATGTAATAATGTGTAGGAAATGCATAAGTATCATGTAAATGATTGTGTAAGTGTAATCCGTATAAATGTGCATAAGTATCTTATATATAAGTGTGCACATGTGTTCTTATATTAGGTAGTTTTATGTGAGGAGTCGTGTCCAAGTGTGCATACAAGATAGAGTCATGTGTATGCAAGTGTCATGAAGAGAAGCCAAGAGTCATGATACTTGGCATAAGGAAAGGAATATTCAAGTAACAAAAGAGTCATCCTACCATAGCTACATATTAATCCATAGTGAACATAGCCTACATTTCCTACATTGCCTACATTATCTATATTTTATACATTTTCTACATTGTCTACATTGTCTACATTGTCTACATAGTGAGCATAGAAATCATTATTATTGTATGAGATTTTTATGATACATTTGTAAGATAAATAGGAATAATAAATATTGTATACATTTGAGCAAATAATATTGTAAGTGTGCTACAATCTTTGTACATGTGTTATTCAGGCTATTACATTCATACTTATGCATATTAATGAACTTTAGTTGATATATTATAAGCCTTGATTTACATATTAGTTGGCTCATATTATTATGATTACATTACTATATTGTGGCCATATAATTGATCTTGTGATACTTATATTGTGAGTTTTGTATTAACAATAAGACTTCAAATACATCAATGGTATCAAAGCCACAATAAGAAATGTTGTACATAGGTTAAATTTATTTAGCTACAAAATCAATTTTTGTCTAGTGAGAAAAAATTGGTTAGAGTCTATCGACTTTAAATGGAGTTAGACCTAGACTCTACAATAATATCAAAGGAAGTAGAAAAGGCTAGAGTCTTTCCATAGTTATACGATATTTTTAGGGAAATAAAATCCTTGACAATTAATTGCTATCAATAATTAGAAGAAAGTTGAAGGATTTGATACAATCAAGCTATCTTGATTGGAGCATCAGAGAAATTTGTGTTACATTGACATTGAGGGATTGAGTTCTTAAGAGTGACCTAATATGTTGTTGCAATAGATATTATTTATCAAAAGTGTGAGAAGCTTCGTACAATAAATAGATAAGACTTTTGTCTTCAAATTCAAGAAGGTGGTGTAAAGCATTCATCACGCTGCGATTGATTTGAGTTGCATATATATGTATATATATATATATATATATATTTTATGTTTTAGTTTGATAATATTTATCGTTCTCTAATAATATTTTTTAATAAATAATAAATCTCTTATGATTTTTTAAACATTTATATTTGTTTGCAATAATCATAAGATATGCAAATCACTAGAATATTCTTATTAACAATATATTCATATAAAAAATTAGCAATGATGATTCAAAATAATTATTTTTTTGACATATACTATCATTAAGTTAGTTATATGTTGTGTTAGTATATTATAAACCTATATTGTATTATTTCTTTTAATATTTCATATGGCCAATTAAATCATAATATTTTATTATCATTTTATAATTTAACATTAAGGTTGACTTTGTCAAAACCTTTACACATATTTTTATATAAAAAAAACACACTCTTTCATTTAAATATAATCAAATTATTAAATCATATTTTAGTTTTTATCAAAAGTTATTTTGTTTTTTATTTACTAGTTGAAGAAAGGTTTTTGAAAGGATCCTCGAACCTTTTACAATTTTACAAAGGGAAAACTACTATAGCCAAAAGAGACCAAAAAATAAAATATGCTACTACCCCAACATAGGGCCCTACCATTAACTAAAACTAAACTAAAAAACAACAAGAAAAGAGAACATGAATGAGACCCAAAAAACAACTGCCCAACTAGGAGATACCAACTATAACCCATGACTACATAAGAACAAGGGGGAACCAATCAGGGAGGAAGGTAGAATAGATTCACAACCCCCTTAGCAACTTACACAAATAAAGCATTATGACCTCTCATTGGTATCAGTTTAAGATAATATTCAGCTCCTCAATATCCTAAAGTATCTAAAAAAATATTAGTGCCAACTAGCCTATGACAGAAACCTATCAAAAATCCTAGTTTGAGAACTACTTGGAATGCCCCCACTTTTATCCAAGAAGATATACCATTTAAATAATTATATGGGTGGAAAAATAATCCAACATTGGACACGCTCAACCAATTAATATAGGGACAAACAACATCTTGCAAAATGGATTCCATTGAAAACCAAAGAGAAAAAATATTCCTCCTACAATTCTGACAACCAATTAGAAAGCATAAGCTAGGAGAGTAAGAAAATAATTGGACATCCAACACAAAGGAAAGTAACCTATACAAAGTCATAAGGGATATTAGCAAGTTAGATATCATTTATTAACCTAGATTAATCCCTATGGGAGATTATCCCTCCAAATGGATAGCCCAGATTGGAGCAACCCTAGGTTGGTGAGGAAGTCAATCGTCTTGTTACCTTCACTATAGGTATTTATCACCTAAATACTTTCCATGCCATAGAGAATCCATTATATTCCTCAACCATATTAAAAGTTTTTCAACTAGGGACTTACAGTCCAGAGGCCATATTGACAACATTTAATGAGTCACCTTTGATAATAATTTTCTTGCAACTAATCAAAAGGAAAAAGCACCACCCTTTAGAATAATTCTCTAGATTTTTTAAAGTGGTAGGTATAGGACCCAAGATTTTTAGAAAAGGCTAAGATGATTTCTTCACTATAATTTTGAAACACACCTCGTGCACTAGCTTTTTTAGGGTTTCCTTTAGAGACACCAATGAAGTTAAATTTGATCCATTAAAGGGGAAGGATACCTTTGGTTAAAGCAATGGTATTCTTCAAGTTCTGAACAATTACTCTTCTATCTTACTGGAAACCAAGATTGGATTCAATGAGGGCTTCAACCTCTATGTCACTAGAATCATCTAAATATAGGATAGACACATTCTCAACAATTGCTAGAAATATTTTACACCAAATAGAAGTAGCTTATTTAAAAAGACCCCTAAACACCTCGTTATTTCTCTCCTTCTAGATACCCCAAACTAGATGAGGGAGACTAAATGACCATAAGGCACACAAAATTAGACTAGAAAATGTGGGAGACCATTGATAAAAGGTATTGATAAATTTGTTTGGGATAATCCAATAGAACCCAAGGGTATTCAAAAGGAGATAGAGGACCTCAAGAAAAAAGAGACAAAAGAAGAAAAGGTGGGTAGTAGATCCAACATCACATCTACAAAGGTTGCACCTATTAGGGATGGTAATACCTCTTTTTTAGAGGTTTTTTGAAGTGATAATATTATTTTGGATAGGAAGCCATAGAAAAAAGTTGAATTTAGGAGTAAGAAATTTATACCAAATATTTTTGAAAGGAGGAGGGTCCATAGGATAAACTTTAGATAGGAAATAATTAGACTTCACCAAAAAGGAGACGTGCTTCTCCCCCTTCTATAGAACATAATTTTTAACATTAGAAGATCTAATGACTTGTAAGCTTAGAATGTGATTGAGATAGTTCATAGTATTTCTTTACTCCTAGTTCAAGTTCGATAAATTGACATTTTCCATGATTTCATCCCATTACTTACCTGAATAAAATAAACAAATTTAGTTCCAAAGTGGATCCAAGTTATGAGTTTCACAATTGTTGACTCAATAATGTGAGCTAGAGGAGCATCACCCACCCAAGTGTCTTCCCAAAAATGAATATATTTTTTTATTTCCCAGCTTCCATGTATGGACCTTTGAAATGACATGATGAATCTTAATAATACCAAGCTAAAAGGCCGATACTGGAGAGGGGGATAAATCAAATAGAAATTATTTGTTTTAAGAAATATATTTTACTGATAGAATATAGACCCAATCAACATTCTCATTCTTGAAAACCTTCTAGTCTTAGTTGGCCAGTAAGGTGATGCTCATGCTCTTAACTCTTCTGAGACCAAGGCCACTAAATTTTTTCTAGTGAATACTTGATCCTAGGAAACCAATTGAAAATTTTTCTTCTCCTCATTTCTAAACCAAACAAAGGACTTCTAAATGAGTTTAGTTATTTGAATAACTTTAGCTAGAGCTTCAAAAACTGAGAGAAATAATAAATGAATTCTTTTAAGGGTGGATTTAACCAACTAGGCTTTGTCATCCTAGCTAAGAAGAGCCCCCTTCCAACAAATAAATTTACTTTACATCCTTTCAATGACTTGGTCTCAAAATTTATCTTTCAATATCCCCTTAAATAAGGGTATCCCAAGGTATGTAGAGGGAAATTCAGCCACCCCACAACCCAAGATCTAGAAGATTACTTTTTGTCTTCTAGGGGGGTATTATGGAAGAATATTAAACTTGTTAAAAATTTGATCCTCTAGCCCAAAACCATTTCAAAGAATGTTATAACCTCCTTAACCTTAATTTCTTATGGAATAAAATCCAAGGTGGCTATAAGAGTGTCATCAATAAATTGTTGGTGGGATAACATATCCACTAAAAAAGCTAGTTTTATACCTAATATGGATGGTTCTACTTTTATAGATATCCCCAATGCTTTAGCCATAAAGATAAATAATAAGGGTGAAATGGGATCACCCTGGTGTAGGCCGCTACAAATTTTAAAGTATCTCACAGTTTAACCACTAATGATAATCAAGAATAAGGTTGACGAGATACAAGCATTGATCATGCTTATCCATAATTGATGAAACCCAAATTGTTTTAGCACTTTTAGAAGGAAACTCCATGAAACACTACCATATGCTTTGTTCATATCAAACTTGAGAAAAATACCAGGTCTCCATCAAAAACTTTTAGATGGTATTATAAATGCTAATAGGTCTAAAGTTGTTAAAGAATTTGCTATTTGGGATTTTGGAACAAGGACCAAGAAGGTGGAGTTTATGTCCCTGAGAATGATGCTAGACCTTTGAATATCTTTAAAGGTATCTCCTATGTATTTCCCCACAATGTGCCAAAATATTTGGAAGAATATTGGGGGAAATACATATGGACTAGGGGCTTTCAGACAACCTATTTGTTTTTTTGATTTCCTCATCCTTAAAGGGGCTCAATAAGAATGAGTTAATGTCTTTAGAAATAAGGTTTGGTATATTTTACATTAAACGATCCTCTACCCGAGTCATTATCCTCCATGTTGCAAATTAAGGATTCAAACAAACTAACAACCTCTAGCCTAATTTCCTAGATATCATCTATTTTAGGCATCAACCTTCAAAATTTCTCTAATTCTATTAGAGGATCTATGTCATAGAGTAGATGCATGGAAATATTTTGTATTTTAGTCTCCCACTTTAAGCCATAGTTCCCTCAACTTCTATTTTCAAAGAATATCCACCTTAGCCAGAGTATTGTGGAGCTCAACAAGCACCCCTTTCTCTCTATCTCTATTATTCCTAAACTGGTCCCCAACACTGTTTTCTTTCTCAACTTCTATTAGTTGAGATCGTAGATAATCCTTTATTTAGGAAATCAAACCAAATATGATCTTGTTCTATATTTTAAGGTTTGACTTAATCCACTTAAGCTTAGAAGCTATTTGGGAAATTAAGGGGCCAAATAAGTTCTAAGACCACCAGTCCTTACTATTTTCTTCTAGATTAGGGTGCTGAAACCACATTACCTCAAATTTGAAGGGCCTTGGAAACCTCTTGGAAGGTTGAACCAAACACATCAACAAAATTTTATGGTCTGATCCCACTTTAGGAAGAGAATACAAAGAAGCATCTCTAAAAATGGGTAAGGATTCCTTAGAAATCAGGATTCTATCTAACCTAATATGAATGAGTTGGTCCCTAATTATCCTATTACTCCATGTATATTTACTACTTTTAATCTCAATATCCATTAATTAATTTTTATTTTCAAACAAATAAAAGTCTTCCATACCTCTCCAAACACCCACAATTCCCTATTTCCTATTAGATTGGAAGAGCATAGAGTTGTAATCTCTATCCAAAAAATAACTTTTCCCTTTGAAGGCTTCTCTTATAGTGCTCAAGGAGATCCAAAGCAAACTCCTATTATTATATGAGTTTAGAGCATAGATATTAGAAAGGACCCACCAACAATTATAACCCTTGTAACAAAAAAGGATGTTAATAACTCTATTTGAGGATGATAACAATGATCCTACCAGTTTCTTCGCATTCCAAAAATACAAAAGCCCTCTGAAGCCCCTTGGCTTGTGTTGGCTACAAAATTTGCACTCCTACAAATAGTGCTTTTGACCAAATATCTCATCTCCTTCTCCAACTTCATTTCTTTTAAACAAAAAATAGGTAAAAAATATTTCCTCAATGATGCCACCACTTGCTAATTTGTAACGCCATTCAAACTCTTTATATTATAGGACATGATTTATATGTGGTTGCTTTATCATATAATAAATTTATTTTCATAATGTGGTAATGATATCATGCATTAAAAATCCTTAAGAACTATATCTCACACTCGTCAAAATATTATGAAACTTTGCTAAGTATGCAATAGGAATATTGTATCACACCAAGGCTGATATAGTTGTCTCACCATGGTGAAGGAGAATTTTAGGGCTAATATTCTTCAAACAATATTCATGTATTTTAATGATGTATTTAATCCACTATATAATTTTCCTATTGATTAGTGTAATCTTTGAATAGTTGGTGTTCATTATTTTGCTTTATTCAAATACTATAAGATATTATTGTTTTACTTTGTTTTATAAAATATCCATGTCTTAGAAACAAATAAAATTTTACACAATTACTTTATGTGAAATTAATGTTCAAAAGTATCATACAAATGAAATATAATATTAAGAAATCAAATAATTTTTAAAGAGAATATAAAACAAAAAACTATGATATACATAATGATAATGATAACCTCTATATATATATATATATATAACTAATGTATTTAATCCACTATATATTTGTCCTATTGATTAGTGGAATCTTTGAATAGTTGTTCGTTATTTTCCTATTGATTCAAATCCTATAAGACATTATTGTGTTACTTTGTTTTATAAAATATGCATATCTTAGAAAAAAATAAAATTTTCACATAATTACTTTATGTGAAATTAATGTCAAAAAGTATCATACAAATGATATATAATATTATCAAGTAAAATTATTTTTAAAGGGAATGTAAAACAACAAACTATGATATGCATAGGGATAATGATATCTTATATATTTGTCCTATATATGTGTGTTTTAATGGTGTATTTAATCCACTATATATTTTTCCTATTGATAAGTGGAATATTTGAATAGTTGGTGTTCATTCTTTTGCTATTGATTCAAATCCTATTAGACATTATTGTTTTACTTTATTTGATAAAATATGCATATATTAGAAGTAAATATTTTTTTTCGATATGGTAGAAGGATTTTTTGAAGGATATCCAAACCTAAAAATAAAATGAAGCTAACCTCCTTACATCAAAGGAGATATAGTACTACCAGAACTCGAAAAACTACCTAGAAGCCAAAAACATCAACCTGAAACACCAACCTAAACTATATACACCAAACCAGGAATCCATATCCCACGCAGGGGAAACCACCAAGTTTGAAGGGCCCATTAACTTACCCCGACCTACGCAAGTATAAAAACCACACATATAAAATCCATTTAAACAAGTTGGCACGTAGGCCAAAATAGCACACAGAAAAAAAGGCATGCAAGCCTAAAAAATTATAACAGACCAACGAGTCATATTAGAATTTGGAGCTACTCAGCCCAACATCGAAATCCAATTTGGTGTTAGGACCATTCAGATCTAGCCATCCCATAAGGGCCAACACCTCCTTAGCACAATAAACTAAAGCTAAAATGAAATTGATCATAGAGCACTGTACCTTAATAATCATGGAATTGAGGGTCCTTTTATTACACCTACTGGATAGAGATCCATGATACATCAACAAAACCACACCCCCCACCTTCCTAACCAATTTAGACTTTTTTCCAGTAGGGAAAACTCTTAAGAAGTAGAATTATCCATAAATACAGGATTCTTACCAGAGTTTGTCTGCTTAGCAACTAGCTGTTGGGAGTGCCTCATTCCTTGCTCACTTCCACCTGGGCCCTGAGGAGTTGAATCCATGAAATCCTCTAGAATTTTTCTAGTCAGGATGGCATCCAGCTCATCCAAAAAGGAATATTCAAAATCTTTAGAAATTGAGGAAGTCATGATACCAACCACAAGTGATGGAACATTAACTAGAGCTAAGAATGCTTTCCCCATAAAAACCTTTTCGCTTAAAAACATGATCAAATATAAGCTTGAGAAGCCCTTGGTGCACTGGGTCCAATGCCATGACTTTGTTAACTTTTACCATTTTTTTCAAGAGGGACTAAAACAGAAAATATATAATATTCATAGCTTTCTTGCGATGTAGGTGGTTTAAAATCGTGAAATGATAACTTCTCAACACCTCCATATTGTCATCTAACATAAAATACTGCATGACTACTAGAGCCACACAGTCCTAGGGAGCCTTAATAAAGGAACACTTAAACTAATTCTGAATCTTCACCAGTTCTTCGTTCCCACCCAAGAACACTTGAACCTCTTTCACCAACAAATGTTTCTCTCTATTATGGACAACCCCGTTCGCCACAAACCTTGTCAGCTCCACAACCATGGGGATGTTTATTTTTAACTCTAGCGGTCCCACTTTGACTATTCCAACCTACTAGGAATAAGCCAAATGTTTTACCATTTCGTAATGAAAACAATTGAACTTCAATAAACATTGGAGAATATTTCCTCTCTTAAGGCTTTTGTAAACCTCCTCATCTACCATGAGATAGTGGGGCTCCATAATTAATGATTCTATCCTAACACTCTTCCAACCAAACCTTGCACTTTGCCACCCACTACGTTTAAGAGTAAAGGCAAAATAAATGATTTTCTATAGATACACCTAGATATAAGAGGATTAGATATAGAAGTGTCTAGAATGTTGTCCATACTGACCATTTAAAAAACTAATAATATCCCCATGTGATCTCTTCCTATGCACAAATCTAAAATGTCGGCTTATCTTTCCCACAATACTGTTAGAGTTATCCAAAAATTAGGAGAAAATGAATTCACCACCCTGCCACCTCAACACTTGGGATTACCACATTTGAAGCAAATGGATTTTTGAAGTAAAATTATATTTTGGGAAGCTACCACCTTTGAAAACTACACCACCCTCCAAAAGGCTTTGCAGATGAATCCAAAATCTCAAGCCTCTAGAACTGAAGGCTCTAATAGTCGTGATGGTAGGAATCTCCACAAAAGGTCTGATTTCCAAAACACTCAACCTACCTAAATTTTGAACCTTCTCAAAATGACACCTCCACTCCTTCACCTAATAGATCCTATCATATTGACACGTTGGGATGCCATCTGAGGCACATAACTTCACACGACTATGACCCTACTTGTATATTTTAAAACCTGAGCCAACAAACTTTCACCTGGTTTGAGTAACCTAATTGTAGATCTTAGGAAGAAGTTCGCATTGCAGGATAATATAGCTCCTTTTAGGTTCCAAAAAAGAACATCCTCCAATTTGAATTTTAAAAATAAAAATTGTCAGGCTTGCCCAATCAAAATACCAACCACCAAGGCCCACATTAAGCCAATTACAGGGCCAATAATATATCTATCAATGTCACCCATTAACATCCACTCTATACACATCCTTGGGGAAATTTTCCATCTACACCTGAAGGTATTGTACTTGAAGACCATGATTTGAAAGTAGACCAATGATATTATTGCCTTCTCTGGGCTTATGATTGATTTGTACCTCTTCCAGCTCTTGGATATTACATCGAGTCTCTTAACTAAAATTTTATAGGATCCACATCAGATTCTGGGTGCCTTTAAACATATTAATTGTGTTTAGGAAGTCTCCCTCTATTATTAGTTTATTGCAATTAATCATGTATAACAAAGAAACTCCCTGAAATAATGCTCGACCCTTTGCAAAATAGTTCATTTGATGACCAAGTAATTCATCATATGCAAGTAGAATTCCCCCCTAGCATTTCTGAAGAGTCCTCTAGTCCCACCTGAACTAGGTTCCATTTGGATGCCCAATCGAAGTTGAGCTTCAACCAACCATCTGGGGGGGTTCCCAAACAATAATAGATCTATCATGAGTTAGCTTGGAATCAACATTTGGGGGATATAAACAGGTCTAGTCTACACTCCAAGTTGGCTTCTAGCTCACAAACAATTCTATTCATATTCAAGGCCTCAATATTTTCTATAAGATCACTCACCCCCTTGCAGTGACACAATGGGCTGATCAGCATTTCCCTTCAAATACCTGAGTGTTTCTTTATATTCATATTCTCCACCATAAGTGAGGTATCTAGAACCACCACAATATTCTTAGAATAAGCGAATGGAAAGGGAAGTTCCATTGATCAACCATATCCACAAGGGAACTTGGGAGCACCTAAGACATTACAAAATCTTTGAAGAATGATCTAAAAACTTCAGAGGATAAGAAGCATGCAGAGAAAATGTCTCAATGATTCAAGGTCTCGTTCACACAGAAAGTATCTATTTGGGGAACTCATCCCCTGATTTTGAATATTATCGATCGTTAATCATTTAACTTGAACAAATAACCAATAATTTTTTTTTATTTTGGATGTAAGACAGTTTAACCAAATTTGCTTGATAGGAAACCATGAATTTCCTCCCCTATCCAAACATTGATAAGCCAATTTGATCGAGAAATTCCAATATTTCACTGGACCCAGATTAATGTCATTAAGACCTATACATGGGATAATCAACCACTTAATATCATAATACAAAGACATGAGAGTCCCCTTGATCACATGAGAAATATTCTAAATTTCAAAAGACTTCCACCTACATCTCCCATTACAAACTTCAATGAAGTCATATACTTTATGGTCAAATTTTTTATTAGTTATGGATTTTAGTGCTGCATATTCTTGGTGAAGAGCCAACATAACATTAGATACCCAAGTGTCCCATTAGAATCAATAGAGGTGCCATCACCCACCATCCACCTTATGCCTTTATGAAGATCCGATCAAATTTCAATAAGACTGGCCCAAAAGGTTAACCCCATGAGAAAGCATTCAAATTTAAGAAAATATTATATCTTAGGTATTTTACCTTAACAATTTTTACTGAGCTGGTGTCTTCATTTTTAACTAACTGCCAAACTTACTTAGAAGGAAGAGCCTTGTTGAGATTTTCATCCTCTGTAGGCCCAAACCTCCTTCCTCTTTAGAGCTACATACTTGGTCTTGTGAAACCTCTTCTTGGTATCATCCCCTGACCACAAAAATGTGTGTTGAATTTGCTCCATATTTTCAATACTTTCCTTCAAATTTTGAAAAGAGATAGAAAATAAATTGGAATACTCTACAGAGACACCTTATCCAGCTAAATTTTCCTAACCTGACTCAATAAAGTACCTTTCAAACGTGTGAGCTTCTTTATAAGCTTCTCCACCACCGCATCCCATAGAGTAGCATTTGAAGCACCTTTGAACATAGACATGCCAAGGTAAGGTACCGGGATAGAACCAATCAACTATCCCAAAATTCCCACAATCCTATGTTGCCTGTCAATCGAAGTATTAAAAAAAGAGCACACTTTTTATAAAATTGAATTTTTGCCTGCCACCTTCTCAAAGTATTCAAGAATGAATTTAACCATTTTGGTTTGAGAAATTATGGCAAAAAATGAAAGCAAATTGTCATCTACATACCGGTGATGAGAAATTCGGTCAATCAATCCAGATGGTTTTAAATTTTTAATACTAGCATTAGCCCATATGGCCCTTCCCAGAGCTTCAGCCATCAAGATAAATAAATATGAGGAAAGTGGATCACCCTGGTGTAACCCTTTGCAACTGCTAAAATATCCTACCAAAAAACTATTAACAATAATAAAAAATCTCACCGTTGAAATGTAAGTTTTGATGAGGTTCACCCACCATTGGTCAAACCCAAAATTTTTGAGAATTCTAATAAAAAAGTCCCAATCCACCCTATAATACACCTTATTCATATCCAGCTTTAGAAGTGTACCAGGTATCCTACCCTTACTTGCTAGGTAAAATTATTTCATGTACCATGATAATTCCATCAAGAATTTGCTGCCCTAGAATAAAACCAATCTGAGGGGAATCAATAATGGAAGGAAGCAAAAATTTCAATCTATTAGCCAATAGATTTTGTAAGAATTTTCAAAATAGTGTTACAAATACTAATTGGCCTGAAGTCTGCAAAATACATTACCCTTGAATATTTGAGTATTAGAACTAAGAAAGTCGAGTTAATATCAGCAGGAATGAAACTGGACCTCTCGGCCTCTCTAATTCCCACATAGATTTTGGGGCCGACGATATACCAGAATTTGTGGAAGAAAATTGGTGGAAATCTGTCAGGCCCTGGCACCTTTAATCCTCCCATAGAAGAAACTGCCTTTTTGATTTCATCATCATAAAAAGGCTCATTCAATATGGTATTCATATTTTCAGAGACCAACTGTGGAATATTATTCAACAACCAATCTTTCATTGCAAGGTCCCTGGAAATCGGGGAGCATTGGAGATCATTAAAAAAAACACAGTATTTGTTGTGATCACATCCAGATCTTCATAGGTCTCTCTTCCTGCCAAGTGAATCTCCTCAATTTGAATCTAACAAATAAAATTTCACATAATTACTTTATGTGAAATTAATGTCCAAAAGTATCATACAAATGAAATATAATATTACCAAGTAAAATAATTTTTAAAGAGAATGTAAAACAACAAACTATGATATGCATAGTGATAATCATATATTATACATTTTTCCTATATATATATATATATATATATATGTCTTTTACTAGTGTATTTAATCCACTATATATTTGTTCTATCGATTAGTGGAATCTTTGAATAGTTGGTGTTCATTCTTTTTCTATTGATTCAAACCCTATTAGACATTATTGTTTTACTTTTTTTATAAAATATGCATACCTTAGAAACAAATAAAATTTCACATAATTAATTTATGTGAAATTAATGTCCAAAAGTATCATACAAATGAAATATAATATTACCAAGTAGAATTTTTTTAAAAGAATGTAAAACAACAAACTATGATATACACACTCATAATGAAAACAATTTCATTAACTTATAAAATCATATTATTTCTCAACTTTCATGTATGAGGATTAAAATTTTATCTCCTATAATATTAATTTTATAAATCAAATATTTAGCTTTGCAATTTAATTGCAAAGTTCAAATGTTGTTTAGTTAGGTTGTGAAGGGTGTAGTTTTTTAGGATTCAGAGAATTGCAGAGGAGGCAGATGATCATTGCAAAGGTGGATGCTTAGCCAAGTTGTAAAGGAAATCTGTGAAGGACTGTGCTACAATAGTTAGGTTGTGAAGCATATCAATGTATTTTTTTAGGTTTTAGAGGAGGATTACAGAGGAGGTAGATGAGCGTTACAGAGAAGGTGGATGCCTGACCAAGTTATAAAGCTGATCTGTGAAGCACTATGCTATAGTAGTTAGGTTGTGAAGCAGATCGATGTAGTTTTTAGGTTTTCGATAAGCATTCCAGAGAAGGTGGATGCCTAGCCAAGTTGTAAAGCAGATATGTGAAGCACTGTGCTAAAGTTGTTAGGTTGTAAAGTAGATCGATGCAATTTTTTAGGTTTTATAGGAGTGTTGCAGATGAGGTAGATGAATATTGCAGAGAACGTGGATGCTTCATCGGGAAACTTCAACCATATTTCTAAATAAACTAAGTCTGTGAAGGAAGATATATTTGACTCTCATGACCCCTCCTTTTCATTTGAATGGGAGTGGGATCCAAGTAAGCTCAAAGGTGGTACGAGTAGAACTTGCGGGGAGTACCCCATCCCCCTAGTGCACCTTGGTATGCAAAAGTGATCACTAATGTTAATGGAGGATGTGACACCCTCTTCAATATTTCTCCTATGCCAAACTAGATTCATATCCCCGATAGCTTGATTGATAATACTAAAAGATGGGTTATGGAATATTATGGGAAAATTCCAAGGTAGGAGGTCAGATATTGATACTCTGATGAGATGGGATTTGGTAAGATGGAGACCTATCAGTTCTCTTGAAATTGTGGCCATCCAAAGAAATTTTTTCCTTATCAGGCTCAACTGTGAGGAGGATTTGAAGTGAATCTTGGAAGGGGGTCCATAGTTTTTTGGCAAACAAGGTTTATTTTTGCATAAATGGGCCTCATATTTTAATCCCGAAATACAAAGCATTAACATTATCCCACTATAGGTCAAGATATCATACTTCCCACTTCATCTTTGGCATGAGAGCATCTTCCAAGCTATTGCCAAGATAATTGGGGATTTTATTTCCTTCAATAAAAATACTAGCTCCAAATCTCAAATGGTGTGTGTGATGGTAGATATCCAGAAGGATCTACCAATCTCTATTGAGCTATTTTATAACCTTGGAACTTGGGTTCAGAACATTGAATTTGAAAATAAACCGCAAGTTTGCCAATATTATGGTAAGGAAGGGAACTATAGGAGCATATGCCCCTTGCATCCTAAAGCTATGAGTACTTCGGCGAGTCGTAAGAAAAATAGTAAGAAGCTCAGTGAAAAGTGGATGCCTAAGTGAAACCCTACAAAATTGAAAGGAAAAGATCCAATTTCTATTTATCAAGTTGGGCTCAGTGAGGAATTATAGGAGGAAGCCCTTCTTCCATCAAACATGTTTGATGGAGAGGAGGAGTTGAACAAGGTTCCTACGAAGAGAAGAGAAGTGAACCTAGTAACAAGGGATATTGTTCAACTTCCTAAATTTGGGGAGAGTCAATAAGAGGTAAGTCCCTTTGATTGTCTTGACATGGATGATCTGACTCTTCAACAATTAATAGAATTATCTCTAGCCTCTTCAAAACCTGTGTTTGAGAAAGGCTCTCCAGATTTGAAGACCATAAGTCATAGGAAAGCTCGTATTGATGTAGGGGTCGAAAGGAAAATGGGGAGACCTAGCAACATAGTGCTCAATAAAAGAGAGATTGACTCTAAAATTGCTAATGGAGTACAACCCCTTCTAATGGATAGTTTTGAGGCTCTACATCCTGGAGAGAATGAGGTTGTTCCAATCATGGAGTCTTGGAACAATTGTGTTTAGGAGCATGACCTAAAAAATGATTTCTTTCTTTGGATGTCAAAAAAAAGGTTGGCAGGCCTCCCAAGAGCTCGTTGAGATAGGATTCTAGCAAATTATTTTTGGTTGTTTTTGTTTTAGTTGTTTGTCAGGCCATATGTTGTTGTTGTAGATCTGTTTTAGTTTTAAATGAGATTCTTGGCTCTTTGGTTCTTTGAGCATCCCTAGGTTCCAGTGGTGAGGTTTGGTTCCCTGATTTAAGGCCCCAGTGGTGGGCAGGATCTTCAAATTTTAAACTTTGAATTTGAATTTGAATGCAGCTCTGGGCAAGAATTTCAAATTCTAATTTTATGTCTCTAATTTGAATGTTGTTTTGGGTGTGGGTTTCTCCTATGTTGATCTCTTCTGCCAGCTGGTTGTTTGATTGTGATAATCTCTTGTATTTGCTTGATAAAATTATGTAGCTTATTTACTTGGAGGTTGCTTCATTGGATTTTCGGATTGAATTTGTAGAATCCAGCTCAGTTTTTCTTGATATCTTATTGTTAGATCTAAGGTTTGGGGGTGCCTTTCAAAACCCTATTTGTAATAGGTTCAGGAACCCTTTAAAAACCCCTTCTACTACCAATCAAAATAATTATTAAACAATTATAAATTATCATATTATTTATTTCTAACTTTTTATTTATTTTTAATTGACATGTAAAGTGCACGGAATTAAAATAAAAAATTCACTTAACATTGCAATGTCTGCCCAAGGAGAAAGCAACATATTAGAGAACTTTTGGAATGTCTGCCTAAGAATAAAGAACCTTATTAGAGAGGTCATTAGAGAGGTCATGTGATATTTTTTAAGGAAGAAAAATCATCTTGAATAAGAAGACAGCTTTATACAGCAATTTTTTAATTCAACGTGACAGTTCAGTAAATTAAATAAAAACTAAAAGACACGTGTAATATTAATTTATAAAAACAGATAATTTCGACACGCCTTTACTATAAAAACAAATTTAAAAAAAAAATTCCAAACGCGTGTAATATTAATTTATAATAGTGATTTTTTTAATAATTAAAATTAACAATTATATTCAATTAAAATATAAAAATTTATAATAATAAAATATTAAAAAAAATCACTCATACCTTCAAACTGAAACCAACCTTTACTCTAACACTATATACCCAATAGACTTAAAACTTATTGCTCTATGTTCAAAGCTAACACCACTAACAATGGGGACACTGTTTTTCGGGTAACGTGGAAACCCACAATGATTAACTCTCAAGTTTTAATGAAGTATTTAGAAAATAGTAATTGATATGGCCACAATAACACGAGAAGAAAAACTATTTTTGTTAAATTCAGTTCTGCTAAGGTTTTCTGAGGGTTATAAAGTAGAGCCGCGAAATAAATAGCTGGAGAGAGTAATTATTCACTAAAATAATTAGTTGTTAGTGGTCGGTAGCCAGGATCAAATAGAAACAAAATAGAAACAAAATACTCAACCTTTCAGTTTTCTAGAAGTTGTAGTACACTCTTATTTTTGCATTATTTCAATAACGATCGTACAAAGAATCTGCTTTGCTTGACAATATACTTATGGAATTGCCTGATCTTTTCCACTGTAAATATGAGATAGATGACTTGGCCAGCGCGTTAAGTCTATAATGGATGCCACGGCAGCAAAGGGTCCACATGATCTTCTAGAAACATTTACTCTTGCTGATGCGTATCATATTTCTTGTAAGATGTTGGAGGTTTTGTCAAATTGAAGGATGCAAGATTAGCCTGTCATTCTTCACTTTTTCTTAGGCTTGACATCCGGAATCACACAAACAGCGGTTGATTAAATGAATGTCATTTATATTGCCACTAACTATTTTTTTCCCCTCAATCCACGTGTGATAAGAAAGCTACAATGTTAATTTAGTCATATTTGGGTATATTCATGTGGCCGACAAAATCT
This sequence comes from Wollemia nobilis, assembly GCA_028583015.1. Classification (NCBI taxonomy): domain Eukaryota; kingdom Viridiplantae; phylum Streptophyta; class Pinopsida; order Araucariales; family Araucariaceae; genus Wollemia; species Wollemia nobilis. Next base: position 13,449,703 of record JAQPPZ010016436.1, on the reverse strand, counting down.
AAAATTTGAAACTATGGGCTGGAACTCAGAAACGATAAAATATCGCGTGTGAAAAATCACGGAGGAAGTTTACTTAATGCGTATAGATGGATTTTTTTTAAGCGAGAGCATTATTTTGGACGACGACGCAGTTTGGAATCTTTGGATAATATGTTGTTATTGGTGCAGCCTGCCTGTACAAACGGATTGATATGACATAGATAACTGATATGACTTACATATGAGATACGACGGAAATAGAGTGTCCCAGTCTACGAGAGCTGAGTATTGCAGCTTCGAACAAGGCGCGTGCCAAGCAAATAAGGCACGTTGTAAGGATGACTTCAACCAGCTTGAACACGCAGGTTTGACAATTTATGCTTTAAATTCGGCTTCTACAGACCGCAACTGTTTGAGGATATGCTAGAGATAAGAGTTTAAGGGACCACCGTCACTATAACCAATAAGAAAAAGGGTATTGTAGTTGCGTACACAGTTCATAAATCCTATTGTTTAGTTACGTTTTTAAATCATATTGTTTGTTTACATTTTTTTTAAACATATTATATGGTTAACAACTTATCACTTTGGATGCTTATAAATAATCAACAATTAAATTTAACCTTAAATAATCAACAATTAAATTTAACCTTTAAACGTGCATGTTACAAGTTTGGATGCTTACAATTGCACCAGCATGTGTTTAGTGTAGTGTGAGTTCCACTTAAGAATGATAAAGACAATGCCCTGCGCATAGTGTCGTTACCGCACCCTTTTTAAATTGAACTTATTTATTTTTAAGGGTTAGTATTTTTATTTAATTTTTTAAAAATTAAAATTAAATTTATTAATAAAAAATTAATACACACTTATACATAACAGCTTAAACCAAATCTCAGTTACCTTATCTTAACAGCTTAAAACAAAGCTTAGTTACCTTATCCCAAAACCAATCACATATTGCAAAGCTCTTTCTCTTATAAAAAAACACTTCGCTTTAAAAAAAAAAATTATCTGGCCATGTAGAAGAGTTGCTCTAAAAAAACACTTCGCTTTAAAAAAAAAATTTATCCGTTCATGTAGAAGAGTTGAAGAGCAAGTGGGTAGTTAAAACTCTCCAGTTATCGAGAGGCCTAGGTTCAAATCTCTCCCATCACATGTTGCGGATATGTTGTATATAAAAGGTTCCTCGTTAAAAAAAAATTTATACGAATATGATTAAAGTAACAACAATTTATACGAATATGATTAAAGTAACAACAAATTTTAAGTGTAAGCCTTTCACAAATTTTTTTATCAATTCGGTTATAGTTTCAATAAAGACTGCTTATTTTTTTGTCAATTCACTTATAGTTTCAATAAAGACTGCACAATACCCTTTGTCCTGTGAAAATCAAATCTAGCTCATTGGGACCAAATTTTAAAGGTATGTTTAAATGTTAATAGTGTTGTGTTTTTGGATATTGTAGTGGTATGATTTTAGATTTAGATTTATATAATATATGTGAGTATGTAAATAAAGAAAATAATCAATCTATTTTAGAAATACTAATGCAAATTGATAGAAGGAAAAATAATATATAAATATAAAATTTTTGATCAAAAAAACAACAAAAACTTAGGGCACCTCTTTCTTTTTATTATTTTACACTTTTAATAAATCAATTACTATATATATATATATATATATAAAGGTATACCTTAACACACAATAACCCTAAACCACCAAGGTATATTTTAATCTAACAATCCTAAACCACCAAGTGGTATTATAATATAATTGATATAAAACCATGGCAAAAACCACCTATATCCAATAATTAAGGATATACCACAAAAATAAGGACCCCACTCCAGTATACAATATTTATTTATTTAAGATTATTATTATTTTCTTTACAAAGGATACAACACATTCAATAAGAGGAAACCTATTGGAAACAAAGAGGGAGAATTACTTGGATATTGGAGGGAGATCGAAACATGAGTTTCTTCCATCACTCTGCCTTGACAAATAAAAATAATAATTCTTTGGCTTGTCTTCATGACTTCAATGGTTAGGTGATGGACACCATACTGATTATGCAACAAGCAACAAATAATTTTTTTGAAAATATGTTTACTTCCCTTGTTGTGTCCTATCTTGTAGGGCAACAAGGGATACTTAAATGTATCCTCTAGATTATTTTAACGAAGCAAAATAAAATATTTTTTAGTTCGATGGATAAGGATGAGGTGAGGAGCATAGTTTTCAACATGAAAACAAGGTAATCTATAGGACCCAATGGTTTTCCTATTGAATTCTTTATAGCTTTCTAGGATGTCATAGGTGAGGAATTTAACCAAGGTAGTTGAAGAATCTTGTTGAAATAGAATTATGCTTCAATTTTTGAATCATGTGTTCCTTGCTTTGATTCCTAAAGTGGTACAAGCCTTTAATCTTGGAGATTTTTTCCAATTGCTCTCTACAATGTGACCTACAAGATAATCACTAAGCTTATTGCTGCTGAAAGGCTTAAGACGATTATTGACAATATAATATACTAGGAACAAGGAGGATTTGTGGAGGGGCATCAAATTCTAGATGATATTATTCTAGCACAAGAGGCTATCCACTCAAGTATCATTCTGGTCGAAGAGGTATTTTTATTAAACTACACATGTCTACGACTTATGATAGAGTATCCTGATAGTTTTTTATTATATGCTTAAAAAAATTGGCTTCTCTCAAGAGTTGGGAGAGTGGATCATGAGTTGTGTCTTGATAGTTTTAAAAATTTACTCCAAGAGACCATTGCTCCAAGGTTAAGGATTCCTAGTCCACCACATGAAACTGGTCTGCAATAATTGCTTCGAGAGACCATTGGGATGCCTCATTTGACTAGGTTTTTTATCCAAAAAACTCTCGAAGCATAATTTTCATATCATCATACTAAGCCTTACTAGGAGTCAAAATATAAGAGAAGTAAACATGGAAGGGGGCTAAAATATTTCTAGTAATATGGATTTTAGCTACTTGAGACATTTCTAGAGATTTCCAGTAGTCCAATTTTTTGGTAAAATTGTCCATACACCAATCCCACATAGATTTGGATGAAAGGTCAACACCAAAATAAAAACCCAAATACATAGAGATTTGTCCTATTTCCACTCACTTCAATGTTGTGGGTATCCAATCTATCTTATCATCAAATCCAAAGGGAATAACAAAGTTCTTAGATTCTTGGATTTTTTCACTAGAGGCCCTACAAAAGGTATGAACTATCTCAAGGATGTTCGTAATATTTTGTTGACCTACCAAAGGAAAAAGTATAGAATCATATATAAAGTGAGAGTTGATAAGTTGGAAGCCATTCGAAAGGGGGATTCCTCTTACCCTACCCTCTTTAATTGTAGATTCCAATAGATAACCAAGGGCATCAACTGCAATTACAAATAGATAGGGGGCAATGGGTAACCTTTCCTAACTGATCTTTTCACAGGAATACTATTAGATAATTTTGTATTAATAAGCACTCTTGCAAAAGCATTTTGAAAAAGGGAAGCTACCATATCGATGAATTTATTTCTAAAACTAATCTAGTAGAGTGTGCTTAAGATGAAGGGCCACTCTAATCAATCATAAGCTTTATTATAATCAAGCTTAAGGTAAAGTTCCTTGGGTCCCTATGCTTGAGCCCACTCCATCCCTTCCCAAGCTATAAGAATTTTATTCAAAATGTAGCAACCTTTTAGAAATCTTATTTTCTCTTGGCAAATAATTTTTGTTTCCACTAGGAGGAGTATTCTAGTTAGAGTCTTAGCCAAAATTTTATAAGAGGAATTGAGTAAAGTAATGAGATGACAATCAAAAAGCAAATATAGATTATGTATTTTAGGAATGATCCTAATAATTTCTTGATTAGTGGCCTCCCCAAGGCCTCCAACAGTAATAACCTCCTCACATATCTACAAAATATAAGCTCCTATAGCCTCACACATGGTCTTGAAAATTTTTACTTAGAAGCCCATCAATGCATAGGGCTTTTTCATTTGCCAAAGAGAGGGCGACAAAATGAAGTTCATACTATGAAAGAGGTTTGTATAGTAATGCTCTATCAGATACTTTGAGAGATATGCACCATTTGCAACATTCTCTAAAAAACTCAACTTCTATGTTGGGCCTTTCACTTTTGAAAAGGGCTAAAAGATGCTCTTGGATGAAGTATGGGAGGTCCTCCATAGAAATTTGTAGGCCATATCTAGGATTTTTAATAACATCTATCATATTTGATATATTCTTCTTTTTAATGACATTAAAAAGAATTAAAATTTTTATCACCCTCCTGTATCCACCAAAGACGTGCTCTAATTTGTACCTGATGGGATTTATAAGCTTGTAGTTGCCTTACCTCTACCTATTTTTCATGCAACTACTTTTGAGAAGAGATTCTAATAATATTCTGGCTGAGGTGGTGGTCGAGTTGGTCTACTTCATGCTCCAATTCTTTCTCTTTTTTCCTACAAAGAGAGGCTAGGATTTTTCCAAAACCTCGAAGGTAATTCACTGTTATTTTTATGGATTTATCCCACCATATAATCCACCTCCTCCCTCCTGAGGGCCTTGGCAAGAGATTCCACACTTTATTTATTCCATTAAAATAATTTTTGTGCTTGAGTAGGGAAGTGTTTAACTTGAAAGGTAAACTATTTTGGGATTTTATTATGGTGGCACACACAATACTCCAGGTAAGAGAGATGATTTGAAGTTACTACTAAATAGATTGGATGAGACAAATCATCTTGGAGGATATCAATATTTTTTGCTACATAGAAGCGGTTCAATTTTACCATTTTTAGAGCATCACCACATCATGCATTACTCCAAGTAAACCAAACCCCATGATTTTTAGCACTCTTGTTCCAATTGGGATCATAAATATTCTAGGCCTTTCTAAACCTAAACCATTATCTAGCCTCTTCTAGCTATTTGAGTGGAGTTCCACCCCCCAATATGTCTCCCTCTCACTCTACCATATTGAAATACCCACCTATTATCCAATTTAATTCAAGAAAATTGAAGAAAATCCAATACTAGAGGGTTGCACTTCTGGATGCATCATTAAGTGCATAAAAAGTTGTAGTACCCAATTTATTACCACCAAATATTATTGTACACCGCACTAATCTATGCATTGAGTCCTCTCCTAATAACAAAATAGAGTCCCACAACTCATGAGAGAGGCATAGGACAACCCCCCTCCCTTCACCATGATTTGTACACGAGGCCCCCCCAACCCTCCATAGGGTCTTAAGAGTATTTTTGAGTATAATACCTAAAATTTTAACTTCTTGCAATAGTAAAACATGCTGGTAAACTCTCTTGATGACTGTTTGGACAGTAAAATGCCACTCTCATAGCATGATGCCACACACATTCTAATACATTATTCTTACAAATATCAATATGACATATTGTCAGCTAAAGCACCATAGGCATTTTGCGTGGGTAAAAATTACATATAATCATGCAAATTACCTGTTCCCTTAGATCGATGGGTGGTTAAGGAGGTATTGTTGGAGTAATATTTGGTGGAATTATGGTTTCATTCCTTACCTCCTAGGTGTTGGTATTTGAAGATACCTTTGGAAGGAGGGGGAGGCATCCCGTGATGAGCTACACCTATGTTTCCTATTATGGTGGGTTACCCAACCGTCATTGATTATTTCATGAGGATTTTTATCCATAGGAGCCTCAAAAACTAGAGGGGAATGAAGGCAGATGTGGGTAACTTCTAAGTTAGAAGCTTGGGATATTGAATGAGTAGGGAGAGAGGTCAAATCATGAGAATTAGAAGGTTGTAAAGGCTAAATGTGAGGTACTATTTTTATTTCATATCGAGTAGTGACAACAAGAGTACTAGCAAGTTGGTTTTGTTGTTTAGGAGATCTCACCAAATAGTTTTTAATCATATGGATTTGTTGTCTACCATAGAAATATGAGTTTGTCAATTTAAGATAGTTAATCTATTATTCAAATTGGTTACAAAGGGCTATGAATAAGATCTTACTTAGGAGGTCCTTAGAGACATCAATCTCAACCAAGATGCATGAGTGAGAGTGCATGAAGTGTGATGGCTTGGATGAGAGAAATAATGGCCTTCCAAACCTAGCGAAAATCTAAGGTAAGTACTTTGTGCATGCCAAGTTTAATAAATGTAGTTCAATCCAAATGGGGTATTTCATGTTTGACACATTCTCAGGATCAAATTAGAATTCCAATGTTGTAGAAAGACTAGTTAACTAGAAATCATCCAAGTGTAGAATCTCAGGGCTTTTAAGCAAGAGTATTTGGAGGTGAAAGTGAAATAAATAAAGCATTGACCAAGGCGAATATGAGAGGTAATCATACAACCCTTGTATTATAAATATTTGACAAACCACTTATTGAGCTCTTCATTAGGGAGGATGCTTCTAGAAAATAATAGAACAACAATTCACTCTTCTAATTCTTTTATTTGTTCAGTAAAATCATCTTACAATTCAAATTGAAGGGTCCCTAACTATTTAGCTTGTTGATTTACCTATCCAGAGCTTTTATTTTATGCTACATGTCTAGATTTAGGGGTTCCCTCTTTTGGTACATGTTGGTCACCACCTCCTTGTTCAGATCCTCTAGGTCCATGGGCTAAGGGTGCGAGGTCAACATTATTCTATCTTATATTGAAATGAAGGTCCCTTAGTTGAGTTGTTGGGGATGCTTGAGAACTACTACCATTGAAATTTAGGTTATTGAGCAATGCATGGGTGTAAGGGGAGCTAGCATTAGATCTCTTCTATAATATGGCACCCAATCTAGTGGGGAAGCTTGAATGGGAGTGTGGGTTGATGCCTTTAAAAATATCACTTCTATCATGTTCCTCTCTTGGAGTTACACTATATGCATATAATGATTGCGGTATGGCTCAAATATCAAGGAACATCCATGAGCATGGGTAGATATTCCCTTGAACTACAATTGATCATCCTCTCATTCTGGTTGCTAGGTCAATTTCTTCTTGAACTTAAATAAAGGGTCTTCTAGCAATTTTCTAAAAGGTGAAACGAAGTGCTCCTCATCCTGTGACTTACCCTCTATATGGGGATGAGAGATAGAACTATAATTTAGTAGCCCAAGCTAATTCTATTTATTATTGAGGGAAACTATGTGAATCCCACCATAACTGGTATGCGATACACCATCCAAAGCAAAGAATTCTGAGATAACTACCATCTCAAAATATTTGGCATGAAATGACAATTTTATAGTCTCTATCTTGGGTAAATGCTCACCTGCAACACCCAACGTTAAATTTCCATAATTTAAAAAAGATCTTAGAGAGACACTGTTCACATCAATCTCCATGTTGCACCCATCAAAGACCTCTCTTTCTATAGGAAAAAATCTTAGCTTCTGAAAACCCTATTACAAGAAGGTTCTTCTTATGTATTATTAAATTGCTATTGTCATTGTTATATTTTAGAAAATTATTTTATTAGAAGTGGTATCATAGAATTTATCTTGTATCTCTATAGTGGTTCAAAGGTATAGCAAAAGGATGCACAAACCATTCTAGAACCTCTATCGAATAGTTCTACTTCTTGACTCCTAGTAATATTTTGTCAATTATTTTGACTTATTCTATAGCATATTTTTTCTCTATAGTATTGTGAATTTGTTGTTAATTCTATTTTTTGACCCTTGAAAGAGACCTATGTGATTACAATTGTCTCTCTAAGCCAGTAAAAAAAACAAATATTCCTATTAACACTTTTTGGGAAATTTGGTTTGTCAAGACTCTTGTGAGAGAACTATGTTATTATGATTTTATCTTTAAATTCATTGAAGTAAGAAGTATTCTCACAATTTGTTTTAGAATGCTCCAAAAAATTCTTTTGTGTTTTATATTTTTCCCTATTGTATAAATGAACCTATTGCTTTTGTAAGTTTATTACAAATCAATGATCAAATGTAGCACGTTGGTCATTTAAAGGGTGTGTGCATGAGTAGAAAGAATTATCAGCCAAGAAATCCTATTAAGCATCAAAACATTTTAAATATCAAAATTTTGACTATTAGGCTATTTCTAGCTTATATGCCATGGATTTGCCTCCTCCGAACACCATTCTCCATTCCTCTGCTCTGGTGAAGGGCTACTCCACCCAACACTCACATAATACTCAATATCACAAATTTTTTTAAATTAAACCCAACATCTAATATTGCTTCAATGAAATAGAAATACATAATCAAAAATTACAATGTTACGACCACAATGCCAATTTTATTACAAATAAAATATACTGGAAATTTGCAAGTTGGAGCCACGATATGTAATACTGGACTGCTTCAATAATATATGTTTCCTATTTAATAACTTCCATAGAATATTCTAGAAAATGTAACTCCCCTTTTTTCACCATTAATTTGCCTGCCCAAGAAGATATTCATTTGAAATTTAAATTTTCATTGTCCAACCCAGGAATATATTCATTTGAAATTTAAATTTTCATTGTCCTACCCATGAATATATTCAATTAAAATTTGAATTTTCATTTTCCCTCCTAGGAAGATATTCATTTGAAATTTGAAATTTGGTGGCACAACTTCCCAGAGCCATAACTTTTGACTCGGTTGTCTGATTCACTATTCTAATATATCATTGGAAATATTGAAAAGAGATATACAATTGCAAAATGATGTAAAGACTATTTCATCAAATTTTCATCCTTTTTCAGGACCTCTAAGGTCTTTGAATTTTATTTTTAAACTTTATTTGCGAGATTTCTCGAGATGAGAACTTTAATATCTATCAAATTGTTCAATATATTGGGGTGATTCTTTCACCACCATATACAATTTTCAATTCTACTCCTTGGGGTAAATTTTCAAGTCCATACGTGCCCATTTAGGATAACTTACTAAAAATAGAAGGTGATCATTTTTTGTCTTTTTGGACTTCTGATTGACTTACACCTATTAAGTTTCATCATGGTTTCCAAAACAACTAAACAAACCTACACCTAAAAGAGAAACTACCATTTTATTTTTGGTGATGCAATATTGCCCTTACACCACTGGATGCTCCTACATCATCCTCCTTCCAATAATCTTCCCCCAGTTGCTCCTATTACCTCTCCAATTGGTAATACTATTCTTTAAAAAATTGATCTTTGTTTGCATAACTATCTTGAGAAACAAGAAAAAGTGGTTAATTCCATGATAGTGTCTTAGAAAAAAATCAAGACAACCTTAGTAAAATTCCAAAGATTTCTAAATATGACCTATTCTATGCATTTTATTGACCACGAGTTTTAACAAGTCACTAGGTAATTACCACTAGGTATGCAACAATCACTAAATCCAAGGGATAAAAACATCTATCAATAACTACTATTAGGTTACAAACCTCTACTTTTCTACGGTAGTCCTGTGACTCCCTATACCAGTAGGAAAACCCTAATAGGTATGGATAGATATACTTGTTGGAGCATATTACATTATTTGGTACATGCTAATGTATCCCCATGGTACCTTCATGGTACACCTTGTAAATATTAGACTAGGGTCAAGTCTTATATTAGAGTGTGAGTAATATTTTATGTAATGTAATAATGTATAGGAAATGCATAAGTATCATGTAAATGATCGTGCAAGTGTAATGTGTCTAAATGTCCATAAATGTCTCATATATATGTGTATACATGTGTTATGAGATTAGGTAGTGTTATGTGAGGAGTCATGTCCAAGTGTGCATAAAAGATAGAATCATGTATGCAAGTATCAGGAAGAGAAGCCAATAGTCATGAGATTTGGCATAAGAAAAGGAAGATTCAAGTAACCAAAGACTCATCCTACAATAGCTATATAATACTCCATAGTGAACATAGCCTACATTTCCTACATTGTCTACATTGTCTACATTGTCTAAATTGTATACATTGTGAGCTTAGGAAGAATTATTATTGTACGAGATTTTTATGATACATTTGTAAGAGAAAGATGAGTAGTAAATATTGTATACATTTGAGAAACAAATACTGTAAGTGTGATACATTCTTTGTACATGTGTGATTCAGGCTATTACTTTCATATTTATGCATATTAATGAACTTTAGTTGATATATTATAAGCCTTGATTTACATATTAGTTACCTCATATTATTCTGATTACATTATTATATTGATCTTACTATATTGTGGCCATATCTTTGATCTTGTGATTTTTGTATTAACATTAAGGCTTAAATCCAAGGTTCAAATCTCGGACCTTGCTGGAATGAATGCTTATCTCTTTCCTAGTGCTTTTAGCGGCACAAAAGGTTTGAAATACTTGTGGAATGGTCGTTATAGGGGTGGAATACACAAATATCTGTGTGGTAGCTTCTAGGGCTGATAATGCAGTATACTATGGTAGCCATTAAAAGTTGAATAGCTTGCCCGGATTCGTGGTGGCTACTGATTCCACCATGTAAATTAAAAAAAAGCATTAAGCCTTCAAAATCCATTAGTGGTTTCAAAGCCATAATAAGAAATTTTGTACATCGGTTAAATTTGTTTAGCTACAAAATTAATTTTTGTCTAGTGTGATAAAATTGGTTAGAGTCTATCTACTTTAAAGGGAGTTAGACCTAGACTATACAATAAGATCAAAGGAATTAGAAAATACTAGAGTCTTTCCACAGTTATAGGAATAACTAGTAAAGAATAGGACTCAACCATAGAGTATTTCCACTAGGTTGAAGGATAACCAGTAAATATGAGGACTCATATCTGAGAAAATAAACTTGAATATAGTTTATTATTTAGGAAAATAACCAACCTTGACATGGATAGGATATTTTTAGGGACATAAAATCCTTCACAACTAATTTCTATCAACACTTAGAATAAATTTGAAGGATTCAATACAGTCAAGCTATCTTGATTGGGGCATCAGAGAAGTCTTTGTTACCTTATCATTGAAGGATTGAGTTCTTAGGTGTGACATAAGATATTGTTGCAATAAATATTAGTCATCAAAAGTGTGAGAAGATTCCTACAACAAATAGATAAGACTTTCATCTTCAAGTTCAAGAAGAAGGCATAAAGCTTTCATCAAGTAGAGATTGATTTGAGTTGCAGGGTATTAAATATTTAGATCTTGAAGGTAAACCTTTGCATGAAGATTTTATGTCTTTAAGGAATATCTTGACATAAATATTTTGGGTCTTGAAGGTTGACCTTGACATAAATATTTCAAGTCTTGAAGATAGACCTTGACAGAGGATAAGTAAGATTTCAGGTATTAAATAAGAGATCATGATATAGAAATTACAAGTAATTAATATTGACCTTGAAAAATATTTAAGAGTCTTGATAGAGGTAGCCTTATATAGTTTTATTTTTTAAGCTTGAAGGAAAAGAATCCAAGATTATGTTTTTAATAAGATAAGTAGTTCTTGGAAGGAAGTTTAAAGGAGCAAGTTTTTTAATACAATAGTGTTTAAGAACAATTTTAAAGGTAATATGCAACTAAAATAATAGTCAAAATATAGGATAACAACAAGCACATACTATAAGTGAAAACAATGACCTTATCCTACCTAGCAACCAGGTAGAGAGCTCAAACCATGAGCCACCCACTCACTTCCATAAATTGCATTCAAATTATCAGTGAATGCATTGAGTCACTTTGCATTTGAAACACCATTCACTACATTTGAAACATCACTAGAAAACATTTAACCATTCACTCCATAATATTACATTTAGAAAGACATATAAGATAATAGGCAAGAATTGGAGATGTAACATTTGAGGTAGAGGAGAATAAAGGTGTTAGACAACAAGCATAAGTGTTAGTAAGCCTAACAACATTGAAAAATCCTTATTAACATTAAATAATATTACATTACCAATGTGGAGATAGTTAAAGTGCCTCATATGCACCTACCATATGAAAATTGAACAAACAAGGAATTTAGAATGTCTACCAAGAACAAAGCATGGAAAGTTTAAAGTGGTTGATAGTTTAAGTCAATGGTAATCAAGGTAGTCCAGAAAAGAAAAGTAAAGAGCATGAGCACAAGCGTGAATGCAATCAAAGGTATATTTTCATTATATTTAATTATCTTCTCCTCCAAGTCACGATCATGATTTCGATAAGCCAAGAATCTCCATTTTCATTTATATATATATATATATATATATATATATATATATATATATATATATATATATATATATATATATATATATATAACATAAGATTTTGCTTCGTAGGTAGCATAACCCTACTAGTCTATTTCAATCAATATTAAAAACCAACACCAACTACGTTTTCAATGAGTTGAACATATTTTTTATATAGATAATTTTTAGCTGAAAAACCTAAATTGAAATGATTCAATTTAAAACTTCATTAGATTTTTCAAAAAAAAACATGTTAGAATATGGTTTTGTGATGTTTTAGGTTGATAATACTTATCGTTCTCTAATACTATTTTTTAATAAATAAAAAATCTCTTATGATTTTTTAAAACATTTATATTTGTTTGCAATAATCATAAGATATGTAAATCACTAGAATATTCTTATTAACAATATATTCATATAAACAGTTAGTAATGATGATTCAAAATAATTATTTTTTTAACCTATACTACCATTAAGTTGTTAGTTATATGTTGTGTTAGTATATTATAAACCTATATTGTATTATTTCTTTTAATATTTTCATATGGCCACTTAAAACATAATATTTTATTATCATTTTATAATTTAACATTAAGGTTGACTTTGTCAAAACCTTAACACATGTTTGTATATAAAAAAAACTCACTCTTTATTTTAAATATCATCAAATTATTAAATAATATTTTAGTTTTTATACAAAGTTATTTTATTTTTTATTTTTTATTAGTTGAAGAAGGGGTTTTGAAAGGATCCCCGAACCTTTTACAATTTTACAAAGGGAAAACTACTACAACCAAAAGAGATAGAAAAAATACAATAGGTCACTACCCCAACATAGGGCCCTACCATTAACTGAAACTAAACCAAACAACCACAAGAGAAGAGGACACGAAAGAGACCCAAAAAACAACTGCCCAACTAGGAGACACCAACTACAACCCATGGCTACAGAAGAACAAGGAGGAACCAATCAGGGAGGGGGCAGAATATATTCTCACCCCCTTAGACAACTTACGTAGATCAAACATTATGACCTCCCATTGGTCCCAATCTAAGATAACCTTCAGCTCCTCAATCTCCCAAAGTATCTAAAAACATATTAGTGCCAACCAGCCTATGACACAAACCTATCAAAAATCCTAGTTTGAGAACCACTTGGAACACCACCACTTTTTTCCAAGAAGAGAGACCATCCAACTCATTATTTGGGTGGCAAAAGGATGCCACATTGGACCCACTCAACCAATTAACAGAGGGACAAACAATAGCTTGTAGAATGGCTTCCATAGAAAACCAAAGAGAAAAAATATTCCTCCTACAACTCTCACAACCAATCAAAAAGCAGAACCCAGGAGAGTAAGGAAATAATTGGCCATCCAACATGAAGGCAAGCAACCTATGCAAAGCCATCAAGGACACCAATAGGTCAACCATCATTCATCGATCTAGATTAGGCCCTATGGGAGATTATCCCTCCAAATGGATAGCCCAGATTGGAGCAACCCTAGGTTGGCGAGGAAGTCAATCGCCTTGTTACCTTCCCTATACGTATGTCTCACCTAAATACTTTCCATGCCACGAAGAATCCAATTAGCTTCCTCGACCATATTAGCAATATTCCAACTAGGGACTTGCAATCCAGAGATCATATTGACAATGTTTAATGAGTCACCTTCGATAATAATTTTCCTGCAACCAATCGAAGGGAGAAGCACCATCCCTTGGAAGAATGCTTTGGCTTTCGCAAAGTGGTAGGTCTAGGACCCAAGATTTTTAGCAAAGGCCAAAATGATATCTCCACTATGATTTCGAAACACACCTCCTACACCAGCTTTCCTAGGGTTTCCTTTAGAGGCACCATTGAAGTTAAATTTGATCCATTCAAGGGGGTAGGATCCACTTGGTTAAAGCTCTAGTATTCCCCAGGTTTTGAACAGTTCCTCTTCTAGCTTGCTAGAAACCAAGATTGGATTCAATGAGGGCTTCAACCTTTGGGCCACTAGAATCATCCAAAGATAGGACAAACACATTCTCAACAATTGTTGGCAAGACTTTAGCCCAGATAGAAGCAACATCTCTAAAAACTCCCCTAAACACCCTGTTGTTTCTCTCCTTCTAGATACCCCAGACCAGGTGAGGGAGACTAAACGACCAAAAGGCACGCAACCTCGAGCTAGCAAAGGGGGGAGACCATTGATCAAAGGCATCAAAAAACTAGTTCAGGACAACCCAATAGACCCCAAAGGGTATTCAGAAGGAGATAGAGGACCTCAAGCAAAAAGGGACAAAGGAAGAAAAGGTGGTTAGTAGATTCAACATCACATCTGCAAAGGTGGCACCTATTAGGGATGGTCATACCTCTTTTTTGGAGGTTTTTCGTAGTGAGAATCTTGTTTTGGATAGCAAGCCACAGAAAAAGTTGACTTTAGGAGTAAGAAATTTATACCAAATATTTTTGAAAGGAAGCGGGTCCACAGGATCAACTTCAGAGAGGAAATAAGCAGACTTCACCAAAAAGGAGTCATCCTTCTCCCCCTTCCATAGAATAGAATCTTCAACATCAGAAGATCTAATGACCTGTAAGCTTAGAATGTGATTGAGATAGTCCATAGCCTTTCTTTCCTCCTGGTTCAAGTTTGGGAAATTGAGATTCTTCCAGGATTTCACCCCATTACTTACCTAAATGAAGTCTGCAACTTTAGCTCCAAAGCGGGCCCGAGTTATGGGTTTCACAATTGCTACCTCAAGAATGTGAGCTAGAGGAGCATCACCCACCCAAGTGTCTTCCCAAAAATCAATATTTTTGCCATTTTCTAGCTTCCATCTATGGCCCTTTGAAATGACATGACGAATCTTAGTGATACCAAGCCAAAAAGTTGATCTTGGAGAGGGGGCAGATCAACCAAAAAGTCTCTATTTTGAGAAAGATATTTGGCTGACAGAATGCAGACCCAATCAACATTCTCATTCTTGAATAACTTCCACCCTTGCTTGGCTAGTAAGGTGATGTTCATGCTCTTAACTCTTCTGAGGCCAAGGCCACCAAATTCTTTTCTAGTGCATACATATTCCTAGGAAACCAAGTGAAACTTTTTCTTCTCCTCATTTCTAGACCAAAGAAAGGACTTTTGGATGAGTTCAATTCTTTGAATAACTTTAGTTGGGGCTTTGAAAAGTGAGAGAAATAATAAAGGAATGCTCTAAAGGGTGGATTTAACTAGTTGGGCTTTGCCATCCTAGCTGAGAAGAGCCCCCTTCCAACCAGCCAATTTCCTTTGCATCCTTTCAATGATTGGGTCCCAAAATTTCTCTTTCAATCTCCCCTTAAATAAGGGCATCCCAAGGTAGGTAGAGGGAAATTCAACCACCCCACAACCCAAAATCTGGGAGATCACTCTTTGTCTTCTAGGGGGTGTTAAGGAAGAAGATTAAACTTTTTAAAAAGTTGATCTTCTGGCCCACAACCCTTTCAAAGGATGTCATAATCTCCTTAATCTTCATTGCTTATGGAATAGAAGCTAAGGTGGCTATAAGAGTGTCATCAATAAATTTTTGGTGGGATAATAAATCCACTGAAAGAGCTAGTTTTATACCTACTATGGTTGGTTCCACTTTTATAGATCTACCCAATGCTTCAGCCATAATGATAAAGAGGAAGGGTGAAAGGGGGTCACCCTGGCGTAGGCCCCTGCAACTTTTAAAGTATCCCATAGTTGAACCATTGATGATAATTGAGAAGAAGGTTGACGAGATACAAGCATTGATCAGGCTTATCCATATTTGATGAAACCCAAATTTGTTCAACACTTTTAGGAGGAAACTCCATGAAACCCTATCATACACTTTGTTCATATCAAGCTTGAGAAAAATCCTAGCTCTCCCACTCTTGTCCACAGAATGAATGAGTTCATGAACTAAAATAATTCCATCTAGAATCTGCCTTCCTACCACAAACCCACTCTGAGCTAGGTCAATAATTTTGGGGAGAAATAGCTTGATCCTGTTAGCCAAATTTTTTATCAAAAACTTGTAGATGGTATTACAAAGGCTAATAGGTCTAAAGTCGCTAAAGACCTTAGCTCTTTGGGATTTTGGAACAAGGACCAGGAAGGTGGAGTTTACATCCCTAGGAATGGTACCAGACCTTTGAATCTCTTTCAAGGCATCTCCTATATCTTTCCCCATAATGTGCCAAAATTTTTGGAAGAAGATTGGGGGAAATCCATCTGGACTAGGGGCTTTCAAACTACCCATTTCAAAAATTGCTTTTTTGATTTCCTCATCCTTAAAGGGGCTCAACAAGAATGAGTTCATGTCTTCAGAAATTAGGTTTGGGATATTTTACAGTAAGCGATCCTCAGCTTGGAGTTATTGTCCTCCATGTCGCAAAGCAAGGATTCAAAAAAACTAACAACCTCCAGCCTGATTTCCTGAATATCATCTATTTTAGATCCATCAACCTTCAAAATTTCTCTAATTCTATTGGAGGCTCTATGCCTCAGAGTAGATGCATGGAAATATTTTGTATTTTGGTCTCCCACTTTGAGCCATAGTTCCCTCGACTTCTATTTCCAAAGAATCTCCTCCTCAGCCAGAGTATTGTGGAGCTCAACAAGCACCCCTTTCTCTCTATCTCTAATCTCCCTAGATTGGTCCCCAACACTGATTGCTCTCTCAATTTCCATCAGCTGAGATCATAGATAATCCTTTCTTTGGGAGATCTGACCAAAGATGACCTTGTTCTATATTTTAATGTTTGACTTAACCCACCTAAGCTTAGAAGCTATTTGGGAAATTAAGGGGCCAAAGAAGTCCTAAGACCACCAGTCCTTAATATTTTCTTCTAGATTAGGGTGTTGGCACCACATCACCTCAAATTTGAAGGGCCTTGGAAACCTCTTGGAAGGTTGATCCAAACACATCAACAAAGGGTTATGGTCTGATCCCACTTTAGGGAGAGAGCACAAAGAAGCATCTCCAAAAATGGGTAAGGCTTCCTTAGAAATCAGGATTCTATCTAACCTAATCTGAATGAGTTGGTCCCCAATTCTCCTATTACTCCACGTATATTTACTACCTTTAAGCTCAAGATCCATTAATTCATTTTGATTCACAAACAAAGCAAAATCTTCCATACCTCTCAAAATACCCATAGTTCCCCCTTTCTTGTCAGATTGGAAGAGCAGAGAGTTGAAATCTCCAGCCAAAATCTAGCTTTCCCCTTTGAAGGCTTCTCTCATAGTGCTCAACGAGTCCCAAAGCAGGCTCCTATTAGTATATGAGTTTGGAGCATAGATATTAGAAAGGACCCACCGACGATTGGAATCCTTGTAGCAAAAAATGATGTTAATAACTCTATCTGAGGATGATAACACTAAGCCTACCAGTTTCTCCCCATCCCAGAGACACAAAAGCCCCCCGAAGCCCCTTGAATTGGGTTGGCCACAAAATGTGCACTCCTCCAAATAGTTCTTTTGACCGAATCGATCCTCCCCTCCTCCAACTTCGTTTCTTGAAGTAAAAAAATATCAGGCAAAAAATATTTCCTCAATGATGCCACCACTCACTACTTTGTAAGGCCATTCAAACCCCTTATATTCTAGGACATGATTTATATGTGGTTGCTTTATCATATAATAAATTTATTTTCATAATGTGGTAATAAGATCATGTATTAATAAGCCTTAAGACCTACATATCACACTTATCAAAATATTATGAAACTTTGCTAAGTATGCAATAGGAATATTGTATCACACCATGGTTGATACAGTTATCTCACCATGATGAAGGAGTATTTTAGAGCTAATATTCTTCAAATAATATTCATGTCTTTTAATGATGTATTTAATCCACTATATATTTGTCCTATTGATTAGTGTAATCTTTGAATAGTTGGTTTTCATTAATTTGCTATTGATTCAAATCCTATAAGATATTGTTTTACTTTATTTTATAAAATATGCATATATCTCAGAAACAAATTAAATTTCATATAATCGTCCACAATTATTATACAAATAAAATAAAAAATTACCAAGTAAAATTATTTTTAAAGAGAATATAAAACAAAAAACTATGATATGCATAGTGATAATGATATCTTATGTATTTGTCCTATATATATGTCTTTTAATGGTCTATTTAATCCACTATATATTTGTCCTATTGATTAGTGGAATCTTTGAATAGTTGGTGTTCATTCTTTTGCTATTGATTCAAATCCTATTAGACATTATTGTTTTACTTTGTTTTATAAAATATGCATATGGTAGAAATAAATAAAATTTTACATAATTACTTTATGTGAAATTTATGTCCAAAAGTATCATACAAATGAAATATAAAACAACAAACTATGAAATGCATAGTGATAATGATATCTTATATATTTTTCCTATATATATATCTTTTACTGGTCAATTTAATCCACTATATATTTGTCCTATTGATTAGTGGAATATTTGAATAGTTGGTGTTCATTATTTTGCTATTGATTCAAATCCTATTAGATGTTATTGTTTTACTTTATTTTATAAAATATGCATATGGTAGAAAAAAATAAAATTTCACATAATTACTTTGTGAAATTTATTTCCAAAAGTATCATACAAATGAAATATAAAACAACAAACTATGACATGCATAGTGATAATGATATCTTATATATTTGTCCTATATATATGTCTTTTACTAGTCAATTTAATCCACTATATATTTGTTCTATTGATTAGTGGAATCTTTGAATAGTTGGTGTTCATTCTTTTGCTATTGATTCAAATCCTATTAAACATTATTGTTTTGCTTTGTTTTATAAAATATGCATACCTTAAAAACAAATAAAATTAATTTTACATTAATTTTATGTAAAATTAATGTCCAAAAGTATCATACAAATGAAATATAATAGTAAGAAGGAAAATTATTTTAAAAGAAAATGTAAAACAATAATATACAAATTGATAATGAAAACAATTTCATTAACTTATCAAATCATATTATTTCTCAACTCTCATATATAAAACTTGGATTCAAATATTGTTTACTATAATACTAATTTTATTAATTAAAATAATAAATTTATTAATCAAATATTTATATTATAAATTATTAAATATTTATAAATTATCATATTGTTTATTTCTGATTTTTTTTTTTAAATTGTCCTGAAAAGTGCATGGAATTAAAATTAAAAATTTAATTAACATTGCAATGTCCGCCGAAGTAGAAGGAAACATATTAGAGAACATTTGGAATGTCTGCCTAAGAATAAATAACCTTATTAGAGAGCTTTTGTTGATATTTTTTAAGGAAGAAAAGTCATCTTGAATAAGAAGACAACTTTATATAACAATTTTTTAATTGAACGTGAGAGTTCAATAAATCAAATGAAAACTAAAAACATTATATTGAATCACACTTAATATTAAGTAAAAAAAATTCCAGACGCGTGTAATATTAATTTATAAAAACAAATAATTTCGAGACGCCGTTAATATAAAAACAAATTAAAAAAAAATTCCAGACGCGTGTAATATTATTTTATAATAAAAAAGCATTGTTCGGTGATTTTTTTTTATAATTAAAACTAACAATTATATTCAATTAAAATATAATAAAATAATAAAATGTTGGAAATATCACAACTGTAAGGTAATATTATTCATACTTTCAAAATTGCAACTAACCTTTAAAAACACAAATACATAACATAACTAAAAATTAAAAAACCTAAAACTCTAAAATACCAAATAAGATCTAAGCCAACACCACCAACAATGGGAACACCGTTTTTCGGGTAATCTCGAAACCAGCAATGATCAGTGATATTATGTTTATTAACTCTCAATTTTTAATCTATTTAGAAAATAGTAGTTTATATGACCACAATATCATGAGAAGAAATTATATATATATATTTTTTAAATTCAGTTCTGTAAGGTTTTCAGAGCCATTGGGCGAAATAAATAGCTGAAGAGAATAATAATTCAGTAAAATAATTGGTTCTTAATGATCGGTAGCCAGCATCAAATAGAAACAAAATACTCAACCTCTCAATTTTCTAGAAGTTGTACACTCTTATTTTTGCATTATTTCAATAACGATCGTACAAAGAATCTACTTGACAATATACTTACCAAGAGTTCAGCCGATGGAACCGCCTGATCCTTTCCACTGTAAATATGAGATAGATGACTTGGCCAGCGCGTTAAGTCTATAATGGATGCCACGGCAGCAAAGGGTCCACATGATCTTCTAGAAACATTTACTCTTGCTGATGCGTATCATATTTCTTATAAGATGTTGGAGGTTTTGTCAAATTGAAGGATGCAAGATTAGCCTGTCATTCTTCTCTTTTTCTTAGGCTTGACATCCGGAATCACACAAACAGCAGAGATAAAGAAAATGGTTGATTAAATGAATGTCATTTATATTGCCACTAACTATTTTTTTCCCCTCAATCCACGTGTGATTAGAAAGCTACAATGTTGATTTAGTCATATTTGGGTATATTCATGTGGCCGACAAAATCTAAAATTTGAAACTATGGGCTGGAACTCAGAAACGATAAAATATGGCGTGTGAAAAATAACAGAGGAAGTTTACTTAATGCGTATAGATGGATTTTTCTAAGCGAGAGCATTATTTTGGACGATGAGGGAGTTTGGAATCTTTGGATAATACGTTGTTATTGGTTCAGCCTGCCTGTACGAACGGATTGATATGACATAGATAACTGATATGACCTACATATTAGATACGACGGAAAGAGAGTATCCCAGTGTACGAGAGCTGAGTATTGCAGCTTCGACCAAGGCGCGTACCAAGCAAATAAGGCACGTTGTAAGGATGATTTCAACCAGCTTGAACACGCATGTTTGACAATTTATTCTTTAAATTCGGCTTGTACAGACAGCAACTGTTTATGGAAGGAGAGCAGGATATGCTAGAGATAAGAGTTTAAGGGACCACCGTCACTATAACCAATAAGAAAAAGGGTATTGTCACTATAACCAATAAGAAAAAGGTATTGTAGTTGCCTAAACAGTTCATAAATCATACTGTCCAGTTACGTTTTAAAATTAATTTTTTTTAAATAAAAATAAAAAAAGTGGATAAACAAGTGAATATTATTAATTAAAAAATAAATCAAACATGCAATTTACAAATAATCAACAATTAAATTTAACCCTTATACGTGCATGTTACAAGTTTGGATGCTTACAATTGCACCAGCATGTGTTTAGTGGAGTGTGAGTTTAAACCCTGCATGTTACAACTTTGGATGCTTACAATTGCACAAGCATGTGTTTAGTAAAACGTGAGTTTCACTTAAGAATGATAAAGACAATGTCCTGGGCTTAGTGTAGTGTCGTTACCCCAATCTTTTGGGGAGTCTATCTTTTTCTTTCTTTTTTATTTATTTTATTTGTGAAAAACATTCCAAAAAGATGTTACTTTTGGGTAAGATTTGAGGCAGGGGTATCCAGTCCGCCAAAAACGTTTAGGATTCGGACCTGGCCTACCACCTTTGACATACTCAAGGAGCAAACAAACACACTTAACCAATTTAAAAATAAGTAAATAAATAAGTAAATAACAACAAAAATAATAAAATAAAATATAAAACGTGTTCCTTGAGTGTGTCAAAAACAAAATCACAACCAAACACACACAAAGATAAAAGAAACCACAACATGAACCACATAGAAAAACACAAGAACCACATAACAAAACACAAAAAAGGCAAAAACAACAAAACACTACAAATACATAACCCAAAAAAACATGAAAAATAAACACAACCAAAACCTAAAATATTAAAAAAATAAAATAAAAAACAACCAACAATAGACATTAAAAAAAACAAAAAACATAGAAAACACTCACACACAAAAACAAGATATAACACAAACAAAAAGAAACACAAGAACAAGAACGACAAAAACACAAGAAAAATTAAAAAAAAACATAATAAAACACAAAACAACAAAAAGTAACACAAAGAACACAAAAACAAAACAAAACAAAAAAACACACCCCTTAAAAAACTAAACAAAAAGAACAAAAAAGAAAAGAGAAAAAAAAATTGAACATAACAATGATCTATTTAGACTAGAAGACTATTAAGGCAAAAAACAACAAAGGAAACAAAAAAAGAAAAGAGTGAACTAGTGAACTAAAAAAAACTGAATGAACCAAAGAGAAGCAAAAAAAAGCAAGAAGAAACTAGGTACCTTCAGAACTGGAGCCATCCAAAGAAATGATAGAAAGAAGAGCTTCCCTAATTTGCAAAGCCCACCATCTAGTAGGGTGGCCATAACAAGTAAGATCACCTTTGTCCAAAGCCCAAATAGCTAAAGCATCAACACTCTTGTTTTGATCTCTAACCACATGATTGTAATCAACTTTCAAAAATTCCATCTGGATTAATTGAATCTTCTCAATAATTATTTTTATTTTCCAATCAACCTTATGATTCTTGGAAGGAGTCTTCAAAATATTAATCATAAGTTGAGAGTCAGACTCAACTAACACCTTTTCCCATCCAACCTTAGTAGCCTCCTAAAGGCCTCTGAGGATACCATACCCCTCAACAAGGTTATTGGAAAGAATACCCAAATTCTTAGCAAAAGTAAAATCTAGGGATCCATTTGAAAGTCTACCAATTCCTCCGACACTGGCTTTTCCAAGATTCCCTCTAGAGGCTCCATCAGTATTGAATTTTCCACATTCCTTAGGAGGAGGTTACCAATTTCTTGTCCTATCCATCTTACTAATACTCACATTCCCTTTAAGATTTAATCTTCAATATTTGCATCACTTGATCCCATATTTGGTGGGAGTTTTGGGGGTGATTAAGGAGTTGATGGACTGATTCAACTAAGTTGGCTATGGTCTTTTGCCAAGTATAGTGAATATCCTTCCTATCTTGATTAAAGATTTGACTATTCCTTTCAATCCAAATATTCCAAAGAAGAATGGTAGAACCCATCCTAACTAACGGCCTAATAAAATGATCAACACCCTCTTGATTAGGCCAATCCCTCCAAAGATGGTCAAAGGTAAACAAATTGGACCACTATAAGCCAAGTAAAGTAGCCATTCTCCTCCATAGCTCAGAGGCTAAAGTACACTCAATAAAAATATTGTTGAGAGTTTCCACATTCTCTTCACACATCTCACATCTAAAAGGGCCATGAAATCCATGCTTCATAAGTTGCTCACCAGTAAGCACCCTACGATGTAATAAAAGCCAATTAAAGAAACTCACCTTAGGCTAGAGCTTTTGAGCCCGCAATTGAGAAAATATGTTAGAAGAATGGTTGGGATTATTATGGCATAAGGTCAAATAACCTTGAGCAACTGAATACTCACCCTTATTAGTGTTGTTCCATCCAAAACAATCTTTTTCAACGGATCAAGAGAGAGATCTCATATGAAGGATGCCTTGGATATCTTGTCTTTACCTTTTTGGGATTTGAATAGGCTAGTCCTCAATAGGGATCCAATATCTACCAACATTTGAATTACTAGTATGGTAAAGAAAGTAATAAGCCACATTTATCCAAGTTAGCTTGGCAAAGCTCCTCCATCCAAGGCCTCCAATCGGGAAACTGAGTTATCAAAGGCTTGTGACCATCCCAATAATCTATCCAAAAATTTCCTTGTTGACCATTATGAATGATACAAAATAATTTTTTCTTTATCAAATCCTCACCAGTATTAAGAACTACTAAAATGGGAGAACCTTTGGTAGGAAGTTGATAGAAAATAAGGTCTTCAGGACTTTTGTTCTCAACATATTTAGCACAAATATTATTGGTTCAAAGAGCATTGGGGTTATGCAACATCCTCCAATATAATTTAGCAGCTAAAGCTTTGTTTTTATTAATAGAATACTGAAATCCTAACCCCCATTTATTATTAGGAAGACATAAAGTGTCCCAATTCACCAAGGCCCATTTTCTTTTCTCCTTAGTAGCACTCCAAAGGAAACGATGACTAATTTGATCCAGTTCTCGAAGAACAACCTTTAGAATATTCAACACGAAAGATAAATAAATAGGAATATCTTGAAGAACTGACTTTACCAAGGTGATTCTACCCCTAGAAGAAATCCACTTGTTGGTCCACTTTCCAATTTTCTTCTTGACTTTGTCCAACAGCTAATTCCAATATTTATTTTTTTGCCTTTGAATATTTATGGGAATACCTAAATAAGTGATTGGAAGGGAGGTCTTCTTATATCTTAATTTATCCAAAACCATGGCTTCTCATCTAGTAGAGCAATGAAAAAAAAAGACTTTAGATTTGTCTTCATTGATCAACTTCCCATTAGCCTTAGAAAAATAGGTAATTATTTACTTAATATTAGAAGCTTCCTTAACTGTAGCTTTACCTAAAATAGTAGATTCATCCACAAATTGAATATGAGAGATAGGTCTAGCTCCATGATAAATGGTAACTCCCTCAAGGGTTTTGTTTTCCCTCTTCTTGGTTATAATCCTACCCAAGCATTCAACAATAATGATGAACAAATAAGGGGAGAGCGAGTCACCTTGTATAATACCTCTAGAATCTGGGAACGACTGAGAAGGCCTGCCATTGATAAGAACTAAGTAGGAAATTGAAGAGATACATCCCATAATCCAATCCATCCAATCCTTAGAGAAACCAATTTGCCTCAAAACTTTGGTAAGGAAGTGCTAATCCACTCTGTCATAAGATTTGGATAAGTCTAACCGAATGAACATGGAAGGATACTTTTGCATATCCATGGAATGGATGGCTTCCTGAGAAAGAACTATCTCATCTAATATTTGACGCCCTTCCACCTAACCCCCTTACCCTGGGGAAATAATCTTATGCAAAAGAGGCTTCAACCTTTCTTCCATGATTTTAGTAATGATTTTGAGAAGAACATTACATAAAGCAATAGGTCTAAAAGTTGAGATATGATCAACCTCTTGAGCTTTTGGAACAATATTAATATAAGTTTTATTTATAACCTTCAAAATTTCTTTGGCTTTCTTGGCTTCTTCCACCACCTCTAATAAATCAACATGAAGGATATCCCATAACTCTTGGTAGAACTCAATGGGAAAACCATCAGGACCTCGGGTTTTCACTTTTTGCATTTTAAAAACTACCCATTGAAGCTCATTGATAGTAACAGGAGCAGTCAAAATAGAGTTCTCCTCAGAAGTGATAAGATAAGGGATTGCTTGGAGAACATTTTGTTGAGAAGATGAGTCAAGAGGAGTAGCAGCGAAGAGATTGGAAAAGTAATCAACAACAATAGATTTCATGCCATCCCAAGTATAAACAACATCTCCAAAATATGATTTCAGGGAAGAAATAAAGTTGTGAGATCTTTGAGCTAGAAGATATTTGTGGAAGAAATTTGTGTTTTGATCTCCTTCTTTGAGCCATTGAATTCTAGATTTTTGCTTCCATAATATTTCTTCTCTTTTTTCCCATTCCTCTAACTGAGTTTTGAGTTTAATTTCATATGCACTTCTCTTCTCTGTGAGGCCATCTAAATGGATATTCTTATTCAAATTTTTAATATGACCAATAACTTCATTTTTTTTTTATGAACATTCCCAAAATATTTCTAGTTCCAAGTCTTAATTTTGGATTTAATGTATTGTAGTATTTTGGCAAAACAAAATATCTTAGTCCCATGTCTAGGTTTACCTTCCTTCCACCATTGTTGCACATGAGGTCTAAATGAAATGTCTCTAAGCCACATTAATTGAAAACAAAAAGGAGAGAAACTCACATTGGTTTTCCATATTTCTACCATGATTGGCCAATGATCCAAAATAGCATTATTAAGAGTCTTCACTTTAGGAATGTGACCATGGATTAAGAAATAGCAAAAACCTATACAATATCTCCATTATACAAGCTAAGCCTTGAATTCTATTATACCAAGTCATAAGGCCATTATCTGGTTGGATTTCCACAAGATGGAGGTTTGCAATATATTTTCTCATGAGGTCAGTGCTTTTGTCAAAATTTTTATTTCCCCCTATTTTCTCATCCAAAGAGAGTATGGTATTGAAATCTCCTTCGATCAAGATACAAGATTCAATAAAATGAGAGATAATATGAGTTATATCCTTCCACTGTATTCTTTTTTCCTCCAAAGTAGTAAGAGCATAAATAGTAATGCAGAGCATAATTTGGTTGGAATGTCTACTTTGAATAGCTATAGCCAACACACCCCAAATTCCAACCATATTGTGAATAACTACCTCTTTTGGATCCCAAAGAAAAGCAATGCCACCAAAAGTCCCCTAGGAACTAAGGGAAACCACTTTACCAGCTAGCCAAATTTTACTGGGAATTGAGTCCATATCCTCCATTGACATCTTTGTTTCTTGAAGGAAAATAAGGTGAGGATGATTTATCTTAATCATTCTTCTAATTTCATTTTGTTTTGAAAGACTCCATTTGAGTCCTCTAATATTCCAAGTGATGATCTTCATTAATACCAGGGCTAAAAAAGTTGTGAAGGGCATTAATCTTACCATCCTCTACAATATTTTCACCTTCTTTTACCATATGATATTTATTGGTCTTGCGACTTACTTTTTTATTAGAATCCATCTTTAGTTTTTTTTCCCTATTTCTTGACTTATTCCAATAGAATCTGAGATGGATTCTAACCTTGAAGAATGTTCATACACAGCCAAAATTTTACTAGAGGGTTCAACGAAGTCTATATTGGGACCTGTATTATTTGAAGTTTTGACATTTAAAATATTGTTTTTATTGTGTCAATTTTATTCCTTTTTTTATGTTGAAAACCTTTGATTTGTTGGTTTATCTCTGAGTTCTTCCCTTCATATTTAAATTGTGTTTCTAAGATTTTTTTTTCCATTATTTCCTCTTCCTCATTTGGGACATCATTTGTGGAAATGATTTCAAACATATTAGTAGATGACTTTGATTGATCCTTCATAACTGGTTTTTTTAGTGTTCTTCTTATTAGGAATTTGGAAACCTGCTAAGTTTATATCTTCTTTCTTTTGATCAGGAATTTTATTTGGGCAAGCACTGGCCAAATGACCATATTCATGGCAAATTCTACAATGAAAAGGAATGTTCTCATAGTCCACTACTTGCTCCCAAGTGTCTTTCGCAAATTGTAATGTGATATTTTTAGGTAAGGGTTTGTCAAATACATTAAAACACAAATCTAGGCATAAATAATATGTTCAAAATTTTGAGTACAATCGACAGTCATCATAAAAGTTCCTAAAGAGTTTCCAATTGAAGAAAAAATAGTAGGATTTCAAAATTCGATAGGGAGGCCAAAGAGTCTAACCCGCACGGGAGGTAGAGAATGCATCTCTTCTTCGGATTTAAATTTAGTATGCCAGGGCTTCATGAAAAGTCCTTTCCTTCCAAAAAACCAAGGACCCCCTTGAAAATTTTTCTCTCTATCTTTATTATTATCAAATAAAATAAGAAAATAACTATTTGGATAAATAGAGATTTGTAACTCACCTTTAGTTTTCTAGATTTTTGCATCCTAGACTTTGAAAGCATATAGGCTCAGACGAAAACCCATGAACCAACAAATTAGTTACCCATATCAAGCTTAACAATTGGAGTTCCATTAGTTGCTTTAAGATATCCTGACTCCATTTTCCTAGGATCAATATTAGGCATTCTTAGAGGTTTATGGGAAGCCCTAATATTGATATTAGCATTGGGTTGAGGTTGTCCACCATGGAGGGCATCCCTAAAATTTATTTTTGGGGCTGAGTTTTCAAAATTCTTACCCTTGACAGGGGTTTTCACAGTAGAATTATTTTATGGGTGCACCTTAGCACTAGATTCACTTGAGATATGAGCCATTTTTTGATCAACTACTTGAAATGTGTTTCGTGATATCTTTAATCCTTGCCTTAGATGTCGTGGAAAGGCATGGTTTTCACTTTTCTTTTGTGGAGCAAATTGGAAGCCATTGTCACTCAAGTTCACAGTATGATCTATTTAAAGATAAATTTCTAACCCTTATTAGATCCCCTACAACATTTCCTACTAAAATATTGAGCATAAACCACAAAAATATTGGCCTCTAGGGCCCTAAGGCCCTAAAAACCAACCTCTTGAGCTTCTTGCACTCAACCCAGATGAAACCCTCGCATAGCTGCTTTCCAAAAATCTAGTTCACACATAGGGATGTGCTAGGATATGTATTGATAAAAATGATATGAAAATTTGTGGAGACATTCTAAGGTTTTTTAGGCATTTACCCTAAAAATTTCAGCTCAATCCGAGTCTGGATGAGTGAAATATGGCCAAAACAATTTCAAAAATTTGAACAGTCCTACGAAAAACGTACCTTCTCTAAAGCGATTTTTTTTTTTGTTCTAATATACCATTCATAAATATTTAAAAATAAATGGGAACATATATTTTAATTGAACTTATTCAGTTTGATTACTTTTATTTAATTTTTTAAAATTGAAAATTAAATTTATTAATAAAAAATTAATACACAAGTTCCAACAAAACTTAAACCTAAAAAAACAAACTTTATACAATTACATTATCCCAAAACCATTCACATATTGCAAGGCTCGGATTTGATATATATATATATATATATATATATATATATATATATGATTTAAGTAACAACAAATTTATAGTATCATCTCACTAATGTTTTGTCAGTTCGGTTATAGTTTCAATAAAGACTGCACAAAACCGTTTGTCCTGTGAAAATAAAATTTAGCTCATTGGGATTAAATTTTAAGGGCATTTGTTTTTGGTATATTACAGTAGTATGGTTCTAGACTTAGGTTTATGTAATGTATGTGAGTATGTAAATTAAAAAATGATAATCCTATTTTAAAGATATTAATGCAAATTGATAGAAGGAAAAATAATATTTAAATATGAATATTAATATTAGAATTTCTTGATCAAAAAGCCAACAAAAACTTAGGGTACCTCATTATTTTTATTACTTTGCACTTTTAACAAAGCAATTACAATATATATAGGTATACCTCGGAACATCCCTAAACCACCAAGTGGTATTATAATACAATCGATATAAAACCATGGAAAAAACCACCCCTACCTAATAATTAAGGAGATACCACAAAAATAAGGATCCCACTCGGGTATACAATTTTTATTTATTTGTGATTATTATTATTATTTTTACAAAGGATACAACACATTCAATAAGAGGAAACCTATTGGAAATAAAGAGAAAGAGTGAGAACTGCTTGGCTATTGGAGGGAGATCAAAACATGAGTTTCTTCCATCACTCTGCCTCGATAAATAAACAAAAGAATTCTTTGGCTTGTCTTCAGGACTTCAATGGTTAGGTGATGGACACCATACCAAGTATGCAACAAGCAACAAATATTTTTTTTGAAAATATTTTTACTTCCCTTGCTCTCCCTAATATTGTAGCACAACAAGAGATACTTAAATATATCCTCCTAATTATTTTATCTAAGAAAAATCAAAACTTTTCTAGTTTGATGGATAAGGATGAGGTGAGGAGCATAGTTTTCAACATGAAAACAAGGAAATATCTACAACCCGATGGTTTTCCTATTGAATTCTTTATGGCTTTCTAGGATGTCAAAGGTGAGGATTTAACCAAGGCAGTTGAAGAATATTGTTCAAATAGAACTATGCTTCGAGCATACATTCCTTGCTTTCATTCCTAAAGTGGGACAAGCCTCTAAACTTGCAATTTTTTTCCAATTTCTCTCTACAATGTGACCTACAAGATAATCACTAAGCCATAATCTTATGGTTAAAAGGCTTAAGAAGATTATGGACAACATAATCTCCTAGGAATAAGGAGGATTTTTTGAGGGGCATCAAATTCTAGATGATATTATTCTAGCCTAGGAGGCTATCCACTCAAGTAGCATTCTAGTTGAGGAGGTATGTTTATTAAATACATATGTATACGGATTATGATAGAGTCTCCTGATAGTTTTTGATCAAATGCTTAAAAATTTAGCTTCTCTCAGGATTTGAGAGAGTGGATCATGAGTTGTGTCTTAATAGTTTTCTTCTTTATTTTCATCAACGATTCCCCCTCATCCCCTTTTAATGCTTCAAGGGGTATTTATCAAGGAGACCCTATTTTGTCATTTTTTTTTATTATTATAGCAAAATTATTGGGTAGATTTCTTTAGAGAAATAAGCAATAAGGACTTTTGGCAGGTGTGCAACTGGGTGAGGAGATGATAACTCACCATCAATTTGCTAATGATATATTTTTTGAGGGGAATCTAGCATTTGGGAGGCTAGAATACTCAAAGCCATATTAAAAATCTACATGGACACTACTAGTTAGTAAGTGAATGCATCTAAATTAAAGGTTAATTTCTTCAATATAGACAAAAGAATGCAGGATCATATTCTATCCATTTTGAGTGCTGCCTACGGCACCCTTTCGCTTGATTACCTAGGTATTCTCCTTCATTTCAAGAGTCTAAGTGCAATTGATTATAAATATTTGATGAATAAAATTGCTACTAAATTTAATCATTGGAATCACGACTAGTTTAATTTTAGATGAAGAATGACTATCATCCAATTGATGATCCAATCCATGCCTAGTTATAAATTCTCCATCCTAGTTTCCCCTATGAGAGTCCTTAGAGGATTGGATTTGCTTATGAGAATTTTTTTGTGGGATGGTCCAATGATGGGAAAGAGATGTGCTCTTGTTATTTAGGATAAAATATATCATCCTAAAGCTTGATGGGATCTTGGATTTTTTAAAGCAGCTTTAAAGAATCAAGCTCTTTCCAAGAAGCTATATTGGAGATGGATATCTAACTAGGAGGTTTTATTTAGCAAAATTATCACTAGTAAGTATTTGGGTTCTAGCCCCCATCAAGAAGCTGGCCACAGTCCTTTGAGGGGCCTTGGATCCATTATTTAAAAGGTTCTAGAAGCTAGCGAACAATTAGCTAAATCTAGTTTTTTTTGGAAAGGAGGTGAAGGAGACAAAGCTAAATTTTGGACTGATTCTTGGGACCAACATCTCCTCATAATCTATGAGGTAACTAAGTTGCTCCCTTCCAAAAAATCCACAAATATAGAGGATGAATTAAGATGGATTCTTATATTACTTCTAGGTAAATTCAAGATTTTATTTGAGTGGAAGAGGTTGGAAGAATGGCCTGTTCCTATCCTTCTTCATCAAAAGCTTCTTATTGATAAGATCCTCAAGTAAATATGCCTTATAAGGAAATAAGAAGATAATAGGATCACCTGGGTATTATAATTCTAGGTGTTGTAGAGCAGAAAAATGGTGCATCTGGAAAAGAGAAATGAATTGCACCTACTTATTTAAGCATTCAAAAGTGACATTTAATTTTAAATATGATATCAATATATAAAAGAAATAGGGGTCCTCTTTATATTAATTGACTTGTATAATCCATGGTTACAATGCATCCCCTTGAGGGATCTGAATTGATACAATAATTACAAGGTGTCAAAAGGATCTAATCCTTTCAAAAACTTAGATGCACTTCAAGGCTTTCCTCACACTCACGAATCACCTAAGAGCAGGTTTTTTTGGTACCACTACAATGATATATCCGTATTAAAAATTATATCTCCTTCCTTGCACACTAAAATACCTTGATCTACACACAAAGAAGCTAAATTTGTTAATAGCATATGTGGATTGAAATAAAATCAAAGAGATGCATGTGATAGTGAATATGAAAAGCAAAAAGCATAATAGAAGGTACAAAACTACTCAAAATTGCACCAAAACTTAGTATATTGCATATATTCTAATCTAGAAATGATCTATGCTAAAACAAAGATGAAATTAGATGTAGAATCCATGGCCATCCTTGGGTGTTAGAATTGGGACTGTTAACCACACCAGGGTGGGATGGCCACCAAACCTGATGGTTTTTACCTCCAATTATTTTGGGATCTAGGTCAAACTATTCTTAGGAGTATTGTCATCAAATTTGGTGATCTAATTCACTAAAATGGGTGGGTTTTGGAAAAAAATTACATATTTGGGATCACCTGGAAATCTCCTTTTATTGATGGAGATTTCAAGGGAAAAATGTTACAACCTTAACATAGTTGACTATGTTAGGTCTCCAATTGAATATTTTATTTCATTATTTAGTAGATTAGGTTTTGACTTAAATCTTATCATCTTATTAAATTATTCATCTACGATTTCATAAGAGGACTACCCTCCTAGTGGCAAGGACCAACCCTCCTGAAATGGCTTGCTTTATCTGAATTCATTATATTTCTTAATTTTATTATAATTTTTTATTAATCCATTTTGCAATTTGATTATTTCTAATTCTTGGAATTCTATGCAATACATGTTATTTAACTTATATAAAAAAACGAGATAAATTTTGTGAGAGAAGGGTAGTGATACCCTTCCAAGTGGTATCAAGAATTAGGTTCGACAAAGCTATCAAAATTTTCAGTCAGCTATGACCTTCGAAGCGTCTTGCTACAATGTGCGAACACCCGACTAAAGACACAAGGAGCAATAGAACATTGCATTGTCCACCTTCACACCTCCCAATTAAAATTCCAAGTGAATAATCTAGGATACCTAAGCGGATTGCCACCTGAGTGGATTAAAACATGTACCACTTAACTGCTATTTTGTTCACTGTGTAAAATAGCGCCACAGTGATTAAAAAACCAAAGAGCTAGATAGAATCATTAGCTCCACATCGTGTTTTAAGGTAACACCGTGCAGGTAGCAACAAAAAAAAATTATGGTTGGAGGTATACAGTATGATCCAGCACCCAAATTGCAGTCTAATCCACCAAAAATCCAAGAGAGAGAAATAATGAAATATAGGGATAAAACCAACCAATCACAGTGCATGGTTAAAAAAAATATTAAACTTAAACTAAGGTACACAAATTTTATTTTATTTTACATTGGGACAGTTATCCCAAATTGGTGGTGTGTGGGAAAGTGAGAAATTAATAAACCATTGGGTACATCTTCAAGGGTGTGACTTCGATCACATGCTCGTTAGCCCTAATCCCCATGCATGAAACCTTTTTGTAGTTTTGTGTCACTTGTAGGTTGGCCTAGTGTATCCATGTGTCACTATTAACATGATTAGCATTAGTCCCTCATCGAGTCAGTTAGCCTTGCTATCATCTCCATTGTCTATGGTTGGGTCTATTTGTCTTATGTCCTCTCATGTCAGGTCTTTTCCATTCACTGCTCTATCCTCCTTACATGTCATTCCTGCACCTGATCGATTGTTTTGTATCAGGTTAGTCTTGAGTTGTGTTGGGTCTTGTTAGTCTTGAGTCACAAGTGATATTTCATTCGATGGTATTGTGTTAGTGGTGGTTGTGTTTATCTTTGTTGTTGTGTCTAGTGTCGTGTTTCACTGACGTATAACATGTCCTTTAGATCTAGTTTCACTATCATATCAGGTGTTATCCTTGGTGTCCAATTTCAACTATGTTAGGTATTATTAGTGATGTCTAGGGTTATATTCTAGTGGTCCTAGGTTGGATAGTGGCTCGACGTCTTCTGTATGCTCTTTTGATTGGAAACTAGCCCATGTGTCTCCTGTCGCTACCGCCTAAGATGTTGGAAATGAGCCACTGGAATTTGAATTCATGGTAGTAGTTGGAGCTACTAGCCATTGAAATATTTTGATTCAAATTCAAAACTAGCCATTGAAAATACAAATTCAAATCCACGTCGTAGTTGGAGCAATAGTTGAATCAGAAAACCAACCAATGTTTTACCAATGTAACCAAAACGTTTTGCATAAATCAAAGGAAAAAATGCTAAGCAAGACTTATTAACAAGTGCATGACCGAAATGTGGAACAAAGGACCAAATGTTCTTCTATCAAGCTCAAAAAATCTAAAAAAAAGGTTCCTGAAGTCACAAAGAGGAGCTCCAAGAAAAAATGTACACATTATACTTCTCCTCTATGCATTAATAGGTTTGATCCTAATCATCCATTGCTTAAAACCATGGCATCCAATCCTTCTCCTACTTATTCCCATGAGAAACTTACACATGAGGAAACAGGGAACCCCAATACCAACACCTCAACCATACAAAAATTAGTAGATAGTATGCAAAACTTGACCACAATGGTGACCCAACTAATGGAAAGACAAATCCAACCAATCCCTCCTATTCCAAATTACTCCCATAGACACTGGAACAATGAGGATCAAGATGGAGAAGAAGCTTATGCATAAAGAGGTCATAATGGTAGTATCCAACATCACTTCAATGGACAGAGGAATAATGAGGATAAGGATAGCAATGAAGTTTATGAATGACAAAGAGGTCCTAATGGAGTTCCCCGAAATCGCTTCCATAGAAATAGGCATAATAAGGACCAAGATAGAGATGAAGTTTACCAACAACCAAGAGGTCCTAATGTGATCAGTTTTCCATGCATTGTTATGCCCACATTTGAGGGTCATGATCCACATGGTTGGATGACTAAAATTAAAGGTATTTTAGACTTACATCGAATTTGAGATTCAAAAAAGTTTCTTTTGCTACCTCCAAAATCGATACTAAAGCTTATCAATGGTTTGTATGGCTCAAATGTGAGAATGGAAATACCATCTATTGGGATGATTTCACCACACATTTTCTTAAAATATTTGATGAAGGACCCTCATCTTCATACAGGGTGTGGTTGTTATCAATTAAGCAAACAGGATCCGCAAGGGAGTATATTTCATAATTCACTAGTCTGCTTTCCTATGCAAGAAACTTGCCATCCGATGTGGTGGTAGCTACTTTTAGAAATGGGTTGAGAGAGAATATTCAAGTCAAATTTGACCTACAATATCCATCCTATTTAGATACATGTATAAGGATTTCCAAGTTGGTTGAGAAGAAGGTGCAAATGGGGACATCTACACGACGTGATTCCTATGGTCAACCTCAATACCGCAGTAAAAATTTTCGTAGAAATGATAAACCATCAAGATAGTTCTGCTATAAATGTCACAATAACCATCCCAAAGATAAAGCATGTGTACCACAACAAAAATTTCTAATCAAATATACTGACAAGGAAGATGAAGAAATAGAGGATACTAGCTCACCTGATTTTCCCATAAATGAAGACCAAATTGAAATCGATGAGGCCATAGTGGAAGAGGATACTATGGTAATTTTAGCATATTCTCTTATGGATTTACCAACTCACCATACAATCAAGGTATCAGGTTTAATTCAAGAAAGGAAGGTAACTCTATTAATTTATTTAGGAAGCACTCAAAACTTTATTGGCACAAAGATTGCCAAGGCAATAAACTTGCACATCAACTCCTCCAATCAAGATAAATTTCAAGTTATAATTGCAAACGGGGGAAGTGCTCAATGTATAGGTAGAATGTCTTAAATTTCATTGTAAATAAGAAGTTATACTTGGCATGGCCCTCTTTTTATTATGAATTTAGAGGATTCAAAAGTTATCTTGGGAGTCACATGGTTAGAACAAATGGAAACCATGGTCGGGATTAATTACAAGCATTGCTTTATTGAATTGTGTTGAGTGGTATTTTCACCCGATTGTGAAAACACACTCTCCAATAGGATTTGGGTTCTAAATCCTCTGCTTGCAAAGAAACAATTTCTCCAAGGTTCCTGTTATGTCAGCATTCTGCATCTATGTATAAAAGATATTTAATTAAAATGCTTAGAACACCTTAGTGGTTGCAAGTAACTGAAAACAAGGGGCACTATGGTTTATTTTACTGTGATAATTTAGTGATTGTTCATTGAACCTTGATAAAGTAAATGTGATTTGATCCTTATATGACCATGTTGTAACTTCAAAATAAAGTTTAATGAAATGCCATAAATGATGGAATTATTTATGGATTTTGAAGTTTTTTAATTTTTATTTTATTTTAATGCTTGAAAATAAAATTGGAGCTTCTGAAAAATAAAATACAGCAAAAAGAAAATAAAATGTAAAAGAAAAGAAATTAAAAATTGCATTCAGTTTGATGCTATCACATCTTGGAAAAACCAAATATGTGAGGTTTCCATCATGCAACCTAACCTATTGAACCTAAAAACATGCACAATCCAGATAAGTTAAGTGCTGGTCTCTGGGGTTTACTGTTTTTTTTTCAGATTTAGACATTCGCATGAAGCAACCAAGAGAACTTGCATTAAACTTCATCTATAAGCCTAGAAATTTGAAAAAGGGAAAGATAAACATTAAAACATGCATGCAAAAAATAACTCCTTCTTTCTTGCCAACAAGATGCAAATTTCTAAATATTCCTACATTATAGATAGATCCTGTTACAACAATGAGAACATCTGGTTTTCTCAAAACCAAAAAAAAAGGAAGAAAAAAGCCTCAAAGCAGGCCCAGAATGACCCTCTGGCCTCTAGCACTGCAACTCTGCTCCAGCGGTTTTTGACCTCCGTATCTGTCCTATGCTTCTGCTTTTAAATCCTGGCAATGCTCTCTGTTTCGGCCTGTGACGCTTCATTTCCCCTTCCAGATCGCTTCATTTCATATTCTCGATTACTTCGTTTCTTTGAATTCATGCTCGATGCCGAAACGTTTGATAATATTCTATGAATGTAACGTTTATGTAACCCTTATGCATGTATGCCATGTGTTCTGCACCTTTCTGTATCTTCTGTAATGGCCCCATGAAAATTGTGACCAAAAATAGCATGCAACTTTGTACGCCTTCCTGGCCGTGAAAACGCGACATTTCGTGAAATCGTGACATGTCGCGATATCACGACGTTTTCCTATCAGCATTCTTTCTTGCCATCGTGCCCAGCAAAAATGCGACATGTCGCAAAATCGTGACATGTCACGAAATCACGATGCTTTTCTCGTTTCGTACCATTTGCTTGCAACCTGTCGCGATATCGCGACGTTTTTCCACTTCGGGCACCTTTTCTGCATGTTGTTGCGATATCGTGACATTTTTTCACTTCGTGCCTCTTAGCTGCAACCTGTCGCGATATCACGACATTTTTTCACTTCGTGCCCCTTAGCTGCAACCTGTTGCGAAATCGCGACGCTTTTTCACTTCGGGCACCTTTGCTGCATGTTGTCACAATTTTGTGATGCTTTCTTGCTTCGTGCTTCTTTCACTACTTTCTGTCGTGATTTCGTGACATCTTTTCGTTCGATACTGCTTTGTTGCTTTCTGTCGCAAAATCGTGACCTTTTTCCAGTCCGACCTATTTAGCTACTTCTGGCCATGAAAACGCGGCATGTCACGATTTCACGACATATTTTCCTTCCGTATGCCTCGGCTCGTTTCTGTCATGATTTCGCAATATTTTTTTGTTTCATGCACCTTTGCTGCAACCTATCACGAAATCGCGATGTTTTTCCACTTTGGGCTGCTTAGCTGCTGCCGTTGACTGCATTGATCGTGATTTTGCGACATGTCACGAGTTCGCTACGCTTTTCTGCTTCATATTTCTCTCTCCTCTTTGGGCCTCTAAAATCAAACACGTCGCGATTTCGCTATGCTTTTCTCCCACCTGCTGTCGTTGACTGTGTTGACCATGATTTTGTGACATGTCACGATTTCACGACACCTTTTCATTTTCAATTGTGATTTTGCGACATGTCACGATTTCGTGACATGTCGCAATTTCGCGACACCCTTTCATCCTTGTGCAATTTTGCCTTTTTCTTGATTTTTAGCATCTGGGTCACTGAGATCTTCTTTGAAAGCATGCAAAAAAGGTGGGTCCCCAATTTTGAGGTGTGTTGTGGATTAGCCACAACAAATGGCGACTCTGCTGTCAAATGCTCTTGAGTATTTTAGTGAGAACCCTACCTGGAAGTATACAAACACGAAAACATGTGTTAGCACATAAACAAATATAAAAAAATGCCCATAGATCAGGAATATATGAATCATCAGAATCATCAAGTATCAGCTTGGTGTGTGTAATGTGTTTCATTCCCTATCATTTGAAATTAATCAACATTCCATCGTCAGTTTTACATGAATGCATGTGTGAGATTATGAATGATTTGTGTAACCTAATAAATATGCTAAGAGATTTTGCTTTTATAAGATGCAGTCTTTCTTTTAGTATCATACACAAACATTCAAGATTATCAAACCCTCTTAGGATCAACTATATGTATAATGAATTGCTTTATTAGATCCCAAAGTTGGTTATGAGTCCCTACTATCTTGAACCCATGTGCAAGTGGATGTGAAATCAAAACTTTGGGGAATCAGACTCCCAACCTAATCGAGATGGGAGTTTAACCCTATCCTTACTATTTTGATTTAGAATTCATTACCTCACTTTGAGCAAAATAATTTAACCAATTATGAAAGAAATGGTCATGCTAGTCTAACCCTTTGGACAATCAATGGTCTTATTTTCTAGACAAGACATGTTGCCATGCATGGGCGTATCTAACCCCACAATCCAAAACTTATCTTCATTTCTTTGGACCTTGGGGATGACTACCCATCCTTTGCAGAGGACAAGTAGTATGATCCTTCCAATCCAATATAAATATGAGATGGGAAAATTTTATTTTTTTACTTCTTGGACCTTAGGGATGACTACCCATCCTTGCCATGGACATGTAGTACGATCCTTCCAATCCAAACTTTAGATGTAAATGGAAAATATTAATTTTATTTCTTAGACCTTGGGGATGACCACCCATCCTTTGCAGAGGACAAGTATTACGATCCTTCCAATCCAATATTTATTATGAAATGAGACATAGGAGCTTTGGGGAATTAGATTCTCAACCTAAGAGAGATGAGAATTTATGCCCTATCCTTACTACTCCATGTAGGTCAAATCAAAGCTTTGGGGAATTGGATCCTCAACCTAAGTTCGATGAGGATTTAACCCTATCCTTACTACTCTGATTTTAGGCTTTAAGCTCTATGGAAGTGGTCAAAACCACTGTT
Organism: Wollemia nobilis; assembly: GCA_028583015.1. Lineage (NCBI taxonomy): Eukaryota > Viridiplantae > Streptophyta > Pinopsida > Araucariales > Araucariaceae > Wollemia > Wollemia nobilis. Next base: position 13,410,557 of record JAQPPZ010016436.1, on the reverse strand, counting down.
TTAAGGATCATGTTGCATACAGGATAGACTTGAAATACTTCTTTCGCCCAACTTTTTCTTCCAAGTTAGGTTTTGATCATTTTGCTCAAGATCCTTTTTAATGTATAAGACATGCTTGGTTCTAGATATCTCAAGACTCAGTTCCCAACCTTAGTATTTTCTTCTTATTTATGTGATAGCATAACCTTAAGAGGATTTGACACACTTTAATGATTTGTATTTGAAATGCATTTGCAACTAAGATGGCATGTATGTGCAAAGTGAGATGTAATATGAATGCATTGTATTTTGAAATGCAGATGAAATATGGCCATATAAAACTGACTACTTCATGCATCACAAGTTTCAAACGATATAATTAAATTGTTTGTGTTACTTGTGGAGCTTTTACAAGACAATTCCAATGTTCCATATTTTCCCGATCTAGAACATAAGTTAGCATCTCAAGACAACTTTTTTTTTTTCATCATTTTTTTTTTTTTATATAAAAAAAGAAAAATGTCAAATAAACACACAACTTTAAATTAAAACTTATTCAATCCAAAACCAAACTGCAATCCCAAAAATGAAAATTTGAAAACACAAACCAAAAACCAAAAACCAAAATCTATATACAAATGTACACTATAATACAAGATGATGCAAAGCTTGGCTTATCACTTTCCTGGATCCCACACATGGTTAGAACATTTCAACAAAAATATAACATGATATGCATACAAAATGTTGTGGGAATCCCACAAAAACAAGACAAGACCAAACAATGCAACAAACTTCCACTTGCCATGCTCACCATACCAATTTGATTTAGTTCCAATAATACTCCCATAGGTGAGCATCAAATTACTAAAATGATTAGACAATAAATGATTTTCAATTTTATATTGTCTATTCTTTAAAATGTAAACTTCATAATTCCCTCCTTGATTTAGAATTAGGCTATCTTTTTCAAATATGCAATTTTGTAAGTAAGAGCCTATTTCTACAAATTTCACAGCCAAATCATTTTCCAAATTTGTAGGCCAATAAAATTTGTGTAACAATTTACAAGCATCTAGGATATTTACTAAATTAGGATCATTAAAAGTTTTTATCCTAGATTCAATTAATAATTGTTGATGAATTTTGTTTAACAATTCAAGTGCATCAACCTCTTTTCCATTCATTGAAACAATGTTATTAAAGGTGTGATTAAAAATTATACCTTGTTTTTCATTTACCTTTAATGACATTTCACCATAAACATTATTTAAATTCAAAATATGGTCATCCTTTTCAGTCCTCAAACATTCTTGGTCACAGTGTATGTCAAGTAATCTTCTTTGATGATCACTTATTTGAGTTGCTTCCAATTGATCAATCTCTCTGTCATTTGGTTCCAATTCTTTTTTCACTATCCGTGGTATCTCTTCATTTGAATCCTCAAAATCATCATGCAAACTTGCATCCACACTTTCAATGAATTTATATTCAACATGATCAAATTTTGTCACCTTTTAAAATCTTGTGAATATGATATCTTCATATGATGTAGAAGGTTCAACATCTTGCATATCAAGTAAAATATGAGTTTTATCTATAGGGATGTGAGAAAAGAATGCATCATCATATCTCCCCCAACCATTGTAAAAATCGTCATCCAAATCTGTGAGATGAAACTCCATGGTATTTGTGACATGATCTCTTGATTCATTCATAAATTCTTTTTCTTCTTTGTCCTTGGCAATAAGATGGTTATAATCTTCCAAAATTTGATGAGATTTGAAACCCTCTTCCAAAACATCCTCAAATTGTACAGGAGTTGTAATATCTTCCTTTGAGTAGGTGATTATGTCATCCTGCATATCAATGGGCACACAAACTTCATTAATAGTTTTGGAATGAGTGAAGTCTTCCCACTTCTTCCAAGCATCATAATAATCATCTTTAAAAATCAAGTGGTGACGTTCAACTATTTCTTCAACATCTTCCAATTCATCAATGTGCTTCTCATCAAATTCATCTTCACCTTCCTTAGATGGTTCAATTATTTCCAAAAGTGGGTTATTTCTTGAATTCAAATTTATAAGGCTATCATTGTCCAAATTAGTAACCCATGATTCATTATCATAATTTGGAGGGTGAAGAATTTCTTGATCTTTAATTTTACACGTCTCATCAATAGTATCTTCCAAGAACAAGAGGTGAAATTCTATCATATCTTCAAATTTATTTATTGATTTTCTTTCCATTTCACTTTCAACCACTTCATTCAATTCTATGGTGGGTTCCATCCATTCACATATATCAAACATTGTTGAATTTAGAACCCCTTCATCCGAATAATCGTGTATCTCTACATGATCCTCACTAGTGGATGTTGTCTTAGCAATTTGCACCTCCTCTTGGACTACATCTAAGGTGGTCATAAAATTTGGGTGTTCAAATTCACCCCTTTGATCATTCACCTTAGGTATCATTGGAGTGGAGGGTGCTATGTTTGATGGTTGGTGTAGGTTGGCATCAAAAGAACAATCTCTCATGTGAACATGTTGTGCCTTTTCTTCTTCAAGACCTTGCCATTCTATCTCTTCTAAGATCTCATGGATTCTCTCTAGGGACAAACCACTCAGTTTTTCCTCAATGAGTAAAGCAAGTGTGGGGTGTATGGCTCCTAGGTATACTTCCATGGCTTCTTCTTCCAATGTGTTAAAATTTTCCCACATTTGGGAGTGCAATTCACAAAATATTCCATTGAATTGACTCAAGGATTCATTAGACTCTTTACATATGGAGGTAAACTGATTTTTCAAAATTTCTAAGTCAGCCTGATTACCAAAATGATTAAGATAGGCTGCTTCTAGTTGTATCCAAGAAGTCCTAACCTCCATGGGTAGTTGGCTATACCAAAATAATGGTCTGTCATCCAAAATGTATGCAAATGACTTACAAGCTACCTCCTCATAAAAAATCTGGAATTTACATAATGCATCCTTGTAAACATGCAGTTTTTGCAAGTATCCTAGTGGCACCTCTTGATTAAAACACCGTAAAAAATCCAATAACATTGTAGGAATATGATAGGGTATCACATGTAAACCCTCATAATAATCCTCTATCATTGATACCATTCTCTCTCTTAGAGACATTATTTCAGCTCTCAGGGATACCATTTGCTCTTCAAGTGTTGCCATTAGTGAAACTGTAAAATGTAATTTCAGAACCAAATCTGTTGAATATTCAACCTGCAATTTAAAAAAAATCAAGTTAGCATCAACCAAGAGATGTATTCATTAAAATCAAATGAAAATTAATTGCATGAAACCAAAATTTTGAAAAATTAAATCAAATCACCTACTTCTGTATGAACAATCAGAAAAATATTACAGCATACCTGAATTAAAATATAACAAGTAAATAAGTTCAGGCCGTCCTTTTTACAGTTTGCTGAGTGTTAGAGAATTAAAGCATAAAAATTTAAATTTAAATAACACTAAAATAAACCCGTTCGGCCCTCCAGCACCAATCTGTTGAGTGGTGTTAGAGGCCGTATATGCTAATAAAATGGACTTGAAATATTTAGCAATGTAAAGCTCTTAAACAATTAAAAACCCGTAGCATCTAAAATCACGATAAAATAAACCCTTTTCAGGCCCTCCTTCTAGCGCCAATCTGTTGAGTGGTATTTTCACCCGATTGTGAAAACACACTCTCCGATAGGATTTGGGTTCTAAATCCTCTGCTTGCAAAGAAACAATTTCTCCAAGGTTCCTGTTATGTCAGCATTCTGCATCTATGTATAAAAGATATTTAATTAAAATTCTTAGAACACCTTAGTGGTTGCAAGTAACTGAAAACAAGGGGCACTGTGGTTTATTTTACTGTGATAATTTAGTGATTGTTCATTGAACCCTGATAAAGTAAATGTGATTTGATCCTTATATAACCATGCTGTAACTTCAAAATAAAGTTTAATGAAATGCCATAAATGATGGAATTATTTATGGATTTTGAAGTTTTTTAAATTTTATTCTATTTTAATGCTTGAAAATAAAATTGGAGCTTCTGAAAAATAAAATACAGAAAAAAGAAAATAAAATGTAAAAGAAAAGAAATTAAAAATTGCATTCAATTTGATGATATCCCATCCTGGCAAAACCGAAGATGTGAGGTTTCCATGCATGCAACCTAACCTATTGAACCTACAAACACACACAATCCAGATAAGTTAAGTGCTGGTCTCTGGGGTTTATTGTTATTTTTTAGATTTAGACATTTGCATGAAGCAACCAAGAGAACTTGCATTAAACTTCATCTATAAGCCTAGAAATCTGAAAAAGGGAAAGATAAACATTAAAACATGCATGCAGAAAATAACTCCTTCTTTCTTGCCAACAAGATGCAAATTTTTGAATATTCCTGCATTATAGATAAATCCTGTTACAACAGAACATCTGGTTTTCTCAAAACCAAAAAAAAAGGAAGAAAACAGCCTCAAAGCAGGCCCAGAATGACCCTCTGGCCTCTAGCACTACAACTCTGCTCTAGCGGTTTCTGACCTTCCTATCTGTCCTATGCTTCTGCTTTTAAATCATGGCAATGCTCTCTGTTTCAGCCTATGACACTTTGTTTCCCCTTCCAGATCGCTTTGTTTCATATTCCTGATTACTTCATTTCTTTGAATTCATGCTCGATGCTGAAATGTTTGATAATATTCTATGAATGTAACGTTTCTATAACCCTTATGCATGTATGCCATGTGTTCTGCACCTTTCTGTATCTTCCGTAATGGCCCCATGAAAATCGTGACCAAAAATAGCATGCAGCTTTGTCCGTCTTCCTGGCCGCGAAAATGCAACACGTCGCGAAATCGCGACATGTCGCGATATCGCGACGTTTTCCTGTTAGCAGCCTTTCTTGCCATCGAGCCTAGTGAAAACGTGACATGTCACGAAATTACGACATGTCGTGAAATCATGACGCTTTTCTCGTTCCATACCATTTTCCCGCAACCTATCATGATATCACGACGTTTTTCCACTTTGGGCACCTTTGATGCATGCTATCATGATATCGTGACGTTTTTTCACTTCATGCCTCTTAGCTGCAACCTGTTGCGATATCACGATTTTTTTTCAGTTCATGCCCCTTAGCTGCAACCTATCGCAAAATCGTGACACTTTTTCACTTCGGGCACCTTTGTTGCATGCTGTCGCGATTTCGTGACGTTTTCCCGCTTCTTGCTTCTTTCGCTACTTTCTGTCGCGATTTCGCGACGTATTTTCGTTCCGTACTGCTTTGCTGCTTTCTGTCACGAAATCATGACCTTTTTCTAGTCCGTACTATTTAGCTGCTTATGGACGTGAAAAAGCGACATGTCACTATTTCACGACATATTTTCCTTCCGTATGCCTCGGCTCGTTTCTATCACGATTTTGCGACGTTTTTTCGTTTCATGCACCTTCGCTGCAACCTATCGCGAAATCGTGACATTTTTCCACTTCGGGCTGCTTAGCTACTGCCGTTGACTGTGTTGACCGTGATTTTGTGACATGTCACGATTTCACTACGCTTTTTTGCTTCGTCTTTCTCTCTCCTCTCTGGGCCACGAAAATCAAACACGTCACGATTTTGCTACGCTTTTCTCCCACCTGCTGTCGTTGACTGCATTGACCGCGATTTTACGACATGTCACGATTTCGTGACACCTTTTCATTTTCGGCCATGATTTTGCGACATGTGATTTCCTGACATGTTGCGATTTTGCGACACCCTTTCATCCTTGTGCAATTTTGCCTTTTTTTTTATTTTTAGCATCTGGGTCACTGAGATCTTCTTTGAAAGCATGCAAAAAAGGTGGGTCCCCAATTTTGGGGTGTGTTGTGGATCAACCACAACAAATTGAAAAAAAATGGGAAGACCATTCGCCTCCAAGGACTTCCAACACATCCATCAAAGATAGTAAGTTCATCTCCAAGGACTTACAACACCTCCATGTTCTAATTGCTCAAATTAATTATATGGAAAAACAAGCATAAGATATTCCAGAAATCCAATCAAAAGATCTACAAAACATTGTGGCCAACTATGATGAGGTATTCGAAGAACCAAAGGGACTACCTCCCAAAATATCCCATGACCATGCCATACACCTTGTTCTAGGAAGTCTTCCTCCTAATGGTCATCCTTATCAATATCCCCAACCTCAAAAAATAAAAATTGAGAACATTATCCAAGAACTATTAGAACATGGAGTCATATGTCATAGAACTTGTCCCTATTCTTCACCAGTAGTTTTGGCCCATCGTTAAGACAATTCTTGGCATATGTGTCCAAAATTTTATCCCCTTAACAAAATCACCATCAAGGATAAATTCCCTATACCTATCATTGATGATTTACTAGATGAACTACATGGTGCAATTTTTTTTACAAAATTGGATTTACGTTCTGGGTTTCACCAAATTAGAGTTAGGGAAGAGGATATTCCCAAAATAGCTTTTCGTACTCATGAATGTCACTATGAGTTCCTGGTCATACATTTTGGTCTCACTAATGCCCCATCCACATTACAAAGTCTCATGAACCATGTGTTTCATCAATTCCTTCATAAATTTGTCCTAGTCTTCTTCGATGACATACTCATAAATAGTAAAGCATGGAATGATCATTTGTTGCATGTGGTAAGGGTTCTTCATATACTACACAAGGAAAATTTATTTTCCAAATGCTCTAAATGCTCTTTTAGGATTTAAGAAGTTGAGTTTCTGGGTCATATAGTTTTGCATAAATGTGTTAAAGTGGATCCCAATAAGATAAAGGTAATTCATGATTGACCCATACCTAAAACCATCAAGAAACTTCATGGTTTTTTGGGTCTCACTAGCTAATATCACAAGTTTGTGTGTAACTATGGTAAAATTGCAGCTCCTCTTACAAATCTTACAAAAAGGTATGTTTTTCATTGGTCAGAAGTAGCCACTAAAGCCTTTGAGGCTCTCAAATAAGCAATGTGTACTACACCAATATTGGCAATTCTATATTTTCACAAACCATTTGTGATCGAATGTGATGCTTTAGGAATGGATATTAGGGCAATATTAATGCAGGAAAGTCATACCTTGGCATTCAAAAGTAAACAAATCCCTAGGAAAAATTTGGGAAGATACACATATGAGAAAGAAATGTTGGCTATAGTACATGCAGTGGAGAAATGGAGACACTACTTAATCAATAGTCACTTCATTATTAAAACTGATCACAGTAGTCTCAAGTACATTCTCGAACAACGATTTTCTTATCCAGAACAACAAAAGTGGTTAACAAAATTGTTGGGATATGATTTTGTTATAGAATATAAGAAAGAGAAAGAAAACATAGCAGTAGATGCATTATCACAAAAATATGAATATGAAGTGGTTATTAATGCTATTTTAGGTCCTTGTTCCCAATGGATATCTCAGCTACAGGAAGAATGGTTGTCTAATACGAAAACTACTCAAATAATTCAAAAATTTTTGTTGGGTTCATCCAAGCATCCTCTTTTTTCCTATGAGGACAAGGTGTTAAGAAGAAAGAATTGCATTTACATTCCACATGATTCTACAATCAAGTCAAGGATTCTAGATGAATTGCATGCTTCTCCATCAATAGGACATTCAGGTTTTTTGAAAATCTATATGTGGATAAAGCAAACCTTTTGTTGGAAAGGATTTAAAGCAGAAGTCAAACAATGGGTGGTTGAATGTGAAGTATGCCAATGCAATAAAGGCAAAATATTCAAATCACTAGGGTTTCTTCAACCATTACCCATTCCATATCGTCAGTGGGAACATATTTCAATGGATTTTATTAAATGTCTTCCTAAATTATAAGGCAAAATAGTAATTTTCGTGGTAGTAGATCGCATCTCCAAATATGCTCACTTCTAGGCTCTACAACATCCATTTTCAGCAAGCAAAGTGGCTAAGGTATTTATGGACTCAATTTTAAAATTACATGGAATGCCAAAAAATATTGTATGTGATAGTGATTCCATATTTACTAACAATTTTTGGAAATAATTATTTTGACTTAGTGGTACCAAATTAAATATGTCCTCTGCATACCATACATAAAAAAATGGCTAAACTGAGGTAGTTAACAAATTTTTAGGTACCCACCTAAGATTTTTTTTTTAGGATAAACAATATCAATGGAGTCATTGGATTTCTTTGGTAGAATGGTGGTACAACACTTCATACCATTATTCCATTTAGATATCTCCTTTTAAATAATTTTATGGAATTAAGCCACCAATAATAGCAGGTTATGTACTAGGATATTCCAAAGTAGACCAAGTAGATGATGGTTTCAACACCGACAGTCAATGCTCACCATTCTCAAAGATAATTTGGCCCAAGTAAAAAATTGTCTAAAGCAGCAACAAGACACACACCGTTCAAAAATATAATTCAATACTAGTGATATGGTGTTCCTGCATTTTCAACCCTACAAACAAGTGTCATTGAATATCAAGATGAGTCAAAAGTTGCCTCCATGATTTTATGGTCCTTACAAAATAGTGCCTCGCATTGGAGAAGTGGCATATCAACTAGATATTCCTCCCTCATCTCGTATACATCCAGTATTTCATGTTTTCTATCTCAAAAAGGTGATCAACCAAAAAGTACAATCTTAGTCAGAATTACCATTACTCAATGAAGAATGACGTATATATCTCTAGCCTGAAGCAATTTTACAATGCAGAATATGTATGCTGAGATCTCATCACATTCAAGAATTTCTCATCAAATAACAAGACTTACCTGAAGAAGATGCTACATGGGAACCTGGAATTATTTTCTAGATATTTCTAGCTTTGAGGATAAATATTTCCAAGGAGGTGAGCCATGTTAGAACCCTAACATAACCGACTATGTTAGGTCTCCAATTGAATAGTTTATTTCACTATTTAGTATATTAGGTTTTGATTTAAATATTATCATCTTATCGAAATATTCATCTGTAATTTCGTAAGAGGACTGCACTCCTAATGGCAAGGACCAGTCCTCCTGAAATGGCTTGCTTTATCTGAGTTCATTACATTTCTTACTTTGATTATAATTTATTTTCTTACTTTGATTATAATTTTTGACTAATCCATTATGCAATTTGATTTTTTTGATTCTCATAATTCTACACAATACATGTTATTTGACTTATATAACGAAAGGAGATAAATTTTGTGAGAGAAGGGTAGTGATACCCTTCCAAAAACACATGGTGAAAGAGGGATTGAATCTCGATAGCACTTTATGGCAAAATATTACAAAATACTTCTATTTGAATTGGGTGGATTGGCTCCACTTTATAGCTCAAGAGAGCACAAGGTTAAATGGGCAAGATTGGCCATGCGATGCAAGTGCCACCATTTATCAAAACCTTTTCATGCATTAGGTCAGAGTTACCTCCACTTTGGGCCTTCAATTTGTAGGTTTGTGACTGAATTGATGAACCCTCAATCTATCATAAATCAATGGTTAGGATAAATTGTAGAATTTGATTTCCATTTGTTCAAACCTTGACTTTTAAAGAGTCTAGGGGCTTTTTCATCCCCCAAAGGGATGGCTATTGGTGGTTGTCCCACCCAAGGATGGTTTTTGATGGCCATACCTACGTGGTATGACCATGAACTGGTGATCATCCTGTGGTGCGATGACCATGGTTGAATGGCCCAAAACTTCCAAAAAGTGGGGCAAAACTTCCCAAAAGTGGTAAGGACCACTATTTAACTCTTGAGGGTTACCCAAGGAGGCCATATGGTGATGATAAGAGTGTGTCTTGGAATTCTAATCAGATTGACATGATTTTAGTGTCTATAGGTACCCTTTTTTGGGATGTACTATGTGAAACAAAGCGTGAAGTAAAAGTAGATGACTAAACTATCATTTGATTATGGTTATTCAGTAACCTAACCAACTTTATATACCTTCATTGTGGAAGAAGCATATATTCTTAGAATCCTTGCTTTTGACATATTTGAAGTATTTAATTTTGGTACACCTTTCAGCCGCACTGTTTGATACAGGTTTAGGCTTAGGGTATACTTGGTCTTGGTTCCATGTTTCTCTTATAATCCTATTTTGGGAGTCATCCCAAGGCATCAAGGAGACCAAGACTTTTTTTTGTGGAATTGGTGCTTAATTATGTGCCCCAACATGGGCTTGAAATTATCTTTGGTAATAATCTTTTAAATGTATGCAAGTTGCACTTTTGAGTGTTTGAATGTTGATTTTGATTATGAATTTGTAATTATGACTAGCCCCTCAAGTGATGATTTCATGAGGGAATGGCCAGTAATGAAAGTGACGAGTCACTTGACCAATACCACTTTATTAGGGTTCCTTTAGATTTACCCGTTATGTCATTTATCAATTTTGTTAAGATTTTGGTGGTTTGATATTTCATGGAAGAATGAAAATGAATACCTCGTTCCCATGGAGCAATCTAATTGCAATGGCCTTCTTGGGGATTGAAGTGGAGACTTTTCAATTCATCAATGAATAATTTAGTTCAAATGGCCTTATGGTAATTTACTCATCTTTCCATATTGCATGGAGCACAAGTCGCTACAACCACCAAGTTTATAGGGTAAATAACTGAATACGAGGCTCACTTGAATTTTTTTATGATTATTTTATTTTTTTTGTTAATTTTATGATTTTTTATGCTGAGCAAAGATATGCATTTATGTTTTCTTCTTGGTTTTCTAATGGAGATTGATTGAATTTTATCAATTTTGTTAATATTTTGGTGGTTTTAAAGATTTTTTCTTATGTTTTTTGGCATTTTTTGGCGTTTTTTGGTGGTCATCCTAGGGTGGGATGGTTACCACATTTGTGGTTGTCCTAGGATGGTACAATCACCAAATTTGGTGACCATTCCACCCTGGGGCAACCATGCTTATTCTAGGGATATTTAAGCTTAAAATTGGTAAAATGAGGTTTATTTGCACACTTCTAACTTGGTAGATTGAGAGGTGAGGAGTAGGAGAGTGATTTTACGAAGTAGAGTGCTATCAAAACCGTCCCATAGTCACCATGAGCCAGCCTATAGAATTGACGAGCGGTGGATCCGGTGCGTTATGGGTAGGCTAAATTTGCTACTATCCTTTGTTAATTTTGGAAATGTAATTATTTTCATGTTTGCCAATGAAACACACTAAATATCGGTAAATGAACCTCATTAGTGGTAATATTTATTATTTTGTGCTTTAATTTTTTTTTACAATTTTTTTTAATTTTTTTGTATTTTTATGAGGTTTTTTTGGTGGCCATCCCGAGGTGTGGAGGCTATTCTTTGAGCATTATGGGACTTGTACCTGGGTGGGATGGGTACTAATTTAGTGGCCATACCTGGGTTGTATGACCATGATTTTGAAAGAAAAATATATCTTTTTTAGGTGGTTTTTTGTTTTTTTAGGCTTGCTTGCCCCTGCCAAGTGATCAAGAGCTGGTATCAATTTTTTACTCTCTTTGAGACCACTAGGGACCTATTGATAGAGGATTACTAGGAATGGCTTGATACCATTGGTATCAAGCAAGTGACACGGTTAGAGCCAATGATTACAGATAGAACCTACCTGATGACTTTGATAGATCTATGAGATTATCACACCAACACCTTCCACTTGTCGATCGTGGAGATGATAGTGATGTTAGAGGATATCTACTAGATTTTGCATATTTTAATAGAGGGGAGACTCATTATGTCTACTCATAGGGATATTAGAGATACAATTTTATAGAGGTATTTCGGAGAGGACTGATGTGAGGCATTATGAGACTTACCTAACGAAGGCATCCTAGTGGATCTATGTTATGATGTAGAGGTCTTGATTGGTAGACATGCCTTGTTGATGACCCTTATCTCTAACATGTTGCTACCAGACTCATCAGGATCCAAAGTTCCCCTAGAACCTTTAGTAGTTGGTATTTTCATTGGTGGAGTGCACCATAGAGAGGTCGTTAGTGATGGTGTGGGGCACTACTTTGTTAGAATAGCTTTATGATGAGTTGTACGAAATCCATTACAATAGTTAGAAAGGATTGGGTTACATATTTCTATTGCAGGTGTGGAGATGGCAATAGATTTTCATGGATCAACCATGGGGACTACCTTGGATGATGCAAGCACAACTTACAAACGTGGAGATAGGATATGGTATCCTTTGGTAGAAAGACCAGGATAGGGGTCAGATCCATTGTTATGCAAGTACGATTTACCACAATGTAGCTTTATTTGCATGGATCAGGATAGATGAGGTTACCTAGAGACCATATAGATATTTTCTAGTGTAGCATGAGGTTGAGGTGCAGGTTCTATGGGTACGGTGAGGGATATGGTTAGTGGTTTGACATGGGACCAAGTGAGAGTATTTCCTATATGCTCAAGTGATGCGGTAGTTTGGGTTATGACAAGGATTATCTATCATTCCAGTGATCTACCAACACTATGTGAATGAGAGAACACTTGGCATATAATAGAGGTAGTTGGAGAGGAGGAAAATACTATGGACGTCATCTTTGAGCGAGATGATGTTGGGACTATAGTAGAGTATGACTACTAGTGGGTGATGCACCAGTGGTGAGGGAAGGAACCACTAGGAGGTGGTGTATATGTGGTGATAGAGGAGGCTCGTAGGGAGGCTCTAGATGAGGTTCTAGTTGAGTCTCTATATGAGAAGTCATACTTATGTGAGCGACATGATGGGGAGATAGACTTAGGGGAGCAGCATGTGCATCATCGAATAGATGATGAGTGTATGGATAACACAAATATGGAGGATCATTAGGAGGATTATGATGAGGATGATTTTGATGAGCAGGGAGTGTAGGTATAATTGGTATCATGAGATGCCACCATTGCTGAGCTATAGGGTGAGTTGATAAGAGGGATATAGGAGTGGAGGGATTGCATAGAGGAGAGACCTCTTCTATAGGTATAAGTGCAGACTACTCAGGAAAATTTTAAGAGGTAGATAATAGTTATTAAGGGCAGGTGGTAGAGCTAGTTGCTTTTCAGGAATAAGTTAGAGCAGGGAGCTCAAGCTAGGGGACACTAGATAGTGGTGAGGTAGCTAGGCTATGATGAGAGGTGACACAACTTCAGACTTTACTGGGTGAAGCAGGATCATTATCGAGAGGAGATATCATACACACAAGATTTGTAGGATGTACTGCACCTTAGAGGACACTTACTAGCTCATCCTTCTACTAGTGGGTCCTAGTAGATTAGGAGGAGTGGTACTGGGTAGTCATCCTTGAGGATGGGGGATACTACCTCTAAAATAATATTAGATAGGGAAGAGGTACCATATCTCAAAGCTCTCAATGAGCGATGATTGAGGATGGTGGTGAGAGTCATGGTGTCACCATGGCTTTTGAGACTTTGTGGTTATTTTTGGATTTTGGGAGTGTGATGTCTAAGGACCCACTTGATTATAACCTACAGGCAGTTTTTGGATTATCATGTAGATTTTTATCCCATATATATATGTGTGTGTGTGTCTATGATTTTTTTATTGTCATCATATGTTTCCTTACTGCTTTATTATATGTATGAGATGCTTATATTTACTTTACTGATGCTTTTATGGATGCTTATCAAGGATGCATGTATTGTAATATGATGTTAGTTGATGATATGTACATGTGTGTATGCATAATTAAATGGATGATTTTTTAATCTGTACTGATGAATTATGAATACTATTTGACACACTAGATGTTAACACCATAGAAAGTACAAAATTTATCGATTCATTTTTAACGTTATCATAATATTATGTAATGGATTGTGAAAATGTAAATTAACAAACATGTGATAAAATGGTATGGAATGGAATGAATACTAAGATGTTATAGAATGTCCTTGATGTTTTTATGAGACTCGAAATACTTTAGTGAACTAGTCAAAAGTTATATATTAACCATGCAAGACTTTTTGGTAAGGTCTAAATCTGCTAGGATGACCATGTTGGCAATTTTGGGTACCTTGGGTACATTGCTTTTGCTCAAGTGAATAAGTTGTCATTGATGTCAAGAAGTTGTTAAAGGAATTTGATTTGATGTAAAATAATTTGTTTTGATGAAGGTTCGGCATGACAGGTTCGAAAGAAAGTAAGTTTGAAAAACATCATGATATCGCGACATGTCGTAGTTTCGTGACTTAAGCAGGAGAGAGAAAGCTTTCTAGAAAAGTGTCGCGATATCGCGACATGTCGCATTTTTGTGACTTGAGCAGGTGAGAGAAAGCTTTTCATAAAAGTGTCACGATATCGCGACATGTTGCAGTTTCACGAATCAAAGAGGAGAGAGAATGTTCGAGTTAAAAATGTCATAATTTCATGACATATTGCAAGGAAGGTTGGTCGAACGAAAAAGTGTTGTAGGAGAGAGAGTCCGAAAGAAAAAGTGTCCCGATATCGTGACATGTCAGTTTTTCATGACCCGAAGAAAAGAAAAGCGCTAAGGAGAAAAAGTGTCACGATTTCATGACATGCAGCAAAGGGAAGAGTCTGAAATGAGAACTGTCACGATTTCGCAACAGGTTGCAAAGAAGACATACGGAAGCTAAAAGCATCACGATTTCACGATAGGTTGAAGAGAAAGCTTATGGATGCAGAAAGTGTCACGATTTCGTGACAGAGACAGTAAGCAAGTCTTCAACAGAAGAAGCATCATGATTTCATGATGAATTCAAGAAGGAAGAGCTCGAAGGTGAAAGTGTCATGTTTTCACAACATGTTCCAGTTTCATGGGCGTAAGGCAGAGAAAAACACAAGGTAGCGAAAGTGTCACGATTTCGCGACATGTTTCGGTTTCACTAGTGCAAGTAGACAAGAGTGCAAGGAAGAGAAAGTGCCAAGATTTCACGATAGAAACACAAAGCAGGTCTTCAACAGGAGAAGTGTCACGATTTCGTGATAGAATCCAAGTTGTGAACTATGAAGACAGAAGTGTCACGATTTCACGACAGAAGTGAAGTCAGAGTCTATAGAGGCAGAAGTGTCACGATTTCATGACAAAAGCAAAGTTGATGCTGACAAAGACAAATGTGTCACGATATCATGACAAGAGCTTAGATGAAGTCGTTAAAGGCTAAAGTGTGGCATTTTCATGACAAAAGGCAAACTAAAGTGTATAGTTGCAAAGGTTTCATGATATCGCGACATGTTGTAGTTTCGTGGTAGAAGCTACAGAAGAATTGCAGAGGTAGTGAGGCTAAAAAACTTAAATTTGAGTCGACGAATATTAGGGTTTACAGTCGACGTAGTTTAGGGTTGTGTAGCTGACTAGGATCAAGGTTTTGATCTTGAAAGTATTAGTATAAAAGGAGGGTTGTTCGAAGAGTTAAAGTATATATTTGGTGTGTGCGTTCGAAGTGTGACATTCGTAGATAAAGTGTAGGGGAGAAGTCTGATCGTTGAGAGCAGAGTGCAAAATTTTATAGTAGTGTACAGAGTGCATTTTGTCAAATCGTCTAAGTGAGAGAGATCACAAGGAATCAGAGTATGCAAAGACGGTGCTGCTATGTTTGCGCACAAAGAGAAAAAAATTGCAAAGCTATAGGGTGCATCATTTTTGTGACATTCGATGATAGTGCATAGGCTTTGATGGTTTTGGAAAAGTCATTGAGAGGGATTTTTGCATAGATTTGAGCAAGTTTTTCTTGAGCTTGTGAAGCAGTTTGGGCAGGTTCTAGTAAGAACTTGCAAAGCAGATCTAAGACAAGTCTTGGTGAAGAATTGGGTGAAGATCAAGCAAGCTTTAGTGAAAGATTGTGAACCACTTTTGTGAACCATATTTGAGGACCAGTTGAGGACAGATATTGGCACATATTTGAGGACATTTGTTCCAGACTGAAGGACTGTGTTTGGTGCAGATCATAGAAAGAGAACGAGGAAATTTGTGCTAAACTGAAGGACTGTGTTTAGTGCAAATTCGAGGACTAGCTTTGGAGGTGATAGAGTTGAGGGCAGAGGTCTCCAGCTAGAGCAGGGAGGACAGGTGTCTTCTATGGATAGAGTTCCATTTTCTAAGGGAAACAGAGGCAGAGGTCTTCTAGAGGATCACCAGTCAGAGTAGAGCTAGGGGATTTGTGTCTCCTTTGGGTTGGTGCCCATAAACATTGTAATCGGGAAAGGTATTCCCAAAATTTGATTTGATAAAATTTAGTGAAATATTTTATCCGTGGAGTAGCCCACATTGGGTGAACCACGTAAATTATTATGTCTCTATTATGGATGGTATTTTGTGCATTGTTTTGATTACGACTATTGATACTGCTATCTATACACTGCATAATTTTGAATTGAAGTATAAAGGAAAAAGTAAAAAGAGGTCTTATACTATTCACCCCCCCTCTCAGTATAAGCTTGTGTTCTTCAATTGGTATCAGAGTGGGTGCCTTCAGAAAGTTTAACAGCTTGAAGGAAAATCCAGTAAAGAACACAATGGATTATTCAAGTGGCAACACAACACCTATTCTTGATGGATCAGATTTTTGTCTTTGGAGTGCAATGATGAAGGTTCATCTAATGGCACTTGGGAATGAGGTTTGGGAAGTGATTGAAGATGGGTACACTATTCCTGAACATGGTCCTTATACTAAAGAAGACAGGCTCCTACATCACAGCAATTCAAAAGCAATGAATGCAATCCTAAAAGGTTTATAGAAGGCAGATCTTACTAAGGTGATTCACTGTAATACAACTAGTGAAATGTGGAAATAGTTGTAGGTGGTTCACACAGGTGATGTAAACATTCGAAAGGCTAAGTTAAGACACTTCAAAGGTATGTTTGAACAACTCAAGATGAATTATGATGAAAATATTAGTGACTACATGCTTCGTATGGATGAGGTTGTTAACTCCATGAAAGACTTAGGTCTTGAGATTGCTAAAAATGATGTTTGTGATAAGATTTTAAGATCTCTTCCTAATAGATTTAGTGAAAATATTTCTACTATTAAGGAAGCTAAATATTTGGATAAGTTGAAAAAGGATGAGCTCCATAGTATACTTGCAGCATTTGAGTTGAGAACTCAAGTGAAGGTTGATGTCAAGAAAGAGGCAACTTTCAAGGCTACCAATAAATCCAAGGGTAAACAACTTCAAGAGAGTGATGAGTCTTCCAGTGATGAAGAGGCATATTACAGCAAGAAAGGCAAGTTCTCTAGAAAGCACAAAAGCATGAAAAATATAAGATGTTTCAATTGTGGAAGGTTTTGTCATTATGCTACTGACTGTACTATTCCCAAGAATGAAAATGATGAAGATATACAGGATTCTAAAAGCAAGGATTCTGAAAAGCACAAGCATCATAGGAAAAACAAAGATGAGCGCAGCAATCAAGAAAAGAGGTATTCTCACAAGCAGAAGAAGAGTTTATACCTAGACAAAGCAAGTAAGTGTTCTAGTAGTGATAGTGAAAGTTCTTCAAGTGATACTAAAAATGAGATGTTGCTCATATCAGAAAAAGAGGAAGAACCGAAACATAGATTCATTATCATGAAATGTCTTAGATGTGGAAATTTTGGTCACCTTGAGGATGATTGCACAAATAATGATTTGGTTTCTAGTATGTATGAGGATGCTTCATAAAACTATAAGGAAGATGCATGTATGGTTTTTGAAAAAGGTAGCACCTCTAGTGATAGGAAATCTAAAAAAGGGTTTGATGATTCAGAAAGCAAACAAATAAAGGATCTAGAAAGTGAACTTACTAATGCTCTTAGTGTTTTGAAAAAGGAAAGAAAGAAGAATGCTAGACTCAAGGATAAGTTAGATGAATGTTGTATGGAGAGAGATGATCTTATAGAAAGTCTCGACGTCTCTATGGCTAAGACACAAGAACTCAAGGATGAGTTAGAGTCTAAGGTTCTTGAGTATAGTGAGTTAGAACAGAAAATGGATTTTTTGAAAGAGGAAACTAAAGAGTACAAGGATAAGCTTTACAGGTTTCAATATAGATCCAAAAAGGTTAAGTCACTCATCAAAGGTCAAAGAAAGACAACGGATAAAACAGGCCTTGGTTTTGTCAAGGAACAAGCTGGAGAGTCTAGTAAGAGACTCCAAAAGGAAGAGAGTTCTAATGAGGAAAGTATTTCAGATTATGAGTCCTTGGATGATAGATGCGTAGAAACAAAAAATGAAATTCAGAATGAAAAGAAGTTTTTAGGACCCAAGAGGTCGAATAAAGGTAAATTTCACGGCAGATGTTTTGCGTGTTACAAGTTTGGTCACATGGCTGCACATTGCATGGCTCAAGTGAAGAAGGTGAATGAAAATTTCAGAAGCGATAGTTTCTTTCGAGGGTATTGCTCCTCTTGTCAATATTTTGGGCACAAGGTAGTCTATTTTGAGGTAAATAATAGGAACAGGTTTGATCAGAATAGGTTTAGGCATAACTGGTGGATTCAAATAACAGGTATGCCTAAAAGAAATAACATTGTTACTTGTTATAAGTGCAACAATGAAGGTCACACAGCTAGACAGTGTAGAGCTTAACTTTCAAGGTACAGAAATAGGAATAGTGGTATAAATAGGTCCAAGGATCAAGGCATGAACAAAAATAGGGATGAGAACAAGAACAATAACAGTGACAAGAACAGGAATGATAACAAGAAAAATAACAGTGACAAGAATAGGAATACGAGCAAAGAGTTCAAGAGAAGGCCCGACAAGGAAATTATAGACACTGATGATGATCAGTTCCTAATGGGAGTTTTACTCCCACCCCAGAATTAACCACCTCATCATGAGGTGGGGGAGGGACTAAGCTAAGAGGCTCATTCTTAGTCCCAAGCCCCAAAGGTGACCCTTTGCCATTGATGACAAAGGGGGAGAAATATGAGTAAGGGGGAGAGCTTCAAGTGAAGAGGAAAGCTTAAAGTCAGGGGGAGAAAAACCTCAAAGGCAATTTCTTAGTTGTTAGCACAGTTGGTTTCAATTTTGGCTCCTAAGACGTGTTTTCAGTAAAGGTTTGCCATCAATGACAAAGGGGGAGATTGTTGGCAATTTTGGGTACCTTGGGTACATTGCTTTTGCTCAAGTGAATAAGTTGTCATTGATGTCAAGAAGTTGTTAAAGGAATTTGATTTGATGTAAAATAATTTTTTTTGATGAAGGTTTGGCATGACAGGTTCGAAAGAAAGTAAGTTTGAAAAATGTCGCGATATCGCGACATGTCGCATTTTCACGACTTGAGCAGGCGAGAGAAAGATTTTTAGAAAAGTGTCACGATATCACGACATGTCACAGTTTCACGATTCAAAGAGGAGAGAGAATGTTCGAGTCAGAAATGTCATGATTTTGCAACATATTGCAAGGAAGGTTGGTCAGACGAAAAAGTGTCGCGATTTCATGACATGTTGCAAGAGAAAGAGTCCAAAAGAAAAAGTGTCACGATATCGTGACATGTCGGGTTTTCATGACCCGAAGAAAATAAAAGCGCTAAGGAGAAAAAGTTTCACGATTTCGTGACATGCAGCAAAGGGAAGAGTGTGAAATGAGAACTGTCATGATTTCATGACAGGTTGCAAAGAAGATGTACGGAAGCTGAAAGCATTGCGATTTTGTGACAGGTTGAAGAGAAAGTTTATGGATGCAAAAAGTGTCACAATTTCATGACAGATACAGTAAGCAAGTCTTCAACAAAAGAAGTGTCACGATTTCATGACGAATTCAAGAAGGAAGAGCTCGAAGGCAAAAGCGTCACATTTTTGCAACATGTTCCAGTTTTGTGGGCGTAAGGTAGAGAAAAACACAAGGTAGTGAAAGTGTCACGATTTTGCGACATGTTTCGATTTCGCTAGTGCAAGCAGACAAGAGTGCAAGGAAGAGAAAGTGTCATGATTTCGTGACAGATTGAGATGGCAGCGTTCGATTGGAGAAAGTGTTGCGATTTCATGACAGAAACACAAAGCAGGTCTTCAATAGGAGAAGTGTCACGATTTCACGACAGAAGTGAAGTCAGAGTCTGTAGATGCAGAAGTGTTGCAATTTTGCGACAAAAGCAAAGTTGATGCTAACAAAGACAAAAATGTCGCGATATTGCGACAAGAGCTTAGATGAAGTCGTTAAAGGCTAAAGTGTCATGTTTTCATGACAAAAGGCAAAATAAAGTGTACGGTTGCAAAGGTGTCACGATATCGTGACATGTAGTTTCACGACAGAAGCTACAAAAGAGTTGCAGAGGCAGTGAGGCCGACAAAGTTAAATTTGAGCCGACGAAGATTAGGGTTTGCAGTCAACATAGTTTAGGGTTGTGCAGCTGACTAAGATCAAGGTTTTGATCTTGAAAGTATTAGTATAAAATGAGGGTTGTTCTAAAAGTTAAAGTATCGATTTGGTGTGTGCGTTCGAAATGCGACATTCGCAGATAGAGTGCAGGGGAGAAGTCTGATCGCTGAGAGTAGAGTGCAAAATTTGATAGTAGTGTACAGAGTGCATTTTGTCGAATCGTCTAAGTGAGAGATATCACAAGGAATCAAAGTACGCGAAGATGGTGTTGTTGTGTTTGCGCACAGAGAGCAAAAAACCGCAAAGCTATGGGGTGCATAATTTTTGTGATGTTCGATGATAGTGCGCAGGCTTTGATGGTTTTGGACAAGTCATTGAGAGGGATTGTTGCATAGATTTGAGCAAGTTTTTCTTGAGCTTGTGAAGCAGTTTGGGCAGGTTCTAGTAAGAACTTGCAAAGCAGATCTGAGAAAAGTCTTGGTGAAGACTTGGGTGAAGATCAAGCAAGCTTTAGTGAAAGCTTGTGAACCACTTTGTGAACCATATTTGAGGACCAGTTGAGGACAGATATTGGTGTAGATTCGAGGACATTTGTGCCAGACCAAAGGACTATGTTTGGTGCAGATCAGAGAAAGAGAACAAGGACATTTGTGCTAAACCGAAGGACTGTGTTTAATGCAAATTCAAGGACCAGCTTTGGAGGTGATAGAGTTGAGGGCAGAGGTCTCCAGCCAGAGCAGGGAGGACAGGTGTCTTATGTGGATAGAGTTCCATTTGCTAAGGGCAACAAAGGCAAAGGTCTTCTAGAGGATAACCAGTCAAAGCAGAGCTAGGGGATTTGTGTCTCCTTTGGGTTGGTGCCCATAAACATTGTAATTGGGAAAGGTATTCCCAGAATTTGATTTGATAAAATTTAGTGAAAGATTTTATCCGTGGAGTAGCCCACATTGGGTGAACCACATAAATTTTTGTGTCTCTATTGTGGATGGTATTTTGTGCATTGTTTTGATTACGGCTATTGATACTGCTATCTATACACTGCATAATTTTGAATTGAAGTATAAAGGAAAAAGTAAAAAGAGGTCTTATACTGTTCACCCCCCCTCTCAGTATAAGCTTGTGTTATTCAGACCAAGATATTCAATATCCCTATGTGGGCATGTGAGTTCACTATTATAATAATGCACAAAGGTACCCTAGTGCAAAATAGGATTTATGCATCCCATGTATACTAAATATCACCCTAAAAGTATCATGATCCTGAGTTTTACACATAGTTGGATTAGACCATTAGGTAATATAGGATACCAAAATCTAGCTCATCCGCAAGCTGACATTGGTTTGTACAAAAGAAGTTTGCTGATGTGATAGACATATCATTATGCATAAGGATGATGCCATTGTGAGTTAGGCTTGATGCCATCCAATCTGTAATGAGGATCACCTCATGGTTGTCAAATGCTAGTAATTCTAGGGATTCAAGTTCAATACTCCCTTATTTTATTTTATTTTTGAATTGTTCCATGGATTTGCTCATTTTTGTTTTGGTGAGCAAGGGATTTTGGTGGTGGTGAGAACCATTATTTATTTGACTTTTTTCTTTTATTAGTGGTAAAAAAAACTTTTTATTTTGTGGATTTTTTCTTTTGTATTTGTTACTCTTTGGATACTTTCCCAAATTTGGCGTGGGGTAAGGGATTTTTATTGCTTTTGGTAAGGAGGAGCTTGTCATTTTATCAATTCTCAGCATTTTTAACCATGCACATAGGGGGATAAGAAAGGTAAACTTTTTGCTTAAGGTAACAAGGACCACTTTGTAGGTTTCATATTTCCTTTTGCCAAACATGGATTTATTAATGTGAGAATGCGTTGGGATTATGACGTATACAAGGTACAATCAAAGTAGGACTTTACACTCTAAAAATTAGGATATATTTCTAAAAAATTTAAAATGAAAACAAGAGATGGTTGAGTGAAACAAAATCCTAATGACACCTTATAGCAAATGATTAGGTGAAGGAAAATAGACACAGATACGAAAGGTGGGGAATGTGGATGGAAATGAGAATTGTAATGTAGATGGGTGTTAAAAAATAAATTTTGACAAAGTTGATTTTGAAGGATGGCTACTGTACAGACCTAGTGCTAGACATGTATGAGCAACTCTACAATGCAAAATGCAATAATGTGTATGCTTAATACAAGTTATTGTATAATATAGTGTTATGAAATGTAATGCAAAATTTCTATATTTTTGTTATTTTAATGTTGTTTTTAGGTTTTAATTTAAATATATATATACACATTTGACCAATGGGCTTAGTGGATGCCATTGGTGCTTTTTGGGTGACCAAAAGGTTTATGAGTACCTTTGGGTATTTTTGGGTGACCAAAGGGTTTATGGGTCTCTTTGGGGATTTTTGGGTGACTAAAGGGTTTATGAGTACCCTTGGGGATTTTTGGGTGACCAAAGGGTTTATGGGTACCTTTGGGTGTTTTTAGGTGACGAAAGGGTTTATGGGTACCTTTTGGGGCTTTTTGAATGCCCAAAGGGTTTATGGATACCTTTGGAGCCTTTTGGCTGACAAAAGGGTTTATGGGTACCTTTAGGGGTTTTGGTGACCAAAGGATTCATGGGTACCTTTGGGGATTTTTTGTGACCAAAAGATTTATGGGTACCTTTGGGGACTTTTGGGTGACCTAAGAATTTATGGATACCATTGGGGATATTTGGGTGACGAAAGGATTTATGGGTACCTTTGGAAATACTATCTATGGATGGATGGATGGATGATATTTGTTGGATAGGTGGTTGGGTCTATTGACAAGTGGTTGTTGCAATACTTATGGAGGTTGTTGCGATTGAGGTGGAATGACCTGAGGTGGTTGATGTGGAAGGGAGAAAGCCTACTCCTAAAATGGTAGAAGCTATCACCAGATGGGATGTGGTAATGGGAACACACATAGATAGAACTCTTCTTTGTCATCCAATGGAAAAATATATTATTATTCTCCATTTGGACTAGGGGATTTAATAGGTGCTATTTTGTAATCCAATTCATCATTAGTTGTCTATTCATAGGGGAACCTTGATCCTCTTCCTCACTGTCACATGGAAGAGTATGTGAACCTTCACCTTCTTCATAGGATCGGGTGAAATCATGAGATAGCTCTTGATCTATCATATTTGAAAGGAAATAATCGCTCAAAGAATGGACATGATTAGGATTAGTGTAAGTATCATGTACAATCTCATCCCTATAGTTTAAATCCAAGTGATCTAAACAATTTTTAAGGACATTGAGAGGCACAAGCTTGTGTCCTAAACTAGATTTATCATAAGGCATTTGATATTGCAGATCGAAAGGAATGTGATTACATTGTTCATACAATCCTAAAACATAGCCATGCCAATGGTAATGATGGAGATATCACATGGCAAAGTCGATATTTGACATATAATTGATATCCTCAAAAAAGGGTTCTTCATCCTCTTCTTGCTGAGTATATGGTTCTGTACCATATTCAATACCCTATATATGAATTTAATTTGATTGGGAGGTATACCTAGAGGTACGATGGTACCCTATATATGATGCATATATAACATGGCAAAGTTAATATTTGAAATATAATTGATATCCTCAAAAAAGGGTTCTTCATCCTCTTCTTGTTGAGTATATGGTTATGTACCATATTCAATACCCTATATATGAATTTCATTTTATTGGGAGGTATACCTAGAGGTACGATGGTACCTATGGGAAGGTGAGGTCATCCCATATTTTGTACTATCTCAATGGTTGGAGTTGTAATATTCCTTACTAGGTATTCTCCTAAGCTAGTAGTAGCCATATGGATTGTGACTTGTGATGGTGAGGATGGAGGATACAAAAGTGAGGCTTGAGATGAATCAATGCTTACCTCATGAGGTGGTTCCTCATCTACTATACTAGGAATTTCTTCCATGGAAATGGTAGATATGATTGGAAGGATCTCGTCAGTAGGTCTCTTCAACATGTTCCTCTATGGAGGATTTGACAATGACGAGGGTATATCTGAAGGTGCCAATGATGATGATGTTATAGAAGATGATGGTAATGAATCAATGGAAGGTAATAATGAAGGAGTTAGACTTTGAATGGATGTATTTGGTTGGAAGTCCAAATGAGTTGATTGCAAGGTCAACTCGTGGATGTGCTACACCAAGTTGTAGTATTTGAAGGGCTCAAGGTTTGTAGATACATGTACTTGCCCTTTGTGAGTGTACTTCAAACATTGGTGGGATATGGATGGAACACACTTCTTGTTATTAGTATAGGGTCTGCCTAGCACGATAATATAGGCCATTGAACCCTCTAATATATGATACAACATTGGTATGGTTTTGCATCCTACCTAAATAGGTAAGACTATATTGCCAACCGTTGAGCATAAAGCATTGTTGAATGCTAAGATTGTATATATGAATTTAATACTATGGGATGCTAGAAGACCTAGATGTTAGAAAGCAGTAATGGTGATAATATTGCATGAAAAACCAATATCAATTAGAACTCTTTTATAAGGTGTTCCATTTATACATGCAATGATGTGTAAGGGAGGATCAACCACATCATTTGATATTGGTTTGAGTTCATGTTTATGAAATGTGATTATTGAATCTTTACACTATTGAATGTGTTCCATGAAATTGATAAAGGAGTTAGACTCCTTGGACTACAGTTCAATTGACTTAAGGATCTCCATAAAATCTTCTTGATGAGGTGGAGTATGTTGTATAAGCTCATATATAGAGATTCGGACCGATGTTATTCACAAACTTTGAGCAAGATTACTCTTTATGGTGACCATTGGATGATGTGGAGGGCTTTGCACTGGAGGTGGAGGAGGTTGTGACGTGGAGGGAATATCGTTTGAATTTGTAGGTGGTGTGACTTGATTTGGATAGTACCTATGTCGTATGGACCTCCTTTACAAATTTTGCTTGATTTTACTATAACTCGTGAGTGGGAAATGGATCTTTAAAGATACCCATTTGTTGATTATTTATTTCAAGAGGGTTATAAACTTGAAGATAATTCCTACCAATCATATCTTGTACTAGGTGTTTGAATGAGTAGCATATTTGAACGTCATGTCCATTCTACCTATGGTACTTACAGTATAGATATTCATGATATCCCTTAGAATTTAGTCTATTTGAATCCATGGGCTAGATATCCAGTAGAGTAATTGCTTTAGCTACACATAGATGATTGAATAGGGAATCCATAGAATTAACAAAATGTGTAAATTGTTGTGGAGGGTGATGTTGCTGGTTTTTTCCTTCATTCATTTGAGTGTTATTATTATAGACTGTAGGAGGAGGTTGGACCTGATAGTTTACCTTATAAGGTAGTGATGGTTACACAGGCCCTAAAATACTAATGATGACTTGATTAACTACTACTAGATTTCATTATGTTGGATTACCTTTTGTGTTATTATCTACAAATTGTTCAAATCTATGGACATTATATCTTGGGATTTGATTGTACCACTCTATGGATGGGCCAGAGAGGGTAATCAAAAATGTCCTTAGAAGTAAGGCATAATTATCCTAGATACATAAGCATTGGTTCATAAACCTAGTAAAATGCTCCTATACATCTTCCTCTCACTTGAATCTATCCAGCTTGGGCATTTTGAAATGCTCTGGGTATGGAGTGGAAGGTATTGATGGGTGAAGTGGTTGACTGCAAAGCTGGTGCAAGGTGGTATTTTGAAGCCCAAATCTAGAGGTTTTGTTTTCTATTATTTCTATGAATTCCAACAATGCTTTATACGCATTAGAGGATTTGATATCCTCTTCTTTGCTTTGGCCCCATGGGGGAGGGTGAGGAATTTCAAGCATATGGTGTGGTGGTTGAGTGTCATCAACCATACCTCCATAAGGTGCTTCTAGATATTCCTCTTCTAGTTCAAGATCAGTGTAGGATTTTTAAGGTGTTTCCTAAATTGGCTTACAATGAGGAAAAAATGCTTGTGGAAGGTGATCTATGTTTGGCCTAGGAGGCGAGTACCAATTAGGCCTAGGAGGTTGAAGAGGTAACGTTTGGTTAGGCCTAGGAAGCCTATTTTGATTAAACATAGGTTACCTCTGACGAACCCCTTGTCTATGACTACTTGGGTTATGGACCCTATTTCATAAGGTCTCTTGAAATAACTCATGGGTTTTCTATTCAATCCTTTACTTTTCTAACTGATGCTAGTAGTCCAAGAATTGTTTATGTATTTGAAGCTAATTAAATTGAGCTTGGCATCCAGCATATTGCTTTTAATAACTTTATTTATTTGATCAGTTGTGTGAGGTATATTAGCCCTAGCAATATTTCTATAGCGCCTATCTTGTTCATGAGGATCTAAAATATTGATTACAAGTTTCCCTCTATTGAGAAAGATCACGTTCTCTTGAGGTACCACCATGATCACCACTGTAGAGTGAAAATGATGCATCTAGCTGAAAGCACGAGGATACGGAAACAAAAAGGAATATGCCATAAGAAAGAACAAGAAAGAACATAGACAAATTGACACAAGATAAAAGCAATATGAAATATGGAAATCTATTTATTGATGCACTTTTTAATTTTTGTTACAATACATATCCTTCCTTTTTAGGGGATAGGAGCGTCAAATGTGTTTCTTGTCACAACATCCATGGATAACAATCCTTCTTTCGCATGCCCACATGTAAGATGGGCAGACCAAAACGTCGCCACCACTCGTGTATGTGATTATTTACTCTTTCCTACTCCTCTGATGTCAGAAACCCACATTCAAAGAAATAGAAAAGATTAGCAGCACCTAAAGATAAAATAAAGTATGTATTTCCCAAGGCCTATTGTCAATAAATGCATGAAAATATTAAAACGATAATGAAATGACCTCAGATCCACCTAAAAATTTAATAGTAGCATAAATATGTTATTAGAATACCACTGCAAAAAGAACAGACTATAAATTCCTCACAGATTTGTATTCGCTCCAGGGTGGGACGAATAGGCCTACAACAATTTGTCAGAAGGAACCCTCTTTAATGTCCTACTTAGGAAGATCCAAATGACCTACAAAGTTGGGGTTAGCTAATTGGGGGTGTTTTGGGAAGACCCAGATGGTAAGATTTCTCCAATTTAGCCTCTAGGACCCAAATTTTGCTGGTGCCATCTACAAGTTAGTGAATGCGGGAAATGACAGAAACCTGGTCAAAATTGCTCAAAATGAAATGAAATTTAAATTGTAACCTATTTAACATATCTAGAATCAAATACAAAAGAAAAATCAAAGAAAACTATCACAGATTTCAATTCATCTTGGGGTGGGGAAAATTTGACTATGATAGTTTGGGGAGCACCCGGGGGCAGGACACCCACCATTTGGGACACTGTTTCAGCACCAATCCACTTGGGATGGGTCCAAAACTTATTATGGGGTGTTGTCGATAAATTTTGTGGATTTTTGTGGCCAAAAATCAGGTTTTGGGTTCGGATTCGTGCTTCCAATAGTCACCCAATAACCTCCCTTTTGAATGAGAGATTAAAGATGTGAAAGCACAAATCACAGGTAGGTATGTAAATTGGCAGCACTTCATTGCTCAAATGCTCCCTCTCTGTATATTATTTGGGTGAGAAAACTCACCAATTTATAGACCTTAGGGTATCTCTATTTGAATTGCGCATGCGAGGGCGCCACTTGAGTTGTTTTCCTATTTTCAGAGAAAAGCTAATTCCCTGATTTAGAATCTCCTTGCATGAGGTTTCTAAAATAAATACATTCATAACTAAAGTCTCTCTTCTTGAATAAAAGCTATTCCTCGCAATTTGCATGGCCTGAAGCATCAATTAACTGGTGGAGTTACCAAAGTTTGACTTTTGGCTAGTCAAACTTGCTATTCGCCTCACCCTAGGGCGAATGCTGATATTCGTCCCTAGGTATGACGAATGCCAGTTTGTATTCATCCCTGGGTGGGACGAGTAGAGAGCAAGGTGTCAAAAAGGTGCCAAATTGACCTCTGACCTCTAAAAATACTTTTGGAAGTGGTTAGGACCACTATTTAACCTCTGGGAGCTACCGTAGGGGTTGTTTGTGTCAATGCGATTAGCGCTTGTTGTCACATAATTGGATTGGTGCTATTTTGGTGTCTACAGATGCCCCTTTTTGGGAAGCGCTATGCAAGGCGTAGCGTCGAACAAAAATAGATAACCAAAGCACTAATGATTAGGGTTTCTTAGTAACCTAACCAACTCTTGATGCCCCAAGTATGGAAAGGGCACGCATTCTTGAATCCTTGCTTCTGACAAGCTAAGGAACTTAATTCAAGTGTTAACCTTGTTTAGTGAGGTGTTACTTGAACTTGGACATTGATCAGTCATGAATAGGCAAAGGGTGCAACCTTTTGTCTATGGGAACCTTGAGTTCATGATTCACGAATGCCAAGTGTTTGATCAGCTTGTGATTGTTGCTTGTTTGCTGCCCCAAGCAGGGGCATGATTGTCATTGTCAATGATCCTTTGAATGCGTGTCATTTCCATGATTGGATGTGTATTTGTTGATTGGTGACTAAGTGTGACTACCCCCTCAAGCGACGAATCAATGAGGGAATGACCGACATGAGAAAAGTGACGAGTCACTTGACCCAAGATGACTTAGGTAAGGATGCCTTCAGTTGGTTACCGTTGAATGCGAAAGCAGTTTCTGAACATTCTGACTTGTTTTTGGTGGGTGTTAACCCATTTTGTGACGCATTATGGAGCTGAAATTGGCAAAAATTCGTCCTCTCGTGGAGCGGTACGGCTATGGTAGCCTTCTTAGGGATTAGGATAGTGACAATTTGTAACCCAAACATCTATTTTGGATGCCAATAACGTTAGGCACAAAAGCGCCTTCGTTTGGCAATGTTATTGCTATTTTTGGATGGGTTTTGACCCTTTTGGTGACGTCATTCGGGGATGAAAGTCTCAAAAATCCATCTTCCTGTGGAATGGTCTAGCTATGGTAGCATTCTTAGGGAATATGATAGTGAGAATTTGTGACCCCAACGTCAGTTTTGCATGCTTGAAATGTAAAGTGCAAACGCACTCTTATCGGACACTTTTAGGGCTTGTTTTTGGTGCATTTTGTGTAGTTTTGTGCTATTTTTGAAATTTTTGCTTTGTATTCGTCCCAGGGTGGGACAAATTCCTATTTAGTATTCATCCCAAGGAGGTAAGAGCACTATCCAGAGCACTCATCCAGGGGGGAACGAGTACAGGCTCAAAAAACCTTTTTAAAGGCCAAAACTGAGTTTTGGGCTCATTTGCATTTGTTTTCATTGGCGATTTGGAGCTCTGAGGAGGAGGAGGTCAATTTTGTGAAGTGAAGCACTACTAAATTTCTCTTGCAACCATGAGTGCCCACACTGGATTGAGCGGCAGAGCCGAAGCGATGCCAGTGAGTGCCCTTCCTCTTTATTGTTTTGTATTGCAATTAGAAAACCGCAATTTGCTTATTTTTTTGTTCTTTTGTTTATTTTGTTGTTGACGGTTAAAAATGAAACCCTAGTTGATCAAAATGAATCACTTGGTTTGAAACTTAGTATAACCCAAAGCAAACAAAGATTAAAATTTAATTTGAAACTGAGCTATAAAACTTAGTTTAGAACCTAGCTTAAAACCTCACTTAACCCCAATTGACTAAAGTGCAAAACTTAGGGGAGAAATGTAGGGTAAAACTGAACGTAAAAACATAGCTCAACCTTAGCTAGTTGTTGTTTTTGTGTTTTTAATTTTCTAGTTTAAAGTTAAAAACCTTAGGTCTGAAAATTATTTTGTGACTGTTTTTTTTTGTTTGTTAAGTGAGCAGTTAGAGTTAGAAACCCTAGAACTGACCAATGATTTTTATTTTTTTTTAATAATTTTGTAATTGTTTTTTTTTTAATTAATCAATTAGAGTTAAAAAAACCCTATATCTGACAAATTACGTTTTTCTGTTTGTAATTTTTTTTGTTATTAATTAATTAGTTAGAGTTAAAAACCCTAGATCTGAAAAATTAATTTTGAATTATGTGATTATGATTTTGTTTTTATACTGTATATTGAGCTGCATTGTTATACTGTTAGTGTGATTGTTGTACAGTTGTTATTTTCATTGTTTTAATGTTTTTATGTTGTTTTATTTTGTAGGTTGTGAAGAGCCGATACCGGGTGCCTACTGTGTTTATGGAAGCACATGTGGCACTAACTTTGGGGGACTAGTACTGGCTTGATGCCCTTTGGCTCAAGCAAGTGACTCGACTGGAGCTAGTGGTCGGGGATCAGGCCTATCTGATGGCCCTGATCAACCGGTGGGGTCCCCAGACCAATACCTTCCATCTCCCAATGAGGGAGATGACGGTGACCTTGGAGGATGTCTATCAGATTATTCAGATTCCAATAGACGGACTGCCGATCCGGACGACGTCGCGAGATCAGAGGACAACAATACTGATACGTTGTTTTAGGCATGGGGAAGAGTTGGGTGTGGAGAGCCCCATGGAAAGGGTGGAGAGCGACCGTCATATGGGTGGTATACTGGTGCGATGATGGCTATAAAAGGGTGTGTTGGGAGTGAGGCACGCATTACTCATGGGCCTCATTTCCAACATTCTACTTCCTGACTCGTCGGGCACGAGGTTCCCATGGAACCTGGTAGAGGTGGTGTTTCAGTTGGTGGAGTGCAGAGTGGCTTCGGCACTAGATGGATATGGAGGGAGAGATTATTTGCCTCGGTGGGAGGATACCTAAGCCTCCTGGAGGAGGCTCTTCACGTCAGACGAGAGACAGTGATACTGATCAGTCAGCATCATCTCGTCACAGGCAGCATGATGTAGGGGTGAGCAGCAGTTGCCCTGAGAGGTCCCATAGGACCCACACCATGGGGGTAGTTCTCGTCGCACCGATCCTGCATGATCATGGTGGCTGATGCCCTAGGCTTGGGGGTTTTTGAGATTTTGGCTTTTGTTGCAAGGTCAGAGGACCGGTTCATTGTAGCCTACGGGAATTTTTGATGATATATATACAGATGACTATTTTTTTTTGTTTTTATACACTTTTCATGGTTTTTTTGTATGTACATGCATTTACATTGATGCACAATTATTTATGATGATGTATGTAGATGCTATTATGAATGCGATATTTCAAATTTGTAAGATGTATGCATATGGAGTGAATGAAATGAGTTGTTAATGACTTGTCGATGCACCATAGATTGTACAAGATTTGACTGACTTGCTATAGTAATGGGATGAAGTTGTGGAATGACTTGGCATGTGATAACTTTATTTTTGTATTTTGCATATGTGCTGATGGGGATGCACGGAATGAAATGTACCAGTTGTTTTAAAATGTAGTTAAGATTTTTTGAGATTTAGATATTTTACCTAACTAGCCAAAATTGTACATTTATCTTGCAAGAATTTTGAACAAGGTATAAATTAGACTTGAGCTTTGCCCAGTTATTTCACATCCCTGTATGTGCAAGTGAGTTTTTTTATGTGGTATTTGTCAGGATATCACCAGTGCCAGATAGGCTATCAACCAAACCTGTACTGAGGATCACCTAACTAGCGCCACTAACTCTATTGTTGTACTTAGCCATATTAATCCACGGGATAATCTAAGGTACCATAAGCTAGCTCATCCACATTCAAACATTGGTCTACTCACACGCAAAGCTAATGTGAGACATATCATCATGCGTGTAGGATATCGCCATTGCCAGGTAGGCTATCCACCAAACCCGTAATGAGGATCACCTAGATGGTTTTCGAATGTTGAGAATTCCAGGGATTCAATTTCGGGCTTTGTATTGGCTCAACGGTTTAGGATATTTACTCATATACAAAGTGATGAAAATCACTATTTATTTTGTGCTTTCTTTGTTTTTCTTTTGGAGCAAGGATTTTGAATAGTGGTGATAACCACTGTTATTTTATTTGGCCTTTGAGCTTTGTAAGGTGAAGATGGTATGTCTGTGATTGGTGAATAACATTGATCCTTTTAGGCCTTGGGGATGACTACCCATCCTTGGAAGGGATGTGCAGTATGAATCCTTATGACTTTGGGAACCAAAGGGTAGTATGGAGATTATGAAGTAAGGGTATTGATCTTTTAGGCCTTGGGGATGACTACCCATCATTAGCAAGGATGTGTAGTACGAATCCTTACGACTAGGGAGACCAAAGGGGATTGTGATAATGGCTTGTGAAATGTTGTTTTTGAATGATCATTGATCCTTTTAGGCCTTGGGGATGACTACCCATCCTTGGCAGGGACATGTAGTATGAATCCTTACAACTTTGAGGACCAACGGTGATTGGGAGTTGTGGTAGTGGTGAAAACCACTGTTGATTAGGGGGAATGGATGGGGAAGAGCTTGTCCTTTTGTCAATTCTTAGTACTCTTGAACCATTCACACAGGGGGATGAACAGGCTAATTTGTCACCTATGGTACCCTATACTGCTTTGTAGGTTTCTCTTGCGTTCACACAACTTAGGAATTATTTTATGTGTTTTAACTTGTGTAGGGATGTTATGTAACGAGGCTTGACCCAAGTAGAACTTTTCCCTTGGAAAATCTGTTTAACTTTGTACATTTGTTTGGCTAGCAATTTAAAGACAGCTGAATGATGAAAACCCTATATACATTAGGAGACAACTGACTTTTCTAAAAATGGCGATTGTGTTATTCTGGATGTATGTGTTTATAAAATGGCTACGATGTGGAAAATTATGGAATTTGCCAAGTAATGACAGTCTATGGTGCGTTTGACATGTATGACCTAGCGGATATGCAATGTATGGATGCGATGCCTAATGCAACCTATATTTTTGTATTTTGATTTTTTATGAGTATGCAGGGAATTGAAATGCAATTTTTTTGTTTATTTTTGATGATTTTGTTGTTTTTGAATATTAATTTTGACCAAGCAGTTATGGTAACCCTTGGATATTTTGGTTTGATAAAAGGGTTTATGGATACCTTTGGAACATTTTTAGGGTTGACCAAGCAATTGTGGGAATCCTTCGAGCTTTTGGCTTGACCAAAGGGTTTATATATACCTTTGGGGCATTTTGGGTTGACCAAGCGATTGTGGGAATCCTTGGAGCTTTTGGCTTGACCAAAGGGTTTATAGATACCTTTGGGGCATTTTGGGTTGACAAAGCGATTGTGGGAATCCTTGGAGATTTTGGCTAGACTATGGCTCTCTAAATGTGGAATGGCCTCAAATGACTAATGTTCAAGGGTTCTAGCTCCTTGATTCCTTCAAGAGAGGTGAGCCGGTATGTTCTAGGTCCTATCTTATTGTCAATCACATAAGGACCTAACCAGTTTGCCGTGAACTTGTCCCATAGATGCAATGGCAAATTAGATTTTTTTTGGTTCTCTTTTAAGACCAAGTCACCAACCTGAAATTCCCTTAGGTGGACCTTCATGTTGTATGCTTTCTTAAGTCACTCTTGATAGATACGCAAATGCTCAAGAGCATTGATGCATCGTTCTTCGAGCAACGTAAGTTGGTCTAACTAGGCCTGCTGCACAGTGTCATCATCGATGAACTCTTGCATTGAAATGCATAGGGAAGGGATTTCCAACTCAAGAGGCATGACTGCCTCGGAGCCATACACCAACAAAAATGGATTTGCCCTAGTGGGTGTCTAAATGCTAGTGCGATAAGCCCATACGACAAGCAGGATTTGAATGTGCCTTCCCTTATGACTATCTACGATGGTCTTTTTAAGGATGGCAACTAGCATTTTGTTTGATGCCTCTGCTTGCCCATTTGCTTGCAGATAATAGGGTGTTGAAAAACTATGCTAAATTTTGTACTTTGTGGTCAAAGCACGCACATATTTATTCTTGAATGGTGTACCATTATTCGAAATAATATTGTATGGAATACCAAAATGACATATGATGTTATACAAAATAAACTCTGCAATGCGGGTTCTAGTCATAGAGGTTAGTGGAATTGCTTCCACCCACTTGGTGAAGTACTTTGTGGCTATTATGATAAATGTGTGATGACCCGACAACACAGGGGAGATCTTTTCGATTAGATAAAACCCCCACTATGAAAAATGCCAAGCCGATTAGATCGGCTGCAAGGCCTGAGAAGGTACGTGTGTCAAATTAGCATGGTGTTGACACTTTACGCACTTCTTTACATATGCACAACAATATTGCTCCAAATATGGCCAATAATAGCCCATGCAAAGAATGTGTTTTGTGATGGCCATACCACTAAAGTGGCCACCACATGTACCATCGTGGGATTGGGTGATCACCCAAGAGGAATCTTGTTGGCCCAAGCAACGGAGGAGAATTCCTTCATAGCTTCGATGATACAAAATGTCTCTGAGCAAGACATGTTTTATCGCTTTTTTTTTAATGATATTTTTGTGGCTTGTGTCAATCCAAGTGGGAGGTTATCGAGCTTGAGGTAATCCCTTATGGATGTGTACCAATCTTGCTGATCAGAAACCTTGATGGTATGAATGGCCAATACCTCTTGAAGTTCATCCCTAGCAAAAGCTGAAGGGGAAAGAACTTGTAAGAACAACATGGTGTTGCTATTAAGAGGTTTCGGGGAGAACAAGGACCCCCAGTTGGCCTGAGTCAGACAATCTTGGATTTAAGAGAACCTATCTTGAGATGGTTCAATCTGGATCAAGTGGATTCTTGGTGTTAATTCAGAGCTTGCTCACTCCATCATGGATTGTGATAATGTCTTGACCTAAATGATTTTCATTTCACCGGAAGGGTCTTGTAGGATTAGTGACCCCAAGTAGGCCATAGTATTTGCAAAATGATTCGATGACCGAGGGAGTGCCTCGATGTCATACCATTCAAGCTTTGCCAGGAATTTGTCCACAAGGGCTTTGTAGGCCTATAGAATTGGGCATTTACATTCGAATACCCCATTTACTTGATTGACAATTAACAACAAATCACAAAATATGTTTAAACGTTTAATGTTCATGGTGATTGTTGTTTGAAGACCTATGAGCAAGGCTTCGTATTCTGCATTGTTTTTGGTGCACAAGAAGTCTAATTTAAATGATAGAGGCATTGGAGCCCCTTGTGGATTGAAGAATACAATTCTCACACCACCTCCTTGCTCACATTTAGAACCATCGAAGAATAGGGTTATGTCAGCCTGTGACTCATGCTCATCAGAATCTGGTGATTCTGAAACATGGAAGATCCCATCATCTGGTAGTTCTACGATCAGAGGCTGATCATATTCAATAGGAGCCTTTACTAGTTGATCGACGATGACTTGACCTTTTATGGATTTTTGTACAATGAATTCTATGTCAAACTTTGTCAACAACATGATCCGTTTCACCGTGTAGCTACTATGATAATTACGACTCATCATGTATCGCAATGGATTCTCCTTAGACACAACATACTTCATGTTGCTGAGCATGTAGTGGCATAGCTTTTTGGTAGCAAACACCACTTCCAAGCAGAGCTTCTCAACGTATGCATAGTTAAGTTCATAACTGACCAAGGTGCGGCTAAGATAGTACATAGCCTGTTCCTTGTGTAGTTCATTTTTTTGGGATAGCATGGCATCCAGTGCCACCTTAGTGGCTAAGATGTATAAATAGAATGACATGCCTGGTCTAGGTGGTACCAATACTGGTGGCGAAGCCAAGTATTGTTTAATGTCATCAAAGGCTGACTGGCACTCATCATCCCAATGAAATATTACCCCCTTGTGCAATAATTTATTCATTTGTCGGCACTTGTCAGATAACTATGCTATGAAGCACTTTATTGATGTGACCTTTCCCTGCAGGCTTCTAAGTGCTTGATGGTAGTTGGGGGAAGCATTTCAAGGATTGCCTTGACTTTATTTGGGTCTACCTCAATTCCTCATTTGGATACTATGTACCCCAAGAGTTTTCCAGATGTGACACCAAAGACGCACTTCTTGGGGTTTAATCTGACTTTATGTTCTATGAGGCGATCAAGGATCCTACTTAAGTCATCAAGATGATCTAGGTGTAAAAGAGATTTGGCCAACAAATCATCCATGTAATCTTCCAAAGTTTTGTGCATGTAATCGTGAAAGATGTACGTCATGGCACGTTGGTAGGTGGTGCCAGAATTTTTGAGGCCAAAAGGCATGACCTTATAACAAAATGTCCCCCAAGGTGTTGTGAACACCGTTTTTAGTTGGTCCTCAGGATTGATATGAATTTTATTGTATCCGGATAAACCATCCATGAGGGAAAGCATTTTGTGGCCCATTGTAGCGTCTACCAATGAGTCGATGCTTGGGAAGGGAAAATCATCCTTAGGACTCGCTTTGTTTAGATCTCAAAAATCGGTGCATATGTGAATCCTCCCATCGGGCTTCTTGACGAGCACCATGTTAGACAACCATGGTGGGTAATCCATGTAGATGACAAACTGTGCATCCAACAGCTTTTGTAGCTCATATTTGACCATTAAGGCTACTGTTGGGTGCATCTTACGTAGTTTTTGCTTTACAAGCTTGATTTTTGGATCAAGCGTTAGATTATGCGTGACTAGCTACGGGTCTAGTCCCGACATGTCTTTGTATGACCATGCAAAAACCTCCTTCTTCTCTTTGATAATGGCAATGTAGTCATCTTGCTCTTTGGGGGATAGACTTACCCCCAGCTTGATAATTTGCACATTCACTGGATCTGAGCTAATGTCTATGTCAGTCATCTCCTCGACTGACATGTGGGATCCGTCTTCCAACTGGTGTGGAGTTGGGATTAGGTGGATATCGTTTGCTGAATTTAGATCATCGTTCATAATGTCAGGTTCCTCTTCAGCATGGAAGACATCCTGAGTCTATCCTGGAGTGAAATGGAACATCCCACTACAAGGCCAGTACTCTGATGGGGATGGGGGTGTGTCAACGCGATCCCAGTCTATGGCATCTAGGTCTAGATGCAATGATCATGTTGGATCAGTTGGATCATGGATGGGAGTAGTTAAATAAATGAAGATCATGTTGATGAAATGATTGTGGTCTCCATTACCGCGGGTGTGAGTGCTCAGACATCCTAGATGCTCTCTATGCCTTGGATCTGGCTCTGTGGGTACTAGCACAAATGGATAGGCCCTATGCATGGATAAAAATACTGGGTCTATCCTAGGAACTAATGGTTGTATAGGGTCTCCAAGCGGAAGATGCTCTCTGTGTGCCTGGAGTGGCAGGTGCAGTAATTGCTATAATGGCATCGGGTTGAGATGCCACCTATGTCTCGAACCTACGTGTAAATGTTCAAACATGTTGCCTATGTCTAAAGGGTATCATTTTTGCATCTATCACATATTATTGAGATAATCCATCTCAGTTTCATCTTCGTAGTCACTGTCAAAGATCCAAAAAGGCTATCCCACCATGATCGCCACTGAAAGCACGAGGATATGGAAACAAAAAGGAATATGCCACAAGAAAGAACATAGACAAATTGAAACAATATAAAAGCAATATGAAATATGGAAATCTCTTTATTGATAAAATTTTTAATTTGTGTTACAATACGTCTCCTTCCTTTTTAAGGGATACGAGCATCAAATGTGTTTCTTGTCACAACATCCATGGATAACAATCCTTCTTCTGCGTGCCCACATGTAATATGGGTGGACCAAAATGTCGCCACCACTTGTGTATGTGATTATTTTCTCTTTCCTACTCCTTTGATGTTAGAAACCTATGTTCAAATAAATAGAAAATATTAGTAGCACCTGTAGATAAAATAAAGCATGTATTTCCCAAGGCCTACTGTCAGTAAATGCATGAAAATATTAAAAAGATAATGAAATGACCTTCGATCGACCTAAAAATTTAATAGTAGCATAAATATGTTATCATAAGACCACTACAAAAAGAATAGTCTGTAAATTCCTCACATATTTGTATTCGCTCCAGGGTGGGACGATAGGCCTCCAACAATTTGTCAAAAAGCACCCTCTTCAATGTCCTTATTAGGAAACTCCAAATGACCTAAAAAGTTGGGGTTAGCTAATTGGGGGTGTTTTGGGAAGACTCATATGGTAATATTTCTCCAATTTAGCCTCTAGGACCCAGATTTTGCTGGTGCCATCTGCAAGTTAGTGAATGCGGGAAATGACATAAACCTGGTCAAAATTGCTCAAAATGAAATGAAATTTAAACTGTAACCTATTTAACATATCTAAAATCAAATGAAAAATAAAAATCAGAGAAATATATCACATATTTCTATTCATATTGGGGTGGGGCGAATTTGATTGTGATAGTTTGGGGAGCGCCCGGGGGCAGGATGCCCACCATTTGGGACACTGTTTCAGCACCAATCTACTTGGGATGGGTCCAAAACTTATTATGGGATGTTTTCGACAAATTTTGTGGATTTTTGTGGCCAAAAATTGGGTTTTGGGTCCGGATTTGCGCTTCCAATAGTCACCTAATAACCTCCCTTTCGAATGAGAGTTTAAAGATGTGAAAGCACAAATCGTAGGTAGGTATGTAAATTGGCAGCACTTCATTTCTCAAATGCTCCCTCTATGTATATTATTTGAGTGAGAAAACTCACCAATTTATAGACCTTAGGGTCTCTCTATTCGAATTGCGCATGTGAGGGTGCCACTTGAGTTGTTTTCCTATTTTCAAAGAAAAGCTAATTCCCTGTTTTAGAATCTTCTTACATGAGGTTTCTAAAATAAATACATTGATAACTGAAGTCTCTCTTCTTGAATAAAAGCTATTCCTCACAATTTGCATGGCCTGAAGCCTCAGTTAACTAGCGAAGTTATCAAAGTTTGAATTTTGGACAGTCAAACTTGCTATTCACCTCACCCTGGGGCGAATGCTGATATTCGTCCTTAGGTGTGACGAATGCCAGTTTGTATTCATCCCCGGGTGGGACGAGCAAAGAGCAAGGTGTCAAAAAGGTTCCAAATTGACCTCTAACCTCTAAAAATACTTTTGGAAGTGGTTAGGACCATTGTTTAACCTTTGGGGGCTGCCCTAGGGGTTGTGTGTTTCAATGCGATCAGCGCTTATTGTCACATAATCGGATTCGTGTTGTTTTGGTGTCTACACTAGCAAAGGAAAATTAATTGCACCTAGTGATTTAAGTATTTAAAAGTGACATTTAATTGTAAACATGATAACAATATATAAAATAAATGGGGGTCCTCTTTATATTAATCGACTTGTAGAATCCATGGTTACAATGCATCCCCTTGAGGGCTCTGAATTGATACAATAATTACAAGGTGTCGAA
Source organism: Wollemia nobilis (assembly GCA_028583015.1). Lineage (NCBI taxonomy): Eukaryota > Viridiplantae > Streptophyta > Pinopsida > Araucariales > Araucariaceae > Wollemia > Wollemia nobilis. The sequence continues at coordinate 13,370,963 of JAQPPZ010016436.1, read as the reverse complement.
AGGATATAATCCTTTCAAAAACTCATATGCACTTCAAGGCTTTCCTCACACTCATGAATCACCTAAGAGTGGGTTTTTGGTATCGTTGCAATGATATATTTGTATTTAAACTTATATCTCCTTCCTTTCATGTTGAAATGCTTGGATCTACACACAAAGGAGTAAAGTTGGTTAATAGCATATGTGGATTGAAATGAAATCAAAGATATGCATGTGATAGTGAATATGGAAAGCAAAAATTATAATAGAAGGTACAAAACTACTCAAAATTGCACCAAAACTTAGTATATTGCATATATTCTAATCTATAAATGATTTATGCTAAAAAAAATATGAAATTATATGTAGACTACATGGCCATACTTGGGTGTTAAAATTGGGATTTTTAATCACCCTGGTGTGGTGTGGTTGCCAAACCTGGAGGTTTTTACCTCTAATTCTTTTGGGATCTAGTTCAAACTATCCCTAGGGGTGTTGTCATCAAATTTGGTGATCTAATTAAATAAAATGGATGGATTTTGGAACAGATTTGTGTATTTAGGATCACTTGGAAACCTCCTTTGATTGATGAGGATTTAAAGAGAAAAAATATGGTGAAGGAGGTATTGAATATCAGTAGCATTTCATGGTGAAATATTGCAAAGAATCCTCTCTTAATTGGGTGGATTGGCTCCACTTTATAGCTAAAGAGATCACAATTTTAAATGGGCAATATTGGCCATGTGAGGTAAGTGCCACTATTTTTCAAAACCTTGTCATGCATTAGGAGGGAGAAACCTCCAATTTTTAGGTTTGTGATTATATTGATGCACCCTCAATCTATCATAAATCAATTGGTGGGATAAACAATAAAATTTGATTGCCATTTATCCCACCCTTATATTTTTAATAGTCTAGGGACTTTCCCATCACCCCTAAGGATGGATTTTGGTGGCTTTCCCACCCAGGGATGACTGTTGGTGGCCATCCCTGGGTGGGATGACCATGAACTGGTGGTCATCCTGGGTGACTAGCATAAGCTTATACTGAGAGTAGGGTTGAACAGTATAAGATAAAACTTTTCAATTTTTAATCCAAATGATAAAAACAATAATATTAAGGTAGTAAATACTTGAGAGACATGATTTAACATGGTTCACCCAATGTGGGTTACTAAAAAAATATTTTCTATAATTTTTCTCAATAAATCTCTTGGGAACCAAATCCTTATTATAATGTTTATGGACATTTGTCCAAAGGAGACACCAATCACCTATGTTGAATTTCGTGGATATGTATCCACAAGAGACCTCTATCACCACTACCCTGATTTGTAGACCTCTATATATAGAAGAAATCTATTTCCTTTGTGTTGGTTGGCTTCCAAATCCTCTTCTCAATTGTTATCAATTTTTATCAAATATGCTCACAACTCTAATTAAATCTACTCATAACTCTAATTAAATATGTCCTACACTAATATATATCATACTTGATCACAAGTCTACCTCAAGTATGCTCATAAAACTGCATAGAACTACTCACAAGCCCTCTCCAAAATTCATGCTAAAAATAGCTCACAATCCTAATGTAGTCTGCTTACTATATTTTCTCAACTCTACTCTAACACATGATCAAAACTACTCATAACACATGCTCAAAACTACTCATAACACATGATCAAAACTGCTCATAACACATGCTCAAAACTGCTCATAACACTTGCTCAAAACTACTCATAACACATGCTCAAAACTGCTCACAACACATGCTCAAATATGCTCATAACACATGCTTAATCATAAAAATTTAGACATATTCCACCCAGAATTTGTGTTCAAGAACAAATAGAAAATTATATGTATTATAATTTAACAATATGTTCTTTCCAGTATCACTCAAGCCCAATGCACAATTGCTTCACAAAACTATTTTCTTAAAACTTACTCATCCACATTCAATGTCACTCAAACCAATGCTCAAAATTTTCATAAATTTATTCAAACAATGAAGCACAATTTGTTCACAAACTCTAAATCAGATATTTCCAACAATGCACATACACAATCCTTATTTCTCCACCTTATTATTCAGAAATATTTGCTCAATCAAACACCTTATAGAAGCAGTAATGTCACCATACCTCTTAGCTTACTTTGATGAATATGATCCCTCAAAACCTATATAAAAATTATGTCTTTCTTATGCCACTTCAAGGATTAGTTAGCATAACACTTTTCATTCACCCATATGAAAAAAAAACTCCTCTCAAAAGTTGTGCACAAAATAAAGCCTTACAACCTTTTTATTTTCCCAAAACAATCCTTTCTAAACAAAGATCAAAACCTTTCAAACTTTCTTTCACAATGTAGAATTACATACAATTATTAAACCTCAAACACCTTACAAATCCTTCTTATAAGAGCCACTTGTAATTTTCAATATCACCATCCAATAATCCTAAGTGCATACCATATTTTAATTTTAATTTCAAGCACCTTATTCCACCTAATTTTTTGAAATTATTTCACTCTTACAAACCATACACAAAATCTAAAATGTGCAAACAATAATTTTTAATTTCAATTATATCATGCAAGACTTTAACCTTATGTCTCTCTATGTTAAGCAATATGCACAACTAACAAAGAAAAAATAAACCTTATACCTCTCTAGGTCAAGCACTATGCATACATCAATTTTTAAAAAAAATTACCTTACCTCAAGTGTTGTCACCATGACCAAGCTAGTACACCTTTCGCTGGTCTGCATCCTAGTGCAAGCTAGTCCACTACATGGGCTAGTTGTCCACACAAGTATTGAGTGCACAAACTTCTATTTGAATCTCTACCCTATCTTAAACCTTGTGCTTTATCCTTTCTTTTACCTCAACAAACAATACTTGTCTTTTTCTTCTAATTTCAATGAATGACACTATCTTTCCTTCAACCTTTGCTCTTAGTGAATTGTTTTTTATTTTTCCTTTATTCTCAATCAAATTTCATTTGTTTTATCTTCTACCCTCACAAATGGCACTCATATTTTCTTCTACCCTCATGAATAGAATAATGTTGGTCTTCTCTTCATGCTCTGCCCTCATGAATGGAATGGTGCTGGTTTTCTCTTCTCACTCTACCCTTGCAAATTTTGTTCGTATTTTCTTCAAACTCTACTCTCAAATGAAATGGCGTTGATATTACTTTATCCCTTCTATGAATGATATGAAACTTGCATTCTAAAAAAAAAATGTTTTTAAATAATTTTATTTACGTCTTTAAATATGCATTATGATTTTTATCATGAGGTCGACTCTACCTTTGTAATTCCTCCTTTTTAAATTTAAATTCTTGGTGCCTTTGACAATTCAAATTTATTCTTTATTATAATATTTAACCTTTGTGTTAAACATTACAATATTTTTTCCTGTAGTCCTTTGTCAAATTAATTTCTTTTCAAGACCTTTTTCCAAAATAAAATTCTTAAACCTGTTTGTCCTTATTTATAATATTTAAACATAAATATTATAAACCCTTTATTTACAATAAACCTTTTTTTACAATAATTTCCTTGCTTGATATAAGCCTTGCCTTGCATAATTATTCAATCATAGAAGAATATTTCTGCCATACCAAACTCTCTTTGACATCAAACTTTTGACATCAAACCTTTGACATCGATAACAACACAACATGCTCAATATTTCCAACAATATCTCCCATTGTAATTGATGGTAACCCTTTCTAAAATATTTTCTTTTGCTATCATCGGATTCCAAAATTGCTCCCCATTACTGATTCCTCCACTCCTTACTGAAACTCTCCTCCTTTGGCATCAATTTCAAAGGGAGTCCTTTGGGGCTAAAAATAAGACTCTTAGCTCATCCCCCTCACAATCTCCTCTCCTTGAGGTGATTAAGTTTGGGGTGGGAGTAAGACTACTCCCAAATTTCCTCTAAGATACTAAAAATTTTCCTTTGGAAGTGGCTCAGTAAATATATCCATAATTTGTTCCTTTGTAGTAAAATATTCCAATTTGACTTGCTTATCCATAACTTGCTCTCTCAAAAAATGATATTTGACTGGAATGTGCTTGGTCCTTGAATGCATCAATGGATTATTTGAAATTTTTATGGCACTTGTATTATCACATAGTATGGAAATGGGATGATCGTGCTCTATTTTAAAATATTTTAACTTTTATCTCATCCATAACACTTGTGTACAACAAGAAACTACTATAATGTACTCTGCCTCTGTGATGGATAAAGATACCGATGCTTGCTTATTTTTTAGCCAAGAGACTAAAAAATCTCCAAGAAAGAATGCTCCTCCACTTGTGATTTTTCAATCATCAGTACTGCCTTCCCAATCTGCATCTATATATATGCTATGAGAATGAATTTGTTACCTCTGGGATACAAAAGTCCAAAATCCATAGTTCTTTTGAAATAATTGAGAATTCTCCTTACTACCTATACATCTGTTTCCTTTGGAACTTCTTGAAATATTGCCACTAGTCCCATTGCCTACATTATATTTGGTCTTATTGCTGTAACATATAGTAAGCTACAAATTATGGATCTATACAATATCTGATTTACCTTAGGATACTCATCATATTTACTCAACTTGCATCCTATAACCATGGAGGTACTCACTGGTTTGCAATAATCCAATTTGAATTTTTTTAACATTTCTTTTATATACTTGGTTTGTTATAAAAATACACCTTTTTCTAATTGTGAAATATGTAGTCTAAGGAAGAAGGAAAACTCACCAAGCATTAAAATTTAAAATTCATTTTGCATACACTTTGAAAATTTATGACACATCTTATCATTACTACCTCCAAAAATTATATCATCCACATAGACCACCACAATTAATAAGTCATTTCCTTCAATTTCGATGCATAAATTATTGTCAGCTATTCCTTTTATGAAACTTTATTCTTGAATATACTTATCCAACCTTGAATACCAAGCCCTAGGTTCTTTATTTAATCCATAAAGAGTCTTATTTAATCTGCATACATAATCTAGATTATTAGTTAGGTTTAACCTGTTAGGTTGCTCAATGTAGACCTCTTCTTATAAGAAGCCATTGAGAAAGGCTGATTTTACATACATTTGATGTACTTTGAAATTTTTGAAACTTTAGAATACTAAAATATTCTTATGGCCTCAAGTCATGTAATAGGAGCAAATGTTTCATAAAAATCAATCCCTTCAACCTGTGCATAGCCTTTGCATACCATTATTTCTTTTTTTTTGACTACCTGACCATCTTCATTTAACGTTTTTTTGTAAATCCATTTAGTGCTAATTATATTATTGTCTTTTGGTCATGGTACAACTTCCCAAGTCTCACATTTTTCTATTTGATCCAACTCTTCATCCATTGCCTTGACCCAATATTTATCTTCTCTTGCCTCATTGAAATCCTTGGGCTTGATTTTAGATAGCAAAGAAATATTTACATGTTCACTTGTTCCTATTATCTTCCTCCTTGTTTGTATTTCATCTAGATTCCCAATAATTAGATCTCTTGGATGATTCTTTTGCACATATCTATATTGAGTCTTTGGTGGTGTTCATTGCATTTCATATTCTTCTGACTCCACCTACTTCTTCTTGGTAACTTACTTCTTCTTGATATACAATTTCTTGAGTTGGTTCTCTTGACTCTATTTGTTCATCGACTATTACATTTGTACTTTCCATAATTGTATGTGTCATTTTATTGTATAATTTATAGGCTTTGCTCTTAGTGGAATATACAAGGAAGATACCCTCATCGCACCTTGAATCAAACTTACCCAAATTTTTCTCTTCTCATCTAATGTAACATTTTCTTCCAAAAACTCTAAAATACTTTATAGTAGCTGGTCTTCCTTTCCAAGGCTCATATGGATTTTCGTGATTATTTACTCTCGCTTGAGCTCTATTGATGATATATACAGATGTATGATGTGCCTCTTTCCAAAATATAATTTAAATATTAGACTCACTTAGTAGAGCTCTGACCATGTTCTCAATAGTTTTGATTTTCCTTTCAACTATATTTTGTTGTGGAGTCCTTGCTATTGAGTATTGTATTTTTATTTCATGTTGTTCATAAAATTCTATGAATTCACTTAAAGTGAATTATCCTCCTGTATCTAATCTTAGAAACTTGATCTTTTTACATGTTTCATTTTCTACTAAAACCTTAAATACTTGAAACTTCTCAAAAGCTTATGACTTTTAATTTAAGAATGCTACCCAATTCATTCTGGAAAATCATCTATAAATAGCATGAAGTTGATATTCACACAATGACACTGAGAGGGGGGGGTGAATCAGTGTAGCTATTAATTTTTATATCTACAACATTTAATATGAAATAAAGAGAACTTGAAAACTAGAAAAAAAGATTGAACAAGAGATCACACCACAACACTCAATATACCGAGGTTCACCAATTTGGCTACTCCTCAAAAATGAGCTGCTTGGACTCCAATCCAAATCCGAGTCTTTGCAAAATACCAATTTTATAAATACTTTACCAACATCTATTGGAAGGAGCACCAACCCCTTAATTTTTCTTTGCAACAGATGGAGCACCAACCCCTAGTACCAAGCACCAACTTGGACTGCAATTCTGTTCAATTTAAAATGACATAAGAATGTCTTCACTTCATGCACGACCCTGACTGGTCTGCAATTAACCCAACTCTGCACACTCTCACGGCTCTGCTAATTTTTCTCTTGACTCTTTTCTAACCCTCTTTTTACAGCAATTTCCCTCTTACAGCAGCAACATCTTCTCTGTACGACTATTCTTTTATAACCTTTCAATCCTGCATGCAGTCGAATCACATACTCTGACTGTTCGAATCCATGCAATACGATTGTTCGATTCCATGCACTTCTTTTGAAACCTCAATATTGTTGAATCCATGCAATAGATATTGAAACCTAATACTTGTTGAATCCATGCAATATGACTATTCAAAACCCTGCAATACGATGGTTCGATTCCTTGCAATACGGCTATTTTGAATGTTGCAAATACGTCTTTTCGAAAGCTTTTTTGATCCTTCATATTCGGCTGTTCAATTTCTTCAAATACGGCTTTTCGAATGCTTTTTCAAAACTGCATATGTGATGCATCGAATGCTTTTTCAATCAAGAATATACAGTTGTTCTAGTGCATGACTAACACTTGTCAATCTGTAACTGCAGATCGACATCGATTACTTTTTACGTAGCTTTGCATGATTTTCCTATCTGCTTTTTCGACACGTGTCACCTTGCATGCTTTTTCGGCTTTTACCACCAAACTGTTACCTGTCGCGATATCGCGACACTTTCTATAGCCGTACCATTCATGCCCTTCTTGTCATGAAATCGTGACCATTTTGGCTCTTGAAAGCTTTCCCTATACCTTGTCGTGATATCGTGACACTTTCAACATTTTCTGACGTCATCCTTAAGCATGTCATGAAATCGTGACGCTTCCGGCTTCCAGTAGCTTTCCTTGCACCTTGTCGCGATATCGCGACACTTTCAGCTTTTGCTGACGTCATCATCATTCTTGTCGCGAAATCGTGACACTTTCAGCTTCCAGCAGCTTTCCTTGCACTCTGTCGTGAAATCGTGACATTTTCAATTTTGCTGACGTCATCCTCAGCTTGTCATGAAATCATGACGCTTTACGCTTTCGTACACTCTTCTTTGCACAACGTGAAAATGGAACATGTCACGAAATCAGACGTTCTCTTACAATCTTCTTTGCGACAACGCGAAAATGGAACATGTCGAAAATCGATTCTCCTCGTACAATCTTTGCTTTATGCAATAGCGAAATCGTGACAACTTTGTGCCTTGTGCTTTCGACTTGCTACATATTTGAGTTTTGCAATTTTTACTGGTAGCGAAATTGCTACAACTTTGTTTCCATACATTTTGTCATGCGACGAAATCGCTACATCTTCTTGTTTGTGCCTTTTCACTTGTAGCGAAATCGCTACACCTTTGTTTCTCTGCACTTCCTATTTGTAGCGAAATCGCTACACCTTTGTGCCATGTATTTCCATCATGCAGCGAAATCGCTACACCTTTGTTTCCATTCATTTCAACATGCAGCGAAATCGCTACACCTTTGTTGCTGAGCATTCTCTCTCCTCTTCGGGTCGCGAAAACCCGACGTGTCACGATATCGTGACACTTTTCGTTGCAAGCTCCTTTCCTCCATTTATGTCACGAAATCGTGACATCTTTTCACCTTGCTTCCTTCTCTGCGCATGTCAGCGAAATCGTGACGGTTTGCCTTTCACTTTCTCTCTCCTCGGCCATGTCGCGAAATCGCGACAATTTTCTCACTTTCTCTCTCCTCGGCAATGTCGGAAATCGCGACAATTTTCCTGCATTTTCTCTCTCCTCGGCAATGTCGCGAAATCGCGACAATTTTCTTGCATTTTCTCTCTCCTCTGTTTTGTCGCGATATCGCGACAGAAAACATGTCGCGATATCGCGACAGTTTTCTTCCTTGTCTTTTTTTGCCAATTTTTGAATCTGGGTCACCTCTGTTTTCCTTGAAATTCATTGCACTTGATCTTTGACCTCTGAACTGCATCAACTACATCAATCTGTCTGTGTTGACAACAATGACAATACTTTTGCAATTCTTTTGCTGCACCTTGCTCAACAATCTCCCCCTTTGGAATTGTTGGCAACACATTGCAACCTTGCTCAATTTCTTCTCCCCCTTTGCCAATAATACCAAAGGGCTGCTACAGACTCCCCCTGAGTCTATGCACAACATTCTCAGACTTAAAAAGTTTGAATGCTCCCCATGAGAATGTGTTTCCCATAGCTAGTCGGTGCTTGGGTGGTGTGACTACTCCCAACTTCTTCCGAAGGTATTCAAATACTTCCTTTGGCAAAGGTTTTGTGAATATATCGGCTACTTGCTCTGTAGTTGGAACAAAATCCAATTTGACCTCTCCTTCTGCAACTTTATCCTTCAAGAAATGATATCGGATTGCAATATGTTTGGTTCTTGAATGCATTCTTGGATTCTTGGATATGTTGATAGCACTAGTGTTATCACATTTAATTGAAATTGGCTCTTTGAAATGAATACCAAGATCTTTCAATGTTTGTCTCATCCATAATATCTGAGTACGACATGTTGTTCCTTGCAATGTATTCGCCTCTGCGGTGGATAGAGATCTTGATTCTTGTTTCTTCTTGTGCCATGCTACCAGCTTTGTCTCCAAGATAAAATGCTCCTCCACTTGTGCTCTTTTCGTCATCAATACATCCTGCCCAATCTGCATCAGAATATGCAATCAAAGTGAAATCTTTACCTTTTGGGTACCACAACCCATAATCCATAGTGCCCTTGAGATATCTCGAAGATCCTCTTTACAGTTTGTTACATGAGTTTCTTTGGGGCTGGCTTGAAATCTTGCAACCATGCATACTTGCTTGTAATATATCTGGTCTAGTGGTTGTTAAATACGACGAGGCTTCCAATCATAGACCTGTACATTGTTTGATCTACATCCGGGGATTTATCATCCTTGCTCAACTTGCGGCTTTGTTGTCATGGGAGTGCTAACCGGTTTCTTGTCTTCCATTGTGAACTTTTTCAGCATTTCTTTTACATATTTAACTTGAGAAATAAAAATGCCTTTTTCATTTTGATTGACCTGCGAGTCCTAGGAAATAAGAAAGTTCACCAATCATAGACATCTCAAATTCTTTCTTCATTTTAGTTGATATGTCTTTGCGGTATTCATCCATCTTGCTTTGCCAAATATTATATCATCTACATAAACAACAAGAACAATAAGATGGCCCTTCTCTGTTTTGACATATAAGTTGTTGTCCACCAAACCTTTCTTGAACCCTTGTTTAATTAGATAGTTATCCAACCTTGCATACCATGCTCTGGGTGCCTGTTTCAAACCATATAATGCTTTCTTTAACTTGCAAACAAAATCCGGGTTGTCACCAAGTTGGAAGCCATCATGGCTGTTCAATGTAAACCTCTTCTTCCAGTTTTCCATTCAAAAATGCTGATTTTACATCCATTTGATATACTTTGAAGTTTTTATGAGCTGCTAATGCCAGAAACATTCTGATTGCCTCTAGTACGGCTACCGGTGCAAAAGTTTCCTCAAAATCAATGCCTTCAACCTTGAGCATAGCCTTTACAGACCAATCTTGCCTTATTTTTGACAACTTTGTCCATCTTCATTTAATTTATTTCGAAAAACCCATTTAGTGCCAATTATGTTTTTATTTGTTGGTCTAGGTACTAATTCCCAGGTATTGTTTTTCTCAATCTGATCTAGTTCTTCATTAATTGCCTTCAACCAACTTTCATCAGTGCTTGCTTGACAACATTTTTAGGTTCAATGCTAGATAACGAGAGAATAGTTCCATGCTACTTGCTCTTCTTGTCTGAATACCATCTTTGGGATCCCCAATAATCTGTTCACTTGGATGATTTTTATGCCGAGTTACTGTTTTAAATTTCCTGTTTTCTTCTTCTTCGATTCAGTTTTTACACCATCTAGGATCAATTTTCCGATTCTTATCTGTTTCCTTTTCATCATCACCTTCAATGACTTCTTCATAGATGGGGTAGTTTTCTTGATAAGTAATTTCTTGTTCTCTACCTTCATCAACTTTCACATCGGCACTCTCAACAATTTTCTTTAGCCTTTTGTTGTAACATGTGTAGGCTTTGCTTTTTGTTGAGTAACCAAGAAAGATACCTTCATCGACTCTATTTTCAAATTTATCGAGATTATCTTGATCCGTTTGATGTAGCACTTGCTTGCCAAATACTTTGAAATGTCTTGTTGTTGCCTTTACGCCAAACCACGGCTCATAAGGTGTTTTGCTTTCATGTGGTCTTAGCATGCACCTGTTTTGAATGTAAGCTGCGGTATGTCTTGCCTCTTTCCAAAATCTGTCGGCTATTTTGTTCTCGTCCGACATTGTCCGTGCCATTTCCTGCACTGTCCTATTCTTCCTTTCTACAACACCATTCTCTTGAGGTGTTCTAGCTGCTGAAAACTGTCTTCTTATCCCATATTTTTGATAGTATTCTGCAAATTCTTCTGAAATAAACTCTCCTCCTCTGTCTGATCTTAGGCATTTAATTCTTTTTCTGATTGATTCTCAACAAGATTTTTGAAGGTTTTAAACATCTCAAAGGCTTCGATTTAAGTTTCAGAAATAGTACCCATGTCATTCTTGAGTAGTCATCTATACACGGCATAAAATATTTGTGTCCATTTATGCTTTCAATTCTCATGGGTCCACATAAATCGGTGTGAATTAGTTCTAATGGCTTGCTCGTGAAATATTCTTTTGCTTTGAAAGTGGCTCTGGTTTGTTTTCCCTTTTGGCATGACTCACAAATACTGTTTGAAGGTTTACCAATAGTTGGTATGTCTCTTATTGCCCCTTTTGAGCTGATTTTTACCAGATTATCAAAGCTTATGTGACCGAGTCTCTTGTGCCACGGCCAGTTTTCTTCTTCCTGACCAACCAAGCAAGCTCCTTCTAAAGTCTCTGAAAGTGTATACAGATTTCCAGAAGTTCTCAGTCCAGTGGCTATTAACTTTCCATTTTTTGTCTTTCTTACTTCATAGCCCTCCTTCTTGAAGATTACATCATGACCTCTGTCACAGATTTGACTTACACTCGGTAAGTTATGCTTCAGACCAATCACAAACAAGACTTCTTTTGATTTTATATTGCCATCACTGATCTTGATTGATCCCTTTCCAACAATCTTTGCTCCATCATTATTTCCAAATTTCACAGAACCACCTTCATAATTCTGCAAATTCTCAAATTTCTGCTTGTCACTGTCATGTGGTTGGAACAACCATCTATCCAAGTATCCAAGGTGCAGATTTGTTCCGAGCTTTAAAGGCGGTCTGAACAATCAAAGATTCCTTTTCTTTCCATTACGGTTTGATGACGATTTGGCTACTTGTTTTGCCTTTGTCTTCTCATTAGCATGTGCTTGTTTTTCAGGAAATTTCTTGTTTTGTTTCAACTCACTTGGTTGAGATTTTCTACCACGATAATTATTTGCTTGCAAAAGTGCTTCTACGGGTTTCTAGCAATATGTCCAAAATTATGACAATTATAACATTCAAGCTGCATAATTCATTAAAGGAGAAAAAACATTTCTGCTTGTGAAATTCCTTTGAGATACATTATGCCTGCAATCTGAAATCTTATGGCCATAAGCATTGCATTTAAAACAATAACCAGAAAAGGAATGATTAAACCTGGGTGCCGGTCTTTGCCAGTTTGAAGTAGGAGCCATAAATCTTCTCCTTCTTGGATGTGTGACTTTTGTGAAGCCATCTTTGTCAGTACTCTTCTTGAGTCTGGCATTATTGCTTTCTTGGGCATGATTTGTTTTTTCTAGGTCAACTCTGATCTTTTCTTCTTTCTTTATGGGTTCTACATTCAAGGCCTTTGAACCCTTTGATGATTCTCCTTCATCGAAGCCTAAACCAAATTTGATGCCGGAAGGCCTTTGGTTATTTAACATTTTATCCAGCTTTACAGTACTTTCTTCAAACTTATGAAAACAGTTCAATTTTCTATTCATCTCCTCTAACTGCATTCTTAACTTAACCATGTCTTCCTCTAGCTTGCTGCATTCAACTGTCTTTACAGAGTTAATTGTTCATCAAGAACTTCGGACATTTTCTTGAATTCCTCTGTACGTATTTTTAAAGCTATTTATTATGTCAGTGGCATCTTCTAGTTTTCTTGAAAACTTTTTGTTCTTTTTCCTTTCAACACTCAACTCTTCAAGTGCAGCAACCAATTCTCCTTCCAGATAAACTTCAGCTTCATCTTTAAAGTTTTCATCACCTTCTTGATTTTCTTCTGTTCTTTCCTCTTCAAGTGCCATGAGCAGAGCTTCACCTTTTTCTTCTTGGGAATCCTCATCCGAGCTTTCTTCGAAGTGCTTGACATTCTTGGATATGAAGCTTTTCTTCTTGAAGTTGTTCTTTCTGAAATTTTGTTTCTTCTTCCAGTCACCTTTTTCTTGGTGTGAGCCTTCACCATTTTTGGTTTTCTCCTGCATTGGACATTTGGCTGCAAAATGACCGACTCCTCCATAATTGAAGCACTTAAAAGGTAGCTTTCCTCTATATTTTCCTTTTCCCTTTGTGAGTTTTCGAACAAAATTAGCTTCTGTTTCATCCGGTGTCTCTTCATCCTCAGATTCATGTTCGGCTTTTATATTCTTGTGTGCTTTAAAAGCTGCTTCTCTGTCTATAGACTTGGTTTGTCCTATTCTCATTTCATATCCTTGTCGGGGGAACCATGCATCTCATCTATGCTGAAGTTGTTTAGATCTTTTGCCTCTTCTATTGCAGAAACTTTGGAGTTAAATCTTTTGTGCAGTGTTCCGAGAACCTTTTTCACAACAACTGCATCATCAATTTCTTCACCGAGTCCTCTGATTGCATTAATGATTTCGTTGACTCTCAGCATATAAGCCTCTATGTTCTCATCTTCATTCATTTGCAGTGCTTCGAACTGTGCTCGATGAGTTTGCAGCTTGGCTTCCTTGATCTTCTTGTCTCCTTCATGGATGCTTTTCAGTTTATCCCACATGTCTTTTGCTGATTTACGGACTCATGACTCTTATCGAGTTCACTTGTCAACAAGCCCACACATTATGGCATTCTTAGCTTTGGAGTTGTTCTCAAATTTTTTCTTCTCGGCGATATCTGTTGGAGGAGTAGTGGGTGTTGTGTATCCACTATCTACGAGAATCCCAAATATCATATCCCAATGCACTCGGATATGTTTGCATCCCGAGTTTCCAAAAAGTGTAATTTGTTCCATCAAATAAGGGAGCTTTGTTGGATGAGAATCCTTCATCGCTTTGCCATTGTTTCTTCCAAGATCTCCTTAGCTGATTAAGCTTGAACAAGGCACCTTGCTCTGATACCAATTGATATTCACACAATGACACTGAGAGGGGGGTGAATCAGTGTAGCTATTAATTTTTATATCTACGACATTTAATATGAAATAAAGAGAACTTGAAAACTAGAAAAATAGATTGAACAAGAGAGCACACCACAACACTCAATATACCGAGGTTCACCAATTTGGCTACTCCTCAAAAATGACTGCTTGGACTCCAATCCAAATCCAGTCTTTGCAAAATATCAATTTTACAAATACTTTACCAGCATCAACTGGAAGGAGCACCAACCCCTTAATTTTCTACTGCAACAGATGGAGCACCAACCCCTAGTACCAAGCACCAACTTGGACTGCAATTCTGTTCAATTTAAAATGACATAAGAATGTCTTCACTTCATGCACGACCCTGACTGGTCTACAATTAACCCAACTCTGCACACTCTCACGGCTCTGCTAATTTTTTCTCTTGACTCTTTTCTAACCCTCTTTTTATAACAATTTCCCTCTTACAGCAGCAACATCTTCTCTGTACGACTATTCTTTTATAACCTTTCAATCCTGCATGCAGTCGAATCACATACTCTGACTGTTCGAATCCATGCAATACTGCTGTTCGATTCCATGCACTTGATATTGAAACCTACAATACGGTTGTTGAATCCATGCAATATGACTGTTCGAAACCCTACAATACGGTTGTTGAATCCATGCAATACGACTATTCAAAACCCTGTAATACGGTGGTTCGATTCCTTACAATACGACTATTTTGAATGCTGCAAATACGTCTTTTCAAAGCTTTTCTGATCCTTCATATTCGACTGTTCAATTTCTTCAAATACGACTTTTCGAATGCTTTTTCGAAACTGCATATGTGATGCATCGAATGCTTTTTCAATCAAGAATATACAGCTGTTCTAGTGCATGACTAACACTTGTCAATCTGTAACTGCAGATCTGACATCAGTTACTTTTTACGTAACTGGCTGCATGATTTTCCTGTCTGCTTTTTCTGACACGTGTCACCTTGCATGCTTTTTTGGCTTTTACCCATAGCTATTACCTGTCGCGATATCGCGACACTTTCTGTAGCCGTACCATTCATGCCCTTGCTGTCATGAAATCGTGACCATTTTGGCTCTTGAAAGCTTTCCTTGCACCTTGTCGTGATATCGTGACACTTTCAACATTTGCTGACGTCATCCTTAAGCATGTCATGAAATCGCGACGCTTCTGGCTTCCAGCAGCTTTCCTTGCACCTTGTCGCGATATCGTGACACTTTCTGACTTTGACGTCATCATCATTCTTGTCACGAAATCGTGACACTTTCGACTTCACTGACTTTCCTTGCACTTTGTCGTGAAATCGTGACATTTTCAATTTCTTGATGTCATCCTCAACTTTGTCACGAAATCGTGAGCTTTCACTTCGTACACTCTTCTTTGCCGAAACTGAAAATGGAACATGTCAGAAATGGACGTTCTCTTCCGTACAATCTTCTTTGCCAGCGAAAATGGAACATGTCACGAAATCGTGACGTTCTCTTCGTACAATCTTTGCTTTATGCAGTAGCGAAATCGTGACAACTTTGTGCCTTGTGCTTTCGACTTGCTACATCTTTCAGTTTTGCAATTTTGATGGTAGCGAAATCGCTACACCTTTGTTTCCATACATTTTGTCATGCAGCGAAATCGCTACATCTTCTTGTTTGTGCCTTTTCACTTGTAGCGAAATCGCTACACCTTTGTTTTCTGCACTTCCTATTTGTAGCGAAATCGCTACACCTTTGTGCCATGTATTTCCATCATGCAGCGAAATCGCTACACCTTTGTTGCCATTCATTTCAACATGCAGCGAAATCGCTACACCTTTGTTCTTGAGCATTCTCTCTCCTCTTCGGGTCGCGAAAACCCGACGTGTCGCGATATCGCGACACTTTTCGTTGCAAGCTCCTTTCCTCCATTTATGTCATGAAATCGTGACATCTTTTCACCTTGCTTCCTTCTCTGCCAGCATGTCACGAAATCGTGACAGTTTGCCTTTCACTTTCTCTCTCCTCGGCCATGTCGCGAAATCGTGACAATTTTTCATGCACTTTCTCTCTCCTCGGCAATGTCGCGAAATCGCGACAATTTTTCTTGCATTTTCTCTCTCCTCGGCAATGTCGCGAAATCGCGACAATTTTTCTTGCATTTTCTCTCTCCTCTGTTTTGTCGCGATATCGCGACAGAAAACATGTCGCGATATCGCGACAGTTTTCTTCCTTGTCTTTTTCTGCCAATTTCTGAATCTGGGTCACCTCTGTTTTCCTTGAAATTCACTGCACTTGATCTGACTGACCTCTGAACTGCATCAACTACATCAATCTGTCTGTGTTGACAACAATGACAATACTTTTGCAATTCTTTTGCTGCACCTTGCTCAACAGAAGTAACTTTCACCTTGTAAAATATTTTTCCTTTTAGGACCACATAAATTAGTGTGAACTATTTTCAATGGTTCGGATGAAGAAAACTCTTTTGACTTGAAACTTGTTCTTGTTTGCTTACCATGCTGACATTGTGCATAAATTGTGATTTGGGGTATTTTTATCCTGGGTAAGTCTCTGACTGCCTATTTTTTTCCTGGGTAAGTTCAGATGACTCATTCTTCTATGCCATAACCAAATCTCATCCTATTGTGATAAGAAATATTGTTCTCCTTTAATTTTACTCAACATGTAGAGATTTTTTGAAGTTCTACTAGCATCTGCAATAAGCTTTCTTGTATTGGATTAATATTACATCTATTTGGGTGAAAGGTGACTGTATGACTATGATTACAAAGTTGAATTAAACTTTGTAAATTGTGCTTCAATCCCTTAACATACAATACATTTTTTGTCTTTTATTTTCCATTATCTAAACTCAAAGTCCATTTTCTAACAATTTTTACTGAAGCATTGTCACCAAATTTTACTAATCCTCCATTGATTTCTTTGAGTGAATGAAATTTAATTTTATCACATGTCATATGACTTGAAAAACCACTATAAACATACCACTAATTTTCCATATATTTTGCATGAAGGGTTGTTTGTACCAACATTGAATTCTCCTTTTCTTGTTCCTCTCTCCTTTTCCAAACTTTTGAGATTGTATTTTTTTGAGCCTTCTAATCTTCCTTATTTTTATTTGATTCAAGAAATACTATTTTACACCATTTGGCCTTGTTCCCAAAGTTATTACATTTGTAATAGATGATATTGTTATCCATGAGAGGTGCAAATGAATTGAAATTTCTATCAACATTATTTCTCACACGAACCAATAAATGTACAACTCTATGACCATATTTGTTAAATGAAAAATAGTAACCATGGAAGAAATTTTGTAACCTGTTAGATTTCCTTGAATGATATGGTTGCATGATTCTTCCTTTATTGTTTCTGTAATTGACTTTTTTCCATGATATTTTTTTATTTTCTTCCTCCTCAATACTTTTGTCTTTTAATATATCAGCATAGGTCATGGGCTCTTATTTCTTTGATATATTTGTTTCTTTTGAGCTTGACTCCTCTTTTTGTTTCCCTAACCTTATATTTTGCTATAAATTATCATTAGAATTTTCAAATCCCTTTCTTAGAGAGATAATTTCAAGTTCCAATATTTCACATTCTAACTCTTGTGCCTTTAACTATTTTGCCATATATTTTTCAATTTTCTTTACCTCTTTAACTTTCACCTTTAGGTTTGTGAGATTTTGTAGAAGCTTTATCTTTAGTTTCTCATCCTCTTGAATTTGAGCATTCGAACTTGAATTCCTCTTTCTAAATCTTCCCAAATTTCCAAGAGTAGCAATAATTTCCTCTTTCATGTCAACCATGGCTTCTTCTGTATTTTTTGTGGTCATGTGTGTTTTGTAGGATCTTCCTTCAAATTGTTAGGATTTTTATGAAAGAACCCACTCTGATACCAATTGAGGAACATAACCTTATACTGAGAGGGGGTGAATAGTATAAGATAAAACTTTTTACTTTTATATACAAATGATAACAACAATAATATCAAGGCATTAAATAATGCACACATCATCATACACATGAGAGACATTATTTAACATGGTTCACCCAATGTGGGTTAATTCCATGAAGAAAATATTTCTTATAAATTTTCTCAACAAATCTCTTGGAAACCAAATCCCTATTACAATGTTTATGGACATATGTCCAAAGGAGACACCAATCCCCGATGCTCAAGTTCCTGGATCTCTATCTAGAGGAGACCTCTATCCCCACTGCTTTGATTTGTGGGCCTATATCCATAAGATAACTCTATCCCATTTATTTTGGTTGGCTTCCAAATCCTATTCTCAACTCTACTTAACTCTGATAAAATATTCTCACAACTTTGATTAAATCTGCTCACAACTCTAATCAAATATGATCAAATACTTGTATTGATCTATCTCATACCTGCTCAAAATTCTACCTCAAACTTGCTCATAAGGCTACAATAAACTTTCTCACAAAACCTGCTTAGAACTACTCACAAGCCATCTATAAAATGCCTACTCAAAATAGCTCACAATGATGTTCTAGTTTGGTTACTATATTTGCTTAACTCTTCTCTAACACATGCTCAAAACTACTCATAATACATGCTCAAAACTACTCATAACACATGCTCAAAACTACTCATAACACTTGTTCAAGACTACTCATAACACATGCTTTATCATAATACTTCAGACATATTCTACCCATAATTCTTATTCAAGAACACATAGGAAATGATATGCAATATAATTTCACAATATGTTATTTCTAGTATCACTCAAGCCCTATGCACAAATTGCTTCACAAAATTAGTTTATTCATACTTGCTCACCCACATTCAATGTAACTCAAACCAATGCTCAAAAGTTTCACAAATTCATTCAAGCAATCGAGCACAATTTGTTCACAAACCCTAGATCAAATATTTCAAACAATGCACATATACAATCCTTATTTCTCCACCTTATTATTAAGAAATATTTTCTCAATCAAACACCTTAGATAAGGAGTAATGTCACCATACCTCTTAGATTTCTTTGATGAAGATGATCCCTCAAAACCTATCTCAAAATTTTATCTTTCTTATGCCACTTCAAGGATTAGTTAGCATAACACTTTTCAATTACCCACATGAAGAAAAACTCCTCTCAAAAGTTGTGTACAAAATAAAGCCTTACAACCTTTTTAATTTCCCAAAACAAGCCTTTATAGACAAAGATCAAAACCTTTCCAAATTTCTTTCACAATGCAAAATTACACACAATTATTAAACCTCAAATACCTTATAACTCGTACTTATAGGAGCCACTTGTAATTTTCAATATCACCATACAATAACCCTAAGTGCATACCATATTTTAATTTTACTTTCAATTTTTTGAAATTATTTCACTCTTATAAACCATACACATAATTTGAAATGTGCATATAGTAATTTTTAATTTTAATTATATCATGAAATAATTTAACCTTATGTCTCCCTACATAAAGCAATATGCACAACTAACAAAGAAAAAATAAACCTTATGCCTCCCTAGGTCAAGTGCTATGCATACCCTAATAAAAAAAAAAAAATTGTCTTACCTCAATTGTTGCCACTGTGACTCAAACCTCCACCTTTTGCTAGCCTGCATCCTAGTGCAATCTAGTCCACCACATGGGCTAGCTTCCCACACAAGTCTTGAGTGTGCAAACTTCTATTTGAATTGTTGCCCTACCTTGAACCTTGTGCTTTGTCCTTTCTTCTACCTCAACAAACA
The DNA here is from genome assembly GCA_028583015.1 of Wollemia nobilis. Taxonomy (NCBI): domain Eukaryota; kingdom Viridiplantae; phylum Streptophyta; class Pinopsida; order Araucariales; family Araucariaceae; genus Wollemia; species Wollemia nobilis. Next base: position 13,351,206 of record JAQPPZ010016436.1, on the reverse strand, counting down.
ATGCTTGTCTTTTTCTTCTACTTTCAATGAATGACATTGTCTTTCCTTCAACCTTTGCTCTCAGTGAACTGTGTTTGTATTTTTCCTTTGCTCTCAATAAAATTTTATTCATATTATCTTCTACCCTCACAAATGGAATGGTGTTGGTCTTCTCTTCACACTCTACCCTCACAAATGGAATGACACTGGTCTTCTCTTCTCACTTTGCCCTTGCAAATGGTGCTTGTATTTTCTTCACACTCTACTCTAAAAAAAATGACACTGGTCTCACTTTATGCCTTCGATGAACTATACGAAATGTGGATTCTCAAAAATAAACATGTTAAAATGATTTTATTTGCCTCTTTAAATATGCATTATGATTTTTATCATGATGTCGGCTCTACCTTTGTATTACCACCTTTTTAAATTTAAATTCTTGGAACCTTTGACAATTCAAATTTATTCTTTATTATAATATTTAACCTTGGTGTTAAATATTATAATATTTTTGCTTGTAGTCCTTTGTCAAATTAATTTATTTTTGAGACCTTTGTCCAAAGTAAACTTCTTAAACCTGTTTGTCCTTATTATTTATAATATTTAAACATAAATATTATAAACCCTTTCTTTACAACAATTTCCTTGCTTGAGATAAGCCTTGCCTTGCATAATTATTCAATCATAGAAGAATATTTTTGCCATACCAAAATATCTTTGACATCAAACTTTTGACATTAAACCTTTGACATCAATGACAACACAACATGCTCAATATTTCCAACAATATTCCCCTTTGTCATTGATGACAACCCTTTCTAAAATATTTTCTTTTTCTATCATCGAATTCAAAAATGCTCCCGCTTACTGATTTATTTCCCCCTTACTGATACTCTCCTCCTTTAACATCAATGGCAAAGGGACTCCTTTAGGGATAAAAATAAGTCTCTTAGCTCAGCCCCCTCACCACCTCCTCTCCTTGAGGTGATTAAGTTTGGTGTGGGAGTAAGACTACTCTGAAATTTCCTTTAAGATACTCAAAATTTTTGTTTGGAAGTGGCTTAGTAAATATGTTCACAATTTATTCCTTTTAGTAACATATTCCAATTTGAATTGCTTATCCATCACCTTCTCTCTCTAAAAATGATATTTGATTGGAATGTGCTTGGTCCTTGAATGCATCACTGGATTCTTTGAAATGTTTATGGCACTTGTATTATCACATAGTATGGATATGGTATGATCATGCTCTATTTTAAAATATTTTAAATTTTACTTCGTCCATAACACTTGTGTACAACAAGCAACTACTAAATTGTACTCTACCTCTACCATGGATAAGGATACTGATACTTGTTTCTTGCTTAGCCAAGAGACTAAAAAATCTCCAATAAAGAATGCTCCTCCACTTGTGTTTTTTCTATCATCAATACTACCTTCCCAATCTGCATTTATATATACTATGAGAATGAAGTTGTTACTTCTGGGATACCAAAGTCTAAAATCCATAGTTCCTTTTAAATACCTAAGAATTATCTTTACTGCCTATACATGTGTTTCATTTGGCGCTTCTTGAAATCTGGCCACTAGTCCCACTACCTACATTATATATGGTCTTTTATCTATGACATATAGTAAGCTATGAATCATAGATCTATACATTGTCTGATTTAGCTCAGGATATTCATCATATTTACTCAACTCACCGTTTTGCAATCCTCCAATTTGATTTTTTTAATATTTCTTGTATATAGTTAGTTTTTGATAGAAATACACCTTTTTCTAATTATGAAATTTGTAGTCCAAGGAAGGACAAATCACCAAGCATTGCAATTTCAAATTCATTTTGCATACACTTTGTAAAATTTTGACACATCTTATCATAACTACCTCCAAAAATAATATCATCCAAATAGACCACCACAATCAACAAGTCATTTCCTTCACTTTTTATGTATAAATTGTTGTCAGCTATTCCTTTTATGAAACCTTGTTCTTGAAGATACTTATCCAACCTTGAATACCAATCCCTAGGGTCTTGATTTAATCCATAAAGAGCCATATTTAGTCTGCATACATAATATAGCTTATCAGTTAGGTTGAACCCCTTAGGTTGCTCAATGTAGACCTCTTCTTATAAGAAGCCATTGAGAAATGCTGATTTTACATCCATTTGATATACTTTGAAGTTTTTGAAACTTGAGAATGCTAAAAATATTCTTATGTTCTCAAGTCATGCAATAGGAGAAAATATTTCATCAAAATAAATTCCTTCAACCTGTGCATAGCCTTTGAATACCAGTCATGCTTTGTTTCTGAATACCTGACCATATTCATTTAACTTATTATTGTAAACCCATTTAGTGCCAATTATATTCTTGTCTTTTGGTCATGGTACAAGTTCCTAATTCTCACCTATTTCTATTTGATTCAACTCTTCATCCATTGCCTTGACCCAATATTTATCTTCTCTTTCCTCATTGAAATACTTGAGCTCGATTTTAGATACCAAATAAATATTTGCATGTTCACTTGTTCCTATTATCTTCCTCCTTGTTTGTCTTTCATTTGGATTCCCAATAATTAGATCTCTTGGATGATTATTTTACACATACCTAAATGGATTCTTAGGTGGTTTTCTTTGTGTTTCATCTTCTTCTAATTCTTCACCTACTTCTTCTTGGGAACTTTCTTCTTCTTGATATAAAATTTCTTGAGTTGGTTCTCTTCACTCTATTTGTTCATTGACTATTACATTTGTACTTTCCATAATTGTATGTGTCCTTTTATTGTAGCATTTATAGGATTTTCTCTTAGTGGAATATCCAAGGAATATACCCTCATCACACCTTGAATCAAACTTAATTTTTTCTCTTCTCATCTAATGTAGCATTTGCCTTTAAAAACTCTGAAATACTTTACAGTAGTTGGTCTTCCTTTCCAAAACTCATATGAATTTTTGTGATGATTTAATCTCACTTGAGCTCTATTGATTATATATATATATATATATGTACAAACTTCATCTTTCCAAAATCCATTTCAAATCTTAGACTCACTTAGCATATATCTAGCCATATTCTTGATAGTTATGTTTTTTCTTTCAACTACTCCATTTTGTTGTGGAGTCCTTGATGCTGAGTATTCTCTTTTTATTCTATGTTGTTCATATAATTATATGAATTCACCTAAAGTGAATTATCCTCCTCTATTTGATCTTAGACACTTGATATTTTCACCTGTTTCATTTTATACTAAAACCTTAAATTCTTGAAACTTCTCAAAAGATTTTGACTTTTCTTTTAAGAATGTCGTCCAAGTCATTATGGAAAAATAATCTATAAATAGCATGAAGTAACTTTCACCTTGTAAACTCTTTATCCTTGTAGGACCACATAAATCAGTGTGAACTAGTTTCAATGGTTCGGATGAAGAAAACTCTTTTGACTTGAAACGTGTTCTTGTTTGCTTACCATGCTGATATTGTGCACAAATTGTGCTCTGGGGTCTTTTTAGTCTAGGTAAGTCTCTGATTGTCTATTTTTTGCTTATTCTTACTATGTTTTCAGAGTTTAGATGACCCATTCTTCTATGCCACAACAAAATCTCAACCTGTTGTGACAAGAAATACTTTTCTCCTTTAATTTCACTCAACATATAGAGATTGTTTGAAGTTCTACTAGCACCTACAATAAGCTTTCCTGTATTGGATTTTTTGATCTCACATCTATTTAGATGAAAGGTGACTGTGTGCCCCTGATCACAAAGCTAACTTACAATTAGTAAATTGTGCTTCAATCCCTTAAAATACAATACATTTTGTATCTTTGATTTTCCATTATCTAAACTCAAATTCCCTTTTCCAACAATTTTTATTGAAGCATTATCACCAAATTTTATTGATCCTCCATTGATTTCTTTGAGTGAAATAAATTTACTTTTGTCACTTTTCATGTGACTTGAACAACCACTTTCAACATGAAAGCATGAGGATACAGAATAAAATAGCGTACCGTGTGTGATGCAAACAAAAGCATACAAAACGCTAAGTTCTACGAATGAAGAAGGACTAAAGTGCATGAAAAGGGAAAACAAACAAACTGAAATGAGATATAAAGCAAATGTAAAGTGCAACCCTTTATTTTATTAATTTTTCTTTGAGATCAGGTTACAATAAGTCTCCTTCCTTTTTATGGGCTAGGAGCGTTAGATATAGTTTTGTTTACACCACGGATGGTACGTTCCCCTTCGGGATCTTCTACGTGCCCACATTTGAAATGGGCGGGCCAAACGTCACCATCGCTTGCATGAATGCACCTGTAGTTCCTTGCTATCCCTTCAGTATTTGAGATATTGCACTCAAAGAAACAGAAAATTATTAATAGCACTTGCAGATTAAGGGAAACATGCAATCCCCAAGGCCTCCGGTTAATGCATGCATGAAATAATTCAAATGGTAATCAAAACATGTCAGAATAAGATGAAATTTGGACAGAATCATGCAAACACACTCATGAACATACTACAAAAATAATAGTCAAGAAATATGATGTATATTTCTAATCGCTCTGAGGTGGGACGATTAGGACTATCATAAAACATCAGAAAGCAACCCCCTAAATGTCCCCTCTAGTGGCATCCAAAACACCTACAAAGTTGGGGTTAAGCAGAATAGGGTATTTTGAGACGATCTAGAAGGTCATATTTTGTATATTTTGCCCCCACTACCCTATATTCGAAGATGCTCCCTGTATGTTAATGAAAGCAAAAAATAATGAAAACACAGTCAAAACTCATCAGAATGGCATGAAATTTGAATGGAAACATATATGAATGACGTGAAATAAGATGCAAAAGAAACAATAGGAAAATCTTCCAAATATTTATAATCACTCCGTGGTGGGGCGATTAGGACTGCAGTAGTACGGGGGGCACCCAGGGGCAAGATGCCCGCCATTTGGGGCTTGGTTTCGACACCAATCCACTTGGGATGGGTCCAAAACCTCCTAGGGGGTTGTGTCAAAATATTGGGTGGCGTATTGTGGCAAATTATTTGGTTTTTGGGTCCATATTGTGCTTCTAATTTTCACCCAATAACCTCCCTTCCAAAAGAGAGATCAAGGATGTAAAAGGCACAAGTGAGGGGTGAGGACATAATTCGGTAGCACTTCGTTGCTCCAAATGGTCCTGCTCTGTCCATTTTTGGGGTGAGAAGACACCATTTTATAGACCTGAGGGTCTCTAATGAATGAGCATGTAGAGGTGCCACTTGGCCATCATGCCTTTCCAAGGGAGAGAAGATCCCTCCTTGATTAAGGGCTCCATGACTGCCTCTATGACTGCCTAGTTGAGCTCAAAAATGCTTACTCGCACTCCCATGCATTGAAGGTGGAGTTGAGTGGTGGATCTGAGCTGTCATTTTTCAAGGTTTGACCTTTTGTCCATAAAACCTGCTATTCGTCCCACCTTGGAGTGAATGCTACTAATCATCCTAGGATGGGACGAATACTAGTTTGTAATCATCCCAGGATGGAACGAATATGGAACAGAGTGCCTGAAAGGTTCTAAATTGACCTCTGACATTCCAAAACTACTTAGGAAGTGGTTAGGACCACTGTTTAACCTCTAGGAGCTACCTTAGGGGTTGTGTATGTCAATTCGATCAGTGCTTATCATCATATAATCAAATTGGTGTTGTTTTGGTGTCTACAGATGCCCATTTTTGGGATGCGTTGTGCATGGTGCAGTGCTGAGAAAAAATAGATAAACAAAGCACTAATGATTAGGGTTTCTTAGTAACCTAACCAAATTTTAATACCCCAAGTATGGAAAGGGCACGCATTCTTGAATCCTTGCTTTTGATGAGCTAAGGATCTTAATTCAAGTGTTAACCTTTTTCGGTGAGGTGTTACTTGGTCTTTGACATTATTTAGTCATGAATAGGCAAAGGGCGCAACCTTTTTGTCTATGGGAACCTTGAGTTCATGATTTATGAATACCAAGTGTTTGATCAGCTTGTGATTATTGCTTGTTTGCTACCCAAAGTAGGAGCGTGATTGTCTTTGCCAATGATTCTTTGAATGCATGCCATTTCTTTGATTGGGTGTGCATTTGTTGATTGGTGACTAAGTGTGACTACCCCCTCAAGCGACGAATCGATGAGGGAATTACTGACATGAGAAAAGTGATGAGGCACTTAACCCAATATGACTTTTTTAAGGGTGCCTTCAATTGTTTTTCATTGATCGCTTATGCAGTTTCCCAACAATCTGACCTATTTTTGGTGGGTTTTAACCCTTTTTATGACGCCTTTTGGGGATGAAATTCTCGAAAATCCATCCTCCCATGGAGTGGTACGGCTATGGTATCCTTCTTAGGGAGTAGGATAGTGAGGATTTGTGACCCAAATGTCAGTTTTGGATGCCTTGAAGTGCAGGCACAAAGGTGCCTTTGTTCGGTAATTTTATTGCTATTTTTGGGTGGGTTTGGACCCTTTTTGTGATGCCTTTTGGGGATGAAATTCTTGAAAATCCGTCCTCCCATGGAGAAGTCCAGATATGGTAGTCTTCTTAGGGAGTAGGATAGTGAGGATTTGTGACGTCAATGTTAGTTTTGGATGCCTTGAAGCATAGGCGCAAAGGTGCCTTTGTTCGGAAATTTTATTGCTCTTTTTGGTGCATTTTGGATGCATTTTTTGCTGTGTGTGGTTTTATTTCTTTGTAATCGTCCTAGGGTGGGACGAATACCAGTTTTGTAATCGTCCGAGGGTGGGACAAGCACTAACTAGATCGCTCATCCCAGGGTGGAACGATTACAGGCATAAGAGCCTATATAAGGGCCAAAACTAGGTTTTGGGCTCATTTATTTTTTTTTTTTTGGCGATTTGGAGCTATGAGGAGGAGTTCGAGTCTGCATAGCGGAGCACTATCGAGATTTTATAGATACCATGAGTGCACGGACCGGATCGTTGAGTGGCAAATCCGAGGCAAGACCGATAGGTGCTCCTTCTATTTATTTTTTTTATTTTTATTTTTTTGTTAATTATAGTGTTTGTATTTATAGCGGGTTTTAACAAGGATCCCAAAACCTGATTACATAAGAAATGGTCCTAGGGCATCAATCCCTTGAAACTGAACACCAAAATAGAAATTTTGCCCAGCGGTAACAGTAAGCATGAAACAATCCCTCTCAGCGGGAAATAAACAAATAAGAAAGAAAGTAGTTTTGGAGATCCCGCCCGGTGAGAGTAGCCAAAAACCACCATCGAGAAGATCCCGCCCGACGAGAAGCAAAGAAAAACCGTTACAATAAAATCCCGCCTCGCGGGAAGCAGTCAAAACCACCACAAATAGTCCCGCCTAGTGGGAAGCAACAGGGAAATCCCACCATCCAGGAAACCAGCAGAAAAGAAAGGATCCCACCTCGCAGGAAAACCAGTAGATTTGGCGGATCCCACCCTGTGGAGAAACCATCCCGCCTACCGGGAAAATAATTCGTTCAGTGAGAGCCATCCTGCAGGAAGCTGACAGCTAGCACAGAGAGGATCCAGCCCATCAGGAAGTGACCAGAGAGTTGCACCACAAGGAACCCGCCCCGAGAAAACAGAAGAGGATCCCAGCAGCAGGGACCAAGAATCCCATCCAAGCACAAAGCCCACCGAGGATTCGCAAGAAAAGAGGGAAGCTGTCCAAACCCTAAAACGTCACCTCCACCGCACTGAGAAATGTAGGGGACCAGATCCATGCGAATAACCTGCAAAAAACCCCAGGGGGAAGCCTGAGGGAAAAAGGGAAGGGATCCCCAACCAAAAAGGGATCCCTGGGAAGCACCAGTCTGAAAAAACAACCAAGGAAACCCTAGCCGGCCGGGAGGGGCGCAGATAGTGGAAAAGGATCTCCCCCCAGGAGATCATCTACAAAAAAACACTCCCCGGGAGGGATGACCTAGATTGAACCAGGGAGCGGCAGGAACCAGGAGCCATGGGAGGGGGAGCAGGGGAGGGACCAGAGCCCTTCCCTCTCTACTTTCTTCCCTCTCATATTAAAACTATTTTTAGATATCATTATGTAAATGATATCTTTTTTATTTTGTATTTCGTTTTTTCATTTTTGTATTTTTCGTTTTTGTATGGGAGGGGGAGCAGGGGAGCAAAATCATAATTAATTTATTTTGTATTTCATTTTTTCGTTTAAACTAATATCAAAACCCTAGTTTAATTGTTTTGTATTTGTATTTTGTGTGGCATTTGTTTAAACTAAGATCAAAACCCTAGTTTAAATATTTTGTTGTTTATGATTTATTTTTTTAAGTTTTAAACTAAGGTTGAAAACCCTAGGTTAAAAAAAATTGTTTTTATTTTGTTTTTTTTTGTTTAATAGAGTTAAAAACCCTAGGTTAAAGATTTTGTTATTGTTTTATTTTTTGTTTAAACTAGCATTAAAAAACCTAGGTTTAAAAATTTCATTATTGTTTTGTTTTTTTGTTTAAACTAGAGTTAAAAACCCTAGGTTACAGATTTTGTGGTTATTTTATTTTTTGTTTAAACTAGAGTTAAAACTCTAGGTTTAAAATTTTTTTTATTGTTTTGTTTTTTTGTTTAAACTAGAGTTAAAAACCCTAGGTTACAGATTTTGTTGTTATTTTATTTTTTGTTTAAACTAGAGTTAAAAACCCTAGGTTTAAAATTTTGTTGTGATTTTGTTTTTTGTTTAAACTAGAGTTAAAAACCCTAGGTTAAGTGTTTTGTATTTTGTTTAGACGAAGGTTAAAAATCGTAGTCAATTTTTTTGTTTTTTTTTAGTTTAAACTAAGGTTAGAAACCCTAGGTTAAAATGTTGTTTTTATTTTGCGTTTGTTTTTTATTGATTTTATTTTTTTGAATGTTTGCACTGTACATTTGGTTAATGTTGCTGTACAATTTATTAAACGTTTTTGTTTGTACAGTTTGTATCTTTTACTGTATATTTATTTTAGTGTTGTACAGTTTTATTTGATGATCTGTACTTTTACTATATAGTTTCTCTGTACTTTGTTTTTCTGTATTTTTTTGTTTTTTTTTTTGTGTCTATATAGTTTTATTTGAATTTTAGAATGTGTTTGTTGTACAATTTATTAATTGTTTTGGCATTACAGTTTTTTTTGTTTTTGTTGTCATGTTTTAATGTTTTTTTGTTGTTTTGTTTTGTAGGTGGTGAAGAGTCGGTACCGTCAGCCGATGGTATTCTCTGACACACGGGATGCGCTGACTATGGCGGACTGGGATTGGCTTGATGCCCTTGGGCTCAAGCAGGTGACTCGGTTAGAGCCTATGGTGGGGGATTAGGCATATCTGACTGCCTTGATCAACTTATGGTATCCCCGCACCAACACATTTCATCTCCCAACAAGGGAGATGACAGTGACTCTGGAGGACATTTATCATATTCTATGGATTTTGATAGACGGGCTGCACATTCGGACGACTCCTCATGATCAACGAATAGCAGTGTTGACACGGTGCTTTGGGAATGCAACGAAGATGGGGCTGGATGAGGCGATGGAGAGGGCAGAGGAGGACTGCTTGATTGGCAATACTTTGGTGCAATGGTGTCTGGAGAAGGGTGTGTTGGGGGTGAGGCATGCACTGCTCATGACTCTCATTTCCAACATGTTGCTTCCTAACTCCTCAGGTGTAAGGTTCACTTCGAACCTGCTTGAGGTGGTGTTTAGAATTGTGAAGTGTCCGACCTCAGCACTACTGATTATGAGGTGGGGTCAAAAATTACTGGCACAACTTTATGATGAGCTGTACGAGGTCCACTGTCGGAGGTGGAAGGGGATTGTATGCAGCTACCTGTTGCAATGTTGGGGGTGGAAGCACATAGCTATGGAGCGGCCATAGGGTTTGTCATGGACCACTCGAGCAGAGATGGTGGACAGGGAGATTGGTTATGCGGATCTGTGGCATAGGTCAAAGGAGCATGGGCAGAGTCGATAGTGGGTAGGTGACGTTAGTCACTACACTAATGCCTTCTCATGTCTTGCTCCTAGGGAGGTGTGCTGATGGCCATACTAGGACTGTCCAGCTTGACCTGAGGCTAGAGAGTGGCTCTGATTAGTGCATAGGAGGATATGGATGATCGGGCGACACGAGACAGAGTAGGAGTACTTCCCATATGTTTGGGTGACTCGATAGTTTGGGGTGTGCCAGGGATTGCCTGGTGAGCCCTTGATCTATCGACATTGGGGCAACGAGAGGACTCTGGCTTGGCTAATCATTAAGCTGCTAGATGATGAGTCAGATACAACGGTTGATGTCCCTGATGTGGACAATGTCTGGGTGATGACTGAGTACGACCAGTGGTGGATGATGCTGTGATGGCGGGGGGGAGGGGCCTCTAGGATGTTTGGATGCGACAATAGCAGGCAGTGAGGGTGCAGAGGCACCAAGGGAGGGTTTTGGGGCTCCACTCGATGATGCAAATATGGTGGAGGTTGATGACTTTAGTGGGTATGATTCAAGAGTTCTGGAGTAGTGGGTTCCAGAGTACCATGTCGTTATGGAGATGCCTATGCCTCATACAGTCCCAGAGGGTATGGAGGTGAGGCTTCACGTTGAGATAGAATGATTTGAGGATCTACTACGGAGATGAGATGAGGAGCATGGGGATGTTCTACAGGAGAGGGATCTCCTACGAGCTCAGTTGATAGAGCAGGAGAATGCATTGGTTGTGTACCATCGACAGGATGGGGACACAGATGCTTCATGGGAGATGGATCTACTATGGACTCAGCTGGCACAGTGCGATGACGCATTGGCTACATATCGTCGGTGGGATGTGGATTGGGTCTGGCATTGGTTGGAGTTGGAGGTAGATATTATCCTCCTCAATGGGTAGTTACCTGAGCTCACTAGAGGTGGATCATCATGTCGAACTAGAGATAGTGAGACTGAACAGTTTGCTTCCTATCGTGGCATGCGAGTGGATGAGGGTAGCGCTAGTGGGCATGATGCAGGGGCTGGCAGCAGCTACCCTGAGAGGTCTCATAGGACCCACACCACTAGGGGTAGTTCCAGTCACATCAATCCTACGTGATCATGGTGGCCGACTCCATAGGATTGGGGTTTTTTAATTTTTTTGATTTTTTGTGAGGTCCGAGGACCGTTTTATTGTAGCCTACGAGCATTTTGATGATATATATACATGACTTTAATTTTGTTTATACACTTGTCATGATTTATTGTTACTTTTATGCACATTAATTTAGTTGATGTATGCATATGTTATTATGAATGTGACTGCTTCTAATTATATGATGTATGCATATGGAATGGATGAAATGATTTGGTGATAACTTGGCAGTGGCATCATAGACTATACAAGATTTTTTGGATTTTTGTACTATGTGATGATTTTATGGAATGACTTTGCATGTGTAATTTTTTATTTTGTATTTTTTGATGGTGATGTAATAATGGAATGTGCTACAGATGTGCTAAAAATGTAGTTTAAGATTTTTCTAAGATTCAGATGTTTTAACTAACCAGCCAAGACTATACATTTATCTTACAAGACTTTGGAACAAGGTACGAATCAGACTTGAGTTTGACCAAGTTATTTTACATCCTTGTGTGTGCGATTGAATTTATTTATGTGGTATTTGTCAAGATACCGCCAGTGCCAGATAGGCTGTCAACCAAACCTGTACTAAGGATCACCTAATTAGCTCCACTAACTCCTTTTTTGTATTTAGTAGGATTAATCTACGATGCAATCTAGGATATATTGTCATGTGGGAGGTTTTCCACCATGCTCATCCACATGCAAACATTGATCTATACACAGTTTTAATGCAATAGATATATCATCATGCGGGAGGTTTACCGCCAGTGACCGATAGGCTATCCACCAAACCGATACTGAGGATCACCTCATGACCTTTCGAATGCTGAGAGTTCCAGGGATTCAAGTTCGACTCCCTTATTTTCTTTATTTTGATTGGGATACTTGCTCGCCTATGTAGTGATATAAATCATTGTTTATTTTTGTTTTTTTGTTTTTTTTGTTTTTTTTTGTTTTTTGTTTTCTTTTGAGCAAGGGATTTGAATATTGAGTGATGAGAATCACTATTGCTTGTGCTTTTTGATGTATTCACTTTGTGGGTTTGGATATCAAACTTTGGAGTTTGTATTTTGACTTTTGTAATTTTTTATGTTTGCAACCCTTTGAGCATTTTGGGATTCTTAGGGAATTGGGTAGGGAATATGCTTGTCCTTTTGCCAAATATCAGCATTCTTGGGGTCATTCACATAGGGGGATGAGCAAGATAACTGTTTCACTTATGGTAACCTAGCCTGCTATGCAGGTTTCATCTTTCATTCACACAACTTGGGAATTTTTATGTGTTTTAACTTGTGTTGGGATGCTACATAACAAGGTGTGATCCAAGTAAAACTCTACCTTTGTAATATATGTCTAACTTTGTAAAGTTTTTGGCTAGAAATCTAATGACAGTTGAATGACGAAAGCCTTGAATACATTAGAAGACAATTGATTATGAGATGGTGAAAAATGTGGATGGTGTTTATTTTTGTTGGACTATTTACAAAATAGACAAATATGGAAAATGATGGAGTTGCTGAGTCATTATAGTCTATGGTGCATTTTACCTGTATGACCAACAAATATGCAATGTATGTTTATGATGCCTAATGCAACTTTTTTTTTTTTTTTTTTAAGAGTATGCATGGAAGTGAGATGCAATTTTTTTTGTTATTTTTGATTATTTTATTGTTTTTGAAAATTCTTTATGGTTGGTTTATCCCGAGTGGGTTTGGTCCAAGTGATTCTTTCGGATCCTTGGATGTTTTGACCAAAGGGATTATAGATACCTTTGGGGCATTTTGGGAGTGACCAAGCGGTTGTGGGAATCCTTGGAGCTTTTGGGGTGACCAAAGGGTTTATATATACCTTTGGGGCATTTTTGGGTTGACCAAGCAATTGTGGGAATCCTTGGAGCTTTTGGGGTGACCAAAGGGTTTATAGATACCTTTGGGGCATTTTTGGGTTGACCAAGCGATTGTGGGAATCCTTGGAGATTTTGGGTTTGACCAAAGGGATTATGGGCACCTTTGGGGCATTTTTGGGTTGACCAAGCGATTGTGGGAATCCTTAGAGATTTTGGGGTGGGTCATGGCTCTTTTAAATGTGGAATGGCCTCAAATGACTGATTTTCAAGGGTTCTAGTTCCTTGATTCCTTCAAGAGAGGTGAGCCGATATGTTCTAGGTCCTATTTTACTGTCGATGACATAAGGATCTAACCAATTTTCTGTGAACTTGTCCCATAAATGGGGTGGCAAGTTAGAATTTTGTTGGTTCTCTTTTAAGACCAAGTCACCAACCTGAAAATCCCTTAGGTGAACTTTCATGTTGTATGCTTTCTTAAGTCGCTCTTGATATATGTAAATGCTCGAGAGCATTGACGCATCATTGGTCGAGCAATGTAAGTTGGTCTAATCGAGCCTACCACGTAGTGTCATCATCGATGAACTCTTGCATTGATATGTGCACGGAAGGTATTTCCAACTCGAGAGGCATGATTGCCTCAAAGCCATACACCAACAAAAATGGAGTTGCCCCAGTGGGCGTCTGAATGCTAGTGTGATAAGACCAAAGAGTAAGTGGGATTTGAATGTGCCAATCCTTATGACTATCTATGATGGTATTTTTAAGGATAGAAACTAGCATTTTGTTTGATGCCTCTACTTGCCCATTTGCTTGCGGATAATAAGGTGTCAAAAAACTATGCTAAATTTTGTACTTTGTTGTCAAAGCACGCACATCTTTGTTCTTAAATGACGTCCCATTATCGAAGATGATCTTGGATGGAATACCAAAATTACATATGATGTTATGTAAAATGAACTCCATAATGCGGGTCCCCATCATAGAGGTAAGCAGAATTGCTTCCATCCACTTGGTGAAGTACTCTGTGGCCGTTATGATAAACATGTGACAGCTTGATGATGTAGGGGAGATATTTTTGATTATATCTAAGCCCCATTGCAAAAATGGCCAAGCCGATTGGATCGGCTGCAAGGCCTGAGAAGGTACATGTGTCAAATTAGCATGGTGTTGACATTTCATGCACTTCCTTACATATGCACAACAATATCTCTCTAAATATGTCCAATAATATCCTATGCAAATAATGCACTTTACAATGGCCATACTGCTGATGTGGCCACCACATGTACCATCGTGCGCTTGGGTGATCGCCCAAGAGAACTCCTTCTGGTCCAAGCAATGGAGTAGGATCCCTTCATAGATTTGACGGTACAAAATGTCTCCCAGCAAGGCATGTTTTTTTGCTTTCTACTTGAATGATATTTTCACGGCATGCATCAATCCAAGTGGGAGATTACCTAGCTTGAGGTAGTCTCTTATCGGTGTGTACCAATCCTACTGATTAGAAACCTTGATGGTATGAATGGCCAATCCCTCTTGAAGTTTATCCCTAGAAAAATCTGAGCAGGAATGAACCTGTAAAAATAGCATTGTGTTGCTATCAAGGGGAACAGGGGAGAACAAGGACCCCTAGTTGGCGTGATTCAGACTATCATGGATTCAAGAGAACTTATGCTGAGATGGTTCAATTTGGATCAGGTTGATTCCTGGCGTTAGGTCAGAGCTTGCACACTCCATCATGGATTGCGATAATTTTTTGACTTGAATGGTTGTCATATCACTAGAAGGGTCTTTCGGGATTAGTGACCCCAAGGAGGCCATAGTGTCTACAAAATGATTCGATGATCGAGGGAGTGCCTTGATGTCATACCATTCAAGTTTTGCCAAGAATGTATCCATAAGGGCTTTGTAGGCCTACAAAAGTGGGCATTTGCATTGGAATACCCCTTTCACTTGGTTGAAAATTAATAGTGAATCACCAAATATGTTCAAGCATGTGATGTTCATGGTGATGGCTATCTGAATACCTATGAGCAAGGCTTCATATTTGGAATTGTTATTGGTGCATGGGAAATCAAGTTTAAATGATAGAGGTATTGGAGCCCCTTGTGGTGTGAAAAATGTGATTCCTATGCCACCCCCTTGCTCACATTTAGAACCATCAAAAAATAGGGTTATGTCGGCCTATGACTCAGTCTCATTAGAATCTAACGATTCTGAGACATTGAAGACCCCATCATCGGGTAGTTCTACGGTCAGAGGCTGATCATCTTCGAGAGGACCCTCTGCTAGTTGATTGAAAATGAATCGACCTTTGATGGACTTTTGTACAATGAATTTGATGTCAAAATCCATCAACAACATGATCCATTTCATCGTGCGGCTACTGTGATAAGTATGACTCATCATGTATCGTAATGGATTCTCCTTAGACACAACATACGTCGTATTGATTAGAATGTAGTGGCATAGATTTTTGGTGGTAAATACCATTGCTAAGCATAGCTTATCGACGTATGCATAGTTAAGTTCATAACTGACCAGGGTGCGGCAAAGATAGTAAGTAGCCTATTATTTATGTTGTTCATTTTTCTAGGCTAGCATGGCACCCAGTGCCACCTCAGTAACTGAGATGTATAAGTAGAACGGCACTCCTGGTCTAGGTGGTGCCAATACTGGCGATGAAACTAAGTATTGTTTAATTTCATCGAAGTCTGACTGGCACTCGTCATCCCAGTGAAATGCTACCCCCTTATGTAATAATTTATTCATGGTTCAACACTTGTCAGATAGCTACGCTATGAAGTGCTTGATTGATGCGACATTTCCCTGTAATCTTCTAAGCTTCTTGATGGTGGTGGGATGGAGCATCTCAAGGATTACCTTGAATTTATGTGGATCTTCCTCGATGCCTCATTTTGAGACTATGAAACCCAATATTTTTCTAGATGTGATGCCAAATACGCACTTCTTGGGGTTCAATCTGACTTTGTGTTCGATGAGACGATCAAGGATATTGCTTAAGTCATCGAGATGATCTGGGCGCAAAAGATATTTGGCCAACAAATCATCCATATAGTCTTCCAAATTTTTATGCATGTGATCATGGAAGATGTATGTCATAGCACGTTGGTAGGTGGCACCAGCATTTTTATTGCCAAAGGGCATGACCTTATAACAAAATGTCCCCCAAGGCGTTGTGAATGCCATTTTTAGTTGATCCTCGGGATTGATATGAATCTGGTTGTATCTCGAGAAACCATCCATGAGGGAAAGCATTTCATGGCCTGATGTAGTGTCTACCATTACGTCGATGCTAGGCAAGGGTAAATTGTCCTTGGGACTCACTTTGTTTAGATCTTGAAAATTGATGGATATGCGAATCCTCCCATTTGGCTTCTTGACGGGTACCATGTTGGACAACCATGGTGGGTAATCCATGTATATGACAAACTGTGCATCTAATAACTTTTGTAGCTCATATTTTACCATTAAGGCTACTATTGGGTGCATCTTACGTAGTTTTTTCTTGACTAGCTTGACTATCGGATCAAGCGTTAGATTTTGCGTGACTAGCTACAGGTCTAGCCTTGGCATGTCTTTGTAGGACCATGCAAAAATATCCTTCTTCTCTTTGAGAAGGGCAATGTAATCAGATTGCTCTTCAGGGGATGGACTTACCCCCAATTTGATGATTTATGGATTCATTGGATCAAATCCGATGTCTACGTCAGTCATCTCTTCGACTGGCATGTGGAACCCGTCCTCCAACTAGTGTGGAGTTGGGATCAGGTGGATATCATTTGTTGAATTTAGATCTACGTTTGGAACGTCGGGTTCCTCTTCAGCATGGAAGATATCCTGAGTTGGTCTTGGGGTGAAATGAAGCATCTCATCACGAGGCCAATACTCTAATGGATATGGTGGTGAGTTAGCATGATCTTAGTCTATGGTATCTATGTTTAGATGCAATGGTCATGCTAGATCGACTGGATTGTGGATGGGGGCATTTAAGTCAATGGATATCATGTTGATGAAGTGAATTCGGTCTCCATTATCATGTGGGTGGTGACTCAAACATCCTTGGTGATCTTTGTGCTCTGGATCTAGCTCTGTGGGTATTGGCACAAGCGGATCGGCCCTATGTATAGATAAAAGAATAGGGTCTACCCTTGGCACTGATGGCTCTATAGAGTCTATGGGCGGAAGGTTCTCTCTGTATGCCTAAAGTGGTGGATGCAGCACTTGGTCCAATTGTGCTTGGTTTAGGTGCCACCTATGCCTTGGCATCATGTTTAGCTCTCCAAACATGTCATCAATGTCCATGGGGTATTCTCATTATTGTTGCTGCATGTGGTTGAGATATGCCATCTCATTATCATATTCATAATCACTGTCAGATATCCATAGGCCTTCATTGGCTCTAATAGCTATTTGCGGAATGTGGGGCTCGCTTTGCTTGAGCAAGTTAATTTGGTCCCATCGGAGTTGTTCTGCTCTCTGTAGAAGGACCTGATTCTCTTGAGGTGGCATTTGCCCGATTGGAGCATTCAAGGGGAACATCATCATGAAGTTCTCCTAATATTCATCTATGGGCATCACTTGCAAGTGATTGTTGTAGGACTCGAAAGGTTCCCAAGGTGCTACCTCATACTCTGACTCATCTTCTAAAGATCCTTATTGGCCTTGTCTATATCCCATTTGGAGGCAAGTTCCTAAAATTTCCCCTTTCTCAATAAAATGGGAGGAATTGTTGATACCCACAAGGTTGGTTGTTAACAATGGGAGATAATCCCCCAATGTGTATGTTGTGTTAGGATTGGCATATGGATCTTGTGCCAACCCATCCTTGGTGCCTAGACCTAGGCCTTGCATGTTCTCTACCAAGATGTCAAGGGGTAGAGGGTGGTTGAAACCTACTCCTGATTTATCATATGGCATCTGATATCTTGGTTGACATAGAATGCGCACTCCTTGTTCATATCTGCCTAACCCATATCCATGCCAATTACATTGGCCAAGGTATTTCAAAGTGAAGTCTAGGTTGGATAGATAGTTGATATTCTCAGCAAAGGGCTCTTCGTCTTCTTCCTCTTGTAGGTAAGGTTCAATATCGTTGTCGAGGCCCCCATATACAAAATTTGTTTGATTTTGTGGGTAGCCCAAAGGGACAATAGTTCCGATGGGGAGATGATGTCTCCCCATGTCCTGCATGGATACAAGCGTGGGTGTTGCTACAATGTTCCACACTAGATACTCCCCCAGGACTGTATTGGCCATCTCAATGGTGATCGTTGGTAGTTGAGGTGGAGGGAATGGGAGTCTTCTTGAGTCCACTCTATGTTAGGTGAACTAGGCATCTCAACTTCCATTTGGCTAGGCACCTCTTCCGTAGATATGGTTAAGACTGATGGTGGTGCCTCTTCCAAGGGTTTCTTCCCATTGTCCTTCGGTGTGGCCAACGTAGGTGGCATCATTAGTGAAGGACCAAATGATGAATATGGACTCGACTAGGGATTTGAGGGACTTAACAACGGGGATGTATGTGGAATCAGACCCTGTTTGGACAGATTCAACTAAAAGTCCAAATGTGTCGATGGAATGGTCAATTGTGGCATCAGCTACACCGCATTACAATACTTTAAGGGCTTTAAGTTTGTCGGCACTACATGCACTTGCCCTTCGTATGTGTACTTTAGGCATTTATGGGCTATTGAAGGGATGCACTTCATTTCCCTAATCCAAGGTTGGCCTAGCAAGATATTATAGGCCATCTCACCTTCCAAGATATGGTACAATGTAGGAATAGTATTTTGTCCCGCTTGGATGGTTAGGACAATTGTGCCAACCGTTGAGCATATCGTGTCATTAAATTCTCGAAGAGTATAGGTGGAGGCCACAATATGAGATGCTGGCAACTTGAGGTGTTTCAATTCTGCTATTGTGATTATATTACTAGATGAGCCAATGTCCACTAACACCCTCTTAAATGGAGTCTCGTTGACTCGTGCAATGATGTGCAAGGGTGGATCTGCCATATCACTAGTCATCGATTTCAGCTCATCTTCTCTAAAGGTAATGATTGGTTTCATGCATCATTTTACATGTCCCACAAAGTTGTTAAAATAATTTTCTTCATGGGGTTGTAGCTCGATGGCCTTGAGTATCTCCATTAGAGCCTCCCGATGGGGCGATGATTGTTGTATGAGCTCATAGATGGAGAGCCTAGCCGACGTGGTCCTTAAACTTTGGGTAAGTCTAGTCCAAATCGTGGCCACTGGTCTAGGCAGAGGAAGTTGCGTAGGGTGTTGTTGAGGTTGTGATGTTGATGGAACCTCTCCTGTAATTACTACGGGGGTAGCTGTGCTTGGATACCTCTTGTTTCGAGTCACTATGCTTATCATTCCTACATACCCCTACATGGGGCAGTTATGTGTCACCTCATTGACTTGTAGAGTTTTTTCCTATGCAGCATGGACAGGCAAGGGGTCTTTGAAGACCTCCATCTGTTGGTTGTTTGGTGCTATGGGGTTATCCACTGCTAGCATCTTGTTTTCTATTAGGTCTTGCACTAAGATTTTGAACTTCCAACATGCGTAAAGGTCATGTCCCTTCTATCGATGAAATCTATAGTACAATTCTTCCCTATCACCCTTGGGTTTTGGCACGTTGGGGTCTACGGGTCGACTTTCTGGTACTTTTATCATGTTTTCCAAATACAAGCGGTCAAAAAAGGAGTCTTTAGACTCTATGAAGGGTGTGAATTGTCACCTAGGGTGACACTACTAATTTTGCTCTTGCCTATGATTTTACTTTTCATAGGTGTCAAGAGGAATTGCCTGATAATTAGCCTTTGGGGGTTGTGTTGCTTATACAGTCTTAGGTATGTTTATAGCAACTTGATTGACCATGGCGGGTTTCGGTTGCATTGACCCAGTTTTGGTATTTTTGGGCCACTCTTTCTTGCATGGCTTGGCAATATCGCCATACTGTATCTTGATCTCCTCAATGATTTTGGCTTGCGTTAGAGCTTCCTCGAGAGTGACATATTGCTACAGCTACAATAGCATGGAGATCGACCTTAAACAACTCTTCGAGAACATTTGGGTTAGGTCAGCCATGGGAGGGAGGTAAGGTAGCTTTGAAAGCAATGTCCTCCACCAATTTCCATAGGCCACCATGGTCTCTTCCTCATACTTATTGAGGCTAGCTAGGTCACTTAATGATGCCTTCTTCTTGGTATTGAAGGTGAAACATTTGAGGAACACATCCACTAGCTGGTCTAGGTTACTGATGCTATGCTTCAACAACTAGGTAAACCAATCCGAGGCAGGGCCTGTGAACATGGTTATAAATGTTCTTAGAAGCAAAGCATCATTTTCCTAAATTCTAAAGCATTGGCTCAAGAATCTTGTCATGTGCTCTTGGGCATCCTCATCCCCTCTAAATATTGCCAATTAAGGCATTTTAAAGTGTTCAGGGTATGGGGGTGTAGGTACTAAAGGATGCACAGGGTGACTACGGAGCTGGCGTAAAGTGGACTTTTGGAACCCAAAAGTATTGGCCTCCACAGAATCTAAGTGCTCTAGCAGCACTTTGTATGCATTGAAAGATTTGATATCTTCCTCCTTAGTTTGTTCCCATTGTGAATTGTGGGGAACTTGAGGCCTATGTGTTAGATAAAAAAAATAGTTTGATTCATGTATGAGATGGTTTAAATAATACATCTGCAGGCTGAAATAGCTCGGAGGTTACGAAACCATTCGAGGCTGAAATAGAACTTGTTATAACAAATAAAAAGTTAACAAAATGCCTGAAATATAATGTAATAATAGCAAATATACGCTAACATCCCCCCTTATTATATTATTTGGGTAATAATATAACTACTAGCTATACTAACATCTCCCCTGATTACATCATTTTGCAATACAAAGAGAGCTACGAAACAATTCAAATTTGACACGTGCAGGTGCCTTAGTGAAAATGTCTGCAACTTGAGCATCGGTGGGAATGTGCTGAAGCTGAATTCGGTGCCTCAAAACTTCATCTCGAATGAAATGACATTGTGTGTCAATGTGTTTTGTTCTTTCATGATGGATTGGATTCTTGACTAGGTTCAGAACACCCCGATTGTCGCAAAACAAGTGTATTGGAGATTTGGATGGATGACCCATACTTGTCAGAATGCGACGTAACCATATCACTTTGCACACAGCTTCACGTGCGACACGATACTCTACCTCTGTTGATGAAATAGCAACCACCTATTGCTTCTTGCTGTGCCAAGAGACAAGACCAGATCCAAGATGAAAAATATATCCTGAAGTTGACCTGCGATCATCAAATGATCCGGCATAGTCGGAGTCCGTGTATCCCTATAAGAATAATTTGTTGTTCCTCTTGTATTCTAGGCCATATTCCATTGTTCCACGGACATAGTGAAGAACACGTTTTGCTACTTTCCAATGAGTGGTCTTAGGCTCCTGCATAAACCTCGAAAGATAGTTGACAACAAATACGAGATCTGGCCTAGTATTGGTCAGATATATGAGACTCCTAATCAACTGTCGATAGAGAGTACCATATACCTAAGGTGAATCATCATATCATGATAACTGAAGTCCAATATCCATCGGAGTTGCCATTGGCTTGCAATCAGTCATGCAATATTTTTCTAGCAATGTCTTGGCATATTTTTTCTGAGACACTTTGATGGAGTGCTCCTTCTGGCTGAATTCTAGACCAAGACAGTAATGGAGAAGTCCAAGATCTGACATCTCAAAAGATTGACACAAGTCTCTTTTGACAATAGAGATCATAGTTTCTGAACTCCTTGTAATGAGCAGATCATCAACATAGAGTACAAGCAACACTATCTCAGAACCCTGTTTCTTGAAATAGAGGTTTGCATCTGATGGACATCTCTTAAAACCATCTTTGTAGGAGGTGATTGTCCATTTTTATATACCAAGCTCGAGGAGCTTGTTTCAGGCCATATAAGGATTTGACCAATTTGCAAACTTTCTACTATTGGCCTTCCACTACAAATCCTTCTAGCTGAGTCATATAGATTTCTTCTTGGAGATCACCATTCAGAAAGGCACTTTTGACATCCATATGATGAAATTTCCACCCAAATTGTGCTGCCATAGCACAAATAACTCGAATTGTTGTCATTCGAGCAGTAGGTGCAAAATTTTCCTCGTAGTCAATGTCTTCCTTTTGAGCATAGCCCTTTGCAACAAGACGGGCCTTATGCTTATCAATTGTCCCATCTACTTTGTACTTGACTTTATACACCCATTTGCAGCCAATGGATTTCTTTCCATGCGGCAAATCGACAAGCTTCCAAGTTTTGTTTTTCATCAAAGACTTATACTCTACATCCATAACAGCCTTCCACTGAGGCTCATCGAGAGCAACTTGTACTGATGCAGGTTCAAGATCGTCTATGGAAGACATAAACACCTTATCACTATCAATATCCATATCTTCCGTATCTCTTGCTGGATCTACAGAAAGTTCTTCAAAAGACTGACACAGATCATCAACCCCAGTATTCTCTGTTGCAGCTTTCTCCTGTCGAGCCATGTTGTGAGTACGAGGCCTATCCAAAGTCAAATTTTGTGGAGTAGATATCTTAGAGTCTTTGATTGTATTTGTATACCACTTTGGATTCTTCTTCTTAGGTGTTGAAGAAGATCCAGAAGAACCTCCAACCTTTGATGAAGGAGATTTAACAACCTGAGTTTCCACAAGGTCTAGGTATACATCTGATGTGTTTGTTGATGTGAAAGCCTCATCAAAAACAACATCTCTACTTATGTGAATCTTCTTGATTAAGGGATAAATAAAACGATAACCCTTAGAGTGCTCATCATACCCAAGAAGAATACACTTCAATGACTTCTCATCTAGCTTCTTCCTTTTCTCTTTTGGTATGTGCATGAAATATTTACACCCAAAAATGCATAGATGAGAAATGGAGGGTTTCCTACCACTCCATGCTTCCTGTGGAGTCATTCCTTGTAGGGCATTTTTGGGTGCCCTATTCAATAGATATACTGTTGTGGTGACTACTTCTGCCCAATATAGTTGCTCAAGTCTAGCTCCTGTGAGCATGCAACAAACCATTTCCATGATGGAACGATTCCTCCTTTCAGCAACTCCATTTTTCTGAGGAGTATAAGCAGTAGTTAACTATCTTGTGGTCCCATTTTCTTTCAAGAATGCAGAAAATTCTTTAGAGGTGAACTCCCCCCCTCGATCTGAGTGGAGGGTCTTTATAGAAGTCCCTGAATCCTTCTCAACAGATTTCTTGAATTGCTGAAAGAAGCCAAATGCTTCAGATTTCAGTTGAAGAAAGAATACCCACATATTTCATGAGTAATCATCCACAAATAACTAAAAATACCTCTTACCCCCACAACTATTGGGAGTGAAGGGACCGCACAGATCGGTATGAACCAACTCCAGAGGTTTCTTTGCTCTAGTAGAGCTCTTTTAAAAAGGCACTCTATGCTTGCTTTCTCGCCTAAGCGATCGAGCAAAGCTGGTAAAGTGGTAGAAAGGGAAGGAAGACCCTTAACCATCTCATACTTAGCTCAAGTAAGTAACCAGAACTCAGATGTCCATATCTCTTGTGCCATAGGGAAGTTGCCTCCTTTGTAGATATTGTCATGGCAACATGTGGAGTAGAGATAGTATCTAAGGAAAATAAGCCATGCTTATATGAAGCGGTTGCAATGTTCTTACCCTTCTTGGTAATAGAACAACACTTCTTGCCTCCCTCAACACTAAAGTTCACAACCATATCTTTGTCCAGAATTTGTGTGACTGACAACAAATTGTTTGCCAATATTGGAACATAGAGAACTTTATCAATATGACACTTGCCATCAGGAAGAGTGACTGAAACAGTGCCTTCTCCCTAAACCTTGTATGTATTATCATCAGCAATAGTGACAGGTTTGCCCTCTTTGGCCTCAAAATACTCAAACCACGATTTGTCACCGAGTCATGTGCTTACCGGCTCCGGAATCAACATACCATATAGGATCCGTCTGCTTGGACACTGTGGTAGTCATGAGAACGTTGTGAGCTCTCTCAGAATCTGTGTTAGATTCTTCAACAGCAACATTCACTTGCTATTTTTTCTTTTGTGGTTTGTTTTGGATTTTCTGTTTTGATTGCTTATTCTTATGCCAACATTTGTTTGTATCATGACCTTCTTTGTCACAGATCTTGCAATATCTCTTTTTATGTTGAGGTTGTTGAGTTTGTTTCCCTTTTGAATCCTTTTGTGAATTCCCTCCCTTATAAATATTACCCTTCTTCTGGTTCTACCATTTCCTATTGATGTAGAGAGTAGTGTTAGAAGAATCATCTCTCTGTAGTTGGCGTGCTTCCTCCTCTTGAAGCATATTAACCAATTCTACAAAATTAACTTTCCATTGTGATACATGAAGGGAAGTAATCAACACCTGATAAGAATTAGGTAAAGCTCTCAATACAACTGAAGTAAGGAGCTTGTCTTCAACTGGTTCTCCCAAATAATTCAACTTTGCTTTCAATTCAGAAACTACGCAAAGAAAGAATTCAACTGTCTCACCCTGCTTCATGCTCAGACTGTGTAATTGAGATTGAATAAATAGAATGGTGGAATCATTCTTTCCCTCATATATAGTATTAAGGGCATCCCATGCCGCTTTACTAGTTGCACAGTCAGCAATATGGGGTTGGACTTCATCAGACATAGCAAGCAAGATGAGCACTTTTGCTTTACTATCTAGCTTATCAAAGTCTCTTTGAGCATTAGATGGAGTTGTAGCACCAGCAACAGGTGAAGGTCTGGTTGTTGCTCCAGATACAACATCCCATAAATCATCCATTGCTAGGATGGCCTTCATCTTATTTTTCCATGGTGTGTAATTAGGACCTTTCAACAACTGATGAGAATCAGTCATTAGTTTTGCAGACATGATGAAGGTTCCTTATAACACCAATTGGTCCCCCTTTAGATATACCTTTTTCTAGGCCGTTATACCATACAAAATACCCGCCCTTACGTGAGGGAAACTATAGGTATTTAGAAATATCAACAAAAATCACCCGCCCTTATGTGAGGCAAACTATAGGTGAGTTTTAGAGATCATACGATATGTGGAACATAAGCAGTACTGAAAGGGAATCGCCTTGTTGATGGCACCTACCATAGAATATTCTTCTCATGCGTGGGGCGTAACTTCCCCTAAACACTATGAAGAATACTTCGTCAGGATTTATGCCTAAACACAAGAATGATTAAGGGTAGTGGACGGAGTAAAAAAAATGCAAAATGGCAAACTTATCTCTCCCCGACGATTTATAGAGAACAAGCTCAGACGTCATTGTAGCAGCTATATTAGGCGGCGGATACAGTAGCACAATCACGACAGCTTTACCTGTAAGTTCGGCCGGAGGTATCACAAATACCAAATGCTGCAGTGCAATAAATTGCACGGATGGGTTTTAATTATTCCAGGGACTTAGGGAGTGAATTTGATTTTAACTTTTAATGTTATAGTGCAAGAAATCAAATATGCAACATACAACAAAAAAAGTGCCCACAGGAATAACCCACTAGGTGTTGGGCACATCCGAAAATGCACCTTTTTACAATTCGCCAAATTGCTATTTTTCTAAAAAATTACTCTCTCTATCCCCCCCTTTTTTTATGGTATTTTAGCAATTTATAAATTTTGAAAAAAGTAAAATTTAATCTTTTAATAAAAAATATTTCAAATTTAATTAAATAAGTTTCTAATTAAATTAAAAAAAATAATTAAGAAACAATTTAATTAATATAAAATATTAATTATTAAAAAAATAAAACTTTAATAAAAATTAAATAAAAAAATTATACCTGATTTTTGGGTCGGTAGGATTGGAACCTGCAACCTCAGGGCTCCCTGAGCCCTACCGCGTAGCTCACTGCCAGGTGAGCTAGTGGGCTGATCCGCTTGGATCAGGGGCCCCCTCGTATTTGAGGAGGGTCCCCAGTCCCCTGCCCGAGCGCAGCTGCTTGGCCGCAGCTTCTCCTTCGCAGCGTTCTCCAGCAAGTAGCCTGTTGTGCAAGTAGCTCCTCCTCCACACAGCTGTTGTACAAGCAACTCCTCCTCTTCCGGGCTCTGCTCTTCCTGGTGCGACGAGAGTGGGGGGAGGTGGGGGGCATACCACGCTCGTACGGATGCGCGATGTGTCACGTCACGTGCGACTGGAGTGGGGGGGAGGGGGCTCCTCCCAACATCGCGCTGATGTGCGGCGTCCTCCCAACGTTGCACGGATGCGCGAAATGTTGCGTCTGCACGACAGGAGGGGGAGGGATGTGGGGGGCCTCCCCAACATCACGTGGATGTGCGACATGTCGCGTCTGCGCGATGGGAGGGGGAGGGAGGTTGTGGGCCTCCCCAACATCACGCGGACGCGTGACGTGTCGCATCTGTGCGACGGGAGCGGGGGGCACTCCCATAGTCACGTGGACATGCGACTAGAGTGGGGGGGGCTGAACCTCCAAAATTTTTAATTTTTTTTAAATATCGCTGCGACGTCGCACGATTGCACGCGACGTAAAATTTTTTATTTAAAAAAAAAAAAAAAACTTCGCGGAAAGTCGTGCGATTGCGCACGGGCCTTCCCAGCACAGAAGGAAAAAAAAAATTGTGTCCTCCCAGCACAGAGAAAATGCGTCCTCCCAGCACAAAAAAAAATGCGTCCTCCCAGCAACTGTCTGCAATTTACAGTCGCACGTCCCAGCAAGCGTCTGCAAAAAATTTCAGCACAAGCTCGGATACCATGTTAGATAAAAACAACAGTTTGATTCATGTCCGAGATGGTTTAAATAATACATCTGTAGGCTGAAATAGCCCGGAGGTTACGAAACCATCCGAGGCTGAAATAGAACTTGTTATAACAAATAACAAGTTAACAAAATGCCTAAAATATAATGTAATAATAGCAAATATACGCTAACACTATGGAGGGGCAACCGAGTAACGCCCCCCTTGCCTTGGTAGGGCATTTTAGCCCACTCTTCTTCTTGTTCAAATTCCTCATAGGATTCTTGAGGAGTTCCTGGGAATGACCTATGAACATGGGTGGGTGCCTGCGGAGGGTGCCCATAATTGGCTCTAGGGGTGGTCTCCCGCTCAGGTCTAGGAGGTCTTGGAGGTAACACTTGATAAGTTCATGGAGACCTGTCTCACATCAAGGGGTTGTGCCTCTCATACAACTCTGTCCTATGTGTGCGAGGGGTTGGGACCCTATTTGGCACAGTTTTATGGAGCAACTCGTCTGTTTGACACCGAATGTGCTCTTTGCTAAGGCGATACAAGTTCTCTAACTGTTGTTGGTCTTGCTTAAGCTGCATGATTTACGCTTGGTGGGTGGCATGTTTGGCAAATGCCAAGTCAATTTGTTCCACCGTCTTAAGTCTAGGAGGCCTAGATGCCTCCCCTACACATCTATCATGGTCATGGTGATCCGAGATATCTATAGGTTGCTTCCCTCTATCGATGTTAGCGACATTCACCCGAGGATCTGGCCTTAGTAGGTGATCTTGATAAAATAGCAGGTGTGGAATCTCATTGTTCCCACGCTATGTATTGCTATTGATTAATGTAGTGGTTTTCCTCGTGCTCCCTTTCATATATGTGAAAGGGGTGGGCAGAGTTGGCTTGCCCTGTTTGAAGAGCCTTGCACTCTGGATTTTACCTATTGTTTTTGACAATAATAAGGGGTAGAGGAGGGATGATGTAATCATGTGGCCCCTCCTTATGGACCCTATGTTGTTCTAGCACTTCATCGCATGGTGGCCACCCATAACGAGTGTCTAAGGGAGCAATCCCATCTATGTTGAGTGCCACGTGTATGGATGCCTCCTAAAAGGGTTTATGTTGCATGGGCGTGCCCCTCGAAGGGGTGCCTCTATAATCCCATTTCGTCATGGTATGATGTGGACTATTTTGTGGGTCAGGCTGCCAAGGTGGTATGACCAAGTCCTTGGGGCTATAGCAGAAGTGACTTGTGCCCCCTTGTACACTTTTCGTAGCTTTTGCCCGTGATTGGTATTGGCTACGGGTGTACATCATGGTGGTGTTTCTCTAAATTATGTGTATGTTTTTATCATATTTACAATTTTTTATGCTACACTAAACAAACAGGAGCCACACAAACAAAGAAGTGATTATCTCGTTTATATATTAAAAGTGTGCCCTAAATCTGGTTCAGTGTGTTTTGATTTTTGTTTGAAAACCTTTTAAAGAAAATTTTGTTGTACATGCAATATGAGGGATCTTATATCTCTCAAAATGGTCACCCCTTCAATATACCATTGCCAGTACATTATATCAAACCTCTCAATATACCCGCCATTACATGAGAGAAACTATTGGTATGCGACAACAGAACAATACGTGGAACATAGGTAGTACGAAAGGGGAATCGCTCTATTTTTAACACATACCATAGAAGACTTATCCTCATGCGCTGGGAATCACCCCAGCTACACTTGGTAAGCTTTCGTTAGGATTTACGTTTAGAAACAACAGCGATCAGGGTTATGTATGCAAAACTCAAGCCAAGGTGGTGATGAAATCCACCGTTGGTCTTGATCAAGTGTTGGGGGTTTTACGACCAACTCCTTGATGTTTATATTTCCATGTGGTGTGTGTGGTTCTTTTTACTTGCACAAATAAATAAAACATGTAGTAAAATCTTCCATGCAAGAAAACAAAATAGACAAATCATAGGAACAAAGACATAAAATTACATAGTATGTTCAAAAAACCTACCTCTTCTCTGCCCACACCAAATACCTCTGAGTTTCTGCCCAAAAACTATATAGAGAGCTAATCATCCCAGGGTGGGATGAATAGCATATATGTATTCATCACAGGGTGGGATGAATGCCTTATTCATCCTGGGGTGGCACAAATTATAGTCTGTATTCATCTCAGGGTGGCACGAGCAGCAGTCCAACGTTTGAAGGATTAACACCTACAAGAAAAAACACAAATTTTTGATCAAAATTTTGATCCCAAAATTAGGGGATAGAGTCCCACCATGATCACCACTAAAATTATGAGGATACAAAATCAAATGGTGTACCGGGTGCTATGCAAAAAAAAGCATACAAAATGCTAAGTCCTACGAATGAATAAGAAGGACTAAAGTGCATGAAAAGGGAAAACAAACGAACTGAAACAAGATATAAAGAAAATGTAAAGTGCAACCCTTTATTTTATTAATTTTTCTTTGATATCAGGTTACAATACATCTCCTTCCTTTTTATGGGCTAGGAGCATTAGATATAGTTTTGTTTACACCACGGATGGTACGTTCCCCTTCGGTATATTTTGCATGCCCACATTTGAAATGGGTGGGCAAAATGTCACTGTTGCTTGCATAAATGCACCTGTAGTTCCTTTCTATCCCTCTGGTGTCGATATCCTACAATCATAGAAACAAAAAACAATTAACAGCACCTACGGATGAAGGGAAACATGCAATCCCCAAGGCCTCTAGTTAATGCATGCATGAAATAATTAAAACGGTAATCAAAACATGTCAGAATAAGATTAATTTTGGACAGAATCATGTAAAAACCCTCATGAACATACTCCAAAAGGAATAGTTGAGAAATATGATGTATATTTCTAATCGCTCTAGGGTGGGACAATTAGGACTATCATAAAACATTAGAAATCAACCTCATAAATGTCCCCTCCAGAGGCCTCCAAAACACCTAAAAAGTTGGGGTTAATCAAAATATGGTATTTTGAGATGACCCGAAAGGTCGAATTTTGCATATTTGGCCCCCATTGCCGTATATTCAAAGATTATCCATGTATGTTAGTGAAATTGAAAAACAATGAAAACACAGTGAAATCTCATCATAATGGCATGAAATTTGAATGGTAGCATATATGAATGACATGAAATAAGATGCAAAATAAATAGTGGGTAATTATGCCATAGATTTCTAATCACTCTGAGGTGGGGTGATTAGGACTACAGCAGTGTGGGGGGCACCCGGGGGCAGGATGCCCGTCGTTTGGAGCTTGGTTTCAGCACCAATCCACTTGGTATGGGTCCAAAAACTCCTAGGGGGTTGTGTTAGCAGATTGGGTGGGGTCTTGTGGCCAAATATTTGGTTTTTGGGTCCAAATTGTGGTTCCAATGTTCACCCAATAACCTCATTTCCAAAAGAGAGATCAAGGATGTAAAAGGCACAAGTGAGGGGTGAGAACGTAATTCAGAAACACTCTGTTGCTCCAAATGCTCCTGATCTATCCATTTTTTGGGTGAGAAGACTCACCATTTTATAGACCTGAGGGTCTCTTGTGAATGAGCATGTAGAGGCACCATTTGGCCATCATGCCTTTCCAGGGGAGAGAATATCCCTCATTGATTAAGGGCTCCATGACTGCCTCTTTGAGCTCAAAAATGCTTACTCGCACTCCCTTGCATTGAAGGTGGAGTTGAGTGGCAGATCTGAGCTGCCATTTGTTAAGGTTTGACCTTTTTTCCGTCAAACTTGCTATTCGTCCCACCCTGGAGCGAATGCTGCTAATCGTCCTAGGGTGGGATGAATACCAGTTTGTAATCATCCCAGGGTGGAACGAATATGGAGAAGAGTGCCTGAAAGGTGCCAAATTGACCTATGACCTTCCAAAAATGCTTTGGGAGTGGTTAGGACCACTGTTTAACCTTTGGGGGCTGCCCTAGGGGCTGTGTATGTCAATTCGATTACTGCTTGTCATTACATAATCGGATTGGTGCTATTTTGGTGTCTACACAACATACCACTAAATTTTACTTATATTGTGCTTGAAGGACTATTTGTACCAAATCTGAATTCTCCTTTTCTTGTTCCTCTTTCATTTTCTAAACTTTTGAGGTTGTATTATTTTGAGCTTTTCGATCCTCCATATTTTTACTTGATTCAGGAAATATTATTTTACATTATTTGGCCTTGTGCCCAAAGTTATTACATTTGTAACAAATGATATTGTTATCCATGACAGGTGAAAATGAATTGAAATTTCTATAAACATTATTTCTCACATGGACCATGCAATGTACAACTCTATGGCCATATTTGTTACATGAAAAACTATAACCATGGAAGAAATTTTGTAACCTATTAGATTGCCTTAAATAATATAGTCGCATGATTCTTTATTTGATGTTTCTATAATTGAATTTTATCCATGATAATTCTTTGTTTTCTTCCTCCTTGATACTTTTGCATTTCAATATATCAGTATAGGTCATGGGATCTTCTTTCTTTGATATATTTGTTCCTTTGGAGCTTGAATCCTCTTGATGTTTCCCTAACCTTATATCTTGCTATAACTTATCCTTAGACTTTTCAACTCCATTTCTTAGCGAGATAATTTCAAGTTCCAATTTTTCACATTCTAACTCTTTTGCATTTAACTATTCTACCATATATTTTTCAATTTTCTTTACCTCTTCAACTTTCACCTTTAGGTGTGTGATATTTTGTAGAAGCTTTGTCTTTGCTTTCTCATCCCCTTGAATTTAAGCCTTCAAAATTGAATTCTTCTTTCTAACTCTTTTCAAATTTCCAAGAGCAACAATAAGTTCCTATTTCATGTAAACCATGGCTTTTTATCTATTTTTTGTGATCATGTGTTTTCTTGTAGGATCTTCCTTAAAGTTTTTAGGCTTTTCATGAAGGAATCCACTCTGATACCAATTGAAGAACATAAGCTTATACTAAGACGGGGGTGAATAATATAAGATAAAAAATTTTACTTTTCAATCCAAATGATAACAACAATAATATCAAGATAGTAAATAATGTACACATCATCACACACATGAGAGACATGATTTAATGTGGTTCACCCAATGTGGGTTACGTCCACGAAGAAAATATTTCTTATAAATTTTCTCAACAAATATTTTGGAAACCAAATCCCTATTACAATGTTTATGGACCTCTATCCAAAGGAGATACCAAGTTCCTGGATCTCTATCAATAAGAGATATATATCCCCACTGCTCTAATTTGTGGACCTCTATCCAAAGGAGATACCAATCCCCTAATCTCAAGTTCTTGTTTTTCTATCCACAAGAGATATATATCCCCACTACTCTAATTTGTGGACCTCTATCCATAGGATAACTCTATCTCCTTTGTGTTAGTTGGCTTCTAAAGCATGTTCTAAACTCTACTCAACTCTGATCAAATCTGCTCACAACTCAGATTAAATCTTCTCACAACTCTAATAAAATCTACTCAACTACCTGTACTGATCTATCTTATACCTACTCACAATTCTACCTAAACCTGCTCACAAGTTTACGTCAAATCTACGTATAAAACTTACTTAGAAATACTCACAAGCCCTCTTTAAAATGTCTGCTCAAAAAAGCTCATAATCCTACTATAGTATGCTTACTGTCTTTGCTTAATTCTACTCTAAAACATGCTTAAAAATTCTCATAACACATGCTCAAAACTACTCATAACACACACTCAAAACTGCTCATAACACATGCTCAAAATTGCTCATAACACTTGCTCAAGACTGCTCATAAAACATGCTTGATCATAATACTTTAGACATATTCTACCAAGAATTTTTGTTCAAGAACACATAGGAAATGATATGCAATATAATTTCATAATATGTTCTTTCTAGTATCACTCAAGCCCTATACACAAATTGCTTCACAAAAATAGTTTTTTAACACTTTCTCACCCACATTTAATGTCCCTCAAACTAATGCTCAAATATTTTACAAATTTATTCAAGCAATGAAGCATAATTTGTTCACAAACCCTAGCTCAAATATTTCCAACAATGCACATATACAATCCTTATTTCTCCACCTTATTATTCAAAAATATTTGCTCAATCAAACACCTTAGATAAGGAGTAATGTCACCATACCTCTTAGCTTTCTTTGATGAATATGAGCACTCAAAAACTATCTCAAAATTTTATCTTTCTTATGCCACCTCAAGGATTAGTTAGCATAACACTTTTCAATTACCCACATGAAAAAAATCTCCTCTCAAAAGTTGTGCACAAAAGAAAGCCTTACAACCTTTTTAATTTGCCAAAACAAGCCTTTCTAAATAAATATCAAAATCTTTCAAACTTTCTTTCACAATGTAGAATTACACATAATTATTAAACCTCAAACACCTTATAACTCCTACTTATAAGAGCCACTTGTAATTTTCAATATCACCATTCAATAACCCTAAGTGCATACCATATTTTAATTTTACTTTCAAGCTCCTTATTCCTCCTAACTTTTTGAAACTATTTCACTTTTATAAACCATAAACAAAATCTGAAATGTGCATACAATAATTTTTAATTTCAATTATATCATGCAATAATTTAACCTTATGTCTCCCCATGTCAAGCAATATGCACAAATAACAAATCAAAAATAAACCTTATGCCTCCCTGGGTCAAGCGCTATGCATACCTTAATTTAAAAAAAATGCCTTACCTCAAGTGCTACCACCATGACTCGAAACTCCACCTTTCGTTGACCTGCATCCTAGCACAAGCTAGTCCACTGCATGGGCTAGATGCCCACACAAGTCTTGAGTATGCAAAATTCTATTTGAATCACTACCCTACCTTGAACCTTGTACTTTTTCCTTCATTCTACCTCAACAAACAACACTTGTATTTTTCTTCTACTTTCAATGAATGACATTGTCTTTCCTTCAACCTTTGCTCTTAGTGAACTATGTTTATCTTTTTCCTTTGTTCTCAATCAAATATTGTTTGTCTTATATTCTTCCCTAAAGAATGATACTTGTATTTTATTCTACCATCACGAATGGAATGGCATTGGTCTTCTCTTCACACTCTACCCTCACGAATGGAATAGTGCTATTTTTCTCTTCTCACTTTGCCCTTGCAAATGGTGCTTGTATTTTCTTCACACTTTACTCTAAAAAAAAATGGCACTCGTATCACTTTATGCCTTCAACGAACAATACAAAATGTGCATTCTAAAAAAAAAACTTTTTAAAATCATTTTATTTTCCTCTTTAACTATGCATTATGATTTTTATCATAACATCGACTCTACCTTTGTATTGCCACCTTTTT
Source organism: Wollemia nobilis (assembly GCA_028583015.1). NCBI lineage: Eukaryota > Viridiplantae > Streptophyta > Pinopsida > Araucariales > Araucariaceae > Wollemia > Wollemia nobilis. Next base: position 13,317,121 of record JAQPPZ010016436.1, on the reverse strand, counting down.
AAATTTAAATTCTTGGCACCTTTGACAATTCAAATTTATTTTTTATTATAATATTTAACCTTGGTGTTAAATATTATAATATTTTTTCTTGTAGTCCTTTGTCAAATTAATTTATTTTTGAGACCTTTGTCCAAAGTAAACTTCTTAAACCTGTCTATCCTTCTTATTTATAATATTTAAACATAAATATTATAAACCCTTTCTTTACAAAAAATTCATTTCTTGAGATAAGACTTGCCTTGCATAATTATTAAATCATAGAAGAATATTTCTGCCATACCAAACTCTCTTTGACATCAACCTTTTTGATATCAAATCTTTGACATCAATGACAACACAACATGCTCAATATTTCCAACACTGGGGTGGGACAACCATGGCTGAATGACATAAAACTTCCTAAAAGTGGGGCAGAACATCCCAAAAGTAATAAGGACCACTATTTAACCCTTGAGGGTTGCCCAAGAAGGTCATATGGCACTGATAAGAGCGCATCTTGGTAGTCTAATCACATTGACATGATTTTAGTATCTATAGGTGTCATCATTATTCGTGATGGTTATAATGCTTTGCTCCATCCTCCATTGATCCTATGGGATGCTCCTTGGGATGGAGTTTGGGTGGCTAAGGGCTGGACTAAAATAAAACTATTTGCTTGGAAAGTGATGCATGAGAGTTGTCTCACCTATGATAACCTTATGAAGAGATGTTTTTATGGCCCCTCTAATTACATCATGTGTAATTCCTAGGAGGATATTCTTGATCATCTACTTTTCCAGTGTGAATTTGCTAGAGAGTTGTGGAAAATATGTGTTGTGGCTGTTCCACAACGTACCCCAAAATTGGGGACCCACCTTTTCATTTTGGTATCTAGATATTTACATTTCGTTTTTAGTGTCTAATGCTTTCGTTTGTTATGGGCTTGCAGTTATTGTCAGTTTTGATCAACAATTTTTTATTGTCGACAACTTTTTCTTGTCGATGATTTTTTATCGTCGACAATTTTTTGTTGTCAACAACTTTTTGTCGTCAATTTTTTGTCGATGATTTTTTGTCAATTTTCTGTCGATGACTTTTTGTCGTCAATTTATTGTTTACGATTTTTAACATCATTTTGTTGTCGACGATTTTTATCGTCAATGTTGTGTTAGCAATGTTATTGCTAATATTGTGTTGTTGTTTTCTATCATGTATGTGTAATGTGCTTGTGTCCTATCAATTCAAGAGAAAGTTCTAATAAAATATGTCTATATGCATATTTCATATATGTATATATATATGAAAATAAAAATAAAGAATAAAAAAATAATATATATTATTATCTAAATATATTTGATATATTTATAATAATATATATTAATAAATAAATAAATATATTCTTATATAGTTATATTACATATTATATATAAAAATATGATAAAAAATAAATATAAAAATAAAAATAGAAGTTGTGGAGAGTATTTCCTTTGAAAATAAGAATGTACATCGTGCCTTCGGAAAGCTTCTTTTCACTTATGTGTTAAACGAATCCTTAGGGCTTTATGCTTAATATATATGGTGGGTTCTAAATACTTATTTAAATCTTTGGTTATATGCATGCAGGTCATTTGAAAGGCAAGTGGCGATACATCCATCGGAGCAACCAGAAGGTGATGACGTGGCAGATGGGAAGCGGTGTATATGGTTTCACATCTGATGTCGAGAGAGGTAGCCACGACATCGGTGACAACGGGGATGAAAACCCTCATGACACAGTATTGAAACAGGATGGTGTACAACACTGTACCCAACTGGCGATGCAACAGAGCAGTAACGTAGATGATGGATGACTGTCGATCCCCACGATTGTTCAAGGATACCAAAATTTCCGAAGTCAAATTTTATGAACGGGCACCGAGTAGACAGGTCATGAAAGAAGAAAACCTGCGAGCTGGCATTAAATAGCAACGAGATTAGATGGGCACCGAGCCACGGAGGTCAAAGGAGTAAGTAGCAATACAACGAGGCTATGGCAGCAGTTTCACATTGCTAGATGTGGGCAGTGTAGACGACAGTGCACTACCACGATACTACAACCGGAGCAATGACGTCGAGGAAGATTATTTCAAAAAAAAAAGGCATGGCATTGAAGTTATTTTGGGTGTTAAATTCAAATGATAATACTCCTCGCCATTAAGTTCAAAAGTCCCGAAGGCAATGCAGAATAGTTTGAAAGCGAGCCCAATGCTTGGTGAAGAGTCTAGTGGTAGGAAAAGCCATGAGTTGCTTCACCATAGACAACTAAATGTGCACAGACATAAGATGTGTTCGACATACAGCAAAAGGAATTGGTGGGGAATGAAGAATCACACATATCGTAGAGTTGCCTGCTTGGGTGGAGGATATCAATGTGGAGAGTCTAAAATTAAGGCAAATTTGATAGTGTAACAGTTCCAGCACTGGGTGTGGAAAATAAACATATGGAAGCTTTTGTTTTGCACAGTGAAGCAGTTATCATATCAAAACTTTTGGATCATTTGACAGAGACCACGAAGGGCAGTAATCAACTTTTGTGTTTACACCATTGAGGTAAATGCGGATTGAATCTGTGGATATCATGCATTGTGACGTAGATACAGACCAAAATATAGCGAATCCCATCATCGGTGCCTGTAGAATTCTGTGAAAAAATGTCAGCACAAATAACATTGTTTAAATGACAAAAGATGCAGATGTGGAAGGATTCCGAAATAGCAAATGTTAGTCACAACCAGGCAGATTTTAACACCGAACAACGTGGGCAAATAAGCATTTGGTCCCATAGCGAATCAAGTGGCTATCAGATTTTGAAGTCGCGACGAGGACGTGGACGTTCATGGTGAGGCAGCAGGAACAGTACAGCGTCGCCGTGAACAAGTCATTCTACCTAATCGAAGACTAGTAAATTAGCCTCTAATGGATTCACAGAATATGGACAACATGGAGATATTAATGATAAAGGGTTTAATTTTATACAACTCCCACTACACATGAGTGCCATTTGTCACCTTACGAAAACAACACAGCAACGGCAGTAGTGGGTAGTGGAGCAGTTTCTCTACTGTGAATAGGGAGTTTACTCCAGACGTGGGCTTCACCCGTGTGAGTACAGGTTGATATGTCATGAATGTGATAAAGGTCGTTTGTCGATGACACGCCATAAAAAAAAATTATTAAAGGTTTGGCTCAAAGTTTGGCTTTAAGTGGCCATAGAATAAATGACAAGTGCATTCATTAAAAGGGACGAGGGCTGTGTTAAAAGTTAGTGATAATAAAGCCATTTCAAACAAAACACATGCGTTGGGTAACGCATGAAAAGAATCCATTGTAAACATGCATTGGGGTTACTTTTCAATGGCTGCAAAAAAATCAAAAGTAGGGACAGCGTTTGAAATGGAAAGGTTCCACGCCAACCAAAGGAATGCGAAAGAGCAAGAACGTTTTCGAAGGACCTTTTTTTTTTTTTTTTTTTTTTAACTTTAAATGTGGCATTCGAAACTGAAAAAGGGGCTGGAATCTTTTGGCATGGCCAAATGCTGCTGAACTTGGAATGTAAAATTTGGAAATGTTATTAATGCAAGCTTTGTTTTCAGAAATTTAGATTTTGTTAGCAAGAAAGGATTTTTTTGCATGCTTCTGCTTCATTTTTTTCCTTTCAGATTTCAGATTTGTATGTGAAATTTATGCCATTGTTTTGGGTTATTTCATGTGAATGTCTGCAATCTGGAAATTATTTTAAACCCTAGGAGCCAGCACCTAGTTTACTTTGATTGTGTTTGTTTTGCAGGTCAACTAGGCTAGGTTGCATTCAAGAAATTCTCACATATTCAGTTTTGCAAGATGGGGTGCTATCAAACAGAAGGAGCTTAGCATTGCTGCATTTTCAGAAAATAATTTGATGCAAATTTTTAATTTTCTATGTTCCAAAATTTTAATTTCAGAATTTTTTCTTATTTTCAGACATTAAAATAAACAGTAAAAAAAATTCAAAGTCCAAAAATAATTGCACTATTACGTAGAACACCTATCATACTTCCATTACACACTTTGAAATTTTATTTTCGGAGCCATTTCATAATTATAAAAATCCGTCGTAATTGTTGTTTTATTGCAGATTTTTAAAATCCGAAAATATAAAAATTTCATTTTTAGGTCAAATTTCATTTTTTTTCAGTTTTATTTTACATTCTTGAGCCTATTATGACATTCCCTTCATGAAAATTCCAATTTCATTGAAGTATTTATGTTTTATGGCATTTCACAAATTTTTATTTTTAAAGCCTAAAATTATCCTCTCTTCATAAAAATTCTGATTTTACGAAAGAGAGGTAATCTGAGCATTACATTGAAGGTCATTCCTTCAAAGCACTTAATTGTTCATCTTTATGAAAATTTGATTTCATGTAAGAGGGATAAGTTAAAGTGACATTTAAAGACCTTATTTCAAGGCCATAAATTATCACTTCTTTGTGAAAACCAATTTCACCAAAGAGGGAAAGTTTATCGATCACATTGAAAGCTATCTTCATCTTCATAATGAGAAGCGACATTGGGACTTAATAAGGAAGATAAAATCTACCTTAAAATCCTCAAGATAAAAGGAATTAAGGCACTACATCATGGTCATATGAGGGCCAACTCACATTTGCTTTATTTTGGTTCAATGAACATTCATTAAAGTAGCATGGTAAAATAAACCAACACGTGCCCCTTGTTTACAGTTACTTGCAATCACTAAGGTGTTCCAAGCATTTAAATTGATACATCTTTATTTGAGATTACTAACACACATACGCAAAAGCTAATATAGCAGAGACCTTGGAGAAGTTGTTTTGTCTAACTTCTTTGCAAGAGGGGATTTGAAAATCAAATCCTAAGGAAGAGTGTACTTTCACACTTGGGTGAAAATATCACTCAACAATATGGTTAGACCTTTTTAAGGCTCATTTAAAATTTCAAGCAACTCTTGCTAATATATGGGAGATTTGGAAATGAATAAAATTCAATAATATCTCCATTTAGTTGGGCTCGTCCCTAGGCTCGAGTTTTATCTTATAGCACATTTGACTGCAAATAAAAAATAGAATTTTTGGAGAGGAGTTTATTCCAATAGAACAATATGGCCTAAAATTGTTACCAAGTTTCTTGAAAATGCTAGATATCATCTTAGGGACCATAAAACCTAGGATAATGAGTTATCTCCCAAGTCATATAATTTAGGATCATGGCAACAATAGACATAACAATACAACGACTAAATCTTTGGATAAACATGGTGGAGAAATTCTAGTTGGATGTATGCTAAATTCTAATCAGGATAGGGACACTTTTGAATGGTTGGAGGTGAACCAAATGGTTCTTTGTTTGGCCAAAAAATACTTATGTAAGGATGAGGATAGGTCTAGAGTCCATTGAGCCTTGTGGGTCAATGGAGGATGAATAGTTATTGGTTGGGTATTTTGCTAGCTCGTGCAACACTTTTAGGCCCCTTTTGGGACATCACTAGTAGTTTTTCCAGTACTATCAATCCTACTAGGTTACTCTGGACCAACATAAAGAAGAAGTGGGATCAGGTTAAGAGTATATACTCTTTAGATGGTACTCATATTTTTGTTATTTTTAGATATGTTAATCCAAGTTTTATTTGGATTTTATGGCTTGCAAAAAGTGGCATACCTTTGAATGTAATTTGATTCTTACCCTATCAAAAAAAAAAATAACCTTTAAAAAGACAATTTCCCATTTATTGAATACTTTGTAGTGGGGTTTATACAAATCATACATTCAAATACTTGTGGCAACCAAGCCCATCGTATCCCTACACCAAGAAAAAATTTGATTACTCAAAGTATAATTAATGAATCTGTAATATTTTTCAAAGTATTAATTTTCTCTAGTGACACCTCATCCTCAACCATGTCTCTAATAAAATGGTATTGTATTGCAATATATTTTGGCTTATAATGATAAGCATGGTTCTTTTCTAGAAATATTGCACTTTTATTTTCATAATTTATCCTTATAGTTCCCTTTAGGAATCTAACATCAGTACATAGTTTTTATAACCATATTGCTTCCTTACTTGTATGAGTGACTGCCATGTACTCAACTTCTATAGTTGAAATTTACACAATAACATGCCTCTTGCTCATCAAGTTGATTGCTTCACCAAAAAAGTGAAATATATAAAAACTTGTGAATCTTCGAAAATCAATATCTCTAGCCCAATTTGCATCAATAGAACCTTGTACATTCAATATCTTATTTGGTTTAGGACTTCTTTTATTGCATATTGTATAATCTATTATTCTAGATAAGTATCTCAAAACTTGCTTTATAATAGTCTAATGCTCTTTCTCAAGTTTTAACATATATCTAATAAGAACTCTCATTGCATAGGCAATATTTGGTTTAGTACATACCATGGCATACATCAAAATTCCAACAATAGTTGCATAAGGAACATCATGCATTTCCTATTCCTATTCCTTTTCTTGTATCTTTGGATACTATCTTGCAAATAGTTTTACACCCAAAGGAATGGGAGTTTTGAATAGCTTATAATAATACATATTAAATCTCTATAATATTTAATCAATATATATTTTTTTATTCAACCAAATTCTCTTATTTGATTGATCCCTCTTAATTTGCATGTCCATGATAAAATTTGTAAGACCAAGATCCTTTATATCAAACTGAGATGACAATTGAGACTTAAAATTCTAGATGATTTCCATATCATTTCTAGTTAACAACATCTTATCAACATACAAAGCCACAATAATAAAGTGATCACCAACCTATTTGGTGTGCACATAGTGATCAATTTTACTTCATGAAAAACCAAGTCCCAATACATAAGTATCAAACTTTTGATATCACATCCTAGGTGATTGTTTTAGACCATACAAATATTTCTCCAGCTTGCATACCAAGTCTATTTTTATTTTACTATTAAAGCTTATGGTTGAGACATATATTTCTTCTTCTAGATCCCCATGTTGGAAAGTTTTCTTCACATCCATTTGCTCTACTTCTAGGTCAACTACAACATCGATAAATAAAATAAAGCTAAAAATCTCACCAAAATAAATTATTTTTACTTGGAAATATCCCTTTTCTATGAGGTGAGCTTTGTACTTCTTTAATTTACCTTATGCATTAAATTTCTTCTTGAATATCAATTTGCTACCAATTTGATTTCTTCTAGTAGGAAAATTCACCAAATTCCATGTCTTATTTTTGTGTAAATATTTTATCTCATCAACCATGGCCTTGTTCTAGAATTCCCCATACTTTGTATTAATTGTCTCCCTAACAATTCTAGGATCATAATTACTAATAGAAAAAGCAAAAATAAAATTAAAATCAGGAAAACTATACCTTTTTTATTTCCTTCTTTCTTGAGTGTATCTCCTCAAGACTAGAGTTCGAAGATCTCATTAATCATCTTCTACTAAGTCAGGTTGTCCATTCATGATCTCAAACTACACATATTTTTGTTCTTCCTTTCCTAGTTCTTCTTCCTACTTGAGAACACTTTTAAACTCTTTTAATATTAAATATTGACTATAAAAAATTGTCCTAGTTTCTAGGTTCCAAAGTTTTTGGTCTTTGACACCATCTTTATAACCAATAAAGATAGACTTCTTTATTTTATTATCTAACTTACTATTTTTTTCCTTTGGAACATGTAGATAAGCATCACAACCAAAAATTCTAAGATATTCAAGAGATATTTTCAAAGAATTTCATGCCTCATATGGTGTTTTATCAACCAATGTTGATATAAGGGATCAATTTACTACATAACATACAATATCCACAATCTCTGCCCAAAACTTCTATTCTAACCCTACATCATTGAACATACTCCATGCTTTTTACATCAATACCCTATTCATTATTTTTGCAAATCCATTTTGTCGAGGTGTAAGAAATTGTCTTTATCCTTACTATTCCACACTGCTTACAAATATCCTCAGGTTAATTAAGAACTCTCCTCCATTATTTGTTTGTAACACCATTATATTCTTCTCGATTTGGTTTTCTACAAGAGCCTTAAAGTATTTGAATTTTACACAGACCTCAATTTTTTTTGAAGAAAATATATCAACGAATGTCTTGATAAAAATTTTATAAATGAAACATAGTACAATGATTTCCCAAGCAATGTAATAGGCATGGGTTCAAATAGATCGTTATGTATCAACTTCAAATTCCTTTTGTTCTTGTATAACTAGATGAAAATTTTACTCTATTATGTTTACCATATACACAATGTTTATATAAATCAAAATCAAAAGAAAAGTCATATATACCTTCCACCATACCATTAATGTACAAAGGTTGAAGGCCATTTTCTCAAGTTTATCCCATTATTTGATGGTAAATCATTATATTCTCTATAGGAAGAGTAGGGATTTTATCTATTTCATTTCTAAGAATAATAAAACTATTACACCCATTTATCATAATGCTACCCAATAGCTTGTACAATATTCCAATCTAAAGTTCTCTTGCCAAATCTATTTCTCCTTAAACCATCCTCCAAGTAACCTTTTCAAATACTATCTACACACCTACATACCTATTATACTTAGACATTAAGTTTTTTACCAACCGTGGAATATGCTAAACACCATAGAGTGTTTCAACCCTTCCATATTTCAACTAAAATTTGATCCTTCCACATATTATGACTTAGGTTGTTGAGTCATATCCTAGGAATACATCACATCCATTATACTTTTCATATTCACAAAATTATTCTCCATCAGGATTCATAGGAAAAAAATCATGCACGTTGATCAAACATGCATCATGATCTAAATGTGTACTTAAAGATGCCAAGTATACATCCCTTTATGTGTCTATGGAATTATTTACTTCTATGGAAGAAACATCATAAAATCACTTAATTTTAATAATATTTGTAGATCTACACTATTTCTTTGAATGCACACTTTACCACAATTATAGTATTTTTATTTAACTTTTCTAGGATATTTAGATATCCCTCTTGACGTTTACCTATCCCTAAAGCTATATTTATTTTTATCTTGGTAAAAACTCCTTACAAAAAACGTATCATTAGGTAATCCCTCCATGGATTTCCACCTCATTTATTCTAATAACAAGGATGAAACCACATATTTAAACTTTAATGTATTTGTAGTAGTACTACCAACTAGATTATCCCATGAATTTGGAAAAGAACATAACAAAGTAATACAATTTTATTATTTAGTCATTTTAATATCAACAAAGGCTAACTAACTTACCATAGTGTTAAATGCATTGATATGTTCTACCACAAAATCCTCATCATTCATCTAAAGGAGATACAACTTATTTTGAAGGAACAATTTGTTTACCAAGGAATTTGGATGATATAAAACCCCTAACTTATCCTATAGCTCTTTAGCACTATTTTTATCTAGATACATTGATCAACATTGAATCTAAAAGGAACAACAAGATAGTACCCTTTACCTTCCTATCTAGCTCCTCCCAATCTTCTTGCATTATATCCATAGGTTTTTTTTCTTGACACAAAACCCATTGATCTCTATCCACAAGTGGATCTCATTTATTGTATTTCTAGACATTTTTCTTCAGACTAACCTACATAAAAATCCCACTAAAAAATAGGTTTATCATAAACCCATGATATCCTTACTCTTCTCAGACTGAGTGAAATCCTAACAACAAATATGTCACCCTAAAACCAATAATCATGCTTTGATACCAAATGAAGAGATTGATAAACCTATTCTAGAGATACTAATGTAAACATAATCATAAAATAAATAAAAATAACATGGATACACAATAAAAATAAATATTTATCACAACAAACCTTGACTAGGAAAATCAACAAAAACTTTGAGTTACATCTCTTTCTTTTTATTATTATGCACTTTTAATAAAGCAATTACTATATCTATCTCTCTCTATCTATCTATATATATATAGAGAGAGAGATAGGTATATAGGTATCCTATAGCACCAAATATTCCTAAACTACCATGTGGTATTAGAATACAATGGGTATATGTAACGACCCACAAAATCAATCCAAGGGAGAGAGTTAATTTTTTTAAAAACATTAACTGACAAAGAAGACCTAATATTTTCTTCAATATAAATGCATAACCACATTTGAATTCATTTTTACTATACATGACACTCAAGTGGATAGTATTGGCCAACTTATCATAATCATCTAGGGTTCATGTTTTAAAACTCACCATTAGAAAATACAACACCAGCGGTTCCCTCACTTTTTCCATACACTTACCTATATAGTACTATTGCGGGCCAAACAAAGTTAACTTTCTATCTATTTTGTCACTTGCCCGATCATTAATTATCAACCAGGGATTCGTAAAATTTCGAAGGATCTCTTACAAGATCATTCACAATACCACCTTGAGATGAGTCCTTCTAACTCTACTATTGAGGGGTGTTCAAAAGATTGTCAATATCTCATGTACTCCTCAATAAAATGCGTATGAACAATTAAATATTTAGAAATAAAGCATTCATACGTGCATCTAAGAAATAATAAAACCTACTGCAATAATAAAACACAAATACAAAAAATAAAACTATGAAAGCATGAAATCTACAAAGCATAGAAAAGAAGGGGAAGAATAATGTCTTGGAGTGGGCCCAAGCTCCAACAGATCCCTCCCAATGTGAACACGCTTTAGGAACTTTTAGACTTTATTATGCAATCAAAGGATTACAATGTGTATTCTATATCTTCTATACGATTGCTATATTTTCTATATTCGATATTCTATCCCTTCAAAGAGGTTTGTGTGTGTTTATATAGCACACGCATAGGTCTTCTGTTACAACTCGATTACAACCATCGGTCTATTGCAGACTCGATGACGACAATCTGGTAATCTTCGGCCATCATCTACCAAAAATTGGCTTTGTTCCTAATATTGGCATGTTTTGTAATTGGCTCATGCTTCACTTGGCATGGGTGGCACAACTCCCACAAATATCTTGTGTGGCATGGAGTTGTAACTGCACCATTTGTTATCATCTGTGTCATGTTTGATCTGGTCAATGTGCAAAAATAGAGGCACCTTCCTTTGCAAAAGGCACCTACCTTCTATTGGCACCTTCCTAGAAGAGGAAGGTGCCTATCTTCAATTGGTGCCTTCCTGGAAGGGGAAGGCACCTACCTTCTTTTGGCGCCTTCCTAGAAGAGGAAGGTGCCTGTCCATTATGCATCAGTTCTACAGTAAACAAAGTGCCAGGTCCATGAAAAATACCTTGACTGATTAAATCTGAAAAAATCAACAATATCTCCATAAAAACACACTAAAACACACAAATCGGATAATACACATATTCTCATTAAATAAATACATAATCATTGATAAAAACATGCAATTCCTAATATATCACAGCATAATATCTGCTAAGACTCATACAAAAATATAGGAAATTCTAGGACTCATCATGCCCCCATGCCTAACATATGCCATGCCCTCATGGCATCAAAATCGTAGACACTCTGGTCATCGCCTGTATCTGGATGTTTTTTTTGTTGTTAATTTTTGTCGATATGCTCTCCTTATTTTGGCTGCTATTGGGGCTGGTATGACTATTGTGGGTGTCCTTGCCTAAAATGTTGCTTCTGTAGCCTGCCATAGGTCAGTTTCTTCGGTCTTGGGAACCACAAGGGGGATATTTGAATCACTTCCCCTTGACGAACCACCTAGGCCTTATATATTCTGGCCTCCTCAGGATCAGGCCTTGGATCTTCCTCGACCTTAGTTGCAGCCTCTAACTCTGGGCCGAATATCCCCCATCTCTCTAACCATTTCCTTATTTTTGAGGGTCGCCTTGGGGTTAAGCCATAAATTTTCCAAAATTTACTTTCATGTTTTGGATCAATACTGATGCCAGAGGTTCCTTGGACCCTCGAAGAGGATTTTCTCCCTTGCTTAGCTACCCTCACCTCTCTATGCAACCATTCAAACACTTTCTACCTATCGACAAATGAATGCATATCCCAGTCATCATCTTTCGGCTCTATGACAACCTCCTTGGTTGTCTTTCGAGTAGTCCTACACCTTTTGGTTGTGGCCTGTGCAGGAACTGTGGCAGCTCGGTCAAAGGGATCTCTGGCGGCCATTCTTTCATTTTTGGGGACCTACTCTGCTGTCCCCACTGCTACTGATGTTTCAACTTCTTCTCCTGTAGGTTCAGCAGGTTCTTCCCTGAGTTCTAGCTCTATCTGCGATGGCTAATCTGAGTCGGTTAGGTCAATAATAGGGGTATCTATGGGGCTCTTGCGCTCCTGGCTCCCAAAAATAGAGGATTTTTCCCCTGCCTCTGATATTTTTTGCCATGCATCTAATTGGAACTCTCCCACAGAGACTACTCGCTCTCTGGAAGTGGGAGATTTTGTTGAAACCTCCATCGCCCAGTCAGTCTAGGTTGATGCATCCTTCCTTTCTGCTCGCCCTGCCTTCAATTCTTGATTTTCTTTTTGCAGCTATTGAATCAACTACTCAAGGTGGGCTCTTCCAGCTCACATCTTTGACTACTTTGGCAATCCTCCAACATTTTTTGGGCCATCCAAAAGTTTATTTTCTAGTCTAATGCTTCCTCTAGGGCTACACCAATATCACTATTGCCCCTGGGGGTTTCTCTTTCTTGTGGGTCCTGGCCCATCAATTCCGTAGGGCCTGTGATGCAACCCCAACCTCTGAGTCTTCTTCCTCTTACTATGAGGAGATGAGGAGTCATCGCAAGCACTTTCTCCTAGGGGCCAATTCTGGATGTTGCAACTTGGTCATGCTGCTAGCGAGTTGTGCCCTTGTATCTTCATCTTCAAGAACAAGGGAGTGTCCTCTCTCTTATATGCATTCAGGAAGCACTGGTGGCCCAATATCCCTTACTTCCCTTGTAGGGATTTCTTTTGCTTGCATTACAGGGCTCCCTATACCTTGAATTGCAGGGCTTTCTGCTACTTGCCCTGCATTGGCAACTTCCATTGCCTAGCCTCCATCTTCTCTTGCCTTAGGGTCCTGCCTCTGTGCCTCTACATGGTGGGCTAGTGCTGATATGAGCCCATGGTGGGCCAAAGCTATAGTGCTCCCTTTTGATATCATGTCGCTTCTTCCTTAAGGGTTTGTACCAGGTAGAAGGGCACATTAATTCTTCTCCCATGCACCAGGTGGTTCAAAAATTGCACATGGTGGACATGCAGGTGGGTGTATTTCCTGGTGCAAGTGAAGAATCGAGCAACCTACTCGAATATCTCTCATAAATTTATAGGGAGGGTGCTTTTGATCAGCCCATCTCTATCTATCTACGGATTCTCTCCAAGCAGTAGCTGTTCGGCATAGGATTTCAATGTCCTGCTCTTGTACACACATTCACCTGTAAGGGGTAATCCAGTCACCTCTAAGATGTATTTTGGGGTGACTAGAATTGCCATCCCTCGCACCTGAGTAGAATCTCCCCTTAAGGAGGTAGCGAAATCCCTTGTTGCCTTTACGTCCTGGTTTTGGTTAACTAGGGAACAGTATCCGAGCCATCCCTCTACCTGAAATTGGGCTCTCATTGCCCCCTTGATACTATCTATGTTTCTCAGCTCATTCTTTTTTACCGAATGATTCTTTGATCGACCTCCCAGGGTGCCTTCCTGCAAGCTACTGTTTCTCCTCTTTGCTTTCTCAGGGAGGCACCTTCCTTATAAGGAGTGTGCCAAATAGCTAACTCCCAATCCTTGCTAGGCATGCCTTTCAAGGTACATGTTGGCATGATAGACCATGGGGGGTGTATGATTTTTTTTTTTTATGGTGATGATATTTTGGTACTCGCATATTTTAACAATGATTACATATAAATATAAGTAGAGTATGCACGTACCTAATTGGATGCCTCGTGTGTCGTGGGGATCATCAATTTGTTGATTATTTATGGGGGATGGGTACCTTGTTGGTGTGTATTATGCTGTTGAGTTGCTTTGATGACAGGTGTTGAAGACAAATTGGAAAAACTGATTGTTGTTGGAACGTGCACCAATTTCACATCATAATTATCCGATATTTGCTTTGATTGGGGTAGATTCTACTTATGTGCTCATGGAGATAAATTTGTGCCATGTGTCGCATGATGATTGAGGCACATGTGAAACTTGATCGTTGGCTACATACGGAAGGTGCCTGCTTTGGTACCTTCCTGATGCGAAAGGTGCCTGTTGTGGTGCCTTCCCGATGCAAAAGGTGCCTGATGGGCTACCTTCCTGATATAGTCATGGATGCGCCTTCCGATGAGGGAAGGTGCCTTTAATGAATGCACCTTCCTAGAATAGGAAGGCACCCTTAAGGACATGTGCACCTTCCTGGGAAAGGAAGGCGACCTTCTATAAAAATGCATCTTCCTAGTATGGAAGGCACCTGATGGATGGATGCACCTTCTTGGTATGGAAGGTGCTTTGAAATGCATGCACCTTCCTGGGTAAGGAAGGCACGCTTGAGGGTCATGCACCTAAAAAGGAGGGTGCTCCGATTTGATTTTTTTTTGTTGTAGGATGTGCCTTCCTGATGAGGAAGGTGCTCCCCTACTCTTTTTTTTTAGGATGTGCCTTCCTGATGAGGAAGGCGCTCCCCTACTATTTTTTTTTTTTTAGCACATTCTTATTTTGACGGGGTGTCTTCCGGCAGTGGAAGGTGCCTTATTCACACGGGGCGCCTTCCTGGGAGAGGAAGGCACCTTCTTTTGGTGGGTGCCTTCTTGGTGGCTGAAGGCACCTTATTGAGGGGTGCCTTCTAGTGATGGAAGGCACCTTATTTACATAGGGCACCTTCTTAGAAGAGTAAGGCACCTTATTTTATTGACAACCATGTCGTATTTGACTAAGAAAGGTGATCAGGCCTCCTCGGGTTGACTTCACGCCTACTTTTATTCTATTAGTGTCGACGTTAGGGTGCTGAGTCGAACCAGGCCTGGTGTCCCAAATGCCTATCCGTCAAACTATCAGTTACTCCACCTACAAAAAGAAAACAAAAAAAAATAAAAATTTCGGTAGCTAGACACATTTCGTGCCTCTTAGGCCCTATGGTAGGATGCCTGCAGCTTGCATGTGGGCGTTGTCCCTGCAAAATAAAACATGTTGTAAGAAAATTATTTACACCTATCTACTATTTTTTTTTTATGGTGAGCATTTTCATGCCCACCATTTTATTTTTCTGAGATTTTGGATCCAGATTCACGGGGATGAGGTCTACCCCATGCCTATTCTGGATCCCACCAGTATATTTTTGGACGTGCTATAGGGACACAGTCAATGGCCATTGACAGTCAACAGAACATTGCTATCATCGATAGTTCTAACATGCATAACTCTATTCTTAATGAGTTCTACCACCTCATACGATTCCATCCATCTCTGCATAAGCTTTCCATTCCTTTCCTAGAACCGGGAATCATACAACAATACCCATTCTCCTTATTTGAACTGCTTCAGTTTGATGTGGTGGTCATGCCATCGTTTCCTTTGCTTCTGTGTGATTTTTATCTTTTGCAAAGCATCCATTCGGATTTCATATAGCTTATACAACTACCAAATTATTTCTTTTTGAGCGTCATCCAGGATCAAATTCAATTCTAAAGTTGTTCTTAATATCTTAATCTCAAACTCAATGGGCATCATTGCATTCTTCCCGTAGACTAGTAGGAAGGGTGTGAAACCTATGGTAGACTTCCATGTAGTGTTGTATGCCCATACTACCTCTGGTAGCCATGTAGCCCAATCCTTTCTATGTTGTTGCACGGTCTTCATCAGGATATTCTCAATCTCCTTGTTTGTTACTTCCACTTGCCCGTTTGCCTGTGGATGGTAGGGTGTAGTCTTATTGTGCCAAATTTTGTATTGCTCCATTAGCTCCTCAATCAAATTTGAAGTGAACTGAGGTCCTTGGTCTATTGTTATTTCCCTGGGGACCCCAAATCGTGTAAAAATGTGAGCAAACAAAAAATCGACAACTGTTCTTTCTTTTGAATCTTTCAGTGCCTAGACTTCAACCCACTTGGTGACATATTCTATGCAAACTAAGATAAACCTCTTCCCTATTGAATGTGGTTTAATTGGCCCCACAAAATCCATACCCCACTTATCAAAGGGTTCTAGGTGTACTTGAGGCTAGAGGGGCATTTCATCACAATGGGTTGGTCTATCCATCCTTTGGCACTCATCGCACTTGTTGACATATGCGGTTGCATATTTGAATAGGTTAGGCTAGAAATACCTAGCCTACAGAACTTTATATGCAGTCTATTTCCCTACAAAGTGTCCTCCATAAGGTTCATCATGACAGGCTTTGAGTATCTTTGAGAATTCTTGCCCTACAACACACCTCCTTATGATTTGGTCACGTCCTATTTTGAATAGGAGGCCATTGATCCATAGGTAGGGTGCACTCTTATCTATCACCCCCTACTTTTCCTGGTACGATAGAGCATGTGAGGTTCTACCAGTGGCCAAGTAATTGGCTATGTCTGCATACCACGGGATTTTCTCATTGATGGTAAATAAGTGTTCATCTAAAAATTGGTCTTCCACTACCGTATAGTCTACTAGTGTCAACCTGGATAGGAAGTCTACTACCACATTGTCCTTGCCCAGTTTGTCAACTATGGTGATATCAAATTCTTGCAATAGTAGGAGCCACCTAACCACTCTTCCACAAATATTCATCTTACTCATCAGGTATCTTATGGTTGCATGGTCTGTATGGATGAACACCTTATAGTCGATGATGTAATGGTATAATTTGTTTCTGGCATGCACCAGTGCAAGAAACTCCTTTTTAATTACCATATAATTGAGCTTGGCTCCTACCAAGTTTTTACTGACGTAATAGATGGCGTAGAAATATTTTCCATCTTTCTATCCTAGGACCAATCCAATCGTATTACTAGACACATCACAATAAATGTGGAAGGGTATGGCCCAATATGGTCATCTTAAAACTGATGTAGTTATCAGGTTCTCCTTAAGCAATCAAAAAGTTTCTTCGCAATCTTCCATCCAATTGAAATCTATGTCCTTAGACAATAGAGTGTGCAGTGGTTTTGCAATCTTGCTAAAATCGGTGATAAATCGCCAGTAGTACCTGACAGATCCGAGGAAACTCCTCACTTTTTTCTGCGTCCTAGATCTGGGTAGGTATTTGATGACCTCAATATTCCTTCTGTCATATTTTAGCCCGGTTGGAAAGATATGGTTTCCCAGCATGATGCCTTCTTGCATCATCATGAAGCATTTTTTATTGCTCAGGGGTATATTGTTCTCCTTGCTTCTTTTGAGCACTTTCTCTAGGTTCAACATTGCTTCTTCAAAGGTCTCTCCATAAATAATGAAGTCATCCATGTATACTTTGATCGCTTCTCCTATCATGTTTGAAAATATGCTAAGCACTACCCTCTGAAATTTGGTTGGTGCATTGCATAACCCAAAGGGTAATACCTGGTAAAAAAACGTTCCCCATGGGTAGGTGAACATTGTTTTATCTTGATCGTCTCCTCTTATATGGATTTGATTGTATCCACTGAACCCGCCTAGGAAGGAGAAGTACTTTTGTCATGAAAGTGTGTCCAAGACTTGATCAACGAATGGGAGACGGAAGTGGTATTTCTTAGTTGCTTTATTCAGCGCTTTGTAGTCCACACAGATTTACCATTTCCCATTTTTCTTAGGGACTACCACAAGTGGTGACACCCACTCACTGTCAAAAATTGGATAGATGAATTTGGTAGCCAAGAGTTTTTGTAACTCTGTTTTGACAATGTCCTTCATTATCGAGTTTATTCTCCTCTGTGGTTGCCTACTGGGAGTCGCTTTCTCATCAAGGTATATTATATGAGTGCAAATTTTTGGACGAATACCCTTCATGTCCGAGTAGTACCATGCAAATTCCTGCTAGTGTCTTATCAGGTGTTCTATTTTTTCTAGCTGTGTAGGAATCAAACCACTGCTGACATTCAACATCCTTCCTGGCCCAACAGTTATCTGTTGGATGTGATGATCATGAGCACCATCCAATGGCAATCCAGGTGTGCTGGTAGAGGACTCTCCATGGAGGAATTCTACAATAGCCCCATCCTTATCTTCTTCCTCTGCTAACTCATCTAACACCATTAATGGCTAGATTATGGAAAGCTCTTGATAATTATGCCTGGTTAATGTAGCTTCTCCAAATGTGTTCACAAACTGCGCAGGGGGTGAAATGGTCAATCTCTTGATATTTTTGCCATCGAAAAACCCATCCTGGTAGCTGATGTAGGTATCGACTGTTGTCAGCTATGGTCTCCCTAAAATGAGCAGGTAGCCACCCAGCCTAGTCTTTGACTGCAAGACCAAGAAATCGATTGGGCATTCCCATGTGCTAATTGTCATCGTTACATCCTCTAGCATTACCTCTGGTGCTACTATTGATCAGTCACCTAATTGTAGCACTATCATGGTGGGTCTCAGGTTCATGAGTTGTAGCCTTTGCATGGTTTCTTGAGGCATTACATTGATGGTTGCTCCAAGATTGACCAATGTATTAAACAAGGAATGCCCTTTGATTTTTATAGTTAGTACTGGACTTCCTAGATCTGCGTACTTGGGATGACATATCTTGCCCATCATCAGGTCCACTAATTTACCCACGACATTGATAGTTTGGGTTGCTTTCCACCCTGGCTTCCTCAAGCACATTTCTCTTATTGCCTTATTACATATTGGAATATCTCGGATGTCTTGAAATAGTGGTATCATCACTATGAGGTTCTTCAGACTCGATAGGATAGAAAAATTCGACTACTTTTGTTTCTTCTATTCTTGTAGCCGATAAGGAAATGGAGCCTTTGCTCTCTCAGCTATTTCCTCTATCACCTCTTCCATAAGAGGTGTTTCTTCTTCTTCTTCCTCCTCTTCTACAAGTGGAGGTGTTTCTACTTCTAACTACCTACCTGACCTAAGCTGAATATTGTACATAGGATACATCTCACCTTCGATGTTGTATGTCGGTTGATTTACTTTGTTGTTTGGATTAGCCATCGGTTGTGCTGGTAGCTACGTAGGTCTCACTACTGGTAGAGCCAACAAGTTTTGATGGGGTTGAGTTGGTGTTACATTCTGTGGGGCCTAATTCCATGGTGTGTGGCTTCTCCACTATTACCCTAGATATTGGTACTGCATCCAGGGTTGCTAATTCATGAATACCATTCTTGGGGGTGCATTGGACCAAGGTGATGGCCCCCACCATCCCATGTTGGATGGTTGAGGTGGACCTTGTGGCATGTATGACATTCCTCCATATTATGATATTCCAGCTGGCATACTCCTTGTAAGGTGTTGTGGCCAACTCTTTCGGTTACAAATGAAATAGGCTTTCGATGTCTCTGCCTCCTCCTAGTTGCTAGGCAACTTTGGGCACAATTGAGTCTTATGATTCAGTTTGCATACTATGCATACTCTAATATTGTTCTCTGGGCATGTGTTCTTTGCATGCTTTCCTCTACATTTTGGGAAAAAATAGGTTAATGTTGCCTCATTCTCTTGTTTCTTCTTCTCTAACAACAATGTGTCCATCTGCAATGCTAGAGAAGAGAGCATCTTGCTTTTCATATCTTCCAACATATTGCCAAGTTCTGTCTTTGTCATCGAAGTAGTCGCTTTGATGCTTCTGGAAGTGGTCTTGTCTCTTCTTCTTGAGTAATTATGACAAAGTTTTTGGATATCTTCCATATCGTGCTGGTAGACATCGCCTCCAGAAATCATATTAAGAGCCTCTAATGATTCATTATTAAGTCCCCTCAAGAAGATGCTTTTGATGGACTTATCAGACAAATTTGCGTGGGGAGATCATTGAAGATTAAAATTAAATCTCTCCTAGTACTCCTCGAGAGACTCATCCTATTTCTATGTCATGCTCAGGACTTCTTCTCTGGAATCTCTTGCTCTCTCGAAATCTTGGTATTGCTCTTGAAGGAGCTTCTTCATTTGATCCCATGTCACTATGTGCTTTTCTCCCAGACTGATAAACCACCATAGAGCTGCATCATCTAGTGTATAAGGAAATATTTTTAGCTTCTGTGTATCTAATTTGTAATCCATAGACCTGCATAAAACATCAAACTTGAATAAGAATAGGTCAGGGTCTTCGGTCGGGTATCCTCTGAAGGTAGGGAGATGAGTAGGGGATATGTTTTTCATCTTAGTGTCTCATACTCCTTCATCAATCGGGAAGCTAAATCCAGATGAGGCTTCTTCTATGTCAGCCATATTTTTAGGAAATGTGGTATCAAATGCAACACTTATGGCCTTATGGTTGTTTAAAACTTTTTGAGTCAAAGTGCTAAGATTATTTGGAGTTATTTTTTGATCTTGCACAACTTTCCACAAGGCTTCTTCTAGGGGTGTTCTTTTAAACAATGATTTTGTAACTATTCGTTCTTCCCCAAGTAGATGGGATGAGGAAGCACTTCGTTCAAAGTGCTGATACTCACTCTAGTGGATTGCTGGTTGCGAGTTAGGTGAATCTAGTTCTAAAGAGCTTTATTTTATGAACCAACCATCAGGTCCTCTTCTTCTCAAAGAACTCATACAAAATTAGGTAGAAGTTTTTGAGTATTGGAATGGATCTAAAAGATGCTTCCTCAGCAATAACGCCAAAATTTTGTGGGCCAAAAAAGGTTAACTTTCTATCTATTTTGTCACTTACTCGATCATTAATTATCAACCAGGGATTCATAAAATTTCGAAGGATATCATAGAGGATCATTCAAAATACCACCTTGAGATGAGTCCCTCTAATTATACTATTGGAGGGTGTTCAAAAGGTTGTCAATCTCTCATGCACTCCTCAATAAAATGTGTATGAACAATTAAAACTTCAGAAAGAAAGCATTCATATGTGCATCTAAGAAATAATCAAACCTACTGTAATAATAAAACACAAATACAGGAAATGAAACTATGAAAGCATGAAATCTACAAAGCATGGAAAATAAGGGGAAGAATACT
This sequence comes from Wollemia nobilis, assembly GCA_028583015.1. Classification (NCBI taxonomy): domain Eukaryota; kingdom Viridiplantae; phylum Streptophyta; class Pinopsida; order Araucariales; family Araucariaceae; genus Wollemia; species Wollemia nobilis. The sequence goes on along the minus strand of JAQPPZ010016436.1, from coordinate 13,296,042 downwards.
GTCTTGGAGTGGGCCCAAGCTCTAGCAAATCCCTCCCAACATGAACTTGCTTTAGGAACTTGTAGACTTTATTATGCAATCAAAGGATTACAATGTGTATTTTATATCTTCTATAAAATTGCTATATGTTCTATATTCTATATTCTATCTCTTCAAAGAGGTCTGTGTGTGTTTATATAGCACACACATAGGTATTCTGTTACAACTCGGTTACAACCATCGGTCTATTCCAGACTCGATGACGGTAATCTGGTAAGCTTCGATCGTTGTCTACCAAAAATTGGCTTTGTTCCTAATATTGGTGTGTTCTGTAATTTGCTCATGCTTCACTTGGCATGGGCAGAAAAACTCCTACAAATATCCTGTGGCGTGGAGTTGTAACTGCACCATTTATTATCACCCGTGTCGTGTTTGATTTATTCAATGTGCAAAAATAGAGCTACCTTCCTTTGCGGAAGGCTCCTACCTTCTATTGGCACCTTCCTAGAAGAGGAATACACCTATCTTCAATTGGTGCCTTATTGGAAGGGGAATGTGCCTACCTTCTTCTGGCACCTTCCTGGAAGAGGAAGGTAACTATCCATTATGCATCAGTTTCGCAGTAAACAAAGTGTTAGGTCCATGAAAAAGACCTCAACTTATTAAATCTGACAAAATCAACAATATCTCCATAGAAACACACTAAAACACATAAATAAGATAATATGCATAATATCATTAAATAAATACATAATCATTGATAAAAACATACAATTCCTAATATATCACCGCATAATATCTGCTAAGACTCATACAAAAATATAGGTAATTCTGGGACTCATCAACTACAACTTGACCATAAGACTCATAATACTTAAAGGTGATGTCTATTTTATAACCATACATAAATTTATCTATGTAGGATTAATCTTGCATGATGCCTTAGTTATTAGTTAGCTTCACCTTATCATAAGCTAACTAAGACCATCACCACTCACTTGATAATGACCATGATCACATATACCTCACTACAAGATGCAACCACTATACTACCTTGTGAATGATCCAATGGATTTTCCCATACCAATAAATTATTAATATTCCTAAGCCTTACTACTAGTAATAATATCATACCTCACCATTAGGACTCATCCAAGCCTCACCGCTTAGGGTGTATCATTCAAAAATACCTAGTTGATTTCCTCACCATAACTCAACTATGATTTGATACATATTGACTCAAGGTATTTTTAATATGGCACTAGAACATGCCCAAAATAACCCCATTTAAAACCCAAGATTCTTAAAATTTTTAAACATCCATACAAAATAAAATAGAGTGATATATTAAATGATAAAAATTCAACATAACACATTGGTAAAAACTAGAATTTAAATACTACTTCAATCATAACACTAGAATTTAGCATTTCCTTATTACAATGAAAGGATGAAATCAATGTCTAAAATAATCATAACCATATTCCATAAGTTAGATTTTATAATTCACTTCAATAACACATCCTTTTCATTTTGCAATTAACTAACTATTTCCAAGAACTGAACATGAAGAAAAACATTAATCCATTTTTATTCTTTGAAAACATATCAAGATATTGAAAATAATATTTACAATACATATATTCCTTCATTATAATCATTGCATAACATAAATTTTACATATGATATTCATAATACATCTCATCATTATAATCATTGCATAGTATAGCTTTTATATATGATATTCATAATACTTCTCATCCCAAAACCAATATTGCATTTCAATATTTAAATACATAAATGGTTTCTAGTCATATATATTCCTCAAGATCTTCCACTTTATAGATCTACTCCAACGAACTTGAAAGTAAGTTTAGATATTAGGACAAATATTTAATGCCTAAGAAAGCCTAACATGCATTATGCAAGAAAATATACAATAATGCAAGATCATGCATCATGCAAAGCAATACCATACAAGAACAATGAGAGAATCCCATACTTCTCTCAATTATGGATTCCTTAGCTACTCAAGCCTCATCCATATCTTAGAAAACATACTATTAATCCTACAATAATGAATTTCTATACATTGCTCTATTTTCCAAATTGTACCAATGTAGTATCACTTATTTAATAACCAACTTATAAGTAATAATGACTAATAAACCACATTATTTAATCAATATTACTAAGACAAAAGTATTAAACATTAATTAATAGTTTTTTTCCTATGACTTAATCAACTATTAATAGATTCCATAATTAATGTATCATTATAAAATAAACAAACATTTTATTTAATCAAAGCTATTAAGGAAATATTTCCCAATATTAATTAATAGCTTCATCCATAATACTCTAAAGAATATTAATTAATTGTATGGTTTATATTTTAATAAAATTAAAAATATGTATGAAAATTTTAATAGAATAATAACTTATCCTATTTATTACTTTAAAGTTTTAAGAAAAAATAAAACCTAAGGCATGCTTGATACATTCAAACTACATTGAAAATTGTTCAAATGTTGCACACATGTCTAATGAAAATACCCAAATAAAATACACGAGTTTCAAATGTTTAAGGGATTATATTTGGTTGCCAATATAAACACTAAAACACAACAAAAGAAAGATATGTCTGAAGTGGAACCATACTGCCCAACTATTTTATTATTCAAGAGGTGCTTAAATAGCACTTTTACAACAACAATATTCTCAAAATAGAAGATGCTAACCATAAAACAATGACTAAGCTAAAAATAAAATTTGATAACTTTCACTAAGCTAACAAATCTAATCCAATGACTATGCCATCCAAATGTGCCGATATTTACAAGTTGGAATTAGATTTATAATTTATTGCTAATTTAGACTTAGGACTTTAGACTTAGAAAATAATAAAATAAACTAAGCCTAGTAAAACATAATCCTAGGTCTAAATGATATCCTCATCATACCTTTCCACTAAAGAAGTGTAGAGTGGAAAAAATGGTGCACCTAGTAAAGGAAAATGAAATGCATCTATTTTTCTATTTAAGTGTTCAAAGGCGATATTAAAGTAAGCATAAATATGACAAACAACTGAAATAAATGGGGGGTTATATTTATATTGATTCATTTGTCAAATTCACAGTTACAAAATTGTCCCTTGAGGGCTCTTAATTGATACAATCCATTATAGAAGTTCAAAGGATCTAATCCTTTCAGAAACTCAAGGTGCACTTTTAGTGTCTTCCTCACACTCACGAATTGAAGAGCGGGATTTTGCTACCACTATGATGATCTATCCATATTTGAACTTGTAGCTCCTTCCTTGCATGTTGGAATACCTAGATCTACACACAAGAAACTAAAATTGATTAATAACATATGCGGATTAAGATGAAATCAAAGAAATGCATGCAATATTGAATATAAAATATGAAATAGGCATTGCAAAACTATTCCAAATTGAATCAAAACATAGCATAATGAATATTATCTACTTTAAGAATGATCTATACAAAATTTGAAATGAATTCATGCGTAGAATCTATGGCCATCCTTGGGTGTTCCAATTGGGACTGTAATAATAGAAACCCTAATTAATGGTCCAAAACTACTCCAAATTTCATCAAATTTTAGTATGATGTCTATAAAATAATTTAGAAATGATATATACTAAAATAGACTCAAAATTATGTGTAGATTTATGGCCATAATTGGGTGTTCCAATTGGGACTGTTAACCATCCTAGGTGGGGACAACCACCAAAACTGGTGGTTTTTACCACCAATTCCTTTGGGATCTGGTTAAAACTACTCCTAGGGTCGTTGTCATAACATTTGGCAATATATCTCATAGAAATTTATGGGTTTTGGAATGGATTTGCATATTTGGGGATGTCTTGGAAACTCCTTCAATTGATGAAGATTCCAAGGGAAAATACATGGGTAAAAGGGGAGAGTGAATCTCGACAAGCACTTCATGGTGAATTATTGCAAAGACCTCTCTTTAAAATTGGGTGGAAAAATTCCAATTTATAGACCAAGAGGGACATAGGATCAAAGGGGCAAGTTGGAGCATGAAAGGCAGGTGCCACCACTTGTCAAAATCCTTGCCATGCGTTTGGTGGAAGAGGCCTCCAATTTGAAGGTTATGATGGCTTTGGCAGACCCTCAATCTATAATATAACATTGGATGGGAGAAATGGAAGAATTTGATTGCCATTTATCTCACAATTGACTTTTTAAGGGGCCTAGGCCATGGCTATCCCACCCAGGCACTATTGCTGGTGGCCATCCCTAGGTGGGATGGCCATGAACTATGGCTATCCTAGGGTACGAGGACCATGGTTACATGGACCAAAAATTCCTTAAATTGGGATAAACATTCCCAAAAGTGGTCAGGACCAGTATGTAACCCTTTAGGGTTGCTCAATGGGGCCATATGGTGTTGATAATAGGCGTCATCACAGTCTAATCGTATTGACGCAATTTTAGTGTCTATAGATACCCCTTTTTGGGATGCATTGTGTGAAACAAAGCGTAGAGAAAAAGTAGATGACTTAAATATCAAATGATTAAGGTTATTTAGTAATCTAACCAGATTTAGATACCTCCACCGTGGAAGGATCATACATTATTAGAATCCTTGCTTTTGACATATTTGAAGGATTCATTTTGGTATACCTTTCAGCCACACTACAATGGTAGTCTTAGGGGCTTAGGGTATACTTGGTCTTGGTTCCTTATTTTGATTACAAGCTTATTTTAGGATACATATCCCAAGGCTTCAAGGATATCAATACTTTGTTTTGTTGAAATTTGTGTTGAATTATTTACCCTAGTGTAGGCTTGAAATTTATCTTTGGCAATGATTCTTTTAAATGTATGCATGTTGCACTTTTGAGTGTTTGAATGTTGATTTTAATTATGAATTTATTATTATGACTACCCTCTCAAGTGAAGAGTCAATGATAGCATGACCAATGATGAAAGCAATGAGTCTCTTGACCAATATGACTTGATTAGGGTTTCTTCAGCTTTACCCATTGTAAAATTTATCAATTTTAGGAGGGTTTTGATGGTTTTATTGATATTTCATGGAAGAAAAGAAATGAATACCTCATTCTCGTGGAGTGGTATGAACACAATGTCCTTCTTGGGTATTGAAGTAGATACTTTTCAATTCATCAATGAACAATTATGGTTCCATATTGATCCTTTGTAAAGTTTATCAGTTTTGATATATTTTTAGTGGTTTTTTAGCCATTTTCTTTGCCTTTTCTTCTCTTTTTTTGGTGTTTTTTGGTGGTCATCCCATGGTGGTATGGATGCACAATTTATAAACATCCTAGGTTGGTATGGTCGACCAATTTTTTGGTCGTCCCACCCTAGGACAACCATGCTTATTATAGGTCTTTTTAAGATCAAAATTGAAAAAATGATCTCATTTGCACACTTTTGACTTGGCAAATTGAGAGGTGAGGAGTGTGAGAGTTATTTTTCAAAGAGGAGTGTTACCAAAACCATACCACAATAACCATGAGCCAGCCTCAAGACTCGACAAGTGGTGGAGTCAGCGCGAGACGGGTAAGGGCTGAATTTGCTCCTATACTTTATTTAATTTGGAAATGCAATTATTTTTTATTTTACCAACAAAACACACTAAATATCAGTAAATGAACCTCATTAGCGATAGAATTTAGTATTTTGTGTTTATTTTTTGGTTTTGTGCAATTTCATTGCATTGTTTTATATTTTTACAAGGTTTTTTTCTTGTATTTGGTGGCCTAGAAGGCCATTTTTAGCATTTTTGGGGCCGTCCCTAGGTGGGATGACCACTGATGGCCATCCCTGGGTGGGTTGGATGCCAATTTGGGGGGTCATCCCTTGGTGGGATGGCCATGAATTTGGGAGAAAAAGGTCCATTTTTTAGTTGTTTTTCTATTTTTGTGCAATCGTATTGCATTTTTGTTACATTTTTTTTGAACTTGCTTGCCTTTGCCAGGTTATCAAGAGTCGGTATAAATTTTTAACTCTCTTAGACTACTAGGAACTTACTGACTGAGGATTACTAGAAATTTTTGGATGTCATTCATATCAATAAAGCGACACGATTAGAGCCAATGTTGGAGGATAGAGCCTAGATAACAGCTTTGATAGATCTATGGGACCCTCGGACCAACACCATCCACTTTTTGACTGGGAAGATGATAATGATATTATAGGATATATATCATATTTTATGTGTTATGATAGAGGAGCATCTGATTATATATACTCATTGAGATCTTAGAGATACATTTTTGTAGAGATAATTTAGATAGGACTCATGCGAGGCAGTACGAGACTTGCCTAGTGGAGGTATCCTAGTGGAGCTATGGTATGAGGTAGAGGTTTTGACTATGAGACATACCTTACTAATGATTCTTATCTCTAACATATTGGTACCAGACTCTTCAAGAGACATGTTACCCTAGAACCTTTGGAGTTGGAATTTTTAGTTATGAAGTGCACCAAAGAGAGGTTGTTAGTGATGGCTTGGGGTATGACGTTGTTGGCACAATTTTATGATGAGTTGTATGAGATCCATCACCATGGGTGGAAATTCTTGGGCTACAAATTTATCTTACAAGTGTGGGAATGATAGTATATTGTTATGGATTGACTATGGGGAATACCTTGGACAATGTAGACATTACTTGTGGATGTGGAGATAGGCTATGGTATTCTATTATAGTGAGACCAGGAGAGTGGTTAAAGCTATGCCTATGCATGTATTACTGATCATTATGTATAGTAATTTACATGGCTTAGGGTAGGGGAGGTTATTTGGAGACCATACAGGGATTTTCTAGCATGGACTGAGTCTGAGGTGCAGCTTCATCAGATACGATGAGGTAGATGGCTGGTTGATCGACATAGGACCGAGTGAGAGTATTTTCCACATGCTTAAGTGATGCAACATTTTGGGATATACCATGGATTTCCTAGCGAGCTAGTGATATATTGATGTTGTGGGGATGAGAGGACACTTACTTAGCCTACAGTGGAGATATTTGGATAGGAGGTAGATCCTATAGGGGATATCTCTAAGCTAGATTATGTAGGGACCATAGTAGAGTATGACTCCTAGTGGGTGATGTATTAGTGGTGAGAGGAGAGACCTCTAGGAAGTGGTATAGTTGCAGTGATATAGGATGCTAATGGGAAGACTACATATGAGGGACATGACAAGGCTCTAGATGATGAGGAGCTAGGCTTAGGTGAGTAGCATGTGCATCACTAGGTAGATGATGAGTGGATGGATGCCCTAGGTATGGAGGATCAATATGATGATTTTATTGAGGATGGTTTTTATGAGCATGGATTGTAGGCACAATTGGTAGCATGGGATGCCACCATTGCTAAGCTACAGGATGAGTTGATTAAAGGGTAATAGGATTGTAGGGAGTACGTACAAGAGAGGGATATCCTATAGCTATAGGTGTACACTATAAATGAATATATTGATAGGTAGGTAGTAGAGTTAGCTGCTCTTTAGTCATAGATTATATTAGGGAGCTTGAGCCATGGGGAACCTAGCATTGATGAGGTATCCAAGCTTCAATGGGAGGTGACACAACTCCAAACCTTACTAAGTGACTACTGGGATCATCGTTGAGATGATATGGCCTACACACAGGATTTTAAAGATGAGGTAGCACATATTAGAGGTATCTTACCAACTCTTTCTTATACTAGTGGGTCCCAACATAGTAGGAGTGGTATATGGTAGTTGTCTATGAGGATGGGGGATCCTAGCTCTACGAGGAGAGAAGATAATACCAAGGAGAGAAGATATGGGAGCTCTCGATGAGTGACAACTAAGGATGGTGGTGAGATTCATGGTGTTAGTCCTAAGTGACCATGGCTTTTGAGACTTTATGGTTGTTTTTGGATTTTGGTAGCATGAGGTTTGAGGACCCACTTGATTGTAGACTACGGGTAGTTTTTGGATTATGATGTATCTTTTTACCCCATACATACATATATATATATATATATATATATATATATATATATGATTTTTTCTATTGTCATCATGTGTTTCCTTACTGCTTTATTAGATGTATGCAATGCTTATGTTTACTTTACTGATGCTTTTATGGATGCTTATCATGGATGCATGTATTGTAATATGATTTTATTTTATGATATATATGTGTGTATGCATAATGAAATGGATGATTTGTTAATCTGTATGATGAATTATGGATACTATTTAACACACTAGATGCTAGCACCATAGACAATACAATTTATCGATTTATTTTAATGTTATCATAAGACTATATAATGGATTGTGCAAATGTAAACTAAAACAAATGTGATAAAATGGTATGACATGAAATGAATAGTTATATGTTATAGAATGTCTTTGAGATTTTTAATGAGACTCAAAGACTCTAGTGGCCTAGTCAAAATTTATATATTAAATATGCAAGACTTTTTGGCAAGGTATAAATATTCTAGGATGACCAAGATTTTCAATATCCCTATGTGTGCATGTGAATTCATTTTTATGATAACACATAAATCTACCCTAGTTCCAAACATGATTTATGCATCCCATTTGTACTAAATATCACCCTGTGAATATCATTATCCTAAGTTTTATACATAGTTGGATTAGACCACTAGGCAATACATGCTACTAAAAGCTAGCTTATGAGTATGCAAACATTGGTATATATAAAATTAGATCACTAATGTGATAGACATATCATCATGCATAAGGATACTGCAATTGCCATGCAGGCTTGATACCATTCAACCTATAATGAGGATCACCTTATGGTTGTCAAATACTGAGAATTCCAGGGATTCAAGTTTAGTACTCCCTTATTTTATTTTATTTTTGAATTACTCAAGGTATTTGCTCATTTTTTTTTTGTGAGCAAGTGATTTTGGTGGTGGGGAGAACCACTATTTATTTTACTTTTTTCTTTTGATAGTGGTGAAAACAACATTTTATTTTGGGTATTTTTACTTTTTCTAGTGGTAAAAACCACTATTTATTTTTTTTTGCTCTTGGATACTTGCCCAAATTTGGCGTGAGGTAAGGGATTTTGATTGCTTTGGGTAGGGAGAAGATTTTCATTTTTTCAATTCTCAACATTTTTTAATCGGGTGCATAGGGGGAAGAGCAAGGTAAACTTTTCACTTAAGGAAACAATAACCACTTTATAAGTTTCATCTTTCCTTATGCAAACTTGGATTTATTAGTGTGAAAATATATTGGGATTGGTGAGAAAAAATTCATGTCTCGAAAAACATCCATTTCTCTTCCATAAATTATCAATCCAGTAATTTCGTAAACTTACGAGTGTCACACACAGTATATGCCTGCAGTTTTGAGGAATAAATCTGGTTGTACCTTATTTAGTTTGGTGGGGGATGTTTAAACATTTTGATTTCAACCAAACTAAATAAACTAAGTGCAGAAAACTAAATAAATAAATAACAAGCTAAAATTAAAGTGCTAAAATTAAATTACGGAAATAAAATACAAGAAAATGAACACAAAACTAAAATTAAATAAAGCATTCAACTACTCTACAGAAAACAAATACAGAAATAAATAGGGAAGGACTACTGCAGGGTGTGGTCCCAAGCTCCCATAGATAGTCTGCCCAAATAGCTGCATAGATCTTGCTCAGATAAGAGGAATTGCATTCTTAATAAATTTGACAAGAAATAAAATAGAATAATTTCTCCATAAATTTCCCTCCTTCCCCTCAGGGAAGACTTGTTCATTTATACAATGCACAACCTTCCTCGGTTACAAATTTAGGCAAGTCTATTTCAGACTTGTAGTTACAGTAGATATGCAATGAATATTGCATCCTTTTAATTATAACAATCATATATTAATTAAAACAATCACGCACTAATTTTACCCTCTTGTAGGATAAATCAAGCGTGTTTTGTTTTATCATAACAGAATATGTCTGACAGAAAATGATGGATGTGTTATTCATTTTTAATAATATTGCATAAAATAGAATATCTCCCACATTGATCGCTGAAATAATCATTGCTCTTGGTTCATCCGTGAGCGTGAAATAATAATTCTCACATTACAAAGGTATCCAGCCAATCAAATAATAGAAGTGTTCATTCTATTTTAAGAATAGAATATCTCCCTTTTTGTCTTCATGTGCAACCTCCTCCTTAGCCCACTAGTCAATCGATCAAAGCTGAATTGGTAAATCTTGCAAAGTATGGAGGCATGGAGGCGCTTTCTTCATGAGGAAGGCACCTACTTTTTTTGGGAGCCTTCTTCATAAGGAAGGCACCTACTTCTATTGGGTGCCATCCTTATAAGAAGTTACCTACTTCTGTTGGGTGCATTATTTATAAGGAAGGCACCTATTTCTACTGGGCACCTTCCTTGAAGAGGAAGGTACCTGCTCTCATGCCTTCGTCTCTAAAAGTAGAAGTATTCTAGGTCCGAGTGGATGTATACTGGAGAACACCATATTATTAACAAAACCTACATTTATACACAGTTCTCACTAAAAACACCAATCAAGTATAATACCAGATTTTATATCAATTATATGCATAAGTTATATAAAAATACATCTCACATGCTAGTTAAACCAATAAATATGCCCCTTAAAAGTGTATATAAAATGAGCATTTCTGGTTCTCATCAGCCCCCCATGCCTAACATGTGCCACGCCCTTGTGGCACCAAAATCTGAATTTATACCTCTCGTAGGATGACCATTTTTTTAAATGTCCTTCAGTAGTTCTGTTTTTTCTTTATTGGCACTGTTATTTTTTTTTTTCATTGAGTGCTACTATTTTTTTCTTTTCATTGAGCACTACATTGCCCGCAGATTTAGAATTTTTTTCTTTTGCTTTTTCGTTTATGCAAGTCAAAGAAGATTGCAAATCCACTATCTTTTTCTTCTTTAAATTAGCATATTGCAATCCGCTCACATTCCTTTGTAATTTGTTGTGGATTGCTATTTCGTAGCACAATAGCACCATAAGTGACGTCAGGCACTCTTTTTCTCTGGATTGTGGATTCGTGTCTCCTCTTCTCTTGAAATAAATGGAAATTAGTCCGCACTACCCCTTTTTTAAATATCTTGGATTGTGACTCTATTGTTCCACCAATCAATTCACCGTCTGAATCTTTCATTATGCACACATGAAACAAGGCCAAATATATTCACATGAATGCCATAACATTTTCTATTTTTTTATTTTATTTCGAGGTAATAATATTTTTCATTCGAGGCATGTCATACGCTAGAATTTTGATGGGAGATTTTGATAAGGAGAATTTAAGGGAGCATCTACTGATGTTTAACATGGAAATTATTTTTAAAATAATGTACACATAATGAATAAAAAAAAATTAGTATATATACCTGGGTGAATTTCGTAGAACCTGGTATATATGATGCACGTGGTGTGAGATGTTTTCACGTTGGTGCTCTTGGAGATTTTATTTCTTTAATTATTTATTTTTTTCTCTCTGGATACCTTCGAAAGCATGAGATTCCAGAAATAAAAGAAACACTAATATGCAATAAAAATAGAACTAGTTTGATGCATGTAATAACACGGATGTAATCAAATCAATAGCAGGAACACAACCCTTTTTATTAATATGATGTCGGCTCGGTTACAATACATCTCCTCAGTTACATATTTTTAGTTACAACAGATGAATAGTGATCTCCTTTCGCATGCCCACATTTGAAACGGGCAGGCCAAAATGTTGTCGTCGCTGGTTGCTGATGAATCTTTGCTCCTGCTGTTCTTCCTGCATTCAAAGAAACAGTAAACTATTTAGTAGCACCTGTGACTAAAGGATAAAGCGTTTAAAAGAAGTACGTGCAAAGATTGATTAAATACGCGGATAAAATAACTCAGGCTGTCCAAGTAAACATTAGAGGACGTAATGCAGAAAAACATTTGAAATACATGATTAAATACGACAGAGGTCTAAAACGGTGATAGCATGGTAATATATTCGATCAACTATAACGTATAACAGAATAGATTAAAACAAACAGCATGAACTGTAACGTATGGTAAAAACGTGATGACAGAGTAAATCAAAATAAAACGGAGAACATGCAGGGTGCCCAAGCGGGCCGCCCTGTTAGAGTTTGATCTCGGCACCAATCCACTAGGGAAGGGCCCAAAATATTTCGGGTTGAATTGTCATCGAATTGGTGTATTACGATGGTCGAATGTCGGGTTTGCAGTTTGGCAGCACTTCGTTGCTTAGAAATGTCTACCTGCCTCTCTCTTTGCATTGCATTGAGCTAGTTTTTATAGAGGATTTTGCCTCTGAAACATTAATGTCAAAAACCCTAAGTCCGCAGGGGCCGTTGAGATTTGACCCCTATCAGATGATTACGAGACATGGCTCACACAGATATTATCGCTAGGAAATCACATCAGTAGTTATGAGGCATGGCCTCGGACCGGATATATTGTTGAAACTACTCGTCTCATTAATACAGTTGGTAAAGTCCGTTGTTCTACAGACCCATGGGGTCTCTTTAAAAAAAAAAGGGTATGCAGTGACGCCACGTGGCGGCCATTCTGAAGTCCACCTTTAAACGTTGAAGTGTCACGATCGGACCTTAGGTGTCGCGATATCGTGACGTCGCGATATCGTGACACCCTCGACCGAAGTCGCGATATCACGACACCTAAGGCCCCGAAGCTCCCTTTCGGGCCTTAGGTGTCGCGATATCGCGACATCGCGATATCGTGACACCTTCGGTCGAAGCTCCCTTCGGGGCCTTAGGTGTCGTGATATCATGACGTCATGATATCACGACACCCTCGACCGAAGCTCCCTTTTGGGCCTTAGGTGTCGCGATATCGCGACGTCGCGATATCGCGACACCCTCGGTCGAAGCTCCCCTTTGGGCCTTAGGTGTCGCGATATCACGACGTCGCAATATCGTGACACCCTCGGCCGAAGCTCCCTTCGGGCCTTAGGTGTCGCGATATCGCGACGTCGCGATATCGTGACGCCCTCGGCCGAAGCTCCCTTCGGGCCTTAGGTGTCACGATATCACGACGTCGCGAAATCGCGACACCCTCGGCCGAAGCTGCCCTTCGGGCCTTAGGTGTCACGATTTCGCGACGCCTAAGGCCAAAGCTCCTTTGCTTTTAAAGTTTGCTTAAGATTTGAAGTTTGCTTAAGATTTGAAGTTTAAAGTTTTGCTTTTGATTAAAGGCTTGCTTTGACTTTGTTTTAATGAAGGCTTGTTAAAGCGACCAACTTTGCTCTGCTCATTTTCCGACCTTCTAAACTGCTGTGTGAGTGGCTAGGACCACTGTTTTGACCTCTAAGGGCTGCCCTGAAAGCTATGTATGTCAATGCGATCAGTGTTTGTAGTCACTTAATCGGATTGGTGCTGTTTTGGTGTCTATAGATGCCCCTTTTTGGGAAGCGCTGTGGGTGACGCAGTGCTGAGCAAAAAAATAGATGACCAAAGCACTAATGATTAGGGTTTCTTGGTAACCTAACCAACTTTTGATGCCCCAAGTATGGAAAGGGCATGCATTCTTGAATCCTTGCTTCTGACGAGCTAAGGAATTTGATTTCAAGTGTTAACCTATTTTGGTGAGGTGTGACTTGAGCTTGGACATTGATCAGTCATGATTAGGCAAAGGGCGTAACCTTTTGTCCATAGGGGAAACCTTGTGTTCATGCTTCGGGAATGCCAAGTGTTTGATCAATTTAATGATTGCTTGTTTACTGCCCCAAGCAGGAGCGTGATTGTCTTTGTCAATGATTCTTTGAATGCATGTCATTGCCTTGATTGGGTGTGTGCTTGTTGATTGGTGACTAAGTGTGACTACCCCCTCAAGCGACGAATCGATGAGGGAATGACCTTCATGAGAAAAGCGACGAGTCGCTTGACCCAAGATGACTTAGGTTAGGGTGCCTTTAGATGTTTTACCGTTTAAGCACGTGCAATTTCCCGACATTTGGACCTATTTTTGGTGGGTGTTAACCCTTTTGGTGATGCCATAATGGGGTGAAATCATCAAAAACTCGTCTTCCCGTGGAGCGGTCCGGCTATGGTAGCCTTCTTGGGGAAGTAGGAGAGTGACAATTTGGGCCCCGACATCGATTTTTTTATGCCAAGAGGTTAAGTGCAAGAGCACTTGTGTCCGACAATGCTTATTGCTAGTGGTTTTTGTGTTGCATTTTTGTGATGTTTTGTTGTTTTGATTTTCTTTCTTTGTGTATATGTCATGATATTATGGTATGCATAATGATTGATGTTGATGGATGCATGCTACTTTATATTGATGGATGCATATGGTATGATAAATACGATTGTTGTATGTTGATTTATTTTGATGGATGCCTGGTGAATGCAAATGTTTTTGATTTATATGTGATATGCAGAAATGGAATGGATGATGGACTTTGTGGTGTTTGGCTATGGCACCATAGACTATTTTAGAACTCTATTATTTTGTCTTTTTAGGCGATTGCTGTGATGCATGACTTTGTATGTATACATGTGGTTTTTCTTTTGTTTTTGTATTTTCTGATGGTATTGTAAGGATGAAAAGTAGCGCAGTTGGTTTAGAAATGTAGCTAAGGTTTTCTGAGACTCAGACGGTTTTAACTTACTAGCCATGACTATACTTTATCTTACAAGACTTTTGAACAAGGTATGAATCGTACTTGTTTTTGACCAAGTTATTTCACATCCCTGTGTGTGCAATTGAGTTCATTTATGTGGTATTTGTCAGGATACCGCCAGTGCCAGATGGGCTTTCAACCGAACCTGTACTGAGGATCACCTAATTAGCTCCACTAACTCCTTTGTTGTATTTAGTTAGATTAATCCGCGGTGTTATCCAGGATACCATAAGCTAGCTCATCCTTATGCAAACATTGGTCTATACACACGCAAAGTGAATGTGACAGACATATCGTCATGCGGGTAGGATACCACCATTGCCAGATAGGCTATCAACCAAACTTGTAATGAGGATCACCTAGATGGTTTTTCGAATGCTGAGAATTCCAAGGATTCAAGTTCAGGATGTTTGTTGGCTGAATGATTTAGAGGGTTGCTCGTCTATATAGTGATGAAAATCACTGTTTATTTTCTATTAATTCTTTTTGAGCAAGGATTTTGAATAGTGGCGATGACCACTGTTATTTGATTTTGTGTTTTGAGTATTGTGAATGGTTTTGATCCTTGTGGCCTTGGGGATGACTACCCATCCTGGTTAGGGGCGGATAGTACGAATCCTTACGACGTTGGGGACCAAGGGGATGATGGAGGTTATGGAGTAAGGGCATCGATCTGTTAGGCCTTGGGGATGACTACCCATCCTGGTTAGGGGCGGATAGTATGAATCCTTACAACTTGGAGACCAAAGGTGAATGGAAAGTGTTAGGATGATGATTTGTTGGAATTTTGTTTGTGAATGGTGTTGATCCCTTTAGGTCTTGGGGATGACTACCCATCCTTGGCAGGGGCGTGTAGTACAAATCCTTACAACTTTGGGAACCAACTATGATTGGGATTTGGTAGTGGTGAAAACCATTGTATATGGAGGTGAGTGGATAGGAAAGAGCTTGTCCTTTTGTCAATTCTCAGCATTCTAGAACCATTCGCATGGGGGGATGAGCAAGATAACCGTTTCGCTTATGGTGACCTGGATTACCGTGCAGGTTTCATCTTTCGTTCACACAACTTGGGAATTTTTATGTGTTTTAATTTGTGTTGGGATGTTACGTAACAAGGTGTATTTCAAGTGTAACTCTACCTTCATAAAATCTGTCTGACTTGATACATTACATGGCTAAAGAGCAAAATGATGACTCGAATCACGAAAAGCCCTTGATACATTAAAAGACCATTGACTCTAGTATGGTAAAAGCAATGCATGGTGTTTTTGTTGTTTTTGTAAAATGGAACAGTGTGGAACAAGATGGACTAGCGGATTTATTACAGCCTATGGTGCCCTTGACCTATACGACCACAAATATGCAATGTATGGATGCAATGCTTTAATGCAGCTATGTATTTTTGTATTTTTGATGGATTGATTTTTGTGAATATGAAGATGAAGTGCGAGAAGAACTCTCTTATTGATGAATTTGAGTATGCCTAGAAATGAGATGCAAATTTTTGTTGTTTTTTGATGATTTTTGTTGTTTTTGAATTTTCTTGATTTTTGACCAAGCGATTGTGGAAATCCTTGGAGCATTTTGGGATTGACCAAGCGATTGCAAGAATCCTTGGAGCCTTTTGGGATTGACCAAGCGATTTTATGGATCCTTGGAGCATTTTTGGGTTTGACCAAGCGATTACAAGAATCCTTGGAGCATTTTGGGATTGACCAAGCGATTTTATGGATCCTTGGAGCATTTTTGGGATTTGACCAAGCGATTGCAAGAATCCTTGGAGCATTTTGGGATTGACCAAGCGATTGCAAGAATCCTTGGAGCATTTTTGGGATTTGGCTCTCTTAGATATGAAATGGTCGCAAATGACTGATATTCAAGGGTTCTGTTTCCTTGATACCATCAAGAGAAGCTAGCCGGTACGTCCCGGGTCCTATTTTGCTATCAATGACATATGGACCTAACCAATTTGCCGCAAACTTGTCCCTTAGGTGGGATGGCAAACTAGAATTTTGCTGGTTTTCCTTCAAAACCAAATCACCAACCCGAAAGTCCCTCAGGTGAACTTTCATGTTGTAAGCTTTCTTAAGTCGCTCTTGATAAATACGTAAATGCTCGAGAGCATTAACGCGTCGTTCGTCAAGCAACGTAAGCTGGTCTAACCGGGCCTACCGCGTAGAATCATCGTCGATGAACTCCTGCATTGATATGCGCAGGGAAGGAATCTCCAACTCTAGAGGCATGACTGCCTCGAAGCCATACACAAGGGAAAACGGAGTGGCCCCAGTGGGTGTCCGAATGCTAGTGCGATAGGCCCATAGGGCAAGTGGGATTTGAATGTGCCAATCTTTATGACTGTCTGCGACGGTCTTTTTAAGGATGGCAACTAGCATTTTGTTTGATGCCTCTGCTTGCCCATTCGCCTACGGATAATAGGGTGTCGAAAAGTTGTGCTGAATTTTGTACTTTGTGGTCAAAGCACGCACGTCTTTGTTCTTGAAAGGCGTCCCATTATCCGAGACTATTTTGGATGGAATACCAAAATGACATATGATGTTATGCAAAATGAACTCCACAATGCGGGGTCCTGTCGTAGAGGTAAGTGGAATTGCTTCCACCCACTTGGTAAAATACTCTGTGGCCGTTATGATAAATGTGTGATGGCCTGAAGATGCAGGGGAGATCTTTCCAATTAGATCGAATCCCCACTGCGAGAACGGCCAATCAGACTGGACTGTCTGCAAGGCTTGAGAAGGTACGTGCATCAAATTGGCATGATGTTGACACTTCACGCACTTCTTGACATAGGTGCAACAATCTCGCTCTAAAGATGGCCAATAATAGCCCATGCGAAGAATGCGCTTTGCAATGGCCATACCACTAAAGTGGCCACCACATGTACCATCGTGCGCTTGGGTGATCGCCCAAGTGGACTCTTTCTGGTCCAAGCAACGAAGGAGGATTCCTTCATAGCTGCGACGATACAAAATGTCTCCTATCAAGACATACTTAGCCGCTTTTTGCTTGAGTGCTCGTTTTGCGGCATGAGTCAATCCAAGTGGGAGATTACCTAACTTGAGGTAGTCTCTGATGGGTAAATACCAGTCCTGTTGATCAAAAACCTCGACAGTATGAACAGCCAATCCCTCTTGAAGTTCCTCCCTAGCAAACGCTGAATGGGATAGAACCTGCAAGAATAGCGTTGTGTTGCTATTAATGGGAGTAGGGGAGAACAAGGACCCCCAGTTGGCACATTTCAGACGATCTCGGATTCGAGAGAACTTATCCGAGGATGGTTCAATCTGGATCATGTGGATTCCTGGTGTCAAGTCTGAGCTTGCACGCTCCATCGTGGATTGCGATAAGGTTTTGACTTGAATGGTTGTCATATCACCGAAAAGGTCTTGCGGAATTAGTGACCCCAAGGAGGCCATTGTGTCCACAAAACGATTCGATGATCGAGGGAGTGCCTCGATGTCATACCACTCAAGTTTTGCCAAGAATTTGTCCACGAGGGCTTTATAAGCCTTTAGGACTGGGCATTTGCATTGATATACCCCTTTGACTTGATTGACTATTAACAGTGAATCACCAAAGATATTCAGTCGTTTGATGTTCATGGCGATTGTTGTCTGAAGACCTAGGAGCAAGGCTTCATACTCTGCATTATTGTTGGTGCATGGGAAGTTTAATTTAAATGACAGGGGCATTGGGGCACCCTACGGTGTGAAGAATACAATTCCCGTGCCACCACCTTGCTCACATTTAGAACCATCGAAGAATAGGGTTATGTCGGCCTGTGACTCAGGCTCATCAGAATCTGGCGATCTCGAGACATGGAAGACCCCATCATCGGGTAGTTCTATGACCAGAGGCTGATCGTCTTCAAGAGGAGCCTCTGCTAGTTGATCGGCTATGACTTGTCCTTTGATAGATTTTTGTCCAATAAACTCTATGTCAAATTTCATCAACAACATGATCCATTTCGCCATGCGACTACTATGATAAGTACGACTCATCATGTATCGCAATGGATTCTCCTTAGACACAACATACGTAGTGTTGCTCAACATGTAGTGGCATAGCTTTTTGGTAGCAAACACCACTCGCCAGCGGAGTTTCTCAACGTATGCATAGTTAAGTTCATAATCGACCAGGGTGCGGCTAAGATAGTATGTAGCCTGTTCTTTGTGAAGTTCATTCTTCTGGGCTAACATGGCCCCCAGTGCCACCTCAGTAGCTGAGATGTATAAGTAGAACGACACTCCTGGTCTAGGTGGTGCCAATACTGGTGGCGAAACCAGGTATTGTTTGATCTCATCCCAATGAAATGTAACCCCCTTGTGCAATAATTTGTTCATGGGTCGGCACTTGTCGGATAATTGTGCTATAAAGCATTTAATCGATGCGACCTTTCCCTACAGACTTCTGAGCCGCTTGATTGTAGTTGGGGGAACCATTTCAAGGATTGCCTTGACTTTCTTTGGGTCCACCTCGATTCCTCGCTTTGAGACTATGAAACCCAAGAGTTTTCTAGATGTGACGCCAAATACGCACTTCTTGGGGTTTAGTCTAACTTTATGCTCCATGAGGCGATCGAGGATCTTGCTTAAGTCGTCGATATGATTTGAGCACAAGAGAGACTTGGCTAACAAATCATCCATGTAATCTTCCAAAGTTTTATGCATGTAATCATGGAAGATATATTTCATGGCACGTTGGTAGGTGGCACCAGCATTTTTAAGGCCAAAAGGCATGACCTTATAACAAAATGTCCCCCAAGGCGTTGTGAACGCCGTTTTTAGTTGGTCTTCGAGATTGATACGAATCTGATTGTATCCCGAGAAACCATCCATGAGGGAGAGCATTTCGTGACCTCGTGTAGCGTCTACCAATGCGTCGATGCTTGGTAAGGGGAAATCATCCTTAGGAATCGCTTTGTTTAGATCTCAAAAATTAGTGCATATGCAAATCCTCCCGTCGGGATTCTTGACGGGAACCATGTTGGACAACCATGGTGGATAATCCATGCGAGATGACAAACCGTGCATCCAACAACTTTTGCAATTCATCTTTGACCATCAAGGCCACTTTTTGGGTGCATCTTACGTAGTTTTTGTTTTACAGGCTTGATTGTCGGATCAAGTGTTAAATTATGCGTGACTAGTCGTGGGTCTAGTCCCGGCATATCCTTGTATGACCATGCAAAAACCTCCTTCTTATATTTGAGAAGGGCAATGGACCCGCATCCCTTGCTCTTAGGAAACTACCATATCCATGCCAGCTTGGGGCCAAGAATTTAGTGGATTCATTGGATCGTGATCGATATCTACATCGGCTTCGTTTCCTCTGCATCGACATGGTGGGAGCCATCCTCCATACCGATTGGGTGGAGTCGACCTAGAGGAAGACAACTATTCCTATGGGAAGGCAAGGTCTCCCCATATCCTGTACTGATTCTACTGTAGGCGTTGCCACAACATTCTGCACTAAGTACTCCCCTAGGCATGTATCGGCCATTTCAACAGTGATTGTTGATGCTTGGGAGGGAGGGAACGGGAGTCCTTCCTGAGTCCATTCCATGTTTGGTGGTTTAGGAATCTCAGCTTCCGTAGTGCTAGGTGTTTCTTCTATTGATACCATTGAAATTGTGGGCAAACCCTCTTCTAAGGGCTGAGCCTCTTCCATGATCTGTTTTCCCTTGTCCTTCTATTTAGCCATGACAGGTGGCGTTGGTAATGAAGGAGCAGATGATGAGGATTCACCTGGCTGGGATTTTGGTGATTTGGTCACCAGTGGTGCCCCGCGGTATTGGACCCTGTTTAGATGGATTTAACTGGAAATCCAAATGCGTTGAAGGGAGGGTCGATTGAGGCATTAATTGTACCGCATTGCAATACTTGAAGGGTTCTAAGTCCATCGGGACTACATGTATTTCTCCTTCAAAAGCATACTTTAAGCATTGGTGAGCGATGGAAGGGACACACTTCATGTCCCTGATCCAAGGTCGCCCTAGCAATATATTGTAAGCCATCTCGCCTTCCAACACATGGCACAATGTTGGTATTATCTTTTGTCCTACCTGGACAGGTAGAACAACTGTGCCGACTATCGAGCATATTGCATCATTGAAATCTCGCAATGTGTATGTGGAGGCTGTGATATGAGAGGCTGGCAACTTCAAATGTTTTAAGGCTACAGTGGTGATGATGTTACTAGACAAACCAGTATCTACCAACACTCTCTTGTACGGGATCCCATTGACCCGCGCAACAACGTGTAGGGGTGGATCTGCCATGTCATTTGATATTGCTTTGACTTCATCCTCTCTGAAGGTGATGACCGGCTCCGTACATCGCTTCACATGTCCCACAAAGTTGTTGAAAGAATTTGCTTCGTGAGGTTGTAATTCGATGGCTTTTAATATTTCCATAAGAGCTTCTCTATGAGGTGTTGATTGTTGAATAAGCTCGTAAATGGAAAGCCTAGCCGATGTGGTCCGCAAACTCTGCGTGAGTTTGGTTCGTATCGTGACCTCGGGTCTAGGCGGAGGCAACTGCATTGGGCATTGTTGAGGCTGTGATGTTGTCGGAACTTCCCTCGTAGCTACCTCGGGGGCAACTGGTGGGTACTTTTTGTTCCTTGTCACTATGCTGATCATTCCCACAAATCCTTGCATGGGAAGATTCTGTCGCACCTCGTTAATCTGGAGAGGTTTTGCCCGTGCCTCGTGAGCAGGCAAAGGGTCCTTGAATACCCCCATTTGTTGATTATTTGGCGCTATGGGGTTGTCCACGGCCAATGTTTTATTGTCGATTAAATCTTGGATTAATCCTTTGAATTTCCAACATCCATTTAAATCATGTCCCCTGCGCCTATGGAATCTACAATACAATTCCTCTCTGTATCCCTTAGGCTTGGGGGCGTTAGGGTCTATAGTTTGGATTTCTGGCAAGGTGACTAAATTTGCCATTGACAAGCGATCAAATAGGGAGTCCCTGGACTCCGTGTAAGGGGTGAATTGTCGCCTAGGGCGACGCTGCTGATTCTGCTCCTATTTCTTATTGTCTTTTTCATAACTAGGAGGCACTCGCTCGGTAATTAGCCTTTTGGGGCTGCATTTCTTGCACAGGCTTGGGAACATTTATCGCAACTTGGTTAACCGTAGCGGGTTGTGATTGCGTTGTCCCGATCTTAGTGGTTTTATTCCACTCTTTCTTTTTAGGCTTGGCGATTGCGCCTTCGCCTATTTTAATCTCTTCTATAACTCTGGCTTGCGCCAAAGCTTCTTCTAAGCTATCGTATTGCTGTAGCAGCAATAGACCAAAGATTGATTTTAAGCAACTTCGTGCAAACATCTATGTGAGATCAGACATAGGGGGATGGTAGGGTAGCTTAGAAAGCAAAGCCCTCCATCGATTCCCATATGTTGTCATTGTTTCTTCCTCATATTGCCTGAGGCTGGCCAGATCACTCAGTGATGCCTTCTTCCTTGTGTTGAAGGCAAAGCGTTCAAGAAATGCATCTACTAATTGATCTAGGTTGTTTATGCTGTGTTTGGGTAATTGTGTGAACCAATCCGAGGCAGGGCCTATGAATGTGGTTATGAAAGTTCTAAGCAACAATGCATCATTATCTTGGATGCCGAAGCATTGACTTAGGAACCTTGTGACATGTTCTTGTGCATCCTCTTCACCTTTAAAGATTGCCAATTGAGGCAACTTGAAGTGTTCGGGGTAAAGAGGTGTAGGCACTGAGGGATGCACTGGATGACTACGGAGTTGACGTAATGTGGGCTTTTGATGCCCAGAAGCTTTTGTCTCCATAGACTCCAAACGCTCTAATAGCGCTTTGTATGCATCGAAAGATTTTATTTCTTCCTCTTTTGTTTGCTCCCGTTGTGAGTTATGGGAGACTGGAGGCCTATGGGGGGGTGGCCGAGTGGCAGCCCTCCCGCCTTGATGGGGCATTTTGGCCCATTCTATTTTTGGTTCGTACTCCTCATAAACTTCTTGAGGAGTCTCTAGGTGAGACCTATGACCTTGATTGAGTCCCCGTTGGGGGTACCCATCATTGTTTTGGGGAGTGGCCTCCCTCTCGGGTCTATAAGGTCTCGGAGGCAAAGCTTGACGAGGTCGTGGAGACCTGTCCTACACCAAAGGGTTGTGCCTCTCATATTGTTCTTCTCTATGGGTGCGAGGGGTTGGCACCCTCTCAGGTAGTTTATATCACAACTCATCCGCTTCGCGCTGCATGCGCTCTTTATTCAAGCGGTATAAGTACTCTAACTCTTGATGACCTTGCTCAAGCTGCGTGATTCGGGCTTGGCGAGCGGCATGTCTGGCGACTGCCGGGTCAACTTGGTCTGCCCTCTTTTGTTGAGGAGGCTTGAATGTTTTTCCTATGTGTTTGCCTCGATCTTGATGATCTAAAATTTCAATGGGTCGCTTCCCTCTGTCGAGGTAGGCGCCATTTACTTGAGGCTCTAGCCTCGATGTGTGATCATGATACCTAGCAGGTGCGGAAACGCAAGGTTCCCACACTGTTTGTTGTCCTTGAGGAATGCGATGGCTTTCCTCGTACTCCCTTTCATGGGTTTGAAAGGGGCGGGCGGAGTTAGCTCGCCCTGTGTAAAGAGCCCTGTGCTCTGGATTTTGTCTTTCTGTTCTGATGGGAGGCAAAGGAGAGATACCATATCCACATTGTCTCTCCAAATGAATACTATGCCTCTCTAGCGCTTCATCGCGCTACGGCCACTCAGATCTAACCTCAAGAGGCGATTGTCTATTTACATTGAGATCTACATGTAAAGCTTCTTCTCGAAAGGGACTGTGTTGAATGGGCATACCCCACAGAGGGGGTTCCCAATAATTTCTTTTTGATGGGGCCTGATATGGACTCTCTTGTAGGCTAGACCGCCAAGGCGGTATGGCCAAGTCCTCAGGGCTAAAGCGAAGGCGACCAGCGCCCTCTCTTTGTGCACCTTCCGCAGCATCCGCCCTTGATTGGGCTTGGCTATGGGTGTACACCATTGTGGTGCTTCTCTACTATCTAAGCAGATTTTATCTCGTTTATGGTGATTTGTCTTTTTGTCTACACTAAGCAAAAATGAACACACTCATACACAAACCGTGATTATCTCTTTTAAGGATTAATAGTGTGTCCTAAACTGGTTTAGTGCATTTTGATATTTTGTTTTGTTTTTGCAAGTTTTGAAGAACGTTTAAATGCATAATGTTGGCTCATATGACTCCCATAAATGGTCGCCCCTTCAAT
This sequence comes from Wollemia nobilis, assembly GCA_028583015.1. Classification (NCBI taxonomy): domain Eukaryota; kingdom Viridiplantae; phylum Streptophyta; class Pinopsida; order Araucariales; family Araucariaceae; genus Wollemia; species Wollemia nobilis. The sequence goes on along the minus strand of JAQPPZ010016436.1, from coordinate 13,272,106 downwards.
ATACCATTGTTGGACCGATATACCAACCTCTCTATATACCCGCCCTTACGAGAGGGAAACTATAGGTACGTGAGAGCAGATGGTACATGGAACATAGGCGGTACGGAAGGGGGATTGTCCTGTTAATGACACCTACCATAGAAGACTTATCCTCGCGTGCATGGGAATCACCCTAGCAACACTCGGTCAGCTTTCATCAGGATTTATGCCTAACAATAGTGACAATCGGGGAAATGGATGCAAAGCTAAGCCAAGGTGGTGATGAACCCACCGTTGGTCTTGCTCAAGGGCTGGGGTTTTACGACCAGCTCCTTGGTTTAATTTACCACGTGAAGTGTGTGTGGTTCATTTTATTTAATAAAAATGAAACGAGCAGCAAAAAGAAACTTTCCCTATGCCACACAAACACTACTAACCGAAAAACAGCAAGTAGAAATTTTATTTATTTTTATATAAATTAATAAAGCAAGAAAAATTTATGAAAAATTTCTCTACCTTTCTTTAATAATTAAAAAAAATGAAAGTAAAAGATTAAACAAATAAAATAAACAGAAATTTCACAGCAGAAAATGACATGGACAGTTAGAAACCGTTACCTCTTTTCTGCCCGGATTTGCTGTTTCTGACCTTCGGCTAAAAAGGTACCTGTTAAGCACAAAACACAACAAATCGGATTAGTTTCTGTGATTTAAAAATCTGGGAATGGTCCCACCGTGATCGCCACTGAAAGCATGAGATTCCGAAAATAAAAGAAACACTATGCACGAAACAAAGAAAAGAGATAAATTGGAAATAAAAGAAAGACGTATTAAAACACAGCCCTCTTTATTCAAATTTCTTATCCTCGGTTACATGGACGTCTCCTCCTTTTTTAGGGGCTAGGAGCGTTAAATATATCTCTGTTACAAACGTGCACATTCATCTTCTTTCCGCATGCCCACATGCAAAGTGGGCAGGCAAACATACTACCGCCGCTGATGTTAATGAGTCCTTGCTTGCTACTGTTTCTCCTATGATCAAAGAAATAGTAAATGCGTTAATAGCACCTGCTGCAAATAGAGAAAATTTGACAAAGACTGGAAACTTTACCAGAGGTTGACTGTTATTAAAACAGTTGGCCGATTCTAAATGCTATTGCCTACAAGTTAGTATTTCACTGCGTTGCATGATAATATTCAATGAGACATATTGCAAGATACATTCGAACGTATAACGTATTGCATGATACGTTCTAACGTAAAGTTTATTTAAACAACGTAAAACATAAGTGCTGTTCAAATACTGTTAGTTTTGCAGGATATATTAAAAAAATAGCATATATTAAATTGACTAGGAACGTGCATGGGGTGCCCAAGCGGGCCGCCCCCGTTAAAGCTCGGTTTCGGCGCCAATCCACTAAGGAAGGGCCCGAAATATTTTAGGTTGTGATGTCGTCGAATTGAAGGAATATTGTTGTCCACTGTCGGGCTCTAATTTTCAGATCCACACTTCCAGAAAACCACTCACTAACCTATCATATGAAAGAGATCAAGAGTGTAGAAGAAATGAATCCTACGAGATGCAATCGGGTCTCTAGATGAGCAGAACTTCGTTGCTTTTCGAAAATGCTTCGTGTCTTTTACATTGCATTGAGCTAGTTCTTATAGAGGATTTTGCCTCTGAAACATTAATGTCAAACCCTAAATCCGTAGGGGCCGCTGAGATTTGATCTTTGTTAGGTGATTTATGAGACATGGCTCGCACTGAGACTATCGCCAGGAACTCACATCAGTAGTTATGAGGCATGGCCTCGAACTGGATTTGTTGTTGAAACAGCTCGTCTCATTAATGCAGTTGGTGAAGTCCACCGTTCTTACAGACACACGGGGTCTTTTTTTTTAAAAAGTGGCACGTAGTGACGCCACGTGGCGGCCATGCCTTCCATGTGGCAGCCATGCCGAAGTCCACCTTTGATTGGTGAAGTGTGCGATCGGACCTTAGGTGTCACGATATCGCGACATCGTGATATCACGACACCCTCGACCGAAGCTCCCTTTCGGGCCTTAGGTGTCATGATATCGCGACATCACGATATCGTGACACCCTCGACTGAAACTCCCTTTCGAGCCTTGGGTGTCACGATATCGCGACGTCGCGATATCGCGACACCCCGTCGTGATATCGCGACACCCTCGGCCGAAGCTCCCTTTCGGGCCTTAGGTGTCACGATATCGCGACACCTTCGGCTGAAGCTCCCTTTGGGGCCTTAGGTGTCACGATATCATGATGTCGCGATATCGTGACACCCTCAACTGAAGCTCCCTTCTAGGCCTTAGGTGTCGCGATATCGCGATGCCCTCGGCCGAAGCTCCCTTCAGGCCTTAGGTGTCGCGATATCACAACGTCGCGATATCATGACACCATCGATTGAAGCTCCCTTCTGGGCCTTAGGTGTTGCAATATCATGACACATAAGGCCCTAAAGCTCCCCTTCGGGCCTTAGGTGTCGCGATATCGCGACGTCACGATATCGCGACACCCTCGGCCGAAGCTCCCTTCGGGCCTTAGGTGTTGTGATATTGCGACGTCACGATATCGTGACGCCCTCAGCCGAAGCTCCCTTCGGGCCTTAGGTGTCATGATTTCACGACGTCGTGAAATCATGACACCCTCGGTCGAAGCTGCCCTTCGGGCCTTAGGTGTCACGATTTTGCGACGTCGTGAAATTGCGATGTCATGATTTTGCGACGTCGTGAAATCGTGATGTCGCGATTTCACGACGCCTAAGGCCAAAGCTCCTTTGCTTTTAAAGTTTGCTTAAGATTTGAAGTTTGAAGTTTTGCTTTTGATTAAAGGCTTGCTTTTGAATTTGTTTTAATGAAGGCTTGTTAAAGCGACCAACTTTGCTCTGCTCATTTTCCGACCTTCTAAACTGCTGTGTGAGTGGCTAGGACCACTGTTTTGACCTCTAAGGGCTGCCTTGAAAGCTGTGTATGTCAATGCGATCAGTGTTTGTAGTCACTTAATCGGATTGGTGTTGTTTTGGTGTTTACACCTTCCTCCACACCATTAATTGTTGTTGTTCTTCCTTCTTCTATCGGTGTGGATTTAACAACTTCAGCATCATAGCCATAATTTACCATTTTTTATTCTCTCATACTTAAATTGGTGACACCCTTATCACCAGCAACAGGTCCCTCTGCGCAAGAGTTCTACAACCCTCCAAACGTCAGGTCCCACATTGAACAATAGGTACCCCCATCCAAGGGAGAAGAAAATTGCTTATTGGTACCTTCCTCCAAGTGGAAGAAGACACTGTTTTATTGGATTGATTGTAGGCACTCTCTTTCTGGTGGGAAGTAAATGCCTTTTCTATTTTTCCACACTCCTAATTACAGGGCATAAAAAATCACATATGTTAGGCCTAGTTTAAGCTTGCTCCACCTACATATCATGCTCATGGTTGTTTCCTATGACACTACACATAAAAAAATTGGAAAACATGAATCATGTCTGTGCCTAAGGCCCTAGCTCTTAGGATGCCTTTAGATTGCATTCAGAGGGTACGATTACCTTGGCAATTTTGGGTACTTTGGGTACATTGCCTTTGCTCAAGTGTATAAGTTGTCATTGATGTCAAGAAGCTCTTGAAGGAATTTGATTTGATGTCAAATAATTTGTTTTGATGAAGGTTACGACATGACAGTTTCAAAGGTCTTTTGTAAACCCCAAGTTGGCAGGTTTAAAGATTACAGGTGGATGCATTAGCTTAATGCATTTGGGTCCAGGAGGAAGTATTTATTTAAATAATTAAAAACCTTGTTAAGGTTACCTTTAATTATTTTTAAATAAATATTAAATTATTGTTTGCAATGGGTTCTCCTAACCCATGGCGCAAATGTCTTAACTATGTGGGTGCTAGCCAAGACCTCCGACGACATGTTAAACTCCTCATCGACGTTAAGAGATTATGGTAAAAATGCATATAAATCTCCCTCGATGAAAATCAAGAAGAATCCCATCCGTATTTTGAAAAGAGTTGCTCGTTGTGATTTCATGATCCGTTGTTCGGATTTCTTCTCCGAATGTGTCTTCACCATTTTCGTAAAACATCTGTTTGACTATGTCTTCATCGTTTTCGTGAATCCGTTGTTCATTTTTTTTTGTACTCATCGTTTGTCGTAAATCCACCGTAAGGTTTTTGTCTTCGTGTTCACGTCAAAAGAAAGGGAGGCACTATTGTTTTATTTAATCCCTAGCGCAGAAGGAACAAGGCTAATAGCGTGAGGTTTAAACCTCACCGAGCGCCTTTGGCGCATCGATAGCGGCTAGGTTGTTGGTGCGCTACCTAAATGGGAGGTTCCGCATTCAAATAACGTGAAAGGGTTTTTCATCGTGAAGTGGATGCAGCGGGTGGTGTTAGAATTTGTGCGCAATTTCTCCATAGCACGATTTTTGATGTTGGCCAAGGTATTTTTGAAATTAATTTTTGCTAAGTGTATTTTGCGGATGGAGGAAGTTTATTAGAGGGAAAAACAGCTTAGGAGTTATAAGGAGTTTAAATCTTGTTTTATTTTGATAAAATATTATTTTGAAGGTGTTGTTTGAAATATCTTATTGAATTCTTATGAGAGATAAATTTTATTTTTGATAAGACTATAAGGGAGAAATAAGGTGTATAAGGGACAAATTTTTCTTGTAATGTTGAGAGTGCTTTTGGTTGATTATGGAAATGAAAGCATGATGTTTTAAGGTTAAAATTGCTTCTTGTGTGAAGTTGTGAAACCTTAAGTGGGCAGCTTTGAGATTGACATTTGCTTTCATTAAATTGGTAATAATCAAGCTATTATTTACTTGGTTAAAGTGTTGGGCTTACTCCTTTGTTGATGATTTGAAAATTTATTTTGTGCTATTGTGATTTGAGTTGGTGGATGCTTTTTGTTCAAACAATATTGGAGAGAAAATGAGTTCTACTTGTTTCCTTTTCTAATGTTGATTATGAAATGCTTCAAGGTTGTGTTTTGAGTTGAATGGTGTTGATTGAACCTTGTTTGATGAGCATTGTTGTTGAAGCCCTAATTGATGGTGAAAAGAACATGAGTATCATTGTTATGTGATTCTTTGCATAGTTGGAAATTGTTGGGGTTTCATTTTCTTGAAAGAAAACATTCTATCCTATCCATTTTAGATATTGAGTTGAGTTTTTAGATTTGAGATTGAGTTTGAGCTGAGTTGATTTGAGTTGAGTTTTGAGATTGGGAGTTGAGTATAGAACATATTGAGTCTCTAACAATTCTCTTTATGCTTCTATGAGTTTGACAAATCACATTGGGTCTCTAACAATTCACCTTGTGATTTCCTACTAAGAAAGTTTTTTTTTCTTGGTGAGCTTGCTGAGGTTTTGGACAGGTTTCGATGGGGACTTGTGAGCAGTCTTGGATAGGTTTTGATGGGGACTTATGAGTAGATTTGGACAGGTCCTAGTAGAGGACTTGTGAGCTGAATTTTATAGTTCTATCAGAGAACTTGAGGACAGAGGTGCACTGGTTCTTTGAGAAGAACTTGAGGATAGATTTGGCAAGTCTTTAAGAAGGATTGTGTGCAGAGGATTGATTTGTTCAAGAGTTGGACAAATCCGATAGACAGAGGAATACTTGTACTAGACCGACTGACTATGTTTGGTACATGTTGCTGAGCTATTGTGGACATGATCATAGAATGCAGAGATCTCTTAGGCTAAGCATTGACGATAGGAGGTCTTTTGTGGAAAGGAGTTCTACATGTTGGCAAGAGGTTAAGGCAGTTGATCTTTTGAGGGATCATTTCTAGAGCATAGGGGAAGGTATCTCCTTTGAGCAGAGGCTCATAAATTTTGATTGGGTGAAGGTATCTCCTTTGGGCCGAGTCTCATAAACATTTTAATTGGGAAGGATTCCCAAAGAACTTTGAGATAACTTTTAGAGAAAAGTTTTGTGGACGTAGCCCAGCCATTTTGAGTGAACCATGTTAAAATTGGTGTCACTTTGTGGATGATATTGTGCATTTCTTTGATATTGCTTTGGGTATATTGCTTTACTATTTTGAATTATAAAGGAAAAAGTAAAAATAGGTCTTATACTGTTCACCCCCCCCTCTTAGTATAAGCTTGTGTTCTTCAATTGGTATCAGAGCAGGTGCCTTTAGAAAGTTTAATAGCTTGAAGGAAAAGCTAGTAAAGAACATAATGGATCATTCAAGTGGCAATGCAGCACCTATTCTTGATGGGTCAGATTTTTGTATTTGGAGTGCAAGGATGAAGGTTCATCTAATGGCACTTGGGAATGAGGTTTTGGAAGTGATTGAAGATGAGCACACTATTCCTAAACATGGTCCTAATACTAAAGAAGAAAGGCTCCTACATCACAGCAATTCAAAAGCAATGAATGCAATCCTGAAAGGCTTACAGAAAGCAGATCTCACCAAAGTGATTCATTGCAATACAACTAGTGAAATGTGGAAACAGTTGAAGGTGGTTCATATAGGTGATACAAATGTCAGAAAGGCCAAGTTGAGACACTTCAAATGTATGTTTGAACAACTCAAGATGAATGATGATGAAAATATTAGTGACTACATGCTTTGTATGGATGAGGTTGTTAACTCCATGAAAGACTTAGGTCTTGAGCTTGCTGAAAATGATGTTTGTGATAAGATTTTAAGATCTCTTCCTAATAGATTTAGTGAAAATATTTCTGCTATTGAGGAAACTAAAGATTTGGATAAGTTGAAAAAGGATGAGCTCCATAGTATACTTGCAGCATTTGAGTTGAGAACTCAAGTGAAGGTTGATGTCAAGAAAGAGGTAGCTTTCAAGGCTACCAAGAAATCCAAGGGTAAACAGCTTCAAGATAGTGATGAGTCTTCTAGTAATGAATTGGCATATTATAGCAAGAAAGGCAAGTTCTCTAGAAAGCACAAAAGTATGAAAAATATAAGATGTTTCAATTGTGGAAAGTTTGGTCATTATGCTACCTGATCGTATCTGTTCCCAAGAATGAAAGTGATGAAGATAAACAGGATTCTAAGAGCAAGGATTTTGAAAAGAACAAGCATCACAGGAAGAACATAGATGAGCACAACAATCAAGGAAAGAAGTATTCTCACAAGCACAAGAAGAGTTTCTACCTAGACAAAGCAAGTGTTCTAGTAGTGATAGTGAAATTTCTTCAAGTGATGATGAAAATGAGATGTTGTTCATATTAGAAAAATAGGAAGAACCGAAACATAGATTCATTATCATGAAATGTCTTAGATGTGGAAACTTTGGTCACCTTGAGGATGATTGCACAAATAATGATTTGGTTTCTAGTATGTATGAGGATGCTTCAAAAAACTATAAGGAAGATGTATGTATGGTTTTTGAAAAGGGTAGCACCTCTAGTGATAAGAAATCTAAAAAAGGCTTTGATGATTCAAAAAGCAAACAAATAGAGGAAGATATAGAGGAAGGTGAAGTAGATCTTGAAGGTGAACTTATTAGTGCTCTTAGTTCTTTGAAAAAGGAAAGAAAGAAGAATGCTAGACTCAAGGATAAGTTAGATGAATGTTGTATGGAGAGAGATGATCTTATAGAAAGTCTTGACTTCTCTATAGCTAAGACACAAGAACTCAAGGATGAGTTAGAGTCTAAGGTTCTTGAGTATAGTGAGTTAGAACAGAAAATGGCTTCTTTGAAAGAGTAAACTAAAGAGTACAAGGATAAGCTTTACAGGTTTCAAGATAGCTCCAAAAAGGTTAAGTCACTCATCAAAGGTCAAATAAAGACAACAGATAAAATAGGCCTTGGTTTTGTTAAGCCACACAAGGAACAAGTTGGAGAGTCTAGTAAGAGACTCCAAAAGGAAGAGAGTTCTGATGAGGAAAGTATTTCAGAAAAGGAGTCCTTGAATGATAGATGCACAAAAATAGAAAACATAATTTAGAATGAGAAGAAGAAGTTTTCGAACCTAAGAGGTCAAATAAATGAAAGTTTCAAGGCAGATGTTTTGCTTGTCACAGGTTTGGTCACATGGCTTCACATTGCATGGCTCAAGTGAAGAAGGTAAATGACAATTTTAGAAGTGCTAGTTTCTTTCAAGGGTATTGCTACTCTTGTCAATATTTTGGGCACAAGGCAATTTATTGCAAGGCAAATAACAGGAACAGGTTTGGTCAGAACTGGTGGATTCAAAGATTAGGTTTACCTTAGAGAAACAACATCGTCAAGTGTTTCAAGTGCAACAATGAAGGTCACATAATCAGACAGTGTAGAGCTGAAATTCCGAATACAGAACAGGAACAAGTGGCATGATCGGGTCCAAGGATCAAGGCATGGATAAGAACAGGGATGAGAACAAGAACAAGAACAAGTGACAAGAACAGGAATATGGACAAAGAGTTCAAGAGAAGGCCCGACAAGGAAGTTATAGACACTGATGATGATCAACGCCTAATGGGAGTTTTACTCCCACCCTAGAATTAATCACCTCATCAGGAGGTGGGCGAGGGACTAAGCTAAGAGGCTCATTCTTAGTCCCGAGCCCTAAAGGTGACCCTTTGCCATTGATGACAAAGGGGGAGAGATATGAGTAAGGGGGAGAGCTTCAAAGTGAAGAGGAGAGCTTCAAGTCAGGGGGAGCAAAACTTCAAAGGAAGATTCTCAGTTGTGGGCACAGTTGGTCAGTTGTTAGCACATTTGGTTTTAGTTTTGGCTCTTGAGAAGTGTTTTCAGTAAAGGTTTGCCATCAATGAAAAAGGGGGAGATTGTTGGAAGTTTTGGGTACTTTGGGTACATTGCCTTTGCTCAAGTGTATAAGTTGTCATTGATGTCAAGAAGCTCTTGAAGGAATTTGATTTGATGTGAAATAATTTGTTTTGATGAATGTTACGACATGATAGTTTCAAAGGTCTTTTGTAAACCCTAAGTTGGTAGGTTTAAATATTACAGGTGGATGCATTAGTTTAATGCATTTGGGTCCAGAGGAAGTATTTATTTAAATAATTAAAAACCTTGTTAAGGTTCCCTTTAATTATTTTTAAATAAATATTAAATTATTGTTTGCAATGGGTTCTCCTAACCCATGGCGCAAATGTCTTAACTATGTGGGCGCTATGTTTTAAGATTGTGGGCACTAGACAAGACCTTTGCCGACGTGTTAAAATCCTCGCCGACGTCAAGAGCTTATGGTAAAAATGCATATAAATCCCCCTCAATGAAAATCAAGAAGAATCCCATCCATATTTTGAAAAGAGTTGCTCACTATTATTTCATGATCCGTTGTTCGGATTTCTTCTCCAATTGTGTCTTCACCATTTTCGTAAACCCGTCGTTTGACTGTGTCTTCATCGTTTTCGTGAATTCGCTGTTCATTTTTTTTTGTACTCGCCGTTTGTCATAAATCTGTCGTAAGGTTTTCGTCTTCATGTTCGCATCAGAAGAAAGGAGGCACTGTTGTTTTATTTAATCCCTTGCATAGAAGGAACAAGGCTAACAGTGTGAGGTTTAAACCTCATCGGGCGCCTTTGGCGCATCGATAGCGGCTAGGCTGTTGGCGCGCTACCTGAATGGGAGGTTCCTCATTTGAATAACGTGAAAGGGTTTTTCATCATGAAGTGGATGCAGCAGGTGGTGTTAGAATTTGTGCGCAATTTCTCCATAGCGCGATTTTTGATGTTGGCCAAGGTATTTTCAAAATTAATTTTTGCTAAGTGTACTTTGCGGATGGAGGAAGTTTATTAGAGGGAAAAACAGCTTAGGAGTTATAAGGAGTTTAAAGCTTGTTTTATTTTGATAAAATATTCTTTTGAAGGTGTTTTTTGAAATATCTTATTGCATTCTTATGAGAGATAAATTTTATTTTTGATAAGACTATAAGGGAGAAATAAGGTGTATAAGGGATAAATTTTTCTTGTAATGTTGAGAGTGCTTTTGGTTGATTATGGAAATGAAAGCATGATGTTTTAAGGTTAAAATTACTTCTTGTGTGAAGTTGTGAAACCTTAAGTGGGAAGCTTTGAGATTGACATTTGCTTTCATTAAATTGGTAATAATCAAGCTATTCTTTACTTGGTTAAAGTTTTGGGCTTACTCATTTGTTGATGATTTGAAAAGTTATTTTGTGCTATTGTGATTTGAGTTGGTGGATGCTTTTTGTTCAAACAATATTGGAGAGAAAAGGAGTTCTACTTGTTTCCTTTTCTACTGTTGATTGTGAAATGCTTCAAGGTTGTGTTTTGAGTTGAATGGTGTTGATTGAACCTTGTTTGATGAGCATTATTGTTGAAGCCCTAATTGATGGTGAAAAGAACATGAGTATCATTGTTATGTGATTCTTTGCATAGTTGGAAATTGTTGGGGTTTCATGTTCTTGAAAGAAAGCATTCTATCCTATCCATTTTAGATATTGAGTTGAGTTTTCAGATTTGAGATTGAGTTTGAGCTTAGTTGATTTGAGTTGATTTTTGAGATTGGGAGTTGAGTATAGAACATATTGAGTCTCTAAAAATTCTCTTTATACTTCTATGAGTTTGAAAAATCACATTGGGTCTCTAAAAATTCACCTTGTGATTTCCTACTAAGAAAGATTTTTTTTCTTGGTGAGCTTGCTGAGTTTTTGGACAGGTTTCGATGGGGACTTGTGAGCAGTCTTGGACAGGTTCCGATGGGGACTTGTGAGCAGATTTGGACAGGTCCTAGAAGAGGACTTGTGATCTAAGTTTGATAATTCTATCAGATAACTTGAGGATAGAGGTGCACTGGTTCTTTGAGAAGAACTTGAGGACATATTTGGCAAGTATTTGAGAAGGCTTGTGTGCAGAGGATTGATTTGTTCAAGAGTTGGACAGATCCTACAGACAGAGGAAGACTTGTACTAGACCGAATGACTGTGTTTGGTACAGGTTGCTGAGCTGTTGTGGACGTGATCATAGAAGGTAGAGGTGTCTTAGGCTAAGCATTGAGGACATGAGGTCTTCGGTGGAAAGGATTTCCATGTGCTGGAAAGAGGTTGAGGCAGTTGATCTTCTGAGGGATCATTTCCAGAGTAGAGGGGAAGGTATCTCCTTTGAGTAGAGGCTCATAAATTCTTATTGGGGGAAGGTATCTCCTTTGGGCCGAGGCTCATAAACATTGTAATTGGGAAGGATTCCCAAAGAACTTTGAGATAAATTTTAGAGAAAATTTTTGTGGACGTAGCCCAGCCATTTTGGGTGAACCACGTTAAAATTGTTGTCACTTTGTGGATGATATTGTGCATTGTTTTGATATTGCTTTGGGTATATTGCTTTACTGTTTTGAAGTATAAAGGAAAAAGTAAAAAGAGGTCTTATACTGTTCACCCCCCCTCTCAATATAAGCTTGTGTTCTTCATACCTGCACACATGAAAGTAGGAAAATAGGAGTCATGACCCCATTCCTGTTAGGACGTGGCTCTCACGATACCTGCAGCTTGAATTCGGTTCATAATTTCTTGCAAAGCAATAAGAAAGTAATTGTTATGCTATGTAGGACATGTTCTATGCATTTTTGTTTTTTTTTTCATTGGGAGGATTCACATATTTTTTTTTATCAAGGAAACTCTATTGTATGCCATCAAGGCACCTCGTAACTTATTCATTTTTTTTTGTTGTCCCTTGTGCCATCGAACCACCCAGGTGTGGGAAATGCATCAAGGCACCCTATATGTCAAGGTGCCTACTTGTTGTGTAATGCGCCTTTAATGTATAATGCCTTCTTGATGTGAAAGGCACCTCCAATGTATGGCACCTTCCTGATGTGGAAGGTGCCTCCAATGTATAGCTCCTTCCTGATGTGGAAGGCGCCTCCAATATATGGCACCTTCTTCATGCGGAAGGCACCTCCAATGTATGGTGCCTTCTTCATGCAGAAGGCACCTCCAATGTATGGTACCTTCCTCATGTAGAAGAGGCCTCTATTGTATGGCACCTTCTTCATGTCTAAGACACCTTCTTGATTATCAAGGAGTCTTTCACTTCATTTGTTTTCACGTATCCTTCATTTTTTTTTTCTTTTTTTCTTTTCTTTCTCTTTTTTTTCTTATTTTTTTTTAACGAATGATTGAACATTTTTCGAAGCTACTGGTATGGTATGGGGTCTTCCCCATGCCGATGTCTTATCCTCTCTCACAAATATGAGATGATTTTTAATGGAGCTCATTGATCGTTACTCGAACATTATCTCGACACTCTATTTTGTACGTGATATAGCATCTTTGACTTCGGTCATCATCCAGGCTATAATAGTCACGCACCTTGCAGCAAAATTTCCTCCAAAATTCCACAACAACCTTGGGCTAGAAGCATTTCGCTTGATCAGGGTTACTTAGCCTACCTTCAAGTGCCAATGTTTCCAAGATAAAACTCTGCTAGTTTTAACCTGTTAGATTGGATGCTACATGATCAGGTACACAAGACAATTTGTATAGTGCTATTACGAACTCCACGTATGAATCTCAATTTACGATATCTTCACGGACATCTCATTATTTATCTACATCGCACTTCATGATGTCCTGCAAAACATAAAAGAAAAATCTAAACTAAAGGCATTAAAATAAAATTCTAACTAATTTTTTTATTTTTATTTTTTTCAAAAAAAATTCATTGTTTTTATTTTTTATTTTTATTTTCATCTTCTGATTACTTCTAGGTTCCTCCCTTTCTTTATTTAATTATCGGTTGGAGATTTATCATTTTCCTTCTGGACCAAGCTGGTCCTAGGAAAATAGGATACTCTCTTCCAACAAGTAACAAAAAATAAAGCTTCTATTTTTTTTTCTCTCCCCTATTTTATTTAGCTATCAGTTGGAGATTTCTCATTTCTCTTCTGGACCATGCTGGTCCTTGGGAAAGAGGATAATCTCTTCCAAAATGTAGTAAAATAAAACTCTATTCTTTTTTATATTCTCTTAACTTGGAGCCTTTTTCAACAGAAGATATTTTTTCTCTTTTTTCATGAACATTGTAAATAGTGTTCATTGTGTTGTTGGTGGCAATAATGAAGGTGGGGTCTCCCCCATGCCTACATCTGAACTAGTCTTCTAAAAAATCATCAATTTCATTATCAACTAGTTTGATGCATTGTAGCATGAGAAGAGAAATTTCCCCCTTTGACCTCAAAATCAAATTTTTTTTTCCAACATAATGGCAAAATGTGCAGGCTGAAAAATGACTATATGTGGGTTGGCAACTTGGAGAAAACATGGCATAGCAGTATTTAAAAAAATACATGCTAGTTTCTGATTCACAAGGTCATCTTGAAGAGCATACTTCATAATAAGATGTTCTTTAAAAATTATGCCCTATCATTTAAAAAAAAATACATGCTAGTTTCTGATTCACCAGGTCGCCTTAAGTGCAAGTGAAGAACATACTCCATAACAATATGTTCTTTAAAAAAATTATTCTTTCATTTTTCCTACTATTAATTTCATAATTAAAAAAATATTTACCAATACGTTGCAAAAAGTTCAAGTCTATACAAATTTTTAATTTAAAACCAAGATTCTAGAGGCACAATTTTTCAATGGTTTATGTATAAAAATACATCCCTAAAAATTTTCACTCAGAACTAGGTTGTGCTTATTTATTTTGATTTCTTGAAACCATTTAGAACATGATAGAAATCCTTCATTGTTGTTTTTTAATTTTTTTTAACAATACATTTTATTCCTACTTCTACACTTAATTTGGTACATCAGGTTCATTCCTATGTTTACTTGAGAAGCTAGAAAATGCAAATAGTTGCCTATGGGATTTGGATTTGACTGTATCGACAACTATTTTTGGCCTTATAAAAAGGCCCTTGGTGGACCCACACTTCTTAGGTAAAAGATCTACAGGTAATTTTAAATAGACATTTTATCTAACCTGTAAATCATAACACTACAGTTTAGACACTCCCCAAAAATGATGCCAAAATGGTGAGCAAAAATTCATGTCTCAAAAAATATTCATTTCTCTTCCATAAATTATCAATCCGGTAAGTCCGTAAACTTACGAGTGTCACGCACAATATATGTCTACAGTTTTGGAGAATGAATCCAGTTGTACCTTATTTAGTTTGGTAGGGAATGTTTAAACATTTTGATTTCAACCAAACTAAATAAACTAAGTGCAAGAAACTAAATAAATAAATAACAAGCTAAAATTAAAGTGTGGAAAATAAATTACAGAAATAAAATACAATAAAATGAACACACAACTAAAATTAAATAAAGTAGTAAACTACTCTACAGAAAACAATTACAAAAATAAACAGTGGAGGACTACTGCAGGGACTGGACCCAAGCTCCCGTAGATAGTCCACCCAACTAGCTGCATAGAGCTTGCTCAGATAAGAGGAATTGCACTCTTAATAAATTTGACAAGAAATAAAATAGAATAATTTCTCCATAAATTTTCCTCCTTCCCCTCATGGAAGACCTATGCATTTATACAATGCACAGCCTTCCTCGATTACAAATTTAGGCAAGTCTATTTCAGACTTGCAGTTACAATAGATATGCAATGAATATTTTATCCATTCAATTATAACAATCATATATTAATTAAAATAGTCACACACTAATTTTATCCTCTTGCAGGATAAATAAAACATGTTTTGTTTTATCATAACATAATATGTCTAACAAAAAATAATGGATGTGTTATTCTATTTTAATAATATTGCATAAAATAGAATATCTCCCACATTGATCACTGGAAAAATCATTGCTCTTGGTTCATCCATGAGCGTGAAATAATAATGCTCATGTTACAAAGGTATCCAACCAATCAAATAATAGAAGTGTTCATTGTATTTTAAGAATAGAATATCTCCCTTTTTGTCTTCACATGCAACCTTCTCCTTAGCCCACTGGTCAACTGGTCAAAAATGACTTGGTAAATCTTGCAAAGTATGGAGGCATGGAGGCATCTTCATCATGAGGAAGGTGCCTACTTTTGTTGGATGCCTTCTTCATAAGTAAGGCATGTACTTATGTTCGGCACCTTCCTTATAAGGAAGGTGCCTACTTCTGCTGGGTGCCTTCCTTATAAGGAAGGCACCTACTTCTAATTGGTGCCTTATTTATAAGGAAGGAACCTACTTCTACTAGGTACCTTCCTTGAAGAGGAAGGCACCTATTCTCATGCCTTAGTCTTTGAAAGTAGAAGTATGCCAAGTCCAAGTGGATGTAGACTGGAGAACACCATATTAGTAACAAAACCTTCATTTATACACAATTCCCACTAAAAACGCCAATCAAGCATAATACCAGATTTTCTATCAATTATATGCATTAATTTATATAAAAATACATCTCACATGCTAATTAAACCTATAAAGATGCCCCTTAAAAGTGCATATAAAATGAACATTTCTGGTACTCATCAGGGATTATGACGTATACAAGGTACAATCAAAGCAAGACTCTACCTTCTAAAAATTAGGATAGCTTTCTACAAAATCTGAAAATAAAACTAGAGATGGTTGAGTGACCAAAAACCCTAATGATACCTTATAACAAATGACTAGGTGAAGGGAAACAGACACAAATACGAAAGGTGGGAAATGTGGATGGAAATGATAATTGTAATGTAGATGGGTGTTAATAATGACTTTTGACAAAGTTGATTTTGAAGGATGGCTAGTGTACAGACCTGGTGCTAGACATGTATGATCAACTCTAGAATGCAAAATACAAGTGATTGTATAATGCAATGATATGAAATGCAATGTAATGCAATATTTTTGTATTTTTTTTATTTTAATGATGTTTTTAGATTTATATATATATATATATATATATATATATACATTTGACCAATGGGCTTAGTGGATGCCATTGGGGCTTTTTGGGTGACCAAAGGGTTTATAGATACCTTTGGGGCTTTTTGGGTGACCAAAGGGTTTATGGGTACCTTTGGGGATTTTTGGGTGACCAAAGGGTTTATAGATACCTTTGGGGCTTTTTGGGTGACCAAAGGGTTTATGGGTACCTTTGGGGCTTTTTGGGTGACCAAAGGGTTTATAGGTACCTTTGGGGTTTTTGGGTGACCAAAGGGTTTATAGATACCTTTGGGGCTTTTTGGGTGACCAAAGGGTTTATGGGTACCTTTGGGGATTTTTGGGTGACCAAAGGGTTTATGGGTACCTTTGAGCTTTTTGGGTGACCAAAGGGTTTATGGGTACCTTTGGGGATTTTTGGGTGACCAAAGGGTTTATGGGTACCTTTGGGGATTTTTGGGTGACCAAAGGGTTTATGGGTACCTTTGGGGCCTTTTGGGTGACCAAAGGGTTTATGGATACCTTTGGGGCTTTTTGGGTGACCAAAGGGTTTATGGGTACCTTTGGGGATTTTTGGGTGACCAAAGGGTTTATGGATACCTTTGGGGATTTTTGGTAGGGTATAATGCTTTAAGCATGAAAAGGCTATAGGTGAAGGATATTCAAGGGTTTAGGCTCCTCACATCCTTCAATGGAAGCTAGGTGATAAGTTCTAGGTCCAATATGACTAGTGATAATGTATGGACCTAACTAGTTTACTATAAATTTATCCTATAGATGGGGTGGCAAGTTAGAGTTTTGTTGGTTCTCTTTTAGAACAAGGTCACCAACCTGAAAGTCTCTAGGATGGACTTTCATGTTATAGGCTCTCTTAAGCCACTCTTGATAAACATGTAGGTGCTCAAGAGCATTAACACATCGTTCATCAAGTAAAGTTAATTGGTCCAGGTGAGCCTATCATGCGGTGTCATCATCGATGAACTCTTGCATGGATATGCACAATGATGGGATTTCTAGCTCTAAAGGCATGATGACCTCAACACCATACACTAGTGAAAATGGAGTTGCCCTAGTGGGTGTCCGAATACTAGTGCGGTAGGCCCAAAGGGCAAGAGGCAATTGAGTATGCCAATATTTGTGATTATCCTTAATGATTTTCTTTAAAATGGTAATTACTATTTTGTTTGATGCCTCAACTTACCCATTGGCTTGTGGATAATAGGGCATAGAAAAGTTATGTTGGATGTTATATTTAGTTGTTAAAGCGTACACATATTTATTCTTGAAAGGTGGCCCATTATCTAAAATTATTTTGGATGGGATACCAAAATGACAAATGATATTATGTAACATGAACTCCACAATGTGAGGCCTAGTCGTAGTGGTAAGGGGAATCACTTCCACCCATTTTGTGAAATATTTGATGGTCGTAATGATGAACGTGTGATGGCCTGAGGAAGAGGGTGAGATTTTCCCAATTAAGTCAAACCCCCATTGCAAAAAAGGCCAAATCGATTGAATCGGTTGTAAGGCTTGAGAAGGTACATGTGTCAAATTAGCATGGTGTTGACACTTTATGCACTTCTTAACATAAGCACAACAATATTGCTCTAAAGTTGGCCAATAATAGCCCATGCAAAGAATGCACTTTGTGATGGCCATACCACTGAAATGGCCACCACATGTACCATCGTGTGCTTGGGCGATTGCCCAAACTAACTCTTGAGGTTCTAAGAAATGAAGGAGGATACCCTCATAGCTTCGATGATACAATATATCTCCAAGTAAGACATATTTTACCACTTTTTTCTTGAATGTGCATTTGGCGGCATGCGATAATCCAGAAGGGATGTTACCAAGATTTAGGTAATATTTTAGCTAGATGGACCAATCTTGATTTGAAGAAGCCTCAATTGCATGAATTGCTTGATCCTTTTGAAGTTCATCTCTCATGAATGTTGATTGGGAGAGAACTTGTAGATATAGCATTGTGCTACTATCAAAAGGAGTTTGAGGGAATAAAGTCCCCCAAGCGATATTATTTAAGCAATTGTGAATTTGAGAGAACCGTTCATGAGAAGGTTCAATTTGAATCATGTGGACTTCTGGCATGGAGTGAAGGTCCTCATGCTTAGTTGCATATTGTGATAGCATTTTGACTTGAATGGTTGTTATATCATCAGAAGGGTTCTATGGGATTAAAGACCCTAAGGAGGCCATTGTGTCCACAAAATGGTTAGATGATCGAGGGAGTGCCTCAATATCATACCATTCAAATTTTTCTAGAATTTTATCCACAAGGGCTTTGTAGGCTTGCAATATTGGGCATCTACATTGGAATATTCCCTTGACTTGATTCACTATGAGCAAGGAATCACCAAAAATGTTGAGCTTAGTTATTTTCATGGTGATTATCATTTGAAGGCCTATGAGAAGAGCTTCATACTCAAAATTATTGTTGGTGCATGGGAAATCGAGTTTGAATGATAAGGGTATTGGAGCCCCTTGAGGTGTAAAAAATACAATTCCCATGCCACCCCCTTGCTCGCACTTAGAGCCATCAAAAAATAGAGTCATGTCAGCCTGTGCTTCAGGCTCTTCAAGATCAGGTGATTCTAACACTTGAAATATTCCATCATCGAGAAGCTCTACACTAAGAGGTTGGTTATCCTGAAGGGGAGCCTCTACGAGTTGATCGGTGATGACCTAACCTTTAATTGATTTTTTTTCGATGAATTTGAGGTCAAATTCTATCAACAACATAATCCATTTCATCGTGTGACTATTATGGTAAGTACGACTCATCATATATCACAATGGATTCTCTTTGGATACTACATACGTGGTATGATTGAGCATATAATGGTATAGATTTTTAGTGGTGAAAACCACTGCTAAGCATAGCTTCTCAATGTATGCATAATTTATTTTGTAATTGACTAGGGTGTGGCTAATATAGTAAGTAGCCTGTTCTTTGTGCAATTCATTCTTTTGGGCCAACATGGTGCCCAATGCAAGCTCAGTAGCTGAGATGTATAGATAGAATGACACTCCTGGTCGAGGAGGAGCCAATACTGGTGGTGAAGCTAGATATTGTTTAATCTCATCAAAGGTGGCTTGACACTCATCATCCCAATTAAATGTGACCCCCTTGTGTAACAATTTGTTCATAGGTCGACACTTATCTGATAATTGTGCTATGAAGTGCTTGATGGATGTGACCTTTCCTTGTAGACTACGTAGCTACTTGATAGTAGTGGGGGGAGGCATTTCAAGGATTACCTTGAATTTATTTGGATCAACCTCTATGCCTCATTTAGAGACTATGAATCCCAAGAGTTTTCTAGATGTGACATCAAAGATGCACTTCTTGGGATTTAGTCTAACATTGTGTTCGATGAGGTGATCGAGGACTTTGTGCAGTACATCAATGTGCTCATGGTAGAGTAAATATTTAGCCAATAAGTCATCTATGTAATCTTCCAAAATTTTATGCATGTAGTCATGGAAGATGTAATTCATAGCTCACTGGTAGGTAGCACCAATATTTTTGAGGCTGAAAGGCATGACTTTATAACAAAATGTCCCCCAAGGTATTGTGAATGCCATTTTGAGTTGGTCCTCTAGATTAATGTAAATTTGATTGTATCTAGAGAAACCATCCATTAGGGATAACATCTCATGGCCTATTGTGGCATCCACTAGTGCATCAATGTTTGGCAAAGGGAATTCATCCTTAGGACTCACTTTATTTAGATCTTAAAAATTAGTGCAAATGTGAATCCTTCCATTAGGTTTCTTGATAGGTACCATATTGGAAACCCATGGTGGATAATCAACTGATATAATGAAATTGGCATCTAACAATTTTTGCAATTCATATTTCACCATTAAGGCTACTGTTGGATGCATTTTGCGTAGCTTTTGCTTAACTGGTTTTGCATTTGGGTCAATCGTAAGATTATGCATGACTAAATTTGGATCTAGTCCTAGCATGTCTTTATAAGACCATACAAAATCTTTCTTCTTCTCTTTTAGAAGAGTTGTATAATCAGCTTGCTTAGTAAGGGATAAGCCTTCCCCTAACTTGATGAATTGGGGATTCTTAGGATCTGTGTCGATATCCCTATCAATTGTTGGCTCAATTGACATATGAGATCCCTCTTCCAACTAGTGTGGAGTAGGGATCAAATGAATGTCATCATCTGGGTTTATGTCATCAATTGGAAAATCATGCTCAACCTCAGCATGAAAGATATTTTGAGTAGATCTTGGAGAAAAATGAAATGGTTGTAACATTTCATCGCAAGGCCAATACTCTGATGGATATGGTGGAGAATCTCCTCGATCAAAGTCAATTACCTCAATGTCGAGGTGCAATGGCTTTAATGGGTTATTCAGATCATGCAAGGGTGTAGTAAGATCTATGGAAATCATATTAATGGATGGATGATCTCCATTGGATGGGTGATTGGGTCTATTGACAAGAGGTTGTCACAAGACTTGTGAGGGTGGTTGCGGTGGAGGTGGAATGATCAGAGGTGGTCTATGTGGAAGGGGATGAGCTTGCTCCTCGAGTGGAAAAAGCTATCACCATATGGGATGTTGCAATGGGAACATACATAGATAGAACTCTTCTTCATCATCCAATGGGATGACCTACTCATATTCCTCATCTGAACTAGGGGAGTTAATAGGTGCTACACCATAATCCGATTCATCATCAGTTGTCCATTCATAAGGGGGACCTTGATCCTCTTCCTCATTTTCAGATGGAAGAGTATGTGAACCTTCACCTTCTTCATAGGATCAGGTGAAATCATGAGATATCCCTTGATCTATCATATTTATAAGAAAATAATCCCCCAAAGAGTGGACATGATTAGGATTAGTGTAAGGATCACGTGCAAGCTCATCCCTATAGTTCAAACCTAGGCACTCTAAAATTTCTATGAGGACATCGAGAGGCACAAGCTTGTTGTGTCCTAAACTAGATTTATCATATGGTAATTGATATTATGGCTAGAAAGGAACATGAGTACCTTGTTTATACAACCCCAAACCATAGCCATGCCAATGGTAATGATGGAGATATCACATGGCATAGTCGAGATTGGACATATAATTGATGTCCTCAAAAAAGGGTTCTTCATCCTCTTCTTGTTGAGGAGATGGTTTTGTGCCATATTCAATACCCCCATATATGAAGTTCATTTGATTGGGAGGTATACCTAGAGGTACGATGGTACCTATGGGAAGATGAGGTCATCCCATATTCTGTATTGTCTCAATGGTTGGAACTATTGTGATATTCCTCACTAGGTACTCTCCTAAACTTGTAGTAGCTAAATGGACTATGACCTGGGATGGTGAGGATGGAGGAGATGGAAGTGAGGCTTGAGATGACTCAATGCTTACCTCATGAGGTGGTTCCTCATCTTCTAGACTAGGAATCTCTTTCATGGAAATGGTAGAGATGATTGGAGGGATCTCATCAATAGGCCTCTTTGACATGTTCCTCTATGGAGGATTTGATGATGATGAAGGTGTATCTGAAGGTGCCAATGATGATGGTGGTATAGAAGAAGATGGTAATGGATCAATGGAAGGTGATGGTGAAGGATTCAAACCTTGAATGGATGTATTCGGTTGGAAGTCCACATGAGTTGATGGTAAGGTCGACTCGGGGATATGTTGCACCAAGTTGTAGTATTTGAAGGGCTCAAGGTCTATGGAGACAACATGTACTTGCCCTTCATGAGTGTACTTCAAACATTGGTGAGCTATGGATGGCATACACTTCATGTCCCTAATCCAAGGTCTACCTAACAAGATATTATATGCCATTGCACCCTCTAAGATGTGACACAATATTGGTATGGTTTTGCATCCCACCTGAATAGGTAAGACTATAGTGCCAACCATTGAGCATATAGTATCATTGAATGCTCTGAGGGTATATGTGGATGCAACAATATGGGATGTTAGAAGACCTAGATGTTTGAGAGCATTTGTGGTGATGATATTGCTTGAAGAACCAGTGTCAATTAGAACTCTTTTGTAAGGTGTTCCATTTACACATGCAATGATGTGTAAGGGAGGATCAACCACGTCATTTGATATTGGTTTGAGTTCATGTTCATGAAATGTGATTACTGGCTCTTTACACTATTGAATATGCCCCATAAAATTGATAAAGGAGTTAGACTCCTAGGGCTGTAGTTCAATCGACTTAAGGATCTCCATAAGAGCTTCTCGATGAGGTGGAGACTGTTGGATAAGCTCATAGATAGAGAGTCGAGTTGATGTTGTTCGCAAGCTTTGAGCAAGCTTACTTTTTATGGTGACCACTAGATGAGGTGGAAGGCTTTGCATTGGAGGTGGTGGAGGCTATGATATTGAGGGAATATCATTTGAAGTTGTAGGTGGTGCAACTTGATTTGGATAATACCTATTCCTTGTCACAATGCTAACCATCCTGATGAACCCTTGTTGAGGGGGTGTCGTATGGACCTCATTTACCTATTTTTCTTGATTTTCCTACACCTCATGAGTGGGAAATGGGTCTTTAAAGACACCCATTTGTTTATTATTTGTTGCAAGAGGGTTATCAACTTGAAGATCATTCCTCTCAATCATGTCTTGTACTAGGTTTTTGAACCTATAGCACATTTGCATGTCATGCCCATTCTACCTATGGTACTTACAATATAGGTCTTCATGATATCCCATAGAATTTGGTTTACCTATACTCAGATCTATAGGCTGGATCTCAGGTAGAGTAATTGCTTTGGCTGCACATAGATGATCGAATAGGGAATCCATAGACTCAGTGAAGGGCATAAATTTTCTCTTAGGGTGATGTTGCTAGTTTTGCCCTTGATTCACTTGAGTGTTGTTATTGTAACTTGTAGGAGGAGGTTGGGCCTGATAGTTTACCTTCTAAGGTGGTATTGGTTGCATAGGCCCTGGAATGTTAATGGCAACTTGATTAACTATTGTCAACTTTGGTTGTGTTAGATTGCCCTTTGTGTTCTTATTCCACTCCTTTTTATGGGGTTTTGTGATCTTCCCCTCTTGAATTTTGATTTCTTCGATTGTTCTAGCCTATGCTAGAGCATCTTCAAGAGTTTGGTATTGTTGGAGTTGTAGCAATAATGAAATTAGATTTAAATAACTCTTGGAAAACATGTGATTCAACTCAGATATTGGTAGTAGGTATGGTAGCTTAGCGAGAAGCATTCACCACCTATTACCATAATCTATGATTGACTCATCTTCATACTGCTTCAACCCCATGAGGTCTATTAAAGTCACCTTTCGCTTAGTGTTAAAGGTGAAACATTCTAGGAATGCATCTACAAATTATTCAAAGCTATGGATGCTGTGCCTTGGGAGTTGATTGTACCACTCTATGACTGGGCTAGAGAGGGTAATAAAAAATATTCTTAGAAGTAAGGCATCATTATCTTGGATACTAAAGCATTGGTTCATGAACCTAGTCACATGCTCCTGTACATCTTCCTCTCCTTTGAATCTATCCAACTTGGGCATTTTGAAATGCTCTAGGTATGGAGGGGAAGGTATTGATGGGTGAAGCGGTTGACTGCGAAGCTGGTGCAAAGTGGGCTTTTGAAGCCTAGACCCAGAGGTCTTGCTTTCTATGGTTTCCATGTATTCAAGAAATGATTTATATGCATCAGAGGATTTGATCTCCTCTTATTTTCTTTGGCCCCATAGGGGAGGGTGAGGAATGTCAAGCATATGGTATGGTGGTTGATTATCATCAACCATACCTCCATAAGGTGCTTCTAGGTATTCCTCTTCTGGTTCCAAATCATCATAGGCTCCATAAGGTGTTTCCTAAATTGGCCTACAAGGAGGAACAAATGCTTGTGGAAGGTGATCTATGTTTGGCCTAGGGAGTAAGTCTCGATTAGGCCTAGGAGGTCAAGGAGGCAACATTTGGTTAGGCCTAGGAAGCCTATTTTGATTAAAATTAGGTTGCCTCTGATGAACCCCTTATCTATGAGTACTTGGGGTAGGGACCCCATTGCGTAAGGTCTCTTGAATTTGTTATTCAATTCTTTGTTTCTCTAACTGATGTTGGTGATCCAAGTATTGTTTATCTAGCTAAAGCTGATTGAATTGAGCTTGGTGGTCAGCATATCTTTTAACAACTTGGTTTATCTGCTCAGTTGTATGAGGTCTATGAGCCCTAGCACTATTGCCATGATGCCTATCTTGTTTAGGAGGATCTGAAAGGTCGACTATGAGCTTCCCTCGATTGAGAGAGGTCACGTTCACTTGAGGCTCACTCCTAAATAGATATTCTTTATACTCAGCTAGCGCAGAAGCACATCGTGCTTGCATGGAATAATAACTATTGAGGATAATCAAGATTCTCCTCGTGTCTTCCTTCATAAATGAGGAAGGGAAGGGCTGAATTTGCTCACCCATGGTGATGAGTATCATACTCATCTTGGTACTTATACTTGAGACCTATTAGGGTGATTTAAGGGCATATTTTGATCATTTGGCCCTACCCATGGTGAATAATCTTGATCTTGCATGTAGGTGTGCGAGGTAGACTGAGCAAGCATGTGAATGCATGGTATTGCTCTATTTGTTTGCGCCTCAATGCATGGTTTCCATTCTTGAAAGAAGGCATGTGAAGTGTCTATATCTGGAAAGTAAGTTCCCTGATTAGGACCAAAACCTATAGGGGTGTCCCGCGTAGGGGTCCCTTGTAGGTTAGGTTCTTGATTTGACATTCTAGGACTTGGGTGAGTAGGAGGCCACCAAGGAGGTATAATCATATCCTTAGGGTCAAATCGGAGATGGTCTACATCTCCTTGCCTACTCTCTATAGTGTCAACCCTTGAATGGGCTTGGCTGTGGGTGCATACCATAACTACTTTGTTCTAAACCCTACATGATTATCTCCTTTACAAATTTTAATGATGCAACACACAAAAATAGAAACACATAATAATACAAGTGTTTATCTCTTTTAAATATTTATATGTGTTCCCTAAAACTATTTGGTGTGTTTTTGATTTTTTGTTTTGCAAAGAGATCTCTTTTCATGTGTTTGAATATTGTTGATGTAATTCTCAAATTTTTTAAAGGATTTCACCTGTATACTCATAGCTCAACAATTGATAATGAAATTATGGTCACGTAAACCAACCAAAGTATGGAGATGAAGCCCATACCTAATCAAGGAGCACATGTCCTACCATTCCTCACCCATATTGATCGTGGGTAGTGATACACCCTCTGAAGAGGAATGCATGCTATTTTCCATGGCTAAGATGGTTCTTGGAGCTAAACTTTGGCCAAAAAATAGGGTTCATATCATGCGAGCCAATGGGTGGAGATGAAGCCCACCATTTTTGGTCTCTATTAGTGGTTGGGGATGAAGTTCCAACTCACTAATGTTAAAATGTGATGTGGTGTGTGTGGTTCCTTTTATACTTAAAGAAAGTAAAAAAAAATAGCACTCAATGAACCTTCACTAAATGCAAAATAATGTTTCACTTTCATAAGTATTTAATAAATAATGGAACCTACAAAATGCATATCCTATATGGCAACCTAACCATTATGTAGGTTGCAAGCAATCAAACCACACAAATGCATGCTTAAGCTGTTCTTTTCCTATTTTTCTTCTTTTTATTTTTTTGAAATTTAGGAAAAGTAAAATCTACTTTTCAATAAACAAGGAAAAGACATAAAAAAACTAAATTTAACCTTCTCTAAATAGTAATAATGCAAAGTGAATGTTTAGATACTTATCTTGAAAGCCTAAGATGTTGTTATTTCTATCAATTTGAGCTGCAAACCCCTTATTTTGTGGCCATCCTAGGGTGGGATGGTTGCAAATTTGGGGGCCATCCCTAGGTGGGATGGCTATTGTGGCCATCCTTGGGTGTTCCAATTAGGAAATCAGGGGTCATTTCAGGCTAGAATGACCAAAACCTACAACATTTAAAGGATAAAAATAGAGTTAAAACTTGCAAAAATGAAATGGGATAGGGGTCCCACCATGATCACCATTGTAGAGCGGAAAAAATGGTGCACCTAGCAAAGGGAAATGAAATGCATCTATTGTTCTATTTAAGCATTCAAAAGTGACATTAATGTAAGCATAATGACAAATAAGTGAAATAAATGGGGGGTTCTCTTTATATTAATTCATTTTCCAAATACATGGTTACAAAATGTCCCCTTGAGGGCTCTTAATTGATACAATCCATTACAAAAGTTCAAAGGATCTAATCCTTTCAGAAACTCAAGGTGTGCTTTCAGTGTCTTCCTCACACTCACGAATTGAAGAGTAGGATTTTGCTACCATTGTGATGATCTATCCATATTCGAACTTGTAGCTCCTTCCTTGTATATTGGAATACCTGGATCTACACACAAGAAATTAAAATTGATTAATAGCATGTGCATATTAAGATGAAATCAAAAATATGCATGCAATATTGAATATAAAAGGTGAAATAGGTGGTGCAAAACTATTCCAAATTGTACCAAAACTTAGCATAATGTATATTATCTACTTTAGGAATGATCTATGTAAAAATTGAAATGAAATTGTATGTAGAATCCATGGTCATCCCTGGGTGTTCCAATTGGGATTGTTATAATGAAAACCCTAATTGAAGGTCCAAAACTACTCCAAATTTCACCAAATTCTAGTATGATGTATATAAACTAATTTAGAAATGATCTATACTAAAATTGAACTAAAATTATATGCAAATTCATGGCCATCCCTGGGTGTTCCAATTGGGATTGTTAACCATCCCATGTGGGGATGACCACCAAACCTAGTGGTTTTTACCACCAATTCCTCTGGGATCTGGTTCAAACTACTCCTAGGGGTGTTGTCATCAAATTTGGTGATCTAATTCATAGAAATGGGTGGGTTTTGGAATGGATTTGTGTATTTGGGGATGACTTGGAAACCTCCTTCGATTGATGAAGATTCCAAGGGTAAATACATGGGTGAAATGGGAGAGTGAATCTCGATAGCACTTCATTGTGAATTATTGCAAAGACCTCTCTCTAAAATTGGGTGGAATGACTCCAATTTATAGCCCAAGAGGGCCACAGGGTCAAATGGGCAAGTTGGGGCATGCAAGGCAGGTGCCACCACTTGTCAAAACCCTTGCCATGCATTGGGTGGAAGAGGCCTCCAATTTGGGCCTCCAATTTGCAGGTTGTGATGGCTTTGGTAGGCCCTCAATCTGTCATAAATCATTGGGTGGGATAAATGGTAGAATTTGATTGCCATTTGTCCTACCCTTGACTTTTTGAGGGGCCTAGGCCATGGCCATCCCACCCAGGGATGGTTTCTGGTGGCCGTCCCTGGGTGGGATGACCATGAACTGTGGTCATCCTAGGGTGGGACGACCATGGCTACATGGCCCAAAACTTCCCAAAAGTGGGGTAAACCTTCCCAAAAGTGGTTAGGACCACTATTTAACCCCTGAGGGTTGCCCAATGGGGCCATATGGTGTTGATAAGAGTGGCATCATTGTAGTCTAATCGGATTGACATGATTTTAGTGTCTACAAGAAGAATTGTACTCCAATGGTTTTAAAATGGGGGAAGAAGATATATAAAAGTGCTCAAAAATAAAATTATCAAAGAGAATGAAGTAGAGAGAAACTATTGTAGAAGTTTCACTCGATAGCATATGATCATCTCTAAGCTTTGCCTGATCATAAAGATTATAGATTCACTGAATACTCTTATAGAGAGCACACTGTTTCTCCAATGGAATGTATAAGGGATCACAAGTAAATATCTCCAATAATATTCATAAAATGTTGCTTGTTGGAACAAAGAGGACAAAAATCAAGCATCTTATGAAGTGTTTGTATCTTTGTAGTCTTCAAAAGTGGTTGTTGTTCAAAGTGTCAAAATATCTATAGTATTTATATTTTTGGAATACAAGTAGTGCTTGTCGCTAGTTTAAGTGGCTCGACTCATAATGCTTTACTGAATTCTTTGACAAGAACGCTTCAAAAGTTGAAATAGCTAATAAGCTAAAGTGAAATTTTATGCAAAAGTGATGCTTGATATGATGCTCCTCAAAGGAGTGTTGTAAGTTATGTTGAACATATGAGCCAACTAAAAAATCTAGAAAGAGACAAGCCTATTAGGGTCAAAGACAACTCTAATGTGTGAAGTAACCATGTGCTATCCCTGATCACATAAAGGACCATGGTATTGTGAATGAGAATGCACTCTAAAAAGTCTCTGAAGATGATGGTGGATTGAAAGAGTGTCGGATTCAACCAAAAATGCACTCCATATAAACTATTTTATTTTTTAATAACCCAATATTTGAAGCACCATAGATCATGAAATACCTTCACAAAATTGCAAAATAAGGATTCCATTAGAACCGGATCGAAAATACCTTTTTGATGAGTATACATAAGGTTATACTCAGGTCAGAATGAAATATTAAAGCATGAGAAAAATACAGGCAAGTTCTCTATATAAAAAAAATACGGGCCAAAAGTCCCTTTTATAATTATCAAACAAGAATATTCATAGGAATATTCTAGGAATTTAACATGTTAAAAAAAAATTCATGACAAATCAACCATCAACAATGTAGGTCAATGTTGAAATACATCGATAGGTAATGAAGTCAGGAGGTCAACCGCTATGGTTGTAGGGTGTAATCAATAGTATCGTAGAGCAAGGTCAAAAGTCTCCATAGGTAGAAAAAATCTACCTCAATAGCCGCAAGGTATGGCTATTCTATTATCCTTGGTTCATTCTTTAAACAATCAAAAACCTCCCACAATGTGTGTGTGATATAAAGTCCTGCAATCAAAAGAATATAGCAACAAAAAAAATATCTATCGATGAACCAAATGTATATTCTTGAGCTAAGAGTCAACTACATTTAATGACAAGAAATATAATTCCAAATTTTAGCTAAAGAATGGCCAAGGCTTCCCAATCCTAAAGCTAGTCAAGCCTCTACCAACAACAATTGGATTATATTTTGGTGAGGATGGTCGACGAGCAGTGGTCAAAGTGCAATCGAGAAGCCTATCAAATTTTATGGCTAGAAATGGCCAATCCTCAATGGTGGTTGACATGTGGGTTAGCTTACTTGTCAATCGAGGGTGGAGCAGTAGAGTGATCACCTAAAAATTGGGTGGATCATGCCCGATCGGCCTAAATAAGGCCAAAACCTTAAAATATAAAACTTAATTATAATATTTAATAAAAATACTAATATTAAATTTAATTTGAACCTTAATATCACCTAAACTAGAGAAATACAAAGCTTTAGGAGGAAAATTGTTGTGCATGGAGGAAAGTTGAGTCCAAAAATATAAGGGAGGGACAATTTGGAACCTAAAATAGGGATATTTGGAAAATTTTGTAAGGATTTTTATGCTCAAGCAAGGAATGCAACCAGGCTTGTGGAACAGTGGCTCTAGTGTGATGCATAAACGTTCTCAAAATGAAGTGCTTGCTTGATACTTGAAGGATATAACCTACTTTTATATATTTGGAGGCAACTAGAACAATCGACAACTCACCATCCAAAGACTATTTTAATGCTTCAAAAGCTTAATGAAAGAACATTCATGAATATAAAATTTACTCCATTAAGACGGTCAATATGAGCACTAAAAAATTTAGACACCGAACCCAAAAAATGAATATATAATGACAAATATTTAGTTCACTAAAAATACAAAAAAAATCAGAACTGACTGTGAAAATAATAAGAGCATACTCTATAAAATCATATAAATAAACTAGGTGACTTATTAAACTTGAATCCTTCAAATAATTGCATACCCAAAAATCTATTCCTTAAAACTACAATAACCCCTCCCGTTGGTCACACTACCCTAACAATACCATAGCACCGTCCCAAGACTCTATAAACATTTTTGTTGGTGATCTTGTAGAGCCTCTATGGAATTCAAAATCATGCTAGTTTGATCACCAGGATCACCAATTATGAAGTTGCCCTTAATATTGAGCTCAATATTTGGTAATAGGATAACATTTCAAGGATGAAAATAGAGTTACAATCCTAGACAAACTTGAAAACCATGGACTATTTCTAGGACCAAAATTTAATAAAATAGCAACAAACATACATAACCCGAAAGTTATGCAAAATCATATGTTCAAGCCATATGCCATATTATATAGTAACACAAGAAAAATATTGATAACCAATACACAAAATATATGTGTTAATTTCCAAAAACTTTAAAGAGATAATAGAAAGAGAAATACCTCCAGTCAAGTATTTCTTCCCTCCTCAAAACCACAACATTGTAAAACCTTCTTCCAACTCTTCGATATTTCCCTACCAGCAATCCCAAAATCTTAACAATCCAAAATTAAAATAACCTTCGAAGGAGAAAGGGAGGTAAAAATTTGGGAGTGGCTTCTTCTTGCATGCTTTCCCCATATTTCCATCCTATTTTTATAGCTTGTTACACATTTAAGATTTTTATATTGAAATATTTCCAATGTTGCCAACTTTTTCAATGTTTCCATTTTTTAGCATAATTATTATATGAATTTATTGAATGCTTATTTTTTTACAAAGGAATGCTTACATTAATTAACTACACACTTATATCTAGAATTAATAATTAAATCACTTATTCATATCATTAATCCATTACTTTATAATACTAGAGTTAACTAGTAATATTTCTTTTGATAGGTTATATGTGATTAAAATGGGTCCCACCCATATTATATCATCACCACATAGTGGTATTAAAAAACACCTTGGATATTATACATGTATTATTTGCCAAGATTTGAACCTAGATCTCCTCTTTGATTTGTTAAGAAATATCTAGTTGAGCTAATATCACTTTATGAACTAACAACTAACATAAAGATAATAATAATAATATTAATTTTCTACCTCATGGAATTAATTTAATTAATACGGAATGTTAATATTAGCCATTAACATTGATATTTAATATTTTAAGTATTATTATTAATAATTTATTTGATAAATCAATAACCAAACAAATTCCATACTTCAAAACACATGCACCAATACAAGGGCTATCATTAGAAGTTGTCATTGCTTGTACTAAGATACAAATCAATAATATGCACAAACAATGTTTTCCCTTAAGTAGGAGGATTTATGATACCTGCAACATTATCACCCACTTACTAGGGATCCCCTATGCATAGGGTAATGACTCTTTTGTTTTTATATCAACCACCTTATCCAATGATGCATTTCAATCACCTATATTCTAATGCATCTACATGAGGGTTTTACCCTTGTGGTTTTTGATGAGAATTCATCCATCATTTCCCTTTTATCTCAACTCTGGTGGTTGTCCCATATCAATCCACCTCTGATAATACTTGGTATTGCAATCATAAAATTCATCAATACTACATATTCTAAAAATTGCATATTGCAACATTAGAAAGCATAAAGTATAACTATCAACTCATCTTGATAGAATAAAATATTATCATGCATTAAATATCAACACACCAATAGATCAATCAATTAACAAGGTTAAATCCTACTAGTGTGGTTCATTACATACTGACCCCTAAGACTAAACATATTCCCTTGTGTTTTCTAAAAATAAAGTATTTTATTTAAATAAAAATGGGAATTTTTTTCTCATATCCTTAGAATCTTCTGAAGTTGCATGATTTTTAGAATAATGGTCCAACTAGACCTTACATTAATATAGGGTATGTTTTCTCAGGTTTTTAAATTAATGGTCCCACTAGACCTTACATTGATCTAGGGTATGTTTTCTCAAGCTTTTAGAATGAAACCTTAAAATCTTGATAGATCACATCTCAATGGCTATGGGATCTACCATATATAATTTTGACATATTCTAAACATGGGAAGGATCAAAAACATACTTCCTAAGTAGGGATATATGGAAAGTCTCATGGAACTTTGACATTTTGGATGGTAAGGTGAACCTATAGGTTACTGGACTAATATGATCAATGATTTCAAAAGACCCAATAAAATGAGGATCCAACTTAGTTGACTTGATGACACTTTTCTTGGGTCTTACCCTCAATAATACCCTATCTCCCATAGATAATTGGTGATTTTTTTAGGTCAACATAACTCTTTATATGCGTGGTTTCTTCCTTGAGCCTTTGTCGAATCACCTTGAGCTGCTCCTCCATCTCCCTGATAGTGTCTAATCTGATCACCACCTGATATTTTGAATTATCCCAACATAAAGGTGTAATGCATATTCTTCTACATAGATCCTCAAATGGAGACATTTCAAAGGATGCATGGTATCCATTATTATATTTAGACTCTATGAGATTCAAATAGCCTTCCCACTTAGAATTTTAATCCACGTAATACATGCGGAGCATGTATTTAAGAACTTCATTAACCCTCTTAATTTTCCCATATATTTTTGGATGGTAAGTAGAACTAATATTCAAATTAGTACCAAAATCGTGATGAAGATATTCCTAGAATTCCAACATAAATTTGGAGTCTCTATATGATATGATTACCTTAAGAAATATAAGATTTAGCAATGTAGAATGAAACACACTTTATCATTATATGAATTGTAATATATATAGGAGTATGAGTGGTTTGAAGGGACACATCCTTACATTACATACCCTTACATTAATGCCTAATGCATTATTCCAACATTCCCCTCCCATAATACATTACGTGGGATAATATCTCAGGCTCTTGGCTTTGGCTCTTAGCTCTTGCTATTGGCTCTTGGCTCTTGCTCTTGGTAAATACCTCTAGGTCCGCCTCTGGGTCTATCGCATCTGGGTATATCTCTTGGTATTTTGCCTTTGGGTCTACCTCTCAGTCATTTGCCTCTAGATATGCCTCTCGGTCATTTACCTCTAATTAATGAGGGAATTGACATAAACATAAAGAGTAAGGCATTCTACGAATTTAACATCAAGGGTAATTTCAATGTATAAAGTTATAATATAAATTTAAGTTGTTGGTTTATTTATTTATTTATTTACTAGTTTTTCAACATTTGCATAGAGGCTCTTTGTTCATGTTACCTCTTGCAAGAATTTTTGTGAAGGCAACAACAGATAAATATTTTGATTTTTGAAACCTAATGTTCAAAGCAACAAGGGTATCAATCCTCTCAGACATTGATTTCCTCCTTGAATGATTTTTTGGATATGACTTCTTAGCAATTATTGTATGACGTGGTAAAAAATTACTATGCAGGTTTTATTTATGTTGAGTTTTTAATTTTTATTGTTATTTTTTTAATTTATATATGCAGTGGATTTATTTCCTTTGTGACGAAGTTGCATGCTATATGGTTTTGGGCATTGGATGTACCAATATTCACATATCTATTGGTAGATATAAAAGATTTATATTTTTATCCTAGTGCTCCAATTTTTCTAGGTTTGATGGCAAACCCTGGTGCTCTGATACTATATAATATTTAGCAATGTAGAATGAAGCACACTTTATCATTATAATTATAAATATATATAAAGGAGTATGGGTGGTTTTAAGAGACACATACTTACATTACGCATCCTTACATTAATGCCTAATGTATTATTCCAATAATAAAACCATGTAACAAGATTATTTTCTTCGTAAATGTATTTTCCAAAATTGGTGCATCATCCTTAATGTTTCTTGGTATAAAATGTGCAACTTTTTACAACATTTCTACCAACACAAGTGTATCGCTCCAAATTTTTCGCATCCTTACCTTCAGGCTATAGGATCCATGCCCGAAAGGGGGATGGGAAAAGGATGTCATGGTACCTCGGACTGAGAGGACTTTGCGAAGGTCCCACCTCTCAAGGGAGGTGTATTTTGATGATTTTTCGATGGATGGTGGGTTCACTAGGAAACATTTAATGGTAGTTTCCACACCTAGGTTTGGAATGTGTTTTTATGTGTTCATTTTTAACTTTAAGCATTCATATCCTAGGTTTGGCCAAATGAGTCTAAATTAATCTATATGAAAATACAAATTTAATGAATACAGAGAACAAATTTAAGACAAAAAAACAAAGTAATTAAGGAAGAATAAGAAGAATACCTGACCCGGATGTCTGATGGAGATTCTGATGTTTGAAGCAGTCAGGATCGTCTAGAATTTGACAGAATCATCTAAAATCAGACAAGATCATCTGAGATCTAACGAATTCGTCAAATGAATTCGTGAAAGACCTGCAAATAGAAGAACAAATGCAAAATATAGAGAATACTACTATTCTAGTTGAGGGAAACTATGCAAAATAATAATGACAATACTAAACTGAAACTTAAAGAATGAAACATGTATGAATGATGCTAATTAAATCACAATTATGGATTAATTATGCCTTTGATCTAGATGGGTGAACTCCAAAATGCAATATAACATAAAATATCAAATAAACTAGCTAATTTGTAGAATAAAACAACAGAGAAAAGGTGAAGAAATGCAAACTTATGGCACTGATTGCCTCAATGTGGACTGCAGTTGAGATCGTCTCGCATCAGTATGAAATCGTCTCTAATTCGACAGGATCACCTCCGATCTGAACAAGTTCGTTAGTGACGATGTATGCTTGCTCTGGCTGAAAAACAAGATGATACCTGCAACAAAATTGATATAGGACTACTGCAAATGAAGACTTAGGATGATTTAACATGCATGAAGCTAAGTTACAGATAATTTCAGCCAGGGGTTGGGAAGGGAAGGTCCTATGGACTAAATAGGCTTAGGGGAGTAGTTAGGAGGTTGGAGATCATCCCTATTTGGGAGATCTCCAACGAGGGAGGGTCTTTAATGACACAGACATGCTTCTACCCGGATCAGTTTTGCGAAAATATTGTTTGGACGTCCTAGCCCAGACGAAATCGTCAGATCTGGGGCGATATCGTTTGATCGGCGATGATATCGTCAAACGGTCAAAACAACCTCTAAAAATGGCGTAGAAAAGGGGGAAACGGATTACCCGACGGTTAACGGGCGGTTTGGGAGGTTAAATTTGAATTTTAAATTATTTACTAAGATGAATGTAATTATGACAATTTTACTGCGTCAATTTTAGGGTGCTACATTTTGCCCCCTCTTTAGCAAATTTTTCGAAGAAAATGCATTAAGGATGAGTTCTTCTCGATCTACGAGAAAGCAAAAATTATTCCTATTTTTTAGGCGATGATTCTTGGTCGAATCGTATGACAGCTTACTATAGTGCCCCCTCCGTGTTTTTACCCAAATCGAACGTTTGAGGTAAAAACGCGAAAAAGCAAAAAATTATTTTTTGAATAAAATTAAAAAAAATAGGGTAAAACCCTAATTCATTTTTACTGTTCATTTTATGGTTTTTTAGAGCTCTGAAGCAAAAAATGGTGGAGACGATGCACAGATCAACAAAGGTTCGACGCGGTCTACGGGTAAGAGTCTAGACTTAAATAGAATGCTTTAATTTAATTTTACATGCTTTGTAAGTAATTTTTAGATGAATTTTGAGCATCGCGACCATTTTTGGGCCATCGACATCATCAGGACGAAATTGTCCCAATTTCGACAAAATCGTCTCAATTTCGTCAATTTCGCCCAAGGGCGAAATCGACGAAAGGGGGACAATTTCGTCAAATTAGAGACGATTTCGGCTTGCAAAATCAGAGATGATTATGCTCAAATTGGGGACGATATCGTCCAATAGTGGGCGATATCATCAATTGCATAAAATTGAATTTTAACTTGCATTATTAATTACTTGAATTGTTTATTAATGATTGTTTGTTGTTTTGTTATTTATGTTTGCAGAGAGGTTTGCTAAAGAGTAGGGAATGGAAGTATGGAGGTTTGAGGGATGACTTGGCCACTCTCACATAGGTAGAGCGAGATTAGCTGGCACAGGCAGACTTGCAACATGTGGCAGAGATGCCACAAGTGTCCACAGATATGGGGCTACTAACAGCCCTAGAAGAGAGATGGTATCCGGGTTCATCATGTTTTTGGCTATCGACAGGGGAGATGACTCCCACTCTAGAGGATGTATGGAGGATTCTAAGAATCCCCATACAAGGACGCTTGATCACTCCTACGCCCAATCAGGGCCACGCTATGGGACGACTATGTGGTGACCTGAGCTTTGCCCTGGAGAAGGGCAGAGTTAATATCAAGGCACTGCGCCAGATGCCTGGGGCATCTAGACTCACACGAGTGCTATTTGGAGTGGTTGGTGGACTTTTGATGTGCCACCAGAGCGGGTGCAGGGTGCCGTGGATGCTGGCAGATGTGATCTGTGATATGCAGGACCATAGGTACAGGTTCTCTTGGGGCAGCTATGTATTATGCCGATTGTACATGATCTTGTATGGGGTCATGTATAAGGGCGGCCGATGTTTGGTTATGACATTGCTCCTATAGGTTTGGTGCTGGGAGCACATTGTAGTGCAAATGCCGATAGGGATTCCTCTGATAGGGGTAGACGGGGAGAGGCCCTGAGTCTTCTACTGGTGGCTCCGGAGAGGGTCACAGCGGTAGATCGACCTCCCTATGTCCCGGAGACTATTGGATGACTTAGTCACACACCAGATCACCTGGAGGCCATGGAGGGATCATCCAAGGTAGGCCAAGGACGGACATGATTTGGCTCGTGTCAGGCAAGTTTGTTGGCTGCGGATGGAGAGGGGAGAGGTGGAGCTCCATCGCTATGACCGAGTTTTGCATCAGTTTGATCTGCAGCAGGGGATCCCATCTCTGAGGGATTATGAGTTTTCCCAAACTATCCGGGATAACACCACAGTTAGCGGGTCTTCAAACATGCAACGGTTCTAGATCCAGGATGTAGACGATGCCCCCATCTAGCCAGTGGATGGTGACGATGCAGGGGTAGCCGATGGCTACGATGCCTGGTACATAGGCATCCACCCTCCTCAAATGATGAGGGCGTAGGGTATGATACACGTAGTTGTGCATCAGATAGGGATGCGGTGCCAGGCAGTGATGGAGGCGGCCCAGGGTCACAGCGGGAGAGAGCCGAGGAGGCCACAGGCACAGGAGAGGCCACGATAGAGGGAGAGGAGGGAGGTGAGACCCCCATCTCCACAGATGGAGAGGCCACCATTTCCCGATAAGGGCAAGGGCATTGACATAGGAGAGAGTAGCAAGATGGCTACTCTTCGGGTAGGGAGAGATCATCTCCAGGCACAGGTGCAGACTCTACAGGATGAGGCTGCATGCCACCGAGTTGAGGTGGCACAGCTAAGAGATGAGATTGCACGTCTCAGGGCATGGGGTGGAGTGGCGAGCTCTAGAGAGCTGACATGGGCTATCGCCCAACTCACTTTATATCAGACATTGTATTATCAGCTGGTGCTAGAGGCGGACAGACTACCCCTACCAGCCAACATTGCAGATCCGATCAGGATCGAGTCATCAAGGACCACGTCCTAATCGAGGACTAGGACTACTCAGACTACAATGGGGCCACCTTGTCCACCTTAGGGTGGACGAGAATATGAGGCAAAGAACTTGAGGGGCTCTCGAGGCTAGAGGGCTGCACAACTTTGTACATATTGACAGTGTATTATTTTTTTTTTGTTAATAGAGGATTGAGTATGCCGAGGTACAGATTGTGGCATACCAATCTAGTTTTGATGATGTATATATACTGTTGACATATATATGATATGTTATTGATCATATGACTTGTATTATGTGTATGCTTATGATGCTTTTATGTTTGATTGATTAATTTGATAATTGGATTGAGGATTCATGAAATTATGTCGTTTTGAAAATTTATAACTTTGATGTCATGCTATAATATTTTAAATGAAATAATTTGATGTAACAAATTGATTGTTTGTAATGTGATGTGATAAAAACTAAAAAGAGACTTCTAACAATAATTTCAAATGACATTATCACTAGTATAGACCATTTCATGGAGTCGCTACTCACTCGGTCGTCAAGCTAATCCCAGTGTAGAAATATTATTAAAAGTAAAAGAGTGCTTAAGAAACTGTCTTAAGACTTTGGTGCAATAGTGCAAATGATGATGATGGTGATGGTTTGTTTTCAAATTTTCATAAAAATAGTATGCATGAAATAATGTTAAAATGATTTTTGCTAGGCATAAATTCCTAAGTGTGATAAAATTTTGCATAATTCTTTAAGAATTATACCATCTTTGCAAAATTGAAGGTTGACATAATGACATGAAATAATGAAAATGGGTTTGCTTTTTAAAAGAATAATTTGTGTAAAATAATGATTTAAGTCATATGGTTTTCATGATTTTTAAATAAATGGAGAATAAAAATTGTTACGATGGTTTGCGCTAGGCATAGAATATGTAGGTATAGACTTATACCATCATCGCGAAAATCCAAAAAAAGATAGTTTTATTGCATGGTTGATTTTTGATAAACAGAAAATATGAAAATGAGGACTTGCGCTAAGCATAAAATTCCAATTTTGGTTTTGGAACTATACCATCGTCGCGAAAGTCAACCAGATATATATGTTTTGAGTGTATATTTTGAAAGAAATTTTTTATTTTTCTATTATATAGTTGTCTTTATGGTAAACAACTGTACTTGATTTATTCCAAACAAGTTGCAAAAAGAATATTTCAAAGTATTTTGAAGACAAAAGTAAGATTTATAAGGAATCCCATGTGCATATGTGAATTCATTTTCGATCTTGATTTATCATAATGATACACACAATCTCTCAAATACAAATGTGTGTGCAATTGCTTTGTGCATTTACCAGTTTTGAGCAAGATAATATGATACAAGTGATTTGAAGAAACCAAATAAGTGT
The DNA here is from genome assembly GCA_028583015.1 of Wollemia nobilis. Taxonomy (NCBI): domain Eukaryota; kingdom Viridiplantae; phylum Streptophyta; class Pinopsida; order Araucariales; family Araucariaceae; genus Wollemia; species Wollemia nobilis. The sequence continues at coordinate 13,233,475 of JAQPPZ010016436.1, read as the reverse complement.
TCATTAACCATGATGTAGATGCATATAACCATATACTAGACTACTATGTAGGTCGGATTATCAAGAGCTAGCTAATCCATAAGCAAACATAGGTTTGTACAAAATAAGGTCGCTAATGTGACAGACATATCACCACGCTAGGAGTTACCCAAGGCCAAGCAGGTTGGGCACAAACCACCTATTATGGGGCTTACCTCACAGTTTTTGAATAATTGAGAAATCCAGGGATTCAAGATCATCAACCCTTCTTTTCTTTTCAAAGGGTAGGGAAAGGGATTTTATTGCTTTCTTGCTTTCTGCTTTCGTTTGCTTTTCTTTTGAACTTTGCTTCTTTTTCTTTTTGTATTTTTTGCTTGATTTTTGAGATAGTTCTTGAAATATTGCTGTAATGATATAAAATAACATTTTTCCCTTCTCTTTTTTTTTCTTGAACTTTTATTTTCTTTTTCTTTGCTAGGGATACTTGCTCGGATTAGCTGTAGAGCAAGGTATTTTTATTCTGGGTAGGGGTGAGCTTGTCCTTTTGCCAATTATCAAAGATTCTAGACCATGTGCATGATAGGATAGCAGGGGAAACTTTTCGCTCAAGAAATCATGTCTACTATGTAGCAAAACATGGAAATTACAAATATAATCATTTTATTGTGAAAAGATGTGCTTGGTTTAAGTAAATAACAAGATCAATTCTCTATGCTCAAACTTTATTTAATTGAATTTTGTGGACTTTGATATAAGAGAGATTAGTAATCATGCCAGATAAAATCAAGATATTTATTTTTGTGAGTGTGCAAGTGAGGGATTCCAAATAAATGATAATTTATCAAAAATAATTTGAAACATATAACTGCAACATTTGTAAGAAAATATATATAAACACTTTTGAGAAGTTTTGAGAATGTTGACTCCCTCTTTCTTCTTTATATTTTTTTGGTTTCGAAAGAGTCAAGCATATTGCTGTTTTTATATTTTTATCATTATTGTGATTTTTGGTTTTATTTTTGTTTTTGAACAAAAAATTTGACAAGTGCCATAAATAAATGTAACAAATAGTTTTGAAGATTTTTGATGATTATGAATGTTTTTGATGTTTTTGGATTTTTATAAATTTGAAATAAATACAAGATAGTAATGTTGAAATATTTTAAACAAATATATACAAGGATGAAATGACCAAATTTATGCATAGTAACATTTAAGATGCAAAATATTCATGGGTTCTTTAAGTTCTTTACCATCTAAGGTAGATAATTTATATGCTTCTGATTCAAATTTAGCAATAATAATGTATGGTCCAAGCCAGTTGGGCTCAAATTTACCTTTAAGGTCCTTAGTTGCATTTGTATTTTTTTTATTTTCTTTTAAAACAAGTTCGTCGATCTCAAAGGATCGATGACGAACTTTCTTAGCATATGATCTTTTAAGATTTTTTTGGTAAGAACGGAGATGCTCCAAAGCATTGATGCATTTTTCATCTAGGAGTTCCAGCTGATCGAGTCCACAATTCGATTTTCATCTCCTACTTTGGTATCTTGAAGTAGCAGAGCCAAAGAAGGAACTTCCAATTCAAATGGAAAAACTGCTTCAGCACCACAAACCAAAACAAATGGTGAAGTTCCCGTGGGGGTTCGAACACTAGTTCGATAGGCCCACAAGGTTGGGTATAATTGAATGTGCTAGTCACAGCCAGTTTTATTGACCAATATTTTGAGAATTTTGATTAAGGTTTTTTTAGATGCTTCTGCTTGACCATTACCCTGAGGATAATAGGGAGTGGACTAGCGATGTTGAATCTTATATTTTTGGCATAATTTTTTAACATCTTTATTTTTGAAACAAGTTCCATTGTCAGAGATGAGATTTGCAGGAATTTCAAACCTAAAAATGATTTGATTAAAAATAAATTTAGAGACTTGTGTGCTAGTGCAGGAATCTAAAGGCATAGCTTCGACCCACTTCGTGAAATACTCAGTGGCGGTTATGATGAACTTGTGTCCATCAGATGACACCGGATTGATTTTGCCAATAATTTCTAAACCCCATTTAGAAAAGGGCCAAGGAGATGAAATAGCCTGTAGTTCTTGGGCAGGCGCATGGACAAGGTCAGCATGTTTCTAGAACTTGTCGCAATGGCGCACATACTCATGTGCATCCGTTTCCATGGTAGGCCAAAAGTATCCTATCCGAAGGAGCTTTTTAGCAATGACACTACCACTAAAGTGTCCTCCACAAGATCCATCGTGGGCTTCACTCAAGGCTGATTTAGACTCTTCTAAATTTAAACATCTTAATAGGATACCTTCAAAAGATCTCCTATATAAAGTATTGCCAATTATTACAAAGCGACTTGCTCGTCGACGTAATAATCGACGCTAGTTTCTATTAGAATTGGCATGGAAAGTCCCATTTTGGAGAAAATCAAATATGTCCGTATACCAAGGTTAAGGAGTAGTTTCATTGATTAGAAACACATCCAAAGGCTCTAAGCATGACTTATTTGAAGCGGGTTCCTGGAGTCGATGAATAATTATAGTGGCATATTCGTCATCTAACTCCAAGGGTAGAAGAGATGCAGCTACGTCCATAGCATCAGCTGCATGGTTGCTAGTTCGAGGAATAGCTTCCAAGGTAACTTGATCAAATAAAGACATTAATTGTAAAACATAGGCCTTATATGGGCACAGTTTATCATATCTGGTTTGATAAACTTCATTAATTTGGTTTATAACAAGTTGGGAATCACCAAAAACTAAAAGATGTTTAATTTTTAGTGCTAGGGCAGCTCGTAATCCAAGGATTAGAGCTTCATACTCAGCAGTATTGTTGGTGCAAGAAAATGTCAATTTGAAGGACATAGGAATAAGATGTTTTTGTGGGGATATTAAAATAATACCCACACCAGCCCCACTCATGCATCGAGCTTCATCAAAGTATAAGGACCATTGTTCAGTATGGTCGACCTCTAATTGAAGGCATTCATCAGGAAATTTGATGATGAGGGGATGGGTAGACTCTAAGGGTGCAGCAGCTAATTGATCTGCTATGATTTGACCTTTAACAGACTTCTGTCCTATGAATGTGAGATCAAAATTTCTTAGAGAAAGAACCCACTTGGCTGTGCGACCCGATAAATAAGGTCGACTCATGAGATACCTCAAGGGATCGTATTTAGCAATGACATAAGTTTTTTGACTAAGCATATAGTGTCGTAATTTTTGCGTAGCAAACACGATGGCTAGACAATTTTTCTAATGCTGTGTAGCGGGTTTCATAACTGATGAAGGTTTGGCTAATGTAATAATTAGCACGTTCTCACTTTTCATCATCAAGTTGAGCTAACATAGCTCCTAAGGTAGAATCTGAAGCTAAAATATATAGGAGAAATGGGCGATCAGGTTTAGGTGGTGAAAGCACAGGTGGATTAAGGAGGTATTGCTTGAGAAGTTCAAAAGCTTCTCTACATTCCGTGTCCCAATTAAAAGGGACATCCTTCTTAAGGAGTTTAAGAAAGGGGCTAGCTTTTGTCCGCCAGCTTATCAATGAAGCGACGGATAGCTTGAAGTTTACCTTGTAAACTTCGTAATTCAGATATATTAGTAGGTGCGGGCATATCAGTGATGGCCGCAATCTTGAGAGGGTCGATATCAATACCACGTAAAGAAACTAAAACCCCCAATAATTTATTGGACTTAACTTCGAATATACATTTTGCTGGATTTAATCGAATGCGATATTCTCGTAATCAATTAAAAACTTTTCTCAAATCATGTAAATGATTATATTCAATAATAGAGAGAGCTATAATATCATATACATAATCATGTAGGATATCATGCATCATATAATGAAAAATATAGGTCATAGCTCGTTGATAAGTTGCACCTGCGTTCTTTAAGCCAAATGGCATCACTTTCCAGTAAAAGGTACCCTAGCGGGTAATAAAGGTTGTTTTAGCCTAATCTTCAGGAGCTATCCTGATCTGATTATAACCGGAGAATCCATCCATTAAGGACATCATCCCACTCTCGACAGTAAAGTCAATGATTTGATCCATGTTTGGAAGAGGAAAGTCATATTTAGGGCATGCAGCGTTAATATCTCTAAAATCTATGCAAACCCTAACTTTGGTAGCTTCTTTCTTGGTGACTGGAACTACATTTGATATCCATTCCGCATAATCAATAGCTTGTATAAATATAACATTCAGGAGTTTTTCTAACTCCCATTTGACTAGCAGAGCCACTTTGGGATGCATTTTTCTAAGTTTTTGTTTAACAGGTTTAGCATCTGGATGGACCACTAGATGATGCATGACTACAGAAGGGTCTAGACCTGGCATATCTTCATATGTCCAAGCGAAGACATCTTCATACTCTTTAATAAATGCAATGTATTGTTCTTGTTTTTCTTGACTTAATTCTGATCCAATATTGATTAGGCAAGGATTGTCCTTAGTGCCAATATTAATTTTAATGACGTTTTCTACCTCCATGTGTAGATCTCTTTCAAAATTATGTGGGGTGGGTGAAACACCCAATTCTTGTAATTCTTGTAAGGTTAATTTAGATAATTCATCTTGAGGATTAGTGGCCTCAAGTTGGGCTATAGTTGGTATAGAACCATCAAAATAAAATCCATTGTGTAACATCTCTTCAACAGAGACATCATGGAAGATATCTCCTTCCAACTCTTCATCGAGGTCAGTAATCATTTCAGGGTAAGCTATGGATAGCATGTTGCATGAAAACGACTAATTTTTAAGATGCAGATCAACATGCCAATCCAAATAATCTTGATAATATATGACGTGATCATCATCGTCAAAAGGAAAGGGTTGACCCTTAATAGGCAATAGGCCCACACCACAGCGGGCAGGCCACGGTTCTACCTCGAAAGGTTCTTTCATGCCATTTTGGAAAGGTCCCAAGCCTTTCCCTTTATATCCCATTTTAAGCATCATGGGTTTAGCTTTAATATAATCATTGGTAAAATAACACCGAGCGTATCCCTCATGATGAGTTTTGATATTTCGAGGGATTCTTCCCCAGTCATATCATTTATAAATTAAGGCACAACTCCCGACTTGGTAAGTACTTCCCATAGGTTGTGGGAGGCCCAAAGTACGAGGAGATGGCGATAATTTATTTAAAATAATTGAATCTTGCATGAAATCATTTGTTTTTTCTGATATTAAGGTTGTGGATAAATCTGGTAAAAGTTCATCAAAAAGGGCATAATATGTAGAAGGCTTATTACCTATATCTTTAGATATGGGAGGAATGATAGATGTGTCTATAGGTTTTGAATTTATAGGGATAGAACTTGAAGGATTGGTTGTACATTTAAGATATTTTTGAGGTTCTAAAATGATTTGTTTAGAGGGTTGTTGGTCTATATAGGAGGATGAAATGAATGGAGGGTAAATAGGTGAAGTTATGGGTGTGCGTTTCACAATTTTAGATGAAAAATAAGAACTAGGATGTGTGGACGACAGAGCAGGGCAAAATTGCACTCCAACGGGTTCTGCCAAAGCACACATATCAAAAGGTCTAGGGTCACCATGGATAGTGACCAACTGATTTTTAAACTCAAATTTAACACATTGGTGTAAGGTTGATGGGACCACTTGCATGGTGTTGATCCAAGGGCGACCCAAAAGTATATTGTATGATGCTGGGAAATGTACAATAAACACGGTTGTTTCTAGGGTTCTAGGACCAACTTGCAATGGGAGGATAATAACTCCACATGTTTCTTGTGTTTTGTCATTAAAATCTTTGATAATCATATCATTTTTCTTCATTTCATCACTTCTAAAGCCAAATTGTTGGTAGAAGTCAAAAGTGCAAATGTTTAGAGATGAGCCATTATCAATCAAAACTCTTTTGACAGCTACATCTCCAATTAGAGTAGTAATGTATAAGGGATTATCCTTATGTAAACTGTGTTGTGGGATATCTTTATCCCATAAGTCAATACAATCAATCTCTCGAGTGATGATAGTATTGGCCATAGCTTCATGTTGAATGTTTTGAGGTACCATCATTTGGCTCAATGTAAGCATCAACTCATCCCTATGGGTGGGAGAGGATCTTAATAAATCCAAAAGGGAAATTCTGGCCGTAGTATTGGACAATTGCTCATTAATATTGTAAGGGGGTTTAGGTTGAACAGTAGGAGCATGATTTCCTTTATTGGGGTTTTTCAAAACGAATGGAGCCAATCCATCATTCTGGTTTGGTTCTTGTTGGGAATTTTGAGCTTGTTGTCGGGTGATGACTCCAATGGTACCTACAATGTTATAATGAAGACGCTGAACTGGTCTCGGTTGAGCATTGATGGCTTGTTCATTAGAAAGGAATATATCAAAAGAAGGTCGAGTAGTAACTCGTCTAGGAAATGGTTCTTTTGGAACCATAGCATCTGTGATGGGTTGAATAGGATCTGATTCATTTTCAGACTATTCGATTGGTTTGAAGTAATTTCTAGTTCACTTTCACTATCTGATTCTATATCACTAGAATCAAAAGTTTGAAAATTATGTAAGGGCCTGGTCATAACCAGGGATAAGGTTGTGTCAAATATTTGAGGATCCTGAACAGGTAATTGTTCGCTAATGGTTCCTACATATCGGGTAGGAGGGGGAACATTATGATGTTCGATTTGATTGGCTACCTCTTTACCATGTCATGGTAAAGGGTGTTGAAATATGTCTAGAATTTGATTGGCATTTTGATTTTGATTTTGGGGAATGGTCTTTTGAGTATTATTAGGAGGGTTTTGTTTAGGTTGGAAGGCTTGCACTTCCATTTCATTATTATCAATCAAATATTGTATTTTATGTTTCAACCTTTTACAAGCATTGGTAGAATGTCCAGGTCCTCTATGGAAATCATAGTGTAAGTCAGCTCTATATCCGGGTATAGTTGGATCAGGTTCCCGGATAGCTGGTAATTGGATCAAACCTCTTTCGAGTAATTGAGGTAAAATAGTTGATAAGGGTTGGTTTAATCTAGTAAATTCTCGAGGAGGCTTGTTAGGAGGTTTCAATATAAATTTTTCTGTTGTCTTTGTTGCATTGATATTAGCAACATTTCTGCTGTTAGTGACTCCGTCACCGATGACTTGTTTGTTTTTATATTGATTTCTAGATTTTTTCTCATCATCCTTTTTCCTAAGTTGGCCTCTCCTAATGAGGGCATCTTCTACTCTTCGAGCTAAATCTATAGCTTGATCGAAGGTAGTTAAGGTAGCAGTCGATAGCTCATAAGATATTTGTTCTTGTAAATTGTTGATGAAAATGTCCAACATTTCCCTATAAGGTAGCACAAAGTGCAGTTTTCCTATCAATTGCCTCCATCTAGCTAAGAAATCAGAAAAACATTCATCTTTGTCTTGTTTTAAATTGTATAAATCTTTAATAGTTACATGCCTCTCGATGTAGGCACTAAATTGATGGACAAATGATTTTGTTGTTTCTTCAAAGTTTCTCAAAGAATGAGTGGGCAATTGATAGTACCACTCTAATGCCATTCCACCTAAACTTTTCAGGAACATTTTTAATAATAGCAAGTCATCATGCGATATGTCATGACATGCTATCCTAAACATGTGAAGATGCTCTATGGGATCTTCGGTTCCTTTATATATAGGCAAGATAGGCATGGGAAAATGCTTAGGGTATGGTTGAGATACAACTATGGGATCCAAAGGTTGACTAAATATCTCTCGATAATTATACGAGGGACAGTAGGGATCTATCTGGCCCATACGTGAAGCTAACTGTTTCACCATGGCTTCCAGATTACTAGTTTGCCCCCCATATGGGTTTGGTAGGGCATTAACATGGGTTTTATGGGCATATGATGGCAGAACATGAAGATTAGATGCCATGTTACTATTGTGCAAATTATTGGTAGGAAAAGTATTATGAAGGAATTTTGAAGTTGTATTATGATGTATTTCAGATTGATGAAAATTTGTATTTGGCTTCGTTTTAGGTTTTTGTTTACTTGAAGCATATTGCTCAATAGTTTGACGGAATAAAGTAGTCAAGGAAGGTTTATTTTGTGTGGGAATAATTTTAGGTTGAATAACAGGTTCCTTAGGAGGTTGGATAGCCTGTTGTTTTGACATGTTTTGAATCATAGAGACCATATCCGTATTGGATGGTCTAGCCTTATCACTTTATTGATCAATGAAAGATAAGGGATTAATGCGCACATCATACATATGTTCCAAAGCTGCTTGAGTGTCACTAATTTGCCCTTTATCAATACGAATTGCCACATTAAGGTCATCAATGTTATCACTGAGAAATTTCTTGAAATGATCTATGTTGTCAAAAGCAATAGTTCCATTTGGAGCTACTCTAGGGGATGAGGATCCATCCTCTTTAACAGTTCCTTCTTATTCCTTATCTTCACCTAGGTCATATTCTGGTTGAACTAGAGTTTTTCCTTCCGAAGTTGGATCTTCAGGAAGGACATTTGGGTTTCCAGTTGTATCTTGTAACCAATCTTCTTCTTCTCCTAAAGTTTCTTTACCATTCCTAAGTTTAGGCATGGTGCTAAATTTTGATTTTAGCAAATATATATATATATGCAACAAATTAAGAGGTATATATTTACTATATACCTACTACAATATTTGAAATGAAATGTTTAAGTTTTTGCTATGTTTTTTAGTTTTTTAGTTTTTTAGCTTTTTTAGTTTTTCTTTGTTTTTGAAATAATATTGTAAAGACAATCAACACAATAAATGCAAGAAATAATATTGAAAGTAATAATCTAGTTTTCTATAAATAATTTATAAATATCATTAATAGGCTCAAGTTGTTCAGGAGTCATGAAGTGTTCTTCTTCAAATTGAAAGTTTTATTTTAAAAATTTGATGAAAAGAGCTATAGTGATATTATCTATCTCAGATGCTGGTTGATAAAAGTAAAGCTCATGGCAATACTCTCGATATAGCAGAGCTCACGAAAATCTATTCCATCTTTCCCTATCTGTAAGAACAACCTCTTGGTCTTCTACACAACCTAGGAACTGGTGCACAATGGCTGTGTTCTTGAGGTATTCCTCAAAGGTGAACAATTCTGAAGATACTAGAGCTCTCTTGTAAGCTAACCATCTATGGCAGGCTCTCTGAAGTTCATGATAAAAAACTAGTTGATGAGGATCCAGGATTCTATCTAGGACTAGCCTCTTGATTTGCTTATGTTGTGTGGACCTAGATGAGATGACACTAAGTCTTCTATCAATTTCGTTCCATAGGAATTGATTTCTACTTGTTTCAGGCACATTAAGCATAGAATTGATTTCTACGGCTGCCAATTGGTTTTCTACATTTATAGTAATTGCTAATATTTTCTTAGGAGCTACCATCTAAACATGATTTTAAACTTTAAATGTTTTAAAATGCATCTATGTTTTAGTTGTTCTATTTTTTTTTTGTTTGTTTTATTTTGTTTGTTTTTGTTTTCAAAAGGTTATGATGCATTCACGTCGGGTTCACCAAAATGTATCACTCCAAATTTTTCGCATCCTTACCTTCAGGCTATAGGATCCGTGCCCGGAAGGGGGATGGGAAAAGGATGTCGCAGTACCTCGGACTGAGAGGACTTTGTCCCGCCTCTCAAGGGAGGTGTATTTTGATGATTTTTCGACGGATGGTGGGTTCACCAGGAAACATTTAATGGCAGTTTCCACGCCTAGGTTTGGAATGTGTTTTTATGTGTTCATTTTTAACTTTAAGCATTCATATCCTAGGTTTGGCCAAATGAGTCTAAATTAATCTATATGAAAATGCAGATTTAATGAATACAGAGAACAAATTTAAGACAAAAAAACAAAGTAATTAAGGAAGAATAAGAAGAATACCTGACCCGGATGTCTGATGGAGATTCTGATGTTTGAAGCGATCAAGATCGTCTGGAATTCGACAGAATCATCTGAAATCAGACAAGATCGTCTGAGATCTGACGAATTCATCAGACGAATTCATCAGAGACCTGCAACCAGAAGAACAGATGCAAAATACAGAGAATACTACTATTCTAGTTGAGGGAAATTGTGCAAAATAACAATGACAATACTGAACTAAAACTTAAAGAACGAAACATGTATGAATGATGCTAATTAAATCACAATTATGGACTAATTATGCCTTTTATCTAGATGGGTGAACTCCAAAATGCAATATAACATAAAATATCAAATAAACTAGCTAATTTGTAGAATAAAACAACATAGAAAAGGTGAAGAAATGCAAACTTATGGCACTGATTGCCTCAATGTGTACTACAGTCGAGATCATATCGCATCAATACGAAATCATCTCTAATTCGACAGGATCACCTCCGATCTGAACAGGTTCATCGACGACGATGTATGTTTGCTCCGACTGAAAAACAAGATGATACCTGCAACAAAATTGATATAGGACTACTGCAAATGAAGACTTAGGATGATTTAACATGCATGAAGCTAAGTTACAGAGAATTTCAGCTAGGGGTTCGGAAGGGAAGGTCCTAGGGACTAAATAGGCTTAGGGGAATAGTTAGGAGGTTGGAGATCATCCCTATTTGGGAGATCTCCAATGGGGGAGGGTCTCTAATGGCACAGACATGCTTTTGCCTAGATTAGAGGCCTGTTGGAACAGAAGCTAATTTTGCAAAATTAGTTTTGCGACAAGATCGTCTGGACATCCTAGCCCAGACGAAATCATCAGATCTAGGGCGATATCGTCTGATCGGTGATGATATCATCAAACAATCAAAACAACCTCTAAAAATGGCACAGAAAAGGGGGAAACGGATTACTTGGTAGTTAACGGGTGGTTTGGGAGGTTAAATTTGAATTTTAAATTATTTACTAAGGTGAATGTAATTATGACAATTTTACTGCACGAATTTTAGGGTGCTACAACAAGTATTGCATCATGTTGGTACCTTATTTTAGAAAAAACTATAATAAAATCCATGGATATGACCTTCCACTTCTAAGTAGCTATATAGTATGGGTAAATTTTTCCTACTAGATGATAATGTTCTACCTATACTTTTTGGTATTCCAAAAATCTAGCAATGAAACCATTAACATGTTATTTCATTCTAGGCCAATAAAAGATCCTTTTCATATTCTCTTTCATATTTACACCTCTCAAATGAGATGAATAAGAAGAAAACTACACCTCTTGCATAATCATTCTCCTTAAATCACTAGTTTTGGGTACAACAACCCTATATTTGAAACATAAAAGCCCTTATTTATGTTAAAATCCCTATTTTATTTAAGATTTACATTGTTAGGTGAACCAACCAATAATTCAATTGATATGCAACCTTAAATATTACAATGAGGCCAATAATAGCCCGTGTAAATAGGATTGCCAAACTGAACGCAACCCAAATGAACATAGATGCTAACAATAAAATATACCTATCACCTAATAATAAATAATGGAATAAAACAACTATTATACGCTAACATCCCTCCTTATTACATTATTTGGGTAATAGTATAACTACTAGCTAGACTAATATCCTCCCTGATTACATCATTTTAGCAATACAAAGAGAGCTGCAAAGCAATTCAAATTTAACACATGCAAGTGCCTTAGTGAAAATATCTGCAACTTGATCATTTGTGGGAATGTACTGAAGTTGAATTTGGTGCCTTGAAACTTTGTCTCGAATGAAGTGACATTGTGTATCAATGTGCTTGGTTCTTTCATGATGTACTGGATTCTTGAAAAGGTTCAGAACACCCTAGTTGTCGCAAAATAAGTGAATTGGAGATTTGGATGGAAGACCCACACTTGTCAAAATGCGATGCAACCATATCACTTCACACAGCTTCACGTGCGGCGTGATACTCTACCTCTGTATATGAGATAGCAACCACTTGTTACTACTTGTTATGCCATGAGACAGGACCGGATCCAAGATGAAAAATATATCCTGAAGTTGACTTGTGATCATCAAAATACCTGGCATAGTGAAAGCATGAGGATACAGAAACAAGAAAGGAAAGACTCCAAGCACGACGTAAAAAATGAAACTAAACTTAACACGAATCCTACAAATTAAAAATGCATGAAATGGAGAAAGCATGAATTGAGACCCAAATGAAATAACAACCCTTTTATTTTATTGATGTATTTCACAACTTGGTTACAATTCGCATCCTCCCTTTTCAGGGGCGAGGAGCGTTAAATCCGTCTCTTGGTTACATCCATGGATAGCCTTCCTTCTTACGCGTTCCCACATGTAAGATGGGTGAACCAAAACATCGCCACTACTTGTGTCTGCAATTGTTGATTCCTTGCTACTCCTTTGATGTTCTGATCCTGTGTTCAAAGAAACAGAAGATAATCAATAGCACCTGTGGATAAAACAAAGCATGCAATCCCCAAGCCTGCGATAAATGAATAAGAAAAATGAATTAAACTATGACTAAAATGAATCCAAATGCTTTGAAAATTTGACAAGGGCATCAAGACATCACCAGGAGGGCACTACAAAAAGAACAGTCAAGAAATTCCTCACCGATTTGAATTCGCTCCAAGGCGGGACGAATTCACTTGCAACAAAATGCTAAAAAGGTACTATCCCAAATGTACGGCCTCGAGAGCTCCAAAAGACCTGCAAAATTGGGGTTAGCTAATTGGAGGAATTTTGGGAAGACCCAGATGGTCGGATTTTCCCAATTTGGCCTCCATTAGCAAGAATTTGATGATGCTACCTCCAAGTTAGTAAAGACAAAAAGTGATAGAACATGATAAGATTTTCTCAAAACATTACAAAATTGAAATTGCAAACTACCTAAGTAGCATAAGATGAAATGAAAGTTAAAAATGATAGAAAGCAAAATCTGCCACATATTCCCAATCATTCCTAAAAGGGACGATTAGGCCTGCAGCAGTGTGGGGGAGCCCAGGCGGGCCGCCCACCGTTTGGGGCCTGATTTTGGCACCAATCCACTTGGGATGGGTCCAAAATCTCTTACAAGGTGTTGTCAACAAATTGGGTGGTATTCTATGGCCAAATATTGGGTTTTGGGCTCAAGATTTGACCTTCCAATAGTCACCCAATGACCTCCTCTCTAAAAGAGATCAAGGGTGTAGAAGGTACAAATTGCACAAGGATGTATGGGGAAATAAAATGGTAGCACTTTGTTGCTCCAAATTGCTCTTACTCTGTCTCCTTTTTGGGTGAGGAAACTCACCAATTTATAGACCTGGAGGTCTCTTGAAATGGGTATGCAGAGGTGCCACTTGGCAATCATGCCTTCCTAGGGGGAAGGAGATTCCTCCCTGAATAGGGACTTCATGACTGCCCTTGTAACAACCTCTAATGCTCAAAAATGCTCACCCACACTCCCATGCAATGAAGGAAGCGTTAAGTGGTGGATCTGAGCTACCATTTGTCAATATTTGAATTTTTTCTCGTCAAAACGACAATTTGCCCCACCCTGGAGTGGATTTGGAATTCGTCCCGGGGCGGGGCGAATCCCAGTTTGAATTTGTCCCTAGGTGGAACAGATATTGAGCAAAGTGCCTGAAGGTGCCAAATTGATTTCTAACCTTCCAAAACTACTATGAGAGTGGTTAGGACCACTTTTTGACCTCTAGGGGCTGCCCTTGGGGCTGTGTGTGTCAATGCGATCAATGTTTGCAGTCACATAATCGGATTGGTGTTGTTCTGGTGTCTACAGATGCCCCTTTTTGGGAAGCGCTATGCATGGCGCAGTGCTGAGCAAAAATAGATAACCAAAGCACTAATGATTAGGGTTTCTCAGTAACCTAACCAACTTTTGATGCCCCAAGTATGGAAAGGGCATGCATTCTTGAATCCTTACTTCTGACGAGCGAAGGAACTTAACTCAAGTGTTAACCTTTTTCGGTGAGGTGTTACTTGATCTTGGACATTGATCGATCATGAATAGGCAAAGGGCTCAACCTTTTGTCTGTGGGAACCTAGAATTCATGATTCATGAATTCCAAGTGATTGATCAGTTTGTGATTATTGCTTGTTTGCTGCCCCAAGAAGGAGCGTGATTGTCTTCGTGAATGATTCTTTGAATGCATGTCGTTTTCCTTAATTGGGTGTGTATTTGTTGATTGGTGACTAAGTGTGACTACCCCCTCAAGCGATGAATCGATGAGGGAATGACCTTCATGAGAAAAATGACAAGTCGCTTGACCCAAGATGACTTAGGTAAGGGTGCCTTCAGAGATTTATCTTTGAATTGTGTGCAGTTTTTTGACATTTAGACCTGTTTTTGGTGGGTGTTAACCCTTTTGGCGATGCCATTTGGAGCTGAAATTATCAAAAATCCATCATCCCGTGGAGTGGTTCGGCCATGGTGGCCTTATTAGGGAGTAGGATGGTGATGATTTATAACCCTGATGTCTGTTTTGCATGCCCAAAATGTCAAGTGCAAAAGCACTCTCATCGGGCAAGTTTTATTGCTTGTTTTGGTGCATTTTTTTTGTTATTTTTGAAATTTTTCTTTGAATTCATTCCTGGGTGGGATGAATACCAATTGGATATTCATCCCAGGGTGGGATGAGCGCTAACTAGAGTGCTCGTCCTGGGGAGGAACGAATCTAAGCTCAAAAAGCCTATTTAAAGGCCAAAATTAGGTTTTGGGCTCATTTGCACTTGACTTTCGTTGCGATTTGGAGCTCTGAGGAGGAGGAGGTTGATTCTGCGAAGCAAAGCGCTGCCAAATTTCTCCCAACACCATGAGTGCACAAACCGAATTGAGCGACGGAGTCGAAGTGAGACCAGTAAGTGCTCCTCCTCGTTTGTTTGCTTCATGTTTTAAAACTTCACGTTTTATTTGTTTATTTTTCTTTGTTATGTTGTCTTCCAAATTAAAAGTGAAACCCTAATACTGAGTTGCACATAACCCAAAACTAATTTTAAAACTAAATGGAAGATGTAGCTGCAAACTTAGGTTAAAATTTTGCTTTTTATTTTTAGTTTGTTTCATGATGTTTGAAAAATGAAACCCTAGTGTAACTTTATTTTGACAAGATGTAATTGGCATCTAAAATTTGCATTCCACTTTACACTAAGGTAAACCTTAGGTAAGAGAAAAATTTTGCATTATTTTGTGATGTTTTTGTTACACGAAAACCCTAGGAATGTGAAACCCTAGTTGTGGTAGGCTGAATTTGCCAGTTTTAAAACGTAGGTGAAAACCCTAGGCTAAAAAACTGTTATTAAAATTTTGTTTTGCTTGTGCAGACTTTGTTAGTTTTAAAATTTGAGTACAGAAACCTTAGGACTGACAAACTGTATTTTGAAAATTGTTTGTTGCTGTTTTTATTTTGCAGTGTTGTATATTTATGTTTTTGTTGTACAGTTTTTTCATGATTTTTAATGTTTTTGTGTTGTTTTCTTATGCAGGTTGTGAAGAGTCGGTATCATGTGCCTACTGCTTTTGTCGAAGCACGATGGGCACTAACTATGGCTGATTAGGAGTGGCTTGATGCTCTTGGGCTCAAGCAGGTGACTCAGCTGGAGCCTATGGTCGGGGATCGGGCCTATCTGACAGCCTTGATCAACCTGTGAGATCCCTAGACCAACACCTTCCATATTTTGACAGAGGAGATGACAGTGACCTTGGAGGACGTCTATCAGCTTCTACGAATTTTGATAGATGGACTGCTGATCAGGACGACACCGCGTGATCAGCGGATAGCTGTACTGATACGATTATTTGGGCACGAGGAGGAGCTGGGCGTAGAGAGCCTAGTGGAGAGGGCAGAGCTTGACTGCTAGATTTACGACATTTTAGTTTGATGGTGGCTAAAGAGGGGGGTGTTGGGAGTGAGGCATGTAGTACTTATGGGCCTCATTTCCAACATGTTGCTACCTGACTCGTTAGGCAGGAGGTTCCTATGGAACCTGTTGGATGTGGTTTTCTAGTTGGTTGAGTGCTCGACAGAGGCATCATTGATCATGAGGTGGGGGCAGACGCTGTTGGCACAGCTATATGGTGAGCTGTACAAGGTCTACCTCCAGAGGTGAAAGGCGATAAGCTGTAGCTATCTGTTGCAGAGCTGGGCTTGGCAGCATATAGTAGTGGATGTTGAGCAAGGTGTTGCAAGAGTTTTGTCATTGTTGTCAACTCAGGCAGTTAGATCTAATAATGCAGTGGACAGGTAGTTTAGAAGTCATTCAATGCAGGCTGATAGATTTTAGGGTTTGCAATTGACCACATTTAGGGTTTGCAGCCGACCATGTTTAGGGTTTGCAGCCGACCAAGATTAGGGTTTGCATTTGCATAATCAGTCGACTACTATTAGGGTTTTCATCTCAAAATCTCAAGTATATAAGCGGGGCTGTTTGGAGATTTAGGAATCCATCGGGTGAATGTTGAAGTGTGAGATGCGGCCGTAAAAGCGTAGATAGCGTAGAATCGGCGAGATGATAGTGAAGTGCATAATGTGAGCTAGTTGTGTCGAGTTGTTCGAAGTGCGATTGTGAATGCGCACAAAGAGCAGAGTGTGGAACGACACAAAGTATGCGAAGCATGTGAGCAAAGAAAGCATAATGTGCAGAGAGCACGAAGGGCAAAGTTGATTGCAAATTTTGGTTGTAGCAGTGCAACAGATTGTGTGAAGAGATTACGCAAAAAAGAGCAGAGTGTGCAGAGATTGCAAAGGTGAAGTAGATCAGTTAGAGTCTTGCAATAACAAAGGTATCTATCAAACATTTTCATTCAAAATTGAAGTCCAGTTGGTGCTGGAAAATTAGGGGTTGGTGCTCCTTTCTATTGGTGCAGATAAATAAGGGGTTGGTGCTCCTTCTAGTTGGTGCTGGTAAACAAATTGTAAAGTTGGTGCTTTGCAAGATGCTAGATTTGGATGGTAGTCCAAGCAACCGTTCTTTTTGAGAAGTAGCCATTTTGGTGAACCTCGTTAAAAAATCTGTGTTGTGTGATGTTCTCTTACTGTACTTATTATATTTGTTTATAAGTTTTAATTGTTGTGGTTTTTAGAGCTATTAATTCATGTTTTGGAATGCCACACTGATTCACCCCACCTCTCAGTGCCATACTAAGTACAACAGTGGAGAGGCCGATGGGGTTGTCGTGGGCTACTTGAGATCGGATGGATATGGAGGGAGAGATTATCCACCTCGATGGGCGGTTACCTGAGCCTCCTAGAGGTGGCTCTTTATGCCGTACGAGGGATAGTGATACTGAGCAGTCAACATCATCTCATCATAGGCGATTGGATGAGGGAGGCGGTAGTAGGCGTGGTGCAGGGGCTAGTAGCAGCCGCACTGAGGGGTCCCATAGGACCCACCACATAGGGGGTAGTTCCTGTTGCACCGATCCTGCGTGATCATGGTGGCTGATGCCCTGGGGGGTTTTTGAGCTTGGATTTTTATGGGGTCAGATGATTGAATATTGTAGCCTGCAGACATTTTTTATGATATATATGTAGATGACTTTATTTTTGTTACACATGTGTCATGAGTTGATGTTATGCCTAATGATTGATGAATGTGTCTGTATGCATGTTAATTTACATTGATGGATGCATGTGTTGTGATGAATGCAAGTGTTGCTTTAATGTATATGATGTGCAAATGGAAATGACTGAATTGAATTTGTGATTTTTGGTGGTGGTAACATACTGTTCAGAGCTGATGGCTTTTTATCTTATGCAAGTGTTGCAGTAAATGACTGTTGATGTATGCATGTTATTATTATTATTATTATTATTTTGTATTTTTTGATGGCGATGCGAGGAGGGAGGATAGCGCAGTTGGTTTAGAATGTAGTTAGGTTTTCTGAGACTCAGAAGTTTTAACTAACTATCCAAAACTATACCTTTATCTTACAAGATTTTTGAACAAGGTATGAATTCGACTTGTCTTTGACCAAGTTATGTCACATCCCTGTGTGTGCAATTGAGTTCATTTATGTGGTATTTGTCAAGATACCGCCAGTGCTAGATAGGCTGTCAACCAAAAATGTATTGAGGATCACCTAATTAGTCCCACTAACTCCTTTGTTGTATTTAGTCAGATTAATCTACGGTGCGGTCTAGGATACCATAAGCTAGCTCATCCACATGCAAACATTGATTTGCACACAAGTTAATGCGATAGATATATCATCATGCAGGAGATGTACCACGAGTGACAAATAGGCTATCAACCAAACTGGTACTAAGGTGTATCTCATGACCTTCTGAATGCTGAGAGTCCCAGGGATTAAAGTTTGACTCCCTTATTTTCTTCAATTGTAGTGGGATACTTGCTCTTCTTATAGTGATAAAAATCACTGTTTATTTTTGTTATGTTTTTGTTTTTCTTTTGAGCAAGGGATTGGGATAATGAGTGATGAGAATCACTATTGCTTGTGCTTTTTGATGTACGCACAATGATGGGGGTGTCAAATTTTTGGAGTTTTGATGTTTGCAAATTGTTGATGTTTTGCAACTTCTTTTTGAGAACTGGGGATTCTTGGATAATTGGGTAGGGAGGATGCTTGTCCTTTTGCCAACTCTCAGCATTCTTGGGGTCATTCGCACAGGGGGATCAGCAAGATAACCATTTCGCTTATGGTGACCTGGATTGCTTTGCAGTTTTCATCTTTCGTTCATAAAACTTGAGAATTTTTTATGTGTTTTAATTTGTGTTGGGATGCTAGGTAACAAGGTGTGCTCCAAGTAGAACTCTACCTTCATAAAATCTGTCCGACTTTGTACAATGTTTGTCTAGAAAGCTATTGACAGCTGAATGACGAAAACTCTTGCCACATTAGAAGACAACTGACTAAAATATGGCAAAAATATGTGACTGACGCTTATGTTTGATGGACTGTTTATGAAATGGAAAAATATGGAACAAGGTGGATTTGCCAAGTAATTACAGTCTATGGTGCCTTGACCTGTATGACCACAAATATGCAATGTATGGATGTGATACCTAATGCAACTATATGTTTTTGATGGATTAATATTCATGAGTATGAAGATGAGATGCAAAAGGAGCTTGTGATTTTTGTGATGATTTTGAGCATGCATGGAAATGAGATGCAACTTTTTGTTATTTTTGATGATTTTATTGTTTTTGATTTTTTTTGTTTTTGACCAAGCGATTGTGGGAACCCTTGGAGATTTTTGGTTTGACCAAAGGGTAATGGGCACCTTTGGGGCATTTTGGGATTGACCAAGTGATTATTGGGATCTTTGGAGCATTTTGGGGTGACCAAGCGATTATGGGAATCCTTGGAGCATTTTGGGGTGACCAAGCGATTGTGGGAATCCTTGGAGCATTTTGGGGTGACCAAGCAATTGTGGGAATCCTTGGAGCATTTTGGGGTGATCAAGCGATTGTGGGAATCCTTGGAGCATTTTTTGGTGACCAAGTGATTGTGGGAATCCTTGGGGCATTTTGGGCTATGGATATTTTAGATATGGAATGGACACAAATAACTGATGTTCAAGGGTTCTAGTTCCTTGATTCCTTCAAGAGAGGCTAGCCGGTATGTTCCAGGTCCTATTTTACTATCAATTACATATGGACCTAACCAATTTGCCATGAACTTGTCCCTTAGATGGGACGACAAACTAGAGTTCTGCTGGTTCTCTTTTAAGACTAAGTCACCAACCCAAAAGTCTCTCAGGTGAACCTTCATGTTGTATGCTCTCTTCAGTCGCTCTTGATAGATACGTAAATGCTTGAGAGCATGCGTCGTTCATCAAGCAATGTAAGCTGGTCTAACTGGGCCTGTTGTGCAATGTCATCATCGATGAACTCTTGCATTGAAATGTGCAGGGAAGGAATTTCCAACTCAAGAGGCATGACAGCCTCGGATCCATACACGAGAAAAAACAGAGTCACCCCAGTGGGTGTCCGAATGCTAGTGTGATAAGCCCACAGGGCAAGTGGGATCTAAATGTGCCAATCCTTATGATTGTATTTTTAAGGATGGCAACTAGCATTTTGTTTGACGCATCTGCTTGCCCATTTTCCTGTGGATAATAGGGTGTCAAAAAACTATGCTGAATTTTGTACTTTGTGATCAAAGCATGCACATCTTTGTTCTTGAATGACGTCCTATTATCTGAGATTATCTTGGATGGAATACCAAAATGACAGATGATGTTATGCAAAATAAACTCTACAATGCGGGTTCCAGTTGTAGAGGTAAGCGGAACTGCTTCCACCCATTTGGTGAAGTACTCAGTGGCCATTATGATGAATGTGTGATGGCCTGACGATGCAGGGGAGATATTTTTGATTAGATCTAAGCCCCACTATGAAAATGACCAAGCCAATTGGATCGGTTGCAAGGCCTGAGAAGGTACGTGTGTCAAATTAGCATGGTGTTGACACTTCATGCACTTCCTCACATACGTGCAACAATCTCACTCTAAATATGGCCAATAATAGCCCATGCAAAGAATGCACTTTGCGATGGCCATACCGCTGAAGTGGCCACCGCATGTACCATCGTGCACTTGGATGATCACCCAAGTGGACTCTTGCTGGTCCAAGCACTAAAGGAGGATTCCTTCGTAGCTACGACGGTACAAAATGATCACCCAAGTGGACTCTTGCTGGTCTAAGCATCGAAGGAGGATTCCTTCATAGCTATGACGGTACAAAATATCTCCTAACAAGACATGCTTTGCCACTTTCTTCTTGAATGCTCATTTGGTGGCATGTGTCAGTCCAAGAAGGAGGTTACCTAACTTGAGGTAGTCCCTTATGGGTGAATACCAATCCTGCTGATCAGAATCCTCCACGGTGTGAACAACCAATCCCTCTTGAAGTTCATCCCTAGAAAAAGCTGAGTGGGAAAGAACTTGTAAGAATAGCATTGTGTTGCTATTAAGGGGAGTGGGGGAGAACAAGGACCCCCAGTTGGCGTGTGTCATACAATCATGGATTCGAGAGAACCTATCCTGAGGTGGTTCAATCTAGATCATATGGATTCTTGGCATCGAATCGAAGCTTGCACGCTCCATCACGGATTGCGATAGTTTTTTGACTTGAATGGTTGTCATATCACCAAAAAGGTCCTGCAAAATTAGTGATCCCAAGGAGGCCATAGTGTCCACAAAATGATTCGATGACCGAGGGAGTGCCTCGATATTGTACCATTCAAGCTTTGCCAGGAATTTTTCCACAAGGGCTTTGTAGGCCTGCAGAACTAGGCATTTACATTGGAACACCCCTTTGACTTGGTTGACAATTAATAGCGAATCACCAAAGATGCTTAATCGCTTAATGTTCATGGTGATTATGGACGATTTCGGCTGGCGAAATCGGAGATGAATTTGCTCAAATTTGGGATGATATCGTCCAATTATGGACGATATCATCATTTATGAAATTGAACTTATTTTGACTTGCATTTTTAATTAATGATTTAGTAATGATTTTTATTGTTGATTTTGTTTATGTTGCAGAGAGGATTACTGAAGAGCAGAGAATAGAAATATGGCGGGTTGAGGGATGATTTGGCCACCCTATCATAGGCAGAGCGAGATCAGCTGGCACAGGTCGACTTGCAGCACGTGGCAGACATGCCACAAGTTTCTACAGACATGGGGCTATTGACAGCCCTAGCAGAGAGGTGGTATCCAGGTTCTTCTTGTTTCCAGTTACCGACAGGGGAGATGACTCCTACACTGGAGGATGTATGGAGGATTTTGAGGATCCCCATACAAATACGGCTAATCACTCCTATGGCCAATCAAGGCCACGCGATGATGCGACTGTGTGGCGATCCAAGCTTCACCTTGGAGAAGGGCGGAGTGAATATTGAGTCACTGTGTCAGATGCCTGGGGCATCTAGACTCACACGGGTTTTGGTTGGGGTGGTAGGTGGACTTCTGTTGTGCCATCAAAGCGGATGCAGGATACCATGGGTACTTACAGATGTGGTCTATGACATACGAGACCACATATTTGCTTTGGGGAGCTTTGTGCTCTACAAATTGTATAGGATCCTGCATGGGGTCGTGTACAAGGGCGGCCGATGTCTAGTTATGACATCGCTACTACAGGTTTGGTGCTGGGAGAACATCATAGTGCGGAGGCCGATAGGGCTTCCACTGATAGGGATTGACGGGGAGAGGCCCCGAGTTTTCTATTGGTGGCTCCAGAGAGGGGCACATCGGCAGATAGATCTACCAGTGTCCCGAAGACTACTAGATGACCTCGTATCTGACCATATCACCTGGAGGCCTTGGAGAGATCATCCAAGGTGGGCCAAGGACGGATAGGAGCTGGCTCACATCAGGCGAGTCTACTGGCTGAGGATGGAGAGGGGAGAGGTGGAGCTCCACCGATATGATCGATTTTTGAGGCAGTTTGGTCTAGAGTAGGGGATTCCATCTCTGAGAGACTATGAGTTTTCTCGGACTGTCCGAGATAACACTATAGTTAGCGGGGCTCCAGATATGTAATGATTCTAGAGTTAGGATGCAGATGATGCCCCCATTTAGCCAATGGATGGGGATGACACTGGGGTAGCCGACGACTATGATGCCTGGTACACAGGCATCCACCCTCCTCAGATGACAAGGGCTCAGGGTACGATTCATGCAGTTGTGCATCGAATGGGGAGGCGATGCCAGGTGGCCATTGAGGTAGCATAGGGTTGCGGTGGGAGAGAGCAGAGGAGGCCACAGGCTTCGTAGAGGTCATGGTAGTGAGAGATGAGGGAGGAGAGACCCCCTTATCCACAGAGAGAGAGACCACCATTGCTTGATAAGGGCAAGGGTGTTGAAACTGGGGAGAGCAGTGAGATAGCGACTCTTCGAGTGAAGACAGTCCGTCTCCAGGCACAAGTGCAGTCCGTCTCTAGGATGAGGCTACACGCCATCGAGCTGAGGTTACACAGCTTAGAGACGAGATTGCATGCCTCAGAGCATGGGGTGGAGGAGCGAGCATTCAGGAGCTAGCATAGTTGATTGCTCAGACCCTGTTCTACCAGGGTATCTACTTCCAGATGGTGCCCGAGGGTCAGAGGGTACAGCTGCCAGTCGGAATTACTGACTCGATCAGGATTGGGTCATCGAGGACTTCATCTCGATCGACGACTAGGACTCATAGTACCACACATACTACAATGGGGCCACCTCATCCACCTTAGGGCAGGGGAGGAGATGAGGCTGAGAGCTCGAGGGGTTCTCGAGGCTAGGCTACTGCACTGTACAGAATGATTGTATGATTTGAGAGGATTGAGTATGCCAAGATGTTGATTGTGGCATACCAATCTATTTTTGAGATGATGTACATATATTTGATATATATATAGATGAGATATTTTTTTTGATCATATGACTTGTCTCATGCATTTGTATAATGCTTTAATGTTTAAAGTGTGATTGATTTAATGATTCATGTAATTATGTCGTTTGGAAATATGTATGGTTTTTAATAAATGCTTTTAAAATTTAAATGAAATAATCTGATAGAACAAATTGGTTGTTTGTGATGTGGTGATTTGATAATAAAAAGACTTTTAACAATAATTTCAAAGGACATTGTCACTATTATAGACCATTTCATGGAGTCGCCGCTCACTCGGTCTTCAAGCTAATCCCAGTATAGAAATATTGTTAAAAAGTAAAAGAGTGCTTAAGAGACTATCTTAAGACTTTGGTGTGATGATGCAAATGATGATGATGATTTTGTTGTTCAGATTTTTCATGAAAATATTATGCATGAAATATTGTAAAATGATTTTTGCTAGGCATAAATTCCTAAGTGTGATAAAATGTTGAATAATTCCTTAGAAATTATACCATGGTTGCAAATTTGCATATTGACATAATGACATGAAATAGAATAGGTTTTTTTTTGTTTTGAAAGCATAATTGTATAACAGAATGATTTAAGTCATATGGATTTTATGATTTGTAAATAAATGGGGAATAAAAATTGATACAATGGTTTGTGCTAGGCATAGAATATTTAGATATAGACTTATACCATCATCACAAAATCCAAAAAGAGATAGTTTTATTGCATGGTTGATTTTTAATAAACAAAAAATATGAAGATGAGGACTTGCGCTAGGCATAAAATTCCAATTTTGGTTTTGGAACTATACCATCGTCGCGAAAGTCGACAATATATACATATGTGTTTTTATTGTATGGTTTGAAAGAAATTTTGATTTTTGATTATGTATGTAGTTGTCTTTATACTAAATAACTGTACTTTAAAGAAGAAAATGAATTTATTCCAAACAATTTGCAGAAATATTTCAAAGTATCTTAAAGACAAAAGTTAGATTTATAAGGAATCCCATGTGCATATGCGAGTTCATTTCCAATCTTGATTTGTCATAATGATACACAACATCTCTCAAATACAAAATGTGTGTGCAATTGCATTGTTAATTTACCAGTTTGAGCAAGATACTATGATACAAGTGATTTGAATGAACCAAATAAGTGTTCATTAACCATGATTTAGATGCATATAACCATACCAGACTACTATGTAAGTCGGATTATCAAGAGCTAGCTAATCCATAAGCAGACATAGGTCTCGTACAAAAGGAGGTCGCTAATGTGACGGACATATCGCCACGCTAGGAGTTACCCAAGGCCAAGCGGAGTTGGGCACAAACCACCTGTTATGGGACTTACCTCACATTTTTCAAATAATTGAGAATTCCAGGGATTCAAGCTCATCAACCCTTCTTTTCTTTTCAAAGGGTAGGGAGAGGGATTTTATTGCTTTTTCTTTTGCTTTCTTTTGCTTTTCTTTTGTATTTCTTTTGTATTTTGGCTTGAAATTTGAAAGAATGCTGAAATAACTTGTTTCTTTTTCTCTTTTTCTTGAACTTTGCTTTTCTTCCTATACTAGGGATACTTGCTCGGATTAGTTGTAGAGCAAGGGATTTTTATTCCGGGTAGGGGTGAGCTTGTCCTTTTGCCAATTCTCAAATATTCTAGACCATGTGCATGATAGGATAGCAGGGGAAACTTTTTGCTCAAGAAACCACTTCTACTATGTAGCATAGCAAGGATATTACAAATATAATCATTTTATTGTGAAAGGATGTGCTTGGTTCAAGTAAATAACTTTATTTAATTGAATTTTGTGGACTTTGATATAAGAGATATTAGTAATCATGCCAGATAAAATCAAGATACTTATTTTTGTGTTTGCAAAAGTGAGAGATTCCAAATAAATGCTAATTTATCCAAAATAATTTGAAATATATAACTGCAAAATTTGTAGGAAGAAATATATACAAATGCTTTTTTTTTTTTTTTGAGAAGTTTGAGAATGTTGACTCTCTCTTTATTTTTTATTTTGTTTTGGTTTCGAAAGAGTCAAGAGTATTGCTGTTTTTATTTTTATTATTTTTATTTGTTTTTGTTTTTGTGTAAACAATGTGATATATTTTTAAAATAAAACAACATGCAAAATATGTACAAATGATGAAATGATTAATTTTTGTTACGCATAGTAACGTTTAAGATGCAAAATGTTCATGGGTTCTTTAAGTTCTTTACCATCCAAGGTAGATAATTTGTATGCTCTCGATTCAAATTTAGCAGTGATAATGTATGGTCCAAGCCAGTTGGGCTCAAATTTACCTTTAAGGTCTTTAGTTGCATTTGTATTTTTTTATTTTCTTTTAAAATAAGGTCGTCGATCTCAAAGGATCGATGACGAACTTTTTTAGCATATGATATTTTAAGCTTGTTTTGGTAGGCACGGAGGTGCTCTAAAGCATTAATGCATTTTTCATCTAGGAGTTCTAGTTGACTGAGTCTACCAGCTCGATATTCATCTCCTACTTCGGTATCTTGAAGTAGTAGAGCCAAAGAAGGAACTTCTAATTCAAAGGGAAAAATGACTTCAGCACCATAAACCAAAACAAAAGGTGAAGTTCCAGTGGGAGTTCGAACACTAGTTCGGTAGGCCCACAAGGCTGGATATAATTGAATGTGCCAGTCATGACCAGATTTATTGACCAATATTTTGAGAATTTTGATTAAGGTTTTGTTAGATTCTTCTGCTTGACCATTACCCTGATGATAATAGGGAGTGGACCAACGATGTTGAATCTTATATTTTTGGCATAATTTCTTGACATATTTATTTTTGAAACAAGTTCCATTATCAGAGATGAGATTTGCAGGAATTCCAAACCTATAAATGATTTGATTAAAAATAAATTTAGAAACTTGTGTGCTAGTGCAGGAAGCTAATGGCATAGCTTCAACCCACTTCGTGAAATACTCGGTGGCGGTTATGATGAATTTGTGTCCATCAGATGACACTGGATTGATTTTGCCAATAATGTCTAAGCCCCATTTTGAAAAGGGCCAAGGATATGAAATAGCTTGCAGCTCTTGTACAGGGGCATGGACAAGGTCAGCATGTTTCTGGCACTTGTCGCAATGGCGCACATACTCATGTGCATCATTTTCCATGGTAGGCCAAAAGTATCTTATCCTAAGGAGCTTTTTAGCAATGACACTACCACTGAAGTGTCCTCCACAAGATCCATCGTGGGCTTCACTCAAGGCTGCTTTGGATTCTTCTAAATTCAAACATCTTAATAAGATACCTTCAAAAGATCTCCTATATAAAGTATTGCCAATTATTACAAATCGACCTACGCGTCGACGTAATAACCAACGCTGGTTTCTATTAGAATTGGCAGGGAAAGTCCCATTTTGAAGAAAATCAAATATATTTGTATACCAAGGTTTAGGAGTAGTTTCATTGATTAGAAACACATCCAAAGGTTCTAAGCATGAATTATTTGAAGCAGGTTCCTAGTGTCGATGAATAATGATAGTGGCGTATTCGTCATCTAACTCCAAGGGCATAAGATATGCAGCTATGGCCATAGCGTCAGCCACACGGTTTCTTGTTCGAGGAATAGCTTCCAAGGTAACTTGATCAAATAGAGACATTAATTGTAAAACATAGGCTTTATATGGGTGCAATTTATCATCTCTGGTCTGATAAACTTCATTAATTTGGTTTATGACAAGTTGAGAATCACCAAAAACTAACAGATGTTTAATTTTTAGCGTCAAGGCAGCTCGTAATTTGAGGATTACAGCTTCATATTCAGCAGTATTATTGGTGCAAGCAAATGTTAATTTGAAGGACAGAGGAATGATGTGTTTTTGTGGGGATATTAAAATAATACTCGCACCAGCCCCACTCATGCATCGGGATCCATCAAAGTATAAGGACCATTGTTCAATATGGTTTGCCTCTAATTGAAGGCATTCATTAGGAAACTCAATGATGAGGGGATGGGTAGACTCTAAGGGTGCAACAACTAGTTGATCTACTATGATTTGACCCTTAACAAACTTCTGTCCTATGAATGTGAGGTCAAACTCGCTTAGAGTAAGAACCCACTTGGCTGTACGACTCAATAAATAAGGTCAACTCATGAGATACCTCAAGGGATCATATTTAGCAATGACATAAGTTTTTTGACTAAGCATATAATGGCATAATTTTTGCGTAGCAAAAATGACTGCTAGACATAGTTTTTCTAACACTATGTAGCGGGTTTCATAACTGATGAAGGTTCGGCTAATATAATAATTAGCACATTCTCTCTTCTCATTATCAAGCTAAGCTACCATAGCTCCTAAGTTAGAATCTGAAGCTAAAATATACAGGAGAAATGGGCGATCAGGTTTAGGCGATGAAAGCACAGGTGGGGTAAGGAGGTAGTGTTTGAGAAGTTCAAAAGATTCTTTACATTTTTCCTCCCAATTAAAAGGGACATCCTTCTTAAGGAGCTTAAGAAAAGGACCGGTTTTGTCTGCCAACTTATCGATGAAGCAATGGATAGCTTGAAGTTTACCTTGTAAACTTCATAATTCAGATATATTGGTAGGTGTGGGCATATCAGTGATAGCCACAATCTTGAAAGGGTCAATTTCAATGCCATGTAAAGAAACTATAACCCCTAATAGTTTACCGGACTTAACTCCGAATATGCATTTGGTTGGATTTAATCGAATAAGATATTCTCTTAATCGATTAAAAACTTTTCTCAAATCATCTAAATGATTTTCTTCATTAATAGAGCGAGATATAATATCATCTACATAATCATGTAGGATATCATGCATCATATCATGAAAAATATAAGTCATAGCTCGTTGATAGGTTGCACCTGCGTTCTTTAAGCCGAATGGCATCACTTTCCAACAAAAGGTACCCTAAGGGGTAATAAAGGCTGTTTTAGCCTGATCTTCAAGAGCTATCCTGATCTGATTATAACCGGAGAATCCATCCATTAAGGACATCATCCCACTCCCTAAAGTAAAGTCAATGATTTGATCCATGTTTGGAAGAGGAATATCATCGTTAGGGCATGTAGCGTTAATATCTCTAAAATCTGTGCAAACCCTAACTTTGGTGGCTTCTTTCTTGGTGACTGGAACTACATTGGAGATCCATTTAGCATAATCAATAGCTTGTATAAAAACAACATTCAAGATTTTTTCTAACTCCCCTTTGACTAGCAGGGCCACTTTGGGATGCATTTTTCTAAGTTTTTGTTTAACAGGTTTAGCATCCGGATGGACTACTAGATGATGCATGACTACGGAAGGGTCCAGACCTAGCATATCTTCGTATGTCCAAGCGAAGACATCTTCATATTCTTTAAGGAATGTAATGTATTGCTCTTGTTTTTCTTGACTTAATTCTGACCCAATATTGATTATGTGAGGATTATCCTCAGTTCCAATGTTAACTTTAATGACGTTTTTGACTTCCATGTGTAGATCTCTTTCAAAATTAGGTGGGGCGGGTGAGACGCCCAATTCTTGTAATTATTTTAAGGTTAAGTTGGATAATTCATCTTAAGGATTAGTGGCCTCAAGCTGGGCTATAATTTGTATAGAACCATCAAAATAAAATCCATTGTGTAACATTGCTTCAACGGAGACATCATGGAAGATATCTCCTTCCAACTCATCATAGGATTCAGTGATCATTTCAGGGTAAGCTATGGATAGAATGTTACATGTAAATGGCTGATTTTGTAGATGCAAATCATCATGCCTATCTAAATAATATTGATAACATATGAGTTGATCGTCATCTTCAAAAGGGAAGGGTTGACCCTTACTAGGAAATAGGCCCACACCACATCGGGTAGGCCACGGTTCTACCTCAAAAGGTTCTTTCATGCCATTTTGGAAAGGTCCCAAGCCTTTCCCTTTATATCCCATTTTAAGCATTATGGGTTTAGCTTTAATATACTCATTAGTAAAATAACACCGAGCATATCCATCATGATGAGTTTTGATATTTCGAGGTATTCTTCCCCAGTCATATCCTTTATAAATGAAGGCACAACTCCCGACTTGGCAAGTACTTCCCATAGGTTGTGGGATGCCCAAGGTACGAGGAGATGGTGACAAGTTATTTAAAAGAATTGAATATTGCATGAAAGCATTTTTTTTTTTTGATATTAAGATTGTGGATAAATATGGTAAAAGTTCATCAGAAAGAGCATAAGATGTAGAAGGATCATTCCCTATATCTTTAGATGTGGAAGGTATGATAGATGTGGATAATGTGGAGGTATCAATAAATGGGTCTATAGGTTTTGAAATTATAGGGATAGAACATGAAGGACTGGTTGTGGATTGAAAATATTTTTGAGGTTCTAGAGTAGTTTGTTTAGAAGATTGTTGATCTATATATGAAGGTGAAATTAATGGAGGAGAAATAGGTGAAGCTATGGGTGTGTGTTTCATAGTTTTAGATGAAAAATAAGAATTAGTATGTGTGGATGACAGAGCAGGGCAAAATTACACTCCAAAAGGTTCTGCCAAAGCACACATATCAAAGGGTCTAGGATCACCATGGATAGTGACCAACTGATTTTTAAATTCAAATTTAACACATTGGTGTAAAGTGGATGGGACAGCCCGCATTGCATTGATCCAAGGACGACCCAAGAGTATATTGTACGATGCGGGGCAGCATACAATAAATACGATCATATCTAAGGTTCTAGGACCAACTTGCAATGGGATGGTAATAACTCCACATGTTTCTTGTGTTTCGTCATTGAAAGATTTTATGATCATGTCAGTTTTCTTCATTTCATCACTTCTAAAGCCAAATCGTTGGTAGAAGTCAAAAGTGCAAATGTTTAGAGATGAACCATTATCAATCAGGACTCTTTTAACGACTACATCTCCAATTAGAGCAGTAATATATAAGGGATTATCCTTATGTAAACTGTGTTGTGGGATATATTTATCTCGAAAGTCAATACAATCGACTTATCTAGTGATGATAGTATTGGCCATGGCTTCAGGTTGAATGTTTTGAGGTACCATCATTTGGATTAATGTAAGCATCAACTCATCCCTATGGATAGGAGAAGATCTTAATAAATCCAAAAGGGAAATTCAGGCTGTAGTATTGGATAATTGCTCATTAATATTGTAAGGGGGTTTAGGTTGAACATTAGGAGCATGATTCCCTTTATTGGGATTTTTCAAAACAAATGGAGTTGATCCATCATTTTGGTTTGGTTCTTGTTGAGAGTTTTGAGCCTGTTTTCGGGTAACGACTCCGATGGTACCTACAATGTTATATTGAAGACATTGAACTAGTCTCGGTTGAGCATTTATGGCTTGTTCATTAGAGAGGAATTGATTAGAAGAGGGTCGAGTAGTAACTCTTCTAGGAAATGGTTCTTCTAGAACCATAGCATCTGTGATAGGTTGAATAGGATCTGATTCATTTTTAGAGCTATTCGATTGGTTTGAGGTGATGTCTACTTCACTTTCAGTATCTGATTCTACATCACTAGGATCTGGAGTTTGAATACTATGTAGGGGCCTGGTTGTGACCAGGGATAAGGTTGTGTCAAATATTTGAGGATCTTGAATAGGTAATTGTCAGCTAATAGTCCCTACATATCGGGTAGGAGGGGGAACATTATGATGTTCAATTTGATTGGCCACCTCTTTACCATGTCTTGTTAAAGGATGTTGAAATATGTCTAATGATTGATTAGTATTTTGATTTTGATTTTGGGGAATGGTCTTTTGGATGTTATTAGGAGTATTTTTTTTAGGTTGGAAAGCTTGCACTTCCATTTCATTATTATCAATCAAATCTTGTATTTTATGTTTCAACCTTTTACAAGCATTGGTAGAGTGTCCAGGTCCTCTATGAAAATCACAGTGTAAGTCAGCTCTATATCCGGGTATGGTTGGATCAGGTTCCCGGATAGCTGGTAATTGAATCAAACCTCTTTCGAGTAATTGAGGTAAAATAGTTGATAATGGTTGCTTCAATATAGTAAAATCTCGAGGAGGTTTATCAGGAGGTTTCAATATAAATTTTTTTGTTGTCTTCGTTGCATTGATATTAGCAACATTTTTGCTGTCAGTGACACCGTCACCTACAACTTGTTTATTTTTATATTGATTTCTAGATGTTTTCTCATAATCCTTCTTCCTAAGTTGGGCTCTCCTAATGAGGGCATCTTCTACTCTTCGAGCTAAATCTATAGCCTGATCGAAGGTAGTTAAAGTAGCAGTTGATAACTCATAAGATATTTGTTCTTGTAAATTATTGATAAAAATGTCCAACATTTCTCTATAAGGTAGCACAAAGTGTAGTTTTCCTATCAACTGCCTCCATCTAGCTAAGAAATCAGTAAAACATTCATCTTTGTCTTGTTTTAAGTTGTATAAATATTTAATGGTTACATGCCTCTCGATGTAGGTGCTAAATTGATGGGCAAAAGATTCAGCTGTTTCTTCAAAGTTTCTTAAAGAATGAGTGGGCAATTGATAGTACCACTCTAATGCCATTCCACCTAAACTTTTTGAGAACATTTTTAATAATAGCAAGTCATCATGTGATATATCATGACATGCTATCCTAAACATGCGAAGATGCTCTATGGGATCTTCGGTTCCTTTATATATAGGTAGGATGGGCATGGGAAAATTCTTAGGGTACGGTTGTGCTACAACTATGGTATACAAAGGTTGACTACATATCTCTCGATAATTGTACGAGGGACGGTAGGGATATATCTGGTCCATACGCGAAGCTAACTGTTTCACCATGGCTTCCAGATTACTAGTTTGCCCACCATATTGGTTCAGTAGGGCATTGATATGGGATTTGTAAGCATATGATGGAGGGACATGCATATTAGATGCTATATTTCTATTGTGTAAATTGTTGGTAGGAAAGGTGTTATGAAGGAATTTTGAAGTTGTATTATGCTGTATTCTAGATTGTTGAAAATTGGTGTTTGGCTTCATTTTAGATTTTTGTTTACTTGAAGCATATTGATCAATAGTTTGGCAAAGTAAAGCAGTGAAGGAAGTTTTCTTTTGTGTGGGAATGATTTTAGGCTCAATAACGAGGTTCCTTAGGAGGTTGGGTAACTTGTTGTTTTGGCATGTTTTGAATCATAGTGACCATATCTCTATTGGATGGTCCAACTTTATCACTTTCTTGATCAATGAAAGACAAGGGATTAGTGTGCACATCAAACATATGTTCCATGGCTGCTTGAGTGTCACTAATTTGCCCTTTATCAATCTGAACTGCCATATTAAGAGCGCCAATTTTATTATTGAAAAATTTCCAGAAATGATATAGGTTATCAAAAGCAATAGTTCCATCTGGAGCTACTCTAGGGGATGGGGATCCATCCTCTTTAACATTTTCTTCTTGTTCATTGTCTTCACCTAGGTCATATTCTGGTTGATCTAGAGTTTCTCCTTTTGGAATTGGATCCTCAGGAAGGACATTTGGGTTTCTAGTTTTATCTTCTAACCAATCTTCTTCTTCTCCTTCGGTTTGTTTACCATTCCTAAGTTTAGGCATTGTGCTTAACTTAGATTTCAGCAAATATATATATATATATATATATATATATATATATATATATATATATATATATATATATATATATGTAACAAGCTTAAGAGGTATATATTAATCATATACCTATTACAATATTTAAAATGAAATGTTTTGGTTTTTATGTTTTTTTTTTTAGTTTTTCTTGTTTTTGTAATAATATTGTAAAGATAAGAAACAACACAATAACTGCAAGAAATAATGAAAGCAATGATCTAGTTTTCTATAAATAATTTATAAATGTCATTAATGGGCTCAAGTTCTTCGAGAGTCATGAAGTGTTCTTCTTCAAATTGAAAATTTTCTTTTAAGAATTTAATGAAAAGGGCTATAGTGATATTATCTGTCTCAGATTCTGGTTGATAGAAGTAAAGCTCGTGGCAATACTCTCGATATAACATAGCTCGAGGAACTCTATTCCATATTTATCTATCCATAAGAACGACCTCTTGGTCTTCTATATGACCTAGGAACTGGTGTATAGTGGCTACGTTCTCAAGGTATTCCTCGAAGGTGAACAATTTTGAAGACACAAGAGCTCTCCTATAAGCTAACCATATATGGCAGGCTCTCTGAAGTTCATGATAAAAGACGAGTTGATGAGGATCTAGGATTCTATCTAGGACAAGCCTCTTGATTTGTTTAAGTTTTGTTGACCTAGATAAAATGACACCTAGTCTTCTATCAAGTTCATCCCACAAAAGTTGGTTTCTATCTGTTTCAGGTACACTAAGCACAAAATTGATTTCTATGGCTACTAATTGGTTTTCGACATTTATAGTAACTGCTAATATTTTCTTAGGAGCTACCATATAAACATGATATGAAACTTATTATTTTTAAATGATTTTAAATGCATCTATTGTTTTTGGTTGTTTTTTTTTTTTTTTTTTCAAAAGGTTTTAAATGCATTCACGTCGGGTTCACCAAAATGTATCGCTCCAAATTTTTTGCATCCTTACCTTTAGGCTATAGGATCCATTCCCGGAATGGGGATGTGAAAAGGATGGCGCGATACCTCGGACTGAGAGGCCTTGTGAAGGTCCCGCCTCTTGGGGGAGGTGTATTATGGTGATTTTTTGATGGATGGTGGGTTCACCAGGAAAAATTTGAATGGCAGTTTACATGCCTAGGTTGGGAATGTGTTTAATGTGTTCAGTTTTATCTTTAAACATTCGAGTCCTAGGTTTGGCAAAATGAATATAAGTTGTTCTATTATGAAAATGTAGATTAAATGAATACAGAAAAACAAATTAGAACAAAAAACAGAGAAAGTAAGCAAGATTAAAAAGCCATACCTGATCCAGATGTCTGATGAAGATTCTGATTCTTCAAGCAGTCAGGATCACCTCTGATTTGACAGGATCGTCTGCTATCATACAAGATCGTCTGAGATTTGACAAATTCATCAAACGAATTCATTAGACACCTGCAATCAGAGAAGTAAACACAAAATGCAAAAAATGCAACTATTCTAACAGAGGGCAATGATGTAGAATAATAGTAATAACATTAAAATGATGATAATAAACAAAATACAAGTGCACTACAATGATTTGATGACAATTGGTGACTTAATTATGCATTTAAAGCTACATGGGTGAACTCCAAGATGCAAAATAGCAAAAAATAATAAATAAACTAGCTAATTGCAGAATAAAATAGTAGATGAAAAGAGGAAAATGCAAACTTTGGGCACTGATTGCCCCCAATGATGATTGCAATCGAAATCGTCTCGCATTGGTACGAAATCATCTCGAATCGAACAGGATCGTCCAAGACGAACTAAGCTTGCTCCGGCTAAAAAATACTAAGGTTCTTGCAACAAAATTTGGATAGGACTAGTGCAAATAGTAATTTATGATGTCTTAGTGTGTATAAAGTCAAATTACAAGAAATATCAGCCAGGGGGATGCCAAGGGGAGGGCCTAGGATTAAATAGGCTTAGTAGGGAGGTTAGGAGGTTGGAGATCATCCCAATTTGGGAGATCTCCAATGGGGAGGGTCTATAACGGCACAGACATGCTTCTACCCGGATTAGAGACATCGTTGGAACAGAGGCTAATTGAGAAAAATTAGTTTTGGTACAAGATCGTCTGGATGTCCTAGTCCAGATGAAATCGTTCAATTTGAGGCAATATCTTCTGATCATCAATGATATCGTCAAACGGTCAAAAAAAAATCTAAAAATGGCATGGGAAAGGAGGAAATGGGTTAAACGGTGGTTTGGGAGTGGTTTTGGGGGTTGAAATTGGAATTTGAATATTTACTAGAGTAATTGTAATTATTAAGGTTTTACTGCACCAATTTTAGGGTGCTACACCTATGAGCAAGGCTTCATACTCTGCATTGTTGTTGGTGCATGGGAAATTTAATTTAAATGACAAGGGCATTGGAGCTCCTTGCGGTGTGAAGAATACAATCCCCACACCACCCCCTTGCTCACATTTAGAACCATCAAAAAATATGGTTATGTCGGCCTGTGACTTAGGCTCATCAAAATCTGGCGATTCTGAGACATGGAAGACCCCATCATCAGGTAGTTCTATGACCAGAGGCTGATCATATT
This sequence comes from Wollemia nobilis, assembly GCA_028583015.1. Classification (NCBI taxonomy): domain Eukaryota; kingdom Viridiplantae; phylum Streptophyta; class Pinopsida; order Araucariales; family Araucariaceae; genus Wollemia; species Wollemia nobilis. The sequence continues at coordinate 13,197,986 of JAQPPZ010016436.1, read as the reverse complement.
CGAGAGGAGCCTCTGCTAGTTGATCAGCTATGACCTATCCTTTAATGGATTTTTGTCTGATGAACTCTATGTCAAATTCCATCAACAACATGATCCATTTCGTCGTGCGACTACTATGATAAGTATGACTCATCATGTACCGCAATGGATTCTCCTTAGACACAACATATGTCTTGTTGCTCAGCATGTAATGTCATAGCTTTTTGGTAGCAAACACCATTGCCAAGCAGAGTTTCTCGACGTATGCATAGTTAAGCTCATAGTTGACCAGGGTACGACTAACGTAGTAAGTAGCCTGTTCTTTGTGAAGCTCATTTTTTTGGGCTAACATGGCTCCCAGTGCCACCTCAGTAGCTGAGATGTATAAGTAGAACCACACTCCTAGTCTAGGTGGTGCCAATACTGGTAGCAAATCCAAATATCATTTAATGTCATCAAAGGCTGACTGGCACTCGTCATCCCAGTGAAATGCTACCCCTTTATGCAATAACTTGTTCATGGGTCGACACTTGTCAGATAGCTGCGCTATAAAGCACTTGATTGATGCAACCTTTCCCTGTAGGCTTCTGAGCTACTTAATGGTAGTTGGGGGAAGCATTTCAATGATTGCCTTGACCTTGTTCGGGTCCACCTCGATTCCTCACTTTGAGACTATGAAACCAAAGAGTTTTCCTAATGTGATGCCAAATATGCACTTCTTGGGATTCAGTCTGACTTTATGCTCCATGAGGCGATCGAGGATCTTGCTTAAGTCATCGATATGATCTAGGCACAAAAGAGATTTGGCCAACAAATCTTCCATGTAATCTTCCAAAGTTTTATGCATGTAATCATGGAAGATATACGTCATGGCACGTTGGTAGGCGACGCCAGCATTTTTAAGGCCAAAAGGCATGACCTTATAACAAAATGTCCCCCAAGGCGTGGTGAACGCTATTTTTAGTTGGTCCTCGGGATTGATACGAATCTGATTGTATCTTGAGAAACCATCCATGAGGGAAAGCATTTTGTGGCCCACTGTAGCGTCTACCAATGTGTCAATGCTAGGCAAGGGAAAATCATCCTTAGGACTCACTTTGTTTAGATCTTGAAAATCGGTGCATATGCGAATCCTCCCATCGGGCTTCTTGACAGGCACCATGTTGGAAAAACATGGCGGATAATCCATGCAGATGAAAAACTGTGCATCCAATAGCTTCTGCAATTCATCTTTGAAAATCAAGGCCACCATTGGGTGCATCTTGCATAGTTTTTGCTTAACTGGCTTGATTGTCGAATCAAGCATCAAATTATGCATGACTAGCTATGGATCTAGCCCTGGCATGTCTCTATAAGACCATGCAAAAACCTCCTTCTTCTCTTTGAGAAGGGCAATGTAGTCGGCTTGCTCTTCGAGGGATAAGCTTACCCCTAGCTTGATTATCTATGGATTCATTGGATCAGAGCTGATGTCTACGTTAGTCATCTCCTTGACTAACATGTGGGATCCATCCTCCAATTGGTGTGGAGTTGGGATCAAATGGATATCATTTGCTAAGTTTAAATCCATGTTGGGAACCTCGGGTTTTGCTTCAGCATGGAAGATATCTTGAGTTGGCCCTAGGGTGAAATGAATCATCTCACCAAAAGGCCAATACTCTGATGGGGATGGAGGTGAATTGACACGATCCCAATCTATGGCATCTATGTCTAGATGTAATGACCATGTTGGATCAGCCAGATTATGGATGGGGGCAGTTAGGTCAATGGAGATCATGTTGATGAAATGATTTCGGTCTCCATTACTGCGGGTGTGGTGATCTGAACATCTTAGATGATTCCTATGCTCCGGATCTAGCTCTATGGGTATTGGCACAAATGGATCAGCCCTATGTGTGGATAGGAGGACAGGGTCTACCCTTGACATTGATATCACTCTAGGGTCTCGGAGTGGAAGGTGCTCTTCATCTACCTGGAGCAGCGGATCCAACACTTGGTCCCACCCTACTGGGTCCATGTACCACTCATGTCCTGGAACTATGTTCATCTATTCAAATATGTCATTGATATCCAAGGGGTGCCGATGCTGCATTTGTCGCATGTGATTAAGATATATAATTTTTGTTTCATCTTCATAATCACTGTCAGAGATCCACAAGCCCTCGTTGGCTTCAACAACCATTTGAGGCATTACAGGCTTGTCCTATTTGAGCAAATTAATCTGTCTCCATTGTGGTTGCTCTACTCTCCGTGGGGGGACCTGATTCTCTTGATGTAGCACCGGCTCGACTGGAGCCTCTAAAGGGAACATTGTCAAGAGGTTTTCCTGATAATCATCTATTGGGATCACTTGCGAGTGATCACTATTTGATTCGAAGGGGTCATATGATGCTGGTTTATATTCTGACTCATTCTTCGAAGATCCTTCTTGAAACTGTCCATACCCTCCTTGACAGTGAGTCCCCAAACTTTCTCCTCTCTCTAGAAAAGGGAAAGGGGTATTGAGGTTAACAAGGGTGGTTGTCGACCACGGGAGATAATCCCCCAAGGTATACGTTGTGTTAGGGTTGGCATGGGGATTTAATGCCAATCCCCCCTTGTTGCTTATCCCTAGGCTTTGCATGTCGTCTACCAAGATGTCCAAGGGCAGGGGGTGATTGAACCCCACTCCTGACTTGTCATAGGGCATTTGGTATCTTGGTTGGCAAAGGACACGCACTCCCTGCTCGTACCTGCCTAACCCGTATCCATGCCAATTGCACTAGCTAAGATACCTTAGAGCGAAATCTAGGTTAGATAGATAGTTGACATCTTCTGTAAAGGGTTCTTCATCTTCGTCCTCTTGCATGCATGGATCAACACCATGATCAAGGCCCCCATACACAAAGTTTTTCTGGTTTGGCAGGCAGCCTAAAGGGACAATCATACCGATGGGGAGGCGAGGTCTCCCCATGTCCTGTATGGACTCTAGTGTAGACGTTGCTACAACATTCCACACCAGATAATCCCCCAGGCCCGTATTGGCCATTTCAATAGTGACTGTTGGTGATTGAAGGGGAGGGAACATAAGCTCTTCTTGAGTCCACTCCAAGTTGGGTGAACTAGGAACCTCCACTTCCATTTGACTAGGCATCTCTTCCATAGAGATGGTTGAGACTGTTGGAAGTGTCTCTCCTGGAGGTTGCGCCTCCTCCAGGGGTTTCTTCCCTTTGTTCTTCTATTTGGCCATGATAGGTGGCCTCTTTGGTGAAGGACCTGGCGCTAAAGATGTACCTACCTGGGGTCTTGGTGGATCTGTCATCAAGGATGCTTGTGAAATCAAACCCTATCTAGAAGGATTCAACTGGAAATCTAGATGCATTGACGGGAGGGTCGATTGAGGCATCAACTGCATCGCATTGCAATATTTGAAGGGTTCCAAGTCCGCTAGGACTACATGTACTTCTCCTTAGAATGTGTACTTCAAACACTGATGAGCTATCGAAGGGACACACTTCATGTCCCTGATCCATGGCCGTCCCAGCAGGATGTTGTAAGCCATCTCACCTTCTAAAATATGGCACAATGTAGGTATAGTATTTTGTCCCACTTGAATGGGTAGGACAATTGTGCCGACTATCGAGCAGATTGCATCGTTGAATGCTCACAGTGTATATGTGGAAGCTGTGATGTGAGATGCTGGCAATTTTAGATGCTTCAATGCTACTGTAGTAATGAGGTTACTAGACGAGCCAGTGTCTACCAAAACCCTCTTATATGGGATCCCGTTGACCCGTGTGATAACGTGCAGGGGTGGATCTGCCATGTCATCAGACACTAATTTCACCTCATCTTCGCAGAAGGTGATGACTGTCTTCGTGCATCATTTGACATGCCCCACAAAGTTGTTAAAGGAATTTGGTTCCTAGGCTTGCAACTCGATGGCTTTCAATATCTCCATTAGAGCCTCCCGATGGGGCGTTGATTGTTATATAAGCTCATATATGGAGAGCCTAGCCAACATGGTCCTCAAAATTTGAGTGAGTTTGGTCCGAATCATGGCCGCAGGTCTAGGCAGTGGAAGCTACACAATGTTTTGTTGGGGTTGTGACGTCGGTGGAACCTCTCTTGTGGCTACCATGGGAGCAGCTCCTGGGTATCTCTTGTTCCTAGTCACTATGCTTATCATCCCCACATACCCTTGCATGGGGTAATTTTGTTGCACCTCATTAACTTGAAGGGGTTTTGTCTATGCCTCATGGGTAGGCAAGGGGTCTCTAAAAACTCCCATATGTTGGTTGTTTGGTGCTATGGGGTTGTCCACTGCCAATGTCTTGTTGTTAATCAGATCTTGTATTAAACCTTTGAACTTCCAACATGCGTTGAGGTCATGTCCTCTTCGCCTGTGGAACCTACAATAAAAGTCCTCCTGGTACCCCTTGGGCTTCAGTGCATTGGTATCTTTGGTTTGGATCTCCAGGAGGTTGATCAATTTTGCCACTGATAAGCGATCAAATAAGGAGTCTCTTGACTCTATGTAGGGTGTGTACTATCGCCTAGGGCGACCCTGCTGATTTTGATCCTATTTTTTGTTTTCTCTTTCATAATTGTTAGGAGGCACCGCCTGATAATTATCCTTTTGAGGGTGTACTTCTTACACAGGCTTAGGGACATTTATAGCAACTTGATTAACCACAACACATTTTTGTTGCATAGTCCCTATTTTTGTGTTCTTGTTCCACTCTTTCTTCTTAGGTTTGGCGATCTCACCATCCTGTATCTTGATCTCTTTGATTATTCTGGCTTGTGCCAGAGCTTCCTCTAAGGTGGCATATTGTTGCAGCTGTAATAGCATAGAGATCAATCTCAAACAACTTCTCGAGAACATTTGTGTCAAGTCAGACATGGGAGGGAGGTAGGGTAGCTTGGAGAGCAAAGTCCTCCACCGATTCACGTAGGCCGCCATAGTCTCTTCCTCATACTACCTAAGGCTGGCCAAATCACTTAGTGATGCCTTCTTCTTGGTGTTGAATGTGAAGCATTCGAGGAACGTATCTACTAATTGATCCAAGTTGCTGATGCTATGTTTTGGTAACTATGTGAACCAATCTGAGGCAGGGCCCATGAATGTGGTTATAAAGGTTCTCAGCAACAAAGCATCATTATCCTGAATGCCAAAGCATTGGCTCAGGAACCTTGTCACATGCTCTTGGGCATCCTCCTCACCTTTAAATATTGCCAGCTGAGGCAACTTAAAGTGTTCAGGATAAGGGGGTGCAGGCACTGACGGATGCATAGGATGACTGTGGAGTTGGCGTAACATGGGCTTTTGGGCCCTGGAAGATTTGGTTTCCATAGAATCCAAATGCTCTAGAAGCACTTTGTATGCATCAGAAGACATAATCTCTTCCTCTCTATTTTGCTCCCATTGCGGGTTGAGGGAGACTTGAGGCCTATGGGGGGATGGTCGGATAGCAGCCCCTCCACCTTGATAGGGCATTTCAGCTCGCTCTTCTTCTTGTTCATACTCCTCATAAGCTTCTTGAGGAGTTTTTGAGCGAGACCTATGACCATGGGTGGGTCTCTGTAGAGGGAAACCGTCATTGTTTTGGGGAGTGGCCTCCCATTCAGGTCTAGGAGGTCTTGGAGGCAACACTTGGTAAGGTCGTAGGGACCTGTCTCATACCAAGGGGTTGCGCCTTTCATATGGTTCTACCCTTTGGGTGTGAGGGGTTAGGATCCTCTCAGACATAGCGCCATGGAGCAATTCATCTACTTGGAGCTGAATGCGCTCTTTTCTGAGGTGGTATAGATGCTCTAGCTACTGTTGGTCTTGCTCAAGATGCGTAATCTATGCTTGGTGAGTGGCATGTATGACGACTGCTAGATCGATCTATTCCACCATCTTGAGCCTAGGATGCCTAGATGCCTCTCATACACATCTATCTCGATCACGATGGTCCGAGATCTCCATAGGTCACTTCCCATGGTTGAGGTTAGCAAAATTTACTTGAGGCTCTAGCCTCGAAAGATGATTTTGGTAGATAGCAGGTGTGAAGGTGCATTTCTCCCATGCTATATATTGCTCTTGAGGAAGATAGGGGTCTTCCTTGTTCTGTTAGTCTTACAATGGCACTGAGAGGGGGGGTGAATCAGAGTAGCTATTTAAATTCAAATCTACAACTCTTAAAGCTGAAGCAAGGAGAACTTAAAATAGATAAAGCAAATATAAAAAGAGAGCATTCTACAACACATGATTTAACGAGGTTCACCAGTTTTGGCTACTCCTCAAAAATAGACTACTTGGACTTCCATCCAAATCCAACCTTTGCAAAGCACCAACTTTAAAAACAATTTACTAGCACCCACTAGAAGGAGCAACAACCCCTAATTTATCTGCACCAATAGAAAGGAGCACCAACCCCTAATTTACCAGCACCAAATGGAAGGAGCACCAACCACTAATTCCAAGCACCAACTTGGATTTCTGTTTTAAATCTTAGATTGACATAAATATACCTTCACTTTTACAAGACCCTCACTGGTCTATTGCTCACCCAACCTCTCTTTCAATTCAGGAAACACATATTCCTACTGTGCACTTACAGCTGCACTCTCTCAGTCGCTCTTTCTCAGTTGCTCTCTCTCAGCTGCTCTTTTTCTCAGACACACTTTATATTTTCTTTTTACAGCCCATATATTCTAACTGGCAACACGCTGCCCTCTACTAACCTTCTTTGCGTAGCACTTTTTCACTCACCACAACATCTTAATTCTCTGCACGACTGCCCTTTTATAACCCTATTTTTCATTGAGACTCCTCATCTTTTGTTACTTCTGTAATCCCGCATGCAGCCTATTAATAGCCACTACTGATGGTAACTCCTTTGTAGCACAGTATTTATTACATGCAACCTATTAATAGATCTGTATTTGTTTTGGACTGTCAGTATAATTGCTGCTCAATGGTTTCACTATGACACAGGCCCGATGACTGTCATTCTTTACTATTCTTATTTAACTTGCATGATTTCTATCTGTAACTGCACCTGTAACTGTTGCACTAACTTTAGTTAACTCTACTTATTTTGGCTGCATGATTTTCCTCTACAACTACCCCTGTAACTGTCGTTCTACTTTAGTTAACTTTACTTCGGCTTTTAGTCATGAACAAAAAGCATGTCGCGATATCGCGGCATTTCTACCCCTTTGACTTTTTCTTGGAGTTTGACCACAAAAACATGACATGTCGCGATATCGCGACATTTTTTCCCTCTTTGTCCTCTTCTTGTCTTGCACCCGTGAAAACATGACATGTCACGAAATCGTGACACTTTTAGCTTCCTTGCACTCTTCTTGGCTTGCACTCGCGAAAACATGACATGTCATGAAATCATGACACTTTTTGCTTCCGTACACTCTTCTTGGCTTGTACCAGCAAAAACATGACATGTCATGAAATCGCGACACTTTTCACTTCCTTGCACTCTTCTTGGCTTGTACCAGTGAAAACATGACATGTCACGAAATCGTGACACTTTTCGCTTCCTTGCACTCTTCTTGGTTTGCACCCGTGAAAACATGACATGTCACAAAATCATGACACTTTCACTGCCTTGTGCCTTTCTCTGCTTTTAGCCCACGAAAACAAAACATGTCACGAAATCGTGACACTTTCGTTGCCTTGTGCTTTTCTATGCATTTCGCCTGCAAAAACACATGTCATGAAATCGTGACACTTTCACCTCCATACACTATCTCTCCTCTTTGGGTCATAAAAACCCGACATGTCATGAAATCATGACACTTTTCTCCTTAGCGCTTCCTCTTGCAAATTGTCATGAAATCGTGACACTTTTCCTTGCAAGATCTTTCTCTCAAACATGTCACGAAATCGTGACACATTTTCGTCTGTACTGCCTCTCTTGCAGATTGTCACAAAATCATGACACTTTTCTTTGCAAGCTCCTTCTCTCAAACATGTCATGAAATTGTGACACATTTTTGTCCGTACTGCCTCTCTTGCAGATTGTCACGAAATCGTGACACTTTTCTTTGCGAGCTCCTTCTCTCAAACATGTCACGAAATCATGACACATTTTCATCCGTACTGCCTCTCTTATAGATTGTCATGAAATCGTGACACTTTTCTTTTCGAGTGCCTTCTCTCCGAACATGTCGCAAGATCATGACAGTTTTCTTTGCTTGCACCTTATTTCCGAACATGTCATGAAATCACGACAGTTTTCCTTGTGCTTTCTCTCTCTTCGAACATGTCACGAAATCGTGATAGTTTTCCTTGCGCTTTCTCTTTCATCCAACATGTCGTGAAATCGTGACAGTTTTCCTTATGCTTTCTCTCTCTTCGAACATGTCATGAAATTGTGACAATTTTCCTTGCGCTTTCTCTCTCTTCCAACATGTCACGAAATTGTGACAGTTTTTCCACTTGGATTTTTCTCTGCCAACATGTCGTGAAATCGTGACAATTTTTCTACTTGGCTTCTTTGCCTCCAACATGTCATGAAATCGTGATAGTTTTTCTACTTGGCTTCTTTTCTTCCATTATGTCACGATATCACGACAGTTTTATTTTCTTGCCAAACATGTCACGATATCGCGACAGAAAACATGTCGTGATATCGTGACAATTTTCTTACTTGTCTTTTTCTTTGATCCTTTGAATCTGGGCCACTTCTGTCTTCTTGGAAATTCACTGTACATGCTCTTACTGCTCTGAAATCTTGTTCACTTCATCAAATGATCTATCTAATGACCTCTGCACTCTTGTCCATTGCATCAACCAATCCTCTGTCTGTGTTGACAACAATGACAATACTTTGGCTGCACCTTGCTGATCAATGAACTCCTATCCATTATACTTTGGCTAAACCTTGCTCATCAATGAAATCATGTCCATTGCACTTTGGCTACACCTTGCTCATAAATGAACTCCTGTCCATTGCATCAACTGATCAACCTGACTGTGTTGACAACAATGATGATACTTTGGTTGCACCTTGCTCATCAATCTCCCCCTTTGGAATTGTTGGCAACACATGTAATTGCGTGCAATTACCTGTAACTCTTATCCCCCTTTGAAAATAATACCAAAGGGCAACTGCAAAACTCCCCCTGAGTCCATGCACAACATTCTCAGGAAAAAATTATTGTAGTTAGCAAAAAGCATAAACTTGAGTAATATGATAAATAGATGCATAAATGCTCCCCCTAAGAATTTGATCCCGATGGCTAGTCAATTCTTAGTCTATTCTTGGGAATATGTGACCACTTCATTTCACTGTTTGACAACGTCATGATAATCATAATAGGCATCAACAAAATCAATAATGTGAGTAGCAGTAATAACTAGTGAATGACATCATCACTGTCAACTTCACCAATATAAAATGTGTAAGAACATGGTTGGACTACTGTCTTCTGAGTACCAACCCTCCATTGCTCTACAGTCTCAAACTTGTCCACTATTAGTGAAGGCATACACTGATTGTATATATCCAACTATTTTTTCTGCAATGCTAGCAGCATCTACAAATGTATCTTGGATATTCTCAACAAGCTTGAACCTAATGACAGTTGTTTGTCTCTCTTTGCAGTGAGAATCCAACAGGCTACCTCAATCCATTTTATATTTACAACCTAATCTATGTTTTCTACAATTACTGCAGGTCACACCTTACTTTCAACTATGCAAATCAGGAGAAGACATTTTGTCAAACACTTTACAACCAACCATAGTGCCCCTTACTCAACCTCATACTTCTTAACCTCGAATTGGCATTTTATCAACAGTTAAAATGAAACTGTCTGTGAATTAAATAATTTCACCAAGGGGTCATGAAAGATCTCACAATATTAATCATCAATATGTCAAACAAATACACACTGTTATTATCGAAACACAAATACGTAGCTAGGGCAAGCATTCTTTCATTAAACAAAAACAATCTAAACTGTTATAATCCATAGCTATGAACAGTGGCAGTAAGAACCATCAACAGAAAAACAATGACATAAGCAATACTACCAATGGTGACGATTCTCAATTCAATCACTACCCTTCACAACACCTCCAAAAACAACTACAAGAACTGAAAACACACTTGACAACTGAAACAACAATATCCCGACTACTGGTCTTTCATCCTTAGATACCCAGAAAAATACATAGGAGAATTAAAATAAAACTTTAATATTGCTCCCCCTGAGGATGTGCCACCTGGAGTTTCTTAGAGAAATGGCGGAGTAGCCTCCTTCAGTCCAAGGAGACACGATTTCCTTTCTTCTGCCTTTCTCCAAACTTTCCTGAACTTGGGCTTGAGTTTTTCAATTACTTCCCTATTTTGCCCCTATTCGTGAACTTGAACATTTCTCTTGCGGGGTTGTCTCTTGTGCATTCTTGATGGATGATTATTTTCTTTTCTTTTATGCACATTATATGTTCCCTGTTTTTGTTGCCCTCTTTGTGTCTGATGAAATCTAGGGTTTTGCCTTAGATTAGATACAGAAGTGCTTGGACAGAACCTTGCTATGTGCCCTTGACCATTACATTTAAAACATTGCACATGTTTTATTCCCTGTCTGCATTGCATTCTGTGTGTATGATGAAATCTATGGTCTTGCCTTAGATTGGATACAAAAGTGCTTGGAAAAAACCTTGCTATGTGCCCATGGCCATTACATTTAAAACATTGCACAGGGTGTTCACTCAGGAGAGCAGATGTGTTTTTATCAGCATAACTTTTTGATCTATTGTTCGATCCACAATAAATTGCCTTGTGACCATAGCAGTTGCATTTAGAACAATAGCCATTAAAAGCATTATTATTAAAAGAGTGAGAGTGAGAGAACCTCTTTTGTTGTGATTGCTTTGCTGTAGATATTCTTTGATGCTTTCTTCCTTTTGAAGATTCAGCTTCAACCTTGAACTTCTTCTTCTCCGCATATCTGGAAGATGAGGGTTGTTCAGCTTCAGAATTTTCTCGCTTTGATCCTTCAACTGTGAACTTTCCTTTTTCTGCATATTGGTGGGTGGTTAGTGGGTGGTTAGTGGGTGTGGGTGGTTTAGCCCACGGTGTTGTATCCACGGTACCCTAATACCACTTGGTGGTTTAGGGTTGTATGAGTTTCCTTATATAATTATTGTAATGTCCTATTTTAGGGATAAGAGAGAGAATAATATATCAAGGAGGATAGACTCTTGTTTGCTGGACTAGCCCAAATTGGGTGAACCAGGGTAAATCTTGTGTGTTATATGTGCATTGAATGGTGTCATTATTTCCTTAGTTATTATTTCTGCATTATTTCTAGAATATGTTTCTATAAGTTCTCTTAATTTGGTATCAGAGCCAAGTAATTAGCCATAGGGGGACGCCTTTATTGCTAGGGTTTAAATTTATTTGAAGAAGATCTAGGGTTTCTAGGAGTGAGAGGAAACCTATTCTGGAGTGGGAGTTATGCAGAAGGAGTTTGAAGGAAAAATGTTAGGAAATCATTCAAGGATAGAGATCGAGAAGTTTGACGACAAAATTTTTGAGCTATGGAAGTTAAAGATGGAAGATATGCTCGTGGATAGAGATCAGTGGGCTGCTATTTCAGAAACAACACAACCTACGGGTATTTTCGATGAAGATTGGGAGAAGATGAATCAAAAAGCAAGGAGTCTGATTCGACTGTGTCTTGCAGATTCGGTGCTCATCAATGTTTCGAGAGAAGCTACAACAAAGGATCTTTGGGAGAGGTTAGGGGCTTTGTATCAATCGAAGTCCCTAGTGAACAAATTATTCCTTAGAAAGAAATTGTACAATCTTAGGATGCATGACGGGGATTCGGTTGCAGATCATCTAAATGCATTCAATACAGTGGTAAGTCAACTAACATCTATAGAAATTAAGTTGAGTGAGGAAGATAAATGCATTACTTTGTTATGCTCTTTACTAGATTCATGGGATAACTTAGTAGTAGCAATTGGTAGTACAACTTCATCCACATTAAAGTTTGAAGATATAGTGGCATCTCTATTATCTGAGGATATGAGGAGAAAAGCCATGGAGGGCACATCTAAGGAAGCCCTAACAGTGAGAGGGCATGCCAAGGAGAAGGACAAATCTAGATATGGTGATAGGTCTAAGTCAAAAGGTAGATCCAAGTCTCGAGGGAAGTTTGAGAGAAAATGCTAGAATTGTGGCAAGCCTGGTCATATGAAGAAGGATTGCAGATCAAAGAAAGCTGAGTCTAGAAAAAAGTCTGATGAATCAACTTCCACAGAGATGAATAAATCCATTGATGAAGCAGGGGATGTGTATCTGGAATCCTGCTCATCATGCTCCACACGATCAGATAAAAATGATTGGTTGATTGATACTGGTGCCTCTTTTCATATGACTCCTCATAGAGGGTGGTTCAGTGAATATGAAATATATGATGGAGGGGAGGTACTATTGGGAGATGATTCACCACTTAGAATCATGGGTCATGGAAGAGTGAAAATTTTGCTACAGGATGGTAGGGTTAAGACCCTACCAGGTGTGATGCATATTTCGAGACTTGCTATAAATTTGATTTCGATAAGCAAAATTGCCGATGCAGCAGTGAATGTCATTTTTGGCAAGGATTCATGTAAAATGGTTCGTGGATCAATGGTGTTGGCAAGGGGAGTTCGGATTGGAACATTGTATAAGTTATTGGGAAGCACTATGACAAATGAGTGCAATAGCTCAACTGTTCCTGAGGTTGATTCTGATAAAAGCTCAACACTCTGGCATCAAAGGATGGGACATATTGGAGAAAAGGGATTACGTACCCTATACACAAAAGGTATGGTTCATGGTATCCCTAATTACTCAATGTATTCTGAGTTCTGTGAACATTGTATTTATGGTAAACAAAATCGGGTTTGTTTTCCATCTGGTGCCACAAGATCTAGTGGGGTACTAGATTTGATCCACAGTGATATTTTTGGTCCTGTTCCTATGCCGTCTCTTGGAAAATCATGGTATTATGCTTCCTTTGTTGATGATTTTTCAAGATATGCATGGATTTACTTTCTTAAGAGCAAAGATGAAGTGTTTGAAAAATTTAAGGAATTTAAAGCACTTGTTGAGAATCAAACTGATAAAAGGATTAAGGTGTTGAGGTCTGATAATGGAGGGGAATATTGTTCTAATATATTTGAGAAATTTTGTAAGCAATGTGGTATTGCAAGACAGAAGACTACTTCATATACACCTCAACAGAATGGAGTTGCAGAGAGGTTGAATAGATCACTGATGGAGAAGGCTAGAAGTATGCTCAATGGTGCAGGTTTGGCACAGGAATTTTGGGCAGAAGCAGTGAGTGCAGCATGCTACTTGCGAAATCGGTCACCTACATCAGCATTTCCAGATCAAACTCCATTTGAAGCTCTATTTGGTAAGAAACCATCTATTTCACATCTTAGAGTTTTTGGCTATGATGCATACATGCATATTCCAAAGGAGAAAAGAAGTAAGCTAGATAATAAGGTTGTTAAATGTATCTTTATTGGTTATAAAGATGGTGTTAAAGGATATAAGCTTTGGAATCCAAAAACTAAAAGTACAGTGTATAGTAGAGATGTGGTGTTTAGGGAGATGATCAGTGATTCTAGGAAGGTAGTTACAGAAGAGGAACCTGGAACGGTCCAATTTGATCTCATGGAAAACTATCAGACAGTAGAGGATCTGGAAGAGGAGCATACAGATGAGGATATGGAAGAGGAGCATAAAGATAAGGATCTGGAAGAGGATGAAGAAGAGGTTCATACACCTATGGTAAGGATATCAACACGGGAAAGGAGGCAACCTGAAAGGTACAGTCCATCTGCTTTTCCTACTTCTTTTGTACTATCTGTTATTGATGAAGATCCTAGAACAGTTAGAGAAGCTGTTAATTTTGGAGAGGCAAACCATTGGGAAGAGGCCATGGATGAGGAAATGATGTCCCTGAAAAAGAACAGAACATGGGATTTAGTGAAATTACCAAGTGGTAGGAAAGCAATAGGTTGCAAGTGGATCTTTAAGAAGAAGCATAATGTCGAAGGTAAAGTGGAGAAATATAAAGCTCGCCTAGTTGCTAAAGGTTTTTCTCAGGTTGAAGGAATTGATTATGGTGAAGTTTTTTCTCCCGTTGCAAAGCTAACATCAATTAGATTTATGTTAGCTGTGGCTGCTACATTTGATCTTGAAATAGAACAGATGGATGTGAAAACTGCATTCCTTCATGGAGATTTGGAGGAAGAAATCTATATGAGGTAGCTTGAAGGTTTCACTGTTGCAGGAAAGGAGGATCCGGTATGTAAGTTAAAGAAATCATTGTATGGACTGAAACAATCACCTAGAATGTGGTACCAAAAATTTGATACTTATGTTTTAGGAATTGGTTTTGTTCGTAGCAATGCTGATCACTGTGTGTATTCAAAGAAAATTGGTAATGTAATTGTCATTATAGTTCTTTATGTTGATGACATGTTACTAATTGGAAATAGCAAGAAACTGGTCAGGGAAGTAAAGTCTCAGTTGGCATCACAATTTGACATGAAGGATCTTGGCCCTGCAAATTTTATATTGGGTATGCAAATAAAAAGAGATCGCTCTAACAGAAGGTTGTGGCTGGATCAGAAAAAGTATGTTGAGACAGTGTTGAAAAGGTTCAATATGCAGGATTGCAAACCGGTGAAGGTACCTATTTCTTTAGGTGAAAAATTGTCTGCTGAACAATGTCCAAAAACAAAAGAAGAGGTAGAGGAAATGTCACATATTCCTTATGCAAATGTTGTAGGTAGTTTAATGTATGCCATGGTTTGTACTAGAGTAGACATTGCCCATGCAGTGGGAGTCTTGAGTAGATATATGTCTAAACCTGGTAAAGAGCATTGGACTCGTCGTGAAAAGGGTGTTTAGATATTTGTGTGGCACCTCTGATTTTACAATCTGCTATGAGGGTACAGGTAAAGAAAATAGACAATTGGATATAGAAGGGTTTGTTGATGCAGATTGGGCTGGAGATCTGGACAGGAGAAGATCTACTAGTGCTTATGTATTCAATTTTTTTGGAGGGGCCATTAGTTGGATGAGCAAGAGGCGGACTGTTGTTGCTCTTTCAACTACTGAAGCTGAGTATATGGCAGCCACTGATGCAAGTAAGGAAGCTGTATGGCTGCAAAGACTATGCGCTGAAATTGGGTTCTTTCAAGGAGTTGTGAAGATAAACTGTGACAGTCAGAGTGCCATATTTTTGGCAAAGAACCATGCTTACTATTCAATAACGAAGCACATTGATACAAAGTTCCATTTCTGTAGGGACATGCTTGAACAGAGGAAAGTGTTGCTGGAAAAGGTAGACACCAAGGAAAATGTTGCAGATGCTTTAACCAAGGCTGTAAGCACTGAAAAGTTTAGATTCTGTTCAATTGAAATGGGTTTGGCAAAGTATTTTTCAACTACTTTTATCGCTACTTTTCACCTACTTTTATCGCTACTTTTGGAGCGGCCCTCGGGATTCCCACGGTTGGTGGGTGGTTAGTGGGTGTGGGTGGTTTAGCCCATGGTGTTGTATCCACGGTACCCTAATACCACTTGGTGGTTTAGGGTTGTATGAGTTTCCTTATATAATTATTGTAATGTCACGTTTTAGGGATAAGAGAGAGAATAATATATCAAGGAGGATAGACTCTTGTTTGCTAGACTAGCCCAAATTGGGTGAACCAGGGTAAATATTGTGTGTTATATGTGCATTGAATGGTGTCATTATTTCCTTAGTTATTATTTCTGCATTATTTCTAGAATATGTTTCTGTAAGTTCTCTTCACATATTTCGAATATGAGGGTTGTTCAGCTTCAAATCCAAGACCAAGCTTAGCCGTGGAGCTTCTTTGTTGCTTTATCATTTTATCTAGCAACTTTGTGCTCTTCTCATATTTGAGATTTATATTGGCCTCTTCTAGTTGTTTCTTCAATGAAACAATCTCTTCTTCTTATTGGCAATAAACAGTATATTTCTCATTGATCTAAGACCTAAGAATATCTTCTTTCCTTTTGTACTATTCTACTTGCAGCTTTAGATCAATAATAACTTTGTTAGATTCCTGTTCACTTTTGCTGCATACATCGACTTCAACATCCAGGTGTGTCTTCAAAGCTTCTTTTGTTTTCTTGGCCTTTTGAACTTGTAAGAAGAGATCTTCAATCTCATCCTCATATTCTTCCAACTTCTTGGACAATATTTTGTTCTTTTTCTTTTCTATACTCAACTCTTCAAGTGCGACGATCAACTCACCTTCTAGATCTACTTCAATCTCCAGGTTTTCATTGCATACTTTAGAGTTCACTTCTTCTACCTTCTCTAGTACAATTTTCTCTTCTACAAAAATTGAAACTGACTGAGATGTCTTATTGGAGGAGGATCTATTCTTCTTACCCATTACATACTAATCCAAGATCAACCCTGAATGATTTAGCCTGAGATGGGAACTTGGCTCTGATACCAATTGTTAGTCTTACAATGGCACTGAGAGGAGGGGGGTGAATCAGAGTAGCTATTTAAATTCAAATCTAAAAATATTAAAGCTAAAGCAAGGAGGACTTAAAATAGATAAAGCAAATATAACAAGAGAGCATTCCACAACACATGATTTAACAAGGTTCACCAGTTTTGGCTACTCATCAAAAATAGACTTCTTGGACTTCCATCCAAATCCAACCTTTGCAAAGCACCAACTTTACAAACAATTTACTAGCACCCACTAGAAGGAGCAACAACCCCTAATTTATCTACACCAATAGAAAGGAGCACCAACCCCTAATTTAATAGCACCAACTGGAAGGAGCACCAACCACTGATTCCAAGCACCAACTTGGATTTCTGTTTTGAATCTTAGATTGACATAAATATGCCTTCACTTTTACAAGACCCTCACTGGTCTATTGCTCAGACAACCTCTCTTTCAATTTAGGAAACACATTTTTCTACTGCGCACTTACAACTGCACTCTCTCAATCGCTCTTTCTCAGCTGCTCTCTCTCAGCTACTCTTTTTCTCAGACACACTTTATATTTTCTTTTTGCAGCCCATATATTCTAACCAACAACACATTGCCCTCTACTAACCTTCTTTACGTAGCACTTTTTCACTCACCACAACATCTTAATTCTTTGCGCAACTGCCCTTTTATAACCCTATTTCTCATTGAGACTCCTCATCTTCTGTTACTTCTGTAATCCCGCATGCAACCTATTAATAGCCACTACTGATGGTAACTCCTTTGTAGCATAGTATTTATTACATGCAACCTATTAATAGATCTGTCTTTGTTTCGTACTATCAGTATAACTATCGCTTAATGGTTTCAGTATGACACGGGCCTTGTAACTGTCGTTCTTTACTATTCTTATTTAACTTGCATGATTTATATCTATAACTGCACCTGTAACTGTCGCACTAACTTTAGTTAACTCTACTTATTTTGGCTACATGTTTTTCCTCTACAACTGCCCCTGTAACTGTCGTTCTACTTCAGTTAACTTTACTTTGGCTTTTAGTCATGAACAAATAGCATGTTGCGATATCGTGACATTTCTACCCCTTTGAATTTTTTTTGGGAGTTTGACCATGAAAACATGACATGTCGCGATATCACGACATTTTCTGCCTCCTTGTCCTCTTCTTGGCTTGCACCCGCAAAAACATGACATGTCACGAAATCGTGACACTTTTTGCTTCCTTGCACTCTTCTTGGCTTGCACCCGCGAAAACATGACATGTCGCGAAATCGTGACACTTTTTGCTTCCATACACTCTTCTCGGCTTGTACCAGCGAAAACATGACATGTCACAAAATTGTGACACTTTTTGCTTCCTTGCACTCTTCTTGGCTTGTACCAGCAAAAACATGACATCACAAAATCGTGACACTTTTTGCTTCCTTGCACTCTTCTTGGTTTGCACCCGCGAAAACATGACATGTCGTGAAATCATGACACTTTCGCTACCTTGTGCCTTTCTCTGCTTTTAGCCCGTGAAAATGGAACATGTCGTGAAATCGTGACACATTCGCTGCCTTGTGCTTTTCTCTACCTTTCACCCGCAAAAACACAACATGTTGCAAAATCACGACACATTCACCTCCGTACACTCTCTCTTCTCTTCGGGTCGGGAAAACCTGACATGTCATGAAATCGTGACACTTTTTCTCCTTAGCGCTTCCTCTTGCAAATTTTCATGAAATCGCGACACTTTTCCTTGCAAGCTCTTTCTCTCAAACATGTCACGAAATCGTGACACATTTTCATCCATACTGCCTCTCTTGTAGATTGTCGTGAAATCGTGACACTTTTCTTTGTGAGCTCCTTCTCTCAAACATGTCACAAAATCATGACACATTTTCGTTCGTACTGCCTCTCTTGCAGATTGTCACGAAATCATGACACTTTTCTTTGCAAGCTCCTTCTCTCAAACATGTCATGAAATCATGACACATTTTCGTCCGTACTGCCTCTCTTAAAGATTGTCATGAAATCGTGACACTTTTCTTTGCGAGCACCTTCTCTCCGAACATGTCACAAGATCGCGACAATTTTCTTTGCTTGCACCTTCTTTTTGAACATGTCGCAAAATCGTGACAATTTTCCTTGTGCTTTCTCTCTCTTCAAACATGTCACAAAATCATGACAATTTTCCTTGCGCTTTCTCTTTCATCCAACATGTCACAAAATCGTGACAGTTTTCCTTGCACTTTCTCTCTCTTCGAACATGTCGCAAAATCATGACAGTTTTGTTTGCTCTTTCTCTCTCTTCCAACATGTCACAAAATCGTGATAGTTTTCCTTGCGCTTTCTCTCTCTTCCAACATGTCGTGAAATCATGACAGTTTTTCCACTTGGCTTTTTCTCTGCCAACATGTCGCGAAATCATGACAGTTTTTCTACTTGGCTTCTTTGCCTCCAACATGTCGTGAAATCGTGATAATTTTCCTACTTGGCTTCTTTTCTTCCATTATGTCGTGATATCGCGACAGAAAACATGTCGCGATATCGCGATAGTTTTCTTACTTGTCTTTTTCTTTGATCCTTTGAATCTAGGCCACTTCTGTCTTCTTGGAAATTCACTATACATGCTCTGACTGCTCTGAACTCTTGTTCACTTCATCAACCGATCTATCTAATGACCTTTGCACTCCTATCCATTGCATCAACCTATCCTCTGTCTGTGTTGACAACAACGACAATACTTTGGCTGCACCTTGCTCATTAATGAACTCCTGTCCATTATACTTCGGCTACACCTTGCTCATCAATGAACTCTTATCCATTACACTTTGGCTACACCTTGCTCATCAATGAACTCCTGTCCATTGCATCAACTGGTCAACCTGACTGTGTTGACAACAATGATAATACTTTGGTTGCACCTTGCTCATCACGTTCTCCCTTTCATAAGTGTGAAAGGGGCGGGTGGAGTTGGCTCGCCCTGCTAGAGGAGCCTTGTGCCCCGGGTTTGTCCTGTTGTTTCTAAAAATGAGAGGAGGCAATGGATGGATTATATGATCTTGAGGCCTTTCCTCATGGACCCTCTTCCATTCCGATGCTTCATCGCACGACGACCACTCATATCGAGCTTCTAAGGGAGCCTTTTTACCTATGTTGAGTGCCACGTGTAAGGACTATTCCCGAAAGGGGCTATGACAGACGGGCGTGTCCCATAAAGGGGTGTCCCTATAATTCCATCTTGACCTGGACTGATGCAGACTCTCTTGCGGGTTAGGTCACCAAGGCGGTATGACTAACTCCTTAGGGCTATAGCGGAGGTGACTTGTGCCCCCTTGTACACTTTTCGTAGCTTTCGCCCTTGATTGGGCTTGGCTGCGTGTGTACACCATGGTGGTGCTTTCCTAAAAGCTATGTAGATTTTTTCTCTTTTTTATGATTTTTTTTTAATGCTACACTAAACATAAATGATCACACACATACACAAGCAGTGATTATCTCGTTTAAAGATTGAAAGTGTGTCCTAGAACTGGTTTAGTGTGTTTTTTTTTTTTTTTTGAATGTTTTTGTAAAGAACATTTAAATTCAAATGATGGCTCTTATGGCTTCCAAAAATGGTCTCCCCTTCGATATACCATTGCCAGGCCGATATACCAACCTCTCTATATACCTGCACTTACGTGAGGGAAACTATAGGTATGTGAGAGTAGATGGTACATGGAACATAGGCGGTATGGAAGGGGGATTACCCTATTTATGAAACCTACCATAGAAGACTTATCCTCGTGTGCTGGGAATCACCCTAGCTACACTCGATCAACTTTCATCAAGATTTACGTCTAGCAACAGCAACGATCGGGGTAATGGATGCAAGATTCAAGCCAAGGTGGTGATGAAATCCACCGTTGCTCTTGATCAAGGGCTGGGGTTTTACGATCGGCTCCTTGGTTTTTAATTTGCCATGTTGTGTGTGGGGTTCTTTTTGTTTTGCAAAATGGAAACAAGCAAGCGGTAAAGGAAGACTACTTTCCCTAAGCAAGCAAGTAACCTAAAAACAAAAAAATTGATAGCAAAAAATGACAGGGAAAGTTCAGAATCCTTACCTCTTCTCTGCCCAAGCTGGATGGTTCTAAGTTCCTATCTTGAAACCACACAGACAAAAATTCATCCCAGGGAGGAACGAATTACAGTACTGAATTTGTCACAGGGTCAGGTAGATTCCCATTCATCCCTGGACAAGATGAATTACATACATGTATCCGCCTCAGGTTGGAACGAACAATAGTCCCACATCCAAAAACTTAGTACCTGCAAGAAAAACAACCAAATTTTGATTAGATCTCCAATATTAAAAATAGAGGACTAGGTCCCACCGTGATCGCCACTGAAAGCATGAGGATATGAAAACAAGAAAGGAAAGACTCCAAGCATGATGCAAAAAATGAAACTATACTTAACACGAATCCTACAAATTAAAAATGCATGAAATGGAGAAAGCATGAATTGAGACCCAAATGAAATAATAGACCTTATATTTTATTGATGTATTTCACAACTTGGTTACAATTCGCATCCTCCCTTTTCAGGGGTGAGGAGCGTTAAATCCGTCTCTTGGTTACATCCATGGATAGCCTTCCTTCTTCCGTGTGCCCACATGTAAGATGGGCGGACCAAAATGTCACCACCACTTGTATCTATGATTGTTGATTCCTTGCTGCTCTTCCAATGTTCCTATCCTACGTTCAAAGAAATAGAAGATAATCAATAGCACCTGCGGATAAAACAAAGCATGCAATCCCCAAGCCTGCGATAAATGAATGAGAAAAATGAATTAAACTATGACTAAAATGAATCCAAATGCTCTAAAAATTTTACAGGGGCATAAGGACATCACTAGGAGGGCACTGCAAAAAGAATAGTTGGGAAATTCCTCATCGATTTGAATTCGCTTTGGGGCGGGACGAATTCACCTACAACAAAATGCCAAAAAGGTACTATCCCAAATGTCTAGCTTTAGAGCTCCAAAAGACCTACAAACTTGGGGTTAGATAATTGGGGGCATTTTGGGAAGACCCAGATGGTTGGATTTTTCTAATTTTGCCTCAAGTAGCAGGAATTTGATGATGCTACTTGCAAGTTAGTAAAGACAAAAAGTGATAGAACATGATAAGATTTGCTCAAAACATTACGAAATCAAAATTGCAAACTACCTAAGCAGCATAATATGAAATTCAAGATAAAAATTATAGAAAGCAAAATCTGCCACAGATTCCCAATCGTTCCTAAAAGGGACGATTAGGCCTACAGCAGTGTGGGGGCGCCCGGGCGGGCCGCCCACCATTTGGGGCTTGATTTCAGCACCAATCCACTTGGAATGGGTCCAAAATATCTTACAAGGTGTTGTCGAAAAATTGGGTGGTATTCTATGGCCAAATATCGGGTTTTGGGCTCAATATTCGACCTTTTAATAGTCACCCAATGACCTCCTCTCTAAAAGAGATCAAGGGTGTAGAACATACAAATTGCATAAGGATGTATGGAGAAATAAAATGGCAGCACTTTGTTGCTCCAAATTGCTCTTACTCTGTCTCCTTTTTGGGGTGAGGAAACTCACCAATTTATAGACCTGGAGGTCTCTTGAAATGGGCATGTAGAGGCGCCACTTGGCAATCATGCCTTCCCAGGGGGAAGGAGATTCCTCCCTAAATGGGGACTTCATGACTACCCTTGTAACAACCTCTAACGCTCAAAAATTCTCACCCACACTCCCATGTAATGAAGGAAGCATAAAGTGGTAGATCTAAGATACCATTTGTCAAGATTTGGCTTTTTTCCTGTCAAATCTGCAATTCGCCCCACCCTGGAGCGGATTTGGAATTCGTCCCGGGGCGGGGCGAATCCTAGTTTGAATTCGTCCCTGGGAGGAATTAATATTGAGAAAAATTCCTGAAGGTGCCAAATTGATTTTTGACCTTCCAAAACTATTGTGAGAGTGGTTAGGACCACTGTTTGACCTCAGGGGGTTGCCCTTGGGGCTGTGTGTGTCAATGCGATCAATGTTTGCAGTCACATAATCAGATTGGTGTTGTTCTGGTGTCTACACATAGTCATAGTTTGTGTATCCTTGTAAGAAGAATTTACCATTCCTCTTGTATTCTAGGACATATTCCATAGTACCACAGACATAGTGAAGAACATGTTTGGCTGCTTTCTAGTGAGTAGTATTAGGTTCCTGCATGAACCTTGAAATATAGTTAACAACAAACACGATATCTGGCCTAGTGTTTGTTAGATATATGAGACTCCCAATCAACTGTAGATAGAGAGTACCATCTAACTTAGGTGAATCATATTATCATGATAATTGAAGCCCTAATTCC
Source organism: Wollemia nobilis (assembly GCA_028583015.1). NCBI lineage: Eukaryota > Viridiplantae > Streptophyta > Pinopsida > Araucariales > Araucariaceae > Wollemia > Wollemia nobilis. The sequence goes on along the minus strand of JAQPPZ010016436.1, from coordinate 13,175,128 downwards.
ATCAAAGTTGCCATTGGCTTACAATCAGTCATACGATATTTTTTTAACAATGTCTTGGCGTATTTTTTCTGAGACACCTTGATGTAGTGCTCCTTCTGGCTGACTTCCAGACCAAGAAAATAATGAAGAAGTCTGAGATCTCTCATCACAAAATATTTACACAAGTTACTTTTGACAGAAGAGATCATAGTTTTTGAACTCCCTAAAATGAGTAGATCATCAACATAAAGCACAAGAAACACTATATCAGAACCTTTATTCTTGAAATAGAGGTTTGCATCTGATAGACATCTCTTAAATCCATGTTGTAGGAGGTGATTATCCATTTTTATATAGCAAGATCGAGGAGCTTGTTTCAAACAATACAAGGATTTGACCAACTTGCAAAATTTTTGCTCTTGGCATTCCACTTCAAATCCTTCAGGTTGAGTCATGTAGACTTCCTCTTGGAGATCACCATTCAGAAAAGCACTCTTGACATCCATTTGGTGAACTTTCCACCCATATTGTGCTGCCATAGCACAAAGAACTCGAATGGTGGTCATCCGAGTAGTAGGTGAAAAAGTTTCCTCATAGTCAATGCCTTCCTTTTGAGCATAGCCTTTTGCAACAAGACAAGCCTTATGCTTATGAATTGTCTCATCTGCCTTGTACTTGACTTTGTACACCCATTTGCAGCCTATGGGCTTCTTTTCGTATGGCAGATTGACAAGCTTCCAAGTTTTGTTTTTCATCAGAGACTGATACTTAGTATCCATAGAAGCCTTCCATTATGGCTCACTAAGGGCATCTTGCACCGAAATAGGTTCATGTTCATTAATTGAGGACATAAACACCCTATACTAATATATATCCATATCATCTGTTGGTCTCTCTAGATCAACAGAAAGTCCCTCAAAATATTGACAAAGATCATCAACCCCAGTAGTCTTTGTTGTTGCTCTCTCCTATCGAGCCATGCTGCGAGTACGAGGCCTATCCAAAGTCAAGTACAATGGAGTAGATAGCTTGGAGTATCTGATTTTACTTGTATACCATTTTGGATTCTTATTCTATGATTTTGAAGAAGATGGAGAAGAACCTCCAATCTTTGATGATGAAGGAGACTTCTCAACTTTAGATTCCACAAGATCTAGGTATACATCTGACGTGCTTTGTGATGTGAAAACCTCATCAAAAACAACATCTCTATTGACATGAATCTTCTTGGTCAAGGGATCAATCAAAAGATAACCATTAGAGTGCTCATCATAGCCAAGAAGAATACACTTCAATGTCTTCTCATCTAGCTTCTTCCTTTTTTCTTTTGGTATGTGCATGAAAGCTTTACAGCCAAAAATGCGTAGATGAGAAGTGAAGGATTTAATACCACTCCATGATTCCTATGGATTCATTCCTTATAGGGCCTTTGTGGGTTCCCTATTCAATAGATATACTACTGTGGTGACATTTTTTGCCCAATATTGTTGACCAAGACTAGCTCCTGTGAGCATGCAACGAACCATTTCCATGATGGAACGGTTCCTCCTTTCAGCAACTCCATTTTTTTGAGGAGTATAAGTTGTAGTTAACTATATTGTGATCCCATGTACAAAAAAGAATGCAAAAAATTCTTTAGAGGTAAACTCCCCCCTCGATCTGAGTGGAGAGTCTTTATAGAAGCCCTTGACTCCTTCTCAACAAATTTCTTGAATTTCTAAAAGAAACCAAATACCTCAGATTTCAGAGTAACAAAGAACACCCACATTTTTTTTGAGTAATCATCTACAAATAACTGAAAATACATCTTCCCCCCACAACTGATGGGTGTGAAAAGACCGCAAATATCGGTGTGAATCAACTCCAGAGGTTTCTTTACTCTTGTAGAGCTTTTCTCAAAAGGTACTCTATGCTGATTTCCTACCAAGCAGTTAGAGCACACTGGAAATGTGGTAGAAAGGGAAGGAAGACCCTTTACCATATCATACTTACTGAGCTCAAGTAAGTAACCAGAACTAAGATGCCCATATATCTTGTGCCATAGAGAAGTGGCCTCCTTTGTAGATACTGTCATGGCAACATGTGGAGTAGAGATAGCATCTAAGGAAAATATGCCATGCTTAAATTAAGTGGTTGCAATGTTATTACCTCTCCTGGTAATAGAAAAACACTTCTTGCCTCCCTTAACACTAAAGTTCACAACCATATATTTGTCCAGAATTTGTGTGACTGACAACAAATTGTTCGCCAATCCTGGAACATAGAGGAATTTTTCAATATGACACTTGCCATCAGAAAGAGTGATTGAAACAGTATCTTCTCCCTGAACCTTTTAGGTTTTATCATCAACAATAGTGATAGGTTTCCCCTCTTTGGCCTCAAAAGACTCAAACCATGATTTGTTGCTAGTCATATGCTTACTAGTGCCAGAATCTACCATACAAGATCCATCTACTGGGAGGCTATGGTAGTCATGATCACCTTGTGTGCCCACTCAGAATCCAAGTTAGATTCTTCAACAACAACATTCACCTTGGGTTTCTTGTTCTTGTTGTGTGGTTTGTTCGGGCCTTTCTATTTAGGTTGTTTATTCTTATGCCAACATTTGTTGTTATCATGACCCTCTTTGTCATAGATATTGCAATATATTTTTTTTTCTTGAGTTTGTTTCCCTTTTAAATCCTTTTTAGAACTACCTCCCTTCTAAAAATTACCCTTCTTGTGTTGCCTCTTCTTGTTGGTGTATAGGGCAGTGTTAGAAGAATCATATCACTATAGGTGGCATGCCTCCTCTTCTTGAAGCATATTAATCAACTCTACAAAGGTAAATTTTTGTTGGGACACCTTAAGGGAAGTGATCAACACCCTATAAGAATCAATTAAATCTCTCAATACATTTGAGGTAAGGAGCTTGTCATCAACTGGTTCTCCCAAAGAATTCAACTTTACTTTCAATTCAGACACTATGTAAAGAAAGAGTTCAACTATCTCCCCCTGCTTCATGTTGAGACTGTGTAATTGAGATTGAAGAAATAGAATAGTGGAATCATTATCCTTCATATATAGTGTTAAGGGTATCCCATTCCTCTTTACTATTTTCACAATCAGCAATATGTGGTTGAACTTCATCAGACACAACAAGCAAAATGAGAACTTTTGCTTTGCTGTCTTTCTTGTCAAAGTCTTTCTAATTAACAGATGGAGCTGTAGCTCCAGAAGTAGATGAAGGTCTTGTTGTTGCTCCAAATACAACATCCCATAAGTCATCCATTGCTAGGATTGCCTTCATCTTATTTTTCCATGGTGTGTAGTTAGGACCTTTCAACAACTGATGAGAATCAGTCATTAATTTTGCAGACATTATGAAGGTTCCTTATAACACCAATTGGTCCCCCTTTCGATATACCTTTTTCTAGGCCATTATACCATACAAAATACCTGCCCTTACATGAGGGAGACTATAGGTATTTAGAAATATAAAAAAAATCACCCGCCCTTACGTGAGGGAAACTATAGGTAATTTTTAGAGATCATACGATACATGGTACTTAAGCAGTACTGAAAGGGAATAGTCTCGTTGATGGGACCTACCATAGAAAGTATTCAATCCTCATGCATGGGGTGGAACTTCCCCTAAACACTTCAGATTTTAGAACTTTCGTCAGGATTTATGCCTAAACACAAGAACTATTAGGGTAATGGATGGAGTAAAAAAAATGCAAAATATGGTAAACTTATCTCTCCCCGACGATTTATAGAGAACAAGATTAGATGTCATTTTGGCAGCTATATTAGGCAGCGGATACAGTAGCGCAATCACGATAGATTTACCTGTAAATGTTTCCTAGAGGCATCACAATACCGAACGCTGTAGTACAATAAATTGCATGAATGGATTTTAATTATTTCGTGGAATTAGGGAGTGAATTTGATTTGAAATTTTAATGATGTAGTGCAAAGCAATAAAAAATGCAACATACAATATAAAAGTGCCCACAGAAAATAAACCACTAGGTGTCGAACGTTGCTGAAAATGCACCTTTACAATAATGCCAAAAATTGTATTTTTTTTTTAAATACTCTCTATCCCCCCTTGATTTTTGAAAAAATACTCCCCCTTGAAAATTTTTCTTTATAAAGCATTTTAAAACATTCTTTTAGAACTAAAGTTAAAAAAAAAAACTTTATCTTATATATTAAAAAAAATTATTATTATTATTATTATTTTTTTAAATAATAACTTTAAACTATTATAAAATAAATTAAAAAGTTATTAATTTTAATTTTAATTAAATAATATTAAGGAAAAATTAAATAAAAAAATTTATAGCTTTGTTTTGGGGGGGTCGATGGGACTCAAACCCGTGACCTCAGGGCTATCGGAGCCCTACCGCTCAGCCCACGACCAAGTGGGCTACCAGGCTGATCCGTTTGGATCAGGGGACCCCCTCGTATTTGAGGAGTCTCCCCGAGCCTGTCCGCTACTCGGCCACCACTCCTCCGCTCAACGGCGGCTCCCATGGTGGCTGCGGCTTGTCTCGAGCGACAATTCCAATTTCTCCTCCTCTTATAGGCTCATCTTTGTGATTTGCTTTTAGTTTGGCGTTGTCAAAGTCTCGGTTGTGGGAACTATGGCATTTGTACAACTTTTCCTACTGGGATTTTTCTCAATAGCTAGATTTGGATTTGCTTACGGCTGGACAAGCGCTCATGCCACATTTTATGGGGACAGTGATGCATCCTACGGCACAATGGGGGGCACCTATGGGTATGGCAGTCTATACAACTAAGGATACGACACTACAACTCTAAGTATCGCTCTCTTCAACAACAACCTTAGCTGTGGATCATGCTATGAGATCAAATGCAATGACGATCCACAATGGTGCCTCCCCAGTACAATTGTGGTCACTGTATATTTTATTTGTGTCGATCGACATCGGTGAAAAAAAATCTTTGTTCCCCGCTTACTGTCTAAAAAAAATAAAAATAGCTATCCTCACGCCTTCCACTTTTTTGAGTTGGTTTGGATCAGCCTTACGGTTGAAGTTTGTGTTGTAACAAGGATCTATGATTTAAACTTGCGATCCACTGTCCAAACTAGCGATCGCGCTGTTCGACAAAGAACGTAACGCAAAAAAAACAAAATAGTTTATTTTTTTTATTGAGAAAATTTTTCCCACATTTGAGACGCTGGGGCTTAGTAAGGTAAATGAAAAGAAGAAGCCTCAAATAATATTATGACTGCAGCACGACAGTCACTCCTCCTTGCTAGCCTTTTGCCCACGTCAGTTTGTCCTGGTAGTAAGTAAGTCATTTTACCTTAGCTTAGGTGTCACACAGATGTGCACGTATTCTGATGCATAGATAGCCGTTCGAGATCCAGATTAAATCCAGACACAACTTTGGCTACTTTCAACCTATCTCAATCGTCCTCGAGAATCGAGTGCGATCTCCAAGCCAGATGTCCAAATAATTTGTGAAAGTGATCGCAAATCAAAGATGCGAAACAAAATCATTCGCCATAGTCAGAGTAGTGACCTCACACCTACTCTGATACCATGTTAGTTGAACCAACCAATAATTCAATTGATATGCAACCTTAAATATTACAATGAGGCCAATAATAGCCCGTGTAAATAGGATTGCCAAACTGAACGCAACCCAAATGAACATAGATGCTAACAATAAAATATACCTATCACCTAATAATAAATAATGGAATAAAACAACTATTATACGCTAACATACCTCTGTTTTATCCTATAGTTTAATGCAATACTGGTCCTATAATTATATTTTCCTGACTTTATCAATCAAGTCAACATGACTTCGGGTTAATGTTGTTATATGCTTCCTCCTACTCAAGCCATTAACAACCTTGTTTTTCTTTCGTTTGATATACTCTATACCAAAGTCATACTTGGGTATTAACTCCATCCACCTTATTAACCTTGCATTCAACATTGGTTGGGTAAAGATATACCTTAGATTTTGGTGATTTATCCTTAGCTCAAATTTTTTTCCTAATAAATAGTGCCTCTAGACCTCAAGAGCATGGACAACCATTACTAAATCTAGGTCATGTGTAGCATATTTCAACTCATGCTTCTTAAGTTTCTTGTATTTATATGCTATTGTAGCTTCATTTTGGGATAACACTACTCCAAATACTTCTAAAAAATCATTTGGTCATAGTTAAAATTCTCAAATATATTAGGTATTTTTAGAATTGGTGTTATAGTCAAATTTTTATTTATTTTCGAAGGTGGACTCACACTTCTCCATCCATTTTTGAACTATTTTTCTTTTCTTTGTAGGTTTGTAAAAGAGTAGGAAATTCTTGAGTAGTGTTTCATGAACCACCTATAATAAAAAATCATTCCCTTGAAATTTCTAACTTACTACACATTAGTAGGTACAACCAACTTAATATGGCTTCAATTTTCTTTGGATCAACAAAAATCCTTTCTATAGATATAATATTACCTACATATTGTACTTATGAATCATATAATTCACATGTTTACAACTTTCCATAAAGTTGATTCTCCATCAACACCTCTAAAAATAATCTCAAATGCTAGTCATGTTCTTCTTTAATGTGGTAATATATCAAGACTTCATCCACAAATAACAAAAACAAAATGATCCAAATATTTCTTGAACATACTATTAATTAGGTTCATAAAGGCCATTATTGTATTTATCAACCCAAATGGTAGAACTATGAACTCATAGTATCCATATCTAGTCTTGAAGGTTATTTTATAAGTATCCTTATGAATTCTCGACTAATTATATCTTTATCTCAAGTCAATTTTTGAAAAATAATGACATTCTTTAGTTGATCAAAAATATCAATTCTTGGTAAGTGATACGTATTCTTGATGGTCACCTTATTTAGAATCCTATAATCAATACATAATCTTAATAATCCATCCTTATTATCAACACTAGATCACTCTAGGATGACACACTAGGTTTAATCAAACCTTTCTCCAACAAATCTTGGAGTTGCACCTTTAGCTCTTGCAACTCAATAGGAGTAATTCTATAAGGTATGATAGCAACATGTTCAACTCCAAGCAATAATTAAATAGTGAAATGAAATTCATGCCATGGTGTAAGGCCTAAGAAATCATCTGAAAACACATCCCTAAATTCATGTAAAATTGGATGTTTGTTGAAAATTTCAAAATATCCTTTTCTTCCTTCCTTTCCATTTATATTAACTACATACAAAATTCCATCTCTTTTTATTACCTTCTTAAGTTGTATATTTGATAATAAATGATATCAAAAAGACCCTTGATTGCTTTTATCCCTTAATATTCACTTATCCTTATGAGTATAATCCATCCATATTTCTTGAAAATTAATTAGGGCTCCATGGGCTTTTAGCCAATCCATACCTAAAATAATATAAAAGGTATGTAGTGGTGCTACTATAAGTGCAAAATTGTTGATCCATTGGGTAAGGAAATCTTAACAATAGGTAAGCATTGATTCACTAAGTCTGCTTAGACCCATACTCAACTTTTCACCCTTGTGCCAAAAATATAGGTTTTTCTAGCATATCCCAAATAATATTGGTAGAAATGAAACTTTCTATGGCTCTGGAACCAATTAAAACCTTTATATTTATATTAAAAAACATACCATTTAACAACATGGGAGTTGCTTGACCATATAAGTTCTAAAATCCTATGGATCCATAAATTCAATGGGGTTGTTCCTCTACTTTTCCACTCTACTCTACCCATTGGGGATACTTTTTTTCATAATGAAGAAATCTACAATTAAAATAACCTATTGTAAGTGCTTGATATTTATCCTATCTTTTATCCCTTGTATTTTTCTTTTGAGGTTGAGGTTTTGGATTGTCCGTTCTCTAAAATTTCTTCTTATAATTTTCATTATTTTCATTGTTCCTATTTTAAACTTTGGGTTTCCTTTACTTTTTTTTTTAATTTGTATTTGTCCCATATTGTAAACCCAATATTCTTCCTATTTATTAGTTCTTGTCTCTCTCCTTCTACCAATAATCCATAGGTTAAGAATTTCTTCTTGGTTTTCTAATTTATCTCCTCCTATCAAGCCAAATCATATGATTTTTGTAAGGGTTTGGGCTTAAAAAAATAGTTACTATTCAGATCTTACGATCCACTCCCAAGATGAACATTTGCACCTTCAAATGTTCCTTAGTCTCATACTTCGGAAAATATTTTAAAATCTTGATAATTATTTTTATAATATGTTCCCATGTTCAATGTGCTTTGTGGGGGAGTTGAAAATTCCTCAAGTTTCTCTATATAGAATTGATCCATTAGGAGTCTTTTCTTAAATGCCCTTACAAAATCATCCCATTTTAGATCCACCACTTGGATTCCTCTACCTACCTTGAATGTATTCCACCATTCTAAGGTGACATCTTGGAGATGAAGGGTTGCCCAAATAGTTTATATTTTTGGGGAGTAATTCTTTATGGAAAAGTAAGTTTCCAATTCATTTAGCCAATATTTCATAGCATCACCCACTTCTTTTACATTAAATTTAGGTTCCTTTATATTATTTAATTCATTGGCAAGCTCAACCTCAACTTGAGCTTTACTCTCACAGACTTCTCCAACAATATTTTCTTCCTATCTACCCTCTGAATTCCTATTATTATATTTCCAATTGACAAGTGTTTCCAACATTTTTTGTTGTTGCTCCATCTGCTCTTGAAGTAACTTAACTACTAAAGTAAGGTTTTTGACCCTCTTATTCTAGTCCATTTATCTTCTATATTTCTTCTAGGGAAAATTTTATTGGCAATTTGAGTTATTTTGTGTTGTCATTGATGTCACATGGATCATTGATGTCACATGGATCTCATTGAGTTTTCGTGGAAAAAGCACTTCATAAATAATAATTTGTGATATTTTGGAGAGCATGGATATATGCGAAGTTTTGTGGCACAAGAGGCATATATTATTTAATTTTTAAATATTATATTAATGGTTTTTATTAAAACCAATGGTAAAGGTTTTTATTAAAACCAATGCTAAAGGTTTTTATTTAAACCAATGGAAAGGATTTTTATTAAAACCATTGGAAAGGGTTTTTCATTAAAACCACTATGCTAAGACTTCTCCAAATAATGATGGATGAAAAGGTTTTTTAAATAAAACATAGGTGCAAAACGTTTCATGGCAAAATTCAAAAGAATGAAGGAGATATTCCAATTCAAAGATAAGAGGTGAATTATTAAATTTGTATTTAATAATTCTAAGGTCTAAAATTGAATTTTATTATTTGACGACTTGAAATGGCTGGGGAGATTAATAAAATCTGTCGATGTCATTCGAAGGCATGAAGGTGCATATAAATAAAAGGTGAAACCTTTGTTTATAAGAGATTGGGAATAATTGCGCATGAGTGAGAATCGTCAAAAGGGGAGCAGCAAAAAAATAAATAAAAATAATTTTAGTTCGAGAGCAATGTCAACGAGACAACATGGGAAAGTTGCGTCACACAGGAGCCTATAGCATAGTTGGTAGCAAACAAACTTTGCAGGCAGGTTCATTGTTCGAATTCCGCAAAGGGCAAAGTGTTTTTCTAAGGAAGGTAATTTGAGTTTTCATATTTGAGCATAGGCAAAGTTGGGTGTTTGGGATTAAATCCCAATGTGGGCTGATTCCCACATGGTAAGCGCTTCACAGTGGTAAGACGCATTGTTTTTGGCAAGGCAATAACCATTTCGAAGATGGTGAAGGCACATTAATTTTGGCAAAGGCATTATTGATTTCAAAGGTTGCAAGGGCTACAAGTTTTGTAATATTTATCTCTATCGCGTGGTAATATTTGATATTGCCAAAGTTTTGGTGCATTAAAAATAATTTCTATTATAACTAGGGAGTTATAAGGTATTTAGTAAAAATAAATGATTGATGTATGTGCTTATGGAGTTATAAGGTTTGAAGTTAAATATTTGTGTTTACTGTATGTGGATTTATAAGGTGTGGAATTAAAAATAAAATCATAGGTTTTTGTTGTATGTATTAATAAAAATTAGGGAGTCATAAGGTTGAAAAGTGTTGAATTTGTTATATGTTCTAGTGCATGGTTTAATTATGAAATTAAACTAGGAACTTGAGACCTAGTTAATTGCTACCTTGAGTTAAAAGACATGCACATGAGTTAGGGTTTGAATTTGAAGATAAATTTCTTGATTATGTCCATTTGCTATTAAGAAGAAGTGGACGGATTAGAAAATCAATTTTGTGGATAAATTGATGCTTGAGTTCATTATTGCTTTAGTGGAGTTCATTGAGAGTATTGCCATTATTGAGGAGGTTTTTGCCAGTACTTGAAGATATTATTATTGGTTACTTGTTCAGTACATTGCCACTATTTGAGACCATTGAGGAGATCGTTTGCTAGTCACTTGTGGATACATTTATATTTCATTTGAGGAGATCATTGTTGGCTATTTGAGAGCTCTTTGCTTGAGGGAGTTGTGCTTGTTTCTTGAGAACTTATTGAAATTGCATGAGGAAGATATTATTGAGAACCTATTGCTATCACTTGTGGAGATTGTCCTTGGTTGGTTAAAGTCCTCATTGTTATTTCTTGGAGAGGATTTCATTAGAGAGCTCATTTGCCAAATATTTGAGAGTTCATTGTTGAGCATTGTTATCATCCATTTGAGAGAGTATTTGTCATACATGGTTGAGTTCATTATTGAGCATTGTTATCATCCATTTGAGAGAGTGTTTGTCATACATGGTTGAGTTCATTGTTGAGCATTGTTATCATCCATTTGAGAGAGTATTGGTCATACATTTTTGAGATCATTGTGTATCATTGTTGTCATCCATTGAATATTATATTGCCATTCATTATTGAGTTCATCATTGAGCCTTGCATTCGTTGATTTATGGATGAAGATTTGAATGCTACTTGAGCATTATTGATTGAGCCTTTGAGAAGACTTTTGGAAAAAAAAAATTGGACAGATTTGAGATAACTTTTATGCATGATTGAGTGATCCTTTGATAAGGCTTTTGGGACATAATTTTTGGACAGATTTGAGGTATATTTTGTGCATGATTGAGTGAGCCATTGAGAATGCTTTTGGAACAGATTTGTGGACATATTTGGGACAAAATTTGAACAGGACTGTTTGAGCCTTTTTGTGAATGCCTTAAGTACAAATTTGGGACAACATTTGAGTAGGATTGTTTGAGCCTTTTGTGAATGCCTTGAGTACAGATTTGGGATAACATTTGAGCAGGATTGTTTGAGCCTTGTGAGAAGGCATTGAGGCAGATTTGTGAGCAGTGAAAGAGATAGAAAAAAAATAGAAAAACATACCAACACCAGTTTCCTAGCTAAGCATATCAATGGATAGCGTAGCTGAGTAAATCCATGGAGCCCATCTGAGCAGATTAGGATAGCCTAGTTAAGCAGATCAGTGGATTTCCTAGCTAAGTAGATAAATGGATAGCCTAGCTGAGTATATCAGTGGATAACCTAGTTGAGCAGATCAATGGAGCCCACCTGAGCAGATCAGGATCGCCTATCTTTGAGAAGATCAAAGTAATAATTTGTGTTGGGATAAGGCTCCCTATTTATTTGTGGAATATTATAAGGATATTATCTTGTGGACTACCCCACATTGGGGGAACCATATTAAATATTGTGTCTCAATTGTGTGTGGTGATTTGTGCAATTGCTCAATATTGTTATCTATGTCATTAATGCACACTACTATATTTGGTTAATGCAATTAAGGAAAGTAATTGATATTGGTTTGGAATGAAAGTAAAAAGTGGGCACTACACCCCCTCCCCTCTCAGTATAAGTTTATTTTCTTCAATTGGTATCAGAGTGGGTTCCTTCAAAAATGCTAACAACTTGAGGATAGATTCTTCAAGAACACAGATGGCTTCACAGAATGGATCATCTACAAGTAAGACTCCACTATTTTATGGTAAAAATTATGCTTTTTGGAGCATGAGAATGAATAACTACTTAATATCACAAGGATATGAGGTATGGAAAATGGTTACAAAAGAGTATAAGGTTGAAGGTGATCCAGAGAAAGATAATACTATCAAGAAATTGGTTGAGATCAATGCAAAGGCAATGAATTGTATTCTAAGTGGGCTATGTGAGACAAATTTTGCAAAATTCATTGTATGTAATTCAACTAATGAAATGTGGACCAAGTTGTGGAATACGTATGAAGGATATTCCAAGGTAAAGTTGGCAAAACTGAAGCAAAATGCACAAAAGATTAAGCAAAATAATTATCAATCAAACATTAGAAATTGCCTTTGATTTAGAAGCTTAAGTAGGTTACAAAATAGATTTATTAACCACTTAGCATTAGAAGCGCTAACGGTGATTAATAATATATTTATTCTAACAACCCAACTAAATATCATAAGATATTTATTTATTAACCTTAGTTAACTAGAAGGTAATTCATAGAATAGTAAATATCTCCTATGGTAGAAAAGTAGATGTAATAACCTATGTAGTATAATGCAATATACTACCTATTTTACCCTAACATCCCCCTTTATTACATTACTTTGATATACAAAGTCTACTTTGGAATTGTTCAAATTTGACATGTCCAAGAGCCTTTGTGAAGATGTCAGTAACCTTTTCGTCGGTGAGAATGTATTGGAGCTGGATCCTGTGTTTAGGAACTTCATCATGAATGAAATGACAATCCGTTTCAATATGCTTTGTGTGTTCATGATGGACTGGATTCTTGACCAAGTTCAAAACACCATAGTTGTCGCAAAACATGTGAATAAAAAGTTTCTTTGGTAGGCCCATGGTAGCAAGATGTGACTTAACCATATCACTTCACACATAGCTCCACATGCAATGCGATACTCTACCTTTGTTGAATATAAAGAAACCACCTATTGTTTTTTACTATACCATGAGCCAGGACCAGATCCAAGATGAAATACATATCCTGAAGTTGATTTTTTGTCATCTAAGGATCCAATATAGTTAGAGTCAGTATAACTTTGTAAGAATAATGAGTTATTCTTATTATACTTTAGACCATATTCTACACTACCCTGAATGTAGTTAAGAACACGCTTAGCTTCTTTCCAGTGAGAGACCTTTGGTTCCTGCATGAACCAAGAAATATAGTTTATAGCATAAGTAATGTCTGGTCTAGTATTGGTCAAATAGATGAGGCTTCCAATCATCTATCTATATAGCATGCCATCTACCTATGGTGAGTCATCATACCGTGATAACTGAAGCCCTAATTCCATCAGTGTTGCTTTGGGATTACAATCAGTCATACGATATGTTTCTACTAAAATCTTGGCACACTTTTTCTGAGTCACCCTAATATAATTATTTTTCTGTTCTATCTCAAAACCAAGATTATACCACTAGTGTGCTACCATAACCTACCATCATCAATCATATACATGTCATGTCATAGATTTTCCATTCGGCTTTGCAAATTTCCATGCGGCTTCTTTGTTTCTTATCTGAAAATCCCAAATGTTACTACGTTCATATTAAACTTTATTCTCGATAGCCAAATATGATATCGAATACATTGAAATTAAATTAAACCATTCCTAGAAGCATCACTGTAATCATCAAATTACTAGTTGTGTTGGAGTTTCATTCCACTTTAATACCTAATTCAATACTCCCAGGATGTCACATCATTAAATTAATCCTGACGCTCCATTTGCATACGAATTCTTACCAACAGTGTTGTTTATTCTATTTGATATGCCCAACACACATCATTTATTTTTAACAATACTTACCATTATCTTTATCAACAAAGCTTCATCAAATCGCATAGCGTGAGGTTTATTTCCAATGGCATATTCCTATGTTGGAATTATGTTCCATGTATCTCTTTCTATTCGCGGTTACAGTGTTCAACTGTTCATTCATCAATGTTATATTTTGTACCTATTTTATCAACTAATATTGTGGATGTGTGCTTCACTGTGTCACCAACATTTTCAGTTTGAATGATCACTTCTTAAACCTGCTTCTAGCAAAACTCCCATAATAACATGATTATCATTGCCTTCACCTTAGAATACACAACACCATAAATCCCTGCGTTGTGAGAAACATTGCCTCATTCCATCCATGATTCACCTACAGTGACAACGTTCTTCATTAGGCGACAACAATATTCTCTGGTATGCAGTGACAACATTTTCGAGTGACGACGTTCTTCAGTGTGCTTAGACTGCATTTTCTGGTGCATCCTGACCGTGTTTTTCCAGCAACTGTGAAACAGTGGGACACCATTTTGTGTGCAACTGAACCTTGTCATTTGATTTACAAATAAACTGACTTCCATGGCAACTGTGTTATTTTACGCCCGACTTATATCTATATCGCTGTCTATTCACAATTGGAGCGCTTATCATACTATATGAACTATTTCAAAAGTCATAGCCAAGCTTTATCTTCTTTTGTATCTAGCATTGCAATCACGGAACCTGTCATATTTGTGCACCATTCACTGAAACCCTAGCTGTACTGTTTTTATGTGGTACTATCTCGATCAGTCTTGAAATCATATGTCCACCATCTCGCAATCCATCTGAGTGTGGTGAACTCCTCACATGTGCCATCTGGATCTATATGGTTGCCATATAAATCTATGGTTGCCTAGGAAAAAATTATGGAGCAGAATGGAAGAACTAGAGGTTCCAATTCACTACAGGGTAGCAGTTCACAGACTATATGAGCAGGTAAAAGCTAGAATCAGAACACAGGAAGGGTTATCTGAATGTTTTGGTAGTGACATAGGTGTCAAACAAGGTTGCCCTCTATCTCCGACCTTATTTGGGCTGTACATTGACAAGTTAGAAGAATGGATAAACAAATTTGGGGGAGAGGGTGTGCATTTAGCCAAATATGTGATAAAACTCCTCATGTATGCAGATGATGTAATTCTTGTGGCCAAAACAGCCAAAGATCTAGAAGATCACCTTCAAGCTCTAGAACTCTTTTGTAAAGAAGTTGGGATGCAGGTGAACACGAGCAAAACAAAAATTATGATTTTTTCAAAAAAAAGAAGAAGCAACAACTCAAATTTCAGTTTGCAGGAGAACCGCTTGATGTAGTAGTAGAATACAAATACTTGGGCATAGACTTTCATGACAAACTTAATTGGAATACATGTAGGATGAAAAGAACTCAAAGTGGCTGGAGAGCACTATATGCACTTCAAAACAGGTGTAGGAATGCCGAGTTGTGGGACTGGAAGACCACCAAGGTCTTATTTGGCCTACTTGTTACACCGGTTCTCGTTGTATGGTTGCGAGGTGTGGGCTAGTGGCACAACAAATGCAAAATGGAGACAAATAGAAAGGATTCAAAAATATCTAATCACAAACTTTCTCAAAATTAAGGCCACAACCCCTTATGAAATTATTCTAGCTGAAACTGGAATGTTCCCTTTAGAAGCAATTGCTATGACCAAGTTGTTATGTTACTTGAAAAAAATAGAAAACATGACAAATGATAGATGGCCTAGAGCAGTTAGAGACGAAGAGTTACATAGGCGAAAGAATACGTGGATGAAACAAAATCAGAAATGGATGAAACGTTGGGAAATCAACATAAATGAATGCCCAAATGTCAACAAAGACATTAAAAATTATGTGAATGAAAAGTTCAGAAGTGGAATGTGGAAAAATGCAAGCGAGGAAAAGACAATATTATATTGCAAATTTTAACCCAACGTATGACCACAAGGAAAAAGCGTATATAGGCGCTGAAATCAAGTGGAAGGAAAAAATACTCATTGCTCAGATAAGGACTAGCTCTCATAGGCTTAGATGTGAAACAGGGAGATGGACAACGCCCAAAGAACAATGGGAAGAAAGGATATGTACTCTATGCAACACAGGGGCAGTAGAGACAGAGGAACACTTCATCTATAAATGCCCGAGTTTTTCAGATATCCGTGACAAATACAAAGAAACACTTGAGAACGAGTTTATTACAGATTTATTTGAAGACAAAAAAATAAAAAAAGTTGGAGAATTGCTAACACAAATCAGCAGGAGAAGGAACAACCTTCTCAAAGATATTAAAGATCATATGATATGATTTGAGTAATTGTACTTCCATATTTGAGGTCCCATAGACCACATTTGGGTCTCACGGACGTAATTAAAATCTTTCATTCATTCATTCATAATCCATACGTCCATATAAACTATTGTCTTAGCCCTACTGACTAGATTGTTGTGGGCTCCACAAAACATACCCGTGATAACATTCTTTGTACACTATCTCAAATGAAACTTAAGACTTCAAGTCACGTGCCCATTTAAACTAATATGTCAATAATACATGAAGCTCACCTTTCCCATTTTACTAAATGTGCATGCTTTATCAAAAATCCTTCGATACACGTACCCAGCCCCTTTTGATAAACCTATAAAAACAAAAAATTTTGTGACTCAAATTACAATGACATATTTAACATGACAAAATTCACAAACAAAACAACTTATAATACCTAACAACATCAACACCAATAATCCATATATACACGACGATATGATTCCTATACTAATCACAATATACTACACAACAATATAACTATAGCAAAAATATAAGTAACTAAACTAAAACATAACAAAATAAAACATTGATTGCAAAATCATTTATTAAATGAAATACCACCACCAATACAACAAAATATATATATATATATATATATATATATATATATATATATATATAAAAACAAAAACAACATTTTATATTATAAACAAACAATTAAAACACTAACAATAATAACAAAAACACAACAACATGGAACACTACACCTTACCCGTACACATAACCCAAACTAAACAAAAAAAAACACATTGAATCATCAGATGAAATTCAATCTCAAAACTAATTGCAAGATAACTTATGGGCTTTTGACATACAAATGATGACTATAGTCAATAATAAGCAAAAAAAAATATTTTGAACAATTTTTTCAAATTTCAAGTGGGTCCCCAATTTTGGGATCGTTGTGAAGGACGTCACAACAGGGTAGGCTTCTTCATGTGTCACAACTTACTAACTTGCAGTCTCTACTTAAGTTGCACTATTTCCTATTGCTGCACTAGTTAAAGCTACACTGCTGCACTATTTTCTGCATTACTATTTGTTGCATTACTTCTTGAAGGTGATACTTAGCATAGTTTTATGCATTGGTTATGAACCCACTCTCTTAAAAATTTGATGTTTGATGCTTGCACCTCATTCTTGGAGCATTTCATTCATGTTGTAATTGCAATTAATTCAGAATTCACTCCAAAGCAAACAAACATAATCAAGAAAGGCACCAAAAATTGGCCCATATCTTCAAAATAATCGCCTATGTTCCACGTATCGATCTCCTCATTGACCTATAGTCTCCCTCACATTAGGGTGGGTCATTAAGAAGATCAAGTATAAAGGTCTGGCAGATTATTCTTGCTTCACCTTGCCTATGTTCCACTTATCACTCTCCTAAATTTACTTATAATTTCCCTCTCATAAGGGCGGTTAAATCAAAGAGTTTGGTATAAAGGTCTAGCTTCTGCTGCCTTGTTTCAAAAATAATTCTTGCTCCACACTACTCTAATTGAAGAAAGGTGCATCATTGTCTACTCTAAATCTTCTTGTAGTTAAGGGGGGGAATAATTGGTTCACTGCAATATTCTTTTTTTCAAGATGAATACAATTGACCCACTCACCCCTCATAACTATCATACATGGAAACCAAAAATATTAAATCTTATTTCTCAAAAAGGGCTCACACACTTGCTAGAAGAGAAGCAATCTGAATTTGAAAAGGAATATGAAATCTTTGTTCATAAAGAGAAAATGTATGAAACAATGGGCATCATAAGCACAAATATGAGTGAAATCTTATGGTTTCACATTTCTGAATGTAAAACTCCATTTGAGAGTTGGGAGAAACTAAAGACTTTATTTGGTAAAGTGGATCAAATAAGATCAATGCAGCTAGAAGCAGAGTTAACAACTTTATCTCCAGAATATTTCAGCACAATTGTAGATTTTCTCACCAAATTTAAAGAAGTCCTCACTCAATTAAAATGTAGTGGCAAGAATAAAATAGAATAAGAATGCATCTATCTTATTCTCTCTAAGTTAAATGGAGTATTTTAAATTTTTGCAACCACCTTTTTTTCTACAAAATATGCACTTGGTACAAGTTTTAAAATGCCCTATTTGGAGGTGTTTTGTGATAGGCTCCACTAAATAAAAATTCAAAAAGAAAGGTAGAGGCCCCATAACTTGTATACATTGCAAAAAGGATGGTCATTCTGGGAATAAATGTTGGAAAAGACTTCAACAACTAGAGGTAACAATGAAGGATCACAAAATAGACACTAAGAAGCATATAGGAAAAGCCTTAAATGTTCAAGTCAAAGCTATACAAACTTCATTAAAGTACTGGGTTCTAGATTTGGGGGCAACTCATCATATGACTTCCTCTCATGAGTCATTCACTTCAATCTCCTCAAGCTCAACTTGTAGCATAGAAGTTGGTGACTCATACATTATTCCAATCAAAGGAAAACATAACATATCCATTAAAGGTAGTTCTATCAATAATGTTCTCTATGTACCAAATATAGCTACAAATGTCCTCTCCATATATCATATTTGCACTTCTGCAAAGGGCAAAATAGTTCTATTTTCATAAACAGGAGTTGAGATAAGAGACTTTCAAAAACCACACTCTCTCATAGAACAAGGAGATATTGATCATAACACTCATCTATATCACTTATAGGAATTCAAAAATTCATATGGGACCTCCTATTTTGTTGCACATGGAGATCTTGAAAGTCAAATTTGGTATGAAAGGTTTGGACATATCAGTTATAGCTATCTAAAGGAGTTGAATACTCATGAAATGGTAACTGGGTTGCCAAAAGTCTTTTCTATTGATGGAGTGTATTCTGGATGTTCTCTTGGAAAAGAACATCAAGATCCTTCTCACCCAAGTTGTTCTCAAAGAGCCTCATCTCCTCTAGAGTTAATCGATACTGACTTGATGGTATTCCTAGAGCCTTCTTTCAAAGGAGCAAAATATACCTTAACCTTCATTGATGATTTCTCAAGAATAACTTGGGTCTACTTTCTAAAATACAAAAATGATGTTCTATCCCACTTCAAAATATTGAAAGCCTTAGTTGAAAATCAAGCCACTTGTAAAATCAAGCCAATTCATACAGATAATGGTGGAAATACTTTATTAATGAATTCTCCACTTCTCTATCAACTCATGACATAATTCATCAAAATTTAGTCTCCCATAATCCGTAGCAAAATGGTGTTGCAGAAAGGAAAAATAGAACTTTAAAGGAAATTGTAAACTGTATGCTCCGCTCAAGGGATCTTCCAGCAATTTTTAGGGCTGAGTCAATTAGTTGTGCAAATTATATCAAAAAACACACACCTCATAAATCTATTGGCCATTTGACTCCCGAGGAAGCATGGACTGGCTCAAAACCTGATGTCTCTTTCTTCAAAGTTTTTGGGTGTACTGCTTGGGCAAATATCCCAAAGAAGAAAAGGAAATATCTAGAAAAGAAAAGCAAGAAACTCTTATTTGTTGGTTATTGTGAGGAAATGAAAGCCCACAGGCTCCTTGATCCCACAACTCATGAGGTATTTTTTCACAAAAATGTTCAATTTTATGAAACATTCCCTCATAAAGATCCTCAATCCTCCTCTTAAAACATTATTTCTCTTGAACCATATTCGAAATTTGAGCCTCAATATAATAAATATACCATTGGTGGAGAACAGAACAGGATAATAGAACTAACACAGGACAGGAGACAAGAAAAAAAAGAGCCAAATTTCTTATTCAGTAGCTTCAGAAGAATTTACAAAAAATATACAGCAATCTGTCACTTTTCCAACCCCTTCTCATTACAATTCTTGGGTTTTTATCAAGGCCCTGACCCTATGTGTTTTCAAACTTTCCACGATCTGCAACAATAACCTGGCTCAATACTAGAAAGTTGCATTGATGGGACTCTAGGTGAGGTGTGCGACTGGCTGCCATAACCACCGAAATATTCTTCTTGAACTGCTACTTCGTTGTTAGTTGCCTTAACTGTGTCTCTAGATATAATGCGCAAGTGGCCGACATGCTTGCTGGAATCTTCCTCTGAGACTGTTGCTTCACTATCACTAGCTTGTTGTGTATAAAGGAATGCATTTATGACAGCCTGGACTGCGTGTTTTTTTTTTTTGGTCGCGATATCGCGACGTTCTTTTCTTTTGCCTTCCTGCTTTTGCATTGGTCACGATATCGTGACATGTCACGATATCATGAAGTATTTCCATCATGTCCTCATTCTTCCGCTTTGGTCATGATATCATGACCTGTCGTGATATCACGATGTTTCTCTATCGCGCCTTCGTTCTTTAGTTTCGATCACGAAATTGTGACATGTCACAATTTTGCAACCTTTCGTCCTCTACGCCTTTACTTCCTGCTCTGGTCATGATTTCGTGACCTTTTGTCCACCACACCTTTGATCCCTACTTTGGTCACGATTTTGTGACATGTCATAATTTCGTGACCTTCTATCCTCCACGCCTTCGCTCCCTTCTTTGGTCACACTTTAGTGACATCCCGATTTCGTGATGTTTCGACCTCCATGCCTTTTTTTGTCTTGGCGATGTCACGATTTTGTGACGTTCCGTCCTCCGTGCCTTCTACTGTATTGGCGACATTGCAATTTTGTGACATGTCACAAAATTGCGACATGTCGCGATATCGTGACATTCTGCCTGCCGCATCTTCTTTACCTATTTTGGTCGTGATATCATGACACTTTTTGTGTCGCAATATCACGACACATATTTTTCTTTGCAAAATACTTAGAAAATTTTTGTTGATGCAAGATTGCTCTGCTAACATCGGATGCTCCTGCATCAGACACCTGGGGTTGATGGAGAAGTGACCTTCACTTCTGTGTTGTTCGATCATCATTTTTTGCAACATCTCTGAATGTGCACCTACCCCTACAGCCCGTTTAAACCCTGTTTGTTGGAAAAAATATTTTTTGCCTTCTACCAGAAAAATTCTAGCACTGCTGCACACCTTCTCGTCCATTGTCTATAATGGCTTTAACTTGTGGCACACTCCATCTTTCGTCAAGGAGTACGTATTTGCACGACCATCATGCACTGCACTCCGATCAAATTGCCATGGCCTTCCTAACAACAAATGGCAAGCATCCATAGGAAAAACATCACACAAGACTTCATCCTGGTACCTCCTAATTTTGAACGTGACTAAGCATTGTTCATGGACCCATGCTCTATGGTCCTTTTGCAACCACGTAATCCGGTATGGATGCGGGTGTCTCCTCCTCTCCAACTGCAACTTAGTAACCATATCTTCAGAGACTAAGTTATCAGTACTTCCATTATCAATAATAACATTATCGATCTTGCCTGCACATTTGCACCTCGTGCAAAACAGGTTCTTCCTTTGTCCTGGTTTCTCTTCTTCATTCAAAAAGGCTCTCCTTGTGAGTATAACTTCTCCTCTCTCTGCTTCTTTAGAATGCTCAGATCCAGCATCTTCATCAGCGACTACGACTCTGGAATTTCCTTTTGGCCTCCTATTAGTCCTTTCTCATTACTGTGGACACTCGTATTGGTGATGTCCCTCTTCTCCACACTGGAAAAAAGTTCCACGAAACCTTCCTCTTCCAAACCCTCGTCCAGATCTACCTCTTCCCCTCGAGTAGCTATTTTGACCATGGGATCTGGAATCATCATATCGCTTTTGATCCTGTTTGCTGCTAGCTTCTTCTTCCTCCATAGCTCGTCCTTCATCTATATTTCCACCCGTTATTTCTCCATGACCTTCTCTTCTCTGCTTACCCTCAAACCATCTATTCAACTTTTCTTCAACTTTCAGAGCAAACTGGTAAGCATCCTCTATGGTGGTCATCCTGACCAGACTTAATTCTTCTTGAATACTTGCTCATAACCCATTAATATAATGGGCTACCTTCTCCTTGTTGGCCTCTAAGTGGCATGTTCTGATCATAATTTTATGAAACTCTTCTGTGTATTCTTTTACAGACTTACTTGACTGCCTCAAACCTTGCATTTTCTTTAGCAGGTCTAACTCATAATCACCAGGGATGAACTGCCTCTTTAGCTTTTTTGCCATCCATTTCCATTTTGTTATTCTCTCTTTTTCCCTTCTATTTCGCTCTAGCTACACTCCCTTCCACCATATGATGGCATGACCTTTCAGTTTGGTCTTAGCGAATCTGACCCTATCAGGATCCTCAACCTCCTTGTACTTAAAGTACTCTTCCATATTGTTGATCTAGTTGATCAATTCCTCTAGATCAAGGTTCCTAAAATACATGGAAACCTCCATATTTGGCCTCTTTCCAATATGGGATATGGCTTTGTATAGTCTGGCTTGAGCAGGATCTACTGCTTCTTCTTCTTCTTTAGGCTGGCCCTCTTCTTCGTCATCTTCCTCTTCGCTACCTTCATCTCTTCTTAGTTCAAATCCTCTATGCATCTCTTCTTGTAGGGCTTGCATTTGCCTCTGCAAAACTCGGACAACTTTCGTTGCCGCCATGCCTCTCCCACCAATAGGGTTTCTTCTTGGAGGCATTCTTCTCACTCTCTCACAAGCCCTTCCATAGATCCTAGTGTAACTACCTCACATCCGACGATTTGTTACACACTCAGGAACTTTTGGCTCTGATACCACCTGGTGGAGAACAAAACAGGATAAAAAAACTAACATAGGACAAGAGACAAGAAAAACAAGAGCCAAATTTTTTATTCAGTAGCTTCAGAAGAATTTACAAAAAATATACAACAATATGTCATTTTGCCAACCCCTTCTCATTACAATTCTTGGGTTTTTATCGAGGCCCCGACCCTCTATGTTTTCAAACATTCCACGATCTGCAAAAGCCACCTGGATCAATACTAGAAAGTTGCATTGATGGGACTCTGGGTGAGGTGCGCGACTGGCCACCATAACCACTGAAATCTTCTTCTTGAACTGCTACTTCATTGCTAGTTGCCTTAACTACGTCTCTAGATATAATGCGTGAGTGGTTGACATGCTTGCTGGAATCTTCCTCTGAGACTGCTGGTTCACTATCGCTAGCTTGTCATGCATAAAGGAATGCATTTATGACAGCCTATACTGCGTGTTGTTTTTTTTTTGGTCGCAATATCGTGACATGTCGCGATATCGCGACATTCTTTTCTTTTGTCTTCCTACTTTTGCCTTGGTCATGATATCGTGACATGTCATGATATCATGGTGTATTTCCATTGCATACCCATTCTTCCTCTTTGGTCATGATATCGCAACCTATCACAATATCGTGACGTTTCTCTATCACACCTTTGTTCTTTAGTTTTGGTCGCGAAATCATGACATGTCATGATTTCTCGACCTTTCGTCCTCCACGCCTTTTCTCCCTGCTCTGGTCACGATTTCGTGACCTTCTATCCTTTGCACCTTTGCTCCCTGCTTTGGTCACAATTTCATGACCTTTTGTCCTCCGTGCCTTCGCTCCCTACTTTGGTCACGATTTCACGATGTCGCGATTTCGTGATGTTTCGACCTCCGTGCCTTCTATTGTCTTAGCGACGTCACGATTTTGTGACATCGTGATTTCACGACGTTCCATCCTTTGTGCCTTCTGCTGTCTTGGCAACATCATGATTTTGTGACATGTCACGAAATCATGACATGTCGCGATATCGTGACGTTCTACTCATCGCATCTTTTTTCCCTGTTTTGGTTGTGTTGCGATATTGCGACACATATTTTTATTTGCAAAATACTTAGAAAAATTTTGTTGATGCAAGATTGCTCTGCTGCCACCGGATGCTCCTGCATCAACCATCCTTGAAATAAATGACAAAAATGAGGACCCTATACTCCAAAATCCAACTCAAAGTCCTACCATACCCATTAATCCTTCCCTAATACCAAAGTGGGCTTGCACCATAGTTCAAGAGGCCACTTCTTTCATCCAAAATCTTCCATCATCCAGATTAAGCAATTCCATGGGTTTTGGTCTTGTATGTCAGTCCATTTTCGTAGATCCTCAATCCTTCAAAGAATTAACTAGTTTAAAAGAATGGGATGATTCCATGGAGAATAAATTTTATTCCTTAATCAAAAAAAACTGGGATCCAGTCCCTCTAGCCAATGTAATAAAATTGGTTCGATGTAAATGGATTTTCAGAACTAAGTACGGACCTAATAGAAAATTTGAAAAACACAAAGCTCGCTTGGTAGCTAAAAGTTTCTCACAAATTGAAGGCATTGACTATTCTAAAACCTTTGCACCAATTACAAAAATGGATTCCATTAGACTTGTACTTGCACTTGCTGCTTCCCAAAAGTGGCCTATTTTTCAAATGGATGTTAAAAGTGCTTTCTTAAATGGTGACTTAAAAGAGGAAATATTCATGGAATAATCTCCTGGATTCACTAAAGACTCCTCCCTTGTTTTTATACTAATAAATTCTCTCTACAGTCTCAAAAAAGCTCGTATATTTTGGTATGAAAAAATGGACTCCTTCCTTCTTTCCTCAGGATTTTCTCATAGTGAGTTTGATGCCACAGTCTACATTTGGAGAGGTGAAGAAAAAATCACCATACTTGTTCAATATGTTGATGATCTACTACTCACTGGTAGTGACATTTATCACATCTAGACTATCAAAGACTCCATTTCTAAGAAATTTGAAGTGGTTGATCTAGTTTTAGCTCATTACTTCCTTGGGATTTAGATAACTCAAACAGATGCAGTAATTTCATTGTGTCAATATAAATACACTCTAGAAAATTTTCATTAGTTTAATATTACTGATTGTAAGCCATATTCCACACCTTTTTAGTTTGGAGTCACTCTAAGTACTTCCTAAAATCCCTTCTATGCGATGCCACTCTCTGTAGATAGCTTGTAGGAATTCTATTATACCTCACTCATACTCACCCAGATATCTCATATGCTATTGGCTTAATATCTACATTATCACATCAACCTTATTTCATCCATTGAAAAGCAACAAAAATAATCCTCCACTACTTGCAAGGAAATACTCACTTTGGGATCTTATATGAGGGAGGATCCATGGATATCATTGGTT
This sequence comes from Wollemia nobilis, assembly GCA_028583015.1. Taxonomy (NCBI): domain Eukaryota; kingdom Viridiplantae; phylum Streptophyta; class Pinopsida; order Araucariales; family Araucariaceae; genus Wollemia; species Wollemia nobilis. Next base: position 13,149,925 of record JAQPPZ010016436.1, on the reverse strand, counting down.
TCATAGATTCTGATTGGGCAGGTTCATTTGAATCTAGAATTTTCACTTTTGGCTATGTTTTTTTCTTGGTTCTTCACCTATTGCTTGGTCATGCAAAAAACAACAAGTAGTATCATTATCATCTACATAAGTAGAATACAGGGCAACAATTTTTGCCAGTCAAGAAGCTCTTTGGCTTTGTCATATACTAAAAGAATTTTATTTTTTCCATGACCAACCCATTACCCTTTGGTGTGACAATCAAAGCACAATTCATATTGGTTGTAATCCAGTTGAGCATCAGTACACCAAGCACATTGAGATGCACATGCACTTCATTCGAAAGCATATTCAACAAGGGGATCTACACTTGGAGTACATTCTCATAGAAAATCAAATTGTAGATATCTTCACAAAATCCTTTCCTTATCCATGCTACATTCAGTTGCAAGAGAAACTTGGGGTTAGGCAGATAAATTAGAAGAGTGCATAGAGGTTTTCACCTCTCTCTTCTTCTTATTGTTCTTTTTCTTCTTGGAAGATGGTTTTTTGCCATGTGGATTTTTCACCATATCTCCTATATTAAAGTACATTATACATGAGTACATAATAAGGACATATTATCGATACTCATTATTTTTTTTTTGTGTTCAATAGAGGATAATATTCGCCATCCGAATACATGCCTCTTCTTATTCTTCTTCTTCATCTTGAAAGATTATTTTTTCCATGTGTTTTTTCCATTTTAATTATTTGAACAAATATCAAGATATTGTCAAGAATGTTTACAAGACATATATCCCTTCATCATAATGATTACATAGCATAACTCCACATATTATATTCATAATACTTCTCATCTCAAAAAAAATATTACATTTCAGTATTTAAATACATTAATGGTTTCTAGTCTCATCTCTTCCTCAAGATCTTCCACTTAAGATATCTCCTCCAATGGACTTAAAGTATTTTTAGGGATCATGACAACTCTTGAATGCATATGCAAGCCTAACATGCATTATGTAAAAAAAATATACAACAATGCAAGAGCATGCATCATTAAAAGTAATACCAAACAAAAAAAATGAGAGAATATCATACTTCTCTCAATCATGGATTCCTTAGGTACTCAAGCCTCATATATATCCTAGAAAACATACTAATAATCCTATAATAATAACTTTTCATATATTGCTCTATTTTCCAAATAGTACCAATGGAGTATCACTTCCTTAATAACCAAATTATAATTACTATTGACTAATAAACCACACATTATTTAATAAATATTACTATGACAAAAGTCTTCAACATTAATTAATAATTTTTTTCCTATGACTTATTTCACTATTAATTGATTCCATAATTAGTGTATCAATATAAAAGAAACAAATATTTTATTTAGTCAAATATATGAAGGTAGTAGTTCATAATATTAATTGGTAGCTTCATCCCTAATACTTTAAAGATAATTAATTAATTGTATGGTTAGTATTTAAATGCAAGTAAACATACATATAAAATTTTTAATGCAATAAGAACTTATCATGTTTATTGCTTTAATTTTTAAGGGAAAAGAAAACATTAGACATACTTACTATATTCAAACTGCACGGATGGTTTTTCAAAAGTTGCACATATATCTAATGCAAACACAAAGAAAAAATGTGAGTTTCAAACATTTAAGGGGTTACATTCAGTTTCCAAGATAAATACTAAAATGTAAACCAAAAAGGAGTTTAATGTAACTAATTGAACATATTGCCCAATCCCTAAGAACTCTTTAAGTAATAAGGGCACAATGAAAAAAATGGATGCTTAAACATTCATAAAACAAAGTGTTTGCTTGAAACTTGAAAGATCTAACCCACTTTTACTTTTTTTGGGGAAACCAGAATGATAGATGAATCACCATCTAGAGATTGTTTTACTACTCTAAGAGCTTAATGGAAGAATATTCACAGATCTAAAGTTTAATCCTTTAAGAGGGTCCATTTGTGGAATAACAAACTTAGTCACCCAACACAAAAAAGGAAAATATAATGATAAATATTAAATGAACTAAATGTATAAAACAATTTAGATATGACTATGAAAATCATAAAAGCATACTCTAAAAAAGCATATGACCAAGCTAGGTAACTTATTAAACTTGACTCCTTCAAACAATTGCATACCATATAATCTATCCCTTAAGACTATATAACCCCCTTGATTATGCCACACTATCATGAAAATACTATAGTGCCCTCCAAAAAATATACAAACATTTCTATTGGTAACCTTGTGGAGCCTATCTGGTATTCAAAACCACACCAATTTGATTTCCAAGATCAACAACTATGATGAGCTCTATATTTGGTGACAAGATAACATTGCATGGATAAAAATAGAGTTGCAATCCTATACTGACTTTAAAACCATGTAATATTCCTAGACCCAAAGTTTAATAAAATAGCAATGCACATACATAACCCAAAAATAATGTAAAACATTTACATTCAAGCCATAAGTCATATTATAGAGTAACACAGTAAAAGCATTGATAGCCAATACACAAAATATATGTGTTAATTTCTAGCAATATTAAAGAGAAACTAGAAAGAGAAATACCTCCACCCAAGTATTTCTTCCCTCATCAAAACTTCACCTTCCAAAAGTTCACCTTCCAAAACTTTATTTCAACTCTTTGATCTTCCTTCGCTAGTGATCCTAAAAACATGGCAATCCAGAATTCAAATAACCTTTGGAGAAGCAAGGGAGTCAAACTTTGGGAGTGGCTTCTGCATGCATACATGCCCCATATTCCCATGCTCTTTCATCAATCCATTATATCTTTAGGGTAACACTTCAAAATTTTATGTTGAAATAATTTCCAATGTTGCCAACTTTTCCAATGTTTCTATTTTCCAAAAATATTAAAATATGACATTATTGAATGCTCCTCTTTTTACAAAGTAATGCTTAAAAATTTACTAATGCTGTTAGAGTTAATATTGATAAGTAAATCACTTATTCATATCATTAGTCCATTACTTGTTAATGCTAGAGGTAACTACTAATATTAAGATAATAATAATAAAATAAATTTCCTACCTCATGGAATTAATTTTAATCATTAATATTATAATTTAATATTTTAAGTATCATTAATAATACTTTATTGAATAAATCAAACCAAACAAATTCCATACTTCAAAATGCATGCAACAACACAAGGGATATCACTAGAAGCTATCCTTACACATACTAAGATGCAAGTAATTAATATGCATAAACAATATGTTTTATTAAGCAAGAGGCTTTATGAAAATTGTAATGTTATCTCCTGTCTACTAAGGATCCCCTATGCAAAATTCAAGGGTTCTTTTGCTTTTATAGAAACTTCCTTACTCAATGATTTATTTTAATCAACTATATGCAAATGCTTCTACATATGGGTTTTACCCTTGTGATTGTTAATGAGAATTCATGCATCATTTCCCTTTTCTCTCAACTCTAGTGGTTATCCCATACAATTACACCCATGAAAATACCTAGTTTGGTAACTACCAAATTCATCAGTAATACCGTATTCTAAAAATAGCATAATCCAAATTTAGAAAGCATAATGTACAACTATCAACTCATCTTGATAGAATAAAATAGGATCATGAATTTTATCAACACATCAATATATCAATCAAGCAATAAGAAAAATTCTTGCCAGGGTGGGTCATTATAGTATAAAATTATATGCTAAAACCATCCATACCTAATGATTAAGAAGGATACCCCAAAAATAAAAATGACACATATTATCATGAAGTGTATAGTTTATTTATTTTTATTATTAGTTTTTTTGCAAAAGATACAACACATCTAACAGTAAGTTAAAAAATAAAATTTAATAGTGCTCTTGTTGATTAGCCTTTTCATGGTCGATGACACTCAAGGAAAATGAAATCTGGTGTGGACATTCTCGTAGAATATGGCAAGTATGCAGGTATAAGTCATATTAACCAACAATTATTCCTATAAATAGACCAAATAGGGAGAATTTTATAGTGTCGATATTTAATGTATTTGAGCAAAAATATCTGATAGGAATTATTCTAAAGAATGTACCATGTTTAATTTTTTTTGTATATTTACTATTTTGTAAATATGGACAAAACATAAAACTAATGAAATAAATTGAATGGATGAAGAAGATATTCATATATTACATATGCATTGACAAACTAACTGATGTTGGATACTCAATCTCTTAGACTTAGGTGCATACTTGTAAAGTATATTAGTGTTATGGCACATGCATACGATAGATCCATTATCTAGGAGGTAGAATTTAATGAAAGACTCCAAACAATAATGATATTGCCTTATAATGGATACAATCCCATAACCTGCACTTAAAATATTGAGAATGTTCTATGGCACTATGCAATCCATTATAAAAGATGAAAATCCCTCTTGGGATAGACTTTTTACAAATTACAATTTATTACAATATATGCTTGGTTTTCTACAACATTAGGATATTGAGTAGGGTAAGCATGGCCAGGATCATAATTTATTCTATTCCAATGGTATAAAATAATGCAATGATAGAGGGCGTTCCAATTGGAGTAACTTTTCCTAGTAGCAAAGAATCATAGTCCCATATTACCATAGTGTATGATTTGATTACATTATGATTTAAATGACATATTTGGACCTCATAAGATGACAATTTCATAAGATAGTGGTGTCATTTGATGGTAGTGTAAATATCTTATTATATAAGATGGTAATATGAAAGACTATAAGGGAAAAGATAGAAAGTATTGACAATAAGGTTATGTTGGAACAATACTTCAGCCCTTTTATGACAACATTATGACATGATGACAAGTAAAAAATAAACTTTATGATGAAAACCCATTAACAAAATGCACTTCCTTAATGATAAACTTTATGATGATAATCCATTTATGTTGTGCATTTGCCTAATGGAAAACATTTTGAATACAATTCCTTGAATGGCTACACTTCCCCTATTGGCACTCACTTCCCCAAGGGGAGTTATCCTTGATGGTACTTCTCATGTTGGCACACATTTCCTTGATGGTAGTTTCCTATGATGACACATAGTCAAAAATTTTATTTCATTTACAAGATGACAATGGGTAAGGAAAAACTTCTTCCCTCTCTAATGATGGGTAAACCACAATATTCCTCTTCACCATCCAATAACTCCGAAATAAAAAACAATCACAACATACAAATGGTACTATTTTCCATGATGATAATTTATTCAAATGGTTCTTAGCCCTAATGATAATAGTTGGTTCATGTGACAATGAGATTTATATGAAAATTTATGTCATATATAATCTTACACACACTAATCCAAGTAGACTACAACATATAACTTAAATAACATAAAGAAAAAATTATCTAAACATGCAATAACAACCCAAATCAAGAACGTATTAGCAAAATATTGTTCATATATTTCCTATTTTCATTGATAATACAAGGTTGAGATTTGAGACTCCTCTTTTTCCCTCTTCTACTCTCCAAAAATAGTTACTAAACTATTACTTTTCAACTTCCATGAGACATATTCTCAATAGTTGTCTAATGGTTGGTCTTTCAACTTTACCACTTGGATGCTTCTACGTGATACTCACCAAGAGGAAATGTTCCATGAGCTCTATCTCATGAATTTATATTGTTAGAGTATATTACATTATTTAATATATACATTAGAATGTGTAGGATATGTACATGTGATAGGTAAAGAAGGATAAGAGTCTTTTATACAAGTGGCAAGGAAATAATCCAAATATCATAAAGATAGCAATAGCTAAGATTTTAATGGTTTATATTGTAAAGCTATATTATGGAGACACAAATCTGCAAAATGTATATGATTTGGGAGCAAAACTCAATATTGCATAATCTTTTATTTCATAAATAATACTACGAGTATTTTCTAGCATTGTTAATATATTATATAATATTTTCTACATTATTTATATTTTGACGTTTAATATAAAATTTAAATTCTCATTGAATTTAAATAATTTATAAAAAATATTATATCTCCTTTTTAAATTTGCACTAAATCTCTTGACCTTTGGCCTTCTTCCTAGATATCAAATAACAACTTTGACAAATTTGTTCCTTGACGAAAAAACTTGATATTAATGTTGACTTCATTTCTTGACATCAATGACAACTTTAACTTTTAGGACTTAAAATGTCCAACATTATTCCCCTTTGTCAATGATGGCAAACCAAAAATATTTTACCGAAAACTTAACTTCTTCTTCTGTGCTGCTCTCCCTAGGACACTACTCCCCCTAACTCAATGTTATTTCAAATATCAAATCTCTCTCCTATAATCAAATATTTCTCCCCATTTGAAACCAATGAAAAAGAGTCACCTTGGGGGCTTGGGGCTAAGAATGAGCCTCTTAATATTAGCCCCTCCTCCCACCTTCTGTTAAGGTGGTTAATTCTAGGGTGGGAGTATTTTTACTCCCAAAAAGCACTATTCTTTACCTTTATCCTCTTCTATTATTTTCTAAATTTTTGGAATCCTCTGATTGTTTCTATCCTTGTCTATGTTCCTATCCATGTCATCATTCTTGTTCTTGTTATTGTTCCTATTCACATCCATATTCCTATTCCTGTTCCTGTTCATATCCATGGTCTTGTTCCTATTCCTATCCATGTTCCTGTTCCTATTCCTGTTCCTGTTCATATCCATATTTTTGTTCCTATTCCTATTCCTATTTATGTTCAGGTTCCTATTTATACTTATCTCTGGAATGTATGATCTACACCATTTTGTTGTATGCCCATCATTATTGCACTTATAACACTTAATGTTATTATTCCTTAGAGGTGCAAATGCCTTAATATTTCTCCTAGTGAAGCCATATCCTCTTCTGTCATGAACCCTACAATTCATTGCCTTGTGACCAAACTGATTATATGAGTAGCAATAACCATGGAAATGTTGTTCATTCCCATATTCTTGTATTTCATGTGTCCTACACTATGAAGCCATGTGCCAAATCCTATGACATTTGACCTCGTTGGTCTCCTATTTTGATTATTGTTCCATCTGTATCTTATTTGTGCATTGTTCCTATTGAATTCACTATTGTCCAACCCATCCTATGATGTCTCACTTTCTTTTACATTATCTTTTTTTGCAGTATCTTCATCTAAGTTTTCTTCTCCTCCAAAACTTGAAGTTGACTCTCCTTCCCTTTTCTTTTGAACCTGTTCAAATCCAAGACCTATTTTTCTTAATGTAGATTTTTGTGTCTTGATGAACTTATCCAAGTTCTTTGAGCTATTTTTAAATACCTTCATATTGATCTTGGATTCCTCTAAATATTATTTTAGTAGTGCCACTTCTTGTGCTAACTTCTCATATTCCAAGATCTTTGCTTCTAAATTATCTTTTAACTTCTTTGCTTTAGCTTTTGATTTTTCTAAATCCTCTATAAGCGATATTCTTTCTTCATCAAATCCTTGAAACTAAATTTCAAGTTTAGAGTGTTGCTTCCTTACCTTTTTTATCGTGTCAAGGGAATAAATGAGTTTTCCCTTGAGATCATAACTATTCTCTTTTGAATAATTCTCTATTTTTTTGCCTTTGTCCACATCATTACTCTCTTTAGTCTTGTATTCTATAGGATCACTCACTTCTTATTCTAATGCCATTAGAATATTTTCATCTAGTCCTTCAAGTGCATTCTCATACTCATCATAACTAAAACTATAACCATCCCTTGTACAATCATATTCAAGATGTCCAAAGTTACCACATCTAAAACACTTGAGAATAATTGAAGTTTTCTTAACTAGTTCTTTTTCTTTAATCATAAACAAAACTTCATCTCTATCATTGTATGAAACACTAGCATAACTATAACTTGAGTACTTACTTGTATTATCCGCATAGTAGCTCCTATTTTTTCTTTGAAATAATTTTCTTGTATGCTTTGTCCATCCTTGCATTTCTTTTGATTCTTATCCTGCCTATATATTTTTAATTCCCTGTAACTTTGATCCTATTTTTCTTCACTATTTTTGTTATTTGGTTCTTTCCAATATGTTGTAAAATATCTAAACTTTCCATAATTGAAACACTTAACAAATCTTAGATCTATGGATCTTCTAGAACCTTTATTTCTTCTACCTTAATTAGTTTCTTCATCACTGGATGAATCACTGCTTGATTCTGACTTCTTACCATTTGTTTTCTTGATTGCTTTGAATGCTACTTCCTTCTAGGGAGTAGGATATTTTATTCTTATCTCAAAATATGTTAGCATACCAAGCAACTTATCCCTTGTCAAAGTATCGCCATCCAATGAAATTTCTATAGCAAAATCATGTTCATTGAATCTATTTGGAAGAGATCTTAAGACTTTATCACAAACATCTTATTCATAAATATTCATTCCATGTCCTTGCATATCATTAACAACCTCATAAATTCAAATTATATAAGCATTGATGTTTTTCTCTTCATTTATTCTCAATGTTTCAAATTGTCCTTTGATATTTTGTATCTCTGCTTTCTTAACACTTTTATTTCCTTCATATATACCATGCAATTTATCCCACATTTATTTTGTAGTTCTACAATGCATAAATTTCAAAGAATCAGTTCTATGCAAACCTCTCACAAGTGCATTCATTGATTTTGAATTATAGTGTTGTAGAAGCTTACCTTCCTTATCTATAGGGGGATTGATTGTTGGATCATATCCAAATTCTACTACATCCCAAACTTCATTGCAAAGTGCCATTAGGTAGATCCTCATAATCATACTCCAATACATGTAGTAATTTCCATCAAAAATTGGTGTTGAGTTAGTTGAGAACACCTCCTTAGGATCCATTTTGTTCTTGTTAGATTTTACTTCAAGCTATTAAACTCTTATGAAGGAAACTGCTCTAATACCAATTGAAGAACACAAGCTTATACTAATGGGGGTGAACAGTATAATAGCACTTTTTACTTTTCTTTCCAAATCAATATTATGCAATGTATAAATAGCAATATCAACAAAAATAACCAAAGCAATTCACAAATCACCATACATAATAGAGACACAGATTTAATGTGGTTCACCCAAAGATGGCTACTTCCATGAAGAAAATAATTCTTCTAAATATTTCTCAAACAGTATCTTGGAAATACTTCCCAATTACAATGTTTATGGAAATTTTTCCAAAGGATATGCTAATCCCTTAAATCTATTTTTTGGATCTCTATCCACAGGATAACTCCTCTACTATGGCTGATGATATTATAGAAGACTACCTCCACTACATTGGCTTGTGGATCTCTCTCCACTGAATACTATTATCCCCACTCAAAAGACTTGTTCTCACTACCCTATATGATGGATCTCTATCCACTAGAGACTACTATCCTCTATGATCTATCACCTCCAAATATTTGTCTCAAATATTTACTAAATACAGTCTAGTCAGTATAGCACAAATATTCTCAACAAGTCCACTAAAATCTATACTAAACATAGTACGTTCAATCTAGAATAAATTTTCTCAATAAGTCCATTCAAATATGCACTAAACACAATCCAATCGATCTAGCACAAATATGCTCAATAAGTCCACTAAAATTTGCACTAAACATAGTCCAGTCGATCTAGCACAAATATTCTAAATAATTCCACTCAAATATGCACTAAATATAGTTCAATCGGTCTAGCATAAATCTTCTCAATAAGTCCACTTAAATCTGCATTAAACATAGTTCAGTTGGTCTAGCACAAATATGCTCAATAGGTCCACTTAAATATGCACTAAACATAGTCCAGTCGATCTAGCACAAATCTAATCAATAATTCCACTCAAATATACACTAAACACAGTCCAGTCGGTCTAGCACAAATTTGATCAATAAGTCCACTCAAATATGCACAAATATGCTAAAAAATATCACAGAGAACTTGTCCCAATAATCTCAATAAGTCCTATCTAGAACTTAACCAAATCTATATTGTAATCTTCCACAAAAGCTCACACAAAATCAGTCCACAAGTCTTATCAAAGACTTACCTCAAATCTGCTTAACAAGTCCACACATAGAACTTGTCCAATCTCATAGAAGCATAAAGAGAATTTTTAGAGACTCAATATTTTCTATTCTTAATGTACAATCACTTTCTCAACTTTCTCTATCTCATAGAAGCATAAAGATAATTATTAGATACTCAATATGTTCTATACTCAATGCTCAATCACTTTCACAACTCAAATAAGAATATAGAATAGTTTGTTTTATTGAACTTGAATAATCACTTTATACAACCACTTGACTAGGCTCAACCAACTCAACTCAACCAATTACTTAATGAAACTTCCCTTTCTCACAAACCCTATTCCAAGCATATATCAACCAAATAAAAATATTTCCAACAATTCTCAACAACAAATTTCACATAACAATGATACTCATGTTATTTTCAAACCCTAGTTTAAGTTATTTGCACAACTCACTTCAACAACAACGCTCATAAAAAACTCTTCACATAACAATGATTCTCATGTTATTTTCAAAACCCTAACTCAATTATTCACACAATCCAATGACTTCAACAACTATGCTTATCAAACAAGGTTTTAATCACAACTCTTAATTCCAAAAAACCTTGACGCATTAACTCAAGCACTTTTAAAAAGGAAACCATAATAAAATCCTTTTCACTCTAAACTTTATTTTGTAGTAAGCAATAAATCAACTCAACCAAGAAAAAATTTTCCCATACCTTTTTTTTTGTCAAGAAGTTGATCTCACAAATATGCTACACTCATAATTACTTCTTTGCCAATCTCAATAAGGATTAGAAGATAATAATTTCCTCAAAAAAACACAATGCAAAATGATATCAAAATTACACCTTATCACTCCAACTTAAATAATATTCAATACCTTCACAATAATTTTCTTTAACACAAAAACCCCTTATTAAAATTAAACAACCCTCAAAAGTCTTAATCCTTCAATATGCCAATATAGTAATTTAAGACTTTATCAAAAATAATTAAAACTAAAACTTTCTTATTACTCCAAATGATAATATTCAACTATCACCACTATCCAACAAACACCCTTTCTAAAAAATTCCACTAACAATCCTTATACCTCCAAACATAGGCAAATAACAAAAATTTAATGCAAAATATTTACCTTACCTTCGGAGGGATTCAAACCCTCAATAATTTCCATGACATGCGCCTTACCACGGCTCCAACATCCAGATGAGATACACACTTTTTTGAGATGGAGGAAGCACCATGTGCTTCAAAATATCTCATGCTCTTGTCCCTTTGCAAAAATGTGTATCTTTGACACCTTCAACCAATACGCCTGCCAATGCACACCATCGTGTTTTGAATGTTGGCTTCCTTACCAAAAAATGTTTTACCACCTGCCCACTTGCCACTAGGCCAAGCTTCCTGGTTAGACTTCAACCATTCAATGTCTTGCACTTAGTTTCTATTCACTGGCAATTCAAACACAAAAATCATAGTCATTCTTTCACGAGCTCTTCACTTTAAATAATTTGTATGCAAAATAATCGATCGAGCAAGGATAACGTTTAATACCCTTTGGCATAGGTATTTATATTAAATTTCTCCATGCTTTGTAAAACTTTGGCACCTTTAAAGCTTTCATTACCATGAGACGTCGACGAAGATTAGAACCTTGATAAAGTGCTTTGAATATTTTAAACTCCAAGCCCATCTTTGGGTAAAGTAAAATATTAAATATTTTACTTTGGGATTTTAACCAAATTACTTTAATATTATAATATCAAACATTATAATATTATATCCTTTTAAGCATTATAATATTATTGCTTCCTTCATATTGCATTCCATGGTGTCAATAATATTTATTTATAAAATTTAAATTCTCATTGAATTTAAATAATTTATAAAAAAATATTATATCTCCTTTTGAACTTTGCATTGAATCTCTTGACCTTTGGCCTTCTTCATGGATACAAAATAATAACTTTGACAATTTTATTCCTTGACGAAAAACCTTGATATTAATGCTGACTTCATTTCTTGACATCAATGAAAACTTTAACTTTTAGGACTCAAAATGTCCAACAATAGCTTCATACATAGATAGGACATTTTATAGAGGCCATTCTAGGGATATAAGAACATCATAGGACATTTTATAGAGGCCAATATTTGAAATATAAAATGTGAAAAATGATTTAACTACTTACAACAAGCAAAGTAGCAAAATGGATATAAGTGTCTATATAGAACAACAAACTATTATAATGTGCTAAATATAGATTATCATGAACTTATAAGGTACAAATGTAAGAACTCACAAATTTCTCATAAGGAACTATAACAAAGCATTCATAAATCTCTCATAAGGTGCTACAACAAAGCATTCACAAAGAGCTTGTAAAGCACTATAGAAAAGAACTCATACGGTGCTACAATACATATTCAATATGAACTAGAAGAAAATACATAAGGTACTAATATATAATCTCATAAGGCACTAGAAGGAAGAACATAAAGAGCCAGGAGAAAATAATATGTGATGATAAAAAAAAAAGCACATAAGATACTAAGGAAGAAGCACATAATCCACTGGAGAAGAATAGTAGGTAATCATTGAGTGCTAATTCTAAGTCAAAAGCAAGCAGAGCAAGTCAAATAATGTGCTATTATAAAGCAAGCCATAGAATGTGCTCTCATTAGAATGTTATTTGAGTTATAATGAACATACATCGAGCCAAATAATGTATCATTGTTCTATAATGAATAAAGAAACCTAAAATCAAATAAACATCAGGTGATAGGAGGTAGGAAAGTGATTCATTGGAGTTCTAGCCACCAAAGAAGTTATAGCAAAAAATAAGCCACCTAAAGCCAAGATGTACAAGGTCACCACCAGGAGGAAATATTTGCTCATTCCAAGTGACACAAAATATGAACCAAGCAACAACAACAAACTAGAATGAAGTTAGGATAATTATGGAATAATGAACATTAAAAAACATTAAAAATATTTCACCTAACATTGCAACTGGAATTGAGTTTATGAATGAGGAAAGAAGCAACTATTATCTCGTTAATGCATTCTCAAGTAAATAATAAACATTATAAATTAAGTGCATATTAGTTTTTGTTGGAATGAAATAAGTTTAAATATTTTTCCAATTTCGAGTTATAATGTTTATGTACTTTATTTTTGAAATATTAGATTGTATTTGAAATTTTGAGTAATAAGGTTTATTTAAAAAAAAAATATTGAAATTTATTAAATTTAATAGAAAGTGAAGGAGTTATAAGGAGTAAAGTTTTTAAATTTTTTATATTTTAAGATTTCAAGTGAATTGAAATTATTTTGGAAGAGTTTGAATTTTTTTAAACTATTATAGAAAAAAAAAAAAACATTAGAAACTTTGAATTTTTTAAAATTTGAAATTTTGCAAATTTGTTTATGAGGGAGTCAAAAGGAGTACTACATCAAAGGTCTGGAAAAATTAAAAATTCGGAAGTATATTCAAGTATGGAGATATACAGATTTCAATTTTAAAAGGAAATTATGATGGATTGGTGGTGTATTGACTCTAAACAAAGTAGGCATATGACTAGAAATAAATAATTCTTTAACATTTTGCAATAGAAATAAGAAAAACCAGTTATCATAGTAGATAGTATGTCTTATGAGGTCAAAGGAATAGGATATGTCCAAATTGATTTCAACTTATGGACCAATTTCTAGTTGTTGAATTTAAAACTATTAAAGATAAAAAAAACATGTCTTATTATAAACATTGTACAGTTATATCTTCTAGGTCATATTAAATAGTTTGTTTATTCTAGAGATATTATAAAATAAGGCTCTGTAAGTGGAGATTTTAAAAATAAGAGAACTTTGGCATAAAAGGCTAGGACACAGGGGTGCATCTTCATTAAATGAGATGATTAAACATCAAATGGTTAAAAGACTACCAAAAAATTCCTGGGAATCTACAATCTATCTATAATGTTTAGAAGGGAAACAACATAGAATACATTTTAAAATCAATCAACATAGAACTCAAAAACCATTGGAATTAATATATTCAAATTTATGTGGTCCAATGAATGTCACTAATATTGGAGGATATGGATATTTTCAACTATTTGTTGATGATTACTCTTGGAAAATGTGAATATATTTTATGAAAATAAAATCTAAAGCATTCAATTATTTCAAACAATTCAAACTACTAGTGGAAAATAATAGGAAAGTCAATTAAAAATCTTCTATTATATAGAGGAGGTGAAATTTTATCAAAATAATTTAACTTATTCTTATAAACCAATGGTATAAAAAGACAACTTACCACAACATATTCACCATAAAAATATGGTATTGTAGAAAGAAGAAATATATCAATTATGAAAATGGTTCACAATAAACTAAAATAAACTCATCTTGATTGTCAATATTGGGAAAAAATAGTTAAAATAGTTATATACTTCCAAAATAGATCACCTACAAGGATACTGAGAAATGTTACTCCTAAAGAAATATGGACAGAATAAAAACCTTCAGTAGAACAATTAAGAAATGTGTGATGTAAGTGAAGAACACAAGCTTATACTGAGAGGGGGGGGGTGAACAGTATAGCACCCACTTTTTACTTTCTTTCCAAACCAATATCAATTAGTGTCCTTAATTGCAATAACCAAATATATTAGTGTGTATTAAAACATAGATAACAATAGTAAGCAAGAGACCAAATCACCACGCACAATTGAGACACAAGATTTAACGTGCTTCCCCCAATGTGGGGTAGTCCACAAGATAATATCCTTATAATATTTCACAAATAAATAGGGATCGTTATCCCAATACAAATGATTACTTTGATTTTCTCAAAGCTAGACTATCCACTAATCTGCTTAGGTGGGCAATCTATTGATATACTCAGCTAGGTAATCCACTGATCTGCTCAACAAGGAAATCCATTCATCTACTCAGCTAGGTAATCCTAATCTACTTAGGTAGGAAATCCACTGATCTACTTAGTAAGGTAATCCACTAATCTCTTCAGCTAGGCAATCCACTGATCTGCTAAGCTAAGCAATCCTTATCTGCTCATATAGGCAATCCACTGATCTCCTCAACAAGGCAATCCATTGATCTACTGAGCAAGGAAATCCATAGATCTACTTCAACAAGCTCACCAAGAAATTGCTCAAAATATGCTCCAGTAAGCTCCCTAAGAACCTGCTTAAAATTTGCTCTAGCAAGATCACTAAGAACTTGCTCAAATCTACTCTAGCAAGCTCACCAATAACTTGCTCAAATATGCTCTAGCAAGCTCACCAAGAACTTGCTCAAATATGATCCAACAAGCTCACCAAGAACTTGCTCAAATATGCTCAGCAAATCTATCCACAAATCTATCCCAAAATCCTTCTCAAAGGCTCAATCAATCATGCACAAAAGCTTCCTCAAATCTATCTATAAATCTGTCCCAAAAGCCTTCTCAAAGGCTCAATCAATCATGCTCAAGTAGCACTAAAATCTTATCCACAAATCTATGAAGGCAAGGCTCAATGATGAACTCAAAAATGAATGGCAATGCACTCTTCAATGGATGACAACAATGATCCATAATGATCTCAACTCAAATCAGAATATAGAATAGTTTGTTTTATGGAACTTGAACAACCACTCCACTCATTCACTTGACTAGGCTCAAACAACTCTACTCAACCAATCACCACAAGGAACAACTTTTTATCACAAACCTTAGTTCAAGCATTAATAAATCAACTCAAAATGTTTTCAATAATACTCAATAATAACTTTCACATAACAATGATACTCATGTTCTTCTCTAACTCAAGTTCAAGTTCTTTGTACAAGCAATGGTCTTCAACAAAAATTCTTATAAAACAATGTTTAATCTCAACTCTCAAACAAGAAAACCTTGAAGCATTAAACCGATCACTTTAAAAAATGAAACCACAATCAATCCTTTTCTCTCTAATGATATTTCAGAAATCAACCACCATAAACAAAGTCAATGGAGAATATTGTTCATACCTTTTTGATGCCTTATTAGTTGTCTACTAAATCTGCCACACTCAACAAACTTTCTTTTTCAAATTTAAATAAGGGTTAGAGATATTGATTAATAACACAACAATAACATCCATATAACACCTTATTACTTCTAATCAATAAAATATACTATGTCTCCTCATGAAAGAATTAATCCCCTTTGAAAAAGAACAAAGCAACCTTCACTTTTGAACCCCTTTACAAAATCAGAAATATCTCTTTACACACACCTTATTTCTCCCTCTAAGAAAGTTAATCAAATAGCCCTCGAAATAATATTTTCAATGATATATAATATGATATACTTCCAAAAATAAAATCACTAGAAATATCTCTTTTTCCTAAAGTGCATCACAACCCTTATTTCTCCTAGGGAAACTTTAGAAAAAATAAAATATTAAAAAAAATTAACTTGCCTTTGTCTTGACGAGATTCGATCCCTTGATGCCTCTTTGCTTAGATACTTAACCATGACGAAGCTGTCATTGGGCCACATACCCTCACGTGTTCAAAGGGGCATGAATCAAAACAAATACCTTAATATTCTGCACCCTTCGAAAACTTAAAAGTGCTTTGAGCGTTTCAACATAGCAAGCATCCCTGATGGGACTCGATCACAAGACCTCTTGATTCATACACAATGCATGAACTGCTAGGCAAAATGTGCCTACGCGCTTGGTTATCCTCCATGAACATTTTATAGACACCAAAACAGCACCAATCCGATTATGTGACTGCAAACACTGATCGCTTTGACACACACAGCCCCTAGGGTAGCCCTTAGAGGTTAAACAGTGGTCCTAACCACTTTTGCAGCAATTTTGTAAGGTTAGAAGGCAATTTGGCACATTCAAGCACTTTGCTTAGTATCCGTCCCACCCAGGGACGAATTCAAATTTGGACCTGTCTCACCCAGGGACGAATTCTGAATTCGCTCTAGGTTAGGACGAATTCTAGGTTCAACGGGCAAAAAGAAAAATGGTGCCAAGTGGCAACCGAGGACAGTCAATTAATGCCTCCTGCCTTGCATGCGTGTGTAGGTGGGCAGATTGGACGTTAGAGGACTGTCACAAGGGCAGTCATGGAAGCCCAAGTCATGGAGGACTTTCCTCCCTCATGGAAAGGCATGACTGCCATATGGTGCTTATGCATGCCTCTCCAAAGAGACCCCCTGGGTCTATAAATTGGTGAGCTTCATCACCCAAAAGGAGACAAGTGCGAGGCATTTTCAAGCAACGAAGTGCTACCAAATTGAATACCACATTTTACCCTTTTGATTCACCTCTTCCACATCCTTGATCTCTTTCGCAAGAGAGGTCATTGGGTGGCTATTGGAAGTGTGAATCCAGATCCAAAACCCAAAATTTGACCACATTGATCCACCAATTCGCCGACAACCCATTACAAGAGATTTTGGGCCCATCCCAAGTGGATTGGTGCCAAAATAAAGTTCTAACGGTGGGTAGCCTACCTGGGCGCCCCGCACTTCTTAGTTTTATTTTAATTTGTTCTTTTGTCACTTGTTTATATTCCATTCCATTTTATGTTGTTTAGATAGTATATAATTTTGATTTTAGAATGTTTTGATCAAATCATATCATGTTTTTATCGCTTTTGTTGTCCTCACTAACTTGTAGACAAGCGACGTAAAATTCCCATTGATGGAGGTCAAATTGGGGAAATCCGACCGTCTGGGTCATCCCAAAATGCCCCCAATTAGCTAACCTCTATGTTTTTAGGTCTTTTGGAGATCCTGAGACACAAAATTTGGGCAGCATCACTTTGGCGCTTTGTCGCAGGCGAATTTGTCCTACCTGGGGATGAATTACAGTCGAATTCAAATCGATGGCATTTCCCTGACTGTTTTGATGGCAGTGGCCCTGTGGTAATGTTCTCTGGTCTCTGTCAAAATTGTAGGTTATTTGGAGTCATTTTATTCACCGGTTTAGCTAACCTTATGCATGCATCCTCCATTGGTTTTTAAGATCAAACGTTTCATCTTTTGTCACAGGTGCTACTAATGACTTGTTGTGTCTTTGAACGTAGGAGGAGCAGCAAGAATCAAGGATTCATCAACACCAGTGGTGACAACATGTTGGCCTGCCCATTTCAAATGTGGGCACGTGGAAAGAGGAGCACTAAGTCATGATTGTAACCAAAACACTTTTAATGCTCCTAGCCCCTGAAAAGGGAGGAGGCATCTTTGTAACCGATATTACGAGAGTTAAATAAAAAGGGTTGTGCCTTCTATACTTTCTTTTATCTTCGTTCAATTTGTCTCTTTCATTTCATGCATTTCACATTTTAGGACTTAAGCGTTTGTTTGATTTTGAATGCGTCGCATTAATATTTCTTTCTTCCGAAATCTTGTGCTTTCAGTGGTGATCACGGTGGGACTCTGTCCCTTGATTTTTGAGATCAAGAAATTGATCAAAAATTTGTGTTTTTGTACTTACAGGTACCATTTTTTGAACTTTGACTGTTATTCATTCTTGCCTGTGGCGAATACCTTACTGTAATTTGTCTGACCCTGAGACAAATTTTAATTCGTCTCAGATAGGGACGAATTATGTTTTGGTATTCGTCTCACCCAGAGATGAATTTTTGTCTATGCAGTTTTAGGGCTGAGAGTCAAAAAATTCCTTTTGGGAAAAGAAGAGGTAGGGGTTTTTAACAAGCTTCTGTCAAATTTTTGTTTCTATTTTTTGATTTTCAATTTTTTGTATGGCTTAGGGAAAGTTTCCTTTTGTTTGCCTATTTCATTTTTTTTATAAAAAGAACCAGACACACATCACGTGGAATTTTTAAACCAAGGAGCTGGTCATAAAACCCTAGCCCTTGATCAATACCAACAGTGGGTTCATCACCACCTTGGCTTGATTTTGCATCCATTACCTCGATTGTCACTATTGTTAGACGCAAATCCTGATGAAAGCTGACCGAGTGTCGCTGGGGTGATTCCCAACACGTGAGGATAAGTCTTCTATGGTAGGTGTCATAAACAGGGAAATCCCCATTTCGTATCGCCTATGTTCCACATACCATCTGCTCTCACGTACCTATAGTTTCCATCATGTAAGGGCGAGTATATAGAGAGGTTGGTATATCGTTCTGGCAATGGTATATCGAAGGGGCGACCAATTTTGGGAGCCATATGAGCCAAAATTTTGCATTTAAACGGTCTTCACAAAAAAATTTCAAAAACAAAACAAAATCATCAAAACACACTAAAACCAGTCTAGGACACACCATTAATCTTTAAAAGAGATAATCATTGCTTTGCATGTGTGTGTTTTTTTTTCTGCTTAGTGTAACAAAAAAAAATTAGAAAAATCATAAACCAAAAAATAAAAATCTAGGTAGCTTGTAGAGAAGTATCACAATGGTGTTCACCTATAGCCAAGCCCAATCACGGGTGGATGCTGCAAGGAATATCCAAGGAGGCACAAGTCGCCTCCAGTATAGCCCCAAGGATTTGGTCACACTACCTTGGCGGCCTGACACACAAGGTAGTCCCTTCCATGCCCTGACAAAATGGGACTATAAGGGCACCCCTTCTAGGGGCACTCCCTGCCAGAATAACACCCAACACACACCCATTTAGGAGAGGTATACCTGTGGTAGAACTCCCTTGGACACCCTCTATAAGAGGCCACTACGCGATGAAGCGCTAGAATGGCAGGGGGTCCATAAGGGGGGCCACATGACTATGCCATCCCTCCTACACCTCACATCATTGTTAGCAACAATCGATCAAATCCAGAGCACACGACTCTTCAGGCAGGGCGAGCCAACTCTGTTCGTCCCTTTTTTACTTATGAAAGAGAGCATGAGGAATACCCCTACCTTCCTTGAGAGCAATATACAGTATGGGAGCAATACGCCTCCGCACCTTCTATCTATCAAGACCACTCACTAAGGCCAAAGCCTCGGGGGAATGTTGCTACCCCAAATAGAGGGAGGTGACCTATAGAGATCTCGGATCACCATGATCGAGATAGATATGTAGGAGAGGCATCTAGCCCTTCTAGACATGAGACAATGGGACCAACTATCTTAGAATTTGCCAAAAATGTCACCCGTTAGGCGCAACTCATGCAACTTGAGCTAGAGCGACTACAGTTATAGGAACTGTACCATATTAACAAAGAGTGCCTTCAGTGCCAGAAGGATTAGTTGTTCCAACACACTATGCAAGAGAGGACTCCAACCCTGCACATGCATAAGACAAAAAATTATGAGAGGCACAACCCCTGGGTGTGAGACAAGTCTCCATGACATTATCAAGCACCGCCCCCAATGCCTCCTAGACATGAGCGAGAGGCCACTCCTATAACCAATGATGGGTGCCTTCCTTAGGAACCCACTCAGGTTTATGGGCCACCCTTAGAAATTCATCAAGAAACCTCTAAGGAATCAAAGTGAGAAGAAGAGTGAGATGAAATGCCCTACCAAGGCATGGGGGGTGCTATATTGCCACCACTCCATAGGCCCCAAGTTCCTCAATAGGAACCAACCAAAGAGGAGGAGCTCAAATCCCCCAATACATGCAAAGCGCTAGAGCACTTCGAGTCAATAGAGACCAAGATTTTGGAGCTCCCAAGGCCCAACTTACATGAGGCTCCTTTCAAAGAGGATGAACCTCTAACCGTAGGGCTACCTAATGATGTAGTCTTCCATGTCTCACAATCACTAGATTTTGATGAGCTGGACTCACTTTTCGAAGGTGAGGATAAAACAGAGATGGCCCACAACAATCACATGCGACAACATCAACACCCCATGGATATTGATGATGCACTTCAATAGCTAAAAATAAGGCCAGGGCATGAGTGGCACGTTAACCCAACATAGTGGAACCAACTATTGAATCCACCACTTTGGGCACACAAAGATCAACTTTCGCCCAGAGACCCCATAGCAATATCAGTATCGAGGGTAGAATCTGTCCTCCTATCCATGCATAGGGCCAATCCATTCATGCCAATACCTCCAGATCCAGATCCGAAGCACAAATATCATCAAGCTAGGGGTACATCTATCCCCTGAAGAGCAAGCCAAAAGCTCCAAGGATTATCGCAATCACTTGGTCACCCCAAAAGCTCCAAGGATTATCGTAATCACTTGGTCACCCCAAAAGCTCCAAGGATTCCCGCAATCACTTGGTCAAACCCAAAAGCTCCAAGGATTCCTGTAATCGCTTGGTCAAACCCAAAAGCTCCAAGGATTATCGCAATCGCTTGGTCATCCCAAAATGCTCCAAGAATTATCGTAATCTCTTGGTCAACCCAAAAGCTCCAAGGATTATCGCAATCACTTGGTCATCCCAAAAATCTCCAAGGATTATCACAATCTCTTGGCCAACCCAAAAGCTCCAAGGATTATCACAATCTCTTGGTCATCCCAAAAATCTCCAAGGATTATCGCAATCGCTTGGTCAACCCAAAAGCTCCAAGGATTATTGCAATTGCTTGGTCACCCCAAAATTCCCCAAAGGTGCCTACAAACACTTTGGTCACACCAAAAAGCTCCAAGGATTATCGCAATCCCTTGGCCACCCCAAAATCTCCAACGATTATCGCAATCACTTGGTCAAGAAAATCCAAAAACAATCAAAATCATCAAAAAAAAAAATCTACATTTCAATTTCATATATACTTCAAAAATCAAAATACAAAATAGCTGCATAGACACTGCATCCATCCATTGCATATTGTTGATCGCACAAGGCAAAGGCACCATAGACTTTCATTACTTGGAAAATCCACCACCTTTCACGTTTTCCATTTTAAACAAAAGTACACCACAATAAACACCATTCACCATTTCAGTGGTTGACTAAAAGTATCTAGTGGTTCGTCATTTAGTTGTATTTAGATCTCTAGCCAAGAATTGTACAAAGTCAAACGGATGTTACAACGATAGAGTTTTACTTGAAATACACCTTGGTACGTAGCATCCCATCACAAGTTCAAAAGCACATAAAAACAATTTCCAAGTTGTGTCAATGAAAGATGAAACCTATAAAGCAGTAATCCAGGTCACCATAAGAGAAACAATTATCTTGCTCATCCCCCTATGCAAATGACCCAAAGAATGCTAAGAGTTGGCAAAAGGACAAGCATCTTCCCTACCCAATTCCCCAAGAATCCCAAGTTCTCAATAGTTGCAAAACATCAAAAATTTGCAAAAGTCAAAACACCAAAATTTGATATCCCATAGTGCATACATCAAAAAGCACATACAATAGTGATTCTTATCACTCGAATCCAAATCCCTTGCTCAAAAAGAAAAACACAAAAATAAATAGTGATTTTCATCACTATAAAAGAGCAAGTACCCCAATACAAATGAAGAAAAGAAGGGAGTTGAACTTGAATCTCTGGAACTCTCAGCATTCAAAAGGTCATCAGATAAACCTCAGTATCGGTTTGGTTGATAGCCTATCAGTCACTCATGGAAAACCTCCCGCATGATGATATATCTGCCACATTAACTTGTGTGCAGATCAATGTTTGCATGTGGATGAGCTAGCTTATGGTATCCTAGATTGCATCGCAGATTAATCTGACTAAATACAACAAAGGAGGTAGTGGAGCTAATTAGGTGATCTTCAGTACATGTTTGGTTGATAGCCTATCTAGCACTGGTGGTATCCTGACCAACACCACAAAAATGAACTCAATCGCACACACAGGGATGTGAAATAACTTGGTCAAAAATAAGCAC
Source organism: Wollemia nobilis (assembly GCA_028583015.1). NCBI lineage: Eukaryota > Viridiplantae > Streptophyta > Pinopsida > Araucariales > Araucariaceae > Wollemia > Wollemia nobilis. The sequence continues at coordinate 13,127,079 of JAQPPZ010016436.1, read as the reverse complement.
GATTCATACCTTGTTCAAACATCTTGTAAGACAACAATACAATATTTGCTAGTTAGTTAAACCATCTGAGTCTCAAAAACACTTAGCTACATTCTACACAAACCGTTGCATACAATCCATCCCTATATCACCTTAAAAAAGAAAAGAAAAGAGCAACATATATACACAAAAGCATTTACCACAGCAATCACCCAGTACACAAAGCCATAAGTCTTGTATAGTCTATGGTGCCAATACAAGGTTATCAACAAATCATTTCATCCATTCCATTACTTATCATATAAATCAACAATATTCACATTTATAATACCATATGCATACATCAATATAAAGTAGCATGCATCCATCAACATCAATCATTGTGCATAACATGAAATTATGACATATACACAAAGCAAGAAAATCAAAACAACAAAAACAACAAATATCCACAAACAATAGCAATAAAAGTGTCGAACAAAGGCACCTTTGCGCTTGACATTCAATGGCATAGAAAACTAATGTCGGGGTTTACATTGTCACTACCCTACTCCCGAAGAAGGCTACCATAGCTGGACCGCTCCACGGGAGGATGAATTTTTGACAATTTAATCCCCAAATGGTGTCACAAAAAAAAAAAAATCAAAACAACAAAACAACAAAAAAAATGCAACACAAACACACAGCAATAAGCATTGCCGGACACAAGTGCTCTTGCACTTAACCTCTTGGCATAGCAAAAACGATGTCGGGGTTTACATTGTCACTATCCTACTCTCTAAGAAGGCTACCATAGCCGGACCGCTCCACGAGAAGATGGATTTTTGACAATTTCACCCCCAAACGACATCACAAAAGGGTCAAAACCCACTCAAAAACAACAAAAAATGCAACACAAACAAACAGCAATAAACATTGCCAGACACAAGTGCTCTTGCACTTAACCTCTTGGCATAGCAAAACTGATGTTAGGGTTTACATTGTCACTATCCTACTCCCTAAGAAGGCTACCATAGCCGGACCGCTCCAAGGGAAGACAGATTTTTGACAATTTCACCCCCAAACGACATCACAAAAGGGTCAAAACCCACTCAAAAACAACAAAAAATGCAACACAAACACACAACAATAAAAATTGTCGGACACAAGTGCTCTTGCACTTAACCTCTTGGCATAGAAAATCGATTTTGGGGCTCAAATTTTCACTCTCCTACTTCCCCAAGAAGGCTACCATAGACGGACCGCTCCACGGGAAGATGGACTTTCGACACTTTCACCCCATTATGGCATCACCAAAAGGGTTTTTACCCACCAAAAATAGGTCCAAATGTCGAGAAATTGCTTAATATTTAAATGGAAAACATCTAAAGACAACCTCACCTAAGTTATCGTGTGTCAAGCGACTCATCGCTTTTCTCATGGCAGTCATTCCCTCATCGATTCGTCGCTTGAGGGGGTAATCACACTTAGTCACCAATCAAAAAACACACACCCAATTAAGAAAAACGGCATGCATTCAAAGAATCATTGACAAAGACAATCATGCTCTTGCTTGGGGTAGCAAACAAGCAATAATCACAAATCGATCACATGCTTGGCATTCATGAATCATGAATTCGAGGTTCCCCCATGGATAAAAGGTTGCGTCCTTTGCCTATTCATGACTGATCAATGTCCAAGCTCAAGTCACACCTCACCAAAATAGGTTAATACTTGAAATCAAATTCCTTAGCTCATCAGAAGCAAGGATTCAAGAATGCATGCCCTTTCCATACTTGGGGCATCAAAAGTTGGTTAGGTTACCAAGAAACCCTAATAATTAGTGCTTTGGTTATCTATTTTTGCTCAATGTTGTGCCATGCACAACGCATCTCAAAAAGTGACATCTGTAGACACAAAAATAACACCAATCCGATTATGTCACTACAAAAACTGATCACTTTGACACACACAGCCCCCAGGGCAGCCCTCAGAGGTTAAATAGTGGTCCTAACCACTTTTGTAGCAATTTTGTAAGGTCAGAAGGTAATTTGGCACATTCAAGCACTTTGCTCAGTATCCGTCCCACCCAGGGACGAATTCAAATTGGGATCCGTCTCACCCAGGGATGAATTCTAAATTCGTTCTAGGTCAGGATGAATTCCAGGTTCAACGGGCAAAAATAAAAATGGTGCCAAGTGGCAGCCGAGGACAGTCAATTAATTCCTCCTGCATTGCATGCGCGTGTAGGTGGGTAGATTGGACGTTAGAGGACTGTCACAAGGGTAGTCATGGAAGTCCAAGTCATGGAGGACTTTCCTCCCTCATGGGAAGGCATGACTGCTACATGGCGCTTATGCATGCCCCTCCAAAGAGACCCCCTGGGTCTATAAATTGGTGAGCTTCATCACCCAAAAGGAGACAAGTTGGAGGCATTTTCAAGCAACGAAGTGCTGCCAAATTGAATACCACATTTTACCCTTTTGATTCACCTCTTCCACATCCTTGATCTCTTTTGCAAGAGAGGTCATTGGGTGGCTATTGGAAGTGTGAATCCGGATCCAAAACCCGACATTTGACCACATTGATCCACCAATTTGTTGACAACCCATTACAAGATATTTTGGGCCCATCCCAAGTGGATTGGTGCCGAAATCAAGTTCTAACGATGGGTGGCCTGCTCGGGCACCCCACACTTCTTAGTTTTATTTTAATTTATTCTTTTGTTTCTTGTTTATAGTCCATTCCATTTTATGTTGTTTAGATAGTATATAATTTTGATTTCAGAATGTTTTGATCAAATCATATCACGTTTTTGTCACTTTTGTTGTCCTCACTAACTTGCAGACAAGTGACGTCAAATTCCCATTGATGGAGGTCAAATTGGGGAAATATGACCATCTGGGTCATCCCAAAATGCCCCCAATTAGCTAACCCCTATGTTTGCAGGTCTTTTGGAGATCCTGAGACATGATATTTGGGCAGCATCACTTCGACGCTTTGTCGCAAGTGAATTCGTCCTACCCGGGGACGAATTACAGTTGAATCCGTCCTGACCAGGGACAAATTATAGTCGAATTCGAATCTACAACGTTTCCATGATTGTTTTTATGGCAGTGGCCCTCTGGTAATGTTCTCTGGTCTCTATCAAAATTGCAGGTTATTTGGAGTCATTTTATTCATCGGTTTAGCTAACCTTATGCATGCATCCTCCATTGGTTTTTAAGATCAAACGTTTCATCTTTTGTCACAGGTGCTACTAACGACTTGTTGTGTCTTTGAACGTAGGAGGAGCAGCAAGAATCAAGGATTCATCAACACCAGCGGTGGCAACACTTTGGCCTGCCCATTTCAAATGTGGGCACGCGAAAATAGGAGCACTAAGTCATGATTGTAACCAAAAATATTTTAACGCTCCTAGCCCATGAAAATGGAGGCGATGTCTTTGTAACCAATATTGCGAGAGTTAAATAAAAAGGGTTGTGTCTTCTGTACTTTCTTTTATCTCCATTCAATTCGTCTCTTTCATTTCATGCATTTCACATTTTAGGACTTAAGCGTTTGTTTGATTTTGAATGCGTCTCATTAGTATTTCTTTCTTTCGAAATCTCGTGCTTTCACATTTCTTCAATAGACCTAAAATTTCGTAAACCTTTCACAAGCCTTTTTCACACACGCTTCAAATTCAACACACAGGATCTTTTTGCTTTCCAACAATCGCATTAATTCCCGAGAGCATTATTTTGATTAATAAACCTTAGGCATCCTTTTATATAGTCTTCTCCCTCATATTTTACGACGTCAACGAATTCCTTTTATTTTTAATTTTAAAATTAAAATTTAATTTTTAAATAATTTAAAATTTAAACTAAATATTTAAAATTAAATATCTCCATCATCGGGGCACATTTTTCGATGAAATGAAAAGCCAACTTGGGTTTTAATAAAAAATCATTTCAAATATGCCATCTATGGTTTTAAATAAAACCTTTTATTTTTCTTGCCTTGGTTTTCACAAAAACCCTGTATATATCCATGCTCTCCAAAATATCATAAATGATTATTTATGAAGTACTTCTATCACCAAAACTCAATGTGATCCATGTGAAATAAATGATCCATGTGACATCAATGAAAACATAAAATAACTCAAATTTCCAACAATCTCCCCCTTTGTCATTGATGACAACACCTCTAATGCAAATCACCACAATCACTATAAAATCCATCTTTGAGAATCAAATCTGCTCCCCTTGAACCAATACTCTTTATGGAGGCTGCTCCCCCTAACTCATAGCTCTTTTTGGAGGCTGCTCCCCCTTACTCAAATATCTCCCCCTTTGACATCAATTGCAAAAGTGACACTTATGGGGCTAAAATATATGACTCTTAAGCTTAGCTCCCTCACCACATTCTCTCTTAAGGTGATTAATTTTGGGGTGAGAGTACTTTTACTCCCATCTTACATTATTTCTTTCCTCTGTCAAATTCCTTCCATATTTTTTTGATATCCTTTTCTTGATGAGTTACTTGATCTTCTTGTCCTGGATATGTTTGACCTTCTTGCCTTAAACTTGTTTGGAATTGAGTCCTACACCATTTTGTAATATGTCCAAAGTTATTGCAATTAAAAAACTTGATATTGTAGCCTTTGGATGGTGCCCATATCCTAAATTCTTTCTTGAAATTATTTCCATATCCATTCCTTTCCTAAACCCTGTATTGTGAAGTTCAGTTTTCATAATAATTATGACCATGACTACTGAATTGTGTAGATCTAAAACCAAAATCATGTTGCTCATTTTCTTTGCATTGATAAGCTCTATGACCAATCCTATTGCATAAGAAGCAATATCCCTAAAAATCATACCTTCTTCCCTTGAATTTCCTTGTAACAAAATTAAACTTTTATCCATAGACCCTATAGTGTATAGCCCTGTGTCCAAATCCATTACAAGAAAAACAATGTCCTTGAAAAGCCCTTTGTTCATGCCTTAGTTCCTCATACCTTTCTTGACCATTATCCTTGTTATCATCTTTGAATTGTGCATTGTATCATTGAACCTTATTTGTAGTATCTAAATCCTCTTCCTTAATTTCTTCCTTGCTTTCCTTATCAAGAATTTATTTTCCTCTTGATCTTGATTCACCTATCACAAAACTAGATCCAAAATGGATGTTTGGAGCCATAGGAATTTTGGAACTTTCTTCATAAATCTTAGGTGCTTCCTTGCTTTCATATTTTAGAACTTCCTTTCCTTTTGAGTGTGATTCCCCAAACCTAAAATATGAGACCTTTGGTGCTTTGGAACCTTCCTCTTATTTCTCTTCATTTGTGTCAAATAGCAAATTGGCATCCATATTTATTGTCTTTGAAATACATGTTTCCTTCTTAGTGAAAATATCTTGACCTTTTGAGTCATGTGATGGATCAAAATTCTCAAGTATGAAACATCTCAATTCTTTTAGATTCTCCTTAACCTCTTGTAGTTGCTCATGGATATCATTGAAGTTTTCCTTTAGATCAATTGAGACTTATGTTTTTATTATAATATTTTCTTGTTTAAATTCTTCTATTTGGAGTGAATTTTCTTCTTCTACTTCTTTTATCCCATAGAAAAACCCTTCTTCATCTTCATTGTCACTAAGATCATTATAATCTTCTATAGCAAAAAATCTCATGATCTCTTTGATCATGTTTGTTTCCTTGATGTGTCATCTCATATTCACTATCACTGAAGCCATTGCAATATCCTGATCTGTGATCTCCTTGACCACACACAAAGCATTGTTCTCTTTCAACTTCTATTCCTATGAATAGATGTTCTTCATTTTCATCATATGAATTATCTCTATCACTATGATCTGAGCTATCACTTGCTTCTTCAATGTAGAAAGTTATATTTATCTTACAAAAACTTTTCTTCTTCTCATACCTGCTTTGCTTGTATCTATCATATTTTTCATGCTTATGCTTTCCATATTTTTTCTTCTATGACCATGTTTTTCATCATCACTATTTTCTTCATGTGGACACTTATTTGCATAGTTACAAAAATAACCACACTTGTAGCATTTGAATTTCTTCATATCCCTATAATTTCTTAAGTCATTTTTCCTTTTGATGAAGTTAACTTCCTCATCCTTATCTAAATATCTATATATCTCTAGATATTTCCCTTTATTTTAAGCCTTGAATGCAATTTCTTTCATTGGAACCTGATGATTACTTATCCTCATATCATAAGCTATGTGAGTTCCTTGTAGTTCTTCCATTGTTAGCTTGTTGATATTTATTGTTTCTTCTATTGCAGAAACCTTTACATCATACTTCATGGGAAGTGATCTCAAAACCTTTTGAGTAACATCTGATTCTTTCATATCAAATCCTAGACCTCTCATGGTGTTAGTAATCTCATAAAATCAAAGTAAAAACTTTGCAATATCTTTAGAGTCTTCCATTTTCAATTCTTCAAATCTTTTTCTATGAGTTTGCATTTTTGCAAAATTTACCTTGAAATATCCTTCATAGGTATTACATACCATGAACTTTGCAAAATCTGTCTCACATAGCCCACTCAAAATACAATTCATTTCCCTTACATTAATCTCAACCAATTTCCTAATAGTATTATCTGCCTCGGGATCACCTTCAACCTTATACTCTTTTGCAATCATCTGCCATACCTCATATCCTTGTGATATCAAGTAGTTCTTCATTCTCATGCTCTAGAAAGCATAATTTTTATGATCAAACAATGGAGCCTTACTTGTAGATGATCCATTCTATGAAGCCATCTGTGTTCTTGTAGAATCTACCCTCAAGCTGTTAGCCTTTTCGAAGTAACTCGCTCTGATACTAATTGAATAACATAAGCTTATACTGAGAAGGGGGGTGAACAATTATTTCCAAACCAATATCAATTAGTGTCCTTAATTGCAATAACCAAATATAGCAGTGTGCATTAATGACATAGATATCAATAGTAAGCAAGAGCACAAATCACCACGCATAATTGAGACACAAGATTTAACATGGTTTCCCCATGTGGGGTAGTCCATAATATAATCTCTTTATAGTATTTCATAAATAAATAGGGATCCTTATCCCAATACAAATGATTACTTTGATCTCCTCAAAGTTAGGCTATCCAATTATATGCTTAGGTGGGCAATCCACTAATCTACTCAACTAGGCAATCAACTGATCTGCTCAATAAGGCAATCCATTGATCTACTCAACTAGGCAATCTTGATTTGCTTAGGTAGGTAATGCATTGATATTCTTAGAAAGGCAATACACTGATCTGCTTAGCCAGGAAATCCACTAATCTACTCAGCTAGGCAATCCTGATCTACTCAGGTAGACAATCCATTGACTTGCTTAGCAAGGCAATCCACTAATCTGATCAGCTAGGCAATCCACTGATCTGCTTCAACAAGCTCACCAAAAACCTGCTCAAAATATACTCTAGCAAGCTCTCCAAGAACCTGCTCAAAATTTTCTCTAGCAATCTCACCAAGAACTTGCTCAAATCTACTCCAAAAAGCTCGCCAATAACTTGCTCAAATATGCTCCAGCAAGCTCACCAAGAACTTTCTCAAATTTACTCCAAAAAGCTCACTAAGAACTTAATCAAATCTATCCCAAAAGCCTTCTCAAAGGCTTAATCAATCATGCACAAAACCTATCTCAAATATTTCTAGAAATTTGTCCTAAAAGCCTTCTCAAAGTCTCAATCAATCATGCTCAAGTAGCACTCAAATATTATGCACAAATATACGAAGGCAAGGCTCAATTGTGAACTCAAAAATGAATGGCAATTCACTCTTCAATAGATGACAACAATGATCCACAATTATCTCAACTCAAATTAGAATATAGAATAGTTTATTTTATGGAACTTGAACAACCACTCCACTCATTCACTTGACTAGGCTCAAACGACTCTTCTCAACCAATCACCACAATGAACAACTTTTTATCACAAACTCTAGTTCAAGCATGAATCAATCAACTCAAAATATTTCCAACAATACTCAACAATAATGCTCACATAACAATGATACTCATGTTCTCCTCTAATTCAAGTTCAAGTTCTTTGTACAAGCAATAGGCTTCAACAACAATGCTTATAAAACAAGATTTAATCTCAAATATCAAACCAAAAAACCTTGAAGCATTGAACCAATCAATTTTAAAAGGGAAACCACAATCAATAATTTTCTCTCCAATAATATTTCAGAAATCAACCACCATAAACAAATTCAATGGAAAATATTGCTCACACATTTTTGATGCCTTATTAGTTGTCCACTAAATATGCCACACTCAACAAACTTTCTTTTTCAACTTTCAATAAGGGTTAGAGATCTTGATTAATAACACAACAATAACATCCAAATAACACCTTATTGCTCGTACTCAATAAAATACACCATGTCCCCTCATGAAAGAATTAATCCCCTTTGAAAAAGAACAAAGCAAGCTTCACTTTTGAACCCCTTTACAAAATAAAAAATATCTCTTTACACTCACCTTATTTCTCCGTCTAAGTAATTTAATCAAAAATCCCTTGAAATAAGATTTCCAGCAATATATAATATGATATACTTCCAAAAATAAAATCACCATAATTCTCTCTTTTTCCTAAAGTGCATCACAACCCTTATTTCTCCTAGGGCAACTTTAGAAAAAATAAAATATTTAAAAATATTAACTTGCATTTGTCCTTGATGGGATTCGATCCCTCGACATCTCCTTGCTTAGCACCTTAACCACGTCCAAGTTTCCATTGGGCCACATGCCCTCACATGTTCAAAGGGGCACGAATCAAAATAAATACCTTAATATTTTGTGCCCTTCGAAAACTTAAAAGCGCTTCGAGTGTTTCAACACAATAAGCATCCTTGGCGAGACTCGATCGCAGGACCTCCTACTTCATACACAGCGTACGTACCTCTAGGCCAAAGGTGCCTACGCACTTGGTTATCTTCCATGAACATTTATTCAATAGACCCAAAATTTCTTAAACCTTTCACAAGCCTTTTTTGCACACGCTTCAAATTCAACACATAGGCTCTTTTTGCTTTCCAACAATCACATTAATTCCTGAGAGCAAGATTTTTATTAATAAACCTTAGGCATCCTTTTATATAGTCTTCTCCCTCATATTTGATGATGTTTACGGATTCCTTTTATTTTTAATTTTAAAATTTAAATTTAATTTTTAAATAATTTAAAATTTAAACTAAATATTTAAAATTAAATATCTCCATCACCGGGGTACCTTTTTCGATGAAACGAAAAGCCAACATGGGTTTTAAGAAAAACCCATTTCAAATTTGCCATCTATGGTTTTAAATAAAACATTTTATTTTTCCTACCTTGGTTTTCACAAAAACCCTATATATATCCATGCTCTCCAAAATATTATAAATGATTATTTATGAAGTGCTTTTGCCACCAAAACTCAATGTGATCCATGTGATATCAATGACAACATAAAATAACTCAAATTGCCAATAGTAAGAAATACATGCATATCCCAAAGCAAAGAAGAACTAAACTAGATGACAAAACTATGTGGAATATTTTTTGGTTATGATGATGATTCAACAAGTTATAAAATAATTGAACTAATATATATATATATAAGTATAAATGTAGTATTTGACAAAGGAAACAAAAGTGTTATTAAAGAATAAAATATTGATTTAGAGGTAGTTCTAAGATTTATAGAAGAAGAATCAGAATCAAATATATATGATGAACAAATTTATAAATTTAAGACTACTACAATGCTATAAAGGAAGAACCAATATGGCTTAGAGATACACTTAAGGATTCAAAACTAGATAAAATTCTAAATCTCACTACCTAGTGTAAACTCAGCTACAAGAGACCAACAAAATGGACTCCAATCCCATAACACAAATGCAATATAATGGAAGAAACCTGTAAAATGATATTATTCTCAATCCTAAATTCACACTCATTCTCCAAAATAATTCAATCCATCATATAGCCACTGAAAACCAAAGAAATCCTAAAAATGTTTTTTTTCTAAAAACTGCAAAAAATGGAAATGAGTCGGATTACGCCCAAATTCGGTGAACACATCCCTCTTAAAATAATGAACCACACTCACCTAGGTGTTTTAGGTGAGTTAGAGAGGAGAGGGTAATCCTCCAAGGGAGGTACCAGGTTCGAATCTCCACCCTACCAAAAAGCTGAATTGGGTATCCAAAATCCAATTGATAATGTTGGTGCGGGCAGGGTTGGGTGCGACTCTCAGGTGACTTTGATGGTGTAGAACCCCCTATTTTTGGTATCTCAGATCAAGGTGGATCTGCAAGGGGTTTTTCACTTTAAAAAAATAAAAATAATAACAAACCATACGTTAAAATATTAGGTCTCAATGTAAGGTATAACAAAATATAATAAACTTCTAACATTCAAAAAATCCAAAAAACCTAGGAACCTATTCTAAAAGCTAATTTTAGGACACTATATGGAGGATTTAGGTCTCGAAAGTATGTTTTTTGGAGGTTGAGGCACACCAAAGATGATCTTGATGTAGAACACGCACATGGAACCACTTGCTAAATTTCAAGACAAATGAGTGTACGGTTCATATATTATGGCTCCAGCAATGTGCATCATTCTACTCTAGTGAAAAATAACTCAACTCTTGTGAGTTCAGCTAAATTGAATTCCTGTAGCTTCTGGTTATCAACTTTCTTTAGCTCTGAATCTAAAACCTAAGTGTTATTTGACTATGGTAATCCTTCCCACTGAACCAGGTATCTATTGTAGCTCCCATGTCTAGTGGTGATCACCTTCTTATCGATCACATATGCAACTCTATATTTTTCTTCTTAGGCATTTGTTGTGCCCAATTTACTATATATTGTAATTCACCATCCTCGGAAGTACCAGGGTACTGAAATAAATCAAAAATGTTAAAAACGAGTGAAATATCAAATTCATCTAGCAAATCCACTTTATAGGCGTTATTATTGATCTTCTTCAAAATCCCCCATGGCCCAATTTTCTTAAGTTTTAGTTTGTTATAGGTCCCATTAGTAAATATTTCTTTCCTAATATGAACCATGAACATATCACCCTCTTCAAACACATTCACCCTTCTGTGTGCATTAGCAGACTCTTTGTAGTGAGCATTACTACTTTGCAATTTTTCCCTCTTCAAACTCTTTCCCCTTCGTGCACTCAATTATAGAGGCAAATATACTACTGAAGTTCCTGATGAAATTTATGTAAAATGTAGCTAGGCCATGAAAGCTCCTTACTTCTATTATAGTTCATGGAAGAGGTCATTCTAGAATCACCTTCACTTTCTCATCATCCATCCTCATGCCATCTCTTGATATTACAAATCCTAAAAACACTAAACTATCCCAAAGAAATCTACATTTCTTTAGGTTGACATATAATTTCAGGTGTAAAAAATGCTCTTCTTCACTTTTACTATAAATCAAAATATCATCAAAATACACAACCATAAACTTACCATTATATTCCTGAAGTACTCTGTTTATCAATCGCATAAATGTACTAGGTGCATTAGACAACCCAAATGGCATCACCATCCACTCGTACAACCCAAGTTTTGTCTTAAAAGTTGTCTCCCATTCATCCCCTTTTATAATTCTGATTTGGTAGTAGCCACTTCGCAGATCAATTTTATTGAAGTATTTAGCTCTAGCCAATCCATCCATCATGTCATCCACTCTCGAAATAGAATACCGATACTTTATTGTGATATTTTTTATGGCTCTACTATCCAAACACATCCACTAGTCACCATATTTCTTTGGGGTCAACAAATGTTGGAGTCGCACATGGACTCATATTATCCCTAACTAATCCCTTCTTTATTAATTCGGTCACTTGCTTACTCAACTCTGCATTATGTGTCGGGTTCAATCGATAAATTGCCTGATTTCGAAGTGGTGATCCAGGAATAAAATCTATGTGATGTTGGATATCCCTCTTTGGTGGTAGCCCATATGGTAACTCCTCTGGTGTTACATATTTATATTCACTTAGAAACTTAGTTGTTTTTGTAGGCATAACCACTTCCTCTCTTTCTATTTTTTTGGTTGTTAAGGCATGACAAAAGCTAGCGTCCTTGATCTCTACAAGAAATTCCTTCATCATCAACAAGCTCTCACTCGGTCCATCCTTCTTTAGAGGTACAAGAACTACCTTTACACCATCCTTCTAGAATGTGTAAGTATTCTTTCTCCAATTATGGTTAGTATCCATGTTGTACTGTCAAGGTATTCCCAACAGAATATGACATGCATCCATCGATATCCCATCACACCACACTTCATCCTTGTAAGTGCTCCCAATTGAAAATTTAATTAAACACCTCTAATCTACTATTACCTCATTCTCCTTATTAACCCATGATATACGATATGGATAAGGATTTTTTTTGCATTCCAAGTTCATTTTATCAACCATGACATTTGATACCATATTCTCATAGTTACCACTATCAATGACAATGTGACATACCTTCCCTCTTGATGTACACCTTGTTCTAAAGATGTTCATTCACAATATATAATCATTACCATATATTGTCTACCTCTTCATTTTTCTCTGCACCTTCTCTTTATTAGTAACAATTAGCATCCTTATCATAAGTGCTTCCCCCATGTCATCAAAAACTTCATCCTCATACTGCTCTTCCATCTCAACCAGATTAACCCTTCCTTGTTCTCCTTTACCCCTTTCTTATACATCATGTTGGGGACACTCAAATACTCTATGCCCCTCCTCACCACATCCATAGCAATTATACGATCTTCTTGGATCATTCTCATTTTGTCCACCATCGTAACCTCTACCTCGTTGGTATCCTCTTCCTCTCAGATTTTTCCCATATTCTTCTTGTTTAGAAGGTATTGAGTATTATCCCTTGAGAAAATTAGATCCACTTCGACCCTAACCTGAAGAGGATGTTAATCCCTTCTTACCTCTTATATTAACCCTTTTCAATTTATCCTCTACCTTGAGGGCCATTTGATATGCATCCTCCACTATAAGAGTGTGATGCATGCTCATATCATCTTGGACAACAAAACTTAGGCCATTTACATACTTGGCAGCCTTTTCCTCATCCATCTCATTGTGCTTCACGTGAATGGATAGCTTGTAGAATTCATTAGTATAGTCCTCAATACTTTGATCCTTCTGTCGGAGATTCTAAAATCAATAAAAAAAACTTATATAATGGAAATATAGCTCCATAAAATGTATTTTATCATAGAGAAAAGCTCAAGATTGTATAATTTTTTATTTCATGAATAACAATGAGAGTACTTTTTAGCATTTTTAATTTATTATATTATATTTGCTACAATTGTTTTCAATAATTTTACACAAGTTTTTATGATGGGTCCCGGTCCCCTCATACTGAGTGGGGTTTGAACCTTGAACATCTCAACAAGAGGCCAAATACCTTACAACTGTAGTAATTTTATATATTCAATGTCATCATAACACAGTCTATATAATATTTGCTACATTATTTATATTTTAATCTTTAAAGTTGTAGCTTTTATATTGAGGTACCTATGATATTTTATGGTAGTAAGGCTTAAAAAGCCTATAGATCTTCTAAGCTATCACTCTTTTAGATTAGTTGTATTCACAAGGCCAACTTTGATATCTTTTCTAGACTTCCTCTAATGATCAAACCTCCTCGTATAGAATGCACTCAATATTATCTTCATCTTGTCCCATTATCTCACATCCATCCAACCACAATCACACATGCACTTTATTGAAAATTCCATCTTGTTGCCAACACCTTCATTTGGAGTGATCATGTCCTTCACAAATATCACAAGGATGTACATTCCAACACATAGTTGCAACATATCTGATGCAGGAGAATCCAACAAAATTTTGGAAATTTTACTTTTTCCTAAATTTTAGTGCATTTTGTTGGGGCCATAACTTCTCAACCGTAGCTCCGATTGACGTGAAATTTGACAGGGAGTTAGTTGGGAGAGTTATAAACAAATATGACTGCATTGAGTCCTATTGGTCCAAAAAATCCAGTTTTCGGGGCCAAATTCCATCATATAGTGCCCCGAAATTAGGTTTTAAAATTACTTACCTAGTTTTTTATGCTTTTTGAGCTGTTCGGAGGTTAATATATCCCAATGTATTTAGATTTAGGGCTTGAAACTTTATTTTTGGATTTTCTATTGTAATAATGATGCGCACCCCAATTTTGGACCCCATATGACTCATTTCAGTTTTTAGGGTTTTTTTTTGCTATATAGCCATAGAATGAGGGTTTGTGGGGGATCTTTTTCCAAGTTTCTGAATGAGAATTGGTTTGAGAAAGTTTGGCTCTCCATCAATAGATAATTCTTCCATAATGACTGTAACAACCCATTGTTGAACATTAATTCCCTATACTATTCTCTCTTCTCATAAATTTAGTCCCGCTATTTTTTTGGACCTACATACCCAAGGTCTTTATTCCTTGGTCTTATTTTTAACATTATGGATATATTCACATATTTTTGATATCTTTCGAATCCTTTTCCATTGTACCCCATACTTATTTGCCATACTTATTCTTTTGCTTGCCTCTATCCTTTCCTTTTCATTCTCCATTTGTATTGAATTATCATGTAAGATCGATTTGAGACTAGAATCTATGTGATGATCCATGCTCCTTATCATTGGAAACTCATATTTTGAATAAATATCCATATATTATTCTGGAAATTCCTTCACCTCATGTGGATTTTCATCTATCATGTCCACTATCCTTTCTTTTGTGGGTTTAGTGATGAAAGTAAAACATGCTTTGTTCTTCTTCTTTCCCTTCAAGAGTTGAGTTTTTGTATCGTGGCATATGGTAGGACTATTATCCACTTCTTTCATTTTATCCTTAAATGGACTTAATGTATAACTCTTATAATCCTTCTCAATTGCATAGGTGTTCTCCCTAACATCATGCAATGCCTTCTTATCAAATTGCCATGGTCTTCCCAACAATACATGACAAGCATCCATCATCATAACACCACATGATATCGCATCCTTCTAAGATCCAATTTGTAAATCTATCATGCATTATTTTCTTACTAAAATTTTTTGTCTCTTTTGTAACCATGACACCTTATATGGATTTGGGTTTTCAATCTTCTTCAACTCGAGTTTCTCCATAATTTTTGTTGATACCAAGTTATCAATACTTTTACTATCAACAATTACCTTACAAGGTTTACCTCCAGATTTATAAACAATTCTAAATAGGCTTCTTCTCTGCTTAGGATTATACACCTCATTTTTTGATTTCAATATACCCTTTCTATCATAAGAAAGTGTCATTGTTTGGGTTTTTCCATGTGCTATAGTGTAGCAATATTTTCTTCATGTACTTATACAATCTAGTTTGGGCTTCCCTTCCATGCATACTTGTTTGTTGTACTTGAGGGCATTCAAATAACTAATTTCCAGCTTCTCCACATCTATAACATTTTATAGAAAAACTGTGACCTCTACCTCTACTATATCCTTCTTGTCCTCTTCATGGTTCAACTTTTTCTAAGTAATTCAATTGGAATCACTTTGATAATTACTAACTTCTCCTTCTTGTAAATGTTGCCCTATATCATTATTTGATTATTCTCTTCCTTAAGTGGATTATTCTCTTCTTGTCACATTATCCTGTTGCATATTAGTATACCTATTCAATAGTTATGATTTGAATTAGATCAATTTTATCTTGTATGGACACCCTTAGTGAATTTATGTATGTTGCTACCTTCTCCTCATAGTCTTCAATATGATCAACTCTAATGGTCAACTTATAGAACTCCTTTGTATACTCTTTCACTCCTGGATCATTTTACTTGAGGTTTGGGAGTCTTCTAAACAACCCTATTTGGTAATCAAAAAGAAAAAAATTATACTTAAATTTGATCACAAACTTATACCAAGTTCTAATTTTATCCTTCTCCCTCCATTGCCTCTCTATTTGGACATGATACCACCATAAGGATGCATGGCCCTTCAACTTTGTATAGGAAAAATTCATCTTCCTTGTTTCACTTTACAATATCTCTAAATAGAGGAGGAATACTCTCTACTTCATGGTGGTTATTATAGCAAGTAGCCCATTCCTATTGCTTTATTCCATCTTCCAAACACCTAGATTGTTTAGAAAATGACTCAACAACTGTAGTCATCATTTACGGACCATCATTTTATTCCTCATTTTTAGGTAGGTGGTAATATTTGGTCATACTTGGATGACCATTATTTAGGTGACTTTCTAGACCCACTAGGGTTCCACTATATTATTGCCAAGGAAGATTAGGTTTCACATTAGGCACACTAGATATATCATGATTTTTATTCTCTCTTAAAAGCATAATATTGCAATACTTCTATAATGGAGAAAAGTGATAAGGAATCATAAGAAATAATATTTCTAATGTATCGCTTAGTTTTGTATGCATATTTATGTTATTTCATATATGTGGTTTATGATAGGCTTTGTAAGGGCCTCTGATGGGCCCATTTATTTGGATATCTAGTCCCGTTCTCTCTGAAATTCCTTCATATTATAAGGTATCTCTAATGATATCTAATAAGCCATGTTTAATGTGATCTTATCTTGCAAGATACGGTTTGATCTTGTAAAAGTTGATGAAATACCTATATAAGCATTATCATACTAATGTAAAATTTAGCTCTTTTATAGCCACATTAGAACAATAATTTTAGTAGGCAAGTCTACATAAATAAGTTACCGATAGTTTTATGGATAAAAACACTTTGGAGACCCTAAAAATGCAAAACATAATATTTACTAAAGATAGTATTTATCTAGTTATATATTCTCATAGCGAAAATTCATATCTGTCCATGTTGACATATTAGTAGAAAATAAAACATAAAAGGATAAGTCATATATATATAGTGTGTAATTTGTAACTTAGAAGGTGAATCACCATATTTTTATATCGGTGACCTTCCATATTCAATGCTATAGTTTTTTATAGTCTATTATTTTTTAATTGCACCCTTTTTCATCTTTCTTTACAATAGTTAATTTTATGGGTTTTAGATTGATGGTCGATAGAATTTTTTAGGTTTTTGCATAAAATAAATTTATATTTTATGAATTTTATAAAATAAATTCAATTCATTTTTTGACTTAGATATTTTAGAACTGATGTAGTGTATATAAAATAGGTATTTGTGTTAATTCAAAAATAAACAAGAAGAGGTTGAACAATTTTATTCTTCATGAATAGTCAACAGTATCTTGGGTAAATATTAATGCATGGATAAGTCCTCCAACACCTCAATAAAATTATCATATGGTCCATAAATATTCATGGTGCTTTGATGGAGGATGGCTTGATGCATGTTTTACCAAAAATATTTGTATAGGGAAAAATGATCATTATATAAAAATTACTAATATTTCATTGTAAATTTTTTGAAGGGGATTGTAGTTCAACACTTTGAAATATTTTATAATATGAGGGATAATTTTATTTATGAAAAGCATTTTTTAGTGTTTATCACTTCTATTTAAAATTCAAACCTTATACTAGAATGATCCATGGGATATTCTTTTATAGGGATGAAAACTTGGCAACTCAAAAATCCTCTATAATTTATATTGTTATTATTCTCATGAAGACAATGAGAAACCATATCACATAAAACAAATATGGTAGAGGGGAATATGATGTACTTAAGACTCTTACCTAAATTTATTTTATAATTTTAACTTCATTAACAGTTTTCATTAATGATGACATGACCTATGTGGATAACTAGGAATAAATGGGGTACTTCTAGCTTGAAAATTAGAGTTCAAAACTCATGGGAAGTATATTTTGTAGGAAAATATATTTGAGTAATGTGATGATGGGTTGGACGATCTTGGTTTTGACCAATAGTAATGCATTCCCCTCATGCACCTCTTCTCTTCTGCAAGACATCATCTTTACTCTTTATTGTATAAACTAGTTCTTATATAATCCATGAGTTATTTGGATAGGCATGACCATTTAAGTCAACACAAAAGAGATATTAGTTCAATCCCCTTTTATACCTTGTTAATTAGAATATAGACTAAATTTGAAGACTATGATTGAAATATATCATCATATTAGTTATAACAAAAAATATTATTATATGTAGAGTGTTTCCTAATAACATTTAGACACATTAGACCACTCAATTTACTAAAATTCCTAGTCATCCACATAGATTGTAATAGAAGAGGTACTTAGGTGGATATTACTAATTGTTAGATTTATAAAGCATGGTAACTCCCTATTAGTCATAGGTAGTCATATCTATCTATATGTATGTGGGTATGTATGTATACATGATTTTGAGAATTTTAACACTTTTTGCATGGTTTGAAGAGGAATCATGTGAAGGTTATGTTTTTTAATACAAAATATTTGTATGCCCATTATCTTCAACTCATTTAATTTTCTCAAGTCCTTGTAATAGTATTGATATTTTTACCTAAAATTATAAAATAAAAATATGTGTATGAATCAAATGCATCATTCAACATAGGTACCTCCTCCTTATGGAGCATAATATTATCCCTCATGGAACTTCAAGATATCTCTTTTGCATAGTAAGGGATTGTGGAGTTATGTCAATGGATAATTAGTAGATAAAAATTCTAGTGAGAGATGATTAATATGATCCCCTAAAAAACAAAGAATATTGTGTGATTATATTGTATATGGATAGAATATAAACAATTATATTACCAACAAATTGAATATAAGGAGATTTTGGATACCTTCAACTCACATTTAATAAAATAGATCCTACATAGTCAAGGAATCTAGAATCTAAGCTTACTATATTAAGGTTGGATAGTTTTAAACTGAAAGCACGAGATTCCGGGCAAAGGAAACACTAATTGCAATATAACCAAAACCAAATGCGCTTAAGTCCTAAAAACATAAAGTGCATTAAATGGAAAAGAAACGCATTGGAAGATACACAATCAAATCAATCAAACACTTGGCATTTCGTGAATCATGAACACAAGGTTCCCCCTGAGGATAAAAATGCCCTTTTCCTGTTCATGACTGATCAATGTCTAAGTTCAAGTCACACCTCACCAAAATAGGTTAATACTTGAAATCAAATTCCTTAGCTTGTCAGAAGCAAGGATTCAAGAATGCATGCCCTCTCCATGCTTGAGGCATCAAAAGTTGGTTAGGTTACCAAGGAACCCTAATCATTAGTGCTTTGGTTATCTATTTTTGCTCAGGCATCGCATCACCCACAGCGCTTCCCAAAAAGGGGCATCTGTAGACACCAAAATAGCACCAATCCGATTACGTGACTGCAAACACTGATCGCTTTGACAAACACAGCTCCCAGGGCAACCCTCAGAGGTCAAACAGTGGTCCTAACCACTTTCATAGCAATTTTGTAAGGTTAAAAGGGCAATTTGGCACATTTAAGAACTTTGCTCAGAATCTGTCTCACCCAAAGACGGATTCAAATCTATCTCACCCAGAGATGAATTCAAAATTAGAATCTGTCTCACCCAGAGACGGATTCTGAATTCGTAACTAGTAGGGACGAATTCTAAGTTTAACGGGCAAAAGGAAGAATGGTGCCAAGTTGCAGCCAGGGACAGTCAGTTAATGACTCCTACCTCGCACGCTTGTGTGGGTGAGCATATGGGCCATTAGAGGACTATCACAAGGGCAGTTATGAAAGCCCAAGTCATGGAGGACTCCCATCCCTCATGGGAAGACTAGACTGCCACATGGCACCTATGACCAACACGTGGAGCCTATGCTTCCCTCTCAAAAGAGACCCCATGGGTCTATAAAAGGTGGGACTTTTCTCACCCAAAATATACAGGTTGAAGGAGATTTCAAGCAACGAAGTGCTACCGAGTTGAAGACCCACTTGCATCCCTTTTGGTTCACCTTCTCGCATCCACCAATATCTTTTGCAAGGGAGGTTGTTGGGTGGCTTTTGGAAGCTTGAACCTGACCCAAATCCAACACATGGACACCTGAACCAACCAATTCGCCGACCCCCCAATCCTAAGAGGTTTTGGGCCCATCCCTAGTGGATTGGCACCGGAATCAAGTGCCAACGGTGGGAGGCCCACTTGGGCACCCCCGCACTTTCTAAGTTTTAGAGCATTCTAGATTACTTTTTCAGGTTGCATTTTGTGTTATCATGTTTGGTTAACTCATAGTTGCAAGTTCA
Source organism: Wollemia nobilis (assembly GCA_028583015.1). NCBI lineage: Eukaryota > Viridiplantae > Streptophyta > Pinopsida > Araucariales > Araucariaceae > Wollemia > Wollemia nobilis. The sequence continues at coordinate 13,106,825 of JAQPPZ010016436.1, read as the reverse complement.
TAACTTTTTATCAGATTCTAGTATGTTTTGTGTCGCTTTGTTGTTTCACTAACTTGCAGGTGGCGAGATCAAATTCCTGAGGTTAGAGGCCAAATTGGGAGAATCCGACCATCTGGGTCGTCCCAAAATGGCCCCAATTACATAACCCCTTTGTTTGTAGGCGTTTTGCAGGTCTCAGGAATCGACATTGGAGCAGCAGCAGGTCGGCTTCTTCAACACAGAAGAATTCGTCCCACCCAGGGACGAATTGCAGTCAGAATTCGTCCTGCCCAGGGACGAATTCCAGTTGAAGGTAGATTGGTCGACTGTCTCAGTGGCAGTGGCCTCCTGGTAATATTTTCTGTCTTCTGTCAATTTTTCAGGCCATTTGGACTTACTTTACCCACTATTTTAGGCAAATGTTTACATGCATATTTCGTTAATTTTAGAGAACGAACACTTTCCATTTGCGGAAGGTGCTACTGACATCTTGGTTGTTTCTTTGTTCACAGGAGAAGCAGCAGAGGTGAAGAACTCATCGACATCAATGACGGCATCATCTTGGCCCATCCATTTCAATCATGGGCACGCGGAAAGAGGAACATTAAGAGATTGTAATCAAATTCTTTTAGCGCTCCTAGCCCCTGAAAAGGGAGGAGGCGTCATTGTAATAGAGATCAAGAAATTTTAATGAAAGGGCTGTGTTTTCTCCATTTTCTTGTGTCTCTTCCAATGCGTTTCTTTCGTTTCATGCAATTTACATTTCTAGGACTTAAGCGCATTTGATTTTGGTTGCATCGCAATTAGTGTTTCCTTTGCCCAGAATCTCGTGCTTTCAGTGGCGATCATGGTAACAGAAAGAGTCCACTTGGGCAATCGCCAAGCACATGATGGTACATGTGGGGTGGTGGGTTTAGGTTGTTGGTATGTCAGAGGCAAGTCAATAGCCTTTAATGCACGCCTTCCGGGCCAGAAAGATGCTTTGAGTGGGGCCTCGATCTAATCGAAAATATCTCCCCTGCATCGTCAGGCCATCACACGTTTATCATAATGGCCACAAAATATTTTACCAAATGGGTGGAAGCAATTCCGTTAACCTCAACGAAAGGACCCCGTATTGCGGAGTTCATCTTGCATCACATCATATGTCATTTTGGTATTCCATCCAAAATAATCTCGGATAATGGGCCATCATTCAAGAACAAAGATGTGCGTGCTTTAACCACAAAGTACAAAATTCAGCACAACTTTTCAACACCCTATTATCCGCAAGCAAATGGGCAAGCAGAGGCGTCAAACAAAACGCTAGTCGCCATCCTTAAAAAGACCGTCGCGAGATAGTCATAAGGATTGGCACATACAAATCCCACTTGCCCTTTGGGCTTATCGCACTAGCATTCGGACGCCCACAGGGGCAACTCCGTTTTCACTAGTGTATGGCTCAGAGGCAGTAATGCCTCTCGAGTTGGAAATTCCTTCCCTACGCATATCAATGCAGGAGTTCATCGATGATAACACTGCGCGGCAAGCCCGATTGGACCAACTTACGTTGCTTGACGAACGACGCGTTAATGCTCTCGAGCACTTACGTATCTATCAAGAGCGGCTTAAGAAAGCTTACAACATGAAAGTTCACCTAAGAGACTTTCGGGTTGGTGATTTGGTTCTGAAGGAAAACCAACAAAACTCTAATTTGCCGTCCCATATGAGGGACAAATTCATGGCAAATTGGTTAGGTCCTTATGTCATTGATAGCAAAATAGGACCGGGACGTACAAGCTAGCTTCTCTTGACGGTATCAAGGAAACAGAACCCTTGAATATCAGTCATTTGCGACCATTTCATATCTAAGAAAGCCATATCCAAAAAAAAAAAAAAAAAGCTCCAAGGATTCCCGTAATCTCTTGGTCACCCAAAAAAGCTCCAAGGATTATCGCAATCTCTTGGTCACCCAAAAAGCTCCAAGGATTATCGCAATCTCTTGGTCACCAAAAAGCTCCAAGGATTATCGCAATCTCTTGGTCACCCAAAAAGCTCCAAGGATTATCGCAATCTCTTGGTCACCAAAAATCTCCAAGGATTATCGCAATCTCTTGGTCACCCAAAAAGCTCCAAGGATTATCGCAATCTCTTGGTCAACCCAAAAAGCTCCAAGATTATCGCAATCTCTTGGTCACCCAAAAAGCTCCAAGGATTATCGCAATCTCTTGGTCACCCAAAAAGCTCCAAGGATTATCGCAATCTCTTGGTCAATCCAAAAAGCTCCAAGGATTATCGCAATCTCTTGGTCAATCCAAAAAGCTCCAAGGATTATCGCAATCTCTTGGTCAATCCAAAAAGCTCCAAGGATTATCGCAATCTCTTGGTCACCCAAAAAGCTCCAAGGATTATCGCAATCACTTGGTCACCCCAAAAGCTCCAAGGATTATCGCAATCACTTGGTCAAACCCAAAAAGCTCCAACGATTATCGCAATCGCTTGGTCAAAAATCAAAAAAAAAAAAAAAAAAACAACAAAAATCATCAAAAACAACAAAGATTTGCATCTCAATTCTAGGCATACTCAAATTCATCATAAAATTCATATTCTCGCACCTCATCTTCAACTTCACCAAAAACAATCCATCAAAATTACAAAAATACATAGTTGCATTAAGCATTGCATCCATACATTGCATATTTGTAGTCATACGGGTCAAATACCATAGGCTGCAATAGCTCTGATAGTCCATCTTGTTCCGCATTGTCTCATGTTACAAAAACAACAAAAACACCATGCATAACTTTTACCACACTACAGTCAGTGGTCTAGGAATGTACCAAGAGTTTCAGTGATTCGGTCATCATTTTCCTCTTTAGCCATGTAGCGTATCAAGTCGAACAGATTTTACGAAGGTAGAGTCATACTTGAAATACACCATGTTACGTAACATCCCAACACAAATCAAAACACTAAAAATTCCCAAATTGTGTGAACGAGACGAAAACAGCAAAATAATCTAGGTCACCACAAGCGAAACGGTTATCTTGCTCATCCCCCTGTGCGAATGACCCCTAGAATGCTGAGAGTTGGCAAAAGGACAAGCATCCTCCCTACCCAATTCCCTAAGAATCCCTAAAGTTCTCAATAGTTGCAAAACACAAAAAAGTTGCAAAATGTCAAAACTCCAAATTTGACAAACTACAGTGCACACATCAAAAGGCACAAACAACAGTGATTTTCGTCACTCCATGACCCCAATCCCTTGCTCGAAAGAAAAACAAATCAAAATAAACAGTGATCTCATCACTACAATGAGCAAGTATCCCAATACAATTGAAGAAAAGAAGGGAGTTGACCTTGAATCCCTGGAACTCTCAACATTCTATAGGTCATAAGGCAAGCTTTAGTACCAATTTGGTTGATAGCCTATCGATAACAGAAGTAAACCTCCCGCATGACGATATATCTGTCACATTAACTTGCGTACGAGATCAATGTTTGCATGTGGATGAGCTAGCTTATGGCATCCTGGATTACATCGCAGATTAATCTTAGTACATACAACAAAGGAATTCGTGGAGCTAATTAGGTGATCCTCGATACGAGTTCGGTTGAAAGCCCATCTGCACTGCGGCGGTATCCTAACAAATACCACTAAATGAACTCAATTGCACACACAGGGATGTGAAAAAAAACTGGGTCAAAAACAAGTCCGATTCATACCTTGGTCAAAAAGTCTTGTAAGATAAAGTACAGTCATGGATGGTGAGTTAAAACTGACTGAATCTCAGAAAACCTTACATTCATTCCAAAACCATCTGCGCTACTTATCATCCTTATGATACCATCAAAAAATACAAAAACAGAAAAACCATGTAAATAAAGAGCTTCTTAAACAGCCTACAGTGCAATCACCACAAATATCATTCATCCATTTCACTTCGCATATCACATAGACATCTAAAACATTTGCATTCATCATAACATCTGCATTCATCAAAATGAATAAACATGCATAACAAAAATCACATCATCACATGTACAAAACCACAATAAAATCGGTATATATATATATATCGTCAAAAATATGCCCGCAGGCTACAAAACCGGTCCTCAGACCCCGCAATCATATCCAAAAACCCAACCTAAGGCGTCGACCACCATGATCACGCAGGATCGGTGCGACGGGAACTACCCCCCGTGGTGTGGGTCCTACGGGACCCTGCAGGGTGGCTACTACTAGCCCCCGCATCATGCCTGCTACCACCCCCCTCATCTAACCGCCTGTGACGAGATGATGCTGACTGCTCAGTCAGACTATCCCTTGTCCACCGTGAAGATCCACCGACCGAAGGCTCAGGTAGCCACCCACCAAGGCGGATGACCTCCCTCTCCAAGTCTATCCAGTACAGACACCACTCTGCCTCTCGTCGATGATAGATAGACAATGCATCATCGCGCTGCGCCAAAACTCTATCCCGCTCTGCCAACTGAGCCCGTAGAAGATCCCTCTCCTACCGCGCATCCCCCAGCTCCCGCCTCGCATCCCCCAGCTCCCGCCTCGCATCCCCCAACTCCAGATCCCGCATCCGCAGCAGCTCTGTCAGTCGCGCAATCTCAACGCCTACATCCGACCCCACCTCCTCTGTATCTGCTGGACGCATAGGACTCGCGGGGATAGTAGCTTGCTCAGGCTCCCACTGCTCCTCCACATCCTGCATGTCCGGCTGCTCCGGAACACCCAAGTCCACATCCTCATCTCCCACATCCACCATGTCCGCATCATCCAACGGACCCCCCCAATCACCCCCTGCTGCCTCAGCATCCTCCACTGCCGCCTCCGTGCCTCCCAGTGGCCCCTCTCCTCTCCAGCGCCGCAGTACCCACCACGAGTCATACTCAGTGGTAGTCCCGATGTCATCCACATCCGGGACCTCAATCACTACATCGGACTCCTCGCCCAATGGAGCAATGACCGGTGGCTCTAATCCTCTCTCATCTCCCCATCGTCGATAGACCACGGGCTCACCAGGCAACCCCTGGCGCACCCCAAACTGTCGTGTAACCCGACGGTACAGAAAGAACTCATGCTCCGTCCCGTGCCGCCCAGTCAACCACCGCTCCCTGCGTACCCGTCGGAGCCACTCTCCAGCCTCCGGCCAGACTGGACAGTCCCGATAAGGACGCCAAACCACCTCCCCTGGAGTGAGCAGAGAGAAGGCATCAGTATAGTGCTGTACAACACCTGCCCATCGCCGACTCTGCCCCTGCTCCGTAGACCGCCGCCACAAAGCTGCATAGCCAATCTCCTCGTCATCCATCATCGCCCGAGTCGTCCACGGTAACCCGGTCGGCCTCTCCACTGCTATGTGCTGCCAACCCCAGCACTGAAGAAGATAACTGCAACTCACCCCCTTTCGCTGCCGACAACGGACGCCGTACAGCTCCCCGTAGAGCTGTGCCAACAATGTCTGTCCCCATCCATAAATCAGCGGTGCCTCTATCGGGCACTCTACCAACTGCCATACCAACTCCAACGAGGTTCCACGGGAACCTCGCACTCGACGAATCAGGTAGAAGCATGTTAGAAATGAGGCCCATCAAGAATGCGTGCCTCACTCCTAACACCCCCCTCTCCTGCCACCAGCTAACAAAAATCCCGCTAGCCTGACAGTCCACCTCGGCTGTCTCCACTGGGTTCGTTACACCCAGCCGCTCCGCATGCCCAAAACATCTCGTCAGTACAGCAGTCCACTGATCATGCGGCGATGTCCTAATGGGCAGTCCATCTATCGGAATCCGAAGCAACCGATAAACGTCCTCCAGTGTCATAGTCATCTCCCCTATCGGAAGATGGAAAGTGTTGGTCCGTGGATCCCAAACTTTGATCAGGGCCGTCAGATAGGCCTGATCCGGGACCACGAGCTCCAGTCGAGCCACCTGCTTGAGCCCAAGGGCATCAAGCCATTGCCAATCAACATCAGTCAGCGCCGACCGCGCCTCAGCGAATGCGGCAGGTACACGGTACCGGCTCCTAACCTGCAAAACAATAACACACAAAAATTCAAAACTAATTTTTCAGATTTAGGGTTCCTAACCTTAACTGATAATTACAAAAACAAACAAAAAAAAAAAAAAAATTTACAGAAAGCAAATTTTCAGATTTAAGGTTCCTAACCTAAACTGAGTAATTACAAAAAAAAAAAAACAACACAAAAATTCAAAAATAAAACTTTCAGATCTAGGGTTTCTAACCTTAACTGATTGAATACAAAAACAACATAACAATTCAAAAAAAAAATAAAACATAAAAACTTAGGGTTTACGTGCAGTTTATCCTAAGGTTTACTTCAAACAATAAACGTTTTTACATAGGTTTTATATTACGTTTAATGTACAATAAATCTTAGTTTTTATAAACTAAGTGTCAGGGTCTAAATTTTATTTCAAACAAAGAAATAAACAAAATCAATTCAAATCACATCATCAATTGCAAGAATAAACTCTAGGGAGCACTTACGGGTTTCGCCTCCGCTCCGCCGCTCGAACCAGTTTGTGCACTCATGATGACAGAGAGAATTCCGGCAGCGCTTCGCTTCGCAGAATTACCTCCTCCTCCCAGAGCTACCAAATCGCAAGAAAAAAAATGACACAAATGAGCCCAAATCCAAGTTTTGGGCCTTAAATAAGCCTACCAACTGGAAATCGTCCTTGGCTGGGACAATTTTGCAATTGGAAATCGTCCCACCCAGGGACGATTTCCAGCCAGAAAAGTCAAAACATCAAAAAATCAACAAAAATGCACTAAAAACAACAAATAAAGTTGCCTAATAGAATGTTGTTACACTCGCAATCCAAGGCAATCAAAATAGACGTTGGGGTCATATATTGTCGCTATCTCACTCCCCAAGAAGGCTACCATAGCCGGACCGCTCCACGGGAAGAAGATTACAACAATTTTATCCCCACATGCGTCACACAAAACAACAAAAACAATAAAAAATTCAACAAAAATAGACAACAAAAAAACATTGCCGGACACAAGTGCTCTTCCACTTAAACTCCGGGCAAAGAAAATCGATGTCGAGGTCCAAATTATCGCTCTCCTACTTCCCCAAGAAGGCTACAATAGCCGGACCGCTCCACGGGAAGTTAGATTTTCGATGATTTCACCTCATTACGGCATCACCAAAAGGGTTAACACCCACCAAAAATAGGTCCAAATGTTGGAAAAATTGCACACGCTTAACGGTAAACCCTCTAAAGGCACCCTTGCACAAGTCATCTTGGGTCAAGCGACTCGTCGCTTCTCTCACGAAGGTCATTCCCTCATCGATTCGTCGCTTGAGGGGGTAGTCACACTTAGTCACCAACCAACAATCACACACCCAATTAAGGAAAACGACATGCATTCAAAGAATCATTGACAAAGACAATCACGCTCCTGCTTGGGGCGAGTAAACAAGCAACAATCAAATCAATCAAACACTTGGCATTTCGTGAATCATGAACACAAGGTTCCCCCGAGGATAAAAATGCCCTTTGCCTGTTCATGATCGATCAATGTCTAAGTTCAAGTCACACCTCACCAAAATAGGTTAATACTTGAAATCAAATTCCTTAGCTCGTCGAAGCAAGGATTCAAGAATGCATGCCCTTTCCATACTTGGGGCATCAAAAGTTGGTTAGGTTACCAAGAAACCCTAATCATTAGTGCTTTGGTTATCTATTTTTGCTCAAGCACTGCGTCACCCGCAGCGCTTCCCAAAAAGGGGCATCTGTAGACACCAAAACAACACCAATCCGATTATGTGATTGCAAACACTGATCGCTTTGACAAACACAGCCCCGGGGCAGCCCTCGAGAGGTCAAACAATGGTCTTAACCACTTTCATAGCAATTTTGTGAGGTCAAGAAGCAATTTGGCACACTTAGACACTTTGCCTAGTAATCGTCTCACCCGGGGACGATTGCTAACTTGAAATCGTCTCACCCGGGGACGATTTCTGAAATCGTCTCCGATGAGGACGATTTCCAAGTTTAACGGGCAAAAAGACAAATGAGGCCAAGTGGCAGCCCAGAACAGATCGGTTGATGACTCTCGCCTCGCACGCGTGTGTGAGTGGGCAAATAGGCCGTTTGAGGACTGTCACAAGGGCAATTATGAAAGCCCAAGTCAATGGAGGACTCCCCTCCCTCATGGGAAGACAAGACTGCCACATGGCGCCTATGACCAACACATGGCATTTGTGCTTCCCTCCCAAAAGAGACCCCTTGGGTCTATAAAAGGTGAGACTTTTCTCACCCAAGATATACAGGTTGAAGGAGTTTTCAAGCAACGAAGTGTTGCCGAGTTGAAGACCCACTTGCATCCCTTTTGGTTCACCTTCCCACATCCACCAATCTCTTTTGCAAGGGAGGTTGTTGGGTGGCTTTTGGAAGCTTGAATCGGACCTAAATCCAACACATGGACACCTGAATCAACCAATTCGCCGACCCCCCCAATCCTAAGAGGTTTTGGGCCCATCCCTAGTGGATTGGCGCTGGAATCAAGTGCCAACGGTGGGAGGCCCACTTGGGCATCCCCGCACTTTTCTTAAGTTTTATTTCAGAAGCATTCTAGTTTATTTTCTCATGCTGCATATTGTGTTTTCTGTTTGGTGAATTCATAGCTGCAATTTCGTAACCTTTGATCAGATTCTAGTATGTTTTGTGTCGTTTTGTAGTTTCACTAACTTGCAGGAGGCGATATCAAATTCCCGAGGGTAGAGGCCAAATTGGGAGAATCCGACCATATGGGTCGTCCCAAAATGGCCCCAATTACATAACCCCTCTGTCTGCAGGTGTTTTGGAGACCTCGGGAGTCGACATTGGAGCGTGTCAGTTCGGCTTCCCCAACACAGAAGAAATCGTCCCACCCAGGGACGATTTACAGTCAGAAATCGTCCTACCCGGGGACGATTTCCGGTTGAAAGCAGATTGGCCGATTGTCTCGGTGGCAATGGCCTGTTGGTAACATTTTCTGTCTTCTAGCAAGTTTTCGGGCTGTTTAGAATCATTTTGTTTATTGTTTTAGATAAATGTTTGCATGCATCTTTTGATGATTTTAGAAGAACGAACACTTTTCACTTGCAGCAGGTGCTACTGACATCTTGGTTGTTTCTTTGTTCGCAGGAGAAGCAGCGGAGGTGAAGAACTCATCGACATCAGCGGCGGCATCATCTTGGCCCGCCCATTGCAATCGTGGGCACGCGGAAAGAGGAACATTGAGTGATTGTAATCGAATTCTTTTAACGCTCCTAGCCCCCGAAAAGGGAGGAGACGTCATTGTAACAGAGATCAAGGGATATTAATGAAAGGGCTATGTTTTCTCCATTTGCTTGTGTCTCTTCCAATGCATTTCTTTTCCATTTCATGCACTTTACGTTTCTAGGACTTAAGCGCATTTGGTTTTGGTTATATTGCAATTAGTGTTTCCTTTGCCCGGAATCTCGTGCTTTGGACCAGCAAGAGTCCACTTGGGCAGTCGCCCAAGCGCATGACGGTACATGTGGTGGCCACTTTAGTGATATGGCCATCGCAAAGCGCATTCTTCACATGGGCTATTGGAATATGCATGCAAAATGTCTTCTGGTAGTACCTACTGCAAGTGAAAAGTGTTCGTTCTTCTAAAATCATCAAAAGATGCATGCAAACATTTATCTAAAACAGTAAACAAAATGATTCTAAACAGCCTAAAAACTTGCCAGAAGACGAGAAAATGTTACCAACAGGCCATTGCCACTGAGACAGTCGGCCAATCTGCTTTCAACTGGAAATCGTCCCTGGGTAGGACGATTTCTGACTGTAAATCGTCCCTGGGTGGGACGATTTCTTCTGTGTTGGGGAAGCCGAACTGACACGCTCCAATGTCGACTCCCGAGGTCTCCAAAACACCTGCAGACAGAGGGGTTATGTAATTGGGGCCATTTTGGGACGACCCAGATGGTCGGATTCTCCCAATTTGGCCTCTACCCTCGGGAATTTGATATCGCCACCTGCAAGTTAGTGAAACAACAAAGCGACACAAAACATACTAGAATCTGATCAAAGGTTACGAAATTGCAGCTATGAATTCACCAAACAGAAAACACAATATGCAACCTGAAAAAGTAATCTAGAATGCTCTAAATAAAACTTAAGAAAAGTGCGGGGGTGCCCAAGTGGGCCTCCCACCGTTGGCACTTGATTCCGGCGCCAATCCACTAGGGATGGGCCCAAAACCTCTTAGGATTGGGGGGTCGGCGAATTGGTTGGTTCAGGTGTCCATGTGTTGGATTTGGGTCCGATTCAAGCTTCCAAAAGCCACCCAACAACCTCCCTTGCAAAAGAGATTGGTGGATGTGGGAAGGTGAACCAAAAGGGATGCAAGTGGGTCTTCAACTCGGCAGCACTTCGTTGCTTGAAATCTCCTTCAACCTGTATATCTTGGGTGAGAAAAGTCTCACCTTTTATAGACCCAAGGGGTCTCTTTTGGGAGGGAAGCACAAATGCCATGTGTTGGTCATAGGCGCCATGTGGCAGTCTTGTCTTCCCATGAGGGAGGGGAGTCCTCCATTGACTTGGGCTTTCATAATTGCCCTTGTGACAGTCCTCAAACGGCCTATTTGTCCACTCACACACGCGTGCGAGGCGAGAGTCATCAATCGACCGTTACGGGCTGCCACTTGGCCTCATTTGTCTTTTTGCCCGTTAAACTTGGAAATCGTCCTTACCGGAGACGATTTCAGAAATCGTCCCTGGGTGAGACGATTTCAAGTTAGCAATCGTCCCCGGGTGAGACGATTACTAGGCAAAGTGTCTAAGTGTGCCAAATTGCTTCTTGACCTCACAAAATTGCTATGAAAGTGGTTAAGACCACTGTTTGACCTCCGAGGGCTGCCCCGGGGGCTGTGTTTGTCAAAGCGATCAGTGTTTGCAGTCACATAATCGGATTGGTGCTGTTTTGGTGTCTACAGATGCCCCTTTTTGGGAAGCGCTACGGGTGACGCAGTGCTGAGCAAAAATAGATAACCAAAGCACTAATGATTAGGGTTTCTTGGTAACCTAACCAACTTTTGATGCCCCAAGTATGGAAAGGGCATGCATTCTTGAATCCTTGCTTCTGACGAGCTAAGGAATTTGATTTCAAGTATTAACCTGTTTTGGTGAGGTGTGACTTGAACTTAGACATTGATCAGTCATGAACAGGCAAAGGGCATTTTTATCCTCAGGGGGAACCTTGTGTTCATGATTCACGAAATGCCAAGTGTTTGATTGATTTGATTGTTGCTTGTTTACTGCCCCAAGCAGGAGCGTGATTGTCTTTGTCAATGATTCTTTGAATGCATGTCGTTTTCCTTAATTGGGTGTGTGATTGTTGGTTGGTGACTAAGTGTGACTACCCCCTCAAGCGACGAATCGATGAGGGAATGACCTTCGTGAGAGAAGCGACGAGTCGCTTGACCCAAGATGACTTGTGCAAGGGTGCCTTTAGAGGGTTTACCGTTAAGCGTGTGCAATTTTTCCAACATTTGGACCTATTTTTGGTGGGTGTTAACCCTTTTGGTGATGCCGTAATGAGGTGAAATCATCGAAAATCTAACTTCCCGTGGAGCGGTCCGGCTATTGTAGCCTTCTTGGGGAAGTAGGAGAGCGATAATTTGGACCTCGACATCGATTTTCTTTGCCTGGAGTTTAAGTGGAAGAGCACTTGTGTCCGGCAATGTTTTTTTTTGTTGTCTCTGTTTTTGTTTAATTTTTTTATTGTTTTTGTTGTTTTGTGTGACGCATGTGGGGATAAAATTGTTGTAATCTTCTTCCCGTGGAGCGGTCCGGCTATGGTAGCCTTCTTGGGGAGTGAGATAGCGACAATATATGACCCCAACATCTATTTTGATTGCCTTGGATTGCGAGTGTAACAACATTCTATTAGGCAACTTTATTTGTTGTTTTTAGTGCATTTTTGTTGATTTTTTGATGTTTTGACTTTTCTGGCTGGAAATCGTCCCTGGGTGGGACGATTTCCAATTGCAAAAATCGTCCCTGGGTGGGACGAGCGCTGACCAGAGCGCTCATCCCAGCCAAGGACGATTTCCAGTTGGTAGGCTTATTTAAGGCCCAAAACTTGGATTTGGGCTCATTTGTGTCATTTTTTTTCTTGCGATTTGGGAGCTCGGGAGGAGGAGGTAATTCTGCGAAGCGAAGCGCCTGTCGAAATTCTCTCTGTCATCATGAGTGCACAAACTGGTTCGAGCGACGGAGCGGAGGCGAAACCCGTAAGTGCTCCCTAGAGTTTATTCTTGCAATTGATGATGTGATTTGAATTGATTTTGTTTATTTCTTTGTTTGAAATAAAATTTAGACCCTGACACTTAGTTTATAAAAACTAAGATTTATTGTACATTAAACGTAATATAAAACCTATGTAAAAACGTTTATTGTTTGAAGTAAACCTTAGGATAAACTGCACGTAAACCCTAAGTTTTTATGTTTTATTTTTTTTTTGAATTGTTATGCTGTTTTTGTATTCAATCAGTTAAGGTTAGAAACCCTAGATCTGAAAGTTTTATTTTTGAATTTTTGTGTTGTTTTTTGTAATTACTCAGTTTAGGTTAGGAACCTTAAATCTGAAAATTTGCTTTCTATAATTTTTTTTTTTTTTTGTTTGTTTTTGTAATTATCAGTTAAGGTTAGGAACCCTAAATCTGAAAAATTAGTTTTGAATTTTTGTGTGTGTTATTGTTTTGCAGGTTAGGAGCCGGTACCGTGTACCTGCCGCATTCGCTGAGGCACGGTCGGCGCTGACTGATGTTGACTGGCAGTGGCTTGATGCCCTTGGGCTCAAGCAGGTGGCTCGACTGGAGCCTGTGGTCCCGGATCAGGCCTATCTGACGGCCCTGATCAAAGTTTGGGATCCACGGACCAACACTTTCCATCTTCCGACAGGGGAGATGACTGTGACACTGGAGGACGTTTATCGGTTGCTTCGGATTTCGATAGATGGACTGCCCATTAGGACATCGCCGCGTGATCAGTGGACTACTGTATCGACGAGATGTTTTGGGCATGCGGAGCGGCTGGGTGTAACGAACCCAGTGGAGACAACCGAGGTGGACTGTCAGGCTAGCGGGATTTTTGTTAGCTGGTGGCAGGAGAGGGGGGTGTTAGGAGTGAGGCACGCATTCTTGATGGGCCTCATTTCTAACATGCTTCTACCTGATTCGTCAGGCGCGAGGTTCCCGTGGAACCTGCTGGAGTTGGTATGGCAGTTGGTAGAGTGCCCGATAGAGGCACCGCTGATTTATGGATGGGGACAGACATTGTTGGCACAACTCTACGGGGAGTCTGTACGGCGTCCGCTGTCGGCAACGGAAGGGGGTGAGTTGCGCTTATCTTCTTCGATGCTGGGGTTGGCAGCACATAGCAGTGGAGAGGCCGACCGGGTTACCGTGGACGACTCGGGCGGTGATGGATGACGAGGAGATTGGCTATGCAGCTTTGTGGCGGCGGTCTGCGGAGCAGGGGCAGAGTCGGCGATGGGCAGGTGTTGTACAGCACTATACTGATGCCTTCTCTCTGCTCACTCCAGGGGAGGTGGTTTGGCATCCTTATCGGGACTATCCAGTCTGGCCGAAGGCTGGAGAGTGGCTCCGACGGGTACGTAGGGAGCGGTGGTTGACTGGGCGGCACGGGACGGAGCATGAGTTCTTTTCGTACCGCCGGGTTACACGATAGTTTGGGGTGCGCCAGGGGTTTCCTGGTGAGCCCGTGGTCTATCGACGATGGGGAGATGAGAGAGGATTAGAGCCACCGATCATTGCTCCATTGGGCGAGGAGTCCGATGCAGTGATTGAGGTCCCGGATGTGGATGACATCGGGACTACCACTGAGTATGACTCGTGGTGGGTACTGCGGCGCTGGAGAGGAGAGGGGCCACTGGGAGGCACGAAGGCGGCAGTGGAGGATGCTGAGGCAGCAGGGGGTGATTGGGGGGGTCCGTTGGATGATGCGGACATGGTGGATGTGGGAGATGAGGATGTGGACTTGGGTGTTCCGGAGCAGCCGGACATGCAGGATGTGGAGGAGCAGTGGGAGCCTGAGCAGGCTACTGTCCCCGTGAGTCCTATGCGTCCGACAGATACAGAGGAGGTGGGGTCGGATGTAGGCGTTGAGATTGCATGACTGACAGAGCTACTGTGGATGCGAGATCTGGAGTTGGGGGATGCGAGGCGGGAGCTGGGGGATGCGAGGCGGGAGCTGGGGGATGCACGATAGGAGAGGGATCTTCTACGGGCTCAGTTGGCAGAGCGGGATAGAGTTTTGGCACAGCGCGATGATGCATTGTCTATCTATCATCGATGAGAGGCAGAGTGGTGTCTGTACCGGATAGACTTGGAGAGGGAGGTCATCCGCCTTGGTGGGCGGCTACCTGAGCCTTCGGTCGGTGGATCTTCACGGCGGACAAGGGATAGTCCGACCGAGCAATCAGCATCATCTCGTCGCGAGCGGTTAGATGAGGGGGTGGTAGCGAGGCATGATGCGGGGGCTAGTAGTAGCCGCCCCGCAGGGTCCCGTAGGACCCACACCACGGGGGTAGTTCCCGTCGCACCGATCCTGCGTGATCATGGTGGTCGACGCCTTAGGTTGGGTTTTTGGATATGATTGCGGGGTCTGAGGACCGGTTTTGTAGCCTACGGGCATCTTTTTGACGATATATATATATATATATACCGATTTTATTGTGGTTTTGTACATGTGATGATGTGATTTTTGTTATGCATGTTTATTCATTTTGATGAATGCAGATGTTATGATGAATGCAAATGTTTTAGATGTCTATGTGATATGCGAAGTGAAATGGATGAATGATATTTGTGGTGATTGCACTGTAGGTCGTTTAAGAAGCTCTTTATTTACATGGTTTTTCTATTTTTGTATTTTCTGATGGTATCATAAGGATGATAAGTAGCGCAGATGGTTTTGGAATGAATGTAAGGTTTTCTGAGATTCAGTCAGTTTTAACTCACCATCCATGACTGTACTTTATCTTACAAGACTTTTTGACCAAGGTATGAATCGGACTTGTTTTTGACCCAGTTATTTTTCACATCCCCGTGTGTGCAATTGAGTTCATTTAGTGGTATTTGTTAGGATACCGCCAGTGCCAGATGGGCTTTCAACCGAACCTGTACTGAGGATCACCTAATTAGCTCCACGAATTCCTTTGTTGTATGTACTAAGATTAATCTGCGGTGTAATCCAGGATGCCATAAGCTAGCTCATCCACATGCAAACATTGATCTGTACGCAAGTTAATGTGACAGATATATCGTCATGCGGGAGGTTTACTCATTACCGATAGGCTATCAACCAAATTGGTACTAAAGCTTGCCTTATGACCTATAGAATGCTGAGAGTTCCAAGGATTCAAGGTCAACTCCCTTCTTTTCTTCAATTGTATTGGGATACTTGCTCATTGTAGTGATGAGATCACTGTTTATTTTGATTTGTTTTTCTTTCGAGCAAGGGATTGGGGTCATGGAGTGACGAAAATCACCGTTGTTTGTGCCTTTTGATGTGTGCACTGTAGTTTGTCAAATTTGGAGTTTTGACATTTTGCAACTTTTTTGTGTTTTGCAACTATTGAGAACTTTAGGGATTCTTAGGGAATTGGGTAGGGAGGATGCTTGTCCTTTTGCCAACTCTCAGCATTCTAGGGGTCATTCGCACAGGGGGATGAGCAAGATAACCGTTTCGCTTGTGGTGACCTAGATTATTTTGCCGGTTTCGTCTTCGTTCACACAATTTGGGAATTTTTAGTGTTTTGATTTGTGTTGGGATGTTACGTAACAAGGTGTATTTCAAGTATGACTCTACCTTCGTAAAATCTGTTCGACTTGATACGCTACATGGCTAAAGAGGAAAATGATGACTGAATCATTGAAACTCTTGGTACATTCCTAGACCACTGACCGTAGTGTGGTAAAAGTTATGCATGGTGTTTTTGTTGTTTTTGTAACATGAGACAATGCGGAACAAGATGGACTATCAGAGCTATTGCAGCCTATGGTGTTTGACCCGTATGACTACAAATATGCAATGTATGGATGCAATGCTTAATGCAACTATGTATTTTTGTAATTTTGATGGATTGTTTTTGGTGAAGTTGAAGATGAGGTGCGAGAATATGAATTTTATGATGAATTTGAGTATGCCTAGAATTGAGATGCAAATCTTTGTTGTTTTTGATGATTTTTGTTGTTTTTTTTTTTTTGATTTTTGACCAAGCGATTGCGATAATCGTTGGAGCTTTTTGGGTTTGACCAAGTGATTGCGATAATCCTTGGAGCTTTTGGGGTGACCAAGTGATTGCGATAATCCTTGGAGCTTTTTGGGGTGACCAAGAGATTGCGATAATCCTTGGAGCTTTTTGGATTGACCAAGAGATTGCGATAATCCTTGGAGCTTTTTGGATTGACCAAGAGATTGCGATAATCCTTGGAGCTTTTTGGATTGACCAAGAGATTGCGATAATCCTTGGAGCTTTTTGGGTGACCAAGAGATTGCGATAATCCTTGGAGCTTTTTGGGTGACCAAGAGATTGCGATAATCTTGGAGCTTTTTGGATTGACCAAGAGATTGCGATAATCCTTGGAGCTTTTTGGAGTGACCAAGAGATTGCGATAATCCTTGGAGCTTTTTGGGTGACCAAGAGATTGCGATAATCCTTGGAGCTTTTTGGGTGACCAAGAGATTGCGATAATCCTTGGAGCTTTTTGGGTGACCAAGAGATTGCGATAATCCTTGGAGCTTTTTTGGTGACCAAGAGATTACGGTAATCCTTGGAGCATTTTTTTTTTTTTTTGGATATGGCTTTCTTAGATATGAAATGGTCGCAAATGACTGATATTCAAGGGTTCTGTTTCCTTGATACCGTCAAGAGAAGCTAGCCTGTATGTCCCGGGTCCTATTTTGCTATCAATGACATAAGGACCTAACCAATTTGCCATGAATTTGTCCCTCATATGGGACGGCAAATTAGAGTTTTGTTGGTTTTCCTTCAGAACCAAATCACCAACCCGAAAGTCTCTTAGGTGAACTTTCATGTTGTAAGCTTTCTTAAGCCGCTCTTGATAGATACGTAAGTGCTCGAGAGCATTAACGCGTCGTTCGTCAAGCAACGTAAGTTGGTCTAATCGGGCCTGCCGCGCAGTGTTATCATCGATGAACTCCTGCATTGATATGCGTAGGGAAGGAATTTCCAACTCGAGAGGCATTACTGCCTCTGAGCCATACACTAGTGAAAATGGAGTTGCCCCAGTGGGCGTCCGAATGCTAGTGCGATAAGCCCAAAGGGCAAGTGGGATTTGTATGTGCCAATCCTTATGACTGTCTGCGACGGTCTTTTTAAGGATGGCGACTAGCGTTTTGTTTGACGCCTCTGCTTGCCCATTTGCTTGCGGATAATAGGGTGTTGAAAAGTTGTGCTGAATTTTGTACTTTGTGGTTAAAGCACGCACGTCTTTGTTCTTGAATGATGGCCCATTATCCGAGATTATTTTGGATGGAATACCAAAACGACATATGATGTGATGCAAGATGAACTCCACAATACGGGGTCCTTTCGTTGAGGTTAACGGAATTGCTTCCACCCATTTGGTAAAATATTCTGTGGCCGTTATGATAAACGTGTGACGGCTCGACGATGCAGGGGAGATCTTTTCGATTAGATCGAGGCCCCACTACGAAAATGGCCAAGCAGATCGGACTGTCTCTAGGGCCCGGGAAGGTGCGTGCATTAAATTGGCATGATGTTGACATTTCACGCACTTCTTGACATACACGCAACAATCTTTCTCTAAAGATGGCCAATAATAGCCCATGCGAAGAATGCGCTTTGCAATGGCCATACCACTGAAGTGGCCGCCACATGTACCGTCATGCGCTTGGGCGACTGCCCAAGTGGACTCTTGTCTGGTCCAAACAACGAAGAAGAATTCCGTCATAGCTTCGACGATACAAAATGTCTCCTATCAAGACATACTTTGCCGTTTCTGCTTGAATGTTCGTTTTGCGGCGTGCGTCAATCCAAAGGGAAGATTACCTAACTTGAGGTAGTCTCTTATGGGTAAATACCAGTCCTGTTGATCAGAAACCTCGATAGTATGAACAGCCAATCCCTTTTGAAGTTCTTCCCTAACAAATGCTGAATGGGATAGAACTTGTAAGAATAGCGTTGTGTTGCTATTAATGGGAGTGGGGGAAAACAAGGACCCCCAGTTGGCACGTTTCAGACGGTCTTGGATTCGAAAGAACTTATCCGAAGATGGTTCGATCTGGATCATGTGGACTCCTGGCGTCAAGTCTGAGCTTGCGCGCTCCATCACGGGTTGCGATAAGGTTTTGACCTGAATGGTTGTTATATCACCGAAAAGGTCTTACGGGATTAGTGACCCCAAGGAGGCCATTGTATCCGCAAAATGGTTTGATGATCGAGGGAGTGCCTCGATGTCATACCACTCAAGTTTTGCCAGGAATTTGTCCACGAGGGCTTTATAGGCCTTCAGAACTGGGCATTTGCATTGATATACCCCTTTGACTTGATTGACGATTAACAGCGAATCACCAAAGATGTTCAGTCTTTTGATGTTCATGGCGATTGTTGTTTGAAGACCTAGGAGCAAGGCTTCATATTCTGCATTATTGTTGGTGCACTGGAAGTTTAATTTAAATGACAGGGGCATTGGAGCGCCTTGCGGTGTGAAGAATACAATTCCCGTGCCACCACCTTGCTCGCATTTAGAACCATCGAAGAATAGGGTTATGTCGGCCCGAGACTCGGGCTCATCGGAATCTGGCGATTCCGAGACATGGAAGACCCCATCATCGGGTAGTTCTATGACCGGAGGCTGATCGTCTTCAAGAGGAGCCTCTGCTAGTTGATCGGCTATGACTTGTCCTTTTATAGATTTTTGCCCAATAAACTCAATGTCAAATTCCGTCAACAACATGATCCATTTCGTCGTGCGACTACTATGATAAGTACGACTCATCATGTATCGCAATGGATTCTCCTTAGACACAACATACGTAGTGTTGCTCAGCATGTAGTGGCGTAGCCTCTTGGTAGCAAACACCATTGCCAAGCAAAGTTTCTCAACGTATGCATAGTTAAGTTCGTAACCGACCGGGGTGCGGCTAAGATAGTAAGTAGCTCTGTTCTTTGTGAAGTTCATTCTTCCGGGCTAGCATGGCTCCCAGTGCCACCTCGCAGCTGAGATGTATAAGTAGAACGGCACTCCTGGTCTAGGTGGTGCCAATACTGCGATGAAGCCAAGTATTGTTTGATTTCGTCAAAGGTCGACTGGCACTCATCATCCCAATGAAATGTGACCCCCTTGTGCAATAATTTGTTCATTGGTCGGCATTTGTCAGATAATTGCGCTATGAAGCGTTTAATCGACGCGACCTTTCCTTGCGGACTTCTGAGCTGCTTGATAGTGGTTGGGGGAGCCATTTCAAGGATTGCCTTGACTTTGTTTGGGTCCACTTCGATGCCTCGTTTTGAGACTATAAAACCCAAGAGTTTTCCAGATGTGACGCCGAACACGCACTTCTTGGGATTCAGTCTAACTTTATGCTCTATGAGGCGATCGAGAATCTTGCTTAAGTCACCGAGATGATCTGAGCGCAAGAGAGACTTGGCTAACAAATCATCCATGTAATCTTCCAAAGTTTTGTGCATGTAATCGTGGAAGATATAAGTCATAGCACGTTGGTATGTAGCGCCAGCATTTTTAAGGCCAAAAGGCATGACCTTATAGCAAAATGTCCCCCAAGGCGTTGTGAATGCCGTTTTGAGTTGGTCTTCAGGATTGATACGAATTTGATTGTATCCCGAGAAACCGTCCATTAGGGAGAGCATTTCGTGACCTGTTGTAGCGTCTACCAATGCGTCGATGCTTGGCAAGGGGAAATCATCCTTAGGACTCGCTTTGTTTAGGTCTCGAAAGTCGGTGCATATGCGAATCCTCCCGTCGGGCTTCTTGACGGGAACCATGTTGGACAACCATGGCGGATAATCCACGCAGATGACAAATTGTGCATCCAACAGCTTTTGCAATTCGTCTTTGACCATCAAGGCCACCGTTGGGTGCATCTTTCTTAGTTTTTGCTTTACAAGCTTGATTGTCGGATCAAGCGTTAAATTGTGCATGACTAGCCGCGGGTCTAGTCCTGGCATATCCTTGTACGACCATGCAAAAACCTCCTTCTTTTCTTTAAGAAGGGCAATATAATCGGCTTGCTCTTCGGGGGAAAGGCTTACCCCCAGCTTGAGAATCCGTGGATTCATTGGATCTGTGCCGATGTCTACGTCAGTCGTCTCCTCGACTGACATGTGGGATCCGTCCTCCAACTGATGTGGAGTTGGGATTAAATGGATATCATCAGCTGAGTTAAGATCTGCGTTTGGAACCTCGGGTCCCTCTTCAGCTTGAAAAATATCCTGAGTTGTCCTTGGGGTAAAATGAAGCATTTCACCGAAAGGCCAGTACTTTGATGGTGACAATGGTGAATTGACGCGATCCCGGTCGATGGCATCCATGTCTAGATGCAATGACCATGATGGATCGGTCGGATTGCGGATGGGTGCGGTCAAATCAATGGAGATCATGTGGATGGAATGAATTTGGTCTCCAGAACCGTGGGTGTGATGACTTGATTCTTTTAGATGTTCCCTATACTCTGGATCTGGCTCTACGGGAACGGGCACGAATGGATCCTCCCTAGGTGCAAATTTTGTGAAAAGGAGGGCGGGGTCTTCCCTCGGCACTGCTGTCATGATGGGATCTCGAGGTGGACGATGCTCATCTTGAATTTGGAGCCATGGATCCAACACTTGGTCCCACCTCGTTGGGTCTACATGCCATTCATGCCCCAGCAGTATGCCCATCTGTCCCATTAGATCTTCATGAGTTAGAGCGCGGTGATGTCGTCGCGCATGTCTGAGATAGTCCATTTCGGTTTCATCTTCTGAATCGCTTTCATAGATCCAAAATTGTTCATCCTCTTCAGCAATCTTGTTGCTTGCGACGTTGAGGACTCTTCTTGTTCCAGTGAATTAATCTGGTCCCATTGCGATTGTTCCACTCTTGGTGGAGGGACCTGATTCTCTTGGTACTGTATTGTTTCATCTGGAACCTCTAAGGGGAACAGCTTCAGAAAGATGTCCGACATGCCCATTGATGTTCTCTTTGAGGATTACTATCCGAACTTTCACCTCTCTCTAGCAAAGGAGAGGGATTATTGTTGTTTCCAGGGGTGTTTGTTGACCATGGGAGGTAGTCTCCCAATGTGTATTCTGTATTTGGATTGGCATAAGGGTCTAATGCCAATCCCCCCTTGTTGCCTATTTCTAGGCCTTGCATATTTTCAACCAAGATGTCTAATGGCAGGGGATGGTTGAACCCTACCCCCGACTTGTCATATGGCATCCGATATCTTGGTTGGCAAAGGATCCGCATCCCTTGCTCATATCTCGCCTAGCTCCGTATCCATGCCAATTGCATTGGCCTAGATATTTTAGGGCAAATTCTGGGTTTGATAGATAATTGATGTTTTCCACAAAAGGTTCTTCGTCTGTTTCCTTTTGTTGGCATGGTTCAAGACCATGATCAAGGCCCCCATACACAAAATTTGTCTGGTTCGGTGGGTAGCCTAGAGGAACAATTGTCCCTATGGGAAGGCGAGGTCTTCCCATGTCCTGTACTGACTCCAATGTGGGGGTTGCCACAATGTTTTGCACTAAGTACTCCCCCAGGCCCGTACTGGCCATTTCAACAGTGATTGTTGATGATTGGGTGGGAGGAAACGGTAGTCCTTCCTGAGTCCATTCCATGTTTGGTTGTTCAGGAGTCTTGGTTTTCGTTGTGTTGGGTGTTTCCTCTGTTGATATCGTTGAGATTGTGGGCAACCTTTCTTCTAGAGGCTTAACCTCTTCCATGATTTGTTTTCCCTTGTCCTTCTGTTGGGCCATGATAGGTGGCGTTGATGATGAAGGAGCAGGTGATGAAGTCTCACCTGGCTGGGATTTTGTCTTGTTGGCCACCAGTGGTGCTTGCGGTATTGGACCCTGTTTAGATGGATTTAATTGGAAATCCAAATGCGTTGAAGGGAGGGTCGATTGAGGTATGAATTGTACCGCATTGCAATACTTGAAGGGCTCTAAGTCCATTGGGACTACATGTATTTCCCCTTCATAAGCATACTTTAAGCATCGGTGGGCGATCGAAGGGACACACTTCATGTCCCCCGATCCAAGGCCGCCCTAGCAATATATTATAAGCCATTTCACCTTCCAAAGACATGGCACAGTGTAGGTATTGACTTTTGTCCTACCTAGACTGGTAGAACGACTGTGCCGACTATCGAGCATATTGCATCATTAAAAGCTCGCAGTGTGTACGTGGAGGCTATGATGTGAGAGGCTGGCAGCTTCAAATGCTTTAAGGCTACAGTGGTTATGATGTTACTGGACGAGCCAGTATCTATCAGCACTCTCTTGTACGAAATCCCGTTGACCCGCGCGATAACGTGCAGGGGTGGATCTGCCATGTCATTTGATATCGTTTTGACCTCATCTTCTCTGAATGTGATGATCGGCTCCGTACATTGTTTCACATGTCCCACGAAGGCGTTGAAAGAATTTGCCTCGTGGGGTTGTAATTCAATGGCTTTTAAAATGTCCATAAGAGCTTCTCTATGGGGAGCTGATTGTTGAATAAGCTCGTAGATGGACAGACCTAGCCGACGTGGTCCGCAAACTCTGCGTGAGTTTGGTTCGTATCGTGACCTCGGGTCTAGGCGGAGGTAACTCGCGTTGGGCGTTGTTGAGGATGCGATGTTGCCGGAACTTCCCTCGTAGCTACCTCGGGGAAGTCGTCGGGTACCTTCTGTTCCTTGTTACTATGCTAATCATTCCCACAAATCCTTGTGTGGGAAGATCTTGTCGCACCTCGTTAATCTGGAGTGGTTTTGTCTGTGCCTCGTGGGCTGGCAAGGGGTCCTTGAATACCCCCATTTGTTGGTTGTTTGGTGCGATGGGGTTGTCCACAACCAATGTTCTATTGTCGATCAAATCCTGGACTAGGTCTTTGAATTTCTAGCACCCATTCAAGTCATGTCCTCCGCGCCTATGGAATCTACAATACAATTCCTCTCTCGTACTCCCCTAGGCTTGGGAATGTTAGGGTCTATAATTTGGATTTTCGGCAGAGTGACTAAATTTTCCGCTGACAAGCGGTCAAATAAGGAGTCCCTAGACTCCGCATATGGGGTGAAATTTTGCCTAGGGCGACGCGGGTAATTCTTCTCCTGTCTTCTATTATCTCTTTCATAAGCAGGAGGCACTGCCTGGTAGTTAGCCTTTTGAGGCTGCATTTCTTGCACAGGCGCGGGAACATTTATCGCAACTTGGTTGACTGCAGCGTGTTGTGGTTGCGTTGTCCCGGTTTAGTGGTTTTATTCCACTCTTTCTTCTTAGGCTTGGCAATTGCGCCTTCGCCTATCTTAATCTCTTCTATGACTCTGGCTTGCGCCAAAGCTTCTTCTAAGCCGTCGTATTGTCGCAGCAACAATAGACCGGAGATTGATTTTAAGCAACTTTTTGCGAACATCTGCGTGAGATCAGACATAGGAGGATGGTAGGGTAACCTAGAAAGCAAAGCTCTCCATCGATTCCCGTACGCTGCCATTGTTTCCTCTTCAAATTGCTTGAGGCTCGCTAAATCACTTAGTGATGCCTTCTTCCTTGTGTTGAAGGCAAAGCGTTCAAGAAACGCGTCTACTAATTGATCTAAATTGCTTATGTTGTGTTTGGGAAGTTGTGTGAACCAATCCGAGGCAGGGCCTGCGAATGTGGTTATGAATGTTCTAAGCAACAATGCGTCATTATCTTGGATGCCGAAGCATTGGCTTAGAAATCGTGTAACGTGTTCTTGTGCGTCCTCTTCACCTTTAAAAACTACCAATTGAGGCAACTTGAAGTGTTCGGGGTAAAGAGGTGTAGGCACTGAGGGATGCACCGGATTACTGCGGAGTAGACGTAATGTGGGTTTTTGATGCCCAGCAGATTTTGTCTCCACAGACTCCAAACGCTCCAATAGCGCTTGGTATGCATCGAAAGATTTTATTTCTTCCTCTCTTGTTCGCTCTTGTTGCAAGTTACGATAAACTGGAGGCCTATGGAGGGGTGGCCGAATGGCATCCCTCCTGCCTTGATGGGGAGTTTCAACATATTCCTCTTCCGGTTCATACTCCTCGTAAAATTCTTGAGGAGTCTCCGGGCGAAACCTATGACCCTGATCAAGCTCTTGCTGAAGGTACCCATCATTGTTTCGGGGAGTTGCCTCCCTCTCGAATCTATGAGGTCTTGGAGGCAGAGCTTGACGAGGTCGTGGAGACCTGTCCTGCACCAACGGATTATGCCTCTCATACTATTCAGCTCTTTGGATGCGAGGGGTTGGCCCCCTCTCAGGTATTTCATAGCGTAACTCATCCGCTTCGCGTTGCATGCGTTCTCTATCCAAGCGGTGTCGGTACTCTATTTCCTGATAACTTGGTTTAAGCCGCATGGTTTGGGCTTGACGGGTGGTATATCTGGCGACAGTCGGGTCAATTTGGTCTACCCTATTTTGCTCAGGAGGTTCGAATGTTTCTCCTATGTGTTTACCTCGAGTTTTCTGATCTAAGGTTTCAATGGGTCGCTTCCCTCCGTCGAGGTAAGCGGTATGTGCTCGAGGTTCTGGCCTCAAGGGGTGATCATGATATCCTGTTGGTGCGAAAATGCAAGGTTCCCGCGTTGTTTGTTGCCCTCGAGGAATGCGATGGCTTTCCTCGTACTCCCTTTCACGGGTGTGAAGGGGGTGGGCGGAGTTAGGTCGCCCTATGTAAGGAGCCCTGCGCTCCGGATTTGGTCTCTCTGTTCTGATGATAGGTAAAGAAGGGACGCCATATCCACGTTGCCCCTCCAAATGGACGGTGTGCCTGTCTAGCGCTTCATCGCGCGGTGGCCACTCATGCCTAACTTCAAGAGGTGATTCTCTATTTATGTCAAGGTCTACATGTAAGGCATCTTCCCGAAAGGGGCTGCTTTGAATAGGCATACCCCACCGAGGATTCTGAATTGGATTCTTTTGTAGGTTAGACCTATAAGGCGGTATGACCAAATCCTCAGGATTGAAGCGAAGGCGACTTGTGCCTGCTTCTTGTGTACCTTCCAGAGCTTCTGCCCTTGATTGGGCTTGACTGCGGGTGTACACCATTGCGGTGCTTCTATGCTATCTAAATAGATTTTTATCTTTTTTATGATGATTTTTGTTTTTGTCTACACTAAGCAGAAATAAACACACGCATACACAATCCGTGATTATCTCTTTTAAGGATTATTGGTGTGCCCTAAACTGGTTTAGTGCATTTTGGTGTTTTGTTTTGTTTTTGGTAGGTTTTGAAGATCGTTTAAATGCATTATGACGGCTCATATAACTCCCAAAATGGTAGCCCCTTCAATATACCAACCAAGCCGATATACCAACCTCTCTATATACCCGCCCTTACGAGAGGGAGACTATAGGTACGTGAGAGCAGAAGGTACGTGGTACGTAGGCGGTACGAAAGGGGGATTGTCCTGTTAATGGCACCTACCATAGAAAACTTATCCTCGCGCGCATGGGAATCACCCCAGTGACACTCGGTCTGCTTTCGTCAGGATTTACGCCTAACAACAGTTGACAATCGGGAAATGGATGCAAATCAAGCCAAGGTGGTGATGAAATCCACCAATGGTCTTGATAAAGGGCTGGGGTCTTACGACCAGCTCCTTGGTTTAAAATTGTTACGTGGAGTGTGTGAGGTTCATTTTATTTAGCGAAAATGAAACAAGCATGAATGATTTTCCCTAAGTATGCAGGATAAAATGAAAAAGTCAAAGAAACAGAAAACAAAAATAGAAAATTTAACAGAGATGATAAAATCCCTACCTCTTCTCTGGCTCGCTCCGGTTGCCTCTCGAATTTCTGCTCCGAAAATTTGCGGACAAAAAATCGTCCCCTGGTGAGACGATTTACGGAACGGAAATCGTCCCCGGCAGAGACGATTTTAAAATCGTCTCGGGGTGAGACGATTTCCGATAAAGTAATCGTAACAGTCAGAGACGGTTAACAGTCTGCAAAAAAAAAAAAATGTACCTGTAAAACACAAAACACAAAAACCCGATTAGTTTTCTGTGATCTCTTGTATAAACTAGTTCTTATATAATCCATGAGTTATTTGGATAGGCATGACCATTTAAGTCAACACAAAAGAGATATTAGTTCAATCCCCTTTTATACCTTGTTAATTAGAATATAGACTAAATTTGAAGACTATGATTGAAATATATCATCATATTAGTTATAACAAAAAATATTATTATATGTAGAGTGTTTCCTAATAACATTTAGACACATTAGACCACTCAATTTGCTAAAATTCCTAGTCATCCACATAGATTGTAATAGAAGAGGTACTTAGGTGGATATTTAATTGTTAGATTTATAAAGCATGGTAACTCCCTATTAGTCATAGGTAGTCATATCTATCTATATGTATGTGGGTATGTATGTATACATGATTTTGAGAATTTTAACACTTTTTGCATGGTTTGAAGAGGAATCATGTGAAGGTTATGTTTTTTAATACAAAATATTTGTATGCCCATTATCTTCAACTCATTTAATTTTCTCAAGTCCTTGTAATAGTATTGATATTTTTACCTAAAATTATAAAATAAAAATATGTGTATGAATCAAATGCATCATTCAACATAGGTACCTCCTCCTTATGGAGCATAATATTATCCCTCATGGAACTTCAAGATATCTCTTTTGCATAGTAAGGGATTGTGGAGTTATGTCAATGGATAATTAGTAGATAAAAATTCTAGTGAGAGATGATTAATATGATCCCCTAAAAAACAAAGAATATTGTGTGATTATATTGTATATGGATAGAATATAAACAATTATATTACCAACAAATTTAATATAAGGATATTTTGGATACCTTCAACTCACATTTAATAAAATAGATCCTACATAGTCAAGGAATCTAGAATCTAAGCTTACTATATTAAGGTTGGATAGTTTTAAACTGAAAGCACGAGATTCCGGGCAAAGGAAACACTAGTTGCAATATAACCAAAATCAAATGCGCTTAAGTCCTAGAAATGTAAAGTGCATGAAATGGAAAAGAAACGCATTGGAAGAGACACAAGCAAATGGAGAAAACACAGCCCTTTCATTAATATCCCTTGATCTCTGTTACAATGACGTCTCCTCCCTTTTCGGGGGCTAGGAGCGTTAAAAGAATTTGATTACAATCACTCAATGTTCCTCTTTTCGCGTGCCCACGATTGCAATGGGCGGGCCAAGATGATGTCGTCGCTGATGTCGATGAGTTCTTCACCTCCGCTGCTTCTCCTACGAACAAAGAAACAACCAAGATGTCAGTAGCACCTGCTGCAAGTGAAAAGTGTTCGTTCTTCTAAAATCATCAAAAGATGCATGCAAACATTTATCTAAAACAGTAAACAAAATGATTCTAAACAGCCTGAAAACTTGCCAGAAGACAGAAAATGTTACCAACAGGCCATTGCCACTGAGACAGTCGGCCAATCTGCTTTCAACTGGAAATCGTCCCTGGGTAGGACGATTTTTGACTGTAAATCGTCCCTGGGTGGGACGATTTCTTCTGTGTTGGGGAAGCCGAACTGACACGCTCCAATGTCGACTCCCGAGGTCTCCAAAACACCTACAGACATAGGGGTTATGTAATTGGGGCCATTTTGGGACGACCCAGATGGTCGGATTCTCCCAATTTGGCCTCTACCCTCGGGAATTTGATATCGCCTCCTGCAAGTCAGTGAAACAACAAAGCGACACAAAACATACTAGAATCTGATCAAAGGTTACGAAATTGCAGCTATGAGTTCACCAAACATAATAACACAATATGCAACCTGAGAAAGTAATCTAGAATGCTCTAAAATAAAACTTAAGAAAAGTGCGGGGGTGCCCAAGTGGGCCTCCCACCGTTGGCACTTGATTCCGGCACCAATCCACTAGGGATGGGCCCAAAACCTCTTAGGATTGGGGGGTCGGCGAATTGGTTGATTCGGGTGTCCATGTGTTGGATTTGGGTCCGATTCAAGCTTCCAAAAGCCACCCAACAACCTCCCTTGCAAAAGAGATTGGTGGATGTGGGAAGGTGAACCAAAAGGGATGCAAGTGGGTCTTCAACTCGGCAGCACTTCGTTGCTTGAAAACTCCTTCAACCTGTATATTTTGGGTGAGAAAAGTCCCACCTTTTATAGACCCAAGGGGTCTCTTTTGGGAGGGAAGCACAAATGCCATGTGTTGGTCATAGGCGCCATGTGGCAGTCTTGTCTTCCCATGAGGGAGGGGAGTCCTCCATTGACTTGGGCTTTCATAACTGCCCTTGTGACAGTCCTCAAACGGCCTATTTGTCCACTCACACACGCGTGCGAGGCAAGAGTCATCAACTGACTGTTCTGGGCTGCCACTTGGCCTCATTTGTCTTTTTGCCCGTTAAACTTGGAAATCGTCCTTACTGGAGACGATTTCAGAAATCGTCCCTGGGTGAGACGATTTCAAGTTAGCAATCGTCCCTGGGTGAGACGATTACTAGGCAAAGTGTCTAAGTGTGCCAAATTGCTTCTTGACCTCACAAAATTGCTATGAAAGTGGTTAAGACCACTGTTTGACCTCCGAGGGCTGCCCTGGGGGCTGTGTTTGTCAAAGCGATCAGTGTTTGCGGTCACATAATCGGATTGGTGCTGTTTTGGTGTCTACGAGATGCCCCTTTTTGGGAAGCGCTCCGGGTGACGCGAGTCTTGAGCAAAAATAGATAACCAAAGCACTAATGATTAGGGTTTCTTGGTAACCTAACCAACTTTTGATGCCCCAAGTATGGAAAGGGCATGCATTCTTGAATCCTTGCTTCGACGAGCTAAGGAATTTGATTTCAAGTATTAACCTATTTTGGTGAGGTGTGACTTGAACTTAGACATTGATCTAGTCATGAACAGGCAAAGGGCGTTTTTATCCTCAGGGGGAACCTTGTGTTCATGATTCACGAAATGCCAAGTGTTTGATTGATTTGATTGTTGCTTGTTTACTGCCCCAAGCAGGAGCGTGATTGTCTTTGTCAATGATTCTTTGAATGCATGTCGTTTTCCTTAATTGGGTGTGTGATTGTTGGTTGGTGACTAAGTGTGACTACCCCCTCAAGCGAGGAATCGATGAGGGAATGACCTTCGTGAGAGAAGCGACGAGTCGCTTGACCCAAGATGACTTGTGCAAGGGTGCCTTTAGAGGGTTTACCGTTAAGCGTGTGCAATTTTTCCAACATTTGGACCTATTTTTGGTGGGTGTTAACCCTTTTGGTGATGCCGTAATGAGGTGAAATCATCGAAAATCTAACTTCCCGTGGAGCGGTCCGGCTATTGTAGCCTTCTTGGGGAAGTAGGAGAGCGATAATTTGGACCTCGACATCGATTTTCTTTGCCCGGAGTTTAAGTGGAAGAGCACTTGTGTCCGGCAATGTTTTTTTTTGTTGTCTGTTTTTGTTGAATTTTTTTTATTGTTTTTGTTGTTTTGTGTGACGCATGTGGGGATAAAATTGTTGTAATCTTCTTCCCGTGGAGCGGTCCGGCTATGGTAGCCTTCTTGGGGAGTGAGATAGCGACAATATATGACCCCAACGTCTATTTTGATTGCCTTGGATTGCGAGTGTAACAACATTCTATTAGGCAACTTTATTTGTTGTTTTTAGTGCATTTTTGTTGATTTTTTGATGTTTTGACTTTTCTGGCTGGAAATCGTCCCTGGGTGGGATGATTTCCAATTGCAAAAATCGTCCCTGGGTGGGACGAGCGCTGACCAGAGCGCTCGTCCCAGCCAAGGACGATTTCCAGTTGGTAGGCTTATTTAAGGCCCAAAACTTGGATTTGGGCTCATTTGTGTCATTTTTTTTCTTGCGATTTGGGAGCTCTGGGAGGAGGAGGTAATTCTGCGAAGCGAAGCGCTGCCGGAATTCTCTCTGTCATCATGAGTGCACAAACTGGTTCGAGCGGCGGAGCGGAGGCGAAACCCGTAAGTGCTCCCTAGAGTTTATTCTTGCAATTGATGATGTGATTTGAATTGATTTTTTTTTTTTTTTTTTTTTGAAATTTCCCCGACACTTAGTTTATAAAAACTAGATTTATTTCCGTAATATAAACCTTGTAAAACGTTTATTGTTTGAAGCCGGATAAACCCTAGTTTTTATGTTTTTTTTTTTTGTTTTTTTGTATTCAGTTAGGTTAGAAACCCTAGATCCAAAGTTTTATTTTTGTTTTGTGTTGTTTTTTATATTTGGTTGGAACTTTATTTCTTTATTTTTTTTTTTTTTTTTGTAATTATCAGTTAAGGTTAGGAACCCTAAATCTGAAAAATTAGTTTTGAATTTTTGTGTGTGTTATTGTTTTGCAGGTTAGGAGCCGGTACCGTGTACCTGCCGCATTCGCTGAGGCACGGTCGGTGCTGGTCGATGTTGATCGGGGGGTGGCTTGATGCCCTTGGGCTCAAGCAGGTGGCTCGACCTGGGCCTGTGGTCCCGGATCAGGCCTATCTGACGGCCCTGATCAAAGTTTGGGATCCGCGGACCAACACTTTCCATCTTCCGACAGGGGAGATGACTGTGACACTGGAGGACGTTTATCGGTTGCTTCGGATTCCGATAGATGGACTGCCCATTAGGACATCGCCGCGTGATCAGCGGACTGCTGTACTGACGAGATGTTTTGGGCATGCGGAGCGGCTGGGTGTAACGAACCCAGTGGAGACAGCCGAGGTGGACTGTCAGGCTAGCGGGATTTTTGTTAGCTGGTGGCAAGAGAGGGGGGTGTTAGGAGTGAGGCATGCATTCTTGATGGGCCTCATTTCTAACATGCTTCTACCTGATTCGTCAGGCGCGAGGTTCCCGTGGAACCTGTTGGAGTTGGTATGGCAGTTGGTAGAGTGCCCGATAGAGGCACCGTTGATTTATGGATGGGGACAGACATTGTTGGCATAGCTCTACGGGGAGCTGTACGGCGTCCACTGTCGGCAGTGGAAGGGGGTGAGTTGCAGTTATCTTCTTCAGTGCTGGGGTTGGCAGCACATAGCAGTGGAGAGGCCGACCGGGTTACCGTGGATGACTCGGGCGATGATGGATGAGGCGTAGTCGGCGATGGGAAGGTGTTGTACAACACTATACTGATGCCTTCTCTCTGCTCACTCTAGGGGAGGTGGTTTGGCATCCTTATCGGGACTGTCCAGTCTGGCCGGAGGCTGGAGAGTGGCTCCGACGGGTACGCAGGGAGCGGTGGTTGACTGGGCGACACGGGACGGAGCATGAGTTCTTTCCATACCGCCGGGTTACACGACAGTTTGGGGTGCGCCAGGGGTTTCCTGGTGAGCCCGTGGTCTATCGGCGACGGGGAGATGAGAGGGATCTAGAGCCACCGGTCACCGCTCCATTGGGCGAGGAGTCCGATGCGGTGATTGAGGTCCCGGATGTGGATGACATCGGGACTACCACTGAGTATGACTCGTGGTGGGTACTACGGCGCTGGAGAGGAGAGGGGCCACTGGGAGGTGCGGAGGCGGCAGTGGAGGATGCTGAGGCAGCAGGGGGTGATTGGGGGGGTCCGTTGGATGATGCGGACATGGTGGATGTGGGAGATGAGGATGTGGACTTGGGTGTTCCGGAGCAGCCGGACATGCAGGATGTGGAGGAGCAGTGGGAGCCTGAGCAGGCTACTGTCCCCGTGAGTCCTATGCGTCCGACAGATACAGAGGAGGTGGGGTCGGATGTAGGCGTTGAGATTGCGCGACTGACAGAGCTGCTGCGGATGCGGGATCTGGAGTTGGGGGATGCGAGGCGGGAGCTGGGGGATGCGAGGCGGGAGCTGGGGGATGCGCGGTAGGAGAGGGATCTTCTGCGGGCTCAGTTGGCAGAGCGGGATAGAGTTTTGGCGCAGCGCGATGATGCATTGTCTATCTATCATCGACGAGAGGCCGAGTGGTGTCTGTACCGGATAGACTTGGAGAGGGAGGTCATCCACCTTGGTGGGCGGCTACCTGAGCCTTCGGTCGGTGGATCTTCGCGGCGGACAAGGGATAGTCTGACTGAGTAGTCAACATCATCTCGTCGCAAGCGGTTAGATGAGGGGGGTGGTAGCAGGCATGATGCGGGGGCTAGTAGTAGCCGCCCTGTAGGGTCCCGTAGGACCCACACCACGGGGGGTAGTTCCCATCGCACCGATCCTGCGTGATCATGGTGGTCGATGCCTTAGGTTGGGTTTTTGGATATGATTGCGGGGTCTGAGGACCGGTTTTGTAGCCTGTGGGCATCTTTTTGACGATATATATATATATATATATATACCGATTTTATTGTGGTTTTGTACATGTGATGATGTGATTTTTGTTATGCATGTTTATTCATTTTGATGAATGCAGATGTTATGATGAATGCAAATGTTTTAGATGTCTATGTGATATGCGAAGTGAAATGGATGAATGATATTTGTGGTGATTGCACTGTAGGCTGTTTAAGAAGCTCTTTATTTACATGGTTTTTCTATTTTTGTATTTTTTGATGGTATCATAAGGATGATAAGTAGCGCAGATGGTTTTGGAATGAATGTAAGGTTTTCTGAGATTCAGTCAGTTTTAACTCACCATCCATGACTGTACTTTATCTTACAAGACTTTTTGACCAAGGTATGAATCGGACTTGTTTTTGACCCAGTTATTTTTCACATCCCTGTGTGTGCAATTGAGTTCATTTAGTGGTATTTGTTAGGATACCGCCAGTGCCAGATGGGCTTTCAACCGAACCTGTACTGAGGATCACCTAATTAGCTCCATGAATTCCTTTGTTGTATGTACTAAGATTAATCTGCGGTGTAATCCAGGATGCCATAAGCTAGCTCATCCACATGCAAACATTGATCTGTACGCAAGTTAATGTGACAGATATATCGTCATGCGGGAGGTTTACTTCATTACCGATAGGCTATCAACCAAATTGGTACTAAAGCTTGCCTTATGACCTATAGAATGCTTGAGAGTTCCAGGGATTCAAGGTCAACTCCCTTCTTTTCTTCAATTGTATTGGGATACTTGCTCATTGTAGTGATGAGATCACTGTTTATTTTGATTTGTTTTTCTTTCGAGCAAGGGATTGGGGTCATGGAGTGACGAAAATCACCGTTGTTTGTGCCTTTTGATGTGTGCACTATAGTTTGTCAAATTTGGAGTTTTGACATTTTGCAACTTTTTTGTGTTTTGCAACTATTGAGAACTTTAGGGATTCTTAGGGAATTGGGTAGGGAGGATGCTTGTCCTTTTGCCAACTCTCAGCATTCTAGGGGTCATTCGCACAGGGGGATGAGCAAGATAACCGTTTCGCTTGTGGTGACCTAGATTATTTTGCAGGTTTCATCTTTCGTTCACACAATTTGGGAATTTTTAGTGTTTTGATTTGTGTTGGGATGTTACGTAACAAGGTGTATTTCAAGTATGACTCTACCTTCGTAAAATCTGTTCGACTTGATACACTACATGGCTAAAGAGGAAAATGATGACTGAATCACGAAAACTCTTGATACATTAACAGACCACTGACTGTAGTGTGGTAAAAGTTATGCATGGTGTTTTTGTTGTTTTTGTAAAATGGGACAATGGGGAACAAGATGGACTAGCAGAGCAATTACAGCCTATGGTGCCTTTGACCCGTACGACCACAAATATGCAATGTATGGATGCAATGCTTAATGCAGCTACATATTTTTGTATTTTTGATGGATTGATTTTGGTGAATATGAAGATGAGGTGCGAGAAGAACTCTCTATTGATGAATTTGAGTATGCCTAGAAATGAGATGCAAATTTTTGTTGTTTTTGAAATTTCTTGATTTTTGACCAAGTGATTGCGGACATCGTTGGAGCTTTTGGTGACCAAGTGATTGCGATAATCCTTGGAGCTTTTGGTTGTTTTTGACCAAGAGATTGCGATAATCCTTGGAGCTTTTTGGGTGACCAGAGATTTGCGATAATCCTTGGAGCTTTTTGGGTGACCAAGAGATTGCGATAATCCTTGGAGCTTTTTGGGTGACCAAGAGATTGCGATAATCCTTGGAGCTTTTTGGGTGACCAAGAGATTGCGATAATCCTTGGAGCTTTTTGGGTGACCAAGAGATTGCGATAATCCTTGGAGCTTTTTGGGTGACCAAGAGATTGCGATAATCCTTGGAGCTTTTGGGTGACCAAGAGATTGCGATAATCCTTGGAGTTTTTTTTGGTGACCAAGTGATTGTGATAATCCTTGGAGCTTTTGGGTGACCAAGTGATTGCGATAATCCTTGGAGATTTTTGGGTGACCAAGAGATTGCGATAATCCTTGGAGCTTTTGGGATGACCAAGTGATTGCGATAATCCTTGGAGCTTTTTGGGTGACCAAGTGATTGTGATAATCCTTGGAGCTTTTTGGGTGACCAAGAGATTGCGATAATCCTTGGAGCTTTTGGGTGACCAAGTGATTGCGATAATCCTTGGAGCTTTTTGGTTGACCAAGTGATTGCGATAATCCTTGGAGCTTTTTGGGTGACCAAGTGATTGCGATAATCCTTGGAGTTTTTGGGTGACCAAGTGATTGCGATAATCCTTGGATTCTTTGGGTTGACCAAATGAGTTGCGATAATCCTTGGAGCTTTTTGGGTGACCAAGTGATTGCGATAATCCTTGGAGCTTTTTTGGATTTGTGACCAAGTGATTGCGATAATCCTTGGAGCTTTTTGGGGTGACCAAGTGATTGCGATAATCCTTGGAGCTTTTTGGGTGACCAAGTGATTGCGATAATCCTTGGAGCTTTTTGGGTGACCAAGTGATTGCGATAATCCTTGGAGCTTTTTGGGTTGACCAAGTGATTGCGATAATCCTTGGAGCTTTTTGGGGTGACCAAGTGATTGCGATAATCCTTGGAGCTTTTTGGGTTTGGACTATGGCTCTTCAGGGGATAGAGGTACCCCCAGCTTGATGGTCTTTGCACTTCGGATCCGGCTCTAGAGGTATGGGCATGAATGGATCGGCCCTATGCACGGAGATGAGGACAGGGTCCGCCCACGGCACTGATGTTGCTATGATGTCTCTTGGTGGAAGTTGCTCTTTGTGTGCCCAACGTGGCGGATGTAATGCTTGGTCCCACTGCGGTGAGTTAACGCGCCACTCATGCCCTAGTATTATGTTTATCTGTTGACATGCTTCCTCAAATTTTATGGGATGCCGATGTTGTCTTATGTGATTGTTGTGGGCTATCTCTGTTTCATCTTCACTTTCGGACTAGTGAGTACAGCTCATCGGAATCTGGAGATTCCGAGACATGGAGGACTGCATCATCAGGTAGCCCTATGGTTAAAGGTTGATCCTCTTTGAAAGGAGCTTCATGTAAGTTGGGCCTTGGGAGCTCCAAAATCTTGGTCTCTACCGACTCTAAGTGCTCTAGCACTTTGCATGTATCGGGGGATTTGAGCTCCTCCTCTTTGGTTGGTTCTTGTTGAGGAACTTGGGGCCTATGGAGGGGTGGCTTGATGGCACCCCCCATGCCTTGGTAGGGCTTTTCATCCCGCTCTTCTTCTTGCTATGATTCCTTAGAGGCTTCTTGATGACTTTCTAAGGGTGGCTCATAAACTTGGGTGGATGTCTGAGGAAGGCACCCATCATTGGTTATAGGATCAGCCTCCCGCTCATGTCTAGGAGGCATCGGGGGTGATGCTTGATAAGGTCGCGGTGACTCGTCTTGCCCCCATGGGTTGTGCCACTCAAAATGTTTTGTCTTATGTGTGTGAGGGGTTGGAGTCTTCTTCGGTAGTTTATAGCGCAACTCATCCACTTCGCGTTGCATGCGCTCTCTATCCAAGCGGTGTCGATACTCCATCTCCTGATGACTTTGTTTAAGCTACATAATTCGAGCTTGGCGGGCGGCATGTCTGGCGACTGTCGGGTCAATTTGGTCTACCCTATTTTGCTTAGGAGGTTCGAATGTTTCTCCTATGTGTTTGCCTCGATCTTGATGATCTAAAATTTCAATGGGTCGCTTCCCTCTATCGAGGTAGGCGGCATGTACTTGAGGCTCTGGTCTTGATGGGCCAAAACAACCACTATTTGTTGTCCTCGAGGAATGCGATGATTTTCCTCGTACTCCCTTTCATGTTGGCTCTCCTGCATAGTGTGTTGGAACAACTCATCCTTCCGGCGCTGAAGGTGCTCTTTGTTAATATAGATACCGTTCCTCTAAATGTAGTCGCTCTAGTCGCTCTAGCTCAAGTTGCGTGAATTGCATTTGGCGTGCGACGTGCTTGACAGATTCTAAGATGGTTGGTCTTGTCGCCTCATGTCTAGAAGGCCTAGATGCCTCTCCTAGATATTTTCGATCGTAGTGATCCAAGATCTCTATAGGTGACCTCCCTTTGTTGGGGGTAGCGGCATTCCCTCGGGGCTTTGGCCTTAGTGAGTGGTCCTGATAGATAGCAGGTGTAGAGGCATATTGCTCCCGCACTGTATATTGCTCTCGAGGAAGGTAGGGATCTTCCTCTTGCTCTCTTTCATAAGTGAAAAAGGGACGGATGGAGTTAGTTCACCCCGCCTGAGGAGCCTTGTGCTCTGGATTTTTCTTTGTAGTCCTGACAACTAGAGGGGGTGAAGGAGGGATAATGTAATCATGTGGTTCCTCCCGTCGAACCCTATGTTGACCTAGCGCTTCATCGCGTGATGACCGCTCATAGCGAGCTTCTAAGGGAGCTCTCCTATGACTGTACCCCTCATGGAAGGGTGTGTGTTGAATGCTATGCTTGAATAGGAGTGCTCCTCGAAGAGGTGTCCCTGTAGTCCCTTTCCTTTAAGGTGTGGAGGGGACTGCCTTGTGTGTTAGGTCACCAAGGTGGTATGACCAAATCCTTGGGATTGTAACGGAGATGACTCATGCCTCCTTGGACATTCCCCATAGCCTCCGCCCGTGATTGGGCTTGGCTACGGGTGAGCACCATGACGATGTCTCTCTAAAAATCCTAAAAATTGAAATGAGTCAGATGGGGCCCAAAATTGGCGTGTGCATCCCTCTTATAGTAGATAAGACAAAAATGAAGTTTCAAGTCCTAGCTCTGAATACATTAGGAGATATTGACATCCGAACAGCTCAAAAAGTGCAAAAAAATGCGTGCCCAATTTTAAAACCTAATTTTGGGGCACTAGATGATGGAATTTGGCCCCGAAAACTGACTTTTTTGGGCAAATAGAATTCTACGATTGAGAAGTTATGGCCCCGACAAGATGCACTAAAATTTAGGGAAAAATATAAGATTTCCCATATTTTGTTGGATGCTCCTGCATCACTTATGGGCACATTTGGGGTGATTTTGGGTTGACCAAAGGGTTCATGGACACCTTTGGGGCATTTTGGAGTGACCAAGCGATTACGGGAATCCTTGGAGCTTTTTGGAACAAGTGACAAAATGCGTAGATTTTTATCTTTTTGTTTATGATTTTTTTTTTTTTTGTCTACACTAAGCAGAAATGAACACACACATGCGCAAACCGTGATTATCTCTTTTAAGGATTAATGGTGTGCCCTAAACTGGTTTAGTGCATTTTGATGTTTTGTTT
The DNA here is from genome assembly GCA_028583015.1 of Wollemia nobilis. Taxonomy (NCBI): domain Eukaryota; kingdom Viridiplantae; phylum Streptophyta; class Pinopsida; order Araucariales; family Araucariaceae; genus Wollemia; species Wollemia nobilis. Next base: position 13,069,042 of record JAQPPZ010016436.1, on the reverse strand, counting down.
TGTTTTGTTTTTGTAGGTTTTGAAGAACGTTTAAATGCATTATGACGGCTCATATAACTCCCAAAACGGTCGCCCCTTCAATATACCAACCAGGCCGATATACCAACCTCTCTATATACCCGCCCTTACGAGAGGGAGACTATAGGTACGTGAGAGCAGAAGGTACGTGGTACGTAGGCGGTACGAAAGGGGGATTGTCCTGTTAATGGCACCTACCATAGAAAACTTATCCTCGCGCGCATGGGAATCACCCCAGCGACACTCGGTCGGCTTTCGTCAGGATTTACGCCTAACAACAGTTGACAATCGGGAAATGGATGCAAAGCTAAGCCAAGGTGGTGATGAACCCACCGTTGGTCTTGCTCAAGGGCTGGGGTCTTACGACCAGCTCCTTGGTTTAAAATTGTTGCGTGAAGTGTGTGGGATTCATTTTATTTAACGAAAATGAAACAAGCATGAATGACTTTCCCTAAGTATGCAGGATAAAATGAAAACAGTCAAAGAAACAGAAAACATAAACAGAAAATTTAACAAAGATGATGAAAATCCCTACCTCTTCTCTGCCTGCTCCAGTTGCTTCTGAATTTTTGTTTCGAAAAGTTGCAGACAAAAATTCGTCCCTTGGTGAGAAGAATTCGTCCCTTGGTGAGACGAATTACAGAACAAAATTCGTCCCTCCCAGAGACGAATTTGAATTCGTCTCAGGGTCAGACGAATTTCAGTAAAGTAATCGCCACAGCCAAGGACGAATAACAGTCAGAAACCAAAAATGTACCTGTCAAACACAAAACACAAAAACCTGATCAGTTTTTCGTGATCTTAAAAACCAGGGAACAGGTCCCACCGTGATCGCCACTGAAAGCACGAGATTTCGGGCAAAGGAAACACTAATTGCAATATAACCAAAACCAAATGCGCTTAAGTCCTAGAAACGTAAAGTGCATGAAATGGAAAAGAAACGCATTGGAAGAGACACAAGCAAATGGAGAAAACACAGCCCTTTCATTAATATCCCTTGATCTCTGTTACAATGACGTCTCCTCCCTTTTCGGGGGCTAGGAGCGTTAAAAGAATTCGATTACAATCACTCAATGTTCCTCTTTCCGCGTGCCCACGATTGCAATGGGCGGGCCAAGATGATGCCACCGCTGATGTCGATGAGTTCTTCACCTCCGTTGCTTCTCCTGCGAACAAAGAAACAACCAAGATGTCAGTAGCACCTGCTGCAAGTGAAAAGTGTTCGTTCTTCTAAAATCATCAAAAGATGCATGCAAACATTTATCTAAAACAGTAAACAAAATGATTCTAAACAGCCTGAAAACTTGCCAGAAGACAGAAAATGTTACCAACAGGCCATTGCCACTGAGACAGTCGGCCAATCTGCTTTCAACTGGAAATCGTCCCTGGGTAGGACGATTTCTGACTGTAAATCGTCCCTGGGTGGGACGATTTCTTCTGTGTTGGGGAAGCCGAACTGACACGCTCCAATGTCGACTCTCGAGGTCTCCAAAACACCTGCAGACAGAGGGGTTATGTAATTGGGGCCATTTTGGGATGACCCAGATGGTCGGATTCTCCCAATTTGGCCTCTACCCTCGGGAATTTGATATCGCCTCCTGCAAGTTAGTGAAACTACAAAACGACACAAAACATACTAGAATCTGATCAAAGGTTACGAAATTGCAGCTATGAATTCACCAAACAGAAAACACAATATGCAACATGAGAAAATAAACTAGAATGCTTCTAAAATAAAACTTAAGAAAAGTGCGGGGGTGCCCAAGTGGGCCTCCCACCGTTGGCACTTGATTCCGGTGCCAATCCACTAGGGATGGGCCCAAAACCTCTTAGGATTGGGGGGGTCGGCGAATTGGTTGATTCAGGTGTCCATGTGTTGGATTTAGGTCCGATTCAAGCTTCCAAAAGCCACCCAACAACCTCCCTTGCAAAAGAGATTGGTGGATGTGGGAAGGTGAACCAAAAGGGATGCAAGTGGGTCTTCAACTCGGCAGACACTTCGTTGCTTGAAAACTCCTTCAACTCTGTATATTTTGGGTGAGAAAAGTCCCACCTTTTATAGACCCAAGGGGTCTCTTTTGGGAGGGAAGCACAAATGCCATGTGTTGGTCATAGGCGCCATGTGGCGGTCTTGTCTTCCCATGAGGGAGGGGAGTCCTCCATTGACTTGGGCTTTCATAACCGCCCTTGTGACGAGTCCTCAAATGGCCTATTTGTCCACTCACACACGCGTGCGAGGCAGGAGTCATCAACTGACCGTTCTGGGCTGCCACTTGGCCTCATTTGTCTTTTTGCCCGTTAAACTTGGAAATCGTCCCTACTGGAGACGATTTCAGAAATCGTCCCTGGGTGAGACGATTTCAAGTTAGCAATCGTCCCTGGGTGAGACGATTACTAGGCAAAGTGTCTAAGTGTGCCAAATTGCTTCTTGACCTCACAAAATTGCTATGAAAGTGGTTAAGACCACTGTTTGACCTCTGAGGGCTGCCCTGGGGGCTGTGTTTGTCAAAGCGATCAGTGTTTGCAGTCACATAATCGGATTGGTGTTGTTTTGGTGTCTACAATAAACTAGTTGAGAAGCACATCAAAAATTTCTAGGAAATAAAGGAGAATATATGTACTTCTAGTGGAGGTACTAAAAATGAACTCATTCATCACATTAATATTATACTCAATAATGTTTTAGAAGACTAGGATTAGGTAAACACATTTTTTGAAATAACTTGTGTATTATGTAATAAGTAGGATGTTCCACATTTAGATATATATTTTTTCTCATATCATACATAGTCCTAATTTAGGTCAAACTTGAAATAGGATTCTAAAACAAAGTACCTTTAAAGAAAAAATATTTTATAAGGGATTATTTAAAATGGTTAATGGCTACACTGCTATTAAATAATTTTTAAAAAGAAAATTATGATTATAAATCACTTTACTCATATGAAAATATGTAATGAACAGAAAAATTCTTCTAAAGGTGTTGTAATTGTTATAGTTAAAATGGAAGAAAATAAGTATAATTTGTGTATTAGTTTTAGAAATCCTCATATTGATTTTATGGCTCTATAAAAAATTGAAATTAAGTAAATTTCTATTAATAAGGATCATGTAATTTAGATTAATATACATGTCTATCTTTGCACCAATGACTTGTTACCTTTGAAGTGTAAATATATTTGATAATTTATTACCTAACACTAGACTTATAACATAAGATTTTTCTTTAGTAAATAGCATAACCCTACTAGTATATTTTCATCATATATATATATATATATATATATATATATATATATATATATATATATATTATATTTATATTTATATATATATATATATATATATATTTATATATATTTGAATTTACATGGTGGAATTGGTAGCCGCCAGACTGTCTAGTTTTTTATGGCCGCCATAGTATTCTATGTTGTCTGCTACAGAAGTCGCCATACAGATTTCCGCCACCATGCCACAATCATTTTAAATATTTTATGTCGTTGAAAGCATCAGGGAAAGGGACAAGCGTTCAGTCCGATGAGGCCCGAGATTTGAACCTTGGACCTTCACCCCCCTTATGGGGTTTGGATGAACCAATTGGTCTACACCTCGGACATAATTTTCATCAAATATTGAAAACCAACACCAATTGATTTTTCAATGAGTTGACCATATTTTTTTATAAATAATCTATAGCTCAAAAAACTAAAATTAAATGATTCAGTTAAACAATTCATTATATTTTTCAAAACTAAACATGTTAGAATATAGTTTTTTAATGTTTTAATTTGAATAATTTTTTCTTTCTCTAATAATATTTTTTAATAAATAATAAATCTCTTATGATTTTTTTAAACATTTATGTTTGTTTGTAACAATCATACGATATATACAAATCACTAAAATATTCATTTTAACAATATATTCATATCAAAAATTAATAATGATGATTCAAACTAATTAATTTTTTTTTGGACATATCTATCATTAAATTGTTAGTTTTATTTTGTCTTAGTATATTGAAAAACCTATCTGGTATAGTTTCTTTTAATATTTTCATATAAACACTTAAAACATAAGCTTTTATTATCATTTTATAATTTAACATTAAATTTGACTTGGACAAAACCTTAGTAAATGTTTATTTTAAACAAAAGTTATTATTTATTTTAAATATCATCAAATTATTAAATGATATTTTAGTTTGTATCCGAATTTGTTTTGTTATATGTGGTTACTTTATCTTAAAATAATGTAAAGCCTTAAAAACTATATCTCACACTTGTAAATTAATAATGAATATTAGAACAATTGTAAAAATTTTAAAGTATATGTAAAAGAGTATATGCATTCTCATAAAATTCTCATAAATGTGGTTTACAATTAAAGACGTCCCTTACATTATGGGTGATGTGTTCGAAGTTCATTCCCCATAATAAATGCATATAAAAAATACTACTCTTAAAAAAAATTATAAAACTTTTCAAAATATGCAATATTTTGCATCATACATTGTTTATATAGCTCATTCTTTTGCTATTGCTTCAAAACCTAAAAGAAATTATTCTTTTACTGAGTTTTATAAAATATACATCGGTTAGCAACACATAAAATTACATACAAATAAAAGCTAATATTAATAAATAAATTATTTTTAAAGAGAATGTGAAACAAACTATGATATACATAGTGTTAATAAAAACAAAATTCTTAACCTATTAAATCATATTTTTTTTGAACATTTAAGTATGAATAGTTGTTTATTATAATATTATTATATATATAATAAAATTGATTAAATTTCATATAATTAATTAAAATAAATAAATAAATTTATTAATAAACATAGTTTTTGGGTTTACCAAGAATATGGTTGGAAGGAGATTAATCAACCTTATGCATTGGTAATAGAGATTTCTCAAACTAACCAAATCTATAAATAAATATATATTTTTTTTATTAAATAGGAGATGTTAATTTTTTTTATGAACACACCTACTTCCTCACACACTCACCCATACTACAATTTGAATCTTGTACCTCTGGAAAAAAACCAAAACCCAAACCATTACGTTATTAATCTCTTAAACATTATCATATTGTTTAACTTTTACTTACTTTTTATTTTCCTCTAAAGTGCACGAAAATAAAATAAAAAATTTAGTTAACATTGGAATGTCTGCCAAGTTGATATTTTTTATATTTATCTTACACAAAGGAAGAAAAATCATTTTGAATAAGAAGCAGCCAGCTTTATATAATACATTATTTACAGTAACCTGAAAGTTAAATAAATTAAATAAAAACAAATTAAAAAAGAAATTCGAGGCGCGTGTAATATTTAATTATACTGTCGTTAAAGGCATCATGTATTGGCTTTGTTCTCGCGTGGATGACTTCCATTAGGATCTGCGATATTATGTTTATTAACTGTCAATTTTTAATGAAGTTTTTAGGAAATGGCAATTGATATGGCGACAGTATGAAAGAATTTTAATTTTATTTTTCATAAGTTCAATCCTGCTAAGATTTTATGAGGCCTATAAAATAAAGCCTTTGGGCGAAAGAAATAGCTGAAGTAAATAATAATTTACTAAAATAATTGGTTGTTAGTGGTAGGTAGCCAGGATCAAATAGAAAGAAAATACTCACCCTCTCAATTTTCTAAAAGTTGTACACTCTTATTTTTTCATTATTTCAATAACGATCGTACAAAGAATCGCCTTGCCAATATCTATACCAAGAGGTCAAGTGATGGAATAGCCTTATCTTTTCCACTGTTAACATGAAATGATATGAAATAGATGACTTTTGCAGTGCATTAAGTCTATAATGGACCCCACGGCAGCAAAGGGTGCACATGATTTTCTACAAACATTTAGTCTCGTGCGTATCATATTTCTTGTAACGTGTTGGAGGTTCTCTAAAAGTGAAAGATGCCAGATTAGTCTGTCATTCTTCTCTTTTCTCAGACTCAACTTTTGGATTCACACAAACAGCAGATAGAGAAAACAGTTTATTCAATGAATGTTATTTGTATTGGCACCCCCTCAATCCACATGTGATAATAAAGCTACAATGTTGATTTAGTCATATTGGGGTATATTCATGTGGCCGACAAAATCTAAAATTCCAAACTATCGGCTGGAACAAAGAAACCATGTAATATCGCGTGTCAAATATAACGGAGAACCATATCATGTGGATAGAAGGATTTCTCTAAGCGATAGCATTATTTTGGACGTGACGCGGTTTGGAATCTTTGGATAATACCTCGTGGTTGGTGCAGCCTGTCTGTACAAACGGATTGATATGACATTGATATCTGATATGACCTAGATATCCCATACGTTGGAAAGAGAGTATCCAACCAAATAATGCACGTTGTAAGGATGCTTTCAACAAGTTTGAACATGCACGTTTGACAATTAATGCTTTAAATTCGGCTTGTACAGACAGCAACTGTTTATGGAAGGAGACCAGGACATGCAACCTCCTAGGTAAGAGTTTAAGGGACGACCATAACTATAACCAATAAGAAAAAGGGTATTGTAGTTGAGTAAACGATCTCACAAATCATATTGTGTACATTTTATAAATGAATTTGCTTACCATTGCACCAACATATGTGTTTAGTGTAGTGTGAATTCCACTTAATAATCATAAAGAAAATGTCATGCGCACCAACCTAGGGCACTCGCTATCTCCATGTGCCCTAGGGGTGCCATATGAAAGCCTATTTTCTTATATTTTTTACATCCGTTCAAGTACCGATAAACTTTTTCATTAAGTTCATTGTTCCTTGGACCATTGTTACTTCGTTGATTGATCCATTACTTAGTTCATTGTTCCTTGGAATACTGAAAAAGGAATACCGATAAACTTTTTCATTATGTTCATTCTTCTTCCTTAGACCATTCGACCATTGTTACTTAGTTGATTGATCCATTACTTAGTTCATTGTTCCTTGGGTCAATATGTGATTGTTATTTAGTTTATTGTGAAGCTCTTTCCATTTTTATTAAACAAATTTTGAGTTCATTGCTTCTTGGTTGGACAAAATATCACTAATGATTTATCAATTTGTAAACTGTTTCAATAAAGACTGCACAGAACCGTTTGTCCTGCGAAAACCAAATCTAACTCATTGGTACCAAGTTTTAAGGACATGTTAAACTTTATGGTGGTTAGTGGATTCTTATCCCATAATCATTAGTATTTTATACAAGTTAATAACTTAAACCACATTATTTTATATAATATGTTTTTTTGTAGTGGTAATTATTAACAAACTTACATTTTGTTAACACTTTTATTTACTAACTTTTATTTTTCTTTTTTTAATAAATTTTTTTATCTTAATTTAATATAAATTTATTTTTTCATTAAAAAAACAAAATATTCTTGAGACTGCGGGACTTGTATTATTCTTCAGATATTTTGAATAAACTTCTTGCTATGATAACCAAAGAGTTAAAATATTCTTACAATATAAGATATAATAATAATAATAACAATACTACGTACACTGTTCTTTCAGGCTTTCTGAGACTGCTTAGAGGAAGATGTAAGGGCTGTTGTTGAAGAATCCAGAGAAAATAAGAGAATGCTTAAATCTATAAACCACACGTTCATTACCTTGATTCCAAAAGGGGAGGAGGGGGTTCATATTTCAGATTATAGGCCTATTGCCTTATGTAATGTGGTGTACAAAATACTCACAAAGGTAATGGCTAAGCGCCTAAAACCTCTTCTTCACAACATTATCTCCTCTGAGCAAGGAGGCTTTATTGAGGGACGACAGATTCTGGATGCGGTGGTTGTGGCCCAGGAAGCAATCCATTCAATGCACACTTCTGGTAATAAAGGGATGTTCATTAAGTTGGATATGTTAAAGGCTTATGATAGGGTTGAATAGAGCCTCCTGGCTAAAATTATGGCAGCCTTCGGTTTCTCTCAGGGTTGGATTGAGTGGAGCATGAGCTATGTCTCTTCCCCGACTTACTCTGTGCTTATCAAGGGCCTTCCTTTACAACCTTTTGGAGCTTCTTGGGGTCTGCGCCAAGGGGATCCCTGTTCCCCTTATCTTTTTCTCATTATGGCTGAAGGTCTTGGCAGACTTTTCTCAAGGAGAAGACAACAAGGCAGATTATTGGGTATTAGGGTGGGGGATGAAGTTGTATCGCACTGCAGTTTATGGATGACACTGGTTTGATGGGAGTAGCCAGCATCAGGGAAGCTAGAACGATTAGGGATACTCTTAATGTCTATCTCAAGGCTACTCAATAGGTCATTAATGACAAGAAATCCAAAGTGGTCTTTTTTAATCTGGAGCACAGGCTTCAGAACAGAATTTTAGAAATCTTGGGATTCACTAGGACTTCTCTCCCTATGGTTTACTTGAGTATCCCCTTGCACTTCAAGAGGCTAAAATTAGACACTTAGAGGAATATGCTGGAGTGTATCAAGGACAGAATTAATCACTAGTCTCACAAGTGGTTAAGTTATGGTGGCAGATTAACGTTCTTATAGTTAGTCATTCAAGCCATGCCAATCTACAAATTTTCTATCTTGGCTGCCCCGCTTACAATATGGAAAGAGTTGGATAGGATGGCTAGGAAGTTTTTGTGGGAAGGAGCTAAAGGAAAATGAAAGTGGGCCTTAGTGGGTTGGGATAAAGTCACCCAGCCCAAGGTAAAATGTGGGTTGGGATTGAGAGGATCCAAGTTAAATAATCAAGCCTTGGCTAGAAAGTTGTACTAGAGGTGGATTTCCCAACCAACTTCCTTATTCAGTAGAATTCTAACGAGTAAATATTTGGGTCAAGTTAACCCCAATGAGGTGGGCCGTTTCCCTCTGGATGGTACTAGTGTAGACACCAAAACAACACCAATCCGATTAAGTGACTACAAACACTAATCGCATTGAAATACACAACTTTCAAGATAGCCCTCAGAGGTCAAACAATGGTCCTAGCCACTCACACAGCAGTTTAGAAGGTCAAAAAATAAGCAGAGCAAAGTTGGTCATTTTAAAGCCTTAATCAAAGGGGAACCTTGGCATTAGACGTCACGAAATCGTGATGTCATGATTTTGCGACGTCACGAAATCGCGATGTCGTGATTTCGTGATGTCGCAAAATTGTGACATCATGATTTCATGACAACTAAGGCCCAAAGGGGAACCTTGGCCTTAGACGTCGCGAAATTGTGACACGTAAGGCCCAAAGGGGAGCCTTGGCCTTAGATGTCATGATTTTGCGCATCACGAAATCGTGACACCTAAGGTCCAAGGGGAGCCTTGGCCTTAGATGTCATGATTTTGCACGTCTCAAAATCGTGACACCTAAGGTCCCAAGGGGAGCCTTGGCCTTAGATGTCATGATTTTGTGCGTCACGAAATCGTGACACCTAAGGTCCCAAGGGGAGCCTTGGCCTTAGATGTCACGATTTTGCGACGTCACAAAATCACGACACCTAAGGTCCCAAGGGGAGCCTTGGCCTTAGGTTTCGCGATTTCGTGACGTCACGAAATCGTGACACCTAAGGCCCCAAGGGGAGCCTTGGCCTTAGATGTCACGATTTCGCGACGTCACGATATCGTGACACCTAAGGCCCAAAGGGAGCCTTGGCCTTAGGTGTCACGATATCGCGACGTCATGATATCGTGACACCTAAGGCCCAAAGGGAGCTTCGGTCGAGGGTGTCGCGATATCGCGACACCTAAGGCCCAAAGGGAAGGCTCGGTCGAAGTGTCACGATATCGCGACGTCGCGATATCGTGACACTTCGGCATTTTGTGCTTTAAACAGACTTGCGACTAGTCAAGGCGAATTCGACCAATTAAAAGCAGACACGTGGCGTCATTGCATACTTCAAAGCAATAAGGTATGGCCGCCACGTGGCGTCACTGCATACCCCTTTTTTTGAAGAGACCCCGTGGGTCTGAAGAATGGCGGACTTCACCAACTGCATTAATGAGACGAGCAGTTTCAACAATAAATCCGGTCCGAGGCCATGCCTCATAACTACTGATGTGATTTCCTAGCGATAATCTCTGTGCGAGCCATGTCTCATAATCATCTGACAAGGGTCAAATCTCAGCGGCCCCTACGGACTTAGGGTTTTGACATTAATGTTTCAGAGGTGAAATCCTCTATAAAAACTAGCTCAATGCAATGTAAAGAGGACCGACGAAGCATTTTGTAAACACAACGAAGTGCTGTTCATTTGAAGACCCGATTGCACCAGTTTGAGTTCACCTTCTTCACATCCAGAATCTCTTGCAAAATAGAGGTTGGTGGGTGGTTCTCAGAAGCGTGAATCTGATTTTCATACCCGACATTGGATCACAAGAATCCATTAATTTGACGACAACTCAACATAATAGATTTTGGGCCCTTCCTTAGTGGATTGGCGCCGAAGTCGAGTTTTAACGGGGCGGCCCGCTTGGGCACCCCACATATTTTTGCTTGTTTGTTAGTTGCATGGTTAATTTGTTCTATCACGCTTTACATTCGAATATATCCTTTATTGAATATATCCTGCACTCTACGTTCTACGTTAAAGCTTCACGTTCGAATATGTCTACCGTGCATTCTACACTTGCATTACGTTTTTAATCACATGTTTATCAAATTCAGAAGACGTTTATCGAATATCATTGTGCTTCGGTAGTTCTTATTGTCTCCTTAACCTGCAGGTAACCCTAGCATCTAAGCTTTCCATCACAAGCGAAGTCGTCTCACCTGGAGATGAATTACAGCAGGCTTCCACCGACTTTATCACTGGCAGTAGCCGCCGGTAAAGTTTTTTTGTTTTCTGTGAAAGTTGCAGGTTTGCTTAGGGTTATGCTGTTAGCACGCATTTTTCATTGATTTTGAGAGTCAAAACGTTCTGTCCTTATGCAATAGGTGCTACTAAATAGTTTTCTATTTCTTTGAATGCAGGAATAAGCAGCAAGAAACAAGGATTAATCAGCATAAGCGGTGGCAACACTTTTGGCCCGCCCACTTTGCAAATGTGGGCATGCGAAAGGGAGACTACTAAAGACAGTTGTAACCGAAACATGCTAATCCTCCTAGCCCTTCAAAGAGGATGGAGACGTATTGTAACCGGATCTGAAATTATATGAATAAAAAAAGGGCTATGCTCCTACTTCTTATTTTATGATTAATTCGATTCGATCACGTTCATCTCATTTTATGCATAATCATTTGGTATCAAGTTAGTGTTCTTTTATTTCCGAAATCTCATGCTTTCAGTGGCGATCACGGTGAGTTTTTGGGGGGGGGTTTTTTTTTCTTTTTTTTATTTTTATATTTTTTTAGTTGTAATATTTCTGCTGTAATATTGCTGTAATATTTCTGTTTTTTTTTAAAAAAAAAAAATTAAAATTTCTACTTGCTGTTTTCCGGTTTGTAGTGTTTGTATGGCATAGGGAAAGGTTTCTTTTTCGCTGCTTGTTTCATTTTTAAAAATAAAATGAACTCCACACACTTCACGTGGTAAATTTGAACCAAGGAGCTGGTCGTAAAACCCCAGCCCTTGAGCAAGACCAACGGTGGGTTCATCACCACCTTGGCTTAGCTTTGCATCCATTTCCCCGATTGTCACTGTTGTTAGGCGTAAATCCTGATGAAAGCTGACCGAGTGTTGCTCGGGGTGATTCCCATGCACGCGAGGATAAGTCTTCTATGGTAGGTGTCATTAACAGGACAATCCCCCCTTCCGTACCGCCTATGTTCCACGTACCATCTGCTCTCACGTACCTATAGTTTCCCTCTCGTAAGGGCGGGTATATAGAGAGGTTGGTATATCGGTCCGACAATGGTATATTGAAGGGGCGACCATTTATGGGAGTCATATGAGCCAACATTATGCATTTAAACGTTCTTCAAAACTTGCAAAAACAAAACAAAATATCAAAATGCACTAAACCAGTTTTAGGACACACTATTAATCCTTAAAAGAGATAATCACGGTTTGTGTATGAGTGTGTTCATTTCTGCTTAGTGTAGACAAAAAGACAAATCACCATAAACGAGATAAAATCTGCTTAGATAGTAGAGAAGCACCACAATGGTGTACACCCGTAGCCAAGCCCAATCAAGGGCGGATGCTACGGAAGGTGCACAAAGAGAGGGCGCTAGTCGCCTTCGCTTTAGCCCTGAGGACTTGGCCATACCGCCTTGGCGGTCCAGCCTACAAGAGAGTCCATATCAGGCCCCATCAAAAAGAACTTATTGGGAACCCCCTCTGTGGGGTATGCCCATTCAACACAGTCCCTTTCGGGAAGAAGCTTTACATGTAGATCTCAATGTAAATAGACAACCGCCTCTTGAGGTTAGATCTGAGTGGCCGCAGCGCGATGAAGCGCTAGAGAGGCATAGTATTCATTTGGAGAGACAACGTGGATATGGTATCTCTCCTTTGCCTCCCATCAGAACAGAAAGACAAAATCCAGAGCGCAGGGCTCTTTACACAGGGCGAGCTAACTCCGCCCGCCCCTTTCAAACCCATGAAAGGGAGTACGAGGAAAGCCATCGCATTCCTCAAGGACAACAAACAGTGTGGGAACCTTGCATTTCCGCACCTGCTAGGTATCATGATCACACATCGAGGCCGGAGCCTCAAGTAAATGGCGCCTACCTCGACAGAGGGAAGCAACCCATTGAAATTTTAGATCATCAAGATCGAGGCAAACACATAGGAAAAACATTCAAGCCTCCTCAGCAAAAGAGGGCAGACCAAGTTGACCCGACAGTCGCCAGACATGCCGCTCGCCAAGCCCGAATCACGCAGCTTGAGCAAGGTCATAAGGAGTTAGAGTACTTATACCGCCTGAATAAAGAGCGCATGCAGCGCGAAGCGGATGAGTTGCGCTATAAACTACCTGAGAGGGTGCCAACCCCTCGCACCCACAGAGAAGAACAATATGAGAGGCACAACCCTTTGATGCAGGACAGGTCTCCACGACCTCGTCAAGCTTTGCCTCCGAGACCTTATAGACCCGAGAGGGAGGCCACTCCCCGAAACAATGATGGGTACCCCCAACGGGGACTCAATCAAGGTCATAGGTCTCGCCCAGAGACTCCTCAAGAAGTTTATGAGGAGTACGAACCAGAAATAGAGCGGGCCAAAACGCCCCATCAAGGCGGGAGGGCTGCCACTCGGCCACCCCCCATAGGCCTCCAGTCTCCCATAACTCACAACGGGAGCAAACAAAAGAGGAAGAAATAAAATCTTTCGATGCATACAAAGCGCTATTAGAGCGTTTGGAGTCTATGGAGACAAAAGCTTCTGGGCATCAAAAACCCACATTACGTCAACTCCACAGTCACCCAGTACATCCCTCAGTGCCCACACCTCTTTACCCCGAACACTTCAAGTTGCCTCAATTGGCAGTCTTTAAAGGTGAAGAGGACGCACAAGAACATGTGACAAGGTTCCTAAGTCAATGCTTCGGCATCCAAGATAATGATGCATTGTTGCTTCGAACTTTCATAACCACATTCGCAGGCCCTGCCTCGGATTGGTTCACACAATTACCCAAACACAGCATAAACAACCTAGATCAATTAGTAGATGCGTTTCTTGAACGCTTTGCCTTCAACACAAAGAAGAAGGCATCACTGAGTGATCTGGCCAGCCTCAGGCAATATGAGGAAGAAACAATGACAACATACGGGAATCGATGGAGGGCTTTGCTTTCTAAGCTACCCTACCGTCCCCCTATGTCTGATCTTACACAGATGTTTGCACGGAGTTGCTTAAAATCAATCTCTGGTCTATTGCTGCTGCAGCAATACGACAGTTTAGAAGACGCTTTGGCGCAAGCCAGAGTTATAGAAGAGATTAAAATAGGCGAAGGCGCAATCGCCAAGCCTAAAAAGAAAGAGTGGAATAAAACCACTAAGATCGGGACAACGCAATCACAACCCGCTGTGGTTAACCAAGTTGCGATAAATGTTCCCAAGCCTGTGCAAGAAATGCAGCCCCAAAAGGCTAATTACCAGGCAGTGCCTCCTAGTTATGAAAAAGACAATAAGAAACAGGAGCAGAATCAGCAGCATCGCCCTAGGCGACAATTCACCCCTTACACGGAGTCCAGGGACTCCCTATTTGACCGCTTGTCAGCGGCAAATTTAGTCACCTTGCCAGAAATCCAAACTATAGACCCTAACGCCCCCAAGCCTAAGGGATACGAGAGAGGAATTGTATTGTAGATTCCATAGGCGCAGGGGACATGATTTAAATGGATGCTGGAAATTCAAAGGATTAATCCAAGATTTAATCGACAATAAAACATTGGCCGTGGACAACCCCATAGCGCCAAATAATCAACAAATGGGGGTATTCAAGGACCCTTTGCCTCGCCCATGAGGCACAGGCAAAACCTCTCCGGATTAACGAGGTGCGACAGAATCTTCCCATGCAAGGATTTGTGGGAATGATCAGCATAGTGACAAGGAACAAAAAGTACCCAATAGTTGCCCCCGAGGTAGCTACGAGGGAAGTTTCGACAACATCACAGCCTCAGCAACGCCCAACGCAGTTGCCTCCGCCTAGACCCGAGGTCACGATACGAACCAAACTCACGCAGAGTTTGCGGACCACATCGGCTAGGCTTTCCATTTACGAGCTTATTCAACAATCAACACCTCATAGAGAAGCTCTTATGGAAATATTAAAAGCCATCGAATTACAGCCTCACGAAGCAAATTCTTTCAACAACTTCGTGGGACATGTGAAGCGATGTACGGAGCCGGTCATCACCTTCAGAGAGGATGAAGTCAAAGCAATATCGAATGACACGGCAGATCCACCCCTGCACGTTGTTGCACGGGTCAATGGGATCCCGTACAAGAGAGTGTTGGTAGATACTGGTTCATCCAGTAACATCATCACCACTGTAGCCTTAAAACATTTGAAGCTGCCAGCCTCTCATATCACAGCCTCCACATACACATTGCGAGCTTTCAATGATGCAATATGCTCGACAGTCGGCACAGTTGTTCTACCTGTCCAGGTAGGACAAAAGATAATACCAACATTGTGCCATGTGTTGGAAGGCGAGATGGCTTACAATATACTGCTAGGGCGACCTTGGATCAGGGACATGAAGTGTGTCCCTTCCATCGCTCACCAGTGCTTAAAGTATGCTTTTGAAGGAGAAATACATGTAGTCCCGATGGACTTAGAACCCTTCAAGTATTGCAATGCGGTACAATTAATGCCTCAATCGACCCTCCCTTCAACGCATTTGGATTTCCAGTTAAATCCATCTAAACAGGGTCCAATACCGCAGGCACCACTGGTGACCAAATCACCAAAATCCCAGCCAGGTGAATCCTCATCATCCGCTCCTTCATTACCAATGCCACCTGTCATGGCTAAATAGAAGGACAAGGGAAAACAGATCATGGAAGAGGCTCAGCCCCTAGAAGAGGGTTTGCCCACAATTTCAACGGTATCAACAGAGGAAACACCTAGCACTACGGAAGCTGAGATTCCTAAACCACCAAACATGGAATGGACTCAGGAAGGACTCCCGTTCCCTCCCTCCCAAGCATCAACAATCACTGTTGAAATGGCCAGCATGGGCCTGGGGGAGTACTTAGTGCAGAATGTTGTGGCAACGCCCACATTAGAATCAGTACAGGATATGGGGAGACCTCGCCTTCCCATAGGAACAGTTGTTCCTCTAGGTCACCCACCCAACCAGACAAATTTTGTGTATGGGGGCCTTGATCATGGTCTTGAACCATGCAAGCAAAAGGAAGCAGACGAAGAGCCTTTTGTTGAAAACATCAACTATCTATCAAACCCGGACTTCGCCCTAAAATATCTCGGCCAATGCAATTGGCATGGATACGGGCTAGGCAGATATGAACAAGGGATGCGTGTCCTTTGCCAACCAAGATATCAGATGCCATATGATAAGTCGGGAGTAGGGTTCAACCACCCCCTGCCCTTAGACATCTTGGTAGAAAATATGCAAGGCCTAGAAATAGGCAACAAGGGGGGATTGGCACTAGATCTTTATGCCAACCCAAATACAGAATATACATTGGGAGACTACCTCCCATGGTCAACAAACACCCTTGGCAACAACAGTAATCCCTCTCCTTTGCTAGAGAGAGGTGAAAGTTCGGACATTAATCCTCAAAGAGAACATCAACGATGTCCGGACATCTTTTTGAAGCTATTCCCCTTAGAGGTTCCAGTTGAGTCAATACCATGTCAAGAGAATCAGGTCCCTCCACCAAGAGTGGAACAACCGCAATGGGACCAGATTAACTTACCGGAACAAGGAGAACCCTCAATGTCGCAAGTAACAGCTTGTTGAAGAGAATGAACATTTTTGGATCTCCGAAAGTGATTCAGAAGATGAGACTGAGATGATCTATCTCAGACATGCGCGACGGAATTATCGCCCTTTAACTCATGAAGATCTAATGGGACAAATGGGCATAAGGTTAGGGCATGAATGGTGGGTAGACCCAGCGAGGTGGGACCAAGTGTTGGATCCATGGCTCCAAATTCACGATGAACACCGTCCACCCCGAGACCCTATCATGACAACAGTGCCGAGGGAAGACCCCGTCCTCCTTTTCGCACATAGGGCCGATCCATTCGTGCCCGTTCCCCTAGAGCCAGATCCAGAGTATAGGGAGCATCTAGAAGAATCAAGTTATCACACCCATGGTAATGGAGACCAAATTCATTCCATCCACATGATCTCCATTGATTTGACCGCACCCATCCGCAATCCGGCCGATCCAGCACGGTCACTGCATCTAGACATAGATGCCATCGACTGGGATCGCGTCAATTCACCTTTATCACCATCATAGTACTGGCCTTTCGGTGAAATGCATCATTTTACCCCAGGGACAACTCAGGATATTTTTTAGGCTGAAGAGGAACCCGAGGTTCCCAACGCAGATCTAAATTCAGCTAATGATATCCATTTGATCCCAACTCCACATCAGTTGGAGGACGGATCCCACATGTCAGTCGAGGAAACGACTGATGTAGATATCGGCACAGATCCAATGAATCCACAGATCCTCAAGTTGGGGGTCAGTCTTTCCCCCGAAGAGCAAGCCGATTACATTGCCCTTCTCAAAGAGAAGAAGGAGGTTTTTGCATGGTCATACAAAGATATGCCAGGACTAGACCCGCAGCTAGTCACGCATAATTTAACGCTTGATCCGACAATCAAGCCTGTAAAGCAAAAACTACGTAAGATGCATCCAACAAGTGGCCTTAATGGTCAAAGACGAATTGCAAAAGTTGTTGGACGCACAGTTTGTCATCTGCGTGGATTATCCGCCATGGCTGTCCAACATGGTTCCCGTCAAGAAGCCCGACGGGAGGATTCGCATATGCACCGATTTTTGAGATCTAAACAAAGCGAGTCCTAAGGATGATTTCCCCTTGCCAAGCATCGACGCATTGGTAGACGCTACAACAGGTCACGAAATGCTCTCCCTAATGGATGGTTTCTCGGGATACAATCAAATTCGTATCAATCCTGAAGACCAACTAAAAACGGCGTTCACAACGCCTTGGGGGACATTTTGTTATAAGGTCATGCCTTTTGGCCTTAAAAATGCTGGCGCCACCTACCAACGTGCCATGACATATATCTTCCACGATTACATGCACAAAACTTTGGAAGATTACATGGATGATTTGTTAGCCAAGTCTCTTTTGCGCTCAAATCATATCGATGACTTAAGCAAGATCCTCGATCGCCTCATGGAGCATAAAGTTAGACTAAACCCCAAGAAGTGCGTCTTTGGCGTCACATCCGGAAAACTCTTGGGTTTCATAGTCTCAAAGCGAGGAATCGAGGTGGACCCAAAGAAAGTCAAGGCAATCCTCGAAATGGTTCCCCCAACTACAATCAAGCAGCTTAGAAGTCTGCACAAGGCAAGGTCGCATCGATTAAACGCTTCATAGCGCAATTATCTGACAAGTGCCGACCCATGAACAAACTATTGCACAAGGGGGTTACATTTCATTGGGATGACGAGTGCCAGTCAGCCTTTGACGAGATCAAACAATACCTGGTTTCGCCGCCAGTATTGGCACCACCTAGACCAGGAGTGCCGTTCTACTTATACATCTCAGCTATCGAGGTGGCACTGGGCGCCATGCTAGCCCAGAAGAATGAACTTTACAAGGAACAGGATACTTACTATCTTAGCCGCACCATGGTCAGTTATGAACTTAACTATGCATACGTTGAGAAACTCGCTTGCGAGTGGTGTTTGCTACCAAAAAGCTACGCCACTACATGCTGAGCAACACTACGTATGTTGTGTCTAAGGAGAATCCATTGCGATACATGATGAGTCGTACTTATCATAGTAGTCGCACGGCGAAATGGATCATGTTGTTGACGGAATTTGACATAGAGTTTATTGGACAAAAATCTATCAAAGGACAAGTCATAGCCGATCAACTAGCAGAGGCTCCTCTTGAAGACGATCAGCCTCTGGTCATAGAACTACCCGATGATGGGGTCTTCCATGTCTCAGAATCACCAGACTCGATGAGCCTGAGTCACGAGCCGACATAACCTTATTCTTCGATGGTTCTAAATGTGAGCAAGGTGGTGGCACGGGAATTGTATTCTTCACACCGCAGGGTGCTCCAATGCCCCTGTCATTTAAATTAAACTTCCCATGCACCAACAATAATGCAGAGTATGAAGCCTTGCTCCTAGGTCTTCGGACAACAATCGCCATGAACATCAAATGACTGAATATCTTTGGTGATTCGCTGTTAATAGTCAATCAAGTCAAAGGGGTATATCAATGCAAATGCCCAGTCCTACAGGCCTATAAAGCCCTCGTGGACAAATTCCTGGCAAAACTTGAGTGGTATGACATCGAGGCACTCCCTCGATCATCGAATCATTTTGCGGACACAATGGCCTCTTTGGGGTCACTAATTCCGCAAGACCTTTCCGGTGATATGACAACCATTCAAGTCAAAACCTTATCGCAATCCGCGATGGAGCGTGCAAGCTCAGACTTGACGCCAGGAATCCACATGATCCAGATTGAACCATCCTCGGATAAGTTCTCTCGAATCCGAGATCATCTGAAACGTGCCAACCGGGGGTCCTTGTTCTCCCCTACTCCCATTAATAGCAACACAACGCTATTCTTACAAGTTCTATCCCATTCAGCGTTTGCTAGGGATGAACTTCAAGAGGGATTGGCTGTTCATACTGTCGAGGTTTCTGATCAACAGGACTGGTATTTACCCATCAGAGACTACCTCAAGCTAGGTAATCTCCCACTTGGATTGACTCATGCCGCAAAACGAGCACTCAAGCAGAAAGCGGCTAAGTATGTCTTAATAGGAGACATTTTGTATCGTCGCAGCTATGAAGGAATCCTCCTTCGTTGCTTGGACCAGCAAGAGTCCACTTGGGCGATCGCCCAAGCGCACGATGGTACATGTGGTGGCCACTTTAGTGGTATGGCTATCGCAAAGCGCATTCTTCGCATGGGCTATTATTGGCCATCTTTAGAGCGAGATTGTTGCACCTATGTCAAGAAGTGCGTGAAGTGTCAACATCATGCCAATTTGATGCACGTACCTTCTCAGGCCTTGCAGACAGTCCAATCTACTTGGCCGTTCTCATAGTGGGGCTTCGATCTAATTGGAAAGATCTCCCCTGCATCGTCAGGCCATCACACGTTTATCATAACGGCCACAGAGTATTTTACCAAGTGGGTGGAAGCAATTCCGCTTACCTCTACGACAGGACCCCGCATTGTGGAGTTCATTTTGCATAACATCATATGTCATTTTGGTATTCCATCCAAAATAGTCTCGGATAATGGGACGCCTTTCAAGAACAAAGACGTGCGTGCTTTGACCACAAAGTACAAAATTCAGCACAGCTTTTCAACACCCTATTATCCGTAGGCGAATGGGCAAGCAGAAGCGTCAAACAAAACGCTAGTTGCCATCCTTAAAAAGACCGTCATAGACAGTCATAAGGATTGGCACATTCAAATCCCACTTGCCCTATGGGCCTATCGCACTAGCATTCGGACACCCACTGGGGCCACTCCATTTTCGCTGGTGTATGGCTCCGAGGTAGTCATGCCTCTCGAGTTGGAGATTCCTTCCCTACGCATATCAATGCAGGAGTTCATCGATGATGATGTTGCATGGCAGGCCCGGTTAGACCAGCTTACGTTGCTTGATGAACGACGCGTTAATGCTCTCGAGAATTTACGTATTTATCAAGAGCGACTTAAGAAAGCTTACAACATGAAAGTTCACCTGAGGGACTTTCGGGTTGGTGATTTGGTTTTGAAGGAAAACCAGCAAAATTCCAGTTTGCCGTCCCACCTAAGGGACAAGTTTGCGGCAAATTGGTTAGGTCCATATATCATTGATAGCAAAATAGGACCCGGGACATACCGGCTAGCTTCTCTTGATGGTATCAAGGAAACAGAACCCTTGAATATCAGTCATTTGCGACCATTTCATATCTAAGAGAGCCAAATCCCAAAAAGGCTCCAAGGATTCTTGCAATCGCTTGGTCAATCCCAAAAATGCTCCAAGGATTCTTGCAATCGCTTGGTCAATCCCAAAAGTAGGTTTAAAAAAGGCTCCAAGGATTGTCAAAATCGCTTGGTCAATCCCAAAAGGCTCCAAGGATTGTCAAAATCGCTTGGTCAATCCCAAAATGCTCCAAGGATTGTCAAAATCGCTTGGTCAATCCCAAAATGCTCCAAGGATTGTTGCAATCGCTTGGTCAATCCCAAAATGCTCCAAGGATTGTTGCAATCGCTTGGTCAATCCCAAAAGGCTCCAAGGATTCTTGCAATCGCTTGGTCAATCCCAAAAGGCTCCAAGGATTCTTGCAATCGCTTGGTCAATCCCAAAATGCTCCAAGGATTTCCACAATCGCTTGGTCAAAAATCAAGAAAATTCAAAAACAACAAAAATCATCAAAAACAACAAAAATTTGCATCTCATTTCTAGGCATACTCAAATTCATCAATAAGAGAGCTCTTCTCGCACCTCATCTTCATATTCACAAAAATCCATCCATCAAAAACACAAAAAAATATATAGCTGCATCAAAGCATTGCATCCATACATTGCATATTTGTGGTCGTACAGGTCAAAGGCACCATAGGCTGTAATTGCTCTGCTAGTCCACCTTGTTCCACACTGTTCCATTTTACAAAAATAACAAAAACACCATGCATTTTTTTTGCCACACTAGAGTCAATGGTCTTCTAATGTATCAAGGGTTTTCGTGATTCAGTCATCATTTTGCTCTTTAGCCATGTAATGTATCAAGTCAAACAGATTTTATGAAGGTAGAGTTACACTTGAAATACACCTTGTTACGTAACATCCCAACACAAATTAAAACACATAAAAATTCCCAAGTTGTGTGAACGAAAGATGAAACCTGCACAATAATCCAGGTCACCATAAGCGAAACGGTTATCTTGCTCATCCCCCCATGCGAATGGTTCTAGAATGCTGAGAATTGACAAAAGGACGAGCTCTTTCCTATCCATTCACCTCCAAATACAGTGGTTTTCACCACTACCAAATCCCAATCATAGTTGGTTCCCAAAGTTGTAAGGATTTGTACTACACGCCCCTAACCAGGATGGGTAGTCATCCCCAAGACCTAAAGGGATCAACACCATTCACAAACAAAATTCCAACAAATCATCATCCTAACACTTTCCATTCACCTTTGGTCTCCAAGTTGTAAGGATTCGTACTATCCGCCCCTAACCAGGATGGGTAGTCATCCCCAAGGCCTAACGGATCAATGCCCTTACTCCATAACCTCCATCATCCCCTTGGTCCCCAACGTCGTAAGGATTCGTACTATCCGCCCCTAACCAGGATGGGTAGTCATCCCCAAGGCCACAAGGATCAAAGCCATTCACAACTAAATCCACAATACTCAAAACACAAAATCAAATAACAAGTGGTCATCGCCACTATTCAAAATCCTTGCTCAAAAAGAATTAATAGAAAATAAAAAGTGATTTTCATCACTATATAGACGAGCAACCCTCTAAATCATTCAGCCAACAAACATCCCGAACTTGAATCCCTGGAATTCTCAGCATTCGAAAAACCATCTAGGTGATCCTCATTACAGGTTTGGTTGATAGCCTATCTGGCAATGGTGGTATCCTACCCGCATGACGATATGTCCGTCACATTCGCTTTGCGTGTGTGCAGACCAATGTTTGCATAAGGATGAGCTAGCTTATGGTATCCTGGATAACACTCGTAGATTAATCTAACTAAATACAACAAAGGAGTTAGTGGAGCTAATTAGGTGATCCTCAAGTACAGGTTCGGTTGAAAGCCCATCTGCACTCGGCGGTATCCCGACAAATACCACATAAATGAACTCAATTGCACACACAGGGATGTGAAATAACTTGGTCAAAAACAAGTACGATTCATACCTTGTTCAAAAGTCTTGTAAGATAAAGTACAATCATGGCTAGTAAGTTAAAACCGTCTGAGTCTCGGAAAACCTTGGCTACATTTCTAAACCAACTGCGCTACTTTTCATCCTTACAATACCATCAGAAAATACAAAAAAAAAGAACAAACCACATGTATACATACAAAGTCATGCATCACAGCAATCGCCTAAAAAACAAAATAATAGAGTTCTAAATAGTCTATGGTGCCATAGCCAAACACCACAAAGTCCATCCATCCATTTCATTTCTGCATATCACATACAATCAACAAACATTTGCATTCATCATGCACCCAAATTAACTCACCAACATCTTTATCTACCATATGCATCCATCAATATAAAGTAGCATGCATCCATCAACATCAATCATTATGCATACCATAATATCATGACATATACACAAAGAAAGAAAATCAAAACATCCAAAACATCACAAAAATGCAACACAAAAACCATAGCAATAAGCATTGCCGGACACAAGTGCTCTTGCACTTAACCTCTTGGCATAAAGAAAATCGATGTCGGGGCTCAAATTGTCACTCTCCTACTTCCCCAAGAAGGCTACCATAGCCGGACCGCTCCACGGGAAGACGGGTTTTTGATAATTTCACCCCATTATGGCATCACCAAAAGGGTTAACACCCACCAAAAATAGGTCCAAATGTCGAGAAATTGCACGTGCTTAAATGGTAAAACATCTAAAGGCACCCTAACCTAAGTCATCTTGGGTCAAGCGACTCGTCGCTTTTCTCACGAAGGTCATTCCCTCATCGATTCGTCGCTTGAGGGGGTAGTCACACTTAGTCACCAATCAACAAGCACACACCCAATCAAGGCAATGACATGCATTCAAAGAATCATTGACAAAGACAATCACGCTCCCGCTTGGGGCAGTAAACAAGCAATCATTAAATTGATCAAACACTTGGCATTCCCGAAGCATGAACACAAGGTTTCCCCTATGGACAAAAGGTTACGCCCTTTGCCTAATCATGACCGATCAATGTCCAAGCTCAAGTCACACCTCACCAAAATAGGTTAACACTTGAAATCAAATTCCTTAGCTCGTCGAAGCAAGGATTCAAGAATGCATGCCCTTTCCATACTTGGGGCATCAAAAGTTGGTTAGGTTACCAAGAAACCCTAATCATTAGTGCTTTGGTCGTCTATTTTTGCTCAGCACTGCGTCACCCGCAGCGCTTCCCAAAAAGGGGCATCTGTAGACACCAAAACAGCACCAATCCGATTAAGTGACTACAAACACTGATCGCATTGACATACACAGCTTTCAGGGCAGCCCTCAGAGGTCAAACAGTGGTCCTAGCCACTCACACAGCAGTTTAGAAGGTCGAAAAATGAGCAGAGCAAAGTTGGTCGCTTTAACAAGCCTTTAATCAAAAGCAAGCCTTTAGCCTTAAACATCTTAAAACAAGACATCAAATTTCGTGAAAACTAAGGCCTAAAGGGGAACTTTGGCCTTAGATGTCGCGAGACTTCAAATCGTGACACCTAAGGCCCAAAGGGAGCCTTGGCCTTAGAGTGTCGCGATTTCGGCGTCGAAATCGTGACACCTAAGGCCCAAGGGAGCCTTGGCCTTAGAGTGTCATGATTTTGCACGTCATGAAATCGTGACACCTAAGGCCCAAGGGGAGCTCGGCCTTAGATGTCACGATTTTGTGACGTCGCGAAATCGTGACACCTAAGGCCCAAGGGGAGCCTTGGCCTTAGATGTCACGATTTCGCGTCGGAAGTATCGTGACACCTAAGGCCCAAGGGAGCCTTGGCCTTAGAGTGTCATGATTTCGCGACGTCGTGAAATCGTGACACCTAAGGCCCAAGGGGAGCCTTGGCCTTAGGTGTCACGATTTCGCGACGTCGCGAAATCGCGACACCTAAGGCCCAAAGGGAGCTTGGCCAAGGGTGTCGCGATATCGACGTCGCGATATCGTGACACCTAAGGCCCGAAGGAAGCTTCGGCCGAGGGTGTCGCGATATCGCGACGTCGCGATATCGCGACACCTAAGGCCCAAAGGGAAGGCTCGGCCGAAGTGTCACGATATCGCGACGTCGCGATATCGCGACACTTCGGCATTTTGCGCTTTAACAGACTTGCGACTAGTCAAGGCGAATTCGACCAATTAAAAGCAGACACGTGGCGTCATTGCATACTTCAAAGCAATAAGGTATGGCCGCCACGTGGCATCACTGCATACCCCTTTTTTTGAAGAGACCCCGTGGGTCTGTAAGAACGGCGGACTTCACCAACTGCATTAATGAGACGAGCAGTTTCAACAACAAATCCGGTCCGAGGCCATGCCTCATAACTACTGATGTGAGTTCCTAGCGATAATCTCTGTGCGAGCCATGTCTCATAATCATCTGACAAGGGTCAAATCTCAGCGGCCCCTGCGGACTTAGGGTTTTGACATTAATGTTTCAGAGGCGAAATCCTCTATAAAAACTAGCTCAATGCAATGTAAAGAGGACCGACGAAGCATTTTGGAAACACAACGAAGTGCTGTTCATTTGAAGACCCGATTGCACCAGTTTGAGTTCACCTTCTTCACATCCGGAATCTCTTGCAAAATAGAGGTTGGTGGGTGGTTCTCCAAAGCGTGAATCTGACTTTCATACCCGATATTGGATCACAAGAATCCATTAATTTGACGACAACTCAACATAATTAGATTTTGGGCCCTTCCTTAGTGGATTGGCACCGAAATCAAGTTTTAACGGGGCGGCCCGCTTGGGCACCCCACATATTTTTGCTTGTTTGTTAGTTGCATGGTTAATTTGTTCTATCACGCTTTACATTCGAATATATCCTTTATTGAATATATCCTGCACTCTACGTTCTACGTTAAAGCTTCACGTTCGAATATGTCTGTCGTGCATTCTACACTTGCATTACATTTTTAATCACGTGTTTATCAAATTCAGAAGACGTTTATCGAATATCATTGTGCTTCGGTAGTTCTTGTTGTCTCCCTAACCTGCAGGTAACCCTAGCATCTAAGCTTTCCATCACAAGCGAAGTCGTCTCACCTGGAGACGAATTACAGCAGGCTTCCACCGACTGTATCACTGGCAGCAGCCGTCGGTAAAGTTTTTTTGTTTTCTATGAAAGTTGCAGGTTTGCTTAGGGTTATGTTGTTAGCACGCATTTTTCATTGATTTTGAGAGTCAAAACGTTCTGTCCTTGTGCAACAGGTGCTACTAAACAGTTTTTTGTTTCTTTGAATGCAGGAAGAAGCAGCAAGAAACAAGGATTAATCAGCATAAGCGACGGCAACAGTGGCCCGCCCCTTTCAAATGTGGGCATGCGGAAGGGAGACTACTAAAGACAGATTGTGACCGAAACATGCTAATCCTCCTAGCCTTCAAAGAGGACGGAGAGAGATTGTAACCGAATCTGAAATTATATTAATAAAAAAAAAGGGTTGTGCTCCTGTTTCTTATTTTATGATTAATTCTGATTCGATCACGTTCATCTCATTTTATGCATAATCATTTGGTATCAAGTTAGTATTCTTTTATTTTCAGAATCTCATGCTTTCAACTAGATCCTTAGTGTGGCAGGCTCTCAAGCTAGGATCTCAGATTATTAAAGATCATCTATTTTGGAAAGTGGGGAGAGGGGAGAAGGCCCGTTTTTGGATTGATTCTTGGGATCAGTACCCACCCATCATTGTTGAATTCCCTGAGTTACTTCCAATAAAATCTGCCATAGAAATCATGGGTTGGGTCCAAATTGAAAGTTATTTCAACACTTCTCAGCTGGGGAGTATAAGTTTAAGAAGTTTAAGAGGTTGGAGGAGTGGCCAATTCCAATCCCCCGGAGTTGGCACCCATATTAACCAAAATCTTGACAGAAAGGTTTCTCACAGGGAGATATGAGGAGGATGAATTAGCTTGGGGCTATGGGAGCCTTGGTGTTTATACAATGAAGGACGGATATGACAAGATCCTCCCGGACCCTCCCCCCCATTCTTTTTCTATTGAGGATTGGAGAAAGATTTGGCACTCTAAAGGCTGGCCAAAAGTAAACTTTTTTGCTTGGCAGTTTATGCACAATGGTATTCTCACTTTTGACAATCTCAGATGTAGAGGAATCATCGACCCTTCTTAATGTCTTTTATGCCATAAGAACGAAGAAACAACTGATCACTTGATGTTTGAGTGCCCTTTCACACATCAGATTTGGAAGCGCTGGCTCTCTCATTATAAAATCTAGGTTAATGGTGACATGAATCGAACTAATATTTGGGAAATATGGAAGCGGGGTAGATTTACATCCAAAGCTCTTCAAATTGTGTTTGAGCTTGGTTTATACTTCATTTGGTGGCAAGTGTGGTTGGAGAGAAACGCTAGAATTTTTAGAGAAACCTTTTCCTCGCTAGATGGAGTTTGGTAGGTCATCTGGAGTAAAGTCACAGAAACTGTTGCCATCTATGCTAAAGAGGAAACTCAGGTTGTTCCTGGGCCAATGGAAGAGGGAGTTGACCAGCGAGAGGGATAGAACAGAACCAGTTGGAAATCACCCCTAGAAGGTTGGATTAAAATCAATACTGATGGAGCTGCAAAGGGAAATCCGAGTAGCACCGGTATTGGTGTGGTCTGCCAGAATCATGAGGGATCAGTGCTTTATTGGGAACTGTAGGGTTTGGGTAGAGCCACAAATAATGAAGCAGAAGCCATTGCTATCAAATATGCCTCTATTTGGGCAGTTACTCAGGGTCACAGGAGGATAATTCTTGAATTTGATTCTCAAATTCTAGTTGGAGCTCTAGACTGCATGAGGAACTTTTCGTTGAATGCTTGGAGGTTGAGGATTCTGGTCTCTCAAATCAAGAAATTATGGAGGGAATTAGATGATGTGATTCTAGTATATGTGAGCAGATATTTAAACAAAGCGATCGATTTCCTGGCTAAGATGGGTGCTGTGAAAGAGGTAGGGGTGCAGCTGCACAGTGACATGCCTATTGAAGATGAGGTGATTAGGCAGGGCCTTGAAATATCCTTGAGACAATGATCAATGAAAAATCTAAGGGTGGTTTTTGTTGTGATTTTGTGACCTGTTTCACCATCACGGCCATTGGAGGTAAGCTATCGCGATATCGAAACATGTTGTGTCATCGCGGTCGTTGGAGAAAAGTTGTCACGATATCGCGACATGTTGCGCTGTCGCGGCCGATGGGGGAAAGTTGTCACAATATCACGACATGTTGCACCGTTGCGGGCACCGAAGAAAAGTTGTCACGATATCGTGACATGTTGCGCCGTCGCGGCCAAGGGAGGAAAGTTGTCGTGATATTGTGACATGTTGCACCGTCACTATCATCGAGGGAAAGTTGTTGCGATATCGCAACATGTTGCACTATCGCGGTCTATGTGGGAAAGTTGTTGTGATATCGCGACATGTTGCGCCGTCGTGGTTGCCAAGGAAAAGTTGTCATGATTTCACGACATGTTGCACCGTCACGGCCAAGCGAGGAAAGTCGTCGTGATATCGTGACATGTTGTGCCATCATGGCCAAGGGAGGAAAGTTGTCGCGATATCGCGACATGTTACACCGTCGCTACCGTCGAGGGAAAGTTGTCACAATTTTGTGACTTGTTGCACCGTCATGACCAAGGGTGGAAAGTTGTTGTGATTTCGTGACATGTTGTGCCGTCACTACCGTCGAGGGAAATTTGTCGCAATATCGTGACATGTTGTGCCGACACGGCCAAGGGAGGAAAATTGTTGTGATATCGCGACATGTTGCGCCGTCGTGGCCAAGGGAGGAAAGTTGTCGCGATATCGCGACATGTTATGCCATCGTGATCGCTAGAGGAAAGTTGTTGCGATTTTGCGACGTGTTGCATCGTTGTGGCCGCTGGTGGATTTTTGTCACGATATCGCGACATGTTGCTCTGTCGTGGCCAAGGATGGATTTTTGTCACGATTTCACGATAGGTTGACTTTTTTGCGGTCAGAGGAGTCTTGTGTCATGATTTCGTGACTTGTAGCTTTTTTGCGGACAGAGGTGAAGTTGGTTTTTACTGCGTGTTTTCGTGATAAGTTGTTGTAACAGATCTATCAGCTCTCTCAGCTAGCGTGGTATTGGTTCAAGAGCTTTGGATCCAGTGCAAATCTTCCTCTTCTCTTGTAATCATGTGCTTTCATTATTTTCGGCTAGGATGTGTCTTATCCCAATTGTAACTGATCAATGTTTTAATATAAGTTTTTTTCAAATTTTTCAAAAAAAAAACAATACTACGTACACCAAAACTTTAAAAATATTTTTAAATTAAATTTTAATATAATTTTATAATAAAATAATAAAAAATATAAATAAAGAAATTTTTTCCATACTAAAAATTAATGATTAAATTCGATGCCGCTACCGTACTCTATGATCTGAATGCGAAGAATTATTCGTCTTCATCTTTTTAACAATGTTGTAAGTCAAAATGCCTGCGAAAATGTCCTGGCATAATCATACGATGATTAAAATGTATAGTTTACTTATATAATTGTAGAAACATTAAAGCTGTCAAAAGATTATAATTTTATAAATATCATATATTTTAAATGTATGATAGAATGATTTAATAATTTAATGATAAAAATATAAATGAAATATTTTTTATAAAAATATATAATATGATTTGGTAAGAGTAAATTGATATAATTAAGTAAGGTTTTAGTGGAAGTTTTACTATTTTTTTTTTGAAAAATAATTTGAAAAAACTTGTATTAAACAAATATCATTTACAAGTTGGGATGAGACTTTTCCCAGCCTTAGCCAAAGAGAACACATGTTTACAATAGTAAAAGAAGATTTGCATTGAAGCTAAATATCTTAAACCCTATTTCTACAATGATTGTTCACCTGTTTACAACTATAAAAGAAGATCCACATTGAAGCACAAATCTCCTATATAGTATTTCTGGAATGGTTATCCAAATTAGCTAAGCACTGGATTCGCTCACCAACTTGCCTAATCATCTCATCCTTAATAGCCATGTCACTGTGTCACTGAACCCCTACCTCCTTCTCAGTACCCATCTTGGCCAGGAAGTCTACAACTTTATTTAGATCTCTACTTACATAAACTGGAATCACGTCATCTAATTCCCTCCATAATTCCTTAATTTGAGTGACAAGAATCCTCAACCTCTATGTTTTCAAAGCAAAGTTCCTCATGCAATCTAGAGCTCCAACCATTATTTGAGAATCTGATTCTAGGATTATCCTCCGGTGACCTTGTTTTACTGCCCAAATAGAAGCAGATTTGATATCTAAGGCTTCTGCTTCATTCTTTGTGGCTCTTCCCAAGCCTTGTAGTTCCCAATAGAGCACTATTCTAACATGATTTCGATAAACCACTCCAATTACAACTCTATCTGAATTTCCTTTTGTAGCTCCATCAATATTAATTTTAATCCAACCGTCTAGGGGTGGTTTCCAACTAGCTCTATCCTATCCTTCTTGCACTTCAACTTCCTTCTTCATTGCCCCAATAACAACCTGAGTTTCCTCTTTAGCATAGACTGCCACATTTTCTGTTACTTTGCTCTAAATGACCTGCCAAACTCCATCTAAAGAAGAAAAAGTTTCTTTAAAAAAATTTGCATTTCTCTCCAACCACACTTACCACCAAATGAAGTTTAATCCAAGCTTCAAACCAATACAAAGAGATTTATATTTAAATCTACTCCTCTTCCATATTTTCCAAATATTAATTCGATTCAAATCACCATTAACTTGAATTTTATAATATAAAAACCATCTCTCCCAAATCTGGTGCATGAATAGGCACTCAAACATCAAGTGATCAACTTTTTCCTCACTCTTGTAGCATAAAACACATTGATATGGACCAATGATTCTCCTACATATGATATTATCAAAAGTAATAATTCCATTATGCATGAACTGCCAGGAAAAAAAGTTTACTTTTGGCCAACCCTTGGACTGCTAAATCTTTATCCAATATTCAACCTGATATGTATGAGGAGGAGCCTCTGGAAGGATCTTATCATATCCATCCTTCATTGTGTAGACACCAAGGCTCCCATAGCCCCAAGCTAATTCATCCTCCTCATATCTACCTGTGAGAAATATTTTTTCCAAGATTTTAGTCATGATGGGTGTCAAATTTGGAGGGATTGAAATTGGCAACTCATCCAACTTCTTAAACTGCTTAAACTTATAATCCCCAAGCTGACTAGTGTTGAAATAACTTTCAATTTGGACCCACCCCCTAGTTTCTATGGCTATTTTTATTGGTTGTAGTTCATGAAATTCAACAATGATAGGTGGGTATTGATCCCATGAATATGTCCAAAATCGTGCCTTCTTCCCTCTTCCCACTTTCCAAAATAATCCATATTTTACTACCTGAGATCCTAACTTGAGAGTCTGCCACACTAAGGATCAATTACCATCCAAAGAGAAACGATCCACCTCATTTGGTTTTACCTATCCCAAATATTTACTAGTTAATATTATACTGAATAAATAAGTTGGTTGGGAAATCCACCTAGTAAAGCTTTCCAACCAAAGATTTATTATTTAACTTTGATCTTCTCAGTACTGAATATCCTTTTACCTTGGGTTGGCTTACTTTATCCCAACCTACTAAGGCCCATTTCCTCTCTCCTTATACTCCTTGCCATAAAAATTTTCTAGCCATCTTGTCCAACTCTTTCCATATGGTATGTGGGGCAGTAAGGATAGAAAATTTATAAATTGGCATGGCCTAAATGACTGAATGTAAAAAAATTAATCTACCCCCATAGCTTAACCATTTGTGAGACCAATGATTAATTTTGTCCTTGATACAATCCAAAATATTCCTCCAGATATATATTTTTGGTTTTTTAAAATGCAAAGGGACCCACAAGTATACCACTGGGATATACGTCCTTGTGAATCCTAAGATCTCTAAAATTTTGTCCTCAAGCATTTGATCAAGATTGAAAAAGACCACTTTGAATTTTTTATCATTGAAGGCTTGGTTTGTAGCCCTAAGGTAGACATTAAGTGTATCTCTAATAATTCTTGCTTCCCTGAAGCTGGCCACTCCCACGAATCCTATGTCATCCAAAAATTGTAGGTGAGTCAAAACTTCCTCACCCACCTTGATACATGTTAGCAAACATTGTTGTCTTCTCCTCAAGATGAGTCTACCCAATCCTTCAGCCAATATGAGAAAAATATAGGGAGAGAAAGCTTCTCCTTAACGAAGGTCTCGAATAGCTCCAAATGGTTGTGAGGGAAGACCCTTGATTAACACTGAGAATGTCGGAGTAGAAACACAACTCATGACCCATTCTATCCAATATTGAGAGAAACCAAAGGTTGTCATCATATTTGACAAGAATCTCCACTCCACCCTATCATAAGCCTTTGACATATCTAATTTTATGAACATTCCTCTATTACCAGATGTTTGCATTGAATGGTTTGCCTATTGAGCTAGAACCACACCATCGAAGATCTGTCTACCCTCTATAAAATCCCCTTTCTATAAGGAGATAATGCTATGTACAAGAGGTTTTAGCTACTCAGCCATTACATTTTTGATTATTTTATATATGACATTGCATAAGGCAATAGATCTATAATCTGAAATATGTACACCCTCCTCCCCTTTTGGAATTAAGGTAATGAAAGTATGATTTAATGATTTAAGCATTATTTTACTACCTTTGGACTCCTCTATAACAACCATTGCATCCTCCTCCAAGTTATCCTAGAAGGCCTGAAAAAACTCAATTGCAAAGCCATCTGGACCTAGAGTTTTTTTTTGCTCATTCCAAAGACTACATTCTTTAGTTCCTCTCTATCAATGGGTTTAAGTAGGGCCTGATTTTCTTATTCAGATATAATAGATGGTATGACAACAATAACCTTTTTTTTAGCTTCTTCATCTTGCACCATACTTTTCTTAAATAGTTTAGAAAAATAATCCATTGAATGGAAATGCATACCTAGAATTGTATCAAAGGATTGTCCCTTCTCATCTTGGAGAGCTTCCATGTTGTTCATATGTCTCCTAGCAAAAGAAGTCCGATGGAAAAATTTGGTATTTTTATTACCTTCTAATAACCAAGTGGTTCTTGCTCTCTATTTCCAGTAGGTCTCCTCTTGGTTGTCAATGTCCTCAATCACTTTACACAATGCATCATCCTATTTTTTGAGCTGTTATGTAATTGTTCCTTCCCTAAAGTATTTTTGAACATCATCCCATCTGGCCACCAATGGAGCTCTTTGGACCTGGAATTCTATCTTGTTAGCTCACCTCAATTGTTTCAATTGATATTTGACATAATGAAGTTGTTTGTCAAATCTAAACATTGATGTCCCATATGTTGGGTGACCTTCTTCCCACCACTGTGGAATTTTATTTCAAAGTTCCTCTTTTTGTAACCAAATGTTTTCAAATTTAAATGGTTTGTTATGCTGCATTGTCTTGATCCCTCCTTCCAACAAAATGGGAAAGTGATCTAAAACTGGATCCTCCAAAATCTAAAATTTTATATTCCATTTTACAAATGCCTCCTTTGAAACCAAAAAATAGTCTAACTTCACCTTCCTGCTATGTGGCTTCCTTCTCTTATTAGTCCAAGTATAGTTGGTTCTAGGGCATTTAATATCCACCAAGTGTAATGCCTGGACTTGGGCAATCATAATTTGATCCCCTAGGTCTAAAATTAAGGTTCCTCCTTCCTGATCTCTAGAGGATAATTTAGCATTAAAATCCTCAGCAATAATCTAGTCTAACTCTTCCCTTGAGACTCTCATATTATGCACAACTTTTCATTGATGCATCTAACCATCTAGGTTTTGAGCCGCATAAAAATTTGTTATTAAAACATGTTCATTTGTGACATTATTTCTAAAATGTGATTTTATAGCACCCCTCCAAGCTATATGTTCTATTATAGTCCATTCAAGAGAGTTCCAAAGAGTAACTATCCCCCCTGAGGCCCCTTGGGCAGCCACTTCCATATGACCAGCACCCATCCAAAGTCTATTAACTATTTTACACATAATATCCAACAACAATTTTGTCTCTTGGATAAGCAAAAAATTAGTTTTACATTTTTATAAGAGTCTTCGAACATCATATTGATGGGTTCTACTGTTTAAACCCCTAACATTCCATGATTGTATAATCATTGGTTACCTTGAGAGCAGTAAACGTCTATTGGCCTCACTGATCCTCTAGTGATCAGTTTGTCTCCTTGAATTGTTATCAATTCCTTATTTGATTTTCTACCCACTCCTTGAGAGCTACTATTTTTTGATCTCTTTTCCACTCGAGTTATCCCTAGATTTGGCCTTTATTTGTTATTTTCTACTATGCCCATGCTGAAATTCTTAATTATTCGTTGCTCTTGGTTATACACTATCAATGCCCCTACACTCTTCCACTGCAATAACTCACTATACTCAATTACTTGATCTATAATGGGGCGAGATGAAAGAGGAGCTTGAACATGGCTGTTATTATTTTTGTTATTCCCATCCACTCCTTCCATAAATTATTCTTCTTCTTGGTCCATTAGTGTCTTAAATATCTCATACATATTGGAGGGCTTGATTTGGGTTTGCTCTTTACCATATTTTTTCTTTTACATTCTCCTTCTTTTGGGTTGTTCAAAACCATCTCCCTGTGCTTCTTTACCCAGAGAAATTTTGATTGGTTCTTTGTTGATTGTTGAATTACCCTCCTTAGGAAGATTTGACATTCCTAAAGGAGCCTCCATTTTTATGTTCATATTATTTGGGCAATATCAGGCCAAATGCCCATATTTTTGGTAAACTCTGCATCTCAAGGGCAATGCCTCATAATCTAGTTGTTGGATCCAAGATAGTCCTACAAGTTCAAGTTCCATCTCTTCCGGTAGAGGTTGGCTAAGATCCATTTCCACACATAATCTTGCATAAATAGTTGTGTTCCCTTCTATTGTGTCTTTGGAAACACCCAAATATATTCTAAGGGAATTATCGATAATTTCCAATACCTGCTCACTCCAAAACTCAATTGGAAGTGCATACAAATAGATCCAAATTGGGATAGCAGTGGGTTCAATTTGAGGATCAAATCCCACTCTCCAGGGTTGAACAAATAATCCTATCAGACCATGATTCCTCTTTTTTTATTTGAAAGCCCTATTTCTATTGGCAAGTGAAGAAAAACTAACAATAAAATATCCATTACTAATAAACCACAAATAATACTCACCAAGAGACTCCCAATTTAGCCATACCTATGAATACAAAAAATACCCATGAATTTATAGATCAAATCATGATTTGCTCTATATAAAACTATTTCTTTGACCATCCTTTGCTCAATGACAATATTTGGCCTTGATTCTGACTATGGCAAGCATTTATTAACTCGTTGATATGTTGATCTATTTCCAATAGCCGTAAAGAGCATTTTTAATGTAGTTTTTTGTGCTTCTTTAGTATTTTATGGAGATTTATCCTTTAACAAATCTGCAAAATAACTGTCTCTCTAGAAGAGGATCCGGAGGTGTCCCCATTGGGCCCTCCTGGGGCAGCAATATTGTCTTAAAATCCATAGTAACCAGAAATATCTTTGACTACCAAATTGATGCCCTAGTTTTCTCTTCCCTAGTGGAAGTTTGACTATTGAAAATTATCTTTGACACTATTATAAGAGTGACACCACTAGCATTGCCAATCTAGTGTAGTTGAAAGTTAGTGCAACCTTATGGCAAATCGCTAATGAGTGTAATATAGAGTGAGTGCAACTAAAAGTGAGTGAAATTGAATGAAATGCTAAGGTACATTGTGAACAAGTGCAACCTATAGTGAGTGCAGCTATGAGTGAGTTAAGTGCAAGCATAAATCAGGAATGAGTGAGAGTGAGTGAAGTTATGAGTGAGTGCAACCAGATGCAAGCATGAATGTGAGCTAGGAGTGAGTAGTCGTAAGCAAGAGAGTGTAGACTTTTAGAGCTAATAATGAATGCAATTGTATGTAAGAGAGTGTGAGTGTAAGCACAAACCCGAAGTGAGTGCATCTAAAAACAAGTGCAAATGTGAGCGGAGAGCAAGGAGGTAGTGTAAGTAAAAGGAAGAAGGAAGTAGAAAGTAAATTGCGATCAAGGAACAAGTACCGCTTTTTGTTCTAGATATTAATATAATTTAAAAGAATCATTTAAATAAAATATAGGAAAAAGAAAGCAAAATACGATCCAATTAAAGAAAATCTAGTGCAAGTCATGAGAAAGTGCCAACTAAGAGATAGTATGACAAATGCACCTTTTGATTGAAAATATAGATGACCTACAAGTCAAGCCCATGGAAAGTTAGCCAGGGAACTCTAATATAGGTGTTTTAGTGGTTCATAGGTCCTAGGGAATCTACAAAATAGGTAATATTTTTGACTTGGGGGTCCAATCATGGTTAAATGTAGTGAAAGGAACCTCGAAGGAGTGTATAATTAGTTTCATTTAAGCCCAAATTAAGGAAAAAACATCATTGCAAATATCCGAGTAGACCTAACAATGGTCCAAGGAGCAATGAATATAGTGGAAAATTTTATCAGTGCTTGACCATATTTGGACACTATAAGAAAGTATAATTTTATTAAATGGCACCCCTAGGGCACATGGAGATAATAACATTACATAAAGGGTTCTTCATGATCAAAATAAACTATGAAGAGGATGTATATCGTATCATATGGGACATCCTATGGTTTTTTGGACGTAGAGGTTTATTTTTGCAAAAATAGAGGCTTAACTTTGACCCAAAAAAGTAGATAACTCATCAAGATCCTATTTGGGTTATATTGATGGGTTTATTTTTCCAATTATACCATTATGAAGTATTGATATGTATTTCTAAAGAGGTTGGTATTTTTATTACGATGGATCCTACAATGCTAGAAAAGTCAAGGCTGGTGTATTCTCGGATATGTGTGAATGTCGACCTAGAAATGGAACTCACCAACTCAATAGAACTCATTTGTAAACATGGAAGTTGGATGTAGTCTATCGAATATGTGAATATTTCCTCAAGATGTAATTCTTACAAGAAACTAGAGCATTCAAAAAATTTATGCCCTAATAGGAAGAAGGATATCAATCATAAACAGGTATAGCAAAGGAAGGAGACTTAATTTTCTAGATCCAAATAGGTGGGAGACCTTATAATTATAATGGAGAATAAATTGAATAAGGATGAGGTGCAAGAAACCCATATTGAGGACTTAGAGACCCAAAAAACAGAGGAAGGGGAAATTCTAGAAGAAGTGATTCAAGAAAAACTCGTAGATCAAAACCCCTCTATCATTGAGAAAGAAACTTTTCAATCATAGGAATCCTCTTATGATAAAGTTGAATTCGTGAACAAAAGCTCCTTTAAAAATCTTTAGAATCTAATTGTTGAAGTAGATTATGACATCCAAAATAAGGAAACTAATAATAAAAATATGGTCAGGCATCATAGTGAGAAACCTGACAACTAGGATGATAATTCTCTAGGGAAACACCTCACTAGAAGAAGAAAATGTAGAATTAAGAGATTTAAGAATAGACCAAAAGAGAAAATTGATATTGAGTAATTGGAGTCTTTAGAGGATAAGAATATCAAATAATCTGAAGAGAATTTGAATTTATTGACTCTCTTAAAGCATGCCAAGAAAAAATCATATGTAGGATCCTCTATGTCTAGAGGAAGATAAAAAACTAGGGTGGTTAGATTCAGAGAGATAGCAAAACAAGTTGTAGATGGTACTCAAAAGGTTTTAGATTTGGGTGGAGGGGAGAATTACCAAATCTAAGAAATAAATTGTATATCTTGGAATATTAGGGGTATGAATACCCCTAAAAAATACTAGGTACTTTAGGAGATGAGAAAAAAATATAAACCTAGTATTTCTTGATTCAATAGACTAGAAGGAAGTGGACATGATGGGAAGTTTAGTGGTGGGATCCACAGGAGGTGTATGGACTTTGTGGGATCCTAGAATATTTTATGATCAATGTATTCAACGGAATAAAAGATGCATGTCTATCCTCTTGACTTGTAAAATTTTAAATTGTTTAGGTTGTTTTCAATGTGTATGCCCCAAACACTAGGTAAGAAACAAAAAATGTTTAGGAGCTTCTTAAGAATCTTCATGAGGTGTTTCAAGGAGGATTTTGGTCATTTAAAAGATAGAAAAAGTAATATAATACTAGCTTGAAAAATGTGGAAGAGAAGATTCGGAATTGAGGCACTTAGAGGAATTAAATAGAAAAAATGTGCTTTTGTTTTATCTCTAAAATTTATTAGCCCAAGAATAAATCCATTTAAGATAAAAATATAGGGCTTTATAGCTCAAAGAAGGAGATCATAACACTCAATTGTTTTATCTCACAACTATTAGACATAGAGCATATAATAGAATAAGAATATTGGAGATAAAAGACAACAAGGAAATATAAGAGGAAGAGGATATTAAAAAGGAAGCAACTTCTTTTTTTTAATATGTCATCAACATGGAAGATGTAACAAATGTTGAATCAATTACCAAATTGTTGTAGAATATTCTCCAAGTGATGATAGTGAAATAAATCATTTTTTGGACAGTACTTTCATAGAATAGGTGTGTTGGGTAATTTTTAGCATGTGAAAAGAAAAATACATGGTGTATATGGTTTCCCAAATGACATCTTTTATAATTTTTAAGCGATTATTAAGAACAATATGCTAGAGGCTTTGCTAGAATTTCAATGAAAACAAATTCTCAAGGAATGGAATTATACATTCATGGTTTTGATTTTGAAAAAGCAAGTAGTAAACATGTTAGTCTTACAATGGCACTGAGAGGGGGGGGTGAATCAGTGTAGTTCTTTAAACTTGAATTTACAGCTCTTAAAACTAAAATAAAGAAACCTTAAAACCAGATAAAGCAAGTATCACAAGAGAACATCACACAACACAAGATTTTTAACGAGGTTCACCAAATTGGCTACTCCTCAAGAATGACTGCTTGGACTACCATCCAAATCCAGCCTTTGCAAAGCATCAACTTTTCAATTTACCAGGACCAATTGGAAGGAGCACCAACCCCAATTTTCCCCCCCCAAAAGAAGGAGCACCAACCCCTAATGCCAAGTAGCAACTTGGACTTCAATTTGAATCTATAAGTTTGTTTGTAAGATACCTTCGCTTTTGCAAGACCCTGACTGGTCTACTTCACCTTTGCACTCTCTATGCACTCTGCTCTCTCTGCGCAATCACTTCGCACACTCTGCTTCGTTACAGCTCCACTTTGCGTTCGTCTTCACCCTTTGCACTCTCTACTCCTGCTTTCTCTGCGCAATCATAGATGCACTTAGGACAATTCGACATGACTCTTCGCTCACTTTGCGCACTTCGCCATCATCTCGCCACTTCTGTGCTATCTGTGCTCTTACGGCCACATCTCACACTTTGACTCGCATTCGACAACTTCTTCAACCCTTTTCAATTCTCCAAACAACCCTCCTTTTATAACAACATTTTCATGATGAAATCCTAATCTTAGTCGGCTTGCATAACAACTAAGTGGGCAAACCCTAATTTTAGTCGGTTGTTCATCGGTCTTCGTCGGCTTCAACTTAACCACGAGAAAACATGTCACGATATCGCGACACTTTTTTCTCTCTCCTCTTTCTCTTTGCGTTGGCCCGCAAAAATACAACATGTCACGATATCGTGACACTTTTTCTCCTTGCTCTTTCTCTTTGCATCGGACCATGAAAATACAACATGT
Organism: Wollemia nobilis; assembly: GCA_028583015.1. Classification (NCBI taxonomy): domain Eukaryota; kingdom Viridiplantae; phylum Streptophyta; class Pinopsida; order Araucariales; family Araucariaceae; genus Wollemia; species Wollemia nobilis. The sequence goes on along the minus strand of JAQPPZ010016436.1, from coordinate 13,029,719 downwards.
CACGATATCGCGACACTTTTTCTCCTTGCTCTTTCTCTTTGCTTTGGCCAAAAATACATGTCGCGATATCGCGACACTATTTTCTCTCTCCTCTTTCTCTTTGCTTTGGCCCATGAAAATACAACATGTCACGATATCGCGACACTATTTTCTCTCTCCTCTTTCTCTTTGCTTTGGCCCACGAAAATACAACATGTCACGATATCGCGACACTTCCACCTCCTTGCTTCTCTTCTTGGCTTGTTCTCGAAAACCAGACATGTCGCGATATCGCGACACTTTTTCCTTTGTACTCTTTCCTCTTTACTTTTGTCGCGATATCGCGACACTTCTCCTTCTAACTTTCTCTCTCCTCTTTTACTCACGAGAATGTGACATGTGATATCATGACACTTTTTCTCCTTTGCTCTTTCTCTTGCCTTCGGGTCGCGAAAACCCGACATGTCACGATATCGCGACACTTTTTCTCTAGGACTCTCTCTTGCAATATGTCATGAAATCATGACACTTTTTCTTTCGGACAATCTCTCCTGCAATATGTCATGAAATCGTGACACTTTTTTTTTCGTACAATCTCTCTTGCAATATGTCACAAAATCGTGACACTTTTCTTTCGGACTCTCTCTCTTGCACTATGTCACGAAATCGTGACACTTTTTCATCCGTACAATCTTTCTTGCCATATGTCATGGAATCATGACACTTTTTCTTTCGGACTCTCTCTCCTGCACTATGTCACGAAATCGTGACACTTTTTCGTCCATACAATCTCGTAATATGTCACAAAATCGTGACACTTTTTCTACTTGCCTTTCTCTCTTCCAATATGTCATGAAATCATGATAGTTTTGCTTGCTTGTGCTTTCTCTCTGAACATGTCACGAAATCATGACAGTTTTTCTCGCTTGTGCTTTCTCTCCCAACATGTCATGAAATCATGATAATTTTGCTTGTTTGCGCTTTTTCTTCCAACATGTCACGAAATCGTGATATTTTTTCCACTTGCCTTTTTCTCTTCCAACATGTCATGAAATCGCGATAGTTTTTCCACTTGCCTTTTTCTCTGCCAACATGTCGCGAAATCGTGACAGTTTTTCCTGCTTCTTCTCTCTCTTCCAACATGTCACGAAATCGCGACAGTTTTTCTTGCCTGCTGTATATGTCGCGATATCGCGACACTTTTCTTACTTGTCTTTTTCTTTGATCTTTTGCATATGGGCCACCTTGGTCTTCTTGGACAATCACTGTACATACTCTGAGCAACCTTTGAACTCTTGTCCTCTGCATCTGAATGGCTTTTGAACTACTCGTCCACTGCATCATTAGATCTAACTGACTGTGTTGACAACAATGACAATACTCATGCTTGCACCTTGCTCAACAATCTCCCCCTTTGGAATTGTTGGCAACACATGTGCAATTTCCTGTAACTCTTCTCCCCCTTTGACAATAATACCAAAGGGCTACTACAGACTCCCCTTGAGTCCATGCACAACATTCTCAGGCAAAATTGATTATACTTAGAAAAAATCATGAACATGAGCAACAAGATAATCAAATGCTTAGATGCTCCCCCTGAGAATGTGATCCCTATAGCTAGTCAATCTTTGGGAAGTGTGACCACTCCCAATTTATTGCGAAGGTACTCAAAAACTTCCTTGGGCAATGGTTTTGTGAAGATATCTGCTACTTGCTCTGTAGTTGGAACAAAATCCAATTTAACCTCACCTTCTACAACTTTCTCCTTCAAGAAGTGATACTTGATAGCGATGTGTTTTGTGCGTGAATGCATAACTAGATTCTTGGAGATGTTAATGGCACTGGTGTTATCACACTTAACTGATATTGGTTCATTGAAGCAGATACCAAGATCTTTCAGGGTTTGTTTCATCCACAATACCTGCGTACAACATGTTGTCACTGCAATATATTCTGCCTCTGCTATTGATAAAGAAACTAACTCTTGCTTCTTACTATGCCATGCAACCAATCTGTCTCCAAGATAGAATGCACCTCCACTGGTACTCTTTCTATCATCGACACATCCTGCCCAATCTGCATCTGAATATGATATAAGGGTGAAGTCTTTACCTTTCGGATATCATAACCCATACTCCATAGTACCCTTGATATTATAGAAGACTCTGTCTCTCTGCTGCACTGACTGGTGGACCTCTCTCCACTTGAAGAATCCTCACTCAGATCTATCTTCAACTGTGTTGGCTGTTGGATGTCTATCCATTGAGACTCTGTCCTCTATACTCTGTCACCTCCAAAGCTCTGTTAATGGGCTTATTAAGAACCTGCTCAATAGGCTCACACAGAACCTGCTTAACAAGCTCACATAGAACTTGTCCAATGTTGAATAACAAGCTCACACAGAACCTGTCCAAATCTGCTCCAACAAGCTCACTAAGAACTTGCCCAAATCTGCTCTAGCAAGCTCACCAAGAACTTGCCCAAATCTGGTCTAGCAAGCTCACCAAGAACTTGCCCAAATCTTCTCTAGCAATCTCACCAAGAACTTGCCCAAATATTCTCTAGAAATCTGTCCCAACACTGTCCTCAAATATTTCCCAAAGGCCTTCTTCAAAGGCTCAATCAATCATGCTCAAGTAGTACTCAAAATGAACTCAACAATGAATGACAGTCTCAAATCAAATCCACTTCATAGAAGCATAAAGAGAATTGTTAGAGACTTAATATCTTCTATTCTCAAATCTCAATCTCAACTCAAATCAAGGAAAGTTTATTTTATGGAACTTGAACAACCACATGCATCCAATCACTTGACTAGGCTCAATCAACTCTACTCAACCAATCACCTCAATGAACAACTCTTTATCACAAACCCTAGTCGAAGCATGTATCAACCAACTCAAAATGTTTTTCTCTAACTCAAGTTCAAGTTCTTTGCACAACCAATGGGCTTCAACAACAATGCTTATAAAATATTCTTCACATAACAATGATACTCATGTTCTTATCAAACCCTAACTCAGGTTTTTCACACAACTAATGGCTTCAACAACAATGCTTATAAAATAAGGTTTAATAACAACTCTCAAACCAGAAAACCTTGAAGCATTAAACCAATCACTTTCAAAAAAGAAACCACAATCAATCCTTTTTACTCCTGTCACATGAGTCTCCTTGGGATTAGCCTGAAATCGTGCTACCATGCATACTATGCTCGGGGTGCCTGTTTCAAGCCATATATCTTCAACTTACAAACCAAGTTGGGATCATCACCAAGCTGGAAACCATCTGGCTGCTCAATAAAAACCTCTTCTTCAAGCTTCCCATTCAAAAATGCTAATTTCACATCTGTCAACAAAATTGTCAAGTGACTCACACTTGTACCAACTTTTGTCCAACATTGTACCAACACTGCAATTTTACTGTCAACTCTGTGCAAGCATCAAACACAGTACCACAACACCAACCAAATCCCTTTTTACATTTTCAACTTGGTCTATGTTTTCTACATTCTCTGCTGGTCACACCTTACTTTCAACTGTTCGAATCAGAAAACAATATTTTGTTAACCACTTCACGGCCAACTATAGTGCACCTTACTAAAACTCATACTTCTGGACCTCGGATAGGTATGATTCACAAAGCAAAGTTGCTCATCTTGATGAGCTAAACATGAATCAATAATCAAACTTCAATATTTTTCACCACAACGTCATAATAGATCTAACAATCTTCACATCAATGTGTAGTTCAAATACCCACTGCTTTTATCAAAACACATATATACGGCTAGAGCAACATTCTTTCACTAACCAAATTATCTGAACTGTTATAATCCTTAACTTTGGATAGTGGCAGTAAGAACCATCACCAGTACAACAATGACATATAGCAATACTACCAATAATGAGAACTCTCAATTTAATCACCACCCTTCACGACACTTCCACAAACAACTACATGAACTGAAAACACACTTCGACAACTATACGACAACTCCCCCTAACTACTTGCCTTTCATCCTCAAAAACCCAAACAAATACATAGGAGCATTAAAATAAAACTTTAAGATTGCTCCCCCTGAGGATGTGCTACCTGGAGTTGCTTAGTGCAATAGAGGAGTAGTCTCCTTGAGTCCAAGGAGACACGATTTCCTTTCTTCTATCTTTCTCCAAACTTTCTTGAACTCGGGCTTGGATTTTTCAATTGCATCCCTGTTTTGCACCTTTTCGTGAACTCGAACATTTCTCTTGTGTGGTTGTCTCTTGTGCATCCTTGATGAATGATTATTTTCCTTTCTTTTATGTACATGATTTATTCCTTGTCTGTGTTGCGTTCTTTGCGTCTGATGAAATCTACTGTTTTGCCTTAGATTAGATACAAAAGTGCTTGGACAAAACCTTGCTATGTGCCCATGACCATTACATTGAAAACATTGTACATAGTGTTCACTCAAAAATGCAGATGTATTTCTACCATCATAACTCTTTGATTTATTATTCAATCCACAATAAGTTGCCTTGTGACCATACTGGTTGCATCTGAAACAATAGCCATTAAAAGTATTATTATGAATAGAGTGAGAGTGATAGAACCTCTTTTGTTGTGGCTGCTTTGCTGTAGATCTCCTTTGATATTTTCTTCCTTTTGAAGATTCAGCTTCAAACTTTTCTTGCTTCGATCCTTCAACAGTGAACTTCTTCTTCTCTGCAGAGTTGGAAGATGAAGGTTGTTCAACTTCATATCCAAGACCATGCTTATCCGTGGAGCTTCTTTGTTGGCTTATCATTTTATCTAGCAACTCTGTGCTCTTCTCGAATTTGAGATTTGTATTGGCCTCTTCTAGTTGTTTCTTCAATAAAACAATCTCTTCCTCTTGTTTGCAGCAACCAATCTCTTTCTCATTGATCTGTGACACTGAGAGTTTCTTCAATCCTTTTGAAATCTTCCACCTGTACTTTCAACCTGGTTATTATTTCATTTGCATCCTCAAGCTTTCTTGAGATTTCCTTATTCCTTTTTCTTTCTATCTTCAATTCATCCAGAGCTGCAATTAGTTCCTCTTTCAAATTTATTTCTGCATCAATTTCTTCTTCATCACATTTTTGTTCTTTTTTTGTTTCTCTTTTAGAATCATCCTCTAGGACTTCATTAACTTTCAGCATATATACCTCTATGTTCTCATCGTTATTCAACTTTAAAGCTTCGACCTGAGCTTGATGTGTTTGTAACTTGACCTCCTTGATCTCATCGTCTCCTTCATGAATACTCCTCAGTTTGTCCCATATTTCTTTTGTCGTTTTACAACTCTTGATCTTTACCAGTTCATTGTCTACTAATCCGCACCTGATAGCATTCCTTGCTTTTGAGTCATTTTCAAACAGATTCTTATCGACAGCATCGGTTGGAGGAGTGATGGGTATTGTGTATTCATTGTTTATTGAATCCCAGATGTCGTATCCCAAAGCACAAAGATATGCCTGCATCCTGATTCTCCAGGTCGTGTAATTAGTTCCATCAAACAAAGGTGCTTTGTTTGATAAAAAGCCTTCAACCTCTTCTGGTTCAATTTTCTCTTCCACAGGAACTGAAACTGACTGAGATGCCCTTTTGGAGGAAGATCTATTCTTCTTACCCATTGCGTACTAATCCAAGATCAACCCTAGCTGATTTAGCCTGATAAGGGAACTTGGCTCTGATACCAATTGTTAGTCTTACAATGGCACTGAGAGGGGGGGTGAATCAGTGTAGTTCTTTAAACTTGAATTTACAGCTCTTAAAACTGAAATAAAGAAACCTTAAAACCAGATAAAGCAAGTATCACAAGAGAACATCACACAACACAAGATTTTAATGAGGTTCACCAATTTGGCTACTCCTCAAGAATGACTGCTTGGACTACCATCCAAATCTAGCCTTTGCAAAGCATCAACTTTACAATCAATTTACCAACACCAACTGGAAGGAGCACCAACCCCTGATTTACCTGCACCAACTGGAAGGAGCACCAACCCCTGATGCCAAGCTACAACTTGGACTTCAATTTGAATCTATAAGTTTGTTAGTAAGATACCTTTACTTTTGCAAGACCCTGACTGGTCTTCTTCACCTTTGCGCTCTCTGCGCACTCTGCTCTCTCTACGTAATCACTTCGCACACTCTATTTGTAATATCTCCCCCTTCTTTGTTCACTTTGCTTTGCCTTCTCTTGCACTCTCTGCTCCTACTTTCTCTGCGCAATCACAGATGCACTTAGGACAATTCGACATGACTCTTCGCTCACTTTGCGCACTTCGCCATCATCTCGTCGCTTCTATGCTATCTACGCTCTTACGGCCACATCTCACACTTCGACTCGCATTCGACGACTTCTTCAACACTTTTCAATTCTCCAAACAACCCTCCTTTTATAACAACATTTTCATGATGAAATCCTAATCTTAGTCGGCTGTAAACCCTAATTTTAGTCGGTTGTTCATCGGTCTTCGTCGGCTTCAACTTAACCGCGAGAATACAACATGTCGCGATATCGTGACACTTTTTTCTCTCTCCTCTTTCTCTTTGCTTTGGCCATGAAAATACATGTCGTGATATCGTGACACTTTTTTCCTTCTCTTTCTCTTTGCATCGGACCACGAAAATACAACATGTCACGATATCGCGACACTTTTTCTCCTCTCCTCTTTCCTCTTTGCTTTGGCCAAAATACATGTCGTGATATCGTGACACTATTTTCTATCTCCTCTTTCTCTTTGCTTTGGAAAAATACATGTTATGATATCGTGACACTTTTCTCTCTCCTCTTTCTCTTTTCTTTGGAAAATGACATGTCATGATATCGCGACACTTTCCTCCTTAGCTTCTCTTCTTGCTTTCATGAAAATCAACATGTCGTGATATCGCGACACTTTTCCTTCTTACTCTTTCATCTTGACTTTTGTCACGAAATCGTGACATTTTTTCTTTCTCTCTCTTTTAGACAATGACATGTCATGATATCGTGACACTTTTTCTCCTTTGCTCTTTCTCTTGCCTTCGGGTCGTGAAAACACATGTCACGATATCATGACACTTTTTCTCCTAGACTCTCTCTCTTGCAATATGTCATGAAATCATGACACTTTTTCTTTCGGACACTCTCTCTTGCAATATGTCATGAAATCGTGACACTTTTTTGTCCGTACAATCTCTCTTGCAATATGTCATGAAATCATGACACTTTTCTTTCGGACTCTCTCTCCTACACTATGTCGTGAAATCGTGACACTTTTTCTCTTACAATTTTCTTGCCATATGTCACGAAATCGTGACACTTTTTCTTTTTGACTCTCTCTCCTACACTATGTCGTGAAATCGTGACACTTTTTTGTTCATACTATCTCTCTTGCAATATGTCATGAAATCGTGACACTTTTTCTACTTGCCTTTCTCTCTTCCAATATGTCACGAAATCGCGACAGTTTTTCTTGCTTGTGCTTTCTCTCCGAACATGTCATGAAATCACGACAGTTTTTCTCGCTTGCGCTTTCTCTCCGAACATGTCACGAAATCATGATAGTTTTCTTGCTTGCACTTTCTCTCTGAACATGTCACGAAATCGCGACGCTTTTCGCTTTCTCTTCCCAACATGTCGCGAAATCGTGACAGTTTTTCCACTTGCCTTTTTCTCTTCCAACATGTCACGAAATCATGACAGTTTTTCCACTTGCCTTTTTCTCTTCCAACATGTCGCGAAATCGCGACAGTTTTTCCTGCTTCTTCTCTCTCTTCCAACATGTCGCGAAATCGTGACAGTTTTTCTTGCCTGTTGTATATGTCGCGATATCGCGACACTTTTCTTACTTGTCTTTTTCTTTGATCTTTTGCATATGGGCCACCTCGGTTTTCTTGGACAATCACTATACATACTCTGAGCAACCTTTGAACTCCTGTCCTCTGCATCTGAATGGCTTTTGAACTACCTGTCCACTGCATCATTAGATCTAACTGACTGTGTTGACAACAATGACAATACTCCTACTGCACCTTGCTCAACAAAACATGCTAAAATATTTTTTCCCAATCAGCCTATGCAATTCTATTTATAAAATTTTGATAAAGGTTCTAGCCAATAGATTGAAGAGTATTTTACCTAAGATTATCTCCTTCCAATAAAGTGGTTTTGTTAAACAAAGGGAAATCATGGATGGGATAACCATTGTTCACGAGGATCTACACTCTATGATGATGAGAGGATTATAAGACATGTTATTGATGCTAGATATGAATAAAGCCTATAGTAGAGTCTCTTTGGAGTTTATGGATAAAGTGCTACAATTTTTTGGTTTTAGGGCAAAATGGAGGCTTTGTATCATTATTTGCATCTCAACTTGGTATTCAATGATAGTAAATGGAGAACCAGTAGGTTTATTTCTAGGTAAAAGAGGATTGCGATAAGCTAATCCTATATCATCTTATCTATTCAAAATAGGAGCTAAGTATCTACGAAGAAGATTAACTACAACAAAATATGCAACCTTGATTAAAGGAATCTGACTGGCATCATCTTCAGATATAATTACTCATTAGTAGTTTGTTGACGATACCATAATATTATCAGAGTCATCAATTATGGAAGCAAATAATATCAGGCAAATTCTCAAAACCTATAAAACAAATTCAAGTCAAAAAATTAATTTCTTCAAAATTAGGTTGTTCTTTGTTAACACTCCCCAACTTAGATGAATAAAATTACAAGAATTGTATATTTGGGAATTCTCTTTTTTATAGGTGGAATGAAAGGAGAATACTGAAATTCAGTTCTTGAGATATTGAATAGAATGCTTATAGGATGGAAAGGTTCTTCCCTTAATCAAACAAGGCAATTATAGCTATTAAGGGAAAGCCTCCAAAACTTAATCATTTTCATGATATATTTATTTAAAATCCCAACATCGATGGCTAAGAAATTAGATTGAATGTAGAAGAACTTTCTTTGGACTGGTGTAGAAGAGAAACAAAGAATTAGTTTGGTGGCATAGGAGAAATTTTGCAAGCGTAAATGAGAAGGTGGTTTAGGCATCAAAAAAGTGAAGTAGATGAATAGGGACTTAATGGCCAAAGTGAGGTGGCATCAAATAATTGCATGATCAATGTTGGACATAGATCCTCTTTGTGAAATATATAAAGAACATAATTCTCTTTGATTTTATCTTAAATCCACCTTTAGTATAATCTTTGTAGAATGAGTTCATTAAAAGAAGGAATCTCTTATGGAAAGGTTTAATATGGTAAGTAGAAAAATGTGATAAGATACATTTTTGGGAGGATGCATGGGTCATAGAGAAACCTTTAATTTTCAATTATTATAGGAAGTGCATCATTTGGCCTTTAAAGAAAAAAATTGAAAACATGGTTTAGGATTACATTGAGGAAGATAATTCTAGAATGTGGCACATATTGCAGTTTGAAGGAGTTGATGCTATTATGCAAAGTAGGATTTATTCTCTCAATCTTAGATTACAACATTACTACCTATATCTTAAATTTAAGAGAGGATAGGTCATTTTGGGGTCCTAATCCTAAACGAATATTTACTGTTAACTTGGATTTTTCCTTTCAAAGGGATAAGGAGAATCAAAATTTACCCTCACATAGAGTTTACATTAAATGTCTCCTATTGAAGGTGTCTTTATTTCTTTGGTTGGAATTACAAAATCAAATATTAATGATGGAAAATCTTAGAAGAAGAGGGATGATTATTTCTAATATATGTTATTTATGTTGTGGGTATGAGGATACAATTGATCATATTTTTATTTATTTCCCCCTTTCTTTGGAGGTTTGGCATGTGCTTCTTCAAGTTCTTAAAATTCAATGGGTGACAATAATTTTTTTTGGATTAATTATCAATAAGTTAGGTTAACTATTATCATAGTCCATGATTGAATAAACTTTTGATCTTTATATTATCTCATTTCATTTGGCAAATATGGATGGAGAGGAATAAACGAGTTTTCCAAAATGAGGCTAATAGTGTAGAGGTCATTATCAAGAGTATTAAACTACCATTGCTGAAATTATGGTTGTTAATATGGATAACTAAATCCATGAAATGAGTTAGAGGAATAAATAGCAATGGCCTGGAGACTACTAAGAGCTATAGGTAATCATATTATTTAGCTAAAGTCAAAGGTGAGATGGAATCCTCCCCTAGAGTGGGTAAAACTAAATTTTGATGGAGCTTCTAAAGGTTATCCAAGGAGGACTGGAGTGGGAGGTGTTCTGTAACAACCTAATTTCTACCCACTTGGTTGCCCAAACATCCCAATTCTACCCACTTGGTTGTCCAACATTATAGATTATAGTAAGAGAAATTTGTTTCTTTTATTTTAATCTTTTTTATTTTATTTTCTAGTATGAGCAAGTTAGAACTATCTTCATGAGTTCCATTCCACTATAATAGAAATACTCATGAGATCAATATTTGCCAAATCCTGTATAGTTGTCTATTTTGAACTTTGCTCTCCACCCGAGATCCCAAGTTCAGGAAGGGGTTTCTTTTCCTCTAGGGTCCATAACACCTAGATGCGTGACACATAATTTTCCCATGTCTTAACATGAATTCATGACCTTATGTCTTGTATTTATATCATGTAATACTTAGCACATACATTATCAAACTAAATAATCAACCATTCCCCATGGAGCATCATCTAAGGTCTTACCAATACCTCGGTAACCATCAGATTTTTTATGTTGATTAACCAACATGATGCCCCATACCATCATGCTATCGGTATTACCTAGTCAAGAACAATACACCACTCATAAATAGCAGGGATAACTTAGAAGATATTCCCATACAACCCTTAGTTACCTCCTGTTCTAACCTTTTCCCATAAAAAGTATAGTTAGAGCCCTAATTTATGATGATTGCTTACTCACAAGAACCATTAATAAATATTTTTACAAGATTGTCTTTCCCATAATATTTAATTAATGACAAGGGTTTCCCATCCACAACCTTAGATTGCGAGTTAAGATTGTCCTTTCCACAATATTGGATTCTTTTAAACAAAGACTTAACTATAATTTTGAATTGTTTTAAGAAATTTTAACTATGCAAAGGTTTGCAAACAAGTACAATTTCCTAATCATTCATGAATTTGGCTATATATTATAATATTCCTAATTTCCATATGTCTACTTATATGTTTATCTCTAAGACATAATAAAAGTCAGAGAATTTATGGAAACATTACAATTGAAATTAAAGAATCCTAAAACCCACTATAATAATCTGATTTATAGTTTTCTTTTTATTTTATTATCTATTGGAGTAGATGCTACTCTAAATTTTATTTATAAAACACTTCCTTTTCCTATATTAAACTATAGAATTTTACTACATATCCAAGAAAATAGAGCGAACTACTCATATCATAAATCTTTGATATTTATAAATCTTTCATATCTTAGGTTCCTATCCTCATAATTATATCATCTAGCATACCTCTAGGTCAATTAGAATTTCGTAGGATAGTATATATTACACTATGATTATTAGCTTTTACTTGATATATAATCCACATTCATGCTACCTAATTAATGAATATATAACCTAAATAGTGAATAACCACCCAATGTGCCTCATACAATGTTGACTAATTAGAAATTGATATAATAATTATATTTTGTATTTTTCTGACATAACTATACATATGTGTTTATTAGTCCCACAAAAGGATAATTTGACTCCTAATTTTATCCTAGGAGCTATGGTTGATGAATGCCTCAAATGTCTCAAATGCGCTTATGAGGAATATCCAAAATTACTTTGGCTACAATTATTATGTGAAGTAACCCATGGAAATATAATCATCATCTACTCCTAGATCCTGATGTAGCACTATACATTAGGTTACACTTTAGGGATCTTATCACATTAATTATTCCCTTAGGTTAAAATAATAAATAAAAAACACTTGAGCACTAAATACATACAAGCATCAGTAATCAATTACTTCACTTTAACTACTATTTATCCAAGAATGTGAACATTCTGAATAGTTTATATAGTAGTTAAAGCTAACCATATTATTAAATATTATATTAATTATATGATTAGTGTCTACTTGTACCCATAGTTTAGATTATTGGGGTGTCCAAAATATTTAATATTATTTTGTTGTAAAATACCAATATTTTATGATATAGTCATGTGTAGGCATATGAGAAATCATTCTATGATGTATTTCATATTAAATTATGTATCTAGCTAATGGTATCATAGTTTAATATTGTCACTATTTACCTTTAATAACCCCTCATGACTAATGTATTATGCATAAGGGTTAAGTAATGTATAACTAATTTTTGAGAATTTAGCATTTGCATCTCTCAATCATCTAATCTATTACATTAGTGTGATCCTATCTTGATCATTTGTGTGGGTGTCTAATGGAATGCTTTATCTATCCTATGTTATCCCTTTTTTATTTTATCTAAAATATTTTTCTTTATGATTTTATATCATGTGCTACTTTTATCTAATTTTGTGAAGTATTGCAGAATCCAATAATTCAATATCAATGTAATGTATGGCCTATATAACATAAGGAAAATGAGATTCAATTTGTATCTTTTGTATATTACACCATGATCTCCATGGAAAATCTAGATATTTCTTATAAGGAACATGATGTTATGTTTTATGATGATAATTTTTATAGTCTATTAGACCCAAGAGTAATTATATTTCTACAAAAACTATGTGAGTGGAAAATATTTTAACCACAATTACTATTTATAAGTTTAGATGATGGAGAAATAACAATAGTCTTATGTGTTTCAATATCAAATGTACATAATACATAGACATGTATTTTGTCTAATAGAATATATTTGTTATTTTTATTCACTTTGAATCGTGTAGCCTAAGAATCATTCAAATATAGTATTATATAAGAACATAAAATAAAGAGGTAAATATTTATATTTGGTATGTGAAGAGATAAGAGAAGGAAAATGTATTTTGTTCAATAATAATATACATTGAAATTTAATCTTAAGATATAATTTCTTTATATTGAACCCATCCTCATATCATTGTTCATATGGAAAAATAGAACACGTCCTTCAAAACTCTTGATATGATATATTCTCACAAGAATAATTTGCGAATGAACCAAATAATTCATCAAGAGGTATGAAAAAGAATTCTCATTGAAAAAATAAGAATGTACCTCAATGACAACATGGTTATGTAGCTAAGTGTGTTGATTCTACTGCAAATGGATATTATTATATCTCTTCTATTCAATCTCCTAATATTATTTTTAAGTTTAGTTCAATTTCGTATATTGATTAAGGACCTATCAATCATATGACATCCTAAAATGAATGGTTTATGAGCTTTGACCATTTAACGTACTATGGTTATGTAATGTTTAGTGACAATTTGAAATACACCATTACTAGAATCAATGATGATAAATTACATCTTCTGGAGAATACTTGTGACTTCCAACATGTTCTTTACATGCCTGGCCTCATGAAGATAATATTATTTCTAAATCAATTGAGCACAACTTATGTTGAATTTTTAAAAATAGGTGAAAAATAAACTATATATTATTCAAGAAAAAACTAAAGGTTTGATTAACATTGCTCATGCTAATTGCGTATGCAAGATTTTTTAGCTTGCAATTATAATTTTAGACAACCAAACATTGGCTACCAAGGTAGATGAAGCTTCCTTACTATGACTTCTTTTCTTTTGATCTTTTATTTAATAATTCTTCCATCTATATTTAAAATGTTTTTAATTCTATAAAATGAGAAATATGTTTTTTTTTATTAGGATGGAAGAATAGGTTTCAAACTTTTACAAAAAAAAATGTTTTTATAAGAGTGCAAAAATAATAAAATTTCATTGACAATTCTAAATTAACTTTACCATAATATTATAGGCCTAATATAACTCTACATTTTGTAATATGTTATGATAATTATAAAATATTCATCTTTCTTATACATAAGAATATTGGTACATTTCATTTATTTCCATTATATTTTGTAGTTGTTTTAGCCTAGGCTTTATTTTCTTCTATAATTTAAATATGTTTTCAAATATTTTTATATTTTAGATAAAAATAATTCAATAGATGTTTTATATTTTTGTCAAAAATTTATGTACATAATCCCTAAGTTTTTCCTTCATATAACTATAATATAATTATTTGAAAAAATTGAGACCTTTGATCCCCATAAAGGAAAAATAAAATGGTTATAGATGACAATTATTTAGTATATCATATCGTGAGAGAATGAAGTCACAATTTGTTCATAGAGTCATAAAAAAAATTTAAAAATATTGTATACTTTGTTTGTACCCTATAATTAAGTATAAATATCCATGTCCAATCTTTCTATCACAAATGATTTCTCAATTTACTTATTATCTCATCTATACTAAAATAAAAAAGGGACAACATGCCAAAGGCCATTTAATTTGATAAAATAAGTATAGTCCTTCACTAATATAGATGAGTTAGGAACATCATTATTGTTTTCGAAATAAGATATAGAATTATGTTGAATTTTACATAAGAATCAATAGATTGAAATTATGAATCAATATTGAATTTGACACAAATATATTGGGGTCCTATTAATATAATATCAAAAATTTATTGTGCTTTATGTATATAGTTATGTATCAAAACTCTTATTTCCCTTTGTCTTGAAAAAGTGTAGCAAAACATTTAGTTCTTTCTTCTACATATTGTCCATATTTTTTAAGATTGCCACATGTAACTCCTATTGAAGATCTTTCTAGATAATTGCTTGGCTTCCAAATATTTTTAAAATCATCATTATATTACTCACTAAAATTTTTTTTTATTGTATTAAAATAAATTTAGGATTATAACAACCTACTAACTCCTTTATAACTCTTTAGTTTTTGGCACATTCATATCATTAATATTCTAATATACCATCATCATCATCATTATTCTTATTTATGGGTTTGTCCCTATTTCTTGTTCACACTTATGATATTTGATTTTGGATTGCCAAATCAATACGTCCTTCTCATTTATATTTTATTTGCTTTGACTTTGAGGGTATTACTTTATAATTCCCACCAAGGCTTTCTTATCAATCTCTTTTATTTTCTTACTATTCAGAAGTTACCTTATTATCTAAAGATTTTAACTACCGTAAAGAACCTAAAACCTAAGGTATAACCCCTAAAACATTTTATTTTACTTCTTAATGAATCCTAAAGTACATGTGATGAAGTCCATAGTTATCTATTATGGTTTACTAAAACTTTATAGTATAATGCATATCTTTTGTATTGCTTTAATTATTATGATTCCATGGAAATCCTCAATTGGAATGGAGATTATGTACAATAATCCCCCCTTATTTTGTAAGAACATGGTTTTGTAATATATAAAAAAATCAAAGTTAATTTGCCTTGATCAAATTTAATCTATTTTGAATTAATTACTTTGAAAATTGATTTTGCAACTTCTTTGAAAATATTAGTTTCTATATTAGCACTTGTATATTGTACTTCCTCATCTTATGCATCCTTCTGAGCTTCTTATAATATTTTCTATGATATAAATAGTAATTTTTTTTTCAAATAGTTATGAAAAGAATATATTTTGTCACTTATTTGAATATGGAAAATACTTAATCTAATCTAAGTTTTACTATAACATTATACACTTGATTCATAGTTAACTTTTTCTTTTTTTATTAAAAGAGTTTATTTTTATCAATCATGTTTACATTACAATATATATTTATGTTCCTAGTCTAATAATATTTGTGGTATCAAAGTTTAATATGTTCATAATTCATTTGATGATCTTATTCTCTTGATTTATAATTAACCTTAGTATATTTCATAAACATTTAAAATTTCCATGGGAATGCATAATATGTTTTTGATCCTTAATAGATAATACATCCTAGATGAAAACCCTAGATTGTTACCTATATTCTTCAGTCCTATCTATTGGTAAGTTGATATGGAAGCCAATAATATGAAACACACATTAGAATTCATTCAATAAATTATATCACCATAAAAGAGTTCACTTCATGATCTTAAATACAAGGTATTTCTCACACTAAACCATTATCTTACTCAATATTTTAAAATATTAAAAATAACAATAAAATATTATATCAATAAAAAAATCACTAAATTGAAAGTGAGATTAATTCCTACCTCCATTTAAACTAATTTTCAGTATTTGAAGGCCCTAGCTAATATCCATTAATCTTGTGCATTATCCATCTATTTTTCCAAATAAATATATTGTGCTTAATCACTTTCAATGAAACATTTGTTGCCTAGGTACTAATTATCATAGATTCATTCTTCTTTTTATTTAATTGGGGGATTATCATAGATTCACTCTTCCTTTTTCTTGATCTAGATAAGAAAACTTTTTCTAACTAAGCCATGTTTACTTCAATTTACAACTTTCTCTAACAACATTAATGATGAGAATCTTTAAGTTATTGAATTTTTCCAAAAATATAGAAAACAAGTTTGGAGATGACTTTCACTCTTTGCCTAAACATCACTTATTTATATAATCTAATAAATTATTAAAAGCATTGTTCCGAAGGTTGGGTTTTTTGCATGGCTGGCCATCCAAAATAAGATCCTCACCATGGATAACTTAATAAAAAGAGGTGTGATTGTTGTTAATAGGTGTTATCTCTGTATGTCTGAGTGGGAGTCTATTGATCATTTGTTTCTGTATTGTAATTTTTCTGTCTCAATCTTGTTAGGTTTGTTACAAGTGTTTCATATTTATTGGGTCCATCCTAAGTCCATTTTTGACTTATTTGTCCAGTGGCCTTCTCCCTTTTTGAATAGGCATCTTAGGTATATGTGGAAGATCTGCCTTCATCACTACTTGTGGCAGATATGGTTGGAAAGGAATCGTCGGGCCTTCTTGGATAAGGTTTCTCAATCATCCTCTCGTCTCGTCAAAAATTTTAGTATATGCTAATGAGAATGCCTGTTTAGTGCCTTCAGTGTCTAGACCTCCAAATCCTTTTGAATCTTCATTAGGTCAGTCATTAAACTTACCTCTCACTGATGGCCTCAATCATCCTCAAGTCTGTCCTAGAACCATGATGACATGGACCCCACCCCCCTAGGGTGGATTAAGTTAAATTTTGATGGGGCATCTAGGGGCAACCCAGTGAAGTCAGGGTGGTGGCTTACTTAGAGACCACAAGGGTGAGGTGCTTGTAGCTTTTGCTGAACATATTGGATCTCAAACTAACAATGTGGCTGAAGCGAGGGCAGTTTGGAGGAGCCTCAAGGTGGCAGAGAATTATCCAGGGAAACTGTTGGTGGAAGGTGATTATCTTATTATTATAAATCTTCTAAAGAACACTAAGAGAGCTCCTTGGATATTTGATGACTACATCCACGAAGCAAGGGCTCTAATTCATGATCGACCTGAGGCCATAATTTTGCATACCTTTCGGGAAGCAAACATGGCAGCTGATAGGCTGGGAAATGAAGGCATTGTAGCAGCAAATTTGATCACGTGGTCTAAAAATATTCCTCATGCAGTCTCAATGGTGATAGATAATGAAAAATTTTAGATTGGAAGGCTCAAAGTGGATCAATGATAGAAAATGGGGGCATTTTTAAAAATATTTTTTGAACCTTATAATGGCTTTTGTCATATTTGTTTTTTTTGTTCATGTGACTAGTGTTTTTTGCAGCTGGTGGGGCACTGATATAGGTTTTTTATCTACAAATTCATGCATGGGAAACATCTTCTTTGGCCTCAAGTATTTCCCAAGGTGTGTTTGGATTCGATGTCGCAAAAAGGCCCTAGCAAGAAATAACAAAGTGTTGGAGATCCCTGACAATGAGGTACCAGACCCCACCATAATAGTCTTGGAGAAGATGACAATTTCATCAGCCTCCAATAGTATCAACCAGTTGAAGAGTCTGTCTGGCCTCATCAGTGCAGCTGTTGATTTGTGTGATTCTCTAAATCTTTTGTTTTATAGCCAGCAGTTCCAGGGGAACAAGGAGTCGAAGGCAAAATCTAAAGATGATGGCAAGGAGGATGATAAGAAGTTAGATGAGGACTACAAGGAAGACTGCTTGGCCTCTTGGTTGTCCATTCTATGGGATGTTTTTTTTGACCATATTCTATTATTTTATATGGGCACAAGCTACTATGCATGGTGTTTGCATGATTAGTTTTTGTCTTTGTTAGTTCTATTTTGCGTATTTCTTTTCTGATGGCCATAATATTAGGCTTCCATAGTTTAGTTTGGTTGTATTCTGATGGAAGAGTAGGTCTTGGCCCTTTTTGTTGTCAGTTTAAACTTTTAGGGCTTGGCCTTTGTCCAGTTGGTCAGTGGACCCTATTTTGTAAAATGGTTTTGGGTCAACCGGTTAAAACCCGGTGTTAATTATAATATTCTCTTACTTACCAAAAAATAAAATAAATTATTAAAAAATAGTTTCATGTAAACTTTCTAAGAGATATAAATATCTGAATTTTGTTTAGTTTCCCATTAAGTATATCAAACTAAAATGAGAAGAGAATATTTTCTTTTTTTAAATATGAAAAAGTCAATTGGGATTTTATAGTAAGATAAAATAACTTATATTTATCCTAGATACAAAAGGAAGAAAATTTATACTTCACATAAAGTTGAAGAGGGAAAAAAATAAATTTTTTCCATTTCAATAGTAATTGGTGATAATCCATAGATGATTGTTGAAAAGTTAACCAAATCATATGAAGAAATAAAGTACGTTTTTCCATGAGGAATACTTGCAAGTTCTAGATATTTTAGGAGAAGTAATTTAAGATGGATTTATAAGAACAAGTAATATCAATACTAGTACCTTAGAAGTCTATCATAGATTAGATTTGGTATTGATAATAGGACTTCAATAAGGATCTGTTATCAAGGATTGAGATTTAAAAACTTCTCTTCATTTTATTTGAAGGGTCGTTTTTTCCATAATACCCTTTAGTAGTGAATAATTTGTGAAATAATTCTTTTTTTTTTTATAAATAAGAACAAAATTCAAACTTTATCTTTTGTAAATGCTTTTATGGGTTGTGAAGATTTTATCTCTTATAGGCGTATAACATATTACTCAAGTTTCAAGAACCCATTACTCATACATGTTAGGTATCTATGTTTATTAAGACTTGAACATAAGCATTCTATACAAAATTTAAGTCATATTAGTGAGTATATTTTAAATCTATACACTTTCTTAAATTATAAAAATCACATTAAAATCAATCTTATAGAAAATATGAGGATACAATTGGATATAATATAGTTACACTAACCTTTGGCCTGTGCATTATATAACTTTAAGTAGATCCTCTAGATTTCCTCATGGAGGTGATCTATAAGTGATATTAGAACCATATATTATGGTTTGGAACTCCTTGTTTCTCATCATTTATCATAAACTAGTTAGGAAAAATTATTAGATGTATTGAAAATGATGAACTAGGTAAGATTCAAATCTTATATCTTCCAATAGTTAAAATATTAATATTGGGGCATAGCTTGTAAAGAATATGAGGTTGAAATAGAATCCATAATAATGTTACACTTAGTTCTATATTGAAAACCACATGAATCCATGCATTATCATAAAGTTGACTGCTAGATTTAGCATGGGATAAGAATATTACATTATTATATATAACTCATACATCAATAGTAATTGCACCAAACCCATTAGGAAGATCATTCTTTATATATTATTTAATTATATGGGATTATCACATTATATCATGATCAAGTTATTGTGGTATTTCAATAAACACCATAGTGGTACTATATTACCTAGGAAGACTTGAATATGAGTTTATACATTAGAAGCTAACAATTTTAATAATTTATGCTCAAGTCATTTGATTATTATGCATGTACTTTATTTTTTTAGCATGCTTATATATCAAGGTTATGCATAGTGGTGAATATTCACAAATTGGGTGAATATTATGATTTTCAAAATTAGAAATTGACGAATATGAGGACCCTCGACGTCTAAAATATTTGGGACTAATTTTTTCTTAGGATTATTTCACCAAAATATATATCCAAATATAGACATATTTGTACTCGTTGGAAAGCTATTTTTGATCCTGATCTAATGGTGGTGTTTATATAAAGCTATAAGGTGATTTAATAGGTTAAAATTTACCCCAAACATGATCTTACTTTTTAGGACTTCAAATGACCCAAATTTTGGTGTGAAGATGATTGATTTGATTTTCTTAGGATTCATCTTGATTTACCTTGATTTTTATTAGGATTTGCTATTTTTTTACAAGTACATTTTGAGTCCAACCCCTTATGCATAACCTTGATATATATAGCACCACAGAAGATCATTCTTTAGATATTATTTGATTATATGGCATGATCAATTTATTGTTGTATTTCAATAAACACCATAGTGGTATTATATTACCTAGAAAGTCTTGAATATGAGTTTATACATTAGAAGCTAACAATTTAACAATTTTAATTAATATAAGACTTGAATATGAGTTTATACATTAGAAACTAATAATTTAACAATTTTAATAATTTAAGCTCAAGTCATTTGATTATTATGCATGTATTTTATTGTTTTACTATATATATATATATATATATATATATATATATCACCACCTATTTATCATATTATCTTATTTACATTATATATACACATACACAAATATACTATCATTGGTTTTAGTTTATAATGAAGTTAGAACAATTTACACCCTCTATGTATGCACATTTAAACTTTGTGACAACCTTCTCCATAAAAGATTATTTATTTCATCCCTTTAATATTAACTTGAGATACTGTCATTTTATTTAAATATTATTAAATACTTTTAATTTAAATATTAAAATTATAATTTATTCTAATTATTTCTTTAATAGTACTCAATGTAAATATATAAAAAGAAAGGCATAAAGTTAAAATCAATTAAATTAAATTATTAATTTTATAATAAAATGGTGAATTAAACATAATGTTAAGAAAATTATAGTTACTAAATAATAGAGCTGAGTTCTTAATTATATTTCTTTAAAATTAGATGACTATATATATATATATATATATATATATATTAATTTGAAGTTCTATTAACATCATATAAAAAAAAAATTCTCATTTACATAGCATTTTTTTTTTGAATGAAATGGTTTTGAAAGCGTCCCCCAAACCTTTTACAAAAGGGGTTTTATAAGGATCCTCAAAATACACCATGATTTTCAACTACAACCTAAATTTAAGTCCAATATAAGATGAATCACAACTGAAATCAAAGATAATCGAAGATTACCCATAGAGAAGACCAAAGGATAATGAAATGATACCCAACCAAGCAAAGCTTCCAAAACAACAAAAAGGGTTTTTGAAAGGAACCCCAAACCTTTTTCAAATGGATCAAATACAACAAAAAAATGTTTTGAAAGGAACCCCAAACCTTTTACAAATTGATCAAATACAAACACATAAACAGACACCACTCCCAAAAATGAGATAAAAAATATAACCAAAGGCCCAAAAAGAGCAAACTTGAAAAACACAAACCCGTCCAAAAAGGGTCTGGGAAACACTTCAATGGAAACAACATCCATCCCTCTCAAAAATGAAACTGGATTTCCCACAGAAGGAACACCGATCTTGGATGAAAGGGTGTCCAAGGAAATAGCATAAAACTAAGAAAAAAAGTTTTAGCAAAGAGATTTGAAACTAGATCCACCGTCAACAACTGAAACTAAAAATCCTGAAAAGCATATCTGCAGTAAATCGAAACCTCGACAGGCCACAAGGTTTCTCTATGAAGAAGGTAGCAAATCCAACAAACCCGCACTCCTACTAACCATCGGTAACAATATGACTCCACAACAGGAAAGGATCCAACACCAACAAATCATCAGAGAGGGTTTACATTTGGCTTTTAAGCCCTCTAAATACATCTACAAAACAAATGAGACAGATTATGAAAATGATACATAATATGGCACTTTAACTTGTTGACTTCAATTTTTAATGAAATAAATGACCATAACAATAATTTGAAGAAAACAGCATGTGAAGAAAAGTCCCGTTTATTAAAATAATTGGTGAAGACAATAACATCAAAGAAAGCACTCGTTTATTGAAATAATTGGTGAAGACAATAACATCAAAGAAAGCACTCGTTTATTGAAATAATTGGCTGTTCGTATGTAGCCATTTTCAACTCGCCCACTCAATTTTCAAAGCTTGTACAACTTTCGACTTTTGTTTTTGGTATTAATAAGCAAATGTTGTGGACAAAATTAATTTCACATCATTACGGGCTTCCGTGATGGAACAGGCATACCTTGTCGCACAGCGTTAAGTCCATAATTGCTGCCACAGCATCAACGACTCGACCTCATCTTCTGCAAACATTAACTCTTGCTGATGTGTATCATTTTCCTGTAGTATGTCCTGCCTCATGCCAAACTGATTCGGTATGATTTCTTCTCTACAGCAAATTCCAGTCTTGAAATATTCAAGAGTAGCCTGTGCTTTCCTAAGCTCTTCTTCCGCGGTTGCGATTTGTGATTGCAGCTCTGAAATTCGCTTCTGCAATTGGCATACTGTACCTGTGCAACCGTACACCGGATCACGCAGTCTTGCAGTTGCTTCATATACCATGCTGTTTACAGCATCTTCTCTTTTCTCAGGCTCGACATCCTGGAATACCGAAACAGCAGAAAAACAATAAGGTCGATTTAAAGATAGTTATCAGTACTAGTACTTGTCAGGGGTTAATGTGATATATTTTTTATGTTACATTGTCCTTGCTATGTTGGATTAGATTAAGATTCATTTTTCTCAGGAACGTTTTTTGAAAGCGAAAAAACGAAACTCAACTCGAATGATTTTTAGCATATTGCTGGTTCCAAATATTTTATGCGGTATTATGAACCTCCGAGGGTTGTCCGGTGGAAAGTAAGGAGCAAGCAAACATTTTTCTCCGCATTTTCTTCTCAATGTTTTGCAAGCTGCGCATGGGTATGCGATCTGAGTGAGCTTTCCTGATTTCTGGTCCATCTGCATAAGTAAATACCAGATTTATTCATTATATGAGTTAATGATGATTAATGCAGACTATTGCAACTAGCAAAGAACACAGCATACAACATATCCACAGACTACAAATGCTATGATTGTAATAAAATTCCTGAAAACTTACCTTAGCTGATAAATCGCAGATGAGATTATTGTTGGGAAGAGTATGATATGAAATTTAATATGCAGTAGTATAGATGAGCTCTTTGGGGCACATATATAGGGAAGGTCAAGCGGGGACCCCTTGACTTTTGTGGCTTAACTAACATGTGATAAAGCTAGTCCACAACCTCTTAAGTTTGAAAGTATGGTTTAAAATGCGGGAACACGTGTGAAAATTACATACGTTCAAGTTTGATCTTTTTCGCGTAGAATTTTTGTAAAAATTAGTTGCTCTAGTGCATGCACTACAGGGTAGAGGATGACAGAGGTTCACGTACTATACGAACGACGTTGCTTGTTTGACTTGTTTACTTGAGAAAATTCCCGTAATCTCATATTATTACAATCCTATCTCGTAAAAATTTTGTAATGACAATTTTATTTTTTTAATGATAATTTTTTTTAGATTATAAAAAAATTGATCACAATCAAATTATTACTTTATCAAAAATGAAAAATTGAATAAAACACAATGAAAAATTATCTCAAAATTACACCTTATCACTCCAACATAAATAATATTCAATACCTTCACAATAATCTTCTTTAACACAAAAAAACCCCTTATTAAAATTAAACAACACTCAAAAGTCTTAATCCTTCAATATGCCAATATAGTAATTTGAGACTTTATCAAAAATAATTAAAACCAAATCTTCCTTATTACTCCAAGTGATAATTTTCAACTACCACAACTATCCAACAAGCACCCTTTCTAAAAAATTCCACTAACAACCCTTATACCTCCAAACTTAGGCAAATAACAAAAATGTAATGCAAAATATTTAGCTTACCTGCTCAAATCTGCTCAACAGGTCCACTCAAAACTTGCTCAAATCTACTCAACAAGTTCACACAGAACTTGCTCAAGTTTGCTCAACAGGTCCACTCAGAACCTGCTCAAATATGCTCAACAAGCTCACACAGAACTTGTCCCAATTAGCTCAATAAGTCCTATATAGAACTTAACCAGATTTGTATTGTAAGCTTCTACAAAAGCTCACACAAAATCAGTGCCCAAGTCTTCTCAAAGACTTACCTCAAATCTGCTTAAAAATTCCACACATAGAAATTGTCCAATCTCATAGAAGCATAAAGAGAATTGTTAGATACTCAATATGTTCTACTCTCAATGCACAGTCATTTTTACAATTTTCTCAATATTATATAAGCATAAAAAGAATTGTTAGAGACTCAATATGTTCTATACTCAATGCTCAATAACTTTCACTACTCAAATAAAAATATAGAATAGTTTATTTTATGGAACTTGAACAATCACTTTATACAAACACTTGACTAGGCTCAACCAAATCAACTAAACCAATTACTTAATGAAACTCCCCTTTCCAACAAACCCTAGTCCAAGCATTTATCAACCAACTCAAAATGTTTCCAACAATGCTCAACAACAAATATCACGTAATAATGATACTCATGTTCTTTTCAAACCCTAGTTCAAGTTCTTTGCACAACAACTCACTTCAACAACAATGCTCATAAAACACTCTTCACATCACAATGATACTCATGATCTTTGCAAAACCCTAACTCAAGTTCTTCACATAGCCAATGACTTCAAAAACTATGCTTATCAAAAAAGGTTTTAATCACAACTCTTAATTCCATAAAACCTTAAAGCATTAACTCAAGCACTTTCGAAAAGGAAATCCTAATCAGATCATTTTCACTCCAATATTTATTTTCTAGTAAGCAATTAATAAACTCAACCAAGAAAGAATTTTCCCATACCTTCTTGCTTGAAAAGCAGTTGATCTCACAAATCTGCCACACTCACAATTACTTCTTTGCCAATCTCAATAAGGGTTAGAAGATAATAATTTTCTCAACAAAACAGAAGGCAAAATTATATCAAAATTACACCTTATCACTCCAACTTAAATAATATTTAATACCTTCACAATAATCTTATTTAACACAAAAAAACCTTTATTAAAATTAAATGACACTCGAAAGTCTTAATCCTTCAATATTCTAATATAGTAATTTAAGACTTTATCAAAAAAAATTTAAACCAAAACTTCCTTATTACTCCAAGTGATAATTTTCAACTACCACCACTATCCAAAAAAAAACCCTTTCTAAAAAATTCCACTAACAACGTTTATACCTTCAAACTTAGGCAAATAATAAAAATTTAATGCAAAATATTTACCTTGCATTCGAAAGGATTCAAAACCTCAATAATTTCCACAATGTATGCCTTGTCGTGACTCCAACAGCTACACGATATACACGCTTGTTTGAGATGAACAAAGCACCATGTGCTTCAAAACATACCACTCTCTTTCCCCTTTATAAAAATGTGCACCTTGGTGCCTTCAACCAACACACCTGCAAATTCACACCATCGTGTTTGGAACGTTGGTTCCCTTGCCAACAAACGTTTTACCACCTTTCGACTTGCCACTAGGCCAAGATTCCTAGTTGGGATTCGATCATTTTTTGCCTTCCACTTTTTTCTATTCAAATATAAATCAAACATGAAATTCATAGTCCCTCTTTCACAAACTCTTCTCCTTAAATAATTCGTATGCAAAATAATTGATCGAGAAAGGATAAAGTTCAATGCCCTTTGGCATAGGTATTTATATTGAATTTTTTCCATACTTTGTAAAACATCGATGCCTCTGAAGCTTTAATTACCATGAGAATTCGGTGAATATTAGAACCTTGATAAAGTGCTTTGAATATTTTAAACTCCAAGCCCATATTTGGGTATTGTAAAATATTAAATATTTTACTTTGGGCTTTTAACCATATCACTTTAATATTATAATATCAAACATTATAATATCATATCCTTAACCATTATAGTATTATTGCTTCATTCACATTGCCTTCCATGGTGTAAATAATATTTATTTATAAAATTTAAATTCTCATTGAGTTTAAATAATTTATAAAAAATATTATATCTCCTTTTTAACTTTGCATTGAATCTCTTGACCTTTTACCTTCTTCTTGGATATCAAATAACAACTTTGACAACTTTGATCCTTGACAAAAATCTTGATATTAATGTTGACTTCATTTCTTGACATCAATGACAACTTTAACTTTTAGGACTCAAAATGTCCAACAATATTCCCCTTTGTCATTGATAGCAACCCAAAAACTTTTTACCTTAAATTTGACTTCTTCTTTTGTGTTGCTCCCCTTAGGACATTGCTCCCCCTGGATCAGTGCTCTTTCAAATATCAAATATCTCCCCTATAGTCAAATATTTCTTCCCTTTTGACATCAATGGCAAAGGGTCACCTTTTGGAATGAGGCTAAGAATGACACTCTTAGCTTAGACCCTCCCTGACATTATGTTAAGGTGGTTAATTCTGGGGTGGGAGTATTTCTACTCCCAAAAAGCATTATTCTTTACCTTTATCCTCTTATCTTCTTTTATGAATTTTTTGAATCCTATGATTGTTTCTATCTGTGTCTATGTTCCTATCCATGTCATCATTCCTATTCTTGTTCTTGTTCTTGTTCACATCCATGTTCCTATTTCTGTTCCTATTCACATTCATGTTCCTGTTCCTATTTCTATTCACATTCATGTTTCTATTTCTGTTCATGTCCATGTTCCTATTCCTATTCCTATTCCTATTTATATCCATATTCTTATTCCCGTTTCTATTTTTGTTTAAGTTCATGTTCATACTTGTCTATGGAATGGATGCTCTAGACAACTTTGTTTTATGACCATCATTATTGCACTTATAAAACTTAATTTTATTATTCCTTGGAGGTACAAATATCTTAGGATTTCTCCTAGTGAATCCATATCCTCTTCTATCATGAACCCTACAATTCATTGCCTTGTGACCAAACTAATTACATGAGTAGCAATACCCATGGAAAGGTTGTCCATTCCCATATCCCTAAATCTCATGTATCCTTCCCTGTGAAGCCATGTGCCCAAGCTTGTGACATGAAAAATATCTTCCATTGAAGCTTCTTTGTCTTGACCTCATTTCTCCTATTCTTATTGTTGTTCCATATGTATATTATGTGTACACTCTTCCTATTGAATTCACTATTATCAAACCCATACTTTGGTGTCTCACTTTCTTTTACATTGTCTTCTTCTAAAGTATCTTCATCTGAGGTTTCTTCTCCTCCAAAACTTGAAGTTGACTCTCTTTCCCATTTATTTTGAACCTATTCAAATCCAAGACCTGTTTTTCTTGATGTAGGCTTTTGTGTCTTGATGAACTTATCCAAGTTCTTTGAGCTATTTTTAAATACCTTCATCTTTATCTTGGAGTCCTCTAAATATTCTTTTAGCAGTGTCACTTCTTGTGCTAACTTATCACATTCCAAGATCTTTGTTTCTAACTTATCTTTGAACTTCTTTGCTTTAGCCTTTGATTTTTCTAAACCTCTATAAGCAATCTTCTATCTTCATCACATTCTTGAAACTGAATTTCAATTTTAGAATTTTGCTTCCTTACCTTCTTCACCATGTCAAGGGCATAGATAAGTTCTCCCTTGATATCATAACCATTCTATTTTGAATAATTCTCTATTTGTTTACCTTTGTCCACATCATTACTCTCTTTAGGTGTGTATTCTATAGGATCACTTTCATCTTCTTCTTATAATACCATTAGAAGATTTTCATCTGGTCCTTCAAGTGCATTCTCATAATCATCATCACTAAAACTATAACCATCGCTCATACAATAATTTTTCAATATGTTCAAAGTTACCACATCTAGAACACTTGAGAATAACTAGAGTTTTTTGAACTCGTTATTTTTCGTTAATCATAAATAGAACTTTATCTCTATCATTGTCTGAAACACTAGAATCACTATCACTTGAGTACTTACTTGCATTATTTGCATAGTAGCTCATATTTTGTCTTTGAAAGAACTTCTTTCCTTGTTTTCTTTGTCCATCCTTATCTTTTGATGCTTATCCTGCCTATATATTTCTAATTTCCTGTATCTGTGATCCTATTTTTCTTCACCATTGTTGTTCTTTGGTTCTTTACAATATGTTACAAAATATCCAAACTTTCCACAATTGAAACACTTAATAGATATTAGATCTATGGATCTTCTGAAACCTTTATTTCTTCTACCATAATTAGCTTCTTCACCACTAAATGACTCACCGCTTGATTCTAAATTCTTACCCTGTATTTTCTTGATTGCTTTGAATGATGCTTCCTTATGGGGAGTAGGATCTTTTGTTCTTATCTCAAAATTTGTTAGCATACCAAGCAACTTATCTATTGTCAAAGTATCACCATTCAATGAAATTTCTATAGAAAAAACCTGTTCATTGAATCTATTTGGAAGAGATCTTAAGATTTTATCACAAAAAAGTGATTCATCAATCTTCATTCTAAGTCCTTCCATATCATTAATAACCTCATCAATTAGAATTAGATAAGCACTGATAATTTCCTCTTCATTCATTCTTAAATTTTCAAATTGTTTTTTTATATTTCATATCTTTGCTTTCTTGGTACTTTTATATCCTTCATATCCACCTTGTGATTTATTCCACTTTTCTTTTGTAGTTCTACAATGCATAACTTTCATAGACTCTATTCTACGCAAACCTCTCACAAGTGCATTCATTACTTTTGAATTATAGTGTTGTATAAGCTTGCATTTCTTATCTGTAGGAGGATTGATTGCTGGATCATATACAAATTCCACCGCATCTCAAACTTCATTGCCAAGTGCCATTAGGTAGATCCTCATCATCATAATCCAATACATGTAGTTATTTCCATAAAATAAAGATGTTGAGTTATTTGAGGACATCTCCTTAGGATCCATTATGTTCTTGTTAGCTTTTCTTCAAGTTGTTAAACTCTTAAGAAGGCACCCACTCTGATACCAATTAAAGAACATAAGATTATACTGAGAGGGGGTGAACAGTATAAGAACACTCTTTACTTTTCATTCCAAATCAATATTATGCAATGTATAGATAGCAATATCAACAATAGTAATCAAATAAAAGCATAAATCACCACACACAATAGAGATATAAATTTAATGTGGTTCATCCAAAGATGGCTACTTCCACAAAGAAAATATTATTTCTAAATATTTTTCAAATAATATCTTGGGAATCCTTTCCAATTACAATGTTTATGGACCTCTGCCCAAAGGATATATTGATCCCCTAAATCAGGTTTATGGATCTCCATCCATAGGAGAACTCCTTCTCCTCTGCTTTGGTTGCTGATCCTCTATAAGACTACTACCTCAATTGCACTGGCTTGTGGATATCTCTCTATTGAAGACTCTTTTACCCACTTATATGACCTATCCTAACTGCCTTGGCTTATGGATATATATCCACTAGAGACTACTATCCTCTCTGCTTTGTCACCTCTAAAGCTCTATCTCAAATATGTACTAAACATAGTCTATTCGATCTAGCACAAATCTTCTCAACAAGTCCACTCAAATCTACACTAAACACAATCCAATCGGTCTAGAAAAAATTTACTCAATAAGTCCACTCAAATTTACACTAAATATAGTCCAGTCGGCCTAGCACAAATCTGCTCAACAAGTCCACTCAAATATGCACTAAACATAATCTAGTCGATCTAGCACAAATATGCTCAACAAGTCCACTTAGAACTTGCTCAAATTTGTTCAATAGGTCCACTCAGAACCTGATCAAATATGCTCAAAAAGTCCATTCAAAACCTGGTCAAATCTACTCAACATGTCCACTTAGAACCTGCTGAAATCTGCTCAACAAGTTTACACAAAACTTGCTCAAGTCTTCTCAATAGGTCCACTCAAAACCTGCTCAAATCTACTCAATAATATCACACAGAACTTGTCCCAATCAGCTCAATAATTCATCTCTAGAACTTAACCAAATCTGTATTCTAAGCTTCTATAAAATCTCACACAAAATAAATCCACAAGTCTTCTCAAATACTTACCTCATATCCGCTTAACAAGTCCACACATAGAATTTGTCCAATCTCATAAAATCATAAAGTGAATTTTTAGAGACTCAATATGTTCTTCTCTCAATGCACAATCACTTTCACAATTTTCTCAATATCATAGAAGCATAAAGATAATTTTTAGAGACTCAATATGTTCTATACTCAATGCTCAATCACTTTCACAACTCAAATCATAATATAGAATAGTTTGTTTTATGGAACTTGAACAATCACTTTATACAACCACTTGACTAGGCTCAACCAACTCAACTCAACCAATTACGTAATGAAACTCACATTTATCACAAACCCTAGTCCAAGCATATTTCAACCAACTCAAAATGTTTCCAATAATGCTCAATGACAAATATCACATAACAATGATACTCATGTTCTTTTCAAACCCTAGTTCAAGTTCTTTGCACAACAACTCACTTCAACAACAATGCTCATAAAAAACTCTTCACATCACAATCATAATCATGATCTTTGCAAACCCTAACTCAAGTTCTTCACACAACGATTGACTTCAACAACTATGCTTATAAAATAAGGTTTTAATCACAACTCTTAATTCAAGAAAACCTTAAATCATTAACTCTAGCACTTTCAAAAAGGAAAATTAACCAAATCCTTTTCACTCCAAACTTTATTTTATATTAAGCAATTAATAAACTGAAACAAGAAAGAATTTTCCCATACCTTTTTTCTTGACAAGCATTTGATCTCAAAAATCTGCCACACTCACAATTATTTCTTTGCCAATAACAATATGGGTTAGAAGATAATAATTTCCTCAACAAAACACAATGAAAAATGATATCAAAATTACACCTTATCACTCCAAATTTATTAATATTCAATACCTTCACAATAATCTTCTTTAATACAAAAAACCCCTTATTAAAATTAAACAACACTCACAAGTCTTAATCCTTCAATATGCCAATATAGTAATTTAATACTTTATCAAAAATAATTAAAACCAAATCTTCCTTATTACTCCAAGTGATAATTTTTTACTACCAAAACTATCCAAAAAACACCCTTTCTAAAAAATTCCACTAACAACCCTTATACCTCCAAACTTAGGCAAATAATAAAAATTTAATGCAAAATATTTAGTTTACCTTCGAAGGGATTCAAATCCTCAATAATGCCCATGACATACGCCTTGCCACAGCTCCAACATCTGCATGAGCTACATGCTTTTTTGAGATGGAGGAAGCACCATGTGCTTCAAACGTATCACACTCTTGTCCCTTTGCAAAAAAAAGCACCTTTGACACCTTCAACCAACACGCCTGCCAATGCACATTGCCACATTTCGAATACTAGCTCCCTTGGAAACAAACATTTTACCACCTGCCCACTTGCCACTAGGCCAAGATTATTGGTTGGGATTCGACAATTCAATGCCTTCCACTTTGTTTCTACTCGCAGGTAAATCAAACACAAAATTCGCAGTCCCTCTTTCATGAGCTCTTCTCTTTAAACAATTCGTATGTAAAATAATCGATCGAGCAAGGATAAGGTTCAATGCCCTTTGGAATAGGTATTTATACTGAATTCCTCCATGCTTTTTAAAACATTGACACCTTTGAAGCTTTCATTACCATGGGATGTCGACAAATATTAGAACCTTGATAAAGTGATTTGAATATTTTAAAATTCAAGCCCATCTTTGGGTATTGTAAAATATTAAATTTTTTACTTTGGGCTTTTAACCAAATCACTTTAATATTATAATATCAAACATTATAATATCATATCATTTTAACCATTATAATATTATTGCTTCCTTCACATTGTATTCCATGGTGTATATAATATTTATTTATAAAATTTAAATTCTCATTGAATTTAAATAATTTATAAAAAATATTATGTCTCCTTTCTAAATTTGCACTAAATCTCTTGACCTTTGACCTTCTTCCTGGATATCAAATAACAACTTTGATCCTCGACAAAGACCTTGATATTAATGTTGACTTCATTTATTGACATCAATGACAACTTTAACTTGTAGGACTCAAAATATCCAACACCTTGATCCCACTCAATGGAAGGTGCATTGATCCCGTTAATAGAAGGCACCTTTGAAAGGAGGTGCCTTGATCCTGTTGATAGAAGGCACCTTGATCCAATTTATGCCCAACAAAGATCATCTCCCACTGCATTGACTAGAGATAACTATTGACTCCATGTAAGATGTTGATTTTGGGTAAATGATAAAATATGTTAGTTGTCCTATTATTATATGGGGAAATGGAATAACCTTTTGCTGAAATAAAATACAGTAATGATGAGCATCGAACAAAAAATATCCCACTCCCATAAAAATACAAAAAATATGTTGTTTGTTTTAACACATCTGTTACTATACATCGAATTATATTTGAATTGTCTTAACTTGAAATGTAGCAAATTTTATCATCATAACAACATTGTAACAAATAATGAAAATTACAATCTTAGTATTGTACGTAATATGGTACTTTAACTTGTTTACTCCAATTTTTAATGAAAGGAACATATTATCAAAATTACAATCTTAATATTGTATGTAATATGGTACTTTAACTTGTTGACTCCAATTTTTAAAGAAAGAAATGACCATAACAATAATTTGAAGTAAACAACATGAGAAGAAAACTCTCTTTTATTAAAATAATTGGTGAAGACAATAACATTAGAAGAAAACACTCATTTATTAAAATAATTGGTTGTTCGTATGTAGCCATGTTCAATTTTCCCACTCAATTTTCAAAGCGTGTACAACTTTAGACCTTTTTTGGCATTAATAAGCAAATGTCATGGACATAATTAATTTCACACCATTATGGGGTTCCGTGATGGAACAGGCATATAGCGTTAACATGCTCTCCTCTTCATCTTGAGCCTATGAAATTTTCTATAATAATAATTTAATATTCGTTTTGCTATTTCATAGACTTTATTAGGAATATTTAAAAATTTCCCTCCCTGCTTTATTTTAGATGTGATCAGTACCCTTTATTCCTTATTTTCCTCCTCACTTTTTTTCCCCTTCAATCACTCTAACCATGTTTGATTGGCATTCTCTAGGCAATGGCTCTAGATGCTACAGATATAGGATCCCTGGAGGAGTCACCAAAGGCTCTATTATTACGCTCTAGCCAAATCTACCAGAGGAAATGGTGGAGGCACACATCCTAGAGGAACCAAAGCCTAAAATTACGGAAAGGGTTGGTCCATTGGGAAAAGAGTTCACTGATGGACTTGGGGTGGGCCCATTGAACATGAAAAGAATTCAAAATGGAACCAAGGATAGTGGATGAAAAATCACATCTTAGGAATAGGTGATCTGTGGACTCCCAATCAGCCAAGCAAAGGTAGCACCTGTTGGGGATCGAGAAGCCTCTTTTGTGCAAATTTTTGATGGTAAGCGCTCTATTTTGAATAGCAATCCAGGAGAAGAAGCTGACCTTGGGAATCAAGTGTTTCTTCCAAACCAGGTTGAAAGGGGTGGCCAGGATAGGAGAGAGGGTTTGAAAGCTATAAGTTGACTTGACTGTGAAGGCTCCACTATTGGACCCCTTCCAAGTAGGCCTGTCAGGTCCTTCTCTAGTAGGGATGGTGGTCGAGTTGAGCATTGTGGATAGGGAGATAGCGGCCTCGCCAAGGTCATCGCCATTGATTGATTTCCACTAAGGGACTCCATTGGAGAGGGTTATGAAGTCAGCCACCCTGAGCCCCATGTTAGAGTCAGTGAAAGGTTTGAGCTCCACCATATCTATATTGTCAATCAAGGGTTCATCCTGGATCCACCTGTCATACCAAAAATCAATGCGATTGCCATCACTGAGGATCCATCGTAAGCCTTTCTGGATCAACTAATGAGTGTGAGTGATGGATTTCCAGAAGGTCGATCCGCTCAGGGGGATCCCATCATCGAGGATTGAGTGGTTGGCCAGGTATTTCTTTTTGACTATCTGCACCCATTCTATTGTGTCGTTGGTGAGGATCCTCCATGTATGTTTTACCAATAGTGCTAGGTTCATTTTGGCCATTTTCTTGAACCCCAAGCCTCCTTGTTTCTTACTTTTGCAAACGATGTCCCAGGCGACAAGGGGGATTCTAGTCTTCTCATCATTTCCTGACCACAAGAACCTTTTTTGAAGCTGCTCGATCTTACGATATACTGTCATGGGAATATTGAACACTGACATGAAGTAGATGGGTATGCCTTGGAGGTAGGCCATGGTAAGGGTGGCTTTAGCAGCTTGGGACAAAATTTTACCTTTCCAGAACACTAGCTTCTTTTAGATTCTCTCTAAGACATTGTTCCACATGAGCTCCTTGGGGTTACCACAGAACAAGGGGAGGCCAAGGTAGGAAGATGGGAGTGAGTCAATGGTGCACCCTAGGATTCGAGCTATCTTGGATTGGTGAGCTACAAGGGTGTTGATGAAGAACACTTTGCTTTTGATGAAGTTAACCTTTTTCCCAATAACTTTTTTGTAAAGGAAAAGGATATGCTTGATGGATTTGGCCTGACTAACAGAAGCTTGGGTGGATAAGATGGTGTCATCGACAAATTGTTGATGGGTAACTGGGTTGATGCCTGATGCAGCCTGGATTCTAGAAATCCTTTACCTCTGGCAAGCAGCTTTGAGGGCTCTACCCAGGGAATCCGCCAGGATGATGAAAAGGATGGGAGATAGTGGATCACCCTATCGAAGGCCTCTAACACTCGAAAAGAACCCAACCGGGGAGCCATTGACGAGGATAAAGAACCACGAGGAGGAATAGCAGTTGTGAAGGAGGTCAACCCAGGATGGGTGAAAGCCAAACTTGAGGAGGATATCATGGAGGAAGTCCCATATGACCCTATCAAAGGCTTTGTTCATGTCGAGCTTGATAAAGAGGGTGGGATTTTTTGCAAGGGAGGTTGAGTGTAGGGTTTCATGGATGGTGATGACCCCATCTAGGATGTTTCTGCCTTTGATCGAGCTACCTTGGCTAGGGTCGATGATGAGAGGGAGGATCAACTTCATCCTGTTAGCCATGACCTTGGTGAGGATCTTGTAGAGGACATTGCACAGGCTGATGGGCCGGTAATCGGACAAGGATCTACAGGCGGGAGACTTGAGGATGAGAGCTATGAATGTGGAATTAATCCCCCGAGGGATGGACCGAGAGGTTTGGAGCTCTCTGATGGCTTCACACACATCCCACCCGATGATATCCTAGAAAGCTTGGTAGAAATGGGGGGGGAACCCATCCGGCCCCGGGGCTTTATCTGGTTGCATGGAAAAGAGGGCTCCTTTGATCTCATCATGGGAGAAAGGGCTGATAAGCATGGAGTTAGCCGACTGGGGGACAGAGGGGGGATGTTGGCCAGAAGGTCAGACTTGGCTTGGTCATCACACTCGGGAGGACTATCGAGAAGAGCTTGAAAGTAAGAGATCGATTCAGACCTGATCTCAAAGATGTCCTTGGTGTTGGATCCATCACTACGGGTGATCTCATGGATTTTGTTCGAGCCTCTATGCCTCATGGTGGATGCATGGAAGAAGTTGGTGTTGGAGTCACCATATTTGATCCAGAGGGCTCTGGACTTTTATCTCCAGAAATTTTCCTCCCTAGCTAAAATGTTGTGGTACTTGGCAAGGAGGTTCCTTTCTTCATCCCTAGTGGAACTGCTTTGGTCTCCAGCTTCGATCTGCCTTCCAATATCTTGGAGTTTTCCTGTGATGGCCTACTTACTAGAAAATATGTTGTCGAACACCTCCTTATTCCACACCTTTAGTTTCTCTTTAACCAACTTGAGCTTTTGGGAAACTTGGAAGGTAGGGGACCCCGAGACAGGCTACCACCAGAGGGTGACTTGGGATCTAAGATCCTGGTGATGGAGCCACATTGATTCGAAGTGAAAAGGGGTCTTGAAGGATGGAGGTTTGCCTACTTCCAGGAGGAGAGGACTGTGATCCGAGCCAATATTGGGGAGGGCAAGGAGGGATGCGTCCCCAAAGATCGGGATAGCCTCTTTGGATATGAGGAACCTATCAAGCTTTACTTGAATAAGCCCACTTCCTGTTCTTCTGTTGCTCCAAGTGAACTTAGATCCTTTGAGCTGGACATCAATGAGCTCATTGAGATTCATGAAGTCCCTAAAATCCTCCATGCTTCTGTTTGTGATGTTGAGTCCCCTTTTTTTTTTAAGGGTATAGAGGACTGTTGAAGTCTCCATCGATGATCCAAGGGATGGTGCTGAAAGTGCTCCTCATCTGACTAATGGTGTTCCATAGTGCTGCTCTTTCAAGGGGGGAATTTGGGGCATATACATTGGACAATATCCAGGAGGAGTTGTTGGTCTTACAATGAAAGAGGACATTGATGATTCTATTGGAGGATGACAGAAGCCTCCCTTCGACCTGAAGAGGGTCCCACAGGCACATGAGCCCTCCCGAGGATCCTTGGGTGGGGCTGATGAGGACGTCGCCCCTGCTCCAGATTGATTTGGCCAACCTGAGGGAGGAGACATCATCATTTTTGGTTTCTTGGAGAATGAGGATGGTGGGATTGCATTCTTTCCTAAGATTAGCAGTGAGGCATTGTTTGGCTGCTCCATTTAGACCTCTCACATTCCATGAGAGGATCTTCATTTAGAACTTTTTTGGGATTTTTTGCCTCCCTTCATCTGTTGAAGGGGAGGTTTGTTTCCTCTTTGGTCTTATTTCTGCATGTCTGAGCTCTCAGAGAAGAGGGTGGATTGGGTTCCATTAGCTATATCTTATGTTGTCTCTTTATTCCGTTGCTCCGTGATGGATGGTCTCCCCCTTTTTTTGTCACTACCAAAGTCGATGGAAGATTTTTTGCTTTTGGTGTTTTTCAGGCTAAATCTCCCAGACTGGAAAGGGATTGATAGAGGGCTTCCCACCTCTTCAATGATAGGGATATGGGATGGTCTAGATCTATTTAGGGATGGGGAGGGGGAGGACTGGGATGGGTTCCTATGAACCATTGCCAGAAGATCATCAAAAATCAGATTTGAAGTAACAATGGGAGGGAGGGGAGGTACCTGGTATTGATTGGTCTCATCGCTAGAATCGGCTATTTCTTTACCTTTGATTTTAGTGGGGGCTTCCTGCCCTTGCGATGGGGCCAGTATTTCATCGCTCCCTTGAGGGGCCATGGTTAGAGGTTCCTGATGGCAGAGGCTCCCATGGCCATTCCTTGGTGCAAGAGGGTTTTAGTGGGACACTGATTCCTTAGGTGTCCTTGGGAATGGCAATGCACGTAAAAAGTAGGTTTATTCTCGTACTCCAAAGGTTGATGCCTTATGAGAGAGGATCCATGAAAGAGGTTGACATGGGTGGGGAGCTCTGTGTCCAGATTGGCATTGACGCAAATGCGAGCATGGACCATCCGAGATCGGACTTTAGTGGATGGATCGACTGCTATCAGATCATCGATGGTTCTAGAAATCCCTTTAAGGACGTCCTCATGCCAAAACTAGAAAGGGAGGTTTGGCAACCTAACCTAGATCGGGGTAACGTTGATGTTTTGGGTTTCAAGATCAAAATATTCAACCCATTTGTGGAGGAAGAGGCTCCTTTTGCCTAGGAACCAGGGTCCTCCGAATAGGATATTGCAAAAATCCTCTTGGTTGTTTAATATGATGGTGAAAAAATCCTTGGATAGGGCTACGATTTCCATGTTCCCGCTAGTCCTCCATTTGGAATAAGCCCATTTCTAAATGGTCTCCATATCTGGGTGGCCTCCGATGAACTTGCCTACCAGAGTAAGCCGCTCCATCTCTAGGTAGCTAGACATTAGGCTTTCCGAGATCACCAGGTCCGAGTCGATGGGGATTAGCTCTTGGGGTGGAGGTTTGAAGTGGGGGCCCTGGTTGACCACCTGGGCATAAGAAACTACTGAGGGTTTGTCTGGGATGGGACCATTCTTGATGATAGGACCATCTGTTGGTCCCCCTTTGTCAGGGGGTTCCTTTTTATGCAATGGGACCCCATCGATCGGATCCTTACCTACTTTGCTAGTGATAGATCCTGCCTTGGATCCTATACCCTCTCGATTGCCATGGTTGTGCGCATCTGCTTCCTCCACCATCTTTTGATCCACCAATAAAACCTTTTTGATATGCGTATAACATATTACTTAAGGTTCAAGAACCCATTACTCATACATGTTAGGTATCTATGTTTATTGAGACTTGAACCTAAGCATTATCTACAAAAGTTAATTTATATTAGTCAGTATATCTTAACTCTATACACTTTCTAAAAATATAAAAATCACATTAAAACCAAGCTTATAGAAAATATGACAATATAATTTAATATAATATAGTTACTCTAACATTTGACCTGTGCATTATATAACTTTAATTAGATCATCTAGATGTCATCATGGAGATGATCTATAAGTGATATTAGAACCATATATTGTGGTTTGGAACTTCTTGTTCCTCATCACTTGTCATAAAATAGTTAGGAAAAATTATTAGATGTGTTGAAAATTATGAACTAGGTAAGATTCAAATTTTATATCTTCTAATAATTAAAATATTAGTATTGGGGCAGAGCTTTTAAAGAATAAGAGGTTGAAATAGAATCCATAATAAGGTTACACTTAGTTCTATATTAAAAACCACATGAACCTAGGTCCATGCATTGCCATAAAGTTGACTCCTAGATTTAGCATGGGATAAGAATATTACATAATTATATATAACTCATCCATCAATAGTAATTGTCTCAAACCCATTAGAAAGATCATTTTTTATATATTATTTGATTATATGTGATTGTCATATCATGATCAAGTTATTGTGGTATTTCAATAAATACCATAGTGGTATTATATTACCTAGGAAGACTTGAATATGAGTTTATACATAAGAAGCTAAAAATTTTAATAATTTGAGCTCAAGTCATTTGATTATGATGCATATACTTTATTGTTTTATCTAATATATATAAATAGCATCTATTTATCATATTATCTTATTTACATTATATATACACGTCCACAAACATACTATCATTGATTTTAGTTTATAATGAAGTTTGGATAATGTACACCTTCTATGCATGCACATTTAAACTTTGTGACAACCTTCTCCATAAAAAAATATTTATTTCATCCCTTTAATATTAGCTTGAGAAACTATGTCCTATTTAAATACTATTAAATATTTTTAATTTAAATATTAAAATTATAATTTATTCTAATTATTTCCTTAATAGTACTCAATGTAAATGTATAAAAAGCAGTTAAAATCAATTAAATTAAATTATTAATTTTATAATGAAATGGGGAATTGAACATAATCTTAAGAAAATCATAGTTACTAAATAATAGAGCTTATTTTTTTCTTATATTTCTTTAAAAGTATATATATATATATCAACATTGAACTTGACACAAACAGAAATAACAAAACTTTATGTATAGGTTTGAGCTTTATGTATATATTTATGTTTTAGAATTCTCATTTGCCTCTTTCTTGAAAAATATTAACAAAACTTTTAGTTTTTTTTAATTTGGTGGATGAAGGAGTTTTGAAAGGGTCCCAAAACTTTTTACAAAAAGGATTTTAAAAGGGTCCCCAAACCTTTTACAAATACACCATGATTTTCAACTACAACTCAAATTTGAGTCCAATACAAGATGAATCACAACCGAAATCAAAGATAATAGAAGATTGCCCACATAGGAGACCAAAGGATAATGAAATAATACCAACCCAAGCAAAGCTCCCAAAACAACAACAAGGGTTTTGAAAGGAACCCCAAACCTTTTACAAATTGATCAACAGGAAAAATCAGATATAAAAATACAATCCCGTTCAGAAAAGGCCTAGAAACAACAAACTTGAAAAGCACAAACCCACCCAAAAAGGGTCCAAGAAACACTTCAATGAAAAGAGCATTCATCCCTCTCAAAAATGAAATAGGATTTCTCACGATAAAGAGAGCACCGAATCACAGAGGGAATGGTGCCCAAGGAAATCACACCAACGGATAAAACTAAGGAAAAAAGTTGTAGCAAAAGAATTTGAAACTAGAACCACCACCAACAACTCAAACTAAAAAGTCGGATCTGTGGTAAATAGAAACCTCAACAGACCAAAAGGTCTTCCTACGAAGAAGCTAACGCATCCAACAAACCTGTACTCCCCCTCCCCAACCTTCCTTGGCAACATGACTCCACAACCTAAAAGGATCAAATACCAACAAATCAACAAACCCTCTATCCTGCAAATGCAGAATTTACATTTGTCTTGCTTAAAGCTCTCTAAATTCACCTACAAAACAAATGGAAAAGATTATGAAAATGACAATTTTAATATTGTATGTAATATGGTACTTTAACCTTTTTTTTTTTACTCCAATCTTTAATGAAATAAATGACTATAACAATATTTTGAAGAAAACAGCATGAGAAGAAAACTCCCGTTTATTAAAATAATTGGTGAGGACAATAACATCCGAAGAAAACACTCGTTTATTGAAATAATTGGCTGTTCGTATGTACCCATTTTCAATT
Source organism: Wollemia nobilis (assembly GCA_028583015.1). NCBI lineage: Eukaryota > Viridiplantae > Streptophyta > Pinopsida > Araucariales > Araucariaceae > Wollemia > Wollemia nobilis. The sequence goes on along the minus strand of JAQPPZ010016436.1, from coordinate 12,988,917 downwards.
TGCCCACTCAATTTTTAAAGCCTGTCAACTTTAGACTTTTTTTTGGTATTAATAAGTAAATGTCGTGGACAGAATTAATTTCACACCATTACGGGGTTCCGTGATGGAACAGGCATACCTAGTCGCACAGCATTAAGTCCATAATTGCTGCCATAGCATCAACGACTCGACCTCATCTTCTGCAAACATTAACTCTTGCTGACGTGTATTAAGTCCTGTAGTATGATTTCTTCTCTACAGCAAATTCCAGTCTTGAAAGATTCAAGAGTAGCCTGTGCTTTCCTAAGCTCTGCTTCCGCGGTTGCGATTTGTGATTGCAACTCTGAAATTCGCTTCTGCAATTGGCATACTGTACCTGTGCAACCGTACACCGGATCACGCAGTCTTGCAGTTGCTTCATATACCATGCTGTTTACAGCATCTTCTCTTTTCTCAGGCTCGACATCCTGGAATACCGAAACAGCAGAAAAACAATAAGGTCGATTTAAAGAAAGTTATCAGTACTAGTACTTGTCAGGGGTTAATGTGATATTTTTTATGTTACATTGTCCTTGCTATGTTGGATTAGATTAAGATTGATTTTTCTCAGGAACATTTTTTGAAAGCGAAAAAACGAAACTCAACTCGAATGATTTTGACCATATTGCTGGTTCCAAATATTTTATGCGGTATTATGAACCTCCGAGGGTTGTCCGGTGGAAAGTAAGGAGCAAGCAAACATTTTTCTCCGCATTTTCTTCTCAATGTTTTGCAAGCTGCGCATGGGTATGCGATCTGAGTGAGCTTTCCTGATTTCTGGTCCATCTGCATAAGTAAATACCAGATTTATTCATTATATGAGTTAATGATGATTAATGTATACATTTGCAACTAGCCAAGAACACATCATACAACATATCCACAGACTACAAATGCTATGATTGTAATAAAATTCCTGAAAACTTACCTTAGCTGATAAATCGCAGATGAGATGATTTTTGGGAAGAGTATGATATGAAATCTAATATGCAGCAAGCCAAAGAAGAACGTAGGATATATGAGCTCTTTGGGGCACATATATAGGGAAGGTCAAGTGGGGACCCCTTGACTTTTGTGTCTTAACTAACATGTGATAAAGCTAGTCCACAACCTCTGAAGTTTGAAAGTATGGGTTACAATTGTGAAAATTACATATGTTCAAGATTGATCTTGTCGGCGTACAATTTTTGTACAAATTAGTTGCTCTAGTGCATGCACCGGGGTAGAGGATGAAAGAGGATCACGCAGTATAGATGATATCAATCCCATCTCATAAAAATTATGTCATGACAATTTCATTTTTCTATAATTTTTCTGATTATTGAAGAATTTGTCACAACCATTTAATAATTGACGAGTGTGTATACTCCAGTAGAGTTGGACTTGTCGATTTGAACTTTAACGGAAGAGAAGCCATGTATGGACGGAAACATTACTTTAAGACAAAGCCACATTAAGACAGAAACGCGTAATATATATAAATAAATAGTTTATAAACGAGGTTTTCGGTACAATATTGGAATAAATAGTTTATACGCAAGTCTTTTAAGGATTCAATGATGGTTCTTTTAATCACACGCCCCATGTGAAATTCTAGTTTTGGGAAATATGGTGTTACGGGGTTTGCATGCATTGTTGCCACCAACCTGTTTTAACATTGTATTTTAGTGAAGGTTTATTGTTATTATATTTACTGTTTTAACCTTTGCATTTTTTTACATTGGATGCATAATTTTTTTTTAATATAGCCGTAACTCTTATTGAAACTTCATCCTCTTGCTAAAGTTGTTGTTGTAGTGTCATGACTTTAAACAAACATTTCTAAAAGAGGTAATGTTTTCATTTTTAATATTATATTTTTATATAAAAATGTGATTATGCATGTAAATGGTTTAAACAAAATTGGCCTATTAATTATTTCCTAAGACATATATCTAATGACATGCTTATCCGTGAATGGATTTAGAATGCTTGGCATCCCCGTGGCATTAAACTGGAACATATACAAAATTTTACTAAGTAGTTTTTCCACTTTATGTTTACTGATCCTCCACATGCCATGGGTATCTTAAGTAGAGGCCCATGGTATATTAAGAATACTCTTCTGATTCTTTAATCTTAGCACACAAATATTTTTATTTTTGTAGATGACTTGTTGAGGGTGCTAGTGTGAGTAGAATTCTCTGGTCCCCCTTTACTGTTGTGGCCTTTTTTGTATTAACTCGTTACTCCTATCAACATTTTTTTGATGGGGTAAAATCAAGGTTTTTGAAAGGCCAAAATCCTTTTAAAAATATTTTTGTACCTTCTTACAATAACGTCCCACATCTATTATTCCTTTTATTCTAGTTATAATTAAAAACCCAAAACTTTATTACATTCATTGCATTAGGTCTCCAGTTTATTCTTGGCATATAAATATGCATCATACTCCAATCTCATTACATTGGTAAACTCTAGAATATAGAACCTTCAATAGACAAGTCCATGAATTCTTAGAAAGTGGAGCCCTTCACACGTATTCATAAATCCTTACAAAATGGAGCCCTTTTATCTCGGGACCTTATTATGCTTCTAGAAAATCACAAGTTCACTAGAAGTAGAGCCTACAAAGAAGTCCCTAGCTCTTCAAGAAATGAGTCGTCAACAAATAAATCTACAAAACTCTAGAAGATGGGTCCATCCACATATGCAGGTCTTCTAAAAAGGAACCTTCATCAAATCCATAAGAAATCTTACAGCTATAAGCTGATAAATCTCAATGCACTCCAAAGAAAATGGCCCTGCCACATACACCTCCACAAACATCCAAGTTTGCTATGGATATTCTATTCCTTAAAATATTCATTCTTTGGCTTGACTTTCATAATGTCCTCCTTCCTTTGCCACTAGATGAAGGACATGTGGATGTATACTATATAGCGATATCCATATTTTATTTTCTTCTTTGAAACCTCCCTAGTTTTCTAACCAGTTGGCCACCCTATTTCCTTATCTATAGACATGTATCACTTGAAATTCATCCAATACATTTAGGCATCTTAGTGTATTTGTTATGATGTATGCTTCTCTCCAAATATCCACTAACCTTTTGTTGAAGCAATTAATAATATTCAATGAGTTTCCATCAATTATTGATCTCTTAGTCCAAATTGAACAACCATATTTACTTCTAATAGTATTTCTCTAGCTTTAGTCTTATTGCTAGTTATTATTCCAAGTATTCACTCCTAACTCAAATCACTATGCCTTAGCTATATCTTAGCACCACTCCTCCAACTTTCCCTAGATTTCCTTTAGAAGCCCCATCAAAATTTAGTTCCATCCATCTTTGTATTAGTGGTTTCCACTTGGTCAAGCTGCTCAAGCTTCCTTGGGTATTTATATTCCCCTCAACTATATCTAGGTTCCAAATTATGCTTACTTTAGCTTCCTCTAATAACTCTATACTCTCTTGCACTTTCACTAATTTAAGGTTCTCCATTATAGCCACTATTATAGGTTATCTATTTTTGGTTCTAGATCTCTTCTCCCCTTTAAAAAAATTTCTATTTCTCTCCAACCAAACTCCCCATACATAATGAAATGGAATTATATTCCAAATCTAATTTAGTATTGGACTTAAAATCTATTTTAAGAGAAAACTAGGGCATCAGTTGGGTACCCAAAGAGATTTTTGGTTATTGTGGAATTGAAGATAAATTTGTTTCCCTAGGAGGGCCCAAAGGGGACACCTTAGGATCCTATTTTAGAGAGATAGTTCTTTTGTAGATTTGTTAAAGAATAAATCTCCAACAAATATTGAAGAAGCACAAAAAACTACATTAAAAATACTTTTTAAAGGTTTTTGGAAATATATCAACATCTCAATGAGTTAATGGATGCTTGCCATAGTCAAACTCAAGGTCAACGATTGTCATTGAGCAAAGGATGGTAGAAGAAACAATTTTATATAGAGAAAACCATGATTTGATCTATAAATTCATGGGTATTTGCCCTACCCTAAACTTTTTGCATTCAAGGGTCTAGAAAAACTGGGAGCCTGATAGTGAGTATTCTTTCTGTTTAATTAGAAATGGATATTTTATTGTTATATTTTCTTCACTTACCGATAGAAATAGGGTTTTAAAATCAAAAAAGGAAAATCATGGTCTAGTAGGATTATTTTTTCAGCCTTGGAGAGTAGGATTTGATCCTTGAATTGAACCCATTGTTGTCTCGATTTGGATCCATTTATATGCACTTCCAATGGATTTTTGGAGTGAGAAGATATTGGAAATTATCGATAATTCCATTGGAAGATAATTAGGTGTTTCCAAATATACAATCGTTTATGCTAGATTATGCATGGAAATGGATCTTAACTAGCCTTTGCTGGTAGAGGTTGAACTTGAACTTGTAGGAATATCTTGGATTCAACAACTAGATTATAAGGCATTGCCATTCAAGTGTAGAGTTTACCACAAATATGGGTATTTGGCTCGATCCTGCCCAAACAATATGAATATAAATATGAAGGCTCCTCTAGGAATGTCAAATATTCCTAAGTAGGGTAAATCAAAAATCAATAAAGAAACAACCAATATTTATGAGGGTAAATAAGCACAAGGAGATGGTTTTGAACATCCAAAAATAAGGAGAAGGAAAAAGAAATAATATGGTAAAGAGCAAACCCAACTCAAATCCTCAATAGATATGAGATCTTCAAGACACTAGTGGACCAGGAAGAAGAACAATTCATGGAAGGAGTGGATGAGAATAATAAAAATAATAACAACCATGTTCAAGCCCCTCTTTCACCTCCTCCCATCCTAGAGTAGGTAATTGAGTGTAGTGAGTTACCACAATAATATATTGCAAGGGTATTGATAGTGCATAACCAAGAGCAACCAATAATTAAGGATGTCATCATGGGTATAGCAAAAAAGAATAGAGAAAGGCCAACTCTAGGGATAACTTAGGTGGAAAAGAGATAAAAAATATTAGCTCTCAAGGAGTGGATAGAAAATCAAATAAGGAATTGATAGTTGTTCAAGGACACAAACTGATCACTAGAGGATCAGTAAGTCCAATAGATTTTTACTACTCTCAAGGTAACCAATGATTATACAATCATGGAATGTTAGGGGTTTAAACAATAGAACCCATCAATCTACTATTCGAAGACTCTTAGAAAAATGTAAAATGGATTTTTTGCTTATCCAGGAGATAAAAATATCATTGGATCTTATGTGTAAAATAGTAAAAAAAAATTGGAGGGATTTTGGTCATATGGAAGTGGCTGCTCAAGGGGACTTAGGGGGCATAGTTACTTTTTTGAACTCTCTTGAATGAATTGCAATAGAAAATATAGCTTGGAAGGGTTTCCTCGCAACTCATTTTAGGAACAACGTGACAGCTGAACAGGTTTTAATCACAAATTTTTATGGGATTCAAAGCCTAGATGGTCAGATGCATCAATGGAATATGCATAACATGAGAGTCTCAAGGGATGAGTTAGATTGAATTTTTGCTAGATATTTTAATGTTAAATTATCCTCTAGATATAAGGAAGGGGAATCCCAATTTTGGATCCAAGGGATCGACTTATGACTACCTAAGTCTATACATTACACTTGGTTGATATTAAATGCACTCAAACCAGCTATACTTGGACTAATAAGAGGAGGGAGCCACATAGAAGGAAGGTGAAGTTAGATTGTTTTTTCGTTTCAGAGGAGGTATTTGTGAAATGGAATATAAAATTTCAAATTTTGGAAGGTCTAATTTTAGATCACTTTCTTATTTTGTTGGAAGGGGGATCAAAATAGTGTAGTATCACAAACCATTTAAATTTGAAAATATTAAGTTACAAAAAGAGGAACTTCAAAATAAAATTCCACAATGGTGGGAAGAGGGTCGTCGAGCATATGGGATAACAATATTTAGATTCCACAACAACTTCATTATGTCAAGGATCAAATGGAACAATGGAGGTAAGCTAACAAGATAGACTTCCATGTAGGGTTATGCGTAAGGGGTTAACCTAAAAATGTATTTATAAAAATTTGGTGGATCAATTTTAAAATCTAGGTGAATAGTGTCCAAAAACATGTAGAAGGTTAACTATTATTAGGGGTAATGTTGAAAATTTAAACTTAAAATGGTCAAATTATTATAAAATTAGGGTAAATTGACCCAAAAAAATTGCACCCAAAAAAATTTGGCTAATGGGCCTTGGTCAAGGGTCCCAAATATTAGCCAATTCCAAATTTCAAAAATCCTAATTTTAGCCAGTTTGGCAATAAATAACCACTATGCATAACCCTAATTCTAGGTCTAAATAGCTCCATTGGTGGCCAAATGGGATGAGGTTCAAAAACACTTCAGGGAAGGAACAATTATAGAGTATCTCAAAGAAGAGGATGATGCATTGCATAAAGTGGTTGAGGACATTGACAAACAAGAGGAGACCTACTGGAAATAGAGATCAAGAACCACTTGGTTATTAAAGGTGATAAAAATACCAATTTTTTCCACTGGACTGATTGTGCTAGGAGAAAGACGAACAACACGAAAGCTCTTCAATATGAGAATGGAAACTCCTTTCATACAATTCCAGGTATGTATTTCCATTCTCTGGATTATTTTTCTAAACTATTTATGAAAAATATGGTGCAAGATGAAGAGTCTAAAAAATAAGTTCTCATTGTCATACCCTTTGTTATATCTGAGGATGAAAATAAATCTCTAGTTAAATCCATTGATAGAGAGGAACTGAATAAATTAGTCTTTGGAATGAGCACAAAAAAAAAAACCAGGTCTAGATGGCTTTCCAATTGAGTTTTTTCAAGCCTTTTGGGACAACTTGGAGGAGGATGTAATGGTTGTTATAGAGGAGTCCAAAGGTAGTAAAATAATCCTTAAAGCATTAAATCATACTTTAATTACCTTAATTCAAAAAGGATAGGAGGGGGTGCACATTTCATATTATAGACCTATTACCTTATGCAATGTCATATATAAAATAATCACAAAGGTAATGTTTGAGCAGCTAAAGTCTCTTCTACTTAGTATTATCTCCTCAAAGTAAGGGGTTTTTGTAGAGGGTAGGAAAATCTTGTATGGTGTGGTTCTAGCTCAGGAAAAAATCCATTCAATATAAAAAACTGGTAATAGGGGAATGTTCATAAAATTGTACATGTCAAAGGCTTAAGATAGGGTGGAGTGGAGCTTCTTGTCAAAGATTATGGCAGTCTTTGGTTTCTCTTAGGATTGGATAGAATGGGTCATGAGCTATGTTTCTACTTCGATATACTTAGTGTTAATCAAGGGCCTTCTATTGCAACCATTTGGAGCTACTCAAGGCCTTCATAAAGGAGATCCTTGTTCTGCTTATATTTTTCTCATATTGGTTGAAGGTTTGGGTAGAATCATATTGAGGAGAATACAACAAGGTTTTCTAATAGGTATCAAGGTGGGTGAGGAAGTTTTGACTCACCTATAGTTTGTGGATGACACGGGATTTGTGGAAGTGGCTAATTTCAGGGAAGCAATAATTATTAGAGATGCACTCAATATCTACCTTAGGGCCACAAAAAATTCATCAATGATAAAAAATCTAAGAGTTTTTTTCAATCTTGATGAAAGGCTTCAGGATAGAATTTTAGAGATCTTGGGATTCATGAGGAATTCTCTCCTAGTGGTATAGTTGGGGGTCCCTTTGGATTTAAAAAAAAAAAAAACTAAAAATAGATATATGGAGGAATATTTTAGATTGTATCGAGGAAATAATAAATCATTGTTCTCATGAATGGTTAAGCTATTGGGGTAAATTAACATTTTTGCAGTCAGTCATTTAGGCCATGCCAATTTATACATTTTCTATCCTTTCTGTCCCATATAGTATATGGAAATATTTGGACAATATGGCTAGAAACTTTTTATGGGGAGGAGAAAAAGGAGAGAGGAAATAGGCCTTAGTAGTTTGGGATAAAGTAAACCAACTCAAGGTAAAAAGAGTTTTGGGATTGAGGAGATCAAAGTTAAAGAATAAATATTTGTATGGAAAGCTTTATTGGAGGTGTATTTCCTAACCAACTTCTTTATTTAGTAGAGTTTTAACTAGTAAATATTTGGGACAAGTAAACCTAAATTAGGTGGGTCATTTCCCTTTGTATGGTAATGGTCCCTTAGTGTGGTAGAATCTAAAGTTAGGATCTCAGGTAGTGAAATATAGATTATTTTGGAAATTTGGGAGAGAGGAGAAGGTACAATTTTGGACAAATTTGTGGGATCAATACCCACCTATAATTTTTGAATTCCTAGAACTCTAACCAATAAAAATAGCCATGGAAGCTAGGATTTGGGTCAAATTTTAAAGTTATTTCAACACTAATGAAGGGGCTATGGGAGCCTTGGTGTCTACACAATGAATTCTGGATATGATAAGATCCTTCCAGAGCCTCCTCGTCATTCATATCAGGTTGATGATTGTAGAAATATTTGGTAGTCCAAGGGTTGGCTGAAAGTAAAATTTTTTGCCTAGAAATTCATGCATAATGGAATTCTTACTTTTGATAATATCAGATTTAGGATAATCATTGGTACATCTCAACGTGTTTTGTGCTACAAGAGCGAGGAAACATGTGACCACTTGATGTTTGAGTACCGATTCACATGCTAGATCTGGGAGAGATGGTTTTTCTCTTATAAAATTTGAGTTAATGGTGATTTGAATTGGAATAAAATTTGGGAAATATGGAATATATTTGTATCAGTTGGGAGATAGGATTAAACTTCCTTTGGTATCAAGTGTGGTTGGAGAGAAATGGTAGAATTTTTAAAGAAACCTTTTTATATTTAGATGGAATTTGGCAGGTTATTTGGAGCAAAGTCATAGAAACTGTGTTAGTATATGCTAAAGAGGAAAATCAAGTTGTTATATGGACAATGGAGAAGGAATTTTAAGTGCAAGAGGGGCAAGATAAAGTTAGTTGTAAATAACCTCCAGAATGATGGATTAAAATTAATATTTATGGAGCTACTTGGAATTGGAGTTGTTTGTAAGAATCATGTTGGGACAGTGCTCTATTGTGAGCTGCAATGTCTAGGAAGGGCCACAAACAATGAAGAAAAAGACTTAGGTATCAAATTTGCTTCTATTTGGACAGTAAAACAAGATTACAGGAGGATAATCCTAGAATCGGGTTCTCAAATAATGGTAAAATATCTGGATTGTATGAGTAACTTTAATTTGAATACATGGAGGTTGAGGATTCTTGTCACTCAAATTAAGTAATTTTAGAGGGAATTAGATGATCTGATTCTAGTTTATGTAAGTAGAGATCTAAATAAAGTGGCAGACTTTGTGGATAATATGGGTACTGAGAAGGAGATAGGGTTTTAGTGGCATAGTGACATGGCTATTGGAATGAAAGGATTAGGGAGGTTGGTGATAAAATCTAGTATTTTTCTAATTTTGTGAGCATATAAATATGGTTTAGGAGTTTTTTTATCCACTATAGATCTTCTTTTACAGTTGTAAACAGGTGAATAACCATTGTATAAATATGGTTTTTGAGATTTGGCTCCAATACAAATCTTATTTTACTGTTGTAAACATGTGCTCTCTTTGGCTAAGGTTGGGATAAGTCTCATCCCAAATTGTAAATGATCTTTGTTTTAATATAATATTTTCAAATAATTTATCAAAAAAAATTAGTCTTGGGCTTTGAAAATGCTTCTTCAACCATTCTATCCATCATGTTATGTTACTGGGCATCACCCACAACACCCCCATATTATCTATTATATCATACAATATTTTGAGGGGTTAATTACATTCTAAGAATATATGATTCACTAATTCCTCATAACCTTTACAAAGGTAACATCTATTAGGGATTTTAAAACCCCTTTTATGAAGGTTATCTATTGTTAATATCTTATTTTGGGTTGTTATCCAAATTAAAATTTATATCTTTAGAATAAATTTCCTTTTACATAATTATTCCCATCGAAATCCTTCCTCAAGACTTGTATGTGATAGATTATAAGTTGATTTAACAATGAACAACCCTTCTTGTGTTTCTCCCCATAATATTGTATCTTCATCCAAATTGGAGCTTACATAAAATAGTCTTAATTTAGATTTTAGCTTTTCGATCTCATGTTCATACTAATTATGGTTTTATAGCTCCTTCCATATTACCTCTTCTCCTTCTGTTGTCAAATAATCACTCATATTTTTCCTATAATTTTGTTCTAGATCTATTTTAATGTTCGCTAACACGTCATCCTTCACTAATGGGTACTTTTATATACATGCATCTTCCCATAAGTGGACAGACCTACCATTACCTACCTTCCATTGAGTACCTTTCTAGAGCAGCTCTATATCCTTTATTATATGGTTCCATAATGAAGATCCTGGGTAGGGATCGAGTATGGTAAAAAATCCACTCTCCTCTTGGTTGTTGATGTATTTGTATCTTAGAATTCTTACCCATACGACATGTCCCTACATCACTAATATTCATACCGTCTTTGTTGCAAAGGTCTTGTTCATATACTTCATTATTATAAGCCCAAGTTCTCCACTTGATTTATCCATGCATACTTTCTCCCAAGCTACAAGTGGAATTCCATTTCCCTCCTCTATTGTTGATCATAGGAATAATTTTTGAATATTTTCTATTGTATTCATTGTTTTGGATGGGTTATGAAATACTAATGACAAATATACATGGATTTCTTGGAGGTTAATCTTGAGAATCTATAGCTTACCTATCTAACTCAACAAATTCCTCTTCCATCCAACTAATTTACTTTGGATCTTATCAATCAACACATTCTACATTTGAACCTAAAGGAGAGGTGAAACACTATACCCAAGCTCCATTGGTATTCATTTCTAATGATTCTCATATGTGTTTATAAAAACCACCTTACTCTTGTCCATTTTTATCATTAGTTGGGATGCTTTTTCAAAAATATTTAGTATCCTCCTCAACTATAGAGGGTTTCCCCAACAAAATTGTATCATCCAGAAATTGTTGGTGAGTAATACCTTCTATGGATACATATGGTTTAAACCCACTTAATGCTCTTGCCTACTTTTCTACTTCTATGCATCTTCACAATACTTTAGAAATGATTATTAAGAGATATGGTGATAGAGGATGTCCTTGCATTAAGCCTTTGCCACTTCCAAAGAATCTAGCTAAAGAATTATTCATTATAACTTAGAATTGAGGTCCCCCATAGTATTTATTCACCCATATTCTCTAGTATCTATTAAATTCAAACTTCTCTGGTACTCTATATAGGAAGTTCTATGATACTTGATCATAGGCGTGATTCATGTCAGGATTTAACATCATTCCCTCCCTTTTACTAATGTTAATTGAATGTATGGTCTTGTGAAGTATGATTACTTTATCCAAAATTTTCTTCCTTTCACAAAGGCCCCTTAGTGCTCTATAATGATCTTTGGAATAATAAGAATTAGTCTTAGTACAATTACTTTTGAAATTATCTTGCAAATGACATTATACATACTGGTTGGCCCAAAGTATTTAAATCTCTTTTGCCCAAGTTTCTTTGGAATGAGCACTAGGAAAGTATTATTGTATTCATTCAATGCTTTCCCTAAACGATGTAAATCTCTTACTAATTCTACTACATCCTCTCTCACTATGTTACAAAATGATTAAAATAAAACCACCTAAAATCCATTAGGTTTTGAGCTTTATTTTTTCCCAATGATAAGACTACTTCCCTAACCTCCTCCTCATTCACCTCTTTGACAAGTTCCACTTCCATATCTCTAGTTAGAATCCTAGGGATATTTTGAATCGATTCCTCTATAGTTTCCTAATCATTCTCCCTATCCTTTGTTAGTAGTAGTCTGAAGAAGTCCATTGCGTTTGTCTAATTTGATCTTCCTATATTATTATTTCAGCATCCTATTTTTAGATTTAAGATATTTTTGTTGCACTTTTATGTCTATGGTAGAGACACGGAAGGATCTTGTGTTTCTATCTCCTTCCATTAGCCATTGGTTCCTTGAATTTTATCTCTAGTATATCTACTCCATTTTCATTATATTTTACAATTCTACCTAGATAAGTTCTCTCTATTTAAAATATCTTGGTCCATCCAATTTGTACTTATTTCCTCTTCAATTTGACTCAATTCTTGCCTTAATCCTTCCTTTTGCTTGAATATATTGCCAAAGACCTCCTTGTTCCACTTTCTTACATCCTTATTCACATGTTTCAATTTTCCAATAACTACATATATCTTGCATCCTTAGATTAGATGCATCCACCATCTTTCCATTTCCTTGTAAATGCTTTGGTGTTGAAGCCACATGAAGTCAAATTTTAAGGGGCTATTTTTCCTTCTTTCCTCTAGACTACACCAAAATACAAGAAGGCTATGGTCTAACCATTTTCTTTGCAATGGTGACAAAGTATATCTCAAACCACTCCAAGGACAAAAAAACCCTATCCAATATCACCTAGATCAAGTCTTCCCCTAGCCTCTGATTAGTTGGTTTGAATGAATTGCCGCTCAACTCAACATCATAGAGACTTGATGTTGATATGAACTTGATAAGGTCTTACATACTCTTAGTGAAACCCTACAACCCCCATTTCTTCTCACTTGATCTAAATGGAAATTTAAAGTCTCCTACCACTATCCATATTAACCGCTTGACCTATTGCACCATCTATTCTAGCTCTTTTAACAAATATTTTCTCAATTTTCTTACATTTGGAGCATAAACATTTGTAATAAGGAAATTTGAATTTTAAGACATTATCGAGAATAGAACTAACAATTGATTTACACTTTGAGAGATGAATTTTACCTTATAGAGGTCAAATTCCCACATAGTTAAAAAATATCCTAAAGCTCCTCTAGCTTCTTCCTAATAGCTCTTACCCTTTTTCCATATTCCACTCTAGATGCTCTTCCACCTTGAACAAGATAATTTTATTTCTTGGAAAAATAATATCTTTGATTGGTGGTCCTTTAACATGAATCTCACAAATCTGGTTTTTTTAGGGGTATTCATTCCCCTAGCATTCCATTATATGATTTTCATATTTAGGCTTCTGTCTAGTCAAGATTATGGTCTCTTACTTTTCAACTTTCAACTCATTTATTTTCTTTAAGTGTTTATCCTTCAATGATGGTCTCCACACCTTGTTTCTCTCCTTTTTTGCTATATTTGGGTGCATATTAGCCCTCCTTTAATATCCTCCATCCATTTCTTCTTGAATGGTTGTACATGACACAAATTCAAAGTCCAAATCTGCATGAGCCTCTATCTCCCTTAGCATTTTTTCTCTATTTATTTTATTTGATCCATCATCTCTTCCTCATTTTTAGTTTGCACGTATCATGGTATTAGAGAGGTTGACCTTTGTGGATTATTAGGGATTTCTATGGCATTAGGTTTCTCAATTAGAATAATTATTTTACCTCCTTCCATATTTATTTCCTCTTGTAAATTTTCCTCAGCTTCACCAATACCAACTTCCATTACTTCTTCCATATTTTTTTCTACCTCACTCCTCTCCTTAACTTCTTACTCATAAAACTTTTACCATTATACTTAGATATTTTCTCTGTTTTCTTCCATATTATTCCTTTTTTCCTATCTACATGCTTGTTAGGGCTTTCTCTCATATTCCTTCTCTGCATGTATGGGAAGATTCTTGCCAAATGAACTATTTTGGCATAGATTTTACTTGCAAAGTGGTCATTCTCATAAATTACACTTTGATTCCACACTTCACATCTTCAAACTAGATTTATATCCTTCGGTAGTCTTTATCCCAATTCAACCATAACACAAATCCTAGCTAAGAATACATTTTTATTTTATTTGGTAGAATAATCCACTATGAGAAATCATCCAAAGGGGTTTTCTATACCTTCAAATACTTCCTCATCCTAGAATTCTAAAGGTAAACTAGGTAGCCTTACCCATACTAGGTACACTTCTATCCTTTGTATATCAGGGTTGAAGCTAGGAGCCTACTTCTTGAGATAATGGCTAGATTTACCCATGAACCTTGGGCCTCCTAGGATAGCCCTTTGGTAGTCTTATTCATTGTTAAAATAATAAAAGAAAAAACCTTTTGGTAGAAAGGCTAATTACACGTCCTTTAAATTTATAGAATTTATCTACCCATTTCTTAATATGCTCTCCTATTCATCTTGAACCTATGAAATTTTCTATAAGAGTGATAAAATATTAGTTTTGCTCTTTCATAGATTTTATTAGAAATATTTAAAAATTTGCCTCCCTCATTTATTTTAGATGTGATCATTACCTTTTTTTTCTTGTTTTCATCATCACTTTTCCCCCTTAAATCACTTTGCCAATGTTTTATTGTCCTTCTCTAGGTTATTTCTCTTATGTTGTAGCTATGGGTTATTCTTCTATGTTTTAGAAGCTTCAACCATCCCCTTATCCAATTATACAACTCCAAATGCATTGCTCTACATGTTATATTTATCATTACCTTATGATCCCACCTCTTGCAACTCCTTCCTTGTCTTCAACATCTCCTTTCCTCTCTCCATACTCATTATGAAGTTGTTGTTGTAGGCTGATTAGCACTTTTATGAAAATTTTGGTGAGAAACTAGAACCCAAATTATAGCTTCCTAATGAATTAATGTTAGTCGCATTGGCCATAATGGTTGTATTTGCATGTACCACTCTTGGATTACCAACAATATTCTTTAGAAAATAACTGCTGAAAAACTAGCCACATTTTTACCTCCAAATGAAAGTTCTTGTATACACTCTTTGGGTGACCACTATGAGAACAACCCCTATTCAAAACTTTGTTTTTATGGAACAACAAAAGCTCTATGTTTTCTACCCCCATAATTATCTATGTGTTGAGGTTGAAATTTCGAGGTACCTCAAAGAATTTATCAACATTCAAGTGAGAGATATTTGTTTCTAGCAAAGGGTGGTTCATATTAACCTTTGGACTGCATGTCATTTGTGTCAGTTAGTGACTCATAAAATTAAATATTTTCCCCTCATGAAGGGATGTTTCAATACCAAGTCCCCTTTTAGAACTACTCCTGCACATGCATCAATAATAATAGATGTTAATGATTTAAAAGAATGGATGATAGTGACAAAAATAATGTGTGTTCCATGGTCCCCACAAGACCCTCATACAAACCCTCTCCTCCCACTGTTTCAATTATACCTCATTTTCATCCTTTTATCGACTTCATCATTCCTAGATCTATCTTTATATTTTTCTTTCCATATCCCACATAACCTCATGTTAAGAATCCTAATAGCTCCTAATTGTCTACCATTACCCCATATCCAATCTCCCCCTTCCTGTCCATCAATACTTCCAAATCTCTCAAACTCCTATTATGGAGTGCTCGAGAGGTCCATTGAAAAAGAGAAGGTAAGTCAACTTTATATGCAAGAATCATTAGTGTTTTATCTTAATCACCCTTAAATTTCTCATAAACATTGAGGAGAACTAGAGGAGGTTATGCTTTTTGATCATTCCTTTGTAAGTGTTTTTAATGGAATGTTCATGGTCTGATAGACATAACAATAAAGTACTTGTTCCAACAAAGTCTTTTGGTATCATTTCAAGATTTGGTGCTATTGATATTTTATACATACAAGAAGTCAAGGTAATAAAATTTGTCTTGCATTGTACTTGTCATTTCATCTAGCCCTAGGGATACTTTTACTCCATATCTCATACTCCTACTAGAGGAGCAATTATTTTTGTGTTGGATACCTACCACTCTCACTTGTGATTTGGTAAGTGGACCAAAGCTCTCATGATTTTATATTATTTTAAATCTTGTAGGCTATCCCCTATGCATTCTCAATACCTATACTCCCAATGATGCTTCAAGAATATGTGACCTCTAGTAGTGGATTTTTTTATTCCTTTCTCTTACCACATAGATTTTTAGTGGAGACTTGAATATGATTGAATATTCCCTTGATAAATTTGGGATATTCACATATGTTGATATACAAAAGAACCTAAAGTTTGGTGCTTTATGAAAATAAATTTGGGCTTTCTAATCCTAATTTGTGTTTCTCCTATCCTCCTCCATTCATGCTTGGATTTATCAATATAACAAGCAACAGGGAGAAAACCCAGGGTTATAACATCTTGATAAAACTATTACTTCTAATCGAAAGAGCCTTTTTCTTTTCTTCCTTGTCTAGTTCCACTCATTTCATGGAGACTACACTTGATTCCATTATCTCTGATAATTCCTCCATATTTTTCTCCATTGAAATATTCACTTCCCAATTCTTTCTAAATACCATCCATAATGAATTATCACTACGCCCAAATATTACCTCCAAAAAATTAAGTAGAAAAGAAACAAATACAAAGCAAAAATTAAAATTTCATACAAGTGCAAACAAAAGTTCTAATCATTATTTTTTTAGAATCAAGTGGAAAGGTCCCAAAAAGATGTAGGAAAGCTATGTCTGAAAATTGAAATTCTATAAATATTTTGATTGAAGATAAAATGTAAGATTTCCAACATATATTTTTTATGTTATATCATAGGAAATATTTATAGGTCGGAGGATGATAAAAGTACTAATATCAAATGGTGATAAAAATTCCAAAGGATGAAACCACCCATGCTCCAAACCATGCACGTTGCATTGAGGTGTCCAATCTTCTAGAGAGTAAATTCCTTTCATATAAAATAACATGATATATCTCTCAAAAAGGATAAATTAGATTCATAAAATTAGCATCACGACAACCATAATAAAAGTACCCCAAAATTTGGACCATTAATTTTATAAATCTATTGCATGCAAACTACAAGAATCCTCAAAAGAAGTAGATGGAAATGATGATGGTAGATTCTCATTCAAAGGACTTGAACCATTTGGAATTAATGATTCTAGATATATAGACCTTATAGGAACCAATGACTTCAATGAAGACATGATCTGACACATAGAGGAGCAGTCACCCTTGAAATATCTAAATAGTTTTAGAGGTAAAGTCTTCCCTTTGTGATCTATAAATAGTAGTTAGTTTAGAATTGTAAAATATTGGTGAATTGTATAACTTTCCTTTAAATTTCATTTCTATAGTAGTACACACATCTCTAGGTGGCCTTGTGGGCAACTTTAAGCCCCCTACTTCTAGCATAATATTTTTCATATTTTACTTATATATATATATGTGTGTGTATGATTGTATTTCAATATGTGGTTATATATGTTAAGGAGAGAAAGTGTCCATGCTATCACATTACGGTTAGAATTGTCGTGTAAGGGGATATTATTTGATATTTGGCACATCACTTACTTTTAGCTTAGTATTTTACCTTTTTTCTACTCTATTTTTTCTTTGCACTCTCTATTACTCCCCTCATTGTTAGATTGGGAACTATGCACCCAAGGTCAAATATTATAAAGGATTCAACCATTGCAAATAATATCGAATGACTAATCCAAATCCTATGATATCAAGGTTAGCCCTATTTTGTCATTATATTCAATTTGAAATAGTCTTAACCATCTAATCCATATTTTATCTAGTAGCTAGGAAAATTGGATGAGGACACCACCTCCTTTCTTCCCAATCCCACTTGTATTTTATATATTAGTAGGATATTGAACTTGGTTCCTTGCCATCCTACTACTACTATATGCATTGAACGGTGGTCACACATAATTCATAGAATGAGATCCTTTCATAGATATCTTGGTAAAGGTGTTACCATGTTTAGGTGTTGATCCAATGCTAATCTCAATTAGTAATTGGCTCAGGTTTCTTGGTATATTGAGGCTTTCCCTTTCAATCTAGAAACATGTGGAAAATATTAATCATAAACATATGTTGGATAAATATTATGATGCCAAGGAAGATTAATTCAATTCCATGATGCATTGGCTCAAAATAGGAGACAGGACCACTAAGAAATTTTTCCATCATCTTAGGTTTTATAATTAAAGTAATTTGATCAAGATAATTCAATAGCTATTGGTTTGAATTACCACCTTGTTGGATGTTCTTGAGATTTTTTCCAATACTATATGTAGGTATTTCCCTTAGAAGAGCCTTAAAACTAGAGGAAGCAAGTCCTCCATGATTGTCTTGTTATAGTCCCCAAAACATTCTCTAATGCTTAGAAATTTTTGTATGATTGGCCACTGTCACTCAAATACCTACACAATACCCTCTCTCAAATGGATAATGGTAAAGATGCTAGTATATCTTGGTTTCCCTATGAATTTTATAATTCCCTTTGATACCTTGTATATCGTAATTTACTTTAAGTTTATTAGGAAGTTTTGAAAATAGATCTCTTGGAATAGAAATTAATAAGGATATACCAAAGGCTAGATACCCTAAGTTGATTGTAAATTTTCATTCAATCATCCTTCTTGATGTGTTATACAAGATCATATCCAAAGCCTTAGATGTCATTCTATACATTTTGATTTCTTCCATCATTAGACTAGAACAAATAGGTTTCATAAAAATTAGATGTATATGAAATCATGAGGATACGGAAGCCCATAGGCATACTGGGTGCGGTGCAAACAAAAACATACGAAATACTAAGTCCTACAAATGAACGAAGGACTAAAGTTCATGAAAAGAGGAAAACAAACGAACTGAAACGAGATATAAATCAAATGTAAAGTGCAGCCCTTCTTATTATTAATTTTTCTTTGAGATCAGATTACAATACGTCTCCTTCCTTTTTGGAATCTAAGAGTGTTAGATATAGTTTTGTTACACCACAGATGGTACGCTTCCCTTTGGGATATTCTGCATGCCCACATTTGAAATGGATGGGCCAAACGTCACCACCACTTGCGTGAATGCATCTATAGTTCCTTTCTACCCCTCTAGTGTCGAGATCCTACATTCAAAGAAACAATAAATGATTAATAGCACCTATGGATGGAGGGAAATATGCAATCCCCAAGGCCTCCGGTCAATGCATGCATGGAATAACTAAAACGGTAATCAAAACATCTCAAAATAAGATGAAATTTGGATAGAAGCATGCAAACACTATCAGTAACACACTACAAAATGAACAGTCAAGAAATCTACTGTAGATTTCTAATCACTCTAGGGTGGGATGATTAGGACTTTCATAAAATGTCAAAAAGTAGCATCCTAAATGTCCCATATAGAGACCTCCAAAACACTTGCAAATTTAGGGTTAGGCAAAATAGGGAATTTTGAGATGACCCAAAATGTCGGATGCTACAAATTCATCCCCGATCACCCTGTATCCGAAGATGCTCCCTATGTGTTATTGAAGGTGAAAAACAATGAAAACATAGTTAAAACTCATTAGAATGGCATGCAATTTGAATGGCAACATATGTGAATGACATAAAATAAAATGCAAAATAAATAGTAGAGATATCTGGTAAAAATTTCTAATCACTTCGGGGTGGGGTGATTAGGACTGCAATAGTGCGGGGGGCGCCCTGGGGTAGGACGCCCACCGTTTTGGGCTTGGTATTGACACCAATCCACTTGGGATGGGTACAAAAAATCTTATCGGGTTGTGTCAAAAAATTGGGTGGGGCATCATGGCAAAATTTTTAGGTTCTATGTCTGGATTTCACTTCCAATGTTCACCCAATAACCTCCCTTCCAAAAGAGAGATCAAGGATGTAAGAAGCACAAGTGAGGGGTGAGGATGTAATTCGGTAGCACTCTATTGCTCCAAATGCTCCTACTATGTTATCCTTTTGGGGTGAGAAGACTCACCATTTTATAGACCTAAATGTCTACTTTGAATGTGCATGTAGGGGCGCCACTTGGCCATCATGCCTTCCCAAGGGAGAGAAGATTCCTCCCTGATTAAGGGCTCCATGACTGCCTCTATGACTATCGATTTGAGCTCAAAAATGCACACTCGCACTCCCATGCATTGAATGTGGAGTTGAGTGGTACTGAGCTACCATTTTGTCAATGTTTGACCTTTTTCTCATCAAACCTGCTATTTGCCCCACCTTGAAGTGATTGCTGCTAATCGTCCTAGGGTGAGGCGAATAGTAGTCTATTCACCCCAGGTGGAACGAGTAAGGAGCAAGGTACTTGAAAGGTGCCAAATTGACCTCTAACCTTCCAAAAATTTTGTGGGAGTGGTTAGGACAACTATTTAACCTATGGGGGCTGCCCTAGGGGCTATGTATGCCAATTCGGTCTGTGCTTGTAGCCACTTGATCACATTGGTGTTGTTTTGGTGTCTACAAATGCCCATTTTTGGGATATGCTGTGCATGGCACAGTGCTGAGCAAAAATAGATAACCAAAGCACTAATAATTAGGGTTTCTTAGTAACCTAACCAAATTTTAATGCCTTAAGTATGGAAATGGCATGCATTATTGAATCCTTGCTTCTGACGAGCTAAGGAGCTTAATTCAAGTGTTAACCTTTTTTGGTGAGGTGTTACTTGATCTTGGACATTGTTCAGTCATGAATAGGTAAAGGGCGCAACCTTTTGTCTATGGGAACCTTGAGTTCATGATTCTAGAATGCCTATTCTTTGATCAACTTGTGATTATTGCTTGTTTGTTGCCCCAAGTAGGAGTGTGATTGTCTTTGTCAATGATTCTTTGAATGCATGCCATTTCCTTGATTGGGTGTGTATTTGTTGATTGGTGACTAAGTGTGACTACCCCCTAAAGCGACGAATCAATGAGGGAATGATTGACATGATAAAATTGATGAGTCGCTTGACCCAAGATGAATTTTTTAAGGGTGCCTTCAGTCATTTTCCGTTGAATGCTTATGCAATTTCCCAACAATATGACCTTTTTTTGGTGGGTTTTAACCCTTTTGTGATGCTTTTCGGGGCTGAAATTGTCAAAAATTTGTCTTCCCGTGTAGCGGTCTAGCTATGGTAGCATTATTAGGGAGTAGAATATGGATAATTTGTTGCCCCAAAATTGGTTTTGGATGCCAATAATGTCATTTTAAATGGCACCTTTGTTTGACAATGTTATTGCTATTTTTGGGTGGGTTTGGACCCTTTTTATGACGCCTTTTGGGGATTCCTTTTTCCCATGGAGTGGTCAGGATATGATAGCCTTCTTAGGAGGTAGGATAGTGAGTATTTGTTCCCCAAAATTGGTTTTGGATGCCAAGAATGTCAGGCGCAAAGGCACCTTTGTTCGGCAATTTTATTGCTATTTTTGAGTGGTTTTGGACCCTTTTTGTGATGCCTTTTAGGGATAAAATTCTCATAAAATTCTTTCGCCCGTGGAGCGGTCCAGCTATGGTAGCCTTATTAGGGAGTAGGATAGTGAGTATTTGTGACCCCAAAATCATTTTTGGATGCCAATAATGTCAGGCGCAAAGGTGCCTTTGTTCGACAATTTTATTGCTATTTTTGGTGCATTTTGGATGGAGTTTTTGTTGTTTTTTATTTTCTTGCTCTATAATCATCCCAGGGTGGGGCGAATACTAGTTTTGTAATCATCCCAGGGTGGAACAAGTTCTAACTAGAGTTCTCATCCTAGAGTGGAATGATTACAGGCCTAAGAGCCTATATAAGGGCCAAAACTAGGTTTTGGGCTCATTTGCACTTTGTTTTTCTAGAGATTTGGAGCTGTGAGGAGGAGGAGTTCGAGTCTACATAATGGAGCACTATCAATATTTCATAGATACCATGAGGGTATGATGTAGGGATTCCAAAGAAATGGGTTCCTGAGTAGCCTATCATCCCAAAGATGTCCATGCCCCAAGTCATCCTGGGGGATATGGAGGCTACGTATCACACTAAGATAGCATAATTGGAGGAACTACTATGGAGACGGGATGAGGAGCACAGTGTTGATAGGGATCACCAGCAGGATTAGTTGGCATAGTGGGATGAAGCATTGGTTGCATACCACTAGCAGTATGTGGAGTGGGGTTTGTTTTGAGTTGAGCTGGAGGCTGAGAGGTGGCTCTTTGCATCGAACGAGAGACAGTGATACTGAGTAGTATACTTCCTCTTATCGCAAGCGGGTGGGTGAGGGTAGTGCTAGTGGGCATGATGTAGGGGCTAGTAGTAGCAGTCCTGAGAGGTCCCATAGGACACACACTACTGGGGTTAGTTCCAATCACATCGATCCTACATGATCATTGTGGCTGACTCCCTAGGACTGGGGTTTTTGAGTTTTTGATTTTTTTGTGAGGTCAGAGGACCATTTTATTATAGCCTGAGGGAATTTTGACTCGATATATACATGAATTTATTTTTGGTTATACACTTTTCATAATTTATTGTTACTTTTATGCATGTTTATTTAAGTTGATGTATGCATGGGTTATTATGAATGTGATGTTTCTATTTATATGATGTATGCATATGGAATTGATGAAATGATTTGTTGATAACTTGACGATGGCACCATAGACTGTACAAGATTTACTGGCTTTCTATACTATGTGATTGCTTTGTGGAATGACTTTGCATGTGTAAAAAAAAAAAATTGTTTTGTATTTTTCGATGGTGATGCAAGAATGGACATGTACAACATTTGTTTTAGAATGTAGTTAAGGTTTTTTTGAGATTCAGATGTTTTAACTAACTAGCCAAGATTGTACATTTATCTCACAAGACTTTTGAGCAAGGTACGAATCAGACTTGAGTTTGACCAAGTTATTTCACATCCTTGTGTTTGCAATTGAGTTTGTTTATGTGGTATTCATCAAGATACCGCCAATGCCAGATAGGCTCTCAACCAAACCTATACTGAGGATCACCTAATTAGATCCACTAACTCCTTTGTTGTATTTAGTAATATTAATCCACAGGTCAATCTAAGGTACCATAGGCTAGCTCATCCACATGCAAACATTGGTCTACTCACACGCAAAGCTAATGTGATAGACATATTTTCATGTGTTTAGGATACTGCAATTGCCAGATAGGCTATCCACCAAACCCATAATGAGGATCACCTAAATGGTTTTTTGGATGCTAATAATTCCAAAGATTCAAGCTCAGGCGTGTTTCGGTTGCTCAACTTGTTGGGATACTTGCTCTCATACATAGTGATGAAAATCACTATTTTTTTTTCTCTTTTGGTTTTCTTTTTGAGCAAGGGGTTTGAGTAGTGGTGATAACCACTGCTATTTGATTTTGCATTTTGGATTTCAAAGTTGAGCTCGTAGGTTTTTGGCTTGTGAATGGCATTGATCCCTTTTGGATTTGGGGATGACTACCCATCCTATTCATGGACGTGTAGTATGAATCCTTACAACTTTGGGGACCAAAGGTGATTGGGAATTTTGCTTTGGAATGGCATTGATTCTTTTGGCCTTGGGGATGACTACCCAACCTATTCAAGGACATGTAGTACAAATCCTTACGACTTGGGGTACCAAAGGTGATTGGGGATATTATTAAGTAATGGCATTGATCCTTTTGGCCTTGGGGATGACTACCCATCCTGTTCAAGGATGTGTAGTACGAATCCTTATGACTTTGGGGATCAAAGGTGTTTTGGTATTTTTTCTAGTGGTGAAAACCATTGTTTATTATGGGGAATTGGATGGGGAAGAGCGTGTCCTTTTGTCAAGTCTCAACATTCTTGAACCATTCACATAGGGGGATGAATAGGCTAACCTTTCACCTATGATACCCTAAATTACTTTGTAGGTTTCATCTTCCATTCACACAACTTGGGAATTTTTATGTGTTTTAACTTGTGTGGGGATGCTACGTAACAAGGTGTGATCCAAGTTAAAATGCTACCTTTGTAAAATCTGTCTGACTTTGTACAATTTTGACTAGAAATTTAAAGATAGCTGAATAACAAAAAACCCTAAAGACATTAGCAGACAACTGACTATGATGTGAAGAGCATTATTTTGGATGGATGTTTTTACAAAATGGACTGAATGTGGAAAAGGATGAAACTGCCGAGCAATTACAGTCTATGGTTCTTGTGACATGTATAACCAACAAATATGCAATGTATGTATGTGATGCCTAATGCAGCTTATTATTATTATTATTATTTTTTTTTTTTTTGGATTTTTAAGAGTATGCATGGAATTCAGATGCAATTTTTTTTTATTATCTATTGGTTTTTTTTGTTTTTGAATATTTGTTTTGGACCAAGCGATTGGGGGAACCCTTGGAGATTTTGGTTTGACCAAAGGGTTTATAGATACCTTTGGTGTGTTTTAGGTTGACCAAGCGATTTGTGGGAATCCTTGGAGCTTTTGGTTTGACCAAAGGGTTTATGGATACCTTTGGGGTGTTTTAGGTTGACCGAGCAATTTTGGGAATCCTTAGAGCTTTTGATTTTACCAAAGGGTTCATGGATACCTTTGGGGCATTTTTGGGTTGACCAAGCGATAGCTGGCATCCTTGGAGCTTTTTAGGTTGACCAAGCGGTGGCGAGAACTCTTGGAGCTTTTGGTTTGACCAAAGAGATTATAGATACCTTTGGGGCATTTTGGGGTCGACCAAGTGATAGCTGGCATCCTCAAAGATTTTTAAGTTAACCAAGCGATTGTGATAATCCTTAGAGCTTTTTAGGTTGACCAAGCGATTGCTAGAATCCTTGGAGATTTTGGGGTGGGCTATGGCTCTTTAAATGTGGAATCGCCTCAGATGACTGATGTTCAAGGGTTCTAGTTCCTTGATTCCTTCAAGAGAGATGAGCCAGTATGTTCCAGGTCCTATTTTACTATCAATTACATAGGGACATAACCAGTTTGTTGTGAACTTGTCCCTTAGATTGGCCAACAAGTTAGAATTTTGTTGGTTCTCTTTTAAGACCAGGTAACCAACCTAAAATTCCCTCAAGTGAACTTTCATGTTGTATGCTTTCTTTAGTCACTCTTGATAGATACATAAATGCTCAAGAGCATTGACACGCCATTCATTGAGCAACGTAAGCTGGTCTAACTGGGCCTACCACATAGTGTCATCATCGATGAACTCTTGCATTGATATGTGAGGGAAGGTATTTCCAACTCGAGAGGCATGACTACCTTGGAGCCATACACCATCAAAAATGGAGTTGCCCTAGTGGGCAACCGAATGCTAGTGCGATAAGCCAACAGGGCAAGTGGGATTTGAATGTGCCAATCCTTTTGACTATCTGTGACTTTCTTTTTAAGGATGGAAACTAGAATTTTGTTTGACACCTCTGCTTGCCCATTTTCCTACGGATAATAGGGTGTTGAAAAACTGTGCTGAATTTTGTACTTTGTTGTCAAAGCACACACATCTTTGTTCTTGAATGATGTCCCATTATCCGAGATGATCTTGGATGGAATACCAAAATGACATATGATGTTATGTAAAATAAACTTCGCAATGCGGGTCCCAGTCGTAGAGTTAAGCGAAATTGCTTTCACCCACTTGGTGAAGTACTTTGTGGCTGTTATGATAAATGTGTGACGACTTGACGACATAGGTGAGATCTTTCCAATTAGATCTAAGCCCCACTACAAAAATGGCCAAGCCAATTGGATCGACTACAAAGCTTGAGAAGGTACATGTGTCAAATTGGCATGGTGTTGACATTTCATGCACTTCCTTACATAAGCGTAACAATCTCACTCTAAATATGGCCAATAATAGCCCATGCAAAGAATGCACTTGGTGATGGCCATACCGCTAAAGTGGCCACCGTACGTACCATCATGTGCTTGGGTGATTGCCCAAACAGACTCCTGCTGGTCCAAGAAATGAAGGAGGATCCCTTCATAGCTTCGACGGTACAAAATGTCTCCTAGTAAGACATGTTTTGCCACTTTATGTTTGAATGATCTTTTTGCACCATGCGACAATCCAAGTGGGAGGTTACCTAGGTTGAAGTAGTCTCTTATGGGTGTGTACCAATCCTGCTGATAAGAAACCTCAGTGGTATGAATTGCCAATCCCTCTTGAAGTTTGTCCCTAGAAAAATTTGAGTGGGAACAAACTTGTAAAAATAGCATTGTGTTGCTATCAAGGGTAATAGGGGAGAACAAGGACCCCTAGTTGGCATGATTCAGACTATCGTGGATTCGAGCGAATCTATCCTGAGATGGTTCAATTTGGATCAGGTGGATTCATGGCATTATGTCAAATATTGCACGCTCCATCATGGATTGCAATAATGTTTTGAATTGAATGGTTGTCATCTTACTAGAAGGGTCTTGCGAGATTAGTGACCCCAAGGAGGCCATAGTGTTTGCAAAATGATTCTATGATCGAGGGAGTACCTCGATGTTGTACCATTCAAGCTTTGCCAGGAATTTATCCACAAGGGCTTTGTATGCCTATAGAACTAGGCATTTATATTGGAATACCCCTTTCACTTGGTTGATGATTAACAGTGAATCACCAAAGATGTTCAAGTGTTTGATGTTCATGGTGATTGTTGTCTAAAGACCTATGAGCAAGGCTTCATATTCGGCATTGTTATTGGTGCATGGGAAATAAATTTTAAATGATAGATGCATTAGATCCCCTTGCAATGTGAATAATACGATTCCCATGCCACCCCCTTGCTCAAATTTAGAACCATCAAAAAATAGGTTTATGTCAGTTTGGGACTCAGGCTCATCAGAATCTGGTGATTCTGAGACATGGAAGACCCCATCATCGGGTAGTCCTACGGTCAGAGGCTGATCATATTCGAGAGGAGCCTCTGCTAGTTGATTGGTGATGACTTGACCTTTGATGGACTTCTATCCAATGAATTTTATGTCAAACTTTATCAACAACATGATCCATTTTTCCATGCGGCTACTACAATGGTCACATGACTCATCATATACCTCAATGGATTCTCCTTAGACACAACATATGTTGTATTTCTCAGCATGTAGTGCCATATATTTTTTATGGAAAATACCATTTCTAAGCATAGCTTTTCGATGTATGCATAGTTAAGTTTGTAACTGACCAAGGTGTGGCTAAGATAGTAAGTAGCCTATTCTTTATGTAGTTAATTTTTCTGGGCTAGCATGGTGCCCAGTGCCACATCAGTAGCTAATATGTATAAATAGAATGACACTCCTAGTCTAGGTGGTGCCAATACTAGTGACGAAGCCAAGTATTGTTTAATGTCGTCGAATACTGACTCGCACTCGTCATCCCAATGAATTGCTACCCCCTTGTGTAATAATTTATTCATGGGTTAGCACTTATCAAATAGTTATGCTATGAAGCGCTTGATTGACACGACCTTTCCCTACAAGCTTCTGAGTTGCTTGATGGTGGTTGGGGGAAGCATTTCAAGGATTGCCTTAACTATTTTTGGATCTACCTCAATTCCTCATTTTGAGACTATGAAACCCAAGAGTTTTCCAGATGTGATGCCAAATACGCACTTTTTGGGGTTTAGTTTGACTTTATGTTCGATGAGTCAATTGAGGATCTTGCTTAGGTCATCAAAATGATCTGGGCATAAAAGATATTTGGCCAACAAATCATCCATATAGTCTTCCAAATTTTTATGCATGTGATCATGGAAGATGTATGTCATAGCACATAGGTAGGTGGCACCAACATTTTTAATGCCAAAGGGCATGACCTTATAACAAAATGTCCCACAAGGCATTGTGAATGTTATTTTGAGTTGATCATTGGGACTGATACGAATTTGGTTGTATCCTAAGAAACCATCCATGAGGGAAAGCATTTTGTGGCCTACTATAGCGTCTACCAATGCATTGATGCTAGGCAATGGGAAATCATCCTTCGGACTCGCTTTGTTTAGATCTCAAAAATTGGTGCATATGTGAATCCTCCCATCAGGATTCCTGACGGGTACCATGTTGGACAACCATGGTGGGTAATCCATGCAGATGATAAATTGTGCGTCCAACAACTTTTGTAGCTTGTCTTTGACCAATAAGGCTACTGTTGCGTGAATCTTATGTAGTTTTTGTTTTACTGTCTTGACTGTCAAATCAAGCGTTAGATTATGTATGACTAGCTGTGGGTCTAGCCCTGACATGTCTTTGTAGGACCATGCAAAAACCTCCTTCTT
This sequence comes from Wollemia nobilis, assembly GCA_028583015.1. Classification (NCBI taxonomy): domain Eukaryota; kingdom Viridiplantae; phylum Streptophyta; class Pinopsida; order Araucariales; family Araucariaceae; genus Wollemia; species Wollemia nobilis. Next base: position 12,960,882 of record JAQPPZ010016436.1, on the reverse strand, counting down.
CTCTTTCAGAAGGGCAATGTAATCAGCTTGCTCTTTGGGGGATAGACTTACCCCCATATTGATGATTGGTGGATTCATTGGACTAGAGACAATGTCTACGTCAGTCGTCTCTTTGACTGGCATGCGGGACCCATCCTCCAACTAGTGTGGAGTTGGGATCAGGTGGATATCAGTTACTAAATTTATATCTACATTTGGAACATCAGGTTCCTCTTCAGCATAAAAGATATCCTAAGTTGATCTTGGGGTGAAATGAAGCATCTCACCGCAATGCCAATACTCTGATGGAGATGGTGGTGAGTTAGTGTGATCACAGTCTATGATATCTAGGTTTAGATACAATGGTCATGCTAGATCGACTGGATTGCAAATGGGGGTGGTTAATTCAATGGAGATCATTTTGATGAAGTGAATTTGGTCTCCATTATCACACAGGTGGTGACTCGGACATCCTTGGTGATATTTGTGCTTCAGATCTGGCTCTGTGAGTATTGGCACAAATGGATCGTCCCTCTATGCAGATAAAAGGATAGGGTCTTCCCTTGGCACTGATGGCTCTATAAGGTATCTCTATGAAGGGTGCTCTCTATATTCCTGAAGTGGTAAATGTAAAAATTGGTCCAACTGTGCCTGGTTCAAATGCCACCTATGAATTGGCCCCATGTTTAGCTATTCAAAAATATCGTCAATGTCCATGGGATATTTCTACTACCGCATATGATTGAGATATGCCATCTCAGTCTCATATTCATAATCACTATCAAATATCCATAGGCCTTCATTGGCTCTGATAGTTTTTTATGGTATGTGAGGCTTGTTCTGCTTGAGCAAGCTAATTTGGTCCCATCAGGGTTGTTCCGCTCTCTACAAGAGGACCTAGTTCTCTTGAGGTGGCCATTGCTCGATTGGAGCATTCAAGGGGAACATCGCCATGAAGTCCTCCTGATAATCATCTATGGGTGTCACTTGAGAGTGATTGCTATCGAACTCGAAAGTGTCCCAAGGTGCTACCTAATACTCTGACTTGTCTTCTAAAGATCCTTCTCGTACTTGTCTATATTCCTTTTGGAGGCAAGTTCTTGAACTTTCCTCTTTCTCAATCAATGGTAAGGGGTTTTTGAGGCCCACAAGGTTGGTTGTTAACAATGGGAAATAATCTCCCAATGTGTATGTTGTGTTAAGATTGGCATATGGATCTTGTGCCAACCCATCCTTATTGCTTAGCCCTAGGCCTTGCATGTTCTCTACCAAGATGTCAAGGGGCAGAGGGTGATTGAACCCCACTCCTTATTTTTCGTATGACATTTGATATCTTGGTTGACAAAGAATGTGCACCCCTTGTTCATATCTGCCCAACCCATATCCATGCCAATTACATTAGCCAAGATATTTCAAAACGAAGTCTAATTTGGACAGATAGTTGACATTCTCAAAAAAGGGCTATTTTTCCTCTTTCTATTGTAGGTAATGTTGAATGCCACTGTTGAGGCCCCCATATACAAAATTTGTCTGGTTTTTTGGGTATCCCAAAGGGACAATAATGTTTATGGGGAGGCAAGGTCTCCCCATGTCCTGCATGGACTCAAGTGTGGGTGTTGCTACAATGTTCCACACTAGATACTCCCCCAGGCCCGTATTGGCCACTCAACGGTGATCGTTGGTGGTTGAGGGGGATGGAATGGGAGTTCTTCCTAAGTCCACTCCATGTTGAGTAAACTAGGTGCCTCGAATTCCATTCAGCTAGGCACCTCTTCAGTAGATATGGTTGAGACTGATGGTGGTGCCTCTTCTAGGGGTTTCTTCCCATTGTCCTTCGATGTGGCCATCGTAGGTGGCATCATTGGTGAAGGACCATACGATGAAGATGGAATCAATTGGGGATTTGAGGGACTTAACAATGGGGATGTATGCAAAATCGAACCCTTTTTGGATGGATTCAACTGAAAGTCCAAATGCATCAATGGAAGGGTCGATTGTGGCATTAGCTGCACCACATTGCAATACTTGAAGGACTCTAAGTCTACCGAGGCCACATGCACTTGCCCTTTGTATGTGTACTTTAGGCATTGATGGGCTATCAAAGGGACACACTTCATGTCCCTGATCCAAGGCCGACCCAATAAAATATTCTAGGCCATCTCACCTTCCAGGATGTGGCACAACGTAGGAATAGTATTTTGTCCCACTTGGATGGGTAGGACAATTGTGCCAACCATCGAGCATATCACATCATTGAATGCTCGAAGATTATAAGTGGAGGCCACAATGTGAGATGTTGACAACTTGAGATGCTTCAATGCTACTGTTGTGATTATATTGTTGGACGAGCCAGTGTCCACCAACACCTTCTTAAATGGAATCACGTTGACCCATGTAATGATGTGCAGGGATGGATCCACAATATCACCAGTCATCGATTTTAGTTCGTCTTCTCTAAAGGTGATGACTGGTTTTGTACATAATTTTACATGTCCCACAATGTTGTTGAAAGATTTTGCTTCGTGGGGTTGTAGCTCAATGGCTTTTAATATCTCCATTAGAGACTCTCGATGGGACGGTGATTATTGGATGAGCTCGTAGATGGAGAGCCTAGCCAACATGGTCCTTAAACTTTGGGTAATTTTATTCTGAATCATGGCCACTGGTCTAGGTGAGGGAGGTTGTGTAGGGTGTTTTTGAGGTTGTGATTTTGATGGAACCTCTCCTGTAGCTATCGTAGGGGCATTTGTGTGGCAGTTGTGCTTGGGTACCTCTTGTTCTGAGTCACTATGATTATCATCCCTACATACCCCTGCATGGGGTGGTTCTATGTCACCTCATTGACTTGAATGGTCTTTGCCTACGCATCATGGGTAGGCAGGGGGTCTTTGAAGACCTCCATTTGTTGGTTGTTTTGCACCACGATATTATGCATCGCTAGAATCTTGTTGTCTATTAGGTCTTGCACTAAGCTTTTGAACTTCCAACATGCGTAAAGGTCATGTGATTTCTATTTATGAAATCTATAGTACAAGTCTTCCCTATAGCCCTTGGGTTTTGGCACATTGGGGTCTATGGGTCAACTTTCTGGAAGGTTTATCAGGTTTGTCATGGACAAGCAGTCAAACAAGGAGTCTTTAGACTCTGTGAAGGGTGTGAATTGTCACCTAGGGCGATGTTGCTGATTTGTCTCTTGCCTATGATTTTCATTTTCATAGGTATCAAGAGGAACTACCTGGTAATTAGATTTTAGGGGCTATGTTACTTGTGCAGGCTTAGGTATATTTACAACAACCTGATTGACCGTAGCGGGTTTCGATTGCGTTGACCCAGTTTTGGCATTCTTGGGCCACTATTTCTTGCATGGCTTGGCAATCTCGCCATCCTATATCTTGATCTCCTCTATGGTTATGGCTTGCACCAGGGATTCCTCGAGAGTGGCATATTTCTAGAGCTATAATAGCATGGAGATTGACCTCAAACAAATATTCAAGAATATTTGGGTCAGGTCAGCCATGGGAGGGAGGTAAGGTATCTTTGAAAGCAACGTCGTCCACCAATTTCGATAAGCCACCATGGTCTCCTCCTCATACTATCTGAGGTTATCTAGGTAACTTAACGATTCCTTCTTGGTATTGAAGACGAAACATTCAAGGAACACATCCACTAGCTGGTCCAGGTTGTTGATGTTATGCTTCTGCAACTGGGTAAACCAATCCGAGGTAGGGCCTATGAACATGGTTATAAATGTTTGCAAAAGCAAAGCATCGTTGTCTTGAATTCCAAAGCATTGGATCATGAATATTGTCACGTGCTCTTGGGCATCCTCATCCCCTCTAAATATTGCCAATTGAGGCATTTTAAAGTGTTCAGGGTATGGGGGTGCAGGCACTGAAGGATGAACAAGGTGACTATGGAGATGGCATAAAGTGGGATTTTGGGGCCTAGAAGTCTTGGTCTCTACAGACTCTAAACACTCTAGCAGCGCTTTGTATGCATCAAAATATTTAATTTCTTCCTCCTTGGTTTGTTCTTGTTGTGAAATACAAGGAGCTTGAGGCCTATGCACCCCCTTGCCTTGGTAGGGCATTTCATCTCGCTCTTCTTCTTGCTCAAATTACTCATAGGCTTCTTGAGGAGTTCCTGGGTGTGACCTATAAACATGGGTGGGTGCACGTGGAGGGTGCCCATCATTGGCTCTAGGGGTGGTCTCCTACTTAGGTCTAGGAGGTCTTAGAGGTAGCATTTGATAAGGTCGTGGAGACCTGTCTCACACCAAGGGGTTGTGCCTCTCATACAACTTTGTCCTATGTGTGCAAGGGGTTGGGACCCTCTCAGGCATAGTGTTCTAGAGCAACTCGTCTATCTGATGTCAAATGCACTATTTGCTAAGGTGATACAGGTGCTCTAATTATTGTTGGTCTTACTCAAGCTACATGATTTGCACTTTGTGGGTGATATTTTTGGTGAATGCCAAGTCGATTTGTTCCACTTTCTTGAGTCTAGGAGGCCTAGATGCCTCCCCTACACATTTATCTCAGTCATGGTGAGCTGATATCTCTATAGGTCACTTTCGTTTGTCAAGGTTAGTGGCATTCACCCGAGGCTCTGGTATCAGTGGGTTATCTTGATAAATAGCAGGTTCGGAGGCACATTTCTCCCACACTGTGTATTGCTCTTGAGGAATATAGTATTTTTTCTCATGCTCCCTTTTGTATATGTGAAAGGGGTGGGTAGAGTTGGCTCGCCCTATCTGAAGAGCCTTGTGCTCTAGATTTTTCCTATTGTTTTGGACAGTAATAAGGGGTAGAGGAGGGATGATGTAATCATGTGGCCCCTACTTATGGACCCTATGTTGTTCTAGCACTTCATTACGTTGTGGTGGTATGAAACTAAATGGTGCGGGAAGTAGGATCATTTTTATATTGAATCACTTTTTGATTGTAAGGTAGAAAACCCACAATAGACTTAATTTATATATTTGTTCGATGATGCCTTATTATCATATTTGGATTGCATTTAAATACCTAGTCTAATAGTTGTAAGAGTGAAGGGTTGTGACCCTATAATATAATTAATAAATAATATAAGGATTAGGACATGTTAGGAGGGTCTTAACATGCCACCCCCCTTAAAGGAGCTTTTTCCTCAAAGCTAGAAATTTGGAAATTGCTACTGGATATCTTGAAAATTTTCCCACGTTGTGTCTTCTAAAGGTAGACCTTTCCAATGGATTAAAACTTCTGTGATATTGCGAGTATGAATGTGATATGAGCAACAATCAAAGATAGCTTCTGGCTCGACTAGAAGTACTCCATTATCGGAGAATTCAGGGAGAGTGGTTTGTGTCATGATATGGGCTCCAACTACGAGCTTAAGGCAAGATACATGAAATACGGGGTGAATTTTGGAAGAGGGAGGAATCTCTAGTTTATAAGAAATGGTCCCAATATGTTGGAGAACCTTATACGGCCTGTAAAATTTGGGTTCTAACTTCTGAGAACCTTTTTGTTTAAGATAGGACTGACGGTAAGGTTGGAGACATAAGAAAACCATATCACCCTTGTGGAAACAACGTTCACTTCTATGTTGATCGACCTGCTGCTTCATGCGATGTTGGGCGGTGTGTAGGTTCTCTTTTAGGATCTGTAGTATGTCATCTCTATTAGCATGTTTTGTTTCCACCACATGGGCTTTTGTAGTCCCTGGAATATAGGGAGTGAGGGATGGGGGTGTTTGACCATATAGTGCTTCATAAGGAGTCATTTTTATTGACGTATGGTATGAAGTGTTATACCACCATTATGGTATTGAAAGCTGTTGTAATCATAATGACACTGAGAGGGGGGGTGAATCAGTGTGTTCTTTAAAAACTTCTAAAACAATTAGATTATAAAACCAGTAGCAGTTTAAAGCAGATAAAAAATATACTAAATGCATCAAGAAAGCATCACACATAACACAACATTTTAACGAGGTTCACCAATGTGGCTACTCCTCAAAAATACTGCTTGGACTACCATCCAAATCCAGTCAATGCAAAGCTACAACTTTACATAATCCTTTACTAGCACCAACTGGAAGGAGCACCAACCCCTTAACTTTATCTGCTTCAATAGAATGGAGCACCAACTCCTATTTTACCAGCACCTACTAGAAAGAGGCACCAACCCCTTAATTTTCCAGCACCAACTGGAAAGAGGCACCAACCCCTTAATTTGCCAGCACCAACTGGACTTCAATATTGAAAAAAAAAAATGTTTGACATATACCTTTGTTATTGCAAGACTCTAACTGGTCTACATCACCTTTGCAATCTCTATGCACTCTACTCTCTCTTGCACAATCACTTCACACAGTTTGTTGCACTGCTACAGCCAGACTTTGCAATCAAATTTACCCTTCGCGCTTCTCTCCACACTCTGCTTTCTCTGCGCACACGCTTCACACACTCTATGTCGTTTCACATTCTGCTCTCTGCTCAACACGAACTTCACTTTCACAAACACTATGCTCGCATTCGCACTTTATCTTTACACCCCACTTTTCAAACTCGAAGTACCCTTGCTTTTATAGAAGAAGTTTTAGGAACAAACCCTAAAAGAACGTCGGTTGAGAAACCCTAGAATTTGTTAGCTGCCAAACCCTAAAATCCGTCGGCCCAGATTTAACTTTGTCGATCTCAAACACTTCTTCCACCTTCGTCACTTTCCTATAGCTTATTGTCGCGAAATAGTAACATGTCGGCCCTTTTAATTTAATTTAATATTTTAATTTAAATTTTAAATAAAATAAAATTTAAACTAAATGTTTAAAATTAAATATCTTCATCACCGGGGCATATTTTTCAACGAAACGAAGAGCCAACTTGGGTTTTAAGAAAAACCCATTTCAAATCTGTTATCCATGGTTTTAAATAAAACTTTTTATTCTGACTGCCTTGGTTTTCACAAAAAACCTTTTCGCTTCTTGACATCTCAGGATCTGAAGACTTCTTCTTCTCATTCTGAATTATGTTTTCTGTTTCTATGCATCTATCATTTAAGGACTCATGATCTGACTAACTTTTGAACTTTATCCTCTGCATCTGAGTGACTTTTGAACTGCCTATCCATTGCATCATTAGATCTAACTAACTGTATTGACAACAATGACAATCCTCCTACAACACCTTGCTCAACACTGAACTCCTATCCATTGTACTTTGGTTGCACCTTGCTGTTCAATAAACTCTTGTCCATTGCATCAATAAATCTGTCTGACACTGTGTTGACAACAATGACAATACTATTTGCTGCACTTTTCTCAACAAAAGCCACTTTACCAAATGGAGTGGTTGAGTAGAAACAAAACATCGAAGGTATGTTTCCAAGCATTTATTTACAACTTTTGTTTTGCGATCCGTTTGAGGATGGTAAGCGGAGCTCAAACGAAGTTGAGTACCTTGTAATTTGAACAATTCTTTCTAAAAGGTGCTAGTGAAAGTTGGGTCACGATCACTAACAATTGTGGAGGGCATACCATGTAATTTAAATATGTTATCTAGGAAGAGGTGGGCTATAGTGCTAGTGGTATAAGGATGATCCATGGAGCAAAAATGGGCATATTTAGATAAACAATCAATGACTATGAAAATGGTTGTTTTTCCTCCTGATTTTGGTAATCCTTCAATAAAGTCCATAGAAATATTTGCCCATGTTTTGGTGGGTATAGGAAGAGGTTGAAGTAATCCTGGAATAGCGAGGGTCTCCCCCTTTTGTCTTTGGAAAACTTCACATTCTTTTACAAAGTTTTTGATGTAATTTGTCATTACTAACCAATAGAAGGAGGTAGTGGCTCTTTTATATGTTTTTAGGTATGTAACTTATGAATAAGTTTTTCATGATAAGTTGAATTGGGGGTGAGGACCATCCTCCATTTGTATCTTAATATATTGTCCTTCCAAGTGTATGGAGGTTTTCTACGAGGATTATGTTGAAGTTGTTGAATTAATGCATGGATAGTAGGATCATTTATCCATTCTTCATGCACCTCATATACCCATTTAGGAATAAGGGAGGAAAGAGCATGGACTTGAGGCATATCTTCAAATTTTCTAGAAAGTGCATCAGTTGCCATGTTGTCCTTTCCATTTTTATATGTAATTTCATAATCATAACCAAGAAGTTTAGTAACCCATTTTTGTTGTTCCGGGGTATTAGTCCTTTTTTCCAAAAAATACTTCAAGCTAGGATGGTCAGTGCGTATAATGAAATGTTGGCCAATAAGGTAAGGCCTCCAAAGTTGAATACCATGGACAATCGCCAACATCTCTTTTTCATACGTAGAGAGAGCTGAATTCTTAGGAGAAAATGCTTTGCTTATAAAATCTAGAGGCCTTTCATCCTACATGAGTACGGCTCCCATTCCTATTCCTGAAGCGTCACTTTCAATGACGAACGATTTAGAAAAGTTGGGCATGGCTAGAACATGGGTGATACACATTGCAGTTTTCAAGGTGATAAAGGCCTCATCCACTTTAGACAACCATTTGAAAGCATTTTTCTTAAGTAATGTTGTTAGAGAAGCAATGATTTTACTATAATTTTGGACAAATTTTCTATAATATCCCATTAGTCCAAGAAACCCATGTAGAGCTTTTATGGTTTTTGGAATAGGCCAATTTTTCACCTCCTCGGTTTTGGAAGGATCTACCATAACTCCTTCCTTTGAGACAATATGCCCTAAGTATTCAATTTCTTATTTTCCAAAGGAGCACTTTGATATTTTTGCATAAAGCTGATTTTCCTCCAATATTTGGAACTCCTGTCTAACATGGTCCAAATGTTCTTCCCATGTTTTGCTATAAATCAAAATGTCATCAAAGAAAACTAATATAAATTTACGAAGAAAATGGTGAAATACCTTATTCATTAGACTTTGAAAGGTAGAAGGAGCGTTGGTCAGGCCAAATGGCATCACCAAGAATTCATAGTGCCCTTCGTGAGTGTGAAAGGCCGTCTTAGGAATATCCTTTTCATTGACTCGTATTTGGTGGTAGCCTGACCGTAAGTCTAACTTGGAAAAATAAGTTGCCTCGTGGATTTCATCTAATAGCTTGTCTATCATCGGAATATGAAATTTATCTTTGATGGTCATTTTATTAAGCGCTCAAAAATCGACACATAAATGCCACGAGCCATCCTTTTTTCTAACTAAAATAATTGGAGAGTAAGGGCTTTTGCTAGGTCTAATGACTCATGCCTTAAGAAGATCTTGTACTAATTTCTCTATTTTGGTCTTTTGGAGGTATGGATAATGGTAAGATCTAATATTAGGAGGTTGATGCCCTGGAAATAGTGGAATAGTATGATCATGACTTCGTTGTGGAGGTAGTCCTTTTGGTTCATTGAATACCGCCTTATGGTGGTCTAAAATATTTTGTAACTCTGGTGTCTCATCTTCTTTGTGACTAGGTTGAATTGAAAATAATTGGGCAACCATTCCTTTGTTTCCTTTTTGGATAATTTTCTCCATTCTATGCAAGCTGACGATTTGGGAAGGTCTTGATTTCAGGCCTTGGATAATATAGGTTTGGTTCTTTGTTATGAATTTCATCCATATTTCATCAAATTCCCATTGGACTATGCCCAAGGTTCATAACCATTGTACGCCTAGTACAATGTCCCACCCACCTAGGGGTAGGACGTACATGTCGCCTTTCATGTTATAAACCCCCATAGTTTTATATTTTTGCATTTTTCTTTGCATGCAATTTTTCCATCGTTTCCAATCATCACTTCGAAGTTATTGCAAGGATATATAAAACAATTTGCTTGTTTAGCCACCTTTGGATCGATAAAATTGTGCGTGCTACCAGAATCTAGGAGAACGGTAAGGTTTTTTTTCTTAAAATACCCTTTTACTCACATTGTTTAAGGGGCAAAAAATCTGGCAAGGGCATTGAAGGAAACCTTTGGTGCATTTTCTTCGTCACTTTCAAGTGTGTTGGATAATACCTCTACTTCGATTTCAGGTTCCTCTTTAGTAGAATTCCCTTCCTCTGTGGCATCTAGAATATATAATTTCCATGAGGCACATTTATGATTTCTATCAAATTTCTCATGGCAATGGTAGCAAAGACCCTTAGCTTGTATTTCCTTCATTTCCTTGAAACTCAGATGCTTAATTGGTAGAGCAAGGTTAATTTTGGGGGCTGTGTAGGATTTTTGGGTTCGTCAATTTTGCGTTGGTTTGGGGTTGGTATAAGTGTTTGATGGTTTCCCCCAAGTAGGTTTTGTGAACTGATTTCGTGCCTTGATTTTGTCCTCTGCTAATTTCGCCAAGCCAATGGTCTCTAAAATGTTTATAGGGTTATACATTTGCACCTCTATTCAAATTTCTTCTTTTAATATTCTAAGAAAACATTCTTGAAAGAAGGTAGCATCTAATCCGGATGTTCGATTAGCTAGCCTTTCAAATTTTGCTTGGTATTCGCTTACCAAAGTGGTTTGGCATAATTTAGTGAGGGCCCCTGTAAAGCTTTGAAACTTGCTAGGGCTGAATTGCACTAATAGATTCTATGTAAAGGTTGACCATGTTAGAGTGCCGTTAGTTTTCTCGAACCATTGGTACCATTGGTTCGAGAAAACTAACGACACTCATTGGTACCATTTGATGGAGTCATTTTCCAAGTGGAAGGAGGCGATATGCACTTTTTGCATTTCCAAAATTTTATTTAGTGAGAAATATTGCTCTGCTCGGTAGATCCAGTTTGTAGGGTCTCCTCCTTCAAATTTTGGGAAGTCTAATTTGGTCATCCATGGTAGAATGGAAGTTTGTGGACCTCCTAACATTGCTCGGTTTGATGACCTGTGTTTGGGTGAATTTGCATGTGTTGTTTCCTGATTTTTACTGATGGCATCAAGTTTAACATCCATTGCAAATATTTTCTTGAAGAGTTCTCTTATGTTATGGGTATTCTTCTCTCTTTCCTGTTGAACTTCTTCAGCGAGCCTTTCGTGTTTCTCATGAATGGAATCTAGTGATCGTCATCCTTTAGCCATTGTGGTTGGTGTAGGTAACAATCAATATGACTTGGTACAAGTGAGAAAAAAATAATTTTAATTTTAATTTTTTTTTTCCTTTGCGTTTTAGATGTCAAAAACCTTGATGCTGCGTTGAAGATTTTATCTTTTTCAAAATAGCCACCGGTCACCATGAGAAAGGTCAAGAAATTTGGGTGTAAGACAACTTAATTTGTACCTTAGGAGAAGGTTTAATTTTTTGCAAGGATTTTGACACGGATCCATGAAGCATGAATGCTATTTGCGTCCTCGCGAATGTGGACTGGCTGAAATGTGCGTTGGAAAAATTTTTAATGGTGAATTTGCTCCTTGATCTAGCTCTGATCCAAATGGTATGAAACTAAATGGTGCGGGAAGCAAGATCATTTTTATATTGAATCGCTTTTTGATTGTAAGGTAGAAAAACCACAATAGACTAAATATATATATTTGTTTGATGATGCATTATTATCATATTTGGATTGCATTTAAATACCTAGTCTAATAGTTGTAAGAGTGAAGGGTTGTGACCCTATAATATAATTAATAAATAATATAAGGATTAGGACATGTTAGGATGGGCATAGTGTTCTGGAGAAACTCGTTTGTCTGATGTCGAATGTGCTATTTTCTAAGGCGTTATAGGTGCTCTAATTTTTGTTGGTCTTTCTCAAGCTACGTGATTTGCGCTCGGCGGGTGACATGTTTGGTGAATGCCAAGTTGATTTGTTATGTCGTCTTGAGTCTAGGAGGCCTAGATGCCTCCCCTACACATCTATATCAGTCATGGTGATCTAATATCTCTATAGGTCATTTCCATCTATCAAGGTTAGCGGAATTCACCCGAGGCTCTGGTCTTAGTGGGTGATCTTGATAAATAGTAGGTGCAGAGGTGCATTTCTCCTACAATGTGTATTTATCTTGAGGAATATAGTGCTTTTCCTCATGCTCCCTTTCGTATATGTGAAAGGGGTGGGCAGAGTTGGCTCACCCTATCTGAAGAGCCTTGTGCTTTGGATTTGGCCTATTGTTTTTTATAGTAATAAGGGGTAGAGGAGGGATGATGTAATCATGTGGCCCCTCCTTATGGATCCTATGTTTTTTTAGCGCTTCATCATGTGGTGGCCACTCATGAGTGTCTAAGGGGGCCCTCCTATCTATGTTGAGTGCCACGTGTATGGACTCCTCCTGAAAGGGTTTATGTTGAATGGGAGTGCCCCTCGAAGAGGTGCCTCTATAGTCCTGTTCCATCATGGTATGATGTGGACTATTTTGTGGGTCAGGCCGCCAAGGTGGTATGACCAAGTCCTTGGGGCTATAGCGTAGGCGACTTGTGCCCCATTGTACACTTTTCGTAGCTTTTGCTCATGATTGGGCTTGGCTATGGGTGTACACCATGGTGGTGTTTTTATAAAATGTGTACATTTTTATCTTCTTTACAATTGTTTATGTTACACTAAAAAAAAAGGGGCCAATCCAAGCAATGATTATCTCATTTATATATTAAAGGTGTGCCCTAGATCTGGTTCAGTGTGTTTTGATTTTTGTTTTGAAAGCCTTGTAAATAAAATTTGGTTGTACATGTAATATGAGGGCTCTTATATCTACCAAAATGGTTGCCCCTTCAATATACCACCGCAAAGCCGTTATACCGAACCTCTCAATATACCCGCCCTTACGTGAGAGAAACTATTGGTACGTGAGAGCAGAATAATACATGGAACATAGGCAGTACGAAAGGGGGATCACTCTATTTTTTACACCTACCATAGAAGACTTATCCTCATGCAATGGGAATCATCCCAACTACACTTGGTCAGCTTTCATCAGGATTTACGTTTGGCAACAATAGCAATCAGGGTTATGTATGCAAAATTCAAGCCAAGGTGGTGATGAAATCCACTGTTGGTCTTGATCAAGTGTTGGGTTTTTACGACCAATGCTTTGATGTATGGATTATCTCGTGGTGTGTGGGGTTATTTTTACTTGCAAAAATAAAGGAAAACATGCAGTAAACTTTTCTATGCAAGCAAAGAAAATAGAAAAATCATAGAACCAAAGATAGAAAATTACAGAGAGTGTTCAGACAACCTACCTCTTCTCTGCCCACACCAGATGCCTCTGAGTTTCTTTCCAAAGACTACATAGAAATCTAATCATCCCAGGGTGAGATGAATAGAAAATTTGTATTCATCACAAGGTGGGATGAATGCCTTATTCATCCTGGGGTTGCATGAATTCTAGTCTATATTCATCACAGGGTGGCACGAGCAGCAGTCCAACGCTTGAAGGATTCACACCTGCAAGAAAAAACACAAACTTTTGATGAAAATTTTGACCCCAAAATTAGGGGATAGATTCCCACCATGATCATTACTAAAATCATGAGGATATGAAATCCCATAGGCATACCGGGTGTGGTGCAAAAAAAAATATATGAAATGCTAAGTCCTACAAATGAACGAAGGACTAAAGTGCATGAAAAGGGGAAAACAAAAAAACTGAAATGAGATATAAAGCAAATGTAAAGTGCAGCCCTTCTTTTTATTAATTTTTCTTTGAGATCAGGTTACAATACGTCTCCTTCCTTTTTGGGAGCTAGAAGCATTATATATAGTTTTGTTACACCACGGATGGTACGCTTCCCTCCGAGATCTTCCATGTGCCCACATTTGAAATGGGTGGGCCAAACGTAATCGTCGCTTGCATGAATGCATCTATAGTTCATTTTTTCCCCTCTGATGTTGATATCCTATGTTCAAATAAATAGCAAACAATTAATAGCACCTACAAATGGAGGGAAATATGCAATCCCCAAGGCCTCCAGTCAATGCATGCATGGAATAATTAAAATGGTAATCAAAACATGTTAGAATACGATGAAATTTGGATAGAAGCATGAAAAAACTATTAGGAACACACTGCAAAAGGAATAGTGGATAAATCTACTATAGATTTCTAATTGCTCTGGGGTGGGACAATTAGGACTGTCATAAAACATCAAAAATCAACCTCCTAAATGTCCCATCCATAGGCCTCCAAAACACCTACAATGTTGGGGTTAGGAAACATAGGGAATTTTGATATGACCCAGAAGATTGGATTCTACAAATTCGGCCTCGATCACCATATATCCGAAGATGCTCCCTGTATGTTAGTGAAGGCAAAAAACAATGAAAACATAGCCAAAACTCATCAGAATGGCATGAAATTTGAATGGCAACATATATGAATGACATAAAATAAAATGCAAAATAAATAGTAGAGAAATCTACTACATATTTCTAATCACTCTAGGGTGGGGCGATTAGGACTACAGCAGTGCGGGAGGCACCTAGGGGCAGGAAGCCCACCGTTTGGGGCTTGGTCTCGACACCAATCCACTTGGGATGGGTCCAAAACCTCCTAGGGGGTTGTGTCAGCAAATTGGATGGGGTATCGTGGCCAAATTTTCTAGTTCTAGGTCCGGATTGTGCTTCCAATGTTCACCCAATAACATCCCTTCCAAAAGAGAGATCAAGGATGTAAGAAGCACAAGTGAGAGGTGAGGATGTAATTCGATAGCACTCCATTGCTCCAAATTCTCCTACTCTGTTCTCCTTTTTGGGTGAGAAGACTCATAATTTTATAGAGCTAAAGGTCTGCTTTGAATGTGCATGTAGGGGCACCACTTGGCCATCATGCCTTCCTAGGGGAGAGAAGATTTCTCCCTGATTAAGGGCTCCATGACTGCCTCTATGACTTCCCCTTTGAGCTCAAAAATGTTCACTCGCACTCCCATGCATTGAAGGTGGAGTTGAGTGGTGGATCTAAGCTACCATTTGTCAAGGTTTGACCTTTTTACTATCAAACCTGCTATTCACCCCACCCCAGAGTGATTGCTTCTAATCATCCCAAGGTGAAGCTAATAGTAGTCTATTCACCCCAAGGTAGAACGAGTAAGGAGCAGGGTGCTTGAAAGGTGCCAAATTGACCTTTAACCTTCCAAAATTGTTTTGGGAGTGGTTAGGACAACTTTTTAACCTCTAGGGGCTGCCCTAGGGGCTATGTATACCAATTTGGTTAGTGTCTTGTGAAAGCATGAGGATACGGAAACAAAAAGGAAAAGCCAAGATGCGATGTAAACGAAACAAAAGATAACACTAAATCCTATGAATTGAAAGTGCATGAAAGGAAAGAGGCATAAACAAATCGAAACCAAATAGAAAGCCAATATGGAAGACAACCCTTTTTATTAATATGCTTCAAAACTCGGTTACAATTTGCCTCCTCCCTTTTTAGGGGCTAGGAGCGTTAAATGTGTTCTTGTCACATCAATGGATGCTATTCCTTCTTTCGCGTGCCCACATGTAAAGTGGGTGGACCAAACGTCACCACCGCTTGCATGAATATGTCTTTGATTCCTTGTTGCTCCTCTGGTGTTGAGATCCTACGTTCAGAGAAATAGAAAAAGATTAGTAGCACCTACGGATGGAGAGAAACATGCGATCCCCAAGGTCGCGTCAATCAGTGTATGCATAAAATGATTAAAACGATAACTAAAACATATCAGAATGAGCTAAAAATTTGACAGAAGCAATAAAAAATTACCAGGAAGCCACTGCAAAAGGAAAAGTCTAGAAATATTACACATATTTCTAATCGCTCCAGGGTGGGATGATTAGGACTGTCATAACCTGTTTGAAAGCCACCTCTCAAATGTCCAGTCCTGAGGCCTCCAAATCACCTGCAAAGTTGGGGTTAGGTAAAACGGGGTATTTTGGGATGACCCAGATGGTCAGATTTTTCCAATTTGGCCTCTATCACCCAGAATCTGATGATGTCATATGTGAGTTAGTGAAAGCGGGAAATAACAAAAGCATGATCAAAACTTGTCAGAATCCCATGAAATTTAAATGACAGCATATGTAAACAACCTAGAATCAGATGCAAAAGAAAAATCAAGGAAATCTACCACAAATTTCTAATCACTCTGGGGTGGGGCGATTAGAACTATGATAGTGCAAGGGGCACCCGGGGGCAGGATGCCCATCGTTTGGGACTCTGTTTTGGCACCAATCCACTTGGGATGGGTCCAAAACCTCTTATGGGGTGCTTTTGGTAAATTTGGTAGGATATTTTTGCCAAATATTTGGGTTTTTGTCTAGATTGCGCTTCCAATAATCACCCAATAACCTCCCTCCCAAGAGAGAGATCAAGGATGTAAAAGCACAAATGATAGGTGAGGATATAATTTGGCAGCACTTCGTTGCTCCAAAAGCTCCTCTATGTTCTTATTTTGGGGTGAGAAGACTCACCAATTTATAGACCTAGGGTCTCCCTCTTTGAATGTGCATGCGAGGGTGCCACTTGAGTTGCTTGTCCTATTTTGAGAGAAAATATTATTTCCTGATTTAGAGTCTCCTTGCATGAGGCCTCCAAAAATAAAGGCATGCATGACTGAAGTCTCTCTCTCTAATTTGAAGTCGTTCCTCGCAATTGCATGTCCTGAAGTTGTAGTTAAGTGGTGGACCTATCAAGGTTTGACTTTTTTCCAGTCAAACCTGCTATTCGCCCCACCCTAGAGTGAATGCTGCTAATCATCCCTGGGTGAGACGAATACCAGTTTGCAATCATCCCAGGGTGGGACGAGTAGGGAGCAAAGTGCCAAAAAGGTGCCAAATTGATCTCTGACCTTCCAAACTACTATGTGAGTGGTTAGGACCACTGTTTAACCTCTAGGGGCTGCCCTTGGGGCTATGTGTGTCAATGTGATCAGTGTTTGCAGTCACATAATCGGATTGGTGCTGTTTTGGTGTCTATAGATGCCCCTTTTTGGGATGCGCTGTGCGTGGCGCAATGCTGAGCAAAAATAGATAACCAAAGCACTAATGATTAGGGTTTCTCAGTAACCTAACCAAATTTTGATGCCCCAAGTATGGAAAGGGCATGCATTCTTGAATCCTTGCTTCTGACGAGCGAAGGAACTTAATTCAAGTGTTAACCTTTTTTGGTGAGGTGTTACTTGAGCTTGGACATTGATCAGTCATGAATAGGCAAAGGGCGCAACCTTTTGTCTGTGGGAACCTTGAGTTCATGATTCACGAATGCCAAGTTGTTTGATCAGCTTGTGATTGTTGCTTGTTTGCTGCCCCAAGCAGGAGCGTGATTGTCTTTGTCAATGATTCTTTGAATGCGTGCCATTTCCTTAATTGGGTGTGTATTTGTTGATTGGTGACTAAGTGTGACTACCCCCTCAAGTGACGAATCGATGAGGGAATGACCAACATGAGAAAAGCAACGAGTCGCTTGACCCAAGATGACTTGTGTAAGGGTGCCTTTCAGTTGTTTAGCTTTGAATGTGTGTGCAGTTTCCCAACATTTAGACCTATTTTTGGTGGGTGTTAACCCTTTTGGTGACATTGTTTGGGGTTGAAATTCTTGACAATCCGTCCTCCCATGGAGCGGTCCGGCTATGGTAGCCTTCTTAGGGAGTAGGATAGTGAGGATTTGTGACCCCGACGTCTGTTTTGGATGCCAAGAATGTTAGGCGCAAAGGCGCCTTTGTTCGGCAATGTTATTGCTATTTTTGGTTGGGTTGTGACCCTTTTGGTGACGCCATTTGGGGATGAAATTCTTGACAATCCATCCTCCCGTGGAGCGGTCCGGCTATGGTAGCCTTCTTAGGGAATAGGATAGTGAGGATTTGTGACCTCGACGTCTGTTTTGCATGCCCAAAATATCAAGTGCAAAAGCACTCTTATTGGACAATTTTATTGCTATTTTTTGTGCATTTTGGTGCATTTTTTTGCTATTTTTGAAATTTTTGCTCTGTAATCATCCCTAGGTGGGACGAATACCAGTTTAGTAATCATCCTAGGGTGGGACGAGCACTAACTAGAGCGCTCATCCTAGGGTGGAACGATTACAGGCTAAAAAGCCTATTTAAGGGCCAAAACTAGGTTTTGGGCTCATTTGCATTTGTTTTTCCTGGCGTTTGAGAGCTGTGAGGAGGAGGAGGTCGAGTCTGCAAAGCGAAGCACTACCAAGATTTTGAACACCATGAGTTCATGGACCGGGTCATCAAGTGGCAGAGCCGAAGCGAGACCGGTGAGTGCACTTCCTCTTTATTGTTTGTTATTACAAATTTTAAAACCGTAATTTGTTTGCTTTTGTATTTGTTTTTTAAATTTAAAAATGAAAACCCTAGTTAAATGTGTGTTGTTATGGGTGAATTTTTGTGTGTTTTGTATGGCTTCAATAGAAATTAGAGTGAAACCCTAGTGGAAACCATGTTTATTTTGCATTTATTGTATACTAAAAGAAACCCTAGTTTTAACAAAGATCAAAACTTAGATTAAAAACTTAGTTTAAAACTTAGCTTAACCCTAGGTTAACTAAAAAATGTTTTTGTTTTTTTGTAGTTATTTGTCAATGTAGACTAAGGGAAACCCTAGGTTAACTAAAAATTTGTTTTTGTTTTTTTTGTAGTTATTTGTCAGTGTAGACTAAGGGAAACCCTAGGTTAACTGAAAAATTTGTTTTTGTTTTTTTGTAGTTATTTGTCAGTGTAGACTAAGGGAAACCCTAGGTTAACTGGAAAATTTGTTTTTGTTTTTTTGTAGTTATTTGTCAGTGTAGACTAAGGGAAACCCTAGGTTAACTAAATTTTTTTTTTTTTTTAATGTTTTTGGTTTTTAATTTATCAGTTTAGATGTAGAGTTAAAAAACCCTAGGACTGACAAACTGTTTGTTGAATTTGTTTTGTTGTTTTTTATTTATCAGTTGAACGTTAGAGTTAAAGAAACCCTAGGACTGACAAACTATTTTTTTTAATGTTTTTGTTTTTGTTAATTTATCAGTTTGAACTAGAGTTAAAAACCCTAGGACTGACAAATTGTTTTGTGAATGTTTTTTGTTTTTAATTTATCAGTTGAGACTTAGAGTTAAAAACCCTAGGACTGACAAATTGTTTGTTGAATTTGTTTTTTTGTTTTTTATTTATCAGTTGAACGTTAGAGTTAAAAACCCTAGGACTGAAAAAATGTTTTTGAATGTTTTTGTTTTTGTTAATTTATCAGTTTGAACTAGAGTTAAAAAACCCTAGGACTGAAAAAATGTTTTTTAGTGTTTTTGTTTTTGTTAATTTATCAGTTTGAACTAGAGTTAAAAAACCCTAGGACTGACAAATTGTTTTGTTGAATTTTTTTTTTATTGAATTTTGTTTATCGTTATTTGTCTGTTTTTAGTTGTACATTGTTTTATGCATTGTTGTATAGTCATGTTATTACTATACAGTTTATCATGTTTTTAATGTTTTTGTTTTGTTTTCTTTTGTAGGTTGTGAAGAGCCGATACCGTGTGCCTACGGTTTTCTCTGAAGCACGGGAGGCGCTGACTTTGGCTGACTAGGAGTGGCTTGATGCCCTTGGGCTCAAGCAGGTGACTCGGCTAGAGCCTGTGGTTGGGGATCGGGCCTATCTGATGGCCCTAATCAACTTGTGGGATCCCCGGACCAATACCTTCCATCTCCCAATAGGGGAGATGACAGTGACCTTGGAGGACGTCTATCGAATTCTACGGATTTCGATAGATGGGCTACCGATCATGACGATGCCGCGTGATCAATGGATAGCTATACTGACGTGATGCTTCGGGCATGGGGAGGAGTTGGGTGTGGACAACCCAGTGGAGAGGGCAGAGGGCGACTGCTAGATTGGCAAGATTTTGGTATGATGGTGGCTAGAGAGGGGCATGTTGGGAGTGAGGCACGCATTACTGATGGGCCTCATTTCCAACATGCTGCTACCCGACTCATCAGGTGCACGGTTCCCTTGGAACCTGCTGGAGGTGGTCTTCAGACTGGTCGAGTGTCCCATGGAGGCACCTATTATTATGAGATGGGGACAGACTCTACTAGCACAGCTCTATGATGAGCTGTACGAGGTCCACTGTCGGAGGTAGAAGGGTATTGGATGTAGCTATCTTCTGCAGTGCTGGGCTTGGCAGCACATAGCTATGGAGAGGCCGGTGGGGTTGCCATGGATGACTCGGGCGGAGATGGTAGATAGAGAGATCGGGTATGGGGTACTGTGGCGATGGTCTGAGGAGCAAGGACAGAGTCAACGATGGGCAGGTGTCGTAGGGCACTATGCCGATGCCTTCACTCGGCTTGCTCTAGGGGAGGTGGTATGGTGGCCATATCAGGATTGTCCCGCTTGGCCTGAGGTGGGGGAGTGGCTCCGGTAGGTACGTAGGGGGAGGTGGCTGATTGGGTGGCACGGGACTGAGTAGGAGTACTTCCCGTATGTCCGGGTGACATGACAGTTTGGGGTGCACCAGGGGTTTCCTAGTGAGCCCTTGATCTATCGATGCTAGGGGGATGAGAGGACCTTGGCCTGGCCGATCATCAAGCCACTGGGGGAGGAGGCAGATACAGTTATTGATGCCCCTGACATGGACAACGTTGGGGTGATGGCTGAGTATGAGCAGTGGTGGACACTGTGGTGGTGGTGGGGAGAGGGGCCACTAGGAGGCGCAGAGGTAGCAACGGCAGGCGGGGAGGGTGTAGAGGCACCAGGAGAGGGTTGGGGGGCTCCACTAGAGGATGCGGACATGGTGGAGGTGGATGACATGGGTGAGGATTTTGGGGTGCCGGATCAGCCGGAGATGTAGGACATCCCGGAGCAATGGGAGCCAGAGCAGCCTGCCTTTCTGGAGATGTCGATGCCTCAGGCAGTCTCGGGGGATGTTGAGGTAGGGTTGCATGCTGAGAATGCATGATTGGAGGGGCTGCTCTAGAGGCGGGATGAGGAGCTCGGGGATGCACTACGGGAGAGGGATCTCCTACGAACATAGCTGGTGAAGCGGGAGAATGCATTGGCTATGTACCACCGGTGGGATGGGGATACCGATGCTATGTAGGAGAGGGATCTCCTACAGACGCAGTTGGCACAATGCAATGAGAATTTGGCTATGTATCGCCAATGGGATATGGACTTGGTGCAACATTGATTAGAGTTGGAGGTGGAGATTAGCCACCTCAGTGGGCAGATCCCTATGGTTAGTAGAGGTGGATCATCGTGCCACTCGAGAGGGAGTGATACGAAGCAGTCAACATCCTCTCGCATGGAGGCGGCTGGATGAGGGGGGCTCTAGTAGGCGTGATGTGGGGGCTAGCAGCAGCCACCCTGAGGGGTCCCATAGGACCCACACCACGAGGGGTAGTTCCTGTCGCACCGATCCTGCATGATCATGGTGGCCGATGCCCTAGGCTTGGGGGTTTTTGAGCTTTTGCATTATTACGAGGTCAGAGGACCGGTTTATTGTAGCCTATGGGCATTTTTGATGATATATATACAGATGACGTTCTTTTTTATTAAACACTTGTCATGATTTATTTTTTCTATTTATGCACATTTATTTATGATGATGTATGCATGTGTTATTATGAATGTGATGTTTCTAATGATATGATGTATGCATATGGAATGAATGAAGTGATTGGTTGGTAACTTGTCGATGGCACCATAGACTATACAAGGTTTACTGGCTTTCTGTACTTATGTGATGGCTTTGTGGAATGACTTTTGCATGTGATAATTTTGTTTTTGTATTTTTTGTATTATCTGATGGTGATGTACGTAATAAAATGTACCAATTGTTTTAAAATGTAGTTAAGCTTTTTTGAGATTCAGATATTTTAACTAACTAGCCAAGACTGTACATTTATCTCGCAAGACTTTTGAACAAGGTATAAATCAGACTTGAGTTTGACCAAGTTATTTCACATCCCTGTGTGTGCAATTGAATTCGTTTATGTGGTATTTGTTAGGATACCGCCAGTTCCAGATAGGCTGTCAACCAAACCTATACTGAGGATCACCTAATTAGCTCCACTAACTCCATTGTTGTATGTAGTAAGATTAATCCATGGGACAATCTAAGGTACCATAAGCTAGCTCATCCACATGCAAACATTGGTCTTCTCACATGCAAAGCTAATGTGATAGACATATCGTCATGCGTTTAGGATATCGCCATTGCCAGGTAGGTTGTCCACAAAACCCGTAATGAGGATCACCTAGATGGTTTTTGAATGCTGAGAATTCCAGGGATTCAAGCTCAGGCATCTTTTATTTGCTCAATGTGTTAGGATACTTGCTCGTATACATAGTGATGAAAATCATTGTTTATTTTTCTCTTTTGTTTTTCTTTTTGAGCAAGGGATTGGAATAGTGGTAATAACCACTGTTATTTGATTGTGCATTTTAGGTTGCAAAGTTGAGCTCGTAGGTTTTGGGCTTCTGAATGGCCTTGATCCTTTTGGTCTTGGGGATGACTACCCATCCTGTTCAGGGACGTGTAGTATGAATCCTTATGACTTTGGGAACCAAAGGGGATTAGGGATATTATGAAGTAAGGGCATTGATCTTTTAGGCCTTGGGGATGACTACCCATCCTTGTCAGGGGTGTGTAGTACGAATCCTTACGACTTTGGAGACCAAGGTGATTGGAGATGTTTGTGATGATGGCTTGTTGGGATTTTGCTTTTGAATGGCATTGATCCTTTTAGGCCTTGGGGATGACTACCCATCCTTGTCAGGGGCATGTAGTACGAATCCTTACAACTTCGGGGACCAACGGTGATTGGGATTTTTGCTAGTGGTGAAAACCACTATTTATTAGGGGGAATTGATGGGGAAAAGCTTGTCCTTTTGTCAATTCTCAGCACTCTTGAACCATTCGCATAGGGGGATGAACAGGCTAACCTTTCGCCTATGGTATCCTAGACTGCTTTGTAGTTTTCATCTTCCATTCACACAACTTGGGAATTATTTTATTTGTTTTAAATTGTGTAGGGATGTTACATAACGAGGCGTGATCCAAGTAAAACTTTCCCTTGTAAAATCCATTTAACTTTGTACAATTTTTGGCTAGAAATTTAAAGACAGTTGAATGACGAAAACCCGACATACATTAGGAGACAACTGACTATGCTAAAAATGGGGATGGTGTTATTCTGGATGTATGTGTTTATAAAATGGATGGAAAGTGGAAAATGATAGAATTGCCACGTAATTACGGTCTATGGTGCTTGTGACATGTATGACCAAGAAATATGCAATGTATGGATGCGATGCCTAATGCAACTTATATTTTTGTATTTTGATTTTTATGAGTATGCATGGAATTGAGATGCAATTTTTTTGTTATTTTTGAGTTATTTTATTATTTTTGTTTGTTTTTGAATATTTGTTTTTGACCAAGCGGTTATGGGAACCCTTGGAGCTTTTGGTTTGACCAAAGGGTTTATGGATACCTTTGGGGCATTTTAGGTTGACCAAGCGATTGTAGAAATCCTTGGAGCTTTTGGTTTGACCAAAGGGTTTATGGACACCTTTGGGGCATTTTAGTTTGACCAAGAGATTGCATAAATCCTTGGAGAATTTGGTTTGACCAAAGGTTTTATGGATACCTTTAGGGCGTTTTAGATTGACCAAGCGATTACAAAAATCCTTGGAGATTTTGGTTTGACCAAAGGGTTTATGGATACCTTTGGGACGTTTTAGGTTGACCAAGAGATTATAGAAATCCTTGGAGATTTTGGTTTGACCAAAGGGTTTATGGATACCTTTGGGGCATTTTGGGTTGACCAAGCGATTACGAAAATCCTTGGAGCTTTTGGTTTGACCAAAGGGTTTATGGATACCTTTGGGGCATTTTAGGTTGACCAAGAGATTACGGAAATCCTTGGAGCTTTTGGTTTGACCAAAGGGTTTATGGATACCTTTGGGGCATTTTAGGTTGACCAAGCGATTGCAAAAATCCTTGGAGCTTTTGGTTTGACCAAAGGGTTTATGGATACCTTTGGGGCGTTTTAGGTTGACCAAGAGATTACGGAAATCCTTGGAGCTTTTGGTTTGACCAAAGGGTTTATGGATACCTTTGGGGCATTTTAGGTTGACTAAGAGATTGTGGAAATCCTTGGAGCTTTTGGTTTGACCAAAGGGTTTATGAATACCTTTGGGGCATTTTAGGTTGACCAAGCGATTATGGAAATCCTTGGAGCTTTTGGTTTGACCAAAGGGTTTATGGATACCTTTGGGGCATTTTAGGTTGACCAAGCGATTACAAAAATCCTTGGAGCTTTTGGTTTGACCAAAGTGTTTATGGACACCTTTGGGGCATTTTAGGTTGACCAAGAGATTGCAAAAATCCTTGGAGCGTTTGGGGTGGACTATGGCTCTCTAAATGTGGAATGGCCTCAAATGACTGATGTTCAAGGGTTCTAGTTCCTTGATTCCTTCAAGAGAGGCGAGTCGGTATGTTCCAGGTCCTATTTTACTATTGATGACATAAGGACCTAACCAATTTTCCATGAACTTGTCCCTTAGATGGGGCGGCAAGTTAGAATTTTGCTGGTTCTCTTTTAAGACCAAGTCACCAACCTAAAAGTCCCTCAGGTGAACCTTCATGTTGTATGCTTTCTTAAGGCGCTCTTGATAGATACGTAAATGCTCGAGAGCATTGACGTGTCGTTCGTCGAGCAACGTAAGTTGGTCTAACTGGGCCTGTCATGTAGTGTCATCATCGATGAACTCTTGCATTGATATGCACAGTGAAGGGATTTCCAACTCGAGAGGCATGACAGCCTCAGAGCCATACACCAGTGAAAATGGAGTTGCCCCAGTGGGCGTCCGAATGCTAGTGCGATAAGCCCATAGGGCAAGCGGGATTTGAATGTGCCAATCCTTGTGACTGTCTGTGACCATATTTTTGAGGATAGCGACTAGCATTTTGTTGGATGCCTCTGCTTGCCCATTTGCCTGTGGATAATAGGGTGTTGAAAAACTATGCTGAATTTTGTATTTTGTTGTCAAAGCATGCACATATTTATTCTTGAATGACATCCCATTATCCGAGATAATCTTGGATGGAATACCAAAATGACATATGATGTTATGTAAAATAAACTCCGCAATGCGGGTTCCAGTCGTAGAGGTTAGCGAAATTGCTTCCACCCACTTGGTGAAGTACTCTATGGTCGTTATGATGAATGTGTGACAACCGAATGATGTAGGGGAGATATTTCCGATTAGATCAAAGCCCCACTATGAAAATGGCCAAGCTGATTGGATCGGCTGTAAGGCCTGAGAAGGTACATGTGTCAAATTAGCATGGTGTTGACACTTCACGCACTTCCTTACATATGCGGAATAATATCTCTCTAAATATGGCCAATAATAGCCCATGCAGAGAATGCACTTTGTGATGGCCATACCGCTAAAGTGGCCATCGCATGTACCATTGTGCACTTGGGTGATCGCCCAAGTGGACTCATGTTGGTCCAAGCAATGAAGGAGGATTCCTTCATAACTATGATGGTACAAAATGTCTCCTAGCAAGACATGTTTTGCCACTTTCTGTTTAAATGATCTTTTCACGGCATGTGTCAATCCAAGTGGGAGGTTACCTAGCTTGAGGTAATCCCTTATGGGTGTGTACCAATCCTACTGATCAGAAACCTCGATGGTATGAATGGCCAATCCCTTTTGAAGTTCATCCCTAGCAAAAGTTGAGAGGGAAAGAACTTGTAAAAATAGTGTTGTGTTGCTATTAAGAGGGGTCGGGGAGAACAAGGACCCCTAGTTGGCTTGAGTCAGACAATCATGGATTCGAGAGAACCTATCCTAAGATGGTTCAATCTGGATCAGGTGGATTCCTAGCGTTAGGTCAGAGCTTGCACGCTCCATCGTGGATTGCGATAATGTTTTGACTTGAATGGTTGTCATCTCACCGGAAGGGTCTTGCGGGATTAGTGACCCCAAGGAGGCCATAGTGTCTGCAAAATGATTCGATGATCGAGGGAGTGCCTCGATGTCGTACCATTCAAGCTATGCTAGGAATTTGTCCACAAGGGCTTTATAGGCCTACAGAACTAGGCATTTACATTGGAATACCCCCTTTACTTGGTTGACAATTAATAGTGAATCACCAAAGATGTTTAAGCATTTGATGTTCATGGTGATTGTTGTCTAAAGACCTATGAGCAAGGCTTCGTATTAGGCATTGTTGTTGGTGCATGGGAAATCTAATTTAAATGATAGAGGCATTGGAGCCCCTTGCGGTGTGAAGAATACAATTCCCATGCCACCTCCTTGCTCACATTTAGAACCATAAAAAAATAGGGTCATGTCAGCTTGTGACTTAGGCTCATTAGAATCTGGCGATTCTGAAACATGGAAGACCCCATCATCAGGTAGTTCTATGGTCAGAGGCTGATCATCTTCAAGAGGAGCCTCTGCTAGTTGATCGACGATGACTTGACCTTTTATGGATTTCTATCCAATGAATTCTATGTCAAACTCCATCAACAACATGATCCATTTCACCGTGTGGCTACTATGATAAGTACGACTCATCATGTATCACAATGGATTCTCCTTAGACACAACATACGTCATGTTGCTCAGCATGTAGTGGCATAGCTTTTTGGTAGCAAACACCACTGCCAAGCATAGCTTCTCGACGTATGCATAGTTAAGTTCATAACTGACCAGGGTGTGGCTAAGATAGTAAGTAGCCTATTCTTTGTGTAGTTCATTTTTCTAGGATAGCATGGCACCCAGTGCCACCTCAGTAGCTGAGATGTATAAGTAGAATGACACTCCTGGTCTAGGTGGTGCCAATACTGGAGATGAAGCCAAGTATTGTTTGATGTCATCAAAGGCTGACTAGCACTCGTCATCCCAGTGAAATGCTACCCCCTTGTGCAATAATTTATTCATGGGTCAGCACTTGTCAGATAGCTGCGCTATGAAGCGCTTGATTGACATGACCTTTCCCTGCAGGCTTCTGAGCTGCTTGATGGTAGTTGGGGGAAGCATTTCAAGGATTTCCTTGACTTTGTTTGGGTCCACCTTGATTCCTCTCTTTGAGACTATGAAACCCAAGAGTTTTCCAGATGTGATGCCAAATACACACTTCTTGGGGTTTAGTCTGACTTTATGTTCAATGAGGCGATCGAGGATCTTGCTTAAGTCATCGAGATGATCTGGGCACAAAAGATATTTGGCCAACAAATCATCCATGTAATCTTCCAAAGTTTTATGCATGTGATCATGGAAGATGTATGTCATGGCACGTTGGTAGGTGGCGCCAACGTTTTTAAGGCCAAAGGGCATGACCTTATAACAAAATGTCCCCCAAGGCATTGTGAACGCCATTTTTAGTTGGTCTTCGGGATTAATATGAATTTGATTGTATCCCAAGAAACCATCCATGAGGGAAAGCATTTCATGGCCCATTGTAGCATCTACCAATGCATCAATGCTAGGCAAGGGGAAATCATCCTTGGGACTCACTTTGTTTAGATCTCAAAAATTAGTGCATATGTGAATCCTTCCATCGGGCTTCTTGACGGGTACCATGTTGGACAGCCATGGTGGGTAATCCACGCAGATGACAAAATATGCATCCAAAATCTTTTGTAATTTATCTTTGACCATTAAGGCCACTATTGGGTGCATCTTACGTAGTTTTTTCTTAACTGGCTTGATTGTCGGATCAAGCGTTAGATTATGCATGACTAGCTGTGGATCTAGCCCCATCATGTCTTTGTAGGACCATGCAAAAACCTCCTTCTTCTATTTGAGAAGGGCAATGTAGTCAGCTTGCTCTTCGAGGGATAGACTTACCCCCAGCTTGATAATCTATGGATTCATTGGATCAGAGCCGATGTCTACGTCAGTCATCTCCTCGATCAACATGTGGGATCCATCCTCCAACTAGTGCGGAGTTGGGATCAAGTGGATATCATTTGCTGAGTTTAGATCTGTGTTGGGAACCTCGGGTTCCTCTTCAGCATGGAAGATATCTTGAGTTGGCCTTGGGGTGAAATGAAGCATCTCATCGAAAGGCCAGTACTCTGATGGGGATGGTGGTGAATTGATGTGATCCCAGTCTATGGCATCTATGTCTAGATACAATGACTATGTTGGATCGGCCGGATTGTGGATGGGGGTGGTTAATTCAATGGAGATCATGTTGATGAAATGATTTTGGTCTCCATTACCATGGGTGTGGTTACTCGGACATCCTGAATGATTTTTGTGCTCCGGATCTAGCTCTGGAGGTATTGGGATGAATGGATCAGCCCTATGTGTGGATAAGAGGACAAGATCTACCCTAGGCACTGATGGATCTATAGGGTCTCTGGGTGGTATGTGCTCGATGTATACTTGCAGTGGCAGATGTAGCAGTTGGTCCAACTGTGCTTGGTTTAGGTGCCACCTATGCCTTGGCCCTATGTGTAGCTATTCAAACATGTCATCAATATTCAAGGGGTATTTTTTCTACATCTACCACATGTGATTGAGATAGGCCATCTCAATCTCATCTTCATAATCGCTATCAGAGATCTAGAGGCCTTCGTTGGCTTCGATAGCTATTTGAGACATGTGAGGCTCATCCTGCTCGAGAAAATTAATGTAGTACCATCGAGGTTGTTCCACTCTGGGTGGGGGGACCTAATTCTCTTGAGGTGGTACTTGATCACTTGGAAAAACCAAAGGGAACATTGTCATGAAGCTCTCCTGATAATCATCTATGGGTGTCACTTGTGAATGATTGCTATCAGACTCGAAAGGATCCCAAGGCGCTACCTCATACTCTGACTCATCTTCTGAAGACCCTTCTTGGTCTTGTCTATATCCCTCTTGCAGGTGAGTCCTCAAAATTTCTCCCTTTTTTACCGAAGGGAAAGGGTTGTTAAGGTCAACAAGGTTGGTGGTTACCAATGGGAGATAATCCCCCAATGTATATGTTGTGTTAGGATTGGCATATGGATCTGATGTTGACCCATCCTTGTTTCCTATCCCTAGGCCTTGCAAGTTCTCTACCAAGATGTCGAGGGGCAGGGGGTGGTTGAACCCTACTCCTAACTTATCGTACGACAGTTGATATCTTGGTTGGCAAAGAACACGCACTTCTTGATCATACCTTCCCAACCCATATCCATGCCAGTTACATTGGCCAAGATATCTCAAAGTGAAGTCTGGGTTGGAAAAATAGTTGACGTCCTCATCAAAGGGCTCTTCATCTTCTTCTTATTGCATGTAAGGTTCAATGCCATTATCGAGGCCCCCATAAACAAATTTTGTCTGATTGGGTGGGTAGTCGAGAGGAACCATAGTGTCGATGGGGAGTCGAGGTCTCCCCATGTCTTGCATGGACTCAAGTGTGGGTGTTACTACAATATTCCACACTAGATACTTCCTGATGCCCGTACTAGCCATTTCAATGGTGATCATTGGTTGTTGAGGGAGAGTGAATGGGAGTTCTTCCTAGGTCCACTCCATGTAAGGTGAACTAGGCAGCTCGAATTCCATTCGGCTAGGCATCTCTTCGGTAGAGATTTTTGAGACAGTTGGTGGTGCCTCTTCTAGGGGTTTCTTCCCCTTGTCCTTCGATGTGGCCACCGTAGGCAGTGCTGTGGGTGAAGAACCAAATGATGAATATGGACCCATTTGGGGATTTGATGGACTTAATAGTAGGGATGCATGTGGAATTAGACCTTGGTTAGATGGATTAAAATTATATCCAAATGTGTTGATGGAAGGGTCGACTGCAACATCAGTTGCACCATATTGCAGTACTTGAAGGACTCTAAATCCATCAGGACTACATGCACCTACCATTTGAATGTGTACTTTAGGCACTAATGAGCTATTTAAGGGACACACTTCATGTCCCTAATCCAATGCCACCCCAACAAGATATTATAGGCCATACCACCTTCCAAGATGTGGCACAACATATGAATAGTCTTTTGTCTCACTTGGATGGGTAGGACAATAGTTTCGACCATTGAGCATATCGCATCATTGAATGCTCGCAGAGTGTAGGTGGAAGCCATGATGTGAGATGCTGGAAACTTCATATGTTTCAATGTCGATGTTGTAATTATATTACTGGATGAGCCAGTGTTCACCAACACCCTCTTATACTGAAGCTTGTTGACCTGTGCAATGATGTGTAGGGGTGGATCCTCCATATCACTAGTCATCGATTTTAGCTCATCTTCTCTAAAGGTGATGACCAGTTTTCTACATTATTTTACATGTCCTAAAAAGTTGTTGAAAGATTTTGCTTCGTGGGGCTGCAGCTTGATGGCTTTTAATATCTCCATTAGAGCCTCTCGATGGGCGTTGATTATTGAATTAGCTCGTAAATGGAGAGCCTAGCCAACGTGGTCCTTAGACTTTGGATAAGTCTAGTCTGAATCATGGCCATTGGTCTAGGCAGGGGAGGGTGCATAGGGTGTTGTTGAGGTTATGATGTCAATGGAACTTCTCCTATGGCTGCCACAGGGGCCGCTCCTAGGTATCTCTTGTTCCTAGTCACTATGCTTATCATCCCTACATACCCCTGCATGAGGAAATTCTATGTTACCTCATTGAATTGAAGGTTCTTTGCCTGCGTATCATGGGTAGGCAGGGGGTATTTGAAGACTCCCATCTATTGGTTTCTTGGTGCTATGGGTTTGTCCACTACCTGTGTCTTGTTGTCTATTAGGTCTTGCACCAAGCCTTTAAACTTCCAACATGCATTAAGTTCATGTCCCTTCTGTCTGTGGAACCTACAGTACAAGTATTCCCTATAGCCCTTAGGCTTTGGTGCATTGGGGTTTATGGGTTGAATCTCGGGCAGGTTGATCAAATTTTCTACTAATAAGTGGTCAAATAGGGAGTCTCTGGACTTTGTGTAAGGTGTGAATTGTTGCCTAGGGTGACGCTACTGATTTTTTTATTGCCTCTAATTTTCTCTGTCATAATTATTAAGAGGCACTATATGATAGTTAACCTTTTGGGGCTATGTTTCTTGTGTAGGATTGCGCCAGAGCTTCCTCTAAAGTGGCATATTTTTGTAGCTACAATAGCACAGAGATCAATCTAAAACAAATATTTGAGAACATTTGGGTGAGGTCGGACATAGGAGGTAGGTAGGGTAGCTTTGAAAGCAAAGTACTCCATCGGTTCCCATAGTCCGCCATGGTTTCTTCCTCATACTTCTTGAGGTTGGCTAGGTCACTTAGTGATGCCTTCTTCTTGGTGTTGAAGGCAAAGCATTCGAGGAACGCATCCACTAGATGATCCAAGTTACGGATGCTATGTTTTGGCAACTTAGTGAACCAATCTAAGGTAGGGCCTACAAACGTGGTTATAAATGTTCTTAGAAACAAAGCATCATTGTCCTGAATGCCAAAGCATTGGCTCAAGAATCTAGTCACATGCTCTTGGGCATCCTCCTCCCCTCTAAAGAGTGCCAACTGGGGCAGTTTAAAGCATTTAGGGTACGGAGGTGCCAGCACTGATGGATGCATAGGATGACTATGGAGTTGGCATAAAGTGGGATTTTGGGGCCCATAAGTATTGGTCTCCATAGACTCCAATCGCTCTAGCAGTGCTTTATATGCATCAGAGGATTTGATCTCTTCCTCCTTGGTTTGCTCCTACTGTAGATTATGGGGAACTTGAAGCCTATATCGGGGTGGTCGAATAGCACCCCCTCTACCTTGGTAGGGCATTTATGCCCACTCTTCTTCTTTCTCATACTCCTCAAAAGCTTCTTGAGGAGTTCTCAGGTGAGACCCATGACCATGGGTGGGTTCCCATGGAGGGTACCCTTCATTGTTCCTAGGAGTGGCCTCCCGCTCAGGTCTAGGGGGTCTTAGAGGCAGCACTTGGTAAGGTCTTGGAGGCCTATCTTGCACTAGGGGGTTATGCCTTTTTGCCCTCTATGTTCGAGGGGTTGGAACCCTATCAGGCACAATGTTGTAGAGCATCTCATCTATTTGGCACTGGATATGCTCTTTGCTAAGGCGATATAGATGCTCTAGATGTTTTTGGTTTTGCCTAAGCTACGTGATTTGCACTTGGTGGGTGGCATGTTTGGAAAATTCCAAGTCAATTTGTTCTACCATATTGTGTTTAGGAAGCCTAGATGCCTCCCCTATATGTCTATCCTAATCATGATGATCCGAGATCCCTATGGGTTGCTTTCCTCTGTCGAGGTTAGCGGCATTCATCGAGGTTCTAGCCTCATTGGGTGATCCTGATACATAGAAGGTACAAAGGTGCATTGCTCCCATACTATGTATTGATCTTGAGGAATGTAATGGTCTTCCTCTTACTCCTTTTTGTATGTGTGAAAGGGGTAGGCAGAATTGGCTCACCCTGTCTAAAGAGCCTTGTGCTCTGGATTTGGCTTAGTGTTTCTAAAAGTAATAAGGGATAAAAGAGGGAGGAAAAAATCATGTGGCCCCTATTTATGGACCCTATGTTGCTCTAGAACTTCCTCATGCGGTGGCCACTCATAACGAGCATCTAAGGGAGCCTTCCCATCTCTGTTGAGTGCCACGTGTAGGGCCTCTTCTTGAAAGGGTCTGTGCTAAGTGGGAGTGCCCCTCAAAGGGCTTCCTCCATAGTCCTATTCTATAATGGCATGATGTGGACTATCTTGTGGATCAGGCTACCAAGGTGGTATGACCAAGTCCTTAGGACTATATCGGAGGTGACTTGTCCCCCTTTGTACACTTTCTATAGCTCCTACCCATGATTGGTATTGGCTACGGGTGTACACAATGTTGATGTTTACTTAAATATGTGTACATTTTTATCTTCTTTAGGATTTCTTATGCTACACTAAACAAAATGGAAAGACACAATCAAAGCAATGATTATCTTGTTTATGGATTGAAAGTGTGCCCTAAATCTGGTTCAGTGTGTTTTGATGTTTTTTTTGAGAACCTTGTAAATAAATTTTTGTATATGCAATATGAGGGCTCCAATATATCCCAAAAATGGTCGCCCCTTCAATATACCACTGCCAGGCTGTTATATCGAACCTCTCTATATACCCACCCTTACATGAGGGAGACCATAGGTACATGAGAGCAGAACAATACGTGGAACATAGGTGGTACGAAAGGGGAATCACTCAGTTTATGACACCTACCATAGAAGACTTATCCTCATGCATTGGGAATCACCCTAGCTACATTTGGTCAGCTTTCCTTAGGATTTACATCTAGCAACAGTCACGATCAGGGTTATGTATTAAATATTTCAAGCCAAGGTGGTGATGAAATCCATCGTTGGTCTTGATAAAGGGTTGGGGATTTACGACCAACTCCTTGGTGTTCAGATTATCTCGTGATGTGTGAGGTTCTTTTTATTTTGCATAAATGAAGAAAAAAAGCATTAAAACTCTCCTATGCAAGCAAATAACCAGAAAATAGAAAATAGAAAGCTAAAAATGATAGAAGGTGTTTAGGACCCCTACCTCTTCTCTGCCCAAATAGGATGCCTCTGAATTTCTACCTTGAAATTGCACAGAGAGCTATTCGTCCTGGGATGGGATGAATAATAGATCTATATTCATCCCAGGGTGAGACAAATTCCTATTCGTCTTAGGGTGGCACGAATTCCAGCTCTGTATTCGTTACAAGATGGAATGAGCAGCAGTCCAGTGCTTGAAAGATTGATACCTGTAAGCAAAAACACACAACTTTTGATCAAAAATTTAATCTTAAAATCAAGGGACAGAGGTCCCACCGTGATCACCACTGAAAGCACGAGGATACAAAAACAAAAAGGAAAATCCAAGATGCGATGTAAACGAAACAAAAGATAACGCTAAATACTATGAATTGAAAGTGCATGAAAGGAAAGAGGCATAAAAGAATAAAAAACAAATAGAAATCCAATATGGAAGACAGCCCTTTTTATTAATATGCTTCAAAACTCGGTTACAATTCACCTCCTCCCTTTTTAGGGGTTAGGAGCGTTAAATGTTTTCTTGTCACATCAATGGATGTTATTCCTTCTTTCGCGTGCCCACATGTAAAGTGGGTGGACCAAACATCACCACCACTTATATTAATATGTCTTTGATTCCTTTTTGCTCTTCTATTTTTGATATCCTATGTTCAAAGAAACAAAAAAATATTAGTAACACCTGCAAAAGGAGAGAAACATGCAATCCCCAAGGTCTGCAGTAAGTGTATGCATAAAATGATTAAAATGATAACTAAAACATATCAGAATGAGCTAAAAATTTGACAGAAGAAATAAAACATTACCAGGAAGCCACTAAAAAAGGAACATTTTAGAAATCTTACACAAATTTCTAATTGCTTCGGGGTGGGACGATTAGGACTGTCATAACCTATTCGAAATCCACCTCTCAAATGTCCAGTCCTGAGGCCTCCAAATCACCTTCAAAGTTGTAGTTAGGTAAAAAGATGTATTTTGGGATGACCCAGATGGTCATATTTTTCCAATTCAGCCTCTATCACCTAGAATATTATGATGCTATCTACGGGTTAGTGAAAGCAGGAAATAACAAAAGCATGATAAAAAATTGTCAGAATCCCATGAAATTTAAATGACAACCTATGTAAAAAACCTAGAATCATATGCAAAAGAAAAATCAAGTAAATCTATCACAAATTTCTAATCACTCTAGTGTGGGGCGATTAGAACTGCGACAGTGTGGGGGGCGCCTGGGGGCAGGACACCTGCCATTTTGGGACTTTTTTTTGGCACCAATCCACTTGGTATGGGTCCAAAGGCTCTTATGGGGTGTTTTAAAAAAAATTGGTAGGATATTGTGGCAAAATGTTTGGTTTTGGGTCCGGATTGCGCTTCCAATAATCACCCAATAACCTCCCTTCCAAGAGAGAGATAAAGGATGTAAAAGCACAAACGATAGGTGAGGATATAATTTGGCAGCACTTCATTGCTCCAAAATTTCCTCTCTATTTTTCTTTTTTGGTGAGAAGACTCACCAATTTATAGACCTATGGTATCCCTCTTTGAATGTGCATGCGAGGGTGCCACTTGAGTTGCTTGTCCTATTTTGAGAGAAAATATTATTTCCTGATTTAGAGTCTCCTTGCATGAGGCCTCTTAAAACTCAAGGAATGCATGACTGAAGTCTCTCTCTCTGATTTGAATCCATTCCTCACAATTGCATGTCCTTAAGTTGCAGTTAAGTGGCGGACCTATCGAGGTTTGACTTTTTTCCAGTCAAAATGATATTCGCACCACCCTGGAGTGAATGCTGCTAATCGTCCTTGGGTGAGACGAATACCAGTTTGCAATCATCACAGGGTGGGACGAGTAGGGATCAAAGTGCCAAAAAGGTGACAAATTGATATCTGACCTTCAAAACTATTGTGTGAGTGGTTAGGACCACTGTTTAACCTCTAGGGGCTACCCTGGGGGTTGTGCGTGTCAATGCGATCAGTGTTTTTAGTCACATAATCGGATTGGTGCTATTTTGGTGTCTACATCTTGTAGCCACCTGATCATATTGGTTCTATTTTGGTGTCTACAATATATTAGATAATGTCTTGGATATCTGAATGGGAATGGAATTGGCTATAAAACCCAATCGACCAATAATGTTTCTCAAAATTAACTTCAAGAAATCCTATGATTGCATTGTGTGGTACTCCTTTTTTGACATGGTCAAAGCCTTGGGTTTTGGAAATGGTTTCATATTTGTGGTCAATATTTTCTTTGTAAATGCTTATACTATCCTCACTATCAACAAAAATCAATAAAAATCCATTGGTATTTTTTTGTAATGAAACAAGGTTGTCCTCTTTCCCTGTCTCTCCATGTCATTATAATTGAAGATTTCAGCTATCTCCTAAATCATCAAACCAATTTGGAACTTGTTAAGGGTATTTCCCTTCCAAAATATTAGTCCCAAATTATTAGTGGATTCTTTGTAGATTATTTCTTCCTAAAATTAGGTATGGATTAATAATCCTTCACTCTTGCCATTCATCACTTGGATACTTTTTATCCTACCTTTAGATTCAATATCTAGTGGTAGAAGACTCTTTGTTTCTAATACTTTGTCTTCTCTATTATCTTGGATGATGAAATTTTAGTGAAGTTCAATATAGTATGGGGATGTGTTTCAGTTATTAGGTACCCCCTTTTCCTTCCAAAGTTCTCCCTTGGAACTCTAGAAAATACATACAAAAAATTGAAGCCAAACTTTCCCACTAGAAAAATAAAAACCTTTTCCTTGTTAACAAGTTTTAATTTTACTCCAATATCTTGGCTACAACCCATGTTTATTACATCTCATATTTGGTTCCATCCAAGGCTTGTTATTATAAGCTTGAGAATTTTTTTAGAGAATTTATCTAAGCATGTTCTACATTTTTCTATTATTTTCATAGAGTAGCCTAAGAATTCTATTGTTTACCCAAATAGGATGAGAAACTGGTCTTCTTGACTGTAAATACTAGGGCAAGAACATATACACCAAATGGATAAACATGCTCAAGAAATCCTATAAAGTGTTGGCTTGACATTGCATTACCTAAAGCTCTCCTTATAGACATAAAATATAGAGGTATGGAATCCCCTTCCTTTATCAATGTTTGAATTATCACGAAGATTTCTAGATATTTTATCATGTGAAATATTTGGTATGATTGGGAAATTATAAAACTACGGATCCCATGCAAATAAAATGGTATTTGATCTGGTATTTCCATCAATTATATGAACCTTTGGTGGTGCTTTATATTTATTATCTAATGAGTCCCTTTTGCCCAAATTCCTTGGATGCATGCATCAAAATTATATAAAATGGGTATCTCTATATTGGTTGACTTATTTACCATTTCATATAGGTATTGGTATACCTAGGTTTATATTAAATTCATGTTTAGAATTACCTCCATCGATAAGGAAATTTTTGGGGAAAAAACATTGGTTAAATATGGTCCTATTTCTATCACAACCCTTTCATTTAAATTGTCAAACTAGGGAACTCGTAAGCTTGTGAAGTACCAAGTTCAAGACTAACTACAACACCATTTTGAGATGAGTCCACTAAGCCTATCATTGGGGGAGTGTTTGTGAAATATCATTAGTTCATCCACACCAATTAAATCATGCATAAATAAAATTATAGAAAAAATAAATCACACCACACCGTGCTTGAAAAATAAAGGAAAGCAATAAAATCACACTTGCAAAAATAAACATATAGCACACTGTAAACAAATGATCTAATCTATAAAACAATAGAAATAATGGGAGGAATACTAGCTTGGAGTAGGCCCAGGCTTCAATAGCTTCTGCTCGACTAATTTATGAAGATAGAACATGAATGGAAGAACTCTTGAGCAAACTTTTATTAATAATATTACAGTATAGAAACAATGATAAATTCTTACATATGCCACCTACTACTTTTTTAGAGAATTCTGTGTGTTTATATAATACACACAAAGCTTCTTGTACAATGTTGTTACAATGAAAGATCTGGTTACAACCTAAACTGAGATAGTTTAGTTACTGTAATAGACATGTGATAAAAATAGTCAACAACTTTCATATTTTTCTAGGGATAGTATATTTTTAGGTTCAATCTCTTTGTTGTTTGTGTTCTGCTTTATCAAGTGGTTGTGCATTTCCTCCAATGTGGCTGGGATAGCTCATGCATTTGGTAGCTTTCCAAGGATAGCCTGCATGACATGGAGTCAAAGGTCTACTACGGTCAATAGGGTCTCCTTCAGTCACAAAGTCAAGGTGCTTAATATCAAGGTGCCTACTTGAAGATCAAGGTATCCTTGATGTATGACGTCAAGGCACCTACTTGAGGATCAAGGTACCCTTGATGTATGACACCAAGGAACCTAATTTAGGATCAAGGTATCCTTTATTTATGATGTCAAGGTACCTACTTAAGTATCAATGTACCATTGGCATATGACATCAAGGTGCATGCTTGAGGATCAGGGCACCTACTTGAGGATCAAGGAACCCTTGGTCAAGGTACCTACTTGAGGATCAAGGATCCTAATTGAGGATCAAGACACCTACTTGAGGATCAAGGCACCCTTGGTCAAGGCGCCTTCCCATTTATGCCTTAGACTCATCAAGCACAAGCATGTCAGGTCCACGTAGGACCTTGACTAAGAAAAAGATGATAAAATCAGTAAATATCTACATAAAACACACTTCACACAAAAATTAGGTAATGCACATAATTTCATTAAATATATACATAATATTTCATAGAAATATATAACTCTTATAATACTTTCGCACAAAACTATTAGAAACCCATAAAAAAATATGAGCATTTTTTATGCTTATCATCCCCCATGCCTAACATGTGTCATGCCCTCGTAGTGCTTGAAGTTTGTAGTCACCCCTTTCTAGTAGGTCTTATATCTCTATGCCCTATTTCGAGGGGTAAACTTAGCCTTTCCATTATTTTGAGGTTTTTTGTTCTTGGTGAGGGGTACTCGTCTACTATGGTGGATTTCTACTCTACTAGCTATGCTTCTCTGTCCTGCTTGGGCCATCACCTATTTTGGGCATTGTAGCCATGGTGGTTTCTCCCTTCTATAATGCAACTTTTACTTCCTTCCATAGGTCGGCATGTTGAGGTCGTAACTCTCCTAATGAGATATCAGAGTCATCCCATTGTTGTCTCACCACCTTGGATTTGAAAAAGTAGGCCTCTTCTGGGGTAAGGCCTGCATTTTATTCTTTGGTTGCAATTTCATCTATTTCTAACCAGAATATCCCATGTCTCTCTATGTATTTTTGCATTCTGGAGGATCATCCCTAGGATGAATCATATATCCACTAGAATTGGTCTTCCGTAATAGGGTAAATGCAAATTCCAAGCCCTATTTTCATTTTCTTGGTAGATTTTCTTACTGTATTTGCCACATCATATTATTTACAGAGTATTTTAAAATTCTTCTTTCGCTTGACAAAACACTCGATGCATTCTGTACACTCTTCATCTGACTGGTCGATCAGTTCTACAAACATAACTTTGGCCTTACGATTGACCCTCTTCTATGGTGTTAGACGCACATTCCTATTGGAAATTTTTGGAATTGGTATTGTTGTAGACTAAGTGGG
Source organism: Wollemia nobilis (assembly GCA_028583015.1). Lineage (NCBI taxonomy): Eukaryota > Viridiplantae > Streptophyta > Pinopsida > Araucariales > Araucariaceae > Wollemia > Wollemia nobilis. Next base: position 12,921,896 of record JAQPPZ010016436.1, on the reverse strand, counting down.
AATGCCCTATTCATCCACTAAAGGTACTTCTCCTTTATCATTAGAGGGCTCAGATGTCTGTCCCTTTGACATTGAGTAATCCATAATTCCTTCCTATGTTCCTTGCTTTCCTAGCTACTACTCTGCTAGTACTTATTCTATAGGTACCTATTTATCCTATTATTACTCATTAGTATTGGTATTAGGGTCTTTCCACTATCTATTATCCAATTTATTATGCTCATCATCGAGGATTTCTATAACATGAGGTTCTATTTAAAAAATAGAATTCACATATTCTTCCCTGATTTCTTTGACTGAGGTGGATGAGAAATCCCTTTCTTCTCCACTCTCATTAATTGCATATGATATAAATTTCCCTAATGAAAAGACCCTATCTAGAGAGATCATGGAATTCATGGGCACATCAATTGCCTAATCTATTTGGGTACCTGCATCTGCTCTTTCTGCCACCCTAGCCTTCAGTTGTTGATTCTCTTTAGTGAGATGTTGGACCCTCTACCATATATGATATATGGTGGCTTCATTATGTCATTGATTCCTTGAAACACTCTCCTAGAATTATTCTAAGAGCATATATGTTTTGAAAATTTCACTTTTCCAATTGAGGTATTCTTTTAGTGTTGATTGAAGTTGCCCTCGCAGGCCTTCTAGAGGCTATCGGTCCAACGAACTTCGAGTGGTAAAATTTTGCAATTTTTAGGTTGAAAACCTAACCTCTATATCCTCCTCTTCTTCCTCACTTGATATAATCAATCATCGTAGATATTTTCTATTGCTTATGCACTCCATACGAAGATCCATTGGTTAAGGGCTAGAATAATTCAGCCTATCGTCTACATAATTCTTTGAGAAATTGGGCAGAGAAATTTTCATTTTAGTTGCAACATATTTGGAGGTTTAGGGTCATTATTATATTGGTTCTTTGACTACCTCATGCAATTTAGTCTCATGCTTTGTTTTAGTAGTAGACTGCATATGTGCATCAGAATATTTGATCCTATCTAAGGGTAGTCTCTCCCTATGTTCCTCAACATACTGAATCAAGGTCATAATTAGCCCATGATGGGCTAGGGAAGTAAGTACCCCTCCCTAATATTGGTGAGACTCATCCTTAAGATCACTTTACTGGTAAAATGGCACATTAATATTTCACCCATGCACCAAATGATTCAAAAATTGCATGTGGTTAGCATTCAGGTAGGAGTATTTTCCCATGAATGTGAAGAACCTCACCACCTTCTCGAAGAGTCTCTACAAGTGCTTCAATATTATTTGTTTTGGTAGTCCTTAAGATTCAAATCGTATGTGTATCTACCCTAGAAGCAACTCTATGCATTGAGTTGGCATACCTTCTTTGTAAGTGCATTCTCTAGTGAGGGGGAGACCGGTAACCATTGAAATATACTTCGATGTGACTGGGATTTACAATCCATGTAACTTAGCAACCTCCCATCTTATAGTGGTAGAAAATTCCCTTGCCACCTTGGTATCTTGGTTTATTTTGACCAGGATACAATAATTCATCCACCCAACCACCTCAAACCAATCCTGAACTTCCCCAAAAATTTATTCGATACTTTTGGGTTCACTTTTATTCTATGCATGATTCTTTGATTGACCCCCCATTATGAATTCTCGGATATTCTCTTTTTTTTTGACTGGTTCGATGCCCTTATTTTGTAGGAAGGTGCCTTATTATAGATCAAGGTGCCTACCCAATGAATTAATTTTGCATTGGGGTTGACATGATATGCCACCCAAATTGATTTTTGGCATGATGTATTGGACATGGGGGGCCAATACAATTGGCCAAACTCTTGTGATGACATTATTTTTAGAGAAGTATTTAGTTATGAAAAATTATATAAATATTTAACAAAAATCATGCGCATACCTGATTGGTTGTTCGTGCATTCTAGAGCATGCTAATTTGGTAGTCCATGATAAGGGTGATGGCATATTCCCCATGTGGTTGATTAAGTTATCTCAGTTACTAAAACTCTGTTCGCTCGATATCCCATGCTAAAAATATGAATATCTCAGTTGGTTCAGGTGATAGGACGCATATCTCCTTTTCCAGTTGGTCTTGGGACGTGCAAAAATCCTTCCCAATGATTCCTCAATATTTTTGGGTGACTTCAAATTTTTATCACATGAAGTGATTACGTGGCTTCAGTCACTCCCTCGTGTCATTGAATTACGTAGATGATTCATTTGGATCAAGGTACATTTAAAATATCTAGGCGCCTACTTGTATATCAAGGCACCCTTGACCAAGGTACCTACTTGTAGAGTAAGGTACCCTTGAACAAGGTGCCTACTTGTGGAGTAAGGCACCCTTGATCAAGGTTCCTACTTGTGGAGTAAGGTTCCCTTGACTAAGATGCCTACTTGTGTAGTAAGGAATCCTTGACCAAGCTGCCTACTTATGGAGTAAAGTGTCCTTGACCAAGTTGCCTACTTGTAAAGTAAGGTGCCCTTGACCAAGGTGCCCTTGACCAAGGTGCCTACTTATAGAGTAAGGATCCTTTGACCAAGATGCCTACTTGTGGATCAAGGCACCTTTGATCAAGTTGCCTCATCGTGTTTTGTTTTTTTATGATCAAGGCACCTCTATTATATGCCATCAAGGCACCTCCTCACTTATTCATCATTTTATTTATTTATTTATTTTATGATCAAGGCACCTCTATTTTATGGTATCAAGGCATATCATCACTTATTCATCATTTATTTTTCAATTGAAGTCAAGATCATATATTGATGAGTATTAAGGTACCCTTGATCAAGGCACCTACTTTTATACCAAGGCACCCTTGACCAAGGCACCTAATTGTAGAGCAAGACACACTTGACCAAGGTGCCTACTTGTAGAGAAAGTCACCCTTGACCAAGGTTCCTACTTGTAGATAAATGTGCCCTTGATCAAGGTGCCTACTTGTAGAGCAAGGTGCCCTTGACCAAGACACCTAATTTTAGAGCAATGCACCCTTGACCAAGGTGCCTACTTGTAGAGCAAGACACCCTTGACCAAGGTGCCTACTTGTAGAGCAATGCATACTTGATCAAGGTGCCTACTTATAGAGCAAGGCACCCTTGATCAAGTTGCCTAATTGTAGAGCAAGGTACCCCAGAAAAAGGCACCTACTTGTAGAGCAAGGTACCCTTGACCAAAGTGCCTACTCATATAGCAAGGCACCCTTGATTAAGGTGCCTACTTGTAGAGCAAGGTGTCCTTGATCAAGGTTCCTAATTTTAGAGCAAGGCACCCTTGATCAAGGCACCTACTTGTAGAGAAATGTGCCCTTATTACTATTGAAAAGTTAGTAGTTGCTGACATGTCTACTGTTGTAGGGTTGATCAATTTTTCTTGTGCATGCTATGTCAGTGTCTACTTCGTCCAAACACAGAGGTGGGTGGATTTTTTCTCTTTGTGGGGAATTAATGCCCACATATATGCTCAAATAAGGACTATCTCCTTTGGATGAAAAAAATCAAATTTCTACTTCCTATAAAAATGTGTAAGTGAATGGTTTCTGAGCCATTTTATGTATTGTCTCCTAATATGCCTATTTTCATGCAATCCAACCATTTCACCTATAAAAGAAAATGAGAAAAACTAAAAATATACAGTTTAGTGCAATTTGTACCTATTAAGTCCTGGCTCTCAAGATGCCTACATCTTACATGTGGGAACTATCCTTGTAAAACACATAGTAAACTAGAAAGTAGTAGAACGTAGTTTGGTTAAATCCATGCTTGTTAGACCCTGGCTCTTAGGATGCCTATATCTTGCATGTGGGCACTATACCTGCAACACAAAAAAATAAAAACTAAGAACTAGATTGTTTTAAGCGGATAATCTTGTGTCCACTGTATTATTGAGAAGTTGAAACATTTTCAGTTAGATGGGGTCTCCCCCATGCCTATATTGGACTCCATAATTAAATTTTTAGACATGTGATATAGATGCAATCAATGATAATTAATTGTCAAGATGGTGTTACTATCATCAATTATCTTGACATGCACATCACCATTTTTGATCAAATCGATCACCTCTTATGGTCCCATCCATATCTGCATCAGATTACCCTTTTGTTCCTTGAATAAAGAATCATAAAATAACACCTAGTCTCCTAATTTGAACTAATTTAGCTTAATTTGGTGGTCATGCCATTATTTCCTTTGCATTTGTATGCATTCTATCCTTTGCACGACATCCAATAGATATTCATCTAGCTGATTTAGCTGTCGAATCTTGTCATTCTGTGCATCATCTGGGCTTAGGTTTAATAACAACACAGTTCTAATATTTTTGATTTCAAACTTGATGGGCATCATCACACTCTTCCCATATACCAGTTGGAATAGAGTAAAACCTAAGGTTGTCTTCCATGTAGTTTTGTATACCCATACTACCTTCGATAGTCTCACAGTCCAATATTTCTTGTGCTATTGCATGATATTTGTAAGAATGTTCTCTAGCTCCATGTTGGTCACTTCTACCTATCCATTCACCTATGGATTGTAAAGGGTGGTTTTGTTGTGCCAAATATTGTATTGATGCATTAGCTCTTAAATTAGTTTGTAGGTGAATTGAGGGCCTTGATCTAATGTAATTTATCTACGTACCCTAAACCTCATGAAAATTTGAGAAAATAGGAATTCTACCATCGTTCCTTCTTTTAAATCCTTAAATGCTAGTACTTCAACCCATTTGGTTACGTAGTTAGTGTAGACTAGAATGTATCTCTTTTCGATCGATGGTGGGTTGATTGGCCCCACAAAGTCCATCCCCTATTTGTCGAAGGGTTCAATGTGAACATGCAATTGGAGAGGTATTTCATCCCTAGGGGTTGGCCTACCCATTATTTGGCACTCATCACATTGATTGGTGTATTTGGATGCATCCTTGAACAACATAGGCCAATAATATCCAACATGGAGGACTTTGTATGCAATCCTTCTTACCACAAAATGTCATCCACATGGTTCATTGTGGAAAGCTTTGATAACTTCTAAAAATTTGTTTTGAGTAATGCATCTTATCACAATTTGATTAAGTCATATTTTAAACAGGAGGTCGTAAATCCATGATAAATATGCACTCTTTTCCATTACTATTTGCTTCTCTTAGGGTGAAATATCAAGGGATTTTCTACTAGTCGCCAAGTAATTGGCTATCTCTATATACCATGGTGTTTGGTTGTTGATGACAAAAATATGTTCATCTAGAAATTGGTCTTCTAGGGATGCATGATATTATGATATCAATATAGAAAAGAAACCTGCTACTACGCTATCTCTATAAGGTTTATATATGATGATGACATCAAAATCCTATAGGATTAAGATCCATCTAATGATTTTTCTACTAATTAGGGGTTTTCTCATTAAATATTGGATAGGTGCATGGTCCGTGTGGATGAAAACTTTGTAACCCATAATGTAGTGGTGAAACTTGTTGATGGCATGAACAACCACAAGGAATTCCTTCTCCATAACGATGCAATTAAGCTCATATTTGGCTAAATTATTACTAACATAATAGATGACATAAAATAATTTTCCATCCTTCTATCCCAAGACTATTCCAATCACGTTTTTGGATGCGTCAGAGTAAATATGGAATGGAACAACCCAATTTGGGCCTCGTAGAACTGGGGAAATAATAATATTTTCTTTTAATGCTTGAAAGGCTCATTCACAGTCTTCTTTCCAGATGAAAATTGCATCCTTGGAGAGCAGTGTGTGTAGGGGCTTAGTGATTTTTCTGAATTTGAATATGAATCACCTATAGTATCCAACGGAGCCAAGAAAACTCCTCACATATCTCTGCATATTAGGACTAGGTAGATCCTTAATGACTTCAATTTTATTTTTGTCCACCTTAATCCCTTTTGATGAGATGTGGTGTCCTAGAACTATTCCTTCTCACATCATCATGAAGCATTTTTCATTGCTAAGGGATAAATTATTTTCTTTGCATTGCTGGAGTGCTCATTCCAAATTAGTCATTGCTTCATCGAAGGTCTCATCGTAAATGGTGAAATTATCCATGTATACCTCCACTAATTCCCCCATCATATCTGAGAATATGTTCAACACCACCCTATAAAAGGTGGCTGGTGTGTTGCACAACCTGAAGGGCATGACTCTATAGGCAACCATCCCCCATGGATAAGTAAACACCATTTTGTCTTGGTCCTCTTATCCAATCTAGATTTGGTTATATCCATTAAACTCATCCAAAAAGGAGTACCTCCTCCCTAAAAATGTATCCAGAACATGATCAATGAAATATAGTGGAAAATGAACCTACTCCAAGCCTACACACAAGTCTTGCTCAAATATGCTCCAAGCCTACATAAGGATTGCTCAAAACTGCTCCAAGCCTACACACAAGGCTTTATTAAACCTATTCCAAGCCTACACATAAGGCTTACTCAAATATTCTTCAAGCCTACACAAGGCTTGCTCAAACCTGCTCCAAGCCTACACACAAGGCTTGCTTAAACCTACTCCAAGACTACACACAAGGCTTGCTCAAATATTATTTAAGCATACACAAGGCTTGCTTAAACCTGCTCCAAACCTACACACAAGGATAGATCAAATCTACTTATAAAAACCTCTTCTCAACTCTACTCCAATATGCTCCAATCCAACACACAAGGCTTGCTCAAATTTGCTCACCAAATATGCTTACTATCACTACTAAAACCTACTCATAAATCCTACTCAATCCATATCACATAACCTACTAAAATCTACCCCAATCCTACTCACAAGGCTTGGTCAATTCTACTCACCAATCCTTCTCAGATCACTATTCAAAACCTGCTCATAAAGCCTATGCAATCTAGCTTATAAAACCTGCTCAAACCTACTTCAAATATTCTCACAAGGCTTGCTCATAAAAACCTTGTATCAAATATACTCAAATATACTCATAAATCTTCTCAAAGATCCTCCTCAACCTACTCATAAAACCTGCTCAACTCTGTTCCAAAACTTGCATACAAAATTTATTTATCTATCTTGCATAATGATGTCATCAAGTGCTTTTATTTCAATGTGCTTTATTTAACTAAAGTAGTTTAGAAATATTCTACCCAAAATTAAGTTAACCTTTTGAACTTTTAGAGAATGATAAGCACTAATAAATGCTCAATGTGTTCTTCACATTTATTAAGTCTATCACTTTCACATGTCTCAAATTTATTGCATTGTAGCTCTAGTCTAGCACTTGATAACTAGGCTAGTTATTGATGAGTTACACCTTTACTTCAAGACCAATCACAATGCACAAGTCCTTATAATCTACTCACAATGTCAATTATGAATAATCCATGATTATGTTCTTTTGATCTACTCACAAAGTCAATTATGAACAATCCACAAGTCTGTTCTTTTCATCTTCTCACACAGTCAATCATGAAGATGCACAAATTTACTTCATAATACTTATCTATAAATATTGCATTTTTATTTCCAATATCACTCAAAAAAAATGCACAATTTTTCTCTCAAAATTGATCTATAAGTCTCATCAATTTGTTTCTAGTTTTAAACATAAACAATGCATAGGTTTACTCATAAATTTGATCTATGATATTTTTCAATTTCAATCCAAGTAGTGCTCAAACAATCAATCCTTATGCCTCCAAACATATGACAACTCAATATATTTTCTTCAACAAAAAACCACCTTGAGAAAGGAATTGGATTACCATACCTCTAAATCTACCTTGATGAAGATGTGCCTTCAAAATCTATCAAAATAATTTCCCTTTCTTGTGCCACTTCAAAAACTGGTTAGTAAATATTTCTTTCAAATCATCCACATTAAATCCCTTCTCAAAAAGATGTGCATATCAATACTTGGAAATAATGTTTTATAACTCCTTTTAGTCTCACAAAATAAATATTTTTGTAATTACTAAACCCTCAAATTTCCTCTTTTTGATGTGCCAAATATACAATTCAATATAAACCAAAATACACCTTATATATCCTAATTAAACATGCATAATCACAACTTTCAAATAAGACCCAAATAACCTTATTACAATATCAAATAATATTGTTACACCTTATGACTCCCTCTAGATCAAATTCAAAATAAAATATTTTACCCTTTTAATGCACAATGAGCGAAGTACCTTTTAAAAACAACTTTTAATCAAAATTTATTCATACCTTTCATAAGTGCACAAAATATTCTCTTTTGCATTACAAAAATTATTTGTAGCGATTTGATATTGCAACCTCTTAGCCCATGGTGCCCTAGTGCTAGCTAGGCATCCATATGGGCTACACCAATGGATAACAACAAAACTGTGCAACTTAACTCTAAAACCTTCTTTGCAAAAAAAAATTATGCCACCAAAATAGTACCCATGTGTCACCCACGTGAATCGAATTTGTGACCACCTCTCTCACAGTGCCTTAGCACTACCCAAATGACCAGTTGTGATAGTCTACCTAATGAAACCAAATATGCAGCCCTTATCTTCACTATGCCCTATACCAAAATTTGTGCCCCTTCTCCTCTATGATTCATTGTTTCAAAAAATACGAGCGGATATTGAAATGCACACACTCCAATTGCATTGGATTAATTTTTTATTTAAATACCTTTTACCTCCATGATCACATGATGTTGGTTCTCGAGAATTTAAAACATGCTTTATAAAAATTGGCACTATGCTTGTAACATTATATTATAATATTTAAAAATATTATAATACTACTTTTTAAACATAGGCCTTCAAACCTTTGTCCCAACTTATTTTAATTAAACCCCTTTGCCCCCTATTTAAACTTTTGGGATTATTTTAATATTTAAACCTAGCCTTATAATTTAAACCTTTGCTTTGTTTTCTCTTTTAAAACCTGTCCTGTATAATATTTAAAAAAATAAATATTATAAACCTTTTCTTTTCACCAATTTTCCTTGCTTTGAGATATACCTTGCCTTGCATAATTTTCCAACCATAGAAGAATATTTCTGCCTTGAATACCATGCAACCTTTTGACATCAACCCTTTGACATCAATGACCATGCACCTTTGACATCAATGACAACTCAATATAACTCAATATTTCCAACACAATCACTATCTATGTATCCAACAAGTTCAACCTAGTATTTTCTTGCATAAAATATTCCTTGGTCTTTGGTCCCATTGACATACAACAATATTATTTTACCTACTTGCAAGTTAGTGTTCTTTAGTATCTCCATAAATTTACTAATTAAACTAACTGTAAACATTAGGTCAGATTTATTTGTTGTTAAATACATGAGGCTTCCAACTAATCTTTTATAGAATGTTGGATCAACATTGTTGTTGCAATCATGCTTGCTCAATTTTAGACCTATTTCAATTGGAATGATAATAAGTTTGTTGTACTTCATTCTAAACCTATTCAAGACATATTTTGCATACTTGCATTGAGATATGAAGATACCATCTATACATTTGGTAACTTTAATAATGAGAAAATATTTCATCAAGCCCAAATCTATCATCTCAATCTCATACTTCATGGTATTTCTAAATTAATCAAACAACATATTATTGTCGCTATTATAAGTTTGATTGTACATCCAAGTATACTATTATCATATCTCCCTATGCATTGGTCTTAATAGAAAGAGTGTGCTCATATGGGAACATGATAAATCCATTCTCCTTAAAACTTGTATCAATGTGGCTATACCAAGCCCTAGGTACTTGCTTTAACCCATATAGATATTTCTTTAATTTCAACACCTTTCCTTCTTTCCCTTTTAGCTCATATATGGGTGACTAGTCTGTGTAATCTATTATTCAAACATTCAATTTGGGAAGGTAAATTTGTCATCCACCTAATACACTTTCTGCCCATTTTGTGCTATCAATACCAAAATTATTCTAACTATATTATATTTTGCTACAGGTGCATACACTTCATGGTAGTCAATGCTTTTGACATCGCCCCATGCATTAAACTTGGTTTTATATACCCATTTTACTCCAATAATTTTATTTTCTATTGGAAGATTCATTAGCTTCCAAGTATAATTTCTTTCTTCACCCATTTTCTATCTTTAATTGCATCTTAAAATAAAATATGATCACTCTTAGAAAATAAAGCCAAATCAGAATGTTCTTTATCTTCTATTTCATTTCTAGTTACATCATATATGCCTTGCAAGCTCATTATCTTTGTTGGTGTTCTGATGTTGGATATCATTCTTAAAAAATGTGGTGGACTTGATGATGAATAAGGGATGTTTCCCATAGTAGTACTACTACTTGAGGTTGATGGTTTATTGGTGTTTTCTCCATTCAAGCATTTTGACTCAATCCTTGTTGTCCTCTTTTGACAAGTCTTGGAATTCCAATTCCAAGCTTCATATTTCATGAACTTCATGTCTCTACTTGTGATTAACTTCTTTGTAATAAGGTTATACAATCTATAAGCCTTTGAATATTCACTATAACCAATGAAGATGTATATTTTTGTCTTATCATATAGATTTATTCTATTTTCATCTAGAATATATGCATATGTAATGCACCCAAAGACTCTAAAATGAACAACACTTGGTTTTTTGTTTTTCCTTTCCTTTTGTGGGATCATGTCCTTCACACTCTTTATGGGACACATATTTAGTAGATAAAAAACACATGCTAAAACTTCTTCCCATAACTCGTTTGGTAATGATTTGACCTTTAGCATGCTCCTTGCCATCTCCACTATTATCCTATTATTCCTCTCTACAACACCATATTATTGTTAGCATATTTCAATATTTTATTTGATTTATTATGATCCTAACAATCTTATATTGTTGGACATATTTTAGGCTCGTTGTTATTTATTATAACAACGCCTATTTTGGTCCCGGGTGGTTCCGTAACCTCCGGACTATTATTGGCTCCGAATGTATTATTTATATTTGGTCATATGAATGAGAATTAGTTCCAATGTTCACATGGTATCAGAGCAAACCTCCGCTCTCATTTTTGAATGATCTTGTAGCGGAGCTTTGATGATCAGGAGCGAAGCTTTGGAGGAGATTTTTTTTCATTGGAAATCTTTCTTCATTGGAAATCGTGGCAGAAGCTTTGGAGAATTTTTTATTCTCCATTAGAAATCGTGCTCGAGTGGGCAGTGTGAGACTCGGGTGATTCGACTTTGGAATCGGGTTCGACTTTGGAGAAAGTAATCCTAAAATTTTGGGATCGACAAACAAGGTGGATCGACCAACAAGTCAAAAGGTGGAAGGTCAAACAACCGAGCGCAAGGCAAGATCGAACAACAAGCACGAGTGCACAGTTGGCAGCCAACAAGGCGGCCAACCCCACGCGGGAGGAGAGCCCGTGCCCTCTCGGGGTAGCATCTCCCCAAGAAGAGATACTCCTAAGGGGAGTATAGGGTGTTATAAACACCTTAGAACTCCTAAGTCCCATCGATGTGGGATTTTGGGAGTAAAAACAAACTCACTGCACTCTGTCGCATACCCGTCATTCGGCCAAAAATGCGTCAAACCAGTTTGCCACCTGCTATTTTTTGTTAACTCTGGGAGCAGTGGATCTTGTTTCTGAGATTTTTCCTAGCTTCAACAGTAAAATTCGAGCAGATTGGCTGGATTAAAATCTTGATTTGGTCCTCGGATTTCATCCAGCGATCAAATCTATCTCCTAGAGGGCGTCACTGGCACTGTGAGTTGCAGCATTTTTTGAGCAGTTTTTGAGGTTTTCGGGTGTAGAGCTGTTCGAATCTAAGTGCTAAGAGCACTGTGAAGCAGAGGCGATCTGTTTCGGGAGTTTTTTTTGAGTGAAAAACAATTTTTTTTTTGCATATCATCGTCCGCCACCCGAACGCAGCCCGAGCGCCACTCGAAGCCGCCGCTCGAGCACCGCCCGAGCGCCACCCGAGCCGCGGTCGAGGTGGAGGCGCGACGTCGAAGAGGTTTTGGGCTCGTGGAGACTCCTCTTGTAGGAGGGCGCCCAAGATCCTAAGCGGATCAGCCCGCTAGCTCACGTGGTCGTGAGCTGAGCGGTTGGGCTCTGGGAGCCCTGAGGTCATGGGGTCAAAACCCGCCGACCCCCCCCTCGAACAAGGTAAAAAAAAATTAAAGTTATTTTTTTTAATTTTTTTTTCTAAGGTTAATATTTAATTTTTTAAATTATTATTTTTACATAGTTGAAAAGTTATTTTTTTTAATAATTTTTTACTATGAAGAATAATTTATTTTTTATTAACCTTAGATAAAAAAAAATTTAAAGATGCTTTAGAGAAATTTTTTTTAAGGGGGGGCACCATTTTTTTTTCAAAAATCAAGGGGGGAAAGAGAGTAATTTTTTGAAAAAGGTAATTTTGGCATTATTGTAAAGGTGCATTTTCGGTAGCACCCGACACCTAGTGGTTTATTTTTGTGGGCACTTTTATGTTGTATGTTGCATTTTTCCATTTTTTGCACTACTTCATTAAAAGTTAAAATCAAATACACTCCCTAAGTCCCTCGAAATAATTAAAACCCATCCGTGCAATTTATTGCACTACAACGTTCGGTATTTGTGATACCTCTGGCCAGCACTTACAGGTAAAGCTATCGTGATTGCGCTACTGTATCCGCCACCTAATATAGCTACCAAAATGACGTCTGAGCTTGTTCTCTATCAATCGTCGAGGAGATATAAGTTTACCATTTTGCTATTTTTTTACTCCATCCATTACCCCAATCGCTCTCGTGTTTAGGCTTAAATCCAGATGAAAGTTCGGATATCCAAAGTGTTTAGGGGAAGTTACGCCCCACGCATGCGTATTGAAGGCTTTCTAAGGTCGGTGCCATCAAACGAGGTGATTCCCTTTCAGTACCGCCTAAGTACCACGTATCGTATAATCATTAAAATTACCTACAGTCTCCCTCACGTAAGGGCGGGTAATTTTTCTGGTTTTTCAAAATACCTATAGTCTCCCTCACGTAAGGGCGGGTATTTTGTATGGTATAATGGCCTAGACATTAAGGTATATCGAAGGGGGGACCATTTGGTGATATAAGGAACCTTCACAATGTCTACAAAATTAATGACTGATGCTCATCAGTTGTTGAAAGGTCCTAACTATACACCATGGAAAAATAAGATGAAGGCAATCCTCGAAATGGATGACTTATGGGATGTTGTATCTGGCACAACAACAAGACCTTCATCTGCTTCAGGAACTACAACTCCATCTGCTGATCAGAAAGACTTTGACAAGAAAGATAGTAAAGCAAAAGTGCTCATCTTGCTTGTTGTGTCTGATACAGTTCAACCCCACATTGTTGACTGTGAACATAGTAAAGAGGCATGGGATGCCCTTAAAACTATATATGAGGGAAATAATGATTCCACCATTCTATTTCTTCAATCTCAATTACACAGTCTGAGCATGAAACAGGGAGAGACAGTTGAACTCTTTCTTTGCAGAGTGTCTGAATTGAAAGCAAAGTTGAATTCTTTGGGAGAACCTGTTGATGACAAGCTCCTTACCCCAATTGTATTGAGAGCTTTACCTGATTCTTATAGGGTGTTGATCACTTCCCTTCAGGTGTCACAATGAAAAGTTACCTTTGTTGAGTTGGTCAATATGCTTCAAGAAGAAGAGGCATGCCAACTTCAGAGAGATGATTCTTCTAACACAACCCTCTATTCCAACAGGAAGGGTTATAAGAAGAAGGGTAATTTTCAGAAAGGAGGGAACTCTCAAAAATATTCAAAAGGGAAAAAACCTCAACAAACTAAGAGGTATTGCAAAATATGTGACAAAGAGGGTCATGATACAAATAGATGTTGGCACAAGAATAAGCAACCAAAATAGAAAGGCCAGAACAAACCACAAAACAAGAACAAGCAACCAAAGGTGAATGTTGTTGTTGAGGAATCTGACTCAGATTCTGAGTGGGCACACAAGGTGCTCATGACTACCACAGCCTCCAAGCAGATGGATCCTATTTGGTATGTCGATTCTGGCGCTAGTAAGCACATGACTAGCGACAAATCATGGTTTGAGTCCTTTGAGGCCAAAGAGGGCAAACCTATCACTATTATCGATGATAAAACCTATAAGGTTCAGGGAGAAGGTACAATTTTAGTCACTCTTCCTAATGGCAAGTGTCATATTGACAAAGTTCTCTATGTTCCAGGATTGGCGAACAATTTGTTGTCAGTCACACAAATTTTGGACAAGGATATGGTTGTCAACTTTAGTGTTGAGGGAGGCAAGAAGTGTTGTTCTATTACCAGGAGGGGTAAGAACATTGCAACCGCTTCATATAAGCATGGCTTATTTGCCTTAGATGCTATCTCTACTCCACATGTCACCATGACAGTCTCTACAAAGGAGGCAACATCTCTATGGCACAAGAGATATGGGCATCTTAGTTCTAGCTACTTACTTGAGCTAAGTAAGTATGAGATGGTAAAGGGTCTTCCTTCCCTTTCTTCCATCTTGCCAGTGTGCTCTGATTGCTTGGCAGGAAAGCAGCATAGAGTACCTTTTGAGAAAATCTCTACAAGAGCCAAGAAACCTCTGGAGTTGATTCACACCGATCTGTGCGGTCCTTTCACACCCATTAGTAGTGGGGGGAAGAGGTATTTTCAGTTGTTTGTGGATGATTACTCACGTAAGATGTGGGTGTTCTTTCTTCATCTAAAATCTGAAGCATTTGGTTTCTTCCAACAATTCAAGAAATCTGTTGAGAAGGATTCAGGGACTTCTATCAAGACCCTCCGCTCAGATCGAGGGGGGGAGTTTACCTCTAAATAATTTTTAGCATTCTTGACTGCACATGGGATCAAGATACAGTTAACTACTGCTTATACTCCTCAAAAAAATGGTGTTGCTGAAAGGAGGAACCGTTCCATCATGGAAATGGTTCGTTGCATGCTCACAGGAGCTAGTCTTGAGCAACAATATTGGGCAGAAGTTGTCACCACAGTAGTATACCTGTTGAATAGGGCACCCACAAAGGCCCTACAAGGAATGACTCCACAGGAAGCTTGGAGTGGTCGAAAACCCTCCATATCTCATCTACGCATTTTTGGGTGTAATGCTTTCATGCACATACCGAAAGAGAAAAGGAAGAAGCTAGATGAGAAGACATTGAAGTGTATTCTTCTTGGCTATGATGAGCACTCTAAGGGTTATCGTTTGATAGATCCCTTGACCAAGAAGATTCATGTCAGTAGAGATGTTGTTTTTGATGAGGCTTTCACATCACAAAGCACATCATATGTATACCTAGATCTTGTGGAAACTAAAGTTGAGAAGTCCCCTTCGTCACCAAATACTGGAGGTCCTTCGACTTCTTCATCTTCTTCATCACCACAGAAGAAGAATCCAAAATGGTATACAAATACAATCAGAGACTCCAAACTATCCACTCCACCAGATTTGACTTTGGATAGACCTCGTACTCACAACATGGCTCGACATCAAAGAGCAGCAGTAGAGATTACTGGGGTTGATGATCTTTGTCAATATTTTGAGGAACTTTCTGTTGATCAAGAGAAACAAATAGAGGATATGGATATAGATGATGACAGGGTGTTTATGTCTTCAGTGAATGAACATGAACCTACTTCTGTACAAGATGCCCTTAGTGAGCCAAAATGGAAGGCTGCTATGGATGCTGAGTATAAGTCTCTGATGAAAAACAAAACTTGGAAGCTTGTCGATCTGCCACATGGAAAGAAGCCCATAGGCTGCAAATGGGTGTACAAAGTCAAGTACAAGGTAGATGGGACAATTGATAAGCATAAGGCCCATCTTGTTGCAAAGGGCTATGCTCAAAAGGAAGGCATTGACTACGAGGAAACTTTTGCACCTACTACTCGGATGACCACTATTCGAGTTCTTTGTGCTATGGCAGCACAATATGGGTGGAAAGTTCACCAAATGGATGTCAAGAGTGCTTTTCTGAATGGTGATCTCCAAGAGGAAGTCTACATGACTCAACCTGAAGGATTTGAAGTGGAAGGCCAAGAGCAAAAAGTGTGCAAGTTGGTCAAATCCTTATATGGTTTAAAACAAGCTCCTCGAGCTTGGTATATAAAAATGGATAATCACCTCCTACAACATGGATTTAAGAGATGTCCATCAGATGCAAACCTCTATTTCAAGAAACAAGGTTCTGAGATAGTGTTGCTTGTACTCTATGTTGATGATCTGCTCATTACAGGGAGTTCAGAAACTATGATCTCTACTGTCAAAAGAGACTTGTGTAAATATTTTGAGATGATAGATCTCGGACTTCTCCATTACTATCTTGGTCTGGAAGTGAACCAGAAGGAGCACTACATCAAAGTGTCTCAAAAAAAATATGCCAAGACACTGTTAGAAAAATATCGCATGACTGATTGCAAGCCAATGGCAACACCGATGGAATCCGGGCTTCAGTTATCGTGATATGATGATTCACCTCAGGTAGATGGTACTCTCTATCGACAGCTGATTGGGAGTCTCATATATCTGACCAATACTAGGCCAGATATCGTATTTGCTGTCAACTATCTTTCGAGGTTCATGCAGGAACCTAAGACTACTCACTAGAAAGTAGCAAAATGAGTTCTTCACTATGTCCGTGGCACAATGGAATATGGCCTAGAATACAAGAGGAACAACAAATTCTTCTTACAGGGATACACGGACTCAGACTATGTCGGGTCATACGATGATCGTAAATCAACTTCAGGATATTTGTTTCATCTTGGATCCGGTCCTGTCTCTTGGCACAACAAGAAGCAATAGGTGGTTGCTATCTCATCAACAGAGGCAAAATATCGCACCGCACGTGAAGCTGTGTGCGAAGTGATATGGTTGCATCACATTTTGACAAGTATGGGTCTTCCATCAAAATCTCCAATACACTTGTTCTGCGACAACCAGGGTGTTTTGAACCTTGTTAAGAATCCAGTGCATCATGAGAAAACCAAGCACATTGATACACAATGCCACTTCATTCGAGATGAAGTACCAAGGCACCAAATTCAGCTTCAGTTCATCTCCACCAATGCACAAGTTGCAGACATTTTCACTAAGGCACTTGCACGTGTCAAATTTGAATTGTTTCGCAACTCTCTATGTATTGCAAAATGATGTAAGCAGGGGGGATGCTAGTATAGCTAGTAGTTATAAGTTTACTCAAATATTGTAATAAGGGGGGATGTTAGCATATTTCAATATTTTATTTGATTTATTATGATCCTAACAATCTTATATTGTTGGACATATTTTAGGCTCATTGTTATTTATTATAACAACGCCTATTTTGGTCCCGGGTGGTTCCGTAACCTCCGAACTATTATTGGCTCTGAATGTATTATTTATATTTGGTCATATGAATGAGAATTAGTTCCAATGTTCACAATTATTGTGTGTATTTAGTTGTGAATTATATTAGTAATCCGTATTATTTGTAGAAGTTATAAAATTTATTGGAGATATACTCACATCCTTAATCTAATATGAGAGTCCTCATATATTAGCCACTCTTCTTTTCAACCAATGCTTTGAACTCTTTAAATTTTCCAAATGCACTTGGTATTTTTTTAGGGGGTATACCCATGTATTATGACTAAAATCATATATAAAATTTAATAAGTATTAATTTCTAGCAAATGAACTAGTTTGCATAAGCCCACATATCTTTGAATGCACAAACTCTAATGGTTGTGAACATCTCCATGATTTTTTTGTAGGGAATGAATCCCTATGTTGCTTTCCTACAAGAAATCCTTCACATTCTTGATTGGGTTTCTCTATGAGAGGAAATTCCCTCACCATATGCTTTTTGTGTAGAAAATTCAAGCCACTGAAGCTCAAGTAACCAAATCTAAGATATTGCAATCATGTAGCATTCTTTACAACTGCACTAAATGAGAGCAACATTTCACATTGAATTTTTAAAGGAAACATGTTCTTGGTCATGGCCACATTTTCTATGATCCTATATTCTTTATCTATAATTATGTAGGATCCATTTTCAAAATACATTATGTGCTCCTTTTTCACAAGTTGTCTAATGCTCAATAGATTATGTTTTAGCCTAGGCACATAATGCACATCAATGATGCATTTTTCCCTTCTTATTTTATATAGATTATAATCCTCCATTTTCCCATGAAAGATACCTTGTTGTTATTTTCCATATTCATCTTAGAATTGATGGTTTCATCTAGCTATTAGAATATTTCTCTGTTTCCATACATGTGGTTACTACAACCACTAACAAGATACCATACATTCTTTTGGCTTTCTTCATCAACACCAAAATTTAATATCATAGACCCATAAGCATATTTGTTTTCATTCTTATTATCATTGGTATAGTGGGTTTATCACTTATTTTCCTTAGCCATATTCTTTCTACACTCATAACTATAATGGCCAAATTTCTTGCAATAATAAATTTGGTCTTCGGATTTATCATATCTTTTGTTTGATCCTCCTTACTAATTTTTTTTGTTGTATTTTCCTCTTGGTTGATGAAAATTTCGTTTGGATTCTCCTTTTTTGGAGTAGTTTGTTCTTCCTTCTCTCTCACGGCTTCTGCCACCTCTACCACTATTGTTCTATCCTCTTATTCCTTGAGAACTTGAGACTATATACTAGGATTTCTCCCTTCTACTATTATCTCTAAATGAGACCTATGGCTCAAATGCCTACTCCTATGAGGACTATGATGTCATGTTCAATATCTACTCATATTTTTGTAGAGAACCCATGAGCTCATCCACTAAAAGGGTTTTTAAGTCCATTGGTTCTTCAATGGCTATGACAATTGAGTCAAACCTTACTAGTAGGATTACCAATACCTTCTCCACTATTATTTGGTTCTTAATATTCTTCCCATTCATCTTCATATGTTTTATAATACTCATTATGTAGGTAAAAAAGTTTCTCATGGACTCTTATTGAATCATATTTAGATTTCAAAACTCTCTTTTGAACATCTATAACCTTACCAACTTCACTTTGTTAGTACCTTGGAAGGAGTTGACTAAAATTTCCCATGCCTTCTTTGATTTGGTTGCTACAACAATTTAGGTTAAGATGGTCTCCTCAACTACATACACAATGTAGAACATGAATTTTGGTCCTTCAACAAATATTTCTCATCTTGAGAAAGAGTACTCAATGTTGTTGCATCTATGGGTTCTAGATACCCATTCTCCACTAGGTACCAATGCTCCTAAGATCAAAATAGTATCTTTATTTGGATACTCTAGTAATTATAATTTTTACCATTGAATCATGTGATTTCAAGTTTTAGATTATTTCTAATACAAGCCATTGTTTCTATAGATCTAAAATACCCACTAATGGCTCAAGATCTAATACTGATTTGAAACCAAAATATAACTTGGGGCCTAAGAGCTTTTTTATGCATGATTCATGATGTCAAAAGTGTACAAATCTAAAACTACATAAAACTAGGATTGCACAAATCTAGGACATTCAAAAATTTAGGCTTACAATGTAACAAACCTCCTAGCATGACTATTATGTAATTTATGTACAACGAGATTGATGACCTGTACTTTACTTTTTGCTCCTAGAAGTGGTACTGCTAATGGTTTTTGTGATTGTAGGATCAAGTAAACTCCTTTTATGGGCAGATAAAATTTGATTGAATAAGGTAAAATAGAATATTATGGTGGTGTGAAATATCACCACAACTCATGAGTATATGGAAGCTCGCACAATTGCATTCATATAGGTGCATTTGGAATGGTTGTTTTGCATAGTGTGTATGCCTTGTTTTGACTATATATTTGTTGTTTGACAAAATTCATAAATATATTAACCTTTTATGGAAAGGAAAGTACCAAGGTAGGGGAATTATTCTCTTCTGATGGATGGAAACATTAGATTACCAATAAGGGAAGCAGAATTAGAGGTATAAATCAATTTAATGATTTAAATAATTATTTAAATGCTTGATTTTGAATTTTATAATTATTTATAAAATAGTATAAAATTTAATTATTAAATAAGGATAAAGTAAATAAATTAAATAAATATTAAAATAAATAAAATTAACTCTTTTTAATTTTAGTGCACGTTGTCTTAATATGATGGCTTTTTTCAAAAATCTCAAAGTGGAGTTACCACATGGTGAAATGGGGAAGTGGATAATGGCATGTATCACCATATATTTGGGCATGTTCCATAATATTGGATATAAGATAAAATAGAAGAGAATACAAGGAGATTGAGAGGCTGGAGAGAAGCGTCGATGGAAGGAGAAAGGAAAGAAAAAAAAGAGGATTGGAAAATTTGAGCAAATTATAGGTTGGATCTGCCTAGTTTAGTCTTTATTAGGTCAAAATATAAATGCGTGTGAATGGTTGTGTGATTTAATGGAAATATGTTTTATTATTATTATCTACCTAAATAATGAAACGTATTTCATTGAATATTTGATTATTGAACCGAATATTGTGCTTACGCTCAGAATGTTTTTTGCATAATTTGTAAATGTTCTCTCTCTTCATGATTGGTACTCATCATATGTCCTAAGTTAGAAAAAAAAATATTTCATATTCTATGCATTCCATATAGCCTAGCTTATGCTTATGTTAGCATATCTATTCTTGGGCTACAAGATAATTGAGTAGTAAAAGTTGTCTGACTTTGTTATATGGGTGTTGTTATCGTGGTTGCTCACAAGACGTAGGTGTATGTCTTTTTGCCTAAGGAATTTTTTATTTTTTTTGTTAAGACCTTGCTTGTAGCTACTAATAGATATTATGTCCATCCAATTATTTTAACAACAATATAATTATTGATGCCTCTCTATTGTTGAAAATGCTATGTGAATGTTTTTGACATGTATATATTCATCGATGAAATATGACTTTAATTGATGAATGAAAATTGCTTGGGGAAATGTGTGAGTGTCTATTTATAGACATATATTTACCATTGGATGTATTGTTTTGTTTGACATATGAGACTTGTTTGGTGAAATATGTATATTAAGTTGTATTCTTAAAAATAAAAGACTTTAGGCTTGCATTTCATAAAAACTCAATCCGTTTGATCCCTCAAATATACTATACAAATATCTAGATGTTAGCCATGTTGAAGAAACAAGAATGCATCAAGCAACGATGTGATGAATACCCTAGGATAGGCATCAGAGATAGAAATCTAGACTAATGTTAGGTTATTAATAGCTGAACTCGGGCTGCTTGAGGAAGACCCCTATTGTGTTTCAGTAAAGAGTTTATTTCAAATATTCAAATATTAGTTGAAATCCTATGATAGTTTCAAAGAGTTGTGCATGTATGTAAAATAATGAACAAATGGATTTATTAAGGAAATGCACTCAACATAATGATTTATTTATTGGGGCCCTCACTTATCCCACTATGAGTAAACCCTTCATAAATTTATTTTATTAAATAATGGTAAACCTGTAATGATAAAGTAAAAGGAATTTACATTACGTCCTCTCAGAATTAAATATCAAACATTTTCACTTTCGAAAAATATGATAGGACTTATTGATACGTTGCCTTCATTGTGCTTTGTTTTGTGAATTAAATCACTTTATTATTTTTTAAGAAGAGAAGTTGTAGAGTTTTATGATGTTTCACGTACATAGATGCTACATGCATGTATAAATAAAGTATTAAACTCTCTCATTTCTTTTATAAACCATATGAAAAAGGATTCTTTGGAATTGGAAACATAAAATATCCTAAAGTAAACCCCTATGTAAACTAAAGGAGCTTGATAAAAATATTTATAGTTACGTTCTAATTGAGGTCCTTTCCTAAAACTCCAGTAGAAAATTCATTCACATGTTTTTACAAACTTCCTCATAAATCGAAAGAAAATCTAATATGTTTAGTCACAAACTATAATGAGTTAGTTAGCTTATTAACGTTGGAAATTTGAGTTAATTTGAGGCATTTTATGTTTTCATTGATGTCACATGGATCATTGATGTCACATGGATCACATTTGGTTTTTGTGGCCAAAATATTTCATAAATAAGAATTTATGATATTTTGGAAAGCATGGCTATTTATAGGGTTATAATGAAAACCAAGGCAAACAATATACAAGGTTTTATTTAAAACCATGGTGGGCTTATGTGGAAAGGACTTTTCTTAAAATCCAAGTTGGAATTTTGTTTCATCGAAAAAGGACCTCCGGTGATGAAGATATTAAAGTTTAAATTAATGGAGGCCCAACCTATGTGCAATTAATGGAGGTTGGAATATATATATATATATATATATATATATATATATATATATATATATATATATATATATATAATACATAATAAAAGGTTTAAATTTATTTCAGAAAGTGGGCATATTATATATCATCAGAAACCTTATTTCGAGGGCTATTTGACTAACTTATTTAGAAGGAGAAATAATGTGTGTGTAAAGATATATTTCTGATTTTGTAAAGGGGTTTCAAAAGTGAAGTTTGCCTTGTTCTTTTTCAAGAGGTGACAAGGTATGCAATATTGTGATTTATTTTATTTTATGGTATAAGTGGTTTTGGGAGTGAAAAGGTTATGCAATTTTTTGATTTATTTTATTTTATGGTACAAGTGGTTTTAAGAGAGATAAGGAAGTTGTGCAATTAAAGGCCTTGGTGATGAGTATTAAAAAGTGGAGTAATGTTGATTATTTTATGATATACTAACCCTTGTGAAGATTGACAAAAGAATTTTGTGATTGTGGCAGATTTACAAGGAGGTTTTTTCATATTCATAAAATGTATGGGCACATTATCCTATTGATTGTTTATGGTGGTTTATTTCTGAAATATCATTGGAGGGAAAATTATTGTTTGTGGTTTCCTTTTCGAAAGTGGTTGGTTGAATGTATCAAGGTTTTCTGAATTGAGAGTTGTGTATAAACGTTGTCTGATAAGCATAGCTTTTGAAGCCCATTGGTTGTGAAAGATCTTGATTTAGAAAATAACAACAGTATCATTGTTATGTGAGATTTGTGGTTGAGCATTGTTGGAAACATTTGATTTGGTTGATACATACTTGGACTAGGGTTGTGTGAAAAAGAGTTGTTCCTTGTGATGATTGGGTGAGTTTATTTTATTTAGCCTAGTCAAGTGATGTGTGAAGTGATTGTTCAAGTTCTATAAAATAAACTATTAGATAATTCTATGTTGAGTTGAGATTAATGTTAGAACATATTGAGTCCCTAACAATTATCTTTATGGTTCTATAAGACTTGAATTCAGTTGAGGTTGATTTGAGTTGAGAGTGAGATTAGAACATATTGAGTCTCTAACAATTCTCTTTATGCTTCTATGAGTTGATTTGAGTTGAGTTGATATTTATTTGGGTTGAGAGTGAGATTAGAACATATTGAGTCTAAAAATTCTCTTTATGCTTCTATGAAGTTAATTTGAGTTGATATTGTCATTCATTATTGTCATTTTGAGTACTACTTGAGCATGATTGATTGAGCCTTTGAGAAGGCCTTTGGGATATATTTGAGGACAGTGTTGGGACATATTTGAGGATAGTGTTTGGAAAAGTTCTTAGTGAGCTTGTTTGAGCATTTTTGGACAAGTTATTTGTGAGCTTGTTGAGAAGTTTTGGACAAGTTTTGTGTGATCTTGTTATTCAAATTTTAATAGGTTCTGGGTGATCTTGTTATTTAGAATTGGACAAGTTATGTGTGAGCTTGTAATGTAGGTTCTATGTGAGCCTATTGAGTAGGTTCTTAGTGAGCCTATTGATAGAACTTTGGAGGTAACAAAGTATAGATGATAGAGTCTCAATGGATAGAGACCCAAAAACCAACACAATTGAAGACAGATCTGAGTGAGGAGTCTTCAAGTGGAGATAGGTCCACCAGTCAGTGCAACAAAGATACAAAGTCTTCTAGAAGATCACATAGCCAAATAATAATGGAAATAGTGGAAGAGATCCATGAACTTGATATTAGGGGATTAGCATCTCCTTTGGATAGAGATCCATAAACATTGTAATTGGGAGTGATTCCCAAAGATATTTATTGAGAAAGTTTTAGTAAAATATTTTCTTCGTGGAGTAGCCCACATTGGGTGAACCACGTAAATTGTGGTGTCTCTATTGTGTATGGTTTTTGTGCATTGCTTTGATTACTATTGTTGATACTGTTTTCTTTACACAACATAATATTTATTTGGAAGAAAAAGTAAAAAGTAGTCTTATACTATTGACCCCCCTCTTAGTATAAGCTTGTGTTCTTAAATTGGTATCAGAGTGGGTTCCTTCGGAAAGGCTAACAACTTGAGGGTAGATTATACAAGAACACATATGGCTTCATAAAATGGATTATCTTCAAATAAGGCTCCATTGTTTAACTAACAATTATGCTTTCTAGAGCATGCGGATGAAGAACTATTTGATATCATAAGGATATGAGGTATGTCAGATGGTTGAAAAAGAGTATATGATTGAAGGTGATCCCGAGGAAGATAAAACTACCAAGAAATTGGTTGAGATCAATGCGAGAGCAATGAATTGTATTTTGAGTGGGCTACATGAGATATATTTTGCAAAGGTAATGGTATGTACTTCAGCTAATGAGATGTGGACCAAGTTGAGAAATACGTATGAAGGAGATTCCAAGGTAAATTTGACAAAACTACAAACTCATAGAAAAAGATTTGAGGAATTGAAAATGGAAGATTATGAAGATATTGCAATGTTTCTACTTTGATTTTATGAGATTACTAACACCATGAGATGCCTAGGTTTTGAGATGAAAGAATCAAAAGTTACTCAAAAGTTTTTGAGATCACTTCCCATTAAATATGATTCTAAGGTTTCAGCAATAGAAGAGACAATGGATATCAACAATCTAACAATGGAAGGATTGCAAGGTACTCTCATAGCTTATGAGATGAGGGTAAGTAAGCATCAAGATCCAATAAAAGAGATTGCATTCAAGTCTTCAGTAAAAGATAAAGGGAAAGTTTTAGAAATAGATAGAGTTTTAGAAAATGATGAAGAAGCTAACTTCATCAAAATAAATAAGGACTCAAGGAATTTCAGAGATATAAGGAAAGTTAGGTGCTACAAGTGTGGTGATCTTTGTCACTATTCATGTAAGTGTCCACATGAAAAAAATAGTAATGATGAAAAATAGGGCCACAAAAGAAAAGAAGATGGAAAGCACAAGCATGACAAAGATAACATATACAAGCAAAAAAGGTATGAGAAGAAGAAATTTTTTTGTAAGGCAAAGAAGTCTTACTACATTGTAGAGGCAAGTGATAGCTCAGATCATAGTGATAGAGACAAATCATAAGATGAAAAGGAAGAACATCTATTTCTAGGAATATAAGGTGAAAAAAAACAGTGCTTTTTATGTGGTCAAAGAGATCACAAATCAGGATATTGCAATGGTTTCAGTGAAAGTGAAGATGAGATGACAATCAAGGAAAAATGCATGGTCAAAGAAATCTTGAGATATTATTTTCTATAGAAGATAATTGACATCGAATATAAAGAAGGATTTTTATATGGAAGAAGAGATGTAGAAGAAGATCATTCACTCCAAATAGAAGAAGTCTCATTTTTGGTAATAGAAAAGGAAGAGGATGAGCCAAGTAAACAAAAATCAGAAATCAAAAGGCTAAAATAAGAATACATGAATCTAGAAAACAAGATTTGAATAGATGTCAAAATTAGATAACTACTTCAAACAATCAGTAATCTCAGAGTAGAGGTTCAAAATGTAAAAAGGATAGAAGAAAGGATGAATGAATAACTAAGGGTAACCATGGTAAGACATGATACATTAGATGAAAATATTCAAAAAGGAGTGGAAACTTATTTTAATGCTATATATTACTTCCAAGAAAAACCACACTCAAAAGGAAAGGTGATGCAGGAGCATCCAGTGGCAGCACAACAATCTTGCATCAACAAAAAAAAATAAAACAAAAGAAACAAGAAAAATGTTCTAAGTGTTGAAAGGTGTCGTGATATCACGGCATAAAAGGTGTCACGATATAGCGACGTATTTTGAATTTTTTTTGTAGTGCCAGAAAGTGTCGCAAAATCGTGACATAACAGATGTCACAAAATCACGACGTATTTTGAAAAACTTTCGAAGTGTCGGGGAGTGTCGCGAAATCGTGACATAACAGATGTCGCGAAATCACGATGTATTTTGAAAAGCTTTCAAAGTATCGGGACGTGTCACGAAATCGTGACATAATAGATGTCGCGAAATCACGACGTATTCTGAAAAGCTTTCGCAGTGTCGGGAAGTGTCACAAAATCATGACATAACAGATGTCACGAAATCGTGACGTATTTTGCAAAACTTTCGAAGTGCCGAAAGGTGTCATGAAATCGTGACATAACAGATGTCGCGATATCACGACGTGTTTTAAGCAAAGCAAGAGCAAAAGGAAAGTGTCACGATATCGCGACGTGTTTTAAGCAAAGCAAGAGCAAAAGGAAAGTGTCGCGATATCGCGACATAGAAAGTGTCGCGATATCGTGACAAGTTTAAACAAAATCCGCGGGCAAAGGAAAGTGTCGCGATATCACGACACATTGGCAAACAAGGACAAAAGCCGAAAAAGTGTCGCGATATTATGACATATTAACAGAGAATGACCAAAATTGGAAAAATGTCGCGATATCACAACAGTTGGACTAAGTGGCAAAATTTTCATGTTTTCGCGACCCGGCTAGGAAAGAGAAGAGCGGATTGAAGATATGTCGCAATATCATGACATGCTACTTTTTTACGGACCATTACAAAACGACATTTGATAGTTCTAGAAGTAATTATGGTAGTTCTAGGGGACCGTTGCAGCGGTTACAGGGATAGTTAGGAACGACGGTTGCAGCAAGAACCTATCATTATAAAAAGAGATTGTTCGAAGGATTGAGCAGGCTGGAAAGACAAAGATTAAGACTGTGAATTTATTTTATTTCTATACTTTGTAAATCTTTCCATGTTCTCTGAATAAAATTGAGTTTTCTCTTGCTATTAAATTTGGCTCCCCATAAAAAGGAAGTTCTAAAATATGAAAGCAAGGAAGCATCTAAGATTTGTGAAGAAAGTTCCAAAGTTCCTATGGATCCAAATATTTAGTTTGGTTCTTGTTTTGAGATAGGTGTATCAAGCTCAAAGGGAAAAGAAATTATTGAAGAGAAAGGAAAGAAATAGGTTTTAGATGCTACAAAGAAGGTTCAAGAATGCAATGCACAAGTTGAGGATGATCATAAGGATAATTTTCAAGAAAGGTATGAGGAACCAAGGCATGAACAAAGTTATTTTCAAGGATATTATTTTTCTTGTAATGGATTTGGACACAGGGCTATACACTGCAGGGTTTATGGATCAAAGAAGTTTAATTTTGCTAGAAGAAACTTCAAGGGAAGAAAGTATGGTTTTCAGGTATATTGCTTCTCATGTAACATGATTGGTCATAGATATTTTCAATGCAAAGTAAATGAGCAACATGGTTTTGGTTTTAGAACTACACAATTTAGAAGTCATGGTCATAATGGTCATGAAAAAAGCTTCACAATACAAGGTTCAAGAAAGGAATGAATATGGAAATTATTTCAAAAATAATTTTAGAACATGGGCACCAACCAAAGGCTACAATATCAAGTGTTTTAATTGCAATAAATTTGGGCATATTTCAATATGGTGTAGAACTCAATTTCAAACAAGTTCTAGATAAGAAGATCAAGTAATTCATCAAGAGAAGGATATCAGAAAAACATGGAAGGAAGTTGACAGAGGAAAGAAACAAAGTGATATGGGAGTAAAAGTACTCGCACCCCAAAATTAATCACCTCAAAATAGAATGGGGTGAGGGGGGCTAAGCTTAAGAGTCATATATTTTAGCCCCTTAGGTGTCCCTTTTGCCATTGATATCAAAGGGGGAGAGATTTGAGTAAGGGAGAGAGCATGGAGTTAGGGGGAGAAACCTCTAAAGAGATTATTTATTTAGGAGGAGTAGCCTCCAAAGAGAGAATTAAGTTAGGGGGAGCAACCTCCAAAGATATTATTGAGTTAGGGGGAGAAGCTTTGATTCTCAGAGATGGTTTTTGCAGTGATTGTGGTTTTTGCTTTAGAGGTGTTGCCATAAATGAAAAAAGGATATATTGTTCTAAAATTGAGTTAATTTGATGTATTTTATGTTGTCATTTATGTCACATGTATCATTGATATCGCATGGATCACATTTGGTTTTGGTGGCCAAAATATTTCATAAATAAGCATTTATGATATTTTGGAAAGCATGGCTATTTACAAGGTTTTTATGAAAACCAAGGCAGGCAAAATAAAAGGTTTTATTTAAAACCATGGTGGGATTATGTGGAAAGGAATTTTCTTAAAATCCAAGGTGGAATTTTGTTTCATCAAAAAAGGACGTTCGGTGCTGAAGATGTTAAAGTTTAAAGTTTAAGTTTAAATTAATGGAGGGCCGACCTATGTGCAATTAATGGAGGTTGGCATATATATATATATAAAGGTTTCAACTTATTTCGAAAAGTGGGCATATTATATATCATCAAAAAGCTTATTTCAAGGGCTATTTGAATAACTTATTTAGAAGGAGAAATAATGTGTGTGTAAAGATATATTTCTGATTTTGTAAAGGGGTTCCAAAAGTGAAGTTTCTCTTTTTATTTTTCAAGAGGATTAATTCTTTCATGAGGTGACAAGGTATGCAATTTGGGAGTGAAAATGTTATGCAATGTTTTGATTTATTTTATTTTATGGTACAAGTGGTTTTAGGAGAGATAAGGAAGTTGGGCAATTAAAGGCCTTGGTGATGATTATTGAAAAGTGGAGTAATGTTGATTATTTTGTGATCTACTAACCCTTGTGAATATTGGCAAAATAATTTTGTGATTGTGGAAGATTTACAAAGAGGTTTTTTCATCTTCATAAAAGGTATGGGCACATTCTCCTATTGATTGTTTATGGTGGTTGATTTCTGAAATATCATTGGAGGGAAAAGGATTGTTTGTGGTTTCCTTTTCTAAAGTGGTTGGTTGAATGCTTCAAGGTTTTCTTAATTGAGAGTTGTGTCTAAACCTTGTTTTATAAGCATAGTTGTTGAAACCCATTGGTTGTGAAAGAACTTGAGTTAGAAAATAACATGAGTATCATTGTTATGTGAGATTTGTGGTTGAGCATTGCTAGAAACATTTGAGTTGGTTGATACATACTTGGACTAGGGTTGTGTGAGAAAGAGTTGTTCCTTGTGATGATTGGTTGAGTTGAGTTGATTGAGCCTAGTCAAGTGATGTGTGAAGTGATTGTTCAAGTTATATGAAACAAACTATTCCATAATTATATGTTGAGTTGAGATTAAGGTTAGAACATATTGAGTCTCTAACAATTATATTTATGGTTCTATAAGACTTGAATTGAGTTGAGGTTTATTTGAATTGAAAGTGAGATTAGAACATATTGAGTCTTTAACAATTCTCTTTATGCTTCTATGAGTTGATTTGAGTTGAGTTGAGATTGATTTGGGTTGAGAATGAGATTAGAACGTATTAAGTCTCTAACAATTCTCTTTATGCTTCTATGAAGTTAATTTGAGTTGAGATTGCCATTCATTGTTGAGTTCATTTTGAGTACTACTTGAGCATGATTGATTGAGCCTTTGAGAAGGCCTTTGGGACAGATTTGAGGACAATGTTGGGACAGATTTGAGGATAGTGTTTGTACAAGTTCTTAGTGAGATTTTTTTAGCAAATTTGGACAAGTTTTTGGTGAGTTTGTTGAGCAATTTTGGACAAGTTTTGTGTGAGCTTGTTATTCAATTTTGGACAGGTTTTGTGTGGGCTTTTTATTCAACATTGGAAAAGTTTTGTGTGAGCTTGTTAAGCAAGTTTTGTGTAAGCCTATTAAACAAGTTCTTAGTGAGCCTATTGATAGATATTTGGAGGTGATAGAGTACAGAGGACATAGTCTCAGTGGATAGATATCCAACAACTAGCATAGTTGAAGATAGATCTAAGTGAGGAGTCTTCAAGTGGAGAGAGGTCCATCTATCAGTGCAGCAGAGAGATAGAGTCTTCTAGAAGATCACATAGCTAGATATGAAGGATAAAGAGTTCTCCTGTGGAAGAGATCCATGAACTTGATATTAGGGTATTAGCATCTCCTTTGAATAGATATCCATAAACATTGTAATTAGGAGTGATTCCCAAAGAGATTGATTGAAAAAGTTTTAGTAAAATATTTTCTCCATGGAGTAGCCTACATTGGGTGAGCCACGTAAATTGTGGTGTCTCTATTGTGTATGAGTTTTGTGCATTGCTTTGATTACTGCTATTAATACTGATATATTTACACAACATAATATTTATTTGGAAGAAAATGTAAAAAATGGTATTATACTATTCACCCCCCCTCTCAGTATAAGCTTGTGTTCTTTAGTTAATAATTCAATTTATAAAGTTTCTAAAATGATTACTTGATGGTTTTTAGGTCTTCAGATATTTATTTATGATTAGAAGACCACTATTATGAATATTACACAAAATGCTTTCCACATATTTGCAAGAAGATTTGGTTGGAAAGAAACAGACGAGTGTTAAAAAATAAAACTAGAGGAATAATTAGGGTTTATGTCAGGATAAAAATAGCCCTATTTGATAATTGTATTAAAAATATTTTTGGCCAGGAAAATATTACAATGATCCTCTCTAGAGAAAAAAATATCTTAAATATGGAAAAAAATAATAAGGTGAGACTATATACCAGATGAGAACATCCCCACAAAGACTAGGTAAAAATTAACTTCAATGGAGCTGGAAAAGGTAACCCATGTCATGCTGGTGGTGGGGGAATCATTAGGAATGACAGAGGTCAGGTAGTGGCTGCATATG
Source organism: Wollemia nobilis (assembly GCA_028583015.1). Taxonomy (NCBI): domain Eukaryota; kingdom Viridiplantae; phylum Streptophyta; class Pinopsida; order Araucariales; family Araucariaceae; genus Wollemia; species Wollemia nobilis. The sequence goes on along the minus strand of JAQPPZ010016436.1, from coordinate 12,890,968 downwards.
CTAATGATCTAGGAATTACCACAAATCATCAAATTGATGTAAAGTCAATGCTTACAGGCCTTCGAATTGCAATGAATTTAGGTTTTATGAGAATTGTTCTTAAGGGGGATTCCAAGAATATTATAACTTCCCTTCAAAAATGGGAGTTCAATAATTTTATAATTTTCCATTAATTACAGATGCAAGGAGTATTTTGGGAAACCTAGAAGAAAGTCAAGTTAAAAATATTTATAGAGAGGGAAAAAATTTGCCGATAAAATGGTGAATATGGTAGTTAAATATGAGAATTTCAAGGTCTGGTCATATGCTCCCATGGAGTTGGAAGAGATTATAAGAATTGATAATGAAACTAGCAAATAAATAGGGCAGAGCAAAGCATAATACTTATTGGGATCATGCGATGAAGGATTTGAGCACACTAAAATACATTATTATCAACACTTTCTTTATAAGTTATGTAAAGCATTGAACAATGCATCAACTATGTTAAACAAAAGGATGGTGGGAGGAATATTATTTCAGATTTTCCATCTATAGGTTTAGCCCAGGTTTGTTTGTTTTACTAAGATAGGGCTATGTTACATTTGTATGATCTTCTCTTATTTTTTTGTGTATATATTTCAAGCTCTATGTAAAGGATCGGGGCCCTTCAACCCCTTTTTTATCAATATGAAAAAAAAAATACTACGCTAAATGACCAATTTATATTATGGAAAGAAATGGATCACTTTCAAAATTACTTTTATTAATTATTTTGTTTTGATGTATGCTATTAGTTGAAACATGGTTACTTTTAAAACAAATTTATTATTACTTTCAAAATATAATAGTTGTTTTTATTTAAAACAACAATAGACGATTATTATTAACAATATAAGACTTTCATTTAAATATAATAGACTTCTCATTTTATCAAATAATGTTTTGCATATATTTATTTTCATTAACATAAATCATTCACCAATATGCAGAAATATCAAATAATTAATCCACAAATAATTGTCCATAATAAAAATCCACAAATGAGAGAGAGATAGATAATACCCTTAAGGTAGGGGAACACCAATAATACTCCTTAAGTAAGGAATAACTCCACAAGATCTCCCAATATGAGAGTGTCACTTAAAGAGGGCAAAGTCCCATAAACCACTTCATGCAAAAATATGATTACATATGATTGATCTCCCTAATGATTACAATGACAAATATATCTTCTTTATATATCCATCTTCTTATTCTACTTTGATGAGCCTACTACTAATATAATATTATATTATAATATAATATAATATTATAATACAATCAACCTTGGGTTATGTGTGGCCCATGCCAACCCTTATACAATATAATAATATATCCCCAAATATATATTCCTAGGTACCCTAACATGCCACCCTTAAAAATGTTTCATCCTCGAAATATATGAAGAAACAAGATAATATTATTTGCTAAGAAATGTTAGCAACTGGTACCAGTATCGATCATCCATCCATCCTAGTGAAACATGTTGATGCTGGTATACAATTTTATTACTTGAGTATCCAAATCTACTACTCATTGGCTCCATGTTTTTACTACTATAGTTTGATAACTTGAATGATGGGTCCACTTGTTCCTTTATGCTGATGAACCACTCTGAAAACCAGTATCACTATGCTTTCTATTTCAAACACTACCATACTTGGTTCCCTTCCGATTCCACGTAGAACCATAATATTGCTACCTTGAGCCATACCTCCAAGATTGTTGTCACTCATGGTGGTGTGGATGGCAATATGGTGTAACCTTAGCTTGATGTTCTACCTTCTTTGACTCTTCAAAATTTGGCTCCATTATTTTAAATTCTTCTACATATTGTTCTTTCATGTTCCCCTTGTTTGGTGTGTCATTGTGCTCTTCTATCAAAGCTTCCTTGGACTCTGCTACTATTATTTCCATGAACTTAATTATTGTTGCTTCTTCCATGGACTTTGTTATTATTGCTACCTTCTTGTATTCCATTTCAGGTTCTTCTATGTGTTATTAAATTTATTTCTCTATAACCACTTATTATTTTTCCTTGGATCCTTGCTCCTTAATCTAAGAAATATCCTACAATATTATCTTCTTTTTCCTATAACATAACTTCATAAACTTATTTTAAACATTAATATTAACAATACCCAAATAAAGTAACCAAGGATAAACAAGAACAATATCCTCATCATTCATATCAATAGCATGAAAATTTTAATGTAGAACATATCTATCCATGGTGATATTTAAATATTCAAAAATTTGAACATTTTCACCCTCCAACTATATGTCCTTAAATTTTATTGCTTGAACCTTCAACCTCTTAGCCAAATAAATATTAATAAAATTAAATCTACTACTAGGGATAACGAAAATAATAACCTATTTTATGAGCTAGGGTTTAATAAAAATATATCTCCACAATGATTTGAAACCAAAATTCCACATAGACAACTATATTTGTAATTTTTATTCCAAAAAAATAAATTGTAACTGATTTGCTTACTCGAGTTGAAAAATTTTGTCTTCCAATAAATTCATGACTTGAAAATTTACCACTTCCCTTATTATGGATGTCTAACTTGAAAAGGTTATATATCCCTCAATATTGTTTGGATTCCTTCATATGAACATTCATTTTAAAGCTCTTCAAATGTTGCACAAATTGATCCAATAATTACCTAAATTGTATAAACTTTGGCAAAGATATGACTCCTAAAATATGAGATGTTTTTTTTTACCAAAATACATCTACCCTAATTTTGCAATTCCAAGAATAAAATTTTCACGTTATGAAAATCGTTTCTCTGATACCACTTATTGCATATATTTATTTTCATTAACATAAATCATTCACAAATATGCATAAATATCAAATCATTCATCCACAGTAACAATCCACAAATGAGAGAGATAGATAATACCCTTAAGATAGAGAAACACCAATAATACTCCTTAAGGAAGGAATAAATCCACAAGATCTCCCAAGATGAGAGTGCCAATTAAGGAGGGTAAAGTCCCATAAGCCACTTTGTGGACAAATATGATTACATATTATTGATCTCCCTTATGATTACAATGATAAATATATGTTATTTTTATATCCATCTTCTTATTCTACTTTGAGGTGCCTACTACTAATATAATATTATATTATAATACAATCAACCTTAAGTTATGTGTGGTCCATGCCAACACTTATACAATATAATAATATATCCCCAAATATCTATTCCTAGCTACCCTAACAGAAGGTGAGAAGATATTAATAATTTAATAGATCTTTAAGCAAGACAAGATCAAATGCCTTGAATGGGAAGCTTCGTGCCAACGAAAGAAGAAAAGCCACATCTATGCTAGAGGGGAGCTAAACTATTAAAATATATTTATAAGAATATAATATCCCACCATGGCCATATGGATGAGGTTGAGGTTAAGGTTAGTGGATGGAGTCTTAATGAAGTTTGTTAAGATATGTAGAAATAAAAACTTGAAACCACGTGCATACAGGTAAGGTCGGATAATGATGTTGAAGGGGGCAAACTGAGATGTGAAGAATGACAGGATACACTATGAGAGAGAATGAGATTTTGTGGAGAAAGAGGACTACATTGTGATTTAGTGAAGGAACATTCACTCACCTTGTAAAAGTCAATTTATGTTACACAAAAGGATAGTAAGCTCAAGAGGAAGGCAAATAGACCCATAGTACAAATGATGCAGGAGCATCCAGCAACACCTATAGTAGAGGCATCAAAAGGAAGGAGGGCCACTTCGGAAGAAATGGCTAAGGAAGAAAAACGTCACGATTTCCCAACGTGTCACGAAATCGTGATAGAAAAATGCCAAGAGGGCGAGGAGGAAATTCTATTTCTTGATATCACGACAAAAAAAGTGTCGCGATATCGCGACACGACTAGGAGAGAGAAGGCACGGGCAGAAAATGTCACAATTTCGTGACATGTCACGAAATCGTGACCAGAAGCGAAGAATGGAGGCAGTAGGCGGAAAATGTTGCGATTTCGTGACATGTCATGAAATCGCGACCCAAACAAGAAGAAGGAGGCTACAGGAAAAGATGTGAAATCGTGACGTGTCACAGTTTCGCGACCCAGAGGCAGGATGAAGAACGAAAGTGGAAGATGTCACGAAATCATGACATGTCACAGTTTCGCGACCCGTTGAAGAAGGAGAAGTCACAGAAGGGAAGATGTTGTGAAATCACATGTCATAGTTTTGCGACACACCAAGAAGAGAAGAAGCCAGAGGAGGAGAACGTCATGATTTCGCGACAGGTCACAGTTTCATGGCCAGAAGGCAAAGAAGTAGCCAAGGATGAAAGATGTCACGAAATCACAATGTGTCACATTTTTGCGACCAGTGGGCAAGCGAAGAAGCCAAGGGACAAAGCTGTCACAAAATCGTGACACTTTCGGAGCAAAGGCGCCAAGGTGCAAAGTGGTCGTGAAATCACGACACTTTCGGAGCAAAGGTGCCAAGGTGCAAAGTGGTCACGAAATCGTGACACTTCCAGAGCAAAGGCGCCAAGGGGTAAAGTGGTCACAAAATCATGCCACTTTTGGAGCAAAGTCACCAAGGGGCATAGTGGTCGCGAAATCGTGACACTTTCTGAGAAAAGGCACCAAGGGACAAAGTTGTCATGAAATTGTGACACATTTCGTAAAGGAGCACCAAGGGGAGCAGTTGTCACGAAATCGCTACCCAAAAGCAGAAGACAAGTACGGAAGGCAAAGACGTCGCGATTTCATGATGTGTCACGAAATCGCGACCCGAAGGTAGAAGCCAAGTGCGGAAGGTAAAGATGTCGCATTTTTGTGACATGTCGCATTTTTGTGACTCGAAGGAGAGAAAGGAGGCGAGGAAGAAAAATGTCGCGATATCACGACATGTCGTGATATCACGACCAAAAGAGAGAAGGATGCCCAGGAAGCATAAATGTCATGAAATCATGACATGTCGCATTTTCGCGACCCGAAGAGGAAAGAGAATGCGATGGAGAAAAAATGTCACGATATCGCAACATGTCATGGCTCACAATGTGAGAAGAGCAAGCGGATGTAGAGGCCATTATAGAAGGGCACGTGGCAGCAAGATGCAGGTGGCGACAGAGCATGCCATCACTCCAAAAATGATGTTTCGACAGGTCAAGGTGTAGGCGGCTACAGAGCATTCTGCCACTTCATGAAATGATGGCCAATGACACATGGCATCAAGACGTAAGGAAGAAGATGAAGGTGGAGAGTCGTGCAGAAGGCAAAAGTGACAAGAGTCGCATAGAAAGCGAAAATGATGAGTGATGGAATTGAAACGAAGAGTCATGCAAAGGAATCTGACAATGAACAGAAGTTAGCTAGCAGTGACAGAGGCCGTGCAGAGTGGAGGCATGAAGTGGTTATGTGATCCGCATTTTATGTAATGATCACTCAGAGGGTCGGGACCTCTATAAAAACCCAGCAATGTAATACATTCGGGGTTGGGAAAAATACATAGATTGCAGTTGTAGAAAAAAAAATGTGTAATAGCAAACTCGCGAAGTCGAGCTACAAAAGCTTAGTGCAGAGAGCCAGCTTGGGGTATTGCATGTTTTCCTTCCAAGGTAGGAAAAATACAAAATTGCAGAGAGTAGTGAGAACCAAGCCGAGCATTGGTTGTGTGAAGCCTGCGGGCTATTCTGTAGAAAGATATTTCTAGTTTAATGAATGTAAATCTGGATTTGATAGAGTGCAATTTTTTTGTCCTGCGTTAGTGGTATCAGAGCCAGTGATTCTGAGTGCATAGCAGATTCGCCGAACGTGAGGCAGTTGCACCAGGATCTATGGGAGGGTGCTGAGAGGAAAGTTTGGAATCCATGGAGTGTGATCGCATGATTTTTCTATTCTGTGTAAGTGAAAAATGATGACAATGAAAGAGTTCAAGGCATTGCAGAAGCAAGTGCAAGCCATGCAAGAGGAGCTGCTCATAAGAGATTTGCAGAGGCAAGTGAAGGCCCTACAAAAGGAGCTGCATGAGGATAAACTGAAAAGAAGAGGTCGAGGAGAAGGAACTAGTAGAAGAAAATATGGAATGCTTCAGAAGTTGAAGCCATTGAAGGCTGCATGCATGGAGGAGCGCAACAATGCCAAAATCTGCCTGGAAGAAGACAAATTTTTCTAGGCAAGAGAAGGAGTGTAAGCAGGCTACAGAAGAAGTATGCAGTAGTGGGAAGGTCTGTCTAGAAGAAGATAGAAGTAATGTGAACAAGGAGAAGGGGTTGGAGTAGTCTTCTGAGGCAAAGAAATGTCTGGGAGTGCTATAGGAGTCAGTAACTAGACAGTGCAGAAGTGAAGATCACTTCTCCACCAACCCCGGGTGTCTGATGCAGGAGCATCCAGCAGCACCTATAGCAGAGGCATCAGAAGGTAGGAGGGCCACTTCAGAAGAAATGGCTAAGGAAGAAAAACGTCACGATTTTGTGACATGTCGTGAAATCGTGACCCAAACAAGAAGAAGGAGGCTGTAGGCAAAGATGTCATGAAATCGCGACATGTCACGATTTCACGACCCAGAGGTAGGATGAAGAACGAAAGTGGAAGATGTTGCAAAATCATGACATGCCACAGTTTTGTGACTCACTGAATAAGGAGAAGGCGAAAAAAGGAAGATGTTGCAAAATCGTGACATGTCACAGTTTCGTGACGTGCCAAGAAGAGAAGAAGCCAGAGGAGGAGAACGTTGCGATTTCGTGACAGGTCGTAGTTTCGTGGCCAGAAGGCGAAGAAGCAGCCAAGGAGAAAATATGTCATGAAATAATGATGTGTCACATTTTCACGACCAGTGGGCAAGCGAAGAAGCAAAGGGACAAAGCTGTCGCGAAATCATGACACTTTTGGAGCAAAGGCGCCAAGGTGCAAAGTGGTCACAAAATCGTGACACTTTCGGAGCAAAGGTGCCAAGGTGCAAAGTGGTTGTGAAATCATGAAACTTCTAGAGCAAAGGTGTCAAGGGGCAAAGTGGTCACGAAATTGCGACACATTTGGAGCAAAGTCACCAAGGGGCAAAGTGGTCGCAAAATCGCGACACTTTCTGAGAAAAGGCACCAAGGGACAAAGCTGTCACAAAATTGTGACACATTTCATAAAGGAGCATGAAGGGGAGCAGCTGTCATGAAATCATGACCCAAAAGCAAAAGACAAGTACGGAAGGCAAAGACATCGCAATTTCACGACGTGTCACGAAATCATGACCCGAAGGCAGAAGCCAAGTGCGGAAGGCAAAGATGTCGCATTTTTGCAACATGTCACATTTTCGTGACCTGAAGGAGAGAAAGGAGGCGAGGAATAAAAATGTCATGATATCGTGACATGTCACAATATCATGACCGAAAGATAGAAGGACGCCCAGGAAGCAGAAATGTCGTGAAATCGTGACATGTCGCATTTTTGCGACCCAGAGAGGAAAGAGAAGGTGATGGAGCAAAAATGTTGCGATATCACAGCATGTCACGATATCACGACCAGAAGAGGAGAATGACATGTGGCTCACGATGTGAGAAGAGCAGGCAGATGCAGAGGCCGTTATAGAAGGGCACGTGGCAGCAAGATGCGGGCGACGACAGAGCATGCCATCACTCCAAAAAAGGATGTTTCAACAGGTCGAGGTGCAGGCGGCTACAGAGCATTCTGCCACTTCATGAAATGATGGCCAATGACACGTGGCATCAAGACGTAAGGAAGAAGATGAAGGTGGAGAGTCGTGTAGAAGGCAAAAACGACAAGAGTCATGCAGAAGGCGAAAATGACGAGTGATGGAATTGAAACGAAGAGTCATGCGAAGGAATCTGACAGTGAACAGAAGTTAGCTGGCAGTGACAGAGGCCGTGCAGAGTGGAGGCATGAAGCGGTTATGTGATCCGCATTTTGTGTAATGATTACTCAGAGGGTCAGGACCTCTATAAAAACCTAGCAATGTAATAGGTTTGGGGTTGGGAAAAATACGCAGATTGCAGTTGTAGAAAAAAAAATTGTAATAGCAGACTCGCGAAGTCAAGCTGCAAAAGCCGAGTGCAGAGATCCGGCTTGGGGTATTGCATGTTTTCCTTCCAGGGTAGGCAGAATAGGAAATTGTAGAGAGTAGTGAGAACCAAGCCGAGCACTGGTTGTGTGAAGCCTATGGGCTATTCTGTAGAAAGATATTTCCAGTTTAATGAATGTAAATCTAAATTTGATAGAGTGCAATTTTTCTATCCTGCGTCAACAAAGGTTGGTTGATCAATTTTATATCTTACACCTCTTAATAAAAATAAAATGAGAGGGGTTGTTTATTTTGGGTATGTTTTTCCTCTATGCCTGGTTTCAAGTGAAGCTTGTTGTTTATTTTATTTCTTCTAGAGTTAAACTTTCCAATATTTTCCTTAACTGGTTGAAGTTGAGGAAACTCTCTTCTCTATCTTGATGTATGTATCTAGCTTGTTGTGTTAGTAGTGATGGATGTTTCAGTTTATTTCTAAAATCTTTGGGTTTCATGTATATTTCCTCCATATTAGTTTGTATTGATAATGTGCTAGGTTGAAGTTGTGTAAACCATTTGACTAAGAATTATGGAGAGTGTGTTTTGATGTCCATCCTATGATAGCTTATCACTTGTTTAAGCACCCTTTTCTTGAGTTCATGTTACGGTTGTTGGGTCATGTTGGGTCATTTTTGGTAGGCTGCAACTTACATATTGGAGGTGTAGTGGTGTTGCATTTGCTTTTTGATTCTCGAACATGGGATCAATCTCCCAACAAAGTCATTAGGCCTCTTAAGACTAAAATCCCCCTCCTATATTGAACCTTTCTATGAAATAAGCGTATGTAATGGTTTGGATATTTATTTAATTTAACTTAAAAATTGTTCCTTTAGCTAATTAATTAAAATCCTATTTAATTATTTAGTTATATGATTAATTTATGTAAATAAAACCCTAGTTCTTTGTTATTTTAATAAAAAGTCTATTTTGATCTTCATAGATAAAGAGAACATGGTTTGTTTGGTAATTGAGTAAAATATTGTTTGATTATTTAAACAAAGGAAATGATTATTTTATATATTAAAGGTTGAACTTTGATTTATAAAATAATGGAAATATTAGTTTATGTATGATTTGAAGTAATGAGACTTTAATTTAATAAATAAAGGAAATGATTATTTTATAGATTAAAGAGTGGAACTTTGATTTATGAAATAATAAAAAGATTAGTTTATTTATGAATTGTATTAATTGGACACTAATTTAATAAATAAAGGAAATGTTTCTTTTATAGATTAAGGGTATGGACCTTTAATTTTTGAAATAATGGAAAAATTAGTTTATTTAGGAATGAAGTAATGAGACTTTAATTTAATAAATAAAGGAAATATTTATTTTATAGATTAAGGATATGGAACTTTGATTTATGAAATAATGGAAATATTAGTTTATTTATGAATTGAAGTAATGAGACTTTAATTTAATAAATAAAGGAAATGTTTATTTTATAGATTAAAGGTATGGAACTTTGATTTATGAAATAATGGAAAGATTAGTTTATTTATGAATTGAAGTAATAGGACTTTGATTTAATGAATAAAGGAAATGGTTATTTTATGGATTAAAGGTATGGGACTTTGATTTTATGAAATAATGGAAGATGGTTTATTTTTATGAATTAAGTAATGAGACTTGATTTATGGAAATAAAGGAACCTATCTTATTTAAATAATTAAAGGTATGAGACTTTAATTTATTGAATAAAGGTTGGAAATAAATTGATTAAAGTAGGACCTATGATCTAGTTGCATTTTTTGAAAGACTCTCATTGGGTAATGAGAGGGGAAAATAAAAATGGTGGTTTTATGATATCAACTATGTAATAGATGGTTAGATACTTTGATTTAATTTGTATAGTTGCAATTTGGCAATGAACATATTAAATGCATTTAGAAGCATACCTATCTTAAACCATGAGTTCCCTGATACCCTACTATCCTCAAATAATTGATGGAAAGAGCAGGAGGACCAAAGCTGGCAGTTGGGTCATATAAATCGGTTTGAATTACTTGAAATTACTTACTATGCTCAAATAGACTAGAATTGTGGGGAGATATCCCTAAATAAAAGTGATGTATTACTTTATTCTTTAAGGTATGGAGGTTTTACCATATTGGGATGTATGTAATAAATTTTGGAATGATGGGAACTATATATTTAAATTACTACTATGAATTGTATATGTTTTGTATTTAGCTTCTCTTCCATTTAATGTTTACCTTCTTTTAATTGTTGTTTCTTTCCTAGTATCTTTTGTATGCTTTATGATTTATGCTCCTTGTTAGATTGGATAGATAGAATTTCTCTTGATTTCTTGCTAAACATAAAAGAAACCTAAGAAATGAGTTCTAGGGAGAACTTAGAGAGTGACCTAAGGGATTGAGATCCCTTAGGATGAATGTAGGAATACCTAAGGGAATTAAGACCCCCTTAGGGAGAATGAAAACAAAGTAGACTAAAATATTATATCTAAGTTAAGATAGCTCACCATGGAGATGATATGGATAGCTTAAATAACAATATGCATAGCATACCTACATATATGAGCTTGTGTATGGTATGGTGATGGGTGTATACCTTCGACTGACTAAAGGTGATATGTTTAGCTTATCGAGAATGATGGGATATATAAACTTATTTGGAGTAACACATAATACACCTACATAGATGGACTTGTGGAAAGTTATTTGGTGAGATGTAACTCTTTGGAAAAGTTGGTAAAACATAGTGATCTTAAACTAATAGAGTAATCAAAGGTCAGTTTGGGGTTTATGAATCCCTCTCCATAGTAAAAAAATAATTTTTTTTGTGTGTTTTTGTATCTAGATTTTGGATCACTACATTTGATATCAAATATCTAGGTACGAGGGTATGGATATTCACTTGTGCTAAAGGGATTTGGATGTCTCAAATGAAGGCTTGATTAAAGTTTAAGCTAAAGTTGGGATGACCTAGAATTTCTTACTTGCTATAATCTAATGGGAACTAATACCAAGGGTGAATAAAGTGTTATGATACCTTTATTATTATAAGGATGGAATTTGGTATTGAAGTTACATCATAACATTGGAATACCATACTAATAAGACTATTGAAGCTCTTAGAAAAAGAACTATGTATTATCGCTTGAATTAGTGGTACAATTTAGAGTGAAGTTGTAACTTAATATTTTGCTTGGTTGTAACCAGGTTAAAATATCACCTAAGGCCAAAAATAGAGGTATATGTCTTCAACTAGACAAACTAAATAAAATAATGTTAAATAAGGGATCTAGGATGAGGATCCAAGAAATTCTAATAGAGAGGTAGAAGACCTCACTACTATAATTTCTACCATGCAAGATTAGACGAGACAAATGTTGGAAATAATTCCAAATTAGAACTCACAAACTAGAGGCTCAGGAGGTTAGCCAAGCTAATAAACTAACTAAATAATAATTGCAAGCTAGATCCCTTTTAGAAAATAAAATGGTTAGGGATCTACAAAACATTTGTATCTCCAATTTTTATGGAGAAGGTGAAGGGGATGCAATTGAAGACTAGCTGAGAGAATTAGAAGTTTACTTTATAGTTAAAGGCTATTCCCAATAAAACCAAATAGTTTGGACCATGATCAACTTAGAAGGGGATAATTTAGGTTGGTGTGGAACATACTATGATAAGAATAAGGTTGAAACTATTTATATTAAATGGAAATATTTTGTTGAAATATTCAAAAGATGTTTTATCATAGAATACTTCTATACCTTAAATTTTGAAGAATTTAACAACCTTTAGTAAGGGACTAAAATAGGGGAGATATACTATAAGAAATTGGTTTGGTTACTTAAGTATGTGTTTGCTTATGATGATAAGATGAGGGTTCACAATTTTATTCATGGGTTAGAATCTAGAGTGAGGCATGATGTAATCATGCATGAGCCTAAATCACTGTAAAAAATATATATCTTGGCAAGTAAAGTAGAGTCTCACCTACAATTTAAATATGCTACCCTATCTGAAAAAGATTAGCAAGCACTAAGGAAGAGGAATAGTCAATGACTCTTGAAATGGGAAGAAGAAGAGGATTGAAAGACCAAGAACCCTCAAAATTTTGAGAAGAGAAATAATGGAAAATAGGGAAGGTTCAAGAACAACTTCCAAAAGAAAACCAATAGTAATCCCAACAATGCAAAGCATAAAACTTAAAAACCATAAAATTTAGATCCAAAAAATTAGATAGAGGGGTAGAAACTAGAAAAGATACAAGGACCCAATGATGGGTGTTATCATTGTGGAGGTCCACATTATGCTAATCAGTGTACATACCAAACATGGTTGATTACATACAATACTAAAGGAAATGAAACTAAACATCAAATCTATGTTACAATTGGGAAACAAAATCTATATGGACAAGTCACCCCAGTACTTGTGAAAGATAATATTTTTAAAAATCAAGTAAATATTTTTATTGATTGTGGGGCTATAGATAACTTTATTTATTTCATTTTAGAAAAGGATATGGTGGAAAGGCTAGGATATTTGGAACATAGGTGGAAGGTCAAGTATGGTTCAGGGTAAACCTACTCAGTAAACGAGTGTTTCCCAATGGTAGAGATTACTTTAGCTAGTGGTACCACCAAAGGTTATTTGTATGTAGCTCCACTGCATACCTTTAGTGTGATCCTATAAATAGTTTGGTTGTAGTCCCATAAATCCTTGATCAATTTCCAAGATAGATGAATCAAGTATTATAATAAAAGCAAGGAAAGACTAAGAGTTCATAGCAAATAGGGGTATTAAAAACCTAGATGTTGTCAGCTATGAAATTGAATAAAGTGCAAGGGTACAAGTACCTTTGTTGTCCTTCACATTCTTGAATCCGGACTATTTAAATTAACAGTAATTTCATATAATAACAACAAAGAGATATTAAATCGAATGCATATAAAACTAGGAAGGAATGATGATGAAGATATGGAGATTATAATTAAATCAATACCACTTAAATATGGCTGGTCCTCGCCACTCGGAGGGTACAGTCCTATGCTTTCAAAAATGAATAAATTTGATGATAAGATGATACAAAACTAAATCAACCTTACATATTAATAATAAATGAATTATACTTTGGTAACATAGCCGACTATATTCTGTGTGTAAAATGGCTCCCCTCCTCAGAAAGCTTTTTCCTCAAAGCTAGAAATATTGAGAAATTACTTTCATATTCCAATGTAGCATCTTCTTTAGGTAGGTCCTACCATTTGATGAGAAATTATTGGATGTGACAAGATCTCAACATGCATGTTCTACTTTATAAAACTCCTTCAAGCTAGAGATATATACATCCTTCTTTATCAAGTACTGGTAAATCTGATTGAGATTGTACTTTCTTGCTAATCACCTTATTGAGATAGGAAACATGAAATATTGGATGTATACGAGATGAGAGAGGAAGCTCTAGTTGATATTCCACTTCTCCAATGCGATGCACTATTTTGTAAGGGCCATAAAATCATGGAGCCAATTTTTGACTGGTCTTGATCTTCAATGATAATTGTTTGTAGGGTTGCAAATGCAGGAATACCATATCACCAATATTAAATTGTCTTTTTGAATGGTGTGTGTCTTTTTGATGCTTCATACGATTTTGTGCTTGAACCAAATTTTCTTTGAGAATGGTGAGCATTGATTGTCGATGCTAAAACCAATCATCTACTTGGGACACTTTGAAATATCTTGGTACATATTCTACTAGTGTTGGTTGCTTAATTCCATACAATTATTCAAAGGGATACATCTTAATGGAATAATGGTACGAAGTGTTGTACCACCATTTTACAAAGGAAAGCCAATGACTCCATTGATATTGTTTATCCTAAATAAAAAATCTTAGGTAGGTACCCAAATATTTATTAACTACCATATTTTGGCCATCTGTTTGTGGATGGTATGCAGAGGACATTTAATTTGGTACCACTAAGTTGAAATAATTATTTCCAAAAATTTCTAGTAAATATGGGATCACGATCACTTACAATATTTTTTGGCATTCCATGCAATTTGAAAATTGAGTCCATAAATATCTTAGTGACTTTGCTTGCTAAAAATGGATGTTGTAGATCCTGGAAATGACCATATTTGGAGAGGTGATCTACTAGCATGAAAATTACTATTTTGGCTTCTTATTTAGGAAGACCTTCAATAAAATCCATTGAAATGTGTTCCCACTAGCGATCTAAAATGGGTAGTGGTTGAAGCAACCCTGGTGATTTGACTATTTTGCCCTTATTGTGTTGGCATACTTCACATTCAGCCAACCAATGTTTGACCTCTATGTTTAATCCTTTCCAACAAAAGTATTATTTAACCCACATATAATTTTTCAAGAAGCTTGGATGTCCTGCAGATGGAGAATATTGTGACTCATCTAGAATCCTTGATTTGATTGTATAAGTGTGTGGAATGTAAATTCTATTCTTCCTTCTTAACACCTTGTCTTAATAAGAAAAAATAATATGATTCGATGAACCCAAAAAAAATCCTGAATTATTTGAGCAGTTTTTGTATTGGAAAACCATTCTTCCTATAGCTGAGATACCCATTGAGAACAAGGACCTGAAATAGCATTAATAACAACTTCATCTTCATATTTTTGTGATAGTGCATCTTCTACCATGTTTTCTTTCCCTTTATTGTACTCGATAATGAAATCATATTCCAACAATTTTGTTAACCACTTCTTTTATTCTGGATAAGAAAATCGTTGTTCTAGAAAGTGCTTGAGACTACTATGATCGGTTTTAATAATGAAGTGACTATTGATTAAATAGTGTCTTCATTTCTCTACTGCATGTATAATAGCCAAAATTTATTTCTCATATGTGGATCTTCCCAAATTTTTTCCAAAATTTGTTTACTTTCGAATGCCAATGGATGACCTTCCTGCATTAATACTACCCCAATACCCATTCTTGAAGGATCACATTCGATCAAAAATAGTTTAAGAAAATCCAGAGTTGCCAATACTATAGTAGTACACATTTATTCTTTGAGAGTCTCGAAAGCTTGAGTAGCTACTTCTGACCAATGAAAAGCATCCTTTTTTGTAAGATCTATGAGAGTAGCTACAAGTTTTCTATAGTTATGCACAAATTTGTGATAGTATCCCGTGAGACCCAAAAACCCATGTGAATTCTATACTCCTCAAGTACAATATTTGGTGCATATAGTTTCTACTAATGGGGTTGTTTTAGATCCAAATAAAATTGAAGCCATCATCAATTGGTTTAACCACACAAATATAACTGAAGTGTGTTGCTTAATGGGAATAACAGGTTATTATAGGAGTGTTGTACAAGGTTTTTCAATTATTGCTCATCCCATAAAAAATCTCCAAAGAAAAGAGAAAATTTTCAAGTGGACTACTCAATGTGAGGAAGATTTTATAACTTTGAAGGAAAGACTAATGACTACTCCAATTCTTAAAATACCTGATCCTTCTAAGAAATTCACATTTTGCACATATGATTCTATTGAAGGATTAAAATGGGTTCTTCCTAAGAATGAAGTAGTTTTTGCCTACGAATCATGGAAACTTATGAGACATGAAGTCAATAATTCTACCCATGAATTGGAATTGGCAGCAATAGTAGATGCACTAAAATTTTTGAATATATCATTTAATCAAAATTGAATACCAGATTTTAAGTTATATCTTTATACCACATTACTAAATTCCAAAAAAAATCGATGGATGGAGTTCATGATAGAGTATGATTTTGATATTGAGTATATCAAGGGTAAATAAAATAAGATAGTAGTTGTCTTGAATTGAATGGGTGCATAGCTGCTACATTTCAATGTCATTGTGATTTGATTGGTGAAGTAAAAGGGTTTTCAATAGTGGGATGAGTTTCATAGTAAGTATGAAACTCAGAATGAGCAAGAACATGATAGGTAATAAGACCTTATAATAGTAAATGACCTATTATTTGAGATAAGGGTGGATTAAGAGATACTATTTTAAGAGAAGTACATTGTAATCCTTACTTTGTACACCCAAGTACACCTAGGTAGGGGAGAAATATGAGAATATTAAGAGAAATCATCTTATGGATAAGACCATCAATAATTTTATGGTTAGATATTGGTAAGGTAAAAAGGATGATACATCTATGATTGTTCATAAATTCTTCAAAAAAATAGTTTGGTTGTGTGAGTATCCTAAGAAATATTTCATATTTACATTATTTGACATTACTAATTAACTAGAGATAGATGGCTAGGTAGAGAGAGTTATTCCAAAATATTTAAGATACATATCCACTCTATGGCAATTCAAAGAATCACATGAGGATAAAACCTGATATTGAATGAATGAATTAGAATAATCAAACAAGAATTCTAAGAAGAATAAATGCATCTTTTAAAATATCATCATGAGAATTCTCTGAAGTGAGACAAATATTTCATAAGGGTGAAATTCAATATTTTATTGTGAAATTATTAATCATGTCCAAGAAGGCATACTACAATTTGGGAAGACTATTCTCTTTTTCTTATAATAGACATCATGCTCCTTTGGGAATAACAACATTAAAATAACTAAATGGAAAACAATACAAAAATCGTCTATCATGGAACAATCCAAAATATCATGCTAGACATTATCAAGAAGATGGAGGTATAATGTAAAAAGATATATCAAATGTTCAAAAAAATCCTTGGATTAACAAAGAGCTATGACCTCAAAAGGATATTGAGGGAGTTCTATATAGGAGAAAAATTCATATTAAGGATGAAACCTTCTAGAAACTCTATTTGAACCGAGATTTGTAGGATCTTTTGGAAAATATAGGCAAGATTAGTCCTATTGTCTATAAGCTTACTTGGCCACCCAGTTTGTCGAAACTCCATGATACCTTCCATATGTCCCTCCTTACGAAGTATTTTGCTACCTCATATTACATTTGGAATGTATCTAATTGTAGATGTTAAATTCCTCCCACCTTGAGGATGTCGGGTTTCAAGACCAAGAATATAATAAGAAGAATTTGAGAGTAATATTTTGACAATGTGTCTCATGGAAAAACGTTAATGACATGAAGAAATAGTTTTCATTTCTTTTTGCATGAACATTAATATTTTTTTATTTTTGAATGGATTTATAAATGTAAATATATTAATGTAAATACAAAATACTGTGTGGAGTTATTTACATGAATACATTTGATTGTTGTATGGACATATGAATGAATATTTATGTGCATGTTGTATGGAGTTACAATAAAACACGAAGACTATATTTATTTATAGTGGGGGAGAATGTAATAACCCTCCTAGAATGACTATTATGTAATTTATGTACAAAGAGATTGATGACCTGTACTTTACTTTTTGCTCCTAGAATGTGGTATTGTTGATGGTTTTTGTGATTGCAAGACTAGGCACTCTCCTTCGATGGTTAGATAAACATCAATTGAATAAGGTAAAATGGGATATGATGGTAGTATGAAATATCACTATGGATCATGAGTACATGGAAGCTAACACAATAGCATTCATATAGGTGCATTTTTAATGGTTGGTTTGCATAGTGTGTATCTCTAGTTTTGACTATATATTTATTATTTGATAAAAATGATAAATATTTTAACCTCTAATGGAAAGTAACATGCTAAGGTAGGGGAGATACTCTCTTTTGGTGGATGGGAACACCATATTATCAATAAGGGAAGCAAAATTGGAAGTATAAATCAATTTAATGATTTAAACAATTATTTAAATGCTTGATTTTGAATTTTATAATTATTTATAAAATAGTGTAAAATTTAATTATTAAATAGGAATAAAATAAATAAAATTATATCTTTTTATTTTTAGTGCATATTGTCTTAATATGATGGCATTTTTCAAAAATCTTAGAGTGGAGTTACCACCTAGAAAAATGGGGAACGAGATAATGACATGCATCACCATATATTTGGGCATGTTCCATAATGTTGGATGCCAAATAAATAGAAGAGAAGCCAAGGATATTGGAGGGCTAGAGAGATGCACTAGTGGAAGGAGAAAGGAAAGCATAAAAGAGGATTGGAAAATTTGAGCAAATTATAGGTTGGCTCTACCCAACTTAGTCTTTGTTGGGTCAAAATATAAATGCTTGTGAATGGTTGTGTGATTTAAAGGAAATATGTTTTATTTTTATTATCTTCATAAAGTAATGAAAAATATTTCATGGATTATTTGATTATTTAACAAAATATTGTGTCATAATAGTTGTGCAATTGAATCATTGCTTCTTTGAACTTTATGCTTTGTTTTAACAAACAATTGAGATGACCTCCCGCTCTGGGTGGGAGGTCACATGTTCACATTCTCGCTCCCTCCTCAGCCCCTCCTAGGGCTCTCATGTGGATCTCCTACTACATTGTAAAATTCTAGGTAGATCTCATTTTTTTCTAGGGTTTCTAGCCCTTCCTATTACTTCCTGGTTCTTGGAGAGTCTCCATGGTCATTTTTGCTTCTTCATGTGGTGTTCCAAGACAGAGGAGATAGATCTTATTTTCTTCTAGTGGATCCAATGCCCCGATACGGGAGAAAGAGACCTCTCATGATGGGTGATAGGTCACCTATTCATATTCTTGCTCCTTATTTGGATCTTCATTGGGCTCTCTTGCAGTTATATTGTCTTGTTGTGATTTTCTAGGTAGATCTCCTAGTTCTCCTAGGGTTTCTAGCCCTTCCTATCATTTCTTGGTGCCTAGAGGGTCTCCATGGATTTTTGTGCTTTTTCTTGTGGTATGCAAGGAATGAGGATGTAGATATCGTTATATTCTAGTGGATCCATAGCATGTTCAAGAGATGACCTGATACGAGAGCAAGAGACCTCCCGCTATGGGTGGGAGGTCACCTTTTCATCTTCTTGCTCCCTATTTGGCTCTTCCTTGGGATATTTGGTATATCCCTTGCTTTACTATTTTTTTCTAGGTATATCTCATAGTTATATTAGGATTTATGGCCCTTCCTGCCATTGCTTGGTGCCTATAGAGTTTCCAAGCCATTTTTTGCGTCTTCCTATGGTGTTATAGGTAAGAGGAGGTAGATCTTCTTTTCTTATGGAAGATCCAGAGTGTGCTTAGGATATGCCCTACTATGGGAGTAAGAGACATCTAATTATGGGTGGGAGGTCACATCTTCATATTATCGCTCCCTCCTTAGCTCTTCCTAGGATTATCTAGTGGATATTTTATTGTGTTGTAGTTTCTAGGAAGATCTCCTAGTTTTCCTAGGATTTCTTACCCTTCTTGCCACTGATTGGTGCCTAAAGGGTATCCAATGCCTTCTCTATTTCTTCCTAAGGTATCCCATAAAGTCTTCTTGGGTGGTGCTACATGATCAAAAAAACCTGGTTGGTGGTTTAAGTGTGGGGGTTGGCTTTGCTTTAGAGTGGAATCCAGTTTCTTTTGTTTCGCTTCCCAAGAGGGTCATTCGCTAGTTTAAGGATTGGGGGAGGCCCTAATTATTATTAGTTGAGTGTTTCTCATGGTTTGCATTTCATGTCTAGTGTCTTAAGGTTTTTTGTGGCTTTGTTTCACTTTATATGCTTTCTGGGATGGCCTTTCATTGATTTCTAGGCTTGGAAGAGGCCCCTTTTATTCCCAGTTGAGAGTTTTCCATCATTCAATATTTGTGGTTGGCATTTTAGAATTTTTGGTCAATGAATTTATTTGTTCAAATTTCTAGGGTGGTCATTCATTACCTTATCTAGGCTTGGGTAGGTCTCAAATTCATAGTTGAGTGTTTCGCGTGGTTGGCATTTTGGATTCATATCTAAGGATTTTTGTTGGATTTATTCTCATATTTGTTTGGTCTTGGGGGACCATGTATGGTAGAAGAATTCTATGGTTTCTCCACTAGTGTTAGGATTAGGGTTTTTCTTATCTAGGCATCCTTATTTAATGGTTTGTCTTCATATGTGGTTCACATTCTTCTCTGGGAGTTCACATGGGGGCTTTTGCAAGTGGTCCAATTTGGTTTACGAATGGACCTAGACTATTTTACGGATGGCCCTATGCTAGTTTTTGGATGGTCTCTATTCCATTGCAGATGGTCCTATTTCATTTGTGGATGGTCCTATGTGGTTTTTGGTTGCTCCTGATTCCTTTGTGGATGGTCCTATTTTGGTTGGTAGATGGTCCTATTTCATCTTTGCGGGTGGTCCTGTTTCATCTATGGACAGTCCTATTTTAGTTGTGGATGACCTTCTAAGTCCGTGGTTTTCTCCTGTGTGGAAAAACCCTTTTATTTTGGGTGTGAGGTTTTTTTCCTTTACAAAAAAATCCTTGAGAATTTCCCTACTTCCCCTACAAGGGCTTCTTTTCTCAATTTGTGTGGCTTTCTCTCTTGCTCCTACGTGGGCTTTCTCTCTTGCTCCTACGTGGGCTTCTATTTCATAAAATTATATTTTATGCTCAAAATTTTTTTTTTCTTAATTTGTAAACATTCTCTCTCTTCATTACTGGTACTCATCATATGTATTAAGTTGGAAAAATATTTTTCTACATATTTGAGGTAATCCAAATAGCCCAACTTATGCTTATGTTACTGTATTCATTCTTGGAATACAAGAGAATTGAGTAGTAAAAGTCATTTGACTTTGTTATCTGGGTGTTGTTAATGTGGTTGCTCACAAGACGTGGGTAGACATATTTTTACCTAAGGGAAACTAATTTTTTTGTGAATACCTTTTCTATAGCTATTGATATATTCTATCCATCCAATTATTTTGACAATAATAGAATGAATGATGCCTCACTATTGCTAAAATCATTATGTGAATGTTGTTGATGTGTATACACTCATTGGTGAAATGTGAATTTAATTGATGAATGAAATTTACTTTGAAAAATGTGTGAATGTTTTTTGATAGGCTTATATTCACCATTGGAAATATATTTTTTTAATGTATGAGACTTGTATGTTGAAATGCGTCTATTTTTAAAAATACTTTAGGCTTGCATTTCATGCAAATCTAGTCATTTTATCCTTGAAATATATTGTACAGGTCTTTGGATGGTTGGCCATGTTGAAGGAACCAGAATGCATCAGGCAACAATGTGATGAATACCCTGGTGCAAGAGTCAAAGATAGAACTCTTTTTTGTAACCCCTAGACTGATGTTAGCTCATTCATATCCAAACTCAAAATACTTGAGGAAGATAGCCGGTGTGCATCAATAAAGAGTTTATTTCAAAAATTCAAATATTAGTTGAAATTGTATGATAATTTCAATGAGTTGTCAAATACATTTTCTTAATTCGTTTGAGGTGCATGTATGTGAAATGAAGAATGAATGGTTTTATTAAGGAAATGCACTTAGCATAATGATTTATTATTGGGGCCCTCAATTAACCCACTATGAGAAAGCCTTTCATAAATTTATTGTATTAAATAATGGTAATCCTTTAATGATAAATTAAAAGGAGCTTCCATTACGTCTTCTCCGAATTAAATATTAAGCATTTATTTTTGGAAAAAGTATGATAGGAATTATTGATATGTTTCCTTAATTATGCTTTTATTTGTGAATTAAATCACTTTATTATGAATTAATAACAAAAGTTGTAGAGGTTAATGATGTTTCACATACATATATGTCACGTGCATGTATAAAGGAATTATTAAACTCTCTTATTTATTTTATGAATCATATTAAAAAGGGTTCTTTTAAATTGGAAACATAAATACCCTAAAGTAAACACCTATGGAAACTAAATGATCTTGATGATTGATGAGCACCAGATATGCTCATATTTTTGTATATGTACTAACGGTTTTTGCACAACAATATATCATGAGTTGTATATTTTTATGAAACATTATGTATTTATTTAATGAAATCATGTGTATTATCTAATCCATGCATGAAGTGTGTTTTGTGTAGTTATTTCCTTGATTTCATCATCTTTTTCTTAGTCGAGGTCCTACATGGACTTGGCATGGTTCAGCTCAAACATATGAAGGTGCATTACTAAAGTAGGCACCTTACTAAGGTAGGTGCCTTACTAAGTAGGTGCCTTACTGAAGTAGGTGCCTTACTGAGGTAGGCACCTTACTGAAGTAGATGCCTTACTAAGGTAGGTGCCTTACCAAGGTAGACGCCTTACTCAAGTAGGTGCCTTATTGAGGTAGGCACCTTACTAAGGAAGGCGCCTTACTAAGTTAGGCACCTTACTCAAGCAAGCACCCAGATTATGCATGTTGACCAAATGGCTGGAGAAGGACCCCGTTGACCACCGTTCCACATCATCTATGGGAAACCATTGATGAACGAGCTATCCCAGCCAGAGTGGATGAACACGTAACCACTCACGAAGTAGAACCGTAATGAAGCAGAAATCATTCGATTGCTAGGAAATGATGTAGAGCTAATTATCATGCATCGGCTACAATAACCGAACTATCCCAGTTTAGACTGCAATCGGGGTGCCTGTTGTAATAGAACTGCTACAGGAAGTCCTGTGTGTGGTATATAAACACACAGACTTCTCTGTAGTAAGGGAGGCATTTTTCAGAACATTATCACATGTATTATTTTCTGCACTGTTAATAAAATCTTGAGCATTCTTTCATCTGCGTATTATCTCCGTGATTCGTTGGGTGGGATCTACTGGAGCTTGGGCCCACTCCAAGCTAGTATTCCTCCCCTGCTTCTTAGTTATTTTTATTGATTTAGTTATGCATGATAGTACATTCATTTCTTAGATTAAGTTTAATTATTTTAAGAGCTGTGTTCTTTTTACGTAAAGTGTGTTATTGCTTTCAGTGTGGTGTGTTTACTTTTACGTATCTTATTTATGTATGAGTTTTATTGGTGTGGATGAATCAATCGCTATTTTACAAACACCCCCCAATGATAGTTGAATGGATTCATCTCAAAAGTGGTAGTGTAAGTAGTCTCAATAATGGCACTTCAAAAGTCTACGAGCTCCTTGGTTTGATAATTTAAATGTGAGTGTTGTGACAAATTTAGGATAAATTTAACTAGTGTTTGGCACCCAACATTTTGGCGCCATTTTCAGGGAAGCGTCACTAGTAGACTGATTACATTACCCCTTAAAACATTCTACTTGACCTTGTATGAGTCCGCCAAGAAAAAGAGGACCTGACGATCATTTTATAAGATAGAGTCCATCAAAAAAGTCAGAGTCAGTCGAAGACCTAGAGTTTGAATTAGATTCTCTCGACTCATCACCAGTAGTCCACTAGAGTGAGCATCCTCACTTCATGCAAAGCACCTCCTCTTCTCATCGACCTAGGAAAGAATAGATCATCCTGAACCCATTGTTTAAAAGAACACCCTCGGAGGAAGCCCTACTATGGAAATTCATAGAGGATCAGACCGTAACACCAACTAACTTGGAGGCTCTAATACAAAAAGTTTTGAGTGACCAAAAGGCCATAGAAGCTGCATTAGAGACCACATTTCCTAAAAAAATTTCCGAAGAAGTCTCATATGGATTCAAATTCCCGATAGAGGAAGGAGCAGGGGAAACCAAAATGAAGAACATATCCCCTACCCATATTCCTACCTTTAGGGGATACCCAACCGAAGACCCTGACCTATTTTTGTTTAAATTTGATGTATTGTGTAGGTCTATCGACTACAAATTAGATGCTCAAAAGTTGAAGCTCTTTCTATCAACATTAGATGACTCAGATCTATGATGGTTTATTGGATTGGGGAACAAATATATCACCACATGGGAAGAGATGAGGAAGCTCTTTCTAGAGTAGTACTAGGACTTCGATAGAGCACGAGATTCCAGGGAGGAAGTCCTCAACATGACACAAAAGGAGGACGAGTCTCTGGAAGAATACTAGGAGAGGTTCAATTTCAACTTGTAACGATCTCCTCATGCAAAGCTAGGAGATAAGTCCCTCAAAAGCATTTTTTTGAGAGGACTCAACAATGAGTCATTGGAGGTGCTAAACATGATTTCGAGAGGAGACATTTACCAGCACACCATGGAAGATATCTGATAATTATGTTAGAATTACTCATGGAGGAGAGGCAAACCAGCTCCCAGGACCATGAAGGTGATCACATCGATCACAAAAATAGAGATAGGCAACATGTTGGAAGATTTAAAGAGTGAAATGCTATCCTCTCTAGCATTGCAGTTGGATACGTGCTCTTGTTGGAGAAGAAGAAACAAGAGAATGACATAGCGTTGACCTATTTTTACCCAAAATGCAGAGGAAAGCATGCTAGGAATGCATACCCAGAGAACAAGGTCAGAGTATGCATGGTTTACCAACAAAACCACAAGATCCGAATATGCCCACAACTACCCAATACCAAGGAGGAGGCTGACGTAACTGAAGCCTATTTCATGGGCAATCAAAGAAATTGGCAACAACCCCCTATGGGGAATATGCCCATGGGGATGCCGCCCTATGAAGGAGGACCATATATGCCACAAGGGTAGCCACCACCACCCAATATGGGATGGTGGGGACCACCACCTTGGATGAACATACCTCCAAGAGCTGCATTTCCCAATCAACAACCATGGATGCCATATTAGCACTCTGGGTAGCAGTGGAGGAACCACGTTCTATGGAACCCCACCCCACAAAATATAGCACAAGTTCCACCTCAGCAAGGCTTACCGACCCTACCTAAAGTGAGACCTATGTAGTTACCAACACAATCGATGGTGAACTAGAATAATAAGGTAAACCAGCTAGCATACCAAGTAGAGGGAGAGATGTATCCGATGTATCATATTAGTTGTAATCCTATTCAACTTAGATCAAGCAAGTAGCTAGGAGTAGAGGCACCTCCCTTGGTAGAAGAGGAGGAAGACGTAGGAGATTCCCCTCTTATAGAAGAGGTGGAGGAAGAAAAATTTTTTGAGAAAATAGAGGCTCCATTTCCTAAATGGTTATAGGAACAGAGGAAGCTGACACAACCAAAATTTGATATCCTCTCTAGCTTGAGGAATCTCATAGTCACTATCCCACTTTTTCAAGCTATCCGAGATGTGCCCATATACACCAAGGTGATAAAATAATTGTGTCTAAGGAAACCGGGATGTAAGGTGGTACAAACCATCAATATCATGGGAAAATTGGCTGACTTGATGATGGGGAATGCATATCATCCCAAATATGCAGACCTAGGTAGCTCGATGCTAACGGTGAAAATAGGAGGGTATTCATTGGTGAACACCTTAGTTGACCTAGGTGCAGCCATCAATGTGATGCCATAGGAGACCATGCAAAAGTTGAAGCTTACGAACCTGAAACCCACCAAGATGGTATTGCAATTGGTCGATCGATCAACCGTAGTGCTAGAAGGGATGCTCAAGGACATCATCATAATGGTTGATGCATGGGAATACCTAGCGGACTTCTTGGTGCTATAATAAAAAATAGGATTGGGTGGTTACCCACTCATCTTGGGGAGGCCATGGTTAGCTATGACTGATGCCTACATCAACTACCACGATGGACTAATGACCATTTCAAATGGGTATAACATCAAGATATTGACAATATCTCCTCCTACGTAGTTCATGGACACACTGGGGGAACCCATATCGGATGATCAGGAGGATAGTTCATTATCTATGCTCCAGCCGGTGATGGCATTAATAGAGTTGGAGGAAGAATCCAATGAAGATGGCATCATTATGAGATTCCTTCAGGGGGAATCCTCCCTCTCAGTTCTTGAGTCACCGTTGGTCGATGCTTAGGACCACCACACCAGGAAAATTGACATTGAGCCTAGTAGAACATTGAACATCAGTAGTGGGTTGACCCCCACACAACTGATAGAATTGAAGGAGCTCCTAACTAGACACCAGCAAGCATTCACCTGGGATTATTCAGATATGAAGGGAATCAACCAGATATTTGCACTCACCAAATTTACCTTGAAGAATAGGAAACTCTAGTAAGATAGCCATAGAGAAGGATGAACCCAACCATGAAGGAAATCATCAAAGTTGAGTTACAAAAGCTCTTATCTGTAGGGTTCATCTACCCAATATCCTATAGTGAGTGGGTGTCACCACTTGTGGTGGTGCCCAAGAAAAATGGGAAATGGTGGATCTATGTTGATTACAGATCGTTGAACAAAGTGACTAAGAAAGATCACTTCCCACTTCCCTTCATTGACCAGGTCTTGGAAACACTATCCAGGAGGAAATACTTCTCCTTTCTAGATGGATTCAATGGGTACAACCAAATCCAGATCGGGGAAGAGGACCAAGACAAGACAACATTTACCTTCCCATGGGGAACATTTACCTATAGAGTGCTGCCCTTCGAGTTGTGCAACGCACCAACCACCTTCCAAAGGGTGGTGTTGAGCATATTTTTGGATATGATGGGGGAGGTAGTAGAGGTATATATGGATGACTTCACCATTTACAGAGAAACATTTGAAGAAGCGACGATGAATTTGGAACGTGTGCTCCAGAGATGCGAAGAGAACAACTTATCCCTCAATAATGAGAAATATTTTATGATGATGCGTGAGGGCATAGTGCTGGGACATCATCTCTTGGCAAAAGGGATTAAAGTGGATCAAAATAAAATAGAGGTAATTAAAGACCTACCCAACCCAAAAATGTAGAGGGAAGTGAGGAGTTTTCTCGGCTCTGTTAGGTACTACAGGTGATTCATCACCGATTTTAGCAAGATCGCCAAACTACTGCACACCCTACTGACGAAGGACATAGAATTCATCTGGATGGAGGACTGCGAGTAGGCATTTTAGACGCTGAAGGAGAAGCTAATTTTTGCCCCAGTTTTGTGGGGTCCAAATTGGGCTATCCCATTTCATATATATTGTGACGCATCCAATAATGCAATTGGAGCAGTCCTCGGGTAGAAGGATGGTGAAGAATTCTATGCCATTTATTATGTCAATAAGAACTTAGCAGGGGTTGAGCTCAATTACATAGTAATGGAGAAATAATTTCTCGTAGTGGTGCACACCATAAAAAAATTCTACCACTACATCACTGGGTACAAGGTGTTCATTCACACGGACCATGCGACCATCAAATACCTAATGAGTAAACCAATGATCAATGGTAGGATAATTAGGTGGCTTTTACTACTACAAGAATTTGACATTACCATAGTTGATAAGCCCAGGAAGGACAACGTAGTCACAGATTCCTATCCAAACTAATCCCAATAGATCATGTAGTGGTAGAGGACCAGTTCCTAGATGAACATTTATTCATCATCAGTGAACAAATGCCATGGTATGCAGACATCACCAATTATCTGGCCACCGATAGAACATCCCCTGCTCTTTCATATAGAGAGAAGAAAGGGGTGATTGAAAAGAGTGCTTCCTTTCAATGGATTGACGACCTCCTATTCAAAATAGGGCTCGACCAAATTGTAAGGAGGTGCGTAGCAGAGCATGAGTTTTTGAAGATACTCAAAGCCTATCACAATGAGCCATGTGGAGGGCACTTCTTAGGGAGAAGGACTATGTATAAGGTATTATAGATTGGGTATTTTTGGCCCACTCTATTTAAATATGCAGCCACATACGCCAAGAGGTGTGATGAATACCAAAGAATGGGTAGACCGACCCACAGGGACGAAATACCCCTTCAACCTCACGTACACATTGAGCCCTTTGATAAATGGGGGATGGATTTCATTGGACCCATCAACCCACCTTCAACCAAGAGGAGATATATTCTAGTCTGCATAGACTACATTACTAAATGGGTCAAAGTCTAGGTACTGAGAGACTCCAAGGAGGGGACGATAGTCGAATTCCTGTTTGCCCATATTTTTATGAGGTTTGGAGTGCCCAGGGAAATTACAATGGACCAAGGGCCCCAATTTACCTCTAGGTTAATTGAGGAGCTGATGGAGCAATATAGGTTTTGGCACAACAAGACTACCCCCTACCATCCGCAAGTGAATGGGAAGGTGGAGGTAACCAACAGGGAAATAGAAAACATCCTGATGAAAATCATGCAACAACACAAGAAGGATTGGGCTACAAGATTATCGGAGGTAGTATGGGCATATAATACAACATGGAAATTGACCACAGGCTTTACACCCTTCCAACTGGTATATGGAAAATATGCAATGATGCCCATCGAGTTTGAAGTTAAGACACTCAGAATGATGGTAGAACTAGACCTAAGCCTGGATGAAGCACATAAGGAATGAATTCGATAGCTGAACTAGCTAGATGAATTTTGAATGGATGCCCTACAAAGAATAAAAATCATGCAAAAGCAAAGGAAGTAGTGGCATGACCACCACATCAAAATGAAATAGTTCAAATAAGGAGAATGGGTACTATTGTATGACTCTAGGTTCCAGGAGTAGAAGGGAAAAATGATGCAAATATGGATGGGACCGTACGAGGTGGTGGAAATAATCAGAAATGGTATTGTGTGAGTCAAGAAAATTGATGGTAGCAACACCATTCTAATAGCCAATGGCCACCGGTTGCATCCATACCACACGTACAAAAGCTTACTGGTGGAAGCTAGAGCAGGCATGGGGGAGACCCCATCCAAGTAATTTTTTCTAGAATTCTCAACAACATGGTGGACATAGAGGTATCCACAAAAAATAAATTAGTATATTTTCCTATTTGTTTTTAGCTTACGGTGTGTTTTGCAGGGACAACACCCGCATGCAAGCTACAAGCATCTTGAGAGCCAAGGCCTAATAGGCACGGATTGCGTTTAATTAAATTTTTCTTTTTTTTCCATTTTATTTTTGTAGGGAAATGGCTTGATTGCTCAAACAATAGGCATATTGGGGGACAAGGCCTAGAATGGCTCAACACCCATGGACCTGCACGATAGGAAGATAGTGTTGATCTAGGCATGGAGTGGGCACCAATTCCCCGCAAAGGAAAAATTATGCACTCTCATGCCTAGATGAAGTAGACACTGACATAGTATGAGGAGAAATTCAGGAGGCTTGATCAACCTCACATCAATAGACACGTCAACCACTAATGAATTTTCAATGATGAAGAAATAGATGACTTCGAAAGGGAGGCACCTTACTTCGATGCCTTACTCCAAAGGAGAGGCGCCTTACTATGGCGCCTTACTCCATAATGGAGGTACCTTGCTCCACCAAGGAGGCACCACCCTAGAGCATTATTTCATTTGGTAGTATGAGGAGATATGCATTAATCGAAGGGAGGCACCTTACTCTAGTGCCTTACTCCGGAAGGGAGGCACCTTACTCTAGTGCCTTACTCTAGAAGGGAGGCACCTTAGGGAGGTGCCTTACTCTAGAAGGGAGGTGCCTTACTCTAGCACCTTACTTTGGAAGGGAGGTGCCTTACTCTGCCAAGAAGGCACCACCCTAAAGCGGCTCTTTAAAAATAAATAAATAAATAAATAAAAATAAAAATAATATTTATATATATATATATATATATATATATATTCAAAGAGGCACCTTACTCTGGTGCCTTAATCCAGAGGAGAGACGCCTTACTCCCCCAAGGAGGTGCCACCCTCGATATTATTTCAATATATATATATATATATATATTTCCAAGGAGGTGCCTGAATCTGGCACCTTACTCCAGAGGAGTGGTACCTTACTTTGCCAAGGAGGCACTACCTTGAAGCAGCTCTTTCAATATATATATTTTGTTTTTTTCAAGGAGGTGCCTTACTTCGAAGGAGTGATGCCCTACTCTGTCAAGGAGGCACCACCCTGGAGATTCTTCCAAAAATATATATGTATATATTTCCAAGGAGGCGCTTGACTCTAGCACCTTACTTCGGAGGAGCGACGCCTTACTCCACCAAAAGGTACCTCAGAGCGTTCCTTATGGTAAAGTGGTGCCTTACTCAAGTAGGTGCCTTACTGAGGTAGGTGCCTTACTCAAGTAAGGTGCCTTACTCAGGTAGGTACCTTACTAAAGTAGGTGCCATACTCTGGCGCCTTAATCAAGCAGGTGCCTCGATTGATTCAAAACACATGCACAACTTGGTAGTATGTGGAGAAGTCGAAGCCAACACCATCATCTCACGTGATGGAAGTCCAAAATCACCCAAAATATTTTAAAATCATTGGGTAGGATCTCTGCATGTCCCAAGGCCAACTTTTTAGGATATATGTGTTCCAACCTAAACCAATAGGATCCATCGTATTTTCAACATAGACCCTCGAGCGAATGAAAAATGTTGTACCCAAGACAACGTAATAAGCACATGGGAAAAATATTATCAAGTACCAATTTGACATACTCCATGCAACATGAAATTACCAATCAGGTTTGTGCATGATTTTCTTTAGATATATACATAATTTTCATATAATATGCTTCTCTAAAAATAATATAGATGCAAGAATTGAATTCACCCCTCATGCCTAATATGTCATGTTGGAAGTTAATTTGGGAGGCGTACCTTGCCAACCCCAATGTAGAAACAATTTCTAGAGTTAGGCACCCGAGATTATAAAAACCACATTATTGAGGGAAGAAAATCAAACCAATCAAAATTGGTAGAGAATTCACCATGGGAGGATGATCGAAGAATCATGCACTCAAAAAGCATGAGCCTAGTAGCACCGAGGGAATTAGGAGAGAAGTCTGCAACTAGTTTGATGTAGCCAGGTGGATGAATTACTATTGCCTGGTCAGTCAAGATAAGTATGTAGAGGCAACAAAGGAGTTTGCTACCATTATGGAAAAAGGATTTGAACGACTACGTGGACTGGTAATTCTAGTCACCGTAAAGCACATTACTCATGTCACCGACCTCCCACTCACTAGGGAATGTACATATAAATATGTCACCGACATTTTGAAGTTAGTCGTACAGAATAAGGATAGTGATGAATTTCACAATATCTCTATTAGCGTTTAGCTAATTTAGGTGATTCTTGGATAAGTTTGTGTAGCATTTGAAGAGCTTTACAATGAGTTGTTATATGAAGGAATCTAAGTAGTATTGAGGGAGATACAACCTTATAAAGTTAGCCATATAGAACAAGGGAAGTGACAAATTTTCAAATCATGAATTTCTTGAAAGATGGGATTCGTTTAGTTCGGGTAAGAAAATAAGTTGCACTTTATTTTGTTTGGAAGAAAAATTGTAGATCTAGTTGTCTATGTATATTTTTGGCTTCAAATCAGTAGGAATATATTTATTTCCATAAAAACATAATTTACATTAGGACATGATATATATTGTCAAAAAACCTTAGTTGCATTAGGGCATAACCTATGTCATTGGAAAAGTTTAATGGAGAAAGTAATATTGATGTGAGAGTGGAAATGTTTAATGGAGAAAATGATATTGATGTGAGAGAGTGGTTGAAAATAGTAAAATATCAAGTTAGTGAAAAAAGGTTACAATATGGCTATCATATTTTGTTTACAGGGAAATCATTACAATGGATAGATAACCTTACTAGGAGTAAAGACTTGTACAAATGGTATCAAATTGAACCGAAATTCTTGAGCACATGGGTGCCTATTCAATTACAAATAAAGTTAGATTTTTTTAATAGAAAACTTTAAGAAAGGGATAAAAATATAGATAGCTTGATGGATGTAATCACAAACCATAAAAATAAACTACAGGTTCAAAATGAGCGGAATGAAATGAAATGAGAATGTGAAGTTTTCAAGAAACAAAATGAAGACAATGAAAAAGAAATAAAATTACTCAAGGAGAAAGATGAAAAGGGCAAGGAAGCTAATGAGAGGAATATAAAAGACATGTCATTGGATTTACAAAAGCAAGAGCAAAATAAAAAAGGTTAAAATTCGGTTAAAAGTTCTATTTTATAGGTTCATGGGAGCATACAAAAGGAATAGGTTATTATTTCCACTGACCCTGGTAATAGATATAATTTTATTAATTTTGCTTTGGCTAAGAAGTTGCAAGTTCAATAAAAAAAAATTGAGGACATACAACTAAAGGGTGAACATGTTCAGATTTTTGAATCATTTAAGATCACCATGGATAAATATGTTTTACATTCAAATTTCTATGATATTGAGATGGATGATAAGGATATTGTTCTTGGTTATTCTTGGATATATTCTTTGGGTACTGTTAACATTAATGTGCAAAATAATTTTATGAAGTTATGGTATAGGAAAAATAACATAACATTACAAGATATTTCTTAGCTTAAGGAGCAAGGATCCAAGGAAATCAAAAAGTGGTTGTAGAGAAACAAATTGAAGAACCTAAAATAGAATACAAGAAGGCAATAGCAGTAAAAGAGTCAATGGAAGAAGTAGAAGTAATTGATTCAATGGAAATAACAGTAACAAAGTCCAAGGAATATTTGATAGAAGAGCACAAGGACACACCAAACAAAGAGAACATGAAAGAACAATGTGTAGAAGAATTTAAAAAAATGGAGCCAAATTTTGAGAAGTCAAAGAAGGTAGAACATCAAGTTAAGGTTACACCATATCACAATCCACACCACCATGAGTGGAAACAATATTGGGGGTATGGTACAAGGCAACAATATTATGGCTAGAATCGAAAGGGCACCAAATCTGGTAGTGTTTGGTAGAGAAATCATAGTGATCATCATTTTCAAAGTGGTTCATCAC
This sequence comes from Wollemia nobilis, assembly GCA_028583015.1. Lineage (NCBI taxonomy): Eukaryota > Viridiplantae > Streptophyta > Pinopsida > Araucariales > Araucariaceae > Wollemia > Wollemia nobilis. Next base: position 12,858,280 of record JAQPPZ010016436.1, on the reverse strand, counting down.
CACCAAGGAACAAGTGAATCCATCATTCAAGTTATCAAAATACAACAGCAAAAGTGTGGAGCCAACAAAGCAGATTTGGATACTCAAGTAACAAAATGACATACTAGCATCAACATGTTTCACTTAGACGAATGGATGATCAAGATTGGTACCAGTTGCTAACATTGCTTAGCAAATCATATTATCATGTTTCTTCATATATTTCAAGGATGAAATATTTGTAAGGAGGGTGGCATGGTAGGGTACCTAGGAATAGATATTTGGGGATATATTATTATATTGTATAAGGGTTGGTAGGGGCCACACATAACCCAAGGTTGATTGTATTATAATATTATATTATATTATAATATTATATTATATTAGCAGTAGGCTCCCCAAAGTAGAATAAGAATATGGATATATAAAGAAGAGGTATTTGTCATTGTAATAATCATTGAAAAATAATATTATGTAATCGTTGTTGCCCACGAAGTGTCTTATGGGACTTTTCCCTCCTTGAGTGGATCTCACATATTGGGAGAATTTGTGGAGTGATTCCTTCCTTAAAGATTATTATTGGTGTTTCCCTACCTTAAGGGTATTATCTATCCCTCTCTCATTTGTGGATTGTTACTGTGGATAATTATTTGTGGATGAATGATTTGTTATTTCTACATGTTGGTGAATGATTTTTATTAATGATAATAAAGTTATGAAACAATTTCCAAATAGGAACACCCCCTAATTTAACCAAATTTTATGGAGGAAGGGTAGAGTTCTGTACCCAATTAAATAGAGGATAGGCTAGAATCCTATAGTCCTGACCCCATAGTACAATGGATAGAGTGCACATGCGGTCAAAGATGACAATGATGCTTAATCCTCTCAAGTGAGGAGGAATAGGATGATGTAGAGCTCATCTTCATAGCCTAAACATTACAAAATTTGGCCACTCATAGTCCTCGAGACCCAAAACCCTTAGCAAGACAATAACAATAGTCTAAGATATCGATGGAAGAGGACCGTGCTAAATAGAGCAATAAATTCATGATGCAGGTACTATTTTAAGAATATAAGGAGATGTCTACAAGAAAAATTTACAGGAAAGAGGCCACCATGACCCAATTTTAGCAACTAATCTAGTAGCTCAGGGCAGATAACCAACAGTTGTAGGGCAGGGTGATCAAAAATCGAGATGCCTCTACCAAAATGATTGGGCAATTGAGGTACCCAAAAACTCTCCAACCTCACCAGAGAGAGTAGTCTCATCTAGGGCAATCAATTCAGATGCTCAAAATGAAGAATTATAGGTAGGAGAAGGTTCGTGCACATTTGATAGGGTAATTGCAAAGGAATAGGGGAATTGTATTTTTCAAACAAAAACTCTTGTTATCAACATTGATGACGATGAGGAGCCTTCAAGGCAGAGCCAAGGGAAAATATTGAATCCAAAGCCTAGAAGGACTCTCCAAAGTGCTAGGGACTCGAAATTGAGCGGCCGCTACTTGAATAACTAGAGGAGCTAGTGTCAGATGACCAAGAAACATGGGGAATAGCTACGGGGGACCTTAGATCAGAAGGGTAGCTCCCTGGATCATCTAATAGGGGGTAGCCTCCATGGGAAAGGAAGACCTCCCCATGTAGGCCACCATAATACCAAAGAGAATAAAGGGGAAGGCACATCTAACGACACAAAATAAGGCCAAAAAAAGGCTAGAGTGATATTTGTCAAACCGAACGGCCACTCGGATGAGGAATGGGAATACGACCTACAAACCTTCACTGAATGAAAATAAAAATTTTAAAAGATAGAAGAGGAGTTCAAGGCAAAAAAGGTAGCTAAGAAATCTTCCAAAAATACTGAAAGAGGCCCATGCATCTGTGTGAACCTTTGCTATAGATGATCAATTTTGGGAGATCTATGGTTCATCATAGGGTCGATCCTCCAAGATGAGGAAATGGCTGAAAAGACGAGGGATATATGGATCGAAGGTAGAGGCAGAAGCAAATGCAGAATAAAATGCTAGCCTCACACCCTAAGAACTTTGATTGTACAAGTCCAGTGTGGTTGTGAGGAAGAGAGACAACTCCGACATTCCCTTTGTAGAGTTATGTCCTCAACACACTGACTTGTAGTAGGAAGCATAGGTAGCATTCCAAAAGGGACCAATGACTATGGTCGAAACACCCAACATAGGAGCATGTCCAAGCATGATAGGGAGGTGTATCCAGTGCACCAGGAAGTAGATGCAGAATGAAGGGCAAGCCAGCACAACCAAAAGCTAGCATAGCTGGAGGACAACATAGCCAATGACTACCCCACAAAAAACCGATGCCTTGCAATAGAAATAAAAGCCTTAGCATAAAGGAAATGCCAATGCCACTAGCAATAAAAATAAATAGCGAACAGTGGCATATGTAGAGGAGGTGATTACCAATTTTAGGTGCCATGAGGGCGTGGTACATATTAGGCATGGGGAGATGATGAGCACAAGATATGCTTATATTTACATATATGTAAAAAAAGGTTTTTGTGTGGAAATATATAATGAGTTGTATATTTTTATGAAAAAAAGTGTAATTATTTAATTAAATCATGTGTATTATCTAATCCATATGTGAAGTGTGTTTTGTGTAGTTATTTCCCTGATTTCATCATTTTTTACTTGGTCGACGTCCTACATGGACATATCAGTGTTTTGCTCAAATAGATGAAGGCACCTTACTGAAGTAGGTGCCTTACTGAAGTAGGTGCCTTACTGAGGTAGGTTCCTTACTAAAGTAGGTTCCTTACAAAGGTAGGTGCCTTACTGAGTTAGGCACCTTACTCAAGAAAGCACCCCGATTATGCGTATTGAAAAAAAGGTTGGAGAATGACCCCATTGACCACCATTCCACATCATCTATGGGAAACTACTGATGAACAATTTTTCCTAGCCAAAGTGGATGAACACGTAACAACTCACGAATCATAATCGTAATAAAGCAAAAATCATTTGATTTCCAAGAAATGACACATAACTGATTATCATGCGTCAGCTACAATAATAGAACTATCACCGTTTAGACTGCAACTGGGGTGCCTATTGTAATAGAACTATTACAAGAAGGTCTCTATGTGGTATATAAACACATAGACTTCTTTGTAGCAAGGGAGACATCTTTTAGAATATTATCGCATGTATTATTTTCTGCATTGTTAATAAAATCTTAAACATTCTTTCATCTACGTATTATCTCTATGATTAGTTGGGCAGGATCCGCTGGAGCTCGAGACCACTCCAAGCCAATATTCCTCCCATTATTATTACTTGTTTTCATTGATTTAGTTATGCATGCTAGTATGCTTATTTCTTATATTAAGTTTAATTATTTTAAAGAGTTGTGTTCTTTTTACATAAAGTGTGTTATTGCTTTCAGTGTGGTGTGTTTACTTTTACGTATCTTATTTATGTATGAGTTTTATTGGTGTGGATGAATCAACCACTATTTTACAAACACCCCCCAATGATAGTTGAATGGATTCATCTCAAAAGTGGTAGTGTAAGTAGTCTCAACCGTGGCACTTTGAAAGTCTACGAGCTCCCTAGTTTGACAATTTAAATACGAGTGCTATGACAAATTTAGGATAGATTTAACCAGTGTTTGGCACCCAAAAATGATAACATTGAGAGTTAGGTTCTAATTGAGGTACTTTCCTAGAACTCCATTAGAAAATTCGTTCACATGTTATTCCAGACATCCTCATAAATAGAAATAAAATTTAATATGTTTAGTTCACAACCTATAACGAGTTAATTGGATTCTTAATATTTCACTTTATAAAGTTTCCAACATGATTACTTCATGGTATTTTGATTTTCGAATATTTTTTTATGATTAGAAGATCACAATTATGAATATTATGCAAAATGATCAATTTATATTATGGAAAGAAATGGGTAACTTTCAAAATTCTTTTAGTAATTATTTATTTTGATGTGCGTTATTAGTTGAAATGTGGTTACTTTTAAAACAAATATGTTGTTATCATTATTCAAAATATCAAATTTCGTAGCTACTTAACTTAGGAAGATAAATAGGTATAAGAAAAGAAAAGTTAGTTTCATAAAGTTTTAAAGACAAGGCTAGATAACTTTGTGAAAAGTAGATGAGCCAACAACTTAGGATTCTTGAAAAAATGTGTTATGGATATAAAATATTCTCATTTATCCATTCATTTTAAAATATGCATGAGTATTAAGATTTATTTAAATGTTCTTTTAGAAATGAAGGAATACGTTGAAATTAAAGATCAATATTTTATATTGTCCTCTAATTTTCCTTATAAGGAATGAGGCCATGAGAAATGTGGTTAGATTACCTTAGTCAGTTTTCATTTATTATAGATTTAAATATATTATTTTTATATTAGTAGCTTATAAGGAGAAGAAACCTACACCATGTACTTTTACCTTGAGATAATACATCAACTAGACATACATCAAAATTACTTTCCATATTTTAATCCTTGAAATAAGAAATCTAGTACCTCTTTAAAACTAGTACTATTCATCACAAAGGATGAATAACCATAACACCCAATATCGGTGTAACCACTATGACTCGATAATGACATTTTTCTAACAAGATAAGTCAAAATGAGAAGGTGACAAGGATTAGTATGGGACATCTCCTCTAGGTTGTTGGGTGAGTAGTATGCTGATAGGTGCTTACATCATTTATGACTATGAAAAGGTTCATATGACCAAGAAACTAGTCTAGTCCATGAAAATTCGTATGGGATAATCTATCATTAGTCATAAATGGACAAGTGGTACCAAGTCTAGAGTTAAGGTATTGAAATTACTATAGCTAACTCAAGAGGAGTGGACAATCAGTTAGGCACTAGGCACATATACGCTACCCCTCTTTCATGCTAAGTCTGGGACACATGTTGACCATAAGGATCAAGGTTCCTCATGTTAAGGGATGGGGAGAGTATGCATCCACCCTCTAGGTGTTATGGGCCCTAGAGGATAACCCCAATCATGGATCTATGCTCATACCAAAACAAGAGGATGAGAAATGAGAAGATAGACCGACAAAATGGTATCTTCTATGAGATTTTGCCAATCTTGTCTACGTGGGAATTGTCTGTAGTGATTAAAATCCAAATGTAGCTAAATATACCTCATACTAAATAAAACTTAAGGTGATCATCAAACTGATTAACTCGAAAAATTTCCTTTAGGATGAGTCTTGCTAGTAAAACTAGACAAAAAAAATTATCTTGTAGAACTAGTGATCTAGATTAAGGTTGTAGAACCAGGTGAATCAAAGTTGGGTTGTTACATGCAAAAAGTTAGGACTTCACAAATCTAGGGCTTCCACAAAGCCTAGATGAAGAGGCAACACCTAGCATCAATTTTGTACAATCACACAAATTTAGACTTCTCACAAAGTGGATGATGTCAATCGAAGTTTTACTCTAACTGTATGCATATACACAGATCTAAAAATTTCCAAAGTGAGACAAGCGCGGAACCCTAAAATTGACATGCAAATAAACTTTTAAGATTTATTCACAGTAATGTTGTAGGATCTTGAGAAAATAAAGACTTAAGCAAAAATATGTTACAACAAATTAGATAAAAGCACAAAGGCACAAATAGACAAACATATTTTATATTCAATATATTTCAACCATGCTACTATGGCAACTTTACAATAAGCAAAGTTTTTCCATAGGAAGCTTCTTTCTTGAGAAGCTTTCTACACCTCTGCAACTGGGGTTGTGTTGTTGCTGCTGTACTCCGCATAGGAGATTTCCTAAAGGCTTTTGAAACTACCTTCTTGCATTTACTACTTCGGCTCCTCTTACTTGGCTTTATTTCTCTACTTTGTGCTTTAGCTGCTCTCTTCATCATCTACAAATTACACCCAACACTCATATATATGGCTCCTCTTACTTGGCTTTATCTCTCTACTTTGTGCTTTAGCTGCTCTCTTCATCATCTACAAATTACACCCAACACTCATATATATATAACTAGAGAAAGAGAGAAAAAAGATAACTACCTTCATGACATGCATTAAAAGAAAAAGGGAGTTAGTCTATAAAATCTCCTAACAATTACAATTATGAAGAATAATTTCAAGTGCTTCAAAATCTGGCGATCAATTCTCCTATCCACTTAAAATAAAATATTTTAAAAAATAAGTAAAATCTGGATTAATTTCCAATATGACTTTCATTAAGATGTGTGATATTATGTTTATTAAAGCATCTAGGAAATAACAATTGATATGGTATAATTGGTTTTTAGTGGTAGATGGCGAGATCAAATAAAAAGAAAATACTCACCGTCTTCATTTTCTAAAAGGTGTACTCTCTCATTTTTGCGTTATTTCAGTAACGAATGTACAAAGATTCTAATTGACAATATAGTTACACAGGTTTCACGTGATGGAACAGCCTGATCTTTTCCAATGTGAATATGAAATGATATAAAAGAGATGTCGGCCAACGCATTATGTCTATAATTGATCCCACGGCAGCAAAGGGCCCACATGATCATCTACAAACATTTACTCCTGCTGATGCATCTCATATTTCTTGTAACATGTGGGAGGTTCTGTCAAATTGAAAGACGCAAAATTAGCCTATCATTTTTCTTTTTTCTCAGGCTCGGCATCCGGAATCACAAAAACAGCAGAAAACAATCGGGTGGATTCAATGAATATTATTTGAATGTGGATCCAACATTTTCTTCCCCCTCAATCCACGTGTGATAATAAAGATACAATGTTGATTGAGTTAAATTTCGAAAGTATTGGGCTGGACTCAGAAACCATAAAATATAGTGTGAAAAAATTACGGAGGAAGTTTATTTCATGCGTATAGATGGATTTCTCTAAGCGATATCAGTATTTTGACGATGCCCCAATTTGAAATCTTGAATAATACCTTCTTATTGGTGTAGCCTGCCTGTACCAGTTGACATAGATAACTGATATGACCTGTATATTCCATGCGAGGGAAAGAGAGTGCCCCACTCTACGAGAATAGATAAATGCTATGGCCTATATATTCCATGAGAGGGAAAGAGAGTGTCCCACTCTAGGAGAACTGGGTATTGCAGCTTCGAATAAGGTGCGTAGCTATCAAATAAAGCACGTTGTAAGGATGATTTCAACCAATTTGAACACGCAGGTTTGACAATTTATGCTTTAAATTTGGCTTCTACAGACAACAACTGTTTATGAAAGGAGAACAGGCTGTGCAATCTCCTAGGTAAGAGTTTAAGGGACGACCGTAACTATAACCAATAAGAAAAAGGGGTAGTGTAGTTGCGTAAACAATTCACAAATCGTATTGTATAACATTTTCTAATAAATTTGAACTTTAAAATCGCATGTTAAGAATTTGAATGCTTACCATTGGACAAAAATGTGTGCTTACTGTAGTGTTAGTTGAAATAAAGAAAAAGTCCTGGGCATTATGTCTTTAATAGCGGAACCCAATTCGGGGAGATTGGGACTGACCACTCTTCCCATTGCTTTAGTTGCATATGAAAGAAGATAACATGTTGTTTTGATTTAATTTTTAATTTGAAGACTTTTTAAATTATTATAAATTTTTTAGAATTAAGTAGATTATTAATCCAATTTAAAAATTTCATTTTTATTTCATTTGATTTTATTACTTTCTCTTAATTTTCACGCTTTACAAACATGAACAGGGTAAGCAATGGGAGAATTATAATTTTTAGTTATAACGACAAATGGCTTGATTCTGTCACATGTTAGAAATATTATTTAACCTAAATTCCGTATGCTGTCATCGCCGCTGGAACGTCCTGTCAACTGTCCGTCTAGTAGAGGAAGCATGGGCGAGTTAAGGGAGTAGGTGAACTCCGTAAGCCTCCAGCTGGCCTCGAGATTCCCGCCAAGCCAGCCTGAGACCTCTGCAACTATAAATGGAAGCTTCGGGCACTCATTCGGTATTCTGGGCAGCAGCCCCAGTTTCCCTGCAGTTTAGCAGGTTCTATTTTGCAGCAGTGCAGATGAGTTATGCTTAGCAGAGCTTTGAGGGTTCTTGCTGCTCCTTAGCGCAGAACCCCTTTGTAACCCTTCAGTGGTCAAATCCACGTTCGGCAGTAGACACTGTTTTGGGTGGTTTTATCCGCAGGCGGCAATGTCGCAGATGTAAGGCTCTGCAGAGCCATTTCCCCTTTTCCTCCCTCCCCTATTTTTCAATATAAACCCTGTAATTTATTTCTATGTCTCCGCCTGCATGTATTTTCTTGTAACAGGGCCTGTCTTCAAGATCCTCCGAAATTCTTTATTCGGTTTAAGTTTAAACTTCCAACAGGGTATTAGAGCCAAGAGATAGAGACAGCAGGCAAGGTCCTTGAGAAGCTGATGGAGAGCTGCAAGGGTTTGGTGTAGTCATCAGGGATGATGCACAGTTTTCTTTTCGACGGAGCCATGGGCTAAGGAGGGCATCGACAGAGCCAAAGATGCGATGAGAAGAAGAGCTTCTATTTGTGTTGGGTGGCTGTGAATGGCAGCACATGATGAGCTTGGCCATGAGCCTCTTGACCTACGGTGAGAACCAACATGGTGACTCAAAATTGCCCCTATAGAACAATATTCTCTGTTTGGGCTCAGCTACCACCATAGAAGGACCAAGCCTTTCGGGAAATCATGGAAACCCCTCAGGTAATGGAGGCAAATATTCACCCGAGCCGCTACTTCAACGTGATGGACAATCCTATGCCGTACATGCCGCATCTATGGAGATTTGACGCAAGGAGGAGAATCTATTTGTCAAATTCGAGTGGAAGACGAAGGTCATCCGAGCGCTATGGAAGCTGACCATGAAAATAAAGAGAGCAAATTTTCTGGCAGTCAGTCGGAGAAGCGTTAGAAATGTCGAGGCAGCGGTGCCCTTGAGAAGGTCTAGTAGTATTCGTAACCAGGCCTTGTCTCTGCATTCGACTGCCTAGCGTGCTCGTTCCCAATGAGGGAGAGTTGAATAAATCTTCGCTGCCTAGCGCAAAGAAAGAAGCTTCACAAAGTTTTTCATGAACAGATGCATCCTTTAGAGTTTTTTATCAGCAAAGCAGAAAGTTCGCACTAGTTTTCACCAAAGTGAATCTACCTCAGCAGGGTTTGAACAGCTTCACATCAAATTTTTGCCGAAGTAACATTACTTTGGAGTCCTCAATAGATTCACAAGGTTTTTGGCCGAAGTAAAATTGCTTCGGAAAGTCTTTTTGACCGAAGTAAAAGCACTTCGGAAGGTTGAAGTCACTTCACAAATTTTTGTCGAAGTGAAGATTGAAGCTACTTCGCAATAGTTTTTTGTCGAAGTAAATCTACTTCGGAATCCGCTTCACGAAATTTTTGGTCGAAGTTAGATTGCTTCAGAAGTCCTTTTTTCGAAGTAAATCTACTTCGGAAGTTTGAGCAGCGAAGTAGTTACTTCGCAAAGAAAATCGCCGAAGTAAAAATTTGGAGAATGTCGAAGCTTATTTTTCTTTTGTGTGGAATTTAGATTAAGGGAGGATGTTAGAAATATTATTTAACCTAAATTTCGTATGTTGTCATCGCCGCTGGAACGTCCCATCTGGCAGAGGAAGCATGGGCGAGTTAAGGGAGTAGGTGAACTCCGTAAGCCTCCAGCTGGCCTCGAGATTCCTGCCAAGCCAGCCTGAGACCTCTGCAACTATAAATGGAAGCTTCGCGTACTCATTCGATATTCTGGGAAGTAGCCCTAGTTTCCCTACAATTTAGCAGGTTTTATTCTATAGCAGTGCAGATCAGTTATGCTCGGTAGAGCTTCAAGGGTTCTTGCTACTCCTTAGCATAAAACCCCTTTGTAACCCTTTGGGTGGTCGAATCCGCGTTCGGTAGTAGACACTATTTTGGGCGGTTTTATCCACAGGAGGCAATGTCGCGGATGTAAGGCTCTGCAGAGCCATTTACCCTTTTGCTCCCTCCCCTGTTTTTCAATATAAACCCTATAATTTATTTTTGTGTCTCTGCCTGCATGTATTTTCCTGTAATAGGGCCTATCTTAAAGATCCTCCAAACTTCTTTATTTGGTTTAAGTTTAAACTTCCAAAATCACAGTGGGAACATGCCACACATAAACATATCTGAACATCACACATTGCTCCATTATGTATATTTTATTCAATTAAAATAAAAATACTTTTTGGGAACTTTCTTCCATGATACAATAATAAAAGTAAGGGATAGAAGGTTAGCAAATAAAACTTACTTCACGATGTGGTGTTTCGTTGCTTCTTGTACAACATTCTTCAGACTACGAGTCTTGTGTCATTCTTCAGATCTAAATAAACTTCTTTCTGTGATAATCGACGAGTTACACCAAAACTTAAAATATATTTTAAATTAAATATAAAATATAATTTAATAATAAAATATTAATTTTTTTAAATAAGCACTTTTATACCATATTAAAAATTAATGGTTAAATTCGAGGCCACTACATAGCCTATGATCTCAACATGAAGAGTTATTCCTCATCACCTTTTTAAGAATGTCGTAACTCAAACTGCATGCATAAATTTTTTGGCATAATCATACAATGATTAAAATGTATAATTTACTTAATAAGAGGTCAACACTATTTCCATACTTTTGAGTAAGGTGCAACGATAGTATTGTCATTGTTGTCAACACACTCAAATGGATAGATTTATGCAGTGGACAATTATTCGAAGGTTTTTCTAAGTATGTGTAGTGATGTTCAATGCTTATGAGGATGTTTTTGATGTTCGGGTGAAGTTGTTATAGGTTGTTCATGCAAATTTGCAAAAGTTGACAAAATCGTCAAGAAGTTGTCAAAAAATTGAAAAAGTCATCACGGGTGCAATTGGACATGATGGATTAGTTTAGAACATGCCAACATGTTAGGAAACAATCCAGAATAGCGTTGGAGGTGTCAGCACAGTGTTTGGATTGATCGGTGATGTTTTCGATATCTTGGTGGATGATTTGGCAAGTGGTTGTATAGGCCTAAAAAGGGCATTGTCAAAAGCATTGCGAGAAAACTAAGAAGAATTTTAATAGAGAAATTAGAACTGGAGCTTGTCGTTATCTTCAAGAACATGCGTTCCAAATTTCCACTAAAACGAAGAAATGAGATGAATGTTACAAGCATTTCAAGACTGTCACAAAAATGCTCTTTTTGAAAAAAGTGTGTTAGCAGTAGTTTTCATGAAGGTAGGCAAATCATAAGGATTTACTCAACGAGATTCAAAGCATTGTAGATATTCTACATTTCAAATTTCAAAGAAAACAGATTTACGAGGTGAGAGTTATGATTGTTGCAAAAACGGTACAAGTCACTTTTATGTCAATTTGTTCCACTTGTGTAAATTCCTTTAGTTTACCGTTTCAAACTTGCAAAGTTGCAAGAGTTTCGATTTTAGTGTTGTTACACCTCCAAGGAATGAAATAGAGCATATTTTGTTTTTAGTTTGAGGTGTCATGTGGCTCCAAAGTAAGAGAACGAGTAAGGTGTCAATTATTTGCATGTGACATGTTTGACAAAATGCCTTCTCAAAATAAAAAAAAAGAAGTTATATTGTTTTAAGTAGCTTCATTAAAGAAAATAATTTTAAAATTGAAAAGAGAAAAAGAATGTAAGTGTGTTTTTTTTAATGACAAGGGATTTTATTGAAAAGTGGGGACTTTATTTTGTGAAGAGAGAAGTGCGTGTGGAGAAAAATAAAGAGTGAAAATATGTGATTTTTGGAGAGTGGTGAAAAATGTCACTTCAGTATTTTGGGCATAAATTTCTCATATGATATCCATTTTGGCTAAAATTTTGAGAGGAGTTCGTAGACAAAGTGCTGCACAATATACTAAAAGAGTTTAGTAATTGGCAAAATGAGCTAAGAGAACAATTAGTCTTTTTTTGTGAGAAAATATTCAAATTCTGAGTATTGCAGAGAGGGATGTTATACTAGGTGAAATAGAAAGTTTTAGATTTTGAGCTTACAGACCATAGAGGGTTCTGGTTTCAGTGAAGACATTCATATATGTCATTTTATTATCAATATAAAAATCAAGTTGGTGCTTGGTAGAGTGGTTGGTGCTCCTTTATGTTGGTGTAGATAAATCAAGGGTTGGTGCTCATTTATGTTGGTGAAAATAAATCAGGAGTTGATGCTACTTCTAGTGGGTGCTGGTAAATTAATTGTAAAGCTAGTGCTTTGCAAAGCTTGTATTTATATGGGAGTCCAAACAGTCATTTTTTGGGATGTAGCCAAATCGGTGAACCGCGGTACATCTTGTGTTGTGTGATGTTCTCTTGTTATACTTGCTTTATTTGGTTTTATGTTTTCATTGTTTTAGATTTGAGTGTTGAAGATTCAAGTTTTAAAGAGCTACACTGATTCAAATCCCCCTCTTAATGTCATTGTGAGACTAACAATTGGTATCAAAGCGAGGTTCCTGAATAGGCTTAATCGGCTAGGGTGATCTTTGAAGTGACACAATGGTAGGTGGTGAAGGCTTCTCATCAAAAAAAGCACCATTGTTTGACAAAACTAATTACGCATTTTGGAGACTCAGGATGCAGACATATCTTGGTGCTTTGGGATACGATATTTGAGATTTAATAGATAGTGGATACATAATACCCACCACTTCTCCAACCGATGCTACCAATAAGAAACTGTTTGAGAATGACTCAAAAGCAAATAATACTATCATGTGTGGATTAGTGGACAAGGAACTGGTAAATATTATGGGTTGTAAAACAACAAAGGAAATATGGTACAAACTGAAGAGCATTCATGAAGGAGACGTTAAGATCAAGGAGGCCAAGTTAGAAACACATCGAGCTCAGTTCGAAGTATTAAAGATGAATGACGATGAGAATATAGATGCATATATACTAAGAGTTAATGAAGTCATTCATGTGATTAGAGGACACGACGAGGAAATAAAAGATTTTGTCATTGTGAAAAAGGTATTAAGATCCCTTCCCAAAAGATTTGATTCTAAATTTTCAGCTATAGAAGAAGCTAAAGATCTAAATTATTTTAGTATGGATGAGATGCATGGTTCTTTGACTACATATGAGATGAAAATAGGAAAATCTAAACCCACATACAGAGAAGCTACTTTTAAAGCCCATAAAAATATGAAATCAAAACAAGAATCCGAGGAAGAAGAGACATCCGATGAAATAGAAGCAAACTTTGTTTGAAAACTAAAAAGGGAAAAAGGAAAATACAAAGGAAAGTTACTGTTTAAATGTTTCAACTATGGAGGTGTTGGGAATTTTGCAGCTAAATATCCACTTAATGAGAAGAACAGAAGTGATGAAGGATCGCACGAAGAAAGAAGTGACTGGAAGAAAAAAATAAATTTCAGAAAAGACAACTTCAAGAAAAAAACTTTCATCTCCAAGAATGTCAGTTCATCATAAGATAGCTCCAGTGAGGATTCTAAAAAGGAAATAGGTGAATCTCTTTTCATGGAACTCAAATAAGAAAACCAAAAAAAAAATAGTAATGTGATGAAGAAGAAATTGATGCAGAAGTAAATTTGGAAGAAGAACTAATCAAAGCTCTAGATGAATTGAAGAAGAAAAAAATATATATATATATATTTTTTAAGAAAGCTTGAGGATGCAAATGAAATCATAACAAATGTGAAAGTACAAATAGAATAATCCAGGAAAATTTTCAAAGATCTTGAAGTGCAAATAACCATGAAAATAGATTATTGCAACAAGCTAGAAGAAGAGATTGTTGGTTTAAGAATGCAGCTAGAAGAGATGAATCAGAAAATTAGTTGTTATCACAAACATGAAGAAAGTTCTATGAAGCTGGATAAGATCATAAATAACCAAAATACTACAGGCATCAAATTTAGTTTGTTTTTTTATGAAAGATAATCGTCAAATGGATCAAAGGCCATAAATGAAGAATCCACAAAGAATGAAGAGAAGAAATAGGTTGATCAAACAAAAATGAATCATGCAAAGGAAAGCAATAATGCAAGGCATGAAATAATAATTGACAATTATGGATTCACCAATGTCACACATCAAAGAAGAAGAATATTTATGGCTCCTACGACAACATGGCAAAGACCACCACCTAGGTTCAATCATCTCTTTTTTGGTTACTATTTTAAATGCAATGGTTATGGACATAAGATCTCAGATTGCAAGTATAATGTAGGACCAAGGAATTTTACCAATAGAAATGATTTTTCACCTTTGAAAAATTATACAATAGAATATTATAACTGTCATAATTTTGGGCATATTGCAAGAAATTGTCAAAATACATTTGCATCAAATCAATTTTAGGGAAGAAAATTTCAGCCAAATGGAATAAGACAAAATAGAAAATTTCCCGAAAAACATGCACAAGCTATTGAAAAATAAAATCCAAAATAAGAGCCCAAAATTGTAATCAAACCTGAGTGGAAATAAAAAGAGCGACCTAAGGAAGAAAAGTAATCCTTGATTGCACAGACATCATTTAAAGCGTAGAATAAATCCACACCATGGATACCTGATAGTGAATGATCTAGTCATATGACAGATGAAAAACAAAAATTTGAGAAGTTTCAACAATATGAAGGTGGTTCAGTAAAATTTAGAAACAATGATGGAGCTAAGATAGTTGTCAGAGGTTCAGTTAAGAATAGTGATAAAAAAATTCAGTCAAAATAAGTCTTGTTTGTTGTTGGTTTGAAGCATAACTTGTTGAGTGTAAGTCATATTTGTGATAGAGGTCATGAAGTGATATTTAGGAAACAAGGTTGTGAAGTCAGAAAGATAAACAATGGAAATTTGATAGCAACTAAATCAAGGACATCTAGAAACCTGTACACTCTCCCAAAGACTTTAGAAGGAGCTTTCTTGATTGGATAGGAAGAAGAGAATTGGTTGTGGCACAAGAGGCTCGGTCATATCAATTTTTAAAATCTAGTAAAAATTAGCTCAAAGAAAGTAGTGAGATATATTCCCACCATTAGAAAACCATCAAATAGCATTTGTGCTTCATGTCAAAAGGGGAAGCAAACTAGAGTCTTATTTAAAATAAAAGAGTACTACACAAGTGAACCTTTGGAAATAGTACATACTGATTTATATGGACCCATGAGAACGCAAAGCATAAATGGTGACAAATATTTCATGTTGTGTATAGATGACTATTCCTAGATGATATGGGTACTATTTTTGAAGCATAAATCAGAAGCTTTTGAGATGTTCAAGGATTTCAAAAATCAAGTTGATAATCAAACAGGAAAAATGATTAAATATTTAAGGTCAGACAGAGGAGGAGAGTTCATTTAAGAGGATTTCACAGAGTATTGTGAAAAATATGGCATTAGGAGATATTTTTTTGTATCCAAGACACCTCAACAGAATGATGTGGTAGAAAGAAAGAATATGATAATGCAGGAAATGACATGGACTATGTTGACTGAGAGCAAAGTAGTAGACATATTTTGGAAAGAGACAGTCCATACTGTGGTATACATCCAAAATGGGTGCATGTTGAGGACGCATGAAAGCAAAACTTCTTATGATTTGTGGTTCGATAAAAATGCAACATCAAGATACTTTAAAGTTTTTGGCAGCAAGTGTTACATCAAAAGAATTGAAGAAAACCTTGGTAAGCTTGAAGATAGAGAGGATGAAGGTATTTTTTTGGGTATTCATCAAAAAGAAAAACTTACAAATGCTACAATAACAAGCTAAGGAAAAGTGTGGATAGTGTCGATGTTAAAGTTGATGAAGGAAGGGAACGAGTAATTAGATATGAATAGAACTACCCAATTTATGAAGAGGTCATTGAATGAGATGAGGAAAAGGAAACGAAAAAAAAACCAAAAAATGACTCAGAGGATTCAAACAGTGATACAGAAGTGAAAGAAAACAAGAAATTCAAAACAGACAACTGGTAGAAAGATCATCCTAGAGAGCAAATAATTGGAGACCCCACAGTTGGTGTTCAGACAAGAAGAATATTAGTAAGTAACTACTCTTTATTATCCAATATTGAGCCCAAATATGTTGCTGATGCAAGCAAAGATGAAAGTTGAATAAAGGCAATAAATGAAGAATTAGATTAGATCGAGAAAAATAAGACTTGGGATTTGGTAACAAGACCCGCAAATAAAAATGTAATCAGTACTATATGGGTATTTTGAAACAAATTGAATGAAGATGGATAGGTAGTTAGGAACAAAACAAGATTGGTATGCAAAGGCTATGCACAAGTTGAAGGTATTGACTTTGAGGAAATATTTGCACCTGTGGCCATACTAGAGGCAATTAGAATGTTTATGGCTTTAGTAGTTTACAAGAATTTCAAAGTTTACCAAATGAATGTGAAATCAACATTTTTGAATGAGAGAGTTGAAGAAGAGGTTTATATTGAGCAGTAAGATGGTTTCTAGCTTGGTGATGATCCCAAATTGCTTTGCAAGTTGAAGAAAGTTTTATATGGCTTAAAACATGCACCCCGAGCATGGTATGCAAGGCTAGAAATTATCTTACTTAGCAAGGGTTCAAAAAAGGTATGGTGGATAGTAGTTTGTATGTCAAAATAGAAAATGGTCACCATATTATTCTTGTTGTATACGTAGATGATATCATATTTGGCAGCAACAAAGATGAGTTGTGTAAATATTTAGCAAATAAGATGCATAAAGAATATGAACTGTTAATGATGGTGAAATTTCGTATTTCCTCGGATTGCAAGTTAATAAAAAGGAGAAGGGCATATTTATTTCTAAAATTAAATATGTGAAAGAGATGCTAAAAAAAGTTCACAATGGAGGATTGTAAGCCAGTTAGCACTCCCATGACGACAGGTTGCAAGTTGAGCAGGGATGACAAATCTCCACATGTTGATCAAACTATGTATAGATCTATGATTGGGAGCTTACTGTACTTGACAATTACCAAACAAAATATTTTGCAGGCAGTATGCATGGTAGCACGATTTCAAGCTAGTCCCAAGGAGACTCATGTGACAGTAGTGGAGAGGATTCTTCAGTACCTCAAGGGTACTATGGAGTATGGGTTATGGTATTTGAAAGGTAAGGACTTCACCCTTATTGCATATTAAGATGCAGATTGGGTAGGATGCGTAGATGACAAGAGTACCAATGGAGGTGCATTCTATCTTGGAGACAGGTTGGTCGTGTGGCACAATAAGAAATAGGAGTCAGTCTCCTTATCCACAATAGAGGCAAAATACATTGCAGCGACAAGGTGTTGTATGCATGTGTTATAGATGAAATAAACTCTAAAGGATCTTGGAATTAATTTTAGTGAGTTTATTTTAGTTAAGTGTGATAACACCAGTGCCATTAACATCTCAAATAATCTGGTTATGCATTCCCACACAAAACATATTGTTATCCGATATCATTTTTTGAAGGTTGCGGAAGGTGAGGTTAAGTTGGATTTTATTCTAGAAATAGAGCAAGTAGCGGATATCTTCACCAAACCATTTCCAAAGGAAGTCTTTGAGTACCTTCGCAAGAAATTGGTAGTGGTCACACTTCCCAAGAATTGAGTAGCTATTGGGGCCACATTCTCAGGGGGGAGCATTTGTGTATTTGTTTATCTTTTTGCTCATGTTTGTGATTTTTGCTAAGTTTAATATTTTTTTCCTAGGAATGTTGTGCATGGACTCAGGGGGAGTTTGAATAGCCCTTTGGTCTTGTTTTCAAATGGGGAGAAGAGTTACAGGAAATTGTGTGTGTGTTGCCAATAATTCCAAAGGGGGAGATTGTTGAGCAAGGTGAAACAACAATATTGTCATTGTTGTCAACACACTCAGATGGATAGGTTGATGTAGTGGATAGTTGTTTGAAGGTTATTCAGAGTATGTACAGTGATGTTCAATTATTATGAGGATGTTTTTGATATTCGGGTGAAGTTGTTACAGGTTGCTCATGCAAATTTGAAAAAGTTAAAAAATTCATCAAGAAGTTGTCAAAAAATTACAAAAGTCATCACGGGTGAAGTTGGACATGATGGATCAATTTGGAACAAGCCAAAATGTTAGGAAATAGTACAGAATAGCATTGGAGGTGTCAGCATAATTTTTGGATTGATCGGAGACGTTTTTGATATCTTGGCGGATGATTTGGCAAGTGGTTGTACATGCCAAAAAAGGGTAGTTTTATCAAAAACACTGAGAGAAAACCAAAAATAATTTTATAGAAAAATTTGAACAGGAGGTGGTTGTTATCTTCAATAAAATGTTTTCTAAATTTCCACAAAAATGGACAAACGTGGTGAATGTTACAAGCATTGCAATACTGTCACAAAAACCCTCTTTTTGGAAAAAGTGTGTCAGTAGTATTTTTCATGGAGGTCGCACAGGTGAATCGTAAGGAGTCATAAAGTGAGATTCATACTGGATGTATTTAGAATTGCAAAAATTCTACGTTTCAAATTTTAGCGAAAAAATAGTTACGAGGTGAGAGTTATGATTGTTGCAAAAATGGTACAGGTCACTTTTATGTCAATTTGTTCCACTTGTGCAAAATCCTTCAGTTGGTCGTTTTGACCTTGCAGATTCGCTAGAGTTCCGGTTTTAGTGTTGTTACACCTTCAAGCCATCAAATAGAGCATATTTCATTTTTGGTTTTAGGTTTCACATGGCTCCGAAGTAAGAGAACGAGTAAGGTGTCAATTCTTTGCATGTGACGTGTTTGACGAAATGCCTTTTCAAAATAAAAAAAGGAAGTTATATTGTTTTAAGTAGCTTCATTAAATAAAATATTTTTAAAATTGAAAAGGGAAAAAGAATGGAAGTGTGGGATTTTTAAGTGACAAGGGATTTTATTGAAAATTTGGGACTTTATTTTGTGAAGAGAGAAGTGTGTGTGGAGAAAAATAAAGAGTTAAAATCCGTGATTTTTGGAGAGTGGTGAAAAATATCACTTCAATATTTTAGGCATAAATTTCTCATATGATATCCATTTTGGCTAAAATTTTAAGATGCATTTGTAGACAAAATAATGCACAATACCCAGAAATATTTTAGCAATTACTATAATGAGCTAAGAGAAAAATTAGTTTGGTTTTGTGAGAAGAGAAGATTCAAATTTTGAGTAATGCAGAGAGAGGGATGTTATACTGGGTGAAATAGAAATTTTTAGATTTTGAGCTTACAGACCATAGAGGATTCTGGTTTTAGTGAAGGCATTAATATATGTCATTTTATTATCAATATCAATATCATGTGGGTGCTTGGCAGAGGGTTTGATGCTCCTTTCTATTGGTGCAGATAAATCAGGGGTTGGTGCTCCTTTCTGTTGGTGTAGATAAATCAGGGGTTGGTGCTCCTTCTAGTGGGTGCTGGTAAATTGATTGTAAAGTTGGTGCTTTGCAAAGGATGGATTTGTGTGGGAGTCCAAACAATAATTTTTGGGGATGTAGCCAAATCGGTGAATCTCAATACATCTTGTGTTGTGTGATGTTATCTTGTTATACTTGCTTTATTTGGTTTTATGTTTTCATTGTTTTGGATTTGAGTGTTGAATATTTAATTTTTAAAGAGCTACACTAATTCACCCCCCCTCTAAGTGTCATTGTGAGACTAAAACATACTTATCTTGTAACTCAAAATGCTGGCATAAATTTCTTCGCATGATCATAAAGGAATTTGAATATATAGTTTTAATTTTATAATTGATAAATAATAGATCAAGACTCATTCCATAGTTGTGGTATAGAAGGACATATCCATTGAGTTACCCCTATCGAGATAGATCTAAATCTACGAAATAAAACACAATCGACAAAGAAATTGCTAAAGCTACAAAATAACATTTGAATTTTTAAGTTACCAATTTCCCTATGAATAATTTTTTTTTTGAATTTTGAACTAAAGTTCATGTACTTATTAAAATTTTATCTTTTTAAATAAAGTTTTAAAATACTTATTTAAAAGATTATTTTTATCAATTAAGAGTGTTTATTAGGTTATTTTTATTAATTAAGAGTATTTGTTGATAATTAATTTAATAAAATTTTAACCAAGGCATTCGCTAATAGAATGAAGGAAATCCTCCCAGCCATCATTGACCCTTGTCAATGGATCATTGATCAAGAGAGAGTCATTACTGATGGAGTCATTACCATTCATGAAACCTTACACTCGATTTATCGGAGAAAAAAATCAAGTTTTTCTTTAGCCTGGACATGAATAAAGCATTTGATAGAGTTTTATGAAACTTCTTCTTTGTTATTCTTGAAAAATTTGGCTTCTACTTTGATTGGATTCGTATCATCAAAGCTTTTATCACTTCTTCTTGGTTCTTCATTCTAGTCAATGGGTCTATTGTTGGTTATTTCTCGAGTGCTAGAGGACTTAGACAAGGCGATACCCCATGTACCACGTTGTTCATCATTCTTGTTGAATCTCTAGGATGATCTATCAAAGTGACCTATACCCTTGGTTCTATTTGTGGAATTCATGCTACCTCCACCTTAAGTTCGATCACTCACCAAAAATTTGTTGATGACATCATTCTTGATACCTCTGCATCTGTGGCTGAAGCTAGAAAACATCAAATCTATCCTCAACCTTTATGAATATGCATTGAGACAAAAATAATTACATTAAAAGCAAAATTTACTTCCTAAACACTTCTCTACCATGTTAAGCTAAAATTGCTAGTGTCCTTTAGTGTACCATAGCTGATCTTCCTTATACGTATCTTGGCCTCTCATTTTTGTGAGAAACCCTAAAGTTTCCATGTGGAACATTATCCTTGAAAGAGTCCAAAAATGACTTATCGAGTGGAATGGTGTTCTCCTCAGCTAAGCAAGTAAATTCACCTTACTCTTATCCTACCTTCATAACATTCCAGTGTACTTTCTATCCATATTCAAAGATTTCATAGTTGTATATTCTAAAATTGAGCAATTTAAAAAATTCCTTTAGTTGGGCCTTAAAAATGCTCTAAGGTTCCATATCATTGCTTGGGATAAAGTTTGCACCATCAAAGAACAAGGAGACCTTGGATTTAGAACAATTAATAAGATGAACATGGCACCTATTGTAAAATAGGCTTGGAAAATTTTCACCAACGCTGGCATGGAATGGGTATCCATTGTAAAAAGAAAAGACCTTCACATCATAACTTCATATATGAAAGAATACCTTGGCCTCAATCTGCTTTCTGAAACTCTTTTATCCAATCCAGACCTATGATTAAGTAGGATTACAGATATCATCTTGGTGATGATCGAACCATCGAATTCTAGAATGATTCTTGGGCCTGTGATCATCCCCTCATCGATGATCCTATCCTTACCAGCATCAAGACATTGAATGATCATTTTTTGGGTGTAATATTTCTAATTTTATATTATATACCCAAGGCTCCCCCACATGGAAATCTTTCCCTCTTTCTATCACCAGTTATGAGTTCACCCAAGCTAATATTTCTTTGGTCCATTTTTTCAACGCCTGTATCATTCCTTTTAACCATCCTCTTGATCAAATATTCTAGAAAGGGTGTGATAGCGACCTATTTACTATCAAAATTACCTACTTGCTATAGTAAATTCCTTGTCCAAGCCCTATCCCTATTGATATCATTTGGCGGAGGAGTCTTCTCCCTAAAGTAAGATTCTTTTCTTAGATGACCACTCAAGATAAAATTATCACAATAAAAAATATTGCTAAATGTGGCCTCACCATACCTAACTATTGCTACCTCTACTTATATTCTTGAGAGTCAACCAATCACTTTTTCATTGAATGTAGTTTCTCATCTAATATCCTCAATTTCCTTTTAAGTATTTTCAACAAGGGCATGAATCTGTCATAATCCACTCCTTGAGTTTTAAACACAATGGCCTAATTCCTTCTACAATATTAGGCTCAAATCCTTGTGGTCCATGTACCTCCACCATTTATTATGGTATGTTTGGCGTGAGTGCAATAACAAGGACTTTTCCACATTATCCAAAGACCCCATTTTTATTGGCATTAATGTCTTGTGTCTGGCCATTAAAAATACTCAAATAATCCCCTGTATCAAAGCTCCCAGCCCTGGAGGTGAGGCATCATTTTCCACCTCCCTCAACTTGATTCCTCACCTCACCATACACCCAATCCAAGTAAATTGCAGAACTAATGTCAGGTGGAGCTCCTCTAAAAGGCTAGCTCAAGCTCAACTTTGATGGGTCATACAAAGAAAAACCTAGCAAAGTATATGGAGGTGGTGTCATCCGTGATCACATTGATAGATTAATCATCACTTATACTGGGAACTTGGGCACCTAAATCAACCATGTTTCTTATTCTAAAGCCCTATTCTGAGGTCTAATTATTGTTCAATACTTCCAATGTAACATAACGATAGAAGAATATTATCTAAACATGATCAACTATATGAAAAAAATAAAATTCTTGCATGGAAATTCAACAACATAATTTTAGAAGCCAAGAGACTTCTCCATCAGCTCCCTGATTCCAAAATTCAACATGTTTTCAAAGAGGTCAACAAAGTAGCAAACTATATTGCCAACTTGGTGACCACTATGGAAAATATTACGATCTGGAACAATGAATTTTTTGAGACCCTCTTTGCTATTTCTACCCATGAATTCTCCAATGACAAGTAATTTTAACCCTTTATTTTTAGAGACTAGTTGGTCCTCTCTTGACCCTTCATGGCTCCTTATTCCTTCGAAGGAGTTTAATTCAATTAGAGCGATGTGGTTACCTCGTTGTTCTTTGCAAATCTTGGGTTCCAATTTCCCCATGAAGGACCTCCATGCTCAGCTGAATTCGGTTTTTAAGATCCACGAAAATATTTTGGGTCACCATGAAGATCTCTTAAATTTATGTGGTTGACCTGTATGGTCAATTCATCGTTGATATTTTACTAGTTGTTGCTTCATTGATGTTAGGTTCTGCATCCCTCCTGGACCATTTTTTGGTATTTTTGGATAGTGGCTAGTTTAATGTTGTTTATATTTGTTATTTTATTTCTTTGGATTTTTTCATTTTTACTCAGTTTGTAAGCTTTTGGGTTGGTTTGTTGATGTTCTTGCAATTATTGATCCTTTTGTAACAAGGTTTTTGTATCCCTTTCAAAATGCATGTTTCAATCAATCAATAAACCTACAAAAAAAATTAATAATTAATAATATGTAGACAAATTAAATCTTATTAAGATTTTAATTGTATAAATATTATAAATTTGAAGATATGATAGAATGATTTAATAATTTAATGATAAGAATATAAATGAACTATTTTTATTTTATTTTTAAAGTATTGAAGTTGTATAAGATATAACTTCAATTACAAAATATAAATTGATATAACAAAATATTACTATCAAAGAGTAAAATTATAAAGTTATAGTGGACCATTATATGTGGTTTTCAATATTTTAACATTGTCCATCAACGTATCATTCAAAGTTTTAGAATATGACGATAAGTTGTCATACCTCCTAGTGGCAATTTATTCAAAATCCATCATATTATAGAAATTGTTGAATGTATCCTCCTTGAAAGAAATAATTAAGATGTATTTTAGTTGATTCACAATCCCAAAATAACTAAGAGATTTATTTTTTTTACATATTCTCATGCAAAAAGTGGGTATTTTCCTTAATGTGATTATTCCTATGATGTAAAACTAGATTTAATGTGGGTATTATGACAATTAATGAAAATAAAATTCTATGAAATACCAATATTCTCAAGAATATTTTATTATGCCCTCTATTGCATAGAATACCCCTCTATAATTAGCCTCAACTCTAAATAAGAACATTTTGGATTTTCTTTCGACACCCATCAATATTTATAATCCAAATTCAAATTCACATCCTAAAATAGACCTTGTAAAACCTAGATTTTTGAAACTATCTTTTGCTGAACATCTTGGAGCTCAAACTAACAATGTGGCTGAAGCGAGGGCAGTTTGGAGGAGCCTCAAGGTGGCAAAGAATTATCCAGGGAAACTGTTGGTGGAAGGTGATTCTATTATTATTATAAATCTTCTAAAGAACACTAAGAGAGCTCCTTGGAGATTTGATGACTACATCCACGAAGCAAGGGCTCTAATTCATGATCGACCTGAGGCCATAATTTTGCATACCTTTGGGAAGCAAACATGGCAGCTGATAGGCTGGCAAATGAAGGCATTGTAGCAGCAAATTTGATCACGTGGACTGAAAATCTTCCTCATGCAGTCTCAATGGTGATAGATAATGAAAAATTTTAGATTGGAAGGCTCAAAGTGGATTTTGTCTTTGTTAGTTCTATTTTGCGTCTTTCTTTTCTGATGGCCATAATATTAGGCTTCCATAGTTTAGTTTGGTTGTATTATGTTGGAAGAGTAGGTCTTGGCCCTTTTTGTTGTCAGTTTAAAATTTTAGGGCTTGGCCTTTGTCCAGTTGGTCAGTGGACCCTATTTTGTAAAATGGTTTTGGGTCAACCAGTTAAAACCCGGTGTTAATCATAAATATTCTCTTACTTACCAAAAAAATAATTAGCATATCTTGTCAAATCAATTTAAACACCTCTAGCATTCTCAAACCTAGTGTAGACCATTTAAAATTCTTATAATTCTCTTCACTTTATTTTTCATGAACTTAGAAATACAATCAAGGGTAAACATGATTTCTAGACAACAATGATAAAATAGATAAAACTAGATACAAGTTGTTTATAAAGTGTTGTGTTAATATTTTTGGTTGTGCAACCTTTGGTCAAGTTAAACATCTATTGATATAATAGAAAATAATACCTATAATCATTCATCTAAAAATTTCTTACCATGTCTACCATATAATTGAGTTTAGAAACAAAACATAAAATAATAACACCAAAGTGTAACATATAAAACAATCCTTCAATTATATAGTCATTTTATGAATCAAACCAACTTTAATACCATTGAAAATAAAACATGTAAACAATAACATTAAAATTTTTCCTATTGATATACTTGATATATCCATTATAGTGACATTGAGAACTCCTAAAATCATAATCAAGAAACTACATACTAATCATGGTATACGAAGCACAAAGGAATTGCTTCAATACAAACAATAATTATACAATTTACTTGTAAAACAATCTTTTTTATTGAACAATCTAACTATATTCCATTTAAATATCGTCCTAAGGTTTCCATGTAAGAAGAAATTCTTTACATCTAGGTAATTCACTTACCATCCATCACTAGTTATTAAAAATATATTCTCCAAAATATAAGCTTAGTGAATTTTGATAATAACATTCAAAATATACTTAGTCCTCTATATTAGTTATATTTCATATATTTCCTTCATGAGACTTCATGTTCATATTCTCATTATTCATGAGAGTCTATATTCTTCATTCATAGCCTTCTCTCTCTCAAGAATTTCATTAGCCTCTTTATATGATTGAGGATCTATGTCTTTATCTTCTTTTCTACAAGTGTAAAATACAACCTATATTGACTTGGGTGATATGTGTTTACTCATGAATAATTTTATTAGTTTGTTCCTTGATCTTCCAACAAATAGGTCACTAACAAGGTGGTTTTTGAATCCACATTTTGAGTAAAGGAAATCTACCATCAACACCATACTTTTTAATAGAAAGGATAACACCATCCTCACAATACTAATCATGGCTACAAGTAAAAAAAGTTGAGTAGCAAGCCATAAGTTGGGTGAAGTAAAAAAAAGGATTAGCATACTTAATAGATAGGAAAATGATAAGGTAAAATAAAAAAGAGGATGAGAGAGGATTGGGAAGTAAAAAAATACAGGTTGGATGTTCTCTAAATGTTTCCTTGTGAATAATATGTCTTCCATGATTTGACATGAGGAAAAGATATTTGTTTCTCTATGATTTTGATGAATTGAACCTCAGTGTTTTATTTGTGCTGAAGTAAAAGAAAATTGAAAATTGTACTTTATGTAATGAAAATAATGTTATGACAGGTAGAGCGCTACCATGTTGCCATAGGCATATTTTTTGGGTTAAAATAAAAGAAAATTATTTATGATTTCCTTATTGTTTGATTGTGGAAATTTTTTTTTGGTTGTGCAATAGGATTTTATGAAATTTCTTCTTGTGGAATTATGGGTAGATTAAAAGAAAGCATTTTTTTTGAAATCATTGAGCTATATCTCAGGCAGGGAGATTATAATATTTTGTTGGATTCTATTATAGAATAGATTGTACATATGCATGGTAGAATGCGTGATCATTTATTTTGAGCCATATTTTATTCTTGATGACACATTATGATTTCCTCTGAGAATATCATGGATCGATTGGTTGGATAGTTTCCATGTCGAGTAACCAATGTAAAATAGTTATTGTACAAATAAAAATGGTAATGCCAAAGTATTCATAGGTAGGTGATGGTATATAGAGAGAGCATGGCATGAACAATCTTAAATATCTAAGACTATAATTAATAGTAACCAATGCATGGTTGTCTTTGGGTCTGGGAATAGCTTAGGGTTCATAGCAAAGTATCCAGAGTAGTATGTAGACTAAACCATGGTCGAAAGGTAGTTTGTATACCTATAAAATATAAGGAGTATCCTTATGTATGAAAATGAAGGGGAAGGCCCACTTGTAAACTTTGTTTCGTCTAGTTGTGCTATGTAAATAGAACTAACATTGAAAACATTGTCATAGTTGTATATTGAAAATATGTAACAAATAAGATATCAATGTGAAATCATCCTTTGCTAATAGAAAACTTGATATTGAGGTATTCTTTGTATTGATCCAATTTTTAATTATTGATAACCATCAAATGTAAACTCAGTTTCGGCCTTGAACAATTTGAAAGAATTATAATGCAATTTTTATTTTGTTAAAGCATAACTAGTTGCCTCCATGACATTTGGTAAAAAATAATTTTATAAAATCTAGAGTGCAGGTTTAGTAGTTGTTTTTGAATGCAATATGGTTATTTTATTTTAATGAAAGCTATAAATAATAGCTCAAATGTGGGAGGTGTTTTTGAATGCAATATGGTTATTTTATTTTAATGAAAGCTATAAATAATAGCTCAAATGTGGGAGGTGTTATAGTAAAACACCGAAATACTTATTCCAAAATTTGTTTCCTTCTAAATCAAAAGGGGAAACTGAATTTAATTTGAACGCTTAATGTTTGGACTTGTATATTAAAATAGGGTTCGGTTTTGCATGATAATGAATTTCCATCGGGATCAATGATGAAAAATATACTCTTCTATCTGAAGACCGATTGGATATGAAATAATATGAATGCTACCAACTTAGCAGATTCAAGTTCAGTAAGGCTTAATCAAATAAAAACCTCTAATTTGTATAAAGTGGAACCCATAAGCCAACTTAAAGCCATGGAAGGTCATTATGTCATTCTGCAAAATTTATTTCGAAGGCAAATAAAAAAGTATCTCGATTAGTTTTAAAAAAAACAAGTCAACCTATCCTTGTTTATGATAGTAATATAACTCTCTTAAGCTCTTAAACATAGGGTTTTTTTATGAGGTTATGTTTTGGAAAATTAATAAAGTAGAGTAAATGAGAAAAAAATATTTCTAAACCTTTGGGATTGGAGAACCTCTATCGTAACAATATTAACCTAGTTAGATATTTAATTTAGTTTATCTTGTTTTCAAAATGTTTCTTTTAAAAGAAAAACCCTTAAAACTTGAGAAAAAAATGTATGTTCCCTAAGGGAAGGAATAGAATAAAAATTTTTATGAAGTCATCGGGAGTTTATTACTCAAAAAATAATAAAAACACCCAATACTATTGAGGTGCGGATATGCACACAAGTTTTGGGGCAATTTTTGACTAACAAAATTGGTCATAAATGACAACTTGGTCAAATATGGTACGAGAGGGTGGTAGGGGACACATTTTCTAGGTTTTCATTCAAAGAGCGCTATGATAAATTCTATACTCATTGAACTTAGCTGGAATGACCACAGGGTTCAGTATGAGATGAAACACTATGTGTTATAATGAGTATGTGTGATGAATTATAAGGTTAGGGTATTGACATGGCACTAACTAACTTCAGGAAGAATGAATCACTATTTAGTCATGGGGGGCATAAGTACACTATTCTCATCTATACTGGTTTCAGAATGAGTTGAATAGATAGCCAAAGGTTTAGTATGATGAGGAAAGGGAAGAAAACATCCAACCTCTTGGTGTTATGGGCCCTAGAAGACAACCCTTGCAATGGTTTTACCCTCATGCTAGAATACGTGGATACAAATAAGGGCAACCGAATCCACACAATGGCATTTAAATGGGATTTGGTAGATCTCGTCCACTTGGATGGTTGATTGCAGCAATAATAAATCCAAATATGGTTTTTTATGTGTTTGCTATATTTTATATATAAATTTTAAAAATCATTGGGTGATCCAAAATGATGTTAGTCTGAAACCAAAATTTGAAATCCAAAAAAATATTTTTAGGGCTAAGCAGTAAACTTAAAAAAAAAATCTTGGGTTTTATTTGATCTTTTTATCATGCAACCATGTGAGTAGTTAGACATAGGTTGTTACATAAGTGGATAAATGATACCAAGTCTAGATTCAAGGTAATGATATTATAGTAGATGACTCCAGATGAGTGGACAATCAGCTAAACACTAGGCATATATACACTAACCCTATTTCATCATAAATCCAGAACAAGTTGGCCAATAAGGTTCAATGTTCTTCATGTTAATAGGTGGGTAGAGTATACATACATCCTGTAGGTATTATATGCCCTAGAGGATAACGTCATTCATGGTCCTATGTTCATGCTGAAACAAGAGGATGAGAAATGAGAAGATACATCCATAAAATGGCACCTTCTATGGGATTTGGCCAACCTTGTCTACTTGGAAAATATCTATAGTGATTAAAACCCAAATGTGGTTGAATATACCTTGTACTAAATAAAACATTAGCTGATCATCAAACCAATTAACTTGAAAAAAATTCTTTTAGGATGATTCTTACTAATAGAACTAGACAAAAATAACTTACCTTGTGAAACTAATGAGTCAAAATTGCGATGTTACATATAGAAAGTTAGGACTTCACAAATCTAGGGCTTGCACAAAGCCCAAATGAAGAGGCAACACCTTGCTTCAATTTTGTACAATTGTACAAATTTGGACTACTCGCAAAGTGGATGACATCGGCTAAATTTTTACTCTAAATTTCTACATGTGCATAGATCTAGAATTTTCCAAAGTGAGGCAAGTGCAAAACCCTAAAAATGACTTACAAATAAACTTTCTAAATTTATTCACACTAACATTGCAGGATCTTTAGAAAGTAAATACTTAAGCAAAAAATGGTCACAAAAAATTAGATAAAAGCACAAAGGCACAAATAGATAAATATATTTTATATTCAATATAATTCAAGCATGTTGTTATGTCAAATTTACGATAAGCAAATTATTTCCATACGAAGCTTCTTTCCTAAGAAAATTTTGTAACAACCCTCGGTTAATGAACTATTTGGTTGGTTGTTTTATTTGTAAGGATGAGGTACTACTGATATTTTTATGATTGCAGGTGCAGGTGTCTCCAGAAAAAGGAAGTGGTATAGAAGAGTATACCTTCTCCTGAAGGCAGACAAAGAGCACCAGCAATAGGTAAGTGGGGAAAGTGATGAGCGACGGGGTATTCGCGATTATTAGGGTCTAATTCCCTATCAGTAGTACATCCGCCAACGGCTCATATAGATGCATTCATGTAGATGCATTTTAGGGGTGTTATGTGTTTTATTTATAAACCTTCTAAAAAAATAATAATAATAAATAATAAATAAATAAGTATATATATATATATATATATATATAATATTGACAATAATATTAATCATATAAAATAATAAATAAAAAATGAAATTATCAAAGCAAGTAAATATATAATATAATTTAGCATGAACAAATATGAGAAATTAGAATATATTAGTTAAGGAAATAAAGTGGGAAATGATTAGCTTGACATGTTCAAGCCAACATGGCGAACTGTTATGCATGGAGGTTACAGGTGTTATTTGTAAAATCCGCTTTCCCTTCTTCTATAATATTGGATAAGAAAATTAGTGGGGAATGGTTAATATTTGGGAAGGAAAATCTACTGGTTTTGGTCTGCATGCGAAAGGGAAGATTTCCATTGACAAGAAACTTGTGAGAGATGGGTACGATCTGCTAATTTTACTTCTAAGAAAAATTTATAAGAAAAGAAGATATTGCCACTGTGATTTGATATCTCTGTGTTGAATTAATTTCTAAAAATTTGAATGTTTTATAGTAGCTTAAATTTTAAGTGAATTTACATATAAAAAGGAATGATTGATAAATAGAATTGTATGAAAAATGCATTGTTGGGTGCATTTAGTAGTAGATGCATTTGCACCGTAGCATGTCACTCTGATTCCCCATAAGAACCTCCAGGAAATGTATTGCCCTTGTTATCGCATGCATAACATATTAGGAGAAGCATGTGTGATGACAGCAAACAAATGAGACTGAAATGCATTCCAGTGTTAGTGTGGAAGCTTTGGTGTAAGCCCTATGCTACAAGATGGAGTGTTGTTTCCTTGGGAAGTGTGTAAAATATGTTTGAGTATTGTGGGATTGGTTGTTATGGTTCTTTCCTGAAAATGTAAATATATTGAATGTATATCATGAATCTTCTATTGTGTATTGAAACTAGACGATCTGAGGTTTGTTTTGAAGACTTTGTATTAATTTATGACTATGATAGACACCTCATGTAGACACTCTCAATGCATGCCAAATTATGTGGGATAATTGGTGATAAATTCAAATCTGAATCCTGTTATATATATATTGTGTGTGTGTGTAGACATGGGGATTTAAGGGTAGGTTTGAAATCTGATGTTGGATGAATTTTAGTTGAAATGTTGTGCATGCAAATATTTCCACTGTATACAATGCAAGTATTCTAGACTGCAACATAATCTGGTTATTATTTTGTATATGAATCTGATTTGTACTTCATTTTATTTATGATATATGGAGAATGGTCAAATATGATGTTTATAGTATCTTTTATACTAAGTTTATAACAATACAAACAATTGTTGAGTTAAATTTGAATACGCGCCTGTGTATTTCGTTATATTTTACTTGGAGAGCTTGGTTGTATAAACGATGAAAGTTAATCAAGCTTTGAAGGGAATATCCTTAATAGATTATTAATAATAGGGTTTAGTTTAAAACATGCATTAAACTTTTTCATAAGGAAGAATTAGTTAACATAGCTAGCCTTTGTTCTCGTTCAACTCCGTGGCTTGTAATGGCGTGCCCTGAGATGACGTCGCTACCGAGTTGGAGTGAGTTTGTAAGGGGTTGAGAAGTTTAATTTAGGAGAACAAAATTTAGGGAAAACGTCATGGTAAAATTGTCATACATAGTAAAAGTTGTATAAAGAAGAATTACTTTGCCATAG
The DNA here is from genome assembly GCA_028583015.1 of Wollemia nobilis. Classification (NCBI taxonomy): domain Eukaryota; kingdom Viridiplantae; phylum Streptophyta; class Pinopsida; order Araucariales; family Araucariaceae; genus Wollemia; species Wollemia nobilis. The sequence goes on along the minus strand of JAQPPZ010016436.1, from coordinate 12,826,797 downwards.
TTTGGAAAGTAAGTTTGGGAATTTTTTAAAAATAGCACATTGTCACCATCAGGCATTTAGAATGTAAGCACTTTTAAATATTATGATACCACGTCTGCTATTTTTGGTGATCCGCTTGAGTCAATATTTCTTTGATATATAAACATAAATTATCCTCTCTCGTTTAAATCAATAATCAGTTTAAACTCTAAGAGTTGCCATAGAAGGAAAGGATTACACATCTTTTTCTTTAATATTAATGTAGATAGGTAGGATGTAGATGAAATACCCGGTACCCTTGATAAGGTTAAATAATAATTTCTTTCTCTAATGTCAAACACATATATGTGAGACCTTTGAAAACGTAGATTACCATCATAACTTGTCAGAGGTCATAATCTTGGACTGTAGCATAAGATCATAATCCAACTTAAGTCTTCCTCCTTTTTGATACTTTAGAAACCACCAGCTCAATCAGTAAGGATGCGACTGTATTTTAACCAGGTTGATTTGAGCCGCCAACTTGCCTTTGCCAATTTACCAAAAACCTTTGGGACCAATCTTGGGAAAATGAACTGAACATGGACATAGTGATCAATATCCTTTAAACAATAGCTCTCATATAAACTTCGAGATATCATTCTTCTATTGTTCTTGCAAAGCTAGTTAACATCTATTTTTACATCGTTCATGTGAGCTAGTTAAACAATGTTCGAATTTTATTTTTAATAGAGGATTCTAATTAATTATTATATTTTCTTTTGAGAATTTTTTTGCGATGGTTATGTTAATATTTAAAAAAAAATTAGATTATTCAATTCTATGTTATAGGTGAAAATTGTTTGGTTAGTTAAATAAATTACAAAGGGTAATATATATACCAAGCTTAATTTATTAGATCATTAGTTTTTAGTATAATTCAATTAAATAAATAATAGTATATGTCTCTTACCTCAAAATCAAAAGAAAACTATAAAATTTTACCTTTAGAAACCTAAGGATGGGAAGATCCAAAATTATGGAAAAGACAACCTCGATATGCAACCTAAGGTTGTGGGCAGGACAACCTTGTCATTCTTTCAAGATTGTGGGAAGGATAATCTTGTGGGTCAACCATTAATGGTGCTTGCGGGAAGGCAATCATCATAATCCAGGGCTCTAACCATACTTTTGATGGGAAAGGTCAGGATGAGAGGTAATGAAGGATGAAATGGGTATCACTTCTAGGTTAACCCTGCTAGTGTTGAGTGGTGAATTTTGTGCTTGACTCATAATGGGAATACTGACAACATGATGGTATGGGACATCGTGTTGTTTAATCAAGACAAAACACCAGGTAGTTACCAGGGTATTGGTAGACCCTAGATGAACTCCTGGAGAGGTGGATATTCATCTAGCTCAGGCATGCATACGCTAACTCTTGTATGACTTAAAGTCTTGTTAAGAGATGGGGAAATTACGCATCCAACCTCTAGGTGAAATGGGCCCTAGAGGAGAAACCCCTGCCTGAACTTGGAATCTCGGGTGGAGAGAGAAGTTCAAAAGAGGCAACCATTCCAGGATTTGGCCAATCTCGATCTCATGAGTATTTCGACTACAGTGGAATGGCACTCATGAAGATTTTTTTAGCATGCTCATACTAGTAAATAATTTGGAAATGATTAAAAATTTTTCTCACTGTGACCCCTAATGTAGGACAACCAAGTGGGTAGGACTTGGGTTGTTACATTTGGTATCAGAGCAAAGGTTGCGAACCCCTAGGCAATAATTTTTTTTAAAGAGCATATTGAACATTTAAACAAAAATTTGATAAGGCTTTTTTTGTTGAACAGGCAATGGCATCTGGACAAAAAGCTAGTTCTTCAAAGAGATCTACGGCGGTTCAACGGGAAGGGCTGACCAAAAATCCTAAGAGGGTCTTCCGAAAGGTTATGAGGATCGGGGCTACAGAGGAAGCCACAAAACATCCTTGAGTAATGAGGAGAGAAAATAAACCAACTGCAAAAGAAGATAAAATGGTCCGAATGATGCAATTAATGCAAGAGCAAATGAGCCAACAGAAAGAGCAAATGGAACAACAAAGTGCTCAAATGGCTGAGCACATGGCTCAACAAAAGACTCAAATGTTAGAACACATGGAACAACAAAAATCTCAGTTGGCTCAACAACAAGAGATGATTTCTCAACAATAGAAAATAATAGAAAATTTATCCAAAGAAAAGGAACCGGTAATAGTTGAGGAAGAAATGTTTGTTGATCCCGAAAGAAGACAAGTAGGGTCTGAATTAGATAAAGATATGCGGAGAGTCGATATAGCTAAATTTGATGGTAAAGGTGATGGAGAAGAAGCGGAGAGATGGTTGAATAGCTTAGAGGTATATTTTGCCATTAGAACTCTCTCCTCTAAATCAAAAACCTCATGGGCGGTTTTTCGTTTGACCGGAGTTGCTGCAGATTGGTGGGATACCTATAGGAAAACCCATAATGTGGAGGTTGCAGATGTGCAATGGGAAACATTTGTAAAGGCATTTAAAGATAGATTCCTGACACCACAATTTTACCTTGAAAAGATTGCAGAATTCTCAAGGTTAACTCAAGGTAGTATGACCGTTATTGAATACTATCAGTGGTTTGTGCAACTGCTTAAATATATGCCTGAGTATGAGTAGAGAACTGAAATTAAGGTCCAAAAATTTCTTTTGGGACTTCACCCAAAGATTGGCCACCTGATTCTTATGTTAAAGCCTGCAAACCTTACTGTTGCTTGTGATTTGGCTCAGCAAGAAGAGGACAACTATAAGGCCAAGAAGGCTTATTATCAAAAATCCTCTGATAGAGAAGAACCACAAAAAATAAAAGTATTGGCTCAGCAAAATGGAATAAGAACTAGAGCAAAAAGGATAGGAATGAAAATAGAAACAGGTTTGACAAGAACAAGAACAGGTATCAAGGAAACAGAGGAAATCAGAACAACCGAGGTGGTCAAGATAGAAGAAACTTTAGGGATAGGTATGATCAAAGAGCTAATGCATGAGGAATTGGTACTCAGGAGGGCAATGATGGAAATAAGAGAGAAAGGGGACCTCGAATTGGTTGTTATATCTGCCAAGAAGATCATTATGTTGATAAGTGTCCTTTGAGAGCTGACAAGAGAAAAGAACCTGCGGAGCCTGCTCATAAGATTTATGCAGCAATAGGTAATCCTAAACTTAATGGACAAGCAATACCTTTTCTGTTGAATGGAAAAATTTATAATAGATATGTACGTATTTTGATTGATTTTGGAGCAACTGATAGTTTTATTTTTGCAAATATTCTGAGGGATATACTAGAAAAACTTGGGTTTATGGCAAATGGATGGAAGGTTGAGTATGGGTCTGGGAAAACCTATACCATTAATCAATGTTTATTTGACCCTCAGTTAGTACTTCCCCAAGGAAAAATGAACTGGCATTTATATGTGGCTCCATTACATGCCTTCGACATAATTTTAGGTATTGATTGGCTCAAGGCACATAAAGCATTATTAAATTTTGAAGAAATATGGATGGATTTCATTGATGACACCAAGAAAAGGATTCATATTTATTGGTGTAACACCCCAATTCTACCCACTCGGTTGTCTAATCACCTCAAGTCACTACCACTTGGTTTTCTAATATCAGAGATTTTCATATGATAAAATGTTTCTTTATTTTACTCTATCAATTTTTGTTTCTAGTTTGAGCATGTTAAAAATATCTTCATGAGTGTCATTCTACTGCAGTCAGAATACTCATGAGATCAATATTAGCCATATCTCGTGTGGTTGCCATTTTGAACTTCACTCTCCCCTAAGATCCTAAGTTTAGGTAGTGGGTTTCTTTTCCTCTAGGTTCCATAACACCTAGAGGTGTGACACATACTTTCTTGTGTCTTAACATGATTGGAAAATTTTGTGGCTTATATCATGTAATACTTAGCACATACATGCTCGAGCTAGATAATCAACCATAATTCTTGGAGAATATTCTAGGGTCTTACCAATGTCATGGTAACAACCCGGTGTTATATGTTGATTAACCAACATGATATCCCATACCATCGTTCTTTTGGTAACACCTAGTCAAACACAATTTGCCACTCATCACTAGTAGGGATTACCTAGAAGGGATGCCCATACAACCCCTCGTTACCTCCCATTTTGAAATTTTCCCATTAGAAGTATGGTTAGAGCCTTGATCCATGATTATTACCTACCCGCATCATCATTAAAATCTATTTCATTGATGATTGCCTACACACATCATCATGAAAATTGTCTCTTACAAGATTGTCCTTACCACAATTCTTGTATCATTATCAAGGTTGTCCTGCCCACAACCTTAGGTTAGGTTAAAATATTGTCTACTCCACATTATTGGAAAATCTATAAAAGGCTAGCCAAGGTAAATATTTATAAATAATCACCATTTCCTAATGGGTTTCATGGTTTAAATGTATATCGAAATTCAACTAGTTTCCTTATATCTATCTAAGTGTTTATCACTAAGGTAAATGAAAATAAAAAAAAAATTATATTCCATGCAAATAAATTAAGAATCCTCAATCTACAATATTACTACATTATACGTCTCCTTGTTATTCTTTTGTGTAAGAAGTTAAAACTATTTCTCCTAAATTTCATTTGTAAAATTACCATCTCTCATTATAAAATCCATTATTTAATTTAATATGTGAATAAGAGACTGCGTTATCTACAAATACCCAACTAAGTATAAAGGCAATACTTTATTTAACATATATACCTTTCCATAATTGCAATATAAAGAAATAACACCATTCAACACTAATCATACTAAATGCTTATAACAATTTATATGCTAATTTAACTTTCAAACGTTATGCAAAAGTATGAAGAAATTCCACATCTGTCTCCTTTTAGTTTTACATAGCAAAAATAAACAATATTTATTTCTCCATGAATTTAAGAATGGTTTTGGTTTTAAGTAAAAGAATCACTATTCTAAAAATAGTTTATCATTACACACTACACTATATCTTCTTTAACAGATGTTCCAGGATTCGAGTGTATAAACCTTGCCTTAGATTTCATTTTTAAAGAAAATAATAATTTTATAAGAAATACCACAATGTATGTTACAATAGATTTCAACTTGTATGCCGTACCTCATTCATTTTCTCTATTCTCTATGTCATTCAAGTCTAAATGTACACAATTATGCTAAACTAGTAGAAATTTGATTCCAAGTAATTGAAAGGTTTAATTTACGACACACTACATTCTGAGAATATGGATATACAAAATAACATTCACTACCCATAAAAGAAGATTCCCAAGGTTATAATATAAACAATCAACTTCAGGCTTACATAGTGATTAAGTAATATTCATGGACAAAACGTTTCCTCTGCTGAAAATGTTTGTCATATAGCCACTACCATACGTATGGAATAACTCATCCTATAAACCCATGAATCTCTAATTCTTTTTTCCTAAATATCATCTATTATCAAAACATGCATAAATTTATGTGTCATTCTTCTCAACCAAGATATAAATATATTCAAAATAAAACTATGACATGAAACATGCACAAATATCAAGTATATGTATCACACTTCACAAACCAAGATATGATATTGTTACTGTTCAGTCAAAATAAAACTATAGTCTGATGATAACAATGTCCAAACATTAATCAAACAAAAATAGAAACTATCTTTTCATCATGGCCACATCTTCCTAGGTGGCACTATTTTTAGAAAACTGATCCCATTGGACCTTGTATTGCTCAATGTTCCTTTTTCTCAATTGCTTTGTTCGATATCCTAGGATCTTAACTGGTCGTACTTCAATGCGCAAGGGGTCATCCATATACAATTGATCAACATTCCAAACATGTGAGGGGTCAGGAACATATTTCTTAATAAGGGACACATGGAATGTATCATGAATTTTTGATAAATTAGGTGGTAAGTCTAATTTGTACGTGATTGGATTCAGTTTATCAACAATTTTAAATGGCCCCACAAATCGTGGACTAAGCTTAGAGGATTTAATAGAAATTTTGGTAGGTTTAACTCTTAGGAATACTCTGTCTCCCACAAAGAATTCTCTTGGTGTTCTCTTAAGATCTGCATAACTCTTTTGTCGATCTGAGGCTTCCTTAAGCCTTTGAAAAATTTCATTGAGTTGGTCTTCCATTTCCCTAACCATATCCGACTCGATCATCACCCGATACTTCCAGATTACTCCATGAAAATGGCATTCTGCACCTCCTCTCATACAAAGCCTCAAATGGAGCCATACCTAGTGACGTATGGTAGCTATTATTATAAGAAAATTCCACTAGAAAAAGGTAATCTTCCCATTTCGTTTGGTGATCCATACAATACATGCGAAGCATATCCTCTAAGAATTGATTTACTCTTTCAGTTTGTCCATCTATTTCAGGATGATAAGTAGTGCTAATATTTAGCTTTGTTCCCCATGCCTGATGCAAATTCTGCCAAAACTCAGATGTAAATCGGGAGTCCCTATCAGATATAATTGTTTCAGGGAATCCATGTAGTTGTACTACTTCTTTGGAAAATCTTTGAGCTACAGTGGGAGCTCCATATTTTATATTTCTAGGTAGAAAATGTGTCACCTTAGTCAATTTATCCACTACTACTAGAATAGCATCATGCTGAAAATGATTCTTAGGCAACCCCACAATAAAATCCATAGTCACCACCTGCCATTTGTATTGTGGAATATCATGCAAAAATAAGCATCCAGTTGGATGTAAATGTTCTACCTTCACCTTTTGACATTCTAAACATCTGGCCACAAATTCAGCAATATTCTTTTTCATTCCCTACCCAGTAATACCCATTTTAAAAAATTTCATACATTTTTACATATCCTGGATGAGCGAAATAAGGAGCACTATGTGCCTCTTGCAATATCATAACTCTTAGGTCCTGGTCACTTGGTACCACTATCCTATTTTTGAAGAATAGTGTATCTTCCCAGATTCTAAATCCCTTTGCCTTATCGAAATCTTGTTGAACCAATTCTCGATATTTCTGGGAGTATTCATCTTGCATTTGCAGTTTTCTTATTTGATCAATTATAGGACAGTGTGACATAGCATGGATATGCCTTCTTATTAAAGAATCCACTAATTTATTTTATTTTCCCTTAATATATTCTATGCCAAAATCATATTCTGCTAGAAATTCCATCCAACGCCTTTGTCTAGCATTAAGCATTGGCTGAGTAAAAATATATTTTAAACTTTGATGATCTGTTCTAAGTTCAAAGGGTTTACCAAGCAGATAATGATGCCACATTTTCAAAGCATGCACTACCACAGCCAATTCCAAGTCATGTGTGGCATAGTTTAGTTCATGTTTCTTAAGCTTCCTAGACTCATAAGCAATAACACCATCTTCTTGCATGAGAACCCCACCTAATCCTTCCTTAGAAGCATTAGTACATACAAAAAATGGTTGTTTGGGATCTTCTATTTTAATAATAAGTGTTGATGTTAGCTTTTCTTTAAGTACCCTAAATTCTTCTTCACATCATTCTATCCATTTAAAATCTTTTCCTTTCTTTTGGAGATTAGTTATTGGATAGGCTATCTTAGAAAAAAAATGGATAAAACAATGATAATATCTAGCCATTCCCATAAAAATTTTGACTTCAAAAATATTTGTGGGAGTTGGCCAATCAATAATAGCCTCAATTTTCCTTGGATTAATGGACGCCCCTTCAACAGATATTATATGACCTAAATATTGTACCTGAGTTGTATAAAACTTGCACTTGGACATTTTCCCATACAATTGATTCTTTCTAAGTATTTCAAGAACAATCCTCATATGGAGATCATGTTCTTCTTTGTTTTTAGAGTAGATCAGTATGTCATCCAAGAACACCAACATAAACCGATCTAATTGTTCTTGAAATACACTATTCATTAGATTCATAAAATATGTTGGTGCATTGGTCAATCCAAAAGGCAACATTGTGAATTCATAATGACCATATCTAGTTTGAAAAGCAGTTTTATGAGTGTCTTCTTCTCATATCCTCAATTGATGATAACCAGATCTAAGGTCAATTTTGGAGAAAATTGTGGCTCATTTTAGTTGATCAAACAAATCATCTATCCTAGGTAGAGAATACTTATTCTTTATAGTCATTTTATTTAACATTCTATAGTCAATGCATAACCTTAGTGTTCCATATTTAATTTACAAAAAAAAATATTGGTGCACCCCATGGTGATACACTAGGTTTAATATGTCATTTTTTTTAGAAATTCTTGTAACTGTTTTTTAAGCTCTTGCAACTCTATTGTAGCCATTCTATATGGTGCATGAGCTATAGGAGTTGCTCCTGGTAAAATCTCTATGGAAAAATCAAATTCCCTTTGAGGTGGAAGACCCGGTAGTTCCTTAGGAAAGACATCCCGAAAATCATTCAATACCGGATAGGTTTGAAAAAGACTTGCTCTAGACTCATTTTCCTCCTTTTTATTAAGTTTGACCACAAAGATTCTACTACCCTTTTTTAGTGCTCTTTTAACTTGCATTGTTGTCAAAATATGTGGTTCCACTGATTCTCATCCACAACAAATCTGATTTCTTTGCTTGGTATCATCAGTAAACTCCATCCATCTGTCTTCAAAGTTTAACAATACCTTATGTACCTTGAGCCAATAAATTCCTAAAATTATGTCAAAGGCATGTAATGGAGAGACATATAAATGCCATCAAGTTTGTCCTTGGGGTAGTATAATTTGGGGATCAAATAAACATTGATTGATGGTATAGGTTTTCCTAGACCCATACTCAACTTTCCATCCATTAGCCATAAATCTAGGTACTTTCGGTATGTCCCTCAAAATATTTGGTGAAACAAAACTATCAGTTGCTCTAGAATCAACCAAAATACTAACATTTCTATTATAAAGTTTACCTTTCAATAGAAAATGTGTTGCTTGACCATTGATTTTAGAGTTACTTGTTATTGCATATATCTTATGAGCAAGTTCCACCGGTTCCTTCCTCTTATCATCTCATAATGGACACTTGTTAGCATAATGGGGTTCTTTACAAATCCAACAACCAGTCCGTGGTGCCCTCTCTTTCATATTTTCCCCACTATCTTCATGTGTACCAACTCTTGGTGTGTTAGCTCTTTGGTCAGATATTTCCCTGAAATTCCTTTGGCCACTCCGATAGTTTTGATTTCCCCTATTTCCCTAGTACCTATTCTTATTCCTATCAAATATGCTTCTACTCCCATTGCCATGATTCTTGGTCCAATTTCTATCCTTTCTTGATGGACCCTCATTTTTCTTTTTCTATGATTCTTCCTTTTCAGAATATTGTTGATAATAAGCTTTCTTAGCCTTAAGGTTATCCTCTTCCTGTCGAGCCAAGTCACAGGTAGTAGTTAAGGTAGCAAGTTTCAGCATAAGAATCAGATGTCCAATTTTTGGATGTAACCCTAGGAGAAATTTTTGAATTTTGATTTCATTTTGTTGCTCATATTCGGGCATGTATTTGAGCAACTGTACAAATCGCTGATAGTATTCAATTATAGTCATATTCTCCTTAGTTAACTATGAAAATTATGCAGTATTTCAAGGACAAATTGCGATGTTAAGAACACATATTTGAATTCCTACACATGTGTCCCAGTGGACATCGTCAGCCTCTACATTATGAGTTTTCCTATACGTATCCCACCAATCAGCGACAACTCCTGTCAGTCAAAAAACTACCCATGAAGTTTTTGATTTAGATGATAGTGTCCTAATTGCAAAATATGCTTCCACACTATTCAACCATATTTCAGCCTCTTCCCCATCACCTTTGCCATAAAATTTGGCTATATCAATTCTTCTCATATCCTTATCCAGCTCAAAACCTACTTGTTTCCTTTCTAGGTCAATAGTTATCTCATCCTCAACTATTACCGTTTCCTTTCCTTTAGATATATTTTCTATTGTTTTCTATTGATGGGAAAGTATTTCTTGTTGTTGGGAAAGCTGAGCTTTTTGTTGCTCCATGTGTTCTATCATTTGGGCATTTTACTATGCCATATGTTCAACTATTTGAGCACTTTCCTACTCCATTTGTTCTTTTTGTTGGATCATTTGCTCCCGCAATAATTTTACCATCCATACCATTTTATCCTCTTTATTAACTAGTTATTTTTCCTTCCTCTTTTTCCAAGGAGGTTCTACAGTTTCCCTTGCTACCCCGATCCACATAACTTTTTGGATGGCCCTTCTAGGGTTCTCGGTCAACCCTTCCCGCTGAATCGTTGTAGTTCATTTTGAGGAACTAGATTTTTATTCGGATGCCATTGCCTGCCTAGAAAATAGAGAGCCTTGTCAAATAATTTAATTTGACTCTGAAGTACACACATTAATAGTATTATTTTAATTTGGCAAAATTGTTCTTTTTAGAATTTTGTTGTCTATGGAGTCACAACCTTCACTCTGATACCAAATGTAACACCCCAAGTCTGCCCACTTGGTTGTCTAATCACCCCAAGTCACTACCACTTGGTTGTCTAATATCAAATATTTCCATATGAGAAATTTTTTCTTTATTTTACTCTATCAATTTTTATTTCTAGTTTGAGCATGTTAAAAATATCTTCACGAGTGTCATTCTGCTGTAGTCAGAATACTCATGAGATTGAGATTGGTCATATCCTATGTGGTTACCATTTTGAACTTCACTCTCCTCCCGAGATCCTAAGTTCAGGCAGTGGGTTTCTTTTCCTCTAGGGCCCATAACACCTAGAGGTGTGATGCATACTTTCCCGTGTCTTAACATGATTGCCAAATTTTGTGTCTTATGTCATGTAAGACTTAGCGTATACATGCTCGAGCTAGATGATCAACCATTCTTCCTGGAGAATCATCTAGGGTCTTACCAATGCCCTAGTAACCACCCAATATCATGTGTTGATTAACCAACATGATGTCCCATACCATCGTGTTGTAGGTAACACCTAGTCAAACACAATTTGCCACTCATCACTAGTAGGGATAACCTAGAAGGGATGCCCATACAACCCCTCGTTACCTCCCGTTTAGATATTTTCCCATCAAAAGTATGGTTAGAGCCCTGATCCATGATGATTACCTACCCACATCATCATTAAAATTTATTTCCATGATGATTGCCTACCCGCATCATCATTAAAATTATCTCTTACAAGATTGTCCTTCCCATAATTCTTGTATCATTGTCAAGGTTGTCCTGCCCACAACCTTAGGTTGCATGAAAATATTGTCTACTCCACAATCTTGGAAAATCTATAAAAGGCTGGCTAAGGTAAATATTTGTAAATAATCACCATTTCCTAATGGGTTTCACGGTTTAAATGTATATCAAAATTCAACTAGTTTCCCTATCTCTATCTAAGTGTTTATCACTAAGTTGAATAAAAATCAAAGAACTTTTATATTCCATGCAAATAAATCAAGAATCCTCAATCTACAATATTACTACATTATACGTCTCCTTCTTATTCTTTCGTTTAAGAAGTAAGAACTATTTCTCCTAAAGTTCATTTGTAAAATTACCATCTCTCATTATAAAATCCATTATTTAATTTAATATGTGAATAAGAGACTATGTTATCTACAAATACCCAACTAAGTATAAAGGCAATACTTTCTTTAACATATATACCCCTTCGAAATTGCAATATAAATAAATAACACCATTCAGCACTGATCATACTAAACGCCTATGACAATTTACATGCTAATTTAACTTTCAAAAGTTATGCAAAAGTATGAAGACATTCCACATCTGTCTCCTTTCAGTTTTACACAACGAAAATAAACAATATTTATTTCTCTATGAATTTCAGAACGGTTTCAGTTTTAAGTAAAGGAATCATTGTTCTAAAAATAGTTTATCATTACACCCTACACTATATCTTCTTTAACTGACGTTTCAGGATTCCAGTGTATAAACCTTGCCTTAGATTTCATTTTTAAAGAAAATAATAATTTTATAAGAAATCCTACAAAGTATGTTACAGTAGGTTTCAACTTGTACGTCGTGCCTAATTCATTTTCTCTATTCTCTATGTCATTCAAGTCTAAATATACACAATTATGCTAAACTAGTAAGAAGTTGATTCCAAGTAATTGAAAGGTTTAATTTCCAGCGCACTACATTCTGAGAAAATGGATATACAAAATAACATTCACTGCCCATAAAAGAAGAGTTCCAAGGTTATAATATAAACAATAAACTTCAGGCTTACACAGTGATTAAGTGCGATTCATGGACAAAAAGTTTCCTCTATTGAAAACGTTCGTCATATAGCCACTACCATACGTATGGAAGAACTCATCCTATAAACCCATGAATCTCTAATAAAATTTGCCTAAATATCACGATACATAAAGATTCTATTTTTTTATATCAGACGACGTTCAATATAAATATAACATACATAAATTCATATGCAAATTTGGGCTTTTTGAATTGCTAAGAATATTTTATACAAGATAGTATATAATACACCTTCAACCAGGCAAATGGAAAACCATGAAGTTTTACTCATAATTGCAAGCTAAACTTCTTTTCCCCAAGTTCCTTTCAGGCATGATTTTCAAAATACATTCTCTAAATTTCTAATGCAATCATAGGGTTCCACCCTGCTCTTTCCTAGGATTTGCATAATTAACACATTTGCATGATTTTCTAATGTAGTCACAAGGTTCTTCCCTGCTCTTTCCCAGGGTTTACATAATTAACACAAATGCATGTAATAAAATATTATCCATATCCTTAAATGACTCAGGCACTATCACACCCCTGAGAGCTAAATTCTAGGTTCCTCTTCATGCATGGCAATATCTTTGTCCAATAGACTTATTTCTTTGACATCGAGCACAGTCTAAACTACTAAGAGATAGTAAGTGACATGCTATGCAGAAATCACCCGACTCTTTCTTTACAAATTGATTATCCGATGGATTCAAGGGTCAGAATGGTCATCCTAAAATGACATGCATCTATACCCTATATGCACACATATATTTTTCATACATAGAACAACATGCAAATTTTATCCAGGTTACCCAGCACATCATACAATATCGTAGAGACTTTCAGCTCAACATGCATCAATAATTAATTTGAAATAAAATAGATTCAATATTTGGTTCACCACCAACCAAATATTTCTCAATACAATCAAATAAATGTCTTCCATTATTCCTTCAAACGCATGCAACACACAATATTTACAAGTCACACAAAGAAGAGTTCACCTTTCAATAACACATTTAAATCTTTAAGCTTTCACACAACGCAACATGCAATGTTTTTATTTATAAAAACTCTATCAAAATTTTCTATTTTAATTTCATTATAATTTTTTATTTTTTTAAAATAGAACTCACAATTTTTCTCCTTGCTTCCAATGCCAAATCCTTCCTCAGTCATTCACCGTCTCTTGCCGAAAACATGCACACTTCTCACTGCGCTTCCTCCTGCTTTCAATCTCCACTCTTGCTGTCTCTGCACTTTTAGTCTCCGCAGCCTTGTCTCTATGCCTCCACACCACACCTTTTCCACTCCTTCATTCCTTTTTTTCTCTCCCCTCTAGAGGTTTGTTCCACTTTTTTTGTAGCACTATTTGTTAGTTTTTCCCAACTCTCTATTCCACGATGTGCCAGATGGTCCTCCATTTCATTCCACGTTCAACAACTTAACTTCGTTGTTGATTTACCCAAAGCAATTATCGATAATTAAATTACCATTCCTTTCATTATACAATGCCCAAAATTCTTAGATAATCAATAGAATATTATCATGTATTATATATATATATATATATATATATATTTCTTGCCCATTGTGGTGTTATATTTAACACATTATTAATACTACTAATATTTAATTTTATTATTTATTATATATATTATTTCAAATAAATGGATTCCTTCAAGCATACATTGATATTTAGTATAAATACATAATGGTCAATTATCTTTACTTTAGCCCTTATAGTTTTTTTTTTAAATAAAACCATATCTTTATTTCACATTAATCCTTTTATCTAAAACTATGGCTCCCATGCATATAAGCACTTTCATTACCAACCAATCATTATATTTTCATAATTGAACAAACACCAAGCATTCCTACCAATGCAACTACATGCTGTGCAACTACATGGACCGTTGGAAAATGCATTGCCTATAGGGTTCTTTGCCCCTATCAACTGGCAAATACACCACCGCTCATCATCTCCCTTGACTTACCTTACACCGGAATAATCTATCTGTCCGTTGAAGAGACCTCCTTCCTTTACATTGCACTCGCCAGCAATGATACCTGTCTCTTGCATCCACATATACATTAGCAGTATCTCATTCTTGCAGATAGATTAAGCACATAATAAAATGGGTTTGTGGAGGGTTGTTACAATTATGGATGTGAATCAGTGGAACCACATCTTATAACAACCATGCAAGTTAAAAGAGCCATAAAGAGGGGTAGTAGAGTTTTTGTAGTCAAACTTAATGAGAAGGAAGAAACCGAGTTTGGGGTAAGTCTTTTCTAGACTTATCCGATACTAAATGAATTTTGGGATGTTTTTCCTAAGAATATATCGGGTCTTCCACCCCAAAGAGAATTTTATTTCTCCATAGAACTTTTTCTAGGAGCAACACCTATAGCCCGAGCATCCTATAGGATGACTACAATAGATTTGCAAGAACTCAAGGCACAACTTCAAGACCTATTAGAAAAATGATACATTAAACCTAGTGTTTCTCCGTTGGGTGCACCAGTTCTATTCGTTAAGAAAAAGGATGGGACACTAAGGTTATGTATTGACTACATAATGTTAAATAAGATGACAGTTAATAATAAGTACTCTCTACCCAGAATAGATGACTTGTTTGACCAATTGAAAGGAGCTTCAATTTTCTCGAAAATTGATCTCAGATCTAGATATCATTAGCTGAGGATTCAAGAAGAATATTCTCATAAAATTGTTTTTCAAACTAGATATGGCCACTATGAGTTCATAGTGCTGCCTTTTGGATTAACTAATGCTCCAACAACCTTTATGAACCTAATGAATAGTGTATTCCGAGAGCAGCTAGATCAGTTTGTATTGATTTTTCTAGATGATATACTGATCTATTCCAAAAGCAAAGAGGAGCATGATCATCATATGGGGATTGTTCTCAAAATACTAAAAAAGAATCAGTTGTACAAAAAATTATCCAAGTGCGAGTTCTACACATCCCAAATACAATATTTGGGTCATGTAATTTTAGATGGAGTGTTTGTAGATCCAAAGAAAATAGAAGCTATTATTGAATGGCCTGCTCCAAAAAATATATTTGAAGTATGAATTTTTATGGGGATGGTTGGGTATTATCGCCATTTTGTCCAGAATTTCTCTAAAGTGGCCTACCCAATAACCAATCTCCAGAAGAAAGGAAAAAATTTTAAATGGACTACAAGGTGTGAAGAAGCTTTCAAAACACTCAAGGAAAAATTAACAACACCTATCCTTAGAATACCATTTATTGTGTGTACTGATGCTTCCATAGAAGGATTAGGTGGAGTTCTCATGCAAGAAGAGGGTGTTATAGCTTACGAGTCATGAAAACTTAAGAAATATGAGCTGAATTATGCCACACATGATTTAGAATTAGCTATCGTGGTGCATGCACTTAAAATATGGTGTCATTATCTGCTTGGAAAATATTTTGAACTCAGAATTGATCATCAAATTTTAAGATACATCTTCACTCAACCAATGCTCAATGCCAGAAAAAGGCGCTAGATGGAATTTCTAGCAGAATATGATTTCAACATTGAGTACATAAAGGGAAAGGAAAATAAAATAGCAGATGCTTTGAGTAGAAGAAAACATATTGTTGCTATAACACAATACCAATTTGATGTAATTGATCAGATAAGAAGCCTTCAACTCCAAGATGAATTTTATCAGAAAAGTCGAGATCTGATTCGACAAGGTTCTGAAAAAGCAAAGGAATTTGGAATCCGGGATGATATATTATATTTCAAAAATATAATGGTAGTGATAAAATATTAGAACCTAAGAAATATGTTTCTACAAGAGGCACATTGTGCTCCTTATTCTGCTCATTCAGGCTATGTAAATATGCATGAAAATATTAGAAAAGACTACTATTGTCTTGGAATAAAAAAGGATATTGTTGAATTTGTAGAAAAATGCTTAGAATGTCAAAAGGTAAAGGCAGAGCATCTACATCCAATTGGATGCCTATATTCACATAAAATTCGAGTATATAAATGACATGTTGTTTCAATGGATTTCATAGTTGGTTTACCTAAAAATCGATTTCAACATGATGTCATTCTAGTAGTAGTTGATAAATTGACTAAAGTGGTACATTTTCTACCTAGAAACGTTAAATATGAAGCTCCTACTGTAGTCCATAAGTTTTTCAGGGAAGTGGTAAAATTGCATGGTTTTCCTAAAATAATCATATCAGATAGAGATTCTAGGTTCACTTCTAAATTTTGGTAGACATTGCATCAAGCATGGGGAACAAAACTTAATATTAGTACTGCTTATCACCCAAAAATTGATGGAAAAATTGAGAGGGTAAACCAAGTCTTAGAGGATATGCTATGAATGTATTGCATGGATCATCAAACAAAGTGGGAAGACTATCTTTTTCTAGTAGAATTTGATTATAATAATAGTTACCATATTTCTATAGGTATGGATCCATTTGAGGCTCTGTACGAAAGGAGGTGTAGACCGCCATTATCATGGAGTAATCCAGAGGATCGAGTAATGATCGGGTCGGATATGGTCAAAGAAATGGAAGACCATCTCAATGAAATTCGTCGGAGGCTCAAGGAATCTATAAACCGATAAAAGAGTTATGCGGATCTTAAAATAACACCAAGGTAATTCACTGTGGGAGACTGGGTATTCCTAAGGTTTAAACCAACCAAGAGCTCTATCAATCCTCTAAACTTAGTCTGAGATTTTTAGGACCTTTTGCACTCATTAATAAAGTCATCCCAGTTTCCTACAAACTAGCCTTACCATACAACTTATCTAAAATCCATGACACATTCCATGTGTCCCTCCTCAAGAAATATGTTTTTGATCCCTCTCATGTTTGGAATATTGATCATTTGTAGATGATTGATCCCCTGTGCATTGAGGTGCGACCAGTTAAGATACTTGGCTACAAAACAAAATAGTTAAGAAAACAAAATATTGAGCAATGTAAGGTCCAATGGGACCAATACTCTAAAAATAGTGCCACATGGGAGGATGTGGCCATCATGAAAAGATAGTTTCCATTTTTGTTTGAACAATGATATTATAATTTTGGTTTGAAAAATATAATATTTATGTTGTGTGTAACTACATGCTATTTCTGCTAGAGCTAGAATTAAAAATTGTTGACTATGTAATATCTTTGCTATTTTATTTTGTTTCATAACAATCATAGCAATGTATTTAATGATTTTAATATGCACTGTAAACACAGGGACTATGTTTAATCTTAGAGGGGGAGAATGTAACAACCCTCGGTTAATGAACTATTTGGTTGGTTGTTTTATTTGTAAGGATGAGGTATTGCTGATCTTTTTATGATTGTAGGTGCAGGTGTCTCCGAAAAAAGAAAGTGGTATAGAAGAGTATACCTTCTCCTGAAGGTAGAAAAAGAGCACCAGCAATAGGTAAGTGGGGAAAGTGATGAGCGGTGGGGTATTCACGATTATTAGGGTCTAATTCCCTATCAACAGTACATCCACAAGCGGCTCATATAGATGCATTCATGTAGATGCATTTTAGGGGTGTTATGTATTTTATTTATAAAACTTCTAAAATAATAATATTAATAAATAATAAATAAATAAGTATAATATATACATATATATATATGTATATATATATGTATGTATAATATTGACAATAATATTAAACATATAAAATAATAAATAAAAAAATGAAATTATCAAAGCAAGTAAATATATAATATAATTTAGAATGAATAAATATGAGAAATTAGAATATATTAGTTAAGGAAATAAATTTGGAGATGATTAATGTTCAAGCCAAAATGGCAAACTGTTATGCATGGAGGTTATAGGTGTTATTCGTAAAATATGCTTTCCCTTCTTCTATAATATTGGATAAGAAAATTAGTGGGGAATAGTTAATGTTCGGGAAGGAAAATCTGCTAGTTTTGATCAGCATGCAAAAGGGAAAATTTCCATTGACAATAAACTTTTGAGATATGGGTACAATCTGCTAATTTTATTTTTAAGAAAATTTTATAAGAAAAGAAGATATTCACGCTATGATTTGATATCTCTATGTTGAATTAATTTTTGAAAAATTTGAATGTTTTATAGTATCTTAAATTTTAAGTGAATTTACATATAAAAATAAATTATTGATAAATAGAATTGTATGAAAAATGCATTGTTGGGTGCATTTAGTAGTAGATGCATTTACACCATAGCATGCCGCTCTGATTCCCCATAAGAACCTCAAGTAAATATATTGCCCTTGTTACCGAATGCATAACACATTAGGAGAAGCATGTGTGATGACAACAAACAAATGATACTGAAATGCATTCCAATGTTAGTGTGGAAGCTTTGGTGCAATCCCTGCACTCTAAGATGAAGTGTTGTTTCATTGGAAAGTGTGTAAAATATGTTTGAGTATTGTGGGATTGGTTGTTATGGTTCTTTCCTGAAAATGTAAATATATTGAACATATATCATGAATCTTCTATTGTGTATTGAAACTAGATGATCTGAGGTTTTTTTTGAAGACTTTGTATTAATTTATGACTGTGATAGACACCTCATGCAGACGCTCTCAATGCATACCAAATTATGTGGGATAATTGGTGATAAATTCAAATCTGAATCCTATTATATATATATATATATAGACATGGGGATTTAAGGGTAGGTTTGAAATCTGATGT
The DNA here is from genome assembly GCA_028583015.1 of Wollemia nobilis. NCBI lineage: Eukaryota > Viridiplantae > Streptophyta > Pinopsida > Araucariales > Araucariaceae > Wollemia > Wollemia nobilis. The sequence continues at coordinate 12,807,787 of JAQPPZ010016436.1, read as the reverse complement.
TGGACAAATTTTAGTTGAAATGTTGTGCATGCAAATATTTCCACTGTATACAATGCAAGTATTTCGGACTGCAACATAATCTGGTTATTATTTTGTATATGAATCTGATTTGTACTTCATTTTATTTATGATATATGGAGAATGGTCAAATATTACGTTTATAGTATCTTTTATACTAAGTTTATAATAATATAAACAATTATTGATTTAAATTTGAATATGTGCCTTTGTATTTTGTTATATTTTACTTGGAGAGCTTGGTTGTATAAACGATGAAATTTAATAAAGCTTTGAAGGGAAGATACTTAATAGATTATTAATAATAAGGTTTAGTTAAAAACATGCATTAAACTTTGTCATAAGGAAGAATTAGTTAACACAATTAGCCTTTTTTCTGGTTCAACTTCATGGCTTGTAATGGCGTGCCCTGAGACGATGTCGCTATTGAGTTGAAGTGAGTTTGTAAGGGGTTGAGAATTTTAATTTAGGAGAAAATATTTTAGGGAAAACGTCATGGTAAAATTTTCATACATAGTAAAAGTTGTATAAAGAAGAATTACTTTGCCATAGTTTGGAAAATAAGTTTAGGAATTTTTTAAAATCAACTCATTGTCACCATCAGGCATTTAGAATGTAAGCACTTTTAAATATTATGATACCACATCTATTATTTTTGGTGATCTGCTTGAGTCAATATTTATTTGCTATATAAACATAAACTATCCTCTCATGTTTAAATCAATAATTAGTTTAAACTCTAATATTACGCATCTTTTTCTTTAATATTAATGTAGATAGGTAGGATGTAGATGAAATACCCGGTACCCTTGATAAGGTTAAATAATAATTTCTTTCTCTGATGTCAAAAGCATATATGTGAGACCTTTGAAAATGTAGATTACCATCATAACTCGTCAGAGGTCATAATCTTGGACTATAGCATAAGATCATAATCCAACTTAAGTCTTCCTCCTTTTTGATACTTTAGAAACCACTAGCTCAATTAGTAAGGATGTGACTGTATTTTAACCGGTTTGATTTGAGCCGTAAACTTGCATTTGCCAATTTACCGAAAATCTTTGGGACCAATCTTGGGAAAATGAACTCAACATGGACATAGTGATTAATATACTTTAAACAATAGCTCTCATATAAACTCTGGGATATCGTTCTTCTATTGTTCTTGCAAAGCTAGTTAACATCTATTTTTACATCATTCATGTGAGCTAGTTAAACAGTGTTCAAATTTTCTTTTTAATAGAGGATTCTAATTAATTATTATATTTTATTTTGAGAATTTTTTTGCGATGGTTATGTTAATATTTAAAAAATAAATAAATTATTCAATTCTATGTTATAGATGAAAATTGTTTGGTTAGTTAAATAAATTACAAAGGGTAATATATATACCAAGCTTAATTTATTAGATCATTAGTTTTTAGTATAATTCAATTAAATAAATAATAGTATATGTCTCTTACCTCAAAACCAAAAGAAAACTATAAACTTTTACCTTTAGAAACCTAAGGATGGGAAGATCCAAAATTATGGAAAAGACAACCTCGATATGCAACCTAAGGTTGTGGGCAGGACAACCTTGTCATTCTTTCAAGATTGTGGGAAGGATAATCTTGTGGGTCAACCATTAATGGTGCTTGCGGGAAGGCAATCATCATAATCCAGGGCTCTAATCATACTTCTAATGGGAAAGGTCAGGATGGGAGGTAACGAAGGATGAAATGGGCATCACTTCTAGGTTAACCTTGCTAGTGTTGAGTGGTGAATTTTGTGCTTGAATCATAATGGGAATACTGACAACATGATGGTATGGGATATCGTGTTGTTTAATCAAGAAAAAACATCAGGTAGTTACTAAGATATTGGTAGATCCTAGACGAACTCATGGAGAGGTAGATATTTGTCTAGCTCAGGCATGCATACGCTAACTCTTGTATGACTTAAATTCTTGTTAAGAGACATGAAAATTACACAAACAACCTCTAGGTGAAATGGGCGCTAAAGGAGAAACCCCTGCTTCAAATTGGAATCTCAAGTGGAGAGAGAAGTTCAAAAAAAGCAACCATTCTAGGATTTAGCCAATCTCGATCTCATGAGTATTTCAACTGCAGCAAAATGACACTAATGAATATTTATTTTTAGAATGCTTGTACTAGTAAATAATTTGGAAATGATTGAAAACTTTTCTCACTATGACCCCTAATCTAGGACAACCAAATGGGTAGGATTAGGGTTGTTACAACTTTCTACACCTCTGCAACTAGGGTTGTGTTGTTGTTGCAACACTCCATGTAGGAGATTTCCTAAATGCTTTTGGAACTACCTTCTTAAGCTTGCTACTTTGGATCCCCTTACATACCATCATCTCACCCACAAATCACACCTAATACTCATATATATAGCTAGGAAAAGAGGCAAAAAAATATAGCTACCTTCCTGACATGCATTAAAAGCAAAAAGGGGTGTCTATAGAATCTTCTAACAATTATAACAATGAAAATTAATTTCAAGATCTCCAAAATTTGTGGATCGATTCTCTTATCCACATAAAATAAAATATATAAAAAGTAGGTGAAATCTAGATTAATTTCCAATATAACTTCCATATTATGTTTATTAAAGTATCTAGGAAATAAAAATTGATATGGCCACAATAACATGAGAAGAAAAGGGCATGTTTTTGTTAAATCCAATCCTGCTAAGGTTTTAAACTAGAGCCTTTGGGTGAAATAAATATAATTGGTTTTTAGTGATAGCTGGCGAGATCAAATAAAAAGAAAAGACTCGTCATCTTCATTTTATAAAAGGTGTACTCTCTTTTTTTTTGCATTATTTCAATAATGAATGTACAAAGAATCTAATTGACAAGATAGTTACCCATATTTCATGTGATGGAACAGCCTGATCTTTTCCACTGTAAATATGAAATGATATGAAAGAAATGTCGGCCAACACATTATGTCGGCAGCAAAGGGTCCACATGATCATCTACAAACAGTTTTTTTTTTTGAAAATATTGAAAAAAACTTGTATTAAAACATTGATCAGTTAAAATTGGGATAAGATACATCCTAGCCAAAAATAATGAAAGCACATGATTACAAGAGAAGAGGAAGATTTGCATTGGATCCAAATCTCTTGAACCAATACCAAGCTAGCTGAGAGAGCTGATAGGTCAGTTACAACAACTTATCGCGAAAACACGCAGCAAACACCAACTTCACCTCTATCCACGAAAAAGCTACAAGTCACGAAATTGCGACACAAGACTCCTCTGACCGCAAAAAATTCAACCTATCGTGAAATCGTGACATGTCATGAAATCGCGACAAAAATCCAACCTTGGCCACGATGGAGCAACATGTCATGATATCACGACAAAAATCTAGAAGCAGCCACAACGAAGCAACATGTCGTGAAATCGCGACAACTTTCCTCCAGTGGCTGCGATGGCGTAACATGTCATGAAATCATGACAACTTTCCTCCCTTGGCCGCGATGGCACAACATGTCACGATATCGTGATAATTTTCCTCCCTTGGCACCGTCAGTGCAACATGTCGTGATATCGCAAAAACTTTCCCTCGATGGCAATGACGATGCAACATGTCACGAAATCGCGATAACTTTCCTCCCTTGGCAGTGACGGTGCAACATGTTGTGAAATCGTGACAACTTCCCCTCGGCGGTAGTGATGGCGTAACATGTCGCGATATCGCGACAACTTTCCTTCCTTGGCCGCAACGGTGCAACATGTCACAAAATCATGACAACTTTTCTCCAGCAGCCGCAACAACACAACATGTCACGATATCATGATAGTTTTCCTCGAATGGCCACGATGGCGCAACAGGTCATGAAATTGTGACAAAAACCATACTTAGCTTTTTCATTGATCATTGTCTTAAGGATATTTCAACGACAACTTCCCCTCAGCAGCAGCGACGGCACAACATGTCACAAAATCGAGACAACTTTTCCACATCAGCCACGATAGCACAACATGTCGCGATATCGTGACAACTTTCCCTCGGCGACAGGGACAGTGCAACATGTTGCGATATCATGACAACTTTCCTCCCTTGGCCGCAATGGTGCAACATGTCGCGATATCATGACAACTTTTCCTCAGCGGTCCCAATGATGCAACATGTCGCGATATCATGACAATTTTCCTGCATCGACCGCGACAGCACAACATGTCGCGATATCGCGACAACTTTTCTCTAGCATCCGCGACGACACAACATGTTGCGATATCGCGACAGCTTTCCGCCAATGGCCGTGATGGCGTAACAGGTCACCAAATTGCGACAAAAACCATACTTAGCTTTTTCATTTATCATTTTATCAAGGATCTTTGAAGGCCTTGCCTAATCACCTCATCTGCAATAGGCATGTCACTGTGCAGTTGGACCCCTACCTCTTTCGCAGCACCCATCTTAGCTAGGAAACCGACCGCTTTGTTGAAATATCTGTTCACATATACGGGAATCACATCATCTAATTCCCTCCATAATTTATTGATTTGAGAGACTAGAATCCTCAACCTCCAAGCATTCAATGAAAAGTTCCTCATGCAGTCTAGAGCTCCAACTAGAATTTGAGAATCAGATTCAAGAATTATCCTCCTATGACCCTGAGTAATTGCCCAAATAGAGGCAAATTTGATAGCAATGGCTTCTGCTTCATTATTTGTGCCTCTACCCAAACCCTACAGTTCCTAAAAAAGCACTGATCCCTCATGATTCTGGTAGACCACACCAATACCGATGCTACCCAGATTGCCCTTTGCAGCTCCATCAGTATTGATTTTAATCCAACCTACTGGGGGTGATTTCCAACTGGTTCTATTCTTTCCCTCTCTCTGGTCAACTCCCTCTTCCATTGGCCCAAGAACAACCCAAGTTTCCTCTTTAGCATAGACAACAACAGTTTCGGTGACTTTGCTCCAGATGACCTGCCAAACTCCATCTAGCGAGGAAAAGGTTTCTCTAAAAATTCTAGCGTTTCTCTCCAACCACACTTGCCACCAAATGAATTTTAAACCAAGCTCCCACACAATTTGAAGAGCTTTAGATGTAAATCTACCCCGCTTCCATCTTTCCCAAATATTAGTCCGATTCATGTCACCATTAACCTAGATTTTATAATGAGAGAGCCAGCGCTTCCAAATATGACACGTGAAAGAGCACTCAAACATCAGGTGATCAGCTTTTTCTTTGTTCTTATGGCATAAAACACATTGAGAAGGGCCGATGATTCCTCTACATTTGAGATTTTCAAAAGTGAGAATGCCATTGTGCATAAACTGCCAAGAAAAAAATTTTACTTTCGGCCAGCCCTTAGAGTGCCAAATCTTTCGCCAATCCTCAACCAAAAAAGAATGGGGGGAGGGTCTGGGAGGATCTCGTCATATCCGTCCTTCACTATATAAACACCAAGGCTCCCATAGCCCCAAGATAATTCATCCTCCTCGTCTCTCCTTGTGAGAAACCTTTCTGTCAAGATTTTTGATAAGATGGGTGCCAACTCCGAGGGGATAGGAATTGGCCACTCTTCCAACCTCTTAAACTTCTTAAACCTATACTCCCCCAGCTGAGAAGTGTTGAAATAACTTTCAATATGGACCCAACCCATGATTTCTATGGCAAATTTTATTGGAAGTAACTCGAGGAACTCAACAATGATGGGTGGATACTAATCCCAAGAATCAGTCCAGAAACAGGCCTTCTCCCCTCTCCCCACTTTCCAAAATAGATGATCTTTAATAACCTGAGATCCTAGCTTGAGATCCTGCCACACTAAGGATCCAATACCATCCAGAGGGAAACGGCCCACCTCATTGGGATTAACTTGACCCAAATATTTACTCATGAGAATTCTACTGAATAAGGAAGTTGGTTGGGAAATCCACCTCTAGTACAACTTTCCAGCCAAGGCTTGATTATTTAACTTGGATCCTCTCAGTCCTAGTCCACCTTTTACCTTGGGCTGAGTGACTTTATCCCAACCCACTAAGGCCCACTTTCTTTTTCCATTAGCTCCTTCCCATAAAAACTTCATAGCCATCATGTCCAACTCCTTCCATATTGTAAGCAGGGCAGCCATGATAGAAAATTTGTAGATTGGCATGGCTTGAATGACAGACTATAAGAACGTTAATCTGCCACCATAACTTAACCACTTGTGAGACCAGTGATTAATTCTATCCTTGATACACTCTAGCATATTCCTCCAAGTGTCTAATTTTAGCCTCTTGAAGTGCAAGGGGATACCCAAGTAAACCACAAGGAGAGAAGTCCTAGTGAATCCCAGGATTTCTAAAATTCTATTCTGAAGCCTATGCTCCAGATTAAAAAAGACCACTTTGGATTTCTTGTCATTAATGACCTGTTGAGTAGCCCTGAGATAGACATTAAGAGTATCTCTAATCGTTCTAGCTTCCTTGATGCTGGCTACTCCCATAAAACCAGTGTCATCCACAAACTGCAGGTGCAATACAACTTCATCCCCCACTCTAATACCCAATAATTTGCCTTGCTATCTTCTCCTCATTAAAATTCTGCCAAGACCTTTAGCCAGAATGAGAAAAAGATAAGGGGAATAGGGATCCCCCTGGCGCAGACCCCGAGAAGCTCCAAAAGGTTGCGAAGGAAGTCCCTTGATAAGCACAGAGTAATTCAAGGAAGAGACACAGCTCATAATCCACTCAATCCAGCCCTGAGAGAAGTTGAAGGCTGCCATCATTTTAGCCAGGAGGCTCCATTCAACCCTATCATAAGCCTTTGACATATCCAATTTAATGAACATCCCTTTATTACCAGAAGTGTGCATTGAATGGATTGCTTCCTGGGCCACAACCACCCCATCCAGAATCTGTTGTCCCTCAACAAAGCCTCCTTGCTTAGAGGAGATAATGTTGTGAAGAAGAGGTTTTAGGTGCTCAGCCATTACCTTTGTGAGTATTTTGTATACCACATTACATAAGGCAATAGGCCTATAATCTGAAATATGAACCCCCTCCTCCCCTTTTGGAATCAAGGTAATGAACGTGTGGTTTATAGTTTTAAGAATTCTCTTATTTTCTCTGCATTCTTCAACAACAGCCCTTACATCTTCCTCTAAGCAATCCCAGAAAGCCTAAAAGAACTCAATTGGGAAGCCATATGGACCAAGAGTTTTACCAATGCTCATTCCAAAGACCATAGTTTTCAATTCATCCCTATCAATGGGTTTAAGGAGGGCCTGATTTTCATCCTCCAAAATAATAGCAGGTATGACAGAAATAACTTCATTTTGGGCCTCTACATCTTGAACCACACTTTCCTTAAAAAGATTTGAAAAATAATCCATAGCATGGGAATGAATACCTGGAAGAGTATCAAAGGAATGACCGTTCTCATCTTGAAGGGCCTCCATATTATTCATCTGTCTTCGAGCACAAGTAGTCCAATGAAAGAATTTTGTATTTCTATCCCCTTCTAATAACCAGGAAGTTCTTGCTCTCTATTTTCAATAGATCTCCTCCTAGTTGTCAATGTCCTCAACTGGAGAACGCAAGGCATCATCCTCAACTTTGAGCTGATCAGTTATTGCTCCTTCTCTAAACTATTTTTGAACGTCATCCCAGCGGTCCACCAACGGAGATCTTTGGGTCTAGAATTCAGATTTATTAGAATGCCTCCAATACTTGAACTGATATTTGACATATTGAAGTTGTTTGTGGATTTTAAACATAGCTCTCCCATAAGCTGGGCGGACCTATTCCCACCACTGTGGAATTTTCTCTCGAAGTTCTTCTTTCTAAAGCCAAAAATTCTCAAATCTGAAAGGTTTATGATGGATCCCCATCCTAGTCCCGCTTTCCAACAGAATAGGACAGTGATCAGAAACAGGGCCTGCCAAAATCTGAAAATTGATAGTCCATTTTACAAACACCTCCTTTGAAAGCAAAAAGTGATCTAGCTTCACCTTCCTACTATGGGGCTCCCACCTTTTATTAGTCCAAGTGAAGTTATTGCCAGGACATTTAATGTCCACTAAGTGCAAAGCCTGGACTTGAGCAATCATGAACCGGTCCCCTAGATCCAAAAGAGGTGATCCCCCTTCCTGGTCTCTAGAAGATAATTTAGCGTTAAAGTCCCCCACTATAATCCACTCTATATCTTCCCTTGATGCTCGCATGTCATGCACAGCCTTCCACTGCCGTCGTTGACCCTCAAGAGTTTGAGAACCATAAAAGTTAGTGACAAGAATGAATTCTGCAGAGACATTATTCCTAAACAGGGAAGTGAGAACACCCCTCCAGGCAAGGTGTTCTATTGCAGACCATTCCAGAGAGTTCCACAGAGTAACAATCCCCCTTGAGGCACCTTGGGTAGCCACATCCATATGACCAGCACCCCTCCAAATTTTGTTGATTGTTTTAGACATAAGATCCAAAGACATCTTGGTCTCTTGTAAAAGCAAAAAATCAGTATTGCTATGCTCTAATAATCTTTGAACAGCAGATTGATGGGTTCTGCTGTTTAAACCCCTCACATTCCAAGATTGTATAATCATGGGTTACCCTAGGAGTAGTAAGAGTCAATTGTCCTCACCAATCCTCCCATGATCAATTTTTCTCCCTGGGCTACTAGCAGCTCCTTATTGGATCTTCTACCAACTCCCTAAGAATTACTATTTTTGGATATTTTTTCTATCTGGGTTATCCCCAAAGATGGCCTTTCCCTATTTTTCTCTGCCATCCCCATGCGAACATCATGAGAAACTGTTTGCTCCTGGTTATGGACTACTAAGGCACCGGAACACACCGGTCGTGATACCTCAGAGGGATCAACTATCTGCTGAATGACAGGAGAAGATGAGAGGGGGAGTTGCCCAGGAACAACAGAGGTTTCCTTGAAACCCTCCAAGCCCTCCATAGATTGATCCTCATCATCAACCAATGACTTAAAAATCTCATACCTATTAGCAGGCCTGAGATGAGATTGCTCCTTTCCCTTCTCTTTCTCTATCCGCCTTTTTCTTCTGGGCTATTCAAAACCCTCTCTCTGAACTTCCTAGCCCTGACTGGTGCTAATAGGATCTTTATTGGGTGCAGCCTTATCCTCTTTAGGTGAGTTTGGCACTCCTAAGGAGGCCTCCATATTGGCATTCATATTAAGAGGACAGAAACGGGCCAAATGTCCATGCTTGTGGCAAACCCGACATCTAAAGGGTAGGGCATCATAGTCCAACTGTTGAATCCAGGAAAGACCTGCCAGTTCAATTTCCAACTCTACTGGCAAAGGCTAGCTCAGATTCTTCTCCACACATATTCGAGCATACACCGCCATGCTCCCTTCAATAGTGTCTCTGGCAACACCCAGATGTCTACCAATCGAATTGCCAATCATTGTCAGTACCTACTCACCCCAAGAATTCCATTGGAAGAACATATAATCGAATCCACACTGGGACAACATTAGGTTCAACACGAGGATCGAATCCTACCCTCCAGGATTGAACAAAAAGCCCTGTCGGGCCGTGGTTTTTCTTCTCCGACTCAAAAGCCTTATTTCTATCAGACAGATCCGAGAAGCTAACAATAAAATAACCATTACTAATAAACCACAATGAAAACTCACCGTGGGGCTCCCAGTTCTGGCGGATCCAAGAATACAGAAAGCTCAAGGAAGGGCGAATACCCATGAACTTGCAGATTAAATCATGTCTAGCTCTATAGAGGACAGACTCCTCCACCATGCTAGGATCAATGATGATTTTTGGCCTCGGATTCGGCCTGCGGTAAACAACCATTCACACGCCGTGCTGAAGACCTATTCCCAGTAGTCGTGAAGAGCTTTTTATATGCCATCTTTTGGGCTTCGGCATTCTTCGGAGGAGAATCTTCTTTAAACAAATCAGCATAAGAGCTAGTACTTCTTGGAGGAGTCGCCATTGGACCCTCCTGGGGTACCGATCGAACCTTCAGAACCACCGTACCCCAAAGACACTTCTGTAAGCCAGCAGAAGCCAGAGATTTTTCGAAAATCCAGAAACCCTAGTTCAGATTCAAAAATCGCCAGAGCTCATTTTCCCGCTCCTAACCGTTTTTACTTCATTAATGATATCGATCATCTACAAACAGTTACTCCTGTTGATGCGTCTCATATTTCTTGTAACATGTCGGAGGTCCTGTCAAATTGAAAGACGCAAAATTAGCCTATCATTCTGCTCTTTTCTCGGGCTAGACACCCTGAATCACAAAAACAGCAGAAAACAATAGGGTGGATTCAATGAATGTTAATTGTATTGCTACCAACATTTTCTTCCCCCTCAATTCACGTGTTATAATAACCCTACAATGTTGATTTAGTTAAATTTCGAAAGTATGGGCTGGACTCAGCAACCATAAAATATAGTGTGAAAAATAACGGAGGAAGTTTATTGCATGCGTATAGATGTATTTCTCTAAGCGATAGCAGCATTTTGACGATGCCCCAATTTGAAATCTTTGAATAATACCTTCTTGTTGGTGTAGCCTGCCTGTACAAATTGATTGACATAGATAACTGATAAGACTTATATATTCCATGAGAGAGAAAGAGAGTGTCCCACTCTACGAGAATAGATAACTGCTAGGGCCTATATATTCCATGGGACGGAAAGAGAGTGTCCCACTCTACGAGAATAGATAACTTCTATGACCTATATATTTCATGGGAAGGAAAGAGAGTGTCCCACTCTAGCAGAACTGAGTATTGCAGCTTCGAACAAGGTGCGTAGCTATCAAATAAAGAACGTTGTAAGGATGATTTCAACCAATTTGAACATGAAGGTTTGACAATTTATGCTTTAAATTCGGCTTCTACAGACAATAACTGTTTATGGAAGGTGAACAGGATGTGCAACCTCCTAGGTAAGAGTTTAAGGGACGACCGTAACTATAACCAATAAGAAAAAGGGTGGTGTAGTTGCGTAGACAATTCACAAATCATACTGTGTTTACATTTTCTAATAAAATAAAATTTGACTACGCGGAGATTGGGACTGACAACTCTGGCCATTGCTTTAGTTATAATATATTGTTTTGATCTAACTTTTAATTTGAAGACTTTTCTAAATTACTATAAAAATTTTAGAATTAAGTGGATTATTAATCCAACCTAAAAAAAATCCATTTTATTCCAGAATAGTTTTGGTTTTATTACTTTCTCTCCTAATTTTCACACTTCACAACCCTTGAAAAGGGTAAGCAATGGGAGAATCATATTTTTCCGTTATAACTACAAATGGCCTGACTCTGTCATCGCACATTGCTCCGTTAAGTATATTTTATTCAACTAAAATAAAAATACTTTTGGGAACTTTCTTCCACGATACAATAATAAAAGTAAAGAATAGAAGGTTATAAAATAAAATTTAATTCACATGTGGTGTTTCGTTGCTTTTTGTACAACATGCCTCCGTAAATTTCTTGGCATAATCATACAACAATTAAAATGTATAATTTAATTTATAAGAGGTCAACACTATTTCCATATTTATCTTGTAACTCAAAATGCTGGCGTAAATTTCTTAGCATGATAATAAAGGGATTTGAATTTATAGTTTTAATTATATAATTGATAAATAATAGATCAAGACTCATTCCATAGTTGTGGTATAGAAGGGCGTATCCTTTGAGTTACACCTATCGAGATAAAGCTAAAGCTACGAAATAAAACGCAATCGAGAGAGGAATGGCTAAAGCTACGAAATAACATTTGAATTTTGAACTAAAGGCCATGCACTTATTGAGATTTTACATTTTTAAATGAAGTTTTAAAATACTTATGCAAAGGTTAGTTTGATCAATTAAGAGTGTTTATTAGGTTAGTTTGATCAAGTAAGAGTGTTTATTAGGTTATTTTGATTAATGAAGAGTGTTTGTTGATAATTATTAATATGTAGACAAAATAAAGCGTATTAAGATTGCTTTAATAATTTAATATAAGAATATATATGAATTGTTTTTGTTTTTTTTTTTAAGTATTGAAGTTGTATAAAAGATAATTTAAAAAATATAAATTGATTCATCCAAACTCCATAAGGGGCAGAGGTCGAAGGTTCAAATCTTGGGCCCAAATTTTGGGCCTCATCCGACTGAACGCTTGTCCCTTTCTTGGTGCTTTCAGCTGCGTAAAAGGTTTAAAATGATGGATTGCGCGAAGATTTGTGTGGCTGCTTCTAGGGCGGACAACGCAGAATACTGTAGCGGCCATAAAAAGTTGGAAAACCTGCCCGAATTCATGGCGGCTACCGATTCCACCATGTAAATTCAAAATAAATAAATAAATAAAATATAAATTGATATATCAAAATATTACTATGAAAGAGTAAAATTATAAAGTTATAGTGGACCAATATATGTGGTTTTCAATATTTTAACATTGTCGGTCAACATATCTTTCAAACTTGTAGAAACCACAATATTTTAACATTGTCCGTCAAGTTGTAGAAGATGGCAATAAGTTGTCATGTCTCCTAGTGATAACTTTTTCAAAATTCATTATAATAAATTGTTGAATGTATCCTCCTTCAAAGAATTAATGAAGATGTAATTTGGTTGATTCACAAGAGAAATGACTTTTTGTGCATATTCTCATCCAAAAAGTGGGTATTTTCCTCGACATGATTATTCCTATGATGTAAAAATAAAAAAATTGATACCTTGACATTGTTATTATTATTGCAATTGATGAAAATAAAATCCTATGAAATACCAATATTCTCAAAAATATTTTAAACATATATTATGTCCTCTATTGCATAAAATACCCCTCTATAATTAGCCTCAACTATAAAGAATAACATTTTGGATTTTATTTCAACACCCATCAATATTAATCATCCAAATTTGAATGCACATCCTAAAACGGACCTTGTCAAACCTAGATATGTCAACCTATTATAATTAGCATATCTCGTGAAAGCAATTTAAACACCTCTAGCATACTCAAACCTAATGTGGACCATTTAAAATTATTATAATTCTCTTCACTTGATTTTTTTATGAACTTAAAAACACGATCAAGGGTAAACATGATGTCTAGACAAAAATGATAAAAATAGATAAAACTAGATACAAGTTGTCTATAAAGTATTGTATTAACATTTTGGTTGTGCAATATTTGGTCAACTGAATATCTTTCTATTGATGGAGAAAAATTAAAGTATTTTCTGCATAATATCTATCCCCTTTATTACATTGACATGCTAAGTATTTATAGAGTATTTTGCATATTTCATTAAATGCACAACACAACAAAATATCAACTGATCAAAACTTTGTGGTATCAATTTTTTCCTTGGTAATGTCAATGCTCGAATCAAATTATTCTTCAAGGGGCAATGGCCTAGATTTTAGGGAGTGTTCTTGGAAAATCAACAAAATAGACGATACAGAGAAAGTCCCAAACGTTAGTGCATTGAGACTTGGTAATATTATGTGGAAATGTGTTAGGACCCTATTCCTAACACATAGTATATTATTCCATTGATTCATTGTAAAGGACCAACGTGTCCTTTCATTTACAACACTTCACATATATTTATAGTTAATATAATTGGTGTCATAAGGCATCAAATCAATCAAATACATTATTTTATATATCTTATTGTGGGTTCTCCTCCAATACAACTGCGATTCCAAAATCAACAGCGATTCTTTTGCATTACATTCTTATTTATTATTGCAGGTGCTTAACATCTGGATCAGAGCCAAAATACAGGAAATTTTTTTTTTTTCCACCAACCCTACAGCCTGCACACGTCTGCCGCACCTGCAGAGTGAACGCCGACGTCCACCACACCTGCCTGGCCACCAATCTGGGGCTATTCTACTCCGCTGCCCTTCAGTGAACATTCGAGTCGGACGAGTCGAAGACCTGCAACGTTTAACAACGTCTGTTGGCGACGAGGAAGCGAATAAAAATATAAATACAAATTTATATAAATTTTTTCGAAGTTCCGGCCGTGGGACAAAAATCTCGATGCAGAAAATTTAAAACCTTATAAACTCTTCAATTAATTTTCGGCGTGACCTTTTTTCAGCAATATTAAATCCGGCATCGTTGTTTTTATTCCGGCGTGACTACCTCCTTCTATTAGATAGGAATCGCATTGCTGCTGTGAGCCTGTCGCCGCTGTTGCCGCTATTCGATTTCTCGCCCTTGCCGCCGTTGTCGTCGCTCTTCGATTTCCCGCTTGTCGCCGCTCTTTGATTTTTTGCCTACCGCCGCTCCTCGACTTGCCCGCTTGACGCCGCGCCTCGACTTTCCCGCTTGACGCCGCTCCTCGACTTGCCCTTGCCGCCGCTCTTCGACTTCCCGCCTGCCGCCCTTGCCGCCGCCCGCTCCTCGACTTCCGATCCCCGACTTGCCGCCTGTTAACAGAACACAGTCAACTTACCCGCCCTGTTGACCAGTTGACCGCTGTACTCTGTTAATTAACAGAGAGCACCAACCTTAAAGTTGATAGGGCATTGCCCATTAAATTTTTGAAAAAATATATATATATATAAAAAAAAAAAAATTTGCACACGTTACCTAGTCACATTGATCATTACCTACATCAACCGCAATGGCCGACGGACGACGATCACTGGACTCCATCCACGAGAAACACGAAAGGCTCGTTGACGAAGTTAAATAGGAAAGAGAGGAGAATTCCCGTAACATAAGAGAACTCTTCGAGAAAATATTTGCAATAGATGTTAAAATTGATGCCATCAGTCAAAAATAGGCAACAACACAAGCAAACTCAACCAACAACGGGTCATCAAACCGAGCAATGTTAGGAGGTCCACAAAATTCCATTCTACCACGGACAACCAAATTAGACTTCCCAAAATTTGAAGGCGGAGACCCTACAAACTGGATCTACCGAGCAGAGCAATATTTCTCACTAAATCAAATTTCGAAAATACAAAAAGTGCATATCGCCTCCTTCCACTTGGAAAATGACGCCATCCAATGGTACCAATGGTTCGAGAAAACTAATGGCACTCCGATGTGGTCAACCTTTACACAGAACCTATTAGTACGATTTGGCCCTAGCAAGTTTCAAAGCTTTACAGGGGACCTCACTAAATTATGCCAAACCACTTCAAGAAGCGAATACCAAGCGAATTTGAAAGGTTAGCTAATCGAACATCCGGATTAGACGCTGCCTTCTTTCAAGAATGTTTCGTTAGCGGATTAAAAGAAGAAATTCAAATTGAGGTACAAATGTACAACCCTACAAACATGTTAGAGACCATCGGCTTAGCGAAATTAGCGGAAGACAAAATCAAGGCACGAAATCGGTTCACGAAACCAACTTGGGGGAAACAATCAAATGCTTATACCAACCCCAAGCCAATGCAAAATGGACGAACCCAAAACACCCACACAACCCCCAAAATTAACCCCGCTCTACCAATTAAACGTCTGAGCTTCGAGGAAATGAAGGAAAGACAAGCTAAAGGTCTTTGCTACCATTGCGATGAGAAATTTGATAGAAATCATAAATGTGCCTCACGGAAATTATATATTCTCGATGCCACAGAGGAAGGAAATTCTACTGAAGAGGAACCTGAACTCGAAGTAGAGGTATTACCCAATACACTTGAAAATGACGAAGAAAATACACCAAAGGTTTCCTTCAACGCCCTTGCCGGATTTTTTGCCCCTCAAACAATGCGAGTAAAAGGGTATTTTAAGAAACAAAACCTTACCGTGCTCCTAGATTCTGGTAGCACGCACAATTTTATCGATCCAAAAGTGGCTAAACAAGCAAATTGTTTCATATACCCTTGCAATAACTTTGAAGTGATGATTGGAAATGGCGGAAAAATTGCATGCAAAGGAAAATGCAGAAATGTAAAACTAACTATGGGGGTTTATACCATGCAAAGCGACATGTACGTCTTACCCCTAGGGGGATGCGACATTGTACTAGGCGTACAATGGTTAAGAACCTTGGGCGTAGTCCAATGGGAATTTGATGAACTATGGATGAAATTCACAGCAAAGAACCAAACCTATATTATCCAAGGCCTAAAATCAGGACCTTCCCAAATCGTCAGCTCGCATAGAATGGAAAAAATTATCCGAAAAGGGAACAAAGGAATGGTCGCCCAATTATTTTCAATTCAACCTAGTCACCAAAAAGACGAGACACCAGAGTTACAAAAAATTTTAGACCACCATAAGGCGGTATTCAACGAACCAAAAGGACTACCTCCACAACGAAGTCACGATCACACTATTCCACTATTTCCAGGGCATCAACCTCCTAATATTAGACCTTATCGTTATCCCTACCTCCAAAAGACCGAAATAGAGAAATTAGTGCAAGAGCTTCTTACAGCAGGAGTCATTAGACCTAGCAAAAGCCCTTACTCCTCTCCAATTATTTTAGTTAGGAAAAAGGATGGTTCGTGGCGTTTATGTGTCGATTTTCGAGCGCTAAATAAAATGACCATCAAAGATAAATTTCCTATTCCGGTCATAGACGAGCTACTAGATGAACTCCATGGAGCAACTTACTTTTCCAAGTTGGACTTACGGTCAGGCTACCACCAAATACGAGTCGCTGAAAAGGATATTCCTAAGACAGCCTTTCGCACTCACGAAGGGCACTACGAATTCTTGGTGATGCCATTTGGCCTTACCAACGCTCCTTCTACCTTTCAAAGTCTAATGAATAAGGTATTTCACCCTTTCCTTCATAAATTTATATTAGTTTTCTTTGATGACATTTTGATTTATAGCAAAACATGGGAAGAACATTTGGACCATGTTAGACAAGCATTCCAAATCTTGAAGGACAATCAACTTTATGCAAATAGATCAAAGTGTTCCTTTGGGAAACAAGAAATTGAATACTTAGGACATATTGTCTCAAAGGAAGGCGTGATGGTAGATCCTTCCAAAATCGAGGAAGTGAAAAATTGGCCTATTCCAAAAACCGTAAAGGCTCTACGTGGGTTTCTTGGACTAACGGGATATTATAGAAAATTTGTCCAAAATTATGGTAAAATCGCTGCTCCTCTAACAACATTACTTAAGAAAAACGCTTTCAAATGGTCACCTAAAGCGGACGAGGCCTTTATCACCTTGAAAACTGCAATGTGTACCACCTCTGTTCTAGCCATGCCCAACTTTTCTAAACCGTTCGTCATTGAAAGTGATGCTTCAGGAATAGGAATGGGAGCCGTACTCATGCAAGATGAAAGACCTCTAGCTTTTATAAGCAAAGCATTTTCTCCTAAGAATTTAGCTCGCTCTACATATGAAAAAGAGATGTTAGCGATTGTCCATGCTATTCAACATTGGAGGCCTTACCTTATTGGCCAACATTTCATTATACGCACCGACCATCATAGCTTGAAATATTTTTTGGAACAAAGGACTCATACCCTGGAACAACAAAAATGGGTTACTAAACTTCTTGGCTATGATTATGAAATTACATATAAAAAGGGCAAGGACAACATGGCAGCCGATGCACTTTCTAGAAAATTTGAAGATATGCCTCAAATCCATGCTCTTTCCTCCCTTATTCCTAAATGGGTAGATGAGGTGCATGAAGAATGGATAAATGATCCTATTACCCATGCCTTAATTCAACAACTTCAACATAATCCTAGTAGCAAACCTCCATACACTTGGCAGGACAATATATTAAGATACAAAGGGAGGATGGTCCTCACCCCCAATTCCACTTATCGAAAGAAACTTCTTCATGAGTTACATACCTCACCCATTGCAGGCCACTCAGGGTTCTTAAAAACCTATAAAAGAGCCACTACCTCCTTCTATTGGGTAGGAATGAAAAATTACATCAAAAACTTTGTAAAAGAATGTGAAGTGTGCCAAAGACAAAAGGGGGAGACCATCGCTATTCCTGGATTACTTCAACCTCTTCCTATACCCACCAAAACATGGGCAGATATTTCTATGGACTTTATTGAAGGATTGCCTAAATCAAGCGGAAAAACAACCATTTTCGTAGTTGTTGATCGTTTATCTAAATATGCCCATTTTTGTCCAGTGGCTCATCCGTATACCGCAAGCACTATAGCCCACCTTTTTCTCGATAACATCTTTAAATTACATGGCATGCCCTCCACAATTATTAGTGATCGCGACCCAACTTTCACTAGTACCTTTTGGAAGGAATTATTCAAATTACAAGGTACTCAACTTAGTATGAGCTCCACTTACCATCCTCAAACCGATGGCCAAACCGAAGTTGTAAATAAATGCTTGGAAACATACCTTCAATGTTTTGTATCTACTCAACCACTCCATTGGGTAAGGTGGCTTCCACTAGCGAAATGGTGGTATAACACTTCATACCATACGTCCATCAAAATGACTCCCTACGAAGCACTATATGGTCAAACACCACCATCCCTTACTTCCTATATTCCAGGGACTACAAAAGTCCATGCGGTGGAAACAGAACTTGCTAGTCGAGAGGACATACTCCGGACCCTAAAAGAGAACCTACACACCGCCAAACATCGCATGAAGCAGCAAGCCGATCAACATAGAAGCGAACGTAGTTTTCATGAGGGTGATATGGTTTTCTTACGTCTTCAACCTTACCGGCAAACCTCTCTTAAACAAAAAGGTTCTCAGAAGTTAGCACCCAAATTTTACGGGCCGTATAAAGTTCTCCAACGTATTGGGACCGTTGCTTACAAACTTGAGCTTCCTCCCTCTTCCAAACTTCACCCCGTATTTCATGTATCTTGCCTTAAGCTCGTAGTCGGAACACATATCACGACACAAACCACTCTTCCAGAATTCTCCGAGGAGGGAGTACTTTTAGCCGAGCCAGAAGCTATCTTGGATCGCCGCTCTCATCACCTTCGTACTCACGATATCACGAAAGTGTTAATCCATTGGAAAGGTCTACCTATAGAAGACGCGACGTGGGAAACTCTTCATGATATCCAGCAGCAATTTCCAAATTTCCAGCTTTGAGGACAAAGCTCCTTTAAGGGGGGTGGCATGTTAGGACCCTATTCCTAACACATAGTATATTATTCCATTGATTCATTGTAAAGGACCAACGTGTCCTTTCATTTACAACACTTCACATATATTTATAGTTAATATAATTGGTGTCATAAGGCATCAAATCAATCAAATACATTATTTTATATATCTTATTGTGGGTTCTCCTCCAATACAACTGCGATTCCAAAATCAACAGTGATTATTTTGCATTACATTCTTATTTATTATTGCAGGTGCTTAACAAAATCAAGAGCTTAAATATCAAATATTGGGTGCTATTACATTCTCCCTTACCTTGGAATCTTACCCTCACTAGTTAAAATTAGTGAAATTTAATTTTGCTTTGAAAAGGAATGAAGTCCACAAAAAATGCCTGAAAAATCATCAGGATCACACTAGATTTGAGGACGTAGCACTTAATCCTTAAAAAAATTCTAGATCATGGCTCTTTGCTACCCCAAGCATTCAATTTTATCAATCTTCACCTTTTTCAAAAATATCTGCTATTATGGCACTTTTGAGAAGAACACTGCATTGATGGTTACCTCTAAAGCCAAAATTTCACCTTCTATTTCAATTGATTTTTCCCTTGATATCTTCTAGTTCGAATGGCAGTCAAAAATATGAGTTTCACCCTTAAACATGCTTTCACCTGCTTCTTGGGTGATTTCGCTCCAAAAATGATAGAGAACATCTTTTGCGAAAGATAAGGCAAAAATAATTAATTTCACCTCTAAAAGGGGTGAGAATGATTTTCATTCTAGTCCAAGGATGACGTTGACTTTGACGAGCAAGAAGACTACTTTTTTGAAGACTTTTGCCTCAAGTTCCTTCCTCTTGGATTTTCATCCCCAAGAGGGGCAAAAATGATTTTTTCCCTCTTGGAGGGGCGACGTTCACCTTTACTTCCCTTTTTATGCTTGAACGATGTCATACTCATGCTTGCACTTAGAAAATTGCTTTTACTAGAGTTTCACCCCTAAAAGGGGCGAAAATGATTTTTTCCCCTATCAAGGGGTGAGTTTGACTTTGACTGCGCCCACCTCATTCTCCTTTCTATTTTTACCCTGAAGAAGCTATTGATTAGATTTACACCCCTGTGAGGGATAAAAATTATTTTTACACCTTTCCAAGGGTAACATTGACTTTTACCCATCACTTCAGTTGCACATTCTTTCATTTTCCACTAACAATGGAAAAATCATTTATCAAGGTAGTTTCATCCTAAATGAGGGATGCAAAATACTATCACCCCTTCATGGGGTGAAAACGTCTTTACTTCAATTTTACTGGGCCTTCATCTTGAATGGAAAATACCAAAGTCATAGCTAAGTTGTATCAATTATTCTACTCCGAAACTATCTTGACCTTACCCCGAAACGTTCCTTGCATTAATCATTCTTCTTTTACATTTCATCCCTAAACACCATTAATTTCTATAGGGAGAATTTATTGTGCATTTCCAAAAATGAAATTAATGTTTTTATTAAATGGAATTTCTTATAGAAAAGGAAGACAAATATTCCATTAAAATAATAAAAATAGCAAGATTACATCATTCATTTTCTTTTCTAAAATTTTACAAGAAAATTTTTAGTGTGGTAAAATTGGCCAACACATTTGGCAACTCTCGGGGTATTCATTTATTTTAAATGCAATCAACCCTAGGCCTTCATCCATTGGTCTTAGTTGTCAGCACCACCAACTAAATTAGATATTTTTGCTGTATAGATGGTGTGTTTGATCCTACAATATCCTCCTTCTTCCTTATTTTCTCTTGAGCCTACTTCTCTTGTTCTTATGTTGCTTGTTGCTCTGCTTTTTCTTGTTCTTGGGATTCATGCTTGGCAAGGCTATCACTTGTAGTTTCATACATAAAAACTGCCTCAACCTAGATATCATTTGTGAATACTGAGAATGTACTCAATGAATCTATGACAAAGTACGACATCTCAACATGATCCATGCTGATACAATTAGATATCTACTGAAGTTACAGTAACGAAGATTCTATGCAAGTGAACCTCTCCATACATGATAGTGTCTATTCCTCCTTTATTGGTTACTCTTAGTTATTAATTTCTAAAGTATATTTCATGAAATCTTACTATGACATCTTCAACTCTTTTGTTGGAAATAACTCATCTTGCTCATCAATGAAGCTCAAAAACTTAACATCGACTAAAACCTCAAAATATATGAGTAAAACACAATACTCCTATTTAAACATAGTTATCAACTTCTAGGCTTCTCATGCTAGCTCCAACTGAACAAAATAGTCATCCAATGTCATTCTTATTTTGGACCAACTGTGATTCATCCCACTCATCGGCTTAATCCAAAAATTAGAGTTCACCAATGCTTGAATTGTTAGCATCATTTCTATTTTCTGTTCTAGCCTCTCTTTGACATAATCCAAAGTTATCTCTCAACCTCATGAATGTACAACAAAACTTTGAGGGTGTCCATTGCTAAAGTCACACAATATTTTAATAAATGGTGGTGAGACTCTTTGATTTATTCCTTGGACAAGCCTACCAATTGCATATTTCACAACTTATCTATGGTGTCAATCATCATCAGGTCCTCTATAATGATTTCACAAGTGTAATCACTAGAATTCATTTCTCCTCGAGGTTTTTAGGCTTAGTAAATTATTTTAACAGTGTATGACTCCATTGTTTTAGGGTCAAAAGTGTCCTTCTTCAATACCTTTGCTAGAGCTTGAGCTTATTTTCACTTACAACTCTTTAGCCATTATGATACACTTAATTGAGCTTGGGTCATCTTCACCATGATAGGATGCTTTGGTACAATCTCTAAGCACCTACAACTCAAGAAAAAGAGCAAGGGGAAAATGAGCCTATTGAAGTTTTGGCTTGGTAAAGGAAGTGAAAGCAGGAATGGTTGATGTAATGAAAGTGGTTAAAGGGATGGAAGTGAGGGTTTCAGTTGTAGTTACAGTCACTCAAGGAGGATCTTTCATACTTATAGCTATGATGAAAATAATTCGAATGGAGGATGAAGAAAGTGAAAACGGGTTGGGACCAGATGTGAAATAACTAAAAGAAAGAGGAATAGTAGAAGTGGGAATAGAAGAGGAAGCATCGGTGATTAGAGACTGGAAAACATGAAGTAAAATGGAGGTGGTACGTATGTCAAAATCGAGGGGATATAGAGGTAGCAACTATAGAAATAGGTACAACAGTCATCGAATGCTCAAGATAAATGAAAGGAGGTGTAGAGAACGTACATTTGGGCTCAAACATATTCTAAGCTAGTGATGAGGGTGATTGTGATGCTGGCTCACCCTTATTTTACCCCTCCTCTACTTCCTTCTCCACATATATGAAATCCATGTGCTGGATAAACTTTTTTGATTGAACCAAGAGATGCTATTCTAAAATGTTAGCCTGTGTGACTTCACCTATAGGAGGAAAATTCATCCCAGATGAAGGAACTACACATGTTATGGATATTTTAGATATTTTTGAGAAATGGGTGCCTCATGTTTATTCTTCTTACTTTTCTAGAGTTGCACTTTTGGCAATGGATATTTTTCTTGTTCCACATGTGGTGCTTCTTCAAACCCATGTTGCTCATGTTTAGCCACATTCTCTTTGTTAACAGACCTTTAAAAAGTTTGAGGTATAATATTGGTGCAAGATATTGAATTATATCCATCATAATACTCATCATAGATGTTCAAAAATACCTCATCCATTACCAGATCATAAGTTGACCTAGTTTTCCATTTATGGATAATCTTTTCTTTAATCCAAGTTGGCATCTATTCTTTCATCCTCTCAAAAAAACATGGGGAGGAATTTTATTCTTGTGAACCATGGGGTTGTACTTAGTCTCCATATTATAATAATCATGCTACGGTGTAATTGGCATCATTTTATCAACATGCCACTTAAGATCATGCCCTTATGGATTATTTTTGCATCGTTGAATATCGATTCTAGGGCAATAGTGAAATTTTTTGGCGTAAGTAAAATCGGTGAACTAATCCAAAGGATCATATTTCCACCATTGAGGTAACTCCACCATACCCATATCTAAGAGTGTTTCATTAAGAAATTTATTCTAGCTGACTTGATTAAAATTCGATCCCACAAAAGCGAAATGGCATGGTGCATGTGGTCCTCTAGCCTCGTCCTATCCCATTTAATTTGTTAATGTATTCGATATTTCGGATGAATTCCATTGCAAAGAGGTGCTTGGTAGTGAAATAGGGAAGGAGAAAAAACTTGTTAGTGAAGCCAAAAATTTACACCACAATGCCCTGCACCAGAAAAAAGATATATCCTTTCTCCTTAGTGATAATTTCTTCCCTCATTTCCCTGGGCACTCTTTCACTTGTGCAGTAAATATGTTCGAGGGCGGGTCCCAGGAACATGTGGTTTAAATTGTAAAATTATTCCCCCTAGAATAACAGGCAAAAAGTGAAGCGTGCATGAATAAAATTGCTTCTTCACTTTGAATTTGCTCTAAATGGGTGTGCATTTCTCAGGATATGTAATCCACCCAGTCGAAGAACATAGGATTTGTGCTTTCTTTCAAATTTGTAAGGACATAAAATTCTACCTACGATACGTACAACACCATCATTCCTTATAATTTGTACATAGTGGTATTTTCAGGAAGACCAAACACCTAGGCTAATATATAATACATATCCGAGCTTTTAAAATTCATCAAGGTTTTTTGCAAAGTTGACAACTCTTCAAATTGGGGTGCTTTTATCAACTGGTTCTCCATAAATTGGCACAATGTCATGGTTGATTGGCACCTTTTCTCTTGCTCCTTGAGATTCATATTTTTGAACATGAAATCTAAGGAAGGCTTCAACCCGCAAGTAAATACCTCTCTGATTACGTTGGGAAAAATGGTGAACAATTTATCTCCCTTTACATTGTGGATTTCTCAAGTTGTAGGTTGGTAAAATTTTATAAATGTCGTATTCAGCTCAGGCCAAGGATGCACTAGTGTACACAAGTAACAAGAAAGGTGTGCATGGTAAGCAATTGTTAATGGGATTTCTCACATCAAATACTGCCTAACTACATTTTCCACATCCAAACATAATTTCTCTATGTATTTGTTCAAGATTGAACAATATCCAATATTGTCTAGCTCGGTATATTCCTGCTCCCTAAATTATTTTGCTTTTTACCACCTTGTGCTTTTTTTGGCTCTGCAGCTTTCTTCGGATCAGTTATCATCTTCCACATATTCATACTATAGCTCCCACTAGAATGTTGGGAATTTTGAGATCAATTAGTTGTCATTGATATCAAGGTGAAAATTCATCATTAATACCATGGAGCACACCAGGAACAATGCGAAGAGTTAAAGAAAAAGTTGGCAAAATAATGTTTTATGAGGGTTTATGGTAAACCCATGTTGGAAGATTAAATGATTTTATTAAAATCATTATGAGGATATAAAACTCTCCTCACACATTGATATGGCAATTAAGGTTTTAAAAGGACCCATGGTCGAAGAATAATTTAGAAATTAAAGGTTTAAGTTTAAACCCAAGGAAGGCTTTAATATTTTTAAAGCTAAAGTTTATAATATAATTTATAAAATTTAAATTCCTTAGAATTTAAATAATTTATAAATTATAAAGGTGGGATCACCAACATCATAAAATAAGTGAAATCATAGATGTCTAAGAAACAAAGGGATTTCGTGTATATATTTATGCCAAGGAGGCATTCAAAACTTACCCCTTGACATTTTTTTACATGCGATATAGTGAAACATTTATGTGCAATTATTCATTAAGGAAGAAGACAAGAATTGTGCTTGTATTTAGCACAAGGTGAAAATAGATAAGGGAAAGAACATATTGGTTGAAACACAAAGGACACCATGGTCCATTGGTAGCGCATGTTTTACGAAGACGTTGGGAGTTGAGAAGCCCGTGATTGATTCAAGTGGAGTGGTGTGTGTCTTACGAACCAGGGGAAATATTTTACGTGTGCCTTGTTTTGCATGCCACTTGAGGATAAAGAGGAGGAAGAGCATATAAGCTCTTAACCATGCATCTAGCACATGCGGCAATCAAAGCCACAACTAGAGCACTCGTGGAGGAAGATAGTGAGCGTTCGAAACCCACCATTAGCAAAGGTAATTTTCGATACTTAAAATATTTATTTGCCTAAGGTTTTGTGGAGTTATAAGGGTTTGTGAAAAGTTGATTATTTTGATTTATATTATTTTGGAGCAATAAGGGTTTGTGAAAAGTTTTTCATTTGAAAATTTCTTTTTATTATTGTGGAGTAGTAAGTGTAAATGAGATATTGTGTTATTGATGAGTGATTTACATCATTGGAATTATAAAGAAAGTAAATTTTATTTTTATCAAATTTTCTCTTGCCATTAATTTTTTTTTTTTAAATAAAGGGGTAAAAATTTATTGATAAAAAGTCTAGATTACAAAGTACAACTGAGCCCCCACCCAGGACTCAAATAAGCAACAAGACAGGCTAAATCACCAGACAAGGTCAACTCCCAAAGAAAACCAAAAAAAAAAACAAACCACATTAAGTCTGAAAATCCTTATGGATCAACTCCCGTAGGTGTTGAGAATCCCTAGACGGGAGACTCTCCCAGTTATCAATACTCTATCCTGAATAAAAACCACATCCGAAGAATGAACACGAATCAAATCACGAACAACTTTTTGTCTGGGGATGCTGTTCAACCCCCTTACATTCCATGAAAGTATAATCATTTTTGGGGGTTATAAAAATGGGAGTCCAATTTTCTCACCAAACCTGACTCTACCAAAGTCTCCCCCATTGACTTAATTTTATCCTGGTCTTTCTTTTGACCCACCTTCATATTATTATCTGAAGCATTTTTTTAAATTATTTTATGCTGCAATCCCAACACCATAGGAGTTTTACAGTCCATGGATGACTGCATCAGTGCCTGGGTAGGAGAGGGCACATCTAAATCTATGCCATTTTCTAAGATAACTTCACTTCCAGGGCTAGGGCCAACCATATCACCTATACTCGGAACCAAAGCCCTTTGTGCTTCATTTAAACCCCCTGTATCTATTTCCCTTGGTTCCACCTCATGAAGAGACAACTGATTTGGTCCTCGTTATATCTATAACAGTAGCGATGTTTCGGTATCTCCACACACCGATCAAGATTCTCTAGAATTTCAAAATGATTGAGTTGAGCATCTGGTCGGTTATCCTTAATGTCTCTTTTTGCCTTTCTTCCTTTGTTTCGAGGTTTTACCGTAACAAAACCTTCCTTATCCTGATCCCCCTCCTTTATCGGGGCTTTTCCTTTATCCATATTTTGTACAACTTGAGAGGGCCCAGGATTTGAAGCCACATGTAGGAAAAACTTAGGGCATTTTCTTTGTAAGTGGCCATATTCATGGCAAATCCGACAACGAAATGGAAGAGCTTCATAGTCAAGTTTTTGAACCCATGTGGTTGATTCGAACTGTATTTCAATAGAATCTAGAATAGGATTGTTTAAATCAATTTCAACACAGATACGGGCAACAGAGATTACCTTTTTATCCAGCGTTTGTCCTGACGGCCCAACCGGCTTCCCAAGTAGAAGGGCAATCATATGCAAGATGTCATTTCTCCAAAATTCCAAGGGGAGCCATGGAAGCCGAACCCACACCGAAACCCATGACGGCCGCTCCTCTGATGGGTTGAAACCCACATGCCAGGGTTTAAGAAAGAGTCCCGCTTGGTTACATAAATAGGGACCTCCTTCAAATGCTTTGTTACGATCCGCAAGACAAGAAAAAACCACCATAAAATAGTTGTTTTCACTCAGTATCACCTCCACATCACCTTCAGGGTTCCAAGTCTTCCTAACACAAGCCTCCACAAAGGGAAGAGAAATTCGTATGCCCATAAATTTACCAATAAGTGCATGTTTGGTTAAATACTCCACATATTTTGCCATCGAGTCTGGTTGAACCACTAGAACCAGCCTAGCTTCACATATTTCCAAACATCCATTGTTCTTTAACAAGCGATTCTTGGCATGCAATGGGAAATTCTGTTCTTTCCAATCATTTTTAAAATAAATACCATCCCTAGCATGCACGCTCTATGACGGACATGGCACATTCCTCCAGTTGTTCATACCTCCTCCATAAACTGCTGCCATCCCCGCAGAGCCCACCAGATAGGTCTCAAAAAAATTCCAGCAAAGCAGCTTTCCTCATCAAACCCTAGCAGAGCAAAAAAAAAATTTCCTCATGACCCATCTTCAGGTTCAAAGGACCTCTTGCCATTAATTTAAATAAAAGAGGTTTGAGTTATTTTTGGTGGATGTTAAGTTTTTTTTTTTGGGGAGTTTATAAGGTGTTATTGGATAAATATTTTATGTATATTGATGGTTGTTTTTTAAATTTGGAGTGATAAGGTGTAATTGAGTATTTACATTATATTGTGAGAAATATTTATCTTCTAACCTCTTTGATATTGGCATAGAAGTGTTTGTTGACGTGACAGATTTATGATATCCCTTCATCTTCAATAAAAAAGTATGAGCACATTCTTCCATAAGTTGAGTTGATTTATTGGTTTTCTATAAAATAAGTTTGAAGTGAAAAGGACTTGATTAGGGTTTCCATTTGAGAGTGTTTGAGTTAATACTTCAAGGTTTTATAGAATGAAGAGTTGTGGTTAAAATCATGTTTGATAAGCATTGTTGTTGAAGCCATTGGTTGTGTGAAGAACTTGAGTTAGAGTTTTACAAATATCATGAGTATCATTGTTATGTGAAGATTGTTTTATAAATATTGTTGTTGTACAAATAACTTGAACTAGGGTTTGAAGAGAACATGAGTATCATTGTTATGTGAGATTTTTTGTTGAGCATTATTGGAAACATTTTGAGTTGGTGGTTATATGCTTGGACTAGGGTTTGTGAGAAAGAAATGTTTCATTGAGTGATTGGTTGAGTAGAGTTGATTGAGCCTAGTCAAGTGGATGTATGAAGTGATTGTTCAAATTCTATAAAACAAATTATTCTATATTATTATTTGATTTGAGAAAGTGATTGAGCATTGAGTGTAGAGAATATTGAGTCTCTAACAATTCTCTTTATGTTTATATGAGATTGGACAAATTATGTGTGAACTTGTTAAGAAGATTAGAGGTAAGTCTTTGAGGAGACTTGTGGACTGATTTTGTGTGAGCTTTTTATATAAGCTTACAATATAGATTTGATTAAATTCTATGTGAAATTATTGAGAAGATTTGGATAAGTTCTATGTGGACTTATTTAGTATATTTAGATAAGTTATGTGTCAACTTATTGAGAATATTTGGACAAGTTATGTGTGGACTTGTTGAGAATATTGGACAAGTTCTATGTGGACTTGTTGAGAAGATTTGGACAAGTTCTATGTGGACTTGTTCAACATATTTGAGCAAGTTCTAAGTGGACTTTTTGGGAATATTTGAGTAAAATCTGAGTGAACTTGTTGAGCACATTTGAGCAAGTTCTGAGTGGACTTGTTACATAGATTTGAACAAGTTCTAAGTGAACTTGTTGAGTAGATTTAAGCAAGTTCTAAGTGGACTTATTAAGAAAATTTGAGCAATTTTTGAGTGGACTTGTTGAGAAGATTTGAGCAAGTTTTTAATGGACTTGTTGAGCAGATTTAAGAAAGTTCTGAGTGGACTTGTTGAGCATGTTTGAGAAATAAATGTGTAAACTTTTTGGGCATAGTTGAGTAGGTTCTAAGTGGACTTGTTGAGTATATTTGAGATAATTCTTTAAAGGTGACATATCAGAGAGGATAGTAGTCTATAGTGGATAGATATCCATTAGCCAGGGTAGTGAGGATAGGTCTTCTGAGTGGGGATAATATTATTCAGTGGAGAGAGATCCACAAGTAAATGTAGTGGAGGTAGTAGTCTTCTAGAGGATCACCAACCCGAGTAGAGGAGAAGGAGTTTCAACACCAGTAATGGGTCCTCAGATAATTCAACACCAGTATTTTATGGAAGAGACTATATGTATTGGAGCATGAGAATGAAGATCTATCTAATTACACTTGGCAATAAAATTTGGGAAGCAGATCATCTTGGTTATGATACCTTAATCAATCCTCCTACAAAGAAAGAAGGTAATATCCTACTGCACTACAATTCAAAAGCTATGAATACACTTTTGAGAGGTTTGCATAGAACAAAGTCTATGAAAGTTGTGGATTGTAAAATTGTAAAAGAAATATGGGATAAAATGTAAGGTATATATGAAGGAGATAAAATTTTTAAGAAAAAAAAGATACAAAATATCAAAGGACAATTTGAAGCATTAATAATGAATTATGAGGAAAATATTAGTGCTTATCTAATTCAAATTTATGAGGTTTTTAATGATATGCAAGGACTTGGAATGAAGATTGATGAATTAGATGTTTGTGATAAAGTCCTAAGAAATTTTCCAAAAAGATTCAGTGAAAAGGTTTTTGCTATAGAAGTATCAATGGATGGTGTCTCTTTGACAAGAGATAAGTTGCTTGGTATGCCCACAATATTTGATATAAGAACAAAATATCCTATTTCCCAAATAAAAGAAACATTCAAAGCAATAAAAAGGACAAAATTTAAGAAGTCAATATCAAGCAACGAGTCATCCATTGATGAAGACGCTAATTATGATAGAAAATATAAAGATTCCAGAAGATCCAGAGATCTAAGAACTATTAAGTATTTTAATTGTGAAAAGTATGGATATTTTGCAACAAATTGTCAAGAACCCATGAACAACAATGATGAAGAAAAACATGATAATAGGAATAGGGAATAAGAAATATACATGCATCAAAAGAAAAGTAAGGATAGACAAAACATATAAGGAAATAAGTTCTTCCAAAGGCAAAGGAGGAGCTACTATGTGGATAAGGCAAGTAAGTACTCAAGTGATAGTGATCCTAGTTTTTCAGACAATGATAGAGATGAAGTCTTAGTTATGATTGAAGAAAAAGTGCAAGTGAAGAAAAGGACTCCAGTAATTCTCAAGTGTTTTAGATGTGGTAACTTTGGACAAATTGAATATGATTGTACAAGGGATGGTTATAGTTTTAGTGATGATGAATATGAATATGCACTTGAAATACTGGATGAAAATATTCTAATGGCATTAGAATAAGAAGAAAGTGATACTATAGAAGAATAGCCAATAGAAAATAAATATGAGGACAAAGATAAACAAATAGAGAAATATTCAAAAAAGAATGGTTATAATATCAATGGAGAATTTATTTATTCCCTTGACACGATAAATAAGGTAAGAAAGAAACACTCTAAACTTGAAATTTAGTTTAAAAAATGTGATGAAGAGAGAATATTGGTTATAAAGGATTTAGAAAAATCAAAGGCTAAGGCAAAGAGGTTCAAAGATAAGTTAGAAGTAAAGATCCTGGAATGTGAAAATTTAGCACAAGAAGTGGCACTACTAAGAGAAGATCTAGAAGAATCCAGTGTCAATATGAAAGGGTTCAAAAATAGCTCAAATAACTTGGATAAGTTCATCAAGATACAAAAGCCTACATCAATAAAAATAGGTCTTGTATTTGAACAGGTTCAAAAGAAATGGGAAGGAGAGTCAACTTCAAGTTTTGTAGGAGAAGAAACTTCAGATGAAGATACTTTAGAAAAAATATAGTGTAAAATATAGAGAGACATCTGAGGATGATTTGGACAATAAATATTTTAACAAAAATAGGAACAATGCACAAAGAAGATACAGATGGAACAACAATCATAATAGGTCAATAGATACCAAGATACCAATGAGGTCAAGATAGGGAAACTTTAATGAAATATGTTTTTCATGTCACAGGTTTGGGCATATGGATTCACAATGTAGGAAATATGAAAGACAGGAATATGGGAACTGATAAATTTTGCATGGGTATTGCTACTCATGTAATCATTTTGGTCATAAGGCAATGAATTGTAGGGTTCATGTCATAAGAGGATATGGCTTCACTAGGAGAAATCCTACAATATTTGCACCTCCAAGGAATAATAAAATTGAGTGTTATAAGTGCAATAATTATCGTCACACAACAAATAGGTGTAGAGCAGACATTTCAAAAACATGAACAGAAATAGGAACAAGAACATGGATATGAACAAAAATAGGAACAGGAACAGGATTAGGAAAAGTAACAGAGACATGGACAAGAATTTAGACATGGATAGAAACATGGATATGGAAAGAAATAGTTAGAGGAATCAAAAAATTAAGATAAGAAGAATAGAGGATAGAGGTAAAGAATAGTTCATTCTAGGAGTAGAAATACTCCCACCCCATGAATTAACCACCTCAAAAGAAGGTAGGGGAGGGGCTAATCTAAAAGGCTCATTCTTAGCCCTAAGCCCAAAGGTGACACTTTGCCATTGATGTTAAAGGGGAAAATATTTGAGTAAAGTGGAGAGATTTTATATTTGAGAAAGCATTGAACCATGAGGAGCAATGTCCCATGGGGAGCAGAATAAAGGAAATTTCAAATTTTCAGTAAAATGAAATTGGGTTACCATCAATGAAAAGGGGGAATATTGTTGGATATTTTGAGCTTAGTTAGTTGTCATTGATTTCAAGGTGAAAATTTGTCATTAATACCATGGAGCACACCATCAACAACACCAGGAACAATGCGAAGAGTTGAATAAAAATTGGGCAAAATAATGTTTTATGAGGGTTTATGGTAAACCCATGGTGGAAGATTAAATGATTTTATTAAAATAATTATGAGGATATAAAAGTCTCCTTACACATTGAGATGGCAGTTAAGGTTTTAAAAAGACCCACGGTGGAAGAATAATTTACAAGTTAAAGGTTTAAATTTAAACCCAAGGAAGGCTTTAATATTTTTAAAGCTAAATTTTATAAATATCATTTATAAAATTTAAATTCCTTAGAATTTAAAAAATTTATAAATTATGAAGGTGGGAGTGCCTACATCAAAAAATAAGTGGAATCATCGACATCAAAGAAACAAAGGGATTTCATATATATATATATATATATATATATATATATATATATATATATATATATATATATATATATATATATATATATATAATGCCAAGGACGCATTCAAAACCTACCCCTCGATGTTTGTTTTTACATGCGATATAGTGAAACATTTTCGTACAATTATTCATTGAGGAAGAAGACAAGAATTTTGCTTGTCTTTAGTGCCATGTGAAAAGAGATAAGGTAAAGAGCATATTGGTTGAAGCGCAAAGGACACGGTGGTCCATTGGCAACACACATTTTTTGAAGGCGTTGGGAGTTGGGAAGCCTGTGATAGATTTGTGTGGAGTGGTGTGTGTCTTGACCACAAAGGGAAATCTTTTGCACGTGCCTTGTTTTACATGCCAACCAAGGAAAAAGAGGAGGAAGATCATCTAAGCTCTTAACCATGCATCTAGTGCACGTGGCATTCAAAGTCGCGACTAGAGCACTCGTGGAGGCAGATATTGAGGGTTCGAAACCCACCATTGGCAAAGGTAATTTTTGATAATTAAAATCTTTATTTTCCTAAGATTTTTGTGGAGTTATAAGGGTTTGTGAAAAGTTTATTATTTTGATTTATATTATTTTGGAGTAATAAGTGTTTGTGAAAGGTTGTTCATTTTAAAATTGATTTTTATTATTGTGGAGTAACAAGGGTAAATGAGAGGTTGTGTTATTGATGAGTGATTTACATCATTAGAATTATAAAGAAAGTAGATTTTATTTTTATCAAAGTTTGTCTTGCCATTAATTTAAATAAAAGAGGTTTGAGTTATTTTTTATGGATGTTAATTGGGAGTTTATAAGGTGTTATTGGATAAATATTTTATGAATATTGATGGTTGTTTTTGAAAGTTGGAGTGATAAGGTGTAATTGAGTATTTACATTATATTGTGAGAAATATTTATCTTCTAACCTTTTTGATCTTGGCATAGAAGTGTTTGTGATTGTGAAATATTTATGATATCCCTTCATCTTCAATAAAAATATATGAGCACATTCTTCCATAAGTTGAGTTGATTGATTGGTTTTTTGGAAAATAAGTTTGGAGTGAAAGGGACTTGATTAGGGTTTCATTTTGATAGTGTTTGAGTTAATGCTTCAAGGTTTTTTGGAATAAAGAGTTGTTAAAACCTTATTTGATAAGAATTGTTGTTGAATCCATTGTTTGTGTGAATAACTTGAGTTAAATTTTTACAAAGATCATGAGTATCATCGTTATGTGAAGATTTTTTTATAAGAATTATTGTTGTACAAAAAACTTGAACTAGGGTTTGAAGAGAACATGAGTATCATTGTTATGTGAGATTTTTTGTTGAGCATTGTTAGAAATATTTTGAGTTGGTGATTATATGATTGGACTAGGGTTTGTGAGAAAGTGTTTTATTTAGTGATTGGGTGAGTAGATTTGATTGAGCCTAGTCAAGTGGATGTGTGAAGTGATTGTTCAAGTTCTATAAAAAAACTATTCTATATTCTAATTTGAGTTGATAAAGTGATTGAGCATTGAGTGTAGAACATATTGAGTCTCTAACAATTATCTTTATGTTTCTATGAGATTGGACAAGTTCAATGTGAACTTGTTAAGAGGATTTGAGGTAAGTCTTTGAGGAGACTTGTGGACTGATTTTGTGTGAGATTTTTGTAGAAGCTTACAATATAGATTTGATTAAATTATGTGTGGACTTATTGAGAAGATTTGGATAAGTTTTGTGTGGACTTATTAAGCAGATTTAGATAAGTTATGTGTCAACTTATTGAGAAGATTTGGACAAGTTATGTGTGGACTTGTTGAGAATATTGGACAAGTTATGTGTGGACATGTTGAGTAGATTTGAACAAGTTTTATGTGGACTTGTTGAGCATATTTGAGCAAGTTTTGAGTGGACTTGTTGAGCATATTTGAGCAAGTTATGAGTAAACTTGTTGAGTATATTTGAGCAAGTTTTGAGTGAACTTGTTGAGTAGGTTTGAGCAAGTTCTGAGTGAACTTGGTGAGCAGATTTGAGAAAGTTCTAAGTGGACTTGTTGAGCATATTTGAGCATGTTCTGAGTGGACTTGTGGAGCAGATGTGAGGAATTTTTGAGTGGAATTTTTAAGCATATTTTAGCAAGTTTTGAGTGGATTTTTTAAGTAGATTTAAGAAATTTTTGAGTGGACTTGTTGAGTAGATTTGATCAAGTTTTGTGTGAACTTGTTGAGGAGAGTTGAGCAAGTTTTGAGTGGACTTGTTGAGCAGATTTGAGACAAATATTTGGAGGTGATAGAGCATAGAGGATATTAGTCTCCAATGGATAGAGATCCATCATCTAGGGTAGTGATGACAAGTCTTCTAAGTGGGGATAATAGTCTTTAGTAGAGAGAGATCCACAAGCCAGTGTAGTGGATGTAGTAGTCTTCTAGAGGATCACCAGGCATAGTAGATGAGAAGGAGTTCTCTTATGGATAGAAATCCATGAACTTGATTTAGGGGATCAACATCTCATTTGGATAGAGGTCCATAAACATTGTAAGGAAAGAATTTCCAAGCAAATTTATTTGAGAAAATTTATAAGAAATATTTTCTCCATGGAGATAGCCATATTTGGGTGAACCACATTAAATTGATGTCTCTATTGTGTGTGGTGATTTGTGCATTACTTTGATTATTTATTTTGATATTACTATGTATATATTGCATAATATTTATTTGGAAATAAAAGTAAAAAGTGGTCTTATACTATTCACCCCCCCTCTCAATATAAGTTTGTGTTCTTCATTGAATAGTATGTCAAACTTGCAACAAAACAATGCTTTGAATGGTAACCTTACAATGCTTATAGAAAATTATTCTTGCTCTACAAGCTTCTACTTCAAATTTCTTATATAAGGTGGTGTGCTTAAGGGAGTCAAACAAACATGCATCTTGGTTTGTGCACCCTCCACATATTTTAATAATTTTTGAACTACCCCTTAACTGTAAATAACTTCCTTTCACCCAAAATATCTTTCGAACCTTGTGCCCAACTACCTTTAACTTCAAAGGGCACAATCTAGATATCCAATGGATAATTTGGAGAAATTAATTCACCATGTGTGAGCAAAGGGTAATTTTAGAGATGAAAACATTAAATTTCACTTTTCAAGGACATAAAAAATGTCAACCAAAATGAAAATGGATGAAATAAATTTGCTCTAGGCACTCTAACTAGCATAATATTTTAATTGACAAAACTAATTTGGTAATGCACTCCTTATTTTCATCTATGCTCTCAAAAATCATCTTCTTCTCCCACCTACTGAATGTTATGCTTTGAAACCCTCCTTTTAAAACAATTTCCTTTCTCATATTTCACCCCAAATTGGAAAAAACTGGTAGTGCTTTATTAAAAAGTAAGAATAAATTGATGTCACCCTCCTTTTTCGAAAATAACCTTGATAACTTAGATTTTACTGGAAAGAATGCAATATTTAAATTATTTTGTCTTCTTTTTTTATATATCTCCTCATATCCTCTGATTTTTCTTCTTTTATTTTTTCATGAATGAACAACTGAGGCAAAATTAATTTTAATGCTTTCCTTTCCGCACATTTTTATTTTTTTTTAAATTGGCCCTCTTTCATCCGAAAATGCTTGCTGAAAAATATTTTACTTAATTTCGCCCAAAACTAACAATGCACTCCATAATAACCTTTTCAGGATGAAATTGATTTTCGGATAATGAGAATATATTTTGGGGGCGAAAATGGTGCTTTGGGGGTAGAATGGACCTCTGTCAATAAAAGCAATAAAATGCTTCTAAAAACTAAAATTAAAACATTTTTACACATATACATACTTGTTTCTAAAATTTTCTCAATGATAATAGGCCTTCAAATGAAGACCATTTACCAAAATTGGCAACTCTCGACCATCCATGCCTTGGAGATGATAAGCATTAACTGAGTTCACCCCCAAAATTTGAAATGGACCTTCCCAAATTACCTCAAACTTATGGTTCTTTCTTGGCTTTGCTTTATTCTCATTCTATTTGAGCACTAAATGAACAACTTTGAAATTATGCTCGTAGTCCTTTTTTAAACGACCTTTGTGTGATCTTGGCATGTTCCATGAAAGTGTTATATGCTTTCTCTCTCTCTTCCTCAAGTTGCAGAAGCTAGGCTAGCCTTGTGCTCATAGGATCAGATTCATAATTTTTGTCATTAAGCATTTGCAAGGTTTAGATAACTAAGAACTCGATATGGATGGGTAGGACTGCTTCCTTACCATACACCATGGAGTACGAAGAGGCTTTGATCTATTTCTTAATAGATATGCGATCTTTCTATAAGGCTTGATTCAAAAATAGATGCCAAATTCTATTGTTGTTTCTAGGGGTTTGTTTAAAAATTCTAAGCAAGTTCTTGTTTGTGGACTCTGCCAGACCATTTACCTAGGGGTAATAATTAGATGAAGTTTTCAGATAGATCCCATACATGTCTACAAATTCGATGATCTTTTCCCCAATGAAGGAAGTCAAATTATCTATTATGATTACATATGGTACACCAAAATAGGTGATCAGTCCCTCGAGGAAAGAGATAATCATTGCTTGATCTAACTTCTTGGTTGGAATGGCCTTTGCCCATCGATTAAAATAGTCAATTGCTATCAATATGTATTTATTTTCAATAGAATAATGGGGACCAATGACCCTGATAAAGTCTAAGCCCCACTATCAAAATGAAGCTTCCACTTGGATTGGATGGAGACGTAAAGATACCTTCTTACTCCTACCAACATACCGCTGACAATTATCATAACTCTGACTAAATTTATGTGCATCTATAAAAATATCAGGTCAAAAGTAACTAGCTCTGATGATATTTATGTTATAGGCCTCCCTACATAGTGGCCACCTGATAATCTATAGTGGAACTCCTCCAAAACATTCTACTTTTTGAATTCCTTAATGCATCTAAGGAGTACTCCGTCTATGTTTTTATGAAATAAACCTCATGGAAACAAGACATATCTGAGTGTCTATAACCTAAATATTCTTCTCTATGATGATTTCAAATATGGTGGATACCTTATTGATGTAAAGAATTCGACAAGGTCCTCTATCCAGTCGCAGTCACCTATTTATTGATTTGAAATATTGATCTCACTGATAACTTCATTGTGTAGTGGTACCACTGTCTGAGATGTAGCACTTTTAGCCAGATGCTAACAAAGTTCTTGACCATGAATAAGAGATCAGTTCTAATTCTTCTAATTATTCTATCATCAAGTAGAAATAACTCATTGGTGCATCTTCTTCTTCTATCTTCTCCATGTTATAAGTTGATAGTTTTTCATTATAAATTTGAATTTTCCTCCTCCTAACAAAAAATTCCAAATGAGAATAGTGAAGATAGATTTAGCCTCCTAACTTAGCAATAAAATCCCATGATAGTCACATGGTGAAGTAGGGATCTAGATCAACCATGACTACTTCTTGGATCATTGTTATTTGAGGTATCTTATGCAATACAATGGGGATATCCTTGATTACCCCCACTGTACTTACGGGGGTTCCATATAACTACAAAATTCTAGGGCTACTTCTTGTATATTCCATACCCATAACATCATATACTACCTTTGGCATGATAGTCGTTGCAAGCACCTAAATTAATCATGCAATTGTGCACAATCCAATTTTCCATCCTAAGAGATAGGTAGAAATGGGGAGGTCTATTCTTTCCAGTGGTAGAAGTTATCAATATTTGATATAACACTGTATGATTTAGATTCTTCCCCTTGTATTTCACAAATTTTAATTATTCGTACAATAAATCCATTTTTCCAGGCAATTGCAGTGCATCATAGAGACTCATCTTGGTCAGGATTCTCTTATGTTCTTTGATAATATTAAATGTTGATGCACAAGACTCTTTGGCTTCATTGGTAGTTTCATATCTACTTTGATATTTTTGTGCGGCCTCCACCCTCTAACATTTTTTTAAATATGAGTATTTAAACTTTTCCCTAGCTTGCTCCTTCATTTCAGCTCTTGCCTACAAATTCAAAGCTTTTTATTGCACTTTCTCTCTTGTTCGTTGAGGTAAAATATCCTTTAGTAGAATGGGTACATATAGCTTAGGAATTGGAACAACTACCTTTGCCTGAGCTTGTTTCTTCTAATTTTGTACCTTTGATTCAGTAGGTACCTTCAAGGGCTCCAACTCAGTTGGTTCTATAGTAACATGCTTCCTTCTAGCTCTCGTGACAACTGAAACTTGATCTTCATAAGGGACCATGAAATTGTGATATGCTTTTGTGATCATGTTTACTTGACCAACGGAAGCACTTTATATGGACCATGCAAGTTTCCTCGCCATACATATCATTACACGTAGAGCACCAGTATCCTTTGTATGATGTGCCAACTTCTTTATTTGTCAACATCATTGGATTTATGTCAAGAACTGTGTTGGTTGAAGCTCATTGCTCCCTGGTGATTGATGGTAGTTGAAATATCCTTGGCTAGAAACATTTTTTAGCCAACTTCCTTTTTATTACCATGATTTCATTACCCATCACTCTTATGGACGAGTTCATGGACTACAACTCCTTTAACACCTTGTCTTCTGAATAAGAGTTTGAGGGTGTTAGAGGAGATGGTAATAGTAATGGTACAGGTAGAGATGGTAGTGCTAGGAATATAACTAGAGCTAGTAACTATGGAATGGTTGGAGTAGGGATTTAGGGGACAAAAACTGTCACTATGGTTTTATATGTACTCAGATTCCATGAAGGGATTGGATACATGGGTGACATTTGCAAAGGATGAGAAGATGAATTATCATAAAAATCCTATGGACAGTTATGGAAAATAGGCATGGCTATTTTTTGTGGAACCTTATTGATAGCAATCAGATTAGCTTCAGTCGTTTGTGCAGTAGAATACATATCAAGGAATGCATTGACATTAGATTTATGGATGGCATTATGCTGACGAAGTTACAGATAAGTTAAATCTATTTTTTAGATTTTTTATGAGCATATACATGAGTTACAAGATCTTGATAAAAGGAACTCGTAGGAGTAGAGTTATTTTTAGCCAAAGGAGAATGATGTAGAAGTCTATCTTCTATAGGGCATAACTTTTGATATGGACATTGGATTGGCTTGAAATTTTATGGGAAGTTAGATAAAGAGGTAGAAATTATCATACTAGACAACATTAGTCATCTAGATGATTTTTCAAGGTTTTATAAGGCTCTAGTTCCTTCATATAGTACGCTAAAAGTGAGATTTAGTATTTTTTTAGAAAATGTGAAGAAAGAATATTTAGAATTTCATAAATTTTAGACATGGATAGCTTTTATTATTTTCTAGGAGGTCTAATATGGTTGATACAATGATGTGTATTAATTTAGAGGGCTATACAAGTTTTTTGTTTATTTCATAAAAAAAATATTGTTTCTAATTTTTTATCTTTAGGGTTGTGTTTTAGGGATTCTTTAGGGGTATATATTCCCTTGGAATCACATTGTAAAAGGGGTGAAATCCAAGAATGATAAAATAAATCATTTATCAATTTATTTCTATTTATTGTAGTTTTATGTGATTGGAGGTTCTTGTTCTGACCTCTTACAACTAGATTTACATCTGAGGATAATTTAATATAGCCTCAATTTTGTTTGGATCCATAACAATTTCTTCTACCACAAATACTACACCTATGAGGTATAAAACTCACACTTGGATAACTTTCCATATAACTGGTTCTTCCTCAAAACTTCTAGTACTAACCAAATATAGTGATCATGTTCTTATTTAGAATGAGAATAAGATCAGAATATCAACCAAAAATACCAAGATAAACTGATCTAGATAGTTTCTGAACACATCGTTCATCACGTTCATAAATGGTTATGGTGTATTTTTCAAACCAAATCATAGCACTATGAACTCCTAGTGCCCATATTTTGTCATAGAGGTATCCTCTTCCTAAATCCTTATTTAATAATACCTTGGTCTCAGATCTATTTTTGAGAATATGGTAGCATATTTTAGTTGATCAAATATATCATCAATTCATGGCAAAGGATAATTATTTTTAATGGTTATCTTATTCAAAATCCTAAAATTTATGCACATCCTCAAATATTCATCCTTTTTTTCACAAAAAATACCAAAGAACCCCAAGGCAATACACTAGTTTTGATCATAACCTTTTCAAACAAATTTTGTAGTTTCACCTTCAGTTATTGCAACTCAATTTGGGTCATCTTGTAAGCTGTCCTTGAATGGGTTCAATCCCTGGAATTAATTCAATAGCGAAGTAAAATTCTTGTCGAGGAGGAAGACGTAGAGGATGTTCAACAAATACATCCTAAAATTCATGGATAAACAGATTCTTCTTGAATATTTCTTCATATCCATTTTTTCTAGTATCCTTATTTATTTATACTACATATAGTATACCTTCTCTTTTGATGGCTTTTTTAATTGCATAACTAAAAAAATGAGGTTGGAAAAGAACCTTGTCCACTTTAAACCCTAATTATCCCATTATCCTTATCGGTGTAATCCATCCACCTATCTTGGATGTTTATTAAGGCTTCATGAGTATTCAACCAATCCATCCCTAGGATAAAATCAAAATCATGAAGGGGTGCCATAAAAAACTGCATATAGTGTGTTGGACATTTTGAGCTCATTTAGTTGTCATTGATGTCAAGATGAGAAGTTGTCATTGATGCCAAGGTGAACACATGAAGTTGTCATTAACACCATGGAGTACATCATTACTTCCACCAGGAACAATGCGAAGAGTTGAAGAAAAGGTGTCAAAATATGGTTTTATAAGGGTTTGTGTTAAAACCATGGTGGAAAATTAAATGGTTTTATTAAAACCATTATGAGGATATAAAGGCTTCCTTAAACATTGTGATGGCAGAATTAAGGTTTTTATTAAAACCATGGTGGCAGAATAATTTACATCAAACCCATGGAGTACAAAGAAAGGTTTAAAGTTTATCTCAAGAAGGCTTTAATTTTTATTAAAGTCAAAGGTTTATAAAATAATTTATAAAATTTAAATTCTTTTAGAATTTAAATAATTTATAAATTATAAAGGTCTTAAGAAGGTGCCGACATCATCGATTTAATGGAGCACCGACGTCCATGACAAAAGGTGAAATTCATATATAAAAGCAATGCCAAAGGGGCATTAAACTTACCCTTCATTGATTAAATTTCATGCGACCAAGTGAGAGAATAATTCGTGCAATCGTTGAGGAAGAAGACAAATTCGAGTTGTCTTTTAGCGCCAGGGAAAAGATGAAAAATGGAGGGCTTAAGCCTCACTCCCATTGGATGCGGTGGTCCATTGGTAGTGCACATTTTGCGAGGGCATTGGGAGTGGAAGTATCCATGATCGATTCACGTGGAGGTTGTTTGCGTGTTGGTCTTGAGCGCTGTGGAGGAAAACATTTTGAATGCGCTCGTTTTGAGCGCCAAGGTTGGAAGAAAGAGCACGAGGTGCTCTTTGGGTTCCAAGCGTACATCTAGCGCACGCGGTGGTCTAGCCCATGGCTAGGGCGCACGAGGAGGCAGAGATTGGGGGTTCGAATCTCATAAGTGGCAAAGGTAATTTTTGTTAAATAAATTTTTATTTGCCTAAAGTCTTTCCTAAGGTAAAAGGGAGTTATAAGGGTAGAATGAAAAGTTGTTTGTTTGGAAATTGATTTATGCTATAGGAGTTATAAGGAAAGTGGATTTGATTTTTGCCAAAGTTCTTATTGCTATTAAAATTTAATTAAAGAGGTTTTTGAGTTAAATTTTGGTGGATGTTAAATTTATTTTAATTGGGAGATTATAAGGTGTTATTTGGAAAATATTTTATGTATGTTGATGGTTGTTTTTAAATATGGAGTGATAAGGTGTGATTGAGTTTTTGCATTACATTGTGGGAAAGATTTATCTTCTAACCTCTTTGAGTTTGGCATAGAAATTGTTTTGATTGTGGCAGATTTATGAGATCCCTTAATCATCAAGAAAAAGGTATGAGCACATTCTTCCATATTTGAGTTGATTGATTGGTTTTCTAGAAAATAAGTTTGGAGTGAAAAGGACTTGATTAGGGTTTCCTATTGAGTGTGTTGAGTTAATGCTTCAAGGTTTTCTGGAATAATGAGTTGTTAAAACCTTATTTTATAAGCATTGTTGTTGAAGCCATTGGTTTAGTGAAGAACTTGAACTAGGGTTTGAGTATCATTGTTATGTGAGAGTTGTTTTATAAGCATTGTTGTTGAAGCCATTGGTTGAGTGAAGAACTTGAACTAGGGTTTGAGTATCATTGTTATGTGAGAGTTGTTTTATAAGCATTGTTGTTGAAGTGAGTTGTTGAGCAAAGAACTTGAACTAGGGTTTGAAAAGAACATGAGTATCATTGTTATGTGAGATTTGTGATTGAGCATTGTTGGAAATATTTTGAGTTGGTGTTTATATGCTTGGACTAGGGTTTGTGAGAAATGAGTGTTTCATTAAGTGATTGGTTGAGTAGAGTTGGTTGAGCCTAGTCAAGCGGATGTGTGAAGTGATTGTTCAAGTTCCATAAAATAAACTATTCTATATTCTGAATTGAGTTGAGAAAGTGATTGAGCATTGAGTTGAAATTGAAGCATATTGAGTCTCTAACAATTCTCCTTATGTTTCTAAGAGAGTGATTGAAAGTAATTGAGCATTGTGATTAGTATAGAATATATTGAGTCTCTAACAATTCTCTTTATGTTTCTATGAGATTGGAGCAAGTTCTAGTGTGGACTTGTTGAGCATATTGAAAGTTTTGTTGAGAAAGTTGAGAGTGTGTGGACTTGTTGAGAGATTTGAGCAAGTTCTGTGTGGACTTGTTGAGCAGATTTGAGCAAGTTCTGTGTGGACTTGTTGAGCATATTTGAGCAAGTTCTATGTGGACTTGTTGAGCATATTTAAGCAATTTCTATGTGGACTTGTTGAGTAGATTTGAGCAAGTTTATGTGGACTTGTTGAGTAGATTTGAGCAAGTTCTGTGTGGACTTGTTGAGAAGATTTGAGCAAGTTCTATGTGGACTTGTTGAGAAGATTTAAGTAGTGTTTGAGATATTTGAGGATAAATTTATATCATAGAGATAGATATTGAGCAGATTTGTGCTAGACCGAAGGACTATGTTTAGTGTAGATTTGAGATAGAGCTTTGGAGGTGATAGAGCAGAGAGTATAGTAGTCTCTAGTGGATAGAGATCCATCAGCCTAGGTAGTGAGGATAGGTCTTTTGAGTGGGGACAAGAGTCTTCAGTGGAGAGAGATCCACAAGCCGATGTAGTGGAGGTAGTAGTCTTCTAGAGGATCACCAACCAGAGTAGAGGAGAAGGAGTTCTCCTATGGATAGAGATCCATGAACTTGATTTAGGGGATTGGTATCTCCTTTGGATAGAGGTCCATAAACATTGTAATAGGGAAAGGATTCCCAAGAGATTGATTGAGAAAATTTTAGTGAAATATTTTCTCCATGGAGTAGCCCACATTG
The DNA here is from genome assembly GCA_028583015.1 of Wollemia nobilis. Classification (NCBI taxonomy): domain Eukaryota; kingdom Viridiplantae; phylum Streptophyta; class Pinopsida; order Araucariales; family Araucariaceae; genus Wollemia; species Wollemia nobilis. The sequence goes on along the minus strand of JAQPPZ010016436.1, from coordinate 12,764,150 downwards.
GGTGAACCATGTAAATTGTGGTGTCTCTATTGTGTGTGGTGATTTGTGCATTGCTTTGATTACTGCTATTGATATTGCTATCTATACATTGCATATACTGATTTGGAAAGAAAAGTAAAAAGTGATCTTATATTGTTCACCCCCCTCTCAGTATAAGCTTGTGTTCTTCAATTGGTATCAAGCGGGTTCCTTCAGAAGAGTTTAACAACTTGAAGGAAAAGCTAACAAGAACACAATGGATTCTAAGAATGTGTCCTCAAATAATTCAGCACCAGTATTTGATGGAAGTGACTATATATTTTGGAGTATGATGATGAAGATTTACCTGATGGCACTTGGCAATGAAATTTGGGAAGCAGTTGAATTTGGATACGATCCCTTAATTAATCCTCCTACAGATAAGGAAGGTAAGCTTCTACAACACTACAATTCAAAAGCAATGAATGCACTTTTGAGAGGTTTGCATAGAACAGAGTCTATGAAAGTTATGCATTGTAAAACTACGAAAGAAATGTGGGATAAATTACAAAATATTTATGAAGGAGATAAAAGTGTCAAGAAAGCAAAGATGCAAAATCTCAAAGGACAATTTGAAGAATTAAGAATGAAGGATGAGGAAAACATTAGTACTTATCTACTTCGAATTGATGAGGTTGTTAATGCTATGCAAGGACTTGGAATGAAGATTGATGAATCAGATGTTTGTGATAAAGTCTTAAGAACTCTTCCAAAGAGATTCAGTGAAAAGGTTTCTGCTATAGAAGTGTCAATAGATGGTGATACTTTGACAAGAGATATGTTGCTAGGTATGCTTACAATATTTGAGATAAGAACAAAATATCCTATTCCCCAGAAGGAAGCAACCTTCAAAGCAATCAAGAAGACAAAGGGTAAGAAGTCAGAATCAAGCAATGAGTCATCCAGTGATGAAGAAGCCAATTATGGTAGAAGAGATAAGGACTATAGAAGATCTAGAGATCTAAAATCTGTTAAATGTTTCAATTGTGGAAAGTATGGACATTTTGCAATATATTGTCAAGAAGCTAAGAATAATAATGGTGAAGAAAAATAGGATCACAGGAATAGGGAATCAAAAAGATATAGGCACCAGAAGAAAAGCAAGGATGGACAAAGCAAACAAGGAAAGAAGTTCTTCCAAAGACAAAAGAGGAGCTACTATGCAGATAAGGCAAGTAAGTACTCAAGTGATAGTGATGCTAGTTTTTCAGACAATGATAGAGATGAAGTTCTTTTTATGATTGAAGAAAAAGAGCAAGTTAAGAAAAGGACTCCAGTAATTCTCAAGTGTTTTAGATGTGGTAACTTTGGACATCTTGAAGATGATTGTACAAGGGATGGTTATAGTTTCAGTGATGATGAATATGAAGATGTACTTGAAGGACTAGATGAAAACCTTCTAATGGCATTAGAAGAAGGAGAAGGTGATCCTACAGAAGACAAGCCAACAGAAAATAAAGATGTGGACAAAGGTAAACAAATAGAGGAATATTCAGAAAAGGATGGATATGATCTCAAGGGAGAACTTATCTATGCTCTTGAAATAGTAAAGAAGGTAAGAAAACAAAACTCTAAACTTGAGTTTCAGTTTCAAGAATGTGATGAAGAGAGAAGGATGCTTATAGAGGATTTAGAAAAATCAAAGGCTAAGGCAAAAAGGTTCAAGGATAAGTTAGAAGCAAAGATCTTAGAATGTGAAAAGTTAGCACAAGAAGTGGCACTACTAAGAGAAGATTTAGAAGACTCCAAGGTCAAGCTGAAAGGGTTCAAAAATAGCTCAAAGAACTTGGATAAGTTCATCAAGATGCAAAAGCCTACATCAAGCAAAATAGGTCTTGGATTTGAACAGGTTCAAAAGAAATGGGAAGGAGAGTCAACCTCAAGTTTTGGAGGAGAAGAAACTTCAGATAAAGATATTTCAGAAGAAGACAATGTAAAAGAGAGTGAGACATCTGAGGATGAGTTGGACAATAGAGAGTTCAACAAGAACATGAACAATGCACAAAGAAGATACAGATGGAACAACAATCAGAATAGGTCAAGAGAGACTAAGAGACCAATGAGGTCAAGACAAGGAAACTTCAATGGGAGATGCTTTTCATGTCACAGGTTTGGGCACATGGCTTCATAGTGCAGGACACATGAAATATAGGAATATGGGAACAAATAACTTTTCCATGGGTATTGCTACTCATGTAATCAGTTTGGTCACAAGGCAATAAATTGCAGGGTTCATGATAGAAGAGGATATGGCTTCACTAGGAGACATCCTAAGACATTTGCACCTCCAAGGAATAATAACATCAAGTGTTATAAGTGCAATAATGATGGTCACACAACAAAGTGGTGTAGAGCAGACATTCTAGAAACAAGTATGAACATAAATAGGAACAAAATAGGAACATGGACAGGAATGTAGACATGAACCAAAGAACAATGGATATGAATAGGAACAAGAACAGGAACATGGAACATGGACAGGAATGTAGACATGGATAGGAACATTGAAAGAAATAGTCAGAGGAATCAGAAGGATCAGATAAGAAGAAGAGAGGATAAAGGTAAAGAACAATGCTTTCTGGGAGTAGAAATACTCCCACCCCAAAATTAACCACCTTTAGAGGAGGTGGGGGAGGGGCTAAGCTAAGAGGCTCATTCTTAGCCCCGAGCCCCAAAGGTGACCCTTTGCCATTGATGTCAAAGGGGGAGAGATTTGGTACTTGAGAGAGCAATGAGCTAGGGGGAGCAATGTCCCAGGGGGAGCAGAACAAAGGAAAGGTCAAGTTTTTAGTAAAAATAATTTGGGTTGCCATCAATGACAAAGGGGGAGATTGTTGGACATTTTGAGCTCATTTAGTTGTCATTGATGTCAATATGAGAAGTTGTCATTGATGCCAAGGTGAACACATGAAGTTGTCATTAACACCATGGAGTACATCATTACTACCACCAGGAACAATGCGAAGAGTTGAAGAAAAGGTGTCAAAATATGGTTTTATAAGGGTTTGTGTTAAAACCATGGTGGAAAATTAAATGGTTTTATTAAAACCATTATGAGGATATAAAGGCTTCCTTAAACATTGTGATGGCAGAATTAAGGTTTTTATTAAAACCATGGTGGCAGAATAATTTACATCAAACCCATGGAGTACAAAGAAAGGTTTAAAGTTTATCTCAAGAAGGCTTTAATTTTTATTAAAGTCAAAGGTTTATAAAATAATTTATAAAATTTAAATTCTTTTAGAATTTAAATAATTTATAAATTATAAAGGTCTTAAGAAGGCGTCGACGTCATCGATTTAATGGAGCATCGACGTCCATGACAAAATGTGAAATTCATATATAAAAGCAATGCCAAAGGGGCATTAAACTTACCCTTCATCGATTAAAATTTCATGCGACCAAGTGAGAGAATAATTCGTGCAATCGTTGAGGAAGAAGACAAATTCGAGTTGTCTTTTAGCGCCAAGGAAAAGACGAAAAAGGGAGGGCTTAAGCCTCACTCCCATTGGATGTGGTGGTCCATTGGTAGCACATGTTTTGTGAGGGCGTTGGGAGTGGAAGTATCCACGATCGATTCGCGTGGAGGTTGTTTGCGTGTTGGTCTTGAGCGCTGCGGAGGAAAACATTTTGAATGCACTCATTTTGAGTGCCAAGGTTGGAAGAAAGAGCACGAGGTGCTCTTTGGGTTCCAAGCATACGTCTAGCGCACATGGTGGTCTAGCCCATGGCTAGGGCACATGAGGAGGCAGATATTGGGGGTTCGAATCTCATAAGTGGCAAAGGTAATTTTTGTTAAATAAATTTTTATTTGCCTAAAGTCTTTCCTAAGGTAAAAGGGAGTTATAAGGGTAGAATGAAAAGTTGTTTGTTTGGAAATTGATTTATGCTATAGGAGTTATAAGGAAAGTGGATTTGATTTTTGCCAAAGTTCTTATTGCTATTAAAATTTAATTAAAGAGGTTTTTGAGTTAAATTTTGGTGGATGTTAAATTTATTTTAATTGGGAGATTATAAGGTGTTATTTGGAAAATATTTTATGTATGTTGATGGTTGTTTTTAAATATGGAGTGATAAGGTGTGATTGAGTTTTTGCATTACATTGTGGGAAAGATTTATCTTCTAACCTCTTTGAGTTTGGCATAGAAATTATTTTGATTATGGCAGATTTATGAGATCCCTTAATCATCAAGAAAAAGGTATGAGCACATTCTTCCATATTTGAGTTGATTGATTGGTTTTCTAGAAAATAAGTTTGGAGTGAAAAGGACTTGATTAGGGTTTCCTATTGAGTGTGTTGAGTTAATGCTTCAAGGTTTTCTGGAATAATGAGTTGTTGTTAAAACCTTGTTTTATAAGCATTGTTGTTGAAGCCATTGGTTTAGTGAAGAACTTGAACTAGGGTTTGAGTATCATTGTTATGTGGGAGTTGTTTTATATTTTTGGGGGGTGTGGAAAGACGGGTGAAAAGAACGAGTCATTGTTATGAGATTTTGATTAAGCATTGTTGTGAAATATTTTGAGTTGGTGTTTATATGCTTGGACTAGGGTTTGTGAGAAAGGAGTGTTTCATTAAGTGATTGGTTGAGTAGAGTTGATTGAGTCTAGTCAAGCGGATGTGTGAAGTGATTGTTCAAGTTCCATAAAACAAACTATTCTATATTCTGAATTGAGTTGAGAAAGTGATTGAGTAGATTTGAGCAAGTTCTGTGTGGACTTGTTGAGCATATTTGAGCAAGTTTTGTGTGGACTTGTTGAGAAGATTTGAGCAAGTTCTGTGTGGACTTGTTGAGTATATTTGAGCAAGTTCTGTGTGGACTTGTTGAGCATATTTGAGCAAGTTCTATGTGGACTTGTTGAGCAGATTTGAGCAAGTTCTGTGTGGACTTGTTGAGTAGATTTGAGAAAGTTCTATGTGGACTTGTTGAGCATATTTAAGCAAGTTATGTGTGGACTTGTTGAGCAGATTTGAGGATAGAGTTTGGTGCAGATTTGAGGATAGATTTGTGCCAGACCAGAGATAGAGATTGAGCAGATTTGTGCTAGACCGAAGGACTATGTTTAGTGCAGATTTGAGATAGATCTTTGGAGGTGATAGAGCAGAGAGGACAGTAGTCTCCAGTGGATAGAGATCCATCAGCCAGGGTAGTGAGGATAGGTCTTCTGAGTGGGGACAAGAGTCTTCAGTGGAGAGAGATCCACAAGCCAGTGTAGTGGAGGTAGTAGTCTTCAAGAGGATCACCAGCCAAAGTAGAGGAGAAGGAGTTCTCCTGTGGATAGAGATCCACGAACTTGATTTAGGGGATTGGTATCTCCTTTGGACAGAGGTCCATAAACATTGTAATAGGGAAAGGATTCCCAAGAGATTGATTGAGAAAATTTTAGTGAAATATTTTCTCCGTGGAGTAGCCCACATTGGGTGAACCACGTAAATTGTGGTGTCTCTATTGTGTGTGGTGATTTGTGCATTGCTTTGATTACTGCTATTGATATTGCTATCTATACATTGCATATACTGATTTGGAAAGAAAAGTAAAAAGTGGTCTTATACTGTTCACCCCCCTCTCAGTATAAGCTTGTGTTCTTCATAGTGGATCAATTTATTTTGATTGTAGGAAAATATTGATCCACTAAGTAATTTTGACTAGAACCATACTCAACTTTCAACCCTTGTTCCAAAAATATAGATCTTTCTGACATATCCCCAATAATACTAGTGGAAATAAAACTATTAGTAACTCTACTATCTATTTGAAATTTTATATATTTATTATATAACTTACTATTTAGTAAAATTAGTGTATCTTCTCCATCCAGATTTTGACTCCTAGTGGTGATATATATTCGATGTGACTGCTCCTCTACCTTGTGACTCAAATCTAATATTTGGGAAAATTCTTAGCATAATGAGGTCCTCCACATGTATAACAACCTGTCCTAGGTTCTTGTGTCCTCTCTTATATTTTCTCCACTGATTATCCTTTTTGTACTAATTCTATTTGCTTAAGGGTATGAGGATTTGAACTATCCATATTTTGGAATTTATTCTTGTTTTTCCTTGACCTTCATTGTTATTATTATTGAAAATTTGGTTGCTTTTATTTATTTTATTTTTCTCCTTTTCCCACTTCACAAAACTAGCACTATTCCTTTTCTTGAAATCAAGTCTCTCTTTATTTGTCAAGCCTAAATAATTGAAGCATATTTTAGTTTGAATATTAGTTTCCTCATGTCTATCCAAGTCATAGGCCTCTTTTAAATTTTTAGTTTTGAGTAGATTGATCATCATCCTTATTTTAGGGTCTATCCTAAGAATGAAATTATGCTATTTTAGTCATTCATTATTCTTATACTCTAGAACATACTTCAAGATTTTAACGTATCTCTAGAAATACACTTCTATTGATAGTGATCCTTGTTAAGGTATAGATAATTACTCAAATGTATCAATATAAAATTACTCAGAAAGAAACATTTTCTTAAAAGCTTAAATTAAATTATCCCATGAGTTTCATAGATTGTATATTTTTCCTAAACTAAATGTCCCACCATTCTAGGGATGCATCCAAAATATGAAATGCAGCCCATATAGTCTTAGTCTCAAATGAGCAATATTTCATGGAAAAGAAAGTTTCTAAATATTTTTACCATGACTCGACTACATCTCCTCCTTATTTCCCATTAAATTTAGTAACTTTAACATTCTTGAGATCTTTTTCTAACTCAGCTTCTATATAGGCTCTACCTTCAAGGCTTCTTCTGACAAGGTTATCTTCTTGTCTACTCTCTACATTTCCAATACTAGTTTCCATATTGATCAAGGTTTCTATCATTTTTTGTTGTTTTTTAGTCCTCCTTGAATCAACTTGACTACAAAGGAGAGATATTTCATTCTCGCATTAGATCTTATTATATCTTGATAATTCCTATCAGGATTTACTATCATTATAGACCTCTTTCTAGGAGTAATTGTTCTCCCAATTTTCTTACTAGAGTCTTTAATTCATCTAGATTTTTGCACGGCAACACTTTCTTATCCATAAAAATGAAGTTATGTAAGTTACAATTCTTCCTCAATTGTACTTATAAAACATTGGCTTCATTCTCCTTATGAGCTAACAAATTATTATTAGTCCATAAATAATACTTATGGTCACATTTATCTTCTCACAAGGTTACTAACCAAAAGTAGCACATAAATTCAAGGCTCAACCTAGCCACACTCCATGAAAGCTTCTAGATCTATGAACCTAGAGCTATAATACTGAAAACACGAGATTCTAGAAGATGTAAAGGAAACACTGATATCAGATGCAATGCAAACGAGAGAAAGAGAACGAAATAAATGTGATTAAAAGAAGTGTTGAAAACATGGCCCTTTTTTTATTTATATTCTCTTTGACATCGGTTACAAACGTCTCCTCCCTTTTCAGGGGCTAGGAGCATCAACAAAGTTTTAGTCACAATAGTGACCGGTGATCCTTCTTCCACGTGCCCACATGCAGAATGGGCGGGCCAAAATGTTGCCGTCGCTTGTGTTGGTGAATCCTTGATCTTTGCCGCTTCTCCTACGTTCAAAGAAACAACAAACAGAGTTAATAGCACCTGTGTTAAAATAAAGCATTCGATCCATAAAACAAACAAAACATGCATGCAGAAGATGATTAAAACAACAGATTGCAGCAGATCCCGAAATCATAACGCAAAAGATCCCGGTGCTATTAACCCTGGTGAAGGCATGCTTGAAATCAAGATCCCGAAATCATAATGCAAAAGAAATAAAAATAGAACGGTAAGCTTTGTCGGCAAATTGATGGATCCATGGATCCGGATTCACGTTCTCCATAAACACCCAATGACCTCCCTTGCAGAAGAGATCACGGATGCGGTAGAAGTGAATCGAAGGCAGAGCATCTGGCGATAAACGGGCAGGGCTTCGCTGCTCCAAATGTTTCTTCCTTTTCTCCCCTCCTTTTCTTTTTGGTGAGAGAACTCTGTAATTTATAGAATTCCCAGGGTGCAGTTGTTATGGGCATGCAGGGATGCCAGTTGGTGTTCATGCTAGTGCGTGATGGGGGAAATTCTTCCTGTCTGGCCTGCCCATGCTTGTCTGCGTGACAGTTCACTGGTCGTCCACTCGCGCGCATGCGAGGCAGGGAGCCATAATTGACTGACTTCCACTACCAATTGTTTAATGTCCACCTTTATTTGTTTAATGTCCACTTTCATTGTTTAATGTCCACCTTTAATTGTTTAACATCAAGCCAGGCGCAAAGGCAGGAGTTTGTCGCGATATCGCGACACCAAGAAGAAGCCAGGGCACAAAGGCGGAAGGTTGTCATGACGCGATATCGCGACAAACAAACAAAACTATGGCGCAAGGCAGAAGGTTGTCGCGATATCACGACGTCATGATATCGCGATAAACAAACAAAACCCTGGCGCAAGGTGGAAGGTTGTTGCGATATCATGACATCGCGATGTCACGAAAAAAAAACAAAACTATGGCACAAGGCAGAAGGTTGTCATGATATCATGATATCGTGATGTCGCGATATCACGACAAACAAACAAAACCCTGGCACGAGGCAAAAGGTTGTCATGATATCCCGATGTCACGATATCGCGACGTCACGATATCGTGACAACCAAACAAAACCCTAGCACAAAGGCGAAATGGTCACGATATCGCGACCATAAAACAAATGAAAAGGGCCCGAAGGTGAAAAGGTCACGGGTCTCTTTAAATGCATGCTTTCATGGCGGATCAAGGCAGTGTGTGTCAATGCGATCAGTGTTTGCAGTCACGTAATCGGATTGGTGCTATTTTGGTGTCTACAGATGCCCCTTTTTGGGAAGCGCTATGGGTGACGCAGTGTTGAGCAAAAATAGATAACCAAAGCACTAGTGATTAGGGTTTCTTAGTAACCTAACCAACTTGTGATGCCCCAAGCATGGAAAGGGGATGCATTCTTGAATCCTTGCTTCGACGAGCTAAGGAATTTGATTTCAAGTATTAACCTATTTTGGTGAGGTGTGACTTGAACTTAGACATTGATCAGTCATGAATAGGCAAAGGGCACAACCTTTTATCCATGGGGGAACCTTGAGTTCATGCTTCGGGAATGCCAAGCGTTTGATCGCGTTTGATCGATTTGTGATTGTTGCTTGTTTATCGCCCCAAGCGGGAGCGTGATTGTCTTTGTCAATGATTCTTTGAATGCATGCCATTGCCTTGATTGGGTGTGTGTTTGTTGATTGGTGACTAAGTGTGACTACCCCCTCAAGCGACGAATCGATGAGGGAATGACTGCCATGAGAAAAGCGACGAGTCGCTTGACCCAAGATGACTTAGGTGAGGGTGCCTTCAGATGTTTGTCCGTTGAATGTGCAAGCAGTTTTCTGACTTTTGGACCTATTTTTGGTGGGTAAAAACCCTTTTGGTGATGCCATAATGGGGTGAAAGTGTCAACAATCCGTCGTCCCATGGAGCGGTCCGGCTATGGTAGCCTTCTTAGGGAGTAGAATAGCGACCATTTGTGCCCCGACATCGATTTTCTATGCCAAGAGGTTAAGTGCAAGAGCACTTGTGTCCGGCAATGCTTATTGCTTTGTTTTTGTGTTGCATTTTTTTGATGTTTTTGTTGTTTTGTTGTTTTTGTGACGCCATTTGGGATTAAAATTGGCAAAAATCCGACCTCCCGTGGAGCGGTCCGGCTATGGTAGCCTTCTTAGGGAGTAGGATAGTGACAATGTAAACCTCGACATCAGTTTTGCTATGCCAAGAGGTTAAGTGCAAGAGCACTCTTGTCTGGCAATGTTTATTGCTGTGTTTTTGTGTTGCATTTTTGTGATGTTTTTGTTGTTTGGATTTTCTTGCTTTGTGTATATGTCATGATTTTATGTTATGCACAATGATTGATGTTGATGGATGCATGTTTATGGTGACGAATGCATATGGTATGATAAATGCGCATGTTGTTGATTTATATGATAAGTAATGGAATGGATGAAATGATTTGTTGATAACCTTACATTGGCACCATAGACTATACATGACTTATGGCTTTATGTACTGGGTGATTGCTGTGGTAAATGCTTTTTGTGTATATATGTTGTTTTTTTTTTTTTTTGTATGGCGATATAGGAATGGATTATATGCAATGGTTGGCGTAGAATGTAGCTAGGTTTTTCTGAGATTCAGCTGTTTTAACTAACTAGCCAAGACTGGACCGTTATCTTACAAGATGTCTGACCAAGGTATGAATCGCGCTTGTTTTTGACCAAGTTATTTCGCATCCTTGTGTGTGCAATTGAGTTTGTTTATGTGGTATTTGTCAGGATACCGCCAAGTGCCAGATAGGCTTTCAACCAAACCTGTACTGAGGATCACCTAATTAGTTCCACTAACTCCTTTGTTGTATTTTGTCGGATTAATCTGTTTTGCGATCTAGGAGACCATAAGCTAGCTCATCCACATGCAAACATTGATCTGCACACAAGTAAATGTGACAGATATATCGTCATGCGGGAGGTTTGCCGCCAGTGACCGATAGGTTATCCACCAAACCGGTACCGAGGTTCACCTCATGACCTTTTGAATGCTGAGAGTTCCAGGGATTCAAGTTCGACTCCCTTCTTTTCTTCATTTGTATTGGGATACTTGCTCGTTTATAGTGATGAAAATCACTATTTATTTTTGTTTTTTTTCTTTTTGAGCAAGGGATTTGAATTTTGGAGTGATGAGAATCACTATTGCTTGTGGGATTTGACGTCAATGTTTGGAGTATTGACTTGTGCAAATTTTTGTGAGGTTTTGCAATGTTTTGAGGACTTGGGATTCTTGGGGAATTGGGTAGGGAAGATTCTTGTCCTTTTGCCAACTCTCAGCATTCTTGGGGTCATTCGCACAGGGGGATGAGCGAGATAATATTTTCGTTGTTTGGTATCCTGAATTGCTTTACAGGTTTCATCCTTCATTGACACAACTTAGGAATTGTTTTTATGTGTTTTTGAATTTGTGATGGGATGCTACGTAACAAGGTGTATTTCAAGTAAAACTCTACCATTGTAACATCAGTTTGACTTTTGTATAGTTTTGGCTAGAAACCTAAAGACAACTGAATGACGAAAACTCTAGATATGTTTAGATGACAACTGATTTATGATATGGTGAAATGGTGATTGGCGTTTATTTTGGTGTACTTTTGTTCAAAGTGGAAAATGTGAAAAGGTGGTGGTTTTGCCAAGTAATGACAGTCTATGGTGCTTTTGCCTTGTGTGATCAACAAACATGGATGTGATGCCTAATGCAACTATTTTTTTTTTTTGTATTTTTGATTTTGGAAGTATGCATGAAATTGAGATGTAGATTTTGTTTGTTTGTTTTTGAATTTTTTTTTTTTTTGATTTTCTTGACCAAGCGATTGTGATAATCCTTGGAGCTTTTGAGGTTGACCAAGAGATTGCGATAATCCTTGGAGCTTTTTGGTGTGACCAAAGGGTTTGTAGGCACCTTTGGGGCATTTTGGGGTGACCAAGTGATTGTGATAATCCTTGGAGCTTTGGGGGTGACCAAGGGATTTAGGAATCCTTGGAGCTTTTTGGTTTGACCAAGTGATTACGATAATCCTTGGGGCTTTTTGGTTTGACCAAGTGATTGTGATAATCCTTGGGGCTTTTTGGTTTGACCAAGTGATTGTGATAATCCTTGGGGCTTTTTGGGGTGACCAAGTGATTACGATAATCCTTGGAGCTTTTGGTTTGACCAGGTGTTGTAATCCTTGGGGTTTTGGTTGACCAGGTTGCGATAATCCTTGGGGCTTTGGGATTGACCAAGGGATTTAGGTAATCCTTGGAGCTTTTTGGTTTGACCAAGTGATTGTGATAATCCTTGGGGATTTTTGGTTTGACCAAGTGATTGTGATAATCCTTGGGGCTTTTTGGTTTGACCAAGTGATTGTGATAATCCTTGGGGATTTTTGGTTTGACCAAGTGATTGTGGAATCCTTGGAGCTTTTTTGACCAAGTGATTGTGATAATCCTTGGGGCTTTTTGGTGACCAAGCGATTGCGGTAATCCTTGGAGCTTTTCAGGGGATAGATGTACCCCCAGCTTGATGATATTTGTGCTCCAGATCTGGCTCTGGAGGGATTGGCATGAATGGATCGGCCCTATGTATAGATAAAAGGATAGGGTCTACCTTTGGCACTATTGTTGCTATGAGGTCTCTGGGCAGAAGTTGTTCTCGATATGCCCAAAGTGGCGGATTCAATAGTTGGTTGCACTGCGCTGGGTTAACGTGCCACTCATGCACTGGCCTTATGTTTAGTTGTTGAAGTGCATCATCCATATGCATGGGGTGTTGGTGCTGTCGCATGTGATTAATGTGGGCCATCTCAGTGTCGTCTTTGTAATCTTTGTCAGAAAACCAAAGGCCCTTGTTGGCTCTGACAATTGCCTGTGACATGCTAGGCTCTTCTTGTTTGAGCAGGTTGATGTGGTCCCCATGGGGTTGTTCTGCTCTTTGTGGGTGTACCTGATTGCCTTGATGTGGTGCTTGCTCGGTTGGTGCTTCTAAGGGGAATATTTCCATTAAGCTCTCTTGGTAGTCATCCATGGGAATCATTTGTGAATGATTAATGTCAAATTCGATCGAGTCCCATGGTGCTACCTCACATTCTGACTCGTCTTTGCTTAGTGAATCAGGCTCATCAGAATATGGTGATTCTGAGACATGGGAGACCGCATCATCAGGTATCTCTATGGTCAGAGGTTGATCTTCTTTGAAAGGAACCTCTTGTAAGTTGGGATTTTGGGGCCCCAAAATCTTGGTCTCTACCGACTCTAAGCGCTCTAGTAGCGCATTGCATGTATCGAGGGATTTGAGCTCCTCCTCTTTGGTTGGTTCCTATTGAGGAACTTGGGGCCTATGGAGGGGTGGCCTAGATAGCACCCCCCTGCCTTGGTAGTGCATTTCAGTCCACTCTTTTTCTCGCTCCGATTCCTCAGAGGCTTCTTGAGGGATTTCTGAGGGTGGCCCATGAACTTGGGTGGGTGTCTGAGGAATCGGTAGGGAGTAGCCTCCCGCTCCTATCTAGGAGGCATTGGGGGTAGTGCTTGATAAGGTCACGATGACCTGTCTCGCCCCCAGGGGTTGTGTCCCTCATAATGTTTTGTCTTATGCATGTGAGGGGTTGGAGTCCTCTCCTGCATAGTGTGTTGGAACAACTCATCCTTCTGGCGCTGAAGGTGCTCTTGATTTTGAAGATACCATTGCTCTAACTGTTGTCGTTCTAGCTCAAGTAGCGCAAGTTGCATTCGATGTGCGATATGCTCGGTAGATTCTAAGATAGTTTGTCCTGCCATCTCATGTCTAGAAGGGCTAGATGCCTCTCCTACATATCTATCTCGGTCATGGTGATCCGAGATCTCTATAAGCCACCTCCCTCTGTTGGGGGTAGCAGCATTCCCTCGGGGCTTTGGCCTTAGTGAGTGGTCCTGATAGATAGCAGGTGTGGAGGGTCTTCCTCGTGCTCTCTTTCATAAGTGAAAAAGGGACGGACGGAGTTGGCTCACCCTGCCTGAGGAGCCTTGTGCTCTGGATTTGTCCTTGTAGTCCTGACAACTAGAGGGGGTGAAGGAGGGATAGTGTAATCATGTGGTTCCTCCCGTCGAACCCTATGTTGACTTAGCGCTTCATCGCATGATGACCACTCATAGCGAGCATCTAAGGGAGCTCTCCTACGAATGTACCCCTCATGGAAGGGTGTGTGCTGGGTGCTATGCTGAACAGGAGTGCTCCTAGAAGAGGTGCCCCTATAGTCCCTATCCGTTAAGGTGTGGAGGGGTCTGCCTTGTGTGTCAAGCCGCCAAGGTGGTATGACCAAATCCTTGGGGCTATACCGGAGGTGACTTGTGCCTCCTTGGATATTCCCCATAGCGTCCACCCGTGATTGGGCTTGGCTGCGGGTGAGCACCATGACGATGTCTCTCTAAAAACCCTAAAATTGAAATGAGTCATATGGGGCCCAAAATTGGGGTGCGCATCCCTCTTACAATAGATAAGCCATAAATAAAGTTTCAAGTCCTAACTCTAAATACATTAGGAGAGATTAACCTTCGAACAGCTCAAAAAGCATAAAAAATTAGGTGAGCAATTTTAAAACCTAATTTCGGGGCACTAGATGATGGAATTTGGCCCCGAAAACTGGTTTTCTGGGGAAATACAACTCTAAGGAGTTATATTTGTTTAAAAATCTCCCAACTAGCTCCCTGTCAAATTTCACGTCAATCGGAGCTACGGTTGAGAAGTTATGGCCCCGGCAAAATGCACTAAAATTTAGGGAAAAAAAATAAGATTTCCCATATTTTGTTGGATGCTCCTGCATCACTTATGGGCACCTTTGGGGCACTTTTGGGTTGACAAAAGGGTTCATGGACACCTTTGGGGCATTTTGGAGTGACCAAGCGATTGCGGGAATCCTTGGAGCTTTTGGAGCGAGTGACAAAATGCGTAGATTTTTATCTTTTGTTTATGATTTTTTTGATTTTTTTGTTACACTAAGCAGAAATGAACACACACATGCAAGCGATGATTATCTCTTTTAAAGATTAAAAGTGTGCCCTAAATCTGGTTTCGTGTGTTTTGTTTTTGTTTTTGTTTTTGAAAGTTTTGAAGACACGTTTAAATGCATAATGAAGGCTCTTATGACTCCCATAAATGGTCGCCCCTTCGATATACCATTGCCAGGCCGATATACCAACCTCTCTATATACCCGCCCTTATGAGAGGGAGACTATAGGTACATGAGAGCAGATGGTACGTGGTACGTAGGCGGTACGAAAGGGGGATTGTCTTGTTTATGACACCTACCATAGAAGACTTATCCTCGCACGTTGGGAATCACCCCAACGACACTCGGTCAGCTTTCGTCAGGATTTACGTCGAGCAACAGTGACAATCGGGGTAAATGAATGCAAATATCCAAGCCAACGTGGTGATGAAATCCACTATTGGTCTTGCTCAAGGGCTGGGGTTTTACGACCAGCTCCTTGGTTTAAATAACCACGTGATGTGTGGGGTTCATTTTAATTTGCAAAAATTGAAATAGGCAAACAAAAAGGAAACTTTCCCTAAGCCATACAAAAACTAAAAATCAGAAAATAGCAAACAAAAATTTGACAAAGGCTTGTTAAAAACCCCTACCTCTTCTCTGCCCAAAAGGATGTTTCTGATCTGCTGCTCTAAAAAATGCACAGAACTCTATTCGTTCCTGGGTGAAACGAATAACAGAACAGGATTCGTTCCAGGGTAGAACGAATGCCTATTCGTCCCTGGGTGAGACGAATCCCAATCCTGTAATCGTCACTGACAAAAATGAATAACAGTCTGAGGATTGAAAAATAGGTACCTGTAATCAAAACAAGCAATTTCAGATCAGAAATTTAACCTAAAAAAAAATAGAGGACAGAGGTCCCACCATGATCGCCATTGAAAACACGAGATTCCGGAAGATGTAAAGGAAACACTGATATCAGATGCAATGCAAACGAGAGAAAGAGAACGAAATAAATGTGATTAAAAGAAGTGTTGAAAACATGGCCCTTTTTTTATTTATATTCTCTTTGACATCGGTTACAAACGTCTCCTCCCTTTTTAGGGGCTAGGAGCGTCAACAAAGTTTTAGTCACAATAGTGACCGGTGATCCTTCTTCCGCGTGCCCACATGCAGAATGGGCGGGCCAAAATGTCGCCGCCGCTTGTGTTGGTGAATCCTTGATCTTTGCCGCTTCTCCTATGTTCAAAGAAACAACAAACAGAGTTAATAGCACCTGTGTTAAAATAAAGCATTCGATCCATAAAACAAACAAAACATGCATGCCGAAGATGATTAAAACAACAGATTGCAGCAGATCCCAAAATCATAACGCAAAATATCCCGGTGCTATTAACCCTGGTGAAGGCATGCTTGAAATCAAGATCCCAAAATCATAATGCAAAAGAAATAAAAATAGAACGGTAAGCTTTGTCGGCAAATTGATAGATCCATGGATCCGGATTCACGTTCTCCATAAACACCCAATGACCTCCCTTGCAGAAGAGATCACAGATGCGGTAGAAGTGAATCGAAGGCAGAGCGTCTGGCGATAAATGGGCAGGGCTTCGCTGCTCCAAACGTTTCTTCATTTTCTTCCCTCCTTTTCTTTTTTGGTGAGAGAACTCTGCAATTTATAGAATTCCCAGGGTGTAGTTGTTATGGGCATGCAGGGATGCCAGTTGGTGTTCATGCTAGTGCGTGATGGGGGAAATTCTTCTTGTCTGGCCTGCCCATGCTTGTCTGCGTGATAGTTCGCTGGTTGTCCACTCACGCGCATGCAAGGCAGGGAGCCATAATTGACTAACTTCACAACACCAAGAAGAATCCAGGGCGCAAAGGCGAAAGGTTGTCGCGATATCGTGACAAACAAACAAAACTATGGTGCAAGGCGAAAGGTTGTCACGATATCGCGACGTCACGATATCGTGACAAACAAACAAAACCTTGGTGCAAGGCGAAAGGTTGTCGCGATATCGCAACATCATGATATCGCGACGTCGCAATATCACGATAAACAAACAAAACTATGGCGCAAGGCGAAAGGTTATCATGATATCATGACGTCGCGATATCGCGACAAACAAACAAAACCCTGGCACAAGGTGGAAGGTTGTCACGATATCGCGACGTCGTGATATCGCGACAAACAAACAAAACCCTGGCGCAAAGGTGGAATGGTCGCGATATCGCGCCATAAAACAAACGAAAAGGGCTCGAAGGCGAAAAGGTCATGGGTCTCTTTAAATGCATGCTTTCATGGCGGATCAAGGCAGTGTATGTCAATGCGATCAGTGTTTGCAGTCACGTAATCGGATTGGTGTTGTTTTGGTGTCTACAGATGCCCCTTTTTGGGAAGCGCTATGGGTGACGCAGTGCTGAGCAAAAATAGATAACCAAAGCACTAATGATTAGGGTTTATTAGTAACCTAACCAACTTGTGATGCCCCAAGCATGGAAAAGGGATGCATTCTTGAATCATTGCTTCTAATGAGCTAAGGAATTTGATTTCAAGTATTAACCTGTTTTGGTGAGGTGTGACTTGAACTTAGACATTGATCAGTCATGAATAGGCAAAGGGTGCAACCTTTTATCCATGGGGGAACCTTGAGTTCATGCTTCAGGAATGCCAAGCGTTTGATCTTGTTTGATCGATTTGTGATTGTTGCTTGTTTATCGCCCTAGCGGAGAGCGTGATTGTCTTTGTCAATGATTCTTTGAATGCATGCCATTGCCTTGATTGGGTGTGTTTTTGTTGATTGGTGACTAAGTGTGACTACGTTCAAAGAAACAATGAAGAAAGAATTAGTAGCACCTGTGTTAAAATGAAGCATTCGTGAGAGTGAAATGAAATAAAACCTGCATGTTGATATGCTTGCAATCAAAATCCCGAAGCCATTATGTAAGAAATAAAAAGAGAACGGTAAGCTTTGTCGGCAAATTGATAGATCCATGGATCCGGATTCACGTTCTCCATAAACACCCAATGACCTCCCTTGCAGAAGAGATCACGAATGCGATAAAATTGAATCGAAGGTAGAGCATCTGGCGATAAATAGGCAAGGCTTCGCTGCTCCAAACATTTCTTCTCTCTCTCCTCTCCTTTTCTTTTTTGGTGAGAGAACTCTACAATTTATAGAATTCCCAGGGTGCAGTTGTTATGGGCATGCACGGATTCCAGTTGGTGTTCATGCTAGTGCATGATGGGGGAAATTCTTCCTGTCTGGCCTACCCATGCTTGTCTGCATGACAGTTCGCTGGTCGTCCACTCGCATGCATGCGAGGTAGGGAGCCATAATTGACTAACTTCCACTACCAATTGTTTAATGTCCACCTTTATTTATTTAATGTCCACTTTCATTATTTAATGTCCACATTTATTTGTTTAATGTCCACCTTTATTTTTTTAATGTCCACTTTCGTTGTTTAATGTCCACCTTTAATTGTTTAACGTCAAGCCAGGTGCAAAGGTAGGAGTTTGTCGCGATATCGCGACACCAAGAAGAAGCTAGGGCGCAAAGGCGAAAGGTTGTTGCGATATCGCGACGTCGCGATATCACGACAAACAAACAAAACTATGGTGCAAGGCGAAATGTTGTCGCAATATCACGATGTCACGATATTGCGACGTCACGATATCACGACAAACAAACAAAACCCTGGTGCAAGGCGGAAGGTTGTCACGATATCGTGACGTCACGATATCATGACAAACAAACAAAACCATGGCGCAAAGGCGAAATGGTCGCGATATCGTGCCATAAAATAAATGAAAAGGGCTCGAATGCGGAAAGGTCACGGGTCCCTTTAAATGCATGCTTTCATGGTGGATCAAGGCAGTGTATGTCAATGCGATCAGTATTTGCAGTCACGTAATCGGATTGGTGCTGTTTTGGTGTCTACAAATACCAACTGTAACAACCCAAAAATACCAACCCATTTTTTTACAAGCAAATTCACAGGGGAAAACATCGTTAATTATTTATCTTAGCATACAAGGCTTCACCACATTTGAGTTCCAAGTCACTATAGATGGCACTCAATGTATAAGAGTGGTAAACCCCCATGTTTTATATGTGGACCTTACTAAATCTACATGTTTATAAGAACATCAAAAGTGTTTCCCCCACCTTTCCTATACCCTCATTGACATAGGAACATCTGACCATGAGATAGGAGATTATCCTTTAAGGGCCATAAAACTTAAATATGGATGCATATTCACTAACCTAATTCTAATTCCATCTAGGTAGGTTAAGAAGACATATATCCTTGGTGCTTAGTTATCATACATCTATGGTCTAACAAAGGTTATTACCACTTTGATGATAACTAACATGATCAGATGATCCTACATGATCAAGGTATCACCGTTACTAACTTGTAAATAGTCCCTCAACTCCTAGTTGATATACATATTATCCTACTCCTTCAAGGTGCAAAGATTCATAATATACTTGGCTATTGTATTCACCCAACTCCTTCCATATATATGCGATCTTTGCTATTACATCCTTGCAACTCCTTCTAAGGTTCATATTTACTTGGTTATTGCATCCACACAACTCCTTCTAGGATTGGGATTTTATTATGTTTTTGATCTACAAGAGTAAAACTAACCACCCTAACCCAAGGTAATAAACTTGCATCAAAAACAAAACTCCTTAATAAAACCATTGCATAAAACTATATGAAAAGCATTTAAAAGAGATCTACTTGATTCCACATGTTGTAATTTATAATAAATATTCACATACAACAAATCCAAATTGCACATATTACAAATACTTAACATATACTCCAAATAATATTTATGCTAACTTACATACTTTAACATAAGAGATCCAATCATCATAGTGATGTATTCTAGCAATTGAAAGAACTCATTTCTATATTTCCATGGCAAATATTGTGGAACACATCTAGAGAGAGCAAAGCTCAAAATATCATTAACAATATAACCTTTAAATTTATACAATAATCAGGTTTACAAATTCTTTTGAAAACCAAAACTTTCCTTTACAAGCCTAGATTTTCCACATCCTCTATATATTTCAAGAATTATGAAACCATCAACCAAAGGTATTCAAGCCATCCATAAATCTACAAGCCTCTTTATGATGGGAAAAACCATGCATGCTCATGGATAATACTTAGGGATTAGGATAACTATATATGAAATGTATCTTAATCATACCATATCTACTATGCAAGTTATAGACACCTAAAATGCATCATGTTTAGGAGACTACCATATGGGAACATCCACATGCCATATGACTGATCTTGGACCTTTTCAAGAGAAAGCAGTGGCTCTAACCACTTAAAAGGGGTAATTCTAGACTATTCAAGTTTAGTTGCTATTAATCAGAGTGGCTACCAAAACTATCCATTGAACCTCAAAGCAACCACTACTAGTCATTGTCAACGAAAATAGCTAGGACTGAAACATGAACTATCATGAGGAATTTCCCAAATAATGTGTAGTAGTGGTATTTTGCATGCATTTCGAAGGAATATTGGCAAGGAACTCCTAGAGTTCCTCCTAACTACATCTTCCATACAAATCCAAGGTTGAACCATACCTTTGGGATAGTCAATTGGTATGCAGATATAGAGCTTGGCTTCCCCAAGAAGGTAAGCCCTAGATATAGATCTAAAACTAGGAAGGCTACATATGTAGACTTCTAAGAAGTTAAAGGATAAACATAAAGTTCAAATTGTGTGCAACGAAGCCCTATCAAAATAGAGTGTCAATCTATGCTCCTTTGAGGAGCATTGGAGTGTCATCCAACTGATCCATGTCCATGCATTATCATTCAAATCCATCATTTCCAACTACAAACTAGTGTAGGAGACACACCCGATGACCCTTGAATATCAATTTGAGCAAATAGATCAATGGTCATAGTCCATAAAATCTGAGGTAAACATTTTGAGGTCATGGTCATTATCTTTGACAGCGACCCAAAGTCATAGTCGATCTGATCAGTAGTGGCTAGGGGTGGAATAGTCATTTTATTTGTTCTTAGAATAATATTTATATTTAATTTTGTTCCATTAGATAACTGTAGCATAAATACAGCTTTTTCACAAAATTTATATCAATATTTTTGAGTTTCATGTGTGTAGATGGCTTAGATTTACTATATTTAAATTCATATTATGATTTCTTATGTGGTTTATCGAATTTTATAACATAAAGCCTCATATGTAGAGGCTACCTGTGCTACTTATTATGCTCTATTGTTTCCATGCATGCAGATATAGGTTCACAGGATCAGTTTAGGGTATCCAAAGCATGAGATCCCTCCAGGAAAAAATTAGGAGGCATATGTAATCCCTCAGATAGTTTTGTGTGCGAGATTAGGAGGCATGTGAGGCGTATCGTCCCCTTGTAGGGAATACATTCATCGTTATTCCTACTTGCAACTTATTGTATGAAAATGGGTATCCCTTAGAGGGACCGACATGTAATCGGGGTTCAATATAAATAAAATAATCTTTCTTTGTTATTTTAATGTTATATGTGTTTCATGGTAGTTCATTTCATTTTGGTATAATATTACAAGTAGAGTAGGGGTGTGCACTTTCCCGGGTCGTACAAAAGCAAACATACATATTACAAGAATCAAAATTGCCAACCATAAGAGAAGTTCATACTTCTCTTTATAATGATCCCCTAACCCAAAAGTCTCAAAAATAATTATAATTTGTTTCTCCTTAAAAACCGGCATGCAATATTTCACAACAAATAAAGAGAATTCCATAATTTTATTTTATAATAATTTCTTACCTCACATGGGTCTCAAGAATAATTATAATTAGTTTCTCTTTCAAAACCAAAAAGCCTTACCTCATTTAATGAAACTTTCTTTCAAAAATCTTAAAAACAAATGACTAATTGATCTTCAAAGTACAAAATAGAAAACTAAAGCATATCCCATGTAGCTAACACTTTTACTACTAACATCATAGAGCCATAAAAATTAATAAGGAACCACCTAAATTATTAATATGGTAATGTTAACTCTTCCTATATATTAGCTAATAGTTGAAACTACTTTAACCAAATAAAATCTTAAATTTCTCTAAAAATAAAAACCTAATCCATATATTATGTCTTTCAAAGCTTAAAATTTAAAATAAATAAGGCTTAACTTTATAAATTTTATAAACTAAAATAAAGCATTTAATTAAAGCTTATAATAAAATCACCCTAACTGCACATAAACCACATGAATGACACGACACAAGAAACCAATGCACCAACATAGAACTAGATAAGGAGAGCTCTATTATAATAGTCATCATCAACATCACAAAGGACTCAACATAAATTAAAAATCAACACAAACTACAATAGGAAACTTAGCTACAATCCTAGGGTTAGATATCCTATTCTCAATTAGCTCATCTAGAATTTATGTCTAGAATTCATGCCCTAAGGCATCTAAGCTAAAAAAGGAAAGATGAACATATCACATGAAAGCTTTAACAAAGGAAAATGAAAATAATCTAGGAGAAAGAGCATAAATCAACCCAAAGAGATTATATAGCAAACAATGCTAAGAAAGCAATACACTTATTAGAGAGCTCCAATTCTCGAGGATTCCCTCCTACATTATTGATGTTCTAAAATTCTTTGGTGTGCTCTTCCCTCCAAAGCTCCCTCCTCTTACCTTGCATCCAAAATCCTTTCCCCTAACCATTCAAACTCTCCCTAAGCACTCTTAAAAACAATTCTTTTGAGGTATTTCTCAAGAAGAATCCACGTTCATTAGCAAGAATTCTTTAAGTTAAAATTAATGTTCTCTTTAGAATGCCCAATTATTGAAGCATTCTATGCATTAATTAGAGAATGTTTTGTTGAATTCTCTAAAAGCAATTATGACTTCTTCCTTTATCCTTAGAATAAAATCAAATAATTTTTTTTTGAATTAATTACCATAATTCATTTTCATTAGTTTCCAATTACTAATATTAATTATTAGCATTGGTCCTAATGTCCCTATGTATTAAAGTCATCAATATTAATACTTTAATAATGCTTTTATAATTCGTGAATCACACCTTAAATAACATAATTGATATTCATATCCACAATGTTATACACCACTCTTTTATCCTTAAATAGGTAGCTCTATTAAGAAATATCTATACTATCGCCAACCCATTAAGGAGGTTCATTGCTAAGGGAACTTCCCATCCCATTTTTGTGAACAAGGTTTAAGAATACAAACAATGCATCTACATGAAGGGTTGTTTTCCTTGTTACCCTATGTTATTGATGAGCAATTCATCATCATCATTTCCTAAAATATCTATCATTATATGTGGTTCTGCATAGTTTCTACTAGAGAGAGAGTATTTGGTCCTTCACCCACCAATGAATTTGCAGTACCATATTCTATGCTCAAAATAATGCAATCATTCCATCATATTGTTGACATAGAAAATTTAACCACCCATATGAGTCAATTTTTCCTTAGATACCTAACTAGCCACCTAAACTTGCTAAGTGTAAATTTGGGGCCCTTTTGGCATCCCCTTTGGCATTTTTGCTTTACCTTTACCAAATCTATGTTCAGTATATATGAGGCATGACTTTTAATTGCTATATTTGTGCCCTATAATGATAGGACATAAATTTGGTATTTTAAGGGTTTTTCTCACTAAAACTCCTCCCCTTGCTGACCCATTTTGAGGTTGTCCTTTGCCCACAGTAAAATTTAATTTTACTCCCTATTTTTCCTTCCAAATATATTATAAATAAGGGTTTGTATTCTCTCCTTAACACCAAAATATTCTTTTGATATTTCAATTCTTGACTTGCTCATCATTCATGCTAACGGGTGCTCATCTACTCCAAATTGCTAGTTTTGTTATTTTATGCTTTGATGGTGGATACCCTTAGGGATTGAGTGTATGAGTCTTGAAAACTGGATAAATAAACCTTATTGGGGTGCTTAATCCACATCTTCATTACATATTAACCTCTCAATTAGCTCATCAGATTTGGTATTCATGTTAGTCACTTTTTAAGTTTATTTTTCATTGTTTTGTGCCCTATATTTTTGTTGTTTTAGGTCCCAAATTATTTTTTGAGCCAAATTCATACATCATCCTTATATGGCATGAAAATTTTCAACCAAATTCATGCTTCATATTTCCATGGAATTAATTTGGTAAATTTGGGCTTGGGGATAAGTTTCACACTCCAAAAACCCTAATTCACATCTTACATTTTAGCATTCTTTTGTGTCCATACTATCTACATTTTATTTTACTATTAAATTTTTGTTTCACTTTGTTTGTGCATGTTCCAAAGGTTAAAAATAATTTTTACATTCGAAAGGTCAACTAAAAGTACCAAGGGATCTTGAATGTTATGCCTCCAAGCTCAGTCTTATAGCAACCTAAGTAGACCCCCAAATGCTGATCAATTTTCAAGGCTTTTATGAAGTAATTTTGTAGTATTTGAAGCTATTGGATGTTCTATAAGTAATATAAAGCTAGGATCGATCACCATATTAGATAAGTACCCTAATAGATCTTTAGGCTATTTGGTGTTTGCTCTTAATCATTTATGTCCAAAACCTAGATTACAAGTAAAGGAAAATCATTTGATTGAATTTCTAGGAATTTGAAAGAATAAATATATATAGTGTGCATTTTTCTTGGACCCTTACTCAAAGGATTTATTTTGTAATCCTATGGTTACACATCATTGAATCACAAAATCATACTAGGGTTAGCTCTTAACTTCTTGCATCTTGCGTGTCTTGCATTATTATTTTATTTTTATAGCTTATTTTAGAAATGCCAAATAATAAGTGTATTCTTAATGGACACGTTAAACATTTCTACCCTATACTTGGATAGAGTTCTTAAACTATTCCTAGTGAACCTATGCTTTCGTGTCCCTAAGTGTAGAGAATATAACACGCATATGTTGTTCATCTCAACTCCCAATAGATCCATCCAAGAATCATATGTGGTAGGGCCATTTTACTCCTCTACGTCTTTGGTGAAACCGACATGAAAACATGTTTTAGTGGCCAATATAGGAAACCTATTCCTTAGTTTTTTTTTTAAAACATAAATAAGACCACTAATTTTGTTTGTGTAGATTAGAAAATATCTAAAAAATCTTAAGAATATTCTTGTATGTCTCTCCTTGATTTTCTCCTCTATCCTTTCACTTCTTCTAATGGCTCCTTTCCTTAGGAGTTAGTGAAGGCATATAGAATCTGATCAAATTTCTCAAGAAGGTGATTAGATTAATAGGGAGGACCATAACCTTGAGATAAAAGAGTAAGAATATGTTGAAACTGTTACAAACTATGATCCCTATGAGGGACCCAATGGTGGCTTTAATTTTACATCAATTGATCATTTATGGGGTTTCGTGAAACATCACAGAGATACTTTAATTAGAGTTATAGAATGGGAATCTTAACATGAAAGAGGTGGTGTGCCTCATCCTACCATCTCTCCTAGGAATGTTCATAACAACCCCTTGATTGAATTCTTACATCATGGTAATACTTCTCACTAACCAACATATGCTACTACTGTAACCACCAATGTTGAAAGGGATTTAAAAATTCTTCCAACTAGTAGTGCATCTCAATAATATGTTCAATTTCCTTCTCATACAGCTAATCTCAATATCCATGATTATATTCCATCAAATTCTAGTTATCATATCCATCGAGATACCACATATCATATCGAATACCATAATAGTGCTAATGTCTCAAACATAAGCCAAGTTCCCTTTCAAAAACCTACCTATATCCCTCCTTTAGGGAACCTAGGGGTATTGCACAACAACCTTGAATTAAAGAGTTTAATAAAAATGGTGAAATAGTTAGTCTCTAGGGTGGATATGATTATGCCACCCAGTTTTACCTACAATTATAGAAAAATGTGCTACCAACCTTTAGACCCTATCATTACCTCTAGGCCCTACCCTAAGCATTTTTTATGTTAATTTTACCTATCTATAGGGGAAAAAAAAGTCCAATTGAACATTTAACAATATTTATAACAACATGCCATGATATCATATATTATGATATGTTGTTGTTGAAAACCTTCCTTAAGAGCCTTGGTGGTATGGTATTAGAGTGGTATTTTCAGTTGGCCAATCATTTTAAAAAAAAAATTAAAGAGATAATTGAAATGTTTGTTCAACAATTTGGTGCTTATGTTGACAAGAATGTTACTATGAAAGATGTCTATATGTTGAAATAAGCTAAGGATGATTTTTTTTTAGAATTCCTATCTTGTTGAAGAATTTTAGGTGGACGCTTAAGATACACCTTACATCCTTGAGACATGTTTGATATATTTATTGTAAACTTGCAACAACATATCTCTTATGAATTTGAAACTACAACTATCATATCTTTTAACCAAGCTATAGATCTGGAAATAAGGATAGAGCAAGCCCTTATAAGAAGAGGTTAGATTAAAGTGAAAGAACATAGTACCACTAAAAATTAGTATAAGAACAAGCATGTGGTTAGTTATGGGGTAATGGATAGTAGACCTATTAATAGTGTTGTTAATACCCTATAAAATATGGTGCTTAACCAACCCCAAAAAATGCCATGAAGGTATTGAAAGCACGAGGATACAGAAACAAAAATGAAACTCCAAGTGCAATGCAAATGAAACTAAACCTAATGCTAAGTCCTATGAATTGAAAGTGCATGAAAGGAGATAAAGCATGAACAAATCAAAATGAAATACAAATCCAATGACGAAGACAACCCTTTTTATTGATGTGTTTCAGAACTTGGTTACAATTTGCCTTCTCCCTTTTCAGGGGCCAGGAGTGTTAAATATGTGTTCTTGTTACATCCATGAATTCTATTCCTTCTTCCGCGTGCCCACATGTAAAACGGATGGACCAACATGTCGCTGCCACTTGTGTATATGAATTTTGACTCCTTGCTGCTCATCCAATGTCCAGATCCTACATTCAAGGAAACAAGAAACAGTTAGCAACACCTGTAGATGAAATAAAACATGCAATCCCCAAGCCTGAGATTAGCGCCTGCAAAGAATTAAATAAAACGGTGACTAAATTGAATCCAAACCAAATAAAAACTTCACAGAGGCATGAAAACATCACCTATGAGGCACTGCAAAAAGAACAATTGGGAAATTGCTCACAGATTTGTATTTGCTCTGGGGCAGGACGAATAAACCTACAATAATTTGTCAGAAAGCACAATCCCAAATGTCTTATCCTGGAGGCTCAAATCACTTTCAAAGTTGGGGTTAGCTAATTGGGGACATTTTGGGAAGACCCAAAAGGTCATATTTTCCCAATTTGGCCTCTATCACCAAAAATTTGATGGTACCATATGCTAGTTAGTGAAGGCAAGAAATGATAAAGGCATGGTCAAAAATGCTCAAAATGAAATGAAATTCAAAATAAAACCTATTTAGATAACCTAGAATCATATGCAAAATAAAAATTGTGGAAATATACCACATATTCCTAATCGTTTTGGGGCGGGATGATTAGACCTACAATAGTGTGGGGGGCACCCGGGGGCAGGACGCCCACCGTTTGGGGCCTGATTTCGGCACCAATCCACTTGGGATGGGTCCAAAATCTCTTGTGGGGTGATTTTGGCAAATTTGGTAGGATTTTGTGGCCAAATGTCAGGTTTGGGTTCTGGATTTGCGCTTCCAATAACCACACTATGACCTCTCTTTCGAAAGATATCAAGGATGCGATAAACACAAATCAAAAGGTGTGTGTGTAGGATTAAAATGACAGCACTTCGTTGCTCAAAATTCTCCTTCTCTCCCCTTGTTGTGGTGAGAAAACTCACCAATTTATAGACTTGGAGGTCTCTTTGGATGAGCATATAGAGGCGCCACTTGGCAATCATGCTTTCCTAGGAAGTAGGAGATTCCTCCCTGATTAGGGACCTCATGGCTGCCTATGTAACTACCTCTAACGCTCAAAAATGCTCACTCACACTCCCATGTAAGGAAGGAAGAATTAAGTGGCGGATTTGAGCTGCCATTTGTCAAGATTTGACTTTTTTCCAGTCAAACCTTCTATTCGCCCCACCTTGGAGTGAATACTGCCATTCATCACTGGGTGGAACGAGTATGAAGTAGAGTGCCTGAATGTTCCAAATTGACTCCTAACCTTCCAAAACTACTATGAGAGTGGTTAGGACCATTGTTTAACCTCTGGGGGCTGCCCTTGGGGCTGTGTATGTCAGTGTGATCAGTTTTTGCAGTCACATAATCGGATTGGTGCTATTTTGGTGTCTACAAGTATTTTATAAAACTTAACATAGCTATGAATGTGCTCCTAAAGTAGTTGTTGGAAGCTAATATAATTAAATTACCTCCCATAAGGTAACTTTATACCACAAATGATTGGTATAATCCTAGTCAACATTATGAGTATCATAGAGTGGAGGGGCACTGGATAAACTTTTGCAAGAGGTTGAAACATGTGGTTCAAGATCTAATTTATGAAGGATGAATTATCATAGAAGGTTCTCAACCCAATCCTCCAACAAACAATCAATCTCTTACTAAATAAGAACTTACAAATAATCAAAACATGGGGATCTTCCAATATCCTCTCCCTAAGTATGGTCAATAGGTAGCTAATAAAGCATCATATCGGAATGTACGACCTCTCAATGATATTATAGTTGGTATGATGATAAAAAGTACAAGGTAACAAGTGCAGAATTAATATACTAAATGTTCCCAGCATGATACAAGTTCTTCATCCAACCCACCTATGAAAGCTACCTTAGTTTTGAAGACTACCCAAAAAATGAGCACAAGGTTAGAAAACCCACCTTTAGTGTTGAAGCCACAACCTAAAGTCTCTTTTGATATTCAAAATTAGTTAGCTCGTACCTCAATTAATATCTCCCTCTTAGAGCTTTTATAAACTTCTATTATTCATAGAGAAACTTTGTTGAAACTTCTAAAACAACAATTTGTTCTTTAAGATATTTTCCCTAGTACTATGGCTAATTTTGTAAGTTCTTTTGGGATACATCATATCACATTATTGAATGAGGATAAGCCTTCCTAAAAATTACAGGGGAATTCTTACCTCTATATTACTACATTTATTGGGGAAACTTTTATCAAATAGATTTTTATTGATAATGGTTAATTTCTCAATTTATGCACCTATCAATTCTTCCAAAAGTTTGGATTAAAAGAGAAAGATTTAACTAAGTCTAATATCATCATCAAAGCTTTCAACAATGAGTTCCAAGAAGCTTGTGGTATTATATCCCTCTCCCTTAGAGTTGGATCTAATATTTTAGATACCTTGTTCTATGTGGTGTTTTTCCCTGCATATTTTAATTTACTTCTTGTATGCCCTTGGATATATGCAATGAGGGTAGTCCCTTCTACTTTTTACCAATATTTGAATTTCAAATCTAAAGATCAACTAGTCACCATTTCGGATGACCCTCACCAATTGAAATATTATTCAATGGTTGAGCAAGCTCGATCTGATCTTAATTTATGCCCATATGTTTCCTTATCTCACATAACCAAGCAATATAAAAATCTTAAAGTGAGTGAGGAATCTCTCATCAATGTTTCATCATGGGATCAAGTTAATCCATTTCTTCAAACACCTCTTCTAGATCTTGCCAAGCTATCACCTTCACCAAGGACTATAGGTTTACCTCATAATAAGGGTGAATTTATACACGTTGGTATGTGTACCTTTATATTCATGGACACATCCCTTGAAGAAAAGGTTTGTGATACCAACCCTTGTCCTGTCTAGTGTTTTTTTCCCAACGTTACCTATCCAATGATTATCCACTTTCCAAGAAAATCCTATCTAGTATGGGATATATAGGTAAAGATTTGAGACCATGACAAAAGGATATTCAAGAACCCTCAGATGTTGATATTTGGCCTAGGAGGTGCGGCGTAGGCTACACTCCTAATAAAAACCAATCTTTACCCTTTGACAATGATGATAATTTTGTTACTTATGTTGAATATTTAGATCGTCAAATATTGGAGTGGAGTGATGAGGACAAGGGACTCCCTTATCCCTCAGATATTACGTTTTACAATATGGTAACCACTGGACATCGTGATTCTAGTGTGGCCTCAAAGAAGAATGCTAAAATGTTACCATGCACAAATACTTGTTTACTAAATTAAAAATTTAAAATTAAAAAAAAAAATGAAAACTCATGGTATACTAGTTATGTTTTTTTTGAAAAAATGTGAAAGAAGGATTATTATATAGAAAAATATATATTATTATGTTATTATTTGTTGATTTAATGATTCTATATAGAAATTGGATTAAAATTCTTTAGAAATATCATGCCGCGAGAATAATTTTCACGAAAGTAACTCATAATAGATTTAAAGGTAAAGTAATATGAAAAATCTACTACGTTGATGTCCGTTGGCTTTTGGTCTATAGGCTCAAAAACTTTTAATAGGAAAGTAAACAGGAAAAAAATATGCTTCAAAGGATACAAATTTATGCATCGAAGTAATTGGGTGGAACGCCATTATCAAATACGTGGAAACCACTCGCTCTTTCTCTAGGCGTTGTACATCTTTAGACCACATTTTAGTACAAACACACATTCAACTTTATATGAACGCCAATATCAAATACATAGAAATCACTCGCTCTTTCGCTCGGGGTTCTACATCTGTAGACCACATTTTACAATTTGTTTTACATCATAGTACAAACAATCAACTTTATGTAACCTTTACCAGGGAGCTCACATGGCGGAGCATCTTGATTCTTTTACTTCTGAATACGAATGTGACGTAGCGGAGATTAAGCCCATAATGGCTTGGAGTCCACATGGTGGACCATCTTGATTCTTTTCCTTCTGAGTACGAACGTGACGTTGTGGAGATTAACCCCATAATGGCTCCCATAGCAGAAGCGGGTCAACGTGATCCTCTACTATAAGCATGGACTCCTCACGATTATCTTGCAATATGTTTTGGGTACTATCCCATTGATTCCCTATAATTTCTCCACTACTGCAAAATCCATCCTTGAAAGCCGCAATATTAGCCTGTGCTTTTAGTACCTTTGCTTGCGTTATTGCAAGTTGTGATTGCAGTTCCGAAACTCTCTTCTGTAACTGACACACTGCACCTGTGCAACCGTAGACAGGATCATGCAATCTGGCACTTGCTTCATATACCATGCTGTTTACAGCATCTTCTCTCTTGTCAGGCTCGACATCCTGCAAAACAAAAACAGCAGAAAAACTATTAGAGTGATTTAATCAAAGTTCTGAATATTGACACTAACTCGCCTAGAAAATCATTGTGAGATATATCTAGATTAAATTGTGCTGTCTTCGATGGATTAGATTAAGGTTCCCCTTCTTCTCAGGCAGCGTTTTTTTGAAAAAAAGAAAAGAAAAAAGAACTATGAACTCAACTCGAAGGATTTTGAGCATATTGCCGGTTCCAAATATTTTATGAGGTATTAGAAACTTCTGAGGGTTGTCCGGTGGAAAGTAGGGCGCAAGCAAACATTTTTCTCCGCATTTTCTTCTTAAAATCTTGCATGCTGCACACGGGAATGCTATCTGACTCAGTTTTCTTGTTTTCTGGTCCATCTGCATCAGTAAACACAAGGGTTATTACGTGATCTTGTACTGATTAGTTTAGGTTATCGCCACAGACAAAAGAACACAGCATAAACACTAAGCACATGAATGCTATAATTATAATGCGTGAATGCTTACCTTGGCTGATGTATTGTGGATTAGAATATTGTTCTTTGGAAGAATATGAGATGAACATAATTTGCAACGAAGGAATGAAGAGCGCAGGATTTATAGGCATTGCCGGGAATATAGCCCTGTAAAGGAGAGCCTGTAGCCCTTGACATTTTTGTCTCAACCTACGTGTGATGACGGTGCTAACGCGGATTTATTTTTGTCGTGTGATGACGGTGCTAACGCGGATTTATTTTTGTCCTATGCTGATATGGTGAGGTTATCCTAAAAATCTAAACTTTGAATGGTTCTACACGTGAGACAATTACACACTAAGAAGTTTATGTATTTGTCACGTACAATCTATGGTTATATTCAGTTCTCTAGGCCAAAGCATTCGTCTAGAGCATGACGTAGTTTGGATGATACCATGCTGTCGATGCAGCGTACCCGGACAAAAGAAAAATGTCCATAGAAACGAAAGCGATTCTAGCTGCCGGGAAATAGCTGTTTAGTTGAAATCTGCCGTTTTCCAACGTGCTCTAGTCTATGAGAAGTACATTTTATTGCAGCTTCGAGAGTGTTGCGTAGTTATCACATTAATCACGCTGTAATGGTAGGTTCAACTAATTTTAATATAGGCTTCCCTTAGTCAAATTATAGGCTTCGAGTGGTATAGGTAGATGATTTACTTCTACTTTAGAATGTTCTTTAATATTAGGTTGAAATTTTATGAAGTAGTAACAAGATTTAAATCATTCAAAGTTACAAGCATTAGATTATATGGAATATTTGTAACACTAACCTTATAAATAGTTGTGCCTAAAGAACAAATCTTATTAGCAATTAGCATCTTGGTTGTATGGTTCGATTTTCAAACCGGAAAAGTGGCATATTAGTTGGAGCTTTCTACTCCTTTCAAAATCCATCTTGTTTTTCAAGTCTATTGTCTCTAATAGGTTGTTGTCTAGAATATAGAATATGTTGTCCTTAATAAAGCTTATGAAGAAGCCTATATTGATGGCTAGCCTAATCCATAATACATATTCATTCCCAATGCAAGGGTGTGACATCGCTTAGTAGAAACTACAAGATGGTGATGCAATATAGAATCCAACAATCATTCTTCAATTATTTCTAGCATTGAGGACAAAATATTCTAAGGAGGAGCCATGTAATAGCTTGAATATGGTCAATATGGTCATGTCAACTAAATTTATTATTATTAACTTTGGTAGTAGGCTAGGTTATTTAGTCTTTGAGCATTTATGGAATGATCATGTATACTTGTAAATTACATTTGTTACACATATGAGTCTTAGCCCTAGCTAAGTGGCTATAAGAAATTAATGACTAGGATTTGTTTGTAATTTGGAAACAATATTTGCTACTTGCAATAGTTGATTTACTATTCTAAACTTTGATTTTTTTCAATGTATTCATTTTTATATTTTTGTTATTGAGAATTATTATTGTTGTTGCTATTTTTTAAAGTTGTTTAATTACATAGTAGGAGCAAAAGCATGTGATTTGGATTATCTTAGTTGGAGTATAGAAAGTTGCACTTCATATTTGGATAAATTTGAGCTTGTATTTAATGAAGGTAAAGAAATATTTATAATAAAAGTAATTGTTTGCATTCAATGTAATATTTTGAATTGTCCTATAATGATAAATGGTTGTGAGAGTTGATACTATTTGGAGAACATGGTTTGATACCTAAGGACACTTATCACATTTTAAAATAGTGAGCAAATTCAAGTACCATCTATAAAATTTTAAAAGGCTTTCATTAACAAGACATAATATTTTGAGTTTGTGTTTATTTTAGCACACACTTTTGATTAAAATAAATTTTTATTATAATTAAATCTAAAAAAAAAGAATAATGTGATGTCAATCATCACTAACTAATAATATGCAAAAAAAATTAAAGATATAAAAAAAGAGTAAATTGTATAATATTAAAAAAAAAAATTATTTGATAATTTGATGATAAAAATGAAAAGCAATAGACTTTTATATAAATATGAGTATTGAGGTATATATAAATTTACATATTAAATGTTAATTAATTTTTAATGTGTAGACCATCCTACTCTTTTAGGTTTTAGTATGCATGGGAGGGACCACTTATGATGTGTTGTCTTCCTATGGGGCATACATAGCTTACCCTAATTCAAATATTGTATTTTATATTTAAAATACGCATGTGTCCATTATTATGCATACTTAGATTACACATAATAATTATGAAAGGGTTAAATTATAAAGTTGTAATTGACCCAATAAAGTTGGTTTACATATGCTAACATCTTCCTTTTCAAACAACATTGGTTATACCAAGAAGGTGCCAATGTCACATTACCCTCTAATTAAAATATATTCAATAATAATTATTCTCAAAACTTGGTAAATGTATCCTCGTTTAAACTATTGATGAATATGCCCTCCACTTTATGATTAGTCATCAACTAGATAATATAAAATAACGTTGTACATTTGTTTTTCATAAAAATTATTAATATGGATCTTAATAATATTGGCCTAATGATGCAAATTTCTAGTTATTTTGCAACCTTGGTAGTGTTACTCTTGTTTCAATAGGTGTAAGTAAATTCCTTCTTTGAAAGAGTAATCTTTTGAATCAAATTTTGGATAAATACCATGTGTTATTCCACACAAAATTATCTTTCATACTCTACTTTAATGTTGAACAAGGTAACTATAGAATTTTTTTGGATACCCAAGCAATGTATCTTGACTCTCATGGTGAAAATATACCCTACAATAAAACTACATAAATTTGAATATCTAAACCAATTAGAGTTATTATACCTTATCAATGTAACTAAACAAAATCTAGCATACTCATCCCAATATGGGAGTACACATCAAATATCTTCATGTCCTCTTTATATTCTAAAAATGATTGTATTGAAAATATTGCATGAGCATGCAACTAAAATTAATAGAAAATATAATGTTAATAATATAGAGACTAGCATAGATAAATATACATGATTATATATAGTATTTGAATCAATAATTTATTTTGGAATCATTTTTCAATATGATCCCTAATTGTTATGGGCTTAAATAATATCTCCAATATTCCATTTGTCCTATTTAATGAATATTTAATGCACTTGATTAAGATATTTTTAGACACCTAAAATTCATATATTATCATTTATCTTATCATCACGACTGATCAATTTATAAAACTCATAAAATTTGTATAATTAATAGCCTCAATAAACTATTCATTTATCAAAATTAGTATTCATGCACTATTCATAAGCCCTTTACTAATCTTAAACATTGGTTCTCAGGCGACCATCATCCTGGACTAACCTCCATTAGACCTTAATCTTAGTCAAAATCCACCTCATGATCAAACCCAACCCATGGTCAACCTAAGCATGGTTAATCTAACTCATGACCACCTCACCTAGTATAAGTTTTGACTAGCTTAACCTCTATCTCACCCATTTGATCTCAACTAAATATGTGGTCAACCTAATCAGGGTTAAATTTAACCCTTGCTCCACACATCTTCCCATGAGCATTTAACTTTATAAATGAATTTTGGAGACTTTTATCTCTAAATTAATGGGAGGCATGATGTGTCACCTTCCATATCACCCAAAAGTCAAAAACTAACCTAGGGTCAACCTAATCAAGGTTAACCTTGAGTCTGATTCCATTTCAAATACCTATGTACATTTAACACCACAAATGACATTTGGAGTCTTTTATCTTTCAGAGCATGGGAGGCATGGTGAGTCATATTCCACCTCATCCAAGTCAACTCTAAACTCATAGTTAATCCTACTATGATTAGGACTTAACCTTTGATCCACTTCACATTCTCCTGGGCATTAAACATAATAAATGTATTTTGAAGACTTTAAGTATTAATCCATTTATGATATATGCCACCCTATGCCACCTCAATAGACACCTCATAGAGGATACTTCTCATGATACATAATAGGGGACACCTCATAGGACACCTCATGGAATACCTCATAGGACACCATAGCCCTCCTTAGCCTTGGAAAATTTTTATAAGTAGATTGTCATTTCCTTCATTTCCATGAACATTCATTTTACATACCCAGGATCTATCAAAATCAACCTAGAGGTCACTTAAGCTACCACTTTCCATTAACCATGATGGAGGCTACTTAAGCCCTCCTTTTGTACCATTTGTGTATGGCAAGTTGCTCTTTTTCTATGTTTAGAAGGTGACTCAACAAGGATATAAATTTCCAACTACATCAACAGGATCTCCACATCATCAATTTTAGTTTCTAGAAAA
The DNA here is from genome assembly GCA_028583015.1 of Wollemia nobilis. Taxonomy (NCBI): domain Eukaryota; kingdom Viridiplantae; phylum Streptophyta; class Pinopsida; order Araucariales; family Araucariaceae; genus Wollemia; species Wollemia nobilis. The sequence continues at coordinate 12,728,454 of JAQPPZ010016436.1, read as the reverse complement.
CATAGTCAAATTTGCACAAAAGGGTATGAACCAAAGCCCTTGTGCCTTAAGATGTGAATCTACAAAGTAGATAGTTTTTCTGCACCAAAACTCTTCTAAAGTTTAAAAAACCAAGTAAGTACCCTTCTTCTACAAGATTTTAGTTATTTCATGTATTTTCATCATGTTTTAGCATAGATTGAGGGTCTGTTTGTTCATAAACATAAAGGGTTTGATTAATACATACCCCTAAATATTTTAATAAGTTTTTTTAGGGTTATGCAAGTTTGAAGGACTTGTATAGCTAATAGTTGTCCATGAGCAATAATCCCACTCACATCAAGGATTACACAGAGGATGTTTACAACTATTTGACTAGTTCTATTCAAAAAGGGTTTTCCTTGGGGAAGAACCCTCATTGTAGCCCTCATAGGCACATTTCTTAAATGGATACACTCTTATAACCCATTTTCACTATCAATTACAAAATAATAATTTTCCTAGTACTTCATTCTAGTGATCATGATGGGACCACCCACATGTTGTTATATTTTGTTTATGTTGTTAGAAAACTATTTGCCATTTTGATTGTTTTCTATGGTTTTAGGTACTACAAAACAAGAATATAACCTGCAAAAACCCTAAAATACACCTTTGGTCCAAGACAAAACCTTATTTGGCCTATGGTCTAGATTTGCATGTTAATGTGCAAATCCCCTGTCTGTCACATTTACATAGTAAGATGTGAATCTAGAAAAATGCTCCAAAAATTGATCGTCAATAACAAGGTATTGATTTGTGCACTTCAATAAAAATTACAAGGTAAGTTAGAGGATGAAAAAAATTCCTATTGAGATTGCTATCTCACATACCTTACTACTATTAGGATCCTACTATAAAACAAACTCAAATAAACACACTCTCACACAATTGCTTGGAAATAAACTCACATAAAAATCATATTAATATTCAAAAAAATACACATTATAACAAAAATTTACATAAAGGAACAATCTCACAATAAGATAGAATCGCGAGCCTCTTTGATGGGGCAACCTCCTTCAACACTTCATTAATTTACAAAAATATGAATACATTGGTGCCTTCTCGGGTATTTAAAGAGTTCCCTTCCATGGTTGGATTACATGCAAAATGCCACCTGGATTACATGCATAATGCCACCCGAATTACATGCATAGTGCCACTCGAATTACATGCATAATGCCACTTGAATTACATGCACAAGGCCACCTTACATAACCTATCTACCATGTGTTACATAAAAAGGGTGTCATTTGTCATAGGCACTATATAAGCTAAAACTTAGAACATTACAAAATATTAATCATGGGTACTACCCACGTTATTTAGGAAATTATTACATCATAGAAGTTATTACATTAAGTGTTAGGATGGGATCCTAAAATGTCCTTCTCCTTGAAGAAGCTTTGTCCTCAAAGCTGAAATGAGGAAACTATTGTTGGAGTTGGTGGAGATATTCTCATATAGCATCTTCAGGTTGAAGCCCATGCCACTGAACCAGGATCTCTATAATTGTACGGTTGCAAAGAGTGCGAGTTAGACAATCCAACAACTTCTCAGGTTCAAGTAATATGGAACCTTCTTCATCCAATTCAGGAATTATGGATTGAACCTATACCTATGTGCCCATAACTTTCTTGAGAGCAGAGACATGAAAAATAGGATGAATCTTGGAAGTAGGTGGGAGCGCCAATTTGTAAGTTGTGGGGCCAATCCTTTGTAGAACCTAATAAGGACCATAGAATTTTATAGTAAACTTTTAGCACATGCAAAGTTGTAGGGATGATTGTTTGTATGACTGCAAGCAAAGGAATACCATATCACCTACATTAAAACTACACTCAAAACGATGTTGATCAGCTTGTTGGCACATCCGATTCTAGGCCATGTTCAAATTCTACTTAAGTTCGCGAAGGACCTCGGTGTGTTGACTCAAAGTGTTATCGACGAACTGGACCTTGGAGCTGCCAGGAATATAAGAGGAAGGCGTGGGTAGAAGGCACCCATAGACTACTTCAAATGGTGTGACTTTGATTGCGATATGATAGGAAGTGTTGTACCACCATTTGGCCAAGGATAGTCATTTGGCTCATTGAGTGGGATGATCTGAGACAAAGCAACGAAGGTAGGTTTCCAAGCATTTATTAACAACTTCTATTTGACCATCCATTTGTGGATGGTAGACTAAACTCATTTTGAGCTGATTCTCCTGTAACTTAAACAACTCTTGCCAAAAATGACTAGTGAAGGTGGGATCACAATCAGATACAATGGAGGTAGGCATGCCATGAAGGAGAAATATGGAGTCAAGAAAAATTTGTGCAACAATGGATGTTGTATAAGGATGGGAAAGGGTACAAAAGTGAGCATATTTTGAAAGGCGGTCCACTACCATGAAAATAACCGACTTACCTCTAGATTTAGGGAGCCCTTCTATAAAGTCCATGGAAATGTCGGTCCAAAACTAATCCGGGATAGGAAATTTCTGAAGAGTGCCCGGAGGGCACACTATTTCACCTTTCAACCTTTGACATATGTCACAGGTAGCAAAAAAAGAGCCGATGTCCCATTTCATACCTTTCCAAAAGAAGGTGTTCTTGAGTCGCTCATATGTTTGAAGTAACCCTGAATGGCCTATAGAGGGAGCGGCATGCAATTCCTTCATGAGGAGCTCTCAAAGTGGGGACTTATGAGGTAGAACCAAGAGTTGATGGTAGTGCAGATCATGGCCATTACAATTATATCTTGGTGTAAAATTTGGATCATCCATTAGTGAGGCTATCAAAGTTTGCAAATTTGCATCCTGATGTGCTTCTTGATGCAAGGAATCAATCCATTGGGGAAATGGTGTTGAGATGGCACACAACATACTTACGGTCTCCATTTGGTGAGAAAGATCATCAGCCACAATATTCTCCTTTACCTTTTTGTAGGTGATATCATAATCATAGCCCATGAGTTTAGACACCCACTTTTGTTGGTCAGGCATGGGAACTCTTTGTTCCAAAAAATATTTGACACTTTGATGGTTGGTTTTGATGGAGAAGTGACACCCAATTAGGTAAGGTCACCAATGTGTGATTGCATGCAATATGGCTAAAATTTCCTTAGCATATGTGGATTTCCCCAGATTACGATCAGAGAGTGCCTTTCTAGTAAAGGCCACAGGTCGTCCTTCTTGCATCAATACTGCCCCAATACCATGACTAGAAGCATCACTTTCAATGACAAAGTGTTTAGAGAAATTTTGCATGGCTAAAATGGGAGTGGTGGTCATAGCATGCTTGAGTTCAATGAAGGCTTGATCAGCAGGCCCTATCCAAGTGAAGGAATTTTTTTTCAACATGGAGGTGAGGGGGGCAGCTATCTTCCCATAATTGTAGATAAATTTGTGATAATAGCTTGTAAGTCCTAAAAATCCTTGAAGTCCCTTGAGGGTACGAGGTTTCGGCAACTCTTGAACTGCTTGAATCTTCTTAGGGTCAACCTTGACACCATCCTATGAGACAATGTGTCCCAGATACTCTACTTCAATAAGACCAAAGGAACACTTGGACCTTTTGACAAAAAGGTGATGGGTGACCAAAAACTATAAAGTTTGATCCACATGATGGAGGTGCTCTTCCCATTTGTGGTTGTAAATCAAGATGTCATCAAAAAACACAAGGATGAATTTTCACAAAAAAGGCCAGAAGATGTTGTTCATAAGACTTTGGAATGTAGAAGGAGCATTTGTGAGACCAAATGGCATTACCAAGAATTCATAATGACCTTCATGAGTGCGAAAGGTAGTTTTTGGGATGTCCTCATCCTTGAGTCGGATCTGATGGTAGCCAGAGCAGAGATCAAGCTTGGTGAAATACATGGTCCCATGTAATTCATCGAGTAATTCATCAACCACTGGAATAGGAAATTTATCCTTGATGGTAGTCTTGTTGATTTATCGATAGTCAATACATAGGCACCATGAGCCATATTTCTTGGGAACAAGTAGGACAAGCGAGGAGTAGGGGCTAGTACTAGACCGGATGACACCAGCCTTGAGTAATTCCTATACCAATTTTTCTAGTTTTGATTTCATGGCATGAGGGTACCTGTATGGCCTGATATTTGGTGGTGCACTACCTAAGAGCAATGGGATAGCATGGTCGTGAGAGCAATGCGATGGTAGTGTAGTTGGTTCTGCAAATATATCATCATGTTTATGTAGAACTAGTTGTAGGTCTGATGGAATTTCAGACATTAGTGAAGTGGTTGGTTGGATGGAGAAGATTTGTGCAATGACCCCATGTTTTGATTTATTTAGCACTTTCTCCATACGATTGGAATTAATGAAATGAGGTATTCCTACAGGGGATCCCTTGAGTAAGTGTGTTTGTCCATTTTGGGAGAATTGCATCCAAAGTTCTACAAAGTTCCAACTGATAGTGCCCAACGTACTCAACCATTGAGATCCCAAAACCATATCACATCCTCCCAAATGGAGGGCAAACATGTCCTTCTTGAGTTCATAGTCCCCTATCCTGATATTGACATTGTGGTATTTTCCTTTACAAGGTAATGTTCCCCCATTGGCTACCATGACCTTGAATGAATTACAAGTGTGGATATAGCAATTTTCCTGCTTAGAAACTCTAGGATAAATGAAGTTGTGTGTGATGCCTGAATCAATAAGGATGGTAATACATTGGCCCTTGAAAAATCCCACAACTTTCATGGTTTGTGGAGTGGTAATGCTTGCAAGAGCATGGATTGAAATCTCTGCCTCAGACCCTTCTGTATCTTCTTCCTATGGAGAAGGTGTTTCAGGGGGGTCCTCATCCTCAAAACTATGGTCAGTGTTAGCAGCTTCCTCAACATCTATCAAGAACAGTCTTTTTTTTGCACACTTATGTTCTTTAAAAAAAAATGTATCACAATTATAACATAATCCTTGGGCACGATGTGCATCCATCTCCTTTGTAGTCAGTTGCTTGGGTGTAGTAGGTTTACTATTCACTGAATTTTGGGTGTAAAAAGGAAATGAAGGTTAGTTTTGAGAAAACCATGGGGGGTGCCTTTGGTTTGAGAGTTTAGATTTGGCCAGACGGGCCAAACTGATAGCTTCCATCATGGAATGTGGTTTCAACATCTTTACTTCATCTTGGAGATCCACTTTTAACCCACTGATAAAACAACTCATGAAGAACCCTTCCGTCAATCCTCTTGTATTATTGGCCAATTTTTCAAATTGAGTTTGGTAATCACTGAGTGAGTATGTTTGTTGTATTTTTGTCAAGGCCCTTGTGAAGTCCTCATACTCACTAGGCCTAAAGTAGGTCAGTATTTGGGACTCAAATTCCTCCCAAGATAGATTTGGGTTGGAATTATGTAACCATTGGAACCAGTGTAGAGCCTCAGATTCCAAATTGGAGGAAGCCATCTGAACTCGATGATATATGGGAACATTGTGAAGTCTAAAGAATTGATCAACCCTACATAACCACCCATCAACATGCTTCCCATTAAATTGAGGGAAGTCCAATTTTGGCATTTTAAAGGATGGGTCATGGTCATTCCTTGCAGATTTTTCATCTTGGTATTCTATTTTGAGTGGTACCTTATGTAACTTGCTACCTATATTTATCAGTGTTTCTTCTAAGCGAGCGCTAGTGGCCTCATGATCTAGATGAAGACCTTGGACCTCTTCCCTTATGGATAAAATTGCCAACTTCAAATTCTCAATGGCTTTGGTTAAGGAGTCCATCTGTTATAGCTATTTTTGATGTCCACGGGTACCCTGGGCCATTTTGGAACCTTTTGTGACCAGTTACTAAAATTAGAATTAGGTTTCAAGACTTACTATTTTTAGTAAGTGTCCAAAAAAGTTCTTGGGTGCTATATATCAAAATGATCAGTTTGAAGAGTTGGTCACAATGAGCTATATCCCACAACACTACTTTTGGGCACCCCAGACTCTTTTTTCTTTATTTTATTTTATTTATTTATTTATATCTCCTTTTTTGTCGAGTCTAATGGTGTTTATAGTTTTTTATTTTGAGCTACAGTGCAAAAGTTGGGTACTGGAGCACTATCTATAATTGGTCTCTTATCACTCGCTCACTATTTTTCTCAGCCTGGATAGTCTCTCTGACACTGATTACCTCACTAGTCTGAATATTCTTTATATTTTGTAGGTTACTATTATGAAAGTTCTGTTCTGACACTAAAAACTCTAGTCTCTAACCTGAATGTGCTGACTTGACTAACCTCATGGTTACTGCCACTGTAAATTTGATTGTTATTCTCTAGACTGTCAACTTAACTATCACCCTCATATTCTATCCCGAATATATGCAATGTATGTTATTTTTTTGGTAGAGGATTCCTTTCTTATATGCTCACTTTTGGAAATTGGAATGCAGATTTACAAACAAGGAGTTTTGATTTATGATTTTGTTGTAGTTTGAAGTTTTAATAGAACCAGGGTATGCTAAGTAAAGGAGTATGTAACACCGATAGGCCCTCTGTTATACCGCAGTGATGAACAATAGTGCTCGGACCAATATTTTAGGCCACTACCCAAGGAGGATTCCACACATACCCTTGAGCACACTATCTGCCTCTCTAACAGTACAGGAGGGTAATCATTCGAGATTTTGTGTCCTGTGGACTATGGATGATACAATACCGAGAAGCTTCCTATTGGATAAAATTTTTTTAACCCTAGAATGGTCTCCCGATACACCCGAAGATGCGTGGGATCTCAATTCCATGCATGAGTTATATTTGAGGCCTGGGTATTGGAGCCTAATCGCCCCTCATTTCACTAGATGCGGTATGTGCTATCTATCTTAGCCAATAACGATATATCCTTCATGATATTTTAAAACCCTCGACACAAGGTTTCTACCTACTCAACTAAAAAGGACTATTTTTTTTTTTGTTTTTTTTACTAGTATTTGTCTTTTTTTTTTATAATAGTAAATAAAAATTTATACGAAAATAATAGAGGATTATACCTAATAGGTAAGAATCATTACTGTTGCAACAATATTTGGCCCTAGAAAGTGCTCTGATACCACTTGTTAGGATCCTACTATAAAATAAACTCAAATAAACACACTCTCACATAATTGCTTGGAAATAAACTCACATAAACATCATATTAATATTCAGAACAAAATACACATTATAACAAAAATTTACATAAAAGAACAATCTCATAATAAGATAGAATCATAGGCCTCTTCGATGGGGCAACCTCCTTCAACACTTCATTAATTTGCAAAAATATGAATACATTGGTGCCTTATCGGGTATTTAAAGAGTCCCCTTCCATGGTTGGCTTACATGCAAAATGCCACCTGGATTACATGCATAATGCCACCCAAATTACATGCGTAATTCCACTCGAATTACATGCACAAGGCCACTTTACATAACCTATCTACCATGTGTTACATAAAAAAGGTGCCATTTGTCATAGGCACTATATAAGCTAAAACTTAGAACATTACAAAATATTAATCATGGGTACTACCCACGTTATTTAGGAAATTATTACATCATAGAATTTATTACATTAAGGGTTAGGATGGAGTCCTAACAACTACATTCATCGGCCAAAATCATCTTCCAAAATGGCATTCGCAAGATGAAATCAACCATATTCTCTCCTTGCTTGTCACAAAACTTGATCTGGCATCATCTTGTCACTTCTTGCTTTCGATTAAATCTATTATCTGTTAGGTTATTTATTTTTGTACCAAACTTAATTTTTATATATTTCTATTGTATGTACTTGCACAAAACTAGCGTTACAACATTCAACCACCACATTATAGTAGACATTTTTCAAGAAAAATTAAAACTTTTTTTATTTCGACGGTAAGGTGTGAATCAAACCATTCATAGGGTAAGGTGTGAATCTATCTGAAATATGGACCAATATCTACAAATAGTTAGAGAAACTCCTAGGAGCTAGAAATTATAGGTAAGTAGTACAAAAACCTTATTTTTCTAATGAAATATTATAAAATTCTACTTCAAAATGCATTTGTTTTACAAAAGCCCTAAATTGATTTAGGTATTTTTTACAAAATTAATATTTTTTACATTTTTATTTCACAATGTACTTTCACTATCTCATTGCTTTACAAAACTACTTTTAGGTCATTTAGTTGTCCTTAGGAGGTTCATTTAACATAAAGCATCTACATTAGGCCTAAAGGAAGCCTCAAATTTCCTTGTTCTTATTGAGTTGAGATAGATTGTGATCTATTCTCATACATAAAGATCTTGTAATACATCTATTCATAGCCTTAACAAGTCTATCTTGACTAGTGTAGATAGGTTTGTGCTCAAGAAAACCTTAGTATAAGTCACTGAAAACAAGTTTATTTTATTTGTTTTCCTTTAGCATAGATTTTACTTTTAAAATGCTTTAGCATATATTTTATTTCATGCTTTAGAATAGAATTTTCTTACATGCTCATTGCATAGACATTTTATTTCAAATGCAATTTTCATAGTTCACTTTAACTAGATTTCATATTTCAAAAGGCACTTTTCTTTTTACAAGTTTTTAAGTATTTTTCATTGCTTTCCTAAACTAGTTGTTTTCTTACATTTTGCTTTCATAAGTAAAAGTCAACCCCATACACTTACATGGTTTTCACACATTGGTAAGGTTGGATTTCATCACCAATCCCCAATAAAGACCATCATCATTGGATTTCATCTCCTTTTATTGGCTTACCCCCTAGAAACCATAGTATCCCCCATGAGAAATTTTTAAGACTTCATTACCAGAAGATCCCCTACCCTTGAGAGACCCTCAAGGTAGATTAGGATTAGACACCCCTTCTCACAATACTTTATATAATATGTGAGTGTGCAACTTCATTTTATACTAAGCCTAATAAAGGGTGAAGTAAAATCTCAATTGGTCCAGTAGTAGGTCTTAGGTAGTGCCATGTATTTTATAAGAGGCTTTATATATCCCCCCTATTTACTTACCATTATTCATACCCATCATTAGAAACCTTTCACTTGTTGTTGCATAGTCATTCCTTGCATGTGTTTGGGTGTTGTAGGGAAACATGCATCAACATACCTTCATAGATTGCATCCATCACCTATTCTTTCTTTATTTTAGGTATTATTAAAACCAAAAAATACAAAAATACATGCTTGTTATTCACAATAACTTTTTTGTGTGATTAGGTGATTTTTGTTACAAAAACTATAAAGAAACCATCAAAAATATACTTGAATACACTTTCCAATTTGTAGAAGTCTTTTCCTTCATAGTTTAGTCTGGATTACCTATTCTATATAGATTCACATAGTAAGGTATGAATCCTTTGATTCATAATGCAAGGTATAAATCAATTTTTTTTATAACACAAAAAAAATCCATTAACACCAAAAACCTTCACACATGTACTTTCATTTGTCAAAACTTTGATACAACCTAGTTTTGAAGCCTCAAATTCTTTCATCATAGTCCTCAATCGAGGTTAAATTGCATAAACTGGTGCATCTAGCTATGGAGTATTATCCTATTATATCTTCTTATCCAAACAATTTGTCAAGGAATTTAGAGAAAATCACCTTTGTGCATTCTCATAACCTATCTACTGCTTTGCATAGTTCATACCCACCTCACAAGTTGTGTGTAAGGATTTCATCCTATGATCATGATTTAAGATGTTAAGCTAATCATACTACTCCTTCCATGAATCCCATAAGAGAACCATTATCTCCTCTTCACAACATCATCTTAACTATCATCTCTCTCCCCATAAATGGCCATGTCATCCACCTATTCTTCCATCACCTTGATTTATATTTAAAATGACCAATCCAATTGGTATACCATAACCTTATTATCCTTATTCTCCACTTTCTTCACCTCATCCATATACCCATTATCACCCATATCAATCAACACCTTCTACACCTGGCATCCATGTCAACCCCATCCCCATATCATAAATAGCTTTTTTGCTTGACATGCAACACATATTAGAGCACCTCTTTAATATTAAGTTGTGACTAAGAAACTATTTTTTTTTTTGTAAGTAAAGGAATTTTCATTAAAAAAATGGGGCATTTGAAAGGCACCCCAACACCTTGTACAACAGCAAAGCAAAAAGAACTAAAACTGAAACTAATAAAAACATGGAAAGGAGAAAGAAGGATGTAGGAAAGGAACAAAATGCATACACACATGAAAAATAGAGAAGAAAACCAAAAATAATCCATATAAAAGGTCAAAACATAGAAAGAAACCAAATAGTAGCTATCTGAGAGGTAAAGCAAGCTAAAATATTAATTTGGTGCATCAGTCTACATAGGAGAGGCAACCACGATCTCTAGGTCAGTATCCTTGGCAACATCCTTGAGCACATCCTTAGAGGCTTCCTTAGAGATTTCCTTCGCAATATCGACGACTTCATCATCCTTAACATCAGAAAATCTAGTGACAGTAGAAAAGGCAAGGCCCTATTTGTAATTATCACAGAAGAAAATAGGATGAGAGCATTAAATTATTCCTTGAGCTAAGCAATTCCTTTCCCAAGTGCAGCATGGGCGGTTTCTAGATGGTCAATGGTGGCAGAGGTGGACTGGATGACAAGCTTGTGAAGATATTTTTCCACCACATTAGGAGAATCAGAGTTATATTTATGTTCTTTATTGATATTTTTAGGGGTAGGAGTGTCCTTCAACTTGAGCCTCTCAGAGCACCGAACAGGTGTTTTTTCAATCTTAACCTTATTCTTGACATTTGAAATAGGTTGGGGTTTCTCGATTTTTCTTTTCCTTTTGGACCTGGTGGCTTTAGAGCTAGGAGTAGAAGAGAAATTCTCTTTAGAAGGGTCAGGGTAAGGAAGGTTTTTTCTGGGAATCTACTTTATGAATTGGAGACCTCTCCACAAAGCTTTAGCTTCAGCAAAATTTTTGGATAGTTCTCCCAATGGTTCAGGAAAGGCAAATATAAGATTATCCAAATGATATTTGAGGATGCATCTTGCACCAGCTATGCCAAGGTTACCTTTAGCCACTCCATAAAAATTTAGTTTGACCCATCCATGAGGAGGAGGGTGCCATTTGATATTAATTCTTGGGGATAAGGAACTAGCAAATTTTTCATCCTCTAAGAAAATTTCAAAGGATTTGAGAGGGCATTATTAAAGGTAGAGCGCGGGAAAGGATCTAAGGGAGATATTAAAATATTCTCTTTGGAAAATAGGATGATTTTATTATAAATAAAATCCATATCATTGACCTTTTTGTCAAATATTCTTCTATTACGTTCAAGGCATAATTGCCATAAGAAATGTTGAAGATAAAACTTGCATAATCCTTTGAGAATAGGATTTTTGAATGGGTTGGGCCACTAAAGGAATAGATCAAAAATAGATGGGAGATAAACCCAGGTTAGATGGAACTTGAGGAATAGCTTGTTAAGCACAACATTGGAAAATGGAAAAAAAGGAAAATATGAGAGGTGGATTCCCAATTAGAGAGACATAAGTAACATCTATTTGTGAGGGGAATGCCACGCTTGATAAGATTTTCTATGGTAATGATGCGATCTTGAATACACAACCAAGAAAAGAAATCTATTTTGGGGGTTAGATATTTGGTCCAAACAATTTTGAATGGAAGGGAGTTGTCAGTTAAATTAAGGGATAACAAGTAGGCAGATCTAACAGAGAATTCTCCTGAGCCCGTAGGTTCCTATATAGTAATATCAATAGAGTCCCTCAAAGGAATTGGAACAGAGGATAACCGAGCTTCAAGGGATGATATTTTAGCTCTTAGATCTAGGATGACAAGTATTTTTCAATTTCTATATTCATTGGTATTAGAGATGAAATAAGCCACCAAGGGATTGAACATATTCTTTGTAATATCAATCAACCTTCTAAGCTCAGGAAACTGAAGGAGAGTTCGGTCACCAAGCCACTTGTCTTCTTAAAAGAGGATATATTTACCTTTGCCAATTTGCCACCTTAGTCCTTTTTTTATTATTGATATGGCCAAGAAAAATGACTTCCAAAAGGAATAACCAGAGGAAGGAATATTACCATAAGGGAACTCAGGAAATTGGAGATATTTTCTTCTAAATATTTTTAACCAATCAACATTGTCATTTGATATAAGATGCCAAGCCTGCTTAGCCAAAAGAGGTAAATTGAGAAGATGGTTTTTTTTTAGCCCTAAACCACCCTGCTCCTTAGGTTTACAGACATTATCCCAAGCTACTAAATGAAATCTATTTATATTCTCTGATCTTGTCCACATAAAGTGCTTTTGAATCTGTTTCATTTTTTGATAAAATTTCATATGAGCTTTGAACAAGAAGAGGAAGTAGACAGGAATAATTTGAAGGTAGGCCATAGTGAGTGTAATTTTACCATCTTGAGAGAGAAGATTTCCTCTCCATGTAGAAATATTTTTTTGAAGTCTTTCAATCACATTATCCCATAAGTTTTCTTTAGAAATCCCCACAAAAAGAGGCAATCCCAAATAGGTAGAAGGTAAAGAAGAGGTGGAACATCCAAGGATGTTAGCGACTAACACTTGTCTTCTTAAAGGAGTATTAAGGAAATATATTTTACTCTTTTGAAAATTAATGCTTTGGCTAGCTGCTTCTTCGTACAAAAGAACAATGTGTTTGATGATTTTGGCTTTGTTGACAGAAGCAAATGTAGACAAAAGAGTATCATAATTAAATTGTTAGTGAGTGATAGGGTTGCATTGTGAAGTGATCCACCTGCGTCTATTCAAAAAAAAATTGGGTTTTGGTTTGTCTTTGCAAAAACTATGGATTAATTTGAACATGCAGTAATACCCAAATGAAATAAGCCAATAACAATAACATGCAATGATACCCAGATGGATTTAACACTGAATAATATATTTTTATGCAGAATCCATAATCAAAATAGCTTATTAATTCATATTAGAAAATTAACAACAATTTTTAGAAAATTCCAGATGGATAAATGTCTTCAAAATATCATTATAAACATACCAATTTGCTATTATCTCAAAATGATGGATTATAAACCTCTCAATATTTGATTGAATCACATAAGCATGAATCCTGAGTGAATTCACCAACCAAGAACTGGGTTTTCATCTAGCTCCCTTCTACAATACTGAGGGTTTTCGTCCTCAAAACTTCAACAATCTGCACACTGTAAATCCCTGAAATAAAACTTATCTGTCCTTCAGGGTTTCGTTCATCGAGTTATCGATTGGTGTTCCTGTCCCTTTCAATGAAGAAATATTAGCCACTAGCCTTAATATCCAAGAGAAGAAATAACATAAACCAGAATGTTTGAAATGCGACCAAGCCATCGAATAAATAGACTCCTCCATCGCAAATCCTTTTGCACATGAAATATGGTATAAAACATAAAACATAACTTATTTTAAGTCCCACATCCTACTTTTATAATATAAGGTTAAAACTATATAAAGTAATTAAATAATTCCACTTTATATAATTAAACTCTTGCATATTAAAATCTCATCCTTCTAATTAATCAATCTGCAAACTAAAAATAGAAATGGATACCCATTTGGTCATACTACTTAGACGTAACATCCATTTCCTAAGTAACTACTCCTGATTGATTTACTAAAAATAGTAAGTCCCTTGAACTACTGCTAGAACTGGTCTTGTAAGCTGACAACTGGAAATGCAAAATGTCCAACAGTAACATCTCATCACCTAGTGGTCCCTAAACACACGACATTGCCTATGGAACCCCATGAATAGGCAAGTCCACGTTGCACTCTGAAGCTGACCAAGATGGGGATATTACAATCCTCCCTCCCTAAAATTGCTTATCCTCAAGAATGCCAACACAACCTCAATATCACATGACTAAGTAAAATTGAAACCAATTGTGATCCTAGGGTCCCAAATCAATCTCAAAAATAACCCATCATGCTGACGTTGTGCCAATCTAATTATAACTGAGAATCTATCATGCCAAAGCTATACTCTCCTATCCTATAACCCGATAATGAAACCATCATCAAAATTCAAACTAAAATACCTACGAGGGCTGAAAACTATATCATAAAATATCTCCTACCAAAGCACCTCAGTGAGGTCCACATCTGTAATCCCTCTGTCTAACACGATCTTGGGCAACAGGAAAAATAATTTGCTCAACCCAAAAATATATTTCTTGTGCATGGTTGAAATTTCCATTTGCTTCAGCTGGGAACACTTATCAATATTTTCCAGATGTCCTATACCTTCAAAATGGTCCATATTATTGTTGTCCAAGTCTAAAAATAATAAGTAATGATCTAATTTTATCAAAATCAACAACCTATTAGTGGAAGAGCAGCTGTAAATTTAAATATTCCTTGTATGATCATGAAAGGTGGGCATTGCATTACTCAAAATCAACTTGGAAGAGGCTATAAAAAACTCCTACACAACCTCCAACTCAATAGTAGGCTCAAAGCCTCTATCAAGTGGTCTCCCTAGAGAAATCTCACTGAAAATCTTACTTTGCTTATCCAACACAGCCTGTATATCCACTCCATAAAACTGTAGGCTGTAATAGAACTTTCTTCTTTGTGGTAACCCAACAAGGTTAACCTTCAACCCATGATAATCCAATCCATCGAGGTCCACAATAGGAATAAAAACATCAAGTGGCCTGATAGGCCATTCAGCTGGTTTCACCTCATAACTACACATCACACATGGATCCTATATCTCACTTGTGTTATCAAAATCAGGAGGTACCTCATCATCTAACTCAAAGAGTGGATTATCAACAGACAATTTAGCATCCATATCAAATAGTGGGTTATCAACAAACTGAAAGTTATTTTTATCTTCTAGATCCAACCAATCCTCCTGTTTATCCAAACTTTCATTATCAAATTTCTTGGAACAATGTGCTAGGTCAAAATCCTTTTGTATGCTATCAAGCTCTTTTATAACTTGCCCAATCTTCTTGGCATTTTCTTCATTCTCTTGTTCTTTTAACTGTTTAACCAAAGAAAGCTAATTTTATGCTTCTTGAAGAGCCATTTGGATTTTGTCCAATAAGTTTTTTATTGCTTCAAGATCATAGATGAGCTCTATAACCTTTGCCCTTATTTCTTTGGATGTAGTGAAAACCTCATTTGTAAATTTGATATCCACATCCCTATCACTGATCATATGCAAGTATGTTGATTTCAACTCCTCCATTGTGCTATTAATATTTTGCAAATCAATAAGGAAAACAGTTTGTTGACACTGATTTTTTGGTGTCTTTTGAATCATATTTTCAATAAATCTCTTGGTATCATCCAACTTAGACAATATTTGCACCTCATTTTTAGCAGTTACCAACAATTGTTTCTTCCAACCACCCTCATGAATGTCAAGACTATACCCAGTTAATGAACTACTGTTATAATGCATACCAAAATCAGAATTAATTCCATACCTTTCAGTAGTGTCTCCATGGCTGCCCCAAGTCTCAAGTGCCTCTCCTTCAAAGCTTGTCCCATATTCGTTATGCTCTTCTTCGACAATGGTTTCATTCATATTCATTCTACTAGTGTCATCAATTTCATTGGATAGCTCTGAATTTGTACTCAAGGCTGTTGTTTTGCCATTTTCGTTAAATACATCCTAAATATATGTAGGTGCATGCACTTCAATGGAAAATTTTTGGGACTCTGCCATACATACATCATGTAGCAAGGTATTTTCTTCATCAACAATTTCTGATTTGAATTCCTCTTCTTCCACCTGCTCTTCATTAGACAAGTAAGGTTGTTGCCTCATTCTCATGTCCACATAATCATGAAGAGACATCACTTATTTGAATTTCTCATTGGCATTGGTCCATTCCTAAACAAAATGATCTCGTAACTTTGAGATGGTGGGCTCAACCTTAACCTTAGAGGAAATTGTAGGTGCTGACTTATGTGATATAGCAACTGTCAATTGCTTGAGATTTTGCTGCAACTCCCTATGACACTGCAAAAACATACCCTAAAACCTATTTGATCATAGAGTAGCTCCATATTCACATTGAACTAACCAACTCTCAGCTATAAATTTTATAAGGAAAGACACTAGATAAAGAATCCAGATACGCTGGTAGAACCTATGGCTCTAATACCACTGAAGTGAGCTACCTGAGTCTGTTCAAAATATTTATTTTGGGATTTTGGTTTATCTTTGAAAAAACAATGGATTAATTTGAACATGCAATAATACCCAAATGAGAGAAACCAATAAAAGCAATATGCAATGATACCCAGATGGATTTAACACTGAATAATCAATTTTTATATAGAACCCATAATCAAAATATCTTTTTAATTCATAGAAAATTCCAAATGTATAAATGTCTTCAAAATATCATTATAAAAATACCAATTTGCTATTATCTCAAACTGATGGACTATAAACCTCTAAATCTTTGATTGAATCACATAAGCGTGAATCCTGAGTGAATTCACCAGCCAAGAACTGGGTTTTTGTCCAGCTCCCTTCTATAATACTGAGAATTTTTGTCCTCAGAACATCAACAATCTACACACTGTAAATCCTTAAAATAGAACTTATTTATCCTTCGGGGTTTCGTTCGTCGAGTTATCGATTAGTGTTTTTGTCCCTTTCAATGAAGAAATATCAGTTGCTGGCCTTAATATCCAAGAGAAGAAATAACATAAACCAAAATGTCTGAAATGCGACCAAGCCACCGAATAAATAGACTCCTCCACCGCAGCTCCTTTTGCACATGAAATGTAAGATAAAACATAAAACATAACTTATTTTAAGTCCCACATCCTTCTTTTATAATATAAGGTAAAAACTATATAAATTAATTAAATAATTCCACTTTATATAATTAAACTCTTGTGCATTAAAAACTTAGCCTTCTGATTAATGAATCTGCAATTTAAAAATAGAAACTGATATCCATTTGGTCATACTGATTAGACGTAACATCAATTTTCTAAGTAACTACTCATGATTGACATACTAAAAATAGTAATTCCCCTAAACTACTGCTAGAAATGGTCTTGTAAGCTAACAACTGGAAATGTAGAACGTCCAACAATAACATCTCATCACCTGGTGGTCCTTAAACACACAACATTGCCTACGAAATCCCATGAATAGGCAAGTCCACTCTACACTCTAAAGTTGACCAAGATGGGGATATTACAGTCCTCCCTCCCTGAAATTTTTTAGACTCAAGCAATGCCAATGCAACCTCAATATCACATGACTAAGCCAAATTGAAACCAACTGTGATCCTAGGGTCCCAAATCAATCTCATAAAAAATCCATCAAGTTGATGTTGCGCCACTCTAATTATAACTGAGAATCCATCATGCCAAAGCTATACTCTCCTCTCCTATAACCCAATAATAAAACCATCATCAAAATTCAAACTAAAATACCTACGAGGGATGAAAACTATATCATAAAATATCTCCTACCAAAGCACCTCAGTGAGGTCCACATCTGTAATCCCTCTGTCTAACACGATCTTGGGCAACAGGAAAAATAATTTTCTCAACCCAAAAACATATTCCTCGTGAGTGGTTGAAATGTCCATTTGCTTCAGCTGGGAACACTTATCAACATTTTCTAGATGTCATGTACCTTCAAAATGGCCCATCTTATTGTTTTCCAAGTCTAAAAATAATAAATAATGATATGATTTTATCAAAATCAACAACCTGTTAGTGGAACAGCAGCTGCAAATTTGAAGATTCCCTGTATGATCATGAAAGGTGGGCATTGCATTGCTCAAAATCAACTTGGAAGAGGCTGGAAAAAACTCCCAAACAACCTCCAACTCAATAGTAGGCTCAAAGCCTCTATCAAGTGGTCTCCCTAGAGAAATCTCACTGAAAACCTTACTTTTCTTATCCAACACAGCCTGTATATCCACTCCATAAAATTGTAGGCTGTAATAGAACTTTCTTCTTTGTGGTAACCCAACAAGGTTAATCTTCAACCCATGATAATCCAATCCATCGAGGTCCACGATAGGAATAAAAACATCAAGTGGCCTGATAGGCCATTCATCTGGTTTCACCTCATAACCACACATCACACATGGATCCCATATCTCACTTGTGTTATCAAAATCAGGAGGTACCTCATCATCTAACTCAAAGAGTGGATTATCAACAGACGATTTAGCATCCATCTCAAATAGTGGGTTATCAACAAACTAAAAGTTATATTTATCTTCTAGATCCAACCAATCCTCTTGTTGATCCAAACATTCATTTTTAGATTTCTTGGTACAATGTGCTAGGTCAAAATCCTTTTGTATGCTATCAAGCTCTTTGATCACTTGCCCAATATTCTTGGCCTTTTCTTCATTCTCTTGTTCCTTGAACTGTTCAACCAAAGCAAGTTGATTTTATGCTTCTTGAAGAGCCATTTGGGTGTTGTCCAATGATTTTTTTATTGCTTCAAGCTCATAGGTGAGCTCTTCAACCTTTTCCCTCATTTCCTTGGATGTATTAAAAACCTCATTTGTAAATTTGATAGCCACATCCCTATCACTAATAATGTACAAGTATGTTGATTTCAACTCCTCCATTGTGCTCTTAATATTTTACAAATCAATAAGGGAAACAGTTTGTTCACACTGATTTCTTGGTGTCTTTTGAATCATATTTTCAACAAATCTCTTGGTATCATCCAACTTAGACAATGTTTGCACCTCATTTTCAGCAGTTACCAACAATTGTTTCTTCCAACCGCCCTCATGAATGTCAAGACTATGCCCAGTTAATGAACTATTGTTATAATGCATACCAAAATCAGAATTTATTCCATACCTTGCAGCAGTGTCTCCATGGCTGCCCCAAGTCTCAAGTGCCTCTACTTCAAATATTTTCATATATTCGTTATGCTCTTCTTCAACATTATTTTCATTCATATTCATTCTACTAGTGTCATCAATTTCATTGGATAGTTTTGAATTTGTACTCAAGGCTGCAGTTTTGCCATTTTCGTTAAATACATCCGCAACATATGTAGGTGCATGCACTTAAATGGAAACATTTTGGAACTTTGCCATACATACCTCATGTAGCAAGTCATTTTCTTCATCAACAATTTCTTATTTGAACTCTTCTTCCACCTACTCTTCATTGGACAAGTAAGGTTATTGCCTTATTCTCATGTCCACATAATCATGAAGAGACATCATTTATTTGAATTTCTCATTGGCATTGGTCCATTCCTGAACAAAATGATCCTGTAACTCTAAGATGGTGGGATCAACCTTATCCTTAGAGGAAACTGTAGGTGCTGACTTAGGTGACATGGCAACTGTCAACTACTTTTGATTTTGTTGCAACTCTCTCTGACCCTGCCAAAACTCACCCTAAAACATATCTAATCACAGAGTAGGTCCATATTCACATTGAACTAACCAACTCTCAGCTACAAATTTTATAAGAAAACACACTAGATAAATAATCTAGATAGACTGGTAGAACCTATGGCTCTAATACCACTGAAGTGAGCCACCCGAGTCTATTCAAAATATTTATTTTGGGATTTTAGTTTATCTTTGAAAGAACTATGGCCTAATTTGAACATGCAATAATACCCAAATGAAATAAGCCAATAAAATCAATATGCGATGATACAAAATGGATTTAACACTGAATAATCAATTTTTATGCAGAACCCATAATCAAAATATCTTATTAATTCATATAAACAAATTAACAACAATGTTTAGAAAATTCTATATGGATAAATGTCTTCAAAATATCATTATAAAAATACCAATTTACTATTATAATAAACTGATGGACTATAAACCTCTGAATCTTTGATTGAATCACATAAGCGTGAATCCTGAGTGAATTCACCAGCAAAGAACTAGGTTTTTTTCCAACTCCCTTCTCTAATATTGATGATTTTTGTCCTCAAAAATTCAATAATCTACACACTGTCAATCCCTCAAATAGAACTTATTTGTCTTTCGAGGTTTCATTCGTCGGGTTATCGATTGGTGTTTCCGTCCCTTTCAATGAAGAAATATCAATCGCTGGCCTTAATATCCAAGAGAAGAAATAACATAAACCAGAATGTCTAAAATATGACCAAGACACCGAATAGATAGACTTCTCCACCGCAGCTCCTTTTGCACACGAAATGTGGGATAAAACATAAAACATAACTTATTTTAAGTCCCACATCCTTCTTTTATAATATAAGGTAAAAACTATATAAAGTAATTAAATAATTCCACTTTATATAATTAAACTCTTGTGCATTAAAAACTCAACCTTCTGATTAATAAATATGCAAACTAAAAATATAAACAGATATCCATATGGTCATACTGCTTAGACGTAACATCCATTTTCTAAGTAACTACTCTTGATTTACTTACTAAAAATAGTAAGTCCCCTAAACTACTGCTATAAATGGTCCTGTAAGCTGACAACTGGAAATGCAGAACTTCCAACAGTAACATCTCATCACCTGGTGGTCCCTAAACACACGATATTGCCTATGAAACCACATGAATAGGCAAGTCCACTCTACACTCTGAAGCTGACAAATATGGGGATATTACAGTCCTCCCTTCCTGAAATTGCTTGTCCTCAAGCAATGCCAAAACAACCTCAATATCACATGACTGAGCCAAATTGAAACCAAATGTGATCCTAGGGTCCCAAATCAATCTCAAAAAAAACCCATCATGCTGACGCTGCACCACTCTAATTATAACTGAGAATCCATCATGCCAAAGCTATACTCTCCTCTCCTATAACCCGATAATGAAACCATCGTCAAAATTCAAACTAAAATACCTGCGAGGGCTGAAAACTATATCATGAAATATCTCCTACCAAAGCACCTTAGTGAGGTCCACATCTGTAATCCCTCTGTCTGACACGATCCTAGGCAACAGGAAAAATAATTTACTCAACCCAAAAACATATTCCTCGTGAGTGGTTGAAATATCCATTTGCTTCAGCTAGGAACACTTATCAATATTTTCTAGATGTCCTGTACCTTCAAAATGGTCCATCATATTGTTGTCCAAGTCTAAAAGTAATAAATAAAGATCTTATTTTATCAAAATCAACAACCTATTAATGGAACAACAGCTACAAATTTGAATATTCCTTGTATGATCATGAAATTTGGGCATTGCATTGCTCAAAATCAACTTGGAAGAGGCTATAAAAAAATCCCAAACATCCTTGTTGGCATTTTTACCACATTGTTTTTTATTTTATTATTGTTTTTGTTCATGCAAAATAATGCACAAGTTGTAGAGATACTCACTCATCTATTTGTAAGTGAAAATTGAAAAGTGAAAAGTGTCGCGATATCAGGACATGTCGCATTTTCGCGGCTTAAAGCAGAAAAAGGAAGCAAGGGGGTAAAAGTGTCGTGATATCGCGACATGTTGTAGTTTCACGGTGTTCGATGCAGAAAAGTGCTAAGTACAAAAAGTTTCACGATATCATGACATGTCACATTATCATGACCTGTCAAAGTTTCGTGCTAAAAAATAGCAGGGAAGTAAAGTTGTCACGACATCGCGACATGTCGCATTTTTGTGACTTGTTGCGGTGAGGGAGTAGTAACGTGAAAAGTGTCGTGATACTGTGACATTTCACATTTTCATGACTTGCAATGGCAACAAAGCAAAGTGATAGAAAAATGTCACGATATCGCGACATACAGCAGCAAAGGGGAGCACCAAGGGAAAATGTTGCGATATCACGACAGGAAAGCGAGGACGGAACAAGATGGTATGGAATGTCGCGATATCGCGACATGTCTCGTTATCATGGCGAGAAAGCAGAAAAGCCAAGGAGATAGAAAACTATCATGATTTCATGACATGTTACATTTTCGTGGAAGTTCTGAAGATAAACACAATGCGGGAGAAAGATGTCATGATTTTGCGACATTTTTGGAAACGAAGCCAGGCAAGAGAAACATGTCGCGATATCGCGACAGGAAGCGGCAACAGAGGAGAAGGCAGAAAATTGTCATGATTTCATGACATGTCATGTTTTCGTGAGGAGAAACAAGAAAAGTATAGGGAGGAGAAGAATGTCATGATTTCATGACATGTCATGGTTTCATGAGGAGAAAGTGCAGAAGCAGCCAGATAGTACGAAATGTCGTGATTTCATGACATGTCAAATTTTTGTGGTCGAAAAGCAGCAAAGTACAAGAAGATAGAAACATGTCACGATTTCATGACTTTTTGAAGATGAAATAAAAAAACGGAGAAAATGTCACGATATCGCGACATGTATTTTCACAACCTATCACGTTTACGCGGAACGAAGGCTGAAAAGTACAAGGTAGAAAGAATTTTTTGCGATATCACGACATGTCACGTTTTTGTGGGTATAAAGCAAAAAAAGAGCCAGAAGGAACAGATTGTCACGATTTCATGACTTGTCACATTTTTGCAAAAGTGTAAAAAGAGAAAGCTGAACGAAGAGAAGATGTAGCGATTTCACGACATGTCGCATTTTTGCGACCTGTCACATTTTCACGAAAGAAGCAACAACAAAGGCCTGATAAAGTTCTGTCTGCATTTTTCTTCAAATTGTGTAGGATAACGTGAGGAGAAGATAAGGATCAAATGAAGTAATGTTTTAAAAGCTCTCCAACTAATTTTGAGATCGAGGTCAGAGAGGCTCCAAGATTAAATGTTTTGTTGTTTACCTATGCACGCCAGATGGAAGAACATGTTAAATCAGGCAGTTTTCGAAGACACAAAAATTAAAGATGCCTCTGGTATTAAAAGCTCTTGTTCATGATCTCCTAACAACTTCTAGCATGCCCCAAGAATAGCTATTTAAAGAAGAAATATGGTCGCTTGTTTCTATTTGATTTTTAGTTATTGATCCATAAAAACAAGGAATTCCCAGGCAGATTAAGGGGAATTGTTTCTCTTTTCAAGTGCATATTCTGTAGATTACGTCTTCAAAATCTGTTTTATGTTTTAAATGTTGTGATTCGAAAGGAATATGGAAAACCTCTATAAATACTTATGTATATCTCAAAGAAAAGGAGGAGGACCTTATTGCAAAAATTAAAGCAAAAATCCTAGATACATTTTGCTCTATTCTTAGTGTCTTTTGAGTTGGTAATCCAAACTATTGTTCATGTGATGCTTTCTATGTGATTCACTTCTGTTTAGTCCAGTGTTAACATATAAGTTGAATTCTGTTGTTCTGGATTTGGCTATGTTTTCATTTGAATATTTGAAGTATAATTGAAGGCGAACTTATGGCCAATGCTTGATCCAATTTTTGTATGTGCATTCTAAGAATCAGTTGCTGCTTATCTTTAGGATCTAGTTGAGGTTATTTGCTATCTGAGGTTGTTCTCCCCATCAACTATCGGCTTCAGCCATATTTCCATATCTTTCTATTATTTCCCTTTCTTTCTACATTTTCCATTTCTTTCCCGCACCCTTATCTTCAAACAAGTTTAGATTAGTTTGGGAGCCAACCCTCTCTAGATATTGGCCCAGGAGACTTCTCTTTCTCTCGGCCTTTCAATGTTGGCCGGGTCTAGGGCACATTTTATATGACTAGGAATATTCGTGACCAATAGTTTTTGGCATGCCTGGTGGGACAGAATGTTTCTATCTCAGTAAGATCCATAGTCGGTGGGAAAAATATTATTTCAACTTTATAAACCCATCGGTGCCAACAGTTTTTGGCATGCCCAGTGGGACTCACAAGTCCCATTTGTTGACACCCGAAGGAATCAAGATTTTGATGAACTGTCTTGACCTCAAAGCGGAGATTGTAAGTTCATCTGGTGACTTTGCTAAAAGTGACTGTATAGGACCTAAAAATCTCCAATCATGAAGCTGGTGAAAATATTTGCATCTTTGCTTCATGATCACGAGATCAATTGCCAAAGAATCGAAAGAACCAGTCAAATTCTTCAAGATCGATGTTCAAAATTGGAGGGAGCGCTCAATATTGGTAAGTCCTGTGAACCCATCATTTGTTGTTTCTTCGTAGGTAGGGTCAATTTGTGCCATCTCCAACTCCTCCCAGTACTACTACGAGATTTCTAGTAGATCCAAATCCTGTAGTGCAAATGGCTGGTCAACAACCTCCCCCACGTTGAATTCCTGCTTGGACCCATTCGGGAGCATTGGGCCTGCCTTTTCAAAATCTAGTTGCTGCTGTAGCATTAAAGGGTTTGTCTACATACGATGGAACTGGAAAGATCATGTACGAGCATGTTTTAGATGTGGCATCCTTGGCTACAATTCATAATATCACAGATGAAGATGTCATGATCAAATTGCTCATCCTGTCACTCCGAGGTAAGTTATTGTGCTGGTATAGATCCTTGTCTCCCAACTCCATAAATTCATGGGATCAATTAGCAGAGATGCCGATCCAAGGGTTCAATGAGCAAGCATACCCATTTTCTTTATTGCATCAATTTACTAATATCAAGAGGCATCCTTAAGAGGAGATAGTGGATTTCAATGTTAGGTTTGCCTGAACTTGGCAAAAAGTTCTTGATGGTCTTCGCCCTACAAATGACCAAGCAGTATTATACTTTCTTAGGGCTTTCCATTTAGATATTAGTATGAACATTAGGATGTCCAATTTTCAAACCTTTCCTGCACTATATGCCCAGGGATAGAAGGCTGAGGCTAATCTGATTGTCGTTGGGAAATTGCCTCTGAAAATGACTATACCTATTTTTCCTGAGCTTTCGCAATACCAGCATACAGGTGCAACCTCCACATCTTACACTGCTCCATCCATGTAACCTTCATCTTCATGGAGTCTTCCCACAAATTTGATACCTATGATTCCCATTCCACAGTTAACCTCTC
The DNA here is from genome assembly GCA_028583015.1 of Wollemia nobilis. Lineage (NCBI taxonomy): Eukaryota > Viridiplantae > Streptophyta > Pinopsida > Araucariales > Araucariaceae > Wollemia > Wollemia nobilis. The sequence goes on along the minus strand of JAQPPZ010016436.1, from coordinate 12,703,549 downwards.
CACTTCCAACTCCTGCATTACCTTCTCCACTAGTTCCATTACCTCTATCGGCATCGCTTGTGTCCTCAAGCCTAGATCCTCAATTATCTATTTTGCAAGAAATCCAGTCGGCCATGAGAGCCCTCACTAACAAGGTGACATCTATGGAGTGGAGAGAGGCGAAAATGAACTATCAGCCACAAAAATTTATTCTGGCGATAACTAGAGAGCAAGTTTCTCCTAGAAAGGCTATAGAGAAATTACCTGAGAGGAACTTTGCAATCCTGGTAAGTGAAGAAGCTGCCCCTTATGAAGTTTCACATGAGCCATCTTACTGGTGTTCTTCCTGTAAAGATCCACATGATGAGTCCACTTGCATGGTCCACCAAAATTATTTACAAGTTCTTGCGAGGATCCGTGTAAACATGATTCGAGAGGTGGATCATAACTCTGCAATGTCTCCTGAGGAATACATGGCAGTCTTGACACGCAATGACAAGAAACCAATGTTGGTAGATCCGGCTAAGATGGAGCCATTGAAAGTGCCTCCTGCACAAGCAACAAAGCAACAAATACCTGCAAAGGATCTGCTTCTAAATACAAGCAACAAAGCAACAAATACAAGCAACAAGACCCACCTGTTTTGTCAAAGGATCTGCTTCCACCACAAGCAAAAGATAGGTTGTAAGCTAAGGCTTCTGCCTCCCAGTCGCAAGCAGAAACAAAGGAACAAGATAGAGAGACATTGCGGTATCCATCATTGACTAAACAACAACGAGTGGAGGCCACCCAACAATATAGAAGTAGATTTGAATCTGCTAGTGGAGGGAGAGAGCCGATTTCGATGGAGTATAACATCGTCAAAGAACTCAAAAGGATACTAGCTAAGGTAAGTCTGTATGACCCCTTGCAGCTGCCTGGATAGGTGAATCTCTTGCAGGAATCCCTGAAGACCACATAAATTAAGGGAAAAGCTCCAGCCCAGATAGTTATGGCTCAGACTCTGACCTCTTTAGTCACTAGAAAAAATAGACCACCACCTTTCTATATTTCATTGAGAATGGAAGGACATGTGGTGCATAATTGCCTCATTGACTTAGGAGCAGCTACTACTGTCATGCCTAAGGTAGTATGTGATGTTATAGGCATGGAATATACAAGGACTAGGAAGGGAGTTTTGTAGCTAGATGGTACCTTAGTAAAGATAGTGGGCATAATTAAGGATGTTCCTATCTCGCTGCATGCCATGCCTCATATTACTATGATCCAGGAGATCCTAGTAGTGGACCTAGAGCCATGTTTTGGTATGTGTCTCTCCTGAGAATTCACGACTAAACTCGGAGGTTACCTTTCTTTGGATTTTACTCATTTAGAGGTGATCCATAAATGTAAAAAACTAAATATTTTCAACCAGAAGCCTTCCACATTTCATGTAGAGAGAATAGATGAAATTGACAAATTAGCAAATTCAGTGCACATGATGTCTGAAGAATTTGGCGAGCTTGAGTTAATGGAAGAAACTTTGGAAGAGCTCCACCCAGAAAATGAATTTTCCATGGCCAATTTCAATGCCATGATGGAAACTGACTTGGGATGTTATTCCATTCTCAAGCCTGAAAAGGCTCAAGAAAAGAATGATGAAAGTCAAGACCAGCTCTAGAAGCTCTATTTTGATGGAGCACGATGCAGAAATGGCACTGGAGCTAGGATTGTTCTAGTATTACCTTTTGGAATTCAACGATCCTATTCATATTGGTTGACCTAGAGCTACACAAATAATGTATCATAATATGAAGCTTTATGCCTAGGCCTCAAGAAGGCTAAGAAGCTTGGAGCGCGACAGTTGCAAATCTTTGGTGACTTCGAGCTGATTGTCAATCAAGTGACCAATAAGTGTGTGTCAAAGCACTACTATCTCAAGAACTATCACAACAAGGTCTGGGATCCAAGAGATCATAGAGCCATGTTTTGGTATGTCTCTCTCCCGAGAGTTCATGGCTAAACATAGTGTTACCTTTTTCTCTAAAAAAAAAAAATCAACTTCGGTTGCTATTGCAGCAGCCCGTAGGTATGCTTATTTCTCTTTATTTTTCTTTTCCTTCCTAACATATAGTGGCTTTCTTCTACTTCTTTCTTCCAATTCCTTATTTTCATTCCCTTCCTCTCCCACTCCTTCTTCCACTATAAATAAACAAGCCACTACTATTGTTTCTACTCCCCTCTCTGATATTCCCATTTCTTCACTTCCCCTTTCTTCTCATCCTTTGTCTTTTGACCATTTCTCCACACTTCCCATAACTTTCTCCATTTCATCCACTTCCATTTCATTATTTGTTTTCATAAAATCCCAGCATCTGGTAGCACAGTAGCACCCTCTTCAGTTGTTGTATCTACCGCTTCTACTCCTCCATCTTCCACCATTCCATCATCCACCATTCCCGTTCCATGGCCTGCACATCTTCTAGTCATAATTCCATTTTTTCAATTCAGGTGCTTCTCACTACTGCCATGGAGATCCTTGCACAGCACCTGGTGATTACCCATCTCAACCAAGCTAGGCAAAATACAGTAGTTCAATGAATAATGGAAGTTCTGCTATTCCATAAATTTTTTTTGAAGGTCTTGTTTTAAGTGTCGAGCGCTAGCAAGAGCTTGTTGTAGTAGCCCACAGAAGTATCCAACATCAACCAGCACTCACTTCTTATGTTCCTCCAGCTTCTTGACTCTGTTGCCCAATGGATAAATGCCTAAGGTTCGTGCACATAGCAGAACTGTATACCCCGAGAGCCACCAAGAATGTTGGCATTTTTGCCACATTTATTTTTTTGTTGTTGTTGTTCATGCAAAATAATGCACAGAGTGTAGAGATACTCACTCCTCTGTTTGTAAGTGAAAAGTGAAAAGTGTCGCGATATCGCGACATGTCGCATTTTTGCGGCTTAAAGCAGCAAAAGGAAACAAGGGGGGTAAAAGTGTCGCGATATTGCGACATGTTGGAGTTTCACGGTGTCCGATGCAGAAAAGTGCTAAGTACAGAAAGTTTCGCGATATCGTGACATGTCGCATTATCGCGACCTATCAAAGTTTCATGCTAGAAAACAACAAGGAAGTAAAGTTATCACGACATCATGACATATCACATTTTCGTGACTTGTTGCGATGAGGGAGTAGTAACATGAAAAGTGTCGTGATATCGTGACATGTCACATTTTCATTTGTAGTGGCAACAAAGAAAAGTGATAGAAAAATGTCGCAATATCGTGACATACAATAGCAAAGTGGAGCACTAAGGAAAAATGTCATGATATCACGACATGTCGCGATATCACGATAGGAAAGCGAGGATTGAACAAGATGGTACGAAATGTCACGATATCATGAAATGTCAAATTTTTGTGATAGAAAGCCGCAACAAAGGAGAAGACATAAAATTGTCGTGATATCGCAACATGTCTCGTTATCATGGGGAGAAAGCAGAAAAGCCAAGAAGATAGAAAACTATTGTGATTTCATGACATGTTATGTTTTCATGGAAGTGCTAAAGATAAACACAAGGTAGGAGAAATATGTCACGATTTCACGATATTTTTGGAAACAAATCCAGACAAGAGAAACATGTCGCAATATCACGATAGGAAGCGACAATGAAGGAGAAGGCAAAAAATTGTCACGATTTCATGACATGTCACGTTTTCGCGAGAAGAAACATGAAAAGTACAGGGAGGAGAAGAATGTTGCAATTTTATGACATGTCATGGTTTCATGAGGAGAAAGTGCAGAAGCAACCGGATAGTACGAAATATCGTGATTTTGTGACATGTCAAATTTTCATGGCCGAAAAGCAGCAAAATACAAGATAGAAACATGTCGCACTTTCACGACTTGTTGAAGATGAAAGAACAAAATGGAGAAAATGTCGCGATAGCGCGACATGTCGCATTTTCACGAAATGAGATCTAAAAAGTACAAGGCAAAAATAAATTGTCGCGATATCGTGACATGTCACGTTTTCGTGGGTATAAAGCAGAAAAGGATCCAGAAGGAATAGATTGTCATGATTTTGTGACTTGTCATTTTTTCATGAAAGTACAAAAAGAGAAAGCTAAATGAAGAGAAGATGTCGTGATTTTGCGACACATCGCATTTTCGTGACCTGTCACATTTTTGCGATAGAAGCAACAACAAAGGCCCGATAAAGTTTTTTCCTCATTTTTCTTCAAATTGCATAGGAGAACATGAGGAGAAGATAAGGATCAAACGAAGTAATTTTTTAAAAGCTCTCCAACTAATTTTGAGATCGAGGTCAAAGAGGCTCCAAGATTAAATGTTTTGTTGTTTACCTATGCGCGCCAAATGGAAAAACATGTTAAATCAGGCAGTTTTTGAAACCACCAAAATTAAATATGCCTTCGCTATTAAGATCTCTTGCTCGTGATCTCCTAACAACTTCCAGTATACCCTGAGAATAGATATTTAATGAAGATATATGGTCCCTTGTTTCTGTTTGATTTTCAGTTATTCATCCATAAAAATAGGGAATTTCGAGGCAGATTAAGGGGAATTGTTTCTCTTTTCAAGTGCATATTTTGCGGATCGCCTCTTCAAAATATGTTTTATGTTTTAAATGTTGTGATTCGAAAGGAAGAGGGAAAACCTCTATAAATACTTATGTATATCTCAAAGAAAAGGAGGAGGACCTTTTTGCAAAAATTAAAGCAGAAATCCTAGATGCATTTTGCTCTATTCTTAGTGTCTTTTGAGTTGGTAATCCAAATTGTTGTTCATGTGATGCTTTCTATGTGATTCACTTCTGTTTAGTCTAGTGTTAACATATAAGTTGAATTCTGGTATTCTAGATTTGGCTATGTTTTCATTTGAATATTTGAAGTATAATTGAATGTTAACTTATGGTCAATGCTTGATCCAATTTCTGTATGTGCATTCTAAGAATCAGTTGTTGCTTATCTTCAGGATCTAGTTGAGGTTATTTTCTATCTGAGGTTGTTCTCCCCATCAACTATCGGCTTTAGCCATATTTCCATCTCTTTCTGTTATTTCCCTTTCTTTCTACATTTTCCATTTCTTTCCCGCACCCTTATCTTCAAACAATTTTAGATTAGTTTGGGAGACATCCCTCTCTGGATATTGGCTTGGGATACTTCTCTTTCTCTCGGCATTTCAATATTTGACGGGTCTAGGGCACATTTTATATGACTAGGCAAATTGATGACCGAGAAACTTCCAACTCAATAGTAGGCTCAAAGCCTCTATCAGGTGGTCTCCCTAGCGAAATCTCACTAAAAAACTTATTGTGCTTATCCAACACAACCTGTATATCCACTCCATAAAACTATAGGTTGTAATAGAACTTTCTTCTTTGTGGTAACCCAACAAGGCCAACCGTCAACCCATGATAATCCAATCCATCGAGGTCCATGATAGGAATAAAAACATCAAGTGGCCCGATAGGCCATTCAGTTGGTTTCACCTCATAACTACACATCACACCTAGATCCCATATCTCACTTGTGTTATCAAAATTAGGAGGTACCTCATCATCTAACTCAAAGAGTGGATTATCAACATACAATTTAGCATCCATCTCAAATAGTGGGTTATCAACAAACTGAAAGTTATTTTTATCTTCTAGATCCAACCAATCCTCTTGTTGATCCAAACATTCATTTTCATATTTCTTGTAACAATGTGCTAGGTCAAAATCCTTTTTTATGCTATCAAGATCTTTGATCACTTGCTCAATATTCTTTGTTTTTTCTTCATTCTCTTGTTCCTTGAATTGTTCAACTAAAGAAATCTGATTTTATGCTTCTTGAAGAGCCATTTGGGTGTTGTCCAATTAGTTTTTTGTTGCTTCAAGATCATAGGTGAGCTCTTCAACCTTTGCCCTAATTTCCATATATGTAGTGAAAACCTCATTTGTAAATTTGATAGCCACATCCCTATCATTGATCATGTGCAAGTATGTTTATTTCAAATCCTCCATTGTGCTCTTAATATTTTGTAAATCAAAAAGGGAAATAATTTGTTCACAATGATTTCTTGGTGTCTTTTGAATCGTATTTTCAAAAAATTTCTTGGTATAATACAACTTATACAATGTTTGCACCTCATTTTCAACAGTTACCAAAAATTGTTTCTTCCATTCGCCCTCGTGAATGTCAAGACTATACCTAGTTAATGAACTACTATTATAATGCATACCAAAATCAGAATTTATTCCATACCTTGCAGTAGTGTCTCCATGGCTACCCCAAGTCTCAAGTGCCTCTCCTTCAAAGCTTTTCTTATATTCGTTATGCTCTTCTTAAACAATTTTGTCATTCGTATTCATTCTACTAGTGTCATCAATTTCATTGGATAGCTCTGAATTTGTACTCAAGGTTGTTGTTTTGCCATTTTCATTAAATACATCCTCAACATATGAAGGTGCATGCACTTCAATGGAAATATTTTTGGACTTTACCATACATACCTCATGTAGCAAGGCATTTTCTTCATCAATAATTTCTTATTTGAACTCCTCTTCCTCCACCTGCTCTTTATTAGACAAGTAAGGTTGTTGCCTCATTATCATTTCCATATAATCATGAAGAGACATCATTTATTTGAATTTCTCACTGGCATTGTTCCATTCCTGAATAAAATGATCCCGTAACTCTGATATGGTGGGATCAACCTTAGCCTTAGAGGAAACTGTAGGTGTTGACTTAGGTGATATAGCAACTGTCAACTGCTTGAGAGTTTGCTACAACTATCTATGACCCTACCAAAACACACCCTGAAACCTATATGATCATAGAGTAGCTCCATATTCACATTGAACTAACCAAATCTCAACTACAAATTTTATAAGGAAACACACTAGATAAAGAATCTAGATAGGCTGGTAGAACCTATGGCTCTAATACCATTGAAGTGAGCCACCCGAGTCTGTTCAAAATATTTATTTTGGGATTTTGGTTTATCTTTGAAAGAACTATGGATTAATTTGAACATGTAATAATACCCAAATGAAAGAAGCCAATAAAATCAATATGCGATGATACCCGGATGGATTTAACACTGAATAATCAATTTTTATGCAGAACCCATAATCAAAATATCTTATTAATTCATATCAACAAATTAAAAACAATGTTTATAAAATTCCATATGGATAAATGTCTTCAAAATATCATTATAAACATACCAATTTACTATTATATTAAACTAAAGGACTATAAACCTCTAAATCTTTGATTGAATCACATAAGCGTGAATCCTGAGTGAATTCACCAACAAAGAACTAGGTTTTTGTCCATATTCATTCTCTAATACTGAGGATTTTTGTCCTCATAACTTCAACAATATACACACTATCAATCCCTAAAATAGAAATTTTTTTTCTTTTGAGGTTTCATTCATTGGGTTATCGATTGGTGTTTTCGTCCCTTTCAATGAAGAAATATAATTCGTTGGCCTTAATATCCAAGAGAAGAAATAACATAAACCAGAATTTCTGAAATGCAACCAAGCCACCGAATAGATAGAATTCTCCACCGCAGCTCCTTTTGCACATGAAATGTGGGACAAAACATAAAACATAACTTATTTTAAGTCCCACATCCTGCTTTTATAATATAAGGTTAAAACTATATAAAGTAATTAAATAATTCCACTTTATATAATTAAACACTTGTTTATTAAAAACTTAGCCTTCTGATTAATCAATCTGCAAACTAAAAATAGAAATGGATATCCATTTGGTCATACTGCTTAGATGTAACATCCATTTTCTAAGTAACTACTCCTGATTGACTTACTAAAAATAGTAAGTCCCCTAAACTACTGCTAGAAATGGTCTTGTAAGCTAACAATTGGAAATGTAGAACGTCCAAAAGTAACATCTCATCACCTGGTGCTCCCCAAACACACGACATTACCTACAAAACCACATGAATAGGCAAGTCCAATCTGCACTCTGAAGCTGACCAATATGGGGATATTATGGTCCTCCCTTATTGAAATTGCTTGTCCTCAAGAAATACCAACACAACCTCAATATCATATGACTAAGCCAAATTAAAACCAACTGTGATCCCAGGGCCCCAAATCAATCTAAAAAAAAAACCATCATGCTGACGCTGCACCACTCTAATTATAACTAAGAATCCATCATGCCAAAGCTATACTCTCCTCTCCTATAACTCGATAATCAAACCATCATCAAAATTCAAATTGAAATACCTGTGAGGGATGAAAACTATATCATGAAATATCTCCTACAAAAGCACCTTAGTGAGGTCCACATCTGTAATCCCTCTCTCTGACACGATCCTGGGCAACAACACAAATAATTTACTCAACCCAAGAAACATATTCCTCGTGAGTGGTTGAAATATCCATTTGCTTCAGTTGGGAACACTTATCAATATTTTCTATATATCCTGTACCTTCAAAATGGTCCATCATATTGTTGTCCAATTCTAAAAATAATAAATAATGATCTGATTTTATCAAAATTAGCAAGCTGTTAGTGGAACAACAGCTACAAATTTGAATATTCCTTGTATGATCATGAAATTTGGGCATTGTATTGCTCAAAATCAACTTGGAAGAGGCTAGAAAAAAATCCCAAACAACCTCCAACTCAATAGTAGGCTATTTTAAGAAAAGGGCACCATGGGGGAGAACATGTCGCGATTTCGTGACACTTTTGCGGAAGGGGCGCCCATTGGAATTCTTGTCGCGATTTCGCTACACTTTTGGCCAACTAGGGCTTTAAGGAAAAGTCGTCGCGATATCACGACACTTTCTCAAAGTTGTTTAAAGGAGAACTCGTCACGATTTCGCGACAATTTTGGGGAGCAAGTGCCTTCTGGCTTTCTCGTCGCGATTTCGTGACGTTTTTGGTGTTTGGGTGCTTTGGTGCTGTGCTGTCGCGATTTCGTGACATTTTTTGAGTGGTGTGGCCTCGACGCTGTTTTGTCGTGATGTCGCGACATGTCGTGATTTCGCGACATGTCACGTTTTCGTGACATGTCGCGTTTTCGCGACCGATTGTCGTGGCGCGACGGTTGTTAGGTTTGGTGTCGCGATTTCGCGACTTGTCGCGTTTTCGTGACTTGTCGCATTTTCGTGCCCTTTGTTCTTCTGGTCTCTTTGCTCTTGGTTGGGATGCCCTTTATCCCTCTTGTAACTGTAATTTGTTTTAATGCAAGCTTTTTTCAATTTTTTCAAAAAAAAAAATAGTAGGCTCAAAGCCTCTATCAAGTTTTCTCCCTAGCGAAATATCACTAAAAAAATTAATGTGCTTATCCAACACAGCCTGTATATCCACTCCATAAAACTATATATTGTTATAGAACTTTATTCCTTATGATAACCCAGCAAGACCAACCGTCAACCCATGATAATCCAATCCAACGAGGTCCACAATAGGAATAAAAACATCAAGTGGCTCGATAGGCCATTCAGCTGGTTTCACCTCATAACTACACATCACACCTGGATCCCATATCTCACTTGTGTTATCAAAACCAGGAGGTACCTCATCATCTAACTCAAACAATGAATTATCAATAGACAATTTAGCATCCATCCCAAATAGTGGGTTATCAACAAACTAAAAGTTATTTTTATCTTCTAGATCCAACCAATCCTCTTGTTGATCCAAACATTCATTTTCATATTTCTTGTAACAATGTGCTAGGTCAAAATTATTTTGTATGCTATCAATATCTTTGATCACTTGCCCAATATTCTTGGATTTTTCTTCATTATCTTGTTCTTTGAACTGTTCAACTAAAGCAAGTTGATTTTATGCTTCTTGAAGAGCCATTTGGGTTTTGTCCAATGAGTTTTTTGTTGCTTCAAGATCATAGGTGAGCTCTTCAACCTTTGCCCTAATTTCCTTGGATGTAGTGAAAACCTCATTTGTAAATAGTATAGCCACATCCCTATCACTGATCATGTGCAAGTATGCTTATTTCAACTCCTCCACTATGCTCTTAATATTTTGCAAATCAACAAGGGAAACAGTTTTTTCACACTAATTTCTTGGTGTCTTTTGAATCATATTTTCAACAAATATCTTGGTATCATCCAACTTAGATAATGTTTGCACCTCATTTTTAGCAGTTACCAACAATTGTTTCTTCCATTCCCCCTCATGAATATCATGATTATACCCAGTTAATGAACTACTATTATAATGCATACCAAAATCAAAATTTATTCCATACCTTGCAGCAGTGTCTCCATGGCTGCCCCAAGTCTCAAGTGCCTCTCCTTCAAAGCTTATCCCATATTCGTTATGCTCTTCTTCAACAATTTTGTCATTCATATTCATTCTACTAGTGTCATCAATTTCATTGGATAGCTCTGAATTTGTACTCAAGGTTATTGTTTTGCCATTTTCATTAAATACATCCTCAACATATGTAGGTGCATGCACTTCAATGGAAACATTTTGGGACTCTGCCATACATACCTCATGTAGCAAGGCATTTTCTTCATCAACAATTTCTGATTTGAATTCCTCTTCTTCCACCTGCTCTTCATTAGACAAGTAAGGTTGTTGCCTCATTCTCATTTCCACATAATCATGAAGAGATATCATTTATTTGAATTTCTCACTAGCATTGGTCCATTCCTGAACAAAATGATCATGTAACTATGATATGGTGGGATCAACCTTAGCCTTATATGAAACTGTAGGTGTTGACTTAGGTGACATAGCAACTATCAACTACTTGAGAGTTTGCTACAACTCTCTCTGACCCTGCCAAAACTCACCCTGAAACCTATCCGATCATAGAGTAGGTCCATATTCACATTGAAATAACCAACTCTCAACTACAAATTTTATAAGGAAACACACTAGATAAAGAATCCAGATAGGTTGGTAGAACCTATGGCTCTGATACCATTGAAGTGAGCCACCCGAGTCTGGTCAAAATATTTTTTTTAGGATTTTGGTTTATCTTTGAAAAAAATATGGATTAATTTGAACATGCAACAATACTCAAATGAAAGAAGCCAATACAATCAATATGCAATGATACCCAAATGAATTTAACACTGAATAATCAATTTTTATGCAAAACCCATAATCAAAATATATTATTAATTCATATCAAAAAATTAACAATAATGTTTAGAAAATTCTAGATTGATAAATTTCTTGAAAATATCATTATAATTATACCAATTTACTATTATTTCAAACTGATGGACTACAAACCTCTGAATATTTGATTGAATAACATAAGTGTGAATACTGAGTGAATTCACCAACCAAGAACTGGGTTTTCATCCAGCTCCCTTCTCCAATACTGAGGGTTTCCATCCTTAGAACTTCAAAAATCTACACAATGTCAATCCCTGAAATAGAACCAATATAACCTTCGGTTTTTCGTCCATCGAGTTATCGGTTGGGGTTTTCATCCCTTTCGATGAAGAAATATCGATCGTCGGTCTTAATCTCCAAGAGAATAAATAACATAAACCAGAATGTCTGAAATGCAACTAAACCACCGAATAAATAGACTCCTCCACCGCGACTCCTTTTGCACATGAAATGTGGGATAAAACATAAAACATAACTTATTTTAAGTCCCACATCCCAATTTTATAATATAAGGTTAAAACTATATAAATTAATTAAATAATTCCACTTTATATAATTAAACCCTTGCGCAGTAAAAACTTAGCCTTATTATTAACCAATCTGTAAACTAAAAATAGAAACTGATACCCATTTGGTCATACTGCTTAGACATAACATCCATTTTTCAAGAAACTACTCCTGATTGACTTACTAAAATAGTAAGTCCCCTAAACTACTACTAGAAATGGTCCTATAAACTAACAACTAGAAATGCAAAATGTCCAATAGTAATATCTCATCACCTGGTGGTCCCTAAATACACGATATTGTCTACGAAATGCCATGAATAGGTAATTCCACTATGCACTCTGAAGCTGACCAAGATGGGGATATTACACATTGAGAAGTGACCTATAATCTCGAGATCATCCCTTCTTGTCTTGTAGCTAATATTGATCTTCCAAGAGCTTCAGCCACAATTATGAAGAGAAGTGGGGATAAAGGATCACCTTGCCTTAACCCTCAGCTGCTTTTAAAATATCTTGTAGATGATCCATTGATTAGGACAAAAAATTAGGCAGAGTAAATGCATCCTTTAATTATGGAAATCCAGTTAGGATAGAAGACAAACTTATGCAAGATCGCAAGGAGGAAATCCCAATTAAGTTTGTCATAGGCTTTATTCATATCAAGTTCAAGAAGAAAAGCAACTCTTTTGTTAAGTGAGATAGAATGAATTACCTCATAAACTGAAATAATTCCATCTAATATGGATCTGCCTTTGACTAAGTTTCCTTGACAATAATTTATAATAAGGGGTATGACATCTCTCAGATGGATAGCTATGGATTTTGTCAAAATTTTGTAGATGACATTATAAAGGCTAATTGGTCAAAAATCATTGAAATTATTGGTATTTTGATTTTTTGAAATTAGCACAATAAAGGTGGAATTGAAACCCCTGAGAATGACTTTAAAAACTTGAATTTCGTTAATAGTAGCACAAAAATCCACCCCTAATAAATCCCAAAAGGCTTGAAAAATCTATGAGAAAAACCATCAGATCCAGGAGCTTTATCAGGTTTCATTGATAAAAGAGCCATCATAATTTATTCATTAGAATGATTTGATATGAGTTTATTGTTGATTTCGTCTAGGCTAAGATGAGGAATGAATTTGAGGAAGAAATCCTTGGCTCTTTCATAATTTTGTCTATGTTCTCCTTCGAGCAAATACATAAAATGGGCCACCCCTTCAGATCTGATTTCTTTGATATCATCAGTAATTCTTCCATCCTTACAATGTGTTTCTTTGATTCTGTTATTGCTTTTGTGTCTCATTGTAGAAACATGAAAATATTTGGTATTAGAATCTACTTGTTTAAGTCAGATATCACAAGACTTCTATCTCTAAAATATTTCTTCACATTGCAGGATATTATGATATTGGGAAAACAAATTTGTTTCTTCACCTCTAAAGTCAATAGAACAACCTTGTCCTTCTTGGATTTCTTTTTCAATTGAGGTCAAAATGTTCTTGACATCCTGTTTATTTTGGAAAAGATTCCCAAAAATATTTCTATTTCATATTTTGATATTTTCTTTAATTAGCTTGATCTTATGTGCTAATATAAAGGAAGGACATCCTTGGATATTTTTTTTCCACCACTGTAAAATTCTTTCTCTCAAATTAGGATGTAGCATCCACATGGCTTCAAATCTGAAAGGTGTTTTATAAATTTTGGAATTATTTGTGTCTAGGAGAATGGGGCTATGATCAGATCTGATATTGAGAAGGGATTGAAGGTTCGAATCACCCAAAATTTGTAGGGCTTCTTGATAAAACAACACTGTCAATTTTAACTTGAATAAATTGAGAACCACATCTTCTATTTGACTAGGTAAATTGATTTCCTTTCAACTAAACATCCATCAAATTGTTTTTGGTTATAAAATACTAGAAATCCTCCATGTTTATAGTGAAATAACCAACTCCTCCTTTTTTATCAGACAGAAATAAGGGTGTATTAGATTCACCAACAAGGATCCATGGAAGATTAAAAAAATTTCTTCTAACATAAAATAGCATATCCCACACCCTAGACCTCTCTCTGATAGAATTTGGAGCATAAATGTTGGTGAGGAACCAAGGAGAATTGTTGTCTTTATCAAAAAATAGGATGTTGGACATTTCATCATTAGAGTTCCATAAACAAATGAGGCCTCCTGAAGCTCCATTTGCATTGCAAAAAGTAAACTCACCCTTTTTCCATATGTTATTACAAACCATCTTAATATAGGGATCACAAAATTTGGTTTATTGGATCAAAAACTGGTGGGTCTTATTTCATTCCTTAATGATTTAGCTATCCTCTATTTAGCTAAGCCATTAATGCCTCTCATATTCCATGAGAGGATTTTCATTTTGAATAATTTGAGATTCTCGTGCCTCCCTTTCCTTGCGGTTGGGGAGGTTTGGTACTTTTTGAGTCTTCCTTGGAAAGGTTAATGCCTAAGAAAAACATAGTCTTCTAGATTCCATTAGCAATGTCTTCATGAACATCTTTTTTCCACTAGTCTGTATTGGAGGGCCTTCCTCTCTTCTTCTCTACTCCATAGTCAATGGGATATTTCTTGTGACTTCTAGTATTTTTTAGACTAAATTATGAGATGGAATTTTTTGAACCACGGGTATTTTGGGTTCAAAAAAGGAATGAGGAATGGAAAAATCATCAATAAGAGCTTGGTTAAAATTTTGATTTGGAGACAAAAGACTAGAAATTTAAATAGGGGAAGCCTTGAGCTTTTCAGCAACAGGAGGCAGGGCAGGGGAAGTTTCCTGGGGTTCTACCAATGGATCCAATGAGGGGATTGACTCTTGATTAAGACTATTCAAATCATTAACATCAATTCATAATCTAAATTAGAAATGGCTTGAGATTTATTTGGAAGCACAAAAAGACTCACCTCATTATGATTGGAAGAAGAAATTTTTTTTCCCTTGTCGTTTGGAGAATTAGCAAATTATTCATGAGACTTATGATTCTTTATGGATCTAAAAGAGAGTCCTTTTGAAGGTGGAAATATTCTTTTCTCCCTCTTGAAAGGCGTCAAATTGTCCCTTCCTTTACTAGTGTTTTAATTACCTTGACTTGGTGCAATATTTTTTGCCTAGTTTCTGAAGGAAGAAGATTGTGCTCTGAGATATCCCTGAGTTTGACATTCAATACAAAAAGGAATCTTATCTCATATTCAATAGCTTTCTTGTAATAGAAATATCCATACTCTAGATCAACAAAGTTGGGAAGAACTGAGTCTAAATTAGCATTTAAATAGAAGCAAGCAGTGTGCATTCTTGTCATGGCCAGTGTAACTCTTTCAATGAGCACAAGATCCCTAATATTTTAAGTAATGGACCTGAGTATCGGTTCACACCAAAGATGCCAAGGAATATTGGGAAGTTTGAACCAAATGGGGGTATAATTGATGCTTTGATTTTTAGTATCAAAATCAAGGGTCCAATTCATGAGGAATATTCTTTTGGACCCAAGGAACCAAGGTCCACCAGTCAGAATCTTATTTGTGTCTTCCTAAGAATTGAGGCGGATGCCAAAAAATCCATTAGAGAGACCAAAAATCTCTAGGAAACCTCTAACTTTCCATATAGAAAATGCCTAATGTCTGATAGTGTCTAAATTAGGACTTCCACCCACAATCTTGTCAACAAGAGAAAAGGATTCCTAAGATAAATAAAAATATACTAAACTCAAAGTAACCTTAACCTTGTTACCAGAAACTTCACAAGGGGGCATGGAAGGGTCAACATAGGAAGAGGAATTGCCCAAAATATTTGCAAAAGAAGGTTTTGGGGAAATAGGATCCAAAGAAGAATGATTACAAGCATGGTGAATGGGAATAGGAATATCACCACGCCAATAAGTGTTGACATTGTTAGGCAGATATGAGGATGGGCTACTTTTAGAACCAGACTCCAGAGTAAACTCATCTAGATTGGGTGGAAAAGATACATGGACCACTTTACTATTAAGGCCTGAAGGAGCAAAATCATCCTTAAGAAAACCCTCAGAAGTGATCTCTCTATAAGGAATAGGAATTTCCTTGGAAGTGTCCTTGGAGCTATCCTCCCGCCCTCCAAAAATTTGAAAAATCTCCTTCTCACCTTTAGAATTTTGACAAATAGAGGACCCAACAAAGCAGTTGCGACTAAGCAACTATTAGTATCAACCACCCACCTCAAATATGACCATATAATGTTCTCTTATGACTCCACTTCAACAAACTCCTCACCCTCCATGGTGGTGTTATCCATAGCATGGGCCATCAATCATCCCTCACCATCTAGTCAACCTCTCACTCACTCGCAATGTCTTTCACATCCACCTCCCAATTGGACTCCTTTATCTAAGAGTCAATCCAAACTATCTTAGAAGTTGTATGATGCTAGATATATTTCTCTACCCAACAATAAATATCCCAAAACCAAAGTTCTATAAGGAACATACACTATATAACTATCATAGAAAACAAGAACATGATATCAATACTTGTCACATATTATGAAACTTGGTCTAAAATGTCATTGATCATGGAGCTATACATATTGCCAATCCTTTAGCTCCATCAAATCAAAATTTCTAGTCAACCTCACCCTAAAATAGAAAATCTCTACCATAAACATAAAATAGCACCCTAACACATACATATATGCCTCGATAAGTTCATCATGTCAATGGCTACACTTCTTACCAATATTTTAGTCATACCAATATTGCGACTAGTAATCCATGACCTCTATGACATTATCCTCCAATAACATAGCATTTATTTTGGCTTCACTAGAGTCATAATTAATTATTTCCAAAAATCTACTCCATCATCCCCACTTCTTCAATTTCCCTTTCTTCTCTTTCTCTCAATAGGTCTATGTTATTGTTGTATCATCATGCATGAGTTTTTATGTACCTATGATTAATCATTCTTCTTCTCTCCTTCAATATATTCTTTCTCCCCCTTCTACTAATCCACAACCTTATTCTTTTCTCCATTCACTTATTTTCATTATAAATTATTCATCTTCTTCCCCTTAATTTAGCGAACTAGAGTATTTTATTTGCTTTCAACCTATTTTCCACAACTGAGAGAATTCCTCTTCTTTCAACTAATTTCTCATGACTAGGGGAGTCCCCCTCCACTTTCAAATAATTTTGTGATTAGGGTATTGCAATAACTTTTTAGAATACTTCTATGATTGTAGGATCTCACCCTCTTTCCAACCATATTATTTTCTAGGGGATTTGACCCTCCCTCCACAGTCACTTCCATCACCTCTAATAGATGCACGATGGTATATTTCAACACCTCAATCATAAATCAATTTCTTAAAACCCCCATTACAAATAAATTATTCAAAATTCCAATCAACAAATCAATTGCTAGGTTCAAAAGGCTACATCCTTTTTTCAAATGTTGTACCCTTTACCTTACTTTTACAACAAATGAAATGGAAGGTTGAAAAGGCTACATTATGTTATCAAAGGTTACACCCTTTTCCTTGCTTTCATAACAAATCAACAACTAGGCTCAAAATACTATGTCCTTTTTATAAATATTATGCCTTTTGCCTCATCATTAAAAATCAATCAATAGGTTCTAAGGTTGTGCCCTTTGGCTCGACAATACAAATAATCTACGAGGTTCAAAAGGTTGTCATTTTGTCAAAGCTTGCATCCTTTGTATTCCTTTTAAAAAAAAATAACTGTTAGGTTCCAAGGTTGCGCCCTTTGGTTTTAGAGTATATTACATCATTTGGATCATGTAAATGTACCACCCTTGGTACATAACTAGAGTAGGAAATTACTTGAGTAAAGTAAAGTAGTTTCTTTATGAATAAGAAATAAATACACAAGTGTCAATGTGCAAGTTGTAAATATCCAAGGTGTCCACTTGTACATCAATATAGAGTGTTGGTCAAGGAATCCATATTCCTATATAAAGGGTCTCATAGTTTGTATTATATATAGAGGTGAGATAGCAATAGATACTACTGTAGTGTAGTAGATATAGATTGGTTATGGAGTACAATATAGTACTATAAGCATCGGTTAGTGGAGTATCCATTTCCTCCATTATACTACATTGTAATATTCATATCATTTCCAACTATAACATATTTTAGTATTGTACCTGAACTCCATTACTACTCATCTCAGCATAGCTTATATCTTATGATTGATTACTACTGTATCATAAAAAAGTTAATAGTGGTATCAGAGGTATATTAGGTAAATAGGAATAGGGAGATTCTGATGCAGGAGCATCCGGTGGTCAAGGAGCAATCTTGCATCCTCTAAAAAAAGAGGAAGTTTTAGTGCAAAGGCGCAAGTTGCGTTGGGGTCGCAAAATCGTGACCCCAAAGCTTCGGAAGGGCAATGGCCAGTTTGAGTCGCGATATCGCGACGTCACGATATCGCGACATGTTTCGACTTCAATAGCGTTCAAAGGCTTGGTGCACACGAAGAAGGGGAGAAGGTTTTGGTCGCGATATCGCGACGTCGCGATATCGCGACGTCGTGATATCGCAGCATCTTTTGCAAACGGAAGAGAGGTGACCGTTGGGTCGCGATATCGTGATGTTGTTTCAAAGCTAAGGGCGGACGTCATTTGGGTTGCGATATCGCGACATGTCACGATATCGCGACATGTCATGATATCGCGGCCCAAGAAAAAGTCAAACAGGAATAAACACGCAGACGGTCGGGTAGGGTGAAATTGACACGTGGTTGCCACGTGTCTTAAACGCAACACGACCAATGGGGGTTAGAGTTAATTTTTACACATGGAGACACACTTGTAACAGATCATGAGGTTGAGGGCCACGTAATCGGAGGAGAGAGATTTAGACGTCGACCAAGTTTAAGTGTCTTGGGATGTCGTTTCTGTAGGAACCGTAGTTACAGGTGAAAGACTTAATGGCGGAAACTTCGAATTTAAAGGTAGTCAGATTAAAACGGTGGGTGCAGGGTATGGGAAGCGATGAATGCAAGATCTGGATGGATCGGATAGTTGCCATTTATGGCAGAAAACAAAAGGAAAGGAAAATCTTGAAATTTCAACTGAGGGAAAATGAAATTCGAATTGGTCTTTGGGCGGGAGCATTAATTACAGGGAAGGCCGAGACCACATTAAAATGGGAAAAATTTGTATGGGAAAGGGAGGATGGTGAAGTTCGGGATTGGGGGAGAAGTGGTATACTGGAGAGACTATTTATATTATGCTATTTTTAATGAAATTACTGTGAATGTGTTTGTGTGAATCCCGGCTTGCCATCAAGTGGTATCAGAGCCCGTAGCTCCTGAGCGTACAACAAACCGTCGAAGAGAGAGGCAGTTGTACCAGGACATGTGGGAGGGCTTGAGTTCAGAGAAGATGCCTCCGAGAAGAAACCTGGTGGGTGACAGAGGCATGGCAGCGGAAGATTTTCGGGCTTTGCAGCGGCAAGTCCAGGCCCTGCAAGAAGAGCTACGTAGAGGACGTGAGCCGATAAGGGATGCAGACAGTGAGGATGAAGTGGAAGAGGAGAATGAGTTTGAAGAAGAGGAGGAAGATGTAGACCCGGCACAGGCCCGGCTATACAAGGCCATATCCCAGATCGGGAAGAGGCCGAAGTTAGAGGTTCCCACGTATTCCAGGAACTTGAACCCAGAGGAATTGATAGACTGGGTGAATGAATTAGAAGAATACTTCGAATACGAAGAAGTTGAAGACCCTAATCGGGTCAGATTTTCTAAAACCTGACTGAAGGGTCATGCTAGCATTTGGTGGAAGGGGGTACAGCTAGAGAGAAACCGAAGAGGAAAAGAATGGATTACCAGGTGGGACAGAATGGTGGAGAAATTAAAAAGACAGTTCATCCCTGTTGACTATGAGTCTGGATCTCATTACGTAAAATGCAAAGCTTGAGGCAGATGAACAGAACAGTTCAAGAATATACGGAGGATTTTTATAAAATTTCCATCAGGACCATACACTTAGAAGCCAGCAAGGAAAAAGTGGCCCGTTACATTAATGGGTTGAGACCGAGTGTGCAGGAGGAGTTGAGCTTGGTTCGGGTAAGCACAGTCGAAGACGCTTACCAGTTTGCTTTAAAAGTTGAAGTAAAATTGAACTGAAGGTTTGAAATCAAACAAAAAGTGAAAGAACCGGGAGGAAATAACGGTGGAAAGAAATAAGGAAAGGAAGAAGAGAGCAGCAGCTGAGGTCAGAAAGAAGAAGAGGAAGACCCAAAACCGCAAGATCAGAATGAAAACTACCCGAGAGGAAGAGGTAGGTCTGGACGCGGGTATGGAAGAGGAATATTTCGTGGAACATGTTTCCATTGTGGAGAAGAAGGACATCGGGCATATGAGTGTCCACAACACCAGGAAAAGACGAACAAGAAACCGGTGGGTCCCGCCAGAGCAGTTGTGGCAGTTGAAGATGCTGATTCAGAACATTCTGAAGAAGCTGAAAAGGGGGAAGCCATGATTGTGAGAAGGACCAAGATGGTGGGTGAAGACCAGTCTGAGCAAAGGAGAAGCCTTTTTTCGCACCCGGTGCAAAAGTGCGGGCAAAGTCTGTAATGTCATTATTGACAATGGGAGTACAAACAACTTAATTTCCGAGGAGATGGTTACTAAGTTGCAGCTGGAGAGAAGGAGACACCTGCACTCGTATCGGATTGCATGGTTGTGGAAGGACCACAGAGCTTGGGTCCGGGAGCAGTGTTTAGTCACGTTCCAGATTGGGAGATACCAAGATGAAGTCCTGTGTGATGTATTCCCTATGGATGCATGCCATTTGCTATTGGGCAGGCCATGGCAGTTTTATCGGAGTGCAGTGCATGATGGCCATGCAAATACTTATTCCTTGGTGAAATATGGAATGCGGCACAAGTTGAAGCCATTGCAGATCAAAGATGAGAAGGTGTGTAGTAATGCCAGAATTTGCCTGGTAGAGGGCAGAAAACTTTGCCAAGAAGCAGGATTTGAGCCGGATATAAAGGTTGATGAATGTTCGGAGATATTGCAAGGGACGCAGCCCGAACAGCGTAGAAGTGAAGGTCACTTCTCCTTCTTACCCGGGGTGTCTGATGCAGGAGCATCCAGTGGTCAAGGAGCAATCTTGCATCCTCCAAAAAAAGAGGAAGTTTTAGTGCAAAGGTGCAAGTCGCGTTGGGGTCACGAAATCACGACCCCAAAGCTTCGGAAGGGCAATGTCCAGTTTGAGTCATGATATCATGACGTCACGATATCACGACATCGCGATATCGCGACATGTTCCGACTTCAACAGCATTCAAAGGCTCGGTGCACATGAAGAATGGGAGAAGGTTTTGGTCGCGATATCGTGACGTCGTGATATCGCGACGTCGCGATATCATGGCATCTTTTGCAAACGGAAGAGAGGTGACCGTTGGGTCGCGATATCGCGACGTTGTTTCAAAGCTAAGGGCGGACGTCAGTTGGGTCGCGATATCGCGACATGTCACGATATCACGGCCCAATAAAAAGTCAAACGGGAATAAACACGTGGACGGTCGGGCAGGATGAAATTGACACGTGGTTGCCACGTGTCTTAAAGGCAACACGACCAGTGGGGGTTAGAGTTAATTTTGACACGTGGAGACACACTTGTAACGAGATCATGAGGTTGAGGGCCACGTAATCGGAGGAGAGAGATTTAGACATCGACCAAGTTTAAGTGTCTTGGGATGTCGTTTCTGGAGGAATCGTAGTTACAGGTGAAAGACTTAATGGCGGAGACTTTGAATTTAAAGGCAGTCAGATTAAAATGGTGGGTGCAGGGTATGGGAAGCGATGAATGCAGGCTCTGGATGGATCGGACAGTTGCCATTTATGGCAGAAAATAAAAGGAAAGGAAAATCTTGAAATTTCAACGAGGGAAAATGAAATTCGAATTGGTCTTTGGGCGGGAGCATTAATTATAGGGAAGGCCGAGACCACATTAAAACGGGGAAAATTTGTATGGGAAATGGAGGATGGTGAATTTCGGGATTGGGGGAGAAGTGGTATACTGGAGAGACTTCTGTAATTTATATTATGCTATTTTTAATGAAATTACTGTGAATGTGTTTGTGTGAATCCTGGCTTGCCATCAGATTCATAGGAGAGGAGATAGGAAAATAATAGTTCCAGAATTCCTAAGATTGTATTTGGCTAGAGTATTCCCACAAAGTTATAGGAAAACTCAGGAAGACTAGGACTCAACATTCATTATACCAGGTTGAGTGATAGAAAAGTGATAAGGATCACTATTTATACTATTGGTCTAAATCCATTGTATCTTTGCAAGTCGGATCTATCATTGTGCACCACTACATGCAAACATCATTAACTCAATATTATTTGTTAGAAGGTCTCATTTTCAGATCCTGAAATGAAAAAGGATATTTCAAGAACTTGAGGGAAGTACTAATATATATTGCACATTGTAGAAGATAAAAATCCATAGAAGCCTTGATCTAGAATAAAAGGCAATGGAAGCCTTGATCTAGAAGAAAATGCCATAGAATACTTGATCTAGAAGAAAATTCCATAAAATCCTTATAACTAAAAAAGACTCTAGATAAGAGTCTATGAGAAATAGAAGATAGGAGATTGGTGATCTCCATTGAATATTATGAATTGAACATTAGATAGATTCTTTGGACAAGATTATGAATACCATGACTCAACACAAAATGCATACCACTAGTTTCAAGAATAGCTAGTGAAGTTGAAAATATTTGAGAAAAGACCCCATTGGAAACAACAGATTGAAGATATATTCTAGAAGAAGTTGAAGGGACTCACAAAAATTATCATTGAATAATTTCTTGAAGAATGAATATTGAATAAGGATGAGCAAATTCTAGTACCTGATTCTAGAAGTAGTAGAATCTAGAGATCCAATAAGGTGATCCCATCACCAACACTTTAACAATAGAAGGTTGAATAAAAGGTCTCATCAAGAAGACAAAAGAAACTACAATATAGAAGACCTTGGAGAGGTCTCAAGAAGAAACAAGAAGTATTGGAGAGCCTTATTACAGATTTCATTGAAGCCATCAAAGGAGTTCCTAGAAGAACTCATCAGAGAAATTCATCTCTAAGAAGAATCTCATGATAGCAGAAGATTTGGTATAATTATCACCATCCGATAATAATCCCAAAGGAGAAATATTTGGCAAGCAATTTACCAAATTCTAAGGAATATTCATGAAGACCTCAAGACTATCAAAATATTTATAGGAAGGCCTTGTTTGAAATTAGAATTTTACAAAGAACATAGATAGAAGAAACCCAACAAATCTAAGATATTTGAATAATGCCTTTCAAAGCTAAGAGGACACATTATAGAAGATATATTTTCTTCCAAAAAGGATAGTAATTAGGACAACAATACGATCTGAAAAACTTTAAGAGTTGTAGAGGACATACTAAAGGTTAATCAACTCATCTAGTACATAATCAAGCAATAATTCAGAAGCATTAGAGAGCTATAGATTAATGAATATAGAAGATCTCTTTTAAATAGTTAAGAAAATCCATGAATCCATCCAGTGTCAAGGTAGCAACAAGGTGAATAAAATCACCTTATAATCCTTAATCTATAGATCAATAAAGTTAAGTAACTTGGGTGTAAATAAGTTCATTAGTTGAACTTTGATTAGGGTTATTATCCAGTTCCATTAAAACACCATTATTAGAATTCAAAAGTTGCAAAAATAAGGTTGCATTATATAGTCTTAAGGTGTGTAGAAGAAAATTACTTTTAAGGTTATCACCTACACAATAAAACAGGAGTTGGATATATTTTGAAAGAAATAAAAATATCATCTACCTATTGTCTATCTAAGAAAAGACTACATCCTACAATATTGATTGTAGTTCATGTTTCAAATTTCTTTAAAAAAGTATTCTTTAGAAGATATTATTATTACTTCGAAGTTGCAGAGATTATTAAGTGAATTATTTAAGAGTTATTAGTGCATTGAAGGATTAATAAGGTAAGTCTACTATTTAAAAATTCTAGATTGGTTAACTCATTTACTCTTAAATATCATTATATGTATTCATTATTAGCTAGAGGAGAAAATAAAAAAAGCGCAAAATCTACAAATATCAAAGTGTCAAAAGACATTAGTTAATAATTAATATTTGCAATCTATTATGGCCTATAGAATCCATCAAGCAGATAAAAAATCCTCCAAGGAGTGGAGAAGAATAAGGCAGCCATTAAAGCATTGAAAGAAGTTACAAATTGAGACTTGGAGAGTCTCAGATGTAAGTTGCACTAAAGGTAGTTCAGAAATCATTCTTTTAAAAGCTTACTATCTACATGATTATTAGCTTGGATTCATTACTAAATTAACCAAGCAAAGGAGATATTTGTCTATAAAATAAGAAAATACAAAATTATACCTTGCCTACAAGAAATAGTACAAAGGATCCATCATCAGAACCAGTAGAAAAGAATCTTACAAAGGATATTTGGAGATCTCAGTTAAAGGTGCAAAATCAAAGTATTTTATTCTAACTATTGTAAAATTATTTACATTAGTATCTTGCACCATTCTATGTAGCAATAAAGGACAAGGATTGAGTGTCTCAAGGACACATCAATACCAACAAGATCTATTACAAAGTGGCCAAAGGAAGGGCTCAATCCGAGCAAGAAATAAGAGCTAACAAAAAGTGCTTAATACGGTGTCTAAAGGCACCCTTACAACCATGAAAGTAGGTGTATCTAGCAAGTAATATGAAGCACAAAATATTATATAAGGCCATTGTCCATATACGTCATCCATTTTCTAGTCAATATTTCAAAGGAGTATTCAAACCACCATATTGAAGTCACAAAGAGGATAGTGAATAAAACCAAGAAAAATAAGTTATACCCAGAATGTATCCTAATAAAGACATATTTCAATTAGGAGCACTCATATCAGCCCTTGGAACACCATAGAACCATATCCATGCTCCTACGAACTCCATCAAACTAAGAGCCAACATTCATGAAGCATTGAAGAACAAGAACCAGTTGGACATCAATTGGCAAGAAGAAGTTTATAGAAGAAGGAAGGCATTCAAGGAAAAATACTTTCAAATTTCCACTTGTCATATCTGACATAAATTGCTCATTCTTTGAGCAAGAAAATGCTTGAATGTTATAAGGATCACATAAGCCACTTGGAGAAAAGTGTTTCATCTTCTTTAGAGTGTTATAAATATCAATAAAAACTCATAAGCCACTTGGAGAAAGCATTAGACATACCCAAGTGTTACTCAAAACAAGTTTCATGTGCATTGGAGCTTATAAATCCACTTGGAAACCATACAAAGAAAGCATTAGATGAGCCACAAATATTACCCAAGGTACACATGCCACTTGGAATTCATCAAGAAGAGCTCATAGCTATTAAAGCATCAAATTTCTAAGAGGACAATAGAATGAAGCCTACAATAAAAAAAGGGAATATTTAGAGTCAAACTATCATAAATATTAGCAGTGAAGAAGAGAATTTAATTCTCATGGTTGTAAGCACCCGTTGAAGAAAATACCAAGCTAGAATAGCATTAGAGAGCATAGAATTTGAAGAAAGAGCGTGCAGGCCCCTCTTTGTATAGCAAGTTCAAAGTAGCATTGAATGAAGATTTGAAAGGAATATTCACCCAACCATCAAAGTATATGAAGATACTCAAGCCTTGCTAAGGGAAAGATTAAATTTACTTGCTTTAATAAATTATTGGAGTTAAAAGGTATATTGGCTGATTATTAGAAAGCAAGAAAGAAATACTAATAAAGGAAGAAATAATTAATAGATATTTGCAAATCAAGTAGGATATATACTAACCACCTTAGTAATTATAAAATATTTTGCAAATACTATTATTGCTATTATTTTCTAATATTCCAAAAATAGGGAGTTATAAGGAATGCTACATCAATTGTAATATTTTGGAATTATAAAATTAAATATTAAACTATTGAAGGTAGAAATTCATTAAATCATTATATAGAGTTGAAATTAATTAGAGGGACAAAAGGAACACAATATAAAGGAACTTCAAAATTTATAAGTGCGTAAGTTCAATAAGAGAAATAAGGATAAATAGAATTTGATTATAAAACATTACAAAATCAACTCAAGATTGAACTACTACTTCCAAAAGCACTTATAACATAACATAACAACTAGGGAGATATAAGGAATTCTACAAAACCTAAAGGTTTTATCAAATTGGATCATATACTCAAGATAGATATAGTATTCTACAAATTAAAATAATGGAGAAAAAAATTAGAATACTATATATAAAAATTATCTAGCCTAAAATTACTAGGGAGTCATAAGGTAAATGTACTATGGAAAGGAGATCATACTATCATAAAAGAATGCAAGAACATGGTACACACAATACATCATGTCAAAAATGCAAAATTAGTCCCAACATGAACAATCCTACAAAGCAAAAGAACAGTTGGTATATTGACTCAAGAGCTAGCCATCACATGATAGGAAATCTACAATGGTTTGATTGTCTTGAAATTTCTAATGGTTACAGATTGAGAATTGCAGATAGAAAAACTTACTCTATACATGGATATGGGTGTGTAACACCTAGTAAATCATTTCCAAACTTTCTACTACAAAAATTAATGTATGTACCTGGATTAACATTCAATCTTATCTCAGTAATCAAGTTAGTAGAGAGCAATAGAAGAGTTGATTTTAGATATATAAATGGAGCTAATATGTGCCTCATCATGAATTAAAATGAGATAGAGGCATGATCAATCCATGGAAACACATATACTCTAGAATCATGAGATAACTCATAAGTTATTATTGTTGGCAATTTTGGGTGCTTTGGGTACATTGTCTTTGCTCAAATGTATAAGTTGTCATTGATGTCAAAAGGCATTTCTGTGCTGATATCAAAAGAGTGTGATGTCAAGAATATCTTGAGAAGCTTCATTATGTTAAAGGGTTTTTATTAAAACCGTGGTGACAAGGCTAAAGGTTTTTCTTAAAACCATTTGGACTCATTAAGGGTTTTTATTAAAACCAAGCTTAACTTAATGCAAAGGTCCATGTTTATTATTAATAATTAAATTAACTCAAACCTTTGTCAAAGGTCCAATTTTAATTTATTATTAATAAAATAATAATAATTATTATTTTAATTATTATTAAAGGGTCTTTCAACCTTTAAGCGACGGAAGAAACAAGAATTATTTCGCTGATATGTTGCCATCGTTGGAGGAGCGCCGATGTCAAATAGTTAAGTAAAAATGGCTATATACATTGGCATGATTTTCAAAAGTGAGCACCTCCGATTAATGTTGATATCTACGATTTGTGGCTACTCTGTTTTAGTTCGATTTGCGCTTGGCATCTACGATTTGCAGTTGCTCTGTTTCGTTCAATTTGTGCTTGGTGTCCGTGATTTGCATTTGCTCTATTTTGTTCAATTTGCGCTTGGCGTCTGTGATTTGCATTGGCTTTGTTTCGTTCAATTTGCGCTTGGCATCTACGATTTGCATTTGTTTATTTTCCTTCGAACAGTGCTTGGTGTCTTCGAGTTGAGCTTGCTCTGTGTTTTCAAATATCTGATTGATGTCTTTGAAATCATGCTTATTCTGTGTCTTGGAGATTGTGCTCGGCAAACTCGGATTTGAGCTTGGGCTGCATCCTTACCTTTTTGCTTGACGGTAGTGGATTGTTTGCATGCGGTTTGTGGAAGACGTTTATGTTTTCTAGTTTCTTGGCATCAAAGGAAGATAAAAGAGAGGACAGCGGTGTATTACTTTGTTGGGCATTTGTGACCCAACGGCGGTGTCGTTTAAGCATAAGCGCTGAAAGGCAGAGGTTCCGCGTTCGATTCTCTTTGTTGGATTTTATTTTGGTCGCGATGTGCAAAGGATGGTGGCTGTGAATGCATGAGAGGTATAAGGTTAAGGTATCATATTTTTTTTGACATTGTTTTATTGATGTTTAATGTTTATGTGGAGTAATAAGGTGTAAAGAGGTTTTACTTTGTATGTTATTGTACTTTGGTGGTTTTTACTAAGTTGGAGAAATAAGGTGTTATATTTGGATCTTTATTATTGTGTATTATTGTATAGTTGCTAACTCTAATTGGTGGCAAATTGAGAGTTAGTGTTGTGACAGATTTTGAGTTCTCCTTCTTCATCAAAGTAATGGTATGGGCAACTTCTTCCATGTATGTTTTTTATGGTATATTTTACGAAATTGAGTTTGGAGTGAAAAGGTTGTCTACTAGGTATTTTTGTGTAAATCTTATTTTCTGGATATTGAAGATTGGTTATGCATTAAAGTCATTGATGAATTTTTGGGTGAATGCATAGTTCTGGTTGAGTAAGAGGAAGCATTTTTGCACTAGGGTTTATGTTAGTAAGTATTGTTACTTGCATTAAGATGATGAAACCCTAGTTGTTGGTAAAAATAATATAAGTATCATTGTTATATGAGATATTGCATGTTTGGCAATTGTTGGGTTGTGTTTCATTTTCTTGAGAAAAGCATACTACATCTATCTTATTATTTTGAGATTGATATTGAGTTGAGATTGATATTGGGATTTAAGTATAGAACATATTGGGTCTCTAACAATTCTCTTTATGTTTCTATGAGATTTGAGATTGAGATTGGGAGTTAAGTATAGAACATATTGGGTCTCTAACAATTCTCTTTATGTTTCTATGAGATTTGAGATTGATATTGGGAGTTAAGTATAGAACATATTGAGTCTCTAACAATTCTCTTTATGCTTCTATGAGGTTTATGAATCGCATTGGGTCTCTAACAATTCTCTTTGTGGGTTCATGCTAAGCAAGTTTTTCTTGGTAAGCTTGTTGAGGTTTTGGACAGGTTCCAGTGGGGACTTGTGAGCAGGTTTTGGATAGGTTCCAGTGGGGACTTGTGAGTAGTTTTTAGACAGGTTTCGGTGGGGACTTGTGATAAGATTTGGACAAGTCCTAGCAGAGGACTTGTGAGCTAAGTTTTTGAGAGTTCTATCAAATAACTTGAGGACAGAGGTACATTGGTTCTTTGAGAATAACCTGAGGACAGATTTGGCAAGTCTTTGAGAAGGCTTGTGTGTAGAGGATTGATTTGTTCAAAGATTTGGATAGATCTGATAGACAGAGGAAGACTTGTACTAGACTGACTAACTGTGTTTGGTACAGGTAGCTAAGCTGCTGTGGACATGATCATAGAAGGCAGAGGTCTCTTAGGCTAAGCATTAAGGACGAGGAGGTCTTCGGTGGAAAGGAGTTCCACGTGCTTGGCAAGAGGTAGAGGCGGTTGATCTTCTGAGGGATCATTTCCAGAGCAGAGGGGAAGGTATCTCCTTTGAGCAGAGGCTCATAAATTTAGATTGGGGGAAGGTATCTCCTTTGGTCCGAGGCTTATAAACATTATAATTGGGAAGGTTTCCTGAAGAACTTTGAGATAATTTTTAGAGAAAAGTTTTGTGGATGTAGCCCAGGCATTCTGGGTGAACCACGTTAAAATTGGTGTCACTTTGTGGATGATATTGTGCATTGTTTTGATATTGCTTTGGGTATATTGATTTACTATTTTGAAGTATAAATGAAAAAGTAAAAAGAGGTCTTATATTGTTCACCCCCCCTCTCAGTATAAGCTTGTGTTCTTCAATTGGTATCAGAGAAGGTGCCTTCAAAAATTTTAATAGCTTGAAGGAAAAGCTAGTAAAGAACACAATGGATAATTCAAGTGGCAATGCAACACCTATTCTTGATGGGTCATATTTTGGTCTTTGGAGTGCAAGGATGAAGGTTCATCTAATGGCACTTGGGAATGAGGTTTGGGAAGTGATTGAAGATGAGTACACTATTCTAGAACTTGGTCCTAATACTAAAGAAGAAAGGCTCCTACATCACAGCAATTCAAAAGCAATGAATACAATCCTGAAAGGCTTACAAAAAGTAGATCTCACCAAAGTGATTCACTACAAGACAACTAGTGAAATGTGGAATCAGTTGAAGGTGGTTCATACAGGTGATACAAATGTCAGAAATGCCAAGTTGAGACACTTCAAAGGTATTTTTGAACAACTCAAGATGAATGACGATGAAAATATTAGTGACTACATGCTTCGTATGGATGAGTTTTTTAACTCCATGAAAGACTTAGGTCTTGAGCTTGCTGAAAATGATGTTTGTGATAAGATTTTAAGATCTCTTTCTAATAGATTTAGTGAAAATATTTCTGCTATTGAGGAAGCTAAAGATCTGGATAAATTGAAAAAAGATGAGCTCCATAGTATACTTGTAGCATTTGAGTTAAGAACTCAAATGAAAGTTGATGTCAAGAAGGAGGCAACTTTCAAGGCTACCAATAAATCCAAAGGTAAACAGTTTCAAGAGAGTGATGAGTCTTCTAGTGATGAAGAGGCATATTATAGCAAGAAATGCAAGTTCTCTAGAAAGCACAAAAATATGAAAAACGTAAGATGTTTCAATTGTGGAAAGTTTGGTCATTATGCTACTAGCATCATGTTGCCAAGGATGAAAGTGATGAAGATAAACAGGACTGTAAGAGCAAGGATTCTAAAAAGTACAAGCATCATAAGAAAAACAAAGATGAGCACAACAATCAAGGAAAGAGGTATTCTCACAAACACAAGAAGAGTTTCTACGTAGACAAAGCAAGTGTTCTAGTAGTGATAGTGAAAGTTCTTCAAGTGATAATGAAAATGAGATGTTGTTCATATCAGAAAAGGAGGAAGAACCAAAACATAGATTCATTATCATGAAATGTCTTAGATGTGGAAATTTTGGCCACCTTGAGGATGATTGCACAAATAATTATTTGGTTTCTAGTATGTATGAGGATGCTTCAGAAAACTATAAGGAAGATGCATGTATGGTTTTTGAAAAGAGTAGCACCTCTAGTGATAATAAATCTGAAAAATGCTTTGATGATTCTAAAAGCAAACATATAGAGGAAGGTGAAGTAGATCTTAAAGGTGAACTTATTAGTGCTCTTAGTGCTTTGAAAAAGGAGAAGAATTCTAGACTCAAGGATAAGTTGGATGAATGTTGTATGGAGAGAGATGATCTTACAGAAAGTCTTGACTTCTCTATAGCTAAGACACAAGAACTCAAGGATGAGTTAGAGTCTAAGGTTCTTGAGTATAGTGAGTTAGAACAGAAAATGGCTTCTTTGAAAGAGGAAACTAAATGGTACAAGGATAAGCTTCACAGGTTTCAATATAGCTCCAAAAAGGTTAAGTATCTCATCAAAGGTCAAATAAAGACAACAGATAAAACAGGCCTTGGTTTTGTTAAGCCTCACAAGGAACAAGTTGAAGAGTCTAGTAAGAGACTCCAAAAGGAAGAGAGTTCTGATGAGGAAAGTATTTCAGATCATGAGTCCTTGAATGATAGATGCACAGAAATAGAAAATAGAATTCAGAATGAGAAGAAGAAGTTTTTAGAGCCTAAGAGGTCAAATAAAGGGAAGTTTCAAGGTAGATTTTTTGCTTGTCACAGGTTTGGTCACATAGCTTCACATTGCATGGCTCAAGTGAAGAAGGTAAATGACAGTTTCAGAGGTGGTAATTTCTTTCAAGGGTATTGCTACTCTTGTAAACAATTTTGGCACAAGGTAGTTTATTGCAAGGCAAATATCAGGAACAAGTTTTATCAGAATAGGTTTGGTTAGAACAGGTTTGGTCATAACAGGTTTGGTCAAAACAGGTTTGGTCAAAATAGGTTTGGTCAGAACTGGTGGATTCAAAGAATAGGTATGCCTAAAATAAATAACATTGTTACTTGTTATAAGTGCAATAATGAAGGTCACACAGTCAGATAGTGTAGAGCTGAAATTCTAGAATACATGAACAGGAACAGTGGCATGATCAGGTCCAAGGATCAAGGCATGGATAAAAACAGGGATGAGAAAAAGAACAAGAACAGTGATAGGAATAAGAATATGGACAAAGAATTCAAGAGAAGGTCCAGCAAGGAAGTTATAGACACTGATGATGATCAGTGCCTAATGGGAGTTTTACTCCCACTCCAGAATTAATCACCTCATCAGGAGGTGGGGGAGGGACTAAGCTAAGAGGCTATTTCTTAGTTTTGATCCCCAAAGGTGGCCCTTTGCCATTGATGACAAAGGGGGAGAGATATTAGTAAGGTGGAGAGCTTCAAAGTGAAGAGGAAAGCTTCAATTCAGGGGGAGAAAAACTTCAAAGGAAGATTCTCAGTTGTTAGCACGGTTGGTTTCAGTTGGTTTCAGTTTTGGCTCTTGAGAAGTGTTTTCAATAAAGGTTTGCCATCAATGACAAAGGGGGATATTTTTGGCAATTTTGGGTACTTTGGGTACATTGCCTTTTCTCAAATGTATAATTTGTCATTGATGTCAAAAGGCATTTTTGTGTTGATATCAAAAGAGTGTGATGTCAAGAATATCTTGAGAAGCTTCATTATGTTAAAGGGTTTTTATTAAAATCGTGGTGACAAGGCTAAAGGTTTTTCTTAAAATCATTTGGATTCATTAAGGGTTTTTATTAAAACCAAGATTAACTTAATGCAAAGGTCCATGTTTATTATTAATAATTAAATTAACTCAAACCTTTGTCAAAGGTCCAAGTTTAATTTATTATTAATAAAATAATAATTATTATTATTTTAATTATTATTAAAGGGTCTTTCAACCCTTAAGCGATGGAAGAAACAAGAATTATTTTGCCGATATGTTGCCATCGTTGGAGGAGCACCGACTTAAAACAGTTAAGGGAAAATGGCTATATAAGTTGGCATGATTTTCAAAAGTGAGCACCTCTGATTAATGTTGATATCTACGATTTGTGGCTACTCTGTTTTAGTTCAATTTGCACTTGGCATCTATGATTTGCAGTTGCTCTATTTCGTTTGATTTGTGCTTGGTGTCTACAATTTGCATTTGCTCTATTTCGTTTGATTTGCGCTTGGCATCTACGATTTGCATTTGCTCTGTTTCATTCGATTTGTGCTTGGTGTCTACGATTTGCATTTGTTCTAGTTTCCTTCGAACAATGCTTGGTGTCTTTGAGTTGAGCTTGCTCTGTGTTTTTGAATCTCCGATTGACGTCTTTGAAATCATGCTTATTCTATGTCTTGGAGACTGTGCTTGGCAAACTCGGATTTGAGCTTGGGCTGCAACCTTACCTTTTTGCTTGACGGCAGTGGATTGTTTGCATGCGGTTTGTGGAAGACGTTTACATTTTCTAGTTTCTTGGCATCAAAGGAAGATAAAAGAGAGGACAACGGTGTATTACTTCGTTAGGCACTTGTGACCCAACAGTGGTGTTGTTTAAGCGTAAGCGCTAGAAGGCAGAGGTGCCACGTTCGATTCTCTTCGTTGGATTTTCTTTTGGTCACGGTGTGCAAAGGATGGTGGCTGTGAATGCACGGGAGGTATAAGTTTAAGGTATCATATTTGTTTTTGACATTTTTTTATTGATGTTTAATGTTTATGTGGAGTAATAAGGTGTAAAGAGGTTTTACTTTGTATGTTATTGTACTTTGGTGGTTTTTACTAAGTTGGAGAAATAAGGTGTTATATTTGGATCTTTATTATTGTGTATTATTGTATAGTTGCTAACTCTAATTGGTGGCAAATTGAGAGTTAGTGTTGTGACAGATTTTGAGTTCTCCTTCTTCATCAAAGTAACGGTATGGGCAACTTCTTCCATGTATGTTGTTTATGGTATATTTTCTGAAATTGAGTTTGAAGTGAAAAGGTTGTCTACTATGTATTTTTGTGTAAATCTTATTTTTTGGATATTGAAGATTGGTTATGCATTAAAGTCATTGATGAATTTTTGGGTGAATGCATAGTTCTGGTTGAGTAAGAGGAAGCATTTTTGCATTAGGGTTTATGTTAGTAAGTCTTGCTACTTGCATTAAGATGATGAAACCCTAGTTGTTGGTAAAAAGAATATAAGTATCATTGTTATATGAGATATTGCATGTTTGGCAATTGTTGGGTTGTGTTTCATTTTCTTGAGAAAAGCATACTACATATATCTTATTCTTTTGAGATTGAGTTGAGTTGAGATTGAGATTGGGAGTTAAGTATAGAACATATTGGGTCTCTAACAATTCTCTTTATGTTTCTATGAGATTTGAGATTGAGATTGGGAGTTAAGTATAGAACATATTGGGTCTCTAACAATTCTCTTTATGTTTCTATGATATTTGAGATTGATATTGGGAGTTAAGTATAGAACAGATTGAGTCTCTAACAATTCTCTTTATGCTTCTATGAGGTTTATGAATCACATTGGGTCTCTAATAATTCTCTTTGTGGGTTCATACTAAACAAGTTTTTCTTGGTGAGCTTGCTGAGGTTTTGGACAGGTTCCAGTGGGGACTTGTGAGCAGGTTTTGGACAGGTTCCAGTGGGGACTTGTGAGCAATTTTTGGATAGGTTTCGGTGGGGACTTGTGAGCAGATTTGGACAGGTCCTAGCAAAGGACTTGTGAGCTGAGTTTTTGAGAGTTCTATTAGATAAATTGAGGATAGAGGTACATTGGTTCTTTGAAAAGAACCTGAGGACAAATTTGGTAAGTCTTTGAGAAGGCTTGTGTGTAGAGGATTGATTTGTTCAAAGAGTTGGACAGATCTGATAGACAGAGGAAGACTTGTACTAGACCGACTGACCGTGTTTGGTACAGTAATGCCGAGCTACTGTGGATGTGATCATAGAAGGCGAGAGGTCTCTTAGGCTAAGCATTGAGGACGGGAGGTCTTTGATGGAAAGGAGTTCCACATGCTTGGCAAGAGGTAGAGGCAGTTGATCTTCTGAGGGATCATTTCCAGAGCAGAGGGTAAGGTATCTCCTTTGAGTAGAGGCTCATAAATTCAGATTGGGGGAAGGTATCTCCTTTGGGCTAAGGCTCATAAACATTGTAATTGGGAAGGTTTCCCAAATAACTTTGACATAACTTTTAGTGAAAAGTTTTGTGGACGTAGCCCAGGCATTCTGGGTGAACCACGTTAAAATTGGTGTCACTTTATGGATGATATTGTGCATTGTTTTGATATTGCTTTGGGTATATTGCTTTACTGTTTTGAAGTATAAAGGAAAAATTAAAAAGAGGTATTATACTTTTCACCCCCCCTCTCAGTATAAGCTTGTGTTCTTCAATTATTGTCTTTAAAAATAATACAAAAAAAAAATTGAGGAACAAATGGTAGTAACCAAAGAACCTGAATATCATAAAATATGGTAAAATAGAATATTAGAAACAAAAAGGATAAGAGGAAAACAATAGTATACTCTACCGAGTCAAACTAAAGCTAAATAAGACCAAGAACATAATCAAGCTGGAGACTATTCAAAGGAAGAAGATCCATATCGAAGACTAAAGTCTTCAATACCTAAATAATATAATACAAGGGGATGTTAGAGTATATTACATCATTTGGATCATGTAAATGTACCACCCTTGGTACATAACTAGAGTAGGAAGTTACTTTAGAGTAAAGTAAAGTAGTTACTTGATGAAGAAGTAATAAATGCACAAGTGTCAATGTGCAAGTTGTAAATGTGCAAGGTGTCCACTTGTACATCAAGATAGAGTGTTGGCCAAGGAATATATATTTCTATATAAAAGGCCTCATAGTGTATGTTAGATATAGAAGTGAGATAGCAATAGTTACTTCTATAGTGTAGTATATATATATTGGTGATGGAGTAAAATGTAGTACTATAATCATAAGTTACCGGAGTGTCCATTTCCTCCATTATGTTGCATTGTAATATTCATATCATTTCTAGTTATAGCATATTTTAGTATTGTACCAAAATCCCATTACTACTCATCTCAGCATAGCTTAGATATTTTGATTGATTACTCTTGTATCATTAAAAGCTAACATTTTTCTCACAAAAACAAATCATCTTCCAATTTCTCAAAAGGTTGCATCCTTTTGTCAAAGGTTATGCCCTTTTCCTCTTATTAATTTTCCATTATGTTTCAAAGGCCTAAAATCCCTTTGATTCTAAATTTCAATTTCATTCCATTATGTTTCAAAGGCCCAAATTTCCTTTGATTTCCAAATTTTAAAAGCACAAATCCATTCAATTATGTTTCAAAATCTTAGACTTTCTTAGAAAAGGTGTCATTTATTTGGCTAAAACCACATTTCCAATTAAAAATATCTTAAAAAATACACTATTCATTTGGTTGTGTTTTCCAAAACCAACATTTCCAATTAAAATCTCTTAAAAAAGGTGACATTCATTTGGTTAGGTTTCTCAAGATCTTAGTCTAGCAATTTACTTTCCATACCTAACATAGACATTTACTTTCCATGCCTTGCATAGCAATTTTATTTCCATGCTTAGCATAAACATTTTATTTCCATGTCCTTAGCCTATAAATTACATTCACATGCTCTTAGAATAAAATTTTTCATTTTTGTGCTCTTAGTATAGGTATTTACATTCCCCTATCCTTATATTAGATACTCATTTCCAAACTCCTAGCTTAGATATTCATTTCCATGTCTCTCTATTAGACATTCCCTTTCACATACTCCTAGCATAGATTTAGAATAGCAATTTACTTCACATTCTCTTATCCTAACAATTTAATTTCACATGCTCCTAGCATAGACATAGTCTAGAAATTTATTTCCATGCCTAGCATAGACTTAGCCTAGAAATTTACTTCCATACCTAGCATAGACATGTCTTCACAATTTACTTTCCATTCCTAGCATATACATAGCCTAGAAATTTACATTCCATGCCTAGCAAATAAAGCCTAGTAATTTACTTTCCATGCCTAGCATAGATATAGCCTAGCAATTTACTTTCAATGACTAGCATAGAATTAGCCTACCAATTTACATTCATATGCTCCTATAATACCCATAGCCTAGCAATTTACTTTCTATGCCTAGCATAAACATAGCTTAGTAATTTACTTTCCATGCCTAGCATAGGCATATCCTAGCAATTTAATTTCCATTCTAACATAGACATAGCCTAGACATTCACTTTCCATGCTAACATAGATATAGCCTAGAAATTTACTTTCCATGTCTAGAATAGAATTAGCCTAGTAATTTACTTTCACATGCTCCTTGCATATACATAGCCTAGAAATTTACTTCCATGCCTATCATAGACATATGCCTAGAAATTTACTTTCCTTACCTAGCATAGCAATTTACATTCACATGCTCTTAGCCTAGACATTTACTTTCTATACCTATAATAGACCTAACTTAGCAATTTACTTTCCATTCTTTTAGCATATATATTTTATTTCCATGCTTAGCATAGACCAAGCATAGCAATTTACATTCAAATGATCCTAGCCTAAACATTTCATTCACATGATCCTAGAATTATACATAGCCTAGCAATTTAATTTACATGCCTAGCATAGACATTTCATTCACATGCTCATCGCATAGACATAGCCTAGCTTAGACATTTCATTTCCATACTCTTAGCATATGTATTGCTTCAGATAGCAGTTTTTAATTTCTTGTTTGATTTCTTATCTTAGAAAAGGTGTCACTCCAAAGAGAAAATTTACTTTCTTGTGTAATCCTATCAACGAGGATTTAAAAAAATTTGTACATTCACCATCAAAAATAATAAAAATACAAAAACAATAACAATAATATAAACAAAAAAAAAAACAAAATCAAAACTATACATCAACAATATATTTTGCACTTCATATTTCTTTGTCTCGATTCCTTTTGTTTTATTTCTTCCTCTAGTTATCGGTCAATGTTGTATGGTTATGCTTCAAATGGTGACATACCTTTGATTTGGTTCTATTTCTTCTCTTTTTTCTTCCTAAATTCTTCGGTCCCGTGTCAATGTTGTATGGTCATGCTTCAAGTGGCTACACAAATTTGATTTGGTTATATTTTCTTCTTTTCCTTCCTCTCGCTACTTATGTTTATTTCCTATCAATGATGTGTGGTCACACTTCAAGCATCTACATACATTTGATGGGTTACATTTCATTCTTTTTCTCTCTCTTCTACGTTTTATTTTTTTTTCTCCTTCTCTTTCCACTTTCCATCCATTTCACACGTTCACTTTTGATGCTCTTCCATCACAATTCACATCCATCATTTGTATTGATACCACAAAACATTAGCAACTTTACTTTGCACTCATATCAATAATAAATATTCATATGCTTTAGAGTTAGTTTTCTTGCTACATGCATAATCATTGGATAATTTTACTTATATTCTATCTCAATCAATGACATGCTAAGTTGCATTAGTTTCATCATAACTAGTTTTATTGCATATAATCATGTTGTCATCATCATCATTATGCTCTCATGTCTTGTATCATGTTAAAAATAACATGCATATACTCACCCTTCCAGGTGCATACATATCCACATAGAAAAGTAACAATGAAGAGTTAAACACACACTCATTAGAACAAAGGTTGTGATGCCAAATCTTATTTTTAGGATACTGGGTAATAAAACTCTTTCTATGGTTTGATTATTTTTAGTTTATTTAATCAACCTTTATCTAACATTATAAAATTATAAAGAACTTCAAGGCTTCCCCTTGCTGACATGTGTCCTTTCATGACTAACAACACATTTCAAATATTATGTAAATATTGAGCATAGGAAGGACAACACCTTACGTACACTATCCACCTAGCTAAATTCACCTCACTCATCCTATTATTTGCATGATTAAAACCTAAGTACTGACAAAAGGATAAGATAAAATAAATAACCAAGAGAAAATGCAAAAAAAAACACCACAAAAAGAAACAAAGAGAATTAGGCATTATCAAAAAGTTTGAATTCCTAAGGTCCTCAAGTCTATAGATCATGGGGCTAATGTTCATCAGGGTTATAGATGCCTATCTGGAAGTGAAGCATATCTTACAAATTGTGGCATGTATATCATATTAGTGACCTTATTTTGTATAGAACACTATGTGCTTGTGGATAATCTAGCTTAACCTACCTAGTTTACAATTTATTAGTCCAAATTCACTCAAAATGGATAAATGAACATCACTTTACACACACTATTCCATGATAGACTTAAGCTTAGTTAGGATAATAAAAATTTCTATAGGATATTGATCGACTACTAGATGAGTGTGATTTTTCAAACTATGGTGTTCAAATCCCTTGAAATTCTTCTGACATCCACACTTTCTGGAACAAAAAAATAGATAATATCATATCTAGTTTTACCAAAATACAAGTGTACTCTTTACTAGTACTTCATATCATCTTCATTTAGTTGTTAACTTAAATTGCTACACTCAATATTCATAGACATTTTCCAAATTTTCATCCATCATTTGCATTGTCTATCAACCCATATTTACTTTGCATTCATAACATCTATTGCACATTTTATTGTATCATATGCTCATGGTATTTTAGGAGACTACTTATCATTGCTTAATTCACCCTCTTTAATATTACTCAAATATTATTGCATGTATTTTAAAGTACATCTACATAGTCATCATTATACATACAATTCATTCATTATCAACATACATTGTCATACATCTACATCATTTCATACATCTATAAAAATATACATCATAATCACATATTCATATCTATGATATATCGATACACAAACACATTCATACATCCACACATATAATCAATACTATATATCACATATCAAAAGTTCACATGGGCTATAATATATGTCATATTGCATCTATCAACCATATCTCGCATACATACACACACTACATCAAAAATACAAAATTATGGCATAATTGCCATCCTAAAATTACATCAACCTTACTACTCATTGGAAGTCTCTCCACTTTACTTATAACCACCAAGAGGATCCTCAACCCTCCTATCTATTACATCTATGCTATACCTTAGGATAAATATCTCGGCCTATGATGCTATGGGTTCCACTACTCGAGGAACCGTCAAAACCATCGACGGTACACTTTGATTGTACTGTAATTATATGTGATATTGAGAGCGAGGCCATGGATTTGAATATGATGGAAGGGATATGCCCTATCACATCAATGTTAACTCCAACTGAACCATATTCACACTCTGATAGGTATACATGGCCTACAGGTCATCTCATAATTGTTTTAACCTTTATATATCAACACCTTGTGGTATCAAAAGCTCCATCTCCTCCTGTAGATCTCATTACCTCCAACTCTTTTTGTAATTGAGTAGCCTCTTCTATGACCTCATCCTTCTTATCTACTACTACCATAAAATCATCCACCACTCCATCTCTCCCAAGTACTAGAGAGGATCTCTCCATCATCCAACCCATGACTTGACTCTCCCAGTGTACTCTCTCTTCCAATAATCTGCTCATATTGTCTATTATGGTATCCCTCATAGTGTAGGTATTGTTCCTATTCACTATTGTTGTTGCTAACTACTCCTATAACCACTACCTATCTTCTAGTGTGACATCCCTATCTATTACCATTTATACCTGCTCTATGGTTCAAGCGATATCTCTACCAACCATCTAGCCCTCCACCTATTGCACCTTATCCTTGAGTAGCTAGCATCTCTTGTAAACTAATCATGTAATAAAAAAATTTCACCTATGGTCTTGTTGCCTCATTCATAGACATACCTAATGCATGATCAATGGGTACACCTATTACCTCATATATCAACATGTATATAACCTCACCCATTGGCATTGTGTCACATATGAAAATACCTCCTACCTCATCCACCCTCACACTATATTGGTCTATACCTAAGTGATGCCTCATCTCATCCATTCGTTCTTGCAAATGATGCCTAAGTGACTCATCATACTTATCCTCCTCTTGAATTGAATCTATATCAACATCGATTACCATAGCTTGAATCCCCCCCTTCTAACTCTACATATTTTAATGCCATCTACATACCTCATATGGTCCATCATAATCCTAAGGTTACCTCTCTCATTACCTCAAAAACATCCATCACTCCTACACTAAGCTCCTATATCTAAGTTGTCTACCATGCATCAAACTCTAGCATAGTACTTACATCATCCACATTAGGTATAGCTATAACCTCATCTAATATAGTATCCAAAAAATTTTCTCTCATTCATGCTCCATGATCTCATCTCATCGTCCATATCACAACTAGTAGATCTAGTACTCCTTATCATAGGCCAAATTGGAATAACACCCTCGAGTATAGGAAGAACTCCACCTAACTTACATACTGGCCAATCACTCATCTATCCCATATAACTTGTGCAAACTCCACCATATATTACATCCATAAAAGTTCCCCTCTCCATGGCCACTAAAAACTATTTGCTATAACCAAGCCATACAACTTCCTTTAGTGGTACAACTCATCACCCTCATGAGATCGCCTTCCTAATACCTCTCTATAATTCCACCATCACAATGCATATTGCACATCCTCACTTATTAGTGTATTGTATCGCTCCAAATTTTTTGCATCCCTACCTTCAGGCTATTGGATCCGTGCCCGAAAGGAGGATGGGAAAAGGATGATGCGGTACCTCGGACGAGAGGACTTTGCGAAGGTCCCGCCTCTCAAGGGAGGTGCATTTTGGTGATTTGTCGACGGATGGTGGGTTCACCAGGAAACATTTGGCGGCAGTTTCCATGCCTAGGTTTTGGGAATGTGTTTTAATGGGTTCGTTTTATCCTTTAAACATTCATCCTAGGTTTGGCCGAATGATTCTAACTTAAACTACATGAAAATGCAATTTAAATGAATACGATAAACAGATCGAAAGCAAAAAAATAGAGAATTTGTAGGAGGCTAATGGAGATTACCCGATCCAGGATGTCGATGAAGTTTCGATGCTTGAAGTAGTCCGGATCATCCGGGATTCGACAAAATCACCGCAATCTGTCGAATCATCTAGAATCCGATAGGATCGTACGAGACAGACGAGAATCGTCTCGAGATCCGACGAATTCGTCAAACGAATTCGTCGAAAACCACAAAGCAGAGAACAGATGCAAAATACAAGCAATTCTACTATGCAAAATAGAGGCAAAATATGCTAAAGAACAAGGTGAATACTAAGCAATAATTCAAAACAGAAAGTAAAACAGATCATTGCATTATGATGGCAAATCATGAATTTAATGTGCAATCTAAACTAGATGGGTGAACTCCAGATGCAAAGTAGAATAAAAACTAAATAAATGATCTGATTTATAGCATAAAATGACAGAGAGAAAAGAGAGAAGAGCAAACTTCGAGCACCGATTGCCTCGATGTATCTTTGCGGTCGAGATCATCTCGCATCAGTACGAGATCGTCCCTAATTTGACAGGATCGCCTCCGATCTTGACAGGTTCATCGGCTGCGATAGGTGCTTGCTCCGGCTGAAAACCAGTGATATACCTACAATAAAATTACTATAGGAATAGTGCAAAAAGCAAATTTGAGAAGTTCTAGCACATAGGGAGTCGATTTGCATAAAAATTCAGCGAGGGGTTGGGGAGGGAAAAGTCTTAGAGTTAAATAGGCTTAGGGAAAGTTGTTGGGAGGTTGGAGATCTTCCCAATTTGGGAGATCTCCAACGGGGAAGAGGTCCCAACGGCGCGGACACGCTTCTACCCGGATTGGAGACCCGTTGGAACGAGTCTAATTATGAAAATGCAGTTTTGCGACGAAATCGTCTGGACGTCCTAGTCCAGACGAAATCGTCAAATCTGGGGCGATATCGTCTGATCGGCGACGATATCGTCCAACGGTCAAAACAACTCCTAAAAATGGCACGGAAAAAGGGGAAACGGGTTTCTCGGCGGTTAACGGGCGGTTTGGGAGGTTAAATTTGAATTTAAATTTATTTACTAAGGTGAATGTAATTATTCCAATTTGACTGCG
Organism: Wollemia nobilis; assembly: GCA_028583015.1. Taxonomy (NCBI): domain Eukaryota; kingdom Viridiplantae; phylum Streptophyta; class Pinopsida; order Araucariales; family Araucariaceae; genus Wollemia; species Wollemia nobilis. The sequence continues at coordinate 12,660,993 of JAQPPZ010016436.1, read as the reverse complement.
CCAATTTTAGGGTGCTACATTTTGCCCCCTCTTTAGCGAATTTTCCGAAGAAAATGCGTTAAAGATGAGTTCTTCTCGATCTACGAGAAAGCAAAAAATTATTCCCATTTTTAGGCGACGATTCTTGGTCGAATCGTACGACAGCTTACTATGGTGCCCCCTCCGTGTTTTTACCCAAATCGAACGTTTGAGGTAAAAACGCGAAAAAGAAAAAATTAATTTGAATTATTTTTGAATGAAATTATGTTTGATATATGATATGTTTTTGATCATATGACTTGTGTTATGTGATACTTATGATGCTTTTTATGTTTGATGTAATTGATTGATTTGATTGATGTAATGATTTTATTGATGATTCATGTAATTATGTCGTTTTGGAAAATATTATAACTTGGATGTCATGCTATAAATATTTTAAATGAAATAATCTGATGTAACAAATTGATTGGTTGTAATGAAATGTAAAAATAAAAAGAGATTTCTAACAATAATTTCAAAGGACATTGTCGCTATTATAGACCATTTCATGGAGTCGTCTGCTCACTCGGTCGTCAAGCTAGTCCCAGGATAGAAATATTGTTAAAAGAAAAGAGTGCTTAAGAGACTGTCTTAAGACTTTGTTGTGATAATGCAAATGATGATGATGATGGTTTGCTTTCAGATTTCCATGAAAATATTATGCATGAAATATTGTAAAATAATTTTTGCTAGGCATAAATTCCTAAGTGTGATAAAATTGTTGAATAATTCCTTAGGAATTATACCGTCATTGCAAAATTGGAGGTTGACATAATGACATGAAATAATGAAAATGTGCATTCTTTTGAAAAGCAAAATTTGTGTAATATGAAGTCATATGTTTTGTATGATTTTTGATAAATTGGGAAAAAAAATTGTTACAATGGTTTGCGCTAGGCATAGAATATGTAGGTATAGACTTATACCATCATCGCGAAAATCCAAAAAAGGATAGTTTTATTGCATGATTGATTTTTGATGAACCAGAAAATATGATAATGAGGACTTGCGCTAGGCATAAAATTCCAATTTTGGTTTTGAAACTATACCATCGTTGCGAAAGTCAATCAGATATGTATATTTTTAATTGTATATTTTTGAAAGAAATTGTTGATTTTTCTATTATATAGTTGTCTTTGTGGTAAACAACTGTACTTGATTTATTCCAAACAAGTTGCAAAGATAATATTTCAAAGTATTTTGAAGACAAAAGTTAGATTTATAAGGAATCCCATGTGCATAAGTGAATTCATTGCCAATCTTGATTTATCATAATGATAGACAAAATCTCTCAAATACAAATGTGTGTGCAATTGCATTGTTCATTTACCAGTTTTGAGCAAGATACTATGATACAAGTGATTTGAAGAAACCAAATAAGTGTTCATTAACCATGATGTAGATGCATATAACCATATTAGACTACTATGTAGATCGGATTATCAAGAGCTAGCTAATCCATAAGCGAGACATAGGTCTATACAAAAGAAGGTCGCTAATGTGACGGACATATCGCCACGCTAGGAGTTACCCAAGGCCAAGCAGGTTGGGCACAAACCACCTGTTATGGGGCTTACCTCACAGTTTTCGAATAATTGAGGATTCCAGGGATTCAAGCTCATCAACCCTTCTTTTCTTTTCAAAGGGTAGGGAAAGGGATTTTATTGCTTTCTTGCTTGCTTTTGAATTTTGCTTATTTTTTTCTTTTTGTATTTCTTTTGCTTGATAATGCTTGGAACATTGCTGAAATAACATTTTTCTTTTCTCTTTTTTTCTTGAATTTTTCTTTTCTTTTTCTAGGGATACTTGCTCGGATTAGCTGTAGAGCAAGGGATTTTTATTACGGGTAGGGGTGAGCTTGTCCTTTTGCTAATTCTCAAAGATTCTAGACCGTGTGCATGATAGGATAGCAGGGGAAACTTTTCACTCAAGAAATCGGTTCTACTATGTAGCAAAACATGGAAATTACAAATATAATCATTTTATTGTGAAAAGATGTGCTTGGTTTAAGTAAATAACAAGATCAATTCTCTATGCTCAAACTTTATTTAATTGAATTTTGTGAACTTTGATATAAGAGAGATTAGTAATCATGCCAGATAAAATCAAGATATTTATTGTTGTGATTGTGCAAGTGAGGGATGCTAAATAAATGCTAATTTTATCCAAAATAAGTTGAAACATATAATTGCAATAATTGTAAGAAAATAATGATTTTGAGAAAGTTTTGAGAATGTTGACTCTCTCTTTCTTCTGTATATTGTTTTGGTTTCGAAAGAGTCAAGCATATAGTTGTTTTTGGATTTTTATGTTGATTTTTGTTTTGAGCAAAAGGAACTTTACAAGTGCTTTAAATAAATGCAATAGATATTTTTGAAGATTTTTGAAGATTTTATGAATGTTTTTGAGGTTTTTGGATATAAATTGAAAGAAATACAAGATAATGATTTTGAACAAATATATACATGGATGAAATGACCAAATTTATGCATAATAACGTTTGAGATGCAAAATATTCATGGGTTCTTTAAGTTCTTTACCATCTAAGGTAGATAATTTATATGCTCCTGATTCAAATTTTGCAGTAATGATGTATGGTCCAAGCCAGTTGGGCTCAAATTTACCTTTAAGTTCCTTAGTTGCATTAGTATTTTTTTTTGAAGATTTTGAGGATTTTGATTTTTTTTTGTATTTTGATTTTAATTTATGAATTGAAATTGGTGGTATATACAAGATGATCTATATACACTATACAAGGTTATTTGAGTATAGCATGTCTAAGGTTGCTTCAAAATCAAAGGAGGTTTTGAAGGATAATCTGGTTGAGGTGAAGGTAAGAATAGAAGGTGATGAATAAAAGGTAGTGATAACAAAAGCTTTGTTATAATGTAGAATAATGTAGCAAAAGATTTGACTTTTATATGTGGAAAATTGATCATGTTACAAAATAAAATGTCAAAGATATAAGAAAGTTCTTCATTCTTATTATTATATTCCAAGTTTTGATAAGATGGAGAAAGTATATGTGAAAGATATGCATGAGTGTTATTTGGTAAACAAGGATGATCATATATGGATGAAGAAAAGTGATGGATAGAAGATAATTGTGACAATAGAGAATGTATAGAACTTGATGTTTCAATCGTTAAATATTCTTCAAATGGTTTTGGGTCACCATGTATGGTAACAATTTTATTTGCAAGTTCAAACTTCAAACATTGGTGAAGAGTGGAAGGGAAAACCCTCATCGTATGAATCCAAGGACTCTGGAGAAGTAGGTTGTAAGGTGAAGGACAATATCCTACATAGAATAAAGTATCCAGGATCTTGGATCCAATATTAAGGGGAAGAATTATAGTACCTTGAGGTTCTTGAATTTCATTGTTAAAAGATTTTATAATAACATTTGATTCATTAATATCTTCTTCCTTTAATTTGAGTTTTTGGAATAATTGATAAGTGCATAAATTAAGAGAGGAGTCATTATCTACCATGATAGCTTTAACAGGTGTTTCTTTACTAGATCCGATAATGTAAATATAGGGGTCTTCTTGTGGAGTAGAGGAAGGAATATCCTCATCATAGAATGAAATATGGTTAACCTCAAGAGGGTTTACACCATTAATTATGTTCTTAGAGAAAATATGATGAGGAACAAATTGTTGGCTAGGTATTTTGAACAAAATTTCCTTGTGATAAATTTGTAATACTTCTAAAAGGGATATCTTTGCTTGAGGATTAATCACTTGTTGTTGATTATCAAAGTGGATTTCAGATTGAGATTTTGATTCTAAAGATGAGCTTTCTATGCTTACATTCCATTTTGGATCATTCTCTAGAGCCAAAGATAGTTTTGAAGGTTGGTCAAATGAGGAATCCATATCTTGAATATCGGATTGAGTTGATTGAACTTGAGGTTGCTCATTTGTAGTTTTTGTTACAATATTAATAATATCATCATGATGGGACACATTAACATGCAATATTTGATTGGTTTCTTGTTGTTGATAATTGAATAGGGGTTCTTGGGAGATCTCCATGTCTTGATTGATTATTGGTATTTGTTGTGTAGGAGTTTGATAGTTTACTGGAGATTTATAATCAGTTGTAGATTGTAATTCCTTTATATTAAAAAGATCCTTATCAATCAAATCTTGAATTGCACATCTTAAATCTTTACAATTTTGTGTCATATGTCCATCTACTCTATGATATTCACAATGTAGCTCAGGTTTAAACCAATCTGATGTGGTATCGGGGTTGTCTTATGGAAGGGAGTTCAATCCTATTTGTGTCAAGTAAATACTTGAGAATTATATCCATTGGTTGATTAAGCTTAGTAAATTTACGTGATGAAGGTTTTTGAGAGGTTTTTGATAAATGCCTTAGGAATTTCGTCATAAAAGGACCTAATGGTTTCTCACCTCTACTTTCTTTATTATGGGTAGAATGATGACGGGAAGATTGCGATGTAGGAGGTGAGTGCATGGTAGAATTGGAAGAATAAGTATTTTCTTGTTGAAATGGATGTGTTGTATTGAAAGAAGAGTTTTGAAAAGGTGGAGGAGGATTATATGTGGATTGATAGACATAATATGGATATATGGGAGAATAGATAATATCATTATGAAGAGGATTGGCAAAGGGATTGTCTTGTTGGGTTATGGATGAAAAATAAGAAGAGTGTGATGGAGGTGGTGTTGAATAGGGATGAGGTTGGTCATAATCAACAAATGTATTTAGCTGAATTCTTCCAACATTACTGATGGACTCATATTGATTTGAGTAAAAACTCATGGTTTCTTTAGTACTTCTAAAAGTAATATTTAGCATCTACTATTTAGGATTGAATATAAAACATACAAACTTGAAATGATGATTTTGTTTTTGTTTTTCTTGTATATATATATTTTTTTGTTTTTGTTTTCAAAAGGTTATGATGCATTCACGTCGGGTTCACCAAAATGTATCGCTCCAAATTTTTTGCATCCCTACCTTCAGGCTATTGGATCCGCGCCCGGAAGGAGGATGGGAAAAGGATGATGCGGTACCTCGGACGAGAGGACTTTGCGAAGGTCCCGCCTCTCAAGGGAGGTGCATTTTGGTGATTTGTCGACGGATGGTGGGTTCACCGAGGAAACATTTGGCGGCAGTTTCCATGCCTAGGTTTTGGGAATGTGTTTTAATGGGTTCGTTTTATCCTTTAAACATTCATCCTAGGTTTGGCCGAATGATTCTAACTTAAACTACATGAAAATGCAATTTAAATGAATACAGTAAACAGACTGAAAGCAAAAAAATAGAGAATTTGCAGGAGGCTAATGGAGATTACCTGATCCGGGATGTCTGATGAAGTTTCTGATGCTTGAAGTAGTCTGGATCATCTGGGATTCGACAAAATCGCCTGCAATCTGTCAGAATCATCTGGAATCTGACAGGATCGTCTGAGACAGACAGAATCGTCTCAGATCTGACGAATTCGTCAAACGAATTCGTCAGAAACCTGCAAAATAGAGAACAGATGCAAAATACAAGCAATTCTACTATGCAAAATAGAGGCAAAATATGCTAAAGAACAAGGTGAATACTAAGCAATAATTTAAAATAGAAAGTAAAACAGATCACTTGCATTATGATGGCAAATCATGAATTTAATGTGCAATCTAAACTAGATGGGTGAACTCCGGATGCAAAGTAGAATAAAAACTAAATAAATGATCTGATTTATAGCATAAAATGACAGAGAGAAAAGAGAGAAGAGCAAACTTGAGGCACTGATTGCCTCGATGTATGCTGCAGTCGAGATCGTCTCGCATCAGTACGAGATCGTCCCTAATTTGACAGGATCGCCTCCGATCTTGACAGGTTCATCGGCTGCGATAGGTGCTGGCTCCGGCTGAAAACCAGTGATATACCTGCAATAAAATTACTATAGGAATAGTGCAAAAAGCAAATTTGAGAAGTTCTAGCACATAGGGAGTCGATTTGCATAAAAATTCAGCCAGGGGTTGGGGAGGGAAAAGTCTTAGAGTTAAATAGGCTTAGGGAAAGTTGTTGGGAGGTTGGAGATCTTCCCAATTTGGGAGATCTCCAACGGGGGAAGGGTCCCAACGGTGCGGACACGCTTCTGCCCGAATTGGAGACCCGTTGGAACAGAGTCTAATTATGAAAATGCAGTTTTGCGACGAAATCGTATGGACGTCCTAGTCCAGACGAAATCGTCAAATCTGAGGCGATATCGTCTGATCGGCGACGATATCGTCCAACGGTCAAAACAACTCCTAAAAATGGCACGAAAAAAGGGGAAACGGGTTTCTCGACGGTTAACGGGCGGTTTGGGAGGTTAAATTTGAATTTAAATTTATTTACTAAGGTGAATGTAATTATTCCAATTTGACTGCGCCAATTTTAGGGTGTTACATGTATATGCCTCATGGAATATACCCCTTGGCCTCACCATGGTTATGTGCTCCTAATTCCATGCCTACAATAGCAAGTTTCTAGTCAATTATGAATGTTACATCATCTTCAAAGCATGAAGTTCCCTATAGGTCTTTGCTAGTAAGGCTAGCCCCCATGCAAATTGGATCTTATGCTCCAATATATCACACACTATGCCAATAATATTCTAGGATAAGTTAACCCCTAAGGTATTTTACAATGCATAACTTGCAATTAACAACATCATCATTGCATGTCTATTCGAAAACATCTTACTCTTCTAGTAAGTGTCATAAGGTACTCCTTCCTTGTGATCCATTGACTCCCATTTGTCTTTGAATGCTCTTTGTAGTATCCCATATCATTGATACTTATTTTTTATTTACATAATCATCATTGCATCTACTAGAATATGATATATCTAATATATGTCCTCTAAGGTGATCATCATTTCCCCCATTGGGAAATAGAGAGTGTTCATGTTTGGGTCCCATCGCTTGCACAATACTAAAATATAGACATGATTCATATGCATAGTCAGTATCTTCCCTAGTCCATAAAATATTACATTCCAGAACCACTCTCCTTCTATCGACAACCATACCTACCTCAAATCATCCAAAAATGGATAAAATCAGGTGAGAAAGTGCATTGCTCCCGCATTGTACATTGCTCTTGACGAAGGTAGGGGTCTTCCTCGTTTTCCCTTTCATAAGTGCGAAAGGGGTAGGTGGAGTTGGCTCGCCCTGCTAGAGGAGCCTTGCGCTCTGGATTTGTCCTATTGTTTCTGACAATGGGAGGGGCAATGGAGGGATGACATACTCTTGCAGCCTCGCCTCATGGACCCTATGTTCTAGCACTTCATCACGTGGTGGCCACTCGTATCGAGCTTCTAAGGGAGATTTCCCATTTATGTTGAGTGCCATGTGTAAGGACTCCTCCTGAAAGGGTCTATGTTGGACGGGAGTGCCCCTCGAATGGGTGCCCCTATAGTCCCATTCTGAGATGCCATGATGTGGACTCTCTTGTGGGCCCGACCGCCAAGGCGGAATGGCCAAGTCCTTGGGACTATAGTGAAGGTGACTTGTGCCCCCTTGTACACTCTCCGTAGCTTCCACCCTTGCTTGGGCTTGGCTATGGGTGTACACCATGGTGGTATCTCTCTACAAGCTATGTAGGTTTTTATCTCTTTTATGATTTTTATGATTTTTTTTTTTGCTACACTAAACAAAAAATATTACACACGCAAAGAGATGATTATCTCATTTAAAGATTGAAAGTGTGCCCTAGACCTAGTTTAGTGTGTTTTGATTTTGTTTTGAAAAATTTTGTAAAGAACGTTTAAATGTAAAATGATGGCTCTTATGACTCCCATAGATGGTCGCCCCTTCGATATACCATTGCCAGGCTGATATACCAACCTCTCTATATACCTGCCCTTACGTGAGGGAAACTATAGGTACGTGAGAGCAGATGGTATGTGGAACATAGGCAGTACAGAAGTGGGGTCACCCTATTTTTGACACCTACCATAGAAGACTTATCCTCGTGCATTGGGAATCACCCCAACTACACTTAATCAGTTTTCTTTAGGATTTACGTCTAGCAACAGTAGCGATCGGTGTTTATGAATGCAAAATTCAAGCCAAGGTGGTGATGAAATCCATTGTTGGTCTTGATCAAGGGCTGGGGTTTTACAACCAGATCCTTGGTGTTTATGTTGCGACGTGATGTGTGGGGTTCTTTTTATTTTACAAAAATTGAAACAATCAAGAAGTAAAGGAAAACTTTCCAAGCAAGCGAGTAATCTAGAAACAAAGAAATTGAAGACAAAAATTGACAGGGAAAGTTCAGAATCCTTACCTCTTCTCTGCCCAAATATGTCGGTTCTGAGTTTTTTCCCAAAACCACACAGACATAAATTCATCCCAGGTGGGAACGAATTATAGTACTGGATTCATCACAGGGTGGGACAAATTCCCATTCACCCCTGGGTAGGATGAATTCGAGCTCTGTATTCGCATTAGGATGGAACGAACAACAGTCAACGTATGAAACTTAGTACCTGCAAGCAAAATGACCAAGTTTCAATCAGATCCCTAATCTTAAAAAATAGAGGACTAGGTCCCACCATGATCGCCACTGAAAGCACGAGGATACGGAAGCAAAAAGGAAAGCAAATAAGCGATGCGAATCGAACTTAGAATGAACGCTAAATCCTACAAATTAAAAGTGCTTGAAAAGAGGGAAAGCATGAACGAATCAAAATATTTGAACAAAAGCCAATAAATAAGACAACCCTTTTTATTGATATTGTTTCAATATTCAGTTACAATGTGCTTCCTCCCTTTCCAAGGGGGCTAGGAGCATTAAACATGTGTTCTAGTCACATCCATGTGTGCCATTCCTTCTTTCGCGTGCCCACATGTAAAAGTGGGCAGACCAAACATCGCCACCACTCATGTGGATGATTCTTGGCTCCTCGCTACTCCTATGAGGTCTAGATATTGCATTCAAAGAAACAAGGAGCAGTCAATAGCACATGCGGATGAAACAAAGCATGCGATCCCCAAGCCTACGATAAGCGAATGAGAAAAATGAATTAAAATATAATTAAAATGAATCCAAATGCTCTAAAAATTTTACAGGGACATCAAGACATCACCGAGAGGGCACTGCAAAAGTAACAGTCAAAAAATTCCTCACCAATTTGAATTCGCTTCGGGGCGGGACTAATTCACCTACAACAAAACACCGAAATGGTACTGCCCCAAATGTCCTGCCTAGAAAGATCCAAAAGACCTGCAAAATTGGGGTTAGCTAATTGGGGGCATTTTGGAAAGACCCGGATGGTCATATTTTCCCAATTTGGCCTTCGTCAGTAGGAATTTGATAATGCTACCTGCAAGTTAGTGAAAGCGAACGAAGATAGAAACATGATCAAAATTGCTCAAAACAAGACGACATTTAAATGACAACCTATCTAAGCATCATAGAACTGAATGCAAAAATGAAAGAAAGTAGATCTATCATATATTTCCCATCACTCCGAAGAGGGGCGATTAGGACTGTAGCAGTGTAGGAGGGGGGCACCCATGGGGCAGGCCGCCCGTCGTTTAGGGCTTGATTTCGGTACCAATCCACAAGGTATGGGTCAAAAACCTCTTGTGGGGTATTGTCAAAAAATTGGTTGGGATATTGTGACAAAATTTTGGGTTTGGTTCTATATTTTTGCTTCCAATAACCACCCTATGACCTCTTCTCCAAAAGAGATCAAGGATGTGAAAGGCACAACTCAAAGGGGAATAGGTGTGGAAATAAAATGATAGCACTTCGTTGCTCCAAAATGCTCCTTCTCTCTGTATATTGGGGTGAGGAAACTCACCCATTTATAGATCTGGAGGTCTCTTGAAATGGGCATGCAGATGCACCATTTGGTAATCATGCCTTCCCAGGGGAGGGGGGAGATTCCTCCCTGAATAGGGACTTCATGACTGCCCTTGTAATAGCCTCTAACGCTCGAAAACGCTCACCCACACTCCCATGCAATGAAGGAAGTGTTAAGTGGTGGATCTGAGCTACCATTTGTCAAGATTTGACTTTTTTCTCATCAAACCTGCAATTCGCCCCACCCTGGAGCGAATTTGGAATTCGTACCGGGGTGGGGCGCATCCCAGTTTGAATCCATCCCTGGGTGGGACAGATATTGAGCAAAGTGCTTGAAGGTGCCAAATTGATTTTTGACCTTCCAAAACTATTTTCAGAGTGGTTAGGACCATTGTTTAACCTCTGGGGGCTGCCCTTGGGGCTGTGTGTGTCAATGCGATCAGTGTTTGCGGTCACATAATCAGATTGGTGTTGTTTTGGTGTCTATAGTAGTTTCACCTTTTTCACTTGCAACCATTCATCAAATTAATAATTTTATCATCATTCATCCACCAAGCAAGTTCCATTGCATCAAAAAACAAATGTATATTTGCATGGAATCGTATGAATCTATACAATCTATACATTCATATGGATCCATGTTAATCGTAATCAAATGGTGTATCTAGGTACCCATTTGCCCAAAAACACCCTCCCACAAACATTTGCCAAAAAAAATCCTTAAAATAAAGTAAAAAAACTCATATACATACATGCATGTATACTAAAAATGCATTCCATGTCAATCAAGCACAACCATTACACCAACATGCATTCACCCAACCCATTTCTTCTATTTTTCCCATGCAATGCTAACCATTCTACGCTTTTCTATGGTTTCATTTTGGTATAAAATCATTCCCTAGGTTTCATATTAAAAATTTTCATGCACAAAATCCAACATAAATATGTACTTACCACCATTGCACATCCTCCAATACTAACACTTGATGTGCCTCCTACGATTTTTCTCCTTCACCTCTACAATCCAACAGTGATCTGCTTTGGAAACTCATGCTCACACCTCTCTCCCTCTCACTTCTCCTTCACACAACATAAATGATAAATGTGCCTTGTGAATACACTTATATAGCATGTTCCACTTTATTCATAGGGTAATATGTGAATGTTTTGATTTGCACCTTAATGTGCAAATACAGTTTTCAGGCCACAAATGGTGCCCATGCACTTCCCCATTGCCATATTTATTAAAAAATTTCATTTTCTTCAATTCTTCCATCAATTTTTTATCTTATCAAGTGATTGGTCACCATATTCTACTTCTTCTAGCATCAACTTATCACTTGAGGGGGTAGACATTCAACAATCAAATCCACCTTGCATGTTATCAATAATTAAATACTCAATCTTAGAAATTGTGTTTGTCCAAGAAGTTTTCTTAAGACTATTATAAGCCCTCATCTACTAGGGAAAATAAAAGTGAAATTTCTCTTCTTAATCAAAACTCTAATTCAATCAGATTTGGTATGTTATATTATAGTAGATACATGTTTTTTCATGTGTGGATACTTTCTCTTGGCCATCAATGATCCCACTAAAGAAACCATGGGCATGCCTACCTATGGTTGATTGGTTTACCAAGTCAAACCAAGCTTAAAAGATTATCTAAGGTAAATATTCAAAGATATTCATTGCTTTCATGATTGAGGCATCTTACGTTGATCATAAATCAATATGATCATACATATCCTCTTTCAAAATAATCACATGGTTTTCTAACAATACCATAATCATCCATAACCATTCATCATCATTCATCTTCTTCAAAATCAAACCACCAAACTAGTGTCATAAGATTTTGCACTACATCATGTCTTAACACAATGCAGTACAAAAAAGGATAAATGTAGGCACCTAAAAATCACACATTATCATTTCTCCCATCATCATGACTTATCAATTTATAAAACTCATAAAATTTGTATATATTAGCCTCAAAACACTATTTATTTAATAAACATAGTATTCATAAGCCCTCTTTAGCCACATAAGCCCTTTCTTATGCTTAACCCTTGGCCCCCATTTAACCATCATCCTTGCGTAACTTTGGTTAAATCTAATCTTGGTTAGAATCCACCTCATGGTCAAACACAACCTATGGTCAATCTAACTCATGGCCACCTCACCTAGTCTACTCTTTGACTAGCCTAGCCTCCATATCACCCATTTGACCTCAACTAAACTTGTGGTCAATGTAATCAAGGTTAAATTTAACCCTTTCAACACATATATCCCCATGTGCATTTAAAACCATAAATAACATTTGGAGATATTTTTCTTTCAAATTATGGGAGGCATGGTGATTCATCTTCTACCTCACCCAAGTCAAACAATATACTCATGGTTAATCCTACAATGTTTAGGAATTAATCCTTGTTTGACCTCACATTCTCCTAGGAATTAAACATCATAAATTCAATTTTAATACTTTGAGAATTACTCCATTTATGAGATATGCCACCCTATGCCACCATAGGAGACACCTCACAGGGGATATATTTTATGACACCTTAGAAGGGACACCTCATGGGATACCTTAGACCCTCTAACCTTAGAAAATTTTATAAATAGCTTACCATTTCCTCCATTTATAAACATCCCCCATTTACATGCCCATACTTTGTCAAAATCAACCTACATGCCACTTAAGCCCTCACTTATCATTAACCACTATGGAGGCCACTTAAGCCCTCTTTTTACACATTTTTTGTATTGCAAGTTTCTCTTATTTACAGATTTAGGAGGTAGCTTGGTGAGGATATGGAGTTGCAAATTCACCAACAAGACCTCCAAATCATCAAATTAAATTTCTAGAAAACAAAGTCAGATTTGCACAGAAGGGTGTGAATCAAAGAGCTCACAAATTAAGGTGTGAATCCACAAAGCAGATAATTTTTCAGCACCAAAACTTGATGAGTCCACAAAACCAGGTAAACATTCCCGTTCTACCAAATTTTAGTTATTTCATGCATTTTCATCATGTTTTGACTTAGATTAAGAGTTTTTCTATCCATATTTAAAATGTGTTTGATTGATACAAACCCCTAAACTTTCTAACAAGTTCTTATAGGGTTATGCAATTTTAGAGGATCCACATAGATAACAATAATCCATGAGTAAGAAGCCCACTCACATTGAGGAATACAAGGAGGATATATGCATTTATTTGACTAGTTCTATTCAAATACATTTTTACTTTGGGAATACCCCTAATTATAGCCATTAAAGGCACATTTTTAAAAGGATACACTCTTGTAACATCTTTTCACCATTAATTATAAAACAATGATTTTCCTAGTACTTTATTTTTGTGATCATGGTGGGACTCAAATCTATAATATCCTACTTGACCTAAAACCAAGCCATGGTCAACCTAAAAATGGTAAATCTAACGCATTCCCAAATCACCTAGTCTACTCTATGACAAGCCTAACCTCCATCTCACCCATTTAACCTCAATTAAACATGTGGTCAACCTAATCAGGGTTAACTCTAACCCTTGCTCCACACATATTCACATGATAACTTAACTTAATAAATGACTTTTAGAAAATTTTGTATTTCAAATCATGGAAGGCATGATGATTCATCTTCCATCTCATCCAAAAGAAAACATCTAACCTAGAGTCAACCTAATCAGGGTTAACCTTGATCCTTGATCCATTTCAAATCCCCATGTCATTTAAAATTATAAATAACATTTGGAGAATTTTATCTTTCAAAGCATGTGATTCATGGCGAGTCATATTCCACCTTATCCAATTCAACACTAAAATCATGGTTAATTCTACTATGGTTAGGACTTAATCCTTGCTCCACTTCATATTCTCCTAGGCATTAAAAATAATAAATGTAATTTGAAGACTTTGAGCATTAATCCATTTATGGGACATGCCACCCTATGCCACATTAGGAGAAACCTCACAAGGGACACCTCCCAAGACACCTCATAGGGGAAACCTCATAAGATACCTCAACCCCCCAACCTTGGAAAATTTTATAAGTATATTTCCATTTTCTGTATTTCAATGAACATTCATTTTACATACTAAGACTCTATCAAAATCAACCTAGAGGTCACTTCATCTCTCACTTACCATTAACCAACATGGAGGCCACTTAACCCCTCTTCTTGTACCCTTTTTGTATGGTAATTTGCTCTTATTTATAGGTTCAAGAGTTATTTCAACAAGGATATAGAGTTCCAACTACATCAACAAGTCCTCCACATCACCAATTTTAATTTCTAGAAAATATAGTTAGATTCACCCAAAAGGATACAAATAAAAGCACTCACACCTTATGGTGTGAATCTACAAAGTAGATAAATTTTTTAGCACCAAAATTTTGCCAAAGTTAACAAAACTAGGTAAGTATCCCTGTTCTATAAAATTTTAGTCATATCATGTATTTTCATCATGTTTTAGCATAGATTAAGAGGTTTTGATTTATGAATATGAGGGCTCTAATTGAGACATCCCCCCAAATTTTTTAATAAATTTTTATAGGGTTATGCAAGTTTGAAGTACCCATGTATCTGATAGTGGTCCATGAGCAAGAAGCCCATACTCATCGATGTATACAAAAAGGACATTTGTAGTTGTTAGTTCTATTCAAAGACGGTCTCCCTTTGGGAATACCCCTAATTATAGCCCTCAAAGGTAACTTTTGTGAAAGGGTACATTTTTGTAACCCCTGTTCACCATAAATTACAAAACAATGGTTTTTATAGTACTTTATTTTTGTGATCACAATGGGACTTAAACCCACAATATCCATAATGAACTACATGGAAAAAAACTACTTTATAATTGATGGTGGAAAGAGGTTACAAGAGTATCCTTTTACAAAAGTGCCCTGTTGGAGCTACAGAATGATGTCTTCCACAAGGTAAGTTCTCTTTGAATGAAATTGATCAAACATCCACAAATGCTCTCATTATATTCCTTGATGTGAGTGGACTTCTTGCTTATGGCCTAGGTTTAGCTACATAGGTCGTTCAAACCTATATAATCCTATAAAAACTTATTAGAACATTTGGGGGTCTATTTCAATCAGAAACCTCATGTTTACAAATTAAAAAACTCTTAATCTATGCCAAAACATGATGAAATACATGAAATGACTAAAATTTTGAAGAATATGGATACTTACCTAGTTTTGTGAAATTTGGTAGAGATTTGGTGCTGAAAAATTATCTACTTTGTAGATTCACATATTAAGGTGTGAGTGCTTTGGTTCATACCCTTCTATGTGAATCTAATTGTATTTTCTAGAAATTAAAATTGATGATGTTGAGATCTTGTTAATGCAGTTGGAACTTAATATCCTTGTTGACTTGCCTTCTAAACCTACAAACAAAAGAAAATTTCCTTACAAAAAGGGTACAACAAGAGGTATTTAGTGGCCTCCATGGTGGTTAATGGAAATTGAGGGCTTAAGTGATCTCTAGGTTGATTTTGATAGATTTTGGGTATGTAAAATAAATGTTAATGGAAATGGATGAAATGACAATCTACTTGTAGACTTTACCAAGGTTAGAGGAGGTTTATGTATTCTATGAGGTGTTACCCAAGGTGTATTTTGAGGTGTCCTGAAAGGTGTCCCCTATGAGGTGTCTTCTTAAGTGGCATAGGGTGGCATGTCTCATAAATGAATTAATGCTCAAAGTCTTCAAATTGTATTTATGATGTTTAAAGCCCAAGAGAATGTACAGTGGAGCAAGGGTTAATTCATAACCATAGTAGGATTAATTATGATTTTAGAGCTGACTTGGGTGAGTTGGAAAATGACTCACCATACCTCCCATGCTTTGAAATACAAGTTTCCAAATATGATTTATGGTGTTAAATGCACATGGTAATTTGAAAAGAAGCAAGGGTCAAGGTTAACCATAGGTTAGATGTTCACTTTTGGATGAGATGGAGGATGACTCATCATGCCTCCCATTATTTGAGACATAAAAGTATCCAAAATTTATTTATGAAGCTAAATACTCATGGGGATATGTGTGGATCAAGAGTTAATGTTAACCCTAATTATGTTTAGCATAGGTTTATTTGAGGTCAAATTGATAATATGGAGGCTAGGATAGTCAAAGAGTAGACTAGGTAAGGTTACCATGAGTTAGATTTACCATTGTTAGGTTGACCATGGATTGGGTTTGACCATGAGCTATTAATATTTAAATTATTTCTTAGTAATTGAGATCCAAATTGAAAATACAACTATTGATATTATCATAGATTATTAAGTGAGTGTCTTTCATTAACATATTAATATTTAGATTATTTCTCAATAATTGAGATCCAGATTGAAAATACAACTATTGATATTATCATAAATAATTAAGTGTATGCATTTCATTAACACATTAATAATTAAAATATTTTTGAGTAATTGAGATCCAAATTGAAAATAAAAGCTATTGATATTATCATAAATTATTAAATGAATTCCTTTCATAGACGCATTAATATTTAGATTATTTCCTAGTAATTGAGATCCATATTGAAAATACAACTATTGATATTATCATAGATTATTAAGTGAGTGCCTTTCATTAACACATTAATATTTAGATTATTTCCTAGTAATTGAGATCTAGATTGAAAATACAACTATTGATATTATCATAGATTATTAAGCGAGTTTATTTCATTAACACATTAATATTTAAATTATTTCCTAGTAATTGATATCCAAATTAAAAATACAACTATTAATATTATCATAGATTATTAAGCTAGTGCCTTTCATTAATGCATTAATATTTAGATTATTTCCTAGTAATTGAGATCCATATTGAAAATACAACTATTGATATTATCATAGATTATTAAGCTAGTGTCTTTCATTAATGCATTAATACTTAGATTATTTCTCATATTTAAAATACAACTATTGATATTATCATAGATTATTAAGCTAGTGCCTTTCATTAATGCATTAATATTTAGATTATTGCCCAATAATTGAGATCCACATTGAAAATACAACTATTGATATTATCATAGATTATTAAGGGAGCACCTTTTATTAACACATTAATATTTAAATTATTTTCCAGTAATTGAGATCGAGATTGAAAATACAACTATTGATATTATCATAGATTATTAAGTGAGTGTCTTTCATTAACGCATTAATATTTAGATTATTTCCCAATAATTGAGATCTAGATTGAAAATATATGTCTTTCATTAATGCATTAATAACATGGTTTTCTAATATATTTGCATTTATAATGTTCCATTTGAATAGAACAAGAATGAAACTTCCTTCCATATAAAATCTAGCAAATGCCAACCATCAAATAATATTTAGAATAAATAAAAATGAGTAATATAGTTGGAAACTATACTATATGTTCCTTTAGTAATTTTAATGAAATTGTAGTGTTCCTTTCTACTTTTAGCCACTCAAACAAATAATTAACAATCTTTCTTGTCTACTTATGTTTTATATACTACATGTTTTAAGGTATAGGGAAAACACTATAATTTCAATAGGACTACTCAATATGATGTTTAAATTCATAATTATTAAAGTATCTACACCTCATATTTAAAGTAGTGCATCCACTACAAATTTAAAGGAAATAATAAGAATTTTAAAATTTATTTTTTATTTTTTTAACAAGTTTATTTACACTTTTTCCTATCTTGTATTTACGTGTTTAGAAAGAGAATCCAAGATCTTAACCATTTTCCTATCCCATAAAAAATAAATAAATGCTTAACTTGTTATCATTTTAATTTGAAACAGAATGTCATAATATTTTATATTTATATTATTTATATTCATAAATAATGAAACCCATTGAAACAAAGCGGTTATGAATCATAATAGTATACAAAGATATTAGTTTCTCCTTGCCAAAGTTGATTGTTCAATCAATTTAAACTAAATTTGAAATAAAATGTATTTACAATTATTCAATCAATTTAAACTAAAACTCAAATAAAATTTATTTATAGCCAAAGTATTTTTAAATCATAGGTTTAGTTAGAATATGAGATCCTTAAATAATAGACCCACACCGTTACACCTTCACATAAGATTCTAACAATGATCAACTTACCTATACTCACAATAACAACTAAGATTTGAAATGATTTCAATATATCTGAAGTATCTCATTTAAATCAATGCTAATGAATGCATTGTTCTAGCTTGTAACTATAAATTCTATAGAAAAAAACATAGCCTAAGCTTATATTCTTTGAGGTAAAAAAAAATATTTTTTCACTCTTAGATGATATAAACATAAATAATAAGTTGATAACTAAGGTTCTTTCTATGTATTGCATTAAGTATATATACGAGTAACTGGGTATATAATAGGTAATTTTGTCAGAGTAAATAAATTATATATATAATTTCAAGGTGAAAAGGCCCACTACTATTGGGGGTTATGTTGGTGATTTAAACATAATACATTCAAATTATTATAAAATTGGGACAAGTCGACCCAAAAATATTTTTGCAACCAAAAATTTTGAGCTTATGGGATCTATTCAAAGGTCCTCATGTTTGCTAATTTCAAATTCCAAAAATTTAAATATTCATTAATTAATGATAATTAGCCACTATGCATAACCTTGTTCTAACCTAGTTCTTTCACTTTAAAATATCATTAAATAACAAATTATATGGCTTAGATTGGTCAAGTTACTACTCTATTTTTAACATATCATACTATGTAATATTTAATTTTATACATAACTATATGGGAAAGTGATTGCAGACACTAATGTTTGTATAACATATTTTTAGCATTGTTTTATAGAGCCTTTTAGTTGGGATCTTTATAGGTAATTTATGTGAGGAAAAAACCTAGGTCCATGCCTACTGCCTAGAAAAAAACTAAAATATATTATATCAAAAAAAAACCTTTTTATTCCTTTTGAACCATTATCTAGTCAAATCCATATGAGCATGAGATGCTCATACCTTGGGTACCAACTTGTAGATTTTTTAATATTCTAAAAATTTGTTTTCTTTTACTTTATTTCCTTTTTAGTTGTATGAATTTCCACACCTATACTAGAGATAATAAATTCCCATTTATTTTGAAAACCCTCAATTAAGGTGAAGGTGTAGGAAGTTAGACTAAATTTGAACAAGTTGTAGGTAAATTAGAATAAATTATAGATAATTTGGAATAGATTGTAACTAATACTGTTATTCTAGAAAGTATGGACAAATAATTTGAACATGATATAGGATAAGCTATGGATATCCTATATGAATACCTAGGGACCGTTCATCTGTGAATATCATCTCCCCTTCCATTTTATATGTTTTTTGGTGGTATGTATGAAAATATCCAAATCAATTTTATTTTTAATCAACTCTACATATGACTACTATTGATACACAAATATTGTGGTTATTCCCATCCATATTAAAATATGGATAATTATAGTGATTTATGGTCCTACTCGATAGTTCTATAAATATATAGGAGCAAATGCAATCTCAATTATTGTCTAAATACTAGGAATTTATCGAACCCAAGAAAAGAGAGATGAAATCTTCTACATGACGCAAGACGAAGATGAAAATTTTGAAGATTATTTGGAGCACTTATTTCTTGTTGCACATAAATAGTACGTTTGTTTAGATGAAAAATTTATGAAAATTATTCTTCTAAAAGGCCTCACCATAGACAACATAGAGGCATTATGGGTGATGATAAAATTTGTGAATAAAACCTCAAGATAATTGTTGAAATCTATACCAATTATTCATAAATATGAAGTGGATCATGAGCTTCTAAGATTAGATTTAAATTAGTTAGAAACATCACAAGAGATAGAGTTAGAAACTTTCTACAAGGTATGAAGGAAATAATTATTAGTACTTTATCTTCTTTAGTAGATATCATGAAAGCTAAAGCATTAGAGGAAGTAACCTTGGCAAAATACTATTTGAGATACAAGAAGAGACATGCATTAAATGAGTTCCACATGGATAAAAAATTTATATTTTTGGTGTATTCCCATATGTATAGCCATTTATTGAAGAGAATAAGCCCATAGCATAGATAAAATGACATAAAAAAAAATTAAACTAACCAAAGGTGTGATTGGCAACTATGAAATCAAGGTACATATGAAACCCAAAATTATTTAAATTTTTTTATCCTTTTCATCAATGGGTTAATATGAGATGTGCACCACAACCATTGATGTAGGATCAACAATACCATGACCAATAATAACACCATGAGGATTCCATATAGTAATGGGAGAAAAAAAAACTTAAAATAATAGGGAGAACAACCCCCACTAAAATAGGGAGGACAACAATCTCCACAAAAATGTGGTGGAAAACCAATTCAATAAAAAAATTATCCCTTTAGAAATTAGCAAAGCCAAATAAATGCTTAAAAACAACTGATACCACAACAACCCACTTTGCTTGGTTAACCTACATAGAATCCCAAATAGGCATATTCAACCTCTTTATTATAATGATAAAGGTATTGGACAAGAGGAGAGATGAGGAGTGGTGGAGGAAGCGGAGGAGGAGAAAAAATGACAAGGAGGAATTCTGAACCAACGGAAGGAGAAGATCTAGAGGTAGGGTAGAATGTTGTAGCTGGAAAGGAAAAGGATTCCCTGTCAGCTAAGTTCAAAAAGGCTAAAGTTACAGATCCTCCATATAAACCCTCAAACAAAGGGTTCCACTAGGGTTTGGGAGCTAGCAACAAGGGCTCAACCTTTTTAGAAATGCTAAAAGGGAAAAATAAGGAGCCATTCAGTGAACTACCATCCCTAATACCAAACAATAACAGGTTAACTACGCCAGTGGATATTATGGAAATATTATTGGATATGGATGCATCATCCTTAGTTGGCAAGTTTTTGGGAGGAAGGCTGGACATTGAGACTATTCGCTCATGGGCCGCGACAAAGTGGAAAAATTTAGGAATCTTAGAAATCATAGCCATGTCAAGATATTTTTTTATGATAAGTCTCAAGAACAAATATGATGCAGAGCACATATTGACAAGAGGACCTTGGTTCCTAGGAAGGCATAGCCTCTTTCTAAGGAAGTGGGGGGAGGATTTCAACCCTGAGAAGCAAAACATTAATATAGCACCCATTTGGGTCTACTTACCAAACCTCCCAACCCATTTTTTTAATGAGTACTGGCTTAGTGGCATAGCAAATATGATAGGAGAGCTCATGGCAATAGACCATTCAACCTGGGCAAGGACTAGACTGACACATGCCAAGATCTTTGTAAATGCAAACTTGGATTCTGATCTACCTTCTCAGGTGGAAGCATATGGAGAGTTTCTAAGGATCCTGCCCATGGAATATGAGAACAAGCCATCATTTTGTAGTGTGTGCAAAACCCAGGGCCACCTTCAAGCCCAATGTCTAAAAATAACTGCAAACAAGGAAGCCACGAGTGAAGGTTTTTTGGGGAAAGCTAATGGGAGAGGGATCCCAAAGTTTCAAGGACCACATATTAACTTGGAAGGATACAAATAAGTTAATAATAACTAGGCTGACCAAGCCAACATAGAACTGGAAAAAATCTAGGAGAAAGGAAAGCAACATAATGAGGGAGGCAAAAATCATAAGGTATGTAATAAAGATCCTAGCTTGAACATGTTTGATATCCTAGAAAATCTAGAAGTTGAAAAAGAAAACAGTAAGGATTATACCATCAGTGTCAAGTTTCCTAAAACCCTAGACTCCCCATCCAAATCGGGACCATCCATATCTATGACAAAAAGCCCCAAAATCTATGCTTAAAATGAAGAAAAATTGCCAAGTCATTTTAGTTTAAACATGGAAAAAATAGAGTCAAGAGTCGAAGTTATGGAAACAAGAGCCAGGAATGTAGCTCCTAATCCGGTAGTGGAGCAAATTATCCCTTATCATATGAGCCCAATGGTAAAATTTTCCTTGAAGGAAAGCCCCATGTTTAGGAACCAGATAGGAGAGGTGAACCAAAACAAGGCTGAGGATGAAGAGGGAATTGAAAACCCCAAAAATGAGGAAGAAGGTTCAAGCCCTAGACTATCACAGTATATGCCCCCTCATTTCAGTCCAAAATAGACTAGAAGCACTACCAAGATTTCGATAGATTATGGAAGTGAAAGAAAGAAAGGGAGAATATCTACAGCAGAGCACTATAGAATGAGAATCAATGAAGAAATTGCAAACAAAAAGTAAAGAAAATTGTTACAACAATCTATTCTTGGCCAGGATAATAGCAAAATTGACAAACCCCCTTTGGATCAAGGAAGGGGGCGAGGAAAAAATATCAAATAGTCTAAATTAAGGTTCTCTCATGGAATGTGAGAGGCCTAAACAACCCACCAAAACAAAGGATGGTGAAGTCTATAAGGAAGGATTGAAATCCTACTATCATTTTTCTTCAAAAAACCAAAACAGATGCGGCACAATCAACACTAATAGCTAGAAGGATTTGGAAGCAAGGGGAAGTGGCCTTTCAATAGGCGAGAGGAGCATCTGAGGGCCTCATGATTTTATGGGATCCTATTAAATTAGAAATAAGTATTATTCAAGAAAATGAAAGAGTCTTAAGTGTATTATTTCATGATTTTGATACTAATAAGAATTGGATTATGTCAAATGTTTATGCCCCCACCACTGTCCAATGGCGGTCTGAACTGTGGGAGTTTTTGGGGCATTTGAGCCAAGCTTTTAAAGACATTCCTTGGGTGATTGGGGGAGATTTCAATACCCCCCTTTAACCATATAATAAGAAGGGAGGATATGGGTTACCCTCAAGGAGCATGGAGGACTTCAATGAATTAATTAACACAAATGAATTGATGGATGTAAGACTAAAAGGAGCCAAATTTACATGGAGTAACAAGAGGATAGGAATTCAGCTGATTCAAGAAAGGTTGGACATGTTTTTTTTATCCAAGGAAGCTACAACAATGTTTGGTGATTCAGTGTTACAAGCACTTCCTAAATGCGCCTCAAACCATAATCTTATTCTATGGGAGGCATTTTAGGCTAACTCATTTAAAAAGCCATTCAGATTTCTGTCAATGTGGGTTAAACATCTGGACTTCAAGAAACAAATAGAGGAATAGTGGCAACAGCCTATCTAGGGAAGTGCTTCCTTCAAAATATCTCAAAAACTTAAGATGGTGCACGCTACAAAATGCTAACTTGTTCTCATACTCCATAGGCTGAATCCTTAGAAACTCTCCATATGCTAGTTCCACCTGAGAAGGTAGATCAAAATCCAAGTTTGCATTTACACAGATCCTAGCATGCGTCAGTCTAGTCCTTGTCTCGGGTTGAATGGTCTATTACCACGAGCTCTCCTATCATATTTGCTATGCCACTAAGCCAGTACTCATTAAAAAAATAGGCTGGGAGGTTTGGTAAGTGGACCCAAATGGGTGCTATATTAATGTTCTGCTTCTCAGGGTTGAAATCCTCCCCCACTTCCTCAGAAAGAGGCTACGCCTTCCTAGAAACCAGGGTAAAAATAACCTTAGAATATGGAATAAATAAGTCTTTGGAAATATTTTTGAGAATAAGAGAGCAGTGGGGGAAAAACTGAGAATAATAGAAAGAAAAATCCAAAATGGAACCTATGATGAGGCGACAAGGACTAAAGAGAAGGAAACCCTTTGTGAGTTTTATAATATTTTAGCTTGTGAAGAGATGTATTGGAGGCAGAAATCAAGGGCATTATGGCTAAAGGAAGGGGACTCTAATTCAAAAAAAATTCCATGTTACCACATTGAGCAATAGAAGCAACAATAATATTAGAAATTTAACTAAGGTGGATGGATCCTCAACTCAAAACATTCAGGAGATCATGGACGAGGCTATTAATTTTTTTAGTTCATTATTGGGTGAAGAACGGGCCTGTAATGCCCAAGCAAAGGACTCTCTCCTTCAATTCATTCCACAACTCATTGATGAAATGATTAACGAGTCTCTTACAATAGCTTTTTTAGATGAAGAGATCAAGGAGGCTTTGTTTAACATGGATCCCGACAAAGCTCCTAGGCCGGATGGGTTTTCACCGTGGTTTTTCCAAGTTTGTTGGGATATTGTTGGAGCAGAAGTTATTGCTGCAATCAAGGAGTTCCAAAGTTCAAATCATATTCCAAGGGGTTTCAATTCAACTTTCATTGCTTTGATCCCTAAAGGCCCCAACCCCAAGACTATGGCTGACTTTAGGCCGGTTAGCCTGTGTAATATATCCTATAAAATTTTGTCCAAAGTTTTAGCCAACCGTTTGAAGAAAGTTCTACCGGTTATCATTGATCCAAGTCAAGGAAGTTCTGTACAAGGAAGATCAATCTTAGATGGAGTTATTACTGTTCATGAGGCTCTTCATACAGCCGCTCAGACCAAAAAAGCAGTCATGGCTTTAAAGTTAGACATGAACAAAGCTTATGACAGGATAAATTGGGAATTCCTAGAGGCAGTTTTATTAAAATTTGGCTTCAACATGAAATGGGTCAAGTTAATAAGAGAGTGTATTTCTAAGCCTTGTTTTTTAGTTTTGGTTAATGGGTCTACTATAGGTTTTTTTCAAAGCAAATGTGGTCTAAGACAAGGAGATCCCATAAGTCCTATGTTGTTCATCATTGTAGCTGAGGCCTTGGGAAGAACCATTAAGGCAGCAATGATAGCTGGACTCATATCAGGTATCAAGGCCACGTCGCTAACTACCCCGGTGACACATCAACAATTTGTTGATGATACATTGCTACTGACTTTGGCTTCTGTGGTTGAGGCAAGAAGGATTAAAAATATTCTCATAATGTATGAAGAAGCGGCTGGACAGAAAGTGAATTTTGATAAGAGCAAACTTTATTTCATCAATACCCCCATTCCTAGGCAAAATAACATAGCAAGGATCATGGAATGTCAGATTGCATCCCTTCCCACCTCCTATTTAGGTCTTCCCCTATTTACGGGGAAACCTGAAGGATCAATGTGGAACATAGTTCTGGAGAGGATCCAAAAAAAGCTAGCAGGTTGGAAAGGACATCTGTTATCTCAAGCAGGCAAAGCAGTTTTAACTATGGCTTCACTTCAAAGTATACCCGTTTACTTCCTATCAGTCTTTAGAGCTCCCAGCAAGGTGTATCACAAAATTGAGCAGCTTCAAAAAAAATTTCTCTGGTCAGGGACTGAGGATAAGAAAAGGATCCATTTAGTAGGTTGGAACAAGGTTTGCAAACCTAAAGCTGATGGGGGGTTAGGATTGAGGAGAGTTGCTCATCTCAATACAACTCTGTTAGCCAAACAAGCATGGCGGTTATTGACTAAGGTCGATAATGAATGGACTGCCATAGTTAGGAGGAAATACCTCCAAGGTGTGAACTTCCTTAATGACAACTTAGCAAGTAGGGGGTCTACTTTTTGGAAGGCAATCCTCACGAGCAGGGATCTTGTCAAGAAAGGTCTTAGATGGATTCTAGGAAATGGGCAAACAATAGACTTTTGGAAGGATCGATGGGTGAGAGCTGAGGAGTTATCCCATAATCCTCGTTTGGCTAGGATTCAAGAGCATATGGAGCAACATATTGGGAAGAAGGTTGCAAATTATATGTGGCAGGATATAAATATCAACAGGTGGAAACACATCATAGTACAGGGTTTTGAAGCGGAGTCTGAAGAGCTTTATAACATTTTAACTCAACAAATTATTCCCTCTGGAGAGGATGAAGATCACATTGTTTGGGCTGAGACTGAAAGTGGTGACTTCATAGTTAAGTCTGCCTATAATTTGCTTCTCAATGTGGAAGGTCAACAATTTCAACCGAGTTTGGTTTGGATCAAAGGCTTAATTCCTAAAATATCCTTTTTTTCATGGTTGGTGATTCAAGGAAAAATCCTCACTATGGACAATATGTTATCCAAAGGTATGGTTATTGCTAACCATTGCTACATGTGCAGGGCAGGATGGGAGACAACCCAACACTTGTTTCTGGAGTGTCCGATAGTGGAGTCCATCCTGGATGAACTTTTCCAAGCCTTTAGGATCTCGTGGGTTAAGCCTGCTCTTATATCCGAAGTGTTCCATCAATGGCCTCAACCCTTTGTTAGCCTAAAACTTAAGTACCTATGGAAAATCTGTTGGCATCATTTTCTCTGGCAGATTTGGCTAGAAAGGAACCATAGAGCCTTTAAGGATACCATTCACAACCCAAAAACCATCCTCAACAGGATTATTGTCTTTGCGAAAGAAAACCTTAGCACCTTAGTGGATGAGAACCACTCAATTCTTCCCCAAGAAAAACAATTAGCTCGGGCCTTAGGTATTGAGGACAAACCTTCCATTCCTTTGCCCAATCCCAAAAATGGGATTTCTTGGGAGCCACCCCCTAGGGTTGGTTTAAACTAAATTTTGATGGTGCAGCCAAGGAGAACCCGGGAAGAGCTGGAGCTGGAGGAATAATCAGGGATCATCAAGGAAATCTGGTCAAGGCCTTCGCTGAACCATTGGGAATCAGAACTAATAACGAAGCAGAAGCTAGAGCCCTTTGGAGAGGGTTGCAAGTAGCCCAAGCAACTCAAGGTAACTTGATGATTGAAGGTGATTCTATGAACATCATCAACCTGTTAACCAATGGCAAAAAACCTC
This sequence comes from Wollemia nobilis, assembly GCA_028583015.1. NCBI lineage: Eukaryota > Viridiplantae > Streptophyta > Pinopsida > Araucariales > Araucariaceae > Wollemia > Wollemia nobilis. The sequence continues at coordinate 12,634,461 of JAQPPZ010016436.1, read as the reverse complement.
CATGGAGAATCGAGGGAGTCATCCATGAAGTGAGGATCCTTTTTGTGGCAAGACAGAATAGGAGGGCTCGTCACGTGTACCGTGAGGCCAACAGGTCAGCTGACAAATTAGCCAACATAGGTGTTGATGTTGGTAGTTTGGTGACATGGACACAAGGTGTGCCACGTGAAGTGGAAAACATTATTAGTCATGAAAAGAAACCTACCCATTAAGGAGAAATATGAATGGGTGTTCTTTCCCCATGGAGCTGGTAATAACTATGGGGTTTCCCTCTAAATCATACCAAATTGGAAATGAAGGTAACAGGGTGTAAGCCTTGGAAGATTTCGACAGAGAATAGGAAATGGGCAAGCAACAGGTTTCACAAGTGCAAAGTTCCAAACTTCAATTCCTATCAATGTAAGTAATGTTTACAATTATGTTTAGGTATGGGTGTGCTTTGTTAGTAAGGTGTTGTAGGGGATTCAACACAATTTCTGGTAAGAAAGTTTCAAGGATGACTAGGATCTACAATCTCAGCAGAAGGCTGGATATTGTAATAGGTTTTGGGTTAACCTGCAAAACCCGGTAATTAATGAAGACTTTTATTTACCAAAAAAATAATTATAAAGGTATTATGCTCAATGATCTAAACAAAATTCAATTAATATCAAGAAAAGTTATATTGAATAGTAGGGAGACTCCTTCCAATCTAATGGAAGAGAAAACCTAACCATTAGAATATCCTCAAAAAAATGATATAATCACATAGAAATATAGGTATTTGAGAAGAGTAACCAAAACAAAGACTAGAATCAAAGAAGTTAGATCCTCTATTTACCCAACATCTAGAAGAAATCATCACGTTAAATTTAAAACTAGGGTTTAATTTCTTAGAATTTCATAATATTACTGCTATAATACCTCTATTATAGGCATTAAAGGATATTCCCATATATTCTAAGTCTATGCATGATATTTTTTCTAGATGATCCAAGTGCAATAAGAGGAGTGACCCAATCACATACATATATTAGTGAAATACGTAGACTTAATGATATGGAAAGCACTAATGTCTATATATAATGATCCCAAAATTTTTGTTACTTATGTTTGAATTAGAAATATTTTAATCCATAATATTTTGATTAATTTAGAAGCTATTATTAATTTAATAATGTAAGGGACTTTAAAATGGATTGAATTATCTAATCTTTGGAACACCACTATAGTCTTACAATTGGCTAATAGGTCAATTATAGCATGTAAGGGAATAGTAGAGGATGTGGTCATCACTATAGATTCTCTGAAGTATCATTCATATTTCATCATAATCCATCCAAAATCATCCTTAGGAGGTTATCCTATTATTTTGGATGAACCTTGGCAGGAAATAGCTAATGCTTTTATAGGATGTGGGGATGGAGACATTAAAATTTCTAATGGATTTAGTGTTCAAAAATTATCCTTATAACCTCCAGCTTAGCCTTTGTCCAAATTAGAAAATGCTTTGTAGGTAGATGATTTTAATGAAGAAAATATAGTTCAGATTTTAGCTTCCATTGCTATACAAATATATTCATATTGTACTTATCTATTAGATACCAGTTGCTCTAACTCTTTTGTTGAAAATTTGATAACTATAGAATGAGGATTTTTTTGGATAGCATTATGATTCTACATCTTAGTAAAAAAATCATAAATTAATAAAATCTAAGGATCAATTCCCATTCATCAAATATTTATATTCCATAATCACTTTGTCTAATCTTGAACCTTCCAAATATATAGTAATTAATTTTGAGGAAATCAACTCTCCATATACATCAATAGTATTATGTCTTCTAGAATCCATGCTTCCACAATCAATACCAGAATTGGAAGGCTTTTATGTTTTTTATTATTTACTCCTACATGAATGTGCTCTTAATCAAGACTCTATGGGTATGGATTCCATTGAGATTATGGTTAAGCAATTAGAAATTTGAGCACATAAAACATTGAATATCAATAGTCATATTGAATTTCCTAAAGAAATTAAATTAATCCAACCTTAAAAGAAGTATGAAAAAGTATTTGCTTAGGACTATATTGATATGAAAGGAAACTCTCCTAAGCTATGCATGTATCATATTTATATCAAGGAGTATTCTTGACCAATAAGACAACCACAAAGGTGTGTCAACCATGCTCTTTAAGCAATTGTTAAGTGTTAAATTTTAAAAATCCTTAAGGTGGGTTTTATTTACCCTATCTCAAATAACCAATGGGTATCTACACTAGTGATAGCTCCCAATAAGAATAAAATATGGAGGGTGTGTGTTGACTATTGTGATATCAATAAAGCTACATGAAAGGAACATGTTCCTTTGCCCTTCATTGACCAAATATTAGACACTTTAGTCGATGAAAAAATATTTTATCTTGTTGAATGGTTTTAGTGATTACAATCATATTGAAGTAACCATATAAAATTAGGAGAAGACAATATTTACCTATCCATGGGGAATATATTCTTATCATTTTGTTCCTTGCATATTGTGCAATACTATTGCTACTTTCCAAAGGGTAGTTCTCTCTATATTCTTTAATATTTCCAATGAATGTGTTGATATTTATATGGATGACTTTATGGTGTATGGAGAAATTTTTGATGAAGCTCTTGCTAACTTGGAGAAAGTGCTTATAAAATATAACATATAGATTTTATCCTTAAGCTATAATAAGTGTTTCATCATGATAAATGGAGTAGTACTCAGGCATTATATTTCTTCTCAAGGAATCAAGGTTGATCCTACCAAAGTTGTTATTATTGAGTCATATACCTCCTCCAAGGAACATCACTAAAGTTCCTATTTTTCTTGGACATATAGGTTATTACCATCAATTTATCAAGGATTTTATTAATATTACCTCCTCTATGCTTGGATTGATCACAAAGGGAGATATTTTAATTTGACTCCTTAGTATCAGGAGGATTTCAAATTTTTGAAAAATAAGATCACTTTTGCACTTGTACTTAGGGGGCAACTAGAGTTTACCTTTTCATATTCACACAAATACTTTAGATGTAGTGGTTGGAGAAGTTTTAAGACAAATAGAAGAAAAGTAGTCATATGCTATTTATTAAAAATATTTCAGGTGCTAAACTCGATTATAATGTGATATAAAAAATAAATATTGGCTATAGTTTACACCATCTATAGTTTCAACATTACATTACTAGATATAAAGTAGTTGATTATATTGATAATTATTTTATAAGGTATTTAATAAATAAGCCCAGTGTGAGCAATATGATTATTCTTAGATGTTATTATTGGAATAATTTAATATAACCATTATAGACAAGATTAATTTACATAATGTGGTTGTTGATATTCTTTATTGAGTCTCTCATGGTGATGATTCTCAAATTATTAATGATAATTTTCCTAATGAAAATTTATTTGCAATTTTACCAAAGTCTCTTTGGTTTATAGATATTTCTAATTATATTATTTTAGGGAATTTTACACCATAATTATCTCCAAAATATAAAATACAATTAATTAAACAAAGTACACCCTATAATTGGATTACATGATGCTTATATAAAATCGTTCTTGACCAAATTTTGTGTAGGCATGTGACGGAGGATGAATTTTATGATATCATTCAAGATGATCATATAGAATTATGCAAAGAAAAATTTTCTATATAAAGTTGTCACATAGAATATTGAATGTTGATCACTATTGACACACTCTATAGAAGGATTTGAAGGACAAAATTTTTGCATGTGGTTGTTATCAATGAATGGGAAGACCAACTATTAATATTCAAAGGACACTTCAAGCTCAACTTGGTTTGGATTTTTTTATAAATGGGACATTCATTTTGTGAGGACCATTTCTCCCAAATTTAATAAGAAAGAATTTATTTTTATTTATATAGATTATGTCACAAAGTGGACTGAAGTCAAAGCTCTTTCATAGGTTAGAAAGAAAAAGTGAACTAGATTTGGGATTGGAACTCTTGAATGCTTAAAAGTTGATAATTTAACATTAAATAATTTGGATGAGTTGAGAGTACAATATCTACATCATAATGAGGTAGTGCAAAAATAAATAAAGAAAATGGCATGATAATTTCATTTAGGATCACCAATTCAAGGTCAATGATTGGGATCTACTATATGGTTCTAAACATCAATATTATCAAAGGAAGTTATATATATTTTGGGTAGGCCCATATTTGGTAGAATATGTATTTGACAATGGAATAGTAAAACTCAATCCTTTTGTTAATTTATATAGAATGTTAATCAAAGGGAATAAGTTGAATATTTATAAGAAGCCTCATCCAAAAGAGGAATATGTGACTCATGTCATTTGAATCTCTAAATTATAGGTACTTCTAGATGTTTTTCCTCAAGTACCATACATTAATACTAGCATCATTTAAAAAAAAGAAATCCTTGCAATGAAAATCTTCACTAGTGTTGTAATTATAGAATATGTGTTAAAACTAGTTCATTGTCATTCAACTAATAAAAATTAATCAAAGTGCCAAGGGATCACTCCAATTTGACAACTAGTTTCTAGGAATCTATGTGATAGGGTAAAAAATTATAATAGTCAACAAGAGGCACATGCACCACCTATATCACTTATAACATCAACACTACCATCTTCTATGGTCCAACTACTGCTCAAATATAACATAGAAAATATATGGTATTCAAGGTAAATTTTCACATTTTTTCCATTTTCTATTTTATTTGTCATGCATATTATGTGTGGCTAGTTTAGAGCGTATACCATTTAATTAGCTAAATATAAGGAGAATGAGAGAATGGGAGAATGGAGACATTTAGGTAGTACTTATATATTTATGGCTTAGTATAATAATTATTTTTTATCATACAATGTACACAGCATGGGTTCAATAGTTGTGCTACACATATTAAGTATTTGGAATTACAAGTGCTCAACTTTGTGTGCTACAAGCATCATAATTGCTTCAATATAACTTTCGAGGATATACAAGACTGGAAAAACTTATTGGTTATTGAATAATACCAGCACTATAAGTTCTTTATTCTACCTTTGGATGATCTAAAACACCTATAACACTAGTAGCACTTATCGTTTGTTGAGTACTACAAGCAGTATTACTGCTTGAATATTCCTTTCGAGGATCTACAACACTAATAGTGCTTATTTATTGTTGAATACTATAATCACTACAAGTACAATTATCATTTATATCTTCTTGGAGAACTTACAATACTTATAACATGCACATGGAGGTTACTACATGTGTTACTTGTTGAGTATAAATGCATACACTTTGGTGCTATGAAGACTTTATTTCTGATATCACCCTCTTCATTTTTGGTTACGTTGACCAAGATTTTAAGCTAGAGGTGACTTGGATACATTCCCATGTGAACACAACTATAATCATAATTCCATTTATTTTACCAACTAATACACTACTACCCTAACCATTTGCATGCACCTATTTTCAACATTATTTTTCTACTTTAGTTCTAAAATTTTCAATGTAGTTTTTGCACCTATATTTTCTACAATATGGGAGGTGTTGGAAAGGTTCTTCACATGGAATTGATAGACACTTTGAAAATCCAAAAAAGTCCAAACACAGTGACCCTTTTTGAACAAGTTGGATAAATGGATTATATTTAATGTTTATAAGGGTATAATGATAGTATTATTGATATTTTTATAGTAAATTTGAATGAAATTCAAACAATTTTCTAAGGGTTAGAAACTAATTTCATTGAAGCTATGATTATAGGAGTTGTGAAGTTATCCTTGATATATAAAAGGAGGTTTACAGAACCATTTCCTCCATTGCATATTTATAGTTCCCTTTTCCTACCCAATGAGCCCAACACTTACATAGTTCTTTTAAATGGAGGTACCATAAAAGCATCTCTTACTTCTCCATATGATGTTATTGTTTTCTACTCCATAAAATACTTCATTGGTGATAGTAGATTTTTTGTTATCTAAGGACATCACTTTAGATTTTTTATTTATTTAAATAGAGGAAGATAATTATATTAATATAAATTTGAAGTATCTTATTATCTCCTTCATACTCTAGGATAGATGAGCAAAAATACCGATAGAATAGGAACCTGGAAACCCTATCCCACCATGGGATTATTTTGTTTTTTGAATTTACATGGTGTAATTGGTAGATGACACAAATCCGGGTAGGTTTTTCAGATTTTATGGATGCCACAGTATTCTACGTTGTATGCATCGAAAGCCACCACACAGGTCTTCACACAGTCCACCCCTGCAACCACCATGCCACAATCATTTAAAACCTTTTATGTTGCTAAAATAACTAGGAAATGGATAAACATTTAGTCCAATGAGGCCCAAGATTTGAACCTTGGATCTCTTCCCCCCTTATGGGGTTTGGTTGAACCAATTGGTCTACACCTCAGACATTCCACCATGGGATTATTAAACTATTATTTATTGACTAATTGGCCAAAGGTAGTCTTCTATGGGATGGTTGGATAATGGATGATAACATAGAGTAGTTATTTGGTCCTATATGGTACATAAAAAGATAAATCATCACTCTCAAAGGGTTACTTCTACTTTTTAGGTATCTACAACTAAGCTCTATGACCTAGTTATAGAACAAGTAGTACAAGCTCTTATAGAATAGATAGCAAAAGGCCCCTTAGAAAAACTAGCAAAAAATTCACTCAACATTACAAGAAAATATAAAAGGGTTCTTACTGAACCATTAGATGAATTCAAATTGTAGCTATTGGAATCTAATTAACTATTGGAAAATTAGAGTGGAAGGTGATATATTTAAGGAGATAATTGGAAAAGTATATATTAAAGGAGAACAAACAAGGGAGGTTATGATATAAGTATCTAGTACCTTTAGGATTCTAAGAGAGGAAGGCACTACCAAGGCTAATAATACTACAAGTGTTTAAAATCATGTTCATATTGAAAGCCCTATTCATAATGATAATATTACTAGCATTGAATGTCCTATTCATGCTAATAGTTCTATCAACAATAAAATGTCCTATTCATTTCAAAAGCCTTTTGGATGCTAAAAGTCCTACTCATGCAATAAGTCCTAAAAAAACCATACACATAATGAAGAAGTCTCAATCAAGACAATATCCATGCTCAAAATAAAAGAGGAAAAATAAGGGTTCATAAATATAGTTGAATCATCTAATGAAGCACCCCATGCAATAGAACCTCCAAGTTAATACAAAATGGTAGGTGTTACAGGGGCTACATGTTCTCTTTTAGAGTCTTCTCTCCCACCATTGTAAGTAAAGTACAGTATATATCCCTTTCAAAGCATAAGAAAATTATTTCTAAAAATAAAATGGAATGGGCTTTGTGTTTTGAATCAATGCAAATTTGAGTATTTCATATAATTAAAGTAAAAAAAAATTAAAGAGGGTCATATAGGAGAAAGATAAAATGATTATAGAATGTAAAGATAAAAATGCACATATACAATCTAAACTAGAATGATTAAAGTTCCATACGAGAACATTAGGAAATTTGGTTTCAAAATTGCTACACTGTAGACCCCCTAGAAGCCTTTATGCCTTCATGCCAAGGAAAAAATTTCTTTTACTTAAATATTCTAGATTTATTTTATAAATTTCCTTACATATTAATATTTATATTATGTTAGGATCCTATCCTAACATTAATTAATAATAATAATATATTTTATCTTAAGGTTATAATAATAAAATAATATAATAATTAATTATATTAATTATTATATTATTATAATATTAGGGTAAGGAAGCATTGCAACATTTCACCTATAACCCTAGAGTGGGTATAAAAAATTGTAAGAACTTATCATTCAAATCATCCATGAATATAAACTATAATATAATTTATTGAAGGGACTTCCCGAAAATATCAAAAGGCGATTCTTTTAGATTTAGGTTATTTATTATTTATTTATCATTTTATGTGCTAGGAACCATAGGTTCCTACCATCTGGTATCAGAGCCTTATGGATCCAACCATATTGGTCAAGGAAATGAAAATGACATTGCAAAAATTAGAAGAATGATTGAACACCAAATGGAACGTTCTGATCGTATTATACAATATTTAATGGAAATGCAAGAGGAGACCCTAGCCATGGAATCCCATGTAGAGGAGGAACCCATAGCCATGGAATCCCAGGTAGAGGAGGAGCCCATAGTCATTGAATCTCAGGTGGTATCCAATTAATCTTTCAAGAAGAAAGAAATAAATCAAAACCCTAGAAAAAAAATTTCTTTCGAAAAGGTAGAAGGCAAAGATTTTCAAATGGTATATAATGCATTTTTGGAAGGAGAAAAATTAGTAAACCCTAAAAATGAAAATTTTCCCATTACAAAAGATATCACAAGGAAGAGGTAAAAAATTCCAAAAAATTAGAATACAGGGTTTATCCAAGTTTTAATGAGAAGGCCTGGATCGCAAAAGAATTATGTCTGCCCAACCTTATATCCAATAGTGAAAGAATTTTATGATACCTATCTGCCTGAGTTGTTTCATATTTTTCTTTTGAAATTTGATTCTCCTATTATGAAGTTTCAATACGAACAAGGAAAAGTGAGTTTTGATTGTAAAATTGCAGAAGCGGCCAAGGCAGCAAGTCACATTGTTTTCAAACTGTTGTTCATAGGAAATTCAAAAGGCAAATATGGGACATGTTGTTTATCAACTATTAAGTTACAAATGGACAATCGCCCTCCACCATGGCCACCACCATATTTTATAATGCAATTCTCCCCGACTAACAACTGACTAACTAGAAATTGTGAAACTACAAGGTGATGATTCACTGCAAGGTAGAGTGATTTGTAAAAAAAAAAAAACTAAAAAATTGAAAGAAAAATGGATATGTTGAATAAAAATTTGAGTTGGTTGGTTACCAAATTACCAGCGTGCTGCCAAGCATAATAGTTTCCCAAGATGAAATCAATTCATAATATTACTTTTGATGAAAATAATATAAATTTCCAAACATCATGTTAAAAATAAATGTAGAGAAGACTACAATAAGGAGAGAACTCTACAGTCCACCACAATGGCGCCATAAGGAGAGAAGACTAAAATATATAGTCAAAGAAAATACTTTACAGTTGCACAATATACTTTGCAGTTGTCAAAGAATATAATGCTTGCCTTTGTTTGTAAGGAGGACATATTAATAAAGACGTAAATAAATGTGGACATGAATTCTAGAGTCTATAGTTTTCTATAATTATGTAAATTCAAAATTCATTCAGAACATCTGCTTGCTCAATATTGATCAAAATAAAGAGCAACATTGATGTTTGGAGAGGTTACAGACTGTTGTTACTATTGTTGTGCCCAGAAATTAGATGTTGTTGCATCATTACATTGATAGACAATCCTTTATCTTCTATATTTCCATGAACTATGTTGAAGGTCTGCCAAATCCACATATAATGTCATAGTGAAAATACCTTCTAGAGTAAATGTGATGGTGGAACCAGATACACTCTCTTTCATCGTCGTCAAGCATAAATTGTTGTATAATGTAACAACTGAATTAAAAATTATAGCAAAGTATAATTTCCTATGGGGAGCATTAACCTGGAGTAGTGGAAATTACACCTTAATAAGCCCCATCATTGTCTATTGAAGTGCTCATAGAAAAGCATAAGACCATACAACATAAGAACATACATACACATACTAGGTGTGAATGGTGTAGTCTTCTTTATATCTTATAATCTTGGTAATAAGCATATAAGAAATATGTACGGAAATAAGTTACATCCAAGAAATGAGCACTTATTTAGACCATAGAAGCTAGAACATCAGTGTTTCTATAGCTCGGCCATGCATAATTATTTATAAAAAAAAAAATCAAAGCTTTCTAGAAACAACCCTAGTCTCACATTGGAAGTTGCAGTATGCTTCGTTACATCCTGACTTATCATTGATCAACTGTGGAGCAGATACTTGAGGTTATACATGCTTAGGAGGATGTGTGCCATTCATCCCAAACTAGAAAACACAATATTTTTCCATTTTAGAGTGCAAATCCGCATGTATGTGACAAGTCCCTATTGCAAAGGTGGTCTAAAAAGGTTACTTGACATTAAGACTTCAACCATATTCCATTCAAAGACTACATGGATGATGCGTACATGGTGTTTAGTCTTTGCCCAGATGGCCCTTTCACTGTTTCTTCTTTCAATAGGCTTGTAGGGCTGCAATTCAAGTGGTTCTTTTGTTAACGAGAAAGGGATAAGAGGGAGTTGTAAAGCAGCATGTCTAAATCAATACGATCCACAATACTAAAAATTATTATGGTTTTTGTGAGGCTAGCATTCATTGAAACAGGAAGTGGTAAAAAATTTCACCGATTGAGGAATTAAATATGTGAATTCTTGCAACTTGTGTGGGTTCTTGGCAATACTAGATCCAACTACCTTTAACATATCCAAGAAAGAAATAGGAATTCTTAGGATAGGTCATTATTCTCTATGCCTTGATTGGGATATGGGTGATATGAATTTCCCAGCAACTAAAGGACTATCCAATTACTCCTACATAGAGGAGGCCCATTGTAGCAACTCCTCAACAAGGCAAGGCCATGTATGTGCATATCTTCTTAGATTTGAAGGAACTGGTTACCGTAACAACATTGATTGCATAGATATTAACAAATGTAGAAGTACAAAAAATAGTGCATTGAATCACCCAAAGGCTCATGTTATCATCGTCCTGGACATTAGAATTTTTCATGCTCAAAGGATTATGTAGGAGATGGCCTTCAAAATAGTAGTGGATGCAAGTCCACCAGGTCAAACAAATACATCATTCCTGCAACCATAGGTCTTGTTTATTCATTCATTGGAGTATCTTTGGTAGCAACAGTACTATTTTGGTGGTTGAAGAAATGACACAAGAAAGTTGTGAAGGCCAAATATTTCCAACAAAAAGGCGGTATCCAGTTGCATAAATACATTGCTTCCATGGGTAGACTAGAAAAATTGAACATATATTCTACAACAAAGCTCGCAAAGGCCTCAAATTTTTTTCAAGCGATATGATACTGGGAAGAGGTGCATACCAAACGGTATTTAAAGGAATTATTTTAGATGGCACAGATGTAGAAATCAAAAGTTGCAAGGAGATTTCTGATCCATAGGAAGATGATCAGTTTATCAACAAACTCATCATTCTGTCTAAAATTATTCATAAAAACATTGTGAAATTGCATGGGTGCTGCTTCAAAACTCAATTTCCATTGATGGTATACAAATTTAGCCCTAATAAGACATTGTTTCAGTATTTGTACTCGGGTGAGGAGTCTTTGGATTGGGAGTCTCGTCTGTGGGTTGCCATGGAGATAACCAAAGCTCTGTTGTTTTTGCATTCTATGGTATCTCAGCTTGTATTCCACCATGATGTAAATTCATTGAATATTCTCTTGGATAAAACATTCATAATATATTAGTTGAAGCACTAGAGGTGAGACCTCCGACTCCTCAAACATTGGAGGTATAATGTACACATGTATCATATGGGTTGTCAACTACCAGATTGCATTGGTGATTTCTCAATTCACATGGATACAACATCCAAGAGCATCGTAACTGATTTAAGGGCTTATACAACCTTTCGGGGTTGTGTCTCATAAAATCATGCCACAAATTTCTTAATACGGAGAAGGGGTCTTCTTATGTTTGAAGACCTTAAAATAAAAAAATAAAGGGACGATTTATATGAGGTTGTTATATGCAACATGACATCACGTAAACTCTTTGATGTGGATCCTATCACCCTGAGGTTAATCGAGGTCTCTACCTACAAATAACATACCCTAGAGGCGAAGGTATTTATAATACCCTTTGCAAATTGAAGGTTCTTAACCTAAAATATAGACCCTATGAAAGCCAAAACAACCATGTGTTCTATGTGAAAAGTGTTCCTAATGTGAAGTTAGATTCAAATCAAGAGGAAATAATCAATGCTAATGAATACCTTCATGAACTATATAGACGCTAAAACATATTTTTCAATCTTCCTATCTTTGAGGACAAAGCTATTTTAAGGAGGGGTGGCATGTTAGGATCCTATCCTAACATTAATTAATAATAATAATGTATTTTATCTTAAGGTTATAATAATAAAATAATATAATAATTAATTATATTAATTATTATATTATTATAATATTAGGGTTAGGAAGCATTGAAACCTTTCACCTATAACCCTAGAGTGGGTATAAAACATTGTAATAACTTATCATTCAAATCATCCATGAATATAAAATATAATATAATTTATTGAAGGGACTTCTCGAAAATATCAAAAAGCGATTCTTTTATATTTAGGTTATTTATTATTTATTTATCATTTTATGTGCTAGGAACCCTAGGTTCCTACCATATTATGTGTACTTCTTAAGTGTACTAGAATATAAATATTTGTTATGCAAGTTGTATTTTATAATTATGTAGTTTACCTCGTTACAGGTTGGACACCATATCCATATGTGAGGGTTGTATAGCTAAGGGTATTTTCATAAGCCCTTAGAAAAAAATTTCATAGAAGAAATAATTTGGAAGCTTTATAAAATAGAGAATTCATTGTAGGGTTTATGGTTAGAGCTACTAATAATTAAGGAATATGAATAAATGCTAAGAATTACCAAGAATAAAGAGAAGCTAGAAACATGAAACTTCTATTTGTGATAGTTTTCATAGAAAACTAATAGGTATTATCAGCTAGAAATCATGGAGAGTACATTTATGTTTGATGAATAATTTATATCTTTAGAAATAAGAAAGCCCATGTCAGATCCAAAATGAACTACACCAATAATAATAGCTAAATTTTTAATGGAGAAATTGAAATATCATGAAATCAATAGGATAGACAAAATACTTTGATTTCCTCTATTATGGTATCATATTTTAGATTATAGAAAACCCTAGAATGAAAACATTGATGATGCATGTGATATATTTCTCCCAAATTCAGGTCCAAGGGGTTTTCATGCTTCTAGGAGAAAATTATAGATAACTACATACACTTTTAGCAATTGTGCACCTAAACAATGGTAACGATTGCATGAAGGTATGCAAAATAATAAAGCTATGAGGGATGATGGGACCATGTAGTGACCATTTTTATGGCCATTGTTATTGTATATTTTTCCTATATTCTATAGACACTTAATAATTAATTGGTATATATTTTAGCTAATTGTGCATCTTTCTACAAAAACGAGTGTTGTGGATAATAGATGGTTAGTTACATGATTTTTAGGAACAATTTGTGTTATTATGCTATAAATATATGATTTAGTTTTTTATTATTTTTGATTAGACATAGAAATAGGGGTTTTTGGATGGGCCCCAACCATTTATATAAGAAACCAAATCCCTCAAGCAAAGTGGAAAAGATAAGCCCAAGGGAAACAAAATGCAACAAACTTAGTTAGAAGATACATCATAAAAATGACACAAGAAATAGTAAAAAAATTAGTACGAAAGTTGTAGATAAGCAAACCACATCCAAAAAAGAAAGAGAAATAATAAATTTTGGATTTGCACAATGTTGAAAAAATGTACAATTTGGTGAAATTGTACAATTGGAAGTAAAATGTACAATTTGGTGAAATTGTACAGTTGGAGTGTCAATGTACAATGTGGTATAATTGTACAATTGAAAAATAGATAAAAATACATGTGAAATGAAATTAAATGTAAATACATGCAAATTAAATATAATTTAATAAAAACTACATTAAAACATTAGTAAAATTTAATAAAGTTATTAATGTGAGTTATGGGTTGTAAATAATAAACTATCTTAGGAAACCGCTTTGGAATGACCAGGATAGACATTATAAATTTTATGCAATGTTGTAATGTACACTTGTGTAAAATAACCATGAATAATATAAATCCCCATTTAAGTCAAATTTGTGTATTCATGTGTGGGAATCAAAATGCAATCTCAATAAATATATGATGTGTGGAGTTTTATTGATACTTTAGGTATTGTGGTAGAAGTGCATACCCAAGAAACACATAAAAAAACATGTACTATTGTGTAGAATATACATGGAAGATACAACATTATTATTGGTATTAATATCATTGGAAATGATATTTATGCAATTAATATACAATTTGGAAAACTGTACGATTAAAATGTTTGGCATAACGAGGGTTTTACCAAATTGTACAGTTGATTTACCAAACCATACAATTGGTTTTCAAATCATAGAATTGATGAATTAGGGTATGAAACTACATTTTTAATCATTCTAGAGTTAGATCCATGAATTTCCAACTGAACAATGATAAAGTTCTTATGAATTGAACAATTCCAATATTCTTTGAGAAATCGTATAATTGAATAGTTGTAACCATACAATTGTAAATTTTGGAGTTGTACAACCTCCAGTTGTATGTTCTAGGAATCATACAATTGTAAATAGTACAACTATATGAATTGGACCAAATTGAGTGCAAATTGTTGGAATTCATCATAAAATCTTTCATCACATCCCCCTCATTAGGAATACTACCACTTGAGCTACATTTGGCACCTATCGCCATGTGGACAAAAACCAGTTTTTTCATTGTTGAGAATGATGAAAGGTTTGGAATAATAAATAGTATGGAAGACAATAGGGGTGGACGATAGATACAAGTCTACGAAGACGTAGGAATATTAGATCGTAGAGAGGTATATGACAGTTTATTTTTCGAATATGTGGAAAAGCATGTTACATTCAATTTCTACATCTTAGATACATTATCTCTATTAGTTGGGGTTAATTTTGGTGACATGGAGTTGTGAGTAGTAAATTACATGGTAAGGTGCACAACAAAGACCATGGAATCCAAACCAAGTTACACATGAAGAATATGAGTTTCTTAATTTTAATGTCACACTGTACAATGAGATATGTATGTTTGATGTGCAAAAGAGAGGTGAAAGGTAGATTGTAAAGGGTTTGTACAGTTGTACAACTGATATCCATACAAATATTTACCATTTAAAAGCATTACAAGATTGTTCAATTGGTTTACATAATATAAAGAGAGTCATACGATTGGAGGAAATAATTGTAGAATTGTATAATAAAAAGCAAAAATTGTATGGTTATTGGAAGAATAGATCAATTTGGATAAAATCGTATGATTGTTGGAGGAAAAAGTATAGTTTAAGGAAGAATGGTATGATTTCTAGAGAAAATTGTATAGACAAAGAGAAAATTGTATGATTATAGGATAATTCGTACAATAGTAGGGTAAAATGTCCAATTGTCAATGGAATTGTATAGTTGCAAGGTAAACCATACAATTGTCAGTAAAATCGTACAAGTGCATGCAATTGTACAAATGGACCAATAGATTATGCAAGTCAGGTTCAACCAAAGTTGATGGAAAATGTTGATGAGGAATTACAAGTCAAATAATAGTGTTTGACACCAAAGCAATTGTAAGTAGTAACACAGGATGGTGAGTAGGATGGGATTCTAAAATTAGTGCAAATGGAAGATGATGTGTCCAATAGTGTGCGACTAGGAAAATTTCAAATCGGTGTGTGTGATGGTGATCGGTATGGAATTCTGATATTGGAGCAACTACAGGGTAGAATGTTGTCTAATGAGAAGAAAGGGAGTGTAGTAGAACAATTGTAGGGTGTTGTTTTTATGGCTATGAAAAAACAACCTCTCAAACTAAAGGTTAATTTAGGTATAGCATTTAATATCCATTGTTTCATGGAGAATAAATAGAAGATCTAGTTAGGCATTGGAGAGTTTGTCACCTAATGTGGAAAGCAACTGGGCATACCAATGAATTAGAAAGGAGGTGGATATTTCCTGCCATATTTCATGGATTTGCAATAGACTAGTATATAAAATTACTAGAGGACAAGTACTAGACATGGGAAGAATTACATGATGCATTTATGAAAGAATTTTGATTGTATGATAATGAGGATGAGATCCTTATTGAAATTTATAGAACAAAATAGGGTGAGAATGAGTCTATTTGTTCCTACAATCAAAATTTGAATGGGTTGTTTGACCATTTTGAGCAAGACCAATCATAGGTATTGAAGAGGATGTGGTTCATAAATGGACTTCTTCCTATGTATCAAATAAATATGAAGATATTCCCTCCAATATAATACCAAGAGGCTTTATATTATGCATTGATTTAGAAAAGTGGTGCAAAATCAACGAATTGGAATCATGTTAGTTGAATATGAGAGTAAATTTGAGGAAGAAAATGATTATAATATTGAGGATGACTCAGATAATGAGAGTAATGATTTTTTGTAGGATATTAGTCCCTTGTCCAAGTGTTGGGGTCAAGAATCTAGATAAGAAAATGACTCCAAATAAAAGAATGTTGACTCTAAGGATGAGTGTCACTTGGAGAGTGCAAGACCATCACCATAGGTATATGTAAACCAAATTTATATTGTACAAAGAAAGGATAACACTAGTGATATAGTTTGTGACAACCGTCATAGAAATAAAAGAAGCAAAATATAGTATGATACTGAGGGTGGACCCATTATACAATATTGGAAATACCACTTATGGGGGAACTTTGCATGTGACTGTGATAGTACTACAAATCAGGATGACCCAATGATGCATATCCAAATTGAAGCATCAGTTATGAGTTCTAGCCCTTACCAAAAAATAAGGGAGGTGGAGGTGAACTTGATGAGCATGATTAGAATTTAGTAAGTAAACGTGTTTTCAATGGAGGAGGTAGAAATGTTGCAAGTAGTCAAGCCTATGCCAGTAGAAGTTGCAAAAGTGGTAGTTGTAGTGTCATGAACCTCTATTGGAAGACTTCTTTTGGATGGATTTATGTTAGGATATGCATCATGGATATTTTATTACAGTTATTTATTTTGGCTAACTAAAGGAATGCCTAATAAATTTATATTAAATGTCTATAAACAAATATTTTAATGATCAAATATGAAGTTGCTAATAGATTTACATTGATGCAGGATCAAGTTATATTATAAATGGGTATACTTTTTTGTAGAAGAGCAACCTGGATAGATGCTCTTTTTCTACATTAGTAACTTCGCAAAATTTTCACAGAAAGAATAGATCAAGATTGTTTGCTTGGTTATTGACTATAAATTTTGGTAAGCATAATTAACGAGGTTGACTTAATTATTTTTTATTAAAAATAATATGTAATTGGAGTTATATTTTAGCTTGATGGCTTTGCAAAAAGTTTCTATAGATATTTGTTCTAAGAAAACTAATCAGAGTTGGAACTAACACATTTTTATTGTTGTGCTAGTTTGTTGTCACTGCATTGTTGGTGGGCAAGTATCTCTATATATGTATGCTAATTATTGTAGGAGAAAGAAAAGAGTTTGGGCAATCTCTTCTATTAAATTACTATTTATTTGGATAAATTGTTAAGGTTTGGGTTGATGCCCAATCCTTGTGGATGTAATATCAAGTGGAGTGAGTTCATGGCATTTTCAATCGGTAGCCAAGATGATGCTTCAATTTTTTAAGGCAATGGAGTAGTGGGGAGTAAGGATGTGGTGGTTTGGTTGGGATGTGAAAGAAATGGGAAAGTGAACAAATTAAGGAGGGAAAAAAAGAGGGTGTGTAACAGGAAGTGGAAATAATCACTCCACAGAAGGAAGTCTTGGATGGTGATGTTGAGGAAAGACCTGAAACACTTTAAAAAAACCTTGTAATATTGGTAGGCATTCACTTTAAACTAATGTCTTGCCTTACTATTTTAATGGTAGTAAAAGAGTTTTGAATACCCTAGTAGGAGTGTTATTATTTTACTACATTAGTAAGAGGAATTTTATTACACTCGATGTTCGGCACTGGATGTGTATTTGACCCGTGAGATAGAATATAATAGAAGACCTTGGAGTTGGCCGATTGAGCTAGCTGGTAGATGGTTTTATTATTTCTTGTTAAGAATCTCCATTTTGGTTTAGTAAGCCATCAAGATGGTTGAGTTGGGATGTTAGGTTTGAGTTGTTGAGTAACCAACCAACCTGGTACTATTGCATGTGTTATTTGTTGTGTATTTTTGTACGTTGTAAATTGTGAAGCTTTAAGACCCATTTTCTACCCAACCGAAGTATTAAATACTACGCTTGGACATAGTACCAAACTTTGCATGTGCCTTGTGTTGTTCTCTGATGACAAGGGATCATGTTACCCTCTTAAGCCTAAACAACTCTGGTTGTTATGAAAAACATTTAGATGTTAGAGCGATTCACTCAAAATCAATCTAGAAGTTGAGTTGGTTATTCTTGTGAGTTTGTCTATGATTTTTGGTAGTTTGGAGGTGGATTCATCTACATGTTATTTAAGGTATTTTTGGAATTTGTTAATTTCTTAGTTTTATTTTCCTCCGTATTATCAAATTTTTTCAATCCAGAGTTTTCTAATCAATAGATAACATTGGCGAAATTGATAAATAGATATGTTGTTTCAGTTTTCATTATGCAATATATAGTGTTGGAATGGATATATGGACATGTTGTTCCAGAATTTGTTAAGCAATAGATAACATTGGTGAAATTTATAAATAGATATATTGTTTAAGTTTTCATTATGTAATAAATAGCGTTGGAATGGATATATGCATATGTTTTCTAGATTTTTTTAACCAATAGATAACATTTGTGAATTGATAAATGAATATGTCATTTCAGATTCCATTATGTAGTAGATACCATTGGAATTAATATATGGATATGTTGTTCCAAACTTTTTTAAGCAATAGATAACATTGGTGAATTGATAAATGGATATGTTTTTCAGATTTCATTATACATTAGATAGCGTTGGAATTGATAAATGGATATGTAGACCCAGATTTTGTTATGTAATAGATAGCACTAGTGAAATGATAGAATGAATTTTTTGTTCTGATTTTGCTATGCATTAGATAACATTAATGAGTTTTTAAAATGAAAATATTGTTCCATATTTTGTTATGCACTAGTTAGAATTAATGAATAGATAAGATGGATATATGTTGTAGTTTTGTTATGTGTTGGATAGCTTTAGCAATTACATGTAGTGTATTTGTGTGATTAAGCTCTATTATGTTTAGATGGAATTGGTGAGTCAGTGCAATGGGTGCTTTAGTTGGGAAATTTTTGTTGTACTTGTAATCGTATAATTTTTCCAAGATTGGAAGTATTGGATTTGTGCTTACACGATGGGCAGGTTCCACCTTGGGTGCTGCAGTGTTGTACTTTTCAATAGATGTCAAGATTTGGGTCGAGTGTGGTTGTTTGGATGGATGGCTAGAGTTATACTGAGCTACCTATGGGGCTTGCCAAATTTATTCTATGTAATCCAACCACTGTTATGATAGTATATTTGGAGGTTTTAGAAATAGATATTTAAGACATAGTTACAATGGTGACTATGAGATATGAAAGACCATATTATAGAGGGAAACTAGTTAGACATGATAGGTTTCCATAGTGAATATTTTAGACAATATGGGTTATCCATACCTATGTAAAGACTTAGTTTGATGAATGAAAGTTATGGAATGATTTTGAGGTTGGGTTTCCCCATAGGGTTTATCCTAGGATAAATTATGTGTTGATGTGGGTTGTTGTGGCTTATAAATTATTTCAATGTTAAATTATCTATTTTCAATAGATGTGTTTCCCATGCAAATTTGTTATGGTATTGGTTATTTATGTTAATAAGAGAAAGAAATATTAGAACTATAATTATTGCTTGGTAGAGGTTGAGCCTTGGGAAGTTTTAAAATATTCTTTATTCCATGCTTTGGTTATTTAAATTAATATAAATATGTTTATAAACTTTGATCTCATTAAATTAAGTGGATAGGTAAATAAGATGAGCCTCTCAAAAGTATGATAGAGAATAAACTCATGCTTTACTAAGAAGTATAATTATGGACCAATGTAGCTAAAGTTTGGATTGGTATCTAATATCGTAATAAGTAGATGTTTGAAGAGATAAAAATATAGGGGATATTCATGTGAATCATAAAGAAATTTTATGGGTGAATATTAGGATGAGTTTAGTACCTTCGTTGGAAAAACTATAAGATTATAAATACACATCTTAAGGGAATTTGATGAGGTTTTTTTAAGGGAATTTGAATACCACATTGAATTTGATGGTCGACATTGTTGTCTAAACTAGTCTAAGGTATTACTAAGGATAGGGTTTTAAAGAGGCAAGTGATGAACTGATTAGATCATCTTTGTATGAGAGGGATAGTCAGTTCAATACACTCTAACCCACTTAGATGAACATGAGAATGGGATAGCTAAAATTTTACCCCTTATATGGAATGAAATGGAAGTAAAATTAGCTCATGGGGTGAGTGAGAAGGATAACTTGTAAATACTAGCCTTGCACCTAGTACACTTGTGTAGCTAAACTTACACAAGATGTAGTGATGGGTGTACCTCGGGTAAGACTAGATAAGTTGTTAAGTGGGTTACAATGCATCTAGGACTCTCTAATATGTGTATATATATATATATATATATATATATATATATATATATATATATATATATTAGTGATAGAAAAATGGATTGTGAAATTTGGTATCAGAGCCTAGGTTCATAGTGGGATATGTTCACTGCACCACAACTAGATTGGTTGTAAAAAAATAAAAACTACCTAGGTATTAGGATGAACCTATTTGCTTAAAGACTAACATATTTAGGACTTCAATAGTTTTAGTAGACTAATTCTCATTGACTCTCCTATGTGTGGCAAGAACAATACCATCAAATATAAGAAGTAAAGTTGTTGCCACAATGATGAGGCAGGCATGACAAACAAATGTAGAAGATGGAAATCTAGATGTAGATTCAAATTACCCTAGTGAGGAAAGAGAGAATCTCACAATTATAGTGGTCTAAATTTATAATCAGGTAGAAACATAGAGATAAATTTTGGATACTGTTATGAACCAAGAAACACCAGCTAGAAACTCTAGGATAGAGTAGGCAAATAGACCCCTTATAGAATCACAATGGGCTAGGGTTCATTTAAAGCCCAAGTTGAGAAATGATATGAAGTATTTAAGATATTCCAAGTTCAATGGGGAGGAATATGGTGACAAAGCCAAATCTTGGATAAAGGAAACTAAAACCTATTATGTTATGAAGAACTACTCCTTTGGCACCCAAACATCCTATGCCACTCTACACCTTCAAGGTGATGGTGTGATTTGGTGGAAAACATATAGTGATGGACTAGGACTTATAGCTATAGTTTATTTGAGTTGGGATATATTTATGAAGGCCATTAAGGATAGATTCCTCATAGAGTACCTTTATTCCCAAAATATGAGTTCACTAGACTTCAATAAGGAATTAGGATAATGGAGGTATACTATAAAATATTTGTTAAACTCTTTAAGTACATCCCTACTTATAATAAGAAAATGAAAATCCATAAGTTTATATTAGGAGTAGACCCTTGAATAGTGTGGGAGGTAGACATGCGAGAACTTGCTACCTTGCAAAAGGCCTGCGATTTGTCTAGAAAGGCTGAAACTTATATCAAAATCTACTTTGACTATGAAGGGTTGTATGAGTAGGCCAATGAAGAGGAAATGAAATATTGTATAGTTTGTTAAGTGGGAAGGAGAGTAGGAAAATAAGAATCCCTCAAGGCCAAACTGAAGGAATGATAGGAGGTAAGGAAATAAGAGAAGAAGGTTCCAAGGTAGGAATCAAAATGCTAATTATTGTAGGGGTGGTAACAATATACCATATCAAGGGTAGGCTAATCCTCCATAGATAGAGAAAATAGAAGTTGTGCAGAAATAAAAAACACATCCATATCCCAAGACCAGATGCTATGATTGTGGTGGACCACATTATGCCATCAATTTTCCACTCAAAATATGATTGAAATCTAAATATAAGGAACCTATGCACAAATAACTTTCATGCAAAGATCTAAATCATAAAATTATGTATAAATAGGGAAATAGGAACTCGATGGGCAATCCACTCTATTGTTGAGAAAGGGTAATATTTTTAATAAATATATTAATATTTTTATTGATATTAGTGCTATAGATAGTTTTGTTTTGACTAGCCTAGTTAAATACATATCGGAAAGACTAGGAATCTAAGCTTATGGATGGAAGGTAGAGTATGGTTCAGGGTAAAAATTTTCTGTAAATTAGTGTTAACCTATGGCATAGATTACCTTGTCTAGTAGTATGACCATATGTTTCATTTATAACACTCCCTTGCACGCTTTAAATGTAATCTTAGGAATGGACTAGCTACAA
Organism: Wollemia nobilis; assembly: GCA_028583015.1. Classification (NCBI taxonomy): domain Eukaryota; kingdom Viridiplantae; phylum Streptophyta; class Pinopsida; order Araucariales; family Araucariaceae; genus Wollemia; species Wollemia nobilis. The sequence continues at coordinate 12,612,110 of JAQPPZ010016436.1, read as the reverse complement.
GCACATAGGGCTATAATTAACTTTCAAAATATATGTATTGAGTTCTAGAAATATAATGAAAATTTTCAAAGGGATTACAACCAAAAAGGATATTTTCAGCCTTGAATTCTTTTGGCAATGCAACTAAATAAAGTCATTAATAAAGGAGGAGCAATATTTTTTGTGAAGCTAAACAAGATAGGCAAGGAGAAGAAGGAGGAGGTGCTTGAGAAATATTGACTACTGCAAGAATATAGGGATGTGTTTCTAGAGGACTTACCAATGCTACCACCCCAACGTGAATTTGAATTCACAATCGAGATTCAACCTAGCATAAAACTTATTCATAGATCCCCCTAGAGGATGAATCCCATAGAGATACAAGAACTAAAAGTGCAACTGCAAGGATTATTGGAAAATATTAAACCAAGTGTGTCACGTTGGAGATCATTGGTCTTGTTTGTCAAAAATAAGGATGGTTCTCTACGACTGTGTATTGATTACAGAATGTTGAACAAGGCCACCACCAAGAATAGATATCCCTTAACCAGAATTGAAAACCTTTTCAATCAACTTAAGGATGCCATAATCTTTTCAAAGAATGATTTAAAATTAGGATATCATCAACTAAGGATCCGTTTAGAAGATACTCACAAGACAACCTTTTATACTCATTATGGACACTATGATTTTAGTGTCTTGCCTTTTGGCTTAACAAATGCCTTAGTCACATTTATGAACTTGATGAATAGTATCTTCAAAAAGCAACTAGAAATAATTATGCTAGTATTCCTAGATGATATTTTAATATATTCCAAAAATAAGTTAAAGCATGACAAACACCTGAATATTTTGTTATAACTGCTAAAGGAAAACCAGTTATATGGGAATTTATTCAAATACAAATTTCATGTAACATAAGTGTAGTAACTGGGACACATTGTATCTATAGAAGGAATTGTGGTAGATCCTATATCTATAGAAGGAATTGTGGTAGATCCTAAAAAGATAGAGGTAATTTTGAACTGGCCATCACCCACAAATGTGATAGAAGTTCAAATTTTCTTGGGTCTGGCCGGCTATTACAAGCATTATGTGAAATGTTACACCAAAATTACCCCCCAAATGACTAACCTTCAAAGTAAAGGGAAATAATTCAAGTAGAAAGATAGATGTGAGGAAGCTTTTGAGTTTCTTAAGTGAAAGCTTACTACCCCTCCCATACTCAGGATACCCAATCCTTAGGGAAGTGTTTTTGTTTGTACATATGCATCATTGGAAGGGTTGGTAGAAGTGCTATCTCAGGAAGAGTCAGTGATATCCTATGGATCAAGAAAACTAAAAGGACATAAGGTCAATTATGCAATCCATGATCTCAAACTAGTAGTATTGGTGTTTACCCTCAATATTTGGAAACATTGTTTGGTTCAGATATCCTTTGATATAAGAACAAACCATAAGAGTCTACAATACTTATTTACTCAACCCTTACTCAATGCCAAGTAGAGGAGATGGATGGAATTCCTAGTGGAATATGATTTTGACATTGAGTATATAAAAATAAAGGAGAACAAAGTCACTGATTCACTTAGTAGAAGGCACATAGCAACCTTATATCAATCCCACCTAGATATTATGGAATAAGTCAAGGAGATGCAAAAGCAGGATGCTTATTGCAATCAATTTCATGGAAATATAGAAATAAAATTGAGAGAAAACCAATATTTTAGCTTTAAATATGGTTTCACATGGTTCAAGGACAAAGTAATTATCTTAGAAACTAGAAATATAAGAATAATGATCTTGGATGAAGTACATATATCACCATATTCTACTTATCTAGGAGGAGCAAAGATGAGGGAGAATATGAAGAAAAAATTATTTTGGTCTAGGATGAAAAGGGGGATAACTAAATTTGTCTCCAATGCCTCAAATGCTAGAAAGTGAAGGCATAACACAGAAACCCTATGGAAATATTGTATCCACACGAGGTATCTATGCATATATGGCAAGTAATTTCAATGGACTTTATTGTAGGATTACCTAAAAATCAATCCCAACATGATGTAATCTTAGTGGTGGTTGATATAAGAAGGTTCCTAACCCGTTCTGAACAACTAACATTCTCCTAAGGAGTAGTGTACCAGCTGAATGCTAGTTTTTATTAACAATATCTTCTCGTCTAACACTATTAATGCTTATAATTTGAATTGATTGTAAAATATTCTATAAATTGTGGAATGCCAAAAATTCCAAACAATGGCTCTACAACTATTATAATTCATATGTAAATCCTTATCCATTTTGTAAATACAAGAGTGACACTATTTGGTCTCTGTCTAGTGCTCTTGTAATATATTTGATGTATGTGTGTACTAATATTTATTTTTGTCATGGTTATCTAAGTGTTCTCATTTAATTATGCTATCTGGATTTCATGGGTTTTGCTAGGTAGTTCTAGAATTCACATTTGTGTCACATCCCACCTTGGAGGACTATTTTTAAGATGTTATTTGTGTAATGATAGTTGGTTTTAATGCTTAATATATTTGCATTGTATTTGTTTTTGTTAAAATAAAATGATGTTGCGTTGCTTGATTGCAGGAACATTTATTCTCGTAGGTGGAAGACTGACCACCAAGAGATGAGAAGGGAAATGATGACTATGACAACTCAATAGGTAAAGCTCATATTCCTATCATCACTAGTTACCTCCCTGATGGTGGTGTTACTTGAGTATTACTCTAAAAGTCCCACCCAATCAAAGGAAAAATGGTGATGGGGGATACTGAGCACATGCATCGAGTGCTTGTATGCCATTTGTGTGTGATTTATATTTTATTTCATGATTAATTTGCATGAGATTGGTTTAATTGAATTTTACTTTGAAAATGCACATTAATAATGTTTTGCATTTTACAAATTATTCTAGAAAATATTGAAAAGAATATCATGCAATTTATTATGATTTTGTGAAATCTTTAAATTGAGCAATTTTTAAAGTAAAGGATTTATTTTGTTGAGCATGCTTATTTGATCTAGTTGATCCTATTTTAGAAGGAAATTAGGTAGTTTGTTTTTTATGAACTTGTTCAATTTTGATTGGACCAAAACATGAAAAAAAACTACCTTGTAGATTTAAATAATCAATCTTTCCTACACATGGCTACTTTGGGAAGGTTGAAATGGTGGATAAGATTCTTCTCTTATCTCTATGGATTCCCTTTCCATTAAAATAATATATATTAAAGGAAGCCTTCACATGGGGTGAGAAAAAGAAGAGAAATAAATAAATAAGTAAAATATATTTATAAGCATATTTTCTAAAAGAAAGAAATCTATAATATTTAGAAGCATCTTTTTTAAAAGAAAGAAAGCTATAAATTGCCATTGTGGTTGAGAAAAAAAACATGTTATATTATACTATGTTATGCTGAACTAAAGAAGGTAGGAGAAGGGATTTACAAGCTTTGGGAAGCATTCAACTTTTGGAGAATTCTAGGTTGGATCTGTCCATTGTATTTTATTTTAATGCTTGCCATAATGAATTGAAATCTAGTTATATGTGTTGAATGTTTTACTTTATCTGATTGCTTCTCTTATATAGAATGTTTTAATATATAATCTTCCTTCAAATTTTAAGTAGAAGCCTTCATAGATTAGCCTTTTCCCATTGATTGGCTAGAATACGGTCATGCTTAAACATGTAGAAGAGAAGCCTCTGATGACTTTAGGTCCAACTCGGATATCCTTTGTGCATACTCTATGAAAGGGGAGTCATGTAAATTTTATAGAGCTGATATTTAATTAGCCTTATGTGCTTTCAGTAGCTTATATACAATCCTATTGGGCATCTATGATATAGAATGGCTTTTGGAAACTCCATAATGATGTGTTGGTAATGCGTTGTGTAATATAGCTTTGGCTAGGCTGTGCAATGTTAAAATATTTTCCATACAACTATGGTTAAAATCCTCCCATGTATATTTTGATTTCCATTAATATAGATCTTCGGATTCAGTCCTCTGTTCATTTCTAAAATAGAACCATTATTATTGTCTACCATTGGTCAAATCCTTGATTTTATTTCCCAACAATGGACTATCAAACTATTACTGGATTGTCTATTACAAAGCCCAACAACCATCAAATTTGTTTAATAGTACATTGGTACTTCTGGGAATGATCTCTTGTCACTTAGACAAACAATCATTACGACTATGCAAGTTGTTATGTATTGTTCAGGCCTTGTTCTCTTTATGTCTGTGTGCATTGAATCATCAGTTATAAACAATAATTAACCTTGAATTTTTTTTTAAATATTTGGATTGCTTTCAGATTTTATCATTTGAATTAAAGCATGATATATTAAAATGTATGAGTGATTTTATCAAATGAAACTATGCTATGGATAATAAAATCATATAATATATCGATATTTTAAATAGGTTGTATTACTTATCTTTATGAAATCCTGATTAAAATAAATCTCCTTTAAGTTTAGAATATACATGTTTAGTTATATGGAGAATATTTGTAAATCTTAGTCTATCATAATATATGATAAAACTGAATTGGAGAATTATGATTATATTATATTTTCATAAGGAGACTAGTGTTAATTGGTTTATTTTAATTTAAATTAAAGATGATGACTTTAAAAATTAAAGCAATTTCCTTTATTTTTGGAATGATTGGAAAATCAAATTGAAATCAATTAGATTTGTAAATATTGGTTTTGTTTTATTAAAATTTGTATGGATTATAAAATAAGAAAAACAACTATGATTTGAGGTCTAGGGTAGAATGAACAAGTGAAATCATAGTCTTTGTATAATTCTAGAAAACAAACAGTAAACTATTATGTGTTTGATAAATTTTGTAAATAAATATATCTCAACTAGAAGGATGGAATATTTTCTAGTTTTGGGAAGGAATGGATTGGTGTCCATTCTTTGGAAAGAGGTATGGGACTCTTCCTTATGTTTGGTGGTAATCCAAATGAATGATGAATGGGATTAAGAATTAATCCTTGTTATGAAAATATTAAATATGGATGAATTTGAAATTCATGCTTGATGATTTCTCTATATGTGATATACATTTGGCAAATGTGTGATGCATGATTGCATTCAAAATTGATAAGCATGGCTTGCTTGTAATGCATTTGGTATACTTTGCATCCGAGTTGTCTTGATCCCTTCACTATCATCTCTTCCAACCATGAAGAACTCGAGATATTTTAGAGAAGAGTCGGACAACACTTTTTGAAGACTATTGCAATGTTCATCATGTATAAGCTTGTATTGATATAGATCCAATGTAATTATGTAGGGCTGATATAATTTATGTAAAATCAGCTATGACTTGTAATATTTTATGTATTTGATTACAAGCTTTGTAAATTAGAGATAAAGTCTTCATATTGTAGTATTCACCTCTAATAAATGTTAGGTGATATATGTTTTGGAATATGAGCAAGTATTGGAACTACTTTGGATATTATACATTGTCAAATGTATGGCATTGAGATTTATGTTGCTCTAGTAGATTAGATGGATGTATTTAAATTCTCTCTCTCATGGACTATAATAGTGTAGAAGGAAACTCATGGATGACCTTCACAATAATATGAGATAAAACAATATCTACACCATCCACCTAAGATAGTTAGAAGCAAACCAATCACTCCATGCATTTGGATAAGATAAATAATCACCAACACCATCACACCTAGTAAATGAGTAAATTCTATAATGGTGCTTAAGACAATATTCCAAGTCACTTGTAAGTTTTCATGAGAAATAACAAGATTAATGGCTCTCTCCTTAATACTAGTCTTCATGGATAGTATGGAGAGGAGGGGATGAATTCCATTGGGTAAAACTCCCAATTAATGGTATAACCATTGAGATGTCCTCATGAAGGACATAGCCATTGTATTATCCTCATAACCACTTGGTGATGGTATGATGGAATTGTAGGAGTTGGTGCTCCTATTTGTGAATGGCTTTGAATGAATTGTAGAAGATGGTACTTCTACTTAAATGTGACTTTGGATTAATATTTTGTGACTCGGATTACTTACTTTTCATTTGGGATATCCTTGTCTTAGATCATTATTATATTCTTAACTCATTGAAAGGTGGACAAAGATTATTATAGTTAAAAAAAATTAGTGGATGAGTAGTAACAATTGGGGTTGTTACAGTTGGTATCAGAGCCTAGGCTAACTAGTGGATTCTAGCTAGATCTAGGTTAGAAAAATATTTGGGCATGAAACAAAACAACTCAAACATAAGTTCCATAACTCTAAATGATGCACACTTGGTAAGGACAAGGTAAGTACTTGAGATTATCGATGTCTGAGTTCCTATCCCCCATGAATAGATCCATAGTCATTCGAAAGTGGAAGAGCTAAGTGAACCCTCCTTCTATGGGTTTTAAGTGGTGTACCTTAGACTCTTTTGGGAAAATTACTTGACATCTATATATTTTGACTTACTTACTCCTTATTCTCAAGTGTGTATGAACAACAACAGAGTTAGTGGACTAAACTAGGGAATGAACCTAGTAGTAATAGATTACTTGAGAAATTATGATGAAATCTAGTTGTCTAGAATTTCAACTATGAAAATCAGTGAGAATTAATACAAATTTTTACTCTAGGTAAACATGGTGACAAGCTTGAGAAGTAAGAAGAAAGGAACCTTGCAACAAGCTAGTCCCGATAGTCCTGAAGCCAGATAGATAGGAGAAAGTTCTGGGAATTTAGATAAAGATATGGAGAACCTTACTGCCATGGTTTCCATAATGTAAGATCAAATTCAATAGATTTTGCAAGCTATAAATTCACAACATCACCACAACAACAATCATGAGATGGAAAATCTAGAGGTTGAGATTAGAGAGGATGAAGATCCCGAAGAGCATGAAAACAAGGCCCGCATGAAGAAAGAAATGGGCAATGACATAAAGCATATTAAAGTGACTAAGTTCATGGGAAAAGGAGGAGAAGATGCAGCTGAGTCATGGTTAGATGAACTGGAACTTCATTTCTCCATAAGAAACTACTCCTCTAAAACTAAAATGACATTTGCTCTTTCTCATCTGGGAGGAATAGGAATTGACTGGTGGAATGCTTATAAATATGAACATAAGATCTCACCTAACAAGTTGAAGTGGGAAGTTTTTGTGGAAGATTTTAAGGATAGATTCCTTACAAAGCAATTTTATTTGAATAAATTTAAGGAATTCTTCGCATTTCAACAAGGATCAAGATCTGTGGAGGAATACTATGAATAGTTTGTGAGACTCCTTAAATATGTGCCATCCTATAATCAGAATAATGAGATGAAAATACATAAATTTGTCCTAGGAATGAAGCCTTGGATCAGAGATAGGGTAAGCGTACATGTTCATAAAACTATGCAAGAAGCTTATGATATGGCTCGAAGGACAGAGTCTACTCAGACTACTAATGAAACTCACAATAGTTCCACAAAATGGTCAAACAAGGGATAGAAGTTTCAGAAAAAGAGAAAGTGGGATAATGGACAAAATCAGAAGAACAAAGGAAATCCAAAATTTGAGAAGCACAACAATGGTGGTAAGAAGAATTTCAAGAAAGAATTTCACCACAAGAATAACAATTACTCCAACAACAACAATAGGGATTTCCAGGCTCCTAAGCAGCCAGTTCCATTACAAGTAGTGGATACAGGAAAATAGGTTCAAGAAGGAGATTCAAACTCAAGGATAAAGTGCTTCAAGTGTGGAGGTTCACATTTTTCCATTAACTACCCACAACATGCAAGCACTAGCTCTGACAGGCCAAATCACAAGATCTATGCAGCAACAACAACACAAAACTTGGATGGACAAGCTACACCTCTGCTACTAAATGGTAAACTTTTTGATAAAGAAGTTAGCATTTTAATTGATAGTGGGGCTACCGATAGTTTTATTTCTAGTAACCTAGTAAGGGATATGCCAGAAAAGCTAGGGTCTTTGGCACAAGGGTGGAAGGTTGAGTATGGATCAGGGTAAACTTATCATGTTAATCAATATTTTTCCTCAACTCAAATTACCCTACCCAATGGCTTTACTAGGTGGCATTTGTATGTAGCACCCCTACATGCTTTTGACATCATCCTGGGAATAGACTGGTTGAAGGCTCATGAAGCCTTGGTAAATTTTTAGGAGAGATGGATTGAGTTTACCAACGAAGACAAAGAAAGGTAAAGGATGTATAGTGAACCAAGAGAATTTCAACCAATGCTAATTTCAGCAATGCAACTGAAGAAAACTATTAGAAAAGGAGGATTGGTTTATGTAGTTAAACTCAAGGAAAAAGAGGAAATTCCAAAGGAAGAAATTATTGGAAAATTTCCACTATTGTAGGAATTTCATGATGTTTTTGTTGATGAGATACCTGGATTGCCACCTAAATATGAATTTGATTTCACCATAGAATTGATGCTAGGTATTGAGCCTATCCATAGAGCTCCTTATAGAATGAACCCCATCGAGATGCAGGAATTGAAAGTGCAACTTCAAGAGTTGCTAGAAAAAGGGTTGATAAAACCAAGTGTATCACCTTGGGGAGCACCTATTTTATTTGTGAAGAAGAAATATGGTTCATTAAGGCTATGCATAGATTATAGAATGCTAAACAAGGCAACTATCAAGAATAGATATCCATTGCCAAGGATAGAAGATTTATTTGATCAACTAAAAGATGCCACCATTTTCACAAAGATTGATCTAAAATCTGGATATCATCAACTGAGAATCTGAGAAGAAGACACACATAAAACCATGTTCAAGACTAGATATGGTCACTATGAATTTATAGTCCTACCATTTGGATTGACTAATGCACCAACAACTTTCATGAATTTGATGAATAGTGTGTTTAAAAATTAGTTGGATCGATTTGTGTTGATATTCTTGGATGACATTTTGATTTATTCTCGTAATAGAGAGGAACATGATAAGCACTTGAGGATAGTGCTAGAAATTTTAAGGAAGAACCAACTCTATGGGAATTTGTCTAAATGTGAATTCTATGTTCCACAAGTGCATTACTTGGGGCATATTATATCAGTGGATGGGATCATTGTTGATCCAAAGAAAATAGAAGCCATTTTGAATTGGCCACCTCCAACAAATGTGATAGAAGTAAGAAGCTTCATGGGTTTGTCAGGATATTATAGGAGGTTTGTTAAAGACTACTCTAAGATTGCTTATCCAATAACCAACCTTCAGAAGAAAGGGAAGGAGTTTAAATGGATAGAAAAGTGTGAAGAAGCATTTAATTTGCTTAAACAGAAACTAACCTCAACTCCTATTCTGAAGATTTTGGATCCCATAGGAAATTTTTTAGTTTGCACCGATGCCTCTTTGGAAGGGTTAGGAGGAGTCCTATCCCAATATGGTTTTGTAGTAGCATATGAGTCTAGGAAACTCAAAAAGCATGAAGTTAACTATGCTACTCATGATTTAGAACTTGTTGCAGTTGTGCATGCCTTGAAAATTTGGTGATATTATCTGGTTGGTAGACCATTTGAGTTAAGAACTGATCACCAGAGTTTGAAGTATATCTTCACTCAACCATTACTAAATGCTAGACAAAGAAGGTGGATAGAGTTCTTAGCAGAATATGATTTTGGTATTGAGTATATCAAAGGAAAAGAAAATAAAGTCATTGATGCCTTAAGTAGGAGGAAGCACATAGCTGCATTGACTCGTAGTCATGTGGATTTAATGGGGCAAGTCAGAAAGATGCAGTGTCAGGATCCTGAATGTAGTGAAATTCGGGTTAAGATAGAGCAAAACTTGAATGAAAACCAAGATTATAGCATGAAATATGGACTTTTATGCTTTAGAGATCGAGTAGTCATACCTAAAATGGGTGATTTGAGGAGATTGATCATGCATGAAGCTCATAATTCTCCTTATTCTGCTCATCCTGGAGGAGCCAAGATGAGGGAAAATATGAAAAAGACCTTTTACTGGTCGGGCATGAAGAAAGATATCACTAATTTTGTGGCATGATGTTTACAGTGTCAGAAGGTGAAAGCTGAACATCAACATCCAATAGGAAAATTGTTTTCACATGCTATACCCACTCACAAATGGCAAGTAATATCAATGGATTTTATTGTCGGTTTGCCAAAGATAAAATATCATCATGATGCAATATTTGTTATAGTAGATAAACTCACTAAGGTTGCACATTTTATACCAGGATGTACTATAGATGATGTTGTAGTTGTTGCCAATAAATTTGCAAAAGAAATTTTTAGGTTGTATGGATTTTCGGAGATGATTATCTCTGACAGGGATTCTAGGTTTACTTCTGAGTTCTGGTAGGCTCTCCATCATGCAATTGGCACAACTTTGAATATCAGTTCTACATATCATCCTGAAATGGATGGATAGATAGAAAGGGTTAACCAAGTTCTGGAAGATATGTTACGCATGTATTGCATGGACCAGAAGTCTCGTTGGGAAGACTATTTGTATCTGGTTGAGTTTGCTTATAATAATAGCTATCATTCTTCCTTGAATATGGCCCCTTTCAAAGCTTTGTATGGTAGACGATGCAGAACTCCATTATCATGGGATAATCCCAAGGATCGGGTTGTCATTGGACCAAAAATGGTCAAAATAATGGAAGAGCAACTAGGACTAATCCATCAAAGGCTCAAGGAAGCCACAGATAGATAGAAGAGTTATGCATATTTGAAAAGAACCCCTAGAGAATTCTCCATAGGTGATAGAGTGTTTCTAAGGGTAAAACCTAAGAAGAGTGCCATTAAATCAATAAAATTGGATCCTAGATTTGTTGGTCCATTTGAGATTGTGGAGAAGATAAGTCCTGTAGCCTATCGGCTTGACTTACCACCTAACCTATCAAAGATCCATAATACTTTTCATGTATCCCTACTTAGGAGATATATTGTTGATCTTGATCATGTGTTAGATGTTTCTAATTTATAGATGGTAGATCCGACAACCTTTGAAGTGAGACCTATGAAGATCTTGGAATTTCATTCCAAGACTATGAGGAAGTGTAATATTGATCAGTGTAAGGTCCAGTGGGACCAGTATTCTGAAAAGAATTCCACTTGGGAAAAAGTGGAAGATATGAAAAGACACTTTCCTTATTTATTTAATGATGCTATGTAATAATACAGGTTGAACTATGGACCACTTATGCAAAGTGGAAACTATGCCAAAAACTATGTTTTATTGATTGTTATGTAATAATTGTAGGAAAACATAGAGGACTATGTTTAATCTAAGGGGGGAGTATGTCACATCCCACCTTGGAGGACTATTTTTAAGATGTTATTTGTGTAATGATAGTTGGTTTTAATGCTTAATATATTTGCATTGTATTTGTTTCTATTAAAAGAAAATGATGTTGCGTTGCTTGATTGCAGGAACATTTATTCTCGTAGGTGGAAGACTGACCACCAAGATATGAGAAGGGAAATGATGACTATGACAACTCAATAGGTAAAGCTCATATTCCTATCATCACTAGTTACCTCCCTGATGGCGGTGTTACTTGAGTATTACTCTAAAAAGTCCCACCCAATCAAAGGAAAAATGGTGATGGGGGATACTGAGCACATGCATCGAGTGCTTGTATGCCATTTGTGTGTGATTTATATTTGATTTCATGATTAATTTGCATGAGATTGGTTTAATTGAATTTTACTTTGAAAATGCACATTAAATAATGTTTTGCATTTTACAAATTATTCTAGAAAATATTGAAAAGAATATCATGCAATTTATTATGATTTTGTGAAATCCTTAAATTGAGCAATTTTTAAAGTAAAAGATTTATTTTGTTGAGCATGCTTATTTGATCTAGTTGATCCTATTTTAGAAGGAAATTAGGTAGTTTGTTTTTTTATGAACTTGTTCAATTTTGATTGGACCAAAACATGAAAAAAAAACTACCTTGTAGATTTAAATAATCAATCTTTCCTACACATGGCTACTTTGGGAAGGTTGAAATGGTGGATAAGATTCTTCTCTTATCTCTATGGATTCCCTTTCCATTAAAATAATATATATTAAAGGAAGCCTTCACATGGGGTGAGAAAAAGAAGATAAAAATAAATAAATAAAATATATTTAGAAGCATCTTTTCTGAAAGAAAGAAAGCTAAATATATATATATATATTAGAAGCATCTTTTCTAAAAGAAAGAAAGCTATAAATTGCCATTGTGGTTGAGAAAAAAAATCATGTTATATTATACTATGTTATGCTGAACTGAAGAAGGTAGGAGAAGGGATTTACAAGCTTTGGGAAGCATTCAACTGCTGGAGAATTCCAGGTTGGATCTGTCCATTGTATTTTATTTTAATGCATGCCAGAATGAATTGAAATCTAGTTATATGTGTTGAATGTTTTACTTTATCCGATTGCTTCTCTTATATAGAATGTTTTAATATATAATCTTCCTTCGAAGTTTAAGTAGAAGCCTTCATAGATTAGCCTTTTCCCATTGATTGGCTAGAATACGGTCATGCTTAAACACGTAGAAGAGAAGCCTCTAACGACTTTAGGTCCAACTCGGATATCCTTTGTGCATACTCTGCGAAAGGGGAGTCATGTAAATTTTATAGAGCTGATATTTAATTAGCCTTATGTGCTTTCAGTAGCTTATATACAATCCTATTGGGCGTCTATGTGTTGGAAATTTGAATTAATCTGAGGCATTTTATGTTGTCATTGATGTCACATGGATCACATTTGGTTTTTGTGGCCAAAATATTTCATAAATAAGCATTTATGATATTTTGGAAAGCATGGCTATTTATAGGGTTTTTATGAAAACCAAGGCAGGTAAAATAAAAGCTTTTATTTAAAACCATGGTGGGATTATGTGGAAAGGGTTTTTCTTAAAATCCAAGGTGGAATTTTGTTTCATCAAAAAAGGACCTCCGGTGATGAAGATATTAAAGTTTAAAGTTTAAGTTTAAATTAATGGAGGGCCGACCTATGTGCAATTAATGGAGGTTGGCATATATATATATGTAAAGGTTTCAATTTATTTTGGAAAGTGATCATATTATATATTGTCGGAAAGCTTATTTTGAGGGATATTTGACTAACTTATTTAGAAGGAGAAATAAGGTGTGTGTAAAGAGATATTTATGATTTTGCAAAGGGGTTCCAAAAGTGAAGTTTGCCTTGTTCTTTTTCAAGAGGATTAATTTTTTCATGAGGTGACAAGGTATGCAATATTGTGATTTATTTTATTTTATGGTATAAGTGGTTTTGGGAGTGAAAAGGTTATGAAATGTTTTGATTTATTTTATTTTATGGTACAAGTGGTTTTAGGAGAGATAAGGAAGTTGTGCAATTAAAGGCCTTGGTGATGATTATTTAAAAGTGGAGTAATGTTGATTATTTTGTGATCTACTAACCCTTGTGAAGATTGGTAAAATAATTTTGTGATTGTGGCAGATTTACAAAGATATGTTTTCATCTTCATAAAAGGTATGGGCACATTCTCCTATTGATTGTTTATGGTGGTTAATTTCTGAAATATCATTGGAGGGAAAAGGGTTGTTTGTGGTTTACTTTTCAAAAGTGGTTGGTTGAATGCTTCAAGGTTTTTTGAATTGATATTTGAGGTTAAACCTTGTTTGATAAGCATAGTAGTTGAATCCCATTGGTTGTGAAATAACTTGAGTTAGAAAAGAACATGGGTATCATTGTTATTTGAGATTTGTGGTTGAGCATTGTTTGAAACATTTGAGTTGGTTGATACAATACTTGGACTACGGTTGTGTGAGAGAGAGTTGTCCCTTGTGGTGAATGGTTGATTTGAGTTGATTGAGCCTAGTCAAGTGATGTGTGAAGTGATTTTTCAAGTCCTATGAAACAAACTATTCCATCATTCTAATTTGAGTTGAGATTGAGATTAGAACATATTGGGTCTCTGACAATTCTCTTTATGCTTCTATGATTTGATTTGAGTTGAGATTATTGTGGATCATTGTTTTCATCCATTGAAGAGTACATTGCCATTCATTTTTGAGTTCATATTTGAGCTTTACCTTAATATATTTGTAGATGATATTTGAGTGCTACTTGAGAATGATTGATTGAGCCTGTGAGAAGGCATTTGTGGATAGTTTTGGGGCATATTTGTGGATAATTTTTGTGGACAGATTTATGGATAGAGTTTAGAGAATATTTGGGCAAGTTCTTGGTGAGATTGCTAGAGCAGATTTGGGCAAGTTCTTGGTGAGCTTGATAGAGCAAAATTGGGAAAGTTCTTGGTGAGCTTGCTAGAGTAGATTTGGGTAAGTTCTTGGTGATATTGCTTATGTAGATTTAGACAAGCTCTATATGAGCTTGTTAAGCAGATTTGACAAGTTCTATGTGATCTTGTTAAGCAGGTTATGTGTGATCCTATTGAGCAGGTTCTTAGTGAGCCTATTGATAGAGCTTTGGAGGTGACAAAGTACAGAGGAAAAAGTCTCAATGGATAGATATCCAGTAGCCAGCATAGTTGAAAAAAGATCTGAGTGAGGAGTGTTCAAGTGGAGAGAGACCCACTAGTCAGTGCAACAAAGAGATAGAGTCTTCTAGAAGATCACATATCTAGAGCAGAAGGGGAAATAGTTCTCTTGTGGAAGAGATCCACGAACTTGAGATTAGGGGATCAACATCTCCTTTGGATAGAGGTCCATAAACATTGTAATTGGGAGTGATTCCCAAAGATATTGATTGAGAAATTTTTAGTAAAATATTTTCTCCGTGGAGTAGCCCACATTGCATGAACCACGTAAATTGTGGTGTCTCTATTGTGTATGGTTTTTGTGCATTGCTTTGATTACTACTATTGATATTGCGATCTTTACACAACATAATATTGATTTGGAAGAAAAAGTAAAAAGTGATCTTATATTGTTCACCCCCCCTCTCAGTATAAGCTTGTGTTCTTCACTATGATATAGAATGGATTTTGGAAACTCCATAATGATGTGTTGGTAATGTGTTGTGTAATATAGCCTTGGTTAGGCTGTGTAATGTTAAAATATTTTTCATACAGCTATGGTTAAAAGCCTTCCCTGTATATTTTGATTTCTATTAATATAGATATACTGGATTCAATCCTCTATTCATTTCTAAAATAGAACCATTATTATTATCTACCAATGGTCGAATCCTTGATTTTATTTCCCAATAATGGAGTATTGAACTATTATTGGATTGTTTGTTACAAAGCTCAACAACCGTCGGATTTATTTAATAATATATTGGTACTTTTGGGAACGATCTCTTGTCATTTAGATAAGAGATCGTTCTAGAAGTACCAATGTATTATGTTTTTTTTAGGCCTTGTTCTCTTTATGTGTGCATGCATTGAATCATCAGTTATAAACAATAATTAACCTTGAAAGTTTTTTTTTAAAGTTTGGATTGATTTCAGATTATATAATTTGAATTAAAGCATGATATATTAAAATGTATGAGTGATTTTATCAAATGAAAATATGCTAAGGATAATAAAATCATATAATATATCGGTATTTCAAATAGGTTGTGTCTTTATAAAATATTGATTAAAATAAATCTCCTTTAAGTTAAGAATATACATGTTTAGTTATATGGAAAATATTTGTAAATCTTAGTCTGTCATAATATGTGATAAAACTGAATTGGAGAATTATTATTATATTATATTTTCAAAATGAGACTAGTGTTAATTGGTTTATTTTAATTTATATTAAATATTATGACTTTAAAAACTAAAAAAATTTCCTTTATTTTTGGAATGACTGGAAAATCAAATTGGAATCAAATAGATTTGTAAATATTAGTTTTGTTTTATTAAAATTTATATGGATTATAAAATAAGAAAAACAACTATGATTTGAGGTCTAGTAGAATGAACAAGTGAAATCATAGTCTTTGTATAATTCTAGAAAATAAACAGTAAACTATTACATGTTTGATAAATATTGTAAATGAATATATCTCAACTAGAAGGATGGAATATTTTCTACTTTTGGGAAGGAATGGATTGGTGTCCATTCTTTGGAAAGAGGTATGGGAATATTACTTATGTTTGGTGGTAATTTAAAATAATGATGAATGTGATTAAGAATTAATTCTTGTTATAAAAATATTAAATATGGATGAATTGGAAATTCATGCTTGATGATTTCTCTATATGTGATATACATTTGGCAAATTTGTGATGCATGATTGCATTCAAAATTCATAAGCATGCCTTTCTTGTAATGTATTTGACATACTTTGCATTCGATTTGTCTTGATACCTTCACTATCATCTCTTCCAACCATGAAGAACTAGAGATATTTAAGAGAAGATCCAGATAATACTTGTTGAATACTATTGCAATGTTCATCATGTATAGGCTTGTATTGATATAGATCTAATATAATGATGCAATGCTAATGTAATTTATGTAAAATCAGATATGACTTGCAATTTTTTATGTATTTGATTACAATATTTTTAAATTAGAGATTAAGACTTCATGTTGTAGTATTCACCTCTAATAAATGTTAAGTGATATATATTTTGGAATATGAGCAAGTATTGGAACTACTTTGGATATTGCACATTGTCAAGTGTATGGAATTGAGATTTATGTTGCTCTAGTAGATTAGATGGATGTATTTAAATTCTCTCTCAAGGACTATAATAGTGTAGAAGGAAATTCATGTTAATATCCATAGTAATATGAGACGAAACAATATCTACACCATCCAACTAAAATAGCTAGAATAAAACCATTCATTCCATGCAAATGGATAAGATAGATAATCACCAACACCATCACACATAGTAAATGAGTAAATTCTATAATGGTGCTTAAGACAATATTCCAAGTCACTTGTAAGTTTTCATGAGAAATAACAAGATAAATGGCTCTCTCCTTAATACTTATCTTCATGGATAATATGGAGAGGAGGGGATGAATTACATTGGGTAAAACTCCCAATTAACTGTATAACCATTGAGATGTCCTCATGAATGACATAGCCATTATATTATCCTCATAACCACTTGGTGATTGTATGATGGAATTATAGGAGTTGGTGCTCCTATTTGTGAATGACTTTTAATTAATTGTAGAAGATGGTACTTCTACTTAAATGTGACTTTTGAATAATCTTTTGTGAGTTGTATTACTTACTTTTCATTTGGGATATCCTTGTCTTAGATTATTATTATACTCTTGACTCATTGAAAGGTGGACAAATATTATTATAGGTACAAAAAAAACATTTAGTGGATGAGTACTAACAATTGGGGTTGTTACAATTTGGGAAAAGGGTTTATTTTTTGTAAAG
This sequence comes from Wollemia nobilis, assembly GCA_028583015.1. Taxonomy (NCBI): domain Eukaryota; kingdom Viridiplantae; phylum Streptophyta; class Pinopsida; order Araucariales; family Araucariaceae; genus Wollemia; species Wollemia nobilis. The sequence continues at coordinate 12,594,758 of JAQPPZ010016436.1, read as the reverse complement.
TTGGTGGGGTTGGGAGTGCTCTAATTCTACATCCTAGATTTCATGCATCCATCCACCTAGTTCTAGAATTTACCTTCAACCTAATGGCACTTAGTTCAAGGCAAGAAAACCATCGGTTAATCTGTTACCTTGTGAACATGTGTTTACTCCTACAGGTGAGTAGACCATGTGTCTTGATGTAGCTACATCCATCCTTTTTGGTTCTATATATAGCCTCTTTTGCTTTCATTATTCCTCACTCTCCCCATTCCTCCCTCAATTTGTAGGCAGGTATCTAGGTGAAGAACACACACTTATATTGAGAGGGGGGGTGAACAGTATAAGATCACTTTTTACTTTTTCTTCCAATTCAATATTATGTTGTGTAAAGATAGTAGTATCAATAGAAGTAATCAAAGCAATTCACAAAAAAAATACACAATAGAGATACCACAATTTATGTGGTTCACCCAATGTGGGCTACTCCAAGGAGAAAATATTTTACTAAAACTTTCTCAATCAATATCCTTGGGAATCACTCCTAATTACAATGTTTATGGATCTCTGTCTAAAGGAGATTTTGATCCCCTAATCTCAATTTCGTGTATATCTTCCACAAGAGAACTCTTTCTCCTTATGCTCTAGCTATGTGATCTTATAGAAGATGCCATCTCTCTGTTGCACTGACTAGTGGACCTCTCTCCACTTGAATACTCCTCACTCAGATCTATCTTCAACTGTGCTGGCTATTGGATCTCTATCCACTGAGACTCTATCCTCTATACTCTATCACATCCAAAGCTCTGTCAATAGGCTCACTAAGAACCTGCTCAATAGGATCATAAATAACCTGCTTAACAAGTTCAAATAGAACTTGTACAAAATTTAATAACAATATCACACAGAACTTGTCCAAAACTGAATAACAAGTTCACACATAACTTGTCCAAATCTACTCTAGCAAGCTCACCAAGAAATTTCCCAAATATGCTCTAGAAAGCTCACCAAGAACTTGCCCAAAAATGTCCATAAATATGTTCCAACACTGTCCTCAAATCTATCCCAACACTGTCCTCAAATTTTTCCCAAAGGCCTTCTCAAAGGTTTAATCAATCATGCTCAAGTAGCACTCAAATATCATCCATAAATATATCAAGGAAAAACTCAAATATGAACTCAACAATGAATGGAAATGTACTCTTCAATTGATGACAACAATTATCCACAATGATTTCAAATGAACACAACTCATAGAAGCATAAAGAGAATTTTTAGAGACTCAATATGTTCTAATCTCAATCTCAACTCAACTCAACTCAAATCAAGTCGATCTTATAGAAGCATACAAAGAATTGTTAGAGACTCAATATGTTCTAATATTAATCTTAACCCAAATCAGAATAATGGTATAGTTTGTTTCATAGGACTTGAACAATCACTTCACATATCACTTGACTAGGCTCAATCAACTCAACTCAACCAATCACCATAAGGGACAACTCTTTCTCACACAACCCTAGTCCAAGTATGTATCAACCAACTCAAATATTTCCAATAATTCTCAACCAAAAATCTCACATAAAAATGATACTCATGTTATTTTCTAACTCAAGTTATTTTACAACCAATGGGCTTCAACAACTATGCTTATAAAACAGGTTTAACTTCAACTCTCAAACTAGACAACCTTGAAGCATTAAACCAATCACTTTCGAAAAGGAAACCATAATCAATCGTTTTCTCTCCAATGATATTTCATAAATAAACCATATTAAACAATCAATAGAAGAATGTACCCATACATTTTATGAAGATGAAAAAACCTCTTTGTAAATCTACCACAATCACAAAATTATTTTGCTGATCTTAACAAGGATTAGTAGATCACAAAATAATCAACATTACTCCACTTTTCAATAATCATCACCAAGGCCTTTAATTGCACAACTTCCTTATCTCTCCTAAAACCACTTGTACTATAAAATAAAATAAATCAAAAAATTGCATAAATTTTTCACTCCCAAAACTACTTATACCATAAAATAAAATAAATCATAATATTGCATACCTTTTCACCTCATGAAAGAATTAATCCTCTTGAAAAATAACAAGGCAAAATTCACTTTTGTAACACCTTTGTAAAATCTGAAATATCTCTTTACACAGACCTTATTTATCCTTCTAAATAAGTTATTCAAATAGCCCTCAAAATAAGCTTTTCGACGATATATAATATGCCCCATTTCCAAAATAAATTGAAACCTTTACATGTATATATATGCCACCCTCCATTAATTGCACATAGGTCGGCCCTCCATTAATTGCACATAGGTCAGCCCTCCATTAATTTAAATTTAAACTTTAAACTTTAATATGTTCATCACTGTAGGTCCTTTTTTGATGAAACAAAATTACACCTTGTCATTTAAGAAAAGCCCTTTCCACATAAGCCCACCATGGTTTTAAATAAAACCTTTTATTTTTCCTGCCTTGGTTTCATAAAAACCATGTATCCATGTGATCCATGTGACATAAATGATCCATGTGACATCAATGACAACACAAAAAACCTCAAATTAACTCAAATTTCCAATAATATGCCCCTTTGTCATTGATGGCAACACCTCTAATGCAAACACCACAATAATTGTAAAAACCATCTTTGAGAATCAAAGTTGCTCCCCATGATTCAATATTCTCTATGGAGGTTGCTCCCCCTAACTCAATACTCTCTTTGGAGGTTGCTCCCCCTCACACCCTTCTCTTTTGAGGTGATTAATTTTTGGGTGGGAGTACATTTAATCCCATATTACATTGTTTATTTCCTCTGTCAACTTCCTTCCACATCTTTCTAATATTCTTTTCTCGATGAGTTCCTTGCTCTTCTTGTTTTGAACCTGTTTGACCTTCTTGTCTTGAAATTGCTTGACCTTCTTACCTTGAACCTTTTTGGAATTGAGTCCTACACCATTTTGCAATATGCCCAAATTTATTACAATTAAAACACTTGATATTGTAGCCTTTGGATGGTGCCCTTGTCCTGAATTATTTCTTGAAGTAATTTCCATATCCATTCGTTTCTTGAACCCTATATTGTGAAGCTTTATTTTCATGACCATTATGACCATGACTTATGAATTGTGTAGCTCTAAAACTAAAACCATGTTGCTCATTTCATTTGCACTAAATAGCTTTATGACCAATCTTGTTACATGAGAAGCAATGTATCTGAAAATCATACCTTCTTCCTTTGAAGTTTCTTCTAGCAAAATCAAACTTCTTTGATCCATGGATCCTGTAATGTATAGCCCTGTGTCCAAATCCATCACAAGAAAAACAATATCCTTGAAAAGCCTTTTTTTCATGCCTTGGTTCCTCATACCTTTCTTGACCATTATCCTTATGATCATCTTCAAATTGTGCATTGCATTTTTTAACCTTCTTTGTAGCATCTAAAACCTCTTCCTTAGTTTCTTCCTTGTATTTTTCTTCAAGAATTTAGTTTCCCTTTGATATTTATTCACCTATCTCAAAACAAGACCCAAAATGAATATTTGGAGCCATAGGAACTTTGGAACTTTCCTCACAAATCTTAGGTGTTTCTTTGCTTTCATATTTTAGAACTTCCTTTCCTTTTGAGTGTGATTTCCCAAACCTAAAATATGGAACCTTTGGTGCTTTGAAACCTTTCCAAAACTTGTGTAACTTATCCTTGGAGTCTTTCACTTCCAACCTTAAGGAAACAAATTCATGTTCTAATCTTTCACATTCTTGCTTCCTTACCTTTAATTGTTCAAGCATATCTTCTTCAATTTTCTTTGCCTATTCAACCATGATTTTTAGATCAATGAGATATTGTAGGAGCTTTATCTTTATCTTCTCATCCTCTTGTGCTTGAGCCTTTAGTCTTGAGTTTTCTCTTTTCATTTCTTCAAAATATTGTTCTGACACTTTCTTTTCTTCATGATCATAACTGTGCCTATTTTTCTCTTCATGATAAATTCTTACTTGAGATACATGCTTTTGATCTTCAGTAGGAGCTTCTTATTTTTCATTGACTGAGAGACTTTTATTATTGCTACTAGAAGCAATGATTTATTCTTCCATAGACAAGCTCTTCTTGTCATGCATGCCTTGTTCATACTTGTTTTCCTTTTATTTTTTATTCATGCATTCATCTTCACTATTTTGACTATGCTTGTCTTCCTTGAGTTCCATTTCATCTTCACTATCACTGAAGCCATTGTAGTAAACTGAGACATGATCAAGTTGACCGTAAGCAGAATATTATTCTTTTGAAACCTTGAATTCTACCTTTTGAGAAACAATATTTTTGAAAATCCAGTCAAGTTACATTTCCTCTCTATTGCTGCTATACCCATTTAGTGGATAATAAAATTCCATGTGACCAAGCTTACTACACTCAAGACATCTTACTAATTTTTCTTCCCTTATTAGAGCTTCAATATTAGATTCATTTTTCTTCTTAGATCTCATGGTTCTTATTTTACCTTTCTTTTCCATGTGTGTTCTTGTAGAATTTTTCCTCAATCTGTTAGCCTTTTCGAAGGAACCCGCTTTGATACCAATTGAAGAACACAAGCTTATACTGAGAGGGGGGTGAACAATATAAGACCACTTTTTAATTTTTCTTCCAATTCAATATTATGTTGTGTAAATATAGTAATATCAATAGCAATAATCAAAGCAATGCATAGAAACCATACATAATAGAGACACCACAATTTACGTGGTTCATCCAATGTGGGCTACTCCATGGAGAAAATATTTTACTAAAACTTTCTCAATCAATATCTTTGGGAATCACTCCCAATTACAATGTTTATGGATTTCTGTCCAAAGGAGATGTTGATCCCCTAATATCAATTTCATAGATCTCTTCCACAGGATAACTCTTTCCCCTTTTGCTTTGGCTATGTGATCTTCTAGAAGACTCTATCTCTCTGCTGCATTGATTGGTGGACCTCTCTCCACTTAAAGACTCCTCACTCAGATATATCTTCAACTGTAATGACTATTGGATCTCTATCCACTGATACTTTGTCCTCTGTACTCTGTCACCTACAAAGCTCTATCAATAGGCTCATGAAGAACTTTCTCAATAGGCTCACAAAGAACCTGCTTAATAATCCCACACAGAACTTGTCCAAAACTGAATAACAAGCTCACACAGAACTTTTCCAAAATTGAATAACAAGTTCATATAGAAGTTTTCAAAATATGCTCTAGCAATCTCACCAAGAACTTGCCCAAATTTGGTCTAGCAAGATAACCAAGAACATGCCCAACACTGTCCTCAAATCTGTCCCAACATTGTCCTCAAATCTGTCCCAAAGGCCTTCTCAAAGGCTCAATCAATCATGCTCAAGTAGCACTCAAATATCATCCACAAATATATCAAGGCAAAGCTCAAATATGAACTCAAAAATGAATGGCAATGTACTCTTCAATGGATGACAACAATGATCCACAATAATCTCAACTCAACTCAACTCATAGAAGCATAAATAAATTTTTAGAGACTCAATATGTTATAATCTCAATATCAACTCAACTCAACTCAAATCAACTCATAGAAGCATAAAGAGAATTGTTAGAGACTCAATATGTTCTAATCTCAATCTCAACTCAACTCAACTCAAATCAATCTCAACTCAACTCAATTCAATATTATAAAAGCATAAAGAGAATTGTTAGAGACTCAATATATTCTAATATTACTCTCAAACCAATTCAAAATAATGGTATAGTTTGTTTCATATGACTTGAACAATCACTTCACATATCACTTGACTAGGCTCAATCAACTCAAATAAACCAATCACCACAAGGGACAACTCTTTCTCATACAACCCTAGTCCAAGTATGTATCAACCAACTCAAATATTTCCAGTAATGCTCAACCACAAATCTTACATAACAATGATACTCATGTTCTTTTCTAACTCAAGTTCTTTCACAACCAATGGGCTTCAACAACTATGCTTATAAAATAAGGTTTAACCTCAACTCTCAAACTAGAAAACCTTGAAGCATTAAACCAATCACTTTCGAAAAGGAAACCACAATCAATCCTTTTCTCTCCAATGATATTTTAGAAATCAACCACCATAAACAATCAATAGAAGAATTTTCCCATACCTTTTATGAATATGAAAAAACCTCTTTGTAAATTTGCCACAATCACAAAATTCTTTTACCAATCTTCACAAGGGTTAGTAGATCACAAAATAATCAACATTACTCCACTTTTCAATAATCATCACCAAGGCCTTTAATTGCACAACTTCCTTATCTCTCCTAAAACCACTTGTACTATAAAATAAAATAAATTAAAACATTGCATAACCTTTTCACTCCCAAAACCACTTGTACCATAAAATAAAATAAATCACAATATTGCATACCTTGTCACCTCATGAAAGAATTAGTCCTCTTGAAAAAGAACAAGGCAAACTTCAATTTTGGAACCCATTTGCAAAATCAGAAATATATATTTACACACATATTCTTTATCCTTATAAATAAGTTAGTCAAATAGCCCTTGAAATAATCTTTCCGACGATATATAATATGCCCCATTTCCAAAATAAATTGAAACCTTTACATGTATATATATGCCACCCTCCATTAATTGCACATAGGTCGGCCCTCCATTAATTTAAATTTAAACTTTAAAATTTAATATCTTCATCACAGGAGGTCCTTTTTCAATGAAACAGTGTTCCACCTTGGATTTTAAGAAAATTCCTTTCCACATAAGCCCACCATGGTTTTAAATAAAACCTTTTATTTTGCCTACCTTGGTTTTCATAAAAACCCTGTATCCATGTGATCCATGTGACATCAATGATCCATGTGACATCAATGACAACACAAAATGCCTCAAATTAACTCAAATTTCCAATACTATGAACACCATTTAGGAGCCAACCTTCTTCTGAGATAGACCACCCCACCTTCCTCTGGTGCGGTGGTCGTTCAATATTGGTGCAACTTTGCAGGTGCATAAGGCTTCTCCATTCCCTTTGCCTTCTCGTTAGGCCAGATTTACAACCAATGGTTACCTTATGGGAGGTAACTAAATCATGTTAGATTCTAGAATATTTTTTAGGACCACCATCATAGGTATGTTGAGTCTTATCAAATTCTTTGTGGGGGTTTTTGGAGTTGGCTAAGCACCGTCTTTTATTGGGTGTTAGCAACATTGTTAACAAGCCTACTATCTATTACCCCATAACCAACCACATGCTTGTTATTATACTAAATTTTAGTGGTCCTATCTTCTTTTACTTTAATCTAACCTCTTCTAATAAGGGCTTGTTCTACCCTTCTTGCTAGATCAATTGCTTGGTCAACAGATGTAATAGTTATTGTTTCCAATGCATAAGATATTTATTCATGTAAATTTCCAATAATTATCACAAGCTTGTCTTGAGGAGGTAAGCTATATCTCAAGCATACAACTAGACTGCTCTAACAAGATACAAATTCTTAAAAACTTTTATCTTTGCCTTGTTTCAACATATAAACATCTTTCATAGTCACAGTGTTTTCAACATAAGCTATGAATTGTTGAACAAGTAATTCAGCTATCTCTTACAAATTCCTCAAAGAATGATTAGGTAGTTGATAATACCACTCTAATGCCATACCACTAAGGCTCTTAAGGAATGTTTTAAGTAACAACATACCATAATATATGATATCAGGGTATGTTGTCTTGAACATCCTTAAGTGTTCATTTGTATCTTCCATTCCCTTATAGATAAGCAAAACTAACATTGGTAAATGCTTAGGGTAGGGCCTAGAGATAATAATAGGGTCTAAGGGATGATTGCACATTTCTTTATAATTGTAGGTGAAACTAGGAGATTGAATCATATCCACTTTGGAAACCAATTGTTTCACCAAATTAGTTAAACTTTGCATCTCTAGATTTTTGTTGTGCAATGCCCTTAGGTTCCCTAGGGGTATAGGTAGGTTGTTGAAAAGGAACTTGTCGTATGTTGGAGGTATTGAAATTGTTATGGTATGGGTTATGATATGTGGTATATTTTTATGGAGGATAACTAAAATTTGATGGAATAGAAGCATGAATGTTGAGATAAGCAAAATATTGAGGAAACTGAACATGATCTTGATATGCACTACTAGTTGGAGGGACTTGTAGAACCCTTCCAATTTTGGTGGTTATTGTTGGATCCTCAAAATCCAACTTAATTCACCCCAAGTTTTGAAATTTTGGTGTCCTATGAGTCCATTCAGATTTGCCTTGGTTTGTCTTCATTCAATAAATTTTTGGGTCCATGGGTCTTTTTCGGTCCTGTCTCACCTTCTGAAAGCATATTTTTTAAAAAAATTATGTCGCCAAAAGTCTAGTCATCATTTTTATCTCTTGTCATCGTTTTTAGACCTTAATAAAATTTAATTAATTTTTTTTAACCCCTAAAAGTCTTAAATATTTAATTAAATAATTTCCTTTTGATAAATTTTGATAATACATTTAATTACGTATTTGATTAGTTTTAATTATTTTTAACTAAGTTTATTTAAATATCTTATTAAATTTTATAATTAATAATAGTTATGATATATATATATATATATCATATTATAAACTATACATTTAAATAATAAAAATAATAATAATAAAATAAATTTAAGAAAATCTCTCATAAGATCATGCTCTCTATTTAAGAATAGAGAGCACAAGGGGGGTCATCCGACCCCCCTCCTCTTTAAATAAACAGAGGGAGAGTCAACCAACTCCCCCCAATATTTAAATAATAAGAGAGGGGGTTCAACTGATGCTTCCCTCCTTTAAATAAAAATGGGGGTCAACCGAAGCCACCCCTCCTTTAAATAAAATGGGGTCAACCGACGCCCCCCCTCCTTCTTTAAATAAAAAGGGGGATCAACCAATTCCCCCCCTCTTCCATGTTTAAAAAAAAGCGTGGAGGATTGCACGATACCCATGTTTTAAAAAGAAAGCAAGGGGATCATCCAATCCCCCTTGCTTTAAATAATAATAATAATTAAAAATAGTAATAATAATAAATTATATATAAATAAAAGAAAAAAAGGTGAGGGAATTTGACTGACTTCTCCCACCATATTATATTATATATATTATATAATATTATGTATATATTATATAATATTATTTATATATTATATATAACGTGTATGTAAATAATAAAATAAAATATTATTATCAATATTGTAATTGATAAATAATTTATTATTATTATTTAAAATTTTGAAATAAAAATAAAAATTTGGCTAAAGTTAAAACCTTAAAAAAAATGGAAAAATAAATAATTAAAAATTATAACCAACCTCAATTTTGTGGCCGAGTTTCAGCGGCCAAGAATTGATTTTCTGAAGTCGTTTTTGAGTCATTTTCAAGATGAATGGAGATATTTTTGATCAGTTGAGACCACTACAAGGCCATGAATGAAAATTATTTAATGCAGGTTGTATGGTAGATGAAATATGGAGGTAGTTATAGTTTTTATGGGCCATCAATCAATTTTCAATAACAATTGTAGTTATGAGCCATCATCTAAAAAGTTGCAATTTTTGTAATTACGGACCATCATGGAGCCTTGAATGAAGACCAATTTATAGGCTATTTGAGAGGGTGACTACAACAGCACCGAGGATCATATTTCGATGTAGTAATTTTTCAAGAGGTATACCAGAGTGCATATCATTAGTAGTTGTATTTTTCTTTTGTGTCTTGTCTAGTCACCCCATTTTGTTCCCTATCATTGTGCAGGTGTTTTCTAAGGAGGTTTCCAGTTAACTAGGATCATTTCTAGTGGTTGAGATCAAAATCCAGGAGGATTTTTGTTACATCATTTGAATTAAGAGTTGTATTTCTCAATTACATTATTTGAATGAAGAACTTTTTTGTACTTAATTAGTGAGATATGGTTACACCAACCAGACTCCACTGTAATGACTTTTTGATCAATTCTATCTTGCTTTATCCTTTTAACAACTTCATGTATAATTTTACTTGTTGTTCCATTTATATATTACATTATTTGAATTTATAAGTGGCATATTATTTCACTAGTATTTTTAATCATCTTTATTATATTATTTGAATTGATGTGATTAGCTTAGTTTCATCTCCTCTCCCTTATTTCTTCATCATCCTTTAAGTCTAGCTACGATTACCTAATGGATATGGCACTGCTATACAACTTGAAGTATTAGTTGGGAGTTAATTCGAGGCTTTGTCATTTTTAATGTTCCAATTGTATTTCATTTTTTGTAAATATATATGAGCATGATCATATACGCAATATTGTAGGCTTACCTCAAGGGTTTCCTTACCTTACTTAGTCTGTCTAGAGTCTTTATGATAATATTTTCTCATATTAAAGAGGTGGATCCACCAGAGTCCACAATGTTATTTGTAAACCAGTGATTTTATTGTGGTGTAACAACCCAAATTTTAAGGACACAAAAAATAACTAACAATAGTTATAGTATTAGCATATGGTGATTTATGTAATGGATTTCCATGATGTGAAGATTCAAATAAAGGGTTATCATGAACCATTATAAGACGGATGGTTGGAGGAGGAAGAGTCTCACCCCTTTTGCGATATGCTTCCTATTTCATAGATTTGAGCAAAACCACCCTATGACATTTTATAAAACCCCAAACATGATCAAATGATATAAAAGTGAAGCCACCATTAGGCCCCTCAAGGGGATTATAGTTTGTATTAGTTTCAACATGTGCTTTCTCTTATATATCAATATTAGGATCCTCTCTATCAACCTAATCAAGTTCTTAAGGAATTTGATCAAATTCCAAACACATTCACTGAATCCTAAGGAATGGAACCATTAGGAGAAGGTAAGGGATAAAAGAGAGAATTAAATCAAAACACACACACACACACACAATATTTAATATTTTTTTTAATTTTATGTTTCTTTTTATTCTAAGAAAATAAGTTAGAGGTCTTGTTTAAAGTTTTCAAAAGAAAATTACCAAGGAAGAGGCTTCCTAATTTTTCCACTAAGACATGTTTTTATGTTGAGTTCACAAAATGTGTAGAGGGGGGAAGTTGTGTGCCACATACAATTATAAATTGGAACTGCTAGGAGCCAAGGTGACCACGATGGATATCATATTATCTACAATTAATGGACAAGGGAAAGGGTTCACTAGGAATGGTTTTAGGACTCACTCCAAGTTTGGTGTGGAAGTGTTTAATATGTCAATTAAGTAGTCACTTATGTATGACCTCTATAAGCTAAACTCTATAAATAAAATACTGATGCAATACACACACAATGTAAGAAAATAATATCTAACCCTAATATGATTCTTTGATTCAATGATATCTAACCCTAAGTTGCAAGAAATGAATATTTTTCTTTTAAGCAAGGGCACAAGTAAAATGCATAAATAAGACTAAACCTTAGATGCACACTATATGCTATTATTATTTTTAATGCCTAGAAATGCAAATCAAATGTTCTTTTATTTTTACTTAATCTATGTTTGGAATAGAAATAATGAAAGACACAACAAAAAACAACCTAAAGCTTTACCAAGGACACTTATCTATTTTGGTGTTTGATACTAGCTTTGTCTTACATAGAGAATGTTAGAATATAATGTACATTATCCCTTGTTTAAAACTTGTCATATTCCTTTACAAGTGTCATGTTTTTCATATAGGCTTATGCTTATATATTGTAATCTCATTCATGTGTAATATATCTCATATTTGTTCAGTACTAACATTTGGTATCAAAGCTCCAGGAATTCTCCTTCCCTTGTGAGCTTGGGGGGATTTACCTCATGGAAATCCCCCCCATTTTTGGAGCATGTGAGATGGAACCACATGTTACTTCTCAAACTGTGGTAGCTTGGTGGTTTGTGTGGGTGCAATGACATGTTTTGTTCATTTGAAAAATTAATGTATTATTTATTTTTTGGGCCATTGGAGTAAACATTTTGACCATCGATATGTCATTACCATGTCAAATTTTCTAAGTAGAACAATCGCTTGGTGGGTTATTGATAGGTGATTCCTATCAATTTGATGCTGAGAGAAAATGAAGTAGAAGGAATCAAGTTATTGGATGATGTATCATCCCCGGTTGCACTGTTACTGCTGAAGATACCTATTAACACATAAAACATCTATTTCTAGGAGGTCGAGATTGTAGTTTGACTCGTGCCCAAACTGGTGGAAAGTTATATTTGGCAAACGAATGTATAGAAATGGATGGTGATGTTATGAAAGCTGAGGATCTATGTGGGTTCTATTTTTGTAGAGAGTTATTTCTAGAAGGCCAATTTGAATCTGACCCAGATGGCATAGACTATTTCTCTACCAGTTGCAAATCACATTCTGAAGAATACACTCAAAAGTTAGCCACCTGAAAAGGATTGAAAATCCAACTAAGTGTTCTATTATTTACAATTCAATTTATAGGCTCTAATGGCCCAAAATACATAACCAAACCCATCAAATCATGGATTTGATCCAATATGCTTAACCATAAGCTACAAAAGTGCAAAGGAGAATGCACGTAACTTTCTAAGCTAGGAGAAAGGAATAATGCTAACTATAAGATCCTTTTTAGCTATCTTGAAGTACACACTTCCTACTTTGAGTTCACACTTCCTAACTAACACTCCTAAATGACAACTAGAAGATAACTAGTGCCCACAAGTGCATGTGAGAAAGAGACTCACTTACAATATTAATTTGCAAGAAATAAACTATGCAAAACTAGCTAGGAATTACTAGAGGGGTCATATGAGTGATCAAACATCAATCCTCATCATGCCTCCCCACAATAGAAGCATTGGCCTCCAATGCTTTCAGAAGAGTAGGAAAGTCACGGGACATCTGATGAAAAGAAATCCAACGAGCCTGATGCGACAACTGTCCTCGCCGAGCCACAAGATATGAGGTGGTAGACCCCTGGCGAGTCTGTCGAATCTTTGTGTCATAGATCTGATCAGAATCCAATGGTAACTGAGAATCAGGAACCACGTCCACAGGATGACTGATAGCTGGTGTTGTCTCCAATGTAGAGTCAAAATACAACTTCAAAAGATCTACATTGATGACGTCATGAATTCCCAAGTGTGCGGGAAGATCAAGGCGAAAAGCATTCTCGGACACCTGTTGAAGAATAGTATAAGGCCCATAGCGAATCGGTTTGATTTTACTATGAGTCTTATCAGAAAAACGTCGCTTGTCAAGATGCAACCAAACTTTGTCACCAACCTGAAATGGATGAGGAATTCGATGTCGATCCATGGCCTTTTTTTGTTGCTGTTGTGTCTTTTGCAAAATCTCAACCACCTTTGATTGTAGATTGTGCAAATGCTGAATAAATGAGTGTGCTTTGTCTTGCTCCTTCTGAAGATGTGAAGTGACAGGAGAAGGCAAAGACAAAGGTAACTCATAAGGTGCCAAGGGCTGAAATCCCATACAAACCTCAAAGGGTGAATGACCTATAGAAGAATGTAGGGCCCTATTGTAGGCATGTTCAATATGAGTGAGACTCAAGTCCCACTTTGTCGGTGAAGTGTGATGATAGATTCGTAAACTTTGCACAAGGGTACGGTTTACCACTTAAGTCTGCCCATCTGATCGCGGATGATAGGCCGATGGAAAAGTTAAGGGAAACTCCCAAAATTTTCCACAAAGAACGCCAAAAGTGACCCACAAAGCATGAATCACGATCCGATATAATGCTGGTAGGTAGACCAAAGGAACGCCAAATTCTTTCAAAGAAAAATTGGGCTAAGTCTGATGGAGAACTTGTCTTGCGGCATGGAATAAACTTAGCCATTTTACTGAATCTGTCAACCACCACGAACACACAATCATGTTGTCGCACTGTCATAGGAAAACCACTAACCAAATCCATGGAAATGCTTTCCCAAGGATGGGAAGGAATGGGCAAAGGCATGCCTAAGCCAAACTTCCCGTTAGCTGGTTTTGAGCGACAACAAACTGCACACTGTTTGAGAAATCTCAACACATCCCTTTGCATTTTAGGCCAATAGAAAAATCTTTGCAAGTGATGAAGTGTTTTGTGCTTCCCAAAGTGACCACCATAAAGTGTAGAATGAGCTTCCTTAAGAAGTGACACTCTAGGCTCACAAGGAACACAAACCTTGTCCAATTTGTAAAGAAGTCCTTCTTTGATGTAAAAATCTTGGAAAGGACGCAAATTGGAAGAAGAAGGCTTACTCACTTGCTCAAATATTTTCCCAAAATCAGGATCCTGTGAATACTGATTAGGCCAAGTCTGAAATCCCAAGTGTGAAGTGGACATAACTGTTAAGGCAAGAGCGGCAGGAGGCCTACTCAAACAATCAACAATAGTATTACTCTTCCCCTTTTTGTACTTGATCACCAAGTGAAATTGTTGGAGGTAAGAGGCCCACTTCATATGTCTTGATTCTTCAATTTTACTTTGAGATTGTAAAAACTTGAGAGGCATATGATCAGTGTGTACTACCGTATCTTTTCCCAAAAGATAATGTCTCCAGTACTTAATAGCTTGAACTAATGCATACAACTCCTTGTCATATGTAGAATAGTTCAACTTAGCAGTAGAAAAAGTTTCTGAATGATAAGCAATTGGATGACCATTCTGTTTGAGCACAGCTCCTAAGGCAACTTTAGAGGCATCCGTTTCAATCTCAAAAGGTTGAGAGAGGTCGGGTAAAGTTAACACAGGTGTTGTACAAAGTTTCTTTTTGAGTTTCTCAAAGGCAATCTCTTGGCTTTTCTCCCAATGAAATGGAACTTTAGACTTAGTGAGATAATGCAATGGAGCTGCAAGGGTGGAATATTGAGGAATGAACTTGCGATAAAAATTCGCAAGTCCTAGAAAACTCCTTAACTCAGTGAGAGTTGTAGGAGGGGACCACTTAAGTAAAACATCAACTTTTGTGGGATCTACCTGAATTCCACTTTCACTAATCACATAACCAAGGTAAGAAACTGAAGTATTGCCAAAAGAACACTTGGAAGAATTGGCATATAATTGATTCTTCGCAAGAAGATCAAGTGTATGATGGATATGCCTAAGGTGTTCCTCCCAAGTCTTTGAGAATATCAATATATCATCAAGATATATTATTACAAATTTGTCAAGTACATCACGAAATACATCATTCATCAACCTCATGAAGGTTGCAGGAGCATTAGTAAGACCAAAGGGCATGACCAACCATTCAAAAAGGCCCATCTTCGTCTTAAAAGTTGTCTTCCATGTATCCTCAGCTTGGATACGCACTTGATGATATCCACTTTTGAGATCTATTTTTGAAAAGAACTTAGCTCCTTGAAGCTGATCTAATAAATCATCAATGCGTGGTAATGGATATCTATTCTTTACAGAAATTCTGTTCAAAGCACGAAAATCAATGCACAATCTCCAAGTGCCATCTTTTTTAAGAACCAACAAAATAGGTGAGGCACAAGCAAAAGTACTTTCCTTAATGAAACCCTTAGACAACAAATCTTCTATTTGCCTTTTTATTTCTTCATTTTGCAAAATAGATTGTCTATACATGGGTGCATTAGGTAGTGAAGAACCAGGAATGATTTCAATGTTGTGATTAATTGTGCGAATTGGAGGAAGAGACTTTGGCTCCTGAAATATGTGTGAATAACTTTGCAATATTTTATCCATTGAAGAGTGTTGCTTTGGAATGGATGTGGATGTAGAAGTGTTTTGAGAGCGAATGAAAATTAGAGCAACATCACCACCTTTTTTAATTACTCTTTTTGTTTGCTTGGAACTTAGAATGATGTTAGGAGTGTTGGTGCTTTTAATGAGAAAGACCTTACCATATTTTTGAAGTGTGTAGGTTCTTTTGAAAGCATCATAAATAGCTCTCCTATCATACTGAAAAGGTTGTCCAAGCAAAATCCCACAACAATCCATAGGAGTCACATCACAAGTGACTTGATCTATGAAATGTGGGCCAAGTGCAAATTTTAATGTGCAAGTGTGAGTGATTTCTGAGCCTCTTCCACTATCCTTCCAACCCAAAGAATAAGGTTGAGGATGAGGCTCCATAGGTAACTTCAAACGCTCGACAATGGACCTCGCAATTAGATTTTTCTACGAGCCATTATCCACTATACAATCTGTTGCAAAATTATGGAGCAAATGAGCTCGAGTGATGAACAAAGCATCACGAGCGCCCTCTGATGAACTTACATTTACCAAGGTAACCTCATTGAGCTTACCTCGTAATTCCGTGTATACTCTACTCTCTCCTACTGACTCAAGGGGACCTTTAGAAGCATCCTCCTCTTGAGTAGTAATGACTAAACTTTTCTTCTTAAGCTTGAAACAATCAGCTTTTTCATGACCCTTTTTCTTACAATAGTTACAAAACTTTTTAGAAGAAGAAGAAGGTTTAGAAGAAGAAGAAGAAGAAGAAGGAGTAGAAGCGGAAGGAGAAGGAGAAGAAGGAGATGGAGAAGAAACATTCTTCTTTTGAGCAAAATTCTTCTTTTGTGAGAAAGAATTATTCCCTTTTGATGAGTTTGCAACCACTTGAGGAGCAGGTGCGTGGAATGCCTGCGAGTGCGCTTTGAACTTGTCCTCCGCAAGTTGCGCCTGGTTGAAAACTGAATCCAATGTTTCCATAGAAACAAACATAATTTCTCTGTACAAGTGCTCTAACAAGCCACTTTGAAATTTGAGAATCAAAGCTGGAACATCATCCTCCACATTCACAAGTATCCTGTACCTGTTGAACTAAAAAATATATTCCTGTACAGTCATATTAGTTCCTTGCCTAAACCGAAACCACCTAATTACCAAATCCTTAGAATAATTGGAAGGATAAAAATTGGTTTTCAGACAGTCTACAAGTTCATCCCAAGTAGTGAGTTCATCATGACCTCTTTTTCTTTCTACAAGGACTTTAGCTAAACCAGAAAGTTTTAGCTTAGCATAAGGAACCACATCTTCATCTGAAAGTTGAGAGTAAGAAAACCAAGAACTCATGTCAAGAATCCAACTATTCAAGACATCAGGGTTCCTGGATCCATCATAAAATGGAACTTCACAATGAACTCTCAGACGAGAATCATGAGCGAAGTTGAAGCATTATGCACAGAAATGTCATTTACCTTCATGGCAAGATTGCCAAGGACTTCTGCCATGGTAGTATCATTAGCTTTATCTGCTAAAGCATTTACAACATGGGCAAGTTCTGCCACTTGGGCAGCCAAGTCAGAAGCCATGCTCAACCGGGTATAAGCCAGGAGTAAAAAAATAAGAAAGCACTAAATCAAGGGAAAAATGGAAATTTTCCTTGTTACAATGGAGTGCCTCTGAATTTTGAAAATTACTCCTAAGGCTCAAAATTTGAAATTTTAAACTAACCTAAGGTGCAATTTATAATTTATTAATTTAAAAATAACTTAAGTAAAAATTAAATGTAATTAATCAAAGATTAATTAATTTTAATTAAGTTATTAAAAATTAAATTAATAAAAATAAAATTTAACATGCAACCTTAGAATAGTAAAAATTAAAAAAATTACAATAATTTACCCTTGATATTGCTGCCTGAACTGGAACTGCACTCAACTTATCTGCATGAAATTTTGAAACTGCCAGTTGCACGTTTCTCGAGGTGTAGAAAAAAAAATTGCATGGCACAGATCCCGAGGCAATCAAAATACAGGCTCAAAAATACCTGCACCTTATCTGCAAAATTTTTTGGGCCTGCAAATGTTTTTGGGCCCTGTTGGTGCACGAAAGTGGCAGTCCTACATGTGCAGGCCGCAAACTATACGCCTGCCAACAGTCAAGGTTGCGGCACCAATCGCCATAGTGCCTACTGACAGTCTGCCTGACAGGATCAAAACTTGTCAGCCAGCACGTCGCCACTAGCTGTGGCTAGCCGCAACTGAGCAACTATGCGACCATGCAGCTGTGTTGCAAGCTGTTGACACAGCCTGACGTAGGCCATGGTGCTGTCGACCGCAGGCCCTGTAGATGCCTAACAGTCCTGTCAGGCTGGCAGGTCGTGGGCAGCAAGGTCGGGTGCGTTAGACTTGTCTGACGCACTTCGACTAGCCGTGGCTGTCGACCACGCACCCGTGGTGCTGGTGCGGTAGCCGAAAAGGCCAGAAACCTTAGGCCCCTAAAAAAAATAAAAATTTTTTTTTTTTTTTTACAATAAAAATTAAATTAATATATTTAAAAAAATATATATTAATTTAAAAATTTAAGTTTTTCTATAACAATGAAATTTTTTTAAAAATTAACCAGGGGAGGCTAATTAAAAAAAATACAATGAAAACTTAAACTATTAAAAATATGAGCAACCAGATCCCTTTAGTAGCTCTCCTTTCAAGATCCAGTCGACACACGACCAACGTTTGAAAGGCAACCAGACCCAAGTCGACACACGACCTAGTATAGAGATCTCCTCGAGCTCTTCAAGACTCCCACAATGGCGGTAGGAACAAATGGCTCCCTAATCCGCATCCTCTCCGTAGGAGTAGGTCCAAACCCTGCCAAGGGATTTTTGTAAGAGGAAGGGAACTTAGGTAAACTTCTCCTATACTCCTTGAGCATAAGGAAAAAGTTGGAACGAGGATTTTGACGCCTAAGGAACTTCCTCCTGCGTATGGTTTTCAAGCTCCCCTTGAGCTTGAACCGAGTCCTCAATGAGAAAATATTTCTCATAAAAAAAATATCTCCTATCCTCTCACCTCACAAGCCCTAGTGCAAACATGAACTAGGCTCTGATACCAATGAAAAGGATTGAAAATCCAACTAAGTGTTCTATTATTTACAATTCAATTTATAGGCTCTAATGGCCCAAAATACATAACCAAACCCATCAAATCATGGATTTGATCCAATATGCTTAACCATAAGCTACAAAAGTGCAAAGGAGAATGCACGTAACTTTCTAAGCTAGGAGAAAGGAATAATGCTAACTATAAGATCCTTTTTAGCTATCTTGAAGTACACACTTCCTACTTTGAGTTCACACTTCCTAACTAACACTCCTAAATGACAACTAGAAGATAACTAGTGCCCACAAGTGCATGTGAGAAAGAGACTCACTTACAATATTAATTTGCAAGAAATAAACTATGCAAACCTAGCTAGGAACTACTAGATGGGTCATATGAGTGATCAAACATCAATCCTCATCACCACCTATAAATCCCCACATAGTTAATGTCTTGAAAATCATGCAATGTTTTCTAATATGATTTTTTAGCACTCTCGACGAGCTAAAGATAATCGCAAGGTAGATTGATCACCCACCTATTCACGCACTCAATTTTATGGAGGTTCTCATATTGTGGTAACATCTGTGGGCATCTGTGTGGTGTTTATTTCTTGACAATTAACCGAAGGACATCCAGTTTACCTTCAGTTTGCCACACGTGCTTGGTAATTATCATGTTTTTTGTTTATTGAAGTTTGAAGTTTGTATGCAGTGGAAAACACCACGTGTATAGAGTGAGTTTGGGAGGGAAATGAAGGCTTGTGTACTAGAAATAATTATGTGTAATCAATCACGCATCTCGATCATTTGAGAATAATACTAGCAATATGAAGTACACTGAGGTCTATTCGGCACGTGTGCTTGTGTGGGTGACATCCTGAGAATTGCCGATGTTAGTGCAGATTAAAAAATGTGCACCAAAGCTTCGAAGGAAAGACGAGTACACGATGAATATATTTTGGTATCCTTCCTCCTATGGCCAATGAATAAAAGGATTCCATGTTCAAAGTTTCATTGTTTTTACTATTGTTGCCATATTTTGAGTATAATAAGTTGTGGTATCGAAGTGGAGGAGTTGTAACGATGAGGAGAGGTGGATAAAATTTCCTTCATCAATAGCATAGTGTAGTTTCATATTATGCCCATAAGTCTTTGTCCCTTCACTTTGCTGATGATTGATGCCTACTGATGGTTTGGAAGGAGGGTGTGTCTGCTATTTACTTCATTGTGATGTATGGTGATTTTATACATGTTGAAGACATTTGTAACCGACCTCCACTACCCATGGGAACATTTAATTTTTTATTTAAAAATCATAGTGGGCAGGACATTTTTTGAATGACCATGAAAATAGGCCCATTTTCCCCTTTATTATTTTTCAAAGTAGATTGAACACTTTATGGGGAAATTATTTTTTTCCACATGGAAGTGGAAGGTCTAGATGGACCATGTAATTTATCCTATGATGGAAAATTGAGATGTTATTTTAATCTTCCAAAGAGCAATACCAAGAATATTTTATTCTTGATGTTTATTTGTTGCCTAGAGAGGCATGTTGTTGTTTTTCCTACATATGGAGGACCCATTTAGATCCAACTATAGCCTTATATATAGTCGTTGGAAATATTTTTTTGAGCCGGACCCAATGGTGGGGTCCATTTTCAGTTTTGAGACTATTTTCTATGATGTTTTTAGGCTCAAAAATTATTTTATCATAAAGTGCACTCTTGGTTGAACCTAAAATTCCCAAAGAACTTGTAAGTGAACCTAGTATCTAGTATTGTCCTTTATCATAATTGGTGGATGTAGTATTTGGTTACCCATGCATTATGGTAGGATGAGGAGGTCACCATAAGGACACCTACTCTAGCTACTATAGACATAGACACCCTAGACTCTATATAAATACTTTTTTAGATCAAATTCTAAAGACTATAGACGAAGACACTTTAGAAGATTCTATTCTCTTATTTCTTCTTACTCATTCACATTTTGTATTCTATGGCTCATTTTATTATATTTATTGAGTGCATTTTTGGCAAAGCATAACACTCTTATATGGCTCTAATTATTTTGTATTAAGGTACATTTTTGATAGAGATCGATACCTTCTAGATTGAGTTCACCATGAGGGGGGATGATATTCATGGTGATTTTAGTCAGTGACCTACGAGATGAAATATACCTAGAGGATGACTTGCAGAGGCCATAGACCCATGGAAGTGGATGATCCTGAGACACCCAGGATGGACTTAAGGCACTTAGATGGCCGACCTAGAGGCAACAAATCCAAGTAAGTGACTAACCCTAAGGTAATAGACCAATATGTATCCACCGTTGATCTAGCATTATTCATAGTTGGATATCCAAGCACAAAGAGCATGAGCCTAGACCAAATCATGTAATAAAGGAGGATTTTTAGGGTTCTTTTAGAGAAGTCAATATTAAGGGGGAATGTTACCTAATGTTGAATTGTTTTTTTTTCTATAGTTAGGATACTGCACATTAAGGGGGAATGTTAGAATATAATGTGCACTATGCCTTATTTGACACTTGTCATGTTCTTTGACAAGTTTCATGTTTTTCATATAGGATTATGCCTATATATTGTAATATCATTCATGTGTAATATATATCATCTTTGTTTAGTACTAACAGATAAATGTTCCACAACTTCAACTTACAACATAGATCTTTACAAAAATCCTATAAAATGTGATTAACATTAGGGGGCCTACTTAGGCCACTATGTAGCAAATCTTGGGAGTGTAGTAGTCAAGACCCCTAGGTCATTTTAGTTGACCATTAGAATTCAAGAGTGAATGTTGAAATTTTTTGAAAATTGACAAACATAATGCAATGAAATAGAAAAATACAAAAAATAGAATGTAAACAGTAGTATTATGTCCTAAATTTAACATGTAAACATAGACCTAGGGTTTGGAAGTGAATCTTATCCCCAAAATTGATGCAACTAATATCATGATATTTACGGAGTGTCCATGATATTGAATCTACAAAAATCATATCCTATAAATATGGAGCACAATTTCATAACATATCATTGAAAATAGTACATCAATACAAAATGGTCATAAACAAGAATACAATTAATAATCTATGAACAATACAATATATGAAACAACTTGGTGGTATTGAAAAAGGAATACAAAAGGATGAATATATCAACAATATGATTGACTCCTCCTTAAGACTCTAATACTTGTTCAGCAAGGGTAGAAAATCAAAAATACAACATAATAACACTAGAAGAGACTTGTCAAATATTACTTGAACACTTGCAGAGCATGCAAAAAATATACAAAAGAATTCTTGATTAATATCTTAACTTGTCAATTTTCATGCTAGTTATATTTGAGGTTGAAAAGGATATCCAAAACCCTCTATTTATAAGGGATTTGAAACATAAATTTATGGAAACACCCTAAGGGAGGATCGACCTTAAAGAAGTTGACTTGAAAGTTGGATTTTCTAAGAGAAAACCCTAACTTACCAAAATCATGCCCCATAAGGATTGATCGTGATTTTGGTAGAACTAGGAGAAAAAGAGGGAAGAGGGGAGAAGAGGGACTCAATATTACATTTGGGAAATTTTGGGGGTCTCTCTAAGGTTCTAGAAAAAATGACTCACTTGGATGGGTCAATTTTTCATGCCTACACACACATTATTAAATATTAATATTAACCATTACAAATGTGACACTTTTTAGGTGTTGATATATGCCTCTTTTTATACCACATTATGTGGAAACAAACTATGGTGCAAAAACTAATGATGCTAATTTTCAAACTAATGAAATATAGAGGAAATGTTTATAAAATGATGAAAGTGACCGTACCTTGATGAGGGGATGCAATATTATCTTAAATAAAAGATAATGTGAGATACCCCAGTTATCGAAGCAACAAATATCCTTGAATATTTACCTTTTATGAATTGATGAGATCAATTTGATTAGAATTTTGATTTTTAGAATCAGGGTTTTGATTAGATATTTTGAGAAAGAAAATATGAGTTTTTCTATTTGCCCTATCAAAAAGAGGGTTAATGATAGCCTTAGGCAAAGACTCTTGGACACACGTAACTCCAAAATTGGTTGTTTGAGTATTGAACTAATTTAAAATGAGGAATGGATAACAAACATGAGCTGATTGATAAAATATGGGTGAAAATTATAACATGGATGAAGAGAAGGTGCAAAAAAAATAAATTTTGGGGTTAGTTGCAAAATTGAGAATTTTTGGTGAAGAAAATGTTATTGGCAACCTCCCAAGGTGGTTGTTAGGTACATTTCTAACCATATAGGGTGGTCGCCTTGTGCCTTGAGAACTACCCAAGGTGGTTTCCTTACACCTTGGTGATCACCCAAGGTGGTTGAGAACCTATTGGGATGGTTACCAATGGAAAGATATAAATAGGGTTGATGGATTCATTTTGGCAACTACAAATATAAATAGAGAAGAAGGAGAGATAAAGAGAAGGTAATGGAACATATGGTAGGAATGAGCATGGTATCAGGAGTTGAAGGGTGTGTAGAGCTGACAAGTACCTTGGGTATTTTGGTTGTGTTGTGCTTTGTTGAATTTTTAAATTTATTTTATGATTTTCTCTTATATATATTTGAAATATCAAATGCCCAAAGGAGGTGAAGTTTTTATGAAATAAGAAATAAAAATTGTGAGTTGATGACCTTGTTGTGGTGATTGTAGTGGAGGATTTTATGACCATGAAACTGATTTGGCACTTTATTTTCATGTTCCAAGGAAAAATTGATGGAGGTAGACTAAGAGTGGTTGGGGTTTATTGGCTTAAAGGAGGTGGCACGAAATGAGTTGATACACATGGATCAGGGGTACCTTTCCATGTTATCAGAGTGATATGATCTAGATAGAGGGATATTCAACTTCCTAATAAGGGAGGTGAGAGTAATCTTAGAGGACATGTACCACATATTTTGGCTACCAGTGGAGGTGATTCCTATATATATAACCATAGATAGGGAAGAGGTGCTAGTAGAGATATATAGTGATGAGTGGAATACAATGGAAATGAGTAGTGGGGGGATAAAATACTTGGTAGAATATGATATGAGAAGGATAACAACATAAAAATTGGTATTTATGTTTTTGATATCGAATGTGATACTATCAAATTTGAAGAGATCTTGGTTTCCATAGAATATGCTAAGATTTGTGGAATACCTTATTGAGACATTGATAGTATATGCATGGGCACCAACATTACTAACCCAATTATACATAAAGTTGTATAAGGTGCAATAATGAAGAAGGATGGGCATGGGCTATAGTATATTACTATAGGTTTGGGGTGAGAGAAATTCATAGTCTACCAACCCCTAGGGTTATCATGTGAGTTGGAGGAAAATATAATGACTGAGAGACCCTACATGTTGATATGGTGACATGATAGGGAAGGACCATGAGGATGACCATATATGAAGGACAACAAGTACTATCGATATATGAGTGGAGATAAGGATAGAGGTAGTGATATGGAAGTCCTAGAGGGTAGGGCCCACATGGGTGAAGGAAGGGGTGCACCTGAGTTAGATGTGGTGGATGAGATGATTGATTGGTTGACATGGGATAGAGCATGAGCTATTCTAGTTTTATAGGGTGTTGTGAAAATTTAATTTATGATAAGGGGTTCCAAAACCACCTATCATCTAGAGTATATGGTATTATGAGTTTGCCTTACCATTACCATAAGTAGAGGTAGTCGAGGAGGAGGAAAATTAGCTTTAATATGGTAGATATAGATGATGGTAGGATGACCCCAAAGTATGATGCATGGTGGACAACATAGCATTGGGAACCAAAATAGTTGATAAAGAGGGTGGGTGGTGAGGATGCCATAGGGAGTGAGGGGAAAATATATGTGGTGGATGAGACAAAGAATCCAAAGGAGTTAGAGGAGCCACTAGTGTGATTATGATGGGTGGATAGTGGAGGATATCTACCTAGAGTGATAGAGGAGGATTCAATAGAGCTACAAGTAGAGTGTTATACCCTACAATCAAAGCTATGGTATATGGGATACAAGTTTATAGAGGTGGAATGATAGTAGGTTCTACTAGCAGGCAAGAGAGAGGAGTGGATAGGAGGTAGGGAAGATAAGATGGGTGAGTGGGATAGACTAGTGTAGATACTAGCATAGCTTTAGGAGGATAGACTGATAGAATTTTTAAAGCAATATGAGCTATGATAATAGTTAGAGATGGGGTTGGTCAAGATGGAGGTTCTATACTACTATTTATATGTAGTGATGGTAGTGAGAGATCATATGGTAGCTAAGATGGAAGAACTATAAAGGACTGATGAGGCACTACAAGTTTCATTAGTTAGAATGTGAGCATGGGTAGTGGTAGCCTAGTGTAGAGTGACTAGAGCCATAGCACAATAAATAATTGTAGGTGGAGAGAGCACTAGATATGGAGGATATCCTACTTAGGGAGGAATTGTATATCCCTCCATGACTGATACTGATAGGATCATAATATATCCTAGCTAGTGGATCCTCAGGTATCATGGTAAGTCGATAGATCATAGAGCTATCTACATCATGAGATTCATGTTTTGGATCTACTTGATGATATGAGCAACAAGGACAATGAAGTGGGACTAGATTGAGGTGATCGGACTAATGGTAGGAAGAATTAAGGTCAAACATGGTGATGATGTGACCATAATTTTGTAAGCCATTAGGCCATGATGATGTAGCCTATAGGCCTAACATTATTATGATGATGTATGATGATATGATATGTTATGAATTTATGATGTTGTGTGATGCAGATTAATTGATGATGAATGGATAGATAGAGTGATTGAAATGAGATACAAGTGATGATACTCATGATAGATGATTATATTGATGAAAATAATAAATAAATTATGAATTTAGGGTATAAATAAATTACATGAACAAAGGTGGAATGACTTATTAATTTTCTTATCCCATGAAAGGAAGGATAAACAAGTGCTTTCAAGAAGCTCAAATATCCTAGTGACATCAACTAAACTCATATACCGATCAAATAAGCTCTTGAAGATACTAAGACCAACAAAGGGAATTAATTTTCTTAAAAACCAATGTGTGTGCAATGATGTTCATTTCTGATTTTGAGAGAGATAGTACTAACCAATTGTAATTCAAGCCATTATAAGTTAGCTCATCTAATATTGAACGTAGGTATGTACAAAAGAAGGTCGCTAATATGAGAGACATGTCATCATGGAAGGGCATGCTCCACTTCTAGTTAGGCATATATATCCTTGATGGATATAACCCCATAATCATTTCACATAGCTCCATTGCCAACTAGGCATCTATAGCCCTGATGTAGATGTTTAAAATTCCTTAGATCCATGGTAATTGATAGAATTGATGATGCTCTTTTTTTTTTCTTCTTTTTTTGTTTTGTTTTGATTTTTTTTGCAATATGGATCCTTGGGGTCATATTATGGCATGATAAGATGAGTGGGTAAAACTGTTCACTTTATGGCTAGAGGGATGCTTGGTTTCATCTTTCCTAGACTCAAAATATGATTAATATGTGAAATGTGCATGGTCCAAGAGAAAACTTGATGTAACTAGGAAGTATTGTAGAACTCAAGGAATAGTTGAATTTCTAATGAAGGATGACTACAAAACTAGATATGGTTGAATGACCAAAGAACCCAAATATTTTTCAAACCTATAAGAGGAAAGAGATAAAGCATGGAAAACTATGAATGGTGTACGTAGTGGATGTGGTGAAAAAGTACATATAAATAGGTTAGATAGCTATGACTATGAATATGACCTTTATTAACACAACCATGATCTTGTGTGATGACAGGTGATCAAACAATGATCAAATGAGCATTAGGAAAAAAATGAAAGTGCAAAAATGAAGGGGTAATGAGTTGGTGGTGGTATGAAAAATGATATAGAAGGAATGAGAAAGAAAAGAGAGAGAAGGAATTTCAATGAAGAAATATGGAAAAGAGGAAGGGAGATGAACACACTAATATATGGTATGTATCTGCTCAAAGCATGACCATACAATAAGAAGTGATGTGAAGGAATGACAAAAGAGAAATAAGGAGGAAAAAAATGAAAATAGCAAGGATACAAATGAGAAATGGTTGATTGAAAATTGAAAAATTGTTGTGACATGACTATGTTGTGTGTTTTAATTTCTTGATTTTATTTTTTATTGTCTTTATTTTCTTTTTTTTGAAATTTTGATGATGAGCATACCTCATTTTCATCCAACCATTCACCAACAACTTTCAATGTCTCCATTGTAAGTGTGGCATCATGTGCTAGTGATATCTTTACAATTATCTCCTATTAAGACATTGGAGAATGGTTGGATAAAAATGAAGGATGATAGAATAAAATCATCTTTTTATTTAATTTTTTATTTTTCCTTTGAATTTTTATATATGATTTTGATGATCTTGTTTTAATTTTTTAAAATTAAAATTGATTTCATGATAGACTATAACAGTGGTTAGGTATTGAATGCATGTAAATGAAGAATATTAATGGTTTAGGTTCCTCAAATCCCTTGATATTTTTAATTTTATAGGCCTTAGAACCAAGTGATTGTTTGACAATAAATGGGCCAAGCCAATTAGAAAAAAACTTATCACATAAATGAGGGGGAAGATTCAAGTTTTATTGATTTTGTTTTAGGACAAGGTCACCAACATGGAATCATCATGAATAAATTTTATGATCGTAGGCTCATTTTATTAGATCTTGGTGAGTGTGAATATGCTCAAGTGCGGTAATTTTACATTGATCAAGAAGAGTGAGTTGATCGAGCCTAGCTTGATGAGTTGTGTCCTCATCCATTAATTCTTGCAAAGATATGTGCAAAGTTGAGATTTCATGCTCAAGAGGTATGATGTATTTGACACCATAAACTAATCATAATGGTGTTCTATGTGTCATTATGAGAATTTTAGTTTGATAATACCAAAGTGCCAAGGGGAGTTGAAGGTGTCAATATTTATGAATTTCTTGTACCATTTTCTTGAGAATGACACAAATAGATTTATTGGTTGCCTCAACTTGTCCATTGCTCTTAGGGTAATAATGTGTTGATAAGTTATGTTTAATATGGTACTTTTTTCACAACACTCAAACATTCTTATTTTTAACTGGGGTTCCATTGTTGAAAATGATTTTGGAAGGGATACAAAAATGACATATGATGTTCTATATTATGAACTCCAAAATTTGAGGTCCTATCATGTTACTGATAGGGATAGCCTCAAACCACTTGGTAAATTATTTAGTGGTGGTGATTGCATGAATATGGACGGGGTATTTTATCAACCACATCCATTCCCATTGCAATAATAGCCATAGGGCTTGATTGGGTTGCAAGGCTGGTGATAGAAGATGGGTCAAATTGGCATCATGTTGACATTTGTGATATTTATTAACATATGTGCAACAATCATGTTCCATGGTGGACCAATAATAACCCATGCACAAAATATTCTTTGCATGGCCATCTTAATAAAATAACCACGACATGTACCATCATGTACTTTAGACAATACCCAATTGGCTTCATGTGGTTCAACATAATGAAGGCCATCATCGTAGCCATGGTGATAAAGCACATATTCTACTAGCATGTACAAAACTACTTTTTGCTTGAAAATACATTTAGAAATGGATGGCAAGTCAAAAGGAAGGGTATCAAGATTTCAAAAATCCTTGATTTATACAAAATTAGCATGGTAGGGTTCAACTTGAATCAAATGGACATCCCATTCATCGTTACATGATTCCTAGGAAATAACTAGTTTGAACTACGTGGTGAGTTTAATGTGAGTAACATTATCAATAGTGTTATAGGGGATAAGTGATCCAAGAGAGACCATGGTATACATGAAATGACTGGAAAAACATGGTAAAGACTCTATGTCATACTAGTCAAAATTGATGAACAACTTGTCAATAATTTTCTTGTAGGCTTTCATGATTGGGTACTTGCACTGGTCGATTCACTTAACTTGATTAACAATGATTTGGGAGTCACCTATGATGTGGATACATTTAATACACATTTCCATAGTGGTATGAATGCCTAAATTTAATGTCTCATACTTTGCATTATTATTGGTATAGGGGAAGTCAAGCTTAAATAATGTAACGATGGGAACCCCTTGAGGAATAAAGAAAATAATTTCTTCAACTTCCCCTTGTTAACAATTAGATCCATAAAATAAAAGAGTGACACCAACTTAATATTCATGTTTGACATACTCTTTGAGCTTGGTAATACCAAATATAGAGTCATCAAGAAGCTCTATGATAAGAGGTTTATCGTATTGAATAGGAGCTTTAACAAGTTGGTTAGGAATGACCTAACCCTTTATGGATTTTTAGATAATGAATTATAGATCAAAATTTGTTAATAGCATTATCAATTTTATCATGCAAGTATTTATGTAAGTGTGACTCATCATATAACACAAATGATTGTCTCTAGCAATGACATAAGTTGTCTGGTTGAGGATATAGTGGTGAAGATTTTTGGTGGAAAAAACCACAACAAGGCATAGCTTCTCCATGTATGCATATCTTGTCTTGTAACTCACTAAGGTATGAATAATGTAATAGATAGTTTAATATTTATTGGATTCATTATTTTGAGCCAACATAGTCCCTAAAGAAAAGTTAGTGGTGGATATGTATATATGGAATGGGATGCTTGGTCTAGGTAGGGATAAAATTGGAGGGGAAGCAAGGTGACACTTGATAGCATAGAAATATTCCTGAAACTCTATGGTCCAATGAAATGTGACCCCCTTTTACAAAAAATGATTGAATGACTTGCATTTATCAAACAAATGATCGATAAAGCAATAAATCACTTGGATCTTTCCTTGCAAGCTATGAAGTCCTTTAAGAGTCATATAGGGTTGCATTTTGATAATGACTTTCACTTTATTAGGATCCACTTAAATGCCTCTTTTGGATATGATGAACCCTAAAATTTTCCCTAAAGTGACACCAAAGATACACTATTTGGAATTATATCACATGTTATGCTCAAGAAGGTGATTAAAAACTTTGCACAAAATTTTGATATGCTCATGGCGAGTTTGGAATTTGACCAAGAGATCATCAACATAATATTTGATGATTTTTTGCATTTGATAATGGAATATGTAATTCATGGATCATAGATATGTGGCTCTTACATTATTGAGACTGAATAACGTGAATTTGTAGAAAAATATTCCCTAATATGATGTAAAATTTATTTTATGCTAGTCATTAGGATTGAATCAAATTTGGTTATATCTTGAAAAACCATCCAGTAGAGAAAGCATTTCATGGCCTGTAGTGGAATCCATGAGTGTATCAATGTTAGGGAGAGGAAATAATTATTAGGGCACACTTGGTTGAGATCACAAAAGTCAGTGCAAATGCATATTTTCCCATTGGGTTTGCCAATGGGTACCATGTTTTAAATCCACTATGGATAGTCAATGGATTAAATAAAGCCCAAATCTAAGGGTTTGTACAACTCTTCTTTATCCATGAGGTCTATGGTAGCATGAAGTTTTCTCAACTTCTATTTGACCAGCTTGGTGCTAGGATTCAACGTGATGTTATGGATGACAATATTTGGATCAAGGTCAAGTATGTATTTATAAGATCATCAAAAGACCTCTTGGTACTCTATTAGGAGTGCAATAAAACTCTATTGCTCTTCGATTAAGATAATCTTCCCAAGCTTGATGATTTTGGGGTTATCTAGATCTGTGTTGATGTTGACATCAATGGTTTCCTTGATGAGCATATAGGAACCCTCCTCAAGCTAATGAGGGATGGGGATGAGATGGATGTCATCTATGACATTATCTAGGAGAGGCGGTGCAACCTAACTGATTTCAATATTATTGTAGGTGCAAATTGAACAACACCAAATAACTAAACTAAAATAAATGAACAATAAAAGCAAGATAAACACATGTGATTGCATAGAAATAAATTATATTTTATTATTATTAGGTGGATTCCTGATATTAAAACCAAATATGGCCCAGATTGGAGTTTTTACAATGCTTTATTGCTCAATACAACAATATTAATATTCTAGGTTTCTTCGAAACCCTAGACAAAAAATCAAGGTGGTGTCTTCACGTTTGATTGATCCTAATAGAAGTGTGTAGGATTTTGATATCCTTTGGCTAGACCACTCTAGCTTAAACAACTTCTCAATGCTTGTATATATTTAAACCTACAAATATAAAACAACAATAGAAAGTCAATAATACCTATGAGGGATCCACTATGTGAGGCCCTCAATAAGAAAATTATTAACCTAGTTGTAGAAATGAAGCTATAAGCAAATCTAGGAATACTAAAATAAACACAATAAATGAGATTTACCTTGTTGAAATTGATATTTTCTGATATGTAGTCATTGTTGTAGGGAGATGATGTTTGGATGCCCTAGCGACACCCGAGGGTTTTGATAGTCTTTAGTAGTAGGTTTTGAGATACCCACGAGTGCTTGGTAGCATCAGGAAATGTCTATGGGTGCTCGAGGATGGTGGAAAGTACCCAGAGGTTCTTGGTAGTGGAAGTAAGTGCTTGGAGATGCTCAGTGATGATAGGGAGTTCCCAAAGGTGTTTGAGAGCTAAGGTGAATATATGTAGAAGCATATATGGCTAAGAAAAATGGGTGGCAATGGATATGAAGGCTAGGGTGAATTAGGATGGATGGCAAGAGTGCTTGGATAGGTATCAACTGCTTAGGAGCAAGAACTCAGGATCAACTCAGGGAATTCAGACTTAGACTGCTTAAGGGTTGAGCCATCAAGATGGATTCTATTAGTAATCCACACTAAGGTATGTTAGGGTTTAAGAGACACAAATTGTATGACTCAAATTAAAACATATTAGAGTATGGATATTAATTATGTGTGCATGAAATGGATGGATGTGGATGGATGGCTAGGATTAAGTTAAATCGAATGGCTGGGATTTATTTACATATATAATATTTATATTTATTAAATATATATAAAATATAATATTAAAATATTAATACTAAAAATATATTTAACAAATATGTCTAAATATATATAAATAAATGGGTAAAATGGTGGGAAAACGTATATGGATGATAAGTAGCTAAGTTTTAGTGTCTATAGATTCCCCTTTTTGTATTGCATTACGTGAAACAAAATGCAGTGAAAAAACACAAGACATATGCTTGGGCTAGGTGCAAAAGTGACTTTCTCTTAGGATGGAAAAATGAGCATGAAGACAAAATAATTAAAGAATTTAGATTAGCTTACCCCCTCAATTGGTGAATGAGTTTGCGAATGAATCTCACAAGCCAATTGAAAATGAGTGCAATTGGTTATTTAAAAGAATGATGTGATTGTGAATGATATGAATGATGTAAATATGATACCATTTTTATCCCAATGAGGAGAGGTTATTGGTGGAAAATGTGGAATTATTGCATCTATTTTTGCTCCAATAGATGAAGGGTTTTATCAAAATTTAATGAAAAAAAATATATTTTTACCCCAATAGATGAAGGTAGTTTTTCCAAGTGTAGATGCCATGATCATATAAGATGTATCCCATTATGGGAAAGTCAAAACCAAATGTGGTTACCCCAAATTTGGGGTGATTCGATGCTACTAAAGAATGTGCCTTTGGGCATCATTGATATGCAAGGATGAATATGTAAAGATAAAAATAGTCAACTTCGGAGGGCCAACTAGTGACTGTCAGATAATTACTATGGTTGAAACCTAAGGCTAGTTGCCATGATGAATATCAAGGGGATGTGAGGTAATTATAAATGATTTCATCCATGTTTTAAGCCCCACGAACTATGCCATCAATGATAGCTTATGTGCAAATTATTATTGGTAAGGTTTCACGCAAAAATGTGAAGTACCAAATGTGATTGTGATTTTGAACAAGGATATATAGGATGATGAATATGACCAAGTATCCTTATGGTGATTTATTCATCTTACCGAATTGCATGGATGCAAATCACTACAATCGCCAAGTAGATAGAATAAACCACTAGATACGAGGTTCACTTGAATTTTGGCAAATATGCAAATGTTATGATTGGTGAGTGAAAATGATATGGAAATGAAGTATTGATGATGAGAATGATGAATATGGCCATTTTGTGAAAATTTGGACCATTTTGGAATGTTTTGG
This sequence comes from Wollemia nobilis, assembly GCA_028583015.1. NCBI lineage: Eukaryota > Viridiplantae > Streptophyta > Pinopsida > Araucariales > Araucariaceae > Wollemia > Wollemia nobilis. Next base: position 12,561,696 of record JAQPPZ010016436.1, on the reverse strand, counting down.
AACCTTTTATGCGATTTTGTGACTTTTGGTTGCAAACAAAAATTATGCATTCAAATCAGTTGTAAACTTTACAAAACCTGTTAAGATGATGAAAATGATGTATGGATGCGATAGAGTGATTTTATGGGGGTAATCCACTATTTTGCATTGATTTGGTATTTTTTTAGTTTTTGATGCCAAACACGGATTGGTGTTTTTGGCATGCATAGATACCCACCGGTGTTTCGGTGCTTCACAAATACCCTGATGCACTTATGTGTACTAGGAAATGCCCATGGGTGCTTCAAGGCACCTTAAGAATCTATAAATATCTTGCAAAGTGAAAATAAAGCTCATTTATGTGTTTGTGAGTTTGAGAAGCTACGTTTGGGAGAAGTGAGTGAAGTAGAGTGGAGGGAGATGAAGCAAGGTGGGTGTGGAAGCTATGGCAGTGGAGGGAGTGGATGTGGAGACAAAATTTGGAGCTAGAGTGAAAATTTTTAAGGTAAGTCCTTTATTTGAATCTCACTTTGTTTTTGTGAAAAAATGTTATGTATTTTTTTTATACATGTATTAACAAATATTTTTGTGTTGTGCTGCAACTTAGGATTTTGGAGGCTTAGAACCAGTTCTCACATATCATCCCAGGGATGAGAAAGGCATTGGTGAAGGAGGAATGGGATTTATTGAAGGCTATGGAGCTAAATGAGGTAGCTCATATTGATGTGGAAGGGGTGGATGAGGGGTACCTCTCTACCTTGGCGAAGAGGTGGGACCTTCCAACTTCCTACTCGAGAGGTTAACATTACTCTTGAGGATGTATACCACAACCTCAAGATATCAATGGAGGGGATTCACATTGAGGTTGTACATGATCAAGGATAAAAGATGAATAAAATGTTTGGAGATAGCTGGCAGAGTATGAAGGTGGAGTGTGGGGGTATTCCATACTTGTCCATGTATGTGGACAAGGAAATGGATGCCCTTTGAGCTTTGGTGATGTTCATGTTGACCAAAATTATGGTCTCAAAAAATTCTAGCTATAGGTTCCCTTGGAATATGATAGGAGTGGTGAGTGATATGTTGGATACCTCGTAGGTGTATACATGAGCTTTTCCCTTATAAGCACAAGCATACCAATATTTGTATGAAGTGAGGAGGTGGGGAGGAAGTGATTGTGTTGCAGCTTGCTATTATAGTGTTGGGGATGGAAGCATTATGACTCAACTAGAGGTTCTATAAACTACAGGCTTAGGTAGTGGGTATCCCTATGCTAAGATATGGGTGGTGGTAGAGGAGGTACAACTAAGTCATCCTATGTAGATGAGTTGGTGGTACCATGATCTGTGGGCTAGATTTACATCCACCCAAGTGATATGGAGGCCATGGTGGGGTACCAAGTGGACAGGTGATGGAGAGCATCTACGATGGGTCAAGCAAGATAGGTGGGTGGTTGCTAGGTATTGGAGTGATGCTGAGTATGTTCAATTCTCATAGATACTCCATTAGTTCAGGCTGAGGTAGAGGATTTTGGATGAGTCGGTGCTCTATAGGAGGTATCGAGAGGAGATAGGGCTACCATGTACTAAGACATGGGAGGCATATGAGGATGATGAGAAGATAGATCTCCTTGATGTGGATGATATGGGGACTACTATGGAGTAAAATGCATGGTGCACTCTAAATCGACCATGGGCACTGACTCTAGTAGTAACTAGTGGAGATGGGTATGAAGTGGAGGAGACCCATGAGACTCCCAAGTGGAAGAGGCACATTTGATATGATAGTTGAAGGAGGAAAACTAAGTGTATGATGAGGTAGGCTCTCAAAAGTAGAGGGGACAACATATATGGGAATTATGTGGAGGAGAATTTGGATGGGTCTCCATTTTGGAGCAAGAAGGATTGGGTAATGCTGGAGCAGTGGTGGTAGAGTAGGATGCGATGGTGATGGCTCGATATGAGAGGATCATGAGGATCTAGGAAGAGCTTCTATATAGTGAGTGGCATCATAATGTTGACATAGCATGCCTTTGGTATTAGTATAGGTATATAAAGGTTTTGGAGGATAGGTTGATGGAGCATCATATTCCACTTCTTGATCTTCATACCTCCTCTATATCTGAGGCTACTAGACATAGCGATTCTAGGCATAGATCTAGGTCTAGGGCTCTTTCTAGATCATAGGGGTCCTCTTGGAGGGCTTAGATAGTTCTTAGATGCATGTTTTGTATATGAGCCTTGGTGCTCCATTGCATGTAGCCTTTTTGGCACTCATTGTATATGTGATATTCATACATATATATATACATGGCTTTTACTTTTGTGTTATATGTTTTTGTGTGAATACTTTTGTGGAATGCTTTGTTTATATGGATTATTAATGCATATGATATGTTATGGATGATTAATGCAAGGTATGGAATGCACATGTTCTAATGATAATTCATAGTTTAGATTTTTCTCGGCCATGTTCTAGCATTGTTGTTTAATAAGGGGCACCAAACGTGGTGGATTATGGGGTGTATGATTCATGAAGTGATATGGAGGAAGATATGGATGTTGATATGGAATAATATATGGATGTTGATATGGAAGAATATATGGATGTTGATATGGAAGAAGTTATGGATGTTGATATGAAAGAAGATATGGATGTTGATATGGAAAATTGACTGTTTTGTAGAGACTCAAACAAGCTAGTGATATCAAACAAACTCACTAAAACTACCTAGTCCCTATAGGACCAAATGTGTGTGTAGTGAATTCATTTACCAAATCATGAGCGTGGTAATGACTTGAGGCAATAAAGAACCAATGTGTGTGCAAGTGCATTCATTAACTCATCTTGAGTAAATTGGGTGTGACCTATTATGGATGAAACCAAGAAGCTAGCTTGTCCATATATGAGGTCACAATTATCTTTAAAAGAGATATTTCACCATGCATGAGCATACTCCACTACCTGATGTAGGAGCATCCAACGAAAAGCAAAATACTGCAAGGTGAAAAAGTTTCGCGATATCGCGACATGTCGGCAAAGAAGAAAAAATGTCGCAATATCGCGACATGTCGCATTTTCGTGACCAAAAGCCGAGAGAAGGCTCAAGAGAGAAAAGTGTCACGATATCACGACATGTCACATTATCATGACCAAAATCTGAGAGAAGGCTCAAGAGAGAAAAAGTGTCACGATATCACGACATGTCGCATTATCGCGACCAAAAGCCGAGAGAAGGCTCAAGAGAGAAAAGTGTCGCGATATCGCGACATGTCACATTATCGTGACCAAAAGCTGAGAGAAGGCTCAAGAGTGAAAAAGTGTCATGATATCACGACATGTCGCATTATCACAACCAAAATATGATAGAAGGCTCAAGAATAAAAAGTGACGCGATATCGTGACATGTCGCATTTTTGCGACCAAAGAACGAGAGAAGGCGCAAGGAAGAAAAAGTGTCGCGATATCGCGACATGTTGCATTTTCATAACCAAAGAATGATATAAGGCGCAAGGGAGAAAAAGTGTCATGATATCGCAACATGTCACATTTTCGTGACCAAAGGACGAGAGAAGGTGCAAGGGTGTTGCGATATCGCGACATGTCACATTTTTACGACCAAAGAATGAGAGAATGTGCAAAGGAGAAAAAGTGTCACGATATCACGACATGTCGCATTTTTGAGACCAAAGGACGAGAGAAGGTGCAAGGGAGAAAAAGTGTCGCAATATCATGACATGTCACATTTTCACTACCAAAGGACGAGAGAAGGCGCAAGGGAGAAAAAGTGTCGTGATATCATGACATGTCACATTTTCATGACCAAAATATGAGAGTATGCGCAAGAGAGAAAAGTGTCGCGATATTGCGACATGTCACATTTTTCGTGACTCAAAAATGGTAGGCGATTATAAGGGCCGTTATAGAGGAAGTTATCGAGCAATGGGTATACCGAACATCATCATTGGTTGACAGGTGGACAGAGTCTACAGTGGCAGCACTGAACAACACATGGCACCAAGGTGCAGTGAAAGCAGACGAAGACCAAGAGTCGGAACGTTTTGAAATCCAGAATAATGAAGAGGCATGGGAGATGAAATGAAGGGCCATAAAAGGGAAATGGAGAGTCACACCAGAAAGTTTAAAAGGGGGAATAAAAGGCATGTAGAAGGGTAAAAAAAATATGGAGATAGTGTTGCATACGTGAAGGCAAGAGGGCCATTCTAGACCTATTTGGGTTGTTTTCTTCCAGATTTGGAAATGCTGTAATATAAAAAATAATAAACTACCTTTCTAAATAAAGGAGTTTGTTTGGCAGATTGCTACCATTTTTGTGAATTTTTCCAAGTTTGTTGAATGAGAATTGGGTTTTAGTGTGTGAGCAATTTTGGCTCCCCATCAAGTGGTATCAGTGCGGGAGTTCCTGAGTGTGTAAAAAGATCGCCGAAAGTGAGGCAGTTTGCACCAAGATCTATGGAAGAGTGGGGTTTCCTGAGTGTGTGAGAAGATCACTGAAAGTGATGCAGTTTGCACTAGGATCTGTGGAAGAGCATAGGGTTCCTGAGTGTGTGAATAGATTTCCGAAAGTGAGGCAGTTTGCACCAGGATTTTTGGAAGGGTTGTGAGAAGAGAGTGAGGAAGAATGCCTCCATGAAGGAACCATGGTGGCGGGAGAAATGTGGTACCTAAAGGAGATTTCAAAGTTTTGCAGAGGCAAGTGCAAGCCCTGCAAGAGGAGTTGCGAAGAGGGGTTGAGCCAAGGAGAGAAGACCATAGTGAAGATGAAGCTTGGGAGGTTGATGATCCATCGGATGAAGAAGAAGCAATAGATCTTGTAGAAGCTAGATTATTTAAGGCCATATCTCGGATTGGGAAGAAGCCAAAATTTTATGTCTCCATGTATTCTAAGAATCTCAATCCAAAGGAGTTGATTGATTGGATCAATGATATGGAGGAATATTTTGAGTATGAGGAGGTTGCAAATCCAGATCGGATCAAGTTTGCAAAAATGAAGTTGAAAGGACATGCTAGCATATGGTGGAAAGAAGTGCAGCTAGAAATAAATAGAAGCGAAAAGAGAAGGATAACTAGATGCGATCGAATGGTAGAGAAGTTGAAGAGATAGTTTATTCCTATAGATTACGAATTGGATCTATTGAGGAAAATGCAGAGTTTGAGACAGACAAGCAATTTGTCTAAGAATATAAAGAGGAGTTTTACAAGATCTCAATCAGAACTGGCCATTCTAAGGCTAATAAGGAGAAGGTAGACCGTTATATCAATGGATTGAGAACTAGTATTCAATAAGAGTTGAGTCTGGTTAGGTTGAGCACCATTGAGGATGCTTACCAGTTTGCTCTAAAAGTTGAAGAGAAGCTAAACATAAGGTTTGAGGGTAAGCAAAAATGAAGAGGTCATGGAGAAAGAACTGGTGGAATAATAGATGGAGGACAAGATGAGAAGAAATAAGAAGCTAGCAGCAGTCAGGATCATAAGGGAGATAATGATTATAGATACCGTAATCAGAACAATGGTTACCAAAGAGGAAGAGGTAGATATGGAAGAGGAGGATTTCATGGAACCTATTTCCATTGTGGGGAAGAGGGACATCGGGCATATGAGTGTCCCTAACACCAAGAGAGGACGAATAAGAGGCCTGAGGGTCATGCTAGAGCGGCGGTAGCATATGAAGGTGCTGAATCAAAAATTTTTGAGGAGGCAAAGAGAGAAGTTATGGTCACAAGGAGAATCTTGTTGAATGAGGAGAAAGAACCAAACCAGAGGAGGAGCCTATTCCGCACAAGGTGCAAATGTTCAGGTAAGGTCTGTAATGTTATTGTAGATAATGGTAGTACTGATAACTTGGTATCTGAAGAAATGGTTACTAAGTTATAGCTAGAGAGGAGGAGACACCCGCATCCATACCAGATTGTGTGGTTGCGGAAGGACCATAGGGCATTGGTCAGTGAACAGTCCTTAGTCAAGTTCAATATTGGGAGTTACTAGGATGAGGTCCTGTGTGATGTTTTGCCTATGGATGCTTGCCATTTGTTGTTGTGGAGGCCATGGAAATTTGATAGACGTGTGGTGCATGATGGGCATGCGAATACTTACTCTCTGACGAAATATGGAGTGCGTCACAAGTTGAGGCCATTGAAGGAGATGGATGAAAAGAGTTTGCTGATGACAATGAGAGTGGAAGTTGTGGGGTTTGAAGAACTTAAGGGTTTTTACCCTGAAGACCTAGATTTTTTTGAAGCTTGGAGAGCTTGTATGGTCCCAGTTTCTCTGGATAGGACTATCAATAGGAGTACTGGTAAATCACCATTGAGAACGATGGATAAAGGAGAAAAGAGCAGTGTTGAGGCTAAAGATTTTGCAAGTTTTGAGATGTTGAAAAAGAAGGTGATAGAACAGTACAAAAGTGAAGGTCACTTCTCGATCCACCCTAGTTGTCTGATGCAGGAGCATCCAACAAAAAGCAAAATACCGCAAGGAGAAAAAGTGTCACGATATCGTGACATGTCAGCAAAGAAGAAAAAGTGTCGCGATATCGCGACATGTCGCATTTTCGCAACCAAAAGCCGAGAGAAGGCTCAAGAGAGAAAAGTGTCATGATATTTCAACACGTCACATTATCGTGACAAAAATCCAAGAGAAGGCTCAAGAGAGAAAAAGTGTCGCAGTATCATGAAATGTCACATTATCGTGACCAAAAGCCGAGAGAAGGCTCAAGATAGAAAAGTGTCGCGATATCGCGACATGTCGCATTATCGTGACCAAAATCCGATAGAAGGCTCAAGAGTGAAAAAGTGTCGCGATAATGTGACATGTCGCATTATCGTGACCAAAAGATGAGAGAAGGCTCAAGAAGAAAAAGTGTCGCGATATCGCGACATGTCCCATTTTCATGACCAAAGAACGAGAGAAGGCACAAGGAAGAAAAAGTGTCATGATATTGCGACATGTCGCATTTTCACGACCAAAGAACGAGAGAAGGCGCAAGGGAAAAAAAGTGTCACGATATCGCGACATGTCGCATTTTCATGACCAAAGGACGAGAGAAGGTGCAAGGGAGAAAAAGTGTTGCGATATCGTGACATGTCACATTTTTGCGACCAAAGGACGAGAGAAGGCACAAAGGAGAAAAAGTGTCATGATATCGTGACATGTCGCATTTTCGTGACCAAAGGACGAGAGAAGGCGCAAGGGAGAAAAAGTGTCGCGATATCGTGACATGTCACATTTTCATGACCAAAGGACGAGAGAAGGCGCAAGGGAGAAAAAGTGTCACGATATCGTGACATGTCGCATTTTTGAGACCAAAAGACGAAAGGAGGCGCAAGAGAGAAAAGTGTCATGATATCGCGACATGTCGCATTTTTGTGACTCAAAAATGGTAGACGGTTACAAGGGCCATTACAGAGGAAGTTATCGAGCGATGGGTATATCGAACATCATCATTGGTTGACAGGCAAACAAAGTCTATAGTGGCAGCACTGAATAGCACATGGCACCAAGGTGCAGTGAAAGCAGACGAAGACCAAGAGTTGGAATGTTTCAAAAACTAGAACAACGAAGAGGCACGGGAGATGAAATGAAGGGCCAAAAAAGGTAAATAGAGAGAGTCACACCATAAATTTTAAAAGGGGGAAGCAAAGGCATGTAGAAGGGTCGAAAAACTACGGAGACAGTGTTGCAGACATGAAGGCAAGAGGGCCATTCTGGACCTGTTTGGGCTGTTTTCTTCCAGAGTTGGAAATGCTGTAATATAAAAAATAATAAACTACCTTTATGAATAAAGGAGTTTATTTGGCAGATTGCTGCCATTTTTATAATTTTTTCCAAGTTTGTTGAATAAGAATTGGGTTTTAGTGTGTGAGCAATTTTGGCTCCCCTTCACTACCATTCAAGCGTCTATATTTCTAATGGAGGTTGACTCCATAGTCCATGAATTTTGATTCTTAAGTTTTGGGGATGACTACTTAAACGTCTGAATGGAAATGTAGTACAATAATTACCCAATAATTAATGGTGTGTGATGTAAAATATGTAGAGCTTTGGGGAATTGGATTCTCAACCTAAGTATGATGATAATTGTACCCTATCCTTACTACTCTTGTCTTTTGAAATTGTGAAAACCACTGGTTTTTGTGGAGTATTTTTCATGATGCGACAAGCAAGGATTACCCTTTTCACTTCAAGGTTCAAACCAAGTATGGTGTTATCCCTCTTTGATGCAAGATGCTTTTAAGATGTGGAATTATGTTTGGTTCAAAAATATTTTGGATTCAATTCCCAAAACTCAAGCTTTTCTTAGTGAAAATTGTGTCTTGGTCCTAAAGAAAATTCGACATGTATTTTGGAGGTTGCTTAAAACACTAGGACTGACTAAGTGATAAAAAAAACTAGGTATTATGGATATATGGAGGTAAATGATATTTTGGCTTGGTGGAATGATGCAATAACATGGATGATTTTTTTTGAAGGTGCCCCTGATTAAGGAAACATGACTTATTGGAACAGTTAATATCTTGAACTGAATAAATTATCGCTAATGTATATGGAATGTATGAAGTACAATTTTATGAAATGGAGTGTATGCATGCGATTGTTTTTTAATGAAATGTGTGAAAATAAAATTCAATGCAAATAAAATGCAATGTTCTTGTGTATTAGCCATGCATACATACATATATAAATCACATTATGCATAGAATGCTCTCAAGTGTACAATATTAAGTGTTTTAGGTTCTTCCTCTCTTTCTAGACTAACAAGTCTATAAGTACCGTTATTGACTCTTTGAGTGTTGATGTATGGACCCAACCAGTTAGTCACAAATTTATCATGAAGATCCAGCAATGCATTGGTGTTTTATTGATTCTCTTTAAGGACAATATATCCTACTTGGAATTCACATAGATGAATTTTGGTTTTGTAAGCACACTTTAGGTGGTCTTGATAGACTTGTAAATTCTCCAAAACATTGACTCACCCCTCATCAAGAACTGTGAGTTGGTCAAGATGTATTTGTCTAGTAGTGTCGTCATCTATGAATTCTTGCAAAGAAATTCACAAGGAGGGGATCTCAAGCTCAATATGTATGATTGCTTTAGCTCCATAGACCAATCAAAATGGTGTTGCCCCAGTAGTCATGCATATTCTTGTTCAATAAGTCCATAATTCCAAGGGAATGTGTGTATGCCAATATCTATGGTTTTTGTTAACCAATTTCTTGAGAATAGCAACTAAGGTCTTATTGGTAGACTCAGATTATCCATTTGCTTATGGGTAATAATGAGTTTAGAATCTGTTTTGAATGTTATATTTCTTGTAAAGTGCTTGAACATAATTTTTATTGAGATACTTGCCATTGTCAAAGATGATTTTAGAGGGAATACCAAAATGACAAATTATGTGGTGAAGTATAAACTCCACAATTATAGGTCTTGTCATACTAGTTAGAGGGATTACCTCATCCCACTTTGTGAAGTATTCAGTGGATGTGATGATGAATGTATGTTTCCCAAAGGAAGGAGGTGAAATTTTAACAATTAAATATAGACCCCATTGTGAAAAGGGCCAAATTATTTAAATAGGATATAAATCTTGTGATGGCACATGAGTTAGATTAGCATGCTCTTGATATTTCTTATAATGTTTAACATAAGTGCAATAGTCACATTCCATGGTGGGCCAATAATAACCCATGCATAGAATATTATTTGCAATGGCCATCCCACTAAAATTACCACCACAAGTACCATCATGAGCTTCAGCTATGGCTCTTTGTGCCTCACTAGTCTTGATACATCAAAGGACTCCATCATAACCATGTTTATATAACATGTCCCCCAAGAGAACAAAACGAGCTATTTTTTTCTTGAAAGTGCATTTAGCATTTTGATACATGTTAGATGGGAGTGTTCCAAAAATGAGAAAGGCTACTATTTGGCTTAACCAAGGCTCATGTGGATCCAACTGGATAAAGTAGACATCCTTTTCATCCTTAGATTCAACATAGAAAATTGCAGATTTAGAGATCATTGAGATAATAAAGGGTTGTACCTCCCCTAACGAGTCTTTTGGAATCAATGATCCAAGGGATGCCATTGCATATGCAAATATATTAGTCGAACATGAAAAACTATTGATTTCATACCATTCAAATTTATATAGAAATTTCATTGCAACTTCATGGTAAAGTTTAATGGTAGGTTCTTTGAATTGGTATTCTCCATTGATTTGCTTGACAACAAGTTGAGAATCACCAAATATCCTATATTCTTAATGCCTATAGCTATAGTTGATTGAAGAACTATGAGTAAATATTCATACTCTGTAGTGTTATTTATGCATTGGAAGTCATTTTTGAATGATAAAGGGATAGGTGCCCCCTGGGGTGTATGAAACATGATTCTAGCACCTTGACCTTTCTCGCACATAGAGCCATCAAAGAATAGTGTGATATCAATGTCTTTATTTGGAATGACATCTTATTATTATTCAATGATAGAAAATACTGAATCATCTAGGAGCTCAATAATCAAAGGATGATCACTAGGTAGTGCAGCTTCTGCAAGTTGATCGACTATGACTTAAAATTTAATGGATTTTTGGCTAATGAATTCAAGGTCAATTTCAATTAGAAGAATTATCCATTATCGGTGCGAGTGTTATTGTAAGTACAAGACATCATATAATGTAGAGGATTTTCTCTATCTATGACATATGTTGTGTGGCTAAGCATGTAATGTCAAAGTTTCTTAGTGGTAAAAATGACTACTAAGCACAATTTTTCTACATAAGTGTATCTGGTTTCATAGCTTACAAATTTTTGACTAATATAATAGACAATTTGGTCTCAATTTTCTTCATTCTTTTGTACAAGCATTGTTCCTAATGCAAATTTCATTGCTAAGACATAAATATAAAATGAGATCCTTGGACGAGGAGGAGCTAATACTGGAGAATAAGCTGGGTATTGCTTAATGTCATCGAAGGATTTTTGAAAATAATTTGTCCAAGAAAATAGCACTCCTCTTTGTAGCAGGTGATTGAATGACTTGCATTTTTTAGAAAGTTACTCAATGAAATGATGGATTGATTGGATATTTCCTTGTAAACTATACAATTCCTTTATGTTTGTTGTGGGAGGCATATCCAATATGGCCTTGACCTTGTTCGGGTCCACCTCAATTCCTCTTTTGAAGATAATTAACGCAAATAGTTTACCAGAGGTAACACCAAAGACACATTTCTTTGGGTTCAACCTTACATTATGTTCTAGTAGTCGATAAAAAACTTTATCCAATACACCAATGTGCTCTTATTGAGTTTTAGATTTTTCCAAGAGATCATCCACATAGTTTTCAATAATCTTATGCATATAGTCATGCAAAATGTATGTCATGGCATATTGGTAAGTGGCACCTATATTTTTAAGGCCAAAGGATATCACCTTGTAACAAAAATTTCCCCAAGATGTAGTGAATGTTGTTTTATGTTGGTCATCAAAATTTATTCGAATTTGGTTATATCCTAAAAAAACCGTCCATGAGAGAAATCATTTCATGGCCAGTGCAAGTGTTGGCAAGAGTGTCAATGTTTGGAAGAGTAAAATCATCCTTAGGATATGCTTTGTTAAGATCTAAAAAATTAGTGCAAATGTGTATCACCCTGTTAGGTTTGCAAATGGGTACCATGTTTTTAGTCACTCAGGATAATCAATGGGTTCAATGAAAACCACATCTAGTAGCTTTTGGAGCTCTTCTTTGACCAATAGGGCAATGGTAGGATGCATATTTCTAAGTTTTTATTTGACAAAATTAGCATCAAGATGTAAGGTGAGATTATAAATAACCAAGCTAGGTTCAATACCAGACATGTATTTGTAGGACCATTCAAAAATGCCCTTCTTCCTCTCGAGGAGAGCAATTAATTTCTCTTGTTCATCATTGGATAAGCTTTTTCCAAGCTTGACAAGTTGGGGATAATCTATATCTAAAATAATATCCATATAAATGGTACTTAAATGGACATAAGGGAAACTTACTCAAGTTTATGGGGCATAGGTATTAGATTAATGTCATCTAATATGTCATCAAACTCTTCTGATTTTTCCTCATCTATGTCTGCTTGGAAAACCTTAGGGTTCAATGGTGAAGGTAAAGATAAATTTGTAGGGGATGGAGGAATGTAGTTGGTGGAATCCCTTAACAATTCCTCAAATATATTCAGGCAATGCCAATATATAAATTCTCCATCCTGGCTGCCCCACATTCTATATGGAAAGAGCTTGACAAAATGGCCAGAAGCTTTTTATGGGAAGGTGCAAAAGGGAAGAAGAAATGGGCCTTGGTTGGCTGGGATAAGGTTACCCAACCCAAGGATAAAGGAGGGCTGGGACTGAGAAGCTCCAAGCTTAATAATCAAGATTTGGCTGGTAAACTGTACTGGAGGTGGATTTCCCAACCAACATCCCTCTTTAGCAGAATTATTTCTAGCAAATACCAGGCCATGCTCACCCCAATGATCTGGGACATTTCCCTTTGGAGGGTAATGGATCCTTAGTATGGCAGACTCTCAAGCTGGGAGCTCAAGTTATCAAAGATCAATTGTTTTGGAAAGTGGGGAGAGGGGAGAAGGCCCGTTTCGGATCGACTCTTGGGATCAGCATCCTCCCATCATTGTTGTGTTTCCCGAATTGCAACCCATTAAATCAGCCATAGAAGACAAGGGCTGGATTCAAATTGAGAGTTATTTCAATACCAGCCACATTGGGGAGTACAAGTTCAAAAAGTTCAAGAGGTTGGAAGAGTGGCCAATTCCAATCCCACCGGAGCTGGCACCAATCTTGGGAAAAATTTTGAAAGCTATGTTTCTTACTGGGTGAGATGAGGAGGATGAACTTGCCTGGGGCTTTGGGAAACTTGGGGTTTACACTGTGAAGGCGGGATTTGATCAGATTCTTCCAGAGCCCCCCCCACACTTTTCTGGTCAATGTTTGGAAGAAGATATGGCACCCCAAGGGCTGGCCAAAGGTGAATTTTTTTGCCTGGAAACTTATGCACAATGGAATTCTAACCTTTGACAATCTTAGACATAGAGGCATCATCGGTCCTTCTTAGTGTGTTTTATGCCGAAATCATGAGGAAACTACTGATCATTTGATGTTTGAATGCCCCTTCACACGACAGATTTGGATGCGCTAGTTTTCCCACTTCAAAATTCAAGCCAACAGTGATGTGACTCGGACCAATATTTGGGACAGATGGAAGAGAGGCATATTTAAATCCAAAGCTCTCCGAATTGGCTGGGAGCTGGGATTTCTTTTTATTTGGTGGCAGGTGTGGTTGGAGAGAAATGCCCGCATTTTCCATGAAACATTCTCTTCACTTGATGGAATATGGCAGGTCATATGGAGCAAAGTGGTGGAAATGGTTGCCATCTACGCTGAGGAGGAACATCAGTCTATTTCTGTGCCACTGGTTGTTGGAGTTGTTGCTCTTGAAATACAGGCTCATGATAGATGGCACGCTCCCCCAGCATGCTGGATCAAAATCAATACTGATGGAGCTGCAAAAGGAAATTCGAGTAGCGCTGGAACTGGAGTTGTGTGTCGTGATCATGGTGGGTCCATGCTTTATTGGGAACTGCAAGGTCTGGGTCATGCCACAAAAAATGAAGCGGAGGCCTTGGCTGTTAAATTTGCTTCTATCTGGGCTATCAAGCAGGGCCATAAAAAGATAATTCTTGAGTTCGACTCCCAAATTCTAGTGGGCGCTCTCGATTGCATGAGGAACTTTGATTTGCAAGCCTAGATGTTGTGGAGTCTTGTCTCTCAGATAAAGGATCTATGGAAAGAATTAGATGATGTGGTTCCCATCTATGTGAGTAGGGATTTCAACAAGGCGGCCGATTTCCTTGCTAAGATGGGTGCTGAGAAGGAAGTTGGAGTGTAGATGCATAGTGATATGCCTGTGGAGGATGTTGTGATTAGGCAAGGCCTTGAATGCTACCTATGATAATGTGCAAAGTTTTTGCTGCTAAGGAAGGTTTTTGTCATGATTTCGTGACCTGTAGCGGCGTTGTGGCCTCTTTTTGGAAGTTGTCGCGATATCACGACAGGTTTCGCCTTCTCAGCCTTCGAAGGGAACATGTCATGAAATTGTGACTTGGTGCGCTTTTGTTGCCCATGATGCGAAGTTGTAGTGATCTCGCAACCTATTTTGCTGACGAGGCCTTATATGGGATTTTGTCATGATTTCGCGACCTGCTGTGCCATCGCGGCCTGTGGATGGAAGTCATCATGATTTTGAGACGTTTTTGGCGAAGGGGTGACAAGGTTGAAAATGTCATGATATCGTGACCTATTTTGCTGCCATTGACTCCAGTTGGAATTTGTCACGATTTCATGACCTGTTGCGCCATCGCGGCCTTTGGTTGCTTGCTGTCGTGATTTCACGAAATTTTTGGCGTAGGGGTGATAAGGAGGACTATCATCTCGATATCACGACATTTTTGGTGAACTTGAGCAAAGGGCACATTTTGTCATGATTTCGTGACATTTCTGTCGATCGGAAGCTGCATGGTAAAATCGTCGTGATATCGCGACAGTTGGGGCACACTAGCGTCATCTGGATTACTTGTCGCGATATCGCGACAATTTTGAAGACTGGTTGCAATGAGGATTATCATCGCGATATCGCGACATTTTTGGTGAACTTGAGCAAAGGGCACATTTCATCACGATTTCGTGACATTTTTGTCGATCAAAAGCTGCATGGTAAAATCGTCGTGATATCACGACAGTTGGGGCACACTGGCATCATCTGGATTACTTGTCGCGATATCGCGACAATTTTGAAGACAGGTTGCAATCAGGATAACTTGTCGCGATATCGCGATAGTTTTGAAGATTGGGAACTGAAAGGAAAATTCGTCACGATTTCGTGACACTTTTGGCACATTGATGTCTTTGGTAAAAACTATCGCGATATCGCGACACTTTTACGGATTGGGAGTCAAGTTGAGAATTCATCGCGATATCGCGGAACTTTTGCTGGCTGGGCGCTTTGGAGAAATTTCGTCGTGATTTCACGACCCTTTTGGAGATTTGATGCTTCTTGGAGTTCTTGTCGTGATTTCGCGATGCCTGTGATGATAGACCGTCGGAGGGAGTTGCTGTCATGATTTCGCAACTTTTTTGGCGATCGGACGCGGAGGGCTTTGTCTCGAAACATGTCGCAATTTCGTGACATGTCACATTTTCACGGCTGATGGCGCTGCTACGACCACGATGGGGTTGATTGCCATGATTTCGCGACATGTCACGATTTCATGACATGTCATGTTCTCGTGCCTTGTTGTATTCTGTGCTCTGTAGGGGTTAGCGTTGCCTTTGTGCTCTCCGCTTGTTGTCTAGTTCTCTGCTGTTGGTTGGGATGAGTTTTCTCCCTTTTGTAATTGCCTTTTGTATTAATACAAGTTTTTCAATTTAAAAAAAAAAAAACAGTTCCTCAAATAAGATAAAATTATAAAGGGATCGAGGTGAAGAGATCCGGTCCATATCAATAAGACTCATATCAATTGGAATTGGCTTTGCCAAATCATATGGATTATGGAGTGGTTTGAATAGGTCAATAGGATTCATGTTGACTTTAGGGAAAAAGGATGAGGTTAGAATGGATGGGATTAATGGATTCTAAGGACTAATTCTAGGAGCTTGGTAAACCTATACAGTAGCCAACAACACAAATAAATATATTTAACTAAATGATATATACATGCAATGCAGAAAAATAAAATGTTTTTGTTTGATTTTTTTTTGTAGTGGTGAAAGCCACAATTTTTGTTTTATTTTTTTGTTATGTACATATATTACAATTTTTTCTTATGAAATGGATTAATGATATGGATGTGGTGGTTCACCAGTAGGGAAGTCTAATTCTTGTAGAATAAATAAGCAAAATATGGTCTCATAGATGGGGAACATTCTGAGATAAAACTCATCTTGTTCAATGTGAGGAATGATGGGCTCTGATTCCTATTTATATTAATCATAAATCATCAACATGAGTTCAAATTCTTCATATATCTCATCATCAGAGTCATCGGGGTGGAGGGCTTCTTCTCTTGAATTTAGATTAAGCCTTTGTAAGGCTTGTTCAAGGGAAGAGGTGGTGGAAAGTGGAGTGTAACCTAGGCCTTAACGGTCATGCATTTATCAATATGGAAAATCAATAATGTCGTGCATTCCCTATTTGTGCAATCCTAGGCCATGACCCTACCAGTTAACTACATAAAAATAATGAGATGGAAATCTCAACATGTTTTGTATGTTGCCAGGTGTTGGTTCTTTGGGTTATTCTAGGGGAGCTAGATTTGATGAAGAATCAACCCTCCCATATATAAAATTTATGCTATTGGGAGCTAAAACCATGTCATATACCACTCTTATGGATAAAGGTGGGTCACGTGGGTGACCAAAATCCTTAGTATTTGGAATGGTGAGTGGCGTAATAGTGATTTCTTGGACCACATACTCACTAATACTAGGATTAGTGAGGTGGACCTTGACATGGGATGATGTGGAAGGATCATGATTGGATAATGGCTCAAGGAATGGTAGATATGAAGATGTATCATAGTCTATCAATACAACTTGTGAAACATTGAATAATAGATATGGATTGGATTGGGAAGGTTATTGAATGGATGATGATGATGTGGAAGGTAAAGTTGTGGAAGGTGATGATGTTGATGATGTGGATTGACTTTGACCACATGTTCATGTAGTTAATGATGAAGATGATGGGGGTGTGAAATTTTGGTGGGAATTGGTGCTAAGGGTCTCCTCAAGAATGGGAGCCTTTGATGAAGAAATGGGAATAGTGATAGATGTATTAGATGATGGTGATAGGAAAATGTGGATGGAAGGAAGCATGGATTCATAGGGATTTGAGATAAAATTGTAATTCTTAAATGGTTCGATATCTACTAGTATGCAATGCACTTGTCCCTCATGATTGTATTCAAAGCATTGATGTAGAATGGAAGGGACACATATCATTTTCTTCATCCAAGGTATTTAAAGGAGTACATTTTATGCCATGGATCCTTCCAAGATGTGGAACATAGTGTACAATATTTTGACCCCCACTTCGATCGGCAAAACGACAGTGCCAACTATGGAACATAAAGCATCATTGAATTCATTTAAGGTGAAATATGACTTGGTGATATGATATGTATGAAGGTTAAGATGATCAAGGGAATATGTGATGATATTAATAGAGGAGTTGATGTCAATTAGAACTTTTTTAAGAGGCTTCTTGTCAATTAGAGTCGTGATATGCAATGGAGGGTCTATGGATTCTGATGAGATTGGCTTAATCTCAAAGTCATAAAATGTAATGGAAGGCTCCATACATGTTTGAATTCTCCCTAAAAAGTTGTTGAAGGAATTAGCATATTGATATTGTAATTCAATGGATTTAATAATATCCATTAATACCTCACGATGTGCGGAAGATTGTTGTATTAGCTCATATATTGAAAATTTGGTGGAAGCGATCTTTAGGCTTATGGTTAACCAACTACTCAATGAGATGACTGGTCATAGAGGGTGATTTATGGGATGAATGGGAGGATTTGGTTGGCTAGGAATATGAATTGGAAGAGAAGTATTAGGGGAATTTGAATGGGAGGTGATGTGGTAGATTGTGACACACTTGCCTAAGGCTGTTGCCTTGCATTTCGCTAGTTAATTTGTTGACCTCTAGTTACCACATAAATAGTACCTACAAAAACTTGGTATTTTTGGACATGATTAAATTGATTGGAAGGATTTTTGGTGTTAGACCATCCCATAGTTGGTTGCATCTCCTCATGATGAGGAAGTGGTGTTTGAAAAATACCAATATTTTGATTTTGTTGAGCAAGGGGATTGTCAATATTGTTGGCCCCCAAGTAAATAAGGTCTTGAACGATGTTTTTTAATACATGGAAATAACTGATATCATTCCCATTTTACCTATGGTAAGGAAAAGATAAATATTCCCAATAATGTTTTCCAAATTTAGCAGGATCATCTGGTCTAATTTTAGGTAATGCAAGTTTATTTGTGTCATACAATCTTCAGAAGAGGGAAGCATATGACTCAACCAAGGGGGTGTATTGGTGATTCTATCAGATAGACTATCATCGGGGATGGTTTTCCATAGTTGGAACTATGCTCTGCATGGATTGAGATTGAAGGTACTACATGATAAATAATTTGTTGTGGTGGTTGTTGCACTGATTTTTGTTGAACCATTACTGACTGGATCATGACCACTTGATTAACACGATTAGTAAGATTGGCCAAAGTGGACTATGTTGATTTTGATTGGCCAAAATAATTGATTTTCTATTGGCCCTTTTTTCTAGGCTTAAATATGCCCTCTTGGATTTTTATCTCCTCGATGACACTGGCCTATGCTAGAGATTCTTAAAATGAGTGATATGTCTATAAATGAAGCATCCAAGAGAAGAGTTTTAAACAACTCTTGGTAACTAGATTGATAAGATCTTCCATTGGTAGGGTGAATGGCGATTTGATATTGACAACCCTAAAATGGTTTCCAAAATCATATATAGACTCATCGTAATATTGTCTTAAAGCATAAACGTTAGACAATGAGACTTTATTTCTAACATTAAGGATAAAGCATTCAAAAAATTGGTCAACCAATTGTTCGAAAGTATAAATACTATGACTAGGCAATTGGTTGTACCACTCTATGACATCTCCACCTAATTTCTAAAGAAATTTTATAAGCATGAGAGCATTATCAATTTGGATTCTAAATCCTGAGTGTACAAATGTGCTTGCATGCTCTTTGAGGTCCTCACTCCCCTTGAATTTATCAAAAATTGACATCATGAGATTTGTTGAATATGGTGGTGATGGTACCAAAGGGTGAATGGGTTAGTTAATTAGTTGATGTAAGGTTGGCTTCTGGTTTGTCATACTAGGAATATATTGTATCAACTGATTAATTTGCTATTGCATGGCTTGGATTCTAAGGTCTTTCCCAGGAATGTGGAAGTCCTAAATCACCTAATGATTTTGAGAAGGTGTGGTAGAAAAATATTGTGGGGTAGCTAGATGATGATGGGATTTATGATGATGATTAGGTGATTTTGATGGGAATTTATAAAAATGATATTGATGATGAAGAGATGGATAATTCTGGAATGGGGATAATGCATGGGGACTATGGTTGGATTGGCCTATGGTAATGGTATTGGTATGGCTTATGGAAATGGAATAGCTATTGGTATGGCTTGGTATAGGAGTAGGGATGGAAACAATAGAATATTATGGTGTCCATGATGAACCTTGGTTAAAGAATATGGTCTAAGTAGAGTTTTTTAGAAGCTTAGGGTTCACTTGCACTTGTTGTTGAGCATTTTGATGTTGCTTGAGCAATTTGTTCAAATGTTCCCATGATTCATGAATTTATCTATCACAAATGGAAGGTGTGAATGTAGATAGCATGGAATATGTGGTTGGGGAATAAGTTACACTTGGCATTGTAACTTGGGAGGTTGTAACTTGTGAAGAAGCATTTACATGTGCTTCATGCAAGGGATTAATGTATGTGGATGTATATGAATATGGGATAGTTGTGCTAGGAGAACTTGTGTATTGGAAAATGGATACATGAGAGGAGGGTGCAACTGATTCCTTAAAAAGAGGGTTAGTGTACACTTGGGTAGAGCTACATGGCTGGGAATGAGCAAGTTCCTACTTTAAAGTAGGATCTTGACTAGGAGAATCATGAATGGAATCTAGGACATAGTTAAATTATTTGTAGAGAGCCTCTACTTTGGCCATGTCTATGTGTATGATATTGTGGTCAATGGATGGTAAATATGATTTAGTGTGGGGAAGGGAAGTTTTGGTATACCTGTATAAAACTTTAGTAGTCTGTATAGTGTGTGATGGACCTACAGATAAATCTATCTGTGTCACACTTAGGAATTCTACAACAGAAGTGGTGGGGAAGGTGGATGAAGGTTCCATGGAATTGTTTTGATTTAATTATTTCTATTGATTTATTGTTAATAATATAAGCAACTAAACCAAATACAAATTATGTAGTAAAATGAAATGTAGAATTAAAATTTCACAAATTCAAATTAAGACAAATCAATTCTAAGTTTGTTCAACATATGTGTATTACCTCATTCATTGATTATCTCATTTTAATGTGAATTTTTTTTTAAATTTTGATCTTGTGTGTTTCAATGTGTTAATATAAATTATAAATGGTGAATACTATGGCTTGGATAGGGAAAAAATGATATTCTTGCTGGTTATGAAATCTAGCAAGTTTGCTCGGGGTAATCTAAGGTTTCTAGGGGTAGATATTGGTGGGTGGAGATGAAATCCACTATCACAAAATCTCAATAAATGGCTGGTGATGAAATCCAACCACTACTATTTCACATGAAACATGAAGTGTGTGATTGTTTTTAAAAGTTTTCAATTCTCTACTATGTACATACAATGTTAGAAAAGTGACTACTTTCGATAGTCTAAATCATGATCCAATATTCAAAACACCAATTTATCCAATGGATGTAGAGTACACTGCTTAAAACCACTTTCTAAATAGAGGAGGTTTCATCTACTCCTCTACCTAGAATCACCTAAATGTGGGGATACTTTTGGTATCTTGATACTTTTTCTATTTAGACTTACAAAAATAGAAATCTCTAACCCTAGGATGCAAACTAATGTATGTGCTTGATAATTCAAATGCAAACAATAATGTAGCACACCATAAAATTAAGGAATATTTAAGCATAAATGTGTATTATGCAATTAAAAATGGATGCAACCATTAATATAATGCCTAAATGTATACTAATATGATTTTTTTTACTAGATTTATTAGTGATGTTCTTTTTAATCTAGAAATCTGAAAAAAAAGGTAAAATTCCAAAATACGTAAAAATATAAAGTTAGGGTTTTGATACTAAAATTACAAAGAAGTCTACATTTTTGTCTTAACTCTTTGTAAAATACCTCTAAGATTTTTTTAAATACCCTTGGGAATTTTTGGATGATCCTCGAGTGTCGCAGGGCATTCGCTCACCATTTGCAAGATTTTGTGAACCTTCAGAAATCCTAATCTAATACAAATTGCATGAATCCATGCTTGTAAAAATCCTACAAGAGAAGATAAAAAATAGCAAGCTAGTCAAAAAAGTAAATCAAAATGAGAAACCCTTAGGGGGTCCCACCATGGTCACCATTTGTAGATGCAAATTGAACAAAACCAAATAAATAAACAATAAAAGTAAGATTAACACATGTGATTGCACAAAAATAAATTTGATTTTATTATTGTAAGGGTGGATTCCTAATATTACAAAAAAATATACCCCATATTGGGGTTTTTACAATGCTTTATTTCTCAATACAATAATCTTAATATGCCAGGGTTCTCTAAAACCCTAGCCAACAAATCAGGGTGGTGTCTTCATGCTCGATTGATCCCAACAAAAGTGAGTGGGATTTAAATATCCTTTGGTCAAACCACTCCATATTAAATAACTTATCAATGCCTATAGATCCCTAAAATTATAAACAAAAAACAAAACATGAAGTAAATAATACTTGTGAGGGATCCACTATGTGAGGCCCTCAATAAAAAAATTATTAACCTAGTTGCAGAAATGAAGCTATAAGAAAATCTGGGAATAATAAAATAAATATAATAAAGGAGATTTACCTTGTTGAACTTGATGTTTTCTAATATATAGTCCTTTTTGTAGGGATATGGTACGCAAATGCCCTCGCGACACCCAAGGATTTTGATAGTCTTTCATAGAAGATTTTGAGATAACTGTGGGTGCTTGATAGCAGTAAGAAATGCCCATGGGTGTTTGAGGATGGTGGAAAGTGCCCAGAGGTGCTTGACATTGGAAGTAAGTGCTCAGATTTTCTCTAGAGTTATAGGGAGCAACCAAAGGCATTCAGGAGCTAAGGTGAATATTTGTAGAAGTAGATCTATCTGAGAAAAATGGGTGGTGACAGATGCAGAGGCTAGGGAAAATGGGGATGGATGGCAAGAGTGCTTGGATAAGCATCAACTGATTAGGAGCAATAAATCAAGAGCAACTCAAGGAATTAAAAATCAGACTGCTTAGGGGTTGAGGCATCAAAATGGATTATATTAATAATCCACACTAGGGTATGTTAGGTTTTAAGCGATACAAATTGCATGGCTTAGATTAAAACATATTGAAGGGTGGATATTAATTCTAGGTGCATGGCATGGATTGATGTGGATGGATGGCTAAGATTAAGTCAAATTGGATGGCTAGGATTTATTTACACATATAATATTTAAATTTATTAAATATATAATATAATATTAAAATATTAATATTAAACATATATTTAACAAATATGCCTAAATATATATAAATAAATGGGTAAAATGGTGGGAAAACCTAGATGGATGACAAGTGGCTAAGTTTTGGTGTCTATAGTTATAAACAGAAGAAGGTGAAGAATGGGGTGATGGAGAAAAGTAAATTTTTGAGTCTCTAAGAAATTAATTTGAGGTATGTAATTTGAAGGTGGTTGGAGGGGATGAAATTTTCTCAAAGTCAATGAGACTAGTATCGATGGGGATGGGATGCACAAGATCATATGGATTAGAAAGAGGTGTGCATAAGTCAATATAAATTGTGTTGACTTGTGAAAATAAGGGGTATTGTCATTTAGAGTCTAGGTTCCCTTGCACATGCTCTCGGGGAAGAACTTGATTGAGAATAGGAAGGTGAGGATCAAGTGGAGGTGGCCATGGTGGAGGTAGGGGATTGATGGGTGCATCTAGTTGCTCCAATGCATGGATAAAAGAATATATGAGGAGTGGAATGGGGAACATACACAGATAAAATTAATCAGTGTTTGTGATGGGGAAAATAAGATATGAGTCATATTTAGAGATTTTAGAGGTAATCAAAAGTGCCTCAAATAACTTATCCTATTCATCATTTGAAATATTATATGATATGGTATGGATGGTGGAAAATTAGAAGAGATATGTCGATTATATGGGAGCATGCTCAAGATTAGGGTATTTTTTCTCACTTTCCTCCTCGAGGCCAAGGATGATACATTGAATATCATCATTGAGGGGATGAATTGGATAATATTGATAATAGCCTAGGCTAAATTTATCCTAAGGAGTCTAAGAATGATGTTCCAAAATAGTTTGCATTCTCTACTCATAGTGTCCATGATGACATCCTTTCCAATTAAAATGATGTATGTACTTCATGGTAAATGAAGGGTTATCCAAAAACACAATGTTGCTAAAAAAATAATGCTTTAGGCTATTTCAAGAGGTTTATCTAATGAGGAATCAATTCCCCCATACATGAAATTTGTGTGTTTAGAGAAAAATTCTACTAGGACAATAGTGTCAATGGTTAAGGGGGTATGGCTAGGATGATCAAAATCCCTAACCAATTCTATGACTAGAGGTAAAAATACTTTATTATGTACAAGGTAGTCTTCTATACTAGGAGTGGTCATATGTATAGCAATACTAGGAGGCTAGGATGAGAGTGTTAAAGAGGGAAATTAGGAGGATGAAACCCGATTGTCCATGAAGGTGGAGTGGAATGTATATGGTAATAAAATGAGAGTAGATATCCCTTGAATAATTCTAAGGATGGATGGGTGAATCTTAGGTGAATTTACAAGTGGGGGTGGATCAGGTTCTATGGAAGAAGATATGATTCAGGATCCATGTGTGGGTGTAGGTATGGGGTTGATAGAAGATGCAATACCGATAAGAGTGAGGATGGTAGTACTTTATTTTATGGTAGAGGTGATGGGAGTAGAGGGGGGAGCCCTAATATGGTGATTAGGATTAGTGGAAGAAGTAGAAGGGTGCGATTTAGATGGAGGTAGTGATGGATGATTGACAAAATATTCTAGAGGGGGAGGATGATGTGATATTGATGTGATGTATGGGGTTGAGGATGGACATTGAGGCACTAAATATGAAGGATAGGTGTAAGGAGAGTATGAAGGATGAAGAGGTTGGAGATAGAGTTGAGTGTCTTGCATTTTGGAAGAAGGATGGAATGGTTGAGCATTAGAAGAAGGATAGGAAGAAGGTGTGTAGTGTTGAGGAGGAAGAGTTGAAGAGTATGAAGAACATGGATTATTTTTATTTGGGGTAAGATGAGGGATGTAGTTGGTTCCTAAGGATGAAGAAGTGGAAACTGGATTTGTTGAGATCGAGTAAATAAGGGAGGTTGTGGATTAGAAATGTGTGAGATAGGTGAAAGAGTGGGAAATGTGTTTGGATGGTATGATGAGATGATTGGATGATAAATGAGAGATAGATGTGTTGAATGCAAATAGCATTCATGTTGGTGTGTGACCATTTGGTAATACTTAGATAATTTATCATCTACTGAAATGCAATGCATGTGATCCTCATATGTGTATTTGAGGTAATGGTGCATAACACATATATTGTATACAAGGTCTACCCAAGAGTATGTTGTATTACATCTCTCCATCCAAGACATGACATAGAGTGTGGATATTTTAGAATCCTAATTGTATAGGGAGGATGACTATTCCTATAATTAAGCAAATGGCATTATTGAAAGCCTAGAAAGTGAAGGGTAGAATTGAAAATATGAGTGGGTGGAAGATTGAGATTTTTGAGGGTATATGATGTGATGATGATGATATAAGATACCATGTCAATAAAAACACATTTTCAAATTTTATTTTCAATAGAGGCCATGATGTGTAAGGGTGGATATGGTCCTTCCACTAGGATAGTCTTAATTTCAATGTCATAAAATGCGATGACCAATGAGGTGCAGGTATGAATCTTACCCATAAAATTGGTGAAAGCATTAGGATAATGTTTGTATCTCAATGGATTTGGGGATATCCATTATATATCTCAATGGGGAGGCAATTATTGGATTAAATCATAAATTGAAAGCTTAGCTAAGGCCATTTTGAGGCTACGGGTAAGACTACTTTGGACATGAATGATGGCTACGGTTGAGGTGTAATGGTACTTTCACTGAAGAAGGTATCAAAGTTGATGAGGATGACATATTTGAGGGGTTAGTTTTTTGTATATGTGGATCAATGTACCTTCCATTTTTTGTGACCATAAGAATAATGCCAACAAAACTTGAATAATTGGGTGCATTATTGACATTATTAACCTAATTTGGTTGAGATGTAACAATAAAGTTTCTAGTGTTTGGTTGTACTACATCATGTTGTGGTAACAGGGTTTGATAGATACACAAATTTTTATTAGGATAAGAAAGAGGGTTGTTGACTTTGATAAGTTCACTTTCAATCAAATCTTACACTTTATACTTAAGTTGGATGCACCTATTGATATCATGACCCTTTTATCAATGGTATATGCAATACCAAAATTATCTAAACCCTTTTTCTTGAGGTTATTTTAGATATTAAGGTCTTATATTGGGTAAAGAGATCAGTTGTGCATCCATAAGTTTTTGAAAGATGTTGGACAAAGGCTCTAAGATATATGTGAAATTACATTGGGGATGTTGCAACCTAAGTGGTATTTTAATTTTGGGTAGGAGGCAATATGATATTGTATGTTTTTTATTGTGGTGGATAAAAATAATTTTGTGATGGAGGTTGAGGTTGTTGTTACAAAGGTTGAGTGGTTGGACTACTCAACACTACTTGATTAACTTAGGTAGGTTTGGATTAATTGTTTGTGTTGTTGTACTTGGCATTTTTACCTAGCCATTCTCTATTTTGGAGCTTGATTTATCCTTCTTGAATTTTGATATCCTTTATCATTTTGGATTGAGTTAGAGATTCCTCAAGAATTAGGTATTTCTGGAGTTGAAGGAGTGATATTAATTTAGAAAAACTATGAGTGAACATCTAAGTTAGCTCAGTGATGGGGACAGAGAAGGGTAACTCAATCATTATCACTATCCATTGATTGCCATAATCAAAGATAAAATCTTAATCAAATTGATGAAGGTTGGTGAGAACCATTAAGGTGATCTTATTTTTGATGTTTAGAATGAATCACTTTAGGAAGAGGTTAACTAGTCATTTGAAATTATACATGTTGTGTTTGGGCAGATGGTTGTACCAATCCAAGGCTCCTCCCACAAGGAATAGTTAAAAGGTATAGAGCATGAGGGGGTCTATCTCATCGATGAGATAACAATAATTGATGAATGTGCTAAAGTGATATTGAGAATCCTCTTTGCCATTAAAATTTTTGAATTTGGGTATTTCAAATAGGGGAGGATAGAATAGCACTAGGACTAAGGGGTTGATGGGGTAGTTTTTAAATTGAATCAAGGTTGGTTTTTTATATCCCATGCTTGTAACTTGTGATTCTACGCTATTGACCTTGTTTACCAACTATTCGAATACATCTAGAGTAGATTGGGAAGCTGAGTAGTGTGTGCCATGGTGAATCATATGGGATGGTTTAGTGAGAGGATATGGTTGGTTTGAATAGTGGTGGTCATAATGGTGGTGGTTAGGGTTAGAATATTATGCTTATGGTACTTGAGATCCTAAGGGTGGATATTGATGGTATTGATGAACATGATTGTGGGTGTGTGGGAGGTGTGATGGTAGTTTTTGAGTGTAGTGATGATGATAGATAATTTATTGAAGTGGAGGATAGGATAGTAGGTAAAAATAGAGGGATTGTGTAGAGGTTGGATGATGTGTATTTTAGAAGTGGTGTGATTGGTATGGTTATGAGGCAGATTGTATTGGACATTTTGAGCTCATTTAGTTGTCATTGATACCAAGGTGAACACATGAATATATCATTAATACCATGGATTACACCATCATTGACACCAAGAGCAATGCGAAGAGTTGAAAAGTTATCAAAATATTATTTTATAAAGGTTTTTATTTAAACCATGGTGACAGAATAATTTTCATCAAATCATTGAAGTACAAATGAAGGTTTAAATTTTATCTCAAGGAGGCTTTAATTTTTATTAAAGTCAAAGGTTTATAAATATAATTTATAAAATTTAACTTCTTTTAGAATTTAAATAATTTATAAATTATAAAGGATATAAAAGCACCTACATTTAATCCATATGGTGAATTTCATGTATAAATAATATGCAAAAGAGGCATTCAAAACATACCCTTCTTCAATTAATTTTTCATGCGACCTAGCAAAGAGTATTTTCATGCAATTGTTGAGGAAGAAGACAAAGAATTCATTTTATCTTTTCACACCAGGAATAAGACAAAAGGAGAGGGATTAAGACCTCACTCACATTGGATAGTGTGGTCCATTAGCAACGAGCATTTTACGAGAGCATTGAGAGTGGAAGTGACCATGATCAATTCACGTGGAGTTTGTTGGCATATTTGTCTTGAATGCTAAGGAGAAATTTTTTTGTAACACACTCGTTTAGAGCACCAGACTTGGAAGAAATAGCACAAGGTGCTCTTAGCATTCCAAGCGTGCATATAGCACACACGGTGGGCAAGCCCACATCTAGGGCACACGAGGAGGTAGTGATTGGGGGTTTGAATCCCACTAGTGGCAAAGGTAATTTTTATTAAATATTTTATTTACCTAATATTTTCATAAGGTGTTATTTGGAGTTATAAGGGTATATGAAAGGTTTATTATTTCGTAATTTATTTATGTTATTGGAGTTATAAGGAAAGTGGATTTGATTATTGCCAAATTTATTCTTGCCATTAAAATTTGATTAAAGTGTTTTTGAGTTAAATTTTGGTGGATATTAAGTTTATTTTAGTTTCGATATTATAAGGTGTTATTGGAAAAATATTTTATGTATGTTGATGGTTGTTTTGATAGATTGAGTAATAAGGTGTAATTGAGCTTTTGCAATACATTGTGAGAAAAATTTATCTTCTAACGTCTTTGAGTTTGGCATAGAAGTGGTTGTGATTATGACAGATATTTGAGGTTCCTTCATCATCAAGAAAATGTATGAGCACATTCTTCCATAATTGAGTTGATTGATTGGTTTTCTAATTTTTTTTTTTTAATTTACATGGTGGAATCGGTAGCCACCATGAATCCGGGTAGGCTATCCAGCTTTTTATGGCCACCACAGTATTATGCACTGTCCGCACCAGAAGCCGCCACACAGATCTTCATGCAGTCCACACCTATAACCACCATGCCACAATCATTTTAAACATTTTACGCCACTGAAAGAACTAGGAAAGGGACAAGCATTCAGTCTGACGATTTCTAAAAATAAGTTTGGAGTGAAAAGTATTTTGTTAGGGATTCCTTATTGAGTGTGTTTGAGTTAATGTTTCAAGGTTTTATGGAATAAATAATTGTTATGTGAACCTTATTTTATAAGCATTGTTTTTGAAGCTATTGGTTGAGCAAAAAAACTAGGGTTTGAAAATAACATGAGTATCAATGTTATGTGAGAGTTGTTTTATAAGCATTGTTGTTGAAATGAGTTGTTGAGAAAAGAACTTGAACTAGGGTTTGAAAAGAACATGAGTATCATTGTTATGTGAGATTTGTTGTTAAGTATTGTTGGAAACATTTTGAGTGAGTGTCATATACTTGGACTAGGGTTTGTGAGCAAGGATTATTTCATTGAGTGATTGGTTGAGTAGAGTTGGTTGAGCCTAGTCAAGAGGGTGTGTTAAGTGATTGTTCAAGTTCCATAAAACAAACTATTCTATATTATGAATTGAATTGAGAAAGTGATCGAGTTGAAGCATACTGAGTCTCTAACAATTCTTTGTATGTTTTTTAAAGAGTGATTGAATGTGATTGAGCATTGTGATGAGTATAGAGCATATTGAGTCTCTAACAATTATCTTTATGTTTCTATGATATTGGAAAAGTTCTAGTGTGGACTTGTTGAGCATATTTGAGGTAAGTATTTAAGAATAATTGTGGACATAATTGAGTAAGCTTTTGTGGAAACTTACAATATATTTTGAGAGCATATTTGGTTAAGTTCTTGTGAGGAATTATTGAGTAGATTTCATTAAGTTCTTGAGAGGACTTATTGAGTAGATTTGGTTAAGTTCTTGAGAGGACTTATTAAATAGATTGGACAAGTTCTAGAGAGAACTTGTGGATATATTAGTGTGAGTTTTTGTGGAATATTACAATATATATTTGAGATAGGTCTTTAATAAGGCTTGTGAGTAGAGTTGATTGATTTTTTCAAACCTTGAGTTAAGGTTTGGGGTAGATCCAAAATATTTGATTTGAGATTAATTCAAGATTTGAGTTAAATCTTGAGGATAGATTTGTGCTATACTAAAGGACTATGTTTAGTGCAGATCAAAGGATAGATATTGAGGATAAATTTGTGCTAGACCGAAGGATATTTTTTAGTGCAGAATTGAGAACAAAGTTTTGAGGATAGGTTTGTGCCAAACCATAGATAGATATTGAGTAGATTTGTGCTAGAATGAAGGACTATGTTTAGTGTAGATTTGATATAGAGCTTTGGAGGTGACAGATATAAGAGGAAAGTAGTCTCTAGTGGATAGAGATCCATTATCCAGGGTAGTGAGGACAGGTATCCTGAGTGAGGAAAAGAGTCTTTAGTAGAGAGAGATCCACAAGCCAGTGCATTGGAGGTAGTAGTCTTCTAAAGGATAACTAGCCAAAGCAGAGGATAAAGAGTTCTCTTATGGATAGAGATCCACAAAATTGATTTAGGGAATTGGTATCTCCTTTGGAAAGAGTTCCATAAACATTGTAATAGGTAAAGGATTCCCAAGAGATTGATTGAGAAAATTTTAGTGAAATATTTTCTTTGTGGAGTAGCCCACATTGGGTGAACCACGTAAATTGTGGTGTCTCTATTGTATGTGGTGATTTGTGCACTATTTTGATTATTGCTATTGATATTTTTATCTGTACATTGCATAATATTGATTGGGAAAGAAAAGTAAAAAGTGGTATTATACTGTTCACCCCCTCTTAGTATAAGCTTGTGTTATTCAATTGGTATCAGAGCGGATTCATTAGAAAGAGTTTAATAGCTTGAAAGAAAATATAACAAGAACACAATGGATTCTAAGAATGTGTCTTCAGATAATCAATACAATAGTCTATGTTTAAATAATAGACTAATAAATAATAGTGTAGAGAATCTCGCTAACTACCCTCTAACAATAGAATAGGGAGGGAGTTGCATGATGCTAACCACTAACGTAGGTAGAGAGTTCTAACCATAACACTAACATAAATATCTGACATAGGATATTTAGGTACTTACCTAGTTTAACCATGAGGTAAAATATCTCATGGTAAATACATAGAAATGTAAATGTAATAACCCCACGTAGTGTAATGCAATACACTACCTTATTTTACCCCAACATTTAATAGCTTGAAGAAAAATATAACAAGAACACAATGGATTTTAAGAATGTGTCTTTAGATAATTCAGCACTAGTATTTGATGGAAGTGACTATATATTAGAGTATGAGAATGAAGATCTACTTGATGGCACTTGGAAATGAAATTTGGAAAGCAGTTGAATTTAGATATGATCCCTTAATTAATCCTCCTATAGATAAGGAAGGTAAGATCCTACAAAATTACAATTCAAAATCAATGAATGCACTTTTGTGAGGTTTGCATAGAACAAAGTCTATGAAAGTTATACATTGTTAAACTGCAAAAGAAATATGGGATAAACTACAAAATATATATGAAGGATATAAAAGTGTCAAGAAAGAAAAGATACAAAATCTCAAAGGACAATTTGAATCATTAAGAATGAAGGATGAGGAAAATATTAGTACTTATATACTTTGAATTGATGAGGTTGTTAATGATATGCAAGGACCTAGAATGAAGATTTATGAATCAGATGTTTGTGATAAAGTCATAATAACTCTTTCAAAAATATTTAGTGAAAAGGTTTCTTCTATAGAAGTGTCAATGGATGGTGATATTTTAACAAGAGATATGTTGCTTGTTATTATTATAGCATTTGAGATAAGAATAGAAGGGGAACCAAATCCTCATAAAGAAGCATCATTCAAAGCAATGAATAAGAAAAATGGTAAGAAGTCAAAATCAAGCAATGATTCATCTAGTGATGAAGAAGAAAATTATGGTAGAAGGAATAAGGATTCAATAAGATCTAGAGATACAAGAAATATTAAATGTTTCAATTGTGGAAGGTATGGTCATTATGCAACTGACTTTCAAGAAGTTAAGAATAAAAATGATGAAGAAAAACAGGATCACAAGAACAGGGAACCATAAAGATACAAACATCAAAATGAAAGTAAGGATGGACAAAGGAGATAAGGAAATAAGTTCTTTCAAAGGCAAAAGAGGAGCTACTATGCAGATAAGGCAAGTAAGTACTCAAGTGATAGTGATGCTAGTTTTTTAGATAATGATAGTGATGAAGTCTTGTTTATGATTGAATAAAAAGAACAAGTTAAGAAAAGGACTCCAGTAATTCTCAAGTGTTTTAGATGTGATAACTTTGGACATATTGAATATAGTTGTACAAAGAATGGTTATAGTTTTAGTGATGATGAATATGAATATACACTTGAAGGACTAGAAGAGAATATTCTAATGGAACTAGAAGAAGGAGAAGGTGATCCTATAGAAGACAAGCCAATAGAGAATAAATATGTGGATAAAGGTAAAAAAATAGACGAATATTCAGAGAAACATGGATATGATCTCAAGGGATAACTCATTTATGCTCTTGATAAAATAAATAAGGTAAGAAAACAACACTCTAAGCTTGAAATTTAGTTTCATGAATGTTATTAAGAGAGAAGATTGCTTATAGAGGATTTAAAAGACTAAGAAAAAAAGGTTCAAGGATAAGTTAGAAGCAAAAATATTAGAATGTGAAAAGTAGCACAAGAAGTGACACTACTAAGATCTCCAAAGTCAAGCTAAAAAGGTTCAAAAATAGCTTAAATAACTTGGATAAGTTCATCAAGATACAAAAGCCTACATCAAGCAAAACAGGTCTTGGATTTGAACAAGGATAGAATAAATGGGAAGGAAAGTCAATCTCAAGTTTTGGAGGAGAATAAAATTTAGATGAAGATACTTCAAAAGAAGATAGTGTAAAAGGAAGTGAGACATCTGAGGATGAGTTGGACAATAGAAAATTCAATAATAACAGGAACAATGCACAAAGAAGATACAGATGGAACATAAATCAAAATAGGTCAAGAGAGACTAGGAGACCAATGAGGTCAATACAAGGAAACTTCAATGGAATATGGTTTTCATGTCACAGATTTGGGCATATGGATTCATAATGTGGAACACATGAAAGACATGAATATGGGAACAAATAAATTTTCCATGGGTATTGCTACTCATGTAATCAGTTTGGTCACAAGGCAATGAATTGTAGGGTTAATGACAGAAGAGATATGGCTTCACTAGGAGAAATCCTAAGACATAGGTGGATCTTTGGTGCAACCCCACACTGATAGATTAGATTTTTTTTTAGATGTTTTTATTTTTCATCTCTTTCATCCCTTTTACCTATGTTCAAGTATGTCAAAATATCACATCATAACAAGGATATGATCTTGATTTTTTTTTAGATATCCATAATGATCCAATCCTTGTGCTCTCAATTGAGACCCTAGTATGTCTCTCTACATGAGGTATGATTGTTTTGAACACAAAAATAAAATAAGATAATAGGATTAAGGCAAGGGGACCCATTGTCCCCATATCTCTTTATAATAATGATAAAAGTTTTGAGAAGGTGCATTGGATCAACAAAACAAGCATGACCATTAATTGGGTTTAAACCATCTATATCTATGGAAGGTATTATTCACCAATAATTTTTGCATGATATAATTTTGTTAGGCAAACCATTTATAGTTAGGGCAAAGGAATTTAAAATAATATTAAATATTTGTAAAAAGAGTATACTAATAAATGATAAATATGAACAAGATTAAGGTGCTTTTATAAACACTACAAAAAATCAATAGAGAACAATAACAACAAATCTTGGATGTAGTGTTTTAACTCTCCTTTCTATGTACTTATAGATGTAAATATTCATAGGTGAATGCAAGAATAAATGTAGAATGTGCTAATTGATATGGTCTAGAATAAATTATGTAGATGGAAGAAGAATTTATTGAGTCATGTAGGGAAGTTACAACTCCTTAAGAGTGCTCCCCATGCAATCACTATATATTTTTTATTAATGTTTAAGAATCCACAATAAGAAACTAATACAATAGAAAGTATTCAAAGAATATTCTTGTGGTTAGAACCAATGGAGAAGAGTAGAATTATGCTTGTATAATGAGAGAGAGTATGCAATGATAAATCAATTGGAGGACTTGGGCTTATAAGAATACAGGATATGAGAAAATCTTTGGTAGCAAAGGTAGGATGGAGGCTATTGAAGGAAAGTCATACCTTATAGGAAGAATTCAAAGAAGATATAATATTTCTGACCACACTAGAGCCCTACCAAGGATATTCAATATGGAACTATATAATAAAGGATAAAGAGATATTATGGAAAGGAATTTAGTGGAAGGTAGGTTATGTATGTTTGTCCACTTCTAGAAAGATGTATGGTTGGAGAACCCATTAGTGAAAGATGAGGATTTAGTAAGAGTTAAAGTAGAGCTGGAATAGAAATATGAGAATATGGAAGGAGGAGAGGTAATATGGAAGGAGCTAAGAACCTATATTACTCTGAAGAAGAGCTATAAAAGCTAATGGCTAAACTAAATTATATAAATCAAGTATAAAGTAGATAAATTCTACTAACATAAATAATAATAAATCACACTTTCAAAATAACAATATCTCACAAATATATCTCAAATATATTCAATATCATAATATTATAAGAATTATTGAGAGAGATTAGATTTTATGGAGCTTTATCTCCAATATATAATTTTACATGATTATTTAGTACTCTAACTATGGCTTTCCTCAAACATCCAGGAGACGCATCCTTTCACATTCCTCATATTAAGACAAAAATCTCATTTTACCACATATCATGTGGCTCTTTATTATCTCTCTTGAAACCTTGCACTTTTTCTCATATTGACACATACATTATATAAAAATGTGTTGGAACAAATAATTCAATTTTGGGATTATATTCTAAATTCACCTAAGTATAAAGGTGAATAATAAAATTAGGTATCTAAGATTTAATATAAATTAAATAGATAGGTATTTAATTTAAATTTATTAATATGTATATGTATACCTAGGTTAGACTAATATATATTAAAGTATATGTGTAAAATAAATATATACCTATGTTTATTTTATCCTACACCTTAATATTATTATTCCCACAATTACTAAATTAAAATAATTTCAATATTACTCTAGTCAAATCAAAGTCAAATGTGACATAGCATGAGACTTGAGTGTGGTCGTATAAGTGGGGAATATAATGGCATGTGGCATAGGTGTGGTGGTACATGTCATGGAGGTTTTCCTCCATGACTATTTTCCAGCAGGAGGATATCACAAACCATTTATTTGGGCTAAACTCTTGGTGTTAAAATAATACTAATTATATATAGAAAAATAGTATTAGCCAACTATGTGTGCTAACTATGAGACACTATTGTTTACTTGAGACATTGGTTATTTGCACTGATTACATTTGAGGAAAAATGCTTATATATTTTGTTGAATATAATACAAAAGTGAAGATACAATTTTGGTTGTGATTTTTCCATTTATAGGTTTTTTATGTAATATTGGTGTCTTTATGTGGTTTGATTTATTTGTATATTACCTTACATTTTAATTTTAATTTATTAAGCTATTTACATTTGTGTAATACATATACTTGACATACTAATAATTTGTTGGTTGAGTTTATTTTAATCTACTATATTTGGGGGATTTTGCTTATATCCCCCCCTTCAAAATATAAATCATTCCACAAAATTAATATTTACAATGGGGTCAAATAATGTAGTGCTTAAAACACCCCCTATTACATTATTTGGTAGGAAGGCTCTTTTTCTTCATTATCTAGCTTTTACTTTTTTTCATTCTTCAACTTTGAATTTGGTATGACTGAATATATACAACATTCATTAGGTCTACCTTTATAAATTATCTATTTCTACCTCTTGATCAATGTATTTGAGTTACCTCTGGGTATCTTCCTCTGGATCACTACATTTAGGTTACCACCTCTAAGTCTCTACCTTTGGGTCACTACCTCTAGGTTTTCACCTTTGGGTCATCCACTTGAACAATAGTAAGACTATCATTTATTGAAGAATCATCACTACAAATGATTCTCAATGTAGGTCACCTTCCAAGTTGTACTTGGGTCATAATCATATTTTTTCATGATAAGACTGACATTATTCTTTACATTCAACAAACATTGATCATACTTTGTTTCCTTCTATAGAAACAATACAATATTTCTTTCATCTTATCCCATTCATTCATACTTATCCATCCACAATCTATTTTTAATCTATAATTTATCTTTTCTCTATGGAGATAATATTTTTGAGAATGATTATGTCCTCCACAAATTTCACAACCATGGATATTCCAACATTTCTCTATCTTATGTCCATATCTACCACAATGGTTACATTTATTATCTATTATATGATTCCTTCCTTTCTATAATTCATTATTTTATTCTTGTCCTTAATTATCATTGATTTTATTAGTCCCTATCATATATTTTATGTCAATATTTCCTATCATAAATTTATTCCTTGATTTATTGTTGCTTGTTTTCTTGTATATATCCAAGACTTTCACATTTTGTTCTTATTTATAGTACAATTAACATTGTAATTCCTTGTCCATGTTTTCATAAACCTATGACCTTCTGTCTCATTTTAATTATTAATTTTGAACCGATCCCTTTAGTATACCTTTCAAAATAACCAAATCCATCATCATCATTCAAGATCAAGAAGTCCAAGCATCACTATCATTATTATAATTTGAATCCATGTAATCTTGTCTTTAAGGACTTCACTAGAAAGTAATTTCATATACATTATCTTTCCTATATCACTAGGTAATGTAAAAACATCTTTAGATTCTTCATCTATTTTATCAAGATTTAAACATAGATAGTTACCAAGCATTAAAATTTTTCATCTTTGGATTCTCTCATAATTGATTGTAAGACCCTTTTTACCTTTATTGATGTATCCTTTTGTCCTTCAATTTTTTCTATCATGTGTTGTGTACAACATTTTAGACCTTTCAACATTTCCTTAGTCTCTTCTAGTGAAGCATCCCGAATGTCTATTTGTTCTTCTTGAAAACATAAATTTTGTTTCATTTGCTTTTGAAAACCCGTGTTCTTGTATCTTCAATTTTTATTATTAATTTTTTCTTTTGCTTGTTTTTTATTGCTATTTTTTGTTCAAAATTTTCACTTTTCAAAAATTTCCTTTGTTGTTGACAACCTTATAACTCCAATTTTATTTTTTACTTCCTCATTAATACTCAAATTACTTTCAATCCTTGTATGTTCCAATACAACTTTAAACTCTCTTTTTTATTTTCATTTATAAAAATCCCTTCAACTCCTTTCAATATTGTTTTAATC
The DNA here is from genome assembly GCA_028583015.1 of Wollemia nobilis. Classification (NCBI taxonomy): domain Eukaryota; kingdom Viridiplantae; phylum Streptophyta; class Pinopsida; order Araucariales; family Araucariaceae; genus Wollemia; species Wollemia nobilis. The sequence goes on along the minus strand of JAQPPZ010016436.1, from coordinate 12,525,037 downwards.
ATTTGTTTTGGTAATTAACGGTGAGGGTTTTAAGAGGCTCCCACAACTAGATACAAGAGTCCTGCCAAAAAATAGGAAAAAAAAACCCCCCAAGGGCAAAGAGAAAACAAATGCCAACTATGGAGTGAAAGATCACCCATAACCAGAAATAACAACTCACCTTACCAGAGCAAGGTTCTTACAACATCACAAAATGTGACTTAACCTTGGATGAACAAAAAACCTTATCAAAAAGAGAGTCTTACAACACCACAGAGAATGATCAATCCTGGACTATTGTGCACACATCTAGCCCTTCTAGAAAACTTTTCATATTATTGTTTGCATATTTTAATCAATTTTTTATTAATTTCACTAATTTGAATTTCTTACTATCTCCCAATACTTATTATTTATTCCCTTATATAATTTCTAGTTTATCTCATATAAATCCCATTTAGAATAACACCCCTCCCCCCTCATTTTTTTAAAGAGTACTTATTATTTATTCCCTTATATAATTTCCAGTTTATCCCATATAACTCCCATTTAGAATAGCACCCCTCCCTCCTTTTTTAAAACATTCTTCAATATCCCAAAAACCATTCCCTTTAGCTCCTATAATTTATTTATTCCACAACTTATAAATCCCATTTGCATATTATATATGCACTCTCCAAACTTTCTCAATGTGCATGCAATAACATGTTTTTGAATAACTTTTATCTTTTTACCTTTAGCTATTCAAAACACTCATAAATTAAAAAAAATTAGTCATTAACAAATTAACTCTTATATCTCCATATATTTCATTTAATTCACACTGCATATTTCTTTGATGCATAATAGCTTCTAGCTTTCATAGAAAATTTAAAGAAAAGTATATCTGAGCACATATAATTAAGGTTTTGAATGCTCCATAACTCAAAATCTCAAAGGCACAATTATTCCTTCACTTGAAAAAACTTTTGGAGATATTTCATAACTTTGCAATCTTTTGTGTTCTTTTCTAAAATTGTCCACCTCTGCAATCTCAAATAATTTATCAATAGAATTTATTTCTTCAATTTAAAAATTATTTTATATTAATTAAATTTTTAATATATCTCTCAAATTAAAGCAAAAAAATTAGAAAATAATATAACCATCTAAAGTTTTTATGTTTCCCTATATAATTTTTTCATAAGCACCAAATATTTACAAAAAATTACTTTTGCATTACTTACCAATGTTTGATCTAGGTCAGGTGCTTCACTAAATAATTTATTTATTTTTTCTTCATCTTTTATGCACTTCCAAAAATAATAATCAAATCCACCTTAAATGTTTATCCTTAATAATCCAAAGCTATCAAATTTTAAATTTGACTTTAATAAATTAAATCTTTACCATTATTTTTTTGTCACATCCAATATGTGTGTTCACCATTTGTCTTATATGATAGAATAATGTATTACTTTGTATGTAAATTCTATGGTTCTAACAATAGTTAGTAAAAGAGGTAACACCTCAAATCTTCCTCGTTTGGTTGAATGTAAACATTTCGTATAAGCTTTCATGCACTTCTCTTTTGGTTACTACTTTGGAGGATAGATTTCCTGAAGCATTTTGAATGACAATGGCTTTACTCTTTTTGGAAAATATTTTATGCAGGTGCTCCTTTTCTTATATATTTTTTCTTTATATTTTAATCAACATTAGTGCCTCTAGCACAATCCTTTGTATTCTTCAATTTTTTTTATCATTATTGTTGCTTACATTTTTTTTTTACATGTTAGTTTCACTCCTTTATGGGTTCTAATGCTGCTTCTTTTTTAGATTCTTCCCTGGTGGATCTTCTTGCAATGACTAGTCAAATTTAATCTACCTTTAAAATTATTTGTATAGAATTACACTCACCTAAAAGTAATAATATTTTATCTTTAAAAGTTTTATAAAGTCTTATAACTTCTAGAAGTATTAAAAATAATATAATTTTTTTTATTATAAAAGAGGAATCAATGACTCGTTACAATTTTCTACACCTCTTCATGGGTCCGAATATCACTCCTTGTCGCCACTATAACCTTCATTTACATCAGGTAAACCTTTTACGTAGCCGACTACACTGATGTGACACGCCCACCGGTACTACAGGACTCAAGGGATTGGAACCCTGGTGTTCGCACTAAAAATAATGTATATTTTTAATTACCTTATATTTTGTAATATTTGTGCTAAGAAACCTCTTAGTCTATTCTTTCTATGTGTTATCTTGTAGAGCGAAAAAATGGTGCACCTAGCAAGGGAAAATGAGATGCATCTATTGTTCTACTTGATCTAAGCACTATGAAAGCGACACTTCAAACAAGCATAAAATGACACATATATGAAAGAAATGGGTGGTTCTCCTTATATTGATATAAATGTCAAATAAGTAGTTACAAAGTGTCCCCTTGAGGGCTCTCAATTGATACACTCAATACAAAAATCAAAGGATCAAATCCTTCCAAGAATCCAAGGCGTGCTTCCAATGTCTTCCTCGCACTCACAATTGAGGTGAGTGGGCTCTCGATGCCACCACAAAGTGTTCTATCATTGTGATAGCTTGTTGCTCCTTCCTCATGCACTATGATACCTAGATCTACACACAAGAAACTAAAATTGATTAAAAGCATGTGTGGATTAAGATGAAACCGTGAAGGTGCATGCATCAATAATCTTGAAAGAGGAAAAGTGCAATAGACTATTCAAAATTGCTCCAAATGCTACCAAAAGTGAGATCTAGGCATATTATGTGCTCTGTGACTAATCTAATAAAAAAAAGTAAAGAAATTATGCCTAGATTTGTGGCCTTATGACTTGCAACTCATAAAAACATGATAACATAAGCAATACAACTCCAAATTGCACCAAATTTGAATAGAGAGCATATAATCTAGTCTAGAAACTATCTATGCAAAAATAGTAAAGAAATTGCACTCCAATTTGTGGCCATCATAGGGTGAGGCATTTAGGACTGCAAAACACCAAAATCATGATAACTAATTCAAAAAAACTCCAAATTGGACCAAATTTGAACAACAAGCATATAATCTAATCTAGAATAGACCTATGCAAAAATAGTAACAAAATAATATCCCAATTTGTGGCCATCACAGGGTGTGACAGTTAGGACTATCATAATTTGGGGGCCTCGTTGGGGTGGGATGACCACCAATTCCTCTGGGGATTGGTCAAAAATACTCTCAGGGGTATTGTAAACAAATTTGGGGATAGGATTCACTCAAATGGATATGTTTTGTAAATAGATTGCGCGTTTTGTAGTCACTTGAAAACCTCCTTCGCTAGGTAGAGATCTCAAGGGAAAACACACAATAAAGTGGGGGAAAATATCGATAGCACTCCATGGTGAAATATGCAAAGACTCATCTCCTAAATTGTGTGGAATTGATCCACTTTATAGCCCAAGAGGGCATATGGGCAAATGGGCATGCGAGGCCATGTGAGGCAAGGGTCATCATTTGTCCCAAAGGTCACCATGCATTGGAGGGGGAAGGAATCTCCCTTTTTGGCCTCCAATATACAATGTGTCATGAGATTTATGCACCCTCTCACTAGCATGCTTGAATAGGTAGGTTAAATGGTAGTTTATGGGTGCCATTTGGCCCAATTTTGACTTTTTGAGGGTCAAAGACCATGGTCATCCCACCCAAGGATGGTCTGGTGGCCATCCCTAGGTGGGATGACCATGAACTATGGTCATCCTAGGGTGGGACGACCATGCCTACATGGCCCAAAACTTCCCAAAAGTGGGGTAGAACCTTCCAAAAGTGGTTAGGACCACTATGTAACCTCTGAGGGTTGCCCAAGGGGGCCATATGGTGTCAAATTAGATAATGCCTTGGTCATCTAATCGGATTGACATGATTTTAGTGTCTATAAATGCCCCTTTTTGGGATGCATTATGTGTAGCACAACATTGAGAAAAAATAGATAACTAAAATGTCAAATGATTAAGGTTATTCAGTAACCTAACCAACTTTAGATGCCCCAATCATGGAAAGAGCATGCATTCTTGAATCCTTGCTTCTGACAAGCTAAGGAACTTGATTCAAGTACAACCTCTCTTGTAAGGCTTACTTGATCTTGGACATTGTTCATTCATGAGGAGGTGAAGCCTATGATCCTTCATGCTTCCAAAATTCCAAGCATTTGTTTAATTAAATTTTTTCTTGTTTGCTTCCCCAAGTAGGGGCATGATTGTCTTTGTCAATGATTCGTTGGATGAACACAATTTGCATGATTGAGTGTTTGATTGTTGATTTTGATTATGAATTTGTTAAGTATGACTACCCCCTCAAGTGATGAGTCGATGAGGGAATGAAAAGTGATAAAAGTGATGAGTCACTTGACCCATATGACTTGGGGGTGGGTTTCTTTTTCTTCCCCCCTTATTAAGTGGGGGTTTTTTGGGGGGTTTATGTATATTTTGTTGGTTTTTTGTGGGGGAGAGGGGATGGAAACCCCCTCTCCGGGGGGGTGGTCCGGCCGTGGTGGTTTTTTTGTGTTTATTTAGGTAATTTTCCCCCCACCCATGAGAAAATTAGTTTTCATATTGATCTAGAGTGAATTTTGACCAAATTTGACCTATTTTTGGTGGGTTTTGGACCCTTTTTGCTGCCTTTTTGGGTTGTTTTGAGGTGGTTTTTTGGTGGCCATCCTAGGGTGGGATGGCTGCATAGTTTATGGCCATCCTAGGGTGGGATATTCGGCCAATTTATTGACCATCCCACCCAGGGACGACCATGCCTCTTGGAGGGCTATTTAAGCTCAAAATTTGGAATTTGGGCTCATTTGTGCATTTTTTATTTTGCAGTTTGAGATGTGAGGAGTAGGAGAGTGATTTTTCAAAGTGAAGCACTGTAAAAATCATCCCATGATCACCATGAGCCAGGTTGTGGACTCAATTAATGGTGTAGCTGGCGTAATACAGGTAAGGACTACATTTACTCCTATACCTTACTTAACTAGAAATTGTAATTATTATCATATTTTCTTAAAAAAAAACCCTAAATTTCAGAAAATGAACATCGGTAGTGGCAATTTATGATAATTTATGCTTAAATTTTTAATTTATGCATTTTTGTTGCCTTATTTTACATTTTTTAGGGCAATATTTGATTATTTTTGGTGGCCAGGAAGGCCAATTTTGGCCCATTTTGGGGGCCATCCCTAGGAGGGATAACTAGCCTAAGTTTTTTGGTGGCCATCCCTAGGTGTGGAAACCACTAATTTGGGAGCCCTCACTAGGTGGGATGACCATGATTTGGCCTAAAATAGGGCCCTTTTTTGATGTTTTTGGGTGATTTTTTGCTTATTTTTTTGCTTTGTTTTGGTTTTGTTTTTTAACTTGCTTGCCCCTACCAGGTGGTTAATAGTCGGTATCAATTTTTGACCCTCTTTAGGACCACTCATGACCTACTGATAGAGGAGGACTAGGAATGTCTTGATGCCATTGGGCTCAAGCAAGTGACATGACTAGAGCTAGTGATGGGCGATAGGGCCTATCTGACTGCACTGATAGATCTATGGGACCCATGCACTAACACCTTCCACTTGCCTACTGGGGAGATGATAGTGACCCTAGAGGACATCTACCAAATTTTGTATGTTTCTATAGAGGGATGAATCGATTGTATCCACTCATCGAGATCTTAGAGATATAATTTTGGAGAGATACTTTGGACGTGACTGACTTGAGGCATTGTGAGATTTGCCTAGTGGAGGTATCCTAGTGGACTTATGGTATGATGTAGAGGTCTTGCAGGTGAGACATGCCTTATTGATGATATTGATATCTAACATGCTACTTCCAGATTCATCAGGAGCCAGGTTCCCATGGAACCTGCTAGAGTTAGTGTTTTTGTTGGTGGAGTGCACCACCCAAAGATCGTTGGTGATGGCATGGGGTACTACCTTATTGGCACAACTCTATGATGAGCTATACGAGATCCACTATCATAGGTGAAAGGGGTTAGGCTATAAATTTCTACTATATGTATGGGGATGGCAACATATTATTATGGATCGACCATGAGGGCTACCTTGGATGATGCGGGTACAACTCATAGATAGGGAGATAGGATATGGGATCCTATGGTAGTGATATTAGGAGAGGGTTTAGAGCTATCCTTATGTAGGTTCGGTTGAGAACTATGCAGATTTGTTTGCATGACTCAGGGTAGATGCCATTATCTAGAGACCATACATAGACTATCTAGTATGGCATGAGGTTGAGGCACAGCTTAGATGGGTATGGTGAGGGAGGTGGCTAGTTGGTTGGCATAGGACCGAGTGAGAGTACTTCCACTATGCTTAGGTGCTATGATAGTTTGGGCTACTCTAGGGGTTACCTAGTGATCTAATTATCTACCAATGTTATGGTGATGAGAGGACATTGGCTTGGCCTATAGTGGAGGCAATTGGGGAGGAGGTAGATCTTATGGAGGCTACTATTGAGGGGGATGATGTCGGGACCATAGTAGAGTATGATGCTTGGTGGGTGATGCACTGATGGTATAGGGATGGACCACTAGGGGGTGACATGGCTATAGGGGTAGAGGAGGCTCATAAAGAGGCTCTATATGAGGCTCTAGTTGAGGAGGATCCAGGCTTGGGAGAGTGACTTGATGAGGAGGCAGACTCAAGGGAGTGACATGTGCATCATTAGATAGATGATGAGTGGATGGACCACATGGATATGAAGGGCCAGTAGGGGGACTATGATGAGGATGATTGAGAGGAGTAGGGATTACATGTATAGTTGGCAGCATGAGATGCCACCATTGTTGAGCTATAGGGTGAGTTGATCAGGGGGAGGCATGAGTAGAGGGAGTACATAGAGGAGAGGGCTCTCCTATAGGCATAGGTATAGACTACACATGTAGAGATTTATTGGTAGGCATCATTTATTGAGGGATATGAGACTAGGATTTTTGAGTAGGCAGTAGAGATAGCTAGTCTTTGATCATAGGTTACTTTAGGGAGATCAGTCCAGGAGGTATCCAATAGTGGTAAGGTATATAGACGACATGAGGAGGTGACATAGCTGTAGATATTATTGGAGGACTTCCAAGCTCATAATCAAGAGGAGCTAGCATACACCCAAGATTTGGAGGATGAGGTCATGTGCCTTAGGGGGTGCTTACCAACCCGTCCTTCTACTAGTGGGTCCCAATAGAGTAGGAGGAGTGGTACAGGATAGTCATCTATGAGGATGGGGCTCCTAGATCTGCATAGAGGGCATACATGATAGGGGGTAGCATATCTGGGAGTTCTCGATGGATGATGTCCGAGGGTGGGGGTGAGAGTCATGGTGCTGGTCCTACGTGACCATGGCCTTTGGGACTCTGTGGCTCTTTTTGGATTTTGGGGGTGTGAGGTTTGAGGACCCACTTTATTGTAGCCTACGGGTAATTTTGGATGATGATGTATCTTTTGCTCCATACATATACATATACATATATATATATATATATATATATATATATATATATATATATATATATATATATATATATATATATATATATATATATATGAGTTATTATTTTCATCATGTGTTACCTTATTGCTTTATTGGATGTATGCAATGCTTATGTTTGCTTTTACTAATGCTTTGATGGATGCATGTGTTGTACTATGATGTTTTGATGATATGGATATGTGTAGATGCATAATGAAATGGATGATTTTTTGATCTTATATGATGAAATATGGATACTAGTTGACACATTATGTTAGCACCATAGACTGTATAGAATTCATCAATTCATTGTGTAATGTTGTCATGAGACTATGTGATGGATTTGTGGAAATATAAACTGATATACATGTGATAAAATGGAATGAATAATAGGATGTTATATGATGTCTTTGAGGTTTTCATGAGACTCAAACACTCTAGTTAACTAGTCAAAAATTATATACTAACCATGCAAGACTTTTTGACAAGGTATGAATCTTCTAGGATGACCAAGATACTCAATATCCCTATGTGTGCAAGTGAGTTCATTATTATGATAATGCATAAAGTTACCCCAATGCCAAATAGGATTGATGCAGCCCATTTGTACTGAAGATCACCCTATGAGTATCATGATCCTGAGTTTTTTACGTAGTTGGATTAGACCACTAGGTAGTACAGGCTACCAAAAGCTAGCTCATCCACATGCAAACATTGGTCTGTACACATGCAAGATGCTAATATGATAGACATATCATCATGCGTAAGGATACCACCATTGCCAGGAAAGCTTGATGCCACCTAACTTGTAATGAGGATCACCTCATGGTTTTTCAAATGCTAAGAATTCTAGGGATTCAAGTTCAATACTCCCTTCTTTTCTTTTATTTGATTTGGGATACTTGCTCATACTTAGTGATGAAAATCATTGTTTATTTTGTATTTTGTTTTCTTTGAGCAAGGGATTTGTTTAGTGATAAAAATTACTATTTATTTTGCTTTTGATTTTTGCTTTTTGAGATTTTGCTTATTGATAGTGGTGAAAACCACTATTTATTTTGGGGAATTGGGTAGGGAGGAGCTTGTCCTTTTGTCAATTCTCAGCATTTTTGAACCATTCACATAGGGGGATGAGCAAGGTAAAATTTTCACTTAAGGTAACCTAGACCACTTTGTAGGTTTCATATTTCCTTGTGCAAAACTTGGATTTATTAGTGTGAAAATATGTTGGGATTTTGATGTATACAAGGTAAAATCAAAGAAAGACTCTACCTTCTAAAAATTAGGATAGCTTTCTACAAAATCTGAAAAGAAAACTAGAGATGGTTGAGTGACCAAAAACCCTAAAGATACCTTCTAACAAATGACTAGGTGAAGGGAAATAAACACAACTATGAAAGGTTGGAAATGTAGATGGAAATGATAAGTGTAATATGGAATGATGTGAATGATGACTTGGATAAAATTAATTTTGAATGATGACTAATATACAATCTTGGTGCTAGACATGTATGAGAAACTCTAAAATGCAAAGTGCAATGATGAGTATATCTAATGCAAGTGATTGTATAATGCAATGGTATGCAATGTGATGCAATGCAATATTTTTGTATTTTTGATGTTTTTAATGATATTTTTAGATTTTTATTAATATATATGTATATACATTTGACCAATGGGCTTATTGGATGCCATTGGGGCATTTTGGGTGACCAAAGAGTTTATGGATACCTTTGGGGATTTTGGGTTGACCAAAGGGTTCATAGATACCTTTGGAGCATTTTGGGTTGACCAAAGGGTTTATGGATACCTTTGGGGTGTTTTGGGTTGACCAAAGGGTTTATGGATACCTTTGGGGATTTTTGTAACTTTGATTACTTTGTGATTTTAGGAGGAAGGTGTGATACCTTGTGTACCCCTAATGTGCATTGTGTTTGATGCACTGTGATTGGCTTGGCTAGGGGGAGTAGTAGAAACCGAACCCCCTACTATGATGTGTAATTTTATGTAGTGCCAATGTCCCACTGAGATGAGACGAGTGAAGGTGAAACATTGGATGATGCCACAGGTTGCGTAGATCGATTTTGATATTCCTATTTCTCTATTACAACACTGATCATTCCTACAAACCCTTGGGAAGGTAGATTAATGTGCACCTGATTAGGTTGTTTGACTTGATAGCTAGGTGTTGTGTTTACTTCATGTGTAGGCAAGGGGTCTTGGAAGACTCCTATCTAAAGTTCTTACCTCTCGATCATATCCTGAACTAACTCTCTAAAGGAGTAACATGTCTGGATGTCATGACCCTTTTGTTGATGGTAAACACAATATGTGTTTTGCCTATGTGGATTTGATCTATGCTTATTAGGTTTCAATGGATGGATCTCAGGAAGCATGATTTCTTGTGCCTCATACAATCGATTGAAGATCGATGCTAAGGGCTCTAAAAAATGAGTAAATTGTCGATGTGGTTGATGGCATTGTTGCCTCTACCCCAGGTTCTATTGAGACTTTACAGTGGACTGCATAGGAGGGGGTTGGTCCTGACAATCGAGGGGTTGAGGTTTTGGATGACTCAATCGTAACTTGATGCTTGTGAGTTGATTCAAGATCTATTGTAAAGCATTGTGTTGGTGACTCACTTGTAACTCCATGTTGTCTAGCCTATCCAATATATATTGTGAAAATAGTGTAGGTGATGACTGGATGGCTATTGAGGAAGTTGGATGGCAACTGATAGGTGGTGGATCCATTCCTAGCATGTCTTCGTATGACCATGCAAAATCTTCCTTCTTCTCTGTGAGAAGAGCTATGAAATCAGCTTGCTCATAGGGGGATAAGCTTTCCCCTAACTTGATACATTGAGGATTCTCAGTATCTGAGCCAATATCTTTATCAATTATTGGCTCAATTGACATATGCGACCCCTCTTCCAATTTGTGTGGAGTAGGGATCATATGGATGTCATCAGTTGGGTTAATGTCATCCATTGGGAACTCTTGGTTCAACCTTAGTGTGAAAGACATCTTGAGTAGGCCTTGGAGAGAAATGAAATGGTTGTAACATCTCATCGCAAGACCAATACTCAGAAGGTGATGGGGAAGAATCTCCCCGATCAAATTCAATTGCCCCCAAGTCAAGGTGTAGTGGATTTGATGGGTTATTCAGATCTCACAGGGATGCAAAAAGGTCTATGGAAATCATGTTGATGGATGGATGATCTCCTCTAGGTGGCTGAGGGGGTCTATTGACATCAGGTTGTCGCAAGACTTGTGGAGGTGGTTGTGGTGGAAGTAGAATGATCGAAGGTGGTCGATGCGGCTATGGGTAAACTTGTTCCTCTTTGGGTAGAAACTATCACCATATAGGGTGGTGTAATAGGAACATACGTAGATATCCCTCATGTTCATCATCCAATGGGATAATCCATGCATATTCAATATGTAGACTAGAAGAGTCGATAGATGCCACTTCGTAATCTGACTCATCATCAGATGTCCATTCATAGGGAGACCCTTGATCTTCTTCCTCACTATCATGTGGAAGGGTATGCAAACTTTCACCTCTTTCATAGGATTGGGTGACATCATGAGATATCTCTTGATCTCTCATGGGTGCAGGGAAGTAGTCCCCCAGTGAATAGGCTCGATTAGGGTTGGTGTAGGGATCATATGCAAGCTCATCCCTATAGTTCAGGCTCATGCACTCTAAACTATTAGTGAGGACCTCAAGAGACATAGGCTTGTTGTATCCCAAACTAGACTTATCATATGGTATTTGATATTATGGTTGGTAAGGAATGTGAGTGCCTTGCTCATACAAGCCCAAACCATAGCCATACTAGTTGTAGAGATGAAGATATCTCATGGTGAAGTCAAGATTGGACATGTAGTTAATATCCTCAGAAAAGGGCTCTTCATCCTCTTCCTATTGTTGATAGGGTTCTATGCCATAGTTGAGACCCCCATAAATGAAATTTGTTTGATTCAAGGGTAAGCCTAGTGGCACAATAGTACCTATGGGAAGATGAGGTTGACCCATGTCTTGCACTATCTCAATGGTAGGAGTTGTTGTGATGTTCCTAACTAGGTATTCTCCTAAACTAGTGGTAGCTAGATGAACTATGACTTGTGGTGGTGGAGAAGGAGGATATGGGAGTGAGGCTTGAGTTGATTTGATGTTTGCCTCACAAGGTAGTTCCTCATCTACTAGACTAGGAATCTCTTCTATGGAGATGGTGGATATGGTTGGAGGGATCTCATCAATAGGCCTTTTCCCCATATTCCTCTATGGAGGATTCTATGATGATGAAGGTATATCTGGGGGTGTCAATGATGAGGATGGTATGGTAGAATATGGTGATGGATTGATTGAAGGTGACGGTGAAGGAGTTGGACCTTGGTTGGATGTATTCGATTGGAAATCCAGATGGGTTGATGGCAAGGTCGACTTAGGGATTTGCTACACCAAGTTGTAGTATTTGAAGGGCTCAAGGTCTATAGAGACAACATGTACTTGCCCTTCATATGTGTACTTTAGACATTGGTGAGCGATGGATGGTACACACTTCATGTCCCTAATCCAAGGTCTACCTAGCAAGATATTGTAGGCCATTTCACCCTCCAAGATGTGGCATAGTGTTGGTATGGTATTTTGTCCCACCTGAATAGGTAAGACTATGGTACCAACTATTGAGCATATAACATCATTAAATGCTCAGAGGGTATAGGTAGATGCAACAATATGGGATGCTGAAAACCCTAGATGTTTGAGAGTAGTTGTGGTGATGATGTTGCTGGAGGAACTAGTATCGATCAGAACTCTCTTGTAGGGTGTTCCATTTACACATGTGATGATGTGCAAGGGAGGATCCACCATGTCATTTGGTACGGGTTTGAGTTCATCCTCATGAAAGGTGATCACTGGTTTTGTGCATTTTTAAACATGCCCCATGAAATTGTTAAAGGAGTTAGACTCTTGGGGCTATAGCTCGATCGACTTGAGGATCTCCATTAGAGCTTCTTGATGAGGTGGTGATTGTTGAATAAGCTCATAGATGGAAAGCTAAGCTGATGTTGTTCTCAAGATCTAAGCAAGCTTGCTCTTTATCGTGACCACCAATTGAGGTGGAAGGTTTTGCACTAGAGGTGGCAAAGGTTATGATGTTGAAGGAATATCACTTGAAGTCATAGGTGGTGCAATTGGACTTGGGTAATGCTTGTTCCTTATCACAATGTTGACCATGTCGATGAACCCTTGTTTAGGGGGTGCCTGATGGACCTCATTCACTTGTGGTATTGGCTTTGCCTATTCCTCATGGGTAGGCAATGGGTCTTTAAAAACACCCATCTATTGATTATTTGGTGCAATAGGGTTATCGACTTGAAGGTCATTCCTATCAATCATATCTTGTACTAGGTGTTTGAACTTATAGCACATCTGCACATCATGCCCATTTTACCTATGATACTTGTAATATAGGTCTTCATGATATCCTTTGGGCTTTGGTGCATTTGGATCGATAGGTTGACTCTCAGGTAGATTAATTGCCTTAGTTGCATAGAGGTACTCAAATAAAGAGTCCATGGACTTAGAAATGGGCATAAATTATCGCTTAGGGTGATGTTGTTGATTTTTCCCTTGGTTTATTTGATTGTCCTTGTTGTAGTTTCCAGGTGTGGCCTGATAATTGGGCTTCTGAGGTGGCATTGGTTGCGTAGGCCCTGGAATACTAATGGCAACTTGATTGATTGATGTCAACTTTGGTTGCATTAGATTGTTCTTGGTATTCTTAGTCCACTCCTTCTTGCGGGGCTTCACAATTTCTCCCTCTTGAATTTTGATGTCTTCTATTATTCTAGCTTGTGCTAGAGCATCTTCAAGAGTTGGATACTGTTGGAGTTGCAGCAATAAGGAGATTAGCTTCAAGCAGCTCTTAGCAAACATTTGAGTCAACTCCATCATGGGGAGTAAGTATGGTATCTTGGAAAGCAGCGCTCACCACCTATTGCCATAGTTTGTGATTGACTCATCATCAAACTATTTTAACCCTGTGAGGTCAGTTAGAGTCACCTTTCACTTGGTGTTGAAGGTGAAGTGCTCTAGGAACGCATCTATAAATTGCTCAAAATTGTAGATGCTATACTTCGGGAGTTGGTTGTACCATTCTATGGTAGGGCCATAGAGGGTAAGCAGAAATATCCTCAAAAGTAAGGCATCATTTTCCTGGATGTAGAAGTAGTGATTCAAAAATCTAGTGATATGCTCCTACACATCTTCCTCTCCTTTAAATGTATCTAGCTTAGGCATCTTGAAATGCTCTAGATAGGGAGGGGAAGGTACTGATGGGTGAAGCGATTGACTATGAATCTGATGCAAAGTGGGCTTCTGAGCCCCAGACCCAGAGGTCTTGTTCTCTACCGATTCTAAGCATTCTAGCAATGCCTTATATGCATCAGAGGATTTGATCTCCTCTTCTTTGCTTCGACCCTATGAGGGAGGGTGAGGAACATCAGGCCTATTGTGGGGTGGTTGAATGTCATCCACCCTACCTCTATAAGGTACTTCAAGATATTCCACTTCTGGTTCATGCTCGGTGTAGGCCCCATAAGGTGTCTCTTGAGCTGGCCTATAAGGAGGGGTAACTACCTATGGAAGGTGCTCTATGTTTGGCCTAGGAGGTAAGTCTCGATTAGGCCTAGGAGGTCAAGGAGGTAACATTGGGTTAGGCCTAGGAGGCCTATCTTGATTGAAAGTAGGTTGCCTCTAATGGACCTCCTGTCTATGGGTACTTGGGGTAGGAACCCTCTCATGTAAGGTCTTTTGAAATAGCTCATTGGTTTGTTGTTCAATCCTTTCTTTCTCTAATTGGTGCAAGTGGTCCAAGCGCTCTTTGTCTTTCCAAAGCTACTTGAATTGCACTTGGAATTCAGCATATCTTGTGACTTCTTGATTTATCTATTCTATCGTAAGGGGTCTATGAGCCCTAGCAACATCACCCTGAGGCCTATCTCATTCAGGATGATCTAAAATATCAATCATGAGCTTCCCTCGATCGAGGGTAGTCGCATTCACTTGAGGTTCAGGCCTAGACAAGTGATCTTTGTACTCAGTTGGTGTAGAGGCACATCGTGCTTGCATAGCATAATGGACTTGAGGATAATCAAGGATTTCCTCATGCCTTCCTTCATTGATGAGGAAGGGAAGGGTTGAGTTTTCTCACCCTGAGCGATGAGTATCATACTCATCTTGGTACTTAGGTTGTTGTAACCTATTAGGGTGGTTTAAGGGTGAAGTTTGATCATTTGGCCCTACCTAGTGTGTGTACTCTTGCTCTTGCCCATAGGTGGGCGTGGTAGACCTAGCAGGCATGCAAATGCATGGTATTGCTCTATCTAGTAGCACCTCAGTGCATGGTTGCCATTCATGGAAGAAGGCATGTGAAGTGTCTAAATATTGGGAGTATGTTCCTAGATTAGGATCAAAACCTGTAGGGGTGTCCCACATAGGGCTCCCTTGTAGGTGAAGTTCTTGACTAGCTATTCTAGGACTTGGGTGAGTAGGAGGCCACCAAGGAGGTATGACCATGTCCTTAGGGCTAAATCAGAGATGACTCATGTCTCCTTGTCTACTCTCTACAACATCCACCCTTGAATGGGCTTGGATGTGGGTGCACACCATTGCTATTCCCTACCAAACCCTAGGTGATTATCTCCTTTACAAATTTTAATAAAGCAACACACAAGAATGGAAACATGCAATAAGACAAGTGTTTATCTCTTTTAAAGATTTATGTGTGTTCCCTAAAGTTGTTTTGTGTGTTTTGATTTATTGTTTGCAAAGAAGACCTTGTGTCACGTGTTTTGATCTTGTTGGATGATATTCTTGTGTTAAATGGATTTCACTTGTATACTCATAGCTCGACAACTAATAATGAAATTTTGATCATGTAAACCCACCAAAGTATGGAGATGAAGCCCATACCTGGTCAGGGAGCATAGGTCCTACCAGTCCTCACCTAGTTCACCCATAGTCAGTGATATACCTCTTCGAAGAGAGATATGTGCTATATCCCATGGGCTATGATGGATCTTGGAGCCATGGCCTTGGCCAAAAATAGGGTTCATAGAATTTGAGCCAATGGATGGAGATGAAACCCACCATCGTTGGTCTCTATTAGTGGTTGGTGATGAAATCCAACTCACTAATATTTAGATGGAACGTGGTGTGTGTGGTTCCTTTTATGCTTAAAGAAAGTAAAACCATGGAGCACTCAATGAATCTTCACTAAATGCATGAAAAGGATATTTCACTTTCATAAATGTTAGATAAAAGGTAAACCTACAAAATGCATGTCCTAAATGATAACCTACCCATTAGGTAGGCTACAAGCAAGCAAGCCATACAAATGCATTTCTACTTAGTTATTTTTCTATTTTTCTTTTTTTTTGTTGTTTTTGCAATTATAGAAAAGTGAAATCTACCTTTCTACCTTTCAAGCAAACAAGGGAAGCAAGAAAAACCAAATTTAAGCAATTTTGAACAGTAAAAATGCAAAGTGAAGGTTTAGGCACTTACCTTGATAGCCTAAGATCCTACTATTTCTAGAATTTTGAGCAGAAAACCCTCTATTTTGTGGTCATCTTAGGGTGTGATGATTGCAAATTTGGGGGCCATCCCTACCTAGGATGGTTGTTGTGGTCATCCCTAGGTGTTCCAATTAGGAAATCAGGGGTCATTTTAGGCCAGAATGACCAATACCTACAACATCCAAAAGCAAGAAATAGGGTCAAAACTTGCAAAAATGAAATGGGACAAGGGTCCCACCATGATCACCATTGTAGAGTAAAAAAATGACATGCCTAGCAAGGGAAAATGAGATGCATCTATTGTTCTACTTGATCTAAGCACTATGAAAGCGACACTTCAAACAAGCATAAAATGACACATATATGAAAGAAATGGGTGGTTCTCCTTATATTGATATAAATGTCAAATAAGTGGTTACAAAGTGTCCCCTTGAGGGCTCTCAATTGATACACTCAATACAATAATCAAAGGATCAAATCCTTCCAAGAATCCAAGGTACACTTCCAATGTCTTCCTCGCACTCACAATTGAGGTGAGCAGGCTCTTGATGCCATCACAAAGTGTTCTATCACTATTATAGCTTGATGCTCCTTCCTCATGCATTGTGATACCTAGATCTACACACAAGAAACTAAAATTTATTAAAAGCATGTGCGTATTAAGATGAAACTCGTGAAGGTGCATGCATCAATAAGCTTGAAAGAGGAAAAGTGCAATAGACTATTCAAAATTACTCCAAATGCTACCAAAAGTGAGATCTAGGCATATTATGTGCTCTATGACTGATCTAATAAAAAATAGTAAAGAAATTATGCCTAGATTTATGGTCATCCCGGGGTGTGGCATTTAGACCTACAACTCACAAAAACATGATAATATAAGCAATACAACTCCAAATTGCACCAAATTTGAATAGAGAGCATATAATCTAGTCTAGAAACTATTTATGCAAAAATAGTAAAGAAATTGCACTCCAATTTGTGGCCATCATAGGGTGAGGCATTTAGGACTACAAAACACCAAAATCATGATAACTAATTCAAAACAACTCCAAATTAGACCAAATTTGAACAACAAGCATATAATATAATCTAGAATAGACCTATGCAAAAATAGTAATAAAATCATGTTCCAATTTGTGGCCATCACAGGGTGTGATGGTTAGGACTATCACAATTTGGGGGCCATCCTGGGGTGGGACGGCCACCAAATCTACTAGTTTTCTACCACTAATTCCTCTAGGAATTGGTCCAAAACACTCTCAAGGGTATTTTCAATAAATTTGGGGATAGTATTCACTCAAATGGATAGGTTTTGTAAATATATTGTGCATTTTTTAGTCACTTGAAAACCTCCTTTGCTAGGTAGAGATCTCAAGGGAAAATGCACAATAAAGTGGGGGAAAATATTGGTAGCACTCCATGGTGAAATATGCAAAGACTCCTCTCTGAAATTGGGTGGAATTGATCCACTTTATAGCCCAAGAGGGCATATGGGCAAATGGGCATGTGAGGCCATGCGAGGCAAGGGTCACCATTTGTCCCAAAGGTCACCATGCATTGGAGGGGGAAGGAATCTCCCTTTTTGGCCTCCAATCTATAATGTGTCATGAGAGTTATGCATCCTCTCACTAGCATGCTTGAATAGGTGGGTTAAATGGTAGTTTTTGGGTGCCATTTGGCCCAATTTTGACTTTTTGAGGGTCAAAGACCATGGTCATCCCACCCAGGGATGACTATTGGTGGCCATCCCTGGGTGGGATGGCCATGAACTATGGCCATCCCAGGGTGGGATGACCATGCCTACATGGCCCAAAACTTCCCAAAAGTGGGGTAGAACCTTCCAAAAGTGGTTAGGACCACTATGTAACCTTTGAGGGTTGCCCAAGGGGGCCATATGGTGTCAAATTAGATAATGCCTTGGTCATCTAATCGGATTGACATGATTTTAGTGTCTACATTATCTAGGGTATAATATGGTATTCATAGCTTTGTATTCTTCATAGCAAATTCTTGCTTATAATGGTACTCAAATATCAACAATCAATGTATCTCCACTTCAAAGCATCACAATATTTTATCTATTCACTTTGTCTCTTCATGGTTCGAACACCATTATTAATTTTATAGCTAAATTAACTCATATAAAGCTTTATCCAAGATAAAATATAAATAAGATAAATACCACTAATAAAATAACAATGAATCAAACTTCTAGAATATTCAATATTAGAATATTACAAGAACGATTTAAAGAGATTATTTTGTATGGAGCTTTGTCTCCAATATATACTTTTATATGATTTTTTTGTTGGAAATATGTTGAATATTTTCCATGTTATTCTGGTGGGGTTAACACTTAAAGGTACTGGATGCTGTGTATGATATACTCGCCAGGGTTTGGGTTTTAAGTTATTTTTAGAACCATATGGGCTTTTAGGGTTACTATATTTGAACCCTTACTTTTTCACCCATGATATTGTAAAATTCATGCATGTGCCTTGGTTATATATATCACACTTGCACTAGGGTTTGAAGAGAGACAAAAGGAGAATATTATTGTATTGGAGATAATCAAGTTAATGCAATAATAATATAATACTATGTTAGTTTTCCTAGTTGAGGGTTTCCAAAATAAATATTGTGTAATGTGTGAATTTGCTATCTTTTTCCTTTGATTCTGTAATTACTTCTTTTCTAGTTTTAGTTTATTGGGGTTCTTTATTTCTATTCATTTTATATCAGAGCGAGGTTTTAGATTTATTCAAGGAGTAAGGGTTTCAACCTTGTGATCAATTAATTCTTGAGTGGGAGCCATACGCGAAGGGATCCAGGCAAAGGAGAAATATGGAAAGCACACAGATAGATATTGATAAATTTAATAGATAAAATTTTGATTTGTAGAAACTCAATATGGAGGATCTATTTGTTGATAGAGATCAGTGGATTGCAGTATTGGGAATAAAACCAACATTGATAACAGATAAGGATTGGCTAAAAATATATAGGAAGGCAATGAGCTCTATCATATTATACTTATTTGACTCAGTATTTTTGAATGTATTTGTAGAGACCACAAAAAATCTATTATGGGAGAAGCTAAGAATATTGTATTAGATAAAATCACTGGTAAATAAACTATTTCTTTTAAATAATTTGTATTTACGTCAAATAAATGATGGTGACTTTGTGGATGAATATTCGAATGATTTTAACACTATGGTCAGTCAACTAACCTCTATAGAAGTAAAAATGGATGAAGAATAAAAATTTATTACTTTACTTTATTCATTACCTGATTCATGGGATAACCTTGTTATGGCCATCACCAATACTACATCTACATTGAAAGTAGAGGATATAGTAGGAAATTTGCTAACTGAGGAGACGAGACAAAAATATTCTAAGGATTATTATAAAAAGGAAGCATTTTTTATGAGAGGTCATTATCAAGAAAGAAGTAAAAAGAAATCAGGAGAAAAAAAATTAGGAGAAAAGAAATCAAAATCTAGGGGTAAATTTGTTGTCCCACAAAAGAAGAAATGTTGGAATTGTGGTAAAGCAAGGCATTATAAAAGATACTGCATATGTAAAAAGGCTGATAATAATCAATAATCTGATGAAGGAAATTATACAGAAATGGAGACCATAAATGAAGATTTAGAGAATTTATTCTTAGCTACAGCATACTCAAGTGAATGTGATGACTCATGGTTGATTGAATCAGGTGCTTATTTTCATATGACTCCTCATAGGGAGGGGTTCTGTGAATATGAAAAGATAGATGGAGGTAAATTCTTCTTGGGAGACAATTCGACATATAAAATAATAGGTTGAGGAAGAGTCAAGATGATGCTAAAATATGGAAGAATTAAAACCCTTCCTGGTGTGTTGCATATTTTGGGTTTGGCAAGGAATCTAATATCTATGAGTAAGATGAATGATGTAGGTGTGAATGTGGTATTCAATAGGGATAGCTACAATATGATCCATGGATCCTTGGTATTGGCAAGAGGAGTTTACATAGGAAATTTGTTTAGACTTGAGGCTAACACTATAAGTATTAATTGCAATAACTCTTCAATTGTACAGGAAAATAATATGATTGAAATGGATTTGAGTATTCCTAAAACAAATAAAATATTGTGGCATCAATGGATGGGGCATATTAGTGAGAAAGGACTTAAAACACTGAAAATAAAAGGTATGGCTGAAGGAATTTCTGATTGCCCATTAAATTTTTATTTTTGTGAGAATTATGTTTTTGGAAAACAAACTAGAGTCAAGTTTCCAAGTAGTGCTACAAGGTCTGAAGGAATTCTACATCTAGTTCACAGTGATGTTCTTAGACCAAAAAAAGTACCATCATTAGGTAAATCTATCTATTTTGTTACATTTATTTATGAGTTATCAAGAAATACATGGGTATATTTTCTATGAAAAAAAATTGAGGTTTTTAATAAATTTAAAGAGTTTAAGGCTCTTGTAGAAAATCAGATAGAGAAAAAGATAAAGGTTTTAAGAAGTGATAATGGTGGTGAGTATTTATCTAATGAATTTTAGCAGTTTTGCAAGGAATATGGAATATAAAGGTAGAGAACAACTTCTTATAATCCACAATAGAATGGGGTTGCAGAATAGATGAACAAGACATTGATGGATAAGGCTAGAAGCATGTTAAGTGGTGTAGGGTTAGAAAAGAAGTTCTGGGTAGAAGTTGTGTTAACAACTTGTTATCTCATCAATAGATCTCCTACCTTAGCTTTGGTGGATAAGACTCCATAGGATGTATGGACTGGTAAGAAAACCTCTCTCAAATATATAAGAATTTTTTGTTCCGATGCTTATATGTATATCCCAAAAGAGAAAAGGACTAAGCTAGACTATAAATCTAAAAAATTCATATTTATGGTTTATAGTACTAGTGCTAAAGGATATAAGTTATGAAACCTACAAATAAAAAGGTTGTTTATAGTCGTAATGTAATCTTTAGAGAAACAAAAGGGGTTTTAAAACAGGAAATGCAACCAATAAAAGAACTAGAAATAGTGCAAACAAAGTTAGAATAGGAGGAAGAACTAGTGGTAGAACCTAAATTATAGTGAGATTCTGAAGAGGAATATTCAAAGGAAGAAGGTGAGGAGGAAGCTGTTAAGAAAACAAGCTTATACTGAGAGGGGGGGGTGAATAGTATAAGACCTCTTTTTACTTTTTCCTTTATACTTCAAAATAGTAAAGCAATATACCCAAAGCAATATCAAAGCAATGCACAAAATCATCCACAAAGTGACACCAATTTTAATGTGGTTCACCTAGAATGCCTGGGCTATGTCCACAAAAATTTTCTCTAAAAGTTATCTCAAAGTTCTTTGGGAAACCTTCCCAATTACAATGTTTATGAGCCTCAGCTCAAAGGAGATACCTTCCCCCAATCTGAATTTATGAGCCTCTGATCAAAGGAGACACCTTCCCCCAATATGAATTTATGAGCCTCTTCCCAAAGGAGAAACCTTCCCCAAATCTAAATTTATGAGCCTCTGATCAAAGGAGATACCTTCCCCTCTGCTCTGGATAGGATCCCTCAGAAGACAACTATCTCTACCTCTTGCCAGCATGTGGAACTCCTTTCCACCGAAGACCTCTTGTCATTAATGCTTAGCCTAAGAGACCTCTGCCTTCTATGATCACATCCACAGCAACTCAATAACCTGTACCAAACATAGTCAGTCGATCTAGTACAAGTCTTCCTTTGTCTATCAGATCTGTCCAACTCTTGAACAACTCAATCCTTTGCACACAAGCCTTCTCAAATACTTGCAAAATATGTCCTCAGGTTCTTCTCAAAGAACCAATGCACCTCTGTCCTCAAGTTCTCTGATAGAACTATCAAAAACTCAGCTCACAAGTCCTCTGCTAGGACCTGTCCAAATCTACTCACAAGTCCCCAGTGAAACCTATCCAAAACCTGCTCATAAGTCCCCATCGAAACCTGTCCAAAACCTCAGCAAGCTCACCAAGAAAAACTTGCTTAGCATGAACCCACAAAGAGAATTGTTAGAGACCCAATGTGATTCATAAACCTCATAGAAGCATAAAGAGAATTGTTAGAGACTCAATATTTTCTATACTTAACTCCAAATATCAATCTCAAATCTCATAGAAACATAAAGAGAATTGTTAGAGACCCAATATGTTCTATACTTAACTCCCAATATCAATCTTCAACTCAATCTCAAATCTCATAGAAACATAAAGAGAATTGTTAGAGACTCAATATGATCTATACTTGACTCCTAATATCAATCTCAACTCAATCTCAATCTCAAAATAATAAGATAGATGTAGTATGCTTTTCTCAAGAACATGAAACACAACCCAACAATTTCCAAACATGCAATATCTCATATAACAATGCTACTCATGTTCTTTCCACAACCAATATATTTTCTCAACCAATTAGGGCTTTAACAACAATGCTTATAGACAAGGTTTAACCAACATCATTCAACTCAACATTAACCTTGAAGCATTCAACCAATCATCACAAGAAAAGGAAACAAGTAGAAATCCTTTTCCCTCCAAAGATATTTGAACAAACAAACCACCAACACAATATCACCAAATGCAAAGAATAACTTGCTCAAATCAACTCAATGGAGTAAGCCCAATATCATGAATCAAGTAAAGCAATAACTTGATCAAACAACCTCTATGGAAGCAACTCAACCATCAAACTCAAAACAGTCAACCAAAGGTTCCACCAACTCAATGCAAGTAGCTTGACTCACAAATACAAACCCTAGTGCACAAAGCTTCCACTATCTCAAACCAGAAATTATGCATTCATCAAAAACCCTCCTTAAGGATAACAATGCATAAGTAGTCTTCAACAAACCAGAAAATAGGATTTACACCCAATCAAAGAAAACCTAGTTGAAAACCTTTTCACTCCAACCTTATTTCAGAAAACATACACCAATCATACTCATAAGAAGAATGTGCCCATACCTTATTGGAGTAGAAAAAGCTGTCACCACACAAAACCCTCAAACTTCCAACCAAGTTAGGGTTAGAACCAAGATAAATGAGCATATATAAAAACTTTCTTTAGTACACCTTTTAGCTTCTCTTATTTTGAAAACAACCACCAAAGAACCCAAAAACACAACAAACAAAACTTACACCTTATATCTCCATTTTAAACTTTAGCATAGCAAAAGACTAATCTCAAAAATACAACCAAAGAAATATCCCCTTATTTCTCCTATGTCTTTTAAACAATGCTAAACAATGCCAAAAATTATATAAAGAAATTAATCACACCTTAGAATGGCTGCCCTTGAAGAATCCGAAAGTCATGGAATGGCTGCCCTTGACGAATCCAAAAATTGCGGAATGGATGCCTTTGACGAATCCGAAAAACGCGGCACAAAATACGTTTTAACAAAAACGTGACTTAATCCATGCACAGCTCCCTCCACGGGAATCAAAACATAGACCTCCGCCTACGCAAAGCCCAAATGCAGCCTATGCTGCCACTAGCCCACAAGGGGCTAATGAATTCTAAGACAGACTTCCTACCACTTCAACGAACAAGCACTTCGTAAGTTTTTCAAACGCGAGCTCTCTTCTTCTGCGGCGTCAATAGAGCATCGATCGCAGCCAAAAATTAATGCATTCGAAATTCTCAAGAGGAGTTAAACCTTAGGATCCTTCCCATATTTATAGTCCAATCATGGACTTTAGAACACGTCGACGGTAGAGAAATGTAATTTTGAATTTAATCGAAATTGCTTTCTAAAGGGTTTAAAAACCCTTAATTAATTTTAATAAATTAAGAATAAAAAAGGTTTAAAAACCTTTAAATATTTTTAATAAATTAAAAATAATTTTCTCCCTTAATTAATTAAAACCTTGAAGGGTTTTAAATAATAATTAAATAATAAAGAGAACCTCCATTGGTTTTAATAAAAACCATTTAACTTGGTTTTAATAAAAACCCTATCCAAAAACCTTATCCAATGGAATCTCTCTAGATTCTCTTAAGAAGATTCTCTTGGAATATTTCACCTTTGAAGCCAACACATCCTCTTAACATTAATGCCATTTCCTTTTGACATCAATGACAACTCATAGACAAGGAGCTAGGATCTCAAACCCAAAATTGCCAACAATCTCCCCCTTTGTCATTGATGGCAAACCATGCTTCTCAAAAACAAAAACTCAACATAAACAACTCCCCCTGTCTTGAGGCTCTCCCCATTACTCAAATATCTCCTCCTTTGTCATCAATGGCAAAGGGTCACATTTGGGGCTCGGGACTAAGAATGAGCCTCTTAGCTTAGTCCCTCCCCCACCTCCTGTTGAGGTGATTAATTCTGGGGTGGAAGTAGAACTCCAATTAGGCAATGATCATCATCAGAATCTATAACTTCCTTGTCGGGCCTTCTCTTGAACTCTTTGTCCATATTCCTATTACTGTCATTGTTCTTGTTCTTGTTCTCATCCTTGTTCTTGTCCATGCCTTGATCCTTGGACCTGATCATGCCACTTTTCCTGTTCCTGTATTCTAAAATTTTAGCTCTACACTGTCTAGCTATGTGACCTTTATTGTTGCACTTATAACAAGTAACAATGTTATTTCTCTGCGGTAAACCTAATCTTTGAATCCACCAGTTCTGACCAAACCTATTTTGGCCAACCCTGTTCTGACCAAACTTGTTCCTGTTATTTGCCTTGCAATAAACTGCCTTGTGCCCAAACTGTTGACAAGAGTAGCAATACCCTTGAAAGTAACTAACACTTCTGAAACTGTCATTTACCTTCTTCACTTGAGCCATGCAATGTGAAGCCATGTGACCAAACCTGTGACAAGCAAAACATCTACCTTGAAACTTTCCTTTAATTGACCTCTTGGGTCCTAAAAACTTCTTCTTCTCATTCTGAATTCTATTTTCTATTTCTGTGCATCTATCATTCAAGGAATCATGATCTGAAATACTTTCCTCATCAGAACTCTCTTCCTTTTGGAGTCTCTTACTAGACTCTCCAACTTGTTCCTTGTGTGACTTAACAAAACCAAGGCCTGTTTTATCTGTTGTCTTTCTTTGACCTTTGATAAGTGACTTAACATTTTTGGAGCTATCTTGAAACCTGTAAAGCTTATCCTTGTACTCTTTAGTTTCCTCTTTCAAAGAAGCCATTTTCTGTTCTAACTCACTATACTCAAGAACCTTAGAATCTAACTCATCCTTGAGTTCTTGTGTCTTAGCTATAGAGAAATCAATATTTTCAATAAGATCATCTCTCTCCATACAACATTCATCTAACTTATCCTTGAGTCTAGCATTCTTCTTTCTTTCCTTTTTCAAAGCACTAAGAGCACTAATAAGTTCACTCTCAAGATCCTTTATTTGATTTCCTTTTGAATCATCAAAGCCATTTTTAGATTTCTTATCACTAGAGGTGCTACCCTTTTCAAAAACCATACATGCATCTTCCTTATAGTTTTCTGAAGCATCCTCATACATACTAGAAACCAAATCATTATTTGTGCAATCATCCTCAAGGTGACCAAAATTTCCACATCTAAGACATTTCATGATAATGAATCTATGTTTTGGTTCTTCCTCTTTTTCTGATATGAACAACATCTTGTTTTCATTATCACTTGAAGAACTTTCACTATCACTACTAGAACACTTACTTGCTTTGTCTAGGTAGAAACTCTTCTTGTGCTTGTGAGAATACCTCTTTCCTTGATTGTTGTGCTCATATTTGTTTTTCTTGTGATGCTTGTGCTTTTTAGAATCCTTGCTCTTACAATCCTTTTTATCTTCATCACTTTCATCCTTGGCAACAGTACAGTTTGTAGCATAATGACCAAACTTTCCACAATTGAAATATCTTACATTTTTCATACTTTTGTGCTTTCTAGAGAACTTGCATTTCTTGTTGTAATATGCCTCTTCATCACTAGAAGACTCATCACTATCTTGAAGCTGTTTACCCTTGGATTCCTTGGTAGCCTTGAAAGCTGCCTCTTTCTTGAAATCAACCTTCACTTGAGTTCTCAACTCAAATGCTGCAAGTATACTATGGAGCTCATCCTTTTTCAACTTATCCAAATCTTTAGCTTCCTCAATAGTAGAAATATTTTCACTAAATCTATTAGGAAGAGATCTTAAAATCTTATCACAAACATCATTTTCAGCAAGCTCAAGACCTAAGTCTTTCATGGAGTTAACAACCTCATCCATACGAAGCATGTAGTCACTAATATTTTCATCATCATTCATCTTGAGTTGTTCAAACATACCTTTGAAGTGTCTCAACTTGGCCTTTTTGACATTTGTATCACCTGTATGAACCACCTTCAACCGATTCCACATCTCACTAGCTATCTTGCAGTGAATCACTTTGGTGAGATCTGCTTTCTATGTAAGCCTTTTAGGATTGCATTCATTGCTTTTGAATTGCTGTGATGTAGGAGCCTTTCTTCTTTAGTATTAGGACCATGTACAGGAATAGTGTACTCATCTTCAATCACTTCCCATACCTCATTACCAAGTGCCATTAGATGAACCTTCATCCTTGTACTCCAAAGACCAAAATCTAACCCATCAAGAATAGGTGCTGCATTACCACTTGAATGATCCATTGTGTTCTTTACTAGCTTTTCCTTCAAGCTGTTAAACTTTTCGAAGGCACCCGCTCTAATACCAATTGAAGAACACAAGCTTATACTTGAGAGGGGGGGTGAACAGTATAAGACCTCTTTTTACTTTTTTCTTTATACTTCAAAATAGTAAAGCAATATACCTAAAGCAATATCAAAGCAATGCACAAAATCATCCACAAAGTGACACCAATTTTAACGTGGTTCACCCAGAATGCCTGGGCTACATCCACAAAACTTTTCTCTAAAAGTTATCTCAAAGTTCTTTGGGAAACCTTCCCAATTACAATGTTTATGAGCCTCGCCTCAAAGGAGATACCTTCTCCCAATTTGAATTTATGAGCCTCTACTCAAAGGAGATACCTTCCCCCAATATGAATTTATGAGCCTCTACCCAAAGGAGAAACCTTCCCCTAATCTAAATTTATGAGCCTCTGCTCAAAGGAGATACCTTCCCCTCTACTCTGGATATGATCCCTCAGAATATCAACTGTATCTACCTCTTGCCAGCATGTGGAACTCCTTTCCACTGAAGACCTCCTGTCCTCAATGCTTAGCCTAAGAGACCTCTGCCTTCTATGATCACGTCCACAACAGCTCATCAACCTGTACCAAACACGATCAGTCGGTCTAGTACAAGTCTTCCTTTGTTTGTTAGATCTGTCCAACTCTTGAACAAATCAATCCTCTGCACACAAGCCTTCTCAAATACTTGCCAAATCTGTCCTCGGGTTCTTCTCAAAGAACCAATGCACCTCTGTCCTCAAGTTCTCTAATAGAACTATCAAAAACTCAGCTCAAAAGTCCTCTGCTAGGACCTATCCAAATCTGCTCACAAGTCCCCACCGAAACCTGTCCAAAACCTGCTCATAAGTCCCCATCGAAACCTGTCCAAAACCTCAGCAAGCTCACCAAGAAAAACTTGCTTAGCATGAACCCAAAAAGAGAATTGTTAGAGACCCAATGTGATTCATAAACCTCATAGAAGCATAAAGAGAATTGTTAAAGAATCAATATGTTCTATACTTAACTCCCAATCTCAATCTCAAATCTCATAGAAACATAAAGAGAATTGTTAGAGACCCAATATGTTCTATACTTAACTCCCAATATCAATCTTCAACTCAATCTCAAATCTCATAGAAACATATAGAGAATTGTTAGATACTCAATATGATCTATACTTGACTCCCAATATCAATCTCAACTCAATCTCAATCTCAAAAGAATAAGATAGATGTAGTATGCTTTTCTCAAGAACATCAAACACAACCCAACAATTGCCAAACATGCAATATCTCATATAACAATGCTACTCATGTTCTTTCCACAACCAATATCTTTTCTCAACCAATTAGGTCTTTAACAACAATGCTTATAGACAAGGTTTAACCAACATCATTCAACTCAATGTTAACCTTGAAGCATTCAACCAATCATCACAAGAAAAGGAAACAAGTAGAAATCCTTTTCCCTCTAAAGATATTTGAACAAAACAACCACCAACACAATATCACCAAATGCAAAGAATAACTTGCTCAAATCAACTCAATGGAGTAAGCCCAATATCATGAATCAAGTAAAGCAATAACTTGATAAAACAACCTCTATGGAAGCAACTCAACCATCAAACTCAAAACAGCCAACCAAAGGTTCCACCAACTCAATGCAAGTAGCTTGACTCACAAATACAAACCCTAGTGCACAAAGCTTCCACTATCTCAAACCAGAAATTATGCATTCATAAAAAACTCTCCTTAAGGATAACAATGCATAAGTAGTCTTCAACAAACTAGAAAATAGGATTTACACCCAATCAAAGAAAACCTAGTTGAAAACCTTTTCACTCCAACCTTATTTCAGAAAACATACATCAATCATACTCATAAGAAGAATGTGCCCATACCTTATTGGAGTAGAAGAAACTTGACCCTTAAAGCTGTCACCACACACAAACCTCAAACTTCCAACCAAGTTAGGGTTAGAACCAAGATAAATGAGCATATATAAAAACTTTCCTTAGTACACATTTTATCTTCTCTTCTTTTGAAAACAACCACCAAAGAAGCCAAAAACACAACAACCAAAACTTACACCTTATATCTCCATTTTAAACTTTAGCATAGCAAAAGACTAATCTCAAAAATACAACCAAAGAAATATCCCCTTATTTCTCCTATGTCTTTTAAACAATGCTAAACAATGCCAAAAATTATATAAAGAAATTAATCACACCTTAGAATGGCTGCCCTTGAAGAATCCAAAAATCGCGGAATGGATGCCCTTGACGAATCCAAAAATCATGGAATGAATGCCTTTGATGAATCCGAAAAACGCGACACAAAATACGTTTTAACAAAAACGTGACTTAATCCATGCACAGCTCCCTCCGTAGGAATCAAAACGCAGACCTCCGCCTACACAAATTCCAAACATAGCCTATGCTTCCACTAGCCCACAAGGGTCTAACAAAGTCTAATATAGACTTCCTACCACTTCAATGAACAAGCACTTCGTAAGTTTTTCAAACGCGAGCTCTCTTCTTCCGTGGCGTCAACAGAGCATCGATCCCAGCCAAAAATTATTGCATTCAAAATTCTCAAGAGGAGTTAAACGTTAGGATGCTTCCCATATTTATAGTCCAATTGTGGACTTTAGAACACGTCGGCGGCATAGAAACCTAATTTCGAATTTAATCGAAATTGCTTTCTAAAGGGTTTAAAAACACTTAATTAATTTTAATAAATTAAGAATAAAAAAGGTTTAAAAACCTTTAAATATTTTTAATAAATTAAAAATAATTTTCTCCCTTAATTAATTAAAACCTTGAAGGGTTTTAAATAATAATTAAATAATAAAGAGAACCTCCATTGGTTTTAATAAAAACCATTTAACTTGGTTTTAATAAAAACTCTATCCAAAAACCTTATCCAATGGAATCTCTCCGGATTCTCTTAAGAAGATTCTCTTCGAATATTTCACCTTTGAAGCCAACACATCCTCTTAAAATTAATGCCATTTCATTTTGACATTAATGACAACTCATAGACAAGGAGCTAGGATCTCAAACTCAAAATTGCCAACAAGCTGAAGATGCAGAATATAGAACTCCAATTTTGAGGAGATCATATCGAGAGAGAAGACTTCTAGACAGGCATAGTCCTTCAAATTTTTATTCTGCATTTAATTTATCAGTTACTAATGAAGAACCCAAGATTGTAAAGAAGACACTTTAGTCAAGTGAGAATAAGTTTTAGAAAAGGGCTATGGAAGAAGAAATAGTATCCTTGGATAAAAATAAGACGAACTTGGTGAAAATTTTCTTTGTAGAAAACATGTTGGTTGTAAGTGGTTATTCAAGAACAAGTACAATGTAGAAGGAAAGTTGGATAAGTACAAGGCTCACTTGGTAGCAAAAAGGATTTTCTCAGGTTGAGGGAATTGAATTTGGTGAGATTTTTTCTCCTATGGTTAAACTAACTTCAATCATATTTATGTTGGCTATTTCTACTACTTTTGATTTTGAAATAGAACAAATAAATGTAAAGACAACTTTTCTACATGGTAAACTTGATGAATATATATATATATATATATATATATATATATATATATATATATATATTATCACAACTAGAATGCTTTAAGGTAAAAGGTAAGGAGGACTTGGTACGCAAGTTGAAGAAGTCTCTTTATAGGTTGAAGCCATCTCCAAGGATGTGGAACCAAAAATTGGATAGGTTTGTCTTGACACTTGGGCTTGTAAAAAGCAAATCATATTCATGTGTATATTTAAAAAGAAAGGTGAAAATTTTGTTATCATTGTATTGTATGTGGAGAACATGTTAACATTAAGGAGATGATAAAGTTACTCAAATCACAGCTATCTTCTGAATTTGACATGAAGGATTTGTGTACTGCAAAATTTATTTTGGGTATGGAAATAATAAGGGGTCATGCAAATAGAAATTTATGGTTAAACCAAAGGAAATATGTTGATTTGATATTACAAAAGTTTAGAATGCATGATTGTAAACCAGTATGTACTCTATATCTAGTTGGTCAAAAGTTATCTACTGAACAATGTCCCAAAATAGATGAGAAAATTGAAGAAATATATCATGTTCCTTATGCTAGTATTGTGGGTAACTTGATGTATGCAATGATCTATACTAGACCTGATATTTCACATGCAGTGGGAGTCGTTAGCAGATATATGTCAAATCTAGGAAATGAACATCGTAATGTTGTAAAAAGAATCTTTAGATACTTGCGTGGAACTATAAATTATGCTATCTATTATGGAGGAAATTATAAAGCTAATAATTTTGTATATCTAAAAGGGTTTGTGGATGTTGATTGGGCTGTAGATCTTGACAAAAGAATATCCATAGGGTTCGAGGTTGGGCTGGATCCCAAACAAGGGTTCAGGGGTGACAGCTCCTGATCAAATTTATAGGGTTTTAAGTTATTTTTAGACCCATATGGGCTTTTAGGGTTACTATATTTGAACCCTTGATTTTTCACCCATGATATTATAAAATCTATGCATGTACTTGGTTATATATATCGCACTTGCATTAGGGTTTGAAGAGATATAGAAGGATAATATTATTGTATTGGAGACGGTCAAGTTAATGCAATAATAAGATAATACTATGTTGGTTTTCTTGGTTGAGGTTTTCCTAGATAAATATTGTGTAGTGTGTGAATATGCTATCTTCTTCCTTTGATTATGCAATTATTTATTTTTTAGTTTTAGTTTATTGAGGCTCTTTATTTTTCTTCATTTTTAGTACTCTAATTATTGCTCTCCTAAAATAACTAGGAGATGCATCATTTTATATTTTCATATTAAAATAAATCTCTCATCTTACAACATATAATGTGACTCTTTATTCTCTCTCTTAAACCTTATAATTTTATCATATTGACACATACATTATATAAAACATAAATCATTCTACCAAACTAATATTTATAAGGGGGGTAAATAATGTAATACTTCCAATAGATTGATTGAGGATAAATAGGACTTTTAAAGAGGAAAAGATATTTACAACCAAGAACATAGAACACATCATAGAAGCCATATTGGATAATGTTAAAGCATTACAAGTATATAAGAATGCAAACTCAATGGAGGAGGAAAAACTTAGTAAACATGGTAATCAAAGTAAAATTAGGGTGAGTTACAATCCTTAAGGAGACTTGAGGGGCATGACTAAGTAGCAAAAACCTAAACAAAATAGATGAAAATAATTTTTTTTAGGGCTTCTAAAGGTAACTCGAGAAAGGTTAGACGAGGGATAATGTTAAGGGATAGCTAAGGAATGTTAATTAAAGTGATAAGTGAGTACTTACGCATTATGACTGAAGCTAGAGTGATCTTGGAAGGAATAAATATGGTGGTTTTATTAGGGACTAAAAACTAATAATTGATGGAGATTCATTGAAAAATACTGTAGCACCCTAAAATTGGCGCAGTAAAACTTAGCAATAATCAAAATTACCTTAGTAATAATTCAAATTCAAATTCAACCCCCAAAACTGCTCCCAAATCATCGTTTAACATGTTTCCTTGTTTTCCACCCCATTTTTAAGATTTTTTGTGACCGTTGGACGATATCGTCGTCGATCAGATGATATCGCCTCATATCGGACGATTTCGTCTGGACTGGGACGTCCAGACGATCTTGTCCAAAAATTGATTTTTCATAATTAGCTTCTATTTCAACAGCTTCTCTAACTTGGGCAGAGACGCGTCTACACCGTTAGAGACCTCCCCCGTTGGATATCTTCCAAATTAGGATGATATCCAACCTCACAACTTCCCTCCTAAGTCTATTTAAACCTTAGGACCCCCCATTGACTTTCACCTGGCTGGATTTTTTGTAACTTGACATTTACATGCATTAGAACACCCTGGATTACCATCTGCACTTGTCCTATCCAAATTTTGTTGCAGGAACCTTGTTATTCTTTAGCCGGAGTAAGCTCAGGTCATTGCAGACGATCCTGTCCAATTCGAGATGATTTCGTACCAATCCGAGATGATTTTGACTGCAGTCAACATTAAGGTAAATCAGTGCCTAGAGTTTGTGTTTTCTCCACTCTTTTCTACTGTATTATTCTACATTTAGTTAATTCTATGGTTATTCCTTATTACTATGCATTTTGGAGTTCACCCATATAGTTTTAATGCATGATAAAATCATAATTTGTCATTAAATCATTGAAATACACTCATATTTTGTTTATAATTATCCGTCTAATATTATTGTTGTCATTCTACATCATTGCCCTCTGTTTGTATTGTTGCATTTTCTGTATTTTGTATCTATTTCTCTGTTTGCAGGTCTCTGACAAATTTGTCTGACGAATTCTTCAGATCTCAGACGATCTTGTCAGATCAGAGATGATCATGTCAAATTCCAGACGATCTGGACTACTTCAAAAATTAGAATCTCCATCAGACATCCAAGACTAGGTATGGATTTCTTCCCTTAGTTTACTCTCTGTGTTTTCTGTTAAATCTATTTTTTGTATTTAAATTTGCATTTTCATATAGAATAACTTAGATTCATCTGGCCAAACCTAGGAGTTAGATGTTTAAAGCTAAAATTGAACACATTAAACTCATTCCCAACCTAGGCGTGGAAATTGTCACTAAACATTTCCTGGTGAACCCCACCATCCGTCAAAAAATCACCTTAATACCCCTCCCACGAGAGGTGGGACCTTCCAAAGGCCTCTCAGTCCGAGGTATTGTCCCATCCTTTTCCCATCCTCCTTTCGGGCACGGATCCTTTATCCTGAAGGTAAGGATGCAAAAAATTTGGAGCGATACATTTTGGTGAACTCGACGTGAAACTAAAACCTTTTGAAAACAAAAAAAAACAAACCAAAAACATAGATGCACTTCAAATCATTAGAAAAATACTAAGTTGCATATCATGTCTAGATGGTAGCTCTTAAGAAAATATTAGCAGTTACTATAAATGTTGAAAACCAATTAGCAGCCATAGAAGTTAATTACGTGCTTAGTGTGCCTGAAACAAATAGAAACCAACTTATGTGGAAAGAACTGGATAGGAGGCTAGGTATCATTTCATCTAGATCAACCGAAATTAGACAAATCAAGAGGATTTCCCTAGATAGGATCCTGGATCCTCATCAACTCATTGTTTATCATGAACTTCAGAGAGCCTGCCATAGGTGGTTAGCTTATAGGAGAGCTCTTGTGTCTTCAAAATTGTTCACCTTTGAGGAATACCTCAAGAACGCAGCTGTGGTAAGCCAATTTCTAGTTCATATAGAATCCCAAGAAACTGATCTTATGATTAGAAAAATATGGAATAGAATTCCTAGAGCTATGTTGTATCGTGAATATTGTCATGAGAATTATTATTATCAACCAGAATCTGAAATACACGGTATTGCTATAACACATTTCATCAAATTCTTGAAAGAAAATTTTCAATTTGAAGAAGAACACTTCATGAATCCTGTTGAACTTGAGCCCATTAATGATATTTATAAATTGTTTATAGAAAACTAGATCATTGCTTTCATTATTATTATTTCTTGCATTTAGTGTGCTGCTTGTTATCTTTATAATATTGTTACAAAAACAAGAAAAACCAAAACATAACAAAAACCAAAAATATTTTATTTCAAATACTATAGTAGGTATATAATTAAAATATATACCTCTTAAGCTTGTTGCACATATATATATATATATATATATATATATATATATATATATATATATATATATATATATATATATATATATATATATATATATACAAGTATATATATATTTGCTGAAATCTAAATTTAAGCACAATGCCTAAACTTAGGAATGGTAAACAAACTGAACAAGAAGAAGAAGATTGGTTAGAAGACAAAACAAAAAACCCAAATGTCCTTCCTGAGGAATCAATTTCGGAAGGAGAAACTCTAGAACAGCCAGAAGATGACCTGGCTGAAGAAAATGAACAACAAGAAAACATTAAAGAGGAAGGATCCTCATCCCCTAGAATAGCTCCAGATGGAACTATTGCTTTTGATAACTTAGATCATTTCTGGAAATTTTTCAATAATAACATTGGTGCTCTTAATATTGCAGTTCGTATTGATAAAGGGAAAATTAGTGACACTCAAGAAACCATGGAACATTTGTTTGACATACACACTAATCCCTTGTCTTTCATTGATCAAGAAAGTGATAAAGTTGGACCATCCAATAGAGATATGGTCACTATGATTCAAAACATGCCAAAATAACAGGTTACCCAACCCCCTAAGGAACCTGTTATTGAGCCTAAAATCATTCCCATAAACATTCCTTCACTGCTTTATTTCGCCAAACTATTGATCAATATGCTTAAAGTAGACAAAAACCTAAAATGAAGCCAAACACCAATTTTCAACAATCGGGCATACAACATAATACAACTTCAAAATTTCTTCATAACACCCTTCCTACCAACAATTTACACAATAGCAATATCACATATAATCTCCATGTCCCTCCATCATATGCTCACAAATCCCATATTAATGCCCTACCGAACCAATATGGTGGGCAAACCAGTAATCTGGAAGCCATGGTGAAACAGTTAGCTTCGCGCATGGACTAGATAGATCCCTACCGTCCCTCGTACAATTATCGAGAGATATGTAGTCAACCTCTAGATCCCATAGTTGTAGCACAACCATACCCTAAACACTTTCCCATGCCCGTCCTGCCTATATATAAAGGAACTGAAGATCCCATAGAGCATCTTCGCATGTTTAGGATAACATGTCATGATATATCACATGATGACTTGCTATTACTAAAAATGTTCCCGAAAAGCTTAGGAGGAATGTCATTAGAGTGGTACTATCAATTTCCCACTCATTCTTTGAGAAATTTTGAAGAAACTTCTGAATCTTTTGTTCATCAATTTAGTGCTTACATTGAGAGGCATGTCACCATTAAAGATTTATACAACTTAAAACAAGACAAAGATGAATGTTTTGTTGATTTCTTAGATAGATGGAGGCAGTTGATAGGAAAACTACACTTTGTGCTACCTTATAGGGAAATGTTGGACATTTTTATTAATAATTTACAAGAACAAATATCTTGTGAGTTATCAAATGCCACCTTAACCACATTCGATCAAGCTATAGACTTAGCTCGAAGGGTAGAAGATGCTCTCATTAGAAGAGGTCAACTCAAAAAGAAATATGCTGAGAAAACATCTAGAAATCAGTATAAAAACAAACAAGTTGTAGGTGATGGAGTCATTGATAGTAGAAATGTTTCTAATATCAATACAATGAAGACAATAGAAAAATTTATATTAAAACCTCCTGATAAACCTCCTCAAGAATTTACTAAATTGAATCAACCTTTATCAACCGTTCTTCCTCAATTATTAGCATGAGGCTTGATTCAATTACCAGCTATCCGAGAACTTGATCCAACTATACCTGGATACAGAGCTGATTTACATTGTGATTTTCATAGAGGACCTGGACATGCTACAAATTCTTGCAAAATATTGGAACATAAAATACAAGACTTGATTGATAATAATGAAATGGAGGTGCAAGCCTTCCAACCTAAAAAAAATCCTCCTAATAACGCTCAAAAGGCCATTCCCCAAAATCAAAATCGAAATGCTAATCAATCATTGGATATATTTCAACATCCTTTACCAAACCATGGTAAAGAAGTGGCCAATCAAATTGAACATCATAATGTTCCCCCTCCTACCCGATATGTAGGGACTATTAGAGGACAATTATCTATTCAGGATCCTCAAATATTTGGCACAACCTTATCCCTGGTCATGACCAGACCCCTACATAATATTCAAACTCCCGATCTTAGTGATGTAGAATCAGATACTGAAAGTGAAGTAGACATCACCTCAAATCAATCGAATAGTTCTAAAAATGAATCAGATCCTATTCAACCCATCACAGATACTATGGTTCCAGAAGAACCATTTCCTAGAAGAGTTACTACTCGAACCTCTTCTAATCAGTTCCTTCCTAATGAACAAGCCATAAATGCTCAACCAAGACTAGTTCAACGTCTTCAATATAACATTGTAGGTACCATTAGAGCCGTTACAAGACAACAAGATCAAAACTCTCAACAAGATCAAACTCAGAATGATGGATCAGTTCCATTTATTTTGAAAAATCCCAATAAAGGGAATCATATGTCTAATGTTCAACCAAAACCTCCTTACAATATTAATGAACAATTATCCAATACTACAGCTAGAATTTCTCTTTTGGACTTGTTAAGATCTTCTCCTACCCATAGGGATGAGTTGATGCTTACATTAATCCAAATGATGGTACCTCAAAATATTCAACCCGAAGCCATGTCCAATACTATCATCACTCGAGAAGTTGATTGTATTGACTTCCGGGATAAAGATATCCCACAACATAGTTTACATAAGGATAACCCCTTATATATTACTGCTCTAATTGGAAATGTAGCTGTTAAAAGAGTCTTGATTGATAATGGTTCATCTCTAAACATTTGCACTTTTGACTTCTACCAACGATTTGGGTTTAGAAGTGATGAAATGAAGAGAACGGATATGATTATCAAAGCCTTCAATGACGAGATACAAGAAACATGTGGAGTCATTACCTTACCCTTGCAAGTTGGTCCTAGAACCCTAGATACAACCATGTTTATTGTACATTGCCCAGCATCATACAATTTACTTTTGGGTCTCCCTTGGATCAATGCGATGCAAGCGGTTCCCTCCACTTTACATCAGTGTGTTAAATTTGAATTTAAAAATCAGTTGGTCACTATCCATGGTGACCCTAGACCCTTTGGTATGTGTGCTTTGGCAGAACCTGTTGGAGTGCAATTTTGCCCCGCTCTATCATCCACACATACTAATTCTTATTTTTCATCTAAACGTGTGAAAAACACACACATAACATCATCTACTCCATCAACTACACCTATACATTTAACTCAACCATCTTCTGAACAAACCACACTAAAACCTCAAAAAGATCTTCAATCTACAACCAATCCTTCATGTTCTATCCCTATAATTTCAAAACCTATAGACCCATTTATTGACACCTCCACATTATCAACATCTATCATACCTTCCACATCTAAAGATATAGGGAATGATCCTTCTACATATTATGCTCTTTCTGATGAACTTTTACCGGATTTACCCACAATCTTAATATCAGAAAAAAAAAATGCTTTTATGCAAGATTCAATTCTTTTAAATAACTTGCCGCCATCTCCTCGTACTTTTTGCCTCCCACAACCTATGGGAAGTACTTACCAAGTCAGGAGTTGTGATTTTATTTATAAAGGATATGATTGGGGAAGAATACCCAAGAATATCAAAACTCATCATGAGGGATATACCCGATGTTATTCTGCTAATGAATATATTAAAGCTAAGCCCATAATGCTTAAAATGGGCTATAAAGGGAAAGAACCTATTGAGGTAGAGCCATGGCCCGCCCGATGTGGTGTGGGCCTATTTCCTAGTAAGGGTCAACCCTTCCCTTTTGAATATGATGATCAACTCATATGTTATCAAGATTATCTAGATAAACAATATTCTTTGTGTTCAAATAATAATCCCTTTACCTGCAACATGCTATCCATAGCTTACCCTGAATTGATTGCTAAATCCGATGAGGAGTTGGAAGGAGATATTTTCCATGATGTCTCCGTTGAAGAGTTGTTACACAATGGTTTTTATTTTGATGGTTCTATACCAACTATAGCCCAACTTGAGGCCACCACTCATCACGACGGATTATCCAACTTAACCTTAAAATAATTACAAGAATTGGGCGTTTCACCCGCCCCACCTAATTTTGAAAGAGATCTACACATGGAAGTAGAAAACGTCATTAAAGTTAACATTGGAACTGAGGATAATCCTCACATAATCAATATTGGATCAGCATTAAATCAAGAAAAACAAGATGAATACATTGCATTCCTTAAAGAATATGAATATGTCTTCGCTTGGACATATGAAGATATGCCGAGTTCTGGACCCTTCTGTAGTCATGCATCATCTAGTAGTCCATCCGGATGCTAAACCTGTTAAACAGAAACTTAGAAAAATGCATCCCAAAGTGGCCTTGCTAGTCAAAGGGGAGTTAGAAAAACTCCTGAATGTTATTTTCATACAAGCTATTGATTATGCTAAATGGATCTCAAATGTAGTTCCAGTCACCAAGAAAGAAGCTACCAAAGTTAGGGTTTGCATGGAATTTAGAGATATTAATGCTACATGCCCTAAAGATGATTTTCCTCTTCCAAACATGGACCAAATCATTGACTTTACCGTCGATAGTGGGATGATGTCCCTAATGGATGGATTCTTCGACTATAATCAGATCAGGATAGCTCCTGAAGATCAGGCTAAAACAGCCTTTATTACCCCCTAGGGTACCTTTTGCTGGAAAGTGATGCCATTCGGTTTAAAGAATGCAGGCACAACATATCAATGAGCTATGATTTATATCTTTCGTGATATGATGCATGATATCCTACATGATTACGTAGATGATATTATAGCTCGCTCTATTAAAGAAGATGATCATTTAGATGATTTGAGAAAAGTATTTAATCGGTTAAGAGAATACCTTATTCGATTAAATCCAGCCAAATGCATATTTAGAGTTAAGTCCGATAAACTATTAGGGGTTTTAGTTTCTTTATGTGGTATCGAAATAGACCCTCTCAAGGTTGTTGCTATCACTGATATTCCCGCACCTACCAATATATCTGAGTTATGAAGTTTACAAGGTAAGCTTCAAGCCATTCGTCGCTTCATCGATAAGCTGGCGGACAAAACCACTCCCTTTCTTAAGCTCCTTAAGAAGGATGTCCCTTTTAACTGGGATGATGAATGTATAGAAGCTTTTGAACTTCTCAAACAATACCTCCTTAATCCACCTGTGTTTTCACCGCCTAGACTTGATCGCCCGTTTCTCCTGTATATTTCAGCTTCAGATTTTGCTTTAGGAGCTATGTTAGCTCAGCTTGATGATGAGAAGAAAGAACGTGCTAATTATTACATTAGCCAAACTTTAATCAGTTATGAAACACGTTATACCTCATTAGTAAAACTATGTCTAGCAGTCGTATTTTCTACACAAAAATTATGCCATTATATGCTTAGTCAAAAAACATATGTCATTGCTAAATATGATCCCTTGCGGTATCTTATGAGTTGACCTTATTTATCGGGTCGCATAGCCAAGTGGGTTCTTGCTCTCTGCGAGTTTGAACTCACATTCATAGGACAAAAATTTGTGAAGGGTCAAATAATAGCAGATCAGTTAGCTGCTGCACCCTTAGAGTCTACCCATCCCCTCATCATTGAGTTTCCTGATGAATGCCTTCAATTAGAGGCAGACCATGTTGAACAATGGTCCTTATACTTTGATGGAGCCCGATGCATGAGTGGGGCTGGTGCAGGTATTATTTTAATATCTCCACAAAAACACATTATACCTTTGTCTTTTAAATTAACATTTTCTTGCACCAATAATACTGTCAAATATGAGGCTCTAATCCTTGGATTACGAGCTACCTTGGCATTAAAAATCAAACATCTACTAGTTTTTGGTGACTCCCAACTTGTCATAAATCAAATTAATGAAGTTTATCAGACCAGAGATGATAAATTACGCCCATATAAAGCATATGTTTTGCAATTGTTATCCTTGTTTGATAAAGTTACTTTGGAAGCTATTTCGTGCACTAGCAACCATGCGGCTGATGCTATGGCCACAACTACATCTCTTCTGCCCTTGGAGTTAGATGACGAATATGCCACCATCATTATTCATCGACTCCAGGAACCCGCTTCAAATAAGTCATATTTAGAACCTTTGAATGTGTTTCTAATCAATGAAACTACTCCTGACCCTTGGTATATGGATATAGTTGATTTTCTTCAAAATGGGACTTTCCCTACCAATTCTAATAGAAACCAGTGTCGGTTATTACGTAGACGAGCAAGTCTATTTGTAATAATTGGCAATACTTTATATAGGAGATCTTTTGAAGGTATCCTATTGAGATGTTTGAATCTAGAAGAATCCAAATCAGCTTTAAGTGAAGTTCACGATGGATCTTGTGGAGGACACTTCAGTGGTAGTGTCATTGCTAAAAATCTCCTTAGGATAGGCTAATTTTGGCCTACCATGGAAAAGTATGCACATGATTATGTGCGCCATTGCGACAAGTGCCAAAAACATGCTAACCTTGTCCATGCGCCTACACAAGAGCTGCAGGCTATTTCATCTCCTTGGACCTTTTCAAAATGGGGCTTATACATTATTGGAAAAATTAATCCAGTGTCATCTGATGGACATAAATTCATTATAACCGCCACTGAGTATTTAACGAAGTGGGTTGAAGCTATGCCTTTAGCTTCCTGCACTGGAACACAAGTGTCTAAATTTATTTTTAATCAAATCATTTGTAGGTTCGAAATTCCTACAAATCTCATCTCAGACAATGGAACTTGTTTCAAAAATAAAGATGTCAAGAAATTAAGCCAAAAATATAAGATTCAACATCGATGGTCCACTCCCTATTATCCTCAAGGTAATGGCCAAGCAGAAGCATCTAACAAAACCTTAATCAAAATTCTCAAAAGATTGGTCAATAAATCTGGCCATGACTGGCATATTCAATTATATCCAGCTTTGTGGGCTTATCGAACTAGTGTTCGAACCCCCACTGGAACTTCACCTTTTGTCTTGGTTTATGGCACTGAAGCCGTTTTTCCTTTTGAATTAGAAGTTCCTTCTTTGGCTCTACTACTTCAAGATACCGAAGTAGGAGATGAATATCGAGCTGGCAGACTCAGTCAGCTGGAACTTCTAGATGAAAAGCACATCAATGCTTTGGAGCATCTTCATGCTTACCAAAACAAGCTTAAAAGATCATATCCCAAGAAATTTCGTCATCGATCCTTTGAGGTCGGCGACCTTGTTTTAAAAGAAAATAAAAAAAAATACTAATGCAACTAAAGACCTTAAAGGTAAATTTGAGCCCAACTGGCTTGGACCATATATTATTACTGCTAAATTTGAATCAGAAGCATACAAATTAGCTACCTTGGATGGTAAAGATTTAAAAGAACCTATGAATATTATGCATATTAAGCGATATTACGCATAAAATTTGGTCATTTCATCATTTGTACATATTTTGCATGTTGTCTCATTTTAAGAAAAAAAAAAAATATAAAATTGTTTAAACAAAAACGAAAAAAAAATAAAAGTCAAAAACAACTATATTATTGACTCTTTTCAAAACCCAAAAAAATAAAAAAGAAAGAGAGAGTCAAAATTATCAAACTCTTCACAAATATTTGTTGTATATATTTCTTCTTCAAGTATTGCAGTTATATTTTCAAGTTATTTTGGATAAATTAGCATTTATTTGGAATCCCCCACTATCACAAACACAAAAATAAATATCTTGATTTTATCTGGCATGATTACTAATCTCTCTTATATCAAAGTCCACAAAATTCAATTAAATTAAGTTTGAGCATAGAGAATTGATATTGTTATTTACTTAAACCAAGCACATCCTTTCACAATAAAATGATTATATTTGTAATTTCCATGCTACGCCACATAGTAGCAGTGGTTCTTGAGCAAAAAGTTTTCCTTGCTATCCTATCATGCACATGGTCTAGAATCTTTGAGAATTGACAAAAGGACAAGCTCACCCCTACCCGGAATAAAAATCCCTTGCTCTACAGCTAATTCGAGCAAGTATCCCTAGTATAGTAAGAAAAGAAAATTTCAAAAAAAAGAGAAAAAGAAACAAGTTATTTCAACATTATCTCAAATATCAAGCCAAAATACAAAAATACAAAAAAAAAAAAAACAAAAAATAGAGAGAAAAAGAAAAGCAAAAGCAAAGAAAATGAAAAAAACAAAAGCAAAAGCAATAAAACCCCTTTCCCTACCCATTGAAAAGAAAATAAGGGTTGATGAGTTTGAATCCCTAGAATTCTCAATTATTCGAAAACTGTGAGGTAAGCCCCATAACAGGTGGTTTGTGCCCAACCCGCTTGGCCTTGGGTAATCCCTCGTGTGGTGATATGTTTGTCACATTAGCGGCCTTATTTTGTATAGACCTATGTTTGCTTCTGGATTAGCTAGCTCTTGATAACCCGACCTACATAGTAGTCTGGTATGGTTATATGCATCTAAATCATGGTTAACGAACACTTATTTGGTTCATTCAAATCACTTGTATCATAGTATCTTGCTCAAACCTGGTCAATGAACAATGCAATTGGACACACATTTTATCTTTGAGATATTTTGTGTATCATTATGATAAATCAAGATTGGTAATAAACTCACATACGCACATGGGATTCCTTATAAATCTAACTTTTGTCTTTAAGATACTTTGAAATATTTCTGCAAATTGTTTGGAGTATATTCATTTTCTTCTTTAAAGAACAGTTTTTTAGTATAAAGAAAACTACATGCATTATCAAAAATCAAAATCATTTTTAAAAACATGCAATAAAGTTACATTTATATATAAATTTTGACTTTCGCGATGATGGTATAGTTCCAAAACCAAAATTGGAATT
The DNA here is from genome assembly GCA_028583015.1 of Wollemia nobilis. NCBI lineage: Eukaryota > Viridiplantae > Streptophyta > Pinopsida > Araucariales > Araucariaceae > Wollemia > Wollemia nobilis. Next base: position 12,481,612 of record JAQPPZ010016436.1, on the reverse strand, counting down.
TTATGCCTAGCACAAGTCCTCATCTTCATATTTTTAGTTTATTTTCAAAAACTAAAAAATCAACCATGCAACTATTATATTATTTTCTTCTTTGGATTTCGCGATGATGGTATAAGTCTATACCTAAATATTCTATGCCTAGCACAAACCATTGTACCAATTTTATTTTCCATTTATTCAAAATCATAAAAAAATATGACTTAAATCATTATGTTACACAATTATACTTTAAAACAAAACAAACACTTACTCTATTTTCATGTCATTATGTCAAACTTCAATTTTGCAATGATGGTATAATTCCTAGGGAATTATCCAAAAAATTTATCACACTTAGGAATTTATGCCTAGCAAAAGTCATTTTAAAATATTTCATGCATAATTTTTTCATGGAAATCTGAAAACAAATCATTATCATCATCATCATCATTTGCATCATCACACCAAAGTCTTAAGACAGTCTCTTAAGCACTCTTTTACTTTTAACAATATTTTTATACTGGGATTAGCTTGACGACCGAGTGAGCGGTGACTCCATGAAATGGTCTATAATAGTGACAATGTCCTTTGAAATTATTGTTAAAAGTCCTCTTTTATTTTTATCAAATTATCACATCACAAACAACCAATTTGTTTACATCAAATTATTTCATTTAAATTTTAAAAAGCATGACATTCAAACCATAATATTTCCAACCAACATAATTACATGAATCATCCAATCAATCACATCAAAAACATTAAAGCACCATATATAAGACAAGTCATATGATCAAAAATAAAAATATCATATATATATATATATATATATATATATATATATATATATATATATATATATATATATATATATATATATATATATATATATATATCCACAATATATGTACATCATATCAAAACTGGATTGGTATGCCATAATCTACATCTTGGCATACTCAATCCTCTCAAATCATGTAATCAGTCTATACAGTGCAGTAGCCTAGCCTCGAGAACCCCTCAAGCTCTCAGCCTCATATCCTCCCCAACCCTAAGGTGGACGAGGTGGCCCCATCGCAGTATGTGTGGTACTGCGAGTCCTAGTCATTGATCGAGATGAAGTCCTCATCGACCCAACCCTGATCGAATTTGCAATGTTAGCTGGCAGTTGTACCCTCTGGCCCTCTGGCACCATCTGGAAGTAGATACCTTGATAGAATGCGGTCTGAGCAATCGACCGTGCCAGCTCCTGAGCGCTCGTTTCTTTGCTCTGTGCTCTGAGGCGTGCAACCTCATCTCTGAGTTGTGTAGCCTTAGCTTGATGGCATGCAACCTCATCATGTAGAGTCTACACCTGTGCCTGGAGACGGACAATATCCACCCGTAGAGTAGCCATCTCACTACTCTCTCCTATGTCCACACACTTGCCCTTATCGGGCGATGGTGGCATCTCTCTCCATGGAGAATGGGGTCTCTCCTCCCTCCTCTCCTATTGCCATGGCCTCTGCTAAGCCTGTGGTCTCCTCTGCTCTCTCCCTCCATGACCCTATGTGACCTCAATGGCCACTTGGTGCCACCTCCCCATTCGACGCACAACTACGTGAATCAGACCCTGAGCCCTCGTCATCCGAGGAGGGCGGATGCCTGTGTACTAGGCATCGTAGCCGTCGGCTACCCTTGCGTCATCCCCATCCACTGGCTAAATGGGGGCATCATCTACATCTTGACTCTAGAAGCACTACATATTTGGAGCCCCGCTAACTATAGTGTTATCCCGGATGGTCCGAGAAAAATTGTAGTCTCTAAGAGATGGGATCCCCTGTTGTAGACCGAACTATCTCAAAACTTGATCGTAGCAGTGGAGCTCCACCTCTCCTCTCTCCATCCTCAGCCAGTAGGTTTGCCTAATGTGAGCCAGCTCCTATTCATCGTTGGCCCACCCTAGATGATCTCTCCATGGCCTCTAGGTGATCTAGTCGGAGACAAGGTCATCAAGTAGTCTTCGGGACATTGGCAGATCTATCCGCCACTGTGACCCTCTCTAAAGCCACCAATAGAAATCTCGGGGCCTCTCCCCATCAATCCCTATCAGTGGGAGCCCTACCGGTCTCCGCATCGCAATGTGCTCCCAGCACCAAACCTATAGTAGTGATGTCATAACTAGACATCGACCGCCCTTGTATACAACCCCATGTAGGATCCTATACAATCGACATAGTACATAACTTCCCCAAGCAAACCTATATCCGTGGTCTCTCATGTCGCAGACCACATTTGTTAGTAGCCATGGTACTCTGCATCCACTCTGATGGCATAGCAGCAGACCACCTACAACCCCAGCCAAAACCTATGTTAGTCTAGATGCCCCAGGCATCTGGCGTAGCGACTCGATGTTCACTCCACCCTTCTCCAGGGCAAAGCTCGGATCTCTACACAGTTGCATCATCGCATGGCCCTGATTGGCTTTAGGAGTTATCAATCATCCTTGTATGGCTGTCATCTCCCTTGTCAATAATTGAACATAGGAAGAACCCGAATACCACCTCTCTACCAGGGCTGTTAATAGCCCCATATCTATAGAAACCTGTGGCATCTCTGCCACATGCTGCATGCTGACTTGTGCCAACTGATCTCACTCTGCCTGAGATAGAGCAGCAAAGCCATCCCTCAACCCGTCGTATTTCCATTCTCTGCTCTCTAGTAATCCTCTCTGCAACATAAACAACAAAACAATAAAAATCATTAATAAAACAGTGATTAAAAATACAAGTAAAATAAGTTCACTTTCACAAATGATGATATCGTCCACCATTGGACGATATCGTCCCAAATTTGAGCAATTTTGTCTTCGATTTTGCAAGCCGAAATCGTCCCCATTTCGTCGATTTCGCCCTTGGATGAAATCGGCAATATCGAGACGATTTCGACGAAATCAAGATGATTTCATCCCGACGACGTCGATGGCCCAAAAATGGCTGCGATGCTCAAAAATCATCAAACTTTAATCTACAAAACATAGAAAATCAAATTTCAAGCATTCTAAACTAAGTTTAGACCCTTACCCGTAGCTCGCGCCGGACCTCTGTCGATCTGTGTGCTATCTCGACCATCTTGTCTGCAGAGCTCTAGAAAACAATAAAAATGAACAGTAACAATGAATTAGGGTTTTTTCCTATTTTTCTTAATTTTATTAAAAAAAAATTAAAAACATTTTATTTTTTTGCTTTTCTGCGTTTTTACCTCAAACGTTCGATTTGGGTAAAAACACGGAGGGGGCATCATAGTAAGCTGTCGTATGATTCGACCAAGAATTGTCGCCTAAAAATGGGAATAATTTTTGCTTTCTCATAGATCGAGAAGAACTCATCTTTAACGCATTTTCTTCGGAAAATTCGCTAAAGAGGGGGCAAAATGTAGCACCCTAAAATTGGCACAGTAAAACTTAGCAATAATCAAAATTACCTTAGTAATAATTCAAATTCAAATTCAACCCCCAAAACCGCTCCCAAACCGTCGTTTAACCCGTTTCCTTGTTTTCCACGCCATTTTTAGGATTTGTTGTGACCGTTGGACGATATCGTCGTCGATAAGACGATATCGCCTCATATTGGATGATTTCGTTTGGACTGGGACGTCTAGACGATCTTGTCCCAAAACTAATTTTTTATAATTAGCTTGTGTTTCAACAGCTTCTCTAACTCGGGTAGAGACACGTCTACACCGTTAGAGACCTCCCCCATTGGAGATCTTCCAAATTAGGATGATCTCCAACCTCCCAAATTCCCTCCTAAGTCTATTTAAACCTTAGGACCGCCCCTTGACTTTCCCCTGGCTGGATTTTTTGTAACTTGACCTTTACACACATTAGAACACCCTGGATTACCATCTGCACTTGTCCTATCCAAATTTTGTTACAGGAACCTTGTTATTCTTCAGCCGAAGCAAGCTCAGGTCGTCGCAGACGATCCTGTCCAATTCAAGATGATTTCATACCAATACAAGACGATTTCGACTGTAGTCAACATTAGGGGCAATCAGTGCCCAGAGTTTGCATTTTCTCCACTCTTTTCTGTTGCATTATTCTACATTTAGTTAATTCTATGGTTATTCCTTATTACTCTGCATTTTGGAGTTCATCCATATAGTTTTAATGCATGATAAAATCATAATTTGTCATTAAATAATTGAAATACACTCATATTTTGTTTATAATTATTCGTCTAATATTATTGTTGTCATTCTGCATCATTGCCCTCTGTTTGTATTGATGCATTTTTTGCATTTTGTATCTATTTCTCTGTTTGCAGGTCTCTGACGAATTCGTCTGATGAATTCGTCAGATCTCAGATGATCCTGTCAGATCAGAGACGATCATGTCAAATTCTAGATGATCTGGACTGCTTCAAAAATTAGAATATCCATCAGACATCCGGGACCAGGTATGGATTTCTTCCATTAGTTTACTCTTTGTGTTTTCTGTTAAATCTGTTTTCTGTATTTAAATTTGCATTTTCATATAGAATAACTTAGATTCATCTGGCCAAACCTAGGACTTGGATGTTTAAAGCTAAAATTGAACACATTAAACTCATTCCCAACCTAGGCGTGGAAACTGCCACTAAACGTTTCCTGGTGAACCCCACCATCCATCAAAAAATCACCTTAATATCCCTCCCCTGAGATGCGGGACCTTCCAAAGGCCTCTCAGTCCGAGGTATTGTCCCATCCTTTTCCCATCCTCCTTTCGAGCACGGATCCTTTAGCTTGAAAGTAAGGATGTGAAAATTTTGGAGCGATACAAATACTAATTGCCTCAAAAAAAGGTTACTAGTGAGCTAGATAGTAGAAGATATAGTAACAAGTACACTAAGATCCCTAAACTAACCATAAAAAATTAAGGTCATACATGTGTATAGAGAAGGAAATAAGGTGGTAAATTGGCTAGATAATTTGGGGGCTCTTAGAGAGGAATATAAACGATGAACATCACCAGGTGAGATCCACCCAAATGTACTTTAGTTAGTCCTAAAGTCGGAAGGATATATAGAAAGTTAATTCACTAGGTAAAGTTGTAAATAAGACAAATTAGGGACTCCTCATAGCTATAAATATAAATACGCTAGAAATACATGTAAATGTATAAATTTTTTAAACAAGGTAGTATGTTGTTTTGAATGTCCTATAGCCTTCAGAAACAAGGCATTTTGGTTGGTAAGGATAGATATGCTAGTCTAGGAATATAAAAGGCTTTTGGCCCTTTCAAAAACCCAAATTTTATCCTAATCAAAAAATATTTTTGTCTTGTGCTTGAAAATAATACAATATATAAGAGTGTAATGGTAATTTGTTTGTCATATAATTTTTTAATGAATTTTTTTAATAGATGTTGACATTATGCTACATTTAATGTTAAAAAAATACATTATGAATTTGTTTGATATCTTAATTTTAAAATAAATGCACGTTTAAGGTTACAAAGTGTATGGGCTAATTTAAATTGCAATTTTTCTAGGATAGATGGCAACTAGAGTGCAATGCTATAAGAGGTCTTATAAGTCTTATTGAATGTATAAAATATAAGAATATTAGCTTAATACATAATTTATCTTTATTATAATTAAATGTTAAGATCTATTTGGAAAAAACAATTTATAGTAAAAAATATATAGACCAAATAAAAATCAAACCCATGTGATGACAAAGAGAATGCAAATCTATAGGAAAAATATGCCAAAAGAGTGAAGATAGGAACCCTAGAATTTAGGAGCTAAAAGGTTTTTTTTTAAAGCATAAAGAGTACAATGAGAAACAAATGTTAAAATGTTGATGGAGTAATGTCATCCACAACCAAAGGGGTATTTAATTGCCTATTTTTCCATACATGAATTACCATTTAATATTATTATTTTGAGTAAATAATTCCTTATTGAATTCCTAAAGTTTATTTCCCAAGATATTTTATCCCTATTAATGTTTGATCTCCTATTTTATTTATGATATATTTTAAATCTAATCATATAGTATTGTATTTCAAATTTGAGTGTAGAATAACTCATATTTTTCTATTTTTTTTCTAGTTTTGTTGTAGTAATATTATAAATAGAGCATAAGTAGGAACAAAACCTAAATTTCAAACTAACAAAAAATTATAGTACTTTTGTGAGATTCCTTTTAACTTAAATTATAGATTATATTTGCATGAAAGCATGATTTCTTACTCTTCTAGTGACATGAATAACTCTAATAAATGTACAATAAAATATGAGGAGTTAAAATTTAAGCTCTTATAATCCTAAGAGCTAGAGCAATTATTTACCATGCAATCCTAAATCTAATAACATAAGGTAAGGATCCATGGGTGATAGCCACAATAGAAAAGTTAAGCATAGGATGAAAATTAAAAATATTAAATTCAAAGGTATTGCTATAGGTAAGAAGCTAGATACCTTCATTCAAAAGAAGAATTTTTAAAAGAAAAAAAAAACTACTAGATTTTAAAATGAACATTGAATTGATTCAAATTATGTTATTAGTCTAAGACTTCTATTAAACAAAGGTAACTTCATAGGATGAACAAATACATTAATATTTAATTAGGGAAGACATAATCAGTAAAATTTTGAGGAATAAGTTCCTCCCAATAGGGACGTATGAGTTACATTAGAAACTTTGGACATAAATAAAGCCATGGATAAACCTAAGTATGCTATTGGTACAAATATTTTGATATCAAGAATCAAAATATTGTTATTGGCCTCATAGATCATATTTTTTATAAGAACCTATATAATTGAAAAACGTCATAGGTGTATTGTGATATTTCATTCAATAAAATTGTTATTGTTGGAAGCATGTTTTAAAAGATATTCCATAAGTATAAGATGTACAAAATATTCTCAAATAAATGATGCTCTTTCTAGATGATCTTGAAAAGGTATAAGGTGAGTTTTTAACAACTATACCGAATGATATCAAATTTATATAAAATTTTATAGTAACATATCACTATCTACAAAAATGTTTGAAACTTATTTTTAGCATAAAATTTTATCATTTGAATACTTAGTTATTGCATAAAATAAATTAGATTATCAAAATAATATATTTACTATAAATTAATTTTAGTAGATTTTTTGCAAGCCAACTCATTACACTCTTTAAATTCATATAAAAGCTTATTGAATGCATGAGAATGGAGGAATAAATCTAAAATATAAGGGAAACATATTTCTTATATAAAATTAGAAGAGTTTGTTCTTTTTCATAGATGCTTCATGCCATGTATATACCCTAAACAAAAATTGTTCTAGTAAGAGCATTCCATACTCTAAAACATGGAAAAGAAAATGGGAGTTGAAGGATGAAAAGTAAATAAATTGACTTACATTGAAATTGTGTCTAGGCAAATGACAATTTGAGTAAAATATCATAATTAAATGTGCATGATATATATAGATAGATATATATAAAACTAGATGGAAATCCAAGAGACTATAAAGAGATCATCGTGAGATGTGCAGATTAAATTATGCATACTCCGTGTTGGATTAGATTGAGATTCCTTAAATATCGGAACTAGCTGGAAAGATTTTGAGCATATCGCTGGTTCCAAATATTTGATGAGGTGTTAAGATCTTTGTGAGGCTTGTCCGGTGGGAAGCAGGGAGCAAGCAAACGTTTCTCTCCACATTTCTTCGTAATATCTTGTAAGCTTCGACCCCTAGACTTGTTTGAGTCAACCAATGTGTGATAACACCCTAAATTGACAATGTGGAGAGAAGTTTACCTCGTTTTTCACATGTTATTGTCCGCAAAGTCTGCAGTTTGAAGGTAAGGTCGTCCACCATGAATCACGAAAATTACGCACGAGGAAGTTTACCTCTTTGTCGGAGAGAATCTATAATCTATAGTCAGGTTCATTTCTCCACGCTAAAACATATTGTAGACGATGACGTAGCTTTGATGATGTCATGTTCTGATACAACGTGCCTGGACAATTGTAATTCTTTTGACATAAATGCCCCATAAGAGGGAAAGAGAGTCTAACTACCGAATAATATTTATTGAGATGTTACCTGCCAATACTCATAAGAGAGTAAAAATTGCAGCGTGGAACGTGCTGCGCAGCTATCAAATGAAGCACGTTGTAAGGATGATATCAACTACTTTAAAGACGCAGGTGTTATCCATCGATGCTTTCATTTCTGTTTGTACAGAAAGCTACTGCTTATAAAATTGGACCTATGCAAGAATGTGTTCTATGCAGCCCTCTAGCTAACTTTCTATGCAGGCGCTGCTGAAAAAGTTGCAGAAGCATATGCAGGAAGCTTCTTTTCAGGTTAACATTTTGTCTACGTGCTTTATAAAATTGCTGGAAACCACCCGCCCCCTGTAAAATACAAACTTTATAGCTTTATGGGAGACCCTGTTGTAAACATGTATTTACATGTTAGAAGTGTCTTTGCTGATTAATCCTTCCGCGAAAGTCGTTGCCACTGGAGAGAAAACAGAGATGGACATTGTGGTCCCAGGTGGAGCCCATGGTTCCATCAAACTTCGAAAACAATCCAACTGTATTAATTAGAATCGAATTACGTCTCAAATTTTTCTTTCCTCAAAGTTAATGTTTTCTTTTGGTTGGCGGCTAGTGATAATTTGTAGAAAAGGAAATTGGTTATTCGCAATAGATGTTACCTGTTTGGTAGTCCTCAAATATCATCTGTGCACTTGTTTGATTGTCCCTGTCTTCTCCTAGTTTCTCAGGATCGTTGGTGTACACTTGATCATTTAACGGAGGTCTTCCTTTTTATCTTCACGTTTCCGGTTTTTTTGGTCCTTTGGTTTATCTCATGTTTGGTGGCGTATATGGAAGGAGAGGAATTATAGAGCCTTTAAAAATATCTCCCATCCAGTTAAATTCATGGAACTTTGAGCTTTTGCTGTCATTGTTTAAAATGCTGGATGCAATTTCTTTAGATAAGGTCACTTTCCGAAGAGTTGGCAGTAAAGTCATTTCTTGGATTTAGAGATTATTCTCCCAATCATGGCCCTAAGTTCCTGTCAAACATACTACTATTTCGGAACCTCTTCCTCCTGGCTGGATTGAAGTTAAATTTCCATGGAGCTTTTAAAGGGAATTTGGGACGAGTCAGTGCGGGCGATTGATTAAAGACTCTAATACGAGGATTTTGTTAGCTTTTGCTAAAAATTTAGATTTTCAAGGGGTTTGTCAACTAAAAATTTTGAATGACAAGAAGATAATTATTGAAGGGGATTCCCTCAATACCATTAATATGATTAAAGATGTTCAGGTCCTTCTTGGATGATTACGAACCAAAGACGGATTTTAACCCTCGAAGAGGTTGAGATTAAGCATGTTTACAAGGAGGAAAATAGATGGACGGATTTTTTAGCAAATTTGGGACTTCTATAAGAAAGATGCACAATTTGATAGATGCACAATTTGATAGGAGGATTTTCGAAATGGATTGAATCAAATAGAAAATGATATTCTCCTTGGAAAATTTACTAAAAGCAATGTGCCTAAGCTATGGCCGAATTTTGAATTTGAATTATAGAAGAATTTGCGCCACAGAGTTGTAGCTGTTGTTGTTGGACGTCCTTTCTGTTGTTGTTGGACGTCCTTTCTGGGGGATTCTGTTTGACTATGTTTTTTTCGATAGGTATAGTCTATTGCGTGAAACATGATGTCTTTTTTGGATTCTAGTTGTTGATAATGAAAGCTCTAGTGTATTGATGGTTTTAGTTTAGGTTTGTCCTACTCAACTAACTATTACTTTGTTGTTTGTTTGTTTCATAAATCATTTTTAATTTGCGATGTTAATCGCTATACAACTAATTAATTGATCCACCTTATATTAGGGTCGTCTTCTGACAGTCGAAATACGTTTCAAATTTGTATTCACTATTCAGACGTCGTCCCTGACCGCTACCATTTCTCTTTATCCCTGATTGTTATAACAACCACATATACGCACATGTATAACTTTATCAGCCTAAGAATGGAAACCGCCGGAAAATCTTTGGAAATATCAAAATATGTAGAGCATGCGAACAGTTTTAGCAACTTTTGTCGCTTGTTATTAAATTTGAACATTTTAGGGTAGATACATGTGACTATCTATCATTATATATCTCAACCCTCCTCTAAATTTATTAAATTTGAAACTTTTTGTCTATTTCCTTCTCTTTTATTATTTTTACTCATCAAAGTTTTATGCTGTTATAAACTTTTTTTTATTCTTATCATGGACAAATTCTAACGGTCTGAAAGATTTACGAATGGACATTTTACGATATTTTTATTTTTTAATTAAAAAAAACTTTTATTAACTAGGGAAAAAAATTATTACCATAATAGAAATATTAGTATAAAGTGAGCTTCCTCAAAAAAAGCTATAGAAATTTTTAGGGTATATTTAGAGTGAACAAAAACTCTTAGATAATAATGATATTCCAAGAGGCCCGAATAGGGGCATTTTAGATCTTTTTAGATAGACAGAAGCTGTTTATTTAAAATAAAGATTAAAGAATTAACAAAATAATATTGAAAATAATTTTTGTAATTGTTAGAAAAAGAAAAATGAGTAACAAAGTACCTCAAATGAATGTTTTTTATAATTTAAATCAAGATCAAATATTACTATTTTGGTATTATATAAAACCAATCATAACCTGATTTATAAATTCACATATGATTTATAAATTCATAGGTATTCTTCTACCCTTGAATTTATAAATCATATTCTTCTATGAATTTATAAATAATAAATATTTTATTATTAACTTTTCTTCACTAACCAATAGAAATAAGACATTTTAATTAAAAAAAAAAAAAACCATGGCCTGATAGGATTAAATGTGCACGACATTTAAAAATATAAAAATAAATATTAAACTCGAGGGAAACATAAGAGACTATAAAGAGATCATCGTGAGATCTTCTCAGAAAACATTTTTTGAAAAATAAATATTGGAATTCAACTGGAAAGATTTTGAGCATATTGCTGGTTCGAAATATTTCATGAGGTGTTAAGATCTTCGTGGGCTTGTCCGGTGGAAAACAGAGAGCAATCAAACGTCTCTCTCCACATTATTATCTTCGTAATATCTTGCAATTCAGATTTATTTATTTATTAATTACTCGTTTTTCACATGTTATCAGTGAGGTCGTACGCAAAGTCTAAAGTTTGAAGGGAAGGTCGTCCACCATGAATCACGAAAATTACACACGAGGAAGTTTACCTCTTTGGAGGAGAGAATCTATAATCTATAGTCATGTTCATTTCTCCACGCTAAAACATATTGTAGACGATGACGTAGTTTTGATGATGCCATGTTCTGATTCAGCGCACCTGGACAATTGTAAGTCTTTTGACATAAATGTCCCATTTGAGGGAAAGAGAGTCTACCGACCGTATAATATTTATTGAGATGTTACCTGCCAATACTCATAAGAGAGTAAAAATTGCAGCGTGGAACGTGCTGCGCAGCTATCATATGAAGCACGTTGTAAGGATGATATCAACTACTTTAAACACGCAGGTGTTATCCATCGATGCTTTAATTTGGGCGGGCTTGTACAGAAAGCGACTACTTATGAAATTGACCTATGTCACAATGTGTTCCATGAGCTAAATTTCTATGCAGGCGCTCCTGAAAAAGCTGAAAAAGTTGCAGAAGCATATGCAGGAAGCTTCATTTCTTGTTAATATTTCGTCAATTCGTGAACCGTGTTTTATAAAATTGCTGGAAACCACCCGCCCCCTGTGAAATACAAACTATAATGCTTTATAGGGGACCCGTTGTAGACATGTATTTACATTCTGGTCCCATGTGGAGCCCATGGTTCCATCAAACATCGAAACCAACGTTTTATGTCAGTCGAATTACGTTTCAAATTTGTATTCAGATTATTATCACATGCTCACATGCACATGTACGTACATGTATGACTTTATCAGCCTATTGGAAAAAAATGGGTGACATCAAAATCCCGAGAGCATGCGAACGGTTTTACCAACTCTTGTTGCGTGTTATTAATTTTGAACATTTTACATTAGATACATGTGACTATCTATTGTTATATATCAACCCTCCTCTAAATTTATTAAATTTGAAATCCTTTTATTCTTTTATTATTACTCATCAAAGTTTTACGGTGTGATAAACTTTTTTTTTATTCATATTAATGGATAATGTTTTGGAAAAATTCTAACGGTCTGGATATTTTTTATTTTTTTATTTTTTTTAAATTAAAAAAATAAATAAAACAAAACTTTTATTAAGATAATAGAAATATAGAGCTTTCTTCAAAAAGCTATAGGAATTTTGAGGGTGTATTTAAGATTGAAGAAAAATTTTCAGATGAGAATGCTATCCCAAGAGAACCTAATAGGGGCATCTCTAGATCCCTTTTTATATAGGTGGAGTTTTTTTATAAATATGTGGAAGGAAAAACCTAAAACAAAGACTAAAGAAGCAAAAGAAACAACATTGCAAAAGATTTTTATGGTTGATAGAAAAAATCAATGAGCAAGAAGGTACCTCAAAGGGTAAATGGATGTTTTCCATAGTTTGAATCAAGACCAAAGATCAGTCATTGGGCAAAGTACATTAGAATAAATGGTCATATATAGAACCAATCATTGACCTAATTTACAAATTTACAGGTTTTCATCCTACTTTGAACTTCTTGCATTCGTGGGTTTGTCACAACTAGGAGTCTCTTGGTGACTATTCCTTGTGGTTTATCAATAATAGATATTTTATTTTTAGTTTTTCGTCACTAGCCAATAGAAATAAGACATTCAAATAAAAAAGAGAAACAATGGCTAGATAAAATTATTTATCCAACCCTAGAGAGTGGAATTTGATCCTCGAATTGATCTCATTGTTGTCTCAATTTGGGTATGATTATATGTACTTCCAATGGAGTTCTAGAGTGAGGAGGTATTAGAAAATATAGGTAACTTCCTTGGAAGGTATTTGGGTGTCTCTAGAGACATTATAGAAGGAAACACAATAGTTTATGCTTAAATATGTGTTGAAATGGATCTTAGCCAACCTCTTCTAGCAGAGTTGGAACTCAAATTTTTAGGACTATGTTAGATTCAACAACTTGATTATGAAGTGTTTCCCTTCAAATATTGAGTTTACCACAAATATGAACATTTAGACCAGTCCTACCCAAATATTATGATCATAGAAATGGAGGCCCCTATAGAAATGTTGAATCCTCCTAAGAAGGGTAACACTATAGACATTAAAGGAGAAGCTAATACTTCTCAGGTAGTAGCAAAGGGAGATAGTTTTGAATAACATAAAATAAGGAGGTAAAGGAAAAAGGAAGGCAATGAGCAAACCTAACCCAAGCCCCAAAATAAGTATGAGATATTCAAGATACTAGTGGAACAAGAAGAAGAAGAGCTTATGAAAGAAGTGGATGAGAATAACAAGAATAGTAAGACTCATTTTTATGTCATTCCTTTAGTAGTAGTAGTAGAGTGCAATGAGTTACCATAGCTAGATATGATAGAGGTATTGATAATGCATAACTAGGAGCAATAAATAGTAAGTGAGTTACCATGGCCATAGATGGTAAGGGTATTCATAGTTCATAACCAAGAGAAACCAATGGTAAATGATGTTATGATGGATGTGGTAAAAAAGAATAGAGAGAAGCCAACTCTAGGGATCAACCAAGTGGAGAATATATCATAGAATAACAACTATTAGAAAGAGGGTAGAAAATCAAACAAGGAATTAATAGCATCCCAAGAAGATAAAATAGTCATTGGGGGAGCGATGAGGATAGTAGATGTTGGACATTTTGAGTCCCTAAGCTAAAATGTTGTCATTGATGTCAAAAGAGAATTTAATATCAAAATGATCTATGAAGGGTTTTTGTGAAAAGCAAGGAAGAAAAAATAAAATATTTTATTTAAAACCATGGACAACAGATTTGATATAGGCTTTTATTAAAACCCAATTTGGGCTTTCGTTTCATCGAAAAAGGTGCCCCGGTGATGGAGTTATTTGAGTTTTAATATTTGCTTTAAATTTTAATTATTTAAAATTTAAATTCAAATTTAAATTTAAATGTAAATTTTCCCGTCGACGTCATAAAGCAAACATAAATTCATATTTTCGTTGATGTCTTCGAAGTGTTTTAAACACTATATAAAGGGGTGGTAAATAAATCAAAATTTTATCCTTGCTCTTGTGATAAATGTTTGGCATTCAAATAAGTCTATGAGCTCGTGTGAATTTTGAGAAGAGAAGCAGGAAATAAAATTACAGCACTTGGAAAGTCAAATCATGGTGGGAAGTGTGGTGCATTGGCAAATTGTTTTGGCTAAGGGACAAGGCAACGCAAACACCAGGGATCGAATCCCTTGGACGACGTTTCATAAGGCATGTGGAAAATGCTTTGGCACTTTATCTTTTGCAGAAGGTGGAGGAAGGTTTAAGGCACTTTGGACATTTACCTTTCAATGAGCGCCTAGCTTGTGTGGAATCTTAGCCACGGTGAAGACGCCCGTAGTGTGGCAAGTCGGGGGTTCGAATCCCCTTGAGGAGGTAATTACGTTTTGCATTAAATAATTTTTATTAGCCCTAAAGTTTGGAGTTATAAGGTAGTTAATGGAAATTAAAGTTTGTTATTAGGGCTGTGATAATTATTGCAAAGCTTAATTGATTTATTTGATGGTTATGGAGAATTAATTTTAGGAGAAATAAGGAGTTGTTTTTTAAAAGAAATTTTGAGAGGTTTATTATTTTTTATAAGGGTTTTAATAAAAGGGACTTTGGTGGATGTGTTTATTAACTTGGAGTAAAAAGCATGTAATTTGAATAATGCTTTATTTTGTGATTATTTGAAGTCCATTAACCCATATTTAGATTGGAAAGGAAAGTTGTGTTTAAGTGTGGCAGATTTTATGGACAACTTATTGGCATTAAAAAGGTATGGGCACATTCTCCTATTGATTGATTATGATGGTTGATTTTTGAAATATCATTGGGGAGAAAAGGACTGATTGTGGTTTCCTTTGAGAAAATAATTTGTTGAATGCTTCAAGGTTTTCTGGTTTGTGAGTTGTATTTAAACCTTGTTTTATTAGCATTGTTGTTGAAGCCCATTTATGGTGAAATGAACTTGAACTTGACTTAGAAAAGAACATGAGTATAATTACTATGTGAGACTTGTTCTTGAGCATTTTTGGAAAAATTTTGAGTTGGTTAATACATGCTTGGACTAGGGTTTGTGAAAAATGATTGTTCCTTGAGGTGATTGGTTGAGTTGAGTTGGTTAATACATGTTTGGAATAGGGTTTGTGAGAAAGGGTTGTTCCTTAAGGTGATTGATTTAGTAGAGTTGATTAATCCTATTCAATTGGATGCATGTGGTTGTTCAAGTTCCTAGAAACAAACTATTCAATATTCTGATTTCAGTTGAGATTGAGGTTTATTTGAGTTGAGATTGAGATCTGAGTATAGAACATATAGAGTCTATAACAATTTTCTTAATGCTTCTATTGAGTTGAGATTAGGATTTGATTATAGAACATATAGAGTCTCTAACAATTCTCTTTATGGTTCTATGCGATTGATTTGAGATATTGATTATACATTGAGCTTAGAACATATTGAGTCTCTAACAATTCTCTTTATGATTCTATGTGATTGAGACAAGTCTTTGAGAAGACTTGTGGATTGTTTTGAGTTAAGATTTTGTGAAAGCTTGTTATGCATATTTGAGCAAGTCCTAGAGAGGACTTATTGAGAAGATTTGAGCAAGTCCTAGAGACGGCTTATTGAGAAAATTTGAGCAAGTCCTAGAGAGGAATTATTGAGTAGATTTGACCAAGTCCTAAAGAGGACTTGTTGAGTAGATTTGAGCAATTCGTAGAGAGGACTTACAGATTTGAGCAAGTCCTATAGAGGACTTATTGAGCATATTTTAACAAGTCCTACAGAGGATTTGTTGAGCACATTTAGACAAGTTCTATGTGAACTTGTTGAGCATATTTGGATATGTTTTGTGTGAGCTTGTTGAGCAGATTTGGATAGGTTTTGTGTGAACCTATTGAGCAATTTTGGACAAATATGTGTGAACTCATTGAGTAGATTTGGACAGGTTTTGTGTGAACCTGTTAAGCATATTGTAGTAGGTTCTAAGTGAACCTATTGAGCAAAATTGTAATAGACCGACTGTACTGTGTTTAGTGCAAGAGATTAAGCAGAACTGTGCTAGACCAACTGAACTATGTTTGGTACAATATTGAGATAGAGCTTTGGAGGTGACAGAGTATAGAGGATAGAGTCGTAGTGGATAGAGATCCGACAGCCAGTACAATTGAAGATAAATATGAGTGAGGAGTATTCAAGTGGAGAGATATCCACAAGTCAGTGTAGTAGAGAGACACAGTCTTCTAGAAGATCACTAGCTAGAGAAGAAGGGGAAAGAGTTATCCTGTGGAAGAGATTCATGAACTTAATATTTAGGGGATCAATATCACCTTTGGACCGAGGTCCATAAACATTGTAATTTGGGAAATATTCCCAATATATTATTTGATAAATATTTAGAAGAAATATTTTCTCTGTGGAGGTAGCCCACATTGGGTGAACCACATTAAAATGGTGTCTCTCATGTGTGTGATGTTTTGTGTGATGTTTATGGTTTCATTAATGCTTATGCTTCTATTTGGAAAAAAGTTTTATGTTATACTATTTTTTTTTTTTGGTTATAGATGAATTGGTTACAATCACAAATTTTTAGTAACTATCAGCACAGCTGATAGGGTTCAAACTATCAGCGAAGGCTTCCAACACAACCACCATCTCATTAATGGTAACCCGGCATGAGATGGGGACCGTTGGATGCATAGGGTTCGCACCGTCTTCGTCAATCTGGTTCAAACATGTGGCATGAAGGTAGAGGGACCGTCGAACAAGCAGGAAATAGATCACCGTCTTCAGACAAGTGCAACATGCAGAGGAGTTGGATCGGGCTACTGGCTATGCATGGGCATGCCCATGGAATTGGAACCTAGGTCTCTTCTCAGTAAGTGCCCCAACTTACCAATCCACCTAGACCCATGGATTTTTATGTTATACTATTCACCCCCCCTCAGTATAAGCACATGTTATTCAACAGACTCTTATTGATCTCAATGTAATCAATGATTATACAATAATAAAATATTAGGGGTTTAAACAATAGAACCCATCAATATGTTGTATAAATATTCTCGAAGAAAAGTAAACATTTTTTTTTGCTTATCTAGGAGACTAAATTTTCATTGAATTTTACGTATAATAAAGTAAATATACTTTGGAGGGATGTTGGTCATATGAAAGTAGCTATCCAAGGGGGATCAGGTGGATAGCTACCTTTTGGAACTCTCTTGAATGGATGAATATAGAGCATATAGTTTGGACGGGTGTCTTCACATCCCACTTTAAGAACGATGTGACAGCTGAGTAGGTTTTAGTCATAAATATTTATAGGACTAAAAACCTATATGGACAGATTCAATAATGGAATATGGTGCATAATGTGAGTTTTGATGGATGAGCTAGATTGGAATATTATTTGGGATTTTAATGCTAAAACATCATCTAAATATCAAGAATAGGGAATTCCAATTAGACTCAGGAGATTCACTCATGATTGCTCATATCCATGCATTACACTTCGTAGATATTAAATGCCCTAGAACTAGTTATAATTAGAATTACAAGAGGATGAATCCACATAGCAGAAAGGTGAATTCATATTATTTTTGAGTTTTTGAGGAGGAATTTGTGAAGTGGAATCTAAAATTTAAGATTTTTAACGATCAAGTCTTATATTACTTTCATGTTCTATTGGAGGAGGGATTAGGATAGGGCAACACCAAAAATTATTTATATTTATAAACTTATTGTTACAAAATAACTTTAGAAGAAAAACAAACAATGGTGGAAAGAGGGACATCCGAAATATAAGATATCAATGTTCATATTCAATAAGTATCTTCACTATCTCAAGGATAAACTAAAAAAATGGAGGTGATATAAAAATTCAGACTTATAGGCCCAAAGAGCTTCATTGGTGGCTAGAGAGGACGAGGTACAAAAAATATTTAGAGAAGGAATAATTATAAAGCAAAATAAATAGAAGGATGACGAGTTACAAAATGTGGTGAAGCACATTGACAACCAAGATGAGATCTACTAGAAATAAAGAGCAAGAACTAGTTTGTTACTAGAAGTGGATAACAATACTAAATTTTTCTATTATATCATTTATACTAGGATATAGATGAACAATATGGAATATATTTAGGATGAGAATGAGATATTCTTTGATATGATCCCAAGTATGCATTTCCATTCAATGGTTTATTTTTCTAAATGATTTAAATAATATCTGGTGTAGGACAAAGAGGCTCAAAAAGAAGTTATTGCTACAATATCCTCTATCATCTTTGAAGAATAAAAAAAAGCCCTACTTAAACCCATTGATAGAGAGGAGCTAAAGAATGTAGTCTTTTGCATGAGTAAAAGAAAAATGCTATGTCCAGATAAATTTCTAATAATTTTTTCAAACCTTCTAGGACATAATGGAGGAGAATGTAATGGTTGTCATAGAGAAGTCTAGGGGTAGTAAAATAATGCTTACGATATTAAATTATGCATTCATTGCATCAAATATAAAAGTGAATGAGGAGGTGCATATTTTAGATTATAGACCTATTTCCCTATGCAATTTCATATACAAAATAATCTTGAGGGTAATGGTTGAGTGACTAAAATATTTCCTAGAAAACATTATTTCTTTAGAATAAAGGAGTTTTGTAGAGGGTATGTAAATCTTGCATGGTGTGGTTCTAACTCAGGAGGCAATCCACTCAATGCAAAAATATGGCAATAGAGGAATGTTTATAAAACTGGATATGTTAAATGCTTATTATAGGGTGGAGTGGAGCTTCTTATCAAGGATGATGGTAACCTTTGGCTTATATTAGGATTGGATAGAGTAGGGATTGATTTGTGTCTCTACTCTAACATATTCATTGTTAATAAATTGTCTTCTTTCACAACTATTTACATCTACTAAAGGACCTCATAAGGGAGATCCTTGTTCACCTTAACTATTTTCCATATTGGCTTAAGTATTTGGTAGACTTATCTTGAGGAGAAGACAACAGGTTTTTATCATAGGTATTAAGGTGAGTGAGGAAGTTTGATTTAACTACAATTTATTCATGACACAGGATTGATGAGGGTTGCCAACCTGAAGGAAGAAAAATTATTAGAGATACTCTTAATTTTTATCTTAGGGCCATAAAATATGGCATCAATAGTAATAAATTCAAAGTGGTCTTCTTCAATCTTGAGCAAAGGCTTCAATACAAAATTCTTGAGATCTTTGGATTCATAAGGACTTCTATCCTAGTGGTCTATATGGGGTACCTCTTTATTTTAAAAAGAGAAGATAGTTTTTAGGAGGGATATTTTTGACCATATCAAAGAAAGAATTAATCATTGGTCTTAGAAATGGATAAACTTTGGAGGTAGATTAATATTTTTATAGTTAGTTATTCAAGCCATATCAATCTAAAAATGTTCTATCATGGCTACCCCACATACCATATGGAAAGAGTTGGACAAGATGGCTACAAAATTTTTATGGGAAGGAGAAAAATGAGATAAGAAATTGGTATTAGTAGGCTAGGATAAAGTAAGCCAAATAAAGGTAAAGGAAGGTTTGGTATCATATCCCACCTTGGCAAGACTTTTTCCTAATAGACTAATGTATAAATGACTAATAGACTAATAGGCTTGGTGTATTGACAAATGACTAGTGGATGCCTAGTTTAAATACTTTGAATGATTATGGGATGGTATATTGAACTACCCATGTTGTTAGATGACTATTCTTCTAATGTTGAGTGAATGGTTCATGACATATAATTGGTGACTTTATAATGACAATTTGACATATGGAATTTATAAATTTACTATATTAAAGAATCATTTAGTATATGCATTAGTTGCATGCTTCATAGATACATGAGTTGTCTTTATCCATTACTATCATCAATTGAAATATGGAAAAACTAGAAAGGATCAGGGAGGATACCTAAGAACCAAACATCTACCTTTGATTTATGTCTGGTAAATAATTTATGTACAAATATATTAAGGGGTAAGCTTTATTGGAGAAATCCTCTATTGATATTAATGTAATATTTTATTATTTAAAAGTATGAATTACTCCTACCATACTAGACTATGTAATGAATGGTTTAAATGAATGGAAAATGTATCTCTTACTATTTATAATAAAGTATCTTGATGTTATAGGTTCACAAGATAATTCATTATTTATGCTTTAGATAGATATTAGCATATCGTTAATGCTTTTCTTATATATATATATATATTATGCTTAATTTAAATAGTTAGATTTATAAATTATCCTCCTCTGTTTTGATGGATCTTAAATATTTAAAATAGTTAGATAAAATTTATGGATATTTAAGGATGATGTTAATGTGTTAAATAGAGTAGAAGAACCTAAGGGATTTATGGGATCCCTTAGGATCAATTTTAAGTGAACTTAATTTAAGGAAACTAAACTAAATAGACTTATACAACCAATAGTTATTAAATGAATATAACTATCTAAAAGGATTATGTTACTTCATCATAAATATGAGATGAGTGGCTTATTTATAGTATGTATAGTATACCTATACAGGTATACTTACGTATGGTATATATATGGGTGTACCATTTGATTGATAGGAGATAATATAACCCTAATAGAAATGCGGCTAGTATATTATAGCAATACATGTAGTATACCTATACAAGTAGGCTTGTGTATGTTATGGATATGGGCGTGTCATAATAGATTTTAGAGGGAAGGTTGGTTTTTGGAAAGAAAAATTAAAAAAATTTAAACATTAGGTTTTCTTAGAGATATTTGTAGCTATGCACATACTGATTGGGTTAAAGATATCTCTCTCTCGAGTATGTTTTTATTATTAATGTTGTGAAAATAAAAATACAACCCCCTTAATTATATTTTTGAGTTGTTACATTTGGTATCAGACCTCTAGGTATGAGGAACTATAAAGATAGGGTCGTCATGGAAAAAATGAGCGACTTAAGAAGTCTAATCATTCAAGAAGCACATAAAACTCATTATTTTGCTCATCTAAGAGGAGACAAGATGAGGGAGAATATGAAAAGGGTCTTCTTCTAGACAATAATGAAGAAAGACATCACCAATTTTTTTGCTCGGTGCTTAGAATGTCATAAGGTGAAGGCTAAATGTAGACATCCTGTTGGAAATTGTATCCACATTATATACCTACAGAAAGTGGTAGGTTATATTTATGGAATTCATAGTAGGTTTATCCAAGAATAGGTCTCAACATGATGCAATCCTTTTGTTAGTAAATATATTGACCAAGGTTACACATTTTATACTAGGAAACATCAAAGATGATGTTCAACTAGTGGCTAACATATTTACCAAGGATATATTTAGGTTACATGGGTTTCCTAAAATAATAATTTCATATAGATATTCTAGATTTACTTCTAATATTTAGAAATATGTACATCATGCAATAAGCAAAAAAAAGAATATAAGCTCTACATATCATGTTGAGATCAATGGTCAAACTAAAATGGTAAACCAAGTACTAGAAGATATGCTCTGCATGTACTACATGGATCAAAAGTCTATATGGAAAGACTAACTACACCTAGTAGAGTTCATCTATAATAATTTGCATCACTCTTCTTTAGGTATGGTCCCATTAGATGCCTTGTATGGAAAAAGATGCAGGACACCATTGTCATGGGATAATTTAGAGGATTGGGTCATAATCAAACTCTACATGGTCAAGGAAATGGAGGGTTAGCTTAATATAATTAGGTAAAGCCTTTAGGAATTTGTTGAGCATCATAAAAGATATGCTAATATAAAGAGGATCCCAATAGAATAATATAGAGGAGAAAGAATATTCTTAAGGCTCAAGCCAAAGAAAAGTGCAATCAAATCCACGAAGATAGATCCTTAATTTATGAGATACTTTGGGATCACTAAGAAGATTAGTCCCATTGTGTACTGACTTGCCTTGCCACCTAACCTATCAAATATCCATGATACTTTCCTGAATTATTGAAAAATTATCTAATATCTATTATATTGCAATAATGTGATCAATTTGAAAATGTAAATTCATGTAACCATTATAAAAAGAAATTAAAGAAATACACGAGCTATTATTTTTATTTTTTAAATAAAGGGGTAAAAATTTATTGATAAAAATTCTAGATTACAGAGTACAAATGATCTTCCAACCAGGACTCAAATAAACAAACAAACAGGCTAAAACCACTAGACTAGAATGACACCCAAAAAATACAACAAAAATAAACCACATTAAGTCTATACATCCTTGTGGATCAACTCCCACAGGCATTGAGAGTCCCTAGATGGGAGACTCTCCAAATTATCGATACTCCAAAGATCCAGCAGCTCAGAAGCCCTTTTGGCCAGGTAATCAACAACCACATTCCATTCCTTTGGAATGTGCACAAAGGATATAAATTTGAACTCTTCATTCATTCTAAGAATCTTAACGGCTATAGAGGCCAACTACAAATTAACTTCCTCCACCCTTTTATTGTTTAAAATATTAACCACAATTTGAGAGTCAGACTCGTAGATAATCCTATGCCATCCAAGAGAAAACCCCCTCTACAAGGCCTCAATAATTGCAAGAGCTTCCATAAAATTGTTGGAGTGAACACCTTTATAAATGGAAAATAAAAAACTAACACCACCAGTAGAATCTCTCCCAACATCGCCAATGCCAGCATGTCCAGGATTACCCCTGGACGATCCATCAATATTAATTTTTAAAACTCCTCCAGGGGGTGGCCTCCACCTACCATCTCTCCTAACCTTCTTGCTAAGCTGAGGAACCCTACTAGGGCTAGAAGAGTTCACACCATCCCCAAAGAGACCAAGGGCTTTTGTACCTTCTCCTCCCTAGAATCCAAAAGAGGTTCCACATCACATTTGCTATGGATGGTTTCCTAAACCATATACAGGATCCTTTGCCAGATCTGTTGAACAACCAAATAACTACCCTAAAATATGCACCAGTTCCTTTTGAGCCAAATTTTCCAGATGATGCAATAAGGGCCTAAATTCCAAGCCACCCTAAGTAAGGGGGCCTTGGCCGGAGGTTTTCCCAGACTACTCCAAAACTCCACCAAGAACAGCACATGAAAACATGGATGGTTCCAGGCACTCCACCAACGGTGCCAAATGTCTCTAGCAAAGGAGCATTGGAAAAATAAATTAGAAGAGTCATCATTATTCTTACTGCAAAGGACACAAAAAGAGGGACCATGAAATCCCGTATTCCTCACATTATTCGAAGTGAGGCATTTATTACGAGCTACAAACCAGAGAAAGAAGTTACATTTTGGCCAAGAAAATTTGTTCCACATGTTTTTCCACCAAGTGACAGGAAGACTCCCATACTTTTGCTTATCAAGAACCTGATAACCATAGGCTACCAAGTAGGTTCCCTTAGGATCAGGGTTCCAAGCCAGAATATATTTACCACTCAATGAAGAACAAGGCCTCTCCATAATAATAAGAGTAAGCACCTCTCTATCCTTGGCCAGTCCCCCTTGGGGCCATTATTATAGATCTTTCCACCTATACATCTCCATATTTCTAAAAGACTAGATTTTTTTGAAGTCCTCCACACGTGACCAGCCTGCTTCCAAGATAAAAATGCTTAGGTAATGTAACCTAGGATATTGATTCAAGATAAGAGGATGGCAATCTCAAGAATCCTCCCAAAAAAAACATTTGATCCCTGATTGCAAATCCAAAACAAACCCTGCTTGATAAAATGAGCTTCTCTTGTCAGAGTGTCCCAGATAACTGAACCTTTCCCAACCAAGCTAACTCTAGGGATTTCAGCCTCAAAAATACCTCTCAAGTATTTACAATATAATATTTTAGACCAAATATGATCTTGAGAGGTACACCATATTCAATAAAGTTTTGCATCCAAAGCCTACCCAAAAAGAGTTGTATGTCACAACCCAAGGCCTCCATATTACACTGGCCTACATATAGAATCCCACCTAACCAAACTCCATTTAGATTGATCAAGTTTTCCAGACCATAAAAACTGTGTTGACAAAGCATCCATGTCCTTGATGAAGTGAGAGGGAGCTATTTGTACAAAACATCTATAAATGGGTAAATCTTGAACAACAGATTTTAAAAGAAACACTCTACCCGCAGTGGATAGCCCTCTAAAAGTCCAGTGATTCACCTTCCTTCTAAACTTATCAAACATATACTGCCAAGAATATCTAGATAGAGGGTCACGATGAAATTGGAATACCAAGATAAATGAAGGGGGGAGTCCCAACCTGGAATATTATAATGCGAGCAATCCTGGCTTGAATAAGAAGAGGGGTATTGAAGAAGAAAATAGAAGACTTGTCCTCATTAATCAACTGTATAGAAGCACCAAGATATATGTCAAGAGACTGTATAATATTTCCAGCTTCCCTGATAGTGGCAACTCCCAACAAAGCAGTATCATCAACAAATTGAATGTGGAAAAGAGGTGGCAAACTACTATCCCACTTCCACCCCTAAATGATACCCTGCATGACTTGAGACTTGAGAAATATTCCCAACCCTTCCACCATAATGATAAACAAATAAGGATATAAAGGATCTCCTTGCCTCAATCCCCTTGAGGCCTCAAACAACTCTGATGGCTCATTATTAACAAGAACAAAGAATGATGAAGAAGAAACACAACTCATCACCTATCTAATCCAGTCCTCCTAAAATCCAAAAGTAGCAATAAATTTATGAACAAAGGACCATCTGACTCGATCATAGGCTTTGGCCATGTCCAACTTAATGAACATAGTTTTCTCCTTAGAATTTTCCATCGAGTGAATAAATTTTGTAGCAATAACAACCCCATCCAATATTTGTCGGCCAACAACAAACCCTCCTTGCTCCTCAAAGATGATTTTTCTCAACCATATCTTCAACCTCTTAGCAATAATTTTTGTAATGATCTTATACACAACATTACAGAGAGTAATAGGCCTAAACAAATCAAAGGAATTTGCTATCTCATTTTTTGGTATAAGCACCACAAAGGTAGCATTTAGGGCCCTTAGCATCTGTTTGTTCTTTTGGGACTCATGGACCACCTCCAAAAGATAAAATTTGATTAAATCCCAAAATTCCTAATAAAAATCGATCGGGAATCCATCTGGACCTGGGGCTTTTCCTTTTTTCATCTTGAATACAACATTTTCAAACTCCTCAAGGGAAATTGGACCCATCAAGTTCTCATTCATATCTCTAGAAACAATCATTGGAATACAATTTAGAATAAGATTTTCATTCTCATCATCTGATAGGGAGTCCTCCTTGAAGAGAAAGGAAAAATACCTCTTAGTCTCTTCTAAAATATCCCTGAAATAAGAGAGCAGGGCACCCTGAGAATTCACAAGAGAGGCAATCAGGTTATCATTACGGTGAGCCTTAAATGAGTTATAAAAGAAGGATGTGTTCCTATCACCTTCTTGAAGCCAATCTACTTGAGCTTTTTGTTTCCAAAAAATTTCTTCCCTTAGTTCCCATTTAGTAAGGTCTTTCATAGCCTCAGATTCCTCAACAAGAAGCTCCTTCATGAATCCCTGATCTCTAATCTTCCTTGAAGCTTCTTCCATCCTCCTAAGAGCTTCCAGCTTAGCCAAGGAAAGGTTACCAAAATTTAGTCTATTCCATCTCTTCAATTTATGTTTTACAAATTGTAGTCACTTCATAAAGGAATACATAGCGATGCCATGAGGAGGTTTTCCAGTGGTCCACCAGCCTCGCATGAAATCATGAAGCTTAGGATCACGAAGCCACATAAGTTGAAACTTAAATGAGGGATTATTTTTTAGCCCTAACTCCAAAGCAGAGAGTTTGATAGGCCAACGATCAGATCCCCTACCCTCCAGAATCATAGAACTAGCACCTCTGTTATTACCTATCCAATAACTGGATATCAAAAACCTATCTAGTCTCTCTGATATGGAAGCTTCCCCACACCTATTGTGCCAAGTAAATATCCCATTATTTTGCTTGATGTCAACCAATTTTAGGGCCTGGATATGAGCACTAAAGACAAAAGAAAAAGGCTCGAGACAGTCCACCTCACCATGTTTCTCCTCTAGACAAGTGATACAGTTGAAGTCTCTAGCCA
The DNA here is from genome assembly GCA_028583015.1 of Wollemia nobilis. NCBI lineage: Eukaryota > Viridiplantae > Streptophyta > Pinopsida > Araucariales > Araucariaceae > Wollemia > Wollemia nobilis. The sequence goes on along the minus strand of JAQPPZ010016436.1, from coordinate 12,455,279 downwards.
AAATCCATGGGTACAAGGGAACAAAACTTCTCACAAAGCAAATGTGCTTCCACAAATTCACTTTACCATTGTAATCAATAGGATCATACACATTTGTAAGTAGGATGATTTCACCAGATTCATTCTCATGCCCGACCATTGAAATAGACCATCTGATGGAAATCCAAGTAAGAGGGGATATGTTAACCAAATCTCATAAACAAGCGACACCACCAGCATATCCACATGCACCAATAAACTGGCATTGCCCCCTTCTCCAAAACTTGGGAGAAATATTGAACATACTATCAATAGCTAATTTAGTCTCCTGAATAAACACCACATCCGGAGAATGCACACAAACCAAATCACGAATAACTTTTTATCTGGGGATGCTATTCAACCCCCTTAAATTCCATGAGAGGATAATCATTTTTGGGGGTTATAAAAATAGGATTCCAATGCTCTCACCAAGCCAGACTCCACCAAAGTATCCTCCATTAACTTAATTTTATCCTGGTCCTTCTTCCAACCCACCTTCATATTCTCATCCGAAAAATCTTTTTTTTAATTATTTTTTGCTGCAATCCCAACACCATAGGAGTTTTGCAGTCCAAGGATGACTAAATCAGTGCCTGAGTAGGAGAGGGTGTAACTAAATCTGTACCACTTTCCAAAATAGTTTCCCTTATAGGACTAGACCCAACCATGTCCCCTATACTCATATCCAAAGCCCTTTGTTCTTCATTTAAAACCCCTAGATCTGATTCCTTAAGTTCCCCCTCAAGAAGAGACATCTGATTCGGCCTTGTTATATTTTCATTAGGTAGCGACGTTTTAGGTATCTCCATGCACTGATCAATATCATCTAATATTTCAAAATAGTTGAGTAGAGCATCTGGATGGCTATCCCTAAAGTCTTTGTTTGCCCTTCGTCCTCTATTTTGGGATTTTATCGAAACAAAACCTTATCTCGTTCTCCTTCCTTTATTGGAGCTTTTCCTTTATCCAAAATTTGTCCAAATCGAGAGGGCCCAGGATTTGAAGCCTCAAGCGAGACAAACTTAGGGCATTTTATTTGCAAGTGGTCATATTCATGACAAATTCGACAACAAAATGGAAGAGCTGCATAATCAAGTTTTTGAACCCATGTAGTTGATCCAAATTGTATTTCAATACAATTTGGAATAGGATTATTTAAGTCAATTTCAACACAAATACGAGCAACAGAGGTTACCTTTTTATCCATTGTCTATTGTGACGGTCCAACCGACTTTCCAAGTAGAAGGACAATCTTATGGAAGATATTAGTTCTCTAGAATTCCAACGGGAGCCATGGAAGCCCCACCCATACTGGAACCTACGACGACCACTCCTCTGATGGGTTGAAACCCACATGCCAGGGTTTAAGAAAGAGTCCCACTTGGTTATAGAAATAAGGACCCCCTTCAAATTATTTGTTAAGATCTGCAATACAAGAGAAAACCACCATAAAATAGTTGTTCACACTCAGCATCACCTCCACATCATCTTCAGGATTCCAAGTCTTCCTCACCCAAGCCTCCACAAAGGGGAGAGAAATTCGAATGCCCAAAAATTTACCAATAAGGGCATGTTTGGTTAGATACTCCATATATTCCACCATCGAGTCTGGTTGAACCACTAGAACTAGCCTAGCTTCACATTGTTCCAAACATCCATTGTTCTTTAACAAGTGGTTCCCGACATGCACTGGAAAATCTTGTTCCTTCCAATAATTTTCAAATGAAAAAATATCATGAGCATGCACTCTTTGTGCTGGACCCAATGCCATCACGACATTCCTCCAATTTTTTAGACCTCCTTCGAAAGTTGTTGCCATCCTCGTAGAGTAGTTTTTCTTCATCAAACCCTAGTAGAGTAGTTTTTCCTCATCAAATCCTAGCAGAGCTCCTAATACATGAGCTAATATTATTAATATTCAAGAAATGTATTACAATGGGTTACAATAGATCCCTCTTAGAGATTCACCCAATTGATACATAATTACAATGAGACATTCCAATAAAGATCTCCTTCAGTCTCATGAACTGATAATGGAGGGTTTTCCTAGCGATATTTGTCTGATGATGCCAAGAAAAATGATCGTGATGATGACATGCTACTGCTAAGGTCTGTATCCTGCACACATGAACACTTAAAAAGCATCAATAGCATATGAAAGCCTCCCAAGATGAGGTATGTTTCTTGATAATGCAAACTATAAAGAAAATGCGTAAAGTAATAAGGAAATACATGAAAATAGCTAAAGAATGAGTGAAATATTGATAAAGATAATGTTGAAGAATGGTAAAAATAGAATTAAAATAAACCAAGACTAATTCAAATAGAAAAGGCAAAAAAATTGGATTAATTGCAAGGCCAATATTAATCATAATGGTGGTCTTTGTTGACGGTTGTCAGGTCCAGTAGTGGTGCCTATGGGTCATTGTTGAAAACATTGGCTGCAAAATAAGGACTCTGTTATCTAAGATCGATACATGGTGATGATCAATTTGAAGGCTAAATTGATGTTCAAGGGTCATTGTGTTTTGAAACACGGTTGTATGACAAAATTGGTTCGAATTGAAGGTGAGTTCATGATGAATAACGATGTAATTTGTCGTTCAAGCATTCTTAAGATCCATGGATGCAAGAGATAGCTTCATAACACAATTTTAGTAGTACCATGATGCTTATGAGATATTGCCCTCCCTAATAAAAAAATGGCAGCACTTCATTGCATTCAATTAAAGATCAATTCTATTTTTTGGTGAAGTTTTGGGGCACCTTATATAGACCTCCCAAATTGGAATCCTAGCTTGTTGAAGAAGCTAAGACCAAGATTTGATTATGCCCAAGGATATGTATCATCACTTCTAGAATATTTGCAATCATAACCAATTAATATTATTTGCATTGTAAGTGATTTTACTCATCTCGAGGAGCCCAAATTTGTTACATATGAGGTTGTCTTAGATTCGAACAGCTCACTCTACGGTCACCATCGGTGCTAGCGGTCGCAAGACCATCACTATGGGGATAGCAGCAAAGGTTGTAAAGGACTTCTTGCCCCTGTTTGAGTTGATATAACCACTTTTAGGTCTTGGAAAGGCCCAAGATGATTCATATGGCCTGAAAAGGTATCTACATGAGTAGAATCCTCAACATGACATGTTTTAGGTATCTACAGATGGTCCTTTTTTATATGCATTATGGGAAAACACAACACTTAGAAAAAATAGATAATCTAACATCACATTGTAGTTTGATTTATATTCATTGATCTTGTCAACTTTATATATCCCAATAATGAAAAGAGCATACATATATAAATCATTACCTCCAACAAAATGGATAGGCTTAATTTTGATTAAAACTTTGACAAATTTGATATGCATACGAGTAACATTCTCAATCTATGAGGACCATAGGATCAAACCAAAAAATATTTAGATTTTTATTTTTACTTTTTCCCCAAAAACAATGGTAGCTTTATGATCATTCATGGATGAATGCAATTTGTATGATTAAGTGTTTAATTGTTGATTTTGATTATGAATTCTTTGATTATGACTACCCCCTCAAGCGATGAGTCGATGAGGAAATGGCAAGTGATGAAAGAAACAAGTCGCTTGACCAAGATGACTGATTTGGACGTTGCAAGATGATAACCTTTGTAAAGAGAAAGTCATGTTACATCTATGATTTCAACTAATATTAGTAATTGTACATCTCTATCCCATGGAGCAGTTTGGCCACAATGGCCTTCTTAGGAAATCAATATGATAGCAATTCAATTAAAGCATATGATGAGTCACTATGTTCGATGATTAAATGAAATTTCGTAGAAGAATGAAATGAACACCTCATTCATATGGAGCAGTCCAACCGCAATGGCCTTCTTTGGGATTGAAGTGAAGACATTTTGATTCATAGATGAATCATTTGGTTCAAATTACCTTATGGTAATTTACTCATATTACTATATTGCATGGATATCAAGTCATTGCAACCAAAAAGTGTATAGGGAAAATAACTAGGTACGAAGTGTATTTAAGATTTTGTTTACTTGATTTTATTGTAAATTTTTGGATTTTTGATGATTATGGACTGTTAGATGTGATTTAATATCTAATATGAAACTCATGGTGATGAGAAAATGAGTGCATTTATTACCATTTCATGACCGTCATGAGGTATGGCAATGGTGATCTGAAAATTTTGGGGTCATCATGAGGTTCGACGGTTGCAAAGAAATGCAATCGTCCTTCAAAAGAACTACTGAGAAATTTGTAAAAATATAAAAGGATTTTTTGTAATTTTTACTATCATTTTACTAGCTAGAAGTGAGAGAAAAGTGATATTTAAGGGAGGAGATAGGTAATTTAATGCAAAGTTCTACCAACTGCAATATAAACTCAAGGCATCGACAAGCGGTGGAGCCGGAGCTCCTAAGGTAAAATCTCCATCCAAGCCTTGTGAATTTGCAATATAAAATAAACTTCATTAATTAATGAGTTAAATGAACCTCACTAAATCGTGGCTAAAAAAACTCACCCCTAGTTTAGGATTTAACTTAGGTTAGCTTAAGAGTAGTGTAGGTTAAATTTTTAGCATTTATGGGGGTGTGAAATAACCCCACGTAGGGCTCACTACAAGTTTGTCCTTGGTAGGAATGATGCCCAACTGGCTAAAAGGGGGCCATCAGAGGGGCTGGAGGCAATTTCCAAATTCTAACGATCAAAAAATTGACCATTGGCAATGGTTGCATGAGCATCAGTGATAGCCATGGCGACTGTTGGGGCATTGAGCGACGATAAACCTTAGAATTGTTTTTGTAAATTTTTTATTAATTTTTGAATTTTTTTGGTGTTTTTGAAAGATTTTTTATTTATTTGTGCATTTGATTGATTTTTATATTTTTATGCATTTTATTAATTTTTTATTTATGGATTGGTTGTTTGCTTTGAATTGCGTGCTACTAGGTATCAGAATCTGATAGCTCAGGCTTGGTAGCCCAACTTGTTTATGGAGTTACATCATCATCTAGATGATAATTATTGGAACTGGTTTGAGGTAATTGACCTAAAATAGGTTGTGCATCTACCAAAAGTGATGTCAAATGAGTCTTACCTTATGGGCATGGCTCGTCGATGGGACAATAGGACCAATACTTTCCATATCTCCACTGGTGAGACGATGGTGATGTTGGAGGACATCTACCACATTTTCAGTATCCTGATAGATGGATTAGATATCACTTCTTCTCCCAATCAAGATAAGGAGACTATGCTAGAGTGTATGTTTGGATATAAATATGATGATGCACTAGGGTACATAGATCATGGTCAGTTGTAGTCCAGTACTGGTATAATGAGTATATATTCTCTCAGTCCCAGGTAGTGTTGATGCACATCATATCAAATGTGCTACTATCAAAATATTCATGAGCAAGGCTCCCTTGGAACCTCCTAGATATGGTGTAATATTTGGAGTGTGATCCAAAGCATCCATTGATTATGGCATGGGGAGCACACTAATAGTACAACTCTATGATGAGTTGTATGATATACAGTTGTAGGGTGAGTGGGAGTGGGATGCAATTTCTTACTACAAATCTAGGAATGGGAGCACATCCAAGTGGATAGACCCATTGGATTAATATTATCCCTCACTAATACAGATGATGATGATAGTTGCTACGCAGCGAGGTGGCCACAGGATGTAGATATTGGCTATAGTTAGCAACATGCAAGTGTGTTGGAACACTATACTATATTATTGGAGGGTCTACAACATGGATTTTATATGAAGATATTACTTAGGTTATCCTAATTGGACATAGGCAAGAAGGTACATAGCAAGAGTTAGGTAGAGTATATGGCACGTGGGGCACCACGAGAAGGGGAGAAAGTAATTCCATTACTCTCAAGTCACTAGGTAGTTCGACATGGCCCAAGATGTACTAGAGGAGATAGTCCTCTATCATCATAAGAATATCAAGATATAGTATGGGCCATTTTAGATAGATCAAATATCAGAGGAGGTGGACCCTCTATTTGTAAAGATAGTTTTGGAGGACCTAGGGACCATTGTTGAGTATGACACTTGGTGGGTCTCTCGACTATGGCATGGTGGTGAACGTATGGGTAGACCCAGGAATGTGGTAGCGAAGGAGGGTGGAAATTATGATGAGTGATGAGTGCATCACAAGATGGAGGGTAAGTGGGGGCAAGAAATAATACATCCATATGAACCCCGAGCAGAGGAGGGGGTGAGGAGGATGTATTGAGTGATGAGGTGGTACAACTATAGCCATAGGTGTAGAGCTTATAGGCTCATCTATAGACTTCCTAAAGGTAGGTGATGGAGTGAGATACATCTGTTACTACCACTCAAAGTCGTATCAGTGATGGACAACAACTATGATGGGCGTATGCTAAGGAGAGGGCTCTCTTCCAATTTTAGGTGTTTACATTGTAGAAAATGATTGACTAGGTTACGATAGAAATGGATACTCTACATGTACAACTAAAATATAAGACTATAGAGGTAGATGCTCTACGGGTGCAACTAGCAATTTTTACTATGGTTTAGGGTGCACCCTCTACTCCAGCAACTCAGGGACCAGTAGCATCGGGTGGTGATGTAGAGATTAGGATATTACAGATCCTTGTAGCAAATACTATGGCTCATAACTAGGTAGATGCAATATACATCATAGCCCTAGAGACTCAAGTTAGGCTACAAGGTGGTAGTTTACCAGAGAGATCTATAGTAAGGGGTTCCCAGTAGAGAAGGTGGGATGATTTTGGGTAGTCATCAGTGCTTCCCAATCATAGATCAAGTGCATAATCAAATATTTCAACAGGTTCTAGTTCCAGGTAGCCTTGAATATATGGGGCTAAGGGTGGAGGTGAATCAAGGGGAGTACACCCAATTTGATGTATCATCATGATGTATTTACCATGCATTTATCATTTTTGAGTTTAAGGTCTGAGGACCTACACAGTTGTAGTCTGGTAGATATTTTGTACCATGATGTACTCTCTTATTCACACACACACACACACACATATATATATATATATATATATATATATGAGATCCTCTTTTATGGATCATTATGTGTTATTATTTGTGATTTATGTTCATGTTATGGATGCATATATGTAATTCTTATATGATAATGTAATGTTCTACATGGAATGTACGGATGACATGCAATAGTTAAATGATTTATGATTAGATGTTGTGATATAGATGTGTAGATATACTACTATGTATGCATAAAGGGATGTAGTAGTGAATATTAAATGCATATTTTGATTTTTTTATTGATGATGCATTTTATCTATGTTTATATGATATGGTGAATATAATTCATTAATTTCATATGGATGGTCTAATGCAAATGAACTTGTATGTTTTAATCACTTAAAATATAATGAATGAATCTAATGTGTTTAAAAAACTAATGGTGAACACCATCTAATGTATGAAAATCATGAATGAAAATTTTTAACTTATAATAAGAATTAATAATATATACACCCATAGGTGAAATTAAATGATGTGATATGTAGGGGCTTTCCCTATAAGCTTCTGCAAACTAAAATATACACATAAAATAGTCAGTGGCTATCTAAATATCATTGTTGATATCCATCTGGTATCTATCCTATTCTATACATGCCCTTTAATAAACAAAAGTTCATAAGGAAAATTGTGCATGTTTTATGATATGATTTGTTGCTATTAGAGGTTTTTTTTGAGGTTTTCCATGAGACTCAAACACCTTATTTGATTGATCAAAAGTTGTATACTAACTACACAAAACTCCTGAAAGATACAAGCCTATTAAGAAGACCCAATAATTCACTACCCCTATGTGTGTAAATTTAATATATGAGATGAGGTATAAGACTACATCATTGCCAACATGTTTCATTCAATTCATTGTTGTAATGAGGATCACCATATGGTCATCATGATCCTAAGTTTGGACACACTTGGAATAGACTATTAGGCAAATACAAGCCACCTAAAGCTAGCTCATCCAAAAGCTAACATTGGTCTATACAAAATAATGTCACTAATGTGATAGACATATCACCACAGGTAAGGCTACTTCATTTTTAGATGGGTTTCATTCAACCCATTGATGTAATGGAGATCACCCCATGGCATTCGAATATTAAATATTCTAGGGATGCAAGCTCGTTAACCCTTTATTTTCTTTTAATTTCTTGGGATACTTGCTCATGCTTAGTGGTGAATACCACTATTTATTTTGCATTTTTAATTTATTTTTGAGCAAGGGATTTGCTTACTAATGAAAATCACTTTTTATTTTATTTATTTTTTTGCTTCAAGAATTTGCTCGTTTTGTGGAAGAGCAAGGGAATTGTTTGGGTAGGGGGGAGTGTTGGATCCAAATTTGAATCAAAACCAGATACCCCCAAATTTAAATTTTTAATTTCTAAAGCCTTCATTTAAATATTTTGGTCTCTATTACATTCGATTTTGTAGAATTGGTTTTTAATTTTTGGCTCTTATTAGTCATTTTAAAATGTTCATCTTAAATAAAAAATTAAATCCATAGTCTTAATCGGTCGATTAATCACCATTAGCCTTTAAGAAGATGATCATTGAAGTTATCCAATTAATAAATGGATTATGAAATTCAAAGTAATAAAAAGGAATGTCCCTTAGAAGTCCATAGGTTCATAAGGTTTTAAATCAAAGCATTTAGCTTAAGTGGAGATAATTAAAGCTAAGGTTTAATAAAATAATTGCCAAAGTCCTAAAGTTTAAATTAAATCACAATAGGTGAACAAGGGTATGCACCCCCTTCATGATTAAATGTTATTCAAGTCCAAATATATAGACGGTAGCGTATCACCTATAGAAATCTAAATGGATGCGATCACATAATCAACCCGAAAGATAAGTCAAAGAGGTTTGTGGTCAAAATATATAACCTAAAGTTTTTGTAGCTTAATAAATTAAAACCACATAAGGGTCATGCACCTACTTTGGATAAAAAGCAAGTAAGAAGATAAATCTATATGGACGCGCTTGATCTAATCCCAAATCAATAGATGCGTGCCCTCCAAAAAATCAAAACATTAAATCCAAAGAATCAACAATGGTCGTACTACAAAGTTAAATCAATTAAAGCCTAAGTATTGCTCCCATTCAATTAAAATTTGGGTAAATATGATAAATCCAAAGGTAGCACTCACTCCATCATGATCTTATGGAGGTGATTTCACCAAATTTAAACAAGGATAAACACAAGCATTATTAAAAGTTAATCAGAGCTTAAAATTAAATAATCAAAAAATTAAACACAAGTTCAAAGTCAACTACTGGTTGGATTAAAAGCTTAATCCGAGGGTAAGCTAAAATTAAAGCACATTTTTAAATATTATAATTAAAGGTCGAGCACCTCCCAAGATCTGTATGATAGTGCTCAGTGGTGATGAAATCTAATGGTTGTGCATCATTCATAATATAAAAATCTTTAACATCGGATGGGTAAGGCACCCAATAAAATAAATTAAACTGCTAATCATGATTAGTTAGGGTCTTGATACGTTACTAATTTCTCCCCATTTTGCATAATCAAAAAATTATGAGCCTCTTTGATTAAAAATCTTGCAAGTCAACGAATATCGATGACCGTGCCTAGCCACCGATCAATCCAACGATTGTGCTCATTGCATATCATTCAATCAATAAAATCATTTTTCCTAATGAAGAATAAAATACCTACCATATTGATCTAGTGATTGAGAGAGAGCTGATGGCAGGAGCAGGTGCTGGTGCTGGAGCGACGATGGCAGGAGTAGGTGCTGCTGGAAAGTCTCTGGGTCCTGCAGGTGTTGCTGGGCCTACCGTAGGCCCACTCGGTGGGAATCTCGGTGAAGACCCAAACGACATGGTGAAACTGATAGATGGCGATGGGTGCCACTCTAAAACCGTTAGGGTTTCCTCCTCTTCCCGTTCCAAAGCACTTCCTTGGTCTTTATCCTTCACTGACAAAGTGCGGTCTTCGTTCAATGCATTTTCTTTCCAAACTATTTTACCCTTCTCTGTTACAGGCACTAAAGTTTCTTTCCCGAGTGAGGCCATGGAGCCACTAATCTTCCAAGAGTCTCTATCTCTTATTGGGAAATTTGTCGATGCTTGGCCTGATATGGAAAATATCCGCGAGTGGGCTCTATCCAAATGGCGGATTTCGGGCAGCTTGGAGTTAGTGGCCTTTCCTAGGGGATTTTTCATGATAAGGCTAAATAATGCCCTTGACACCCACCGCATCCTTTCTGGAGGGCATTGGTTTTTCGGTCGTCGTAGCCTATTTTTGTGGATATGGGGGGAAGAATTTGACCCTGAGACACAGTCTCTCAAAATTGCATCGATCTGGGTCAAAATACATGGGCTACCCCCACAGTTCTTCAACAACGATGCACTCAAAGGCATCATTCAATCGATTGGATATTTGGTCGCCATTGACCCTACTACTCGAGCCAGAACCATAATGACCTATGCTCGAGTTTGTGTCATGGAAAATATGGACTCGGCTTTGCCTACCTGCATCGACATCAACTACGGGAGTTACAGGAGATGCCAAGGAGTGGAGTATGAAAACAAGCCTGCTTTCTGCTTGGAGTGCAATACTCAAGGCCATCTACTTTCTCAATGCCCTTCCAAAAAAAATAAATCCCTAGTGATTCGGGCCGAAAGGTGGATACTCAGATCTAGACTATCAAGAAAAAGGCTATTGCCCAAGGTCATGGCCGATCTACAGGCCCTCCTAAGACCTCTACTTCAGATCCAGTCAAACCCAACAAGGTAAACACTCTGCCTCCTCGATCCAATCATTTTGACCCCTTAAATAATCTTCATATTGGAGAGGACATTTCAGATTACCTACCCATAGATCTAACCGTCTCATCCACACCCACTTCGATCCAGTCCCATTTGTCCAAAGGAAAGTTTGTAATGATCTTTCCAAAATCATCCATCGATTCAGGCCCCTCACACATTCCTCTTCCCTTCCCACCCCTCCCCCCATCTTAGATCCCCCTTTCCCAAACCCCTAATACTATTTCCCTTTGCCAGCCTCCCCACTCTTCATCCCCCCATTGGCCTGCCCCTGGGACTGACTCCACTGACATCCGCAAAACCCCCAGCCTACTGAAATCTCCCAAGCAGACGTCAACAAAGAGAAAAGGAGGGGATGACCGACAAATGCTGAGAAACTTTCCAAAGCAGCTAAGATCAAAATGGCTGATGGCACTGTGCCTACCACCTTGGGCCCCATTGGCGAACACTCCATCACAACCCACCAAGAAGAGGATGAAGTTAGACCCAAACTAACTCCATTTCAAGGGAGAGGTAGAGGTCGCAAAGCAAACTCCAAATCGTCTCGATGAAGATCGTCTCCTGGAATGTCAGAGGCCTCAACGGAACTGCAAAATAAAGAACTGTTAAAATAGTAAGAAAAAATCTAAAACCAACTATCATGTTCCTTAAATAATCCAAATTAGATGAGAATAGCAACACTCAAGTTTGCAAGTTAATCAAGGAAAAAAGCAATTTTGCCTTTTGTCCCTCCACAGGGGCATCCGAGCGTCTCCTCTATTTATGGGACCTAAAAATCATTGAAGGGAGAGTCCTTTCAGTCTCAGATAGAACCGTCAACATTCTTTTTACTAATAAAGACACCCACCTCCAGTGGATCGCCACCAATGTTTATGGACGTAACAGTCCTGTTAACAGAAGATTGTTGTGGGATAACATTTTTGCAATGTGTAACAACTTTGTAGACTTTCCATGGATGTTTTGTGGTGATTTCAATTCTCCCCTCCATTTGTTTGATAAACAAGGAGGCAATCAGATCACCAGCATCTGCATAGAAGGCTTCAACGAATTTTTCAACCATAATGAGCTAATGGACATGCCGCTCTAAGGGTCCAACTACACATGGAGCAACAGATGAGCCGAAATCCATCACATACAAATCTGTCTTGATAGATTTCTCTTATCCAAAGAAATCATTCCTATTTTTAGTGATGCTAGGCTTCACAGCCACCCAAAAATTGGCTTTGACCACAATCCCTTAATCTTGGATTGTTCTCACCCCCAATAAATCTTCAAAACCCCTTTCAGGTTCGAGAAGATGTGGCTCACTCATTCAGATATTGGGTGGTGTATTCGCCAATTGTGGTAGTAGGATTTCTATCCAAACCCTCTCACGAATCTATTCCTCAAAATGAAAGCAGTCAAACTCAAGCTGAAATGCTGGAATAGGGATGTCTTCGACAACCTCTTTACCGAGAAAAAGCTTCTGATTGATGATCTGAAAAGGGTGGAAAATCTGATTTAGGGAGGAGATCTGAGGGCCAAAACTTTCCTTGAAGAAAAGAGCCTCCTTTCAAAATTTCACAATGCCTTGGCTAAGGAAGAGACATTCTAGAGGCAAAAATACAGAAACCTCTGGCTCAAAGAAGGAGACACCAACACGAATTTTTTCCATGCTTCCACCATGCGTCACAGAAGATCTAATAAAATCTCTAAGCTGACCAAGGTTGATGGATCCATTGTCTCTGACATCCAAGCAATCAGACAAGAAGTTGTTTGCCATTTCCAGGAAATCTTAGGACCAAGCACTGACTGCCACCCCTGCACCTCAAGTTCTCTGCTACAGAACATCCCAAAGTTGGTGTCTAACAATGATAATGGAAAATTTCTTGAAATATTCACTAAAGAGGAGATCAAAGAAGCTCTGTTCGTAATGGAACCTGATAAGGCCCTCGGACCTGATGGCTTCTCACCCCAGTTTTTTCAACATTTCTGGGATATTGTGGGCCAAGATGTTGTTGCTGCGGTTAAATTCTTCTAGAGAGAAAAAAATATGTCAAGAGAAGCCAATTCCACTTTCATTGTGTTAATACCCAAGTCCAATGATTGTGCTTCTCTCTCTGATTTCAGATCAATTAGCCTCTACAGTGTCATTTACAAACTTATCACCAAAGTTATGGTGAATAGGTTGAAAGACATACTTCCCTCCATCATAGATCAGTGCCAAGGGAGCTTGTTCAAAGGCAGATTCATTTCGTATGGAGTGATAACCGTCCACAAATTAGCTCACTCGACATCTAAAAATAAAAACCCAGCATGTTCCTTAAGCTTGACATGAACAAGGCTTTCGATCGGGTTTCCTGGAAATTCCTTTTCGAAGTCCTGGAAAATTTTGGGTTTCACAAAGAATGGATCAAGATGGTTCATTAATGCATCTCGACTATTTGGTTCTCAGTTATTATCAATGGCTCGCCTGCAGGTTTCTTCCAAATCTTCAAAGGCATCTGACAAGGGGACCCTCTGTCCCCCTTTCTCTTCATCATTTTGGCCAAAACCCTTGGAAGAACCCTCTCTGCTGCATGCAACAGTGGTCTTGTTTTTGGGATCAAATCGGCCTCAACATCCAAAGCCATATTCCATCAACAGTTTGTTGATGATACTATTCTATCCTCTCATGCTTTCGTCCCTGAAGCAAAAATCATTAAGAACATTCTTGATTTTTATGAAGAGGTGGCTGGTCAGAAAGTCAACTACTGCAAAAAGCAAGCTATACTTTCTCAATACTCCCACTCATAGATAAAATAGGATTGCGAAGATCCTTGGGTGCATCATTGGGAGCCTTCCAACTACTTATCTTGGATTACCACTTTTCCATGGCAGATCAGTCTCGGCTATGTGGAACCCTATTTTAGATCGCCTCAACAAGAAACTTGCGAGGTGCAAAAGCTCAATGCTCAGCCAGGAAACCAAATCCACTCTGGTCCAAGCTTGCCTTCAAAGTATCCCAATTTTTTTCTTATCTATCTTCAAAGCTCCAGCTACCATCTGCCAAAAAATTGAATAAATTCAACGCAGATTCCTTTGGGCTAGAAACGAAAACAAGAATAATTTTTTGCTTATCGCTTGGGACAGGGTCTATTCCAAGAAAAAGGATGGAGGGCTCGGATTCAGAGACATCAAGTGGATGAACATGGCCCTCATTGCCAAATAGGCCTGGAGACTTACCATCAATGAAAAATTCACTTGGATAGATATCATTAAAGCTAAGTACCTCCACCAGGTTTCCTTTATTGGAGAGCACAACCTCCCCATCGGATCCCACTTTTGGAATGGCATTATCAAAATAAGTAAAATCATCAGGGAAGGCTTAAGGTGATGTCTTGGAACTAGAATGATCATCCATTTCTAGGATAACCCATGGATCCGTGATAAACCTCTCAACCATGATCCGCATCTTGTAGTGCTCAAGGCGACCACCAAAGCCACCTTTGGAGATAAGGTGTGCCACTTCATTAACCAAGGTCCTACAAGACCTGAATGGAAACACCTGGCCCTTAACAGGCCTAGGCATATCATCGAGGCTCTCAGGAGGTTACAAAACCTATTGAGGACTTGCATCATCCTGAGCTCACACAAAGATGATTCCATGGACTGGAACCTTGAAGAGTCTTGAAATTTCACTATCAAATTAGCTTACTACAGTCAAGAAACTCCCACAGATGGTTGGGACTTATCAAACCAGGTCTAGGTTCCCAAGATCATTCCCAAGGTCAAATTATTTTGCTGGTTGGCCACCCTGAATAGAACCCTCACCATTGACAACTTGATAATCAGAGGGTTACTCATTCCCAATTGGTGTATCCTGTGCAAAAATGCCTGTGAGTCCACTTCACATGTTTTTCTGGAATGTTCTTTTTCCCTTGCAGTTCTCAACCAGGTCCATAACACCTTTGACATCTCCATAGTCCTCCCACATTCCATTCCCCTCCTTTTTAAGCAATGGCCCCGACCTTTCAAGAGCAACCAACTAAAATTCATGTGGTAAGCTTGCCTCCACCTTTACCTATGGTAGATTTGGGTCGAGAGAAACGCCATAATTTTCAAAAATCAAGCCACTGATAAGAAGATTATCACTGTCAAAATCATGGCCCTTACTGTGGAGAATGCCTCTCTTGTTTCGTCTCCAAAACCCCCCCCCTCCTAGATTAGAATCGGAGCTAACCAAATTTTTCAATCTGTCTAACATCTCTGTTTCACCCTATATTTTTGTTGACAGGTCTATCATCAAGTGGGTCTTACCTCCTTCTGGGTGGCACAAGCTCAATTTTGATGGTGTGGCTAAAGGCAAACCAGGAGCAGCTGGTGGAGGGGGAATTCTCAGAAACCATAGAGGAGAAATAATTTTGGCTTTTGCCCAGAACCTGGGAATTCAATCCAACAATATGGCAGAAGCGTGGGCCCTGTTCCAAAGTTTGATCCTCATGGAAGGGTTGACCATCAATAAACTTATCATCGAAGGATACTCGTTGCACTGTATCAACTGACTCAATGGTACCGCTAAGCCTCCCTGGGCCCTTGCTTCGATTTTCCAAGAATGCAAGGCCCTAATTGGCAATTACCCAGAAGTAGCCATTAAGCATCAATATCGGGAAGGAAAAAAAGCTATAGACTGGCTTGCTAACAAGGGATTCTACGAATCTGACATTCAAGTGTGGAGAGACTCCTTCACCATCGACCTAAGGAATGATCCTAAAAGTTTCAATGTTTGCACAATGTGAGATGGTGCCAGGGGATTGGTTTGGTATGTTGACGAAACTGATCACGATATCGCGACACCTTTTCCTTCTTCTCATTTGACAATGAAAATGCAACATGTCGTGATATCATGACACTTTTCACCTTTGGTCGTGAAAATGCAACATTTCATGATATCACGACATTTCTTGCTCCTTTGGCCGCAACGTTGCAACTTTTCATGATATCGTGACACTTTTTTCTCCTTAGGTCACGACGTTACACCATGTCGCGATATCGCGATACTTTTTTTCTTTCAGCCTTGATGATGCAACTTGTTGCGATATCGTGACACTCTTTTCCTTCGGCCACAATGATGCAACTTGTCACGATATCGTGACACTTTTTCCTCTTTCGACCACAGCAATGCAACATGTCGTGATATCGTGACACTTTTTCTCTATCGGCCTTGTCGTTGCAACTTGTCGCGATACCACGACATTTTTTCCTCCTTCAGCCATGGCAATGCAACACGTTGTGATATCACGACTCTTATTCTATTTCAGCCTTGTCTTTGTAACTTGTCGTGATATCGCGACATTTTTTCCTTCTTCGGCCGTGGCAGTGCAACATGTCGCGATATCGCGACACTTTTTCTCTTTCGACCTCGTCATCACAACTTGTCACGATATCGCGACACCTTTTCCTCCTTCGGCTACGGAAATGCAACATGTCATGAGATCATGATATTTTTTATCTTTTGGCCGAGATGTAGCAACTTGTCATGATTTTGTGACACTTTTTCTCCTCTGGCCACGATGCTGCAACATGTCGCAATTTCACGACACTTTTTTGCCTATGGTCGCGATGATGCAACATGTCACGATATCGTGACACTTTTTCTCTTTGGCCACGATAATGCAACATGTCACTATATCACGACACCTTTTTCTTCTTTGGCCGCGGCATTGCAACATGTCGTGATATCACGACATTTTTTATCTTTTTGCCAAGATGATGCATCACATCGCGATATCGTGACATTTTTTCTCCTTAAGCCGCGATGTTACAACTTGTCGCGATATCATGACACTTTTTCTCTTTTGGCCGTGACACTACAACATGTGGCGATATCGCGACACCTTTCCTCATTTGGCTGCAATAATACAACATGTCGTGATATCATGACACCTTTTCTCTTATAGTCACGATGGTGCAACTTGTCACGATATCACGACACTTTTTCTCCTGGGGTTGCGACAATGCAACATGTCACGATATCGCGACATATTTTCTTCTTTGGCATCAACGACACGACTTGTCGCAATATCGCGACACCTTTCCTCCTTCGGCTGCAACGACGCAACTCGTTGTGATATCACGACACTTCTTCCTTTCTTGCAGTGACGTTGTAACATGTCGCAATATCGTGACACTTTCTCTTCTTCGGTCGTGATGCTGCATTTTGTCGTAATATCGTGACATATTTTCCTCCCTTGGCCGCGACAGTGCAACATGTCGCGATATCGCGACACTTTTTCCTCTTTGCTTTTTCTCTATGTTGCGGATCGCGATATTGCAACATGTCGTGATATCATGACACCTTTCTTCTTGTGGTGTTTGGCTTTTTCTTTGATCTTTAGCTCTTGGGCCTCTTCGGTCGGTTTGGAAAACATGTAAAAAATACTTGTACAAGGTTTAGGGACCTTTCAACACCCTTTCAACCAATAAAAAAAAAAAATACCTACCATATTTGGAAAATCTAATGATTGTGCTTAATCCAAGGTGATCCGAAGAATTCACTTGTGGGAAGTCAACCAAAAATTAAAAGCATCTTCAAAGAAATAAGTAGAAAGGTCTGCACCTTTATAGGATCTGACGGCTGCACACAGTCCAATCCAGATCTAACAGTAGCACTTTTTCAAAGAGATTAAACATTGACAAGTCAAACATAGAGGACATAAATCATATATTTTTACCAGATCCGATGGTAGTGTTTGATCTTGCCAGATCCAACAACAACACTTGAAGTAGACCAATCGATAGTTAAAATATTTTTCATCCAATCCAAATATAATTATCATCCATATTTAATAGATCTAACGGCCACAATGAGTTATAGTAGATCTTACTGTAGTGCTTTATTGAAGTGGCCAAATATTAATAAATATTCAAAGTAAGATCTTACGATCACACTCATTCCCACATAGATCCAATGATGACACTTCATCAAGGATACTTTAAGAATATAAGGAAATGTTATCAGCTGATTAAGAGCTAAAATGGGCACTAATAAATATTAAACAAATGTCTAAGCACATATTATATTTTTACCCTTAGGATATGAAGCACAAAACTCTGATTGATCTGATGACAATACTTGATCCCACCCAAATCTAACGGTAGTGCATATCCAAGTTGTTCGAAGGTTAGTATAATTAGGCTCTTTTAGTCAAATGATTAATTAAATATGTTATTAGGGCTAAAACTAGTGCTTGATCAAGTTTGTAAGGGTTTAATATGTGGATAATTTTTTCCTTTTGTTCTGCTGACCCTTGCACATATCTGAAGAAATCAACGTGTGCACACATGAATTTTGATCTAACGACGAGTGCATAGAGACATGATCAGGGTATAAAAGGTTATGTTTAATGAAAGGTTATTAACATTTCTAATAATAATATTAACATAAATAAATATAGATTATATGGAGGTTAATACATTGGTAAGATAAAATCAATAATTATATTTTTGGGCTAAAGTATTTATGATAAACTTGTTGCTAACCATTGATTTCGACTTAAAACATGTGGCTACCTTAGCATACATCTATTACGTTGTATGACTAATGATTATTTAGGTCCATAAATATCAATGACAATGATTAAAACCAAAAAGATCTAATGACAATCTTGGTATATAATGCTCAAGAAGGTAAATATTCCAACCAAAGTACTTTAAGCCTTGATTAGTCTTGGATCAATTAGGAAAAGAAAAGCAATCCAATCATGATATGCTTTTTCTTAGGAATAATAAACGTGTAGATAAAACAATTTTCAAGGGCACATGCCTCTATAAGTAGATCTGACAACCGATACAAAAAATAATGACCATTTTTTATGATATATCTCGGTTTGAACTAAATATTATACAGGGCCAATGTGGCGGAGATTTTTACAAAAAATTCCCATAGAAAGCCACCACTAAAATTTTTATAATACCATGTTAGAAGTAATAACAACTCAGCAACCAATAGGAACACTATGAATGATTGTAAGTACATAAACCAAGGACCTAGTGTACATGCAGGCCAAGGAAGATCATCTATCATAATTATCTAATTTTAGAAATGATATTATGGTAGATATCCATTGGTAAAATTTGAAAGGCAGTTGGTAACACCACATTACTAATACAATATTTGAATCAAATAAAGCCACTCTACCCTCAATTACTTAAAATCCTACTATTGAGCATTGTTGCCACCCTAGTTATCTTAGAATGAAGAACTAGTTGAATGAGAAGAGAGTTAGAAGAAACATAAAAAATATGTATCACAATTAGTCAGAGTAATTCCTGTGAGCATAATGGCCACCTAGGTAAATACCTTCATGCCCAAAGACACTCAAGAGGCAATAAAGTTCATTACTGACTAGTATCCATACATAGAGCTCCCCGAAGGAGTAATGGCTATGATAGGGATGTATGATTTTTCAAAATAAATTTGGGAGAACAAAAAGCTCACATGAACTCAAAAATATGATATTTAAAATATGTGTGTTTGGAACTTTGACGTAACATTGGAAAATTGGTAATGCTCTCCCTGGTTACTAGCTGATCTATTATACAAAGCAAAGAAATTATAAAACCATAGAGACCCTAGAAGAAGTAGATAGACCAACAATATGGGGAAATTAATATGACCTATCTTACTGTGTAGACCTGATGGCATGGCTAGTAGTAGCCTATGATGATAATAGCAGGACTTTCAGAGACAATAAAGGACGACTAGTTTTCAGTGTAGTAGCTAGGCACAACAAAGAAGTCTTTCATTTGGAGCCTTCAAACATGT
This sequence comes from Wollemia nobilis, assembly GCA_028583015.1. Taxonomy (NCBI): domain Eukaryota; kingdom Viridiplantae; phylum Streptophyta; class Pinopsida; order Araucariales; family Araucariaceae; genus Wollemia; species Wollemia nobilis. The sequence continues at coordinate 12,435,601 of JAQPPZ010016436.1, read as the reverse complement.
CTAATTTACTAGGTAATAGAAATAAAATCTCACCAATTAACTAATTTAGATTCCTTTAAAATGCTTTTTGATACACATGAGAAGGTACAATATAAATTCCCCATTAGAAATACTGCATTCAAACCCTGGGTCAGATATTTTTGTGACATGATAAATGTTATTTTAGGGGTACAAGAACTCAATGTGGTAGGGAGAAATACTCTATACTCAGTAACACAGAGTAACAGAAGAAAAAATACCCCCATATATGCCTGGGAGGAGGAATTGAGTAGATAAATGCACAATCAGTTGTCAGAATTAAAAAGGGTAATATTGGAACATAGGAAAGAGATACCCTATTTTTCTCACTATTCAAATATCATGCACTTGTTGGTTGGACAATTGGGAGATAAAATTCAGCATAGAATAGGAGCCAATGATAGTCCATATGTACAAAATAGATTTTAGAGAATGCATGAGGGACGTACCCACTTAGGTTGGTTTTGTGACAACTTCATGGTATAAATTTACTGTATTCTGATAGGTGACATACATGAGAGATTATGGCTAGGGGTAAAAGCTTTCATAAAAGAACAAGACATAGGATATTTCTTCTTCTTATAAGGTTTCACGTATATACAACTTTATGGGCTAAAATTCCTCCTAAAATGTTACCTATGTATTGTCCTTTCTCCCTAGATGCCTTAGAACTGGTAAGGCAAGTCACATAATAAGCTAAAATGAGGTAGGTAAAGAAGCATGTTCGAGTCCCCTAGCTCAATGTCCGCTGTAAATTTAGATATCACACCTTTACATGATGTCCAGTCTTATTCAAAGGCATGTACAATTTGGAAAACTTGGATTTTGAAGAGATAACTTGGAGATCCTATGATACCCATAAAAAATATAGGTGAATGATGAATCACGAATATGCCTAGGTCTATCACAAAAAATACCAATATGAGGAAGCACTAATATAGATGATGAGATAGGGGAGATTTCAATGCATGGGAAGGAAGATGACATGGTCAAAATAAATAATGCTATGAATGCACAAACCATAGACATTCTGCACCAGAAAAATGAAGAATTAAGGGGTCAATTAGAAATAAGTGATAAGGAGAAGGCAAAAATGCAAACCTTGATCAAAGACCTGCAAGAATAGTTATCTAATGCAATCACCACACCAGTACAACCCCCACTAGTTGTAAAAATAATAGACTATGTAGGCTATTTGGCTAAAAATAGAAAACAAATATCATTTAAAATTTAGGATAGGATCGATGGAATCATAGAGATGTTCAGGAAGATCAGAGTGATCCAAATTACTTCCAAATAAATGGATAGTATGCTAGAAAGAACAAGAATTGGAAGTCATCCATCCCACTCTCCGCATAATGGAAGAATACTTTGAATAAATGCAAGGTAAAGAAGTGATCTTAAAGGATGGCTCTGAGGTCAAGAATAATATTGAATTCATGAAAGCAATAATGTTTGAAGCAAACAAGGAAAGGTGGTACAATGATGTTGTAGAAATGTTTGCTCTAATAAATGAGATAAGAGAAAAGTTGGCAGATATTGGGTTATCATTAGAAGAATTCTTGGAAACTGCTAGCATAGAAGACCTCCTCATGAATAAGATAGAAGGGTTTGATTGTGAACCTAACAATAACAATGGAATGGCCAAACAGACTACTTTCTTGGTCAATATTGTAGATTTGCTTCTTACCCATTATGAAAAGAATAAGGTTTTTATTAGCATACAAAAGAACAAAATCCTCCAAGAAATGAATATATTGAAATTTTTTGTGACTTTTAATATTTACGCTTGGAAGCTTATTGAAAATCAAATTAGATGGTTACAACACAACAAGAAAAGTAAAGAAATCAAAATATGTAGTTTATAGTTGGAACTGAATACACCCCTAGAGGAAGAAATAAATATTACTTGCGGAGGAGAAAATTTGAAAGTAGGAAGCCATTTAGAGGTTGAATAAGGGACAGAAGAAGAAGACTCTTCAGGCACTGAGATTACCAGTTAAAAAGTTGAGTTAAGAGAGTCCTAGCAAGGTGTACAACTTTAAAAAAGAGGATAATCGATGATGAATGTAAAAATTTTTGAAGGTCAAACAAAAAGAGTGACAAGTATAAGGACCAGATAAGGCCAAAATAATAGATTCAAGAATCCAAAGCTATAAATACACCAGTTGTGGTCAGAGTCTGCATCAAGCATTAGAGATAACATTTTTTCTAAGAGGTATACTTGAGTGCCCTGTGAATTGTGTTTTTGTATCATTTGTGTCTATTTTTCTCTGTCATCCCTCATTCTTCCCCTTTATTATGTAGGTTTTGGTAGAATTGTGCTTGAGAAGCTGAGAATATTTCCAGTTCTTTTTGAGCTTGAAACTCAAAGATTTTTCCTATTACCAGATTGGAACGGGAGAAGTTGAAGAAGTCTTGTTACATTATTTGAACAAGATTTTCTCATTGTATTAAAAAGTTGTAACAGATTTCAATGGCATTCTACCAAATCTACGTGTAAATTATTTGAAAAATTAATACAATTATGGGGTTCAATTATGTCATTTTTATCTTTTACTTTGTATGTCACTTCATAATAGGTTACATTATTTGAATGTGTTGTGGATGTTTATTTCATTTTTCAAACTATTATATTTGTTACAATATTTGAATAAGTTTAATAGAGCTAATTTATTTTTTCTCCTTTCTCTTTCTTCATATTTTAAATGTTGTTAAATTGTTATAATAGCCCAATGAATCTAGACACCGATCTACATAAGTCATAATATTAGTTATTGTCTTTGCTTGGTTATTTTAATAAGAGTAGTGTAACTAAAATCTAGAGTGTTTAGACTTACAATTTCTTGAGTTTATCACTGGAATTTCCTTACCCATTCTCATTTTGTTTCTTTGGCAATATATCTTTTATCATAGTAAAGAGGCAGGTTGACCAGATCCTGTAATATATCATTGGTTCAAAATGATTTCTTGTAGCATGAAAATAGAATCATATGTATGCAAGAAATTGTTCCAACAATTTTTTGGCATCATTACTAGGGATATAATCTTCACGATTTTAGGCCTGGGATTTCATGATATTTTTTTTATCTACTTGCCTATCAAACTGACACCAACATTTTTTTGACGTTGTATATGACTTGTTAATTAGATGTTTTATCTTCTTAAAAGTTATTTAATAGTGATTACATTTTAATCAATCGGTGTCCAATTAAAATAAAGAACATGTTTTTTAATATTCTATGTCTTTATTTTATTTTGCCCATGATTTTTTAATTATCTTTTGAAGTAATCTTTATGTTTCTTAATTTTCTTGAAATTTTTCCAAATAACCATCCCGTGTGAGGCTAAGAGTAAAAATATCAAGAAATATTGATCATAAGTTCTATTATTTCTGCACTACTTGTGTTGGTGACTCTATCTAGACAAACCTAGAAATCAAAAATTAAGAAAGAAGGAGCAAAACATGTTGGCAACTCTATTTGAAGGAACCCAAAAATAAAAAATCAATAAAGAAGGAGCAAAACATGAAGGCACACACTAGGAAAAGCGGTAAGGAAATATTTCCAGAATTTGAGAACCCTGAGGTACTTACCCATAATTAAAAAGTACCACTTCTTAAGAGTATTATGCATGAAATTAAATATTATCCTACAAGTAGAAAGTACGTGAAGAAAAATAGAAATTAGAATATCACTATTGTAGAAATAGTTGTTAATAGTGGGTTAAATTTTTTTGTAGATGATGTATTTGATTAATATCATTGTCCAACTAATAGTAATATTGTGGTAGATAATTCAGCTGATTATATTAAGGTTACCAAACCCCATATTATTTTAAGTAGTGTTTCTAAGAATACAAATCCCATTACACCTACAGTCACCATGGCTCAGCCAAATCAAAATAATGTTCAGTAGTGCAGAACTAATAGGTAGAGGCCTTTTGCTTAACCTATAAATTTGAATTAGGGTAATGCATAGTTGCCATTTATAGCCAAATTGGCTAAAATTAGGATTTTTGAAATTTGGAATTGAGTAATATTTGGGACCCTTGACTAGGGCCCATTAGCCAAAAATTCATGGGTGCAATTTTTTTTTTGGGTTGATTCACCCTGATTTGATAATAATTTGACCATTTTAAGTTTAAATTTCTAACATTACCCCTAATAATACTGAACCTTCTACATGCATTTCAACACTATTCACTTGGATTTCGAAACTAATTTTCTAAATTCGATCCCTTACGCATAACCCTAATTTGAATGCCTTACCAAATAAATCCCACAAGTACCTGCCCAAGTTTTTAGGAAACAATGCAGTAACTGGGGAAGATCATATTAAAAGTTTCTTATATGCTTTGGATAGCTTAGAGGTAGAACATGAAGATGTAGTCCTAAGGCTATTCCTGCAAACTTTAGAAAAGGATTCCAGAGAGTGGTTCAAATCTCTCCCAGCCAATGACATTCCAAATTTTCCTAAAATGGAAACTTTGTTTCTAAACAAATTAGGAGAGAGGAAAAATGAACAATCTCTGCTAACTGAGTCAGCAACTATGAAGAAAAAAGAAAATTAAGTTGTCAGTGCTTTTAATAGATGATTTTCCAAAACTAGGAATAAAATACCATTTAACCTTAGGCCTAGTGACATCCAATCAATTTGTTTCTATAAAAATGCTTTCCAATAAGAATTTAATTATGAATTAAGGCAATAAAAATCCACCACTATTGATGAATGCATTGATAAAGTGATTGAAATTGAAATAAATATGCTAGATAGTGGTAAAATGAAACCTTATTCTATAAAGATAAATCAACCTGATAAAAATCCCAAAATAGTAGCTTTTGATTTACAAATAAGAGCTAAAGTAGATCCAATGGATAAATTGACTAATCATATGGCTGAGATGTTTAATACCGTGAACAACAGGTTAGCAAGAATAAAATAAATAATGGAAAGAATGGTAACAATGGTGAGCCATCACAACTAGAGAGAGCACGTGTTGATAATCACCATCCCTTAAAGAAAAAATTCAACAAAAAATTGAGAAACAACAATGGCTTTGAAGAAGGAAATAGAAATAGGAACAACGAGAACAATTTTTGGAAGAACAAGGAATCTAACAGAGATCAGAACAATGTTCTAAACCCCAGGCCATCTGCTAACATAACATAAGGTTTTCCTTACTTTTTTTCAACTTGTGATGCCCCCATAACCCAGAAGGATGTGGTATTTACTTAAGTAAACATTACAATATAGATCTTAATAATAATTCAAAAGAAGACATAAGGATTAATATTTGTTGGTCTCTAGAAGATGAGTCTAGAGAAAGGCTCTTTGAAGAGAACATGGACAAGTATGCTTCAAATCATCATCCTCAGATATTAGTAGCTAAAGGTGCCAAAATCTTTAAAAAACCACATGAGTTAAGGTATGAGAAAATTAAGCAGGGGAAATTAATCCCCACTGCTAAATAAGTGGAGGAATTAGAAGCTACCAATACTCTAAACTTAAGAAATCGAATAGTTCTTGACAGAACAAAGAAATCCTCCACTAGTGAAACAATAAAATAGCCCTTTGCCAATAAAAATGTTAGTAAAGAGAGAACTGATAAAACCCCCCAAAAAGGTAATACTTGAGCTAGTAGAGTTAGAAGCGGAAGCACCTAAAGAAGAATGTAACAAACCACTTGATGTAAAAAATATAGAGTTGAATGTTGGGTCAGAACTCAGTAACCAAAAATTTAATATCACATTTGGTGAACTTATGAAAGTTCAACAGTATAGAGAACAAGTCTATAGATATTTTGGACTTATTGAGCAAATAGAAGATCCATCTTGCCATGCTGCTAAGCAAAATCAACAGGATACAAGGTCACCATCCTCAGTCATACCCTTCTATGTGTCATTAAGATATAATTTTGATGAAGGAGAGAGGTATGTAATTCATAATTGTATGTTGGATAGTGGAGCTTCACACAATATCATGCCCAAGATGATAGGTGACCAAATGGGTTTAATCTGTATAAGAGATTTTGCTCTTGTATCTGTCATGGATAATAGGCAAGTACCTTGTGTTGGAGTGATAACTAGATTATTGTCTTTTCCAGACCAACACCCCAAGAAAGGTATAATGATGGATGTTGCAGTAGTGAATTTTTACCCTTTATTTTCACTACTACTAAGCACGCATTACTTAGAACAATTAGGGGGATCAATTCAATTTTATTTGTCTTATGCTACCATTTCAATTTCAGATAAAGAAAATGTAACTCTACAAAGAGAACCTTTCAAAAAATATTCTGTAGAGTTAATTAAAATAGATAAAACCATGATAAACGTAGTAAAATTAGTAGAAGAGAAAGAAATGGGAGTTTATTCAATATGGCATAACCCATCCTGATAGAATTACCAAAAGCCAAAAACATGGATCCAAAAATTATAAAAATGGTTGATGCTGAATCAGATAGAGTATTAACACAAGAGATGTGGACCATGACTTTTTATGGAGTTAATTTAACTGATATAAAATGAAATTATCTTGGTATTCCTTACAAATTAGAATTCATGTGCACTCACAATATGGCTGAGTATGAAGCTTTGTTTCTAGGATTGAGGAAATCCAAAGAGTTGTGCATATACTACTTGATTGTAACTGAAGATGCAGAATTAATCATCTAGTAGATAAGAGAAGTGTAAAACTAAGCATCCTAGGTTAAAACAATATAAAATTGTAGTATTGGAAGAAATTGAAAAATTCTTAGCTTTCAATATTTTATATATTCCTAGAGAACAAAATCATGTTGTTGACCTCTTAGTTGTACATGCATTAGACCTAGACCACCCAAAAATTACTACAGAATATATGGACAGGTTCCCAACAATCTCAATCTATAAACCTTATGTACCGGATAACATTGTTTACTTACAGGTCTTCCAAGATGATGTGGATATTAAAGAATTTATGACCTTACAAAATCAATATGCAGACATAATCTGTGATGAAAATGATGAATAAAAATTAAAAGATCAAATAGGATAATGTTAAGTACCCAATATAAGTATTTAATATTATATTATTGTAATGTTGGGCTACCTAGAAATAGATATTTGGGGATATATTATTATATTGTATAAGGGTTGGCATGGGCCACACATAATCCAAGGTTGATTGTATTATAATATTATATTATACTATAATATTATATTAATAATGGGATCCCCAAAGTAGAATTAGAAGACGAGTATATAAATAAGAGAGATTGGTCATTGTACGGATCATGAAGGAAATTATATTGTAGAAGTCTTGGCTCATGGAGTTAAAGATATTGTGGAGTGGCTTGTTGTTCCTCTGCAAACACTTATTGTTTTTCCTTGGATCCTTGCTCTTGAAACTGAGAAATATCTTGTAATGTTATCTTCTTTTTTTTGTACCATAACTTCATAAACTTCTTTTGCACATTAATGTTAAAAATACCCAAAGAATATAACCAAGGATAACCAAGAATAATATCCTCATCATTCATATCAATAGCATGAAAATTTGAATGTAAAACATATTTATCCATGGTGATCTTCAAATCTTCAAAAATCTGAACATGCTCACCCTTCAGCTGTGTGTCCTTAATTTTTGTTGCTTGAACCTGCAACCTCTTAGCCAAAACAATATTAATAAAATTATATCTGCTACTAGGGTCAATGAAAATAATAACTTGTTCCTTTTGAATGCTTCCATGAACCTGTAAAATAGAATTTTTAGATGAATGTAAACCCTTTTGATCCTTCTCTTGCTTTTGAATATCCAAATACGTGGCTTCATTCTTCTCACTATCTTCTTTAATATTTTTTCTTTCTCCTTCTTGAGTAATTTTATTTATTTTTCATAGCATTCATTATGTTTCTTGAAAAATTTCCATTTTCCTTTCATTTCGTTTCACTCATTTTGAATTACCTGTAGTTTCTTTTCAAGGTCTTTTATGACATCCATCAAGCTGTCTATCTTTTTATTCCCTCCCTCAATATCTCTCTTGCAAAAATCTAACTTTATTTGTAATTGAATATGCTCCCATATACTCAAAAATGCTGGTTCTATTTCACTCAAAGTGCACAAGGGATTATCCCTAATAAATCTTTCTACCCATTGCAAGACTTCCCACCCAAAAAAACTCTTAAAGCAATAGTATAACATGAATTCACCATGTTGAGATTTTACTATTTTCAACCACTCTCTCACATCAATAACATTTCCTTCAAAAAAAATTTGTAGTTCCATAGTTGATGCCCTAATGCAAACTAGGGTTTTATGAAAAATATATTTTCCCATTGATTTGAAGCTAAAATTCCACACAAACAACTAGATCTACAGATTTTCTTCCAAAAAAAATAAATTGCAACTGATTTGCTTAGCCGAACTAAATTTCGTCTTCCAAAATATTCACGATTTAAAAATTCGTCATTGCTCTTGTTTTGGATGACTGACTTCAAAAGATCGTATCTCCCTCAATACTACTCGGATTCCTTCATATGACCACTCATTTTAAAGCTCTTCAATTTTTTCATGAACTTATCCAAGAATCATCTAAATTAGATAAACTTTCATAGAGATATAACTCTTGAAAGATGAGACGTTTTTCCAAAAAAAACCCTAATTCTGGAATTCCACAAAAAAAATCCCCACATTTTCCAAATCGTTGCTCTTGAGAAACGTGCCCTAGCTCTACAAAAACCAACCCACTTTGCCTAAATCACCACTCTTATACTACTTGTTATGAACCTCCTTTTGTTAATACACATAAATCATTAAGAAATTATAGATATATTGAATAACAACCACAATGAATAATCCACATAATATAAAATAAGATAAATATGTAAATTACTGCAATGTATTCAATTTAATACTCAAACCCTTGAGGTAGGGCAACACCATACAATACTCCTTTTGGAAGGAAGCCACTCCACAATATCTTTAACTCCATGAGCCAAGACTTCTACAATATAATTCCCTTCATGATCCTTACAATGACCAATCTCTCTTATTTATATACTCGTCATCTAATTCTACTTTAGGGAGCACATTATTAATATAATATTATATTATAATATAATATAATATAATATGATAATACAATCAACCTTGGGTTATGTGTGGCCCATGCCAACCCTTATACAATATAATAATATATCCCCAAATATCTATTTCTAGGTACCCCAACATTACAATAATATAATATTAAATACTTATATTGGGTACTTAACATTTATTAGGTATTTAATAGAGAATTAGTAGAAGTAATCCAACTGAAAACAAATAGAATACCAAAAGGATTAGTTTCTTTGGAGAGTTTATTTGATGATTTTTATAAGGCATTTAAACCTCTTTTGAAAGAAACCATAGTTGAAGATGTTAATATTGGTACAGTTGAAGAGCCCAAAATAGTAAAAATAGACATAGCCTTACTAGAAAAGGAAAAAGTTGGGTATATAAGTTTTCTAAAGAAAAATAAGGAACATTTTTCTTGGACATATGAAGATCTTAAAACTTTTAAAATAGAGGTTATGTCACACATAATACCTATGAAAGAATATTCCAAGCCATTCAAACAAAAACATACAACCCAACCCTACACCCAATAATGCAAAAAGAGGTACAAAAATTGTTGGATTCCAAAATCATTAGAAAGGTAAGATTTTCATCTTGGATATCCAACTTAGTACAAGTCAGAAAAAATGGAGATATTAGACTCTACTTAGAATTTAGAAACTTGAATAAAAGCTCCTTAAAAGACAATTATACATTGCTTAATATGGAACAACTATTGTAATCTGTAGTTGGTTCATCCAAAATGTCCCTATTGGATAGTTTTTTTTGGATAGTATCAGATACAAATTAACCTAGAAGATAGACATAAGATAACATTCATGATGCAGGAGCATCCAACGGAAAGCAAAAATTTTGCAAGGAGAAAAAGTGTCGTGATATTGCGACCAAAATCCGAGAGAAGGCTCAAGAGAGAAAAGTGTTGCGATATCGCGACATGTCGCATTATCGTGACCAAAAGCCGAGAGAAGGCTCAAGAGGGAAAAAGTGTCACGATATCGTGACATGTCGCATTTTCACGACCAAAAGCCGAGAGAAAGCTCAAGAGAGAAAAGTGTCACGATATTGTGACATGTCGCATTTTCGTGACCAACAAACGAGAGAAGGCTCAAGAGAGAAAAATTTCACGATATCATGACATGTCGCATTATCACGAAAAAAATCTGAAGAAAGGTGCCAGAGAAAAAAGTGTCGCGATATCGCGACATGTCGCATTTTCGCGACCAAGAGAAGAGAAAAGGCGCAAGAGATAAAAGTGTCACGATATCGCGACATGTCGCATTTTCGTGACCAAAGGACGAGAGAAGGCGCAAGGGAGAAAAAGTTTTGTGATATCGTGACATGTCGCATTTCCGCGACCAAAGGACGAGAAAAGGCGCAATGGGGGAAAAGTGTCGCAATATCGCAACATGTCGCATTTTCATGACCAAAAGGCAAGAGAAAGCACAAGAGAGAAAAGTGTCATGATATCATGACATGTCACATTTTCGTGACCAAAGGACGAGAAAAGGTGCAAGGGGGAAAAAGTGTCGCGATATCGCGACATGTCGCATTTTCATGACCAAAAGGCGAGAGAAAGCACAAGAGAGAAAACTATCACAATATTGCGACATGTCGCATTTTCGTGACCAAAAGGTGAGAGAGGCGCAAGAGAGAAAAAGTGTCACGATATAGCGACATGTCGCATTTTCATGACCAAAAGGCGAGAGGAGGCGCAGGAGAGAAAAAGTGTCACGATATCGTGACATCTCGCATTTTCATGACCAAAAGGGGAGAGAAGGCGCAGGAGAGAAAAAATGTCGCAATATCGCGACATGTCACATTATCACGATGAAAAGAGAAGAGAAAGATAGAGAGAAAAAGTGTCGCGATATCATGAAATGTTGTATTTTCATGGGCCAAAGCAAGGAGAAAATGAGAGAAAGAAAAAATGTCACGATATCGTGACATGTCACATTTTCACGACCAAAATAGACAAAAGGGCAGGCGGTTATAGGAGACGTTATAGAGGAAATTATCGAGCGGTGGTTATACCAAACGTCATCATTGGTTGACAGGAAAACAGAGTCTACAGTGGCAGTACTAGACAAGCATGTGAAACCAAGGTGTAGTGAAAGTAGACAAAGACCAAGAGTCGAAACGTTTCAAAAGCCAGAACAACGAAGAGGCATGGGAGATGAAACGAAGGGTCAGAAAATGGAAACGGAGAGTCACGCCAGAAAGTTTAAAAGGGGGAAGCAAAGGCATGCTGAAGGGTTGAAAAACTGCGGAGACAGTGTTGCAGACGTGAAGGCAAGAGGGCCATTCTGGACCTATTTGGGCTATTTTCTTCCAAAGTTGGAAATGTTGTAATATAAAAATTAATAAACTATCTTTCGGGCGAAAGAAGTTTATTTGGCAGATTGCTGTCATTTTTTGTAAATATTTTCAAGTTGTTTAATGAGAATTGAGAATTTGGTGTGAGCAAAACTTGGCTCCCTACTAGGTGGTATCAGAGCGGGAGTTCCTGAGTGTGTAAACAGATCATTGAAAGTGAGGCAATTTGCACCAGGATCTATGGAAGGACTGTGAGAAGAGAGCGAGGAAGAATGCCTCCACAAAGAAACTATGGTGGTGGGAGAAATGTGGTACCTGAAGGAGATTTCAAAGCTTTGCAAAGGCAAGTGCAAGCCCTACAAGAGGAGTTGCGAAGAGGAGTTGAGCCAAGGAGAGAATACCATAGTGAAGATGAAGCCTGGGAGGTTGATGATCCATTAGAGGAAGAAGAAGCAATAGATTCTACAGAAGCTAAATTATTTAAGGCCATATCTCAGATCGAGAAGAAGGCAAAGTTTGATGTCTCCACGTATTCTGGGAATCTCAATCTAGAGGAGTTGATTGATTGGATCAATGATATGGAGGAATATTTTGAGTATGAGGAGGTTGTAGATCCAGATCGGATCAAATTTGCAAAAATGAAGTTGAAAGGCCATGCTTGCATATGGTGGAAAGAAGTGCAGTTAGAAATAAATAAAAGCGGGAAGGTAAATATAACCAGATGGGATCGAATGTTAGAGAAGTTGAAGAGACAGTTCATTCCTACAGATTACGAATTGGATCTATTGAGGAAAAGGCAGAGTTTGAGACAGTCAAACAAATCTGTCAAAGAATATACAGAGGAGTTTTACCAGATCTCAATTAGAACTGGCCATTATGAGGCTAACAAGGAGAATGTAGCCCATTACATCAATGGATTGAGAACCAATATTCAAGAAGAGTTGAGTCTGGTTAGGATTAGCACCATTGAGGATGCTTACCAATTTGCTCTAAAAGTTGAAGAGAAGTTGAACAGAATGTTTGAGGGTAAGCAAAAAGGAAAAGGTTATGGATAAATAACTGGTGGAAGAATAGATGGAGGACAAGATGAGAAGAAAGAAGAAACTAGTAGCAACCAAGATCAGAAAGAGGAGAATACCTATCGCCCCCGTAATCATAACAATGGTTACCAAATAGGAAGAGGTAGATATGGAAGAGAGGGATTTTGTGGAACCTATTTTCATTGTGGAGAAGAGGGACATCGGGCATATGAGTGTCCCCAACACCCAAAGATGACGAATAGCAGACCTAAGGGTCATGCCAAATCTTCTGTAGCAGATAAAGGTGCTGAATCAGAACATTCTGACGAGGCAGAGAGAGGAGAAGTTATGGTCACAAGGGGAACCTTGTTGAATATGGAGAAAGAACCATACTAGAGGAGGAGCCTATTTTGCACAAGGTGCAAATGTTCAGGTAAGGTCTGTAATGTTATTATAGATAATGGTAGTACTGATAACTTGGTCTCTGAAGAAATGGTTACTAAGTTATAGCTAGAGAGGAGGAGACACCCGCATCCATATCGAATTGCGTGGTTGCAGAAGGACCATAGGGCATTATTCAGTGAATAGTCCTTAGTCAAGTTCAATATTGGGATATACCAGGATGAGGTCCTATGTGATGTTTTGCCTATGGATGCTTGCCATGTGTTGTTGGGGAGGCCATGGCAATTTGACAGACGTGTGATGTATGATGGGCATGCAAATACTTACTCTCTGACAAAAGGTGGAGTGTGCCATAAGTTGAAGACATTGAAGGAGATGGATGAAAAGAGTTTGTTGACAACAATGAGAGTGGAAGTTGTGGAGTTTGAAGAACTTAAGGGTTTGTACCCTGAAGACCCAGATTTTGCTTAAGCTTGGAGAGCTTGTACATCCCTAGTGAAAAAGAAGGTGATAGAATAGTATAGAAGTGAAGGTCACTTCTCAATCCACCCCGGTTGTCTGATGCAGGAGCATCCAACGGAAAGCAAAAATACCGCAAGGAGAAAAAGTGTCACGATATCGCGACATGTCGACAAAGAAGAAAAAGTGTCGCGATATCGTGACATGTCGCATTTTCGTGACCAAAATCCGAGAGAAGGCTCAAGAGAGAAAAGTGTTGTGATATTGTGACATGTCGCATTATCACAAACAAAAGTCGAGAGAATGCTCAAGAGGAAAAAATTGTCACGATATCGCGACATGTCGCATTTTCGCGACCAAAAGCCGAGAGAAGGCTTAAGAGAGAAAAGTGTCACGATATCACGACATGTCACATTTTCGCGACCAGCAAATGAGAGAAGTCTCAAGAGAGAAAAGTGTCATGATATCGTGACATGTTGCATTATCGCGACCAAAATCCGAGGAAAGGTGCCAGAGAGAAAAGTGTCGCGATATCGCAACATGTCGCATTTTCATGACCAAGAGAAGAGAAAAGGCGCAAGAGAGAAAAGTGTCGCGATATCACATGTCACATTTTCATGACCAAAGGATGAGAGAAGGTGCAAGGGAGAAAAAGTGTCATGATATCGCAACATGTCGCATTTTTGTGACCAAAGGACGAGAAAATGCGCAAGGGGGGGAAAGTGTCACGATATCGTGACATGTCGCATTTTCGTGACCAAAAGGCGAGAGAAAGCACAAGAGAGAAAAGTTTCGTGATATCGTGACATGTCGCATTTTCACTACCAAAGGACGAGAAAAGGAGCAAGGGGAGAAAAGTGTCGCGATATCGCGACATGTCGCATTTTTGCGACCAAAAGGTGAGAGAAAGCACAAGAGAGAAAAGTGTCGCGATATCGTGACATGTCGCATTTTCATGACCAAAATGTGAGAGAGGCACAGGAGAGAAAAAGCGTCGTGATATCATGACATGTCACATTTTCATGACCAAAAGGCGAGAGGAGGTGCAGGAGAGAAAAAGTGTCACGATATCGCGACATGTCGCATTTTCGTGACCAAAAGGGGAGAGAAGGCACAGGAGAGAAAAAGTGTCGCGATATCGCGACATGTCGCATTATCATGATGAAAAGAGAAGAGAAATAGAGAGAGAGAGAAAAAGTGTCACAATATCATGACATGTTGTATTTTCGTAGGCCAAAGCAAGGGGAAAAGGAGAGAAAGAAAAAGTATCGCGATATCGCGACATGTCGCATTTTCGCGACCAAAAGAGACAAAAGGGCAGGCGGTTATAGGAGCTATTACAGAGGAAATTATCGAGCAGTGGTTATACCGAATGTCATCATTGGTTGATATGCGGACAAAGTCTATAGTGGTAGCACTAGAAAAGCACGTGGCACCAAGGTGTAGTGAAAGCGGATGAAGACCAAGAGTCGGAATGTTTCGAAAGCCAGAACAACGAAGAGGTACGGGAAATGAAACGAAGGGTCAGAAAAGGGAAATAGAGGGTCACAACAGAAATTTTAAAAGGGGGAAGCAAAGGCATGCATAAGGGTTGAAAAACTGTGGAGATAGTTTTGCAGACGTGAAGGCAAGAGGGCCATTCTGGACCTGTTTGGGCTATTTTCTTCCAGAGTTGGAAATGTTGTAATATAAAGAAATTAATAACTATATTTCGGGTGAAAGAATTTTATTTGACAGATTGTTGCCATTTTCTGTAAATATTTTCAAGTTGTTTAATGATAATTGAGAATTTGGCGTGAGCGAATTTTGGCTCCCCATCAATTCACCACACCTTGGGGAACTTTCGAATATTTGAGAATTCCTTTTGTTCTAATGAATGTAGGTGCTACTTTTCAGAGAGCAATGGATTTTACCTTCAAATGTTTGATGTTCAAAATAGTAGTGGCATATTTGGATGATACAAAAATATTTTTTAAAAATATAAAGGACCATTTAGAACATCTTGCTGCAGTATTTTCCTAGTGCAAAGATTTTGGAATTTTCCTAAATCCTAAAAAGTGCATATTTGGAACAACACAGGGAAATTACTAGGACCCATAGTGTCAGAAAAATGGGTGAGTGTAGATATATAAATAATAGAAACTATCTCAAAAATTCCCCCTCCTAGAAACATCAAAGGAGTCAGGTCATTCTTTCGCAAGATTAATTTTGTTAGAAGGTTTATTCCCAATTTTGAAGAGATGACCAAACCTATAAATGACCGTTAAAAAGAGTGGAGAAATAAAATGGACACCATAAAACATGAAAGCTTTTAAAAAAGTAAAAAAATCCATTTATACTACCCCATTATTAACCTTCCCTAATTGCTTAAAGGACTTCAACATCTATTCATTTGCATCCTATAATTCCATTGCTATGGTCCTTTCCCATAAGGATGACGAAAATAATAAAATGTCGATAACTTTCATGAGTTCAGGATTAAAAGGAGCACATCTTAAGTATACACTGTTAAAAAAATATGCTTATGCAGTGATTCAATATTTAGAATATTTCAAGGGTATATTTGGTTCAAGTAAATTTTATTGTTGTATCCCTTTCATAGAAATAAAAGAGTTCTTTACTCAATCTAAACCACTGGGAATGCATGCAAGGTGGATGGTGAAACTATTATAGTATGATGCACAATTTAAAATAGTCAAAATTGTAAGAGGGCAAGGCTTAGAAAAATATTTGGCATATAAAGGAGAAGACTCTAATAATATCATTACAGTAGATGAGATGCATGACATCAAGAGAGTTAATAATGTTGAATATAAATGGTATGATGAAATATTAGCATACCTACAAACTCTATCTTTCCCAAATGACATGTCAATTAATAGAATGAGATCAGTAAAACTGCAAACATAAAAATATCATGTCCAGGATGGTGTGCTCTATTCGAGACACCCTGATGGTGTGTTATTAATCTGCTTGTATGAAAGGGAAGTTCTAAAAAAAATAAAATAATTTTATGATGGTTTCTGTGGACTACATTTTTCTCCCAAAGCTACAACTAATAAAATTATGAGAGTAGGTTATTATTGGCCTTCACTCTTTAAATATGTATATCAGTATGTTAGAAATTGTCATAATTATCAAGTTTGAAGAACATGGACTTATACTAAGAAGGTGGGGTGAACAGTATAAGACTTAACCAATTAATAATTTTAACTTTAGATAGCAATGGCATCAACACAACATTAATAAAGACATAAAGCATCACACATTGAAGACCCATTTTTAACGTGGTTCACCCAAAATGGTTGGGCTACGTCCACAAAAACTTTTCTATAAAAGTTATCTCAAAGTTCTTTGGGAATCCTTCCCTATTACAATGTTTATGAGCCTCTGCTCAAACGAGATACCTTCCCCCAATTAGAATTTATGAGCCTCTGCTCAAAGGAGATACCTTCCTCTCTGCTCTGGAAATGATCCCTCAGAAGATCAACTGACTCTACCTCGTGCCAGAACGTGGAACTCCTTTCCACCGAAGACCTCCTATCCTCAATGCTTAGCCTAAGAGACCTCTACCTTCTATGATCACATCCACAGCAGCTCAGCAACCTGTACCAAACACACTCAGTCATTCTAGTACAAGTATTCCTCTATCTATCAAATCTGTCCAACTCTTGAACAAATCAATCCTCTGCATACAAGCCTTTTCAAATACTTGTCAATTGTCCTTAGGTTCTTCTCATAGAACCAATGCACCTCTGTCCTCAAGTTCTCTGCTAGAACTATCAAACTCATCTCACAAGTCCTCTGCTAGGACCTGTCCAAATATGCTCACAAGTCCCCACCGGAACCTGTCCAAAGCCTGCTCACAAGTCCCCACCAGAACCTGTCCAAAAACTGCTCACAAGTCCCCATTGGAACCTGTCCAAAAACTCAGCAAGCTCACAAAGAAAAACTTTCTTAGTAGGAAATCACAAAGTGAATTGTTAGAGACCCAATGTGATTTGTAAAACTCATAGAAGCATAAAGAGAATTGTTAGAGACTCAATATGTTCTATACTCAAATCCCAATCTCAAAACTCAACTCAAATCAACTCAGCTCAATCTCAATCTCAAATCTGAAAACTCAACTCAATATCTGAAATGGATAGGATAGAATGTTTTCTTTCAATAACATGAAACCCCAACAATTGCCAACTATGCAAAGAATCACATAACAATGATACTCATGTTATTTTCACCATCAATTAGGGTTTCAACAACAATGCTCATCAAACAAGGTTTAGTCAACCAACACCATTCAACTCAACATCAACCTTGAAGCATTCAACCAATCATCACAAGAAAAGGAAACAAGTAGAAATCCTTTTCCCTCCAAATATATTTGAACAAAACAACCACCAACACAATATCACCAAATGCAAAGAATAACTTGCTCAAATCAACTCAATGGAGTAAGCCCAATATCATTAATCAAGTAAAGCAATAACTTGATCAAACAACCTCTATGGAAGCAACTCAACCATCAAACTCAAAACAACCAACCAAGGGTTCCACCAACTCAATGCAAGTAGCTAGACTCACAAATATGAACCCTAGTGCACAAAGCTTCCACTATCTCAAACCAGAAATTATGCATTCACCAAAAACTCTCCTTAAGGATAACAATGCATAAGTAGTTTTCAACAAACTAGAAAATAGGATTTACACCTAGCCAAAGGATACCTAGTAGAATACCTTTTCACTCCAACCTTATTTCAGAAAACATACACCAATCATACTCATAAGAAGAATGTGCCCATACCTTATTGGAGTAGAAGATAATTGAACCTTCAAGCTTATAAATTGTTGTCCAAGAAACTCCGAATTTCGTGGCATAAAGACATTTTAATAAAAACGTGTATTACTCTAGAAAATCACCCTCGTGAGACTCGAAATGGTGACCTCCACCAATACAGCACCCAACAGCAGCCTTCACTGCCACTAGCCCACGCGGGCTACGAAATTCACAAGTGAACTTCCCTCCACTTCACCCTCGAAAAAACTCTCGAAGACTTTTCAACCGCACGTGCTTCTAAGTCTTCCTTACATCGTAGCGAATACAGAGCACAAACATCATAAATTGCATTTGAGGAATTTCGAATTCATTAGCCTTCCAACCTTAGGAGTTGGAGAATAAATAGGCTCTTCGAAGATACCTTGACGTCGGTGGAAATAAAGACCATTTCGAAATTAATCAAAAGTCTTTTCAAAAAGGGTTTAAAAACCCTTAAATAATTAAATAATTAATTAATTAAAACCTTGAAGGGTTTTAAATAATAATTAAATAAATAATAAAGAGAACCTCCATTGGTTTTAATAAAAACCATTTAACTTGGTTTTAATAAAAACCCTATCCAATTTGGTTTTAATAAAAAATGGTTTGGTTTTAATGAAAAACCCTTACCAATGGAATCTCTCCGGATTCTCTTAAAAATATTCTCTTGGAATCTTCCACCTTTGAAGCCAACACATCCTCTTAACATTAATGCCATTTCCTTTTGACATCAATGACAACTCATAGACAAGAAGCTAGGATCTCAAACCTAAAATTGCCAACAATATCCCCCTTTGTCATTGATGGCAAACCATGCTTCTCAACAACACAGAAACTCAACATAAATAGCTCCCCCTGTCTTGAGGCTTTCCTCTTCACTTTGAATCTCTCCCCTTACTCATATCTCTCCGAATTTGTCATCAATGGCAAAAGGTCACCTTTGGGGATCGGGACTAAGAATGAGCCTCTTAGCTTAGTCCCTCCCCCACATCCTGATGAGGTGATTAATTCTGGGGTGGGAGTACAACTCCCAATTTCTCCCTTAGATACTCAAACATATCTCTTGAACATATCTCTTGGAAGAGGTTTGGTGAAGATATCTGCAATCTGCTCTTTAGTAGACACATACTCTACCTTGACCTGCTTGTCTTGCACTTTCTCCCTTAGAAAGTGATACTTGATGGAAATATGCTTTGTCCTTGAGTGCATTACCGGATTTTTGGAAATACTTATGGCACTTGTATTATCACAAAGTATGGATATGGGTTGTTCATGCTTGACTTTGAAATCCTCCAAGGTGGTTTTCATCCATAAAACCTGTGTACACCCAGTCATTGCTGCTATGTATTTAGCCTCTACTGTAGATAAGGAAACTAAAGGTTGTTTCTTACTTAGCCAAGAAACCAAACTCTTTCCCAGAAAGAATGCTCCACCACTAGTGCTTTTCCTGTCATCAATACTACCTGCCCAATCTACATCTATATAAGCTGTGAGGGTGAAATCATCACCTTTGGGATACCAAAGCCCAAATTCCATAGTGCCCTTCAGATATCTGAATATCCTCTTAACTGCTATAACATGAGAATATTTTGGAACTACCTGAAACCTTACTACTAACCCAATCGCCTGCATGATATCCGGTCTGGTAGCTATAATATATAATAAACTACCAATCATAGATCTATACAACCTCCGATCTCGCCACTTGGAGATTCATCATCTTTACTCATATTGCACCCTGTAATTATTGGAGTACACACTGGTTTGCTGTCCATCATCCCAAATTTCTTCAACATTTCTTTGATATACTTTCCTTGAGAGAGAAATATACCATCCTTTGATTGAGCAATCTAAAGACCTAAAAATAATGACAACTCTCCAATCATAGACATCTCAAATTCCTTCTACATGGTGTTAGCAAAAACTTTGCACATCTGAGTATTATTTCCCCCAAAAATAATATCATCAACATAGACAACCATAATCAACATATCATCATTTTCATTCTTAATATACAAATTGCTATTTTCCACGCCTTTCCTGAAGCCTTGCTCATGAAGATACCTGTCAAGTCTTGAGTACCAAGCCCTAGGTGCTTGCTTTAACCCATACAAGGCCTTTTTTAGTTTACACACATAGTCTGACTGTTCCAAGAGAGACACTCCTTCTGGTTGTTCTATGTAGACTTCTTATACCAACACCCCATTTAGAAAAGCTGACTTTACATCCATTTGATATACCTTGAATTATTTGAAGCTTGAAAGGGCCAAAAATATTCTGATAGCTTTAAGACGAGCAACATGAGCAAACGTCTCTTCGAAATCAACACCTTCTACTTTAGCATAACCTTTGCAGACTAACCTAGCTTTGTTTCTGACAATATTTCCATCCTCATTGAGTTTATTTCTGAATATCCATTTTGTGCCAATGACATTCTTGTCCTTAGGTCTTGGAACCAATTCCCAAGTTTCACTTTTCTCTATTTGATTTAGCTCTTCATCCATTGCTTTTACCCAAAACTTATCTCGCACATGCTTCATTGAAATATTTTGGCTCAATCTGAGATAATAATGAAACATTTGTAGAATCATGTGAAGGAATGACTCTTCTTCTTGTTTGCCCGCTATTTGGATCACCAATGATCAAATATTTGGGATGATGTTTCTGAACATATCGTGAAGGAGTTTTGGGAAGCAGTTGTTGTCTTTCCTCTTCTTCATTTGAAACCTCCTTGAATTCTTCTTGACAAATTTCATCACTGAGTTCCTTGACTGGTTCTCTTATCCCTATATTTTCATCAACTATTACATTTATTCTCTCTACAATTGTATGATTTCTTTTGTTGAAGCATATGTAGGCCTTGTTTCTACTAGAATATCCAAGAAAGATTCCCTCATCACACCTAGGATCAAACTTACCCAAATTATGATCTTCCCTTTTGATGAAGCACTTACTCCCAAACACTTTGAAGTATTTTACTGTAGTTGTTCTTCCTTTCCACAACTCATAAGGAGTTTTATGATGATTGACTCTAAGTTGTGCCCCGGTGATAATGTAGACTACCGTACTGACTGCCTCTTTCCAAAAACCATCTAAAAGTTTTGACTCATTTAACATAGCTCTAGCCATATTTTCAATAGTTCTATTTTTCCTTTCAACTACTTCATTTTTTTGAGGAGTTCTTGTTGTTGAATATTCTCTTTTGATTCCTTGTTGCTCACAGTATTCCAAAAATTCATTTGAAGTGAACTCTCTTCCTCTATCTGATCTTAAGCATTTGATTCTCTTGTCATTCTCATTTTCAATCATTTCTTTGAAATCTTTAAATTTTTCAAAAGCTTCAGATTTTTCTTTGAGAAAAGTAACCCAAGTCATTCTAGAATAATCATCTATAAACAACATGAAGTAGCTTTCTCCCCGAATGCTCGAGTTCTGGTAGGGCCACATAAATTAGTATGAATAAGATCCAATGGTTTTGAAGAAGTATACCCTTTTGATTTGAAACTGGTTCTGGTCTATTTTCCATGTTGACAAGGACCGCAAATGATGTTATGGGGCCTTTTTATTTTGGGCAAGTCTCTAACTACTTCCTTGTTACTAATATTGACAAGATTATCAAAGCTCAAATGCCCCAATATTTTATGCCATAACCAAATCTCATCTTCTTGAGTTAGAAAACACTTTTCATTTTTTATCTCACTTAGCATGTAAATATTGTTTGGAGTCCTTGTAGCACTAGCAATGAGTTTTCTATTTTTTTCTTTACTTATCTCACATCTATCTGAAAAGAAAGATACTATGTGCCCTTGATCACAAAGTTGACTCACACTTAGAAGATTATGTCTTAGGCCTTCTACATAAAGCACATTTTCTACTTTGGATTTCCCATCCAAACTAAGAGTCCCTTTACCACAGATTTTAGCTGACCTATTATCTCCAAAACTGACTGTTCCTCTATTTGTTTCTTTTAAGACAAAAAAAATTTCCTTTTCACCAGTAATATGTTTTGAAAAACCACTATCAAGATACCATTTTTCTACTTTGTATTGAGCATGAAAAGCAATTTGAACTATCATTGACTTAGATTTGATCTCATTTCTCATTTTAGTGAACTCAAGGCTAGATCTATCCAAACTACACATCCTTGCTATATGCCCAAAATTCTTGCACTTGTAACACATGACATTTTTATTCATAAGAGGTGCAAAAGAGTTAACATTTTCCTTACTATGGCTATTCAAAGACTTATTGCAATGCATAGCTTTGTGACCAAATTTCTTGCAGGAAAAACAATAGCCATGGAAAGTATTATGTAACCTGTTTTGATGCCTTGGATGACTATTCTTCTTGTGACCAACTGGAATCCACCACTCTTTAGGATGAAGATTGATCTTGCTCAAAGACCCTGTTTCATGAATGGTGATACAATCCTTCTTTTGCTTTTCACACGGAGTATTCTATCTGAGAGCCAACTGTTCCAACTTCACTCTAAGAGACATAACCTCTTCTTCTAATTTCTCACAATCAACTTCCTTTCCTTTGAGAGCCTCTGTTAGAACTGTTCAACCTTCTTCCCTTCTTCAGCTGGAATTTTGAAGTCTATAACACTTTGAGACAATTCTGATCTTGTTATCTCTTCTTCTTAACATTGATGTTTGAGAACAAAATTCTCTTCCCTGAATTTCTCAAGCTTTCTTAAAGCCAAGAAGAATTCACCTTTGAGATCGAACTCAACCTCTTCATCTCTTTCTGAATCTATATGTTCCTCTGATAGATCCTTCTCCAAGCTGTTAGGCTCTTTCTGGAGAGACCGACTCTTATACCAATTGAAGAACATGGACTTATACTGAGAGGGGGGGTGAACAGTATAAGACTTAACCAATTAATAATTTTAACTTTAGATAGCAGTGGCATCAACACAACATTAATCAAGACATAAATCATCACACATTGAAGACCCATTTTTAACATGGTTCACCCAAAATGGTTGGGCTACGTCCACAAAAACTTTTCTCTAAAAGTTATCTCAAAGTTCTTTGGGAATCCTTCCTCATTACAATGTTTATGAGCCTCTGATCAAAGGAGATACCTTCCCCCAATCAGAATTTATGAGCCTCTGCTCAAAGGATATACCTTCCCCTCTACTCTGGAAATGATCCCTCAGAAGATCAACTGCCTCTACCTCTTGCCAGCACGTGGAACTCCTTTCCACATTTGAGGGTGGGGGTGGGGAAGTAACAACTGCAACTGTAGTTATTACTTCCCCCACCCCTCCTGTCCTTAATGCTTAGCCTAAGAGACCTCTGCCTTCTATGATCATGTCCACAATAGCTTAGCAACCTGTACCAAACACAGTCAGTTGGTCTAGTACAAGTCTTCCTCTATCTGTCAAATCTATCCAACTCTTAAACAAATCAATCCTCTGCATACAAGCCTTTTCAAAGACTTGCCAACTTTCCTCAGGTTCTTCTCATAGAACCAATGCACCTATATCCTCAAGTTCTCTGCTAGAACTATCAAACTCAGCTCACAAGTCCTCTGCTAGGACCTGTCCAAATCTGCTCACAAGTCCCCACTGGAACCTGTCCAAAAACTGCTCACAAGTCCCCACAAGAACCTGTCCAAAAAATGCTCACAAGTCCCCATTGGAACCTGTCCAAAAACTCAACAAGCTCACAAAGAAAAACTTTCTTAGTAGGAAATAACAAAGTGAATTGTTAGAGACCCAATGTGATTTGTCAAACTCATAGAAGCATAAAGAGAATTGTTAGAGACTCAATATGTTCTATACTCAAATCCCAATCTCAAAAATCAACTCAAATCAACTCATCTCAATCTTAATCTCAAATTTGAAAAAATCAACTCAATATATGAAATGGATAGGATAGAATTTTTTCTTTCAAGAACATGAAACCCCAACAATTGCCAACTATGCAAAGAATCACATAACAATGATACTCATGTTCTTTTCACCATCAATTAGGGTTTCAAAAAAAATGCTCATCAAACAAAGTTTAGTCAACCAACACCATTCAACTCAACATCAACCTTGAAGCATTCAACCAATCATCACAAGAAAAGGAAAAAAGTAGAAATCCTTTTCCCTCCAAAGATATTTGAACAAAACAGCCACCAACACAATATCACCAAATGCAAGAATAACTTGCTCAAATCAACTCAATGGAGTAAGCCCAATATCATGAATCAAGTAAAGCAATAACTTGATCAAACAACCTCTATGGAAGCAACTCAACCATCAAACTCAAAACAACCAACCAAGGGTTCCACCAACTCAATGCAAGTAGCTAGACTCACAAATATAAACTCTAGTGCACAAAGCTTCCACTATCTCAAACTAGAAATTATGCATTCACCAAAAACTCTCCTTAAGGATAACAATGCATAAGTAGTTTTCAACAAACTAGAAAATAGGATTTACACCTAGCCAAAGGATACCTAGTAGAATACCTTTTCACTCCAACCTTATTTCAGAAAACATACACCAATCATACTCATAAGAAGAATGTTCCCATACCTTATTGGAGTAGAAGATAATTGAACCTTCAATCTTATAAATCGTTGTCCAAGAAACTCCGAATTTCATGACATAAAGACATTTTAATAAAAACGTGTGTTACTCTAGCAAAGCACCCCCGCAAGACTCGAAACAGTGACCTCCGCCAATACAGTGCCCAACAACAGCCTTTGCTACCACTAGCCCATGTGGGCTACGAAGTTCACAAGTGAACTTCCCTCCACTTCACCCTCGAAAAAACTCCCGAAGACTTTTCAACCGCATGTGCTTTTAAGTCTTCCTTCGATCACAGCGAATACAGAGCACAAACACCATAAATTGCATTCAGGGAATTTAAAATTCATTAGCCTTCCAACCTTAGGATTTGGAGAATAAATAGTCTCTTCGAAGACACCTTGACATCGGTAGAAATAAAGACCATTTCGAAATTAATCAAAAGTCTTTTCAAAAAGGGTTTAAAAACCCTTAAATAATTAAATAATTAATTAATTAAAACCTTGAAGGGTTTTAAATAATAATTAAATAAATAATAAAGAGAAACTCCATTGGTTTTAATAAAAATCATTTAACTTTGTTTTAATAAAAACCCTATCCAACTTGGTTTTAATAAAAACCGGTTTGGTTTTAATGAAAAACCCTTGCCAATGGAATCTCTCCAGATTCTCTTAAAAATATTCTCTTGGAATCTTCCACCTTTGAAGCCAACACATCCTCTTAACATTAATTCCATTTCCTTTTGACATCAATGACAACTCATAGACAAGAAGCTAGGATCTCAAACCCAAAATTGCCAACAAAGTTTTTGCAGGTAAGAAAAACTTTGTTGCTATACCTCTCAAACCAGTGTCATAGAAGCACATTTCACACAATAAGGCATTGATTTGATTGAAGATATCAATCCAAAATCATCAGGAAAACATAAATGGATCATAACTGCAACATATTACTTCACCAAATGGGTAGAATTTGCTCCTCTTAGAAGTTCCACATCTCAAACTATTATAAATTTCTTATAGGAAAGCATTCTAACCAAATTTGGGGTACCTCAAAAGATAGTGATAGATAATGGATAATATTTTGTATCATTTGAGATGGTAGAATTTTGTGCTAAGTATGGAATATAACTCTCCCACTCTACAAATTATTACCCACAAGGGAATGGTTTAGTTGAGAGATCATTGGGTAAAAATAAGAGAAGTTGGGATAGTGAATTAAAATTTGCTCTATGGGCAGATAGACTATCACTTAAAAGGAATACATGAAGAACTCCTTATGAACTAGTATATGGAGAAAAAGCCTTGATACCTCTCAGGATAGAGAAATTAGCACTATCCATGCTATTACAGTACCATGAGAACTCGGATGCCTTGCAAATGAGATTAGACCAAATTGTCCAATTACAAGAGCAAAAAAGAGAGACCTTAAACATAATAATTGATCAAACTCAAAAAACTGTAAGATCATTTAACAATAAAGTAAAAGGTACTCCCATTTTTGAAGGTGATATGGTAATCTAATGAGATCCCAAAAATGATAAGAATGGTTAGAAAGGAAAACTTGAACCCAAGTGGATTGGCCCTTATCAAATAGCTTAATTTGTTGGTCAAAACACTTATAGTTTACAATCATTAGAGGGAGAACTGATGAAAATCTCCATCAATGGTATACATCTCAATAGGTACAACCATTGCCATGAGATCAATAGGGAGTAAAATCCCTAAAATTATATATATATATATATATGTAATATAAAATAATATAATATAAAAAGTAAAAACCCAAAGTAAAGTATTGTTCCTATCAGGATGTTATGTTGTTTGTTTTGGTCTGTGTACTTCTTACTATTGTTTCCTATTTTGATTTGTGTATTTTTAATTGTGTTATCGTTCATAATTATCATAGGAAAACATTATTCTTTAAATATTTATTTCTCTAAAGATAAACATAGAAGAGGAAATTTATTTTAGATTTTTATGATGCTTACAATTTTTAAATTTGAATATTCATGCAATTGTCATATGGTATGAAATAAAATAGAGTAAAATCAGAGTTGTTGGTCCATCATGACAAAGTATCACATTACAAATCATACTAAAAAAATTTTAGGGTTCCAAGGGACAAAGTTATCTTTGGTAATATGGTTGAGCTAAAAATTATTACACTCTATTCTTTAGCCAAAAATTGATCCTCAAATCAGGCACACTCATTGCACAATTTGCTTACATCAAAATATTTCTCAAAAATAGAAAGAAAATTAAAATAATTCAGATTGAGTTAGTGTTTGAGATATCTTGGAAAAACCTCTACCAAGGATATAGACACCTGACTAGCAGTAAAGTAAAACCAGATGGGATCAGTAGCATCTCCACTAGGGCTATAGATGCTTGAATGGCAGTGGAATCCTAAAAATGGCAAAAATATTAAGGAGTGAAATTATTTATTAGGCCTAACCATTTTTCAAACATGATGAAGTTTTGGAAGTTCTAGGAATCAAAATGAATGCACTAACACACACTTAGGCCAAGGCACAATGGAGCAAGTGACTTTGATGCATTATGTATGATCATATCTTATGACTTTATAGAACAATTATAACAATATTATAAAATCTCATATGAACTTAAAATTTTGATCCTTTGATCTAAGTTTGACTAAGAAAAATAATAGTTGTTGAATATTCTATTGCTTTGATATCATGTTTGTTTTTTTTTGGGGCCTCCCCCCCTCCCCCCACCCCGCCCCCCGCGGGGCGGCCCTATGGATACATGTTTGTTGCTTTGTTGTATATTTTCAGTTTTAAATTTTCTTTGCTTATATTTGTAATTTTCTAATCAGGTTTTATGGTTTATGATTATGTCCAAGGCTAATAATAAAACAAGGATATTATGAAATTCTCAAATGCCTTAGGTTTTTAGTACATTGTCCTAGTCAGAGCCTATGTTGGAGCCAGATTTGACTTAACATCAGATACCCCCAAATTTAAATTTTTAATTTATAAATACTTTTTCTAAATTTGTTGGTCTTTGTTGCATTCACTTTTATAGAATTGGTTTTTAATTTTTGGCTCTTATTAGTCATTTTAAAACGTTGATCTTAAATAAAAATTAAAGCCATAGTCTTAATCGGTTGATTAATTGCCATTATCCTTTAAGAATATGGTCGTTGAAGTTATCCGATTAATAAAGTGATTATGAAATTCAAAGTAATAAAGAGGAAGGTCCCTTAGAATTCCATATATTCATAAGGTTTTAAATCAAAGTGTTCGACTTAAGTGGATATAATTAAACTTAAGGTTTATTAAAATAATTATTTTTGCCAAAGTTCTAAAGTTCAAATTAAATCATAATAGGTGAATAAGGGAATGTGTCCCCTTCATGATTAAAGGTCATGAAATTCCAAAGATCTGTATGGTAGCGTGTCACCCATAGAAATATAAATGGATGCACTGACGTAATGAACCTGAAAGATAAGTCAAAGAGGTTCAAGGTCAAAATATATAACCTAAAGTTTTTGTAGCATAACAAATTAAAACTAGGTAAGGTTCATGCACCCCATTTGGGTAAACAACAATCAAGATGATAAATTTGGACAACTGCGCTTGATCTACGCCCAAATCAATGAATGCATGCCTCCGAAAAATCAAAACATTGAAGTTGAAGAATCAATAATGGCTGTACTAAAAAGTTAAATCAATTAAAGCCTAAGTCTTGCTCTAATTCAATTAAAATTTGGGTAAATCTGATAAATCCAAAGGTAGCATTCACTCCATCATGATACAATGGAGGCGCTTTCACCAAAGTTAAATAAGGATAAGCACCAACGTTATTAAAGGTTAATCAGAGCTTAAATTTAAATAATCAAAAAATAAATACAAGTTCAAAGTCAACTACTAGCTAGATTAAAATATTAATTCGAGGGTAAGCTAAAATTAAAGCATATTTTTAAATTCAATAATTAAAGTTCGAGCACCTACCAAGATCTCGACGACAACACTCAATGGTGATGAAATTTGACAATCGCACATCGTTCATAATATCAAAAGCTTTAGTATCGAATGGGTAAGGCACCCAATAAAATTAATTAAACCGCTAATCACAATTAGTGAGGGTCTTGATACGTTAATAATTTCTCCCCTTTTACTTAATAAAAAAATGATATAAGTTTCATCATGCAACTCTTTGATTAATAATCTTGCAGTTCAACGAAGATCGATGGCCACACCTTGCCACCAATCAATCCAATGGTTATGCTCGTTGCTGATCATTCAACCGATAAAAGCATTTTTCCTAATGAATAATAAAATACCTACCATATTTTATAGATATAAAAACTGTGCTTAATACAAGGTGATCTAATGGCCACACTTGTGGTAAGTCAACCAAAAATTAAAAGCATCTTCAAAGCAACAGGTAAAAGGACCTGCACCTTCATAGGATTTTACGGTCATGCATGTTACAATCGAGATATAATTGTAGCACTTTTTCAAAGTGATCAAACATTAAAAATTCAAACATAGAGGACACAAATCACACATTTATACTAGATTCGACGACATCATTTGATCCCGCAAAATCTAATGATAGTGTTTTCAGTAGACCAACCGATAGTTAAAAGTTTTTTCATCCAATCCAAGTATAATTATTATCCATATTTGATAGATATAATGGTTGTGTTGAGTCATACCAGATCTGATGGTAGTGCTTTACTGAAGTGATCAAATATTAATAAAGATTCAAGGTAAGATCTGATGGTCACACTCATTCCCACTTAGATCCAATGATGATGCTTCATCAAGGATACTTTAAGAAGATAAATAAAGGTTATCAGTCGATTAAGAGCTAAAATGGGCATAAATCAAGATTAAAAAAAGGTCTAAGTGCATATTTGCTTTTTCCCCTTAGGATATGAATCACACAACTCTAATTTATGTGACGGTAGCTCTTGATCCTGCCTAGATCTGATGGCAGTGTGTATCCAAGGTGCTTGAAGGTTAGTATAATCAGGATTTTTTAGTCAGATGATTAATTAAATATGTTATTAGGACTAAAACCAATGCTTGTTCAAGTTTTTAAGGGTTTAATACATGGATAATTTTCCCCTTTAATTTTGGTAACCTTTGCACATATCTAGAGAAATCAATGGGTGTGCATGTCTGATTTTTGATCTAATGACGAGTGCATGGAGACATGATCAAGGTGTAAAAAATTATATTTAATGAAATGTTATTAACATATCTAATCATCATGTTAACATAAATAAATCTAGATTATATGGAGGTTAATACATTGGTAAGATCAAATCAACAATTATATTTTTGGGCCTAAGTATTTGTGATAAAATTTCTGCTAACCATTGATTTTGACTTAAAACACTTGTCTACCTTAGCATACATCTATTACATTGTATGACTAATGATTATCCAAGTCCATAAATATCAATGATAGTGATTAAAATCAATAATATATAATGGTAATCTTGGTATGTGATGCTCAAGAAGGTAAATATTCCAACCAAAGTACATTAAGCCTTGATTAGCCTCGGATCAATTAGAAAAATAAAAGCAATCCAATCATGATATGCTTTTCCTTAGGACTAAAAATGTGTAGATAAAATAATTTTCAAGGCCACACACCTCTATAAGCAGATCTGACAACCGATCCCTAAAATAATGACCACTTTTTAATGGTATATCTCTGTTCGAACTAACTCTTATACAGGGCCAAGGTGGCAGAGAGTTTTACAAAAAATTCCTGTAGAAATCCACCACTACCATGTTCATAATACCACGTCAAGAGGGAGAACAACTCAACAACCAATAGAAACACTGTGAATGATTGTAAGTACACAAACCAAGGACCTAGTGGACGTGCAGGCCAAGGAAGATCACCTACCATAATTATTCGATTTTAGAAATGACACTATGGCAGATATCCATTGGCCAAATTTGAAAGGTAGTTGGTGACACCACATTAATGATACACTATGTGAAGCCAGTAAATCCACTCTACCCTCAATTACTTAAAATCTCACTATTGAGCACCATTGCCACCCTAGTTATCTCATAATGAAGAACTGGTTGAACGAGTAGAGAGTTAGAAGAAACCCAAAAAGTGCATATCATGATGAGTCTGAGTAATTCATGTGAGCATAATGAATACTTGGGAAAATACCTTCATATCCAAATACACTTAGGAGGCAATAAATTTCATTACTGACCAGTATCCATACACAGAGCTCCCTGAAGAAGTAATGGCTATGATAGGGATGTATGATTTTTAAAAAATGTCTAGGGAAAACAAAATCTTACACCAGCTCAACAATACAATATTGAAAATACGCATCTTTGAATATTCAAAGCCACAATGGAAAATTGGTAGCGCTCTCCTTGGTTACTAGCTGATCTATTCTACAAAGAGAATAAATCACAAAATCAAAGAGCCCCCAAGATAAATAGATGGATTACAAATGTGGGGAAATTAATATGCCCCAAATTGCATTACTATGCAGACCTGATGGTATGGCTAGAAGTAGCCTATGATGAGAATACCAAGACTTTGAGAGATAATAAAGGACAACCAGTTTCAGCATAGTAGCCAAGCACATCAAAGAAGTATTTCAATTGGAGCCATAAAAAACCCATCTAATTTGCCAGGTGATTGAAAGACAATATCACCACTTAAATTATTTATATTAATTTAAAATTATTTTTGATACACATGAGGAGGTACAATATAAATTTCCCATTAGAAATATTGCATTCAAACCCTGGGTTAGGGATTTTTGTGACATGATAAATATTATTTTGGGGGTACAAGAACTCAGTGTGGTAGGGAGAGATACTATGTACTTAGTAACACAAAGTAACAAAAGAATAAATACCCCCATCTATGCCTAGGAGGAGGAATTGAGTAGACAAATGCACAAGCAGTTGTCAAAATTAAAAAAGGTAATTTTGGAATAGAGGAAAGAGATGCCCTATTTTTCTCATTATTCAATTCTCATGCACCTATTGGCTGGAAAATTGGGAGATGAAAGTCAACATAGAATAGGAGCCAATGATAGTCCATATATACAGATCATATTTTGGAGAACGCATGAAGGACACACTCACTTAGGTTGGTTTTGTGACAAATTCAAGGTATACATTTATTGGATTCTGACAGGTGGCATTCCTAAGATATTAGATCCAGGGGTAAAAGCTTTCATAAAAGAAAAGAAATAGGAGATGACTTATTCTCAAAAGTTTTTACGTATATGCAGCTTTATGGGCTAAAATTCCTCCTAAAATGTTACCTATGTACTACCCTTTCTCCCTAGATGCCTTAGAACTGGTAAGGCAAGTCACAGAAGAAGCTAAAATGAGGCAAGCAAAGAAGCATGGCCGAGTCCCCTGGCTCAATGTCCCCTACAAATTTGGATATCACACCTTTACAGGATACCCAACCCTATTCAAAGGCATGTACGATTTGGAAAACTTGGATTTCGAAGAGATAACTTGGAGATCCTATGATCCCCATAAAAAATATAGGTGGATGATGAATCATGAATATGCCTGGGTCGAACATAGAAAAGACCAATATGAGGAAGCACTATTAGAAGCCATGGAGAAAGGAGAATATTTACGAAAAGTATGGAATGATTTTCCTTTTAAGGATAGGGGAAATTCACAAATTCATAGACCATATGAATACCCCACGGAGCTTGATGTAATAAGGAGAATTATTGTAGATTCAATAGCCCCAATTTTCCCTACCCCCACTCAAGCCATCTGATAGGATGCACTGTTAGAAATTATAGAAGAACAAGGTATAGACCAAGTGGAGGTTACAGTGGGTACTGCTGATATAGTGGAACACCAAATACAAGTTCTAAAAAATTCTCAACCCTAGATAGAAGCAACACCCAATACTTCACAACAAAATATCATAGGGCTTGATATAGATGAAGGGAAAGAAATAGTTGCAGTGTCATACCAAGACCTTGCCATTTTAGGAAAATAATTTGAAGCTCCTATTTATGACCAACTAATGGCCCTAACTAGTGTAAATAAGTTAGTCTCTCAAGCCATTCCCACCTCACTGAATATTAATGATAAAGAAATACCAATTCCATATGTAACACAAATTAAAGCAGGTGGTTTTGGAGAAATCTTGAGAGATCATAGGGTAAAAAAACAAGAGGTTGTATCTACCCCTAAGGCAAAGAAGCCTAAGTTGGCTATAACCTTGATAAAAGTTACATTAGAAAGGGTCGAGGAAGAAATAGTTTTTAGTGTTGCTAATGAGAGAGAACTACAAATAATAGCTGGAACAGGTAGCATGGAGGAAATTCATACTTTAGGAGTAGGGGAAGGCATGTAAAAAGCATCCATGGCAAAAATAACCATACCTACCCCACAAGAACCTTTCATTCTCCAAGTTGATGATGAGATAGGGAAGATTTCAATGCATGGGAAGGAAGATGACATGGTCAAAATAAATAAGGCTATGAATGCACAAACCATGGACCTTCTACACCAAAAAAATAAATAATTAAGGGGTCAATTGGAAATGAGTGATAAGGAGAAGGTAAAAATGCAAGCCTTGATCAAAGACCTACAAGAACAGTTAGCTAAGGCAACCACCACACCAGTACAACCCCCACTAGTTGTGAAAATAATAGACTATGCAGACTATTTGGCTAAAATTAGAAAATAAATATCATTTAAAATTTGAGATAGGATCAATGGGATCATAGAGATGTTTAGGCAGATCAGAGTGATCCAAATTACTGCCAAATAAATGGAGTATGTTATACCAAAAAGAAAAAGAATTGGAAGTCATCCATCCCACTCTCCACCTGATGGTAGAATATTTTGAAGAAATGCAAAGTAAAGAAGTGATCTTAAAGGATGGCTCTGAGGTCAAGAACAATATTGAATTCATGAAAGTAGCAATGTTTGAAGCAAATAGGAAAAGGTGGTACAATGATGCTGTAAAATTTTTTGATATGATAAATGAGATAAAAGAAAAGTTGATGGATATTGGGTTATCATTAGACAAATTCTTAGAAACTTCTAGCATAGAAGACCTCTTCATGAATAATATAGAAGGATTCGATTGTAAACCTGAAGATGACAAAGGAATGGCCAGATAGACTACTTTCTTGTTCAATGTTGTGGATTCTCTTGTTATCCAGTACGAAAAGAATAAGGTTTTATTAGATTACAGAAGAACATAATCCTCCAAGAAATGAAAATATTGAAATTTTCCTTAACTTGTAATATTTACACTTGGAAGCTTATTGAAAAGCAAATCAAAGGGTTGCAACACAACAACAAAAATAAAGAAATCAAAATATGTAGTTTACAATTGGAATTAAATATACCCCCATAGGAAGAAATAAATATTACTCGGGAAGGAAAAACTTCGAAAGCAAGAAGCCAATCAGAGGTTGAATAAGGGACAAAAGAATAAGACTCCAGGCACTGAGATTACTAGTTAAACATTTGAGTTAAGATAGTCCTAGCATGGTGTACATCATAAATAAAAGAGGATAATGGAAGATAGCTGTACATTTTTTTGAAGGTCAAACCAAAGAGTGACAGGTTTAAGGTCCAGATAAGGCCAAAAATAATAGATTCAAGAATCCAAAGCTATAAATACACTAGCTATGGTCAGAATCTACATCAAGCATTAGAGATAGCATTTTTGCTAAGAGGTATACTTGAGTGCCCTATGAATTGTGTTGTTGTATCCCTTTTGTTTTTTTTTTCATCCCTCATTCTTCCCCTTTGTTGTGCAGGTTTTGGTAGAATTGTGCTTGAGAAGTTGAGAATATTTCTAGTTCTTTTTTAGCCTAAAACTTAGAGATTTTTCCTGTTACCATATTGGAACGGGAGAAGTTGAAGAAATCTTGTTACATTATTTGAACAATATTTCCTCATTGTATTAAGAAATTGTAACATATTTCAATGGCATTCTACCAACTCTACATGTAAATTCTTTGAAAAATTAATACAATTAAGGGGTTCAATTTTATCATTTTTGTCTTCAACTTTGTATGTCACTTCATAATAGGTTAAATTATTTTAATGTGTTGTGGATGTTTCTTTCGTTGGTCAAACTGTTAAATTTGTTACAATATTTGAATGAGTTTAATAGATCCAATTTCTCTTTTCTCCTTTCTCTCTATTCATATTTTAAATATTGTTAAATTGCTATAATAGCCCAATGAATCTAGGCACCGATCTACATAAGGTATAATAATAGTTGTTGTCTTTGCTTGGTCATTTTAATATAAGTAGTGTAACTAAAATTTGGAGTGTTTAAACTTACAATTTCTTGAGTTTATCATTGGGATTTCCTTACCCATTCTGATTCCATTTCTTTAACAATATATCTTTTATTAGAGTAAAGAGGCATATTGACCATAGCCTGTAATAGCTCGTTGGTTTCAAATTATTTATTGTACCATGATAATAGAATCTTATGGATGCAATAAATTGTTCCAATAGGGAGCTTATAATTTTGTCAATGACCAATATTCTAGACCATGTGCATAATAATGTGAGTAAGTAAAACCTTTTGCTTAAGGTGACAAGGATCAATTTGTAGTGTTATACTTCCTTGATCAAACTAGGATGGTTAATGTTTAAAATTGTGTTGGGATTTTGACATATGCAAGGTACTATCAAAACTATACCTCACCTTTTAAAATCCAAGATAGATTTCTACAAAATATAAAAAGATAACTAGGGATGGCTGAATGATCTAAAAACCATACAGCTTATATCAATTGATAAAATGTGTTAAAAACACAGTTACTCACAATGTAAATGTGAATGATAAGGATGTATGGATTCATGATTGACAAACAAACATGGTGTCATTCATAAGAATGTAGAGATAACCTATCCTAGTGTAGATGCAATGTACAAATATGCCTAATGCAATGTAAATTATTAGTGCATATGATGAAATACAAATGTGAGTGTTTTTATATTGTAATGTTTTGAATTGTTTTTGCGATTTTATGTTTTTTTATTTGTTTGGATTTTTGATGATTTTTTTTATTTTGTGATTTTGATTATTTTATGATCTATGTATAAAATACCCGTAGATGAAAAATATTGAGAGGTTCCAGCTCCTAAAAACTTTCTAGGTTATATGTTCTAGGTCTTATATTCTCTGTTACGATGAAGGGACCTAACAAATTGGTCATAAATTTACCTCTCATATGAGGTGGCAGATTTTAGTTCTATTGGTTTTCTTTAAGCATAAGATCCCCAAATTTAAATTCTCTTGGATGGACTTGAGATTGTAATATCATTTAATATGATCTTGGTAAACGTGGAGATGCTCAAGAGCATTCACTCATCGTTCATCATGAAATGCCAATTGTTTGAGGTGAGCTTAACATGAATTGTCATCATCGATGAACTCTTTCAATGAGACTCGTAATGATGGAATTTTTAATAACAAGGGAATAATAGCCTCAACGCCATAGACTAGAAAAAATAGGGTTACCCTAGTGGGTTTTTGAATGCTAGTGTGATAAGCTCGTAAAGCTAGAGAACATTGAAAATGCCAATCCTTATTATTATCCTTAATGATTTTCTTCAATATGGAAACTACTATTTTATTAGAGGTCTCTTGTTACCCATTTCCTTGCAGATAATATGGTGTTGCAAAGTTGTACTGAATGTTATATTTGGACGTTAAATCTTACACATTTTTTTTCTTAATTAATGTTCCATTATCTAATATTATTTTGGATGGAATGCCAAAACAACGTATAATATTATGGAATATAAAATCCGCAATACAAGGTCTAGTCATAGAGGTCAAAGAGATTGCTTCAACCCATTTAGTAAAGTACTTAGTGGTTGTTATAATAAATGTGCGGTGGCTCAAATATAGAGGAGAGATCTTCCCAATTATATCAAATCCCCAATGATAAAAAGTCCAAGCTGATTGAATTGGTTTCAAGGCCTAAGATGGCAAGTTCATAATATTAGCATGGTGATGATATTTAAACCATTTCTTGACATACGTATAGCAATCCTTCTCAATCATGGGACAATAATAGCTCATTATAAGTATGTGCTTAATTATGGCCATGCCACTAAAGTGGCCACCGCAGGTACCATTGTGAGATTGCAAAATTGCCTAAGTCGATTCTTGAGGATTGAGACAATGAAGGAGGATTTCATTGTAGCTCCATCGATACAGAATATCTCCTAGAAAGACATATATAGTTGCTTTCTATTTAAATGTTATTTTTGTGGCATGCGATAATCCCTAAGGCATAATACCAAGCTTCAAATAATATTTTAACTAGACAAGCCAATCTTGATAATCTATTGCTTCAATTGAATGAACAACTTATTCCCATTACGATTCATTTTGTACAAATGCAAATTGGGAGATAACATTATGATGAATGGTATTACCATTCTTGAAAGAACCCTATGATATCAAATATCCCTAAGATGCCTATGTTAGAAAGGCTCATGCTTTGTAGAACCACTCATGATTGGGTTCTATCTGAATCATGTGGAATGATTCCTTCTTGTTTGAAGCCTCATGCAATATCATATATTACGAGTGTCTTGACCTGGATAGTAGTAAAATTAGTTGAAGGATTTTGAGGGATTAAGGATCCCAACTAAGCCATTATGTTCGCAAATCAATTAGACATATGAGGAAATGCCTCAATATCATACCGTTATAGCTAGGCTAAATATGTGTCCATGAGATCTTTGTAAGCTTTCAGGATAGGACATCTACACTGCTAAATTCCTTTCATTTTGTTCACTATGAGAAAGGAGTCACCAAATATATTTAGCTTTTTAATCTTCATGGTGAGAGTTTTTTGGATATCTAAAGTTAGAGCCTTATATTCAATTTTATTATTGGTACAAAGGAAGTTGAGTTTAAATGACAAGGTCATTAGATCTCCTTATGGTATTGAAAACATGATCCCTATGCCATCCCCTTGCTCGTACTTCAAACCATCAAAGAACAAAGTCATGTCTTCTTTGTTATCTAGGTCTTCTATTTTGTGTGACTCTAATAATACAAATACTGGATCATCATAAAGCTCTATGAAAAAATATCTATCATCCTGAAGAGGTTCCTCTACCAATTGATAAGCTATGACCTATACTTTGATGTAATTTTGATTAATAAATTCTAGGTTAAATTTGGTTAGTAGCGTGATCCACTTTCGAGTACGAGTATTATGATACATTTGGCTCATCATATACTACAAATAATTTTGTTTGGATATGACATATGTAGTATAACTTATCATATAGTGGCACAACTTCTTAGTATTAAAAACCATTTCTAAAAAAAGCTTCTCAATGTATGCATGCTTCAGTTCATATATTACCAGGGTTTGACTAATGTAATATATAGCCTATTATTTGTCTTCTTTGTTCTTCTAGGCTAACATGGTTTCCACAACAAAGTCCATGGATGATATATATAGCATAAAAGGTATATCTATTCTAGATGGAACTAACACTAGCAATGTTGCTAGATATTTTTTGATCTAATCAAAAGCTTTCTGATTATATTTATCCCAATTGAATGGGACCTCCTTATGTAGAAGTCAATTCATGGATCAATATTTATCTGATAACTATGCGATGAAGCACTTAATGGATGCTAATTTGCACTGTAGGCTTCAAAGTTTTTTTATATTTGTTGGGGGAAGCATTTCCAAAATAGCTTTGAATTTTGCTAAATTGATTTTTATTCCTTGTTTAGAAATGATGAATCCCAAGAGTTTCCCTTATGTAACATTGAAAGTGTATTTCTTGGGGTTCAACCTAACATTGTGCCCAATCAGGTGATTGAAGACTTTTCGTAGAAAATTATCAATGTAATCCTCTAAGATCTTATGCATGTAGTCATGGAAAATATGTCATCACCCGTTGATATGTGGCACGAGTATTTTTGAGGCTGAATGGAATAACATTGTAACAAAATGAACTCCATGGAGTGGTAAATGTTGTTTTATGTTGGTCCTCAAATTTGACCCAAATCTTATTATAGCCAAAGAAACCATCCATGAGAGATAACATCTCATGACCAGAGGTTGCATCTACAAGAGCATCAATATTTGGAAATGGGAATGTATCCTTTGGTGTTGCCTTATTTGTGTCTCTAAAGTCCATACAAACGCAGACCCTCCTATTAGGTTTTCCTCTAGGTACCATGTTTTATATCCATTCTAAATAGCCAATGGTTTGAATGAACTCTACATCCAATAAAGTTTGCAATTCATATTTTACCATCAGTGCAATGGTTGGATGCATCCTTAATTTTTGTTTGACATGTTTCATATTAGGGTCCAATGAAAGGTTATAAGTAATCAATTTTGGATCTAGACTCGACATGTATTTGTATGTCAAAAAAAAATGTTAGGTTTATATTTCAATAAAGGTATGAGGATAGTTCGTTTCTTGGAGGATAAGCTTTCTCCAAAATTGAATTTCTTAGGATGGTTGGGATCTGAACCAATATCCACTTCAAAATTTACCTCTATTAGAATGTGGGATCCCTCCTCAAGATGGTGAGACATAGGGATAACATGAATATCGTTTGTTGAATTCTAGTTATCTATCATGTCAGGATAGACCTCAATGTTATAGACATCATGAGCACAACCTGGGGTAAAATGGAAAGGTTGTACCATTTCTTCATGGGGGAAGAAATACCCAGATGATAGGGACATCATGGCCTAATTAAAGTCAATGGCCTCAAGGTTGAGTTAAAATTAATTTGAATGGTTGCTTGGGTTATAGAGTGGCACGGTTAAATCAATGGAGATCATATTAATAGACAGTTGGTGGTCTCAATGGCCGCATGGGAAGGAACTATTAATTATTAGTTTCTCTCCATACTCCAAGTGTGGTTTTGAAGGTATAGTAATCTTAGGATCTGCTCTAGGAGCTGATAGGATAATAGGATCCTCTAAAGGAAGCAACTATCTCAAATTTGGAAGAATGGAGAAGGCCCTGTGATATATTTCATATATGTTTACAGGTTGTCTAATTGGTTCAACATCTCTTGTGGAGTTATTTAGATGATGCAGGTGAGTTATTGAGATGATGCAAGTTGTCCATAGATAAAATTAGTTTGGTTAGGCATTATCCCTAGAGGTACCACCATTCCAATGGGTAATGGATGAACCTAAGGTCTCCTCATATCCTACATGGATTTGATTATTGATATAAAGGTTACGTTTTGAAGTAAATATTTTGCTAGTACAGGATTAACTAAATGAACTATCACCTATAGCGTGGATGATGCAGTAGATGAAGCAAGTGATGCCAACTGAGGTACATCATATATTAGGTTAGGTGAATCATCAACATACATGGGATATGGAATATTTGTTGTAGCTATACTTGGGATGATTTCAGGCTCTTCTACAATAGGTGCCTTGATATTCTATTTATTCTTCATATCTAAAAATGATGAAGGCTTGTCAGAAGTGGTTATAGGTGTGGGATATTATTATGGTGCTAAAGTGGATGGATCAAACCATACTGACTTAGACTTACACTATGGATGATTAATAGGAGAAGTGGATATAATATTCAGATGTGTAGATGAAAGGATGAACTCCCCCGTATTGTTAACTTGGTTAACATATTTAAAGTTCCCATTTTTTGAAGGGATGACTTGAAAATTTCCTTCATGAATAT
Organism: Wollemia nobilis; assembly: GCA_028583015.1. Lineage (NCBI taxonomy): Eukaryota > Viridiplantae > Streptophyta > Pinopsida > Araucariales > Araucariaceae > Wollemia > Wollemia nobilis. The sequence goes on along the minus strand of JAQPPZ010016436.1, from coordinate 12,395,241 downwards.
ACTTAATACACTGATGTAATATGGAAGGAACACACTTCATATCATAGATACAAGGTTGGACAAGCAAAATATTGTATTGCATGGAGCCTTCAAACATATGACATGAAAAAAATATGGTTTTCAATCTGACTGGAGGGCTAACACTATGGTACAAACTTTTAAGTATAATGCATCATTAATGCTCGTAATGTGAAATTTGATGCAAGTATGTGTGACTCTAGACTACTAAGATGACCTAAAGCATTTGTCATTATGATATTAATCAATAATTTTATATCTATTGGCACTCACTTGAATGAAATTCAATTTATACAAGTGATAATATGCAATGGTGGATTCACTGTATTAGCTAAAACCTTCTTGATTTTGTGATCATGAAAAGTGATCATAGGAAATTTGCATTGTTGGACATGCCCCACAAAATTAGTGAATGCATTGGGATCCTAAGGTTGAAACTCAATGAATTTCAATATTTCCATGAGCACCTACCTGTGCCTAGGGGATTGAACTATAAGCTTTTATATTGAGAGCTTAGATGAGGTTGCTTGTAGAATTTTAGGTAGTCCATTTATTATAGTGATCATTGATTGAACCGGTGGACCTGGTAGTGGATTTTGCACTAGCCTTTGTTGTGGCATTGTAGGTATTCTAAAGGAAGCTTTGGGTGGCTCAGGCTAGTTATACCTCCTATTATGGGTTACAATGTTGATCATACGACTGAAACCCTATGTGTGCCGGTTAGTGTGAATATCATTGACATACCCCAACTGATTACATTTAACCTCATGGTTGGAAAAGAGCTCTTTGAATATTCCTAGTTGGTTTTCTGGGGAAAGAGGATTATCAATTTGTAATTGATTCCTATCCAGGATATTTTGTACTAGGTTTTTGAAACCATAACACCCTTGGATATCATGTCCATTTTGTCTATGATAGAAGAAATATTGATCCTCACTATACCCTTTCAATTTAGGGTATGCTGGATCTAGCAATTTGATTTCAAGCAAGGTAATCACCTTGGCCTTGCATAGCCTGTTAAATAGGGATTCTAAAGACTTAGGTAATGACATGTATGCACGAGGTAGATGATGTTTTTTTTACTTACCCTGATTCTTGTTGTGTTGTTTATTATATTGCATAAAATTGGGTTGAGTTTGATAGTTAGGCTACTGTTGGGACTTCTCCACTTTTAGAAAATTTAGAATAACCTGATTTACAAGTGCTAGTCTTGCCTGCTGATTGTTATTACAAGGGTTCTTGTTCCATTATTTCTTTCAGAGTTTAATATCACCCTCATAGATTTTAATATCTTCTATCACTTTGGATTGAGCCAAAATTTATTGAATGTGTGGTACTATTGTAAATCCATTGTCATCTATTTTCGTAAATCCATGACTGGCTTGTATTCATATTGACATAGATTTGAAAAGTTAGATAGATTAACCTTCTTATTAACTCCAAAGGAGAAGCATTCGAGGAAGGTGTTGGCTAGCTTTTTGAAGCTAGATATGTTGTGCCTAGGAAGTTTATTGTACCACTCTAGGTAAAAAATTGTGAGTGTAATCACAAATGTGTGCAACAACAAGGCATCATTATTTTGTAATTGGAAGCACAAGTTCATAAAAATTGTAACGTGCTCTTGGGAATCATCATCCCCTTTAAATTTATCCAACTTAGGTATTTCAAAATGTTGTGGATAAGCTAGACTAGACACTAATGGATTAAGGGGTTGGCTATATAGTTTTTTCAAAGTGGGCTTTTTCTAAGTTGTTCCCTATTTTTCAAGCGATTGGATATGTTCCATGAGAATATTGTAGGCCTGGGATGATATAATCTCATATTTTTGAGGAGGTCTCCTGGGAGTATTAGGTGGAAGATTTTAGTTTGAACGAGTCAGAGGATTTCGATCACCCCACAAGTCTTCACAAGATTGTTCAAGATACATTTTATATTTTTCATCCACTTTCATCTCTTCACAATCCTCATATTTTTGTGGATTTGGTGCTAAGCACTATCTTTGCCAAGATATTGTATTACATGGAGGCTTCCAACATATTGCATGAAATAAATATGGTTTTCAATCCAACCGAATGGGTAAAACTATGGTACCAAATGTTGAGCTTAATGCATCATTAAATGTTCGCAATATGAAAGTTGATGCTAGTATGTGTGACTTTGGAAATCTAAGATGACCTAAAGCATTTCTCATTATGATATTAATCGATGAGCCTGTATTGATTGAAACTCACTTGAATGGAATCCAATTTATACAAGTGATAATATGCAATGGTGGATTCACTATATTAGCTAAAACCTTCTTGATTTTCTGATCATGAAAAGTGACCATACGCTCTTTGCATTGTTAGACATGCCCCAAAATATTAGTGAATGCATTAGGATCCTGAGGTTGAAACTCAATGAATTTCAATATTTCCATGATCACCTCCCTGTGCCTAGTGGATTGAACTATAAGCTCATATATTGAGAGCTTAGCTGAGGTTTTTTATAGACTTTGAGTTAGTATTTTTATAATAGTGATCACCGGTTGCACCAGTGGAACTGGTAGTGGATTTTACATTGGTCTTTGTTGTGGTATGGGAGATATTCTGAAGGAATCTTCGGGTGGCTCAGGCTAGTTATACATCTTATTACGGTTTACAATTTTGATCATGTGAATGAAACCCTATGTGGGCTGGTTAGTGTGAATCTATTTGAAATATCCCATTTAATTACTTTTAACCTTGTGTTTGGGCAAGGGTTATTTGAATATTCCTAGTTGTTGGTTTTTTGGGGAAAGAGGATTATCAATTTGTAATTGGTTCCTATCCAGGATATTTTGTACTAGGTTTTTGAAACCATAGCACCCTTGGATGTCATATTCATTTTGTGTATGATAGAAGCAATACTGATCCTATCTATACCTTTTCAATTGAGGTCATGCTATATCTAGAAATTTTATTTCAAGTAAGGTAATCACCTTGGCTTCACATAGCACGTTAAATAGGGATGCTAAAGACTCAGGTAATGGCATGTATGCATGATGTAGATGATATTTTTTATCCTTACCCTAATTCTTGTTGTGTTGTTTATTATATTGCATGGGAGGGATTGAGCTTGATAGTTCGGATACTATTGGGAATTCTCCACTTTTGGAAAATTTAGAATAACCTGATTTACAAGTGCTAGTCTTGCCTAATTATTTTTATTACAAGGGTTCTTGTTCCATTGTTTCTTTTGGAGTTGAATATCACCCTCATAGATTTTAATGTCTTCTATAACTTTTAATTCAACCAAAACTTCCTCAAATATCTGGTACTATTGTAATTTTATTAACAATTATATATGCTTAGAGAAATTTTTAGTGAACATCTAGGTTAACTCGAAAATAGGAATGGTAAGTGGAAATTTTGATATGATTTTGTGCCATCTATTTTTGTAATCCATGACTTGTTTGTCTTCATATTGACGTAGATTTCATAATTGAGATAGATTCACCGTATTCTTAACTCTAAAGGAGAAGCATTCGAGGAAGGTGTTGGCTAGTTGTTTGAAGCTAGATATGTTGTGCCTAGGAAGTTGATTGTACCACTCCAGGGAAAAAACCGTGAGTGTAATCAGAAATGTGTGCAACAACAAGGCATCATTATTTTATAATTGGAAGCACAAGTTCATAAAAATTGTAACGTGCTCATGGGCATCATCATCCCCTTTAATTTTATCCAACTTAGGCATATCAAAATGTTGTAGATAAGATGGACTAGGCACTAATGGATTAAAGGGTTGGTTATATAGTTTGCTCAAAGTGGGATTTTGGTATTTTATTCCCTATTTTTCAAGCGATTGGATACACTCTCTGAGAATATTATAGGCTTAGGATGAGATAATCTCATCTTCCTGAGGAGGTCTCCTAGGAGAAGTAGGTTGAATATTTTGATTTGAATGAGTTGGAGGATTTCCATCACCCCCAAGTCTTCATAAGATAGATCAGGATACATTTGGTCTTGTTCATCAACTTTCGTCTCTTCACAACCCTTATATTTTAGTGGATTTGGTGCTAAGCACTATCTTTGCCAAGAACTATACATTAAGGTGTGTAGAGGATGGGTTTCTATCCACCTAGGTGGTAAATATTGGTGAAACACAATGCACATCATGGTGTGTTTTTATGTATAGGTACTTATTCCTAAGTTATTCTATGGGATTATTTTTCATGTAACTTTTTCTCAAGGATTATTTTTTTGTGAATTCAATATTCATACATATGTTGGTGGTGTAATATTTGTTCCTCTACATGTTCATGGTATAATAATTCATGTTCATGATGTAGTTCTTCTAATTGATATTGAAGTAATTGTTCTATCTAGTTAATGTTAGGACTAGGTATCTAATCTATGTGATACGTTGTGTAATACCACTGACTTATCACCCTGATGTGAGGGGTTTTAGCTATTTTGGTTCTTATAGTGGGTGTGGAAACCCTCTTATCTCATTCAATTGATGTTGCATTCACTATGTGTTCAACCCTAGGGGTATTGCCCTCATGTATTGATGGTATAGGTGTATGACATGCTCGCATAGAACACTCACCATGCTCATGTGTAGACTAAACTATATCTTCCTCGTGTCCTCTCTCAGAATGAGAATGTGGAGAAGAAGAGGCTTTATGGGTTGGATTTGGACCATACCTATCTAAATGATTTAACTAGTGAGTTTTCCAATTATTGTCAGGAGGAGTATGACCCTCACTTTGACCAAGCAAGGGCATGTACTCTACACCCTACTCAGAAGTGTTTGTAGATATGTGGGGTATGCATATGCGTCGAACCCCTCTTTTAGGTCCCTCATTGGGCTGATTTTTTCTAGTAAAAACCTATGCTGAATAAGGTCTAGAAGGAGCCTCATCTTGATCACGAGGAGTTTCCACAAGAGTCCTCCTAGCAGGGGTATCTCTATGAGTGGATCCTCCATGGATAGTGTTGTATTTTTGGAGACTTCCTGAACATAATTTAGGTAAAGGTTTGTCATATGGGCTATATCTAAGGCATTCAAAGACTTCTCATGCATTGTCAATTGCCTCAGCCTGGGGTTGGGAATGACTTTGTGTAGTGACCATTTTTATTACGATTATGGATGTAATCAGGAAATAAACAATGCATAAAAATGATTATCTCTTTTAAGGATTAATTGTGTTCCTAAAACTATCTTGTGTGTTGTAATTTATTAAATATTTTACTTGCTCTTGTTCAAGTTTAAAAATATTGATGTAATGCTAAATATTTATAGGTTTTCACCTGTATGCTCTCACACACTAACACGGTGATGAATTCCAAATTGTGAAACCCACCAAGATATGGAGATGAAACACATATATGATGAGGTAGTACAGGTCCTACTAGTCCTCACCCAGTTCACTGTGATCTGTGATACACCTTTCGAAGAAGAGTGTGTGCAATTTCTTGTGGCTATGACAGATCTTGGAGGTAGCCTTGGCCAAGAATGGGGTTCAAAAAATCTACAATACAATCCTAAAATGTGGTTATGAAGGTCATTTTTTGTCTTGATCAAGTGGTTGGATGTCACTTCCAACTCACTTGATGTTAAATTTACAACATGAAGTGTGTGTGGTTCATTTTAATTTATGCAAAAGAAAAATGTAATATAGAGCATACGATGAATTTTCACTAATGCATAAGGTATGTTTCAAATTTCCAAATATGAACAAAAAATATTTAACTTTCAAAAAATTTACTATGCATATCTAAATGAGAACAAAATTTAAGTAGGTCACATGTAGGCAAACCCTAACAAACAATCTACTCAAGGGCCGTATCTGTGAACAATGGTCTGCATAAGAGGTTGTCAAACATACAATCAGTCAAAAATGTGGGTTGTTTTCTCCTGGGATGGCTAGTAGCAGAGGCCATTGTTCCTAGAAGTGGTTGCCAATAGAAAATAGAGAGTTAAAATTTTTCCTTAAATTTCTCTATGGTTTCTAGTTAAAAATTGCTACTCTATCTTTTATGGAAAACACAACAGAAATCAGGGAAATAGCCACTTACAAGTGTTTTGATGAAGGTGTCACAAACTAGAGTTTTTGCACTCTATTTTGAGTTCATCAGATATTAGAGTGGAGGCCTTTCTAACCATTAGAGCAGATGACAATGGCCACTATTAGTTGTACCTACTTTGAATGATGGTACTTGTAGAAACAAAAATGAAGAAAATAGTAAGTTAGCGATAATTTTTGGAGAGATTATGGGAATATTCCCATCGTGATCACCACTTAAGTATTGAAAAAAGATCTAACATCTATGATATTGCAATAATGTAATCAATTTGACAAATGTAAATTCATGTAACCATTATAACAAGAAATTAAAGAAATACATGGGTCATTCTTATTAATATTCAAGAAATGTATTACAATGGGTTACAATAGATCCCTCTTAGGGATTCATCAAATTGATATAGAATTACAATGAGGCACTCAAAGAATAGATGTCCTAAAAATATCTCCTACAATCTCATGAACTAATAATTGAGGGTTTTCCTAGCAACCTTCATCTGATGATCCCAAGAAAGATGATCATGATTATGACATGCTCCTGCTAAGGCCTATATCCTACACACATGAATACTTATAAAGCATCAATAGCATATGAAGACCTCCCAATATGAGGCTTATTTCTTTATAATACAAATTGTAAATCAAATGAATAAAGCAATTAGGAAATCCATGAAAATAACAAAAGAATGCATGAAAAACTAATAAAGATAATACTAAAGAATGGTAAAAATAGAATTAAAATAAACTAAGGCTAATTCAAATGGAAAAAAACAATAAAATTGGATGTCACCATAAGACCATCATTAATCAAAGCAGAAGGCTCTGCTTACCGTCGTCGGGTTAGACAACGGTGCATGCAGGCCATTGTTGAAAATAGTGGCCACCAATAAGGGACTCTATTCTCTGAGCTTGATGCATATGATCAATTTTAATTCCAAATTGATGTTCAAGGATAATTATGTTTTGAAATACAGTTGGATCATGGAATTGGTTCAAATTGATGGTAAATTGATGATGAATAGTAGTGTAATTTATCCTTCAAGCACTCCTAATATACATGTATGCAAGAGAAAACTTCATAATGCAATTTTGGTAGCATCGTGATGCTTATGAGATATTGCACTCCCTAATAACAAAAGGGTAGCACTTCATTGCATTCAATTGGGGATCAATTCTCTTTTTTGGTGAAGTTTTTGGGTGCCTTATATAGACCTCCCAAATTGAAATCCTAGCTTGCTGAAGAAGCCAAGACCAAGATTCAATTATGCCTAGGGATATGAATCATCACTTATAGAAGCTTCTTGATCATAACCTATCAATATTATTTATGATGTAACTAATTTTACTCAGCTCAAGGAGCTTGAGTTTGTTACACATGAGGTAATATTTGATCAGAATGGCCCACTCTACGAACATCATTGGTGCTAGTAGTCATGAGGCCACCGCTAGGGGGGATAGAGGTGTAGGATTTAAATGAATGCTTATCCTTGTTTGAGTGGTTAGAACCAATGTTAGGTCTTAGAAAGGTCCAATATGAGTCATATGGCCTGAAAAGGTGTCCACATGAGTAGCCTCTTCAACATGACGTGTTTTAGGTGTCTACACTTCCATATATCCCTACTTAGGAAATATATTTCTAACCCTGGTCATGTGTGGGATGTTTCTAAGCTACAAATGGAAAACCCCAAGGCTATTTAAGTGATGGTAGTAAATATTCTAAAATTCTATTCTAGGTCCATGAGGAAAAATATTCTAGAACAATGTAAGGTCTAGTGGGATAGATATTCTGAAAGGAGTGCCACTTGGGAGAAAGTGGATGATATGAAGAAACATTTTTCCTTTTTATTTAAAAATTTGTAATAATTTTTTTATGATAGGAAACCCACGGGACTGGGTTTAACCTAAGGGGGTAGTATGTCATACCCCACCTTGGCAAGACTTTTGCCTAATAGACTATGTATTGATAAATGACTAATAAATGCCTAGTTTAAATGCTTTGAATGATTATGCATTGGTTATAATGATTTATCTTTGAAGAATATGGTACTGCTAATGAATTGTTGATGTGCAACACTAGGTACATTCATGGGTGGAAGAGGTAGAATTGACCACCAAGGATGGGATACTTGAAAAGGGAAGTGATGATTTAGACAGCTTAGGGTAACATGAATGGCTACCCTCATATAGGCATGCATTATTGCTTTTTAGGGTGATCATCGTTAATCTGACCACCTAGGGCCAAATTTGATAGCCTAGAAGCTATCATAAATCCTTCGGTTGGTACATGTGACTATTTTGATGATAAATCTCTCACCTTGTTTGATACACATGATTATTCGGTTTGTTTGTTTGTTTATTGTGTGTAAAAAGGATTGGTTAAGGAACTCCTTCAGAAAAATGACTAATGGATATAGAGGATCCATTATCCTAAATCCACTTAAAAATACCATGCTAATGTTTGATATTAGTATGGGTATATTATTTAAATAATAAATGGTTTTTATTTAAATAAAATAAATAACTATTATTTAAATAATAAATGGTTTTTGTTTAAATAAAGAGAATAGTATATTATTTAAATAAAGGGAATAATATATTATATAAATAATAAATGATTTTATTTAAATAAAGGAAATAGTTATAATGTAAATAAAGTGGTTTTTATTTAATAGTTTTTTTTTAAATAAATAAAAAAATTTATTGAAGAAATATTTTTTTTTAAAAAGGGCTTTTAATTAAAAAATAAAATTCCATGGCTTTATTTTAAAAGATGCCTTTAAAAAAAATGAATCATGGCTTATAAAAATAGGAGCTAGATATTTTTTAAAAAATAATATTTTTAAATTAAGAAAGATCTTTTATGGTGGCCAACAAATAAACATGGTTTTATGGTAGATGGATAGCACTTATGGAGGGTGGGAGACTTTGGGATAAGGCAGATGGATTTTCCCATGATAAAAATACCAAAATGAATGGAGAAAGGGAACACTTGGGAGAGGAGGAATGTGCTGAAGGATGAAAGATAATAGCAAGGGAGAGAGAGCTCATTTGTTGTTTCATCCATTCCTAGTTGGAATCATATAGAAAAAAACAATTTCACATATGAAGTCTCTATATGTTTTCTATTATTTTATACGTTTGCTCTTCCCTATTATGGTTTTACCCAATTCAAGAAAGCAATCCATAGAATTTGATTTTTTTTAAGAATATATATATATATATATATATATATATATAGTGTCTCTAATTGACCTATCGTGAGGGGATGTCCCTCATAGTGCATAACCATTATGAGGGTAACACTCCTCATATTCGATGGGCTCTTGTGAGGGCGATGAAACACAATGTGGGCCCATTGTGAGGTAAAAACTCCTCATAGTGAATGACCCACTATGAGGGACATCCCTCACAACACATGGCCACTAAAGGTAACACTTCTTATAGTAGATGGATTGTTATGAGGGTGGCATCCCTCACAATGTGGGGTTACTGTGAGAGTGACGCTCTTAATTGCAGATGGTCGTTTTGAGGGTGACATCCCTCAAAACATAGGGCTACTATGAGGGCAACATCCCTCATAGTTAAAATCCATTGTGAGGATGGTGCCCCTCACAGATCAGGGTCGTTGTGAGGGTGATGACCCTCACAACACCTAGCCCATGTGTAAATAAAATGTTGTTAAAAAAAGATATATATATTTTTTAATTTTGATAAATATTGATCGAGAATATTTCTATCAGAAAAAGAATGTAATTTAATATTTTTTTAAAATTTGTGATTGAGAATATTTTATTAGGAGAAGAAAGTATTTTAATATTTTTTAAAATAAATTATGATTAAAAATGATTTATTAGAAAGAAAAAAAGAGTGTGTACTTAAATTTTATTTTAATAAGTTATGTCTGAAAATGATTTATTAAGAAAGAAAATATTTTAATGTTTTGTTTATCGATAAATTTTTTTTTAATTAAAAGTGGGTTTTGAAAGAAGCCCCAAAACCTTTTTATAATAGGGACAAAACCAATAGGTCAACAAACCCACAACACAAAACAAAGTGCGGGCCCACCAGGGGAAAACTAGCCTTATAAGGAAATGAACAATCACACAAGAAGATCTCATAGGGATGATCCCAATAAAACAAAAAGAAATATAGGAGTGGTTCCAAGTGGGAGACCCCTCAAACCAGAGGGTTGCATAATTAATTTCCAACATTAACATTCATAGGATAATCAGTCTCCTTGAATATAGTATTGAGGTGGCCATGAATTTCATCCATCACCTTCGCTACCTGGTTGCAGAGTGATTACACCACCTTGGATGAATTTATGGCTGCTGACAAGGTTATCACCATGTTGGCGATGTGGCTGAGGATGAATCTTTGAAGAACAATAACTGAAGGATTGGTGCACTCAAGAATTGACTCCTTAGGGGGAATCACCTCACTAGTGTTTCTAGGAGAGGGCATATCCATATTTAATTTCTTTAGGTGACGGCAAGCACAGACATAAGTTGGGCTAGGATTGCATTTGGTCTTAGATGAAGAGCACCTGACAGGCCTATGTTTGAATTTAAACTCAAAAAATGGAGATCTTTCCTTGAGCTGAGACCTGAGGTTTTGCTTCAAGGTAGAATGGGAGGATAAATTAGAGTCATTATTGTCACGAGGGACCTCGTGGATAGGATTTTCATGGCTATTTATTTCAGTGGGTTCATGAGGGATGGGGTGATTGGGACTTTAGGTGGGATTGGGAGGGCAGGGTAGGTAGTGGTCATGAATTTTTTGGAGTAAAATATAAGAGTGTACTTGTACAAGATAAGATGCAAGTCCTAATGGATGGGATAGGAAGATTTCATGTCTAATATGATTTAATGATTTCATTATTTAATGCTACTTTTTATTATTCATGTCTGATCTGATTTATTAAAGAAAAATAAAAAAGTATTATGATTATGTTGTAGATTAAGTATTCAATTAATTAGGGTTCTAGGACCTTAATTAGCTAAAGAAAGGATATGTGTTAAGTATTTAATTATTTAAGGTAATGGGACCTTAATTAGTTAAATAAAGGGTTTGTGTTAAGTATTTAATTAATTAAGGTAATGGGACCTTAATTAGTTAAAGAAAGGATTTGTTAAGTATTTAATTAATTAAGGTAATGGGACCTTAATTAGTTAAAGAAAGGATTTGTGGCCCAAGGTTCAAACCATGGCATGGGCGAGTGTGTGAGGAGGTGGGTGTGTGGTGGTTGTGTGTTAAATTCTCTACTAATAAGCATAGCTCTTGGCTTTACGAGATATCATGGTTGGGAGGAGACTATGTTGGTCATAGGGTTTCTCACACTAACCAAATAAAAACAATTGTGTTAAGTATTTAATTATTTAATGTAATGGGACCTTAATTATTTAAATAAAGGATTTATTAAATATCTAACCAATTAAGGTTATGTGGATCTAGTTTATATATAATATGGCTCTTATATTTGAATATGAAACTTTGAATGATAAAAGGATGGTATATTGAACTACCAATGTTGTTAGATGACTATTCTTGTGTTGTTGGGTGAATGGTTCATAACATAGAATTGGTGATTGTATAGTTGCAATTTGGCATATATAATTTATAAATGTAGTAGATTAAATATTCATTTAGTAGATGTATTAGTTGCATGCTTCATAGATCCATGAGCTATCCTGATATATTACTACCATTAATTCAAAGATGAGAAAACTAGAAAGGATCAAGGAGGACATCTAAGAACCAGATAGATACCTTTGATTTATGTCTGGTAAAGAATATATGTAGAAACCTATAAATGGGTAAACTTTAGTGGAGCAATCCTCCATTGATATTAATGTAATATTTTATTCGTTAAAAGTATGGATTACTCCTACTATATCACACTATGTAATGAATGGTTTAAATGAATGGAAAATGTATCTCTTACTATTTATAATGAAGTATCTTGATTTAAATAGATAGATTTAGAAATTATCCTCCTATGTTTTGATGGTTAATAAATATTTTAAATAGTTAGATAAACTTTACGGATATTTAAGAATGATGTTAATGTGTTAAATAGAGTAGAAGAACCTAAGGGATTTATGAGATCCATTAGTGATGCAGGAGCATCTGACAGCATCAGATGCAGAGGCGTCCAGTTGCGGGAAAGCCAATGTTGAAGAGTCGGCCAAGGAAGAAGAAGCAGAAGGCAAGGAGGAAGTTCACAGCAAAAACTGTCACGATTTCGCTACGTCACGAAATCGCGACAGTCGACAGGAGAGAGAAAATGTAGTAGAAGGGGCCATGATTTTGTGACATGTCACGAAATCACGACAGCAGCAGCGAGGCGGAGGCGGAGGCAGGAGTTTGTAGTGAAATCACGACGTCGTGATATCGCGATGTTGTGAAATCATGACAGTAGGGCAGTGACAGAGTAGAGCAGTGGGAGTTGTCACGATTTTGTGACATGTCATGAAATCACGACCGTCGCGAAATCACGACCGTCGTGAAATCACGACCGTCACAAAATCGTGATGCAGGTGGCGTAGAAGACTTGGCAGTTGGAGGGAGTCACGATTTCGTGACATGTCATGAAATCGTGACTGTCGTGAAATCGCAACAAGGAGTAGGTAGCAGCGTGGAAGCAGCGAAAGTGTCACGATTTCACTACACGTCACGAAATCGTGACTAGAACAGGCGGACAAGGGGCAGTTGAAGGCAGAGGTCACGATATCGCGACCTGTCGTGATATCTCGACAAGTTTCTAAGAGGAGGAGCGAGCGGCAAAACGGTCGTGATATCACGACAATTTCAGAGTCGATGGGAATTTAGTAGAATTGGTCACAATATCGTGACATGTCACGATATCGCGACCAAGATGAGAAAAGAGAGCAAGGAGGCAGAAACGTTGCGATATCGTGACATGTCGCGATATCGCGACGGAGAAAGAAAAAGGCATGGGAGAATAAGGAAATGGCCACATGGATGGTCACACGCACAGAAAAGTAGGATGACACATGGCAATGTGCAGTCAAAGTGGGGGATTACCCAGGAGCACAGGAGACGAAAAGGATGGGCACGCAGGGTTTTATGACGGATTCAGCAGTGACAGGGACCGTGCGGAGAAGGGTCTTTAATCGGGTTGGTGTCCCGGTTTTTGTGTGAATGTAATTTGTAATTACTCGGGTTGGTGAATCCATTTAGGCGGGAGTTGATGCTTCAGAGGGTCGGGGCCTCTATAAAAACCTAGTTTGTTGTATTTGTCGGGACGGTGGATTCGGGTAAGATTGCACGTAGAGGATAGAAGCGTGAAGTGTGAAGACCAAGCCGAGCACTGGTCATTGTAAGCCTGCGGGCTATTTGTAGAAGCATTTTTAGATTTAATGAATGATATTTTTTGGATTTTCTGAGTGGGTATTACGCGTGATTTTTTCGGGTCCCCGTCAGTATGACACCCGGGGTAAGTGGAGAAGTGATCTTCACTTCTGCTTGGTCCGGTTGCTGCCTCCGAAAACTCTTCCAGAATTTTCTTTGCCTCAGCAGACTGTTCTAACCCCGTCTCCTGGTCCACACAACTTCTATCTTCTACCGGACAAATTTCCTCATTGCTGCAAACTTCTGCTGTAGCCAGCTTCAACTCCTCCCCTTGCACAAAAAAAATTGTGCCTTCTTCCGGGCAGGTCTCGGTACTGCTGCACTCTCCTGTAGCCTTCTTCAACTTTTCCTCTTTCTTCCTCTTTCTTTCTTCCCCCCTTCTTTGCCGCTCCTCTTGCTTCTGCAATTTCATTGCGAGCCATTCCTTTTGCAGGGCTTTTAATTGTCATTGCAAAGCTAAGACTTCTTCCTCCGGCACCATATCCTCCTTGTTGTCCCGTCTTCTTCGAGAATGCATTTTTTTTTTCTTTTCTTTTCTTACAAAGCTTTTAACGATCCGATGTAGCTGCCTCACGTCCGGCGATCTGCTAACATGCCCGGGATCTGAACTCACTCTCTCTCAGAACCCTCCCGCAGGTCCTGGCGCAAACTGCCTCACGACCGGCGGTCTATTTACGCACTCAGGATCTTCTGCTCTGATACCACTTGTAGGGACCGTGCGGAGAGGGGTCTTTAATCAGGTTGGTATCCCAGTTTTTGCGTGATTGTAATTTGTAATTACTCGGGTTGGTGAATGCATTTAGGTGGGAGTTGATGCTTCAGAGGGTCGGGGCCTCTATAAAAACCCAGTTTGTTGTATTTGTCGGGACGATGGATTGAGGATAGAAGCGTGAAGTGTGAAGACCAAGCTGAGCGCTGGTCATTGTAAGCCTGCGAGCTGTTTGTAGAAGCATTTTCAGATTTAATGAATGAGATTTTCTGGATTTGTTGAGTGGGTATTACGTGTGATTTTTTCGGGTCCCCGTCAATTAGTACCAAGTTTGAGTGAATTTAATTTAAGAAAACTAATCTAAATATACTTATAAAATTAATATTTATTAAAGGAATATAACTATCTAAAATAATTACGTTACTTCATCACAAATAAGATATGAGTAGCTTATTTGCAGTATGCATAGTATACCCACACAGATATACTTGTGTATGGTATAGATATGGGTGTACCCTTTGATTGATAGAAGGATATAAGATAGCCCTAACAGAAATATAGCTAGTATATTATTGTAATACATGTAGTATACCTATATAGATAGTCTTGTGTATGGTATGGATATGGATGTATTCTAATAGATTTTAGAAGGAAGGTTGGTTGTTGGAAAGAAAAATTTTACAACTTTAAAAATTAGGTTATCTTAGAGATAATTGTAGTTATGCACATACCTATTGGATTAAATATATCCCTATCTCGAGTATGTGTTTATTATTAATATTATTAAAAATATACAACTCCCTTAGTTATATTTTTGAGTTTTTACATTTTGTATCATAGCTCTAGGTATGAGGAACTATAAATATAGGATCATCATTGACAAAATTGGTGACTTAAGAAGGCTAATCATGCAAGAATCATAGAAAACACCTTATTTTACCCATACAAGAGAAGACAATATGAGGGATAATATAAAAATATCTTCTTCTGGATAGGAATAAAGAGAGACATCACCGATTTTTTTACTCAGTGCTTAGAATACCAGAAGATGAAGGCTACACGTAGACATCCTGTAGGGTAATTGTATCCACATTATATACGTACACAAAAGTGGTAGGTTATATCTATGGACTTCATAGTAAGTTTACCCAAGATCATGTATCAACATGATGTAATCCTTGTGGTAGTCAATAAATTAACCAAGGTTGCACATTTCATACTAGGAAACATCAAATATGATGCTCAGGTAGTGGCTAAAATATTTACCAATGAGTATTCAAGCTACAAAGGTTTCTTAAAATAATAATTTTAGATCGAGATTCTAGATTTACTTATAAATTTTGGAAATTTATACATCGTGCAATAGGCACAAAACTGAATATAAGCTCTACATATCACGCTAATACCGATGCTCAAACTAAAAGGGTAAACCAAGTACTAGTAGATATACTATGCATGTACTACATGGATTAAAAGCCTAGATGGAAATACTATATACACTTGGTAGAGTTCACCTATAATAATGGGTATCACTCTTATTTTTGTATGACCCCATTTGACACCTTGTATGGAGAAAGGTGTAGGACACTATCAGACTTGACATGGTCAAGTAAATGGAGGGTCAACTTAAGATAATTAGGCAAAGCCTTTAGAAAGTTGTTGACCATTAGAAAAACTATACTAATCTAAAGAGGAACCCAAGAGAATACTCTATAGGAGAAAGACTATTCTTAAGGGACCCTTATATTAGACTCAAAAAGGGCTTTCCAATGAGTACAAATATGCCTATGTTTGGATATATATTATAGTGAATTGACCCTAAGAAAAAATTGGTCCTAAAATTTTTAGGTAAATGGGTTGACGTCAAAGATCCTCATATTTACCAATTTCCAATTTTAAAAATCCTAATATTCACTCAATTTATAAATATTCGCCACTGTGCATAACCCTGGTTTGTCATACACCATCTTGGAAAGATTTTTTCTTAATAGACTATGTATTGATAAATGACTAATGGATGCCTAGTTTAAATGCTTTAAATGATTATGCATTGGTTAATAATTTATCTTTGAAAGATATGGTACTGCTAATGAATTGTTGATGTGTAGCACTAGGTACATCTATGGATTGAAGAGGTAGAATCAACAACCAAGGGTGGAGTACTTGAAAAGGGAAGTGATGATTTAGATAGGTTAGGGTAACATGAATGGCTACCATCATATAGGTATACATTATTGTTTTTTAAGGTGATCATCAACAATCCAAGAACCTAGAGGTAAATTTGGTAGCCTATAAGCTATTGTAAATATTTTGGCTAGTACAAATGACTGGGTTGATGATAAAGCTCCCACCTTGTTTGATGCACTTGATTATTCGATTTGTTTATTTATTGTGTGTAAAAAGGATTGGTTAAGGAAATCATTCAGGAAAATGACTAATGGATATAGAGGGTCCATTATCCTAAGTTCTTTTAAAATACCATGCTAATGTTTGATATTAGTATGGGTATATTATTTAAATAATAAATAGTTTTTATTTAAATAAAAGAAATAATTTTATTTAAAAAATAAATGTTTTTTTTAAATAAAGGGAATAGTATTTTATTTAAATAATAAATGGTTTTTATTTAAATAAAGGGAATAATATATTATATAAATAATAAATGATTTTATTTAAATAAAAGGAGTTATTATGTAAATAAAGTGGTTTTTATTTAATAATTGTTGCTAAATAAATTATTTTTTTATTGAAGAAATATATTTTTTTAAAAGGGATTTTAATTAAAAAAAAAAAAAGGTGCATGGCTTTATATTTAAAGATGCCTTTTAAAAAAATGAATCTTGGCTTATAAAAAATAGAGCTAGATATTTAAAAAATAGGTGATATTTTGAAATTAACAAGGATCTTCTATGTTGACCGAGAAATAAACATGGTTTTATGGTAGATGGATAGTACTTATGGACGGACGAAGACTTTGGAATAAGGCAGATGGATTTTTCCATGATAAAAAGATCAAAATGAATGGAGAAAGTGATCACTTGGGAGAGGAGGACTGTGTATAAGGACAAAAGATAATAGCAATGGAGAGAAAGATCATTTACTATTTCAGCCGTTCCAAGTTGTAACCATATAGAAAATTTTATTTTTTTCGATTTTTTTTTTTAGTTTTTTCCACTTTCGAAGTCTCTATATGTTTTCTAATTTTTTATACGTTTGCTCTTCCTCATTATGGTTTTATCCAATTCAGAAAAGCAATATAATTTTTTTTTTTTTAAATATATATATATATATATGTTGTGTCTCTAGCTATCCTGCTGTGAGAGGACGCCCCATTTAGTGCAGAGCCACTGTGAGGGCAGCAAACCTCATAGCCGATGGCCCACTGTGAGGGCGATGATCCTCACAACACGGGCCAATTATGAGGGTAACACTCCTCATAGTGAATGACCTGTTGTGAGGGGATATCCCTCATAGCATAGGGCCACTGTGAGGGAAGAACTTCTTGCATTAGATGGGTTGATATGAGGATGACATCCCTCATAATGTGAGGTCACTATGAGAACGATGCTCCTCATAGCAGATGGCCCATTGTGAGGGTGATGTACCTCACAACACAGGGTTTCTGTGAGGGCAACAACCCTTATAGTGAAGGTCCATTGTGAATATGGTGCCCCTCATAGAGCAGGGTCATTGTGATGGCGATGAGACTCACAACACCTAGCCCGTGTGTAAATTAAATATTGTTAAAAAAGAGAGAAGAATGTATTTTAATATTTTTGATAAATATTGATCAAGAATATTTCTATCAGAAAAATAATGTATTTTAATATTTTTTAATAAATTGTTACTAAGAATATTTTATTAGAAAAAGAAAGTATTTTAATATTTTTAAAATAAATTATGATTAAAAATGATTTATTAGAAAGAAGAAAATAAAAGGTATATAAATTTTATTTTAATAAGTTATGTTTGAAAATGATAGATTAAGAAAGACTGTATTTTAATATTTTTTTATTGATTAGTGGGTTTTGAAAAGTCCAAACGCTTTTACAACAAGGAAGAAAAACAACTGAGACAAAGGAGAAATAGGAATTCACCAAAATCCCAAACTACAGCTTAGAAAAAAGAGAAATAAGAATTCACCAGAATCCTAGACTATAGCGCACATAAAAGAAACAGAACTGACCAAAGAAAGCAAAAATTGGAGCAATGAAAACAAACCCAAATATGGGGAAGAATCCCAAACTACATGACACTGATTGTTTCCTTGTTGATGTCATTGATAATACTTGATGGAAAATTACTTCTCCATATTTGAAGTGAAATAGCATCAACTTCAATGTTGGCAAGCATGTTTGTAGCCTTGTTGGCCTCCCTGTAAGAATTTTGGATGACAACTAATGAGTATTTCAATACTAATCTGATACATTCATTGATTATATTGAACATATTCCAAGGGGGTCTGTGCTTTCCTTTGAGCCAATTAATCACCAGAAGAGAGTCACCTTCAATAACAATACATTCAAAATTCATGTTTTCTATCAACAAAAGATCTTGTTAAAGAGCTTTGACTTATGCCATGTTGTTTGTCTGATCTCCAAACCGATCTTCATAGGCCAATAAAATTTTGCCTTTATCATTTATGAATATGCCACCTCCACTTGCTCTTCTAGGATTATTTTTTGCAACTCTATGAAAATTGAATTTAATCCAATTTCAACACTAATCTGATACATTCATTGATTATATTGAACATATTCCAAGGGTTCTGTGCTTTCTTTTGAGTCAATTAATCATGAGAAGAGAGTCA
Source organism: Wollemia nobilis (assembly GCA_028583015.1). NCBI lineage: Eukaryota > Viridiplantae > Streptophyta > Pinopsida > Araucariales > Araucariaceae > Wollemia > Wollemia nobilis. The sequence goes on along the minus strand of JAQPPZ010016436.1, from coordinate 12,376,281 downwards.
CCTTCAATGAAAATACATCCAAAATTCATGTTTTCTAACAAAAGAATATCCTGTTAAAGAGCTTTGACTTCTACCATGTTTTTTGTCTGATCTTAAAACTAATCTGTGTAGGCCAATAAAATTTTTCCTTTATCATTTATGAAGATGCCACCTCCACCTGCTCTTCTAGGATTATTTTTTGCAACTCTGTCAAAATTGAATTTAATACAATTTCAACACTAATATCATACATTCATTGATTATATTGAACACATTCCAAGGGGTCTGTGCTTTCCTTTGAGTCAATTAATCACCAGAAGAGAGTCACCTTCAATGAAAATACATCCAAAATTCATGTTTTTTAACAAAAGAAGATCTTGTTAAAGAGCTTTGACTTCTGCCATGTTGTTTTTCTGATCTTAAAACTAATCTGTGTAGGCCAATAAAATTTTCCCTTTATCATTTTTGAAGATACCACCTCCACCTACTCTTCTAAGATTATTTTTTGCAACTGTCAAAATTGAATTTAATCCAACCAAAAAGAGGAGGAACCCATTTGATGCTTGACCTATCAATGGCTTGGTGTTGAGGGTTGGACGATTGGCTAGTAAGATTAAAGAGTTTTAAAAAATGATACTCAAGGGCTGACTTAGGGGTCTCCAGTCTGGAAAATTTTTGTTCATTTTCTGAAACAAAGGAAATCACACAAAGGAGAACCAAATTAAAATATTTTCTAACCCCATAGAAAATACAATTATTACGTTCCAACCATATCTACAAAATGAAATTATAGAAGTATGAGGACCAACAAAACTTGACCTAGGGGTTAACAAAATGTTGAGGCCATTGTTCAATCAAGTGGTTGAAGGATAGAGGGAAAACCCAAGCCAAGTTAATAAATTTAAAAAGGTCATTCAAAATAGAAAGGGAGAAGGGGCATTCAAGGAATAGGTGATTGGTGGACTCTAAGTTGGAGCAACAAAGCACGTAGTGGTTAGGCATGATAATATCTCTATGAAAAATATTTTCTATGGTGAATATCTTGTTTTTGGATGCAAGCCAAGCAAAAAACCCCACTTTAGGAATGGGTTGTTTAAGACAAATAAAATTTACCAAGATCCAACAAGAAGGAGGGTTTCCTTGGATAAAGTATGCATATTTAATAGAGAAATAACTGTCATTGTTGAGCTTCTAGATAATAGAATCATTGGCTTGAGAATTGGTGATAACTTGATCTTTGAGAAGGTTGGATATAAATATAAATGTAGGAGAGAAAGCATTTACAGTGTTGATATTAGAAATGTATTTCCAATGGTATCCTAAAGCATTTTGGAATATGAAATTAGACACATTGGGACCAAACAACCTATCAGTGGTGGGTTTGAGGATTGCAAAATTGGGTTCATTTGAAAGGAGATAATCTTTAATCCAAGGGTCCTCCCAAAAATGAATGTTTCTGCCATTCTCAAGTTTCCTTCTAAGACCATTGCTTATGATGTATTTGGTATTGCAAATAGAATTCCAAAACCAAGACCTATTAGAGATTTGGCCGATTTCTAGAAGGGAAGCTTAGTGTAGGTATTTATCTCTAATTATGGTACTCTAGGAGGACACATTATCCACCCCTATTTTTCCAAAAGGGCTAGATTCATATTTTGGATCTTTCTAAAACCAATCCCCCCTTCATATTTTCTACAATATACCTTATCCCAGGAAATAAGAGGTATTCTATTGCGATTATAATTTTTGGACCAAAGAAATTTTTGTTAGATTTGTTCAATTTTATAGATGATGGATGTAATTTTGAAGACATATATGAAAAATACTAAAATGCTTTGAATGCACACCTGAACTAGAGTGGCATTAGCAGCTTGACTCAATAAATTATTTTTTCACCCTGTAAGGTTTTTTGAATCCTATCAATCACATTGTTCCAAAGAATGTCAAACATAACTCCTTGGAATAAGGGAAGGCCCAAGTAAGTGGAAGGGAAATTTGATATGGTACATACCAACACACCAGCAATATTGATATACCTTCAGAAGGGAATATTGAGGAAAAAGACTTCTCTTTTTCATAATTTACTTTCTGATAGGCATCAAGTTCATACTAGTCAAGAATGAGTTTAATGGCTTTAGCTTTAGGGACCACATCCAATGTCTCAAGTATAGTATCATTAACAAATTGTTGATGAGTTACAGGTTGGGATCTAGTGGTAGGTTTGATGCTAGAGACAAGGTCTAGAGAGCAAACTTCTTTGAGGAATCTCCCTAAGGATTCAACCAGAATAATAAACAAAAATGGGGAAATAGGGTCTCCTTGTCTGTCCTTTGAAGTTTTTGAAATAACCTGCAGCTAAACCATTGACCAGGATAGATAACCAAGTAGTGGTGGCACATTAAATTACAAGGTTGGTCCATTTATCATTAAATATAAATTTAGAAAGGATAGTAAATAAAAAATCCCAAGAAACTGTGTTGAAAGCTTTGTTCATGTCAAGTTTAATGAATATACTGGCTTTCTTGATCTTACTTACTGAATGGATCAACTCATGAACTGTGATAATGTCATATGTGATGAAGCTACCTTTGAAAAAGCTTCCCTAGAATTGATCAATAGTGATAGGTAGAGCCTCTTTGAGTTTGTTGGCTAGGACTTTGAAGATCAACTTGTATAAAACATTATAGAGGCTGATTGGACTGAAGTCAAACATGGATTTACAGTTGTGGATTTTAGGAATAATCAATAGGAAGGTGGATTTCACATCCTTAGGCAAATATTTTGAACTTTGAAACTCTTGAGCCACTCTACAGATGTCTAGACCAACAATGTTCCAAAAATATTGGAAGAAACAAGGGGGAAGCCATCATGACAGGGAGTTTTGTCTAGTTAATGTTAATTTATTAAATAAAAAGAAAAAGTGTTGTGATTATGTAGTAGATTAAGTATTTAATTAATTAGAGTTCTAGGGGCTTAATTAGCTAAAGAAAGGATATGTGTTAAATAATTAATTATTTAAGGTAATGGGACCTTAATTAGTCAAATAAAGGGTTTGTGTTAAATATTTAATTATTTAAGGTAATGGGACTCTAATTAGTTAAAGAAAGAATTTGTGTTAAGTATTTAATTATTTAAGGTAATGGGGCATTAATTATTTAAAGAAAGGATTTGTGTTAAAAATTTAATTATTTAAGGTAATGGGACCTTAATTAGTTAAATAAAGGATCTGTGTTAAGTATTAAATTATTTAAGATAATGGGACCTTCATTAGTTAAATAAAGAATTTGTGTTAAGTATTAATTATATAAGGCAATGGGACCTTAATTAGTTAAAGAAATTATTTGTGTTAAGTATTTAATTAATTAAGGTAATGGGACCTTAATTAGTTAAAGAAAGGATTTTTTTAAGTATTTAATTAATTAAGGTAATGGGATCTTAATTAGTTAAATAAAGGATTTGTTAAATATCTAATTAATTAAGGTTATGGGTCTTTAATTGATGTAGAATATGGCTCTTATATTTGAACATGCACCTTTGAATGATAAAATGATGGTATATTGAACTACCAATGTTGGTAGATGATTATTCTTCTATTATTGGGTGAATGGTTCATGACATATAATTGGTGATTGTATAGTTGTAATTTGCCATATAGAATTTATAAATGAAACAGATTAAGAATCATTTAGTAGATGCATTAGTTGCATGCTTCATAGATCCATGAGTTGTCCTGATCCCTTACTACCATCAATTAAAATATGGGAAAACTCAAAATGATCAAGGACACTTAAGAACCAGATAGCTACCTTTAATTTATGTCTAGTAAAAACTTTATGTATAAACCTATTAAGGGGTAAGCTTTAGTGGGGCAATCCTCTATTGATATTAATGTAATATTTTATTCTTTAAAAGTATGGGTTACTCCTACTATACTCAACTATGTCATGAATGTTTTAAATGAATGGAAAATGTATCTCTTACTATTTCTAATAAAGTATTTTGATGTTATAGTTTCACAAGCTAATTCATTATTTATAATTTAGATAGATCTTAGCATATCTTTAATGTTTTTCTTATATATCTTTATTTATATGCTTGATTTAAATAGATATATTTAGAAATTATCCTCATATGGTTTGGCGGATCTTAAATATTTAAAGTAGTTAGATAAACTTTATGGATATTTAATAATGATGTTAATGTGTTAAATAGAGTAGAAGAATCCCTTAGGATGTTAATGTGTTTAATGATGTTAATGTGTTAAGTGGATTTATGGAATCCCTTAGGACCAAGTTTGAGTGAAATTAATTTAAGAAAACTAAACTAAATAGATTTATATAACCAATAGTTATTAAAGGAATATAACTAAATAGAGGATTACATTTCTTCATTGCAAGGATGAGACAAGTAGTTCATTTGTAGTAAGTATACCTACATAGATATAATTGTGTATGGTATAGAGATGGGTGTTCCCTTTGATTGATAGAATGAGATAATACAACCCTAACATAAATGTGGCTAGTAGCTTATCGCAATTCATGTAGTATACCTATACATATAGGCTTGTGTATGGTATGGAAATGGGTGTATCCTAATAGATTTTAGAGGGAAGGTTGGTTTTTGAGAAGAAAAATTAGACAAATTTAAACATTAGGTTAGCTTAGAGATATTTGTAGTTACACACATACTAATTGGGTTGAATATCTCTCTTTCTCGAGTATGTGTTTATTGTTAATGTTGTGTTAAAAAAAACACAACCCCCTTAATTAAATTTTTTAGTTGTTACATTTGGTATTAGAGCTCTAGGTACGAGGGACTATAAAGATATGGTCATCATGGAAAAAAAGGGTGACTTAAGAAGGCTAATAATGCAAGAAGCACAAAAATCTCCTTATTTTGCCCATCCAAGTGGAGACAAGATAAGGCAGAATATGAAAAAGGTCTTCTTTTGCTCAGGAATGAAGAAAGACATCATCGATTTTTTTGCTTGGTGCTTTAATTAGATTTATGGATATTAAAGGAAACTAAACTGAATAGACATTTACAACCAATAGTTGTTAAAGGAATATAACTATCTAAAAGTATTAAGTTACTTCATTTCAAATATAGGTTTATGTGTGGTATGGATATGGATGTACCCTTTGATTGATAATAGAATAGCCCTAACAAAAATATGGCTAGTAGCTTATCGTAATACACATAGTATACCTATAAAAATAATCTTGTGTATGGTATGGAGATGAGTGTATCCTAGTATATTTTAAAAGGAAGGTTGGATTTTGGAAAGAAAAATTAGAGAACTTTAAAAATTAGGTTAGCTTAGAGATATTTGTAGTTATGCACATAGTGATTGGGTTAAATATCTCTCTCGTATATGTGTTAGTTCTTAATGTTGTAAAAAAATACAACTCCATTATTTAGGTATTTGGGTTGTTACACTTGGGCCTAGGGAGGTCAGAGCTAAATAATAAATATTTATATGTAATACATTACTAGAGGTGGATCTCCTATACAACTTATTTATTCAGCTAAGTTTTAACTAGTAAATATCTAGGACAAGTGAACTTGAATGAGGTGAGGGATTTCCCTTTGGATGGTAATGGGTCCCTACAATGGAAGGCATTAAAGCTAGGATCTCAAATAGTGATATATGGATTATTTTGGAAATTAAGGAGAGGGGAGAAGGAATAATTTTGTATAGATTCATGGAATTAATATCCACATATCATTATTGAATTCCTAGAATTGCAACTAGTAAAAACAACCATGGAAACCATTGATCAAATCAAGATTGAAATTTTTCTCAACATTAGCCAACTAAGGGATTATGCATTTAAGTAGTTTAAATAGTTGGATGAGTGGCCAATTCCAATCCTCATAGAATTAGTATTTTTCATGACTAAAATATTGGTAGAAAGATTTCTCATAGGTAGGGATGACGACGATGAATTAGATTGGTACATTAGAAACCTTGAAGTCTACATTATATAGAATGAATATTGTAATGAACCAAAATTTAGCTTTAAGAAAATACATAGAAAATAAAAGCTTTTATTTTACTAAGGAGAGAGATTCATAAACCCCTAACCGACTTCTAATTGATCTATTGTTTAAATACCATAAGTTTCTCAAAGTGCTACATCTCACTAGATATCCTAACACAAGTCCATCTATGCAAGTGTATTATGTGTTACCATAAAATTTTTTATCCCTCTCATCACTCTTGATGAGCTAAACTTATCACCTTAAGTCAATCGAAGGCATACGCCCATAACCATACCATACATAAGTCAATCTATGTAGGTATCTTACGTGTATTTCAAGTTAAGCTATCCATATGTTCTCCACAGCAAGCTATCTTAACTCAAATGTAGTATTTACCTAAATTCAATTATCATTATTCCTAAGGGGTCTTAATCCCTTAGGTACACTATATTCACCCTAATGGGTCTCAATCCCTTAGGTTACCATTTAAGTTTACCCTAAAACTCAATACTTAAGTTTATGTTGTTTTAGCAAGGAAAATACTAATAGTTCTAGATACTAAACCTAAAAAAATATATAATTCATTAAGAATGCAAATGATACTAGAAATAAAGCAACATTTGAAGAGAGTAAATATTGATTGAATGGAATTTAAATACAAAATATAAATAATTCAAAATAGTAATTTAAAGGTACATCTTCCAATGACCAAACACATATTACATACAAGAAAGTATGGTAAATCTTCCATATTCTTAAAGAATAATATATTACATCCATTTCATCATAAAATATTCCCACAATATTTTCTATTTGAGTATAATAAAATAATTGCAAATAGGAAGCAAATTGGTGCAATGTTTCCAATTGCCTCTTTGGTCCTCCTTGTCTTCCCATCGATCATTTAAGGATAGTAGGGGATCAGGGAACTCATGGTTCCATGATAGACATGATTCTAAATACGTTTACTATTTTCTTTGCCAAATTGCAACTATACAAATGTAGTCAAAGAATCTAACCATCTACTGCATAGTTGATATCAATAAAAAAATCTATTTTCATTTTCCTCTCTCATTACCCAATGAGAGTGTTCAACATATACAGTGACCACAGGTTTTACTTTAATCCATCAATTTGACCTTTATTAAAAAAATAGAGTCCCATAACCTTAATCATAAAATAATCTAGGCTCCTATCCTCTGCCTAGATCTTCTTGGTATTCTATGCTTGATAAGTTTAGAGGGAAGGTGAATCACTGGACCATTAGATTGTTCTCCTTTGTAGATAGAGTGTTACTTTTAAAATATATTGTTCAAGCTTTACCCAATTATAGGTGTTTTGTGCAAAAAACTCCCTCTACTTTTGAAGCATATGGATGCTTTATCAAGACAGTTTTCATGGTCTGGAAAACTTACTCAATCTAAATGGAGTTTGGTTAGGTGGGATTCTGTTTGTAGGCCAATTCAAGAGAGAGGTCTTAGGTTGCGATAGATGGCACTTTATGAGAAGGTTTTGGCTATGAAAATCTACTAGAGATGGTTTTACTTCTCAAGATAAAATTTGGGCTAAAATATTATCTTGTAAGTACTTGAGAGATATTTTTGAGGCTGATATCCTTAGAGTCATCCTGGTTGGGAAAGGTTCAGTTATCTAGGACAGTCTTAAAAAATTGACTAATTTAAGTAAGTAGGGTTTGTTTTGGATTTGCAATCGGGAATCATATGCTCTTTTCTAGGAGGATTCTTAGGATGGCCACCCTTCTATCTTAACTCAATATCCCAGGTTATGTTCCCTAAGCGTTTGTTTCTTGGAAGAGAGTTGGTCTGATTTGGAGGACTTTAAAAGAATCCAACTTTTTAGTAATCTAGATATGTACATTGGAAATATCCATAAGAATGGCCCTATGGGGTATTGGTCAAGGACAAATATGTTCTTACTCTTATCCTTGCAAGGAGGTCCTACTCTTTGTTGAGGGGTAAAGAAATTTTGGCTTGGAACCTTGATCATAAGGGAACCTACTCTATAGCCTATGGTTATCAGGTTCTTGATATACAAAAGTTCAAGAGCCTCCCTATCACATGGTGGAATATTTTTTCTTGTCCTAAATGTAACTTCTTTCTCTGGCTAGTCTCTCATAATAAATACCTTACTTAGGATAACATGAGAAAGAGGGGTTTTCAAGATCCCTCATTTTGTGTAATTTGTGATAATAATGAGGATGTATCTTCTTATTTATTTTTCTAATGCTCCCTTTCCAAAGACATTTGGTACCATTGGTGGAGTGCTTAGAACCATCCTTGTTTTCATGTGCTCTCCCTGGTGGAGTTTTGTAGTCTAGGCAGAGATCTGGCTAATATACCCTTCCTCTAGGTGGCTTGGAATTTGGGCCCTTCTTGCATCATCTACTATAATTGGCTCAAATAGAACCATTATATATTATAGGGTAGACATTTGGTTGTTCAACAAATTTGGAAAAGGATCTTGTGTATGGTTCAAGAAACTATCCATAACAAATGTGATGTGGATTCTCTTTTGGAATCTAGGAAGGAGAAGGTACGGTAGGCCCTTGGTTTCTTTGGGGTTGGTGCGGAATATTTTCACCCTAGTATAGTTTCCTAGCTCAACAAGAAAGTTCAGAGAGATGGTATGTGGAGGTTGCTCCCTAGAGGAGTTTTAAAAATTAATACTGATGGGTCATCTAGGGGCAATCTTGGACATGCTAGAATTGGTAGTGTTGGGAGAGACTCTAATAGCATGGTCAGATTTTTCTTTTCCATTTATAAAGGTGTTCACTTAAACAATTTTATGGAAGCTCTTGCGATTCTCAAGGCCTTTCAAAGGCGTTTATTTTGGTTGGCGCAAGAGTATCTACGAGTATGACTCTCAAATTTTGGTTAATCTTTTAAATAGAAAAAGGTTGGAGGATTTGAAATTGTAGTTGGTCTCTGTGGTCATTCAAATTCTCAGAATTAGTGAAGAGTTCAAATTTATCTCCTTTGTGCATATACCAAGGGAATGGAATGGGGTTGCTAAATATTTGGCCAAAAGAGCTTCTGAGATTTTGGGTCCTTGGATTATGCATAACTGGGAGTCTCTTGGCTGAGGACTCTGAGTGCCTTTAGGAGTTGATCCACAAGGATGTACAAACTTAATGTGATATGTTATTTTTTTTTTCTTTAGATTTTGACCCTATCTGGTGGTTTTAGCTTGTTTTGATGTTTATTTGAGTCCTAGTTGGGGGCTTTGTTGTACTCTATAATGTTGTATTCTTATCAATAAATTTTTAGCCCTTTATTTAAAATATAATAAGCTAGGCTCCTATATTTTATTAAATCAAGACTAAATAATTAATTAATAAAGAACCATATTTCCTTTACCTTATAAATTAATGTTCCATTTATTTAATATATAAAATAAACCATTCACTTTACTTAAATCCAAAGCTCTCCTACTTTAATTCATAAGTAAATAATTTTATTTTTATTTAATAAACAAAAGTACCGTAACTTTTAATCTATAAAATAAACTATTATTTTCATTTACTTAATAAATTAATGATCCATATCTCAATTTAATAAATAAAATATTATTTTATTTTACTTAATAAATCAAAGTTCCACTTCTTCAATTTAATAAATACAATATTCTTTTCATTTACTAAATATTTGGCCAAAAGAGCTTCTGAGCTTTTGGGTCCTTGGATTATGCATAACTAGGAGTCTCTTGGCTGAGGACTCTGAGTGTCTTTAGGAGTTGATCCACAAGGATGTACAAACTTAATGTGATCTGTTCTTTTTGTTTTCTTTAGATTTTGACCCTATATGGTGGTTTTAGCTTGTTTTGATGTTTATTTGAGTCCTGGTTGGGGGCGTTGTTATACTCTATAATGTTGTATTCTTATCAATAAATTTTTAGCCCTTTATTTAAAATATAATAAGCTAGGCTCCTATATTTTATTAAATCAAGACTAAATAATTAATTAATAAAGAACCATATTTCCTTTACCTTATAAATTAATGTTCCATTTCTTTAATATATAAAATAAACCATTCACTTTACTTAAATCCAAATCTCTCCTACTTTAATTCATAAGTAAATCATTTTATTTTTATTTAATAAACCAAAGTAACGTAACTTTTAATCTATAAAATAAACTATTATTTTCATTTACTTAATAAATTAATGATCCATATCTCAATTTAATAAATAAAATATTATTTTCTTTTACTTAATAAATAAAAGAGACATACCTTTAATCTAATAAATAAACAATCCCTTTCCTTCACTTAATAAATCAAAGTTCCACTTCTTCAATTTAATAAATACAATATTCTTTTCATTTACTTAAAAAATCAAATTTCCACTCCATCACTTTAATATATAAAATATTCTTTTTCTTTACTTAATAAATCAAAGTTCCATGTCTTCAATTTAATAAATAAAAAACTCTTTTCCTTTACTTAGTAAAAAAAAACCCATACCTTTAATCTAATAAATAAAATATCCCATTCCTTTACTTAATAAATCAAAGTTCCATTTCTTCAATTTAATAAATAATTTTTTTTTTTCCTATACATAATAAACCAAAGTTCCACTCCTTCAATTTAATAAATAAAATTTTATTTTTAGTTACATAATAAATCAAAGTTTGATCTCTTCAATTTAAAAAATAAATTATTCTATTCCTTTACTTAATAAATCAAAGATCCATACCTTTAATCTAATAAATAAACTATTCTTTTTCTTTACTTAATAAATCAAAGTTCCATATGTTCAATTTAATAAATAAAATATTCTTTCTTTATTTGAAAAATATGCTAAGGTCTCTGTTGTGGGGATTTATTGCTTACCTTCTTATAACATGTCACGTCATAGGGATCCTGAGAATGACAACTAGTTTGTATAATCTCGTGAATCTACCTATTTGACCCAGGAATAGATTATCTAAATGACTCTAGACAGACCATGTCGGGTAAGGAAACCCCAGATAATGGGTTCATATATTTACCATTATGATACAATCACCCATGTATTACCCGATTTGATGATATTATATTAGTTATTTTGTTATTTTTGACCAAACCAAGTAAAATTAAAACCATCAAGACCAGAATGATGCCACATCCATTGGGTAGTCATAACAGATTTATATTTGTTGTTAACTTCAGCTAGCAAAGGAAAGTGTCACCCACACATTCAGATTACTGTAATATGTAAATAAGTTGATACATAAACCATAAACATAGGAAATACCAAGAAGAGAGTTGGATTTTGTATTATATGAAATGATTTACATAAAAATATTTAAAGAGTGATCGGGTCTTATATGATAATAGGTACAATGTAATCCTTGTTCGAATATCACAACAGGGGGTTGTTTCTCTCCATTCTGATTTTAGAGATGTGAGAGTCTCCAACTCTGGCACACCCATAGGAAATAATCTTAGTGGACAAAGCTTCCTATACGGTCCCTGAAAATGATATAAGGGTAAGATAAGAAAGACAGGAAAGACACACACAATGGAAAATATGACTAACTTTTACACAGCTATACCTGGACTCAAATTTTCTCTCTTTGGGATTTGATGAAAATTGTCGTCACTGCAATGGTATTCTATATATAGAGTTGGGTACTAAAGTGGGGTTGTAACTATTTTCCCATCAAACATCCATCTAGCATGATCTCCTCTTTCTTACAAAAATATGGTAGGATAAAAAATGGGCACATGGCCCACGCCATTCTCCTTTAAGGGACTATGGTTTTTGTTGCATACTATCCTTATTGTTATCCTGATTAGGTGGCTTTGTCATGCTTTTATTGTAAGATTCCTTTGGTGCATTGGGCCCCACTTACTCCATTCCAAGATTCTATAAACTTTGATCAATATACACCCATGCCTCATCATGAAAGGTTAAGGTGAGCGTTAACAAATTGACATCCTGTGTGATCTTATTTACCCGTTCCTTGGACCACTCCACAATGTTCTCAGTGAAGATACATAGACGATCCACCATTTCCACTAAAGATGTGAACTGCTTAGTCAACTGTGTGTTTTGAATGAAGTCAAAGTCTTGTATTTTATTGAAAATAAAATTCTTAATATCATGGGTCTAGATAAATTTTTTTAATGTAAACCCATAGTTATTTAGTTCATCTTCTACTTCATTTTTAGAGATGGTGATCTCTTGGTCCCAATGAATATCAGTTATGTAGATAAGTGAATATCTTCATGTACTATTCTACAAAGAAACGAGTGGAACCATCCCTCAAGGTAACTTCCCTTGTGCTAATCTCCACATAATTCTCTTTGAATTTATGGTACACAGGATATATTAAATTCACTCTCTAATCATATTGCTGCAATAGGTACTTGAGAAGATCGAAAATATACCTAGTGGTATAGATATTATAAAATATCACCAAGATATCATCCATCCTTTCTTGTATCTTATTCTTCATATCCTTTTTGAATTCATCTATATATCTAAAGTGGTTGCTAGCTTGTGTGGTGGCAACTTGAGAAAGAAACGATCTATATATGCCTACAATTGCTACACCTTATGATACAACTGTTCTACCTCCACAACCTTGGCCTTTAAAATTTCAACCTCCTTATCCATAGCTTCTACAACCTGTACTTGGAATACTACACATGATTTTATCATATCCAGTGGTCCTGCTTCAACCATAATTACTCCCTTCCCAAGGTCAATCGTGGCTTCCTTTAGGCTTGGTGGCAAAGGGATGGTAAATGTGGTAGTGGACACATTGCATGTTTCTTTCCTTGCCATCCCTCTGGACTTGCTTACTCCTTTACTAGTATATCTTCGCTCCTCCATATCTTGTATCTGGTTTTCTTCATCGGCTATGAATAGGATCAAGCACCTCATTCTGGACAATGTGAACTTCTTGTCTAAGTTAGTTGACTTAGTCCTGGTACTTTTCTTTGTAGGGATTGTGAGGTAATTCCTTCCTAAACTTCATGTTCCCTAAGTATGCTTGATAGTCTTCCTACTTATTGTATATTTTTTAGAGCCTTTAAAGGGATCAAATTTTCCTTTTGGTTGATCACCAGGGTGGCAGAGAACAACATGGATTGGTTGGCTACTAGATCAGTCTGGTCATAGGGCAACATCAATGCCTAGGTAGATGATATGAAACTTTACACTTGTTATGAGGAGTAAGTGACTAACTCTTTTCCTTTCAATGTGGTAATGGGAGAGCTAGAGGATGGGGGGAGTTTTACTTGCTCTTGCTGAGCTTCATCTACTATCCTCATCATGACAAATAAATTTGTATTCTGGTAGACAACATGAAATGTGGGGTCCTAGAATTCTTCTATGGGAGAAACTGGGACCAAAGGGACCACATTAACAACCAAAAATCCTCTATGAAGCCTCATTTCAGATCCATAGTCTCCTACCACTTCTAAGTTTCTATGCGGCCTCTTTTCTATTTTTCACACCAAATATAATGGTTATTTTTACCCGAGCACCTTCTGTATTTCATCCTCAAAATCATCCTCCCTATGTGTGACCTGTAAGAGGGAAATTTTTGATGAGATAGTGTGTCTATGATATCCATGCAGGTCATAGGGTATCCAAGTTACTTCCTGGAAACAATATGTATCCATGTTATATATAGCTCGCAGCAAGAAGAAGTGGCCTAGATATGTGTAAGGGCCTATTATATAGGGTATCGGTTCCCATGGAAAACTCTCCTTTTTCCTTATGGATGGGTTCACCTCTTCTTCTATATACCAATATATCTTCGTAATGGCTATGTATGTCAGGCAGTGTCTCGATAATGCTTTTAGTGGTAACTTGGACCCATAGAGCCTAATATAGGAATAATATTATGTATAGAAGAAATCACCTACCTTAGCTTCATGCAGGAATATCCTTACCCTAACCCCAAACCTATCAGGATTTTTTCTGCATAGGTGAGCATGTATTACTGGGAGGACATTATAAAAGAAGGCTACATACCTCAAGCACCCTTATTGTATACACAACAATATGTCCTAGATTGTAGTAGCGTAGATTCCTCTTATCTTAGAAATCAAGAATTGGTCCAGTTGGCCTATAACTAAGTGAATAAAAAATGAATAATAGGATAAAGAGGGGAGTTCTTCCCTATTGACCAGTATGGCTTCCTATAATTTTATCAATTATTTGTCCATTTTTCCACTGATGACGTCTTCCCACTGATACATGGGAACCTTATCTATTCTGTTGTATTACATTATCAAGAACAAATGGAATACCACCTGATTTGCATGGTCTTAGATAATAATATTTTTTGGATCATATGCTACTTATAGCCATGATAGGAGGTATGAGTAGTGATAGACCCTAGGGCAAGTAAACCTACCAAGGTTGGCATTCCATTTATTACATATAGGGCTTGGCTTGCTTTTTGCACCCTCAAGAACAGAACTCTCAACAGAGTAGGCTACCATTGATTATCCTATTCTATTGGATCAAAGGTATATATGGTTATGTTTTCCACCTTCTGTACCTAACTTGGTGTGATATCTTTGTTGGTGTCGAGTGGTTTAGTAAGTGCTTTTGGCTCTTTGGCTCTTCCCACCCTTCTATTCATCGACTAGGCCCTTGTCAATTTTTTGATTCGAGCCTTTACGTCCATCTCTCCCATTGCATTCGTATTTGTGGAGGCTATTAATGGACTGGTGATACCCTTTTTCTGATGAACTTAGTTCTTTAAATTTAGCTCTTTGGACTACACTTTGCATGTGTGTAATAAATCCTCTTATGTCAATGTTATGAAGATGATCCGCCACCTTCCTTTTAAAAGAGCTTGCATTAATTTTGTTAGGAGTGTTGTTTCATTATTTTTTGGGAGGAACTTATTAACTATTCCATGAGGGATGGATGCATGAATTAATTCTTCATGACATGCTTATCAGACACTTCTCGAGCCTATTTGGTTGGATATTTTCCAGGTGGAATTAAGACCATCCAGGTGTTTGCTTCTTATTGGTTTGGGTGGGGTGTACGTTTTTTAGTTTCACGACTTAAGGAAGAGGTGCACAAAATTTGTGTGCCTTTATGATGTTCACATGCTTCAAAGGGGTGGAGCGTACCAAAAACAAATAGGGCACGTGGACTAGCATGTACCTTACAAAATTTTGTGTGTTGCACTTGAGGTGGGGTGCACAAATTTGAAGGGGGAACACAACCTAACACTCCCATTGTGAACTCAACTTAAAGTGGGGCACATGATCTAAAATGGGGTGCATGAACTAGTGCAACCATTGTGTGCTCCACCTATGGTGGGGTGCATAACCCAAAAGGAGATGCACAGACTAGTGCGCCCCTTGTGCACTCTAGTTGTGGTGGAGTGCATGACCCAAAAGGGGGTGCATGAACTAGTGCACCCCTTATGCACTCCACTTGCGGTGGGGTGCATGACCCAAAAGAGGGTACACAAACTAGCGATCCCATTATGCACTCCACTTGAGGTGGGGCGTATGACTCGAAAGGGGGCATTTGGACTAGCATACCCCTTGTATGCTCCACTTGAGTTGGGGTGCATAACCCAAAAGGGGTACATGGACTAGCGCATCCCTGGTGCACTCCACTTGAGGTGGGGCACATAACCAAAAAGGAGGTGCATGGACTAGCGCATCCCTTGTGCACTCTAGTTGAGGTGGGGTGCATGACCTAAAAGAGGGTGCTTGGACTAGCGTATCCCTTATGCACTCCACTTGAGGTGGAGTACATGACCTAAAAGAGGGTGCACAAATTAGTGCATCCTTTATAAAACTTGTGCACTCTATAGGGGGATGAGGCGCATGATTCATACAACAAACAATACTTTGAAAACTTAAGGGGAAATTGGGGAAGTTGCTTACTAAGACAATAGTCTCTTTTACATACTAATTAAAAATTAAATAAACAAAAGTAAACCTTATTTAATTAATCCATGTTTCACTACACTTAGTTAATTAAATTCCACTTCTTCACACAACCTCAAGTTCATTCCCTATTATACAACTTACAACAACGAATAATGTCTACTAAATTTTGAGGGGTACCATTCACATATCCATTGTTCAAATCCTAAACAAAGCTTGAGTGAAGGATGGTCAATCTACTAGCACTTGTCTAAGAGGTAGCACAATATTACTTAAGAAGTGGTGGACTCATGAAAATATTAAGACAACAAATGCAATGGTGAATGGCTAGAAAGGAAGGATCAAACCAAAGGATAACTGATGAAAACCCTCCAAAATTTTCTCTCTAGAGGGCATCTACACATCTATTACTATTTTTCTCAACTAGAGGATATGAAGGTGACATGAAAGTGATAGGTATGCAAGTTGACTACCTAAAAATGTGAATGCGGTTATAGGGAGGCAACTTTTGGTTGGTAAGAAATCTCTTTTCTAGGGGTATAATATAACCACCAAAGGTTTTAGATATGATTCGGTTGAAACAAGTGTCAACATAAATTATAACATGTTGGTGTATTCTCAACAAGTAGCACAATACCAATATGTCATAAGGAATCCTCAACAAGGATCTAAGATATTATTCTAGATTAAGAAATAGCATACGCATACAAGGCCAACAACCTGGTGTGGAAAGAACCAGTGAATATTGATGCGAGAAGGAATAAACCAAATCTAAAGTAAGATATGTTTCATAACCCAACCTAGTATACATTGGTAGCTTCCTTCTGTGATTGATTTGAATACTTGTTACAACTCTGGTGTCTTCCAGTTCCTTCCATCTGAATCATTGTTCCTCTTCTTTCTCTCTTACCCAATCTAAATATCCTCCTCTTTCTCCTTCTATATGTTTTATACATCTTTATGACTTCTACCTTATCCTCCCAACCAGATCCATCTTGTCTACCATTATTCCTCTTCCAGTCACACATAATATTATCCTTATTTTATCCTTTGTTTCCTTATTCCCAAGTATTTCCATAAATGAGGCTTCCTCTACGTTGGTGAAATTTCTCACTTAGAAAATAAAGCGTCCTTCTTGTGTTGGTGTGAAGCTTCCAATTGTCTAATGTGTGTGACCCACAGTGCTCTTCTCTTTCATAAGAGCATGACAAATATTTTTTTTTTTTAAATATTTTTAATATAGGTTATGATTTTCTTTTAATTAGAAAATTCAGTATTTATCTAAATCAACTTCAATTATCTTTAAAAATAGGTTTCATTAATTATTTAAATGAAATCCAACTATCATTTAAATATGGAATTTCCAAATGAAATTCCATTGAAAAAACATGACTATTATTTATAAATGAAATTCCTTTATCATTTTAAAATAAAAAACTAATATTTAAAATTGAAATTCCTTTATCATTTAAAAATAAAATAGACGGTTATTTTTCATGAATAAAACCGGTGCACCCCAAGATGACACACTTGGTTTTATTAACCCTTTCTCTAATAGCCCTTGCAGTTGAATCTTTACTTCCTACATATCGATATGATTCATCCTATATAGAGATATACGAATAGGTTCTTCTCCTAGCATAATATCAACTTTGAAATAAAATTCCTGCATAGGAGGGAGTCCAAGTAAATCCTCAATAAATACATCCTTAAAATCCTTTCAAATCAGGTGCTTCCTTATAACCTCTCTCTTCTAATCATATTCCAATTTATTAAGTTTTACAACATACACTATCCTTCGTTTCCTGAGGGCTTTCTTTAATTACATAACCAATAACATATGGGATTTGAATACCCTTTTCTCACTATGAATTCTCAATATTTCCTCACCTTTCTTCGAATACTCGATCCATATATCTTGTAAATTGATTAAGTCTTTATGGGCCTATAACCAATCCATCCCTAGGATCAACATAAAAGGAATGAAGTAGAGCTACATATAAACAACATTTGGTGGTACCACTAGCTAAATTAATTTATGCCAATGGATAATATTGGTTTACTGAGTAGGTTTACCCAAAACCATACTCGACCTTCCATCCATGGGCTAAATATCCTAGCATTTTTGACATATTCATTGCTAAACTAGAAAAAATAAAACTATTAGTGGCCCCACTATCTATTACAATATTTACTTTCTTATTAAAAATCTTACCTTTTACAAGCAATGGGATAGGTTTCCCCTCTAATTTTTGTTTTCTAGTTGTGGTGTAGATTCAATGCTTAGGTTCCTTTTCCTTTGTCTTGGATGAACTTGACCCTAGTTTTTGTGAATACTGATTAGCATAATGTGAGCCTCTACAATGATAACACCCATCCTTGGGTCCTTACTTCTTTTTCATTTTTTGTTCCCCTGTATTAGTTACTAGGGCTGAATTTTGTGATTTTTTAGGGTGAGGCTTTGCGTTGGGATTATTGTTGGTTTTCTTTTGGAATTTTTTCTTTAACTTTTCCCATTTCCTGTTATTTGTCTTCTTGAAATTCTGAGGGTTCTTGGTATTTCGATCCTCTTCCTCTTCCCATTTCAAGAATCCTTGACTATTCCTATTCCTTAGCACCTATTTATCTTGCTCATATAAGGCAGCATAGTTGAATTGAAAGTGATATTATGCTTTCTATGCCAAGTCATACCTTTTGCAATGATTTAGACTCACACATGTTTATATCATGCTTCACTCTAGATTCTAACTTGTGAATAAACTTGTGAACCCTCATCTTCTCATCATAAGCAAGTACATACTTAAGTAACTGAACCAACTTCTTATAGTATGTCTCCACTATTTTAGTTCCTTACCGAAGATTAGAAAATTCTTCAAAATTTAAGGTATAGAAGTGTTTTGTGAGAATCCTCTTTTTGAAGATTTCAACAAAGTATTTCCTTCTAATATCAATAGGGTCAACCTTATTCTTCTCATAATATGTTTCCAACCAATCTAAAGCATCCTCTTATAATTTTATCATGGTCAAAATTGTTCATGTTCCTGGGAAATAGAGCCTTTTACCTTAAAATAAATTTCTAATTCTCTCAACCAGGCTTTAGCTGCATCCCCTTCACCTTCTCCATCAAACTTGGAGATACAAATGTTTTCAGATCCCTATTCATTTCATTTTCTATAAAGGATCTAGCTTACAAGTACTCTACAGCTAGCCCATAATATTAGATAACCTTTAAATCTCTAGCTTATAAGTTTTGATTCATAATAGTTTCTAATATTTATCTCATTCAATCTTGCATGGTAGAAACCATAGCAGTGAGATATTCTACCTCTTTATTGGAATTTTTTGGATGCCTATTCTAAATCCTTTCTTCAATATTATTTTTTCAAGTTTGTCTAGGTGTAGACCTCTCTTTTTTGACCTTAGGTGGCATTTTAACTTGGTTACAACCAAGAAAAATATTAGGTTACAACTTCACTTGGATTGTACCTCTAATTTAAGCCACAATACAAAGTTCTCTTGCTAAAAGCATCAATAATCTAATTAGGATGATATTATAAGGTTATGATGTAACATTAATACCAAATCCCATACTAAGGTATCATAATATTCATTCACCCTTGGGGTTAATTTCCATTAGATTACAACAAGTAGGACATTCTAGGTCATCCCAACTTTAGCTCATACTTTAAAAAATCCTTCATTGGAGATATCCAAATACCTTTATTACACAAAAATCTCTATACCCTCATACCTAGATATTTGATACCAAATGTAATGATCCAAAATTTAGCTTCAAGAAAACATAAAAAGGAAAAAAAAATTTACTAAGGAGAGGGATTCATAAACCTCTAACAAAATTCTAATTGGTCTATTTTTTAAATCCCTTAAGTTTATTGAAGAGCTACATTTCACTAGATACTCTAACATAAGTCCATCTATATAGGTATATTATGTGCTACCACGAATAAATTTACCCCTGTCATCACTCGATGAGCTAAACATATCACCTTAAATCAATTGAATGTATATGCCCATCACCATACCATACACAAGTCAATTTTTGTAGGTATGCTATGTGTATTATGAGTTAGGCTATCCATCTCATCTCCATGAAGAACTATATTAGCTCAGATGCAGTCTTTTTATACATTTATCATTCTCCCTAAGGGGTCTTAATCCTTTAGGTCCACTATGTTCACCCTAAAGGGTCTAAATCCCTTAGTTCACTCTTTAAGTTCACCCTAGAACTAAATACTTGAACTTTTATTGTTTTAGCAAGGAAAAAAATAATAGTTCTGGATACTAAATATAACAAAAAATATAATTCATTAAGCATGCAAACAATACTAGAAATAAGGCAACATTTGGAAAGAGTAAACATTGATTGAAAGGAATTTAAATATAAAATATAGATAATTCAAAATAGTAATTTAAAGGTACATATTCCAAAAAAACATATATTACATACAAGCATGGTAAATCCTCCATACTCTTAAAGAATAATATATTACATCAATTTCATCATAGAAATCTCCCCACAATCTAGTCTATTTGAGCATAATAAAATAATTACAAGTAGGAAGCAAACTAGTGCAATGGTTCCAACTACCTCTTTGGTCCTCCTTCTCTTCTCGTCAATCATTTGAGGATTGTAGGGGATTAAATGATAGACATGCTTCTAAATGTATCTACTATTTTCTTTGTCAAATTGCAACTATACAAATGCAATCAAAGAATCTAACCATCTATTGTATAGTTTTTTTTGTAATATTAAGAAAGAGGGTTTTGAGGGGAAACCCATAACCGTACACAACAACTCCAAAGGGAGATAAAGGTAAATAAAACCCAACAACAATCTCCAAAATGATATTAGCAACAACACCCTGAAGGGTAAAAACCACCAACTGCACCAATCAAGAACAAGAGAAAACATATCCATGGTGCCTAAAAACTAAGAGGATGCGGAGAAACCACACGGGCCACCACACAGGCCATATGCTTGAAAAGGTGGTCGAAAAATAAAATTTGAAATTTAAAAAACCCGTCCATCCCACAAGGAATGGGTGAACCCCGATAACTAGAGCAACGAGGACAACTTTCCCATCAATATAAGGGCCAAGGTAGAAAGCAAAACAAACTACACACAAGATTTCAAAATGAAACCACTCTAGACCAAAACCACAGGCAAGAACCAATCTGAAAACTAAATCTTGTAGCACCGATGAAAACATCAATGAGCAGCACACCAGGACCTCAGAACCACCAAGGAAATCTGGAAGGTGAGAACCCAATAGAGGACACTAACAAATGAACCCAAGTTCCATTGCAACGCTGGTGAAAAAAGCTTCCACATAGAATGACAAATGTAGGAAAAAAGGTCTCCTTAAACACTCTAAAAACATAGTCCGAATACAAATATCACGCATGAGCAAACCGTCCACCCAAATAACATAAAATCAAACCCCACACACTAGCATATGAAGAAACCTAGAAATCCTAGAAAAATTGGGGCTCTATGAAAAATCCTACAAACTGGGGACCACGAGGGCAATACTTCCATAAATACTAGAGAAATAAACTATGCTCTATTTCCAGAACCACCAACCAACCACCAAAGCAATGAAACCCTGACTTGGAACTACCAGAGAAACTAGCCAAAAGCAACTGCAACATAAACACTCCACAATCACCCTAGCAAGTTTGGTTTGGCCTTTGGTATTATATCCTTCCCAAGGGAACCCTAACCGAATATTCAATGGTATACCAAGACCAAGAGGAAAAATAGATCTGAATGATCAAAATCCCCAGAAAGCAACCAACCCACAAGAAGCCATCACTCACCAAACCAAGCGTCAAGAACCAAGCAAGGGACCACCAACCAGAACCATCTGCATAGCAACCAGAGCCCCAAATCACCCCCAAAGGTTGGATTGGCAAGTAGCTCTTTCCACCTGGTGGCTGCCAAGGAGCCATATTTTCAATATCTTACCACACCCCAAGAGATACAGAGAGAAATTACAAGGTTCTCTATTAACAAAATACGTCATCTACCACCACCGAGCAGAGTAGAAAAACCAAGAGGAGCACCCAGACAGAAGACTAGGAATTACAGGATCCTCTCGCTTAGAGGAAGAATCACGAAGGTGAGGAAAAAATCTCTATTTTCATTTTGCCCTCTCATTAACCAATGAGAGTGTTCAAAATATACAATGAACACAAGTTTTACTTTAATCAATCAATTCAAACTTTATTCAACAATTAAAGTCTCATACCCTTAATCATCAAATAACCTAGGCTCCTATATTTTCATAAATCTTGACTAAACACTTGATTCATAAATAACCATCTTTCCTTTATGTTATAAATTAAAGTTCCATTTATTTAATCTATAAAATAAACTTTTCACTTTACTTAATAAATCAAAGCTCTCCTACTTTAATTCATAAGAAAATCATTTTACTTTTATTTTATAAACCAAAGTCCCATAACCTTTAATCTATAAAATAAACTATTATTTTCCTTTACTTAATAAATCAAAGATCCATATCTTCCATTTAATAAATAAACTATTATTTTCCTTTACTTAGTCAAAGCTCCATCTCTTCAATTTAATAAATATAATATTCTATTCCTTTACTTAATAAATCAAAGACTTATACCTTTAATCTAATAAATAAACTATCTCTTTCCTTTACTTAATAAATTAAAGTTCCACTTCTTAAATTTAATAAATAAAACATTATTTTCCTTTACTTAATAAATCAAATTAATAAATAGACTATTCTTTTATTTACTTAATAAATCAAAGTTCCATCTCTTCAATTTAATAAATAAAATATTATTTTCCTTTACTTAATAAATCAAATACGCATACCTTTAATCTAATAAATAAACTCATCCAAACCCCATAAGGGGGGAGGAGGTCCAAGGTTCAAATCTCGGGCCTCACCGGACTAAACGCTTGTCCCTTTCCTAGTGCTTTCAGTGACGTAAAAGGTTTAAAATGATTGTGGCATGGTGGTTATAGGGGTGGACTACGCGAATATCTATGTGGTGACTTCTGGGGTGAACAACGCAGAATATTGTGGCAACCATAAAAGTTGGACAACCTACCCAGATTCGTGGCGGCTACTGATTCCACCATGTAAATTTAAAAAAAATAAAAATCTAATAAATAAACTATCCCTTTCCTTTACTTAATAAATCAAAGTTCCACTTCTTCAATTTAAAAAATAAAATATTATTTTTCTTTACTTAATAAATCAAAGCTCCACTCCTTCAATTTAATAAATACACTATTCTTTTATTTACTTAATAAATCAAAGTTTGATATCATCAATTTATTAAATAAAATATTCTTTTCCTTTACTTAATAAATAAAATACCCATACCTTTAATCTAATAAAGAAATAATTAATTTTATTTACTTAATAAATCAAAGTTCCATCTCTTTAAATTTAAAAAATAAAATATTCTTTATTTATTTAATAAATCTGCTAATGTCTCTTTTATTTACTAATCAAAAATTTAATAAATAAAATCAAGCCTTATTTTATTAATCAAGGTTTCACAACACTTAATTAATTAAATCCCTCTTCAAATAACTTTACACAATCCCAAGTTCATTCCTTGTATACAACTTACAACAGGAAAGAATATCTACTAAAGTCCAAGAGGTAGTGTGCGCATATCTATAGGTCAAATCCTAAACAAACCTGAAGTGAATGATGGCCAAGCTACTGGTGCTAGCCCAAGATGTGGGGCAACATTACTTAGGAAGGGGTAGACTCATGCAAAATACAAGACCATAGAGCTAATGGTGGACAACTAGAAAGGAAGGATCGAACTAGAGGATAACTGATGAAAACCCTCCAAACCCATCCCTCTAGAGATAACCTACACATCTCTTACTATTGGTGTCAATCAAAGGATATGAAGGTGACATGAAAGTGATAGGTATACAAACTTATTGCCCAAAAACGTGAAGGCGATTACAAGGATGCGACTTCTGGTTGGTAAGGAACTACTTCATGAGGGGCATAGTACAACCACCAAAGGTTTTATCTATGGTTCGGTCACAATGGGTGTCAACAAAAACTCTAACATGTAGGTGAATTTCCAACTAGTAGAACAATACCAAGATGTCATAGGGAAGAATCAACAAGGAGCTAGGAGATGATTCTAGCTTAAGAATCAACATATGCATACAAGGCCAACAACCTGGTGTGGAAAGAACCAACAAATATCGATGCAATAAGGAATAAACCAAATATAAAGCATAATATATTTTATAATTAAACCTTGTATACATTGTTAGTTTCCATTTGTGATTCATTAGAACACTTGTTACAGTTCTGGTGTCTTCCAGTTCCTTCCATCCCAATCACTATGCTTCTTATTTATCTCTTCCCTAATCTATCTCTCCTCCTATTTATCCTTCAAGATATTTTATACAACTTTATGCCTTATCCCTTATCCTCCCAACCACCTCCATCTTGTTTTCCATTACTCTTTTGCCAGTCACATAGGATATTATCTTTATTTTATCCTTTATTTCCTTATTCCCAAGTTTTGCCATCAATGAGGCTTCCTCTATGTTGGTGGAAGTTCCCACTTAGCAAACTGTTGAGCAAGGTGCAGGAATAGTATTGTCATTGTTGTCAACACAGTCAGACAGGAGTTTAGTGATGTAGTGGAGAGGAGTGTTACTCAGAGTATGTACAGTGGTTTTCCAAAATATAGAAGTGGCCCATATACTAAAAATCAAAATAAAATCACAAGGAAGAAAACTGTCGCGATATCGTGACATGTTGAGACAGAAAGAAAAACTGTCGCGATATCGCGACATGTTGAGAAGAAAGAAAACTGTCGCGATACCGCGACATGTTGGCAAGAAAGAAAAACTGTCGTGATATCGCGACATGTTGAGAAGAAAGAAAACTGTCGTGATATCGCGACATGTTTGGAGAGAAAGAGTAAGAAAGCAAAACTATTGCGATATCATGACATGTTTGGAGAGAAAGCACACGCAAGAAAAACTATCACGATTTCGTGACATGTTCAAAGAGGAAGCGCAAGCAAGAAAAACTGTCATGATTTTGTGACATGTTCGAAGAGAAAGCACAAGCAAGAAAAAATGTCACGATTTCGCGACATGTTCGGAGAGAGATAGTACGAAAGAAAAACTGTCATGATTTCGCGACGTGTTGGAAGAGAAAAATACAAGTAGAAAAAGGTGTCGTGATTTCGTGACATGTTTCATTTTCGCTGTCCAAAGCGAAGAGAAAGAGGAGAGAGAAAAAGGTGTCGCAATTTCGTGACATGTTTCATTTTTGCGATCCAAAGCGAAGAGAAATAGGAGAGAGAAAAAGGTGTCGTGATTTCGCGACATGTTTCATTTTCGCGGTCCAAAGCAAAGAGAAAGAGGAGAGAGAAAAAGGTGTCGCGATTTTGTGACATGTTTCATTTTCACGGTCCAAAGCGAAGAGAAAGAGGAGAGAGAAAAAGGTGTTGTGATTTTGCGACATGTTTCATTTTCACGGTCCAAAGTGAAGAGAAAGAGGAGAGAGAA
This sequence comes from Wollemia nobilis, assembly GCA_028583015.1. Taxonomy (NCBI): domain Eukaryota; kingdom Viridiplantae; phylum Streptophyta; class Pinopsida; order Araucariales; family Araucariaceae; genus Wollemia; species Wollemia nobilis. The sequence continues at coordinate 12,350,865 of JAQPPZ010016436.1, read as the reverse complement.
AAAGGTGTCGTGATTTCGTGACATGTTGCATTTTCACGACCAAAAGAGAAGAGAAAATGCAAGGAGAAAAAGTGTCGCGATATCACGACATGTTGTGTTTTCGGAGGCCAAAGCAAAGAGAAAGTGCAAGGAGAAAAAGTGTAGCGATATCTCTACATGTTGTATTATCGCGAGCCAAAACAAATAAAAAGTGCAAGGAAAAAAGTGTAGCGATATCGCTACATGTTGTATTATCGCAGGCCGAAGTAGAGAAAAAGTGCAAGGAGCAAAAGTGTAGCGATATCACTACATGTCGCATTTTCATGACTCTAGGAGGAGAGAGAATGTAAGAAGGCAGAAGTGTCACGATATCGTGCCAAAGTAAAAAGGAAGAGTATGAAGGCGAAAGTGTCGCGATATCACGACATGTTGTGTTTTCGTGGGTACAAGCAAATAGAAGCAACAAGGAGGCGAAAGTGTCGCGATATCATGACATGTTGTGTTTTTGCGGGTATGAACCAAGTAAATTTGCAAGGAGGCAAAAGTGTCACGATATCATGACATGTTGTGTTTTCGTGGGTATGAACCAAGTAAAGCTGTAAGGAGGCGAAAGTGTCGCGATATCGCGACATGTTGTGTTTTTGCAGGTATAAGCCGAGAAGACGACAAAGAGGCAGAAGTGTCACGATTTCATGACAGGTCACTTTGGCACAAGCTAAAAATAGAACCCAACCGAAATAAGGTATGTGACCGTTAACTGAAGTTATGCAACAGTTATAGGGGTCGTTACAAGAAAATCATGCAGCTAATAAAAGAACAGTCGAAGAAGGAGAAATCTAACAGTCGTATAAATAGAATCAAATATACATGCATGCATAGAAAAGAATACGAATAGTCATGACCGAGAAGACGAACAGTAATGGTAGGGGTATATGTGTAAATTTGTAACATGCATCGTGTTTGACGAAAAGCCTACCCTGTATATATACAAAAGCAGTTACAGTTAGAAGGCGTTACAACTGTCAAGTGGCGCATAAGAAATGAAAGAAGGAGTTACAACTGGAGTTACAAAAATACAATATGGGTATAAAAGAAGGTCTGCGTGGAGAATTAAATTGTCGCTGAAATTGTGTGAAAGTGCTGCTGAAAAGGAGTGAGAGCACTCGGGACTAAAGTGAGAGGCACGCGAGAGGCAAGCTAGAGAGGTGTGCGGTATGTGAAGAGTGGGCAATGTTGAGAAAGTAATAGACCAGTCAGGGTCTGGTAAAAGAGAAGGCATATTTATGTCAATCTTCTAGATTTAGAACATAAGTCCAAGTTGGTGCTTGGCATCAGGGGTTGGTGCTCCTTCCAGTTGGTGCTTGGCATCAGGGGTTGGTGCTCCTTCCAGTTGGTGCTGGTGAATCAGGGGTTGGTGCTCCTTTCTATTGGTGCAGATAAATCAGGGGTTGGTTCTCCTTCCATTTGGTGCTCCTTTCTATTGGTGCAGATAAATTAGGGGTTGGTGCTCCTTTCTATTGGTGCAGATAAATTAGGGGTTGGTGCTCCTTCTAGTTGGTGCTGGTAAATCAGGGGTTGGTGCTCCTTTCTATTGGTGTAGATAAATCAGGGGTTGGTGCTCCTTTCTTTTGGTGCAGATAAATCAGGGGTTGGTGCTCCTTCCAGTTGGTGCTGGTAAATTGACTATAAAGTTGTTGCTTTGCAAAGGCTGGATTTGGATGGGAGTCCAAGCAGTCATTTTTTAGGAGTAGCCAAAACTGGTGAACCTCGTTACATCTTGTGTTGTGTGATGCTCTCTTGTTATATTTGCTTTATGTGGTTTTAAGCTTTCATTGTTTTGGCTTTAAGAGTTGAAGTTTTTAAGTTTTAAAGAGCCACATTGATTCACCCCCCCTCTCAGTATCATTGTGAGACTAACAATTGGTATTAGAGCCAGCTTCCCTTATCAGGCTAAATCAGCTAGGGTTGATCTTGGATTAGTATGCAATGGGTAAGAAGAATAGATCCTCCTCAAATAAGGCATCTCAGTTAGTTTCAGTTCTTGTGGAAGAGAAAATTGAACTAGAAAAGATAGGAGTGAATTCTGAAAAGATAGAAAGAGTGAACTCTAAAGTATGTGATGAAAATCTTGAGCTTGAAGTAGATCTAGAAGGTGAGTTGATTGCTGCACTTGAAGAGTTGAATAAAGAAAAGAAAAAGAATAGAAGACTATCCAAGAAGTTGGAAGAATATGGGGATGAGATTGAAGATCTCTTCTTACAAATTCATAAAGCCAAGAAAATAGAAGAAGCCTTGAAGTCACAGCTGGATGATAAATGTGATGTATGTAGCAAATGTAAAGAGGAATCTAACAAAGTTTTTAATGATCTAAAGCTGCAAGTAGAAGAGTCCAAGAGGATTGAAGAAAATCTCAGGTCATAGATCAATAAGAAAGAGATTGTTTGCTGCAAACAAGAAGAGGATATTGTTTTATTGAGGAAACAACTAGAAGAGTCCAATACAAATCTCAAATTTGAGAAGAGCACAAAGTTGCTAGATAAAATGTTAAGGCAAAAAAGAAGTCCCATGTGTAAGCTTGGTCTTGGATATGAAGCTAAACAACCTTCATCTTCTAAATTTGCAGAGAAGAAGAAATCCACTACTGAAGAATCAAAGCAAGAAAAAACTGAAGCTGAATCCTCAAAAGGAAGAAAACCTCAAAGGATATCTACAACAAAGCAACCACAACAAAAGAGGTTCTATCACTCTCACTTTATTCATAATAATGCTTTTAATGGCAATTGTTTTAGATGCAACCATTATGGTCACAAGGCAATTTATTGTGGATTGAATAAAAGATCAAAGAGTTATGCTAGTAGAAATACATCTGTTGAACACCATGTGCAATGTTTTAAATGTAATGGTCATGGGCACATAGCAAAGTTTTGTCCCAAAAATTTTGTATCTAATCTAAGACAAGACAGTAGATTTCATCAGACTCAAAGAATGCAACACAGACAGGAAAGAAATCATGTGCATCAGATAAAGGAAAATAATCATCCATCAAGGATGTACAAGAGATAACCATCCAAGAGAAATGTTTAAATTCATGAAAAGGTTCAAAATAGGGATGCAGTTGAAAACCTTCAGCCTAAGTTCAAGAAAGACTGGAGAAAGAAAGAAAAGAGGAAACCGTGTCTCCTTGGACTAAAGGAGATTACTCCTCTATTGCACTAAGTAGCTACAGGTAGCATATCCTTAGGGGGAGCAATGTTAAAGTTTTATTTTAATGCTCCTGTGTATTGTGTGGATATCTGAGGATGAAAGGAAAGTAGTCGGGGAGTTGTTGTATAGTTGTCAAAATGTGTTTCAGTTCATGTAGTTGTTTGTGGAGTTAATAAGCAAGAGCATGAGACGTTTGCTTGACAGAGCCAGTTTTTTATTATTGGGAAATATCTTTGGTTATGGCAGTTACAATAGCAGATAGTGTCAAACTGATGTACTTCAAGATAACGAACAACTAGGTTTTTGATGCCGCAGTTGATAGGCGTTATCTGAGATAGAACATGCAACACAGGTTTTCGTGTCTTGGAAGCATAAGCTGGAAGGTGTTGGTTTTGAAGCCTATAACATTCCCAATATATAGATAACACATAATCCATGTTGTGAATATGTCTCAATTCATCTACCAATATCGATGGAGGACTATGGTAAAACTCTTCATGATAGTTATGAAAATTACTGCCAACATGTAGGAGGAAAGTGTGAGGTTCTTACCCAAAAATACATCACATCATTTGGTAAAAGAGAGCGTTAATTTTCTCTAAAGAAGTAGCCATGATCAAAGAGATTCCAGAGTCAAAGCAAACAGTTGCACTAGCACCCAGTTCGTCAAGAGTTCCAAGTGGGACATGCAAGGCAGAGACGTTGAGCGAATAGCACCCAGGTAGTGAAGCGCCAAGGAGGACAAGATGCCTATGCACCTAAGAAAGTCTTGCATTATTTGAGGAATGCGAGATATTTCTTGAGGAATCCCTTGATCGCAGTAAGGAGAAATGCTCTCTGGAATCTCATGAAGAACATTCGTCTAAGACATTGAGTAGCCTTGACATATGTCCTATCAAGAAGCAGAATGCCGAGAGTTGATGACTGCGCGCAGATTGAGGTTCCAACGCTAAAGGTAACGGTCCACTGTCAATACCTATGCAGGCGATAAAAACATTCATGGCAGTCGTTAGAAACCAGAGACATTGAGCTGCACAACGGATGCGAGGCAAAGTCGTTAGTCACGGAGGAGGTGTCAGTCAAGAGGCCAAAGGAAATTGTGGAGAGTGCCGATGATAAAGTTGATGAAGTGGATTTGATTTGAGATTGCCATTCATTTTGAGTACTACTTGAGCATGATTGATTGAGCCTTTGATAAGGCCTTTGGGAAATAGTTGTGGTACAGTGTTTAATGCTTGCACAGAGTTGGTTGATACATGCTTCGACGAGGGTTTGTGATAAAGGGATGTTCTTTGAGGTGATTGGTTGAGTAGATTTGATTAAGCCTAGTCAAGTAATTGGATGCATGTGGTTGTTCAAGTTCCATAAAAATAAACTATTATTGATTTGAGTTGAGATTGGGATTTGAGTATAGAACATATTGAGTCTCTAACAATTCTCTTTTTGCTTCTATGAGATCCAGTTGATATATTGATTGAGCATTAATTATAGAACATATTGAGTCTCTAACAATTCTTTTTATGATTCTATAAGATCTGGGCAAGTTCTTGGTGAGCTTTCTAGAGCATGTTCTTAGTGAGCTTATTGACCGAGTACAGAGGATAGAGTCTCAATGGATAGAGATCCAGCAGCCAACACAGTTGAAGATAGATCTGAGTGAGGGACCACATTCTCATGGGGAGCATTTATATATTTGATTATCTTTTTGCTCATGTTTGTAATTTTTGCTAACTGTATTAATTTGTGCCTGAGAATGCTGTGCATGGACTCAGGGGGAGTCTGCAGTAGCCCTTTGGTATTATTGTCAAAGGGGGAGAAGAATTATATGAAATTGCATGTGTAATGCCAACAATTCCAAAGGGGGAGATTGTTGAGCAAGGTGCAGGAACAATATTGTCATTGTTGTCAACACAGTCAGACAGGAGTTCAGTGATGCAGTGGACAGGAGTTCAGAGGTTACTCAGAGTATGTACAGTGGTTTTACAAAAGATAGAAGTGGCCCATATCCTAAAATCCAAAAGAAAATCACAAGGAAGAAAACTGTTACGATATCACGACATGTTGAGCCAAAAAGAAAAATTGTCGCGATATCGCGACATGTTGAGAAGAAAGAAAACTGTCGCGATATCGTGACATGTTGGCAAGAAAGAAAAACTCTCATGATATCGCGACATGTTGAGAAGAAATAAATTTGTCGTGATATCGCGACATGTTTGGAGAGAAAGAGCAAGAAAGCAAAACTGTCACGATATCACGACATGTTTGGAGAGAAAGCGCAAGCAAGCAAAACTGTCACGATTTTGCGACATGTTCGAAGAGGAAGCGCAAACAAGAAAAATTGTCGCAATTTTGTGACATGTTCAAAGAGAAAGTGCAAGCAAGAAAAACTGTCATGATTTCGCGACATGTTTGGAGAGAGATAGTATGGAAGAAAAACTGTCGCGATTTCGCGACATGTTGGAAGAGAAAAAGACAAGTAGAAAAAGGTGTCGCGATTTTTTGACATGTTTCATTTTCGCAGTCCAAAGCGAAGAGAAAGAGGAGAGAGAAAAAGGTGTCGCAATTTCGCGACATGTTTCATTTTTGCGATCCAAAGCGAAGAGAAAGAGGAGAGAGAAAAAGGTGTCGCGATTTCGTGACATGTTTCATTTTCGTGGTCCAAAGCGAAGAGAAAGAGGAGAGAGAAAAAGGTGTTGTGATTTCGTGACATGTTTCATTTTCGCGGTCCAAAGTGAAGAGAAAGAGGAGAGAGAAAAAGGTGTCACGATTTCGCGACATGTTGCATTTTCACGGCCAAAAGAGAAGAGAAAATGCAAGGAGAAAAAGTGTCATGATATCGTGACATGTATTTTCGGAGGCCAAAGCAAAGAGAAAGTGCAAGGAGAAAAAGTGTAGCGATATCGCTACATGTTGTATTATCATGGGCTGAAGCAAAGAAAAAGCGCAAGGAACAAAAGTGTAGCGATATCGCTACATGTTGTATTATTGCGGGTCGAAGCAGAGAAAAAGCGCAAGGAGCAGAAGTGTAGCGATATCGCTACATGTCGCATTTTCGTGACTCTAGGAGGAGAGAGAATGTAAGAAGGTAGAAGTGTCGCGATATCACGACAAAAGTAAAAAAGAAGAGTACGGAGGTGAAAGTGTCGCGATATCGCGACATGTGTTTTTGTGGGTACAAGCAAACAGAAGCAGCAAGGAGGTGAAAGTGTCATGATATCACATGTGTTTTCGTGGGTATGAACCAAGTAAAGCTACAAGGAGGCGAAAGTGTCACGATATCGCGACATGTTGTGTTTTTGCGGGTACAAGCCGAGAAGAGGACAAAGAGGTAGAAGTGTCACGATTTCGTGACAGGTCGCTTTGGCACAAGCTAAAAATATAACCCAGCCAAAATAAGGTATGTGACCGTTAACTGAAGTTATGCGGCAGTTACAGGGGCCATTATAAGAAAATCATGTAGCTAATAAAAGAACAGTCGAAGAAGGAGAAATCTAACAGTCGTATAAATAGAATCGAATATACATGCATGCATAGAAAAGAATACGAACAGTCATGACCGAGAAGATGAAATATCATGGTAGGGGTATATGTGTAAATTCGTAACATGCATCATGTTTGACGAAAATCCTACCCTATATATATACAAAAGCAATTACAGTTAGAAGGCGTTACAATTTCCAAGTGGCGCATAAGAAATGAAAGGAGTTACAACTGGAGTTACAAAAATACAATATGGGTATAAAAGGAGGTCTGCGTAGAGAATTAAATTACCACTAAAATTGTGTGAAAGTGCTGCTGAAAAGGAGTGAGAGCACTCGGGACTAAAGTGAGAGGCATGCGAGAGGCGAGCTAGAGAGGTGTGCGGTATGTGAAGAGTGGGCAATGTTGAGAAAGCAATAGACCAGTCAGGGTCTTGTAAAAGTGAAGGCATCTTTATGTCAATCTTCTAGATTCAGAACAAAAGTCCAAGTTGGTGCTTGGAATCAGGGGTTGGTGCTCCTTCCAGTTGGTGATGGTAAATCAGGGGTTGGTGCTCCTTTCTGTTGGTGCAGATAAATTAGGGGTTGGTGCTCCTTCCAGTTGGTGCTGGTAAATCAGAGGTTGGTTCTCCTTTCTATTGGTGTAGATAAATTAGGGGTTGGTGCTCCTTTTTGTTGGTGCAGATAAATCAGGGGTTGGTGCTCCTTCCAGTTGGTGCTGGTAAATCAGGGGTTGGTACTCCTTTCTGTTGGTGCAGATAAATTAGGGGTTGGTGCTCCTTTCTGTTGGTGCAGATAAATCAGGGGTTGGTGCTCCTTCCAGTTGGTGCTGGTAAATTGATTGTAAAGTTTTTGCTTTGCAAAGGCTAGATTTGGATGGGAGTCCAAGCAGTCATTTTTTAGGAGTAGCCAAAACTGGTAAACCTCGTTACCTTGTGTTGTGTGATGCTCTCTTGTTATATTTTCTTTATGTGGTTTTAAGCTTTCATTATTTTGGCTTTAAGAGTTGAAGTTTTTAAGTTTTAAAGAGCCACACTGATTCACCCCCCCTCTCAGTGTCATTGTGAGACTAACACAAACGAATCTCCCTTCTTGCATTGTTGTGAAGCTTCCAATTGTTGGATGTGTGCGACTGACAGTGCTCTTCTCTTTCATAATAGCATGACATAAAATTTCTTTTATAAATATTTTTAATATAGGTTCTAATTTTATTTTAATTAGAGTGTTCATTATTTATCTAAATGAATTTATATTATTTGGTTTCATTAATTATTTAAATGAAATCCAACTATCACTTAAAGATGTAATTTCCAACTGAAATTCTATTGAAAACAACATGACTATTATTTATAAACAAAATTCCTTTACCATTTAACAATAAAAAACTATTATTTATAAACAAAATTTCTTTATCATTCAAAAATAAACAACTATTATTTATAAATCAGATTTCTTTATCATTTAAAAATAAACAACTATTATTTGTGTACATATATATACATAGAGCATAGGATAGAACGTTTCCTTATAAATTACTAACATCATGCTTTTCTTAGAAAAGGTTTAAGTAAAACAAGGAGGTTCTCAAAAAAGTAAACATGTTATGCATATTTTCCAAACCATTGATGTAGATAGTGATGAAGTAAAAGACATTTAAACATATACAATAGATAAAGAGAGAATTTGTCCATCAACCTAGTAACATGTATCAGCTCGAGATTTTATGATAGCTACTAAGCCATCAACTAAGGCTCAAGGTGGCTATATTTTGATGATTATCCCTAACCAAATGCATACCTATATGAATGTATCCATCAATTTTACATCCGAATTGCCTTAATAATAATTTCCCCAACCTCAAGTACCCTTGCTTCTGGTGGAGGATTCTACTTCTTCCACCTACAAGTGTACCTAATCCTACATATTTGGCAATATGGCAGTAGTACCATGCTCTTCCATATCAACTAAACATTATATAGTTGGTTCAATTGCTCAAATTAGGTATTAAAGCGTCATAGATTAAAACATTGTATCTTTGTACCAAAAATCCTACTCATGACAAATATGAAACGATCCTTTTAGAATCTCATCCCCGTGTTTATTAGGTTGAAGATTAGAAAATATATGGTAGACAAAGGATTGGCTAAAGGTAAATTTCATTACTTGGTAGTTCATGCACAATGTAATTATTACATTTGATAATATGAGATGTAGGGAAACCATTAGCCCCTCTTAGTGTATTTTATGCCATAAAAGTGAGGAAATATTAAACCACCTAATATTTGAGTGTAAAGAATATTACATTATTTTATACATGTAAATGTACCTTGATGGTATGTTCATGGTACAAATGTAAATATGTAATATATCAGGGTTTGTATATTTTTATTAGGTGAATAATTTATATTTTATCTTTATGCACAAAGTGTTATGTATGTAAGTATGCAAATATGTAAAGAAAGGACGTTCATAAGTTTCTTGTATTAGGAGTGTATATATGAGAGTAAGAGTCATGTAGAAGTGTGTGAGTGCCATAGAGTCAAGTATGCATGTAAGAAGATAGTGGAGAGTCTAGTATACAAGTGGAAATATGAGAAACCAAAGGTCAAGAATAGAAAAAGTTATATCTCCTAGATATGTGAGGAGTGTAATAAAAAACTAGTGAAGAGTCACATTACTATGTATATATTATGGAGATAAATCTCCATACAATGTAACATGAGAAAAAGAGAAAATGGTCTATAGTAATCACCACATAGAAAACATTGATAATAAATATTGTATATAAATTTTAAACAATTTTCATATTGTAAGTATTCCCCATGAATGTATACGAATGATTTTGGATATTTACATTCATAATTGATATTATAAGTGAATGTTATTTTATTATTATATTGGCTTGGGTATATATTTGATTGCTCGTATATATTTCTACTCTTGATTATTGATATTTTGACCTACAATATTTTTGGATTTTAGTTTAGGACCTATGATACTTTGAGATAATTAAGCTTAAAATCCAAAAATGGTATTAGAGTTACCACTTAACATTGTCCATTCTTTATGGAGTTATATTTTGTAGTCTATCCACTTTAAAATTAGTGAAGACTTGAAATCTACTTTTAAGATCAAATTGAGTAGATATTAAGGGGACAAGGATAGGTCACCTTGATTTGGATGCTAGTATCTTTCCACTTGGTTCAAGAAAAACTAGTGAATACTTGGACACAAATAAGATTGGTTAAGGGCCAAATTAGAAGAGAGTTGAACATTGAGAGAAAGCTGACTTAGAAGAAATTCAAAATTTTGAGGATATTAAAATTCACCCTAATAATATTTTGGATTCTCTAGATAAAAGAGGAGAATCACTATTGAATATTGAGAGATCCAAATCAATAGAATGTTATACATGTGGGGACATTCATAGTCACCTTGATATTGATTTTAGATTCTCTATAAAAGAGAAGAATAATTTTGTTCTTAGATATGACCTAAGACATTGGATATAGATTCTAGAGATTAAGAAGCATCAAAGATTCATGAGTATAAATATTGAGTAGCAGTATACAAAAAATAGATAAGAGTTGTACTATGAAGTATAGAGAAGAAACCTCCAGATATAAGGATAGATAAAATCATAGAGAAGTTTTGGATATTCAAAAAAAAAAAACATTAGGCTAATTGTAGAAATATCAATTTTTGTCTTGACTTATTTGATGTTTTTGAAAGAAATTCTTTTTAATAATTCTTATTCTACATGAAGTAGAGAATAATGTTATGAGAGCACTATCTAGAGTCTCGTATAAAATAACAAGCAAGAAGCATTCAGTCACATTAATTATCTATTTTGGTAGGGTACCTAGGAGTAAATATTTGGGGATATATTATTATATTGTATAAAGGTTGGCATGTGCCACACATAACCCAAGGTTGATTGTGTTATAATATTATATTATACTATAATATAATATTATATTAGTAGTAGCCTAGCCTCCCCAAAGTAGAATAATAACATTGATATATAAAGAAGAGATATATGTCATTGTAATCATCATTGGAGAATAATCTTATGTAATCATCTATACCCATGAAGTGGCCTCTCACCTTAGGTGATCTTGTTGAGTGATTCCTTACTTAAGGATTATTATTGGTGTTAATCTATTTTAAGGGTATTATCTATATCAACCTCATTTGTGGATTGTTATTGTGGATAATTACTTGTGGATGAATGATTTGATATTTATGCATATTGGTGAATGACTTATATTAATGATAATAAAGTTATGCAACAAGTGGTATCAGAGCAATTATTTTGGCAAAGTGGGGATTTTTGTGTGAAAATGCAAAATTAGGGCAGTTTGTTTTTTTTGGGAAAACATCTCATATTTCAGGAGCCATATCTCTGCGTAGGCTTATCTGATTCAAGTGATTTTTTGGATCAAATTGTGCAAAATTTCAAGAGATTTAAAATGAGTGGTCATATTAAGGAATACAAGAATTATTGAGGGAGATACTACCTTTTGAATTTAGTCATCCGAAACAAGGATAGTGACGAATTTTACATATTTTTCCTGTAAAAACATCTCATCTTTCAGAAGCCATATCTATGCGACACTTTATCTGATTCAGGTGATTCTTGGATCAGTTTGTGCAAAATTTGAAGAGCTTTAAAATGAGTGGTCATATGAAGGAATATGAGTAGTATTGATGGAGATACAACCTTCTGAAGTTAGCCATATGGAACAAGGGTAGTGACAAATTTTCAAATTGTGAATATCTTGAAGATAAAATTTCTTTAGTTCGGGTAAGCAAATCAGTTGCAATTTATTTTTTGGGAAGAAAAATTGCAGATCTAGTTGTCTATGTGGATTTTTAGCTTCAACTTGGTGGGAAGATATTTATTTCCATAAAAACCTAGTTTGCATTAGGGCATGATATATATTGTCAAAAAACCCTAGTTGCATTAGGGCATCAACTATGTCATTTAACCTGTTTAATGGAGAAAATGATATTGATGTGAGAGAGTGGTTGAAAATAGTAAAATCTCAATGTGAAGACACGTTCAAATATGAATTTCATAAATTTTTTAAGGGTGAAGCATTACAATTAATATACAACCTTACTAAGGGTAAAGTATTGTATAAATGGGATCAAATTGAACTAATATCCGTGAGCACATGGGTATCTATTCAATTACAAATAAAGTTAGATTCTAAGGAATATCTTAAGAAAATTCTTAAGGAAATGGATAAAGATATGGATAGCATGTGGGATGTCATCGAAGACCATGAAAAGAAACTACAGGGAATTCAAAATGAGCAAAATGCAATAAAAGGAGAATGGAAAGTTTTCAAGAAATAAAATGAATACTATGAAAAAGAAATAAAATTACTCAAGAAGAAAGAGAAAAAGGTCAAGGAAGATAAAAGAGATGTCAGTATGTAGATAGAGAAAATCATACCTTTGGTAGAAGATAAATTAGAAAATGGACAAGGGAATTTGTTTAAATCTAAAAATTCTATTTTGCAGGTTCATGAAAGCATTCAAAAGGAACAGGTTATGATTTCCATTGACCCTAGTAGTAGATATAATTTTATTAATATTTATTTGGCTAAGAAGTTACAAGTTCAAGCAAAAAAAAATGAGGACATACAACTGGAGGGTGAGGATGTTCAAATTTTTGAAGATTTGAAGATCACCATGGATAAATATGTTTTACATTTAGATTTTCATGCTATTTATATGGATTATGAGGATATTGTTCTTGGTTATCATTGGTTAGATTCTTTGGGTATTGTTAACATTAATGTGCAAAAGAAGTTTATGAAGTTATGGTACAAGAAAAATAATATAACATTGTAGGATATTTCTCAGCTTAAGGAGCAAGGATGTAAGGAAAATCAAGAAGTGGTTGTAGAGAAACAAATTGAAGAACCTAAAATAGAATCCAAGAAGGCAGTAGTAGCAAAAAAGTCCATGGAAGAAGTAGCAGCAATAGAGTCCATGAAAATAACAGTAATAGAGTCCAAGGAATATTTGATAGAAGAGCACAAGGACACACCAAACAAAGAGAACATGAAAGGACAATGTGTAGAAGAATTTAAAACAAGGGAGCCAAATGTTGAGAAATCAAATAAGGTAGAACATCAAGTTAAGATTTCACCATATCGCCATCCACACCACCATGAGCATCAACAATATTTGAGGTATGATTCAAGGCAACAATATTATGGTTCTACATGGAATCATAAGGATACCAACTATGGCAATTTTTGGCAAAGAAAGCATAGGGATCCAGGTTTTTATAGTAGATCATCAACATAAATTAAAAAGTGGACCCATCATTCAAGTTATCAAAATACAACAGAAAAAGCATGGAACCAATGAAGCAGGTTTGGATACTCAAGTAACAAAATGGCATACCAGCATCAACATGTTTCACTTGGATGGATGGAGATCAACATTGGTACCATTCTCATTTTTCTTAGCAAATAATATTATCATGTTTCTTCATATGTTTCGAGGATGAAACATTTGTAAGGAGGGCAGCATGGTAGGGTACCTAGGAATATATATTTGAGGATATATTATTATATTGTATAAGGGTTGGCATGGGCCACACATAACCCAAGGTTGATTGTATTATAATATTATATTATATTATAATATAATATTATATTAGTAGTAGGCTCCCCAAAATAGAATAAGAATATGGATATATAAAGAAGAGATATATGTCATTGTAATCATCATTGGAGAATAATCTTATGTAATCATCTATGCCCACGAAGTGGCCTCTCACCTTAGGAGATCTTGTGGAGTGATTCCTTCCTTAAGGATTATTATTGGTGTTTCCCTACCTTAAGGGTATTATCTACATCTCTCTCTCATTTGTGGATTGTTATTATGGATAATTACTTGTCGATGAATGATTTGATACTTTTCCATATTGGTGAATGATTTATGTTTAATAATAATAAAGTTCTGCAACATATTTAGTGGAGCCATCATCCACCATAGAAGTAGAGAGGCTAGTACCCAAGTGGACAATATATTTGGAAGATTAGAACTCAAGTAGTTGATATGGTATAAAGTCTAGTAGTCTAAGAATCCATCATTAGGAAGATAAAGTACAATAGTCTAGGAAACTATCACTAAGAAGCTAAAATGAACAATGCTCTTAAACAAGTGTTATCTAGAGAAAACCAACACTTTTAGATGAGCATTTTATAGAGAATACCAACACTCTTATATGACCATTATCTATATATTACAAATGCTCTCAAATAAGCATTATCTAAAGAAGAGCAATGCTCTTAGATAAGATCATTGTCTAGAGAATATAAATGTTCTAACAATAAAGAGCTCTACCTAGAGAATATAAATTCTATAATAATAAAGCATTATTTCAAATAAATAGTGTCATTTACTATCAGGGATTGAAACATCGAGCAACAAATACTAGAGCAGTTTCCCATAGTGTTATTTAGTAACGAAGTCTGAGCATGTTGTCTAGTAAAGGATATTATGAATGCACTAAGTGTGCTATCCAAAGGATATTGTGAATGCACTATGTGCATTGTATAATAAAGGATATTGTGAATGCACTAAGTGTGCTATCCAGATAAGGATGTTATGAATACACTAAGAATACCATCTAGGGAAAAATATTGTGGATGCACTAAGCATTATATTCAGTGAAGGAGACCTACTAAAAATTTTGAGCTTGCTATTCAGCAAGGGTTACCTTAGGATGCCATACAATTGAAGAGCATCCTATTCCTAATCATTATTTGAGGAATTTTAATGAGACAACATAGTTGTTTGTTCAATAATTTGGAGCTTATGTTGAGAAAAATGTGATTATGAAATATGTTTATATGTTAAAGCATGGTAAAGTTGAACATTTTTCAAAAGCATCTCATTGTAGAAGTTTAGTTGGATGATTGAGATACACATTACCTCTGTGATACAGATATTTACTAGAAATTTACAAGAGTAGATATCATATGAATTTGAAATAACTATTACCTCAAGTATTAGATCTGGCAAAAATGGTAGACCAAGCCCTTATTCAAAGAGATCAATTTAAGCCATGTAAAGAAGAATATAGGACCAAAAAAGTACAATATAAGAACAAGCATGTAGTTGGTGATGGGGTAATAGATAGTAGATTTATCGGTAGTGTTGCTAATACCTTGTAAAATATGGTACTTAGAAAACATAAAAATATCCCACCAAGAAATTTTACTAGACTCAACCAACCTATTTTATCGGTCCTAAAACAACTCTTGGAAGCTAAAATGATTGAGTTGCCTCCCATGAGGTAACCCAATACCATGGCTGATTGGTATAATTTTGGTGAACATTGTGAGTATCATGGAGTGGAGAGGAACATTTGAAATTCATGTAATAGGTTGGAACATGTGGTTTAGGACTTAATCGATGTAGGTAATCTTATTATAGAGGGTTTTGAACCTACTCCTTGAACAAACAATCAACCTCCTACACAAAAAACACCCACAACTAATTGTGACATGGGGTTTTTCAAATTCCCTTATCTAATCATGAGTAATAGGTATCTAATCAAGTGTCATGTTGAAATGTGCCACCTTACTATAAAAATATGGTCGATATGATAGCGGTAACTACAAGGTAACAAGATCAAGCTCAACCGAGTCAATAATCCTAGTAGGAGATGACTTCTACATCCAACCAACCTTATAAAACACCCTTAGTTTTTAATAGTATCTAAAAATGGAGCAAAAGAATAGAAAACTCACCCTTAGTATTGAAGCCACAACCTGAAGTCTCCTTTGACATTCAATAGTAGTTAGCTAGTACCACAACCAAGATTTACCTCTTAGAGATTTTGCAAACTTCTTCTATTCTTAGAGTTTCTAATTCAACAATATATTCCTCAAGATATTTCCCCTAGTGATATTACTGGTGTTGTAGGTTCCCTTGGTATACATCATATGAAAATTTTAGATAAAGATATTACTATCTCAAATTTACGAGGGGATTCTTACCTCTACATCACCACATATATTGGAGAAATTTTATCAAGAAAATTTTAATAGGTAATGGTTCCTCACTCATTCTATGCACTTTTAATTATTTCTACAATTTTTTATTTACATAGAAAATTTTAATTAAATATTATTTCATCATCAAAGCTTTCAATAATGAGTCCCATGTGACCCACGATATGGTATCCCTCCCTCTTTGAATTGGACCTAAGATCTTAGATACCTTATTTTATGTGGTATATTATCCCACATATTTTAATATTCTTCATGTATACCCTTAGATTCATGTGATGAGGGTTGTCCCTTCTACTCTTCATCAATGTTTGAAGTTTAAATTCAAGAATCAACTTATCACCATTCTGGGCAATTCTCATCCATTCCAATATTATTCAATGGTTGAGCAAGCTCAATTTATGTCCATTAGTTTCCTCATCTCACATCACCAAGTAAATTAAAAATTTTAAAATAAGTGAGGAACCCCTAATCAATGTTTTACCACAAGATCAAGTCAATCCTTTTCTCCAAGAACCTCTTCTAGATTTAGCCAAGCTCCCACATTCACCTTGAACTATGGGTTTATCTCATAGTAAGGATGGATTAGTACACATGGTCACATGTACCTTTGTTTATACAAGTATATCCCTTGAATAAAATATTCATGGTAGAAACCCACCACCTATAGAGTGATATTTTTTCCTTTGTTATATATCTAATGATTACCCACTTTCTAAGCAGATTCTATATAGTATGGGATATGTAGGTAAAGGTTTGGAGCCACAAAATAAAAGTATTCAAGAATATTTGGAAGTTGTGCTTTATCCTGGGAGATGTAGCATAGGTTACATTCCCAAAAAAAACCACCCCTTACCAATGGATGATGATCAAGTTGTTACCTTTTCTAAATTCATGGATCATCATGTCTTAAAGTGGAGTGATGAGTATGTTGTACCATATTATTTTCTTAAACATATTATTTTGCAATATGATAACCTTGGTTCCCCCTTGGATTTATTTGATAATTACTTATGATAATGACACTGCTTTCAAGAACAAGGATTTCCATAAGCTTTATGCTAAGTACAAGATTTAGCACAAGTGGTCAATTCTATACTACCCTTAGTGTAATGGTCAAGCTAAAGCATCAAATAAATATTTAGTCAAGATCCTTAAGAATTTGGTTAGTAAGACCGGTTGAGACTACCATATCCAACTTTAGCCTTCCTTGTGGGTCTATCTCACCAATGTGCTAACTCCTTTAGGTTCCTCTTCATATGTATTTATCCATGGGACTGAGACAATTTTTATTCAAGCTAGAGGTTACTTCATTGTTCATATTATTGCAAGATGCTCTGGTTGGTGATGCATATCATTTATATAATTTAATCCAATTGCAGTTTCTATATGAAAAGTGCATGCATGCCTCAAAGCACATTCAAGCCTATCAAAATAGGCTCAAGCAATATTTTTACAAGAGAGCTCATAGTTATTATTTTAATATTGGTGACCTTATCCTCAAAGAAAACCAAAATAAAATTGATGCTCACATAGATTTGAAAGGCACATTTTAGCCCAATTGGGTAGGGTCATTTGTTATAATAACCATGTTTGTCTTAGGAGCCTATAATTTAGTGTCATTAGATGGTAAATATTTAAAAGAACCAATTAAAATAATGCACTTAAAAAAGATATTATGCATGAGTCTACATATTCATTTTTCATATTGTATTTGGTTTGTGTAAGACCCAAAATTCAACTACAAGAAAACTCATAGAAATAAAATAATTTTTTTACTAAGGAGAAGGATTCATAAACTCCCATCATATTCCTAATTGGACTATTTATTTGAAAACCCCTAAGTTTTCCTGAAGAGCTACATCTCACTAATTATCCTAACACAAATCCATATGTGTAGGTGTATTATGTGTTACAATAAATAAGTGTATCCTTATCATAACTTTTCATGGGATAAACTTATCAACTTCAGCCAATCGAAAGTATACACCCATCACCATACCATACACAAGCTAGTCTATGTAGGTATTCTATGTGCATTGCAAGTTAAGCTATTCATCCTGTCTCCATGATGAGCTATCTTAACTCAAATGTAGTATTTCCTAACTTGGTTATCATTCTCGCTAAGGGGTATTAATCCCTTAGGTATACCATGTTCACCCTAAAGAGGTATCAATCCCTTAGTTCATCCTCTAAGTTCACCTTAGAACTATTTACTTAAATTTATTTTGTTTTATCAAGGAAAATAAAGATAAATAAGATACTAAATCTAACAAAACATTCTATAGAACATGTAAAGATACAAGGAATGAGGCATTAGTTTAAAGAATATAAAAAATAATTGAAAGGGATTCAAATGCATCTATAGGTAACTCAAGTAGTAATTTAAAGGTTCATATTCCAACAATTAAACAATTATTACATATAAATAAGCATGGTAAATACTCCATACATTTTAAATATTAATATATGAAATCAATTATATCAGGGGAAATCTCCCCGCATGGCTATTCTTTTCAAACGTAAGTAAATCATTATAAGTAGAATCAAACCAGTACATCAGTTCCAACTGCCTCCTCAGTCCACCTCAACTTCCATCGATCATTTGAGGATAGTAGGGTATCATGGCACTCATGGTTCCATGCTAGACATGCTTTTAAATGTATTTACTCATTTATTTACTAAATTGCAATTGTAAAATCAAATCAAGCGTCTAACCATCTATTACATAATTGATATCATAAAATAATAATTTATATTTCCCCTCTCATCAACCCAGGAGAGTCTTTCAATAATGCAACTAGATCATAGGTTCCACTCAAATTAACTCATCCAATCCATATTTGACAAGTTAAAGTCCCATAACTTTAATTATAAAACATTATAGATTCCCTCGATCAAAAAATAACCATTTCTCTTATTCTAGGAATTGAATACCCATGCCCTTTATTTACAAAACAAGCTAATTTTTTATTTATTAAAAAAATCAAATTCAACTACATTAATATAAAAATAAACCCTTTCCTTCATTTCATAAATTAAAGACCCATACCCTTAATTTAAAAAACAAACAAATTCTTTATTTATTTAAAAACTCAAAGTCAACTAATTTAATATGAAAATAAACTTTTTTCTTCATTTCATAAATTAAAGACCCATACCACTAATTTACAAAAAATACTATTTATTTATTTATTTTATTAGTAATAGGAGGGATGTTTTCAATAGGACTTCCCAAAGTATTGAACTTGTTTTAGACATATTTCACTCATCTAGACTCGGATGGAGTTGAAAGTTTGAGGGCAGATGCCTGAAAAACCCTAGAATGTCTCCACCAATTTTTAGATCATGTGGATCAAAAAAAATCCTATTGGATCCCTATGTTTTAATAAGATTTTTGGCAAGCATTTGTGTGAGGGTTTCATCTAGTTTGAGTGCAGGCAGCTCCAAAGGTTGGTTTTCGGGGCCTCCCAGCCCTAACAACCAAAATTTTTGTGGTTTCTACTCATGATTTTAGTAGGATATGTTGCAAGGGATCCAATATGGGTTATAAATATATTTTTTAATATATCATACCATGAACTTGAGTGACAATGACTTCCAATTTGCTACACAAAATAAAAGGGAAAACCATAACCATACATTTCCACAACATCTAGGGCAAGTATTAAAGAGATCACGAATCAAGTTTTAAGCAAATGATAAAAAAATGGCTCAGATCTCAAGTGAATATGGTGCTAAGGTGCACCCACAAAATAAATCTACTATGAAAACCCCTATCAAGGGTAAGAATTTTGAAGAATCATTCCCAAAAATAAATTTTAGGGATGTCCTTCATGGTGGATAGCCTCAGCCCAACACTAATATTAATATTAGGGCTTCCCATAAACCTCTAAGAATGCCTAAGATTTATCCCAAGAAAATGGAGTCAATATGTCTTAAAGTAGTTGATATGGAACTCCTATTGTTAAGCTTGATATGGGTAACATATAGACTGGAATTGAAGATCTTGAAAAAAGAGGACGAATTTGTCAATTCATGGGTTTTCGTCCGAGCCTATTTGATTTCAAAGTATGAGTTACAAAAATCTAGAAAACTAAAGGTGGGTTACAAATCTCTATATATCCAAATGGTTATTTTCTTATTTTATTTTCTAATAATGAAGATAGAGAGAAAAATTTTCAAGGGAGTCCCTGGTTCTTTGGAAGGGTAGGGCTTTTCATGAAGCCCTGGCATACTAAATTTAAAGTTGAAGAAGAGATTCCTTCTACAGATCTCGTGTTGGTTAGACTCTTTGGCCTCCCTATTAGATTTTGGAATCCTACTATTGGAAGCTCTTTATGAACTTTTATGATGGATGCTGATTGTACTCAAATTTTTGAATATATTATTTATGCTCGAATTTGTATTTTACTGGATTTTGACAAACCCCTACCTAAAAAGATCACTTTACAATTTGGGAAAGGTACTTAGAAGCAAGTAGTAGACTATGAGAACATTTCTTTTCATTGTAGAATTTTCCATGAATATGATAATTTGGCTAGTGCTTTCCCAAATAAAATTCTTGATCAAAAGAAAGAAGATATAAACTCAACAGGTTTCCAAATGCCTAAGAAGAATAACACTCAGAAAAAACCAATTATGAAGGATCAATAAAATTCATATGCTAATATGTTTAAATCCTTTCCACAAATGATATCTCAAGTGAGTAAGAGGAAATAATAGAAACACAAATCTTAGAAACACAATTTAAAGATCAAGGGAAGAAATCAGAGACAAACCAACAAATCAAAGGTTTTCAATAGAAAAAAAGGGAGAAAATTTACACAACAAAAAAAATATTAAAAATATCAAAAATTTTAATAATACAAGTCCAATATAGAATTTTTTGAACCCTCAAGTAAAATTTTGGCAATGTATAAGCATTCTTCAAGGTTAGAATCCATCTCAGATTCAATTGGAGTAATTCAAGAAATAGGGAAAAAAATTGAAGATGGATTCTAATCAAAAGGTAGGTTGCAAGACCAATCAATATCATATGGTAAAAGAAGGTTAAAAGCTTGTAGAGGAAGGTAATATTAATTCCTTTCCCAACTTTTTTATCCCTGGTATTAATAAATATCATCACTTGGAATATTAGAGGACTCAAAGGGAGTCTTTCAAAACAAAATAAAATTAGAAGAATGATTCAGATAAATCATCCACATCTTGTTTTCCTTCAAGAAGCAAATATGTAAATAGAGGATATGGACTCAATTGCTATTAAAATTTGGCTAACTGGAAAAGTGATTTCCCTCAGTTCCCAGGGGACTTCTAGTGGCTTTGCTTGTCTTTGGGACCCAAAAGAGGTAGTTATTCACTATATGGTTTGCAGTTGGAGTCTTTTGGCTATAGCTATTCAAAGTAGACATTCCAACCAAATTATGTTCTGCATTACTTTTTATGCTTCAACTACTTTGGAGGAAAAAATAAGACATTGGAAGGATATAACATACATTATATCTCATTTTCCTGAAGCTTGGATCTTGATTTGAGGAGATTTACCATCCTCTCTCTGGATGAGAAAATAGGGGGAAATAGAAATTTAGACAAAAGAACTGACCTCATGAGCGAATATATTGCAAACCTCCATCTTATGGACATCCAACCAAATAATGGACTTATGACTTGTTCTAACATAAGGCAAGGCTTAGATTGTATAATGGAGAGATTGGATAGGTTTTTACTCTCT
Source organism: Wollemia nobilis (assembly GCA_028583015.1). Taxonomy (NCBI): domain Eukaryota; kingdom Viridiplantae; phylum Streptophyta; class Pinopsida; order Araucariales; family Araucariaceae; genus Wollemia; species Wollemia nobilis. Next base: position 12,329,425 of record JAQPPZ010016436.1, on the reverse strand, counting down.
GAAAATTTCTTAATCCATGGTCACATTCCTAAAGTGAAGAATCTTAACAATGCTAGTTCGGATCACTGGGTAGTCATGCTGGAAATGTGGGAAACCAATATGAATTTTTCTCATTTTAATTTTAAATTAATGTGGCTCAGAGATAGTTCCTTTAGATATCGTGTGCAACAATGGTGGAAGGAATGTAAGCCTAGATATGGGACTAAGATGTTCTATTTTTTTAAAAGACTGCAATATATTAAATCCAAAATCAAGACTTGGAACTATAAGGAGTTTGAGGATGTTCATAAAAAATATGAAGTTATTTCTCAAATTAAAAAATTGAATAAGAAAATTTGTTTAGATGGCCTCACAGATAGTAGAAGTGTAGATGAAATAAATTCATAACTCAATTAGAGGAATGGGAAAAAAGAGAACTCTTATGGAAGCAAAAATCTAGAATTCAATGGCTCAAATAAGGAGATCAAAACACAAATTTATTCCATTAATATCTTCTAGCTCAAAGATCTCACAAATTTATTTCTTCCCTGAAAGCAGATTGTGGAGATGTTGTATACACTTGGGATGGCATGAACTCTATTGTTGTCAATTACTTTTTCAATATTTTTGTTGCTACTCCTCTTGAATCAGCTTCTCAACAAAATGTTCTTCAAGCAATCCCTTCTCTTATCACTTTTGAGGAGAGCTCTATTTTTATTGATCTTGTTACTATCAATGAGCTTCAACAGGTAGTTTTTAAAATGCAAAAAGGAAAAACCCTAGGTCCTAATGGTTTTCCCATTGAGTTCTACCATACTTCATGCTGATTTATTAAAGGTGGTAGAAGAAGCCAAGAAAGCCAAAGAAATTTTTAAGGTTATCAATAAAATTTATATTACACTTGTTCCAAAATCTCAAGAGGTTGATCATATCTCAGCTTTTAGACCTATTTCTTTATGCAATGTTCTTCTCAAAATCATTACTAAGATCATGGTAAAAATATTGAAGCCTCTTTTGTATAATATTATTTCCCCTAAACAACGGGGTTATGTGGAAGGGCGTCAAATAGTATATGAGATAGGTCTTGCTCAGGAAGCCACCCATTCCATGGATATGCAAAAATATCCTTACATGTTCATTCAATTGGACTTATCCAAAGCTTATGAGAGTGGATTGGAACTTCCTTATCAAAGTTTTGAAGCAATTTGGTTTTTATCAGGATTGGATGGATTGGATTATGGGATGTATCTCTTTAGTTTCCTACTTAGTTCTTATCAATGGTAGGCCTTCTCAGTTATTTCTAGCTTCTAGAGGTATTAGGCAAGGTGACCTACTATCCCCTTTTTTATTCATCATTCTTACTAAATGCTTGGGTATGAATATAAACAAGAAGAGAGAAAAAAAAAACCTTGAGGGAGTTACCATTGCTCATGTAGCTAGATCTAACTCTCATTTCAAATTTGTTGATGACTCTACTCTTTTAGGTAAAGCTACAGTTAAGGAAGCTTCTAATATTAAGAAAATAATTAGCTATTTTTCTAAGGCTACTGGGCAATTGATCAATGAAGACAAAACTAAAGTCATTTTATTTAACTACTCTGCCATACAAAAATCCATGGTCTTGGATAAATTAAGATATAAGAAGACCTCCCTTCTGATAACTTATTTAGGTATTTCCATCAATATTCAAAGGTGGAAAAAAATAATGGAATTGGTTGTTGGAAAAAGTCAAGAAGAAAATTGGAAAGTGGACCAATAGGTCACTTTTTTCTAGGGGTAGAATCACCTTGTTAATATCAGTCCTTCAAGCTATTCCTATTTATATTTATTCCGTGTTGAATATCCCAAAGGTTGTTCTTTGTGAAATAGATCAAATTAGTCATCGGTTCCTCTGGAGTGGTACTAATGAGAAAATAAAATGGGCCTTGGTGAAATGGGACAATTTATATCTTCCTAAGAATGAAGGGGGTTAGGATTCTGATATTCTATTAATAACAACAAATATTTAGCTATTAAATTATACTAGAGGATGTTGCATAACCCCAATGTTCTTTGGGCCAATAATCTCCATGCTAAATATTCTGATAATAAAGGCTTGAAGACCTTGTTCGCTATCATTTGCCTACCAAAGGTTCTCATATTTTAGAATTTCTTAATACTGGTGAGGATTTGATAAAGAAAAATTTATTTTGGATCATTCATAATGGTCAACAGGTAAATTTTTGGACTAATTCGTGGGATGGTCACAAGCCTTTGATAAATCAATTTCCCAATTGGAGTCCTTGGATGGAGGAGCTTCACCGAGCTAACTGGATAAAGGTTGCTAATTATTATCGGTACCATAATGGTAATTCAAAGGTTGGTAGATATTGGATCCCTATTGAGGACTAGCCTATTCAAATCCAAAAAAGTTAAAGATAAGCTATCCAAGGCATCCTTCATATGATATCTCTTTTTTGGTCCCATAAAAAAGACTGTTTTGGATGGAACAATACTACTAAGGGTGAGTATTAAGTTGCTCAAGGTTATTTGACCTTATGCCATAATAATCCCAACCAATCATCTAACATATTTTCTCAGTTGTGGGCTCAAAATCTTTGGCCTAAGGTGAGGCTATTTATTTGGTTTTTATTGCATCGTAGGGTGCTTACTCGTGAGCAACTTATGAAGTGTGATTTTCATGGCCCTTTCAGATGTGAAAAGTATGGAGAGAATGTAGAAACTCTTAGCCATATTTTTATTGAGTGTACTTTAGCCTCTGAGCTATGGAGGTGAATGGCCACTTTACTTGGCTTACAGTGGTCCATTTTTTTTACTTTTGAACAAATTTGGAGGAATTGGCCTAAACAAGAGGGTGTTGATCATTTTATTAGGCAGTTAGTTTGGATGGGTTCTACCATTCTACTTTGGAATATCTGTAATGAAAGGAGCAACCAAATTTTTAATAAAGATAGGAAGTATATTCACTATATTTGGCAAAAGAGCATTACCAACTTAGTTGAATCAGTCCAAAAACTCCTTAATAACCTCCAAAACTCCCACAAAATATGGGATAAACTAATGCAAATATTGAAGATTAAATCTTCTAAGAGAAACTAACTTAAATGGAATATGAGTAATTGTAATATGGATAGGACAAGAAATTTGCAACCTCCTCCTAAGGATTTTGGAAAAGTCAATACTGATGGAGCCTCTAGAGAGAACCCTGGAAAATCTAGTGTGGGGGGAATTGTTAGACTTTCAGATGGCTCCTTGGTTATTACTTTTACTAAGAATTTGGGTAGTCTTTCCAATAACCTTGTTTAGGGGGTATGGTATCCTCAAAGGCCTTCAAGAGGTTACTAAGGTTTGATGGGAAAATGTGCTAGTTGAGTCTGAATATCAACTCTGATTAATATTTTGAAGACTCCTTATAAGAATCATAAGGTTGATTGGAGAATAAAAATAATTATTGAGAAGATTCAGTTAATTCAGATGGGATTTTTGGAATTTTATTACAATCATGTGGTCAAAGATCAAAACAAGAGTGTTGATGCTTTAGCTAATTTGTCTTTGGATAAAGGTGATCTTACTTGTTATGGCCACCATCATAGATGGTGGGCTTCACAAATAAGGGAAGCTATTATTTCTATAATTTCTTTGGATGGCTCCAGTTATGGAGGTGCCTAGTTTCTTCTTGCTTTATTTTTGCTTCTCTTTGGTTCAGTCAGGGTATTTTAGTTTCCTAGCTCAAACTATTATTTCTTTTGTTTCCTTTGTTGATTTTTGCCTCAAAATTCTTTTGGTCTACAAAGGTCTTTGTTGTGTTCAATTTTATTTTATTTTTTATTTTTACTTTCATTGTTTAGTTTTTTGAGGTGTGTGTGTTATTTTTTTTTATTTTTTTTTTATGTTTTTTGTGTTGTTTTTTGTTGTTCTTGTATTTTTGTTATTTTTTATTTTTTTGTTTCTTGTTATTGTCCTTGTGTTTTTGTTGTTCTTGTTCTTGTGATTCTGTATGTTTGTGTTAACTCATGTTTTTGTGTGTGAGTTTTTTCTATGTTTTTTGTTTTTATTTATTGTTTGTTGTTGGTTGTTATATATATATATATATATATATATATATATATATATATATATATATATATATATATATATATATATATATAAGGTTTTGGTTGATTTTGTTGGTTATGTCTTTGTAGCGTTCTATTGTTTTTGTCTTGTTTGTGTTTTTTTATGTTGTTATTATGTTTTTTCGATGTGGTTTGTGTTGTGTTTTTTTTTAATATTATTATGTGTGTGTTTGGTTGTCCTTTATCTTTTTGACACACTCAAGGAGCATGTTTTTTATTTTATTTTATTATTTTTATTTTTATTTATTTATTATTATTTTAAAATCTTATTATGTGTTTGTTTTCTCCTTGAGTATGTCAAATGTGGTAGGCCAGGTGCGAGCCCTAGGATATTTTGGTGGAATAGATACCCTTGCCTCCTTGAGTATTACCTGAAAGTGACATCCCTTATGGGATGATTTCCACACAAAAAAAAATATTTTATTAGTAAAGGGGTTTTGAAAGGATCATGTAAGCTTTTACAATAAATGAGCCAATCTAAAGAACACTCCATAGAATAGATGCATCAATATAAAATAAAAAAACTAGAAAATATAAGCCTTATTTAGAACAAAAAAGAACCTTTATAGGGCCCAAGAGGAGAACCATAAATCCCATGTAGGATCCGAAGAAAAACCATTCTCAAAAGCCCATGCAAGGGCAATAATGAAATGGAAAAAATCTATAGTTTAAAGAGAATAATACATAGGGAAAACAAAGAAGCAAGAGACAAAGACCAAAAAAACAAATATCCACCAAATAATTGCAAACACTAACTATTTTATTTCCCAACTACATCATGCCCATCCCTAGTAGCCCCAACTAGACTCTTAAAATCCTCTAGGATATCATTGATCCTTGTATTCATCTAGGAGAGTCTATGCATGAGATAGTAGAGAGGAATTCATCTTGGCCACTCTATCTAGGGCCTTTATGATGTCATTGAGGTCCTATAGGTGGTCTCCTTCAATAATATTAGACCAACAAGATACTTAGGACACCAAAAAGGGGGGCAATTTAGTGAAGGTACCCTCAAGAGGGTCACTCGTCTTGGGGATAGTATCCTACTTAACCTGAAAATAGAGTGAATTATTAGAAACATCATTATCAACCATAATTGGGGCTTTAAGTTTACCACTACTCACTTTAGCTTTGGTGGAGTGATGGGTGCCTGATGTTCCTTCTAACTTGGTGTTTAAATCGAGCATAATATTGGTTCTTAGAGATGTAGAAGTGTCCTTGTATCCTACTCCAATGTCATTTGTAGGTTCCATGGTAGAGACCACTACTCCAATGACCCTTCTAGTTTGGAACTCCAGAACATAGCTGTACATAAAAAAATGCAATCCTTTCTATAGAGAAAAATAAGAGACCCCTATATTGATATTTAGGACTGATATTTCGATATACTGAAATAGATACTCCATTATATTGATTATTTTATTCCAATTTAAGTGGTTGAGAAAGGCTAGGTGGAAGCTTAACAACACAACTTCGAGACTGTCTAACATTAAATATTGAAGAAATTTTACCATTACTACATCCCATAGCTTTAAGAGAGTATCTCACAAGATTTCACCTTTGTCTCTACCTAAGGATTTGCCATAGTCTCGAAAGAGAGCCAAATCACCCTACAATGAGTGCTTATCTTGATTAATAATTTTACTCTCATTAAGTATACCCATAATATCTACAAGGAGGTCCAAAATTACAGTGAATTTCAATCCACATATGAAGACATGCCATCCATCCCACGTTCACACAAACTATAGGGAAATTTCAGGGTCATGGTCATTAAAAAGTTATAGAAAATTGAGCAAGCCATGATCATGGAAGATGTCCTAAACCAAAGCAATTAGGTGGTGAGTAGAGTGTTCAAATTTTATCATCAAAATGGGTCTAGGCCAAAGGGAAGGAACCATGGCGTAATGCACCAAAACATATAAACTATAGAGGAAATATAACATCACAAGGTGTCGATAGACAGTGATTAAGAAGATAGGGGAGCTTTCCCAAGCCCAAATTCACCTATGATGGTACAAAACATGCATACCATGCTTCATAAAAACATGTATCATGATTGCAGTTAGAGTGGAACCAAATGACATGAATGGGTTGATGCAAGCAATGGAAACCCACTAGGAAACCCAAACCAAAAAATGAAAAGCAAAGGGTCAAATAAAAAACTCCTCTCAATGAAGTGATGTAAGATTTGGATGCAATAGTTATCAATAAATTTGAAAGAGAAATATGTTGATGGTTACAAGGACTAAACACATAGTCACTCGAGGTAACCTGGTGGTGATTATCAAAACTTATGGTACAAGTATAAATTAGAATGTGTAGATTGGGAAGATCACCACCAATGAAGAGGGTGAATAAGGACCAAAACTCATAGATGTTGTCACATGTGATCATATAGATAAGACATTGTGGTGCCAATGAGGATTGATAGAGTGCAAAATCGACCCTATCATTTCCTAATGGTGGATATGCCAAGTAGTCTTACCAAACCCTACAACAATGGTATAACGACTAGTAATTTGTCTTGACATGTGACTCACATCAGAGATTATACCATCTCAAAATTGATATTTTGCTACCATATGAAATTTTACCCTTTGAAATATTACATCACCATTGGAGTGTAATGCTACATATTTATATAGTTTATTTTCATGTGAGTACCCCTCAACTCTTGTCTTCCACTCATAGAGTAACTTGTCATGAAATTATGAAAATATTGTACATAGTTCCACATGGAGCCCTAGTGGCCCCACCACCAATCCCATCTAGTATTTTTGTTCAAGAATTTTTATTTCATTGATGTTGATTAGAGATGAAGGGGAAGTTTTTTTTCTAGATAGTCAGATTCTACTCAGAGATTCCCATATTCATAAGAATATCAGAAACACGATTTCCTTCATAGTAAACATGAGTGAAAGTGACACTCGTGAAGGATTGCATAAGACATTTAGTTTTGAATATCATGTTGGAAATTTTACATAAAATAGATTGGGTCTCCAAAATTAAACACTAGATAAAATTTTGAGAATCCTCTTCAACCAACAAATTGTAAAATTGCATGTGGTGGAGGAGGATAATACCTTGATGAAGTGCATTGGCTTATGTGAAGAGACTAGAATGGTGTCCTAGATTCTCAAAAAAGGATAAAATGATGTTGCCTATGTGATCTCTGACAATTACTCCAGTTCTAGTGGGCCTAGGATTCCCTTTGGCAACTCCATCAAAATTCAACTTGAGAAAACCTAGAGGAGGAGGGGACAACTTGACCAAGGATTGATCAACTTTTGGAGATATAGTATGGAGGTTATAGATAGGAATATTAAGAGAAGAGGTAAACAAAACTTCAGTACTTGATTTGAAGTCACCATCACCATGAGAAATAAAAATATTCTCAACAACAACATGAAGAATTTTTTAAAGCACATACCGGACATCGTGTTTTGAATCATTAAAAGCATGGGAATTTTTTTCACACCAAATTTTTGAGACAAAGTGAGGGATATAGAAGGACCAAAACATTTGAGGTGGAAGAATTTGAAAGGATTGGGCCACTACTTTAATCTAAAAATAAACCTTTTCCTTCATTTCATAAATTAAAGACCCATACCCTTAATTTACAAAACAAACTAATTCTTTATTTATTTAACAAATCAAAGTCAACTACTTTAATCTAAAAATAAACCCTTTTCCTTCATTTCATAAATTAAAGACCCATACCCTTAATTTACAAAACAAACTAATTATTTATTTATTTAACAAATCAAAGTCAACTACTTTAATATGAAAATAAACCTTTTCCTTCATTTCATAAATTAAAGACCCATACCCTTAATTTACAAAACAAACTAATTCTTTATTTATTTAACAAATCAAAGTCAACTACTTTAATCTAAAAATAAACCTTTTCCTTCATTTCATAAATTAAAGATCCATACCCTTAATTTACAAAACAAACTAATAGTCATCTACTTTAATCTCAAAATAAACATTTTCCTTCATTTCATAAATTAAAGACCCATACCCTTAATTTACAAAACAAACTAATTCTTTATTTATTTAACAAATCAAAGACAACTACTTTAATTTATAAATAAACCCTTTTTCCTTCAATAACCTTCTTAAATTATTCTTATTACCTATTTAAAGCTTTAAGAAACTAAAGAAGACTCTTAACTTAAATAATATTTCCAAAAGTGACCAAGGGATACACTAACAAGCTCAACATCAAACAATGAATGCTCAACCATGTAGCTCACAATATAAGTGAATGACCTCTATGGTCAAAAGTAACCATACCTTCGTGGCCTAAGCTATGGCAGAAGAAGGGAGGGGTTACTTATGGTTATGAACGTCCAATAGGTGGGCATCCTTGCTTGAGAGTGACGATGACCTCTTAGGTTCATAGGTCTTGAGGATATGGAGGGTGGTTGGGAGGGAAAACATCCCTCAACACTTACAAACACTCCCTAATGGAAATAAAACCATGAATTAACAAACAACAACACAACATAGCTTACAGGCGACTTGGTTTGACAAGACCCGACTTTCAAGGCAATAAAGCTAGCATGGTATACGCAGCTTGCTACAACTGAACATACTCGACTCCCATCCTACTTTGGGAGTCCTCCATGGTCAACATGTTAATGATAGCCTAAAGAGAAGGAAATTACAACACACCAAGATAGCTGAAGCTAATAAGCCATGGTGGCAACATTGCAGGGGAAGCACATAAGCAAACACAGAGGAGGGTTTTAATGAGATAGAGTCTCATCTTCCCACAACCAATGAATGGGCGGTGATAACCCAATGGAAATCATGAAGTACAAATGAACAAACACTATCTATACAAAGGTAACAATGATTATAACCCAACCTGGTTTATTGTCCACTTCCTTTGAGGTGGATTGGGCAGCATTGTCCTAGCTTGGTGCTTTCTAAAGCTCTCCTTTTCTCTATTTCTATTCTCTACCTCCTTTCTTCTTCTCAACCAATCATCTTCCTCACACAACTGCACAACTCTCTCCTTAGTCCTCTACGTCCCACCACCCCTCATAACTTCTCTAGCTACCATAACATGATGACCGATGGAGATAACATTTTTAAATTGTTTGGATAAGCTCCATCATAAATGGCACCCATCCCTCCAACGTTGGTAGGCGCTCCTCCTACCAACTCGAACATCCACTTGGAGTACGTTCGAATTGTAAATATCTTTTGTTGGATCAATATGGAGTTTGATTATTATATTAATAATATTTTATTAACTATGGATTATAAAAGAGATTCTCTTACTAATATATAATCAATAGTTATAAGTGAAGCTCCAAAACAATTCAAATATTTATTCATAAATGAGGCTCAATTATCATTTTTAAATAAAACAAATATTTTTTTAAATTTTTTTTAAATAAATTTTTTTTTTTTTTTTTTTAATTTTATTTTTTTTTTTTTTAAAAATAAATTTTTTTTAAAATAAACTAATTTTTTTTGAAATTATTTTATCATTTAAAATAAACTATTGCTATATAAATTCTCGAAACATTCAAGGATTCCTTTTTTCATATATTTGAGCATAACATCATACCAAACATATTCAAGCATCACAAGGAGTTTCAAGACAATTTAAATTATGCATGCTTTTATTTCCCAAACCACAAATGCAGATAGTGATGAAGTAAAAGACAATTAACATATGCAATAGACAAAGAGGAAAATCTTTCCATCAATCCAGTCACCTGTCTCAGCCTCAAGAATTTATGATAGCTACTAGGCTATCAATCTAGGGCTCAAGGTGGTTAGTTTTTTATGATTATCCCTAACCGAATGCATACCTATATGAAGGTATCCATCAATGTTACCCCCGAGTTACCTTAATCATCACTTCCCCAACCTCAAGTACCCCCACTTATGGTGGATGATTCTGCTTCTTCCACCTACGAGTGTACCTGATCCTGCACATCTTAGCAATATGTCAGTAGTATCATGCTCTTTCAAATCAACTAAACATCGCATAGTTGGTTCAATTGCTCAACTTAGGTATTAAAACATCATAGAATAATACATTGTTTCTTTGTGCCAAAAAGTCTGCTAGGGAGGGTCATGACATCCTACCCCCTTGGACTAAACACCATCCCGGTGTTTCTAGTTTTACAAAATAAAATTATTATATTATATATTTTCAAACAAGAAGGAAAAATATTTTTGCATATCATCCACTTTTTCCCAAGTGGTATTTCTTTCAGAAAATTGGTCCCACTGGACCTTACACTACTCAAGAGTCTGGTTTCACATAGACTTAGAATGAAACTCAAGGATATTTATTGACATTACTTCAATAGCCTCCGGATTTACCATCTACAAATTAGAAACATCCCACACATGTTCAAGGTTAGAAACATATTTCCTAAGCAAGGATATGTGGAAGGTGTCATGGATCTTGGATAGGTTAGGTGGTAAGGCAAGTCGATACGCAACCAGACTGATATTTTTAGTGATTTTGAAGGGTCCCACAAATTATGGATCCAAATTTATGGATTTAATAGCACTCTTCATTGGCTTAACCCTTAAAAATACTTTATCTCCAACTGAGTACTCTCTAGGAGTCCTCCTTAGATCAGCATAACTTTTCTATCTATCGACAACTTCTTTAAGTCTTTGCTTGATTACCTTCAATTGATCTTCCATTTCTCGGACCATATCTAGCCCGATCACAACTTGATCTTCTAGGTTATCCCAAGATAATGGCATCCTACACTTTCACCCATACAAGGCATCGAAAGGAGCCATTCCTAGAGAGGAGTGATGTCCATTATTGTAGGAAAATTCCACAAGATGCAAGTAGTCTTCCCAATGAGACTTGTGATCCATGTAGTACATGTGGAGCATATCCTCTAGTACTTGGTTTACCCATTTAGTTTGACCATCTATTTTAGGGTGGTATGCTGAGCTCATATTCAGTTTCGTGCCTACTGCATGATGTAGGGACTTCCAAAATTTAGAAGTGAACTTGGAATCCCTATCTGAAATGATCACCTTAGGAAATCCATGTAATTAGAATACCTCTCTGGAAAATCTATTAGCCACTACTTGAGCATCATCCTTGATGTTCCCGAGTATGAAATGTGTAACTTTAGTCAATCTATCGACTATTACCAAGATTGCATCATGTTGGTACCAGGTTTTGGGTAAACCTACTATAAAATCCATAGATATAACCTACCATTTCTGCGTAGGTATATCATGTGGATATAATTTTCCTACAATATGCTTACGTTCTGCCTTAAATTTCTGATATTTGAGGCATCGAGTGATAAAATCGATGATATCCTTCTTCATTCCTACCTAGAAGAAGGTTCTTTTCATGTTTTCCTATATTTTGGCTCCTCTAGGATGAGCAGAATAAGGAGATCTATGGACCTCTTGCATTACTAGCTTCCTTAGATCACCTATATTTGGTATGATAACTCTACCTTTGTAGCATAAAATGTCATCTATCATGCCAAATTCCTTGTTATTTTCTGGATCTCTATTCATTCTAGCTCAAATTTCTTGGCAATACTCATCTTGAGATTGCTCTTGTCTTACCTGATCCATCAGACCCATGTGACTTCTAGTTATGGTTGCTATGTGTTTCCTTCTACTCAAGGCATCAACAACCTTATTCTCTTTCCCTTTAATGTACTCAATCTCAAAGTCATACTCAACGAGGAATTCAACCCATCTCCTCTACCTCACATTGAGTATAGGTTGGGTGAATATGTACCTCAGACTTTGATGGTCAGTTCTTAATTCAAATGGATTTCCCACCAAGTAGTGGCACCAAACCTTTAGAGCATGCACCACTACATCTAGCTCTAAGTCATGTGTAGCATAATTAACTTCATGCTTCTTGAGCTTCCTTGAAGTATATGCCACCACTAACTCCTCTTGAGAGAGTACTCCTCCTAATCCTTCTAATGATGCATCCGTGCATACTAAGAAGTCCCCTTGAGGGTCTGGAATCTTTAGTATTAGTGTGGTGGTGAGCTTATATTTCAACATTGCAAAGGTAGCTTCACACTTTTTTGACCACTTGAATTCCTTTCCCTTCTTCTGAAGGTTAGTTATTGTCATAATAATCTTGGAGTAATCCTTTATATAATGTTTGTAGTAGCCCGTTAACCCCATGAAGCTTCGCACTTCCATCACATTAGTAGGGGGTGGCCAATTCAAAATGGCCTCAATTTTCTCTGGGTCCACAATGATTCCTTTCACTGATATGATATGTCCAAGATACCATACCTCTGAAACATAGAAATCACTTTTAGCTAGATTTCCATAGAGTTGATTTTCCCTTAACAACTCCAACACGATCTTGAGATGCTCATCGTGCTCTTCTTTGTTCCAAGAGTATATTAGGATATCATCTAGAAATACAAGGACAAACTGGTCCAAGTGTCTTCTGAACACATTGTTCATTAGATTCATGAACATAACTGAGGTATTAGTCAGTCCAAAGGGTAGGACTGTAAACTCATAATGCTCGTACCTAGTTTTAAATATCATTTTGTGAGTATCTTCCTCATGTATTCTTAACTAATGATACCTTGATCTCAAGTCAATCTTAGTGAATACCATGGCATCTCTCAGCTGATCAAATAAAATTTTGATCCTAGGTAGGGGATAGCGGTTCTTGATTGTAGCCTTATTTAGCATCCTGTAGTCAATACACAATCTTAGTGAACCATCCTTATTTTTCACAAATAAAACCGATGCACCCCAAGGTGACACACTTGGTTTTATCAAACCCTTTTCTAATAACCCTTGCAATTGAAACTTTAGTTCTTGCATCTCGATAGGATTCATCCTATATGGAGATCTATGAATAGGTTCTACTCTTGGCATAATATCGATTATGAAATCAAATTCTTGCACAGGAGGAAGTCTAGGTAAATCCTCTGGGAATACATCCTTAAAATCCTATAAAATTGGGTGCTTCCCTAGTACCTCTCTCTTTTTGTCATCTCCTACTTCATTAAGTTTTACCACATATACTATTCCTCCTTTCTTGAGGACTTTATTTAATTGCATAGCCGACAACATATGGGGTTTGAATACCCCTTGCTCACTATGAATTCTTAGTCTTCCCTTGCCCTTCTCTGAATACTCGATCCATCTATCTTGAAAATTGATCAAGGCTTTGTGGGCCTGCAACCAATCCATCCCTAGGATCACATCAAAGGCATGAAGTTAAGCTACATACAAGCAACCTTTAGTGGTTCCACTATCTAAAGTAATTTTTACCATTGGATAACACTGGTTTACTGAGTAGGTTTATCCAGAACCATACTCTACCTTCCAACCATGGGCCAAATATCATAGCCTTTCTGACATATTCCTTGCTATACTAGAAGAAATAAAGCTATCAGTGGCTCCACTATCTATTAGAATATTTACTTGCTTATTAAAAATATTACCTTTTACAAGCAATGGGGTAGCTTGCCCCTCTAACTTTTGTTTCCTGGTTGCAGCGTAGATCCGATGCTTAGGTTCCTTCCCTTTAGCATTGGATGAACTCGGTCCTGGTTGGTGTGGACACTGATTAGCATAGTGTGGACCTCTGCAATGGTAACACCCATCCTTGGGTCCTTACTTATTTTTTGATTTCTATTCCCCTATCTTACTTACTGGGGCTAAGGTTTGTGGCTTCTATGGTTGAGGTTTAGCATTGTTGGGGTTGTGGTTGTTCCTCTTCTGGAAGTTTTTCTTGAACTTCTTCTGATTTTTGGTATTTCCTTTTTCAAATTTTGGAAAATTCTTGGCCTTCTAGCTCTGTTCATCTTCCCATTTCACAAACCCATCGCTATTCCTCTTTCTTAGTGCTTGTTGATCTTGCTCAGATAAGCCAGCATAGTTAAATTGTAGGTGGGATTCTACTTTCTTGGCCAAATCATATGCTTTCTACAGTGATTTAGGTTCATGCATGTTTACGTCATGCTTCACTCTAGATTCTAACCCATGAATAAACTTGTGAACCCTCATCTTCTCATCATAGGTAGGCACATACTTAAGTAACCAAACCAACTTCTTATAGTATATTTCTACTATTTTGGTCCCTTGTCGTAAGCTAGCAAACTCCTCAAATTTTAGCGCATAGAAATGCTCTGTTAGGAATCTTTTCTTGAAGATATCTATGAACTCTTTCCATGGAATGTCAACAAGTTCAATCTTAGTTTTCTCATAGTGGGTTTCCCACCAATCCAGAGCAACCCCCTCTAAGTTGATTATGGCCCAAACCATTTGGGTTCCTAGGGAGTAGCCTTTTACTATAAAGTAAACTTCCAATTCCCTCATCCAGGCTTTGGTTGCATCCCCTTCTCCTTCTCCATCAAACTTGGAGATGCAAACATTCTTTAGATCCCTAACTATTTCCTTTTCTAGAAGGGCTCTGACTTGCAATTGCTCTATAGTTAGCCCATCAGCTTGGCCAATCTCTAAGCCTCTAGCTTGCGAGTTCTAATTTGTAATTATTTCCAACACTTGTCTCATCTGGTCCTGCATGGCAGCAACCATAGTAGTGAGGTCTTCTACCCCTCTGTTGGAACTCTCTAGATCCTCCCCTTGGATATCTTCTTCAAAATTATTTTTTTGAGTCTATCTAGGTGTAGGCCTCTCTCTTCTGGCCTTAGGTGGCATCCTTAACCTGGTTACAACCAAGGAAATATTAGGTTACAACTTCTCCTTAAACTGTATCACTAAATCAAGCCACAATACAGAGTTCTCCTACTAAAAGCTTCAATAATCTAACTAGGGTAGCATTCCAAGTTTATGATGTATCATTAATACCAAAGCCCATACTAAGGTATCCTAACATTCATTCACCCTTGGGATTAGTCCCCATTAGATTCTAGAAGATAGGGCATTCTAGGTCATCCCAACTTTAGCTTATACTTTAAGCGAGCCTTCATTGGAGACATCCAAATCCCTTTAGCACACATAAGAAGCTCTATACCCTCATACCTAGAGCTCTGATACCAAATGTAATGACCCAAAATTCAACTACAAGAAAACACACAAAAAGAAAATATTTTATTTTTTACTAAGGAGAAGGATTCATAAACCCCTATCCTATTCCTAATTGGACTATTTGTTTGAAAACCCCTAAGTTTTCCTAAAGAGCTACATCTCACTAAATACCCTAACACAAATCCATATGTGTAGGTGTATTATGTGTTACTACAAATAAGTTTATCCTTCTCATCACTCTTGATGAGCTAAACTTATCACCTTCAACCAATCGAAGGTATACACCCATCACCATACCATACACAAGCTAGTCTGTGTAGGTATGCTACATGCATTGCGAGTTAAGCTATCCATATTATCTCCACGATGAGCTATCTTAACTCAGATGTAGTCTTTCCTAACTTGGTTATCATTCTCCCTAAGGGGTCTTAATCCCTTAGGTCTACCATGTTCACCCTAAGGGGGTCTCAATCCCTCAGGTCATCCTCTAAGTTCACCCTAGAACTCTTTACTTAAATTTATTTTATTTTGGCAAGGAAAACAAAGATAAATAAGATACTAAATCTAACAAAACATTCCATAGAACAAGAAAAGATACAAGGAAGGAGGCATTAATTTAAAGAATATAAACAATAATTGAAAGGGATTCAAATGCATCTATAGATAACTCAAGCAGTAATTTAAAGGTTCATCTTCCAATAATTGAACAATTATTACATATAAATAAGCATGGTAAATCCTCCATACATTTTAAAGAATAATATATTACATCAATTTCATCAGGGGAAATCTCCCCACATGGCTATTCTATTCAAACGTAAGTAAATCATTATAAGTAGAATCAAACTAGTACATCGGTTCCAACTACCTCCTTGGTCCACCTCAACTTCCATCAATCATTTGAGGATAGTAGGGGATCAGGGCACTCATGGTTCCATGATAGACATGCTTCTAAATGCATTTACTCATTTCTTTGCCAAATTGCAACTATACAATTAAATCAAGCATCTAACCATCTATTGCATAGTTGATATCATAAAATCATTATTTTTATTTCCCCTCTCATCAACCCAGGAGAGTCTTTCAACAATGCAACTAGATCATAGGTTCCACTCAAATTAATTCATCCAACCCATATTTGACAAGTTAAAGTCCCATACCTTTAATCATCAAACATTCTAGGTTCCCTCAATCAAGAAATAACCATTTTCTCTTGTTCTATAAATTAAAGTCCCATACCCTTAATTTACAAACCAACTAGTTCTTTATTCATTTAATAAATCAAATTCAACCACTTTAATCTATAAATAAACCCTTTCCTTCATTTCATAAATTAAAGACCCATACCCTTAATTTACAAAACAAACTAATTCTTTATTTATTTAACAAATCAAAGTCAACTACTTTAATCTGAAAATAAACCTTTTCCTTCATTTCATAAATTAAAGACCCATACCCTTAATTTACAAAACAAACTAATTATTTATTTATTTAACAAATCAAAGTCAACTACTTTAATCTAAAAATAAACCTTTTCCTTCATTTCATAAATTAAAGACCCATACCCTAAAACATACTAATTATTTATTTATTTAACAAATCATAGTCAACTACTTTAATCTGAAAATAAAATCTTTCCTTCATTTCATAAATTAAAGATCCATACCCTTAATTTACAAAATAAACTAATTCTTTATTTATTTAACAAATCAAAGTCAACTACTTTAATCTGAACCCTTTTCCTTCATTTCATAAATTAAAGACCCATACCCTTAATTTACAAAACAAACTAATTCTTTATTTATTTAACAAATCAAAGTCAACTACTTTAATATGAAAATAAACCTTTTCCTTCATTTCATAAATTAAAGACCCATACCCTTAATTTACAAAACAAACTAATTATTTATTTATTTAACAAATCAAAGTCAACTACTTTAATCTAAAAATAAACCCTTTCCTTCATTTCATAAATTAAAGACCCATACCCTTAATTTACAAAACAAACTAATTCTTTATTTATTTAACAAATCAAATTCAACTACTTTAATTTATAAATAAACCCTTTTTCCTTCAGTAACCTTCTTAAATTATTCTTATTACCTATTTAAAGCTTTAAGAAACTAAAGAAGACTCTTAACTTAAATAATGTTTCCAAAAGTGACCAAGGGATACACTAACAAGCTCAACATCAAACACGATGCACGCTCAACCATGTAGCTCACAACAAAAGTGAATGACCTCTATGGTCAAAAGTAACCATACCTTCGTGGCCTAAGCTATGGTAGAAGAAGGGAGGGGTTACTTACGGTTATGAACATCCAACAGGTGGGCATCCTTGCTTGAGAGTGACGATGACCTCTTAGGTTCATAGGTCTTGAGGAGATGGAGGGTGGTTGGGAGGGAAAATACCCCTCAACACTTACAAACACTCCCTAATGGAAATAAAACCACGAATTGACAACATACAATATGACATAGCTTACAGGCAACTTGGTTTGACAAGACCCAACTTTCAAGGCAACAAAGCTAGCATGGTATACATGGCTTGCTACAACTAAACATACTCGGCTCCCATCCTACTTTGGGAGTCCTCCATGATCAACATGTTAATGATAGCCTAAAGAGAAGGAAATTACAACACACCAAGATAGTTGAAGCTAATAAGCCATGGTGGTAGCATTGCAGGGGAAGCACATAAGCAAACACAAAGGAGGGTTTTAATGAGATAGAGTCTCATCTTCCCACAACCAACGAACAGGAGGTGATAACCCAATGGAAATCATGAAGTACGAATGAACAAACACTATCTATACAAAGGTAACAATGATTATAACCCAACCTAGTTTATTGTCCACTTCCTTTGAGGTGGATTGGGCAGCGTTGTCCTAGCTTGGTGCTTTCTAGAGCTCTCCTTTTCTCTATTTCTATTCTCTGCCTCCTTTCTTCTTCTCAACTAGTCATCATCTTCCTCACACAACTGCACAACTCTCTCCTTAGTCCTCTACGTCTCACCGCCCCTCATAACTTCTCTAGCTACCATAACATGATGGTCGATGGAGATAATATTTTTAAATTGTTTGGATAAGCTCCATCATAAATGGCACCCATCCCTCCAACGTTGGTAGGTGCTCCTCCTACCAACTCGAACGTCCACTTGGAGTACGTTCGAATTGCAAATATCTTTTGTTGGATCAATATGGAGTTTGATTATTATATTAATAATATTTTATTAACTATGGATTATAAAATAGATTCTCTTACTAATATATAATCAATAGTTATAAGTGAAGCTCCAAAAAAATTCAAATATTTATTCATAAATGAGGCTCAATTGTCATTTTTAAATAAAACAAATATTATTTTAAATTGAAATTTTCTTTATCATTTAAAATAAACTAACTTTTATTTTGAAATGAAATTCCTTTATCATTTAAAATAAACTATTGCTATATAAATTCTTGAAACATTCAAGGATTCCTTTTTTTCATATATTTGAGCATAACATCATACCAAACATATTCAAGCATCACAAGGAGTTTCAAGACAATTTAAATTATGCATGCTTTTATTTCCCAAACCACAAATGCAAATAGTGATGAAGTAAAATATAATTAACATATGCAACAGACAAAGGGGAATATTTCCATCAATCCAGTCACCTGTCTCAGCCTCGAGAATTTATGATAGCTACTAGGCTATCAATCTGGGGCTCAAGGTGGTTAGTTTTTTATGATTATCCCTAACCGAATGCATGCCTATATGAAGGTATCCATCAATGTTACCCTCGAGTTGCCTTAATCATCACTTCCCCAACCTCAAGTACCCCCACTTTTGGTGGATGATTCTACTTCTTCCACCTATGAGTGTACCTGATCCTGCACATCTTAGCAATATGTCAGCAGTATCATGCTCTTTCAAATCAACTAAACATCGCATAGTTGGTTCAATTGCTCAACTTAGGTATTAAAACATCATAGAATAATACATTGTTTATTTGTGCCAAAAATCCTTATATGGATGGTCATGACAGTTTTATTGATCATACTCAATGACTATCTATCATATCTTGCATGAATTGTCTAATATTATGTTCCATATAAATGTTTGCTTGTCATATAATTGCATCATTGCTTTATCATTCTTGCATGACTGCTTGATCATAAATATTCTTGGGTACTTCAAAAGGATGGAAAGTGATTAAACCTAGTTAGGTTCTATTTCACATGCATTGCACTCAAACTAGGGCTCTAATACTTAGTGAATCCCCAACCTAGTGTACATCTCTTTGCATTTTCATATCAATGCATTTTTCATTCATTCCTATTTTGTATTTTCTAATATCATTTGACATTTGAAAATACAAAATGATAATCAAATTATTCTTCAAGTCAAGGGATATTATTCTTCTTTTATATCATTTTCCTTTGTATGTTTTCTTTCTTCTTTTCATCAATACAATAGATATGCATTGATGCACCTTGCCAGAGCCATAACTTGTGAACCGTACGCCCATTTTCCTTGAAATTTAATAGGTGGTTCCACATGCGTGTTCTGCATCAAGATAATCTATGATTCACTTGTCCCTCCAAAAAATATATTTTCGGTACCTAAATCCTCCATCTAGTGTCCCAAAATTAGCTTTTAGAATAGGTTCCCAAGTTTTTTGGGTTTTTTTGAATGTTATAATTTTATTATATTTTGTTATACCTTAAGTTGAGACCTAATATTTTAAATTAAGGTTTTTTATTGTAATAGGGATGTGTGCACCGAATTTGGGTGCAATCCGACTCATTTCTATTTTTAGCAGTTTTTAGAGAAAAGATATTTTTTAGGGTTTCTTTGGTTTTTGATTGCTATATGATGGATTGTATTCTTTTTGATAAGGGGTGTGAATTCAAGAATGAGAAGAATATCAATTTATAGGTTTCTTCCATTATATTGCATCTGTGTTATGTGATTGCAGTCCATTTTTGTTGGTCTCTTGTAGCTGAGTTTACACCATGCATTCTTTCTTCTATCTATGAATATTGGTTTTCTCTCACTTATCCTTTATTAATATTTTTATTATTAAGGTATCCTCATAAGATATGTTATATACCATATGAAAATTACTTATGGTGTTTATACATCCATTGATTATCTTATCCACATCTCTTCTAAAATTTATGAAAGGATACACACACACATTTTCATATTTTGTCTCTATTTCGTTCTTATTTTTCTAGCATGAGCACACACTCATGCTCATGCTTTTAATTTTGATCACTTATCTCATGCAAAAACTACACCTCTATAAAGTTACACTCATTTTTAGAAAATCAATTACAACATTACATCCCACACATGATAGCTTCATGGGCATGAGTGAGGGGTATCCTTCATTTGAACATTTGCAAGCATACATCCTAGTGGGTATTTATCCAATAATAGCCATTACTGAGCATCACACCCATAGTAATTATTATTCCTCTCTTGACCTTCTTTAGAAGCATAATACCCTTATAGGATAGCTTCATGGCCACTAGTGAGGATCAGCCTCCACGTCTAACCATTTACGAGCATACATCCCCACAAGGTATCACTACTTTGTTTTTCTATGTTTTTCTTTGAACCTCTTTTGGAGTTTTGCTTCTTTGCTTATTTTTCCACTTTGCATCTTCACTTCTTTTACCTCTTTGCTTCTTCAATTCTTTGCTCCTTTGTTGCTTTCTTCTTTCTTCTTTTTCTTCCTATCATCATTTGTTTTATTTTTCTTTTGTTCCATCACATTTTATCTTTCTATCAAATCATTTATGCATTTCAATTCATTTTTAGATTGCATTTAGGTATTCTATTAGTTATATTTATTCATGCATTCATTTAGTTAAATCATGTATTGCATTCATCATGTCTATAACCACTAGGCGTCATTAAACATCATACAAAAAAAATAAAAATACATTTAAACACACCATAACATAAGGTAAAAGCAACATGTATTACTCAAAAGCATTAAGCACATACCAACTAGTCAATATGCCATAGTAGATAGCTTGACACACTTGATAATCCCTACGAATATATGCCTCATATCCAAAATTAACATGTTATCTTGATCGTTGCCCTAGCTATGCAAGTTAGTCCCCTCTACTCCACCTACTAGGGGTGTTCCTAGTGGATTCATGTTCACAAATCATGAGCTAGATCATACCTATTATTGTGAGTGACTCTATGATCATAGATATGACTATGGTGGAATCCTCTAATCTATTAGAATGTATTGGTAGTATTTTATCTAGTAGTCATCCTCCTTCCACATAACTATCCCGTATGACTCCTTTATCCTCTACAACTTTGCTATAAATAAGGGCATCCCCTTTCTAATTTGGCTACCTACACTAACAACCATCCCTTATACCTAGGCTTGTTACCACTTTTACTTTGACCAACTCATATCTCCTTTGAGGCACTCTGCCTCAGCCTTTGTCATGTCCTACTCCACTTGAATCTAGTCAAGCCCTATGCGGATGATGTTTATCTCTAGCTACATATTCACCACCCTAGCCCATAGCATCATTATCTCCTTCACCTAGCCTCCTAGAACTCTAGTATTATTGGGTCCTATCTATATCATTGTGGGACCAACTCCTATTGTTCTCCTTCCCCTTGAGTCAAATATCATAATAGTCATCCTCATAGATATCACTGTCTCCACTCAAACCTATACTTGTGCTAGTCTCAATGGGTTGGTGTCCATTTTTTGTTACTCTATGGTCTGTTGAGTGGCCTATCATAGTTACAACTACACTTATTGAGTCATAACCTGACTTATCTACACTAGCATTGGTGGGGAGATCCTCAGGGGTATAATACTCCTACACCATCTATTGTACCTAAGGTTCACCTTGATGTCATCCATCCTTGGATATATGTACAGTGGATCATGAAGGTTCTCCTCTATCCATTTACCTACCTCAAGAGCACATCCAAATCCTCATGGATACCATCATATCCATCAAAACCAATAGTCATCAATATTTGGAATATCTTGTAGGATGTCGAACTAGTACTATACTTGGTAAAAAAGGTATAGCTCCCACTCACCCTTCGTAGATATGATCCATCAAATCCTTTGTAATTTAGCTAGCTACTCTATATCATTAGCCCATCCAGAGTGTAGATGCCATAGTTACCATATGATCTATTTCTTGCATAGCTCATATCCCTAGAAAAAATATATCAACATATACCTTGTGCATATACTCATAGTGTTAGCTCCACCTATATATTATTGGCTACTTCGAGTTGGGTGATGACCTTGGTAGTGCATTTGATCTTTAGATTGCTATGCGCTCCTTGCACCATGCCTAGAGAAAATACATAATAATACTATCTACCATTTATACACAACATCATATAAGTGAGCTAGCATATATGATCCCCATATATGTGAGCTAGCATATATTTTTTTTGGTAAATAAAAGTCGTCATTAATTATCGAGTTTTGTAGGTTAACCCAAAACCTAATACAAAATCTAGCCTTATGCTGAGATTACGGATCCTAGTCATCCTTAGAAAATTCTTTTCAAAAATTATGCTAGTTATCCTACAAAACCTTACACTTACTGTAGAAAGACAGTTCAACATGACAATTAACATTACTTACAGCGATAGTCATTTGAGTTTGCTTAGAGAAAAAAATCGATGCTTAATCAGTAGTGTGCTTTTCATGTATAAGAATATCTTCCACTTCATGTGGTACCTCTTGTGTCCACATAATCAAAATTCTCACATCAATACCCACATTGGCTAATTTATCAGCCACTTTGTTGGCCTCAAGAAACACATGGTGAATCCTCTTGTTCTGTCTTGCTACAAAAAGGATCCTTACCTCACAGATGATGACCTCAATCCTCCATGGAGGTTTTTTGCAATTGGTTAATAGGTTGAAGATATTCATGGAATCGCCTTCAATCAATCAAATTTCCATGAGTCTCATAGGCAAATTTTAACCCTCTCAAAAGGGTTCTAGCTTCCACCTCATTATTAGTTCTAATTCTCAATGGTTCAGAGAAGGCCTTAACCAGGTTTCCTTGATGATATTTGATTACTCCTCTAGCTCCTGCTCTTCCTGAGTTCTCCTTAGCTACACCATCAAAGTTAAATTTGAACCAACCCCTATAGGGTGGATCCCAAGAGACACCATTTTTGGGATTGGGTAGAGGGATGAAAGGCTTTTCCTCAATGCCTAAGGCTAAAGCAATTTGTCTTTCCTAGGGAGGGATTATACAGTTCTCCTCAGTAAGGATACTAATGTTTTCTTTCACAAAGGTAAGGATTCTATTGAGGATTGTTTTAAGGTTGTTACTGGTGTCCTTAAAAGATCTGTGATTCATTTCTAACCATATATGCCACAGGAAATGGTGCCAACATATTTTCCAAAGGTACTTAAGTTTTAGACTAACAAAGGGTTGAGGCCATTGTTGGAACACTTCAAAAACTAAAGTCGACTTGACCCACGAGATCCTAAAATCTTGGAAAAGTTCATCAAGGATGGATGCTGCCACCTGATACTCTAGGAACAAATGTTGGATTGACTCCCACCCAACCTTGCACATATGACAACTGTTAGCAATAACCATACCTTTGGTCAACATATTATCCATGGTAAGAATTTTTCCTTGGATCACCAGCCATGATAAAAAAGATATTTTAGGGATTAAACCCTTGATCCAGACCAAATTCGGTTGAAATTGTTGGTCTTCATTGTTGAGGAGCAAGTTATAGGAAAATTTGATCGTAAAATCTCCACTTTCAGTCTTAGCCCAAGTAATGTGATCCTCATCTTCTCCAGAGGGAAGAATTTACTGTGTTAAAATATTAGGAAGTTCTTCAGACTCAGCTTAAAAACCTTGTACTCTGATGCATTTCCACCTAGGGGCATTCATATCCTACCAGATGTAATCAGCCACCCATATGATCCCCATATGATTCTCATATATTTATCTCACATGTTTGTCACTACTCCTAGCAATGTCCATGGTAGATGTTGCTTACTAGTATGGTATACCAACATCCTTGTCACCATCACATAAAGTATAGATGTTCATGCCCAAACTCCATATGATTATGGCATGTCATTGAAAATCCAATCTACTAGATAATATGTTTAGAGTCCCCTAACATCATCTCAAACACCAATAGTAGTATTCATACCATGTAAAAATTCCTCCCCCTAATGGGGTTCCTCAATATGCACTAAACATCCTCCAATGTGATGGTCATCTTCCCTATTGGTAACCAAAATTTAAATAATTACATATGCCATTACTCTTGCAATATCATTAGTAGTGCCCAGTTAGCCTCAATGTGGGGCATATCTACCATATTTAGTAGCTCTGTGCCCGCTACTTTGTTCCTCTCTACAAAAATGATCTCTCTCACAGCTATCTCTAATGTGCTTAGTCATAACTCCTGGCTCTCAAGTACATCTAGCTACAAAATCAACATTAAAATATTAAACAAAATTTTAATCAATATCATCTTTATCCAAATACATCGTAAAAAAGCATTTTTTTTTTGCAAAAAAATTAAATTCATGCCTCGGGATGACTAGCCACAAATTTGACATTGTCATCTAACAAAATGCATGTCAAACGACAGAATTCACATCCCATGGCAAAGTTTTGTAAAAAATTGCTATAGTTTTTTAAATGCTAAAAATTTGAAGTTTTTGTAGGAGAAGCCTAAATCTAACCTAAACTTAAAATGGGTTTCAATTTGTACCTTTGCTTGATATGTAATAGTGCTAGCATCACCTCTTGCAATCGTAGAATGGTGAGTTGGGAGCACCATCCTCCTTTGTCTTCTCTAGAGCTATTTTCTCATCCTTGTACAGTGAAAATGAGTTCCTTTTCTCTCTTTTTTTTTTTCTTCCCTCATTTATCTTTTCCCTTCCTTTCTTCTCTCTTTATCTTCATCACGTTTTTTTTTCTTTTTTCTTTCTTTGTTTAACTTTTTCATGTTTTCTTCAAGAATTTTTTTTTCTTATAAAAATCGAGGTGGCACCCTAGCCTTAGAGGCATTAATGGTAGTAATGTCTCAATTTGCATGTAAATTTGTAGTTTTTAGGATAAATCTCTTTTTGCATCACCCTTGTGTCCAAAACTGACCACCACTTTTTATATTTATAAATTTTCATCCATAGGTGTCTACATATTTCTTTGATGTATTTATTTAGTCATAAATATATCAAAGAAGGGGAAAAATGTAGACATGGAAAATTTACCCATAAAAATGAGTCAATATTCCTTAGATATTTAGGAAGCCACCTAAACTTGTTAAGTGCAAATTTGGATCTCTTTTCCATCTTCTTCTACTCTTTTTTTCTAGCCTTGCCAAAATTACACCCAATCCATACGGGGAAATAATTTTACTTGCAAAATTCATACCCTATAAGGATGGAACATGAATTTGACTTTTTAGGGATTTTTCTCATAAAATACCCTTCCCTCATCGATCCCTTTTGGCATCAACCCCGCAACAAACTTTTGTTTTCTCATATTTTAGTCCTCTAAACCTATTATAAATAGAGTATTGCATCCCCTATTTCTAGCCATATTGAAATCTAGATATCTTGATACATATCGATGTCATTTTTCTCATAGTCTTAATGCTAATAAGTACTCTTTTATAATAGGAATGATGTGTTGTTTTGTGTTGTTGATTAGCTATTGTTGATGAAAAAGTGCAGGAGCCTTGATGGTAGGAGAGGTTTGCCATTATGGATCACCATATTCACTCTCTTATTACTCCTTGCTTCCTCCATAAACTAATTAGGTTTTTGTTTTGCATGATTAGTCTTTAGAACTATTTTTTGTTGTTTTGCATCGTGTTTTTTGATGTTTTGGGACCAAAAAAGTGTATCTAAACCAAATTCATGCCCTATCTATATAGGGTATAAATTTCCTAAGCCAAACTCATGTCCCCTCCTTATAGGGCATAAATTTGGTAAATTAGGGCTTGAATTCAAAGGTTTACTTCCTAAAACGCTACTTTACTACTTGCATTTTAGCTTTGTGTCACTTGCACTATGTTTCCATTTTATTTTATTTTTGCATGTCTATTTAATTTTACCTTTGCTTGTTCCAAAGGTTAAATATTATTTCATTTTTTGAGTGATCACTTAAAAGGACTAAGGGATTTTGATTTTTGCTCCTTCAAGATCAGTCATATAGTGACCTAAGAAGGTCCCCTAACACTGATCAATTTTTTCTAGGGTTTTAAAGCTATTTTATAGGTCTTGAAGCTATTTGAGTATTTTGGATGCAATTTAAAATAAAGATCAACCACCAGATCAAGTAAGTGATTTGATAGATATTTAGGCTATTTGTTGAGTATTTTTTATCCATTTTTGTTTTAGATTATGATTATATTAAAAAATAAAACATTTTGTTCTTGTTCTAGGCACTAAAAGAGTAAAGGTATAAAGATTGCATCTAGGGTTAGTCACTTTGTGCATTCTCTTGGACCCTTGCTAAAAGAAAAAGATTTCATTGAAATAAAGAATCATTCTAGGGTTAGCTCCTTATTCAATTTCATCATTGTTTGCTATGCATCATTCTTTTATTCCTTTTAACTTAGATATTAATGAGGTCAAATATAGGTACATGCTCAATATACGCATAAGAAATTTCCACTTTAGACTTGGAACAAGTGCATAAACCATTCTTGGTAAAGCCTTTTGATCTTGTAGCACCCAAATGTAGAGGATATAACACACCCCCATGGTCACATTAGCTCCTAGTAGATCCAACAAAGAATTGTAAGTGCCAACACAATTTTTCCCCCTCTAGAGATATAATACTTATATATGACTTACAAAATTAATATGGCTTACATAATACCATAATGTACTAAATTAGATCTCGCTTTGCTCAATGGTTGTGACTCTCGCTCTGCTCTATAGGGTCCCCTCCACTGTAGATCTACTCAATGGTTGTGGCTCTTCACTCTGGTGGATCTTGGGCTGTCTTTCATTGGTTTGTGTTTGTATTTGGATTCTTACGGTTTTCTGAGTGGTCCTCTCTTTTGCATGGCTAGTGTGTGATTTGATGAAATGTGGTATCCAGGTGGGGAAGCTCTGGACGAACCGATGGAATCTCTTTCTTTGGAAAATCCTTATGGCCAAGCTATTGGGGAGGCTACGACCAAAATTAATGGGGGGAACGTATACTTAGCCAATTGGGTTGTTGATGGAGACGTTCATCCCCAACTCAAAATATCTATCTCTGACTCAATTGTGTCCTCTCTATTGGCGAATCTGTTTGGTAATTTAGTGGGAAAATTCTCTAGGAGCAGACCAGATGTTGATGCTTTAAAGGGATGGGTCATCACCCATTTGAAGCCAATTGGCAGCCTCTATTTATCTCTTCTCTCGAGGAATTCATGCCTCGGGATGACTAGGCACAAATTTGGCATGGTCATCTAACAAAATTCATGCCCAATGACCGAATTCATATCCCATGGCAAAGTTTTGTAAAAAATTGCTATTGTTTTTTAAATGCTAAAAATTTGAATTTTTTATAGGAGAAGCCTAAATCTAGCCTAAAATTGAAATGGGTTTCAATTTGTACCTTTGCTTGATATGAAATAGTGCTAGCATCATCTAACGCAATCATAGAATGGTGAGTTGGGAGCACCATCCTACTTTGTCTTCTCTAGAGCTCTTTTCTCCTCCTGATATAGTGAAAATGAGTTCCTTTTCTCTCATTTTCTTTTTTTCTTCCCTCGTTTATCTTTTCCCTTCATTTCTTCTCTCTTTATCTTCATCACATTTTTTTTTTCTTTCTTTGTTTACCTTTTTCATTTTTTTTTCAAGAATTTTATTTTTCTTATAAAAATAGAGGTGGCATCCTAGCCTTAGAGGCATTAATGGTAGTAATGTATCAATTTGCATGTAAATTTGTATTTTTTAGGATGACTCTCTTTTTGCATCACCCTTGTGTCCAAACCTGACCACCCCTTTTTATATTTATCATTTTTTATCCATAGGTGTCTACATATTTCTTTGATGCATTTATTTAGTCATAAATATATCAAAGAAGGGGTAAAATGTAGAAATGGAAAATTGACCCATAAAAATGAGTCAATATTCCTTAGATCTTTAGGAAGCCACCTAAAATTGCTAAGCGCAAATTTGGATCTCTTTTCCCTCTTCTTCTACTCTTTTTCGCTAGCCTTTCTAAAATTACACCCAATCCATACGAGGCATGAATTTGACTTGCCAAATTCATACCCTATAAGGATGGAACATGAATTTGACTTTTTAGGGATTTTCTCTTAAAATCCCCTCCCCTCATCTGTCTCTTTTGGCATCAGCCCTGCAAAAAACTTTAGTTTTCTCATATTTTAGTCCTCCAAACCTATTATAAATAGAGTATTGCATCCCCTCTTTCTAGCCATCTTGAAATATAGAGACCTTGATACATATCGATGTCATTATTATCATAGTCTTAATGCTAATAAGTACTCTTATTACTCCTTGCTTCCTCCATCAACTAATTAGGTTTTATTTTTGCATCATTAGTCTTTAAAACTATTTTTTGTTGTTTTGCATCGTGTTTTTTGATGTTTTGGGACCGAAAAAGTGTATCTAAACCAAATTCATGCCCTATCTATATAGGGTGTAAATTTCCTAAGCCAGACTCATGTCCCCTCCTTATAGGGCATAAATTTGGTAAATTAGGGTTAGGAGGAAAAGGTTTACTTCCTAAAACCCTATGTTACTACTTGCATTTTAGCTTTGTGTCACTTGCACTATGTTTCAATTTTATTTTATTTTTGCATGTCTATTTCATTTTACTTTTGCTTGTTACAAAGTTTAAATATTATTTCATTTTTTATTGATCACTTAAAAGGACTAATGGAGTTTGATTGTTGCGCCTTCAAGCTTAGTCATATAGTGACCTAAGAAGGTCCCCAAACACTGATCAATTTTTTCTAGGGTTTTAAAGCTATTTTATAGGTCTTGAAGCTATTTGAATATTTTGGATACAATTTAAAATAAGGATCAACCACCAGATCAAGTAAGTGATTTGATAGATCTTTAGGCTATTTGTTGAGTATTTTTTATCCATTTTTGTTTTAGATTATGATTATAGTAAAAAATAAAATATTTTGTTCTTGTTCTAGGCACTAAAAGAGTAAAGGCATAAAGTTTGCATCTAGGTTTAGTATGTGTGTGCATTCTCTTGGACTCTTGCTAAAAGAAAAATATTTCATTGAAACAAAGAATCATTCTAGGGTTAGCTCCTTTTTCAATTGCATCATTGTTTGCTATAGATCGTTATTTTATTCCTTTTAACTTAGATCTTAATGAGGTCAAATATAGGTACTTTCTCAATATACACATCAAATATTTCCACCCTACACTTGGAACAAGTTCATAAACCATTCTTGGTGAAGCCTTTTGATCTTGTAGAGCCCAAAAGTAGAGTATATAATGCACCCCCATGGTCACCTTAGCTCCTAGAAAATCCAACCAAGAATTGTAAGTGTCAAAACAATTTTTCCCCCTCTAGAGATATAATACTTAAATATGACTTAAAAAATAAATATGGCTTACAAAATACTATAATGCACTGGACTGGATATCGCTCTGCTCAATGGTTGTGGCTCTCACTCTACTATATAGGGTCCCCTCCACTCCTCTGCTCAATGATTATGGCTCTTCGCTCTAGTGGATCTTGGGATTGATTTCATTGGTTTACGTTTGTGTTTGGATTATTACGGTTGTCTGAGAAATCCTCTTGTTCGGTCCTCTCTTTTGCATGGCTAGTGTGTGATTTGATGAAATGTGGTATCCGAGTTGGGAAGCTCTAGATGAACCGGTGGAATATATTTCTTTGGAAAAGCCTTGTGGCCAAGATATTAGGGAGGTTGCACCCAAAAGTAATGGGGGAGCATAGACTTAGCCAATCGGGTTGTTGATGGAGACGTTCATCCCCAACTCAAAATCTTTGTCTCTGACTCAATTGTGTCCTCTTTATTGGCGAATATGTTTGGTAATTTAGTGGGAAAATTCTATGGGAGTATATCGGATGTTGATGCTTTAAAGATATGGGCCATAACCTATTGGAAGTTGATCTCTTCTCCTAAGGAAATTTTTTCTTTTTCTTTGTCGGACCCCTCTAATGTTGATCGGGTGTTGGAAGAGGGACCATGGTTTTTTGGAAAACGTGGATTGTATTTGAGGAAATGGGACTCTGGGTTTAACCCTTCTACTCACAAAGTGGACATGGTTCTGGTTTGGATTCGTCTTCCTAAAGTCCCTCTCTATTTATGGCATGACTCCATATTCAAACAGATTGCCAATGCAATTAGGAAATTTATCTCTTTTGATACCTCTTCCATGTCGAAAGACAAAAGGTAATTTTTTTGCCTAAGTGTTCTCGTAGACTTGTCCAAAGAGTTACCAAAATCTATTTTGATCAACTCTCCGAAGGGAAGGTGGGAGCAGGTAATCATCTACGAACATGATAAATTTTCATGTTCAGCTTTTGGGGGCAAAGGTCATTCATCTTTGCATTGCAAAAGAAAGTCGGGGGATACCCCTACTAGGGTGTAGCACTCGCAAGAATTTGTGTTAGCAGTGGAGAAAGGGAAGATACTGGCCTATATTTCTAGTGTTATCACGTATGTTTGGTCTCTCCTTTGAAATAAGCGAATAATATGGAAGAAGAAATCTTTCACTGCCCCGTCAATCAAGAAAGTTGCTACTCCTTCAATGGCTCTTCGAAATTTGGCTCCCCCTCTTTCCTCCCCTCTATTGGTTCCTGTGGTTAGGAAGGAAGATTTGGTCAAACTGATGTGTTCAAATTTTGCAATGGAGAATTATAATAGGCTAGAGGTGGACTTATTTCCAGAAGTCAATCTGGCAGAGGCTTCTATCCCCTTAGACAACTCTTTCGAGTGTCTAAATGCTCTGGCAGAAGACTTGGGTCCATCATGCTCTAAAGCCCAGATGGTGACCCCAATGGGGTCCTTAAGGGAATACCCACAATCCTCGATGGCTCATTGTCTGTCCTTCTCTCCTGGCATGACCAATCGTGTGGATGGTTGTTCCCCCTCTATGGTAAGAAATGAAGCTTTAGTGATTGATGTGGTTCCTACTTCCCCATCTCCTCAGCTGGTGGTAATGGATAAGGGCTCTTCTGGACCTCAAACCCATAGTCATAGAAGATGTTTGATGGATTTGGATAAGGCCTGTAAACCTGGAATTCCTATGTTTAAAGCAAGTAGGAAAAGAAAGGCCAATGAGTCTATGGCCAACAGAGGTCAATCTACAATGTTTCTATGGCCAACAGAGGTCAATCTAGACTAGTTCTAAAAATTGGTGAAGGTGAAAAATGATTAAGATTGGATGGTTTCTTGAGCTCATCGGTAGGTGGTGGAGATAAAGTGAATTCCCCCTTTCCATGAAAATATGCTCATGGAACATAAGAGGGCTTAATAGCTCCTCTAAGAAGCACTTATTGGCATCTCTAAGAAGAGAATTGACCCCTGATCTATTATGCATTCAAGAATCAAATATTGAGGCTGAGTCGTGGAGATCGATCCAAAGGGTAGTATGGAAGGACTCGGGTTTCATGGCCAGTGAAGCTATGGGAATAATAGGTGGACTCATTTTTTTTTGGAATTCACATAAATTTTATGGGCATGTAATCTCTGCTTCATGTAGAGTGATAAATATTCTTTTCTGGTGTAATGAAACCCAAAGGCATTGCGTGGTATCTAATATCTACGCTCCGAATACCACTTATGAAAGGAGATATTTCTGGCAATTGTTGCTATAAATGCATCAAACCTTCATTCATGAACATTGGTTAGTGATTGGAGATTTTAACTCCCCTCTATATCCTTTGGAGAGAAGGGGTGGAAGTGGCCCTGAAGAGCACAATCTTGCTAACCTGCTGGATTTCATATATTCCACAGAATTACGAGATGTAGATTTAAAAGGGGGGTATTTTACATGGAGTAATATGAGGTTGGGTAATGGTTTGATCTTGAGCCAACTGGAAAGAGCGGTATTTTCTTCTGGAAGTATCAATTTATTTTGGGATGTGGTTCCTTCCACCTTGCCCAGAGTGAGTCATATCATAATCCTCTCCTTTTGAAGATTTTTGAAAACTCTTCTTTCATTTTGATACCCTTCCGCTTTGAACCAATGTGGTGCAAATTCCCTAAATTTGAAGATTGCATGAAAAAATGGTGGGATGAGGAAGCGTCGGGATTGGGCCTTTTTAAAGTTACCTTCAAAATTTGAAGGCTTCATCATCAATTAAAATGGTGGAACAAGAACATGTATGGTAATATATTTAGGTAGATGGAAACTTTAAAAAAGGTCGCTAAAATAGAGAAAAATACTGAGTCACAAGGACTCGATGAGGTGTTATTAAGGGAGTAAATGGAGTGCTTAGCTAATTATCATAACAAACAAGTGGATATCGAGTTACATTGGAAGTAGAAATCAATATAATTATGGCTAAGAGAAGGTGACAAGAATACATGGTTTTTTCATGCATCCAACATACGATGGAGGAGTAGGAATAGAATAGTGGAGATTATTAAGGAGGATGGCAACTCTATCAGGAAGAGTGAGAAAATTCAATTGGAGTTTATTTCTTTATTTCTCTTCTTTATACCCCCTCGTATCAAATTTTTTTAGTATAATTGTTACGTTAGATGCCATTCCTACGTTGGTTATGGAGGAAATGAATGTGGGTTTGGAGTCCCCGCTCATAGATGATGAAATATTTAATGTTGTTAAGGATTTGGGGCCTTTAAAGGCTTTGGGGCCTGATAGATTTCCTCCATTGTTCTTTCAAAAATATTGGAATATTTGTGGGTTTGAGGTGGCAGAGGCTTTGAGAGAAGCCCAAATATTGACGGAGATTCCTAAATCCTTGAATGCCACATTGATTGCCTTAATTATGAAAAATATTTTGTCTCATCATTTAAGGATTTTAAACCAATCAGTTTATGCAATTCTTTATATAAATTCCTCTCTAGGGTTTTGTCTAACAGACTCAAGGGGTTGATTCTGAATCTCATTGATATGACTTAGAGAACCTTTGTGTCGAGTAGACAAATCTCAGATGGCACTATTGTCATGCATGAGCTTCTTCATTCGATCAAGTACAATGGTAGAGAGGATTTCCTTTTAAAGCTCGACATCAGTAAGGCTTATGACAAAGTGACATGGCCATTCTTACAAGAGGTGATGAGGAAGTTTGGCTTCAGTGATCGATGGGTCACCTTTATTTTGGCTTTTATTTCTTCAGTTTGGTGCTTCATGTTGGAATATTTTCAACATTGCCTCCTTAGTCCTAAGTATTAAGTCCTAGTGTTTAGTTTTAGTTTAATGTTTTGATTTACATATTTCTAGTTAATTTGATTAGCATACGTTGAGGTTTTTGATTGGTTGATCAATGTTTGACCATAGTCCAAGATTAGCTTGTTATTAGGATAAGAGCTATCTTTAAGTTAGTTTGTTGTAATAAGTTTAAGAGGATTTCTCTCAACCATCGTATCTATTTTTAGTTCTTTCAAGAACTCTAAAACTATGTAATACATTGTTGATCAATAGAAAAATTTCACCGTTGTTTCTCAGTTGGTATCAGAGTAGGTTTTCTCAGATGGATCAAAACCTGTGGAGAGTGGCATGAATAGATCTGAAGCACGCACTTTGTCAGAGAAACTCAAGTGGCCAACACTCAGCAGATTTGCAAGGAAGAGCTCAAGTAAATCATTAATATCTCATGAATCTTGAGGTATTTGATTATGAAATTTTGAGGGTTGTTATGTAATTGTATCAAGAGGATGTAGTCAAAATTTCAGGTTATTTGGAGCCAATTTGCTAATTTTATTAGCATTTTGAGTTTTTCAATAAAATGGTTGTATAAAGTGGAATATAGAGTATTTTCTTCTCAAATTTTGGTAGAAATATTATTTAGATTAAATAATAATTCAGATAAAATTTTAGGTCATTCGGATCTATATTTATTTATTTGTGTGAATATTGATTCTTTCTTCAAAAATCCTAGATCTAGAATTGTGATAAAAATGGAAAACGTAAATGATCACATATTTTTCACCTTTGCAAATTTTCTTCAAAAATTTAGAGGGTTTTCAGATTATTGTCCTAGGAATACAGAGTTTAATTTTTAGAAATTTTGGAGTTGTATGGATTTATTTATGTGAAGAACATTGAGGTTGTCTCAAAAACACTCTAAGATCTAGAAAGGGCAAAAGTAAATTGATCATATATTTCTCATTTGTGTGAATTTAGATCTTAAATTTAGTGGATTTTTAGATAAGTATATCATAAGTCTACAGGAAAAATTTTAGTTTGTTTCAATCAGTATTGGCCGACTTATGATAAAT
Source organism: Wollemia nobilis (assembly GCA_028583015.1). NCBI lineage: Eukaryota > Viridiplantae > Streptophyta > Pinopsida > Araucariales > Araucariaceae > Wollemia > Wollemia nobilis. The sequence continues at coordinate 12,294,893 of JAQPPZ010016436.1, read as the reverse complement.
TGGGTGCTTTAGACTTTGGTAAATAAAAGGAAGCCATGTATGTAGACTTGGATGTACCAAAATTTGATGGAGATAATTATGCTATTTGGAGCATAATGATGAAGACCTTATTTAAGGCTCAAGACTTATGGGATATAGTTCAAGAAGGCTATGAGGAACCCTCTTGGAGAAACCTACATTGTGAGGAGAGAAAAGAGAAGAAAGAGCAGCAATATGAAAATTGCTTAGCTCTTATGGATTTGAGGAGAGGAATGGAAAATAATGTTTTTCCTCTCATAGAAAGTTGTAGATTAGCTAAAATGGTATGGCAAGTGTTGAAGGATGCGTATGGATTTTATGAGGATACCCATAAAGCCATGTGTGACAATCATGAAGATTATTTAAGCAAGGAGGAGCCTTGCTTCCTTGAAGAAGTTTCTGAATTAGATCCTTTTGAAGCAATTTTTGAAGAGTATTTTCAATACTCATATGAAGACATACATTCTTATGATGGTGAATTATTCCCTGAAGAGGAATACATGTTTGAATAAAAGAGTGATGATGAAATTATTTAAGAGAAGAGATACGAAGATGAGGAATCCCTTCATGGAGAAGAGGATGAGAAGGCGAAGAAGCCTTGTATAGCTCTAATTGGAGAGAGTTATTGTGAGACACCCATAGTTGCAAACATGTCTTGTAATGGCATGGAAAATTGTAATAGTCAATTATTTATTTTAGGAGGAGAAAAATATGAAAATAAAAATTGTACTAATAATTTTTTGCAAGAATGGCATGCTTAGAAAGCATTCACATTGATAGCAAATATGATGGATGTATCAATGGAGAGACAATTGCTCAAGGGCCTTGTAGTGAAGACCACTCAAAATTGGAAGAAGACTTTAAATATGAAGGAAGAGAAACACTCACATTGGATTGTTCCTTGCTTGAAGACCATCAAAATGAAATGTATGATGAAGAATATCTCCTAGAGGAGATAAATGAAGAGTGTATTATGGAGAATGCACCTACAATTCTCATGAAGGAGAATAAAGAAGATGATTATGGAGAAGCAATGTTCATGGATGATCATTGGCCTGAAGACCATTCAATTGGAATGGATGTGTGCTCTCTTGAAAGAACAAATGAAGTGATGTGGGATGTTGATCCACAAGAAAAGTTTGATGAAGAGGATATGGAAGCGATAGGCTTCTTGTTTGAATATCACTCATCAAGGGTGAAGGATGTGTTGTGTGAATAAAAGAACACACAAGAATCTCTCATTTGGGATATGGAAAGTGAGAGGGAAAATGGGATAGAAACAAAAAATGGAAATGAGATTGCTGATTTTCTTGTCATAATGGCAAAGGAAACATCACTCATGGATGAATATCACTCACTTGGAGTGACTACATTGCAGAAAGAGAGTTGTCTTGAAAAGGCAACAATGTATGATTGCTTTAATGAATGATGTTTCAACACACCAACATGGATTGAAAAAAGGAGGAGAACTCTTAGTGAAGATTCGATGGTTGATCTTGAAGCAACATACCCTGAAGGATAACTGCTACAAAATAGCTTTATGGGAAGCACCAAATCTACTCATACTAAAGGTAATGTTTTTATGATTAATGATTTGTTTTTTGTGAGCAGGAATGAAAAGAAAAGTGATTGTCTCATTGAGACAACTTTGATGAAGAATATTTTTGGAGAGAGTACAGTGATGGAGAACTTGGACCACATGTATCAAAATGATGTGTTCAAAATTCCTTGGGAGAAGGATTCTTGTAAAGTCATTGTTGTGAGAGAATATTTATGTGAGGAGCAACTTTATGTTGCATATGTAGTTGGTCGTTATATGGCCATATTTATTGTGATATTTTGTGTGGAAATATGTGAAAGAGTTGTATGGTATAATCATCTATGTGAGATGATTAATTTTAAATACTCATGTGGAGTATTATTTATTATTGAAGATGTAAAAGAAGATCAAAATATGAGAGCATGGTTTAAATACCATAATGATAAAGATGTAAGAGAGTGATTGCTGAAAACCACAAGAGGAGATACTTTTGTTGAAGGGGGAGCTAATCAACAAAAGAAGGCACTCAAACATTTGCAGGAAATTCCACATAAAGAGTGGAAGGAGTGCCACCATAAGTATTTTGTAAATTTTGATTTCTTGATTGAAGATTTGAGGAAACGTAAGAGAAATATTTTCTTCGATTTCTGTGATGCTTAAAGAACTCTTGCATGAGTGTCTTTAGCATCAAGGGGGGGAATGTTGGAATATTTTCAACATAGCATCCTTAGTCCTAAGTATTAAGTCCTAGTGTTTATTTTTAGTGTAATGTTTTGATTTATATATTTATAGTTAATTTGATTAGCATACGTTGAGGTTTTGGCTTGGTTGATCAATGTTTGATCATAGTCCAAGATTAGCATGTTTTTAGGATAAGAGCTATATTTAAGTTAGTTTGTTGTAATAAGTTTAAGAGGATTTCTCTCAACCACTGTGTCTATTTTTAGTTCTTTCAAGAACTATAAAACTATGTAATACATTGTTGATCAATAGAACAATTTCACCATTGTTTCTCACTTCATTTTAGTGAATATATCAGTGTCTAGATTTTTTAAGTCTCACCATGATTTGAGGTAAGGCAATCCACTTTCCCCCTTTCTCTTCTTCTTTGTGGTGGAGGCTTTGGAAAGAGCGATTGAAAGGTTGAGCGGGAAGGTGGGTCTTCGTCCAACTCTTCCATGTTTGCCTATATCTCATAACCAATTTGCTGATGACACTCTAATTTCTAGTGGTGCATCGATCCTTTTTGTCAAGGATATTAAAAATATCTTATTGTGTTATGAGAGGGTTGTTGGTCTGGAGATCAAATTTTTAAAGAGCTTTCTCTACTTTTTTAACACTCCGAAAGCTAGGCAATAAAAGGTTGTAAATATACTCAATTGTAGGATTGCCATGTTGCCAGCGACCTATCTTGGACTGCCTCTCTTCGTGGGGAGAATGAAAGACTCACTATGGGACCCTTTGATTGAAATAATCCAATGTAAACTAGCCTCTTGGAAAGGGATGTTGCTAATCCAAGCAATGAAGGTGGTACTTGTTCAAAGCATGCTCCAGAGTATACCCATTTATTTTATGTCCTTATTCATACTCCCTACTAAAGTAATAGATAAAATTAATCGTATTTGTAAAATGTTCCTTTGGGATGGATCGGATTTAAAAGGTAAGTACCACTTGGTTGCTTGGGATCATATTTGCAAGAGGAGAAAGGATGAGGGTCTTAATTTGAAAAGAGTAGCACTTATGAATAGATCCCTAGTTGGTAAATCAGGGTGGTTGGTTCCTTCAAACACCGAGAGACCTTGGTGTTCTATCCTTAAGACAAAATATGAATTCAATTCTTTCTTGTCAGATGATCTCTCCTTGAGAGGCTCCATATTTTGGAGAAGCTTAACGAAGATCAAAGACTTTTTGAAGGCTAAAATTAGGTGGATCATTGGTGATGGGAGAAACATCAAGTTTTGGGAAGACCATTGGTTGAGGGAAGAGATGTAATTGGATGACCCAAATATTAGGGCTCTTGCTTTGAAAGGGATGAAGGAAGACAAAATTTGGGTTTCTCAATATATACCTATTTTCAATGGTAGGCGTTCATGGAATTATCATCCCTATTGGGTGTCCAACTAGAATGATTTGGTCAGTTGACAGATACTTTTAGTGGAACTTAACAGGTATACGATCAGACAGGACGATTCCAGAGACTGCTTTATTTGGAAAGGGGAAGCTGAAGGTGAATTTACTGTGAAATCAGCTTATTCCTTCCTTCTCCTGGAAGATGAGGCTCCTTTTCTAGCAAATATTATTTGGATTAAAAGACTAATCCCAAAGATCAATATTTATTTCTGGATGGCGGCTCAAAATAAAATACTTTCTTTGGAGAATCTTCGAAAGAGGGGTCGCATTATGGTGAACAGATGCTATATATGCAAATCATACTGGGAATCCATGCAACATCTGCTCCTCAGCTACCCATTCACATGGCAGGTATTTATATTTATTTTTAATTGGTTTAACATTTATTGGGTGTTTCCAGGTACATTGATGGACAACATTCTTCAATGATGTTCACCTTTCATGTCCCAACGACTATCTTGTTTGTGGAAATTTATGCTTCCACATGCATGGTGGGGGGTGTGAAAAGAACATAATTCTCGTGCTTTTAATGACATTGAGACTGATGCTGTCAAGGTGGGTACTAAGATCATTAATAGAGCGTCGAAGAATATCTTGGCTGCCTTTAGGGGTAAACGGTCCAAGGCGTCCTCCTCCTCCGACGAAGTTGATTTGGAAGTTAAATTGGGTTGGAGCCCTCTTCCTCGGCCCCCCGAACCTCATCCTAGAGCAGGAATTAAGTGGGTCCATCTGGCTTCCAGTTGGCTGAAACTCAACTTCAATGGGGCCTCAAAGGGTAACCTCGGTAAGGCTAGAGCAGGCAATGTTGTGCAAAACAAGAATGGTGATATCCTCATGGTATTTGTTGAACCCCTTGATTCCCAATCTTCACACTTCATGGAGGCTCGCATAGCTTATATGGGGGTGAAATTGTTAGCGGATGATGGTATGTCAGAATGTGGAAATCAAAGGCAACTCGTTGAACATAATCAAGATGCTCAAATGGGAGTGTACACCTAGCTGGAATATTTTCAATCTTATTTCCGAAGCTAGGGGATTGTTGTATGCTTTTTAACAGGTGAACATTTTCCATGTGTTTTGTGAGGGGAATGCATTGGTGGATATGCTGGCCAACCATGGTGTTCACTGTGCTGCTTTTTCGATGTGGAAAAACGATGTCCTGAATGATGTAGTATCCCTTGCTAGGAAAGAGGCTCATGATGCTTTGTTTTTGTAAGGAGGAGTCGGACATCCCTTTGGCTCTGATTGGAAGGGGTGTTCGGTCTCGTTTTGCCCTTTGACCGGAGTTTTTTAGAGTTTGTTTTACCTTCAAAATGTTGTGCTTTTCTAAGTTCTCTTCGGAATCATTATGGTTATTAGTAATTAAATTCTCTCGGTTATTCCTAATAAGTATAATATTTTGCAGATTGTTATTATGGTTGAGAGTTTGGTTGTATGTATAAGGTTGTGTGGACCCATTCAAAACCTTTTCTTTAAATTAATACAAAAAAAGAATACCATAATGCACTACACTCAAATATTCAACCCATGATTCAAAAGAATTCACACACTCCAAATAATTAATTTATTGTCATTGAATATACTTTACATTTTCAACAATGTTAAATTTTTGTTCCAAAAGCATTAGATGGTAGTTTAGTTTCTCAATACAATTTATATTTTATGTATTCCAAATAATTTAGTTTATTTTTCATTAGAATTTACATATCCTATAATTGGATCCCAACAAGCAATTTGGTTTTCCTTTTAATGCATTTTAAATTTCCTATATTTCAATTCTATCAAGCTAAGTAGTGATAGTTAGAATTTTTGTTTAGTTTTGGGCGCATGCATATGCTCTCTAGATAATGCCTTACATCCTAATTGACATTAATTAAACTATTGACTTTAATTTTTAAACCTTAAGAGAAATACGAAAGTAACAGGTATTTGAGGTCTATAAGTTTTGCAACACGTGAACAACTTCGTAACCTATGTGAAGCCTATGACTAAGGTTTCCACAATTTTAATGTATTATGCAACTTATGCTTTATGTAAGCATTGATGAAGCCTATGACTCTCAGGTTTCCACAATTTTAATGTATTATGCAACTTATGCTTTAAGTAAGCATTGATGAATTATTGTCTGAGCAGAGTCAAAATCTTGCAAAGAATAGCAATTTGATAACACTGTTGATGGACAGTCGCTAACCCATATCGAACGCAAAAAGAGGATACAGTTTTCCAATATTGTGAAGCAGATTGCCGCTTTGGGACTTTCTTTCATTATTTTTAAAAATCGTACAAAGAATAAAAAATCTAACGAAACCTTTAATGGGAATTCACTTCACAGGAACACACCCAGATGTCGTTTACGGTCTTTTGACAGTGAATACGAAGAACATGTCTTCAAGCTCGGCAGATTAAGCCCATAATGGCTCCCATAAGGAGAAAGGATCAACAAGATCTTCTAAGGCCGTTAAATCATCCTTATCCCTATCCGTTTCTTGTACCATCTTGTGGCTGGTGAACAATGAATTTATTTCTTGGTCGTTTCCATAAAATCCAGTCATGGAAGATGCAAGTTTAGCTTGTGTTTTTAGAAGATCACCAAGCTTTGCTTGAGTGGTTTCCAGTTGTGATTGCAGTTCTGAAACTTTACTCTGCAATTGCAGCGCTACGCCTGCGCAACCGTAGACGGGATCACGCAGTCTAGCAGTCGCTTCATAAACCATGCTTGTGACTGCATCTTCTCTCTTCTCAGTCTCTAATTCCTGAAACACACGGACGAAAAATAAATAAATAAATAACACTATTAGGCCAATTCATTGAAGTTTTGGCCTGGCCTTGTCTCCACTTAAAAAAATGAAATATATTACAAATTAAAAAAATTGCTGCATAAAATCTCATACCCAAGTCGATGCTAAGTTTTCTGAAAAGAACTACGATAACTTACTCGAAGGATTTTGAGCATATTGCTGGTTCCAAATATTTTATGAGGTATTAAAAACTTCTGAGGGTTGTCCGGTGGAAAGTAGGGAGCAAGAAAACATGTTTCTCCACATTTTTTTCGTAATGCTTTGCATGCTGCGCATGGATATGCGATCTGGCTGAATTTTCTTTTTGTCTGGCCCATCAGCGTAAGCGTCAGTAAACACCAGGTATGAGCTTCTCGCAATTAAGAATGTAGCCGATCGCAACCAGAGTATTATTTGGAGGAGAGTATAAGAACGTAAATAGCGAAGAAAACAAAGGATTTTGCATAATAATGAGCTCTTCGGTGAATATATAGGAGTAACGTAGAGCCTCGGGCTGTTGACATTTGTGTCCCATCGCATGTGTCAGAATTCTCAAATCTATGATTATAACCCACCAAATTTGAAGCTTAACGCGTTTAAATTTGAATTTGAAAATTTAGTTGCATATTTTATGATTAAAATTTCGTTTTATGTTTGATTGTTGCACTCCTCTTTCAAACAAATGCAGAGTTTCCGTATGATTTGGTTAGTATTGAGAAGCGGCCTGCCCTTGCGACTGACTTTCTCTTCCACCTGAGCGTCATGGTCAAAGACGACGAGATGATTTCAGACTTGGAATTTGATTGCATATTCTCTAGACATGACAAGAGGACACCAACACGAGGAAACTTCGTTGGAATAGCAAAAAAGTAAGGGATACCACACGTGCAAAATATGAGTTCTCCGATTATCGCGATTATCGCTCTAATTCTAAATCTGACTTCACGAATGAATGTGATGAGTTTACCAACAAAACCAAAACAATCGTGACAGAAGTATGTCTACAAAAATAATGCTTTATAAATAGGTGCAATATGTAATATTTTCTTATATTATTATATTTTAAATTATTATTTAATTTTATTTATAATATATATATATATATATATATATATATATATATATATTTTTTTTTTTTTTTTTTTATTTGGTTAGTGTGAGAAACTCTTACAATCAATTTTTATGATTCTTTAGTTTGAGTAGTCTCTTCTCAACCATGATCCCTAGAGCTATGTTTATCAATAGATAATTTAATACACAACCACCACTCACACCCTCCCTTTCACACACTCACATCCTCACCCTCACACACACTCCCCCATGCCACGATTTGAACCTTAAACCTTCGAAGAAGAGCCAAAGCTCAAACCACTACTTTATATAAATTATATATTATCAAAACATAAGTTCAAATAAAAATTTAAAATTTTATAATTAATAAAATTAAAATTTGATATTCTAAAAGAGTAACTTATGTTTCAAAAGGACATTTTTAATTTAACACACTCATGGAGAAATTCTACCTAGTCATAAGAAAGAAGTAAACAAATTCTAAATAAAATGGATTCCTTACTCTAGAGATTTGTAAAAATTACATTCTCACATAAGAGAAACATTAGTAGGAATACTTTGCGAAATATTGTGTAGTACAAATTGTGTTATTTTGTATCCTAAGCAGAGTTTCTATTGTATGATTCCAAATAATTGGAAAGTTTTGATAAGAAAAAAGTAGAGAAAATATATAATTTTATCACTTTTCACACTTTTCAAATAGATATAAATATAACATAACCAATTGGTTTGATTGCAAAGGAGCTCAATAAATTAGGAATAAACTAATTCATTAAATGTATGATCTTTTATTTAAAAAAAAAGTAATTATTGATGTTTTTGACTAATATATACGAGGGTACATGGCTCATTTACGCTCTAATAATCTGAGGAATGATTTTTATTTATTTATGTAATAATATATACAAGAATAATGAATGACGTTCAAAATTGTATAAGTTAACCACCTAAAATTGTCTATATTTGTTTATCTAATTCATGATATTCTCCCCATATTAGATAAATGAAGGAATAAATATAATGATATAAACAACTAATAGATGATGAAGTAGGACACACAATAGTTTATCAATGTAACAACCCAAGTCTACTTACCTAGTTGTACCTCAAAACAAACCATGAAATTTCCAGGGTAATTTTATTTTTCATTTTCAAACAACAATTTTTTTCATAAGAGTGCTTTCAAGTTCATAGTAAATTTGTTCATCCAATAAATCAATCATATTTTTTATATATAAATAATACATGTATTTGAAACCACTTTTGGGTTTAGGACTACTACAGACAACCACCGAAGTGGATGATATTTATCAAATCCCATAGAGGTGTCATTATGTGGAATCGACTTGTCCTATTTATATACCTCTGGTTCTGGCATGTAGTCAATCCACGATTGGGGTTATCCTCTGAGGTCCATAACACCTATAGGTGATGCTTTATTTCCCCATCTCTTAGCATATGAGAACCCACGACCCAGGTGGTCGACTTAATTAAAAATTTAGCTATGCAAGGGAAAAACATACATGTCTTTGTGACTAACTGATTGTCTCCTACCCAGAGTTAGTTAGTGCCATGTCATTACCTTGACCTTGGACTTTGTCACACATAACCATTGTGACTCACAAATATTTATCCTATACCAAACATCATGGCTATACTAGCTAAGTCAAATGAACATGGAACTTATCGTAGTACTACCCGGATAGCAACCTAGAGATGGCATTCCATACCACCCCTCATTACTAGATCTGACCGAGTCCTAATACATACTAATTTTATCAGTCTACAGTTGCTCCGAGACTTACTCTTTACAATTTTCACACCTTAGTTGTATTAGGTGTATCAATATCTTACAATTTAACTTAAGACTTGGGGGTTTACTTGTATAATAAGTTATAGCTCATCCTTCTCGATGAGTTAGATCAAGAGTTTAGTTGCAGTTATAGCCAGCATTCATCACTAAGACTTTAGATAAGATCCAATAAAAGGGATTCACACACAGTTTAATCCATATCCTTGGGTGATCTAATTTAACTGACTTCATGAGGAACACATTATCTCCATCCTCACCATGGTATTGTTTTAAATATTTTTCCTATGAGGAAATCATATATATTTGTCTCTCACCATATTTTCAAACATACAGCTAAGGTTCACTAGAAATCTCTCTATATTCCATCTCTAGCCACATCTATCCCTACTTCTATACGAGTTTTATCATTATTAATTTCGAATTTTACTTCTCTAAAACTTAAGAAAGTATAATTATTCTATATCTCAACAAATTATATACAACTGAGAACATGAACCTTGTCTTAATTATTCTCATTCACCAAGGAGTTCTCAAAATAATCACAAGAGTATTCAAACTCAAGCCCATTCCATAATCACATAGACTTATATACAATTTATTATATCCTTAGCATAATTAAGGTAGCTAGTAACTTCATCACTAACTAGCTAACATATTATATGTAAAAATCAACACTCACGGTGACCGAGTGTATATTAGAATATCATATTCCCTAAGTATCTAGGTTCCAATAATTAGCATTAGTTTAATCTTTGTTAAAAGGTTAATCTTTGTATTAGCTTTGCTAATTTAGAGGTGATTGCTATTTTAGAATTGAGAGCATCTAGGAGTTAAGTTAGAGTTTGCTATTTAGTGGGTGAGTCATCTAGCTAAGTTAGGAGGATGTTCACGGGAATAAATATTTTTCCAACTATATAGTTCTATAATCTAGTTCTTCAAAGAACTATAAATTGTAACCTTTTGCAAGCAATATAATTCAATTCAAATGAGTTATTTTCTCATTTTGGTATCAGAGCATCCCAGGTTTGCTCAAAAGGATCAAAACCTATGGATAGTGTCATGAATATATCTGAAGCACACACTTGGTCAGAGAAACTCAAGTGGCCAGAACTCAACAAATTTGCAAGGAGCTAGGCATTGTGTTTGATCAGAGAATAGTGACATCAAGAGGCTTTGTCACTAGAGTGAGCTAAGAAGAGCTCGAGTAAATCATTCATATCTCATCAAGAGGACACAATAAAAATGTTAGGTAATTAGGAGCTCATTTGCTAATGTTATTAGCATTTTGAGTTTTGAAATAAAATGGTTGTATAAGGTGTAATAAAGGGTGTTTGCTTCTAAAATTTTGGGATAAATTTTATTTATGTAAAATCATAATTCAAACAAAATTTTAGATCCTTTGGATCTATATCAATCGATTTGTGTGAATATTGATTTTTTCTTCAAAAAATCCTAGATCGAGAATTGTGATAAAAATGGAAAAATTAAATGATCACATCTTTTTCACCTTTGTGAATTTTATTCTAAACTTTAGAGGGTTTTCATATTATTGTCTCAGAAATACAGAGTTTAATTTTCAAAAAAATTTGGAGCTGTATGGATTTATTTACGTGAAAAACATTGAAGTTTTCTCAAAAAACACTCTATGATCTAGAAAGGGTGAAATTAAATTGATCACATATTTCTCATTCGTGTGAATTTGATTCTATAATTTAGTGGGTTTTCAGATACGTATATCTGAACACTATAATAAAACATTCAGTTTGTTTCAATCAGTATTAGCCGATTTACAATAAATTTGGTGCTTGAGATTTTGGTAAATAAAAAAAGCATTTATTGTTCCAATCAGAGGAAGGAGGTGACTGTGAAACAAAGAAGATTTTTTGCTGCTATTTATTGCAAAAAAAAAATGTTTTAGAAGCTATCTACATTATTCCAAAGTTTTTTTGATTGACATCAATGACTGCCAATAACAACCTGTCCATTCTTAAGTTTAATGGATTGGACTGTGAGTATTAGTCTATAAATATGAAGACATTACTCATAAGCAAAGTTTTATGGGACATTGTATAAGAATACTATACTAAACCAGTAGATTATACTATTTTAAATGTAGCTGATAGAACTAATAAGAAGGATACCCAAAAGAATAACTATTTTGCTCTCTACCATCTCCAAGCAGCTTTGGAGAAAAGTATCTTTCCAAGGATTGTTTCTTGTTCAACAACCCTAGAAGCATGTGGTGCCCTGAGAGATAGCTATCAAGGGAAGAAATCAAGTGAAGAAAGTGAGGCTTCAAATTTTGAAGAGAGATTTTGAGAATCTCAAAATGTAATAATATGAAAGAGTAGGAGATTATTGTGTGAGATTCAAATCAATTATAAACAAAATGGAAACCCTTGGAGAAGATATAAAAACTAAAGTTGTTGTGAAGAAAGTGTTGAGAACACTTCTTCATAAGTGCAATCATATTGCCATTACTATTGAAGAATCTAAAGATCTTTCTACTCTAACATTTGATGCGTTAATTGGTTATTTGATGTCCCATGAAGAGAGACTCCAAGGTTCTACATCATTAAGCTTTGGAGGTGATGAAAAAGCATTCTAATCTGAATAAGGTGAGACTCATGGCAATACACAAGGAAGAGGACAAGGACGAGGACAAAGGAGAGGACAATATTCAAGAGGAAGAGGAAGAGGTAGATCAAGAGGTGGCTACCAAGAAAAAGGAAGAGGAAGAGGAGGTGATAAATCAAACAAGTCTTGTTATCATTGTGGTAAGCTTGGTCACTTTTCTAGATATTGTAGACTCAAGGCTTCTCAAGAAGGAAGAAGTAATAATTATGAAAAATATGAAGAACATGAATGAACTTCTTCCAATTTGTTCCTCAAATATGGAAAATCAGATCAAAATCTAAATGAAACTTGGATTTTGGATATTGGTGGCTGAAATAATATGAGTGGTAAATAAGATTTATTTTCTATAATGGATTCCACATACAAGTCCAAGATCAAATTGGGATATGACAAGGCACTACAAGTTGAATTCATGGGAGCCATAGAGGTTCCAACAAAAGAAGGCACAAAGAAGGTGAACAATATCTATTACACTCCTAAACTCCAACACAATTTGCTTACTATTGAATAAATCATGGAAACAAACTATAAACTTGTTTTTGAAGATGGAAAATGTGTAATTTTTGACAAAAACAATTGTAATAGTGTTGTCACAAATGTACCTATGACAAAGAATATGTTATTTCCTCTTAAGTTTGGGGAACAAGGAGGTTCTCAAATTGCTTGTGTAGCAATACCTAAGTATGCTTTGGAACTTGAGATATGGTCATCTTAATTTTTTAAGCTTGAAGTTGTTGACTTCACAAGCTATGGTGTGTGGATTACCAAAATTTGAAGAGCACAAGGAGGTGTGTGAAGGATGTGCTTTTGGAAAGAACTCAAGAATAATGTTTAGAAGAGGTCAAGCATGGAGAGCAAGTCATCCACTACAATTGGTACATTCGGACATTTGTGGTCCAATGCATACCAAAAGCTTGGGTAACAATTCTTACTTTCTTACTTTCATTGATGATTTCTCTAGAATGTGTTGGATTTATTTTTTGAAAACTAAGGATGAAGCTTTTGAATGTTTAAAGTATTTCAAAAATAATGTAGAGAATCAAAGTGAGTATGTTGTAAAAAGTTTAAGGACTGATAGAAGAGGGGATTTTTTTCTCAAATGCATTTCTCAAAATTTGTAAATATTGTGGTATCAAAAGGAAATTCACTACTTCCTACACCCCACAACAAAATGGTGTGGCTGAAAGGAAGAACCACACTATTATAGAAATGGCTAGATCAATGCTTCAAATAAAGAAACTCAGTAACATGTATTGGGTTGATGTTGTTAGGACAAGTGTTTACATTTTGAATAGGAGTCCCACTTCTAGTTTAGATGGGATAACTCCATGTGAGGGATGGTATGGCAAAAAGCAAAATGTAAAGCACTTTAAATTTTTTGGTTGTCTTGCATTTGCACACATTCCTAATGAGACAAGAAAGAAATTTGATCCCAAAAGTCTAGCATGTATTTTCATTGGGTATTGTGAGTCTTCAAAGGCATATAGACTCTACAATCCAAAAACACACAAATTTGTAATCTCAAGAGATGTAATTTTTGATGAAGGGGGAGAATGGGGTCATCAAAAATGTTTTTTTGATAATGGATCTCAATATGAAATCTCCTCTCAAGTGCAGCCCATTAACAAGAAAAATAATAGAAGTCCTCCTCCAAGTCCAAGAAAGAGTTCTACTTCAAGTACAACAAGTGCTACTCCAAGTCCTCCACAAAGACCACCAAGATCATCAAGTTCTTCTCCAATGCCAATGGAAGAAGATACACCACCAAGAGGTAAGATAACACTTTAGTACCATCCTTATTTTCAAATTATGGACAAGAATTTTCAAATAAGGTACACTAGAAGCCAAGCTAGTGCTATGAATGAAGTCTTGAAAAGACTTGAAAATTTGCAAATGTATGGTGATTAAGACTCCCAAGAGCAAATGTATTGGAGTGCAAGTGTAGACATACATTTTCAGCCATCAACAATTATACTTCCAAGTTATAAAAGAAGTTTTGTAAAAGTGATACTTTTAATCGTGAATTACTGTTATTAACAATCACAATAGTATAGACCGCATATGAATGTTCCTCCACAAAATACTTAATTCTAGGGTTTGTTTACAAAACATACTATCATTCTTAAAGTGAACAACCATGAATAAATCACATATTGTTGTGTTATTTGAAATTTTTATTTAAGTTTGCCAAGCATATTATGAATTGTATTGTCCTATCTTCCAGTTTTAGACACCTATATTCTAGTTGTAGGTTTCTATCTTTCAATTTTAGATGTCTATATCCCATTGTTGGTGCCTATATACAAATGACTAGTTTGACTACACATACCCAGTTTGATTGTGCATACTTCCTGAAAGCACGAGATTTCGGGCGAAGGAAACACTAATTATGCAATGTAAGACGAAATGTAATGCTTTAACCTTATGCACCAAAACGAAGGAAAGAGACAATTTGGAAAGGAAAGAAAGCTGTAAAGAAATCACAGCCCTCTTTATTCAAATATCTTATCCTCGGTTACATAGACGTCTCCTCCCTTTTTAGGGGCTAGGAGCGTTAAATTTGTCATTGTTACAATGTGTGATTTAGTCTTCTTCCTTCCGCGTGCCCACGATTGCAATGGGCAGGCCAAGATGATGTCGCCGCTGATGTCGATGAGTTCCTAACCTCTGCTGCTTCTCCTGCGAACAAAGAAACAACCAAGATGTCAGTAGCATCTGCCGTAAATGAAAAGTGTTTGTTCTCTAAAACTAACGAAATATGCATGTAAACATTTGCCTAAAACAGTAATTACAGTGAGTCCAAATGGCTTCAAAACTTGACAGAAGATAGGAAAAGTTACCAGAAGGCCACTGCCACTGAGACAGCTGGCCAATCTACCTTTAATTGGAATTCTTCCCTGGGCAAGACGAATTCTGACTGCAATTCGTCCCCGGGTGGGACAAATTCTTCTGTGTTGAAGAAACTGACCTGCTGCTGCTCCAATGTCGGATCCCGAGACCTGCAAAATGCTTGCAAATAGGGGGGTTATGTAATTGGGGCCATTTTGGGACGAGCTAGATGGTCGGATTATCCCAATTTGGCCTCTACCCTCGATAATTTGACCTCGACACCTGTAAGTCAGTGAAACAACAAAGTGACACAAAACATACTAGAATCTGACCAAAAGTTACAAAATTGCAGCTATGGGTTAATCAAACCTAATAACACAAAATGCAATCTAAAAAATAATCTAAAATGCTCTAAAACATAAAATAGGACTTGGGAGGTGCGGGGGTGCCCAAGTGGGCCTCCCACCGTTGGCACTTGATTTTGGAGCCAATCCACCAGGGATGGGCCCAAAACCTCTTAGGATTGGGGGGGTCGGTGAATTGGTTGGTTCAGGTGTTCATGTGTTGGATTTGGGTCAGGTTCGAGCTTCCAAAGGCCACCCAACAACCTCCCTTGCAAAAGAGATTTGTGGATGTGGGAAGGTGAACCAAAAGGGATGCAAGTGGGTCTTCAACTCGGCAGCACTTCGTTGCTTGAAAACTCCTTCTACCTGTCTATTTTGGGTGAGAAAATTCCCACATTTTATAGACCCATGGGGTCTCTTTTGGGAGGGAAGCATAAATGCCATGTGTTGGTCATAGGCGCCATGTGGCAGTCTTGTCTTCCCATGAGGGATGGGAGTCCTCCGTTGACTTGAGCTTTGATAAATGCCTTTTGTAACAGTCTTCTAACGGCCCCTCTGTCCACCTACACACGCGTGCAAGGCGAGAGTCATTAAGCGGCCGTTATGGGCTGCCACTTGGCACCATTTGTCTTTTTGCCCGTTAAGCTTAGAATTCGTCCCACCCAGGGACGGATTCAGAATTCGTCTTGGGGTGGGACGAATTCAATTTTGAATTCGTCCCTGGGTGAGACGAATACTGGGCAAAGTGTCCAAGTGTGCCAAATTGCTTCTTGACTTTACAAAATTGCTATCAAATTGGTTAAGACCACTGTTTAACCTCTGAGGGCTGCCTTAGGGGCTGTGTTTGTCAAAGCGATCAGTGTTTGCAGTCACATAATCGGATTGGTGTTGTTTTGGTGTCTACAGATTTCATCCTCACCTTCAGAAAATGTGTATAGCTCATCAAAATCTAGAGATTCTGAGACATGGAGGACTGCATCATCAGGTAGCCCTATGGTTAAAGGTTGATCCTTTTTGAAAGGATCCTTATGTAAGTTGGGCCTTGGGAGCTCCAAAATCTTGGTCTGTACCGACTCTAAGTGCTCTAGCACTTTGCATGTATCGAGAGATTTGAGTTCCTCCTCTCTGGTTGGGGGCTTATGGAGGGGTGGCCAGATGGCACCCCCCATGCCTTGGTAGGGCAGTTCATCCCGCTCTTCTTCGTGCTCTGATTCCTTAGAGGCTTCTTGATGAATTTCTATGGGTGGCTCATAAGCCTGGGTGGATGTCTAAGGAAGGCACCCGTCATTGGTTATAGGAGTGGCCTTCCGTTCATGTCTAGGAGGCGTCGGGGGTGGTGCTTCAGGAATCGAGAGAGTAGCCTCCCGCTCCTATCTAGGAAGTGTTGGGGGTAGCGTTTGATGAGGTTGTGATGACCTATCTTGCACCCAGGGGTTGTGCCTCTCATAATGTTTTGTCTTATGTGTGTGAGGGGTTGGAGTCTCCTCAGGTAGTTTATAGCGCAACTTATCTGCTTTGCGTTGCATGTATAAGTATTCTAACTCCTGACGACCTTGCTCTATGCGTAACTCATCCGCTTCGCATTGTAAGCGCTCTCTATCCAAGCGGTGTCGATACTCTATATCCTGATGACTTTGTTTAAGCCGCATGATTTGGGCTTGATGGGTGGTATGTCTGGCGATTATCGGGTTAGTTCGGTCTACCCTATTTTTCTCAGGAGGCCCGAATGTTTCTCTTATGTGTTGGCCTCGATCTTGATGATCTGAAATTTCAATGGGTCGCTTCCCTCTGTCGATGTAGGCGGCATGTACTTGAGGCCACACTGTTTGTTGTCCTCGAGGAGTGCGATGATTTTCCTCGTACTCCCTTTCATGTTGGCTCTCTTGCATAGTGTGTTGGAACAACTCATCCTTCTGGTGCTGAAGGTGTTCTTTGTTAATATAGTACAATTCCTCTAAATGTAGTCGTTCTAGTCGTTCTAGCTCAAGTTGCGTGAATTGCATTTGGTGTGCGACGTGCTTGACAGATTCTAAGATGGTTGGTCCTGTCGCCTCATGTCTAGAAGGCCTAGATGCTTCTCCTAGATATTTTTGATCGTAGTGATCCAAGATATCTATAGGTGACCTCCCTTTGTTGGGGGTAGCGGCATTCCCTCGGGGATTTGGCCTTAGTGAGTGGTCCTGATAGATAGCAGGTGCGGAGGCGTGTTGCTCCCGTGATGTGTATTGCTCTCGAGGAAGGTAGGGATATTCCTCTTGCTCTCTTTCATAAGTGAAAAATGGACGGACGAAGTTAGTTCGCCCTGCCTGAAGAGTCTTGTGCTCTGGATTTGTCCTTGTAGTCCTGACAACTAGAGGGGGTGAAGGAAGGATAGTGTAATCAATTGGTTCCTCCCATCGAACCCTATGTTGACCTAGCACTTCATCGCATAGTGACCGCTCATAGCGAGCATCTAAGGGATCTCTCCTATGACTGTACCCCTCATGGAAGGGTATGTGCTGAGTGCTTTGTTTGAGCAGGGAGTGCCCTTAGAAGAGGTGCCCCTATAGTCCCTTTCCTTTAAGGTGTGGAGGGGACTGCCTTGTGTGTTAGGTCGCAAAGGTGGTATGACCAAATCCTTGGGATTGTAATGGAGATGACTTGTTCTTCCTTGGATATTCCCCATAGCATCCGCCCGTGATTGGGCTTGGCTATGGGTGAGCACCATGACGATGTCTCTCTAAAAACCCTAAAAATTGAAATGAGTCGGATGGGGCCCAAAATTGGCGTGTGCATCCCTCTTATAGTAGATAAGACAAAAATGAAGTTTCAAGTCCTAGCTCTAAATATATTAGGAGATATTGACATCCGAACAGCTCAAAAAGTGCATAGAATTGCGTGCCCAATTTTAAAACCTAATTTCGGGGCACTAGATGATGGAATTTGGCCCCGAAAACTGAATATTTTGGGCAAATAGAATTCTAGGGAATTTATCCCACCTAACTCCCTGTAAAATTTCAAGTCAATCGGAGCTACGGTTGAGAAGTTATGGCCCCGACAAGATGCACTAAAATTTAGGGAAAAATATAAGATTTCCCATACTTTGTTGGATGGTCTTGCATCACTTATGGGCACATTTGGGATGATTTTGGGTTGACCAAAGGGTTCATGGACACCTTTGGGGCATTTTGGAGTGACCAAGCGATTACGGGAATCCTTGGAGCTTTTGGAAAAAATGACAAAATGCGTAGATTTTTTATCTTTTGTTTATGATGATTTTTCTTTTTGTTACACTAAGCAGAAATGAACACACACATATGCAAACCGTGATTATCTCTTTTAAGGATTAAATGGTGTGTCCTAAACTGGTTTAGTGCATTTTGGTGTTTTGTTTTGTTTTTGTAGGTTTTGAAGGACGTTTAAATGCATAATGTAGGCTCTTATAACTCCCAAAAGGTCGCCCCTTCAATATACCAACCAGGCCGATATACCAACCTCTCTATATACCCGCCCTTACGAGAGGGAGACTATAGGTAAGTGAGAGCAAAAGGTACATGGTACATAGGCGATACGGAAGGGGGATTGTCCTATTAATGGCACCTACCATAGAAAACTTATCCTCGTGCGCATGGGAATCACCCTAGCGACACTCGGTCTGTCTTCGTCAGGATTTATGCCTAACAACAGTTGACAATCGGGAAATGGATGCAAATCAAGCCAAGGTGGTGATAAAATCCACCAATGGTCTTGATCAAGGGCTGGGGTCTTACGACCAGCTCCTTGGTTTAAAATTATTTCGTGATGTGTGTGGGATTCGTTTTATTCACAAAAAATGAAACAAGCATACATGACTTTTCTTATGCAATGCAGGACAAGATGAAAACAATCAAAGGAACAGAAACAGAAACAAAAAAAAATATAACAGAGATCATGAAAATCCCTACCTCTTCTCTGCCTGCTCCTGTTGTCTCTGAATTTTTGCTCTGAAAATCTGCAGGCGAGGAATTCGTCCCTCCGGGAGGCGGATTGCAGAACGGATTCGTCCCTCCTAGAGACGAATTTGAATTCGTCCCAGGGTCAAACGAATTGCAGAACAGAATTCGTCCCTGCCAGAGACGAATAGCAGTCTGCAACAAAAAAAATGTACCTGTCAAGCACAAAACACAAAAATTTGATTAGTTTTCATGATTTTAAAAACTAGGGAACAGGGTCCCACCGTGATCGCCACTGAAAGCACGAGATTCCGGGCAAAGGAAACACTGATTTATGTAATGTAAGACGAAATATAATGCTTTAACCTTATGCACCAAAACAAAGGAAAGAGACAATTTGGAAAGGAGATAAAAGATGTAAAGAAATCACAGCCCTCTTTATTCAAATATCTTATCCTTGGTTACATAGACGTCTCCTCCCTTTTTAGGGGCTAGGAGCGTTAAATTTGTCTTTGTTACAATGTGCGATTTAGTCTTCCTCCTTCCGCGTGCCCATGATTGTAATGGGCGGGCCAAGATGATGTCGTTGCTGATGTCGATGAGTTCCTAACCTCCACTGCTTCTCCTGTGAACAAATAAACAACCAAGATGTCAGTAGCATCTGTCGCAAATGAAAAGTGTTTGTTCTCTAAAACTAACGAAATATGCATGTAAACATTTGCTTGAAACAGTAATTACAGTGAGTCCAAATGGCTTCAAAACTTGACAGAAGATAGGAAAAGTTACCAGAAGGCCACTGCCACTGAGACAGCTGACCAATCTACCTTCAAATGGAATTCGTCCCTGGGCAGGATGAATTCTGACTGCAATTCGTCCCTGGGTGGGACGAATTCTTCTGTGTTGGGGAAACCGACCTGCTGCTGCTCAAATGTCGGATCTCGAGACCTGCAAAACACCTGCAAACATGGGGGTTATGTAATTGGGGCCATTTTAGGATGACCCAGATGGTCGGATTCTCCCAATTTGGCCTCCACCTTCGGTAATTTGACCTCGAAACCTGCAAGTCAGCGAAACAACAAAGCAACACAAAACATACTAGAATCTGACCAAAAGTTACAAAATTGTAGCTATGGGTTAATCAAACCTAATAACACAAAATGCAATCTGAAAAGTAATCTAAAGTGCTCTAAAACTTAAAATAGGACTTGGGAGGTGCGGGGGTGCCCAAGTGGGCCTCCCACCGTTGGCACTTGATTTTGGAGCCAATCCACCAGGGATGGGCCCAAAACCTCTTAGGATTGGTGGGTCGGCGAATTGGTTGGTTCAGGTGTCCATGCGTTGGGTTTGGGTCCGGTTCGAGCTTCCAAAGGCCACCCAAAAACCTCCCTTGCAAAAGAGATTGGTGGATGTAGGAAGGTGAACCAAAAGGGATGCAAATGGGTCTTCAACTCGGCAGCACTTCGTTGCTTGAAAACTCCTTCAACCTGTCTATTTTGGGTGAGAAAAGTCCCACCTTTTATAGACCCAAGGGGTCTCTTTTGGGAGGGAAGCACAAATGCCATGTGGTGGTCATAGGCGCCATGTGGCAGTCTTGTCTTCCCATGAGGGAGGGGAGTCCTCCATTGACTTGAGCTTTGATAAATGCCTTTTGTGACAGTCTTCTAACGGCCCCTCTGTCCACCTACACACGCGTGCAAGGCGGGAGTCATTAAGCGAGCTGTTGCAGGCTGCCACTTGGCACCATTTGTCTTTTTGCCCGTTAAGCTTAGAATTCATCCCACCCAGGGACGGATTCAGAATTCGTCCTAGGGTGGGACAGATTCTATTTTGAATTCATCCCTGGGTGAGACGAATACTGGGCAAAGTGTCTAAGTGTGCCAAATTGCTTCTTGACCTCACAAAATTGCTATGAAAGTGGTTAAGACCACTGTTTAACCTCTGAGGGCTGCCCTGGGGGCTGTGTTTGTCAAAGCGATCAGTGTTTGCAGTCACATAATTGGATTGGTGCTGTTTTGGTGTCTACACTTCCTAGTTTCACTATGCCTATCTTCCTGGTCAAAGCATGGAGACTTTTTGACTAAATATCTTTGTAGTTTTCAATGACAAAGAATATTTTAATATATATTTTTAATATCCCATGACTTTTATTTTTATTGTTTGGTCTTCTCTTTTGTGAGTTGCCTAGATCTTTGTGCATGTAAAATCTTATGAATCTAGATAGATGATCGAGAATATTTGTATAAGTAAACAAGTAGGTAAGAAGATATGTTTTTAGTCTTGCCATAATAAATCCATGTGGAAAACCTCAAGACTTGGGTGATAGAGAAATTTTTGACAGCATGGTAGTGTCAGCGAGTTGGTGCAATACCAATAGTCTTAAAGGGGTTTGTAGTGTAAAATGTAGTGCTCGTTGTACAAAGACTTAAAACCACTGGCACTAAGAAAAAATATTTTGTTTGCATGGTTGGGTGCTCAGAAGACTAGAAAAACCTACATGTAGTTTTAATTACTACCATTTACTAGTTTTAAATTTTAATTGTAAGTTATGTGCTCTATTTAATAGTGTTAAGTGCACATTGTAAACTTGGTTTTTGGTCCTCGATCCTATTTGGGCTTGGTATTTTTGCCCTGGATGAGTGTTTCACTACCATCATGAGCCAACATTGTAACACTATGGATGTTTGAGAGAATTTCATGAGCTCAAACCTAACTTACCTCATGCAGTTGTTGTGGCATCTGTGTTCTTTTCGTATATGTTGCACTGCGTTGGTGGATTTAATGTAGAGATAATTTCATCTGTGCATATTTAACTTGGGAGATATTTTCATTTCTTTTGACAAACCTTACCTCCTACAATTTTTTGTGGCATCTATGTTATGTTACCCATCCTATTCCCCATGCAACTATGGTGAAGGACTCACAATTTTTATTTTTGGTGCAATCACCTCTTTTTATTTTTATTTATGTGTTTGTTTGTCATTGCATTTTTTCATTATTTTCTCCTTGTCCTCAATGAGCTTAACAGTTTATTTTAATAGTTTTTTATTTTTTGTTTAGGTTGTTTGTAAGTTTTTTAATTTTTGTTTAGATTAGTTTTTATTTTCTTGTGAGTTTTTAAATATTTCTAATTTTGTTTGTTTTTAGTTTAGTTTAATAGTTTATGTTTTTTTAGCAAGTTTAATTGAATAGTTTTTGTTTTTATTTTATTTTAGGTTTAGTTGAAATGTTTTTTTCCTTTTTTTTGGCAAGTAAGTGCAGTATTTATTTTTCCATGTTTGTAGTTTTTATTTTTTTGTTTTGAGAGTCAACTCTCTCCGAATGTTTTTCCTTCTTGGGTAGTTCCACAAAAGAGGGAAATTCTCATGTTGATGTTGTGCGCAAGTGCAAGTGTAGACATACATTTTCAGCCATCAACAATTATACTTCCAAGTTATAAAATAAGGTTTGTAAAAGTGATAATTTTAATCGTGAATTACTCTTATTAACAATCACAGTAGGATATACCGCATGTGAATGTTCCTACACAAAATACTTAATTCTAGGGTTTGTTTACAAAACATACTATCATTATTAAAGTGAACAACCATGAATAAAGCACATATTGTTGTGTTATTTTAACTTTGTATTTAAGTTTTCCAAGAATATTATGAATTGTATTGTCCTATCTTCCCGTTTTAGACACATATCTTCTAGTTGCAGGTTCCTATATTTCAATTTTAGGTGTATATATCCCATTGTTGGTGTCTATATCCGGTTGACTAGTTTGACTATACATACCCAGTTTCATTATGCATACTTCCTAGTTTAACTATGCCTATCTTCCTGGTCAAAGCATGGAGAATTTTTGACTAAATATCTTTGTAGTTTTCAATGACAAAGAATAATTTATTATATATTTTTAATATCCCATGACTTTTATTTTTATTATTTAGTCTTCTCTTTTTGTGATTTGTCTAGATATTCATGAATGTAAAATCTTACGGATCTAGATAGATGATCTAGAAAATTTGTATAAGTAAACAAGTAGGTAAGAAGATATGTGTGTAGTCTTGCCATAATAAATCCATGTGGAAAAACTTAAGACCTGGGTGATAGAAAATTTTTTGACAGCATGGTAGTGTCAACGAGTTGGAGCAATATCAATAGTATTTAAGGGGTTTGTAGTATAAAATGCAGTGTTGGTCGTACGAAGACTTAAAACCACTGTTATTGAGAAAAAAATATTTTGTTTGCATGGTTGGGTGGTCAGAAGACTAGAAAAACATATATGTAGTTTTAATTACTACCATTTGCTAGTTTTAAATTTTAATTGTAAGTTATGTTCTTTATTTAAAAGTGTTACGTGCACATTGCAAACTTGTTTTTTGGTCCTCGAGCCTATTTGGGCTTTGGGATTTTGGCACTGGCTGAGTGTTTCACTACCATATTGAGCCAACATTGTAACACTATGGATGTTTGAGAGAATATCATGAGCTCAAACCTACCTTACCTCCTACAATTGTTGTGGCATTTGTGTTCTTTTCGTATGTGTTGCATTGTGTGGGTGGATTTAATGTAGAGATGGTTTCATTTGTGTATATTTAACTTGGGAGAGATTTTCATTGATTTTGATCAACCTTACCTCCTACAATTTTTTGTGGCATCTATGTTATGTTACCAATCATATTCTCCATGCGATTGTGGTTAATCACTCACCATTTTTAGTTTTGGTGCAATCACGTCTTTTTATTTTTATTTCTGTGTTTGTTTGCCATTGCATTTTTTCTTCCTTTTGTACTTTTCCGCAGTGAGTTTAACAGTTTGTTTTAATAGTTTTTTTTTTTTTTAAGTTGTTTGTAAGTTTTTTAATTTTTGTTTAGATTAGTTTTTATTTTCGTGTGATTTTTAAATATTTCTATTTTTTTTTTGTTTTTATGTAATTTTAATAGTTTATATTTTTTTCTAGGTGTTGTAGGTGAGTTGGAGAGGAGAGGGCAATCCTCCAAAGGAGGTCCCAGGTTCGAATATCCACCCTACCAAAAAGCTAAATTGGGTACCCAAAATCCAATTGATAATGTTGGTGCAGGCAAGGCTGGGTGCAACTCCCAGGTGACTTTGACGGTGTAAAACCTCCTGTTCGTGGTCTCTCGGACCAAGGGGGGCCCACAAGGGATTTTTCGATTTAAAAAAAAAAAATAGTTTAAGTTGTTTTTAGCAAGTTTAATTTAATAGTTTTTATTTATTTATTTATTTTAGGTTTAGTTGTGTTTTTTTTCTTTTTTTTTGGCAAGTGTAGTTTTTATTTTTCTATGTTTGTAGTTTTTATTATTATTTTTTTAGATTTGGCTCTTTCCGAAGGTTTTTCCATCTTGGGTAGTCCCACAGAAGATGGAAATTCCCATGTTGATGTTGTGCACAAGTGCAAGTGTAGACCTACATTTTCCGCCATAAATAATTATACTTCCAAGTCATCAAAGAAGGTTTGTAAAAGTGATATTTTTAAACATGAATTACTCTTATTAACAATCACAGCATGACAAACCACATATGAATGTTCCTCCACAAAATACTTAATTCTACGGTTTGTTTACAAAACATACTATCATTCTTAAAGTGAACAACCATGAATAAAGCACATAATGTTGTGTTATTTGAACTTTTTATTTAAGTTTCCCAAGCATATTATGAATTGTATTGTCCTATCTTCCAGTTTTATGCACCTATCTTCTAGTTCCAGGTGTCTATCTTTCAATTTTAGATGTTTATATCCCATTGTTGGTACCTATATCCAGTTGACTAGTTTGACTACATATACCTAGTTTGATTGTGCATACTTCCTAGTTTCACTATGCCTATCTTTCTGGTCAAAGCATGGAGACTTTTTGACTAAATATATTTGTAGTTTACAATGACAAATAATAATTTAATATAAATTTTCAATATCCCATGACTTTTATTTTTATTGTTTAGTCTTATATTTTGTGAGTTGTCTAGATATTCGTGCATGTAAAATCTTACAGATCTAGATAGACGATCGATAAGATTTGTATAAGTAAACAAGTAGGTAAGAAGATATGTGTGTAGTCTTGCTATAATAAATTCATATGGAAAAAATTAAAACCTAGGTGACAAAGAAATTTTTGACGGCATGGTAGTGTGAGTGAGTTGGTGCAATATCAATAGTCTTAAAGGGGTTTGCATTATAAAATGCAGTGTTGGTTGTATGAAGACCTAAAACCACTAGTATTAAGGGAAAAATAATTTGTTTGCATGGCTGGGTGGTCAGAAGACTAGAAAAACCTACATGTAGTTTTAATTACTACCATTTACTAGTTTTAAATTTTAATTGTAAGTTATGTGCTTTATTTAATAGTGTTATGTGCACATTGCAAACTTGTTTTTTGGTCCTCAATCATATTTGGGCTTGGGATTTTGGCACTTTCTGAGTGTTTCACTACCATCTTGAGCCAACATTGTAACACTATGGATGTTTGAGAGAATTTCATGAGCTCAAACCTACCTTACCTCCTGTAGTTGTTGTGGCATCTGTGTTATTTTTGTATGTGTTGCACTGCGTGGGTGGATTTAATGTAGATATGGTTGCATCTGTGTATATTTAGCTTGGAAGATATTTTCATTTATTTTGACCAACCTTACCTCCTATAGTTTGTTGTGGCATCTATGTTATGTTACCAATCCTATTTCCCATGCAACTGTGGTGAATCACTCACCATTTTTAATTTTTATGCAATCACCTATTTTTCTTTTTATATCTGTGTTTGTTTGCCATTGCATTTTTTTTCCTTTTCTCCTTGTCCTCAGTGAGTTTGAAAATTTATTTTAATTATTTTTTTTTTTTTTAAGTTGTTCTTAAGTTTTTTAATTTTTGTTTAGATTAGTTTTTATTTTCGTGTGAGTTTTTAAATATTTATAATTTTATTTGTTTTTATTTCAGTTTAATAGTTTATGTTTTTTTAGCAAGTTTAATTTAATAGTTTTTATTTTTATTTAATTTTAGGTTTAGTTGAATTTTTTTTTTTTTTGGCAAGTGCAGTATTTATTTTTCCATGTTTGTAGTTTTTATTTTTTTCTTTTGAGATTCGGCTCTCTACAAAGGTTTTTCCATCTTGGGTAGTCCCACACAAGAGGAAAATTCCCATGTTTAATTGTGCACAATTGCAAGTGTAGACATACATTTTCAGCCATCAACAATTATACTTCCATGTTATAAAAGAAGGTTTGTAAAAGTGTTACTTTTAATCGTGAATTACTCTAATTAACAATCACAGTAGGATAGACCAAATATGAATGTTCCTCCACAAAATACTTAATTCTACGGTTTGTTTACAAAACATACTATCATTCTTAAAGTGAACAACCATGAATAAACCACATATTGTTGTGTTATTTCTACTTTTTATTTAAGTTTGCCAAGCATATTATGAATTATATTGTCCTATATTCCAGATTTAGACACCTATGTTCTAGTTTCAGATTCCTAAATTTCAATTTTAGATGTCTATATCCCATTTTTGGTGCCTATATCCAGTTGACTAGTTTGACTACACATACCAAGTTTGATTGTGCATACTTCCTTGTTTCACTATGCCTATCTTCTTGGTCAAAGCATGGAGACTTTTTGACTAAATATCTTTGTAGTTTTCAATGACAAAGAATAATTTAATATATATTTTTAATATCCCATGACTTTTATTTTAATTTTTTAGTCTTCTCTTTTGTGATTTGTGTAGATCTTCGTGCATGTAAATCTTACGGATCTAGATAGACGAACAAAAATATTTGTATAAGTAAACAAGTAGGTAAGAAGATATGTGTGTAGTATTTCCATAATAAATTCATGTGGAAAAACTTAAGACCTAGGTGAAAGAAAAAAATTTGACACCATGGTAGTGTGAGCGAATTGGTGCAATACCAATAGTCTTAAATGGGTTTGCAGTATAAAATGCAGTGTTGGTTGTACGAAGACTTAAAGCCACTAGCATTGAGGAAAAAATATTTTGTTTGCATGGCTGGGTGGTCAGAAGACTAGAAAAACTTACATTTAGTTTTAATTACTACCATTTACTAGTTTTAAATTTTAATTGTAAGGTATGTGCTCTATTTAATAGTGTTACATGCATATTGAAAACTTAGTTTTTGGTCCTTGAGCCTATTTGAGCTAGGGATTTTTGAACGGATTGAGTGTTTCACTATCATCTTGAGCCAACATTGTAACAATGTGGATGTTTGAGAGAATGTCATGAGCTCAAATCTATCTTACCTCCTACAGTTGTTTTGGCATCTATGTTCTTTTCGTATGTGTTGCACTCCGTGGGTGGATTTAATGTAGATATGGTTGTAACTATGTATATTTAACTTGGGAGAGGTTTTCATTTATTTTGATCAACCTTACCTCCTACAGTTTGTTGTGGCATCTATGTTATGTTCCCAATCCTATTACCCATACGACTGTGGTGAATCACTCATAATTTTTAATTTTGGTGCAATCACCTCTTTTTATTTTTATTTCTGTGTTTGTTTACCATTTTATTTTTTCTTCCTTTTCTCCTTGTCCTTAGTGAGTTTAACAGTTTTTTTTAATAGTTTTTTTTATTTTTTTGTTTAAGTTGTTCATAAGTTTTTTAATTTTAGTTTAGATTAGTTTTTATTTTCATGTGAGTTTTTAAATATTTCTAATTTTGTTTGTTTTTATGTAAGTTCAATAGTTTATGTTTTTTTTAGCAAGTTTAATTTAATAGTTTTTATTTTTATTTTATTTTAGGTTTAGTTTTAGTGTTTTTTTTCTTTTTGTTTGGCAAGTGTAGTATTTATTTTTCTATGTTTGTAGTTTTTATTTTTTTGTTTTGAGATTCGGCTCTCTCCGAAGGTTCTTCCATCTTGGGTAGTCCCACACAAGATGGAAATTCCCATGTTGATGTTGTGTGCAAGTGCAAGTGTAGACATACACTTTCAACCATCAACAATTATACTTCCAAGTTATAAAAGAAGATTTTTTAAAAGTGATGCTTTTAATCGTGAATTACTATTATTAACAATCACAGTAGGATAGACTGCATACGAATGTTCCTCCACAAAATACTTAATTATATGGTTTGTTTATAAAACATACTATCATTCTTAAAGTGAACAACCATGAATAAAGCACATATTGTTGTGTTATTTGAAATTTTTATTTAAGTTTGCCAAGCATTTTATGAATTGTATTGTCCTATCTTCTAGTTTTAGACACCTATATTCCAGTTGTAGGTTTCTATATTTCAATTTTAGGTGTCTATATCCCACTGTTGGTGCCTATATCTAGTTGACTAGTTTGACTACACATACCCAGTTTGATTGTGCATACTTCCTAGTTTCACTATGCCTATCTTCCCGGTCAAAGCATGGAGACTTTTTTACTAAATATATTTCTAGTTTTCAATGACAAAGAATTATTTAATATATATTTTTAATATCCCACCACATTTATTTTTATTATTTAGTCTTCACTTTTGTGAGTTGTCTAGATCTTCGTGAATGTAAAATCTTAAAGATCTAGATAGACGATCGAGAATATTTGTATAAGTAAACAAGTACGTAAGAAGATTTGTGTGTAGTTTTGCCATAATAAATCAATGTGGAAAAACTTAAGACCTGGGTGAGAAATAAATTTTTGACAGCATGGTAGTGTCAGCGAGTTGGTGCAATACCAATAGTCTTAAAGGGGTTTGCAGTGTTGGTTATACGAAGACTTAAAAAAACTAGCATTGAGGAAAAAATATATTTTTTGCATTGATCGGTGGTCAAAAGACTAGAAAAACCTCCATGTAGTTTTAATTACTATCATTTACTAGTTTTAAATTTTAACTGTAAGTTGTGTGCTCTATTTAATAGTGTTACGTGCACATTGCAAACTTGGTTTTTGGTCCTCGAACCTATTTAGGCTTGGGATTTTGGCATTGGCTGAGTGTTTCACTACCTTCTTGAGCCAACATTGTAACACTCTATATGTTTGAGAGAATGTCATGAGCTCAAACCTACCATACCTCCTGCAGTTGTTGTGGCATCTATGTTCTTTTTGTATGTCTTGCACTGCATTGGTGGATTTAATGTAGAGATGGTTGCATCTATGTATATTTATCTTGAGAGATATTTTCATTAATTTTGACCAATATTACCTTGTATAGTTTGTTGTGGCATCTATATTATCTTCTCCATCCTATTCCCCATGCGATTGTGGTGAATCACTCACTATTTTTAATTTTGGTGCAATCACCTCTTTTTATTTTTATTTCTATGTTTGTTTGCCATTGCATTTTTTATTCCTTTTCTCCTTGTCCTCAATGAGTTTAACAGTTTATTTTAATAGTTTTTTTATTTTTTGTTTAGGTTGTTTATAAGTTTTTAAATTTTTGTTTAGTTTAGTTTTTATTTTCCTGTGAGTTTTTAAATATTTCTAATTTTATTTAATTTTATTTTAGTTTAATAGTTTATGTTTTTGTAGCAAGTTTAATTTAATAGTTTTTATTTTTATTTTATTTTAGGTTTAGTTGAAGTGTTTTTTTTTTGGGCAAGTAAGTGCAGTATTTATTTTTCCATGTTTGTAGTTTTTATTTTTTTGTTTTGAGAGTCAGCTCTCTCCGAATATTTTTCCTTCTTAGGTAGTTCCACACAAGAGGGAAATTCTCATGTTGATGTTGTGTGCAAGTGCAAGTGTAGACATACATTTTCAGCCATCAACAATTATACTTCCAAGTTATAAAATAAGGTTTGTAAAAGTGATAATTTTAATCGTGAATTACTCTTATTAACAATCACAGTAGGATATACCGCATATGAATGTTCCTACACAAAATACTTAATTCTAGGGTTTGTTTACAAAGCATACTATCATTATTAAAGTGAACAACCATGAATAAAGCACATATTGTTGTGTTATTTGAACTTTGTATTTAAGTTTGCCAAGAATATAATGAATTGCATTGTCCTATATTCCCATTTTAGACACCTATCTTCTAGTTGCAGGTTCCTATATTTCAATTTTAGGTGTCTATATCCCATTGTTGGTGTCTATATCCAGTTGACTAGTTTGACTATACATACCCAGTTTGATTGTACAGACTTCCTAGTTTAACTATGCCTATCTTCCTAGTGAGAATTTTTGACTAAATATCTTTGTAGTTTTCAATGAAAAAGAATAATTTATTATATATTTTTAATATCCCATGACTTTTATTTTTATTGTTTAGTCTTCTCTTTTGTGATTTGTCTAGATATTCATGAATGTAAAATCTTATGGATCTAGATAGACGATCTAGAAGATTTGTATAAGTAAACAAGTAGGTAAGAAGATATGTGTGTAGTCTTGCCATAATAAATCCATGTGGAAAAAATTAACACCTGGGTGATAGAGAAATTTTTGGCAGCATGGTAGTGTCAGCGAGTTGGTGCAATATCAATATTCATAAAGGGGTTTGTACTATAAAATGCAGTGTTGGTCATACGAAGACTTAAAACCACTGGTATTGAGAAAAAAATATTTTGTTTGCATGGTTGGGTGGTCAGAAGACTAGAAAAACCTATATGTAGTTTTAATTACTACCATTTACTAGTTTTAAATTTTAATTGAATGTTATGTGCTTTATTTAAAAGTGTTACGTGCACATTGCAAATTTATTTTTTGGTCCTCGAGCCTATTTGGGCTTGGGATTTTGGCACTGGATGAGTGTTTCACTACCATATTGATCCAACATTGTAACACTATGGATGTTTGAGAGAATATCATGAGCTCAAACCTACCTTACCCCCTGCAATTGTTGTGGCTTTTGTGTTCTTTTCATATGTGTTGCATTATGTGGGTGGATTTAATGTAGAGATGGTTTCATTTGTGTATATTTAACTTGGGAGAGATTTTCATTGATTTTGATCAACCTTTCCTCCTAAAATTTGTTGTGGCATCTATGTTATGTTACCAATCCTATTGCCCATGCGATTGTGGTTAATCACTCACCATTTTCAATTTCGGTGCAATCACCTCTTTTTATTTTTATTTCTATTTTTGTTTGCGATTGCATTTTTTCTTCCTTTTGTCCTTATCCGTAGTGAGTTTAACAATTTATTTTAATAGTTTTTTTTTTTGTTTAAGTTGCTCATAAGTTTTTTAATTTTTGTTTAGATTAGTTTTTATTTTCGTGTGAGTTTTTAAATATTTCTAATTTTGTTTGTTTTTATGTAATTTTAATAGTTTATGTTTTTCTCTAGGTGTTGTAGGTGATTTGGAGAGGAGAGGGCAATCCTCCAAGGGAGGTCCCATGTTCGAATATCCACCCTACCAAAAAGTTGAATTGGGTACCCAAAATCCAATTGATAATGTTAGTGCGGGCAGGGTCGGGTGCGACTCCCGGGTGACTTTGACAGTGTAGAACCTCCTGTTCGTGGTCTCTCGGACCAAGGTGACCGCACAAGGGATTTTTTGCTTGAAAAAAAAAATAGTTTAAGTTTTTTTTAGCAAGTTTAATTTAATAGTTTTTATTTATTTATTTATTTTAGGTTTAGTTGTGTTTTTTTTCTTTTTTTTTGGCAAGTAAGTGTAGTTTTTATTTTTCTATGTTTGTAGTTTTTATTATTTTTTTTTGATAGTTGGCTCTCTCCGAAGGTTTTTCCATCGTGGGTAGTCCCACAGAAGATGGAAATTCCCATGTTGATGTTGTGCACAAGTGCAAGTGTAGACATACATTTTCAGCCATAAACAATTATACTTCCAAGTCATCAAAGAAGGTTTGTAAAAGTGATACTTTTAATCGTGAATTACTCTTATTAACAATCACAGCAGGATAGACCACATATGAATGTTCCTCCACAAAATACTTAATTCTACGGTTTGTTTACAAAACATACTATTATTCTTAAAGTGAACAACAATGAATAAAGCACATATTGTTGTGTTATTTGAACTTTTTATTTAAGTTTCCCAAGCATATTATGAATTGTATTGTCCTATCTTCCAGTTTTATACACCTATATTCTAGTTCCAGGTTTCTATCTTTCAATTTTAGATGTCTATATCCCATTTGTTGGTACCTATATCTAGTTGACTAATTTGACTACACATACCTAGTTTGATTGTGCATACTTCCTAGTTTCACTATGCCTATCTTTCTGGTCAAAGCATTGAGACTTTTTGACTAAATATATTTGTAGTTTACAATGACAAAGAATAATTTAATATATTTTTTCATATTCCAATGACTTTTATTTTTATTGTTTAGTCTTCTATTTTTTGAGTTGTCTAGATATTCGTGCATGTAAAATCTTACAGATATAGATAGACGATCGATAAGATTTGTGTAAGTAAACAAGTAGGTAAGAAGATATGTGTGTAGTCTTGCTATAATAAATTTATATGGAAAAACTTAAAACCTGGGTGACAAAGAAATTTTTGACAGCATGGTAGTGTCAGCGAGTTGGTGCAATATCAATAGTCTTAAAGGAGTTTGCATTATAAAATGTAGTGTTGGTTGTACGAAGACTTAAAACCACTGGTATTAAGGAAAAAATATTTTGTTTGCATGGCTGGGTGGTCAGAAGACTAGAAAAACCTACATGTAGTTTTAATTACTACCATTTACTAGTTTTAAATTTTAATTGTAAGTTATGTGCTTTATTTAATAGTGTTATGTGCACATTGCAAACTTGTTTTTTGGTCCTCGATCCTATTTGGGCTTGGGATTTTTGCACTGGCTGAGTGTTTCACTACCATATTGAGCCAACATTGTAACACTATGGATGTTTGAGAGAATGTCATGAGCTCAAACCTACCTTACCTCCTGTAGTTGTTGTGGCATCTGTGTTATTTTTGTATGTGTTGCACTACGTGGGTGGATTTAATGTAGAGATGGTTGCATCTGTGTATATTTATCCTCGGAGACATTTTCATTGATTTTGACCAACCTTACCTCCTATAGTTTGTTGTGGCATCTATGTTATGTTACCAATCCTATTCCCCATGCAACTGTGGTGAATCACTCACCATTTTTTATTTTTATGCAACCAGCTCTTTTTATTTTTATATTTGTGTTTGTTTGCCATTGCATTCTTTTTTCCTTTTCTCCTTGTCCTTAGTGACTTTGAAAACTTATTTTAATTGTTTTTTTTTTTGTTGTTTAAGTTGTTCTTAAGTTTTTTAATTTTTGTTTAGATTAGTTTTTATTTTCATGTGAGTTTTTAAATATTCATAATTTTATTTGTTTTTATTTCAGTTTAATAGTTTATGTTTTTTTAGCAAGTTTAATTAAATAGTTTTAATTTTTATTTCATTTTAGGTTTAGTTGAAGTATTTTTTTTTTTGGAAAGTAAGTGCAGTATTTATTTTTCCATGTTTGTAGTTTTTATTTTTTTGTTTTGAGATTCGGCTCTCTACAAAGTTTTTTCCATCTTGGGTAGTCCCACACAAGAGGAAAATTCCCATGTTTAATTGTGCACAAGTGCAAGTGTAGACATACATTTTCAGCCATAAACAATTATACGTCCATGTTATAAAAGAAGGTTTGTAAAAATGATACTTTTAATCGTGAATTACTCTAATTAACAATCACAGTAGGATAGACCGTATATGAATGTTCCTCTGCAAAATACTTAATTCAACGGTTTGTTTACAAAATATACTATCATTCTTAAAGTGAAAAACCATGAATAAACCACATATTGTTGTGTTATTCAAACTTTTTATTTAAGTTTGCCAAGCATATTATGAATTGTATTGTCCTATCTTCCCATTTTAGTCACCTATCTTCTAGTTGCAGGTTCCTATCTTTCAATTTTCGGTGTCTATATCCCATTGTTGGTGCCTATATCCAATTGACTAGTTTGACTACACATACCCAGTTTGATTGTGCATACTTCCTAGTTTCATAATGCCTATCTTCCTGGTCAAAGCATAGAGACTTTTTGACTAAATATCTTTGTAGTTTTCAATGACAAAGAATAATTTAATATATATTTTTAATATCCCATGAATTTTATTTTAATTGTTTAGTCTTCTCTTTTGTGATTTGTCTAGATCTTCGTGCATGTAAAATCTTACGGATCTAGATAGATGATCAAGAAGATTTGTATAAGTAAACAAATAGGTAAGAAGATATGTGTGTAGTATTTACATAATAAATTAATGTGGAAAAACTTAAGACCTGGGTGACAGAGAAATTTTTGACAGCCTGGTAGTGTCATCGAATTGGTGCAATACCAATAGTCTTAAAGGGGTTTGCAGTATAAAATGCAGTGTTGTTTGTATGAAGACTTAAAACCACTAGCATTGAGGAAAAAATATTTTGTTTGCATGGTTGGGTGGTCAGAAGACTATAAAAACTTACATTTAGTTTTAATTACTACCATTTACTAGTTTTAAATTTTAATTGTAAGGTATGTGCTCTATTTAATAGTGTTACGTGCACATTGGAAACTTAGTTTTTGGTCCTTGAGCCTATTTGATCTTGGGATTTTGGAACTGATTGAGTGTTTCACTATCATCTTGAGCAAACATTGTAACACTCTGGATGTTTGAGAGAATGTCATGAGCTCAAATCTACCTTACCTCCTACAGTTGTTTTGGCATCTATGTTATTTTCGTATGTATTGCACTCCGTGGGTGGATTTAATGTAGATATGGTTGCACCTATGTATATTTAACTTGGGAGAGGTTTTCATTTTTTTTGACCAACCTTACCTCCTACAGTTTGTTGTGGCATCTATGTTATGTTCCCAATCCTATTCCCCATTCGACTATGGTGAATCACTCATCATTTTTAATTTTGGTGCAATCACCTCTTTTTATTTTTATTTCTGTGTTTGTTTACCATTTTATTTTTTCTTCCTTTTCTCCTTTTCCTTAGTGAGTTTAACAGTTTATTTTAATAGTTTTTTTATTTTTTTGTTTAAGTTGTTCATAAGTTTTTTAATTTTAGTTTAGATTAGTTTTTATTTTCATGTGAGTTTTTAAATATTTCTAATTTTATTTTTTTTTATGTAAGTTTAATAGTTTATGTTTTTTTTTAGCAAATTAATTTAATAGTTTTATTTTTATTTTATTTTAGGTTTAGTTTTAGTATTTTTTTTCTTTTTTTTTGGCAAGTGTAGTATTTATTTTTCTATGTTTGTAGTTTTTATTTTTTTGTTTTGAGGTTCGGCTCTCTCCGAAGGTTCTTCCATCTTGGGTAGTCCCACACAAGAGGGAAATTCCCATGTTTATGTTGTGCGCAAGTGCAAGTGTAGACATACACTTTCAGCCATCAACAATTATACTTCCAAGTTATAAAAGAATGTTTTTTAAAAGTGATGCTTTTAATCGTGAATTACTCTTATTAACAATCACAGTAGGATAGACCGCATACAAATGTTCCTCCACAAAATACTTAATTATATGGTTTGTTTATAAAACATACTATCATTCTTAAAGTGAACAACCATGAATAAAGCACATATTGTTGTGTTATTTGAAATTTTTATTTAAGTTTGCCAATCATTTTATGGATTGTATTGTCCTATCTTCTAGTTTTAGACACCTACATTCCAGTTGCAGGTTTCTATATTTCAATTTTAGGTGTCTATATCCCACTGTTGGTGCCTATATCCAGTTGACTAGTTTGACTACACATACCCAGTTTGATTGTGCATACTTCCTAGTTTCACTATGTCTATCTTCCCGGTCAAAGCATGGAGACTTTTTGACTAAATATATTTGTAGTTTTCAATGACAAAGAATTATTTAATATATATTTTTAATATCCCACGATATTTATTTTTATTATTTAGTCTTCTTTTTGTGAGTTGTCTACATCTTCATGAATGTAAAATCCTACGGATCTAGATAGACGATCGAGAATATTTGTATAAGTAAACAAGTAGGTAAGAAGATTTGTGTGTAGTTTTTCCATAATAAATCAATGTGGAAAAACTTAAGACCTGGGTGAGAAATAAATTTTTGACATCATGGTAGTGTCAGCGAGTTGGTGCAATACCAATAGTCTTAAAGGGGTTTGCAGTGTTGGTTGTACGAAAACTTAAAACCACTAGCATTGAGAATTTTTTTTTTTTTGCATTGATCGGTGGTCAAAAGACTAGAAAAACCTACATGTAGTTTTAATTACTATCATTTACTAGTTTTAAATTTTAACTGTAAGTTGTGTGCTCTATTTAATAGTGTTACGTGCACATTGCAAACTTGGTTTTTGGTCCTCAACCCTATTTGGGCTTGGGATTTTGGCACTGGCTGAGTGTTTCACTACCATCTTGAGCCAAAATTGTAACACTCTAGATGTTTGAGAGAATGTCATGAGCTCAAACCTACCATACCTCCTATAGTTTTTGTGGCATCTATGTTCTTTTCGTATGTCTTGCACTACATGGGTGGATTTAATGTAGAGATGGTTGCATCTATGTATATTTAACTTGAGAGAGATTTTCATTGATTTTGACCAATCTTACCTCCTATAGTTTGTTGTGGCATCTATATTATGTTCTCCATCCTATTCCCCATGCGACTTTGGTGAATCACTCACCATTTTTAATTTTGGTGCAATCACCTCTTTTTATTTTTATTTCTATGTTTGTTTGCCATTGCATTTTTTATTCCTTTTCTCCTTGTCCTCAATGAGTTTAAAAGTTTATTTTAATATTTTTTTTATTTTTTTGTTTAGTTTGTTTATAAGTTTTTAAATTTTTGTTTAGTTTAGTTTTTATTTTCGTGTGAGTTTTTAAATATTTCTAATTTTATTTATTTTTAGTTTATTTTAGTAGTTTATGTTTTTGTAGCAAGTTTAATTTAATAGTTTTTATTTTTTATTTTATTTTAGGTTTAGTTGAAGTGTTTTTTTTGGGGCAAGTAAGTGTAGTATTTATTTTTCCATGTTTCTAGTTTTTATTTTTTTATTTTGAGTGTCAGCTCTCTCCGAATGTTTTTCCTTCTTGGGTAGTTCCACACAAGAGGGAAATTCTCATGTTGATGTTGTGCGCAAGTGCAAGTGTAGACATACATTTTCAGCCATCAACAATTATACTTCCAAGTTATAAAAGAAGATTTGTAAAAGTGATAATTTTAATCGTGAATTACTCTTATTAACAATCACAGTAGGATATACCACATATGAATGTTCCTACACAAAATACTTAATTCTAGGGTTTTTTTACAAAACATACTATCATTATTAAAGTGAACAACCATGAATAAAGCACATATTGTTGTGTTATTTGAACTTTTTATTTAAGTTTGCCAAGAATAT
Source organism: Wollemia nobilis (assembly GCA_028583015.1). Lineage (NCBI taxonomy): Eukaryota > Viridiplantae > Streptophyta > Pinopsida > Araucariales > Araucariaceae > Wollemia > Wollemia nobilis. The sequence goes on along the minus strand of JAQPPZ010016436.1, from coordinate 12,257,575 downwards.
TATGAATTGTATTGTCCTATCTTCCCGTTTTAGACACCTATCTTCTAGTTGCAGGTTCCTATATTTCAATATTAGGTGTCTATATCCAGTTGACTAGTTTGACTATACATACCCAGTTTGATTGCGCATACTTCCTAGTTTAACTATGCCTATCTTCCTGGTCAAAGCATGGAGAATTTTTTATTAAATATATTTGTAGTTTTCAATGACAAAGAATAATTTATTATATATTTTTAATATCCCATGACTTTTATTTTTATTTTTTAGTCTTCTCTTTTGTGATTTGTCTAGATATTCATGAATGTAAAATCTTATGGATCTAGATAGACGATCTAGAAGATTTGTATAAGTAAACAAGTAGGTAAGAAGATATGTGTGTAGTCTTGCCATAATAAATCCATGTGGAAAAACTTAAGACCTGGGTGATAGAGAAATTTTTGATAGCATGGTAGTGTTAGCGAGTTGGTGCAATATCAATAGTCTTAAAGGGGTTTGTAGTATAAAATGTAGTGTTGGTCGTACGAAGACTTAAAACCATTGGTATTGAGAAAAATATATATTTTTTGCATGGTTGGGTGGTCAGAAGACTAGAACAACCTATATGTAGTTTTAATTACTACCATTTATTAGTTTTAAATTTTAATTGTAAGTTATGCGCTTTATTTAAAAGTGTTACGTGCACATTGCAAACTTGTTTTTTGGTCCTCGAGCCTATTTGGGCTTGGGATTTTGGCACTGGCTGAGTGTTTCACTACCATATTGAGCCAAAATTGTAACACTATGGATATTTGAGAGAATATCATGAGCTCAAACCTACCTTACCTCCTACAATTATTGTGGCATTTGTGTTCTTTTCGTATGTGTTGCATTGTGTGGGTGGATTTAATGTAGAGATGGTTTCATTTGTGTATATTTAACTTGGGAGAGATTTTCATTGATTTTGATCAACCTTACCTCCTACAATTTTTTGTGGCATCTATGTTATGTTACCAATCCTATTGCCCATGCGATTGTGGTTAATCACTCACCATTTTTAATTTTGGTGCAATCACCTCTTTTTATTTTTATTTTTGTGTTTGTTTGCCATTGCATTTTTTTTTCCTTTTGTCCTTGTCCGCAGTGAGTTTAACAGTTTGTTTTAATAGTTTTTTTTTTGTTTAAGTTGCTCGTAATTTTTTTAATTTTTGTTTAGATTAGTTTTTATTTTCGTGTGAGTTTTTAAATATTTCTAATTTTGTTTGTGTTTATGTAATTTTAATAGTTTATGTTTTTTTTCTAGGTGTTGTAGGTGAGTTGGAGAGGAGAGGGCAATCCTCCAAGGGAGGTCCCAGGTTCGAATCTCCACCCTACCAAAAATTTGAATTGGGTACCCAAAATACAATTGATAATGTTGGTGTGGGCAGGGTCGGGTGCGACTCCCGGGTGATTTTGACGGTGTAGAACCCCCTGTTCGTGGTCTCTCAGACCAAGGCGGCCCCACAAGGGATTTTTCGCTTAAAAAAAAATAGTTTAAGTTTTTTTTAGCAAGTTTAATTTAATATTTTTTATTTATTTATTTATTTTAGGTTTAGTTGTGTTTTTTTTCTTTTTTTTTGGCAAGTAATTGTAGTTTTTATTTTTCTATGTATATAGTTTTTATTATTTTGTTTTGAGAGTTGGATCTCTCCGAAGGTTTTTCCATCTTGGGTAGTCCCACAGAAGATGGAAATTCCCATGTTGATGTTGTGCACAAGTGCAAGTGTAGACATGCATTTTCAGCCATAAACAATTATACTTCCAAGTCATCAAAGAAGGTTTGTAAAAGTGATACTTTTAATCGTGAATTACTCTTATTAACAATCACAGCAGGATAGACCACATATGAATGTTCCTCCACAAAATACTTAATTCTACGGTTTGTTTACAAAACATACTATTATTCTTAAAGTGAACAACAATGAATAAAGCACATATTGTTGTGTTATTTGAACTTTTTATTTAAGTTTCCCAAGCATATTATGAATTGTATTGTCCTATCTTCCAGTTTTATACACCTATATTCTAGTTCCATGTTTCTATCTTTCAATTTTAGATGTCTATATCCCATTTGTTGGTACCTATATCCAGTTGACTAGTTTGACTACATATACCTAGTTTGATTGTGCATACTTCCTAGTTTCACTATGCCTATCTTTCTGGTCAAAGCATGGAGACTTTTTGACTAAATATATTTGTAGTTTACAATGACAAAGAATAATTTAATATATATTTTCAATATCCCATGACTTTTATTTTTATTGTTTAGTCTTCTATTTTGTGAGTTGTCTAGATATTCGTACATGTAAAATTTTACGGATCTAGATAGACGATCGATAAGATTTGTACAAGTAAACAAGTAGGTAATAAGATATGTGTGTAGTCTTGCTATAATAAATTCATATGGAAAAACTTAAAACCTGGGTGACAAAGAAATTTTTGACAGCATGGTAGTGTCAGTGAGTTGGTGCAATATCAATAGTCTTAAAGGGGTTTGCATTATAAAATGCAGTTTTGGTTGTATGAAGACTTAAAACCACTGGTATTGAGGAAAAAATATTTTGTTTGCATGGTTGGGTGGTTAGAAGACTATAAAAACCTGCATGTAGTTTTAATTACTACCATTTACTAGTTTTAAATTTTAATTGTAAGTTATATGCTTTATTTAATAGTGTTATGTGCACATTGTAAACTTATTTTTAGTCCTCAATCCTATTTGGGCTTGGGATTTTGGCACCGGTTGAGTGTTTCATTACCATATTGAGCCAACATTATAACACTATGGATGTTTGAGAGAATGTCATGAGCTCAAACCTACCTTACCTCTTGTAGTTGTTGTGGCATCTGTGTTATTTTTGTATGTGTTGCACTGCGTGGGTGGATTTAATGTAGAGATGGTTGCATCTGTGTATATTTAGCTTGGGAGATATTTTCATTGATTTTGACCAACCTTACCTCCTATAGTTTGTTGTGGCATCTATGCTATGTTACCAATCCTATTCCCCATGCAACTGTGGTAAATCACTGACCATTTTTTATTTTTATGCAATCAACTCTTTTTATTTTTATATCTATGTTTGTTTGCCATTGCATTTTTTTTTCCTTTTCTCCTTGTCCTCAGTGAGTTTGAAAATTTATTTTAATTGTTTTTTTTTTTTTGTTTAAGTTGTTCTTAAGTTTTTTAATTTTTTTTTATATTAGTTTTTATTTTCGTGTGAGTTTTTAAATATTTATAATTTTATATGTTTTTATTTTAGTTTAATAGTTTATGTTTTTTTAGCAAGTTTAATTTAATAGTTTTAATTTTTATTTCATTTTAGGTTTAGTTGAAGTATTTTGTTTTTGGCAAGTAAGTGCAGTATTTATTTTTCTATGTTTGTAGTTTTTATTTTTTTGTTTTGAGATTCGGATCTCTACAAAGGTTTTTCCATCTTGGGTAGTCCCACACAAGAGGAAAATTCCCATGTTTAATTGTGCACAAGTGCAAGTGTAGACATACATTTTCAGCCATCAACAATTATACTTCCATGTTATACAAGAAGGTTTGTAAAAGTGATATTTTTAATCATGAATTACTCTAATTAACAATCACAGTAGGATAGACTGCATATGAATATTCCTCCACAAAATACTTAATTCTATGGTTTGTTTACAAAACATACTATCATTCTTAAAGTGAACAACCATGAATAAACCACATATTGTTGTGTTATTCAAACTTTTTATTTAAGTTTTCCAAGCATATTATGAATTGTATTGTCCTATCTTCCCGTTTTAGTCACCTATCTTGTAGTTGCAGGTTCCTATATTTCAATTTTCGGTGTCTATATCCCATTGTTGGTGCCTATATCCAATTGACTAGTTTGACTACACATACCCAGTTTGATTGTGCATACTTCCTAGTTTCATAATGCCTATCTTCCTGGTCAAAGCATAGAGACTTTTTGACTAAATATCTTTGTAGTTTTCAATGACAAAGAATAATTTAATATATATTTTTAATATCCCATGACTTTTATTTTAATTTTTTAGTCTTCTCTTTTGTGATTTGTCTAGATCTTCATGCGTGTAAAATCTTACGGATCTAGATAGACGATCAAGAAGATTTGTATAAGTAAACAAGTAGGTAAGAAGATATGTGTGTAGTATTTCCATAATAAATTCATGTGGAAAAACTTAAGACCTAGGTGATAGAGAAATTTTTGACGGAATGGTAGTGTCATCGAATTGGTGCAATACCAATAGTCTTAAAGGGGTTTGCAGTATAAAATGCAGTGTTGGTTGTACGAATACTTAAAACCACTAGCATTGATGAAAAAATATTTTGTTTGCATGGTTGGGTGGTCAAAAAACTAGAAAAACTTACATTTAGTTTTAATTACTACCATTTACTAGTTTCAAATTTTAATTGTAAGGTATGTGCTCTATTTAATAGTGTTACGTGCACATTGAAAACTTAGTTTTTGGTCCTTGAGCCTATTTGAGCTTGAGATTTTTGAAATGATTGAGTGTTTCACTATCATCTTGAGCCAACATTGTAACACTCTGGATGTTTGAGAGAATGTCATGAGCTCAAATCTACCTTACCTCCTACAGTTGTTTTGGAATCTATGTTCTTTTCGTATGTGTTGCACTCCGTGGGTGGATTTAATGTAGATATGGTTGCACCTATGTATATTTAACTTGGGAGAGGTTTTCATTTATTTTTTTTATTTTTTTTTTGGGTGGTGGCCACAAGGGGTAAACAGACTGTGACCACGAGGGAACCATTACATAACATATCCGCAACATGTGAGGTGAGAGATTTGAACCTGGGCCACTCAGCAACTAGAGAGGTTTAACTACCCACTTGCTCTCCAACTCCTCTACATGGGAGAGGTTTAACTAGAGGTTTTCATTTATTTTTACCAACCTTACCTCCTACAGTTTGTTGTGGCATCTATGTTATGTTCCCAATCCTATTCCCCATACGACTGTGGTGAATCACTCATCATTTTTAATTTTGGTTCAATCACCTATTTTTATTTTTATTTATGTTTTTGTTTACCATTTTATTTTTTCTTCCTTTTCTCCTTGTCCTCAGTGAGTTTAATAGTTTATTTTAATAGTTTTTTTATTTTTTTGTTTAAGTTGTTCATAAGTTTTTTAATTTTAGTTTAGATTAGTTTTTTTTTCATGTGAGTTTTTAAATATTTCTAATTTTGTTTTTTTTTATGTAAGTTTAATAGTTTATGTTTTTTTTAGCAAGTTTATTTTAATAGTTTTTATTTTTATTTTATTTTAGGTTTAGTTTTAGTGTTTTTTTTCTTTTTTTTTGGCAAGTGTAGTATTTATTTTTCTATGTTTGTAGTTTTTATTTTTTTGTTTTGAGATTCGGCTCTCTTCGAAGGTTCTTCCATCTTGGGTAGTCCCACACAAGAGGGAAATTCCCATGTTGATGTTGTGTGCAAGTGCAAGTGTAGACATACACTTTCAGCCATCAACAATTATACTTCTAAGTTATAAAAGAAATTTTTTTAAAACTGATGCTTTTAATCGTGAATTACTCTTATTAACAATCACAGTAGGATAGACCGCATACAAATGTTCCTCCAAAAAATACTTAATTATATGGTTTGTTTATAAAACATACTATCATTCTTAAAGTGAACAACCATGAATAAAGCACATATTGTTGTGTTATTTGAAATTTGTATTTAAGTTTGCCAAGCATTTTATGAATTGTATTGTCCTATATTCTAGTTTTAGACACCTATATTCCAGTTGCAGGTTTCTATATTTTAATTTTAGAAAATTTTAGGTGTCTATATCCCACTGTTGGTGCCTATATCCAGTTGACTAGTTTGACTACACATACCCAGTTTGATTGTGCATACTTCCTAGTTTCACTATGCCTATCTTCCCGGTCAAAGCATGGAGAATTTTTGACTAAATATATTTGTATTTTTCAATGACATAATTATTTAATATATATTTTTAATATCCCACGATATTTATTTTTATTATTTAGTCTTCTATTTTGTGAGTTGTCTAGATCTTTGTGAATGTAAAATCTTATGGATCTAGATAGACGATTGAGAATATTTGTATAAGTAAACAAGTAGGTAAGAAGATTTGTGTGTAGTTTTTCCATAATAAATCAATGTGGAAAAACTTAAGACCTGGGTGAGAAATAAATTTTGACAGCATGGTAGTGTCAGCGAGTTGGTGCAATACCAATAGTCTTAAAGGGATTTGTAGTGTTGGTTGTATGAAGACTTAAAACCACTAGCATTGAGGAAACAATATATTTTTTGCATTGATCGGTGGTCAAAATACTAGAAAAACCTACATGTAGTTTTAATTACTATCATTTACTAGTTTTAAATTTTAACTGTAAGTTGTGTGCTCTATTTAATAGTGTTACGTGCACATTGCAAACATGGTTTCTGGTCCTCAAACCTATTTGGGCTTGGGATTTTGGCACTGGCTGAGTGTTTCACTACCATCTTGAGCCAACATTGTAACACTCTAGATGTTTGAGAGAATGTCATGAGCTCAAACCTACCATACATTCTACAGTTGTTGTGGCATCTATGTTCTTTTCGTATGTCTTGCACTGCATGGGTGGATTTAATGTAGAGATGGTTGCATCTATGTATATTTAAGTTGAGAGATATTTTCATTGATTTTGACCAATCTTACCTCCTATAGTTTGTTGTGACATCCATATTATGTTCTCCATCCTATTCCCCATCCGACTATGGTGAATCACTCACCATTTTTAATTTTTGTGCAATCACCTCTTTTTATTTTTATTTCTATGTTTGTTTGCCATTGCATTTTTTATTCCTTTCCTCCTTGTCCTCAATGAGTTTAAAAGTTTATTTTAATAGTTTTTTTATTTTTTGTTTAGGTTGTTTATAAGTTTTTATATTTTTGTTTAGTTTAGTTTTTATTTTCGTGTGAGTTTTTAAATATTTCTAATTTTATTTATTTTTATTTTAGTTTAATAGTTTATGTTTTTGTAGCAAGTTTAATTTAATAGTTTTTATTTTTATTTTATTTTAGGTTTAGTTGAAGTGTTTTTTTTTTGGGCAAGTAAGTGCAGTATTTATTTTTCCATGTTTGTAGTTTTTATTTTTTTGTTTTGAGAGTCAGCTCTCTCCGAATGTTTTTCCTTCTTGGGTAGTTCCACACAAGAGGGAAATTCCAATGTTGATGTTGTGCGCAAGTGCAAGTGTAGACATACATTTTCAGCCATCAACAATTATACTTCCAAGTTATAAAAGAAGATTTGTAAAAGTGATACTTTTAATCATGAATTACTCTTATTAACAATCATAGTAGGATAGACTACATATGAATGTTCCTCCACAAAATACTTAATTCTAGTGTTTGTTTACAAAACATACTATCATTCTTAAAGTGAACAACCATGAATAAAGCACATATTGTTGTGTTATTTAAACTTTTTATTTAAGTTTGCCAAGGATATTATGAATTATATTGTCCTATATTCCAGATTTAGACACCTATCTTCTAGTTGCAGATTCCTAAATTTCAATTTTAGATGTCTATATCCCATTTTTGGTGCCTATATCCAGTTGACTAGTTTGACTACACATACCAAGTTTGATTGTGCATACTTCCTTGTTTCACTATGCCTATCTTCTTGGTCAAAGCATGGAGAATTTTTGACTAAATATCTTTGTAGTTTTTTATTTAAAAAATTAATTTAATATATATTTTAATATCACATGACTTTTATGAGTTATCTAGATCTTCATGCATGTAAAATCTTACGCATCTAGATAGACGATCGAAAAGATTTGTATAAGTAAACAAGTAGGTAAGGAGATATGTGTGTAGTCTCGCCATAATAAATCCATGTGGAAAAACTTAAGACCTAGGTGACAGAGAATTTTTTTACAGCGTGGCAGTGTCAGCGAGTTGGTGCAATGCCAATAGTCTTAAAGGGATTTGTAGTGTAAAATGCAGTGTTGGTTGTACGAAGACTTAAAACCATTGGCATTGAGGAAAAAATATTGTTTTTGCATTGCTGGGTGGTCATAAGACTAGAAAAACCTACATGTAGTTTTAATTACTACCATTTACTAGTTTTAAATTTTAATTGTAAGTCGTGTGCTCTATTTAATAGTGTTGCATGCACATTGTAAACTTGGTTTTTGGTCCTCGAGCCTATTTGGTCTAGGGTTTTTGCCCTGGATGAGTTTTTCACTACCATATTGAGCCAACATTGTAACATTGTGGATATTTGAGGGAATGTCATGAGCTCAAACCTACCTTACCTCCTGCAGTTGTGGCATCTATGTTATTTTTGTGTGTGTTGCACTGCATGGGTGTATTTAATGTAGATATGGTTGCATCTGTGTATATTTAACTTTGGAGAGATTTTCATTGATTTTGAACAACCTTACCTCCCACAGTTTGTTGTGGCATCTATGTTACATTCCCCATCCTATTCCCAATGCGACTGTGGTGAATCACTCACCATTTTTATATTTGGTGCAATCACCTCTTTTTATTTTTATTTATGTGTTTGTTTGCCATTGCATTATTTCTTCCTTTTCTCCTTGTCCTCAGTGAGTTTAACAGTTTATTTTAATAGTTTTTTTATTTTTTTGTTTAGGTTGTTTGTAAGTTTTTTAATTTTTGTTAAGATTAGTTTTTATTTTCGTGTGAATTTTTAAATATTTCTAACTTTGTTTGTTTTTTTTTAGTTTAATATTTTATGTTTTTTTAGCAATTTTAATTTAATAGTTTTTATTTTTATTTTATTTTAGGTTTAGTTGAAGTGTTTTTTTTCTATTTTTTTTGGAAAGTAAGTTCAGTATTTATTTTTCTATGTTTGTACTTTTTATTTTTTTGTTTTGATAGTCGGCTCTCTTCGAAGGTTTTTCCATCTTGGGTAGTCCCACATAAGAGGATAATTCCCATGTTCATGTTGTACGCAAGTGCAAGTGTATACATACATTTTTAGATATCAACAATTATACACCTAATTAGGACCCCATGGGACCATTCCCTACTAAAAATCCTAATTAGGCTAATCAAGATTCTAATTTGCAAGTGACTTTCACTAAACATGAACTTTATCATTAATAAAGGGTTAATTAGGGTTAATGGTCTAATTATCCCTAAGCACACCCTCACACATGTGTGCACCCTAAGTTAGGATATTTATAGAAACCCTAACTAAACCCCAACCTAACCTAGGACTTAACTAACCATGGCTAACCCTAACCCTTCCTCACATATGTATGAGGATGATATATTTCTTTAGGGCATGTGGGCTTCACACCTCCCCAAAACCCTAACCTAACCTCATTAGGAATTGACTCTAGGGTTTGTTTTATCTAACCACCCCATTGACCTTGGCCTTTCCTATAAATAGAGTGTTGCTCCCCTCATTTTAACTCTCTCTCCTCTTTCATTCAACTTATCAAAACTCTACAGAAATCATACTATAATTGTATGTAATAACTTTGCACCACAAACAACTTAACATCACTTCTAGAGCCCATCGAGATAGAGGATCTCTGACAGAGGCTACTCAAAGATCAATTTGTCCCCACACCCTACGAATTTGGGTTCAAATTCGTAGGCTACCCTATGAATTGACCATACAGTAGATCCACATCATCAAGTTTAACAAGTATCCTTTATTTCATGTTTTTATAGTATTTTGTGTAGTTTTTATCATATTTTAATATAGTTTGCTTTATGCAACTTCCATAATCATGGGGCTTGACTAAGGTAGGTTCCTAAAAAAACTAACGATATTTTTTATGCCCCAAGCAGGTGTAGAATAACACATACCAGTAGATTATCGGTGGCCCATGTACATAGAAGCCCACCTTCATTGAGGAGTTCTGAAAGACATCATTAGGATGTTGCATGTTCATGAAGAAATTAGGGAGATCCATTTTGCAACTTAAAAGTATTCTTTTGTGAATAAAAATAAGCATTCTAAGAAATCTATGTTTTATATTTTGTTTGATAAAATGACATTTTTTGGTAGCTTCATTCTAGCACGCTTGATGGGACTCCCACAAAAGTTGTATTAGACTAGTTTCTCACAAATCTAATGCAATTTCTAGTTTTTTGTTGTGTTTCCAGGTACCCTAAAACCATAACAGAATCCCAAAAACCTTAAAAAACTTCTCAGATTAGAAGAATAGGAGTTTTAGGCTCCTACACCCAATTCACCCCCTAGCCTGTGAACTCAGAATCTAGTTCGCAGGTCACCCTGGGAATCCTGTCATACTGTCTCAGAAAACCCCAAACCAATAGGGTATCACAATAGAGCCATCAAGAAGCTCAGACAACCCTTCATAAACTAGGTATTCTCCTTAAGACTTCCTATTTTGTTTTTCTTTACAAAGCAATTTTACTGGCAAATACATCACATTATTTTTTTAAATATCCTTCCAAACAAGTCAAATTAGGGTTTCAAACTACTCTAAGATCAATAAATTTTCTTTTCAAATGCAATTAGAGTAGAGTTTTTGTAATCACTTCCATATTAGTTTCAAGTTTCTTTTTCAAATCTCTTTTTCGAATGCACTTAGATTAGGATTTTCAATTCCTTTGCCAAATTTGCATTTAGGATTAGATTTCCTTATTTCTTTCATGTCATTTTCAAATATCTTTCAAAATTCATTTCAATTTATTTTCCAAATTTGCATTTAGGATTAGATTTCCTTGTTTCTTTCATGTCATTTTCAAATCTCTTTCAAAAGTTATTTTAATTTCTTTTCCAAATTTTCATTTAGGATTATATTTTCTTATTTCTTTCATGTTATTTTCAAATTTCTTTCAAAGGTCATTTCAATTTCTTTTCCAAATTTGCATTTATGATTAGATTTCCTTGTTTCTATCATGTCAATTTCAAATCTCTTTCTAAATTCATTGCAATTTATTATCGAAATTTACATTTAGGATTAGATTTCCTTGTTTCTTTCATGTCATTTTCAAATCTCTTTCGAAAGTCATTTCAATTCCTTTTCCAAGTTTACTTTTAGGATTAGATTTCCATGTCTATTTCATATTATTTTCTAATCCCTTTTAAAGTCATTTCAATTTTTTTTCCAAATTTACATTTAGGTTAATTATTTCAATTTATTTTTGTATCATTTACACTAGGATTTACATCTCTTTTCGCAAAATCCATTTCCATTTCTTTCATTCTTTTAAATTAGGTTTTTATTTCTTTTTCACATATTTAAGCATTTCATTTACATCACCTTTTGCACAAATCAATTTTCATTCCATTCATGCTCTTAGATTAGGGTTTTTTTCCCTTTAAGCATATTTTAGCATTTCATTTGCATATCTTTTTACACAAATAAATTTCCATTTCTTTCATTCTCTTAGATTAAGCTTTTAATTTGTTTTTGCATATTTTAGCATAGTGTTCAATTTCTTTTGGTACAATCAATTTCAATCTCTTTCAGGTACTTAAACTAGAGTTTCAATCTCTTGCCAACGCACTTAAATTGTAAATTTTTTTTCTTGATGCACACTTTGGATTGTTTGTTTCCATGCTTTCTAGAGTACATTTATTTTTCTAAAAAGGCATCTAGAAATAGTTTTCTTTTCAAAAGGCACTTAGAATCAAATTTTATTTTCAAAAGCGCACATAGGGCTAGTTTCATTTCAAAAAAGTATTTAGTTAGTTACTTTGATTTCACATCAGCGGTAATGAACACACCTACACACACTCACATGGTATACACAACAGTGATATTGGAGTTCATATCCAATCCATATATCAAGACTGGTGACACTGTAATTCATCTCCTTCCACCAACTCACCCCCTATACATCATAGTAGCCTCCAAAAGTAGTTTTATGGACTTCATCACCAGAAAATTCTTTACTCTTAATATTGGTTTTGCAGAATTAATCACTAGAAGGAACCTTTAGAGTAGGATAGGTTTAGATGACTTTTTTCACAAGGCTCACATAATTAGCACATTTTGAGTCCCCCCATTTGAATATCATTTTACTACACCATCCATACAGGTCACCACTTGCCCATTGAGACATTGTTCTATTATGTGCACCCTTGGGTATTGCAGGAGGTTTCATGCCTACGATATTTCTATTTTATCTAGAAGTTCACCCCACTTCCCATATTATTTTCTAGAAGCAGGTTTCAACATCAAAATACACAAAACAAACAAATATTTTATTTCCTACATCTATAACTGATTCCAATTAAACGTTGTTTGCATGCTCACAGAATTGGTTTTAGTACATTCATTGATTAGAAATACATCTATTGGTTGTCTACAGCCTATCGCTTCTAATTTTTTAATCATATTCATAGTCTAAGTCCAATTCATATGTCAACCTATGAACTAGATCTCAATTCGTATAGTGACCTATGAATCATGTTTCTAGGCACAAAAATTGCTCAAATTTAATTGATTTGTCCAAACACCTCACACAGATCACACCCAAAACTTCAGATTTCCATTTTGGTATAGTTTTGAGCACACTTTCATGACACACAACATTATGACTATGGTCACCTATAGCCAAGTACGTGAGAAAGCGTGTCTCAAGGAGGACGTTTCTTTTACCACTTCTATTCATCCTACTTCTCCTCCTCCCATTACATGATATGTTGTCACACTCACAATAGAACTCCTTGTAGATGTATATTTACCTCACATACACATTATATCTCATGATGAGACTCCCACTTCATCCAAAGAAGATTACTCATTTCTTCCCCCCTCATATTCTCCTAATCCACCCTCTATATTTTGTTATAACATATTCTAAACTGCTCTAGGACATCCAACTCCTCTATTTACTATTCATGAGTAGACCTCACTATCTCACCTACCTTCGTACATCCTTTCTTCTAGAGTCTATCTAGATAACTCTTTGATAATGACTATTCCTTGCATAATCATGCTCACCTTGAGGTCACCTCATTTAATTCTACCATTAGGATGATCTTAGATCCCTCGTACTCCACTCTAATCATGTAGATACCCTTATCACAAATACCTCCACTAAAGCCTCATTTAGATCCACAATACAAGCCCTTCACATAATCATATCAAGATGCTTCTCAAGCACCACAACCACCATCCTTCCAAAAATCCTTTTTGTATACTTTGATGCTACATCACAACCACCTTCCCCCTCATAACAATTCTCATATCATACACATCAACAAACCCTGTCACCCTCATCTAGTGAGACCGTTTTCACCATGCCACCTCCTTAGCCTCCCACTATGGAAGCCCAAGTTCCCTCATCATCATTACCTCCACCTACATTCCACCTTCTTGGGATGTATGGTGCACCACCTTCTATTCCACTTCCATATTTTTCCGCTGTCATATTTTGAATCCCTCCACCACATCCATTTTGAGCCCCATATCCCGATTTCTTTCCTACCACTTATCCAAGATATCCTACACCTCATGGTTTCTCCACTCATTGTACTCCTAGCCAGATTTAGGTACAATATTTTGACACCTCATTTTGCCCACCACTAGCACCATTAATACAGACACCACTTCCTCCACCATGACCTACTACTCCTAATTTCTTTACGATACAACCTTCTTGGTAATTGTCTCTTATAGTTCAAACATTACAACAGGACCCTCTCTAGTATATCCTAGTTCAACAACAATAAATCTTGCAATCGTAATATTACTATACCCAGTAGATGCCTGCTCCACAAAAAGGTTTTCCATAAGCTTCATCATCTTACGCTATCTAGTAACCTCACCTACAAGTACAATCACCATACGTTCCATCCCCACATGAGGAGGAATAACAACTCCAATATCCACCATATTCTTAGGCTCCACCTGCCCCTGTGCAATCTTCTACACCTTTAACGCGATAAATTTAAGATACTAAACCTCGTACAACCAGTTATGTATCATAAAAAATACATATGATGACATCTGCAATGAGCTAGTCCACCCTTCAATTCCTATTCCTCCTTACCCTTATCACTTTGAGATCTCAAATTTTGATAAATATAAAGGTAAATAGGATCCTCGTGAACACATTAGCAATTATTGCTTAGCTTGCTATCAGATTCATAGTAGCAACCCCCTCATGTTATGTACCTTTATCTCTTGCTCAAGGGATAAGCCCTATATTGGTACAACATGCTCCCATGCCATAGCCTATACACCTTCAAGCAGTTGGCTAATTCATTCTTTGAATATTTCTTAATTAATATCAAGAAGAAAACAAAAAATTTAGATGTCTACACCTTATGACAGGCTAACAGCGATCCTGTTATCAATTTTTTTTCATGATGGATATCGTTCATACATGACCTCGCTCATACCCTTCCATCCACCAAATTATTCACACTCTTCTCAAAGAGTTTTCACAAACATATACCCACCTCCTCACACATTTTTCAAAGCTGCACCTTTGAGGAAGCCATCGCACAAGCTAAGGCCATTGAGGACATCAAGATCCAATCTAGAAAGATCAATCTTAGACAAAATTCCTCTTACAATTCCAACTTTTGATTCAATAGAAATGAGCCAAAACAATCCTATACTAGACCGCCATAAACCAACCAGGTGGAAGCAGCTTCTCTAGATTTTTCATCCATATCACGATCTCCTCCTCCACTACAATAGTTGTTCTAAACTAGTGCACCTCTTCCCTCATGATTGCCATAGCCTTATGATATTCACCCGTAGCTTCCACAATAAAATTTAACCTCGCTATCTAAGCCTTTACTAGCTCTATTTTAGTTATTATACAATGTAGGTCACATTACCTTACTTGACATTTGATATCTTGATTCCAATCAACCCAATGCTCATGGATATATCGAGTAGGCCTTCTATGCATACCATATATATTGTAGCCATGATATTGATTCTTTTTATTCTTTTCATGGTCTTATCCAACACCTCATTGATCAGGGTACCATTTAGGTCTCACATCTCCTCACACCTTAAAATTAGAACTTTAGTCATTTACCAAAACCCACTACTTGAACACCGAGGGAAAAATTCCCAAGGACCTCAATCCAATCCCTAAGGGTAATCTAGACTAGTTAAAAATTTCCAACAAGACCCACATTCATATGGCATCGTTGACATGATCAACCTTACCACTTGTGCCTAATGTTATCTAGCATAACAGGATATATCAATAGTTTCTCCTCTAGCACAATTCACTTATTCATAACTTTCTTTGATACCACAAGCCTCACCACACCTACCAAAAAATATTATCACCATCCATAGTAGCATTACCCATCAATTACGTAATGCGCCAACTAGGTTATCCATATTCAATCTCTTACAATAATCTCAACCCCATCACAAGGAATTGAATGACATCCTTCAATAAATTGGACTTGAGACCCATGATACAAATGCTTTCATAAATTTTATCAGGAATATCCCACCCTACCTTCAACCCTAAATCAGTTTCCATGACAATGAGATTACAAAAATTATAGGCAAAGGGGTTTATACTCCTCTCCACATACAAGAAACTATCAACGACATCACCTACAAGTGTGTTCTCATTGATACAAGTTCATCCATTAGTATCATATCTACGACCACCCTACATCATCTTCACATTCCACCCACTCACTTTGCCCTATCATCACTCGACCTAAAAGTGTTTAATGGTTCCATGTGACCCACTATAGGCTCTATTTTCCTCCCCATTCATATTGGTGTTTGAACCATATCCATATTATTCTATATTATTTAGGGTGAGATATAGTATAATATTTGGCTCAACCATACCTATATTAGAGACATGTAATGCATCCCCTATACCTTGCATCATTATCTCAAATATGTCTATGATGAACTCATTTATTATGTTCCTACTGATGAGGACTCATTCAAATTTTGCAACATTATAGACCTCCCACTAGAACCCTCAGTGTCCTCTACTCAAGTTCTTCCCATTCCTTCTCATCAATCATAAAGAGCATCACCATATCCTTCAACACTGCATCAATCATCACCTAGTGCTGCACTTAATTTTAATGCCATACATTCCTCACCACCTTCCTCATGGCCCCCTCCTCCTTCTCATCCATCCTCTTCCATAGATCCACCTTATGTACCTCTATCATTTTTTCCACCATCATTTTTCCCTCCTATACCATTTCACTCATCTTCCTCTATCGAACCTCCTCTCCTTCCCACTCCTAAAATACCCCCACTTATTTTTCTTTCATGACCATTATCTTTCACATCTCCTTGTATCCTGACACCTACACCCTCTCCCCCTACCACACAACTCAAACATGTAAACCATAACATTCCTTCCACTACAACTAGATGCCACGATTGAGAGCAGTGAGCCTCCCACTTAGATGCTCAATTACTCCATTCTTCTCCTCCCATAATTCATGATTCCTAGTTGGCATCATCCTTAGATTCTAAATTTCCACCTCCATACCCAGTACGTTCGACACCCCAAGTGTCAATTTGCATGACAACTTCTAGATCTTGTGACTATAACATTCAGGATGCTCGTGTTCGACCATCAATAATCAAATCCATGTGTGATTTCGGTCATCCCTCAGATTTAGTATTAATCATTGGTACCATAGTGCAACTTGGTCCTCCTAGAAATCATACCAATTTTATTTATATAAGGATAAATTCATCTCTTCTGACCATTGTACCTTTGCCACCCCAATCTAGCTTCTATGGAACTCTAGACCATATGTCAAACCCTTAATATACTTTACGTTACCTTCGACATTTCTGTTGGTGTGTATTTAGACTAGGATGCTATGAACAAGAGTTACACACACCCATAAACCCCCATGTTCAGTCACCTACAAACAAATATGGCCTAGGTTATCACCCTGCTATCGTACATACACTCAAGGATGAGCTCCAAGAACTCTCACTTTGGCCCACACCAATCCCTATACACATGTTGGAAGATTACATTACCATGGATATCCCAAATGAGAGTACATCTCCTCACTCTATCATCACCATTCTATGCATCTTATTCTAAGATATGTCCCTTAATGACACAACATTTTCTTATTGTATCGATGCACTAGTTAACCAATTTATTGCCCTATCCCTCACACCTCCTAATCTAGGGTATAATATTTCACCTCCTTCTTCATCACCTCTACATTCAACTGTACCATTACCCATCCATCGATAAAAACATCTATCTGCAATGCAATATCATTCTCCACCTGTGGTCTTACGTCCACCATTAAACCTCCCACAACGATCAAATACTTTCAAATTCTTGTCATCAGACTCATCATCTTCCACAACCTCTATGGATTTTGTTAACATGTTCGATGTGGATCTATTCTTACCACTTCAATATTCATATCCAATGAGTTGTGACGACACACCCAACCCTAATTTCATAGACTTCACTCACATTTCACCAAAACTTGCACTGTAAGAGTTTTTTCTATCACCTACTATTTTGCATATTTGTGAATGCTCCATCTCTTTCTAACCCACCTCACATATTGTGGGTTCATCACACTAACTTTTACTTGGAGTATGCATTTGATTTACATGAGTTTATCGATGAACTGCATCTTATTTCCATCCTAGATAAGATCTACAATAGTTACCACATGCTTATGGAAGAAATGATAGATGTTGATATTGGTGATGACCCCACCAATCTACATATTACCAAGCTCATTATTAGCCTCTCACCAAAATAGTGTACCTTTTTCACCACCTTCCTGAAGGAATATATCACAGTATTCACTTGGTCCTACAAGGACATGCCATGCCTCGATACTACCCTTGTAGTCCACAATCTCACATTATATAAATATTCTAAACCTATCTGACAAAAATTGTGATGCATGCATCCTGCCATTGCATTCCTAGTAAAGCATGAGCTCCAAAATCTCCTTGATATAGATTTCATCCAACCCATCGATTATCCTAAATGGGTGTCTAACATAGTACTAGTACCTAAACCCTCTAGTGAGGTTCGTGTATGCACTAATTTTTGTGACTTTAAAAAATATTATCCTAAAGATAACTTCCCCCTACCAAAAATTGACTCACTCATTGATTTCATCACAAGCCATGAAATGATATCCCTTATGGATGAATATTCTAGCTACAATCCGATCAAAATCAATCCCATTGACCAGCATAAGACTTCTTTCACAACCACTTAGGGACATTTTGCTATAAGCCCATACCTTTTGATATTAAAAAAATTGAGACAACATGCCAACATGCAATGAATTACATGTTTCACTATTACATGCATAAAATCATAGAATATTACATTGATGATCTCATCACAAAGTCCAAAGAGTGGTCACAACACCTTCCTAGTCTATGAAAAATCTTCGATCATCTCCTAGAACACAATGTTCCCCTGTTGGCATTTTTGCCACATTGTGTTAATTATTGATTGTTAATGCATAAGCTGTTGAAATTCTAACTCCTCTACAGGTTTTAATGCAAAAAACAAACTAAGTCTGAATACTGTCGCGAAATCGTGACAAAAAACAGCATGGAGAGCCAAGGTTAAAAATAGTCACGATATCGCGACATGTCACGTTATCGTGGGTCAGATGAGGAGAGAGAAAACAAACGCAAAGTCGTAGCAATTTTGTGACGTGTCAGAAAATCACGGTCAACGCAGTCAACGGCAGCAGGGGGTAAAACCATCGCGATATCGCAACATGTCAGAAAATCACGGTCAGCGCAGTCAACGGAGGGCAGAGCGACAAAGTTGTAGCAAAATCGTGACATGTCATGTTTTTTCAGCTTGCGACGGCCAAGGAGCATAATGTTAGAAAATGACGTGAAATTGCGACATAACTCAGCTGAGGGTGATGGCAACAAATGGCATAGCGATATCGCGACGGAATAGCGAGCAAGGCACACAAGGCAAAAGACGTCGCAAAATCGTGACGCATCGTGTTTTCGCGGTGTGGGTGGACAGAAAGGCTTAAGACATAAATATGTCATGATTTCATGACATTTGTGGGATGAAGCCAAGAAAAGCAAAGGATGTAGCAAAATCGCTATGTGTTGCGTGATTACAGTTCAGGTGGATGAAAAGGTTGAAGGCACGAACGACGTCATGATTTCACGACACATGAAACCAAGGCACGAAGCAGACATCGCGAAATCACAACAAAAAGTGGGAACAGTGGAGAATGCAAGAAAACATCGCAATTTTGCGACACAGTGAGCAAGAAAGGCTTAAGGCAAAAAATGGTAGCGATTTCGCGACATTGTTGAGGCTAAGGGCAAGAAAGAAGTTGGCATCGCGATTTCGTGACATTCATGGAGATAAAGGCTAGCAGCAAGGAAACGTCATGATTTCATGACACATTGTTGAAGAAAGACTAAGTGCAAAGAAAGTGTAGCGAAATCGTGCATTATCACATTTTCGCGGCAATAGAGCAGATAAAGAGCATCATTGTACGGACGTCGCAAAATCGCGTAGCGTCGCATTTTCGTGATTCAGGGTAGCGAAGGAGATAAGGAAGCCGAATACGTCACGAAATCACGACATGGTTGATTTTTGCGGTCTGAAAGTAAGAGAAGTGTATGGAGCATAAAGACGTCACGATTTCGTGACCTGTTACAGTTTCACACCAGAACACAGTTCAAACGGTCCGATGCAGTTTTGCAATTTTTGGTGATTCAAAGCACACCAGAATTAAATGTTTTGCTGCTTTCCGATGTGGTCAAGGTAGAAGAACGCATCCAAGCCATCAAAATTAAATATGCGCCATCATTCGAAGCTGTTGTTCGTGGTTTCTAACGGTTCAAGCGTATTTCAAGAATGACTATTTAATGAAGACGACCGCCAATTCCTTATTGCATTTAATTTCTGGTTTCTCCGAGGCTGTTTAAGGATATCATTTCCTTGTTTTTGTTGCATAATTTGTAGATCTCGAGGAGGTCTGTTTCATATTTTTAATGCTGCAAAGAAGCAAGGCTTCTATATAAATCAATGTAAATCTCAAGAACAAGTGTTGAGAGTTTGAGAGACATTTTTCTGGAAACATTCAAGTTTTTGCGTAAATAAGAAATATTCGGCCTCTGATTTTGCAAGCATCTTTATGTGTAATGATTTCCTTCTATTTCCATGTATTTCCTGTTAAGCTCGTCTTTCCAATCTGCTGTTATATTCAAATTCTACATTTGAATTTGAATACTGCTAGTAAGGAAGTAAGTTCTAGAATGCAATCCTGGAGGTTGTCTGCACAAGGTCGTAAGTGAATTATGTAGTAATCTATTATTTTATGTTGTTTATACACTTGAGGTTTGATTCTTGCTGAGTTCTTGTCCCGATCTAACAAATTTGGCCTACGGCTATATTTCCCATCTCTTTCCGTAATTTCCTGTTTCTTTTTGCATATTTCTCATCTCTTTCCTGCAACTTTAATCTGAAATCAAGTTTAGAAATTGTAAAGGGAACCAGCTCTCTTTGGAGATTAGTCTGGGAGACATCTCTTTCTCCCAGCCTTTCAATGTTGGCTGGGTCTAGGGTGCTTAGTTTTTATAAAATCCTTTCCTGTGGCAGATTCGTGACCAACAGTTTTTGGCACGCCCGGTGGGACAGACTGTTTCTATCTCAGAAAGATCCCGTAGTATTGAAGGTTTAATGTTTGCCTTCATGTCGTAAAGTTAGAGCATTTGGTGACTCTGCAGTACTCAAAAATCTTCGAATGTGGATGCAGTGAAAGTTGTACTTCATGATCACGAGATTAAAGTCTAAAAAATTTGGAGATCTTGTCAAGTTTTTTGAACTTGACAAAGACAAGAAGTGGTGAGCATTCTAGGTTAGTTTCCCCATAACTTGCATCACCTGCCATATCCACACAAATCCCTGGTATTGTTACTAGTTTTCCATCTTCTCAGTAACATACACTAGTTCCAATGGCCCAGTATCCTTCGCCTAGGCAGTTTTCAGCTTGGAATAGCTCTGGGGCCTTGAATCTGCAGGCTCAAAATCTAGTTCCCCAGGCTACCTTGAAGGCATTGCCAACTTATGATGGTACGGGAAAGACTGCATACGAACATATTCATGATGTAGCTTCTCTGGAAGCCATTCATGATATAACAGACGAAGATGTAATGGTGAAGTTACTAGTGTTATCCTTGAGAGGAAAATTGTTGTACTGGTATAGATCTCTACAACTAGGCACTATTGCGTCCTGGGATCAGCTAGGAGAATTGTTAGTTAAGAATTTTCATGAACAGGATGACCCATTTTCATTGTTGCACCAGTTTAATGCAATCCAGAGGCACTCGCAAGAGGCAATAGCAGATTTTAATGTTCGCTTCACCAGAAGTTGGCAGCAAGTGCCTGAAGGACTTTGCCCTACCCCTGAGCAAGCTACGTTTTACTACCTCTGAGCGTTCAATACAGATATTGGCTTGGCGATCAGGCAGTCCAATGTGATGACCTTCCTGAAATTGTTCGAGCAAGCACAAAAGGTGGAGGCATACTTGATTGCAATTGACAGGCTTCCCCCAAAGGTAGCAATGCCCATTTTACCTGATATTCCACAACATTTATATCCTTGTTCTTTTTGGCAATCTATGTCTTCTATGTACCCTGTCCCATCATGGAATTCCAGTGCTCCTCAAATTGCACCCATCCCAGTTCCTTAGTTGTCTACTTCAGCAAATCTCCAGTTGCTTGCACCCAGCATTCTGCCATTCCTCGCTTCCACTTCATTCTCAGCATTACCGGCACCACCAGCACCTTTGCCCTTACCAGCACCTCCTGCACCTGTAAATCCTGATCCTTATACAACACTTTTGCAAGAGGTAAAATTTTCCAATTCTGCAATAAGAGCAATGGGTAATAAGATCACGCTTATTGAAAGGAAGCAAGCTGAGCGAGATTTCCAGCCTAAGAGATTTCAACCCCTATCGATTACTAGAGAACAAGTTGCTTCAACAAGCAAAGCACCCGAGAAGAACCTGACTATTTTGACAAATGAAGATGCAGTCCTTGCTGAAAGAACATATTGGTGTTCGACATGCAATGATCCCCATGGAGAAGACACCTGCATGGTTCATTTGAATTATGTGCAAACATTAGCTGCTAGTTCTTCGAGAGGGCAAGTCAATATGATCTCTGAGGCAGGCCATAGCTTAATGACTCCACTGGAAGAGCAAGTTTCGGTTCTCACAAGGACTGGAAAGAAGCCTATTACAATAGATCCTGCTGAGTTAGAGCCATTAAAAGTGCCATTTGATCTGAAGAAAATAGTGAAAACTCCTGTGCAAGCATCAAGGCTTGATGCACCTGTTTTGCCAAAATATCCTGTTTTACACAGAGTACAAGAAAAGTCCGCAACTGCACAGGCAAGATCAAAAGCAAAAGATCAAGCTATAGAAAAGTTGAGGTATCCTTCATTGACGAAGATGCTGAGAGTAGAAGCCACTCAGCAGTACCAGAGCGGATATGAACACCCCATTGAAAAGAAGGAATCTACTGCGGTTGCATACAACATTGTCGAAGAACTGAAGAAGACCCTAGCTAAGGTTAGTCTTTACGATGCATTGCAATTGCCTGGGCAGGTAGATTTATTGCAAGAATCTTTAAAATCTATGAAGGATAGTGAAAAGGGTCCCACCTAGACAATTTATGCAAGCTTTAACCACTTCTATCACTGGTAAAAATAGACCACCCCCATTTTATCTGTCATTGCAAATAGAGGGTTGGATCGTGCATAATTGCATGATCGACTCTGGAGCCACTACAACTGTCATGCCAAAGGCAGTTTGTGAAGTTATGGGTATGGAATACACACGAAGTAGCCCTAGAGTCTTGCAGTTAGACGGTACTCCTATGAAAATGGTGGGTGTAATCAAGGATGTCCCGATTGTTTTACACACTATGCCTCAGATTACAGTCATTCAGGAGATTGGTGTGGTAGATTTAGAACCCTATTTTAGTATGTGCTTATCCAGAGAGTTTACTGCAAATTTGGGAGGTTACTTGGCACTGGATTATTCCCACTTAGAAATTCCTTTCAAAGGAAAAAGACTCAGGATCCAGAATGAAAAACCTTTCTCTTTTCATATAGAGAAGCTGGAAGAAGCAGGAAAGACCATGTAGTCTTTTAACATGCTAACCGAAGAGTTAGAGGGTTCTGATTTGATGCATGAGGTTTTAGATGAACTTCAGTTGGAAGACGGGTTTTCCATGCTTGATTTCAATGCTATGTTGGAGACCAAAATCAGCTGTTATTCTATCTAAAAACCATAGGATGGCACAAGGCAGGTATTTCCTAACCAAGATGATCAGAGCTCTATCACGGATCAACTATGGAAGTTATATTTTGATGGGGCTAGATGCAAAAATGATGTAGGAGTAGGTATTGTTTTGATTTCTCCTTTTGTTTTACAAAGAACATATTCATACCGTCTTACTTGGAATTGTACTAACAATGCTACCGAGTACGAAGCATTATGCTTAGGCTTGAAAAAGGCAAGGAAGTTGGGAATCGAACAGTTGCAGATTTTTGGTGATTCTGAGCTGATTGTAAACCAAGTAACAAATAGGTGTATTTCCAAGCAGCATTATCTCAAAGCATACCGCAACCAAGTTTGGGACCTATTTGAGTTTTTCATAGCTCTAAATATTTAGGCCATTTCTCGAGAGCTGAATAAGCATGCAGATCTCTTAGCATCCCTTGGAGCAAATTTTTCTCCCATTGAGCAGGTAGTCAAGAAATCAAAGACAGTAAGGATGGTGTACAGACCTAGTGTCCCATACAAAGATACTTTCTGGCAGGTTTTCGAGAGTGATGAGCAAATTGTTAACTTTTTGATTCAAGAAGCTGCCACCATCGAAGGAAGAACCTTGGAGCACGAAGAAGTCGAAGGTCTAATTTAGTTGCGGAATAATCATATTCCAAAGGGTCTTATCACTCTAGAAAGTTTGTTTGATCAGCATGATCGATCCAAAAAACATCGGATTGAGATTGACAAGAAAGAGTACATGGAGATGCAATTAGAACCCAATAAGGTTATTAAGATTGGAACTGATTCTACTCCTGATGAACTGCAAGAAATCAGGCAACTGTGTCAAGAATTTTCTGATATTGTGGCCTGGAGTTATGAAGATCTGAAGGGATATAATAAACAGATTGTTTAGCATACTATTGAGTTGGAAGATGGTGTTAGACCCTTCAGGAAAAAATAGCGACTAGTAAATCCAAAGATTGAGACTCTAATGAGGGCCGAGCTTGTGAAAATGCTATAGGCCAAGATTATATACCCAGTTAAGCACTCAACTTGGGTTGCTAATCTGGTCTCGATTTGAAAGAAGAATGGAGACATACGACTATGTGTAGATTTTCAAAATCTGAACCGTGCATCTCTGAAAGATCACTATCCCTTGCCTCGTATAGATCAGATACTGCATGTTGTGGTTGGGGCTCAATGTTTCTCATTGCTGGATGGATTCTCTAGATATAACCAAATTTGGGTTAGGGATGAGGACCAGTACAAGACAACATTCACAACTAAGTGGGGCACTTTTGCTTATCAGCGAATGCCTTTCGAATTATCAAATGTTGGGGCTACGTTCCAGAGAGCCATGGACATTGCATTCATAGAGCTCTTGAACAAGATTATTGTTATTTATCTTGATGATATGACTGTCTTTTCACATATACGGGAAGATCACAGTTCGCATCTAAGGCAAATATTTGGTAAATGCAGAGAGTTTGGTATTTCCATTAATCCAAAGAAGTCGGTGTTTGTAGTGAAGGAAGGTAAACTCTTGGGGCATGTTATTTCAGAAGATGGTTTGGCAATTGATCCATCCCGAATTGAAGCATTGAAGAAACTAATGCTCCCTGCCAACAAGAAAGAGCTACAGTATTTCTTTGGACAGATTAATTTTATCAGGAAGTTCATTTTTGATTTTGCCCAGGTTGTCAAGCCCATGACTGAGTTATTGAAGAAAGATGCAGAATTTAAATGGACAACTCAGAGAAACGAGGCATTCCAGGAAATTAAGGATAGAATAGCGCAAGATCCTATATTGATTAATCCAGATTATTCAAAATATTTCATTCTGTATGCAGTTGGTGAAGATGAAAGCTATGTCGTAGTACTCACATAGAAAGGGGATGATGGGAATGAAAGACCCATTGCTTTCCTTAGTCAGGTTAACTTACCTCATGAGGCAAAATATAATTTCATTGAAAAACAAGTGTATGTTGTTATGAAGTCTCTAAAAAAATTCAAGAATTTCATATCTCAAAGTAGGATAGTCATATATGTTATTCATCTCGATGTAAGGAATTTCATCATTCAGGTTGAGATGGGTGATAAACGTGCAGGTTAGGTCACCAAAATTCAAGAATTTGATGTTGAGATTCATCCAGCCAAGCTAATGCGGGGTAAAGCCTTATGCCAGCATTTAGAAAAAACTGTAGCATCTGGAATGGTTGATTATCAAGTAGACAATTCTGCTAGAGATAACAGTCTGGTGAAATTTTTAGTACAGGAACAAGATTGGGCAGATGACCTCATTGATTACTTCACAACTGGTAAATGAACTTCACAGTTAAATGCCTCACAACGGAGAAGGTTTCGTCTGCAAGCTCTCAGGTATGTGTTGTTGCCTGAAGGATTGTTTTTTAAGAACATTGATGGCATTCTTTTAAGATGTGTCAAGGAATCAGAGAAGGCTAGACTCCTAGAGGAGTTTCATTCTGGCATATCAGGAGGACACTATGCAAGTAGACCCATAGATTTAAAAATCATTCGGGCTGGGTATTATTGGCCAACCTTGTTCATAGATGCTTTCAAGATTGCCCAAGCATGTGACAAATGTCAGAGGTATACAGGAAGGGTTAGAAATGCATCATTGCCCCTGCATCCAATTTAGGTTGAAGCACCTTTTTAGCAGTGGGGATTGGACTTTATTGGGATTATTGATCCAAATTCTTCAGCTGGACATAGGTATATTTTGACAGCTATAGATTATTTTATGAGGTGGTCTGAAGCTATTCCAACCAAGGTTGCAAATTAGAATGTGGTGATTTCTTTCATTGAAGGGCTGATTACACATTTTGGCATTCCTGATGTTATTATTACAAACAATGGAACTCCTTCATTGGAACTGAGCTAGCTGAATTTGCAAATAAATATGGTGTTTTTCTGAAGACATCCTCTAACTATTATCCTTAGGGAAATGGCTTGGCAGAGTCCACAAATAAAAATTTGCTCCAAATTTTAAAGAGGTCTTTGGGGGATAACAAGAGATCATGGCACCTTCTACTAAATCAAGATTTATGGGCAGATAGGATTTCAATCAAGAAGTCTATCAAGACTTCACCATACGCCCTGGTATATGGAAAAGAGGCAAGGCTGCCTGTTCATCTAGAGTTGCCAGTATTGCAGCAGTTGTAGGAATTTCAGGATGATGAAATAGCTGTAGATTCCATGGATATGCGGTTGGTTCAGTTGTTACAGTTGGAAGAGCAATGTTCCCTAGCTTATGAGGAGTTTGCTAAACATACACATATTATTTCAAAGTGGTTTCATAAAAATTCTACTGATCATCCACTTAAGGTGGGTGATTTGGTCCTGAAATGGAATGAAAATAAATCCAAGCCTGGGAATCACAAGAAGTTTGATGCTCTGTGGGAGGGTCCCTTCCGCATTGTCAGTGCTAGTGCAGCAAATTTGTTTCATCTGGAAGATTTGGATGGCAGCCCACTTCCTATTTCAGTGAACGGCTTTCATCTGAAAGCCTACACTTCATGAACTGTCAGACCAGTATCACCTTGTATATAGCAAAACAAAAAAAAAATGTAATAAGGGGGGATGTTAGCGTATATTATATTTGCACTATTATTATATTATTTTGTTAATTAGGCAGAACAGAACTTGTTATTTGTTATAACAAGTTCTATTTCAGCCTCGGATGGTTTCGTAACCTCCGGGCTATTTCAGCCTGCAGATGTATTATTTAAACCTTCTCAGACATGAATCAAACTGCTGTTTTATCTAACATGGTATCCGAGCCATTTGCAGATTTTTTTTGCAGAAGCCTGCTGGAAAACAGTTCGCATTTTTCTGGGACATGCGACTGTATTTTTTTTTTTTTTTTAAACTCGAAGTTTTTTTTTGCTAGGCAGGCGCATTATTTTTTTTTTGGAAGTAGCACTGATTATTGTGCAACGGAAGGAGATTAAAAAAAAAAAAATTCGCGATGTGATTTATCGCGTGCTGGAAGTGAAAAAAAAAATTTGGACATGGAACCCCCCCGCGTACTTGGATTTAAAAAAAAATAAAATAAAATTTTGCGGACGCCGTCCGCTTCCCCCCCGCGATTGAATTTAAAAAAAAAAAATTGTGGACGCTGTCCGCTTTCCCCCCCCCCTGCCACGATTGAAACAAAAAAAAAAATCATGGCCGCCACGACGTGGCCACCCACACACCCCCCCCCTTCCCCTCCCGTGCTGCCCGAGCGTACCGCTGCAGCGGCCCGCGGTAGCACCCCACGTGCACTGCGTAGTGCACAGCAGCCGCGACAGCGCCCAACATGCACTGCGTAGCGTGCAGCAGCCATGGCAGCACCCAGTGTGCACTACGCAGCACGCAGCAGCTATGGCAGCGCCCCACGTGCGCAACGCACAGCACGCAACAGCCGCGACTTATTGCTGCCTCGCATGTGCAACGCGTAGCGCACAGCAACCGTGGCTAACTGGCACTGCAGCTACGGTCACAACAGCAGCCGCGACTACACAGCACTACTCAGAGCCCGAAAGAGGCGGAGGACAGAGCCCGGAAGAGGAGGAGGCGCGGCCAGGACGAGCTGCGGGCTCGTGTTGAAAGAGGAGGATCCCACTGATCCAAGCGGATCAGCCCGCTAGCTCACCTGGCAGTGAGCTATGCGGTAGGGCTCGGGGAGCCCTGAGGTTGCAGGTTCCAATCCTGCCGACCCCATAATCAGGTATAAGATTTTTTATTTAATTTTGATTAAAGTTTTTAATTTTTTAATAATTAATTTTTTTATATTAATTAAATTGTTTCTTAATTATTTTTTTTTAATTTAATTAGAAACTTATTTAATTAAATATGAAATATTTTTTATTAAAAGATTAAATTTTACTTTTTTCAAAATTTATAAATTGTTAAAATACCACAAAAAGGGGGGGATAGAGAGTAATTTTTTTGAAAAATAGCAATTTGGTGAATTGTAAAAGGTGCATTTTCGGCTACACCTGACACCTAGTGGGTTATTCCTGTGGGCACTTTTTTTGTTGTATGTTGCATATTTTATTTCTTGCACTATAAAATTAAAAGTTAAAATCAAATTCACTCCCTAAGTCCCCGGAATAATTAAAACCCATCCGTGCAATTTATTGCTATCGCAACGATTCGGTATTTGTCATACCTCTGGCCAGCACTTACAGGTAAAGCTGTCGTGATTGCGCTACTGTATCCGCCGCCTAATATAGCTGCTACAATGACGTCTGAGCTTGTTCTCTATAAATCATCGGGGAGAGATAAGTTTGCCATTTTTGCATTTTTTTTACTCCATCCACTACCCTTAATCGCTCTTGTGTTTAGGCATAAATCCTGACAAAGTATTCTTCATAGTTTTTAGGGTAAGTTACGCCCCACGCATGAGAAGAATATTCTATGGTAGGTGCCATCAACAAGGCGATTCCCTTTCAGTACTGCTTATGTTCCACGTATCGTATGATCTCTAAAGATCACCTATAGTTTCCCTCACGTAAGGGCGGGTGATTTTTTGTTGATCTGTCTAAATACCTATAGTTTCCCTCACGTAAGGGCGGGTATTTTGTACGGTCTAATGGCCTAGCAAAAGGTATATCGAAAGGGGGACTAATTGGTGTTATAAGGAACCTTCATCATGTCTGCAAAACTAATGACTGATCCTCATCAGTTGTTGAAATGTCCTAATTACACACCATGGAAAAATAATATGAAGGCCATCCTAGCAATGGATGATTTATGGGATGTTGTATCTGGAGCAACAACCAGGACCTTCACCTGTTGTTGGTGCTACAGCTCCATCTAATGCTCAAAGAGACTTTTATAAGCTAGACAGTAAAGCAAAAGTGCTCATCTTGCTTGCTGTGTCTGATGAAGTCCAACCCCATATTGCTGACTATGCAACTAGTAAAGTGGCATGGGATGCCCTTAATACTATATATGAGAGAAAGAATGATTCCACCATTCTATTTCTTCAATCTCAATTACATAGTCTGAGCATGAAGTAGGGTGAGACAGTTGAATTCTTTCTTTGCAGAGTTTCTGAATTGAAAGCAAAGTTGAATTCTTTGGGAGAACCAGTCGAAGACAAGCTTCTTACTTCAGTTGTATTGAGAGCTTTACCTGATTCTTATCGGGTGTTGATTACTTCCCTTCATGTATCACAACAAAAAGTTACTTTTGTAGAATTGGTTAATATGCTTCAATAGGAGGAAGCACGCCAACTATAGAGAGATGATTCTTCTAACACTGCTCTCTACATCAACAGGAAAGGGCAGAACCAGAAGAAGGGTAATTTTCAAAAGGGAGGGAATTCACAAAAGGATTCAAAAGGGAAAAAAACTCAACAACCTCAACAGAAAAAGAGATATTGCAAGATCTGTGACAAAGAAGGTCATGATACAAACAGATGTTGGCATAAGAATAAGCAATCAAAACAGAAAGGCCGAAACAAACCACAAAAGAACAAATAGCAAGTGAATGTTGTTGTTGAAGAATCTAACACGGATTCTGAGAGAGCTCACAAAGTTCTCATGACTACCACAGTGTCCAAGCAGACGGATCCTATATGGTATGTTGATTACGGAGCCAGTAAGCACATGACTGGTGAAAAATCATGGTTTGAGTCTTTTGAGGCCAAAGAGGGCAAACTTGTCACTATTGTCGATGATAAAACCTACAAGGTTCAAGGAGAAGGCATTGTTTCGATCACCCTTCCCGATGGCAGGTGTTAGATTGATAAAGTTCTCTATGTTCCGAGGATTGGCAAACAATTTATTGTCGAGTCACACAAATTCCGGACAAAGATATGGTTGTGAACTTTAGTGTTGAGGGAGGCAAGAAGTGTTGTTCTATTACCAGAAGGGGTAAGAACATTGCAACTGCTTCATATAAGCATGGCTTATTTGCCTTAGATACTATATCTACTCCACATGTTGCCATGATAGTCTCTACAAAGGAGGCAACTTCCCTATGGCACAAGAGATATGGAAATTTGAGTTCTGGTTACTTACTTGAGCTAAGTAAGTATGATATGGTTAAGGGTCTTCCTTCCCTTTCTACCACTTTACCAGTTTGCTCTGACTGCTTGGCAAGAAAGCAGCATAGAGTGCCTTTTGAAAAGAGCTCTACTAGAGCAAATAAACCTCTGGAGTTGGTTCATACCGATCTGTGCAGTCCCTTTACTCCCAACAGTTACGGGGGTAAGAGGTATTTTTAGTTATTTGTGGATGATTACTCACGAAAGATGTGGGTATTCTTTCTTCAACTGAAATCTGAAGCATTTTTCTTCTTTCAACAATTCAAGAAATCTATTGAGGAGTCAGGGACTTCTATAAAGACCCTCCACTCAGATCGAGGGGGGGAGTTCACCTCTAAAGAATTTTCTGCATTCTTGAAAGAAAATGGGATCACAAGACAGTTAACTACTGCTTATACTCCTCAACAAAATGGATTTGTTGAAAGGAGGAATCATTCCATCATGGAAATGGTTCGTTGCATGCTCACAGGAGCTAGACTTGAGCAACTATATTGGGTAGAAGCTATCACCACAGCAGTATATCTGTTGAATAGGGCACCCACAAAGGCCCTACAAGGAATGACTCCATAGGAAGCATGGAGTGGTAGGAAACCCTCCATTTCTCATCTACGCATTTTTGGGTGTAAAGCTTTCATGCACATACCAAAAGAGAAAAGGAAGAAGCTAGATGAGAAGTCATTGAAGTGTATTCTTCTTGGGTATGATGAGCACTCTAAGGGTTATCGTTTGATTGATCCCTTAAACAAGAAGATTCACATAAGTAGAGATGTTGTTTTTGATGAGGCTTTCACATCAGCAAACACATCAGATGTATACCTAGACCTTGTGGAAACTCAGGTTGTTAAATCTCCTTCATCAAATGTTGGAGGTTCTTTTGGATCTTCTTCAACATCTAAGAAGAAGAATCCAAAGTGGTATACAAATACAATCAAAGACTCTAAGCTATCTACTCCACCAGATTTGACTTTGGATAGGCCTTGTACTCGCAGCATGGCTCGACAGGAGAAAGCTGCAATAGAGAATACTGGGGTTGATGATCTGTGTCAGTCTTTTGAAGAACTTTCTGTAGATCCAGCAAGAGATATAGAAGATATGGATATTGATAGTGATAAGGTGTTTATGTCTTCCATAGACGATCTTAAACCTGCATCAGTACAAGTTGCTCTCGGTGAGCCTCAGTGGAAGGCTACTATGGATGCAAAATATAAGTCTTTGATGAAAAACAAAACATGGAAGCTTGTCAATCTGTCGCACGGAAAGAAACCCATAGGCTGCAAATGGGTGTATAAAGTCAAGTACAAAGTATATGGGACAATTGATAAGCATAAGGCCCGTCTAGTTGCAAAGGGCTATGCTCAAAAGGAAGGCATTGACTATGATGAAACTTTTGCACCTACTGCTCGGATGACAACAATTCGAGTTATTTGTGCTATGGCAGCATAGTTTGGGTGGAAAGTTCATCAAATGGATGTCAAAAGTGCCTTTCTAAATGGTGATCTCCAAGAAGAAGTCTATATGACTCAGCCAGAAGGATTTGCAGTGGAAGGCCAACAGACAAAAGTTTGCAAATTGGTCAAATTCTTATATGGCCTGAAACAAGCTCCTCGAGCTTGGTATATAAAAATGGACAATCACCTCCTGCAACATGGTTTTAAGAGATGTTCGTCAGATGCAAACCTCTATTTCAAGAAATAGGGTTCTGAGATAGTGTTTCTTGTACTCTATGTTGATGATATGCTCATTACAGGGAGTTCAAAAACTATGATATCTACTGTCAAAAGAGACTTGTGTCAATATTTTGAGATGTCAGATCTCGGACTTCTCCATTACTGTCTTGGTCTGGAATTCAGCCAGAAGGAGCACTCCATCAAAGTGTCTCAGAAAAAATATGCCAAGACATTGCTAGAAAAATATTCCATGACTGATTGCAAGCCAATGGCAACTCCGATGGAGACTGGACTTCAGTTATCGCGATATGATGATTCACCTCAGGTAGATGGTACTCTATATCGACAGTTGATTGGGAATCTCATATATCTGACCAATACTAGGCCAGATATCGTATTTGCTGTCAACTATCTTTCAAGGTTCATTCAGGAGCCT
Organism: Wollemia nobilis; assembly: GCA_028583015.1. NCBI lineage: Eukaryota > Viridiplantae > Streptophyta > Pinopsida > Araucariales > Araucariaceae > Wollemia > Wollemia nobilis. Next base: position 12,225,163 of record JAQPPZ010016436.1, on the reverse strand, counting down.
AAGACCACTCATTGGAAAGCAGCAAAACGTGTTCTTCACTATGTCCATGGCATAATGGAATATGGCCTAGAATACAAGAGGAACAACAAATTCTTCTTACAGGGATACACGAACTCTGACTATACCGGATCATTTGATGATCGCAAGTCAACTTCAGGATATATTTTTCATCTTGGATCCGGTCCTGTCTCTTGGTACAGCAAGAAGCAACATGTGGTTGCTATTTCATCAACAGAGGCAGAGTATCGCGCCGCACGTGAAGCTGTGTGCAAAGTGATATGGTTGCATCGCATTCTCAAAAGTATGGGTCATCCATCCAAATCTCCAATACACTTTTTTTGCGACAATAAGGGTGTTCTGAACCTAGTCAAGAATCCAGTCCATCATGAAAGAAAAAAACACATTGACACACAATGTCATTTCATTCGAGATGAAGTTTCGAGGCACCAAATTCAACTTTAGCACATTCCCACCGATGCTCAAGTTGCAGACATTTTCACTAAGGCACTTGCACGTGTCAAATTTGAATTGTTTCGCAGCTCTCTTTGTATTGCAAAATGATGTAATCAGGGGGGATGTTAGTATAGCTAGTAGTTATATTATTACCCAAATAATGTAATAAGGGGGGATGTTAGCGTATATTATATTTGCACTATTATTACATTATTTTGTTAATTAGGCAGAACAGAACTTGTTATTTGTTATAACAAGTTCTATTTCAGCCTCGGATGGTTTCGTAACCTCCGGGCTATTTCAGCCTGCAGATGTATTATTTAAACCTTCTCAGACATGAATCAAACTACTATTTTATCTAACAAATGGAGGGCAGAGTGACAAAGTTGTAGCGAAATTGTGACATGTGTTTTTGCAGCTTGCGAAGACCAAGGAGGATAATGTTAGAAACTATCGTGAAATCGTGACATAACTCAGCTAAGGGTGATGGCAACAAACGGCGTAGCGATATTGCGACGGAATAGCGAGCAAGGCACATAAGGCAAAAGACGTCACAAAATCATGATGCGTCACGTTTTTGCGGCATGGGTGGACAGAAAGGCTTAAGACATAAATACATTGTGATTTCACGAAATTTGTGGGATGAAGCCAAGAAAAGCAAAGGATGTAGTGAAATCACTACGTGTTGCGTGATCGCAGTTCAGGTGGATGAAAAGGTTGAAGGCGAGAACGACGTCGCAATTTCATGACACATGAGACCAAGGCATGAAGCAGACGTCACGAAATCATGACAGAAAGTGGGAACAGTGGAGAATGCAAGCAAACATCATGATTTTGCGACACAGTGAGCAAGAAAGGCTTAAGGCAGAAAATGGTAGCGATTTTGCTACATTGTTGAGGCTAAGGGCAAGAAAGAAGTTGGCGTCACGATTTCACGACATTCATGGAGATAAAGGCTAGCAGCAAGGAAACGTCGTGATTTCATGACACATTGTTGAAGAAAGACTAAGTGCAAAGAAAGTGTAGCAAAATTGCGCATTATCACATTTTCATGGCAACAAAGTAGATAAAGAGCATCATTGTACAGACTTCACGAAATTGTGCAGCATTGCATTTTCACAATTCGGGGTAGCGAAGGAGATAAGGAAGCCAAATACGTCACGAAATCGCTACATGGTTGATTTTTGCGGTCTGAAAGTAAGAGAAGTGTACGGAGCAGAAAGACGTCACGATTTCATGACCTATCGTGTTTTTGCGACCTGTTACAGTTTCACGCCAGAACGCAGTTCAAATGGTCTGATGCAGTTTTGCAATTTTCGATGATTCAAAGCACACCAAAATTAATTTTTTTACTGCTTTTCGATGTGGTCAAGGTAGAAGAACACGTCCAAGCCATCAGAATTAAATATGCGCCATCATTCAAAGCTGCTATTCATGGTTTCTAACGATTCAAGTGTATTTCAAGAATGACTATTTAATGAAGACGACCGCCAATTCCTTATTGCATTTAATTTCTAGTTTCTCCGAGGCTATTTAAGGATATCATTTCCTTGTTTTCGTTGCATAATTTGTAGATCTCGAGGAGGTCCATTTCATATTTTTAATGCTACAAAGAAGCAAGGCTTCTATATAAATCAATGTAAATCTCAAGAACAAGTGTCGGGAGTTTGAGAGACATTTTGCTGGAAACATTCAAGTTTTTGCGTAAATAAGAAATATTCGGCCTCTGATTTTGCAAGCATCTTTATGTGTAATGATTTCCTTCTATTTCCATGTATTTCCTATTAAGCTTGTCTTTCCAATCTGCTGTTAGATTCAAATTCTGCATTTGAATTTGAATACTGCTAGTAAGGAAGTAAGTTCTGGAATGCAATACTGGAGGTTGTCTGTGCAAGGTCGTAAGTGAATTATGCAATAATCTATTATTTTATGTTGTTTATACACTTGAGGTTTGATTCTTGCTGAGTTCTTGTCCCGATCTAACAAATTTGGCCTACGGCTATATTTCCCATCTCTTTCCGTAATTTCCTGTTTCTTTCTGCGTATTTCTCATCTCTTTCCTACAACTTTAATCTGAAATCAAGTTTAGAAATAGTAAGGGAACCAGCCCTCTCTGGAGATTGGTCTGGGAGACATCTCTTTCTCCCAGCCTTTCAATGTTGGCTGGGTCTAGGGTGCTTAGTTTTTAAAAAATCCTTTCTTGTGGCAGATTCGTGACCAACATCACCTTAACCCAAAGAAATGTATCTTTGATGTCACTTTAGGAAAAATCCTAGGGTTAATTGTCTCTCAACGAGGCATTGAAGTAGACCCTAACAAATTCAAATCCATAATTGAGATATCTCCACCTACAAACCTCAAATAACAACGCAGATTAAAAGGCAATATTTAGTCCATACGTCATTTTATCACCCATATTTTAGATAAGTGTAAGCCATTTAATCACCTCTTACAAAATGGGGTTGCCTTCAATTGGGACAACAACTATCAACAAGCCTTTAATTCCATCAAAGCCTACCTCACTTCTTCACCGGTGTTATCTCCCCCACACCCATAGCTGCCATTTATCCTATAAATTCCACTATATATTTTGCACTCAACACACTAAGATAACATGCTCAATCATGAGAAAGCTATATACTACACCAGTTGTACTCTAGTTAGCTACGAAACCTACTATGTATACATGGAAAATCTATGTCTGGCCATAATTTTTACTACCCAAAAATTATGCCATTACATGTTTAATCACACTATGTTTATCATCGCTCATGATAAACCACTCTAGTATATGATGAATAAGAGGTATTATAACTCTCATACTGCTAAATGGATTATGCTCCTTACTAAATTCGATTTATAATTCATTTCACAAAATTCCATTAAAGGATAATTCATCATAGACCAAATTTTTGAGGTTCCATTACCTGATGATGAGCTTCTCCTCATCCAACTCCTAGATAATTCCATATTCAATATTACAGAAGCTGAAGAATACATCAAACCAAAAACACTAGCTAATATAACACTCTTCTTCGATGGTTCTTATTGCACACATGCTAGGGGTGTAGGAATTATATTTTGACACTATATGGGGAGTCTCTCCCATTTTCATTCAAACTAGGATTTGTCTACACAAACAACAATGTAGAATATGAAGCCCTCATTCTCATTCTAAAGCAGGTGCATTCCGTGCTCATTAGATATATATACATCATATGAGATTCTCTCCTCATTCTCAACCAAGTTGAAGAGATATGGCAATGTCGTTACCCTATCCTTCAGCAATACAAGAAAATCACCCCATAACTCCTCACCCAATTTGAGTGGTACGATATTGTAGCCACCACATGCTCATCCAATCATTTTTTTGATACAATGGATTCCTTATGATCATTAATACCACAAAATACCCTCTCAGACACAACACTTGTATCCATTCATATGCTCACCCAATCAGCTATCTCATCTTCACCTCATACAGACGATGATGACATTCATGTTGTCCACATCGAACTACATGATCCTTGGTTTTCACAAGTTAACGATTATATCAAATTAGGCTTCTTACCTTGTGATCTACCACATGCTCATCATTGAGCATTCAAAAAATGGGTCTCTTATTACACACTACTGGAGGACATCTTGTATCATAGTACTTATGATGGTATTATTTTGCTTTACCTCGAACCATATAAATCTTAGTGGATAGTACAAAAAATCCATGATGGTACTTGCGATGGTCACTTTAGTGGCATGGCTATCACAAAATACATCCTACGCATGGGTTACTACTAGCCCAAAATGGAGCATGATTGTTGTGAGTATGTTAAGTGATGTATTAAATGCCAACAACATACTAACCTCATGCACCTACCTTCATAAGCTCTCCAACTAATTCAATCCATGTGGTCTTTCTCACAATGGGTTCTAGATCTCATCGACTAGATCTCACTTGCTTTGTCAAGCAATCACAAATTCATCATCACTACCATAGATTACTTCAGAAAGTGTATCAAAGACATCCCACTTGTCTAAACCACGGGAGATAAAATTACGATGTTTATCATAGACCACATCATATGTTACTTTGGCATTACTTCTCAAGTCATCTTTGACAATGGTACACCCTTCAAAAATAAAATTGTCTATGCCTTTTGCACCAAATTTAATATCCACCATAGCTTCCCGATCCTTTACTACCCATATGATAATGACCAGGCCGATGCTACCATTTTCTCCATCCTTTGTAAGACAATTTTATAATAATACTATGATTGGCATAATTAGATACCTTTAGCCTTATGGGCCTATCATACAAGAATTCATACTCCCACTAGAGCAACCCTTTTCTCATTGGTCTATGGTGTTGATGTCATTATGCTTCTCCATCTTGAGATACCTTCGTTACAAGTCTCCATAAATAATTTATTGATGATGATACTACTCATTAATGCTCTTGGATGAGCATCACATCCACACCATCGATCACACACATGTCTATCAAGATAACCTTCATCATGCCCACAATAGCAAGATACATCAGCATGAATTTTAGATTTGCAACCTGGTTCTCAAAGAGAACCAATATATCACAAGCCAACCCCCTCAACAGTGAGACAAATTTTCTCCTAATTGGCCAGGCCCATATATTGTTGAACATAAATTTAGTTTTGGCACCTATCTATTGGCAAATATCGAAGGACTTGCTGAACTTAAGCCTATAAATATTATTCACCTTCACACATTTAATGCCTAGCCTATATAGGTATGCATCACCATATATTATACACAGTGTCATTATAATACTGTCTAGGTACATATCACTCACAATCCACATCATACCACATGCATAGTTTTCACTTTTTGTTACACAAAAAAAATATTTGTGCTTTTTATGTAATTTATATATTGTTGATATATTAGGTATTGTAGGTCTCTTATCGCCAGCTATGACATCTATCGTGGAGATACGTTTGTTCCAGATCATCAACTCCAGCACACTACATCCTCATCATGCAAGACCTCCAAATACTACCTCCGATAACAATGACTCCAATTGATATTGCCATGCCACCTGACCCAATTCATGTGTGTCACCCTTACACATCATCATATTCTAATAATCACACTTCACCCCACTGTCACTCACCCCACCACAGGAATTCTTCCTACTCCCCTCTCTCAAGAGACATCCAAATCTCATCTTCGTCCTTTGCAGATAAGGAAGAATATTCTCACCCGCCAGACCCTCATCCATTAGAACCATTCCCACCTCACCTAGTTGATCTAAGAGATCTATACCTACTACGTTCCTTAGATCACCGATCCTCACTAGCATATTGTTCCCCTAATAGGGGAACTACACCTATTCATGCATATTTTTTAGGACTACCTCCACCCCTGTCGATTGGTATATCACGCTATGACTTAACTCTATGCCAGCATGTCGCACATGCTGCCTCCACTTGCGTTCTCCCATATCATCCATGCCACTACTTGTAGTCGTCTCCCACACCACCTATCCTTCAAACACCACCATCTCCACTCTGCGGCCTCCCGCTTAACACATATAAACAATTATTAAGAACATAGCTTTATTATATATATAAAGTGGTTAGAGCATATCTATTGCAGGTAATAACTGTTTGAATAACATAGCTTCCTCTTTCTAACAAGTGAAGCATACTATTATAGGAATAACAAGTGAATAGAAATTCACCTACATAAAGAAATAATAGTATAGCTTTATTTTCCTAAGAAATTCTAGCTAAATAACTACAATTAAATTCATCTTTATGTCCTAATAGGAAGAGAAAGTTTAGAACTAAGAATTTTATCTTGTTGTTCACCTTATACATTCTTCTATTATACTCTTCATTCTTCCTCATCATTAATGTGCCTCCTCCTTCTTACCTTTTTTCATTTACCGTCCTCCATTTAAAAAGTATATGAAGGAGAGATAGTTGCCATGTGTTAGGCCATGCATACGGCCAAATTGAAACCAAATCCTTTAGCCAAGTAGTTTTTTGTTAATTTTTTTAAGTATGAAATATGTTGGCTTAAGTAATTTTAATTATTTTAAGTACATAATTATTTTAAATTAATTAAAGGTTATTTTAAATTCATTTCATTTATTAAGAAATAAATAAAAAAATAAGCAAAAAAACAAATAAAATCATTTAAACTATCATTTGTATCCACATAGGACCATGCAAAGATATCACATGATTTAGATAAGAAGTTTGTATATTCTACACATTCTTGAGGAGTTAGGAATTTACCCAATTTAAGGATTATAGGATTTTCTTGTGTCCTAATTTTAATATTGCTTGTTTCTTTGATGAGGATGTGAGACTCATCCTTAAAATATAGGGGTGTAGTAAATACCCCTAAGGGTCATAATTTGTTGGATCGAAGGATGATTGATTAGGATAAAATGATTGCAAGGTATTTGTCATATCTTTTTGGTCATTTGGCTCTTTGTTATAGGAATTATCCATGGTAAGATGACTACTAGAAGTGTTATAGGTTAATGTTTCTACCTTAGAATCATTGATGGTTTTCACTAACAAAGAATCACTCTCTATTTGGGTCATAGTTTTAACTAGTTCAAAATAGTTACGAGGTTTAGGATGAAAAATATCCATGTTATTTACATTAAGTGTGTGTAGCTCTAAAATTTTCTCACTCCTTTCCTTCAGGCTAATGGATCCGCACCTATAAGGGGAATGGGAAAATGGTAGGTCTACACCTCAGAGGAGAGGCACTTGAGGTCATGTCCTCTTTGGTGATTTTTTGATGAATTGGGTGGGTTCACCAGAAAAAATTTATATGGCAATTTTCATGCCTAGGTTGGGAGTTTGTTTGATGTGTTCCTTTTATTTTTGCTCACAATAACCTAGTTTGGCCAAATACAGCTAATCTATACTAAATATAATTTTTATTCAAATTAATACAATAGACAATGAATTACAGAAGGTAAATAGATGCAGTGCTTAGATATGAAAGAAATCAGATACTCTTACTCAATCTAAACATCTGATGTAGAGTCTATTTGTTTGTTGCAGGTGATATCAAACTTTGTAGGGCTATATTGGATGTCTGATCCGATATCGATAGGTCCGATATGCTATTGACAGGTTCGATCTGAACAAAATCCTGTAGTTTCATAAATTGACAGCAAAAACATAAATTTACAACATGATATGAACTTAACTAAGCATTATTTAGATAGTACGATATTATTACATGTAAATTTTGAGAAGAAAAAATGCAATTCTATGCTTATGAATGCAAAATGATAGAATGAAATGATAGTAATGGTGAACACCGGATATGATAAATGAAATTAATGCTTATATATTATAAATGTAAAATAAATAATAATAGATGCAAATAGAATCTTGAAGTTACCCCAGGTGATCTATAGACAATATCGGATGTAACAGGATAGTATCAGGCTCTTCGGAGTGATATCAGATGTCTGATATCGGATCATATCCACCGATGCACAACTCCAGACCTCCAAACCTGCAAAAACCAAATGAAAGTAACAAGAAAAAAATGCAAAGAAATGCAAGATTGATTGATAAATAGCTAGGAAATCAGAGAGTTAGGAGGAATATAGGGAGGGAGTTCCTGTATTAAATAGACTAGGTAGGTTAGGGGTTTTGGGCTAAAAAAATAGGTATTTGTAACTTCTCCCAATCTAGAGGATATCTATTTATTCAATATCATAACCTCCATGTTATTAGGTATGTAAGGAAAAAATAGGTTGCAACAAAATTTGTCATTTTGCTGTTCTAGGCATTTCTATTTTTGGACGAGGTCGGACATTCAATTTTGCACATTTAGGTATGATATTGGATTAGACTTCTGATATCGGTCAAATAGAGCTGATATTTTAGGAGGTTAAAATTTGACTTAATGTGGGCACAAAAAATGAGGCAGGAGGTTAGGAAGTGGTTTTAATTAATTTTTTGAATGTTTTTGACTTGGGGTAAATTGATGTGGGTCAATTTTAGGCTATTACATTTTAACCCCTCTTTAGCATATTTTAAAAAAAAGTGCATTAAATAAGAGATGGTATGCTTTACGAGAAAGCAAAAATTTATTGTAAAAATTATTAAGGTTTGAAGTTTTACTATAAGTTATATTAGGTATGATACCCCCTTCGAGTTTTTATGCCAAATTTTGCATTTGGTGGAAAACTCAAAATTTCTAAATTGAGGGTAAAATGAATAAAATAGAAAAGATAGGGTAAAACCTAATTCATTTTATATTTCACTATTGTTGGACTTTTGCTTTGGGGAGAAGATGGCGGAGGTCACACATCAAGTAGATGAGGTGCAAGCGAGGGAGGGGAGCATAACGGTAAGTTTTTGACACCTCTTTAGCTTAGGAATTTCATGTTTTAGCATTTAATTTATTTAAAATTTGGATTTTTAGGGCATGGTTGTTGTCACGCAGCCTTTTTTGCAATATCAGATCGATTCAGCAATATCGATCATATTTTTGCGATACCAGACTTCTCGATATCATCAAAATGAGTCTGATCTTGTTGATATAGGATAGATTTTGGCAATATCGGAGAGCATGATATCATGAAATAGGTAACAATTATGTCTGATATTTCAAATTTAGATTCGATTACTAACTTTAATTTTTTTGTTGTTTTATTTTGTTAACAAAAATCAGTTTTGAAGAACAAGGAGTGTAGATATGACAGTCTCCAGGCAGGCTTGAGTGCCCTCTTAGATGATAAGAGGACCACTCTAGAGATGACAAGATTGAGGCATGTGGTAAAGATGCCACAAATACTGATAGATTTGATATTTTTTATGGCTTTGGCTGAGATGCGGTATCCAGGGTTATCTTGTTTTCAGCTATCGATAGGGGAGATGGCCCCTACACTAGATTATGTATGGAGGATATATAGAGTGCCTATCAAAGGCATTTTCATAGCTCCATTTGGCAATAAGGGACAGCTGATGTAATTATTATCTATGGATCCGAGCTTCGTACTAAAGAAGGGCAGAGTCAGCGTTGAAAAACTTGGCCATACAATTAGGTTTTCTAGATTGACAGTGGTACTTAGCGGTACGATGGTGGGGTTTTTATTGTATCATCTCAATGGTTTCCACCTATGGTGGACTCTAGTAGATGTTTTCTATGACATGAGGGATCAAAGGGTGTGGTTTTCTTGAGGTCCCTATATCTTGTGTCATCTATACATGACTCTTCATAGGGTGGTGTATAGGAGGGGTAAGGCCTTGGTACTTACCTCTTTTCTATAGGTATGGTGTTGGGAGCACATGGCCATTAGGATACCTATAGGATTACCTTTGATAGGGGTATAGGATGAGAGACACAGGGTATTATATTGGCACTTGCATAGAGGGCACCATGGATGGATTAGCCTCGACATAGCGAGGAAGCTGATACATGGGCTATCTAATGATGTCATTTTATGAAGATCATAGAGAGAGTTCCTAGGGTCAGAAGAGGATTATTTTGAGCTGACTCACATGAGGTGAGTCATTTTGTTGCAGATGGACTAGGGGAGATGGAGTTGCACCTTGTATACTAGATTCTACAGTAGTTTGGATTGTAGTAGGACATTCTTGGGACTAGGGATGTCACATTTTCCAGGATGACTCGGGATGCTACCATAGTGAGTGGCGCTCCTAACATGGCATAGTTCATGGATCCATAGCCATATGATGTTGTGGTAGCCACATAATATGGGGATGATGCAAAGGTTACCACTAGATATCCACAGCGGTATTATAGCATTCAACCTGCATGTATCACTAGGCTAAGGAGTGTAGTGCAACGGGCAATTGAGAAGGTCATCCGATAATGGTGTCCAACTATCCAACAATAACAGTAAAGGACACAAGTACCCCCTAGAAGAAATATGTCTTATACTAGGGGAGTTCACTAGAGCCATATGAGGTAGGAGAGAGTACCTAGGATAGGGTAGAGATCTAGGGGAGCTAGGGAGGAGAGGAGAGTGCCTCCTCAGCAGGAAGGGAGACCTTACTTACCTGAGAAGAGCATAATGATAGAGGAGCGAGAAAGCATTGAGATGGTAGCTCTACAAGTGACTAATTATCTTTGTAGTTTTCAATGACAAAGAATAATTTAATATATTTTTAATATCCCATGACTTTTATTTTAAATTTTTAGTCTTCTCTTTTGTGAGTTGTCTAGATCTTCGTGCATGTAAAATCTTAGGGATCTAGATAGATGATCAAGAAGATTTGTATAAGTAAAAAAGTAGGTAAGAAGATATGTATGTAGTATTTCCATAATAAATTCATGTGGAAAAACTTAAGACCTAGGTGACAGAGAAATTTTTGACAGCATGGTAGTGTCAGCGAGTTGGTGCAATACCAATAGTCTTAAAGGGATGGTCAGAAGACTAGATAAACCTACATGTAGTTTTAATTACTATCATTTACTAGTTTTAAATTTTAACTGTAAGTTATGTGCTCTATTTAATAGTGTTACGTGCAAATTGCAAACTTGGATTTTGGTCCTCGAACCTATTTGGGCTTGGGATTTTTGCACTGGCTGAGTGTTTCACTACCATCTTGAGACAACATTGTAACAATGTGGATGTTTGAGAGAATTTCATGAGCTCAAACATATCATACTTATTGCAGTTGTTGTGGCATCTATGTTCTTTTCGTATGTCTTTCACTGCGTGGGTGGATTTAATGTAGATATGGTTGCATCTATGTATATTTAACTTGGGAGAGATTTTCATTGGTTTTGACCAACCTTACCTCCTACAGTTTATTGTGGCATATATATTATGTTCTCCATCCTATTCCCCATGCGACTGTGGTGAATCACTCACCATTTTTAATTTTGGTGCAATCACCTCTTTTTATTTTTATTTTTGTGTTTGTTTGCCATTGCATTTTTTATTCCTTTTCTCCCTGTCCTCAGTGAGTTTAACAGTTTATTTTAATAGTTTTTTTATTTTTTTGTTTAGGTTGTTTGTAAGTTTTTAAATTTTTGTTTAGATTAGTTTTTATTTTCATGTGAGTTTGTAAATATTTATAATTTTATTTATTTTTAATTTATTTTAATAGTTTATGTTTCTATAGCAAGTTTAATTTAATAGTTTTTATTTTTATTTTATTTTAGGTTTAGTTGAAGTGTTTTTTTTTGGCAAGTGCAGTATTTATTTTTCCATGTTTGTAGTTTTTATTTTTTTGTCTTGAGATTCGGCTCTCTCCTCTCCGAAGGTTTTTCCATATTGGGAGTCCCACACAAGAGGGAAATTCCAATGTTGATGTTGTGCGCAAGTGCAAGTGTAGACATACATTTTCAGCCATCAACAATTTTTTTTTTTTTTTTGGTGGTGGCTACAAGGGGTAAACATACTGTGACCACGAGGGAACCATTACATAACATATCCGCAACATGTGAGGCGAGAGATTTGAACCTGGGCCTCTCAGCAACTAGAGAGGTTTAACTACCCACTTGCTCTCCAACTCCTCTACATGGGCAGATAAACTAATTTATAGTGGAAAACACCCCTTTCGAGGTGCCACTTTCAACATGTTGGGCATAGGAGGAATGGAGCCTTGTCGGCCTCTACCAGCACATAGGACATTCCTAACTATACCATATATCTGCAGGATGGAGACAAGGGGAATGGAACCTGGGTCGGCCTCTACCAGCACCCAGGGCATTTACCACTACACCACAACAAGCAGATCAGCCATCAACAATTATACTTCAAGTTATAAAAGAAGGTTTTTAAAAGTGATACTTTTAATCGTGAATTAGTCTTATTAAAAATCATAGTAGAATAGACTACATATGAATGTTCCTCCACAAAATACTTAATTCTAGGGTTTGTTTTAATCATTCTTAAAGTGAACAACCATGAATAAAGCACATATTATTGTGTTATTTGAACTTTTGATTTAAGTTTTCCAAGCATATTATGAATTGTATTGTCCTATATTCTAGTTTTAGACACCTATCTTCTAGTTGCAGGTTCCTAAATTTCAATTTTAGATGTCTATATCCTATTTTTGGTGCCTATATCCAATTGACTAGTTTGACTACACATACCTAGTTTGATTGTGCATACTTCCTAGTTTCACTATGCCTATCTTCCTGCTCAAAGCATGGAGACTTTTTAACTAAATATATTTGTAGTTTTCAATGACAAAGAATTATTTAATATATATTTTTAATATCCCACAACATTTATTTTTATTGTTTAGTCTTCTTTTTTGTGATTTGTCTAGATCTTCGTGCATGTAAAATATTACGGATCTAGATAGACGATCAAGAAGATTTATATAAGTAAACAAGTAGGTAAGAAGATATGTGTGTAGTCTTGCCATAATAAATCAATATGGAAAAACTTAAGACCTAGGTGACAGAGAAATTTTTGACAGCATGGCAGTGTCATCGAGTTGGTGCAATGCCAATAGTCTTAAAGGGGTTTGCAGTGTAAAATACAGTGCTGGTTGTACGAAGACTAAAAACCACTGGCATTGAGGAAAAATATTTTGTTTGCATTGCTAGGTGGTCAGAAGACTAGAAAAACCTACATGTACTTTTAATTACTACTATTTACTAATTTTAAATTTTAATTGTAAGTTATGTGCTCTATTTAATAGTGTTACGTGCACATTGTAAACTTGTTTTTTGGTCCTCGAGCCTATTTGGGCTTGGGATTTTGGCGCTGGATGAGTGTTTCACTACCATATTGAGCCAAAATTGTAACATTGTGGATATTTGAGAGAATGTCATGAGCTCAAACCTACCTTACCTCCTATAGTTGTGGCATCTATGTTATTTTTGTATGTGTTGCACTGCATGGGTGGATTTAATGTAGAGATGGTTGCATCTGTATATTTTTAACTTGGGAGAGATTTTCATTGATTTTGACCAACCTTACCTCCTACAGTTTGTTGTGGCATCTATGTTACATTCCCCATCCGACCGTGGTGAATCACTCACCATTTTTATATTTGGTGCAGTCACCTCTTTTTATTTTTATTTGTGTTTGTTTGCCATTGCATTTTTTCTTCCTTTTCTCCTTGTCCTCAATGAGTTTAACAGTTTATTTTAATAGTTTTTTATTTTTTTGTTTAGGTTGTTCGTAATTTTTTTAATTTTTGTTTAGATTAGTTTTTATTTTCGCATGAGTTTTTAAATATTTTTTATTTTGTTTGTTTTATTTTTATTTTAATAGTTTATTTTTTTTTAGTAATTTTAATTTAATAGTTTTTATTTTTATTTTATTTTAGGTTTAGTTGAAGTGTTTTTTTTTCTGTTTTTTTTGGAAACTAAGTGCAGTATTTATTTTTGTATGTTTGTACTTTTTTTTTTTTTTTTTTGAGATTCGGCTATCTTCGAAGGTTTTTCCATCTTGGGTAGTCCCACACAAGAGGAAAATTCCCATGTTGATGTTGTACACAAGTGCAAGTGTAGACATACATTTTCAGCCATCAACAATTATACTTCCAAGTTATAAAATAAGGTTTGTAAAAGTGATACTTTTAATCGTGAATTACTCTTATTAACAATCATATTAGGATAGACCGCATATGAATGTTCCTCCAGAAAATACTTAATTCTAGGATTTATTTACAAAACATGCTATCATTCTTAAAGTGAACAACCATGAATAAAGCAAATATTGTTGTGTTATTTGAACGTTTTATTTATGTTTGCCAAGCATATTATGAATTGTATTGTCCTTCCATTATGCAGCCACAAACTGATCGTTCGACGCATCAGAGAACTCGAGGTTTTTGATTGGGTGGGATCAAAATGGCTCTTCTATAAAATGAGTGAGTGCACCTATTTAATGCAATGTGGGTGCTATATTTAGTACATCATAACTTTATTTCCTTTTAAATAAAATGATGATTTACAAATTTGTAGTTCGCCCAAAAAAGATACAATATTCAGGCAATCATAAAAGAAAAATTGAAACACTATTATATTAAAAAGGAATTTATTTAACAAAACGAATAAAATATTATTCTTAAAGCAAAATATTAAATTTTAAGTGATATTATTTCAGGTGTTTTAATTATTAAACCACCTAAGCAATTGTCAGACATGGTATTCTATTATCTTAGTGAGCTTGTATTTTAATTATACTATTAAGAAGATGGAAAAACATGTATAAATTCAATTGGCAACCTAACAATTTTATATCCCATTTTCTAGATTGGTAGTAAGCAATTCTTTTTATGTTTATAATAAACTAACTTCTTTATTCTCTCTTTTCCTTAGATATATTATAATTATTATATATTATTATTATTTTTACTATAATAGGTTGATGGAGAATTGTCCACTTAACACATATAAAGAATTATGAAGAATATAGCTTTCTTATCTCTATAAAGCAGTTAGAGCATATCTATTGCAGGTAATAACTAGTTGAATAACATAATGTAGACACCCAAAAGTCACACATACTCAAAACTTGTACATTTGCAGTTTTGCATAGACACTTTTAGGTCTGCATAGGCCATCATAGGCCACTGTAGTCATCTGTAGGCTACCTTAGTCATTCGTAGACTTCAAACCTACAAAACTAGGTATAACGCACCCCAAATTCCTTCTACCCACTACGAATCCATCTACTAGCTCCCTAAGTACACCTAAGGCCTTTCCTACACCTAATTACGACCCCATGGGACCATTCTCTACTAAAACTCCTAATTAGGCTAATCAAGATTCTAATTTGTAAGTGAATTTCACTACACATACACTTTATCATTAATTAGGGTTAATGGTATAATTATCCGTAAGCCCACCCTCATACATGTGTGCACCCTAAGTTAGGATAGTTATAGAAACCCTAACTAAACCCCAACCTAACCTAGGACTTAACTATCCATGGCTAACCCTAACCCTTCCTCACACATGTGTGAGGATGAGATATTTCTTTAGGGCATGTGGGCTTCACACCTCCCCAAAACCCTAACCTAACCTTATTAGGAATTGACTCTAGATTTTGGTTTATCTAACCACCCTCCTGACCTTGGCATTTCCTATAAATAGAGTGTTGCTCCCCTCATTTTAACTCTCTCTCCTCTTTCATTCAACTTATCAAAACTCTGCTGAAATCATACTAGAACTGTATCTAATAACTTTGCACCACACAAACAACTTAACATCACTTCTAGAGCCCATCCAGATAGAGGATCTCTGACAGAGGCTACTCAAAGATCAATTTGTCCCCCCACCCTATGAATGTGGGTTCAAATTCATAGGCTACCCTATGAATTGACCATACAGTAGATCCACATCATCAATTTTAACAAGTATCCTTTATTTCATGTTTTTTATAGTATTTTGTGTAATTTTTATCATATTTTAATATGGTTTTCTTTATGCAACTTCCATAATCATGGGGATTGACTAAGGTAGGTTCCTAAAAAAAGTAACAATATTTTTTAGGCCCCAAGAAGGTGTAGAATAACACATACCTATAGATTACCGATGGCTCACGTACATAGAAGCCCACCTTCATTGAGGAGTTTTGAAAGATATCATTAGGACATTGCATGTTCATGAAGAAATTAGGGAGATCCATTTTGTAACTTAAAAGTATTCTTTTGTGAATAAAAATTAGCATTCTAAGAAAAATATGTTTTATATTTTGTTTGATAAAATGACATTTTTTGGTAGCTTTATTCTATCACGCTCGGTGGGATTCCCACAAAAGTTGTATTAGACTAGTTTCTCACAAATCTAATGTAATTTCTAGTTTTTTGTTGTTTTTGTAGGTACCCTAAAACCATAACAGAATCCTAAAAACCTTAAAAAACATCTCATATTAGTAGAATAGGATTTTTAGGCTCCTACACCCAATTCACCCACTAGCCTGTGAACTCAGGATCCAGTTTGTAGGTCACCCTGGGAATCCTGTCATACTGTCTCAGAAAACCCTAAAACAATAGGGTATCACAATAGAGTCATCAAGAAGCTCAGACAACCCTTCATAAACTAGGTATTCTCCTTAGGACTTCCTATTTTGTTTTTCTTTGCAAAGAAATTTTACTCACAAATAAATCATATTATTATTTTTAAATATCCTTTCAAAAAAGTCAAATTAGGGGTTCAAAGTACTCTAAGATCAATAAATTTTCCTTTCAAATGCAATTAGAGTAGAGTTTTTGTAATCACTTCACTATTAGTTTCAAGTTTCTTTTTCAAATCTCTTTTTCGAATGCACTTAGATTAGCATTTTCAATTCCTTTGCCAAATTTGAATGTAGGATTAGATTTTCTTATTTATTTCATGCCATTTTCAAAATTCTTTTAAAATTCATTTCAATTTATTTTCCAAATTTGCATTTAGGATTAGATTTCCTTGTTTCTTTCATGTCATTTTCAAATCTCTTTCAAAAGTTATTCTAATTTATTTTTCAAATTTTCATTTAGGATTAGATTTCCTTATTTCTTTCATGTCATTTTCAAATCTCTTTCAAAAGTCATTTCAATTTCTTTTCAAAATTTGCATTTACGATTAGATTTCCTTATTTATTTAATGTCATTTTCAAATCTCTTTCTAAATTCATTGTAATTTATTATCCAAATTTACATTTAGGATTAGATTTCCTTGTTTCTTTCATGTCATTTTCAAATCTCTTTTGAAAGTCATTTCAATTCCTTTGCCAAGTTTATTTTTAGGATTAGATGTCCATGTCTATTTCATATCATTTTCTAATCCCTTTTAAAGTCATTTCAATTTCTTTTCCAAATTTACATTTAGGTTAATCATTTCAATTCCTTTTTGTATCATTTACACTAGGATTTACATCTCTTTTCGCAAAATCTATTTCCATTTCTTTCATGCTTTTAAATTAGGTTTTTATTTATTTTTCACATATTTAAGCAATTCATTTACATCACTTTTCGTACAAATCAATTTTCATTCCTTTCATGCTCTTAGATTAGGGTTTTTTTCCCTTTAAGCATATTTTAGCATTTCATTTGCATATCTATTTGCACAAATAAATTTCCATTTCTTTCATGCTCTTAGACAAAGTTTTTAATTCCTTTTTGCATATTTGAGCATAGTGTTCAATTTCTTTTCGTAAAATCAATTTCAATCTCTTTCAGGCACTTAAATTAGAGTTTCAATCTCTTGCCAATGCACTTAAATTGTCAATTTTTTTCTTCATGCACACTTTGGATTGTTTGTTTCCATGCTTTCTAGAGTACATTTATTTTTCAAAAAATACATCTAGAAATAGTTTTCTTTTTGAAAGGCACTTAGAATCAAATTTTATTTTCAAAAGCGCACATAGGGCTAGTTTCATTTCAAAAAAGTATATAGTTAGTTACTTTGATTTCACATCAGCGGTAATGAACACATCTACACACACTCACATGGTATACACAATAGTGAGATTGGAATTCATATCCAATCCATAGCTCAAGACTAGTGACATTGTAATTCATATCCTTCCACCATCTCACCCCCTATACACCATAGTATCCTCCAAAAGTGGTTTTAAGGACTTCATCACCAAAAAATTCTTTACTCTTAATATTGGTTTTGCAAAATTAATCACTAGAAGGGACCTTCAGAGTAGGATAGGTTTAGATGCCTTTGTTCACAAGGCTCATATAATTAGCACATTTTGAGTCATCCCACTTGAATATCATTTTACTACACCATCCATACAGGTCACCACTTACCCATTGAGACATTGTTCCATTATGTTCACCCTTGGGTATTGTAGGAGGTTTCATTCCTACGATATTTCCATTTTATCTAGAATTTCATCCCACTTCCCATATTAGTTTCTAGAAGCAATTTTCAACATCGAAACACATAAAACAAATAAATATTTTATTTCCTACATCTATAATTGATTCCAATTAAACATTGTTTGCATGCTCACAGAACTGGTTTTAGTACATTCACAGATTATAAATACATCTATTGGTTGTCTACAGCTTATCACTTCTAATTTTTTAGTCAGATTCATAGTCTGAGTCCAATTCATAGGTCAACCTATGAACTAGATCTCAATTCGTATAGTGACCTATGAATCATGTTTCCAGGCACAAAAATTACTCAAATTTAATTGATTTTTCCAAACACCTCACACGGATCACACCCAAAACTTTAGATTTATATTTTTGTATATTTTTTAGCACACTTTCATGACACACAACATTATGATATGGTCATCTATAGCCAAGTACATGAGAAAGCGTGTCACAAGGAGGATGTTTCTTTTACGACTTCCAGTCACCCTACTACTCCTCCTCCCATTACATGAGATGTTGTCACACTCACAATAGAACTCTTTGTAGATGTAGATTTACCTCACATATACTTTATATCTCATGATCAGGCTTCCACTTCATCTAATGAAGATTACTCATTTCTTCCCCCCTCATATTCTGCTAATCCAAACTCCATATTTTGTGATCACATATTCTAAACTGCTCTAGGACATCCAACTCGTCTCTTTACTATTCACGAGTAGACCCCCCTACCTCACCTACCTTCGTACATCCTTTATTTTAGAGTCTATCTCAATAACTCTTTGATAATGACTCTTCCTTGCGTAATCATGCTCACCTTGAGGTCACCTCATTTAATTATACCATTAGGATGATCTTAGATCCCTCGTACTCCACTCCAATCATGTAGATACCCTTATCACAAATCCCTCCACTACATCCTCCTTTAGATCCATAATACAAGCCCTTCACATAATCATATGAAGATGCTTCTCAAGCACCATAACCACCATCCTTACAACAACACTTTTTGCATCCTTCGATGCTACATCACAACCACATTCTCCCTCATAAAAATTCTCATATCAGTCACATCAACAAACCCTTTCACCCTCATCTAGTGATACCATTTTCACCATGCCACCTCCTTAGGCTCCCACTATGGAAGCCCAAGTTCCCTCCTCATAATTACCTCCACCTACATTCCACCTTATTGGGATGTATGGCGCACCACCTTCTATTCCACGTCCATATTTGTCCACTCTCATATTCTGAATCCCTCCACCACATCCATTTTCAGCCCCATATCTCGATTTCTTTCCTACCTATGATCCATGACCTATGTATTATCCTACGACTTCTCCAAGCTATCCTACACCTCCTGGTTTCTCCACTCATCATACTCCTAGCCATATTTAGGTACCATATTTTTACACCTCATATCGCCCACCACTAGCACCATTAATACAGACACCACTACCTCCACCATGACCTGCTACTCCTAATTATTTTATGATACCTCCTTCTTGGTAATTGTCTCCTATAGTTCAAACATTACAACATGACCCTCTCTAGTATATCCTATTTCAACAACAATAAATCCTACAATCGTAATATTACTATCCCCAGTAGATGCCTGCTCCACAACAAGGTTTCCCATAAGCTTCATCATCTTATGCTATCCAATAACCTCACCTAAAAGTACAATCACCATACATTCCATCCCCACATTGGGAGTAATAACAACTCCAACATTCACCACATTCTTAGGCTCCACCTGCCCCTACATAACCTTCTACACCTTTAACAAGATAAATTTAAGATATTAAACCTTCTTGCAACTAGTTATAGATCATAAAAAATACATATGATGACATCTGCAATGAGGTAGTCCACCCTTCCATTTATATTCCTCCTTACCCTTATCAATTTGAGATCTCAAAGTTTGATAAATACAAAGGTAAATAGGATCCTCGTGAACACATTAGAAATTATTGCTCAGCTTGCTATCAGATTCATAATAGCAACCCCCTCATGTTATGTACCTTTACCTCTTGCTCAAGGGATAAGCCCTATATTGGTACAACATGCTCCCATGCCATAGCCTATACACCTTTGAGTAGTTGGCTAATTTAGTCTTGGAATATTTCTTAATTAAAATTAAGAAGAAATTAAAATTTTTATATGTATACACCTTGTGATAGGCTAATAACGATCCCATTATCGAGTTTGTGTCATGGTGGAGGTCGGTCATACATGACCTCACTCATACCCTTCCATCCACTGAATTAGTCACACTCTTCTCAAAGAGTTTTTACAAACATATACCCACCTCCTTATAGCTTTATCAAAGCTGCACCATTGAGGAATACATCGCACAAGCTAAGGCTATTGAGGACATCAAGGTCCAATATAGACAGATCAATCTTAGACAAAATCCCTCATACAATTTCAACTTTTGATTCAACATAAATGAGCCAAATCAATCCTATACTAGATCGCCACAAACCAACCAGGTGGAAACAGCATTTCCAGATTTTTCATCCATATCACGATCTCCTCCTCCACAACAATAGTTGTTCCAAACTAGTGCACCTCTTACTGCATGACTACCATAGCCTTGTGGTCTTCACCTATAGATTCCACAATAAAATTTAACCTCACTATCTAAGTCTTTACTAGCTCTATTTTAGTAATGCAGGTCACATTACCTTACTTGACATTTGATCTCTTGATCCCAATCAACCCAATCCTCATGGATATATCGAGTAGGCCTTCTACGCATACCATAGATAGTGTATCCATGATATTGAGTCTTGTCATTCCTTTCATGGTCTTATCCAACACCTCATTGATCAGGGTACCATTCAGGTCTCAAATCCCCTCACACCTTAAAATCAAAACTTTAATAATTTACCAAAACCCACTACTTGAACACTGAGAGAAAAATTCCCAAGGACCTCAATCCAATCCCTAAGGGCAATCCAGACTAGTTAAAAATGTCCAGCAAGACCCACACTCATATGGCATTGTTGACATGATCAACCTTACCACTCGTGCCTATTTTTATCTAGCATAACAGGATATACCAGTAGTTTCTCCTCTAGCACAATTCACTTATTCATAAATTTCTTCGATACCACAAGCCTCACCACACCTACCAAAAAATATTATCACCATCCATAGTAGCATTACCCATAAATTACATAATGTCCCAACTAGGTTATCCATATTCAATCTCTTACAATAATCTCAAACCCATAACAAGGCATTGAATGACATCCTTCAATACATTGAACTTTAGACCCATGATACAAATGCTTTCATAAATTCTGTTAGGAATATCCTACCCTGGATTCAACTCTAAATCAGTTTCCATGACCACAATATTACAAAAATTAGAGGCAAAGGGGTTTATACTCCTCTCCACATACAATAATATATCAATGACATCACCTACAAGTGTGCTCTCATTGATACAGGTGCATCCATTAGTATCATCTCTACGACCACCCTACATCATCTTCACACTCCACCCACTCAACTTTGCCATTCCATCGCTCGACCTAAAAGCGTTTAATGGTTCCATGTGATCCACTATAGGCTCTGTTTCCCTCCCCATTCACATTGGTGTTTGAACCATATCCATATTATTCCATGTTATTTAGGGTGATATACAATATAATATCTGGCTCAACCATCCCTATATTAGATACATGTAATTTATCCCCTATACCTTGCATAATTATCTCAAATATGTCTATGATGAACTCATTCATTATGTTCCTACTGATGAGGACTCATTCAAATTTTACAACATTGCAGACCTCCCACTAGAACCCTCATTGTCCTCTACTCAAGTTCTTCCCATTTCTTCTCATCAATCATAAGGAGCATCACCATCTCCTTCAACACCGCATCAATCATCACCTAGTGCTAAACTTCATTTTAATGCCATACCTTCCTCACCACCTTCCTCATGGCCTCCTCCTCCTTATCATCCATCCTCTTCCATAGATCCACCTTCTGTACCTCTATCCTTTTTTCCACCATCAATTTTCCCTCCTATACCATCTCACTCATCTTCCTCTATCAAACCTCCTCTCCTTCCCACTCCTCAAATACCCCCACTTCCTTTTATTTCATGACCATTATCTTTCACATATCCTTTTATCTTGACACCTAAACCCTCTCCCCCTACCACACAACTCAAACATGTAAACCATCACATTCCTTCCACTACAACTAGATGCCACGATTGAGAGTAGTGAGCCTCCCACTTAGATGCTCAATTACTCCATTCTTCTCCTCCCATAATTCACAATTCCTAGTTGGCATCATCCTCAGATTCTAAATTGCCACCTCCATCCCTAGTACGTTTGACACCCCAAGTGTCAATTTTCATGACAAGTTGTAGGTCTAGTGACTAACAGATGCTTGCATTCGACCACCAATAATCAAATCCATGTGTGATTTCGGTCATCCCTCAACTTCAGTATTAATCATTGGTACCATAGTGCAACTTTGTCCTCCTAGAAATCATACCAATTTCATTTATATAGGGATAAATTCATCTCTTCTGACCATTGTACCTCTGCCACCCCAATCTAGCTTCTATGGCACTCTAGACCATATGTCAAACCCTTAATTCACTTTACACTACCTTCAACATTTCCATTGGTGTGGATTTGGACTAGGATGCTATGAACAAGGGTTATACACACCCATAAACCCCCATTTTCAGTAACCTACAAACAAATATGGCCTAGGTTATCACCCTGCTATCGTACATACACTCAAGGATGAGCTCCAAGAACTCTCACTTTGGCTCACACCAATCCATATACACATGTTGGAATAGTACATTACCATGGATATCCCAAATGAGAGTACATATCCTCACTCTACCATCACCATTCTATGTACCTTATTCCAAGCTATGTCCCTTAATGACACAACATCTGCTTATTGTATTGATGTGCTAGTTAACCAATTTATTACCCTATCCCTCACACCTCCTAATCTAGGGTATAATATTTCACCTCCTTCTTCATCACCTCTACATTCAACTTTACCATTACCCATCCATCGATAAAATCATCTATCTGCAATGCAATATCATTCTCCATATATGGTCTTACGTCCACCATTAAACCTCCCACAACGATCAAATACTTTCAAATTCTTGTCATCAGACTCATCATCTTCCAGGACCTCTATATATTTTGTTAACATGTTCGATGTGGATCTATTATTTTCACTTCGATACTCATCTCCCATGAGTTGTGATGACACACCCAACCCTAATTTCATAGACTTCACTCACATTTCACCAACACTTGTACTAGAAGACTTTTTGCTATCACCTCCTATTTTGCGTATTGTGAATGCTCCATATATTTATACCCCACCTCACATCTTGTGATTTCATCACACTAACTTCTACTTGGAGTATGAATTTTAGTTACATGAGGTTATCGATGAACTGCATCTTATTTCCATATTGGATAAGCTCTATGATAGTTCCCACATGCTTATGGAAGAAATGATAGACGTTGATATTGGTGATGATCCCACCAATCTACATATTATCAAGCTCACCGCTATCCTCTCACAAAAAGAGTGCATCTTGTTCACCACATTCCTCAAGGAGTATATCATAGTATTCACTTGGTCCTACAAGGACATGCCATACCTCGATACTACCCTTGTAGTCCACAATCTCACATTATATAAATATTCTAAACCTATATGACAAAAATTGTGATGCAGGCATCCTGCCATTGCATTGCTAGTAAATCCTGAGCTCCAAAATCTCCTCGATGTAGATTTCATCCAACCCATCGATTATCCTAAATGGGTGTCTAACATAGTACCAGTACCTAAACCCTTTAGTGAGGTTCATGTATGCACTGATTTTTGTGACTTAAAAAAAGCTTATCCTAATGATAAATTCCCCCTACCAAACATCGACTCACTCATTGATTCCATCACAAGCCATGAAATGATATCCCTTATGGATGAATTTTCTAGCTACAATATGATCAAAATCAATCCCATCGACCAACATAAGACTTCTTTCACAACCCCTTGGGTACATTTTGCTATAATCTCACACCTTTTGGTATTAAAAATATCGAGAAAACATACCAACATGCAATGAATTACATGTTTCACTATTACCTGCACAAAATCATAGAATATTGCATTGATGATCCCATCACAAAGTCCAAAGAGTGGTCACAACACCTTCTTGATCTATGAAAAATATTTGATAATCTCCTAGAACACAATATTCACCTTAACCCAAAGAAATGTATCTTTGATTTCACTTTAGGAAAAATCCTAGGGTTCATTGTCTCTCAACGAGGCATTGAAGTAGACACTAACAAAGTCAAATCCATCGTTGAGATACCTCCACCTACAAACCTCAAATAACTACGCAGATTACAAGGCAAGATTTAGTCCATACATCATTTTATCATCCATATTTTAGATAAGTGTAAGCCATTTAATCACCTCTTACAAAATGGGGTTGCCTTCAATTGGGACAACAACTATCAACAAGCCTTTAATTCCATCAAAGCCTACCTCACTTATTCACCGGTGTTATTTCCCCCACACTCATAGCTGCCATTTATCCTATAAATTCCACTATATATTTTGCACTCGACACGCTATTTTCCCAAGAGAACATGTGCAATCATGAGCAAGCTATATACTACATCAGTCGTACGCTAGTTAGCTACAAAACCTACTATGTATACATGGAAAAGCTATGTCTGGCCATAGTTTTTGCTACCCCAAAATTATGCTATTACATGTTGAATCACACTATGTTAATCATCGCTCATGATAAACCACTCTATTATATGATGAATAAGAGGTATTATAACTCTCGTACTGCTAAATGGATTATACTCCTTACTAAATTCGATCTATAATTCATTTCATAAAAGTCCACTAAATGACAAGTCGTTGTAGACCAAATTTTTGAGGCTCCATTACCTGATGATGAACCTCTCCTCATCCAACTCCTAGATAATTCCATATTCAATATTACAGAATCTGAAGAATACATCAAACCAAAAACACTAGCTAATATAACACTCTTCATTGATGGTTCTTTTTGCACACATGCTAGGTGTGTAAAAATTGTATTTTGACACTATATGGGGAGCCTCTACCATTTTCATTCAAATTATAATTTCTCTACACAAACAACAATGTATAATACAAAGCCCTCATTCTCATTCTAAAGCAGGTTCATTCCATGCTCATTATATATATACACATCATATGATATTCTCTCCTCATTCTCAACCAATTTTAGGAGATATGGCAATGTCGTTACCCTATCCTTCAACAATACAAGAAAATCACCCAACAACTCCTCACCCAATTTGAGTGGTATGATATTGTAGCCACCACATGCTCATTAAATCATTTTTTTGATACAATGGATTCCTTATGATCATTAATACCACAAAATCCCCTCTTAGACACAACACTTGTATCCATTCATATGCTCACCCAATCAGCTATCTCATCTTCACCTCGTACAGACGATGATGGAATTCATGTTGTCCACATCGAACTACATGATCCTTGGTTTTCACAAGTTAACGATTATATCAAATTAGGCTTCTTACCTTGTGATCTACCACATTCTCATCATCAAGCATTTAAAAAATGGGTCACTTATTACACACTATAGGAGAACATCTTGTATCATAGTACTTATGATGATATTATTTTGTGTTGTCTCGAACCATATAAATCTTAGTGTATAGTACAAGAAATCCATGATGGTACTTGCGATGGTCACTTTAGTGGTATGACTCACAAAACACATCCTATGCATGGGCTACTACTGGCCCAAAATATAGCATGATTATTGTGAGTATGTTAAGTGATGTATAAAATTCCAAAAACACACTAACCTCATGCACCTACCTTCATAAGCTCTCCAACTAATTCAATCCATGTGGTCTTTCTCACAATGGGGTCTAGATCTCATCAAACAGATCTCACTTGCTTTGTCAAGCAATGACAAATTCATCATCACTACCATAGAGTACTTCACAAAGTGGGTCGAAACCATCCCACTTGTCTAAACCACAGGAGATAAAATTACAGCGTTTATCATAGACCACATCATATGTTACTTTGGCATTACTTCTCAAATCATATATAACAATGGTACACCCTTAAAAAATAAAATTGTCTATGCCTTTTACACCAAATTTAATATCCACCATAACAT
Organism: Wollemia nobilis; assembly: GCA_028583015.1. Classification (NCBI taxonomy): domain Eukaryota; kingdom Viridiplantae; phylum Streptophyta; class Pinopsida; order Araucariales; family Araucariaceae; genus Wollemia; species Wollemia nobilis. Next base: position 12,198,673 of record JAQPPZ010016436.1, on the reverse strand, counting down.
CTCGATCCTTTACTACCCATAGGGTAACAACCAGGCCGAGGCTACCATTTACTCCATACTTTGTAATACAGTTCTATAATCCCACTATGATTGGCATAATTAGATACCTTTAGCCTTATGGGCCTATCATACAAGAATTCGTACTCCCACTAGAGCAACCCTTTTCTCATTGGTCTATGGTGTTGATGCCATTATGCCTCTCGAGCTTGAGATAACTTCGTTACAAGTTTCCATGAAATAATTTATTGATGATGATATTGCTCTTCAAGCCCACCTTGATCAATTAATGCTCTTGGATGAGCATCACATCCACACCATCGAGTACACATATGTCTATCAAGATAACCTTCATCATGCCTACAATAGAATGGTACATCAGCATGAATTTTAGATTGGAAACCTGGTTCTCAAAGAGAACCAATAGATCACAAGCAAAACCCATCAACAATGAGATAAATTTTATCCTAATTGGCTAGGCCCATATATTGTTGCACATAAATTTGGTTTCGGCACCTATCTATTGGAAAATATCGAAGGACTTGCCGAAACTAAGCATATAAATACTATTCACCTTCACACATTTAATGCCTAGCATATATAGGTATGCATCACAATGTATTGTACACAGTGTCATTATAACACTGTCTAGGTACACATCACTCCCAATCCACATCATACCACATGCATAGTTTTCACTTTTTGTTACAAAAAAAAATATTTGTGCTTTTTAGGGGAACTACACCTATTCATGCATATTTTTTAGGACTACCTCCACCCCTGCAGATTGGTATATCACCGTATGACTTATCTCTATGCCAACATGTCACACATGCTGCCTCCACTCGTGTTCCCCCATCTCATCCATGTCACTACTTGTAGTCATCTCCCACATCACCTATCATTCAAACACCACCATCTCCACTCTGCGGCCTCCCACTTATCACATATAAACAATTATTAAGAACATAGCTTTATTATCTCTATAAAGTAGTTAGAGAATATCTATTGTAGGTAATAACTGGTTGAATAACATATCTTCCTCTTTCTAAAGCAATTAAAGCATACTATTATAGGAATAACAAGTGAATAGAAATTCACCTACATAAAGAAATAATAGTATAGCTTTATTTTTCTAAGAAATTCTAGCTAAATAACTATAATTAAATTCATCTTCATGTCCAAATAGGAAGAGAAAGTTTAGAACTAAGAATTTTATCTTGTTGTTCACCTTATACATTCTTCTATTTTACTCTTCATTCTTCCTCATCATTTATGTGCCTCCTCCTTCTTCCATTTTTTCATTTACCATCCTCCATTTAAAAATGATATGAAGGAGGGATAGTTGGCATGTGTGAGGCCATGCATACGGCCAACTCGAAACCAAATCCTTTAGCCAAGTAGTTTTTTGTTAATTTGTTTAAGTATGAAATATGTTGTCTTAAGTAAGTTTAATTATCTTAAGTACATAATTATTTTAAATTAATTAAATGTTATTTTAAATTCATTTCATTTATTAAGAAATAAATAAATAAATAAGCAAAAAAATAAATAAAATCATTTAAACTATCATTTGTATCCACATAGGACCATGCAAAGATATCACAGGATTTAGATAAGAAGTTTGTATATTCTACACATTCTTGAGGAGTTAGGAATTTACCCAATTTAAGGATTATAGGATTTTCTTGAGTCCTGATTTTAATATTGATTGTTTCTTTGATGAGGATGTGAGACTCATTCTTAAAATATAGGGGTGTAGTAAATACCCCTAAGGATCATAATTTGTTGGATCGAAGGATGATTGATTAGGATAAAATGATTGTAAGGTATTTTTCATGTCTATTTGGTCATTTGGCTCTTTTTTATAGGAATTATCCATGGTAAGATGACTTCTGGAAGGGTTATAGGTTAAGGTTTCTACCTCATAATCATTGATGGTTTTCACTAACAAAGAATCACTCTCTATTTGGGTCATAGTTTTAACTAGTTCAAAATGGTTATGAGGTTTAGGATGAACAATATCCATGTTATTTACATTAAGTGTGTGTAGCTCTAAAATTTTCTCACTCCTTTCCTTTAGTCTAATGGATTCGCACCTACAAGGGGAATGGGAAAATGGTAGGTCTACACCTCAGAGGAGAGGCACTTGAGGTCATGCCCTCTTTGGTGATTTTTTGATGAATTGAGTGGGTTCACCAGGAAAACTTTATATGGCAGTTTCCATGCATAGGTTGGGAGTTTGTTTGATGTGTTCCTTTAACTTTTGCTCACAATAATGTAGTTTGGCCAAATACAACTAATCTATACTAAATGTAATTTTTATTCAAATTAATACAACATACAATGAATTGCAAAAGGTAAATAGATGCAGTGCTTAGATATGAAATAAATTGGATACTCTTAATCTAAACATCTGATGTAGAGTCTGTTTGTTTGTTGTAGGTGATATCGAAATCTGTGGGGCTATATTGGATGTCTGATCTGATATCGGTAGGTCCGATATGCTATTAACAGGTTCGATCTGAGAAAAACCTGTAGTTTCATAAATTGATAGCAAAAACAAAAATTGACAGCATGATATGAACTTAACTAAGCATGATTTAGATAGTACGATATTGTTACATGTAAAGTTTGAGAAGAAACAATGTGATTCTATGCTTATGAATGCAAAATGATAGAATGAAATGATAGGAATGGTGAACATCGGATATGATAAATGAAATTAATGCTTATATGAGATGATAAATAACAATTATAATATTATAAATGTAAAATAAATAATAATAGATGCAAATAGAATCTTGAAGTTACTCCCAGGTGATCTACAGACAAGATCGGATGTAACAGGATAGTATCAGGCGCTTTCGAGTGATATCATATGTCCAATATCGGATCGTATCCACCGATGCACAACTCCAGACCTCTAAACCTGCAAAAATAAAATGAAAGTAACAAGAACAAAATGCAAGGAAATGCAAGATTGATTGATAAATAGCCAGGAAATCAGAGAGTTAGGTGGAATCCAGGGAGGGAGTGCCTGTATTAAATAGGATAGGTAGGTTAGGGGTTTTGGGCTAAAAAAATAGGGATTTGTAACTTATTTCAATCTAGAGGATATCAATTCATCCAATATCATAACCTCCATGTTGTTAGGTAGGTAAGGAAAAAATAGGTTGCAACAAAATTTATCATTTTGTTGTTCTAGGCATTTCTATTTTTGGATGAGGTCGGACATTCAATTTTGCACATTTAGGTCTGATATTGGATTAGACTTCTGATATCGGTCAAATAGAGCTGATATTTTTAGGAGGTTAAAAACTGACTTAATGTGGGCACAAAAAATGAGGCAGGAGGTTAGGAAGTGGTTTTAATTAATTTTTTGAATGTTTTTGACTTGGGGTAAATTAATGTGGGTCAATTTTAGCCTATTACATTTTACCCCCTCTTTAGCATATTTTTAAAAAAAATGTGTTAAATAAGAGATCATATGCTTTACAAGAACGCAAAAATTTTATTGTAAAAATTATTAAGGTTTGAAGTTTTACTGTAATTTATATTAGGTATGATACCCCCTTCAATTTTTTACGCCAAATTTTGCATTTGGTGCAAAACTCAAAATTTCTTAATTGAGGGTAAAATAAATAAAATAGAAAAGATAGGGTAAAACCTAATTAATTTTATATTTCATTATTGTTGGAATTTTAGCTCTGGGGATAAGATGTCGAAGGTCACACATCAAGTAGATGAGGTGCAAGAGAGGGAGGGGAGCATAAGGGTAAGTATCTTACACCTCTTTAGCTTAGGAATTTCATGTTTTAGCATTTAATTTATTTAAAATTTGGATTTTTAGGGCATGGTTGTTGTTGCGCAGCCTTTTTTGCAATATCAGATCGATTCAGCAATATCAATCATATTTTTGTGATATCAGACTTTTTGATATCATCAAATGGGTCTAATCTTGTCGATATAGGGTAGATTTTAGCAATATCGGAGAGCATGATATCATAAAATAGGTATGATATTGAACAATTAGGTCCGATATTGTAGATTTAGATTCGATTACTAACTTTAATTTTTAATTTTTATTTTTTGATAACATAAATCAGTTTTGAAGAACATGGAGTGTAGATATGACAGTCTCCAAGAAGACTTGAGTGCCCTCTTAGATGAGGATATGACCACTCTAGATATGACAATATTGAGGCATGTGGTAAATATGCCACAAATACCGATAGATTTGATATTTTTGATGGCTTTGGCTAAGAGGTGGTATCTAGGGTTATCTTGTTTTCGGCTATTGATAGGGGAGATGGCCCCTACACTAGAGTATATATGGAGGATTCATAGAGTGCATATCAAAGGCATGTTCATAGCTCCATTTGGCAATAAGGGCCAGGTGATGTAGTTATTATCTAGGGATCCAAGCTTTGTACTAAATAAGGGCATAGTCAGTGTTGAGAAACTTTGCCATGCAACTGGGGTTTCTAGATTGACAGTGGTACTTAGTGATACGGTGGTGGGGTTTTTATTGTATCATCTCAATGGTTTCCACCTATGGTGGACTCTAGTATATGTTTTCTATGACATGATGGATCAAAGGGTGTGGTTTTCTTGGGGTCCCTATATCTTGTGTCATCTATACATGACTCTTCACAGGGTGGTTTATAGGAGGGGTAAGGCCTTGGTACTTACCTATTTTCTATAGGTATGGTGTTGGGAGAACATGGCCATTAGGAGACCTATATGATTACCTTTGATAGGGGTATAGGATGAGAGACCCAGGGTATTCTATTGGCACATGTATATAGGGCACCATGGATGGATTAGCCTTGACATAGCGAGGAAGTTGATACACGAGATAACTAATGACATAATTTGATGAAGATCCTAGAGAGAGCTCCTAGGGTCGAAAGAGGATTATTTTGAGCTGACTCACATGAGGTGAGTCATTTGGTTGCATATGGACTAGGGGAGATGGATTTGCACCACGTATACTAGGTTCTACAATAGTTTGGACTGTAGTAGGACATTCTTGGGACTAGGGATGTCACATTTTCCAAGATGACTCGAGATGCTACCATAGTAAGTGGCGCTCCTAACATGGCATAGTTCATGTATCCATAGCCATATGATGTTGTGGTAGCCACATAAGATGGGGATGATGTAGGGGTGACCACAATATATCGATAGTGGTATGCTAGTATTCAACCTGTATGTATCTCTAGGCTAAGGAGTGTAGTGCAACGGGTAGTTGAGCAGGTCATCCGATAATGGTGCCCAACTATCCAAAAATGGCAATAAAGGACACAAGTACCTCCTAGGAGAGATGTGTCTTATACTAGGGTAGGTCACTAGAGCCATATGAGGTAGGATAGAGTACCTAGGATAGGGTAGAGATCTAGGGGATCTAGGGAGGAGAGGAGAGTGCCTCCTCAGCAGGAAGGGGGACCTGACTTACCCGAGAAGGGTGTAATGATAGAGGAGGGAGAGAGCAGTGAGATGGTAGCTCTACAAGTGACTAAATATCTTTGTATTTTTCAATGACAAAGAATAATTTAATATATATTTTTAATATCCCATGAATCTTATTAATTTGATATATATTTTTAATTTAATATATATCTTTGTAGTTTTCAATGACAAAGAATAATTTAATATATATTTTTAATATCCCATGAATCTTATTTTAATTGTTTAGTCTTCTCTTTTGTGAGTTGTCTAGATCTTCATGCATGTAAAATCTTACGAATCTAGATAGACGATCAAGAAGATTTGTATAAGTAAACAAGTAGGTAAGAAGATGTGTGTAGTATTTCCATAATAAATTCATGTGGAATAACTTAAGACCTGGGTGACAGAGAAATTTTTGATAGCATGGTAGTGTCAACGAGTTGGTGCAATACCAATAGTCTTAAAGGGGTTTACAGTATAAAATGCAGTGTTGGTTGTACGAAGACTTAAAACCACTGGCATTGAGGAAAAAATATTTTGTTTGCATGTCTGGGTGGTCAGAAGACTAGAAAACCTACATTTAGTTTTAATTACTACCATTTACTAGTTTTAAATTTTAATTGTAAGTTATGTGCTCTATTTAATAGTGTTACATGCACATTGAAAACTTAGTTTTTGGTCCTCGAGCCTATTTGAGCTTGGGATTTTGGAACTGGCTGAGTGTTTCACTATCATCTTGAGCCAACATTGTAACACTGTGGATGTTTGAGAGAATGTCATGAGCTCAAATCTACCTTACCTCCTGCAGTTGTTTTGGCATCTATGTTCTTTTCGTATGTGTTACACTGCGTGAGTGGATTTAATGTAGAGATGGTTGCATCTATGTATATTTAACTTGGGAGATATTTTCATTAATTTTGACCAACCTTACCTCCTACAGTTTATTGTGGCATCTATGTTATGTTCCCAATCCTATTCCCCATGCGACTGTGGTGAATCACTCATCATTTAATTTTGGTGCAATCACCTCTTTTTATTTTTATTTATGTGTTTGTTTGCCATTTTATTTTTTCTTCCTTTTCTCTTTTTCCTCATTGAGTTTAACAGTTTATTTTAATAGTTTTTTTATTTTTTTGTTTAAGTTGTTCGTAAGTTTTTAAATTTTAGTTTAGATTATTTTTTATTTTCGTGTGAGTTTTCAAATATTTCTAATTTTGTTTGTTTTTATGTAAGTTTAATAGTTTATGTTTTTTTAGCAAGTTTAATTTAATTGTTTTTATTTTTCTATGTTTGTATTTTTTATTTTTTTGTTTTGAGAGTCGGCTCTCTCTGAATTTGTTTCCATCTTGGGTAGTCCCACATAAGAGGGAAATTCCCATGTTGATGTTCTGCGCAAGTGCAAGTGTAGACATACATTTTCAGCCATCAACAATTATACTTCCAAGTTATAAAAGAAGGTTTGTAAAAGTGATACTTTTTATCGTGAATTACTCTTATTAACAATCACAGTAGGATAGACCGCATATGAATGTTCCTCCAAAAAATACTTAATTATATGGTTTGTTTACAAAACATACTATCATTCTTAAAGTGAACAACCATGAAAAAAGCACATATTGTTGTGTTATTTGAACTTTTTATTTAAGTTTGCCAAACATTTTATGAATTGTATTGTCATATCTTCTAGTTGTAGGTTTCTATATTTCAATTTTAGGTTTCTATATCCCATTGTTGGTGCCTATATCCGGTTGACTAGTTTAACTACACATACCCAGTTTGATTATGCATACTTCCTAGTTTCACTATGCCTATCTTCCTGGTCAAAGCATGGAGACTTTTTTACTAAATATATTTATAGTTTTCAATGACAAAGAATTATTTAATATATATTTTTTAATATCCCACGACATTTTTTTTTATTATTTAATCTTCTCTTTTGTGAGTTTTCTAGATCTTCGTGCATGTAAAATCTTACGGATCTAGATAGACGATCGAGAATATTTGTATAAGTAAACAAGTAGGTAAGAAGATATGTGTGTAGTCTTGCCATAATAAATCAATGTGGAAAAACTTAAGACCAATAGTCTTAAAGGGGTTTGTAGTGTTGGTTGTACGAAGACTTAAAACCACTAACATGGAGGAAAAAATATTTTTTTTGCATAGATGGGTGGTCAGAAGACTAGAAAAACCTACATGTAGTTTTAATTACTATAATTTACTAGTTTTAAATTTTAACAATAAGTTATGTGCTCTATTTAATAGTCTTATGTGCACATTGTAAACTTGGTTTTTGGTACTCGAACCTATTTGGGCTTGGGATTTTGGCACTGGCTGAGTGTTTCACTACCATCTTGAGCCAACATTGTAACACTGTGGATGTTTTAGAGAATGTCATGAGCTCAAACCTACCATACCTCCTGCATTTGTTGTGGCATCTATGTTCTTTTCGTATGTGTTGCAATGCATTTGTGGATTTAATGTAGAGATGGTTGCATCTATGTATATTTAACTTGGGAGATATTTTCATTGATTTTGACCAACCTTACCTCCTACAGCTTGTGGCATCTATTTTATGTTCCCAATCCTATTCCCCATGCGACTATGGTGAATCTCTCATCATTTTTAATTTTTGTGCAATCACCTCTTTTTATTTTTATTTCTGTGTTTGTTTGCCATTGCATTTTTTATTCCTTTTCTCCTTGTCCTCAGTGAGTTTAACAGTTTATTTTAATAATTTTTTTATTTTTTTGTTTAGGTTATTTGTAAGTTTTTAAATTTTTGTTTAGATTAGTTTTTATTTTCGTGTGAGTTTTTAAATATTTCTAATTTTATTTATTTTTATTTTAGTTTAATAGTTTATGTTTTTTTAGCAAGTTTAATTTAGTAGTTTTTATTTTTATTTTATTTTAGGTTTAGTTGAAGTGTTTTTTTTTTTGGCAAGTAAGTGAAGTATTTATTTTTCCATGTTTGTAGTTTTTATTTTTTTGTTTTGAGAGTTGGATCTCTCTGAAGGTTTTTCCATATTGGGTAGTCCCACACAAGAGGGAAATTCCAATGTTGATGTTGTGCGCAAGTGTAAGTATAGACATACATTTTCAGCCATCAACAATTATACTTCCAAGTTATAAAAGAAGTTTTGTAAAAGTGATACTTTTAATCATGAATTACTCTGATTAACAATCACAGTATGATAGACTACATATGAATGTTCCTCCACAAAATACTTAATTCTAGGGTCTGTTTACAAAACATACTATCATTCTTAAAGTGAACAACCATGAATAAAGCACATATTGTTGTGTTATTTGAACTTTTTATTTAAGTTTGCCAAACATATTATGAATTGTATTGTCCTATATTCCAATTTTAGACACCTATCTTCTAGTTGCAGGTTCCTAAATTTCAATTTTAGTTGTCTATATCCTATTTTTGGTGCATATATCCAGTTGACTAGTTTGACTACACATACCCAGTTTGATTGTGCATACTTCCTAGTTTCACTATGTCTATCTTCTTGGTCAAAGCATGGAGACTTTTTGACTAAATGTCTTTCTATTTTTTTATGACAAAGTTTAATTTAATATATATTTTAATATCGCATGACTTTTATTTTTATTGTTTAGTCTTATATTTTGTGAGTTATCTAGATCTTCGTGCATATAAAATATTATGGATCTAGATAGATGATCAAGAAGATTTGTAAAAGTAAGCAAGTAGGTAAGAAGATATGTGTGTAGTCTTGCCATAATAAATCCATGTGGAAAAACGTAAGACCTAGGTGATAGAGAAAATTTTGACAGCATGGCAGTGTCAGCGAGTTGGTGCAATGCCAATAGTCTTAAAGGGGTTTGTAGTGTAAAATGTAGTACTGGTTGTACGAAGACTTAAAACAACTAGCATTGAGGAAAAAATATTTTGTTTGGATTGTTGGGTGGTCAGAAGACTATAAAAACCTACATGTAGTTTTAATTACTATCATTTACTAGTTTTAAATTTTAATTGTAAGTTATGTGCTCTATTTAATAGTGTTACATAAACATTGTAAACTTGGTTTTTTTTCCTCGAGACTATTTGGGCTTGGGATTTTTCCCCCGGATGAGTGTTTCACTACCATATTGAGCCAACATTGTAACATTGTGGATATTTGAGAGAATGTCATGAGCTCAAACCTACCTTACCTCCTGCAGTTGTGGCATCTATGTTCTTTTTGTTTGTATGTGTTGCACTGCGTGGGTGGATTTAATGTAGAGATGGTTGCATCTGTGTATATTTAACTTGGGAGAGATTTTCATTTATTTTGACCAACCTTACCTCCTACAGTTTGTTGTGGCATCTATGTTACATTCCCCATCATATTCCCCATGTGACTATGGTGAATCACTCACCATTTTTATATTTGGTGCAATCACATCTTTTTATTTTTATTTATGTGTTTGTTTGACATTGAATTTTTTCTTCCTTTTCTCCTTGTCCTCAGTGAGTTTAACATTTTATTTTAATAATTTTTTTATTTTTTTTGTTTAGGTTGTTCGTAATTTTTTTAATTTTTGTTTAGATTAGTTTTTATTTTCATGTGTGTTTTTAAATATTTCTAATTTTGTTTTTTTTGTTTTTAGTTTAATAGTTTATGTTTTTTTAGCAATTTTAATTTAATAGTTTTTGTTTTTATTTTATTTTAGGTTTAGTTGAAGTGTTTTTTTTTCTATTTTTTTGGAAACTAAGTGCAGTATTTATTTTTCTATGTTTGTACTTTTTATTTTTTGTTTTGAGATTCAGCTCTCTCCGAAGGTTTTTCCATCTTGGGTATTCCCACACAAGATAAAAATTCCCATGTTGATGTTGTACGCAAATGCAAGTGTAGACATACATTTTCAGCCATCAACAATTATACTTCCAAGTTATAAAAGAAGGTTTGTAAAAGTGATACTTTTAATCGTGAATTACTCTTATTAACAATCATAGTAGGATAGACCGCATATGAATGTTCCTCCACAAAATACTTAATTCTAGGATTTATTTACAAAACATACTATCATTCTTAAAGTGAACAACCATGAATAAAGCACATATTGTTGTGTTATTTAAACTTTTTATTTAAGTTTGCCAAGCATGTTATGAATTGTATTGTCCTTCCATTATGCAGCCACAAACTGATCGTTCCACGCATCAGAGAACTCAAGGTTTTTTATTGGGTGGGATAAAAATGGCTCTTCTATTAAATGAGTGAGTGCACCTATTTAATGTAATATGTGTGCTATATTAAGTAAATCATAACTTTATTTCCTTTTAAATAAAATGATGATTTAAAAATTTGTAGTTCACCCAAAAAAGATATAATATTTAGGCAATCATAAAAGAAAAATTGAAACACTATTATATTAAAAAGGAATTTATTTAACAAAACGAATGAAATATTATTCATAAAGCAAAATATTAAATTTTAAGTGATACTATTTCAAGTGTTTTAAATAGTAAACCACCTAAGAAGATATCAGACATGGTATTCTATTATCTTAGTGAGCTTGTATTTTAATTATACTACTAAGAATGTGGAAAAACATGTATAAATTCATTAGGCAACCTAACAGTTTTATATCCCATTTTCTAGATTGGTAGTAAGCAATTCTTTGTATGTTTATAACAAACTAACTTCTTTATTCTCTCTTTTGCTTAGATATATTATAAATATTATATATTATTATTATTTTTACTATAATAGGTTGATGGAGAATTGTCCACTTAACACATATAAAGAATTATGAAGAATATAGCTTTATTATCTCTATAAAGTAGTTAGATCATATCTATTACAGGTAATAACTAGTTGAATAACATAGTGTAGACACCCAAAAGTCACACATACTCAAAACCTATACATTTGTAGATCTGCATAGACACTTGTAGGTCTGCATAGGCCATTGTAGGCCACTATAGTCATTTGTAGGCTACCTTAGTCATTTGTAGACTCCAAACCTACAAACCTAGGTATAATGCATGCCAAATGCCTTCTACCCACTAGGAATCCATCTACTAGCTCCCTAAGGCCACCTAATGCCTTTCCTACACCTAATTAGGACCCCATGGGACCATTTCCTACTAAAACTTCTAATTAGGCTAATAAAGATTCTAATTTGCAAGTGAATTTCACTAAACATGTACTTTATCATTAATAAAGGATTAATTGGGATTAATGGTCTAATTATCCATAAGCCCACCCTCATACATGTGTGCACCCTAAGTTAGGATATTTATAGAAACCCTAACTAAACCCCAAACTAACCTAAGACTTAACTAACCATGGCTAACCCTAACCCTTCCTCACACATGTGTGAGGATGAGATATTTCTTTAGGGCATGTGGGCTTCACACCTCCCCAAAACCCTAACCTAACCTCATTAGGAATTGACTCTAGGGTTTGGTTTACCTAACCACCCCCCTGACCTTGGCCTTTCCTATAAATAGAGTGTCGCTCGCCTCATTTTAACTCTCTCTCCTCTTTAAGTCAACTTATCAAAACTCTACAGAAATCATACTAGAACTGTATATAATAACTTTGCACCACACAAACAACTTAACATCACTTCTAGAGCCCATCCAAACAGTGGATCTCTAGCAGAGGCTACTCAGAGACCAATTTGTCCCCCCACCCTATGAATTCAGGTTCAAATTCATAGGCTACCCTAGGAATTGACCATACAATAGATCCACATCATCAAGTTTAACAAGTATCCTTTATTTCATGTTTTTATAGTATTTTGTGTAGTTTTTATCATATTTTAATATAGTTTTCTTTATGCAACTTCCATAATCATGGGGCTTGACTAAGGTAGGTTCCTAAAAAAACTAACAATATTTTTCAGGCCCAAGCAGGTGTAGAATAACACATACTAGTAGATTACCAGTGGCCCACGTACATAGAAGCCCACCTTCATTGAGGAGTTATAAAAGACATCATTAGGACGTTGCATGTTTATGAAGAAATTAAGGATATCCATTTTGTAACTTAAAAGTATTCTTTTGTGAATAAAAATCACCATTCTGAGCAATCTATGTTTTATATTTTGTTTGATAAAATGAAATTTTTTGGTAGCTTCATTCTTGCACGCTTGGTGAGACTCCCATAAAAGTTCTATTAGACTAGTTTCTCATAAATATAATGTAATTTCTATTTTTTTTTTATTTTTGGAGGTACCCTAAAACCATAACAGAATCCCAAAAATCTTAACAAACATCTCGGATTAGTAGAATAGGATTTTTATGCTCCTACACCCAATTCACCCCCTAGCCTGTGAACTCAGAATCTAGTTCCTAGGTCACCCTGGCAATCCTGTCATACTCTCTCTTAAAACCCTCAAACAATAGGGTATCACAATAGAGACATCAAGAAGCTCAGACAACCCTTCATAAACTAGGTATTCTCCTTAGGAATTCCTATTTTTTTTTCTTTACAAAGCAATTTCACTCGTAAATACATCACATTATTTTTTTAAAATATCCTTTCAAACAAGTCAAATTAGGGTTTCAGACTACTCTAAGATCAATAAATTTTATTTTCAAATGCAATTAGAGTAGATTTTTTGTAATCACTTCCATATCAGTTTCAAGTTTCTTTTCAAATCTCTTTTTTGAATGCACTTAGATTAGAATTTTCAATTCCTTTGCCAAATTTGTATTTAGGATTAGATTTCCTTATTTATTTCATGTCATTTTCAAATTTCTTTCAAAATTCATTTCAATTTCTTTTCCAAATTTGCATTTAGGATTAGATTTCCTTGTTTCTTTCATGTCATTTTCAAATCTCTTTCAAAAGTTATTTTAATTTCTTTTCCAAATTTTCATTTAGGATTATATTTCCTTATTTTTTTCATGTCATTTTCAAATCTCTTTCAAAAGTCATTTCAATTTATTTTCAAAATTTGCATTTAGGATTAGATTTCCTTGTTTCTTTCATGTCATTTTCAAATCTCTTTCAAAATTCATTTCAATTTATTATCCAAATTTACATTTAGGATTAGATTTCCTTGTTTCTTTCATTTCATTTTCAAATATCTTTCGAAATTCATTCCAATTCCTTTGCCAATTTTACTTTTAGGATTAGATTTCCATGTCTATTTCATATCATTTTCTAATCCCTTTTAAATTAATTTCAATTTCTTTTCCAAATTTGCATTTAGGTTAATCATTTCAATTCCTTTTTGTATCATTTACACTAGGATTTACATCTCTTTTCGCAAAATACATTTCCATTTATTTCATGCTTTTAAATTAGGTTTTTATTTCTTTTTCACATATTTAAGAATTTCATTTACATCACTTTTTGCAAAAATCAATTTTCATTCCTTTCATGCTCTTAGATTAGGGTTTTTTTCCCTTAAGCATATTTTAGCATTTCATTTGCATATATTTTTGCACAAATAAATTTTCATTTATTTCATGCTATTAGACTAAGTTTTTAATTCCTTTTTTCATATTTTAGCATAGCATTCAATTTATTTTCGTACAATCAATTTCAATCTCTTTCAGGTACTTAAACTAGAGTTTTAATCTCTTGCCAATGCACTTAAATTGTCAAATTTTTTTCTTCATGCACACTTTGGATTGTTTGTTTCCATGCTTTCTAGAGTACATTTATTTTTCGAAAAAGGCATCTAGAAATAGTTTTCTTTTCAAAAGGCACTTAGAGTAGAATTTAATTTTCAAAAGCACACATAGGGCTAGTTTCATTTCAAAAAAGTATTTAGTTAGTTACTTTGATTTTACATCAACGGTAATGAACACACCTACACACACTCACATGGTATACACAACAGTGATATTGGAATTCATATCCAATCCATAGCTCAAGACAGGTGACATTGTAATTCATATCCTTCCACCAGCTCACCCCCTATACACCATAGTAGCCTCCAAAAGCGATTTTATGAACTTCATCACCAAAAAAATATTTACTGCTAAGATTGGTTTTGCATAATTAATCACTAGAAGGGACCTTCAGAGTAGGATAGGTTTAGATGTCTTTGTTCACAAGGCTCACATAATTATAATATTTTGTGTCCCCCCATTTGAATATCATTTTACTACACCATCCATACAGGTCACCACTTACCCATTGAGACATCGTTCTATTATGTGCACCCTTGGGTATTGTAGGAGGTTTCGTGCCTACGATATTCCTATTTTATCTAGAAGTTCACCCCACTTCCCATATTATTTTATAGAAGCAAGTTTCAACATCGAAACACACAAAACAAACAAATATTTTATTTCCTACATCTATAACTGATTCTAATTAAACATTGTTTGCATGCTCATAGAACTGGTTTTAGTACATTCACTGATTAGAAATACATCTATTGGTTATCTACAGCCTATGGCTTCTAATTTTTTAGTCATATTCATAGTCTGAGTCCAATTCGTAGGTCAACCTATGAACTAGATCTCAATTCGTATAATGACCTATGAATCATGTTTCCAGGCACAAAAATTGCTCAAATTTAATTGATTTGTCCAAAAACCTCACATAGATCACACCCAGAACTTTAGATTTCTATTTTGGTATAGTTTTGAGCACACTTTCATGACACACAACATTATGACTATGGTCACCTATATCCAAGCACGTGAGAAAGCGTGTCTCAAGGAGGATATTTCTTTTACCACTTCCAGTCAGCCTACTTCTCCTCCTCCCATTACATGAGATGTTGTCACACTCACAATAGAACTCCTTGTAGATGTAGATTTACCTCACATACACATTATATCTCATGATGAGACAACCACTTCATCCAACGAAGATTACTCATTTCTTCCCCCCTCATATTCTCCTAATCCACCCTCCATATTTTGTGATCACATATTCTAAACTGCTCTAGGACATCCAACCCCTCTCTTTACTATTCATGTAGACCCCCCTACCTCACCTACCTTTGTACATCCTTTCTTCTAGAGTCTATCTCAATAACTCTTTGGTAATGACTCTTCCTTACGTAATCATGCTCACCTTTAGGTCACCTCATTTAATTCTACCATTAGGATGATCTTAGATCCCTCATACTCCACTCTAATCACATAGATAACCTTATCACAAATCCCTCCACTACAACGTCATTTAGATCCACAATACAAGCCCTTCACATAATAATATCAAGATTATTATCAAGCACCACAACCACCATCCTTCCAACATCCCTTTTTGCATCCTTCGATGCTACATCACAACCAACTTGCCACTCATAACAATTCTCATATCATCCACATCAACAAACCCTATCACCCTCATCTAGTGAGATCATTTTCACCATGCCACCTCCTTAGGCTCCCACTATGGAAGCCCAAGTTCCCTCCTCATCATTACATCCACCTACATTCCACCTTCTTGGGATGTATGGCGCACCACCTTCTATTCCACTTCCATGTTTGTCTGCTCTCATATTCTGAATCCCTCCACCACATCCATTTTGAGCCCCATCTCCTAATTTCTTTCCTACCTATGATCCATGACCTATGTATTATCCTACCACTTATCCAAGCTATCCTACACCTCCTGGTTTCTCCACTCATCGTACTCCTAGCCAGATTTAGGTACCATATTTTGACACCTCATCTCGCCCACCACTAGCACCATTAATATAGACACCACTTCCTCCACCATGACCTTCTACTCCTAATTTATTTACGATACCTCCTTCTTGGTAATTGTATCATATAGTTCAAACATTACAAGACCCTCTCTAGTATATCCTTGTTCAACAACAATAAATCCTACAATCGTAATATTACTATCCCTAGTAGATGCCTGCTCCACAATAAGGTTTCCCTTAAGCTTCATCATATTATGCTATCTAGTAACCTCACCTACAAGTACAATCCCCATATGTTCCATCCCCACATTTGGAGGAATAACAACTCCAATATCCACCACATTCTTAGGCTCCACCTGCCCCTACACAACCTTCTACACCTTTAACAAGATAAATTTAAGATACTAAACCTTCGTACAACTAGTTATGGATGATAAAAAATACATATTATGACATCTGCAATGATCTAGTCCACCCTTCCATTACTATTCCTCCTTACCTTTAACGTTTTGAGATCTCAAAGTTTGATAAATACAAAGGTAAATAGGATCCTCATGAACAAATTAGCAATTATTGCTCATCTTGCTATCAGATTCATAGTAGCAACCCCCTCATGTTATGTACCTTTACCTCTTGCTCAAGGGATAAGCCCTAGCTTGGTACAACATGCTCTCATGCCATACCCTATACACCTTTGAGCAGCTGGCTAATTCATTCTTGGAAGATTTCTTAATTAACATCAAGAAGAAAACCAAATTTTTAGATGTCTACACCTTGTGACAGGCTAATAACGATTCCATTATCAATTTTTTTTCATGATGGAGATCGGTCATACATGACCTCACTCATACCCTTCCATCCACCGAATTAGTCACACTCTACTCAAATATTTTTCACAAACATATACCCACCTCCATATAGCTTTATCAAAGTTGCACCTTTGAGGAATCCATCGCACAAGCTAATACCATTGAGTACATCAAGGTCTAATCTAGAAAGATAAATCTTAGAAAAAAACCCTCTTACAATTCCAAATTTTGATTCAACATAAATGATCCAAATCAATCCTATACTAGACCGCCACAAACCAACCAGGTGGAAGCAGCTTCTCCAACTTTTTCATCCATTTCATGATCTCCTCCTCCACAACAATAATTGTTCCAAACTAGTGCACCTCTTCCCCCATGACTGCCATAGCCTCGTGGTCTTCACCTGTAGCTTCCACAACAAAACTTAACCTTGCTATCTAAGCCTTTACTATCTCTATTTTATTGACTATATAATGCAGGTCACATTACCTTACTTGAAATTTAATCTCTTGATCCCAATAAACCCAATCCTCATGGATATATCGACTAGGCCTTCTACACATACCATAGATAGCATAGCCATGATATTGAGTCTTGTCATTCCTTTTGTGGTCTTATCCAACATCTCATTAATCAGGGTACCATTTAGGTCTCAAATTCCCTCATACCTTAAAATCATAACTTTAGTCATTTACCAAAACCCACTACTTGAACACCGAGGGATAAATTCCCAAGGACCTCAATCCAATCCCTAAGGGCAATCCAGACTAGTTAAAATTGTCCAAAAAGACCCACCCTCATATGGTATCATTGACATGATCAACCTTACCACTCATGCCAAATGTTATCTAGCATAATAGGATATACCAGTAGTTTCTCCTCTAGCACAATTCACTTATTCACAACTTTCTTTGATAGCACAAGCCTCACCACACCTACCAAAAAATATTATCACCATCCATAGTAGAATTACCCATCAATTACGTAATGCCCCAACTAGGTTATCCATATTCGATCTCTTACAATAATCTCAACCCCATCACAAGGCATTGAATGACATCCTTCAATCATTGAACTTGAGACCCATGATACAAATTCTTTCATAAATTTTGTCAAGAACATCCCACCCTACCTTCAATCGTAAATGAGTTTCCATGACCATGAGATTACAAAAATTATAGGCAAAGGGGTTTATACTCCTCTCCACATACAAGAAACTATCAATGTCATCACCTACAAGTGTGTTCTCATTGATACAGGTTCATCCATTAGTATCATCTCTACGACCACCCTACATCATCTTCACATTCCACCCACTCACTTTGCCATGTCATCGCTCGACCTAAAAGCATGTAATGGTTCTATGTGACCCACTATAGGATCTATTTTCCTCCCCATTCACATTGGTGTTTGAATCATATCCATATTATTCCATGTTACTTAGGGTGAGATACAGTATAATATCTGGCTCAACCATCCCTATATTAGAGATATGTAATGCATCCCCTATACCTTACATCATTATTTCAAATATGTCTATGATGAACTCATTCATTGCGTTCCTACTGATGAGGACTCATTCAAATTTTGCAACATTGCAAACCTCCCACTAGAACCCTCATTGTCCTCTACTCAAGTTCTTCCTATTCCTTCTCATCAATCATAAGGAGCATCACCATCTCCTTCAACATTGCATCAATCATAACCTAGTGCTACACTTCGTTTTAATTCCATACCTTCCTCACCACCTTCCTCATGGCATCCTCCTCCTTCTCATCCATCCTATTCCATAGATCCACCTTCTGTACCTCTATCCTTTTTTCCACCATCATTTTTCCCTCATATACCATCTCACTCATCTTCCTCTATCGAACTTCCTCTCCTTCCCACTCCTCAAATACCCCCACTTCCTTTTCTTTCATGACCATGATATTTCACATCTCCTTGTATCCTGACACCTACATCATCTCCCCCTACCACTCAACTCAAACATGTAAACCATCATATTCCTTCCACTACAACTATATTCCATGATTTCGAGCAGTGAATACAACTATTCCTCCATCCCTAGTATGTTCGACACCCCAAGATTCAATTTTCATGACAACTTCTAGGTCTAGTGACTATAACATTCAGGATGCTCATGGTCAACCACCAATAATCAAATCCATGTATGATTTTGGTCATCCCTTAGCTTCAATATTAATCATCGGTACCATAGTGCAACTTGGTCCTCCTAGCAATCATACCAATTTCATTTATATAGGGATAAATTCATCTCTTCTGACCATTGTACCTCTGCCACCCCAATCTAGCGTCTATGGCACTCTAGCCCATATTTCAAACCCTTAATTCACTTTACGTTACCTTTGACATTTCCATTGGTGTGGATTTGGACTAGGATGCTATGAACAAGGGTTACACACACCCATAAACCCCCATGTTTAGTCACCTACAAACAAATATGGCCTAGTTTATCACCCTGCTATCGTACATACACTCAAGGATGAGCTCCAAGAACTCTCACTTTGGCCCACACCAATCCCTATACACATGTTGAAATAGTAAATTACCATGGATATCCCAAATGAGAGTACATCTCCACTCTACCATCACCATTCTATACACCTTATTCCAAGATATGTTCCTTAATGACACAACATTTGCTTATTGTATCGATGCGCTAGTTAACCAATTTATTCCCCTATCCCTCACACCTCCTAATCCAGGGTATAATATTTCACCTCCTTCTTCATCACCTCTACATTCAAATGTACCATTACCCATCCATCGATAAAATAATCTATCTGCAATACAATATCATTCTCCAGCTATGGTCTTACATCCACTATTAAACCTCCCACAATGATCAAATACTTTCAAATTCTAGTCATTAGACTCATCATCTTCCATGACCTCTACAGATTTTTTTAACATGTTCGATGTGGATCTATTCTTGCCACTTCGATACTCTTCTCCCATGAGTTGTGACGACACACCCAACCCTAATTTCATAGAATTCACTCACATTTCACCAACAATTGCATCACAAGAATTTTTACTATCACCTCCTATTTTGCGTATTGTGAATGCTTCATCTCTTTCTACCCCACCTCACATCTTATGGGTTCATCACAGTAACTTTTACTTGGAGTATGAATTTGAGTTACATGAGGTTATCGATGAAATCCATCTTATTTCCATCCTAGATAAGCTCTACGATAGTTCCCACATGCTCATGGAAGAAATGATAGACATTGATATTGGTGATGACCCGACCAATCTACATATTATCAAGCTCACCACTAGCCTCTCACCAAAAGAGTGTACCTTGTTCACCTCCTTACTCAAGGAGTATATCACATATTCACTTGGTCCTACAAGGACATGCCATGCCTCGATACTACCCTTGTAGTCCACAATCTCACATTATATAAATATTCTAAACCTATCTGACAAAAATTGTGATGCATGCATCCTGCCATTGCATTGCTAGTAAATCCTGAGCTCCAAAATATCCTCGATGTAGATTTCATCCAACCCATCGGTTATCCTAAATGGGTGTCTAACATAGTACCAGTACCTAAATCCTCTAGTGAGGTTCATGTATGCACTAATTTTTGTGACTTAAAAAAATCTTATCCTAAAGATAACACCCCCTACCAAACATCAACTCACTCATTGATTCCATCATAGGCCATGAAATGATATCCCTTATGGATGAATTTTCTAGCTACAATCTGATCAAAATCAATCCCATCGACTGACATAAGACTTCTTTCACAAACCCTTGGGGACCTTCTGCTATAAGCTCATACCTTTTGGTATTAAAAATATCAAGACAACATACCAACATGCAATGAATTACATGTTTTACTATTACATGCACAAAATCATAGAATATTACACTGATGATTTCATCACAAAGTCCAAAGAGTGGTCACAAAACTTTTTTGATCTATGAAAAGTCTTTGATCATCTCCTAGAACACAATTTTCACCTTAACCCAAATATGTATCTTTGATGTCACTTTAGGAAAAATCCTAGGGTTCATTGGCTCTCAACGAGGAATTGAAGTAGACCCTAACAAAGTCAAATCCATCATTGAGATACCTTCACCTACAAACCTCAAACAACTACGTAAATTGCAAGGCAAGATTTAGTCCATACGTCATTTTATCACCCATATTTTAGATAAGTGTAATCCATTTAATCACCTCTTACAAAATGGGGTTGCATTCAATTGGGACAAAAACTATCAGCAAGCCTTTAATTCCATCAAAGCCTACCTCATTTCTTCACTGGTGTTATCTCCCCCACACCCATAGCTACCATTTATCCTGTAAATTCCACTATATATTTTGCACTCGACATGCTATTTTCCCAAGAGAAAATTCTCAATCATGAGAAAGCCATATACTACATCAGTCGTACGCTAGTTAGCTACAAAACCTACTATGTATACATGAAAAAATTGTCTTTCCATAGTTTTTTCTACCCAAAAATTTTGCCATTACATGTTGAATCACACTATGTTTATCATCGCTCATGATAAACCACTCTAGTATATGATGAATATGAGGTATTATAACTCTCGTATTGCTAAATGGATTATGCTCCTTACTAAATTCAATCTATAATTCATTACACAAAATTCCATTAAAGGATAAGTCATCACAGACCAAATTTTTTAGGCTCCATTACCTGATGATTAGCCTCTCCTCATCCAACTCCAAGATAATTCTATATTCAATATTATAGAAGCTAAAGAATACATCAAACCAGAAACACTAGCTAATATAACATTCTTTGATGATTCTTATTGCACACATGCTAGGGGTGTAGGAATTGTATTTTGACACTATATGGGGAGCCTCTCCCATTTTCATTCAAATTAGGATTACTCTACACAAACAACAATGTAGAATACGAAGCCCTCATTCTCATTCTAAAGCAGGTGCATTCCATGCTCATTAGATATAAACACATCATATGATATTCTCTCCTCATTCTCAACCAAGTTCAGGAGATATGGCAATGTCGTTACCATATCCTTTAGCAATACAAGAAAATCACCCAACAACTCCTCACCTAATTTGAGTGATATGATATTGTAGCTGCCACATGCTCATCAAATAATTTTTATGATACAATATATTCCTTATGATCATTAATACCACAAAATCCCCTCTCAAACACAACACTTGTATCCATTCATATGCTCACCCAATCAACTATCTCATCTTCACCTCGTACAGACGATGATGGCATTCATGTTGTCCAAATAGAACTACATGATCCTTGGTTTTCACAAGTTAACGATTATATCAAATTAGGCTTCTTACCTTGTGATCTACCACATGCTCATCATCGAGCATTCAAAAAATGGATCACTTATTACACACTATTTGGAGGACATCTTGTATCATAGTACTTATGATGGTATTATTTTGCGTTGCCTCAAACCATATAAATCTTAGTGGATAGTACAAGAAATCCATGATGGTACTTGCGATGGTCACTTTAGTGGCATGGCTATCACAAAATACATCCTACATGTGGGATACTACTGGCCCAAAATGGAGCATGATTATTGTGAGTATGTTAAGTGATGTATAAAATGCCAACAACACACTAACCTCATGCACCTACCTTCATAAGCTCTCCAACTAATTCAATTCATGTGGTCATTTTCACAATGGGGTCTAGATCTCATCGACTAGATCTCACTTGCTTTTTCAAGCAATGAAAAATTCATCATCACTACCATAGAGTACTTCACAAAGTGGGTCGAAGCCATCCCACTTGTATAAACCACAGGAGAAAAAATTAAGGTGTTTATCGTAGACCACATCATATGTTACTTTGGCATTACTTCTCAAGTCATCTCTGACAATGATACACCCTTCAAAAATAAAATTGTCTATGCATTTTGCACCAAATTTAATATCCACCATAGCTTCTTGATCCTTTACTACCCATAGGGTAACGGCCAATCCGAGGCTACCATTTGATCCATCCTTTGTAAAACAGTTGTATAATCCCACTATGATTGGTATAATTAGATACCTTTAGCCTTATGGGCCTATCATATAAGAATTCGTACTCCCACTAGAGCAACCCTTTTCTCATTGGTCTATGGTGTTGATGCCATTATGCCTCTCGAGCTTGAGATACCTTCGTTAAAAGTCTCTATAAAATAATTCATTAATGATGTTACTGCTCATCAAGCCCACCTTGATCAATTAATGCTCTTGGACGAGCATCACATCCACACCATCGAGCACACACATGTCTATCAAGATAACCTTCATCGTGCCTACAATAGCAAGGTACATCAACATGAATTTTATATTGGCAACCTGGTTCTCAAAGAGAACCAGTAGATCACAAGCCAACACCATCAACAGTGAGACAAATTTTCTCCTAATTGGCTAGGCCCATATATTTTTACACATAAATTTAGTTTTGACACCTATCTATTGGCAAATATCGAAGGACTTGCTGAACTTAATCCTATAAATATTATTCACCTTCACACATTTAATGCCTAGCCTATATAGGTATGCATCACCATGTATTTTACACAGTCTCATTATAATACTGTCTAGGTACACATCACTCAAAATCCACATCATACCACATGCATAGTTTTCACTTTTTGTTACACAAAAAAAATATTTGTGCTTTTTATGTAATTTATATATTGTTGATATATTAGGTATTGTAGGTCTCTTATTGCCAACTATGACATCTACCATGGAGATACGTTTGTTCTAGATCATCAACTCCAGCACACTATGTCCTCATCATGCAAGAACTCCAAATACTACCTCCGATATAAATGACTCTAGTTGATCTTGCCATGCCACCCGACCCAGTTCATGTACGTCACCCTTACACATCATCATATTATAATCATCACACTTCACCACACTGTCACTCACCCCACCACATGAATTCTTCCTACTCCCCTCTCTCAAGAGACATCCAACTCTCCTCTTCATCCTTTGTAGAAAAGGAAGAATATTCTCACCCGCCAGACACTCATCCATTAGAACCATTCCCACCTCACCTAGTTGATCTAAGAGATCTAAACCTACCATGTTCCTTAGATCACTGACCCTCACTATCATATTGTTCCCATAATAGGGGAACTACACCTATTCATGCATATTTTGTAGGACTACCCCCACCCCTATCGATTGGTATATCACCATATGACTTATCTCTATGCTAGCATGTCACTGATGTTGCATCCGCTCACATTTCCCCATCTCATCCATGTCACTACTTGCAGTTGTCTCCCACACCACCTATCCTTCAAACACCACCATCTCCACTCTGTGGCCTCCCGCTTAACACATATAAACAATTATTAAGAACATAGCTTTATTATATCTATAAAGTAGTTAGAGCATATCTATTGTAGGTAATAACTGGTTGAATAACATAGCTTCCTCTTTCTAAAGCAATTAAAGCATACTATTAAGGAATAACAAGTGAATAGAAATTTACCTACATAAAGAAATAATAGTATAGCTTTATTTTTCTAAAAAATTCTAGCTAAATAACTACAATTAAATTCATCTTCATGTTCTAATAGGAAGAGAAAGTTTAGAACTAAGAATTTTATCTTGTTGTTCACCTTATACATTCTTCTATTTTACTCTTCATTCTTCCTCATCATTTATGTGCCTCCTCCTTCTTCCTTTTTTTAATTTACCGTCCTCCATTTAAAAAGGATATGAAGGAGGGATAGTTGGAATGTGTGAGGCCATGCATACGGTCAACTTGAAACCAAATCCTTCAGCCAAGTAGTTTTTTGTTAATTTGTTTAAGTATGAAATATGTTGGCTTAAGTAAGTTTAATTATTTTAAGTACATAATTATTTTAAATTAATTAAATGTTATTTTAAATTCATTTCATTTATTAAGAAATAAATAAATAAATAAGCAAAAAAAAAAAAAAAATCATTTAAACTATCATTTGTATCCACATAGGACCATGCAAAGATATCACAGGATTTAGATAAGAAGTTTGTATATTCAACACATTCTTGAGGAGTTAGGAATTTACCCAATTTAAGGATTATAGGATTTTCTTGAGTCCTGATTTTAATATTGATTGTTTCTTTAATGAGGATGTGAGACTCATCATTAAAATATAGGGGTGTAGTAAATACCCCTAAGGATCATAATTTGTTGGATCGAAGGATGATTGATTAGGATAAAATAATTGTAAGGTATTTGTCATGTCTATTTGGTCATTTGGATCTTTGTTATAGGAATTATCAATGGTAATATGACTACTGGAAGGGTTATAGGTTAAGGTTTCTACCTCATAATCATTGATGGTTTTCACTAACAAAGAATCACTCTCTATTTGGGTCATAGTGTTAACCAGTTCAAAATGGTTACAAGGTTTAGGATGAACAATATCCATGTTATTTACATTAAGTGTGTGTAGCTCTAAAATTATCTCACTCATTTCCTTTAGGCTAATGGATCCGCACCTATAATGGGAATGGGAAAATGGTAGGTCTACACCTTAGAGGAGAGGCACTTGGTGTCGTGCCCTCTTTGGTGATATTTTGATGAATTGAGTGGGTTCACCAAGAAAAATTTATATGGCAGTTTCCATGCCTAGGTTGGGAGTTTGTTTGATGTGTTCCTTTTACTTTTGCTCACAATAACCTAGTTTAGCCAAATACTGCTAATCTATAGTAAATATAATTTTTATTCAAATTAATACAATAGACAACGAATTCCAGAAGGTAAATAGATGCAGTGCTTAGATATGAAAGAAATTGGATACTCTTACTCAATCTAAACATCTGATGTAGAGTCTATTTGTTTGTTACAGGTGATATCAAACTTTGCAGGGCTATATTGGATGTCTGATCTGATATCGGTAGGTCCGATATGCTATTTACAAGTTCGATCTGAGTAAAAACCTATAGTTTCATAAATTGACAGCAAAAATAGAAATTTACAACATGATATGAAATTAACTAAGCATGATTTAGATAGTATGATATTATTACATGTAAATTTTGAGAAGAAACAATGCAATTCTATGCTTATGAATGCAAAATGATAGAATGAAATGATAGGAATGGTGAACACCGGATATGATAAATGAAATTAATGCTTATATGAGATGATAAATAATGATTATAATATTATAAATGTAAAATAAATAATAATAGATGCAAATAGAATCTTGAAGTTACCCCCAGGTGATCTACAGACAAGATCAGATGTAACAGGATAGTATCGAGCACTTTCGAGTGATATCGGATGTCTGATATCGAATCGTCTCTACCGATGCACAACTCCAGACCTCCAAACCTGCAAAAACCAAATGAAAGTAACAAGAACAAAATGCAAGGAAATGCAAGATTGATTGATAAATAGCTAGGAAATCATAGAGTTAGGTGGAATCTAGGGAGGGAGTACCTGCATTAAATAGGCTAGGTAGGTTAGGGGTTTTAGGCTAAAAAAAGAGGGATTTGTAACTTCTCCCAATCTAGAGGATATCGATTCATCCAATATCATAACCTCCATGTCGTTAAGTAGGTAAGGAAAAAATAGTTTGTAACAAAATTTGTCATTTTGTTGTTCTAGGTATTTCTATTTTGGATGAGGTCGAACATTCAATTTTGCAAATTTAGGTCTGGTATTGGATTAGACTTTCGATATTGGTCAAATAGAGATGATATTTTTAGGAGGTTAAAAACTGAGTTAATGTGGGCAATAAAATGAGGCAGGAGGTTAGGAAGTGGTTTTAATTAATTTTTTGAATGTTTTTGACTTAGGGTAAATTGATGTGGGTAAATTTTAGGCTATTACATTTTACCCCATATTTAGCATATTTTTAAAAAAAGTGCGTTAAATAAGAGATGGTATGCTTTACGAGAAAGGAAAAATTTTATTGTAAAAAATATTAAGGTTTGAAGTTTTATTGTAAGTTATATTAGGTATGATATCCCGTTCAATTTTTTATGCCAAATTTTGCATTTGGTGGAAAACTCAAAATTTCATGTTTTAGTATTTAATTTATTTAAAATTTGGATTTTTAGGGCACGGTTGTTGTCGCACAGCCTTTTTTGCAATATCAGATCGATTCAGTAATATCGATCATATTTTTGTGATATCAAAATTTTCAATATCATCAAAATGGGTCTGATCTTATCGATATAGGGTAGATTTTGGCAATATCATAGAGCATGATATCATAAAATAGGTATGATATTGAAAAATTAGGTCCGATATTGGAGATTTAGATTCGATTACTAACTTTAATTTTATTTTATTTTATTTTGTTAACATAAATTAGTTTTGAAGAACAGGGAGTAGAGATACGATAGTCTCTAGGCAGACTTGAGTGCCCTCTCAGATGGGGAGAGGACTACTCTAGAGATGACAGGATTGAGGCATGTGGCAAAGATGCCACAAATATCGATAGATTTAATATTTTTGATGGATTTGGCTGAGAGGTGGTATCCAGGGTTATCTTGTTTTTGGCTATCGACAAGGGAGATGGCTCGTACACTAGAGTATTTATGGAGGATACATAGAGTTCCTATCAAAGGCATGTTCATAGCTCCATTTGGTAATAAGGGCCAAGTGATGCAGTTATTATCTAGGGATTCAAGCTTCGTACTAAAGAAGGGCAGAGTCAGCATTGAGAAACTTGGCCATATAGCTAGGGTTTCTAGATTGGTAGTGGTACTTAGCGATACGATGGTGGGGTTTTTATTGTATCATCTCAATGGTTTCCACCTATGGTGGACTCTAGTAGATTTTTTCTATGACATGAGGGATCATAGGATGTGGTTTTCCTTGGGTCCCTATATCTTGTGTCATCTATATAGGACTCTTACAGGGTGGTGTATAAGAGGGGTAAGGCCTTGGTACTTACCTCTTTTCTATAGGTATGGTGTTAGGAGCACATGGCCATTATGAGACCTATAGGATTACCTTTGATAGGGGTATAGGATGAGAGACCTAGGTTATTCTATTGGTACTTGCATAGAGGGCACCATGGATGGATTAGCCTCGACATAGTGAGGAAGCTCATATATGAGCTAACTAATGATGTCATTTGATGAAGATCCTAGAGACAGCTCCTAGGGTCAAAGATGATTATTTTGATCTGACTCACATGAGGTGAGTCATTTGGTTGTAGATGGACCAGGGGAGATGGAGTTGCACCACATACACTAGGTTCTACAATAGTTTGTATTGTAGTAGGACATTCTTGGGACTAGGGATGTCACATTTTCCAAGATAACTCAGGATGCTACCATAGTGAGTGGCACTCCTAACATGGCATAGTTCATGGATCCATAGCCATATGATGTTGTGGTAGCCACATAATGTGGGGATGATGTGGGGGTGACCACTAGATATCCACAGTATTATGCTAGCATTCAACCTGCATGTATCACTAGGCTAAGGAGTGTAGTGCAACGAGAAGTTGAGCAGGTCATTCGATAATGGTGCCCAACTATCCAAAAATAGTAGTAAAGGACATAGGTACCCCCTAGGAGAGATGTGCATTATACTAGAGGAGGTCACTAGAGGCATATGAGGTGGAAGAGAGTACCTGGGATAGGGTAGAGATATAAGGGAGGTAGGGAGGAGAGGAGAGTGCCTCCTTAGCAGGAAGGAAGACCTGACTTACCCAAGAAGGATGTAATGATAGAGGAGCGAGAGAGCAGTGAGATGGTAGCTCTACAAGTGGAGAACACAAGTTTGAAGAATCACATTTAGAATCTAGAGGTAGAGGATGCAATTCTGAATACCAAGATTTAGAATCTAGAGATAGAACTCGCAAAAACATAGGCTTAGGTGGATCAGGGAGCTACAGTTCCTACTCCTACATCTTCCCAATTGACTTGATCAGGTAAGAGTGGTTCAGGGGACGCGTTATTTTAGGTTATCGAATGATCAAATTTCTATCAAGGTTTGTACTTTGTTTTAGTGCATGTGGATCAAAGGTAACCATGTCCCGATGTGTATGAGACTTCTAGTCACTCGAGATTAGTCTCGCTCGACCTTTAGGATAGATACTACTACTGGGGTGACATAGTTTCAACCACCACGACCCTTGGTGGGGATGATGATGCTCAGATCTCTAGGGCTTCTAGAGGGTGATATATGTATATAGTTTCTTGTATTATATCCCTTAGTGACTGAGTACATTGATTTTGTAGATTGTGGCATACCAGTCCAACCTCATTTTGTACACATATTTTGAGATATATATATTTATATTTATTTTATCTATGCAACTTTGTGTGATATATTTGTATGATTTATTGCATTTGCTTATAATGTTTGAATTTCTTGTAATCATGCTTTGAATATTTTGATCATGCTTAACATAAAAGAAAATGATTTTATTTTTGTAAAGTGTGTTTTTGAAAAAGATGTTTTTGTGTGATAATAAAATTGATGGATTAGCAATGAACCTCAAAGGATGTGTTGTTATATGACCATTGGTGGAGATCAATGTTCGCTAGGTCATGAAGCAAATCCTTTTGTGAGGAATTTTTGTATTGCTAATAATAATAAAGTTTGTATGGCTCAAGAGTGACTTTGAGTCTTATGATGATGAAAGGAGATGTCGATTTTAAAAGAAATTGATTTTGAGAAAATAGGTTGTTAAAGATTGTATTTGTAAGGGATATAAAGTGATTTAAGCATGAAAATCTGGGAAGGATGACTTGCACTAGGCATAGAATTCCTAGTGTGAAATTTATGGAAAAAAAATCACTAGGAATAATACCATCATCGTGAATTCAAAATGCAATGCATGATTATATATGATTTGAAAAATGCAAGTTGTATTTTGAAAATAAATCATTGTGTCGCATGTTAGAAATTTTTTAAGACAATATAAATATGTTTTAGGTGCTAAAATTAAGTGATTTGTGGGGAGTAATGCAAGTGGTTACAAATTGATGTTTTCTAGCAAAAAAAAAAAAAAAAATTAAATTATTTCAAGGACAAAGTCAAATTTATCAAGAACCAGTGTGTGATGTGTGATTTTATTATCCATATTGATTTTCATAATGATACAAAATATCTAAAGGATCAAATGTGTGTTCTTTGTGAATTTAATTTACCAATTTTGAGTAAGTTAATGATACAGGTCAACTTTTATGAACCAATGTGTGTGTAAGTGAAAGATTCATTGACCATGATTTTGTGCATACAATTGTACTGAACTACTATGTAAGTCAAGTCACCAAAATCTAGCTGATCCACAACCATACATTGGTCTATACAAAAGATCACTAATGTGACAAACATTTCACCACGCGTAAGGATACCATCATTGCCAAACTGGCTTGATTCCACCAAACCTGTAATGGGGATCACCCCATGGTATTCAAATAAATGAGGAATTCTAAGGATTAAATCTCATTACCCCTTTATTTTATTTTGATTTATTGGATTAGGGATTCTTGTTCATTTTTTAACAAGGGGATTTTATTATTTTTTTAGTAAAATACTTTTCTTTTCTCTTTTTATTTTTCTTTTGTTTTTTTTTTTGCTTTTTCTTTTATCTTTTTTTTGGATATTTGTTCACATTAGATAAGGAGCAAGGGATTTTATTTGGGTATGGGGGATCTTGTACTTTTGCCAATTCTTAGTATTCTAGACCATGCACATAATATGATAGCAAGAAAAAATTTTGCTTAAGGAACTAAAACTACTATGTAGTATCATTTTTTGAATTTGCAAAAGTAATTTTAAAATGTGAAATGTGTTATTGGTTCAAGAAGTAGCAAGAACAATTCCTAGAACCCAAAGCACCTGTTAAGGCCAATCACCAACAGAGTCTGCATGAAGATCCTACCCCTCGGATAGGAAAAGGAAAGCAGCATATGGGATCCAATCAAGCTACGCAGGTAAGTCCCTCCTTTGCCGATCCTAATATTTTTGAGTTACTTGTGGAAGCTGAGGTTGAGCCCGCCAACCCTACGAATGAAGGCCTTCTTGAAGAACTTCCTGTAACCCTTGAATCCCCCTCGAAACCCCAAGCCCCGAGCAGGCCTGTTTCATGCCCCCCCTAACTGCCCTTACGACATGCCTCAAGACTCAGATGATTCCAGCAAGAACTCAGACGAGGAAGCCTCTGAGGTAGTACCTATTGATGTAGGCGAAGGAAATTTTGGCCCTGTCCAAATGCAACACCATCCCCCTAAGTTTAGTCCGAAGCAAACCCGCAGCTCAGCTAACACCATCGACTTTGGCACTGAGAAGAAAAGGGGAAGAATCCCAGATGCAGAACACTACAGAATGAGAATTGAGAATGAAATTGCGAGTGGAAAGCAGAGCACACTAGTGCCTCAAAGCATGTCCCTCTTCGAGGACAACAAGACTAGCAAACCCCCTCCGCCTCAAGGAAGAGGGAGAGGGAGGAACCCAAAACAATCCAAATGAAGGTCCTCTCCTAGAATGTGAGAGGCCTCAATGGCCTTCCAAAACAAAGAGTGGTCAAGGCCCTAAGGAAAGAAACTCGACCCACAATTTTGTTACTCCAAGAAACTAAAACAGATGAAGTTTGGTCTAGAAGATTAGCTAATAAAATTTGGAAACAAGGGGAAATGGCTTTTAAGGAAGCTCGAGGAGCGTCTGGAGGCCTTATGACTCTCTGGGACCCCAAAGAAGTTGAAGGCAACGTCATCCAGGTTGATGCCCGCGTCCTCAGCATCCTCTTCCATGATAGTCACAACAGTCAGCCTTGGATCTTGTCCAACGTCTACGCGCCTATCACTTTGCAAGGACGTGCCAGCCTTTGGGAGCACTTGGGTCACCTCAACAAGGCTTTCCAGGATGTTCCATGGGTGGTGGCCGGTGACTTCAACACCCCCCTTTTCCCTTCTGATAAGCGTGGTGGTGCAGGGTTGCCGACCAGAAGCATGGCAGACTTCATTGAGTTCGTGAACACGAGCGAGTTGATGGATGTAAAGCTGAAAGATGCCAAATTCACATGGAGCAATAGGAGGCTAGGGTCCCAGCTCATCCAGGAGAGGTTGGATAGGTTCCTTCTATCCAAGGAAGCAATCACAGGCTTTGGAGAGGCGTCCCTCCACTCCCTCCCCATGATTGGGTCTGACCACAACCCCATCCTGCTAGAAGTCCCTCTGGCATCCAGATGTAAGCGCCCTTTTCGCTTCGAAGCAATGTGGACCAAGCATCCGAGTTTGAAAGAAAGCATCAACCTTTGGTGGCAGCAACCCTTTCAAGGCAGCTCTTCCTACAAACTTTCCCAAAAACTGAAAATCGTTAAAGAAAAGCTTAAAATATGGAACAAAGAAGTATTTGGGAATATCTTTGCTAGGAAGAAGGCAGTGTGCGAGCACTTAAAAGACATTGAGAACAGGATCCAAAATGGAGCTCTGGATGATGAAATCAGGACCGAGGAAAGAAGGCTCCTATCAGAATATCACAACATTCTGGCTTGTGAGGAAACCTATTGGAGGCAGAAGTCTCGAGCCCTCTGGCTCAGAGACGGGGACACCAACTCTAAGTTCTTCCATGTTACCACGCTCAGGAATAGGAGCAACAACCAAATCAAATATTTGATTAAAGCTGATGGCTCTGTCACCCGAGATGACCAAGACGTCAAGGATGAAGTTGTCTCCCATTTCAGCTCCCTTCTTGGTGACAAAGGCATCTATCAGGAAGCTTCCCGTGACACTTTACTTCAATTCATCCCCCCAAGCATTGATAACGCCACCAACCTGAAGCTCACGACCACTTTCTCTGATCAGGAAATCAAGGATGCCCTCTTCTCCATGAATCCTGATAAGGCACCAGGTCCTGACGGGTTCCCCCCCAGGTTTTTCCAGACCTATTGGGACACAGTAGGAAAGGAAGTTTGTTCTACCATTCGGGAGTTCCAAGCCTCAAAACACATTCCGCGAAGCTACAACTCGACCTTCCTAGCTCTGATCCCGAAAGGACTAGCCCCAAAGTCCATGAGCGACTTCAGGCCCATCAGCCTTTGCAATGTGTTATACAAAGTCCTCACGAAAACCATTGGCAATCGCATGAAGAACGTGCTGCCTCAAATCATCGACCCCTATCAAGGGAGCACTGTCCAGGGAAGATCGATTTTAGATGGCATAATCACAGTCCACGAAGCCCTCCACACTGCATCCCAAACCAAAAAGGCTGCGTTTGCCCTCAAACTCGATATGAACAAAGCTTACGACCGCATCAACTGGGACTTCATGAATGCCATCCTGCTCAAGTTTGGCTTTCATCCGGACTGGGTCAGGCTAATCAGCAGTTGCATTCGCTCACCTTGGTTCTCTGTTCTGGTCAATGGATCGTCTGTAGGGTACTTCCAAAGCCACAGAGGACTCAGACAAGGGGATCCCATCAGTCCTATGCTTTTTATCCTAGTTGTTGAAGCCTTAGGCAGAACGGTCTCTGCTGCCCATGAGGCAAGGCTAATTTTTGGCATCAAAGCAACGTCCCTCACAAATGCCATCACGCATCAACAATTTGTGGATGATACACTGATGTTGTCCATCGCGTCGATGGCAGAAGCCATAAACATCAGACGAATCCTCAAGCTTTATGAGGATGCGGCAGGTCAGAAGGTCAATTTCAACAAGAGCAAAGTTTACTTCCTTAACACCCCACTCCCGCGGCAGACCCGAATCGCCAAAATTTTTGGTTGCTCCATCGCCTCTCTCCCCACTTCTTACCTGGGCCTGCCTTTGCTCACTGGTGCCCCTTCGAAGCTTATGTGGAACAGTGTACTAGAAAGGATCCAAAGGAAGCTCACCGGGTGGAAAGGCCATCTGCTCTCCCAGGCAGGTAAGGCTACTTTAACCATGGCTTCCCTCCAAAGCATCCCAGTTTACTTTTTATCAGTTTTCAAAGCCCCAGCCAAAGTTTATCACTTGATCGAGCAACACCAAAAGAAATTTCTTTGGTCTGGTTTCGAAAGCAAGCAGATATTTCACCTGGTGGGCTGGGACAAGGTTTGCTTACCTAAGGAGAATGGAGGTCTTGGGCTGAGGAAAGTCTCCCACCTTAACTCAGCCCTTCTAGCTAAGCAAGCCTGGCGGTTGATCTCCGACGAAGGTCATGAGTGGCCAACGATTGTCAAGCGGAAGTACCTTCAAGGCACCGAATTCCTGAGCACCACCATCCCCTCGCATGGCTCTGCCTTCTGGAAAGCCATTCTAACCACCAGAGACGTCCTCCGCAAAGGAACGAGATGGATTCTAGGTAATGGCCACAAGATCAATTTCTGGGAAGATAGATGGGCAGGAGACGAACCTCTTTCTTGCGACCCCGCCCTGGCCCAGTTAAAAGGCTACACCAACATGACTTTGGGTCCCAAGATCGTTGACTTTCTCTGGATTGACAGGGGAAGACCCAGTTGGAAGACCATGGTTTTCCAAGGATTTGAAGCAAAAATTAACAAACTCAACCACATTTTGTCCTTGCAGTTTATCCCGTCCCTGGCTAGAGACGATCAGCTTCGATGGTCAGCAACGGACAGTGGCAAGTTTTCAGTCAAATCGGCCTACACCATCGCTCTCCACCCTGACACTCCCAGATTCCAAACTCACTTAGTCTGGATTAAGAGACTCATTCCTAAAGTATCCTTGTTTGCTTGGTTAGTTGTCCAAGGGAAAATTCTAACCATCGACAATATGATGAAAAAAGGGCTAACCATTCCCAACAGGTGTTTTCTGTGCAGGGCAGGCTGGGAGTCCATTCATCACCTTTTCATTGAGTGTCCCTTTGCCACCTCAATTCTCAGCGGCCTCTTTCAAGCATTCAACATTGCTTGGGTGAGTCCCGCCTCTATCACCGAATTCTTCCAGCAATGGCCTGCGCCCTTTGCTAGCTCCAAGTTGAGTTTCATGTGGAAGATCAGTCTGCATCATTTCCTTTGGCAAGTTTGGCTTGAGAGGAATTCCAGGATCTTCAATGAGTCTTCCCGTGAGCCAGGATCCATCACCAGCAAGATCCTAGCTTTCGCTAGAGAAAACACCTTGATTAGTCCAGAGGAGGCCCGACCTAATTCCCCTTTTGAGAGGTTGCTAGCTCAATCCTTGAGTCTTCCCCTTCAGAATGGCTTCCACAAAAGGAATACCAGGCGCGAGGTCAGGTGGTTACCCCCCCTGATGAGCACCTCAAGCTAAACTTTGATGGTGCCGCTAAAAACAATCCAGGCAGAGCTGGAGCAGGAGGGATCATCCGGGATCACAGAGGCCACCTGATCACAGCCTTTGCGGAGCCCCTGGGATCCACAACCAACAATGCCACGGAGGCTAGGGCTGTGTGGCATGGTCTAGATCTAGTCAAAGACATCCACAAGCGTTTCGTCATGGAAGGAGATTCCCAGATCATCATCGACCTCCTAAATAACGACAAGGATCCTCCGTGGAAGATCGAACCCTACATCAGGGAATCGAGGGTCCTCTTGAGCGATAAAATTGACAGCGTGGCCCAACACGTTTATCGGGAAGCCAACAAGGCGGCAGATAGGCTCGCTAATATCGGTGTTAATGTTGTTAACTTAATCACGTGGACACACGATGTCCCGACTGACATGGAGAAAATCATCCAAAATGACCAATGATGTGGTGTCTGAGGTGGATCATGTGCAGAGGTAGGTGGCGGACAGCCAATGACTTGTCTTGCTCCATGTGGGGGCAGAGGCATCCTTTCCAAAACAACCTTTCCAATAGGGCAGTTAGTCTAGGGATTTCCAAAGCATGGAATGAGTGCCAGCGTCTCGAGAAAATGGCGGTTAGGGTCTCTAAGGATTTCTTGCCCCATGAGGGCAGATTTCATGGCTCCAAGAGTGCCTCGTATAGGGGGAAGGCACGGGAGGGCCTTCTGACACACGGTAGGCATGCGCGGCTTCATGGGTATCCAACAAGCTCAAAAAACATCCCACGCTTCACCCAGATCAAGGGCGATGAGATTTTCAAGCACCAAGGGGCGGTTGGCACGCGACATGACCGCCAGGTGGCAGAGGAGGTGGCCCTGTCTTCTTTTAGGAACCCTTCCTATTTATGTGCCAATCCTCAAGCGGTTCATTCATGCACCCAGCCACCACCTTTTTCCTATCCGCGAGAGCGAGAGTACGTCATTTGGGTTTTCTCCTAAGTGCTGCAGCTGCGATAGAAACATGACGTATATCGAGCCTAGCAGGGTGGTCATGGAGCCGACCGCTCAGGCCATCCTCACGAAAAGGAGATTCACCCAGTTCTTTGACATGTTCTCTGGGGCTGACGATGGTGTCACTGCTGCTGTGATGGAAACGTGGGACGAGGGCAGAGTGGTGATCAACAGAAGGGAATTCACCATCGACATCAACCTGCTGGCCACAATCACTGGCCAGACCGCTCGTGGCCGCTCGGTCCATAGACAGAAGCACAACTGGGAGGTGGAATTGCGAGAATTCAAAGATAATTTGAAGATCTTTAAGGAAGCAAAAAATGGGTTGACAAGGGTCGACCTCCCGGCCCCCTGGAATTCGGTTATGAAGAATATCATGGAATTTGTCACTATCGAGGACCCTGGCAAGGTCCTCTTGAGCTTCCACTATGCTTTTATCAACTTCTTCCATGATATCAACCCCATCAGTATCCCCTAGTTTCTCCTGAATTCAATGAACTACACCATTAACGCCTACCAAAACAAGAAAGGTACGACCATGCCCCTCCACCAAGGCCTTTTCAAGGTTATCTTTAAATTTGTCCTGGCCACTTCGCCTCAGCCTGAGATTCCTGTCGAACCTCCGACTGAAACCCCCATTGCTGAGAGTTCTCGACCCAAGGACTTACCCAAGCCCTATTCTAGATCCCCGACAAAGAAACGCGAGCTAGAGGTGTCCATCAGAGCCGGTGCTGCAAGGAAGAAGCTCAGAATTGAGGAGTCGGGAAGCTCGAAGAGGTTCTCAGCCAGGCTGAAGAACAAACAGGGATAGACAACAGCGACTCCAGTCTCCGTCGACTCCGAGGAGGAAAGCACTGACCCCAACATCATGGTCCTCAAGCGGTTCATCCTGACCACTCTGGCAACTTCCCTCCACCAGACGCAGGAAATTTTGGACGCTCTTACCAGAGTTTTCTTCAATGAGGGCTACCAGAGTAACAAGCTTCCTGAGGCCACCCCTGAGACTGAGGACCAGGAGGACGACAAGGACGACGAACAGAACGAGGAGGAAGACGAGGAAGATTAAGTCGAGGACCCTGCTGCTCCTTTTTGGCTTCGGCTTGGCTTGAATGTTTTCTGGTTTTGTCCTAGCTTTGCTGGTTGCTGTAACTTCCTTTCCACGGGTCTTTGCATTTTTGCGTCGTTGGTCTATTGTCATGATCGTTGGGCAGCCGCTCTAAGGTTTATGGTGGTCTTCCTAACACTGTTTCAGGCTCACCTTTGTAGGGGACCGAGTTTCCTCAGTCTGTTTTTGTTCCGCCTGCACAACATTTTGCTGCTATTGTACGAAGGTTTTGGGTCAACCTGAAAAACCCGTTTGATGAATATAATTTACTTATAAAAAAAAAATAATTATGACCATCTAAAGAGATAGGATTCATTTTACCAATGATGTCTAGGACCCATTTGGAAAAACACCAAGGGGAAGATATGGCTTGAAGTTCTTGAGCAGAAGCATGAAGAAGGTCTACATGTATTTGATATTTGTCATAATGATGCACATAATCATTGGCATATTTTCCATGGAAGGCCAAAAGTACCCCATTTGTAGGAGCTTTTTAGCAATGGCACCTCCACTAGAATGGCCACCACAAGATCCATAATAGACTTCACTTAATGCTTTATTGGACTCTTCTAAATTGAGGTATCTTAAAAGGATGCCTTCAAAAGACCTTTTACATAGGGTATTACTAATAATTATGAAGCAAACAATTTGCTAACCTAATAACCTATGTTGGTTTCTATCTAATCCTTTTGGAAAGGTCCCTTTTTGGATAAATTTAAAGATGTCTATACACCAAGGTTTTGGATTTGTTTCATAAATTAAAAACACATTTAATAGTTCTATACAAGACTTAGATGAAGGTGGTTCTTGGAATTGGTGAATATTAATTGTAGCATATTCATCATCCAACTCCAAAGGCAATAAAGAGGCAGTAGCAGCCATGGAATCTGTAGCATGGTTGCTAGTACGAGATATATCATCTAAAGTTACTTTCTCAAATAAAGAAATAATTTTTAAAACATAATCTTTATAGGGATGAAGTTTCTCATCTCATGTCTTATAAACATTATTAATTTGATTTATTACAAGTTGAGAATCTTGAAAGACTAATAAAACCTTTATTTTTATAGCTAAAGTCGCTTGTAACCCAAGGATTAGAGCTTCATACTCTGTAGTATTATTAGTACAATAAATTTGAATTTTAAATGATAAAGGAATAAGATGCTTTTGTGGAGATATTAATATAATACCTGCACTTGCACCACTCATACAGCTAGCTCCATCGAAATACAAGGACCATGACTCAGAGTGATCTTCTTCTAAGTTAATACATTCATCAAGAAATTGAATAGTTATAGGATGAGTAGATTCAAGAGGTGCATCAGCAAGTTGATCAGCTATAATTTGGCCTTTGGTAGGTTTTTGTCCAATAAAAGTGAGTTCAAACCCACTTAGAGCAAGAACCCATTTAGCGGTGTGTCCTAATAATAAGGTCTACTCATCAAATACCTTAATGGATCATATTTAGCAATAACAAATGTCTTTTGACTAAGCATACAGTGGCATAATTTATGTAGAAAACACAACTGCCAGATAAAGCTTCTCTATAGGTGTATAATGATTTTCATGACTTATTAATGTTCTACTTATGTAATAGGTGGCTCATTCTTTCTTATCATCATCAAGTTGAGCCAACATTGCTCCAAGTGCAAGCTCAGAAGCAAAAATATATAAAATAAAAGGAAAATCTAGTCTAGGAGGAACAACCATTAGAGGGGTAAGCAAATATTGCTTAAGGGCTTCAAATGCTTCTGGGCATTCATTATCCCATTGAAATGGGATGTTTTTATTAAGTAGTTTAAGAAAATTTTGGGTTTTATCTACCAATTTTTTAATGAAGCAACTGATAGAATAAAGTTTGCCTTGTAGACTCCTTAATTCTGATATATTTTGGGTGGCGGTATATCAAGGATAACTTTAATTTTAAGGGGATCTATTTCTATTTTAAGGATTCAAATATGGAAAGTTTTTAGGAGTTATTATTTCTATGCTACACATAGAAATAATAACTCCTAAAAAAATTTCTAGATTTGACTCCAAATACACATTTGTTTGGGTTTAAGAGAATCTTATATTCCCTTAGTCTATCAAACACTCTTCTTAGATTATCAATATTATCTTCTTCCTTAGTTGATAGAGATGTGATATCATCCACATAGTCAGGTAGAATATCGTACATCATATCAAGAAAGATATATGTCATATCTCTTTGGTAAGTTGCACATGTGTTATTTAAACCAAAGGGTATTGCTTTCCAACAAAAGGTTCCCCAAGGTGTAATGAAAGTAGTTTTGGTTTGGTCTTTAGGAGCTATTCAGATTTGGTTGTATCCTAAAAACCATACAAAAGGGATAACATCCCACTCTCAACCATAAAATATAAAATCTTATCCATATTTGGGAGAGGAAAATCATCCTTAGGACATGAAACATTAATTTATCTAAAATCAGTACATACTCTAATTTTAGTGGCCTCTTTCTTGGTTACTATAACATTGGATATCAAGTCAGCATAATCAATGGCTTGGATAAAAACAACATCCAAAAGCTTTTGTAATTCATATTTAACTAATAATTCTACTTTGGGAAGCATTTTTCTAATTTTTTGTTTAACAGGTTTTTCATATGGGCATACCACTAAAAGGTGCATAACCACAAAATAATCTATACCGGGCATATCTGCATATGTCCAAGAAAAAATATCAGCATATTCTGTGAGAAATGCAATATGTTGTTTTTTATTTCTTCACTTAATTCAGTTCCAATTTTAACCAAACGAGGGTTGGTTTCAGTCCCAATGTTGAATTGTAGCACATCTTCTACTACAATGTTTAAATATCTTTCAAATTGGGAGGAGCGGGTGATACACCCATTTCCTGTAATTATTCTAAGGTTAACTTAGCTAATTCATCATGTGGGGTTGTTGTTTGAACATGGGCTATGCATGGTATAGACCCATCAAAGAAAAATCCATTTCTCAAAATTTCTTCAATAGAAATATCATGAAAAATATCTCCTTCTAAATATTCATCTAGGGAAGCAATCATTTTTGGATATGCTATTGATAACATATTACATGAATGTATCCTCTTACTTGTTTTAAAATATTCTTGATGTGCAAATATATCTTGATATGTTATTATCTGGTCATCATCCTCAAAGGGGAATGGTTGAGCTTTTGTAGGTATAGAACCAATACCACATCAGTCAGGCCATTCCTCTATTTCTAAAGGTTCATATATACCATTTTTAAGAGGTCCTAAACCTATACCTTTATAACCCATGTTATACATCATTTTTTGACTTCATATATCCATGGTAAATATAACATCTAGAAAACCCATCTTGATCAAGAGTAAAGCTCATTTTAATATTAATTTTTCCAATATCATACCCTGCATATATAAAGGCGTAACTCCCTATATGATAGATACTTCCCAAATTTTTTGGCAAGCCCATAATTCTAGGTGATGGCATTAATTGGGATAAAACAAAGGAATATTGGGTAGCAAAATTAGTATGCTCTTAAGTTGTGAGTAGTGAAGATAAATCCATTAAAAATTCATATAAAAGAGGATATGAAGTAGAAGGTTTATCTATTTAGTTGTGGTACAATATGATGTGAGTTTAGCTTGTGAAGGAGGATTTGTAAGATAAATAGGGTTTGTTGAAGATATAGCTGGACAAAATGGGACTCCTATTGGTTCTGCCATAACACACATGTCAAATGGTCTAGGGTCACCATGGATAGTGACTAATTTATTTTTAAACTTAAACTTAACACATTTATGTAGTGTAGAAGGTACCACTCTCATTATGTTAATCCAAGGTCAACCTATAAGGATGTTGTATGATGTAGGACAAGATACAACAAACACGATCATGTATCTAAAAATATTGGACCAGATTTTAATAGTATTGATAATACTCCACAAGTTTCTTGGGTTTCATCATTAGAAGCTTTGATAATCATTTTAGTTCTTTTTAAATCTTCACTTCTAAACCCAAATATTTGAAAAAAATTATATCTGCATATGTTTAATTATGATCCATTATCAATTAAGACTATTTTGACACGTACATCCCTAATTAATGATGTAATGTATAAAGAATTATCTCTATACATGATTTGAAGAGGAATGTCCTTATCCTGAAAGTCTATATAATTTGTCCCATGAGAAATTACAACATTAACTACAACATCAGGTTCTATATCTTGAGGTACCATCATTTTGCTTAAGGTACTCATTATTTCCTCTCTATGTATAGATGAAGTTCTTAGAAGATTTATAATAAAAATTCTTGCTATGATATTAGCTAGTTGTTCATTAAAGTCATATGGATATTTTTATTGTGAATTTGATACATTATTTCCTTTTGTAGGTGCTCTTAGTAAAAATGGAGGTGACTTATCTTTTTGAGTTTAAGTTTGCGATTGAGAATTTTTATTTTATGCTTGTTGTCTAGTGATGTCTCCAATAGTACCCACAATGTTATTGTTTTTTAAGTGACCAAAGTGGGATCTAGAATTCACTGTTTGTTCAATTGAAAGTGTTTATTGAGATGAAGGACAAGTGGTCATTCTTCTAGGAAATGGTTCTTCTGGAACTAATAAATCTATGATAGGAAGAATTGGATCTGAATCATCTTCAAAACTATTTGAATTATTTGAGGTAATGTCCATTTCACTTTCTGTTTCACTTTCTGTGTCACTTTTTGTGTCTTTTGAATATGAAGATTGAAAATATTGGATTGGTCTAATAGTGACTGCATATTAATTAGGCACATAAGAAGTTTACAAATTTTTATGGGGTAAGAAATTACTAATTATTCCCACATATCAAGATGTTGGAGGAAGATTATGATGTTATAGTTGATTCACAACCTCTTTACCATGCTTGGGTAAAGGATGTTTGAAAATATCTGAAGTTTGATTTGCATTTTGAGTTGGTTGCTTTTGGGTATTATTTTGAAGATTATTGTTTGAAGGAAATTGTTCTACTTCCATTTTACCTTTATCAATTAGATATTGTATGATATGTTTTAATAATTTACAAGAATTGGTTGAGTGTTGATCCACTTGATGAAAATTATAATATAAATCAGCCCTATATCCATCTGTTGTGGTATTTGGTTGTATTATATCTGGCAAACTTATCAAACCTCTTTCTAATAGTTGGGGTAAGATCAAAGTTAAGGTCTGATTCAATCTTGTGAATTCTCTAGGAGGTTTATCAGGAATATTTAACACAAATTTCTTTATAGATTCAGTAGTATTGATATTTGAAGTGTTTCTATTATCAGTATCTCCATCACCCATTACTTATTTATTTTTATATTGGTTTTTAGAAGATTTATCCTCATCATTTTTCTTGAATTGTCATCTTCTAATAAGAGAATATTCTACTCTTATTTCTAAGTCTATAGTTTGATCAAAAGAGGTTACTCTAGCTGTAGAAAGTTCATAAGAAAATTTTTCTTGTAAATTACCAATGAAAATTTCCAACATCTCTTGATGAGGTAAAGCAAAATGCAATTTTCCTAGAATTTGCCTCCATTTGGTTAGGAATTTAGTAAAGCTCACATATTTCTCTTGTTTCAAATTATATAAATCCTTAATAGTGGCATGCCTTTCTATGTAGGTACTAAATTGATGAACAAACATTTCTGCTATCTCTTCAAAGTTTCTCAAAGAATTTATTGGTAATTGATAATACCATTCTAAGGTCATACCTCTAAGACTTTTAGGGAAAATTTTTAGTAACAACAAGTCATCATAGAAAATATCATGACAAGATGTCATAAAAATACAAATATGCTCAATAGGATCTTTGGTTCCTTTATATATCAAGAGGACTGGCATACGGAAATATTTGGGGTAAGGTTGAGCAACGACGATAGGATCCAATGGTTGACTACACATCTCTCTATAATTGTACGAGGGACAATAAGGATCTATATGATCTAGATGTAAAGCTAAGTGTTTGACTATAGCTTCAAGTCCTTGTGGTTGCTCACTAAATTGATCTTGTGTTGTCATACTATTGTGCATTTGATGATATGGTTGTATTTTCATATAAGGATTTCCAGTATAAATGCAATTATGTAATTTGTTTCTGGGAACAATGTTATGATGCTTATATGGAACTATATTTTATTGTATTTTCTATTGATGATGATTGGCATTTTATATTTTCTTAGCCTTTTGTGATGTAGCTATTTGTTTATTAGGAGATTGAGAGGAAGAATAATGTTGTTTTTGTTTGGAATTTGACTGTTTTGCTGGTTTTTTATTGTTTAAATCTATGTTTTGATTGGTGTTTTAATATGGACCAGCTTGATATTGATTTGTTATATTTATGTATTTCATTGTATTTGCATTCAATCATAGAGCAGCTTATATAACGGTCTCTTTTAAATAATATCCCATTGGAAGTAAATGCTTTGTTTCCAACACATGATTGATTTGACCTATATTACTTTTTAAAAAGTCAACAAAATGTTGGATAGATTTAAAACTAACATTGCCTTGAGAATCTACAAAAGGTTTGTTAGGATCTTCTTCTTCTTCCCCTTCTCCATTATCATCCTCACCTTGTTCTGTGAGTTTATCATCTTCAATAATTACCCTATCACCAAGGTTTTCTTGATCTGGTTTATCAAATTCTATTTGTTTACCGTTTCTCAAGATTCTACGTATTTTGTTTTCAAGGATATATATATATATGTTTTAAATTTCTTGGGTATATATGTTATATATATACCTATATAAATATTATATTTTATTTTTGGTTTTTTGTGTTTTTTTTTTAAAACAAAGCAAAAAATAAGAATTATAATATTTTAGATATTATACCTAATCTTCCTAAAATAGTTTATAAATATCGTTGATAGACTCAAGTTCTTCAGGTGACATATAATGTTCTTC
The DNA here is from genome assembly GCA_028583015.1 of Wollemia nobilis. Lineage (NCBI taxonomy): Eukaryota > Viridiplantae > Streptophyta > Pinopsida > Araucariales > Araucariaceae > Wollemia > Wollemia nobilis. The sequence continues at coordinate 12,154,619 of JAQPPZ010016436.1, read as the reverse complement.
AAATTGAAAGTTTGCTTTTAAGAATTTGACAAAATGAGCTATGGTAATACTATCAATTTTAGAGTCTTGAGCATGAATATAGATTTCATGACAATACTCATGAAAATGGATAGTCTTAGGAGTTTTGTGATATATTATTTTGTTTTTCGAGACTATCTCTTGATCCTCTATGTGCACTTGAAATTTGTGTACTATTACAGCATTTTCAAGATAATCTTCAAAAGTCTATACAGATGAAGAAATAATTGCTCTCTTATCAGTTAACCACCTCTCACATGACCTTTGAATATCAAAGTAGTGAGAAGTGTTATTAGGCTCCCGGATTCAAGCTATATCAAATCTCTTAATTTGGCTAAGTCTTGGTGTGTTGGCTTTTATAATGACTAGTCTCTTCCAAAGTTCACTCCACTATTCTTGATATGGAATACTAGAATTTTCAATTACTAGGGAGATTTCCTATGTATATAATAATGCTCTAACACCTATGATTGCATCTCTTCCTATGTTTAAATCTAACATCTAATAAATAAGGCTAAAGTATGCAAGTTCGACTAATGATATTTTCTTTAGTTTTGATTTATATTTTTTTTTTGTTTTTATGAATTAGAAAGATACCTATGTTATTCATGTAGGGTTCACCAAAGAATTTAGCTCTAAAATTTTCTCACTTCTTTCCTTCAGGCTAATGGATTTGCACCTAGAAGGGGAATGGAAAAATGGTAGGTGTACACCTTAGAGGAGAGGCACTTGAGTTCATGCTCTCCTTGGTGATTTTTTGACGAATTGGGTGGGTTCAAAAGGAAATATTTATATGACAGTTTGCACACCTAATTTGGGAGTTTGTTTGATGTGTTCCTTTTAATTTTGCTCATAATCACCTAGTTTGACCAAATGCAACTAATCTATACTAAATGTAATTTTGATTCAAATGAATACAATAGACAATGAATTACAGAAGGTAAATAGATGCAGTGCTTATATATGAAATAAATTGGACACTTTTACTCAATTCGAGCATCTGATGTAGAGTCCGTTTGCTTGCTGCAGACAATATCAAACTCTGTAGGGCGATATCAAATGTTTAATCTGATATCGGTAGGTCCTATCTACTATTAACAGGTTTGATCTGAGTAGAAACCTATAGTTTTATAAATTGATAGTAAAAAAATAAATTTGTAACATGATATGAACTTAAATAAGCATGAGTTAGTTAGTACGAGATTGTTACGTGTAAATTTTGAGAAGAAACAATGTGATTCTATGCTTATGAATACAAAATGATAGAATGAAATGATAGGAATGGTGAACACCGGATATGATAAATTAAAGTAATTCTTATATGAGATGATAAATAATAATTATAATATTATAAATGTAAATAAATAATAATAGATGCAAACAACAGCCTGAAGTTACCCCTAGGTTATCTATAGACAAGATCAGATGTAACAGGATAGTATCAGGTGCTTTTGAGCGATATCGAATATCCGATATTGAATCGTATCCACTGATGCATAACTCCAGACCTTTGAACCTACAAAAAATAAATGAAAGTAATAAGAACGAAATGCAAGAAAATGCGAGATTGATTGAGAAATAGCTAGGAGATCAAAGAGTCAGGGGAATCCAAGGAGGGAGTGCTTGGATTAAATAGGCTAGGTAGGTTAGATGTCTTGGGCTAAAAATAGAGGGAGTTGTAACTTCTCCCAATCTAGAGTATATATACTATAACCTTTGTGTCGTTAGGTAGGTAAGGACAAAATAGGTTGCAACAAAATTTATCGTTTTGCTATTTTGGGCATTTCTATTTTTGGATGATATCAAACATCTGATTTCGTACATTTAGGTATGATATTGGATTGGACTTACGATATCAATCAAATAGATACGATATCGTTAGGAGGTTAAAAATTGACTTAATGTGGGTGCAAAAAATAAGGCAGGAGGTTTGGAAGTGGTTTAATTAATTTTTTAATGTTTTTCACTTGGGGTAAATTGATGTGGGTCAATTTTAGGCTATTACAATATGGATAGGAATATAATACATCTCTTGGTCCTTGTCATGGTTTTATTTTGACTTGTTTATTATTATGATATCTTCATAAGGTTTGAGAAAGTCACTTTCATGGTCACTATTAAAGGATTATGAGCAATATTTGTATTTGTTGCAATGGGATTTATATCCCTTCCTCACTAGTCTATCCATGATTTAGATTTCAAAGGTCCTTTGACACCTTGATCAAACCTTCCTATACTCTTCCCATGATACCCAAAATTGTATATGATCTATTTAGATATCTAATAGAGATTTGATATGTAATAAGAAGCATATTTTTGTTTAATTGGACATGATTTGCTTCCATAAATAATATTCATATTTGCTATTTTGACATGGACAAAGGTTTAACTCCTTAATTGTACTACTTTTATTTTCAATAATTTAGTCCTAAGGTCTATGGTGAGGGAGGCAACCTAGCAAGGTTAATGTTGAATTTGGTTTATCGATTAACATGCTTTAATATTTTTATTTCTTTGGTTTGTTCTTCTTCCTTCTTATGTTGAATACGAGTGCTTACTTCATGATCATTATTACATGACCTTGAGAATAAAGGTTTTATAGTCTTGTTAGTGAGAAGAGAAGATGCACTTAAGGATAGACACACACATATATTTAGGATTTCCTTTTTGAAGGGTTAAAAATAGGCAGATAGATCTAAATGTATGAGATTACTATGAAGTTGACCTTGTCGATTAAACTTTAAGGATTGATAATAGGTGGATGGGATTACCTAGATAGCATGGATCTAGAGTTATCCCAATAGAATATTATTGTTCAAGTCATAAGTTATGACATGGACTAATATATTGAGTATGTGAGGCTTTACTTTATAGTAAGGGCCAATTTTATTGTAACTCCTCATTCTTAAGTATCATATACTTTAATAATGATATTATAATATCTAGGTATTACTTATATAAACCAATACTATTCAATAATTTGAGATTGCATGTATTAGTTGTAGATCCATTTTCAATAAGCACTCTTTTGAAAAACTATCACCTATTTCATTGGTAATATGAAGTGGAAATTCCCCAAGAAAATATGGGGGTGTGATTTCTTCCTTATATAGGTGATGGTTGCATGATTACTGGTAATGGCCCCTACCACATGAGTAAAATTAGTTGGACTAATATCTTGGGAAACTACATGCACATTAAGGAGTTCAAAAGAATTTTTCTATGAATGGTAGAAGTTTTTAATAAATCAAATAAATAAATCTTTGCAGGTATATCTCCAAGCAATTATTGGAGGAAAAAGGTTTGTTTTCCTCTATCTTGAGATTTTAGGATTAAGGTTAGTTTTTAAAGAGGGTTATTTTTTTTGGATTGTATAATTAGAGGTGGGATAGCTGGTGGATTTGATGATTGAACCTTTTATTACTATCTTGTCACTATCTGAATCATCCTAATTGCATTTTTGTAAGGTAATGGAACATTATTGTATTTAATATTCTTTGTTGAATTTTATCATGATTTGGTATAGAATTTTATAAAGTTATAAAATATTGATTTGAAGATATGAAGGGTTGATATTCACTAAAGGTGACTTGTCCTTCATCAATGTGGTTTTGTATGAGGGCCCTAATATTTTTACATTTAATATTAATTTTCTTTTTTAGGATTTGGAGGTCTTTTTTTTTGGACTTTGATCATATTTGTGTCTAGATTTGTTATAGAATAATGGATGAGTGTAGGTGTAATATACCATACTATATCGTAGGTCTTTCTTATTTGTATAAATTTTTTTTATGAAGGGCTACTATAGGACTTCAACTTTTGTTGTTCTTCCTATCATTTATGACCCTATATCCTACAACATGTTTATTTATATATTTCCCCCTTTCATTATAATAGGAATTATCTTCATCCTTCTTGAGTTTTAATTATCGCTTTCAAATGAGGATGGATTCCACTTGGTTACACAATTGAATGGCATTTTCAAAATAAGTTATTATGGGCATCACCAAAGGATAAGATAGGTGTACATTAACGATCTTTTCAAAGATACTAAGAAGGTCTTTTATGGGAGGTTTATACTCTAATGTTTTTAGGAAATATTATGGCTCCTAAATTTAAAATGTAAAATTTTAATCAATAAAAATGTTCAATTTTATTTTGGGGTAAAAAACCTTATTTATCCAAAATTTTAATTAATCATTCATGTTTTTTTTTTATGAAAAAAGTAAATTTACATTAAATTAAGATAACAACCTTTACAATAAAAAAAATGGATGGCTTAACACACCCCATAGGAAATAAAACTAACCCTCATTGAAAAGGATTAGGAAACACAACTACCAAAAAAACATAAGTTTACCAATCATGATCATTGATGATCATTACATCAAAGAAATCATATCATATGGATTAATGTGCCCTAGCATGTTATCCTACATAAATTGCTAGTGATTATGGGATGAGAATCCACCCCTCTACATCACAATTAAGGTCTTTAGTACCTATAGACACTAAAATCATGTAAATCAGATAAGACTGCTATGCGCCACTCTTATCGACATCATATGGCCCCATTGGGCAACCCTCAGGGGTTAATTAGGGCTCCCAACCACTTTTGGGAGGGTTTACCCCACTTTTGGGAGGTTTTGGGCCATGTAGCCATGGTCGTCCCACCCAGGGATGGCCACAGTTCATGGCCATCCCACCCAGGGATGACCACCAGCAACCATCCCTGGGTGGGACGACCATGAACCAGACCCCCCAAAATTCAAAGGGTGGGACAAATGGCAATCAATTCCTACCATTTATCCTACCCAATCACCCAAAATTGATTGGGAGGCTATCATAAACATCAAGACCTACAAATTGGAGGCCCCAAATGGGCAAGCTTTCCCACCCTATGCATGGCAAGGGCATTGACAAGTGGCAACACTTGCCCTGCATGCCAGAACTTTCCCCTTTGCACATTTGCCCTATTTTGGCTATAAATTGAGGTGCTCCTACCCAATTTCAAAAGGAGACAATAACAAGCATTGCTCATGAAGTGCTGCTCACATTTGTCCTCACATTTGCCCAAGTATTTTCCTTGAAAACCTCTTCATTCGAAGGTGCTTTCAGGGGCATCCCAAAATACGCTAAACCAATTCCAAAACCAATCAATTTTGAGAGTTAGTTTCCCAAATTCTATGACAAGACCCCTAGGAGGTTTATTGACCAGATCCAAGTGGAATTGGTGGTAAAAACCACCCCAGTTTGTGGTCATCCCCCCAAGGGATGGTTAGCAGGTCTTATTGGAACTCCTAGGGATGGCCATGAAATGGCCCACAATTTTGATCTAATTTCTATGTAGATCATTTCTATAGCATTAGATTAGCATCATATCCAAATTTGGTAAAGTTTTGAGTAGATTTGATGGGTCAATTAATGTTTTTATGATTGTAGTCTTACTTGTTCCTGCCAGGAATGACCACAAGTTTTGCTAACAATTTCACTGTGATTTCTGCTCAGATCCTTCCAAAATCACCTATTAAACATCATACTAGAATTTCAAGTCATTTGGAGTTGTTTAGAATAGTCACAAATAAATTTTATATTCATAGATGCATACTTTCTATGGTTTTCATAGTTTTCATCACTAAACGCATATGCTATTAACATCATTCAATCTCTTGTGTGTAGGTGCAGGTATTCTAGGCATGAGGGAGGAGCTAAGGAGTAGTATAAATGAAGCCCAATATTAGCTCTCAAGTGTGGGTTGCGAGAAGAACATTGGAAGCACGCCTTTATGCTCATGGAGGGATTTGATCCCTTGTAATTTGTAATCTAAAATGTATCAAAATGAGAAGCCCTCAAAGGGGGATGTATTGTAACCTTTTGAATTGATGAATTTATGAATACAAGGAGAAACCCCCCCTTTTTACTTCAAATCATTCATCATTTCAATAGCTTACTTTGTTTACCTCTTTAGCATCTTTCTTTTGCATGCTTTCTTATAAACACTAGATTGCATTTCAGTTTCAATCTATTAGGTGAGCCATTTTTTTTGCTTCTTTAGTGGTGATCATGGTGGGACCCTTTGTCCCTTGTCCCCTTTCATTTTTGTCATTTTTGACATCCTTTTTGTGTTTTGTATGTTGCAGGTTCTGGCCATTCTGAGTAGAAACAACCCCTAGAATTCCTAATTGGAACTACCAGGGATGACCACTGTAAACGTCCCTACCAGGGATGGCCCCCAAATTTGTAGCCATCCCACCTAGGGATGGCCACAAAACTAGGGGGTTTCTACAGAAATTTCTAGAAACAACAATTTTCAAAACATAAAAGGTAAACTTTGAAACCTTCAATTTGCATCTAGGTTGTTTAAAAAAGGTTAAATTTCAGTTTTTCTTGTCTTTTGTGTGCAATTGAAAGTTAGATTTCATATTTCTAAATTTTGCATTAACAAATTGAAGAAAAATAGGAAAAATAACAGCCTTTAAAAATGCATTTGTTTGGTTTGCCTATGTATGACCTGCCTAAGGGTTAGGTTTTCATATAGTTTACAAATTTTGTAGCTTCCTTTTATATATATGCTTATGATTCTAAAAGTAAAATGCAATTTCATGCATTTAGTGAAAAATCATTGAATGCTATCTTGTTTTCTTTCAATCATTTTAAAAGGAATCACACACACCACACTTATTTTTAACGTTAGTGAGTTGGAATTCATCCCCAACCACTGATAGAGTTCAACGATGGTGGGTTTCATCTCCATCCATTGGCTCAAATCCCACGTACCCTATATTTTTGGCCAAGGTCAGCTCCAAGAACCATATTAGCCATGGAAAATTTGCATGTACTCCTCTTCGGAGGGTATAACACTGACCAAGTGATCAATATGGGTGAGGACTGGTAGGACCTATGCTCCCTGATCGGGTATGGATTTCATCTCCATACTTTGGTTGGTTCACATGACTAGACTTTCATTTTCGGTTGTCGAGCTATGAGTGTATAGGTGAAAACCATTTAAACAATTGAGAATTACATCAACATTCAAAACACGTGAAAGATATTCTTTACAAAATCAACAAATTTGAAACACATCAAACAGTTTAGGAACACATAATATTTAAAAGAGATAATCATTTGTATTCTTGTGTGTTTCTATTGATTGTGTATTTGAATCTATAAAAATTGTAAAGGAGATAATCACATAGAGGTTTAGAGTAAGTAGCTATGGTATATACCCGTAGCCAAGCCCACTTAAGGGTGGACATTATGAGGAGTAGGCAAGAGGACATAGAACATCTTCGTTTTGACCCCAAGGACATGGTTATACCTCCTTGGTGGTCAACTACTCTCCCTAGTCCTAGAAGGTCAGAAAGGGGACCTAGCCTACAAGGGACTCCTACATGGGGTACCCCCATAGGTCACAGTCCCAATCTGGGAAATCATTTCCCTAATATGGATACTACAAATGCCTTCTTTCAAGAAGAGCAACCATGCAATGAGGCACCTCCAAATAGAGCAATACCATGCATTCATGTGCCTGCTCGGTCTACTTCATGCACTGGTGTGCAGGATCAAGACTTCTCACCTAGGGTAGGGTTAAATGATCATCTTATGCTTTCAAATCACCCTTCCCCAAGGTACCAAAACCTAGATGAGTATGATACTCATCGCAATGGGTGAGCCAATTCTACCCTACCTTTCCTCATTTATGAGGGAAGACCTGAGGAGGATCCTGAGTATCCTCACTCACATCATTCCATGCAAGCACGATGTGCCTCTACACTAGCAGAATATCAAGAATATATGTTTAGGAGGGAACCTCAAGTAAATGCAACTTCTCTCAATCGAGGGAAACTCATAGTAGATCTCACAAATCCTCTTGAACAAGATAGGTATCAAGGCAATAGTGCTAGGGCACATAGGCCTAATACAGCTGATCAAATTAATCAATTAGTCAAAAAGTATGTTGATCATCAAGCTAAGTTTAATCAACTTTGGTATGATAAACAATGCTTGGATCTCCTAGAGCATCGATAATAATTAGAAAGACAAAGACTTGAACAATAGATTCAAGAAACATTGCGTAATGGGGTTCCTACTCCAAGCATGCATAGATAGGAGGCTCACTAGAGGCAACCTACTTTCCATCAGAATAGGTCTCCTAGACCTAATCAAATGTTACCTCCTAGACCTCCTAGGCCTGATCAGAACTTACCTACTAGGCCTAATATAGATCACCTACAGCAGGCTTTCGTTCCTCCTTGTAGGCCCATTCTAGAAACACCTTATGGGGCTTATGATGATTTGGAACAAAATAAGGATTACTTAGAAGCACCTTTTGGAGGTATGGGTGATGACAATCAACCACCTCAACATATGCTTAATATTCCTCATCCCCCTTCGTGGGTCCAAAACAAAGAAGAGGAGATTAAATCCTCTGATGCGTATCAAGCATTGCTTGAATGCTTAGAAACTATAGAGAGTAAGACAACTAGGAATGGGCTTCAAAAGCCCACCTTGCGCCAGTTGTGCAATCAACCACTGCATCCATCTATACCTTCCCCTACATACCCTGAGCATTTTAAAATGCCCAAATTGGACAAGTTTAAAGGGGAAGAAGATGCTCAAGAGCACATCACGAGATTCATGAATCAGTGCTTCAGCATACAGGAGAATGATGCATTACTCCTAAGAATATTTTTAATTACCCTCTCTGGCCCAGCTATTGAGTGGTTTAATCAACTTCCAAGGCATAGCATCTATACTTTTGAATAGTTTGTAGATGCATTCTTGGAATGTTTCACCTTCAATACCAAGAGAAAGGTGACCCTAACCGACCTTACAGGGTTGAAATAATATGATGATGAGTCTATCACTGACTATGGAAATAGGTGGTGAACGCTCTTAGCTAAGCTACCCTATCTATTGCCAATGATCGAGTTGACTCAGATGTTTTCAAAGAGTTGTTTAAAACCAATATCTTTATTGTTACAACTCCAACAATATCCCACTCTTGAGGATGCTCTAGCGCAAGCTAGAACCATAGAAGAGATCAAAATCCAAGAGGGGGAGATAGCTAAACCTCGTAAGAAGGAGTGGACAAAGAATCCAAAGAGTAATCCGATACCATCAAAGCTATCAATGGTCAATCAAGTGGCCATTAATGTCCCAGGGCCTACACAAATGATGCCTCCTCAAAAGGTAAATTATCAGGCCCAACCTCCTCCTACGAGTTATAATAATAATACTCAAGTGAATCAGGGTCAAAATCAACGCATCACCCTAGGCGATAGTTTACACCCTTCATTGAGTCAATGGACTCCCTATTCGATCATTTGTGGGCTGCTAAATTGATTAATTTACTAGAAATCAAGCCTATAGACCCGAATATAGGTAAACCAAAGCCTATGGGATGTCGAGAAGATCAATTTTATTGATATCATTGGTAGAATGGCCATGACTTGCCTACATGCTATGGTTTCAAAAACATAGTGCAAGACATGATAGAGAGGAATGAGCTCCAAGTGGATAATCCTCTCACCCCAAATAATCAATAGATGGGGGTTTTCAAAGACCCCTTACCTACTCATGAGGTATAGGCATCTCCTACTAAACAAATGAATGAGGTCAAGATGGCACCCCCTTTACAAGGGTACATCGGGATGGTAAGTATTGTGACTAGGAATAGATGCTACCCAAGTCAAGTTGCACCACCTGCAACTTCAAGCGATGTTCCATCAACATCACAACCTCCCCCACCTCTAGTATAGAGCCTTCCACCTAGGCCATTAGTGATAATAAAAATAAAGCTTGCACAAATCTTAAGAACAACATCGGCTAGATTATCCATTTATGAGCTCATTCAACAATCTCCACCTCATAGAGAATCTCTAATGGATATTCTTAAGTCAATAGAGTTGCAGCCCCAGGAGTCTAACTCCTTCATCGATTTTGTGGGGCATGTGCAACAATGTAAGGAACTAGTGATCATATTCCATGAGCATGAACTCAAACCCATAGCAAGTGATGTGGTTGACCCTCCTTTGCACATCATTGCATGTGTGAATGATATACCGTATAAGAGAGTTCTAATAGACACTGGTTCATCAAGCAACATAATAACCACTAGTGCTCTTAAATACCTAGGACTTCCAGCATCTCATGTTGTAGCATCCACCTACACCCTTCGAGCATTCAATGATACGATATGCTCCATAGTCGGTACTATAGTCCTACCCATTCAGGTGGGATGCAAAACTATATCGACATTGTGTCATGTTTTGGAGGGTGTAATGGCCTATAACATATTGCTAGGTAGACCTTGGATTCAGGACATGAAGTGTGTCCCATCCATTTCTCATCAATATCTCAAATATACTTATGAAGGGCAGGTACACGTAGTCTCTATAGACCTTGAGCCCTTTAAGTATTGCAACATGGTGCAACAATTCCCCGAGTCGACATTACCATCGACTCATGTGGACTTCCAACTAAACACATCCATTCAGGGTCCACTTCCCTCTCCATTGCCTTCCATTACACCAATACCATCTTCATCCATACCATCATCATCATTGGCAACATTAGAAATGCCTTCATCATCATCTAATCCTCCATAGAGGAACATGTCGAAGAGGCCAATCGATGAAATCCCTCCCATAATTTCCACCATATCTATGAAAGATATTCCTAGTCTCATAGATGAGGAACCATATTAGGAGGTACACATTGAGTCATATCAAGCCTCACTTCCATCCCCTCCACCTTCATCATCCCAGGTTACAATCCATATGTCTAGTATAGGGATAGGAGAGTACTTAGTTAGAAATGTCACAATAGTTCCATCCATAGAGATAGTGCAAGATATGGGATGACCTCATCTCCCCATAGGTAGCATTGTGCCTCTTGGTATACCTCCCAATAAAATAAATTTTATATATGGGGGTATCGAGTATGGAACATTGCCAGTTCCTCAATAAGAAGAAGATGATGAACCTTTCTCTGAGGATATAAACTACATGTCAAATCTTGACTATGCCATGTGATATCTACATCACTATAATTGGTATGGTTTTGGTCTAGGGTTATATGATCAAGGGTACTCATGTTCCATATCAGCCATAATATCAGTTACCATATGATAAATCTGGGTTGGGACATAATAAGCTAGTACCTTTAGATGTCCTCATAGAGAGTCTAGAATACCTAGTTCTAAATTATAGGGATGAGCTTACATGTGATCCCTATGCCAATCCACATCATGTCCATTCATTGGGAGATTATTTTCCCATAAACATGGTAGATCAAGGGTTATCTAGTGATGTCACTCAACCTCATGAAGTGGGAGAGAGTTTGCACATCCTTCAATCTGATAGTGAGGAAGAGGATCAAGGTCCTCCTCATGAATGGACAATAGATGATGAGTCAGACTATGGCATAGCTCCCATAAATTATCCAAGTTTATATGAGGAATATGAGTAAGTCATCCCATTGGATGATGAAGAAGATTTCTATCTTTGTATGTTCCCATTACATCATCCTATTTGGTGATAGCTTTTACCACTTGAAGAGCAAGCTCATAATCTACCACAACCACCCTTGCGAGTCTAGCGATAACCTATAGATAGGGGGTCTATAGATAGGGGTCCATACTCTAAAATTCCCCTAGGTGGTCTATGACCATCTAGGTCAACCTAAAATATCTAGGTGGTCTATGAACCATCACTAGGTCAACCTAAAATACCCCTAGGTGGTCTACGACCATCTAGGTCAACCTAAAATGTCCCTAGGTGGTCTACGACCATCTAGGTCAACCTAAAATACCCCTAGGTGGTCTATGACCATCTAGGTCAACCTAAAATACCCCTAGGTGGTCTACGACCATCTAGGTCAACCTAAAATACCCCTAGGTGGTCTATGACCATCTAGGTCAACCTAAAATACCCCTAGGTGGTCTATGACCATCTAGGTCAACCTAAAATATCCCTAGGTTATCTATGACCATCTAGGTCAACCTAAAATATCCCTAGGTAGTCTATGACCATCTAGGTCAACCTAAAATACCCCTAGGTGGTCTATGACCATCTAGGTCAACCTAAAATACCCTTAGGTGGTCTATGACCATCTAGGTCAACCTAAAATACTCCTATACCTAGGTGTCTATAAGCTTTTTGGTCACCCTAAAATTCTCCTAGGTGGTCTATGACCATCTAGGTCACCCTAAAATACCCCAAAGGCATCTATAAGCCTTTGGTCACCCTAAAATCTCCTAGGTGATCTACGACCATCTAGGTCACCCCAAAATGCCCCAAAGGCATCTATAAGCCCTTTGGTCACCCTAAAAGCTCCTAGTTTGGTCTAAATTAGTCTATACCATCTAGGTCACCCAAAATGCCCCAAAGGTATCTATAAGCCCTTTGGTCACCCTAAAATGCTCCTAGGTGATCTATGACCATCTAGGTCACCCCAAAATGCCCCAAAGGTATCTATAAGCCCTTTGGTCACCCAAAAAGCCCCAATGGCATTCATTAAGCCCATTGGTCAACATGTATATACATATATATCTATCAAAAATACAAAAACATCATTAAAATATCAAAAACACAAAAATATATTGCATTGCATTTCATATCATTGCATTACAACATCACTTGCATTAGGCATACTCATCATTGCATTGTGCATTGTTAGAAGTTGATCATACATGTCTAGCACCAAGTTTGTACACTAGGCATCTATCATAATCAATGTTGTCAAAGGTCAGTTTACCACCTATTTACATTACACTTATCATTTACATCTACACTCCATACTGTGTGTCTGTTTCCCATTATTTAGCCATTGTTCATAAGGTGTCTTTAGGGTTTTCGGTCACTCAACCATCTCTAGTTTTCTTTTCAGATTTTGTAGAAAGCTATCATGATTTTTAGAAGGTAGAATCCTGCTTAGATTATACCTTGTATACATCAAAATCCCAACATATTTTCACATTAATAAATCCAAGTTTAGCACAAGGAAATATGAAACCTACAAAGTGGTCTAGGTTACCTTAAGTAAAAAGTTTATCTCGCTCATCCCCCTGTGCGAATGGTTCAAAGATGCTGAGAATTGACAAAAGGACAAGTTCCTCCTTACCCAAAATAATCAAAATCCCTTGCTTCACACAAAATTGGGGCAAGTATCCAAAATGAAAAATAAATAGTGATTATTATCACTTAACAATATGCAAAAGAAATAGTGGTTTTCACCATTAGCAAAAAGTAAAATAAACAGTGGTTCTCACCACTACCAAAATCCATTGCTCACCATAACAAAAATGAGCAACTCCCTTGAAAAATTCAAATTTAAAAGAAAATAAGGGAGTATTGAACTTGAATCCCTGGAATTCTCAGCATTAGAGAACCATAAGGTGATCCTCATTACAGGTTGGGTGGCATCAAGCCCACCTGGCAATGGTGGTATCCTTATGCATGATGATATGTCTATCACATAAGCAACTTGCTTTTGTATAGACCAATGTTTGCATGCGGATGAGCTAGCTTTTGGTAGCCTATATTGCCTAGTGGTCTAATCCAACTACGTACAAAACTTAGGATAATGATACTCATAGGGTGATCTTCAGTATAGATGGGCTGAATCAATCTTGTTTGGCACTAGGGTAACTTTATGTGTTATCATAGTAATGAACTCACATGCACACATAGGGATATTGAATATCTTGGTTATCTTAGCAGATTTATACTTTGTTAAAAAGTCTTGCATGGTTACTATACAACTTTTGATTAGGTAACTAGAGTGTTTGAGTCTCCTAAAAATCCCAAACACATCATAAAACATTATACTATTCATTTCATTTCACATCATGCCATCACATGTTTGTTAGTGTACATTTACACAAGCCATTACATAATGTCATAATAACATGAAAATGATGAGATAAATTTTGTATAATCTATGGTGCTAGCATCTAATGTGTCAACTAGTAATCATAATACATCATACAAATTAAACAAATCATCCATTTCATTGTGCATTTACAAATATCCATATCATCAAATCACATCATATTACAAATACATGCATACATGTTAGGCATCCATCATAACATCATAAAGCAAATATAAGCATTGCATACATCTCATAAAGCAGTAAAAGCATCACATGATGATAACAAAAAACTCATATATATATATATATATATATGTGTGTTTGTGTGTGTGTGGACTCAAAAGCTACATCATCATCCATATACTGCCCGTAGGCTACAATAAAGTGGGTCCTCGGACCTCATAAATCCTAAAATATCAAAAATATCCATAGGAGTCTCAAATACCATGGTCACGTAGGACCGATACTATGAATCTCAACCTCACCCTTAGTCAAAGTCCATCAAGAACTCCTAGATCTACTACCCCCTACGCTATCTAACCTTCATCTAGATCCAGGCGCCTCCATCCATGTAGAATACTATCCTGTACCACTCCTCCGACTCTGGTGTGACCCACTAGCAGATGGATGGGTTGGTAAGAGCCCCCTAAGGTGCACTATCTCATCCTCTAACTACTTAGTATAGATCTGATTCTATTAGCAATGATCTTGGAAGACTCCCACTAAGGACTAGAGTTGTGCCACATCCTCCTATAGCCTGGCCATCTCACCACTACTAGATCCCTCATAGCTAGGGCTCCATGCTCCAACCTATGCTTGAAGAGTAGCTATCAATGATACCTTCCTATCCATCTTCGTCTAGATGCTTTGTACCTACACCTGGAAGAGAATCCACTCCTATAAAACTCTAATAAGGTCACCCTATAGCTTAATAATCATAGCATATTATGCTACTAGTTGTACCTACATCCCTTGATCATTCAATTCAGCCTCACAAAAATCACCCTGTATATCTCCTAAGTCAAGGAGCTTTGTCCACTCATATACTATGTGATGATGCACATATCACTCACCTGTGTCATCCTCCTCATAATCTGGTTACTCATCATGATCCTCCTCCTCTAGAGCATCCCTAGGTGCCTCCTCTACCACCTCAACTACATCCCCTCCTAGTGGTCCCTCTACTCGCCACTATTGTGTCACCCACCAAGAGTCATACTCCTCTATAGTCCTAACATCATCCATATTAGATATGTCTACTACATTATCTGACTCCTCCCCTAATGCCTCCACTATAGGCCAACTAAGAGTCCTCTAATCCTCATTATTTTGGTAGATCATCAGCTCACTAGGTAAACCCTAGCATATCTCAAACTATTGTAGGACTTGAGCATAAGAAAAGTACTCTTGCTCAGTCCCATGTCGCCCAATCAACCATCTATTCTACCTCACCTAGTGCAACTATGTATCAACCTCAACCTATACTGGAAAATATCTATAAGGTCTCCATGTAACCTCCTCTACCTTGAGTCATGTAAAGGTCTCTACGTTATTCTCAACATTACCTGTAAATCCACAACCCTAACCTCTCTCCTAAGCTCACTACCAAATAATACCATAGCCTATATCTCTATCAACAAGCCATGCTCTAATCATCCATGGTAGTCGTTGTGGTTCATCCATAGAAATATGTTGAAATACCTAAACCTATAGCAGAAAGCTACAACCCAAGCCATTCCACCCATGGGAGTAGATATCATATAACTCATCATATAGTTGTGCCAATAAGTTAGTGCCCCAAGTCTTCACTAATGGCTGCTCTACAATGCACTCTACCAATGAAAATTGAAGAACACAAGCTTATACTGAGAGGGGGGGGTGAACAGTATAAGACCACTTTTAACTTTATCTATCAATACAGCTTTCAAACCATTAACATGCAGAATAAGATAGCAATAATAACAACAGTAAAACAATGCACAAAATGCAATCCACAAAGAGACAAAGCAATTTGCGTGGTTCACCCAAGGTGGGCTACTCCACGGATAAAAATTTTCTTCTAAAAGTTATATCAAATTCCTCTGGGAATCCTTCTTGATTACAATTTTTATGAGCCTTAGCTCAAAGGAGACACCTTTCCCTAATTATGCTTTGCTGGTGATCCTCTAGAAGACCTCTACCTCCTCTACCCTTAGCAAGTGGAATTTTGTCCATAGAAGACACCTATATTCCCTGCTCTGGCTGGAGATCTCTGTCCTCAACTCTGTCACTTCAAAGCTGGTCCTCTTTTCTATACCAAACACAGTCCTTCGGTCTAGCACAATTCTATCCTCTTCCATTGTTCTTTTCTGCACTTGTTCGAAATAAATTTTTCACTGACTGTGCAAATACAACAGCACTCAATCAACTTATTTGTTTCTGCGAAAACACAGTAGCACAGACTTCGCGTGTTTCTATGAAAACATAGTAGCACAATTTTTATAAAATACACAACATCAATTGATCATAGTTCGTCCTTCACAGCTATTCACAATTACAGCAGCATATACTTCAAGCACTTGCTTTCTTTACACAGACTGCATGAACTCAGTCGCAATCACAGCTGCCCTTGTTCAAATTCCAATCTCTACATAGTCTTTGCAAACATTGTAGCACTCTATCGCACAGAAACTTATGCGCCTATGTGCAATCATAACAGCACCCTCTTCGCACAGTCTACTTCTCCTCGATTGTTCTTCTTCTCGCTCTCTGCTTTTGCAAAGGTCACACTTACGAATGCACACTTCGATCGATTCAATACGACTGCTCTTTGTGCACAACAGACTTCACTTGCGCAAATTCAACACACACATTTGACACTTGAAACTCAAAAATAGTCCTCCTTTTATAGCAATAATTCATGATAAAATTCATGATCTTAGTCGGCTGTAAATCCTTAAAACAATCGTCGGCTGCACAACCTTACACTTCGTCGGCAAAGGTTAACTCCGTCGGCTTCAACCGCCTCTGCTGTTTTGTAGCTTTCCTAGCGTGAAACTCAAACATGTCATGATATCGCTACGCCTTTGTCTACCATAAACCTTGTAATACTTGCTGTCGTGAAATCACGACACTACTGCCTATTGTGCGCCTTCTTTGGTTTGTCGTCGCAAAATTGCTACGCCTTCTGACTTTGCTAACGTCATCATGATTCTTATCACGAAATCGTGACGCTTTAGTCTCCAAAGCCTTACTCTGCTCTTGTCGCAAAATCGCTATGCCTTCTGAATTTGCTGACGTCATCATGATTCTTGTCACGAAATCATGACGCTTTAGTCTCCAAAGCCTTACTCTCTGCTCTTGTCGTGAAATCGCTACGCCTTCTGACTTTGCTGACATCATCATGATTCTTGTCATGAAATTGCAACGCTTTAATCTGCAAGGCCTTACTCTCTGCTCTTGTTGTGAAATCGTGACACAACTACTTTTGTTGACGTCATCAGAAAATCTGTCACAAAATCGTGACACTTTAGACTCCAAAGCCTTCTTCTTAGCTTCTATCACGAAATTGCGACACCTTTGCTTCTTGCTGACGTCATCTACAACTTTGTCATGAAATCGCGACACTTTCGTTGCCTTAAGCACTTTTCTACCAACTGCTCATGAAACTGGAACATGTCACGAAATTGCGATGCTTTCGCTGCCTTACGCACTTTTCTGCCAACTGCTTGAGAAACTGGAACATGTCGCGAAATCGCGACGCTTTCGCTGCCTTAAGCACTTTTCTGCCAATTGCTCACGAAACTAGAACATGTCACGAAATCGCGACGCTTTCGCCACCTGCAAGCTGCCAACTGAACCTGTCATGAAATCATGACACTTTCTGCATCCGTACAACTTCATTGAAACTTGTCACGAAATCGCGACACTTCCTGCAACTCAACTCTGCCAACTCAACTTGTCGCGAAATCGCGACAGTTTTGCCTGAACTTTCTCTCTCCTCAAACATGTCACGAAATCGTGATAGTTTTTCCGGCTTTGCTTCTACCTTCTAGCATGTCATGAAATCATGACAGTTTTTCCAGTGCTTTCTCTCTCCTCAAACATGTCGCAAAATCATGACAGTTTTTCCAGTGCTTTCTCTCTCCTCAAACATGTCGCGAAATCGAGACAGTTTTTCAAGCAGCCTGCAACCTTTTTCTAACTTATCTTTTTTTGGATTTTTTTTTTTTTGGCAACTAGGCTACTCTAATTTTCTTGGAGACTTACTGACCAGCTGAAACCTTCATCAAAACACATACTTAGACAACTAATCAAATTGCTTCAAGAACTTCTTGACATCAAAGACAAACAACTACCAAGAGTTCCTTTGACATCAATGACAACAACTATACTTGAGCAAAGGCAATGTACTCAAGGTACCAAAAATTGCAAAAAATCTGACGCAGGAGCATCCGAGGGAAGCAAAGCAATCGAGCATCAACCAAACTTTTGTTGTTATTTTTTTCTAAGTAACAAAGTTATTTTTGCTGTTATTTTTCTAAGTGCTACAGAGGGTCGCGAAATCGTGACATATCGTGACCCAAGTCGGAGGAAAGCAAAGTCGAGCCAAAGGGTCACGAAATCATGACCCAAACAGAGAAGGCAAGGCCGAGGGACACAAGGGTCGTGAAATCATGACATGTCGTGATTTCGCAACATGTCATGAAATCATGGCCACTACAGTGGAACCAAGGCGTGGGGAGAAATGGTCACGAAATTGTGGCCATTGTAGTGAAACCAAGGCACGGGGAGAAACGGTCACAAAATCGTGACATGTCGCGATTTCGTGACATGTCACGAAATAGCGGCCACTGCAGCGGAACCAAGGCGCAGGGAAGAAATGGTCGCGAAATAGTGGCCACTACAGTGGAACCAAGGTGCAGGGAAGAAACGGTCATGAAATCGCAACATGTCACGATTTCACGATTGAAACGGGAGAACAGAGGCCGATGGGAAAAATGACGTGATATCGCGACATGTCGCGATATCGCAGCCAAAATGGAGAGAGAAGGTGCCGGAGGAAAATGGTCACGATATCGCGACATGTCGCAATATCGCGACAAAATAGAAAGACACGCACTTCCAGTTTCATAAAGACGCCCCTTAGTGCGCGGCAAGTTAGAGGCAGTAAAGCAGCAGTTTCAAAGAAGGGTTTCAACGGGCATGTTGGCCACTCTCGCATGAGATCTGGAGACACATTTACAGCAACAAACAGTAAGCGACAGATCGAGAAGAAGATTCCGTTGAGGTATGGCAGCCAGTCGCGCACCTCAACTCGAGTCTCATCAATGCAAATTGGGAAAATTGCTCCAAGTGGCGATTGTAGATCGTGGAAAGTGGGGAAGCACAGAGGATCGGGACCTCGATAAAAACCCATGGATTGTAAGGAGAGGGGGTTGGCACATGGCTATTATGCTGTATATTCATGTAAATTCTTCCAAAGTATTGAATACAAATCTTGGGCTCTTGTTTCTCTGTTTTCTTTCTTGTTTCTCTGGTTTTTTTGTAGTATGCAAGATACATTCTCCGCCAAGTGGTATCAGAGCCAGTAGTTCCTGAGCGTGCAGCAGATCGTCGAAGGAGAGGTAGTTGTACCAGGACCTATGGGAGGGCTTGAGATCGGGTGAACAGAATGCCTCCAAGGAGAAATCTTGTTGGTGGGAGAGGCATGGCAGCAGCAGAAGATGTTCGAGCTTTGCAGCGGCAAATGCAAGCTCTGCAAGAAGAAATGCGCAGAAGAATGGAGCCAAGAAGAGATGAAGGCAGTGAAGAGGAAGATGATGAAGAAGAAGACCAACCTGAGGAAGAAGAAGAAGCAGTAGATCCTGCTCGAGGCCAGACTTTACAAGGCCATATCCCAGATTGGGAAGAGGCCAAAAATGGAGGTTTCCACATATTTCGGGAACCTTGATCCAGAAGAATTGATCGACTGGATCAACGACCTGGAAGAGTACTTTGAGTACGAGGAAGTTGAGGATCCTGATAGGGTCAGATTCACAAAGACCAAACTGAAAGGTCATGCCAGCATTTGGTGGAAGGGAGTGCAGCTGGAGCAAAATAAAAGAGGGAAAGAGAGAATAACTAAGTGGGAACGGATGGCAGAAAAGCTAAAGAGGCAGTTCATCCCTGGTGATTATGAGTTAGACCTGCTAAAGAAAATGCAAGGGTTGAGACAATCAAGCAAGTCCGTGAAAGAATACACAGAAGAGTTTCATAAAATAATGATTAGAACAGGCCATTCGAGAGGCCAACAAGGAGAAGGTAGCCCGTTACATTAATGGGTTGCGAGCCAGCATTCAGGAGGAACTAAGTCTAGTCCGGATGACCACCATAGAGGATGCCTACCAATTTGCTTTAAAGGTTGAGGAGAAGCTCAATAGGAGGTTTGAAAACAAGCAAAGAGGAAGAGGTCGAGGCGGAAGGACCAGCGGAAGGAACAGTGGAAGAAGAAATGAAGAATCTCAAAAAAATGGAGAAAGTAGCAGCAATCAAGAACAAAGGAGGGAAAATGCAGACCGCCCCCGTAATCAGAATAATGGCTACCGAGGGGGAAGAGGCAGAGCTGGACGAGGTCAAGGAAGAGGAAGATTCTGAGGGACTTGCTTCCAGTGTGGTGAAGAGGGACATCACCAGTATGAGTGCCCATAGTAGCAAGAAAGAAATAATCACAGGCCGAAAGGAAATGCCAGAGTAGCAGTCGTGGATGAAGATGCTGGGTCTGAGCATTCAGAAGAAGCTGAGAGAGGAGAGGTAATGATTGCAAGGAGAGTCCTACTGAATGAAGAGGGAGCTACAGGTCAGAGGAAAAGTTTATTTTGCACAAGGTGCAAGTGCGCTGGTAAGATTTGCAACATTATCATTGACAACGGTAGCACAGATAACCTAGTTTCAGAGGGGATGGTTACAAAGCTACAACTGGAGAGAAAGAAACACCCGCATCCATATCGGATCACGTGGTTGCAGAAAGACCACAAAGTTTTGGTCAATGAACAGTGCCTGGTGAAGTTCAGTATTGGAAATTACCGTGATGAGGTTTTGTGCGACATTTTGCCCATGGATGCGTGCCACTTGCTGCTTGGGAAGGCCGTGGCAGTTTGATAGGTGTGCGGTTCATGATGGCCGAGCCAACACCTATTCCATGACCAAGAATGGAATGCGTCATAAGTTGAAGCCCCTGAAGGAGGTGGAAGAGAAGGTATGTGGCAATGCAAGAATTTGCTTGGTTGACGGAAGAAAGTTTTTAGATGATTTGAAGCATGAGCATATGTGTTATGCATTAGTTCCTAGAGCCGGGGGATACAAAATGCAAAGATGCACCAGCGAAGTCCAAGAGTTGTTAAAGGAATTTCCAGGATATCATATCTGATAATGTGCCCGAGGGTTTACCCCTAGTAAGAAAAATCGAGTCACCATATTGATTTGGTGCCGAGGTCAAGCTTGCCAAATAAGGCTGCACATAGAATGACACCTGTAGAAAGCGAAGAACTAAATAGGCAGGTCCAGGAGTTGCTAGAGAAAGGGTTGATTAGGGAGAGTCTTAGCCCATGTGCAGTACCTGCAGTACTAGCACCCAAGAAGGATGGAGAGTGGAGAATGTGCACAGACTCTCGAGCCATCAATAAGATAACAATAAAATATAGATTTCCACTGCCAAGGATGGATGACATAATGGACTGTTTGAGTGGAGCCAAGTACTTCACCAAAATTGACCTCAAGAGTGGTTACCACCAGATCCGTGTCAGGGAAGGAGATGAGTGGAAGACAACTTTCAAGACAAGAGAGGGCTTGTATGAGTGGTTGGTCATGCCCTTTGGGCTGTCCAATGCACCAAGTACCTTCATGAGGCTGATGAATGAGGTACTGAAAGAGTTTTTGGGAAAATTTGTCATTGTTTACTTAGATGACATATTAATATTCAGCAGAACCCTGGAGGAACACCTGATGCACATTAGGAGGGTTTTTGAAAAGCTACGGGAGGAGCAGTTATTGATAAATCTGAAAAAGTGTAATTTTGTCAAGAGAGAGCTAGTATACCTAGGATTTGTGATCTCAGAAGAAGGTCTGAAAATGGACCCAGAGAAGGTAAGAGCTATCATCGAATGGCCTATTCCAAGAAGCACAACAGAGGTGAGATCCTTTCATGGTCTAGCCAGCTTTTACAGGAAGTTTATAAGAAACTTCAGCAGCATTTGTGCACCCCTCACAAAAACAATGAGAGGGGATAAGAAAGAATTCAAGTGGACCTTAGGGGCTGAAAGGAGCTTTGATGCATTAAAGAAAAGGTCACAGAATAGCCTGTTTTGGCACTTCCAGACTTTAACAAAGTATTTCAAGTCGATTGTGATGCCAGTGGCAGTGCAATAGGGGCTGTACTGAGCCAAGAAGGCAGACCTGTAGCTTATTTCAGTGAAAAGCTCAATGATGCTCACAAAAAGTATTCAATTTATGACCAGGAATTTTATGCCATAGTTCAAGCTCTGAAGAAGTGGAGGCATTATTTGTTGCCAAAAGAGTTTGTTCTATTTATTGATCATCAGGCATTGCAGTACATCAACAGCCAGACAAAACTGAATCAGCGGCACATGAAATGGGTTGAGTTTCTCCAAAGCTATACCTTTGTATTAAAGCACAGGAGCGGGAAATCAAATAGAGTTGCAGATGCTTTAAGCAGAAGGCAGAATCTGCTGATTGAAATGACAGTGGAAGTAGTGGGATTCGAAGAGCTGAAGGGCCTTTATCCTGAAGATCTTGATTTTGCAGCAGCCTGGACGGCTTGCTTGGCACCTGTTACTATGGACAGGACAAAATGGTTGGATTTCTTAATCCAAGATGGAATGCTGTTCAAAGGAAGTAAATTATGCATTCCAAGGAGTTCCATGCGGGAGAACTTAATCAAGGAAAAGCACAATGGAGGATTGGCTGGGCATTTTGGTCGAGATAAGACCATTGCCCTGGTAAATGAAAATTACTATTGGCTGCAACTTCAGCAAGATGTGAAAAAGTTTGTGCAAAGTTGTAGAATATGCCAGACGGCAAAAGGCGTAAGGCAAAATATAGGATTATACCAATCGTTACCTGTACCTGAGAGGCCGTGGGAGGACATAAGCATGGATTTTATTCTTGGATTGCCAAGAACACAGAGGGGAAATGACTCTGTATTTGTGGTAGTTGACAGGTTCTCCAAGATGGCACACTTCATTCCCTGCCAGAAAACAAGTGATGCAGTTCACATTGCAGGGTTATTTTTCAAGGAAGTAGTAAGACTGCACGGTCTACCAAGAAGCATAGTTTCTGACAGAGATACCAAATTTGTTGGGTATTTCTGGAGAACATTGTGGAAGAAGCTAAAGACAAATCTGAAGTTCAGTTTTGCATACCACCCACAAACTGATGGACAGACAAAAGTGGTAAATAGAAGTCTGGGAAATCTGCTAAGATGCTTGATAGCAGATAAACCCAAGGGATGGGATTTAGTTTTGCCACAAGCAGAATTTGCATACAACAATTCTGTCAACAAGAGTACAAACAAATCTCCATTCCAAATAATATATGGAAACAGTCCAAGAAACGTTTTTGAGCTGAGGAAATTGGATAAAGGAGAAAAGTGCAGTGCGGAGGCAGAGGAATTTGCAAAACAGATGAAAAGCCTGCATGAAGAAGTGAGGAAACAGATCACAAGAATGAATACTCAGTATAAAGCAAGAGCAGACCAAAAGAAGTGGTCCAAGGAGTTCAAAGTGGGGGATGAAGTCATGGTGCATCTCCGAAAAGAAATATTCCCAGCCAAAACTTATAACAAGTTGAAAATGAAGAAATTCGGACCATGCAAAATACTGGAAAAACGGGATTCAGGCAATGCATATAAAGTAGAATTGCCAAGTGGGCTTGACATTTCACCTATTTTTAACATATCTGATTTAGTAGAGTACCATGAAGGAGATAGTACAGAGGCACCAAGCACTGAATTGTGGAACATTCCAGCGTCTAGCCTAGCCAAAGAAGAAATAGAGGAAATATTAGATACTCGCGAAGGCAGAAGCACAAGGAACAAATAGTATTCTGAGTATTTAATCAAGTGGAAGGGCAGACCCGTAGAAGATGCAACTTGGTTGTCGAAAATAGAGGTTGACCGCCTGGGTCTTCCTCCCAAAGATCAAAAGTGAGGATCACTTCTCAATCCACCCCGGGTGTCTGATGCAGGAGCATCCGAGGGCAGCAAAGCAATCGAGCATCAACCAAACTTTTGTTGTTATTTTTTTCTAAGTAACAAAGTTATTTTTGCTGTTATTTTTCTAAGTGCTACACAGGGTCGCGAAATCGTGACCCAAGTCGGAGGAAAGCAAAGTCGAGCCAAAGGGTCGCGAAATCATGACCCAAACAGAGAAGGCAAGGCCGAGGGACACAAGGGTCGCGAAATCGTGACATGTCGCGATTTCGTGACATGTCACGAAATCGCGGCCACTGCAGCGGAACCAAGGCACGGGGAGAAATGGTCACGAAATCATGGCCACTGCAGCGGAACCAAGGCATAGGGAGAAATGGTCACGAAATCGTGACATGTCACAATTTCGTGACATGTCACGAAATCACGGCCACTGCAGCGGAACCAAGGCGCGGGGAAGAAATGGTCACGAAATCGCGGCCACTGCAGTGGAACCAAGGCGCGGGGAAGAAACGATCGCGAAATCGCAACATGTCACGATTTCGCGACCGAAACGGGAGAACAGAGGCCGATGGGAAAAATGGCGCGATATCGCGACATGTCGTGATATCGCGGCCAAAACGGAGAGAGAAGGTGTCGGAGGAAAATGGTCATGATATCGTGACATGTCGCGATATCACGACCAAACAGAAAGACACACACTTCCAGTTTCATAAAGACGCCCCTTAGTGCACGGCAAGTTAGAGGCAGTAAAGCAGCAGTTTCAAAGAAGGGTTTCAACGGGCATGTTGGCCACTCTCGCATGAGATCTGGAGACACATTTATAGCAACAAACAGTAGCGACTAGATCGAGAAGAAGATTCCGTTGAGGTATGGCAGCCAGTCGCGCACCTCAACTCGAGTCTCATCAATGCAAATTGGGAAAATTGCTCCAAGTGGCGATTGTAGATCATGGAAAGTGGGGAAGCACAGAGGATCGGGACCTCGATAAAAACCCATGGATTGTAAGGAGAGGGGGTTGGCACACGACTGTTATGCTGTATATTCATGTAAATTCTTCCAAAGTATTGAATACAAATCTTGGGCTCTTGTTTCTCTATTTTCTTTCTTGTTTCTCTGATTTTTCTATAGTATGCAAGATACATTCTCTGCCACAATCTCCCCCTTTGTCATTGATGGCAACCCTTAACTAAAAACATATCTCAATAGTAAAAACTAAAACAACTGATCCAACAACTGAGAATCTGCATTTGATGTTTTTGCTCTCCCTGACTTGAAGCTCTTCTCTTCACTTGAAGCACTCCCCCTTACTCATATCTCTCCCCCTTTGTCATCAATGGCAAAGGGTCACATTTGGGTCTCGGGACTAAGAAAGAGCCTCTTGGCTTGGTCCCTCCCCCACCTCCTGATGAGGTGATTTAAAACAGGGTTGGGAGTGAAACTCCCATTAGACACTCATCATCATTAATGTCTACTATTTCTTTGTCGAGCCTTCTCTTGAATTCTTTTTCCACATTGTTGTTCTTGTTACTGTTTTGATCCTCGGACCTGTTCATACTGTTGTTCTTGTTCCTTTCATCATTCCTGTTTTTCTTCATACCTTGATCCTTGAACATGTTCATATCACTTTTCTTGTTTTTGTTGTCATTCCTGTTCTTATCCATGCTTTGATCCTTGGATTTGTTCATACTGCTGTTTCTGTTCCTGTATCTCGGAAGATCAGCTCTACACTATCTAGCTAGGTGACCTTCATTGTTGCACTTATAGCAAGTAAAAATATTATTTCTTTCAGGCATGGCTGTTCTTTGAATCCGCCTGTTCTGATTAACCCAGTTCCTGTTATTTCCCTTACAGAAAATTGCCTTGTGCCCGAATTGTTGACAAGTGTACCAATACCCTTGAAAGAAATTACGTCTCCTGAAACTGTCATTTACTTTCTTCACTTGAGTCATGCAATGTACAACCATGTGACCAAATCTGTGACACGCAAAACATGTGCCGTGAAATTTTATTTTATTCGACTTCATGGGTCCCGAAAACTTCTTCTTCTCAATCTGAATATTGTTTTATGTTTCTGCACATTCATTACTCACGGACTTATGGTCTGAAGTACTTTCTTCATCAGAGCTTTCTTCCTTTTGAAATCTCTTGCTGGATTCCCCAACCTATTTCTTGTGCGGCTCAACAAACCGAGACCTGTTTTATCTGTTGTATTTCTTTGACTTTTGATGAGAGACTTAACTTTCTTGGAGCTATCCTAAAATATGTAGAGCTTATCCTTGTAATATTTATTTTCTTCTTTCAGAGAAGCCATTTCCTGTTCTAACTCACTATACTCCAGAATTTTAGAATCCAACTCATTCCTGAGTTCTTGTGACTTAGCCATAGAGACTTCAAGATTTTCTATAAGTTCATCTCTCTCCATACAACATTCATCTAATTTAATCTTGAGTCTATCATTCTTCTTTCTTTCCTTTTTCAAAACACTAAGAGCATTATTGAGTTCACATTCAAGATCCTCTATTTGATGGTACTTTGAATTATCATGGCCTTTTTCAGATTTCTTATCACTAGAGGTGCTACCTTTTTCAAAAACCATACATGCATCTTCATTGTAGTTTTCTGAAGCATCCTCATACATAATAGCAGCCAAATAATCATTTTTGCAATCATCCTCAAGGTTCCCAAAATTTCCACATCTAAAACATTTCATGATAATGAATTTATGTTTCGGTTCTTCCTCTTTTTCTGAAATGAACAGCATCTCATTTTCATCATCACTAGAAGAACTTTCACTATCACTTGCTAGAACACTTACTTGCTTTGTCTAAGTAGAAGCTCTTCTTATTCTTGTGAGAATGCCTCTTTCCCTGATTGTTGTACTCATCTTTGCTTTTCTTGTGATTGTTGTACTCATCTTTGCTCTTTTTGTAATACCTGTACTTTTTAGAATCCTTGCTCTTAACATCCCGTATATCTTCATCACTTTCATTTTTGGAAATAGTACAGTCAGTAGCATAATGACAAAATTTCCCACAATTGAAACATCTTATATTTTTCTTGCTTTTGTGCTTTCTGGAAAACTTTCCTTTCTTGTTGTAATATGCCTCTTCCTCACTAGAAGACTCATCACTTTCTTGAATCTGTTTGCCCTTTGATTTCTTGGTAGCTTTGAAAGCTGCCTCTTTCTTTACATAAACTTTCACTTGAGTTCTCAACTCAAATGCTGCAAGAATACTATGGAGCTCATCCTTTTTCAATTTATCTAAATCTTTGGCTTCCTCAATAGCATAAATATTTTCACTAAATCTATTAGGAAGAGATCTTAAAATCTTATCACACACATCATTTTCAGCAAGTTCAAGACCTAAGTCTTTCATAGAATTAACAACTTCATCCATCCGAAGCATGTAGTCACTAATATTTTCATCATCATTCATCTTGAGTTGTTCAAACATACCTTTAAAATGTCTCAACTTGGACTTTCGAACATTTGCATCACCTGTATGAACAACTCTGCAATTGTTTCCACATTTCACTAGTTGTCTTGCGGTGAATAACTTTGGTGAGATCTGCCTTTTGTAAACCCTTCAGGATAGCATTCATGGCTTTTGAGTTGCTGTGATGTAGAAGCCTGTCTTATTTAGTGTAAGGACCATTTGCAGGAATGGTGTACCCATCTTCAATAACTTCCCATACCTCATTACCAAGAGCCATAAGATAGAATTTCATTCTTGCACTCCACAGACCGAAATCTGATCCATCCAAAATAGGTGCTGCATTGCCACTTGAGTAGTCCATTGTGTTCTTTGCAAACTTTTCCTTCAAGCTGTTAAACTTTCCGAAGGCACTGGCTCTGATACCAATTGAAGAACACAAGCTTATACTGAGAGGGGGGTGAACAGTATAAGACCACTTTTAACTTTATCTATCAATACAACTTTCAAACCATTAACATGCAGAATAAGATAGCAATAATAATAGCAGTAAACCAATGCACAAAATGCAATCCACAAAGAGACAAAGCAATTTGTGTGGTTCACCCAAGGTGGGCTACTCCACGGATAAAAATTTTCTTCTAAAAGTTGTATCAAAGTCCTCTGGGAATCCTTCCCGATTACAATGTTTATGAGCCTCTGATCAAAGGAGACACCTTCCCCTAATTCTGCTTTGCTTGGTGATCCTCTAGAAGACCTCTACCTCCCTCTACCCTTAGCAAGTGGAATTCTATCCACAGAAGACACCTGTCTTCCCTGCTCTGGCTGGAGATCTATGTCCTCAACTCTGTCACTGCAAAGCTGGTCCTCTTTTCTATACCAAACACAGTCCTTCGGTCTAGCAAAATTTTGTCCTCTTCCACTGTTCTTTTCTGCACTTGTTCAAAATCAATTTTTCACTGACTGTGCAAATACAGCAGCACTCAATCAACTTATTTGTTTCTATGAAAACATAGTAGCACAGACTTCACGTGTTTCTATGAAAACATAGCAGCACAGTATTTATAAAATATACAACATCAATTGATCATAGTTCATCCTTCACAACTATTCACAATTACAGTAGCATCTACTTCGTGCACTTGCTTTCTTTACACAGACTGCATGAACTCAGTCGCAATCACAGCTGCCCTTGTTCAAATTCCAATCTCTACATAGTCTTTGCAAACACTGCAGCACTTTATCGCACAACAACTTATGTGCCTATGTGCAATCACAACAACACCCTCTTCGCACAGTCTGCTTCTCCTTGATCGTTCTTATTCCTGCTCTCTGCTTCTACGAAGGTCACACTTACGAACACACACTTAGATCGATTCGATACGACTGCTCTTTGCGCATAGTAGACTTCACTTGCGCAAATTCAACACACACATTCGACACTTGAAACTTGAAAAGAGTCCTCCTTTTATAGCAATAATTCATGATCTTAGTTGGCTATAAATCCTTAAAACAATCATCGGATGCACAACCTTTCACTTCGTCGACAAAGGTTAACTCCGTCGGCTTCAACCGCCTCTGCTGTTTTGTAGCTTTCCTAGCGCAAAACTCAAACATGTCACGATATCGCTACGTCTTTGTCTACCGTACACCTTGTAATACTTGCTATCGTGAAATCGTGACACTACTGCCTGTTGTGTGCCTTCTTTGGTTTGTTGTCATGAAATCGCTATGCCTTCTAACTTTGCTGATGTCATCATGATTCTTGTCATGAAATCATGACACTTTAGTCTCCAAAGCCTTACTCTGCTCTTGTCACAAAATCACCATGCCTTCTAACTTTTCTGACGTCATCATGATTCTTGTCATGAAATCACGATGCTTTAGTCTCCAAAGCCTTACTCTCTGCTCTTGTCGTGAAATCGCTACGCCTTCTGACTTTGCTGACGTCATCATGATTCTTGTCGTGAAATCACAACGCTTTAATTTGCAAGGCCTTACTCTCTGCTCTTGTCGTGACATTATGACACAACTATTTTTGCTGACGTCATCAGCAACTCTGTCACGAAATCGTGACACTTTAGACTCCAAAGCCTTCTTCTCAGCTTCTGTAGTGAAATAACGACACCTTTGCTTCTTGCTGACGTCATCTGAAACTTTGTCATGAAATCGTGACACTTTTGTTGCCTTAAGCACTTTTCTGCCAACTGCTCGTGAAACTGGAACATGTCACAAAATTGTGACGCTTTCGTTGCCTTAAGAACTTTTCTGCCAATTGCTCGTGAAACTGGAACATGTCACGAAATCGTGACACTTTCGCTGCCTTAAGCACTTTTCTACCAACTGCTCGCAAAACTGGAACATGTCACGAAATCATGATGCTTTCGCCACCTGCAAGCTGCCAACTGAACCTGTCATGAAATCGTGACACTTTCTGCATCCGTACAACTTCATTGAAACTTGTCGCAAAATCGTGACACTTCCTGCAACTCAACTCTGCCAACTCAACTTATCACGAAATCATGACAGTTTTGCCTAAACTTTGTCTCTCCTGAAACATGTCGTGAAATCATGACAGTTTTGTCGGCTTTGCTTCTACCTTCTAGCATGTCACAAAATCGTGATAGTTTTGCCAGCGCTTTCTCTCTCCTCAAACATGTCGCGGAATCGCGACAGTTTTTCCAGTGCTTTCTCTCTCCTCAAACATGTCGCGAAATCGTGACAGTTTTTCAAGCAGCCTGCAACCTTTTTCTAACTTATCTTTTTTTGGATTTTTTTTTTTTGGCAACTAGGCTACTCTGATTTTCTTGGAGACTTACTGACCAACTGAAACCTTCATCAAAACACATACTTAGACAACTAATCAAATTGCTTCAAGAACTTCTTGACATCAAAGACAAACAACTACCAAGAGTTCCTTTGACATCAATGACAACAACTATACTTGAGCAAAGGCAATGTACTCAAGGTACCCAAAATTGCCAACAAAAACACCAACTCTAAAATTTTCCAAGGGAACCTGGCTCTTGATGAGTCTAGGAGCAACATGTTAGAGATCAAAGTTATTATTAAAGCATGTCTAACACCCAATACATCAGTCCCAAACCATATATATACTAATATCCCTCTACTAGGTAGATCGTGAACTACCTCCTCCCAGTTTACTTTAAAGGATCTCTACATCACTACATCTCTCTAGTCTCTATGAGTGGATATGATAGGGTGCCCCTCTATCAGAATGCACAATATCCGATAGAGATCCTCTAAAGTCACCATCATATCTCCTATATGTAAATGGAAAGTGTTGGTGCGAGGATCCCAAAGGTCTATCAATATAGTCAAGTAGGCATAGTCGCCCACCACGGGATCTAATCATGTAATATTCTTAAGGCCAATGGAATAAAGCCGTTTCTATTCCTCCTTTTTCAAAATGTCCCTAGCGGCTTGAAAGAGATTCAAAACTTGATAGTGACTCTAAGTGTCAAAAATGCACTTAAAATGCATCAAAAAAGTCAAAAAATACCAAAAAAATGACCAAAAAATGGCTCCTTTTTCCCTAGTTTTGTGACCATCCCACCTAAGGATCGCTCCCAATTTTTAATTTATCCCATCCAGGGATGGCCATCAAAAATGAAGAACATGTGCTTATACTGAGAGGGGGGGTGAACAGTATAACATAAAACTTTTTCCCAAATAGAAGCATCAACATTAATGAAACCATAAACATCACACAAAGCATCACACACATAAGAGACACCATTTTAACGTGGTTCACCCAATGTGGGCTACCTCCACAGAGAAAATATTTTACTAAAACTTTCTCAATCAATCTCTTGGGAATCCTTCCCAAATTACAATGTTTATGGACTTCTGTCCAAAGGAGATGTTGATCCCCTAATCTCAAGTTCGTGGATCTCTTCCATAGGAGAACTCTTTCCCCTTCTTCTCTGGCTAGTGATCTTCTAGAAGACTCTGTCTCTATGCTACATTGATTGGTGGATCTCTCTCCACTTGAAGACTTCTCACTCAGATCTTGTCTTCAATTGTCCTGGTTGCTGGATCTCTATCCACTGAGACTCTATCCTCTATACTCTGTCACCTCCAAAGCTCTGTCTCAATACTTGTACCAAACATAGTTCAGTCGGTCTAGCATAGTTCTGCTCAATCTCTTGCACTAAACATAGTACAGTCGGTCTAGTACAATTCTGCTCAATAGGTTCTCTCAGAACCTGCTCAAATCTGCTCAACAGGTTCACACAAAACCTATCTAAATCTGCTCAATAGGTTCACACAAAACCTATCTAAATCTGCTCAATAGGTTCACACAAAACCTATCTAAATCTTCTCAACAAATCCTCTCTAGGACTTGCTCAAATCTGCTCAATAAGTCCTCTCTTGGACTTGCTCAAATCTGCTCAATAAGTCCTCTCTTGGACTTGCTCAAATCTTCTCAATAAGTCCTCTCTTGGACTTGCTCAAATCTGCTCAATAAGTCCTCTCTTGGACTTGCTCAAATCTTCTCAATAAGTCCTCTCTTGGACTTGCTCAAATCTTCTCAAGCAAGCTTTCACAAAAGCTTAACTCAAAATAGTCCACAAGCCTTCTCAAAGACTTGTCTCAAATCTGCTTAACAAGCTCACACAGAACTTGTTCAATCTCATAGAATCATAAAGAGAATTGTTAGAGACTCAATATGTTCTAAACTCAAAGTACAATCAATATCTCAATTCAATCTCATAGAAGCATAAAGAGAATTGTTAGAGACTCTATATGTTCTATACTCAAATCCCAATCTCAACTTAATAGAAGCATAAAGAGAATTGTTAGAGACTCAATATGTCCTATTCTTAAATCTCAATCTCAACTCAAATCAATCTCATAGAAGCATAAAGAGAATTGTTAGAGACTCTATATGTTCTATACTCAAATCCCAATCTCAACTCAATAGAAGCATAAAGAGAATTGTTAGAGACTCAATATGTCCTATTCTTCAATCTCAATCTCAACTCAAATCAGAATATAGAATAGTTTGTTTTATGGAACTTGAACAACCATTTCACACATCCACTTGACTAGGCTTAACCAACTCAACTCAACCAATCACATCAAGGAACAACCCTTTCTCACAAACCCTAGTTCAAGCATGTATCAACCAACTCAAAATGTTTCCAACAATGCTTTATCTCAAGTCTCACATAACAATGATACTCATGTTCTTTTCTAGATCATGTTCAAGTTCATTTCATCATCAATGGGCTTCAACAACAATGCTAATGAAACAAGGTTTAAATACAACTCACAAATCAGAAAACCTTGAAGCATTCAACCAACCATCTTCACAAAGGAAACTTCAATTAATCCTTTTCACTCCAATGATATTTCAGAAATCAACCACCACAAACAATCAATAGGAGAATGTGCCCATACCTTTTTGATGCCAATAAGTTGTCCACAAAATCTGCCACACTTAATCACAACTTTCCTTTTCAATATTAATAAGGGTTAGTGGTCTTTTAAATAATCACAATAAAAGCATAACTTAATTTACACCCTTTTCACTCCAACTTCATAAACACATCCACCAAAGTCTATTTTAATAAAAACCCTTATTAAAAATAACCCACAATAAATCTCTCAAAATCACTTTAACAACAACTCCTTATTTCTCCTAAAATCAATTCTCCATTTCCATAAAAATAAAACATAAATCAAATATGCTTTTGCAATAATAATCACAGCCCTAATGATAAAATTTAATTCCCATTAAATACCTTATAACTCCAAACTTTAGGGCTAATAAAAATTATTAAAGGCAAAAACGTAAATACCTCTCAAGGGGATTCGAACCCCTGTCCACCACACACCATGAGCATCTTAGCCATGACTAAGATTCCAACCGAGCCAAAGCGCTCATTGGAAAAGCAAAGGCCAAAAAGGCCTTTAATCTTCCTCCGCCTGCCGCAAAGGACAAAGCGCCAAAGCGCTTCCCACATGCTATCGTCAAGGGGATTCGATCCCTGATATTTGCGCTGCCCACAGTCTTAGAAAAATTGATATGCCAATGCACCATGCCTCATACCACGTTTGAGATTTCCAAATCATTGCGCTTTCTTCTCTGCTTCCTTTTCAACAATTCGCACGAGCTCTTTCGAATTCCAAGGCAATTAACACACGAGAGCAAGGATGATTATTTGGTTTAATTGCCACCCCTTTATATAGTGTTTAATAACACTTTGAAGACGTCGGAGGAAATATTAAAATTGTATTTGCATGATGACGTCAGCGGGAAACTTTCCATTTAAATTTGAATTTAAATTTTAAATAATTAAAATTTAAACCAAACATTAAAACTCAAATAACTCCATCACCGGGGCACCTTTTTTGATGAAACGAAAGCCCAACGTGGGTTTTAAGAAAAACCCAGATCAAATATGTTGTCCATGGTTTTAAATAAAACCTTTTATTTTCCCTGCCTTGGTTTTCACAAAAACCCTTCATAGATCCTTTTGACATTTATTGCTCTATTGACATCAATGACAACATTTCAGCTTAGGGACTCAAAATGTCCAACAATCTCCCCCTTTGTCATTGATGGCAACCCAAATCCTTTTACTAAATTATGACCTTCTTTTCTGCTCCCCCTGGGGCTTTGCTCCCCCTGGCTCAATGCTCTCTTAGATATCAAATCTCTCCTCATATCCAAAAACTCTCCCCATAATACACAAATCTCTCCCCCTTTGACATCAATGGCAAAGGGTCACCTTTGGGGCTCGGGGCTAAGAATTAAGCCTCTTAGCTTAGCCCCTCCCCCACCTCCACATGAGGTGGTTAATTCTAGGGTGGGAGTATTTCTACTCCCCGAAAGCACTATTCTCTGCCTTTGTCTTTTCCTTTTTCTTTTTGTTGAATTCTCTCACTGTTTCTTTCCGAGTCATCATCCCTATTCTTGTTCCTATTCTTGTTCTCATCCATGTTCTTGTTCTTGTACCTATTCTTGTTCTCATTCTTGTTTTCATCCATGTTCTTATTCTTGTACCTGTTCTTGTTCTCATTCTTTTCTGAGTCTCTTTTCTTTTTGAGTCTCTGTTCTTGTTCATCTTCTTGTTTCTGTTCATGTTCCTATTCTTGTTCCTGTTCATATTCTTGTTCCTATTCATGTTCATATTCCTGTTCCTGTTCATGTTCATATTCCTATTCCTGTTCATACCTATTTTTAGAATATTTTCTCTACACCATCTTGCTATGTGACCATCATTATTGCACTTATAACACTTAATGTTATTATTCCTTGGATGTGCAATAGTCTTAGGATTTCTCTTGGTGAAGCCATATCCTCTTCTATCATGAATCCTACAATTTATTGCCTTATGACCAAACTCATTACATGAATAACAATATCCTTGGAAAAGTTGTTCTCTTCCATATACCTATCTTTCATGTGTCCTGCATTGTGAAGCCATGTGCCCAAACCTGTGACATGAGAAGCATCTCCCATTGAATCTTCCTTGCCTAGACCTCATTGGTCTCCTATTCTGATTGTTGTTCCATATGTATCTTCTTTGCCCATTGTCCCTATTGGACTCACTGCAATCTGACTCATCCTTAGAAGTTTCACTTTCACTTACATCTGAGAATCCCTCTTCTGAAGTATCTTCTGATGTTGTTTCTTCTTCTTCAAGACTTGAAGTAGACTTTACCTTTTCTTGTTTCTTTCCAAAACCTAGACCTGTTGAACATGATGTTCTTTGTTGTCCATGAATGAACTTATCCAAGTTCTTAGAGCTATTTGTGAAACTCTTCATCTTGATCTTGGAGTCCTGTAAATATTTCTTTAGAGTAGCCACTTCTTGTGCTAACTTCTCACATTCCAAGATTTTTGCTTCTAACTTTTCTCTGAACTTACTTGCCTTGGCCTTTGACTTCTCTAAGTCCTCTATGAGCAATAATATTTCTTCATCACATTCTTGAAACTGACTTTCAAGCTTAGAGTGTTGCTTTCTTACCTTCTTCACTGTGTCAAGAGCATAGATAAGTTCACCTTTGAGATCATAACCATTCTCTATTGAGTAGTCCTCTATTTGTTTGCCTTTGTCCATATCATTTCTTTCTTTTGACTTGCTTTCTATAGGATCACTCAATTATTTATCTTCCAAAACCATTAGAAGATTCTCATTTGGACCCAATATTATGTGTTGAGATCGATCCTCATTCTCTTTGGATAAATGACATTTTTCCCTCTTGATCTCATTGAGTACATAAAGATTTCTTTCTCTTATAGCACTTGCTACCAGTTTTCCAGTTTTAGACTTTCTTACTTCACATCGATCTTGATGAAAGGTTACCATATGACCTTGATCACAAAGTTGACTAATGCTCAAGAGATTGTGTTTCAAGCCTTCCACATATAGAACATTTTCAGCTTTTGCTTTCCCATTGCCTATACTTAGAGTTCCTTTTCCACTGATTTTTGTTGAACCATTGTCCCCAAAGTTTATTGACCCTCTATTTCCTTCTTTCAAAGTTATAAATTTTTCTTTTTCTCCTGTCATGTGTCTAGAGCACCCACTATCCAGAAACCATTTCTCTTCTTTATCCTGAGCATGCAATGCTATTTGAACTAGCAAAGATTTTAGTTTTCCTTTTCCTTTTTCTTCTTTCCTAGTAGTTTGAGTTGTGGTCTTTCTACTAGACTTAGAATTTTCTAGATTGCATCTTCTAGCTATATGCCCAAAGTTATTGCATTTGTAGCACTCAACATCATCATCCATATATGATACAAGAGAATCCATACTACTACTATCATAGTCTCTATTAATGCAATGCACAACTTTATGACCATATTTATTGCAAGAGAAACAATGTCCATGGAAGAAATTTTGTAACCTGTTTTGATGAGGACTCAATCTGGTATTCTTTCCTTTGTGATCTTCTTTTCTAGAGATATGGTGGGGTACCTTATTTTTGCTTGATGTTTCTACCTCTTGCTGACTTAATCTCTTGTTTATTTCAGTTCTACATTTTAACATAACAATTTCTGCTGCCACTCTCTCAAGTCCTGCTTCTTTGGCTTCCAACATATCTCTTAATTGATGTTCAATTTCTCTTCTTTCTTTCACTTCCATTTCGAGTTCTATTAGCCTTTGCAAAATCTCAATTCTTACTGATTCAAAATCTTGAATTTGTTCCCTTAGTTGTGCATTCTCTTCTTGAATCCTTTCAAGATCTTGGAGACACTTGGAGAGCACTTCTTCAAAGTCTATACTTTCTTCACTCCCTGAGCACATGTGTGATACTGATGGATCCATCTCCAAGTTGTTAAAATCTTTGTGGAGAGACCGACTCTGATACCAATTGAAGAACATGTGCTTATACTAAGAGGGGGTGAACAATATAACATAAAACTTTTTCCCAAATAGAAGCATCAACATTAATGAAACCATAAACATCACACAAAGCATCACACACATAAGAGACACCATTTTAATGTGGTTCACCCAATGTGGGCTACCTCCACAGAGAAAATATTTTACTAAAACTTTCTCAATCAATCTCTTGGGAATCCTTCCCAAATTACAATGTTTATGGACTTCTGTCCAAAGGAGATGTTGATCCCCTAATCTCAAGTTCATGGATCTCTTCCATAGGAGAACTCTTTCCCCTTCTGCTCTGGCTAGTGATCTTCTAGAAGACTCTGTCTCTATGCTACACTTGACTGGTGGATCTCTCTCCACTTGAAGACTTCTCACTCAGATCTTGTCTTCAATTGTCCTAGCTATTGGATCTCTATCCACTGAGACTTTATCCTCTATACTCTGTCACCTCCAAAGCTCTATCTCAATACTATACCAAACATAGTTCAGTCGGTCTAGCATAGTTCTGCTCAATCTCTTGCACTAAACATAGTACAGTCGGTCTAGTACAATTCTTCTCAATAGGTTCTCTCAGAACCTACTCAAATATGCTCAATAGGTTCACACAAAACCTATCTAAATATTCTCAATAGGTTCACACAAAACCTGTCTAAATATGCTCAACAAATCCTCTCTAGGACTTGCTCAAATCTTCTCAATAAGTCCTCTCTTGGACTTGCTCAAATCTGCTCAATAAGTCCTCTCTTGGACTTGCTCAAATCTGCTCAATAAGTCCTCTCTTGGACTTGCTCAAATCTTCTCAATAAGTCCTCTCTTGGACTTGCTCAAATCTTCTCAATAAGTCCTCTCTTGGACTTGCTCAAATCTTCTCAAGCAAGCTTTCACAAAATCTTAACTCAAAACAGTCCACAAGCCTTCTCAAAGACTTGTCTCAAATCTGCTTAACAAGCTCACACAGAACTTGTTCAATCTCATAGAATCATAAAGAGAATTGTTAGAGACTCAATATGTTCTAAGCTCAAAGTACAATCAATATCTCAATTCAATCTCATAGAAGCATAAAGAGAATTGTTAGAGACTCTATATGTTCTATACTCAAATCCCAATCTCAACTCAATAGAAGCATAAAGAGAATTGTTAGAGACTCAATATGTCCTATTCTTAAATCTCAATCTCAACTCAAATCAATCTCATAGAAGCATAAAGAGAATTGTTAGAGACTCAATATGTCCTATTCTTCAATCTCAATCTCAACTCAAATCAGAATATAGAATAGTTTGTTTTATGGAACTTGAACAACCATTTCACACATCCACTTGACTAGGCTTAACCAACTCAACTCAACCAATCACATCAAGGAACAACCCTTTCTCACAAACCCTAGTTCAAGCATGTATCAACCAACTCAAAATGTTTCCAACAATGCTTTATCTCAAGTCTCACATAACAATGATACTCATGTTCTTTTCTAGATCATGTTCAAGTTCATTTCATCATCAATGGGCTTCAACAACAATGCTAATGAAACAAGGTTTAAATACAACTCACAAATCGAGAAAACCTTGAAGCATTCAACCAACCATCTTCACAAAGGAAACTTCAATTAATCCTTTTCACTCCAATGATATTTCAGAAATCAACCACCACAAACAATCAATAGGAGAATGTGCCCATACCTTTTTGATGCCAATAAGTTGTCCACAAAATCTGCCACACTTAATCACAACTTTCCTTTTCAATATTAATAAGGGTTAGTGGTCTTTTAAATAATCACAATAAAAGCATAACTTAATTTACACCCTTTTCACTCCAACTTCATAAACACATCCACCAAAGTCTATTTTAATAAAAACCCTTATTAAGAATAACCCACAATAAATCTCTCAAAATCACTTTAACAACAACTCCTTATTTCTCCTAAAATCAATTCTCCATTTCCATAAAAATAAAACATAAATCAAATATGCTTTTGCAATAATAATCACAGCCCTAATGATAAAATTTAATTCCCATTAAATACCTTATAACTCCAAACTTTAGGGCTAATAAAAATTATTAAAGGTTATCTTTCCCATCCTTTTCGGAAGGAAGGTGTTGTAGATGATATCCTTTGGAGGGGGAGATCCTTGATCCACTGTTCTACCCCTTTCCTTGCCCTTGGGTGGGAAAATATATCCCATTTCTGTTCCACTGTTCCATCCTTTGGTGCCTAGGTTTTGGGTTGTGTTCAGGTTTTCCTTGGGACTTTTCTTGGGGTTTTTTCTTAGGATGTTTTTGGAAGTCTTCCTCTCGACTGTCCTTTGGGTTGCTTCAGTTGTGGTTTTGTTGGGTCTTTGGATTTATGGCTTCATGAGTAGTTTTGCACAACATCCTTTTGGTTGGAGGGACCATGTGCTTTATACTATGACTCTGCTCTTTGGGTTTTATGGGGTGGTTCTTGGAGGTTTTTAGCTCCTTTCGTGGCTTCAGGGATGGGCCTTTGTTCTTCCTACTTCTGATTCCTTTCAAGACTTCCTCCTTCATTTCCTTGAAGCTGTATTTTGGTGGGTCTAAGGAATTTTGGCTTCATGAGCAGTTTTACACAACATCCTTTCGATTTTTGAGGAGACCGTGTGCTTTCTACTGTGACTCTGCTCTTTGGGTTTGTGGTGTTGGTTCCTGTAGGTTTTCAGTTACTTACATGGCTTCTGAGGATGGACCTCTACTTTTATTACTATTGATTCCTTGTAGGTTTTCCTTTCTACATCCTTGAATATTTGGTGTTGAAGGATGTCTGAGATGCCTGGATGCTTCCTTTCATTTTGGGCTCTTTTGTTGGTAGTCATGCCTCCTTGTGACTCCATTTTGGATTCCTTCCTGCATTCCTTCTGATGGGTTGTTCCACTACTGTTGTTTCCTATGCTGGGCATTACTTCTAGAAGACTTCATTTTTCCTACTTGAGGACTTCATAGCTTGGGAATTTTCTCTTATTCCTATTCCACTAATGCACCATCCTCCAGGTTGTTGTTCCAATGCATGAGGATTTTGTTTCCTGTGATATTCCTCTTTATGTTTTATTTTTTCAAGCATTTAGGGAATGGTCTTCTTAGTTTTATTTATCTTGCATCTTCCCTATATGTTTCATTCTGCTTCACTGATCCACCCTATTTTTCTTGGTGGATTTTTTTTTTATGTTTGGTTTTCCCCTGCGTGGGAAGGTTTTTCTTTCAGGCCTATTACCCAATGGTGGTTTTTGGTTTTCTAGCCATTGGGTTGATTCAAAATTTAAAATCTCTTTTGTGGTTCCTTTTCCCACCCTTTGGAAAGTTTAAATTTGATTTTTAGTGGATGGGGTGGTTTGGCACTTTCTCCCACCCTTGGTTTGCTTGAAAATTCTTATTTCATGCCCTTTGATTCAAAATTGATTTTCTGGTGGGATTTCCCTTCCTGCCCATGTTTCCTTTGGTGCTTAGGAAGTAGTATTCCTTTGGAAAAAAGGATTGTGTCTTCCTCTAGCTCAAAGGATTGTGCTTTCATCTAGAATTTAGGATGACACATCCCTCTTCTTGTATGTATTTCTCTAGTGTTTCATTTTGTTACATTATGATGTATTGTGTTGCATTCTGATCCACTGTAATCAGGTTTTTGGATCCTTGTAAAAAACCCACTTTTAATATATAACTTACCAAAAAAAAAAAATTATTAAAGGCAAAAATGTAAATACCTCTCAAGGGGATTCAAACCCCCGTCCGTCACACACCACGAGCGTCTTAGCCATGGCTAAGATTCCAACCAAGCCAAAGCACTCATTGGAAAAGCAAAGGCCAAAAAGGCCTTTAATTTTCCACTGCCTTCCACAAAGGAAAAAGCACCAAAGTGCTTCCCACATGTTGTCGTCAAGGGGATTCAATCCCTGATATTTGTGCTACCCACATTCTTAGCAAAATTGATATGCCAATGCGCCATGCCTCATACCACGTTTGAGATTTCCAAATTGCTATGCTTTCTTCTCTACTTCCTTTTCAACAATTCACATGAGCTCTTTTGAATTCCAAGGCAATTAACACACGAGAGCAAGGACGATTATTTGGTTTAATTGCTTCCCATTTATATAGTGTTTAATAACACTTTGAAGAAGTTAGCGAAAACATTAAAATTGTATTTGCATGATGACGTCATCGGGAAAATTTCCATTTAAATTTGAATTTAAATTTTAAATAATTAAAATTTAAACCAAACATTAAAACTCAAATAACTTCATCACCGAGGCACCTTTTTTGATGAAATGAAAGTCCAACATGGGTTTTAAAAAAAACCCAGATAAAATCTGTTGTCCATGGTTTAGAATAAAACCTTTTATTTTTCTTGCCTTGGTTTTCACAAAAATCCTTCATAGATATTTTTGACATTTATTGCTCTATTGACATCAATGACAATATTTCAGCTTAGGGACTCAAAATTTCCAACAAAAAATTGGCAAAATAGGGTCATTTTGATCCCTAAAATAGCCCTAACAATGTAAAAAATAGTAAAATAATGGTAAATTAATGCATCTAAACTACAAATAAAATTTTGCATTCCTACATTTCACTACTATTATGGTTCTTTAACCAATATTTGGTGTGTTTTAGGGAAAAATCATAAGAAAGTACAATTTCACATTAAATAAAGAAAGAGAGAAAAATGCAGTCCATAATCATCTCGCACTGGCTCCACCGCTTGTCGAGTCCTGTGGGTAGCTCATGGTGATTGTAAGGTGTTTTTGCAACAATATACTTCAAAAAATTATAATCCTACTCCTCACCTCTCTATTTCTTAATCCAAACATGCAAAAATGAGTGTATTTGCTTCATTTTGGGCTTTGTTAGCAATGAAAAGAGCATGGATGTTCCTAGGTAGGACGGTCAGCCATTTGGCTAACCATACCACCCAGGGAAAACCATGGAATATGAAGCCATACCACCCAGGTACAGCCACCAAAAAACCCTACAAAAATAGCTTAAAAAGATTAAAACATAGGGTCAAAAACCCATAAAAAATAAGTAAAAAATGGTTAAAATTAACAAGGAATCAATATTGAATCTAAAGTATTTATGGATGCTCTAAAATGTCTTTATTAACTCCCTAATAAGGCCATTGTGGGTGGAAAAACCCATGGGAATTAAGTATTTAGGCTCTCACTTCCATAAATTATCATTAAAACAATCAAAATCCTAACAAAATTGATAGGGTTTGCAATGGGTAAAACTAATAGTTATCTCATTTAAGTCATATATGTCAAGCGACTCATTTTTTTCATCATTATTCATGCCCTCAAAAACTCATTTATTGAGGGGGTAGTCATAACAAATATTTCATAATCAAATCAACACTTAAACACTCAAAAAGTGTAATCTTCATACATTCAAAAGAATCATTGCCAAAGACAAATTTGCAAGACCATGCTGGGGTAAATAATTAGCAAATGCAACAACAAAAAAATCTTGGTATCCTTGAAGCCTCAATAATTCACCCATTAAAATACTTACAAGGAAACAAGTAACCAAGACTAAGTATACCCCAAGCTTGTACAACTGTCACTACAGTGTGGCTGAAAGGTATACCAAAAGCAATCCTTAAACTATGTCAAAAGCAAGGATTCCAAGAATGTATGCTCTTTCCACAAATAGAGGCATATAAATTTGGTTAGGTAAATGAATAACCTCAATAATTTAATTATTTAGTCCTCTATTTTTTCGCAGTGCTCTGTTGCACATAGTGCATCTCAAAAAGGGGTATTTATAGACACTAAAATCATGTAAATCAAATAATATTGCTATGCCCACTCTTATATATATCATATGGCCCCATTGGGAAACCCTCAGGGGTTAATTAGGGCTCCCAACCACTTTTGGGATGGTTTACCCCACTTTTTGGAGGTTTTGGGCCATGTAGCCATGGTTGTCCCACCCAGGGATGGCCATAGTTCATGGCTATCCCACCCAGGGATGACCACCAACAACCATCCTTGGGTGGGAAAACCATTAACCAGACCCTCCAAAAGTCAAAGGGTAGGATAAATGGCAATCAATTCCTACTATTTATCCTACCCAATCACCCAAAATTTATTGGGAGGTTGTCATAAACATCAAGGCCTACAAATTGGAGGTTCCAAATGGGTAAGCTTTCCCACCCTGTGCATGGCAAGGGTATTGATAAGTGGTAACACTTTTTGTGCATACCATAAGTTGCCCTATTGCACATTTTCCTTATTTTGGCTATAAATTGAGGTACTCCTACCCAATTTCAAAAGGAGACATTAACAAGCATTTCTCACGAAGTGCTGCTCACATTTGTCTACATATTTACCCAAGTATTTTCCTTGAAAACCTCTTCATTTGAAGGCACTTTTAGGGGCATCCCACAATACACTAAACCTATTCCAAAACCAACCAATTTTTATATTTAACTTCTAAAATTCTTTGATAATACCCCTAGGAGGTTTATTGACCAAATCTAAGTTGAATTGGTGGTAAAAACCACCCTAGTTTGTGGTCGTCCTCCGAGGGACGGTTAGCAGGTCTTATTGGAACTCCTAGGGATGGCCATGAAATGGCCCACAATTTTGATCTAATTTTTATGTAGATCATTTATATAGTATTATATTAGCATCATATCCAAATTTGGTAAATTTTTGAGTAGATTTGATGGGTCGATTAATGTTTTTATGATTGTAGTATTACTTGTTCCTGCAAGGAATGGCCATAAGTTATGCTAAAAAAATCACTATGATTTCTACTTATATCCTTCCAAAATAACCTATTAAACATCATAATAGAATTTCAAGTCATTTGGAGTTTTTTATAATAGTATCAAATTAAATTTATATTCATAGATGCATAATTTCTATGGTTTTCATAGTTTTCATCACTAAACACATACATTATTAACATCATTCAATATCTTATGTGTAGGTGTAGGTATTATAATAATGAGGGAGGAGCTAATGAGTAGTATAAATGAAGCCCAATATTATCTCTCAAGTTTGGGTTACGAGAAAAACATTGGAAGCACACATTTATGCTCATGGAGGGATTTGATCCCTTGTAATTTGTAATCTGAAATGTATCAAAATGAGAAGCCCTCAAAGGGGATGTATTGTAACCTTTTGAATTAATTAATTTATGAATACAAGGAGAAACCCCATATTTTTACTCTAAATCGTTAGCCATTTCAATAGCTTGCTTGGTTTACCTCTTTTGCATAATTCTTTTACATGCTTTCTTAGAAACACTAGATTGCATTTCATTTTCCATATATTATGTGAGCCATTTTTTTTTCTTATTTAGTACCCACATCACTCTAACCAAAAACTAGCCCAGGTGAAACCAGTTGAACATCATCCCACCCTGAACCTGGTGGGATGAACAAGCAATGTCAACATTAGGCTACTTTCTGAATGGTGAGGG
This sequence comes from Wollemia nobilis, assembly GCA_028583015.1. NCBI lineage: Eukaryota > Viridiplantae > Streptophyta > Pinopsida > Araucariales > Araucariaceae > Wollemia > Wollemia nobilis. The sequence goes on along the minus strand of JAQPPZ010016436.1, from coordinate 12,110,304 downwards.
TTGGTACTAGTGCCTATCTACAAGACCACTTCTTGCATATGACAGAGGTTGATGGTGAGAGCATGGTCAAAAATGCTCCTAATAAGAGTGCTTTAGGAGGATCTAATTGAATGTACATGGAACATTGGTTGAGTGTGCTAGAATAAATTGCACGTGATCTAAATCCATAGCAAATATTTTATCTTGAGTACATATCTATAACTACATGTCATTAAAAACTTCTAATTTGTCAGCATGAGTAAATGTGACAAAAGGTGTATACTATTTAAAAACAATTATGTTATGGGCATTCCAAATATGAAAAAGAAGGCTAATACTAAAAACCTACCATACTTCAAAAAGTGATAGAGATAAAGTAAAAGAGTCCCCAATAAGAGCTTGGGGCCAAGAAACTCTTGCAATTGTAAATGGAGAAAAAAATGAAATAACCTATTCCCAAGCATACCTAGATTTTCTACAATTCCAAAATAGGTGAGCACAAAACTCAAGTACACCACAAAAAGGATATTTAAGATCAATAATTCCAAGGTGCTTCAAATGTTCTCCCAAGGGAAGGCCTTGACACAACAAGCTCCATGCAAAAAAATATTGCTTGGGCTCAACATAAGTAGCCCAAACATTCTAAAATATAGAATTTCATATAGTCCTTATAAAAAATAAGTCCCAACACTGGTTGATATTAGGCACTAGAGGAAGATGAGGAGATAACCATTTATACTCCAAATGAACCTTATAATTAAGCAAAGGAGTTTCAACATGCCATCTCTAGTTTGACCACCAAGGATGTTGTGAGCACACACCAATCTTGTGCAACATAGAAAAGGGGGTGAGATCAATAACAACATCATAAGTATCTTTGTCCACATCATTCATATTGAAGGTGAATTTGAACTCATTCCATGGGATCTAATCCCTGGTATGAAGATAAAAGAAATCAACTATTGTAACAATATCCTTTTTGAAAAACTACTAAGCATGAATCCATTTCACTCGATCTAAGGGGGAACCTTAATGAAGAAACATGGGGCACCACAAAATATTCATAGAATTTATGGATAATAATTTACAAAAGCCATATCCTCTCCAATAGATCCAAGGAGTGAGTTGTTGCTATGCTTTCCATATACTTTTAATAACAAAGGAGCCAAAATGTTTAACAAAAATTGGAGCAACAATGAGAGGGAAAATCCAACCCTTTCCATGCTCTACGATTTAATGCAAGACCAGAGGAAATGAAATATCAAAACAAAAATTTCCAAGCTTTAGCTCCCCTCAAAGCCCTAACCACCCACTTAGAACATAGAGCAATACCTTCCTATATATAGTCCAAGAGATCCTTTCCACTAGATTCTCTCTAAAGATAGCAAATATCACAGGAAACTCTATGAAATCCCTTTGTTTCAAAATAATTATTCCAAATAAAATATCAAAGGAGTTTCTCAAGATTCTTATAGCAAGCCTGTGAAGGAACCCAACAAGAGGAATAGTATACATGACTAAAAAAATGCCTATAGAATATTGAGCAACTAAAAGATAACCAAAGGCTTTAGAAACAAGCAAATATAAAGGGGTAGTAATAGGACACCCTTATAAAATAGACCTAAAAAGACCCACTACTTTAGACTAAGAATTATTCAGATTGAGAATAGCAGAAGCATCTCTAAATAGAATAACAATAGTCTAAATAAAAACTAGCTCAAATCCTAAAGCTTTGAGCAAAATGAATCTCCATTCAGTGCGGTCATAAGATTTTTCAAAATAAATCTTAATAAAAAACATGTTCTGGTGTGACATCTCAGCCCATTCCATGACCTTCCATATAGCTAAAATATTATTGAGGATGTACCTTCCTTGAATAAATCCAATTTTCTCTGACATGACTATCAAAGGAAGAAGATGCCTAAGGTGAAGATCCAAAGCTTTGGAAATGATCTTGTAACTAATATTCAAAAAATTAATAGGCCTCCAATTAGTTATCAACTCTTTATCCCCTTTTTTGGGTATGAATTTTATATTTCACCTATTCATAATTGCTCCCAAAGAGCCTACTCAAAGAGCCTCAAGATAAATATTTATGTAGATTAGGACCAAATATGTCCCAAATACCCATGTAGAAATCATAGGGAAATCCTTCCATACCTAGAAATTTATCATTTTCTATTTGATAAAATGCATCCTACAGATCTATAAGGGAGAGTAGTTTATCACACCTTGCTCTTTGAGACTTAAAAACCTTAATTAGTACAACTACTATACAAGCTGCCAGTGCTTGCTCCCACTTAGGGTAATAAGCTTGAGCAACAAAAATATTAGTATAGTGCTTGTAAAAGTATCAATCATCTTAGTAAGGAAGGTAAGCCTTATTACATTGTCTTGAATGGACTTGAATTGAGTAGCTTACCTAGGAGGGCAAAGCCTTTGAAAAACTTCCTTGGTGACTCTATCACCAACTTTAAGCTAATGAATCCAAACTTTAATTTGAGCTACCCAAGCCTCATAATGTTCAAAAAGTTTAAGGTCATGCCTCAATTGGGAAATATGAGACTAAATTTCAAGATTAAATGGATAGGCCTCAAACCTGAGAGAAGCTTTGGCAAGTTCATCATGAAGAACAACATTGGAATATCTTTTGAACTATACCACCTTTTTTCCCAAAGTACAAAGCAAGATAGTTGTATGAAAAATGGCATCATTCCATCATTTTATCCAACCCAACTCTCTAGTAGTTCTAAGAACTAGATTCCAGACTCTGTAGATATGACAAACCTTGGAAGGGTTCTAAAGAAAAGAAGTATTGAAAAACAATTGTGACTTGTAGTGTCTTTGAGGTAGGGATTTCATCAGCACATTAAACATGATGGGTGAATGGTCGAAAGTAGTGATACCAGGAATGGTTTCCACAAATAGAGCTAAAATATTTATCCTATAAAATAAAAACTACACATGATATAAAAGCATGGCTCTATCCATCCTTCTCAGAATTATTGCATGGCCAACCTAGAAATTGGACCATGTATACCACAAATTTTGAGGAAAATCCTGGGGAGAAAAATAAGAATTAGATTCTAAAAAAACCAATTTGTTTTTCATTAAGTACTAGGCCTCTATTTCCCTAGTATCCCACCACATGGAAATTTTTCCTACCTTATCTATAGGATTTTCAGTCATATTAAAATATTTGCACTTAATCCAAATAGTAGGTGGTAAAGAAAAAGCACACCATTGCCAAAGTCTACAGTGTTCTTGAGTGTCATTAGAGGCATAGACATTAATAATTCCAAAAGATAGCCCACCAACCTCAAGTAAAACCCAAACTGCATGATTGAAGGGATCCACACCCCATGAGATAAAACTATATTTCCACATAGCTACCAAAGAATGACAACTCCCCCTCTACCAAGGGGATGGTCGATGGCAAAAAAAAAGAAACCTTGCCAAAGAAAAGGGCAAGTACATTGTAGAATAAAGTTAGAAATCTTAATCTCTTGAAAATAGAGAAATTCAATATTACCATAAAACCTAGAGGATAAACCAATCCCATATTATACCAAGTATTTACAGACTGGATCTTTCAGCCCTCTGACATTCCATGATAAAAAAATCTTGGAGATTGATCAAGACTCATATGTTTAGCTACATATTTAGTGTCTTTGAGGTTTGAAAGATAATCATAAATATTATTGAGAAAATACTCTTGACCTACTTTCCAAAATTTCTTCTAACACTTATTGTCTTGGTGAACCATGGAGTCTCCTTGGGGTGGGCTACGAGATCTTCGACCATTGATAGAAGCCCTTCTAGGTTCCATGAAGCTTGAATAAGACTACCCATTGATATGCAGAACTAGATAATCTAAAGACTGAGTAGGAGTAGAAGTAATAGTTTTGAAAAAGGAAGCACTAGTTAGTGGTACATTAGCAACCATCTATTAAGCCCTAGCATTAGGTGTCACCGGTTGCATGGTATAATGTTCCATCACCCTACCATACCCAACTAGCACAAAAGACACAAGGGGTTGAGGTAAGCTACTAGGATCAAATTTACGTTTTTTCCATTCTTACTCTTCATTTGTAAAACCTTCCATTCATCTTGCCCCCTTTTGGAAGTAGGGACAAAAGTAGTAGTAATAGGAGTTACAACTATCTCCTTAGATTTAATATTATCCACCATTAGAGGATAATATATATGGTTAGGTAATTGGCAATAGTATCATGTGTTAGGTAGGTTTATGTATACAACACATTGCTTGAACCTATAGTCACAAACTTGGACATCAAAAATATTTTTGAGGTCTTTAGAAATATCAAATTTAACACAAAAATACTTTTGAGAGTGAGGCATAAGATTTATCTATTTCGTAATAGACAAATTCACCAATGGGGGCCATAAGGTTTTGATAGTAAGGTCAGAGTAGCAGAGGAAAATCAAGGAATTCACCTAAATTGGAACCCACAAGGAAACATAATTAGTGACCAAATAATCCTTGGTCTAGGGCTGAAAAATCAACAAGGAGCTATGAAGAAACCAAGGCCCACGACTGAGGACTGCATTGGCCTAAGAAGGGTTAGTAATTTTTTTTTTTTTTTTTGATGAGGTTCTAGATACCATCAAACTTAATGCCATGCGAATATTTTTGGATGCAGTTCCAAAGGAGGGTCTCACCAAGGATGTGACCTAGAAAATACCCTACCAATGTATGGCTTTCTAGCCAAGAACAAGTAGTATTAAACTCACTCAATGGGATAACAACATCTAGAGGAGAAATATTACCTCATGATAAACTTTGGGAATGAACTTTTGTGGTTGCTTGTTCACCTTTAGTGCCATTGCTCCCTTATGTAGATTCAACAAAAGTTGGATCTACCTATTGAGATTTGTGCATAAAAAAAGAGGTTCAATCCATCAAATTATGAAGTAAAGTCAGAAAAAGCAGCCCTAAGAGGCATCTTGCACTCACTCCAGAGTGGAGAGGCAGTATGGCAGCAAGAACTCGAAACTCTAATTCATGTAGCTTCTCTCATGTTTTTCAAAAATTAAATTTTTGAATTTAAATCAATTTTTCAATAAATTAAATCATTTGAATATCAAATGCCTTTTGTTTTGCTTATAACTCCCACTTTAATAATCAACACATTAATAATAAAGTTATATCTCCCTAAAATAAAATCTTTCATAAATAAACATGTAACTGAAATATCTTTCAAAAAAAACTTTAATTAAAGTCTTACCTTTGACTCTTGTGTACCAAATTTGCTATAAAAATTGAACCTATTCTAGTGATCACATATCATAAATACTCTATGCAAAATCTCATGCAATAATATAATCCTGAACAATAGGAATAAAAGATCCATTACCAAAGATATTATTGGAGAAATCAGTTCATTGACAATCAATTTTTTTGTGATACTTTCAAAGTAATGATACTAAACCCTATATTATTAGCATACTTTAACCTAAATCATTTCATCATCATCAAGAACATCCAAGCTACACAATTTCATTGGAGGTGTACATCTCCTCATATATATATCCTTCTAGAATGTTTTCCAAACTTCATATTTGGTCTCAACTTACTCAAATTGTACTCTATAGTAACTTAAATCATACTATGGATTATAAATGGCATCAAATCTGCATAGGAACTTAGCTCACAAACTATTTTCTGATCTGGTGCTTCAATATCAATGAATTTTTACCTTTCTTCTCAAATCTCTACTTGAGTTTCCTTCAACATTGGATATTTCTTTTTCATAGGTGCTTACTTGGAATCATTTGAACATTGGATATTTCCTTTTTCCTTAGGTTCTTACCTAGGTTAACTTCAACGTTTGATATCGCTACCTTCAATGCTACAAATTGTCTTTCATTATTTTACTTCAAATTTCCTATTCTTTTCCTTTCAATAATCAACAACAATATTTTTCTCTTTTCCAATAATATACAAACAATAAATACATATATTAGGCAAAAAAATAAAATAAATTTACTCAATATCAAATATTTCAATATTTAAAAAATTCTACCAATTACCGACTCACACCAGGATATTTTATTGATCTTAGCTTTTAAATCTGAAACTTATCACTCAAAATATTCACACATGATTTCATGTTTAATGCTAGATTTTAGAAACTACTCAATGTAGATCTAAAACTTATCTCTATTTATACTTTAAATTTGCATCGAAGTTATTTTCATTGATGATAGAAATAGATACTACTTGAAGTAGCTTTGACAAAACCTACACAATATATCATTGATACCAATTCTAGCTTTTTAACCAGATTCAATGATACACCCCACTATCCAAGATCTTGTGTAGACTTAAATATTAGAGCAATTAATATAAATGGCCAATATTAATGAATATAACACTCATGAAAATAACAATATTATGGAATAAATGGCCAATATAAATAGCAATATGAAATATCAAAATTTACAATATAATTGCTCAAAATATTGTATACAATATTCATCAAATATTTGATATTTCTTTTTTGATTCAAATACAATACATGGAGCTCTGCCTCCATAATAAAACTTTAGAAAGGTGACTCTTGGACTATCTTGACTTTTTATCTACTAACATAACCAATAGATGCATCCTTTGCTATTCAACACATAAGAAAAACTTCTCATACCTTTTGGCTTATCATCTTACCACTTGTATACATGACTCTTGACTCTATCTATTTACATACTTTATTCTATGATACTTACACATTGTTACATGATACTTGTACACATCCTACACATGGACACGTACATTAGGGTAAATATAAACCACACACCTAAGCTATTGACTCAAAACTGATTCTAATATTTACATATTTATAATTATACCATAAGATACCATGGTGGTACGTTAACATGTATTGAATAATGTAGTATTCTTAAAAAAATTTATCACTAAAAATCTCCACCATTTTTACAAACTTAATAAAGTTTCATCTTTACTTTGCTTTAATTGATCTAAATAAATGAGGGCATTGGTTTATTATATGTCAATGATAAATTTTTGAACATATTTCTCACCTAGTTATCCAATGGTCTAAAGAGATTAGTGAGGCAACTAGTAATACTATTCTAGTGTTGAACCACCAAGAATTTATGGGAATGTTTTTAGTAATATCAATTCATTGTATGCTACACTTACATAGGTAAGCATGAAGAGTTTTAAATAACTCACATGATCACTTTAACCACCATACATAGATAACTTAGGGACATTGAAATAATGTGAAAAGGGATAATTAGGAATAATTAGGTCTAATGGTTGATTTCACATATCATCAAATGGACAAATTTGCTTCACAAATCCTTAGAGTGAATATATTTGTTGCCTCAACTATTTTACCTGGGATATAAAAATTTGAACATCAGTAGAGGTCTAACTAGTTCTAATTAATGGAGGCTGCGATGAGGGAAAATGATTTTATATATTAATTAAACAATACATTTGAGAATTTTAATTAAAAAAGGGATATGGTTGAGGAAAAAAAGGGTTTGAAAAATTGTTGAAGGGATTAGTTGGTATATTTTTAGGATCAAACATGGGTTTTGTATTGAAACTCCAAAGGTTCAATATGTCAAAATAAGTGGTGTTAGAGGTAGGAGAGATTGAATCATAGGCACATTACCCTCTTGGGTTTAAAAGTAGAGGTTGTTTAGGAAATACCAATTGAGATTTTGGTTTACTAGGAAGATTTTCCAATTAATTTTTTACTATAGTTGGGGGAGTAGAATGACTTGGAGTAGTTTTCAACAAGTCTTTATAGAAGGTAATGGGTGTTTTTTCCACATATAAATAGTTTGTTTGAAAATTCCTCTTTCTATATTGATATTAGGAGGTCTAGACCTTGAAGTATTATTATCTACATGTAAAGTCTCCTATGAAATATTTTTTGGATCAAAAGTAGATGCCATCTAAGGTTATTGAATATGTTATTAATTAAATGTCTCACCAACATGGTGAGATAACCTATATGTATGTTCTATGTTTTGTAAATTTTCATAATTTTTTAGGAAAAAGGAACAAAGTTAGCCATAGATCCAAAGACTAATTCTTTCTTTTTATTATATAGAGGGAACATATTTCCAGAGGGACGGTTGCTCCTCCTCTTCTTCATAAATGTTATTGAACACTATAAATTTTTCAATAATTATAAATAAAGGATCTATGCTGAGGCCATTTAATGCACCACACTTCTAGTTATGTATGGAGGTTGTTTAGAAATACTTGGAAAAAAGGAGTTAATTTTTTAGGTTTTGTTAATAGAGTTGATTAGAGAAGAATGAGAAAATGTTTCAAGAATACTTTTATCCAATTTTTGATAGCACTATCCCTCCTAATGAATCTCACTAGCCCTTCATTTTATACTCATCAAAAGAGATAAGCCTTAAGGTTTATAATATGCTTTACTCAAGGGGTCATTAATCTTCCCCTAGTAGGATTAAAATTTTATTATGTTCTTGTTATATTTGTTTAATATTATTTAAACTAATGAAATAAATTAGATGGTATTCAATTCAAGTGTAAAAACAATTGTTTGATTAAGGAAAAAAATTTTGGGCCAAAATGTTTCAAGACCTGTGTAGTGTTCACATCAAGTTAACTAAATATGTAGAACTATATTTGGGAATTATAGTGTCCAAGATTGTTTCCTAAATTCCATTGTTGTTTGAGCTATTTGTATAGGGAAAAGGGTTCACCAAAGTGTGTTTTATGGTATCACCCTTAGTCCTATGTTTTTTGTGTTCCATTGAGAAAACACCTACATTTTCAGAACTAGAAATTTAATGAACTAGAATTTTGAAAAGAATATTTTGAAATGCTATGCAAAGAAGATAATAATGCAATCAAATAAAGTATAAGTCCTACATGTACTTTTTATTCCATGAAAAAACTATAAGACTAAAATAGGAATTACAAGAAACTAAAAGAAAATGTCTTTATATTTTAAATTGTGGGTTCAAGATGATGCAAAATAAAAGTATAGCCTATGTGTAAACTATATGAAATTTTTGTTCAATACCTAATAATTATAAAATGATGTTCTTTTAAGATCCTTGTTTGATGTTTTAAAAGTACATGAATATTTATGACCATTTAAAATAACAATCAAGACCTTTTTATTGCTAGAAATTTAATATGAAATGAGGTTATTTGAAGGTTATAGAAGGAAAAAATATTATTTGGAGTCTAGTTCACTGCGTGAGACACATTTACCACTTGCACACTTTTTTGTTGCCTACTAACCCATGAAAAAGAAACTAAAAAATAGAAAAGAATAGATGCATTCATTTTTAAGTGGCATACATGATGCTTGGGAAGGTGTAAATCTTTTGTTTATAGTCAAGTCATTTGTTCATTTTTTACAAAATGATTCTAGACATTTTGGAAGAAGGTTAACCACATAAAAAAAAATAGTTATTGAAAAAACCAACTTGGGTGTGATGTGAAGATGTTATGATGTCCCTAGTATTAGTTGTAGATTTATTGATGCTAAAATTTGTTAGAGGGCTAAGCAAAATAAATTTAGAGTTTACAATGCAAATTCATAGCCTACCAAATTTGTGGCCTATGGCTTTTATGACCTAAAAATATAATTTTAAGGATGAAATAAAGGTATTTCATGATAGAAATAGGATGGACTGGCTAAAATAATATCATATATTTAGTATCTAATAAAAAATTAGATAGAGTGTGATCTAGATGAATTCATAGCCTATCGAGCAAATTTACAGCCTAATGAATTCATAGCCTATAACTTTTATGACCTACAAATTTATCTTAAAACAAAAAATGGAGGTATTTTGAGGTGTAAAACAGATTATTGGGTAGGTAAAATACAAAGTATTCACAAATCAATTATAAAATAAAAAAAGAATAATATTAGATGAATTTATTATCTACAACTCTTACAAGATATGAATTCATAGTAAAGTGTTGCATATATAGAGTCAGGACATAGTCTAAAAGATATTGACATAAAATGGAGATGATGAAATATTACCAACTATTACCTACAAGTCCTTCCAGGAATCTAAAAGAAAAATTTAATAATCTAGAGCAAATAATATCAGCAACAATAAAATATTTTATTATATAAACAAGTTGAGCATCAAGACAATATTTAAGTAAATGTAGTGTGATAAGGAGAGTAAAAGGAAAGAAGTAATTAAATTTTGAATTAAGAAGCACCCCCTTCCACATTTTACAATTATAATGCAAATTGTAAGGTGTGCATGCAAGGCGTGAGGATTATTGAAGATAAAAAAGTGCCTAAAAAACCTATAAAATAATGTTGTTCAATCGCTAAATATGTTTGGTAGAGTTTCATTGTGGTGAAATCACTTGTTTTGTTTTGGAGAGATATAGGTCGTCCAATTTATATAATTTTAGCACTTCTCAAGGAGAGAAGGGGGAAATATTGTGAAATCTACAAGCAATTAGAAAGAAACCAATTCCAACTAAGACAACAAGTGGAGTTGAAGAGTTGGCATGTTTTTTCTATTTGACATAGGCAAAAAGTAAACAAATTTGGAATGATTCTAGGTTGTGTGAATCCAATATAGGTTACGAAAAATATTTTCATAGATAGGCATGAAATTTGGAGTGAGAAACTTTTTATTTTGAAGAATCAAAGACAAATTTATGGCTACAAATTTGTTTAGGCTACAAGTTTTCCAATTTGACTACTAGGAGGCAAAGATTTTAAATTTTTGTCCTAGGTAAGTCTCACCACCAATGAGACAAATTCATATATTGTGAGCACATATATAAAATATGAACTTATTTTGAGGTCCTTATTACTACAATGAAGGCTAAAATATTATTTAAGCATATTGCCAAAATTGACTAGAATACTAGGAGGTGAAGGGGAGATGAAAATTGTGTGTCTACACTATATATATAAATGTTTGAGCATAATATCGAAGGAAGATGTATGGTGTAACCAAAGGATATGTATTAATAAAATTATGGTAACTATTGAACCAGATGTTGATACTACAAAACTATGTGTCTATCCAACTCACATTAAACAACTAAAGAATGATGTCAACTTTCTTGTTTACATCCCAAACAAAAAATGTAATAACATTTTATTTTATTCTATCATAGATATTTTCATTAACCTATTATAGGGAAAAATAAACCAAATTGAAAAGTCACATAAATCTATAATTTGCATTCCTTGTAAGCATAACAATATAGCAAAGGATAGGATCTAGGATTGTGTTATTAGATTCCATTCATGCAATTCCATTTTGTATAATTAGAATTATTTAATTATCCCTTCCAAGAGTAATTTAATATTAGGAAATGGGTGAGACTTAATAAAAAATATTTATTTTTGAAAAGGGACTTTTATTACTAAAAAAATAATAAATACACTAATCATAAAAAAGTGCGTGGTATGGGAGCACACCCCAAAAATTCAAAATGGGACCTTATGGCTAGAAGAAAATATTAATCCAATGATTTATCCAAAAAAATCCACAAAGAGGATAAAATATCTAAATCATAGAGAGTTACAAAAATAACTCCAATAGATGGGGGGTAGAGTCTGAAAATTGGCCATTGAATAGGGGTTGTTTTCCAAATGGTCAAGCAATGTCTACAAGTGGTTTACCTTGAGATTCACATTTTTGGATTGGTCTTGGATCTATAATAAAATATTAAAGTTTGGAATAAGTAAATAAGTCTATGGAAACATTCAAATTAGCAAATATAGAATTATTACAACCTTTCCAAATATCAAATAGATTCTATTTTCTAGAAAGTGCTAGATTTGATAAATACTTGTAGGTATGCTAGTCATATCGCCAAGGATAAATATCTATTAAGAAAATTACCTAGGTTTGAATGGCCTAAAGAAGTTTTGAATCTAGGTCCAAGCTACTTGGACTCTAGGGCAAACCAAAAATAAATATTATATGCTCTCCCAACACTCATAAAAGAAAATTTTGAGTTTTCTCACACCTAAGTGAAATAGTAATTTTCCAAGCAACAATCCTTATTTGAGTAAACACCAAGAGAAATGGGTAAATTTAGGCTCTAGAGATGCATGCTAATTAGAGGAAATATATATTGCCACTTTGTATTAAAGGACTAAAGATGCAAACAAGCATTGAGCATGGGTGTCATGGGAAAATAAAGGGAAAGCCACAAATACCCATTCATAGGTTTATAGTTTTTGAAAGGAGTATCTAGATATCACTTGCAATATTTCCACGTCACTCTAGATATCACTTGCAATATTTCCACCATTGACGAGTGCATCTATCCCAAAAATTATGTAGCATATCATAAGGGACCATTGTTTGGACAACCTAGAAGTTCTCCCTATCTTGCTCTTATAAATTGAACTAGGATTTACCTTCTGACTAGGAGAACCAATTTTTAGTATGACTAAAAGAAGGCCAAACACCATCTTAACACTTTTACAAAAAAATGAAGAGCCTTAACCCAGGGGATTTTTGCTAGAGGCTTAAACAATTTTGGATATAATTCTTAAAGATAGCTTACAATATATGATATTGTAATACACTTAAATATTCCACCAAAGAGTCAAAATAATTGACATAGTATATTACATTTAGATAACAATATTACAATATTTTTATAGTACAAGATAAAGTACATTCACATTACATTAATAACTCACATGCTATCCTTATTAATGGCTTTTAAAAATATATATTGGTATTTGATCTTCAACCATATCTTCATCTCCTCAATCTCATGGGATATATGAATATTCATATTTATCATAGGATAAATATTTGTTAGTCTTCTAATAATGACAAACATCTAATGATTACTAAATGTTAAATATTTACAAGACACCTAGACACTAAAATATTTATAAATTATTTACAAAATACTTGCACGGTACTTGTAGGATTCTAAATAATATACTAAACTATATAAACCCCTCGTATTACATTATTTGGTACACTAGAAATATTTGATTTTGGTTCTAACATTCTAACTTTGCATCTCAAACTCATTCCAGTATAACTCTAGCTCTTACCCTTTTAATTTTGGCTTGAACTTTATTCTTATAGCAATTGCTACACATTCATCTTATTTATTTATTTTATGTTTAAATGTTATTTTATTTGTAAACATAATTCTTGTAGGGCCCTTTTGATACAAAGCATCATTTAAAAATTTCTTACGGACGAATAAAATTTTCATTCACCAATTTCTTTTTAATTATCATAAAAATAACCTTGAATGACTTTAAATAATTCCCCAAGTTTGATTTTTCAAATATTTTTCCTTGCCTCCTCTTTAAAAAATTTATCATTTAAAAATGTTCCCTATGAATTATTTTTGTCCCCCTAATTATTTTACTTTCAATATTCCAATAAATTTTAGAGGTAAAAATATATTTTTACCTTATAAAATTAGATCAATAATCTATCTTCATTTTCCTTTTTCTTAAATCAATCTTCAATATCTCTATTCCTTTCTAGAAATCTCCCTTTAAATTTTCACTTTAAAGAATTACTTTTCCAAAATACACGTCATATAAAAATCACTTGAGCTTTCACTTTTAATCAAAACATTCAAAAATAAAACATCAACCTTACTATATCACCTTTTAATCAAAATTCTATTTATCACTTTAATTCATAGACCAACATTTCAATTTATCAATCTTAAAATTATACTCAACACTATATGCTCTCAATAATGTATTTACCTTGAATGCTTTTATCTTTGTTTTTAGCTCCACTCTACATGATATTGCAATGCCTAACAATATGTTGAAATTTATTCACCTAACATTATTAAATTTCCATCAACATTAGCACTATTAATGTCCTCTTTTGGACACTTGTTTCATTTTATCTACTTTCTCTTAGTAAATCTCTTGCAATTAAATATTTTTTCTTACCTTCTCCTTGGCCCTCATCTATGTTTATTGTCCGGTTTCTCTCATGTTATTCTCTTCCAACATAGCTTGCATAAGCTGCTTTTGCTTAATAGGGACTCCTCTTTTTTCTACAAGTTTCTCCTAGGAACATCATCTATTAATGGCTCTGATTTCATCCTAGCTAAACTCCTCCTTTTTTGAAATTACTCTAATGTTTATAAATGGTTTCTTCTCCTTCTTAGGGAACTTAATAGGGACTCCTCTTTTTTCTACAAGTTTCTCCTGGGAACATCATCTATTAATGGCTCTGATTTCATCCTCGCTAAACTACTCCTTTTTTGAAATTACTCCAATGTTTATAAGAAAATAAATATCACTCATAATGATGTTTATCAATGGAAATCTATTTATCATAAATGTAACTTTTTCCAAGCGTGTTTATCAACTAATTGGGCACTTACATATAGTGGTCCACTTCCAATGGAGTCTCTTCTAGAACCTCCTAACTATGGTGCTCTTATTGTATCACTTCTCACCATAGCTCTCAACTTAGATTTCTCACTAAGGTGCTCTCAATGTGGCTCTTATAATCATAGATTTTAGTGCAGATATTCTCATAATAACCCTCAGTGTAGCTCTGATATCACTATCAAAAAATAGATTAGACTTAGTAAATAATTTTGGGTATTAGATTAAAATTTATCCATCAAAATGAGTCAATATTTCCTTAGATATTTAGGAAGCCACCTAAACTTACTAAGTACAAATTTGAATCACTTTTCTCCTCTTTTTCTACCCTTCTTCATTAGCCTTTCCAAATTCACACCTAGTCCATATGAGGTGTGAATTTGGCATGTCAAATTTGATCCTTGTAAGGACAAGGTCAAAATTTGTCTTTTTGGGAATTTTTCTCTAAAAATCCCCTTCCCTTGACAACCCCTTTTGGAATCATCCCTTGCCTATGGTGAACTTTTAATTTTCCCATATTTTAGCCCTACAAAACTCTTATAGTAAAATATTAGATCCTCTATTTTTAGCAATATTGAAATCTAGAGATATTAATACATCTTAACACCATTTTGATCATAGTCTTAATGCTAACAAGTGTTTTTTTATTGTGGGAATGTTGTTTTGTTGTCTTATGTTGTGTATTAGCTCCTCTTGGTGAACAATTAGAAAGGATTTGATGGTATAATAGGTCTACCATTCACTCTCTCATTTCTACATGTTCCCTCAATCAACTAATTAGGTTTTTGTATTACATAATTAATATTTTAGAACTATTTTTTGTTGTTTTGCATCTTGTTTTTTTGGCATTTTGTGACCTAAAATATGTATCTAAACCAAATTCATTCCCTATACATACAAGGCATAAAGTTGGTAAGCCAAATTTATATCACCTCCTTACAAGACATGAATTTGGTTAATTAGGGTTTGGGGTTTAAATTCTACTCCCTAAAAACCTACTTTGATGCTTGCATTTTAGATTTCTATCACATGCATTATGTTTCCATTTCATTTCATTGTTGCATATTTATTTCATCTTATTTTTTCTTGTTACAAAGCTCAAAGATCATTTCATGTTTTAATGGTCAGCTAACAGGACCAAGGGGACTTGACTGTTGTGTCTCCAAGCTCAGTCATATAGTGGCCTAAGAAGACCCCTAAATACTAATAAATTTTTCTAGGGTTTTGAAGTTGTTTTGTAGGTCTTGAAGTTGTTTGAATATTTTGGACATAAGTTAAATCTAGGATCAACCACCGAATCAAGAAAGTGCTATGATAAATATTTAGGCTATCTCTTAAGTATATTTTCTCCATTTATATTTTAGATTTTGATTATAATAAAAAAGAAAATATTTTATTCGTATTCTAGGAATTGAAAGAGTAAAAGCATATAGTTTGCATCTAGGGTTAATCAGTTTGTGCATTCTCTTGTACCCTTGATACAAGAAATGGATTTTATTTCATGTAATTTAGAGTTATATTTCATTGAAATGAAGAATAAATCTTCATTCTAGGGTTAGCTCTTTGTTCAATTACATTATTGGTTGCCCTACATTTTTTATTCCTTTCAATTAGATCTTAGTGAGGCCAAACATAGGTGCTTGCTAAATATACACATAAAAAATTTTCACCATAGACTTGGAATGAGTCCATAAACCATTCATAATGAACCCTTTTGATCCACTAAACCCTTAGAATAGAGATTATAACACACACATGTGGTCACCTCAGCTCCTAGTGGATCCAACTAAGTATCGTATATGGTAGGGTGATTTTCCCACTTCTGCATATTTGGTGAACCTAACATGAAAACATGTATTTATTAACCACATAAGGAAATCCCTTCCTTTTGAAAAATTGAAATAAGACCATTAAATTTGTTTTCTTAGAATTAGAGAATATTAAAAACATCTTAAAAATCCCTTTGTGTGTATTTTACTTGTTTGTACATTCCTAATTTTTCTCCTCTATCCTTTTTCTTTATCCTATGGTTCTTGTCCTTAGGAGTAAGTTAAGGCTTTTAGAATATGGTGAGATTTTTTAATAAGATGACCAAATTGATAGGGAGAATCCTAATCTAGAAGATAAATAAAATGTAGAAACTGTTAATGACCTTGATCCTATTGAGGGGTCTAATATACACCTCACCTTTAAATTATTTGATCATATCTAGAATTTATTTAAGATTCATAGAGATGCCTTGAATAAGGTTATGGTGAAGAGGCCCAACTTGAAGAGGCTGGGGCATCTCATCATCAAATCATTTTTCCTCAAAATATTCATACAAATTCTTTGTTTGAATCATTGCATCATGTTAATCCATTTCATAAATTGACATATTGTAACTATTGTAACCACCAATGTTGGAGGAATTCCACAAGCTCCTCCAATTAGTAGTGCATCTCAAAATTATGCTCAATTTACTCCTCATTTTTCTAATCTCAACATTCATTATTTAGTCCTGCCAAATGTTAGTTATCCTCCTCAACAAGATACCACATTTTTATAACAATGTTAATGCCTCCAACATTAGCCAAGTTACCTTGTAATATCCTACCTATAACCCTCCCCTAGGGAATATAGGGGTATTTCACAACAACAATCCTGATATGCAAATCTTGACAAGTGTCATGAAACAATTGGTTTCATGAATGGATATGATTCAACATTTAAGTTTCACCTAAAACTATAAGTAATTGTGCAATCAACCCTTAGAACCTATCATCAAATCTAGGTCCTACCCTAAGCATTTTCCAATGCTGATTTTACCTATTTATAAGGGAACAAAGGACCCAATTGAGCATTTAAGGATTTTTAGGATAACATGCCATGATATTATATATGATGAAAATTTATTTCTAGAGACGTTCCCTAAGAGCCTTGGTGGTATGGAATTAGAATGGTAATATCAACTACCTAATCATTCTTTGAGGAATTTTGACAAGACAAGAAAGTTGTTTGTTAAATAATTTAGAGTATATGTTCATAAAAATGTTTATCTGTTAAAGCAAGGTAAAGATGAAATTTTTTCAAAATTTATCTCGTTGGAGAAGTTTAGTTGGATGGTTGAGATACACTTTACCTCGTTGAGACATGCTAGATATATTTACTAAAAATTTACAAGAGTAGATATTATATGAATTAGAAACAACGAACATTACATCCTTTGAAAAAGCAATAGATCTACCAAGAAGGGTAGAGAAATATCTTATTCAAAGAGGTCACTTTAAGCAAAGGAAAGAAGAATATAGGACCACATAAAACTAGTATAAGAACATGCATGGTGTTGACGATGGGATAATAGATGGTAGACATGTCAACCATGTTTATAACACCTTGTAAAATATGGTACTTATCAAACATAAAAAACCCCCACCAAGGAATTTTACTAGACTCAACCAACCTATTTTTCGGTCCCAAAATAACTCTTGGAAACTAACATGATTGAGTTGCCTCCCACAAGGCAAACCTATACCATGGGTGATTGGCATAAGATTGGTCAACATTATGAGTATCAAAGAGTCAATGGGAACATGTGAAATTCATGTAAGAGGTTGAAACATGTGGTTTAGGACTTAATTGATGTAGATAATTTTTTTTTATAGAGGGTTTCAAACCGACTCCAACAAAAAATCAGCTACCTACACAACAAACACCCACAACTAATCAAGACATGGGGTTTTTCGAAAATCCCCTACCTAATCATGAGCAATAGGTAGCTAATAAAGTGTCATATTGAAATTTGCCACCTCTCTATAACAATATGGTTAGTATGAAAGTGGTAACTACAACACGACAAGATCAAGGTCAACAAAATCAACAATCCTAGTAGGAGACAACTTCTAAATACAACCAACCTTCTAAACCACCCTTAGTTTTGAAGAGTACACAAAAAGGGATCACATGAATAGAAAACTCACCCTTAGTATTGAAGCCACAACCTAAAGTCTCCTTCAACATTCAATTGTTGTTAGCTATTAACCCAACCGATATTTTCCTCTTAGAGCTTTTACAAACTTCTTGAGTTCATAGGGAAGCCTTGTTGAAGTTTATAACTCAACATTTTGTTTCTCAAGATATTTCACCTAGTGATATAGCTAGTATTATAGGTTCCAATGGGATACATTACATAACATTTTTAGATGATGATATTCCTTAGATTTATCAGGGGATTATTCCATCTACATCATCGCATATATTGGGTAAATATTTATCAAGCAAATTTGGACAGATAACAGGTCCTTCCTCATTCTATGGTTTTTTTTAATTTTCTAAAAAAATATTATATTAAAAGAGGAAGATTTAATTAAATAGGATTTCATCTTCAATGCTTTCAACAATGAGTCTCAAGTGACCTATGGCATTGCATCACTCCCCCTTAGGGTTAGACCTAAGATATTAGATACCTTGTTTTATGTGGTATATTTCCCTACATATTTTAATCTTCTTCTTGGATGTCATTGGATTCATATGATGAGGGTTCTCCATTCTACTCTTCGTCAATGTTTGCATTAGTTCAAATTCAAGAATCAAATTATCACCATTCTAGGTGACCCTCATTCATTCCAATATTATTTGATGGTTGAGAAAGGTCAATTTAGTCCCAATTTATGTCCATTAGTTTCCTCATCTCACATCACCAAGCAACTTAAAAATTTAAACATAAGTGAGGAACCGATAATCAATGTTTCACCACAAGATCTATTCAATCCTTTTCTCCAAGAACCTCTTCTAGATTTAGCCAAGCTTCCACCTTCACCTTGAACTATGGGTTTTTCTCATAGGAAGGATGAATTTGTACACATTGGCACATGTACCTTTGTCTACGTAGGCATGTCTATAAAAGAAAATATTCATGGTAGCGACCCTCCTCCTATAGGGCGGTATTTTACCCATTTTTATCTATCCAATGATTGTCTACTTCCTAAGTAGATCCTGTCTAGTATGGGATATGTAGGGATATTTTTGGGGCCATAATATAAAGGTATTCAAGACACATTGGAAGTTATGCTTTGGCTTGGAAGATGTGGCATAGGTTACATCCTTGACAATAACCACCTCTTACCAATGGATGATGATCAAGTTATTACCTTTGCTAAATTTATGGATCATCATGGCTTAGAATGGACTAGTGAGCATGTGGGACCATATTATCCCTCAAACATATTGTTTAACAATATGATAACCTTAGTTCCACATTAGACTCCTTTAGTAATTGCTTTTGACAATGACACCCCTTTCAAGAACAAGAATATCCATAAGCTTTATGCTAAGTATAATATTTAGGACAAGTGGTCAACTTCATATTATCCTTAGGGTAATGATGAAGCAGAAGCATATGATAAATATTTAGTCAATATCCCTAAGAAGGTGATTAGTAAGATTTTTTTAGACTAGAATATCCAACTTTAACCTACATTATGGGCCTATCTCACTAATGTATGAAATCCTACAGGTGCATATCTATATATCCTAATCTATATGCTTGAGACCATTTTTTATTCAAGCTAGAGGTTCCTTCATTTGTGCAGTGTGTTGCATGATGCTTCAATCGATGATGTTGTAGACACTAAAATCACATGAATCCAATTAGACGACCAAGGCATTGTCTAATTTGACACCATATGGCCCCTTGGGCAACCATTAGATGTTACATAGTGGTCCTAGCCACTTTTGGGAGGTCCTACCCCACTTTCAAGAAGTTTTGGACCATGTAGGCATGGCCATCCCACCCTGGGACAACCATAGTTTATGGCTATCACACCCAAGGATGGCCACTAGTAGCCATACCTAGGCGGGATGACCATGGCCTTTGACCCTCAAAAAGTTAAAATTGGGATAAATGGCACCCAAAAACTACCATTATCCCACCTATTAAAGCATGCTAGTGAGAGGGCACATAACTCTCATGACACATTGTAGATTGGAGGCCAAAAGGGAGATTCCTTCCCCCTCCAATGGATGGTGACATTTGGAACAAATGGCGACCCTTGCCTCTCATGGCCTCACATGCCCATTTTCCCATATGCCCTCTTAGGCTATAAAGTGGATCAATTCCACCAAAATTTAGAGAGTATTATTTGCATATTTCACCACGGAGTGCTACCAAGATTTTCCCCCATTTTATTGTGCATTTTCCCTTGAGATGTCCATCAAGTGAAGGAGGTTATCAAGTGATTACAAAACACACAATCTGCTTATAAAATGATCCATTTGAGTGAATCCTATCCCTAAATTTGTTGATAATACCCCTAAGAGTGTTTTAGACCAATTCCTATAGGAATTGGTGGCAAATACCATCTGATTTGGTGGCCATCCCACCTTAGTGTGATCTCTAAATTGTGATAGTCCTAACCGTCACACATTTTTGTTCAAATTTTGTCCAATTTGGAGTTGTTTTGAATTAGTTATCATGATTTTTGTGTTTTATAGTCCTAAATGCCCGACCCTATGATGATCACAAATTGGAGCATAATTTCTTTATTTTTTTTGCACAAATATTTTCTAGACCATATTACATGCTCTCTATTCAGATTTGGTGCAATTTGGAGTTGTATTGATTTTGTTATCATATTTTTGGGAGTTGCAAGTCTGAATGCCACACCCCAGGATGACCACAAATCTAGGCACAATTACTTTATTGTTTTTTATTAGATCAGTCACTGAGCACATAATATGCCTAGATATCACTTTTAGTAGCATTTGGAGCAATTTTGAATAGTCTATTGCACTTTTCCTCTTTCAAGCTTATTAATGCATGCACCTTCACGATTTTGTCTTAATCCGCACATGCTTTTAATCAATTGAAGTTTCTTGTGTACATACCAAGGTATCATAGTACATGAGGAAGGACCAACAAGCAAGAACAATGATAGAACACTTTATGATGGCATCGGGAGCCCGCTCCCATCAATTATGAGTGCGAGGAAGACATTGGAAGTGTGCCTTGGATTCTTGGAAGGATTTGATCCTTTGATTTTGATGCAGGAGCATCCAGGGCAGCACAACAATCTTGCATCACCGAAAAGAAAAACAAAAAAAGTTTGAAGTTTGCAAATTTTTCTAAGTATAAAAATGGTCGCGATATCGCGACACAAATGTCGTCGCGATATCGCGACGTATTTTAGAACCGTGGCAAGCGCAAATAATGGTCGCGATATCGCGACATCAAAGTTGTCGCGATATCGCGACACTTTGGCAGCCAAAGTCAAAAGCCACAAAAGTGTCGCGATATCGCGACACTTTGGCAACCAAAGTCAAAAGCCACAAAAGTGTCGCGATATCGCGACACTTTGGCAACCAAAGCCAAAAGCCACAGAAGTGTCACGATATCGCGACACTTTGGCAGACAAAGCCAAAAGCCAAAGAAGTGTCGCGATATCGCGACACTTTGGCAAGCAAAGCCAAAAGTCGAAGAAGTGTCGCGATATCGCGACACCTTGGAGAAAGAGGACCAAAAGCAGAAAAGTGTCGCGATATCGCGACACATTGGAGAAAAGAGAACCAAAAGCGAGAAAAACGTCGCGATATCGCGACACATTGGAGAAGGAGAGCCTAGGGCAGAAAAGTGTCACGAAATCGTGACATGTCGCGTTTTCGCGACCTGGCTAAGAAGGAGAAGACGGGTTTTTCGTGGACTATTACAGAACGACAGGTGGCGATTCCAGAAGCCATTAAGGCAGTTCCAAGTGGCAGTTCCAGAGGCCGTTAAGGTCGTTCCATGTGGCAGTTCCAGAAGCCGTTAAGATGGTTATGAACGGCGGTTGCAGCAAGAAGCCTGGATTATAAAAGGGGATTTTTTTGAAGGATTCGAGAGGCTGGAAAGACGTAGATTGAGACGACATTGTATTTCTCTTTTGTACTTTGTAATCTTTCCATGTTCTCTGAATAAAATTGAGTTTTCTCTTGTTTTGTTAAATCTTGGCTCCCCATCAAGTGGTATCAGAGCGGCAAGGTTCGAGTGTGTGAGCGGAGCGTCGAACGTGAGGCGGCTCGCACCGGGATGCGGGGTTACGGGTTCTGAGAAGCTGTGAAGCGAGAATGCCACCGCGAAGAAATCATGGTCTTTGGAAGGAACGTGGTTCCTGAAGGAGACTTACGAGCATTACAGAGGCAAGTGTTGGCCTTGCAGGAAGAATTGCATAGAGGAGTAGAGCCGAGAGGAGAAGACCACAGCGATGATGACGGAGTTGAAGACCCGTCTGAAGAAGAAGAGGAAGCAATGAGTGCCGCAGAATCGAGAATGATTAAAGCTATTTCTCAGATTGGGAAAAGGCCGAAGCTAGATGTATCCACATATTCTAGAAATTTAAATCCAGAAGAATTAATCGACTGGATTAATGACATGGAGGAATATTTCGAATATGAGGAAGTTGAAGATCCAAATCGAATTAAATTTGCCAGAACAAAATTGAAAGGCCATGCTGGCATATGGTGGAAAGGAGTGCAACTGGAAAGAAACCGGAGAGGAAAAGAAAAGATCACCAGGTGGGATCGAATGGTGGAAAAAACTGAAACGGCAATTTATTCTGGCAGATTACGAATTAGATCTGCTGAGAAAAATGCGAGTTTGCGCCGATCCAACAAATCCGTTAAAGAATATACGAGAAGAATTCTTTAAAATTTCTATCGAGAACCGGCCATACGAGAAGCAAATAAAGAAAGAGTATCCCGTTACATTAATGGGTTGAGAACCGGCATGCAAGAAGAATTGAGTCTGGTTCGAATGAACAGCATTGAAGATGCTTACCAGTTTGCTCTGAAAGTGGAAGAGAAACTGAACCGCAGATTTGATAGCAAGCAAAGAGGAAGAGGTCGTGGTGGAAGAACTGGTGGAAGAACCAGTGGAATTAAATATGATGATCAAAAATAGAATGGTGAAACCAGCAATCGCCAGGAACAGAAGGAGGAGAATGCTTACCGACCCCGTAATCAGAACAATGATTATCAAAGGGGACGAGGTAGAGGTGGACGTGGATATGGCAGAGGCAGATTTCGTGGAACCTATTTCAATTGCGGAGAAGAAGGGCATCGATCATATGAGTGTCCCAAACACCAAGAAACACCAAACAGAAGGCCTGAAGGTAATGCCAGAGCTGCGGTTGTTGAGGATGGTGTTGAATCCGAGCACTCTGAAGAAGCAGAGCATGGAGAAGTGATGATCACAAGGAGAACTTTGTTGAATGAAGAGAAGGAACCAGATCAACGAAAAAGCCTGTTTCGCACGAGGTGCAAATGTTCAGGTAAAATCTGTAATATTATTATTGATAATGGTAGTACAGATAATTTGGTTTTTGAGGAAATGGTAGCTAAGTTAAAGCTAGAAAGAAGACAACACCCGCATCCATACCGGATTGCGTGGTTGCAGAAGGATCATAGAGCATTGGTCAGTGAACAATGCTTGGTCAAGTTTCAAATTGGAAGATACCGGGATGAGGTCCTGTGTGATATTTTGTCGATGGATGCTTGCCATTTGTTGCTTGGAAGACCATGGCAATTTGATAGACGTGCAGCGCATGATGGACATGCAAATACCTATTCCCTGACAAAATACGGAGTACGCCACAAACTGAAGCCATTGAAGGAGGTTGAGGAAAAGGTATGCAATAATGCTAGAATTTGTTTAGTAGATGGCAAAAAAATTTTGGATGGTTTAAAGAGGGATTCAATGTGTTATGCATTAATTCCTACTATAAAAGAGAAGATACTACTAACATTCCAGCAAAAGTTGAACATCTGTTAGCAGAATTTCTTGATATTATATCAGACAATGTGCCTGAGGGTTTGCCGCCAATGAGGAAGATTAGTCATCAGATTGACTTAATGCCAGGATCTAGCTTACCCAACAAGGCAGCCCATAGAATGTCTCCTGTTGAGAATGAAGAGTTGAACCGACAAGTTCAGGAATTATTGAGGAAGGGTTTGATTCGAGCAAGTTTGAGCCCTTGTGCAGTGCCAGCAGTACTTGCACCAAAGAAGAATGGCGAATGGCGAATGTGCACTGATTCCCGAGCCATTAATAAAATTACTATTAAATATCGCTTTCCATTACCCAGAATGGATGATATAATGGATTGCTTGAGTGGAGCTAAATACTTCACTAAGATTGATTTGAAGAGCGGATATCATCAGATACGTGTTAGAGAGGGTGATGAATGGAAGACAACCTTTAAAACCAGAGAGGGTTTGTATGAGTGGTTAGTTATGCCATTTGGATTGACTAATGCACCCAGTACATTTATGAGGCTGATGAATGAAGTATTGCGTGACTTCCTAGAAAATTTCGTGATAGTGTATCTGGATGATATTCTGATTTTTAGTAAAACATTGGATGAACATTTGTTGCATGTTCGGACAGTTTTTGAAAAACTACGTGAGGAGCAGTTATTGATAAATATACGAAGTGCGGTTTTGTACGAGAAAGAGTTGATATACACAGGATTTGTCATCTCGAGAGGAGGGTCTGAAAATGGATCCTGAGAAAGTGAAGGCTATCATTGAATGGCCTGCTCCAAGGAATGTAAACAGAGGTAAGATCATTTCACGGTCTTGCAAGTTTCTATAGAAAGTTTATTAGAGACTTTAGCAGTATTTGTGCACCCCTAACAGAAACTATGAGAGGGGATAAGAGAGAATTTAAGTGGACTTCCAAGGCAGATACCAGCATGAACATATTGAAGAAGAAAGTGACAGAACAGCCCATTATGGCACTTCCAGATTTTAATAAAGTGTTTCAGGTTGACTGTGATGCCAGTGGCAGTGCCATTGGAGCTGTGTTGAGTCAAGAAGGTAAACCTGTTGCATACTTTAGTGAAAAATTGAATGATGCTAGAAAGAAATACTCTGTTTATGATCAAGAATTCTATGCTATAATTCGAGGCTCTTAAGAAATGGAGACATTATTTGCTAACCAAAGAGTTTGTTTTATATACTGACCATCAAGCTTTGCAGTATATAAATAGTCAAGGTAAACTTAACCAACGGCATTTGAAGTGGGTTGAATTCCTGCAGAGTTATACCTTTGTACTAAAGCATAGAAGTGGCAAATCTAATAGAGTTGCAGATGCCTTGAGTAGAAGGCATAATTTGTTGATAGAAATGAGAGTGCAGGTTGTTGGGTTTGATGAACTCAAGAGTTTATACCCAGTAGATCCAGATTTTGCAGAGGCATGGACAGCATGTGTGTCTCCTACTACTATGGATCGCACTAAGTGGTTGGATTTCATGATCCAAGATGGGATGCTATTTTGGCAGAATCAGTTGTGCATTCCACGAAGTTCCATGAGGGAAAATTTGATCAAAGAGAAACATAGCGGAGGACTAGCAGGGCATTTTGGTCGAGATAAGACCATTGCTCTTGTTAGTGAGAATTACCATTGGCCACAGTTGCGGCAAGATGTGACCAGATTTGTGCGGGGTTGCGAGTGTGCCGGATGGCAAAAGGTGTCGACCAGAATACAGGAATGTACCGGCCATTGCCTGTACCAGAGAGACCATGGGAGGACATCGGCATGGATTTTGTTCTTGGTACGCCAAGAACACAACGTGGAAATGATGCCATTTTTGTTGTTGTTGATAGGTTTTCAAAAATGGCCCATTTTATTCCATGTCGAGAAGACAAGTGATGCGGTTCACATTGCCGGCTTGTTCTTCAAGGAGGTAGTCCGACTTCATGGTCTACCCCAAAGCATTGTCTCGGACAGAGATACCAAATTTGTGGGGTATTTCTGGAGAACCTTATGGAAGAAGCTAAAAATAGACTTGAAATTCAGTTCTGCATACCATCCGTAGACTGATGGACAGACCGAAGTAGTCAACAGAAGTCTGGGTAATCTTCTACGCTGTCTAGTAGGAGATAAACCCAAGGGATGGGACCTGATTTTACCACAGGCAGAGTTTGCTTACAACAATTCTGTCAATCGTAGTACTGGTAAATCACCATTCCAGATTGTGCATGGGTACAGCCCGAGAAACACTTCGAGTTAAGACCGATGGATAAAGCGAGACAAGTGCAGTGCTGAAGCTGAAGACTTTGCAGCACACATGAAGACTTTACATGAAGAGGTACAACGGCATATCAGTCAAATGAATGCTACTTACAAAGCTCGAGCAGATCAGAAGCGGCGTTTCAAAGAATTCCAGGTGGGGGATGAAGTCATGGTTCATTTGCGTAAGGAACGTTTTCCTCGCAAAACATACAATAAGTTGAAGATGAAGAAGTTTGGACCATGCCGGATCATAGGAGAGGGGGGGGAGGGCGAGGGTGTGGGGGTGATTTTTCCCTCTTCTTTTGGGGGGGGGGGAAGTTGTAGTGAACCACCCAGTCCGGATCTATGGAACATTCCTGCATCCACTCCAGAAAAAGAAGAAATTGAAGACATACTCGACACTCGTGAAGGCAGAAGTACCCGAAACAGGCAATATTCGGAGTATTTGGTCAAATGGAAGAACCGACCTGTCGAAGATGCCACATGGTTGTCCAAATCAGAGGTTGATCATTTGGGTTTTCCTCTGACAGCCCAGAAGTGAGGATCACTTCTAAAAATCTACCCCGGGTGTCTGATGCAGGAGCATCCAAGGCAGCACAACAATCTTGCATCATCGAAAAGAAAAACAAAAAAAGTTTGAAGTTTGCAAATTTTTCTAAGTATAAAAATGGTCGCGATATCGCGACACAAATGTCGTCACGATATCGCGACGTATTTTAGAACCATGGCAAGCACAAATAATGGTCGCGATATCACGACATCAAAGTTGTCGCGATATCGCGACACTTTGGCAGCCAAAGTCAAAAGCCACAAAAGTGTCGCGATATCGCGACACTTTGGCAGCCGAAGTCAAAAGCCACAGAAGTGTCACGATATCGTGACACTTTGGCAGCCAAAGCCAAAAGCCACAGAAGTGTCGCGATATCGCGACACTTTGGCAGCCAAAGCCAAAAGCCAAAGAAGTGTCGCGATATCGCGACACTTTGGCAAGCAAAGCCAAAAGTCGAAGAAGTGTCGCGATATCACGACACCTTGGAGAAAGAGGACCAAAAGCAGAAAAGTGTCACGATATCACGACACATTGGAGAAAGAGGACCAAAAGCAGAAAAACATCGTGATATCGCGACACATTGGAGAAGGAGAGCCTAGGGCAGAAAAGTGTCGTGAAATCGTGACATGTCACGTTTTCACGACCTGGCTAAGAAGGAGAAGACGGGTTTTTCGTGGACTGTTGCAGAACGACAGGTGGCGATTCCAGAAGCCGTTAAGGCAGTTCCAAGTGGCAGTTCCAGAGGCCATTAAGGTCGTTCCATGTGGCAGTTCCAGAAGCCGTTAAGACGGTTACGAACGGCGGTTGCAGCAAGAAGCCTGGATTATAAAAGGGGATTTTTTGAAGGATTCGAGAGGCTGGAAAGACGTAGATGGAGACTACATTGTATTTCCCTTCTGTACTTTGTAATCTTTCCATGTTCTCTGAATAAAATTGAGTTTTCTCTTGTTGTTAAATCTTGGCTCCCCATTAGATTTATATATTGAGTGTATAAATTGAGGGCCCTCAAGGGGACACTTTATAACTGCTTAATTGAAATTTATATCAATATAAGGAGAACCACCCATTTATTATATATACTTGTCATTTTATGCATGTTTGAAATGTCACTTTGGTAGTGCTTAGAATTAAGTAGAACAATAGATGCATCTCATTTACCCTTTACTAGGTGAACTATTTTTCTACTCTATAGTGATGATCATGGATGTTATAGGTACTAGTCATTCTAGCCTAAAATAGCCCCTGATTTCCTAATTAGAACACCCAAGGACAACCACAACAACTATCCCAGGTAGGTATGGCTCCCAAATTTGCATCCATCCCACCCTAGGATGACCACAAAATAGAGGGTTTTCTACTCATATTTCCAAAAATAGCAGGGTCTTAGGCTATCAAGGTAAGTGCCTAAACCTTCACTTTGCATTTTTACTGCTCAAAATTGCTTAGATTTGATTTTTATTGCCTCCCTTGTTTGCTTGAAAGGTAGATTTCACTTTTATACAATCGCAAAAACAACAAAAAAAGGGAAGAAAAAATAGAAAATAAATAAGTAGAGATGCACTTGTACGGCTTGCTTGCTTGTAGCCTACCTAAATGGTAGGTTATCATTTAGGACATAAATTTTGTAGGTTCACCTTTTATTTAACATTTCTAAAAGTGAAACATCCTTTTCATGCATTTAGTTAAGATTCATTGAGTGCTCCATGGTTTTAATTTCTTTAAGCATAAAAGGAACCACACACACCATGTTCCATCTAAACATTAGTGAGTTGGATTTCATCACCAACCACTAATAGATACCAATGATGCTAGGTTTCATCTCCACCCATTGAATCAAATCCTACAAACGCTATTTTTGGCGAAGTTCGGCTCCAAGATCTATCATAGCTTGTGGAATATAGCACATATTTCTCTTAAAAGAGGTATATCACTGACTACGGGTGAACTAGGTGAGGATTGGTAGGACCTATACTCCTTGATAGGTTATGGGCTTCATATCCATACTTTGGTGGGTTTATGTGACAAAAATTTGATTGCCATTGTTGAGTACGAGCATATACAGGTAAAATCTATTTAACAAAATAATATCATCCAATAAGATAAAAACACGTGACACAAGGTATTATTTGCAAAAAACAAATCAAAACACACAAAAAAACTTTAGGGAATACACATAAATCTTTAAAAAAGATAAACACCTACATTATTGTGTGGTTCCATTCTTGTATGTTGCATTACTAAAATTTATAAATGAGATAATCACCTAGGGTTTGGTAGGGATAGAAATGTTGTGCACCCACAACCAAGCCCATTTAAGGGTGGACGCTACAGAGAGTAGACAAAGAGACATGAGTCATATTCTATTTAGACCTAAGGACATGGTCATACCTCCTTGGTGGCCTCCAATCACCCAAGTCCTAGAATAGCCAGTCAAGAACTCCAACAACAATGGAGGCCTATGTGGGACACCCATATAGGTTTTGATCCTAATTCACATGCCTTCCTCCAAGAATGGAAACCGTACAATGAGGCACTACTATATAGAGAAATACCATGCATTCGTGTGTCTACTAGGTCTACCACACCCACCTACAAGAATTAGAAAGAGTACACACATTGCGTAAGACCAAATGATCAAACTTCATCATTAAACCACCCTACTAGGTTAAAACAACATAATTACCAAGATGAATATGATACTCATCCCTCGGGGTGTGAAAACTTAGCCCTTCCCTTCCTCATCAATGAAGGAAGGCATGAGGAAGTACTTGATTATCCTCAAGTCCATTATGCTATGCAAGCACAATGTGCCTCTGTGCTAGATGAGTACAAAGATCACTTATCTAGTCTTGAACCTCAAGTGAATGTGACTACCCTCTATTGAGAGAAGCTCGTGATTGATATTTTATATTGTCCTAAACAAGATAGGCATCAGGATGATGCTACTAGGGCTCCTAGGCCCTACATGGTACAGCAGATAAATCAAGCAATTTTAAGATATGTTGAACACCAAGCACAATTCAAGCAGCTTCGGTAGGAAAAAGAATTCTTGGAATACTTGCATCAATTAGAGAAAGAAATAATTGAACAAAAAACCAACGAGCTATTCCAAAAGACCTTACATGAGAGGGTTCCTACCCAAAGTACCCATAGATAAGAGGTCCATCAGAGGAAACCTACTTTAATTCAATATATGCCTCCTAGGCCTAACCCAATGTTGCCTCCTTGACCTCCTAGGCTGAATCGGGACTTGCCTCCCAGGACAAACATAGAGTGTCTTCCGTAGGTAGTTACCCCTCCTTATAGGCAAGCTTAGGATATACCTTATGAGGCCTACACCGAGCATGAACTAGAAGTAGAATATCTTGAAGCACCTTATGGAGGTAGGGTGAATGACATTCAATCACCTCATAATAGGAATGATGTTCCTTACCTCCTGTGTAGGGTCAAAGTAAAGAAGAGGAGATCAAATCCTATGATGCGTACATAACATTGCTAGAACAGTTAGAATCGATAGAGAACAAGACCTTTGGATCTGGGGCTTAGAATCCCACTTTGTATCAGATTCATAGTCAGTCGCTTCACCCATTAGTACCTTCCTATACCTATCCAGAGCATTTCAATATGCCTAATATAGATACATTTAAAGGATACAAATATGCATAGGAGCATATCACTAGATTTTTGAATCATTGCTTTTGCATTCAAGAAAATGATGCCTTACTTTTGAGGATATTTCTACTTACTCTTTATGGCCTTGCCATAGAGTGGTACAACCAAATCCTAAAGTATAGTGTCTATAACTATGAGCAGTTCACTGATGCATTCCTAGAGCACTTCACCTTCAACAACAAGTGGAAGGCGACTTTAGCTAACCTCATAGGTTTAAAACAATTTGGTGATGAGTCGATCACAAACTTTGGTAATAGGTGGTGAACACTACTTTCCAAGATGCCATGCTTACTCCTCATGATAGAGTTGACTCAAATATTTTCTAAGAGCTACTTGAAGCCAATATCCTTGTTGCTGCAACTCCAAAATTATCTAACTCTCGAATATGCTCTAGAAAAAGCTATAATAATTGAAGACATTAAAATTCAATAGGTAGAAATTGTGAAACCTTGCAAGAAGGAATGGACTAAGAATGCCAAGAACAATATGGCACAACCAAAGTCGATATTAGTCAACCATATTTCCATTGGTATTCCAAGGCATGTGCAACCAACACCACCTCAGAAGCCAAATTATTAGGCCACACCAAGAAACTACAACAAGGACAATCAAATAAACCAAGGAAAAAACCAACAATATTTCCCTATATGATAATTTATGCTCATTTCTGAATCCATGGACTCTTTATTTGAGTGCCTTTGTGCAGCCAAGGCAATTACTCTACCTAAGAGTCAACCTATTGATCCAAATGTATCAAAGGCCAAAGGATATCATGAAGACCTATATTGCAAGTATCATAGGCAAAATGGGTATGACCTACAGATGTGCTATAAGTTCAAACACCTAGTATAGGATATGATTGATAGGAACGACCTTCAGGTCGATAATCCTATTGTGCCAAAAAATCAACAAATGGATATTTTTAGACCCATTGCCTACCCATGAGGAGTGGGTAAATCCAGTACCATAAGTGAATGAGGTCCATAAGGTAACCCCTAAACAAGGTTTCATTGGTATGGTCAAAATTATGACAAAGAAAAAGCGTTACCCAAGTCCAGTCACACCACCTACGACTTCAAGCAACATTTATTCAATGTCAAAGCCTTTGCAACCTCCAGTGCAAAAAATTCCACCTTGGTTGGTGGTCATGATAAAGAGCAAGATTTATCAGAGCCTGCAAACAACATCATAGCAAATTTCCATCTATGAGCTCATTTAGAAATCCCCACCTCATCAAGAATATCTCATGGAAATCCTCAAGTCGATTGAGCTACAGCCCCAAGAGTCTAACTCCTTCAACAATTTCATGGGGTATGTTCATCAATGCACCGAACCAATGATCACCTTTTGCAAGGATGAAATTAAGCTGGTACTAAATGACATGGTGGATCCTCCTTTGGACATCATCACATGTGTAAATGAAACACCCTATAAGAGAGTTCTAATTGATATTGGTTCCTCCAACAACATCATCACCACAATTGCTCTCAAATATCTGGGACTTTCAACATCCCATATTGTTGCATCCACCTATACTCTCCAATAATTTACTGATGCTATATGCTCAATGGTTGGTACCATAGTCTTGCCCATTCAGGTGGGATAAAAGACCATACCAATGTTGTGCCACATATTGAAGGGTGAAATGACCTATAATATCTTGTTGGGTAGACCTTGGATTAGAGACATGAAGTGTGTACCATCCATCACTCACTAATTTTTGAAGCACACATATGAAGGGAAAGTACATGTTGTCTCTACAGACCTTGAGCTATTCAAATATTGTAATGTGGTGCAGGAAATCCTTGAGTCAAACTTGTCATTAATTCATGTGGACTTTTAATTGAATATGTCCAGCCAAGGTCTGACTCCTTCACTACCACCTTCTCTTAATCCATCACCTCATTTTGCCATACCATCCTCATCATTGAAACCCACAGATATACCTTCATCATCATCAAATCCTCTATAGAGAAATATGGGGAAAAGTCCTATTTAAGAGATCCCCCCAACCATATCCACCATCTCCACAGAAGAGATTCTTGGTACAACATATGAGGAACCACCTGGTGAGGCAAATATCAAATCAACTCAAGTCTTGATCCCATATCCTCCATATTTTCTGCCATAATTTATAGTTCATCTAGCTTTCTTGGTTTAGGAGAATACCTGGTAAGGAACATCACAACAACTTCTACCATTAAGACAGTGTAAAACATAAGTTGACCTCATCTTAACATAGACACTATCGTGCCCCTAGGATCACCCTCAAATCAAACGAATTTCATT
The DNA here is from genome assembly GCA_028583015.1 of Wollemia nobilis. Lineage (NCBI taxonomy): Eukaryota > Viridiplantae > Streptophyta > Pinopsida > Araucariales > Araucariaceae > Wollemia > Wollemia nobilis. The sequence continues at coordinate 12,077,401 of JAQPPZ010016436.1, read as the reverse complement.
TATTGGGTCTAAACCATGGCATATAATCATATCAATAGTAGGAAGAGGATGAAGTGCCATTTTCTAAGGATATTAACTACATCTCCAATTCTGAATTTACCATGAGATATCTTCATCTCTGCAACTATCATGGCTATGGTTTGGGCTTGTATGAGTAAGGCAATCACATTCCTTACCAGCTATAGTATCAAATATCATATGGTAAGTCTATTTTAGGATACAACATGCCCGTATCTCTCGATGTCCTCACTGATAGTTTAGAGTGCATGATCCTAAAATATAGGTATGAGCTTGCGTGTGATCCCTAGGCCAACCCTAAATGAGCCTATTCGCTGGAGGACTGCTTCCATGCACCCATGAGAGATCAAGAGATATCTTGCGATGTCACCCAATCCTAAAAAAGAGGTGAAATTTTGCATACCCTTCCACATGACAGTGAGGAAGAATATCAAGGGTCTTTATATGAATGGACATTTGATGATGAGTCAAATTACGAAGTGGCATTTATCGACTCTTCTAGTTTGCGCATCAAATACGTGTGGATCATCCTATTGGATTATGAACATGAGGATTACAATACTGTGAGTACCCCCATGGTTACATGATGTAATTTAAGTAAATATGATCAATATCCTGAGGCTAATCAAACCTTGTATAGATATATGATTTGAATTTTACTATATGTCACAACTACAAGGCTGGATATAATGCAGGCAATCGGATTGGCAGAAAGATTTCAAGCTGCACCAAAGGAAACACATGTACATGCAGTAAAAATAATTCTAAAGTATCTAAAAGAAACTATGGATTTTGTACTGTGGTATCCTAGATATGATAATTTCACTCTCACTAAATATACAAATACGGATTGGGTAGGCAATGTGGATGATAGGAAAAACACAAGTGGAGGAGCATATTTTCTCGGAGATTGTTTGGTCTCCTGGATAAGTAAAAAATGAGCAACAATATTATTATCTTCTAGAGAGGTAGATTACATTATAGCAGATGCTTATTGCACTTAGGTTTTATGGATGAAATAAACCCTAAGCAATTATCAAAGTAGAGCATGATCATCGTATCTCCATACTCTATGATAATACAAGTACGATTAATATTTCAAAGAATTTGGTGATGCATTTAAGGACCAAGCACATTTCAATCAAGTATCACATTTTTAAAGAGCAAGTGACTGATCAATAAGTCATGTTGGAATATATTGCTACAAAGGAACATATTGCTGACATATTTACCAAGCACTTCCAAAGGAGAACTTTGAGTATATCAGAAGTAAGTCAGGAGTTTTATTCCCATATCACCATTGATTGTCTCAGTAAAATTAGGGAGTGGAGGGCATTGTAAAGTGTCTTATATTAAAATCCCTAAGGACATTTTCCATTTATGTCAAAGGGGGAGTGTTTTTAGTAAGGAGGAGCAGATTGTGAGGGGGAGCAAATTGTGAATCCAATTATAATAAAATAAACTTTTTTGTAGGGTTACCATCAATGACAAAGGGGAGATTGTTAGAAATATTCAATTGTCATTGATGTCAAAGGTGATAAGGCCTGGATAAGCCTCATTTATAGCATGTTTTAAATAGTTAAAACTGCCTAAAACTCTTGTGAATTATCTTATATGCTAGTTAAGTTGATTTAATATGCTGTGTATTAACTGTTTGCATGATTGAAGTGTTAAGGACATTATATTATGATTTTTAACAGTTCTTCTATAGTTTTATGTTATCTTGTCATTCTTAGGTTGACAACAACACTTCAGTAGTATTATTTTGATGATCATTAAGCATTAGTTTCTCTAAATTCAGCAAATAGTACAAAGACTTATTATTGTGCAGCAGAAAACTGGTTTTCCCATATAAATTCTAGAAAGCTGCCAATGAATGGCAAGACATGGAATTCACATCCAAGGAAGAATGAAGACTATTGCAATCTGATCTTGAGGGCTAATCCACCTGAGAAATGCAGCCAAAACCATTTGGAGTCAACATAGTTGGTCATTTTAAAGATCTTCGGAATGAACACAGTGTCTTCGGAATGAACACAGTGTCTCCGAAATGAACACAATGTCTTCGGAATGAACACAATCTCTTCAGAATGAAAATATATCTTCGGAATGAGAAAACATAGTGTATTTGGAATGAGCGGATCTTCGGAATGAGAATTGTAGTATCTTCAGAATGAAAACAGAATGTGCTTTTTGACTTGTTGACCAAATTATGATGTTGGAAAAAGGGATAATAAGGTTGAGAAAGTTAAGGGAAAATATCTCCCATCTAACTTTTCCGTCCTTGCCATACAAAGCCACCATTTATGAAAAATATCAAATTGATCCTCTTCTAGGATAAACCCAAGAAATTCTGCAGGATATCAGGAACAACATATTTTCTATTTGTAATTAGATTTTAGGCATCTATAAAATATAGCTCCTGTCCAGGTTGAGCTATTAGAGAGATTAAATTATATTATATTAGATAGAGGAGATAGAAAATAAATAGAGAGATAATAGAATAGTGATTTCAGACCTATAACAAATTTCAGCATAATTGTAATTATGTTTCTAAAGTAATAAAAGTGCAGTTTCATTCCATTTATTTTGTTATGTCTGAGTGTGAGTAAGACTTAAAGAAGAATTTAAACCTTCTTCTGAGAAAGGAGGCTGACCACTTCCAGACCTAGGAGGAGGACTGATAGATAATTTTTATTCTGATTTTGCTACAGTAGAATAAGTTGTGAACTTGTCATTTTCATTCTTTTGTACAACTAACATTCCTAGTTGTTTAATTATTGTTAGTTGTTTAATTATTGTTCATAATGTTTTTGTGATATGATTAGTGGTAGATCTGGTTATTCTTTTCATTCCCAACAACTTTCCAATTCACTACAAATTTCCATTTCCAGCAATTTACAAATTTTCTGTAATTTCCCTGCATTCTTGTTTTTGCTGTCAAAACCCTGCACAGAAGATTGATGACCTTCTATTAGAGAGCATTAATAGGATCTAGTTTTTATGCTTCATTTCAATTATTGCAAGATTAAATAGACTTTCAATTCTACGACTATAACTAGAGTTTCAATTCTGCAATTTAATTAGATTTCATTCTTGCAACTGTAACTAGGGTTTAATTTCTACAATTAGCAATTAGTTTTCATTCTTGAAAATAGATTAAAGTTAAATTTATGCAATTTAGAGGTAGAAGTGACACAAAACCCCCACACAATCAATTCCACCAATAAGACTTGCTACTTCTAAATGAACTGAACTACAACCCTGCTTGAACTTTCTCTCCTAAATAGCCTTGGAGACCACCTTGGATTGACAAATTCATTGAGAATTAATGATGTGCTTAACGACAACCCATCATTTTGGCACCATTTCCAGGGAACACGGTGTTGTTAGAAGGTGAAAAGTAGTCCAATAATTATTAAATATGCTAAGTTGTGAATTTTAGAGTAAAATTTGAATGTAATGACTGGTATAAGTAATTGTTATTGATAAATTGTATTTCAGTCCATTTAGGAAATAAGCAAGCAACCACAAGAAGAAAAATTTCACAAGAGGTTGAAATTATATCAAAAATGTCTAAATTTTTTATTTCCAAAAATGTTGGAATTTTCAAAGAATCCCAATCATCCACTTCCAACACTGCAAGATCCTTTGAGAAATCATTACAAGGAGGAAAATTAAGTAGTTCAACACCATTTTCTCTTGACAAATCCATACAATCAAGAAAATTTGACAAGATTTATAATTGTTTTTGGGAACCTACAATGGAAGGCTCACAAGAGAATCAAGGTAGAGCCAACAATGTGCTCCACCCTAGTGCAACTAGTGCACCTGCCAAAACTTTTCAAAATACCATCCAACTAGATCTTAATCAAAATGCTCCCATGAAGGTCATTTCACCTGCAATATTACCAACTTTCAAGGGAATTACATCTGAAGATCCTAATATGTTTTTGTTTGAGTTTAAAATTGTATGTCAAGCTCATGATTACACTAATGACAATCAAAAGCTCAAACTATTTCCTTCCACTCTTAAAGAGTTAGCTCTACGATGGTTTATCACCTTAGCACCTAACTCAATTAGAACTTGGGATGAGATGGAAAACATATTCTTGGAGAGATACCAAGAATATTGTCAAGTCAAGAATCAAAATGATGAAATTCTTACAATGAAACAAGAGGAAAATGAAATCTTAGAAGATTATATAGATAGATTTTCTTTTGTTCATAAGAGATGTGAAAGTGTTGAACCTGAAATTTGCAAAGTCATATTCTTAAGGGGACTACAAGATGAATCTAGGGATGCATTGGATATCTTGGGAAGAGGAGATACAAATGCACTTAAATTTCAGGAAATTATTAAACTCTGTAAAAATTACTCTCATTCAAGGCATAGAAAACACAGAATTAGTAATGAAAAACATGATTTGAAAGAATGCATGAAAGAGGCTGATATTTTAGTACATGATAGAACATTAGATGAAAAAAATGAATCTACTGAATCTTCAGCCATCTATTGTTCAAAATGTAAAAAGCAACACTCTCTTCATGATTGTCCTTTGAACAAAATATTTATACCTGCTACATGTAGCATTTTTCAATTAGGACACCTCACAGATCAGTGTAGTTTATTGCCATAACTTAAAAGTGTCTTTGAAAAATAGTCTCAACCTATGAAAAAAATCAATTTTGTAGGACAAGGACAAGGGAATAATTTTCATAAATTTCCATATCATAATGCTTCTCAATTTCTTGCACATTGGGGAAATAATCCTTGGTATATGCCATGGTGTGCTTCAGGTCCACTTCAACAATGTTGGATTCAACCACCATAGGCATACTCCCAAGCATGGTATCAACATGGATGGATGCAACAACAATGGAATCAACAACATCCACCATGGTTGCATCCAAAATTACAAGGATATCAATGGGTACAACATCAAAATCTATACAAAGGGCAGCAACATTGTCAAAAACAAAAATCAAATTTGTTGCCTAATTATATCCATAATTTCTATCGTGGACAACAACAACAAAAATTAAAACAACCTCTATTTTCAACTCAACCTGTGGTTAGTCCAAATCATGTTAAACAGGTAACCCCTGTCTCTGTGGTTGAATCAAAAAATATAGCCCTAATAAATTTTAGTGACTATGTTAAAACTCAGTTGTGTTCATGTGAACCACTGCTTGAACCTATTCCACTTATCAGTGTAGAAAGTGAAGTTAAAAATAATGAACATGAAAACAAATCCACACTAAAACAACATCAAGAAGAACAAGATACCTCATCAAATAAAGTATCATATTTTGAATAGTCTGAGATATCAAAAATAACATCTTCACAATCAAATTTGATAAAGTAATTAGAACATTTAACTGTTACAATCCCTTTACCTCAACTTGTACCAATAATTAATAGGATTGTTCAAGAAATGTGTTTTAGCAAACCAAGAAAAAAAAAGAAAGTATATCCTAAAACCATACAAAAAGGTGGAAAATTAGTTAACTTGCTTTCAAGTAAACTTATTACACCTAAGTATGATTGTACAGAAAGCCCACAGTTTCTTAGAACACACAAGGAAAATGAAAATAATACTTTAGTTTTGGCCTCCATTGTTGTAAATAAAAATGTTTCTCCAAGAACCAATTCAAATCAGCCTGGTACAAAACAAACTAAAATACAACCAAAACAACCTTTGAACAACAATAGTTGGTTGACTAAAAACCAGGGAGCAAATTTTTTTGATATATTGGTGCAACATCCTAATGCTTTACTAACATTTTATGCATATTTAGCAGTTGGCATTGAGTTGTTGCAGGTACATAAAAAACAAATTTTGTAGTTGAATGCATTTGATGAACTTTGGTTGGAAGCACTTCACCAAATAGAGTTCATTCAACAAAAATGGAAAATGTGGCATGATGATCACATTAAGAGCAGCAAGGATGAACCAGGGGAGTTTGAGAATGAAGTTGTTCAACTTTCTTTAGTTGATGATTTAAGGAGGATATTAGTGGTGAATGGACATCTTTTACAATTGTACCATAAACCACTAACAAAGGTGGAATTTGCTCGGTATTTCACACAGTTACATTTGACAGAAGAGGCTTATTCTTCTGATAAAGATTCCAAATGATCATATCTTTGAATCTTAAAAGAAAAAAAAAAAAATCAAAAAAAGTAGAAAACAAAAAAATGAATAAATTCTGATTATGAATTCCTTCATGGGCATGATTTTGGGGAAATCATGAAATCCTTCATGGGAATAATCAGAATAAAGAAAAAAGAGAGAGAAAAGGAGAGGAAAAAAAAGGGAAACCAAGAAAAAAAAAAAAAGAGAGAAAAATGAATAGCTTAGCAGTGAAAACCTTTTTCTAAGGCACTACTGAGTTGGTATGCATGAAAATCAATTTTTTGGCATGCATAACCTTGAAAGTTATGAGTCACCATTATACAAATTCACCAACTGCACTTGTTTTTGAAGTGTTGCAGGAAGCCTCAATAGAATATCAACAGAAGCAGTCATCTTTCAAAACTTGCATTAACTTGTTTTAACCAGGTATATATGTTTCTTGCACTTTTCTCATTGTAAATATTTGATATATAGTATATGACAATTAATCATTAGTATAAAAGTGTTCATAAGAGTTGGCATACACAAAACATGCTTGGAGAAAGAGAAAAATGTTGGTTTCCACTATGTCTTCAGAATGACTGCTGTATCTTCAATAAGGATTAAATGCCCAGCTTAGTATTCAGAATGAAACATAATCTTCGAAATGAAGATTTAACAGTCTGTTTCCACGTGGCATCCAAGGAGGGATAAAAAGACATAGTCAGAAAATTTTTTTACTCCATGTGATCATTGACACATGTCAGCTGGCTTGCGAATGGATGAGCTAAAAATAGTAAAGAAAATTTGATGGCAAGGATGTCCAATGATTGATGGCCAGGTGTTCAGAGCACATAATAAGGAAGTATGACATATTTCCTTTTCGAAGACATATTTGCTAATGATTACAAGGAAAAGTAAAAAAAATTAAAAGTTATTTCTGAAGAAGAACAAGAGAAAACCCTGTAATTCTATAGAAACTAGAAATCAGTGACCTAGAAGATGACTGTAGTAGCAGAAGAGAGCAGTCTTCTCAGCATCAAAACAGAGAAATGAAGTGAAAAATGAAAAAGGGCCAGCCTACAAGAACCCTGGAATAATGTAACCACATGGGTTACTAGATTTTTCAACCTGTGAAGGGTAGTATGTAATTTTGTCAGGACATTATTTCAAAATTTTAAACCACCTCAGGCATGGTAGGGAACAGCCTAAATTTAGAGTGAATTTTCTAGCATTCCTGCACCGAGAACTACAGAGCATGGCAAAACATTATCAAGAGGAAAAAAGGAGCCCTCATCATTATGGTCTTATTAAACTGGTGTGCCAACATCATTTTATGGGAAACCCTAGAAGATTTAATAGGTTATATTCTACCCTAACTAATGTAGTTTTTGAAGAAGAAGATGAAGGAGAAGAGGATACAAATGTTGCTATAAAAAATATGCTACCGAGGAAGAAGAAAAGGCTAAAAGAAAAATGCTATTATAGAGAAGGAAACACACCAAGCAAAAGCAACAAAACATTTTTCTCTAGAACCATCAACCTCACAGACTAAGAAGAGAAGGGCTGAAACTGATAGTAGAAAAATAAAATAGAAGAGGGTTCATTTTTCTAAAGATGTTATTTATTTGTCAGAATAGGAAAGTGAAATTCCCAGTGAAGAGCCTGAAGATATCCCTATAGCCCTTGTTACCACAAGAAAATAGGGCAAGAAGAGAAAATATACATTAAGGACTAGGAGGTCTACAAGACTCCAACAAAAAGAGATAAAAAAAAACAAATGATTGAAGAGAAGACTAGATAGGATAGCCCTGATGTCATAGAAGTGCAACAAGACACTGAGAATTTTTATGTAATCATAGATAATTTCATGGAACCTCCTGTACAGGAGTAGGAGTCTAAAGCAGAGGATGAAATAGTTGTTGAGTAGCAAACTACAGTTGATTTGTCAGTATTAGGTTCTGAGTCGAACAAAGAAGAGGAGGTGGACATCACAAAAAAATTGAGAGCAGCCAAAAGTGTTATAAAAATACAAATGAGATGGATTGAGGAAAGAAAATATGTTATTGAAAAACATGAAAAGAAAATTAGAGAATTATAGCAGAAAGTGGAGAAACTAAAAAGTAGGCTGTCACAAGTTGAAGAACAATCAACTACATCAGATAAATAGGAGGATTTGGTTCAGTTACTACTTGGATTATCTAGGGAAGATGAAGACATAGGTGCTCATTTTGAAGTAGTGCCCCTCCACTTTGAAGCAGTGCCCTTCCATTTTGAGGCATTGCCTTCTCAATCCAGATAAATACCTTTATGTAACATCATTGGGTAGGTCTCAGATTCAGGCCTCCAAACCATCATTACTTTGGTTCCCTCCTATTTTGAAGAGGATTCCCAACCAGATGATCAATTTGAATAATGAATAAGCAATATTCATGAGAAATTACACAGGCATTCAATTGTTCTATGAAACATGGAATATGAGTATGGACATTTGTGACTCCATAGCCCACTGCAATGCATGAGGGCATGCATTAATATAAGTTGGGGGGGAATGATGAGGCCTAGATAAGCCTCATTTATAGCATGTTTTAAATAGTTAAAACTGCCTAAAACTCTTGTGAATTATCTTATATGCTAGTTAAGTTGATTTAATATGTTGTGTATTAACTATTTGCATGATTGAAGTGTTAAGGACATTATATTATAATTTTTAATAGTTCATTATATAGTTTTAGGTTATCTTGTCATTCTTAGGTTGATAGTAGCACTTCAGTAGTATTATTTTGATGATCATTAAGCATTAGTTTCTCTAAATTCAGCAAATAGTACAAAGACTTATTACTGTGCAACAGAAAACTAGTTTTTCCATATAAATTCTAGCAAGCTGCCAATGAATGGTAGGGCATGGAATTCACATCCAAGGAAGAATTAAGATGATTGAAATATGATCCTAAGGGCTAATCCACCTAAGAAATGCAGTCAAAACCATTTGGAGTCAACATAGCTGGTCATTTTAAAGATCTTCAAAATGAACACAGTGTCTTCGAAATGAACACAGTGTCTCCGGAATGAACACAATGTCTTCGGAATGAACACAGTCTCTTCAGAATGAATAGATATATTCAAAATGAGAAAACACAGTGTCTTTGGAATGAGCGGATCTTCGAAATTGCAGTATCTTCGAAATGAGCCACTTATCTTTGGAATGAAAATATAATGTGCTTTTTGACTTGTTGACCGAATTTTGATGTTGGAAAAAGGGATAATAAGGTTGATAAAGTTAAGGGAAAATATCTCCCATCTAAATTTTTCGTCCTTGCCATCCAAAGCCACCATTTATGGAAAAGATCAAATTGATCCTCTTCTAGGATAAACCCAGGAAATTCTGCAGGATATCAGGAACATCATATTTTCTATTTGTAATTAGATTTTAGGCATCCATAAAAGATAGCTCCAATCCAGGTTGATCTATTAGAGAGATTAGATTATATTATATTAGATAGAGGAGATAGAAAATAAATAGAGAGATAATAGAATAGTGATTTCAGACCTGTAACAGATTTCAACAGAATTGTAATTATGTTTCTGAAGCAATAAAAGTGCAGTTTCATTCCATTTATTTTGATATGTCTGAGTGTGAGTAAGACTTAAAGAATAATTCAAACCTTCTTCTGAGAAAGGAGGATGGCCAGTTCCAGACCTAGGAGGAGGACTGACAGACAAGTTTTATTTTAATTTTGCTATAGCAGAATAAGTTGTGAACTTGTCATTTTCATTATTTTGCACAACTAACATTCCTAGTTGTTTAATTATTGTTCATAATGTTTTTGTGATATTATTAGTGGTAGATCTGGTTATTCTTTTCATTCCCAACAAATTTTCAATTCACTGCAAATTTCCATTTCCAGCAATTTACAAGTTTTCTGTAATTTCCCTGCATTCTTGTTTTCTTTGTCAAAACCCTACACGAGAAGATTGACGACCTTACTGTTAGAGAGCATTGACAGGATCTAGTTTTTATGCTTCATTTCAATTATTGCAAGATTAAATAGACTTTCAATTCTGAAACTATAACTAGAGTTTCAATTCTGTTATTTAATTAGATTTCATTCTTGCAATTGTAACTAGGGTTTAATTTCTGTAATTAGCAATTAGTTTTCATTCGTGCAAATAGATTAATGTTCAATTTATGCAATTTAGGGGTATAAGTGACACAAAACCCCCACACAATCAATTCCACCAATAAGATTTGCTGCTTCTAAATGAACTGAACTACAACCCTGCTTGAACTTTCTCTCGTAAATAGCCTTAGACACCACCCTGGATTGACAAATTCATTGATAATTAATGATGTGCTTAATGACAGCCCATCAAAAGGTGCATGGTATTCGAGGAAAAAATATTTTTCAAGGATGATAAATTTATAAGGTTTTAAAATAGATCAATAATTTCAGATATGGACTTGATAAATAGAAAACAGTGGAAAATCATCCAAGGAAAAATTATATTTCAAGAGAAGCAAGGAAAGTATATTTCAAAGTAATGCAAATATATTATAATATTTAAATATCAAATTTAAATATTATAAAGAGAAGGACAATGGTCTGGACATAGGCCTGAAATATTATAAAGAGAAGGATAAAGGTTGGGACAAAGGTTTGACATATTTAAATCAAAGGATTTAAATATATAAGAGTTTAAAAATTGAATATTATAATATTTAAATCATAGATTTAAATATTATAACCTAAAGTGTTTAAAAAATTAAATGGGCTGACCATGCAAAAGGTTGAAAAATCAAATATTCAAAAGTTTGGGCCAACTTCGTTGGGTGCATGAAAAATCATATAAATGGAAGACCCTAAGTTCACTTTGGAGTAAGCTATGGAAAAATAATAACATCGATCGGGCGTAGAGTAGTAGCGAGAAGGAGAGAGGAGAAGAGCACATGTTTTGGAGACGTTGCAACGAAAAGGAAACATTAAACATAAGTTTGTGCCAATCTATTGTAGACAGGAAAATCCACATCCTAAAAGAAAGAAGCAATAATAAAGCTGGATTTGCATGATTTTAAAGAAGAATGTACTATCTAGTGAGATAGTACAATTGGAAAGAAGAATGTACTATCTAGTGAGATAGTACAATTGGAAAATAAATTATTAAAATAAAATTAAAGTGCATGTAAAATGAAATGAAATGAAATGACATGCGGATGAAATGTAATTTGATATAAATTACATTAAACCTTAGTAAACATTACTTAAATTTATTAATGTATGGGTTGTTGTAAATAATGAATTGTCTTACGAATCGCTTTGGAATGACCCGAACAACCATTATAAGCCTCCCCATTTGATTTTTGGGTTGTTCGTTGTTGGTTGGTTGTTGGATTGGTTCATGGTGGATTGTAGTTTAGTCATTGTGGCTGGTGTTGGATTGAATTGTCATTGTTATCCATGGAATGAGAAGGATTTAATGTTGTAATTTATTTACTATTGTACATTACCTATGTACAATGCTAGAATAATATAAATTCTCATTTAGACCAGATTTGTGTATGCATGCATGTGGATCTAAGAACAATCTCAATAAATGTATTATTAGGAATTTTTTATTGATATTTTAGGTATTGTGGAGTCCAGATCTGTTGTAGAGTTGCATACCCAGAAAACTTACAACCATCCATGTGCTCTTATGTGAAATATATGAACAGAGACAAAATCACATTAATGGTGGTTACCTATTATGGGAAATGATGTCTTTGGCAATAAGAGGCAAATGGGTATTTTTCTAAGTCAAGATATCTAGTAGAATAAGGGTTTTTACAAAACCGTACAACGACGTGACCAAACCATACAAGGGTTTGTAATTCTGTACATATGATGAATATTTGGCCTAAAATTGTACTTTGAAGCATTTTGAGGGTAAATCAAGTGATTGAAAAGTGAATATTGGCAAAATGAGTAAGACTTGATCAATTCCAAGATTCTTTGATAAGATAGTACAAGTGTTCAGTTATGACCATACAAGTATATTTTTTGGGACTGTTAGTCTCTAGTTGTACGTTTTAGGCATTGTATAGTTGTGAACTGTATGAAATTGGCTAGATTAAGTGTAATTTATTAAAATTTATATTAAATCTCTCATCACATCCCTCCAAAGAATACTACCCTCCATTCGTGCTACATCTATCTCAACTAATCGGTTAGACCAATCAGTAGTCAGGCTCATGCTAAAGCACTATGTTGCAAGAGGTCAATATGGATGACATCATTTTGCTAAAGAGTGAAGGTAGAGTTTCAAAGGATTTAAATATTATTTTTATGCTTTTGATTCCATCCACTGGGGTAGCCTAGACGGTTGTCTAGCATGTGTTTAAGCGCTACTATGCAGGAGGTTAAGGGATTGAATCCTTCCAATGTCATTTTACTAAAGAGTTGAAGATATAGCATCAAAGGAATAAATATTATTTTTCATCGATTGGTTTCATGTGTTGCATTAGCACAATGGTCACTAGCCCAAGTTAGAGTGTTACACTTTTAGAGATCAAGGTATCAAATCCCATCCATTACTGTGTAAGGTATTTATAATTTTGTTTTATTAAATTTGATAAGGGGAGATATAGAGCATAGTATTGGAATGTGATTTTTGCAAATGATAAAATGGGAGATATAAGGCATAATATTGTGATTTGATTTTTGCAAATTATAAAAGGGTAAATATAAGGTATTATGTTGTGATTTGATTTTTGCAAATTATAAAAAGGGAAATATAAAGTGTAATGTTGTGATTTGATTTTTGGGAGATATAAGGTGTGATGTTGTGATTTTATTTTTGCAATTCAATATAAAGGAGATGTTGTTAGAATAAAGCTTTATATTGTAAGTTTCAAAAGGGAGATATAAGGAGTTATTTTTAAGCTTTATTGTGTATGTTTTGAAAGAAGTGATAAAGGTTAAAATGGTTTATTTGATATTTAAATCAATAAGGGAAAAAAATAATTATTGACCAAATTTGAAAAGCACATTTAAGAGGAAGATTATCATTTTCTATGTAAGGTTATGGAGTAGATTTGAGCAGGTTTTGGAGCAGATTTAAGCAGGTTCTGTGAGTAGGTTTTGGAGTAGATTTGAGTAGGTTTTGGAGCAGATTTAAGCAGGTTCTGTGAGTAGGTTTTGGAGTAGATTTGAGCAGGTTTTATGTGAAGGTTTTGGAGTAGATTTGAGCATTTTTATGAGAAGGTTTTGGAGCAAATTTAAGCAGGTTTTGTGAGAAGGTTTTGTGAGCAGATTTTGGATCAAATTTGAGCAGGTTTTTTGAGGATATTTAAGCAGTTTTTAGAATAAATTTGAGTAGGTTTTGTGCGTAGGTTTTGGAGAAGATTTGAGAAGGTTTTGTAACTAGGTTTTGGAGCAAATTTGAGTAGGTGGTTGAGAGGGGATTCATGTCTCCTATTAATTGGTGTCCACGAACTTGAGAGTGGATTAGTGTCCATGAAATTGAGAGGGGATTGATGTATTTTATGGATTTGTATCCACAAATATTTTAATAGGGGATTGTTGTCTCCTGTGGGTTGGTACCAATAGAATTTATTGAAGAAATATATATGTAATATTTTACCAAGGTTTTCTCCCGAGAGGGTGTTTCCAAGTAAAAGTTGTGTCTCTCATATGTGTAATGATTTGTGCATTTGTTTCATTATTGCATTAATATTATTATTGTTATTATTTGGATTGAAAAGTGAAATTTTTTATCTTATACTGTTCACCTGCCCTATCAATATAAGATTGTGTTCTTCAATTGGTATCAGAGTAGGTTCCTTCATAAAATCCTAAACAATTTGAAGGAAGGTATTAAAAGAACACACATGGCCATGGAGTTGAAAGAAAATAATCTTATTATTGAAATCCAAGAAAAGGAAAAAAATCCAAAAAATGAAAGAGAAGCCATAATAATCATAGAAGAGAAAGAAGATGTTCTTGTTGTCAAAGATCAAGAAGAAGATAAATATTCAGAAAGTGAAGAAGAAGCCATGGTTGACATTGAAGAGGAACTTTTGTTGCTCTTGAATATTTGAATAAATTTAGAAAGAATAACTCAAGATTGAAGGCCCAAGTACAAGAAGATGAGAAGACAAAGGCAAAGTTGACATGAGCTCATTGAAATGAAAGTTAAAATTGAAGAGGCGAGGAAAATTGATGAGGTTATGGCTAAACATTTAAAGGAAAAAGAACTAGAGTGTGAAATACTAGAATATGAAGTTGTCATTCTAAGGAAGGGGCTTGAAAATTTTAGTTATAAGATATATGAGTTTAGGAAAAGCTCAAAAAACTTGGATGATATTATCAAAGCATAGATATCTCCATTTATGAATACTAGACTTGGTTTTAAAGAAGGTCAAGAGAAACAAAAGGGAGAGTCAAGCTCAAAAGAAACATAAGCATAAAATAAATTAATTGAATAAGAGCCCAAGACCTATGCTGATATGTTGAAAAGTGAAAGCATAAATAAGGAAGAAAACAATGCATCATCAAGGAATAGGGACCATCATAGAGAAAACAAATATTCATCATGGACCAAAGTCAATCATATAAACAACAATGAAAGAACCATGCAACCATATCCTCCAAGGCAATCAAATAGGTTTCAATATTTCTTCCATGGTTATTTTGTTTCATGCAATAATTTTGGTCATAAAGTTATAAATTATAGGGTCTATGCTAAAAATGATTATGGTTTCACCAAAATAAATTTTAATTCATTTTCACCTCTCGTGGATGACAATATAATTTGTTATAAATGTGATAATTTTAGGTACAAAGCTAAATGGTGTAGAAGAGTGTTTCCTGAACTTCCTAAACAAAGCAAGGAGGAAGGTCAAACAATTCAGAAAGATATATCCTCAAAAGTTTGGAAAAAGAAAAAGGAACAAGAAAAGGAAAAACCCATGTAAGTACAAATGGTTATTCATGTGAAAAATAAAGGATATCAATGGTAAATTTATAGTGGTTGTTCAAGCCATATGATAGGTTATTAAAGAAAATTTCTCTCTCTCAAGTAAATAAATGGAGGAACAGTGAAATTTGGTGATAATGCTTCCACTAAAATTATTGGAAAAGGGACTTTGAGTTTGGATAATGGAAGATCAAGGATAGAAAATGTATTATATGTTGAAGGATTGAAGCACAATATACTAAGTGTAAGTCAACTATGTGATCAAGGGCACACACTCACATTTCACCCAAATGGATGTGAGATCATGAAATCCAAGATAGGAAATCTTATTGCAGATGCTAGTAGAACTAAAAACAATCTCTACATGTTGAGCAAAATTAAGGGAGAAAAATAAATTTTATCATAAGAGGATGAGGTTTGGTTATGGCATAGAAGAATGGGTCACCTGAAATTTGAAAACATAGTTAAAATAAACAACAAATAGGCTATAAAATATTTATCCAAAATAGCAAAACCCCAAAGCACGATTTGTGCACAATGCCAACATGGTAAGCAAATAAGATCAAGTTTCAAATCAAAGGAGTTTTCTTCATCCGAGCCTTTGGAGCCAGTTCACACCGATCTATGGCCCTACAAGGACACAAAGTTTACAAGGTGAGAATTATTTCATTTTTTAATGATAATTATTCTAGAATGACTTGAGCAACATTCTTGAGAGAAAAATCAGAAGCATTTGAAAGATTCAAGGCATTCAAGGTACTTTTAGAAAATGAAACAGGTAAAATATCAAGTGTCTAATATTAGATAGAGGAGGTGAATACACCTCAAATGAATTTGTAGAATTCTATGAACACCATGGAATCAAGAGACAATACTCAGCAACAAGAACTACACAACATAATGGTATAGTTTAAAGAAATAACATGATTGTTAAGGGTATGGCTAGGGCTATGCCAAATGAGTCTAATATTTTTTATGCTTTTTTAAGAGAGGCAATTCATACATTTTTTTATATCATCAATAGAGCTCAAGTAATAGTAAATCACCACAAAAACTTGTATGAGATTTGGAAGGGAATACCAGATGTAGTGAAGTACTTCAAAATATTTGGAAGCAAATGCTACCTTAGACGAGAAGAGAAAAAATTGGGTAAATTGATTCCAAGTGTGATGAGGGAATATTATTTGGATACTCCACTAAGAGCAAAGCTTACAGATGCTACAATAAAAGATCACATACAATTTTTGAAAGTGAAAATGTAAGAGTTTATGAGGAAATAGATCTAAGAGAACCAACTCAAGATATTGTGTATCAATAAGGAGAAAGTTGCAAATAAGAAGAAGGTGAAGAAACTAAAGAATACGAGACAACCTCAAGAAATAAACCACCTAAGAAACCATCCAGGTATGTGCAAAATAACCATCCTAAAAATCTAATTATTGGGAATCTAGATGAGAGACAAACAAGAAGGAAAATAACAGGAATAGGTGAACATGCCAACTTCTCTTTGCTATCTAAAGTTGAGCCAAATAATTTCAATGAAGCAAGTGAAGATAAATATTTGATTGATGCAATGGAAGAAGAGTTAGATCAAATAGAGAAAAGTGAGACTTGGGTACTTGTCCTGCATCTAAAAGATAAGAATGTAATTGGCACCAAATGGGTCTACCGAAATAAGTTGAATGAATATGGTCAGGTTATCAAAAACAAAGCAAGATTTGTGTGCAAAGGCTATGCACAAGAAGAAGGAATTGATTTTAAAGAGATATTTGCTCCCGTTGCTCATCTTGAGGCCGTAAGAATTTTCTTGGCCTTCTCAAGCTTGAAAAACATCAAAGTTTACCAAATGGATGTAGAATTAGCATTTCTTAATGGTTACTTGGATGAAGAAGTCTACATAGAGCAACCAAATGGTTTTAGTTTGATAGACAAGCTAGATTATGTATGCAAATTGAAGAAGGATCCCTATGGACTAAATCAAGCCCTAGGGATTGGTACTCAAGGTTTGATAAATATCTCCAAGAACAAGGTTTTATAAAAGGTATAGCTGATAGTAATATATACATCAAAAATGAAGGAAATGATCAAATAATTATAGTAGTCTATGTGGATGACATCATTTTTGAAGGCAGTAATAACAAGATGTGTCAAAAATTTACAAAATGTATGCAAAGTGAATTTGATATGTCAATGCTTTGTGAGGTATCCTTATTTCTTGGTTTGAAAATCTCACAGTAAGATGAAGGTATATTTCTCTCTCAAACCAAGTATGTAAAAGAAACATTGAAAAAAATTAGGATGAAGGATTGCAATCCTGTGAGTACCCCCATGGTTACAAGATATAAGTTAAGTAAATATGATGAGTCTCCTAAGGCTAATAAAACTTGTATAGATCCATGATTGTAAGTTTAATATGTGTCACAACTACAAGGCTAGATATAATGCAGGCAGTCATATTGGTGGTAATATTTCAAGATGCTCCAAAGGAAACACATGTACAGGAAGTAAAAATAATTCTCAAGTATCTGAAATGAACTATGGATTTTGTACTATGGTATATCAAATGTGATAATTTCACTCTCACTGCATATACAGATGCATATTGGGTAGGCAATGTGGATGATAGGAAAATCACAAGTGGAGGAGCAATTTTTCTTAGAGACTATTTGGTATCCTGGCTAAGTAAAAAACAAGCATCAATCTCCTTATCTACTGCAGAGGTAGAGTACATTGCAGTAGTTGCTTGTTACACTCAGGTTTTATGGATGAAAAAAACCTTAAAAAATTTCAAACTAGAGCATGATCATCCTATATCCATACTCTATCATAATAAAAGTGCGATCAATATTTCAAATAATTCGATGATGCATTCAAGGAGAAAGCACATTTCAATAAAGTATCACATTTTGAGAGTGCAAGTGACTGATCAACAAGTCATATTGGAATACATTGCTATAAAGGAACATATTGCTGAAATATTTACCAAGACACTTCCAAAGAAGACCTTTGAGTATATTAGAAGTAAGTCAGGATTTTTATTCCCATATCACTATTGATTGTCTCAGTAATATAAGGGAGTGGGGGGTATTTTCAAGTGTCTTATCTTACAAGCCCTAAGGAGCCTTTACCATTGATGTCAAAGGGGGATAGTTTTTAGTAAGGGGGAGCATATTGTGAATCTAGTTGTTGTAAAAGAAACTCTTTTGTAGGGTTGCCATCAATGACAAAGGAGGAGATTGTTAGAAATATTGAGTTTTCATTGATGTCAAAGGTGTATGGTATTCAATGCAGAAATATTCTTCAAGGATGATAAGTTTATAAGGTTGGACAATATATCAATAATGTTAGAGATGGACTTGATAAATAGCAAACAGTGGAAAATCATCCAAGGCAAAGATGTATTTCAAGAGAAGAAATGAAAGTATATTTCAAAGTAAGGAAAATATATTATAATATTTAAAAATTAAATTTAAATATTATAAAGAGAAGAACACAGTTTTCGGCAAAGGTTGGGACAAATGTTTGACATATTTAAATCAAAGGATTTAAATATATAAGAGTTTAAAAATTGAATATTATAATATTTAAATCATATATTTAAATATTATAACCTAAAGTGTTTGAAAAATTAAATGGGCCTACCATGCAAAAGGTTGAAAAATCAAATATTCAAAAGTTTGGGCCGACTTCATTGGGCGCATGAAAAAACATATAAATGGAAGACCCTAAGTTCACTTTGGAGCAAGCTATGGAAATCGAATAATATCGATTGATCATAGAGCAAAAATGAGGAGGGAGGAGAAGAGCACAGGTTTTGAAGATGTCGCAATGAGAAGGAAATATTAAATATTGGTTCGTGCCACATCTATATTAAATATTGAATCTGGTCGAAGTCGTTTTACTGAAGAGTGAAGGTAGAGTTTCAAAGGATTTAAATATCAATTTTCTACTTTTGGTTCTATCCATTGGGGTAGCCTAGACAAACACCTAGCACATGTGGAAGTGTTGTGTAGGAGGTTAAGGGATCGAATCCCTCTGACATCATTTTGTCGAAGAGTTGAAGATAGAGTGCCAAAGGAATAAATATTATTTTGCAACGATTTGTTTTATGTGCTATGTTAGCGAGGTTGGTCACTATCCCAAGTTAGGGTGATGCACTTCTAGAGGTCAATGGATTAAATCCCATCCACTATTGTGCAAGGTATTTATAATTTTGTTTTATTAAATTTGATAAGGGGAGATATAAGACATAGTATTGGAATGTGATTTTTGCAAATGATATAAGGGGAGATAGAAGGCATAATATTGTGTTTTGATTTTTGCAAATTATGAAAGGGTAAATATAAGGTATTATGTTGTGATTTGATTTTTTCAAATTATAAAAAGGGAAATACAAAGGGTAATGTTGTGATTTTATTTTTGCAATTCAATATAAAGGAGATGTTGTTAGAATAAAGCTTTATAGTTACAAAAGGGAGATATAAGGAGTTATCTTTAATATTTATTGTGTATGTTTTGAAAGTAGTGATAAAGTTTAAAACGGTTGATTTGATATTTAAATCAAGAAGGGAAAAAGAGAATTATTGACAAAATTTGAAAAACACATTCAAGAGGAAGATCATCATTTTTATGTGTAGGGTTTTGGAGCAGATTTAAGCAGGTTTTGTGAGCATATTTTGGAGTAGATTTGAGCAGGTTTTGTGAGCAGGTTTTGGAGTATATTTAGGCATGTTTTGTGAGTAGATTTTGGAGAAAATTTGAGAAGGTTTTATGAGAAGGTTTTGGAGAAGATTTGAGTAGGTTTTGTGAGAAAATTTTGGATCAGATTTAAGAAGGTTTTATGAGCAAATTTTTGATTAGATTTGAGGAGGTTTTGGAGAAAATTTAAGCAGGTTTTGTGAGAAGGTTTTTGAGAGTATTTGAGAATATTTTGGAATAGATTTGAGTAGGTTTTATAAGTAGGTTTTGGAGCATATTTGAGCATGCGATTAAGATGATATTGTATCTTCTATGGATTTCTATCCATGAAATTGAGAGGGGATTGGTGTATCCTATGGATTGGTGTCCACAAACATTGTAATAGAGGATTGGTGTCTCCTATGGGTTGGTGCCCACAAAATTTATTGAAGAAATATATAAGCAATATTTTGTCGTGGTTTTCTCCTAAAAGGGTTTTTCCACGTAAAAGTTGTGTCTATCATATGTGTGGTGATTTGTGCATTTGTTTCATTATTGCATTGATATTATTATTTTTATCATTTGAATTAAAAATTGAAAAGTTTTATCTTATACTATTCACCCTCCCCTCTCATTATAAGCTTGTGTTCTTTAGGAATCTAGGGTAGAACCTAAATAAATAAAATTGGTCTCCCTACACCGATAAAAGGGAAATTTGGGTTTTCTCTCACCCAAGCGAATTAGTGATTTCCCAAGCAACAGTTCTTATTAGAATAAACACCAAGAGAAATGGGTCAATTTGGGATCTAGAGATGCATCCAAAATAGAGATAAATCTATATTACCACTTTATATTAAAGGAATAAATATGCAAATAGGCATTGAGCATGGGTGTTATGGGAAAATGAGAAGAGAGCCACAAATACCCATTCCTAGGTTTATAATTTTTAAAAGGAGTATCTAGATGTCACTTGAAATATTTCCACCATGGACGAGTGCATCGATTCCAAAATTTATGTAGCATATCATAAGATACCACTACTTTGAATGCATGGAAGGTCTCCCTACCTTGCTCTTATAACTAGGTTTTACCTTGTAACTAGAAGAACTAATTTTTAGTATGACTAAAAGAAGTCCAAACACCACTTTAACCCCTTTGAATTAAAATGTAGAGCCTTAATCTAACATATTTTGACTAAAGGATTAAAAAATTGGATATGATATTGAAATATAGCTTACAATATAGGATACTATAATACAGTCAAAATTCCACCCATGATTCAAAGTAATTCACATAGTATATTCAATCTAGATAACAATATTACAATGTTTCTATAGTACAATATAAAGTACTACAAATTCAAATTACATTACAAACTCACATGTTATCCTTATTAATAGCCTTTACAAATAATATCTTGGCATTTCATATTCAACTATCCATCTCCTCGAACTCATGGGAGATATGAATCTTCATATTTATCATAGAAGATATTTATTAGCCTTCTAATAATGATAAACATCTAATGACTACTAAGTGTTAAATATTTACAAGACACCTAGACACTAAAATATTTATAAACTATTTACAAAATACTTACACAGTACTTGTAGGGTTCTAAATAATGTAATAAACTATAGAAACCTATTGTATTACATTAATTGGTACAATGTCCATATTTGATTTTGGTTCTGACATTCTAACTTTGCATCTTGCACTCATTTCAGTACTAACTCTAGATCTTACCCTTTTAATTATGCCTTAAAATTTATTCTTGGATCAATTGCTACACTTTCATATTTATTTTATACATGTTTAAATGTTATTTTTTTGTAAGTAGAATTATTGTAGGGCCCTTTTGCTACAAAGTATCATTTAAAAATTCCTTATGGATTAATAATATTTTCATTCACCAATTTATTTTAAATTCTCATAAAAAGAACCTTGAATGACTTAAAATAATTTCTTAGGTTTGATTTTTAAATTTTTTTCCTTCTTCCCGTTTAAAATTTTTATCATTATAAAAATTTCCCTATGAATTCTTTTTGTCTCCCTAATTATTTTCCTTTCAATATTACAATAAAATTTGGAGGTAAAAATATTTGTTTACCTTATAAAATATCATCATTAATCTATCAACGTTTTCCTTTTTCCTAAATCAATATTGAATATCTTTTATCATTTCTAAAAATCTCCCTTTAAATGTCCACTTTAAAGAATTAATTTTCCAAAATACATGTCATATAAAGATCACTTCAGCTTTCACCTTTTAATCAAAACTTTCGAAAATCAAACATCAACCTTACTATGTCACCTTTTAATCAAAATTCTATTTATAAATTTAATTCATGGAACAACATATCAATTTATAAATCTTAAAATTATACTCTACACTATATGCTCTCAATAATGTATTTACCTTGAATTATTTTATCTTTGTGTTTCCATCCCTCTACATGATATTACAATTCCTAAGAATATGTCGAAATATCTTCACCTAATGTTATTAAATTCCCACAAACCTTCGAACTATTAATGTCCTCCTTTGGACACTTGATTCATTTTATCTACTTTATCTTAGTAAATCTCCTACAATTAAATATTTTGTCTTATCTTCCTTCTCCTTGGTCCTCATTTGTGTTTCTTGTCTAGTTTCTCTCATGTTCTTCTCTTCCACCATAGCTTCCATAGGCTCTTTTAGCATAATAGGGGCTCCTTCCTTTCCTACAGTTTTCATATAGCAACATCATCTATTAATGGCTCTACTTTCATCCTATATATTTATCAATGGATTATTCTCCTTCTTTGGAACTTAAGAAAATCAATATCACACATAATGATGTGTATCAATGGACATCTATTTATTATAAATGAAACTTCTTCCAAGTGTGTCTATCAACTACTTGGGCACTTACATATAGTGTTCCACTTCCAATGGAGACTCTTCTAGAACCTACTAACTATAGCACTCTTACTATGTACTTCTCACCATATATCTCGACTTAGCTTTCTCACTAAGGTGCTCTCTAAGTGGCTCTTATCATATTAGATTTCAGTGTGGCTCTTATCATCATAAATCTCAGCATAGCTTTGATACCACTGTCAAAAATATATTAGACTTAATAATTTTTTTTTGATATTGTAGACATGGAAAATTTATCAATCAAAATTAGTCAATATTTCCTTAGATCTTTAGGAAGCCACCTAAACTTGTGTAGACACTAAAATCATGTAAATCGGATAATATTTCTATGCACAACTCCTATCGACATTGAAGAACATGTGCTTATACTGAGAGGGGGGTGAACAATATAAGATATTTTTTTTGCTTTTCAATACATATGATAACATTAGCAATATTAAAAAAATAACCATCACACAAAGAATCACACACATGAGAGACATGATTTAACGTGGTTCACCCAATGTGGGCTACTCCACAGAGAAAATATTTTTTTTAAACTTTTCTCAAATAATTCTTTTGGGAATACTTTCCCTATTACAAAGTTTATGGACCTCTATACAAAGGATACACCGATACTATAATCAAGTTTGTGGATATCTATCCATAGGAGAACTCCTCCTCTCCTCTGGATGATGATATTCTAGAAGAATTGTTGCCTCCACTACACTGGCTTATGGATCTCTATCCATTGAATACTCCTGCCCTCATTCAAAAGACCTATCTTCACTACCATGGATAATGGAACTCTATCCACTGGAGACTGTCATCATCTATAATATGTCATCTCCAAAGCTAGCTCTCATATCTATATCAAATTTGTACTAAACTCTATCCTTCGATCTAGCACAAATATGCTTAATCTCTATCTCTGGTCTGGCACAAAACTATCCTCAAATATGCACCAAAATCTATCCTCAAATATATCTTCAGGCCTTAACACAAATATTGAATCAATCACAAATCAACTCTGCTAGATATGCCCCAAACCTTAACTCAAGGTTTGAACAAATCAATCAATCAATTATGCTCACAAGTCTTCTCAAAGACTTGTCTCAAATCTGCATTGTAAGCTTCCACAAAAGCTCACACTAATATATCCACAAGTCCTCTCTATAAGTTGTCCAATATAATATCAATCTCTGTCTTCAAATCTATATTGTAAGCTTCCACAAAATCTCACACAAATCTTTCTAGAAGTCTTCTCAAAGAATTGCATCAAATTTGCTCAAAAATTCCTTACTATAACTTGTCCAATTTCATAGAAACATATAGATAATTGTTAGAGAATAAATATGCTTCACACTCAATCACTTTCAACCTCTTTCTCAAATAAATTTAGGATATAGATTTTTTTTTTTTACAAAATTAGAACTATCACTTCAACACTTCCACTTGACTAGGATCAATAAACTTTAATCAATTATTTCCAACAATGCTTACCAAACAATATCACATAACAATGATAATCATGATCTTGCACAAACTCTAGTTCAAGATGGTTCTCAACTTCACATAACAATGATACTCATGTTATTTAAAAACCCTAGTTCAAGCATATGAAAGCTTACTCAATATTTCCAACACTGCTTATCAAACAAGATTTTTATCATCAACTCTTACTCAAAAAAACCTTTAAAAATCAAACTCAACAATGCTTACAAAACAATCCTTTTCACTCCAACTTAGCATTCATAATATCCAATCCAACAATAATTTTATCACAAGGAATATTTACCCATACCTTTTATTTTGATGGAGATATGTCTTCAAAACCTGTCTTAACCAAAATCAAAATTTTCTTTACCAACCCTAGGGTTAGGTTACCACACCTCTCTCAAGATCCTCACAAAATAATTTTCACAAATATTATTTTTCATAAAAAATAATAAAACCTTTTGTACAACTTATAATATTCAACTTTATAAACTCTAATCACCAAAAATTAAAATAAAATATTTAATTTTTAATACCCTTATATCTCCCTCAAAAACTTTAATCAACCTTTATTTTTCATAGCAAAGCAACCTCCAAAATTACAACCTTAGCAAGAGAAAAATCAAAATCAGCACATACCTTTTTACCTAGCAAAACACTTTCGATGGGTTTCGAACACCTAACCTCACCACTCCAAGCACCTTAGCAAAGTGTGTGCTCACCACGTGAGCTACGTGCCTCCACACAAAGGAAAAGGCACCGCATTCCCTTTGAACCTTCCTCGACGATGCAAAATCTATGAAGACACCTATCCTCTTCACAAAAGCAAATAATGGTATTCGATCCCTACACCTCACGTTCACCAATGACTTGGCACCTCCATTTCTGCCAGTTGCACTACAACGCACTTTGGGATAGGAAACAAGAATCATGTTTTCTTGTCTTCTGCCTTGCACACTCTTTGAAAAACACACGATCACCTTCTATTACCATGCGCTCGAAATTACACTTAGCACTTGATCATGGATAATATTTGTCATGGGTTTCTTGCCTCCTTTATATGCATATTGATGTCTTCAATGACATCGAAAAGGGTAAATAGAATAATTCAAAATTTCAAATTATAAACTTTATAACCCTAGTTTTAGGGTTAAATTAATTAATTTATAAATTAAATTTATAATTTAATTATAATTAATTCAAAATTAATTTAATAAATTTAAAAGTTAATTAAATTAATTTATAAAATAAATTATTATAAAATTATTATTATTAATTTATAATTAGTTAAATCTCTTGCACCTTTAATATTATAATAAATTATTATAATATTATTTTTCTTGGGCCTTCCTTTTGCCCTTTAAACCTTATCTGACCACCTAGGAGGAAAATTTATTTTGCACTTGATTACAAAACCTGAAACTGATGTTGCTCACTGAAATTGACGCTTGCTGGTGCTGATTTCTTGACATCAATGACAACAAAACCTTCTCATATTTCCAACAATATCCCCCTTTTTCATTGATGGCAATCCAATTATATTTTATCATTTCCTTAACCTTTTTATGTTCTACTCCCCCTGGGAAACTACTCCCCCTGACTCAATGCTCTCCTTCTGATTCAAATATCTCCCCCTTACTCAAATATCTCCCCCTTTAACATTAATTGCAAATGGTCACCTTTGGGGCTTTGGGATAAGAATGAAACTCTTAGCTTAGCCCCTCCCCCACCTCCTATTGAGGTGGTTAATTCTGGTGTGGGAGTATTACTCCCAGTTTTCCTCGAAGATACTTAAAAATATCTTTCGAAAGTGGCTTAGTGAAGATGTCTGCTATTTGCTCCTTTCTAGTAACATATTCCAACATGACCTATTTATATGTCACTTGTTCTCTCAAAAAATGATACTTGATCAGAATGTGCTTTGTATTGGAGTGCA
This sequence comes from Wollemia nobilis, assembly GCA_028583015.1. Lineage (NCBI taxonomy): Eukaryota > Viridiplantae > Streptophyta > Pinopsida > Araucariales > Araucariaceae > Wollemia > Wollemia nobilis. The sequence continues at coordinate 12,051,297 of JAQPPZ010016436.1, read as the reverse complement.
TCATTGGATTCTTTGAGATACTTATAACACTTGTATTATCACATAATATGGGAATAGGATGATCATATTTTATCTTGAAGTCTTCTAGAGTTCACTTCATCCATAATACCTATGTACAACTGGCTACTACTACAATATACTCTTCTACTGTATATAAGGATACTAATACTTGTTTCTTACTTAGCTAAGAGACTAAACAGTCTCCAAGAAAGAATGCTCCTCCAATTATGTTTTTTTATCATCAATACTGCCAGCCTAATCTGCATCGGTATACACTATGAGTGTGAAACTATAACTTTTGGGATGATAGAGCTCAAAATACATAGTCTCTTTTAGATACCTAAGAATCCTCTTTACTGCTCCCACATGTGTTTCCTTAGGTGCTGCCTGAAACCTTGCCACTAATCCCACTGCCTACATAATATCTAGTCTTGTAGCTATGACATACAACAATATGCCAATCATAGATCTATATAATTTTTGATATAACTATGGATATTCATCATCCTTACTTAAATTACATCCTGTAATAATGGGGGTACTTACTGGTTTGCAATATTCTAACTTGAATTTCTTTAAAATCTCTTTTATATACTTGGTTTGTAAAAGAAATAATCCTTTCTTTGATTGTGAAATATGAAGTCCACGAAATAAGGACAAATCACCAAGCATAGAAATCATATTCATTATACATGTTCTTTAGAAATTCTTTACATATATTATCATTGCTCCCCCAAAAATGATTTCATAAACATAAAAAACCACAACTAGTAGATTATTCCCTTAATTTTTGATGTATATTATTCGCTATTCCTTTTCTGAATCCCTGTTCCTAAAGATACTTATCCAATATTTAGTACCATGCTCTAGGAGCTTGTTTTAGACCATACAGTGCCTTTTTCAATATACATACATGATCTAGTTTATCTGTTAATATGAATTCCTCTCGATGTTCAATATAAACTTCTTCTAGAACACCATTTAGAAATGCTAACTTAACATCCATCTGATATACCTTAAATTTTTTAAAACTTGAGAAGTTTAATAATATTCTTATGGATTCAAGTCATGCAACTAGAGCAAATATCTCATTAAATTCAATTCCCTCTACCTGTGCATAACCTTTACACACCAACCTTGCTTTATTCCTGACTACCTATCCATATTAATTTAACTTAAATTGAATACCCATTTTATGCCAATCATATTTTTATCCTTTAGTTGTGGAACAAGTTACAAAGTCTTGCTTTTATCTATATGGTCTAATTCCTCATCCATTGCCTTAATCTAGAACTTATCTTCACTTGCTTTATTGAAGTATTTTGGCTCAATCTTAGATAACAAAGAAAAAATTGCTTGTTGATATGGTGTTATTATCCTTCTCCTTTTCTATCTTTCATCTGGATTCCCAATTATTAGATATTTTGGATGATGTTTCTGTACATACCTGGATGGATTTTTAGGAAGAATTATTTATGTTTCTTCCTCCTCTTCATCTGATTCCTCACGAAACTCTTCTTGACAACTTCCATCTTCCTGATACATAATTTACTGAACTAGTTCTCTTGAATCTATCTTCTCATCAAATGTTATATTTATACTTTCTATAATAGAGCATGTTCTCTTGTTGAAGCATATATAAGCTTTAATCTTAGTGGAATAACCAAGAAAAATTCCCTCATCACATCTTGGATCAAACTTGCCCAAGTTTTGCTCTTCCCGTCTTATGTAGCACTTGTTTCAAAAAATCTTGAAGTGTTTTATAGTGGTCAGTCTTCCTTTCCAAAGCTCATATGGAGCCTTGTGATGGTTTACCATTATTTGATCCCTGGTGATTATATATACTAATGTGTTGACTACTTCCATCAAAATACATATAAAAGATTGGACTCATTCAACATAGCTCTAGCCATATTCTCAATAGTCCTATTATTTCTTTCAACTACTCCATTTTGTTGAGGAGTTATTGCAACTGAGTATTCTCTCTTGATTCCATGTTGTTCACAAAAATCTACAAATTCATTTGAGGTGAATTCTCCTCCTCTATCATATCTCAAACACATAATCCTATTGTCTTTTTCATTTTCAACCCATTCTTTAAATGCTTTGAATTTTTCAAATGCTTTTGACTTATCTTTCATGAAAGCTATCCAAACCATTATGGAGTAATTATCTATAAAAAATATGAAACAACTCTCACCTTGAATACTCTTTGTTATGGTAGGACCACATATATCAATATGTATTAGACTTAATGGCTTATATGACATATATCCCTTTGATTTAAAGTTTGTTCTAGTTTGCTTTCCATGTTGACAAGGTGCACAAATTGTGTTTTGTGGCCTTTTTAGCTTGGGTAAATCTCTGACAACCTGCTTATTGCTTATCTTGACAATGTTGTCAAAATTCAAGTGATCCAATCTTCTATTCCACAACCAAATCTCATATTCTTGAGATAGAAATCACTTTTCCCCTTTGATATCACTAAGCATATATAGATTATTTGGAGTTCTTCTTGCATTTGCAATGACTTTTCCACTTTTTGATTTTCATATCTCACATCTATCTGGGTGAAATGTAACCATATGACCTTGATCACAAAGTTGACTTACACTTAGTAGATTATGTTTTAACCCTTTGACATATAGTATATTTTATATTCTTATTTTTTCATTATACTAACTTAGAGTTCCTCTTCCACCAATTTTTATTGATCCATTATCACCAAAATTTACTGATCCTCTATTGGTTTATTTTAGTACAATAAATTTGTCTTTGTCTCCTGTCATGTGTCTAGAGAAACCACTATCAAGATACCATTGTTCTTATTTATCTTGAGCATGAAGAGTTGTTTGAACTAACATTTATCTAGACTTTTCATTCCATTTTTCTCTTTCCTAGTTGTTGAAGTTGTATTCCTTTTACTAGACTCAAGCAGTATCATTTTGTACCATCTAGCCTTATTTCCAAAATTATTGCTTTTGTAACATATGATATCATTGTTCATAAGAGGTGCAAAAGAGTTAAAATTTCTATTGAAATCAATTTTCACATAACTAGTGCAGTGTACAACTCTATGACCATATTTTTTACAAGAAAAGAAATAGCTATGGAAGAAATTATGTAACCTATTTGGATGCCTTTGAAATTGCGGTTGAGTGCTTCTCCTTCTGGGATTAACTCTCATCCATGGTTATTCTTTGCTTTCTTCCTACCTGATGTCTTTTATTTTTGGAGTATATGTCACTTGATTATATTTGTTTGAAGTTTATGATTTTTGACGACTTGGCTCCTCTTTCTATTTCCTAAAATTTATATCTAGTAGTACCTTGGTATTTTCAACTTCATTCCTTATATAAACAATTTATGCTTCCAATATTTCACATTCTATTTCTCTTGATATTAATAGATCTATCTTATCCTATTAAATTTTTTTTTCCCTCTTATACCTTTATCTTGGGTTCCATGAAAATTTGTAGGAGTTCTATATTTTCTTCTTCATACTCTTGAATTTATTCCTTCAAACTTGAGTTCTCCCTAATCCTCTACAAATTCCTAAGAGCAGTGAAGAATTCCTATTTTATATCAAACATGGTATCTTCTTCATTTTCTAAAGTCATGTGTGTTTCTGATGGATCCTCCTCCAAGTCGTTAGTCTTTTCACGGAGAGACTTGCTTTGATACCAATTGAAGAAAATGTGCTTATACTAATTGGGGCGGTGAATAGTATAAGATAAAACTATTTTCTTTTCAATATATATGATAACATCAGTAATATTAAAGCATTAAACATCACAAAAAGCATCACACACATGAGAGACATGATTTAACATGGTTCACCCAATGTGGGCTACTCCACGGAGAAAATATTCTTGATAAATTTTTCTCAAATAATTATTTGGGAATCCTTTCGCTATTACAAAGTTTATGGATATCTATCCAAAGGAGATACTGGTACCCTAATCAAGTTCATGGATCTCTATCCACAGGAGAACTCCTTCTCCTATGCTCTGGCTAATGATCTTCTAGAATAACTATTGCCTCCACTACACTAGCTTATGGATATCTATCCACTGAAGACTCCTACCCTCACTCAGAAGACCTATCTTCACTGCCTTGGCTAATGGAACTCTATCCAATGGATGCTATCATCCTCTATACTCTATCACATCCAAATATATCTCTGAGCTCTATCTCAAACTTACACTAAAATCTATCCTTTGGTCTAGCACAAATTTTCAAAATCTTTATATCTGGTATGGCACAAACGTATCCTCAAATATAAACCAAAATATATCCTAAAATCTATCTTCAAGCCTAAAAATAAAGCTTGACTCAATCACAAATAAAATTTTCTAGATATACTCCAAACCTTAACTCACGTTTTGAAAAAATCAATCAATCAATTCTGCTCATAAGTCTTCTCAAATACTTGTCTCAACTCTGCATTGCAAGCTTCCACAAAAGCTCACACTAATTTGTCCATAAGTCCTATCTAGAACTTGTTCAATATGATCTCAATATCTATCTTCAAATCTGTATTGTAAGCTTCCACAAAATATCACACCAATCTATCCACAAGTCTTCTCAAATACTTACCTCAAATCTGCTCAATAAGTCCTTACTATAACTTGTCCAATCTCATAGAAACATATAGAGAATTATTAGAGACTCAATATGCTTCACACTCAATCACTTTAAACCTCTTTCTCAAATAAATTTAGGATATAGAACAATTTGTTTCACAGAATTGGAACTATCACTTCAACACTTCCACTTGAATAGGCTCAATCAACTTCACTCAAGTATTTCCAATAATACTTATAAAAAAATCTCACATAACAATGATACTCATGATATTGCACAAACTCTAGTTCAATATAGTTCTCAACTTCACATAACAATGATACTCATGTTATTTCACAAATTCTAGTTCAAGCATATGAAAGCTTACTCAATATTTCCAACAATGCTTATCAAACAAGGTTTTTATCATCAAATCTTACTCATAAAAACATTTAACAATCAAACTCAACAATGCTTACCAAGAAATCCTTTTCACTCCAACTTAGAATTCATAATATCCAATCCAACAATAATTTTCTCACAAGGAAGATTTACCCATACCTTTTATTTTGATGGAGATATGTCTTCAAAACCCATCTTAATCATAATCAAAATTTTCTTTACCAACACTAGGTTTAGGTCACCACACCTCTCTCAAGATCTCCACAAAATAATTTTCACAAATATTATTTTTCATATAAAATAATAAATCCTTTTGTTCACCATATAATCTCCAACTTTATAAACTCTAATCACCAAAAATTTAAATCAAATATTTAATTTTTAATACCCTTATATCTCCCTCAAAAAATTTAATCAACCTTTATTTTTTACAACAAAGAAACCTTTGAAATTACAACCTTAGCAAGAAAAATTCAAAATCGGTACATACCTTTTTGCCTTGAAAAACACTTTCAACGGTTTTTGAACACCTAACCTCACCACTACAAGCACCTTAACAAAGTCCATGCTCACCACGTGAGCTACGTGCATCCACACAATGGAAAAGGTAGCACCTTCCCTTTGAACCTTCCCCAACGGTGCAAAATCTATCAAGACACCTCTCCTCTTCACAAAAGTAAATCGACGTGATTCGATCCCTACACCTCACGTTCACCAACGACATGGTATCTCCCTTGCTGCTAGTTGCGCTACAACGCACTTTGGGATAGGAAATAAGAATCACATTTTCTTGTCTTTAGCCTTACACACTCTTCAAAAAACAAATGACCACATTCTATTACCATGCACTTGAAATTACACTTACCACCTAATTGCGAATAATATTTGCTATGGGTTTCTTCCCTCCTTTATATGCATATCGATGTATTCAACGACGTCGATGTGGGTAAATCGAATAATTCAAACTTTCAAATTATAAAATTTATAACCCTATATTTATTTTTAACTTAATTAATTTACAAATTAAATTTATAACGAATTTATAATTAATTTAAAATTAACTTAATAACTTTAAAAGATAATTAAATTTATTTATAAATTAAATTATAATAAAATTATTATAATTAATTAAATCTCTTGCACCTTTAATATTATAATAAATTATTATAATATTATTTTTCTTGGGCCTTCCTTTTGCCTTTTAAACCTCATCTGACCACCTGGGAGGAAAATTTCTTTTGCACTTGATAACAGAACTTGAAACTGATGCTGCTCACTAAAATTGATGCTTGCTGATTCTGACTTCTTGACATCAATGACAAAAAAACCTGATCATATTTCCAACAGACATCATATGGGCCCATTGGGAAACCCTAAGGGGTTAATTAAGGCTCCCAACCACTTTTGTGAGGGTTTACCCCATTTTTGGGAGGTTTTGGGCCATGTAGCCATGGTCATCCAACCCTGGGATGGCCATAGTTCATGGTCATCCCACCCAAGGATGACCATATGCAGTTGTCCCTAGGTGGGACAACCATGCACCAGACCCCCCAAAATTCAAAGGGTGGGACAAATGGCAATCAATTCCTACCATTTATCTCATCCAATAACCTAAAATTGATTGGGAGGTTGTCATAAACATCAAGACCTACAAATTGGAGACCCCAAATGGGTAAGCTTTCCCACCCTATGCATGGCAAGGGTATTGACAAGTGACAACACTTGCCCTTCATTCCAGAACATGCCCCTTTGCACATTTTCCCTAGTTTGGTTATAAATTGAGGTTCTCCCACCCAATTTCAATATGAGACAATAACAATCATTGCTCATGAAGTGTTGCTCATATTTATCCTCAATATTTACCCAAGTATTTTCCTTGAAAACCTTTTCATTTGAAGACTCTTTCGGGGGCATCCCAAAATATGCTAATCCATTCCAAAACTTGTCAAATATGATATTTATTTGACCAAATATTATGACAACATATTTAGGAGAGTTCTAAACTAGATCCCCTTGGAATTGGTTTTAAAAACCACCCAATTATGTGAACATACTTATGAGGGACCAAAAATAGTCCTAGTTGCACTTACAAGGGATGACCACCAAATGGCTAATAATTTTGATACAATTTCACCATAGATCAATCATAAAGCATTATATTAGCATTCTATTCAATTTTTGTTAAGTTTTGAGTAGATTTGATGGGTCAATTTAGGTTTTTGTGATTGTAGTCTTAATTGTTCCTACTAGGGATGACCACAGGTTCCGAACACAATTGCACTTTAATTTATGCTGAGATCCTTAATAACATCATATTATATTTTCAATTCATTTGGAGTTGTTTTGATTTGTCGTAAATAAGTTTTATTTTCTCTATTACATACTATCCAAAGTTTTCAATATAAAATGCAAATGCTTTTAACAGTTTTCAATCTCTTGTGTGTAGGTGCAAGTATTCTAGGCATTAGGGAGGAGGTAAGAGGCAGATTAAAGGAATCCCAGGATTAGCTCTCAATTGTGGGTTGCGAGAAGAACATTGAAACACACCATTAAGCTCATGGAGGGATTCATTCCCTTGTAATTTGTAATCTAAAATGTATCAAAATGATAAGCCCTCAAAGGGGATGTATTGTAACCTTTTGGAATTGATGAATTTATAAATACAAGGACAAACACCCCCATTTTTACTATAAATTATTCATCATTTCAATAGTTTACATCTTTTGCATCTTTCCTTTGCATGCTTGCTTAGAAACAATAGATATCATTTCAGTTTCAATCATATAGGCATGTTGTTTTTCATGCTTCTTCAACTTGATAAGTGTAAATTTGGGTCTCTTTTACCCTCTTATTCTACCCTTATTTCCTATCCTTGCCAAATTCACACCCAGTCCATATGAGGTGTGAATTTGGATTTTCAAATTCACACCTTATAAGGATAGGATGCAAATTTATCTTTTAGGGATTTTTTCTCTCCAAATCCCCTCCTATTATTGGTCCCTTTTGGTATCAGCCCTTTTTTGTGGTGAACTTATGTTTTATCACTTTTTAGCCCTCCAAAACTATTATAAATAGAGGATTGGATCCCATATTTCTAGCCATATTGAAATATAGAGATCTTCATATATCACAATATCATTTTGCTCATAGTCTTAATACTCAAGTGATTTTTTATTGTGGGAATATTTTTTTGTTGTTTTATGTTGTGGATTAACTACTCTTGGTGATCAAGCATATGAGCTTTTATGGTAGGAGAGGTATACCATTATGTATCACCATATTCACTCTCCTATTTCTCCTTGCTTCCTCCATCAACTGATTTGGTTTTTGTATTGCATCATTAGTCTTGTATAACTATTTTTTATTGTTTTGCATAATTTTGTTTTGATGTTTTGGGACCCAAAATATGCATCTAAACCAAATTCATGTCATTTCTATACAAGGCATAAATTTTGTGATCCAAATTCATGTCCCCTCCTTACAAGAGATGAATTTGGTTAATTAGGGATTGGGGTTAAACCTTTGATTCCTAAAACCCTAGTTTATTACTTGTATTTTAACTTTCTATCACCTACATTCTATTTCAATTTCATTTCATTGTTGCATGTCTATTTCATCTTTTTTTTCTTGTTTCAAAGGTCAAAAATAATTTTATTTTTTATTATTAGCTAAAATAACCAAGGGAGCTTGATTATTGTGCCTCCAAGCTTAGTCATATAGTATCCTAAGAAGGCTCCTAAATACTAATAATTTTTTCTAGGGTTTTGAAGTTGTTTTGCAAGTCTTGAAGCTATTTGAATATTCTGGACATAATTTAAAACTAGGATCAACCACCAAATCAAGTCAATACTTTGATAGATCTTTAGGCTATCTGTTGAACATCTTTTATCCCTTTTTTATATAATTTGATTATACTAAAAAATAAAATATTTTAGTCTTAATATAGGCACTAAAAGAGTAAAGGCATATAGTTTGCATCTAGGGTTAATCTATTTGTGCATTATCTTGGACCCTTGCTAAAATAAAATGTTTTTTTGATGAAATTTAGGGTTATATTCGATTGAAATAAAGAATCATTCTAGGGTTATCTCCTTTTTTGATTGCATCATTGTTTACTTTGCATCATTTTTTATTCCTTTTAGCTTACACCTTAGTGAGACCAAACATAGGTGCCTACTCAATGTAAACATCAAACATTTTCACCCTAGACTTATAATGAGTCCTTAAACCTTTCATGATGAACCCTTTTGATCCCCAAGCCCTTGAGTGTATAGGATATAACACACCCTTGCAGTGACCTCGGCTCCTAGTGGATCTAGCCAAGTATCATATGTAGTAGGGCACTTTTCCCCCATCTACATATTTGGTGAACCTGATATGAAAGCACATCTTTATTATCCAAATAACAAAATATTTTCCTTTTAAAAATTTTAAACAAGATCATTAAATTTGTTTGCTTAGAATTAGGGAACATTAAAAAAATCTTAAAAATTCCTTTGTGTGTATTTTACTAGATTTTACATTCCTCATTTTTCTCCTCTATCCTTTCTCTTCGTCCTATGGTTCTTGTACTTGGGATTAAGTTAAGGCTTTTAGAATCTAGTGAGATTCTTCAAGAAGATGACAATATTGATAGGGAGAATCCTAATCTAGAAGACAAAAATATAGAAACTGGTAATGACCTTGATCCTACTTAGGCATACAATGGATACCTCACCTTTAAATCTTTTGATCATATTTGGAATTTATTTAAGCTTCATAGATATGCCTTGAATAAGGACATGGATGAAGAGTCCCAAATTGAAGATGTTGGGGTATCCTCATAATAAAACCATTTCTCCTTAAAATATTCATACAAATCCTTTGTTTGAATATTTTCATCATGTTAATCCATTTCATAAATTAACATATTCTAACTACTGTAACCACCAATATTGGAGGAATTCCACAAGATCCTCCAATTAGTAGTGCATATCAAAATTATGCTCAATTTACTTCTCATTTTGCTAATATCAATATTCATTCTTCTGTCCCACCAAATATTAGTTGTCCTCCTTAGCAAGATACCACATAACATAACCCATATCATAATAATGTTTATACCTCCAATGTTAGCCAAGTTCCTTTCCAAAAGCCTATATATAAACCTTCCCTAGGGAATCTTGGGGTATATCACAACAACAATCCTGATAGGCAAAGCTTGACAAGTGTGGTCAAACAATTGGTTTCATGAATGGATATGATTCAACCTTCAATTTTCACCTACAACTATAAGAAAATGTGCAATTAACCCTTATACCCTATCATCACCTCTAGGACCTACCTTAAGCATTTTCCAATGCTGATTTTACCTATTTATAAGGGAATAGAGGATCCAATTGAGCATTTAAATATTTTTAGGATAACATGCCCTAATATTATATATGATGACATGTTTCTAGAGATATTCCTTAAGAGCCTTCGTGGCATGGCACTGGAATGGTATTATCAATATCCTAATCATTTTTTGAGGAATTTTTACGAGACAACAAAGTTTTTTGTTAACAAATTTGGATATTATGTTGAGTAAAATATGACTATGTAAGATGTTTATCTGTTAAAGCAAGGTAAAAGTGATTTTTTTCAAAATTCATCTCATTGGAGAAGTTTAGTTGGATGGTTGATATACACATTACCTCTTCAAGACATGCTATATACCTTTATTAGAAATTTGCAAGAGCAGATATCATATGAATTGGAAACAACAACTATTACATCTTTCAAATAAACAATAGATCTAGCAGGAATGCTAGAGCAAGCTATTATTCAAAGAAATCAATGTAAGCCAAGGAAAGAAGAATATAGGACCATAAAAACCTAGTATAATAATAAGCATGTAGTTGGTGATAGGGTAATAGATAGTAGACCTGTCAACTATATTGCTAATACCTTACAAAATATGGTATATAGAAAATCTCCAAAACCTCCACCAAGGAATTTCACTAGACTCAACCCACCTATTTTGTTGGTCCCAAAATAACTCTTGGAAGCTAACATGATTTAGTTGACTCCTATAAGACAACCCGATACCATGGTTGATTGGTATAAGCTTGACCAACATTATGAGTATCATACAATGGAAGGGAATATGTAATATTCATGTAAGAGGTTGAAATATGTGGTTTAGGACTTAATCGATGTAGGACATATTTTTATAGAGGGTTTTGAACCTACTACTTTAACAAACAATCAATCACCTACACAACAAGTACCCACAACTAATAAAGACATAGGGTTTTTCCAAAATCCCCTACCTAATAATGGGAAATAGGTATCTAATCAAGTTTCATATTTAAAATAGTGCAACCTCCGTATAACAATATGGTTGGTATGATAGCAATAACTACAAGGCAACAAGATCAAGCTCAACTGAGTCAACAATCCTAGTAGAAGATGACTTCTATATTCAACCAACCTTCTAAACCACCCTTAGTTTTGAAGAGTACTAAAAAAGGAAACACAAGAATAGAAAAACCACCCTTAGTATTGAAGACACACCCTTAAGTCTCCTTTGACATTCAATAGCACTTAGTTAGTACCCCAACTATAATTTTTCTCTTAGAGCTTATGCAAACTTTTCTTGTTCATAGGGAAGCCTTGTTGAAATTTCCAAGTCAAAAATATTTTTCTCAAGATATTTCCCCTAGTGATATATCTAGTGTTATAGGTTCCCTTGAGATACATTATATAACATTTTCAGATAATGATATTCCTTCCTCATATTTACAAGGGGATTCTTCTCTCTACATCATCGCATATATTGAAAAAATATTTATCAAGAAAATTTTGATAGATATTGGTTCCTCCCTCATCGTATGCACTTTTAATTTTTTGAAAATATTTAGATTAAAAGAGAAATATTTAATTAAATATGATTTCATCTTCAAAGCTTTCAAAAATGAGTCCCAAGTGACCTGCAATATTGTATCCCTCCCCCTTAGGGTTGGATATAGGATATTAGATACCTTATTTTATGTGGTATCTTGCCCCACATATTTTAATCTTCTTATTAGACATCCTTGGATTCATGTCTCCCTTCTACTCTTCATAAATATCTGAAGTTTGAATTAAAGAATCAATTTATCACCATTCCTAGTGACCCTCATCCATTTTAATATTGTTTAATAATTGAATAAACTCAATTTACTCCCAATTTATATCCATTAGTTTCCTCATCTCACATCACCAAGGAACTTGAAAATTTAAAAATAAGTAAGGAACTGCTAGTCAATGTTTCACCACAAGTTCAATTCAATCCTTTTCTCCAATAACCTCTTCTAGATTTAGCCAAGTTGCCACATTGAACTTGAACTATGGGTTTACCTCATAATAAGGATGAAGTAGTACATAATGGCACATCTAAATTTGTCTATGCAGGTATGTCCTTCAAATAAAATATTCATAGTAGCAACCCTCCTCCTATATAGTGGTATTTTACCCATTTTTATCTATCCAATGATTACCCACTTCCTAAGCAGATCATGCTTCATATGGGATATGTAGGTAAAGGTTTGGGGCCACAACATAAAGGTAATCAATAACCTTCAGAAGTTGTGCTTTGGTCTAGGAGATGTGACATAGGTTATATCCCAAACAAAATATACTCCTTACCAATGGATGATGATCAAGTTGTTACCTTTGCTAAATTTGTGTACCATCATGGCTTAGAGTGTAGTGATGAGGATGTGGGATTGTCTTATATCTCAAACATATTATTTTATAATATGATAACCTCGGTTCCCTATTGGATTAATTTAGGTAATTTTTATGAAAATGGCACTCCTTTGAAGATCAAGGATATCCATAAGCTTTATGCTAAGTATAATATTTAGCACAAGTGGTCAAATATATATTACCCTTAGGGTAATGGTTAAGCTAAATAATCCAATAATTAATTAATCAATATCCTTAATAAGTTGGTTAGTAAGACCATTTGATACTACTATATCCAAATTTATCCTACCTTCTCATCAATATGTGAATTCATATAGATGCCTCACTATATGTCTTGATCTATGGGACTAAGACAATTTATTCAAGTAAGAGATTCCTTCATTTTACATCTTGTTGTAAGATGATTCAAATCAATGATGCATATCATTTAGATCATTTAAACCAATTGGAGATGTTAGATGAAAAGTGGATTTATGCCTTAGATCACCTTTGAGCCTATCAACATAGGGTCAAGCAATTGTTTTCCAAGAGAGTTCATAGTCATTCTTTTGAGGTTGGGGACCTTATCCTCAAAGAAAACCAAAAGAACACTAATGCTCACATAGATATGAAAGGTATGTTTTAGCCCAATTGGGTAGGGCCCTTTGTCATAATAATTGATTTTGGCTCAAAATACTATCATTTAGCATCATTATATGGTAAATATTTTAAAGAACCAATTAACATAATGCACTAAAAAAGATATTATACATGAGTCTATATCTTAATTTTTTTATATTGCATTTGGTTTTCTTGTTCATACTACATTATTGACTATCATATCTTGCATGACTTGCCTGACATTCTATTCTATCTATATTTTTGCTTGTCATATAATTGCATTGCTGCTTGACCATACTTGCATGATTGCTTGATCATATAGATTCTTTGGGATATTGCAATCATGGCAAGTGATGAAACTTAGTTATATTCTAGCTCACATGAATTGCACTCACACTAGGATTCTGATTCTTAACTAATCCCCAACCTAGGGTACATCTCTTTGCATTTTTATATCATTGCATTTGTCATTCATTCCTCTTTTATATTTTCTTATATCCCTTGACCTTTAAAAATATAAAATTATCATAAAAATCTTCTTCAAGTCAAGGGATATAATTATTTTTTATATCTTTGTCCTTTTTATGTTTTCTTTCTCCTTTCCATCAAGATAATAGATATATGTTCTTTATTCTATCTACGAATATTGCTTTGTTCTCACTTATCCTTTCTTAAAATTTTGATTATTAAGGAATTTTCATGAGATAGGGTAGATACCACATGAAAATAACCTATGGTGTTCATATGGCCACTGACTATATTATGCACATCTCTTATCAAATTTTAGAAAGGACACAAACACACACGCACACACATTTTCTCCTTTTATCTCTATTTATTTATTCTTTGTCTAACATGCACAAACACACATGCTCATGCTTTTCCTTTTGATCACTTTTATCATGCACGCACCACACCCCTATTGAGTTACACTTATTTTTCAAAAATCAATCTCAACATTACATCCTATACATGATAGCTTCATGGCCATAAGCTAGGGGTAGTCTCCATTTGATCATTTTTAAGCATACATCCTAGAGTGTATTTATCCAACCACAACCATTATATAGCATCATACCTATAGTGGGTATCACTCTTCTCTTGACCATATTTACAAGCATAATACCCTTACATGATAGCTTCATGGCCACTAGCGAGGGGTAGCCTCCACATCTAGTCATTTGCAAGAATACATCCCCTTAGGGTCTTGCTCCTTTCTATTATCTTTGTTTTTATTTGACCTTATTTTTTAGCTTTGTTTCTTTCCCACTTTTCTTCTTCACTTATTTTTCCTCTTTTTTTCTTCCCTTTTTTTCTCCTTTGTTGCTTTCTTATTTCTTCTTTTTCATATTATCATCATTTGTTTGATATTTTTTCCATCATATTTTTTCTTTCCATCGACTCATCCATGTATTTTAATTTATTTTTAGATTACATTTAGGTATTGCATTAGTTAGATTCAGTCATGTATTTCATTTAATTAAATTATTTATTGTATTCATCATGTCTATAATCACCATGTATCATTAAACATCATATACATAAAATGAACACACATTTAAACACACCATAACATAAGGTAAAAGCAACATGTATTACTCAAAAGCACTAAGTGCATTACCACTAGTCAATATGCCATAGTAGAGAGCTTGACACACTTGATCATCCCTAGGGATGTATTCCTTATTTCCAAAATTAATATCATCATGATCTCTATCCTAGCTATGTGAGTCAATCCCCTATACTCCACATACTAGAGGTGGTCCTGGTGAATTCATGTTCATAAATCATGAGCTAGATCATGCATGTGATTGTGAGTGACTCTATGAAATCATAGATATGATAATGGTGGAACCCTTTTATCTATAGGAATGGAATGGTAGTATTTCATCTAGTAGTAGGCCTCCCTTTGCATAAATATCTCATATGAATCCCTCATCCTATACAACTTTACTAGTAGCAGGTGGTTCCCCTTTCTTGTTTGGTTGCCTACACTGACAACCATCCCCCTACCTAGGCTTATTACCACTTTCACTCAATATGACCCATCTCCACTTTGAGGCACTCTACCTCAACCTTTATCCTATCCTACTTCACTTAGATTTGTTCAAGCATTAGGTGGATGATATCCATATTTGTATGTGTAGTCACCACCCTAGTCCATAGCACATTTATCTCCCTTGTCTGGTCACCTCTAGCCTCATTGGGTCCTACCTATGTCACTGTGGGGCCAACTCCTATTGTTACCCTTCCTCCTAAGTTAAATATTATAATAGTCATCCTCATGGCTATCACTATCTCCACTTGAAGCTATACCTATATTGGTCTCAGTGAGTCTATATTCCTTTTGTTGCTCTATGGAGTGTTGAGTGGCCTCTCATAGTGCTAGTTGTATTTATCCAGTCATAACCTTGTGTATCTACATTGGCACTTGTGCGAATATCCTCAAGGGTATAACACTCCTACACCATATCCTATACATGAGGGCCACATCAATATCATCCACCCCTAGATCCACATATAGTGGGTCATATAGATCCTCCTATATCTATCTACCCACCTTAGGAGCACTTACAATTCTTGATAGATCCTATCATACCCATTAAAACCAATAGTAACTAAGGTCTAGAATCTCCTACAAGATATTGAAATTGTGCTATACTTGATCAAAATGGTATAGCTCATGCTTTTCCTTCTTAGATATGACCCATAAGATCCTTCATACCTGAGCTAGTTGCTTTTTATCATTAACCCATCCAGGGTGTAGATACCTTAGTTACCATATGATCTAGTACTCTTGCAACTCATCTATCACCTATCTCCCTAGTGGAAATACACCAACATATACCTTGTGTACATGCTCGTAGTGTTAGCTCCACCTATATGTTGTTCTCTAATCTAAGTTAGGTAATAGCCTTGGTAGTGCATTCGACCTTTGGACCACTATGTGCTCCCAGAACCACACTTAAAATAAAATCATATAGACTATACCTATCTACCACTTATACATAAGATCATGAAGCATTATCTATATGTGTGCTAGCACATATGGTCCTCATACAAACCTCACCTATTTGTCTCACATGTCTACCACTACTCCCACTAGTATCTATGGTAGGTGTCACCATTTGGTATGACACACCAACATCCCTACCACCAACCCATAGAGTAGAGATATTAGTGTCCCAACTCTATATCATTTTGGTATTTTATCAAAATAAAATTCATTCTACTACATAACATGTTTTGGATCCCCTAAAATCATCTCAAATACCACTAGTGGCACCCATACCATATAAACAATCCTTTCCCTGATGGATCCTCAAGATGTACCAAACATCCTCCAATGTGGTGGTCATCTCCCCTATCAGTAACCAAAATATGGATGATTTCAGATACCATTGATCTACGAGTATTGTTAGTAGTGCCCTATAATCCTTGATGTGGGGTATATCTACCAGATGCAGTAGTCCCATGTCCCATAATATTTCCCTCTCTACTATAGCGATCTCTCTCATGGTTGTATCCAATATTATCAGTTACCACTTGCTGCTCTCAAGTACATCTAGCTACAAAATCAACATTAAAATATTCAACAAAATTTTAATCAATATCATCATGATCCAAATACATCATAAAAAATATATATTTTGTAAAAATAAATAAATTCATGCCTTGGGATTAATGGGTATGAATTTGGCATCACCATCTAACAAAATTCATCCCCTTCAACTGAATTTGCATCCCATGGATTTTTTTACAAAAAAATTTCTAAAAAAATAAAAAATGCTTAAAAATTAAAGTTTTTGCAAGAGAAACCTAAATCTAGTCTAAACTAAAAATGGAATTTGATCCATATCATCCCTCAAACTGTAGTAGTGCAAGCATTACCTCTCACAATCACAAGATGGTGAGTTAGGATTAGCATCATCCTTTTTCTTCTCTAGAGCTCTTTTCTCCTCCTTGTATAATGAAAATGAGCTCATTTTCTCTCATTTTATTCTTTTTATTCCCTCCTTTGTCTTTTACCTTCCTTTATTCTCTACCCTCCCCTTTCGTTTATCTCTCCTTTTCTTTTCTCTTTCTCTTATTTACTTTTTTTTTTTTTGCTTTCTTTGTTTACCTTTTTCAAGCTTTCTTCAAGAATTTTGTATTCCTTCTAAAACATGAGGGGGCACCCTAGCCTTAGAGGCATTAATGCTAATAATATGTCATAAATACATCAAAGAGGGGATAAAATGTATATATGAAAAATTAATGTATCAAAATGAGTCAATCTTCCTTAAATCTTTAGGAAGCCACCTAAACTTGCTAAGTGCAAATTTGTGCCTCTTTTCCATTTTATTCTATCCTTTTCCCCTAGCATTGTCAAATTTACACACAATCCATACAAGGCATGAATTTTGCTTATCAAATTCACACCTTGTAAGGATGGTGTATGAGCTTGTATTTTTAAGGATTTTTCTCTCAAATTCCCCTCCCCTCGTCAACCTATTTTGGCATTAGCCCCTTAGTGAAATTTTGTTTTCCCATCATTTATACCTCCAAATATCTTATAAATAGAGGATTGTATCCCCTCTTTCTAGCCATCTTGAAATCTAGATACCTTGATACATCTCAATGTCATTTTACTCATAGCCTTAATGCTGACAAGTGCTCTTTTACTATGTGAATGATGTATTATTTTATGTTGTGGATTATCCGATTTTGGTGAATAAATGGAGGAGCCTTTATGGTAGGAGAAGTCTACAATTATAGATCACCATCTTCACTCTCTCATTGTGCCTTTCTTCCTCCATTAGCTAACTAGGTTTTTGTATTGCATCATAAGTCTTTTAGAACTATTTTTCATTATTTTGCATCATATTGTTTGGTGTTTTGAGACCCAAAAAGTGTATTTGAACCAAATTCATGCCTTGTTTATATAGGGTGTGAATTTTATGAGCTAGATTCATGTCCCCTCCTCATAGGGCACGAATTTGGTTAATTAGGACTCAGGGGTAAAGTTTTACTTTCCAAAACCTAGTTTACTACTTGCATTTTAGCTTTCTATCACCTGCATTATATTTATATTTTATTTCATTATTGCATGTCTAATACATATTGCTTTTGCTTATTCCAAAGGTTAAAAATTATTTATTTTGTGAATGTTCACTTAAAAGGACTAAGGGGGCTTGACTATTGCTCCTCCAAGCTCAATCATATAGTGACCTAAGAATGCCTCCAAACACTAATAAATTTTTCTAGGGTTTTGAAGTTATTTTGCAAGTCTTGAAGCTATTTAAATATTTTAGATGTAATTTAAAGCTAGGATAAACCACTTGCCCAATTTAAAGCTGTTTGTTGTGTGTTTTTTATTGAATTTTATTTCAAGTTATGATAATAATAAAAAATAAAATACGTTGTTCTTGTTTTAGGTACTGCAAGAGTAAAGACATAAAGTTTGCATCTAGGGTTAATTTTTTTGTGCATTTTATTGAACCCTTGCTAAAATAAAAGGATTTTATTTCATGCAATTTAGGGTTATATTTCATTGAAATGAAGAATCATTCTAGGGTTAGCTCTTTGTTTGATTTGCATCATTGTTTTCCCTACATCATTATTTTCTTCCTTTTAAGTTAGATCTTTATGAGGCTAAACATAGGTTCTTGCTAAATATACACATCAAACATTTCCACCTGAACTTGGAACAAATCCATAAACCATTCCCCTAGCCCTTGAGTGTAGAGGATATAACACAATCCCATAGTCACCTTAGCTCCCACCGGATCTATAGGATAATTTTCCCCCCTCTATAGATATAATGCTTAAATATAGCTTACAATATATCATAATACACTACACTCAAATATTCAACCCATGATTCAAAAGAATTCACACATTGCAGATAACAAGATTACAATATTTTTATATATTATATTTCAAATTTACATGTTATCTTTATTAATAGCCTTTACAAAGAATCTCTTATCATTTCATATTTAACTATCTCTTCATTTCTTCAAACTTATTAATATTTTAATAATGTCAAATATCTAATAATTATTGAATGTAAAATATTTATATAACACCCAAACACTAAAATATTTTTAAAGTATTAACAAAATCCTTGTAAATTAGAAAATGATGTAATATCCTTAGTCATCGAGTAAAAGCCCAATTGATATGAGCAAGTATCACTGGTTTTTCTTTATTTTTATTTTGTAGTTATTTCTTGCATGCTTTTATTTATTGGAAAAGTGCACGTGGTTTAATTCTTTCCATACCATTCTTTATGTAACTATCTATTCTAGTTTCCACTTGATGATGTTTTGTTTGTTCGTCCTAAAATAATTTGATACTAGTTAATTTCCAATAAACAACAGTTTATGTTTTCTTTTGATTTCGTTTCAGCAAAGTCTTCTATTTATTGCCATAGATATAGACATTAATTTATTACCATTGAATATAATTTACATTTTCAACAATGTTCAATTGTTGTTCCAATAGCATTAGGTGCTAGTTTAGTTTCTCTATACAATTTATATTTTATTTTATGTATTTCAAATGGAAGAAGTAATCTAGTTTCTCTTTCAATAGAATTTACATATCCTATAATTGGACCCCAACAAACAATTTGGTTTTCCCTTTATTGCATTTTAAATTTCCTATATTTCAATTCTATCAAGCTATGTAGTGATAGATTTATTTTTTTTTTAGTTTTGTGCGCATGCATACGCTTCGTAGATAATGCCTGACATCATAATTGATATTAATTAAGCTATCGACTTTAATTTTTAATCCTTAAGAGAAACACGAAAGTAACAGGTATTTGAGGTCTATAAGTTTTGCAGAATGTGAACAACTTCATAATGTATTTGTACCCTATGACTCTCAGGCTTCCACTATAATGTATTATGCAAATTATGGTTTATGTAAGCATTGATGAATTGTTGTTGTTTGAGCAGAGTCAAAATCTTGCAGAGAATAGCAATTTGTATTAATTGCTAATACAGTTGATGGACGGTCGCTCACCCATATCAAACGCAAAAAGAGAATACAGTTTTCCAATATTGTGAAGCAGATTGCCGGTTTGGGACTTCTTTTCATTATTCTAAAAAATCGTACAAAGAATATTAGGCCTGGCATTGTCTCTACTTATCGTGAGATATTTCTAGGTTATTCGTTTTCCTAATGAAAAAATTAATAATTATACTACTTTAAAAATGAAATATACTACTAATTTAAAACTTATTTGTTTTTTAATAAATAATTAATAATTATATTATACTTTAAAAATAAATATATTACAAATTAAAAAAATTGCTGGATAAAATCTCATTCCCAAGTCGATGCTAAGTTTTTTTAAAAAGAAATACGATAACTTGCTCGAAGGATTTTGAGCATATTGCTGGTTCCAAATATTTTATGAGGTATTAAAAACTTCTGAGGGTTGTCCGGGGGAAAGTAGGGAGCAAGAAAACATGATTCTCCTCATTTTTTTTCGTAATGTTTTGCATGCTGCACGTGGATATGTGATCTGGCTGAACTTTCTTTTTGTCTGGCGCATCAGCGTAAGCGTCAGTACACACCAGGTATGAGCTTCTCGCAATGAGTAATGTAGCTCTCCGGTGAATATCAATTGCATGTGTCAGAATTGGAGTAACGTAGAGCCTTGGGCTGTTGACATTTGTGTCCCATTGCATGTGTCAGAATTGTCAAATCTATGATCTGTCTTTGATTATTCAGCGTTGCACTCATTTTTCAAACAAATGCAGAGTTTCCGTATGATTTGGTTACAGTTGAGATGTGGCCTACCCTTGCGACTGACTTTCTCGTCCACCTGAGCGTCATGGACAAAGACGACAAGATAATTTCAGACTTAGAATTGATTGCATATTCTCAAGACATGACAAGACGACACCAACAGGAGGAAACTTCGTTGGAATACCACAAAAGGTAAGGGATACCACACGTGCCAAATATGAGTTCTCCGATTATGGCTCTAATTCTAAATCTGACATTACGAACGTAATGAGTTTAACAAAGAAACCAAAAAAATCAATTACCTTACAGGATTATGTCTATAAAAATAATGCTTTATAAATAGGTACAGTATGTAATATGTTTTTATATTGTTATTTTAAATTATCATTTAATTTTATTTATATAAAATATATATTTTCAAAACATCAAGAAGAAATATAATTAATAAAATGAAAAGGAGTAACTTATTTTTTAAAAGGATATTATTAATTTAACACAAGTTAATACTCATTGAGAAATTCTACCTAGTCATAAGGAAAGAAGTAAATCAATTCTAAATAAAACAGATCCTTTTATTTGTGAAAATTATATTCTCACATGAGAGAAACATCAATAGGAATACTTTGGAAAAAATTATGTAGTACAAATTGTGTTTTCTTCACAAAAATCACAATTGATACAAATCCAATCAAGGATAACAACATCCTTTAAAAGTTCACCAACTCTTATCTAGATCTGTTTTCTCCCTCTCCAGTAGTGAAAATGAGCTCTTGTTCCCTCATTTTCCTTGTTTTCTTCCCTCCTTTGTCTTTTTCCTTCCTTTCTTCTCTCTCCTTCCCTTCTTTTGATCTCTCCTTTTCTTTTCTCTTCTTCTTCTTTACCTTTTTTTTTTGCTTTTTACTTTTTTAGTTTGCCTTTTTCAACATTTCTTCAGGAATTTCATATTCCTTCCAAATCTAGAGAGGCACCCTAGTATTATAGGTATTAATGGTAGTAATGTATCAATTTGCATGTAAATTTGTAGTGTTTATGATGCCACTCTTTTTGCAGCACCCTCCAAACTTGACAGTCTATTTTTTATATTCATTGTTTTTCGCTGATAGGTGCCTACATTTTTCTTTGATGCATTTATTTGGTCATAAAAGCATTAAAGAGGGGGTAAAATATAGACATGAAAAATTGACCCATAAAAATGAATTAATTTTCCTTAGATATTTAGGAAGCCACCTAAACTTACTAATTGCAAATTTGAGCCCCTTTTCCTCTCTTTTTCTACCCTTTTTCCATAGTCTTCTCAAATTTACATTCAATCCATATGAGGCATGAATTTGGCTTACCAAATTTGCACCCTATAAGGATGGGACATGAATTTAGCTTTTTAGGGATTTTTCTCTCAAAATCCCCTCCCATCGTTGATCTCTTTTGGCATTGATCCCATGATGAACTTTTGTTTTTCTATCTTTTAGCCCTTCAAACCTCTTATAAATAATTGATTGAATCCCATTTTTATAGACATATTGAAATCTAGAGATCTTGATACATCTCAATGCTATTTTGCTCATACTGTTAATGCTAACATGTGCTCTTATATTGTGGGAATCATGTGTTTTGTGTTTTGGATTAGCTGCTCTTGGTGAACATGTGGAGGAGCCTTAATGGTAGGAGAGGTCTACCATTATAGATAACCATATTCACTCTCTCATTACTTCTTGATTCCTCCATCAACTAATTAGTTTTTTTGTACTGCATCATTAGTCTTTTAGAACAACATTTTTGTTATTTTGCATCACATTTTTGGATTTTTGAGGACCTAAAAATATCTAAACCAAATCCATGTCCTGTTTATATAGGTTGTAAATTTGGAGATCCATATTCATGTCCCCTCCTTATAGGGCATAAATTTGATTAATTAGGACTTGGAAAAAAAGTTTTACTTATTAAAACCCTATTTTACTACTTACATTTTAGCATTCTATCACTTGAAATATGTTTCCATTTTATTTCATTATTGCATGTCTATTTTATCTTGCTTTTGCTTGTTCCAAAGGTTAAAGATCATTTTATTTTTGAATAGTCACTTAAAAGGACTAAGAGGTCTTGACTATTGCTTCTCCAAGCTTAGTCATATAGCGACCTAAGAAAGTCCCCAAACATTGACCAATTTTTTAAGGGTTTTGAAGTTATTTTGCAGGTATTGAAGTTGTTTGAATATTTTAGATGTAAGTTAAATCTATGATCAACCACCAGATCAGGTAAGTGCTTCAATAGATCTTTAGGCTATTTTTTGAGTGTTTTTATGCACTTTTGTTTCATATTATGATTATAATAAAATAAAAAATATTGTATTATTATTCTAGGCACTAAAAGAGTAAAGGCATAAAGTTTGCATCTAGGGTTAATTTATTTTTGCATTCTCTTTGATCCTTGCTAAAAGAAAATTATTTCATTCCATGCAATTTAAGGTTAGATTTCATTGAACTAAAGAATCATTCTAGGCTTAGATCCTTGTTCATTTGCATCATTTTTTGCACTACATATTTATTTTATTCCTTTTAGCTTAGATAATAATGAGACCAAACATAGGTGCTTGCTCAATATACACATCAAATATTTCACCCTAGAATTGAAACAAATCCATAAATAATTCTTGGTGAATCCTTTTGATCCCCTAGCCCCTGAGTGTAGAGGATATAACACGTTCTCGTGGTCACCTTAGCTCCCATTGGATCCAACTCATAATCATACACAATAGGAAAATTTTTTCCCTCTAAAAATATAATGCTTAGGTTCGAGGTGTAGACCAATTGGTTCATCCAAACCCATAATGGGGGTGGAGGTCCAAGGTTCAAATCTCGAGCCTTGCCGGACTGAACGCTTGTCCCTTTCCTGGTGCTTTTAGTGGCGTAAAAGGTTTAAAATGATTATGGCATGGTGGTTATAGGGGCGTACTGTGTGAATATCTGTGTGGCAGCTTCTAGGGTAGACATCGTAGAATACTGTGGCAGCCATAAAAGCTGGACAACCTGCTTGGATTCGTGGCGACTACCGATTCCACCATGTAAATTCAAATATATATATATATATATATATATATATATATATATATATATATATATATATATATATATATATATATATTATATATATATATAATGCTTAAAGATAGCTTACAATATACCATAATGCAATACACTCAAATATTCAATCCATGATTCAAAAGAATTCACACACCACAAATAACATGATTACAATATTTTATACATTATATTACAAATTCACATGTTATCCTTATTAATAGCCTTTAAAAATATTCTCTTATCATTTCATCTTCCAACTATCTCCTCATTTCTTCAAACTAAAGAAAGAAAAAACTCTTCATATTTCTCACAGGAAAAAATATTTTTAGCCTTTTAATAATGTCAAATGTCTAATAATTGATTAATATCAAATATTTACAAGACACCCAATCACTAAAATATTTATAAGGTAATTAAAAAATCCTTGCAAGTTAGAAAATGATGTAATATACTCCAATATTTAATGCCCTTAGTCATCGAGTAAAATCCCAATTGATATGAGCAAGTATCAATGGTTTTCCCTTGTATTTCTTGCATGTTTTTATTTATTTAAAAAGTGCATGTAATTTAATTATTTCTATACAATTCGTTATGTAATTATCTATTCTAGTTTCCACTTGATGATGTTTCGTTTATTCCTCCTAAAATAATTTGATACTAGTTAATTTTGATTGAACAACAGTTTATGTTTTCTTTTGATTTTATTTCCAATAAAGTCTTCTTTTTATTGTAGTAGATATAGAATTTTTTTATATATTAGAGGAGGGGCTTTTGAAAAGGACCCCAAAACCTTATTTACAAAAAGAAATCAAAAGGACCAGGTCAACACCAGACCAAAATCAACAAAGAGAAAATAGAATTGCTACTAAGGCCATCCCAACACACCAAAAGGGAGTTTGAGGGAAACACCATAATAGGAAAAATAATAATAAAAGCACTAAATGGGGAAAACTAGAAGAACCAAAACTTAATTAGACTCAACACTATTTTTAGGAGTCACCTCAACGACCTTGTTGATATCTTTAAGCTGATACTGAAGGACTTCCATCACGGTAGAGACTTGCTAGTATAGGGTCCAAGTGGTCTTGGATGCATTTGCTACAATACACAACATCTCCATGAGGCTGACCAGAGGATCGAGAATGGTTTTTGGTACATACGAGTAGTGGATTTTCTCAAGGACTAAACAATTTTTATAGAGGTGGGGTTGCCTTCCATATTCATCTTCCGAGGGACCCTTTAACCTTCACTTTTTGGATATTTGGGTGTGGGGACTCCTGGATAATGTTAGGACTATCTTTGTGCTTATCCCCAACCTTTTTTCTCCTAGAGGAACAATGTCAAAGTTAAAATTTGTTTGACTGAGGTGTATCATCCAAATTTGAAATGATATTTAAATTTCTACCTGATTTAAAGGACTAGATATCCAAACCACCCTCATCACTCTCAAAAGAGGATTCCTAGCTTGAACTATGAACGAGGGCCAGGTCGAAAGGACTGATGGTGCAGAACATGATTGACTCTTGGGTCTGCTTCTTGAGGTCATGTCTATAAAGGATCAAATGCAAGCCCCTATGGATATGGTGGGAGGAATTCCCCTTTCTTATGCTATCAATGGAGAGCTCAATTGACCTATACAGGTAATTAGGCACATTAATTGCCTTGATGTCCTTGAGGTGGTTTAAAAAGGCAAAGTGGAAGTTTGATAGGGGAAGCTCAATTTATTGTCATTCAATATAGACATTAATTTATTGCCATTAAATATACTTTACATTTTCAACAATATTCAATTTGTTTTCAATAACATTAGCTCCTAGTTTAGTTTCTCTCAATACAATTTATATTTTATGTATTTCAAATGCAAGAAATAATTTAATTTCTCTTTCAATAGAATTTAAATATTCTATAATTGGATACCAACAAGCAATTTGATTTTCCTTTTAATGCATTTTAAATTTCCTATATTTCAATTCTATGAAGCTAAGTAGTGATAGATTTAATTTTTGTTTAGTTTTGGGCGCATGCATATGCTTTGTAGATAATGCCTTACATCCTAATTGACATTGATTAAACTATTGAATTTAATTTTTAAACCTCGAGAGAAACACGAAAGTAACAGGTATTTGAGGTCTATAAGTTTTGCAACATGTGAACAACTTCGTAACCTATGTGAAGCCTATGACTCTCATGTTTCCAAAATTTTATTGTATTATGCAACTTATGCTTTATGTAAGCATTGATGAATTATTGTTGTTTGAACAGAGTCGAAATCTTGCAAAGAATAGCAATTTGCCAACACAGTTGATGGACAGTCGCTAACCCATATAAAAGAGGATACAGTTTTCCAATATTGTGAAGCAGATTGCCGCTTTGGGACTTTCTTTCATTATTTTCAAAAATAGTACAAAGAATAAAGAATTTAACGAAACCTTTAAGGGGAATTCACTTCACAGGAACACACCCAGAACATCCAGATGTTGTTTACGGTCTTTTGACAGTGAATAAAAAATATGTTTTCAAGGTGGGCAGATTAAGTCCATAATCGCTCCCATAAAGAGAAAGGATCAAAAAGATCTCCTAAAGCCGTTAAATCATCCTTATCCGTATCCGTTTCTTGTAGCATCTTGTGGCTGGTGGACAATGAATTTATTTCTTGGTCGTTTCCATAAAATCCAGTCGTGGAAGACGCAAGTTTGGCTTGTGTTTTTAGAAGATCACCAAGCTTTGCTTGGGTGGTTTCCAGTTGTGATTGCAGTTCTGAAACTTTACTCTGCAATTTCCACACTACGCCTGTGCAACCGTAGACGGGATCACGCAGTCTAGCAGTCGCTTCATAAACCATGCTTGTTACTGCATCTTCTCTCTTCTCAGTCTCTAATTCCTGAAACGGCGAACAATAAATAAATAAATAACACTATTAGGCCAACTCATTGAAGTTTTGGCATGGCCTTGTCTCCACTTATAGTGATATATTTCTAGGTTATTCGTTTTTCTAATGAAAAAATTAAAAATTATATTACTTTAAAAATAAAAAATAGTTTTTATGTGATGTTGTTTTGATTTACATTTAAATTAACATATAACATATTCTTATACTAAAATTTCACTCCATTTTAATACCTCTTCATCTACTTAAAAATCAAATATATTACAAATTAAAAAAACAGCTGGATGAATTCTCATACCCAAGTCTTTCTAAACAAGAAATACGATAACTTACTCGAAGGATTTTGAGCATATTGCTGGTTCCAAATATTTTATGAGGTATTAAAAACTTCTGAGGGTTGTCTGGTGGAAAGTACGGAGCAAGAAAACATGTTTCTCCACATTTTTTTCGTAATGTTTTGCATGCTGCACATGGATATGCGATCTGGCTGAACTTTCTTTTTGTCTGGCCCATCAGCGTAAGCGTCAGTAAACACCAGGTATGAGCTTTTCGCAATTAGTAATGTAGCCGATCGCAAGCAGAGTATTATTTGGAGGAGAATATAAGAAAGTAAATAGCGAACAAAACAAAGGATTGTGCAGAATAATGAGCTCTCCGGTGAATATATAGGAGTAACGTAGAGCCTCGGGCTGTTGACATTTGTGCCCCATCGCATGTGTCAGAATTGTCAAATCTATGTTTATAGCCCACCAAATTTGAATTTCATGATTGAAATTTCGTTCTGTCCGTCTGATTTGCACCCTTTTTCAAACAAATGAAGAGTTTGCGTATGATTTGGTTACAGTTGAGAAGTGGCCTGCCCTTGCGACTGACTTTCTCTTCCACCTGAGCGTCATGGTCAAAGACGACAAGATGATTTCAGACTTGGAATAAGATTACATATTCTCTAGACATGACAAGACGACACCAGCAGGAGGAAACTTCGTTGGAATACCAGAAAAGTAAGAGATACCACACGGGCAAAATATGAGCTCTCCGATTATCGCTCTAATTCTAATCTGACTTCACGAATGTAATGAGTTTAACAACAAAACCCAAAAAAGTCAATTACGTTAAAGTAATAGGTCTATATAAATAATGCTTTATAAATATGTACAGATATTATTATATTTTAAAATATCATTTAATTTTATTTATATAAAATATATATTTTTATAACATCGAGAACAAAATAAAATATTATAATTTTATAATTAATAAAATGAAAAAATTCATATATTGAAAGAGTAACTTATGTTTTAAAATGATATGATTAATTTGACACAGTTAACACTCATGCAGAAATTATATCTAATAATAAGGAAAGAAGTAAACAAATACCAAATAAAACAGATTTTTTTATTTTAGGTATTTGTCAAAATTATATTCTCACATATGAGAAACATCCATAGAAATACTTTGGAAAACATTATGTAGTACAAATTGAGTTAGTTTGACAAAAATCACAATTGATAGAAATCCAAGGACAACAACATCCTTCAAAAGTTCACAAGTTTTTTAATAATTTTTTTAAACATATAATAAGTAGCTAACTTGTATCCTAAGAAGAAGTTCTAGTATATGATTCCAAATAGTTAGAATGTTTTGATAAGAAAAAAATAGAGGAAATATATCATTTTACCACTTTTCACACTTTTTATTTAGATATAAATTTTCACACTTTTTATTTAGATATAAATATAACATAACCAATTGGTTTAATTGTAAAGAAGCTCAACAAATTATGAATAAACTAATTCATAAAATGCATGATTATTTATTTTTTTAAAAGTAATTATTGATGTTTTTGACTATTATATAGGAGGGTGCATGACTCATTTTCTCTCTAATAATATTATTAATGAAAGAGATATTGTTATTTATTGATGTGATAATATATACAAGATAAAGGAATGCCATTCGAAATTGTATAACTTAACCACCTATAATTGTTTATAATTTTTTATCTAACTCATGGCATTCTCTTCTGATTAGATCAATGAAGGAATAAATATAACAATATAAACAACTAATATATGGTGAAGTAGGACACACACAATAGTTTAGTACTCAGCATTTCATGAACCAAGATACATACTAAAATTTATGAATGATCTTGACATGAACATGGATACACTCAACTCTTCACGTCTCTAAAACAATGACTAATGTAGGTATACATACAACTATCCATGGTTTAACATTAAATATAGATAGGGATACATACATCTGATCTTTATGATGATGGTTATACTCAATTAATCATTGATAACTAGTATGCCCAAGCCTTACTAAAATACTTTATCTTGTGAATAAAGACAAATCCAACTATTCACAAGAACAATCCTTGTTCCAATAAAACTATTTTTCATCATTATCCTCTTGGGGATATCTTCGACATTTATCACAAAATCACACTCTTCACCATCATCTTCATTAGTAACCATTACTTCCTTGTTTGTCTTCATACTTCTCTCTATGAGATCCTTGATTCATTGAATATAATTCATTACAATTTGACTCCTTTTATTATAGTAAAAGCACACAAATTTATTCTTTTAAATCTTATTTTTATTCAAATATGACTAACTTACTTTGGAAGTAACATTAAGCTTGTTCTTCAGATATATAACATAATTTTTCTATACATAAATCCATTTTTCTAATTCAATTTTCTTCATCAATTAACAATGAAATTATATCTTCTGAAAAGGGATAAATTTTATTTATTGTGTATACAATAATAACAAAAATTTTGAATTATCATTACATACTTTGGTATTAATTATAGTGAGTTGATCAGTAAAGAAACAAATATACTTATTTGTTGGATAATGTTATCATCTTTAGATATCTTGAGTTGCAATAACCTTTGCTTAAGACCTACCATTGCACCTGATGCTTGTGATTTGAACAAAGCATTGATCTATACCAAGCTTCTTTCACATCCTTCAAAAGATCTATGTGGTGTAGATAAGCTTCAAAGAGCCCAAGTCTAATTATGACCATTGTTTTATTGTCCATCATAGTCCATTTTTCTACTTCATAAACATTTTATGGTTTTGGTGTATTTTCTACTTATTAACATGGGTTGTTCATTCTCCTAATATCTTCATACAAAATGGTAAGTTTAGAAATTGAAAATTGGTTCCCAATATTTAAAATATATCTTTCTTTTTAAACTCTTTATTTTCTAAAAAGATTTCTTCCAAGAACAATCCATTTATTTTAATGCTAAGAAGAATAAATTATTTATCTATTTAAAATTTTTATCACTTTTTAAGAAAATATATTCATTTTTATCTCCTAAATAAATTCTAAAAATAAAAACTCTACTTACCAGAAGTAGTAATGCAATTTAATTAAATAATTTCATATACCCATTTATAAGCTCAAGGAAAGTCAACATAAATACCTGTGATACATATTCATTTTTTAATTACTCAGACCCCTCTTTAAAAAGAAATCTAACTTTTACAAGTAAAACATTTTTATGTAAACAAATGATAGTTTCCAGAATTTATTAAAAATAAAAGTAATATAGCCATCATATAAGTTCAAATGCATAGAACATTTTCATAGAATTTGTAATGTTAAATAAAAGAGTGGTATCCAAATAATAACAAATCTCATGTTTATTCTGACGCAAATACTAACTCAATAATTATACTTTCAATTTATAAGAGAATGTTTGCAGGAGTGACAATTTTAATCATGAATTACTCTAATTAAAAATATCACAGTAGGATAGATCGCATATGCACATTTCTCCACAAAGTACTTGATTTCAAGGTTTGTTTACAAAACATACTATCATTCTTAAAGTGAACATCCACGAATAGAGCACACATTGCCATGTTATTTGAACTTTTTATTTCAACTTTACCAAGCATATTATGACTTGTACTATCCTTCCATTACCCAGATGTAACTAATCATTCGATGCATCATAGAACTTGAAATTTTTTAATGGGTGGGATCAAAGTGGATCTTCTATTAAAGGAGTCAGTACACCTATTTAATGCAATGTAGTGGCTATACTAAGCACATAGAACTTGAGGTTTTCAAATAGGTGGGATCAGAATGAATCTTCTATTAAAGGAGTGAGTGCACCTATTTAATGCACTGCAGTGGCTATACTGAGCACATCACAAATTTATTTTATTTTAATTAAAATGACATTTTATAAATTTGAAGCTCGCCTAGAAAAGATGCAATATTCAGGTAGTCATAAAAGAAAAACTGAAACACTATTATACTAACAAGGACCTTTTTGACAATCATAACCAAGATGGATGATGGATTTCCAAACATAATACACTCTTTCATGTTGGTAGGAATTTATTTAACAAAACAAATAAAATATTATTCATAAATAAAAATATTAAAGTTTAATTAATTTCATTTCAGGTTTTATAAATACTGAACCGTTGGAGTAGGTATCAGACAGGGTATTCTATTCACTCAACAAGGTTGTCTTTTAATTAGACTACTAAGCAGGTGGAAAAACAGGTGCAAATTCTTCGAGCAACCTAACCATTTTAAATACGATTTTATTCATTAACAGTATGCAATTCCTTTTAGGTTTATAGCAAACTAACTTCTTTATTCCCTTTTTTTTAAGAAGAAATATAATATCTCAAATTTACTTAGGGACACTTATTTTATATATATATAAGAACATAGTTTTCTTATCTCTCTAAAGCAGTCAAAGCATATCTATTGTAGGCAATAACTAGTTGAATAACATAGCTTCCTCTTTCTTAAGTGATTAGAGCATACTATTGCAAGAATAACAAGTGAATAGAAATTCGCCTACATAAAGAAAAAATAATATAGTTTTCATTTTCTAGACAATTCCAGCTAAATAACTACAATTAAATTCAACTTCATGTCCTAATAGGAATAAAAAGAATAGAATTGAGAATTTTATCTTTGTGTCCACCTTATAAGTTCCTCTATTTTACTCTTCCTCATCATATTTTTTCCTCCTCATTCTTCCCTTTTTTCACTTATGGCCCTCCATTTAAAATGGAGATGGAGGAGGGACAATTGATGTGTGAGGACATGCATACGACCAGCTCAATATGCGTTCCTCTATTTTACTCTCTGTTATTCCTCATCATTTTTGTTCGTCCTCTCCTTCGTTTAAAATGGATATGAAGGAGGAACAATTGACATATGTGAGGCTACGCATAGGGCCTGCTCAAAACCAAAGCCTTCAACCAAGCAATTTTTTATTTATTTGTTTAAGTATGAAATATGTTGACTTAATTAATATAAAATATTTTAATTGCATAATTATTTTAAATTAAATAAAAACCCTTTTAATTTTCTTTCATTGATTAGAAAATAAATAAATAAGTAAATAATTAATTAAATAAATAAATAAACAAACAAATAAAATCATATAAACTATCATGTGTCCACATATGACCATGCAAATATGTCACATGATTTAGATGATAGGTTTGTATTGTTATAATATATTCCATTATTTGGTATTCATGCCAAGTTTCATTTAAGTTAGATCAAGTGTCACTTAAGGAAGAACAAGAGTTATTTTGTAAAACATATATAATAGACTCTTAGTTCCATTCTTCATTGTATAATTTCATTCATGTTATATTAAGAGATACATATTCTTCTTCTATATAGCTCATTTAGTTTCTCATCTTCTTCTTATTTATATTTCTTGAGCAGGAAGAATAGTACAAAAACCATCATTGGTATAAAAACTAAGAGGGGGCCTCCATAAAGGTTGAGGAAAGCTTAAGGAAGAAATTCTCTATAGTGAAGAATTTAGGAAAATTGTCACCATATGACAACAAGCCCAAAAGGAGAAGAATTTAACAAGGAGTTTACCAAATTTTGGAGGAGAATAGTGAAGACCTCAAGACTATTAGAATATTGAGAAGAAGGCCATTAGATAGGCCAATATTGAATTTAGAATTTTATAGGAAGCATTGTGAAGGAGTTTCAAAGTTGTGAATTGGTGAGTTGAAGGGTTGTTTTGGATAGCAAGAAAGAGCTAAAATTTTATTTAATATAGTGAAGCATTTAGATGAATCTAATCACCTAGAAATACATCACCCATGGAGGTCATAAAGGCATGCAACTTTGGTATAAAATATTCATTACTTTAATATTAGTTAACTGGTTCATTATTAAGTTTATTAAGCACAAATTTCGAAGTATAAATTTGCAAGGAAAAGATTTTAAATTTAGAGCTTTCAACATAGTACAAAAGTTCATTTTTACAAGGTTCAATCCTACACATAAGGAATAGGAGCTATATATATTTCAAGAGAAAGAAAAATATCACATTCATATTATATATTAGAAGCAAAGAAGACATTGTTGTTAAGTGAAATTTGCATAGATTGTAGTGCATATTTCAAGTTTCTTTAAATAAGCAATAAGGAGAAATTTATAGTATATTATACAAGTTATTCTTAAAGGTTATTAAAAGTACATTGAGTTTCATGTTAAGGAGGAATATTAAATGCACAAATCAAAGTAGAAGTGAATTGTCAAAAGACACTATCGAGTGCAAGAAATTTATAGTATATTGTGGTGAGGAGAAGGAAGCCGCCATATCAAGTAAAAAAATAAGCTTCAAGAGGATACCTAAGGTCTTAAAGTACAAGGTGCAAGTTAAGGTATTTTATCTTAATCATTGCAAAATTATCTACATTCATTACTTACATCATACTTGTCCTTACCAACATAGCAAAAGAGGATAAAAGCTAGAGATTTTTCAGGGCTTAATATTCATCCATTCAAGGTGTCTAAAGACACCATATTCAATTCTTATCTCATTGTAAAAACATACAACATTGAAGGTGTCTATGTAAGATAACGCCATTGCAAGGATTATGTGCAAGTGAGAAGGAAAATAACACAAGGTTTACGTAGCATAAGTGACAAAATAAGGTGCAAAGGAGGATACAATACCCAAGAAAACATAGAGAGGAGCTTGGATGAACCACCCTCGCTAAAGCAAGCTCTAAACCACCATAGGAAGCACCACCACCATTGAGGAAGAGCCACCATCATTGAGGAAGATCCACCATTCATTTAGATGCAAGAAAGCACATTGGAATAAGAGTTGAAATAACTTCCAAAGGATTTGAGGTGATAAGATACATTGAGGAACTTGAGTACATGAAAAAGAGGAGCCTGCACTTGCCATAATATCAAAATGTATCTTCTACCACTTGACACAAAGAAGAAAGAAACATCTTGTTAGGACCCTCCTAACGTAACTCTTAATCATATTATATATTATATTGTATTATAAAGGGACACATCCCTTCACCATTCACACCTTTTAGATAAGATGTAAATAGGACAAGGAGGATGCTCCAAAGATCATCCAAGAACATTAATTTATTATATTGTGGGTTTCTGCCTTTCAATACAAACTACGATTCTATTCAAACAACGATTATTTTCTGCATTCAATTCATATTTCAAGTTGCAGGTTCATAACAACTAGATCAGAGCTAAAAAGACCTGAATTTTTTTTCCCCACCCCGCTCTAGTTACTGACAGGCCATTACTCGGCAACGTTTTCTTTTTAGCACACATTCTAACCATTATTGACGGAACTGTTACACAGTAGGCCATAGTCGCCAGCAAAGGTAGCATACAATTTTTTTTGGATAGCATCACGCATTACCGAGTTAGAAAACCCCAACAATGAGTACAGGCGAGGAAAATATCATTTGGTGTGAACAAAGAGCAGCAAGTATGCAAAATTAAACGCGGCAGAGACAAACAATTTTTTTTGACAAAACTAATTTTTGCATATTCAACTCACTTATAAACCAACCACACCCTAAATGGCCGAGGGAAGATGATCTCAAGACACAACGAAGGAGATTGCGAAGGAGGTTTCAAAAGAAATTACGAAAGAACTCTCGCAATTTTCCAAGGAAATGAGAGACATGATGCAAGGAATGGCATTTTGGAAGGACAACTTAGAAGATAAAATTTCTACCAAAATAGTAGACCTAACCATAAACATCACCAACTCGAATACAGATATATCCACTAAATTGGATGCTACAACCCATTCCATGGACTTAGTACAACAAAATTTATTGCTCATGCAAAATGGACAATAGAACACTATGCCACCACAACAAACATTAATAGGGGGACCACATACATCAATACTTCCCCATACCACAAAACTAGATTTTCCAAAATTTGATGGAGGCGACCCCACAAATTGGATATAAAGGGTAGACCAATATTTTTCCTTATATCAAATTCCGAAGATTTAGAAAGTCCGTATCACATCATTTCACTTGGAACAAATTGCTACCCAATGGTATCAATGGTATGAGAAAACAAAATGTCCACCCACATGGATCGAATTCACAACAAACTTAATGTTGCGATTTGGCCCCACTAAATTTGAAGACTTCACAGGACCCCTCACTAAACTACGGCAAACCTCCACCGTAAGGGAATACCAAGAACAATTTGAGAAATTGGTGAAACTTACAACAGGACTAGATGCATCATTCTTCCAAAGTTGTTTCATTAGTGGCCTAAAAGAAGACATTAGGATGGAGGTACAAATACAAAATCCTATCGATATGATGCATGCAGTGGCATTAGCACAAATTATAGAAGAGAAGAACAATAACCAAAGGCGAATAGGAAGAGTTTTTTTAGGAAAAACACCAAATACCTACACCAGCAAAAAATTGAATAAGGTCATGCCAATTAAATGAATTAGCCAAGAAGAGCTAAAAGAAAGACAAGAAAATGGCCTATGTTTCCACTACGACGAAAAGTTTACCCCCAACCACAAATGCATCTCACCGAAATTATATATTTTGGACACAGTTGATTGCACTCCCAAAGAGGAGGATGACATAGAAGTGGAAGTAATAACTAAGGTTGCAGAAGAAAACCAAGAAGATAAAACAAAAATATCCTTTAACGCATTAGCAGGATACTCGATTCCACAAACAATGAAGGTAAAATGGTATTTTAAGAAACCAAATCCTATTGTTCTTTTAGAATCTGGTAGCACTCACAATTTTATAGACCCCATTTTGGCCAAACAAGCTAATTGCTTTATATATCCCTGCAATAACTTCGAAGTCATGATTGGCAATGGAGGAAAAATTGCATGTAAAGGCAAATGCAGGAATATCAAACTCACGATGGGGGAATATAACATGAAAGCAGATATGTATGTACTACCATTAGGAGGATGTGATATTGTTTTGGGAGTACAATGGCTACGAATGCTCGACAAAATTCAATGGGACTTTGAAGAGTTATGGATGCAATTTATACAAAACCAAACATAAACAATTCAAGGTTTAAAAATAGGTCCCACACAAATTGTAAGTTCCCATAGAATGGAAAATATTCTTCAAAAATGAGGAAGAGGCATGGTTACCCAACTATTTTCCTTGCAAAACACCACCGAAGAGCAACCAGAGGCACCCGAATTAATAGAACTCCTAGAGAAACATGATAAAATATTCAAATAACTAGAGGGATTACCTCCACAACGAAGCCATGATCATGCTATTCAATTACTTTCGAGACACCAACCTCCAAATATTAGACCTTATCGATATCCATACTTACAAAAGATGAAAATAGAAAAATTAGTACAAGACCTACTAAGGGCAGGGGTCATTCGACCTAGTAGAAGTCCCTACTCTTCGCCAGTCATACTAGTAAGAAAAAAGGATGGATCATGGCGCCTATGCGTGGATTTTCACGCTCTCAACAAAATAACGATTAAAGACAAATTTCCTATTCCAATCATTGATGAACTACTCGATGAACTAAATGGAGCCGCATATTTTTCTAAACTTGATTTATGATCAGGTTACCACCAAATTCGAGTTAAGGAAAGTGATATACCCAAAACTGCTTTTCGCACCCACGAGGGACATTATGAGTTCTTGGTGATGCCTTTTGGCCTCACCAATGCTCCATCCACATTTCAAAGTCTTATGAATAAGGTATTTTCTCCCTTCCTTCAAAAATTTATTTTAGTTTTCTTTGACGATATTTTGATTTACTGCAAGACATGGGAAGAGCACTTAACACATATAGCGCAGGCACTCAAAATATTGGAAGAAAATCAATTATACGCAAAGCTATCAAAGTGTTCCTTTGGGAAACATGAAATTGAATATCTTGGACATATTGTCTCCAAAGGAGTTAAAGTAGACCCTCAAAAAATTGAAGATGTGGAAAATTGGCAAATTCCAAAAACTCTAAAAGGGTTGCGTGGGTTCTTAGGATTAATGGGCTATTATCGCAAATTTGTTAAATATTATGGGAAAATAGCAGCACCCTTAACAGCCCTACTTAAAAATAATGCCTTCATATGGTCTCCAAAAGCGAATGAAGCTTTCATGACTTTGAAAAATGCCATGTGTACCACCCCCGTCCTAGCTATGCCAGATTTTTCCCAACCATTCATTATTGAAAGTGACTCTTCCAGATTGGGAATGGGAGTGGTGCTCATGCAAAATGAGAAGCCCTTAGCCTTTACTAGTAAAGCATTTTCCAAAAATAATTTAGCATGTTCTACTTATGAAAAAGAAATGTTAGCTATGGTCCATGCTATCCAACATTGGAGACATTGGAAAACATTTCATTATCCGCACCGACCACCATAGCCTAAAATACCTTCTTAAACAACAGATAACCACTCCAGAACAATAAAAGTGTGTAACAAAACTATTAGGATATGATTATGAAATCATCTACAAAAAAGGGAAAGATAACATGGTTGCGGATGCACTTTCCAGAAAGTTCGAAGAAACTTCACAATTACATGCTTTTTCGTACCCCATCCCTACATGGATCGAACAAGTCAAGAATGAATGGTATGCGGACCCTACTATACACACCATAATTCAACAGCTACAACAAAATCCCATGAGTAAACCCCACTAGTATTGGCAAGGTAACATGCTCCGTTACAAAGAACGTCTGGTCCTCTCACCTACATCGGTTTATCGTCCAAAGCTTCTACATGAGCTACACGCTACACCTACTACAGGCCACTCTGGATTCATAAAAACCTACAAAAGAGTGACTAAATCATTTTATTGGCGAGGGATGAAAAATGATATCAAGAAGTTCATCAATGAATGTGAAACATGCCAAAGAAATAAGGGTGAAATAGTAGCAACATCGGGCCTTCTTCAACCTCTACCCATACCAACCAGGACATGGGAGGATATTTCAATGGATTTCATTGAAAGTCTTCCAAAATCTATAGGAAAAATGATGATCCTAGTGGTGGTAGATCATTTATCTAAATACGCTCATTTTTTCCAGTAGCTCACCCCTATATCGCTAGTACTATTTCTCAAATCTTCCCTGACAATATTTTTAAATTACATGGCATGCCTTCTACTATCGTTAGTGATCGTGATCCCACTTTCACTAGTAATTTTTGGAAGGAATTATTTAAACTCCAAGGTACGCGACTTCGGATGAGCTTCGCTTACCACCCACAAACGGATGGTCAAACTGAAATTGTCAATAAGTGCTTAGAAACCTATCTTTGATGCTTTATTTCCACCAAACCCCTTCACTGGGTTAAATGGCTTCCACTAGCTGAATGGTGGTATAATACCACATATCACACAACCATAAAAATGACCCCTTTCGAAGCATTATATGGCCAATCACCCCCATCTCTAACCTCTTATCTTCCAGGAAGTACAAAAGTTCTAGCTGTAGAGATGGAGCTGGTCACTCAAGATAATATCATTCATGCTCTGAAGGACAATCTACATATCACTCAACATCGCATGAAGCAACAAGCGGACCAACATCGGACTGAAAGGGTTTTTCAAGAAGGGGATATGGTATTTCTTCGCCTCCAACCATATCGTCAAAATTCATTTAAAATAAAAGGGTCCCAAAAATTAGCACCAAAATTTTATGGCCCTTATAAAATTCTATAGCGTATTAGACCTGTTGCATATAAACTTGAATTACCAGAATCTTCCAAAATCCATCCAGTATTTCATGTTTCTTGTCTTAAAGCCGTAATAGGCACTAACATCGTTATGCAAACTCAACTTCTAGAATTTTTAGATAATGGAGCTCTTGTGGTTGAACTAGAAGCTATCCTAGACCGACGTATGCGCCGCCTCCGTAACCGCACCATCACCGAGGTATTGATTCAATGGAAAGGTCTACCTCTAGAGGATGCTACATGGGAGATGCTCCACTAGATTCAACAACAATTTTTGCAATTCCAGCTTTGAGGACAAAGCTTTTTCAAAGGAGGGTGGCATGTTAGGATCCTCCTAACATAACTCTTAATCATATTATATATTATATTGTATTATAAAGGGACACATCCCTTCACCATTCACACATTTTAGATAAGATGTAAATAGGACAAGGAGGATGCTCCAAAGATCATCCAAGAACATTAATTTATTATATTGTGGGTTTCTGCCTTTCAATACAAACTGTGATTCTATTAAAATAGCGATTATTTTCTGCATTCAATTCAGATTTCATGTTGCAGGTTCATAACACATATACCAAACCTAACACTTACAAAGAGTGCTCAAGTAAAAGTAACACTCTAGTCAAATCAAAGAAGCACCAAGAAAAGTATAATGCCCTCATTATCATTTTGATGCTTATTCTCAACATTCATAGTCTTGCACCACGTGCAATAATGCCTCAAGAAGGATAACAACCACCATGTTCTAGATCACAAGAGGGTACCTTAGGGAAAGTAAAACACCACTTATCATTCCTTTGAAGGAAGACAAGGGTATTAATATCCACTCACAAGAGGAACATGTATATCTCATTCATATCTCCATAAATAGAGGTCAAAGAACATTGAATAAAGGAGGAAGACCATCATAGAGGGTTCCCATTGAATGTTGATCATTAAATTCTCACTATCATACGTAGAATATCATTAAATACAATACTCGATCTTGGATAAAGAGTCATACCAAGAGCCAATCATATTGTAACATACAACATTTGAAGGAAGGTAAAGTCTTATATAATTCAATATTTTGTTTCTTTAAGTATAAGGAGTTATAAGGTGCTTCATTATATAAGGTTGAAGTTACTTATTATTTGCATTGGAAATATAAGCAAATATCAATCTCAGTGATTTAGAAAGTAAACTTAAACAAGGAGTTTATATTATAAGTGATATTTCAAAAGTGCACTAGTTGAAATTCAAATATCTTAATCTTTACAAATTAATTAAATAGGAGCTATAAGGTTTTATAAATTAGAAAATTAAAATATTACTATATTGTAAATATTATTATTTCTAAATTTACAAATTAGGGATATATAAGGAGTAATACATAAAACTTTAGATTATTGGAATTTAAAAAAATTAAACCATTGAAAATTAAGGATACAAAAAGAAAAATAATCGAATTGCTTAAAAGTGTTAGATTTTATTGATTATAACCGTCTCATATACCCATTAAAGGGATAAAATAAATCCAACCATAGAGTCTTGCAAGTTAGAAGACATTTTACAAAACTTAAAAAATTGAAAAGCTCCTAGCAAAGTTGATCACATACTTAAAACTAGGGAGTCATAAGGAAGACATCCTCACATTAGAAAGTTGAAAACTTCACAACCATGGATCATTGGTATATAGATTTAGGAGCAAGAAAACATATGACTGGAAACAAATAATTGTTTGATTCTTTATAAAATAAAAATAAGAAACCAGTTGCTATAGAAAATAGTAATACTTGTGAAGTAAAGGGGATAGAAAATTTTCCAGTCAATATAATAAATGCAAAAGGGATAATAAACAATGTATTATATATTTTAGGATTGACCATAAATTTTGTTTCAATTTCTAAACTCATGGGTCAAATATGACTATAGAATTCAAAGTTTCTAATGGAAGAAAACAATGTGATATTCTTAAACAATGAAAGAAGATAGCATCGGATTCCTATAAAAATGGTCTATTTGTTTTGGATACTACTACACATTCAAGAATTTTAGTTAAGGCAATGGATCTATGGCACAAAAAAATAGGACATACTAGTGTATATTCCCTAAATAAAATGATTAGATATAAAAAGGTTGAAGGAATACCAAATCTATCCTTAGAATCTACTTTTTGTCAAAAATTCTTATCAGGAAAAAAACATAGAATTCCTTTTGAACATTATCAATATAGATCTCAACAACCATTGGAATTAATATATATAGATTTATGTGGACCAGTGAATGTCACTAGTATTAGAGGACATAAATATTTTTAATTATTTGTTGATGATCACACTAGGAAAATGTAAATATTCTTCATGAAGTATAAATCAGAAGCATTTAGTCATTTTAAATAATTCAAACTTTAAGTTGAGAAAGAATTAGGTAAAACTATTAAAACTCTTCATTGAGATAGAGGAGGTGAATTTGTATCAAGGGAATTCAATTATTTTATTAAATAAAATAGAATTAAAAGACAACTCGCTAAAACATATTCACCATAACAAAATATAATTGTAAAAATAATAAATAGATCTATAATGGAATTGGTGAGATGTATGTTAAAAGAATATTGTCTTGATTATCAATACTAGGTAGAGGTAGTTGAAATAATAGTAAACTTACAAAATAGATAACCTACAAGAATACTCAAGCATATTACACTAGAAGAAGCATGGTTAGGACAAAAACCAAATATAATAAAACTAAAAATTTATGGATGCAAAGCTTATATGCATATTCCAAAACAAAAAAGTACAAAATTAGATGATAAAACTATGATAGGAATATTTTTTGGGTATGATGATTAATTTTTAGGATAAAAAATAATATATCCACGTAAAAATAAGATATACATAAGCTGAGATGTAGTGTTTGATGAACAAATCAAAATTAACACTAAAATACAAGGTAACAATGCATAAGTCTTTCTAGATTTCTTAGAAGATGTGATAAATGAAGAGATAAAATTAGAATATTAAGAGGAATATAGTGAATACATAGAAATATCCATAATACCTTAAATAAAATAATCAATATGGCTTAGAGACACAGTCAAGGAATCAAATTTAGAACAAATGCTAGATCTCACTACCAGTAGATCTTAAAATCATAGTAAAAGTAGAATAAATAGAGGATTACTAAGCACTATAGTATATCCAACATCAAAAATTCAATATCTAAATCACCTGCAATGGAAGACAGCTATGGAATCTAAATATGCATCACTTCAAAAAAATAAAATATGGAATCTAGTGGAATTACCTCCAGGAAAGAAAATTGTGATTTGTAAATGGATTTACAAGATCAAGTATAAAGCAAATGGGGAACTTGAAAAATACAAGGCTCGATTAATAGCCAAAGGATATACTCATACTGAGGGAATTGACTATGAAGAAATATTTGCACCAATATCTAGAATGACTACTATCTGAATAGCTTGTGCTCTAGCAACTCATCAAGACTAGAAACTTCATCAAATAGATATAAAAAGTGTTTTTCTTAATGGTGACTTAGAATAGGAAGTATATATGTCACAACTAGAAGGATTTTTTATTAAAGGACAAGAATATAAGATGTGAAAATTAAAAAAAAATGTATATGGTCTAAAGCAAGCTCCAAGAGCATGGAATATAAAAATCAATAATCACTTATTATAGCATAACTTCAAACAAAGTACATCCGATCCTAGCCTATATACAAAGAAAATTATAAATGATATGCTAATTCTTATAGTATATGTTGATGATATAGTGATTATTTAAACTTCTATAAAACTAATACATAATATTAAAAAGGATCTTGAGAAGGAATTTGAAATGATAGATCTAGGATTGATGAATTATTGTCTTTGTTTGAAAAATCATCAAAATGAAGATAATATTACAATTACTCCATCAAAATATACAAAATCCATACTTAAAAATATAAGATGAAGAATTTTAAGCCAAAAGATACAACTATGGAACAAGGGATTCAAGTATCCAAAAATTTTGAAACACATTTGGTTTTAGCAACAATGTGTCATCAATTAATTGGAAATCTTCTATAGTTAACAAATAGCTGACCTAACTTAGTATTTTTTGTACACTACCTTTCATAATTCATGCAAGAACCAAGAGAAAGTCATTGGAAAGCTACAAAAGGAATATTGCAATATATCAAGAATACTATTGATTATGGACTAAATTATAAGAAGAGTGTTAA
This sequence comes from Wollemia nobilis, assembly GCA_028583015.1. Taxonomy (NCBI): domain Eukaryota; kingdom Viridiplantae; phylum Streptophyta; class Pinopsida; order Araucariales; family Araucariaceae; genus Wollemia; species Wollemia nobilis. Next base: position 12,008,045 of record JAQPPZ010016436.1, on the reverse strand, counting down.
ATATCTTTATCTATAGGGTTACTCAGATTCATATTATGCTAGTTCTATTGATGATAGAAAGTCTACTTTAGGGTACACATTTTACTTTGGATCAAAACCTATATCTTGGAAAATTAAGAAACAATATACAGTGGAAAAATAATCTACTAAGTAGAATATTAGGCAACAAGAGATACAAATAGTGAAGCATTTTGGTTACAATATATATTATCTAACATGGGCATTAAATGAACTCAAACTTTAATATTTTATGACAATCAAGGAGTGGTCAATTTGATCAAAAATTTGATTGTACATGAAATAACTAAACATATTGAAGCACAATACCATTTCATTAAAAATCACTTTCAAAATCATCATATCATCTTGAAGCATATTCCTATAGAAGAATAGCTGGCAGATATGTTTACATAAGCTATTGGGAGAAACAAGTTTCAAAAATTCACAGATCATTTATGCAACTCAAGGGAACTTCATACCAAATAATGTAATATGGTAGGGTGTTATAATATATTCCATTATTTGGTATTCTTTTCAAGTGTCATTTAAGTTATACCAAGTGTCACTTGAGGAAGATCAAAATTCATTTTGTAAAATCTATATAATGAACTCTTAGTTCCATTATTTATCGTATAATTTCATTCCTGTAATATGAAGAGAATTATTATTCTTTTATATAACTCATTTAAGTTCTCATATTCTTCTTATTTATATTTCTTGAGCAGGAAAAATAGTGTAAAAACCATCATGTATATTCTTCACTTTCTTGAGGAGTTAGACATTTACTTAATTTAATGATTATAGGATTGTTTTGAGTCTTGATATTAATATTGATTATTTCTTTGATGAGGATGTGAGCCTCATATTTGAAATATAGGGGTGTAGGAAATACCCCTAAGGTTTAAAAAAAAAATGGATCTAAGGATGATTGATTATGATAAAATGAATGATTGTAGGGTATTTGCCATGTCTATTTAATCATGTGGCTCTTTTTTATAAGAATAATCCATGGTAAGATGACTACTAGAAGGGTTATAGATTAAGGTGTCTACCTCACAATCATTGATGGTTATTTTTTGGTAAATTAAGATTTAGTATACAAAAATGGGTTTCTTAAGATGATACCAAAACCTTATGATAAAAAGGTCCATAGCACCTTGTATGCATCCTTAAATATTGCCTTGATATAGGAAAAAAAACATAAATAGAAAAATAGTAGAGAAACTATTGGAATAGCAGAGAAACCAGGTTACAAAAAACAACCAACAAGTCCCATCTATCAAAAACCACCAACCTCCCCTAGCTACCAATATGAAACCCTCCTGGGGATGGATACAACATGCCCTAAATATTTATGGTTTCATCCTGGTCATCATAGACCTTGCTTTTCTTATGGATGAGCTACTTCAGAACTTTGATGGTGGTATTCACTAAGATAGCAATATTGACCATCAACTTAATGGCCATATTCAGGAGGATCTGGGTAGAGGAAACTTCATTTCCACTATCAAATTCCAATATTATATTCTTAGGGGAGGGTATCTTCTCCTTCTTGGGCCTCTTCAATCAAGCACAAGATCTGGGAACCATTTCCCTGTGAGAAATAGCCCAATGGGGGATAGTTGAGACATGTAATCTAGGGTCTAACAAAGTTCCCCCATATTCACTCTTTGTTGATGTGTAGATCTAACCCACATAACTCTTGAGAAACCTCCTTTGGATTTTAATTATTTACCATATCCAGGATATCCTGAGGAAAATCTTGGTGCTACACAAACAATTTTCTGAAGAAGATTCCCATGTTGGCCAAGTGGTTCACGAGGGAATTGGCCTCTATGTATCTATGATGAGCCTTCGAGGTACCTCTTGACTACAATATTTTCCTGACTTATTCAATTGTATTGGTAACCATCCATGCCAGACTATTGGAATTATCCAAGTAGTTGATGACATTCATGGAGTATCCTATGATGAGATATTTAAGATCCTCTAATATGGGTGAGAGGTCTCTCCAAAGCACTCTAGCTTTAGTTATGTGATTTTTTTGAACATCTAAGCATTCAAAATACACAAGGATCAACTCACCATGGTGATCATGAATGGCTCCCTTAGCTCCAACAAGACCTGAATTAAATTTTGAAGCTCCATAAAAATTTAGTTTAATCCATCCTTTCAGGGGGTTCCCCACTGAATGGTAGCTCTAGGGTGGACTGGGGTAGGGGGGACGTTCCACTTCCATAGGGAATGTTGAGGGATTTTAAAATGGAGGAATATAATATCGATTGAGGGGTGGAAGGACAAGGGATAAGCTCGACAATTTTAATAGCAAAGGTAATGGCTTTGGATGCTATAGATATAGGATCCCTGGAGGAGTTTCCAAAGGCTCTGCTATTGCACTCTAGCAAAATATGTGAGAGAAAATTGTGGAGGCACACATCCTAGGAATTAGAGACTAGAATTACAAAAATGTTTGGCCCATTGGGAAAAGAGTTCACTAATGGACTAGTGGTGGGCCCATTGAGCATGCAAATAATTCAAAATGGAACCAAGGATAGGGGAGGAAAAATCATATCTCAAGAACAAATGATTTGTGGACTCCCAATAATCTATGCAAAGGTAGCACCTGTTGGATATCGAGAATCCTCTTTTGTGCAAATTTTTATGGTAGCAACCTAGGAGAAAAAACTAACCTTTGGAATCAAGTGTTTCTTCCAAACCAGGTTGAATGGGGTGGCTGAGGATCCATCGTAAGCCTTTTTGTATCAACTGATGTGTGTGGGTGATCGATTTCCAAAAGGTCAATCCGCTTAGGGGATCCCATAATTGAATATTGAGTTATTGGCTATGTATTTCTTTTTGAATATCTACACCCATTCCATTGTGTCATTGGTGAGGATCCTCCATGTATGTTTTTCCAATAGTGCTAGGTTTATTTTGGATATTTTCCTGAACCCCAGGACTCCTTGTTTCTTAATTTTGCACATGATATCCCAAGATACAAGGATAATTCTATTATTCTCATCATTTCTTGACCACAAGAAATTTTTTTGAAGCTGCTCGATATTGTGATATACTACCATGGGAATATTGAACACTTAAATGAAGTAGACGAGTATACCTTGGAGGTAGGCCATGGTAAGAGTGGCTTTAGAATCTTGGCATTAAAGTTTACCTTTTTACACTGCTAGCTTCTTCTATATTCTCTATAATATGTTGTTCTACATGAGCTCCTTGGGATTACCACAAATAAAGGGGAGGTCAAGGTAGGAACATGAGAGTGAGTCAATGGTGCACCCCAAAATTCGAGTTATCTTACATTGGTGGGCTAGGGGGGTGTTGATGAAGAACACTTTGCTTTTGATGAAGTTAACCTTGTGCCCAGTAGATTTTTCATAAATGAAGAGGATGTACTTGATGGATTTGGTCTGACTAATAGAATCTCAGGTGGATAAGATAGTGTCATCGATAAATTATTGATGGGTAATCGGGTTGATGCCTGACATAGCTTGGATTCCATAAATCCTTTGTCTTTAGCAAGAATATTTAAGGGCTCTACCTAGAGAATCTACCATGATGATGAAAAGGATGGGTGAAATTAGGTCACCCTGTCAGAGGTCTCTTACACTTGAAAAAAACCCAGTCAGGGAGCCACTAATGAGGATAGGGAACCATGATAAGGAATAGCAGTTATGGAGGAGGTCAACCTAGGATGGGTGAAATTTTAACTTGAAAAGGATATCACGGAGGAAGTCCTAGTTGACCCTATCAAAATATTTTTTCATGTTGAGCTTGATAAAGAGGGTGGATTTTTTTGCAAGGGAGGATGATTGCAGGGTTTCATGGATGGTGTTGACCCCATCCAGGGTGTTTTTGCCTTTGACCAAGATACCTTGGCTAGGATCTATGATGAGAGGGGGGATCAACTTAATCCTCTTAACCATGACCTTGGTGAGGATATTTTAGAGGACACTGCATAGGTTGATGGGCCGGTAATCAGAAAATAATCTATAGGTGGGATACTTTGGGATGATAGCTATGAATGTGGAATTAATCCCTTAGGGTATGTACTGAGAGGATTGGAGCTCTTTTATGGCTTCACACACATCCTACCCAATGATATACCAAAAATCTTTGTAGAAACAAGGGGGGAATCCATCCAGCCTAAGGGATTTATCTAGTTTTATGGAAAAGAGGGCTTCTTGGAGTTCATCATGGGAGAAAGGGCTGATAAGCATGGAGTTAGCTAACTAGGGGATAGAGGGGGGATGTTGGACATAAGATAAGACTTTGAAGAACATAATCTTATACTGAGAGGGGGGTGAACAATATAATACTGCTATTTATAGTTTTTTCAAATCAATATTATGCAATATATCAATGGCAATATAAAAAATAGTAATAAAATCAATGCACAGATCACCATGCATAATAGAGACACCAATTAAACGTGATTCACCCAATGTGAGCTACTCCAAAGAGAAAAAAATTCACTAATATTTTCTCAACAAATATATTTGGAAACCCTTCCCTATTAAAATGTTTATGGACCTCTATCCAAAAGAGGCACCAATCCCATAATTAAGTTCATGTATCTATCCACATGAGACACCAATATCCTCAACTAGTTTGTGGATCTCTATACATAGGAGAAATCCTTTCTCCTCTGCTCTAACTGGTGATATTCTAGAAGAATTGTTATCTCCACTACACTGACTAATGGATCTCTATCCATTTAATACTCCTATCCACATTCAAAAGACCTATCCTCACTACCCTAGCTAATGGACCTCTATCCACTAGAGACTATCATCCTCTACCCTCTGTGACCTCCAAAGCTTGCTCTCAGCTCTGTCTCAAATCTACACTAAACATGATCCTTTGGTCTAGCATAAATATGTTCAATATCTATCCTCAAATTTGCACTAAGCACAATCCTTAGGTCTAGCACAAATCTATTTGCAATCTCTATCCTCAAATATACACTAAACCTAGTCCTTCGGTCGAGCACAAATTTATACTCAATCTCTATCCTTAAATTTTTACCAAACATAGTCCTTCGATCCAGCGCAAATCTACCCTCAATATCTATCCTCAAGCCTTAACACAAATCTTGAATCAATCACAAATCAACTCTTCTATATCTACTCTAAACCTTAACTTAAGGTTTGAACAAATCAATCAATCAAATCTACTCTCAATTCTTCTTAAAGACTTGTCTTAAATATACCTTATAAGCTTCCACAAAAGCTCACACTAATCTATCTAAAAGTTCTCTCAAAAACATGTTGAATATGCTCAAAAATTCTTCACTAGAACTTGTCCAATCTACTTAACAAGTCTTCACCAAGACTTACCTCAAATATGCTCAACAAGTCCTCACTAGAACTTATCCAATCTGCTCAACAAGTCTTCACCAAGAATTACCTCAAATATTCTTAACAAGTCCTCACTAGAACTTGTCCAATCTCACAGAAACATATAGAGAATTTTTAGAGACTCAATATGCTTCACACTCACAAAAATGCTCAATCACTTTCACTCTCTCTCTTTTTACCATAGAAACATATAGAGAATTGTTAGAGACTCAATATGTTTCACACTCACAAACACTCAATCAATTTCAACCTCTTTCTCAAATCAAATTAGGATATAAAACAATTTTTTTCATAGAAATTGAACTATCATTTCAATACTTCGACTTGACTAGGCTTAATCAACTCCACTTAACCAATCACTCAATAAAATACTTCTTTGCTTACAAACCCTAGGCCAAACATATGAATACTCACTCAATTATTTCCAACAATGCTTATCAAACAATCTCAAATAATAATGATACTCATGATCTTGTACAAACTCTAGTTTCAAAATAGTTCTCAACTTCACATAACAATGATACTCATGATCTTTTACAAACCCTAGTTATGCATATGAAGGTTTTTTCAATGTTTCCAACAATGCTTATCAAACAAGTTTTTTATCAACAACTCTCACTCAGAAAAACATTTAACAATCAAACTCAATAATTCTTATCAAACTACTATTTTCTCTCCAACTTAGCATTCAAAACATTCAACAATCACTCATAAGGAAGATGTGCCCATACCTTTTGTTTGTTGAATAATTGACCTCAAAACATGTCTCAAACACAATTTCCCTCTTTGCCAATTTCAAAGGTTAGATGACAAAAATATCACTCTAACACTCCCTCAATATATTTCGTAATTACAAAAAGAATTAAACTCTAATACACCTTATTACTCCTTTGAAATAAGAATTCACCAAAACATATAAAATTAAATCTTTTATTAAACCTTAGAAATCCACTCTTAAAAACTCAAACTACCAAAAAATTAAATAAAACATTGTTTAATTTCATCAAACTTATATCTCCCTAAGATCAGAAATACACCATACAACCTTAAGAGCACAAATCAATTTATAACAAAAAATTTATTACCTCACAAAGTTCTCCCATTGGGATTCGATCCCACAACATGAAGTCTTAGCCGCGGTAGCCAACCCGCATGAGCTAAGTGCTCACGTGGAAGGCAAAAGCACCCATGACACTTTATCTTCTACTTTGGCACCCAAAACCAAAAGGCTTTGGCATCGTCGGTGCCAAAAAAATACTGCACCACCAAACCTACAATGAGTCAAATGTGGAACCTCGCATTCCCAAGGCGCTTCCACTTACCGCTAGCCCACCTGGCTAGGTGGTGACAAGGCCTTAAATATTTTTTTTTTATATTCATGAACTTTATTTAAATTTTAAAAATCTCTTATTCCTTTGCTACCTATTGAAAAGGGTCAAACGGGGACTTCTTCCCTCTCTTGATTACCAAAATTGCACACACAATTTTTACTTAGGATTTTATTAAAATCACGAATTAGTTTGAAGCCTTTTAGGCTTAGGGTATTTGTACCCATTCTTTGGAAATTGTTAACATCGACGGAGGAGATAGAATATGACATCGATGTTTTGCATATGCCCTTTATAACCCTAACTCTAGGGTTTATTAAATAAATTTATAAATTAACTTATAATTAATTTAATACCTCTTTAGAGTTAATCAAATTAAAATATAAATTTATTTATAATGAAATTATTATAATTAATTTATAATTAATTTAATCTTTAGGTATCAACCTTAAACCTCTAATATTATAATAAAATATTATAATATTATTTTCATTAGGTCTATAAGCAATATTTTTCTTGCGTAACTGACTCCTTGACATCCTTCATTTTGTATTACTCACTGAAACTAACTCTTGACATCAATGACAACAAATTTTGCTCATATTTCTAATAATATCCCCCTTTGTCATCAATGACAACCCAATTTCTTTTTACCATTCCTTTTACCTTTTCCTGTTCTGCTCCCCCTGAGAAACTACTCCCCCCGACTGAATGCTCTCTTCCTAACTCAAATCTCTCCCCCTTACAAAAATATCTCCCCCTTTTTCATCAATGGCAAAGGGTCACATTTGGGGCTCGGGGCTAAGAATGAGACTCTTAACTTAGCCCCTCCTCCACATCCTCTTGAGGTGGTTAATTTTGGTGTGGGAGTATTTCTACTCCTAGCATGCATTGATCTTTACATTTATCCACTTTACTTCTCATCTGATCCTTTTGATTCCTCTTACTATTCTTGTTCCTTCTTGTCTTTGTAATTTTTTCTCTACACCACTTTTCTATATGTCCATCATTATTGCACTTATAACACTTAATGTTATTATTCCTTGGAGGTGAAAATATCTTAGGATTTCTCCTAGTGAAGCCATATCTATTTCTATCATGAACCATGCAATTCATTGCCTTGTGACAAAACTAATTACAAGAGTAGAAATACCCTTGAAATAGTTATTTGCTTTTGAAGTTCCCATATTTTTGTCTTTCATGTGTCCTACACTGAGAATATTTTTACCCAAACCTGTGACATGAGAAGCATCATCCATTGAATTTTCCTTGCCTTGATCCCATGGGTCTTTTAGTCTTTTTTACCTGTGTTGGTTCCCTGTTCCACCTGTTCCTCTCTTCTGCATTGTTACTTTCCTTGTTGAAATTTCTATTTTCCAACTCATCCTCAAAATTCTCACTCTCTATTATATACTCTTCTTCTTCAAAAATTGAGGTTGAATCCTCTCCTTGTTTCTTTTGTACCTTTTTAGAACCAAGAACTATCTTGTTTGTTGATAGTATTTGTACCTTGATAATTTTATCTACAATTTTTAAGCTCTTTCCAAACATGTGTAACCTATCATTAGAATCTTTTACTTCCTTCCTTAGTGAAGCTACTTCATGCTCTAACCTTTCACATTCTAGGATATTTGCTTTTAACTTGTCTTAGTCATTGACTTATTTAGATCCTCTATAAGTTTTCCTTTCTCTTCATCACATTCTTGAAACTGAACTTTAAGTTGGAATTTTTGCTTTCTTACCTTCTTTAATGCATCAAGGGTATGGATAACATCTTCCTCAAGATCAACTTCTCCTTCCTATGATTCTTCCTCTATTTGTTTAACATTGAAAACATATTCGTTCTTTTTTTACTCATATTTTATAGGATCACCTCCTTATTCTTATAATGCCATTAGAAGATTCTATTTTGGTCTTTCAAGTGTATCTTCATATTCATCATCACTAAAATTGAAATCATTTCTTGTACAACTATATTCAAGATGACCAAAGTTACCACATCTAAAACACTTAAGAATTATTGGTGACTTTTTCTTAACCTATTCTTTTTATTTTTCCAAAAATAGAACTTCATATTTATCATTATTTGAGGACCTATCATCAATATCATTTGAGTACTTACTTGCCTTGTCTACATAGAAACTCTTATTTTATCTTTGAAAGAACTTCTTTCCTTGTTTGCCTTGTCCATACCTATTTTTATTTTGGTACCTGTATTTTTTTTATTCCCTGTTCTTATGATCCTATTTTTCATCATCATTGTTATTTCCATCTTCTTGAAAATCAGTTGCATAGTGACCATACTTTCCACAATTGAAACATCTAACTAATTTTGTACCTTTAAAATTTCTTGGATATTTGTTCCTTATGCCATAATTTGCTTCTTCATCACTGGATGACTCATTGCTTGAATATGACTTCTTACCCTTAATATTCTTAGTAGCTTTGAAGGTTGCTTCTTTCCAAATATTAGGTTCCTATTTTTTTCTTATCTCAAAAGCTGTAAGAATGCTAATTAATTCACATCTTTACAAAATATCACCATATTTTGATTCCTCTATAGCTAAAATATTTTCACTAAACCTTTTTGGGAGTGATCTTAAGATCTTGTCACAAACATCAGATTATTTAACCTCAAGTCCAAGTCCTTCCATGGATTTAACAACTTCATCCACATGAAGTAGATAAGCACTAATGTTTTCCTCATCCTTAATTTTTAGATCTTCAAATTGTCCCTTGATATTTTACAACTTTACCTTTTTGACCTTTTTATCTCCTTCATATGTGCCTTGCACCTTATCCCAAATTTATTTTGTTGACTTGTAGTGCGTAACCTTAATAAACTCTATTCTATGAAACCCTCTCAAAATTGTATTTATTGCTCTTGAATTGTAATGATGTAGAATCTTACCATATTTATATTTAGGTGGAGTGGTTGATGGTGTGTATCCATTTTCAATTGCTTCCCATATTTCATTACCAAGTGTCATTAGGTGAATCTTCATTATCATACTCTAGAATACATAATCTCTCCCATCAAATACTAGTGCTAAATTATTTGAGGATCCACTCTTAGAATCTATTTATGTTCTTGTAAGATTTTACTTCAAGCTATTAAAATCTTCTGAAGGAACCCGCTTTGATACCAATTGAATAACACAACCTTATACTTAGGGTGGGGTGAACAATATAAGACCACTTTTTACTTTTCTTTCCTTTTCAATATTATGCAATATATCAATGGCAATATCAACAATAGTAATCAAAGCAATGCACAAATCACCACACATAATAGAGACACAAATTTAACGTGGTTCACCCAATGTTGGCTACTCCTTGAAGAAAATATTTCACTAATATTTTCTCAATAAATATATTTGGAAATCCTAACCTATTACAATGTTTATGGACATATGTCCAAAGGAGACACCAATCATATAATAAATTTTTTGGATCTCTATCCACAAGAGACACCAATCATATAATAATTTTTTTGGATCTCTATCCACAAGAGACACCAATATCCTCAGCTACATCATTGATATCTATCTACAGTAGGACTCCTTTCTCCTCTTCTCTAGTTGGTGATCTTCTAGAAGAATTGTTGCCTCCACTACACTGGCTAATGGATATCTATTCTTTGAAGACTCATGTCCTCACTCAGAAGACCTATCCTCACTACCCTAGCTAATGTAACTCTATCCACTAGATACTATCATCCTCTATACCCTATCACCTCCAAATATTTCTCTTAGCTCTTTCTCAAATCTGCACTAAATATGGTCGTTCAATTAGCACAAATATGTTCAATATCTATCCTCAAATTTGTACTAAACATAATCCTTCATTCTAGCACAAATCTATTCCAAATATCCATCCTCAAATCTACACTAAACATAGTCCTTTGGTCTAGTACAAATTTATCCTCAATATCTATCCTCAAATTTGTATTAAACACAATCCTTCGATCTAGCACAAATATTTCCTCAATCTCTGTCCTCAAGACTTAACACAAATATTGAATCAATCACAAATCAACTCTTATATATCTAATCTAAACCTTAACTCAGGGTTTGAACAAATCAATCAATCAAATCTACTCTCAAGTATTCTTAAAGACTTGTCTTAAATATGCCTTATAAACTTCCATAAAATCTCACACTAATTTATCCACAAGGCCTCTCTAGAACTTATCCAATATGCTCAACAAGTCTTCACTAGAACTTGTCCAATATTCTCAACAAGTATTCACCAAGACTTACCTCAAATCTATTGAATAAGCCCTCACTAGAACTTATCCAATATTCTCAACAAGTCTTCACCAAGACTTACCTCAAATCTGCTTAACAAGTCCTCACTAGAACTTGTCCAATATCACAAAAACATATATAGAATTGTTAGAGACTCAATATGCTTCACACTCACAAAAATTTTCAATCACTTTCACTCTCTATTTTTACCATATAAATATATATAGAATTGTTATAGACTCAATATGTTTCACAGTCACAAACACTCAATCACTTTCAACCTCTTTCTCAAATCAATTTAGTATATAGAAAAATTTGTTTCATAGAAATTGAACTATAATTTCAATACTTCCGCTTGACTAGGCTTAATCAACTCAACCTAACCAATCACTCAATAAAATACTTATTTGCTTACAAACCCTAGGCCAAGCATATGAACACTCACTCAATTATTTCCAACAGTGCTTATAAAACAATCTCAAATAATAATGATACTCATGATCTTTTACAAACCCTAGTTTCAATATAGTTCTCAACTTCACATAGCAATGATACTCATGATATTTCACAAACCCTAGTTATGCATATGAAGGTTTTTTCAATATTTCCAACAATACTTATCAAACAAGTTTTTTATCAATAACTCTCACTTAGAAAAAACTTTAATAGTCAGACTCAATAATGCTTATAAAAGAATCCTTTTATCTCCAACTTAGCATTCACAACATCCAAAAATCACTCACAAGGAAGATGTGCCCATACCGTTTTTTTGTTGAAGAATTGACTTCAAAACCTGTCTCAAACACAATTTCCCTCTTTGCCAATTTCAAAGGTTAGATGACAAAAATATCACTCTAATACTCCCTCAAGATATTTCACAATTACAAAAATAATTAAACTCAAATACACCGTATTAATCCTTTGAAATAAGCATTCCCTAAAACATATAAAATTAAATATTTTATTAAACCTTATAAATCCACTCTTAAACAAATAAAACCACCAAATAATTAAATAAAAATTTATTTAATTTCATCAACCTTATATCTCCCTAAGCTTAGAAATACACCATACAACCTTAGAAGCACAAATCAATTAATAACAAAAAATTTATTACCTCACAAAGTGCTCCTAGTGGGATTCGATCCCACAATATAGTGCCTCCAGTGCCTTAGTTGTGGCAACCAAGTCATGTGAGCTAAGCGCTCATGTGGAATGCAAAAGCATCCATAACGCTTTGTCTTCTACTTTGATGTCCAAAGCCAAAAGACTTTGGCATCATCGACACCAAAATAACATTGCACCACCAACCTTGTTACGAGTTGAACGTGAAACCTCACATTTCCAAGGCGCTTCCACTTGCTGCTAGCCCACCTGGCTAGGTGGTGACAAGGCCATCATTCCTTGTGCCACTTATTCCTTCGCTACCTACCAAAAATGGTCAAACGAGGACTTATTCCCTCTCTTTCTTACAAAAATTGTGCACACGATTTTTGCTTAGGAGATTATTAAAATCATGGATTAGTTGAAGCCTTTTTTTTTTTTTTGTGGAAAACATCCCAAAAGGGATGCCACTTTCGGGTAAGACCCAAGGAGTCAAGGGTATCCATTCCGCCAAAAACACCCAGGACTCGGACCTGGCCTACCACCTTTGACATACTCAAGGAGCAAACAAACACACAAAACCAAATTAAAAAAGTAAATAACAACAAAAATAATAAAATAAAATAAAAAACATGCTCCTTGAGTGTGTCAAAACCAAAATCACAACCAAAAACGCACAATAAGATAAAAGAAATGACAACACAAACCACATAGAAAAACACAAGAACCACATAACAAAACACAAACAAGACAAAAACATCAGCACACTACAAAGACATAACCCAAAAAAACATGAAGAATAAACACAACCAAAACCTAAAAAATAAAATAAAAATAAAAACAACCAACAACAGACAATAAAAATAAATAAAAAACATAGAAAACACTCACACATAAAAAAAATGAAATAACACAAACAAAGAGAAACCCAAGAACAAGAACGAAAAAAAACACAAGAACAATAACAAAAAACATAAAAAAAAACAAAACAATAGAAACACAAGAACAACAAAAAACAACACAAAGAACACAAAAACAAAACAAAACAAAAGAACCCACCCACCTTAAAAAACTAAACAAAGAAGGCAAAAGAAAAAAAAAATGAACAAAACAATGACCTATCTAGACCAGAAGACTATTAATGCAAGAATCAACGGAGGAAACAAAATAAATAATAGAATGAGCTAGGGAACTAAAAAAACTGAATGAACCAAAGAGAAACAAAAAAAAAAACAAGAAGAAACTAGGTACCTTCAGAACTGGAGCCATCCAAAGAAATGATAGAAAGAAGAGCTTTCCTAATTTGAGAAGCCCACCATATAGGAGGGTGGCCATAACAAGTAAGATCACATTTGTCCAAAGCCTAATTAGCTAAAGAATCAACACTCTTGTTTTGATCTCTGACCACATGATTGTAATCAACTTTCAAAAATCCCATCTGGATTAACTGAATCTTCTCAATAATTATTTTGATTCTCCAATCCACCTTATGAATCTTAGAAGGAGTCTTCAAGAGATTAATCATAAGTTGAGAGTCAGACTCAACTAACACCTTTTCCCATCCAACCTTAGTAGCCTCCTGAAGGCCTCTAAGGATGCCATACCCCTCAGCAAGTTTATTGGAAAGAATACCCAAATTCTTAGCAAAAGTAAAAACCAGGGAGCCATCTGAAAGTCTACTAATTCCTCCCACACTGGCTTTTCCAAGGTTCCCTCTAGAGGCTCCATCAGTATTGACTTTTCCAAAATTCTTAGGAGAAGGTTGCCAATTTCTAGTCCTATCCATCTTACTAATACTCACATTCCCTTTAAGTTGGTTGCCCTTAGAAGGTTTAATCTTCAATATTTGCATCACTTGATCCCATATTTGGTGGGAGTTTTTGGGGTGATTAAGGAGTTGATGGACTGATTCAACTAAGTTGGCTATGGTCTTTTGCCAAATATAGTGAATATCCTTCCTATCTTGATTAAAAATTTGGTTGTTCCTTTCATTCCAAATATTCCAAAGAAGAATGGTAGAACCCATCCAAACTAACTGCCTAATAAAATTATCAACACCCTCTTGATTAGGCCAATCCTTCCAAAGTTGTTCAAAAGTGAAAAAATTGGACCACTGTAAGCCAAGTAAAGTTGCCATTCTCCTCCATAGCTCAGAGGCTAAAGTACACTCAATAAAAATATGGTTGATATTTTCTACATTTTTTTCACACATTTCACATCTAAAAGGGCCAGAAAACCATGCTTCATAAGTTGCTCACCAGTAAGAACCCTACGATGCAATAAAATCCAATTAAATAACCTCACCTTAGGCCAGAGATTTTGAGCCCACAATTGAGAAAATATGTCAGAAGAATGGTTGGGATGATTAGTTGAAGCCTTTTAGGCTTAAAGTATTTATACCCATTCTTTAGAAATTGTTGACATCGATGGAGGAGATAGAATATGACATCAACGTTTTGCATATGCCATTTATAACCCTAAATATAGGGTTTATTAAATTAAGTTATAAACTAACTTATAATTAAATTTAACTTATAATTAATTTAATAACTTTTTAGAGTTAATCAAATTAAATTATAAATTAATTTATAATGAAATTATTATAATTATTTTATAATTAATTTAATTTTTAGGTCTCAAACTTATACCTCTAATATTATAGTAAAATATTATAATATTATTTTTCTTGGGCCTTCATGTTGCTCTTTAGATCTCATATGACCACCTTGAATATTATAAGTGGGGGTTATTGAGTGGTGTTTTAACCCGATTGTGAAAACACACTCTCCTATAGGATCCGAGTCCTAAATCCTCTGCTTGCAAAGAAAAATGATTTCTCCAAGGTTCTTATTATGCTAATTATTGATTATCAAGGATGTTGTTTAAAATGAAATGCTAAGAACACCTTAGGGTTTGCAAGTGGATGTTAACAAGGGGCACTATGGTTTATTTAATTCTGAAAGTGCAATGGACTCTAAAATGAATAAAATCTGTTTTAATCTTTACTTCTGATGGATTTTTAGTGATTTATTCAAACACAGTAATTAAACTGCTGAAAATAAAATATGGGTTTGAAAAGCAAAGCAAAATAAACAAAAGTGACAATAAGAATAGATTACAGTCAGAAAGTTGTCATTAATCTGATGAAACTGAAGATACTGAGGCTTTTTACATACAACCTAACCTAATGAACCTGCACTTTCACACAATCCAAATAGGCTAGGTGCAGGTCTCGAGGATTTCTACTATAATTCCAGATTCAGGCATTCGCATGAAGCAACCAAGAGATCTTGCATTAAACTTCACCTAGAAACCTAAGAAATCTGGAAAGGAAAGATAGACATTAAATCATGCATGCGAAGTAACTCCTTATTTCTCATCCAAAAGATGCCAACTCTCTGTATTTTGTATTAAAGAATATTTCGATTACATTCAAAAATGTTCCAGGTGTAAAAGAAAATCCCAGAACAAAAAGAAGGAAATTGCCCAAGTACGGGCCCAGAATAGCACAAAGCTCTCGTCTCTACAACTTCGTATTCGGAAATTTCCCTCCCCCTCTTTGATTTGCAATTCTGGTCTTATAATGTTTGACGCGGCTCTTCGATCTTCTCTATCGCATCATTTCACCTTCCTGCACATGACCCCTCAAATTCCTGCTTTTTCCCGCTTTGATTCACGCTCAAATTTGAAAACACTTCGAAATTCATCTTTGCATGTAATGCCTATGGAAGTTTGACACCTGTGCACCACGTGTCCTGCTTTTCCTACGTCCTGTGTAACGCTTACTGTGAGAAAAAATGACAAAACTGCAAGTCTGCCTGTTCATCTTCTTAGCCGTGATATGGCAACATGTCGTGAAATTGTGACATGTCACGATATCGCTACATGCTTCCTGGCCATACGCCTTTAGCAGCTCCCCATAGTGATGTCGCGACCATTTTTCATTTGTCTACCTCCGAAAACTTCTCGTAGCGATATCGCTACCCTTTTAACATTTTGAGCCCTCCTCTTCGAATGGTAGCGATATCGCTACCATTTTCTAACTTTGAGCCCTTTTCAAAATGTGGTAGCGATATCGCTACCACCTTGGCCTTGTAGCGTCCCTTTGAAATGTGGTAGCGATTCACTACCACTTTCGTTTCAAGCCTTCTCCTTGTGACATGGTAGCGATTCGTTACCATTTTTGTTTCAAGCCCTCTCTCACTAAACTTGTAGCGCTATCTCTACCCTCTGACTTTGAGACTGGCCTTTATGAAATTTGTAGCGATATCGCTACCATTTTGAACTTTGAGTCTTCTTTCCGCAAGGCGTAGCGAAATCGCTACCATTTTTATTTTTGAACCTGCTTGCCACAAACCGTCGCGATATCGCTACCGCTTTTATCTTTCGTATGCCTTGGCAAAACCTGTCGCGATATCGCGACATTTTTCCCCCTCGGACCTTCGTGCAGCTTTCTGTCATGATATCGCTATCGCTTTTATGTTTTGTTGTCGTTGACCGCGTTGACCGTGATTTTCCGACACGTCACGATTTCGCTACCGTTTTTCGGCTTCGATCACGATTTCGCGACATGTCGCGATTTCGCTACCTGTCGCGATTTTGCGACCCCTTTCTACACTTGGGCATTTTCTCTTTTTCTTCAATTCTGGCATCTGGGTCACTGATATCCTTCCCTGCAAGCCTACAAAAATGTGGGTCCCCAATTTTGGGGTGTGTTGTGGATCAACCACAACAGGGGTATTATAATATTAGTTTCCTTAGGTCTAGAAGCAATCTTTTTCTTGCATAACTGACTCTTTAGCATCCTTATTTTTGTCCTGTTCACTGAAACTGACTCTTGACATCAATGACAACAAATCCTGCTCATATTTCCAATAGACTTGGCTTGGTCATTACAATCGAGAGGACTACCAAGAAGAATTTAGAAGTAAGAGATCAATTCAGACCTGATCTCAAATATTTCCTTGTTGTTGGACCCATTGCTGCAGGTGATCTCATGAATTGTTTTTAAGTCTTTATGCCTCATGGTGGATGCATGGAAGAAGATGGTGTTGGAGTTACCATCTCTAATCCATAGGGCTATGGACTTTTGTCTCCAAAATTTTTTCTCCCTAGCTAAAATGATGTGGTACTCGAAAGGAGGTTGCTTTCTTCATCCCTAGTAGAACTACTTTGGTCTCCAACTTCAATCAACCTTCTAATATCTTGGAGTTTTTTTGTGATGGCCTACTTACTAGAAAAGATGTTGAATACCTCCTCATTTTTTACCTTTAGGTTATCTTTATCAAAATTGAGATTTTGGGAAATTTGGAAGGTAGGGGACCTCGAGACAGGTTGCTACCAGAAAAGGGTGACTTGGATTCTGAAGTCCTCGTGATGGAGCCACATTGATTTGAAGTGAAAAGGGGTCTTGAAGGATGGAGGTTTTCCTACTTACAGGAGGAGAGGACTATGATTCGAGCCAATCTTGGGGAGGTCAAGGAGGGATGCATCCCCAAATATTAAGATAGCCTCTTTGGATATGACAAACCTATCAAGCTTTACCTGAATAATCCCACTTCCTATTCTTCTAATTGCTCCAAGTGAAAATGGATCCTTTAAGCTGAACATTAATGAGCTCATTGAGATTCACGAAATCCCTAAAATCCTCCATGATTCTATTTTTGATGTTGATTCCCACTTTTTTTGAAGGGTACAGAGGACTGTTGAAGTCTCCATAGATGATCCAAGGGATGGTGCTGAAAGTGATCCTCATCTGACTGATGGTGTTCCATAGTGCTTCTCTTTCAAGGGTGGAATTTGGGGCATATACATTGAACAATATCTAGGAGGATTTTTTGGTCTTACAATGAAAGAGTACATTGATGATTTTGTTGGAGGATGTAAAAAAGCCTCCCTTCAACCTGAAGAGGGCTCCATAGGCACATGAGCCCTCCTAAGGATCCTTGCATAGGTTTGATGAGGACATCGTCCCTACTCCAGATTAATTTGGTCGATCTAAGGGAGGAGAAATCATCATTTTTGGCTTCTTTGAGAATGAGTATGGTGGTATTTTATTCTTTCTTGAGATTAGTAGTGAGGCATTGTTTGTATACTCCATTTAGACCTCTCAAATTCCATGAGAGGATCTTCATTTAAATTTTTATGGGATTTTTTGCCTCCCTTCATCTGTTGAAGGGGAGGTTTGTTTCCTCTTTGGTCATATTTCTACATGTTTGAGCTCTCATATAAGAGGTTTGAATGGGTCCCATTAGCTATATCTTATGTTGTCTCTTTATTCCACTGCTTAGTGATGGATGGTCTCCCATTTTTTATCACTACCAAGTTCGATGGAAGATTTTTTGTTTCTAGTGTTTTTTAGGCTAATCCTCCTAGACTAGAAAGGGATTGATAGAGGGCTTACCACCTCTTCGATAATAGAGATATGAGATGGCCCAAATATATTCAAGGATGAGGAGGGGGAAGACTAAGATGGGTTCATATGGACCGTAGCTAGATAATCATCAAAAACTATATTAGAAGTAACAATGGGAGGGAGGGGAGGTGTCTGGTATTGATTGGTCTCGTTTCTAGAATCGACTATTTCTTTTCCTTTGATTTCAGTTGGGGATTCCTGCTCTTGTTATGGGGCTAGTATTTCATCACTCCCTTGAGGGATCATGGCTGGAGGTTCCTAACGGTGGACCCCGTGGCTATTCCTTGGTGTAGGAGAGTTTTGAAGTTGCTCCTTTAGAGGACCTAGTCTATGATTCACACATTTTGTTGTATCTTTACAAACTTAGGACTAATATTTTAAGGTAGGACACTTATTTCTTAGGTTTCCTTAGGAATGGAAATGCACACAAAAAGTAGTTTTATTATTTTACTCTAAAGGTTGAGGCCTTATGAGAGAGGATCCATGAAAGAGGTTGACATAGGTGGGGAGCTCTGTGTTCAGATTGGCATTGATGAAAATGTGGGTATGGACCATCTAAGATCATACTTTAGTGGATGGATCGACTGCTATAAGATCACCTATGGTTCTAGAAATCCCTTTAAGGATGTCCTCATGCCAAAACTAGAAATGGAGGTTTGGTAACCTAACCTAGATCGGGGTAATGTTGATGTTTTGGGTTTTAGGATTGAAATATTCAGCCCATTTGTGGAGGAAGAGGCTCCTTCTACCTAGGAACCAGGGTCCCCCGAATAGGATATTGTAAAAATCCTCTTGGTTGTTTAGTATGATAGCAAAAAAACCCCTAGATAGGGCTACGATTCCCATGTTCCCGCTAGTACTCCATTTGGAATATATCCATTTCCTTATGGTCTCCATATCTTGGCGGACTTCGATGAACTTGCATATCAAAGTAAGTTTCTCCATCTCTAGGTAGTTGGACATTAGGCTTTCTAGGATAATCAGGTTCGAGCCATTGGGGATTAGCTCCTACGATGGAGGTTTGAAGTGGGGGCCATGGTTGACCACCTAGGCATAAGAAACTATTGAGGGTTTATTCGATATGGGATAATTCCCGATGATAAGACTATCCACTGGTTCCCCTTTTTTGAGTAGTTACTTTCTATGCAATAGGACCCCATCGATCGGATACTTACTTGTTTTACCAGTGATAGATCTTGTCTTGGATCCTCCACCATCTGGACTACCATGGTTGCGCGTGCCTTCTTCCTCCACCATCTTCATATCAAATATTGAAAAATCATTGATGGTTATTACTAATAAATAATCACTCTCTATTTGGGTCATAGTGTTAACTAGTTCAAAAGACTTATGAGGTTTAGGATGAACAATATCTATGTTATTTACATTAAGTGTATGAATAGGAAGAAAAAACATATCTTAGTCCTTGTCATATTTTTATTTTGACTTATTTATTATTATGATGTCTTCATAAGGTTTGAGAAAGTCACTTTCATGGTCTCTATTAGAGGATGATGATCAATATTTGCATTTGTTGCAACGGGATTTATATCCCTTCCTCACTAGTATATCCATGATTTAGATTTCAAAGTTTCTTTGACACCTTGATCAAACCTTCCTAGACTCTTTCCATGATACCCAAAATTGCATAGGATATTTTTAGATGTCTAATAGAGAATTGATATGTAACAATAAGCATATTGTTGTTTAATTAGATATGAGTTTCTTCCATAAATAATATTTTCATTAGCTATTTTGACATGGACAAAGGTTGAAATCCCTATTTGCACTACTTTTATTTTCAAGAACGCAGTCCTAAGGTTTGAGGTGATGGAAGCAACCTAGCAAGGTCCAATGTTCAATTTGCTTTGTCGATTAACATGATTAATATTTTGGTTAATTTTATTTGTTCTTCTTCCTTCTTAGGTTGAATACTAGTGCTTCATGATCATTATTACCTAACATTGATGATAAAGGTTTTGTAGTATTTTTAGTGAGAAGAAAATATGCACTAAGGATAAGCACACACATATATTTAGGATTTTCTTTTTGGAGGGTTAAAAATAGGTAGATGGATCTAAATGTATGAAAATACTATGAAGTTGACCTTGGCAATTAAACTTTAAGCATTGATAATAGGAGGATGGAACTACCTAGATAACATAGATCTAGGTTTATCCCAATTGAAGATTATTATTCAAGTCACAAGTTAAAACATGGACTAAGGTGTTGAGTATGTGAGGCTTTAATTTTATAGGAAGGGCCAATGTACTTGTAACTCCTCATTCTTCATTATCATATACTTTGATAATGACATTGTATTTTTCTAAGTGTTGCTTATATAAACCAATCCTATTCAAGAATTTGAGATTGCACATATTAATGGTAGATCTATTGTCAATAAGCTCTCTTTTGACAAAACTATCACCAATTTCATAAGTAATATGAAGTGGACATTCCCCAAGCATAGATGGGGATGAGATATTTTCCTTATAAAGGTTATGGTTGCATGATTTATGGTAATGGTCCCAACAACATGAGTTCAATTAGTGTGACTAATATATTGGGGAACTACATGAACATTAAAAAGCTTGAAAAGAATTTCTCTATGAATGGTAGAATTTTTCAATAAATCAAGTAAAGAAATATTTGCACGTATATCTCCAAGGTATTGTTGGAGGATAAATGTCACTTTTATTTTATCATGATATTTTAGGATTAAGGTTGGTTTTTAAGGAGGGTTATTTTGTTTGGATTGTATAATTAGAGGTGGGTTATCTAGTGGATTTGATGATTGAACCTTTTATTGTTGTCTTATCACTATCTAAATTATCCCAGTTGCATTTTGGTAAGGCAATGAAACATTGTTGTATTGAATATTATTTATTGTTTTTTTATCATGATTTGGTAGAGGATTTTAGAAATATCCCAAATATTGATTTGAAGATATGAAGGGTTGAGATTCACTAAAGGTGACTTGTCCTTCATCAATGTGGTTTTGGATGAGGGCCCTGATATTTTTAAATTTATTAGTGGAATGTCCATTCGTGTGATGGTAAGTGCATTATTTTACAGCATTGAATCCTAATATTTTTTTTCTCTTTTAGGATTTGGAGGTTATGGTTTGGGCTCTAATCATATTTGTGTCTAAATATTGCTATAGAATAATGGAGGAAGGTAGGTCTATCCTACCATACTATCTCCTAAGACTACTATGGGACTTCTATTTTTTTTTTCATTCTATAGTCAATGACTCCATATCCTACAACATGTTTATTTATATGTTGCCCCCTTTGATTATAATAAGAGTTATTTTCATCTCTAGATTTTAATTACCCCTTTCTAATGAGAATGGATTCCACTTGGTTAGCCAATTGAATGATATTTTCAAAATAAGATATTTTAGTCATAACCAAAGGATAAGATAGGTGTACTTAATGATATTTTTAATACACTAATAAGGTCTTTTATGAGAGGTTTATAATCTAATTTTTGTTAGATTTTTATCCAAATTAAATCACAAGTCCCAATGTCCAATATTTTATGTAGACTCAAATAATACAGTAATTAATAAAAATGGACAATATCAATGAACATAATATTCTTGAAGAAAAAAAAAAGTAAAAAGAAAGAAAATAAAATTTTGCAATTAGAATTTGGAGCTCTGCTAGGGTTTGATGAGGAAAAAATACTCTGCTAGGGTTTGATGAAGAAAAAATGCTCTGTGAGGAAGGCAACAACTTTCGAAGGAGTTCTAAAAAATTGGAGAAATATCGTGATGGCATTGGGTCTGGCACAGAGAGTGCATGTTCATGATATTTTTAATCTAAAAATGACTAGAAGAAACAGGATTTTCTAGTGCATGTTAGGAACCGCTTGTTAAAGAACAATGGATGTTTGTAACAATGTGAATCCAGGCCAGTTCTAGTGGTTCAACCAGACTCGATGGTAGAATATGTGGAGTATTTAACCAAACATACCTTTATTGGTAAATTTTTGGGCATCCAAATTTCTCTTCCCTTTGTGGAGGCTTGGGTCAGGAAGATTTGGAATCTTGAAGGCAATGTGGAGGTGATGTTGAGTACGAACAACTATTTTATGGTGGTTTTCTCTTGTATTGTAGATTGTAACAAAGCATTTGAAGGGGGTCCTTATTTATATAACAAAGTGGGAATCTTTCTTAAACCCTGGCATGTGGGTTTCAACCCATCAGAGGAGCGGTCGTCGTGGGTTCCAGTATGGGTGCGGCTTCCATGGCTCCCATTGGAAGTCAGTTGGAACATCACAAGAAACAATGGATAAAAAGGTAATCTCTATTGCTCGTATTTGTGTTGAAATTGACTTAAATAATCCTATTCCAGATTCTATTGAAATACAATTTGGATCAACTACATGGGTTCAAAAACTTGACTATGAAGCTCTTCCATTTTGTTGCCGATTTATCATGAATATGGCCACCTGCAAAGAAAATGCCCTAAGTTTGTCTCACCTATGGCTTCAAATATTGGGCCCTCTCGGTCTAGACAAAGTGTGGATAAAGGAAAAGCCCCTATAAAGGAAGGGGAATGAGATAAGGAAGGTTTTGTTTCGATAAAAGCCTAAAACAGAGGATGAAGGGCAAACAAAGACCTTAAGGATAGCCAACCAGATGCTCTACTCAACCATTTTGAAATATTAGATGATCTTGATCAGTGCATGGAGATACCTGAAATGTCACTACCTGATTCAAATATAACAATGCCGAATCAGATGTCTCTTCTTGAGGGAGAACTTAATAAATCTGATCTATGGGGTTTAAATGAAGAACAAAGGGCTTTGGATTTGAGTATAGGGGACATGATTGGGTATAGCCCTATAAGGAAAACTATTTTGGAAAGTGGTACAGATTTAGTTATGCACTCTCCTACTCAGGCACTGACGCAGTCATCCTTGGACTGCAAAACTCCTATAGTGTTGGAATTACAGCAGAAAATAATTAAAAAATGTTTTTCGGATAAGAATATGAAGGTGGGTCGAAAGAAGGAACAGGATAAAATTAAGTTAATGGGGAGACTTTGGTGGAGTCTGGCTTGGTGAGAACATTGGACTCCCATTTTTATAACCCCCCAAAATTATTATCCTCTCACGGAATGAAAGGGGGTTGAATAGCATCCCTAGACAAAAAGTTTTTCATGATTTGGATTGTGTGCATTCTTCGAATGTGGTGTTTATTTAGGAGACTAAATTGGATATTGGTAGTATGTTCAATATTACTCTTGTATCGCTCCAAATTTTTCACACTCTTACCTTCAGGCTATAGGATCCATGCCCAGAAGGGGGATGTGAAAAGGATGGCACGGTACCTCAGACTGAGAGGCCTTGCAAAAGTCCCGCCTCTCGAGGGAGGTGTATTATGGTGATTTTTTGATGGATGGTGGGTTCACTAGGAAACATTTAATGGCAATTTCCATGCCTAGGTTGGGAATGTGTTTGATGCGTTCAGTTTTAGCCTTAAGCATTCAAGTCCTAGGTTTGGCCAAATGAATCTAAGTTGCTCTATATGAAAATGCAGATTTAAATGAATGCAGAGAACAGAATTAGACAAAAAATAGAGAAATTAAGCAATATTAAAAGGTCATACCTGATCGGGATGTCTGATGAAGATTTTGATTCTTGAAGCAGTCAGGATCGCCTCTGATTTGACAGGATTGTCTGCTATCAAACAAGATAGTCTGAGATCTGACGAATTCATCAGAAGAATTCGTCAGAGACCTGCAAATAGAGAAATAGGTGCAAAACACAGAAAATACAACAATGATAACAGAGGGAAATAGTGTAAAATGACAATAACAATATCAAACTAAGGATTGTAAACATAAATATGAATGCATCATACTGATTAAATAATAATTATAACTTAATTATGCATTTGATCTAGATGGGTGAACTCCAAAATGTAGGATAACAGAAAATAATAAATAAACTAGCTAATTACAGAATAAAACAACAGAAAAGAGTGGACAAAATGCAAACTTTGGGCACTGATTGCCCCCAATGATGATTGCAATCAAAATCATCTTGCATTGATACGAAATCATCTCTGATTCGATAGAATCGCCTTTGATCTGAAAAGTATTTTTTACGACGATGTAAGCTTGCTCCGACTAAAAAATACTAAGGTACTTACAACAAAATTTGAATATAACTAATGCAAATAGCAATTTAGGATGTCTTAATGCATGTGAAGTCAAGTTACTGGAATTATTAGCCAAGGGGGTGCTAAGGGGAGGGCTTAGGATTAAATAATCTTAGGAGGGAGGTTAGGAGGTTGGAGATCATCCCTATTTGGGAGATCTCCAACGGGGGAGGTCTCTAACGACGCAAACACGCTTTTTCCCAGATTAGAGATGTCGTTGGAATAGAGACCAATTGTGAAAAATCAATTTAGGGACAAGATCATCTGGACGTCCTAGGCTAGGCGAAATCGTTCGATCTAATGCGATATCATCTGATCGGTGACGATATCATCAAACGGTCAAAACAAACTCTAAAATTGGCACAAGAAACGAGGAAACAGATTAAGCGACGGTTTGGGAGCAGTTTTGGGGTTGAAATTTGAATTTGAATTATTTACTAGAGTAATTTTAATTATTAAGGTTTTACTGCACCAATTTTAGGGTGCTACATTTTGCCCCCTCTTTAGCGAATTTTTTGAAGAAAATGCGTTAAAGATGAGTTTTTCTCGATTTACGATAAGGCCAAAATTATTCCCATTTTTAGGCGATGATTCTTGGTCAAATTGTACGACAACTTACTATGGTGCCCCCTCTGTGTTTTTACCCAAATCAAACGTTTGAGGTAAAAATGTGGAAAAGCAAAATTTTAAAATGTTTTTAATTGTGTTTTGAATAAAATTAAGAAAAATAGGGTAAAACCCTAATTCATTTTTACTGTTCATTTTTTTGGTTTTTAGAGCTCTGCAAGAAAAAAATGGTGGAGACAGTGCACAGATCGACAGAGGTACAGCACGAGCTACGGTTAAGAGTTTAAACTTAGGACAGATTGACAGAGGTACAGCCCTGTCAGAGAGGTGGTATCCGGGTTCTTCCTATTTTTGGTTACCCACAGGGGATATGACTCCCACATTGGAAGATGTATGGAGGATTATGAGAATCCCCATACAAGGATGTTTGATCACTCCTGCGGCCAATCATGGCCATGCTATGATGCGATTGTGTGGTGACCCAAGCTTCGCCCTGGAGAAGGGCAGAGTGAACATCGAGGCATTGTGTCAAATGTTTGGGGCATCCAGACTCACACAGGTTTTGGCCAAAGTGGTGGGTGGACTTCTGCTGTGCCACCAGAGTATATGCAGGGTACCATGGGTATTAGCAGATGTGATCTACGACATGTAGTACCATGGTTATAGGTTTTCTTGGGGCAACTTTGTTCTATGCCGGCTATACAGGATCCTACACAAGGTAGTGTACAAGGGCGGCCGATGTCTAGTTATGACATCACTTCTACAGGTTTGGTGCTAGGAGCACATTATAGTGCAGAGGCCGGTAGGGCTTCCTTTGATAGGGATTAATGGGGAGAGGCCCCGAGTTTTCTACTGGTGGCTCTAGAGAGGGTCACAGCAGCGGATTGATTTGTTGATGTCCCAGAGACTGCTGGATGACCTTGTCTCGGATCAGATCACATGGAGGCCTTGGAGACATCATCCAGGGTGGGCCGAGGATAGACAGGAGTTGGCTCACATTAGGTGATTTTGCTAGCTACGGATGGAGAGGGGAGAGGTGGAGCTCCATCGCTATGACCAAGTTTTGCGATAGTTTGGTCTACAACAGGGGATCCCATCTCTCAGGGATTACGAGTTTTCTCGAACTATCCAAGATAACACCATAGTTAGTGGGGCTCCAGATATGCAGTGCTTCTGGA
Source organism: Wollemia nobilis (assembly GCA_028583015.1). Taxonomy (NCBI): domain Eukaryota; kingdom Viridiplantae; phylum Streptophyta; class Pinopsida; order Araucariales; family Araucariaceae; genus Wollemia; species Wollemia nobilis. The sequence goes on along the minus strand of JAQPPZ010016436.1, from coordinate 11,981,653 downwards.
TTCAAGACTCGAACGATGCCCCCATTCAACCAGTGGATGGGGATGATGTAGGGGTAGCCGATGGCTACGATGCCTCAACTGCGTGAATTGAACCCTGAGCCATCGTCATCCGAGGAGGTAAGATGCTTGGTATGTAGGCATCTACCCTCCTTGGATGATGAGGGCTCAGGGTTCTATTCATGTAGTTGTGCATCATATTGGGAGGCGACACCAGGCAACTATTGAGGCGGCCCAAGGTCATAGTGGGAGAGAGCAGAGGAGGCCACAGGCACAGGAGAGGCCACGACAGCAGGAGAGGAGGGCGGAGAGACCCCCTTATCCATAGAGAGAGAGGCCACCATCGCCCGATAAGGGCAAGGGTGTTGACACTAGGGAGAGTAGCGAGACAAAAAATCTTCGAGCGAAGACAGTCCGTCTTCAAGCACAGGTGCAGACCCTACAGGAGGAGGCTGCACGACACTGAGCTGAGGTTACACAGCTCAAAGATGATATTGCACGCCTCAGAGCATAGGGTGGAGGGGCAAGCACATGAGGAGCTAGCATGGGCTATTGCCTAAATCACTTTCTATCAGACATTATACTACCAGATAGTGCCAAAGGAGGAGAGATTACCATTGTCGGCTAACATTGCAAATCTGATCCGAATCGGGTCATTGAGGACTTTGTCCTGATCGATGACTAGGACTTGTAGTACCACTCATACTACGATGGGGCTACCTCGTCCACCTCAGGGCAGGGGAGGAGATGAGGCTGAGAGCTCAAGGGGTTCTCGAGGCTAGGCTACTGCACGACACTATACAGATTGACATGTAGCATTTATTATTTTTGATAGAGGATTGAGTATGTCGAGGTACAGATTGTGGCATACCAATCCAGTTTTGAGATGATGTATATATTGTTGATATATATATGATATGAGATATGTTTTTGATCATATGACTTGTCTTATGTATTTGTATGATGTTTTTAGATGTTTTGATTGATTGATTTGATGATTGGATTTGAGGATTCATGTAATTAAGTCATTAGAAATATTATGGTTTGAATGTCATGCTGTAATATTTTAAATGAAATAATCTGATAGAACAAATTGGTTTTTTGTGATGTAATGTGATAAAAGATAAAAAGAGACTTCTAACAATAATTTCAAAAGACATTGTCTCTATTATAAACCATTTCATGGAGTTTTCGCTCACTCGGTCGTCAAGCTAATCCCAGTATAGAAATATTGTTAAAAATTAAAAGAGTTCTTAAGAGACTATCTTAAGACTTTGGTGCAATGGTGCAAATGATGATGATGATGGTTTGTTTTCAGATTTTCATAAAAATAGTATGCATGAAATAATGTTAAAATGATTTTTGCTAGGCATAAATTCCTAAGTGTGATAATTTTTTTGGATAATTCCCTAGGAATTATACCATCATTGCAAAATTGAAGGTTGACATAATGACATGAAATAGTGATAATGTGCATGCTTTTTAAAAGCATAATTTGTGTAACATAATGATTTAAGTCATATGTTTTTCATGATTTTTTAAATAAATGGGGAATAAAAATTGTTACAATGGTTTGTGCTAGGCATAGAATATGTAGGTATAGACTTATACCATCATCGCGAAATCCAAAAAGAGATATTTTTATTGCAAGGTTTATTTTTTAATAAACAAAAAATATGAAGATGAGGACTTGCGCTAGGCATAAAATTCCAATTTTGTTTTTAGAACTATACCATCATCGCGAAAGTCAATAATATATATATATATATATATATATATATATATATATATATATATATATATATATATATATATATATATATATATATATATATATGTTTTGATTATATGGTTTGAAAGAAATTTTGATTTTTCTATTATGCATGTAGTTGTCTTTATACTAAACAACTGTACTTGAAAGAAAATGAATTATTCCAAACAATTTGCAAAAAATATTTCAAAGTATTTTAAAGACAAAAGTTAGATTTATAAGGAATCCCATGTGCATATGTGAATTCATTTCCAATCTTGATTTATCATAATGATACACAAAATATCTCAAATATAAAATGTGTGTGCAATTGCTATGTTTATTTACCAGTTTTGAGCAAGATAATATGATACAAGTGATTTGAATGAACCAAATAAGTGTTCATTAACCATGATGTAGATGCATATAACCATACTAGACTACTATGTAAGTCGTATTATCAAGAGCTAGCTAATCCATAAGCAGACATAGGTATGTACAAAAGAAGGTCGCTAATGTGACAGACATATCGACACGCTTGGAGTTACCCAAGGCCAAGCGGGTTGGGCACAAACCACCTGTTATGGGGCTTACCTCACAGGTTTTGAATAATTGAGAATTCCAAGGATTCAAGCTCATCAACCCTTCTTTTCTTTTCAAAGGGTAGGGAAAGGGATTTTATTGCTTTTGCTTTTGCTTTATTTTGCTTGAGTTTTGAGATAATGCTTGAAACATTGTTGTAATGATATAAAATAACTTTTTTCTTTTTTCTTTTTCTTTTGAACTTTTCTTTCTTTCTATGCTAGGGATACTTGCTCGGATTAGCTGTAAAGCAAGGGATTTTTATTCTGGGTAGGGGTGAGCTTGTCCTTTTGCCAATTCTCAAATATTCTAGACCATGTGCATGATAGGATAGCAGGGGAAACTTTTCGCTCAAGAAACCACTTCTACTATGTAGCAAAACATGGAAATTACAAATATAATCATTTTATTGTGAAAAGATGTGCTTGGTTTAAGTAAATAACAAGATCAATTCTCTATGCTCAAACTTTATTTAATTGAATTTTGTGGACTTTGATATAAGAGAGATTTGTAATCATGCCAGATAAAATCAAGATATTTATTTTTGTGAGTGTGAAAGTGAGGGATTCCAAATAAATGCTAATTTATCCAAAATAATTTGAAACATATAACTGCAACATTTGTAAGAAGATATATATAAATACTTTTTTGAGAAGTTTTGAGAATGTTGACTCTCTCTTTCTTCTTTATTTTGTTTTGATTTAGAAAGAGTCCAGAATATTGCTGTTTTTTTATTATTTTTGAAAGAATTAACAAGTGCCATAAATAAATACAAGTAGTTTTGAATATTTTGATGATTATGAATGTTTTTGGTGTTTTTGAATTTATAAATTGAAAGAAATAAAAGATAGTGATTTTGAAATATTTTAAACAAATATATACAAGGATGAAATGACCAAATTTATACATAGTAACGTTTAAGATGCAAAATGTTCATGGGTTCTTTAAGTTTTTTACCATCTAAGGTAGATAATTTGTATGCTCCCGATTCAAATTTAGCAGTGATAATGTATGGTCCAAGCCAGTTGGGCTCAAATTTACCTTTAAGGTCCTTAGTTGCATTAGTATTTTTTTGATTTTCTTTTAAAGCAAGGTCGTCGATCTCAAAGGATCGATGACAAACTTTTTTAGCATATGATATTTTAAGCTTGTTTTGGTAGGCACGGAGATGCTCCAAAGCATTGATGCATTTTTCATCTAGGAGTTCCAGCTAACTAAGTCTGTCAGCTCGATATTCATCTCCTACTTTGGTATCCTGAAGTAGTAGAGCCAAAGAAGGAACTTCTAATTCAAAGGGAAAAACGGCTTCAGCACCATAAACCAAAACAAAAGGTGAAGTTCCAGTGGGGGTTCGAACACTAGTTCAATAGGCCCAAAAGGCTGGATATAATTGAATGTGCCAATCATGACCAATTTTATTGACCAATATTTTGAGATTTTTGATTAAGGTTTTGTTAGATGCTTTTGCTTGACCATTACCCTGAGGATAATAGGGAGTGGACCAGCGATGTTGAATCTTATATTTTTGGCATAATTTTTTAACATATTTATTTTTTAAACAAGTTCCATTATCAGAGATGATATTTGCAGGAATTTCGAACCTACAAATGATTTGGTTAAAAATAAATTTAGAAACTTGTGTGCCAGTGTAGGAAGCTAAAGGCATAGCTTCAACCCACTTCATGAAATACTCAGTGGCAGTTATGATGAATTTGTGTCCATCAGATGACACAGGATTGATTTTGCCAATAATATCTAAACCCCATTTTGAAAAGGGCCAAGGAGATGAAATAGCCCACAGTTCTTATGCAGGCGCATGGACAAGGTCGGCATGTTTTTGGCACTTGTCACAATGGTGCACATAATCATGTGCATCCTTTTTCATGGTAGGCCAAAAGTATCCTATCTGAAGGAGCTTTTTAGAAATGACACTATCACTGAAGTGTCATCCACAAGATCCATCATGGGCTTCACTCAAGGTTGATTTGGATTCTTCTAAATTCAAACATCTTAATAGGATACATTCAAAAGATCTCCTATATAAATTATTGCCAATTATTACAAATCGACTTGCTCATCTACGTAATAACCGATGCTGGCTTCTATTAGAATTGGTAGGGAAAGTCCCATTTTGGAGAAAATCAAATATATCCGTATACTAAGGTTCAAGAGTAGTTTCATTGATGAGAAACACATCCAAAGGTTCTAAGCATGACTTATTTGAAGCAGGTTCTTGGATTCAACGGATAATGCTAGTGACATATTCGTCATCTAACTCCAAGGGCAGGAGAGATGCAGCTGTGGCCATAGCATCAGCTGCACGGTTGCAAGTTCGAGGAATAGCTTCCAAGGTAACTTGATCAAATAGAGATATTAATTGTAAAACATAGGCTTTATATGGGCACATTTTATCATCTCTAGTCTGATAAAATTCATTAATTTGGTTTATAACTAGTTGAGAATCACCAAAAACTAATAGATGTTTAATTTTTAGCGCCAAGGCAACTCGTAATCCAAGGATTAGAGCTTCATATTCAGTAGTATTGTTGGTGCAAGAAAATGTTAATTTGAAGGACAAAGGAATAAGATGTTTTTGTGGAGATATTAAAATAATACCTGCACTAGCCCCACTCATGCATCGAGCTCCATCAAAGTATAAGGACCATTGTTCAATATGGTCTACCTTTAATTGAAGGCATTCATCAGGAAACTCAATGATGAGGGGATGGGTAGACTCTAAGGGTGCAATAGCTAATTGATCTGCTATGATTTGACCCTTAATAGACTTCTGTCCTATGAATGTGAGATAAAATTCGCTTAGAGAAAGAACCCACTTAGTTGTGAAAACCGATAAATAAGGTCGACTCATGAGATACCTTAAGGGATTGTATTTAGCAATGACATAAGTTTTTTGACTAAGCATATAATGTCGTAATTTTTGCATAGCAAACATGACTGCTAGACATAGTTTTTCTAATGTTGTGTAGCGGGTTTCATAACTGATGAAGGTTCGGCTAATATAATAATCAGCCCATTCTCTCTTTTCATCATCAAGATGAGCTAACACAACTCCTAAGGCAAAATCTAAAGCTGAAATATATAGGAGAAATGGGCGATCAGGTCTAGGCGATGAAAGCACAGGTGGATTAAGGAGGTATTGCTTGAGAAGTTGAAAAGCTTCTTTACATTTTTCATCCCAATTAAAAGGGACATCCTTCTTAAGGAGTTTAAGAAAGGGATCATTTTTGTCTGCCAGCTTATCGATGAAGCGACGGATGGCTTGAAGCTTACCTTGTAAACTTCATAATTCAGATATATTAGTAGGTGCAGGCATATCAGTGATGGCTGCAATCTTGAGAGGGCTGATTTCGATACCACATAAAGAAACTAAAACCCCTAATAGTTTACCAGACTTAACTCTGAATATGCATTTTGTTGGATTTAATCGAATAAGATATTCTCGTAATCGATTAAAAACTTTTCTCAAATCATCTAAATGATTATCTTCATTAATAGAGCGAGCTATAATATCATCTACATAATCATGTAGGATATCATGCATCATATCATGAAAAATAGAAGTCATAGCTCGTTGATAGGTTGCACCTGCATTCTTTAAACCAAATGGCATCACTTTCCAACAAAAGGTACCCCAGGGGGTAATAAAGGCTATTTTAGCTTGATCTTTAGGAGCTATCCTGATCTGATTATAACCATAGAATCCATCCATTAAGGACATCATCCCACTCCCGACATTAAATTCAATGATTTGATCCATGTTTGGAAGAGGAAAATCATCTTTAGGGCATGAAGCATTAATATCTCTAAAATTTGTGCAAACCCTAACTTTGGTGGCTTCTTTCTTGGTGACTGGAACTACATTTGAGATCCATTCAGCACAATCAATAGCTTGTATAAAAACAACATTCAAGAGTTTTTCTAACTCCCCTTTGACTAGAAGGGCCACTTTGGGATGCATTTTTCTAAGTTTTTGTTTAACAGGTTTAGCATCCGGATGGACCACTAGATGATGCATGACTATAGAAGGGTCCAGACTTGGCATATCTTTGTATGTCCAAGCAAAGACATCTTCATATTCTTTAAGGAATGTAATGTATTGTTCTTGTTCTTCTTGACTTAATTCTGATCCAATATTGATTATGTGAGGATTATCCTCAGTTCCAATATTAATTTTAATGACGTTTTCTACCTCCATGTGTAGATCTCTTTCAAAATTAGATGGAGCGGGTGAAACGCCCAATTATTGTAATTCTTGTAAGGTAAATTTGGATAATTCATCTTGAGGATTAGTGGTCTCAATTTGGGCTATAGTTGGTATAGAACAATCAAAATAAAATCCATTGTGTAACATCTCTTCAACGGAGACATTGTGGAAGATATCTCCTTCCAACTCTTCATCGGGGTCAGCAATCATTTCAGGGTAAGCTATGGATAGCATGTTACATGTAAATGGCTGATTTTTTAGAGGCAAATCATCACGCCTATCCAAATAATCTTGATAACATATGAGTTGATCATCATCTTCAAAAGGAAAGGGTTGACCCTTACTAGGAAATAGGCCCACACCACAGTGGGTAGGCCACGGTTCTACCTTGAAAGGTTCTTTCATGCCATTTTGGAAAGGTCCCAAGCCTTTCCCTTTATATCCCATTTTAAGCATTATGGGTTTAGCTTTAATATATTCATTGGTAACATAACACCGAGCATATCCCTCATGATGAGTTTTGATATTCTGAGGGATTCTTCCCCAGTCATATCCTTTATAAATGAAAGTACAACTCCCGACTTGGTAAGTACTTCCCATAGGTTATGGGAGGCCCAAAGTACAAGGAGATGGCGACAAGTTATTTAAAAGAATTGAATCTTGCATGAAAGCATTTGTTTTTTCTGATATTAAGGTTGTGGATAACTCTGGTAAAAGTTCATCAGAAAGAGAATAAGATGTAGAAGGATCATTCCCTATATTTTTAGATGTGGAAGGTATGATAGATGTTGATAATGTGGAAGTGTTAATAGATGGGTCTATAGGTTTTGAAATTATAGGGATAGAACATGAAGGATTGTTCGTGGATTGAAGATCTTTTTGAGGTTCTAGAGTGATTTGTTTAGAAGATTGTTGATCTATATATGAGGATGAAATTAATGAAGGAGAAATAGGTGAAGCTATGGGTGTGTGTTTCATAGTTTTAAATGAAAAATAAGAATTAGGATGTGTGGATGACAGAGCAGGGCAAAATTGCACTCCAACAGGTTCTGCCAAAGCACACATATCAAAGGGTCTAGGGTCACCATGGATAGTGACCAACTGATTTTTAAATTCAAATTTAACACATTAGTGTAAAGTTGATGGGACAACCTGCATTGCATTGATCCAAGGACGACCCAAGAGTATATTGTACGATGCGGGGCAATGTACAATAAACATGGTGGTATCTGGAGTTCGAGGACCAACTTGCAATGGGATGGTAATAACTCCACACGTTTCTTGTGTTTCGTCATTGAAAGCTTTGATAATCATGTCAGTTTTCTTCATTTCATCACTTCTAAAGCCAAATCATTGGTAGAAGTCAAAAGTACAAATGTTTAGAGATGAACCATTATCAATTAGGACTCGTTTGATAGCTACATCTCTAATTAGAGTAGTGATATATAAGGGATTATCCTTATGTAAATAGTGTTGTGGGATATCTTTATCTTGAAAGTCAATACAATCAACTTCTTGAGTGATGATAGTATTGGCCATGGCTTTAGGTTGAATGTTTTGAGGTACCATCATTTGGCTTAATGTAAGCATCAAATCATCCCTATGGGTGGGAGAAGATCTTAATAAATCCAAAAGGGAAATTTTGGCTGTAGTATTGGATAATTGCTCATTAATATTGTAAGGGGGTTTAAATTGAACATTGGAAGCATGATTCCATTTATTGGGATTTTTCAAAACGAATGGAGCTGATCCATCATTCTGAGTTTGATCTTGTTGAGAATTTTGAGCCTGTTGTCAGGTAACGACTCTAATGGTACCTACAATGTTATATTGAGGACGTTGAACTGGTCTCGGTTGAGCGTTTATGGCTTGTTCATTTGGGAGGAATTGATTAGAAGAGGTTTGAGTAGTAACTCTTCTAGGAAATGGTTCTTCTGGGACCATAGCATTTGTGATGGGTTGAATAGGATCTGATTCATTTTCAAAACTATTCGATTGGTTTGAAGTGATGTCCATTTCACTTTCAGTATCTGATTCTACATCACTAGAATCTGGAGTTTGAATATTATGTAGGGGTCTGGTTGTAACCATGGATAAATTTGTGTCAAATATTTGAGGATCATGATTAAGTAAATGTCCACTAATGGTCCCTACATATCGGGTAGGAGAAGGAACACTATGATGTTCGATTTGATTGGCCACCTCTTTACCATGTCTTGGTAAAGGGTGTTGAAATATGTCTAATGATTGATTAGCATTTTGATTTTGATTTTTGGGAATGTTCTTTTGAGGGTTATTAGGAGCATTTTGTTTAGGTTGGAAGGCTTGCACCTCCATTTCATTATTATCAATCAGATCTTGTAGTTTATGTTTCAACCTTTTACAAGCGTTGGTAGAGTGTCTAGGTCCTCTATGGAAATCACAGTGTAAGTCAGCTCTGTATCCAAGTATAGTTGGATCAGGTTCCCGGATAGCTGGTAATTGGATCAAACCTATTTTGAGTAATTGAGGTAAAATAGTTGATAAGGGTTGATTTAATCTAGTAAATTCTTGAGGAGGCTTATCAGGCAGTTTCAATATAATTTTTTCTATTGTTTTCGTTGCATTGATATTAGCAACATTTCTGCTGTCAGTGACTCCATCACCAACAACTTGCTTTTTTTTATATTGATTTCTGGAGGTTTTCTCATCATCCTTATTCCTAAGTTGGCCTCTCCTAATGAGAACATATTCTACTCTTCGAGCTAAATCTATAGCCTGATCGAAGGTAGTTAAAGTAGCAGTTGATAACTCATAAGATATTTGTTCTTGCAAATTATTGATAAAAATGTCCAACATTTCCCTATAAGGTAGCACAAAGTGCGGTTTTCTGTCAACTGCCTCCATCTAGCTAAGAAATCGGCAAAACATTCATCCTTGTCTTGTTTTAAGTTGTATAAATCTTTAATGGTTACATGCCTCTCGATGTAGGCACTAAATTGATGGACAAAAGATTCAGCCATTTCTTCAAAATTTCTCAAAGAATGAGTGGGCAATTGATAGTACCACTCTAATGCCATTCCACCTAAACTTTTCGGGAACATTTTTAATAATAGCAGGTCATCATGTGATATATCATGACATGCTATCCTAAACATGCGAAGATGCTCTATGGGATCTTCGATTCCTTTATATATAGGCAGGATGGGCATGGGAAAATGCTTAGGGTATGGTTGAGCTACAACTATGGGATCCAAAGGTTGACTACATATCTCTCGATAATTGTACGAGGGACGGTAAGGATCTATCTAGTCCATACATGAAGCTAACTGTTTCACCATGGCTTCCAGATTACTAGTTTGCCCACCATATTGGTTCGATAGGGCATTGATATGGGATTTGTGAGCATATGATGGAGGGACATGAAGATTAGATGCTATGTTGCTATTGTGTAGATTGTTGGTAGGAAAGGTGTTATGAAGGAATTTTGAAGTGGTATTATGATGTATTCTAGATTGTTGAAAATTGGTGTTTGACTTCATTTTAGGTATTTGTTTACTTGAAGCATATTGATCAATAGTTTGGTGAAGTAAAGCAGTGAAGCAAGTTTTCTTTTGTGTGGGAATGATTTTAGGCTCAATAACAGGTTCCTGAGGATGTTGGTTAACCTGTTGTTTTGGCATGTTTTGAATCATAGTGACCATATCTCTATTGGATGGTCCAGCCTTATCACTTTCTTGATCAATAAACAACAAGGGATTAGTGCGCACATCAAACATATGTTCCATGGCTGCCTGAGTGTCACTAATTTGCTATTTATCAATAGGAACTGCCATATTAAGAACACCAATGTTATTATGAAAAAATTTCTAGAAGTGATCTACGTTGTCAAAAGCAATAGTTCCATCTGGAGCTACTCTAGGGGATGAGGATCCATCCTCTTTAACATTTTCTTCTTGTTAATTATCTTCACCTAGGTCATATTCTGGTTGATCTAGAGTTTCTCCTTCCAGAATTGGATCTTCAGGAAGGACATTTGGGTCTCTAGTTTTATCTTCTAACCAATCTTCTTCTTCTCCTTTAGTTTGTTTACCATTCCTAAGTTTAGGCATTGTGCTTAATTTTATATTTCAGCAAATATATATATATATCTATATATATATATGCAACAAGATTAAGAGGTATATATTAATTATATACCTACTACAATATTTAAAATGAAAGGTTTTGGTTTTTGTTATGTTTTTTAGTTTTTCTTGTTTTTGTAATAATATTGTAAAGACAACAAACAACACAATAAATGCAATAAGTAAGACTGAAAGTAATGATCTAGTTTTCTATAAACAATTAATAAATATCATTAATGGGCTCGAGTTCCTCAGGAGTCATGAAGTGTTCTTCTTTAAATTGAAAATTTCTTTCAAAAATTTAATGAAAAGAGCTATGGTGATATTATCTGTCTCAGATGCTGGTTGATAGAAGTAAAGCTCGTGGCAATACTCTCGATATAACATAGCTTGAGGAACTCTATTCCATATTTCCCTATTCGTAAGGACAACCTCTTGGTCTTCTACATGACCTAGGAACTGGTGTACAATGGCTGTGTTCTCGAGGTATTCCTCGAAGGTGAACAATTTTGAAGACACAAGAGCTCTCCTATAAGCTAACCATCTATGGCAGGCTCTCTGAAGTTCACGATAAAAGACGAGTTGATGAGGATCCAGGATTCTATCTAGGACAAGCCTCTTGATTTGTTTAAGTTTTGTTGACCTAGATGAAATGACACTAAGTCTTCTATCAAGTTCGTCCCACAAAATTTTATTTCTATCTATTTCAGGCACACTAAGCACAAAATTGATTTCTATGGTTGCCAATTGGTTTTCAACATTTATAGTAACTGTTAATATTTTCTTAGGAGCTACCATCTAAACATGATATGCAACTTATTAATTTTAAATTATTTGAAATGCATCTATGTTTTAGTTGTTTTATTTTTTTTGTTTTGTTTTCAAAAGGTTTACAATGCATTCACGTCGGGTTCACCAAAATGTATCGTTCCAAATTTTTCACACCCTTACCTTCAGGCTATAGGATCCGTTCCCGGAAGGGGGATGTGAAAAGGATGGTGTGGTACCTCGAACTGAGAGGCCTTGCGAAGGTCCCGCCTCTCGAGGGAAGTGTATTATGGTGATTTTTTGATGGATGGTGGGTTCACTAGGAAACATTTAATGGCAGTTTCCACGCCTAGGTTGGGAATGTGTTTGATGTGTTCAGTTTTAGCCTTAAGCATTCAAGTCCTAGGTTTGGCCAAATGAATCTAAGTTTCTCTATATGAAAATGTAGATTTAAATGAATGCAGAGAACATAATTAGACAAAAAATAGAGAAATTAAGCAATATTAAAATGTCATACCTGATCCGGATGTCTGATGAAGATTCTGATTCTTGAAGTAGTCAAGATCGCATATGATTGGATAGGATCGTCTACTATCAGACAAGATCATCTGAGATCTGATGAATTCGTCAGACAAATTTATCATAGACCTGCAAACATAGAAATAGGTGCAAAACATAGAAAATACAACAATGATAACAGAGGGAAATAATGTAAAATGATAATAACAATATCAAACTGAGGATTGTAAATAGAAATATGAATGCATTATACTGATTAAATAACAATTATAACTTAATTATGCATTTGATCTAGATGGGTGAACTCCAAAATGTAGGATAACATAAAATAATAAATAAACTAGCTAATTGTAGAATAAAACAGCAGAAAAGAGTGGAGAAAATGCAAACTTTGGGCACTGATTGCCCGCAATGATGATTACAGTCGAAATCGTCTCACATTGATACAATTATCTCTGATTCAATAGAATCGCCTCCGATCTGAACAAGATCATCTGCGATGATGTAAGATTGCTCCGACTAAAAAATACTAAGGTACCTACAACAAAATTTGAATAGAACTAATGCAAATAACAATTTAGGATGTCTTAATGCGTGTGAAGTCAAGTTACAGGAATTATCAACCAGGGGGTGCTAAGGGGAGGGCTTAGGATTAAATAAGCTTAGGATGGAGGTTAGGAGGTTGGAGATCATCCCTATTTGGGAGATCTCCAACGGGGGAGGTCTCTAATGGCGTAGACATGCTTCTGCCCGGATTAGAGACATCGTTGGAACAGAGACTGATTATGAAAAATTAGTTTAGGGACAATATCATCTGGACGTCCTAGGCCAGGCGAAATCATTCGATCTAAGGCGATATCGTCTGATCGGCAACGATATCGTCAAACAGTCAAAACAAACTCTAAAAATGGCATGAGAAATGAGAAAATAGATTAAGCGATGTTTTGGGAGAAGTTTTGGGGTTGAAATTTGAATTTGAATTATTTACTAGAGTAATTGTAATTATTAAGGTTTTATTGCACCAATTTTAGGGTGCTACAACTCCCAATTTGTGTATAAGGGGGCAATGCTAGTGTATTGGTGCATGTGGATATGCTGGTGGCATCACTTGTTTATGGGATCCGATTAAGATATCCCCTCTTACTTGGATTTCCAGTAGATGGTATATTTCAATGGTTAGGCATGATAATGAATTTGGTGAAATCATCCTACTTACAAATGTGTATGCTCTTGTTGATTACAATGGTAAAGTGAATTTGTGGAAGCATGTTTACTTTGTGAGAAGTTTGGTTCCCCTATACCCATGGATTTTGGCTAGAGACTTCAACTCTATCACTTGTCTAGAGGAGAAACGTGGTGGGGTGGACCATCTCGAGCCTTTTTATTCTGTCTTAAGTGCTCATATCTAGGCCCTAAACTTGGTTGACATCAAGCCAAATAATGGGATCTTTACTTGGCACAATAGAAGGTGTGGGGAATCTTCCATATCAGACATACTATATAGGTTTTTGATATCCAGTTATTGGATGGGTATTAACAGAGGTGCTAGTTCTATGATTTTGAAGGGTAGGGAATCTGATCATTGGCCTATCAAACTCTCTGCTTTTGAGTTAGGGATAAAAAATAATTCCTCCTTTAAATTTCAACTTATGTGGCTTCGTGATACTAAGCTTCATGATTTCATGTGAGGTTGGTGGACCACTGGCAAACCTCCTCATGGCACCACTATGTATTCCTTTATGAAGCAACTACAATTTGTAAAACATAAATTGAAGATATAGAATAGATTGAATTTTGGAAACATTTTCTTGGCTAAGTTGGTAGCTCTTAGGAGGATGGAAGAAGCTTCAAGGAAGATTAGAGATCAGGTATTCATGAAGGAGCTTCTTGTTGATGAATCTGAGGCTACGAAAGACATTGCTGAATGGGAACTAAGGGAAGAATTTTTTTGGAAATAAAAAGCTCAAGTAGATTGGCTTCAGGAAGGGGATAGGAACACAACCTTCTTTTATAACTTAGTTAAGGCTCACCGTAATGGTAACCTAATTACCTCTATTGTGAATTCTCAGGGTTCCCTGCTTTCTTCTTTCAGGGATATTTTAGAAGATACTAAGAGGTATTTTTCCTCTCTCTTCAAGGAGGACTCCCTATAATATGATGATAATGAAAAGCTTATTCTAAATTGTATTCCATTGATTGTTTCTAGAGAGATGAATGAGCACTTGATGTGTCCAATTTCCCTTAAGGAGTTGAAAAATGTTGTATTCAAGATGAAAAAAGGAAAATCCCTAGACCCATATGGATTCTCGATTGAGTTTTATCAAGAGTTTTGGAATTTAATCAAATTTGATATTTTGGAGGTGGTCCATGAGTCCCAAAATAACAAACATATGGTAAGGGCCCTAAATGCTACCTTTGTGGTGCTTATACCCAAAAAAATATGGAGCAAATTCCTTGGATATGTTTAGGCCTATTGCTCTCTATAATTTTAAGTATAAGATCATCACAAAAATTATTGTTGAGAGGCTGAAGATATGGTTGAGCAAAATCATCTCTGATGAGCAAGGAGGGTTTGTTGTTGGCTGAAAAATATTGGATGAGGTTGTTATTGCTACATAACCTATTCACTCGATGGAAACTTATAAGGAGGAAAATATGTTCATTAAGTAGGACATGGCCAAATCCTATGATCGGGTCAGATGGTCTTTTGTTCAGAAAGTTCTTGCTGCTTTTGGATTTGAGGAGGAATGGATTAGATGGGTGATGAGCTATGTTTCTTCTTCCTCATTATCTATTCTTGTTAATAATTATCCATTAGAGCTATTTGAGGCCTCAAGGGGATTGAGGCAAGGAGATCATTTATCTCCTTAATTATTTATCATTATGGCAAAAGGTTTGGGAATATTGCTCTAGTCTCAAGTCATGTCAGGTATCATTCAGGAGTGGAAGTGGGATAGTAGTTTGCCACCTCTTTCTCACATTCAATTTGTTGATGACACTGCTTTGTTGGGAGTTGCCACTATCATGGAAGCTGACAATATTAGACAGTATCTTGAAATATATCTTGGTGCTTCTGGATAGTTTATTAATGAGGACAAGTCTTCTATTATCTTCTTCAATACTCCTCCTCTTATTCAATCCGGGATTGCTCGTATTTTAATATTCTAGGTTGGGACTCCATCCTTCATTTATCTTGGTATTCCAATTTCATCTCACACTCTACCTAGATCTTCTTGGCAGTCTATGCTTGATAAGTTTAGAAGGAAGGTGAATCAATGTACTTTCAGATGGCTATCCACTATAGGTAGAGTGTTGCTTTTAAAATATGTTGTTCAAGCTTTACCCATTTATATATGTTTTGTACAGATAGCTCCCTCTCACTTCATCAAGGACATGGATGCTTTTTCAAGAGAATTTTTATGGTCTAGAAAACTTGATCAATCTAAATGGATTTTGGTTAGGTGGGATTCTATATGTAGGCCGGTGCAAGAGGGAGGCCTTGGGTTGCGATAGACAACTTGTTTTGGGTAGGCTTTGGCTACAAAAATTTATTGGAGATGGTGTACATCTCAAGATCATATTTGGGCTAAAACATTATCTTGTAAATACTTGAGAGTTATTTCTAAGGCTGAAATCCCTATAGTTAGCTTGGTTGGGAAAGGTTCAATTATCTGGGACACTCTGAAAAGAGGAGCTAATTTAATCAAGCAAGGTTTGTTCTGGATTTGCAATCAGGGATCAAATGCTCTTTTTTGGGAGGATTATTGGGATGGCCACACTCATATCTTGAATCAATATCCTAGGTTACATTCTCTAAGCATTTTTTTCTTTGAAGTAGGCTGGTCTCATGTCAAGGACTTTAAAAAAATCTAGTCTTTTGGAAATATGGAGATGTATAGGTGGAAAGATTTACAAGAATGGCCCCAGGGGTACTGGCCAAGGACAGAGAGGTGCTTGCTCTTATTCTTATAGGGAGGCCTTGTTCTCCATTGAGGGGTAAACATATTCTAGCTTGGAACCTTGATCCTAAGGTAACCTACTCGGTAGCCCATGGTTATTAGGTTCTTAATAAGCAAAAGTATGGGAGTCTTCCTGTCACTTGGTGGAAAAAGGTGTGGAACAAATTTTCCTGGCCAAAATGTAACTTATTTCTATGGTTAGTAGCTCGTAATAAATGCCTCACTTGGGATAATGTGAGGAAGAGAGGATTTTAGGGTCCCTCTTTTTGTGTCCTTTGCGGTAAGAATGAGGATGACTCTTCTCATTTATTTTTTCAATGCTCCTTTGCCAGAGACATTTGGCACCATTGGTGGAGTGCCTAGAACCATCCATGTTTTCATGTGCTATCCCTGGTGGAGTTTTGGAGTAGTCTAGGCAGACCTCCGACCAAGGCCCCCTTCCTTCGGGTGGCTTGGAATTTGGGCCCTTATTGCATCATCTAGAAAATTTGGCTCGAATAGAACCGACACATATTTCAGGGAAGTTATTTGGTTGTTCAATAGATCTAGCAAAGGATCATGTATATGGTTTAGGAAACCATCCATAGGAAATGTGATGTGGACCCTCTTTTGAATTCTAGGGAGGAGAAGGTACATCAAGCCCTTGGTCTCTTTGGGGATGGTGTGAACTCTTCTATACCTAGTAGGGTTCCTCAGCTCAGCAATAAGGTTAGGAGAGATGGTAGGTGGAGGCCACCCCCTAGAGGAGTTTTAAAAATTAATACTAATGGATCGTCTAGGGGTAATCCTGGACATGCTTGCATTGGTGGTGTTGGGAGAGATTCTACTGGTGGTGTCAGTTTTTTCTTTTCCATTTATAAATGTGTTCACTCCAACAATTTTATGGAAGTTCTTGCAATTATTTAGGCCTTACAGAGGGAGTTTTCTCTTGGTTGGCATAGGATTATCTGTGATTTTGATTCTCAAATTGTGGTTAATATTTTAAATAGTAAAAGGGTGGAGGAAGTTAATTGGCATTTGGCCACTGTAGTCGTTCATATTCTTAGAATGAATGAAGAATTCAAATTTATATCATTTGTGCACATTCCAAAGGAATGGAATGTGGTTGCTGATTACTTGGCCAAAAGGGCTTCTGAGCTGTTGGATCCTTGGATTATTGATAATTGGGAGAGTCTCCCATCCGGGGACTCTCAACGCCTATGGGAGTTGATCCACAAGGATGTACAGACATAATGTGGTTTATTCTTGTTGTCTTTTCTGGGTGTCATTATTGTCTAGTTGTTTTAGCCTATTTGCGTATTTATATGAGTCCTGGTTGGAAGCTTAGTTGTACTCTATAATCCAAAATTTTTATCAATAAATTTTTACCCCTTTATTTAAAAAATAAAATAAAAATAAAAGCCGACATTAATTATCAGGTTTTGTAGGTTAACCCAAAACGTAATACAAAATCTAGCCTTATATTGAGATTATGGATATTGGTCATCCTTAGAACATTATTTTCAAAAATTGTTGTAGTTCAACATGACAATTAACGTTACTTATAGCAATAGTCGTTTGAGTTGACTTAGAGAAAAAACTCTATGCTTATCACGAAAAACTTGGGGAAAAAGCACCCTTCCACCATTCTCCTTAATCAGTAGTGTATTTTTCATGTCTAAGAATATCTTCCACTTCACATGGTACCCCTTGTGTCCACATCATCAAACTTCCTACATCAATACCCACATTGGCTAATTTGTCATCCGCTTTGTTGGCCTCACAAAACACATGGTGAATCCTCATGTCCTGTATTACCGTAAAAAGGATCCTTGCCTCATGGATGACGACCTCAATCCTCCATGGAGGTTTTTTCCCATTGGTTAACAGGTTTATGATATTCATGGAATCACCTTCAATCATCAAATTTCCATGAGTCTCCTCGGCAACCTTTAACCCTCTCAAAAGGGCTCTAGCTTTCACCTCATTATTAGCTCTAATTCCCAATGGTTCAGTGAAGGACTTAACTAGGCTTTCTTGATGATCTCTGATTACTCCTCCATCTCCTGCTCTTCCCTAGTTCTCCTTAGCTACACCATTAAAGTTCAATTTGAACCAACCCCTAAGGGGTGGCTCCAAAGAGACCCCATTTATGGTATTGGGTAGAGGGATGAAAGGATTTTTCTCAATGCGTAAGGCTAAAGTAATTTGTCTTTCCTAGGGAGGGATTATATGGTTCTCCTCAGCAAGGATACTAATATTTTCTTTCGCAAAGGCAATAATTCTATTGAGGATTTTTTTAAGGCTATTACTGGTGTCCTTAAAATCTCTATGATTCCTTTCTAACCATATCTGCCATAGGAAATGGTGCCAATAGATTTTCCAAAGGTACTTAAGTTTTAGACTAACAAAGGGTTGAGGCCATTGTTGGAACACTTCAAAAACTGAAGCCGACTTGACCCACGAGATCCTAAAATCCTGGAAAAGTTTGTCAAGGATGGACGCTGCCACCGGACACTCTAGGAAAAAATGTTGGGTTGACTCCCACCCAACCCTACACATATGACAACGGTTAGTAATAACCATACCTTTGGTCAACATATTATCCATGGTAAGAATTTTTCCTTGGATCACCAGCCATGAGAAAAAATATATTTTAGGGATTAAACCCTTGATTCAGACCAAATTCGATTGAAATTGTTGGTATTCATTTTTTAGGAGCAAGTTATAGGCATATTTGATCATAAAATCTCCACTTTTAGTCTTAGCCAAAGCAATGTGATCCTCATATTCTCTAGAGGGATGAATTTATTATGTTAAAATATTATGAAGTTCTTCAGACTCAGCTTCAAAACCTTTTACTCTGATGTATTTCCACCTAGAGGTTTTCATATCATGCCAGATGTAATCAGCCACCCTTTGCCCAATCTACTACTCCATGTGTTCTTGGATCCTAGCCAATCAAGGATTTTAGGATAATTCCTCAGCTCTCGCCCATCGGTCCTTCAAATTTTTTATCATTTACCCATTCCCAAGGATCCATCTAATCCCTCTCTTGACTAGATCTCTACTTGTTAGGATTACCTTCCAAAAAGTTGACCCCCTACTCACCAGATTATAATTGAGAAAATTCGATCCTTGGAAGTATTTCCTCCTGACTATGGTTGTCGATTCATTTTTGACCTTGGTTAATAACCACCATGTTTGTTTGGATAGCAAAGTTGTGTTGATATTAGAAAATCTCCTCAGCCCTAGACCCCCCTGTACCTTAGGTTTTCAAACCTTATTCCACCCTACCAAATGGATCCTTTTTTATCCTTGGCCCCTGACCAGAGAAAGTTCTTTTAAAATTGCTTTATTTTATGATACACCTTGCTTGGAGCTCTGAAAACCGATAATAAATATACAAGTATACTTTGTAGGGAGGCCACTGTTAATACTGTTTTGCACGCTTGAGATAATAAATGCCCTTTCCAGCCTGCTAGCTTTTTTTGGATCCTCTCTAGCACAATATTCCACATTGACCCTTTCGATTTCCCATAGAAAATGGGAAGGCCTAAGTAGGAGGTAGGAAGGGATGCAATCTGTCATTCCATAATTCTAGCAATGTTGTTTTGCTTGGGAATGAGGGTATTTATAAAATACAACTTGCTCTTATTAAAATTGAATTTCTATCCGACTGCCTCCTCATACATCTTAAGAATGTGTCTGATCCTTCTTGCCTCAACCACTGAAGCCAATGTAAGCAACAATGTGTCATCAACAAATTGATGATGGGTCATTGGGGCTATTAATGAAGTTGCCTTTATGCCTAATATAAGTCCATCTTTTGTCACTGTGTTGATGGTTCTTCCTAAGGCTTATGCTAAAATGATGAAAAGCATGGGACTAATGGGATCTCCTTGTCTCAATACTTGTTTTTTTGAAAAAATCCTATTGTAGATCCATTTACCAAGACTGAAAACCAAGAATTCGAAATACATTCTCTAACCAGCTTGACCCATTGAGTGTGGAAACCAAATTTTACTAAAACTACCTCTAGGAAATCCCAATTTATCTTGTCAAAAGCTTTTTTCATATCTAGCTTTAAGGCCATGATTACCTTCTTAGTTTGGGCATCCATATGCAGAGCCTCATGAACTGTGATAACTCCATCTAATATTGATCTCCCCTAAATCAAAATTCCCTAACTTGGATCAATGATAATAGGTAAGACCTTCTTCAAGTGGTTAGCTAAGACTTTGGATAGTATTTTATAGGATACATTACACAGACTAACCGACCTCAAATCAGCCATTCTTAGGATTGGGGCCTTTTGGTATCAAAGCTATAAATGTTGAATTAAAACCCCTGGGAATGTGATTAGAAGTTTGTAACTCCCTAATGGTAGCGATGATGTCTGCACCAACAATATCCCAAAAAAATGGTAGAAATAAGATAAGATATCGTTTGGCCCAGGAGCCTTGTCAGGATTCATGCTAAAAAGGGCATATTTGATATTTTTATCAGAAAAGGCCGCTATGAGGGACTCATTGGTCATCTCGTCAATAAGGTGGGGGATAAATTGAAGAAGATAATCCTTTGCTTGGGCATTGCAAGCTGGTCCTTCACCTAACAAGGAGCTAAAAAATTCACAGCCTCATCCCTGACCTCCTGGATATTCTGGTTTGAGGAGCCATCCTCCTTGGTTAACATTCTAATATTGTTATTGCTTCTATTCCTCAATATTGTAACATGTAAAAACTTCAAATTTGAATCACCTTCCTTTAGCCATAATGCCCTTCATTTCTGCCTCTAATACATATCTTCACAGGCTAGGATATTATGGTACTCACAAAGGGTTTCCTCTCTTCAATCCTTGTTTCCTCATCATAAGTTCCATGTTGAATTTTGCCTTCTATTATTTTTAGTTTTTCCCCCATTGCTTTCTTGTTCTAAAAAATATTTCCAAAAACTTCTTTATTCCAGACCCTAAGGTTGTATTTTACCATCATTAGTTTCTGAGAAAGTTTGAAAGAAGCACTACCTCCAATAGTCTACTGCCACCATTCCTCAAGTTGTTTTCTTATGTTCGGATGTTTTACCCACATCGACAAAAATATGAATAGCTTTTTGAAGGGGTTAGTCTGCATAGCCTCCAAAAGAATAGGGTTATGATCTGAAGCACATTTGGGAAGGGCTTGTAATAATGAGTCATCAAAAGTTGTTATGGCTTCCTTGGATAAAAAGAATCTGTCCAAACTTTCTTGAATCAGCTGACTCCCTATCCTCCAATTACTCCATGTGAATTTGGTCCCTTTTAGTCTGACATCCATCAACTCATTTGTGTTAATGAATTCATTAAAGTCCTCAATGCTCCCAAAAGGTAACCCAGATCCTATTTTTTTTATCATGCAGATAAAGGGTAGTATTGAAGTTGCCCCAAATCATCGAAGGAATGTTTATGAATGCTTGATTTAAATGACCCAAATACTACCATACCTCAAATTGCCCTTGGACAAAGGTGGAGGCATAGACATTTGACATGATACAAGACTTATTGTTATTGAGATTGTGAAATAACACACTTAGAACACTTTCATTCACCTGAATAACACTTCCTTCTATTTTAATTGGATCCCAAATAATCATGAGGCCTCCAGATGCTCCTCTCACCTGTTGAAAGGCCATCCTTGCTTCCAAATCCTGCTTACAATTAAAGCTTATTGGGTCACATTTGTTTTTGTTTCCTAAAGAAAAATAATGGTAGGATTCCACTCCTTCCTTATTGACTTAACCACCCTTTGTTTTTTGTGGGCCGTTTAGGCCTCTCACATTTCGTGTGGGAAATTACATTTTTCCTGTTTGTTATTTTTTCCCTGCCCCCTTCCTTGAGCAAGAGGGGGTATGTCAATTTTTCTATCATCCTAACAAGGAATAACTTACTGTAAAAGTGTTCTTTGTTTCCCATTTGCAATTTCGTCATTGATCCTCATTCAATAATGCTCTATAGTAGATATTCTCCCTTTATTTCTTTCACTTCCTTAATCTATGGGAGGTGGTGCTTCTAGTGTTGGACTAAAATTAGGGGGCATATACTGTGATAATTTGGGGCTAGATCCTCTTTCTTCATTTTTTAGGTTTTCATTTCCCTCTTCATATTCATTCTTGTTTTGGTTGACCTCTCCTATATGGTTCTCCTTGATCATAGGGCTTTCCTTCGATGAAACATTCTGATATGGAATAATCTAACTCCTATTTCCATGTTTAGGACTGGAGGCTGCATTTCTAACTCCTATTTCAACTACTTCAAATCTTGACTCGAATCCTTCCATGTTTAGGCTATATCGTATGGACATTTCTTCTTTTCTTTGAGAAAATCTATTAGGGTTTTTCCTAGTGACTATGGATGGCCCTAATTTGGATGGGGATTCTAGGGTTTTAGAAAACTCAAAACATGGAGTTTCGTCTTTGCTTTTTTCCATTTCCTCTTCTAGGTTATCTAGAACTTCAAATTTGTTCGAACTGGGGTCTTTATTACATACCTTTGGATTTTTGCCTTCCTTGCTAATTTTCTTTCCTTTCTCCTGAACTTTGGGTTGTCCTACATTAGGATTTTGAGTAATTAGAAAGTTAATATGTATCACGGGTATTTATGTTGAATTTTCTTGTGCTTATAAATGGGTATATAATATTATTTAATTAAATTGTATTACTCATTTTAAGGAGAGTTTTTATTTTAAGAATTTACTTAATAGATAAAGATAGATATATTCTCTTAAAAATATTTAAAACTTTTCAATAGATAAATAAAGTATTCTTATTAACATTAAAATTAATGGATTACTCTTAGAAGAAATCTCTATAGAAAATAAGGATTTTAAAAGGAAAGTTATATTTTAAATATAGGGAACCAAGTTTCAATTTCTAAACTTCCAATTTTGTATAAATACATTAGGAGGATGAACAACCCAAGTTAATAAGTCACCTCGATCCATTGAAAAGTATGAAGGCTTTCAATTAGGCTTTGAGGATGGTTGCTCCTTGTATATTAAATAAGGATGAGATGTAAGTATGGATAGTATGAGACATCCATCTAGGCCATTGTACAATTAGTACAAGTGATGGCTCTTGTACAAATTATGAATTGGGAAGCAATTCACAAGGAATAGAGATAGATAATTCTACAATGATTGGTATGGGATAACTCATCGCAATAATTCATGACATGATAAGAAAAACTATAATCATTACTAGGTGAATGAAATTACCTTAATTGCTTATAATTCTAGATATTAATCTAGATATATGGTTACCAAGTAAGCACTATAGAATCTATTCTAAAAACCCTTACAAGTTATTTTGGTAATAGATAAGTAAAATTAAAATCAAGATTCCACTTTTCAATAATATGTTAAGGGAGTTATTCGTCCACCTTCTATGTATTATGGGACTTAGAGGATAACCCCAAACCGTGGTTCTAGGTTCTCTTATTAGGATAGAGGGTGAGAGAGATAGGGCCACAAAATGTACCTCCTACAATATTTGGCCAATATCATCCACTTGGGAGCCTTCTGCATTAGTGATAATCCAAAAGTGGTTTTTGATGCTATGTACTTATTACTTTAAATGGTGTGAATAAAAAAAAATTGTTTTATCCTTGTCAGTATTTCTCCCTCAATAGTAAATATTTATTGATTATGTGAGTCAGTTCGGGTTGTTACAACCAGTATGTTAGACTGGGTTGTCATAGCTTCAACAAGATCAACAAAATAAAATATCATTTGGATATCAATTTAGAGATATCTATAGAGTAATGCACCCAATATATCTCTTGATGAACAAAAATAATATTAATAAAACCTATAATTTTAATCCTAGTTTGAAGTGAATGCAAGCTATTAGATCATAAAAGCATCCATAATGAAGTTTAAGTTTTGCAATAATTTCCATAATTGAATAATTTGAAATCAATGGCTACTTTATAATATGGAGGAAATAGATATCCCATATACATTATGGATAAAATACATTGAATATTTATGGTTTTACTCTTTCACATGGTTCAAGTGAAGCACACAAATGGTGATGTATGCTTGTTTATTTTAGAAGCACTTGTTTATCCCATATTTTCCACAAATAACATATTTTCTGAAACATTATTTTGAATTTAATAAATATTTTAATGGTGGATTGAGAAAACATGAACATTGCGTTAAAATGGTTTCAATGATATATAATTTTTGTGAGTATAGACATGTTTATACCCATCAAAAATATTTTATGAACTTATATTTCAAAATTATTTTGAGTTACTGATGATTTATGATGACATATGAATAAGACAATCTATATCGATAAGTTTAAAGGCATTTTAGTATGTAGAAATTCAAACTCCAATTGGTATTGATAAAAAATATATATGTTGGATACTATGAATAAAAATACACCAAATCCATAAGATGATGAAGTAGAAAAATGGACTATGATGGACAATAATGCAATGGTCATAATTAGACTTGGGATTTTGGAAGCTTATCTACACCACATATATCTTTTGAAGGATGTGAAAGAATATTGGTATAGATAAATGCTTTGTTCAACTCACAAGCATCAAGTGCAAAGGCAGGTCTTAAGCAAAGGTTGTTTCAACTCAAGATATCTAAAGACTTGCCTCTCTACTGGATCAACTCACTATAATTAATGCCAAAGTAGACAATGATAATTCAAAAGTAATTTTGCTAAACAATATGCATGGAATTTTTTCTAGTATTGTATACACAATAAATAAGATTAATCCATTTTTAGAAGATATAATTTCTTTATTAATTTATGAAGAAAATTGAATTAAGAAAATAGATTAGTCATGTTTGAAGAAAAATAAGATTTTGAAGAATATATTTTTGTGCTTTTACTATAAGCAAAGGAGTCAAATTGTAATGAATTGTATTCAATGAATCAAGGATCTCATAAAATGAAAGATGAAAATAAATAATGAAGTAATGGTTACTAATGAATATGATGGTGAAGAGTGTGTTTTTGTGACACATGTTGAAGATTCTCCCCAAGAGGACAATGTTGAAAAATAATTTTATTGGAACAAGGATTGTACTTGTAAATAGTTGGATGTGTCCCTATTCACAATATAAAGTATTTTAGTAAGGCTTGAACATACTAGTTATCTATGATTAATTGAGTTTAACCATCATCATAAAGGTCATTTCAATAGATGTATGTATCCCTATCCATATTTAATGTTAAACTATGGAAAGTTGTACGTATACCTATCCTTAGTCATTTTTTTAGTGTTGAGCAAGGTGCAGCAACAGTATTGTCATTGTTGTCAACACAGTCAGATAGATCGGTTGATGCAGTGGACAGGAGTTAAGAGGTTCTTCAGAGTATGTACAGTGATTATCCAAAAGATCGAAGTGGCCCATATGCTAAAAATCAAAAGAAAATCACAAGGAAGAAAACTATCGTGATATCGCGACATGTTGAGCAAGGAAGAAAACTGTCGCGATATCGTGACATGTTGAGCAAGGAAGAAAACTGTCATGATATCACGACATGTTGAGCAAGGAAGAAAACTATCATGATATCATGACATGTTGAGAAGAAATAAAAATTGTCACGATTTCGCGACATGTTCGAAGAGAAAGCGCAAGCAAGATAAACTATCACGATTTCGCGACATGTTCGAAGAGAAAGCGCAAGCAGGAAAAATTGTCATGATTTCATGACATGTTGGAAGAGAAAAAGGCAAGTAGAAAAAGTGTCATGATTTTGCGACATATTGCAAGAGAGATAGTACGGAAGAAAAAGTGTCACGATTTCGTGACATGTTGGAAGAGAAAAAGGCAAGTAGAAAAAGTGTCGCGATTTCGCGACATATTGCAAGAGAGATTGTACGGAAGAAAAAGTGTCACGATTTCGTGACATATAACATTTTCACGGGCCAAGGAGAGAGAAAAGCAAAGAGAAAAAAGTGTCACGATATCGCGACATGTTGCATTTTCATAGTCCGAAGCGAAGAGAAAATGCGAGGAAAAAGTGTCACGATATCGCGACATGTCGCATTTTCGCGGTCCAAAGCAAAGAGAGAGTGCAAGAAGGAAAAAGTGTCACGATATCGTGACATGTCGCATTTTCGTGACTTGAAAAGAGCAGGAAGGTAGAGAAGGAAAAGTGTCACGATATCGCGACATGTCACATTTTCACGACTTGAAAAGAGCAGGAAGGCAGAGAAGGAAAAGTGTCGTGATATCGTGACATGTCACATTTTTGCGACTTGAAAAGAGCAGGAAGGCAAAGAAGGAAAAGTGTCGCGATATCGCGACATGTCACATTTTTGTGACTCGAAAATGACAAGAAAGAAAAGAATGAAAAAGTGTCACGATATCGCGACATGTCACATTTTTGCAACCCGAAGGTAAGAGAAAGTGCAAAGGAGAAAAAGTGTCGCGATATCGCGACATGTCGCATTTTCATGACCTAAAGGCAAGAGAAAGAGCAAAGGAGAAAAAGTGTCACGATATCGCGACATGTCGCATTTTCGTGACTCTAGGAGGAGAGAGAAAGTAAGAAGGTAGAAGTGTCATGATATCGTGACAAAAGTAAAGAGGAAGAGTACAGAGGCAAAAGTGTCGTGATATTATGTGTAAAGTAAAAAGAAGGAGGTAAAAGTGTCACGATATCACGACATGATATGTGTTTTCGGGTACAAGCCAAGAAAAGAAGCAAGGAGGCGAAAGTGTCGCGATATCGTGACATGTGTTTTTGTGGGTACAAGCCAAGAAAAGAAGCAAGGAGGCGAAAGTGTCATGATATCGTGACATGTGTTTTCGTGGGTGAAAGCCGAGAAGAGGACAAAGAGGCAGAAGTGTCACGATTTCATGACAGGTCGCTTTGGCACGAGCTAAGAAGAGAACCCAACTGAAATAAGATATGTGATAGTTAACTGAAGTAGTACGATAGTTACAGGTGTAGTTACAGAGAAAAATCATGCAGCTAAAATAAGAATAGTGAACTGAAGTCAGTACGATAGTTACAGGTGTAGTTACAAAGAAAAATCATGCAGCTAAAATAAGAATAGTGAACTGAAGTCAGAACGATAGTTACAGGGCCAGTTATGGGTTGCATGCAAAAATATGGAAGTTAAAAATAGAGTCAGAACTTTGTTATAAAAGGAGGTCTACGTGGAGAATTAAATTGTTATTGAAAAAGAGTGAAAGCGCTCGGGATTAAAGCGAGGTGGATTTAATCTTGCGAAGAGAGCAAGAGGAGAGCGAGAGGCGGGAGGCGAGCGAGCAGGGTGTGTGTTGTGTGAAGAGTAGGCGATGTTGAGAAAGCAATAGACCAGTCAGGGTCTTGTAAAAGTGAAGGCATCTTTATGTCAATCTTCTAGTTTCAGAATAGAAGTCCAAGTTGGTGCTTGGCATCAGGGGTTGGTGCTCCTTCCAGTTGGTGTTGGTAAATCATGGGTTGGTGCTCCTTTTTGTTGGTGTAGATAAATCAGGGGTTGGTGCTCCTTTTTGGTGCTGGTAAATTAGGGGTTGGTGCTCCTTTCTGTTGGTGTAGATAAATCAGGGGTTGGTGCTCCTTTCTGTTGGTGCAGATAAATCAGGGGTTGGTGCTCCTTCCAGTGGGTGCTGGTAAATTGATTGTAAAATTGGTATTTTGCAAAGGTTGGATTTGGATGGGAGTCCAAATAGTCAATTTTGAGGAGTAGCCAAAACTGGTGAACCTCGGTACATCTTGTGTTGTGTGATGCTCTTTGGTATATTTGCTTTATTGGGTTTTAAGCTTTCATTGTTTTGGCATTAAGAATTGAAGATTTAAGTTTTTAAGAGCTACACTGATTCACCCCCCCTCTCAGTGTCATTGTGAGACTAACAATTGGTATCAGAGCCAATTTCCCTTGTCAAGCTAAATCAGCTAGGGTTGATCTTGGAAGTGACACAATGGCAGGTGGTGAAGGTTTCTCATCAAACAAAGCACCATTGTTGGATGGAACTAATTACACATTTTGGAGACTCAGGATGCAGACATATCTTTGTGCTTTGGGATACGACATTTGGGATTCGGTAGATAGTGGATACACAATACCCACCACTTCTCCAACCGATGTTGCTGGTAAGAAATTGTTTGAGAATAACTCAAAAGCAAAGAATGCTATCATGTGCGGATTAATGGACAGTGAACTAGTAAAAATTATGAGTTGTAAAATGGCAAAAGAAATATGGGACAAACTGAGGAGCATTCATGAAGGAGATGATAAGATCAAGGAGGCCAAGTTACAAATGCATCGAGCTCAGTTCGAAGCATTAAAGATGAATGACGATGAGAACATAGAGGCATACATGCTGAGAGTTAATGGAATCATTAATGCGATTAGAGGACTCGGCGAGAAAATGGAAGATGTTGTCATCGTGAAAAAGGTACTAAGATCTCTTCCCAAAAGATTTGATTCTAAAGTTTCAGCAATAGAAGAAGCTAAAGATCTAAATACTTTTAGTATGGATGAGATGCATGGTTCTTTGACTGCATATGAGATGAGAATAGGAAAAACTAAACCCACAGAAAGAGAAGCTGCTTTTAAAGCACATAAAAATATAAAAGCAAAACAAGAATCTGAGGAAGAAGAGACATCAGATGAAACGAAAGCAAACTTTGTTCGAAAAATAATAAGGGGAAAAGGAAAATACAGAGGAAAGCTACCATTTAAGTGTTTCAACTGTGGAGGCATTGGGCATGTTGCAGCTAAATGTCCACTTAATGAGAAGGACGAAAGTGATGAAGGATCGCACCAAGAAAGAAGTGACTGGAAGAAAAAACCAAATTTTAGAAACGACAACTTCAGGAAGAAAAGTTTCATCTCCAAGAATGTCAGTTCATCAGAAGATAGCTCCGGTGAGGATTCTGAAGAAGAAACAGATGAAGCTCTTTTCATGGCATTCGAAGAAGAAAAAATAGAGGAAAAATAGGAATGTAATAAAAAACTTGAGGTTGAGGCTGAAGTATATCTAGAAGGTGAGTTGATCGCTGCACTTGAAGAGTTGGGTATAGAAAGGAAAAAGAACAAAAGACTGTCCAAGAAGTTGGAAGAATATGGGGATAATATTGAAGATCTCTTCTTGCAAATTCATAAAGCCAAGAAAATAGAAGAAGCCTTGAAGTCACACCTGGATGATAAAAGCGATGTTTGCGGAAAACAAGAAGAGGAGATTGTTTTATTGAGGAAACAACTAGAAGAGGCCAATACAAATCTCAAATTTGAGAAGAGCACAGAGTTGCTAGATAAAATGATAAGGCATCAAAGAAGCCCCATGTGTAAGCTTGGTCTTGGATATGAAGCTGAACAACCTTCATCTTCTAAATCTCTAGAGAAGAAGAAGTCCACTATTGAAGGATCAAAGCAAGAAAAGTTTGAAGCTGAAACTTCAAAAGGAAGAAAATCTCAAAGGAGATCTACAACAAAGCAACCACAACAAAAGAGGTTCTATCACTCTCACTTTATTCATAATAATGCTTGTAATGGCTATTGTTTTAGATGCAACCTTTATGGTCACAAGGCAATGTATTGTGGATTGAATAATAGATCAAAGAGTTATGCTGGTAGAAATACATCTGTTGAACACCATGTGCAATGTTTTAAATGTAATGGTCATGGGCACATAGCAAGGTTTTGTCCAAGAACTTTTGTATCTAATCTAAGGCAAGACAGTAGATTTCATCAGACACAAAGAATGCAACATAGACGAGGAAGAAATCATGTGCATCAAAGAAAGGAAAATAATCATCCATCAAGGATGCACAAGAGACAACCACCCAAGAGAAATGTTCAAGTTCACGAAAAGGTTCAAAACAGGGATGCAGTTGAAAAACTCAAGCCCAAGTTCAAGAAATATTGGAGAAAGAAAGAAGAGAGGAAATCGTGTCTCCTTGGACTGAAGGAGATTACTCCTCTATTGCACTAAGCAACTCCAGGTAGCACATCCTCAGGGGGAGCAATCTTAAAGGTTATTTTTGCTCCTATGTGTTTGTTTGGTTATCTGAGGATGAAAGGCAAGTAGGCAGGGGGAGTTGTCGTATAGTTGTCAAAATGTGTTTCAGTTCATGTAGTTGTTTGTGGAGGTACCGTGAAGGGTGGTGATTAAATTGAGAGTTGTCACCATTGGTAGTATTACTATATGTCAGTGTTATACTTTTGATGGTTCTTACTGCCATTGTTCAAAGTTATGGATTATAATAGTTCTGATAATTTGGTTTAGTGATAGAGATGCTAAAAAGTTCACAATGGAGGAGTGTAAGCCAGTTAGCACTCCCATGATGAAAGGTTGCAAGTTGAGCAAGGATGTGTAGATGACAGAAAGAGTACCAGTAGAGGTGCACTCTATCTTGGAGACAGGTTGGTTGCATGGAACAGTAAGAAACAAGAGTCAGTCTCCTTATTCACAGCAGAGGGAGAATATATTGCAGCGACAACGTGTTGTACGTAGGAGAAAGTTGCGGAAGGTGAGGTTAAGTTGGATTTCATTCCAACAACAGAGCAAGTAGCGGATATCTTCTCAAAACCATTGCCCAAGGAAGTCGTTGAGTACCTTCACAATAAATTGGGAGTGGTCAATTTGATTATCTTTTTGCTCATGTTTGTAATTTTTGCTAACTGTAATAATTTGTGCCTGAGAATGTTGTGCATGGACTCAGGGGGAGTCTGCAGCAGCCCTTTGGTATTATTGTCAAAGGGGGAGAAGAATTACAGGAAATTGCACATGTGTTGCCAACAATTCCAAAGGGGGAGATTGTTGAGCAAGGTGCAACAACAATATTGTCATTGTTGTCAACACAGTCGGAAATCGATGAGGGGAGTTTGATAGATTGGTTGATGCAGTGGACAGGAGTTAAGAGGTTCTTCAGAGTATGTACAGTGATTATCCAAAAGATCGAAGTGGCCCATATGCTAAAAATCAAAAGAAAATCACAAGGAAGAAAACTGTCGCGATATCATGACATGTTGAGCAAGGAAGAAAACTGTCGCGATATCGCGACATGTTGAGCAAGGAAGAAAACTGTCGCGATATCGCGACATGTTGAGCAAGGAAGAAAACTGTCACGATATCGTGACATGTTGAGAAGAAAGAAAAATTGTCACGATTTCGCGACATGTTCGAAGAGAAAGCGCAAGCAAGAAAAACTGTCACGATTTCGTGACATGTTCGAAGAGAAAGCGCAAGCAAGAAAAACTATCACGATTTCATGACATGTTGGAAGAGAAAAAGGCAAGTAGAAAAAGTGTCACGATTTCATGACATATTGCAAGAGAGATTGTACGAAAGAAAAAGTGTCATGATTTCATGACATGTTGGAAGAGAAAAAGGCAAGTAGAAAAAGTGTCACGATTTCACGACATATTGCAAGAGAGATTGTATGGAAGAAAAAGTGTCACGATTTCGTGACATGTTGCATTTTGGAAGGAGAGAGAAAGGAAAGTAGAAAAAGTGTCACGATTTCGCGACATGTTGCATTTTGGAAGGAAGAGAAAATGCAAGGAGGAAAAAGTGTCACGATTTCGTGACATGTAGCATTTTCGTCCAAAGCAAAGAGAGAGAGCAAGAAAGAAAAAGTGTCGCGATATCGCGACATGTCGCATTTTCGTGACTTGAAAAGAGCAAGAAGGTAGAGAAGGAAAAGTGTCACGATATCGCGACATGTCGCATTTTTGCGACTTGAAAAGAGCAAGAAGGCAGAGAAGGAAAAGTGTCACGATATCGTGACATGTCGCATTTTCGCGACTTGAAAAGAGCAGGAAGGCAGAGAAGGAAAAGTGTCACGATATCGCGACATGTCGCATTTTTGCGACTTGAAAAGAGTAGGAAGGCAGAGAAGGAAAAGTGTCGTGATTTCGTGACATGTCGCATTTTCGTGACTCGAAAAGGGCAGGAAGGAAGAGAATGAAAAAGTGTCACGATATCGTGACATGTCGTATTTTCACTGAAGGTAGAGAAAGTGAAAGGAGAAAAAGTGTCGCGATATCGTGACATGTCACATTTTCGTGACTTGAAGGCAAGAGAAAGAGCAAAGGATAAAAAGTGTCATGATATCGTGACATGTTGCATTTTCGTGACTTAGGGGAGAGAAGAGAATAGGGAAGAGGAGGAAAAGTGTTGCGATATCGTGACATGTCGCATTTTCGTGACTTAAGGAGGAGAGAGAAAGTAAGAAGGCAGAAGTGTCATGATATCGTGACAAAAGTAAAGAGGAAGAGTACGGAGGTGAAAGTGTTGTGATATCGTGACATGTTGTGTTTTTGCGTGTACAAGCCAAGAAAAGAAGCAAGGAGTCTAAAGTGTCATGATATCATGACATGTTGTGTTTTTATGGGTACAAGCCAAGAAAAGAATCAAGGAGGTGAAAGTGTCACGATATTGTGACATGTGTTTTTGTGGGTACAAGCCAAGTAAAGTAGCAAGGAGGTGAAAGTGTCACGATATCACGACATGTGTTTTCATGGGCGAAAGCCGAGAAGAGGACAAAGAGGCAGAAGTGTCACGATTTCATGACAGGTCGCTTTGGCACGAGCTAAGAAGAGAACCCAGCCGAAATAAGATATGTGACAGTTAACTGAAGTAGTACGACAGTTACAGGTGCAGTTATAGAGAAAAATCATGCAGCTAAAATAAGAAGAGTGAACTGAAGTCAGTACGACAGTTACAGGTGCAGTTACAGAGAAAAATCATGCAGCTAAAATAAGAACAGTGAACTGAAGTCAGAACGATAGTTATAGGGCCAGTTACGGGTTGCATGCAAAAATATGGAAGTTAAAAATAGAGTCAGAACTTTGTTATAAAAGGAGGTCTACGTGGAGAATTAAAGTGTTGCTAAAAAAGAGTGAAAGCGCTCGGGATTAAAGCGAGGTGGATTTAATCTTGCGAAGAGAGCAAGAGGAGAGCGAGAGGGAAGGGAGAGGGGAGGAGTAGGGTGTGTGTTGTGTGAAGAGTGGGCGATGTTGAGAAAGCAATAGACCAGTCAGGGTCTTGTAAAAGTGAAGGCATCTTTATGTCAATCTTCTAGTTTCAGAACAGAAGTCCAAGTTGGTGCTTGGCATCAGGGGTTGGTGCTCCTTCCAGTTGGTGTTGGTAAATCAGGGGTTGGTGCTCCTTTCTGTTGGTGCAGATAAATCAGGGGTTGGTGCTCCTTTCTATTGGTGTGAATAAATCAGGGGTTGGTGCTCCTTTCTGTTGGTGCAGATAAATCAGGGGTTGGTGCTCCTTTCTATTGGTGCAGATAAATCAGGGGTTGGTGCTCCTTCCAGTGGGTGCTGGTAAATTGATTGTAAAATTGGTATTTTGCAAAGGCTGGATTTGGATGGGAGTCCAAACAGTCAATTTTGAGGAGTAGCCAAAACTGGTGAACCTCGGTACATCTTGTGTTGTGTGATGCTCTTTGGTATATTTGCTTTATTGGGTTTTAAGCTTTCTTTGTTTTGGCATTAAGAATTGAAGATTTAAGTTTTTAAGAGCTACACTGATTCACCCCCCCTCCTAGTGTCATTGTGAGACTAACATTTAGCCGCGTGAAGAGTTGAGTGTATCCTTGTTCATGTCAAAATCATTAATAATATCTAATATGTATCTTGGTCCAATGTTGAATATTTGATAAACTATTGAATGTGTCCTACTTTGTCATCTATTAGTTGTTCATACTGTTATATTTATTCCTTCATTGATCTAATAAAAGGAGAATGTTGTGAATTAGATAAACAATTATAAATGGTTAAGTTATACAGTTTTGAACGTCATTCATTTCACATCAATAAATAAAAATGTCTCTTTCATTTAAAAAGTAAATGAGTCATGTACCCTTGTATATAATAGTCAAAAACATCAATAATTACATTTTAAAATACAAATAATCATGCATTTAATGCATTAGTTTATTCATAATGTGTAAAGCTTCTTTGCAATTAAACCAATTGGTTGAGTTTCTCTTATTTGTTCTTATGTTTTGAAAATATATATTTTATATAAATAAAAATAAATGACAATTTAAAATATAATAATATAAGAAAATATTACATTCTGTACCTATTTATAAAGCATTATTTTTATAGACATATTTCTCTAACATAATTGATTTTTTGTT
Source organism: Wollemia nobilis (assembly GCA_028583015.1). Taxonomy (NCBI): domain Eukaryota; kingdom Viridiplantae; phylum Streptophyta; class Pinopsida; order Araucariales; family Araucariaceae; genus Wollemia; species Wollemia nobilis. The sequence goes on along the minus strand of JAQPPZ010016436.1, from coordinate 11,947,645 downwards.
TTGTTGTTAAACTCATTACATTCGTGAAGTCAGATTTAGAATTAGAGCGATAATAGGAGAACTCATATTTTGCACGTGCGGTATCCCTTACTTTTTGTTGTATTCCAACGAAGTTTCCTCCTGTTGGTTTCGTCTTGTCATGTCTAGAGAATATGAAATCTTATTCCAAGTCTGAAATCATCTATGACGCTGAGGTGGAAGCGAAAGTCAGTCGCAAGGGCAGGCCACTTCTCAATTGTAACCAAATCATATGGAAACTCTGCATTTGTTTGAAAAAGAGTGCAACGCTCAACAATGACAATGACAGACAGATAAGTATTACCTTAAAAGGAAATTTCATGCCACTAAATTTTCAAATTCAAATATAAACCCGTCAAGCTTCAAATTTGGTGGGCTATAAACATAGATTTCAGAATTCTGACACATGCTATGGGACACAAATGTCAACAGCCCAAGGCTCTACGTTACTCCTATATATTCACCGGAGAGCTCATTATTCTGCACAATCCTTTGTTTTGTTCGCTATTTACTTTCTTATACTCTCCTCCAAATAATACTCTGCTTGCGATCGGCTACGTTACTAATTGCGAGAAGCTCATACTTGTTAGAAAAATTAACCCAGATTTCACGCCTGTGCCCAACTGCGGTCCGAACCTTGGGCGAAACCGGATTGCGCTCCAGACATGGGCGAAGTCGGACTGCGCTGCCGCAGTCCGGGATCCCGGCAAAGGGCTGACATGACGTCTCACCTACCCTCTGACAGATGTGACGCTTGTGCGGCGATTGGTCAGAAACCCTAGTTGAGGGCTTGTCAGAACCTGTCAGAGGACAAACCCCAATCCTCCTCTTCCCGCGGCTATATAAGGCGTCTCGGGTATTTCAGATTTAAGAAGAAGAAGCGTAAGAGGAAGAAAAAGAGAAGGAGCAAGAAGGAGCAGAGGCAAAGAAAAGTATCTCAACGAGCAGTTTGACTCAGCTGATTAATGTCTGAGCAGCCGACTCGACATTTTGTCTGTTTAGCTTATCCTGCAGCACAGCCTGCAGATGATTGTAATTTCCTCGGTTGAGGAACTCTGTAACCCCCGTTTAATATAAATAAAGTTTGCTGTTTGTTTCCGGCATCTTTTAGGGTTTGCAGTTTGTTGTTCTCTGTTCCGGCGTTTCTCTCCTATCTCTCGGGTCTTGCCAAGCCAAGCAAACCCAACGGCAGCCGCGGAAGACGAAGAACTTGAAGGCCAGAGTTGGCCAAGTCTGAAGCTTACCGGTTGTCGGCGTGTGAAGTTGGTCGCCGAGCTAAGTTCGACAGCACGCTGCAAAAGCCGCGCTTCGGCAGCTGAAGGTGCGAAGTCCGCACCTCGCTGCGACTGTCGCACTTCGGCAGAGTGAAACTGCGAAGTTCGCACTTCGGGCGAAGTGCGCACTTCGGCAGCTTTGCCCCGCGCAGTTCGCACTGCGCGCGAAGTGCACACTTCGGCCTTGCGCAGTCCGCACTGCGCGCGAAGTGCACACTTCGGCCTTGCGCAGTCCGCACTCGCGCGAAGTGCGCACTTCGGCACTTCTGCCTTGCGCAGTCCGCACTGCGCGCGAAGTGCGTACTTCGGCACTTCTGCCTTGCGCAGTCCGCACTGCGCGCGAAGTGCGTACTTCGGGCTTGCGCAGTCCGCACTGCGCGCGAGTGACGGACTTCGCCCAAGGGGTGGGCGTCGTCCGCACTTCGCTCCCGAGCGGGAGGCGGCGGTGCACCTTGCGCGACTGGAGCAGTCGGACTTCGGTGACTGGTGCCCTTTCCCTGCGCAGCTCGAACCGTCTGTCTACGGCGGCGATTAAAAAAAAAAAAAATTAAAATTCGATCTTTCAAATTGGTATCAGAGCTGATAGTGCCGTGACACGGAGATAGAAGCATGGCTTCCGAGAGAAACTCGCTGCAGTTGCAGATCCCGCGATTTAACGGCAAGAACTACGATTACTGGAGCATCCAGATGAAGATCCTGTTCGGATCTCAGGAGCTATGGGAGTTAGTCGAGAACGGCTACCCGTAACCGGCAGATGCAAGCAGACCGGCCGCCCTTTCTCGAGCAGACAAGGATCTGTTGAAAGAGCACAAGAAGAAGGATCGGAAGGCCCTCTTCTACATCATGCAAGCGGTTGAGGAGACCATCTTCCCGCGGATTGCATCAGCCACCAAGGCCAAGCAGGCCTGGGAAACCCTAGCAAGTTCGTATCGTGGCACCGACAAAGTGAAGTTGGTGAAACTGCAGATGCTTAGGAGACAGTTTGAGAACCTGCAGATGAGCGAGTCCGAGTCGATGAGCGACTTCTTCACCCGGACGACTGACATTATCAACCAGATGCGGTTGAATGGAGAAAATGTCCGGAGCCAGAGAATCGTGGAGAAGATTCTCAGAAGTCTGCCTGCGAAGTTCGACTCGGTTGTGATTGCAATCGAAGAGTCGAGGGATTTGACAACCCTCTCGACAGACGAACTCATGGGTTCATTGCAGACCCATGAACAGAGGCTGAGCCGTTCATCTCAGACCTCTCTGGAGCAAGCGTTTCGGGCTCAAGCCTCAGTCCGAGACAACGGCAGACAAGACTCCCACCACAGCGCTTCTAGTTCTCAAGGAGGGAGAGGCAGAAGTAGGCGTGGGAGAAGTAACAAGCAAGGAGGGAGATCAAACCCTCATGACGCTGAGCCAAGTTGCAACTTTCATCAGCAAGGAGGAAGAGGCACTGGCAGAAATCAGCAAGGAAGCTCTCAGCAGAAGAAGGACATGTCAAAGGTCCAATGCTACTACTGCAGTAAGTTCGGCCATTATGCCTCACAATGCAAGAAGAAGATGGCGAACGAGAATCAGCAGCAAGCCCATTATACGGAGGAACCCGGAAATGCGGCAGGAGGTAATGTATTGTTGACTTGCAGTATTGAAGAGGAGAGCAAGAAAAACATCTGGTATCTTGACAGTGGTTGCAGCAACCACATGACTGGGAACAGAGAGATGTTCTCACAACTGGATGAAACAGTCCGGTCCGAAGTCAAGATGGGGAACAACAACAAAGTTCCTGTGATGGGGAAAGGAAAGATCCTCATCCGCACCCGGCACGGTGAAAGAAAAACAATTCAAGATGTTTTTTATGTGCCTGGGTTGAAGCACAATCTGCTAAGTGTTGGACAACTTGTGCAAAAGGGGCACACTGTACTGTTTAAAGACGGTGTCTGTTCCATCAGAGACAAAGTCCATGGACAAATTGCAACTGTGTCCATGACGAAAAACAAAATGTTTCCGCTGTAGATTCAGAATGAATCATTGATGTCTCTGAGTGCAGTTGAGAAAGATGCTACCTGGCTGTGGCATCTCAGATTCGGTCACCTGAGCTTCAGTGGCCTGAATCAACTGCACAAGATGCGAATGGTGAAGGGTCTACCCCTGATAGAGCAACCAAACCAAGTGTGTGAAGGTTGCCTAGTCGGCAAGCAGCACAGGGATGCATTCCCTGTAGGACAGTCTTGGAGAGCATCACGGCCATTGGAGCTGGTGCACTCAGACATTTGCGGTCCGATGCAGACCACCACATTTGCCGGCAACAAATACTTCTTGACGTTCATTGATGACTTCAGCCGGAAGACTTGGATTTATGCCATCAAGCTGAAGTCAGAGGCATTTGCCAGATTCAAGGAGTTCAAGGCTCTGGTTGAGAAACAGAGCGGTTATTATGTGAAGACTCTCAGAACTGATGGAGGTGGAGAGTACATCTCCAACGAATTCCACAACTTTTGCAAGCAGCACGGAATTCGAAGGCAGTTCACTGCCAGATACACGCCACAGCAGAATGGCGTAGCTGAGAGGAAGAACCGAACCATCATGGAAATGGCACGAAGCATGATGAAGGCGAAGGGATTGTCGCATGAATTTTGGGCAGAGGCTGTAACATGTGCAGTCTACTTGTTGAACAGATGTCCCACCAAAAGCGTGAAGGACAAAATCCCTCAGGAGGCCTGGAGCGGAGTGAAGCCAAGTGTGGCTCACTTGCGTGTGTTCGGGTGCATAGCATATGCACATGTTCCAGAAGAGAAGCGGCAAAAGTTGGATGATCGAGCGGAGAAGTGCATTTTCACAGGGTACAGTGAGCAGGCGAAGGCATATAGGCTGTACAACCCTGTGACGAAGAAGCTCATCATCAGCCGTGATGTGAAGTTTCTTGAAGATCAAGCCTGGAACGGGAAGTCCGAGACTGGCCAGTTAAAGCCAGCAGAAGTTCAGTCTGTTGACTTGGAAGAAGGAAGTGTGCAGCCACCAGCAACTTCCAGCAGCAACAGCGGTGCCAGCAGTAGCACAGCCACTCCATCCCGGTCACCTCCACTTGCAAGCAGAATTCAAAACCTGAGGACTCCTGCGAAGACTCGGAGCTTGCAAGACATTTATGAGGCAACCCAAACCCACATAGATGAAGAGCACCCTGACTTTGCATTCTTTACTGAAGTTGATCCAGTAGAGTTCGAAGATGCAAGTCAGAATCAGAAGTGGGTGCAGGCGATGGATGAAGAGATAGCAGCCATTGAAAAGAATGAAACATGGCAGCTGACTGATCTTCCAGCAGGGAAGAAGACCATTGGGGTCAAGTGGGTGTATAAGACAAAGTTCAACGCCCAAGGAGACATTGACAAGCACAAAGCCAGATTGGTGGCGAAGGGGTACAAGCAGAAGTCAGGCATCGATTACCATGAGGTATATGCGCTCGTAGCCCGACTTGACACAGTCAGGATGATCCTGGCATTGGCAGCCCAACAAGGTTGGAAGATGTACCAGATGGATGTCAAGTCAGCCTTCCTCAACGGAGTGTTGGAGGAAGAGGTCTACATAGACCAGCCACCAGGTTACGAATTTGAAGGCCAGGAGGGCAAAGTCCTGAAGCTAAAAAAGGCCCTGTACGGTTTGAAGCAGGCGCCCCGAGCTTGGTACAGCCGGATTGACAGCTATTTTCAGGAGAATGGGTTTCAGAAATGCCCATATGAGCACACCCTGTACATGAAGACAAATGCAGCAGGTGAGCTCATTATCGTCTGCTCGTATGTGGACGATCTGATTTATACTGGCAACAACAATGTCCTGTTCGACCAGTTCAGAACAGCCATGAAGTCCGAGTTTGAGATGACGGACTTAGGGCTGATGAAGTATTTTCTCGGCATTGAAGTTGACCAATCGGCAGATGGCATCTTCATTTCTCAGGGCAAGTATGCGAAGGATGTCCTGAAGCGCTTCAAGATGGAGGACAGTAAACCTGCCATCACACTCGCAGACCACAGGTTTGAAGTCGAGCAAGTTGGATACGAGGAGGAATGTCGACCCAACCTCGTTCAAGAGGCTAGTTGGTAGTCTGATGTATTTGACTGCAACTCGGCCAGATCTGATGTTCGGAGTCGATCTGATCAGCCGTTTCATGGAGACTCCGAAAGACACGCATCGGCAAGCGAGCAAGAGGATCTTGCGCTATGTCAACGGGACACGAAACCATGGCCTATTTTACGCCAGACAAGACCAGTTGGAGCTAGTGGGCTTCACGGACAGTGACTGGGCTGGCAGTACCGATGATCGGAAGAGCACCTCCGGGTATGCTTTCCATCTCGGATCAGGGGCAGTATCATGGGCGTCCAAGAAACAACCCATCGTTGCGTTGTCCACAGCCGAAGCAGAATATGTCGCCGCCACATCAGCCGCATGCCAGGCAGTTTGGTCGCGAAGAGTTCCGAGTGAACTGAACTTTCCTCCGGATGGTGCGACAACAATTTTCTGTGATAACAATTCGGCCATTGCACTCTCAAAGGATCCCGTGTTCCATGGCCGGACGAAGCACATAGACATCCGGTATCATTTCATCAGAGAGCTGGTGAAATTTGGCGAAGTACAACTGCAGTTTTGCAGGTCCAAGGAGCAGCTGGTTGACATCTTCACGAAGCCTTTGAAGGAGGAAGACTTCAGCAGATTGCGAGAGCAGCTTGGAGTCAAAGCGCTCGTGAAATCAGGTTTAAAGGAGGGTGTTAGAAAAATTAACCCAGATTTCACGCTCGTGCCCAACTCGCGGTCCGAACCTTGGGCGAAACCGGATTGCGCTCCGGACATGGGCGAAGTCGGACTGCTGCCGCCGCAGTCCGGGATCCCGGCAAAGGGCCGACATGACGTCTCACCTACCCTCCGACAGATGTGACGCTTGTGCGGCGATTGGTCGAAAACCCTAGTTGAGGGCTTGTCAGAACCTGTCAGAGGACAAACCCCAATCCTCCTCTTCCCGCGGCTATATAAGGCGTCTCGGGTATTTCAGATAAAAGAAGCGTAAGAGGAAGAAAAAGAGAAGGAGCAAGAAGGAGCAGAGGCAAAGAAAAGTATCTCAGCGAGCAGTTTGACTCAGCTGATTAATGTCTGAGCAGCCGACTCGACATTTTGTCTGTTTAGCTTATCCTGCAGCGCAGCCTGTAGATGATTGTAATTTCCTCGGTTGAGGAACTCTGTAACCCTCGTTTAATATAAATAAAGTTTGCTGTTTGTTTCCGGCATCTTTTAGGGTTTGCAGTTTGTTGTTCTCTGTTCCGACGTTTCTCTCCTATCTCTCGGGTCTTGCCAAGCCAAGCAAACCCAACGGCAGCCGCGGAAGACGAAGAACTTGAAGGATTGGCCAAGTCTGAAGCTTACCGGTTGTCGGCGTGTGAAGTTGGTCGCCGAGCTAAGTTCGACAGCACGCTGCAAAAGCCGCGCTTCGGCAGCTGAAGGTGCGAAGTCCGCACCTCGCTGCGACTGTCGCACTTCGGCAGAGTGAAACTGCGAAGTTCGCACTTCGGGCGAAGTGCGCACTTCGGCAGCTTTGCCCCGCGCAGTTCGCACTGCGCGCGAAGTGCACACTTCGGCCTTGCGCAGTCCGCACTGCGCGCGAAGTGCGCACTTCGGCACTTCTGCCTTGCGCAGTCCGCACTGCGCGCGAAGTGCGTACTTCGGCACTTCTGCCTTGCGCAGTCCGCACTGCGCGCGAAGTGCGTACTTCGGGCTTGCGCAGTCCGCACTGCGCGCGAGTGACGGACTTCGCCCAAGGGGTGGGCGTCGTCCGCACTTCGCTCCCGAAGCAGGGAGCTGGCGGTGCACCTTGCGCAGCCTGGAGCAGTCGGACTTCGGCGACTGGCCGCCCTTTCCCTGCGCAGCTCGAACCGTCTGTCTACGGCGGCGATTAAAAAAAAAAAAATTAAAATTCGATCTTTCAATACTTGGTGTTTACTGACGCTTACGCTGATGGGCCAGACAAAAAGAAAGTTCAGCCAGATCGCATATCCATGTGCAGCATGCAAAACATTACGAAAAAAATGCGGAGAAACATGTTTTCTTGCTCCCTACTTTCCACCAGACAACCCTCGGAAGTTTTTAATACCTCATAAAATATTTGGTACCAGCAATATGCTCAAAATCCTTCGAGTAAGTTATCGTATTTCTTTTTAAAAAAAAATTAGCATAGACTTGGGTATGAGATTTTATCCAGCATTTTTTTTTATTTCTAATATATTTTATTTTCTAAGTAGAAGAAGAGGTATTAGCATAGACTTGGCTATGAGATTTTATCACCATTTTTTTAATTTGTAATATATTTTATTTTTAAAGTAGAAAAGGTATTAAACTGTAACGAAGATTATAATATAAAAATTTGTTACTGTACTTTAGTTAAAAACTATATTCATTTTTAAAGTAATATAATTATTAATTTTTTTCATTAGAAAAACGAATAACCTAGAAATATGACACGATAAGTGGAGACAAGGCCAAGCCAAAACTTCAATGAATTGGCCTAATAGTGTTATTTATTTATTTATTTTTCGTCCGTGTGTTTCAGGAATTAGAGACTGAGAAGAGAGAAGACGCAGTAACAAGCATGGTTTATGAATCGACTGCTAGACTGCGTGATCCCGTCTACGGTTGCGCAGGCGTAGCGCTGCAATTGCAGAGTAAAGTTTCAGAACTGCAATCACAACTGGAAACCACTCAAGCAAAGCTTGGTGATCTTCTAAAAACACAAGCTAAACTTGCATCTTCCATGACTGGATTTTGTGGAAACGACCAAGAAATAAATTCAATGTTCACCAGCCACAAGATGCTACAAGAAGCGGATACGGATAAGGATGATTTAACGGCTTTAGAAGATCTTTTTGATCCTCTCTCTTTATGGGAGCGATTATGGACTTAATCTGCCCACCTTGAAGACATATTTTTCATATTCACTGTCAAAAGACTGTAAACGACATCTGGGTGTGTTCCTGTGAAGTGAATTCCCATTAAAGGTTTTGTTAGATTTTTTATTTTTTGTACGATTTTTTAAAATAATGAAAGAAAATCCCAAAGCAGCAATTTGCTTCACAATATTGGAAAACTGTATTCTCTTTTTGCGTTTGATATGGGTTAGCGACTGTCGATCAACTGTGTTAGCAAATTGCTATTCTTTGCAAGATTTTGACTCTGCTCAAACAACAACAGTTCATCAATGCTTATATAAAGCATAAGTTGCGTAATACATTAAAATTGTGGAAACCTGAGAGTCATAGGCTTCACAGAGGCTATGAAGTTGTTCACATGTTGCAAAACTTATAGACCTCAAATACCTGTTATTTTCGTGTTTCTAAACAGAAATTAAATCTACCACTATTTAGCTTAATTGAATTAAAATATAGGAAGTTTAAAATGCATTAAAAGGAAAACCAAATTGCTTGTTGGGATCCAATTATAGAATATGTAAACTGTATTGAAAGAGAAACTAAATTACTTGCATTTGAAATACATAAGATATAAATTGTATTAAGAGAAACTAAACTAGAAATCACTGCTATTGGAACAAAAAAATTGAACATTGTTAAAAATGTAAAGTATATTCAATGACAATAAATTAATGTTTATATTCAATGACAATAAATTGACCTTCCTTTTCGGACCTTCCACATTGCCTTTTTAAACAACCTAAGGGACATCAATGTGCCCGATTACCTTATAGGTCAATTGACCTCTGATGCAAGCAGAGGTTATGAGAAACAAAAGAGAGGGTTTATACCCTACTTCCAATCACACAAAGTATACAACTTACTAATAAGGCACAATAAATATTAGTATTTTTGTATTAATTCAAAGGGTGTCATACATGTATTCTCTCTCTTACTATAGGCTTCCGTGGTCTTCTATCTCCACTCCTGCTAGTCTATCTTATATATATATTTATTTATTATTTTTTTACGTCCTCTATAAGCTTCTTTTTTATTTTCTATATTTCTATTTCTTCCAAAAACTTATGTTATTTACCATTTTTAAAAGTCAAACTGTTCAAAAAAAATAAATGTTTATAAGAATTTTGGAAAGTTTTCTTTTCCACTCATCAAAATAGACAAAAGAAACTACCATGTCATACTCCCTTTTAAATCTCCTATGTCATTCTAACGAGGTAAGAAAATTTTTAGCATAAGATCTTGCTCATGCCAAGGCTTGATATTCTTCAACCGTGTGCCCAACCTTCACTAGTTCAATTTATTTCATCCATGTTGCATCCTCTAATGGCCTGTTACTTCACTTAACTAGATATTCAAAATATTTTTTTTTCCTGGTTTTCCTGTACACTCTTTTATCTATTATGTCTTAGATTGTTTTCTCGTGTTTAGGTATCTACTACTTCCAATAGACTTTTTTCAGTTTGCTCTATGTGGTCATCCTTTGTAGCAAAGTTTGGATAAGCATACAAATCCACAACATTAAAAATTGGAGAAGTCCCAATTCCATCGGGCAATTCTATCTCATAAGCATTATCCCCAAAAAAATTAGCACTCTACATGACCCAATTTTCTTTGACTTCAGCTTATTATATTCCCTCTTCGGAAACCTTTCCTTCCTGAGGTAAGCATATACCACATCTCCAACCTCAAAAATGACTTCTCTTCTTTTCAAATTTGTATGTTGTTTGTACTTTTTGGTTTATTTGCAGCCTCTTTCTTACCTTGTTCTACATCTCATGTATTACCTTCACAAAATCCTCAGCATAAAAACTCTTCTTATTCAAATTTATTATATTATTTAATTAACAAACTCCTCTAGGGCTATATCCATACACAATCTAAAATGGTATTTTCTTGGTGCTCCTTTTTACTGAATCATTGCATGGAAACTCAACTTGTGTTAATGCTAAATCCCACTAATTTGATTTGTCACTTGCAAGACACCTCAATAGATTTCCCAAAATCCTATTGAAAACCTTCGTTTTTCTATCCGTTTGAGGGTGATAAGTTGAACTAAAACTCATCTTTATTTTCAATTTCTTCCACAATTTTTTCCAGAAGTGACATGCAAATTTAATATCTTTATCTGAAACAATGCTTAATAGCAACCCGTGCAATCTCACTACTTGTTTGAAGAATAAATCAATTATAAGTGTAGCATAATTACATTTTATACAAGCCATAAAATGTGCTATTTTTCTAAATTTATCAACACCAAAAAATATGGAGTCCATATCTTTTGTTGTTCAAGGTAATCCAAGCACAAAATCCATACTTATAGCTTCTCATGGCTTTTCTCGAATAGGTAATGGTTTGTACAATCTAGTATTTTGACTCCTTCCTTTTACATGTTGGCATATCCTACATACCTGTACATATCTCTTCACATAGTTTATCATCTGAGGCCAATAATAATCTATACTCATCTTTAAAAATATTTTATCTATGTCAAAATGATCAGCAAGTCCTCTGCCATGATTTTCTTTCAATTCTCCCTCATTGAACTCTATGGTATACATAGTTGTTTCCTTTTGAACAATAATCCTTCCTAGATAAAATAATCCAGCCATAGTGTTCTATCCTCTGCTAGAGGATTCTCACAAGCATTCCATACCGTCATGAAATTTGGATCAGTATTATACAAATATTTGATTGCATTAAATACAATCACTTCCAAGCTCATTTCAGTCATGACAAAACTCTTACTCAATGTGTCAGCTACCTTATTTGACTTTCCACTCCTATGCTTCAACACAAAAGTGAAATTTTACATGTACTCAACCCATTTTAAATACCTCTTATTCAACTTGTCTTGGTTGTTTATATACTGTAGCGCTTGATGATCTATGTATAAAATAATTTTTTGGGGTAGAAAATAGTACCTCCATTTATTCAATGCTTGGATGATAGCATAAAACTCTTTGTCATATACTGAATAATTCCTCTTGGATTCATTTACTTCTCACTGAAATAAGCTATAGGTCTACCTTCTTGATTATAAACACCTCCAATAGTTGTACCACTTGCATCATAATCTACCTGAAATACTTTATTAAAATTTGGTAAAGCCAATATAGGTTGCTCTGTAATCCTTCTCTTCAAATTTTGGAAACTTATTTCCTCTTCAGTTGTCCAAACAAATTATTTTCCTCCTTTAAAAGTTTTCATAATAGGTGAACATAATCCATTGAAATTTCTTAGAAAATTCCTGTAGAAACTAGTCAAACCATGGAAACTTCTAGCTTCAAATGTACTCCTCGATGAAGGATAATTTACAATCGCTTTCATATTTTATCGATATTTTTTTTTCCATCCTTTGATATCACAAAACCCAAATAAACCATCTCTTCCTTCATGAAGCTACATTTTTCTAAATTTATCAATAATTTTTCCTACATTAGCTTATCTAACACCATCCTAACATGCTCTAAATGCTCCTTTTTAGTCTTGCTAAAAATAAAAATATCATTCAAATAGAAAATTACAAATTTACCATTGAATGGCTTTAGGACCTCATTCATAAATCTCATAAATGTGTTGGGTGTATTTGTCAATCCGAAAGGCATGACCAACCACTCATACAATATGTCATTGGTCTTGAATGCAGTTTTTCATTCATCCTCTTCTCTAATTTTGATCTAATGATATCTACTCTTCAAATCAATCTTTGTAAAGTACCAAGCTCCACTCAAATAGTCCATAAGATCATCCATTTTCGATAATGGGAACCTATATTTAATTATTATTTTATTTATTTCCCTTGAATTTGTACACATTATCCATTTTTCATCCTCCTTCTATGCAAGTATGGTTTGTACTGCATATGGACTCAAACTCTCTCTTATCAAACCTCTATCTAGCAACTCCTATACTTGTCTCCATATTTTTTCATTTTCTTATGGCATCAACCTGTATGCAGCCTAGTTAGGTAGTCTTGAACCCCAAATTAGGTCCATATGATGGTTGATCTTCCTCATAGGTGGTAATCCACTTGAAAAATATTTTGACATAACATTCGTATACTTCTCCAATAATTTTTTAATCTCTTCCAGATATTCTTCCTTTCGTTTCTCATATGTTACATCATTTGGTTTAGCTACCAGATCCAAACACATCCCTTCATTTTCCTTTATCTATGGAAATTTCTTTCCTATTATCAAAATTACCATGTGTTCCTGTTCCACCTCTTGTTGATTATCTTACAACATATTCAACTTAAATTTTATTCTTTCCTTCCATATGGTGCATGTATTTCCTTTTCCATCATTGACAACATGTGCATCATACTACCAAGACCTTCCAAGCAACAAGTGGCAAGCATCCATAGGCATAATATCACATAAAAATTCATCATAATAATTACCAATCTAAAAATTCACCAGACATTGTTCTTTGACTATAAATTGGTGTCCCTTTTGTAGCCATGCCACCTTGTATGGTGTAGAGTGAGGCATCCTCTTCAATATTAGATTGGTCACCATATCCTTAGACACAAGATTATTCATACTCCCACTATCCCTGATCACTTCACAATATTTTCCCTTTGCCTTGCATATAGTTCGAAATAAAATTTTCCTTTGTGAAGGCTCAACTTTATTTTTTGGTGGTGGTTTAATTAAAATTTACCTCATGACTAATGATTCTTTGTGCTCTGGTGATGTACACTATGACCTACCTTCCTACTTCTCCTCATATGCAATATGAACCTTGCTATGGGGTGATCTTTGACTAGCTATAGGTGTATTTTTAGGACACTCAAATGACCTATACCCAGTAAACCAATTGCGTCTAAAATATTTTCCTCTAAAGCTTATGCCTTGTCCTCTATTATAAGACCCTCTATTATAAGACTTTCTTCTTCTAGCTAAATATTCATCTCTTGCATCGGTATCTTGATAATGTGCATGGCTAGTTCTTTCATCCCTTCCATAAAATTTTTAATTGTTGTATTCCTCTCTTGGATGGGATCTCTGGTTGTCTCCTCCTTAAGCTCTTCCTCTCATTAATTGACCTCTTCCTCTAGAACTACTATACATTTTTCTCACTAATTTCTCCTCTACATTCAACGTATACTGGTATGCAAGTTCTATAGACTTAATATCCATTAAATTGATTTTATCTTGAATGTTATACCATAATCCATTAATTTACATAGCCATTTTTTTTTTGGTTTTGAGTCATCATGCCCAGCTCTTATGGATTATTTATAAAAATCCTTCATGTAATATTTAACACTCATCTCGTTTTACCTCAAATTTTGTATTTTTTAGAATAGACCCACCTAATAATTAGTAGGCATGAATTTGAATTTCATATTGGACATCTTATTATCCCAATTTTTTATTTTATCCTTTCATTTCCTTTGCCTCTCAGCCTGGACGCTATTCCACCACAACAATGCATGATCTTTCAGCCTTGAACTTGCATATTTTACCTTTTTGTATATTCTATCGATTCTAAGTTAAAATACATATCCATTTTGTTGATCCATTTGATTAATTTGTCAGGGTTAAGACTTCCTTTATATCTAGAAACCTCAACTCGGGGTTTACCTCCAATTTTTGCTATGGCCTAAATTAATATATTACTATCATTATCTAATAATTCTCCTTATATTTCCTTAAATTATGGTCCCTCATTACATTCCTCTGCAATAGGTGTTCCTCTATGTTGTGTAGCCTTAATAACATCTAATATAGATGTGAAAATTATCACTATTTCATTCAATTCTTCTCTTCCTAGTGTCCTTCTGAATTTATCCCTCTACACCATACTTGTGCAATATTTGTTTCTCCTTTCAAATTGACTAGTAAGTGTATTTTTTGAAACTTACCCAATCAATTTCTCACACTGCCATCACCTTGGTCTTTTTTTCCCAAGTCTATTAGTTGCAGTTTCTCTCTGTAAGACCTAAACTAGCTTTGATACCAAATTGATGCAAGCACAGGTTATGAGAAACAAAACAGAGGGTTTATACCCTATTGCCAATCACACAGAGTACATAATGTATCAACAAGGTATAGACAATACTAGTATTTTTATATTAATTCAAGGAGCATCATACAAAATATAATCTTTGATTCTTCATGTATTCCCTCTCTCACTATAAGCTTTGGTGGTCTTCTATATCCCCTCCTACTGCTGCTCTATCTTATATATTTATTTATTTATTATTTTTTTAATTCCTCTAGAATCTTCTTTTTGCTCCTCTATATTTCTATATTCTTTCGAAAACTCCTATTATTTACACTTTTTAAAAGTCAATTGATTCCTTAAAAAAACATGTGTATAAGAATTTTGGAAAGTTCTCTTTTCCACTAATCAAAAAATATACAATAAACTACCACGTCATGCCCATTTTAAAGCTCCTACATCAACCTCTTCATTGATAACATAAGAAAGAAGAATTATTCTCATCCTATCCACCAAGGCTTGCATTTGATCCTTTATAGGCATGCCCTCTCAAAGTAGACCTAAAAGTCAATCATGATCTACACCACCAGCTCTTCCTACCCAGCCCATGTTCACAGTTTAAAGTAGGAATCCCCTATCAAGAGTGGTGAATATGGTCTGGAGATTGAGTCCCCTGAATTGGGTATAAATTTAAATGTTATTTCAAATCCAATGTCTAATAAATTTGAACTTTGATGTTGTTCCTCTAGGAGGAAATATTGGAGTATATTACATTATTTGGTACATGGTAATGTACCACATTGGGTATATAACTAGAGTAGAATTTTACCTTAGAGTAAGGGTTGAGTACATAGAGAGTTATGAAACAACTCAAATTTGACACGTGCAAGTGCCTTAGTGAAAATATTCTCAACCTATTCATTAGTGGGAATGTATTGGAGCTGAATATTGTGCTTTGGAACTTCATCTCAAACAATGTAACATTGTGTGTCAATATGCTTGGTGAGATCATGGAACACTAGATTCTTGACAAGTTTTAAAACACCTTGGTCATCGTAATTCAAGTAAATTGGAATATTCTTTAGAATACCCATACTTGAAAGAATCCAATGTAACCATATCACTTCACACACTACTCCTCATATTTCATAATATTCTACCTTTATAGATGAAAGTCAAACAACTTATTGCTTCTTGTTGTGCCAAGATATAGGACTAGATCCAATATGAAATACGTATCCTAATATTGATTTTATATCATCTATAGATCTAGCATAATCTAAGTCTATGTATCCTTGCAAGAAGAACTTATCATTCTTATTGTAATCTAGGTCATATTCTAGTGTGCCACGAATGTAGTGAAAAACTTGCTTCACTACCTTCCAATGACGGATCTTAGATTCCTGCATGAACCTCATAAGATATCTTACAACAAAGCTAATATCTAGCTTGGTATTCGTTATATATATGAGACTCCCAATAAATTATTGATAGAGATTTTCATCTACCTAAGGAAAATTCCCGTATCGAGACAGTTTTAGCCCTATTTTCATGGGAGTTACTTTTGGCTTACAATCTATCATTAGATATTTTTTAATTAATGCCTTGGCATACTTTATTGTGTAACATTGATGTGGTTATTTTTATGCATAATTTTTAAGCCAAGACAATGATGGAGAAGTCCTAGAACTATTATTTCAAATGAATTTTTCAAGTCACCTTTCACTACTATAATCATCTCTTATGAACTAACAGTGATGATATAATCATCTACATAGAGCACAAGGATGACTATTTTAGAACCAAATTTCTTGAAATAAATATTATCATCTAATGGACTCCTCTTGAATCCATGTTGCAGAAGGTGATTATCAATCTTTATGTACCAAGCTCTCAAAGCTTGTTTCAACCCATACAATGACTTGATCAATTTTTAAACTTTTTGTTCTTGTACTTGTACAACAAATCCTTCAGGGTGATTCATGTACACTTCTTATTTTAAATAACCATTTAATAAAGCACTATTCACATCCATATTATGAAGCTTCCATCCAAACTATGTTGCCATTGCATAGAGTACACGAATGATAGTCATTTTTATAGTTGGTGCAACTATCTCTTCATATTCTATACCTTATTTTTGAGTATAGCCCTTTAAAACAAGGTAAGATTTATGCTTATTAATATTTCCATCTAACTTATACTTGAATTTGTATACCAATTTGAAACCAATGGATTTTTTACCAGTAGGTAGATTAGCTAACTCTCATGTTTTATTATTTATAAGAGATATATTTTCAGCATACATAAGTGCCTTCCATTGAGGTACACTAAGGGTTTTTGCACTGCATCTAGTTCATGTTCTACAACTAAAGTCATAAAATTGTAGTTTTATAATTCACTTTTGTCTTCTTTTTTATAATCTACATAATCTAAATATTTTGCTTCTTCTCTTGCTTGATGAGACATACTTTGAGTACGTGGTCGATCTGAAGTGAGATCATGTGGTACATCCAATTATGCATATCTCATAGTACTAGTATACCATTTTCGAATTTTATTCAGTTTGGAGGGAGTCCTTGCCTTAGGCTACTTAAAATCTAGGTATATATCAAGAGGTGTATCTTCGCTAGTTTTTGGTGTATCCAACTTGGGAGCTTCATCAAATACCACATATCAATTTATATGAATCTTCTTGGTTTTAGGTTCAATAAATAAATATCCCTTAGATTATTAATCATAACAAAGAAATATATATTGCATGGTTTTCTCATATAACTTTTTCTTTATCATCTTTGGAATGTGCAGGAAGGATTTGCATCCAAATAGTTTGAGATGATAAATGGAGGGCTTTCTTACAATCCATGCTTCTTGTGGTGTGACTCCTTGAAGATCTTTTATGGGTGCTCTATTTAGGAGATACACAATAGTAGTGATATATTCTACCCAATATTGTTGCCCAATATGTGCACCTATGAGTATACATCAAACCATCTCCATGATGGAATGATTCATCATTTAAGCAACTCTATTTTGCTAAGGGGTATAGGAAATAGTTAGTTGTCTTTTTATCCAATATTTCATGAGATATTTTGAAAACTCATTGGAGGTAAATTCCCCCTCTTGATCTAAGTAGAGGGTATTAATTGAGAATTCTGATTCTTTCTCAACAAGATTTTGAAACCACTAAAAGTAAATAAATGAATCTAACTTTATTTGCAGAAAGAAAACCCATATATTTTATGATTAATCATCAAAAAATAACTAAAATTACTTCTTTCTACCATAACTATTTGGAATTGGTCCACACAAAGCAGTGTGTATCAACTCCAATGGTATTTTAGCTCTTGAAGAGCTCAATTCAAAGGTTACTCGATGTTTCTTCCGTGTTAAGCGATCTAATCAAACAGGTAAAGTATAGAAAATGTTTGGCAGACCTAACACAATATCATGCTCACTCAATTTGAGTATATAGCCTAAATTTAGATTCCCATACCATTTGTACTATAAGGAAGTAGCTTATTTTGGGTTTGTAACCATGGCAACATGAGGGGTATAGATAGCATCTAATACAAACAAATAATTTTTATAGGAAGTTATTGTGATATGTTTACCCTTATTGGTAATGTAGCAACACTATTATCCATTAAAAATTTTGAAATCAACCACCATATGTTTATCCAAAATTTGAGGAATGAACAACAAGTTGTTGGATAATCCTAGTACATATAGGACCTTCTCAATTTGGCATCTTCTATCAGGAAGAGTTATTAAAACATTACCTTCTCGTTGGACTTGATAGGTCTTATCATAGATAATTGTTACTAGTTTGCCTTCTTTTTCTTAAATGAGTCAAACCACCTTTTATCGTTAGTCATGTGTTTGTTGGCAACATAATCAATATACCAAACATTATTTTTATGTTTAGGATTTATACGAGTCATGAGCACCTTGTGTGCCCTCTAAGAATATGAATATGATCCTTCTATAGTAACATTTCCCTTATGTTGTCTATTTCTTCTTCATGGTTTATTTAGGTTCTTTTCTTTTTGTGGTTGCTTGTTCTTTAACCAAAACTTATTGGTTTCATGATTGTCCATATAACAAATATTATAGTACCTCTTCGATTTTTGAGGTGTCTTTTTTGAAGAATAGGTTTTTGAACCCTTTGATGAAGATCCCTTCTAAAAGTAGTCTTTTTGCTTATTTCTAGATCTCTTAGATAACAATGAATTGTTGGATATTTCATCTCTTTTGTTGTTATCTACTTTGTATTGTTGAAGCAAATTAACTAACTCTTCAAAAGTGACTTATCTATTAGACACTTTAAGGGAAGTGACCATAATTTTTAAGGCATCTAGTAAATATATCAAAATGATTGAGGTTAAGAGCTTATCTTCTATTTTCTCACCCATTACATGCATCTTAGCTCTTAGTTCTACAACTCTGCAAAGAAACACTTCTACACTTTCTCCATTTTTATTCTAAGAGTGTGAATTTAAGATTGACGTTTAAGTATCATGGCTTTATTCCTTCTCTCATATATTTTACACAATGTATCCCATGCATATTTTACCTGATGCTTTTCACAAATGTACAATTGAACTTCATCAGCAGTGGCAAGAATTATGATCATCAGTGATTTTGCATCATCATCATATGCTTCTTGTTCATCATCTACTGTAGTGGTTCATTTGACTTTTCTAGTCACAACATCCCACATATTTTAAACCTGTATTATTGCTATCATATTTGTTTTCCATGGAGCAAAATTTAGACCTTTGAGAAGTTGTGAATATGACAAGTATGCTTTAGAAATGGCCATTATGAGGGTTCCTTATAACACCAAATTGTTCTCCTTTATTTATACTGCTAAAGCATTACTGAAAGGGATTCACTTCTATCTTTGATACCTAATTAAAATGCCTTTTGCATACATAGGGTACCAAGTCCCTTAAATACTTGAAAGAACTATGATGCAGGAGCATCCGGTGGCAGCAGAGCAATCTTGCATCAACAAAAAAATTCTAAGTGTTTGCCTTGGTGTCGTGATATCGCGATCGAAAAAGAGTCGTGATATCGCGACATGTCACGTTTTCACGACTCAGCTAGGAGAGAGAAGGTGTGGGGCAAAAATGTCACGATTTCATGACATGTCGCAAAATTGCGACCAGAAACAAGAAAGAGCAGAAGCACGCTGAAAATGTCATGATTTCGCGACATGTCACGAAATCGCAACCAAAAGCGGGTGAGAGAAAGTACCAATGAAAATGTCATGATTTCATGACCGTCACGAAATCGTGACCGTCGTGAAATCGTGACTAGGAGCAGCCAGGGGAAGATACCGATGAGAATGTCATGATTTCATGACATGTCATGAAATCATGACCATCATGAAATCGCAACCAAAAGCAACCAAAAGATGATGCCGATGAAAATATCATGATTTCATGACATGTCACGAAATCATGACCAGTAGCAGGAGGGAGAAGATGCCAAATAAATTATCACAATTTTGTGACATGTCACGAAATTGTGACCAGAACAGAAAAGCGAAGGCATCAGAAGGCAAATATCGTGATATCGCGTAATGTCGTGATACCGCGACTTGAAGATAAGAAAGGCAGCGAGGAAGGAAAATGTCGCTATATCGTGACATGTCGCGATATCACGACAAAAATGCAGAGAAGGAGCCAGAGACAAAAAAGTGTCGCGATATCGCGACATGTCGTATTTTTGCGACGAAAAGGTAGAGAAAGGCAGAAGACAGAAAAGTGTCGTGATATTGTGACATGTCGCATTTTTGTGATGATAGACAGAGAAAGAGGCCGAGACGAAAAAGCTTCGTGATATTGTGACATGTCACATTTTCATGACGAAATACAGAGAAAGATCCAAAGGCGGAAAAATGTCATGATATTGCAACATGTCGTATTTTCACACCCGAAAGACAAGCTGAATACGAAGAGTCGGAAGGGGAGACATTTCGAATACCTAGAAAACGAAGCGACACAGGAAGGTGAAACAAAAGGTTCTATAAGAGGAAATGAAGGGCCACCAGCTGGAAATGGAGCGTCACCTGAGAACCTTTAAAAAGGAGAGCAAAGGCATGCATAGGGGCTAGAACGATAATATTTTTTTTTTTGTATTTCCAGATTTGAGAAATTTTGTAAAGTCACAAATCTTCTGCGACTTATGTAATATTCTGCTGTGACTGTAATATTATGTTGTAACAGTAATTCTCTACTGCATTTGAATAAAATAAAACTATTTTTCTTCTCTGTAATTTTGTCTCTCTATCAAGTGGTATCAGAGCAGGAGTTCCTGAGTGTGTGAGCAGACCACCAAAAGTGAGGCAGCTTGCACCAGGATAGGTGGAAGGATTTTGAGAAGAGAGAATGGGAGTGCCTGGGTAGTGTAAATAGAGCGTCGAACGTGAGGCATTTTGCACCAGGACCAGTTGAGATTTGCAAGAGAGGTGAGCAGTATGCCTCCAAAAAGAAATCGTGGTCACAGGAGAAATGTGACGTAGGATGAAGATTTTAGAGCATTGCAGAGGCAAGTGCAAGCCCTGTAGGAAGAGTTGCAAAAAATGGCCAAACCAAAGGGAAAAGACCAGAGTGACGATGAATCTTAAGAAACTGAGGATCCATTGGATGATGAAGAAGCATTGGATCCTTCTAAAGCTAGATTTTTGAAAGCTCTATCTCAGGCTGGGAAGAGACTGAAGTTTGATGTCTCTACATATTCTGGGAATCTCAACCTAGAAGAGTTGATTGATTGGATCAACTCTTCTAGGTTGATCCAATCAAATAAAATTTGCAAAAGCAAAATTGAAAGGCCATGCTAGTTTATGGTAGAAAGGAGTACAACTCGAAAGAAATAAAAATGGAAAAGAAAATATAATCAGATGGGACTAAATGGTGGAGAAACTAAAGAGACAGTTTGTTCCCATAGATTACAAGTTGGATCTATTGAGGAAGATGCAAAGTTTGAGACAGTCAGACAAGTTTGTCCAATAATACATAGAAGAATTCTATAAGATCTCCATCAGAATGGGCCATTTAGGGGCTACTAAGGAGAAAGTAACCAGATACATCAATGGGTTGAGAATGAACATTCAGGAAGAACTCATCTTGATCAAAATAGCCACCATAGAAGATGCGTATCAATTGGCCTTAAAGGTTTAAGAGAAACTGAACCGAATATTTGAAGGCAAAGAAAGAGGAAGGGATCATGGTGGAAGAATCATTGGAGGAAATTACAGAGGCTAGAAGAAGACTAGGGAAACAAGCAAACCCTAGGAACAGAAAAAGGAGAATACCTACCACCCATGTGATCAGAACAATGGCTACCAAAGAGGAAGAGGTAGACCTGGATGTGGGTATGGAAGAGGGGTATTACGTGGAACCTATTTCCAGTGTGAAGAAGAGGGACATCGGTCATACGAGTGTCCTCAAAACCAAGAAAGGATGGACAAGAGACCTGAGGGTCATGCCAGAGCTGCTGTGGCAGATGAAGATGCAAAGTCAGAACACTATGAAGAAGTAGAAGGAGGAGAAGTGTTGATGACAAGAAGAGCACTTTTGAATGATGAAAAAGAACCTGAACAGAGGAAGAGTCTATTTTGCACGAGGTGCAAATGTGTAGAGAAGGTCTGCAAGGTTATAATTGATAATGGTAGCACAGACAACTTAGTTTCAAAAGATATGGTTACTAAGTTGAAATTGGGAAAGAGGAAGCACCCGCATCCATATCGGATTGCGTGGTTGTAGAAAGACCACAGAGCACTTGTCAGTGAACAGTGCTTGGTCAAATTTCACATTGGGAATTATCAAGATGAGGTCCTATGTGATGTTTTGCCAATGGATGCTTGCCATTTGTTGTTGGGAAGACCATGGCAATTTGATAGACGTGCAGTGCATGATGGGAATGCAAATATGTACTCTTTGATGAAGGATGGAGTACGTCATAAATTGAAGCCACTAAAGGAAGTGGATGAGAAAGTGTGCAGTAGTGCCATAATCTGCCTGGTGGATGGAAGATAGTTTTTGGATGGTCTGAAGAGGGATTCAATGTGTTATGCATTAATCCCTACTGTTAAGAAAGAATAGTACATAGATGTTCCAGTAGAGGCCAAACACTTGTTAGAATAATTTCTAGACATCATATCAGATAATGTGCCTGAGGGTTTACCATCGATGAGGAAGATCAGTCACCATATTGATTTGGTACTCGGATCTAGTTTACCCAACAAGGCAGCCCATAGAATGACTCCTGTGGAAAGTGAGGAGGCTGAGCGAGGCAAGTCCATGAGTTGTTGAAAAAGGGACTGATTCAAGAAATCTTGAGTCCATGTGCGATACCTACAGTACTAGCACCAAAGAAGGATGGGGAGTGGAGGATGTGTACAGACTCCCGAGCTATAAAAAAGATCACCATAAAATATAGATTTCCATTACCAAGGATGGATGATATTATGGACTATTTGAGTGGAGACAAGTACTTCACCAAGATTGACCTGAAGAGTGGCTACCATTAGATTCGGATCAGAGAAGGAGATGAGTCGAAAACTACTTTCAAAACCAGAGAAGGTTTGTATGAGTGGTTGGTCATGCCATTTGGGCTAACCAATGCACCAAGCACATTCATGCGATTGATGAATGAAGTGCTGAAGGAGTTTTTAGGCAAGTCTGTTATTGTCTATTTGGATGACATTTTCATATTCAGCAGAACCTTGGAAGAGCACCTGATGCATATCAAGAGGTTTTTTGAGAAGCTGAGGGAAGAACAGTTGTTGATCAAATTAAAGAAGTGCAATTTTGTGAAGAAGGAGTTGGTATACCTGGGATTTTTCATCTCAGTTGAAGGTCTGAAAATGGACCCAGAAAAGGTGAGGGCTATCATTGAATGGCCTACTCCAAGAAGCACTTTTTAAGTGAGATCATTTCATGGTCTAGCCTATTTTTATAGGAAATTCATCATAAATTTCAGCAGTAATTGTGAACCCCTTACGAAAATAATGAGAGGGGATAGGAAAGACTTTAAGTGGACCCTAGGAGCAGACAAGAAGGTCACTGAGCAACCTGTTTTAGCACTTCTAGATTTTAACAAGGTATTTCAAGTGGACTGTGATGCCAGTGGTAGTGCCATAGGAGCTGTGCTGAGTCAAGAAGGCAATCTTGTTGCTTACTTCAGTGAGAAACTCAATGAGGCTAGGAAGAAGTATTCAGTGTATGACCAAGAATTCTATGCTATAGTTCAGGCCCTGAAGAAGTGGAGACATTATTTGCTACCAAAATATTTTGTGTTATATACTGATCATCAGGCCTTACAGTATATAAATAGCCAAGGAAAACTAAACCAAAGGCACTTGAAGTGGGTTGAGTTTCTGTAGATTTATTCCTTTGTGTTGAAGCATAGGAGTGGAAAGTCCAACAAAGTTGCAGATGCCTTTAGTAGAATGCAGAGTTTGCTGACAGAAATGAAGGTGGAAGTGTTGGGATTTGATGAATTGAAGGGTTTGTACCCTGAAGATCCCGATTTTACGAAGCTCTGGAAGGCTTGCTTGGCACCGATTACCTTGGACGAGAACCAAGTGGTTGGATTTTTTGATCCAAGATGGAATGTTGTTCAGAGGAAACCAGTTGTGCATTCCAAGAAGTTCCATGAGGGAAAACCTAGTCAAATAAAAACACAGTGGAGGATTGGCTGGGCACTTTGGTCAAGATAAGACCATTGCCCTTGTAAGCGAGAATTATTATTGGCCGCAACTATAGCAATATGTGCAAAAATTTGTGCAGAGCTATAGAGTCTGTCAGATGGTGAAAGGTGTGAGACAGAACACTAGATTATATCAACTGTTACATGTACCAGAGAAACCATGGGAAGATGTTAGCATGGATTTCATTCTTGGTCTACCAAGGACACAGAGGGGAAATGATTCCATATTTGTGGTAGTTGACAGGTTTTCAAAGATGGCACATTTTATCCCTTGTCAGAAAACTAATTATGCAGTTCATATTGCAGGTTTGTTTTTCAAAGAGGTGGTACGACTGCATGGTCTACCGAAGAGTATCATTTCTGACAGAGATACCAAGTTTGTTGGGTATTTCTAGGGAACCCTATGGAAGAAACTAAAGATAGATTTGAAATTCAGTTCAGCATACCACCTACAGATAGATGGGCAAACAGAGGTGGTACATAGGAGTTTGGGTAACCTATTGAGGTGCTTGATAGGAGATAAGCCCAAAGGATGGGATCTGATTTTGTCACATGTAGAGTTTGCATATAACAATTCTGTCAATAGGAGTACCAATAAATCTCCATTTTAGATAATATATGGAAGCAGTCCAAGAAATGTTTCTAAGTTAAGGAAGCTGAATACAGGGGAAAAGTGCGATCGTCGAGCTGAGGATTTTGCAGAGCATCTGAAGAACTTGCATGAAGAAGTGAAGAAGCATATTGCTAAAATGAATATGCAATATAAGATGAAAGTAGACCAGAAGCGGTAATTTAAGGAATTCGAAGTGGGAGATGAAGTGATGGTCCATTTGAGAAAAGAAAGATTTCCTGCTAAAACCTATAACAAACTAAATATGAAGAAGTTTGGACCATGTAGAATCCTAGCAAAATGGGATTCAGGCAATGCGTATGAAGTAGAATTTCCAAGTGGGCTTAACATATCACCTATCTTTAACATTTTAGATTTTTTGAAATACCATGAGGGGGATAGTAGTGAGACACCAAGCACAGAGTTGTGGAGTAGTCCAGCATCTACTCTAACCACATATGAGATTGCGGAAATACTGGACACTCAAGAAGGAAAAAGTACCAAAAATAGACAGTATTTTGAATATTTGGTCAAGTGGAAGGGCAGACCAATAGAAGATGCAACTTGGTTGTCTAAAACGAAGGTTTACCGCCTGGGTCTCCCTCTAACAGTTTAGAAGTGAGGATCACTTCTCAATCTACCTCGGATGTCTGATGCAGGAGCATCCGGTGGCAGCAGAGCAATCTTGCATCAACAAAAAAATTTCTAAGTGTTTGCCTTGGTGTCACAATATCGCAACCAAAAAAGAGTCACATTATCGTGACATGTCATGTTTTCGCGACTCAACTAGGAGAGAGAAGGTGCAGGGCAAAAATGTCATGATTTCATGACATGTCACAAAATCGTGACCAAAAACAAGAAAGAGTAGAAGCATGGTGAAAATGTCACGATTTTGCGACATGTCACGAAATCGTGACTAGAAGCAAGTGAGAGAAGGTATCGATGAAAATGTCAAGATTTCATGACTGTCATGAAATTGCAACCGTCGTGAAATCGCGACCAAGAGCAGCCAGGGGAAGGTACCGATGAGAATGTCATGATTTCACATGTCACGAAATCATGACCAAAAGCAACCGAAATATGATGCCGATGAAAATGTTGCGGTTTCGTGACATGTCACAAAATTGCGACCAGCAGCAGGAGGGAGAAGATGCCAAAGAAATTGTCACGATTTCATGACATGTCACGAAATCATGACTGAAATAAAAAAGCGGAGGTCAAAAGGCAAATGTCACGATATCACGATATGTCGCGATATCGCGACTTGAAGATAATAAAGGCAGCGAGGAAGGAAAATGTCACGATATCGCGACATGTCATAATATCGCGACATGTCGCGATATCATGACGGAAAGGCAGAGGAGTCAGAGATAGAAAAGTGTCGCGATATCGTGACATGTCGCATTTTCATGATGAAAAGGCAGAGGAGTCAGAGATAGAAAAGTGTTGCGATATCGTGACATGTCACATTTTTGCGATGATAGACAGAGAAAGCGGTCGAGATGGAAAAGCGTTGTGATATCACAACATGTTGCATTTTTGTGACAAAAGATAGAGAAAGAGCCAAAGGCAAAAAAATGTCGTTATATCGCGACATGTCGTATTTTCACGCCCGAAAGACAAGCCGAAGACAAAGAGTCGAAAGGGGAGACGTTTCGAATACCTGGACGACGAAGCGACACAGGAAGGCGAAACGAAAGGTTTTGTAAGAGGAAACGAAGGGCCACCAACTGGAAATGGAGCGTCACCTGAGAACCTTTAAAAAGGAGAGCAAAGACATGCATAGGGGCTGGAACGATAATATTTTTTTTTTGTATTTCTAGATTTGAGAAATTTTGTAAAGTCACAACTCTTCTGTGACTTATGTAATATTCTGCTGTGACTGTAATATTATGTTGTAACAGTAATTCTCTGCTGTATTTGAATAAAATAAAATTGTTTTTCTTCTCTATAATTTTGGCTCTCTATCAAACTATTAGTTGTAGGATTTATGCCAAGCAATAAAAGTGAATGGGGTAATAATGGAGTGAATATCAAAAAATTAGCTTCCTTATTTCTCCCCAATGATTTATAGTAGCCCAAATCATGACATCATCATCTGTAAGTGTGGGCCAGAGGTACCATAAATATTGAACACTGCTTTGTGTAACAAATTGCATAAATATAGATATAAAATTGTGGTCTTATTATTTCTAGAAAATAAATACGGTAATGCATAAAAGAATATTAAATGCATTTTTACAACTTTTATCATGCCCACAAATTTATGTTTTTGGAAGGTGTCGGATTCAACCAAAAATGCACCTTTTACAATAAGAATTAGGTGTTATATTCCACCAAAAATGCACATTTTACAAAATGTTTGCAATAAATTTTGATTTTGTAAAATAATATCCATAGCTTTTGTTTTTCCCTTGTTTTGAATTTTATTTGTAAAAAGCAACACAATAAAAATATTTTGTGTTCAAGTTTTTAGCCCTCTTGAGAATTTGTTTTGTCTCAATGTTTGCAAAAAAAATAGTTCAAGGTGATTTTTTTTTTTGTTTTTCAAATGAATTTCATTACCCTCAGTTTAAAATTTCAAACCCATAATTTTGTTGTTTATTTTATAGGGGCTGGAATGATAATATTTTTTTTTTTGTATTTCCAGATTTGAGAAATTCTGTAAAGTCGCAACTCTTCTGCGACTTATGTAATATTCTGCTGTGACTGTAATATTCTGTTGTAATAGTAATTCTCTGCTGCATTTGAATAAAATAAAATTGTTTTTCTTCTCTGTAATTTTGGCTCTCTATCAAACTATTAGTTGTAGGATTTATGCCAAGCAATAGAAGTGAATGGGGTAATAATGGAGTGAATATCAAAAAATTAGCTTCCTTATTTCTCCCCAATGATTTATAGTAGCCCAAATCAGGACATCATCATCTATAAGTGTGGGCCAAAGGTACCATAAATATTGAACACTGTTTTGTGTAATAAATTGCATAAAAATAGATATAAAATTGTGGTCTTATTATTTCCAGAAAATAAATATGTTAATGCATAAAAGAGAATATTAAATGCATTTTACAACTTTTATCATGCCCACAAATTTATGTTTTTGGAAGGTGTCGGATTCAACCAAAAATGCACCTTTTACAATACGAATTAGGTGTTAGATTCCACCAAAAATGCACATTTTACAAAATTTTTGCAATAAATTTTTATTTTGTAAAATAATATCCATAGCTTTTATTTTTCCCTTGTTTTGAATTTTATTTGTAAAAAGCAAAACAATAAAAATATTTTGTGTTCAATTTTTTAGCCCTCTTGAGAATTTGTTTTGTCTCAATGTTTGCAAAAAAAATAGTTCAAGGTGATTTTATTTTTTGTTTTGCAAATGAATTTCATTACCCTCAGTTTAAAATTTCAAACCCATAATTTTGTTGTTTATTTTATAGGGGCTGGAACGATAATTTTTTTTTTTTCCAGATTTGAGAAATTTTGTAAAGTCGCAAATCTTCTACGACTTATGTAATATTCTGCTGTGACTGTAATATTCTGTTGTAACAGTAATTCTCTACTGCATTTGAATAAAATAAAATTGTTTTTCTTCTCTGTAATTTTGGCTCTCTATCAAACTATTAGTTGTAGGATTTATGGCAAGAAATAGAAGTGAATGGGGTAATAATGGAGTGAATATCAAAAAATTAGCAATAGAAGTGAATGGGGCAATAGTTCAAGGTGATTTTTTTTTTTTTTTTTGCAAATGAATTTCATTACCCTCAGTTTAAAATTTCAAACCCATAATTTTGTTGTTTATTTTATAATGCAAACTATATATATATATATATATATATATATATATATATATATATATATATATATATATATATAATCAATTAATTAATTAAATAAGTACTTTGAACTATGAATTAACTTAATTAAAAGGAAAAAAGACTAACTCAATAGTTAAAATTCAAAGAAGTTAATTAAATAACAAATAAAATGAATAAAATAAAAATTTGGGTATTTTTTAATACATGGGATGGGCATCATTAGGCACACACTTCGAGGAAGGTCAACAGGCCCTCAAACACAACACATAGGTATGGTCAACAAGGGTGTCCATCAACTACCACATGCTTTTCAAAGTCAACCTGACATCTAGAACCCCATGCAAGAGGTATGGTGAGCATCTCATCATAGAGATATATGTGCTTTAGCACATATAAACTACTTATCTACCCATCCATAGTGAATGTGGGACTAAAGTTTCCCACAACTCTGCATAAATTGCGCTTGTCACTCATTGGCTGCCACGTGGTGGAAATGGATTGATTAATTCTTTCGTGATGCGATTAGAGGATATTTTTGGGATTCAAACCTTTGGAATAATTTATTTTTTCATTTCCTTCTCCTCTATGCATGAGTGTTTGAGATACAATTTTTTTTTATTTTTCTTCGGATCATGTTTGCTCTCTACAATCGCTCATTATTTTGATAAAATTTGGTAGATCATGTGTCTTTGTAGGTATGCAAGCACCATATCTATACCTACATGGTCATTTTATTATACAACCATGGTTTCCCATGTTAGATCTAAGTATGCACATGGGCTTGGTACACAGGCTCTGCATGGACTTGGCATACAAGCTCTATGTGGGATTAGCATGTAGGATTTGCATAAGCTATAACCCTCTTTGGTAGCTACTATGACTGGTTTGATCTATCCTGGTTACGACCTTCTCTATATGATAGTGTCCTTATGGCCTACATTATAAGTGGTATATGACCTACGATGGGAAGCCACATGATCTGGGCGTGGTTGAGGCTGTGCAACCCTTTGGGTTTATGCATTTCAAACCTGACACACTTTGTATCAGGGGATTCTCTTGAATCTAGGTACGGTTGATTTGCTATGGGGAAGGCCAAACGGGTCTGTGTGCCCTTTGTTTTTTTAATTTCAATCTCCTTTTTTTATAAACTAGGGGAATAACTTCTTGTTTGAAAAAATTACAAATAGAGGCTTTCACCAGAGTGGTAAATAGAAAATAGGGAATACTAAGAAATCTACAGAGAACAAGAGGCTTTCTTTTCTTTACAAATGGTAGTATTTTAATTGCATAACTCCTTCTTACCCAAATTCCCAAAGGATCGAGGTAGAGCTCTGATACCAATGAAGGATAATTTATCATATAATTCTATTAATTTCAATCATATAAATAAATGTAAAATGCTATGAATGGCCTGAAACAATATGCTAACCAAATGCTAATTGAAGCTAACAATAGTAAACAACATATTTATCGTTACTAACAAATTGCTACAAATCAAATTTGTATGTTGGCTACCATATCATACTAACTATGCATGCACTACATTATAATTTAATAATATAATAATAAACTATACCTATAGCATAAAAGAGGTAACAATTCAGTAGAAATGAAAGCTATAAATTTTATAAATTCAGGGCAGTAAATAGGTGAACCAAATCACCAAGAAGACTAGCTACAAAAGGAGACCAAAAGGTATTCAATATTGGTGTTATAAAATATCATTATTTGAATTTTCACATTATTTTATTATAATTTTTTTTAGAGCACCATATTAGCTTTATTAAATTTAGAAAATGAAAGTTGAAAGTCAATTTTCTAGTAAAGGAAGGTGGTAGCATTCTTATCCTAAAATCTATAAAAATAAAACAACAAAGATCAAAGTTAGAGTTTGCTTGAAAAATAGAAATAATGAGGAAAAAATATTAGTAATAAATATTGATATTTACAAGATAATAAAAGTGCATATTTATTGAAGTGAAAAGAAACCGAATAAGGGCATATTTATTAAGCAAATAGAAGACCAAATAAGGGCTCAAATAGAGCAAATTTTAGAATTTCCAAAGACACCAAAGGAACCATCGTGTTGTAATATCCACCATAACCCAAGGAAGAGCCTCCAACAAGCCACTGATCTAAATTTACAACATTATAACTCCACTAAAGCAGCTCAAAAAAAGGTAAATTTCATAAGGAAAGCATCATAAAGTTTGATAATAAACATAAAAAGAGTTCCTATTAAAATAAGAAGCCAAAGCTGATTATTTAGAGCATTTATATTTGAATAAGGGAGTTGATTTGAGAGCATACATATTAGTGAAGTGTAAAGAAAATTTTGATTCAGAAAATCCAACCACCGAAGCACCACCCAGGTGTCATGAAATAGTAACTAGCAAAGTGCCAACAAGATTTCTTAGGACAAAATCATGAATGAAGGAACTAAAGTGCCATTAGAACCACCATAATGCCACCAGGGTGTTGAAGTACCACCGTCATGAAGGAGGAGGCACCAAATCCAAGAGTGAACAACATTACAAAGAAATGGAGAATATAAAAAATAGTAAGTCGTTGAGAGAAACCCAATACCATTTATTGTTATGAAGAGATTGAGTATAGAGGAGCTGAAAGTAGGGAAGTTTGAGGAGAAAAATCAAGTCACTTCTAGGTGTAGAGGAAAATCAATGTTACCAATCTAAAGGAGTAAATAATATTTACAAAGGAAAGGAAACATGCTACATAAAGGAGGAAATACGTTATTCAGTAAAGAAAAATAGAGGAAGTGTTACAAAGAAGAGAAAGTGCCACCACTTGGAAGGATAGAATATAGTCATAAGAGGAGTAAAGAGATACATTGCCAAGTGTCACAGTGCAGAAGGTAACTCCAAGTGAAATGAAATGTCTTCTTTGCATGAAAGACAAGTCATACAAGCCTATATGTGAAATAATAATAATATGCAAGTAAAGGAACCGCAACATATTCATAGGTAAGAGGAACTAGCCAACACTAGGTGGATAGTCAAATTATTAAAGAGCACCATAAGGAAGAACATTAAATGCACATTGTTTTACATTGAAGTCTAGGAAGTGGACAACGCCTAAATTAGAGTGCAAGTTGTAAATAAATGAAGTCACAAGAGAAGAAGACCAAATACATAGTGTGCCATAATAAATAAGGTACATAAAATATTTAAATCAATTTGCATTTTCATAAAGGTCAAGGAGGTATAAGGAATATTAATACTAAGGTTAAGCTTAGATAATCTATCATGCTTGAAATTAATTAGATAAACGAAGATATAAGAAATTACATTGATGAACTATAACTTTAGATGGTTTGTTAAATGATTTGAAATATCTTTGAAGTAAGGAGGATTTAATTTTTAAGCTTTTGGATTTACTTTATTTTGAAATTCAAGCATAAAATATTTGTAGATAATTTGACACAGAAGCATAAGGAATTCTACATAGAAATTGAAATATTAAATTTACAAATATCCTTATTTTCTAAATTTCTAATTAGGGAGTTATAAGGAGTTCAACACCAACTTAGTCTCTTGAAATTTAGAAACCATATTATTGAAAATTGAGAGACATAAATATAAATAGATTTTTTTTAATTTGGAAAACTACATTGGAATTAGTCTCTTGCTCAAATTAATGAGACATAAGGAATCCAACTTAAAGATCTTGAAGATAGAGAATTTTACCAATTGAAATTGCATTAAAATTATATTTAGCTTTCTATTCATAAATAGGGAGAAATAATGTGAATAATAGTAGTTGAACATTAGGGATACAAAAGGGATTCAACTCAAAGGAAGCTAAGAGCTTTATTAAAACCATTTTATATTTAAAAAATTTGGGAGATATAAGGTATTCTACAAAATTTAGAATTGAAAAAATTATATCAAATTTTATCTTTTACATTCGAAATACTAGGGAGATAAAAGGAATTCTACCTAGATATTTGACTATTGTTTGGTCATTCTCCAAACATTAGGAAAATAAGATATACTACAAGATTTGAATAATTGAAAGTTAGAATTTGATCATAAACTTAAATTCAACTTAGAAGTTGAAGAGATTGGGAGACATAAGGAATACAACAACAAAACTAATTTTTTGAATATGGATAAGTTAGCAAGAGGAACATATCATCACAAGATATACTATCAAAATTCATACAATATTCCATATCAAAAATGTAAAATTACTTCAAGCACAAATAATTCTATAATTCAAAATGAAAAAGATATTTGGTTTATTGATTCTAGTTCAAGTCATCACATGACATGAAATTTACAATGGTTTGATTACCTTGAAGTCACTAACAATCTTAGGTTGAAAATTGCAGATGGAAAAACCTATCTTATACATGGATATGGATGTGTAACACCTAGTACATCATTTCCAAATATTTTGTTACATGATGTAATGTATGTTCCTCAATTAACATCAAATCTTATTTCAATAGCCAATTTCGTAGAGAGCAAAAGGATGGTTGATTTTAGATATATAAAAGGATTCAATAAGTGTCTCATCATAAATAAAAATGAGATAGAAGCTAAAATATCAATCCACAATGATATATATGCTCTAGAATCAATTGAAATTTCACAAGATATTGTTGTAGTTCAAAACAACACTAGTGAATTTTTAGAGGAACAAATTGTAGGAAATGAAAAATCTATATATCATAAAATTCAACAAGAAAATAGAATATTATGAATGATAAATATGAGAGGAAAAAAATACTTTGAACTACTTGGCCATCTACAGATTAAATAAGAAGAAGAACCACCTGGTAAATATGAAGAGCATTTGAAATATGAATATCCATATTGAAGACTAAAGTCTTCAATAACCAAATAATGTAATATAGGGGGTGTTGGAATTTATTACATTATTTGGTACATGCCAATGTACCACCTTGGGTACATATTTATATTAGGAGTTTGTCTTAGATTATGGTTTGAGTATTTACTTTATAATAAATGCACAAGTAATATTAGAATGTGCATGTGCATCATAGTCCATGTGCACATGAGTCCATAGAATAGGAAGGTGAAGAGTCATAGGAAGATGGAAGACCAAGAGTCACATCCTATTATATATTGGCCTTTGTGTGAGCAAGTAGGGAATCCAATTCATATCATATCTTATCATATCATCTTAGTAGAGTAGAGTAGAGTACAATTTTGATACAATGTAGAACTTGTATGAAGCATGGAGTATTTGAGATCTCCACATATTGTATGAAAATTATATTTTTTTGAGATTTAATTTAAGGGAAGTTTTATGAGTTAATTACAAAATATTCTTATGAGTTTTACTCACTTAGTATATTTCCATTATCATATATTTAATATTGCATGCTCATATTAGTCCTTGTGATTGCATTTCATTAAATATATATTATCAAAAGCTAACAAATAGGATATGAATATTCTTAATTCAATGCAATATAGTTATATGTTGACCTTGCCATATTATCTTTATCTATTTCAACTTAATATTTCTATTGGTGGATCAAGTTTTATATATGATATCGTCAAATATGATAGAAAACATATGATCTTCATGTTAGTTGAAAATAAATATGATAGATGGTCTATATGGACCATGATGTCATCTAGATGGAAAATAGTGGGAAACATTTGGTAAATACCTTCCAAATAAAAATTACATACTTAAACAAGATGATCCACAATATGCGTACAACTCAATATATCTGAATGTTATGTAAAATACACTATTTTTCATATTAGTAAAATGTACGTTGGATAGATAATATGTTTTAAAATATTAGTAAAATCCACTAGATGACTCCTCTTATTTAATTTATAACACTCTTTCTGTATTTTAATAGCCTCTCTCTTTAGATGGCCCAACATTTATGACAATGAATGGATTGATTTTTTGATCTTTCTACTTCTTCCTTCTCTCGAAGAAAATTTCAAATTAATCACTTTCTACATAACACAACTCAAAAAGATATCAACACTTATTAGATTTTCCCATTAATATTTTTCATATTCAAATGCCAATATGCTCTCTCAATTAGTATCAAATAGTCTTGTCTGGTGTATAGCCTAAGAATCACAGTGCTAGAGACTTTGGAACTCTAATCTAGAATCACACTCCCTTTGTTTTTAAATAGATAGATCTTAGGGCCTTAAAAATAGTCTCTCTTCTCTATTTAAAAAATAGAGGTCTAATATGTGAATAATCTAGGAGGTAGGGTTGTTCACCATGATTCAGTAACCATAATATGGTTGGATAATCATATATTGGGTAAATAATGCTTATGTCAAATGTTCTATGGTCTTGTGGGCATTAAAAACTACTTTACCCTTATTACTCTATAATTTATGACTATGATATCATATTTGAATCTTATACCAGTACCACATGCTGCAAAAAAGAGATATTTTTTCATTCATGCAATATATTTTATACAAGAAAGAGGAAATTTAAAATTATTTAACATAATAATATACATCTGACTATAGTTTTTATCTAATTTATAATATAATCTATAAATCTATGAAATCAATTCCTTATATAATTCAACATTCAATGCTTGTATTTTCTGAATAATTTACCATACATTATTTCATGTCTTTTGGACATTCCCTTACTAGCTGATCATAGTTTATTTCTAATAATTGTAGACAAGGAATTCAACTAAAAATTACTAAATATCCAAAAATAAAAATATTATAAAAAATTAAGAAGAAATATTTTGACAAATTTAAAACCTACTATCCAATGAAAATTATTTATAATTTTATTTTTCAGAATTGGAAAAGATTTATCAAACGCCCACATCTACTTTTCCTTTAAAGAGAGATGAAGAATAAAAGATATACTAAGTATCTTACAATTTTAGTAGAAGAATAAATTTCCAACATTGGTTAACCAACTAGTTAGGAGGATATCATATTAGGCCAATCAAACGTTGTGCTTAGCAATTTTAAAACTATAACATATATAAAACTTGTTTAGATATAATTCAAATTAATCTTCATAAAATTTTTAAATCAGGGCAATAACAAGAACACACAAAACTCTCTCTCTTAATTAGGAAAATTATGAATGAAGAGTAAAAGTAAGAGTATGCTATTGACATCCATGTAATGCTAATGTAAGAAGTTTTCAACCTTCCTATGTAGTATAAATAGAAGGAGACGACATGAAGATATATAGAGACATTTTTCTATTTTAATGAACACAAATAAAATTACACTATTTTGAACAAACTATTTTAACTATAACTATGTTTTCAACAATGAACTATAAACACCGTTAAGTTTTAATTTGTGGGCCGTGAAACATTTCTTGTTAAATTTTAATTATCAACCACACTAATGAGATTCTTCCATGCATACAAATGTTCTTTAATAACTTCTTCATGAATTTTAGCTTTCATAAATTATGAGACAAGTGTTGTAGGAATCTTAAACTTTTGTTCTAATTACCCATTATTAGCATACTTAATAATGTATTTAGATAATCCAACATTATATTTTTATAATAGTATAAAATGGATTGCATAGTTTATCCATCCTCATTGCATGCAAGTGTCACACTCCAAAATTATCATTTGTATCATGTTCACCATTAACTTCATATATATATATATATATATATATATATATATATATATATATAGATATAGATATAGATATATTTTTGTGTGTGTTCATGTGTATCGTTGTTACTAGATTATTGTTGAATACCTACTTTTGAATAACAATTTGTAATATCCATTGTAAATGAACACTTAAGTGATGATCTAGGGTTTTTATGCAGAGATACTTATTTATCTTAGCACATCAATGGATCCCCCTCCATCATTCAAGGATGCATTTTCTTGCAGCCCATATGATGATTCACAAATGGCTATGCTAAATCAAAGAGTTTTTGAGTCTAGGTTCTCTTGAAAACTAGTTAAAGAGAGGGTATATATGAGGATATTTTAGCAATTGGAGGAGGTTCCTATGATAGAAATACCATTGTATCACATTGTTGATATTTCAATCAATATTATAGAACTATTTTTGTTTGGAAATTTCACTAGGGCATGTCCATATTCTAAGCACGTTAATGGAATCCAAAAATTGCATGTAATATAGAAATAAGAATGTGGGAAAGAGATTTATTTATGTCAATATTTATAAATAAAAGAGGTAAATACTTGATATTCAAAAGTGGACCCTAGTTCTTGGGACCTTGTGGACTTTACCTTAATAACTAGAACCCCAACTTTGATCCCTTAGAAGAATCCCCTTCTAAGGTTCTTGTCTAGGTTTGTTTGTCCTTTCTCCCTTTGCATATCTAGAATGAAGAGGCTCTTAAATCCATTGGAAATACTATTGGTAATTTCAAAACATGGGTTGAACCTTCTAAGAAAAATTATTTGGTTGCTTGAATATGTGTGGAGGTGGATCTAGTAAAAGGCCTCCCAGAAGCCATAAACCTAAAAATAAATGATCTAACCTTCACACAAAAATTGGATTATGAGTAGATTCTATTTAAATATACTTTATGCCATGAGCATGGCCATTTGGAAATATATTGCCCCAAAATACCAAAGGAAACAAAGAAAAGAAAGGATCATAATGAAGGTTTCCAATAAGTGAAAAAATAAATCAAAATTTTATGCCAAAAATGGTTCTATCCAACAAATGCCCTTCATATTCTAATCATTTTAAGGCTTTGAATATTGAATAAATTTGGAACATAGACAAACCAAATATCATAGTATAGGAGGAAGCAGTGCAGGAACATGATAAAGGGACTCGGCTCATAGATAAACAAAATATTATAGTAGAGGAGGAAGCAGTGTAGGAACATGATAAATGGACTATGATTCCATTATCTTATCAACTTATAGAGAGGACATTCCACTTCAATAATAATAAGGGTAATTGGATGAAGAGGACATACTTCCTTCTCCTAGTCAAAAATCTCAAACGGGAGAAGGAAAAAAGAAAAATATTGAGGTTAAATCCAAGGAAACAACAAAACATACTATAGCCAATGAGAAAGCAACATTAGATTTGAACATAAAATCCAAACCCAAAAAATATAATAAATGAATGTTATCTATTGGAATATCAGATGTCTAGGGGATGAAAAATAAAAGAATCTACTTTAAAGACTTTCTAAAGATTGAGACACCTGATATTCTGCATATTCAACAAACTAAGTTAGTAATATTTATAAATCTATTTTTAATAAAAAAATTCCAAATTGTGAATACATATCATCTTCTAGATGTGCTTCGGGGGGTATCATCACTTCCTCATTTGCTAATTTTCACAGTAATGATTGTTTACTACATGATAATTGGATTAGAATATTTTTACATCATTTGCCCTCTAATATTTTTATATCTATTACCAATTTTTACTCTCCCAACCACCCTAATATATAAACATCTTTCAAACATTCCCTCCTTGGTATCTCAAGAGAAAAATGAAAACTGTATTTCAGATGTTACAATGGAGGAACTTTGGCAAGTGGTTTTCAGCATGAAGCATGATAAAGCTCCAGGGTTGTATGGTTTCAATGTTAACTTCTACCAAGACTTTTAGGAATTAATAAAGGATGACCTTCTCCTTATGATTGAAGACTCCAAAAAGAAGCAAAAAATTCATGGTGGGATCAATTATTCCTTCTTGGATTTAGTTCCCAAGGAAGCTCAAGCTGAAATATTGGAAAGATTTAGACCAATTTCACTTTGTAATACTTCTTACAAAATTATTACAAAGCTAATAGCAAGGAGAATGGAAAAATTTATCTCAAAAGAACAAATGGGATTTGTTCCTCACCATCATATTTATGAAGGAATCATCCTCACACAAGAAGCCATCCACTCTTGTAAGCAAGGAAATAAAAATATAATGGCCATAAAACTAGATATGGCAAATGCATTTGATATACTTAGTCATAAATAATCTTTAAAACTTTGTAAAAAATTATATTCAAGGAGGAAATAATTGAATGCATAAGTAATCTTTAAAACTTTATTAAAGGAGGAAATTATTGAATGCGTAAGTAACCCATGGATTTCCCCCCTTGTCAATGGAATCCTGATGCCTTTCTTCAAGCTTTCTCCTGGCATAAGGTAGGGCTACCCTCTTTTGCCCTTATTGTACATTTTAACTACTAAAATTCTTGGTAGGAATCTTGAATAGTTGAGAGTGAAAAAATTATTTCTAAGTATCGCCACTTATAATGGTGGTAAAGAGCTTAACCATTATTAATTTGTAGATGATACATTGTTTCTTGGGCGTGCCTCTCCTTAAATTGCTTACATATTTGCAAAATTTTTTAAGGTTTTCTTGAAGGTCACATGCAACAAAATTAACAACTCTAAATTGATTATCTACCTCTCCAACCACTCTCAAAAGGACTTTGGAAATATTTCTAGAATTATTTGGCTTCAAAGTAAGTATAGACTCTACTTTTACCTATCTAGCCATTCTAATTTCTTTCACCAAACCCACTTTGATGATATGGATAAAATAATTCAAAAAATAAAAAATAGGCTCAATGATTGGGTAAATTGTTGGTGAACCCTTTCAGCAAGGATTTTTCTCATAGACTCTATGTTGGGTGTAATTCCTATTAGCCAGATGATTATTCCATGCGCTCTTGTTGGCATCATGAAAAAATGGAACAACTTCTCAAAAAATTAATGTGGGATGGTGGTAAAAAAGGATAGTAAAAGGAAGTATCACTTATTTAAGTGGGACTATATTATCAAAAGTATTATGGAAGGGTTACTTACTCTTATATGCATCTTTGATTATCAAAATGATCTGGAAAAAAATCTTATTTAGAATATGGTTATAGCCAAAGATAATTGGTGGTCCAACATTTTAATTCATAAGTATAACTGTAAAATCCAAAAATGGTAAAATTCTTAGCATTTACACTTAGAATAAATCTATAATTTGGAGAAATATTGAAAGATCCATATAAACTATCTCTAAGCATTTGTCTTGGATGCCTAGAAATGGGAAAAAGATAAAAATTCCTGAATACAAAATCATGGAAAATTTTAAACCTACCATTTTTGATAGATTATGAGATTGGCTAAATTCATCTAACTTGTAGTTACTTTCTCAAGTGGTGAATTTTGTTGTCCTCTCCAAGAATCAAGTCTTTCCATGATGTTAGAATACCTCAAAATTTAATTAAGGACTAAAATTATTTCATTACTTCAATGAAGGGTAGAACACCTCTTGATCCTTCGGCAAAAGATAAGTTAATTTCGGGGAGTATGAAAGGTTCTACTATTTATTTTGTCAATAAAGGTTATAAACTTATTTGAGATTCCTGTCCTTCTATGCTCAAATGGAGACACATTTGGCATAACGGCAATATTCGTAAAATCAATTTCTTTTCTTTGGTTCTTGTCTTTGAATAAGTAGTTAGCCTAGTTAAACATTCAAAAAATAAATTTGGAGGGTCCAAGTCAATGTTATTTATGCCATGTAGATGAATAAATTAGAGACCATATTCTTGTGCATTGTTCCTATATCAAGGAAGTCTGGAGATTAATTCTATTTAATGTTGCTCCTATTGTTATTGCACCTAATTTCTTTGAAGAAGTTATAAATAAATAGCCTCTTATTTTAGGTTTGACTAATTCTACTCTTTGGCCCATATAGGTGAAACAAATGATACCTAAATATATTTTATGGAGTTTTTGGAAAGAAATAATTGATGCCATATTCAATAACCAATTCTCTCCTCCATGGACTATAGCCTCGAATACTATTGCCATTTTAAATGGGGATACCTCAAGAATTCATTTCAAGAAGAAAACAATAATTCATATCCTTCCCCTTGATATTTTTTGGCTACTCCCTCTTCTTTGATGGGACCTCAAATGAAAACCTAGGAGATACTAGAGGTAGAGGTATCTTAGTTCTCAATGGTAAAATTAGTGTCAAATTTATTTCCTGGTTGGGCCTCTCTTCAAACAATAGTGTTGAGGCTAATGCTATGAAATTGGGATTGATTTTAGCAAAAGAAAAGGGATGTGATTTGATTCAGATATTTGGTGATTCAAAACTCATTATATATACCATCAAATTTGGTCATTGTAAGTCCATCAAAAACTTGTATGTAAAAAAGATTATAAATATTTTATTTAAGTAATTCTCCAAGATAGAATTACAACATGTGTGTATAAAATATAATAGGTAAGTATATAATATGGATAATATTGGAGTGAACTTGACTCTTGTAACATGAAATATTTGGCAAAACCTGACTAAACCTAAATGACAATGGAGGAGACATATAGTTTCAATAGGACTACAAGAACTCAATCGAATGTTATGGCAATAAAATTGTATTTGTTGGCTTAAATTTTATTTTTCTAATACCTATATTTTTAGTAACTCTTCACTTTATGTAATAAAATATTTTCTAAAAAAATGTATGCTTATGCAAAAGACTACTATTGACCATTTATGGTAATATTTCACTTAGGCTAACTACTATATAATATCATTGTCGGTAAACTACTTTGAAATGGTTGTCATAAAACAAAGCATGGTAGGCTCTAATATAAATATATAGAGAGATTGTTGGTATTTCGAAATATTGTCATATGCTTGTTCCTTTTTGCCTATTGTAGATCAATTATCACCATATCCATGCTTACTACATTTAGGTGATAGCATAGGTGATACCCATTATGTTTTATTTACTACTGATACCCATTCTATATTGAAGGACATGTTAAATATACTACATAAAAATTCCATAAAACATAACCTTTCATTTTATAGGTAATTGATTTAATGCTTTGTTTTCTCACAACA
This sequence comes from Wollemia nobilis, assembly GCA_028583015.1. NCBI lineage: Eukaryota > Viridiplantae > Streptophyta > Pinopsida > Araucariales > Araucariaceae > Wollemia > Wollemia nobilis. The sequence continues at coordinate 11,906,452 of JAQPPZ010016436.1, read as the reverse complement.
CTTGTCTACTTTTGACTACTTATGTTTTTATTTCATGAAAAACATGCAATTATAATACTTTAATTTTTTATATTACTCATCCTTATGGAATGTTTTCTCATTATTTTATGACCTCCATGTTAAAATAGCTCAACCTATCAAATATTATTTAGAAAGTCATTAATCCTATTCCATGAAAACCAATTGTTTGCAAGGAAAAATAATCATTTACATAGAACTAAAAAGAGATGTTTCTTTTATTAAATATTGCTCTTTTTTTATAACATATCCCTCTAAGGGCTTATGACATAAGAAAATGATGATACTTCATGCATCTCTTCCTTGCAACAACCGAGTGTTGGTGGGTTTTGTTTTTTTGACCACCATGATGGAGGAGAATGCTTCAAGTACCTACACACATGCAAACATACAACTTGATTAGTAGCACCTATGTTAGCATACAAAGAAGCATGAAATAAATTAAAACTAAAAAAATATTAAAATATGACATGCATATTTAACCTCTAAGATGATTTTGACAACATCTATCTAGCTCCTTCATGTGTTGTTAAAATTGAGTGAAATGCAGGGGGATTATAGACCTTGTGAAGGGAGGCGGTGGATGACATGGATATGAGGTGGAGGTGAATTCACACCAAGTGGAGGGTGGCAAATCCAAGGCAAATCTTAGGAAAAGAACATGGAGGAATGTGCATGCTCCCCATTTATTAGCCTTTTGTGGGGTGAGTTCTCACCCACCCAAGTTCCATAAATTGGCCTAGGGGTATGTGAGATGTGAATGGGAGCATATATGCATTGGGTGATGTGGGATCAATTTAAAATTACTAAAATGAAAAGGTGGAATATGGAGTGTACATATGGCTTAATAAGGAAGGGTGACCTTGGAAGTAAAATGCAATTTTAAATTCATCCAAATGGAGGGAAAAGGGTGAGGAGACCAAGACAATTAAATGGGAGGAATTTAGGTCAGTATTTTGGAAGCAATTTTACTTCCTAGGGATTTGCTTGGGATTTTCTAGGGCATAGAGGTATTCTTAGGGGTTTGATGAAGGGTTTGGGTGCATGTTAGGATTTGTGAGGATTTATTTAGGAATCAATGTGCATTCCTCTTTGGATTTTGTTATTGATTATGGCATGATTAGGGCTTAATGGAAGGTTTAATGGAAGGTTAGGCTAGGAAAATGAAGGTTAGGGGAAGTTCAAGGTGTATTTGAATGATTATGAATACTATTAATGGATTAAAATAATTAAACAGAGTAGGAAAATATTATAATATGAGTAAGAAGAATTTATGAATTGAGGGAAATTCATGAAATTAATTAAACACTATGGAATACTAAAGGCACTAGGAGGGAATTTGGAGGAATTTATCAAAATTAATGGTGGTTCTAGGTGGATTTAATGAATTGACAATGGTTTTAGAATGAATCAATGAGAATTGGCTTGGGTAGTGATAAAATTGGCTAATTTTTGGTGTCTACAGATGCCCCTTTTTGCACCATGTTATGTGAAACACAATGTGGTGCAAAAACAAGACACACCTAGTCCATTGAATGAAAGTTTTTTTGTGTTGTCCTAGCAAAAAGCTGAATTATTTTCAAACATTTTGGTAAAAAGGTGAGTGATTCTAAAAAATTTTGGGGTTTTTTCTACCTCCTCAAATGGCAAATAGGTGGAAGAAAAAAGTGACAATTGTGAGCCAATTTGACAAAAATATGGATATACAAATAGGCCAACTATGGCTTGTGGTATGATATTGATGAAATTGAAGGTAAAAATTTATGATATGGTGTGTGTTATATCTGATTTGGGTGTGATGAATTATAACGGATGAATGTAGTAGATGATTTGATTAGTGATAGATAGATGGATTATGATGCATGTGATGTATATGGTAGCCTATATACATACATACATACATACATACATACATACATATATATATATATATATATATATATATATATATATACATACATATTTTATGATTGTTCGATAAGTATTTAAGTGCATCTTACTATTAATGATTTTAAACTAATTAATCAAGGGTGTCAACACAATCATAACTATGAAATAGATGGTAGGTAGTGTGACATGAGGTATGCATGGAGTGATTGGAATGCAAAAGCAACAAGGGTATGACTTGTCCCTTCGCATGTCCTAAAAGGAAGGATCAAAAAGTACTTTCAAGAAACTCAAATACCCTAGTGACATCGATCAATCTCATCTACTAATTAGTTAGGTACTCAAAGATACTAAGACCATTCTAATGAGTCAATTCACTCAAAGACCAAATTGTTTATAGTGATGTTCATTTCTAATTTTGAGCAAGGTTGGATTAAATTTTTGTAACTCAAGCCATTGTAAGCTAGCTTATTCGCAAGCGGTCAATGTTTTGTACAAAAGTCACTAATATGATAGATGTGTCATAGAAGTATTTAATCCACTACTAGTCAAGCATATATAGCCCTAGTGGATATTTGCCCATGATCTAATAGTTTGAGAATTCTAGGGATTCAATATTTTGATTTTTTTTAGATTATCCTTTTGTCAATCCTTAGGGTTAGATCATGTGCATGATAGGATGAGCAGGGTAAATTGTTTGCTTTATGTCTTAAAGCTATAAATGGCATCATATTTCCTAGACTTAAAATTTAATTATTGTATGTTATTTATGCATAGTCTAGGAGAATACTCAAAGCAACCAAAAAATATTTACAACACTCAAGGACCTAATGATATTCAATGGAAGTTAATTGAGGGACTAGGTATGGTTGAATAACTAAAAAAATATAAATATTTTCCAATCCTAGGACAAGGATGAGATAAAATTGGGTAGGGATGTATACAACAATGATGGTCAATAACTATTAATATAATGGTAAAATGAGCATATGAAGTGGTGGAACACAATGACAATGAAGATATACCTAATTAATACAAAAAAATCTTACTTAATAAAATACATGAAACTCAAATCGAACAAGGATAAATATAGCACTTGTCTCAAAAATGAGGATACAAAATAAAAATGATGACATGATTATGAGACAATGAGGTGAAGAATATTTCAAAATGAAAAAAAATAAAAACAAATATAAAGAGAAGAAAGCAAAAAATATGAATAGAGAAAGAGACAAGGGAAAGAAGAAGGGGAACACATCGTTCCATGGTATGTAGCCTCTCGAAGAATGACCGTACAAGTAGAAGTCGTGTGCAAGGGATTAGAATAAAATGAGGTAGAGGATGAAGACACACTATGAGAATGAATGGAATGGAGAGTGAAATATGTTTTTAATGAACATTGATGTGTACGTTGATTTATTTTATGTTTTTTTGTTTATTTTTATTTTTATTTTTTGAACTAGATAAGAGGTCAAGCATAGAAGGCTCTTAGGTGAATGATGTTAATGGGATCAAGCTCCTCAACTCCCTCAAGGTTAGCAATATTGTAGGCTCCTATCCCAAGATTTTTTTTTTTAAATAAATGGACCAAGCTAGTTGGCAATAAATTTATGACAAATATGTAGAGGAAGATGGGAGTTTTGCTAGTTTTCCTTGACGATGAGCTCTCCTACTTGAATTTACATGGATATATTTCGTTACTATATTCTCATTTAAGTTAATCTTGATAAACATAAATATGCTCAAGATAATTTATGTGATGCTCATAAATAAGGGTAAATTGATCAAGCCATGCTTGGTATGCTATGTGTTCATCCATAAATTCTTGTAGATATATGCACAATGATGGGATCTCAAATTCAAAGGGCATGATCGCTTTACCACCATACACTAGGGAAAATGGATTTGCCCTAGTAGGCATGTGAATGCTAGTATGATAGGCCCATAATGTTAATGGAAGTTGAACGTGTGAATCCTTATGATTTTCTTTGATAATTTTCTTAAGGATGGTCTAAATAGTCCTGTTATAGGTTTCAACTTGACCATTAATTTTGGGGTAGTAAGAAATTAAGAATCTATGTTGGATATGATACTTTTTGCAAAGTGTTCAAACATCCTTATTCTTATAATATGGACCATTTTCAAAAATTAATTTTGAAGGAATACAAAATCAATAGATAATATAATTGAGTATGAACTTCATAATTTGAGGTCCTATCATGCTAATTAGTGGAATGGGCTCAAACCATTTGATGAATTATTTCATGGAAGTGATAATGAATGTGTGTTATCTTGAAGAAAGTGGGGATATTTTACCCACAATGTTGAGACTCCATAGTGAGAAGGGCCACAATGCTAGAATTGGTTGTAATGCTTGTGATGGTAGATGGTTTAAATTATCATGATATTGGCAGGATATTTTCTTTATATTTGCACAAAAATCATGCTCCATTTTGGTAAAAAATTATCCCATGTGCAATTTTTTATTTGAAATGGCCATCCTACTAAAATGACCACCACATGTGCCATCATCAACTTGAGATATTATCTAATTTGGTTCTTGTGGTTTGATACATTGAAGGAGAACAACATTGTAGTCATGGTGATAAATCATATCCTATAAGAGAGTGTAGTGAGCGAATATTTTTTTGAACATTCATTAAGTATCTTGTAACAAATCCACAAGGAGGGCACCAATTTTAATAAAATATTTCACCTAAGATAAGTAATCGTGAGACAACTTTGGTTAGAAAAAATGGATGTCGTGTTCATCCATAGAGGTGTCATGGAAAATAGATAATTTCGAAAGTGTGGTTATACAAACAAGTGGTATTATTTAAGTGAATCCCCATAATGAGATAACTAAGGGAAGCCATGGTATCCACAAATCAGTTGGATGACCTGCGAAATTTTTTAATATCATACTAGTCAATGTTAACAACCTGTCAACAATCTCTTTATAGGATCTTGAGACAGAGAATTTGTATTGATAGATATAATTTACTTGATTGATAATGAGTTGATAGTCACTAATGACTTTGATTCATTTAATGTACATGGAAACAATATTTTGGAGGCCAAGGATGAGGGCTTCATATTTTACATTGTTATTGATGAAAGGAAAGTTGAGTTTTAATGAAAAAGTGTTAGGGTACCCTTGAGGTGTAAATAACATGACTCCTCCACCAACCCCTTGTTCACACTTAGAAATGTCAGAGAAAATAGTAAGGTTAGATTCATATTCAGGTTTGACATGCTTTTGTCATTGAGTGACACTAAAGATAGAGTCATGAGGAAGCTCTATAATAAAAGGTTTTTCATCTTGAAGAGACACTTTAGCCATCTAATTAATGATGACCTAACTCTTGATGGATATTTTACTAATGAATTAGAGATCAAATTTTGTTAAAAGCATATTCCATTTGGTTATTTGACTAATATTGTATTTGTGACTCATGATATAGAACAATGGATTTTCTCTTTCTATGACATATGTGGTATGATTTATCATGTAATGATGAATCTTTTTAGTTGCAAAGATAACAACTAAGAATAGCTTATCAACATATGTATGCATGCATTCATATCTCATGAAGGTTCAAATAATATAGTAAATTAACTAATCTTGATTAGCCACATTATTTTGAGCCAACATAGTCTCGAAGGCAAAATCGATGGTTGAAATATATAGGTGGAATGAAACGCCTGTTATAGGAGGTAAAAAAATAGGTAGGGATGCAAGGTAGACTATAATGGTGTTAAAATCCTCTTAAAATTTTGTGGTCCATTCAAATGAAACCCCCTTTTGTAAAATATGATTGAAGCGATTGAATTTATCTAACAATTAGGTGATGAAGTGATGGATTGCTTGAATTTTTCCTTGTAAACTATGAATCTCATTGAGAGTAATTGGTGGTTGCATTTTTAGAATTTCCTTGACCTTATTTGGGTTCACTTCAATGACTCTTTTGGAGACAATTAACCCTAAGAGTTTTCCAAAAATGACACCAAAGACAACCTCATAGGGTTTAATCTCACATTGTGCTTTAGAAATTGATCAAAAGTATTTTGAATGATATTGATGTGCTTGTGTCATTGTTTGGACTTAGTCAAAATATCATCCATATAATCTTCAATAATCTTATGCATATAGTCATGGAAGATGTAATTCATAGACTTTTGGTAAGTGGCACCTACCTTGTTGAGTCCAAACAATATTACTTTATAACAAAGTGTCCCCCAAGGTGTTGTAAAAGATGTCTTCTCTTGGTCATCAAGATTGAAAAAAAATTGGTTGTATCCCAAGAAACTATCCATAAGGGAGAGCACTTTGTGGCCATTAGTATATTCCATAAGTGTATCGATATTAGGAAGAAAAAAGTCATCCTTGGGATGTGCTTTCTTAAGGTCTCAAAATTTGATGTAGATGTGTATCCTCCCATTAGTTTTACCAATGGGTGCCATGTTTGAAACCCATTCTGGATAATCTATGTGTTGAATAAAGATCATGTCTAAAATATTTTGAATTTTTTTTTTTATTATGAGGGAAATCATGGGATGAAGCTTTCTCATTTTTTTTTAAATTGGATTTGCATCATATTTCAATGTTATATTGTGGACAACTAGATTAGTATAAAGGCTAGGCATACCCTTATAAGACTAGGCAATGACTTGCTTATATTCTATCAAGAGGGTAGTGAAGCTTTTGCACTCTTTAGTTGAGAGACTCTTTTCAAGCTTAAGTATTTGATGGTTTTCAGGGTTGGTACTAATATGTGTTTCAATTATTTCTTTGATGAGCATGTGGGGACCTTCCTCAATTTTATGAAGAGTGGGGATGAGGTGGATGTCATCGATGATATTTTTGGGTGAGGGAGGGATGGTGTCACTAATCACGACTTGAAAAATGACAAAAATTAGAGGATAGAGGATGAGGTAGGTAGACATTTTATTAACAAAATAATTGGTTAGAAAGAGGGAAAACAAAGGTAGAAGAAGAGAGGAAATACAATCAAAGTTAATGAGATTGGGGTTGATGGATATGGGATGTGAAGGATGGTGAGGGTTTTAGAAATACATGAATATGTCAATGGATATCATATTAAATTGAGGGAGTGGATGGTATGTAGGGTGATAGGATGGGCTTTTGGACACATGCTTATGAGGGAGAAGCTATGCTAAAATAGGAGGACAATGATTAGGTGGGAGGATGAATGGTTGATACTAAGGTTGGATGGGGGCATTGGGGTGATCTAACAGAAGAAGAAATGGAATAATTACAAGATAGAATAGACATAGGTAGAAATAACCATTGTATGGGGGCTCATTGAATGGGACAATCAAGGATGACTCATCTTTTGATCTTATAGAAGAAATAAAAAGTTAATTGAAGTGCTCTACAAAGTCATCCTCTACGGTATGAGAGGGGAAAGCATCAATGTTAGCCACTTGAAAAGTGTCATCTATTGAAGTCTAAGTGAATTGGGGATCAATTTATTCTTTGTCACTATCCTCCTTGAGACCAAGAGTGATGCATTGCAAATTGGCTTTAAGGATATTAATCGAGGCATGAGTATTGTAGCCTAGGATAAATTTAGTTGTGGGTAATTTATAATGGAAATCTATAATATTTTTAATACCCTATTCATAATTACCAAGACCTAATCATTTCCAATTGAAGCATTAAAATATCTTATGGTGAAAAAGTGGTTAGAAAAAAAGTTTATGTTGCCACAAAATGATGCTTCAGGCTATTTATTAGGATATTTGACAAAGGATGAATCAATTCCTCCATATATAAAGTTGGTATGATTTAAGGGGGCCACAGGAACAAATATGCTAATGGTTAATGGAGGGTCATTAAGGTAACCAAAATCCCTAACCAAATTTATGATTGAAGCCGTAAATGTGATATTATACACTAGGTACTTTCCTACGCTAGGATTTATCATATGGATGTCAACATGCATGGATTGGGATGAATATGGATGAGATATGGATAGGTTAAAGTCTCAATGTTGTCCTCTAATGTGAACAGTGATGTGGATGCAAGTGGAGGGAATGGGGTATGTATCACCTGAATGGTGTCTAAAATGGCTAGGGATGGATTAGATGGGTGTGGAGGAGGGGCGGTTCAGGTGTTATAGAAGAAAAAATATACTGTGTTTATTGGGTGGAGGTAGGCATAGTGGATGTAGGGGGTGTTATCATGGTAATTTTTTCAATAATGTATGGAGAAGGTGTAGATATGGTAGCTATTGGATGAGCGATGGAATAGGATGAGTTACAAATAGGATGAGGTAACGGTGGTTGAGAGATAGCTAATCTAGGTTTATGTAAAATGAATTGTGAAGGGGGGTGCATAGGATTATAAGAAGGTGTAGGTAAAAGGGGTGGGTTAGATGATGAAGATGGAAAATACAATGGAATGGGAGAAAATCATGAAAATTATGGTGGGGGTAATAAAGGAGGTGATATTGTTGATCATGAATAGGATTACAGAAAGGAGGGTATAGCTATTGATATAGTAGTTGAAAGGGTGAAGAATTGAGTAATGTGATGACAATAGAGTAGAATGGTGCAACATGGTGGGAGCAATGTGATGAGCTGAGGATGAGGAATAATGAGAGATTAGATTAGAAAAATATGGCTAGGTAGATGGTGTATTAGATTGTAGAATTAAATGGGTATGTGATGCTGACAATATTTGGGTTAGGGATAAATGTGTGGAGGGAAATGTAGGTTCATAGGGGTTGTAGATCATTTTACAATATTTTAAGGGCTATTCATCAGTCGAAATGCAGTGTATGTGATCTTCATGAACATATTTGAGGCAATGGTGTAATGTCAAGGGTATGCACCGCATGTATCGAATATATGGTTGGACAAGGAGTATGTTGTACTACATCTCACCTTCTAGGATGTGGCATAAAATATAGATAGTCTTAAGCCCCACTTGGATATGGAGAACGATCATGTAGAGTGTTGAGCATAATGTAGTACACCAAAAAAATGGCTTTAATGACAACTGAATTAAGGAGGTTTTTTACAATGGTAAAAAACCACCCTAATAGACCTTAAGATGGTGTTTATAAACCAATATCTTAGGGCAAATGACCTCTTAAGGTGACCCTAAGAGGAAAATTACAAACCACCCTCTTAGGACTAAGACAACGGTTATAAACCGCCCTCTAAATACAAAGATAATTATAAATCACCGTCTTTGGGTTTCCCTAATAATGTGGTTATAAATCACCCTCTTATCCCTAATACGAAGGTTATAAACAACCCTCTTAGGTCACCCTAAGATGGTAATTTATAAACTACCATATTAGGGTTACCTAAGAGGGCAATTTATAACCACCCTCTTATGAAAGAGTAAAAAATTAGAAGAATTAAAAGATGACGGTTATAAATCATCATATTAGAAGAATTAAAATTAAAATAATTAAAATATAGTGGTTATAAACCACCATATTAAAATAAATGAATTAAAAGGCAATGGTTATGAAACACCATATTAAAAGAATTAAAAAATAAAAATTAAAAAATTATATATTCTTCTCACCGGTCATAGTTATTATATCCTTCCTTGTCCTTTCTAAAACATTCTAGCTATTAATCGTAAATGTGTTTCATCCCTCACCCATCCTAGTTCATGTGGGTGAAAAACCAATAAATTTTATCCCTCTCATCCCTCACCATCCTAGTTTGTGCAGGTTAACAACCAACAACTTTTTTTCCTCCCTCATCCCTTTAGATGTGTATGGATCCTCAACAATGATATATCAAGACCCAATACAAACTAGGTAGCAGGTACCTGCAAGCTATGGGTTGCCTTCCTATGTATTGTTCACTTGTTTAGAAAAATTCCCACCACTATTTCCACTTCCTCCCCTAAACCGTATATATCATGTATATGTGAGGTTCAATGGGTAATTGACTGCATGAAACTATATAGGTATAGCCTTTAGTTATTTAAAAATTATTATCATTGTGTAATTGTATTTTCTCTTTTAGCTAGATGCTCACAGGTTTAACGGTCATGCCTTTTTCTCTTGTTTGGTTTCATAAGGGTTGTGGGCTCTATTCAAAGTCGCACAATATACATAGGAAGAAGTATCTATAGATTTCTTCACCATTGTTGTATGTGATTCTTCTATGGGATACTGAGAGATCCAAAGTAGTTTGCATGTTGTACTTTTATCCTATTGGTTGGGATTTACCCTTAAATTTCTTGTGATACTTGCTACTTTACCCTTGGTTCTTCACTTAATTGAATAAAATAGTGAGATATGAGGGCCGAAGAAAAGAATCTAAAGGTACAAAAAAGGGTATGAAGATGTATTAAATATTGGAAGAGATGAGGTTAGTGAATTTATATTATTTTTGGTATTTACTCTAAACTTTGTGAAACCATGTCCTTTTAGGGTTTGGAATTTTTTGTTTGTAAATTTTAAACCCTATATTCCTTTAATCCTACCAAGAAACACATATTGAAATCCTAGGGTGATTGTATGATCTAAAATTTAAACCTTAGGGCTTAAATTTTGAGAACCCGTGTCTTAAAACCCTAGTGTCTCCTATTTCTCCCTCTAAACCACTGTCTATTTTGTTTCTTGTTTCTCATTCCTCAATTATAGGAACATAATGCAAGAGATTAAAATTTAGGAAAGTATATTTTTTGGTATTTTTAACTATATCCTACGTTGGCTTTGTTTGGTGTAACCTTGAATACAATAATTTTTTATGACATTATTCACCATTCAACCTCATAGTTTGTAATATTGTATTTTTGTGCATGTATAGAGATTTATGCCATCCATCATTTGATGAAATAGGTATTGCAATAGTTACAAGTGTCCTTTTATAGTCTTTTTGTCTTTAGTAGTCTTTTTATCTTTCCAATATGTTGATGTTCAAACTTTCTAATAATTTAGCCATGCATGTGTATAAACGTGTTGGAAATTTTGAGTCCCTTATCCAAAGTTGTAATTGATTTCAAGATTCCAGTGAGAGTTCTTCAGTTGGAGTGCAAATTTTAATGGATGTTTATAATGGATTAAAATATTTTATTTTACACCCAAAAATATTGGGTCAAAAAGAGGTTTTTTCCATGGAAGCAATTCATCCGAAGCATTGGAAGGTTAAAAATATTATAATTGTTATTATAATACTTACAAAAGTGGTAAAAATATAATTAAATATTATAATTTTTAATTATAATGTAATTAGATTTTAAAGGATAAAGTTCATTTGATTAAAACCCTAAGGCTTGGTTTTAGAAAATTAAAATATATTTGAGCACAATTTTTTTAGAGATTAAAAACCCAAAGGTTGGGTTTTACTAATGCTTTCAAAGCCTTAGAGTACCGATGTGATGCATTCAAATCAAATAATTGACATCCTATACAAATGAGGAGGGCAATATGAATATATGCCCGAAGTTGTTCATTAATTATCCTTGCTCAAATGAAATTTGTGTGGCATATGATAAAACGAGCTCATGTGGTTTAAAACATTTGGCAAAGGAAGCATAGGATAACACGAAGAAAGACCAAACCCAAATTGCATTGGGTAGTGTGGCCTAGTGGTAGCTTGGATAGAATCAAGGCCTTGAGAGCATAGAGGTCATGCGTTCGCTTCTTGTGAAGTGGTTTTTGGTGGCAGTGTTGTGGAAGCGCCCAAGGCGCATGTTTTTGTTAAACGTGGGCAAGGAAAAGTGCAAAGAGGAAGTACGTGGTGCTTCCCCCTTTGTGAATGATCATGTAGCTCGTGTGGCAACCTTAGCCATGGCTAAGGTGCTCACTGTGAGGGCAAGTTATGGGGTCAAAACCCCTTGAGGCAAGTACAATTTTTTAATTACAATTTTATGATTTATGCCCTAAGGTTGGAGTGATAAGGTTGTTCTAAAGTTTATTAATTTTTAATAAACTTTATTAAATAAAGGTTGTGGTGATTGATTTTTTAAGGTGAAGTTTTGATGATTATTTGAGTTCTATAATTTAGAAATTGTTGTTTTGAGAGTTATGGTTTAGGAGGTATAAGGAGTTATAATAAAGCCTTAATTGAGATTTATTTTAAGACTTGTTGGCTATTATTTTTTATAAGAGTTTCTTCTAAAAGGACTTTGGTGGATGTTAAAATTAAGTTGGATTAATAAGGTGTATTTTGCATTGTGATTTTTATTGAAGTCTTCTAACACTTATTGATATTGGAAAAGAGAAATTTGTGAGTGTGGTAGATTTGTGAGATCAACTCCTTGACATTCAAAAGGTACGGTAAAATTCTTCTTTGGTTGAGTTGATTGATTGGCTTTATTAAAAATTAAGTTTAGAGTGAAAAGGACTTGATTAGGGTTTCCTTTTCAAAAGTGGTTGAGTTATTGCTTCAAGGTTTTCTAATTTGAGATTTGAGATTAAAACCTTGTTTTATTAGCATTGTTGTTGAGATCATTGGTTGAGTGAAGTGTTTGAGTTAATGCTTCAAGGTTTTCTAAAATTGAGAGTTGTGATTAAAACTTTGTATAATGAGCATGGTTGTTGAAGTGAGTTGTTATGCAAAGAACTTGAACTAGGGTTTGAAAATATCATGAGTATCATTGTTATGTGATATTTTTTGTTGAGCATTTTTGGAAACATTAATTTGGATGATACATGCTTGGACTAGGGTTTATGAGAAAGAGTTGTTTCTTGAGTGATTGGTTGAATAGATTTGATTGGTCCTAGTCAAGTGGATGTTCGAAGTGATTTTTCAAGTTTCATAAAACAAAATATTCTATGATAATGAGTTGAGAAAGTGATTGAGTTTTTGAGAATAGAACATATTGAGTCTCTAACAATTCTCTTTATGCTTATATGAGATTGAGTTGAGAAAGTGATTGAGTTTTTGAGAATAGAACATATTGAGTCTCTAACAATTCTCTTTATGCTTCTATGAGATTGATTTGAGAAAGTGATTGCGTTTTTGAGATAGAACATATTGAGTCTCTAACAATTCTCTTTATGCTTCTATGATATTGGACAAGTTTTGTGTGGACTTGTTAAGTAGATTTGAGGCAAGTCTTTGAGAAGACTTGTGGACTGATTTTGTGTGAGCTTTTGTGGAAGCTTACAATACAGATTTGAGCAAGTCCTAGAGAGGACTTATTTAGCCAATTTGGACAATTTTTGTGTGAGCTTGTTGAGAAGAGTTATGCAGGTTCTATGTGGACCTGTTGAGCAGATTTGGATAGGTTTTGAGTGGACCTATTGAGCAGATTTGAGTAGGTTCTGAGTGGATATATTGAGCAGATTTGAATAGGTTTTGAGTGGACCTATTGAGAAGAGTTGTGTAGGTTCTGTGTGGATCTATTGAGCATTTTTTAGTAGGTTCTGAGTGGACCTATTGAGCAGAGTTGTGCAATTTTTGTGTGGACCTATTGAGTAGATTTGAGTAGGCTCAAAGTGGACCTATTGAGAAAATTTGTGTTAGACCGACTAGACTGTGTTTAGTGCAGATTTGAATGGACTTTTTCTAGACTGATTGGATTGTGTTTAATGCAAGAGTTGAGTAGAGTTATGCTATAATGACTGGATTGTGTTTAGTATAGCATTGAGACAGATCTTTGGAGGTGACATAGTAGAGAGGAAAAAATCTCCAGTGGATAGAGATCCATCATCCAGGACATTGAGGATAGGTCTTTTGAGTGAGGACAAGAGTATTCAAGTGGAGAGAGATCCACAAATCAGTGCAGTGGAGGTTGTTTCTTCTAGAGGATCACTAGCCAGAGCAGAGGAGAAAGAGTTTTCCTATGGATAGAGATCCACAAACCAAATTTAGGGGATCAGCATATCCTTTGGATAGAGGTCCATAAACATTGTAATTGAGAAGGATTCCCAAGAGATTGATTGAGAAAATTTAGTGAAAGATTTTTTCTGTGGAAGTAACCATATTTGAGTGAACCACGTAAATTGTTGTGTCTCTATTGTGTGTGGTGTTGTGTACATTTATTTGATTATTGTTGTTGATATTACTATATTTACATTGCATATATTGGTTTGAGATAAAAAGTAAAAAGTACTCTTATATTGTTCACCCCCTCTTAGTATAATCTTGTGTTCTTCAAAATGTCTTGTGATGTTCTATTATAATTAAATGCCTAGTAGCATAATTTGATGGAATATGGTACTGTAACACAATGAAGTGTGCATCATTCTAGTGTTATGAGTTGTGTTGAATCATGATAAATTATGTGGACCTAAAACACAAAGGTAGGTTGTAAGGAATTTGTTTTCTTCCTTCATGAAGAATTGATTAATCTACCTAGGCCTTTCGGAGGCAAGTATATTTCATGTTAATTCATAGGGTTGTGAACAAAGGCTTCATGGAACTGGTCAGACAAGGCACTAAATCCTTATTAAGCAAGGTAATGGCCAAGGCCAAGAACCCTAATACCTACAACTTGTGGGTCAACTTTTGAGCTAACAAGCTCTAAGGATTCAACAACCTAAACATTGTGCCAGTTGTAATAGTTACAAATTGACATGTTTACATAAATGTATTTTTGAGCATATGAATGTACATGCACAAATGTGTGTGCACAAAATGTTTTTAATAATGTGCATATGGCAAAGTATTTTTGCTATTGTAATATAATGAATTATTTTTAATGTTTTATGTAAATAGGTAGTTCAAAGGTGGTTAGGTAATTGCCAACTATATACTCATACCATTATATCTATAAGTACACATCTATGTGAGATATGTATGAGTGCTTTATGTCATTGATCGAACTGTATTGTTGGATAGAACTATTTTTTGGTAGATTGGTCATCGAAGTATGTTGAATTTCAAGTAGTTCTTGTGCAGGATGCATGCAATATGTAGAGTATCTATTTTTTTCTATAATTTATTTCCAATGTGTATGTTTATCCATATAAGTGGTAGTAGAATTATATTCAAGTGTGTTGTAATCCATTTCTACACAAATAGCCCTAATTGCAGTGCATGTGAGAACTCTCCACCCCCTCCATCCCAATGGTATGCTTGAGATCTTACCAAATATCCTAAATTTAAAACACTTAAAATGTACAATTACTATATTCTAACATCCCATTGATTTTTCAATGTACTTACGTAAATAAAATTGTATTATAAAATGATTGCAGTGCACCTAATTCTCTCTCTTAAAATCTTTTTTATTTTTAATGTATGAATTTACTTGGCATGTACATTATGTAGTTTTTCATCCTATTTGTGAACCTATCCCTTGATTGATCATGTGAAAGGTTGTATTACACTTGACATTGTTTTTTTTTTTTTTTTTGAATTTACATGGTGGAATCGGTAGCCGCAACGAATCCGGGAAGGCTGTCTAGATTTGTATGGCTGCCATAGTATTCTGCGATGTCTGCCCTGGAAGCTGCCACATAGATATTCACACAGTACGCCCTTATAACCACCATGCCACAATCATTTTAAACCTTTTACGCCACTGAAAGCACCAAGAAAGGGACAAGCGTTCAGTCCGACGAGGTCCGATATTTGAACCTTGGACCTCCGCCCCCTTATGGGGTTTGGATGAACCAATTGGTCTATGCCTCAGAACTGTTACAGTTGACATTTTTTTTTGGGTTATATCTATAATTTATCATTAGTAGTTGCACATGATATTCTCTATTCTACTACTTCTTTTATGTAGGGTTTTCATGTCCATGTATTTTTTCCCTTAATGTTCCTAACACATTTTTTTATTACTATTCCATGGATTTTTAAATTTGATTTGTTCTGTTAAATTTTCAAGTATCTTTTTATATATATATAAAATACCTTCTTTTTAAAAGTTCATTTGTTGAACTTGAATTGTGATGTTAAATATGTGCCTTACCTCTATATTCTAAGTCATAAATTTTAGCAATCATTTCAGTTGTGATTATTTTTAGGTTGTACTTATCCCCATAAACTCTTTATATTTTTAATGTTTGCATTTTTTTACCCCAAATCACAAAAAAATGTGAAATTTTACCATCATTTTTTTTGAATGGGAAGAAAGGGCCCAAGCCAATTGGTATGACTTATGCTTCCTTTTATTATATATAATCATGTATACCTCTCTCTATGAATTACTATATAAATCACTTCTATAATGTAAGAATTTTCTTTATCTACTTTTTTGATGACATATGTAGACTGATGTTTTTTCTGGTTGTGACTATGCTAGTGGATGTTTTTGATTTTATTTTTTGTATATTTTCTATCACCAACTGTGTTGTACATCTTTGACAACCTCATTACCTCAAATATTTGAACTCTTTGATCCACTTCTCTGCAAGTGTTGGATGTTCACTAAACTCCTTCACTTAAAAAATATTACTCTTAACAAAGTGTGGGTAATCTAGATGCAAACTCTCAAATTTCAATATTGATCCACCATAAATCATTTGAGACCATAGAGGGTCAAAAGGAATCTCAATCCTTCTTCTATACTTCATTTGGATGAGGAAATTTGTAAAAATCCACATTCTGATACAATGAGTCCAACAAAAAAAAAATTAACTAGGAAAACAACATAAACACTTCATTAATCAAATCACATTATCTCAACCAATTATATTCCTCAACTTTCAAGGAGGAGACCTAGGTTCAAATCTTGCCAAAATATATATGCATATTTTCCAATTTGTTGTAATACCACTATGTGGTCATGATTAATATAGGTAGGGCTTACTTCAATACCATATAAACCATTCAAAAATATGAACACTTCAATAATTTAATTTTGGTGAAATTTCCTAGAAAAGCACAACATATAATTGCCTTGAGAAGAAATCTACCTATCAATATTGTTCAATCATACTCCAAGAATCCAAATTTCTATATCACCAGTGTGCAACCATCCATCCTTGTCCAGTATCTCATGTCTATTTATTCATGATATCATAAAATGAATAAGATTTATTAGAACTATAGCCTAATATTATTTTTCTAGTTATAATCTGAGTTAAATTATGGGTTATGCACACATAAAATATTCTTGACTAAAATAATTTTTATCGTATGCCAGAATCATTTAAACTTGCCAAATTGATACTTATCATATGTTCTGTGGTTGTAGTTTTGAAATAATCACATCATCAAAATAGAAAACAAAGTGTTTGACAAGACCAATGCCAAGAACAAGAAGAAGAAAATAATGCTTACATTTTCCCATCATATTTAAAATAGCCCTTGAAAACAATAGGTCACCTCACACAAAATTCTCCACTGGAATATTGTTTGTCATTGGAAGTGTAACTCATTTCACAAATATCCTCAAGTTTTACCTCTGAAAAACAAATTATAGTGGAGGTGGTTAGAATATGATTTGTTAAATGAAAAAATGAAACTACAACCTACTTCATGCAAAGTATATAAATTAAAAATTTAAATAAAATTTAAAAAATAGGAATAAAATTAGTTCCAGCACAAGAAAATAGTAGTTTGACAAATAACCAGACCCACCACATGTTGGGTTAGGTGGTCCAACATGACTAGATAAATTGTTGATTTCCTTAGAAAGGATGATCAAGCATGATGACTCTGTCAACCCATAACCTTCTAAAACTTTACCACCAAAACAACTACCAAGGAGCATTTGTAGGATTACCTTTAGAAAGTTTTTAGGCAGCATCTCTATTTTTTTAATAAGAAAGTTTCTAAGCACAAGAATATAACCAATCCAATGTAAAATAAATCCATGGACTATGAACATACACTCTCAAAAATTCTATTACTTCAGGGGATATTGGAGATGCCCCTGAAACCATCATATGCACACGACCCCCAAGTTTGGCCTTGATTCTATTAAAAACCAACTTGTCCCATATTCATGATGGGACTTTTCCTAGAAAAGGACATGTCAGCTTTGCAATAGTTAAATAATGGTCAAGTGTATTTTTAATATCTCTATCTCTTTTCAATACTTACCCCAACCCCAAATATTGGAACAAGTATATCAACAAATAATTTCAGATGAAACAAATAAAGATATTGACAATACTAAATAATATTTTTTTCCAGTTGCAGTCTATGAATGATAAAATTACTTGTAATAAACTAAAACTACTAAAGGGGATTGGAAAAATATTAAGCCTTGTTTCAATAAGGCAAAAAACTTAGAAAGATATCAAATTATAAAGATGGTAGTCTTTGAAATGTTGAAAAGTAGAATAGACATTTCAATGTAAATTATTTTGAAGCCAGGGATGCAGATTTATTTGCTGAGAAATTTTTTTGAGAGTTGTAGATCTATTGCCTTCCCACTTATAGATCTGATTTGTGCATATTTATTGAGCTCAAGAAAAAAAAAACTGATATTTTCTCATGTTTTCTTATTTTCCCTTTGCTAAAATAAAAAAAAAATGTTTACTCTATTATTGTAGTTGACCACCAAAAGAAAAGGAGGGAAAAATAAAATCTAGAATAAGATTGTTGCTTTCTATTCTCATATACCTTACTATCAATGTCTAGGTAAATCATCCAACACACATTTTTGGGTTGACTTAGCTCAGAGGCATGAGTCTTGGGAGGTTTAATTAAATTTTTATGATCATGTTATGACAACCTTGATTTGTTGATTTGTTTATTAGCATAAGAAACTCCACTTATCTTGTGCATGTTGTGCTTGGGCAACAGGATTATTGTATTTACTTGTAACAGCTAGATCATCCTCAAGACTCAGAGCACCAAATCTAGCTAGGTCAATTGGGTCAATGTTTTATGTCCATAAAGTATCATGGACAAAGCTTAGCTAGGAGCATCTAGGTAATTCAACTATGTTATCTCCATTAACAAAGAAAATTTATACTTTCAATCATATCTACCCATATAACTATAATTTCTTATTTTGGTGGGGTTTGTTTATAGAAATAGCAAGGACTATTATCGTGGGGTTCACCAATTCCTAGATTTCAAAAGAAAGAATTCAATGGACCCTAAAAGAACTATATGTCCATGTCTAAAGTAATCAAATATGGAAACTCTTAGTTTTTAAAAGGTTCATGAACACCTGATTTAGCATGATATTGACAAGACATACCAAGTTTATTTTGAATGAAGAATAATCCTTTAGTTTTTAAAAATATACATCTAACGTGTGCTCCGTTATTGATGAGTATCCAATTACAAAATATTTACAAGATGACATTATTAGAATGGTCAATTATGCATACAAATTGTTCAATGATAATTGAACAAAGTGGACAGTAACTGTGAGATAATGATGTTGAGTTCCAATCATCTTATGGAGTACTTCATGCTCATAAATATCATATATTACTTGAAGATGTCAAACAACCATTATACCCAGGATATAAAAAGTACACAAAGTTATCGATGATCACTAAATTGTATAATCTCAAATAAAAACATTTTTGGTCAAACAAAAGATTTGGTGACCTACTAGAGTTGTTGAAAGATATACTCCCAATATATAATACAATTCTAGAGTCCACATATGTTATGAAGAAAATATTGAGGCCATTGAGATTAGATTATGTAATTGTATGTGCATGCATCAATGATTGTTATATTGGAAATATCATCAAAAGAAGAAAGCTTGCCCAACATCTGGTGTATCTCGATGGAAATTTGACCCTCATTCAAAAAAGATATGCATTAATGTTTCCACAAAGGTGTTGATGTATTTACCCATTATACTGATATTGAAGAGAATGTATAGGTAAGCAATATTATTATATAATTAGCTTTGTTGTGTTTTTTTCTTTCAACATTGTTATATATAGTTGAAGTGAGTTGCTTTCTTCCTGTAGCTCTGCAAAGGTTGTAGAGAATATAAGGTGGAATTTGCAACACAAGAGTTTATATGTCAATATGTGACATCCAGTCAAGTTCCCAGTGTGGAAAACTATAGATGTTAAGTGGAAATAGTTCAGCAATGATCCATGTCATGTACAACTTGCAATGGCAAACCGATGGGTTTAACCCTTTTGCTGACTTTAGTACTACTTACAGTTGTTATTCCATTGTGTTGGTTACTTACAACCTCCCACCATGGATTTGTATGAAGAGGAAAAATTCAATGCTCACCTTGCTAATACTTGGTCCCAAGCAACCAGTAAATGATATTGATGTTTATCCACAACCATTGGTTGCCAACTTGTATGAACTATGGACTAAAGGAGCAAAAACGTATGATGCATTTTCCAATACGAAATTTAATATAAGAGAAATAATAATGTCGGTCATCCATGAATCTCCTTCTGATGTAAATATATCAAGATGTATGACAAATATAAAGGTAGCATGGACAATAGGCCAGGAGAACACATGTGCAAAATATCTTAAATGCAGTAGAAATATCACTTACATGGGCCACAAGAGATTTTTTTCTCCATATTATTTGTTTCATTAGTAGAGGGCATATTCTAATTGGAAACAAGAGCTTGATAAACCACCCAAAAATATAAATGGGATGGAAATACAAAAATAGTATAGGGAATTCCACCAAATTATAAAATAGCAATTCAAATAAAAGGAAATGCAATACAGATGAGGATAGCATGTTTGTTCCTACAACAGACTGGAAGAAGAAATCTATATTCTTCAATTTTTTGTATTGGGAGGTATGACATGCAACTTTCTTTTTATATTTTTTTGTTGTGTATCTCAATGTCCAATAATTTATGTTTGATGTTGTTATCTATGAATATATATTCTAGTTCATCACAACTTGGATATGATGCATGTGGAGAAAAATATCTATGAAAGCCTATTTGAAACACTGCTAGGTATTGACAGAAAGTAAAAGGGTGGAAAAAATCCCATGAGGATTTAAAATTATGGGTATCAAGAATACATTCTGGCCAGTAATGGATGGAAAAAAGACATATCTTCCACCAACACCCTACAATCTATCGAAGGTTGAGAAATAAAGGTTTTGTCATAAACTATACAATACAAAAGTACCATATGGATATAGTTTTAATATTATAAAATGTGTCTCTATGAAATAACTTAATATCCAGGACCTGAAATCACATGATTACCATGTTCTCATGCAATAGCTTTTTTTGGTAGTGCTACGATATTTTTTTGATAATCCAGTGCAAAAAACCATTTATCAGTTGTGCATGTTCTATAGGGATATATGCACTAAAGTGGTAGATCCCATAAAAATAGAGAAATTATTGATAGAGGTTGTGGAGACATTATGTTTGCTTGAAAAGTACTTCTCCCTTCATATTTTGATATCACGGTGCACCTAAAATTTCACTTGGTGCAATAGGTATGTCTATGTGGACCTGTACAATATCAATAGATGTACCCTTTTGAGAGGTTTGTATGCATTCATTAGTTTCATAAATCACCATTTTTCTAATTTGTGTAGTGTCTCATCTAATAATTTTTTTTTGTTTCCTTTCTCATAATTATAAAGATTTTTAAGGGGTATGTAAAAAACCGAGCTAGGCCCTAAGGTTGTATTGTTGAACAATATGTTATCAAGGAATTTGTTTCATTATGTGTGAACTACATGAGAGGTACAAAAGCAATTGATGATCACCTTGGTCACAACAAGGTATGGAGTGATGAGAAAAAAGAAACTATAATCGATGGGAGGCCTTTGTCTAGTGGAAAATACTTTGATTTAGATGAATCTTCTTATGAGCAAGACCATTGATGAATTCTATTTAACATGGGTGAATTTGAGCCTTAGGTAGATTAAGTAGATGTTTATTTGTTGTTGTTATATATGGTAAAATATTAATTAAATCCAATTAATCTTGACAAAATTGTGGTCAAATCAAAAGCACCTAAAGAGTATCAAGGAATCCAACTCCCGTGTAGCGAGATATGAAGGGGTGTTGTAAAAATCCATAATCAAACATTCATAAATTGGCTATAATATAAAGTTAATATTTTCTCTCTTGAATATGTTCTGCAATATTTATACTGATTTTCATGTACTTAACATCATGTAATGTTCTACAATCATCTTTAAACTATTTTTCTTTGTTTTAGTTTCATGGAAATGAAATTCAACATAATATCAATGACTCCAACACAATAAAATGGTTGGTACGTGGTCTGAGAAACATTGTAACTAAAAATTTAGGCTATTTTATCAACAATTATAAATTTCATATCAAAGGTAAATAAGACCAAAGAACAAATCAAAACAACAGTGTGTGTGTCGATGCTACTACTTAGTGTAGAGCAATATCAAAAGACACAAACCCAATGCTTCAAACAATCACATATTATGGTGTTATTAGGGAAATAATCTTGTTATATTACTATTGATTTTGATACTCTTTGTTCAAATGTGACTAGGTAAATATTCTTGATACAATAAATGGATGTAGATAAGATGAAATGGGCTTCACATTGGTCAACATGAATATATTATTTGTTTGGGATAGACTACAAGATGATCCATTTTTCCTAGCATTGCAAGTCAAACAAATATTGTATGTAAATGATCCACTTGATACCAACTGGTATTTGGTTCTCATATTACCTCCAAGGAGGATCAAATATATTGAAGCATATGAGGTAGAATATGTCAGTGTCTCTAGAGCAACAAATTGTATTGGACCTAAAACTGCATAATATGAAAATGCAAATTACAACAACATTCAATATGTCTATGAAGAATGTGAGGGTACATGGTTGGAACCCTAATTACAATACTTTAAAATTAGTTATAATTAATAGAAACATTTAATGAGTTTTGTTAGACATTTTTTTATTCTATTTTTAGAAAACACTAGTAAATAATTAATAGGAATCCAAGCTAGGAGTGAGACGAGTAGGTATCCTGAGCATGAGATTGGCTAGTCAGATATAAGATGGTAATTTGGTAAAAAACAATAGAGAGAATACACATGCTTATAGGGCATAGGATTAAAATTCTAATCATCTATGCATGTTGTAATGTATTGAAATGAATGTTTATTGTGTTGAGTATGTGTTAGTTATGAAATTTATGTTTCATGTTTGAATCTTAGTCCTAGTCCTTTGTAGTAGTACTTGATTTGCATAGATGGATATTTATGTATCTGACAAAAGTTTTAGGATACCCTCTTGTCTCATATCTAATGGTTTGGATGAGTAGGATGTTTAGAAATATACCCATTATATGGAAGGCTTAGGTTTTCCATTCATCTATATCTATAAATAATAATTTTCCATATACATATATAATAAAGAACAATGGCAAAAGTGCTTCTAGTATTTTTGAAAATTAAGAACCTTAAAACCCAAAGCCTTGGTTTGGTTGATATGTTACTAGGTCTTGGGAGTTAAATCTAAACTCAAAAAAACTTACATATCTCTCTTTTTGGAAAGGAACTGGCATATCTTGAAATTATGCATTATTTGTGGAAAAGAATAATGTATAGGGTACGCTTCTTGAAATTATGCATTATTTATAGAAAAGAATAATAGATTTCTTCTGGAAGGTAATATTCATAGAAAATTTTTATAAATACACTTGTACACTTTGCTTGCATGGATTGAATTTCTTTTTAAGAAGAGCTTGGCCATAATTATTAGCACAAAAATTATTTATTTTCAAAAATATGTAGATTCGAAGGCTCAGATGTTAGTTTTTTTTTCTTCTTACAATATAATTTTCCTCCTATCATTTTGGCTCATTTGATGTACATGCTTTACATTTTATTTGATGTTAGCGTAGCTATTTGTTATTACATTATTTTATTGTTAATTTGTTAGCTAGTTGTTGAGCGGAATATTGTTGGATCCGCTTCTCCCGGGCTAATCTAGGCCTACGATGTACTATATAGTTTATTCAATCTATTGCACTCGTATCATTCACACTTAACATGGTATCAAAGCTATACTTTGTTGAGATCTTGTAGCTCGACACCTGACTAATGTAGCAAGCTAGACGGGTCCAGATCTGATAGACTTTGGGACCTACTCGGGACCTACTCAGACACATTTTTTGAGATCTGAGAGAATACCAACGTAGACACGAGCATGTTTCCTGAGGTAGGGATGGACCTGCTCGAGCACGCATCTCAAAGCATTAGAACTAGACCTGCACTCGAAATGAGGGTGGTTGCACTGGCTTGACCACGCACAGATCCTAAGATCTAACGACTGTGGTTGATTGAACATGGATCCTGAGGGTGATCCAGACTGGATCTGACTCGACACATTTCCTGAGGTCATATCGATTGACACTAGACTGATGTTGGACCTAACTGGACATGGCCATAGATATCGAGGTTGATCCAGATTGGTTCTGACTCAACACATTTCTTGAGGTCAGACTGACACCTAGACTGACACATGGTAGCTGACTGGATCGATTCTGATTGGCAGAACCGCCACATGGACTAACATGGCAGCTTTACCTGGATGCTGGACTGGACTGGACCGCCACATGGATTAACGTGGCTGCCACGTGACCCGACGTGGACCTGACCCCTGTCGCATGGCACAAAAAAAGGGGTGTCATGATTTCCCAAAGGCAATCATGTATAAAGGGGGGAATCTTCCCTTTTATTCCCCCCTCATGCACCCCATGGGAGCAATGTGGGACTAAAGTCCCACAATATTTTTTTTGCTCCCCGCAAGGGTCGCAAGGGATGAAAGGGAAAATCTTCCCTTCTCCCTCTCATCGGGCGCGCTAGCCCAGCTGGCAGGAGCGCCAGGCTAGCGCCCGTGAGGTCGGGGGATCCAATCCCATCGACAGCAGCATAAAGGTAACATTTTTATTTTGAAAAAGCATTTATTTTTTTTAATGCTTAAAGTTTTTTTTTAATTAAATATTAATTTCTTAATTTTATAAATTAAGTTAAGAATTTTTTTTTATATTTAATTATTTTTAAAACTTTATCATTAAAATTAATTTTTTTTTTGCTTTCAAAATAATTATTGTTTCAATACCTTTGAACGTTTCCTCCCACTTTATTTTGCAATCTCAAGGGGGGATACATTTTACAAAAACAAAGGAAGATAAACCTTGTCAAAGCATTCAAACAAGGCATAAAATCATCAAATGTCCAAACCTATTTTTTTAGGCTTCATACATAGCATTTTTTTTTTTTGTTTGAAGTACTTCACATAGGGGGGATTTTTTGACATATTGTGCTAATCTGCCTATGAGGCAAGCTTTGTAAGAGCCTTTTGAGGCTTCTTTGTTGCATTTTTTGTTTGCACTAAAGTGGGGGATTGCATTTTTTTCCTCCATCTCCTCTCTTGCAATAAGGGGGGATACATTATAATTTTACAAAAAAAAATGGGGAAGACTTATAAGGGTGCATTTTCGGCAGTGACCGACACCTTAGTCAAATTATTTTACAAAATTTTATTGTAAAAGGTGCATTTTCGACAGAGACCGACACCTTAAGAATGGGTAGATCAAAGAAAAATATAGCCCTAAAAACTGATGTTGCTAAATCAGTTAAAGACCCATACTTTCCACCAGAGATGGATGGGTTGGATTTTTATGAGGAGGGCACATTCCTCACACTAAAAAATGGTTTAGTAGCTCTCCTCGATGATTTTGTGTCTTGTATAGACCTTCAGATAAATTTTTCTCAAGTTCCTATTAGCGTTCTAAGGGGCATATACCTGGTATTTGTTGCACTTGACCATGCCCAACGTAAATTGGAAATAAATAAGGAAAGCGAGGTCCTAAAGGTGAATGCTTGTTGTGACGTAAGTGACCTTCAGCCCATTGTGGTGAATGCTTGTTGTGACACGAGTGACCTTCAACCCATTGTGGCACATGCTTGTTGTGATAGAGGTTACCGCATACCTTCTATGGTAGATATCAGTTGTATCATAGGTGATCTCATTTCAATAGCAAATTTTGCTTGTGACACTAGTGACTTAAAAACTG
Organism: Wollemia nobilis; assembly: GCA_028583015.1. NCBI lineage: Eukaryota > Viridiplantae > Streptophyta > Pinopsida > Araucariales > Araucariaceae > Wollemia > Wollemia nobilis. The sequence goes on along the minus strand of JAQPPZ010016436.1, from coordinate 11,880,693 downwards.
AACCTCCTCAAAAGAGCTCCATAATCTCATCAATAGTGGCAAATGCAATATTGTTAAAAGCATTGATGAAGATGATGAAATTGGGTGTTTTGAAAAACACACCAAAGGATTTGGTTCCAAAATGATGAATAAAATGAGATTCAATGGTGAGATATTAGGTAAGCAGGAACAAGGCATTAAAACTCCAATAATGCTAAATGTCAGGGCAAAGAATGAAGGCCTTGGCTATACTGGACAAGCAAGTACCAATAATACCATGTTTGTAAATCCTAAGTCTCTTACATCTCATAAAAAGCATTGTTGCAGTCAATGTGGAAAGGCAGGACATGTCGCAGCTAAGTGTTGGAGATTACATCCTTATGATTCTTGTGGATGTATGAATCACTGTTCTTCAAGATGTTGGTACAAAGTGAAAATAACCAACAAGGTTCATATTAATTGTGGATGGAGAAATTTCACACAATGGACCATGATGAAATAAATTTTGTATGGCTTCTACTAAAAATGTAAAACCTATGGTAGACCCCAAGGCAAATCTAGTGACAGACCGAGTGGCAGTCCTAGAGATAATGACCCAGAGACAGACCTAAAGATAGACCCAGAGATAAATTTCTAGAGGCAATAATCCAGAGGCAGATTCACAGGAAGATCCCGAGATAGACCCAGAGGTACAATTCTAGAGGTATGCTTAGATCCAAATCCAGAGCCATGAGCCAAAGCCAGAGCCAAAGACAAAGCACGAGCCACCATTCTTTCATTTCTCTTCTTCTTCTTCACTGTATTGGGGCAGTTATATACTTTACCCAAATATTGTTGTAAGGGGGGATGTTAGCATAGCTAGTAGTTATTACCTTACCTAAATAATGTAATAAAGGGGGATGTTAGCGTAGCTATTTGTTATTACATTATTTTATTGTTAATTTGTTAGCTAGTTATTGAGCGAAATATTGTTGGATCCACTTCTCCTGGGCTAATCTAGGCCTATGATGTACTATATAGTTTATTCAATATATTACACTCATATCGTTCACACTTAACATTTGATGTATTACAACTATATGATTTTGTATGGGATAAATAGGGAAGAGTTATTTACCTCTAACAAGTTACCAATGTTGACTACTAGAGAATAAGGAATTGGTTGGACAACCACCTATTTGTTGTCCTTCTATATGTGCAATCCTTCAACTTTATTGTCCTATAGAAATAATGTAATGCTAGATTCATCTACATGTGGGATGAGGCCTAGATTAATATTAGACCTTGAACATGGTGGATAGTAAATTATCCATATATTTTAATAGGTATTTCTAAAATAATGCTCAAAATAGTTAGTCTTCAAGCGTAGAGTCTCAACAATTAAATTCAACAGCTTTAGAGCAAGTTCTTAATTTTTGAATTGTATTTTTCCACAGTTTCCCTATAAATTTCACAAAGAGTATTAATAATATGGTATTGGTGTGAATGTTCTAAAATTCGAATCTCATTTCATATATTAGTCGCTAAATATATTTTATAATGAAACAAGCAAGAAACTGTGAGGAAGATTATTAGATATGAATAGTGATAGATGTTATTGCTTGATAGCCCAATTTAACATGATCTTTTTCAAAGGGTTGGAATCTGAGGTGCAATCTAATATAAAGTATAATCTAGTATGGCCACTAGTTTTTATGGGTAGGTTTACGTTTTAGTGAAATTTGTAAGGTGAATAATAATCTTCCCAGCATAGACCAGCCAAGATATTACATTGAGTGTATTTATTCCAAAAATTCTAGTTATTGTTAAGATTCAAACTTACTGTAGTGGTAAAGCTTTCAGGATTTCATTTAGGAGACCCAAGTTCAAACCCCACTTGGTACGATGGAAGCAAGATCCCTCATAGAAACCTTTGTAAACTAAAAAATTTTAGCTTATTAAAAAACAAAAATTATGGCTATTGTTTAACTATTTTGGTCATCTATTGAATTTACATTTTATATCCAAATATGAACTAAAGATTCATTATCATATCATTGAGAAATATTGACTTTGACTTACAAGAATTACATTAATGGGGCTAATCACAAGAATTTTGTTTTAGCTTATTAAAAAAAATATGGCTATTGTTTAACTATTTTGGTTATCTATTGAATTTGTCATTTATATCCAAATTTTGGCTTAGTATAAGGGTTATATATTATCTCATAAAATTTTATGCTTATAGATATTGCCTTACCAAGGACATTTTCATTTTATACAATAAGTGTTCAATTTTTTATTTTTTCCTTCTCCAGAGGAAACCTTCAAATATTATTCCTTGCGAATAGAACTGCTTTCTTAATTTTTGTATAATTTATATAATCTCAATCTTCCTTATCTCCCCTCCCCTTATTTTCTTGCAAATATATTACATTTACTTGGGTATATATCCTAAATTTGTGATACCAATAAGAAGAAGCAAGAACCATATAAGAACAAAAAAGCAACCTGAAGGGAATAAGTTGTGTAGGTTGGGGATTTAAAATCACACATTTGCATACATATTAAAAAAATATAACCATTAGAGAAACATGCTTAAACTATTTTTAATTTTTTTAGTTGTATTTTAGATATATGTTGTGTCTGTGGCTGAGAGTTCCATTAGACATACATTGTGGCTATATCTATGGATGTGTTTCACCAAAGAAATATAAATCTTAATCTAAATGTATACCCTTAGTACCACACTCTTTAGAATCTAGTGATAAATTGATTCAAATTTCTTTGTTAGGAAGAGCTTTATATTTACTTTGCCCCTCCTTACAGGTGTAAATACACATATTTTATTCTATAAATATATTATTTGGTCTAAAAATAGATTTATGGTTTATTTTTGGACATTATTAATTTTTTCTTTTCATCAAGACTAGTTGCCTCCTTGATTTCTAACCGGATTGGTATATGGAGTCTTGTTCCCCTTTAATGCTTGTTTTTCTTATCTTGAATACGGTAAGAAATAATTTTTCTACAAAGAAATGAGTTGTGTACATTAGAAACACTAAACAAATCAAATGGTATCATTTGTTCAAATAAATATTTGCATCATCTTGTATTTACAGATAAAAATATAACCTTTAGATACAAATACGATGAGAAATGATAACTATAGCCGAACATATTTTCTTATCCTCTAGAAAAACAAAATCCTACAAAGTAAAGTAAAACTTGTAACTCAAATTGGATTCAATATTTGGTTGTTGATATTATTTTCCTAAAGATATGAATAATTAGCCATATTGTCAAAAATTATTGCGAGGGTATCCTCTTCATCTCCTCAAACCTTGTTTCTCCTAGAATAGTTATGAAAGAAATAGGGAGTCCCAAGGGTCATTCCCTTCCCCTATGTTAAAACATAAAGCCAAGTAGTTATTGGTTATTTGGAAATATAAGGATTAGAGGATCTTTTCTTGGAATATCTATAACACTTAATATATTCAAATTAATATATAATTTTTATCCAAACATTTTTTTTACTAAATGAGAAACTTTGTACTAGAGCTATTGATGGAACTTTGGGTCTTTAGATTTCAAATGAGAAACTTGAAAAGAGTAGATATGAATGTAATGGATCCATTAGTCTTGTTAAGTAACATCTATTGCATATTATGTGTTAAATTTTTGATAAAAATACAAGATACATGATAATCAATGTTATTCAGTTGGTGTAAATTTCTTGTTCTCTAATGACACGCTGGCTTGAATGGATGTGTGATGAAATGTAACTTCTCTCTTGTATTTAATATCATATTATAATTGCTTAGGGATATGTCATATTCCCTTATTAAAAAATTATTTACCTCCAAAGTATTGATGAAAATCATTGTGTTGTTGATTCCTTTGCTTTTATGTTATACTTGTTTGGCTTGATTGTTACAGTAAGAACATTGTGTATGTTACAAAATTTATTAAACATGTTTGTTTGACATACTTTTAATTATTAACAACTGCATTTTGGTTTGCTTGAGTATTGATGTCAATTGTTACTTATTAATTTAATATGCAAAACATAGTTGCATCTTATATTATTTTGGTAGAAATTGAACCATAGTATTTCTTAGATAATTGTGATAATTATTGAGGATGATTTGAAAATTTTAATCAACATGATAGAGTACAAGTAAAATTACATCTAAATTTTGTGTTTCCTTCTTAATACTATAAACTTCAACTTCTATGTAATTGGGTTATTATCTACTTCCCAACACATAATCACTTTGTTGTGTTCCTCTCAAATATGGTTTTGTAGAAATCTAGGATGCATACACCTAAGCTAATAATAACTGAAAAATCACATAAATCATAAAAGAATGGATGAATTTGCAAAAAACCACAAAAAAAGGCTTCTTTTATTTAAATTTCTATAAAATTTGATTAAAAATCCATCCCTCTTGGGGATACTCAATGTGATACAATTATTACAATCATATAAAATCCCCACGTAAGGGTAGATGTAATCCACATGCTTCCTAGGTTGACACGAACTGCTCCAAGGCAAATGTGGCCTTCTTCTCCATGATTAGAGGCATTTGTTACTTTTAATGAGAAGACCTTGTTAACCATGCATCCAAAAATAGCAAGAAACATATTAACAACAAAGGAGGCCTCTCTTAATGAGGCTTTTAGAGAAAATTATGCAAAAGAATGCCATAAAAGCTTGAAATCAAGAAAATGTAGAAAGCATGGTAATATACACTAAACATGATAATTGGCCATCAAGAAATATAAAGGAAACATAGATCAATAAATCTAATTTCCTAATTAAACAATTGAAGCATGAAAACATAAGAAATAGCCACAACTAATCTAGCTACCAAATGACAATCAATGAAGGAAATAAGTCTTAAATTTCTACTTCTACCACACAATTGTCTCTAATAAAACAAATCTAGATTAAATGCATATAATCTACTATCAATAAAAATTAAAATGCTACTAAAACCAAGGGAAAGGGGGAATTAAACCTAACCGTGGGTCTATGGAAAATCTAGCATTGTTAGCCATGGATGACAGCCATGGCTGAGCTAAAAATATAGTTGCTCTCTAATGTTGGTCTTAGATATCCAATTCCCATTGATGAAATGATGATCAAGGATTGCCTCGATGTCCTCTAACAGGTTTGGTAGTTTAATTACTCAGATTGGTGATGGAATGGGCTTAATTGAATTTCTTGATTTCTCCTAACCCTCCATAGCCTTCTTGATTCCAAATTCCATTTGATATCCAAATAGATAGCAGAAGTGTTCCTATCAATGGATGCAAGTGGGTATGCAATTTGACAAGGCTTTGTTGCACTTCAACTCAATATTCTTCCAAAATTATCCCTAATTTGGAGGGGGATTTTATAGCACATGGGAAGGCCTTGTCTTAGCTTCATGGAGAAGCCAAGATCAAGAACCTTCAATTAGGGTAGTTTGAGGGAAATTTCTAGAGGCTCCCACACCCAAACCATTTAAAACTCAAACAACTTGGCCGTTGTAACCAATTTTGGTTCAGTTGAGATTAAACTTAGCCTGAAGGCTAACCATGGCTTTGATTCATGGTTATATCTATTAACCATGGGTGTCAGCCACAACCAACACTAATTAGGCCAAAATTCCTAAATTGAGTGGTTAGAACCACTACTTCACCTTGGAATCTATCCAAGATCTTTCATATAGTCTTCTAGCATGTCCCATATGAGTAGTCACCTCGACATGATGTATTTTAGGTATCTACAGATGCCCCTTTGAGATGCATTGTGAGATCGAACAACATTGAGAAAAAATAGACCTCCTAAATGATGTTGTAGGTTGGATGATGATCATTAGTCTGATCAATATTAGATGCCCAAGTCCTGCAAAAGGAAATGCATCCTAAAATCATTGCTTCCAACTAGATTGAACACTTAAATTTGTAAATATTTGGTAAGCTCTAGCAGCGATTGGGTAGCTTCAGAACTACTATAGGCTTTAGTGTGGGTGGTAGTGAGGTCAATTTTGTAGCAGTGTTCCATATCAAATTTGTTTCCTCACCTCTCAAAGTTGTCAAATTTATTTTCTCACCTCTTAGAGCTCTCAAATTTGTAATGGGTTAAATGAAAAAACTAAACTATCGGCAATGAACCACACCCTAGCTTAGGATTAGTCTAGGTTAGATTAGAAGGGGTGGGTTTAATTTTTGGGGTGCCTCGGGATGGGAAATGACCCCAAAAAGGGTGTTTCCCTTAGCCACAGGTGGCAAACGCGATACCCAATTTCTAAATTGGGGACCATGGTTCTCAACTGCAATGAGATTCAAATTTCAATAGTCATAAAATTTGGCAACCTCTCCGACCATGGGTCTGAAGCGCGGTCACCCAACTTTAGGAAAAAAATTTAAAATTTTCAATTTTTTTTTTTTAGATTTTTAACTGATTTAATTGAAATTTTGAATTGCAACTTTGATTTTATTTGAATGTGTTGCATGTATTCATGTATGTTTTTATCTGTTAGGGTTGTTTTTTATGTTTTTGGTTGATTTTTAATTATTTATTATGTCGTCAATCAGACTTTGACCGCGAGGGTGAGGGAATCGGAGATCCTTCAAAACCTACATGGTAACCTTGATGACACTGAGTGGGCATGGTTCACGGCTATAGGCTTTAGCTATGTACTATGCCTACCTACTATCTAGGCATACCAGACCTACATGACTACATTGGCCTAATGTTGGGATGCGTGAACTAATACTTTTCACCTATCAATAGGTGAGATGATTGTGACTATCGAGGATGTATATCACATATTCAAAATTCATCTAGATGACGAGGCCATCACATCCTGACTAACGAAGGTGAAGGATACAATATTCACCATGATATTTGGTGACCATAGTGTGAGGCACAACGGCAATCGGACCATGGAGGGGTGCACATCTAGCACTGGTATATCGAGTGGGTCTTCTCTCGGTGGGTAGACTTATTTATGCACTTGATCATCCATATTTTTCTCCCTAACACTTTGGAGCGAGGCTCCCTTGGAACCTCTTAGCTAGGATGTTTGATGTCCTTGTTAGCACTACTCATCAGCCACTGATCTTGTCCTTAGGGAGTGCCTTACTTGCCCAGCTCTATAATGAGTTGTATCAGATTGCACAATATATCAGAGGTGGCACTGGTTGTAACCTTCTACTATAGATCTAGGGTTGGCAGAACATCACCATAGAGTGCCCTGTAGGATTACCTTTGAAGATTTTAGATATTGCAACGGAGTAGTAGTGTTATGCAGCATGCTAGCCTCGAGAGCAAGAGGGATTCAGGAGTAGGTCTTACATAGGGGAACTGAGCTACTATATTGAGTAGTTAGTATAATTGTAGTTATTACAGGTTGAGTTGTGACTATACCTAGACTTCCTTACATGGCCAGAGGCTGATGACTACCTACAATGGACATGTAGATATAGATGGCTCCTCAAATGTAAGTTTGAGGTATGAGAGTTCTTCTACTTATCCCATATCACCAGGTAGTTCATTATTCACCAAGATTTCCCTATGTTTCCCATCATCTATCACTATCTCACTCTAAAGAGGGATTTCGCATGGCCATAAGTGACTCCTCTGGGTGACGAGGATGATGACTTCTAGGAGTCAGGCCTAAAAAGCATAGGAACAATAGCTGACTATGACACTTGGTGGATGACCATGCTATGGTAGGGCTTGGAGGGCCCACTGGGTAGACCAATAGAGGGTGTAGCAGCAAAGTGTGCAATATTAGAGGGTGCAGAGGGAGTAGAGGTTGATCCTCATGGGTGCCAAGTCTGTCAAAGGACTAATGGAAAATGAGGTGAGGTAAGAGTTGCATAGAAGGTATCCTAGGCTGAGGAGGAGGGTGAGGCACTAGCAAAGGGTGAGGTAGCACCTATAAATGATATTGGGTAGCTCATGGAATGGGTTTCTAGCCTATAAACTCAGGTAGGCACACTCCATATGTATATTCTAGGGAGAGACACCTCCATAGATACCTTACAAACATAGGTTAGTGACCTATAGTCATATCTCATAGCATGGAAATCTCAGTGGCATGACTATGAGGAGGAGACAATAGCTATCTAGGCATAGCTTACCATGATAGAGATGAATATCTAGAGGGTCACAGGGAATTGCATACTCCTACAGTCCCATCTAGATGTTATGATCACAGAGCATGACTCACTTAGGTCTATGAGGGGAGATCCCTCATCTTCATAGGTTATTCTAGCAGCTCCAACTGCTCCAACAATTTTAGGAATACAAATATTAGCAGGTATGGACCCTATGGTAGAGATCAAGAGACTACGGGCTCTATTGCAGTGTCACATCAATGAGTGATCATCAGATGTTGCTTACATATCTATCTTAGTGAGAGACATTGAGCTACTCAAGGGTGAGATTCCTGATAAGACCATAGATTTAGGATCTCAGAGGACTCATACTCGGGATACAAGACAATCTTCAGCTATACCTAGTCATAGGACACACAGATTAGAGAGGTCGACTAGGACCAACTCTAGGTAGACCCATAGGGGAGATGGAGACAATGGTGGAGCCTCATAGAATGGGGGTGCAGTAACTACTTAGTACAAAATTGTACCAAATATTGTACTAGATTTATAATATGTTGTACTTGTAGACATTTAATTTATGATGTTATGACATGATTTATGCCATGTATGTACTACATAATTTTCATGATGATGATTTTCTGTAAATGGACATGTATGCTTTAATCACTTAAAACATAATGTATGAATGCAATATGAGTTTAATAATCTACTAGATGACACCATAGAATGTATAACAATCATGAACTGTAATTGTTATATCTTATTATAAGAATTAATCATTTGGACACCCATATGTGAGATACAATTATGTATTGTTTCTATTCATAAGCTTTTGTAAATTAAAATAATATATAACATAGTCAGTGGTCATTTAAATATCATTTCTGACATCCATCTAGTATCTAACCTATATTATGAATATTTTTAATAAACAAATTCTCATAAAAGAAGTTGATATTTTATGATTGCATTGAAAATTTGTTGTTGTTATTTGATAATTTTTGGCGTATTCCATGAAACTCAAACACCCTAGTTGACTTATCAAAATTTGTATAATCACTATACTAGACTTTTGAAAAAATAAAGTTTTCATTTTGAAATACCAAGCTATTCATTACCCCAGTGTGTGCAAATGAATATATTAGATAAGGCATAAGCATACCCCAATTCCAGGTGGGATTCATTCAGCCCATTGTTGTATTGGGTATCCTCAAATGTCTTTCTGATCCTATGTTTAGACTAGACCACTAGGCAATCCAGGCCACCTAAAGCTAGCTCACTTGTGACTTGCTAGACCTACCCCAATGTTAGGTAGGATTAATTCAGCCCATTGTTGTATTGGGGATCACTCCATGGCTTTGAGTATTGACCATTCCAAGGATTCAAGTTCACCCCCTTTTTTTCTTCAATTTATTGGGATACTTGCTCATATATAGTGACAAAAATCACTGTTTATTTTGTATATATTATTTTTTTTTGCAAGCGATAGAATTTGACTCTAGGATTTTGCTCTTTTTTATTTAAGCAAGGGATATATTTGGGTAGGGGGTTATCTTATCCTTTTGCCAATGACCTCTACTCTAGACCACTGCTCCTCACAAAATAAGCAAGTAACAAAACCTTTCACCTAAGGTGACCCGAACCACTTTTGTAGTGTTCATCCTTCCTTACCCTATTAGAATTGTTTAAATGTGTTTGATTAGTGATAATATTATGATGTGCTAAGTGTTATCAAAACTAGACCTCATCTACAAAATCAAAGCAATATTTCTACCAAACTCTTGAGAAGACCACTAGGTATGGTTGAATTACCAAAAAACCTTAGTATATTCTTCATAGCAACAGGAGGGGTTGTGTTGAGAAACACAATTACTCACAAGGATGATGGATGAAGGTAATAATGCATAGATGCATGATTGAAACACAAATGTGATGTTGTTTGTAAGATTGTAAACACGTCCTATCCTAATTCAAGTGCGATGGATGGAAATACCTAATGCAATGCAATTAAATGAATGCATATGCAAAATGAGAATGCAAAATGCAAATGATAGGCAATAGTGCAAAATGAAGTGAAATGCTTTTTTATATATTTTATTGCTTTTTAATTTTTATGAATTTTTGAAATCTGGATTTGACCAAAGGGTTTAGATTCCTTTGGAGCCTTTTATGGGATGACCAAAGGGCTTACAAATACCTTTGGAGCCTTTTAATAGTTTTAGGCATAGAATGCTTTAAAATGAAGGATGTTGAGAGATTCAAGCTCTTCAACACCTTTAAGTGATGTTAAGCGATATGTCCCAGGTCCAATCTTCTTAGATAAGATATAAGGACCTAACCAGTTAGCCATAAATTTATCTCATAATTATGATGGTATATTTTAGTTCTATTGGTTCTATTTCGACACAAGATCACAAACTTCAAATCCTCTCATATGGACCTTGTTATTGTAAGCTTGTTTTAATCACTCCTGATAAACACAAAGATGCTCAAGGGCATTCATGTAATGTTCATCAAGTAGCATCAATTGATCAATGTGAGCTTGCCACATGGTGTCATCATCAATGAACTCTTTCAATGTGACGTGCAGCATTGGAATTTCCAACTCTAAGGGTATAATGGCCTTAGCATCATATACTAGTGAAAACAGAGTTGCCCTAGTAGGTGTCTAAATGCTAGTCCTATAAGCCCATAATGCAAGGGGCAGTTGGGTGTGCCAATATTTGTGGTGCTCTTGTACCATATTTTTCAATATGGATATCACTATATTATTTGAAGTATCAGCTTTCTCATTTTCTTGTGGATAGTATGAAGTCACAACACTATGTTTGATCGTGTACTTGGATTTCAACGCCCTCACAATTTTGTTCTTGAATGATGTTCCATTATTTGAGATTATTTTGGATGGTATCCCAAAATAACTTATGATATTAATGAGTATGAACTCCAAAATATGTGCTCTAGTTGTCATTGTTAATGGGATTGCTTCCAACCACTTTGTAAAGTACTCAATAGCCATGATAATGAATGTATGTTGGCCCAATGACAAAGGAGAGATCTTACCAATTAGATCCAAGCCCCACTAAGAAAATGACCAAGCCGCTTGAATGAGCTATAAGGCCTATGATGGAAAGTGTGCAAGATTAACATGATGTTGACATCTAATGCATTTCTTGACATGCGCATTGCAATCCTTCTCCTTAGTAGGACAATAATAGCACATGTGAAGGATGCACTTGACGATAATCATACCGCTAAAATGGCCACTGCACATACCATCGTGATCTTATGAAATTTCCCAAGCTGATTCTTGAGGCTCAAGACAATGAAGGAGAACTCCATCGTAGCTTTGATGATACAAAATATCTCCTAACAAGACATACTTTGTCACTTTCTATTTAAATGTGAATTTTGTAGCATGCAACAATACCTAGGGGATTACACCAAGTTTTAGAAAGCCATACATTTGTGACATCCAATTCTAATAGACCTCAGCCTTAATTGAAAAGAAAGCATGTTCCCCTATGGTTTAACATTCACAAATGTAAACTAGGAAATAAAATTATGGTGAATGGTAATAACATTCTCCGTAGGACATTACGAGATCAGTGATCCCCAGGGCACCCTCTTGAGAAAGTCTCTGGATATGTAGAACCATTCATGGTTTGGTTCTATATGAATCATGTTGACTAATTCTTTATTATCTAAAGCCTCATGTTGTATGGTAGAGTGTGACAGTATTTTTATGTGGATGGTAGTAAAATCGGTAGACATATTCTGAGGAATTAAGGATCCCAAAGATGCCATAATGTCTGCAAATATTTTTTATGAATGAGGGATTGCCTCAATTTTGTACCACTCCAATTGAGATAGATAAGTATCAAAAATATCTTTGTAGACCTTTATGAAAAGACACCTACATTGAAAATATCCCTTCACTTGGTTGACAATGAGAAGGGAATCACCAAAGATATTTAAATTTTTTATATTCATGGTAACAGTTGTTTGGAGGTCCAATATTAGGTCTTTGTATTCAGAATTATTATTTGTGCAAGGAAATTCTAACTTAAATGACAAGGGCATGGGAGTACCGTGTGGTGTGAACAACACTATTCCTACACCACCCCTTGCTCACACTTCAAATTATCAAAGAACAAGGTCATATCAGCTTTGTTATCTAGTTTTTCGGGTTCGGGTTCTTCTGATAATGCAAAAACTGCATCATCAGGAATCTCAATGATGAGAGGCCTACTATTCTCAAGAGGCATCTCAGCTAGTTGATCAACTATGACATATTCCTTAATGGAATTTTGGCTAATGAATTCCAAGTGAAATTTTGTCAATAGCATGATCCACTTTGTAGTACGTGTATTATGATACGTCTTGCTCATCATATACTATAAAGGATTTTATTTCGAAATGACATACATCGTATGACTTAACATATTGTAGCAACCCTAGGATGCATGCACCACTCTCTTTTATGCTACTTACAATGTATTAAGAACCCAATATGAAATGGAAGATAATGAAAAGCATATAACACAAAAATAACAAAGATGGATCTCTTTATTCGTATTGAAACTTGGTTACATGTCGGTCCCTCTTAGGGATACCCATTTTGATACAATATGGTTACAAATAGGCAAAGAGTGCCTCTTTCATGAAGAGGTGGTACACTTTTAAAGGCTTTCCAATTTTTCACATGGAAATGTATGAGGGCTTATAGATGCCTCCTTCTCCAGGTCTATTTTCTAGAGGGATCCCTTTTGCTCTCGTATGTTGCAGACTCCATCCGATGAACCTGTGGCCCTATGAGCAATGAAACAACAACACACACTTAGATGCTTGGGAATGCCTCCCCAGATGAGGTTGTTAGAAATGAATATATCAAATGAAAGCAAATGCACAATAACTAATTCTATGAATGCAAAAAGATGAAATGAAGCTATGCTAATGATATACCATTAGAATAATGAAACTAATGTCTAAAACCCAAAGCTAGGCCTACAGGCCACTATCCAATACAACAACCGCTAAGGTAAATTTTGACCTCTTTGCCCCAAAGCTATGGGTCAAAGCCTATATCTGATGTTGAAATGGTGGTCACTTTGCTCAATGTGTTGCACATATTTTGTATGGTAAACCCTCAAATGGGCTCCTCAATTTGGTAGGGCTTCATTACAAGAAAGCTCTCAAAGTCTCCAAGCTCTCCTCTCTCATCCCTGCATAAAACCTTGTTAAGTGTATAAAAGGTCTCAAGAATCTCTAGAATTGTATATGGATCTTGAATGTGTATGCTCTCTAGAATGTATATGCTAGTGCTCTCAGGTTTTCTCCTTATATTGGGTGTGAAGCCCTAGGTCTATGTAAAAACCCTAGGATTGAATCCCTCATGCGTATTGGATGTTAGAATGAGAAGATTTTATCTTTTCTATGTTTAGAGGCCAATTTATTAAATTCTAAATGTAGACTCAAGTCTCCTATGTGAACTGGTCATGAAAGGGAATGCAAAGTTACTCCTGCTCACCTTTATTGCATGCAAATTACCACTTTCGCCCATGATAGGGCATGTTTTTCAAAAAAATGCTATCTTATGGCTTAGCCGCTGTCATCTACAGTGACTAGGATTTGGTTGTTGTCGTATGTTGTGGCTAATGTCTGGCCACTCTAAGCTTGAGTGGCTAAGTTCTGGCCACTCTAGTATTGAGCGGCTAAGGTCTAACCACTCTAGTCTTGAGCGACTAAGCTTGGATGGGCTTAGGATGCCCCATATGAGTGGCAAGAGCCACTTTTGATGCTTGGAAGGCCCAAGGTATGGTCATATGGCCTATGAATATGCCTATGCGAGTATTTCCCTACTCATGACATGTTTTAGGTGTCTATAGATGCCCCTTTTTGCAATGCACTATGTGGAAAACACAACGCAAAGCAAAAATGTAGACTTATCTATTTGTAGGGTGTATGATGATTAGTAGTCTGATCAACACCGGATGGCCCAACTATTCAAAATGGCATGCATCCTTTGAATCATTACCTCAATATTTGAAGGACTTAGCTCAGTGGCTTAGACATGTTAAATTGCACTCATTCCTCAAAATCAATCAGGTAGTGTCAGCTGCTACATCAGTTTCAACTGGTAGGAGAGCTACAATTGAAAATGCCATGTCTACTTGTGTTCCCAGCAAACAAGGTAAATCAAGTGATTTTTGTATGCAATGATTCACAGGACGAACACAATTTTGCTATGATCGGGTTATATTTTATTGACTTTGATTGTGATTATTTTTAAGATTTGAACTACCTCCTCACACAACGAATTGGTGAGGAATGGGCGATGACTGAAATGATGAGTCACTTAACCATTCTGACTAATTTGTTTCCTTTCTAGAATTTGTTCTTTTTAATGGGCATAACCCCATCCAAGGGTGATCCCAATTGTTTTATGATAGTCATTCATCCCTATCTCGAGGAGCGATCTAGCTACCAATAGATTTATTAGGGAGTTAGGATGAGTGATTCTATTTATACCCATATTGCATCACTTGCCTTAGTGTTTTTGATGTCATTAGGGAGATAGGATGAGTCCTTTATGAGCAATCCAACCCTATTGGTCTTATTCAAAATTGAAGGGTGGCACATCATAATTCCAAAATGAGATGTTTTTTCCCCAAGTGGCCTTATGATCACCTACTCATCTCACCAAAATACATGGAGTGCAAATCATTGCAATTGTCGAGTTGATAGATTAGGTGACTGGATACGAGTCCTGCCTGAGATTGTGCTTTTATGTGATTTTTTTATTATTTTGAATATTCTGATGATATTAAACCATCACAATGCGTATATTTGTTGTTTTTGTGTGATCTCTCAAGGAGGAAACCTTTTTTTTATTTGTGTATCTGACCGCTGTCAAGTCCAGCGGCCATTGAGTTCCTGCTTGTGGTCGATGTCATCTTAAGCGGCCAAGAAGTTCAGGTAACTAACGTCAACAATGGCCAAGGCATAATTAAGAAATATAAAATTTGCATTTTCTAGGGTTTGACCTTTCATTTCATTTTTTAAGATTCACTTTTTAGAGCTCTTGTGTGACATATACGGTTGTGACTTTGGAGTTTACTTGGTGTCGAGGACATGGTTGCGTAGGGTGAGACATCAGATTCTGGAGGAGCCAAAGCTTCTCGGGTATTTCTCTTTTTCTAAACCCTAACCCTATTTTCCTTTATTTGGGTAAAACTAAACCTCACTAAGTAATTGGTAAAATGAACCTCACTAAACCTATTGGTAACGAATCAAAACCCGTAGCTAGGTTTAGCTTACTTTCTGCTCTGGTGGGTTAGTCCCCATTTTTTATTTTGTTGTCGTTGGTGTTTTTGGGCGTGGGGTTCGCTTTTTTTTTTTTGCCGCCCCGTTGGTTTTTTGGGGTTTTTTAATTTTTTTTTTTTTGTTTTTTTTGGGGGGGGGTTTTGCCCCCTCGATTGTGTCCCCTTTGTTGATTTATTTTTCTGTTAGTGGCTTTAGCCTAGGGTTTCTAAATTTTTTTGTTACTCACCTATTGCTGCCATTTTAAGCGTGTTTGGACTTAGCTTTGATCTGATGCTTGAGTGGGAATTTGCCTTTAATTTTTTTGTTTTCCCTTCTCTTTTGATCTTTTTATGTTATTTTTGCAATATTTTGATTTTTTTGTTCTTTTCTAGCCGAGGGTTCATGGGTTTACCATGTCGTCCCTCGGTCGTTGTCGCTCAAAGCGGTTGATTCTGAGCCGCTATTGCTCAGAGCGACCATGTTTGAACCCCAAAGGTCAAAAATTTACTGTTGGGTCTTGGCCGTTGCTATCTCCAGTGGCCAATTTCCAGCCACTGTAGGCGACAGTGACTAAATCCCTTAGCCATTTTTTTTGCATTTTTATGATTTTTCTGAGACATTTATTCGATTTTTTTTGAAATTTTGGACTACTCCTTGGCTTGGTGCTGCCTGACTATGTGTATTTATCCTTCATTGTTCATATTTAGGAGAGTGTCAATGTTGTTATGCTTTATTTGATTTATGCCTTAGACACACTGTAGTTTATGTTTCATTTTTCCTTTGTTATTAGATTCTCACTGCTTGGGCTCGGGACCCAAAGCTCTTGCTTGACATTATTCCTTGCTTGGATGACATGGATTGGGCATGGCTCAAAGCCCACAGGCTATAGTATGTTGTTAGGATACCTTACATCATGGCAGATCAGGCTTACCTTATAGCTCTGGCCCATCATTGGGACCCTCAGACTAATACCTTCCACCTCCCGACCGATGAGATGACCATTACGTCGAAGGATGTGTATAGGATCTTTTGAATCCCTTTTGATGGGGTGTCCATTGTCTCTTTAGCCATAAATGATAATGTGGCTATTTTTTCTCAGGTTTTTAGAGGACACTCTACGAAGGCCCTCTAGGACACCAAATATGGGGGAGTGTCCATCATCCACTGGTACAAGAAGGATGTCTTCAAGATGAGGCATGTAGTATTTTTGATTTTCATCAACAATGTTCTTATTCTGGAATGCTCAGGTTTGAGGTTCCCATGGAACCTTTTGGCGATGGTTTAGGATTTGTTGGATTGCGAAGAGCCTATAATTTATGCATGGGGTAGATCTTTGTTGGCTTAATGCTATGATGAGTTGTACCACATCTATTAGTGAGGTCACATCAATATTTCTTGCAACTTTATTTTATAGGTTTGGGTATGGAACCATATTAAGGTAGATCACCCCAAAGGGCTCTCGATCAATATCACAATGATTGATTCTCAAACACAATGATACGTTTCTAGATAGGCTCGATAGCATGAGGAGTGCAAGAGCCACACTTTCGTAGGGAGGCTATCCCATTACACTAATACTTTCAATGGATTTTTGGCCAAAGATTTCATATGGTTCCCATACCATGAGTGTCCTACTTGGGATGATCCAGCCAACTTTATTGCTAGGAAACAATATGAGTGATGGCTCGTTTGCCATAAGGTTACCATTCGAGAGTATTTATTCTACTCTCAGGTTCTTCACCAGTATGGGTTGCAGTAGGATGTACCACTAGTACCATTTTTGTACAATTGCCTCACAATAGAGAGGGACCTACCTCAATGGTAGATTACAAAGCTCTCAGATTGAGGAAGATGCCCTAGGTGTTGATCCTAGAGTGGTTGGGGAAGTTATAGAGGCATATACCCAATGGTGGGGGGATTGGATATGGCATGGTGAGGGCATTCTAGACCAAGAGGATGATGGCAGGGATGATGGTGCACATCCAACAGGACACAAAGTCTAAGCCAGGACCGCAGTATAGGGCCAACCAACAGAGCAGGCAGTACTGGAGGATCTTGATGTTCTCAAGAAGGAGGAGTTATACCCTTAGGATAGAGACTCTCCTCTGCGAGCATAGTTTCATGAGGTAAAGTTCAAGCTTCAGGTAGCCAATATCCAGGTGCAGCAATGGGATGCCACCATTGAGCAGCTTACAATGCAAAAACAAGCTTTGCAGGCCACGATTGGGGGTGGTGGTGCCAAGATGCAATTTTTTGTTCCTCCTACACCACTGGAGGTTCCAGCAGTAGGTTCACGGGTAAATGTGGGACACCTGCAATATATATTGGATGTGTATGAGGGGTGGATCCAGGAGCATGTGGGTCACATCACCATTCTCTAGATGTAGCTTAGGAGATATGGGATTATCCCTAAGGAGCCACCCATTGTAGACGGTTTGCAGGTTAGTGGGTGCTCTACTTTAGGGTAGTCTTCTACCCGTCCTAGCTAGAGCACCTAAACTTAGACAGAGAGACCGATAGGTTCACATCATTAAACTTGTGACATTTCCAGAAGGGGAGATGGCACTGGAGGAGGTTGTGTAGGGGGCATAGGCTAGTATTTTACTGATGAGGGTGCTTTTGTTCTGATTCATTTTTGAGGTCGGCTTGACCTACCTGACTATAGCCCTATGGGTATTTTGCACCTTTTATGGACTTGACACACATATTTATATGATATCTTTACTTTATGACTCATTATGTGTATCATTTGCTTACCACTATTTTTGTTATTATTTTATTTTATGATGCGATGTGGTGATGGGATTATGATGATTTTATGTTTATGATAGATGATATTGTGGATGTTTAGACGGATTTTTATATAGATGATCACGTGATATGATGTGATGTATCATGTTTTTATGGTTGTATGCAGGTGGATATTACCTATATGTTTTATGATGTGCTTTATGATGTAATGATGGATGCTTTGGTGTACATGTTATGGATGCAATGTTTTGTTAAATGTATGTGTAATTTTGCTTTAATTGTATGCATGTAGCTTATGTGATGGTGTGATTTGAATGAACTTGTATGCTTTAATCACTTAAAACATAAGGAGTGCATATGATATTAAAAATCTTAATGGGTGATACCATAGAAAGTAAAAAAATAATCATGAATTTAAATAATCACTCTTATCATAAGATTAGATTAAGTATTCATATATGAGGTGTAGTGGTGTGGAATGTCTGTATTTTCTTGATAAGTTTTTGTAAATTAAGAGATATAAAGTAGTCAGTGGTCGTCTATATACTATTTATAATATATATGTGGTATTTATCCTACTATATTACCACCCCCTAATTTATAGAATCTTATAAAGGAATTTATGGTATGATTGGTGATTTGATTTGTTGCTATATAAGATTTTTGGGGCTTTTCTAAGATTCAAACACTCTAGTTACCCTATAAATATTGTTTATTGCCTAGTCAAGTATTTTGAATAGTAATGTTGTCATCATGGACCTAGATACTCTTTATCCTTGTGTGTGCAAATGAATATATTTAGATAGAACTCAAAAATTTTCTCTGATGCTAGGCGGGATTCTTTTAGCCCATTGCTAATATCGGTGATCCGTAAGTGTTCATATTATCCTTATGTTGGACTTATTTGGACTATAAAATTAGGCATTATTGGTTACCTATAGCTAGCTCATCCACATTCAAACATTGGTCTACACTTGTAGTAGACATATCGTCATGCGTAAGGATTTCTCCTTTCAGTTTTGTGTAATGTTGAGAATTCTAAGGATTCAAGATCCATGCCATTTTTTTCTTCATTTTGATTTGGAATACTTGCTCGTGTTTAGTGATGAAAATCACTGTTTAGTTTGAGCAAGTTATTCTTGTAGTGATGAAAATCATTGTTTATTTTATTTTGTACTTTTGATACTTTGAATTTTGACTTTGGATTTATATGTATGAATTTTGATTTTTGCTTTGCTTGGGATTTTTTCTTGTTTTGATTAAAGAAAGGGATTTTTGGGTAGGGTGGAGCTTGTACTTTTGTCAATTCTCAGCATTTTTGAACTGGTTACACAAGGGGATAAGCAAGGATGATCCTTTTTGCTTTAGGCAACCTAACTACTTTACGACTTTCATCTTTCCCTTGTACCAACTAGAATTTAGCGTTTGTAATTAGTGTTGGGATTTTGAGATATGCTAGGCTTTGTCACCACTATACCTTGCTCTCTAATAACCAAGATGGATTTCCACAAAGTTGATAAGACCACTAGATATGGTTGAATCACTGGAAAACCTTAGCCTATTTTTTTTATAGCAACATGACATGGTTGTGTTGAGAAACACAATTACACACATGAATGGATGGATGTTGTTGTTTTGTGACTGATTTATGATACAAATTGTGGCATCACTTGTAGTATCGTGATCATACCTTATGCAAATGTAATGGAACTATAAATATAATGAAATTATGTGGATGCAAGATGTGAGATGCAATTGTTTTTGTGTTTTTGATATTGTGTTGTTTTTGTATTTTTGATATTATGTGACCAAAGGGCTTATTGTGCCTTTGGGGCTTTTTTATTTTTGACCAAGTAGCATGAAATACCCTTGGAGCATTTTGATTTGGATTTTTGACCAAGCGGCTTGGATACCCTTGGAGCATTTGATTTAATTTTGACCAAG
Source organism: Wollemia nobilis (assembly GCA_028583015.1). Taxonomy (NCBI): domain Eukaryota; kingdom Viridiplantae; phylum Streptophyta; class Pinopsida; order Araucariales; family Araucariaceae; genus Wollemia; species Wollemia nobilis. The sequence goes on along the minus strand of JAQPPZ010016436.1, from coordinate 11,860,614 downwards.
CGGTTGGGATACCCTTGGAGCATTTTGATTTTGACCAAGTGGTTTGAGTCCCCTTGGAGCATTTTGATTTGAATTTTGACCAAGCGATTTGAGTACCCTTGGAGCTTTTGATTTGAATTTGACCAAGTGGTTTGAGTACCCTTGGAGCATTTTGATTTGATTTTGACCAAGCGATTTGAGTACCCTTGGAGCTTTTGATTTGAATTTTGACCAAGCGGTTTGAGTACCCTTGGAGCATTTTGATTTGATTTTGACCAAGTGGTTTTGAGTACCCTTGGAGCCTTTGATTTGATTTTGAATTTTTTATGTTTTTATGATTTGTTTGTATTTTTTATTCTTTACAATGTTTTTGTGTTTTATGATGTATTTTGAATGTTTTTGTGTTTTTATGAAGTATTTGAATGTTTTTGTGCTTTTATGATATTTGAATGTTTTTGTTCTTTTATGTATAGAATGCCTTTAAGTGAATGATATTTAGAGGTTCAGGATCTTCAACACCATCTGAAGATATAAGGCAATATGCTCCAGGCCCAACTCTTTCTAAAACCATGTAAGGGTCTATCCAATTTACCGTAAATTTGTCTTGTAGATGCGACGGTAAATTAGAATTTTATTGGTTTTATTTTAGCATAAGATCCCCAACCTTAAAATATCTTAAGTGGAATTTACTATTGTAATCTTGTTCTAGATGATCTTGGTAAACATGAAGATACTCTAAAGCATTTACTCGGTGTTCACCAAGAAGCATCAACTGATTCAGGCGGCCTTGTTGTGTTGTATCATCATCTATGAAGTCCATTAATGTTATACGTAGGGTTGGCATTTCCAAATCTAGTGGTATGATGGCATTAGTGCCATATACTAGTGAAAATGACATTACCCCAGTGGGCATCCTTACACTAGTTTTGTATACCTATAATGCCAAAGGCAACTGCAGGTGCCAATCCTTATGATTGTCTTGCACTATTTTCCTCAAGATAGAGACTATTATTTTGTTCGAGGCTTCTACTTGCCCATTTTCTTTGTGGATAATAATGCATTGAAAAACTATGCTGAATATGGTATTTTTTGATTAAAGCATGCACATACTTTTGTTCTTGAATGATGACCCATTATCCGATATTATTTTTGAGGGGATTCCAAAATGACTTAAGATATTATGGAGTATAAAATCCGTAATCCTTGGTCCAGTTGTCGATGTTAAAGGAATCACTTCCACCCATTTAGTGAAGTACTCAATGGCCTTTATGATGAATGTGTGTCGACCTAAGGATGGTGGTGAGATATTCCCTATCAAGTCTAGTACCAATTGCAAGAATGGCCATGCTTCCTAGATGGGCTACAAGTCTTGTGATGGCAAATGCATGAGATTTGAATGATGTTGGCACTTAGTGCACTTTTTGACATACTCATAACAGTCCTTTCCCATGGTGGTCCAATAGTAACCCATTCTCAAGATGCACTTAAAAATGGCCATGCCACTAAAATACCCTTTGCATGTACCATCGTGAGCTTGTGAAATTGCCCAGGATGCTTACTTGGGCTCAAGAAAATGGAGTAGTACTCCATCGTATCCTCATCTGTAGAGGATTTCTCCTAGAAAGATGTATCTTGTTGCTTTCTATTTAAATGTCCACCTTTCAGTATGTGATAGACCTAGTGGTACCATTCCTAGTCTTAGGAAATCCCATAGTTGGGAAAGCCAATCCCGATAAGCTACAACCTCTATAGAAAATATGACATGCTCCTTCTATGTTTCACTAGTGAAAATAGATTGAGAAATGACCCTATGGTGTATGGTAGTGCCACAGTCTACAGGACCCTAGGAAAGCAAAGACCCCCAGGGTGCTATTTTCAAGAAATCTCTAGCTATAAAGGACCGATATTGATTGATTCTTGATTCTTGATGATTGATTCTTGATTGGCTCAACGTTTATCATGTTGACTAATTCTTGATTGTCAAAATATTCATGACATATTGATGAGTGTGAAAGAACTTTCACATGAATGGTTTTAAAATCAGCAGATAGATTCTAATGGATTAAGGATCCCAAATAGGCCATGGTATCTGCAAATATGTTTGACGTACGAGGGATTACCTTGATGTCATACTATTCCAGCTAGGCTAGGTAAGTGTCAACAAGTTCCTTGTAAGTTCCTTGGTTTACTATGAGCAAGGATTCACCAAAGATATTCAATATTTTAATACCCATTGCTATGGTTTTTTGAAGTCCCAAGATCAAAGCCTCATATTTCATATTTTTTTGTATGCAAGGGAAGTCTAGTTTGAATGATAAGGGCAATGGAGCACCCTACGATGTGATAAATACAATCCCTACTCTGCCCCCTTGTTCACACTTCAAACCATTGAAGAATAATGTGTATCGTTCCAAATTTTTTGCACCTTTACCTTTAGGCTAAAGGATCCGTGCCAGGAAGGGGGATGCGGGAAGGATGGGACAATACCTCAGATTGAGAGGCCTTGCAAAGGTCCCGCCCCTTGGGGGAGGTGTATTATGGTGATTTTTTGATGGATGGTGGGTTCACCAGGAAAATTTTGAATGGCAGTTTCCACGCCTAGGTTGGGAATGTGTTTTATGTGTTCAATTTTATCCTTAAACATCCAAGTCCTAGGTTTGGCCAAATGAATCTAAGTTGTTCTATATGAAATGTATATTTAAATACAAAAAACATATTTAAACAGAAAACACAGAGGATAAATTAAATGAAGAAATCCATACCTGGTTTCGGATGTCTGATGGAGGTTCTGATTTTTGAAGCAGTCCAGATCGTCTAGAATTTGACAGGATCGTCTCCTATCTGACAGGATCATCTGAGATCTAACGAATTCTTCAGAGACCTACAAACAAATAAATAGGCACAAAATACAAAAAATGCAGTAATACAAATAGAGGGCAATGATGTGAAATAATAATAAGAATATTAATAAGATAATCTTGAATAGGAATGCAAGCAAATTATGATGTTTTAATAGTTAATCATGATTTCATTATGCAATTAAACTACATGGGTGAACTCCAAGATGTAGAATAGCAAAAAATAATAAATAAACTGACTAGATGCAGAATAAAACAGTAGATGAGAAGAGAAAAATGCAAACTCTGGGCACTCATTGCCCCCAATGTTGATTGCAGTAGAAATCATCTCGGATTGGTACGAAATCATCTCGAATTGAACAGGATCATCTGCGACGATCTAAGCTTGCTCCGGCTAAAGAATGACAAGGTTCTTGCAACAAAATTTGGATATGACAAGTGCAGATGGTAATTCAAGATGTTTTAGTGCTTGTAAAGGTCAAGTTACAGGAAATTTCAGCCAAGGGAAAGTCAAGGGGGGTCCTAAGATTTAAATAGGCTTAGGAGGGAAGTTGGGAGGTTGGAGATCATCTTAATTTGGAAGATCTCCAATGGAGGAGGTCTCTAACGGTGCAGACACGCTTCTGCCCAACTTAGAGACGTTGTTGAAATAGAAGCTAATTATGAAAATTTAGTTTTGGGACAAGATCATCTGGACGTCCTAGTCCAGATGAAATCGTTCGATCTAAGGTGATAGCATCTGATCGGCGATGATATTGTCAAACGGTCAAAACAAACTCTAAAAATGGCACGAGAAAGGAGGAAATGGGTTAAACGACGATTTGGGAGCGGTTTTGGGGGTTGAATTTGAATTTGAATTATTACTAAGGTAATTGTAATTATTGCTAAGTTTTACTGCGCCAATTTTAGGGTGTTACATTTTGCCCCCTCTTTGGCAATTTTTTCAAAGAAAATGCGTTAAAGATGAGTTCTTCTCGAGCTACGAGAAAGCAAAAAAATATTCCCATTTTTAGACGATGATTCTTGGTCGAATCGTACGATAGCTTACTATGGTGCCCCCTCCATGTTTTTACCCAAATCGAACGTTTGAGGTAAAAACATGGAAAAGCAAAAATTTAAAATGTTGTTAAGTGTTTTTGAATAAAATTAAGAAAAATAGGGAAAAACCCTAATTCATTTTTACTTTTCATTTTCATTTTCTGGTTTCTTAGAGCTCTGCAAACAAAATGGTCGAGATAGCACACAGATCGACAGAGGTCCAACGCGGGCTACGGGTAAGGGTCTAAACTTAGTTTAGAGTGCTTTAATTTAGAATTTCATGCTTTTTAGATTAGATTTGATTGATTTTTGAGCATCACAAAAAATTTTGGGCTATCAACGTCATCGAGATGAAATCGTCTTGATTTCGCTGAAATCGTCTCGATATCGTTGATTTCATCCAAAGGCGAAATTGGTGATAGGGGGATGATTTCGTCTAATAAGGGACGATTCCCTCATGCGAAATCGAAGATGAAATTGCTCAAATTTGGGACGATATTGTCCAATAGTGGGTGATATCATCATTTGTGTGAAAGTGAACTTATTTTACTTGCATTTTTTTAATGATGAATGATTTTTATTAATGATTTTTATTGTTTTGCTATTTATGTTGCAAAGAGGATTACTAAAGATCCAAGAATGGAAATACGACGGACTAAGGGATGACTTGGCCACCCTGTCTTAGGTAGAGTGAGATCAACTGGCTCAGGTCAGCTTACAGCACGTGGTAGATATGCCACAAATGTCTACAGACATGGGGCTATTGACAGCCCTAGCAGAGAGGTGGTATCTGGGTTCTTCCTTTTTTCGGTTACTGATAGGGGAGATGACTCCCACACTAGAGGACGTATGGAGGATTTTTAGTATCCCCATACAAGGATGGTTGATCACTCCTATAGCCAATCAGGGCCACACTATGATGAGACTATGCAGAGATTCGATATTTGCCCTAGAGAAGGGCGGAGTGAACATCGAGTCTCTACACCAGATGCTTGGGGCATCCAGACTGACACAGGTTTTGGCTGGGGTAGTAGGTGATCTGCTGCTATGCCATCAGAGTGGATGTAGGCTACCATGGCTATTGATAGATGTGGTCTATGACATGAGAGACCATAGGTATAGGTTTGCTTGGGAGAGTTTTGTACTCTATCGGTTGTATAGGATCCTGCATGGGGTCGTATACAAGGGCGATCGATGTATGGTTATGACATCACTACTGTAGGTTTGGTGCTGGGAGCACATTATGGTGTGGAGGCCAGTAGGGCTCCCACTAACATGGATTAACAGGTAGAGACCTCGAGTTTTCTACTGGTGGCTCTAGAGAGGGTCACAGCAACGAGTAGATCTACCAGTGTCCTAGAGACTACTAGACGACCTTGTCTCCGATAAGATCACATGGAGGCCTTAGAGAGATCATCCAGGGTGGGTCGAGGATGGACAGGAGTTGGCTCATGTCAAGCGATTCTGCTAGTTGAGGATTGAGAGGGGAGAGGTGGAGCTCCACCGATACGACCGAGTTTTGAGGCAGTTCGGTCTACAGCAGGGGATCCCATCTATCAGAGACTACAAGTTTTCTTGGACTTTCTGGGATAACACTATAGTTAGCGGGGCTCTAGATATGCAATGATTTTGCAGTTAGGATGCAGATGATGCCCCCATTCAGCTAGTGGATGGGGACGACGCTAGGGTAGCCGATGGCTACAATGCCTGGTACACAGGCATCCACCTTCCTCGAATGACGAGGGCTCAGGGTTTGATTCACACAATTGTGCATTGGATGGGGAGGCAGCACCAGGCGACTATTGAGGTGACATAGGGTCATGGCAGGAGAGAGCAGAGGAGGCCACAGGCTTAGCAGAGGCCACAACAGTAGGAGAGGAGGTAGGAGAGGCCCCCTTCTCCATAGAGAGAGAGGCCACCATCACACGATAATGGCAAGGGTGTGGACATAGGAGAGAGTAGTGAGATGGATACTATCTAGGTGAATATTTCTCGTCTTTAGGTTGAGGTGCAGTCCTTGTAGGATGAGGCTGCATGACATCGAGAGGAGGCCACACATCTCAGAGATGAGGTCGCACGCCTTAAAGCACGGAGCGGAGGGGCGAGCACTCATGACTTAGCATGGGATTTTGCCCAGATCACATTCTATCAGACACTATACCACCATATGGTACCAGAGGGGCAGAGATTACCGCTGCTAGCCCATATTGTAGAGCCTGTCATGATGAGGTCATCGAGGACATCATCATGATCAGATTCTAGGACTCATAGCACCACACGGACTATGATGGGGCCACCTCGTCCACCTCAGGGTGGGGGTGGAGATGAGGCAGAGAGCTCGAGGGGTTCTCGAGGCTAGCTGCTATAGATTGCTTATTATTATTGTTGATAGAGGATTGAGTATGTCGAGGTACAGATTATGGCATACCAATCTAGTTTTGATATGATGTAGATATTGTTGATATATATATATATATATATATATATATATATATATATATATATATATATATATATAAATGAGATATTTTTGATCATATGACTTGTCTTATGTATGATGGGTTAATGTTTTGGTGTGATTGATTTGATGATTCATGTAATTATGTTGTTTGGAAATATTATGGTTTGAATGTCATGCTTTAAAAAATTTAAATGAAATAATCTGATGTAAACAAATTGGTTGTTTGTGATGAGATTTGATAAAAAAATAAAATAAAAGGGACTTCTAACAATAATTTCAAAGGATATTGTCACTGTTATAGACCATTTCATGGAGTCGCTGCTCACTCGGTCGTCAAGCTAATCCCAGTATAGAAATATTGTTAAAAGTAAAAAAAAAGTGCTTAAGAGACTGTCTTAAGACTTTGTTGTGATGATGCAAATGATGATGATGATTTGATGATTTGTTTTCAGATTTTCATAAAAATATTATGCATGAAATATTTTAAAGAGGATTTTTGCTAGGCATAAATTCCTAAGTGTGATAAAATTTTGAATAATTCCTTAGAAATTATACCATGGTTGCAATATTGAATTTGAACATAATGACATGAAATAGAATAAGTTGCATTATGTTTGAAAGGATGATTGTGAAACATAGTGATTTAAGTCATATGGTTTTTATGATTTGGAATAATGGTAAAATAAAATTAAAACAATGGTTTGCGCTAGGCATAGAATATTTAGGTATAGACTTATACCATCATTGTGAAATCCAAAAGAAGAAAATAAATAGTTTTATTGCATGGTTGGTTTTTTAATTTTTTTTGAGAATAAACAAAAAATATGAAGATGAGGCCTTGTGCTAGGCATAAAATTCCACTTTTGGTTTTGGAACTATACCATCGTCGTAAAAATCAAAAGTTATATGTAACTTTATTGCATATTTTTGAAAATGATTTTGATTTGTTGGTAATACATATGGTTGTCTTTTATACTAAACAATTGTTCCCAAAGAAGAAAATGAAATTATTCCAGATAATTTGCAAAAATATTTCAAAGTATCTTAAATACAAAAGTTAGATTTATAAGGAATCCCATGTGCATTTGTGAGTTCATTTTCAATCTTGATTTATCATAATGATACACAAAATCTCTCAAATACAAATGTGTGTGCGATTGTATTGTTCATTTAGCCAGTTTGAGCAAGATACTATGATACAAGTGATTTAAATTAACCAAATAAGTGTTCATTAACCATGATTTAAATGCATATAACCATACCAGACTACTATGTAAGTCGGTTTATCAAGAGATAGCTAATCCATAAGCAGACATAGGTCTATACAAAAGAAGATCGCTAATGTGACAAACATATCACCACGCTAGGAGTTACCCAAGGCCAAGTGGGTTGGGCACAAACCACCTGTTATGGGGCTTACCTCACAGTTTTCGAATAATTGAGAATTCCAAGGATTCAAGCTCATCAACCCTTCTTTTCTTTTCAAAGGGTAGGGAAAGGGATTTTATTGCTTTTGCTTTTGCTTTCTTTTTTTCTTTTGCTTTCTTCCTTTTTTGTATTTTTGTGCTTGATACTGAGATAATGCTGAAATATTGCTGTGATGATATAAAATAACTTTTTTCTGTTTCTCTCTTTTATTTTTTATTATTTTTTTTTTATACTAGGGATACTTGCTTGGATTAGCTGTAGAGCAAGGGATTTTTATTCCGGGTAGGGGTGAGCTTGTCCTTTTGCCAATTCTCAAAGATTCTAGACCATGTGCATGATAGGATAGCAGGGGAAACTTTTCATTCAAGAAACCACTTCTACTATGTAGCATAGCATGGATATTACAAATATAATCATTTTACTGTTAAAGGATATGCTTGGCTTAAGTAAATAACAAGATCAATTCTCTATGCTCAAACTTTATTTAATTGAATTTTGTGGACTTTGATATAAGAGAGATTAGTAATCATACCAAATAAATCAAGATATTTATTCATGTGAATGTGAAAGTGTGGGATTCCAAATAAATGCTAATTTATCCAAAATAATTTGAAAATATAACTGCAATATTGCACAAATTGAGAAGTACAAAAATAAAAGATGTTTTTGAAGATTTTGATGATTTTGAATGTTTTTAATGTTTTTATAAATTGAAAGAAATACAAGATAGTTATTTTTTGAAATATTTAATTAAATATATACAATGATGAAATGACCAATTTTTACACATAGTAACGTTTAATATGCATAATTTTCATAGGTTCTTTAAGGTCTTTACCATCTAAGGTAGATAATTTGTATGCTCCCAATTCAAATTTAGCAGTGATAATATATGGTCCAAGCTAGTTGGGCTCAAATTTACCTTTAAGATCTTTAGTTGCATTAGTATTATTTTGATTTTCTTTTAAAACAAGGTCACCGACCTCAAAGGATCAATGACGAACTTTCTTAGCATATGATCTTTTAAGCTTGTTTTGGTAGGCACGAAGTATTCTTTTGATTTTCTTTTAAGCTTGTCATCTAGGAGCTCCAGCTGACTGAGTCTGTCAGCTCGATATTATATCTCCTACTTTGGTATCTTGAAGTAGTAGAGCCAAAGAAGGAACTTCAAATTCAAAGGGAAAAGCAGCTTCAGTGCCATAAACCAAAGCAAAAGGTGAAGTTCCAGTGGGGGTTCGAACGCTAGTTCGATAAGCCCACAAAGCTGGATATAATTGAATGTGCCAATCGCAGCCAAATTTATTGACCAATATTTTGGGAATTTTGATTAAGGTTTTGTTTGAAGCTTCTGCTTGGCCATTACCCTGATGATAATAGGGAGTGGACCAACGATGTTGAATCTTAAATTTTTTACATATTTTCTTAACATCTTTATTTTTGAAATAAGTTCCATTGTCTGAGATGATATTTGCAGGAATTCTAAACCTACAAATGATTTGATTAAAAATAAATTTAGAGACTTGTGTTCTAGTGTAGAAATCTAAAGGCATAGCTTCAACCCACTTCATGAAATACTCAGTTGCGGTTATGATGAATTTGTGTCCATCAGATGACACAGGATTAATTTTGCCAATAATATCTAAGCCCCATTTTGAAAAGGGCCAAGGAGATGAAATAGCCTACAGTTCTTGTGTAGGGGCATGGACAAGGTCAGCATGTTTTTGGCACTTATCACAATGGCACACATAATCATGTGCATCATTCTCCATGGTAGGCCAAAAGTATCCTATCCTAAGGAGATTTTTAGCAATGACACTACAACTGAAGTGTCCTCCATAAGATCCATCACGGGCTTCACTCAAAGTTGATCTAGATTCTTCTAAATTTAAACATCTCAATAGGATACCTTCAAAATATCTCCTATATAAAGTAATGCCAATTATTATGAATCAACTTGCTCGTCTACATAATAATTGACGCTGGTTTTTATTATAATTGGCAAGGAAAGTCCCATTTTGAATAAAATCAAATATATCCATATACCAAGGTTCAAGAGTAGTTTCATTGATTAGAAACACATCCAAATGTTCTAAGAATGACTTATTTTAAGTGGGTTCCTAGAGTCGATGAATAATTATAGTGGCATATTCGTCATCTAACTCCAAGGGCAGAATAGATGCAGCTGCGGCCATAGCATCAATTGCACGATTTCTAGTTCGAGGAATAGCTTCCAAGGTAACTTGATCAAATAGAAACATTAATTGTAAAACATAGGCTTTATATGGGCATAGTTTATCATCTCTGGTTTGATAAACTTCATTAATTTGGTTTATAACAAGTTGAGAATCACCAAAAACTAGCAGATGTTTAATTTTTAATGCCAAGGCAGCTCGTAATCTAAGGATTAGAGCTTCATATTCAACAATATTATTAGTGCAAGCAAATGTTAATTTAAAGGACAAAGGTATAATATGTTTTTGTGGAGATATTAAAATAATACCTGCACCAGCCCCACTCATGCATCGAGCTCCATCAAAGTATAAGGACCATTTTTCAACATGGTCTACCTCTAATTGAAGGCATTCATCAAGAAACTCAATGATGAGGGGATGGGTATACTCTAAGGGTGCAACAGCTAATTGGTCTGCTATGATTTGACCCTTAACAAACTTCTATCCTATAAACATGAGGTCAAACTCGCTTAGAGCAAGAACCCACTTTGTCGTGCGACCCGATAAATAAGGTCAACTAATGAGATATCGCAAGGGATCATATTTAGCAATGACATAAGTTTTTTGACTAAGCATATAATGGCATAATTTATGCATAGAAAATATGACTGCTAGACATAGTTTTTCTAATGTTGTGTAGCGGGTTTCATAACTGATTAAAGTTTGGCTAATATAATAATTAGCATGTTCTCTTTTCTCATCATCAAGTTGAGCTAACATAGCTCCTAAAGCAAAATCTAAAGCTGAAATATACAAGATAAATGGGCGATCAAGTCTAGCTGGTGAAAGCACAGGTGGGTTAAGGAGGTATTGTGTAATACATTCAAAAGCTTCCTTACATTCGTCGTCCCAATTAAAAGGGACATCCTTCTTAAGGAGCTTAAGAAAGGGACCAGTTTTGTCTGCCAGCTTATCGATGAAGCGAAGGATAGCTTGAAGCTTACCTTGTAAACTTCGTAACTCAGATATATTGGTAGGTGTGGGCATATCAGTGATAGCTGCAATCTTAAGAGGGTCAATTTTGATGCCACGTAAAGAAAATAAAACCCCTAATAGTTTACCGGATTTGACTCCAAATATGCATTTGGCTAGATTTAATCGAATAAGGTATTCTCTTAAGTGATTAAAAACTTTTCTCAAATCATCTAAATTATCGTCTTCATTAATAGAGTGAGCTATAATATCATCTACATAATCATGTAGGATATCATGCATCATATCATGAAAAATATAATTCATAGCTTGTTGATAGGTTGCACCTGCATTCTTTAAACCGAATGGCATCACTTTCCAACAAAAGGTACCCCAAGGGGTAATAAATACTGTTTTAGCCTGATCTTCAGGAGCTATCCTGATCTGATTATAGCCATAGAATCCATCCATTAGGGAAATCATCCCACTCCCAGCAGTAAAGTCAATGATTTGATCCATGTTTGGAAGAGGAAAATCATCTTTAGGGCATGCAGCATTAATATCTCTAAAGTCTATGCAAACCCTAACTTTGGTAGCTTCTTTCTTGGTGACTGGAACTACATTCGAGATCCATTCAGCATAATCAATAGCTTGTATAAAAACAACATTCAAGAGTTTTTCTAACTCCCCTTTGACTAGCAAGGCCACTTTGGGATGCATTTTTCTAAGTTTCTTTTTAACAGGTTTAGCATCCAGATGGACTACTAGATGATGCATGACTACAGAAGGGTATAAACTTGGCATATCTTCATATGTCCAAGCGAATACATCTTCATATTCTTTAAGAAATGCAATGTATTGCTCTTGTTTTTCTTGACTTAATTCTGACCCAATATTGATTATGTGAGGATTATCCTCAGTTCCAATGTTAACTTTAATGACGTTTTCTACTTCCATGTGTAGATCTCTTTCAAAATTGGGTGGGGTGGGTGAGACGCCCAATTCTTGTAATTATTTTAAGGTTAATTTAGATAATTCTTCTTGAATAGTGGCCTCAAGCTGGGCTATAGTAGGTATAGAACCATCAAAATAAAAACCATTTTGTTGTTGTACTTAGTATGGCACTGAGAGGGGGGTGAATCAGTGTGGCATTCCAAAACATGAATTAACAGCTCTAAAAACCACAACAATTAAAACTTATAAACAAATATAATAAGTACAACAAGAGAACATCACACAACATAGATTTTTAATGAGGTTCACCAAAATGGCTACTCCTCAAAAAGAACGGCTGCTTGGACTACCATCCAAATCCAGCCTCTTGCAAAGCACCAACTTTACAATTTGTTTACCAGCACCAACTGGAAGGAGCACCAACCCCTTATTTATCTGCACCAACAGAAAGGAGCACCAACCCCTAATTTTCCAGCACCAACTGGACTTCAATTTTGAATGAAAATGTTTGACAAATACCTTTGTTATTGCAAGACTCTAACTGATCTACTTCACCTTTGCAATCTCTGCACACTCTGCTCTTTCTTGCGCAATCTCTTCACACAATCTGTTGCACTGCTACAGCCAAACTTTGCAATCAACTTTGCCCTTTGCGCTCTCTGCACATTCTGCTTTCTCTGCTCACACGCTTCGCACACTCTGTGTCGTTCCACACTCTGCTCTCTGTGCGCATTCACATAACGACACAACTAGCTTTATGCACTTCGCTATCATCTCGCCGATTCTATGCTATCTATGCTTTTACGGTCGCATCTCGCACTTCAACATTCACCCGATGGATGCCTAAATCTCCAAATAGCCCCGCTTATATACTTGAGATTTTGAGATGAAAACCCTAATAGTAGTCGGCTGATTATGCAAATGCAAACCCTAATCTTGGTCGGCTGCAAACCCTAAACATGGTCGGTTGCAAACCCTAAATGTGGTCAATTGCAAACCCTAAAATCCTGCATTGAATGACTTTTGAACTGCCTATCCACTGCATTATTAGATCTAACTGCCTGAGTTGACAACAATGACAAAACTCTTGCAACACCTTGCTCAACAATCTCCCCCTTTGGAATTGTTGGCAACACCTGTGTACATTCCTGTAACTCTTCTCCCCCTTTGTCAATAATACCAAAGGGTTGCTGCAGACTCCCCCTGAGTCCATACACACCATTCTCAGAACCACATTGAAATAGTTAGCAAAAATCATGGATATGATCAATAAGATGAACAAATGCACAAATGCCCCCCTCGAGAATTTGATCCCAATGGCTAGTCAAATTTTAGACTATTCTTGGGAATATGTGGCCACTTCAATTCACGTCGTCTTCTGAGCCTCAACCCTCTGTTGCTCTGCAATCTCAAACTTGTCCACTGATTTTAGTGAAAGCATACACTGATCGTTTAACTATCCAACTTTTTGCTCTGTAATGCAAACAACATCTGCATATACATCTTGAATATTCTCAACAGACTTGAACCTACTGACAGCTGTTTGTCTTTCTCTGCAGTGAGAATCCAGCAGACTACCTCAATTCTTTATAAAAGCACCTCAAACATTCATCACCAGGCTGGAAATCATCTGGCTGCACATTATAAACTTTTTCTTCAATCTTCCCATTCAACATGCTGATTTCACTTCTATCAACAGAATTGACAAGTGACTCACATCTGTACCAATTTTTGTCCAGCACTGCAATTTTACTGCCAACTCTTACTTTCAACTGTGCATGTCGAAAGAAGACATTTTGTCAAACACTTTATGGCCAACCGTAGTGCACCTTACTCAGCCTCAAACTTCTTATCCTTGAATTGGCATTATATTAAAAGTTAAAACAAAACTATCTGTGAATTAAATATATTCACCAAGGTGTAATGAAAGATCTGACAATCTTCACATCAAGCATCGAACAAAAACATGCTGCTATTATCGAAACACAAATACGCAGCTGGGGCAAGCATTCTTTCAATAAACAAAAACAATCTGAACTGTTATAATCCATAGCTATAATCAGTGGCAGTAAGAACCATCAACAAAACAACAATGACATAAGCAATACTACCAATGGTGAAGATTCTCAATGCAAACACTACCCTTCACGGCACTTCCACACACAACTAAATGAACAGCCAACACACTTGACAATTATACCACAAAAGCCCAACTGCTGGTCTTTCATCCTCAGATACCTAGACAAATATACAGAAGCATTAAAATAAAACCTTTTTCAAAATGCTCCCCCTGAGGATGTGTTACCTGGAGTTGCTTAGTGCAGTAGAAGAGCAGTCTCCTTTAGTTCAAGGAGACACGATTTCCTCTCTTCTTTCTTTCTCCAGACTTTCTTGACCTCGGGCTTGGATTTTTCACCTGCGTCCCTATTTTGCATCATTGCATGAACTTGAATATCTCTCTGGTGTGGTTGTCTCTTATGCATCCATGATGAATGATTATTTTCCTTTCTTCTATGAACCTGATTTATTTCCTGTCTGTGTTGTGTTCTTTGCGTCTTATGAAATCTACTGTTTTGCCTTAGATTTGATACATAAGCGCTTGGACAAAACCTTGCTATGTGCCCATGACCATTGCATTGAAAACATTGTACAAAGTGTTCACTCAGATATGCAGATGTATTTCGACCAACATAACTCTTTGATTTATTATTTAATCCACAATAAGTTGCCTTGTGACCATACCGGTTACATCCGAAACAATAGCCATTAAAAGTGTTAGTATGAAAAAAGTGAGAGTGGTAGAACCTCTTTTGTTGTGGCTGCTTTTCTGTAAATCTCCTTTGATATTTTCTTTCTTTTGAAGATACAGCTTTAACCTTTTCTTGCTCGGACCCTTCAACAGTGAACTTCTTCTTCTCTACAGAATTGGAAGATACAGGTTGTTCAGCTTCATATCCAAGACCATGCTTAATCGTGGAGCTTCTCTGATGACTTATCATTTTATCTAGCAATTATGTGCTCTTCTCGAATTTAAGATTTGTATTGGCCTCTTCTAGTTGTTTCTTCAATGAAACAATCTCTTCTTCTTGTTTGCGGCAAATAATCTCTTTCTCATTGATCTCGCGACTTGAGAGTTTCCTCAATCCTTTTAGACTCTTCTACTTGCAGACTTTAGATTACTAACTACTTTGTTAGAATCCTCTTCATGTTTGTTACACACATTGACTTTATCATTCAACTTGTGACTTCAAGTCTTCTTCTATTTTCTTGGCCTGTTGGAATTGTAAGAACAGATTTTCAATCTCATCCCCATATTCTTCCAATTTCTTGGACAATCTTTTGTTCTTTTTCTTTTCTATACTAAACTCTTCAAGAGCAGAGATCAACTCACCTTCCCAGTCTACTTCAGCATTGAGGTTTTTATTATCTGCTTCAGTGTTCACCCCTTCTGCCTTTTCTGGTTCAATTTCCTCTACCACAGAAACTGAAACTGGCTGAGATGTCCTTTTGAAGGAGGTTCTATTCTTCTTACTTGGAGCTGTAATTTGATCTTCATTCCAATTTGCTTTTGCATTCATTTCTTCTTTATTACATTCCTGTTCTGATTCTATTTCTTCTTCATCTTCACTGCTACTAAACCCATAACACTGACGTTCATTATGCCGAAGTTGATCAAAACATTCTGAACCTTGAGAACCTGCATTATGACCGAGTTGACTCTTGGCCTTTTCTCCATTGTTTGATTCATCTCTTGAATCTACAAAAATAATGAATTTATCTTTATTTTCTTTTATGACCCCGTGTGATCTTTTCTTCTTGTGTCTCATGGTTCCATTCTTGCCTTTCTTTGCCATTAGAGTATTAATCCAAGATCAACCCTAGCTGATTTAGCCTTTAAAGGGAACTTGGCTCTGATACCAATTGTTGTACTTAGTATGGCACTGAGAGGGGGGGTGAATCAGTGTGGCATTCCAAAACATGAATTAACAGCTCTAAAAACCACAACAATTAAAACTTATAAACAAATATAATAAGTACAGCAAGAGAACATCACACAACATAGATTTTTAACGAGGTTCACCAAAATGGCTACTCCTCAAAAATAACGGCTGCTTGGACTACCATCCAAATCCAACCTCTTGCAAAGCACCAACTTTACAATTTGTTTACCAACACCAACTGGAAGGAGCACCAACCCCTTATTTATCTGCACCAATAGAAAGGAGCACCAACCCCTAATTTGCCAGCACCAACTGGACTTCAATTTTGAATGAAAATGTTTGACAAATACCTTTGTTATTGCAAGACTCTAACTGATCTACTTCACCTTTGCAATCTCCGCACACTCTGCTCTTTCTTGCGCAATCTCTTCACATAATCTGCTGCACTGCTACAACCAAACTTTGCAATCAACTTTGCCCTTTGCGCTCTCTGCACATTCTGCTTTCTCTGCTCACACGCTTCGCACACTCTATGTCGTTCCACACTCTGCTCTCTGTGTGCATTCACAAGGCCCAGCTCACATTATGCACTTCGCTATCATCTCGTCGATTCTATGCTATCTACGCTTTTACGACCGCATCTCGCACTTCAACATTCACCCGATGGATGCCTAAATCTCCAAACAGCCCCGCTTATATACTTGAGATTTTGAGATGAAAACCCTAATAGTAGTCGATTGATTATGCAAATGCAAACCCTAATCTTGGTCGGTTGCAAACCCTAAACATGGTCAGTTGCAAACCCTAAATGTGGTCAATTGCAAACCCTAAAATCTGTCAGCCTGCATTGAATGACTTCTGAACTGCCCGTCCACTGCATTATTAGATCTAACTGCCTGAGTTGACAACAATGACAAAACTCTTGCAACACCTTGCTCAACAATCTCCCCCTTTGGAATTGTTGGCAACACCTGTGTACATTCCTGTAACTCTTCTCCCCCTTTGTCAATAATACCAAAGGGTTGTTGCAGACTCCCCCTGAGTCCATACACACCATTCTCAGAACCACATTGAAATAGTTAGCAAAAATCATGGATATGATCAATAAGATGAACAAATGCACAAATGCCCCCCCTTGAGAATTTGATCCCAATGGCTAGTCAAATTTTAGACTATTCTTGGGAATATGTGGCCACTTCAATTCACGCTGTCTTCTGAGCCTCAACCCTCTGTTGCTCTGCAATCTCAAACTTGTCCACTGATTTTAGTGAAAGCATACACTGATCGTTTAACTATCCAACTTTTTGCTCTGTAATGCAAACAACATCTGCATATACATCTTGAATATTCTCAACAGACTTGAACCTACTGACATCTGTTTGTCTTTCTCTACAGTGAGAATCCAACAGACTACCTCAATTCTTTATAAAAGCACCTCAAACATTCATCACCAGGCTGGAAATCATCTGGCTGCACATTATAAACTTTTTCTTCAATCTTCCCATTCAACATGCTGATTTCACTTCTATCAACAGAATTGACAAGTGACTCACATCTGTACCAATTTTTGTCCAGCACTGCAATTTTACTGCCAACTCTTACTTTCAACTGTGCATGTCGAAAGAAGACATTTTGTCAAACACTTTATGGCCAACCGTAGTGCACCTTACTCAGCCTCAAACTTCTTATCCTTGAATTGGCATTATATTAAAAGTTAAAACAAAACTGTCTGTGAATTAAATATATTCACCAAGGTGTAATGAAAGATCTGACAATCTTCACATCAAGCATCGAACAAAAACATGTTGCTATTATCAAAACACAAATACGCAGCTGGGGCAAGCATTCTTTCAATAAACAAAAACAATCTAAACTGTTATAATCCATAGCTATAATCAGTGGCAGTAAGAACCATCAACAAAACAACAATGACATAAGCAATACTACCAATGGTGAAGATTCTCAATGCAAACACTACCCTTCACGACACTTCCACACACAACTAAATGAACAGCCAACACACTTGACAATTATACCACAAAAGCCCAACTGCTGGTCTTTCATCCTCAGATACCCAGACAAATATACAGAAGCATTAAAATAAAACCTTTTTCAAAATGCTCCCCCTGAGGATGTGTTACCTGGAGTTGCTTAGTGCAGTAGAAGAGCAGTCTCCTTTAGTTCAAGGAGACACGATTTCCTCTCTTCTTTCTTTCTCCAGACTTTCTTGACCTCGGGCTTGGATTTTTCACCTGCGTCCCTATTTTGCATCATTGCATGAACTTGAATATCTCTCTGGTGTGGTTGTCTCTTATGCATCCATGATGAATGATTATTTTCCTTTCTTCTATGAACCTGATTTATTTCCTGTCTGTGTTGTGTTCTTTGCGTCTTATGAAATCTACTGTTTTGCCTTAGATTTGATACATAAGCGCTTGGACAAAACCTTGCTATGTGCCCATGACCATTGCATTGAAAACATTGTACAAAGTGTTCACTCAGATATGCAGATGTATTTCGACCAGCATAACTCTTTGATTTATTATTTAATCCACAATAAGTTGCCTTGTGACCATACTGGTTACATCTGAAACAATAGCCATTAAAAGTGTTAGTATGAAAAAAGTGAGAGTGGTAGAACCTCTTTTGTTGTGGCTGCTTTGCTATAAATCTCCTTTGATATTTTCTTTCTTTTGAAGATACAGCTTTAACCTTTTCTTGCTCGGACCCTTCAACAGTGAACTTCTTCTTCTCTGCAGAATTGGAAGATACAGGTTGTTCAGCTTCATATCCAAGACCATGCTTAATCGTGGAGCTTCTCTGATGACTTATCATTTTATCTAGCAATTCTATGCTCTTCTCGAATTTAAGATTTGTATTGGCCTCTTCTAGTTGTTTCTTCAAAGAAAAAATCTCTTCTACTACCATCCAAATCCAGCCTCTTGCAAAGCACCAAATTTACAATTTGTTTACCAGCACCAACTGGAAGGAGCACCAATTTGTATTGGCCTCTTCTAGTTGTTTCTTCAAAGAAACAATCTCTTCTACTACCATCCAAATCCAGCCTCTTGCAAAGCACCAACTTTACAATTTGTTTACCAGCACCAACTGGAAGGAGCACCAACCTCTTATTTATCTGCACCAACAGAAAGGAGCACCAACCCCTAATTTTCCAGCACCAACTGGACTTCAATTTTGAATGAAAATGTTTGACAAATACCTTTTTTATTGCAAGACTCTAACTGATCTACTTCACCTTTGGAATCTCTGCACACTCTGCTCTTTCTTGCGCAATCTCTTCACACAATCTGCTGCACTGCTATAGCCAAACTTTGCAATCAACTTTTCCCTTTACGCTCTCTGCACATTCTTCTTTCTTTGCTCACATGCTTCGCACACTCTATGTCATTCCACACTCTACTCTCTGTGCACATTCACAATCGCACTTCGAACAACTCGACACAACTAGCTCACATTATGCACTTCACTATCATCTCACCGATTCTATGCTATATGCGCTTTTACGGCCGCATCTCGCACTTCAACATTCACTCGATGGATGCCTAAATATCCAAATAGCCCCGCTTATATACTTGAGATTTTGAGATGAAAACCCTAATAGTAGTCGGCTGATTATGCAAATGCAAACCCTAATCTTGGTCGGCTACAAACCCTAAACATGGTCAATTGCAAACCCTAAAATCTGTCAGCCTGCATTGAATGACTTCTGAACTGCCTGTCCACTACATTATTAGATCTAACTGCGTGAGTTGACAACAATGACAAAACTCTTGCAACACCTTGCTCAACATTTGTAACATTTCATCAACGGAGACATCGTGGAAGATATCTCCTTCCAACTTATCATCGGATTCAGTAATCATTTTAGGATAAGCTATGGATAGCATATTACATGTAAATGGCTGATTTTTTAGAGGCAAATCATCACGCCTATCCAAATAATCTTGATAACATATGAGTTGATCATCATCTTCAAAATGGAAGGGTTGACCCTTACTAGGAATAGACCCACACCACATTGGGCGGGCCATGGTTCTACCTCGAAAAGTTCTTTCATACCATTTTGGAAAGGTCCCAAGCCTTTCCTTTTATATCCCATTTTAAGCATTATAAATTTAGCTTTAATATACTCATTAGTAAAATAACATAGAGCATATCCATCATGATGAGTTTTTATGTTCCTGGGTATTCTTCCCCAGTCATATCCCTTATAAATGAAGGTACAACTCCCGACTTGGTAAGTACTTCCCATAGGTTGTGGGAGGCCCAAAGTACAAGGACATGGCAGCAAATTACTTAAGATAATGGAATTTTGCATAGAAGCATTTTTTTTTTATATGAGAATTTTAGATAAATCAGGTAAGAGTTCATCAGAAAGAGCATAATATGTAGAAGGATCATTCCCTATATCTTTATATGCGGAAGGTATGATATATGTAGATAATTTGGAGGTGTTAATAGATGGGTCTATAGGTTTTGAAATTATAGGGATGGAACATGAAGGATTGGTTGTGGATTGAAGATATTTTTGAGGTTCTAGAGTGGTTTGTTTAGAATATTTTTGATCTATATATGAGGGTGAAATTAATGGAGGATAAATAGGTGAAGCTATGGGTGTGCGTTTCATAGTTTTAGATGAAATATAAGAATTAGGATGTGTGTATGATAGAGCAGGGAAAAATTGAACTCCAACATGTTCTACCAAAGCACACATATCAAAGGGTCTAGGATCACCATGGATAGTGACCAACTGATTTTTAAATTCAAATTTAACACATTGGTGTAAAGTTGATGGGACAACCCGCATTGCATTGATCCAAGGATGACCCAAGAGTATATTGTATGATGTGGGGCAATGTACAATAAACATGGTCGTATCTAAGGTTCTTGGACCAACTTGCAATGGGATAGTAATAACTCCACATGTTTCTTGTGTTTCGTCATTGAAATCTTTTATGATCATGTCAGTTTTCTTCATTTCATCACTTCTAAAGCCAAATCTTTGGTAGAAATCAAAAGTGCAAATATTTAGAGATGAACCATTATCAATCAAGACCCTTTTAACGGCTACATCTCCAATTAGGGCAGTAATATATAAGGGGTTATCCTTATGTAAACTATGTTGCGATATATCTTTATCTTGAAAGTCGATACAATCAACTTCTCTAGTGATGATAGTATTGGTCATGGCTTCAGGTTGAATGTTTTGTGGTACCATCATTTGGCTTAATGTAAGCATCAATTCATCTCTATGTGTAGGAGAATATCTTAATAAATCCAAAAGAGAAATTTTGGCTATAGTATTGGATAATTGCTCATTAATATTGTAAGGAGGTTTAGGTTGAACATTAGGAGCATGATTCCCTTTATTGGGATTTCTCAAAACAAATGGAGTTGATCCATCATTATGATTTGGTTCTTGTTGAGAATTTTGAGCCTGTTGTCTGGTAACGACTCCGATGGTACCTACAATGTTATATTGAGAATGTTGAATAGGTCTTGGTCTAGCATTTATAGCTTGTTCATTAGAAAGGAACTGATTAGAAGAGGTTCGAGTAGTAACTCTTCTAGGAAATGGTTCTTCCGGAACCATAGCATCCGTGATAGGTTGAATAGGATCTGATTCATTTTTAGAACTATTCGATTGGTTTGAGGTGATGTCTATTTCACTTTCAATATCGGATTCTACATCACTGAGATCCGGAATTTGAATATTATGTAGAGGCCTGGTCGTGACCATGGATAAAGTTGTGTCAAATTTTTGTAAATCATGATTGGGTAAATGTCTGCTAATAGTTCCCACATATCGGGTAGGAGGAGGGACATTATGATGCTCAATTTTATTGTCCACCTCTTTACCATGTCTTGGTAAAGGATGTTGAAATATGTCTAATGATTGATTAGCATTTTGATTTTTATTTTGGGGAATGTTCTTTTGAGCATTATTAGGAGCATTTTGTTTAGGTTGGAAGGCTTGCACCTCCATCTCATTATTATCAATCAGATATTGTATTTTATGTTTTAACCTTTTACAAGAGTTGGTAGAGTGTCTAGGTCCTCTATGGAAATCACAGTGTAAATCAGCTCTGTATCCGGGTATGGTTGGATCAGGTTCTTGGATAGCTGGTAATTAGATCAAGCCTCTTTCGAGTAATTGGGGTAAAATAGTTGATAATGGTTGGTTCAATCTAGTAAACTCTCGAGGAGGTTTATCAGGAGGTTTCAATATAAATTTTTATGTTGTCTTCATTGTATTGATATTAACAACATTTCTGCTATCAGTGACTCTGTCACCCACAACTTGTTTGTTTTTATATTGATTTCTGGATGTTTTCTCATCATCTTTCTTTTTGAGTTGACCTCTTCTAATGAGAGCATCTTCTACTCTTCGGGCTATGTCTATAGCTTGATCGAAGGTAGTTAAGGTAGCAGTTGATAACTCATAAGATATTTGTTCTTGCAAATTATTAATAAAAATGTCCAACATTTCCCTATAAGGTAGCACAAAGTGCAGTTTTCTTGTCAACTGCCTCCATCTAGCTAAGAAATCAGCAAAACATTCATATTTGTCTTGTTTTAAGTTGTACAAATATTTAATGGTTACATGCCTCTTGATGTAGGCACTAAATTGATGGACAAAAGACTCAGTTGTTTCTTCAAAATTTCTCAAAGAATGAATGGGCAATTGATAGTACCACTCTAATGCCATTCCTCCTAAACTTTTCGGGAACATTTTTAGTAATAGCAAGTCATCATGTGATATATCATGACATGCTATCCTAAATATGCAAAGATGCTCTATGGGATCTTCGGTTCCTTTATATATAGGCAGAACGGGCATGGGAAAGTGTTTAGGGTACGGTTGTGCTACAACTATGGGATCCAAAGGCTGACTACATATCTCTTGATAATTGTACGAGGGACGGTAGGGATCTATCTGGTCCATGCGCAAAGCTAACTGTTTCACCATGGCTTCTAGATTACTGGTTTGCCCACCATATTGGTTTGGTAGGGTATTAATATGGGATTGGTGAACATATGATGGAGGGACTTGAAGATTAGATGCTATGTTGCTATTGTATAAATTGTTAGTAGGAAGGGTGTTATGAAGAAGTCTTGAAGTTGTATTGTGTTGTATCCCAGATTGTTGAAAATTGGTGTTTGGCTTCATTTTAGGTTTTTGTCGATTTGAAGCATATTGATCAATAGTTTGGCGAAATAAAGCATTGAATGAAGGTTTATTTTGTGTGGGAATAATTTTAGGCTCAATAACAGGTTCCTTAGGAGGTTGGGTAACCTGTTATTTTTGCATGTTCTGAATCATAGTGGCCATATCCGTATTGGATGGTCCAGCTTTATCACTTTCTTGATAAATAAAAGACAAAGGATTAGTGTGCACATTAAACACATGTTCCATGGCTGCTTGAGTATCACTAATTTGTCCTTTATCAATACGAGCTGCCATATTAAGAGCACCAATGTTATTATTGAAAAATTTCCAGAAATGATCTAAGTTATCAAAAGTGATAGTTCCATCTGGAGCTATTCTAGGGGATGAGTATCCTTCCTCTTTAATATTTTCTTGTTGTTCATCATCTTCAATCAGGTCATCTTCTGGTTGTTCTAGAGTTTCTCCTTTTGGAATTGGATCCTCAGGAAGAACATTTGGGTTTTTTGTTTTGTCTCCTAACCAATCCTCTTCTTCTTCTTCAGTTTTTTTACCATTCCTAAGTATAGGCATTGTGCTTAAACTTAGATTTTAACAAATATATATATATATATATATATATATATATATATGCAACAAGCTTAAGAGGTATATATTTTAATTATATACCTACTATAATATTTAAAGTAAAATGTTTTTGGTTTTTGTTATGTTTTGGTTTTATAACAATATTATAAGGATAACAAACAACATGCAAATGCAAGAAATAATGATAATGAAAGCAATGATCTAGTTTTCTATAAAAAATTTATAAATATCATTAATGGGCTCAAGTTCTTTAGGAGTCATGAAATTTTCTTCTTCAAATTGAAAATTTTCTTTCAAGAATTTGACAAAAAGTGCTATAGTGATATTATCTATTTCAGACTCTGGTAGGTAGAAGTAAAGCTCATGGCAATACTCTCGATATAACATAGCTCTAGGAACTCTATTCCATATTTACCTATCCGTAAGAATGACCTCTTGGTCTTCTACATGACCTAGGAATTGGTGTATAATAGTTGTGTTCTCGAGGTATTCCTCGAAGGTGAACAATTCTGAAGACACAAGAGCTCTCCTATAAGCTAACCATCTATGGCAAGCTCTCTGAAGTTCATGATAAAATATGAGTTGATGAGGATCCAGGATTCTATCTAGGACAAGCCTCTTGATTTGTTTAAGTTCTGTTGACCTAGATGAAATGACACCTAGTCTCCTATAAAGTTCGTCCCACAAAAGTTGGTTTCTATTTGTTTCAGGCACACTAAGCACAGAATTGATTTCTATTGTTCCTAATTGGTTTTCAACATTTATAGTAATTGCTAGTCTTTTCTTAGGAGCTACCATCTAAACATGATATGCAACTTAGTAGTTCTCTAATTATTTTAAATGCATCTATGTTTTTGTTTTCATTTTCAAAAGGTTTTATTTTCACGTCGGGTTCACCAAAATGTATCGTTCCAAATTTTTTGCACCCTTACCTTCAAGCTAAAGGATTCATGCCCGAAAGGGGTATGTGGGAAGGATGGGACAATACCTTAGAATAAGAGTCCTTGCAAAGGTCTCGCCTCTCGAGGGAGGTGTATTATGGTGATTTTTCGATGGATGGTGGGTTCACCAGGAAACTTTTGAATGGCAGTTTCCACGCCTAGGTTGGGAATGTGTTTTATGTGTTCAATTTTATCCTTAAACATCCAAGTCCTAGGTTTGGCCAAATGAATCTAAGTTGTTCTATATGAAATGCATATTTAAATACAGAAAACATATTTAAACAAAAAACACAGAGGATAAATTAAATGAAGAAATCCATACCTGGTTTCGGATGTCTGATAGAGGTTCTAATTTTTGAAGCAGTCCAGATCATCTGGAATTTGATAGGATCATCTCCTATCTGATAGGATCATCTGAGATCTGATGAATTCATTAGACAAATTCATTAGAGACCTACAAACAGATAAATAGGCACAGAATACAAAAAATGCAGTAATACAAATAGAGGGCAATGATGTGAAATAATAATAAGAATGTTAATAAGATAATCCTAAATAGGAATGCAAGCAAATTATGATGTTTTAATAGTTAATCATGATTTCATTATGCAATTAAACTACATGGGTGAACTCCAAGATGCATAATAGCAAAAAATAATAAATAAATTGACTAGATGTAGAATAAAATAGCAGATGAGAAGAGAAAAATGCAAACTCTGGGCACTGATTGCCCCCAATGTTGATTGCAGTCGAAATCATCTCGAATTGAACAGGAACATCTACGATGATCTGAGCTTGCTTCGGCTGAAGAATGACAAGGTTCCTACAACAAAATTTGGATAGGACAAGTGTAAATGGTAATTCAGGATGTTTTAGTGCGTGTAAAGGTCAAGTTATAGGAAATTTCAGCCAAGGGAAAGTCAAGGGGGGTCCTAAGATTTAAATAGGCTTAGGAGGGAATTTTTGATGTTGGAGATCATCCTAATTTGGAAGATCTCCAATGGGGGAGGTCTCTAATGGTGCAGACATGCTTCTACCCAACTTAGAGATGTTGTTGAAATAGAAACTAATTATGAAAAATAAGTTTTGGGACAAGATCGTCTGGACGTCCTAGTCTAGATGAAATCATCCGATCTGAGGTGATATCATCTGATCGGCGATGATATCGTCAAATGGTCAAAACAAACTCTAAAAATGGCACGGGAAAGGAGGAAACGGGTTAAACGATGGTTTGGGAGCTATTTTGGGGGTTGAATTTGAATTTGAATTATTAGTAAGGTAATTGTAATTATTGCTAAGTTTTACTGCACCAATTTTAGGGTGCTACATAATGATATGTCTCTTTCTTTCTTAGGTTCTTCAAGTTTTGATGGATCTGATAATGCAAAGACTGCATCATTTGACAACTCTATAGTGAGGGGCTTGCTATCTTGAAGAGGTGCTTCTACTAATTTATCAACTATGACTTGTCCCTTAATGGACTTTTGGCTTATGAAATCTAGATCAAAATCTATCAATAGCATGATCGACTTTGTGGAACATGTATTGTGATATTTCTTACTCATTATGTACTGTAAAGGATTTTTTTTTTATATAACGTAGGTCATATGGCTCAAAATGTAGTGTCACAACTTTCGAGTTGTAAAAACCATCGCTAAACACAACTTTTTGACATACGCATACCCTAGCTCATAGCTCACCAAGGTGCGACTAATGTAATATATCACTTGTTCTTTTTTTTGTGCATTATTTTGGGCTAACATGGTGCCTAATGTAAAATTAGTGGCTGATATATATAGTAAAAATGGTATGTCTAGCCTTGGTGGAGCCAATACTGGTGGTGTTGCTAGATAAGTTTTGATCTCTATAAAGGCTTGATGGCAGTCTTCATCCCAATGAAAGGGGAATTCCTTACGTAGCAACCAATTCATGGGTTGACATTTATCTGATAATTGTGCAATGAATATTTTGATGGATGCTATTTTGCCTTGTATGTTTCTTAACTCCCTAATGTTGGTAGGGATGACCATTTCTAATATAGCCTTTACCTTTGCGAGATCGACCTCAATGCCTATCTTAGAAACAATGAATCCCAAAAGTTGGCTAGAAGTTATGCCAAAAACACACTTCTTAGGATTCAATCTAACATTGTGATCAATGAGGTGATTAAATACCTTTCTAAGGACTTCGGCATGCTCTTACTATAGAAAAGACTTGGCGAGTAAGCCATCCATGTAATATTCCAAGATCTGATGCATATAGTCATGGAATATGTATGTCATGGCTCGGTGATATGTGGCACCAGTATTTTTGAGACCGAATGACATTACTTTGTAAAAAAATGTTCCCCATGGAGTAATAAAAGTGGTTTTGTGTTGAACCTCAAGCTTAATCTAGATTTGGTTGTATTCTAAAAATCCATCCATTAGGGAGAGCATTTCATGACCTACGATGGCATCCACAAGAGCATATATGTTTGGCAATGGGAATGAATCCTTAATAATTGCCCTGTTTAAGTCTGTGAAGTCTATGCAAATATGAACTCTTTCTTCAGGTTTTCCCATGGGCACCATGTTTGATACCCACTCTGGGTAATCAATAGGAACTATGAAAACTACATCCAATAACTTTTGTAATTCGTTATTTACCATCAAGGCTACATTTGGATGCATTTTCCTCAACTTTTGCTTGAATGGTTTCTTCATGGGATCCAATGAAAGGTTGTGAAATACTAACTTTGGATCTATCCTAGGCATGTCTTTGTAATTCCAAGAAAAAAGGTTTGGATTCTCTTTTAGGAGAGGAATTATGATGACTTGTTCCTCTGGAGATAGATTTTATTTGAACTTAAATTTATTTGGTTTAGTAGGATCATCACTAATGTCCATATTGAAACTCACTTCTATAGACATATGTGACCCATCCTCCAGTTGATGAGGTGTGGGTATCAAATGAATGTCATCGATGAGATTTACAGGTCCTACTATCTCAGGATCCAAATCAGTATGGAACATGTCATATGCACAGCCTGATGCAAAATAAAATGGTTGTAACATATCTTCATTAGGGAAAAGATCTTCAGGCTCCATGGGTGAATCGACATGATCCCAATCAATAGCCTCTACATCAAGATGAAATGATTTGGCAATATCTACCGGATTATGAAGTGGAGTGGTTAAATCAATGGATATCATGTTTATGGATGGTATGAAATCTCCAGGACCACATGGGTGAACTCTTTCCTTAGGGTTTTCTCCATTATACTCATGATGAGGTTCTATCAGTTTTGGGATGAATGGATCTTACCTATGTGGCATGCAAGTGGTTGGATGCCCCCTATGCATAGACTATGAAACGGGGTCATTTGGCTCAATGAGTTCTTGGAATGCAGGCAAAGGGAGATTGACCATGCAATGAATGGTATTCAAGTCAACTAGTCTCTCTAAGAATCGTAATCCAGGGTCTATGGCTCATAGGGTTTCTTCTCATACCACCAACATATTGACTTGTCATAAATGGTGAGGCCTAGGATAAGCCATCGTAGTCTCATCCTCAAAATCATCATCACTTATATAGAATCCATTAGCATTCATATGGGGCCCCAATATGGGAGGCTCATGTATTGGCCCTATGTAGGCCACCTTTGTTTCATCCTCATATTCTTCGTCACTTATGAAGAATCCATTTGCATTAGTGTGCTTCCCCAAGTCATGGGGACATTACCTTGCCCCTAATTAGGCTCTATCTATTGAGTCCTCTGACTCATAGTCACTTTCATCCGATATGTACCCACTCTCATCATGGATGGACCAGGTAAAGCTTTGTAAATAATGAGGCCCATGATCGGCCAAGCCCTCTAGTGCTTCATCATCTCTTGCCATGTATGTGTTGTCCTCTTGCTCATCATCCCATGAGTTGTAACCTATTGGGGTGACATCAATTGTTGATCTTGGATGATAAGTCTCGATATGTGGTATGTTCACTATGGCTAGTTGTTTGTTGCTCAGATATCTTGCACTTGGCGGATGATAAGGAATTAAATCAATGTCTTCTCCTAACTCCAAGGTTAAACTATCTAATGTTATTGCTAGAAGGTCATCTCAAACTCTGATGTGATACCCTAACCCAAATATGTCAAATGGGAGTTGGTATTATGGATCGAATGGCCACCTAATTCCTTGCTCATATCTACCAAGACCATAGCCATGCCAATTGTAATTCTCAAAATAGATCAGAGCAAATGCAGGATTAGAGAGATAGCAAACATTGATAGTGAATAACCCATCATCGTCCTCATCTATATCAATATATTTGTGGGCACAATATAGGCCAGTGTAGATGAAGTTTGTCTGGTTGGGAGGGATTCCAAGTGGAACCACTTTTCCCACTAGCGGTCTTAGATATTTTGGTCATCCCATGTCCTATGTATATTCTATGATAGGCATAAAAGTTATGTTCTACACAAGATATTCTCCAATCCCTATGCTTACCAAGTGTATAGTTGTGTGTGAGGTCGATGACCCTATGGATGACACTGGTGAAGCGGGATAATTTCATCATCTTTGACTTGGTCTTGGTGATCTTCTTCCTCCATGGGAGTTGGACTGTCTTCAATTGCTATGGTTAGCATTTCCTTGAGTTTGTTTTTCTCAACCATAGGTACCTTTAGCTTTTGATCATTCTTTGATTTAGGAATTAATGGTTTACTAGAAGCATTAGCATCCTTGTGTGCAAGATGATATGTTGATGTAGATGGGTCCTTCTATGCCCTTTGTATTTGTTGCCCAGTTGAATATTCAAAGACGAAGGCCCTACCAAAAAATGGGTTGAAGAAATCACAAATTCTCTTGGACAATCCACCTGGTAAACATACTTGAATGGCTCTTCATCAACCATCACCATGTATACTTTGTTATCATGCACATACTTAACACATTGGTGTAAGATCGATGGAACACATCTCATGTCCCTTATCCAAGGTCTCCATAGGAGGATGTTGTATTGCATGGCCCCTTCCAATACATGACACATCACGAGGATGGTCTTATGCCCCACATTGATGGATAGGACTATCGTTCCCACAGTATTGTATAAAGCATCATTGAAATATCTTAATTTTTAGGCTCCTGACATGATATTGGACTTGGGGATATTAAGGTGTTCTATTGTTGTTGTTGTGATGATTTTGATTGATGAACCTGTATTAATAAATACCTGTTTAAATGGAAAATCATTAACTGATGCCACGATGTGCAGAAGAGGGTCTGGTAAGGTAGTAGATATTGTATTAATATCATAATCATAGAATCAAATTACAAGTTCTTAGCACTCTTGTACTTGTCCCACAAAATGGGTGAATGCATTTGGATCTTACGGTTGAAGCTCAATTGACCTTAAAATATCCATCAAGGTCTCCCTATACTTTGGGGACTACTGTATGAGCTCATAAATTGATAGCTTAGCCAGAGTTGTTTGTAATTTTTGCTCAATTCTACTCTAGATAGTTACCACAGGTCAGGTTGGTGGACCTGGAAGGTTGTCTTGCCTTTGCCTCTTCCTAGGTGCATTTGGGACATTGATGGAAGATGCAGGAGGTTGTGGTTGACCATATCATCTAGTCCTGGTCACTATATTGAAAATTTTAACCATCCCAACACACCCATGATAGGTGTTTCAATTTTGACCTGATTGTCTTGTGCACCTTACCCTCTAGGGGCCTCATGGTTTGGCAATGGGTTTTTATAGATGCCCATATCTCTGTTGTCAGGGGCCAGTGGGTTGTCCACTTTTAGTTCTCTTGTGTCAATCATGTTTTGTAACTGATGTTTGAAGCCAACACAAACTTTGATATTATGCCCTATTATCTTATGATACAGTAAAAATTGGTCTTCCCTATATCCTTTTGGCTTAGGATGGTTGGGATATATAAGAGGTATATCAAGGAATCTGATTTTTCCTGCCTCACTCGATTGAATATTGATTGCATTGATTTTGTCAATGGTGTAAAATAATGAGGGGGCTTGCATTATTTATTTTAGACCTGATTGTTCTTTTGATCATAATTAGATGGTGAGGGTTGTGCTTGATAATTCTATGGTTGTTGTGCACCCCCATCCTTAGGTGTAGCCAATATGAATTGATTTACTGGAGCAGGGTTGCCCTACTTTTGTTTATATATGTCATTTTTAGAATTTTTGTTCCACTCCTTCTTGGCTCATAGTTTAATGGTTCCCTCATCTACTTTGATGTCCTCAATGAGTTTGGCCTATGCCAAAGATTCCTAAAATGAAGGATATGATTGAAGTTGTAATAGGAGGGAGATGTGTTTAGAACAACTCTTGGCAAACATCCAAAAAATTTATTCTATGGGAACGGAGAATGATAACTTTGCCATGAATTTTCTCCATCTATTCCCATAATCCATTACTGGCTCATCATCATACTATTTTAAATTGACCAAGTCCGATAGGTTTACTCTCTTCTTAACACCAAAGGAGAAATGCTTTAAGAAATTTTTTACTAGTTGTTCAAAGTTGGCTATGATATGCTTGGGCAATTGGTTAAACCATTAGGTGGCTGCACCCGAAAATGTCATTATGAATGTTCTTAGCATAAGAGAATCATTTTCTTCAATATGAAAACATGCATTGATAAAGTTAGTTACATGCTCTTGTGCATCCTCTTCACCTTTAAACTTCTCTAGCCTAGACATCTTAAAGTGCTTAGGATAGGGAGGGCTAGGAACCAATGGACACAATGGTTGGTTATGTATTTTGCTTAATGTTGGTTGGATCCCAGTAGCCTCTTGTTTCTTAAAGGCTTTCATATTTTTAGAAATCTCTTGAAATACCTTTGATGCACATATTTCCTCCTCTTTTAGGCCTACTCATGGTGGCAGTGGAGTTAACACTCTATCCATTTTATTGGTTCTATTTTCTTCCCTTATACGATGGGAAAAAAGATGTGCCTAATACGACTCTATCAAGTTTATTCATTCCTCCTTAGTTGGGTTCATCTCATGATTTTGAGGGTGACTTTGTTACAAGTCACATTCTTGTCTAATGCATTCCTCTCTTGGTGATTTAACGCGTTGATCTCTCTGATGATCACTTCCACTTATTTTTTGGTTGTTGCAAGCTAGTTGCTCAACTTGCTCTCTCAAATGTTGCTCATGTTGGTGCAACAACCATTCTCTCTATTTATCTTGTTCAAGAGCATTCACAAGCTCTCACTCTTTGTGCAAGGCATTCTCTAACTATCGCATGTGGTTAACTTGAATAGTAATAGATCACTCATGCTTATTTGACCTTGTCCTAGTTGTTTTGATTTGTAGATCTCTCTTAGAGGTTTCTACTATTTCCTCACTCTCGCTAGCTAATGTGACTTGTTTAGTATATTGTTGATTGTATCTATGATCAAATTTTATGTGTTTGTTGTGGGGTCGTCTTCAGGTACCCCCAGTTTGAGAAGTAGGCTTAGAATTCATAGTTCGTGAGCTTCCAGATGTGGAATTATCTATGGCTATGGTTCTGGGAGGTGGCCTTGGATGCAACCAAATCATCCAATTGTCTTTTTTTCCATGGCTAATCCTTAGGGGTGCCATTCACTCCAATGAAGTCATAGTCTAATGGAATCCTTCATCTTGTTTGAAGAATATCTTCTGTTTGATGTCTATTACTGGGTGTGTTTCTATTTTCTTGCCTCTTAGTGGGCTGATCTATTCTAAGTGTTTCATGTGAATGTTGAGATGTTTCAACTCTTGTGTGTCCTTTTGGTGATGAGGGTTTCATGGTACTTTCTACCCTCCATGAGGATGGAGGAGGTGAAACCTCATCGTATCTATGTGAAGAATGGGGTCTAGAACCCTCTTTATGTTTATGTGAGGAAGAAGCTCTTGAAGTTTCCTCATGTCTCTGAGAATTTTATGTGTGTTTGGAGGAAGCCCTTGATGTCTCCTCTTGTCTCCTTGAAGATGATGGTCGTGAGGCCTCTTTGTGTTTATGATATGTAGTTTTTTGTTGTGGTTTCCTATGAGGTGTTTCTCAAGGAGATCCCCCAAGGGTTGAATTATCACCCCTTAGACTCATATAACTATGTCTTACAGTCTTTGGAGTAAGTATTTCAATGTTACTAGGACTTTGCCTAAGTGTGTGAGTTGCCTCAAATTCCCCTTCGATGTCAGACCGAGTGTGTTTACTTCTTTTTTTAACCATTTTGCTTATGAATTAGTCTTTTAGATTGCACTTTTAGAGGTAGCCAAACAATATCACGTAGATGTTTATCTTGATTTAACAAATTATATGTGCCCTATACTATTTTCTGTATTTTTATATGTTGTTCTTTACTTTCTTTTTTGTTTGGATTTAGAAAGAGGAGACTCGCTCATAGTGGAAATCAAGAAAACCTGTGCCAATAATATTTTTTATCAAAATAAGCTAAGGTACACCACTAAAGTCCTAGTGGGGGTTCTCCTAGCTCTTTCATCCTAAACCATAATGTTCCAATGGAGGGATAAAGTTTGAACATGAGTATCTTAGTGCCACTATGAAGGAGTTATTCAATCCATTTCTAGGAGAATCTAGGGGGAAAACCGGTGGAAGGAGATGAATTCCAACATCACCAAACTAAAATTGAGGGTTGGTGATAAAATACAACTTCCCAATGTTTAAATGATACATGCATGTGTGGTGTTCATTTTAATCTTGCATAAAGTAAAGTACATTATAAAGCAGAAATGACTCTTTCCTATTTGCCTATGTGCAAAGATACATTTCAATATTTCATAAAGATGCAGGAGCTACTATGATTTGTATGAACACACTTTATTTTGTGCAAATATGGCCTTCTTGCAAGGCCTCAAAGCAATCAAACAACATACAATGTCTAGCATGTTGGATTATAAAGTAAACTTTTCAGGCATTAGTCATTCCTAGCAATGCCTAGTGGAAATTTAAAATATCTAAGATGTGCAATACGCTAGTTCTTTCTTCCCATATTCTTTCAATTTCCAAACATAAATGTGCTTTAAGTTAACTTTTTTAGATACACAAAATCA
Organism: Wollemia nobilis; assembly: GCA_028583015.1. NCBI lineage: Eukaryota > Viridiplantae > Streptophyta > Pinopsida > Araucariales > Araucariaceae > Wollemia > Wollemia nobilis. The sequence continues at coordinate 11,827,039 of JAQPPZ010016436.1, read as the reverse complement.
AACAAAAAACTATAAAATATCAGAGAAGTTGTACCAACCTCTAATCCAGCTCAGAGAATCTTGTTTTTGTCCTATGTTGCTCTCTAGTTCTGGCTACTGTTGATCATAGCGGCTAATTTTTGGCCATTGTAGCTCAGAGCTGCTATTTTTTGTCTACTATAGACAAGAGTGGCAATTGTTTGTCTAGTGTAGATCAGAGCGGCTAGACCTGCAAGTAAAACTAAGTTAATATTTGGGCAAAAAATGAAAAATCAGTGAGGGTCCCGTTCTGATCGCCATATGTAGAAACCCCAGGACGCACACACCACTCTCTTTTATGCTAATTGCAATGTATTAAGAACCCAATATGAAATGGAATACAATGAAAAGCATATAACACAAAAATAACAAATATGGATCTCTTTATTTGTATTGAAACCCGGTTATATGTCAGCCCTCTTAGGGATACCCATTTCGATACAATAAGGTTACAAATACACAAAGAGTGTCTCTTTCACGAAGAGGTGGTGCACTTTTGAAGGCTTCATGGTTCCACATATGAAAATTTTTGAGGTCTTACATATGCCTCATTATCCAAGTTTATTTCCTAGAGGGATCTCTTTTTCTCTCATATGTTGCAAACTCCATCTGATGAACTTGTGGCCCTGTAAGCAATGAAACAACAAAACATACTTAAATGTATTGGAAAGCCCCCTTGGATGAGGTTGTTAGCAATGAATATATCAAATGAAAGCAAGTGCACAATAACCAATTCTATGAATGCAAAAAGATGAAATTAATTTATGCTAATGATATACCAACAAAATAATGAAACTAATGTCTAAAACCCTAAGCTAGTCTTGTGGTCCACTGTCCAATACAGTGGTCGCTAAGGTAAATCTTGCCCTATTTACCCCAAATATATGGGTCAAAGCCTATATTTGATGTTGAAATGGTGGTCGTTTTTCTCAATGTGTTGCATATATTTTTTATGGTAAATCCTCAAATGGGCTTCTCAATCTGGTAAGGCTTCACTACAAAAAATATCTCAAAGTCTCCAAGCTCTCCTCTCTCGTCCCTGCATAAAACCTTGTTAAGTGTATAAAAGGTCTCAATAATATCTAGAATTGTATATGGATCTTGAATGTGTATGCTATCCATAATGTATATGCTAGTGCTCTCAGGTTTGCTCCTTATATTAGGTGTGAAGCCCTAGGTCTATGTAAAAACCCTAGGATTGAATCCCTCATGTGTATTGGATGTTAGCATGAGAAGATTTTGTATTTTCTATGTTCAGAGGCCAATTAACTAAATTCTAAATGTAGACTCAAGTCTCCTATGTGAACTGGCAATGAAAGAGAATGCAAAGTTACTCCCGCTCACATTTATTGCATGCAAACTACCACTCTCACCCATGATTGGGTATGTTTATTGACAAAAGGCTATCTTATTGCTTAGCCGCTATCGTCTGTAGTAACTAGGATTTGGTTTATATCATCTGCAGCAACTAATTTTTGGCAGCTCTAAGCTTGACCGACTAAGGTCTGGCCAGTCTAGTCTTGAGTGGCCAAGCTTGGATGGGCTTAGGATACCCCATATGAGTGGCAAGAGCCACTTTTGATGCTTGGAAGGCCCAAGGTATGGTCATATGGCCTATGAATGTGCCTATGCTAGTAGTTCCATAATCATGACATGTTTTAGGTGTCTACACATATAATGTCATAATTTATTTGTAGTGAACACCACTGCTAAACACAACTTTTCCACATAGGCATATCCTAGCTTGTAACTCACCAAGGTTAGGATAATGTAATTTATGTCTTCCTCTTTGTCTTACATATTTTTTTGGATTAACATGGTTCCCAATGCAAAGTTGATAGCTGATATATATAACAAAAATAGTACATCTAGTCTTGGTGGAGCTAGTAATAGTGGTGTCACCAGGTAGTGCTTAATCTCAGAAAAGGCTTCTTGGTAGTCCTCATCCCAATTGAATGGGACCCTCTTGTGTAGTGGTCGATTCATGGATCGATGTGTCCAATAATTGTGCTATAAATCATTTTATGGATGCTACTTTGTCTTGTACACTTCGTAATTCCTTAATATTTGTTGGAGGACACATTTCTAAAATGGCCTTGACCTTTGTTGGGCCAACTTTGATCCCTCATTTTGAAATTATGAGTCCAAAGAGTTTTCATGAAGTCACACAAAATACACAGTTCTTAGTATTTAACCTAACCTTATGCTCTATCATGTGATCAAAGATATTTCTCAAAACTTTTGCATGCTCTAAATATAGCAATGACTTTGCCAACAATTCATCGATGTAATATTATAAGATCTTGTGTATGTAGTCATGAAAGATGTATTTCATAACCCACTGATATGTAGCACCAGTATTCTTAAGGCCAAATGGCATAACCTTATAAAAAAATGTCCCCCATGGTGTTGTGAATAGGCTTAATCCAAATTTTATCGTAACCATAAAAACCATCCATTAAGGAGAGAATTTCATGACCCGTAGTTGTATCTACGAAATCATCTATGTTCAGAAATGGAAATGAATCCTTTGGTGTTTCCCTATTGAGGTCTTCAAAATCCATAAAGATATGGATCCTTCCATTAGATTTTCCTACAGGCACCATGTTTGATACCCATTCTAGATAGTCGATGGAAATGACAAACTCTAAATCCAACAACTTTTTGCAATTCATATTTAACCATTAAGGCTATTTTTGGATGCATATTTCTGAGTTTTTACTTGACTAGCTTTTTTGAGAGATGTAGCAAAAGGTTATGAATAAAAAAATTCAGATCTAGACCCGACATGTCCTTATAAGTCCAATAAAATAGGTTAGGTCTCTATTTAAATAGAGGTATGAAGTTGGCACACTCATTAGGAGATAAAATTTCTCCAAATTTAATCTTCTTAGGAATCGTGGGATCATTTCTGATATCCACTTCAAAGGTTTCCTCTACTAATATGTGGGATCCCTCCTTGAGTTGGTGAGGTGTAGGGATCAAATGGATATCATCTGTTGGGTTTATGGGTTCCACGTTGGAAGCATCTTCAACATGATAAACACCAGGTACAAAAATGAAAAGGTTGCAACATTTCTTCATTGGAGAAGAAATCTTTAGGCTCTAGTGGTGATTCAATGCAATCCCAATCAATAACATCTACATTAAGATACAATGGTCTGGATGGATCAATTGGATTGCAAAGTGGAGTGGTCAAATAAATGGAGATCATATTGATGAAATGGATTATGTCTCTAGGACCATGTGCAAGTGAATCTACATTGATACAACTTATATACCTAAGATGTGGTTCTAGGGGTATGGGGATCTCTGGATCCGATATTTGGACATACTCTAACACAAGATCGCTAGGCTCTAGGAGCTCCCTCTATGTCAGTGGATCATGAAAGACTATATGATAAATCACATTGAGATTTGGTTGTCTTCCCCTAAGTTGAGGGTGGAGATTCATATCTTTATGTATATCCTCTATAGTGTATGGTGCATTACGATGATGCAAGTAGGGAGACCCCAAATAGGCTCTCTCTATTTCATCTTTGTCATCATTGTCATAATAAAAACCCTCATTGCTACCTACTAGAACTGGGAGATTAGGAATATGGGGTCCCATGTAAGCCCACTCTTGATAGCCGCTATCATCAATAGAGGATTGCTCATCCTCTATGACTATCTCCAAGGGTAACAAATGATGTAAATTTAGAGGGCCCAGGTAAGCCAACTCAGTTTCATAATCATATTTCTCATTGTGTGATGAATCATCATCATCATAACTCTCATACACATGACTCGATATCCCTCTTTCAAATTTGGAATCTGCTTTGTCCCCGTCAAAATGATTTTATGACTTAGAATCCTCTGCCATACTAGAATTTTGAATTTGTAGGCCTATGTCATTGATGACCTCATGGATTTTTTATTTCAAGTTGTCTCTTAGTATGTGCTCTAAACCTGCCTCCATCAAAATTTTCTTGTGATATATCTCAGGTGGTTCTGTAGTGACGTAAGACACCAGTTATCCCTTCAAAATGTGGAGGGATTACGATGATAAGGATTGAATTTCAAGCGGTCTAAATATGATGTGAGGAGTTCACCCCTAGACTAAGGTACATGTAGTCTAAAGATGATGTGAGGAGTTCATCCTATCCTTTGATATAATATCCTAACTCGAACCTATCATTTGACAACTGATATTGTAGTTCACAAGGCCTCCTACGCCCCTTGCTCGAATAATCCAAGATCGTAATCATGCTAATGGTAACGCTCAAAATATCAGAGGGCATATTTTGGGTTAGAGAGATAATGAACATTTATAGTGAATGTTTCATCATCATCCTCATCTATGGGAGTGTGAGATGCAAGGTGTTCAAGCCCTCCATAGATAAAATTGGTTTGATTAGGAGATACCCCAGTCGTACCACTATCCCTACGATAAGGTAATGGGCTTGTGATCGACCCATATCCTGTGTAGTCTTTATGATTGGTGTAAATATCACATTCTACACAATATACTCCCCTAATCTAGTATTAACCAAATGAATGGTCACTTGCGGTGTAGATGACCCTATTGAAGATGCAGGTGAAGTAGTTTGAGGTGTCTCTTCTATTTCTCTTTGACCATCCTCTACTTCCATGCGAGTAGGGACCTCGATAACCACTAATTTGGATGCTCATTTTTTCTCTTTTCACCCATATTTACATTTATATTCCTATAATATTGATGCATTATGGATGCAGATAGTTTTGTAGAAGCAGCTATCGTGTGCTATGATCATTGATATGCAGATGTTGTAGGTTTGACACATACTTTCTTCATTTTTTCTCCTATATCTTTGATCGATGATGTTGGATGTATGTCCAGGTGTGTTGAGGGGAGCATGAAGTCCCCCAAAAAATATACTAAATTCATGTATTTGAATGGTTCCTCATCTGAAGGTACCACATGAACCTGTCCCTCATGAATGTATTTAATACATTGATGGAGAATGGAAGGGACACAATGTATTTCTCTTATCAAAGGCCTCCCTACAAGGATTTTGTATTGCATAGCACCTTCAATCACATGACACATCACTGGGATGGTCTTAACACTATTGCACATGTTCCACGAAGTGTGTGAACACTTCCAGATCCTGAGACTACACTTATATGGACCTTAGAAAGTCCATAAGCATATTCCTATTCTTGGGAGACTATTGAATTAGCTCATAAATTGATAACTTCGCTATAGTCATCTATAGATTTTGAACTAACCTACTCCTGATTATTATCACCGGTCTAGTTGGTGGGCCTAGAACATTCTGGGCTAGCCTTGGAGGAGGTGCATTTTGGATCCTAATGGGAGCTAGAGGTTGATTTGGCCTTTCATACCTCACATGTCTTATGATGAAATTGACCATTTTGAAGAACTCATGGGTTGGTTGTTCGATGCATACTTGATTGACTTGGTCAACATTATTCCTTGTCACCTCATGTTTGGGTATATAATTTTTAAAAATCCCCATATTCTGATTGTCTTGTGTGGGTTGTCCACAAGAACCATACCTTTTTCAATCATATTTTGCATTAGATGTTTGAAATACCAACATACCTCTATGTAGTGAATTTTCATTCAATGAAACATGTAATATTGATCATCCTTATATCCCTTAGGCATAGGTTTATTAGGGTCCACTAATTTGATTTCTGGTAAGTTTATTGCCTTTGCCTTGAATAATTGATGGAAAATTGATGTCAAAAATTCCAATTATTGAGTGAACATACAAGGAGGGATTCTTTCTTTGTCCTTACCCTTGTAATTGTTATTTCTCTGCTCATATTGCATAGGAAAGGTTGGGCTTGATAATTTTATTGTTGTTGCCCATTATCCCTTTTTTGAAGGTTTAAAACCACCCGATTAACATGGGCTAGCTTGGCTTGTTATTTCTTGGTTCTTTTCTTATTCCATTCCTTCTTGTTTTTGAGTTTCAAGTTACCCTCATGTAACTTGATATCCTATATCACTTTAGCTTGTGCCAAAGCCTCTTCAAATGTTTGATATTTCTACAACTGTAATAATAATGAAATGTGCTTTGTGCAACTCTTTGTAAACATCCAGGTTAATTCAGAGGTAGGGACAAAGAATGGAATCTTTGCCATCATATTTATCCATAATTTCCCATAATCCATAACTAGTTCGTCATCATGTTGCATATTGCCTATACCCACAATGTTCAAGCATTGGATTTTGATCCCTGTATTGGGTCGTATGAAAAGTATGGGTGTCTATATACTCCAAATTCAACTCGTGTTGTGAAGTAGCTTGTTTGTAAATGTGCTCCATGTACTCACTACGGGGAGGTAAACCGACATTGGCCAATCAGTCCTCCCTCTCAACATGCTCCTTTTGATCAAGGATGTGTTGCTCGTGTTGGATATTTTGAGTGATAAGTTGTCATTGATGTTAATAATGAGTGGTCATTGATGTTGAACATTCAGCACCAGTTAGCGACAGTTTCAGTTGGCAACATTCATTTCAATTTTAGTTACAAGATCTAGCTCCAAGAATTCAGATAAGGTCCAAAGTGTGATAAAAAGCTCAAATAAATAATATTATAATATTATTTTATAATATTATGCAAAGGAAATTTAAATTTAATTATAAATTAATTTATTAGTTAATTTATTTAACTTATAAAGTTATTTAAATTAATTATTAATTATAAATTAATTTAATCTAAGGTTAAAAACCCTAAGGTGGGTTATTAAAAATAAAATTCAATTTTTTTTTTTTGAATAACAAGCACCAACGTGAAGAAAAATCAAAGTGTATATAAAGGGGGGAACTCCCACCCCACCAAAACTTACCATGCCTTTGATGATTGATGCAAACTTTAAGAAATCATGAGCCTTACGAACAATGTTGCGTCCAAAGTGGAGGGGGAAGTGTGCACATTTCATGAGATATTGGTGGTGAGTGAAGGCATAAGGGGAAGGTGTTATACCTTCCTTCATGTGGTAATTTACAGCCCATGCAGTGGGCTCCCAAGCACTAAGGTGCTTAGGCTAGAGGAGACGATGGATCGAATCATGCCGAATCCCCTTTTTATGGGAAGTATAAGGTATGATTTGATAATTGGTCATCGTAAATTTTGGGAATATAGTTTGGGTATTTAAAAATTAATTTTTGCATAGTTTTATTTGGTTCTAATGTTGCAAGGGAGTTATAAGGGTTTTGCAAAATAAAAATTTTAATATTATTTTCTCAAAGGTTTTGAAAGGATTGCAAGGTGTTTGGTTGATATGTTTATGGTGTTGGATATTATTTTAAGTTGGATTTTATAAGGTGTATCAAGGAAATTATCTTTATGTATGGTATGATGAGTGTTATGTTTAAAAGGAAGAAATAAGGCATAAGTTGAGTTGTGATTGTTTTATTTCAAAGGAAATATTTTTGAGAAAGTATTGAAGTGATATTATTGTGTTTAACCATTGAAATTGGAAAGAAGGAAATTGTTATTGAGATAGATTTTTCAAAGGCACTTTGACATCCAACAAAAATGTATGGGAATATTCTTCCTAGTGAGTAATTTTTGAAAGTTGTGTATGAAAAATTGGAGTAAAAATGATTGTTTGGTTTGCATTGTTGAAAGTGTTTTGAATTAATGCTTCAATGTTTTCTGGAATTAAGAGTTGTTGATATAACCTTATTTATAAGCATTGTTGTTGAATTGATTTATTGAGTGAAGAAATTGAACTAGGGTTTGGAAAGAACATGAGTATCATTGTTATGTGAGATTGGTTGATAAAGTATTGTTGGAAATATTTTAGTGATTTGTCATATGCTTGGACTAGGGTTTGTGAGCAAGGATCATTTCATTGATTTTTTTATTGAGTAGAGTTGGTTAAGTCTATTCAAGTGAATGTGTGAAGTGATTGTTCAAGTTCTATGAAACAAATTAATTCTTTATTCTGAATTGATTGAGAAAGAGACTAAGAGTTAATGAGTGTGAAACATAGTGAGTCTCTAACAGTTCTCTATATGTTTCAGTGATAAAAGAGTGATTGAAAGTTTTTGAGTATTGAGGTGAATGTGAAGCATATTAAGTCTCTAATGATTCTCTATATGTTTCTAAGAGAGTGATTGAAAGTAATTGAGTATTGAGATGAATGTGAAGCATATTGAGTCTCTAAAAATTCTTTATATGTTTCTAAGAGAGTTATTAAAATTTATTGAGCATTGTGATGAGTGTAGAGCATATTGAGTCTCTAACAATTCTCTTTATGTTTCTATAGATTGGACAAGTTCTAGTGTGGACTTGTTGAGCATATTTGAGGTAAGTATTTGAGAAGACTTGTGGACAACTTTGGGTAATATTTTGTGGAATCTTACAATACAAATTGAAAGCAAATTTGGATAAGTTCTTGTGAGGACTTATTGAGTATATTGGACAAGTTATAAATAGGACTTGAGGACAGATTAGTGTGAGCTTTTGTGGAATATTACAAGGCAGATTTGAGACAAGTCTTTGAGAAGACTTGTGAATAGAGTTGATTGATTGATTTGTTCAAAACTTGAGTTAAGGTTTGGGGCATATCCAACATAGTTAATTTGAGATTGATTCAAGCTTTGAGTTAATGCTTGAGGATAGATATTGAGGATATAGATTGAGGACAAATTTGTGCTAGACCGAAGGACTGTGTTTAGTATAAATTCAAGGATAGATTTTTGTCATACAAGAGAGATATTGAGGATAAATTTGTACTAGATTGAAGGATTGTGTTTAGTGTAGATTTAATACAAATATTTAGAGGTGACAGAGTTGAGGACAGAGGTCTCCATACAAATAAGGGAGTGCAAGTGTCTTTTGTGGATAGATTTCCATTTTCTAAGGGTAGTGGAGGCAGAGGTCTTCTAGAGGATCACTAGCCAGAGTAGAATTAGGATATTGGTGTCTCCTATGGATAGATATCCATAAAATTGATTAGGGGATTGGTGTCTCCTTTGGATAGAGGTCCATAAACATTGTAATAGGGAAAGGATTCATAAGATATTGATTTAAAAAAAATTAGTGAAATATTTTCTTCGTGGAGTAGCCCACATTGGATGAACCACATAAATTTGGTGTCTTTATTATGTGTGGTGATTTATGCATTGCTTGGATTACTGTTGTTGATATTATTATCTATAAATTGCATAATATTTATTAGGAAATAAAATTAAAAAGTGGTCTTATACTGTTCAACCCCCTCTCTGTATAAGTTTGTGTTCTTCAATTGGTATCAGAGTGGGTTCCATTGGAAGAGTTTAACTGCTTGAAGGAAAAAATTTCAAGAACACAATGCATTCTAATAATGTATCCTCAGATAATCCTACATCAATATTTGATGGAAGTGATTATATATATTGCAGTATGAGAATGAAATTTCACTTGATGGCACTTGGAAATGAAATTTGGGAAGTTAGTGGAAAATGGATACATACCCCCAGTTGATCAACCTACAGATAAGGAAGGTAAACTTCTACAACATTACAATTCAAAAGCAATGAATGCAATTTTGAGAGGTTTGCATAGAACAGATTCCATAAAAGTTATGCACTATCAAGAATGAAGGAGATAAAGGTGTCAAAAAAGCAAATACATGAAATATCAAAGGGCAATTTGAAGAGTTAAGAATGAAGGATGAGGAAAAAATTAGTATGTATCTACTTCAATTTGATAATTTTTTTAATGCTATGCAAGGACTTGGACTTAAGGTAGAAGAATTGGATGTTTGTGATAAGGTCTTAATATCTCTTCCAAAAAGTTTTAGTGAAAATATTTCTTCTATGGAAGAATAAAATGATGATGATTCTTTGACAATAGATATGTTTCTTGGTATTCTTACAACTTTTGAGTTAAGAACAAAAGAACCTAATACCCAAAAGGAATAAACCTTTAAAGAAATCAAGAAGACAAAGGGTAAGAATTCAGAATCAAGAAGATGCTAATTATGGTAGAATGAATAAGGATTCAAGAAGATTTAAAGATACAAAATTTGTTAAATGTTTTAATTGTAGAAAGTATGGTCACTATGTAATTGATTGTCAAGAAGATAAAAATAACAATAATGAAGAAAAACAGGATATTAGGAACAGAGAATTAGAAATATACAGGTACCAAAAGAAAGGTAAGAATGGACAAAGCAGACAAGGAAAGAAGTTCTTCCAAATATAAAATAGGAGCTACTATGTAGATAAGGCAAGTAAGTACTCAAGTGATAGTGATGCTAGTTTTTTAGATAATGATAGATATGAAGTCCTATTTATGATTGAAGAAAATGAATAATTCAAGAAAATATCACCAATAATTCTCAAGTGTTTTAGATGTGGTAACTTTGGACATCTTGAATATAGTTGTACAATGAATGGTTATAGTTTAAGTGATTATGAATATAAGGATGCACTTTAAGGACCATAAAAAATATTCTAATGGCACTAGAAGAAGAAGAATAAGGTGATCCTATAGAAGACAAGTCAAAAGAAAATGAAAATGTAGAAAAAGGTAAACAAATAGAGGAGGAATCATATAAAGAAGGATATGATCTTAAGGCATAAATTATTTATGCTCTTGACATAGTAAAGAAGGTAAGAAAGCAAAACCTCTAAACTTGAGTTTCAGTTTCAAGAATATGATGAAGAAATAAGAAAGCTTATAGAGGATCTAAATAAGTCAACGGCTAAGACAAAGAAGTCCAAATATTAGTTAGAAATAAAGGTCTTATAATGTGAAAGGTTAGAAAAAGAAGTAGCTCTACTAAGGGAAGATGTAGAAAAATACAAGGATAAGCTACACAAGTTTGGAAAGAGTTCAAATATTGTGGATAAGATGATCAAGGTACATTGAAGGTCAACAAAACAAAACAAGTTTTGGTTTTGAACAGGCTCAAAAGAAACAAGAAGAAAATTCAACCTCAAGTTCTGAAGTAGAGGAAACTTCTAAAGAAGAAACTTTAGAAGAATATAGTGTAATATAAAGTGAGACATCTGAGGATGAGTTGGACAACAAAATTTCAACAAGGAAAGGAATAATTCACAAAAAATAAACAAATGGAACAAAAATCAGGATAGATTAAGAGAGACTAAGAGACCAATGAGGTCAAGAAAAGGAAAATTCAATGGAAGATGTTTCTCATGTCACATATTTTGGCACATGGCTTAACAGTGTAGGACACATGAAAGATAGAAAAATGGAAATTTTAGGAATAGGCATCTTTTCCATGGGTATTGCTACTCATGTAATCAGTTTGGCCATAAAGAAATGGATTGCAGGGTTCATGATAGAAAAGGATATGGATTCACTAAGAGAAATCCTAAGACATTTAAACCTCAAAGAAATAATAACATTAAGTGTTATAAATGCAATAATTATGGACATACAACAAAATTGTGTAGAGCAAAATTCCAAAATCAAGCATAAATAGGAATAAGAATAGGAACAGGAATATGGATATGAACATGAATAGGAACAAGAATAAAAACATGGATATGGATGTAAATAGGATAGGAATGTGGACATGGATAGGAATAGGAACATGAAAATTCAAAGAAATCATAAGGATCAGATGAGAAGAAAAAAGGATAAATGTAAATACTAATGCTTGCTGGGAGTAGAGATACTCTCACCCTAGAATTACCACCTCAAGAGGAGGTGGGGGAGGGGCTAAGATAAGAGATTAATTCTTATCCCTAAGACCCAAAGGTAACCCTTTGCAATTGATATCAAAGAGGGATATATTTGAGTAAGGGGGAGATATTTGGTATAAAGGAGAGAGCATTGAGTCAAGAGGAGCAGTTTACCAGGGAGAGCTAAACAAGAAAAATGTCAAGATTTGGTAAAAAGAATTTGGGTTGCCATCAATGACAAAGGGGGATATTATTGGAAATTTTAAGTGATAAGTTGTCATTTATATCAATATTGAGTGGTCATTTTCAATTATTCCCCTTGTCCCTTCAACCAAGATACGATTATGCTAACATTGTATTTAACAATCAGAACTACAATGAAGACTATATAGGAAAATGATCGAACGAAATCCAGTAAATCAGAATTTAATCAAAATATTACCTCTTCAGGAGGGAAGATCCCCACCATATAGCCAATATGTGAAATCTCAAGTGAATGAGAATAAAACAATAAATGATAGATATCAAAGCAAATAAAATTAAATGAGATATATACTAAAAGTTGTTCCTCTTGGAAAACATAGGTTACACTATTTTTGGAATGTAGCATGACTCCCCTCCTCGAAAATATTTGTCCTCAAAGCTAGAAATTTTTGGAAAATAATTTTAGGTTCCCATGTATCATATTCTTCAGGTAAGTCCTTCCATTTTATGAGAAATTCTTGGATGTGATGAGATCTGAATGTACATGTTCTGGTTTGTAAAATCACTTCTGGCTGGAGATATATACACCCTTCTTCATTTAGTACTGGCAATTCTTATTAAGGGTGTAATTTCTGACCTATCACCTTCTTGATACAAGAGACATGAAATACTAGATGTACTCATGATAAAGAAGGCAATTCTAATTGATATGCCACTTCTCTAATGCAACATACACTTTTGTAAGGACCATAAAATTGAGGAGCCAAATTCTGACTAGATTTGATCTTAAATGATATATTTTTATAGGGTTGAAGATGTAGGAACACCATATCACCAATATCGAATACCCTTTATGAACAATGCATGTCTTTTTGTTGGTTCATACGATTTTGTGCTTGGATTAAATTATCTTTTAGAATAGTGAGCATTGATTATCGTTGTTGAAACCAATCATCTACTTGGGCCACTTTGTAGGATCCTGGTACATAATCTAAAAATTTTGGTGACTTAGTTTTGTACAATTCTTCAAAAGGAGACATATTGATGGAATAATTCTAAGAAATGTTGTACCACCATTCTTCCAATGATAGCCACTATCTCCATTGATATTGTTTATCCTAAAAAAATATCTTAGGTAGGTACCAAAACATTTGTTAACTACATCCGTTTGACATATATTTTGGGATGGTATGCAAAAGACATATTTAATTTGGTACCACTAAGTCAAAAAAATTCTCTCCAAAAATTGTTAGCAAATATGGGATCTCGATCACTTACAATATTTGTGGGTATTCCATGCAATTTAAAAATTGAATCCATAAATACCTTAGCCACTTTGCTTGCTAAAAATGGATGTTGTAAATTTTGAAAGTGAGCATATTTGGAAAGGCAATCAACCACCAGGAAAATTATTGTTTTACCTTCTGACTTAGGAAGACCTTCAAAAAAATCCATAGAAATATTTTCCCACTGATGATCTGTAATAGGTAATGGTTGAAGCAACCCTAGTGATTTGAATGTTTCTCCCTTATTGTGTTAGCACACTTCACATTTAGGTACCAATTTCTTGACCTCTACTTTTAACCCTTTGAAACAAAAGGATTTTTTGACCCACATATAAGTTTTCAAAAAACCTGAATGTCCTGCTGATGGAGAAACATGTGACTCATCTAGAATTCATGATTTGATTATCGAATTGTGTGGAATGTAAATGTGATTCTTCTTGCGTAATATTTTGTCATAATAGGAAAAAAGAGGGTGCTTGGATGAACCTACTGATAATTCTTGAATTATTTGAGTTGTTTCACTATTGTACAACCATTCTTCCTGTAACTCAAACACCCATTTAGAACATGGTTCTGAAATGACATTAATGACCACTTCATCTTTGTATTTTCTGGATAATATATTAGTTGCCACGTTTTATTTTTGTTTCTTATACTCAATAACAAAATCATATCCCGACAATTTAGTCAACCACTTGTTTTTTTCAAGATAAGAAAACCTTTGTTCTAAAAAATGCTTGAGACTATTGTGATTTTTTTATAATAAAATGACTATCGATTAAGTAATGTCTCCATTTCTCCACTGCGTGTAGAATAGACAACATTTATTTTTCATATGTGTATCTACCCAGATTATTCCTTGAAATTTTTTTACTTTCAAATGCCAAGGGATGACCTTTTTGAATTAATACTGCCCCAATACATGTTCCTGAAGCATCACATTCAATGACGAATGGTTTGTGAAAATCCAAAGTTGCCAAAACTAGGATAGTACACATTGGTTTTTTTAGATCCTTGAAGGCTTTAGTGTTTGATTTTGACCAATGAAAAACATCCTTCTTTGTGATTGTTCTGAGAGGAGATGCAATTTTACCATAATTACACACAAATTTGTGATAGTAGCTAGTGAGACCCAAAAAACCATAAATTTTCTTGATGGTTTTAGGTAAAGGCCAGTCCTAAATTACCTGAATCTTATTAGGATCCACTTTGACACCTTATTGAGATACTATATGACCCAAATACTAAACTTATTGAACACCAAAAGAGCATTTAGATCACTTGAAAAGTAACTTTTCCCTATGTAGTATATTTTTCACATGTGATAAATGATACTTCCAAGATTTACTATAGATGAGTATGTCATCGAAGAAGACTAGGACATGATCCTTTATCATTTATCATTTTCCACATGTGATTATTGATCTTTCCAATATTTACTATAGATGAGTATGTCATTGAAGAAGACTAGGACAAATTTGTTGAGGAATGGATGAAACACTTGTTTCATGAGACTTTGGAATGTAGATGGGGAATTAGTGAGACCAAAGGGCATGATAAAGTATTCATAATGACTTTCATGAGTACAAAAAGCTATTTTGGGAATATCCTCCTCCCTAAGTCTGATTTGGTGAAACCCTAAACGTAAGTCCAATTTGGTGAAAATTTTTGCACCATGTAGTTCATCTAATAAATCATCAATGACAGGTATAGGAAATTTATCTTTGATGGTGATTTTTTTGAGAGGATGAAAGTCCAAACACATACACTAGGAGTTGTATTTTTTACAAGCCAATACTACTGGTGAATAATAGGGGCTAGTGTTGTGACTGATGACACCATGTTCTAATAGTTCTTCGACAATCTTCTCAATTTCTATTTTTTCGGGTTAGGGATATCAATAAGGATGACCATTAGGTGGAAAACTTCATGGAACAAGGAGTAGGCATGATCGTGGGATATCTTGGGTGATAGTCCTTTTGGTTCTTGAAAAACCTCCTCATAGTTGGCAAAAATGTTTTGGAGATCTTCTGCTTAGATTTCTGGCATATCTTGTGCTAATTTTTCCATGCAATTAATTTGGGCTATGAATATGTGGCCATATTTTCTTAATATCTTTTCCATGCTATGTGAACTTACTATTTTTGATGGAGGTGTTGAAATTATTTGAAGGAAAATGGTCTTCCCATTCTCTTGCCATTCCACATAATGCTACTTGTAATTAAAACCAACCATGGTTTCTAGTTGTTCCATCCATGCAACACCTAAAATAACTTATGAATTCCCTAGTTCCATGACAAAAAGGGGACCATGCCAAATATAACTACCCATTTGTAATGAAATTGAAGAGGTCTTACCTAGGCATTGATAAGTTTCCCTACTTGCAGTTCTAACTTGAAATTTGTCTTGACTTGAAGAGTAGATGTGCAAATTTAATGCCCTTGCAAGTTTTGCATCAATAAAATTATGAGTACTTCCAAAATCAAATAATATTGTTACCTTAATTTTCCAAATGAATCCTGCTACCTTGACTGTATGGTGAGAGGATAACTCCATAAGAGCATGTTTTGAAATAGTCATGGTATATTCTTTAGCTACAACCTCCTCGTGTTCACTCTGGTCATCGACTATGGGATCCTCAAGTGAGTTGTGTTCCTCTATTTCTTCATATTCCTTGTCAACATATTCAATTTTAAAGTTCTATCATGGTATACATTCTTGATATTTTGGATGATGATTACGACATTTATAGCAGAATTATGTCGATGGTTGATCATTTTTGTGAAAAAAATTATTGCAGAATTAAGGTCAGCCATATGAATCACATTGTGTGGATATTACCAGTTGCACCTTCATCTCTACCAACTTGGTAATCCTTATACACTCATCTATCCTGGATGGATTTTGTAAGTCCACTTTGACTTTAATATTCACTTTCAACCCATTTATAAAAGTGGCTACCACCATGTCTTATTCTAAGTTTTTTCCATTGTGAAGCATACTAGTAAATTTTGAGATATAGTCCCTAACCAATCTAGTCTACTCAAGTGACAACAACCACACCGTGTAGGAAGTTGTGGGACATTCATCAAATCTGTGAAGAAAGGCATCACTGAAATCATCCTAGTGGAGAGCATTTTTGTCCATACCACATTTGTACCATGTAAACCATTGATAAGCTTTCGTGCCCAATTTGGTTACAGCAAAATGAACTTTTTCCGCATCATAGAATTGGTATAATTCCAAAATGCCTTCCATTTTGACTATCCACCCACGTGTATCATGACCCTCAAAGGTGGACATGTCAATGCATGGAAAATTGACTCCCATAGGACCTCTTGGTTGGTGGTAAACTTTATGTCTCTCTTGGTCCTCATTATTCCTCTATCTCTAGAGGTGATTTTGGGTAGGTCTACCAAAATATCCTTGTTGCTCCAAAACTGCTTTGTTTCCCTTATCCTCATTATTTCTTTGGTCATTGAGATTTTTGGAATGACCATTATCACCTATGTGGTGTGTATAGTATTTTTACTGATGCTTCGTACTCTAGTGGTTTGGGCTAGGGATATTTGGTTGGGATTATTTGGTGATTAGTTGGGTTATGTTAGCATTCATGTTGTGAATACCCTCTACTAATTTAAGTAAGGTTTCGTCAGTGATCATGGGACTTCTTGTTTCCACTTGAGTTATGCTCTCATGGGAGGATTTTGGGGAGGTATTGAATGCCATTTTCTTAAACAATGGATGACCCAGGTTATAGCTAACAATTCCTAAAGGAGAAGAAGAATTTTGTGTACCTTTGCTTCTAGAAGGTCTTCTTGGTGAATTTAGGCTCCCTTGGTTGGAGTTATCCAAACTTGACAATAGCCTATTTGATCCTTTTGTCCACTTTTCACTCATGCACTTGCTTTAATAAATGCTTAAAATTTCTCCAAGATTTGTTGTTTGGCTTGTCGTCAAGAATAATATCTTCAATTTGTAGCTAGATTTCTATAAAAAAATTGTGAAATTGGGAAGAAAAAAAATTGTTTCCACTTACTTGGTGGCTCTAACTACCATGCGGATTGTTTAATTTTGCTTCCTCCTTGAATCACCTTTTTTTTTATTTACACCTTGATTTTAATCCTTATATTTGACACACTGGACACTCTTTAATTGACACCAGAAGTCACTTATTTTGACCCTATTTTATGTGACACACTAAACGATATATGATAACAATGCAACCAACTTGGAAAATAACTAACGGTGATGCTACAGACTCCATGACTCAAATTTATGATGGCAGGTGAATGGAGAGTAGACATGATAGTGAATTAAGACATGAGAGACTCGATATGACCAAGAATGTGACACAATAGCTAAACTAGACACGAGACTTGACTATGCGAGAGATGACCAATGAAGGACCAGAGGTGAGACACAACAAAAAGTGAAAAGAACAACAATGGACTAGTAGACAAGACTCGTTAGACATCCAATGAAGATAAAACTAAAGATAGTGTAACTGAAAAACGTGACACAACACATAAGGAAATGCAAACACGACACTGAATGTAGCTAGGCAACAAAATGAGGACACTGGAGAGGACCGAACGCAATATGAACAACGAGGATAGTTTAGATACGAGAGTGGGAAGGACCACACAACACACAACCCAGAGACACATGATATGATAATAATACCGACAAATGAGTGAATACAATGTGACGTGTGGAAGAAAAACCTTAGGATCATGAGGAGGGAAGCTTGTGTGGCTGAATCCATGTATAACTTAGTGGGCAAGAAGTCTTATAAACCATAATTTATCTATTCCCCGATAGATGTGGGATAATTCCTGGATGATTTTTTTTTTTAATTATATCACGCCCATACCTTAGGTTATGAATTTTAATACTTGATTTTGATTTGTCGGTTGCATCACAACGGTGTTTTTGTGTCTTCATTGGTTTCTGATGATAAATCAAGCATTTTGTTGAATCTCACTTCCTCCCACAAGGTAACACACATCGTTCGACATTCTTCTACTATGTCTAATGACCCGCTTGACCATAAATTAATTGGTGTTGTTGTTTTATCCCTTCTGTGGATGAATTATTGTGTTGCAATGACTGCTATTGCTATGCATAGTGCATGAGTATGTTGTATAATTCTCTAACTCTATTGGCCTGTGTTTGCACCTGAAGCATGTGTTTTCTATCGGTTTGCATGCCCTAGTACATGACTGTATCGCCTAAGTTTTTTTTCCATAGTAGGTACACTTATGAATGCCATTGGGGATGATGGATATGTTGATGATCACAAAGGGAGGCCACCCCCCAGTTTGGTATTTTGTTTCCAAATTACTAATACCACAGGCAAGGATTCCCCTTGTCCCTTCAACCAAGATACGATTATGCTAACATTGTATTTAACAATCAGAACTGCAATGAATACTGTACAAGAAAAGATGAAATAAAATGTAATAAATTAGAATTTAATCAAATGATTGCCTCTTCTAGAGGGCAAATCCCTGTTGTATAGGCAATATGCAAAATCGCAAGTGAATAAGAATAAAACAATAAATGATAGATATCAAATCAAATAAAATTAAATGAGATATATATTAAAAGTTCTTTCTCTTGGAAAACATAGTCGACGCTATGTTTGGAATGTAGCATTATTGATGTCAAACCTTCAGCACTAGTCAGTGGCATTTTTAGTTGGCAGCATCTGTTTCGGTTTCAATTTCAAGATCCGGCTCCAAGAAGTCACATAAGGTCCAAAGTGTGAGAAAAAGCCCAAATTAGTAATATTATAATACTATTTTATAATATTATGCAAAGGAAGTTTAAAGTTAATAATAAATTAATTTTAAATTAATTTTTTAGTTAATTTATTTAACTTATAAAGTTATTTAAATTAATTTTTTTTTGATTGGTTGAAAGGGTGTTGAAAGGTCCCTGAACCTTGTACAAGAGGTTTTTACATGTTTTTCAAGCCAATCGAGGAGGCCCAAGCGCTAAAGATCAGAGAGAAAGCAAAACACCACCCGAGGGAAGGTGTCGTGATATCGCGACTAGTAACATTTTTGAGGGCCCACAACATAGGGAAAAGGTAGGGAGGAAAGGATGTCGCGATATCACGACATGTTGCACCGTTGTAGCCAAAAGAGAAAGAGATGTCGCTAAATTACAACAAGAAGCAGCATCGCAGCCGAAGGAGAGAAAGTGTCACGATATCGTGACATGTTGCAAGGTTGTTGCCAAAGGAGAAGAAGTGTCGCGAGTGCCAGAAGAGAAGAAGTGTCGCTATATCACGACATGTTGTAAAATCATGGCCGAAGAGAAGAAATGTCGCGATATCGCGACATGTTGCAAATTCACGACCGAGGAGAAAAAGTGTCACGAAATCGCGACAAGTTGCAGCAAGGCGGCCAAAGAGAAAAAGTGTCATGATATCACGACAAACTGCATCATCGAGGCCAAAGAGGAAAAGTGTCACGAAATCATGACATGTTGCAAAATCTCGATCGAAGGGAGAAGGTGTCGCGATATCACGACATGTTGCAAAATCGCGGCCGAAGAAAAAAAGTGTCACGATGTCGCGACATGTTGCAAAATCGCGGTCGAAGAGAAAAGGTGTCGTGAAATCACGACATGATGCAGAATCGCGACCGAAGAGAAAAAGTGTCACAAAATCGTGACATGTTGCAATATTGCAGTCGAAGAGAAAAAGTGGCATGATATCGTGGCAAACTGCATCAACGAGGCCGAAGAGGAGAAGTGTCGCGAAATCGCGACATGTTGCAAAATCTCATCCGAAGGGAAAAAGTGTCGCAATATCACGACATGCTGCAAAATCATAGCCGGAGAGAAAAGGTGTTGCGATATCGTGACATTTTGCAAAATCGTGGCCGGAGAGAAAAAGTGTCGCGATATCGCGACATGATGCAGGATCGCGACCGAAGAGAAAAAGTGTCGCGATATCGCGACAAGTTGCAACTTCACAGCCAAAGAGAAAAAGTGTCGTGAAATCAGGACATGTTGCAAAGATGCGGCCGAAGAGAAAAAGTGTCGTGATATCGTGACATGCTGCATCATCATGGCTAAAGCGAAAAAGTGTCGCAAAATCGTGACATGTTGCAAAATCATGGCCAAAGAGAAAAAGTGTCACGATATCGTGACATGATGCAAAAACGCGACCGAAGAGAAAAAGTTTCACAAAATCACGACATGTTGCATAATCGCGGCCGAAGAGAAAAAGTGTCACGATATCACGACAAGTTGTATCGCTGCGATCAAAGGAGGAAAAAATGTCGCGATATCGTGACAAGTAGTAAACTCGCAGCCAAAGGGGAAAGAAATGTCGCGATATCACGACATGTTGCATTTTTGCTGCCAAGGGTGAAAAGTGTCCCGATATCACGACATGTTGCATTTTCGCTGCCAAAGGTGAAAAGTGTCGCGATATCACGACAAGTTGTAATTCTACTGCTGAAAGAGAAGGAAGAAGGAATGTCGCGAAACGCGACCAGTTTCATGAACAAACCCGACCAATCCCTTGCCAACACCTCACATTGTGTAGACATTGTCACTTATAGAATCATTCCTTAGGCTAATGGGGAAGGAGTCTCTCCATACTTGAATGTCAGATTCACCAACTCCCTTGTTCTCAAGCCAGTCTGCAGCTTTGTTTCCTTCCCGGTATTGATGCTTAATGACTAATTCTGGGTAATTTCCAACAAGAGCCTTGCACTCTTGGAAAATCGAAGCAAGGGCCCAGGGAGGCATAGCAGTCCCATTGAGACAGTTTATGCATTACAACGAGTCTCCTTCAATGATAAGTTTGTTGATGGTCAAACCTTCCAAGAGAATCAAACTTTGGAGTAGAGCCCGTGCCTCTGCCATATTGTTGGATTGAATTCCTAGGTTCTGGGCAAAGGCCAAAATTATTTCACCTCTATGGTTTCTAAGAATTCCTCCTCCGCCAGTCGCTCCAAGGTTGCCTTTGACCACACCATCGAAATTGATCTTGTGCCACCCAGTAGGAGATGAGACCCACTTGATGACAGACCTGTCAACAGAAGTACGGGGCATGGTAGAGAAGTTAGAAATATTGAAGAGTTTGGTTAGGTCTGATTCAAGGCCAGGAGGGGGGTTTTGGAAGACGAAACCAGAGAGGCATTCTCTGTAGCAAGGGCCAAGATTTTGGCAATGATAATCTTCTTATCAGTGGCTTGATTTTTGAAAATTTTGGCATTTCTCTCTAGCCATATCTGCCATAGGGAAATGTGGAGGCAAGCTTGCCACATGAATTTAAGTTGGCTGCTCTTGAAAGGCCAGGGCCATTGCTGAAAAAGGAGGGGAATGGAATTATGGAGGGTTGTGGAGATGTCAAAGGTGTTAAGAACCTGATTGAGAACTACTAAAGAGAAGGGACATTCCAAAAAAACATGCGAAGTTGACTCACAGGCGTTTTTGCACAGGATGCACCAATTGGGAATGAGTAACCCTCTGATTATCAAGTTGTCAGTGGTGAGGATTCTATTTTGGATGGCCAACCAGCAAAATAATTTGACCTTGGGAATGATCTTGGGGACCCAGACCTAATTCAATAAGTCCCGACCATCAGTGGGAGGTTCTTGGCTGTAGTAAGCTGATTTAGTTATTTAAATTAATTATTAGCTAATTTAAATATTAATTATAAATTAATTTAAGCTAAGGCTAAAACCCTAAGGTGGGTTATTAAAAATAAAATTCAAAATTTGTTTTCGAATAACAAACGCCGACGTGAAGAAAAATTAAAATGTGTATATAAAGGGTGGAACTCCCACCCTACCAAAAATTACCATGCCTTTGATGATTGATGTGAACTTTAAGAAATTGTGAGCCTTACAAACAGTGCTGCATCCAAAGGGAATGGGGAAGTGTGCACGTTTCATGAAATATTGGCAACGAGTGAAGGCATAATGGGAAGGTTCTATACCTTCCTTCATGTGGGCATTCGTAGCTCACATAGTAGGGTCCCAAGAACTAAGGCACTTAGGCTAGAGGATACGATGGATCGAATCATGTCGAATCCCATTTTTTGTGGGAAGTATAATGTATGCTTTGATAATAGGTCGTTGTAAATTTTTGGGATATAGTTTTATTTGGTTCTAAGGTTGCAAGGGAGTTATAAGGGTTTTGTAAAATAAAATTTTTAATATTATTTTATCAAAGGTTTTGAAAGGATTGCAAGGTGTTTGGTTGATATGTTTATGGTGTTGGATATCATTTTAAGTTGGATTTTATAAGGTGTATCAAAGAAATTATCTTTATGTATGGTATAATGAGTGTTATGTTTAAAAGGAAGAAATAAGGCATAAGTTGAGTTGTGATTGTTTTATGTCAAAGGGAATATTTTTGAGAAAGTATTGAAGTGATATTGTTGTGTTTAACCATTGAAATTGGAAAGAAGGAAATTTTTATTGAGATAGGTTTTTCAAAGGCACTTTGACATCCAACAAAAATGTATGGGCATATTCTTCCTAGTGAGTAATTTTTGAAAGTTGTATATGAAAATTTGGAGTGAAAAGGATTTTTTGGTTTGCATAGTTGAGAGTGTTTTGAATTAATGCTTCAAGGTTTTTTGGAATTAAGAGTTGTTCATATAACCTTATTTATAAGCATTGTTGTTGAATTGATTTATTGAGTGAAGAAATTGAACTAGGGTTTGGAAAGAACATGAGTATCACTGTTATGTGAGATTTGTTGATAAAGCATTGTTGGAAATATTTTAGTGAGTTGTCATATGCTTGGTGTTGCGGGCCAAACATAGGTGAATTTTGCTCCTATTTTGTCACTGCCTGATCATTTAAATTGTCAACCCAGGGAGCTTCATAAACTTCAGAAGTGTCTCATACAAGATCACTTACAATACCCACTTTGAGATGAGTCCATCTAATTCTACTATTGGGGGGTTTAAAATATTGTCAATCATTCATCCACACCACAATAATTTACGTATGAATAATTAAATCCTGAGAATGTAAATATTCATACGTGCATAATAAAAGTAAACCTACTACGGAAATGGAAATAACAATGCAGAAAATAAACCTATGAAAGCAGGAAACTAATCTAGGAAAGCATAAATAAAAGGGAAGGAATACTGGCTTGGAGTGGGCCCAAGCTCCAGCAGCTCCCTTCCAGCTGAACACACAGTTAGGAACTCTCGAACTTTATTGTATTTGCAAAAGAATTATTACAATGCTTCTACTTCCTCAGAATGACAAATGTATTCTCAATATTAGATTCTGGATATCTATCAGAGAGGTCTGTGTGTGTTTATATAGCACACACACAGATATTCTATTACAAATAAGTTACAATAGTAGTTCAGTCTAGACTAAACTAGGATAGTTTGGTAAACGTAATCGACATCTACTAAAAATAGGCTTTGTTCCTAATGGCTGCGCGTTTGCTGATTGGTGCATGCTTCACCTGGCGTAGGTAAGACGTTCTCGTCCATTGGTGCAACTCCCAGAATTATCCTGCGTGATGTGGAACTAGAATGACACCCGGTCAACTCTGCCCACGTCGCTTTACTTGGTCAATTGGCGAAGAATGGAGGTGCCTTCTCTATGAGGAAGGTGCCTTCCTCATGTGCTTTTGATAGGCACCTTTCGTATGCGAAAGGCACATACTGATGTGGAGCACCTTCTTCCTATGGAAGGTGCCTACTGATGTGGGTGCCTTCTCTATACGAAAGGCGCTTTGCCTTGTATGGGGCGCCTTCCTTATGCGGAAGGTGCCTAAGTATGTCGGGCACCTTCTTTATACGGAAGGCGCCTACCTTCTGTTGGTGCCTTCCTTGAAGAGGAAGGCGCCTACCTTCTATTGGTGCCTTCCTTGAAGAGGAAGGCACCTACCTTCATGCCTTAGATTCTAAAAGAAATAGAGTGCTAGGTCCATGAAAGACCTCGACTGATCCAAATCTATCAAAACCAACTACATTTCCACAAAAACACACTAAAACACACAAATTAGATAACACACATAATTCTATTAAATAATTACATAATCATTCATAAAAGTACATAGTTCCTAATATATTGCCACATAATAATCGATGAAACCCATACAAAATATGAGCATTTTTTAGGCTCATCATCCCCCATGCCTAACATATGCCATGCCCTCATGGCATCAAAATTGTAGGTAGCTCTTCATATTTCTTCATCATCATCTTTTTCTAGTGGATCTGGTTGTACCTACGACCTGTGACTACTTCTTCTATGGATCAAGCATCGGGAGGTGTGGTCTTTCTTTTTCTACGTGGAGCTATGGTGTTGGGGTAGCCAACTACTATTATCTACTTCTGCTCAATCCGTTGGCTCTGTCTATTTGAGGTTCCCACCTTGGCTACTCCTGGAGGTGGTATAGCCAGTGTAGTCCCTGCTGCCTGGAATGCAACTTCTACGGCTTGCCATAGGTCAGCATCTGGAGGTCTGACTACTACAAGAGGAATGTCAAAATTATCCCTCTTGAGTCGGACTACCTAGGCCTTGTGTAATTGGGCTACTTTAGGGGTAAGCCCTACATTTTCTCTTGCAATGGTAGTGGCTTCTAACTTAGGCCCATATACCCCCCATCTCTCAAAATATCTTCGTATTTTTGAGGGGCATCCGTGGGATGACCCGTAAATCTCCTAGAATTGATCATCATTCATCGGGTTAACACAAATACCCAGGTCTCCCTGGACCCTGGAGGCTGACTTCCTGGCCTCCTTTGCTATTGCCATCTCTTCACATAGCTGTTCAAACCACTTCTACCTTTCTATGAATGGTTGCATGTCCCATTCATCCTCGATCGGTTTGGTGAAGGTCACCTTTGCCTTCTTTTGAGCCATCCTAGGCCCTTTTTCTTTGGCCCTGGTAGAAAGTGTGGTGGCTCAAATAGGGGGTTTCTCCTCCTTCCTAGCGAGTGTCTCTTCATTATGAGGGGCTTGCTTTGATGTCCCTAGAGTTGTCCCTCCTTTCTTTAGTTGTTCTGGTGTTGACCCCGTAGGTCCTTCGGTCCTTCCTTCTTTAGGTTTGAGGAATTCTTCCTTCACCCCTAGTTCTATCTATGGTTGTTGGTCCACACTAGGCTCTGTGTCACTCAGGTCTACAATAGGGGGCTCCTTTGGACTGTTTCCCCCATTAACCTCAAAAATAGAGGAATTCTCCCCTACTTTCGAGCTGCTTTTTCGGGCATCCGAGCGAAATTCCCCCAAAGAGTATACTCTTTCTAATGAAGTAGGGGAATTCATCGAGACTTCAATCACCCAATCGGTCTGAGTCGATGCATCCCTTTTCTCTATCTCCTTGGCCTAAAATTTTTGATTCTCCTCCTATAGCTGCTGGACCAGCTGCTCGAGCTGAGCTATTCTCCATGCTCGCTCCTCCAATTCTTCCTTGTGCATCATCTGGCAATCCTCCAACATTTTTTGGGCCATCCAACACTCGGTCTGCCATTCTAGGGCCTCTTCTAGGGCTATGTCAACCTCTTGATTAATGCTCATAGAAGTCCTAGCATCCTGTGGGCTCTATTTGGTTAATTCTTGGAGGGTCTGGGCTGCAAGACTAGCCTCCAAGTCATCCTCCTCTTCCTCTGATGATAGGAGTAGGCACCATAGGCATTTCCTCCCGGGAACTGGCTCTAGTTGTCATAATTTAGCTCTACCACTGGCAAGCCATACCCCTTCCTCTATGAATTTGGGTAGGGGTGAGTGCCCCCTTCTACAAAATTAGGCAATGACAATTGCTCGATTTCTTCTACCTCTATTATGGGGCTTTCTTCATCTTCATCTGCCCTAGTGGTAGAATCTTCCTACCCTTCTTGGCCGCCATCTCCCTCTGCATGGGAGTCTTCCCTTTGTGCATCTGCATGGCAAACCAATACTGATATCAGCCCATGGTGGGCCAAGGCGGAAGGTGCACCCCTCTGGTATCGAGCCGCTTCCTCCTTCAGGGCATTTTCTAGGTAGAAGGGCACGTTCATCTTCCTCCCATGCACCAGGTGATTTAAGAACTGCACATGATTAATGTGCAGGTGGGAATATTTCCTTGTGCATGTGAAAAAGTGAGCAATTTGCTCGAACAACTTTCGTAGGTTCATGGGAAGTCAAATTTTTGGCAGCCCCTCCTTCTCTACCTACACATTCTCTCCTGGCAGTAGTAATTCGGTGCATTGTTTCAACATGCCACCTTTGTATGTGCACTCACCTGTGAGAGGCAAGCCGGTCACCTGGGAGATGTATTTCAGGGTGACCAGGATCTCCCTTCCATGCACTTGAGCTGCATCACCTCTCAAGGAGGTAGTGAATTCTTTGGCTACCTCCATATCCTAGTTCTGATAGACCAGGGTACAATAATCGAGCCATCCCTCGGCTTCAAACTGAGTCCTCACCGCCCCCTGATCCCCTCTGTGTCACTAGGCTCATTCTTCTTGATGGCATGATTCTTTGATCACCCTCCCATGGTGCCTTCCCTAATCGCTCTTCTGTTCCTGCCTTACGCTCTCAGGAAGGCACCTTCTTATAAGGAAGGTGCCTAACCCTAGCATTCAATTTTGGGGTTGGCACGGTATGCCTCTCGAGCCATATCATTGGCATGATGTTTCGGTCATGGGGGGTGCATGATTTTTATGGTGGCACTATTTTTTGGTACTACATAATTCATGAAAGGTTATATAAAAATTTAATTAGAATTATGTGCGTACCTTATTGGATGTTCCATGCATCACGGAGAGTAGTGATTCATCGGCCTATGACATGGAGGATGGGTATTTCACATGTGTGAATTATGTTGGACTTCATTGTTACATTGTTCGAGGTTCGATGTCGAAGATAGGCTCCTGATTGGTCTTTGAAAAACTATCTGTCCATCATTTTTGAGGCGTGTGCGAGGATCTCACCCCGTAACTCCACATAATTTTTTATTGGGGTAGATTTTTCATCATGTGGGTCTAGTGGTAATCAGGTGCTACCCAATCATGTGTTGATCTCATTCGAATCGAGGCACACGTGAAACCAAAGCATCGGCTGTATGCAAAAGGCACTTTTGGTGCCTTCCCGATGTGGAAGGTGCTTTAAATGAATGGTACCTTCCCTAGGTGGAAGGCACTTCTGCATGTCAGTGCCTTCCTACTATGAAAGGTGCTTTTGAATAATGGCACCTTCCTACTATGGAAGGCACTTTTGAAGAATGGCACCTTCCCACTACGAAAGGTGCTTTTGAAGAATGGTGCCTTCCCACTGTGGAAGGCACTTTTGAAAAGTGGCACCTTCCCACTGTGGAAGGCACTTTTGAAGAAAGGTGCCTTCCCACTGCGAAAGGCGCTTTTGAATGGATGCACCTTCCTGGAATGGAAGGCACTTTGATCATCATATTTTTTTTAAGGAACTATCCTTCATGGCACCTTCATTATAAGGAAGGCACCTTATTTACATTTTTTTTTTTAATTAAGAACTCTTCTATGGGAACCTTCTTTATAAGGAAGGTACCTTATTTCTTTGGGGCACCTTCTTTATAAGGAATGCACCTTATTTCTATGGGGTACCTTCTTTATAAGGAAGGCACCTTATTTCTATGGGGTGCCTTCTTTATAAGGAAGGCACCTTATTTCTATGGGGTGCCTTCTTTATAAGGAAGGTGCCTTACCTCCAACTTGATACCTTCTTCTGAATGGGACCATCCACCCTCGTTAGGTACCTTCTTCGAGGAGGAAGGCATTGTTTCTCAAGTGGAGAGTCTTATTTGAATATGAAGGCCTTCTGCAAGGCATTTTTCTTAGCAACACATTGTGATCATCTAGGAAAGGGTGATCAAGCCTCCTCAAACTTTTCTTCATGCTATCGTAGCATCCTCCTGCTAGACCTGGCATGTGATTTTCCCTTGAAGGAGAGTTTATTGCCTTCACCCGAGCTTGGATAGGTGTTGCTTCTAAACTACGTGCGCAGGTGTCGGGATGCTGAGCCGGTTCAGGCCTGGTTTCCTAGATACCTATTTTTTGAGCTGTCAGGTCCTCCACCTACAAAAGCAAATGAAAAGAAAAGAAAACTATAGGTAGTTAGATGCATTCCGTGCCTGGTAGGCCCTCTACTAGGATGCCTACAACTTGCATGCGGGCGTCATCCCTACAAAACACATCGTAAGAAATAAAACAAGCCTACACTAACTAATTTTGGTGGACACCTCCATGTCCACCATTCTACTTGCTGAGAGTTTGGTCCAGATTTACAAGGATGGGGTCTCCCCCATGCCTATTCTAGACTCCACCAGTAAATTTTTGGATGTGTTGTAGGGCCATAGTCGGTGGCCATTCATTATCAATACAATGTTGCTGCCATCAATGGTCCTGACATGCACAACACCATTCTTGATGAGCTCTACCACCTCATACGGTCCCATCCATCTCTGCATTAATTTGCCCTTCCTTTCTTGGAACCTGGAATCATACAACAACACCCATTCTCCCTCCTGGAACTGCTTCAGCTTGATGTGTCGATCATGCCATTTTTTTCTTTGCTTTTGTATGATCTTCGTTCTTTGCAAAGCATCCCTTCAGAATTCGTCCAACTAGTTCAGCTACCGAACCCTCTCTTTTTGAGCTTCTTCTAAGCTCAAATTTAATTCTAAAGTAGTTCTCAGTGTCTTGATTTCAAACTCAATGGGCATCATCGCACTCTTCCCGTAGACCATATGGAAGGGTGTGAAGTCGATGGTCGATTTCCATGTGGTGTTGTATGCCCATACTACCTTCGGAAGCCATGTAGCCCAATATTTCCTATGTTGCTGCATGGTTTTTGTTAGGATGTTCTCAATCTCCCTATTTGTAACCTCTACTTGCCCATTTGCCTACGGGTGGTAGGGTGTAGTCTTGTTGTGCCAAATTCTATATTGTTCCATCAACTCCTCGATCATCTTGGAGGTAAATTGAGGCCCCTGGTCCATTGTTATCTCTCTAGGGACCCCGAATCATGTAAAAATATGAGCAAATAATAAATCGACTATTGTTCTTTCCTTTGAATCCCTCAATGCTTGAACTTCCACCCACTTGGTGATGTAGTCTGTGTAGACTAAAATAAATCTCCTACCTATCGAAGGTGGATTAATTGGCCCCACAAAATCCATGCCCCACTTATCGAAGGGCTCTAGATGCACTTGCGGTTGAAGGGGCATCTCATCCCGATGGGTTGGTCTACCCATTCTTTGGCACTCATCACACTTGCTGGCATAGGCGGCCACATATTTGAATAGAGTGGGCCAAAAATACCTAGCCTATAGGATTTTATAGACAGTCCACTTCCCTACAAAGTGTCCTCTGCATGGTTCATCATGGCAAGCTTTGAGTATTTCTAAGAACTCCTACTCTGCTACGCACCTCCTTATAATCTGATCATGTCCTATTTTAAATAGGAGGTCATCAACCCATAAAAAGGAGGTACTCTTCTCTACTACCACCTACTTTTCTCATGAGGAGAGAGTAGGTGAGGTTCTTTCGATGGCCAAGTAATTGGCTATGTCTACATACCATGGTGTTTGTTCATTGATGGTGAATAAATGTTCATCCAAAAACTGGTCTTCCACTGTCGCATGGTCTACTGGTGTCAATCTGGATAGAAAATCTGCTACAATATTGTCTTTGCTAGGTTTTTCAACTATTGTTATGTCGAACTCCTACAATAGTAGAAGCCATCTTATAACTCTTCCTCCAATAGCCAGTTTTCTCATTAAATACCTGATAGCTATGTGGTCCGTATGGACAAACACCTTATATCTAGTGATATAATGGTAAAATTTATTTATGGCATGCACAACTACAAGGAACTCCTTCTCCATCATTGTATAGTTGAGCTCAGCCCTTGCCAAGTTTTTGTTGATGTAGTAGATGGCATAAAATTCCTTGCCATCCTTCTGCCCGAGGACTGCTCCAATTGCATTGTTGGATGCATCACAATAGATATGGAAGGGTATGGCCCAATTTGGTCCCCTTAGAATAGGTGTAGATATCAGATTTTCCTTGAGTGATTAAAATGCTCTTTCGTAGTATTCCATCCAGTTGAATTCCACGTCTTTAGACAATAAAGTGTGTAGTGGTCTCACAATTTTATTGAAGTCGATGATAAATCGCTGGTAGTACCCGGTAGACCCGAGGAAACTTCTCACCTCTCATAGGGTTCTAGGGCTAGGTAGGTCCTTGATGACCTCTATCTTCCTTTTGTCAACCTTTATTCCTTCTGCAGAGAGATGGTGTCCCAATACGATGCCCTCTTGCATCATCATAAAGCATTTTTCATTACTAAGGGATAAATTATTTTCCTCACTTCTTTCGAGCACTCTTTCCAAGTTCTTCATTGCTTCATCAAAGGTTTCTCCATAAATGGTGAAGTCATCCATGTACACTTCAACCACATCTCCTATCATGTCTAAAAATATGCTCAACACCACCCTTTGGAAGGTGGCAGGTGCATTGCATAGCCCGAAAGGCAATACCCGATAAGCGAACGTTCCCCAAGGGTAGGTGAACATCATTTTATCTTGGTCTTCTTCTCCTATCTGGATCTAGTTGTATCCACTGAATCCATCTAGGAAGGAGAAGTACTTCCACCTCGAAAGTGTATCCAAGACCTGATCAATGAATGGGAGTGGGAAGTGATCCTTTTTGGTCGCTTTGTTCAACGCCCTGTAGTCCACACAAATCCACCACTTCCCATTCTTCTTGGGGACCACCACAAGTGGTGACACCCACTCACTATCAGAAATTAGATAGATGAATCCGGTAGACAAGAGTTTTTGCAATTCTACCTTGACAATGTCTTTCATTGTCGGATTCATTCTTCTTTGTGGCTGCCTGCTTGGAGTCACCTGCTCTTCGAGGTATATTCGATGGGTATAGATTTTTGGGCTGATACCTTTCATATCCGAGTAGTCCCATGCAAATTCCCATTGGTGCCTAACCAGGAGTTCTTCTACTTCCATTAGCTGTGTGGGGGTTAACCCACTGTTGACGTTCAACGTCTTTCCCGGCCCAATATTTATCTATTGAATGTGGTGGTCTTGGGCGCCAGCTAATGGTGACTCAAGTGTGGTATCGGAGGATTCTCCTTGGAGGAATTCTATGATAGCACCATCCTCATCTTCTTCCTCTACCAATTCATCTAATGCCATCATCGGCTGGATGATGGACAACTCCTTCTCTTTGTGCTTGGTCAACGTAGACTCTCCCGACGAATCAATGGACTGCACGGGGGTGAAATGGTCAACCTTTTTATGCTATGTCCATTGGAGATGGTCATCATCCCATCATGATAGCTGATGTAAGCATCGACTGTCACCATCCATGGTCTTCCTAAAATAAGCGGGTAGCCACCCAACCTAGTTTTAGACTATAAAACCAGGAAGTCGATCGGATATTCCCATGCATCGACCATCACTATTATATCCTCTAACATTCCTTCCGGTGCTACGGTTGATCGATCATCCAACTATAGAACCATTGAGGTAGGTCTCATGTCTATGAGTTGTAGCCTCTGCATGGTCTCCTGAGGCATTACATTGATTGTTGCACCGAGATCGACCAACGTATTGGTCAAGGAATGCCCCTCAATTTTTATAGTCAACACTGGACTGCCTGGGTCTACGTACTTAGGATGACACATCTTGCCCATCATTAAATCTGCCAACTTACCCATGACATTGATAGTCTGGGTCACTCTTCATCCTGAATTTCTTAGGCACATCTCCTTTATTGCTTTAGAATATATCAAGATGTCTCGGATAGCTTGAAAAAGTGGAATTGTCACTGTGAGATTTTTCAAGCTAGAAAGAATATCAAACTCTGGCTGCATTAATTTCCTCTGTTCTTGCAGTCGGTTAGGAAATGGAGCCTTTGTTCTCTCAGCCACTTCTTCTTCCACCTCTTCTATAAGAGGTGTTTCTTCTAAATCTGCCTCCTCTTCTATCAGCGGAGGTGTCTCTACTCCTAGTTGTCTACCTGATCTAAGCTGAATAGGATTACAACTAATATTATACATCGGGTACATCTCACCTTCTACATTATATGTCGATTGATTTACTCTGTTATTGGGATTTATCATCGATTGTGTAGGTAGCTACATAGGTCTCACTATAGGTAAGGCTGGTAGGTTTTTTTGGGGGTGAGCTGGTGCTACATTCTATGGAGCTAGATTCCATGGAGCATGGCCTCTCCACTATTGCCCAGGGTATTGATATTGCATCCAGGGCTTCTAGTTTAGAAATGTTGCTCCTAGGGGTGCATTGGACCAAGGAGATGGCCCCCACCACCCCATGTTAGGTGGTTGAGGTTGGCCTTGTGGCATGTATGGTCCTCCCTCGTATGATGGCATTGGTGGCATATTTCCCATAGGGGGTTGTGGCCAACTTCTCCGATTGCCTACAAAATAGGCTTCCATAATATCAGCATCCTCCTTGATATTAGGCAATTGCGGGCACAATCGGGTCTTATGATTTAGCTTACAGACCATGCATACTCTGACTTTGTTTTCTGGGCATGCATTCTTTGCATGCTTTCCTCTACATTTCGGGCAGAAATAAGCCAATGTTGCCTCATTTTCTTACTTCTTTTTCTCTAACAGTAGCGTATCCATATGCAATGCTAGAGATGAAAGCATCTCACTTTTCAAATCTTCTAGCATATTGCCTATTTCTATTTTTGTGACCGAAGCAGTCACTTTCATGGTTCTAGGAGTGGTCTTGCCTCTCCTTCTTGAGTAGTTTCAGCATAATTGTCGGATATCTTCCATAGCGTGTTTGGTAGACATCACCTCTAGAAATCATGTTGAGAGCTTCTAATGATTCATTGTTAAGTCCTCTCAAAAATATGCTTTTAAGAGACTTATCATCTAGCTTCGCATGAGGAGATCATTGAAGATTGAAGTTGAATCTCTCCCAGTACTCCTCAAGAGACTCATCTTCTTTCTACATCATGCTCAGGACCTCTTCTCTGGAGTCTCTGGCTCTCCCAAAGTCTTGATATTGCTCTAAAAAGAGCCTCTTCATTTGATCCCATGTGGCAATGTGTTTGTCTCCTAGACCAATGAACCATCACAGAGCTGCATCATCTAATGTGGAAGGAAAGAGCTTCAGCTTATGCATATCAGATTTGTAGTCCACAGACCTGCATAGAACATCAAACTTAAATAAAAATAGGTCAGGGTCCTCGGTCGGGTATCCTCTGAAGGTAGGAAGATGAGTAGGGGATATGTTTTTCATTTTGGTTTCTCCTACTCCTTCCTCAATCGGGAAACTAAAGCTAGATGAAGCCTCTTCGTCGGCCATTTTTTAGGAAATGTGGTCTCTAATGCAGTTCTTATGGCCTCACGGTCATTCAAAACTTTCTGAGTCAGGGCTCTAAGATCGTCTGGTGTTATCGTCCGATCTTCTACAACTTTCCACAATAGTGCTTCCTCTGAGGGTGTCCTCTTAAACAATGGGTTTACAATGGTTCGTTCTTCCCCGAGTTGATGGGATGAGGAAGCACTTTGCACAAGGTGAGGATCCTCACTCTAGTGGACTGCTGGTGGTGAGTCAAGTGAATCTAGTTCAAACTCAGAATGTTCGACTGACTCAAATTTTGGTGGACTTTGTTTTATGAACCGACCGTCAGGTCCTCTTCTTCTCGAAGAACTCATACAAAGTTAGATAGAAGGTTTTTAGGTATTGCAATTAATCTAATAGAGGTGCTTCCCTAGAAATGGTGCCAAAATGTTGTGGGCCAAACACAGGTGAATTTTTCTCCTATTTTGTCACTGCCCGATCATTTAAATTGTCAACCTAGGGAGCTTCATAAACTTTAGAAGTGTCTCATACAAGATCACTTACAATACCCACTTTGAGATGAGTCCATCTAATTCTACTATTGGGGGGTTTAAAATATTGTCAATCATTCATCCACACCACAATAATTTACGTATGAATAATTAAATCTTGAGAATGTAAATATTCATACGTGCATAATAAAAGTAAACCTACTACAGAAATGGAAATAACAGTGCAAAAAATAAACCTATGAAAGCAGGAAACTAATCTAGGAAAGCATAAGTAAAAGGGAAGGAATACTGGCTTGGAGTGGGCCTAGGCTCCAACAGCTCCCTTCCAGTTGAACACGCAGTTAGGAACTCTCAAAATTTATTGTATTTGCAAAAGAATTATTACAATGCTTCTACTTCCTCAGAATGACAAATGTATTCTCAATATGGATTCTAGATATCTATCAGAGAGGTCTATGTGTGTTTATATAGCACACACAGATATTCTATTACAAAGAAGTTACAATAGTAGTTTAGTCCAGACTAAACTGGGATAGTCTAGTAAACGTAATCGACATCTGCTAAAAATAGGCTTTGTTCCTAATGGTTACGTGTTTGTTGATTGGTGCATGCTTCGCCTGGCGTAGGTAAGACATTCTCGTCCATTGGTGCAACTCCTAAAATTATCCTGCATGATGTGGAACTGGAACAGCACCGGTCAACTCTGCCCACGTCACTTTACTTGGTCAACTGGCGAAGAATGGAGGTGCCTTCTCTATGAGGAAGGTGCCTTCCTCATGTGCTTTTGACAGGCACCTTCCATATGCGGAAGGCGCATACTGATGTGGAGCGCCTTCTTCCTATGGAAGGCGCCTACTGATGTGGGCGCCTTCTCTATACGAAAGGTGCTTTGCCTTGTATGGGGTGCCTTCCTTATGCAGAAGGCGCCTAAGTATGTCGGGTGCCTTCTTTATACGGAAGGCGCCTACCTTCTGTTGGCACCTTCCTTGAAGAGGAAGGCGCCTACCTTCTGTTGGTGCCTTCCTTGAAGAGGAAGGCGCCTACCTTCATGCCTTAGATTCCAAAATAAATAGAGTGCCAGGTCCATGAAAGACCTCGACTGATCCAAATCTATCAAAACCAACTACATTTCCACAAAAACACACTAAAACACACAAATTAGATAACACACATAATTCTATTAAATAATTACATAATCATTCATAAAAGTACACAGTTCCTAATATATTTCCGCATAATAATCGATGAAACCCATACAAAATATGAGCATTTTTTAGGCTCATCACTTGGACTAGGGTTTATGAGAAAGGATCATTTCATTGATTTTTTTATTGAGTAGAGTTGGTTAAGCCTATTCAAGTGAATGTGTGAAGTGATTGTTCAAAATTCTATGAAATAAATTATTCTATATTCTGAATTGATTTGAGAAAGAGATTGAGAGTTGATGAGTGTGAAACATATTGAGTCCCTAAAAATTCTCTATATGTTTCTGTGATAAAGAGTGATTGAAAGTGTTTGAGTATTGATGTGAATGTGAAGCATATTGAGTCTCTAAAAATTCTTTATATATTTCTAAGAGTGATTGAAAGTAATTAAGTATTGAGGTGAATGTGAATCATATTGAGTCTCTAACAATTCTCTATATGTTTCTAAGAGAGTGATTTAAAGTGATTAATCATTGTGATGAGTGTAGAGAATATTGAGTCTCTAACAATTATCTTTATGTTCTATAAGATTGGACAAGTTCTAGTGTGGACTTGTTGAGCAGATTTGAGGCAAGTCTTTGAGAAGACTTGTGGACAACTTTGGGCAAGCTTTTGTGGAAACTTATAATACATATTGAAAGTATATTTGGATAAGTTCTTGTGAGGAATTATTAAGCAAATTGGACAAGTTCTAGAGAGGACTTGAGGATATATTAGTGTGAGCTTTTGTGGAAGCTTACAAGGAAAATTTGAGAGAAGTCTTTGAGAAGACTTGTGAATAGAGTTTATTGATTGATTTTTTCAAACCTTGAGTTAAGGTTTGGGGAAGATCTAGTAGAGTTGATTTGAGGTTGAGTCAAGCTTTGAGTTAAGGCTTGAGAATAGATATTGAGGATAGATATTGAAGACAGATTTGTACTAGAATGAAGGAATGTGTTTAGTACATATTTAAGGATAGAGTTTGGTGCAGATTTGAAGATAAATTTGTGCTAGACTAGAGACAAATATTGAGGAATAGATTTGTGTTAGATCGAAGGACTGTGTTTAGAAAAAAATTGTGATAGAGCTTTGGATGTGATAGAGTTGAGGATAGAGGTCTCCAGCCAGAGTAGGAAGGATAAGTCTCTTCTATAAATAGATTTCAATTTGCTAAGGGCAGTGGAGGCAGAGGTCTTCTACAGGATCACCATCCAGAGTAGAGTTAGGAGATTGGTGTCTCTTTTGGATAGAGATCCATGAAATTGATTAGGGTATTTGTGTCTCCTTTGGATAGAGGTTCATAAACATTTTAATAGGTAATGTATTCCCAAGATATTGACTGAGAAAATTTTAGTGAAATATTTTCTCCGTGGAGTAGACCATATTGGGTGAACCACGTAAATTATATGTCTCTATTGTGTGTGGTGATTTGTGCATTGCTTTAATTACTTTTATTTATATTTCTATCTATACATTGAATAATACTGATTGGGAAAGAAAAGTAAAAAGTGGTCTTATACTTTTCACCCCCCTCTCAATATAAGGTTATGTTCTTTAGCTCACTCATTTTGTTCAATGTCATATGAACCTTTACCTCTAAGTGTCACCATTTTTGAGGTGTTTCCTCTATGTAAGAACATCTTCCAATTGGTCTTTAAGGATATAACATCTCTATTATTATACCATCTTGTGAGATCTATCTATGTGATTAGTCATATGAGGCCTCTAGTGTGTGTGCTTTTTTTGAGCATTTTTGTGGGTGTGTCCCCCAATAAACTAATTTTCTACACTATTGCCCTTGTTTGTGAAGATGAAATTTTTGTCCAAATATCACCTATAATTTGTGCCCGCATTGGATGAAAAGGTATGCATATCACAAGAATGCATTGAGCATTCTCCAGGTTCCTTGATGGTCCTAATTATACTTTCGCTATGCAGACTCATAAAACGAGAAGGTGCAGGTGAAATTTTATAACCAAGATATCCTAAATCTATATCCATATCATCTAACTATCTACTACAACATGGCTCATGAGGTGGTGTACCATTTTATCCCACTTTATACATGTCTATGGTGATCCTACAAGGCTCACTTCTATTGGGATTTTGTATAGGTCTATGCTCGGATGTGGCCCTATCTATTTACCCTTGAATGGGTAGATCTTGAGCCTATCTATACTCATATGGTGGGGGCCTTAAGCCTACCTTTATAGGTCGAAGGAGTACCAACCTGGATCCCTCTATGACATACTCCTTAGCATATCCCATGGAAGCATGCAAAGTGCAGTCATGGTAAATGATGCCACGTTCAGGACCCCCATTCTGGGAAGCCCCATGCTCTAATATGTGTCTTGAGGAGTTTCTAGTGCCTCCTCTAACTGGGGTATTCTCAATAGGATCCCCGTGCATAGAATTGTCTCTTCTAATACTCGTTGAATTATGTTTAGAAGGATTTTGTGGTTGAGGGTCTGACGCATGTTGTTGTGTATCAAGTGGAGCTTGGGCATTGACCTCAGATCTATGCCAATATCAGCCCCTCCATGTAACCACCATAATGTGTATCCTATGTCCATATATAAATTTTATTAACACACAAATAATACAATGATGATTATCTCTTTTAAAATTTTAATGTACCCTAAATTGTTTGATGTATTTTGATATTTTTTGTATCAAAAAGTAAGTCTCATTGGTTTTCAAAATTTTTATGATATACTCAAATTTTTAAGGGATTTCTTGTATACTCACATCTAAAAAACCTAACTATGAACTTTAGACTATGTAATCCCATCTATAATATGTGGTAATGAAGTCCACTCATGGTCAAGGAGTACAAGTCCTCCCTATCCTCACCCTGTTCACCTGCAATCAGTGATATACCTCTTCGAAGAGAGATACATGTAAATTTACCATGGTCTATGACATTTATCAAATATGATATTGGTCTAGTAACAAAAGGATCGATAGAATTGGGCCAATGGATGAAAATAACTACCACCGTCATTGAACCCTACTAGTAGTTGGATATGATTCCCAACTCACTAGTGTTTAAAGTATGTCATGGTGTGTGTGGTTATTTTTACTTTGCATTAAAAATGAAATGCATCAACTAGCATTCACATGATTTTCCTACATGCTTTGAAAAAACCATTTCACTTTAATAGAATGCATGATTATGCTAGATGATGTTTAGAGAATGTAGTTATCTGTGAGGAAATGGCCATTGATTGGGCCTCATACATGCAAACTCTAAACACACAATGTCCTAGACCACTGGAGACTAGGGCGAACTACAATCAGAGATCCACTATTCCTAGCAACGCTTAGTAGAAAACTAAAAATGAACTAGAATTTTCCCATTTCTTCATTTCATTAAGTTTCTAATTAATCTAATACTTCTACATTTTGTCATAAAAAAAATACATAGGAAATCATAGAGACAGGGAAGTGCTTCTACCTCAAATCCATGTTTGATGGACATTTGGCTACCTATTGTATGCTATGTTCTCTGTTGACCACATATGTGAGGCATGGTTGCAACTATTTCTTGTGGCTCTATGGCACGGTAACAACTATTAACCATGGATGTCAGATGTGGCTAATACCTGTCATCATAAAACACAAGTCAGTATTCTATGGCATAAAATGTGGGTTTCCCATCATGATCACCTTCTATAGCAATCTAGGATGCATACACCTAAGCTAATAATAACTAAAAAATCACATAAAGCATAAAATAATGGATGAATTTGTAAATAACCACAAATAAGAGCTCCTTTTATTAAATTTCCATTAAAATTTGATTACAAATCCATCCTTATTATGGATACTCAATGCAATATAATTATTACAATCATAGAAAATCTCCACGCAAGGGTAGGTGTAATCCACATGCTTCCTAGGTTGATATGAACTGCTCCACGAAAAATGTGGCATTCTTCTTCATGATTAGAGGCATTTGTTGCTTTGAATGACAAGACCCTATTAACCCTGCATCCAAGAAACAACAAGAAACATATTAAAAACAAAGGAGGCCTCTCTTAATGAGGCTTTTAGAGAAAATTATGCAAAAGGATGCCATAAAAGCTTGAAATCAAGAAAATGCAGAAAGCATGGTAATCTACACTAAACATGATAATTGGCCATCAAGAAATATAAAGGAAACATAGATCAATCCATCTAATATCCTAATTAAATAATTGGAAGCATAAAAACATAATAAATAGCCACAACTAATCTAGCTAACAAATAACAAGAAATGAAGGAAATAAGTCTTAAATTCCTACTTCTATCGCACAATTGTATCTAATAAAATAAGTATTTATTTAATATGTATAATATACTATGAATAAAAAGCAAACTGCTTCTAAAACCAAGGTAAAATGGGAATTAAACCTGACGGCAGGTCTACTATACAACTACCACTATTAGCCACGAATGAGCTGAAAATGAAGTTGCTCTCTAATACCGGTATTATATCTCCAATTACCCTTGATGAATTGATGATCAAGGGTCACCTTGATGTCCTTTGACAGGTTTGGTGGTTGAATTGCTCATATTGGTGATGGAATGGACTCAATTTATTTTCTTGATTTCTCATAACCCTCCATAGCATTCTTGATTCTAAATACCATTTGATCTCCAAATAGGTAGCAAATATGTTCCTCTCATTGGATGCAAGTGGGTATGCAATTTTACAAGGCTTCGCTACGCTTCAATTCAATATTCTTCCAGACTTCTCCCCAATCGAAGGGGGATTTTATAGCACATGGGGAGGCCTTGTCTTAGCTTCATGGAGAAGCCAAGATCAAAAATATTTAGCTAGGGTAGTTGGAAGGAAAGTTCTAGAGGATTATGCATGTAAACCATTTGAAACTCAAACAACTTGGCTGTTGTAACAAATTTTGGGTCATTTGATATCAAACTTAACTTGAAGGCTAACTATGGCTCTGAGGCATAGTCAGACCTATTAACTATAGGTGTCAGCCATAGCCAAAACTAACTAGGCCAAAATGCCTAAATTGAGTGGTTAAAACCACTGCTTCACCTTGGAATATATCCAAGATCTTTCATATGGTCTTCTAGCATGTCCCATATGAGTAGTCACCTTAACATAATGCATTTTAGGTGTCTACAGATTTAAATTGGATAGTTTTCAAATCCCTAGATATAGTTTATGCTTTTATATTTTAACCATATTGCAAGTGATTATATAGTTTTAATTTTAATGTTTTGTGCTATCATTGGCATTGACTATTACATTTTTAGATTTATAATTTATGCTTGACATAGGTTCAATGCTCGAATTCAAATTACTTGTGGCAATATCTTCTTTTGAAAATATTATTTTGAATATAGTATATTGAATATGAAGGTTGAATATTTAACCTTTGAATATGGTGCATGGGGCTTGCAAAGAGAAGAATAGATAGCACAAAATTTGAATTTCTACAAGGAGAGAACCTTACTATAGATGATCTTGGAGGAGGATCCAAGATTATTTCTTCAACAAATAGGATTCTGGAGGTTTCTAACCCCTTTAGCAATGGGATGTCTTGTTTAGATAATGATTCCCATGTGAATCCCACCCCCTTGAAGGCACTATTCCTAGAGGGACTCATCCCCTTGTAGTAACTATTATGAATGCAAATTAACATAAACTCTTGGGGCCTAGATTGGGATGCTAAATTTCCCATACTCCTTTGCAAATAAAGTGTATAGCAATTTGAGGCCCATGAATTCCACAAGTGATGAACTTATTCCAAAATGGAAATAATGTTTTCATCCCTGAAGGCCTTATGGCTCGGTTTGTGTCCAATGAATATTTTTTTCTCATTGTAAAGTTAATTGAGGATCGTCCTAACATGGAATCCATTAGGAGGTGGGCCACTTCCAAATTGTGTCCACATGGTAGCATGGAGCTCATCGCCTACTCTAGGGATTGTTTTCAAATTTGTCTTAACAATATGGAGGATACTAGTAGAATCATAACAGGTGGATCTTGGTTCTTTGGTAGAAGGAGCTTATTTCTGATGAAATAGTCTAAATTTTTTTATTTGAAAACCCAAAGCATTAATTTTGCTCCTATATGGGTCCAGCTTCCAGGAATTCCCATTCAATTTTGGCATGAAGAAATGTTTTGAGGCATAGCATGAACCATTGATGAATTGGTTGCTATCGACCCAACCACAAAATCTAGAAGACATTTTTTTTATGCCTGTATCTATGTTAATGCCAACCTACACTCTAATTTTCCCACCCATCAACCTCATTTATGGATCCTTCCACAAATTTTAGGTTGTAGAATATAAGAATTAACTAGTATTTTGTATAGAATTCTGCACTCAAGGACACCTAAGAGCTCATTTTCCTACTCTTAAATCTCAAAAGGAGATCCCCACTAAGGATAATGCTAACCCTAATACCCAACCAATGGCCCACTAGAGGGATATTTTGAAATACCAATGTAGTCAACCTACTACCAAATCCTTTCAGAAATCCACTGGAGTTGATAGTTTATCTAACCGATTTATGTAAGCTAAACAACTCCAGAAGGTGGTTGCTACTTCAATAATCACATTGGCTCTCTAGCTTAGGATAAAGGCAAAAATATGGTGTCTTGATCCACTGACTCATATAAGGAATATGCATGCTTCCTCTTTTCCTTCCCTAACCACTTTGACATACTTGTTTAGTCATTCAAAATTGACCTTGACCCCTTTGACCATGCTTCCAAAGCTACACTTAATCTTCCCCCTCTTCATTCTATCTCCATTCCCCTCACTCCACTCAACTTTTGGA
The DNA here is from genome assembly GCA_028583015.1 of Wollemia nobilis. Taxonomy (NCBI): domain Eukaryota; kingdom Viridiplantae; phylum Streptophyta; class Pinopsida; order Araucariales; family Araucariaceae; genus Wollemia; species Wollemia nobilis. The sequence goes on along the minus strand of JAQPPZ010016436.1, from coordinate 11,785,081 downwards.
CCTTCTTCACCTCCTCCTTCCTTTCACCCCCCTCTTCTTTGAACTTCCACCACTTTATTACCCTCCTTGACTCCCCCATCAAAATATAGATTTGTTCCCCCAAACACCACTCCTCCATTGGTGTCTCCTCAAAAACATTCTCTTACCACTACCCCATTGGAATCTACCCCAAACCTTCTTACACCACTCCTCCATTAGCGTCTCCCCCAAGCCTTCTCTCACCACTCCTCCATTTGAATCTTCCTCCAATAACACTCATTTCTCTTCCCCTCCACTGTCTGTCCCAAAACCTACCCCTTTTAGGTTAGGTAGCCCATATAAACCCCTAACCCTTGGTAGCCCACATAAACCCCTATAATTTGGTATCCCTTCCCACTCTCACTCTCAAGAATCCCTCATCCCCCTCCACATCCAAAGCTCCAAAAAAACCACTATTTATGTGGTAAGTGATAATAAAAGAGGATGCCCATCCACTAATGATCAAAGAAGAAAAAAGTTATAGGATGGCATTGCCAACGGTCTTCAAACTACCCTATTTCAATCTCTACCAAAACAATTCAAGGATGAAATAAAAAAACCAAACCCACCACTCACAAAGGCATAGGTGGGAAGAAAACCAATTCCAAATGTTCTAAATGAATATCCTCTCATGGAAAATGAGAGGGATTAATGGCCCAACCAAACAAAGGCTAACCACTTCTATGCGTAAGAAAGTCAAACCTACCATTCTTATTATTTAGGAAACTAATATAGATGATAATAACTCCAAAAGAGCAGCTAATATCGTATGAAAAAAAGTATAATTTATCACCAACCCAGCCATAGAGCTTCTGGAGGCTTTCTTTACCTCTAGAATCCATCTCATGTTGAAGGAAGACTCCTATCCACTTTTTATAGAGTTACAAATATACTCTTCTATTGCAAATACACCAGATTAAGTTGGGTCCTCTCAAATATCTATGCTCCTAATTCCACCATCGAGATATCAAAATTGTGGAACACCCTCAGTCAAATGAGAGATATTTTTTTCAACCGACCATGGATTTTGGTCGAAGAATTCAACTCTCCCTGTATCCTTTTGAAAATAAATAGGGCTCATTCATCTCTTGCATGAGTTATGAATACTTCAATGATTTTTTTGACTCCAATTGGCTCAAGGATATCCAATTCAGAGGATCCAAATTCATGTGGAGCAATAGAAGGATTGGGAGCATGAATATACAAATAAATCTTGACCAATTTCTCATATCCTGTGAAGTTGTCCCTATTTTTAGAGATCCTATCTTAAATGCCCTCCCCAAAATAGGGTCTGATCATAACCCCCTAGTATTTGAAGTTGCACCTCAACCCTCTTTCAAAACTCCCTTCCACTTTGAGGTCATTTGGATCCAACATCTTGATTTGAGGGATCACATATCTAAATGGTGGAACCTCCTTCATCAATGAAATCCAATTCTCTAATTCACCAGCAAACATAGAACTATCAAGTTCAATCTAAAAATTTGGAATAAGGAGGTTTTTGGAAAAAAAAATCAAAAATAAGTAGGCCATCAAGGAAAGACTTCAAGTTATTGAGAAATAGATCCATAAAGGGAACATAGACACCACCACCAAGTATGAAGAAATAAGGCTCTTCTCAGACTACCATAATTTATTAGAAAGAGAATAAATATTCTGGTGATAAAAATCCTAGATCCAGTGGCTAAAAGAAGGTGATTCCCACACTAATTGTTTTCATGCATCTACTCTCAGGCATCGTATCTCTAAAAGGATCCATGAATTTCTTAGAGGACATGGGTCATCCATCACATATATCCAAGAAATCAATATTGAAGTGGTCAACCATTTCCAATCCTTCCTTGCAGCCCCTCTCCCTAACTTTGACTTTTCCCACCAAACTCTCATCCACCATATACCCACTAGTATCCCTCAATATTTCAACCATCACCTCCTTCATCATTTCTCTAATGAGGAAATAAAATCTACCCTGTTCACCATGTCACTCAAAAAATACCCAAGCCCATATGGCTTCCCACCTTAGTTATTCGAGACCTTCTATGAAACTTTTGACCCTGATATTTGCTCCACCATCTGTTTCATCCAAAAATCCAAAATAATTCCAAGAGATATTAATTCAACCTTCATAGCCTTTATACCCAAAAAATCACTTTCTAGATCCCTATCAGAGTTTCATACTATTAGCCTTTGCATTATTTTATATAAAATTTTGACCAAAGCCATGTCCATTCGAATGAGGGAAATCCTCCATTGCATCATTGACACCTATCAAGATAACTCTATCCAAGGGAGGAATGTAATAGATGGTATCATCACAATCCATGATGTGATCTATTCCATTTCTAAGAGCCAAAAATATGGATTCCTTCTCAAGTTTTATATGAACAAGGTCTTTGATCATATCTCATGGGATTTTCTCATTGTAGTCCTTATCATGTTTAGGTTTAATCCGTAGTGGGTTTATTTAATTAGGGTATGTATATCTTCAGCATAGTTCTTAGTCATTGTCAATGGGTCCCCAGTCAGATACTTCAAAAGTAGTAAAGGGATCAAACAGGGAGACCCACTATCACCATGCCTATTCATCATTCTCATCGATGTCCTTTGAAGAAATCTCAAAGTTACCTATGCCAACAGAGCCATATCTGGAATCCAACCTGCCTCTCAACTTGAACCAATCACACATCAATAATTTATTTATGACACTATTCTTTCCACCTTGGCTTTGGTGTTAGAAGCCAAAATTATCAAATTCATACTCAATATGTATGAGGATGCAACAGGTCAATAGGTCAACTATGCCAAAAGTAATATATTATTTATCAAAAGCCCTCCTGCCCACCAACATCAGATTTATCAAGTCATCCAATTCCCCATTGGCAATCTTCCCACTTACTACCTTGGCCTTCCACTCTTTGCTGGAAACCACTCTGATAGCATGTGGAACAACATTATTGATAGACTTCTCAAGAAGATTATGGGATATAAAGAGGACCTCCTCAACCAACCTACAAAAGCTACTCTAGTCATGCCTATATCCAAAGCATTCCAGTTTACTTCCTATCTATATTTAAAGTCCCATATCTAATTAGCTCTAACATTGAACAAATTGAAAAAAGATTTCTTTGGATAGGACCAAAAAATAAAAAGAAATTTCACCTCATTGTGTGGGACATAGTTTATAGTACTAAATATCAAGGGAAATTTTTTTAAGAACAATCAACAAGATGAACCTTGCTCTCATTTCTAATCAAACATGGAAGATAGTGATGAATGCTAACTTGGAATGGGTTTCCATATGAGGATGACCCTCTACCTAATGGATCTACTTTTTGGAACTCAATAATAAAAAGTAGATATATCATATCCAAAGGCACCAGATGGTAGTTTTCCAATGGGTAAACCATCAACCTCAGGCATGATCCTTGGATACTTGACCAACCCCTCATTGCCAACCCTACTCTTTCCTCCCTCAAACCTTTCACTAACACTCTTTTCGGGTGCAAGGTAGCCAATTTCATCACCTTTTCCTCAGGTAGACCCTCCTAGAAAATCATACCCATCTCTTATCTTCCCCCTCACCTCATCAACATCACATATTATCGTACTTCCATTCTCAATTCCTTCATTATTCCCATCCCTAGTTCCATCCTTGATTATCCCATTTAGAGATATTAAGATGATGGTAAATTCATGATCAAATATGCTTACTTATTGTTGTTTGAACCTATAGTGTCCACCATTCCTATCAATTCCATATGGTTGAAAAAAATTATCCCCAAAATTGGTTTCTTCTCCTGGTTAGCCATCCAAAACATAATTCTCACATTGGATAATATCATTATTCATGGGCTCTAGATTCCAGATTCCGAACCATTGCTATCTTTGTTTGGTTGAGTGGAAATCTATTAATCACCTCTTCCTTGGGTGTCTATTCACTAATTTACTCTTGAGTTATTTATTCACCACCTTCCACATTACATGGAATCACCCATGCACCCTCAATGATATTTTCAACCAATGGCCCAACCCTTTCAAGAACCCCAAAGTTAAATACTTATGGTCAATGTGCCTCCACCACTATCTATGGTAAGTTTTTCTTAAATGTAACAATCATGCATTCTTGTGCTTCCCCAAGGACCCTCCCATGATCATTAGTAGGATCCTTAACTTCACCACTAAATATATTTTTCTATGTCATTATCCCAGACCCTGAAGAACACAAGCTTATACTGAGAGGGGGGGTGAACAGTATAAGACCACTTTTTACTTTTGCTTCAAATCAACTTTCAAATCAGTATTATGTAGTGTATAGATAGCAGTATCAATAGCAGCAATCAAAGCAATGCACAAAACACCATCCACAAAGAGACACAAAAATTTACGTGGTTCACCCAATGCGGGCTACTCCACGGATAAAATCTCTTACTAAATTTTATCAACAAATCTGGGAATACCTTTCCCGATTACAATGTTTATGGGCACCAACCCAAAGGAGACACCAATCCCCTAGCTCTGTTATGATTGGTGATCCTCTAGAAGACCTCTACCTCCTTTGCCCTTAGCAAATGGAACTCTATCCACATAAGACACCTATCTTCCCTACTCTAGTTGGAGACCTCTGTCCTTAACTCTATCACCTCAAAGCCAGTCCTCAAATTCACACTAAACACAGTCCTTCAGTCTAGCACAAATGTCCTTGAATCTATTTCTCTGATCTGCACCAAACATAGTCCTTCGGTCTAGCACAAATTTCTTTGTCCTCTTTTTTTGGTCTGCATGAAAACATAGTCCTTCGCTCTTTTTGTGCAATCACAGCTACACTTGATCAAACTTTGACCTTAGCACCTCTGCACAATTACAGCTGCATAGTCTTCACGCACTCTACTTCCTTGTGATCTGTCTCACTTGGAATATTCGACAGAATGCACTCTACTCTCATGATCGAACTTCTTCTCTTTGCATAGTCTGCGAATGTCGCTCTTCAAATGCACACTTTTTTGATTTTATCATTTTTTCTCTCCAAGAAGCCCTGCTTTTATACTAAAACTTTCAAGATCAAAACCTTGATCTTAGTCGGCTGCTATCCTTAACTTTGTCAGCTGCAACACCCTAAACTGCGTTGGCTCAAATTTGACTCTGTCGGCTTCAACCACCTCTGTGGTTCTGTAGATTTTCCCATAAAACTACAACATGTTGTGATATCACGACATATTTGTATCTATACACTTTCTTTTGGCTTTTGTCACGATATCGTGACACTTTCTGCTTCTGCTAACGTCATCTTCTCTTCTGTCACGAAATTGTGACCCTTCTGTCTTCATGGCCTTCTTCTCTGCTTTTGTCATGAAATTGCGACATTTTTACCTTTGCTGACATCATCTTAAATTATGTCACAAAATCATGACCCTTTTGTCTTCATGGCCTTCCTCTCTAATTTTGTCGCAAAATCGTGACACTTTCGCTACCTTGAGCTTCTTTCTGCCTTACACCCGTGAAACTGGAACATGTCGCAAAATTGTGACACTTACATTGCCTTAAGCTCTTTTCTGCCTTATGCCCGCAAAACTGGAACATGTCGTGAAATCGTGATGCTTTTGTCTTCATAGCCTTCCTCTCTAATTTTGTCACAAAATCATGACACTTCTCCTATAGAAGACCTGCTTCCAGTTTATGTCGTGAAATCACGACACTTCTACCATCCGTATGCTTTTCTTTCATCCTGTCACAAAATCACTACATCTTCATCCGCTGGCTTCTTCACTTCTGCCTGTCACAAAATCATGACACTTTTTGCATCCGTACGCTTTTATTTCATCCTATCGTGAAATCGCGACACTTTCAGCTTCCGAAAGCTTTCTTTGCAACCTGTCACGAAATCATGACGCTTCTCATTTCAAACTCTTCCCTTTGCTGCATGTCGTGAAATTGTTACAGTTCTCTCTTCGAGCTTTTTAGCATGTCGTAAAAACGTGACTGTTCTTACTTCGAACTCTGCAGCATGTCGTGAAATCGTGACACTTTTCAAGATACTTTATCTTTCTTCGAATTTGTCATGAAATCATGATAGTTCATACTGCGGACTCTCCCTTCTGCATCATGTCGCAAAATCGTGACACTTTTTCGTCCATACAACCTTCCTTGCATTATGTCATGAAATCGCAACACTTTTCCTTCTTTGCCTTCCTACACTTTTCGAGTCATGAAAATGCGACATGTTGTGAAATCGTGACACTTTCCACCTTGCTTTCTTTCTCTGCCAACATGTCACGAAATTGTGATAGTTTTGCCAACTTCTTCTCTCTCTTCCAACATGTCACGAAATCGTGACTGTTTTGCCAGCACTTTCTCTCTCCTCTAACATGTCACAAAATCGTGATAATTTTTCTAGCCTGCTGCAAACTTTTTCTAACTTGTATTTTTATTTGATCTTTTGCAAAAGGGCTACTGTGATATTCATGGAAACTCACTGTCCATGCTCTGAATAATCTGACATTAAATCAAATTCCTTCAAGAGCTACTTGACATCAATGACAACTTCTACACTTGAGCAAATGCAATGTACCCAAGGTACCCAAAATTGCCAACAATCTCCCCCTTTGTCATTGATGGCAAACCTTACTAAAAACACATCTCAAGAGCCAAAAATGAAACCAGCTGTTCTAACACTGAGAATCTGCCTTTGAAGTTTTGCTCCCCCTGACTTGAAGCTCTCCCCCTTACTCATATCTCTCCCCCTTTGTCATCAATGTCAAAGGGTAACCATTGGGGCTCAAGACTAAGAATGAACCTCTTAGCTTAGTCCCTCCCCCACCTCATGATGAGGTGATTAAAACAGGGGTGGGAGTAAAACTCCCATTAGGCACTGATCATCATCAATGTCTACAATTTCCTTGTTGGGCCTTCTCTTGAACTCTTTGTCAATATTTCCGTTCTTGTCACTGTTTTCATTTTTGTTCTCATTCCTGTTCTTGTCCACACCTTGATCCTTGGACCTTTTTATATCATTGTTCCTATTCCTGTACCTTGGAAGTTTAGCTCTACACTGTCTAGCTGTGTGGCCTGTATTGTTGCACTTATAGCAAGTAACAATATTATTTCTTTTATGCATACTTATTCTTTGAATCCACTAGTTCTGACCAAACCTGTTCCTGTTATTTGCCTTGCAATAAACTGCCTTGTGCCCGAACTGTTGACAAGAGTAGCAATACCCTCGAAAGAAACTAGCACTTCTGAATTTGTCGTTTACTTTCTTCACTTGAGCCATGCAATGTACAGCCATGTGACCAAACCTGTGACATGCAAAACATCTGCCATGAAATTTTCTTTTATTCGACCTCTTGGGTCCCAAAAACTTTTTCTTCTCAATATGAATTTCATTTTCTGTTTTTGTGCATCTATCACTCATGGACTCATGATCTGAAGTACTTTCTTCATCATAACTCTCTTCCTTTTGGAATCTCTTGCTAGATTCCCCAACCTGTTCCTTGTGCGGCTTAACAAAACCAAGACCTGTTTTATCTGTTGGTTTTCTTTGACCTTTGATGAGTGATTTAACCTTTTTAGAGCTGTCTTGAAACCTGTATAGCTTATCCTTGTACTCCTTGGTTTCCTCTTTCAAAGAAGCCATTTTATGTTCTAACTCACTATACTCAAGAACCTTTGATTCCAGCTCATTCTTGAGTTCTTATGTCTTAGCCATAGATAAGTCAAGAATTTCTATAAGATCATCTCTCTCTAGACAACATTCATCTAACTTATCCTTGAGTCTAGCATTATTCTTTCTTTCCTTTTTCAAAACACTAAGAGCATTAATAAGTTCACTTTCAAGATCCTTTATTTGTTTGCTTTCTGAATCATTAATGCCTTTTTCAGATCTCTTATCACTAGAGGTGCTACCTTTTTCAAAAACCATACATGCATCTTCCTTATAGTTTTCTGAAGCATCCTCATACATACTGGAAACCAATTCATTATTTGTGCAATCATCCTCAAGGTGACCAAAATTTCCACATCTATAACATTTCATGATAATGAATCTATGTTTTGGTTCTTCCTCTTTTTCTGATATGAACAACATCTCATTTTCATCATCACTAGAAGAACTTTCACTATCACTGCTAGAACACTTACTTACTTTGTCTAGGTAGAATCTCTTCTTGTTCTTGTGAGAATGCCTCTTTCCGTGATTGCTATACTCATATTTGTTCTTCCTGTGATGCTTGTGCTTTTCAAAATCCTTGCTCTTAGAATCCTATTTATCTTCATCACTTTCATACTTGGAAACAGTACAGTCAGTAGCATAGTGACCAAACTTTCCACAATTGAAACATATTATATTCTTCATGCTTTTGTTCTTTCTAGAGAACTTGCCTTTCTTGCTGTAATATGCCTCTTCATCACTAGAAGACTCATCACTCTCTTGAATCTGTTTACCTTTGGATTTCTTGGTAGCCTTGAAAGTCGCCTCTTTCTTGACATCAGCCTTCACTTGAGTTCTCAACTCAAATGCTGCAAGTATACTATGGAGCTCATCCTTTTTCAACTTATCTAAATCTTTAGCTTCCTCAATAGCAGAAATATTTTCACTAAATATATTAGGAAGAGATCTTAAAATCTTATCACAAACATCATTTTTAGCAAGCTCAAGACCTAAGTCTTTCATGGAGTTAACAACCTCATCCATACGAAGCATGTAGTCACTAATATTTTCATCATCATTCATCTTGAGTTGTTCAAACATACCTTTGAAGTGTCTCAACTTGGCCTTTCGGACATTTACATCACCTGTGTGAACCACTTGCAGCTGTTTCCACATTTCACTAGCTGTCTTGTAGTGAATCACCTTGGTAATATCTGCCTTCTGTAAACCCTTCAGGATTGCATTCATTGCTTTTGAATTGCTATGATGTAGGAGCTTGTCTTCTTTAGTATAAGGACCATTTTCAGGAATAGTGTACCCATCTTCAATCACTTCCCAAACCTCATTCCCAAGTGCCATTAGATGAACCTTCATCCTTGCACTCCAAAGACCAAAATCTGATCCATCAAGAATGGGTGCTGCATTGCCACTTGAGTAATCCATTGTGTTCTTTACTAGCTTTTCCTTCAAGCTGTTAAACTTTGCGAAGGCACTGGCTCTGATACCAATTGAAGAACACAAGCTTATACTGAGAGGGGGGGTGAACAGTATAAGACCACTTTTAAATTTTGCTTCAAATCAACTTTCAAATCAGTATTATGCAGTGTATAGATAGTAGTATCAATAGCAACAATAAAAGCAATGCACAAAACACCATCCACAAAGAGACATAGCAATTTATGTGGTTCACCCAATGTGGGCTACTCCATGGATAAAATCTCTTACTAAATTTTATCAACAAATATGGGAATACCTTTCCCGATTACAATGTTTATGGACACCAACCCAAAGGAGACACCAATCCCCTAGCTCTGTTCTGGCTAGTGATCCTCTAGAAGACCTCTGCCTCCTCTGCCCTTAGCAAATGGAACTCTATCCATAGAAGACACCTGTCTTCCCTGCTCTGGCTGGAGACCTCTGTCCTCAACTCTATCACCTCAAAGCCGGTCCTCAAATTTGCACTAAACATAGTCCTTCGATCTAGCATAAATATCCTCGAATCTGTTTCTCTGATCTACACCAAACATAGTCCTTCGATCTGGCACAAATGTATTTGTCCTCTTTTTTTGGTCTGCACGAAAACATAGTCCTTCGCTCTTCAAATGCACACTTTTTTTATTTTATCATTTTTTCTCTCCAAGCAGCCCTACTTTTATACTAAAACTTTCAAGATCAAAACCTTGATCTTAGTCGGTTGCTATCCTTAACTTCGTCGGTTGCAACACCCTAAATTGCGTCGAATAAAATTTGACTCTGTCGACTTCAACCACCTCTGTGGTTTTGTAGCTTTTCTCGTGAAACTACAACATGTCATGATATCACGACATCTTTGTAGCTGTACACTTTCTTTTGGATTTTTTCGTGATATCATGACAATTTCTGCTTTTGCTGACATCATCTTCTCTTTTGTCGCAAAATTGTGACCCTTCTGTCTTCATGGCCTTCTTTGCTTTTGTCATGAAATCATGACATTTTTACCTCTGCTGACATCATCTTCAATTATGTCACGAAATCATGACCCTTCTATCTTCATGGCCTTCCTCTCTGCTTTTGTCATGAAATCATGACACTTTCGTTGCCTTGAGCTTCTTTCTGCCTTACATCCGTGAAACTGGAACATGTCACGAAATTGTGACACTTACGCTGCATTAAGCTCTTTTCTGCCTTATGCCCACAAAACTGGAACATGTTGCAAAATCATGATGCTTTTGTCTTCATAGCTTTCCTCTCTGCTTTTGTCATGAAATCATGACACTTCTCCCATAGAAGACCTGCTTCCAGTTTATGTCATGAAATCGTGACACTTCTACCATCCGTACGCTTTTCTTTCATCCTATCGTGAAATAACTACATGTTCATCCACTGGATTTTTCACTTCTGCCTATCGCAAAATCGTGACACTTTCTGCATCTATATGATTTTCTTTCATCCTATCATGAAATCGCGATGCTTTCAGCTTCTAAAAGCTTTCTTTGCAACTTGTCACGAAATCGTGATGCTTCTCATTTCAAACTCTTACCTTTGCTACATGTCATGAAATCGTGACAGTTCTCTCTTCGAGCTTTTTAGCATGTCACGAAAACGTGACTGTTCTTACTTCGAACTCTACAACATGTCACGAAATCATGACACTTTTTGAGATACTTTATCTTTCTTCGAATTTTTTGTGAAATCATGACAGTTCATACTATGGACTCTCCCTTCTGCATCATGTCATGAAATCATGATGCTTTTCTTTCTGTACAACCTTCCTTGCATTATGTCGTGAAATCGCAACACTTTTCCTTCTTTGCCTTCCTGCACTTTTCGAGTCACGAAAATGCGACATGTCACGAAATTGTGACACTTTCCACCTTGCTTTCTTTCTCTGCCAACATGTCATGAAATCATGATAGTTTTGCCAGCTTCTTCTCTCTCTTCCAACATGTCACGAAATCGTGACTGTTTTGCCAGCACTTTCTCTCTCCTCTAACATGTCATGAAATCGCGATAGTTTTTCTAGCCTGCTACAAACTTTTTCTAACTTGTATTTTTCTTTGATATTTTGCAAAAGGGCTACTGTGATATTCATGGAAACTCACTGTCCATGCTCTGAATAATCTAACATTAAATCAAATTCCTTCAAGAGCTACTTGACATCAATGACAACTACACTTGAGCAAAGGCAATGTATCCAAGGTACCCAAAATTGCCAACAGACCCCCACCATAGGGATTGAAACCTCCATATTTGCCTCCCTCTACATTTCCATGTATCCCATCACCTTGCCCTTGCATCCCAACTCTAGCACCAATTCCAATTAGAACCCACCCTTGACTAGATGGATTAAGCTAAATTTTTATGGCTCTTCAAGATGTAACTTCAAACCCGTCAATGGTGGTGGAATTATAAGAAACCATATAGAGGACCTAATCCTAGCCTATTCTAATAACCTTGGTGTCCTAACTAATAATGCGATGGAAGCTAAAGCTCTCTACCAAGTATTATCAATCACAATCCATCTACAATGCAAGTTAGTAATCAAAGGAGATTCACTAAACATCACCAATTATATCAAAAATAATAACAACCATAGTTGGAGAGTAAATAACATCATATGTGAAGTAAGATGACTCCTTCTCAGCCACCCAAAGAAAATTGTGCAATATTTCTTCAAATAAGACAACATTGCTACTTATTTTCTAACTAGTATTGGCCACTCTCAAGGATCCCTCATTGTTTGGAATAATGATTTCTCTTTAGAACTCCTTAAAGTTGTTTTTACGGATCACCCTCCCCATCCCTAATACTCAACCTTCATATCGAGTCTCAAACATCTAGGATGGTTCCATCACTCATGTGTCACATCCCTTACCACCCAAGTGTCATTCCTATTGGCCCACCCTTAACTACCTTTGTGCCCTTTTTATTTTACTAGCCTTCATGCACCTTGACTACCATCATCCCAATTTCCTTCACTTTTTTCCAATAAATCACCTTCAATGCTTCTCAATAACAATTATGGATTCCAATATCCACCTCAACTCGAGTGCAAAATCCACTATACCTCGATCCATCTCAATCATGTGTATTTACCCTTATGAGCTTAACCATCAAACCATATCCAATCAACCCTATGATATCTCTCAAACTAAATTTTTATATGCATCGCTTCAATCATGCACGTCATCCCAACACCATTATTATCTATACCACCCCTAGAAATCACCATGAAGAATCTTTCCCCATACCATGATCACTATTTGTATCGATGACACTCACTGCCTCACCATAATTCCTCCCTCTCGTAGTGCTTGGGTAACATTTACGGTCATGCATTTTATGAAACACCATTATCCGACCCTGTAGTATCCCAATACACCTATACCCTTGATATATTTAGCATGTGTGATGATTGGATTAGTTTTTTAAGATGGTGTTTGAACCCTTTCTCTTTCATCAAACCCCACCCATATTCTATCCCCTTTGAGCTCATAATCCTTACTACCAATTTCTCTATGGTGATTCTCGAAACATCTACTCTAAACCTTGACCTTGTAGTTAGGGATATCCTTCAACCTTGCATCCCATTCCTTAGAAATTTTGTAGGTAATAAATACAACATCACGCACACCATTATCAACTCATGGAATGATGAATAGGTCATTGTGCATGGACTTGAGTTCACTATCGATGTAAAAATGCTGGTAGAGGTGACATGACTACCCATGGATGGGAGGAGCATTCAAAAAGGCAAGTACTCTATGGCATAATATTCCTCGACAAAGGTAAATGCCTCCTTACTACTAATGGGGGTGTGGAGAGAACCAAGATTTCTACTCCTTGGGATAGTTTCATGATCCCTATTCTTTAAATTTTTATTGTGGATAAAATTGGTTTTACCCTTAGGATATTTCATATTGCCTTTCTTAATCATTTCAAATATAATAAAAAAATTAACATCCATGACTATTTATTTCACTCCATCAAGTTATCTGTTAGCAACATCTAATTTGGAAAATCCCATTATGCCATTCACCAAGACCTCCATTACATCCAATACAAGCATGCTTTAGATGCCTTTTATAGGAATGTCATCATTATCTCCATCCATCTCCCCATTGCCATCCCTCAAACCATCCCAAGCCCCTCTGCTTCCATTCCCCCTAGATCCCCCCTCCACACTTCCCTTGGCCCTTCTTCTTTGGGACCCTTTGCCCCTAGCCCCTCCCAACCAACCCCCTTCAACCCCTACCTTCTGATCCTCTATTTTCTAACCTATCACCCTCTTTGCTACCCCTTTATCCAGCTCCTTCCAAGTTTTCTAGTAGATCTAGCACTGAAACCAATATTTAGGAGGTCCCTAGTAACAATTCAGACCCTGATTTCCATATCCTATTGAAACAGGGCATTGCATTCACTAGAGACTCCCCACAACTCAATAAAATCAAAGTTAAGTTGGCCTCCCTAACTAAAGCCAGTGAGTTGTATAAAACCTCTTATTCTTCTCCAAAAAAATTCAATGAGGTTGCAAAAACTCCTAATCAGGTAGACATGAAGATTGGTAGCATCAATTATCTAAATATCGAATACTTCATTTGATAATAACATCTTCTGCACTGCGATCCTTGACCACCTAACCAACTCTACAACCACCCTCACTATGGTTGCCAAAATGGTAAAGTCCCAATGGATGGCTATCTAGAAGGTGGTGAATGATTTGGAGGCCATCCATTTGTAGCTTAGAACCATTTTCAATTATGTTGATAAGAGCCACACCACCAATGGAAACAAATGAATGCTCAGGTCACTCTCTAGGGTCCTTCCATGGTATGGGATCGACCTTTGGGATGGGACCATCCTTCCTATGTTTTTTTATTTTTTGAGATCTTCACTTTTTGTAACAAACTTTGTTAAGGTGGCTAACAAGCCTGATGTAATCTAGTTCCAATTTAGATGTACTAAGGTTTTTGGGACCCTATCAAAACCCTTCCACTAATAGAAATATTTTTTCTTACCGATAAAAAAAAAAACCTTTGAATACACTTATGTTCAATTTTTATTTTATAGAATCTCACTTTTTATATTTTTGCGTCATATTCCTTTGAATGAACTTGCCTCATTAACAAGTAATTAAATGACATCTATAAACTCATATCACTTGAGTATACTTGACCTTCGGTCTTCTCTGCACTATAATATTCTAGTTGCTTGACATCCTTTAATGTTCTAGTATAATTGATTGAAATGAGATAAATAAAACCTACACACTAGCCACAAAAGTAACTCAAGTGAATGACTCCAAAATAATAACCATGAGCTAAGGATTCATTACAAGGAAATAAAATCAACTAATTGCATTTACAATTAAGATAAGTACATGGAATATACTCACCCAGTTACTAGTGAATGGATTTGGCCTTCTTCTTGATTAGTACTACCTCTTATGGACTTAAATCAATGGCCTTATCCTCTAGATAAATTTTCTTAAAGCATGGTCATTTTATTCTAGCAGTGAAATTAAACCAAATATTAAATAATTCACTCAAAATTTTTATTTTATTTTTCTCGTAGAGGCCTAAGATGGTAGTTTTTAGCCATCATCTTATATCCTTAATATGACAATTTTTAGATGTTGTCCTAGACCCCTATGATAATAGCATGTAACCATCATCTTAGGGGTCTAAAACTATGATTTCCTAGTTATCATATTAGGCCTCTAAGACGGTGGTATAAACCGTTGTTTTAGGCTCCTAAGACGATGCTATTGACCACTGATATGGTGATTAAAAACCATCATCTTAGAACCTAAGAGGCCAATGTTTTGAGGTGGTGTGTAACCACCATTGTATACCATAGAATTTTTATGATATCCTCATAGAAGATGGTTTGAAAACCACCTTTAAAGGTATTTAAATGTTATTAATAACCATAATTAAATATTTTTTTTGGTGTAGGGATATATTGTTGAAATCTCTCAAAGTGAAGGTGAAAGATGCAATGTGGGAATATGGTAGATTGAGATGTTTAATGGTGGTGGATGTGATAATGTTTATTGAGGAGCATGTTTATTGAGGAGCCTATTTCAACCAAGAAAAATTTAAACACTTTTCCATCTATGGAAGCCATAATGTGCAAAGGGGGATCAGGTAATTCTATAGATATGATTTTAATTTTATGATCTTGAAAGGTAATGGGAGGCAATGCACAAGTTTGGAAATTACCCATAAAATTGGTGAAGGCAATGGGATATTGGATATTTAGCTCTATGGATTTAAGGATATCCATTAAGGTCTCCCTATGTGGGATATATTGTTGAATGAGTTCATAGATTGAAAGTTTTGTCGATGCCATTTTAAGACTATGTGTAATCCGACTCTGAAGGTTAAGTATTGATCATTGTTGCGATGGAATAATTTACACTAGTAGGGGTAGCAAGGTAGACAATGAAGGCACATTAGGAGGAGCACTTGGTTGCATTTGTCTATTAGGATATATTTAATTCCAAGTGAAAACATGAATCATGCCAAAAAAAACCTTGGTATTGCAATATATTATTAATATTATTGACCTAATTAGGAGGGGTTATCAAATTTGGAGCTCCACTATTAGATTGAGTTGTGTTGTGTTGGGATAAATGATATTGATAAATACGAAGGATTTGATTAGGAGGGACAAGAGAATTGTCAATGGTAATAGTCCCCCTCTTGATCAAGTCTTGTACTACATGTTTGAGTGACATGCAACCATTAATATTGTGACCTTTATATCAATTAAAAACATAGTAGCAATATTCTCTATACTAGATAGATTTAGGTTTATTAAAATCATTAGACCTTATAAAAAGCAAGGAAATCACTTATGCCTTGAGAATTCTATGAAAGATGGTTGATAAGGGATCTAAAAGTGGTGTGAAGTAACATGGTGGCCAAAGAGGATAAGGCTAGGGAGGGTAAGTAGATTGATTTTGATATTGAGTGGGGTTTTGTTGTGTGTTAATTTGTCACATTACAAATAATAACACGCAACTTAGAGTCTCGAACGAAAGACTCTTTCTTGCAAAGAAATAATTTATTTTATTTTCCTTTCTTTTATTATTTCTCCAAGATTCTTCGTGAAACAGCTTTTACGTATATAGAAAATGAATTTCAATTTAATACATACAGCTGATATATCCCAGAATAACTCAAATCCCGCAAATAGCTGTTAACAAGGGGCCTTTGTTGATTCTCAACGAACTTTATAATCTTGACTTGTTTGATTAATCAAAAATAAACAAAAATCCTTTTGATGTTCTAATATTCACAATTTATTTTAAGGTTAATCTGTTCGTTTTATCTCTATTCAATAGTTCTGTTATTTCAGTGTTAGTCTCTGACATGAAATTAAGCATATCAAGGAATAAAACAAAAACTGTTATTTTGAATCAGCTGGAAAATAATGAAGGATATTAAAATGGTTCACGATCTCCTCCTTGCAAAATCCCAAGTTAAGATATGAAATCCCCAAAACAACCCAACCGATCAGATCTGTACTAACACATAATCTAATCAGATCAGATGCAAGACTCTAAGGAAAAGAATATAACTGCATCATTCTACCATTCACCTATCATAACCCATCCCATGGCGTAAACGAAATAGATACAAGACAAAATGATGCAACGGAAATATTGACAGTAAAACAATAGTTTTGGCTTCGATCTCCTTTTGATTTTACACACAAAAGTCGTGTTACCAAAGAAAAATCCTTTATTTCAATAAGTAATGCTTTTTTTGTTACAGTCTCCAGCCCCTGTATCCATCTACATTTCTACTATTTAACCTTTCTGTCACGCGTTCTCGACTGCTCCATGACGCTTCGTTTCGACTCCCGAGACCCTTTGCTTCAATTCCCGCATTTTGGTATTCTAATCCTTGCATGCAATCATAACGCTCGATCTCTGTAGTCAGTAACTGTTGCTATGAAATGTTACTCTGGTTCTGTCATTTCTGCCATGTGTCCTACATCTCCTGCACCTTTCATAATGCTTTCCCACGGAAATCCCGACAGAATTTGCTTTTGGCCTCTTCCGTTTCCTAGCCGCGATAACGCGACATGTCATGAAATCGCGACATGTCACGATATCGCAACATGTTCTTTGTCCGTACGCCCGCAGTAGCTCATTGTAGCGATATCGCTACCGACTTTTCTTTGCCTTCTTTTTAAAAAAGTGGTAGCGATATCGCTACCACTTTTGTTCCGAGCCTTCCTTTAAAAAAGTGGTAGCGATATCGCTACCACTTTGGTTCCGAGCCTTCATTCGATGAAGTGGTAGCGATATCACTACCACTTTGGTCTCGAGCCTTTGCTTCACGAAGTGGTAGCGATTCGCTACCACTTTTCCTTCGAGCCTCCGCTTCACAAAGTGGTAGTGATTCACTAGCACTTTTCCTTTGAGCCTCCACTTCACGAAGTGGTAGCGATTCGCTACCACTTTTCCTTCGAGCCTCCACTTCACGAAGTGGTAGCGATTCGCTACCACTTTCAACCTTGTTATTCCTCTCGAAAACTCGTAGCGATGGAGAGACAAGTCACGATTTCATGACATGTCACGATTTTGCGACAGATTTCAATTTTTTGCAGCGATGGAGAGACAGGTCGCGATTTCACGACATGTCGCGATATCACGACATGTCGCGATTTCACGACCCTTTCAACACTTAGGCATTTTTCTTCTTTTCTTCATTTTTAGCATCCGGGTCTTTGAGATCTTCCCTAAAACCTACAAAAACAAAGGTGGGTCCCCACTTCTGGGGTGTGTTGTGGATGAACCACAACAAATGGCGACTCTGCTGTCAAATGCTCTTGAGCATTTTAGTAAGAACCCAACCTAACACAAATCACAAATTTGAAAACATGGGTTAGCCCATAATCAATATAACTAATGCCCAAAATCAGAAGTACATGAATTATCAAAATCATCAAGTACTAGCTCGGTGTGTGCAATGAATTCCTTTCCTTATCATTTGAATTTGATCCACATTCCATCATCGGTTTTGCATGAATGCATATGCGAAATTGTGAATGATTTGTGTATCCTACTGAATATGCCATGAGAAAATGCATAGTCACTCTTGTAGTATTATGTGCAAACATTCAAGACTGCCAAACCCTCTTAGGATCCACTAGTGAACGATTCATTATATCCCAAAGTTGGTTATGAGTCCCTACTATCTTGAACCCATGTGCAAGTGGATGTGAAATCAGAACTTTGGGGAATCAGACTCCCAACCAACCGAGATGAGAGTTTAACCCTATCCTTACTATTCTGATTTAGAATTCTTTACCTCACTTTGAGCAAAATAACTAAACCAACCATGGAAGAAATGGTCATGCTAGTCTAACCCTCTTAGACAATCAGTGGTCTTGTTTTTTTTTTTAGGCAAGACATGATGCCATGCATGGGCCTATCTAACCCCATAATCCAAAACTTATCTTCATTTATTTGGACCTTGGGGATGACTACCCATCCCTTGCAGAGGAAAAGTAGTACGATCCTTACAATCCAATATAGGGATGAGATGGGAAAAATTTATTTATTTTACTTCTTGGACCTTGGGGATGACTACCCATCCTGGTTAGGGACAAATAGTACGATCCTTACAATCCAAGATTTTAAATGTAAGTGGAAAATATTAATCTTGTTACTTAGACCTTTGGGATGACTACCCATCCTTTGCAGAGGACAAATAGTATGATCCTTACAATCTAAGACTTAATACGAAATGAAAAATAAGAGCTTTGGGGAATCAGATTCTCAACCAACCAAGATGAGAATTTATGCCCTATCCTTACTACTCCATGTGGGTCCAATCAAAGCTTTGGGGAATTAGATTCTCAACCAACCGAGATGAGAATTTAACCCTATCCTTACTACTCTGATTTTAGGCTTTAATCTCTATGGAAGTGGTCAAAACCACTATTTTTAGGATCATGTTGCATAATAGGATAGACATGAAAACCATTTTTGCTCAACCTTTTCCTCCAAGTTAGGTTTTGATCATTTTGCTCAAGATCCCTTTTAATGTATGAAACGTGCTTGGTCCTAGATACTTCAAGACTCAGTTTCCAACCTTAGGATTTATTTAGATTTATGTTATAACATAACCCTAAGAGGCTTCAACATACTCAAATGAATTGCACCTAAGATGCATATGCCACTACGGTGAAATGTATGAAAAGTGAGATGAACATGAATGCATTATTTCTTGAATTGCAAATGAGATGATTTGTCATGCAAAACTGACTTTTTCATGCATCACAAGCTTCAAATGATCTAAATTAACTGTTTGTATTACATGTGGAGCTTTTACAACATGATTCCAATGTTTCATATTCTCCCAATATTAGGCATGCGTTCAACTTCAAGTTTTTTATTCCTTTTTTTTTTTTATATATAAGGCAATGAAAAGGAAATCAAAGGAACACCACCGCCTAAATGTCCAACCTGCACACAAACGCAAAAACCCAACATTAATACAAGAAAAACCTGAAACAAAAATGAATACATACTAACATATCAAATCTGCACATCAAAAAAAACTAAATTACAGCATTGACACAAAACTAGATATCTCCTGAAACACACACTTAAGTATCAAATCTGCACACAAAGAAACAGATCACAACATTAATACAAAGCTTAGACATGTCAAAAAAAACAAAATAATACACACCTAAACATGAAAAATGAAAGCAAGAAATTACAGTGTTATTACATATAATACAAAGCCCAACTACCTCATGCTTGAAAGTAATGCTTCAAGTGCAACCCATTGATAGGTAGTGCCAAATCCTTTCCATCCAAGGTTTTTAGTCTAAAACTATTTTCCCCTAGGATCTCCGAAATCCGGTAGGGACCTAACCAAAGGTAATCAAATTTATCATGTTCCCCCTTCTTCTCATGTCTTTTGTCCCATAACAGCACTAAATCTGAAATTTTAAACGCCTTGGCCTTAGACCTTTTGTCAAACCATATTTTTACAATGTCTTGGTGTTTACTAAAATGAAGCATAGCTTCATCCCTTTTTTCATCCAAGTGCATTAATTGCGTTAGTCTAGACTCAAGTTTATCATTAGTTCCAAAATAATCTTTCATGAAGTGCAGCGTTTGTAATCTGAGATTTGCAGGAAAAATGGGATCTTGTCCATAAACCAGATGGTAAGGAGATGTCCCTATTACTTCTTTGACTCTGATTCTGTTAGCCCAAAGGGCCAACTTAAACTTATTGTGCCAGTCCCATGGATTCCTTTCCAACAATTTTTTTATGACAGTCAACAGATTCTTATTGGATGACTCGGCCAATCCGTTACCTTGAGGGTAATAATTGGAGGAGAACTTTAAACTCACGCTATTATCAAATGCCCAATTAGCAAACTCTAGAGAGGAAAAGGCCAAACCATTATCACTTACGATGGAGTTAGGCATCCCGAATCTAGTGACAATGTTATCTTCTAAAAATTTAATGACCACCTCTGCAGTAGCATTCTTTGTGGGGATAGCTTTGGTCCATCTCGTGCAATAATCCGTAGCCGTCAGAATATATTTGTGAGCATCGGATGAATTGGGGCTAATAATCCCAATAAAATCTAGGCCCCATTGCGTGAAAGGTCTGGACTCGATTACAGACTGTAAAGGCATGGAAGCGTTTCTATCTCTATTGGCTGCAGTTTGACATATGTGAAATGACCTTACATGAGAATGGGCATCCTTGAATAGTTGAGGCCAATAATAACCGGCTCTGAGGATTTGATGGGTTGTGGCATTAGTAGACCCATGCCTTGTCCCATGTTTACCATGAAACTCTTCGAGTATTCGCACTGCCTCCTCTTGATCAACGCAACGAAGGTAAATACCTTCATGGTTCTTTCTGTATAATGTGCCAGATCTAACTAGAAAATTAGCAGCCTTCAAACGCAAGGCTCTGCGTTGAGTAGCATTCAAAAATTATGGACACCTACCATTTAGTATATAGTACGCCACATATGCATACCACTCCTTCTTAGTTACATCAGCGACTTCATAATGTTGACAAGGAATTACGAGATCCTGTTTTGTGATTGCCTTAGCTAACCCTTGCCCCTGCACTATCTTCATCGATTGAATCTCCAGATCAAATTCCTGTAAAGTTGAAACCCACTTACCACGCTTCTCACCTAATTCATTCTGAACGAACATGGCTTTGACAACAGGATCTGGGATGATAGCAAAGACCCTACCGTGGACTATGTAGTGCCCGAACTTTTTTACAGTCTTAACCAGCGCATAAATTTGCTTGTCTAGGGTAGAATATCTCAGTTTCACATCTTTGAGAGGACTACTCAGGAAAGCAATGGGATTTTCAATGTTGCCTTCACTCTTCTGAGTTAAAACACTCGCAAAGGAGTGATCTGAAGCAAATGTGTAGATATAGAAAGGCTTCGTATAATCGGGACTCACCAAAACCGGGGCTTTAGAAATCACATCCTTGATATTATCAAAAGCCTCTATCCTTTCATCTGTCCAAATGATCTAGACCTCTTTCTTTAGCATGTCGTTCAAAGGTCTTGCTATCTCTGCAAAATCTACGATAAATTTTTTGACAAAATTGATCTTTTCGAAAAATGATCTCAACCCCTTCTTGCTATTGGGACGAGGAATTTGTTGTATGGCTTCTATTCTCTCAGGGTCAATGGAAATTCCATCCTTAGATATTATATGCCCCAACAGTTTTCCTTCTGTTACCCCGAAGATGCACTTATTTGGGTTGAGATATATACCATGTTCCCTGCATCTTTTAAAGACTTTCTTAAGATCCCTGACATGGTTTTCTCTGTTCTTAGAAAATACAGGAATGTCATCGACGTAAACAATGATGCACTTACCAATAAGCCCTTTAAAAGCAAAATCCATAGCTCGCTGGAAAGTGGCACCTGCATTCAATAGTCCGAAGGGCATTCTCCTGTATGCAAAGGTGCCCCATTTTGTCATAAAAGTAGTCTTCATCCTATCACTAGGATGGATAAGGACCTGATTATATCCCGAATAACCATCCAGGAATGACATCATCTTCGACCCGTTTACCTTTTGGAGTATTTCATCGATGGTGGGTAATGGGTAGTTGTCCTTTTGGGATGCCTTATTGAGATTTCTAAAATCAATGCACAACCTTATTTCTCCACTCTTTTTCCTCACAAGGACTAGGTTAGCAACCCACGTGGAATGCCTAACGGGAAAGATGATCTTAGCTTCTAACAGTCGCTTCACCTCTTTCTCTATCAAGGGTTCTAATAATGGATTAACTCGCCTTTGTCTTTGCCTGAAGGGCTTGGACTCTGGCTTCAGTGGAATCGTGTGCATTATGACATTCTGATCATAGGTTTTCAACTCCTTATAACTCCAAGCAATGCAATCTATGTATTATTTTAATGCATTTGCTATGGAATCCTTCTCCTGCTTGGTACATGCTTTTGCTATGAATACCTCCCGGGGATTTTCTGCACTTCCAATGTTAACCAAATCACAGGCCTCTCCAAGAGATGGAACCCTTTTACCTTTTCTTGGTTTGCATCCGATATCAAAGATTTTTTCTAATGAAGCTATCTCATCAGGCATCCTGTTGTTTTTTACAGGATTTTTATCTTTCGAAACTACCTCCTCTACGTCCATTTCTTCTTCATCTATGTACTACTTTTCAAATATACCAAAATTAGTGACAAAATGAAATATGTTCCTATCACTATCAAATACTTGGAAGTTCATAACATTATCTGGTATCGAGGGACACGGGACCAACTCTATAGAGAACTTCTTGCATTTCTTATGGTCCACTGGCTTCAACATACTCCCTGCTACAGCTAGGGATTCTGCCAGACGATTGCCATTTCTCGATATCAGAGAAATGTTAAAGGCATCAAACTCATCTATTAAATCTCTGACCCTAGTTCGGTAAATCCTGAGCCGCCTGTCTTTGCATATGTATTGTCCCCTCACTTGTTTCACCACCAGTTCCGAATCACCAAGGAATTTGATATATTTAATTTTCTTTCGAATGGCCAGCTATAGTCCAAGAATCAAAGCCTCATATTCTGCCATATTGTTGGTGGCAGGGAACTGTAGTCTGTATGCAACGAATATAGGCTCCTGGTCCGAGCATGACAATTCAACACCGGCTCCTGCTCCTTGTCTGGACCTGGATCCATAAAATCTCAAGGTCCAAATGTCTTGATGTCCTTCAGTAAAGTTGTGCCCCTTCCTTTCATCATGGGTATTTTTGAGTGCTTCTATGTCCAAACAGTATGCTCCCAACTCAGCTTCAATGTACTGGATCTCGTTCGGCTTGTTGTAATCTGTGATCATCTCTTTGAGTCGGGGTTCACTGTTAATTCGAATTTGATTGGCCACTCCCCTCCAAGGCAGCCACATGTGTGAAGAGTCTGTCACAATGTAACCATTTAGGTTCTTACTCCAATCTCTTCCCAATACCATGCCATATTTGATAGGAATATCGAGCACCAATATGTCTATGCGTTGTTGAACTCTGGGTTCTGAATTGACTTGAATATGCACATCACCCAGCTCTCCTACTGCCTCCATGGTTGACCTGTCCAACTGCACCACCCTGCTCCTAGAAGGATTTGGTGTAAGTCCCAATCTTTTACAGATTTCTAAGGGCATGATAGTAGCCGAGGCCCCTGAGTCTATTAAACAATTGTGCAAGTTTTTACCTGCAATTCTAATGGTTACCAAAAATGGAGGTATATCTCGTTTTTCTTTTTGTACAACCACTTGGGACTCAGCACTTTTAGCTTCATGAAATTGTGCAGATGGAATTAATCCTTTTGGTGAACTCACTTCTTGGCCTAATAATCGGGCCATGTCATACATCGATACATTGGCCCTATTCTTCTTCATATCTTCCACCAAATCATAAGTGAGCTTTTCTGGATTTGGCAAGTTTTGCATCATCTTAGACTTTTCGACCTTCGATGGAGGAGGGGGATTGACATCTCCTTTAGGGTCAGGAGGGAGTAATTGATTATTCGGAGGAGCAGAGGAAGTTTTGGGCTCTTTAGAACTCCTAGTGTAATATTTGTGATTTGCTTTCCCAAAACGTTTATTTGCATGAACTTCCAAAGCTTCTTCATCTTCGCTTCCAAAAAATTCTACATCCTCCTCTTCTTCACTTTCATGGGAATGTATGACCTCTGTCAGCATAGAATCCGGTTTCACGTGGCCACAATGCGGGAAATCATTATCACAAGATCCTGCATCTCCACAGTCTTCCGAAATGTCTACCTGGTTGGCAACGGGATTGGGTACCCACCCATTGTTAGGCTGCGTGTTATACATTCCTTTTCCTCTATGATTGTGAGGTTGGTTATGGCCCATGTCCTGATCAACTTTTTTATTGACATTCCCCACTATTACTAACACCTTGGCCAACGTTTCTTTCATATTTTCTATGGCTGTTTCGGACCCTTGTGGTTGAGGCACTGCAATTGTAGGTCCAGCTGTGTTGGCTACATTAGCCACCTCTGGAATGGGTACAATGGCTTGGTTTTGGGCAGGTGGATTCCATCCTGGATTCCCATTTTGAATGGCTTGAGTTTGGGCAGGTGGATTCCATCCTGGATTCCCATTTTGAATGGCTTGAGTTTGGGTAGGTGGATTCCATCCTGGATTCACACTTTGAATGGGAGTGATTTTTGGATAAGTTGTTGAGCTTGGTGTGTTAATTGGAGCAAACCTCGACATGGTCAACAGATTATTGCCCATACCAAACCCATGCAAACCCATCGAGTTATTTTGAATCAAACTCTGTGTTTGAACAACGGCATTCGGATAACCTGACAATGGCATAACTTGGGTGGGTGTTTGGAAGTTGTTCAACATCGGAGCCTGTGGTGCTACTACCTGGTTCATCATGGCAAATTGGCTGTATGGGCCATATTGTCCTATCCCAGTCAATTGAGACAATCCTGTGCCTGGTAGGTTCATCTGCTGTTCGAGAGTCATTGTTTCTGCATATGCCAAATGAAGGGTTGTAACCTGAGGGTTCCTTCTAGTCAACAAAGATGTTAAAGGATCTAAGGCTCCGAAGTATAGCTGCAAGGCAATTGCAGGGTCTACCGCAAAGTGACGAGTCACATTCGTATATAGCTTTTGAAATCTCTGATTGAACATTCGAATGGGCTCATTGGTTTGTCTTTTGCAAGATACAAAGAAATTGTATGTCATGGAGGGATCTACTAACTGTATGAATTGCCCTATGAACGCAGTTTCTAGCTGGGCCCATGAAGTTATGGACCCTACTGGCAAATTTCGATACCATTCGTTAGCAATGTGGTCTAGACTAGCAGGGAAAACTCGACAGGCAACATCCTCATGAGTAACCCCCTGCCTAAACATGTAATCTTTATATATTTGGACATGATCTTCTGCTATTGTTGGACCATCATGAATGAATTTGGGTAATCCCCTTTCAATGTTTCTAGGCAAGTCGTGGACTGCCCCGGGAATATCTAAAGGGGAACTCTGAGCACCATACCAAAGGGCAGGTGGCTGTTGTTGTTGTTGTTGGGCCATGTTATTCAAAGGTGTCAACCCTATGGGAACAATTGGAACTCCTGTAACTATGGAGACAGATACAACTGGTGTTACTATCCCACCTGAACTTAAAGGTTCAGGCCCACTAGAGGTACTTGAGTCCAAAGAAATACCTAACTCAAGTATACTGGGTGGTATTTCGACTTCTAATGTTTTGTTTTTCGTCCTCCTAGCAGTGGGAGAAATACTTTGGAAGATAGTTTCCCCTGTGGTTTTAGACCTAGTAGCAATGTACTCAGGTTGGGCCAGCTTGGAAACTTTAGGACTCTAAAATATTTCTCGACTCTGCTGCTAGATAAATGTCTGGTGTTACACCTGCAAGCACAATAGGTGGAAACAAAACTACCCACGTTAATTGTTAGAACAAATCAAAATTACAAAGCAATACAGAAGGCCCTCCTTCTAGCGCCAAAATGTTGTGTGTTAATTTGTCACATTACAAATAATAACATGCAACTTAGAGTCTCGAACGAAAGACTATTTATTGCAAAGAAATAATTTATTTTATTTTCCTTCCTTTTATTATTTCTCCAAGCTTCTTCGTGAAACAGATTTTATGTATATAGAAAATGAATTTCAATTTAATACATACAGCTAATATATCCCAGAATAACTCAAATCCTGCAGATAGCTGTTAACAAGGGGCCTTTGTTGATTCTCAATGAACTTTATAATCTTGACTTGTTTTATTAATCAAAAATAAACAAAAATCCTTTTGATGTTCTAATATTCACAATTTATTTTAAGGTTAACCTGTTCGTTTTATCTCTATTAAATAGTTCTGTTATTTCAGTGTTAGTCTCTGACATGAAATTAAGCATATCAAGGAATAAAACAGAAACCGTTATTTTGAATCAGCTGGAAAATAATGAAGGATATTAAAATGGTTCACGATCTCCTCCCTGCAAAATCCCAAGTTAAGAGATGAAATCCCCAAAACAACCCAACTGATCAGATTTGTACTAACACACAATCTAATCAGATCAGATGCAAGACTCTAAGGAAAAGAATATAACTGCATCATTCTACCATTCACCTATCGTAACCCATCCCATGGCATAAACAAAATAGATACAAGACAAAATGATGCAACGGAAATATTGACAGTAAAACAATAGTTTTGGCTTCGATCTCCTTTTGATTTTACACACAAAAGTCATGTTACCAAAGAAAAATCCTTTATTTCAATAAGTAATGCTTTTTTTGTTACAGTCTCCAGCCCCAGTATCCATCTACATTTCTGCTATTTAACCTTTTCGTCGCGCGTTCTCGGCTGCTCCATGACGCTTCGTTTCGACTCCCGGGACCCTTCGCTTCAATTCTCGCATTTTGGTATTCTAATCCTTGCATGCAATTGTAACACTCGATCTCTGTGGCCAGTAACTGTTGTTATGAAACGTTACTCTGGTTCTATCATTTTTGCCACGTGTCCTACGTCTCCTGCACCTTTCATAATGCTTTCCCGTAGAAATCTCGATAGAATTTGCTTTTGGCCTCTTCCATTTCCTAGCCACGATAACACGACATGTCGTGAAATCGTGACATGTCACGATATCGCGACATGTTCTTGGTCCGTACGCCCGCAGTAGCTCGTTGTAGCGATATCGCTACCGACTTTGCTTTGCCTTCTTTTTAAAAAAGTGGTAGCGATATCGCTACCACTTTGGTTCCAAGCCTTCCTTTCAAAAAGTGGTAGCGATATCGCTACCACTTTGGTTCCGAGCCTTCCTTCGATGAAGTGGTAGCGATATCGCTACCACTTTGGTCTCGAGCCTTTGCTTCACGAAGTGGTAGCGATTCGCTACCACTTTTCCTTCGAGCCTTCGCTTCACGAAGTGGTAGCGATTCGCTACCACTTTTCCTTCGAGCCTCCACTTCACGAAGTGGTAGTGATTCGCTACCACTTTTCCTTCAAGCCTCCACTTCACGAAGTGGTAGCGATTCGCTACCACTTTCAACCTTGTGCTTCCTCTCGGAAACTCGTAGCGATGGAGAGACAGGTCGCAATTTCGCAACATGTTGCGATATCGCGACATGTCGTGATTTCGCGACAAATTTCAATTTTTTGCAGCGATGGAGAGACAGGTCACGATTTCGCGACATGTCGCGATTTCACGACCCTTTCAACACTTAGGCATTTTTCTTCTTTTCTTCATTTTTAGCATCCGGGTCTTTGAGATCTTCCCTAAAACCTTCAAAAACAAAGGTGGGTCCCCACTTTTGGGGTGTGTTGTGGATGAACCACAACAGGTTTGGAATGGGTTGATATGTTGGATATGGTGGTGGATATGACTATTGTTGTGATGGGGGTTGAGTTTTTTGAGGTGGAGGTTAAGAATTTGGTATATTTAGAACCACCTTTCAAGAAGAAAGGTGTTTCTAAATATACCAAATTCTCAACCTCCACCTCAACAAACTCAACCCCCATCACAAAAATATTCATATCCACCACCACATCCAACATATCAAGCCATACCAATTTATTTGTTGTTATTACCTTTAAAATTTTTGTTTTTTCCATTCTTTCTTCTTGAGTTTGATCTCTCCTTCTTGGATTTTTATATCTTTAATTCTTTTGTTCTGGGTTAGAGCTTCTTCAAGAATTCAATATTGTTAGATTTTCAATAGTAAAGATATAGATTTTGAACAACTTTGGGTGAACATTCATGTTAAATCGGTGACGGGGATGGAAAATGGTAGATCAGTCAATACAATTCTCCATCAATTGCCATAATTTAAAATAGATTCATCTCCAAACTGGAAAAGGTTGGTTCTATCAATGTGGAATTTAAAGCAAAGTGCTTCAGGAAGATATTGGCCAATTGTTTAAAGTTGTAAGGATTGTGCCTAGGCAAGTGATTAAACTAGTTTAGCGATCCTCCTACTAGGGATATTGAGAAGGTATAGAGCATGAGAGGATCATTTTATTTAATAAAATGGAAAGCATTGATGAAGGTGCTCACATGAACCTAGGGATATTATTTACCCTTGAATTTCTC
Source organism: Wollemia nobilis (assembly GCA_028583015.1). Taxonomy (NCBI): domain Eukaryota; kingdom Viridiplantae; phylum Streptophyta; class Pinopsida; order Araucariales; family Araucariaceae; genus Wollemia; species Wollemia nobilis. The sequence continues at coordinate 11,756,313 of JAQPPZ010016436.1, read as the reverse complement.
AAATTTGGGTATTTTAAAAAGAGGGGGAATGGTGGTGCGGAAATGAAAGGATGAATGTGATTATTATGGAGATGGCTAAGAGTCAACTTTTGGTATCTCATGTTGGTCACTTGTGATTCTAAAATATTGATCCAATTAGTCAACAATTATATTCAACATGGCAAGGCCTAGGAGGTTGGAGAAGGTTGAACATGAGGAGTAGACTCAATGGGCTCAGTAGTGGATGGGTATTGATTTTACTTAGATGATGGAATTTGAGGGTCAATCAATGAAGCCTAATGTGCTTGATCAAATGTGATAGAGTTGTTGGTAGTATTTTGATGTGGTTGGTAAGGTGATTATTGATGATGTGTAGGGGGTGGGTGTGATTTATATTGTTGGGTGGGTGGTTGATATTGATTAGATGGTTGTTAATATTGATCAGTTAGTGGTGGATTTTATGTATGAGGTGGTTGATGATAAGTGGGTAGAGGTTGATCGTAAGTGGGATATGGATGATGATATTGTTGGGTTTGTAGTTGGTGATAAGAAGGGGGTGGTTGATGATATAAGGGTGGAGGTTGATCATAAGTAGAAGGTAGTTGATGAGATTTTTGGGTTGGTGGTTATTGATATGAAGGGGGTGGTTTATGATAGGTGGATGGAGGTTGATCTTAAGTGGGAGGTGGTTGATGATGTTGTTGTATTGGTGATTGTTGATACAAAGGGGGTGGTTTGTGATAGGTGGGTGGAGGTTTATCATAAATGGAAGGTGGTTGATGATGTTTTTGGATTGGTGGTTGTTGATACAAAGAGGGTGGTTGATGATAGGTGTATGGAGGTTAATCATAAGTGGGATGTGGTTGATAATGTTATTGGGTTGCTGGTTGTTGATACAAAGGGGGTGGTTAATAATAGGTGGATAGAGGTTTATCATAAGTGGGAAGTGGTTGATGATGTTTTTGGCTTGGTGGTTATTGATACAAAGGGTTGGTTGATTATAGGTGGATGGAGGTTGATTGTAATTGGGATGTGGATGATGATGTTGTTGGGTTGGTGGTTTTTGATATGAAGGGGGTGGTTGATGATAGGTGGGTGAAGGTTGATGATGTTTTTGGATTGGTGGTTATTGATACAAAGAGGGTGGTTTATGATAGGTGGGTGGAGGTTGATCGTAAGTGGGAGGTGGTTGATAATGTTTTTGGGTTGTTGGTTTTTGGGTTGGTGATTGTTGTATGAAAAAGGTGGTTGATGAGAGGTGGCTGGAGTTTGATTGTGTCTTGTAGGGGCTTGATATTGGGAAGGTGGAGAATTTTGTTATTTGGATGGAAGTTGATAATAAACCTTATAATATTGAGGAGATAGTGTGGAGGTTAGTAGTGCTTTATATTTGTGTATTGTAGGTGGTGGTTGATTAGAGTGTGGTTGGTAATGATTAGTGGATTGGTGATATTTATTTGAAGTGCATCAGTACTTATTTGGTGGTGGTTGCTAGTGTTGATGAGGAGGTAGGCTTATGCATAAGGTATTTTCCCAAAAATGTATTTATAAAAATTTAGCAAGTTTGTTTCAAAATACAGGTGAATAGTGTCCAAACACATGTAGAAGGTTCACTATTATTAGGGGTAATATTGGAAATTTAAACTTAAAATGGTCAAATTATTATAAAATTTGGGTGAATAAACCAAAAAAAAAGGTTGCACCTAGAATTTTTTTGCTAATGGGCCCTGGTGAAGGGTCCCAAATATTAGCCAATTCCAAATCTTGAAAATCCTAATTTTAGCCAATTTGATGATAAATAGCTACTATGCAAACCCTATGGGGAGGATATTGTTCTTGATTGTGTGATGAATTATATGAGTTGTGGGTTGATTTATTATGGTTGGGTTGTTATTAATAGTTGTTTTGTGGGGGGTTTAGTGTTTTTTTAATGATCCTTGGTGAGGATTTTGAGGAGGGGGTTGTATGGTGTGTATTATTGGTGGATGCGAGACCCATGATGAATATTGGGTGAAGTAGTTAACTTTAGCGGATGGTGAATGTTTGGGAATTTATTCTTGAGGTGGTTGTTGAGGAATATGGGTGTTATATGATAGATGGGAGGACTTTTGGAGATCATTGATAGGCACCTGTTGCAAATAAGATTGATTATAATGATCATGATGGGGTTGAGAGTGTGATAAATAAGAGGAAGAAGGAATAGAAGAATTAGGATTAGGATTAGCAAGATATGATGCATACAGGTACACAACATGTGTACCAGTGATGTGAACAATGGATGCTAGATGATGGAGAGAAGTAAATTATTGGTGTGGATTAGCATTGTGAAAAGGAGAGGCTGCATTAACATGGGCTTGATGGTCCTAGTCATTTTATGAGGTGATATTGTTAGAGGAGGATAGATGATATAAGCTATCGATGACTGAAACGTTACCCTAAAGTGAGAAAATTTTAGGAAAAATTTAGGAATTATGATAGTCAAAGTGGAGTGAAGATTAGTGGAAGATGCTAGAGGTGGAGGATGTTGATAGGATGTATGGGAGAGTTTGGGAAAGAATACATAATGGTGGTAAATATGGTTTTGGAAATCTAGGTGGGAGAATATGGGATGAAGAGGGATCATGAATGGAAAGTGCAAGCAGAAAATATAATAACACAAAAAAAAAGTAGTAACAAATTTTTACGTGGAAAACCTGTAATGTGTAGGAAAAACCACGAGGTAATGGTAGCTTGATATTTTATTGATTTCATAAAAAATACATTCAATCAAATTTACATGCAATGGGTCATTCCCATTTTATAGAAAAACAAAAATTGTTCATTTCCTTTATGAAAAAGGAAAACTCCAAAAAACTATTCGTTTCCTCTTCCAAAAAATTATTCGCTTCCTCTTTCAAAAATGGTTCGCTTCTAGAAAAAAAATTTCTGCCTCTCACAACATATCGATGTCCAAAATCATTATGGATGTCCATACTTGAACCCTCCTACGACCCCTTTAATGCACCCAATGCATATGAACAATGCATGGGGATGAGATTGTAATTGCACCACGATACACCTTACTACTGAGGAACATTAGAGATCGAGATATTGAATTTACCTCTTAACACATGAATGGAAAGTGGGAGCCAAGATGAAGTAGAAGTATTAATAAAATGTGTGGCATTGGGATCAATGAGTGTGATATTGGGATTGTTAGGATATGAGGAGGTATTCAGGGATTCAATAATGGCAGCATGGGTGGTATGGATGGCATGATGCATTATACCTAGATCATATCTAGTATAATGTGTAAGGGATATTATAACAAGTATCATAAAAAATACTATGGGTTGGGAGAATGTTTGAAGGGTGGGAGAATTGGATGGAAGAGTCCATGGGAGCTTGGGCTTGGGATTTGACTTGAATTTGAGTCAAAACCATGGGCTAATGGGATTAACTAGGATGTGAATGGAATAGGTTTTAGGTGATGGTTATGGTTTGATGGTAGAAAATGTGGTAAAGCATGCTATCTATACAAACAAATAATTTTGAGACAATAATATTTGTTGAAGGAAAATTGAAAGATGGATTAGAAGGCATTATACTTATATTTCCAAAATTACAACAACAACAACAACAATGTCCAAGGAGGCATGAAAAATATTAACAAAAGCTTTTTAAAGCACCAACAAAGTAAATTTGGTGAGATTGTAGATGTTGAGAAGAGAGTTTGAAAATATACAGATGAATTAAGATGATTCCATGAGTGAATTCTATACCTACATAATCAGTATCATAAATTAGATGAGGATAAATGGAAAAAATATTAAAAACCACATAATTGTTGGAAATATACTAAGAAACCTACTAGCAAGGTTTGTCTTAGTCATTATTGCTATTGAAGAATCAAAATACTTAACAACTCTATTATTAGATGAGTTAATGGATTTTCTACAAACAAATGAGCAAAGGTTGAACTGGACAACATAGTCCTCGTAGGAAAAAGTATTCAATACATAGATGTCATTTAGAGATCAAAGTCAAAAGGGAGAATACCAATAGGTGGTCTCAAGTTCTCAAGAAGGAAGATGATAGTATTGCAAAAATAGAGATGGTAGAAGATATGAAGGAGAAGTAAGAATAGATTTCTCCAACAAACGAGAATGTAGCTACAATTTTCATGAAGCGAGAGGGAGAGGCAACAATAGAAATAAACAAGGAGTATCAAATCAAAGGTATGACAAATAAAAAATTAAATTATATTACTGTATAAAGAAAATGGCTAAAGAAAATAAGCAAAAAACCAACTACAAAAATAAGAATGAGAAATAAGAAACTAGAAATGTAGTAACCACATGATTGGGAATAGAGAAATATTTTCAAAATCAAATGAAACCATCAAATATAAAGTAAATATGGGAAATAGTAGGAAGGTTCCTATAATGGGTAAATGGAAAATTCTAGTATGAACAAAACAATGATAAATAAGACACACCATTGATGTTTATTATGTGTCTAGTCTAAAACATAATTTGTTGAGTGTTGGGCAACTCGTGCAAAAGGAGCACATAGTATATTTTGAAAGTGGAACTTGCATCATTAGAGATAGAGAAAATACACTTATAGAAAATGTGAGCATGACAAAGAATAATATGTTTCCCTTAAGGATCCAAATAATATGTTGCTTTCATTTAGTGCTATCATAAATAATGCTACATGGTTGTGCCATCTTAGACTTGGTCACTTGAGTTTCAATGGCTTGAACTTGTTGCATAAAATAATGGTAAAAGGACTACCTCTTATAGAGCAACCCAATCAATCATGTTATGGTTATCTAGTAGGGAAGAAGCATAGGGATGCATTCTCTATAGGATAATCATGGAGAGCTTCACAACCTTTGGAGTCGTTGCATTCAAATATATGTTGGCCTATGCAAACTCATTTGCCAACATTAATTATTTTTTAACTTTTATATATGACATCACATGGGTATACTTCTTGAAACAAAATTTAGAAGCATTTGGAAAATTCAAGGAGTTTAAGGCTTTGGTTGAAAAGAAAAGTGGCTAATATGTGAATACTCTAAGAACATATGGATGAGGGGAATACATCTCAAATGAATTCCATGATTTATGTAAAGCAGTTGGAATGAAAATATAAGTCACAATAATATACACACCACAATATAATGGTGTTGTAGAGAGGAAAAATAGGACATTAATAAATATGGAAAAGAGTATGTTGAACTAAAAAGCATTGCAAAATTATTTCTAGGTAGAGGTTGTAGCATGTGTAGTTTATCTACTAAAAAAATATCCCAAAAAGAGTGTGAGGGATGTGACCCTACAAGAAGCATATAACAAAAATAAACCAAGTGTTGCTAACTTAAGAGTATTTGGATTTTTGGAAATATGAGCAAGTTTTGTTATCATTGATTTTAACAGTCAGTTTCAGTGAGCAGCATGAGGTCAAGCATCGGTTTTTGTGAGTAGTGCAAGAAAACGATTGCTTCTAAGCCTAAGGGAAAATAATATTATAATATGATTATTATAATATTTAAGGTGGTCAAATAAGGTCTAAAAGAGCAATTGGAAGATCCAAGAAAATAATATTATAATTTTATATTATAATATTAAAGGTCTAAAGTAAATACCTAAATAATTAAATTAATTATAAATTAATTATAATAAGTTTGTTATAAATTAATTTAAATTTAATAACCCTAAGGTTAGGGTTACAAAAGAAAAGCAATCAAATTAAAGGCACTGATGTCGATCATATTTTCCACCTGCTAACGTGTTAAAATTAAGAGAAAATTTAATATATATACCATATGCCTTGGAACAAAAATATTATCCTTCGAATGAGTTTAATCGAAGTGCATGCAAAAATAGTGAATGATGTGGAATAAGAGTCAAGGGTTTTTGCTCACATGGTAGTCAATAAGTGCATAAAGAGGAGGAGGATTGGAGCCTTATAGCCAACCATGGTGGTTGGGCCCAATGATAGGCAGTTGTTGTGTAGAGTGCTAACTAGTAGGAGTTCCCGCGATCAAACCCCGAAGACAACATTTTTGTTGAGGTGCATCTATTTGGTTTTTGGTGCCAAGGCAAGCATCAAAGAGCATGAGGTATTTTTTGGTTCTAATGTGAGCACCTAGCTCACATGGAACGTGGCCCATGGCTAGGGTGTTGTGGAAGACACAAGTGGGAGTTCGAATCCCGTCGAGGATAGAGGTACTTAAATTTTTGAAACTTAATTGTTTCTAAGGTTTAAAAGATGGCAAGATTAATTTTTATTAAGGGGGAGTTAAAAGGTTTTTAAAGGTTGTTTGTTTATTGTGATTTTTAATAAATTTAATTAAGATTTATAAGGTTGAAAAAGAGAATTATATTTTAATTGGGATAAGCTATAATTTTTTAAAGAGATAAGGGTTTATAAATAAAAATTATTGTGATTATTTTCTTTACACAAATTGTTGGTTTTCATTTTGAAGTATGGAGATTATAAGGTGTAAAAGAGATTTATTGGTATGTATGGTGAAATATTTTGAGGGATCAAATTGAGTGAATGATCAAGAAGATATTTCTACCTAACCTTTGAAATTGGCAAAGAATTGATTGTGATTCATATAGGTGTTTGAAGTCAAATCTTCTTAAAACAAGAGGTAAGGGCACATTATCCTTGAGAGTGATTGTTGGATGTTGTGAATGCTAAGTTGGAGTGAAAAGGATTGTTTGATAAGCATTGTTGAGTTTGGTTTTGAGAAATCCAATGTTGATTGATGTGGGTTTTCTGGAATGAAATTTGATACTAGAAACCTTGTTTGATAAGCATTGTTGGAAATATTGAGTACCATTGTTATGTGAAGTTGAAGAACTATAATGAACTAGGGTTTGTGAAAGATCATGAATATCATTGTTATGTGAATTTTTTTTTATAAGCATTTTTTACTAATATTTCATTAAGTGATTGGTTGAGTGGAGTTGATTGGGCTTAGTTGATTGGAAGTGTTGGAGTGATAGTTCAAGTTCTATGAAACAAATTGTTCTTTATTTTTGAATTGAGTTGAAGGAAATATTGAAAGTGATCAAGCATTGTTGTGAGTATGAATTATATTGAGTCTCTAACAATTCTCTATATGTTTCCATGGTAAAAAAAAGAAAGAGATTGAAAGGGTTTGAGCATTTTTGTGAGTATGAAGCATATTGAGTCTCTAACAATTCTCTATATGTTTCTTTGATAAAAACAAGAAATAGATTGAAAGTGGTTGAGCATTGTTGTGTGAAATATATTGAGTCTCTAAAAATTCTCTATATGTTTCTTTGATAAAAACAAGAAATAGATTGAAAGTGGTTGAGCATTGTTGTGTGAAACATATTGAGTATCTAAAAATTCTGTATATGTTTCTATGAGATTAAAACAAGATTTTGAGTGAAACTCGTTTGTGTGATTGAAGAGGTTTTATATGAACGATTGAGTTGAGTTGAATAAGCTTTTGTGAAAGCTAGTGGACAAATTTAAGTAAGTCCTAGAGTGGACTTAATGATAGAATTGAGTAAGCTTTTGTGGAATCTTACAATACAAATTTAAGGTAAGTCTTGGTGAATACTTGTTGAGTAGATTTGACAAGTTCTAGTGTAGACTTGTTGAGCGGATTTGTTGTACATCTTGGTGAAGACTTGTTGAGTAGATTGGACAAGTTCTAGGAAGGAATTTTTGGATAAATTTGATACAAGTCTTTGAGAAGACTTGTGAGTAGAGTTGATTGATTTATTTTCTCAACCCTTGAGTTAAGGTTTGGAGAAGATCAAGCAAATTTTATTTATGATTAAGTAAATCTGGCTTGAGGATAGATTTGAGACATAGATTGAGCTGATTTGTTCTATATTGAAGGACTATATTTAGTGTAGATCATAGATAGATATTGAGAATATTTGTGCTAGATTGAGGGACTGTGTTTAGTGCATATTTGAGATCGATATTGAGCATATTTGTGCTAGACCGAAGGACTGTGTTTAGTGTAGATAAAATATAGATATTGAGTAGATTTGTGCTAGACTAAAGGATTATGTTTAGTATAGATTTGAGATAGATCTAAGAGTAATATTTGGAGGTGATAGAGCAGAGGACAGTAGTCTCTAGTGGATAGATATCCACTATATAGGGCAGAGAGGATAGAGGTCTTCAGTGGAGAGAGATACACAACCTAGAGCAGTGGAGGTAGTAGTCTTCTAGAAGATCACCAACCAGAGTAGAGAAGGAGTTCTCCTATGGATAGATATCAACAAACCAGTTGAGGATATTGGTGTCTCCTGTGTATAGATATACATGAACTTTATTAGGGTATTGGTGTCTACTTTGGATATAGGTCCATAAACATTGTAATAGGGACAGTATTCCCAAGATATTGATTGAGAAAATACTAGTGAAAAATTTTCTCCATGGAGTAGCCCACATTAGGTGAACCACATTAAATTGTTGTCTCCATTATGTGTGGTGATTTATGCATTAATTTTATTACTATTATTTATATTGCATTGATATATTGTATTATATAGCTTGAGTAAAGAAAAGTAAAATTTGGTCTTATACTATTCACACCCCCTCTTAGTATAATCTTGTGTTCTTTAATTGGTATCAGAGCAGGTTCCTTCGAAATATTTTAACAGATTTAAGAAAAATATTACAAGAACACAAATGGATTTTAAGGATGGATATTCAAGGAATTTAGCACCATTGTTCAATGGAAAAAATTATGTACTTTGGAGTATGAGAATGAATATTCATCTGATGGCACTTGGAAATGAGGTATGGGAAACAGTTGAGAATGGATACATACCGCTAGCTACTCCACCTATAGATAAAAATGGTAAGATTCTACATCATTACAATTCAACATCAATGAATGGAATTTTGAAAGGTTTACATGAAATAGATTTTATAAAGGTTATGCACTACAAATCAGTAAAGAAAATTTGGGATAAGTTGCAAGGTATATATGAAGGAGATAAAAATCTCAAAAGGGTAAAGTTGCAAAATTACAAGGGAAAATTTGGAGACCTAAAGATGAAGTATTAAGAAAACATTGTTGCATACCTACTTCATGTAGAAGAGGTTTTTAACTTCACGCAAGGACTTGGGCTTGATGTTCAAGAATCTGATGTGTGTGATAAGATTTTAAGGTCACTTACAACAAGGTTTATTGAAAATATTTTAGCTATAGAATAATCAAAATATGTTGATATTTTTACAAGGGATGAATTACATGGCATTATCATAGCTTTTGAGATGAGAATAAAAGAGGAATATATTACCTAGAAGGAAGTATCCTTTAAAGTTACCAAGAAGACAAAGGTTAAGAAGTCAGATTTAAGCAATGAGTCATCCAATGATGGAGAATAAAATTATGGTAGAAGGAACAAGAACTCAAGAGAGTATAAAGATATGTAATTATTTATATGTTTCAATTGTGGAAAATATGGTCACTATGCATCTGATTTTCCAGAGGCTAGAAATAGCAATGATGAAGAAAAACAAGATCATAAGAACAGGGAAACATGAAAATATAGGTACCAAAAGAAAAGTAGGGATGGACAAGGCAAGCAAGGAAAGAAGTTTTTCCAAAGGCATAAGAAGAGTTTCTATGCAGAAAAGGCATGTAAGAGTTCAAGTGATAGTGATGAAAGTTCCTCAAATATTGATGAAGATGAAATTCTATTTCTGGTAGAAGAAAAAAGGTGGTTAGAAATAGGTCACCAATAATTCTTAAGTGTTTTAGATGTGGTAACTTTGGTCATCTTGAGGATAGTTGTACAAAGAATGGATTCAATTTTAGTGATGATGAATATGAAGATACACTTGAAGGTCTAGAATAGGAAAGTCTTCTTATGGTAATATAATAAGGAAGTACTTCCAGTGGAAATAAATCAGAAAGGAATGAATATGATACTAAAGGTAAACAAATAGAGGAAGAATCAGAGAAAGGATTCTTTGATCTTGAGGGTGAGTTTATTCATGCCCTTGATGAATTAAGGGAGGTAAGAAAGCAAAAATTAAAACTCAAGTTTAATTTTCAAGGATATGATGAAGAGAAAGGAAATATTTTAGAGGATCTAACCAACTCAATTGCTAAGATAAGGAAGTTTAAATAGAAGTTAGAAGATAAGGTTTTAGAGTGTGTAAGGTTAGATAAAGAAGTAGCTTTTCTAAGGGAGGAAGTAAAATATTATAAATATAAGATATACAAGTTTGGTAAGAGTTCAAAAACCATAGACAAGATTATCAAGGTAAAGAGGTGTTCATACAACAAAATAGGATTTGGATTTGAAAAGGAACAAAGAAAACAAGGAGAGGAGTCAAAATCAAGATCCAAAGAATAAGAAGCTTCAAAAGAAGAAAGTGTAAGAGAAAGTGAAACTTCTGAGGATGAGTTGGACAATAAAAATTTTAACAGGAAAAGGAACAATGCATAAATAAGCAACATATAGAACATGAAGCAAAACAAGGTAGAAGAGACTAAGAGACCAAGGGGGTCAAGTCAAGGTAGTTTTAATGGACGATGCTTCTCATGTCATAGGTTTGGGCACAAGGCTTCAAAATGTAGGACACGTGGATGACAAGAATATGGGAATTTAACAAACAAGTATCTTTTTCAAGAGTATTGCTACTCTTGTAATCAGTTTTGTCACAAGGTAGTAAATTGTAGGGTTCATGATAAAAATGGATATTCTTCACTAGAAGATACTGCAAAATAGTTGCACCTCCAACGAATAACAAAAATAAGTGTTATAAGTGCAATAATTATGGGCATACAACAAAGTGGTGTAGAGCAGAAATTCTAGAGGCAAGCAAGAATAGGAATAGTTAGAGGAATCAAAAGGATCAGTTGAGGAAGAAAGTGGACAAAGGTAAAGATCAGTGATTTTTGGGAGTATAAATGCTCTCACCCAAAAATTAACCACCTCAAGAAGAGGTGGGGTAGGGGCTAAGCTAAGAGTATCATTCTTAGCCTCGAGCCCCAAAGGTTACCCTTTGCCATTGATGTCAAATAGGGAGAGATTTGAGTTAGGGGTAGAACATTTAGTTAGGAGGAGCAACTTCTCAGGGAGATCAGTTTAGAAAAAGGTAAAGGAAATGGTAAAAGGTAATTGGGTTGCCATCAATGACAAATGGGGAGATTGTTGGAAATATGAGCAAGTTTTGTTGTCATCAATGTCAAGAGTCAGTTTCAGTGAGCAACATGAGGTCAAGCATCATTTTCCGTGAGCAATGCAAGAAAATATTACTTCTAGGCCTAAGGGAAAATAATATTATAATATGCTTATTATAATATTTAAGGTGGTCAAATAAGGTCTAAAAGAGCAATTGGAATGCCCAATAAAATAATATTATAATTTTATATTATAATATTAAAGGTCTAAAGTAGAGACCTACATTATTAAATTAATTATAAATTATTATAATAATGTTGGACATTTTGAGTCCATAAAGTTGTCATTGATGTCAAGGCATGAAGTTGTCATTGATACGAAGAAGTGAACTACCATTAATGTGAAAAGGTCAACAAGGAGCAATACAAGACGTTGATCAACTCCATAATGTTTATTTCTAAATGTTATATGGAGCATTATTTTCAAGGTTTTTATTAAAACCTATGATGGCAAAAATAAATGGTTTTTATTTAAAACCAATGGATAATTGTAAGTTAATTTAATTAACCTATGGTTATTAAATTAATTGTAAGTTAATTTAATTAACATATGGTTATTAAATTAATTGTAAGTTAATTATAATAATTTTATTATTAATAAAATTATAATATATTTAAATTTACCCTAAGGTTAGGGTCACAAGGCAAATCAATATGCACCAACATTTAAATTCAAGGTGGCATAATGGTATAAAAACCACATGCCTTAATGACATTTAATTATCCTTCGTTCGAATGAAATAAAGAGGCTAACATGTAATATGAAGTGATGCATGCAAGGAAGAAGAAAGAGCTTTTTGTCTTGAGTTCCAACAAAGGAATAATTTTTGCATGGGTTAAAGCCTCATATCCACCTGGCAACATAGCCTAGTGGCAAGTGGTCAGGGACTAAGGTGTTGGATGCAAAAAGACCCGCAATCAATTCTTGATAGCGGTTTTTGAGTGTGTTTTACTTGGGTGTTGAAGGAAGCAGCACATGATCATTTTGGGCTTAGGTGCAAAAAGGAAGGATAAAGGGCACGTGGTGCTCTTTTCTCCCAAAGTGAGTACCTAGAACATGCGGTAGCCAAGGCCATGGCTAGGGTGCAAGGGGAGGTGGCGTTGTGAGTTCGAGTCTCACCAAGGCAAAGGTAATAAATTTTTAATATATTTTATGATGCCTAAGTTTTTGACATAGGGTCCTAGGGAGTTAAAAGGGGTAGATAAAAAGTATTTCTAATTGGTCATTATTTTGGTTAATTGGAGGAATAAGGAGTTAGCTTTATTTTTATAAAGTCTTTTTGACATATTGGCTTATTGGATAAATAAATGGATTAAAGTGTTGCTTAAATTTTGTGAGGACTTCTTGTGATTGAGTTATTTTGAGAAGGTTATTGTATTGACATTATTTATGATGTTGGATATTATTTTAAGTTGGATTTGATAAGGTGTACCAAATAAATTATTTTTATGCATTTTATGATGAGTGTTATTTTTAAAGGGAGAAATAAGCCATAAGTTGAGTTGTGATTGTCTTATGTCCAAGGAATATTTTTGAGAAAGTATTGAAGTGATATTGTTGTATTTAACCATTGAAATTGAAAAGAAAAAAATTGTGATTAAGATAGGTTTTCCAAAGGTACTTCTACATCCAACAAAAGGTATGGGCATATTCTTCCTAGTGAGTGATTGTTGAAAGTTGTGTATTAAAAGTTGGAGTGAAAATAATTGTTTGGTTTGCATTGTTGAGAGTGGTTTTTGAATTAATGATTGAAGGTTTTATTGAATTAAGAGTTGTTGATAAAACCTTATTTATAATAATTGTTGTTGAAGTGAGTTGTTGAGTGAAGAACTTGAACTAGGATTTGGAAAGAACATGAATATCATTGTTATGTGAGATTGGTTGATAAAGCATTGTTGAAAATATTTGAGTGAGTTGTCATATGCTTGGACTAGGGTTTGTGAGCAAGGATTATATCATTGAGTGATTGGGTGTGTAGATCTGGTTGAGCCTAGTCAAGTAAATGTGTGAAGTGATTGTTCAAGTTCTATGAAACAAATTATTTTATATTCTGAATTATTTTGAGAAAGAGTTTGATTGTTGATGAATGTGAAGAATATTAAGTCTCTAAAAATTCTCTATATATTTCTAAGAGAGTGATTGAAAGTGATATAGTATTGAGGTGAATGTGAAGCATATTGAGTCTCTAACAATTATCTATGTGTTTCTAAGAGAGTGATTGAAAGTGATTGAGCATTGTGATGAGTGTAGAGCATATTGAGTCTCTAACAATTCTCTTTATATTTCTATGAGATTGGACAAGTTCTAGAGAGGACTTGTTGATTAGATTTGAGGCAAGTCTTTAAGAAGACTTGTGGATAAATTTATGTGAGATTTTGTGAAATCTTACAATACAGATTGACAGCATATTTGGATAAGTTCTAGTGAGAAATTATTGAGTAGATTTGGATGATTCCTAGAGAGGACTTATGGAAAAATTAGTGTGAGATTTTATAGAAGCTTACAATGTAGATTTGAGATAAGTATTTGAGAAGGCTTGTGAGTAGAGTTGATTGATTTATTTGTTCAAACCTTGAGTTAAGGTTTGGGGAAGATCCAATAGAGTTGATTTGTGATTGTGTCAAGCTTTGAGTTAAGGCTTGAGGACAAAGATAGAGGACAAACTTGTGCTAGACCGAAGGACTATGTTTAGTGCAAGATCAGAGGACAAATATTGAGGATAGATTTGTGCTAGACCGAAGGACTGTGTTTAGTATATATTCAAGGATAAAGTATGGTGTAAATTTAAGAACAAGTTTGTGCCATACTAGAGACAAATATTGAGATAAAATTTGTGCTAGACCAAAGGACTATGTTTAGTGTATATTTGAGATAGATATTTGGAGGTGACACATTTTAGGGAAAATATCTCTAGCTAGATCAGGGAGGACAAGTGTCTTCTATGGATATAGTTTTATTTTCAAAGGGCAGCGAAGGCAGAGGTCTTATAGATGACCACCAACTAGAGCAGAGTTAGGATATTGGTGTCTCATGTGGATAGATATCCATGAACTTGATTAGAGGATTGGTGTCTCCTTTGGATAGAGGTCCATAAACATTGTAATAGGGAAAGGATTCCCAAGATATTTATTGAAAAAATATTAGTGAAATATTTTATCCGTGGAGTAGCCCATAAAGTTGTCATTGATGTCAAGGCATGAAGTTGTCATTGATACCAAGAAGTGAACTACCATTGATGCCAAAATGTCAACAAGGAGCAATACAAGAGGTTGATGAGTTTCATAATATTTATTTCTAAATATTATGTGGAGCATGATGTTAAAGGTTTTTATTAAAATCTATGATGACAGAAATAAATGGTTTTTATTTAAAACCAATGGATATACATAAGGACATTAAATAAATTATAATTAATTGTAATAATTTCATTATATATCAATTTGTAAGTTAATTTAATTAACCTATGGTTATTAAATTAATTATAAGTTAATTATAATAATTTTATTATTAATTAAATTATAATATATTTTAATTTACACTAAGGTTAGGGTTGCAAGGCAAATCAATATATGTTGACGTTTAAATTCAAGGTGGCATAATGGTATAAAAAACACATGCCTTAATGGCATTTAATCATCCTTCGTTCGAATGAAATAGAGAGGCCAACGTGTAATATGATGTGATTCGTGTGAGGAAGAAGGTAAAGCTTTTTGTCTTGAGCACTAGCAAAGGAATAATTTTTGTGTGGGCTAAAGCCTCATATCCACCCAGTAGCATGGCCTAGTGGCAAGTGGTCGAGGACTAAGGCGTTTGACATGACAAGACCCGTGATCGATTCTAGGTGGCGGTTTTTGAGCGTGTTTTGCTTGGGCGCTGAAGGAAGCAGTGCATGATCATTTTGGTATTAGGCACAAAAAGGAAGGGTAAAGAGCATGTGGTGCTCTTTGCTCCCAAAGCAAGCACCTAGTGCACATGGTAGCCAAGGCTACAACTAGGGTGCAAGGGGATGCGATGTCATGAGTTCGAGTCTCACCAAGGCAAAGGTAATAAATTTTTAATATATTTTGTGATGCCTAAGGTTTTGACATAAGGTCCTAGAGAGTTAAAAGGGGTAGATAAAAATTATTTCTAATTGGTCATTATTTTGGTTAATTGGAGGAATAATGAGTAAGCTTTATTTTTAATAGTCTTTTTGACATATTGGCTTATTGGAGAAATTAGTGGATTAAAGTGTTGGTTAAATTTTGGGAGGACTTCTTGCCATTGAGTTATTTTGAGAAGGTGATTGTATTGACTTTATTTTTATGGTGTTTTATATTATTTTAAGTTGGAGTTGATAAGGTGTATCAAAGAAATTATTTTTATGCATGTTATGATGAGTGTTATTTTTAAAGGGAGAAATAAGGCATAAGTTGAGTTGTGATTGTCTTATGTCCAAGTAATATGAGAAAGTATTGAAGTGATATTGTTGGGTTTAACCATTGAAATTAAAAATAATAAAATTATGATTAAGACAGGTTTTCCAAAGGCACTTCTACATCCAACAAAATGTATGGGCATATTCTTCCTAGTGAGTGATTGTTGAAAGTTGTGTATGAAAAGTTGGAGTGAAAAGGATTTTTTGGTTTGCATTTTTTAGAGTGGTTTTTGAATTAATGTTTCAAGGTTTTTTGGAATTAAGAGCTACTGATAAAACCTTGTTTATAAGCATTGTTGTTGAAGTGAGTTTTTGAGTGAAGAACTTGAACTAGGATTTGGAAAGAACATGAGTATCATTGTTATTTAAGATTGGTTGATAAAGAATTGTTGGAAATATTTGAGTGAGTTGTCATATGCTTGGACTAGTGTTTGTGAGCAAGGATTATTTCATTGAATGATTGGGTGTGTAGAGTTGGTTGAGCCTAGTCAAGTAAATGCGTGAAGTGATTATTCAAGTTTTGTGAAACAAATTATTCTATGTTCTAAATTATTTTGAGAAAGAGTTTGAGTATTGATGAATGTGAAGCATATTGAGTCTCTAACAATTATCTATATGTTTCTAAGAGAGTGATTGAAAGTGATCACATATTGATGTGAATGTAAAGAATATTGAATCTCTAACAATTCTCTATATATTTATAAGAGAGTGATTGAGCATTCTGATAAGTGTAGAGCATATTGAGTCTAACAATTATATTTATGTTTATATGAGATTGGACAATTTCTAGAGAGTACTTATTGATTAGATTTGAGGAAAGTCTTTGAGAAGACCTGTGGATAGATTTGCGTGAGCTTTTGTGAAAGCTTACAATACATATTGAGAGCAGATTTGGATAAATTCTAATGAGGAATTATTCAGTAGATTTGGACAAGTTCTAGAGAGGATTTGTGGACAGATTAGTGTGAGCTTTTGTGGAAGATTACAAGGCAAATTTGAGATAAGTATTTGAGAAGGCTTGTGAGCAGAGTTGATTGATTGATTTATTCAAACCTTGAGTTAAGGTTTGGGACAGATCCAAAAGAGTTGATTTATGATTATGTCAAGCTTTGAGTTAAGGCGTGAGGATAAAGATCGAGCATAGACTTGTGCTAGAATGAAGGAATGTGTTTAGTGCAAGATCAGAGGATAGATATTGAGGATAAATTTTATGCTATATCAAAGGACTATGTTTAGTACAGATTTGAGGATAGATTTTGGTGCAAATTTAAGGATAGGTATGTGCTAGACCAGAGACAAATATTGAGAGTAGATTTATGCTAGATCAAAGTACCATATTTAGTGTAGATTTGGAGTTGATAAAGTTAAGGACAAATATCTCTAGCCAGATCATGGAGGATAGGTGTCTTCTGTGGATAGAGTTCCATTTGCTAAGGGAAATGGATGCAAAGGTCTTCTAGAGGATCACCAACCAGAGTAGAGTTAGGATATTGGTGTCTCCTATGGATAGATATCCATGAACTTGATTAGGGGATTGGTGTCTCCTTTGGATAGAGGTCCATAAATATTGTAATAGGGAAAGGATTCCTAAGAGATTTATTGAGAAAATATTAGAAAAATATTTTCTCCATGGAGTAGCCCAAATTGGGTGAACCACATTAAATTGGTGTCTCTATTGTGTGTGATGATTTGTGTATTGCTTTGGTTAATGCTATTGATATTATCATTGATTATATTGGATAATACTATTTGGGAAAGAAAAGTAAAATGTGGTATTATACTGTTCACCCCTCATCTCAGTATAAGCTTGTGTTCTTCAAATAAATTTTTAATAAATTAATTTAAACTTAATAACCCTAATATTAGGGTTACAAAGGGCAAGCAATTAAATTCAAGGCACCAAAGTCGACTATCCTTTCCACCCACCAGCATGTTAAAAGTGAGAGCAAATTTAATATATATACTATATGAATTGGAACAAAAATATTATCCATCAAATTATTTTAATTGAAGTGCATGCAAAAATAGCGAACAATGTCAAATAAGAGGCAAGGGTTTTTGCTCACATGGTGGTCAATAAGCACATAAATGGGAGGAGGATTGGATCCTCATAGATAACCATGGTGGTTGGGCCAACGGTAGGTAGTTGTTGCATAGAGTGCTAACTGGTGGAAGGTCCCATGATCGAACCTTGATGACAATATTTTTGTCGAGGTGCATGTATTTGGTTTTTGGTACCAAGGCAAGCATCAAAGTGCACAAGGCACTTTTTGGTTCTAAGGTGAGTGCCTAGCTCACATGGCATATGGGCCATGGATAGGGTGCTATGGAATGTGCAAGTAGGAGTTTGAATCCCATCGAGGAAAGAGGTACTTAAATTTTTGAAAATTAATTGTTTTTAAGGTTTAAAATGTGGCATGATTAATTTTTATTAAGGGGGAGTTATGCGGTTTTTCAAGGTTATTTATTTTATTATGATTTTTGATAAAGTGAATTAGGATTTATAAGGTTAAAAAATGGAATTATATTTTAATTGGGATAATCTATGATGTGTTAAAGAGATAAGGGTTTATAAAGAAAAGTTATTGTGATTATTTTCTTTACACAAATTGTTGATTTGCATTTTGAAGTGTGAATATTATAAGGTGTAAAAGAGATTTATTTCTATGTAGGGTGAAAAATTTTGAGGGATCAAATTGAGTGAATTACTGAGAAGATATTTCTACCTAACTTTTGAAATTGGCAAAGTATTGATTGTGATTGAGACATGTGTTTGAAGTCAAATCTTCTTCAAGCAAGAGGTAAGGGAACATTATCCTTGAGAGTGATTGTTGGATGTTGTGAATGCTAAATTAGAGTGAAAAGGATTGTTTGATAAGCTTTGTTAAGTGTGGTTTTGAGAAATACAATTTTGATTTATGTGGGTTTTATGTAATGAAATTTGATACTAGAAACCTTGTTTGATAAGCATTGTTGAAAATATTTAGTATCATTGTTATGTGAAGTTGAAGAACTATCTTGAACTAGGGTTTGTGAAATATCATGAGTATCATTTTTATGTGAATGTTTTTTATAAGAATTGTTGACTAAGATTTAATTAAGTGATTGGTTGAGTGGAGTCGATTGGGATTAGTTGATTGGAAGTGTTGGAGTGATAGTTCAAGTTTTGTGAAATAATTTTTTCTTTATTTCTGAATTGTTTTGAAGGAAATATTGGAAGTGATTGAGCATTATTGTGAGTATGAAGCATGTTGAGTCTCTAGCAATTGTCTATATGTTTCTATAGTAAAAACAAGAAATATATTGAAAGTGGTTGAGAATTGTTGTGAGTATGAAGCATATTGAGTCTCTAACAATTCTTTATATGTTTTTATGGTAAATAAAAGAAAGAGATTGAAAGTGGTTGAGCATTGTTGTGTGAAACATATTGAGTCTCTAAAAATTGTCAATATGTTTATGTGATATTAAAACAATATTTTGAGTGATACTCATTTGTGTGATTGAATGGTTTTCTATGAAATATTGAGTTGAGTTGAATAAGCTTTTGTGAAAGCTAGTGGACAAATTTAAGTAAGTCTTAGAGTGGAATTAAGGACAGAGTTGAGTAAGCTATTGTGGAAGCTTACAATGAAGATTTGAGGTAAGTCTTGGTGAAGACTTGTTGAGTAAATTGGAAAAGTTCTAGTGAGGACCTATTGAGAAAATTTGAGGTAAGTCTTGGTGAAGACTTGTTGATTAGATTGGACAAGTTCTAGGAAGGACTTATTCGACATATTTGAGACAAGTATTTGAGAAGACTTGTGAGTAGAGTTGATTGATTGATTTGTTCAAAGCTTGAGTTAAGTTTTGGGGAAGATCTAGCAGATTTGATTTATGATTGAGTCAAGCTTTATGAAAAGTCTTGAGGACATATTTGAGATAAATATTGAGAAAATTTGTGCTAGATGAAAGGATTGCATTTAGTGCAGATCAGAGACAAAGATTGATCAGATTTGTGCTATATCGAAGGACTATGTTTAGTGCAAATTTTAGACAAATATTGAGCATATTTGTGCTAGAATGAAGGACTGTATTTAGTACATATTAGAGATAGAGATTGAGAATATTTGTACTAGATAAAAGGATCATGTTTAGTATAGATTTGAGATAGAGCTGAGTAATATTTGGAGGTGATAGAGTAGAGGATATTATTCTCTAGTTGATAGAGCTCTATTAGCTAGGTTAGATAGGAAAAAGGTCTTTAGTGGAGAGAGATCCACAACCTAGAATAGTGGAGGCAGTAGTCTTCTAGAAGATCGCCAACTAGAGCAAAGGATAAGGAGTTCTCCTATGGATAGAGATCCACAAACTAGTTGAGGAGATTGGTGTCTCCTATGGATAGAGATATACGAATTTGATTAGGGGATTGATATATCCTTTAGATAGAGGTCCATAATATTGTAATAGAGAAAGGATTCCTAAGAGATTGATTGAGAAAATATTAGTGAAATATTTTCTGTGTGGAGTAGCCCACATTGGGTGGACTGCATTAAATTGGTGTATCTATTATGTGTGGTGATTTGTGCATTAATTTGATTATTTTTGTTGACATTGCATTGATGTATTGTATTATATAGGTTGAGTAAATAAAAGTAAAAAATTGTCTTATATTGTTCACCTGCCTCTCAGTATAAGCTTGTGTTCTTCATGGATGCATAACATTTGCACACACTCTAGATGAGAAGAGAAGAAAGATGGATGATAATGCAAAAAAGTATATGTTCACTAGATATAGTGAAGAGTCAAAGGCCTATAGATAGTATCACCTTTTTACAAAGAAGTTGATAATAAACAAAGATGTGAAGTTCTTGGAAGATGAAGCTTGGATTTGGAATTCCAAGACTAGTTATCAAGGGATAAAAAGTATTGGGTCAGTAGAATTACATGGATATAGCATAGAGAAACCTTCAAATTCAAGTAGTAGTACTAATGCATTCAAAAAACCTTATTTCTCATCAAGTTCACCACCACTTGTATGGATTATATCCAACATGAGAACACCAACAAAGGCAAGGAGCTTACAATAAATAGACAAGCTAATAATAAACAAAGTCTAATATGAAAAATATTTTGATTTTACTTCATTTCTTGAGTGTGATCCTATTTTATTTGAAGAAACAATTAATAATGGCTAAAATTTAAGGATGAAGAGATTGAATCCATAAAGAAAAATCAAATTTGGGAGCTAATAGATCTTCTAGTAAGCAAGAAAACCATTGGGGTGAAATGGGTATATAATACCCAAGGTGATGTTGAAAGGCATAAATCAAGGTTGGTTGCAAAAGGATATAAATATAAGTTAGGAATTTACTATCATGAAGTCTATGCACCTATAACAAAGATTGACATAATTAAATGATTCTAGCATTGACATCCCAAAGGGGTGGAAAGTTTATGAGATGGATGCCAAGTATGCCCTCCTAAATGGAGTGTTGGAAGAAGAGGTTTATGCAGATCAACCACTAGGTTATAAACTAGAAGGGCAAGAAAGTAAGGTGTATACATTGAGGAAAGCCTTGTATGGGTTAAAAAAATTACCTATGATGTAGTATAGTCAAATTGACTCATACTTTTATGATAATGGCCTCATCAAGTTCCCATCCGAGAAACCTATTTAAATTAAGACTAATATAGTAGGAGAGATGATAGTAGTCTAGTTGTATGTAAATAATCAAATTTATATTAACAACGACAATATATTTCTTAATTAGTATAGAGGTGCTATGAAGAGCGAGTTTGAAATGATAGATTTGGGCCTAATGAAATACATTCTTGGAAGTAAATTTACCCAATTAGTAGATTGAATCTTCATTTCACAAAGAAATAATGCAAGAGATTTCTTAAAGAGATTCAAAATGGAGAATAGTAAATAAACCAACACACCAGTTGTAATAGGTCTAAAATTTAGCAAGAATTATTACAAAAAACATGTGGATTCAACCCTCTATAAGGGCTTAGATGAAAATATTATGTATTTGATAGCCACTAGATTAGATATGATGTATGCAGTGAATTTAATTAGCAGGTTCATTGGAAACCAAAGAACACTCATTTTTAGGAGTGAGGATTCTAATATATGTCAATAGGACCAAGGATCATGTGATCTTTTATGCAATATTAGACCAACTTGAATTTTTTAGGTACATAAATAATTATTGGGTTGGAAAAATTGATGACAAGAAGACTACTTTCAGATAAACATTCTTACTTATATTAGGTATAATATCATAATCATCTAAAAAGTAATCTATTATTGTATTATCTATTTTTGAAGCATAGTATGTTGCATTGTCTAATATAATTTGTGAAGAGTATTATTTTGAGGAGATTTTAAGAAAGTACATAGTGAACAAAACAAATGATGATGCAAAATAATAATATCTCGAGGGAATGAATATTTAGAAGTAGCATTGAGCCTCGGGTTCTTGACTTTTGTGTCCCATCATTTATGATATGACATGAGATTCTCCTAATTAATAATGTAGTTGATCGCCTATCATTGAAACATAACTATTGGAAATTTGAGCATGTTTTGTTGTCACTGATGTCAATAGGTTTTATGTCCCAATTTGATGAAATTAATGTCAAAAAGGTTGATTAATTTCAAGAGGTTAGAGGTCCTAAATTGATGGAAATATTTGTGAGAATATTTCTCTTGATGGCACATGAGATATAAGGTAGCAAGAAGAAAGGAATACCTCTCCATAATATTTGAAAAAGAATTTAGAAATTACTTTGGTGGTAATTTGGCAAAGGTTAAAATATTTATTAATGACAGAAAGGTTATATCTAAAAATAAAAAATCCCAAAAGGTTTTAAATATTTATATTATTATATTTAAATTCTTTAGGATTTAAATCATTATAATTAAATAAAATAATTCGAAATACCAAAATTTAAATTACAAAAATAATTTGACATCAAATAATAATTTGGCCATGTGTATTAATAAGGCTAAGGTTTAACCTAATCCTTGGTGCAATTTGAAGGAGAAAATCCCACGAAGTAATAGCCTTGCATGATTAATTATTGCACACGATAAAGGGAGATAGTTACAAGATTTCACACTTTTTAGAGAAAGCAACATGACAAATGGTGTAAGGTGAAGAACACAAGCTTATACTGAGATGGGGGGTGAACATTATAAGACCTCTTTTTACTTTTTCCTTTATACTTCAAAGTAGTAAATCAATATACCCAAAGCAATATCAAAACAATGCACAATATCATCCACAAAGTGACACCAATTTTAATGTGGTTCACCCAGAATGCCTGGGCTATGTCCACAAAAATTTTCTCTAAAAGTTATCTCAAAGTTCTTTGGGAAACCTTCCCAATTACAATGTTTATGAGCCTCGGACCAAAGGAGACACCTTCCCCCAATATGAATTTATGAGCCTCTGCTCAAAGGAGATACCTTCCCCTATGCTCTGGAAATGATCCCTCAGAAGATCAATCGTCTCTACCTCTTGCCAGCATGTGGAACTCCTTTCCATCGAAGACCTCCTGTCCTCAATGCTTAGCCTAAGAGACCTCTTCCTTCTATGATCACATCCACAGCAGATCAGCTACTTGTACCAAACACAGTGAGTTGGTCTAGTACAAGTCTTCCTCTGTCTATTAGATCTGTCCAACTCTTTGAAAAAATAAATCCTCTACACACAAGCCTTCTCAAAGACTTGCCAAATCTGTCCTCAGGTTCTTCTCAAAGAACCAATGTACCTCTATCCTCAAGTTCTATGATAGAACTCTCAAAAACTCAGCTCACAAGTCCTTTGCTAGGACCTGTCCAAATCTGCTCACAAGTACCCACCGAAACCTATCCAAAACCTACTCACAAGTCCCCATCAGAAACTGTCCAAAACCTCAGCAAGCTCACCAAGAAAAACTTGCTTAGCATGAACCCACAAAGAGAATTTTTAGAGACCCAATGTGATTCATAAACCTCATAGAAGCATAAAGAGAATTGTTAGAGACTCAATATGTTCTATACTTAACTTCCAATATCAATCTCAAATCTCATAGAAACATAAAGAGAATTGTTAGAGACCCAATACGTTCTATACTTAACTCCCAATATCAATATCAAATCTCATAGAAACATAAAGAGAATTGTTAGAGACCCAATATGTTCTATACTTAACTCCCAATCTCAATCTCAACTCAATCTCAATCTCAAAATAATAAGATAGATGTAGTATGCTTTTCTCAAGAATATGACACACAACCCAACAATTGCCAACCATGCAATATCTCATATAACAATGATACTTATATTATTTTCACCAACAACTAGGGTTTCATCATCTCAATGCAAGTAGCAAGACTTACTAACATAAACCCTAGTGCAAAAAGCTTCCTCTTACTCAACCAGAATTATGCATTCACCCAAAAATTTGTTGGAATATTACCATTAGTAAAAGGTTAAAAAAATTGTTTTTACCTTGGGTAAAGGTAACTTACCTTTTACCTTACTGGACGGCAGTGGACGGCAGCATTTGGGCGGCAAGAGAATTCTATTCATCTTTCCTTTCCCCCAATTTCTCCTTTCCCCCTTTCTTTCTCAAATAGGTTATTTACTGCCTATTTAATCTATGTAACCTAAGTTTTAATGTTAATGCAATTAATCCTTTTTCGTCCACACTCACCTTTCACATTTGGTATCAGAGCGGCGCGATTCCCGAGGCGGTGGGGCCCGCAGTTCGAGGCGATGGCACGGATCCCGAGGCAGCCCATAGGAGCCGAGGCGGCACGGATCTCGAGGCGGCCCGTAGGAGCAGTCCGACATGTTTCTCGAGGCGTTGGAGGAGCTGGACGAAGCGGCCCGCAGGAGCAGCAGATCCGCATGATTCTCGAGGCGCTGTTGACGTGGCGCACGATTCTCGAGGCACGAGATTGACGTGGCGTGACGCGTGGCGACGTGTGACGTGGTGCTGGCACGTGGCCCGAGGAGTGGTGACGTGGCGATCCGTGAGGTGTGGTGACGTGGCACTGGCACGCGGCCCGGGAGTGGTGACGTGGCGATCCGCGCGTGCATCGGTGGCAAAAGGATCCTGCAGTCAAAGCACTTTATGTGCTTAGCTCTTTTTAAAGAGCTTTTACATCGCCCTACGGGCGATGTGGGACTAAAGTCCCAAGTAAAATCAAGCTTCGCGCCGAAGCGCGAAGCCAACATTAGCTTCGCGCTCGACGCGGAAGCTAAAGGGCGAGGAGCACGCATTGCTCCCGGATCAGCCCGGTAGCGCAGCGGCTACCCTCAGCCCTGACACCCGCGAGGTCGCAGGATCGACTCTCGGCGGGGTCAATAGATAATTAAAATTAAAAAAAAAAAAAACTAAGGAATAGTTTAAATTTAAAAAAAATAATAATTTTTTTTGTGTGTAATTTCCTAAGAGGAAATATCTGTTCATTAGTTTTTTATAAAAAAAATTTTTTTTTTTCAAAGTTGATAGAAATTTCCTGAGAGGAAATAATTGTAAAGTTTTTTAAAAAAAAAAACTTTGAAAGTTAATTTTTTTTTATTATTTCCTAAGAGGAAATCTTTGTAAAAGAAAATTTATGGGAAATTTTCTTAAATGATAAGATCGGATGGATGTTATCATGCCCTCTGCAAGTTGTTATTGAAAAAAAACCCTGAAAACTTTGATAGGCACGTGAAAACACTAGGACTTAATACCGTTTTTTCACAGTTGCAAAACACGGTTATTGCACACTAGAGAAATCCTGATCAAGGATACGAAGCAGATTCAGAAGATAACTCCTTTGGCAGCAGATTTGAACAATCCGACACAGTTGCAATTGCTTCACAAGGATCCGAATATACTCATTATAGTAATTCAGTTGAAATCCTTCAACCTCCTTCTCCTGAAATAATATTGATCAGTGACGATGATGAACAAATCGCTGACAATTTTGTAATTGTTGAACAACAAGTGTGAGTTGTTTATGATTGTAAATCAAGCAGGGCTTGATAGTTTGTAAAGTCTTTTTTGCAATAAGACTATAAAAGAGAGGTTTCTTGTTTTAGTAGATAATAATGGGATCACATAATAATCTACCAATTCTCGAATTCGGTGGGGATAATTATGAGTACTGGTCCATCAAGATGAGGACATTACTCATTGGAAAAGGACTATGGGATATTATTGAAGACGGATACATTGCTCCAGCAGATTGGACTACTTTAAGTGCAAATGATAAGAAGATCTACAAAGATGCACGAGAAAAATAATTCTTTTGCCTTATACCATCTTCAAGCGGCATTAGATCCTAGTATCTTTCCTAGAATTGCATCTTACTTAAGCTGCTACGAGATGCATGGAATGCCTTGAAAGAAGGATTCCAAGGAAGTGATAAAGTAAAGCAAGTCGGGCTTCGGACTTTGAAAAGAGATTTTGAAAATCTCGAGAATGAAGGAAAATGAAAGAGTCGGAGACTACGTATGCGAGTCAAAGCGGTAGTTGATATGATGCAAACTTTAGGTGAAGACACAAAAAATGAAACAATTGTGAAGAAAGTGTTGCGAACACTTCTTCCTAAGTGGAATCACATTGCTATCATAATTGAAGAATCCAAAGACCTTTCTACTCTTACATTTGATAGTTTGATTGGATCATTAACATCACATGAAGAGCGACTTCAAGGAGCCCCTTCAACAAGCTATGGAGGTGATGACAAAGCCTTCACTTCGAATGAAAGCGCAAGACGAGAACAAGGAAGAGGCCGAGGCGAGAGGACAACAACAAAGAGGCAAGAGCCAAAGCAACTCCTACGAGAGGAGGTAATCAAAACAGAGGTGGAAATCAAAACGAGAGGAGCCAATCGGAACCAAAGAGGCAATGCAGCCCGTGGAAATCAAGGACGAGGAAGTAACAAGACTAAAACAGCTTGTTTCAATTGTGGGAAACAAGGTCACTTCGCTCGTGACTGCTGGTCAAAGTCTTCAAAAGATCAAAGCAGTCAATATGGCTCATTCTACGGAGAAGAAGAAGGTCCATCAAACCTTTTTCTCTCTTATGGACAGCGAGATCAAAATCTAAATGATACATGGATTTTGGATACTTGGTTGCTCCAACCACATGAGTGGCAAAGAAAATCTCTTTGCTACATTAGATTCAAATTACAAATCTCATGTTAAGTTAGGGGATAATAAATCTTTGCAAGTTGAAGGCATTGGAGCTATGGCAGTTCCAACAAAAGAAGGCCTTAAAAATGTGAATGACATATACTATACTCCACAACTACAACACAATTTGTTAAGTGTTGGCCAAATGATGGAGAAGCATTACAAATTAGTTTTTGATGAAAGCAAATGTACAATCTTTGATAAAAACAATTGTAACCGGGTCATCACGAAGTACCTATGACAAAGAATAGGTTGTTCCCTCTAAAATTTGGTGAGCCGGGGGGAGCTCAACTTGCAAACATTGCTATTACAAATCCAAGTGAATTGTGGCACTTGAGATATGGTCACCTCAATTCCGCTAGCTTGAAAATGTTAATATCACAAGCTATGGTGACAGGACTACCAAAAATTCCAGAACATAAAAAGGTATGCGAAGCATGTGCTTTGGGAAAGCACTCCAGAACGAAGTTTCCAAAAGGCCGAGCGTGGAGAGCAAGCTATCCTCTTCAGCTAGTACATTCGGACATCTGTGGTCCAATGC
Organism: Wollemia nobilis; assembly: GCA_028583015.1. NCBI lineage: Eukaryota > Viridiplantae > Streptophyta > Pinopsida > Araucariales > Araucariaceae > Wollemia > Wollemia nobilis. The sequence continues at coordinate 11,729,017 of JAQPPZ010016436.1, read as the reverse complement.
AAACAAAAAGTCTTGGAAACAATTCTTATTTTCTAACATTCATAGATGATTATTCTAGAATGTGTTGGCTCTATTTTTTGAAACACAAAGATGAAGCATTTGATTGCTTCATAGACTTCAGAAATAATGTAGAAAAGCAAAGTGACTACTATGTCAAATGTCTTCGCACTGATAAAGGAGGAGAGTACTCCTCAAATGAATTTCTTCATTATTGTAAGCAAAATGGGATAAAAAGGCAGTTCACCACTGCCTATACCCCACAATGAACGGTGTGGGTGAGAGAAAGAACCGCACCCTTGTTGAAATGGCAAGAACAATGCTTCGGGCAAAACATCTCACAAACGGCTATTGGGCAGATGCAGTGAGAACAAGTGCATATATTCTAAATAGAAGTCCGACTTCTAGTTTAGATGGTATCACTCCTTATGAAGGATGGTACGGTAAGAAACCAAATGTCAAACATTTCAGAGTATTTGGTTCTTTATCTTATGCACACATTCTTGAGGAGAAGAGAAAGAAGCTTGATCCAAAGAGTCAAGCATGTGTTTTTGTAGGGTATTGTGATTCAACCAAAGGGTATAGATTGTACAATCCCACGACACATAAAATCATTATCTCCAGGGATGTAATTTTTGATGAAGGGGGAGAATGGGGTCATAAAAAATTTGTTGATTTTGACTCTAATTCGGACAGTTCTACATTAGTACCTCCCACATTGGTACAACCCAAGAAAAGCAGTGGAAAAAGTCCTCCTCCACAAATTCCACATCAGGAAACTTCATCAAGTACATCAAGTGGTACACCAAGTCCAAGAGGGACTTCTTTGTTGGCACCACCAAATTCTCCAAAACGATTTCAAAGATCGGTAAGCGCTCCAAGCCCGATGGATATTGATTCGGTTTCTCAAAGGAAAGAGACAAATAGAGGAAAGCGCATACTACAGAGTCATCCATCTACTCAAATGTTGGATAGGAATTTCCAACAAAGATACACTAGGAGTCAAGCTAGTGAGATGGATGACATTTTGTCAAGACTTGAAAATCTTCAAATGTCAGGGGATGATGAGTCTCATGAACCAAGGGGTGATGTAGTCAATTATGCTTTGTTGGCTGCTGCACAGCTAGAACCTTCTAGCTATGAAAAAGCATGCACTGAAAATATATGGCAAGATGCCATGGAAGAGGAAATATCCTCAATTAAAAAAAATGATACTTGGGAGCTTGTGAAGCTTCCCAAGGGAAAAAAATGTGTTGGATGTAAATGGGTCTATAAGACCAAATTCAATGTTGATGGAAGCATTGAAAGGCACAAGGCAAGATTAGTAGCTAAAGGTTTTACTCAGAAATATGGAATAGATTATGAGGAAACCTTTGCTCCAGTTGCTCGACAAGAAACAATTAGAACTGTTCTTTCCTTGGCAGCCCATAAAGGATGGAAAATTCAACACATGGATGTGAAAAGTGCATTTTTAAATGGATACATGACAGAAGAAGTGTATGTTCAACAACCTCAAGGTTTCCAAGAACCAGGAAAAGAGAACCTTGTTTATAAATTAAAAAAAGCACTTTATGGCCTCAAGCAAGCACCAAGAGCATGGTACTCACGAATTGACGGCTATTTCAGCAAATATGGTTTCACAAAAAGCAAGAGTGAACCAACACTATACTACCTGAAAAATGGAGTAGATATCCTCATAGTTTGTTTATATGTGGATGATCTAATATTCATGGGTAGTAATAATAAAATGAATATGGATTTCAAAAACTCCATGATGAATCAGTTTGAGATGAAGGATCTCGGATTAATGAGATACTTCCTAGGAATGGAAGTACATCAATCAAAGAATGGGATCTTCATATGTCAACAGAAATATGCTCATGACATGATCAAGAAATTTGCTATGCAGCGGTGCAAATCAGCTGCAACACCAACTGGACATGGAATCCAGCTAAGCAAAGAAGATGGAGCACCAAAAGTTGACTTGACCAATTTCAGAAGCATGGTTGGGAGTTTAATGTTTCTCACCAACACTAGGCCAGATATACAGTATGTTGTTTCTCTTGTATCACGGTTTATGGCATGCCCATCCGAGCTGCATCTACAAGCAACCAAACGAATTTTACGATATGTAAAAGGTACATTGGATTTTGGAATCCATTACCACAAGTCTAACTCTGTGAAGTTATTTGGTTATAGTGACGACGATTGGGGCGATAATATAGATGACAGAAAATCTACATCGGGGAATTGTTTTAGTCTAGGTTCGGGACTAATAACTTGGAGTTCCAAGAAGCAATCTGTTGTAGCATTATCATCTACTGAAAGCTGAGTACATAGCCATTACTCATGCCGGTGCTCGAGATCCTCTGGTTGAGGAAAATCCTTGAAGAGATTGGCGAAAAACAAATTGGTCCAACCAAGCTGAATTGTGATAATATTAGTGCCATACGGTTGGCATATAATCCGATCCACCACAAAAGGTCAAAACATTTTGATATGAAGTATCACTTCATAAGAGATATGGTGGAACAACAGACGGTTGAGCTTCAATATTGTAGCACTTTGGATAATCTAGCGAGACATCTTTACCAAAGGCATGGCTAAAGCTCAATTTATAAAGTTGAGAGACTATATAGTTAGTCCTCTCAACTTTAAGGGGAGAATGTTGGAATATTACCATTAGTAAAAGGTTAAAAAAATTGTTTTTACCTTGGGTAAAGGTAACTTACCTTTTACCTTACCAGGACGGCAGTGGACGGCAGCATTTGGGCGGCAAGAGAATTCTATTCATCTTTCCTTTCCCCCAATTTCTCCTTTCCCCCTTTCTTTCTCAAATAGGTTATTTACTGCCTATTTAATCTATGTAACCTAAGTTTTAATGTTAATGCAATTAATCCTTTTTCGTCCACACTCACCTTTCACAAAATTCATCAATGACTTTAATGCATAAACAATCTTCAATATCCAGAAAATAATATTTTCACCAAAAATACCTAGTAGACAACCTTTTCACTCCAAACTCAATTTCAGAAAATATACCATCAACAACATACATGGAAGAAGTTGCCCATACCTTTACTTTGATGAAGAAGGAGAACTCAAAATCTGTCACAACACTAACTCTCAATTTGCCACCAATTAGAGTTAGCAACTATACAATAATACACAATAATAAAGATCCAAAATAACACCTTATTTCTCCAACTTAGTAAAAACCACCAAAGTACAATATACATACAAAGTAAAACCTCTTTACACCTTATTACTCCACATAAACATTAAACATCAATAAAACAATGTCAAAAACAAATATGATACCTTAACCTTATACCTCCCATGCATTCACAACCACTATCCTTTGCACACCGCGACCAAAAGAAAATTCCCAATGAAGAGAATCGAACTCGGCACCTCTGCCTTCTAGCGCTTTCACTTAAACGCCACCGCCGTTGGGTCACAAGTGCCCAACGAAGAAATACAACACTGCCCTCTCTTTTATCTTCCTTTGATGCCAAGAATCTAGAAAACGTAAACGTCTTCCACAAGTCACATGCAAACTGGTGAGCGTTGTCCAAAACGTAATTCACAGAATGCTTGCATTTATCATCTCACAACATAGTCTAAAAAACGTAGTTCAGGTGCAATTGCCAATCCACTAACGTCAAGCATAAAGGTAAGGATGCAGCCCAAACTCAAATCCGAATATGCCAAGCATGGTTTCCAAGACAAACAAGCACGATTTCAAAGACGTCAATCGGAGATTCGAAGACATAGAGCAAGCTCAACTCGAAGACACCAAGCGCTATTCGAAAGATATAGAGCAAATGCAAATCACAGACGCCAAGCACAAATCAAACGAAACAGAGCAAATGCAAATTGCAGATGCCAAGTGCAAATAGAACGAAACAGAGCAAATGCAAATCGTAGATGCCAAGCGCAAATCGAAAGATATCAATGTTAATCGGAGGTGCTCACTTTTGAAAATCATCCCCAGTTATATAGCCATTTTTTCTTAACTGTTTGACGTCGGCGCTCCTCCAACGATGGCAACATATCGGCGAAAGAATTCTTTTTTCTTCCGTCGCTTAAGGGTTGAAAGACCCTTTAATAATAATTAAAATAATAATTATTATTATTTTATTAATAATAAATTAAACTTGGACCTTTGACAAAGGTTTGAGTTAATTTAATTATTAATAATAAACATGGACCTTTGCATTAAGTTAAGCTTGGTTTTAATAAAAACCCTTAATGAGTCCAAATGGTTTTAAGAAAAACCTTTAGCCTTGTCACCATGGTTTTAATAAAAACCCTTTAACATAAAGAAGCTTCTCAAGATATTCTTGACATCACACTCTTTTGATATCAACACAAAAATGCCTTTTGACATCAATGACAACTTATACATTTGAGCAAAGGCAATGTACCCAAAGTACCCAAAATTGCCAACAATCTCCCCCTTTGTCATTGATGGCAAACCTTTACTGAAAACACTTCTCAAGAGCCAAAACTAAAACCAACTGAAACCAACTGTGCTAACAACTGAGAATCTTCCTTTGAAGTTTTGCTCCCCCTGACTTGAAGCTTTCCTCTTCACTTTGAAGCTCTCCCCCTTACTCATATCTCTCCCCCTTTGTCATCAATGGCAAAGGGCCACCTTTGGGGCTCGGGACTAAGAATTAGCCTCTTAGCTTAGTCCCTCCCCCACCTCCTGATGAGGTGATTAATTTTGGGGTGGGAGTAAAACTCCCATTAGGCACTGATCATCATCAGCGTCTATAACTTCCTTGTCGGGCCTTCTCTTGAACTCTTTGTCCATATTCCTATTCCTGTCATTGTTCTTGTTCTTGTTCTCATCCCTATTCTTATCCATGCCTTGATCCTTGGACCTGATCATGCCACTGTTCCTGTTCTTGTATTCTGGAATTTTAGCTCTACACTGTCTGACTGTGTGACCTTCATTGTTGCACTTATAACAAGTAACAATGTTATTTCTTTTAGGCATACCTATTCTTTGAATCCACCAGTTCTGACCAAACTTGTTCTGACCAAACTGTTTTGACCAAACCTATTCTAACCAAACCTGTTCTAACCAAACCTGTTCTGACCAAACCTGTTCTGAACAAACCTATTCTATCATACCTGTTCCGATATTTGCCTTGCAATAAACTGCCTTGTGCCCAAACTGTTGACAAGAGTAGCAATACCCTTGAAAGAAATTACCACCTCTGAAACTGTCATTTACCTTCTTCACTTGAGCCATGCAATGTGAAGCTATGTGACCAAACCTGTGACAAGCAAAACATCTGCCTTGAAACTTTCCTTTATTTGACCTCTTAGGTTCTGAAAACTTCTTCTTCTCATTCTGAATTCTATTTTCTATTTCTGTGCATCTATCATTCAAGGACTCATGATCTGAAATACTTTCCTCATCAGAACTCTCTTCCTTTTGGAGTCTCTTACTAGACTCTCCAACTTGTTCCTTGTGAGGCTTAACAAAACCAAGGCCTATTTTATCTGTTGTCTTTCTTTGACCTTTGATGAGAGACTTAACCTTTTTGGAGCTATCTTGAAACCTGTGAAGCTTATCCTTGTACCCTTTAGTTTCCTCTTTCAAAGAAGCCATTTTCTGTTCTAACTCACTATACTCAAGAACCTTAGACTCTAACTCATCCTTGAGTTCTTGTGTCTTAGCTATAGAGAAGTCAAGACTTTCTATAAGATCATCTCTCTCCATACAACATTCATCCAACTTATCCTTGAGTCTAGCATTCTTCTTTCTTTCCTTTTTCAAAGCACTAAGAGCACTAATAAGTTCACCTTTAAGATCTACTTCACCTTCCTCTATATGTTTGCTTTTAGAATCATCAAAGCCTTTTTCAGATTTCTTATCACTAGAGGTGCTACCCTTTTCAAAAACCATACATGCATCTTCCTTATAGTTTTCTGAAGCATCCTCATACATACTAGAAACCAAATCATTATTTGTGCAATCATCCTCAAGGTGACCAAAATTTCCACATCTAAGACATTTCATGATAATGAATCTATGTTTTGGTTCTTCCTCTTTTTCTGATATGAACAACATCTCATTTTCATTATCACTTGAAGAACTTTCACTATCACTACTAGAACACTTACTTGCTTTGTCTAGGTAGAAACTCTTCTTGTGTTTGTGAGAATACCTCTTTCCTTGATTGTTGTGCTCATCTTTGTTTTTCCTATGATGCTTGTGCTTTTCAGAATCCTTGCTCTTACAAGTCCTGTTTATCTTCATCACTTTCATCCTTGGCAATAGTACAATCGGTAGCATAATGACCAAACTTTCCACAATTGAAACATCTTACGTTTTTCATATTTTTGTGCTTTCTAGAGAACTTGCCTTTCTTGTTGTAATATGCCTCTTCATCACTAGAAGACTCATCACTCTCTTGAAGTTGTTTACCTTTGGATTTCTTGGTAGCCTTGAAAGTTGCCTCCTTCTTGACATCAACCTTCACTTGAGTTCTCAACTCAAATGCTGCAAGTATACTATGGAGCTCATCCTTTTTCAACTTATCCAAATCTTTAGCTTCCTCAATAGCAGAAATATTTTCACTAAATCTATTAGGAAGAGATCTTAAAATCTTATCACAAACATCATTTTCAGCAAGCTCAAGACCTAAGTCTTTCATGGAGTTAACAACCTCATCCATACGAAGCATGTAGTCACTAATATTTTCATCATCATTCATCTTGAGTTGTTCAAACATACCTTTGAAGTGTCTCAACTTGGCCTTTCTGACATTTGTATCACCTGTATGAACCACCTTCAATTGATTCCACATTTCACTAGTTGTCTTGCAGTGAATCACTTTGGTGAGATCTGCTTTATGTAAGCCTTTCAGGATTGCATTCATTGCTTTTGAATTGTTGTGATGTAGGAGTCTTTCTTCTTTAGTATAAGGACCATGTTCAGGAATAGTGTACTCATCTTCAATCACTTCCCAAACCTCATTCCCAAGTGCCATTAGATGAACCTTCATCCTTGCACTCCAAAGACCAAAATCTGACCCATCAAGAATAGGTGTTGCATTGCCACTTGAATGATCCATTGTGTTCTTTACTAGCTTTTCCTTCAAGCTGTTAAACTTTTCGAAGGCACCCGCTCGATACCAATTGAAGAACACAAGCTTATACTTGAGAGGGGGGTGAACAGTATAAGACCTCTTTTTACTTATTCCTTTATACTTCAAAATAGTAAAGCAATATACCCAAAGCAATATCAAAACAATGCACAATATCATCCACAAAGTGACACCAATTTTAACGTGGTTCACCCAGAATGGTCAGGCTACGTCCACAAAACTTTTCTCTAAAAGTTATCTCAAAGTTCTTTGGGAAACCTTCCCAATTACAATGTTTATGAGCCTCGGCCCAAAGGAGACACCTTCCCCCAATCTGAATTTATGAGCCTCTGCTCAAAGGAGATACCTTCCCCTCTGCTCTGGAAATGATCCCTCAGAAGATCAACTGCCTCTACCTCTTGCCAACACGTGGAACTCCTTTCCACCGAAGACCTCCTGTCCTCAATGCTTAGCCTAAGAGACCTCTGCCTTCTATGATCACGTCCACAGAAGCTCAGCTACCTGTACCAAACATAGTCAGTCGGTCTAGTACAAGTCTTCCTCTATCTGTCAGATCTGTCCAACTCTTTGAACAAATCAATCCTCTACACACAAGCCTTCTCAAAGACTTGCCAAATCTATCCTCAGGTTCTTCTCAAAGAACCAATGCACCTCTGTCCTCAAGTTCTCTGATAGAACTCTCAAAAACTCAGCTCACAAGTCCTCTGCTAGGACCTGTCCAAATCTGCTCACAAGTCCCCACTGAAACCTATCCAAAACCTGCTCACAAGTCCCCATCGAAACCTGTCCAAAACCTCAACAAGCTCACCAAGAAAAACTTGCTTAGCATGAACCCACAAAGAGAATTGTTAGAGACCCAATGTGATTCATAAACCTCATAGAAGCATAAAGAGAATTGTTAGAGACTCAATATGTTCTATACTTAACTCCCAATCTCAATCTCAAATCTCATAGAAACATAAAGAGAATTGTTAGAGACCCAATATGTTCTATACTTAACTCCCAATTTTTTGTTTATATTAATCAATCTCAATCTCAACTCAATCTCAATCTCAAAAGAATAAGATAGATGTAGTATGCTTTTCTCAAGAATATGAAACACAACCCAACAATTGCCAACCATGCAATATCTCATATAACAATGATACTTATATTCTTTTCACCAACAACTAAGGGTTTCATCATCTCAATGCAAGTAGCAAGACTTACTAACATAAACCCTATTGCAAAAATGCTTCCTCTTCCTCAACCAGAATTATGCATTCACCCAAAAATTCATCAATGACTTTAATGCATAAACAATCTTCAATATCCAGAAAATAAGATTTACACCAAAAATACCTAGTAGACAACCTTTTCACTCCAAACTCAATTTCAGAAAATATACCATAAACAACATACATGGAAGAAGTTGCCCATACCTTTACTTTGATGAAGAAGGAGAACTCAAAATCTGTCACAACACTAACTCTCAATTTGCCACTAATTAGAGTTAGCAACTATACAATAATACACAATAATAAAGATCCAAAATAACACCTTATTTCTCCAACTTAGTAAAAACCACCAAAGTACAATATACATACAAAGTAAAACCTCTTTACACCTTATTACTCCACATAAACATTAAACATCAATAAAACAATGTCAAAAACAAATATGATACCTTAACCTTATACCTCCCGTGCATTCACAACCACTATCCTTTGCACACCACGACCAAAAGAAAATTCCCAATGAAGAGAATCAAACTCGGCACCTCTGCCTTCTAGCGCTTTCGCTTAAACGCCACCGTCGTTGGGTCACAAGTGCCCAACGAAGTAATACAACGCTGCCCTCTCTTTTATCTTCCTTTGATGCCAAGAATCTGGAAAACGTAAACGTCTTCCACAAGCCACATGCAAACTGGTGAGCGCTGTCCAAAACGTAAGTCACTGAATGCTTGCATTAATCATCTCACAACACAGTCTAGAAAAACGTAGTTCAGGTGCAATTGCCAATCCACTACCGTCAAGCAAAAAGGTAAGGATGCAGCCCAAGCTCAAATCCGAGTATGCCAAGCATGGTTTCCAAGACATAGAACAAGCACGATTTCAAAGACGTCAATCGAAGATTCGAAGACACAGAGCAAGCTCAACTCGAAGACACCAAGCGTTGTTCGAAAGATATAGAGCAAATGCAAATCGTAGATGCCAAGCGCAAATCGAACGAAATAGAGCAAATGCAAATCATAGATGCCAAGCGCAAATCGAATGAAATAGAGCAAATGCAAATCGTAGATGCCAAGCAAATCAAAATATATCAATATAATCGGAGGTGCTCACTTTAGAAAATCATCCCCACTTATATAGCCATTTCTCCTTAACTGTTTGACGTCGGCGCTCCTCCAACGATGGCAACATATCGGCGAAAGAATTCTTTTTTCTTCCGTCGCTTAAGGGTTGAAAGACCCTTTAATAATAATTAAAATAATAATTATTATTATTTTATTAATAATAAATTAAACTTGGACCTTTGACAAAGGTTTGAGTTAATTTAATTATTAATAATAAACATGGACCTTTGCATTAAGTTAAGCTTGGTTTTAATAAAAACCCTTAATGAGTCCAAATGGTTTTAAGAAAAACCTTTAGCCTTGTCACCATGGTTTTAATAAAAACCCTTTAACATAAAGAAGCTTCTCAAGATATTCTTGACATCACACTCTTTTGATATCAACACAAAAATGCCTTTTGACATCAATGACAACTTATACATTTGAGCAAAGGCAATGTACCCAAAGTACCCAAAATTGCCAACAATCTCCCCCTTTGTCATTGATGGCAAACCTTTACTGAAAACACTTCTCAAGAGCCAAAACTGAAACCAACTAAAACCAACTGTGCTAACAACTGAGAATCTTCCTTTGAAGTTTTGCTCCCCCTGACTTGAAGCTTTCCTCTTCACTTTGAAGCTCTCCCCCTTACTCATATCTCTCCCCCTTTGTCATCAATGGCAAAGGGCCACCTTTGGGGCTCGGGACTAAGAATTAGCCTCTTAGCTTAGTCCCTCCCCCACCTCTTGATGAGGTGATTAATTCTGGGGTGGGAGTAAAACTCCCATTAGGCACTGATCATCATCAGCGTCTATAACTTCCTTGTCGGGCCTTCTCTTGAACTCTTTGTCCATATTCCTATTCCTGTCACTGTTCTTGTTCTTGTTCTCATCCCTATTTTTATCCATGCCTTGATCCTTGGACCTGATCATGCCACTGTTCCTGTTCTTGTATTCTAGAATTTCAGCTCTACACTGTCTGACTGTGTGACCTTCATTGTTGCACTTATAACAAGTAACAATGTTATTTCTTTTAGGCATACCTGTTCTTTGAATCCACCATTCTGACCAAACCTGTTCTGACCAAACTTGTTTTGACCAAACCTATTCTGACCAAACCTGTTCTGACCAAACCTGTTCTGATCAAACCTGTTCCTGATATTTGCCTTGCAATAAACTGCCTTGTGCCCAAACTGTTGACAAGAGTAGCAATACCCTTGAAAGAAATTACCACCTCTAAAACTGTCATTTACCTTCTTCACTTGAGCCATGCAATGTGAAGCTATGTGACCAAACCTGTGACAAGCAAAACATCTGCCTTGAAACTTTCCTTTATTTGACCTCTTAGGTTCGAAAACTTCTTCTTCTCATTCTGAATTCTGTTTTCTATTTCTGTGCATCTATCATTCAATGACTCATGATCTGAAATACTTTCCTCATCAGAACTCTCTTCCTTTTGGAGTCTCTTACTAGACTCTCCAACTTGTTCCTTGTGAGGCTTAACAAAACCAAGGCCTGTTTTATCTGTTGTCTTTCTTTGACCTTTGATGAGAGACTTAACCTTTTTGGAGCTATCTTGAAACCTGTGAAGCTTATCCTTGTACCCTTTAGTTTCCTCTTTCAAAGAAGCCATTTTCTGTTCTAACTCACTATACTCAAGAACCTTAGACTCTAACTCATCCTTGAGTTCTTGTGTCTTAGCTATAGAGAAGTCAAGACTTTCTATAAGATCATCTCTCTCCATACAACATTCATCCAACTTATCCTTGAGTCTAGCATTCTTCTTTCTTTCCTTTTTCAAAGCACTAAGAGCACTAATAAGTTCACCTTTAAGATCTACTTCACCTTCCTCTATATGTTTGCTTTTAGAATCATCAAAGCCTTTTTCAGATTTCTTATCACTAGAGGTGCTACCCTTTTCAAAAACCATACATGCATCTTCCTTATAGTTTTCTGAAGCATCCTCATACATACTAGAAATCAAATCATTATTTGTGCAATCATCCTCAAGGTGACCAAAATTTCCACATCTAAGACATTTCATGATAATGAATCTATGTTTTGGTTCTTCCTCTTTTTCGATATGAACAACATCTCATTTTCATTATCACTTGAAGAACTTTCACTATCACTACTAGAACACTTACTTGCTTTGTCTAGGTAGAAACTCTTCTTGTGTTTGTGAGAATACCTCTTTCCTTGATTGTTGTGCTCATCTTTGTTTTTCCTATGATGCTTGTGCTTTTCAGAATCCTTGCTCTTACAGATCCTGTTTATCTTCATCACTTTCATCCTTGGCAATAATATGATCATTAGCATAATGACCAAACTTTCCACAATTGAAACATCTTACGTTTTTCATATTTTTGTGCTTTCTAGAGAACTTGCCTTTCTTGTTGTAATATGCCTCTTCATCACTAGAAGACTCATCACTCTCTTGAAGTTGTTTACCTTTGGATTTCTTGGTAGCCTTGAAAGTTGCCTCCTTCTTGACATCAACCTTCACTTGAGTTCTCAACTCAAATGCTGCAAGTATACTATGGAGCTCATCCTTTTTCAACTTATCCAAATCTTTAGCTTCCTCAATAGCAGAAATATTTTCACTAAATCTATTAGGAAGAGATCTTAAAATCTTATCACAAACATCATTTTCAGCAAGCTCAAGACCTAAGTCTTTCATGGAGTTAACAACCTCATCCATACGAAGCATGTAGTCACTAATATTTTCATCATCATTCATCTTGAGTTGTTCAAACATACCTTTGAAGTGTCTCAACTTGGCCTTTCCGACATTTGTATCACCTGTATGAACCACCTTCAACTGATTCCACATTTCACTAGTTGTCTTGCAATGAATCACTTTGGTGAGATCTGCTTTCTGTAAGCCTTTCAGGATTGCATTCATTGCTGTGATGTAGGAGTCTTTCTTCTTTAGTATAAGGACCATGTTCAGGAATAGTGTACTCATCTTCAATCACTTCCCAAACCTCATTCCCAAGTGCCATTAGATGAACCTTCATCCTTGCACTCCAAAGACCAAAATCTGACCCATCAAGAATAGGTGTTGCATTGCCACTTGAATGATCCATTGTGTTCTTTACTAGCTTTTCCTTCAAGCTGTTAAACTTTTCGAAGGCACCCGCTCCGATACCAATTGAAGAACACAAGCTTATACTGAGAGGGGGGTGAACAGTATAAGACCTCTTTTTACTTATTCCTTTATACTTCAAAATAGTAAAGCAATATACCCAAAGCAATATCAAAACAATGCACAATATCATCCACAAAGTGACACCAATTTTAACGTGGTTCACCCAGAATGCCTGGGCTACGTCCACAAAACTTTTCTCTAAAAGTTATCTCAAAGTTCTTTGGGAAACCTTCCCAATTACAATGTTTATGAGCCTCGGCTCAAAGGAGACACCTTCCCCCAATCTGAATTTATGAGCCTCTGCTCAAAGGAGATACCTTCCCCTCTGCTCTGGAAATGATCCCTCGAAAGATCAACTGCCTCTACCTCTTGCCAGCACGTGGAACTCCTTTCCATCGAAGACCTCCTCTCCTCAATGCTTAGCCTGAGAGACCTCTACCTTCTATGATCATGTCCACAGTAGCTCAGTTACCTATACCAAACATAGTCAATCGGTCTAGTACAAGTCTTCCTCTTTCTGTCAGATCTGTCCAACTCTTTGAACAAATCAATCCTCTGCACACAAGCCTTCTCAAAGACTTGCCAAATCTGTCCTCAGGTTCTTCTCAAAGAACCAATGCACCTCTGTCCTCAAGTTCTCTGATAGAACTCTCAAAAACTCAGCTCACAAGTCCTCTGCTAGGACCTGTCCAAATCTGCTCACAAGTCCCCATTGGAACCTGTCCAAAACCTGCTCACAAGTCCCCATGAAACCTGTCCAAAACCTCAACAAGCTCACCAAGAAAAACTTGCTTAGCATGAACCCACAAAGAGAATTGTTAGAGACCCAATGTGATTCATAAACCTCATAGAAGCATAAAGAGAATTGTTAGAGACTCAATATGTTCTATACTTAACTCCCAATCTCAATCTCAAATCTACATAGAAACATAAAGAGAATTGTTAGAGACCCAATATGTTCTATACTTAACTCCCAATCTCAATCTCAACTCAATCTCAATCTCAAAAGAATAAGATAGATGTAGTATGCTTTTCTCAAGAATATGAAACACAACCCAACAATTGCCAACCATGCAATATCTCATATAACAATGATACTTATATTATTTTCACCAACAACAAGGGTTTCATCATCTCAATGCAAGTAGCAAGACTTACTAACATAAACCCTAGTGCAAAAATGCTTCCTCTTCCTCAACCAGAATTATGCATTCACCCAAAAATTCATCAATGACTTTAATGCATAAACAATCTTCAATATCCAGAAAATAAGATTTACACCAAAAATACCTAGTAGACAACCTTTTCACTCCAAACTCAATTTCAGAAAATATACCATCAACAACATACATGGAAGAAGTTGCCCATACCTTTACTTTGATGAAGAAGGAGAACTCAAAATCTGTCACAACACTAACTCTCAATTTGCCACTAATTAGAGTTAGCAACTATACAATAATACACAATAATAAAGATCCAAAATAACACCTTATTTCTCCAACTTAGTAAAAACCACCAAAGTACAATATACATACAAAGTAAAACCTCTTTACACCTTATTACTCCACATAAACATTAAACATCAATAAAACAATGTCAAAAACAAATATGATACCTTAACCTTATACCTCCCGCGCATTCACAACCACTATCCTTTGCACACCGTGACCAAAAGAAAAATCCAATGAAGAGAATCGAACTCGGCACCTCTGCCTTCTAGCGCTTTCGCTTAAATGCCACCGTCGTTGGGTCACAAGTGCCCAACGAAGTAATATAGCGCTGCCCTCTCTTTTATCTTCCTTTGACGCCAAGAATCTGGAAAACGTAAACGTCTTCCACAAGCCACATGCAAACTGGTGAGCGCTGTCCAAAACGTAAGTCACTGAATGCTTGCATTAATCATCTCACAGCACAGTCTAAAAAATGCAGTTCAGGTGCAATTGCCAATCCACTACCGTCAAGCATAAAGGTAAGGATGCAGCCCAAGCTCAAATCCAAGTATGCCAAGCACGGTTTCCAAGACATAGAACAAGCACGATTTCAAAGACGTCAATCAGAGATTCGAAGACACAGAGCAAGCTCAACTCGAAGACACCAAGCACTGTTCAAAGGAGATAGAGCAAATGCAAATCGTAGACGCCAAGCACAAATCGAACGAAACAGAGCAAATGCAAATCGCAGACGCCAAGCGCAAATCAAAAAATAGAGCAAGTGCAAATCAGATGCAAATCAAAAGATATCAATGTTAATCGGAGGTGCTCACTTTAGAAAATCATCCCCACTTATATAGCCATTTTTCCTTAACTGTTTGACGTCGGCGCTCCTCCAACGATGGCAACATATCGACGAAAGAATTCTTTTTCTTCCGTCGCTTAAGGGTTGAAAGACCCTTTAATAATAATTAAAATAATAATAATTATTATTTTATTAATAATAAATTAAACTTGGACCTTTGACAAAGGTTTGAGTTAATTTAATTATTAATAATAAACATGGACCTTTGCATTAAGTTAAGCTTGGTTTTAATAAAAACCCTTAATGAGTCCAAATGGTTTTAAGAAAAACCTTTAGCCTTGTCACCATGGTTTTAATAAAAACCCTTTAACATAAAGAAGCTTCTCAAGATATTCTTGACATCACACTCTTTTGATATCAACACAAAAATGCCTTTTGACATCAATGACAACTTATACATTTGAGCAAAGGCAATGTACCCAAAGTACCCAAAATTGCCAACAATCTCCCCCTTTGTCATTGATGGCAAACCTTTACTGAAAACACTTCTCAAGAGCCAAAACTGAAACCAACTGAAACCAACTATGCTAACAACTGAGAATCTTCCTTTGAAGTTTTGCTCCCCCTGACTTGAAGCTTTCCTCTTCACTTTGAAGCTCTCCCCCTTACTCATATCTCTCCCCCTTTGTCATCAATGGCAAAGGGCCACCTTTGGGGCTCGGGACTAAGAATTAGCCTCTTAGCTTAGTCCCTCCCCCACCTCCTGATGAGGTGATTAATTCTGGGGTGGGAGTAAAACTCCCATTAGGCATTGATCATCATCAGCATCTATAACTTCCTTGTCGGGCCTTCTCTTGAATTCTTTGTCCATATTCCTGTTCCTGTCACTGTTCTTGTTCTTGTTCTCATCCCTGTTCTTATCCATGCCTTGATCCTTGGACCTGATCATGCCACTGTTCCTGTTCTTGTATTCTAGAATTTCAGCTCTACACTGTCTGATTGTGTGACCTTCATTGTTGCACTTATAACAAGTAACAATGTTATTTCTTTTAGGCATACCTGTTCTTTGAATCCACCAGTTCTGACCAAACTTGTTCTGACCAAACCTATTTTGACCAAACCTGTTCTGACCAAACCTGTTCTGACCAAACCTATTCTGACCAAACCTATTCTGACCAAACCTGTTCTGATCAAACCTGTTCCTGATATTTGCCTTGCAATAAACTGCCTTGTGCCCAAACTATTGACAAGAGTAGCAATACCCTTGAAAGAAATTACCACCTCTAAAACTGTCATTTACCTTCTTCACTTGAGCCATGCAATGTGAAGCTATGTGACCAAACTTGTGACAAGCAAAACATCTGCCTTGAAACTTTCCTTTATTTGACCTCTTAGGTTCTGAAAACTTCTTCTTCTCATTCTGAATTCTGTTTTCTGTTTCTGTGCATCTATCATTCAAGGACTCATGATCTGAAATACTTTCCTCATCAGAACTCTCTTCCTTTTGGAGTCTCTTACTAGACTCTCCAACTTGTTCCTTGTGAGGCTTAACAAAACCAAGGCCTGTTTTATCTGTTGTCTTTCTTTGACCTTTGATGAGAGACTTAACCTTTTTGGAGCTATCTTGAAACCTGTGAAGCTTATCCTTGTACCCTTTAGTTTCCTCTTTCAAAGAAGCCATTTTCTGTTCTAACTCACTATACTCAAGAACCTTAGACTCTAACTCATCCTTGAGTTCTTGTGTCTTAGCTATAGAGAAGTCAAGACTTTCTATAAGATCATCTCTCTCCATACAACATTCATCCAACTTATCCTTGAGTCTAGCATTCTTCTTTCTTTCCTTTTTCAAAGCACTAAGAGCACTAATAAGTTCACCTTTAAGATCTACTTCACCTTCCTCTATATGTTTGCTTTTAGAATCATCAAAGCCTTTTTCAGATTTCTTATCACTAGAGGTGCTACCCTTTTCAAAAACCATACATGCATCTTCCTTATAGTTTTCTGAAGCATCCTCATACATACTAGAAATCAAATCATTATTTGTGCAATCATCCTCAAGGTGACCAAAATTTCCACATCTAAGACATTTCATGATAATGAATCTATGTTTTGGTTCTTCCTCTTTTTCCGATATGAACAACATCTCATTTTCATTATCACTTGAAGAACTTTCACTATCACTACTAGAACACTTACTTGCTTTGTCTAGGTAGAAACTCTTCTTGTGTTTGTGAGAATACCTCTTTCCTTGATTGTTGTGCTCATCTTTGTTTTTCCTATGATGCTTGTGCTTTTCAGAATCCTTGCTCTTACAGTCCTGTTTATCTTCATCACTTTCATCCTTGGCAACAGTACAGTCAGTAGCATAATGACCAAACTTTCCACAATTGAAACATCTTACGTTTTTCATATTTTTGTGCTTTCTAGAGAACTTGCCTTTCTTGTTGTAATATGCCTCTTCATCACTAGAAGACTCATCACTCTCTTGAAGTTGTTTACCTTTGGATTTCTTGGTAGCCTTGAAAGTTGCCTCCTTCTTGACATCAACCTTCACTTGAGTTCTCAACTCAAATGCTGCAAGTATACTATGGAGCTCATCCTTTTTCAACTTATCCAAATCTTTAGCTTCCTCAATAGCAAAAATATTTTCACTAAATCTATTAGGAAGAGATCTTAAAATCTTATCACAAACATCATTTTCAGCAAGCTCAAGACCTAAGTCTTTCATGGAGTTAACAACCTCATCCATACGAAGCATGTAGTCACTAATATTTTCATCATCATTCATCTTGAGTTGTTCAAACATACCTTTGAAGTGTCTCAACTTGGCCTTTCTGACATTTGTATCACCTGTATGAACCACCTTCAATCGATTCCACATTTCACTAGCTTGTCTTGCGAGTGAATCACTTTGGTGAGATCTGCTTTCCGTAAGCCTTTCAGGATTGCATTCATTGCTTTTGAATTGTTGTGATGTAGGAGTCTTTCTTCTTTAGTATAAGGACCATGTTCAGGAATAGTGTACTCATCTTCAATCACTTCCCAAACCTCATTCCCAAGTGCCATTAGATGAACCTTCATCCTTGCACTCCAAAGACCAAAATCTGACCCATCAAGAATAGGTTCTGCATTGCCACTTGAATGATCCATTGTGTTCTTTACTAGCTTTTCCTTCAAGCTGTTAAACTTTTCGAAGGCACCCGCTCTAATACCAATTGAAGAACACAAGCTTATACTAGAGAGGGGGGTGAACAGTATAAGACCTCTTTTTACTTATTCCTTTATACTTCAAAACAGTAAAGCAATATACCCAAAGCAATATCAAAACAATGCACAATATCATCCATAAAGTCTATACTTAACTCCCAATCTCAATCTCAACTCAATATCAATCTCAAAAGAATAAGATAGATGTAGTATGCTTTTCTCTAGAATATGACACACAACCCAACAATTGCCAACCATGCAATATCTCATATAACAATGATACTTATATTCTTTTCACCAACAACTAGGGTTTCATCATCTCAATGCAAGTAGCAAGACTTTCTAACATAAACCCTAGTGCAAAAATGCTTCCTCTTACTCAACCAGAATTATGCATTCACCCAAAAATTCATCAATGACTTTAATGCATAAACAATCTTCAATATCCAAAAAATAAGATTTTCACCAAAAATACCTAGTAGACAACCTTTTCACTCCAAACTCAATTTCAGAAAATATACCATAAACAACATACATGGAAGAAGTTGCCCATACCTTTACTTTGATGAAGAAGGAGAACTCAAAATCTGTCACAACACTAACTCTCAATTTGCCACCAATTAGAGTTAGCAACTATACAATAATACACAATAATAAAGATCCAAAATAACACCTTATTTCTCCAACTTAGTAAAAACCACCAAAGTACAATACACATACAAAGTAAAACCTCTTTACACCTTATTACTCCACATAAACATTAAACATCAATAAAACAATGTCAAAACAAATATGATACCTTAACCTTATACCTCCCGCGCATTCACAACCACTATCCTTTGCACACCGTGACCAAAAGAAAATTACCAACAAAGAGAATCGAACTCGGCACCTCTGCCTTCTAGCGCTTTCGCTTAAACACCACCGTCGTTGGGTCACAAGTGCCCAATGAAGTAATACAGTGCTGCCCTCTCTTTTATCTTCCTTTGACGCCAAGAATCTAGAAAACGTAAACGTCTTCCACAAACAACATGCAAACTGGTGAGCACTGTCCAAAACGTAAGTCACTGAATGCTTGCATTAATCATCTCACAACATAGTCTGAAAAACACAGTTCAGGTGCAATTGCCAATCGATTGTCATCAAGCAAAAAGGTAAGGATGCAGCCCAAGCTCAAATTTGAGTATGCCAAGCACGGTCTCCAAGACACAGAACAAGCACGATTTCAAAGACGTCAATCGAAGATTCGAAGACACAAAGCAAGCTCAACTCGAAGACACCAAGTGTTGTTCGAAGGATATAGAGAAAATGCAAATCGCAGACGCCAAGCACAAATCAAACGAAACAGAGCAAATGCAAATCATAGATGCCAAGCGCAAATCGAACAAAATAGAGCAAATGCAAATCATAGATGCCAAGTGCAAATCAAAAGATATCAATGTTAATCGGAGGTGCTCACTTTTGAAAATCATCCCCACTTATATAGCCATTTTTCCTTAACTGTTTGACGTCGGCGCTCTTCCAATGATGGCAACATATCAGCGAAAGAATTCTTTTTTCTTCCATTGCTTAAGGGTTGAAAGACCCTTTAATAATAATTAAAATAATTATTATTATTATTTTATTAATAATAAATTAAACTTGGACCTTTGACAAAGGTTTGAGTTAATTTAATTATTAATAATAAACATGGACCTTTGCATTAAGTTAAGCTTGGTTTTAATAAAAACCCTTAATGAGTCCAAATGGTTTTAGGAAAAACCTTTAGCCTTGTCATCATGGTTTTAATAAAAACCCTTTAACATAAGAAGCTTCTCAAGATATTCTTGACATCACACTCTTTTGATATCAACACAAAAATGCCTTTTGACATCAATGACAACTTATACATTTGAGCAAAGGCAATGTACCCAAAGTACCCAAAATTGCCAACATAATGGGATTGTACCCACCGAAGTGAGGTGGCAACCAATCTAGCAATATTTGTGCAACATGTTGGGAGTAGAAAGATGTGGAGTTCAATCCGTGTGGACCTTTTGACTTTCACATCGATGGAGAAGGATATTAAGGAGTGCATGCTCCTTGATTCATGTGGGCAGCATAGCCCATGCGGTGGTGGCCCTTGTGTTAGGGTGTGCGGGGCCAGGAGGTCATGGGTTCGAGCGATGGTGGCAACAATTGTGGAAGCTTTAATTTTTTATTAAGGTATGTGTATTTGCCATAGTTGGGAGTTATAAGGTTTGAATAAAGTTTTTTTACTACCATGATTTGAAATTTATGAGGGTTGAATAAATATTATTGTGTATGCTCTTAGTTGGGAGTCATAAGGGTTAGTAAGTAATATTTTGAATTTATTTAAGTGCTTTATTTTTAAATAAGGAGATATAAGGTGTATGTGAGAATTTTGTTTATGTGATTGGTAACTCTTGTTGATGAAATTTATTGGCAAAGATAGGAGTAATAAGGTGTATAAGTGGTTTGGCATTTTATAAATCTTTGTATGGTGAAATATTTGTTGAGGTGAATATTCATGTGGAGATTTTGAGATAGACTATTGCTATCTAACCTTGAATTGGCACAAAAGAATTTGATTGTAAGTAAGATAGGTTTTGAAGACATATCTCCATCAAAGCAAAGAGGTATGGGCACATCATATTTTGTTTGAAATGTTGGAATGAATGTTGTGAAATATAAGGTGGAGTGAAAAGGATTGTTTGATAAGCATTGTTGGAAATATTTGAGTGACTCTTATATGCTTCATTGTTGAATGTTTAGAGAACATTTGAGATAGATATTGAGAATTATTTGAGTTAGGGTTTGAGACCCACATTGTGCTCTTTGTTTGAAGAAGTATGAAAACACTTGTTTAGGTGTTGTGAGCAAGTTGTGTTTCATTGGTTGAATGATTGAGTGAAACTTCTTGAGCATTGGTTTTGAGTGATATTAAAAGTGAATGTGCAAACATTAGAAAATAGATTTGTGAAAGCAAGAGTGTAGATCAGAAAGATAGGTGTCATGTGCTAGATTGAATCTATCTTTAAAAGAGCAATAAAAGTAAGACATGTGGAAGCGACAAACTTAATGATTGAGTAGAACATATTGAGTTTTGATAGAGTACATCATTCTCTATATGTTCTAGAGGTTAAATAAATTTTGGATAGAATATGTCTAAACTGCTTCAAGTTAAAGGAATTACTTTGAAGATTAGACAAAGCATTTGATAGCATTGTGTGCAAGATTTGAGATTGATTGAGCATATTTTGTGAGTTATTTTGAGCATGTGTTAGAACAGGTTTGAGCATATGTTAAAGTAGATTTGAGCAAGTCTTGGTGAAGACTTGAGAGTAGTTTGAGCAAGTTCTTGAGAGGACTTGAAGGTAGATTTTAGAAAGTCTTGGTGAAGACTTGAGAGTATATTGAGCAAGTTATTGAGAGGACTTGAAGGTAGATTTGAGCAAGTCTTGGTGAAGACTTGAAATAGTATTAAGAGCAGAGTTTATTGATTGATTTTTTCAAGCTTTGTGTTAAGGCTTGAGAGAAGATCTAAGTAAAGTTGATTGATTGATTTGTTCAAGATTTGTGTTAAGGCTTGGGGAAGATCTAAGTAGAGTTGATTGATGATTTGATCAAGATTTGTGTTAAGGCTTGAGGATAGATTTGAGATAGAAGTTAGTGCAGATTTGTGAGTAAATATAGAGTAGATTTGTACTAGACTTGGGATAGAGTTTGGTGTAGATTTGAGATAGAGTTGAGAGCAAGATTTGGAGGTGATATAGTAAATAGGATAATAGTCTCTAGTGGATAGAGATCCATTATCTATGGTAGTGAGGATAGAGGTCTTCTATGGAGAGAGATCCACAAGCTATAGTAGTGGGGGTAGAAGTCTTCTAGAATATCATCAACCAGAGTAAGGGGAAAGAGTTCTCCTATGGATAGAGATCCATGAACTAGAGTAAGGGAAAAGAGTTCTCTTATGGATAGAGATCCATGAACTAGAGTAAGGGGAAAGAGTTATCCTATGGATAGAGTTCCATGAACCAGAGAAAGGGGAAAGAGTTCTCCTATGGAGTGTGATCCGTGAACTAGTTGGGAAGATAGAGTTCTTCTATGGAGAGAGATCCATGAACCAGTTGAGGAGATAGAGTTCTCTTGGATCAAGTTCCATGAACCAGAGAAAAGGGGAAAGAGTTCTCCTATGGAGAGAGATCCACAAATTAGAGCATAGGGGATTGGTGTCTCCTTTGGATAGAGGTCCATAAACATTGTAATAGGGAATTGATTCCCAAGAAGATTTGTTGAGAAAATTTAGTAGAAATATTTTCTCCGTGGAGTAGCCCACATTGGGTGAACCATGTTAAATTGGTGTCTCTATTGTGTGTGATGATTTATGCATTGCTTTGATTATTGCTATTGATATTGCCATTGATAATATTGGATAATATTGTTTGGGAAAGAAAAGTGAAAGTTGATCTTATATTGTTCACCCCCCTCAGTATAAGCTTGTGTTCTTCAATTGGTATCAGAGCGGGTTCCTTCGAAAGAGTTTAACATCTTGAAGGAAGAGTGTATAGGAACACATATGGCATCTTAGAGTGGATCTTCAGAAAATAAGGCACCATTGTTCGATGGGAACAATTATGCTTTCTGGAGCATAAGAATGAAGACTTACTTGATGGCACAAGGATATGAGACATGGCAAGCAATTGAGGATGGATTTACACCTACAACTAATCCTCCCATAGATAAATATGGTAAGCTCTTGCATGTGAATAATGCCAAGGCTATGAATGCAATATTAAGTGGTTTACGTGAAGCAGAGTTTGTAAAAGTTATGCATTACAAATCAGCAAAGGAAATTTGGAAAAAACTGAAGCAAACATATGAGGGAGACAAAAAGGTCAAAATGGCAAAATTGCAAAATCACAAGAAGACATTTGAAGACTTGAAGATGAAAGAAGAGGAAGACATTGTTGCATACTTACTTCATGTGGATGAGGTTGTTAACACCATGCGAGGACTTGGATTTAAAATAGAAGAATCCGATGTTGCTCAAAAGGTTTTAAGGTCACTTCCTATGAGGTATGATGGAAAGGTTTCAACCATAGAAGAAACAAGAGATATTGAAACTTTGACTATGGATGAGTTACATGGAACTCTCACAGCTTATGAGATGAGAATAGTAAAGGATCCTATTCCCAAGAAAGAGGTAACCTTCAAAGTAGCAAAGAAGACAAAAGATAAGAAGCCATATTCAAGTGATGAGTCATCCAATGATGAAGAAGCAAACTATGGTAGAAGGAACAAGAAGGACTCAAGAAAGCACAAAGGTACAAAAATAGTTAAGTGTTTCAATTGTGGTAAATATGGTCACTATGCATCTAACTTTCCAGAAGCTGGAAGTAGTAGTAGTGAAGAGAAACAAGATCATAAGAGAAAGGAAGCAAGAAAATCCAGGTATGAAAAGAAAAATAGGTATGGACAAAGCAAGCATGAAAATAAGTTTTTTCAAAGGCATAAGAAGAGTTTTTATGTGGACAAGATAGGCAAGGTTTCAAGTGATAGTGATGAAAGATCCTCAGATAGTGAAGAAGAAGAAATTCTCTTTTTGGCAATAGAAGATGAAGGAAGTGATCCTGTTGAAGATAAATCTGAAAAATATGAAGATGCTCTCGAAGACAAAGAAGTAGAGAAAGAATCAGAAAATGAAGAGGAAGGAGTAGTAGATCTAGAAGCTGAACTTATTTCTGCTCTAAAATAATTGAAAAAGGTTAGAAAGCAGAATTCAAGATTCAAGGCTCAATTTCAAGAATGTGATGAAGAGAAAGGAAAGCTTATACAAGATCTAACAAACTCAATAGCTAAGACAAGGATATTTAAAGAAAATTTAGAAGCAAAAGTCTTAGAATGTGAGAGATTAGAACAAGAGGTAGTTTCTCTAAGGAAGGAAATGGAAGAGTCTAAGGACAAGCTACACAGGTTTTGGAAAAGTTCAAAAACTATGGATAATATTATCAATGCACAAAGACCTTCATCTAACAAAACAGGACTTGGTTTTGAAGAAGGACAAGAGAAACAAGAAGAAGGGTCAAGCTCAAGATCCAAAGAGGAAGAAGGTTCAGAAGAAGAGAGTGAAGGAGAAATTGAGACTTATGAGAATAAGTTGAAAAATAGAAACTTCACCAAGAAAGGGAACAATGCACAAACAAGGAACATGGATCATCACAGAAAAGAAAGGACTAAAAGACCAGTGGGTTCAAGACAAGACTTCTTCAAAGGCAATTGTTTTTCATGTAACAGGTTTGGTCACAGGGCTATGCATTGCAGGACTCATGGAAAGGAGTATGGTATTACTAAGAGGAACTTCAAAGATGGACATTTCTTTCAAGGGTATTGCTACTCTTGTAATCGATTTGGTCATAAAGCAATTCACTACAGGGTTCATGACAGAAATAGGTATGGCTTCACCAAGAGGAACTTCAAGATATTTGCACCTTCAAGGAACCACAACATTAAGTGTTATAAGTGCAATAATGTTGGGCATAAGGCCAAGTGGTGCAGAACATAGTTTCCAGAGCTTCCAGAGACAAGCAAGAACAAGGATACTCAAAGGGATCAAAAGGGTATGTTGAGAAAGAAGGTTGACAAAGGAAAAGAGCATTGTATGCTGGGAGTAATTTTACTCCCACCCCAAAATTAATCACCTCAAGGAGAGGAGGTGGGAGAGGGGGCTAAGCTAAGAGTCTTATATTTAGCCCCAAAGGAGTCCCTTTGCCATTGATGTCAAAGGGGGAGAGATTTGAGTTAGGGGGAGAGCATTCAATCAAGGGGAGAAGTTTCTCAGGGGGAGCAGTATTGGAAAAAGGTAAAAGGAATGCTTAAAGAAAAAAGGGTTGCCATCAATGACAAAGGGGGAGATTGTTGGAAATTTGAGCATGTTTTGTTGTCATTGATGTCAAGAGGTTTGATGTCCCAATTTGATGGAATTAATGTCAAAAAGGTTGATTAATGTCAAGAGGTTAGAGGTCCTAAATTGATGGAAATATTTGTGAGAATATTTCTCTTGATGGCACATGAGGTATAAGGCAACAAGAAGAAAGGAATACCTCTCCATAATATTTGAAAAAGGATTTATAAATTACCTTGGTGGTAATTTGGCAAAGGTTAAAATATTTATTAATGGTGGCAATAAATTACCTTGGTGGTAATTTGGCAAAGGTTAAAATATTTATTAATGGTGGCAAGGTTATCCCTAAAAATAAAAAGCCCAAAAGGTTTTAAATATTTAAATTATAATATTTAAATCCTTTAGGATTTAAATTATTATAATTAAATATAATAATTCGAAATACCAAAATTTGAATTACAAAAAGAAGCTGACATCAAATAATAAGTTGGGCATGTGTATTAATAAGGCTAAGGTTTAGCCTAAGCCTTGGTGCAATTTGAATGAGAAAATCCCCTGAAGTAATAGCCTTGCACGATTAATTCTCACATGTGGTAGAGGGAGATAGTCATAGGTTTTCACATTTTTCAAAGCAAGCAGTAGGTCAAATGGTGGAAGGGGCTTGTCCCCACTGAAGTGAGGTGGTAGCCAAGCTGGCAAGCTTGGCTTGCACAACACGTTGGGAGCAATAAGGTGCGGAGTTCAATTCACACAAAGGTTTCTTTGGGTGTGGGCCTTTTGACTTTTGCATCGATGGAGAAATGTATTAAGGAGTGCATGCTACTTTATTCATGTGGGAAGAATATCCCATGTAGTGGTGGCCCTTGTGTTAGGGCACGCGAGGCTAGGAGGTCATGGGTTCAAGCGACAATGGTAGAAATTATGGAAGCTTTAAATTTTTGATTAAGGTATGTGTATTTTCCATAGTTGGGAGTTATAAGGTTTGAATAAAGTTTTTTTACTGCCATGATTTGAAATTTATGAGGGTTGAATAAATATTATTGTGTATGCTCTTAGTTGGGAGTCATAAGGGTTAGTAAGTAATATTTTGAATTTATTTAAGTGCTTTATTTTTAAAGGAGATATAAGGTGTATGTGAGAATTTTGTTTATGTGATTGGTAACTCTTGTTGATGAAATTTATTGGCAAAGATAGGAGTAATAAGGTGTATAAGTGGTTTGGCATTTTATAAATCTTTGTATGGTGAAATATTTGTTGAGGTGAATATTCATGTGGAGATTTTGAGATAGACTATTGCTATCTAACCTTGAATTGGCACAAAAGGATTTGATTGTAAGTAAGATAGGTTTTGAAGATATATCTCCATCAAAGCAAAGAGGTATGGGCACATCATATTTTGTTTGAAATGTTGTGAAAGATAAGGTGGAGTGAAAAGGATTGTTTGATAAGCATTGTTGGAAATATTTGAGTGACTCTTATATGCTTCATTGTTGAATGTTTAGAGAACATTTGAGATAGATATTGAGAATTATTTGAGTTAGGGTTTGAGACCCACATTGTGCTCTTTGTTTGAAGAAGTATGAAAACACTTGTTTAGGGTTTGTGAGCAAGTTGTGTTTCATTGGTTGAATGATTGAGTGAAACTTCTTGAGCATTGGTTTTGAGTGATATTAAAAGTGAATGTGCAAACATTAGAAATCAGATTTGTGAAAGCAAGAGTGTAGATCAGAAATATAGGTGTCATGTGCTAGATTGAATCTATCTTTAAAAGAGCAATAAAAGTAAGACATGTGGAAGTGACAGACTTAATGATTGAGTAGAACATATTGAGTTTTTGATAGAGTACATCATTCTCTATATGTTCTAGAGGTTAAACAAATTTTGGATAGAATATGTCTAAACTACTTCAAGTTAAAGGAATTACTTTGAAGATTAGACAAAGCATTTGATAGCATTGTGTGCAATATTTGAGATTGATTGAGCATATTTTGTGAGTTGTTTTGAGCATGTGTTAGAACATGTTTGAGCATATGTTAAAGTATATTTGAGCAAGTCTTTGTGAAGACTTGAGAGTAGATTGAGCAAGTTCTTGAGAGGACTTGAAGGTAGATTTGAGCAAGTCTTGGTGAAGACTTGAGAGTAGATTGAGCAAGTTCTTGAGAGGACTTGAAGGTATATTTGAGAAAGTCTTGGTGAAGACTTGAAAGAATATTAAGATCTGAGTTGATTGATTTATTTATTTAAGCTTTGTGTTAAGGCTTGGAGCAGATCTAAGCAAAGTTGATTGATTGATTTGTTCAAGATTTGTGTTAAGGCTTAGGGTAGATCTGAGTAGATTTGATTGGTTATTTGATCAAGATTTGTGTTAAGGCTTGAGGAATATTTGAGATAGAATTTAGTGTATATTTATGAGTAGAGATAGAGCATATTTGTACTAGATTTGGGATATAGTTTGGTGTAGATTTATGAGTATATTTAGAGTATATTTATACTAGACTTGGGATAGATTTTGGTGTAGATTTGAGATAGAGTTGAGAAAAAGCTTTGGAGGTGATAGAGTAAAGAGGATATTAGTCTCTAGTGGATAGAGATCCATTAGCTAGGGTAGTGAGGATAAAGGTCTTCTGTGGAGAGAGATCCATAAACTAGAGTAGTGGGGGAAGAATTTTATAAGAAGATCACTAACTAGAGCAGAGGGAAAAGAGTTCTCCTATGGATAGAGTTCCATGAACCAGAGCAAGGGGAAAGAGTTCTCCTATGGATAGAGATCCACAAACTAGAGCAAGGGGAAAGATTTCTCCTATGGATAGAGTTCCACGAACCAAAGAAAGGGGAAAGAGTTCTCCTATGGAGTGTGATCCGTGAACCAGTTGGGAAGATAGAGTTCTTCTGTGGAGAGAGATCCATGAACCAGTTGAGGAGATAGAGTTCTCCTGGATCAAGTTCCACGAACCATAGAAAAGGGGAAAGAGTTCTCCTGTGGAGAGAGATCCACAAATTAGAGCATAGGGGATTGGTGTCTCCTTTGGACAAAGGTCCATAAACATTGTAATAGGGAATTGATTCCCAAGAAGATTTGTTGAGAAAATTTAGTAGAAATATTTTCTCCGTGGAGTAGCCCACATTGGGTGAACCACGTTAAATTGGTGTCTCTATTGTGTGTGATGATTTGTGCATTGCTTTGATTACTGCTATTGATATTGCCATTGATAATATTGGATAATATTGTTTGGGAAAGAAAAGTGAAAGTTGATCTTATACTGTTCACCCCCCTCTCAGTATAAGCTTGTGTTCTTCAAGAACCACTATAATTATAATTGGTGAAGGAGTATTATTTGGAGAGTGTAAGAAATTAAATAACAAACAAGAGAAAGGATGATGCAGGATAATAAGGTCTCTAGGGAATGAATATATATGAGTAACATCAAGCCTTAGAATATTTAATTTTATGTTCCATCGCATGTGTGAGAATACTCATTTTTATCACAAGAAATCCATGTTTAGGGTCCACAAAATTTGAAACATAAAACATGTTCACATTTTGAATTTGAGAATATATGTGGTTGTTTAGTGTGCACTTTGTTATAGACTTTTTGTATAATTTAGTTACATCTTGAGGTAGAATGTAGATAGAGATTCATCTTTCAAATTCAAAATTCATACTTCATATTTGGCATAATTGAAAACTACCCTTACGATTGACTTTCTCTTGCAGGTCAATTTCATGGTCATAGTGGATGCCAACGCCATTGAGATGCTAGAGAACAATATGACCATAGACATGAAACACTATTGCATATGCTATGGACATAATATCATGGTTATAGTGGATTTCAATGCGATTGAGATTCTAGACGACAATATGACCATAGACATGGAACACGATTGCATATGCTATGGACATGATAAGATGACACTAGAAAAAAACTTCATTGAAATCACACAAACAGTAAGGGATACCTCACCTACAAAATATGAATTCACCGATAATAGCTATAAAAATAAATTTGACTCCATATATCTAATGAGTTTAACTACAAAATCCAAAACAATTTAATTTAATTTTATATTAAAAATATTAATAATAATAAAATAATATATATATTTTTTCCTATTTTATAATTAATAAAATAATTATATGTATATATTAAAACAAACATATGTCTCAAAGGGAACATTATTAATTTAACATGAGTTAACACTCATGAGCAATTCTACTAAGTCAAAAAAAGAAGCAAAACAATTTAAATAGAATGGATCATTTTATTTTAGATCTTTGAGAAAATTATATTCTCACATAAGAGAAACATTAATAAGAATATTTTGGGAAATATTAGGTAGCTCATATTTTCTTCTCTTTTCTATATTGATGTGACGAAAATAACATGGAATAGAAATCCAATCAAGGACAACAACATCCTTTAATTTCTAACCAATTTTTTAAATACTTTTCTTAAACATATGACAAGTTGAGCATCATCTAACTAATCTATCTAGAGTAAGTGACTTGCATCCTAGGAGGAGGTTCTACTAAATAATTCCAAATGATTGGATTGTTTTTACAAGAAAAAAAGTAGAAGATGGAATGTCATTTTACCATGTTTCTCTAATAAATTTAAATATAACGTAAAAAATTGGTTGAATTACAAAGGAGCTCAACAATTTCTCAATAAATGAATTCATGAAGTTCTTGATTTTTTGCTTTTAAAAAAGTAATTGTTAATGTTGTTCTTGACTATTGCATACCAAGGTGCATGACTTGTTTAGGCTCTTATAATTTTATGAGTGAAAGAGACATGTATTTATTTATTGATGTAATAATATACAAGAGAAAGGAATGGCATTTGGAACTATATAACATAACCACCTATAAATATGTATAATTTTTTATCTAATTCACAACATTATCCCATTATTATATCAATGGAGTAGATATAACAATCTAAGCAACTAATAGATGATGAAGTAGGTCACACACAATATTTTATCAAGTAATCAAAATTTCATGGACCAAGACACATGCTATATTTTATGCATGATATTGACATGAACAAGTACACACTCAAATCTTCACCTTACTAAAACAATGAACACGAGTAGGGATAAATACAACTATCCATGGTTTCAAATTAAATATGAATAGTAAGATATACCCTACTTATTTTTAAAGTTACAAATAGGGACACACACATTTGATCATAGGTAATCATAGGTAACTAGTAGGCCTAAGCATTACTAAAGTACTATATCTTGTTAATAGGGACACACACAAGTATTCATAAGTCCAATCCTATTCCAATAAAAATGTTACTCTTCATTGTCCTCTTACAAAAAACCTTCAACATGTGTCATAAAACCACACTATTCACCATTACCTTAAATAGTAACCACTACTTCCTTATTTTATTTTATATTTATTTCTAAGATATCCTTGGTTCATTTAAAAAAATTCTTTACAACTTGATTCTTTTTCTTATAGTAAAATCAAATGAATTCATTCTTCAAAATTTTACTTTTTTTCAATGATGACTAAATCACTTTTAAACTAACATTAATCTTGTTCTTCATATATAAATTTTTTTTATATATAAGCAATTCAATTTTCCTATTTCTATTTTCTTCTTCAATTTAAAAAGACATTATATCTTCCAAATGGGGGTTAATATTATTTAGTGTAAATACAATACTAGCAAAATTGACATGCATATTACTTTAGCATTTTTATTGTCTACTTTGACATTAATTCTAGTAACTTGATTCAATAGAGCGGAAAATTTACTAATGTGTAGGAAAATATTATTGCTTTCAATTATCTCGATTCAAATGAACCTTTTTTTTAATACCTATATTTGCACTTGATGCTTATGACTTGAGAAAACAATTGAACTATACCAAACTTTTTTTAACCCATCAAGAGATATATATGGTGTAGATAAGCTTTAGAGATCCGAAAGCTAATTATGACCACCTTTATTGTCCTTCATAGTCCAATTTTCTACTTCATCAACATCCTACTTTGGTGCATTTTTTTTACAATATCCAACAAATCCTTTTTATTAATACCAATCGGAGCTTGAAATTCTACATACAAAAATCTCACCCTTTGAACTTATCAATAGATATTGTCTTTAACATAAGTCATTATAAATTACCTGTAATTCAAAATAATTTAGAAACATCAAGTTTGCAAAATATTTTCAACAAGTCACAAAATTCATACATCATGGAAAAAAGAAATATAATCTTCAAGTTTACTCAATCCACCATTAGAATATTTATTAAATTTAGAATACAATTTCATAAAATATAGTATTTAATAAAAAATAAATCTCAACTAGTATGAAGATGGGATAAAGGATTTTCATTACTTAAGAAGTAAAATTCCCTTTTACTAGATGATTCTAAAACAAATAATGATACATCACCCTCTATATGATTCACTTCAACCATGTGAAAGTACACATTACAAATATTCAATGTATTTTATCCATAATGTACATGCGATAACCAGTTCCTCCAAATAATTAAGTTGTTTTTTTATTTCAAATTGTCTAATTATGTAAAATATTGTGAAACTTAATCTTCACTATTGATTTTCTTATGATTTGATAGCTTGTATTCATTTCACAATAGGGTTAAATTTTAGGTTTTGTAAAGCATTTTTTCATCAAGAGATATGATGGGTCATTTACCCTTTATATGCCTTCTAAATTAATAACCAAATACACATTGTTGCCTTGATAATGTTGAACCTATTCTACAAAATAAATTTAATAGTTAATACTTCCATCTTGGGAATATTCTTAGAAATTCCTTTACTTCTTCTCTAACTTCACGATAATCGAAAAAAATAGTGTGTTCAAATCACAAAACCTCCTTGATCCATTTTAGCTAATAACTAGAAAATATGTTTACACCATTTTATATTTTTATAAATATTGCTTGCTTGACGGTTCTCTTGGCAATGATATGTCTTTACTTAATTGATTTAGACAAATGGTATTGGTGGAATATAACCCTTCCTTTCTAGATGAACTTTGAACTTATGGATCATAACTTAGATGATCCTTTTGCAAGTCCATGCAAGAAGAATTCACCCTAGATGGTTGATCTTTTCATCACACCATGCATGAAAAGATAAGCATATTTTTAATGCAATGCAATATAGTTATATGTTGACCTTGCCAAATGGTCTTTAAATATTTTATTTTAATATTTCTATTGATGGATTATAGAGAGCCAAAAATACAGAGAAGAAAAATAGTTTTATTTTATTCAAATGCAGTAGAGAATTACTATTATAACAGAGTATTACAGTCACAGAAGAATATTACATAAGTCACAGAAGAGTTGCGCCTTTACAAAATTTCTCAATTCTTGAAATAGAAATTTTTTTTTATCAATCCAGCCCTCCCTGTGCATGCCTTTGCTCTCCTTTTTAAAGGTTCTCAAGTGACACTCCATTTCCAGCTGGTGGCCCTTCGTTTC
Source organism: Wollemia nobilis (assembly GCA_028583015.1). Classification (NCBI taxonomy): domain Eukaryota; kingdom Viridiplantae; phylum Streptophyta; class Pinopsida; order Araucariales; family Araucariaceae; genus Wollemia; species Wollemia nobilis. The sequence continues at coordinate 11,696,592 of JAQPPZ010016436.1, read as the reverse complement.
CTCTTCTAGAACCTTTCGTTTCGCCTCCCCGTGTCACTTCGTCTTTGGCTCGTCTTTCGAGCATGAAAATATGACATGTCACGATATCACGACATTTTTATGCCTTTGGCTCTTTCTCTGTCTTTCATTGTGAAAATGTGACATGTCGCGATATCATGACACTTTTATGTCTTTGGCTCCTTCTCTACCTTTTCATCGTGAAAATGCGACATGTCGCGATATAGCGACACTTTTCTGTCTCTGGCTCCTTCTCTACCTTTTCGTTAGGATATCATGACATGTCGCGATATCACGACATTTTCCTTCCTCACTACCTTCTTATATTCAAGTCGTGATATCGTGACATGTTGCGATATCGCGGCATTTGCCTTCAGACGCCTCCATTTTTCTATTTTGATCATGATTTCACATGTCACGAAATTGCGATAATTTCTTTGGCATCTTCTCCCTCCTGCTGTTGGTCACGATTTCACGACATGTCACAAAATCGTGACATTTTCATCGACATCATCTTTCGGTTGCTTTTGGTCATGATTTCATGACGGTCATGAAATCATGACATTCTCATCGGTATCTTCCCCTGGCTACTCCTGGTCGTGATTTCGTGACGATCGTGACATTCTCATCGGTATCTTCCCCTGGCTGCTCCTAGTCGAAATTTCATGACATGTCATGAAATCATGACATTCTCCTTGGTACCTTCCCCTGGCTGCTCCTGGTCGTGATTTCATGATGGTCACGATTTTGTGACATGTCATGAAATCGTGACATTCTCCTCGATACCTTCCCTTGGCTGCTCCTAGTCATGATTTCACGATGGTCACAATTTCGTGACATGTCACGAAATCGTGTGACATTTTGCCCTGCACCTTCTCTCTCCTGGACGAGTCACAAAAACATGACATGTCGTGATATCGCGACTCTTTTTCGGTCGTGATATCATGACACCCAGGCAAACACTTAGAATTTTTTTTTTTTGATGCAAGATTGCTCTAATGCCACTGGATGCTCCTGCATCAGACATCCAGGGTATATTGAGAAGTGATCCTCACTTCTGAACTATCAGAGGGAGACCTAGGTGGTCAACCTCCATTTTAGACAACCAAGTTACATCTTCTACCGGTCTGCCCTTCCACTTGACCAAATATTCAAAATACTGTCTATTTCTAGTATTTTTGCCTTCTCGAGTGTCCAGTATTTCCTCAATCTCATCTGTGGTTGGAGTAGAAGCTGGACTACTCCACAACTCTATGCTTGGTGTCTCACTACTATCCCCTCATGGTATTTCACTAAATCTAAAATGTTAAAGACAGGTGATATGTTAAGCCCACTTGGCAATTCTACTTCATACACATTGCCTGAATCCCGTTTTGCTAGGATTTTGCATGGTCCAAACTTCTTCATCTTTAGTTTGTTATAGGTTTTAGCAGGAAATATTTATTTTCTCAGATGGACCATCACTTCATCTCCCACTTCGAATTCCTTAAACTACCGCTTCTGGTCTGCTTTCATCTTATATTACGTATTCATTTTAGCAATATGCTTCTTCACTTCTTCATGCAGGTTCTTCAGATGCTCTACAAAATCCTTAGCCTTGACACTACACTTTTCCCTTGTATTCAACTTCCTTAACTCAGAAACATTTCTTGGACTACTTCCATATATTATCTAAAATGGAGATTTGTTGGTACTCCTATTGACAGAATTGTTATATGCAAACTACGCCTATGGCAAAATTAGATCCCATCCTTTGGGCTTATCTCCTATCAAGAACCTCAATAGGTTACCCAAACTTCTGTTTACCACCTCTATTTTCCCATCTATCTATGGGTGGTATGCTAAACTGAATTTTAGATCTGTCTTTAGTTTCTTCCATAGGGTTCTCTAGAAATAACCAACAATCTTGGTATCTCTGTCGAAAACGATACTCTTCGGTAGACCATGCAGTCATACCACCTCTTTGAAAAAAAACCTGTAATATGAACTGCATCATTAGTTTTCTGACAAGGGATAAAATGTGCCATCTTTGAAAACATGTCAACTACCACAAATATGGAATCATTTCCCCTCTGTGTCCTTGGTATACCAAGAACAAAATCCATGCTGACATCTTCCCATGGTTTCTTTGGTATAGGTAACGGCTGATATAATTCGGTGTTCTGTCTCACACCTTTCGCCATCTGATAGACTCTACAGCTCTGCACAAATTTCCACACATCTTGCTATAGTTGCAGCCAATAATAATTCTCTCTCACAAGGGAAATGGTCTTATCTCAACCAAAGTTCCCAGCCAATCCTCCACTGTGTTTTTCTTTGACTAGGTTTTCCCTCATGGAACTTCTTGGAATGCATAACTGGTTTTTTCTGAACAAAATTCCATCTTGGATCAGAAAATCCAACCACTTGGTTCTTTCTAGGGTAACTGGTGCCAAGCAAGCCTTCCAGGATTCTGCAAAATTGAGATCTTCAGGGTACAAACCCTTCAATTCATCAAATCCCAACACTTCCACCTTCATTTTTGTCAGCAAACTTTGCCTTCTACTCAAGGCATCTGCAACTCTGTTGGACTTTCCACTCCTGTGCTTCAACACAAAGGAATAACTCTGCAGAAACTCAACCCACTTCAAGTGCCTCTGGTTTAGTTTTCCCTGGCTATTTATATACTGTAAGGCCTGATGATAAATATATAACACAAACTATTTTGGCAGCAAATAATGTCTCCACTTCTTCAAGGCCTGAACTATAGCATAGAATTCTTGGTCATACACTGAATAATTCTTCCTGGCATCATTGAGTTTCTCACTAAATTAAGCAATAGTCTTGCCTTCTTGAATCAGCACAACTCCTTTGGCACTGCCACTGGCATCACAGTCCACCTAAAATATCTTGTTAAAATCTAGAAGTGGTAAAACAGGTTGCTCAGTGACCTTCTTCTTCAACATATCAAAGCTCTTGTCGACTCCTAGGGTCCACTTAAAGTCTTTCCTATCCCCTCTCATTGTTTTCATAAGGGGTGCACAAATACTGCTAAAATTTATGATGAATTTCCTGTAAAAACTGGCTAGACCATGAAATGATCTCACTTCAAAAGTGCTTCTTGGAGTAGGCCATTCAATGATAGCCCTCACCTTTTCTGGGTCCATTTTTATACCTTCAACTAAGATGACAAATCCCAGGTATACCAACTCATTCTTCACAAAATTACACTTCTTCAAGTTGATCAACAACTGTTCTTCCCTCAGCTTCTCAAAAACCCTCCTGATATGCACCAGGTGCTCTTCCAGGGTTCTGCTGAATATCAAAATGTCATCTAAATAGACAATAATATATTTTCCTAAAAAATCCTTCAGTACTTCATTCATCAACCACATGAATGTGCTTGGTGCATTTGTTAGCCCAAATGGCATGACCAACCACTCATACAAACCTTCTCTGGTTTTGAAAGCATTTTTCCACTCATCTCCTTCTTTGATCCGAATCTGATGGTAGCCACTCTTCAGGTCAATCTTGGTGAATTACTTGGCTCCACTCAAATAGTCCATAATATCATCCATCCTTGGTAATGGAAATATGTATTTTATGGTGATATTATTTATAGCTCGGGAGTCTATACACATCCTCCACTCCCCATCCTTCTTTGGTGCTAGTACTGCAGGTACCGCACATGGACTCAAGATTTCTCGAATCAGTCCCTTTTTCAACAACTCATGGACTTGCCTGCTCAGATCCTCACTTTCCACAAGAGTCATTCTGTGGGCTGCCTTGTTGGGTAAACTAGATCCAGGTACCAAATCAATATGGTGACTGATTTTCCTCATCGGTGGTAAACCCTCAGGCACATTATCTGATATGATGTCTGGAAATTCTTCTAACAGGTGTTTGGCCTCTATTGGAACATCTGTGTACTATTATTTCTTAGTAGTAGGGATTAATGCATAACACATTGAATCCCTCTTCAGACCATCCAAAAATTGTCTTCCATCAACCAGGTAGATTCTGGCACTACTGCACACTTTCTCATCCACTTCCTTTAGTGGCTTCAATTTGTGACGTACTCCATCCTTCGTTATAGAGTATGTATTTGCATTCCCATCATGCACTACACGTCTATCAAATTACCATGGTCTTCCCAACAACAAATGGCAAGCATCCATCGGCAAAACATCACATAGGACCTCATCTTGATAATTCCCAATGTGAAATTTGACCAAGCACTATTCACTAACAAGTGTTCTGTGGTCTTTCTGCAACCACGCAATCTGATATGGATGCAGGTGATTCATCTTTCCCAATTTCAAATTAGTAACCATATATTCTAAAACTAATTTGTCTATGCTACCATTATCAATGATAACATTGCAGATCTTCCCTGCATATTTGCACCTTGTGCAGAACAGACTCTTCCTCTGTTCTGGTTCTTTTTTGTCATTCAACATTGCTCTTCTTGTCATCAACACTTCTCCTTCTTCTACTTCTTTAGAGTGTTCTGAATCTACACCTTTATTTGCCATAGCAGCTCTGGCATGACCCTCAGGTCTCTTGTCCATCCTTTCTTGGTGTTGAGGACACTCGTATGACCGGTGTCCCTCTTCTCCACACTGGAAACAGGTTCCATGGAATACCCCTCTTCCATACCCATGTCCAGGTCTACCTCTTCCTCTTTGGTAGCCATTGTTCTGATCACATGGGTGGTAGGTATTCTCCTTTTTCTGTTCCTAGGGTTTGCTTGTTTTCCTAGTCTTCTTCTAGCCTCTGTAATTTCCTCCACTAGTTCTTCCACCACGATCCCTTCCTCTCTGTTTGCCTTCAAATATTCGGTTCAGTTTCTCTTCAACCTTTAAGGCCAATTGATACGCATCTTCTATGGTGGCTATTTTGATCAAGTTGAGTTCTTCCTGAATGTTCATTCTCAACCCATTGATGTATCTGGCTACTTTCTCCTTATTAGCCCCTAAATGGCCAGTTTTGATGGAGATCTTATAGAATTCTTCTGTGTATTCTTGGACATACTTGCCTGACTGTCTCAAACTTTGCATCCTCCTCAACAGATACAACTCGAAATCTACAGGAATAAATTATCTCTTTAGTTTCTCCACCATTTAGTCCCATCTGGTTATATTTTCTTTTCCATTTTTATTTCTTTCGAGTTGTGCTCCTTTCCACCATAAACTAGCATGGCCTTTCAATTTTGCTTTTGCAAATTTTATCTGGTCTGGATCTGGAACCTCATCATACTCAAAGTATTCCTCCATATCGTTGATCTAGTCAATCAACTCTTCTGGGTTGAGATTCTCGAAATATGTAGAGACATCAAACTTCAGTCTCTTCCTAGCCTGAGATAGAGCTTTCAACAATCTACCTTTAGAAGGATCTAATGCTTCTTCATCATCTGATGGATCCTCAGTTTCCCAGGCTTCCTCGTCACTCTTGTCTTCTCCCTTTGGTTCGGCCCTTTTTCGTAATTCTTCCTGTAGGGCTTGCACTTGCCTCTGCAATGCTCTGAAATCTTCATCCTGCGCCACATTTCTCTCGTGACCATGATTTCTTTTTGGAGGCATACTGCTCACCTCTCTCGTAAATCTCAACTGGTCCTGGTGCAAACTGCCTCATGTTCGACGCTCTATTTACACTACCCAGGCACTTCCATTCTCTCTTCTCATAATCCTTCCACCTATCTTGGTGCAAGCTGCCTCACTTTCAGTGGTCTACTCACACACTCAAGAACTCCTGCTCTGATACCACTTGATAGAGAGCCAAAATTACAGAGAAGAAAAATAGTTTTATTTTATTCAAATGTAGTAGAGAATTACTACTACAACAGAGTATTACAGTCATAGTAGAATATTACATAAGTCGTAGAAGAGTTGCGCCTTTACAGAATTTCTCAATTTTGGAAATACAAAAAAAAAATTATCATTCCAGCCCTCCTTGTGCATGCCTTTGCTCTCATTTTTAAATGTTCTTAGGTGACACTCCATTTTTAGCTGGTGGCCCTTCGTTTCCTCTGCCAAAACCTTTTGTTTCACCTCCCCATGTCGCTTCGTCTTCGGCTCATCTTTCGAGCGCAAAAATATGACATGTCACAATATCGCAACATTTTCTGCCTTTGGCTCTTTCTCTGTCTTTTGTCGTGAAAATGCGACATGTCACGATATCGTGACACTTTGCTGTCTCTGGATCCTTCTCTTCCTTTTCGTCATGAAAATGTGACATGTCGCAATATCGCGACACTTTTCTGTCTCTAGCTCCTTCTCTGCCTTTCCATCGTGATATCGTGACATTTTCCTTCCTCGCTGCCTTTCTTATCTTCAATTCGCGATATCACGACATGTCATGATATCACGACATTTGCCTTTGGACGCCTCCACTTTTCTATTCCGGTCACAATTTCGTGACATGTCACGAAATTGCGATAATTTCTTTGGCATCTTCTCCCTCCTGCTGCTGGTCGCGATTTCGTGACATGTCACGAAATTGCGACATTTTGATCAACATCATCTTTCGGTTGCTTTTGGTCACGATTTCACGATGGTCACGAAATCATGACATTCTCATCGGTATCTTCCCCTGGCTGCTCTTGGTCATGATTTTGCGATTGTCACGAAATCATGACATTCTCATCGGTATCTTCCCCTAGCTGCTCCTGGTCATGATTTCGCGATGGTCATGATTTCACGACATGTCACAAAATCATGACATTCTCCTCGGTACCTTCCCCTAGCTGCTCCTGGTCATGATTTTGCGACGATCGTTATTTCACGACATGTCATGAAATCATGACATTCTCCTTAGTACCTTCCCCTGGCTGCTCTTGGTCACAATTTCACGACGGTCGCGATTTCATGACATGTCATGAAATCGTGACATTTTCACCCCGCACCTTCTCTCTCCTGGCCGAGTCGCGAAAACGCGACATGTCGCGATATCGCAACTCTTTTTTGATCGTGATATCGCGACACCCAGGCAAACACTTAGAATTATTTTTTTTTTTATGCAAGATTGCTCTACTGCCACCGGATGCTCCTACATCAATGGATCTAGTTTTATATTTGATATCATCAAATATAATAGATAAAATATGATATTCATGTTAGATGAAAATTAATAAGATAGATGGCCTAGATAGTACATGATGTCATCTAAATGGAAAATAGTGGGAAATATCTGGTAATTACATTACAAATAAAAATGACATACTTAAACGAGGTGACCCACAACATGCATACAACTTAATAGATTGACTTTTTATGTAAAATACACTCTTTATTATTAGCAAAATATATTTTGGATATATAATAGGTTCTAAAATATCAATAAACTCCACCAGATGACTCCTATTATTTCATTGATAACACTCTTTCTTTATTTTGGTAGCCTCCCTTTAAATGGCCCAACATTTATGAAAATGAATGGCTTGATTTTTTTATCCTTCTACTTCTTCCTTATCTCAAATAAAACATCAAATTAATCACTTTCTGCATAACACAACTTAAAAAACATAAGAAAAATATTAAAATATTGGGTATATTTATTTGATAGCTATCAATACTTGTTAGCTTTTACCCTTAGTATTTCTCATATTCAAATGCAAATTTTCTCTCTCAATTCATATCAATTAGCCTTGTATGGTGTATAGCCTAAGAATCACAATGGCAGAGACTTTGGAAATCTAATCCAGAATCACATTCCCTTTGTTTTCAAATAGATAGATCTTAAGGCTTTAAAAATAGACTCTCCTCTCTATTTTATAAAAAAAAGGTCTAATATGTGAATCCTCTAAGAGATAGGCTTGTGCACCATGCTTCAATAACCATAGTATGGTTGGATAACCATATTTGGGTAAATAATACCTATGTCATATGGTCTATGGTCTTATGGGCATTAAAAACTACTTTACCCTTATTCCTCTTTCTACTTTATGACTATGATCTCATATTTAAATCTTATACTAGTACCACATGCTGCACAAAAGAGACATATTTTTTAAGTGATGCAATATATTTTATACAAGAAAGAAAAAATTTAAAACTATTTAACTTAATAATCTACATTTGACTATTTTTTTTGTCTAATTTACAAAATATTCTATATATCTATGAAATCAAGTCCTTATATCATTCAACATTCAATACTTGTGTTTTGTGAATAATTGACCATATATTGTTTCATGTCCTTTGGAAATTCCCTTACTAGCTGATCATAGTTTATTTCTAATAATTTTAGACAAGGAACACAACTAGAAATTACTAAATTCCAAAAATAAAAATATTATAAAAAAGTAACAAGAGATATTCTGACAAATTTAGAATCTACTAGCAAATGAAAACTATTTATAATTTCATTTTTCAAAATTAGAAAATATTTATCAAACACCCACATCTACTTTTCCTTTAAAGAGAGATGAAGAATAAAAGATATACTAAGTATCTTACAAATTTAGTAAAAGAATAAATTTTCCAACATTGGTTAACCAATTATGCTTAGCTTTTTTGGAACTTACAAAATTATAACATATATAAAACTTGTTTAGCAATAATTCAAATTAATATTAATATATTTTTCAGATCAAGGCAATAACAAGAACACACAAAACTCTCTTAATTAGGAAAATTATGAAATAAAGAGTAAAAGGAAGAGCATGTTATTGACATCCATGTAATGCTAATGTAAGAAATTTTCAACCTTCCTATGTAGTATAAATAGAAATACATTGACATGAGGATAAATAGAAATATATTTATATTTTTATGAACACAAATCAAGGCAATAACAGAAACACACAACACTCTCTTAATTGGGAAAATAATGAAATAAAGAGTAAAAGGAAGAGTATGTTATTGAAATCCATATAATGCTAATGTAAGATTTTTTCAACCTTCCTATGTAGTTTAAATAGAAGGACATAACATGAGGATATATAGAAATATTTTTGTATTTTTAATCAAAACAAATAAAATTACATTATTTTGAACAATTTATTTTAACTATAACTATGTTTTCAACAATGAACTATAAATAAGGTTCGATGTGTAGACCAATTGGTTCATCCAAACCCCATAAGGGGGCGGAGGTAAAAGGTTCAAATCTTGGGCCTCGTCGGACTAAAAGCTTGTCCTTTTCTTGGTGCTTTCAGTGGTGTAAAAGGTTTTAAATTATTGTGGCATGGCGGTTATATGGGAAGGTTGCATGAAGATCTGTGTGGCAGCTTCTAGGACGAACAACACAAAATACTATGGCAGCCATAAAAGCTGGATAACATGCCCAGATTCATGGTGGCTACCAATTCCACCATGTTAAAAAAAGAACAATGAACTATAAATAACATTAATTTTTAATCCATGGACCATGAAAAACTTCTTGTTCCATTCTTATTATTAACTACACTGATGAGGTTCTTCCATGCATACAAATATTATTTAATATATTCTTCATGAATTTTAGCTTTCACAAATTGTGAGACAAGTATTTTATGAATCTTAAAATTTTGTTCTTATAACTCATTATTAACATATTTAATAATGGATTTAGATAACCCACCATTATATTTTTATAATAGTATAAAATATGTTGCATAGTTTATCCATCCTCATCTCATACAAGAGTCACACTTCAAATTTGTTATTTGTATCATGTGGAAGAGGAGTGTATCATGTTCATAATTCACTTCATATACATATATTTTTTTTGTGTTCATGTGTATTTGTGTAAACATATACATGTATATAAATATGTATGTTTATGCTTTTATATCTATAAAAAATTATTGGAAAACAACACTATCAACTATTGCTATAGAAGGACACCTTATGTCAACTAATGTACAAGGTTGTTGTTACTAGATTATTGGTAAATAACTACTTTTGAATAACAATCTGTAATCTCCACTATAAATGAATGCTTATGTGATGATCTAGGGTTTTGATGAAGAGCTACTTCTATATCTTATAACATCAATGGATCCCCCTCAATCATTCAAAGATTCAATTTCTTGTAGTCCATCTTATGATTCAAAAATTGCTATCTTGAATCCAAAAGTTGTTGAGGCTGGGTACTCTTGAAAACTTGTTAAAAAGAGGGTGTATCTGAGGATATTTTAGCATTGGAAGGAGGTTCCTATGGTGGAAATATCCTTGTAGCACACTATTGATCTTTTGATCCATATTATAGAACTATTTATAGTTGGAAATTTCACTAGGGTATGGCCATATTTTACGCACGTAGAGAAATGGGTAGACAAAGAATGGTATGTAGATAGTCAAATTTATACTCGTAACAATAATATGTTGATTAATTAGTTTAGAGTTGCTATGAAGAGAAAGTTTGAAATGATAGATTTGGGCCTAATGAAATACTTTATTGGAAGTAAATTTACCCAATCAGTAGATGGTATCTTCATTTCACAAAGCAAGTGCACCAAATATGTCTTAAAGAGATTCAAAATAGAGAATAGTAAATCAATAAACAAACAAGTTGCAATAGGTCTAAAATTTAGCAAGAAGGATTACAACAACCATGTGGATTCAACCCTCTATAAGGGCTTAGTAGGCAGTCTCATGTATTTGATATCCACTAGACCAAATATGATGTATACAGTGAATTTAATTAGTAGGTTCATGGGACACCGAAGAAAACTTGGAGTGAAAAGGGATTCTAATGTATGTCAATGGGACCAAGGATCATGGAATTTTTTATGTAAGATTAGGCCAAATTGAACTTGTTGGATACATAGATAGATATTATATTGGAAATATTGATGACAAGAAGAGCACTTTTAGATATGCATTCCAACTTAGATTAGGTGTCACAACCCACCTCGTAGGACCCTTGATGAGGAAGACAAATTGATTAAATTTATTGTCTCAATAACTACTCCTTTTGATGCTATAGCTCTACATGGATATGATACAACATTTGATTATGATGTATGTCTATGATGTGTTATGTATTTATGGTCTTGCAAGGATAACCATGTTTGTAGGTGGACAATATTGAGCTATCAATCTGACTACATTTATGATGCACTTAATTGATCAACAAAGAAGCTAAATAATGACAATTCTTGAAATGGTTTAATTAAATTGACTAACCATTTATTATGGTAGGTTGCAATCTAATTTTTTCCTTATTGATGCATTTGAAATGGTTAGATTAAATTGTTAGCCACTACTTTGCATTTAGTTGACAATTTAATATTTATTTAAATATTGTTTTGATTTAATTAAGCAAAGAAATATTTGATTAATAAACTAATTTATTTCAAATAATGGATTCATTAATGTGGTAGACTCTTGAGCCTTTTTATATTTCCCATTCATGTGTGAGGACCCTTTTTAATTTTGAAAAATCAAATTTTTAGAATAGTTTTGAAAAAAAACTACTTTTGGATTAGGAAGTTAGGGAGCTTAGGCTAGAGGGAACTGAGTTGGCAATTTGGGAGGATGAATTTTTGCATGTAGTAACTTAGAAAAAGGTATCCAGGGTGAGTGAGGGAGGTGGATGTGTTGGAAGGAAATCCATTAGGTTTTGAGGGAGGATTTTCAAAGAAAAAGAGGGGGATATACATAGTGTGGAGGGGGGAAAACTGTGGAGGCTTGGAGACCATAAAGGTGTTAGCTTTTGATGCAGCATGTAATGGAAGATAGCAAATAACAAGATGTAAAATAATATAAAATAAAGTAAATATGTGAGATGACTAAAAATATACTATAAATAGAAACTATGGAGATGTTTACAAAGTAGCTATGGAGGAAATGAACACACCATGAATAAAGCTACTGATCAAGAAGGGGCTTTGAGCATATCACACTCCATCACATTACATAACACACTGCTACATCACACCATATTGTTCTACACAACTTCCTACTATTATATCTTCCTCTATGTCTATGGCCCTTTATATAGGAAATAGGTTCCTTGGCCAACACTCTATCTAGCAATGCAAGGGATAGCTTGCACATATACAACTTGCACTTTGACACGTGCATTTATTACATTGCATGAAGTAACTAGATAAATTCCCTCTAAATTAATCTAATATCCTAAGTACGTACCAAGAAAGGTACATTTCCATGATCAAAATGATGTAATATAATCTATTTCTAACACCTCCTGTATTACATTATTTGGATATTGAAGACTTTAGTCTTCAATGTGGGTCTTTTTCTTGTCATTGAGATTCTAAATCTTCTACTCTATTTTCTACAACCTATTCAAGCAAGTTATTAGTGTCTTCATAATATGTCATTCTTTCTAAGAGAGATTTGATTTCATAATAATCTGTCGATTATTCCAGTTCTTAAATTTCTTCTATATTCTGAGCTAGATGTTATTTTTTATTTATTTTTTGATACTCCAATTGAGGATAATTTTTTAGACACTAAAATTATTATTTATGAGGATTTTTATATTGTCATGCCTAAAATTGGTTTTGATTATTTATCTAATTTTATTGATTCTGATTTTTTGGATTGAACCTACAGTACCCGGTGCTATGGCCTTATCTCTTACATATCTAATAATATCTATGGTACCATGTTTTTAATCATTTTGATGAAGAAGTAATGTTTCCATGTTGATTTTCTTTATATGCCAATGCATTATTAGGCATTTCATCTTTAACTGTATTTTTCAATTCATATTCCTATAGAATATTGACTAAGTCATCAAAAAGAAGTATCTTTACTTAGAACTTGTAAAGATGTTACCAACTGTTTATAAATGTCTAGAAGTGCTATCATAGATATTTGAGTAAGAAATTCATCCTTGATTGTTTCCCCTAAGGTAAAAAATTTCCCTTTGATATCTTCTACCTTCCTTAGGAACAATTATATTATTTCTCCATTATTCATTTTTAATGAATGAAGTTGAGTCTGAATACGGATAATAGTTGTCTTATTATGTCCGTAAAATATTTTCTCTAGGCTTGTCCATACATCTGAAGATGTTTTTGCTAAACTGATATATGGTTGTATTTCATTAGTGATAGAAAAGGTTATTATAATTAGAGCCTTTGAATCATTTTCTATGAACTTTTGGATTTCAATATCATTTGTGGTAGGTATTTGGTTTTTTCCTTTGACAATATCCCAAAGTTTTTCATATACCAAGATAGCTTTCACTTTATTCTTCCAGGAAAAATAATTAGGACCCTTGATTAATTGAGATTCTGCTAGGAAGAATTTTTTTGAACCCATTTAAATTCCCTAATATCAATCCTTAGATTTTGTAGAATACCTTATGACTCCCTAGTATGGTATGGATAACATATAGTGCTTTTTTAAATTATAGTTTAATATTTGATTGATTTTGTAAATTTTTGTAAATACCAAAATCAAATATTATTATTCCTTATTGCTCCTATTGAACTAAGCATTTTTCCCAAATTTTAAGAAGGTTATAATGTTGGATATTTTATCTCCTTTTGAGAAGTTTGAGACAATAATTTTACAAATATACAAACTTAAAAAAAACTATGATAAACCTCTATTTTAAATAACTCTTTGGGAATTAATTTGACTGTATCTAATTTCCAATTAATTAATTTTATGTAGTAGCCCTTATGACTTCCCAGTTTTTGAAAAAATTAGAACACAATAATATTTTCAAATATTTGAGATTTATTCTAGTAGAAACCCTTATTACTCCTAGTTTTTATATTTGATAAAATATTCCCTTTGATGTATGGCTTTCAATATAGTTATATTCCTTCAATTTTAACCTTATAACTCCCAATAAAAGAAAGCACATAAGAATGGGAATGAAATTTACTTTTCATCAAGCAATATTCGATGTTGTTTTTAGATTAGTTAGGGTTGTAGTATCTACATAGATGCTTTGAATTATTTGAATTTACCCTCCAATAGAATCACTTGGATCTTAATGTGTTCCAAATATGGAATCATTTAGAATATTCCTATGACCTTTGGTTGCCTTGAATATTAAAGGCTCTATCACCTTCTTGACATGTTGCAACTCGGTCTTGTGTGCATAGACGGAAAATTAATAAATACAAAGACAAAAATTACTTGTTGTCCTTGATCATTGACATATTTAAAATAGAGAAGATTCTTGTCTGAAGTGCCAAGTGGTAGGTCCATTTCCCTTCTAGCGCTTGAAGAGAATTAGATGCCAAATAAATGCTTGTATTAATTCATGTAACATATGAATGTTATTTTCTTTACAAAACATTTTCTCCCAATGGACAAGTGTATCTCATACACTAAATACACTAATCTATTCATGTAACTCCACTATTTAATATGAGAGCTCTCTCAATTTGAGCATTAGGTTTTTCCTCTAGTGACAAGTGTCACTTTCTTCTTTACATGGACGTCATCTCTATCGCTGGTTCAAATAGACCCTTTGGATATCCTTTTAGAGCTAATAATCCTCAAATCTTCTTTTGTTCACCTACACTATTTTCAGCTGGGATATGGAGCAAAAATTTGGAGTCTTTGAGCACCAATTTCAGCCAACGGATGTGGAGTAAGTGACACTCCAATGTGCTTTAATTTTTCCTTTCTTTCTTACTTGTTTACATTCTCCTTTCAAATATGATGTTTCTCTCAAATGAAATTATTTCTCCCTTTGATTTTGCATATTTTCTCTTGTAGGTTCAACCATCCAGGATGTAAGGAGAATGAGCCTTTTGAGTGGCTCCTTGAGCTATGATTGGATTTATTCTAGCATACGACTACTTTTGAATGGATTTTCCAGTGAGTGTAGTGCCTTTGAGGCACATTTAAATTTGTCTTATCTCCCTGTATAAATAGATTAGGATAGTTCAACATAATGTAAAGTAATTTTTATATAAAGTGTCCTTATTGCACCTTATGCACTTTTCTTTTCTAATATGAATTTTTGCTTTTGAGGAAAAAATTTGAGTACAATATAGGGGTTTTGAGAGTGTCTCTTTGATTAGATACCTTATCCTTTTTTATTGGATATTTTATAAATGGATCCAAGCTTGTAACCACATGATAGAAGCTCTCTTTTTGTTGTATTTTTCTGCACTATTTCTTGTGCTTTGAACTTGAGACTCACCAAGTCTCATTCAAGGCTTCCTTTGCTGCTCTTTTGGTGGTTACTTTCTTCTCCAATGCTTGGAGGATTGAGCTGATTTTGTGGCTTCCTCAATCCACTCAAATTTGTAGATATTTTTGCACTAATAGTGTCTTTATACACTTTGAAAAATTCTGTTTTTGTGCCCTTCTAATGAACACAAACAACAATCTTTTTGAGAGCAATATAATAGTGCAAATGAATCCAATAATATTTTACTTTTAATGCACTAAAAATTTCACCTTATCACTCAAATAAACACTAAAAAATAATGCACTTAATCAATTTACTACAGCTAATCAAGAATAATTTAAAATGAATCTTCAAGAATTATTCTATAATTTCTTTATAAGCAAGGTAATAGGAGCTAGTCTTATTTTTATTTCTAAAGTAGATTATAGGTAGTTGATAGATAGTTTGAAATTATTAAATCTAATAAACCCCTAAAGTGCAAATGAACCTTAAAGAATAATTTCTTTTTGTACTTTTTGAAGACTCTAATTCAATTCTAATTTTTGCAACTTTAATCTAATTAAGGTGCTTAAACAATTCTGATAAGTAATCCACTTAATGAATCTACTTGCACCAATAGTTGCTTACCTTTTTCTGAAATCCCTTATTGCCACTTCTATAAAGGATGTGGATATTGGTGTCTAAGATCACCAAGTTTTTACCTTGAGTAAGATCTTGTAGTTCTATGTAGGCTACCTTGAACAACTTCGTCTTCACCAAAATATGGTCTCCAACTGACTTTCATGAGCCTAGGATTTTGGTGACTTGTTATCCTCTTGTAGTCTCATCCTTATACTATAGATTTGAAGAGATATTTGATTCAAAAGTGGTGCCTTCTTGTTGTGAGAGGCAATATCCAAATCTCTTGGATTTGGTAGGCTTCTTCTATCTAAATCTTCCTTCAAGCTTCTTGTCAAATTTTAACTTCGAACAAGATCTTCTTCTCAAGATTCTATATGTCTTGAGGTCTTCTAATATTTGGCACTCCTTGCCAAATTTTTCTTCTTGGGATTATTTTCGGATGACGATAATTTCCCCAAATCGTTCACTATCTCCAATAGTGAATTTCTCCAATGAGTTATCCTTGGAACTCCTTTGATAATTCTTTAGCAAGGCTATCTAAGCCTTTTACTGGATGCTCGTAGAGACCTCTTCAAGGCCTTTGATATTGCAACTTCTTCTGGTCTTTCTTAAGACCTTATCTTCAACCTTTTAATTTTGGAAGTGTTGGTGGTGAGATCTTATCTTGGATATATGATTATGCTACTTCTGTATTCAAGCAAGACTCTCCTATTCTTTCTTCTTCTTCCAAATCTGGAATTTCATCAATGATATCTTCTCCTGATCTCTTTTACTTCAGGTGTTGGATTGATTCTTAAGAAGATACTCTTCCTATCCTTTTTGTAGGAAGCTTTCCCAACTCACTAAATCTCCCTGTTCCTCAAACAAATTATTAGTACTAAAATCTACTTCTGAATTAGATACTATCTTCTAGAGTCTTCTTTAGGATCAAGACTTTTGTGGTCTTTTTTAGTATCAAGGCTTCTATGGCCTTTTTAATTATCTGAATTCTATGGCCTTTTTTTCAAAGGCTTCTATGGCATTTTATTTTGGATCAATGCTTCTATGGAATTTTTTTATTAAGGCTTCTATGGAATTTTCTTCTTGTGAAGTTTCCAATTTAGTAATGGAGATCTCCTATCTCCCAAATTCACCATAATTCTTCTCCAGAAGTCTCTTATGTAATATTTTTCTCTTGCAGTAACTAATATTTGTACTATGAAGGCACTCTGACCTTAGGGTAATGAAGTTGAAATATCCTAGATTTCTATTGTAGGATGTTTCCCAATCATCTGAGAATTAAATTCTTGCAATAAAATAAAATTGAGGTAAATTTCTCTAGTTTGCTTAGATGAGCTTCACTAGTTGATTCATCAAACAAGTGGATCAAATGCTAATCCTAGTATTCATGATTTTTTCCTTGAAACTCTTTGGAAATACTCTAGCCATATGCAATCTCAGTATTCCATAAACTAATTTTTTTTTAGTCCTTACTCGTGGCTCTTCCTAATTCTACCACCTACACTCTTCTGAGTATTTTTGATAGTGACTGGTCCAATGGCACGTCATGTTGACAAAAACTTATGGTCAATGATAATGATGATTTTCCTATTTACCTACCATATCTATGATACCACTGTTATATTTTGATGTAGCATGTAATGGGAGATAGTAATTCACAAGATGTAGAATAATATGAAATAAATTAAATCTATGAGATGACTAAAACTATGCTATAAATAGAAATGATGGAGATGTTTACAAAGTAGCTATGGAGGAAATGAACACTCCATGAATAAATCTACTACTCAAGAATGGGATTTGAGTATATTACAATCCATCACATTACATCACACACTACTACATCATACCACATTATTCTACACTACTTCCTACTCCTATATCTTACTCTATGTATATGGCCCTTTATATAGGAAATAGATTCCTTGGCCAACACTCTATCTAGTTGTGCAAGGGGGACAACTTGCATATATACAACTTGCACTTTGACACTTGTACATTTCTTACATAGCATGAAGTAACTAGATAAATTCCCCCTAAAGTAATCTAATGTCCTAAGTATGTTCCAAGAAAGGTATATTTTACTATAATCTATTTCTAATAGAAGGGAATGCCTTAGAAAAATAACCAAGTGGGCTTAATATTGGTAGAAAATTGAGGTTGGTAGTTTTCTTTTACTTCAGCCTATTTTATTTCAAAGGATTAAAGGGTTATTTTATTTCCTTCAAATATCAGGGCCACCCAATTTTAAGCCTTTAGAAGTCTGAAAAAATATTTTACCCTTGGTTGTTTATGTTGAAATATCCTCTTTCCTTTATCAGTCTAAGACAAACTGAGTTTAGCCATGTCTAAGACTTACATCATTTTTCCCTCTACTTTATAAGAAGAACCTAGTGCTTTTTTTAATCAATGGTTGGGATTTAGATTTTGTCTTACCTCCGCTTGATTTGAAAACTAGTATTATCCCCTTTGTTTGTTATGCTCACCTTTGGAATCACAATTGAAGTGAAGGAATCTATATTTAAAAAAAAAAAGGTTCTCAAAGCTATTATGAGATGGCATTTTAGTGGAGGTGGTTTTTTACATTTAAAAGGATAACATATATTACTTGATGATACCTATTTTATTTGGTTTAGCTAAATGAAACCTTTTATGAAAATAAACCTATGTGTTTTTTAAATATTTTTATATGTACCACCTATGATCTATTAAGGTAGTGCCTTAGGTTTAGTTGTTAAATATCTATTTCTACTTACACTTTTTTAAATAAACTTTGCTTCAATAATGGTTTTCATCCCTACATAATGTGTGTAAATGTGACAGGTGTTGTGTGATCCCTTTATGCACCTGTTGATCCCTCAACATATTTTAGAATCATTAATAAACTTTTTTAGTGATTGTAATAGTGAGAATTTGAGTATAGAGAGTTTCATAAGATCCAATGCATTATTAAAATAAATATTTGTTTTGTTGAGCTCATATCTTGAATTTACAGGGTGACTTTATATGTGGTTATGGAATATTTTATTTCATTGAGTTTAGACACCATAAACATATGTTAGGTGAATATCGAAGGGGCATCGTAACCACAATATAGGAGTTAAAAGAATGACATATATTTTGTGTCATTGGTAGGGACATTAATGTTTAACTTTCTATAGCTTAAAACTATCTCACGTAGATAGATCTAGTGTTGTTTTAGTTCTGGCCATTGAGGTTTCATTTGAAATTATTTTTCTTAGCATCCTTTCCTTTGCCATGCTCAATTTCTACCACGTTGACAATTTTTTGATTTGCTACCACCGCAATTATTTTTTGCTAATCTATAGTTTTAGTAATGTTCAAAATTCAATTTAGTAATCTCCTTATATGTCATGATGTTTTCCTCCTTCATGGTTGTTGCTATGTAAAACTGGGACCATCACCATATAAATTTTCCCATCAATAACAAAAATGGGGATCCATACTATTAATAAATTTGATTACCCTAAGTTTTATTAAGGTTCTTTATTTAATTAATGTGTTTGACACCCTAAAACCACCTAGGCACTACCATCGCACGATAGCACCACGCGTAATGACACTGGCCAAGGGGAGGGCCACTTTGGGCCTCCACTTATTTTTATCCCACATCTACAATGTGGGGGACCGAAGGGGATTTAAAGTGGATGGAACTCCCTTTGAGTGTATACCCACCATGGGAGTGAGCCAGTGCAGATTGAGGATTCTCCCCATGGAAACGTGTGGTGCATTGGCTAGGGTAGATCTTCTACTATTTTATCGAGTTTCATTATTGTTGTTACCTTACCTATTGGGCATTGGCATGGATACCTTTCTCCATTGTTAATTTCTTGGTTGTGTTCATTCCTATGTTAAATAAGGGATCACTAGTGGCCACTTTTGCCAAGATATGGTCTAAAAAACTGTGGTTCCAACTAATATTAAATGAAATACCATTGCCTAGCCGAGATGGACATCCTCACATTGATTTATGAAATGGCAGCCATGTAAAAGTAAATGAATATGATTTATAATTTTTGTGGTCATGCTTGATTTAATGATTTAATGAAATGTATTTTTTTAATTTTGGAAGCAAATTATTGAGTGGATATCTTTTAGTAAAGGGAATGGTCCCCCTTATTTAGGAGTAATTAAGGATTTAATTTTTAATTAATGGACTTGATTTAGTATATGGAATGACCTTTTGTTAAAATGGAATGACCCTTTCTTAGAAGGGAACAAGGGTATTATTTTCTAATTTAGTGGAACCCAAACTTTGCTAGTCCTCTAGATTTAAGAAAAATTATTTAGCCTTTTGGAAGAAAAATATTATTAGATAAATATGGAGGGGGAGATAGGATGGTTGACCAGGCTAATTTTGTGGAAAATTGAATGTTTGTTATGAGGGCAATTTCATGGATAAATTTCTCATACACTATAGTGAAATTTGGGGGAAATTGTATGTTAACCTTAGATCAATTTTATGGAGGAATTTAGCAGGTTTTGGTATCAATTTTGTGGAATAATTGGGAGAATATTTTGATCAATATTGTGGAGATATTGAGTGTTGGATGAAATCAATTTTGTGAAGTATGTTAGTTAGATTTTTGAATTCTAATTTTGGTCATTGGAAGAATTATTTTTTGTGGTAAATCTTAGTTAGATGAAAGGTTATATTTGGATTTTATGAGCTGGAAAATACATTAGTGGATAATGTATTTTACTCATCTTATGGATTGAAACATGTTTGTAGATAATATATTTCATGAGTAAGGAATTACATTAGCAAATAATGTATTTTTTTTGGTTTGATAAGTTGAAACATGTTAGCGGATAATGTGTTTTATTGATTTGTTGCACTGAAAAATGTTAGTGGATAGCATAATTACATGAGGAAAAAATGTACATTAGTAGATAGTGTACTTCTTTTATTTGATAAGTTGAAATATATTAGGAGTAATATATTTCATAGATTTAAGAATACATTAGTAGACAATTTATTTATTATGATTGGATGATAGATAAATTTAAATGACTTGTCTATATTCTGGGATGAAGGATAAATTAAATGTCTCATCTATATTTTGTAAAGGCTAGACTAAATGATTTATCTATGATAGGAAAGATGATTAAATGATTTATCTATGTATTCTACTATGTGTAAACTAGGAAATCAAATGGAATGGAAGGGATTGGGTCTCTTCTTGTTACATGCATAATGATTGTGAATTCATAGTACATGTTTAGTGAAAGACTTCATAAATTTTAGCAATGTTGTAAAGTATTGAAAAATATGTGATATGTATTGGACAATATGAATTATGGGGTTCCTATGCATCATTCTTAGTAAAGAAAAATTATGGAATTCTTCTGTGACATAAGGATTACGGGGTCCTTATGCCTTTGGTAAGGGTGAATTGTGGGGTTCCCTCATAACTTTATAACATGAGTTAAAAGACCTATCCATGTATTTGGACATACGAACTATGGGGTTCCCAAGTACATACTTGATGGATGTATAAATAGGAATTGGGGATTCCTTGTATACAATTGTATGGAAGGCAATTAAATTTAATTAAATGAAAAGCACTTTTTTTAAGGTTGTGTTTATTCCCCAAGAGAGTTCCCATGATATATAATGTGTCGTATGTGTGTGATGACTATTATTATCTCATGATCTTGTTCTTATTGCTTTCTAGAGATAGCTTGCTATGGATGTATTGCTCTAATTTATGAAATATGATTATGGTTATGAATTCATAATGAAATGCATGTGAATGGTTTTTATATGTTTAATCCTTGTAAATCATAATGGCTATGCTCATGGGTTTGACTAGAAGGATTAGTAAATAAATAAAGAGAGATGAACCATCCAAAATATGCTTAGTGCACCTACATAGTTGGACTTACATTGGGTGTAGGGATAAACATACCCTCTTGAAAAACTAAGAGAGATAATTTAGCTCATCGTGGAGATGAGATAGATGGTTTATTTATGTTATGCTTAGTGTACTTTCATAGATGAACTTATGCAAGGTGGGAATATGTGGACCCCTATCAAAGGTTTAAAAACAATTCTCTCTCGATTCAGTTTGGAGTTTTTGGGTTGTTACATCTAGTATAAGAGCTCTAGGTTGCGACAGACTATATTCTTCTATGAAAGATCTCTAGGTGCAATATATTAGAATATTACATGAATAAGCTATAGGATTCTTAGGAATTGATCCTAGGGAGGGTAGCTTTAGTTAGATTTACTTAGATGGAGTGAGTGTGGTCATCATCGTTATCATGAGATTGATAACATATAAGTTCACCTAGGAAATAGTATCTTACATGGAGCAAGAATCACCATAGCCATTATCAAATGAATAAGGGTCCGAATCTCCTCAGAAATACCCCAACAAAAAATATACGAAGGAAAATGCAGGGCCCAAGAAGTGGTTGTCTCTTGCTAAGATTCTTAGAGAAAAAAAAAGTATGTTCTCTCTCTTCAGCCCCTAGTTCTAGTAAATAATAAAATTTCAGCCCCGAAAAGTTCCATGAGCCCTTTTCTTTCAATGGAAGAATTCTCCTTGGTAGGCATGTTTTTAGGAGGTAGGTCGGACATGGAGACTATCAGGGCTTGGGTGATAGGTAAATGACGACTAGTAGGTAGCTTGGAGTTGGTAGCTCTAACTCAAGGGTTCTTCATTATCCGTTTTAACAATATGAAGGATGCTAACCACATTTTAATAAGAGGTCCTTGGTTTTTGGGCAAAAGGATCTTTTTTTTCAGATGATGGGGTGAATATTTTGACCCCAAAAAGCAAAATATTAACATTGACCCTATTTGGGTTTGTCTCCCAAGTCTACCTACCTAGTTCTTCAATGAATATTGGTTGCAAGGCATAGTCGAAACTATAGGGGACCTGATATCCATTGACCATGCGACCTTGTCCATGACTAGGATGACTCATGCATAAATCTATGTAAATGCTAATTTGGATAATGAATTGCCAAGGTTTGTGGATCTAGAGTATGGAGAATACTAAAAAAAATAGTTAGTAGAATATGAGAACAGACTGGAATTCTATGCATAATGTAAAAATCAAGGACATATATACAATCACTGCCCTAACCTGGAAATGAATAGAGAAAAGTAAAAGTAGAGAATGCTAGATAGAGAAAATTTGAGGAGTTTCCCTGGTAGAGGTGATTTCAGTCAGGAAAACTATGTCTACCAAAAAAATAAAATAGAGGGTGCAGGGTCTCAACAAGACAAAGGAAAACAACAGGTTGTTAGCAATCAAAATACTCAAGTAAGTTCCAATACTCTAGTTTCAAATAAATTTTCAATTCTATCCAATATGGGAGTAGGAGGATTATCGAAAGACATGGAAGCCCAAACTCTTCAGGCTAACCTTTCTAACTATCTAGAATCCCCATCCAATTCAAGATCCTCAAACGCTAATGCTGAAATTACTGTAAGCCCCGTGGGCATCACAAAGCCAAATCATATCCCCATCCAATTCAAGATCCTTAAACCCCAATACTGAAAATACTTCAAGCCCAGTGGGCATCCCAAAGCCAAACCCTAATGCTGAATAACTTAGGAAGAAAGTTGAGGCATTGGAAAATAAAAAATCTCATCTCTATAACATCATCACTAGGAGCCAAGTGAATCCTACTGAGGGGCTATCCCACAGACCAGGGGAATATAGGAAAAAAGGAGAATATTTGGATGTAGGGGTGGAGATACATGAAACTCTTTAGACTGAGGAATATGGTAGTCCAGTTTCGCAACAAATTTTCTGCCCCTAGTTTAGTCCTAAACAAACAAGGAGCACCGTGAATTCTCCTATATATTTTGGCAATGAAAAAAGAAGATGGATAATATCAAATGCTGAGCATAAAAAAATTAAAATTGATAATGACATTGCCAATGGAAAATAGAAAACCTTGTTTCAACAGGTTATTCTAGGTTTTGAAGAAAACAAATTAGGAAAACCCCCTCAAGGGAGGGGGAGAGGAAAAAATACCAAACAATATAAATGAAGTTCCTTTCATAGAACATGAGAGGCCTCAATGGCCTGCCCAAACACAGGGAAGTCAATGAAATAATAAATCAAGTGAATCCAACTATTATCATGTTGCAAGAAATAAAAACTGATGAGATTCAGTCAAAAAAAGTAGCAAAAACAATATGGAATCAAGGGGATATGGTTTGCAAATCATCCAGAGGAGTTTCTGGAGGCCTTATGACTTTGTGGGATCCTTGGATAGTAGAAGGCACCATTATTCAAAAAGATGACAGGGTTCTTAGTATTTTATTTAAGAAAATAAACAACAAGTCATGGATCATTTCAAATATTTATGCCTCGACTTCAATTCAAGGGAGAGCCCTACTATGGGAGTACTTAGGCAATCTGAGTGAAATCTTCCATAATGTCTTCTGGATTTTGGCTAGGGATTTTAACACTCCTCTTTACCATTTAGACAAAATGGATAGAAATGGACCACCTATCAGGAGCATGGATGAGTTCAATGACTTTGTGAACTCCAACATATTTATATATGTAAAACTTAGAGGAGTGAATTATGGCTGGAGAAATCGGCGAATAGGGTGTCATCTCATTCAAGAAAGGATTGATAGGTTTTTTCTATCAAAGGAGGCTACAACTTTGTTCGGTGATTCTACCCTCCAAGCCCTTCCTAAAATTGCCTTTGATCATAATCCTATTTTTTTGGAGATCCCTAACTCTCTGTTCTTCAATAAACCTTTCAGATTTCAATCTATGTGGATCAAAAATTCCAGTTTTAGAGATAACTTAATTTAGTGGTGCCAACAACCTGTTAGGGGTAATGCAACTTTTAAACTTGCTGGTAAATTAAATTTTGTTAAGGAAAAGCTTCAAACTTGGAACAAAGAGGTCTTTGGGAGCCTATTTGAAAATAAAAAATAGGTTGTTGAAAGTTTGAAGATAATTGATCAGAGGATTCAACATGGTGATGTTGATGAAACTACTAGGCAGGAGGAATAGATAAAACTAGCAAAGTTTCATAACATTTTGGCCTTTGAGGAAATCTATTGGGGGCAAAAATCAAGGGCTCTTTGGATGAAATATGGATATTCAAATTCCAAGTTTTTTCACATCCCCGCACTTAGAAACAGAAGTAATAACAAGATAATTTTTTTAAAAAAAGTAGATGGTTCTATTACTCAGGACTTAACAGAAATAAGAAATGAGGCAGTAACTTATTTCAATTCTATCCTTGTTCAGGAATCGTAGTGCAATGAGGAGGCCAAATATATTATCTTGCAATACATTCCTAGAATAATAAATGAGGATATGAACCTTAAGCTTCTATCTCCCATTGTTGATGAGGAAATTAAGGAAGCCTTGTTTAGCATGGAGCCAGACAAAGCCCCGAGACCCAATGGATTTCCCCCTCATTTCTATCAAGATTTTTGGGACATCGTAAGTGAGGATGTAATTTCTATTGTTAGAGAATTCCAAGCAAGAAATCATATCCCAAAAGGTCTCAAATCTACTTTTATTTCTCTAATTCCTAAGAAGCAAATCCCTGAATCTATGGCTGACTTTAGGCCAATCAGACTGTGCAATATTTCTTACAAGATCCTAACTAAAGCTATTGCAAATAGAATGAGAGATGTTCTACCCCGCATCATATATCTATTCCAAGGAAGCTCTATCTAGGTTAGGTCAATCTTGGATGGAGTTATCATAGTTCATGAAGCTTTGCACTCTGCGCATAAGGCGAACAGGTCCATTTTTGCCCTCAAGCTTGATATGAAAAAAATATTTGACATGCTAAATTGGAAATTTTTTATTTTTGTCCTCCTTAAGTTTGGTTTTTGCCACCAATGGATTAATTTGATTAAATAATGCATTTCTAAAGCATGTTTCTCAATTCTAGTTAATGGAACAACTATTGGTTACTTTCAAAGTTGTAGAGGAATTTAGTAGGGGAACACTATTAGCCTCATGTTAATCATAATTATGGTAGAAGCTTTAGGAAGAACCATAAAAAATGCTTGCAGTTCAAGGCTAATATCAGGAATCAAGGCAACATCTATCACTAGGGCTTTTTCTCACCAAAAATTTGTCGATGATACCCTTATATTGACTAAGGCATCGATGGTTGAAGCCAAAATAATTAAATACATCCTAAAAATCTATGAGGACGTTGCTGGTTAGAAAGTTAATTTTAATAAAAGAAAGATATATTTCTTGAACATCCGCATTCAGAGGTAAGGAAGAATTACAAAAATTTTAAGGTGTGATATAGCAAATCTCCCCACTTTGTATCTTGGTCTCCCTCTTTTCATTGGTTCTCTGAGAGAGTCAATGTGGGGCAAGGTTATTGAAAGAATTCAAAAAAAACTTATTGGATGGAAATGTCGTCTTCTATATCAAGCAAGAAAGCTGACCCTCACTAAGGCCTCTCTTCAGAGCATTCCTGTCTATTTCCTCTCCATTTTCAAAGCCCCTGTGAAGGTTTTCCAGAAAATTGATGAACTCCAAAAAAAAAATTTATGGACTGGATTAGAGGAGAAAAGAAGGATACACCTTGTAGGATGGACCAAAGTGTTTAGACCCAGGGAAAATGGGGGCTTAGGTCTAAGGAGAATTGCTCATATGAATTTAGATTCACTAGCTAAGCAGGCATGGTGCCTCATTTCAGGTGAAGAAAATGAATGGACAACTATCATCTAACGAAAGTATATTCAAAATATAGAATTTCTAAGTGACTCAGTTCTAATCAGAGGTTCTGATTTTTGGAAAGCAATTCTCAATTGTAATAAATCATAAAAAATGGTTTAAGATGGGTTTTAGGCAATGGTGAGAGGATAAATTGATGGAATGACAGGTGGGCTAAAGACAAAAAATTGATGCAATATCCTAACTTAGCCCGAATTAGAGATATCATGGAAGAACTCATTGGTAGAAAATTATTTGATTATATGGTTGAGGATAGAGGCAGAATGAAGTGGAAATAAATAAGGATTCAGGGATTTCAAGTGAAATCAAATTATCTTTGTAACATTCTCGAACAATAGTTTATCCCCATGAGACCCAAGGAAGATCAAGTGACCTAGGCTCCTACAAAAAATGGGCAGTTCATTGTTAAATCAGCTTACAAGCTTCTACTTGATGATGAGGATTTTGTCCTCCAAAAGGACTTAGTTTGGATAAAAAATTTAATTCCAAAAATTGTAGTATTTTCATGGTTGGTTATCCAAGGAAGAATTCTAACCATTGATAATATGATGCGTAAAGGTATTTGTATCACTAATCATTGTTATTTGTGTAGGGCTAATTGGGATACCATTTATCATATTTTCCTTGAGTGCCCTTTTTCCTTGACTATCCTAAGTGGGGTTTTTTAGGCCTTCAATATTTCTTGGGTTAAACCAACCACCATACTTGATTTGTTCATCCAGTGGCCTTGCCTCTTTTCAAGCCAAATACTTAGATACATGTGGAAAATTTATCTCAATCACTATCTTTGGTAGGTGTGGTTATAAAGGAACCATAGAGTATTTAATGAGTCTATCCATGATCATAAAACTATCATTGCCAAGATCCTATCCTTTACCAACGAGAATGTGAACCTTATCCCTTTTGATAGTCGTAAACCTCATCTACAGGAGACCATGATTGCTCAATATTTAATATTAACCTTGTTATATGAATCTATGCCTAGGGTAGTCAACCCTAGAGAAAATGTTAAGTGGTCCCCACCTCCTACGGTTGGGTTAATCTTAATTTTGATGGAGTGGCTAAGGACAATCCTGGTAGAGTTGGTGTTGGTGGCATTATGTGATATCATAATAGGAATATGATGGTTGCATTTTAAAAATATTTGGGAATAAGGAAGAACAATGAAGCTAAAGCTAGAGCTATGTGGAGAGGCCTTCAAATGACTCAAGACTTATAAGGCAATTTTATTGTAGAAGGAGACTCTATGCATGTTATAAATCTCCTCAATAATTGAAAAACACCTCCTTGGAGGATTAAAACAATTTTTGAAGAGGCTAGGATCCTTTTCTAGGGAAGAAAGGATAGAAAAGCCCAACATGTCTTTCGAGAAGCTAAAAAAGTTGCTGATAAGCTGGCCAATTTGGGTGTCGATGGTGGTAGACTTTTCAAATGGTAACATGGTGTCTCGAGCAAAGTAGAGGAGCTTATTCAACAAGAATGCCAAGAATGATAGTCAAATTTACAAATAGGGAAGGCACTGTAAGTTCGAAGGCCATGAGTATTCTCATATCTTTTTTGAAATAAACTCATAATAAAAATTATTGGAGCTCTCAGTCTTGGTGGATTCTGCTTGGAAACACCACACAGAATAATGGGGGCAATCACATGTTAGATAACATGGCTCCTAGTTGTCTTAGTAATTTGAGGTTGGTTGATAATCATAGGGAAATAAAGAAACAACAATATAAGACTTTGAACCAGATCCACGTGGATCATCAGATAGCCACCACCATAAATATAGCCAATAGGTTCACTTCTCCAAGGCTAATTGGCCAAGACGGGATGTGGTGCCAAAGCATGTCATATATAGAAGAAAGCAATTACTAGAAAATTATTAAGAGTTACTGTCAATACAAAGCTTGTGGGAGTTTTTCAGTACTCTATTGTGTGTCTGCAGATTTTTTTTTCTGCACTATTTTAAGGAAGGGATCTGTGTCTTTTTTCTTGTAATTATGATGCATGTGTGTTTTATCAGGGTATATCAAAAATGTTGTATGTGAAGTTTCTTTTTCATAACAGGCTATGTGCCTTACCAGATGTAATGGCTTTGGCAGCATGTAGATTATATATATATATAGGATACTTAGTAAGGACATGTTCATCAACAACCCTGAGATGATTTTTGTAAAATATTTTGGGTCAACCTGTAAAACTCGATATTAATGCTATAGTATCTTATCTACCAAAAAAATATATAATAAAATAAGTTAGTTTGAAATGACAAGAAACTAAATTTGAGAAACTAAACTCAACTCCTAGATAGATAATAATAATGACAGCTTACGGTGAGGTAAGCCTAATCTATATAATTACTAGGAGGTAATAATTGATCATAACCAAGATAATACCTTGTGGGTATACAAGGTGATGGTGAAAAATAATAATATAAGTTAGATCTTAGGAAGATATTGAGAAAATATTCTCATTAGATTCATAATCATAAGAAATTACAATGCTTTATAGAACTCCAATCAGTTTGAAATATCTACTATTATGGATATCTTACTTGCTCCTACTATGTTTAGAAACACTCTAAACAATTCCCTATATGATCTCACAAAAAAACTGATTTCCTCTCAAATAGTAAATTTGGTGCAACTATATTTAAATTAATTTTAAATATTTAGAACCTATATACTTTAGGTAAGATACTCTAAAGTATGCTCTAGAGTCCAACATTCTCCCCCTTAAAGTTGAGAGGACTGACTAGACAGTCTCTCAACTTTATATACCGAGATTTCATAAATACTTTAGTATTAATTGTCTGCTATGTTGTCTAGAGTTTTGCAATGTTGTAGCTCAATCACTTGTTTCTCCACTATGTCTCGAATGAAGTGATACTTCATGTCAAAGTGCTTTGACCTACTATGGTGGATAGGATTATGTGCTCTCCAATTTCACAGTACAATCTTGTAGGACCACTTTTTTGCTCTCCAATTTCTTCAAAGACTTTTCTCAACCATAAATCTTGAGTACTAGAATTTGTGATTGCTATATACTCAGCCTCAGTAGATGACAATGCTACAACAGTCTAATTTTTATAACTCCATGTAATTAGTCCTAATTCAGTCTAAAACAATTTCCTAAAGTATATTTTTTATCATATATATTGTTGCCCCAATCACTATCACTAAAGCCAACTAATTTTATAGAATTGCATTTGTGGTAATGGATCCCAAATCTAATGTACCCTTTACATATCTCAAAATTTTCTTAGTTGCTTGAAAATGAAGTTCATATGGATCAACCATATACCTTGAAACAAGAGAAACAACATACTAAATATCTGGCCTTGTGTTGGTGAGGAACATTAGACTCCCAACCATGCTCTTATAAGTGGTCATGTCAACTTTTGGTGCTCCATCATATTTGCTTAATTGGATCTCATGATCCATTGGAGTTGTAACAGGTTTGCATTGCTCCATAGCAAATTTCTTGATCATATCTTGAGCATATTTGTGTTGACATATGAATATCCCTTTATTTGTTTGATGTACCTCCATGCCTAGGAAGTAATGCATTAAACCTAGATATTTCATTTAAAATTCTTTCATCATGGAGTGTTTGAACTGCTCATTCATCTTAGCACTACTACAATGAGATTGTATTTACCTTGTTTCATGTAGTAGAGGGTAGGTTCATTTTTGCTCCTAGTGAATCCATACTTTTGAAAGTAGCCATCAATGCATGAGTACCATGCTCTTGGTGCTTTCTTGAGGCCATATAATGCTTTATTTAGTTTGTAGACAAGGTGTTCCTTACCTTGTTATTCAAATCCTTGAGGTTGTTGCACAAAAACCTCTTCATTCAAGTACTTATTATGAAAATCACTCTTTACATCCATGTGCTGAATTTTCCACCCATTGTGGGCAACCAAAGAAAGTATTGATCTGATTGTCTTTTGTCTAGAAACAAAAGCAAAGGTCTCCTTATAGTCAATCTCATAATTTTGAGTGAACCCTTTTTCTACAAGTCTTGCTTTGTGTCTTTCAATGATTCCATCAGCATTGAATTTTGTTTTGTAGACCCATTTGCATCCAACACATTTCTTGCCCTTAGGAAGCTCCAATAGCTCCCAAGTATCATTCCTTTTTATAGAGGTCATTTCCTCTTTCATGGCTTGTTTCCATACATCATGAGAACTTGCTTTTTCATATCTAGATGGCTCTAGCCTACACTAGTAAGCATAATTGAATACATATCCCTTAGGCTCTTGGGAGTCATCATCACCATACATATGCAGATTTTCAAGTCTTTTCAAAAATGCATTCATTTCACTAGCTTGACTTCTAGAGTATATTTTTTGGAAATTCTTATCCAAAATTTGAAAATATGAATGGTGCTCAAGTGTTATTTTACCTCTATATGGAGAATCAATATCCATAGGTGAAGAAATTATTGTTATTTGTGGAGAATGACTTGGAGTAGAATATGTTGTACTTGAATTAGTACTCATACTTGGGCTTGGAGGACTTCCTTTGTTGTTTTTGGGTTGTACTTGCTACACTTGCTACACTTGAGAGGAACTTGCATCATGAGATCCATCATCAAAAAAAAGTTTTTGATGACCCCATTCTCCCCCTTCATCAAAAATTACATCCTTGGAGAGTACAATTTTATGTGTTTTGGGATTGTAGAGCCTATATGCTTTGGAAGACTCACAATATCCAACAAAAATACATGCTTGACTTTTGGAGTCAAGTTTCTTTCTTTGCTCATCAGAAATGTGGGCATATGCAAGATAACAAAAAACCTTAATGTGTTTTACATTTGTCTTTTTGCCATAGCATCCTTCATAAGGAGTAATACCATCTAAACTAGAATTAGTACTCCTATTCAAAATGTAAACACTAGTTCTAACAACATCAACCCAATACATGTTACTTAGATGCTTAGTTTGCAACATTGATCTAGCCATTTCTACTATAGTGTGATTCTTTCTTTCAGACACACCATTTTGTTGTGGGGTGTAGGCAGTTGTGAATTGCATTTTTATTCCACAATATTTTAGAAATGCATTTGAAGAATACTCTTCTCCTCTATCAGTCCTGAGACTTTTCACAAAAAATCACTTTGATTCTCTACATTATTTTTGAAATCTATGAAACAATCAAAAGCTTCATCTTTAGTTTTCAAAAAATAAATCCAACACATCCTAGAGAAATCATTAATGAAAGTGAGAAAGTAAGAGTTATTACCAATGCTTTTGGTTTGCATTGGACCACAAATTTTTGAATTCACCAATTATAGTGTATGGCTTGCTCTCCATGTTTATCCCTTTGGAAACTTTGATCTTGAGTGCTTTCCCAAAGCACATCCTTCACACACCTCCTTGTGTTCTTAAAATCTTGGAATTCCACTTACCATAGCTTGAGAAGTCAACAACTTCAAGATTGCAAAATTAAGATGACCAAATCTCAAGTGCCAAAGCAAACTTGGATTAGCAATAGCTACTCTAACAAGTTGAGCACCTCCTTGTTCCCCAAACTTAAGAGGAAACAACCTATTATTTGTCATATGTACTTGTGTAATAACTCTATTACAATTGTTTTTATCAAAAATGACACATTTTCCTTCATAAAAAACAAGCCTATAGTTCTTCTCCATCATTTTTCCAAACACTAAGAAAATTATGTTGGAGTTTGGGTTGTAATAGATGTCATTTACCTACTTGGTACCTTATTTTGTTGGAACCTCCATGGATCCAATACCTTCAACTTGTAGTGCCTTGTCATCTCCCAATTTGATCTTTTATTTATAGGAGGAATTCATTGTAGCAAAGAGATCCTCTTTGCAATTCATGTGATTGGGACAACCAGTATCCAAAATCCAAGTTTCATTAAGATTTTGATATGATTTTCCATAGGTGAGGAACAGATTTGAAGAAACTCCTTCCTCTTATCCATAGTTTCCATATTGACCTCTCTCATATTGAGAAGTATTGGACCAACAATATCTAGCAAAGTGACCAACCTTGCCACAATTGTAACAAGATTTCTTTGATTTCTTCTTGATTTTTGATGTCTTCTTCACCACTACATCAGTTTTGATGTCTTCTCCAAGGGTTTGTATTTTTTTTTACAATGGCTTTCACTCTCACACAATAATATCCCACTCTTTCATCATCTTGAATCTTGAGATTCTCAAAATATCTCTTCAAGGTTTGAAGCTTCACTTGCTTCACTTGATTTCTCCCTTGATAGCTATCTCTCAAGGTTGTTCATGCTTCTAGGGCTGTTGAAAAAGAAGAAATCCTTGGAAAGATGTTTTTCTCCAAAGTTGCTTGGAGATGGTAGAGAGCAAATGAGTTTTTCTTTTGGGCATCCTTTTTATTGGTTCTATCAGCTATACTCAAGGTGGTCCAATATACAGGTTCATTTTAGCCTTCTACAATATCCCATAACCCCTTGCCTATGAGTAAGGTCCTCATTTTGAATGACCAATACTCATAATATAACCCATTAAATTTAGGAATGGGAAGATTGTTATTGGCAACCATTGATGCTAATAAAAAAAACTTTAGAATAATTTATACTTCTAATACAAGTTTTTTGCAATAAATAATAGAATAATATCTTGTTTTACTCAATTGAATCAACCTGTTAAGTCAAATCTTAGACTTAACCTCTAATTGCAAAAATACATGCTTCTTTTTATTTACCAAAGTCTCAAGCACCAAATTTATCATAAATCGACCAATACTGATTAAACCAAATTGAAATTTTTCCTGTAGACTTCGGATATACGTGTAGCACCTTAAAATTGGTGCAGTTAAACCTTAGTAAAAATATAAAAATTTGAATTTTAACCCAAACCGCCAGTTAACTGCCCATCACCCGCTCTCCTTGTTTTTCGTGCCATTTTTAGGATTTGTTTTGATCGTTGGACAATATTGTCGATGATCAGACGAAATTGTCTCAGATTTGACGAATTCCTCTAGAACAGAACGTCCAGACGATTTCATCCCAAAACCAAATTTTCATAATTAGCTTCTGTTCAACAGCTTCTCTAACTTGGGAAAAAAGTGTGTCTGCACAGTTAGAGTCTCCCCCGTTGGAGATCTCCCAAATTGGGATTATCTCCAACCTCCTAACATATCCCTAATCCTATATAAACTGGTATTTTTCTCAGTTTATCCCCATGAACCCCCTGGATGACTAATTTCTTTGCAAATTTAACTTTTTGTGCATTAGAACACCTTCACACCTTCATTTGCATTGCGTATTTCAAGTTATCTTGCAGGGATTTTACTATTTTTTAGTTGGAGCAAGCTCGGATCATCACAGGCAATTCCAGATGATTTCGGATGATCCTGTCATAGATTGGCAATGATCTCATACAATTAGAGGTGATCTCGACTGTAGTCCAAATTGGGGGCAATCAGAACCTAGAGTTTGTATTTCTTTATCTTCTCTCTTCATTTATTTATGCATTAACTTGGTTTATTATATTCCTCCATCCTAGAGTTCAACTCATTTAGCATAGATGCATGATAAAGTTTAAAAAAATTATTAAACTAATGCATTTATTTTAATTACTATTTGGATCTATCATTTAGGCAAATTTACTGTCATTTCTATCATTTATCTTTGCTTTTACAGTTGCATTTTTGGTTTTTGGTATCTGTTTCTATGACTACAGGTTTTTGACAAATTTGTTTGACAAATTTGTCAGATCGATGATGATCTCATATGATCTCATATGACCGAATGATATTTGAGATGATTCTGTGCAATTTCAGATGATTACGTACGATTTGAGATGATTTGGACTTCTAAAAACCTCAAAATCTTCATCATACATCCAAAATCAGGTATATTCTATCTTATTTAGCATACTCTCTGTGTTTAGCATTTATTCATGTTTTCTATATTCATATAAATCAGCATTGGCATATAGAATAACTTAGATTAATCCTGGACAAACCTAGGAATTGAATGATTAAAGTATAAAATGAACACATCAAACCTACTCTCAACCTAGGTGTGGAAACTGCCACTCAAAATTTTCCTAGTGAACCCACCATATGTCAAAAATTCACCCTTATACCCCTCCCCTGAGAGGTACGACCTTCAAAGGGCCTCTCAGTCCGAGGTATTGTCCCATCCTTCTCGCATCCCCCTTTTGGGCATGGATCCTATATCCTGAAGGTAAGGATGCAAAAAATTTGGAGCGATACATTTTGGTGAACCCGAAGTGAAAATCAAAACCTTTTTGTTATGAACTTGCAACTGGAAATATGAATTGAATGCAGAAAAGAATCGTTGTTTGAATAGAATCGTAGTTTGTATTGAAAGGCAGAAACCCACAATATAATAAATTATTGTTCTTGGATGATCTTTGGAGCATACTCCTTGTCCTATTTACATATTATCTAAAAGGTGTGAATGGTGAAGGGATGTGTCCCTTTATAATACAATATAATATATAATATGATTAAGAGTTACGTTAGGAGGGTCCTAACATGCCACCCTCCTTTGAAAAATCTTTGTCCTCAAATCTGGAATTGCAAAAGTTGTTGTTGAATCTGGTGGAGCATCTCCTATGTAGCATCCTCTGGAGGTAGACCTTTCCATTGAATCAATACCTCAGTGATGGTGTGGTTATGGAGGCGGTGCATACGTCGGTCTAGGATAGCTTCTAGTTCAACCAAAAGAACTCCATTATCTAAAAATTCTGGAAGTTGAGTTTGCGTAACGATGTTAGTGCCTATTACGGCTTTAAGACAAGAAACATGAAATGTCGGATGGGTTTTGGAAGATTCTGGTAATTCAAGTTTATATGCAACAGGTCCAATACGCTATAGAATTTTATAAGGGCCATAAAATTTTGGTGCTAATTTTTGTGACCCTTTTATTTTCAATGAAGTTTGACGATATGGTTGGAGGCGGAGAAATACCATATCCCCTTCTTGAAAAACCCTTTCAGTTCGATGTTGGTCCGCTTGTTGCTTCATGCAGTGTTGAGCGATATGTAGATTTTCCTTCAGAGTGCGAATGATATTGTCTCGAGTGACCAACTCCATCTCTACAACTAGTACTTTTGTACTTCCTGGAAGAAAGAGGTTAGAGATGGGGGTGATTGGCCATATAATGCTTCGAAAGGGGTCATTTTTATGGTTGTGTGATATGTGGTATTATACCACCATTCAGCTAGTGGAAGCCATTTAACCCAGTGAAGGGGTTTGGTGGAAATAAAGCATCGAAGATAGGTTTCTAAGCACTTATTGACAATTTTAGTTTGACCATCTGTTTGTGGGTGGTAAGCGGAGCTCATCCGAAGTTGCGTACCTTGGAGTTTAAATAATTCCTTCTAAAAATTACTAGTGAAAGTGGGATCATGATCACTAACGATAGTAGAAGGCATGCCATGTAATTTAAAAATATTTTCAAGGAAGATTTGAGCAATAGTGCTAGCGATATAGGGGTGAGCTACTGGAAAAAAATGGCGTATTTAGATAAATGATCTACTACCACTAGGATCATCGTTTTTCCTACGGATTTTGGAAGACCTTCAATGAAATCCATTGAAATATCCTCCCATGTCCTAGTTGGTATGGGTAGAGGTTGAAGAAGGCCCGGTGTTGCTACTGTTTCACCTTTATTTCTTTGGCATGTTTCACATTCATTGACGAACTTCTTGATATCATTTTTCATCCCTTCGCCAATAAAATTATTTAGTCACTCTTTTATAGGTTTTTAGGAATCTAGAGTGGCCTGCAGTAGGTGTAGCGTGTAGCTCATGTAGAAGCTTTGGACGATAAACCGATGTAGGTGAGAGGACTAGACGTTCTTTGTAATGGAGCATGTTACCTTGCCAAGAGTAGTGGGGTTTACTCATGGGATTTTGTTGTAGTTGTTGAATTATGGTGTGTATAGTAGGGTCCGCATACCAGTCATCCTTGACTTGTTCGATCCATGTAGGGATGGGGCAGGAAAAAGCATGTAATTGTGAAGTTTCTTCAAACTTTTTGGAAAGTGCATCCGCAACCATGTTATCTTTCCCTTTTTTGTAGATGATTTCATAATCATAGCCTAATAGTTTTGTTACACACTTTTGTTGTTCTGGAGTGGTTATCCGTTGTTCAAGAAGGTATTTTAGGCTATGGTGGTCGGTGCGGATAATGAAATGTTTTCCAATAAGGTATGGTCTCCAATGTTGGATAACATGGACCATAGCTAACATTTCTTTTTCATAAGTGGAACGTAATAAATTCTTTTTGGAAAATGCTTTACTAGTAAAGGCTAAGGGCTTCTCATTTTGCATGAGCACCGCTCCCATTCCCAATCTGGAAGCGTTGCTTTCAATAATGAATGGTTGGGAAAAATCTAGCATAGCTAGGACGAGGGTGGTACACATGGTGTTTTTCAAAGTCATGAAAGCTTCATTCACTTTTGGAGACCATATGAAGGCATTCTTTTTAAGTAGGTATTTTAAGGGTGCTGCTATTTTCCCATAATATTTAACAAATTTGCGATAATAGCCCGTTAATCCTAAGAACCCACACAACCCTTTTAGAGTTTTTGGAATTTGTCAATTTTCCACATATTCAATTTTTTGGGGGTCTACTTTAACTCCTTCCTTGGAGACAATATGTCCAAGATATTCAATTTCATGTTTCCCAAAGGAACACTTTGATCGCTTTGCGTATAATTGTTTTTCTTCCAATATTTTGAGTGCTTGCGCTATATGTTTAAGTGCTCTTCCCATGTCTTGTTGTAAATCAAAATATCGTCAAAGAAAACTAAAATAAATTTTCGAAGGAAGGGAGAAAATACTTTATTCATAAGACTTTGAAATGTTGATGGAGTGTTGGTGAGGCCAAAAGGCATCACCAAGAATTCATAATGTCCCTCGTGGGTGCGAAAAAAAGTTTTGGGTATATCGCTTTCCTTAACTCGAATTTGGTGGTAACCTGATCGTAAATCGAGTTTAGAAAAATATGCGTCTCCATTTAGTTCATCGAGTAGTTCATCAATGATTAGAATAGGAAATTTGTCTTTAATCGTTATTTTGTTGAGAGCGCAAAAATCCACGCATAGGCGCCATGATCCATCCTTTTTTCTTACTAGTATGACTGGCGAAGAGTAGGGACTTCTACTAGGTCGAATGACCCTTGCCCTTAGTAGGTCTTGTACTAATTTTTCTATTTTCGTATTTTGTAAGTATGGATATCGGTAAGGTCTAATATTTGGAGGTTGGTGTCCCAAAAGTAATTGAATAGCATGATCATGGCTTCGTTGTGGAGGTAATCCCTCTGGTTATTTGAATATTTTATCATGTTTCTCTAGGAGTTCTATTAATTCGGGTGCCTCTGGTTGCTCTTCGATGGTGTTTTGCAAGGAAAATAGTTGGGCAACCATGCCTCTTCCTCATTTTCAAAGAATATTTTCCATTCTATGGGAACTTACGATTTGTGTGGGACCTATTTTTAAACCTTGAATTGTGTATGTTTGGTTGTTTTGTATAAATTGCATCCATAACTCTTCAAAGTCCCATTGAATTTTGTCGAGCGTTCGTAGCCATTGTACTCCCAAAAAAATATCACATCCTCCTAATGGTAGTACATACATATCTGCTTTCATGTTATATTCCCCCATCGTGAGTTTGATATTCCTACATTTGCCTTTACATGTAATTTTTCCTCCATTGCCAATCATGACTTCGAAGTTATTGCAGGGATATATAAAGCAATTAGCTTGTTTGGCCAAAATGGGGTCTATAAAATTGTGAGTGCTACCAAAGTCTAAGAGCACAATAGGTTTTTGTTTCTTAAAATACCCTTTTACCTTCATTGTTTGTGGAATTGAGTATCCTGCTAATGCGTTAAAGGATATTTTTGTTTTATCTTCTTGGTTTTCTTTTGCAACCTCAGTTATTACTTCCACTTCTATGTCATCCTCCTCTTTGGGAGTGCAATCAACTGTGTCCAAAATATATAATTTTGGTGAGATGCATTTGTGGTTGGGGGTAAACTTTTTATCGCAGTGGAAACATAGGCCCTTTTCTCGTCTTTCTTTTAGCTCTTCTTGGCTAATTCGTTTAATTGGCATGACCTTATTCAGTTTTTGGTTGGTGTAGGTATTTGGTGTTTTTCCTGAAAAAACTCTTCCTATTCACCTTTGGTTATTGTTCTTCTCTTCTATCATTTGTGCTAATGCCACTGCATGCATCATATCAATAGGATTTTGTATTTGTACCTCCATCCTAATGTCTTCTTTTAGGCCACTAATGAAACAACTTTGGAATAATGATGCATCTAGTCCTATTGTAAGGTTCGCAAATTTCTCAAATTGTGCTTGGTATTCCCTTACGGTGGAGGTTTGCCACAGTTTAGTGAGGGCTCCTGTGAAGTCTTCAAATTTAGTGGAGCCAAATCGCAACATTAAGTTTTTTGTGAATTCGATCCATGTGGGTGGACCTTTTGTTTTCTCATACCATTGATACCACTAGGTAGCAATTTGTTCCAAGTGAAATGATGCGATACAAAATTTCTGAATCTCCAGAATTTGATATAAAGCAAAATATTGGTCTGCCCTATATATCCAATTTGTGGGGTCACCTCCATCAAATTTTGGAAAATCTAGTTTTGTGGTACGGGGAAGGATTGATGTATGTGGTCCCCCTATTAATGTTTGTTGTGGTGGCATAGTGTTATGTTGTCCATTTTGCATGAGCAACAAATTTTGTTGTACTAAGTCCATGGAATGGGTTGTAGCATCCAATTTGGTGGATATATCTGTATTCGAGTTGGTGATGTTTATGGTTAGGTATGCTATTTTGGTAGCGATTTTATCTTCTAAATTGTCCTTCCAAAATGCCATTCCTTGCATCATGTCTCTCATTTCCTTGGAAAACTGCAAGAGTTCTTTCGTAATTTCTTTTGAAACCTCCTTCGCAATCTCCTTCGTTGTGTCTTGAGATTGTCTTCCCTCAGCAATTTAGGGTGTGGTTGGTTTATAAGTGAGTTGAATATACAGAAATTAGTTTTGTCAAAAAAATTCTCTATCTCCACCATGTTTAATTTTACGTACTTGCTGCTCTTTGTTCACACCGAATGATATTTTCCTCGCTTGTACTCGCTATTGGGGTTTTTTAACTGCGGTAATGCGTGATGCTATCCAAAAATTCTGTATGCTACCTTTGCTGGTGACTATGTCCTACTGTGTAATAGTTTCGTCAGTAATGGTTAGAATGTGTGCTCAAAAGAAAACGTTACCGAGTAATGGCCTGTCAGTAACTAAAGCGGGGTGGGGAAAAAAAATTTAGGTCTTTTTGATCCAGTTGTTATGAACCTGCAACTTGAAATATGAATTGAATGCAGAAAATAATTGTTGTTTGAATAGAACACAATTTGTATTGAAAGGCAGAAACCCACAATATAATAAATTAATGTTCTTGGATGATCTTTGGAGCATCCTCCTTGTCCTATTTACATCTTATCTAAAAGGTGTGAATGGTGAAGGGATGTGTCCCTTTATAATACAATATAATATATAATATGATTAAGAGTTACGTTAGGAGGGTCCTAACACTTTTGAAAACAATCCAAAAACAAAAAAAAACAAAACATAAATGCATTTAGAATCATCAGAAAAACAAGTAAGATTGCATATCATATTTAGATGGTAGATTATAATAAAAGACGATTTGTCACCATTAATGTTGAGAATCAATTAGTAGCTATAGAGATTACTTCTTTGCTTAGAGTATCTCAAACATATAGAGTCCCACCTTTATGGGATGAAATTAATAGGAGATTGAATCTTATTTCATCTAGATCAACCGAACTTAGGCAAATCAAGAGGTTTGTCCTAGATAGAATCCTGGATCCTGATCAAGTGAACTTGTAACATGAACTTCAGAGAGCTTGCCATAGGTGGTTAGTTGATAAAAGAGCACTTGTGTCTTCTGAGTTGTACACCTTTGAGGAATACCTCGATAATGCAGTTGTAGTACATAAATTTATGTCTTGTATAGAGGATCAAGAGGTCATTCTTATGGATATAAAGATATGGAATAGATTTCCTAGAGCTATTTTATATCGAGAGTATTGCCATGAGATCTATTTTTACAAGTCAGAGTAAAAGGTAGATAACATCACCATAGCACACTTTGTCAAATTCCTGAAAAATCATTTCCAATTTGAAGAGGAGCATTTCATGACTCCTAATGAACTTGATCCCATAAATGACATCTATAAACTATTTATAGAAAACTAAGCCATTCTTTTATTATTATTATTTCTTGCATTTATTATGTTGTTTGTTCTATTTATAATATTATCATAAAAATAAAAACAAAACAAAATATAACAAAAATCAAAACATTTTCTTTTAAATATTATAGTAGGTATATAATTAAAATATATACCTCCCAAATTTGTTGCAAATATATATATATATATATATATATATATATTCAATATATATTTTCTAAAATCCAAATTTAAGCATAATGACTAGACTCAGGAATGGAAAATAGACTGAAGTAGAAGAATATTGGTTAGGAAAACCAATAAATAAACCAGATGTCCTTCCTAAAGACCCAATTCAGGAAGAAGGAACCCTAGACCAACAAGAAGAAGAATTTTTTGAAGGAAATGAACAAAGATGAAGGATATTCATCCCCTAAAATGTCTCCAAAAGGAGCTGTTACTTTTGAGAACATGGAACATTTCTAGAAGTTCTTTAATACTAATATTGGTGCCCTTAATAGGGCAGTCCATATGGACAAGGATCAAATTAGTGACACTCAAGAAACCCTAGAAGAAATATATCACACACGCACTAATCCCTTGTCCTTCATTGATCAATAAAGTGATCAAGCTAGACCATCCAATTTGGATATGGCCGCTATAATCCAGAACATGCAACAACAACAGGTTACCCAACCATCTAGAGTGCCTGTTACCAAGCCTAGGGTTATTCCCACATAAAATAAATCGTCATTCACTGCTCTATTTTGCCAAGTTATTGATCAACATACCTCAAATCAACAAAAGCCTAAAACAAAACCAAACACCAATTTCCAACAATCTAGGATACAACATAATGCTACAACAAATCTTCTTCATAATACTCTTCCTACCAAATATTTGCATAACAACAATATAGCATCTAATCCTTACATCACGCCATCATATGCTCACAAATCCCATACTCATGTACCACTGAAACAATATGGTGGACAAACTAGTAATTTGGAATCCATGGTGAAATAGTTAGTCTCCTGCATGGACCAGATAGATCCCTACCGTCCCTCGTACAATTATCGAGAGATGTGTAGTCAGCTTCTAGATCCTATAGTTGTAGCACAACCATATCCTAAACACTATCCTATGCCTGTCCTACCTATATATAAAGGAACGAAAGATACCATTGAGCATATTCGTATGTTTAGGATAGCATGTCATGATATATCACATGATGATTTGTTATTACTAAAAATTTTCCCAAAACATTTAGGAGGAATGGCAT
This sequence comes from Wollemia nobilis, assembly GCA_028583015.1. Classification (NCBI taxonomy): domain Eukaryota; kingdom Viridiplantae; phylum Streptophyta; class Pinopsida; order Araucariales; family Araucariaceae; genus Wollemia; species Wollemia nobilis. Next base: position 11,654,690 of record JAQPPZ010016436.1, on the reverse strand, counting down.
TAGAGTGGTATTATCAATTACCCACTCATTCTTTGAGGAATTTCGAAGAGACAACCGAGTATTTTGTGCATCAATTTAGTGCCTACATTGAAAGGCATGTAACCATTAAAGATTTGTACAACCTAAAACAAGACAAAGATGAATGTTTTGCTGATTTCCTAGCTCGATGGAGATAGTTGATAGGAAAATTGCACTTTGTGTTACCTTATCGGGAAATGCTGGATATTTTTATCAATAATTTACAAGAACAACTATCCTATGAATTATAAACTGCTACTTTGACCACCTTCGATCAAGCTATATATTTAGCTCGAAGAGTGGAAGATGCCCTCATTAGGAGAGGTCAGCTTAAAAAGAAAGATGATGAGAAAACATCTAGAAATCAATATAAAAATAAACAAGTTGTGGGTGATGGAGTCACTGATAGTAGAAATATTTTTACTACTAATGTTGTGAATACAATGGAGAAGTTTATACTGAAACCTCCTGATAGACCACCTCGAGAATTTACTAGGTTAAATCAACCTCTATCAACCATTCTCCCATAATTATTAGAACAAGGTTTGATCCAATTACCAAATATTCGAGAACCTGATCCAACTATACCCGGATATAGAGTTGATTTACACTGTGATTTCCATAGAGGACCTTGAAGAACACAAGCTTATACTGAGAGGGGGGATGAACAATATAAGACCTATTTTTACTTTTTCCTTTATACTTCAAAATAGTAAAGCAATATACCCAAAGAAATATCAAAACAATGCACAATATCATCCACAAAGTGACACCAATTTTAACGTGGTTCACCTAGAATGCCTAGGCTACGTCCACAAAAATTTTCTCTAAAAGTTATCTCAAAGTTCTTTGGGAAACCTTCCCAATTACAATGTTTATGAGCCTCGGCCCAAAGGAGATACCTTCCCCCAATCTGAATTTATGAGCCTCTGCTCAAAGGAGATACCTTCCCCCAATCAAAATTTATGAGCCTCTGCTCAAAGGAGATACCCTCCCCTCTGCTCCTGGAAATGATCCCTCAGAAGATCAACTGCCTCTACCTCTTGCCAGCACGTGGAACTCCTTTCCACCGAAGACCTCCTGTCCTCAATGCTTAGCCTAAGAGACCTCTGCCTTCTATGATCACGTCCATAGTAGCTCAACAACCTGTACCAAACACAGTTAGTCATTCTAGTACAAGTCTTCCTCTATCTATTAGATCTTTCCAACTCTTGAACAAATCAATCCTCTACACACAAGCCTTCTCAAAGACTTGCCAAATCTGTCCTCAGGTTCTTCTCAAAGAACCAATGCTCCTCTATCCTCAAGTTCTTTGATAGAACTCTCAAAAACTAGCTCACAAGTCCTCTACTAGGACCTGTCCAAATCTGCTCACAAGTCCCCACCGAAACCTGTCCAAAAACTGCTCACAAGTCCCCACCGGAACCTGTCCAAAACCTACTCACAAGTCCCCATCGGAACCTGTCCAAAAACTGCTCACAAGTCCCCACCGTAACCTGTCCAAAACCTGCTCACAAGTCCCCATCGGAACCTGTCCAAAACCTCAGCAAGCTCACCAAGAAAAACTTGCTTAGCATGAACCCACAAAGAGAATTGTTAGAGACCAAATGTGATTCATCAACCTCATAGAAGCATAAAGAGAATTGTTAGAGACTCAATATGTTCTATACTTAACTCCCAATCTCAATCTCAAATCTCATAGAAACATAAAGAGAATTGTTAGAGACTCAATATGTTCTATACTTAACTCCCAATATCAATCTCAACTCAATCTCAATCTCAAAAGAATAAGATAGATGTAGTATGCTTTTCTCAAGAACATGAAACACAACCCAACAATTGCCAACCATGCAATATCTCATATAACAATGATACTCATGTTCTTTCCACAACCAATATCTTTTCTCAACCAATTAGGGCTTTAACAACAATGCTTATAGACAAGGTTTAACCAACCAACACCATTCAACTCAACATCAAACTTGAAGCATTCAACCAATCATCACAAGAAAAGGAAACAAGTAGAAATCCTTTTCCCTCCAAAGATATTTGAACAAAATAGCCACCAACACAATATCACCAAATGCAAAGAATAACTTGCTCAAATCAACTCAATGGAGTAAGCCCAATATCATGAATCAAGTAAAGCAATAACTTGATCAAACAACCTCTATGGAAGCAACTCAACCATCAAACTCAAAACAGCCAACCAAGGGTTCCACCAACTCAATGCAAGTAGCTAGACTCACAAATATAAACCCTAGTGCACAAAGCTTCCACTATCTCAAACCAAAAATTATGCATTCACCAAAAACTCTCCTTAAGGATAACAATGCATAAGTAGTCTTCAACAAACCATAAAATAGGATTTACACCCAACCAAAGGAAACCTAGTTGAAAACCTTTTCACTCCAACCTTATTTCAGAAAAACATACACCAATCATACTTATAAGAAAAATGTGCCCATACCCTTTTTTAAGATGAATAAGCCCTTGAAAATCTACCACAATTAATAATTTTGATCTTCCCTAAAAATTATTAACCCAACATAGGCATGTCAAAATAACTCAACCACCATGGCAATTATTTCCCCTTTAATTTTCAATCCAACTATAGCAAAAATATTAAGCTTGCATTCCTTATACCTCCCAAAGCTAACTTTATAAAACCTTAGCAAGCAAAATATTAAAATTTAATTGCCACTCTTTCTGCAAAAATTGGAGCGCATACCTTTGGTAAATATCCTGCGAATTTCGGAGTGCATACACTACCCTCAAAAGGGTCTTCGACGATTCGAACCGCCAACCACCATGCTACTAAGTCCTTTGGCCACGCCGCATGAGCTAGGAGAGCCCACATGAGGGAGAAGGGAATTCTCCATTCTTATCACCGCGTGCGCCTCCTCCTTGGTGCCAAGACCAACCCGTCACACCTTTGACCACGCAATGCTTGTCTTCCTCCTTCGCTGGCACAAGGGCTTCGATGTCAAAAATAAAATGCTCAGGGATTAATGTCAAACTCTTAGCCAAACATAAATGAATTCATTTGCCTCATTTTATATGCACTTTGATGCATTTCCAAACACATCGGCTGAATTCAAAAAGTAATTTCGAATTTAATCGAAATTGCTTTCTAAAGGGTTTAAAACCCTTAAGATTTTTAATAAATTAAAAATCATTTCTCCCTTAATTAATTAAATAATTAATTAATTAAAACCTTGAAGGGTTTTAAATAATAATTAAATAAATAATAAAGAGAACCTCCATTGGTTTTAATAAAAACCATTTAACTTGGTTTTAATGAAAAACCCTTGCCAATGGAATCTCTTCGGATTCTCTTGGAATATTCCACCTATGAAGCCAACACATCCTCTTAACATTAATGCCATTTCCTTTTGACATCAATGACAACTCATAGACAAGAAGCTAGGATCTCAAACCCACAATTGCCAACAATCTCCCCCTTTGTCATTGATGGCAAACCATGCTTCTCAACAACATAGAAACTCAACATAAATAGCTCCCCTTGTCTTGAGGCTCTCCCCCTTACTCAAATATCTCCCCCTTTGTCATAAATGGCAAAGGGTCACCTTTGGGGCTTGGGACTAAGAATGAGCCTCTTAGCTTAGTCCCTCCCCCACCTCCTGATGAGGTGATTAATTCTTGGGTGGGAGTAAAACTCCCATTAGGCACTGATCATCATCAGCATCTATAACTTCCTTTTCGGGCCTTCTCTTGAACTCTTTGTCCATATTCCTATTCTTGTCATTGTTCTTGTTCTTGTTCTCATCCTTGTTCTTGTCCATGCCTTGATCCTTGGACCTGTTCATACCACTGTTCTTGTTCCTATACTCTGGAAGTTCAGCTCTACACTGTCTGGCTATGTGACCTTCATTGTTGCACTTATAACAAGTAACAATGTTATTTCTTTGAGGCAAACCTATTCTTTGAATCCACCTGTTCTGACCAAACCTGTTCTGGCCAAACCTGTTATGGCCAAACCTATTCTGACCAAACCTGTTCCTGTTATTTGCCTTGCAATGAACTGCCTTGTGCCCAAACTGTTGACAAGAGTAGCAATACCCTTGAAAGTAACTAGCACTTCTGAAACTGTCATTTACCTCCTTCACTTGAGCCATGCAATGTGAAGCCATGTGACCAAACCTGTGACAAGAAAACCATCTTCCTTGAAACTTTCCTTTAATTGACCTCTTAGGTTCTGAAAACTTCTTCTTCTCATTCTGAATTCTGTTTTCTGTTCCTGTGCATCTATCATTCAAGAACTCATGATCTGAAATACTTTCCTCATCAGAACTCTCTTCCTTTTGGAGTCTCTTACTAGACTCTCCAACTTGTTCCTTGTGTGGCTTAACAAAACCAAGGCCTATTTTATCTATTGTCTTTCTTTGACCTTTGATGAGTGACTTAACCTTTTTGGAGCTATCTTGAAACCATGTAAAGCTTATCCTTGTACTCTTTAGTTTCCTCTTTCAAAGAAGCCATTTTCTGTTCTAACTCACTATACTCAAGAACCTTAGACTCTAACTCATCCTTGAGTTCTTGTGTCTTAGCTATAGAGAAGTCAAGACTTTCTATAAGATCATCTCTCTCCATACAACATTCATCTAACTTATCCTTGAGTCTAGCATTCTTCTTTCTTTCCTTTTTCAAAGCACTAAGAGCACTAATAAGTTCACTTTCAAGATCCTTTATTTGATTGTTTTTTGAATCATCAAAGCCTTTTTCATATTTCTTATCACTAGAGGTGCTACCCTTTTCAAAAACCATACATGCATCTTCCTTATAGTTTTTTGAAGCATCCTCATACATACTAGAAACCAAATCATTATTTGTGCAATCATCCTCAAGGTGACCAAAATTTCCACATCTAAGACATTTCATGATAATGAATCTATGTTTCGGTTCTTCCTCTTTTTCTGATATGAACAACATCTCATTTTCATTATCACTTGAAGAACTTTCACTATCACTACTAGAACACTTACTTGCTTTGTCTAGGTAGAAAATCTTCTTGTGCTTGTGAGAATACCTCTTTCCTTGATTGTTGTGCTCATATTTGTTTTTCCTGTGATGCTTGTGCTTTTCGAATCCTTGCTCTTAGAATCCTGTTTATCTTCATCACTTTCATTCTTGGGAATAGTACAATCAGTAGCATAATGACCAAACTTTCCACAATTGAAACATCTTATATTTTTCATACTTTTGTGCTTTCTAGAGAACTTGCCTTTCTTGCTATAATATGCCTCTTCATCACTAGAAGACTCATCACTATCTTGAAGCTGTTTACCTTTGGAATTCTTGGTAGCCTTGAAAGCTGCATTACTACTTGAATGATCCATTGTGTTCTTTACTAGCTTTTCCTTCAAGCTGTTAAACTTTCTGAAGGCACCCGCTCTGATACCAATTGAAGAACACAAGCTTATACTAAGAGGGGGGTGAACAAGTATAAGACCTCTTTTTACTTTTTTCTTTATACTTCAAAATAGTAAAGCAATATACCCAAAGCAATATCAAAACAATGCACAATATCATCCACAAAGTGACACCAATTTTAACGTGGTTCACCCAGAATGCTTGGGCTACGTCCACAAAACTTTTCTCTAAAAGTTATCTCAAAGTTCTTTGGGAAACCTTCCCAATTACAATGTTTATGAGCCTCGGCCCAAAGGAGATACCTTCCCCCAATCTGAATTTATGAGCCTCTGCTCAAAGGAGATACCTTCCCCTCAATCAAAATTTATGAGCCTCTACTCAAAGGAGATACCTTCCCCTCTACTCTAGAAATGATCCCTCAGAATATCAACTCGCCTCTACCTCTTTCCAGCACGTGGAACTCCTTTCCATCGAAGACCTCCTATCCTCAATTCTTAGCCTAAGAGACCTATGCCTTCTATGATCACGTCCACAGTAGCTCAACAACCTGTACCAAACACAGTCAGTCGATCTAGTACAAGTCTTCCTCTGTCTATCAGATCTGTCCAACTCTTGAAAAAATCAATCCTCCGCACACAAGCCTTCTCAAAGACTTGCCAAATCTGTCCTCGGGTTCTTCTCAAAGAACCAATGCTCCTCTATCCTCAAGTTCTCTGATAGAACTCTCAAAAACCATCTCACAAGTCCTCTGCTAGGACTCGTCCAAATCTGCTCACAAGTCCCCACCGAAACCTGTCCAAAAACTGCTCACAAGTCCCCATAGGAACCTGTCCAAAACCTACTCACAAGTCCCCACCGGAACCTATCCAAAACTGCTCACAAGTCCCCACCGAAACTTGTCCAAAACCTGCTCACAAGTCCCCACCGAAACCTATCCAAAACATCAGCAAGTTCACCAAGAAAAACTTGCTTAGCATGAACCCACAAAGAGAATTGTTAGAGACCCAATGTGATTCATCAACCTCATAGAAGCATAAAGAGAATTGTTAGAGACTCAATATGTTCTATACTTAACTCCCAATCTCAATCTCAAATCTCATAGAAACATAAAGAGAATTGTTAGAGACTCAATATGTTCTATACTTAACTCCCAATATCAATCTCAACTCAATATCAATATCAAAAGAATAAGATAGATGTAGTATGCTTTTATCAAGAACATGAAACACAACCCAACAATTGCCAACCATGCAATATCTCATATAACAATGATACTCATGTTCTTTCCACAACCAATATCTTTTCTCAACCAATTAGGGCTTTAACAACAATGCTTATAGACAAGGTTTAACCAACCAACACCATTCAACTCAACATCAAACTTGAAGCATTCAACCAATCATCACAAGAAAAGGAAACAAGTAGAAATCCTTTTCCCTCCAAAGATATTTGAACAAAACAGCCACCAACACAATATCACCAAATGCAAAGAATAACTTGCTCAAATCAACTCAATGGAGTAAGCCCAATATCATGAATCAAGTAAAGCAATAACTTGATCAAACAACCTCTATGGAAGCAACTCAACCATCAAACTCAAAAAATCCAACCAAGGGTTCCACCAACTCAATGCAAGTAGCTAGACTCACAAATATAAACCCTAGTGCACAAAGCTTCCACTATCTCAAACCAAAAATTATGCATTCACCAAAAACTCTCCTTAAGGATAACAATGCATAAGTAGTCTTCAACAAACCAAAAAATAGGATTTACACCCAACCAAAGGAAACCTAGTTGAAAACCTTTTCACTCCAACCTTATTTCAGAAAAACATACACCAATCATACTTATAAGAAAAATGTGCCCATACCCTTTTTGAAGATGAATAAGCCCTTGAAAATCTACCACAATTAATAATTTTGATCTTCCCTAAAAATTATTAACCCAACATAGGCATGTCAAAATAACTCAACCACCATGGCAATTATTTCCCCTTTAATTTTCAATCCAACTATAGCAAAAATATTAAGCTTGCATTCCTTATACCTCCCAAAGCTAACTTTATAAAACCTTAGCAAGCAAAATATTAAAATTTAATTGCCACTCTTTCTGCAAAAATTGGAGCGCATACCTTTGGTAAATATCCCACGAATTTCGGAGTGCATACACTACCCTCAAAAGGGTCTTCGGCGATTCGAACCGCTGACCACCATGCTACTAAGTCCTTTGGCCACGCCGCGTGAGCTAGGAGAGCCCATGTGAGGGAGAAGGGAATTCTCCGTTCTTATCACCACGTGCGCCTCCTCCTTAGTGCCACGACCAACCCGTCACACCTTTGACCACGCAATGCTTGTCTTCCTCCTTCGCTGGCATAGGGGCTTCGATGTCGAAAATGAAATGCTCAGGGATTAATATCGAACTCTTGGCCAAACATAAATGAATTCATTTGCCTCATTTTATATGCACTTTGATGCATTTCCAAACACGTCGGATGAATTCGAAAAGTAATTTTGAATTAATCGAAATTGCTTTCTAAAGGGTTTAAAAACTCTTAAGATTTTTAATAAATTAAAAATCATTTCTCCCTTAATTAATTAAATAATTAATTAATTAAAACCTTGAAGGGTTTTAAATAATAATTAAATAAATAATAAAGAGAACCTCCATTGGTTTTAATAAAAATCATTTAACTTGGTTTTAATGAAAAACCCTTGCCAATGGAATCTCTTTGGATTCTCTTGGAATCTTCCACCTATGAAGCCAACACATCCTCTTAACATTAATGCCATTTCCTTTTGACATCAATGACAACTCATAGACAAGAAGCTAGGATCTCAAACCCAAAATTGCCAATAGACCTAGACACGCTACCAACTCTTGTAAAATATTAAAACATAAAATACAAGATTTAATTGATAAAAATGAGATGGAGGTACAGGCCTTTCAACCTAAACAAAATCCTCCTAATAATTCTCAAAAGAACATCCCAAAAAATCAGAATCAGAATGCCAATCAATCATTGGACATATTTCAACATCCTTTTCCAAAGCATGGTAAAGAGGTGGCTAATCAAATTGAGCATCATAATGTTCCCCCTCCTACCCGATATGTAGGGACTATTAGTGGATATTTACCTACTCATGATCCACAAATATTTGACACAACTCTATCCATGGTTACGACCAGACCTCTATATAATATTCGGACACCTGATCTTAGTGATACAAAATACGATATTGAAAGTGACATTGAAATCACCTCAAATCAATCGAATAGTTTTGAAGATGAATCAGATGCTATTCAACCTATCACAAGTTCTATGGTTTTGGAAGAGCCATTTCCAAGAAAAGTCATTACTAGACCATATTCTCACCAATTACTTCCTAATGAACAAGCCATAAATGCTAGACCAAGATCCATTCATCATTTGTAAAATAATATTGTAGGTACCATCGGAGCTGTTACTCGACAACAGGCTCAAAATTATCAACAAGATCAAAATTAGAACGATGGATCAGCGCCATTTGTTTTGAAAAATCCTAACAAAGGGAATCATGTGCCTAATGTTCAACCTAAACCTCCTTATAATATTAATGAAAATTTATCAAATACTACAGCTAGAATTTCTCTTTTGGACCTTTTAATATCTTCTCCTACACATAGGGATGAATTAATGCTCACATTAAGCCAAATGATTGTACCACAAAATATTCAACCTGAAGCCATGTCCAATACTATCATAACTCAAGAAGTTGATTGTATTGACTTTCGGGATAGAGATATACCACAACATAGTTTACATAAGGATAACCCCTTATATATTACTGCCCTAATTGGAGATGTAGCAGTTAAACGAGTCTTGATTGATAATGGTTCATCTTTAAAAATTTGCACTTTTGACTTCTACCAAATATTTGGGTTTAGAAGTGATGAAATGAAAAGAACTGATATGATCATAAAAGCCTTCAATGATGAAACACAAGAAACATGTGGAGTTATTACTATCCCATTGCAAGTTGGTCCTAGAACCTTAGACACGATAGTGTTTATTGTGCATTGCCCTGCATCATACAATATAATATTGGGTCACCCTTGGATCAACGCGATGCAAGATGTTCCCTCAATTTTACATCAGTGTGTTAAATTTGAATTTAAGAATCAATTGGTTACCATTCATGGTGATCCTAGACCCTTTGATATGTGTGCTTTGGCAAAACTTGTTGGAGTTCAATTTTGCCCTGCTCTATCATCCACACATCCTAATTCTAATCATCCATCTAAACGTGTGAAACACACACTCATAACATCATCTAAATTTTCTCCACCAACTACACCTCTACATATAGTTCAACCATCTTTTGAACAAACCACATTAGGACCTCAAAAAGATCCTAAACCCACAACCAATGCTTCTTGTTTTACTCCTATAACTTCCATACCTATAGATCCATCCATAGACATCTCTACAACATATACACCTACCAGAGGCATGTTTTCCACATTCGAAGATATAGGAAATGTTCCTTCTACCTCTTACGCTCTTACTGATGAGCTCTTACCCGATTTATCTAAAATTTTTATATCAGAGAAAACAAACACTGCGATGCAAAATTCCCTTATTTTAAATAATTTTCCATCCTCTCCTCATACTTTGGGCCTCCCACAGCCTATGGGAAGTATTTACCAAGTCGAGAGCTGTGCTTTTATTTACAAGGGATATGACTGGGGAAGAATACCTAGAAACATCAAGACTCATTACGATGGATATGCTCGATGTTATTTTGCTAATGAGTATATTAAAGCTAAGCCTATAATGCTTAAATTGGGATATAAAGGGAAAGGTTTGGGACCTTTCCAGAATGGTATGAAAGAACCTTTTGAGGTAGAACCATGGCCTACCCAATGTGGTGTGGGCCTATTTCCTAGTAAAGGTCAACCCTTCCCATTTGAGGATGATGACCATCTCATATGTTACCAATATTATTTGGATAAACGTGATACTTTGTATTTAAGGAATAACCCATTTATATGTAATATGCTATCCATAGCTTACCCTGAGATGATTGCTGAATTCGACGATGAGTTGGAGGGAGATATCTTCCATGATGTCTCTGTTCAGAAATTGTTACATAACGGATTTTATTTCGATGGCTCTATACCTAGTATAGCCTAGCTTGAGGCCATGACTCCTCAAGATGAATTATCCAAGCTAACCTTGGAAGAATTACAAGAATTGGGCGTTTCACCTGCCCCACCTAATTTTGAGAGATATCTACACATGGAAGTAGAAAACATCATAAAAATTAACATTAGAACCGAAGATAACCCTAACGTAATCAACATTGGATCAGAATTGAGTCAATAAAAACAAGATAAATACATTGCATTCCTTAAAGAATATGAAGACTTTTTTGCTTGGACATATGAAGATATGCCATGATTAGACCCTTCCATAGTTATGCATCACCTAGTAGTCCATACGGATGCTAAACCTGTTAAACAAAAACTTAGAAAAATGCATCCTAAAGTGGCTTTACTAGTCAAAGGGGAATTAGAAAAAATATTGAAGGTTACTTTTATACAATCCATTGATTATGCTGAATGGATCTCGAATGTAGTTCCAGTAACTAAGAAAGAAGCTACCAAAGTTAGGGTTTACACAGACTTTAGAGATATTAATGCTACATGCCCAAAAGACAATTTTCCTCTTCCCAAAATGGATCAGATCATTGATTTTACTGCTGGGAGTGGAATGATATCCCTAATGGATGGATTCTATGGTTATAATAAGATCAGGATAGCTCCTGAAGATTAGGCTAAAACAACCTTTATTACCCCTTGGGGAACCTTTTGTTGGAAAGTGATGCCATTTGGTTTGAAGAATGTAGGTGCAACATATCAACGAGCCATGACTTATATCTTTCATGATATGATGCATGATATTCTACATGATTATGTAGATGATATTATAGCTCATTCCATCAAAGAAGAAGATCATTTAGATGACTTGAGAAAAGTATTTGATCTGTTAATGGAATATCTTATCCGATTGAATCCGGCCAAATGTATATTCGAAGTTAAGTCCAGTAAATTATTGGGGGTTATAGTTTCTTTACGTGGCATTGAAATTGACCCTCTAAAGATCGTGGCTATCATTGATATGCTAGCACCCATAAATATATCTGAATTACGAAGTCTACAAGGTAAGCTTCAAGATATTCGTCGCTTCATCGATAAGTTTGCAAACAAAATAGGACCCTTTCTTAAGCTTCTTAAGAAAGATGTCTCTTTTCATTAGGACGACGAATGTCAGGAAGCATTTGAACTCCTCAAACACTATCTCCTTAAACCATCGGTGCTTTCAACACCTGGATCTGATTGCCCATTTATCTTGTACATTTCTGCTTCAAATTTTGCCTTAGGAGCTATGTTATCTCAACTTGACGACGAGAAGAAAGAACGTGCTAATTATTACATTAGCATAACCTTAATCAGTTATGAAACTTGCTATATAGTATTAGAGAAGTTATGTATCGCCATCGTATTTTCTACACAAAAATTATGCCATTATATGCTCAGTCAGAAAACATGTCATTGCTAAATTCGACCCTTTACGATATCTTATTAGTCGAACTTATTTATCTGGTCACACAACAAAGTGGGTTCTTGCACTAAGCGAGTTTGAACTCATGTTTATAAGACAAAATTCTATTAAAGTTCATATCATAGCATATCAATTAGCTACTGCACCTTTAGAGTCTACCCATCCCCTCATAATTGAGTTTCTTGATGAATGCCTTAAATTATAGGCAGACCATCCATAGCAATGGTCCCTATACTTTGACGAAGCTTGATGTATGAGTGGGGCTGGTGCAGGTATTATTTTAATATCTTCATAGAAACATATTATATCTCTGTCCTTTAAATTAATGTTTTCTTACACTAATAACACTACTAAATATGAGGCTATAATCCTTGGATTTCGAGCTGCCTTGGCACTAAAAATTAAAAATCTATTGGTTTTCGATGATTCTCAACTTGTCATAAATCAAATCAATGATGTTTATCAAACCAGAGATGATAAATTATGTCCATATAAAGCATATGTCTTACAATTATTATCTTTATTTGATCAAGTTACCTTGGAAGCTATTCCTCGAACTAGCAACCGTGCATCTAACGCTATGGCTACAGCTGCATCTCTTTTGCCCTTGGAGTTAGATGACGAATATGCTACCATAATTATTTGTCGACTCCAGGAACCCGCTTCAAATAAATCATGCTTAGAACCTTTGGATGTGTTTCTAATCAATGAAACTACTCATGAACCATGGTACACTGATATATTTAATTTTCTTCAAAATGGGACCTTTTCTGAAGGTTGTAATAGCAACCAGCATCGGTTATTACGTAGACGAGAAAGTCGCTTCGTTATTATTGGCCATACGTTGTACAGGAGATATTTTGAAGGCGTACTACTGAGATGTTTGAATCTAGAAGAATCTAGATCAGCTTTGAGTGAAGCCCACGATGGATCTTATGGGGGACATTTTATTGATAGCGCCATTGCTAAGAAGCTCCTTAGGATAGGATATTTTTTGCCTACCATGGAGAATGATTCAAATTATTATGTGTGCCATTGCGACAAGTGCTAGAACCACACTGACCTTGTCCATGATCCTGCATAAGAATTGTAGGCTATTTCATCTCCTTGGCCCTTTTCAAAATGGGGCTTAGACATCATTGGAAAAATTAACCTTGTGTCATATGATGGACACAAATTCATCATAACCGCCATCGAGTATTTCATGAAGTGGGTTGAAGCTATGCCCTTAGATTCTTGCACTAGAACCCAAGTTTCTAAGTTTATTTTTAATCAAATTATTTGTAGGTTTAGAATTCCTGCAAATCTCATCTCAGATAATGGAACTTATTTAAAAAATAAAGATGTCAAAAAATTATGTCAAAAATATAAAATTCAACATCATTGGTCCACTCTCTATTATCCTCAGGGTAATGGCCAATCAGAAGCATATAATAAAACATTAATAAAAATCCTCAAAATACTGGTCAATAAATCTGGTCAAGATTGGCACATCCAATTATATCCTGCTTTGTGGGCTTATCGAACTAGCGTTCACACCCCCACAGGTACTTCAACTTTTGTTTTGGTTTATGGCATTGAAGTTGTTTTTCCCTTTGAATTAGAAGTTCCTTATTTGGCTCTACTACTTCAAGATATTGAAGTAGGAGATAAATATCATGCTAGCATATTTAGTCAGCTAGAACTGCTAGATGAGAAGCGCATCAATGCTTTGGAGCATCTTTGTGCCTACAAAAACAAACTCAAGTGAGCATACCTCAAGAAAGTTCATCATCGATCCTTTGATATGGATGACCTCATATTAAAAGAAAATCAAAAAAATACTAATGCAACTAAATACCTTAAAGGTAAATTTGAGCCTAACTGGCTTGGACCATATATCATCATTGCTAAATTTGGCTCAGGAGCATACCGATTAGCTACCTTAGATGGTAAATATCTTAAAGAACCTATGAACATTATGCATCTTAAGCGCTATTATGCATAACATTTGGTCATTTCATCATTTGTATATATTGTGATTTTGCATATTATTTCATTTTCGTCATCCATATAAAATTTTTCAAAAATAGTAACAGTATTTATTCTTTCAATGCATCAATCAAAATCAAAATATAAAAACTTCAAAAATCATCAAAATCTTCCAAATTTTTTTTATTTTTTTACCTGTCAATTCTTGACGTATTGCAGTTATATTTTCAATTATTTTGGATAAATTATCATTTATTTGGAATCCCACACTTTTACACTCACATGCATAAATATCTTAATTTTATTTGGTATGATTATTAATCTCTCTTATATCAAAGTCCACGGTTGAATTAAATAAAGTTTTGAGCATAGAAGAACTGATCTTGTTATTTACTTGAACCAAATACATCTCTTCACATTAAAATGATTTCATTACAAATTCGATATGATGTTACATAGTAGAAGTGGTTTCTTGAGCGAAAAGTTTCCCCTGCTATCCTATCATGCACATGGTCTAGAATATTTGAGAATTGACAAAAGGGCAAGCTCACCCCTACCCAAAATAAAAATCCCTTGCTCTACAGCCAATCCGAGCAAGTATCCCTAGTTTAGGAAGCAAAAAAAAAATTCAAAGAAAACGAGAAAAAGAAAAATATTATTTTGTACCATCGGAACAATATTTCAGCATTGTCTCAGTTCCAAGAAAAAATACAAAAATACAAATAAAAAAGCAAAAGAGAAAAGAAGCAAACGAGAAAAGAAAAGCAAAAAGCAATAAAATCCTTTTCCCTACCCTTTGAAAAGAAAATAAGGGTGAATGAGCTTGAATCCCTGGAATTCTCAATTATTCGAAAACTATGAGGTAAGCCCCATAATAGGTGGTTTGTGCCCAACCCGCTTGGCCTTGGTTAATCCCTAGTGTTGTGATATGTCTGTCACATTAGCGACCTTCTTTTGTATAGATCTATGTCGGCTTATGGATTAGCTAGCTCTTGATGACCCGACTTACATAGTAGTCTGGTATGGTTACATGCATATAAATCATGGTCAATGAAACCTTATTTGGTTAATTCAAATTACTTGTATCAAATTCTCTTGCTCAAAATTGGTGAATGAACAATACAATTGCACACACATTTGTATTTGAGAGATTTTGTATCATTATAATAAATCAAGATCGGTAATGAACTCACATTTGCACATGAGGGTTCCTTATAATTCTACATTTTTGTCTTTAAGATAATTTAAAATATCTCTGCAATTCTTTTCGAATCATTTCATCTTCTTATTTAAGAACATTTGCTCAACATAAAAACAATTAAATATATTTCTTTCCAAAAACCAAAATTTTCTTTCAAATCTTCAAAAACCTATTAAATAAAGTCATGTTTATATATTTTTTTGTTTATCTCAAAACCAAAAATCAAGTCTACAATACAACTAAAATATCAAATTCTTTTTTTGGATTTCATGATGATGGTATAAGTCTATACCTATAATTCTATGCCTAGCGCAAACCATTGTTCTCATTTTATTTCCCATTCATTTTAATTCATAAAAAAATATGGCTTACATCATTATGTTACCCAATTGTGCTTTAAAAAGAATGTAAATTTTTCTATTTTATGTCATTATGTCAACATTCAATTTTACAATGATGGTATAGTTCCTAGGGAATTATTCAAAAAATTTATCACCCTTAGGAATTTATGCCTAGGAACAATCATATTTCTTTTAATATCTCATGCATAATATTTTTATGAAAATCTGAAAATAAATTATCACCATCATCATTTTTCATCATCACAACACAAAGTCTTAAGACAATCTCTTAAGCACCCTTTTACTTTTAGCAATATTTCTATACTAGGGATTAGCTTTATGACCTAGCGAGCAGTGACTTCATGAAATGGTCTATAACAACGATAATGTCCTTTGAAATTATTGTTAGAAGTCCCTTTTATTTTTACATCAAAACACACCACAAAACAACCAATTTATTCACATCAGATTATTTCATTTACAATTTTATGGCATGACATAACATTATAATTTATTTCCAAAGACATAATTAAATGAATAATCAATCACAAAATTCAAACTTAAAGCATCATACAACATATACACAAGTCATATCATCAAAAAGACAATCTATATATATCAATCAATTATGTACATCATCTGGATTGGTATGCCATAATCAATACCCTGACATACTCAATCCTTTCAAAAAGTAATAATAATATATACAATCTGCAGTATGTAGTAGCTAGCCTCAAGAAGCCCTCAAGATCTCAACCTCATCTCCTCCATTGCCTTGAGGTGGAGGAGGTGGTCCCATAGAGGTTCAAGCTGTGTCTCAGGTCCTTGTCGTTGATCATGAGGATGTCCTCAATGATCCCATCATGATTGGCTCTGCAATGGGGGCTGGCAATGGTATCCTCTACCCCTCTAGAACCACATGATAGTATAACCCCTGGTAGAATGTGGTCTGAGCAATAGCCCATGCCAGGTCTCGAGTGCTCGACCCTTCGCTCTGAGCCCTGATAAGTGTAGCCTCATCTTGTAGTATCTACACCTGAACCCAGAGGCAGGCATTATTAGCTCAAAGAATCACCATCTCACTGCTCTCCCCCACCTCGACACCCTTGCCATTATCAAGGGATGGTGGCCTCTCCCCCTGTTGAGAAGGTAATCTCTCCTCCCTCCTCCCTATTTGTTGTGACCTCTATGGAGCCTGTGCCATCCTCTAGCATCTCTCATATGGAGAACTTTGCTGCTCTCTCCCACCATGACCTCGCGCTACCTTAATAGCATCCTGGCATTGCCTCCCCATTCATCGCACCATAGTGTGCATTGGACCCTATGACCTCATCATCCGAGGAGGGTGGATTCCTACGTACTAAGCATCGTATCTATCGACAACCCTAGCATCATCACCATCCACTAGATGGATGTGGGCATCATCTACATCCTGGTTCTAAAATCACTACATATCTGGAGCCCCGCTTAGTGTAGTACTATCCTAGATAGTCTAGGAGTACTCATAATACCTGAGAGAAGGGATCCCCTATTAAAGACTGAACTACCGCAAAACTCGGTCATAGAGGTGGAGCTCTACCTCTCCCTACTTCATCCTCAACCAATAGACTCACCTGATGTGAGCCAGCTCCTACCCGTCCTCTGCCCACCCTATATGCTCTCTCCATGGCCTCCAGGTGATCTAGTCTGGGATGATGTCATCTAGAAACCTTCGTGACATCGGCATATCTATTCACCGCTGTGACCCCCTCTGTAACTACCAGTAGAAAACTTGAGGCCTCTCTTGGTCAACCCCTATTAGTGGAAGCCCTATCGGCCTTCGCATCGTGATGTGTTCCCAGCACCAAACCTGTAGTAGTGATGTCACAACCAAACATCGACCTCCCTTGTATATGACCCCATGCAGGATCCTATACAAGTGGCACAGTACAAAGTTGCCCCATGCATATCTATATCTGTGGTCTCTCATGTCACAGACCACATCTGAAAGGAGCCAAGGTAATTAGCATTCATTCTGGTGGCACAGTAGTAGGCCACCCACAATCCCAGCTAACACCCTAGTCGACCTAGATGCCCCAGGCATCTACCTTAGAGACTCGATGTTCACTCCACCCTTCTCCAGGGTGAAGCTCGGGTCTCTGCTCAGCCTCATCATTATTTGGCCCTAATTGGCCGTAGGAGTCATCAATCGTCCTTGTATGGGGATCATCAAGATCCTCCATACATCCTCTAGTGTGGGAGCCATCTCCCTTGTCGGTAATCAAAATTCAATTGACCTCGGATACCACCTCTTTGCTAGGTCCATCAGTAGCCCCATGTCTGTCGATACTTGTGGCATCTCTGACACATGTTGCAAACCGACCTATGCTAGTCGATCGTGCTTTGCTTGGTCGAGCGTGGTTATGTCATCTCTTAGCCCATCGTATTTCCACTCCTAACTCTTTAGTAATCCCCTCTGCAAAATAAACAATAAAACAACAAAATTCATTAATCAACCAATCACTAAAATCAATTACATGCAATTCAAACAAGCTTAATTTTATAAAAATTATGATATCATCCACCATTGGATGATATCGTCCTAAATTGGGTAAAATAATCCTTTGTAGGATGAAATCATATCCGATTTCACAACTTGGGGATCGCCCCTTGTTGGACGGGATCGCCCCTAGTTCGAAGATTTTGCCCTCAGATGAAATCGATGATCTAGGGATGATTTCGACGAAATAGGGACGATTTCAAACCGACATCATCAACGGCCTAAAAACGACCATGATGCCCCAAAATAGTTAAAATTTAAAACAAAAAATTGCACAAAAAAAATTAAAACATAATTCACTAGGATTAGATCCTTACCCGTAGCCCGCGTCGGACCTCTATCGATCGGTGTGTTGTCTCAACCATTTTTGTCTACAGAGCTCTAAAACAGTAAAAATGAATTAGGGTTTTACCCTATTTTCTTAATTTTATTTAAAATCAACAACATTTTTTTTAATTTTGCTTTTCGACGCTTTTACCTCAAACGTTATATTTGGGTAAAAACATGGAGGGGGCACCATATTCAGCAGTCATACGATTCGACCTAGAATCGTCGTCTAAAAAATGAAGTAAATTTTTTGTTTTCTTGTAAAACAAGAAAAACTCATCTTTAATGCATTTTCTTTGGAAAATTAGCTAAAGAGGGGGCAAAATGTAGCACCCTAAAATTGGCGTAGTTAAACCTTAGTAAAAAGATAAAAATTTGAATTTTAACCCAAATTGCCTGTTAACCGCCTGTCACCCGCTCTCCTTATTTTCCATGCCATTTTTAGGATTTGTTTTGACCATTGGACGATATCATCGACAATCAGACGAAATCATCCCAGATCTGATGAATTCATCTAGAACAGAACATCCAGATGATTTCATCCCAAAATCGAATTGATGAGGCCTGGAAATGCCTTAATCATAACATGTTTTGAACACTAAAAATGCCTATAAAATCTTATGTTTTATCTGATATGTTAGTTAAGTTGATTCAATATGCTGTATATTAACCATTTTGCATGATCAATGTATTTGAAATATTATATGCTAATTTTACAGCTTTTTGCATAGTTTTGTGTTCTTTTTGCTATGATTTGCTAAAATGGGATATGCTTAAAATAATAGCAGCATTTCACTAATCATGTTTTGATTTGTTTCAAGCATTTATTTCACCTAAATCTGGCAACAATGTAAGCAAACTGTTGCTATGCAGCAAAAACTGGTCTTTCCCATGTAAATTCCAGCCAGCTGTCCATAAATAGCAAGGCATGGAATTCAAATGAGGAAAGGGATGAAGACCATTGAAATTTGATCTTAAGAGATAACCCACCTGAGAGATGCAGAAGAAATCACTGGAAAAGCATACATTTGTTCATTCTAAAGTATCTTCGAAATGAACAGATATCTTTAAAATGAAAGAACACAGCGTCTTCGAAATGAGCGGATCTTCGGAATGAAGAATGCAGTATCTTCAAAATGAGCGGATCTTCAGAATGAAGCATGCAGTATCTTTGGAATGAGCGATCTTCGAAATGAGAATGCAGTATCTTCAGAATGAGCGATCTTCGGAATGAGAATTGCATGTCTTCGAAATGAAGCCACTTATCTTTGGAATGAAGAACAGAATATGTTTCTTTGACCTGTTGACAAATTTATGAAGCCAAAAAAAGAGAAATAAAGGTTGGAAAAGGTAAAGGGAAATATATTCCATCTGTATTTGCCGTCATTTCTGACCAAAGCCATCATTAAAGGAAAGATCAAGTTTTAGTCCTCTTCTAGGATAAAACCAGAATTTGTTGCAGCATTGTAGGATTAGATCTTTTGAGATATTCTTTATTTGTAATCAGATCATAGGATAGCTATAAATATTTCTCCCATTCAGGTTGAGCCTAGTAGGTAGTAAAGGAGGTAGAAAATAGTGATAAAAGAGTAAGGAAGTTGGCAAAAAATACAGAGTATAGGTAGAAATTGACTGTTATAGTCCTGTAATAGTTTTTCAGTAAAATTATTGTAATCATGTCTTTTAATCAATAAAGTGCACCAGTTCTATTTCATATTACTTGTAAATGAGTGTGATTAAGATTTAGAAAAAAAGAGAGACTTACACCTTCTTCTAGACAAAGAGGCTGGCCACTTCCAAACCTAGGAGGAGGACTAATAGCAGGTTTTATTTTGATTTTACTGCAGCAGAATGAGTTGTAGAACTTGTTATTTCAATTGCTTGTAAACAATTGACAATATTTGTAGTCTTAGTTTATTTATGCCTAGATTAACCTTGTGCTTAATGTTTTAGTTGTAATCTTACTTTCAGCAAAGCTTCCACTTTATTTCAGACTGTTATTTCTAGAATTTACTGTTTTTTAATAATTTCTTGCATTTTATGTTTTGCTATCAAATCCTGCACAGAAGATTGAAAACCTTCTATTATAGAGCTTTTAAAGTTTTTATTTCCACATTAGATCTAGAATTTCATTACTGCAAAATTAATTAGATTTTCTTTCTGCAATTCGGATCATATTTTCAATTCTACAACTGTTATTTCTGTAATATAATTAGGCCTCATTTTGCAATTGTAATTAGGACTTCATTTTCTGTAGTTAATGATTAGTTTCCAATTCTGCAACTTAGATTAATATTTAATTCATGCAATTTAGAGATAGGAATGTTATAAAACCCCCCACACAATCGGTTCCACCAATAAGACTTGTTGCTCTAAATTGACCTAAGTTATAGCTGTTTCACTTCTTCTTTCGTAGATAGCCTTGTACACTGCCCTGGATTGATAGATTCATTGAGAATTAATGATGGTATAATGACTACGCATCATTTTGGCACCATTTTTGGGGAATAGTGTTGTCAGAAGAAAACAAATAGTCCAATAGCTGTAATCAGACTAAACTATGAAAATTTAGGTTAAAATCTGAATACAATAGCTGAGGAATATAACAACTATTGACTTAATTTATGTCATTTAGGAGTAGACATGAATGAATAAGTCTAGGGATGAAAAAGGTAGAACTACCCCAAAGGATCCTTGGCTTGTTCCATTAAGGAGATCTTCACGCATAAGGGGTGAATCACCTGTTTTTGAATTACCAGAAATATTGATAGAAAAATCACCAGTCTCACCATCACTAGAACATTCTGAGATAGGAAAATCACCAATTTTATCATCATCAAAATATCCTAAGAAAGATAATTCATCAGACTCATCATCAACAGAGAGGCTTGGACCTCTTGAGAGAACAATTTGGGAAGCTTTAACTTCTCCCAACAAACATGAAACTATGGTAGAAGGAGGCAATATAGATGGCCAACATGGCTATGTTCATAATGAAGGAGATGATCAGGATATACTCCAACCGTCTAGAACATTTGAATATCCTATTTGTCTGAATCCAACACAAAACTCTCCCATGAAGACCATTTCACCTTTAGTACTTCCAACCTTTCGAGGTGTTGTATCTGAAGATCCTTACCAATTTTTGTTTGAATTCAAGGTAGTGTGTCAGACCTATGATTATATAAATGACAATCAGAAACTTAAGGTTTTTCCCTCAACTCTCAAATATTAAGCATTGGGCTGGTTCATGAGCCTAGAGCCAAATTTCATAAGAACCTGGGATCAAATGGAGACTATCTTTTTAGACAAATATCAGGAATATTGCCATGTAAGGAATAGAAAAGATGAGTTATTCAGAATCAAGCAGGAAGATGATGAGACATTGGAAGATTATCTTGATAGGTTCTCCTTTGTTCAAAGGAGATGTGGACTTGTAGAACCAAAATTATGTAAAACCATATTTTTGAGAGGATTGCAAGATGAATCTAGAGAAGTTCTAGATTTGATAGGAAAAGGGGATGTAACCACTCTCAGTAATGAGGAAATTATGGATCTCTATAGGAATTACTCTCGCACTAAGTAGAGAAGAAGAAAAAGCCACACAAATGGTACTGATGTAAAGGACCTGATAGAGGAACTTACAAATTTCAAAACTGATATTCTAGTGCACTTAAACACTACTTTAGGGGAAATGTATGCAGAAGCAAAAAACACAGAACCTTTGGCAATTTATTGCCCAATATGTAGAAATAAACATGCTTTGCAAGAATGTCCTTTGAATAAAACATCTATCTCAGCCATTTGTAGTATCTGTCCAAAAAGGCATTCAACTGATCAATGCCACCTGCTACCACAACTCAAAACTGTGTTAGAAAACCAGACTGAGGAACTCAACTATATTGGACAAAAACAAGGGGGAAATTTTTCTCAATATAAAAATCCCCCTTGTTTTCCTACAAATTTGGGGCATAATCCTGGTACTATGCCTTGGGGACAATCAGAACCACCCCAACATCCTTGGAATTATCCTCAATGGACAAATTCCTAAGAATGGCCACAATCAAATTGGAGTAACCCAGCCTGGAATCAAAATCAAAACAACCCCTCATGGAATCAAAACAACCCATCTTGGAATTAAAACAATCCAACTTGGAATCAAAATCAGACTAATCCACATTGGATGCAAAACCAACCACAGTGGAATCAGCAATACCAGTCCTATCCAAGGCAACAAAGGAATCAAGGTCAAACTCAGCATTTGTTGCCTGCACCTAATAAAATTTTTCAAGAAAAACAACAGCAAACACAACAAGTGAAACAACCTCAATTGCCAGCTTAGCCAGTCACTAATCCAAATAGTGTGAGACAGACACCTCCTGTCTATGTGGCTGAAGCTAAAGAAAATGTTGAAATTAATGTTCTTGATTGTAGTAACATCCAACTTCATTTAGGAAAAGTTGTACCTGAACCAGTTTCAATTAAAATCAAAGAAAATGAAGAGCAAGAATCATCAGAACCAGAGAGAATCCAACCAACAATAGAAATAGAAGAATTGGAACCAGAGAGAATCCAACCAACAATAGAGAAAGAGACACAAGCAGAACAATTACCAAGGATAATTCCATATCCTGAAAGACTTAATGCAATACCAAAAAATTCTGAGTCAGAATTGGTCAAAGAAATCAAAAAGTTGACTATATCATTGCCCTTATTGCAAGACATTAAGGAAATACCAGAGATTAACAAGATCTTGTCTAAAATTTGTGCATTAAAAGAGCAAAAAGAAAAAAGAAAGCATTTCCCAAGACTGTGCCAGGTTGAAGGGAAGATAGCTGATCTCTTATCTAGAAAACTAGTACCTCCAAAGTATAGTGATCCAAGAAGCCCAGTTATCATAGTCACCATAGGTTCAGTACCAATATCAAATGTTTTAGTGGATCTAGGAGCTGCAATAAATGTCATGACCAAGGATACAATGGAACAATTATAGCTCAAACATCTCAGCACCACATTTACAGTTTTAGAAATGGCTGATAGGTCAGTTGCAAAACCTGAAGGAATCATTGAAGATGTCCCTATAGAAGTTTATTCTTGGGAATTCCCTACAGATTTTTTGGTTTTACTGACCAAGAAATTTAGCACATGTATATCCCATTATTTTGGGAAGACCTTGGCTTGCAAGCTGCAGCAGACCTTCATAGATCTGCAGATCTGGAAATATGACTATTTCAAATGGTATTGATCTGAAACAAATTTATTTATATCCTCTTGCAAAACCATCCAACAAATTTTTAGGTCAGTTATGGTTTTCTGACTCAGAGGAAGAACCAGAAGAGGTCATTTCTACACTAGCTACCTTAGTAGTAAGAGAACACACAAAAGACCTCAATGACACAGAAAATTTAGAAAATGAAACAATCTTGATGAATGTTCTGCATGAACAAGGTTTAGAAGGGGAAACAAAAAATATCCAACAGTTGATAAGTAATGAGGAGAATAAAAAATCTGAAGATGAACCATCTATGCTATCACAAGGAAACTCTGTTTCACTACCACATGGATGGCACCATCATCTGATTTTTCCTTCTCACTATTCCATACAAGATATGCTTCCCTCAAGCAGCAATAAAACGAAAACTGCTTCTTTTCTCCCATCTCAGCAATGTCCTCTTAATCCTTTAATCACCAGGTATGAAGGAGTGAATTCAGTCCTTCCAAATACAAAACAAATAGAAGTCCAGCCAGGCAAATTTCTGAACATCTACAACCGACTTACTAGGGAAGAGGAAGAAAAACCGATAGTTGTCTTGCGAAGCATGGTCATGCTTTTGCTTGGAACTACAAAGATATGTCAAGAGTTCATCCTGATATATGTACCCATAGAATCTATACTAAAGAAGTCAAGCCAGTCAGACAACCTCAAAGAATATTGAATCCTGCCTTAAGAGATATTGTGAAAGAAGAAATTGAAAAACTCCTAGAAGTAGGATTCATTTACCCAATTTCTGATAGCCAATGGGTTTCTCCATTGGTAATAGTTCCTAAGAAAAACTATAGAGAGTTGAATAAGGTGACATACAAAGACCATTTTCCATTACCTTTCATAGATCAGGTGTTATATACTCTTGCTGGAAAAAGATACTTTTGTTTTCTTGATGGATTTAGTGGATATAATCAAATTCGGATTGCACTTGAAGATCAAGAAAAGACAACTTTTACATGTCCATGGGGAACATTTGCCTATAGGGTTTTACCTTTTGGTTTGTGTAATGCCCCAACAACTTTTTAGCGAGCAGTCCTAGCAATTTTTGCTGATCTAACCACCAAAAGCGTTGAAATATACATGGATGATTTCATAGTATGTGGACAAACTTTTGATTTTACATTGGAAAATCTTGATAAAGTCTTAACTCATTGTGAAACATACCACTTATCCTTAAATCCAGATAAATGCTTCATGATGATGAAGGAAAGGATAGTTCTTGGTCATCACATGTCTCCTGAAGGGATCCAATTTGATCCAAAGAAGGTTGAAATTATCAAGAATCTCCTTCCTCCTAAAACTCAGACTAATGTCAGAAGCTTCCTAGGACACATTGGTTTTTACCGCAGGTTTATTCCCAACTTTAGTACAATAGCCAGTCCTATGTTTTCCCTATTGACTAAAGATTATGAATTCTCCTGGACTACAAAGTGTCAGGAAGCATTTGAAGCTCTAAAAGAGAAATTGATAACTCCACCTGTGCTTAGAGGACCTAATTGGACATTACCATTTCACATATAGACTGATGCCTCCAATACAACAATTGGAGCAACATTAGGACAAATTGATAATGGTGAACATTATACCATCTACAACATTAGCAAGAACTTGACAGGAGTCAAGAAAAATTATACAACAACTGAGAAGGAATTCCTAGCAGTAATTTATGCCATCAACAAATTCAGGCATTATATCATAGGTTATCAAATATTTATTCACACAGATCATATAGCCATTAAGTATTTGATGAATAAACCTATGGTAAGTGCAAGAATTATTTGTTGGTTGTTGTTGCTGCAAGAATTTGATATCACTATAATCAACAAACCAGGAAAAGCTAATGTTGTGGCAGATTTCTTGTCTAAGTTGCAGAACACAGATGAAGGGGAATTAGTTGATGACACTTTTCCTGATGAAAAACTATTTGCTATATCATTCCAATCACCTTGGTTTGCAGATATAGCCAATTATTTGGTCACAGGGAAAGTTCCTCCACATTTCACTTCAAAAAAAAAACAATTGATCAAACAGAGTTCTTCTTTTGAATGGATTAAGGGTATGCTTTTTAAGTGCAGTCCTGACCATGTGTTACGTAGGTGCATCCGAAAGGATGAAGTGTATGATATCCTTAGATCTTGTCATGATGAACCCTCAGGTGGACACTATTCTATAAAAAGCACAGTTAGGAAAATCTTAGGGACAGGATATTATTGGCCATCTCTTCACAAGGATGTGAAAAAGTACATCAGGCATTGTGATGCATGCCAAAAAATGGGGAAACCCACTCATACGAATGAGATGCCACTACAGCCTCAAATGGTTTTAGAACCATTTGAGAGGTGGGGGCTTGATTTTGTAGGACCTATTGATCGACCTTCTCAAGGAAAGGTGCATATTCTAGTATGCACTGATTACCTGACAAAGTGGGTAGAGGTGCGTGCTTTTAAACATGCTCATGAAGAGAAGGTTGTTTATTTCTTGTATACTCAGATTTTTCAGAGATTTGGAGCTCCATGGTCTATCACCACAGACCAAGGACCCCAATTCGCATCCAAAGTCATAAAAGCATTTACATAATTGTATGAAATCAAACATAGGAAATCATCACCTTACCACCCATAAGCAAATGGCTAGGTTGAAGTAACAAACAGGGAACTAGAATGCATCTTGACAAAAACAATAGCTTTTCATAGGAGAAATTGGCTAGATAAATTACCTGAAGCAGTTTGGGCCTACAATACTACTTGGAAGTCCACTACTGGATTCACACCTTATGAACTAGTCTTTGGTAAAAAGCCTCTCTTACCTATTGAATTTGAGCTACTAACATTGCGCACAGCACTGGAAATTGGAATTGAATTGTTGCAGGCACAGACAGATAGGATTCTGTAGCTAAATGCATTGGATGAACTTAGATTGGATGCTCTACACCAAACTGAGGTAATTTAGGAGTAGAGGAAGCTGTGGCATGACAGTCACATTCAAAGAAAGAAAACTTCAACAAGGAGACTGGGCTTTACTGCTTGATTCTCAATATGAAGACTTCCCTAGAAAACTAAGAACTAGATGGTTGGGACCTTACTGGATTGAGGAGGTATTTAACAATAGAGCAGCTCGTTTATCCCCTATTTATGGATCACGAAGAAAGTTGGTAGTGAATGGACATTGCCTCAGGGTATACCATAAACCTCTAACTAAATAAGAATTCTTGCAGCAACTTGATAGTTTGGATACACAGCAGGTGGAAGAGATTACCTCTTCCACTTCAAAACAATCAACATGATAAGTAGATTTAAAAAAAAAGCAGAAAATACAAAAAAATCAGAAAAAAATAGAAAACAAAAAGATGAATAAATTTTGAGTATGAATTCCTTCATGGGCATGGTTTCAGGGGAAATCATAAAATTCTTTCATGGGCATAGTCAGGATCAAGAAAAAAAAATGAGAAAAAAAGAGAGAAAATGAGAGGTAAAAAAAAGAGAAAATCAAAAAAAAAGAAGAGAGAAAAATGAATAACTCAAAGAGTGAAAACCTTTTTCTTAAGGCACTACTGGGTTGGTATGCATGAAAACCAATTTTCTGGCATGCATAACCTTGAGAAATTTCTGAACCATCATTGTACAAATTCACCAAGTGCACTTGTTTTGAAATGTGGCAGAAAATCTCAGCAGAATATCAACAAAGTCAGTCATTATTCAAAACTGGCATTAATTGTTTTTATCAGGTATATATTTATTACATTTCTTCATTGTAAAATGATTGGTATATAGTATGTGACAAATAACCATTAGCATAAAAGGTATTCATAAGAATTGGCATACTTAAGACATGTTTTGAAAATGAAAATATTAATTTCTGCCTAATCTTCGAAACAAGAATGCCAAAAATAGTGCCTACTGTATTATCTTTAGAATGAAATTGTCTTCAGAATGATAGCAAAATGAATGTTGCACTTTGTCTTCAGAAAGAAACTTTGTCTTCGGAATGACAATTTGTCTTCAGAATGAAACTTGGTCTTCGGAATGACGACTTGCTGCATCATATTTGGAATGAAGATATATCTTCGAAATGAAGATCTATCTTTGGAATGAAGATCTATCTTCAGAATGAGGATCTATCTTCGAAATGAAGATCTGTCTTCAGAATTAAGATCTGTCTTCGGAATGAGGATCTATCTTCGGAATGAGGGTCTGTCTTCGGAATGATGATTTACCTTCATAATACAGCCTGATCTTCGGAATGAGGATTGATCTTCGGAATGAGGATTGATCTTCAGAATGAGGATTAATCTTCGAAATAAAAATTTTGCAAAGAAGATTTGTCTTCGAAATGAAGACCTGTCTTCAGAATTAAGTCATAATCTTCAGAATGAGGATTTTTATTCAGAATGAAGACTTGTCTTTGGAATGAGGTCATAATATTCGGAATGAAATTTTGTCTGCATAATAAGTTATAATCTTCAAAAAGAGCATTTCTATGTGGCATCCAAGAAGACAAGGTACGACAAAATCATTTTTTTTTTAGTTGCATGCAATGAAGGAACACGTGTCAGTCAGCACATGGTTTGTTTTTGCACCCATTGGAAATACAGAGGATGTGACCAACCATATGCCACCAATTTTTAATGAAAATACACATGCACGTGAGAATCTGCAGACTAAACAAAAAAATTAAAACCAAATGAGGTGGATCTGATGGTAAGGACGTCTAAGCAATCATTGACGGATAGGTGTTCGGTGCAACAATAGGAATGTTTGCCACCTTTCTTTTCGAAGACATGTTTGTGAAGTATAGTGCACAGGTTACGGTTCATTCTGAAGAAGCAGATGAGAAACAGGGCAACGAAGGTTTCAAACTAAAACTCTGTAAATCTGCAACATTAAACAACCAAAAATCCAACAGAAGAACAACAGCCACAGTGTACATTTTTTTAAACAAAAAAATGGGGCGAAAGATCAGAACAGAGCCTGCAGATACCACTTACCTCCGAGAAAATCTGGCAGTCATGTAGATTTTTGAAAATGGAGGGTTTATGCCATTTATGGATAAATTCAATGGTTCTTCTGAAGATTTGGCTGGCATGTTCATCCATACGTTCAGAAACAACCGAGCACATGTTAACGACATGACTATTGAGGTAAGCCCTAAAATTTTAAGTCAGATTACAGAGCTGCCATTAGAAGGGATTTCAATTTTTAGATCTAGCAAGAACACATTGGAAAATGTAGATAATCAGTTTGTAGAAGAAAATGATAGAGAACTAGAGTACTTAACCCATTAAAACACATGTAAAGGGTTAAAAAGGGCCAGCCTGAAGGAACCCTGGGATGAAGTAGCCACCTGGGTAATTAAATTTCTAACCTATGAAGGGTAGTATATGTTGTTATTAGGGCATCATCTATGAATTTTGAACCATCTCAGACATGGTGGGCAACAACCAAAAATTAGGGTAAATCTTCCCCTGTATCTGTATCAAGAGTTAAAGAACATGGCAAAGAGATATCAGGAGGGTAAAGGAAGCCTTCGCCATCATGGCCTCATCAAATTAGTTTGCCAACACCATTTTAGAGGGAACCCTAGGAGTTTTGATAGGTTTTACTCTATCCTAAATGATGTCATTTTTGGGGATGAAAGTGAGGAAGAAGAAGAACCAAATGTTGCTGATGTTGCTGCAGAAGAGGAAACAGCTGCTGCAAAAAATGTTGCAGAAGATGCTACAGAAGAAACTGTAGAAGGTGCCCCTGAAGCTGTTACAAAACTACACCCAACAATAGCAGCATAAAACCTTGCTCCTGAACCCTCAACTTCACGAGCTAAGAAACAAAAGAGAAGAGGATATGGAACTTGCAGTAGAGCAGAAAAACAAAAGAAGGTTCATTTTGCTAAAGTTGCAACTGATTTGTCAGAACAGAGAAGTGAAGCACTTAACCAAACAGAGGCGGAAACAACAAGGGAAACAGAGGCATCTGAAACTGACCCCATGACCCTTGCTATCACCAAAAAATAGAGGAAAAAGAAGAAATTTGCATCTGGAACTAGGAGGTCTACAAGAATCCATTTGAAAGAAACCGTAGAACAGGTCATGGAGGAAGAAGGTAGACAAAACAGCCCAGATGTCATAGAGATACAACCAGCCTCTAAAAACTTTCCAAAATTCCCTGAATAGATAGCTGAGGCAAAAACTGAGCAGGATGGTTTTGAGGAGGCTACAGTTCAACAGGCTACATATATGGTAGATACCCTTATAGACAGTCTCATAAAGCCTCCTGAACAAGAACAAATTTTTGTAGAAGAAGAGGAAATATTGGTTGAGCAGCCAACTGCAACTGATTTATCTACATCAGCTTTTGAAGCAGAAACAAAAGTGGAAGACATCACAGAGTAGCTGAGGGCAGCAAGGAGTGTTGTCAAAACACAAACCAAATAGATTTTAGATAAAGAAAGCATCATTGAGATGCAAGAAAGAAAAATTGCAGAGCTTCAGCAGGAAGTGGCAGAATTGAGAAAACTGCTGTCACAATCTAAAAAATAGCCACTTATATCCAATGATGAAGACAATTTGGCTCAATTGCTTCTGGGTCTATCAAGGACAAATGACTCTGTTGAGGCAGACATAGGAGTTCATCTTGAAATAGCACTCCTTCATTATGAAGAAATGCCTGTTCATTTTGAAGCAGCACCATCTTATTCTGAAGCATTGCCTTCTTATTTTGAAGATGCTTTAGAAATGGTGAAGAGCATATCAGAGGATGTTGAAGATGAGCCACCAACATAGGAATAGTCCCAGCAGCAAGAAAATGTTCAAGTAAGTACTCCTATTGAGGTCCTTGCATTTCAACTTATTACACTTCCAGTAGAAACAACAGATAAGGGGGTACAAGTAGAAATACTATCTGATGACAACCCCATAGAAATAGCAAATAAGGGGGTGCAAGTAGAGTTATTAACAGATGAACAACCAGTGGAAGTGGTAGAAAAAGGAGTTCAGATAAATTTGCTACCTAGAACCCCCCTTGTAGTAAGACAACCTAATACTGTGTCTCTAGAGCAGTACAATGCAGACATAGCTAGCTGGATGATTAGATATGAGCAACTTGCCACTAAAACTAAAAAATTCAAATTGGAAGCAAAATAGCTAGAAGCCAAGGACATAGAAATTCAGGCATTGAAAGAAAAGGTATCTGAATTATGCCAAATTGCTAAATTTTTAGTCCAATTTAGACGACCAGCCAGATTTTATAGCCTTATTTTGAAGGAAAAATACCTCAGATGGCAGGTCATGAGGATTACTTCAAACCTCCCATATAAATTGGACACTATTGCAGATTTTCTGGAGGCATATTTTGATAGTCCTTTTGAGCAAAAAAATCTCCTATGTGAACTATTTTTACACAGTTTCTTCATTACAGAGGAAGTTGACTCTCATCCTCAAATCTACATTGGAGATGTTCAGTTGAGAGCATTTATGTCTACTTTGCAGAATCAGCTTTACTGGGATCAAGAGAAAAAGTAGAATAAAGTGATTAAAACAAGGGCTGAGTTTTTAGTCAGAGAAATCCAGCCAAATCACCTAGTTATCACCAGGTAGCACTTCTCAATGATGAACAGGGATGATATAAAGAGAATGTACTTGAAAAATTTGAGGGACTGTGTGGCCAGATTTAACAATTTATATGATCACAATTTCTTCCCAGCATTGTCAGTATGCAGAGACATATGGAATGAACTTTCCATGTCTTTGAGGAAAAGAGAACCTATCTCCCCCATCAACTTAGAATGGTCCAGAAGAAGAGCAGAAGGTGTAATCTAGCTGATTCAGATCATGCAACATAACTGGATAGGTCTCAGGTTTAGGCCTCCGACCATCATTACTCCAGTTCCATTCTACTTTGAGGAAGATGCCCAGCCTGATGAACAATTTTAAGACTAGCTCAGAAACATTCAGGAAAACAGGGGGTATTACATAGGCAAGAAATTATTCTATAGGTCATGGAATCTAAACATGGACATATGTGATTCCATAGCCCAACAGAATACATGAGGGCATGCATTAATATAAGTTGGGGGAAAATGATGAGGCTTGGAAATGCCTCAATCATAACATGTTTTGAACACTAAAAATGCCTATAAACTCTTATGTTTTATCTGATATGTTAGTTAAGTTGATTCAATATGCTGTATATTAACCATTTTGCATGATCAATGTATTTGAAATATTATATGCTAATTTTACAACTTTTTGCATAGTTTTGTGTTCTTTTTGCTATGATTTGCTAAAATGGGATATGCTTAGAATAATAGCAGGATTTCATTAATCATGTTTTGATTTGTCTCAAGCATTTATTTCACCTAAATCTGGCAACAGTGCAAGCAAACTGTTGCTATGCAGCAAAAACTGGTCTTTCCCATGTAAATTCCAACCAGCTGTCCATAAATAGCAAGGCATGGAATTCACATGAGAAAAGAGATGAAGACCATTGGAATTTGATCTTAAGAGATAACCCACCTGAGAGATCAGAATAAATCATTGGAAAAACATACATTTGTTCATTTCAAAGTATCTTCGGAATGAACAAATATCTTCGAATGAAAGAACACAGCGTCTTCGAAATGAGCAGATCTTCGAAATGAAGAATGCAGTATCTTCGAAATGAGCGGATATTCAGAATGAAGCATGCAATATCTTTGGAATGAGCGATATTTGGAATGATAATGCAGTATCTTCAGAATGAGCGATCTTCGAAATGAGAATTGCATTGTCTTCGAAATGAAGCCACTTATCTTCGAAATGAAGAACAGAATGTGTTTCTTTGACCTGTTGACCAATTTTTGAAGCCGAAAAAAGGGAAATAAAGGTTGGAAAAGGTAAAGGGA
The DNA here is from genome assembly GCA_028583015.1 of Wollemia nobilis. Classification (NCBI taxonomy): domain Eukaryota; kingdom Viridiplantae; phylum Streptophyta; class Pinopsida; order Araucariales; family Araucariaceae; genus Wollemia; species Wollemia nobilis. The sequence goes on along the minus strand of JAQPPZ010016436.1, from coordinate 11,622,155 downwards.
AAGATATTCCATCTGTCTTTGCCATCATTGCTGACCAAAGCCATCATTAAAGGAAAGATCAAGTTTTAGTCCTCTTCTAGGATAAAACCAGAATTTGTTGCAGCATTGTAGGATTAGATCTTTTGAGATATTCTTTGTTTGTAATAAGATCACAGGATAGCTATAAATATTGCTCTCATTCAATTTGAGCCTAGTAGGTAGTAAAGGAGGTAGAAAATAGTGAGAAAAGAGTAAGGAAGCTGGCAAAAAATACTGAGTATTGGTAGAAATTGACTGTTATAGTCCTGTAATAGTTTTTCAAGAATTATTGTAATCATGTCTTTTAATCAATAAAGTGCACCAGTTCTATTTCATATTACTTATAAATGAGTGTGATTAATATTTAGAAATAGAGAGAGACTTACACCTTCTTCTGAACAAAGAGGCTGGCCACTTTCAGACCTAGGAGGAGGACTAATAGCAAGTTTTATTTTGATTTTGCTGCAGCAGAATGAGTTGTAGAACTTGTTATTTTAATTACTTGTAAATAGTTGACAATATTTGTAGTCTTAGTTTATTTATGCCTAGATTAACCTTGTGCTTAATGTTTTAGTTGAAATCTTACTTTCAGCAAAGCTTTCATTTTATTTCAGACTGTTATTTCTAGAATTTACTATTTTTTAGCAATTTCTTGCATTTTATGTTTTGCTGTCAAATCCCACATAGAAGATTGACAACCTTTTGTTATAGAGCTTTGAAAGTTTTTATTTCCACATTAGATATAGACTTTCATTAGTGCAAAATTAATTAGATTTCCTTTCTGTAATTAGGATCAGACTTTCAATTCTGCAACTGTTATTTCTACAATATAATTAGGCCTCATTCTGCAATTGTAATTATGACTTCATTTTCTACAGTTAATGATTAGTTTCCAATTTTGCAACTTAGATTAAGATTTAATTCATGCAATTTAGATATAGGAATGTTCCAAAACCCCCCACACAATCGGTTCCACCAATAAGACTTGTTGCTCTAGATTGACCTAAGTTATAGCTGTTTCACTTCTTCTTCCATAGATAGCCTTGTACACTGCCCTAGATTGATAGATTCATTGAGAATTAATGATGGTATAATGACTATGCATCATGAATTTTCATAATTAGATTTTGTTCAACAACTTATCTAACTTGGGCAGAAAGCGTGTCTACACAGTTAGAGTCTCCCCTGTTGGAGATCTCCTAAATTGGGATGATCTCCAACCTCCTAACCTCTCCCTAATCCTATATAAACTAGTATTTTCTTAGTTTATCCCCCTGAACCCCCTAGCTGACTGATTTCTTTGCAAATTTAACTTTTTGTGCATTAGAACACCTTCACACCTTCATTTGCATTGCATATTTCAAGTTTTCTTGTAGGAATTTTACTGTTTTTTAGTCGGAGAAAGCTTGGATCATCGCAGGCGATTCCAGATGATTTTGAATGATCCTATCGTAGATCGGCGATGATCTCGTACAATTAGAGGTGATCTCGACTATAGTCCATATTGGGGGCAATTAGAACCTATAGTTTGTATTTCTTTATCTTCTCTCTTCATTTCTTTATGCATTAACTTGATTTATTCTATTCTTGCATCTTGGAGTTCACCTCATTTAACATAGATGCATGATAAAGTTAAAACAAATTATTAAACTAATGCATTTCTTTTAATTACTATCTGGATCTATCATTTAGGCAAATTTACTATCATTTCTATCATTTCCCTTTGGTTTTGTATTTGCATTTTTGGTTTTTGGTATCTGTTTCTGTGACTGTAGGTTTTTGACGAATTCATCAGATCGACGATGATCTCGTATGATCTTAGATGACCAACTAATATTTGAGATGATTATGTGCAATTTTAGATGATTACGTACAATTTGACATGATTTGGACTTCTAAAAATCTTAGAATCTTCATCAAACATCTGAAATCAGGTATATTAGATCTTATTTAGCATACTCTCTATGTTTAGAATTTATTCATGTTTTCTATATTCATATAAATCAGCATTGGCATATAGAATAGCTTAGATTCATCCTGGTCAAACCTAGGAATTGAATAATTAAAGTATAAAATGAACACATCAAACCTACTCTAAACCTAGGTGTGAAAACTGCCACTCAAAATTTTCTTGGTGAACCCACCATCCATCAAAAATTCACCCTTATACCCCTCCCCTGAGAGGCATGACCTTCAAAGGGCCTCTCAGTCTGAGGTATTGTCCCATCCTTCTCGCATCCCACTTTCGGGTGCGGATCCTATATCATGAAGGTAAGGATGCAAAAAAATTGGAGCGATACAATACATATCTAAAAATCCACTAAATTTAAAAAGCAAATTCACACAAATGATAAATATATGATCAATTTACTTTTTCCCTTTCTAGATCTTAGAGTGTTTTTGAGACAACCTCAATGTTTTTCACATAAATCAATCCATACAACTCCAAAATTTCTAAAAATTAAACTCTATATTCTTGAGATCATAATATGAAAACCCTCTAAATTTTAGAATAAAATTAGCAAAGGTGAAAAATATGTGATCATTTACTTTTTCCATTTTTATCACAATTCTAGATCTAGGATTTTTGAAGAAAAAATAAATATTCACACAAATAGATCAATACAGATCCAAATGACCTGAAATTTAGTTTGAATTATTATTTTATCAAAATAATATTTATCCTAAAAATTTAGAAGCAAATACCCTTTCTTCCACCTTATACAACCATTTTATTTAAAAACTTTAAATGCTAATAAAATCCAAAAATTAGTTCCAAATCACCTCAAATTTTTACTGAATCCTATTTATATAATTATATAACAACCCTAAAAATTTCATAAGTAAATTCCTCAATATGTATTATATATTAATGATTTACTTGAGCTCCTCCTTACAACTCTACTGAGTGTTGGCCACTTGAGTTTCTTTGACAAAGTGCATGCTTCAGGTATCTTCACACCACTCTCTATAGGTTTTTGATCTGATACCAAAATGATAAAATATGCTCATTATATTCATAATCATAAGAAATTACAATGATTTTATAGCACTCCAATCAGTTTGAAATCTCTACTATTATGGAGATCTTACTTGCTCCTACTATGTTTAGAAACACTCTAAACAATTCCCTATATGCTCTCACAACAAAACTAATTTTCTCTCAAATAGTAAAGTTGGTGCAACTATATTTAAATGAATTTTAAATATTTAGAACCTATATACTTTAGGTAAGATACTCTAAAGTATGCTCTAGAGTCCAATAGATATAGCTAACATTTGTAAACACGAAGAAGTTAAGACAAATAGCTTAAGCTAAATAATCATGGAGATGAGATAGATAGCTTAAGATACCTTAACATTGAGATGAGACAAATGGCTTGAGTTCACTCATCATGGAAATAATACCAATATCTTAGGCTAGCTCATAATTTAGATGATAGATATGACTTAAGTTAACTCATCATGGGGATGAGATATATAACTTAAGTTAGCTCATCATGGAAAGAGAGGTTCTCATGCATAGAAGCTAGCTCGAAGGAATAGGTTGTCATGAAATTATCATCCATTTTATAAATTGAATGAGATAGGATTAATATTTACATTGTGGTCCAGTTGTCCTAAATTTGTGGAGAGTGTTGGAAGATTAGGAGACTACATGAAGGTATCCTTTAAATTGTATGGTAAATGTACAAGGTTAGCCCCAAAAAAACTATTAGATATTGATCACTCTTGTCCACTCTAAGGATGTCTATAGTATCAAGAAATCAAAATGTAGTGGAACATTATTTAATGGTGTTAAATAATGTAATTTTATATATTTCTTAGAATGATTATATTCAGGATATTATATTAATTTTCATCCTACCACTTTGAATGTGTGTGTGCCAAAAATAATTGACACCCCAAAGTAAGGAATATAAGAGAAGGATCTTCTCAAAATGTAGGTTTAATGAAGTAGGATTGAAGTATGCTCTAGACCAAGGAATTGGTTACATTCAAGTTCGATGTGTTTTAAAAACTTGTTTTCAAAAGGTCTAAGGTGAATGGAAAATGATATCTACAAAAAATTACTAACTTGAGTAGAGAGGCAAATAATCTAAGCTCAAGATTCAAATAATTTGACATTGATCATGTTCCCCAAGACATCCAATTCTAGAGTGAATTCTCTAGCATGAGCCTTTTGAGTGGCTCCTTGAGCTATGCTTGGATTGCTTCTAGCATATGACCACTTTCGATAGGTTTTTCCAATGAGTGTAGTTCCTTTGAGGAACCTTTAAATCTATTTTTTCTCCCTATATAGCCAGATTAGGATAGTTCAATACAATGTAAAGTAGTTTTTATACAAAATATCCTTATTGCACCTTCTGCACTCCTTTTTTCAAATCTGAATTTTTGGTTTTGAGGCAGAAATTTGAGTGCAATATAGGGGTTTTGAGTTTGTCTCTTTTATTAGACACCTTCACTTTTTTCTTGTATATTTTATAAACGGATCGAAACTTGCAACGACTTGATAGAAGCTCTCTTTTTGTTATATTTTTCTACACTATTTCTTGTGCTTTGAACTTGAGACTCACCAATTCTCGTTAAAGGTTTCCTTTGTTCCTATTTTTGTGGATACTTTCTTCTCCAATTCTTGGAGGATTGAGATGATTTTGTGGCTTCCTCAATCCACTAAATGTTTTAGATATTTATGCACTAATAGTGTCTTTAGACACTTTGACAAATTCTATTTTTGTGCCCTTCTAACAAACACAAACAATAATATTTTTGAGAGCAATATAATAGTGAAAATGAATCTAATAATGTTTTACTTTTAATGCACTAAAAATTTCACCTTATCACTACAATAAAATCTAAAAAATGATGCACTTAATTAGTTTATTACAACAAATCAATAATAATCTAAAATAAATCTTCAATAATTATTCTGTAATTTCTTTATAAGTAGGCTAATAGGAGCTAGTTGTTGTGGTCCAAACAAGGTGAATGGTTTCCTACTTTTGTCACATGCCCGTGCATTTAATTATCAACCCAAGGAGCTTCGTAAACTTACGAAGAGTCAGAACTAGGTTACTACAATACCACTGGAGGGTGAGTCTGCTAATCCTACATTTGGGGGGTTTTTTGAGATGGTTGTCAATCATTCCCGCACTCAATAAATTACGTAAGAAGAACATAAATAAATTTACAAAAATAAATCATGTATACATTCCTGGAAATAAACCTACAGCAAATACTGGAACTAGCAGATTAATGAACGTCTCTATGAAAGCAATAAACTGATAAATAAACAAAAAAAGCAATGGGGAAGAAATACTGGCTTGGAGTGGGCCTAGGCTCCAGTAGCTTCTTCCTGATCGAACACGCACTTTAGAACTCCTGTAACTGTAATATATTTATCAATGCATTACAATGTAACTCTAAAATGGATCTTTATTAATTCCTCCTCTATATCGCTCTATATTCTCTATATCGCTATATATTTTCAGAATGATCTACGTGTGTTTATATAATACACCCGTAGAACTTATGTTACAGAAGTGGTTACAATAGTCGATTCTTCCCAGACTAAATTAGAATAGTCTGGCGAATGCAATCGATGTCTGGCATTCTATTTTGATGGTGACATGTTCGTTTTGACTCGTACTTTGCCTGGCATCCATAAGACATTTTGATACGTTGGTGCTATCTCCAATTTAGCTCTACATGATGCAAAGCTAGAACTGCACCAGTCGTTGTCATCCACGTCCTTCGAGTCTAGTCAATGGGCAAAGAATTAGTGGTGCCTTTCGACTGTAGGGAGGCGCTGTATCAACTGGGCTAGGCACCTTCTTTATAAGGAAGGTGCCTTATTTTGGTGGTACACCTTCTTTTGGATGGGCACCTTCTGGATATGGAAGGTGCCTTCTTCTGACTAGGCACCTTCTTTATAAGGAAGGCACCTTATTCTGGATGGGCGCCTTCTGGATGTGGAAGGCACCTTCTTCTGGCTGGGCACCTTATGGAAGTCGTCTTCTTCTAACTGGGGGCCTTCTTTATAAGGAAGGCACCTTATTTTGGCTGGGCACCTTCTGGATGTGGAAGGTGCCTTCTTCTATTTGGGTGCCTTGTGGACAGTGCCTTCTTCTAACTGGGCACCTTCTTCTAACTGGGCACCTTCTTTATAAGGAAGGTGCCTTATTATGGCTGGGTGCCTTTTGGATGTGGAATGTGCCTTCTTCTGGTTGGGCACCTTCTAGATGTGGAAGGCATCTTCTTCTAGATGGGTGCCTTTTAGATGTGGAAGGTTCCTTCTTCTGGCTAGGCGCATTATTTATAAGGAAGGTGCCTTATTCTCAGCAATCATGTTGTGATTGACTGGGAAAGGGTGATCAAGCCTTCCCAGTATTGCTTCATGCTACCTTAGCTTCTTCCTACGAGTCGATGTCAGAATGCTGAGCCAAATTAGGCCTAGTTTCCTAGATACCTATCCATCGTGTTGTCAGGTCCTCCACCTACAAAAAGTAACTAAAAAAAAAGAAAAATAAAAGTAGTTAGACGCATTACGTTCCTGTTAGGCCCTGGGTTATGATGCCTGCAGCTTGCATGTGGGCGTCATCCCTGCAAAAACACATGATATATACAAAAAACTACATTAACTAATTTTTGGTGAGCACTTCCATGCCCACCATTTCACTTAAGAGAGTTTGGTTTAGATCTTGCAAGATGGGGTCTCCCCCATGCCTATTCTGGATTCTACCTGTAACATTTCAGACATATTATAAGGGCGTAGTCAGTGGCCATTGAGTATGAACATGGTGTCACTACCTTCAATCATATTAATGTGCACCGCCCCATTTTTGATGAGATCTACCACCTCATACGACCTCATCCATATCTGCATTAATTTTCCCTTCCTCTCCTGGAATCGAGAATCGTACAATAGTACCCATTCCACTTATTGGAATTGCTTGAGCTTAATGTGGCTATCATGCCACTACTTTATTTGCTTCTGTATAATTTTTGTCCTCTGTAAAGCATCTAATCAGATTTTGTCCAGCTGAAGTAGTTATCGAATCCTTTGTTTTTGAGCTTCATCCAAGCTCAAGTTCAATTCTGAAGCCATTCTCAGTGTCTTGATTTCAAATTCTATGGGCATCATCGCATTTTTCCCATAGACCAGTTGGAAATATGTAAATCATTTAGTGGATTTCCACGTGGTGTTATATGCCCAGACTACCTTCGACAACTGTGTAGCCCAATATTTCCTGTGTTGCTACACGGTCTTCATCAGGATGTTCTCTATTTCTTTGTTTATCACTTCCACTTGCCCGTTTGCCTGTGGATGGTAGGGCATAGTTTTATTGTTCTAAAATTTGTATTGCTCCATCAGTTCCTTGATCAACTTGGAGGTAAATTGAAGCCCTTGGTCTGTTGTTATCTCCCGTGGGACCCCAAATCATGTAAAAATATGGGCAAATAAGAAATTAGTGACTGTTATTTCCTTTGAATCCCTCAATGCATGTACTTCAACCCATTTGGTAACGTAATCTGTACAGACCAAAATAAACCTCCTCGCCATCGAAGGTGGATTAAACGGTCCCACAAAGTCCATGCCCCACTTATCGAAAGGTTCTAGGTGCACTTGAGGCTGGAGGGGCATTTCTTCTTGATGGGTTGGTCTACCCATCCTTTGGCATTCGTCACATTTGTTGGCATATGCAGCCACACCCTTAAAAAAAGTGGGCCAAAAGTACCCAGCCTGTAGGATTTTCTAGGTGGTTCGTTTCCCTGCAAAGTGTCCTCCACATGACTCATCATGACATGCTTTGAGTACTTCTAAGAATTCTTGTTCTGCTACGCATCTTCTTATAATTTGGTCACGTCCTATTTTAAATAGGAGACCATCCATCCATAGGAATGATGCACTTTTCTCTATGACAACCTACTTTTATCGATAAGAGAGAGCAATTGAGGTCCTTTCGGTGGCCAAGTAATTAGCTATATCTGCATACCATGGGGTTTGCTCACTAATAGTGAACAAATGTTCATCCAAAAATTGGTCTTCCACTGCTTGATGGTCTGTTGGTATCAATCTGGACAAAAAATCTGCCATGATGTTATCCTTTCCTGGTTTGTCGACTATGGTGATGTCGAATTCCTATAGTAGCAACAACCATCTGATAATTCTTCCACCAATAGCCGGATTGCTCATTAGGTATCTGACAGCCGCGTGGTTCGTATGGACAAAAACATTATATCCGATGATATAGTGGTAGAATTTATTTATAGCATGGACAACTGCTAGAAATTCCTTCTCTGTCACTGTGTAGTTGAGCTCTGCTCTTGCCAAGTTTTTACTGACATAATAAATGGCATAAAATTCTTCACCATCTTTTTGTTTGAGGACTTCTCCAATCGCACTGTTAGATGCATCATAGTAGATATGGAATGATATGGCCCAATTTGGTATTCTTAAAATTTGTGCAAATATCAGTTTCTCCTTAAGCAATTGGAACGCTTCTTTGCAGTCTTCTGTCCAATTGAACTCCACATCCTTAGATAATAGAGTGTGCAGTGGTTTGGCAATTTCACTAAATTCATCAATAAATCATCGATAGTACCTAGATGATCCAAGAAAACTTCTTACCTCCTTCTATGTTCTAGGGCTGGGTAGGTCTCTAATGACATCAATCTTCCTTTTATCAACTTTTATTCCTTCTGTAGAGAGGTGGTTTCCCAGTACGATGCCTTATTGCATCATCATAAAACATTTTTCATTACTTAGGGACAAATTATTTTCTTTGCTTCTATCGAGCACTCTTTCCAAATTTCTCATTACCTCCTCGAAGGTTTCTCCATAGACGATGAAGTCATCCATGTATACCTCGACCCTGTCTCCCATCATGTCTGAGAATATGCTAAGCATTGCCCTTTGAAAGGTGGTAGGTGTGTTGCACAGTCTGAAAGGAAATATCCTATAGGCAAATGTTACCCATGGGAAGGTGAACGTTGTATTATCCTGATATTATTCTCCTATCTGGATCTAATTGTATCCAATGAATTCATCCAAAAAGGAATACTTCCTCCCCAAGAGTGTGTCCAAGACCTGATCAATGAACGAGAGTGGGAATTAGTCTTTCTTGGTTGCTTTGTTCAATGCTCTGTAGTCCACATAGATTCACCACTTCCCATTCTTTTTAGGGACCACCACTAATGGTGATACCCACTCGCTGTCAGAAATTGAATATATGAATCTGGCAGCCAAGAGTTTGTGCAGTTCTTCCTTGACAATGCCTTTCATTTCCAGATTCATTCTTCATTGTGGCTGTCAACTTGGAGTTTCCTGATCATCTAGATAAATCTGATGGGTTTATGCCTTGCATATCCGAGTAATCCCATGCAAACGCTTGTTGGTGCCTTACCAGGAGCTCTTCTAATTTTATCAGTTGTGTGGGCATCAACCAACTATTGATATTTAATGTTCTTCTTAGCCCAACATGTATCTACCAAACGTGGTGATCTTGGGTGCCAATCAACAGCAATCCAGGTGTGGAGATGGAGGGTTCTCCATGGAGAAACTCCACAATAGCACCATATTTGTCCTCTTTTGTTAACTCCTCCAATGTCATCACTGGCTGGATTATGGAAAACTCTGTATTTCCATGCTCGGTGATCATGGGTTCTACTACTGAGTCGAAAGACTATGCTAGAGGTGAAATGGTCAGCATTTTAATGTTTTTTCCATCAGAGATGGTCATCAACCCATCCCGAAAGTTGATGTAAGCATCAGCTGTTGCTAGCCATGGCCTCCCCAAGATGAGCGGGTAACCACCCAGCCTAGTTTTGGATTGTAAAACTAAAAAGTTGGCTGGGTATTCCCATTCACTGACCGTTACTATCACGTCTTCCAACATCCCTTTCGGCGATACGGTTGATCGATTGGCTATCTGTAGCACTGTTATGGTGGGTTTCATGTTTGTGAGTTGTAGCCTCTACATGGTCTCCTTAGGCATTACGTTGATGACTGCTCCAAGATTGACCAACGTATTGGATAGGGAATGTCCCTCAATTTTTACAGTCAAAATCGAGCTACCTGGGTCTGCACACTTCGGGTGGCATGTTCTGCCCATCATCAAATCTACCAGTTTACCCATGATGTTGATAGTTTGGGTTGCTTTTTGTCTTGGATTCCTCAAACACATCTCTATGATTGCCTTGGTATATATGGGAACATCTCGGATTGCTTGAAATAATGGAATTGTCATTGTGAGGTTCTTCAAGTTTGATAGGATGTCGAATTTCGATTGAGTTATTTTTCTCTATTCTTGCAACTAGTTAGGAAATGGAGCCTTCGCTCTCCCAAGTGTTTCTTCCTCTTCTACAAAAGGTGTTTCTTCTACCTCTTACTCCTCTTCTATCAGTGGAGGTGTTCCTACTCCTAGATGCCTACCTGACCTAAGCTAAATATTGTACATAGGATACATCTCACCCTCCACGTTGTATGCTGGATGGTTCACTATGTTGTTTGGATTTGCCATCGGTTGTGTGGGTAGTTACGTAGGTCTCACTACTAGAAATGCCGATAAATTCTATTGGGGGTGAGTAGGTGCTACGTTCTATGGAGCCTGATTCCATGTAGTGTGGCTTCTCCACTGCTGCCCAGGATATGGATATGACATCCATGGCTGCTGGTTTGGGAATGTTGTTGGGGGTGCATTAGACCAGGTGATGGCCCCCACCACCCCATGTTAGGTGGTTGAGGTGGTCCTTGGTGCATGTATGTCACTCCCCCATATGGTGGAATTTTGGTTGGCATATTCCCCATAGGGGGCTGTGGCCAACTCTTCCTATTGCTTATAAAATAGGCATTCATGCTTTTAGCCTCCTCCTAATTACTGGGCAGTCATGGGCACAATCGAGTTTTATGATTCATCCTGCAAACTGTGCATATTCTGACTTTTTTCTCTGGGCATGAATTCTTTGCATGCCTCCCTCTACATTTGGACAAAAATAAGCTAATGTTGTGTCATTCTATTGCTTCTTTTACTCTAAAAGCAACGTATCCATCTACAATGCTAGAGATGAGAGCATTTCACTCTTTAAATCCTCCAAATATGTTACCTATTTATGTATTTGTGACTGAAGCTATTGCTTTCATGGTTATGGATGTGGCCTTGCCTCGTCTTCTTGAGTAGTTCCAGAATAATTGTCGGATGTATTCCATAGCATGCTAGTAGACATCACCTCTGGAGATCATGTTAAGAGCCTCCAATGATTCATTGGTAAGTCCTCTTAAGAAGATGCTTTTGAGGGACTTATCATATAGTCTCGCATGAGGTGATCGTTGAATATTAAAGTTGAATCTCTCCCATTACTCCTCGAGAGACTCATATTATTTCTATGTCATGCTCAAGACCTCCTCCCTAAAGTCTCTAGCTCTCCCAAAATATTGGTATTGTTCTAAAAAGAGCCTATTCATCTAGTCCCAAGTGGCAATGTGTTTGTCTCCTAGACCGATGAACCACTGTAGAGCTACATCATCTAATGTAGAAGGAAAGAGTTCCAGCTTATGCGTATTGGATTTGTAGTCCACGGACCTGCATAAGACATCAAACTTAAATAAAAATAGGTCAAGGTCATCAGTCGGGTATCCTCTGAAGGACAAAAGGTGATCAGGGGATATGTTTTTCATTTTAGCATCTCCTACTCCTTCCTCTATCAAGAAACTAAAGCCAGATGAGACCTCATCGTTATCAACAATTTTTTTAGGAAATGTGGTTTTTAATGCAGTTCTTATGGCCTTATGATCGTTTAAGACTTTCTGAATCAAAGCTCTAAGGTTGTCTGGTGAGATCATCCGATCTACAACCTTCCACAATAGGGCTTCTTCTAAGGGAGTCCTATTAAACAGGGTATTTATGATGATTCGTTCTTCCCCACATTGGTGGGATGAGGAGGCACTTTGCACAAAGTGCGGTTCCTCACTCCAATGGATTACTGGTGGGTTGGGTGAGTCTAATTCAAATTTGAGTTGCTCAGCTGAATCTGGTTCTGATGGATTGGTTCTTACAAACTGACCATCTGGTCCTCTTCTTCTCAAAGAACTCATACAAGGTCAGATGGAAGGTTTTAGGGTATTGTAAATAATCTACTTGAGACGCTTCCCTGGCAATGATGCCAAAATATTGCGGGCCAAACAAGGTTAACTTTTTCCTACTTTTGTCACATGCCCATGCATTTAATTATCAACCCAGGGAGCTTCATAAAATTGTGAAGGGTCTGAATAAGATTTCTTACAATACCACTTGAGATGAATCCACTAATCCTACTATTGGGGGGTGTTTTCAAAATGGTTTTCAATCATTCATGCACTCCTCAATAATTTACGTAATAAGAAATAATTAAATCTATGAAAATGAAACATTCACATACTCCTGAAAATGAATCTACTAAAAATAATGGGAATAGTAATGAGGTAAATGATCTTTCAAAAGCAATAGACTAATATAGAAAATAGAAGTAAAGTGGGGAAGAAATATTGGCTTGGAGTGGGCCCACGCTCCAACAGCTTCCTGCCAACTGAACACGCGCTTAGAACTCTTAGAACTGTAATATATTTATCAAAGTGTTACAATATTTATCTATCTATATATCTCTATATGAATCTATATGAATCTATATATCTCTCAGAGTGGTCTGCATGTGTTTATATAACACACCCGTAGAACTTCTGTTACAAAGAGGTTACAACAGTCGATTCATACCAGACTAAATTAAGATAGTCTAGTGAATGCAATCGACGTCTGCTTAAAATTGGCATTTGGTTCTAATGGTGGCATGTTCGCTGATTGGTTCGTGCTTTGCCTAGCATTGGTAAGACATTTTCATATGTTGGTGTGATCTCCAATTTAGCTCTACATGATGTAGATTTGGAACTACACCAGCCACTGTTGTCCATGTTGTATAAATCTGGTCAATGGGAGAAGAACAGAGGTGCCTTCCTTATGAGGAAGGTGCCTAAGTATGTCGAGTGCCTTTCCTATGTAGAAGGTATCTTATTGTCATGGTGCCTTCCTAGAGGAGGAAGGCGCTTACCTTCTATTGGTGCCTTCCTGTAGGAGGAAGGTGCTTACCTTCTAATGGCACCTTCCTTATGGGAGGAAGGCGCTCGCCTTCTATGAGGAAGGCATGTCTTCTAGTGGTGCATTCCTTATGGGAGGAAGGTGCTTTTCTTGTCACGATGCCTTCCTATCGGTGCCTTCCTTATGAGAGGAAGGTGCTTCCTTCCTTTTGGTGCCTTCCTGGAGGAGGAAGGCGCTTCTCTTTCCTTTGTGCCTTCCTGGAAGAGGAAGGTGCCTACATTCTCTTAGCACCTTCCTAGAAGAGGAAGGCATCTACTTTCTCTTGGTGCCTTCCTGGAAGAGGAAGGCACCTATGTTCTCTGCATTGACCCCCAAAGAAACAAAGTTCTAGGTCCATCAAAAGACATCGATTGATCCAAATCTAACTAAACCAACTGCAATTCCATAAAACACACTGAAAACACACAAATTAGATAACACGCATAATTTCATCAAATATCTATATAATCATTTATAAAAGTACGTAATACTTATTATACATCCGCATAATGATCAAGAAAATGTGTACAAAATATGAGCATTTTTGGTGCTCATCACTTGTAAATCATAATGGCTATGCTCATGGATTTTACTAGAAGGATTAGTAAAGAAATAAGGAGAGATGGACCATCCACAATATGCTTAGTGCACCTACATAGTTGGACTTACATTAGGTGTAGGGATAATAATACCCTCTTGACAAACTAAGATAAGTTAGCTCATCGTGGAGATGATATAGATTGATTATTTATGTTATGCCTAGTGTACTTACGTAGATGAACTTATGTAAGGTGGGGATATGTGGACCTCTATCAAAGGGTTAAAAATAATTCTCTCTCGAGTCGATTTGGAATTTTTGGGTTGTTACATTTAGTATCAGAGCTCTAGGTTGTGATGGACTAGATGCTTATGTGGCTCTAGGTAGAATATATTAGAATATTACATGACTAAGCTATAGGATGATTAGGAATTGATCCTAGGGAGGGTAGAATTAGTTAGATTTACTTATATGGAGTGAGTGTAGCCATAATCATTATCATGAGAGCGATAACATATAAGCTCACCTAGGAAATAGTATCTTGCATGGAGAAAGAATCACCATAGCCATTATCAAATGAAATATGATAAAATAAGTTAGTTTGAAAGGATAAGAAACTAACTATGAGTAACTAAACTCAACTCCTAGATAGATAAGGAGAATGACACCTTACGGTGAGGCAAGCATGATCCATATAATTACTAGGAGGTAATAATTGGTCATAACAAAGATGACACCTTGTGGGGATACAAGGTGATGGTGACCAATAATAATATAAGTTAGCTCTTAGGAAGATATAGCTAACATTTGAAAACATGAAGAAGTTAAAAAAATAGCTTAGGCTAACTCATATTGGAGATGAGATAAATAGCTTAAGCTACCTTAACATTAATATGAGACAAATGGCTTGAGTTTGATTACCATGGAAATGAGACCAATAGCTTAGGCTTATCCACTTAAGCCTAAGTGCACTTATTATTATTTATTATTATTATATGCATTTCTTATTTTTGCACTTTGTATTTACGTGAGGCATAGTATGCCCATGTTAGAAATAGGTTGTTAGCATGTTGTTAGATGTTAGTTAAATGTTAGAGATCTTGTTTATCTTCTAAACATTAGTGGACATCCATAGTTAGCATTTGGTTAACTAGCAGTTAAGTGGTTGGCCATGTTTGGTAGATTGTTACAACCACTTAACCATGTAAGTGTGTTGTGTTCTTGATTTTATCATAGACCAAGCCACACAAGAGGCATTGTATAATTTTTCTAGCATGAACAGCGAGATTCCAGCTATGAATTTTTTTAAAGAAATCAAAACCTCGATGAAGGACTATGTTTTCTAGCATGAAGTTTCATTTCTCAGTGAGAAAATTAAATTTTGACGAGCGAAGTAAATTGTGGTAGGAAAAATTAATATTTTTTCAAAGGTTTTATTAATCATCGACAACTGTAAATTTTTTTGTCATTGTCGAATCCTCTAGATACGATGATGAGGGAGCAACCTTGGAAAAATTATCCCACATCGGGCGTGTTAAGGTCCGAGTGGGGTTTAAAGGTGCTGAAGCACATATATCCTAGTGATCACCTTAAGGTGGTCATGACTGGCTGTGTGTTTACATGTGGGCCAAAGAACCAGTTGGGGAAGCAGACCACTTGCCAAGTGACAGGCACATGTTGGTTCCCCATACTGTTGACTATTGTTCGAATTGGATGGTAGTGCCACATGGCAATTGTTTGTTGGTTGCTGCTTGTTTCTTGATTTGAGTTGTAGTACTTGGGATGGTTTCTAGGCCCCAGTGACAATCACCCGTAGTTGATCAGTGGGGTGATCGTCAAATACAAACAATTTTTTTTTCCTTTTGGTGGAAAACCTGATTTGGTGGATTTGTTTTTTGAAATTCAAATTCAAATTTTCAATTTGGTTCCAAAAATTAGCAAAACTTCCGAAGGTGATAACTTCTTCATTTTTAACCCAAATTTAACCAAATTTTTTGCATATTTTTGAAAATTTTGCATAGATTGATAATATTTTGCCTCCTAACCCAATTTTTGGTATTGTAAGGGCTCAATTTTCACATTTTTAGTGCTAAATTGTTATTGCAAAATTGAAATTTATTTTGTAAAAGCACTTAAAATAGCCCATTATTTTTGTAATTTTGGAGAGCAAAATTTGTAAAATCTAGGCAATTTGATTGCATTAGGAAACTAAAAATTGTTCCTAAAGCCTATATTAAGTTCTTGCACCATTTGTAATCCTCCTAGTTTGGAATATAGTAGGAAAAATATGGCTCAAAACCTTAGATAAAAAATGGAAAATCTTACTTCTGTATTAGACATTTTAGCAGAGAAGGTAAGAGATATTGTTATGCATTTCAATCCAGGTGATATCAAAATTCATCATAATCATGCAAGTAAATCCAAATATGAGGTTCAGTTGTATTATGGATCTAGAGATCCATATGTCTTATCTGCATGGATTTTGGATATACAAACTTGGTTTGCTTATGATAAAATTCCAAAGGATGAACAAGCTACATTTTATACAATCAAACTCATAGGTTTAGCAAAAGTTCTAATTATAGAAAGATAGAGCCATAATGCCACAATTACTTGGAAAGAATTAATCCAAACTCTTAAAAATACATTCTTTCCACCAAACTACCAAAGTGACCTCACTACCGAGTTGTATAGATTGAGGTAAACCTATGGGATATCTATTTCTGACTACATTTTCCAATTCAATAGGCTAAGTGTATTGTTTGGTGTGAAATATGTATAAGAGGATTTTATTAAAAACTTCACTCATGGCTTGCAAGATCAATTTTTTAGGGAAATAAAGTTCAATGTTTTCCTCACCTTGGATGTGGCATTCAATCATGTCATTCTTGTAGAGGAGAAAGTTGGTGCATATCACAAATCTCATTCATCATAGGAGAGCTCTTCCAGATATGGGAATCAACATCAACAAAATGTGAAGAACAATTCTCATTCTTCCCCTCATTCTTCTTCTCCTCCCATTTCTCCTAAAGCACACTCTTCTTCTTTTCATGTTAAATATCCTTCTTATTAATTGTGTTGTAAATTTTGTAAAAAACATGGTCATGTAAAATCCAAATTCTTTAGTTTTGAGAAATTTAAGAAGAATATATACCTATTTTTACAGCTTACACATGAGGAACCACAAAATGGTCCCATTTTGGCTACAGGTATAGAAGAAGAGTATCCTACTTTAAAGGGTAAATTGAACAAAGTTACCCTTATGTCAAATGTATTTCCTCAAGGGGGTTGTGACCATTTTTTTGTCACTAGAGCCCACCTTACACATGATTACTATGTTGATTGTATCATTGATAATGGATCGTAAAAGAACCTCATTGTGAAGTTTGTTATGGAGAAGTTGAAACTTACCATAAAACCACATCACCAACCATATTTACTTGGGTGGAAAGATGTAGACTCCACATAAAACATCACCCACACTTGCACATTGACATTTGCTTTTGGTGACAAGTTTATGGATAAAGTTAGGTGTGATGTCATAGATATGGACTGTTGTGGGCTTTTTCTAGGTAAACCCTATCAATTTGATAGGAATGATATTTATAATGCTAAAAAGAACACATACACACTAGAGTTGCATGTTAAAACTTACTTGATACAAAGCACTACACCTACTTCCAATTTGATGTTAAGTCATAGGCAAGTAAGAAAGCCACTAAGTCAAGCACTCATTTTGGCTCCCACTAGCATGAGTTCCACACAAATTGAAGAAAAAGCACCATCTAAGGAAAAATAAAAGGAAGTTTCACTACCACCTAATGAAAAATCACAAGAAAAAGTGGTTAAGGAACCCATAATTCTCACTCATGAGAAATATACCATTCACTCCATCGATATAATTCTAGGTACACCTCCACTTGTTCCACAGAAGTTACCTATGGCTTTTCCCATTCCCATAATTGCACACATGGAGAGCACCAGCAGATCCTTCTAGGAAAGATACCATAGGAATTGCAAGAGAATCTATAGGGAGTGGTGTGTAAGCATCACAATCCTCATTCACCATAGGTTGGAGATAGAGTTTGGGTTCCTTTGGATAAGCACCACTTTCTAGAGACACCATTTTAGGATCCTCTTTTGGTACCTGATCCTATTTTTAGCCCTACAATAGTAGTGGCACCTAATCATCAACTTTCGCTCATTTCAGATAGAGTTTTTGATATGAAGACTTATCACACTAGACAGGATTCTTCCACTACATACCTTGTCACTCGTTGTGGTTACTTTCCACACATGGCTTACTAGATTCCTCACCATGATATGGCCCATGACTTTATACATTTTTTGAGAGCATTGGGGTCCAATGCTTATATGGTTGGGAGAAGTGTTGAGGATACTTAGGCTTATCCACTTAAACCTAAGTGCATTTATTATTATTATATGTATTTCCTATTTATGCACTTTATCTTTATGTGAGGCATAGTATGCCCATGTTAGAAATAGGTTGTTAGCATGTTGTTAGATGTTAGTTAATTGTTAGAGATCTTTTTTATCTTCTAGCAGTTAGTGGACATCCATAGTTAGCATTTGGTTAACTAGTAGTTAAGTGGTTGGCCATGTTTGGTAGATTGTTGCAACCACTTAACCACGTAATATTCCATTGTATTCCTATATATATTTGCATTATGTGCTGAATAAAATAGCTTCATATTGAGTTACTACATCAAGATAGCTCATCATTGAGGTGACACAAATGACTTAAGTTAACTCATCATGGGGATGAGATGTATAACTCAATTTTGCTTATCATGGGAAGAGAAGTTATCATGCGTAGAAGCTAGCTCAAAAGGACTAGGCTTAGTCAAGAAATTGTAAACCCTTTTATAAATTGAATGAGATAGGATTAATATTTGCATTGTTTTCGAGTTATCCTAAATTTGTGGAGAGTGTTGGAATATTGAGAGACTACGTCAAGGTATCCTTTAAATTGTATGGGCAATGTATAAGGTTAACCCTAGAAAAACTATGATATATTGATCACTCTTCTTCACTTGAAGGATGTCTATAGTATCGAGAAATAAAAATGTAGTGGAACCTCTATGATCCTATCTTGTATATCTTCATGAATCTTAATGGTGTTAAAGAACACAATTTTATCCCTTTCTTAGGATGATTAGATTTAGGATGTTATATTAATTTTTTTCCTACCCCTTTGAATATGTGTGTGCCAAAAGGAATTGACACCCCAAAGTAAGGAAGATAAGAGAAGGATTTTCTAAAAATCTAGGGTTAACAAAGTAGGATTGAAGTATACTCTAGACCAAATAATTGGTTGCATTCAAGTTCGAGGTGTTTTAAATTTTTTTTTGCAAAAGGTCTAAGGTGAATGGAAAATGATATCTACAAAACATTACTAACTTGAGGAGAGAGGCAAACAATCTAAGCTTAGGATTCAAGGAATTTGGCATTGCTCAAGTGATGCAGGAGTCTCCAGTGGTGTAAGGGAAATCTTGCATCACAAAAAATAAATAAATTGTCTTTTTCTTTTGGTTGTAAGTTTCTTTAGTGGTTTTTAGGTCCATGATGACACTTGGGAGGTATAAGTCAATCAGAAGTCCAAAAAGATGAAAAATAGTCACCGACTATTTTTAGTAAGTTGGCCTAAATGGAAACATATGGGTTTGAAAATTTACCCCAAGGAGCATGGTAGATAAATAGATCTGGTGGTGAAAGAATCACCCCAATAGACTAAATGGTTTGAGAGATATTAAAGTTTTCATGTTGAGAAATATCTCCAAGAAGGTTTAAAAATAAAACTTGAAGACCTTAGAAGTTTCAAAGGAGGATTAAAAATCACGTCAATGACCTTTAGGTGATTAAGACATTGTAGATATCTTCGTAATATTTCCAACTACATCTTATAGAATCCAAACGGACCATCGAGTCAAAAGTTACGATCTTGAGAAGCTATGCCACCAAAATTCAAATTTGAATATCTTTTTGGGTGGAAAATGAAAAATTCATATTTTAGATGAATATCTTCTTGCGTGAGAAAAGGAGAGTTACACTTTCTAGAATATTCTATGGGATTTATTAAAATTGATAAGGGGGATCACCGAAAAGGAGCATGGGAATACGAATCATATCTCCAACTTGCAGATTTTGAGTTGATTTTTCTTTGTGTTAAAATCGGCCTTGTGGCCGTAGAATTGTAACTCTGATTCTGCAATTTGCAGCTTTGTAATTTTTTCTTCTGAAAATTCCATTTCATTGAAATAATATCAGATGTTGTGTTTCTTCTGTTTTTTTTTGTGATTTGAGTATTGTGTGTGTGTTGGGTGGAGTAGCCCTTCATCATTAAGACATCCAATTCTAGAATGAATTCTCTAGAAAATGAGGGTATTTTTCTTCCAAATGATAAAGAGTATCAAGTTAGACCTCGAGGAACATTTAGAGAAAATTATACAAAGATGTAGAGAACCTCATGACCATATTATGGATTACTACAAGGAAAAATTGAATAATGAAGAGAATAGATGAACCAAAATAAACAATTATTGGGAAGGACTTCAAGCTAGCAAGAAGATTCAAGATGTGAAACTTGGATAGATGGTTTTTTTTAGACCATAATTAATACCAAGAGGGGTATATTTATGTTTATGTAAGTTCTCCTAGTTATAAGTGGAATTCATATTTGAGGTTTATAATGTGCGATGAAAATTTTGATATTTATTACAACGACAATGAAGGATAGTTCCTAAAGGTGGGTAGGCTTTGTGAAAGGTTATGGGTGTTGTATATTGGACTAAGATAAGTCCATATTATGGTGTTTTAAATATTAAATGGTGCTCTTTAAGTATTATGAACATAAACCATAGATCCTGGTAAACTAGACTATGAATATAACATGGTAAATGGAATATAAGAGAGATTGAAATAGAATATATGGGGAATCTATTCTCGAGAGGAGTATTTTATGCTCTCAAAATAATAAAAAATTGAGGTCAATATTAATGGGAAATAATGGAAATGGAATTACATTCATAGGCTTGGCCAATTACTAGTGGAAAGGATAGATGCAAGAACCTATTCTTAGGAAGAGTATGGGATCCTCCCTTGAAATTTTGATCAAATATGTACCAAAATTATGATATTGGTAGGCTTTTAAAGGTACAAATCCCCTCTTAGGAGAGGATCCTAATATTAAAATATGATGAACCTATTCAATCCCAAGATATTGATAAGGGCTTATAGTGGTTTTAACCAGTAGCTACATGGTCTTAATTGATCAAGTCAAAGAAATGAAATCTCAAGATGAGTATTGTAGTGAAAATGCAAGTTGATACAGAAGAAATTATGAAGAGCATGAGTTTTTTTACAATTGGGATATACTCTTATACTGTGAGCATCAGGTAACTATAACATAAATTGGGAAATTTTAGAGGATGATTATGCATGAAGCACATAGTTTCCCTAATTTTGCTCATCTTGAAGGAGCTAAGATGAGGGAAATATCATAAAAATGGACCTTCTTATAGGTAGGAATAAAGAAGGGCATTGTTGATTTTAAGTTTCTTAGTGGTGGAATGACACCTCATGTGGAGTGAGCATAACCATTTGTATCATCAGTGCATGATGGTACCTTGGAATGGCACCTTACATGGAGTGAGTGTGACAATTTGTATCATCAGTAGATGATGATACCATGGAATGACACCCTTATGTGGAGTAACTGTGGCTATCTATATCATCAATAGATGATTATAATGCTATAATAACACCTTGTATGGGAGCATGGTTATTATCAGTGGATGATAATACTTTTGCATAGCTTATCACGTGGAGTGAGTGAGTCATTAACATTATCAATGGATGTTAATACACTAGTATGCTCACTTACCTAATTTGAATATGTATTGATATATTTATTATTGTAGGTAAACAAAAAAGACTAAATTTAGTTATAGGGGAGGATAATGTCACAACCCATCCTATAGGATCATTGATGAGGAAGAAAAATTAATAATATTTATTATCTCAATACCTGACTCTATTGGTGCTATAGCTATGCATGGATATGATACAACACTTGATTGTGTTGTATATCTATAATGTTTCTATATATTTATGGTTTTATAGGGATAACCGTGTTTGTACGTGTACAACATTGAGTTATCAATCTGATAATAGTATTTATAACACCCTTAATTGATCAACAAAGGAGATGAATATTGGAAATGCTTGTAATGGCTCAATTAAATTGACTAACCATTATGATGGAAGGCTTGTTAAAGTTACAATATATTACATAATTTGGGTCACGTAAATGTATCACCTTTGGTACATTGTTAGAGTAGAGATTACTTTAGGGGGAAGTTAGATACTTATTTCAAGCAATGTAATAAATGCACATGTATTAATGTGCATATTGTAATGTGCAAGGTGTCCACTTGTACAACTAGGTAGAGTGTTGGCAAAGAAATCTGTTTTCCTATATAAAGGGCCTTATAGTGATATATCATAAGACATAGCATATAGATATCAAGATAATTATAGTAGAGAGTATATTGTGGTAGAGCTCTTGTATGGATACTAATGTAGTTCTTTAGCTTATATTAATGGAGTGACCATATCCTCCATACTGCATTGTACTTTTACCACTTTCTATTTATAGTATATTTCATTCATATTGTAGACTCACTTGTTTTCATCTTATTAGGACCTATTTAGATATATCCCAATGCATATATCCTCAAAATATAACAATGGTATTAGAGCTATGGTGAATCAAGATAGGAATAAGAGGACCTACATCCATCATAGTCCAATAGGTCAATAAGAATAGGGAGAGAATCACAAGTGAGGACTAAAATAAAATCTCAATAACAAAAATTCTAATATTACATCTGGCTACAGTCTTTCCATAGAGTTGTACAAAAACTCGTGAAGACTAGGACTCAACATTCATACCACTAGTTTGACATATCAACTAGTGAATTTATCTCTAGATCTATAATTCCTCTCATTCTAGTTTTCAACAACTTGTTGCATGAAAAGAAGATTAAATAAAAGTTTTGGAAGTTTCCTACAAAATATTTAAGAATAAAATCTTCTTAGAATCATTCCATAACCTGCAACATCAAGGATAGGATTGAATATTTCAAATACCTTGAGAAAGGTCCCATTACAAGATTTGTAATATTGCAAAGTGCATAAGTGAATAAAAATGTCTTAGTAGACTCATAGAAAACTCAAGGAATAAGAGACTCTAGAAGTTGATTCAAGAAGGATATAGGATATTAGTGATCTCTATTCAAGATCAATACCTACAAAAGTATTGAAGAAGAATAGGTTAAAGAAGCCTTGAAGAAGAATAGGCTAAATAAGCCTACAAATAAAATAGGCCAAACAAGCCTTGAAGAATAATATGTCAAATAAGCCTTGAAGAAGAATAGGCCAAATAATCCTAGAAGAAGAAAAGGGCATAGAAGCCTTAATACAAAAAATACCATAGAAGCCTTGATCTAGAAAAGGCCATAAAAACCTTAATTATGAAGAAAATTCCAAAAGAATTCTTGATTCAGAAGAAAATATTCCTATTTCAGAGAAGACTCCAGAGAATATTCCAAGAAAGAGGATATTGGTGATATCCATTAAAACCTACAAATTACAAAAGAAATAAATAGGAACAGTGAAGTCCTATTCCAAAATTGAGAAGTAGTAGAATCAGAGATCCAAGAAGAAGATGTTATCACCAACACTTTTGGAAGTAGAAGGTTGAAGAAAATGTCTTAGTTGGAAGACCGAAGAAGCTTCCAGATAGAATATTTAGGAGAGATCTCAAGCAAAAAAAAATAAGGCTTGGTGAGCCTTACAACATAGCTCATAAAATCATCATTAAAATAGTTCCTAGGAGAACTCATTGGACAACTCCACTACTAAGGAGGAAAGACCTTGATAGTGAAGCACTTGGGATAATTGTTGCCATATGACAAGAAGCCTGAGAGAAGAAAAATTTGGCAAGGAGTGCCAAATCCAAGAAGAATAATTTGGCAAGGAGTACCAAATCTAGAAAAATATTCCAATGAAGACCTTAAGACATTCAAAATATTGAGAATAAGAAGATCATATTCAAAGTTAGAATTTGATAAGAATGTTGAAAGAAAATTTAGATAGAAGAAGCCTACCAAATCTAGGAGATTTAGACATTGCCTCTCATAGTAAGAAGAAACAACTTTAGAGAAAGAAGTTCTCTAAATCTACTATAGAAGGTAGAAGATCACTGGAAGGATCAAACCACCAAACCTAAGGCTCAGGATAGAAATTTTAAAACCTTAGTTTGGTGAAGTAGGAACCTATTATGGACATCCAATAAGAAGTTGTGAATTCATGCACTACAAGGCAACAACTTGGTGAAACAAAACACTAAGGTCTACATTTGCTACAGAAGAATTTAAGGGTAAGAAACTAGAGTGCAATCAGTTGAACTTAAATTAGGGTTCATTATCAAATTCCATCAAGCACCATATTTGGATTAAAGTTTCAAGAAGGGATCATATTATAGTCTTCTAGAAAGTCCAAAGAGAAGAATTCATTTTAAGATATATTTGCACATTAATAGGAGTTGGATATTTTTGAAAGAAATAAAATTATCATCTACCTATTATCTATCTAGAAAGCAAGAAGACTACATCCTACAATATTGATTGTAGTGAAAATTGTAGAATATTATTAAGTGCATTAGAATTTATTTTGAGATTTTATTATCATTAAAAGTGCATTATTAATCCATTATAGCACTATACTAGTTGATATTTGACTAGTTACTCTTAAAAAATTAGTTTGTGTTATTAAAATCACAAAATTAACACAATAATATGTTGCATTACATTGCCAAAGGAAGCCACCATTACAAACAAGAAGGTGAAGAATGAAGCCACTATTAATATCTTTGAAGGAAGCCTCAAATCAAGACTTGGTGAGTCTCAAGATTCAAGGAGAATATAAGAATTTAATTTAAGTGCATATTTTAGAAATCCTTACTTCAAAAACAATATTTTATGAACTTGGATTAACTATCATAAAAAAATCCAAGGAAGCAGATTAAAAGAGGCCAGAAGGATTTCATAAAAAATGTCCTTCATATTGGTGCAAATCTAACTATTACAAAGCACGTATTTTGTTCCTTTGAAAGAAAAAAAGCTATCATATTTATAGGGTGAAACACAGATGCCATATTTTGTAGGTTGAAGGGCATATTTCAATCAAGAGGAAGGATCCACCAAATATCTCACACATCTAAGAATCAAGGTGTTTAAAACACCATTTCTCCATGTCCAATATAGCCCTAGAAGAGAGCATATCACCTGTAATATTGGAGTCATAATAAGAAACCATTACCATCCAAGTCTACATAGAGAAAAGGGAAATATGTAGGGAGACATTATCTACGTAAGAAGAAGTGTCATTAAAGATAAGCAAAAGGCTAGAAATAAACTATTATAAAAGATATACAAACAACATAGAAGAAGCATCATAAAAGACAAGAAAAAGGCTAGCAATTGGCTATTATAAGAGACATATACACAACATATTACATGTATGAAAATACAAAGGAAGAAGTGTAATTACCAAGGTTTCTACTTGGAAGAGAATTGTGAATGCAAAAACAAAATACCAATACAATATATATAAAAGTAACAAAAGTATAGGAAAATAACACATAATTGCACAAAAAATATATTCTTTTATTCAATATGGATGGATCTCCCAACTATACAAATAATGTACTGCAAGTTCAGGTATTTACAATGCTCTTGATATAGTTGTTACAATGTTAGGGTTTTCAAGGCCCTAATCCAATGAACGGTGGTGTCTTCTCATTTGTCTTTGATCCCAATAGTTTGGTAAGTGGGCTTTGGTATCCTATGTAGGGATACTCAAGCTTCATCAGCTACCAATGAATGTAATTCTTAGACTTTCACACAAAAAATGACAAGAGTTAGTAATATATGTGAGGGCTCCACTACGTGAGACATTTAAAAAATGAAATCACTAAATCCTAGTTGCATAAATAAAAGCTATAAATAGATTTGAGAATATGAAATGAGAATAATGAGATTTTACATTGTCTATGTTGAATCGACATTTTTTGCTTTGTTTTTGATGTAGGGAATGAATATGTAGAAGCCCTAACGATCACTCAAGGGTGTTAGGGCTATAGATATAAATGTGAAACATCTATGAGTGCTTGGTGTTGACTAGAAACACCCATAAGCACTTGGTAGGCTCTGGTGGGTGCTCTTCAAACTCTAATATGCACTTGGGAAGCTTTGAGGGGCATTTAATGGCTAAGGGGAAGGTTGTAGAACCAAACCTAGTTCACACAGGGTATGTGGTGGCAGATGCGAAGGATGCAAATGATGGTGAGGATGCTTGACAACTTAAAAAACTTGAAAAACATAGGAGACTTAGGGGTTGAGTCATCAAAATGACTCCTATTTATAATATTTCATTAGGCATGTTAGGTTTTCAACTACATAATTAGTGTGACCCAATATTAAAACATGATAAAGGGTGGAGATTAAATCTAAGAAAATGGTATGGATTAAGGCATATACATAGCTAGGATTAAAACATGATGGATGGTTGGGATTAATTCATACTAATATACATATATTTATTAAATATATAAAATATTAATATATAAATATATTAAACAAATATATTTAAATAATGGATAATTGTGGTGGGAAACTATATATGGAGGACAAGTGGCTAGATTTTTGTGTTTAAAGATACTCCTTTTTGTACCGCATTGCATGAAACACAATGTGGTGCAAAAATATGAGACACTTGGTTTGGTCATATGAAGATGCAACTTTATTTCATTGGGATGTAAAAATGGTCTTGGAAGATAAAATAATTTGGAATGTGTAGCTTACCCTCTCAATTGGTGAATGAGTGAAGAATGAGTCTCACTTGCCAATTAATAGAATTATGGGATGAAAAATATAATGGAATTGTGCAAGTGAAAATGTAGGGTGCGATGGAAGGGGATTGTTGTGAAATGCAAATGATTGGGTCTATTTTTTCCCTAATAGAGATAGGGGTTTTTTCCAAGTGTAGATGTCATGATCATGTAATATGTATTCCATTGTGGGAATTAAAATTCAATTTTTGGTTACCCAAAGTTTGGGGGTGGTTCCATATTGTTGAATAAAATACCTTTTGGTGTCATTTAAATTCAAAGTGATGAAAATAAAACAAAAGAAAAAAGAGTCAACTTTGGAGGGCCTGCTAGTGATTGCATTATAATTACCACAATTGGAACCAATCACCCTAACTAGAGCTTATCTCTTTGATGACTCGCAATGTGAAATGAATGATGATTTATGATTTTGTCCGTTCTTCAAGCCCCATGAACAAGGCCATCAATGATATTAGTTTGAGCAAATTTATCTTGGCATAGTTTCACTCAAAAAATGAGGGACCAAAAAATGATTTTGCTTTTGAACAATGAGATATGTGTTTATGAATATGACCAAGTGTCCTTATGGTGATTTATCCATCTTACCAAATTGCATGGATGCAAATCGCTGAAATCACCAAGGAGTAGAATAGACCACTAGATACAAGGTTCACTTGAAGTTGTGTATGAACTTTGTAAATGTGAAAATACAATGATCTACGGATGAAAATTATGTTGGAATGAATATGTGATGATGAGAAATGCATTGATGATTTAATTGAACAATTTTGTGAAATTATGTATTGATTTGAAGTAATTTTGGACAATTTTACACCTTATGAGTGCAAATAAAAGTTAGTCATCCAAATTAATTATACTCTTACAAAAATGAATGCAATGATGATATGGTTGATGAGACTAATGAAAATGGTCATTTTGTGAAAATTTGGACCATTTTGTAGCATTTTGCAACTTGTAATATGATTTTGCAAATTTTGGTTACAAGTAAAGATTATGAATCCAAATCAATTTTGTTTTTCACAAAACATGATATTGTGATGAAATTGATGTATGGATGCAATTTGGAATGATTTTGTGGAATAAAGATACCTTTTTGGATCATTTTTGGTCTTTTATAAACTTTTACGGTAAACACCAATGGGCACCTACTACATGTGTAAATGCCCACCAGATTTTGTTGTTCTCCATGTTTAAATATGCCTAGAAGTACCCATGGGAATTTCAATAAACCTAAAATAGCTATAAATAGCCTGTAGAAGGGAAAACAAGTTCATTATTGCATTTGCAAAATTCTAAAGTTGTGTATGAGGGAGTGGAGTGAAGTGGAGTGAGTAGGCAAAGTGTTGCAGAAGCTATGGTGATGGAGGGTATGGATGCAGTAGTGGGATAATATGTGCATTTTTCTAAGGTAAAATCATTTGAAGATTTTTATTGACTTTGTGCAATTTTTTTTACAATATTAATTTTTTGAATTTATGTGTTATTTTGTAGTTGAGGATTTTGGAGGTTCAGCATCGCTTCTCACCTCTCATATAGGGGATGATTAAGGTGGTGCAGGAGGACTAGTGGAAGTGGCTAGAGGTTGTAGGGCTAGTTGGAGCAACTCAAATAGATGTGGTGAGGGTGGATGAGGGGTATATCTCTGCCTTGGTAGAGATATGGGATCCAGATAGGGGGATGTTTTAGCTCCATACTAGAGAGATGATGATAACACTTAAGGATGTATATCACATCCTCAAGTTGTTAGTGGAGGGCTTATGTGTTGAGGTTGGACACGATAAGGGGTATGAGCTAAGTTATTTTTTTAGAGATGATTGGTGGGATGTGGAGGTGATAGGTGGAGGGATAAAATACTTCTCCATGTATACAGACAAGAAATTGTATGCCCTTCATGCTTTAGTGATGTTCATGTTGGCCAACATAGTGGCCCCAAATAACACTAGCTATAAGTTCTTATGGAACCATATCACATTGGTGTGTGACATGATTGACACACATTGGGTGTATGCATGGGCTCCTACATTATGGGTGTAGTTATACCAATATTTTTATGAGATGAGGAGGTATAAGCATAAGGGTATAAGGTTTAGTTTGCTACTACAGTGTTGGGGTTGAGAGTAGTTTACTATGGCTCAGTCAGTGGGCTTACCAAATGTGATATGGGATAGGAAGTAGTCCTATGCCATGAGATGGCCGATGGTATAGGAGGTATAGCCAAGTCATCCTATTCATATGAGTCAGTGGTACAGGGATCTATGGGTTGGATTAACATAAGCTCAAGTGTTATGGAGGCCATGTTGAGGTACCATATGGATAGGTGATAGAGAGAAGTTGTGGAGTATTTGGTAGGCTATGTGGGTAGTTGTGAGGAATAAGAGTGAGGTGGAGTTGATCCAATTCTCATAGGTGTTGTGGTAGTTTAAATTTAGGTAGGGGTTCCAGAGGCACCAGTGCTCTATAGGCATCATCAGGATGAGATGGGTCTACCTTGTGCTGAGGCATGAAGGATGACTTATGAGAATTACAAGGAGGTGGACTCCCTAATGTGGATGATATAGGTACTACTATGGATTACGATGCATGTTTCACTATATAGCCACCATGGGTATTGAGTCTAGCAGTAGATAGGGGGAATGGGTATGGGGATGAGGTAGAGGCTAAGGAGACTAATGAGGCTCATAAGCATTGGAGGCACCTTCAATATATCATTCAAAGGAGGAATTTTAAGGGTAAAATTGAGCAGGCACCTAATATTAGAGGGAATGGAGGTGGTATGGAGGATAGAGAGGAGATTTTAGAGGGTCCCCCTAGTTAGAGTGAGGAGGATTGGATGAGGCTGGAGCATCTAGTTGAAGAGCGGGATGCTATGGTAGCAAATTAGGATATAAATATAGCTTGACTATGGGATGTAAATATGGTGCATCAGTATGTGGATATAGCTTGGTTGTAATTGGACCTAGAGGAATACCCAACTACAGGTGAATACCAGTATAGGACCATGAGGCTCCATGTAGAGCTGCTAGAGAATAATCATCGATAGAGACATGATGTACAACACCTTTGGGCTCAGGATGGATATATCCTATTGTTGGAGGATCGATTTATGGATCATAAAATTGGCCTTCCAAATCCACCCTTATCTTCCATATTTGGGTTTGTTAGGCCTAGTAAGTATAGGCATAGCTCTAGGTCTAGGGATCCATTAGGGGCACAAGGGTTCTCTTATACAAATTAGCTAGTCCTTAGATGCACTTTTGTATATGAGCCTTGGTGATCCATTGTATATAGCCTTTGGGCATTCATTGTACATGTAATATTTATATATATATATATATATATATATATATATATATATATATATATATATATATATATATGTATATATATACATGGATTTTAATTTTGTGTTATGGTTTTGTGTGGATGCATGTGTATATGGATGATTAATGCAAGTGATAATGTGGATGAATGTAAATTTCCTAATGATAATTCATATTTTAGATGTTGCTTGGCCATTTTATCATTTTTTTTAACCAAGGGCACCAAACTGGTGGCATGTGAAATTAAAGAATTATGAGATGATATGGATGTTGACATCGAAGAAGATATGGATGTTGATATGGAAGAATATATGGATGCTGATATGGAAAACTGATTATTTTTTAGAGACTCAAACATACTAGTGGTATCAAACAAACTCACTAAATATTGCCTAATTGCTCTAAGACTAAATGTGTGTGCAGTGAATTCATTTACCGAATCATGAGTATGGTAATGACTCAAGGCAATCAAGAACCAATGTGTGTGCAAGTGAGTTCATTAACTCAAATACAAAAATGAAACACCAATACAATATATAAAAGTAACAAAAGCACAAGAAAATAACACAAAATTGCACATAAGATATATTATTTTATTGAATGTGGGTGGATCTCCCAATTGTACAAATAATGTGTCCCAATATGGGGTCTTTACAATGCTCTTGATACATTTGTTACAATATTAGGGTTTTTGAGGCCCTAATCCAATGAACAGTGGTGTATTCTTGTTCATATTTGATCCCAATAGTGTGGTGAGTGGGATTTGGTATCCTATGTAGGGCCACTCGAGATTTAGAATATGCCAATGAATGTCATTTTGAGATATAAACACAACAAATGACAATATTTAGTAATATCTATGAGGGATCCATTGTGTGAGACCCTCAAAAAATAAAATCACTAAACCCTAGTTGCATAAATAAAAGCTATAAATATATCTAAGAATATGAAATGATAACAATACAATTTTACCTTGTCTACGTTGATTCACTATTTTTATCTTTTTCATTGATGTAGGAAATGATTACACACAAACCTTAATGATCACTCGAGGGTGGTAGGGCTACAAATATGAATGTGAAACATTCGAGGGAACTTAGTGTTGACCAAAAATCCCTAGAAGCACTTGGTAGGATCTGGTGGGAACTCTGTAGAATCTAGTGAACAATTGGTAATGTTTGGGGGGTGTTCGATGACTAAGGATAAGGTTGTAGAACTAGATATGGTTTGCATGAGGTGGGTGGTGGTAGATGTGGAGGATGTAGATGACAATAGTGGATGCAAATGATGGCGAGGATGCTTGAGGACTTTAAAAAATTAGGAGAAATAGGAGACTTAGGGGTTGATTCATCAAAATGAATCCTCTTTATAATATTTCCTTAGGCATGTTAGGATTTCAATGACACAATTTGTGTGGTGAGGATTTAAACATGATGAAGGGTGGAGATTAAATAAAGTCAAATAGCATGGATTAAGGTAGATGGATAGATAGGATTAATACATACATATATACATATATTTATTAATTATATATAAATATAATATATAAAATATTCTTATTTAGATATATATTAAACAAATATATATAAATAAGGGATACTTGTGATGGTAAGTTATGGATGGAGGAAAAGTGGCTAGGTTTTGGTGTCTACAAGAAAAACCACCATTAAAGAGTATAAGAAGCTACCATAATACCACCACTGAAGATCACCATAGAACCAAGAAGTAATACAACTGGTGTCATCCATTATCCTTATCAAGACAATGCATGAACATAAGAGGAAATACCTGCTTTTCAAGAAACATAACAAGTTAACACATATTTCAAATATATAAGCAAATATAGGGCATCAACATCCATAATTGGAGCATTATAAAAAATTTCTACATGCACAACTATGAGTGGCACTTGGCATAAGAGCTCTAAGTGTCCAATGTTCATGAATAATCCAACGCTAAACCAAGAGGAGTTACAAGTCATTGGGAGGTTACCACCAACCTCATCATTGCATATGTTGGAATATCAACACCTACTAAGTAACACTCAAGTGAAACTTATTTGAAAGTCACAATAAATAATTCCTATTTAGGACATCCATATTGAAGAAGGAGAGTACCAAAGGTCAAAGATAAGACAAACATTAAATGGTGTGAAGAGAAATAAGGCTAATTCAAGTTTGTGCACCATTCAAAGAAGAAAACTATCATTAAATATGTTGTCATAAGATCATACAAGACATTGCCTCATTCGAGTATCAATCCAATATCCAATTCATCTAAGGAAGACGTCATAACAATGTGAAAATCACAAAATATTAGACCGATAATACCAACATTTGTTATAGAGAAAAGAAGTGCTACGTAAGGGATATTTTAGTATCGATCATAGAGGGCATTGATTGAAATTTCAAAGAATTCAAATCTACCACCTCACAACATCAAGGGGAATAACTACGAAGGTAAATCATAAAATATTTATTGCTTGCTATAAGACTAAGGTTATATTGGAGTTATAAGGGTACATTATATTTACTATTGCAATTCATTCACTTAGAATTAGTAAACTATTAAGCAAGCATATATATATATTTGTAAATAGTAAAGGAGGAATAAGGATTTCAACTTGGAAATTAAAAATCCTATTATTGCATATATTATATTGTTTTCTAATATTCCATATTAGGTATTCATAAGGAACACCACATCAAAGTAGGTAATTGGAATTTAGAAACATTAAACATTAAATATAAAAATCTATAAAGGAGGTATATTAAGAAAAAATCAAGAGTTGGAAATACATTGGCATACTTGTCTCAAACCATATTAAAGGGATAAAATAAATACAACCAATAGAACCTCATCAAATTAAAAGTGCTTAAAGTTCAATAGAAGTAATAAGGTGTAATAGAAGTTGATTTTTGCTACTTATAAAACATTATAAAATCAACTCAAAATTGAACTACTATACTAAAAAATCACTTTATCTATCATATAGCAAATACAAAATTACTAGGGAGTCATAATAAATTCTACAAAACTTGATAATAATAACATTCATCAAATATTATCAAGTACTTAATCCATCTAGGGAATAACAAAGTTTCTACGAAATCTACAAGGATTCTACTAATTCACATCTCTTAACTAGGGATATATAAGGAAGCCTACAAAATATAGAATCTTCATGGTATCAAAAAAATTCTTTCTTGCAAAATCCCAGTTACTCAAGGGACCAAACTATTTCTGTTGGAAAAATAAGGTAAAATCAATCTTAGTATAAGAAAACTTTGGGAGATAACTCAAGGAACAGAAAAAAGACCAAAAATATATGATACTAAAATTAAGAAGTTTTATAAAAAATTCAAAAGCTCTAATGATAATAACCTTTGACATCACTGATGAAATACAACCTTATATCAGTTCAGCAAGGACATCTACAGAAGCATGTAAAATATTAGAAAAATTATTTGAAGGAAAAAATAAAGCCACCATCCTACATATTCAACTCAACTTCATTATCTAGAAATTAATAGTGGCAAGAGCATAGAAATATTCTTAATTAAAGTAGTAGATATTAAAGGGAAGTTATTAAACTTAGGAGAAGATATCAAAGATGAAATTATTACTCAAGTAACCATGAAAGCACTTCTATATAGCTATAAAAATTTGGTTACATATTTACAAGTCATGAGTAAAGATACTTCTTTTGATGACCTAATCAATATTCTTCAATATTATGAGGTGGAGAATACAATTAAATATGAAATGACTAACATTACATTGTCATAAAAACACATTCCACAAGGGAATACTGCTTCATCAATGAGAGGATGAAGACCATGGTATAACAGGTGTTGTCATATATGCAAAAGAAAAGGTCATAGCACTAACTATTGTAGATTAAAACCCAAAAATTAGAATCAAGGAAATCAGATGAACAATGGAAGCTGATTTCAACCATGACAATATCAAAATAAAAAATGTACTTGAAATCCAACCAATTATCCTCAATTGGAGTATTGAAAAGAGAATAAAAAAGGACAAAATAAATTGAATAACTGGAAGAATCTATAGATGGTTATGAAGTGAAAGATATTTCAATGAGAAAAACAGATTATGAAGACACTAACCACTTGCTTGAATAGGTTACAAAGAACAAAAAAGATGAATACAATGTCCAAGATAAAGAAGAAGATCCATATTTAAGATTGAAATCTTCAGTACCCAAGTAATGTAATACATGGGTGTGTTAGAGTTAGAATATATTACATATTTTAGGTCATGTAAATGTACCACCTTTGGTACATTGTTAGAGTAAATATTAATTTAGAGGGAAATTAGCTACTTACTTCAAGAAATGTAATAAATGCACAAGTGTCAATGTGCAAGGTGTCCACTTGATAGATCATAGTGATAGATCATAAGACACAACATATAGATATCAAGATCATTGTAGTAGAGAGTATATTGCAATAGAGCTACTCTATGGAGTACATTGTAGTTATTTAGTTTATATTAATGGAGTGACCATATCCTCCATACTGCATTTTATTTTTGCTACTTTCTATTTATAGTATATTTCATTCATATTGAAGACTCACTTGTTTTCATCTTATCAGGACCCGTTTTAGATATCTCCCACTGCATATGTCCTCAAAAGCTAACAAGGTTGCAATCTCATTTCTCTATTGTTGATGTATTTTAAATGGTTAGATTAAATGGTTAGCCACTACTTTGCATTTAGATGACAATATAATATTTGTTTAATTATTGCTTTGATTTAATTAAGCAAAGAAGGATTTTATTAGTAAATTATTTTATTTCAAATAATGGCTTCATTAATGTGGTTTAATCTTAAGCCTTTTTACATTTCTCATACATGTGTGAGGGTCCCTTTGACTTTCAAAAATGTAAGTTTTTAGAATAATTTTGAAAAAAAAATTATTTATGGATTAGGGATCTAGGGAGCTCAAGCTAGTGGGAACCGAGATTGCAAGATGGAAGGCTAAAGTTCTACCCCTAGAAATTTGGAAAAATGTGCCCAGGTTGAGTGAGGGAGGAGTACGGCTTGGGAGGGAAGCCATTAGGTTTTGGGTGAGGATTTAAAAAAAAGGGGGGGGATATGCAGAGTATGAAGGGGTGGAAACTTTAGAGTCTTGGAGGACATGAATGAATATCATGGAGAAATAACCAAGTAAGCTTAATATTCACAAATGATTGAAGTTGGTAGTTTTATTTTACTTCAGCCTATTTTTTTTGAAAGGATTAAAGGGTTGTTTTATTTCCTGTGAATCTTAGGGCCACCCGATTTTAAGCCTTTAGAAGGTTGAAAAAAATGTTTTTATCCTTGGTTTTTTACGTTGAAAGATCCCTTTTCCTTGCTTGGTATGATATAGGTCAAGTCCATCCATGTCTAAGAATTACATTATTTTCCCTCTACTTAATTATGAGCACCTCGTGTTGTTGTTAATAAATGTTTAGAATTTAGATTTTGTCCTACCTCCACTTGATTTGAAAACTAGTACTACCCCCCTTGTTTGTTTTGGTCACCTTTGAAATCATAGTTAAACTAAAGGACTATATATTTAAAAAAAATGGCTCTCAAAGCTATTTTGAGATCACATTTTAGTGGAGGTGGTTTTTTACATTGAAAAGGATAACTGATAATACTTGATGATACTTGTTTTATCTAGTTTAGCTAAATGGAACCTTTGATGCAAATAACCTTGTGTTTTTTTCAAATATTTTGATCAGTACCACTCATGATCTATTCTAAGTTAGTACCTTAGGTTTAGTTGTTAAATATATATTCCTTCTTATGATTTTTGAAATGAAATTTGCTTCAGGAATGGTTTTCATCCCTACATCGTGTGTAAAAACATGACGAGTGTTGTGTGATACCTTTATGCACCTATTGACCGCTCAACATATTTTAGATCCACCATTATTATAACAATGAGAATTTGAGTATAGAGGGTTTCATAAGATCCAATGCATTATAAAAGTGAATATTTGTATTTTTGAGCTCATATCTCAATTTTACGGGGTGGCTCTCTGTGCGATTTTGGAACATTTTATTTCACTGAGTTTAGAAAATTTCAATGAAGAACACAAGCTTATACTGAGAGGGGGGGTGAACAGTATAAGACCACTTTTTACTTTTCTTTTCAAATCAATATTATGCAGTGTATAGATAGCAGTATCAATAGAAGTAATCAAAGCAATGCACAAAACACCATACACAATAGAGACACATATTTTAACGTGGTTCACCCAATGTGGGCTACCTCCACAGAGAAAATATTTCTTCTAAATATTTCTCAAATAATATTTTGGGAATCCTTCCCAATTACAATGTTTATGGACCTCTATCCAAAGGAGATGCTGATCCCCTAAATCTCAAGTTCGTGGATCTCTTCCACAGGAGAACTCTTTCCCCTTCAACTCTAGCTAGTGATCTTCTAGAAGACTCTATCTCTCTACTACACTGATTGGTGGATCTCTCTCCACTTGAAGACTCCTCACTCAGAATATCTGTCTTCAATTGTCCTAGCTGCTGGATCTCTATCCACTGAGACTCTATCCTCTATACTCTATCACCTCCAAAGCTCTATCAATAGGTTCACTCAGAACCTTCTCAAATATTCTCAACAAGTCCACTCAGAACCTGCTCAAATCTGCTCAATAGGTCCACTCAAAACCTGCTCAAATTTTCTCAATAGGTCCACTCAAAACTTGCTCAAATATGCTCAATAGGTTCACTCAGAACCTATCCAAATATGCTCAACAAGCTCACTCAGAACTTGTCCAAATATTCTCAACAAGCTCACTCAGAACTTGTCCAAATCTTCTCAACAAGCTCACTCATAACTTGTCCAAATCTTCTCAACAAGCTCACTCAGAACTTGTCCAAATATTCTCAACAAGCTCACTTAGAACTTGTCCAAATCTGCTCAACAAGCTCACTCATAACTTGTCCAAATCTACTTAACAAGTTCACTCAAAACTTGTTCAATCTCATAGAATCATAAAGAGAATTGTTAGAGACTCAATATGTTCTATTCTCAAATCTCAATCTCAACTCAAATCAATCTCATAGAAGCATAAAGAGAATTGTTAGAGACTCAATATGTTCTATTCTCAAAGCTCAATCTCAACTCAAATCAATCTCATAGAAGCATAAAGAGAATTGTTAGAGACTCAATATGTTCTATTCTCAAAGCTCAATCTCAACTCAATCAGAATATAGAATAGTTTGTTTCATGGAACTTGAACAACCACATGCATCCACTTGACTAGGCTTAATCAACTCTACTCAACCAATCACCTCAAGGAACAACCCTTTCTCACAAACCCTAGTCCAAGCATGTATCAACCAACTCAAAATATTTCCAACAATGCTCAACCACAAATCTCACATAACAATGATACTCATGTTCTTTTCTAACTCAAGTTCAAGTTCTTTGCATAACCAATTGGCTTCAACAACAATGCTTATAAAACAAAGTTTAATCACAACTCTCAATCCAAAAAACCTTGATGCATTAAACCAACCACTTTCAAAAAGGAAACCACAATCAATCCTTTTCTCTCCAATGATATTTTCATAAATCAATCACCCAATCAAGTCAATGGAGAATATTGCCCATACCTTTTTGATGCCAAGGAGTTGTCCACAAAATCTGTCAAACTCAACACACTTTCAAATATTTCCTTTTCAATCACAAAGAGGTTAGAGGACTTGAGTAATATCACAACAATAAAAATAATATCCCAATAACACCTTATTACTCCTACTCAATAAAATTCACCATGTCCTCTCATGAAAGAAACAATCCCCTTTGAAAAAGAATAAATCAAACTCACTTTTGAACCCCTTTACAAAAATATAAATATCTCTTTACACACACCTTATTTCTCCTTCTAAGCAAGTTAATCAAATAGCCCTTGAAAAATTCTTTCCAACGATATATAATATGCTACCCTTCCAAAAATAAAACCATAAAAAATCTCTCAATTTTCTAGGGCATAGCATAACCCTTATTTCTCCCTTAAGGCTATTAAAAATTAAAATACAAAAATTAACTTGCCTTTCCTCTCGGAGGGATTCGATCCCCCGATGTCCTCCTTCCCAATGCCTTAACCATGGCCAAGCCACCATTGGGCCATGCACCCACACTTGCCTAAAAAGGCACGAACTGCATCAACAACTTCACGAACTGGCACCTTTCGAAATAATCAAAACGTGCTTCGAGCGCTTTGACCTTGCAAGCAACCTCCAAGCGAATCGAACGCGGGACCTCCTCTGTCTCACCAAGCCAATGCACCGCTAGGCCAAGCTGGCCTATGTGCTCCAAAACCCCGAACATTCCCTGCTTCAACCTTTTCTTAAATCGTCAAGCCTTTTAAACACGAGCCTTAATTCGCATGCACTCCAAACGAATTAGCAAGGATAATTTTCATTAATGCCTTTTGGGGCATTATATATAATGCCTTTGTCTTCCATGCAATCACGTCGATGCATCGATTTAATTTGACGTCGACGTGGTTGATTAATTTATAATATATTTAAATTTAAATATTATAAATTAAATTAGACCAACCTTAGGTTTTAGATTAATTAAACCTTGGAGCCTTGTCTTAATGCACAACCTTGGTGTAACGAATATTATTTATAAAATTTAAATTCCTTGTGAATTTAAATAATTTATAAATAATTATTAAACCTCCTTTTTAACCTTTGCAATAACCCATCTTGGGTTTTTATGAACCAATCACTTAACCTGTGCTCCCAATAATATTAAAATATTATGGAGCCTTTTTCCTTTCACTTTTGCACTGTTGAAGCTTTTTCTTGGATGATAGTGACAACCTTGGATGACTTTATTTCTTGTCGAATTCCTTGATATGAGTGATAACTCTATCAGGTGACATCAATGACAACTTTGACTTAGAGGACTCAAAATGTCCAACAATCTCCCCCTTTGTCATTGATGGCAACCCATATCCTTTTACTGAAACCTGACCTTCTTTTTGCTCCCCCTGGGACTTTGCTCCCCCTAGCTCAATGCTCTCTCAAATATCAAATCTCTCCCCATATCAAATCTCTTCCCCAATATACACAAATCTCTCCCCCTTTGACATCAATGGCAAAGGGCCACCTTTGGGGCTCGGGGCTAAGAATGAGCCTCTTAGCTTAGCCCCTCCCCCACCTCCACATGAGGTGGTTAATTTTGGGGTGGGAGTATTTCTACTCCCTGAAAGCACTATTCTTTACCTTTATCTTTCTCTCTTATTTTCTGAGTTTTTTGAATCCTCTGACTGTTTCTTTCCAAGTCATCATCCCTATTCCTGTCATCACTTATGTTCCTATTTTTGTTCTTGTTCTCATCCATGTTCTTGTTCCTGTTCCTATTCTCATCCTTGTTCCTATTCCTATTCCTATTCTCATCCTTGTTCTTATTCCTGTTCTGGCCTCATTCCTATTCATATTCCTGTTCTTGTTCATATTCCTGTTCCTATTCATATTCTTGTTCCTATTCATGCCTGATTCTGGAATATTTGCTCTACACCATCTTGTTGTGTGACCATCATTATTGCACTTATAACACTTAATGTTATTATTCCTTGGAGGTGCAACTGTCTTAGGACTTCTCCTAGTGAAGCCATATCCTCTTTTGTCATGAATTTTGCAATTCATTGCCTTGTGACCAAACTCATTACATGAGTAGCAATACCCTTGGAAAAGTTGTCCTTTTCCATATTCCTATCTTTCATGTGTCCTGCACTATGAAGCCATGTGCCCAAACCTGTGACATGAAAAACATCTTCCATTGAAGCTTCCTTGTCTCGACCTCATTGGTCTCCTATTCTGATTGTTGTTCCATCTGTATCTTCTCTGTGCATTGTTCCTATCTTTGTTGAACTCTTTGATGTCCAACTCATCCTCTGATGTCTCACTCCCACTTACACTATCTTCTTCTAAAGTATCTTCTTCTAAAGTTTCTTCTTCTTCAGGACTTGAAGTAGACTCTTCTTCCTTTTTCTTTTGAACCTATTTAGAACCAAGACCTATCTTGTTTGTTGCTCTTCTTTGTATCTTGACTATTTTATCCACACTCTTTGCACTGTTCACATACTTGTATAGCTTATTCTTGGAATCCTCTAAATATTTCTTTAGTAGTGCCACTTCTTGTGTTAACTTTTCACATTCCAGAATATTTGCTTCTAACTTATCTTTGAACTTGCTTGCCTTAGCCTTTGACTTTTCTAAATCCTCTATGAGCAATAATATTTCTTCATCACATTCTTGAAACTGACTTTCAAGCTTAGAGTGTTGCTTTCTTACCTTCTTTACCGTGTCAAGGGCATAGATAAGTTCTCCCTTGAGATCATAGCCATTCTCTACTGAATAATCCTCTATTTGTTTACCTTTGTCCATATCATTTCTTTCTTTTGGCTTGTCTTCTATAGGATCACTCACTTCATCTTCTAATGCCATTAGAAGATTTTCATCTAGTCTATCAAGTGCATCTTCAAAATCATCATCACTGAAACTATAACCATCCCTTGTGCAATCATCTTCAAGATGTCCAAATCTACCACATCTAAAACACTTGAGAATAACTGGAGTCTTTCTCTTAACTGGTTCTTTCTCTTCAACCATAAATAGGACTTCATCTCTATCATTTTCTAAAAAACTAGCATCACTATCAATTGAGTACTTACTTGCATTATCCATATAGTAGCTTCTCTTTTGCCTTTGGAAGAACTTCTTCCCTTGTCTATTTTGTCCATCCTTGCTTTTCTTCTCGTACTTGTGTCTTTCTGATTCCCTGTACTTGTGATCCTATTTTTCTTCATCATTGTTGCTCTTGGGTTCTTTGCACTCTGTTGCATAATGTCCATACTTTCCACAATTGAAACACTTAATAGATCTTAGATCTATAGGTCTTCTGGAACCTTTATCTCTTCTACCATAATTTGCTTCTTCATCACTAGATGACTCACTACTTGATTCTGTCTTCTTACCCTTTTTATTTTTGTCCACTTTGAATGCAACTTCTTTCGGAGGAATATGATCTTTTGTTCTTATCTCAAAAGTAGTAAGCATGCCAAGCAAAGAATTCCTTGTCAAAGAATCACTATCAATTGATGTTTCTATAGCAGAAACCTTTTCACTATACCTTTTTGGAAGAGTTCTCAAGATCTTATCACAAGCATCAGACTCATCAACCTTCATTCCAAGACCTCTCATCTCATGTACAAGTTCATCAATCTTACTGAGATAGTCATGAATGTTTTCATCATCCCACATTCTCAAATTTTCAAACTCTCCTTTGAGATTTTTGATTTTAGCTTTTCTGACACCTTTATCTCCTTCATATATGGTATGCAATAGTTCCCACATATCTTTTGTTGTTTTACAATCCATAACCTTCATAGATTCTGATCTATGCAACCCTTTTATAATTGCATTCATAGCTCTTGAATTTGCATGCATTAGAAGCTTACCTTCCTTATCTATAGGAGGATTGGCTACTTGAATCATATCCAAATTCCACTACATCCCAAACTTCATTGCCAAGTGCCATCAGGTGAAATCTCATCAACACACACCAATACAAGAAGTCACTTCCATCAAATACTGGTACTACATTATTGATGGACCCATCCTTTTGATCCTTTTGATCCATTGTGTTCTTAGACCACTTTTCCTTCAAGCTATCAAACTCTTCTGAAGGAACCCGCTCTGATACCAATTGAAGAACACAAGCTTATACTGAGAGGGGGATGAACAGTATAAGACCACTTTTTACTTTTCTTTTCAAATCAATATTATGTAGTGTATAGATAGCAGTATCAATAGCAGTAATAAAAGCAATGCACAAAACACCATACATAATAGAGACATATATTTTAACGTGGTTCACCCAATGTGGGCTACCTCCATAGAGAAAATATTTCTTCTAAATATTTCTCAAATAATATTTTGGGAATCCTTCCCAATTACAATGTTTATGGACCTCTATCCAAAGGAGATGCTGATCCCCTAAATCTCAAGTTCATGGATCTCTTCCATAGGAGAACTCTTTCCCCTTCAGCTCTGACTAGTGATCTTCTAGAAGACTCTGTCTCTCTACTACATTGACTAGTGGATCTCTCTCCACTTGAAGACTCCTCACTCAGAATATTTATCTTCAATTGTCCTAGCTACTAGATCTCTATCCACTGAGACTATGTCCTCTATACTCTATCACCTCCAAAGCTCTATCAATAGGTTCACTCAGAACCTTCTCAAATCTTCTCAACAAGTCCACTCAGAACCTGCTCAAATCTGCTCAATAGGTCCACTCAGAACCTGCTCAAATATGCTCAATAGGTCCACTCATAACCTGCTCAAATATGCTCAACAGGTCCACTCAGAACCTACTCAAATATTCTCAACAAGCTCACTCATAACTTGTCCAAATCTTCTCAACAAGCTCACTCAAAACTTGTCCAAATCTGCTCAACAAGCTCACTCAGAACTTGTCCAAATCTTCTCAACAAGCTCACTCAAAACTTGTCCAAATATGCTCAACAAGCTCACTTAGAACTTGTCCAAATTTGCTCAATAAGCTCACTCATAACTTGTCCAAATCTTCTCAACAAGCTCACTCAGAACTTGTTCAATCTCATAGAATCATAAAGAGAATTGTTAGAGACTCAATATGTTCTATTCTCAAAGCTCAATCTCAATTCAAATCAATCTCATAGAAGCATAAAGAGAATTGTTAGAGACTCAATATGTTCTATTCTCAAAGCTCAATCTCAACTCAAATCAATCTCATAGAAGCATAAAGAGAATTGTTAGAGACTCAATATGTTCTATTCTCAAAGCTCAATCTCAACTCAAATCAATCTCATAGAAGCATAAAGAGAATTGTTAGAGACTCAATATGTTCTATTCTCAAAGCTCAATCTCAACTCAAATCAGAATATAGAATAGTTTGTTTCATGGAACTTGAACAACCACATGCATCCACTTGACTAGGCTTAATCAACTCTACTCAACCAATCACCTCAAGGAACAACCCTTTCTCACAAACCCTAGTCCAAGCATGTATCAACCAACTCAAAATGTTTCCAACAATGCTCAACCACAAATCTCACATAACAATGATACTCATGTTCTTTTCTAACTCAAGTTCAAGTTCTTTGCATAACCAATTGGCTTCAACAACAATGCTTATAAAACAAAGTTTAATCACAACTCTCAATCCAGAAAACCTTGATGCATTAAACCAACCACTTTCAAAAAGGAAACCACAATCAATCCTTTTCTCTCCAATGATATTTTCATAAATCAATCACCCAATCAAGTCAATGGAGAATATTGCCCATACCTTTTTGATGCCAAGGAGTTGTCCACAAAATCTGTCAAACTCAACACACTTTCAAATATTTCCTTTTCAATCACAAAGAGGTTAGAGGACTTGAGTAATATCACAACAATAAAAATAATATCCCAATAACACCTTATTACTCCTACTCAATAAAATTCACCATGTCCTCTCATGAAAGAAACAATCCCCTTTGAAAAAGAATAAATCAAACTCACTTTTGAACCCCTTTACAAAAATAGAAATATCTCTTTACACACACCTTATTTCTCCTTCTAAGCAAGTTAATCAAATAGCCCTTGAAAAATTCTTTCCAATGATATATAATATGCTACCCTTCCAAAAATAAAACCATAAAAAATCTCTCAATTTTCTAGGGCATAACATAACCCTTATTTCTCCCTTAAGGCTATTAAAAATTAAAATACAAAAATTAACTTGCCTTTCCTCTCGGAGGGATTCGATCCCCCGATGTCCTCCTTCCCAATGCCTTAATCATGACCAAGCCATCATTGGGCCATGCACCCACACTTGCCTAAAAAGGCATGAACTGCATCAACAACTTCATGAACTGGCACCTTTCGAAATAATCAAAACGCGCTTCGAGCGCTTTGACCTTGCAAGCAACCTCCAAGCGAATCGAACGTGGGACCTCCTCTATCTCGCCAAGCCAATGCACCGCTAGGCCAAGCTGGCCTATGTGCTCCAAA
Source organism: Wollemia nobilis (assembly GCA_028583015.1). Classification (NCBI taxonomy): domain Eukaryota; kingdom Viridiplantae; phylum Streptophyta; class Pinopsida; order Araucariales; family Araucariaceae; genus Wollemia; species Wollemia nobilis. The sequence goes on along the minus strand of JAQPPZ010016436.1, from coordinate 11,578,084 downwards.
ACCCCGAATGTTCCCTGCTTCAACCTTTTCGTAAATCGTCAAGCCTTTTAAACACGAGCCTTAATTCGCATGCACTCCAAATGAATTAGCAAGGATGAAATTTCATTAATGCCTTTTAGGGCATTATATATAATGCCTTTGTCTTCCATGCAATCACGTCGGTGCATCGATTTAATTCGACGTCGGCGTGGTTGATTAATTTATAATATATTTAAATTTAAATATTATAAATTAAATTAGACCAACCTTAGGTTTTAGATTAATTAAACCTTGGAGCCTTGTCTTAATGCACAACCTTGGTGTAACGAATATTATTTATAAAATTTAAATTCCTTGTGAATTTAAATAATTTATAAATAATTATTAAACCTCCTTTTTAACCTTTGCAATAACCCATCTTGGGTTTTTATGAACCAATCACTTAACTCTGTGCTCCCAATAATATTAAAATATTATGGAGCCTTTTTCCTTTCACTTTTGCACTGTTGAAGCTTTTTCTTGGATGATAGTGACAACCTTGGACGACTTTATTTCTTTCTGAATTCCTTGATATGAGTGATAACTCTATCAGGTGACATCAATGACAACTTTGACTTAGAGGACTCAAAATGTCCAACAGTCAATGTATATTAGGTGATTAGTGAAGGTGCATCATAACCCTAGTCCAAGATTTAAAAGAAAGACTTTTTTTCTCGTCATTTCTAGGAACCTTAATGTTCATATTTTCATATTTTAAAACTATCTCACACATATATATCTAGTTTTGTTTCGGTTCTGGTCATAGGGGTCATTTGAAATGGTTTTATTAGAATCCTTTCCTTTACTATGCTTGCTTTTTGCCACCACACTGATTTTTTGATTTACCACCACCGTAAGTATTTTTGGCTAACCTATAGTTTTAATAAGGTTCAGAATTCAATTTATTAATCTCATCCCACACTATAATGTTTTCCTCCTTTGCAATCATTGTTGTGTAAAACTTGTACCATCATTGCATAGTTTTCATTTTTGCCACCAAAAAATGGGATCCCTACCCTTAATAAATTTGCTTACCCTAGGTTTTATTAGGGTTATTTATTTAATTAAAGTGGTCGTTACCCTCATACCACCTAGGTGTCACCGTCATGAGGCGACACCACCTGCAAGGGTGTAGGGAAAAGAGAGAGCTCTTTTGGGCTTCCACTCCCCTTTATCCCACATCTACAATGTGAGGGACTGAAGTGACTTTAAATAAGAGGTAACTCCCTTTGAGTGTATACCCACCATAGGGACTGGGTAATCTTAGTTGGCGATGCTCCCCCATGGATGCGCATGGTGCAATGGTTGGGGTATATCTTTTGTTGTTCCACCAGGTGTCATTACCATTTTTACCTTACTTTTTGGGCGCTAGTATGAACACCTTTATCCACTATTAATTGCTTGGTCGTGTTCATTGTTGTGTAAAATTTGAGACTACCGGTAGCCACTTTCACCAAGATATGATCCAAAAAACTTTTGAATATTAATGTGGTTCCAATTAATATTAAATGAAAGACCATTCTATAACTAATGCAAATATCCTCATATTGGTTTATGAAATGGAAACCATGTCAAATTAAATGAATATAATTTATAATTTTTGTGGCCATGCTTGATTTAATGATTTAATGAAATGTGTTTTCTTTTTTTGAATTTTGGTAGAAAATTATTTAGTGGATATGTTTTAGTAAAGGGAATGGGCCTCCTTATTTAGCAATAATTAAGGATTTAATGTTTAATTAATGGGATTGCTTTCATATAGGGAATGAACCTTTCTTAGAAGGGAATAAGGGTATTATTAGCTAATTTAGTGGAACCCAACTTTTGCTAGTCCTCTAGATTGAAGGTGAATTATTTAGCCTTTTAGAAGAAAATTATTATTAGATAAATATGGAGGGTGAGCTAGGATGGTTGAGTAGACCAATTTTGTGGAAAATTAAATGCCTATTATGAGGGTAATTTCATTGATAAAATGCTTGTATGCTATAGGTAAATTTTGGGGAAATTGTATGTTAACCTTAGCTCAATTTTTTGGATAAATTGAATAACTTTTGGGATTAATTCCATGGAGGAATTGAGAGAATATTTGGATACATCTCGTGGAGAGATTGAGTGTTGGGGGAAATCAATTTTGTGAAGGATCGTAGTTAGATTTTTGACTTCTAACTTTGGTCAATGGAAGTATTCTTATTGATGCTAAACCTTAGTTAGATGAAAGGTTATATTTGGATTTTATAAGTTGGAAAATATATTAGTGGATGATGTATTTTACTTGTCTAATGGATTTGAGCATGTTTGTAGATAGTATATTTAATGAGTTAGGAATTACATTAGCATATAATGTATTTTGTTTGAATTGATGAGTTGAAACATGTTAGCAGATAATTTGTTTCATTGACTCAATCAAATGAAAAATGTTAGTGGATAACATAATTTCATGAGGCAAAAATGTACATTAGTGGATAATGTACTTCTTTGATTTGATGAGTTGAAATATATTAGGGGATAATATATTTCATAGATTAGAAAAAACATTAGCAGATAATGTATTTCATATGATTGGATGATGGATAGATTTAAATGAATTGTCTATGTTTTGGGATAAAGGATAAATTAAATGTCTTATCTATGTTTCAGAAATGCTAGACTAAATGATTTATCTATGATTGGAAATCTATATTAAATGATTTATCTATGTATTCTACTATGCGCAAAATAGGAAATTAAAGGAAAAAATGGAAATGACTAGGCTCTCTTATTATTACATGTAGAATTATTGTGAAGGCATAATACATGTTTAGTGAAATACTTTTGATATTTTAGCAATGCTATAAAGTATTGACAAATATAGGATATGTATTAGAGCATAGGAATTATGGGGTTACTATGCATCATTGTGAGTAAATAAGAATTATGATATTCTTCTATGACATAAGGATAATGGGGTCCCATATCTACACAATCCTTATTTGTGGATATTGGTTTGGCAACTTGTGCCTCCTCTTGGATGATATCTAAGGTGGTCATAATTTGGACATTCAAATTCATCCCCTTTATCATTCACCTTAGGTATCATTGGAGTGGAGGGTGCTATATTAGATGGTTGGTGTAGGTTGACATCAATAACTTTAGAAGTACAATCTTTCATGGGAACATGTTGTGCCTCTTCTTCCAATTTTGAATCATATCATTGTTCTGCCTTTTCTAGGATCTCATAGATTGTATCTAGAGATGGGTCATCAATTTTTTTCCTTAAATATGTAGCAAGTACGGAGTATATGGCTCCAATGTATACTTGAATATCTTCTTCTTCTGTTATGTTGTAATGTTCCCACACTTGAGCATGCAACTCATGAAACCTTTCATTGAATTGACTCATGGATTCATTAGGCTCTTTGCAAATAAAATCAAACAAATTTCTTACAACAATTGGGTCAACCCAATTTTCCACATGGTTAAGAACATTGCTTCTAATTGATCCCATGATGTGATGGAAGCTATAGGAAAACTGATTAACCAATTATACACAATATTATCCAACGTGTATGAAAACAATTCACATCCAACATCTTCATGCATTATTTGCCACAAATGCATATAGTATTTGAATGCATGAATGTGTCCTTTAGCTGACCTAGATTCCTCCTACCAAAAATGAGGTAGATAAGGTACTAGGTCCATAGGCACCTCATGTGAAGGCCCAAGTATGTTTAAAGGACTGCTTGACATCATTGGAGTAAATTTTGCAATAATAAACGAGATATAACTTTAGCACCAATTTTGTTAGTCAAATAAAAATATCTTGCAACTAAGCATGAAATGACTAACAAAATTTAAATGAATAAACCACAAAGATCATCATATTAGTATCAATAACTAGATATACCTTAATTAAACCATAACATGAACAAACATTCTCAAATTGCATAAATATTATTATTAACATATCATCAAATAGAGAATGTTAGAATCAATGAAAGTGATGGATAAAATCTCATTAGTCAAGACCCATGTCTTTGAATAAATCTTTCAAGTAACATGAACAACTTAGCATCTAAATAGAAATAAAATAAAATAATTTAGACCCTCTTAGCTCCAAAAGTATTGAGTGTTAAAAGAGACCAAAGATGCTAATCAAATGTACTTGAAATATTTAACAATTCACAACCTTATGATTATACCAAATCATATTATTTCCTATATAAACAATCCAAAAATATTAGATAAATGAATACCAATTCATGTCCTCATTCTAGCACCAAAATTTTGAGTGGTAATTTTACCCAAATGTGAAATTACACTCTCCCTTAGGATTTTGATCCCAAAACCCTCTCTTGCAAAAACAAAACAACTTCTCCAAGGTCTTCGCTATATTAGTATTTTCACATGTGTATTAGTAATATCAATAAATATATCAATGAAATGCTAGGAACACCTTAGTGATTGCAAGTAACTGTTAACAAGGGGTATGTGTTAGTTCATTTCACCATGCTATATTAATGATTGTTCATAAAACTTAACAAAAATAAAATGTGAATTGGCCCTCATATGACCATGATGTAGTGCATTAATTCCTTTTATCTTGAAATATTTTAAGGTAGATTTTATCTTCCTTTATTAAGTAGATTTTAAACAAGTTTTATCTTGCATTAAATCCTTTTTTTGGCATGAAATAGAAGATTAAATCTATCTATGAAAATGAATTTAAAATGATGAAAATATCCATTAAATTTAGCTTCTATCATGAATATGAAGAAAGCCTTTGATGTAATTGATAAATTTTTCCTCTTTGATGAAATTAATTTTCATAAAGAGATACATTATCCCACCTACTGATGACTCTTTTCTTCTTTTTCTTGTTCCTTTAGTCTGAAGGTTTTGTTCTGGTTTTGTCCTGCTGGTTGTAGGCCTCTCTTTTTGTTCCTCTCTGTTAGAGGATGGTTTCTTTGTTGTGTTGTAGGCTTTTACATCTTTGTTGTTTTCCTTTATAGGTTTCTCTAGTGCTCTTCCTTTTTATTTGCTGATGTACAAGGCGTTGGGGCACCTTTCAAATTCCCCCTTTTGTTTAAATTAAAAAAATTAACTTACCAAAAAAAATTCATAAAAAGATACCAATTTATTACTTGAAAATAATAGCCTCATAATATCATGATAAATTATCCCTCTTTATAATTTCATGCTTTAAAACCAAGACCTTTGATGTAATGATAAATTACCTCTCTTTGATGAAATCTGAATTTTCATAAAGAAAGGTGCATTTATTGCTCCAAAAATGATGGCTTATGAAATGCCATTAAAATTTAACCCTCCTTTATGAAACTTAAAATTTCATAAAGGAAATCTTATTTATGCTTGCAAAGAATAACATAAAACTAAAAATATGATTTTCCTTGAAAATATAAAAAAAAAATATGAATTTATGAAATTATAAAAACCCTTAAAAATAACTGTTTTATAAAAAATTTATAAAATTGAAATGGCCTTGAAATGAGTTTGAATCTATTGCGCATGATAGATCTTATGTCATGCTTCACACCCATGTAATTTTTTTTAAATCATTTTATTTTTTTCTATTTTTATTTTAATGCCTAAAAATTAAAAAAATATATGCAAAATAAAAAGTTAGAAAGCAAAAAATAAAATATGAAATGAAATTGCTTGCTGAAAACGTAAACATGCAAAGCATTTTCAGTATGATGACACCCTATCCTGCAAAACCGAAGATGTGAGAAGCACTTACATGCAACCTAGTCTATTCAAACCTACATTTGCACAATCGAAATAAACTAAGTGCTAGCTCCTAGGACACATAAATAAATTCCATATTTCAAACATTCCATGAGGTAACCATAAAAAATGCATTAACATCACTTATAAATCCAAAATCTGAAAAGGGAAAGATAAAAAGTTTAAATCTAAGCATGCAAAAATCCTTCTCCTATTTTGCTAATAAAGCCCAAATTTTTGAAAAATCCTTGCATTAAAAATGATGTTTCCATTTTTACATTCATATCTCGGTAGCATGTCTCTAATATATATCAAGGTTTTGATTAGGAGGTGCAAGATGATTATCAATAGTAATAGTCCCTCTCTTGATAAAGTCTTGTACTACTTGTTTGAGTGACATACAACCATAGATATTGTGACCTTTCTATCGATGAAAAATATAGTAGTGATATTCTCTATACTAGCTAGATTTGGGTTTATTTAGATCATCAGGCCTTATAGCAAGCATGAAAATTACTTGTACCTTGAGAAGTCTTTGAAAAATGGTTGACAAGGCTCTGAAAGTGGTATGAAGTAACATGAAGGTCAAGGAGGATAAGGCCTTAGAGGGTAAGTAGATTGACTTTGATAATGAGCGGGGGTTGGTGTGGCTTGATATGTTGGAGGCGGTGGTGGATATCAAGGTTGTTGTGATGGGGTTGAGTTTTTTTAGGTTTAGGTTGAGCGGTTGGGCTATATACACCTAGTTGACTTGAGAGGTCTTAGGTTGATTGTTGTTATTGCCCTTAAAAGTTTGTTTTGTCATTTTTTCTTCTTGAATTTGATCTCTCCTTCCTAGATTTTGATATCTTCAATTATTTTTGGTGAGATCTTATTCAATATTTTGATATTGTTGGAGTTGCAATAATAAATATATAGGTTTTGAACAACTTTGGGTGAAAATTTAGGTTAAATCAGTGACGGGGATATAAAATGGTAGATCATTCAATACAATTCTCCATCGATTATCGTAATATAAAATAAATTCATATTCAAATTGATAAAGGTTGGTGAGATCCATCAATATGGAATTTAAGGCAAATCACTCTAGGAATAGATTGACAATTTATTTAAAATTGTAAATATTATGTCTGGGAAAGTGATTAAACCAATCTAAGGCTCCTCCTACTAAGGATAATGGGAAGGTATGATGCATGAGAGGGTCATTTTTGTTAATGAGATAGAATATATTGATGAAGGTGCTCACATGATCCTAGGGGTCTTATTTACCCTTGAATTTCTTAAATTTAGGTATTTTAAAAAGAGGGGGATATGGTGGTGCAGGCATAAAAGGGTGAGTTGGATGATTGTGGAGATGGTTGAGGGTCAGATTTTGGTATCTCATATTGGTAACTTGTGATTCTAAGCTATTGAGATGATTAGTCAACAATTCAAATCAATCTAATTAGGTCTAGGAGGTTGGGGAAGGTTCAACATGAGGATCATATTGAATAGGTTCAGTAGTGTAGGGGTATTGATTTTTCTCAGGTGGTGGAATTTGAGGGGTAAAAAATAGAGCCTTATGTGCTTGATCAAATGTGATAAAGTTATTGGTAGGATTTGGGGTGGTTTATAAGGTGATTTTTGATAATGTGTAGGGGTGATTATGATTGATATTATTGGATGGGTAGTTGAGATTGATTATATGGTTGTTGATATTGATGGGTTGGTGGTGGATTATATCTAGGAGCTAGTTGATAATAAGTGTTTGAAGGATGATCATAAATGGGAGATGGTTGGGTTGGTAGTTGGTGATATGAAGGGGGTGGTTGATGATAGGTGGGTGGAGGTTGATTGTAAGTGCAAAGTGGTTAATGATGCTATTGGGTTGGTGGTTGTTGATATGAAGGGGGTGGTTAATGATAGATGGATGGAGGTTGATCATAAGTGGAAGGTGGTTGATAATGTTGTTGGGTTAGTGGTTGTTGATATAAAGGAAGTGGTTGATGATAGGTGGGTGGAGTTTGATCATATGTGGAAGGTGGTTGATGATGTTGTTGGGTTGGTGGTTGTTGATACAAAAGGGATTTGTTGATGATAGGTGGATGAAGGTTAATCATAAGTATACAATGGTTGATGATGTTTTTGGGTTTGTGGTTGTTAATACAAAGGAGATGGTTGATGATAGGTGGATGGAGGTTGATCATAAGCAGGGGGTGGTTGTTAATGTTGTTGGGTTGGTGGATGTTGATACGAAGGAGGTGGTTGATGATAGGTGGATGGAGGTTGATCGTAAGTGGGAGGTGGTTGATGATGTTGTTGGGTTGGTGGTTATTTATACAAAGGGGGTGGTTGATGATTGGTGGATGGAGGTTGATCATAAGTGGGAGGTGGTTGATGATGTTGTTGGGTAGGTGGTTGTTGATGATAAGTAGTTGGAGGTTTATTGTGGCTCATAAAGGCTTTTTTTTGGTGAGGTAGAGGATTTTATTGATTGGATGGAAATTGAGAATATACCTTATAATCTTGAGGAGATGATGTGGAGGTCGACGATGCTTGATATTGGTATTTTGTGAGTGGTTTTTGATTGGAATATGATTGATAATGATTGGTGTATTGATGATATTAATTTGGAGTGCATTTGGTATTGGTTTGGTGGTGGTTGCTAGTATTTATGGAGAGGATGTTGTTGTTGATTGTGTGATGAATGATATGAGTTATGGGTTGACCGATGATGACTGGGTATTTGTTGAATTTTCATTGGTGAGGGGTTTGGTAGGTTTTTTAGTGGTCCTTGGTGAGGATTTTTAGGAGGGGGTTGTATGGTGTGTATTACGGGTGGATGTAAGACCCATTATGAATCTTGGGTGAAGTAGTTACCTTGAGTTTATGGTGAAGGTTGGGGTATTGATGTTTGAGGTGGTTGTTGAGGAATATGAGTGTTCTATGATAAATGGAAGGACTATTAGAGATAATTAAGAAGAACCTATTGCAAATAAGAATGATTAGAATGATCATGATGGGGTTGATAGTGTGACAAATAAGAGCAAGAGGGAATAGAAGAAATATGAGGAGCATTAGGAGGATATAATGCATAGGGTATGCAACTTGTGTTTCAATGATGTGAACAATGGACATTGGATGATTGGAGAGAAATAGATTGTTGTGTATTAGAATTTTGAAATGGGATGATGCATTAACATGGACCTAATGGTACTAGGAATTTGATGAAGCAATATGGTTAGAGGAGGATTGGTTATCTAAGCTAGTGGCCATCGACAAGTTGCCTTGAAGTGGAAAAATTTTAGGTAATATTCCAAGAATTATGATAGTCAAAGTGGAGTGAAGATTAGTGTAATATGGCAGAGGTGGAGGATGTATATGGGATGTATGGGAGTAAGTTAGCTCTTGGATAAAGGGGGGAGAGTGTGGATAGGAATACAAAATGGGGGTAAGGATGATTATGGTAAGCTAGGTAGGGGAATATGGGATAAATATGGATTATTTGTGGAAAGTGAGAGCTAGGATGAGGTGGTATTATGAATGAAATGTATAGTATTAGGATCAATAAGCATGAAATTAAGATTTGTAGGATACATAGGGGTATTTAGGGATTTTGAAATAGTGGCATGGGTGACATGATGCATCATACCTAGATCATATCTAGTGTGATGCATCTCTCGTGGGTAAGGGGTATGATGAAAAGTGTCATCAAAGATACTATGGGTTGGATAAATGGTCAAAGGATGGGAGGATTGGATGGAATATTCCAAGGTAGGTTGGGCATACGATTTGGTTTGAATTCAAGTCAAAACAATGGGCTAATGGGATGAACTATTATCCAAATGGAACAGGTTTTGGGTGATGGTAGAAAAGGTGGTGAAAATGTTATCTATGCAAATAAACTATAAACAACCAATTAAAAAAATGTTTGAGATACATTAATATTTTTTGAAGTAAAACCGAAAAAGGGACTAGAAGGTATTATTCTTCATTATGCAAGTAGTATATGAGTCCATATTTTCCAAAATTGTAGCAAAAACAAATTCCAAGGAGGTATGGGAAATGTTAGCAAAATCCTTTTAAGGCATAAACAAAGTAAATTTATTGAGACTGTAGATGTTGACAATATGTTTTTAAAATCTATAGATGAATGAAGATGAGTCCATGAGTTAATTATTTACCTACATAATGTGTATCATAAATCGAATGAGGATAAATGGGGAAAATTTTGAAAACCAAAGAATTTTTGAAAAGATACTAAGAAGCCTACCAACAAGGTTTAACTTAGTCATTATTGCTATTGAAGAATGATAATACTTGACAAATATATTAGTAGACGAGTTAATGGGTTCCCTATAAGCACATGAGCAAAGGTTGAACTAGACAACGTAGTCCTCTTTGAAGCAAGAATTCAAGACATAGGTGTCATTTAGAGACCACCATGAAAATGGAAAATCCCAATAGGTGGCCTCAAATTCTCGAGAAGGAAGAGGACATTATTGTAGAAAAAAGGTGGTATAAGATATGAAGAATAAATAATAATAAATTACTCCCACAAAGGAGAATGTAGCTACAATTTTCATGAAGCAAGAGAGAGAGAAGCAACAATAGAAGTCAACAAGGAGGTTCAAAAAAAAAGTATGAAAAATTCAAAATCTAATATTACTGTAAGAAATTTAGCCATTATAGTTATAAGTGTAGAAATAAAATAGCTAGAGAAAATTAGAAAAAAGCCATGTCTACAAATAATAATGAGAAATAAGAAACCATAAATGCAATAAACACATGACTGAGAATAGAGAAATATTTTCAAAATTAGATGAAACCATCAAATCTAAAGTAAATATGGGAAATATTCTAAAGGTACTTGTAATGGGTAAAGGGAAAATCCTAGTCTACACAAAAAAAAGGAGAAATAAGACACATCATTGATGTTTATTATGTGTCTAATCTAAAAGGGGGCTTAGATCTAAGGATAATTGCTCATATGAATTTAGCTTTAACAGCTATCATCAAACAAAAGGATCTTCAAAATATGGAATTTCTAAGTGACTTAGTTCCAATCAGAGGGTCTGCTTTTTGGAAAGCAATTCTCAATTGTAAGGAAATCATCAAAAAAGGTTTAATATGGGTTTTAGTTAATGGTGAGAGGATTGGAATGATAGCTGGGCTAAGGATGAACCACATATGCAATATCCTAACTTAGAACGGATCATAGATATCACAAAAGAACTCATTTGAAGAAAAGTCTCTGATTATATGGTTGAGGACAAAGGCAGAATGAAGTAGAAACAAATAAGGATTCAAGGATTTCAAGTGAAATCAAATGATCTTTGTAACATTCTCGAGAAATATTTTATCCCCATGAGACCCAAGGAAGATCAAGTGACCTGAGCTCCTACATAAAATGGGCAGTTCACTGTTAAATAAGCTTAAAAGCTTCTGCTTGATGATGAGGATTTTGTCCTCCAAAAGGACTTAGTTTGGATAAAAAAATTAATTCCAAAAATTGCAGTCTTTTCATGGCTGGTTATCCAAGGAAGAATTCTAACCATTGATAATATGATGCACAAAGGTATTTGTATCACTAATCGATGTTATCTATGTAGGGCTAATTTGGAGACCATTTATCACATTTTTCTTGAGTGTCCTTTTTCCTTGACTGTCCTAAGTGAGATTTTTTAGGCCTTCAATATTTTTTGGGTTAAACCAATCATCGTACTTGATTTGTTTGTCTAGTAGCCTTACCCCTTTTCAAGCCAGAGACTTAGATAGATATGAAAAATTTATCTCAATCACTATATTTCGTAGGTGTGGTTATAAAGGAAACATAGAGTCTTTAATGAGTTTATCCATGATCATCAAACTATCATTGCCAAGATCCTATCCTTTGCCAACGAGAATGTGAACCTTATACTTTTTGATAGTTGTAAACCTCATCTACATGAGACCACGATTGCTCAATATTTAAGCTTAACCTTTTTAGATGAGTCTATACCTAGGGTAGTCAACCCCAGAGCCAATTTTAAGTGGTCCCCACCTCCTACGGTTTGGTTTAAGCTTAATTTTAATGGAGCGACTAAGGACAATACTAGAAGAGAAGGCGTTGACGACATTGTATGAGATCATAATGAGAATATGATGCTTACATTTTTTGAATATTTGGGAACAAGGATGAACAACAAAGATGAAGCTAGAGCTATGTGGAAAGGCCTTCTAATGAATCAAGACTTAGAAGGAAATTTGATCGTAGAAGGAGACTCTATGCATGTTATAAATCTCCTCAATAATTGGAAAGAACCTCCTTGGAGATTAAAACAATTGTTGAAGAGGCTAGGATCCTTTTCCAAGGAATACGGGATAGAAAAGCCCAACATGTCTTTTGGGAAGCTAACAAAGTTGTTGATAAGTTGGAAAATTTGGGTTTCGATGGTGATGGACTTTTCAAATGGGAAAATAGTGTCTCGAGCGAAGTAGAGGAGCTTATTCAACAAGAATTCCAAGAATGATAGTCGAATTTACCAATAGGGAAGGCGCTGTAAGTTTGAAGGCTATAAGTATTCCCATCTCTTTTTTGAAATGAACTCACAAAGAAAATTATCCGAGCTATCAGTCTTGGTGGCTGCTGCTTGTAAATACCACAAAGACTAATGGGGACAGTCACATGTCAGATAACATGGCTCCTAGTCATCTTAGTAATTTGAGGTTGGTTGATAATCGTGGGGTAAGAAAGAAATGAAAATATAAGATTTTGAACCATAGCCACGTGGACCACCAGATAACCATCACGATAAATCTAGCCAGTAGGTTCACTTATCCAAGGCCGATTGGCCAAGACGGGATGTGGTACCAAAACATGTCATATATGGAAGAAAGTAATTACCAAAGAATTATTAAGAGTAACTATCAATATAGAGCTTATGGGAGATTTTTTCAGTACTCTGCTATGTGTGTCTGCAGTTTTTTGTTTCTCCACTATTTCAAGGAAGGGATCTATGTCTATTTATTTTTTTGTAATTATGGTGCAGGTGTGTTTTATCGATGTATACCCAAAATTTTGTATGGGAAGTTTCTTTTTGATAACAGGCTATGTGCCTTATTAGATGTAATGGCTTTGGCGACATGTAGATTTTACATATATAGGATCCTTAGTAAGGACATGTTCATCAACAGCCCTGGGCTGATTTTTATAAAAGGTTTTGGGTCAACCTAGAAAACCCAGTATTAATGCTATAGTATCTTGTCTAACAAAAAAAAATGTGTCTAATATGAAATTTAATTTATTGAGTGTTGGTAAACTCTTGCAAAATATGCACACAATATATTTTAAAAATGGATCTTGCATCATTAGAAATAGAGAAAATACACTTATAGAAAATGTGAGCATGAAAAAGAATAATATTTTTCCCTTAAGTATCCAAAATGAGATGTTTCTTTCATTCAGTGCTATTGTAAATAATTCTACATGGTTGTGCCATATTATATTTGATCACTTGAGTTTCAATGGCTTGAAATTGTTGCATAAAAAGAAAATTCTAAGAGGAATACCTCTTATAGAGCAACCCAATCAAGCATGTGAAGATTTCCTAGAAGGTAAGCAACATAAGTATGCATTCCATATAGGAAAATCATGGAGAGATTCACAAAGTTTGGAACTCTTGGATTGAGATATATGTGGGCCTATGCAAACTAGCTCATTTTGCCAACAAGAAATGTTTTTTAATTTCTATAGATGACTTCAGCTGAAAGACATGGGTATACTTCTTGAAACAAAAGTTAAAAAGATTTGTAAAATTCAAGGATTTTAAGGCTTTGGTTAAAAAGTAATGTGGATACTATGTGAATACCCTAAGAACATATGGAGGATGTGAATACATCTCAAATAAATTCCATTATTTTTGTAAAGAAATTGGAATCAAAATGTAATTTACAACCATATACACAACACAATAGAATGATGTTGTAAAGAGGAAATATAGGAAAATAATGAATATGGCAAGGAGTATGTTGAACTAAAAATCATTACAAAATAAGTTCTAGGTAGAGGCTATAACATGTCCATTTTATCTACAAAATAAATATCCCAAAAAGAGTGTGAGGGATGTGACCCTTCAAGAAGCATAGAGCAACTATGAGTCGAGTGTTGCTCACTTAAGAGTCTTTCGATGTATAGCATTTGCACACACTCCAGATGAAAAGAGAAGAAAGATGGATGATAAGGTAAAAATATATATGTTCATTGGGTATAGTGAAGATTCAAAGGCCTATAGATTGTATAACAATATTACAAAGAAGTTGATCATAAGCAAATATGTGAAGTTCTTGGAAGATGAATCTTGGATTTGGAATTCTAAGATTGGTCATCAAGGGACCACAAGTTTTGAGTTAGAATAATTTCATGAAGATAGCATAGAGCAACCTTCAAATTTAACTAGCAGTTCTAGTGTAGACAATAATTCTTCTTCCTCATCAAGTTCACCACCACTTGCATGGATTATATCCAATATGAGAAAACCAATAGAGACAAGGAGCTTGCAAGAAATAGATGAGGTAACAAGAAATAAAGTAGAAGATGAAGAACATTCTTATTTTGCTTTATATTTTGAGTGTGATCCTATTTCATTTGTAGAAGCAATTAAGAATGACTAAAACTTGTGGATGAAGACATTGAAGCCATAGAGAAAAATAAAACTTGGGAGCTAATGGATCTTCTAGTAGGTAAGAAAACCATTGGAGTGAAATGGGTATATAAAACTAAGTTTAATGCCCAAGGTGATGTTGAAAGTCATAAAGTAAGGTTGGTTGCAAAAGGATATAAATAGAATTTATGCATTGACTATCATGAAGTCTATGCACCTATAGCAAGGCTTGATATAGTTAAATAATTATGGCATTAATAACCCAAAGGGGCCAAAAAGTTTACCAGATGGATATCAAGTCTTCCCTCCTAAATGGATTGTTGGAAGAAGAGGCTTATGTAGACCAATCACCAGGTTATAATCTAGAAGGGTAAGAAAGTAAGGTGTATAGGTTCAAGAAATCCTTGTATGGGACAAAAAGCACCAGGTCTAATATTGTATAATTGAATCATACTTTTAGGAGAATGGCTTCATCAAGTACCCATATGAGTGCCCTCTTGACTAATGCAATAGGAGAGATGATAGTAGTATGCTTGTATGTAGACAATAAAATTTATACATGAAATAACAATATATTGCTTGATTAGTTTAGAGGTGCTATGAAGAGTAAGTTTGAAATAATATATTTGGACCGAATAAAATATTTTCTTAGAAGTAAAGTTAACCAATCATTAGATGGTATCTTCATTTCATAAAGCAAACATTCCAGAGATGTCTTGAAAATATTCAAAATGAAGAATAATAAATCAACCAACATAACAATAGCAATAGGTCTACAATTTAGCAAGAAATATTACAACCACCATGTGGATTCAACCCTCTATAAGGGCTTAGTCGATAATATCATGTATTTGATAGAGACTAGACTAGATATGATGTATACAGTGAATTTAATTAGCAATTTCATGGGACACCAAAGAACACTCACTTGTAGGGGTGAAAGGATTCTAATGTATGTCAATGAGACCAAGGATCATGGGATATTTTATGCAATATTAGACCAAATTGAGCATGGTGGGTATATAGATGGTGATTCGATTAGAAATATCGATGATAATAAGAGCACTTTTATATATGCATTATAACTTAGATTAGGTGTAATATCATAGTAATTTTAAGAAGTAACCTATTTGTGCATTATCTATTGCTAAAGTAGAGTATGTTGTCGCCACATCTGCAACATATCAAGGAGTTTAATTGAGAAGAGTTCTAGGAAAATTGAATCATGAACAACAAGCGACCACAAAAATATTTTGTGATAATCACTCAGTCATAGCACTAGCCAAGGATCCTATGTTTCATAGCAAAAGCAAGCATATTGAAATCTAGTATAACTTCATCAGAGAGCTGGTAAATTATCCATTGCTGAAGTAAAGTATATTGTTGCCACCTCTACAACATGTCAAGTAGTTTGTCTAAGAAGAGTTCTAGACGAGTTGAATCATGAACAACAAGTGGCCACACCAATATTTTGTGATGATAACTCAGCCATAACACTATCCCAGGATCCTGTGTTTCATGGCAAAAACAAGCATATTGACATTCGGTATCATTTCATCAGAGAATTGGAAAATAATAATATAATTGAATTATGGTTTTGTAGGTTCAAAGAAAGGTTGCAAACATCTTCACTAAGCTTTTGAAGGAGGATGATTTTAAGAAGTTGAGGGAACTATTAGGTGTCAAAGTTTTGAAATATGACTTAAGGGAGGGAATTATGGTTTTGCAGGTCGAAAAAATAGGTCGCAAACATCTTCACTAAGCCTTTGAAAGAGGATGATTTTAAAAATTCTAAAGAAGTCTTAGGTGTCAAAGATTTTGTAGCTAAAAAGAGGATGTTGGAAATTGATCCATATTTCAACTACTTCTTTTATCCGTAAATCTTACAATCCATCCTCACACTTCGTAGTATTTGTATTTACTTATGGTAGCTGCAATTGTTCAAATTATACATAGACACTTGTACATTAATTAATGCGTGTTAAAAAATTAACTGAGTTTTTGCCTCTTCCCTCTTCACCCCCTATATATATGAGTGTCGACATAATTTTATTTCAAATAGAAGTTGAAAGCCGTTGAAGAGATCGGAAGCAAGCATAAAACTTGCTAAGATAGAAGTTGAGAGCCGTTGAAGAGAAGAGGAAGGAATAGAACGACTTCCGCTCATTAAAAAAAGGTGCTATGTGTTTTAAGGTAAAAACTTCTAATTGTGGGAAGAGCCACTTCGGACAAAACGTCCGACAATTATAAATTTACCGCACTAATGAATATTGATTTTTATAATTATATTTTTGCCGTAATTATAAAGTTATCGCGTACTTTATTTGTGCGGTCCTTTTTCTTATTCCAAAGTCCCGATAATTGCGAAGCTCTCGTAAATAGAGTAAATTGTCCGCTTTATCTTTAGTTGTGCGTTTATCACATGCTACACATGGATACGCGATCTGGCTGAACTTTCCTTTTACCTGGCCCATTAGTAAACGTTAGTAAACACCAGACTTCTAATTAATAATGTAGCCGATTGCCTGTCAGTGATACAGAACCACTCTAATTATAATTGGTGAAGAAGAGTATTATTTGGAGGAGAGTATAAGAAAGTAAATAGGGATGATGCAGAATAATAAGGTCTCCACGGAATGAATATATAGGAGTAACGTAGAGCCTGGGGCTCTTGACTTTTGTGTCCCATCGCATGTGCGAGAATACTCATTTTTATCGCGAGAAATCCATGTTTGGGGTCCACCAAATTTGAAACTTAAAACGTGTTCACATTTTGAATTTGAGAATATATGTGGTTGTTCAGCGTGTAGCCTGTTTCAGAATTTTCGTATAATTCAGTTACACCCTGAGGAAAGCAGATAGAGATTCATCTTTCAAATTCAAAAGTCATACAGTGGCTGACTTTCTCTTGCAGGTTAATGTCATGGTCATAGTGGATGTCAATGCGATTGAGATGCTGGACGACAATATGACCATGGACATGACAAGATGTCACCACCAAGAAACTTCGTTGAAATTGCACAGAAAGTAAGGGATACCACACCTGCCAAATATGAGTTCATCGATTATAGCTATAAAACTAAATATGACTTCATAAGTTTTACAACAATACGCAAATCCCAAATATCAACCACGTAATAAAACCCACAACAATTTTACTTTATTTTATATTCAAAATATTAATAACAATTATATTAAATTTTTTATTATTTTATAATTAATAAAATAATAATATGTATATTTATTAAAACATTAACCTATGTCTCAAAGGAAACATTATTAATTTAAAAGGAAACATTATTAATTTAACATGATTTAACACTCACGAGCAATTTTACCAAGTCATAACAAGGAAGGAAAATAAAATCTAAATAGAATGATCACTTTATTTTAAATCTTTGAGGAAACTATATTCTAACATAAGAGAAATATTAACAGAAATATTTTGGGAAACATTATGTAGTGCATATTTTCTTCTCTTCTCTATATTGGTGTGTCTTCTCTATATTGGTGTGACGAAAATAACATGCGAGAGAAATCCAATCAAGGATAACAACATCCTTTAATTGTTAACCAAAGTTTTTAATAATTTTCTTAAACGCATGATATGTTGAGCACCATCTAATTAGTCTAGAGTAAGTGACTTGCATCTTAGGAAGAGGTTCTCCTAAATAATTCCAAATGATCGGATTGTTTTTACAAGAAAAACAAAAAAGTAGAATATGAAATATGTCATTTTACCATTTTTCATGATTTTCGAATAAATATAAATATGTAAAAAATTGGTTGAATTACAAAGGAGTTCAACATTTTCTCAATAAATGAATTCGTGAAATGCTTGATTACTTGCTTTTAGAAAAGTAAGTATTAATGTTGTTCTTGACTATTACATACCAAGGTGCATGACTTGTTTAGGCTTTTATAATTTGATGAGTGAAAGATACATCTATTTATCTATTGATATAATAATCTATAAAAGAAAGGAATGAAATTTAAAATTATATAAGATAACCACCTATAATTTTTTATAATTTTTTATCTAATTTAGAATTTTATTTTATTAGATCAATGGAGTAGATATAAAAATCTAAGCAACTAATAGATGATGAAGTAGGGTACACACAATAGTTTATCATATACTCAAAGTTCATGGATCAAGACACACACTAGATTTTATGCATGATATTGATATGAACAAGGACACACTCAACTTTTCACCTTACTAACATCATGAACAAGGGTAGGGATAAATACAACTATCCATGGTTTCACATTAAATATGAATAGCAAGACATACTCTATTTATTTTTAAAGTTACAAATAGGGATACACACATCTGACTGCAACACCTCTATAACTATGGTCATAATTAATCATAGGCAACTAGTAGGTCTAAGCATTACTAAAGTAATAGACACACACATTTGACTGCAACACCTCTATGACTATGGTCATAATTAATCATAGCTAACTAGAAGTTCTAAGCATTACTAAAGTACTACATCTTGTTAATAGGGACACATACAACTATTCATAAGTACAATTCTTATTCCAATCAAAATATTACTCTTCATTGTCCTCTTGCAAAAAATCTTCAACATGTGTCATAAAACCACACTATTCACCATCACCTTCGTTACTAAATGTGACTTCCTTCTTTGTCTTTGTATTTCTCTCTAAGATATCATTGGTTCATTGAATACATTTCTTTACAACTTGACTCTTTTTCTTATAGTAAAAACACATCTCAAAATTTTATTTTTCTTCAATGATGACAAACTCACTTTTAAACCAAAATTAAGCTTGTTCTTCATATATGACATAGTTTTGTCTATAAGTAATTCATTTTTCCTAATTCTATTTTCTTCATCAATTAAAATATAAAAAAGAGATTATATCTTGCAAATAGTGGTTAATATTATTTAGTGTAAATACTATATTAGTTTGTCTATAAGTAATTTATTTTTCCTAATTCTATTTTCTTCATCAATTAAAATTAAAAAAGAGATTATACCTTCCAAATAGTGGTTAATCTTATTTAGTGTAAATACAATATTAGTTTTTCTATAAGTAATTCATTTTTCCTAAATCTATTTTCTTCCTAATTAAAAAAATAGATTATATCTTATTTAGTGTAAATATAATACTAGCAAAACTGACATACATATTGCTTAGCAATATTACTTTAGCATTTTTATTTTTTACTTTGGCATTAATTTTAGTGAGTTGATTTAATAGAGAGAAAAAATTGCTTATGTGTAGGACAATATTATTGCTTTCAATTATCTTGAGTCAAATCAAGACCTATCTTTGTACTTGATGCTTATGACTGAGCAGAAACAATTTTTTTTTTTTAAGACAAGCTTTAGAGAACCCAAAACTAATTATGACCACAACTTTATTGTCCTTCATAGTCCATTTTTCTACTTCATCAACATCTTGCTTTGGTGTTTTGTTTTTTTCATAATATCCAACAAATCTTTTTTTGTTAATACCAATTGGAGCTTGAAATTTTACCTACAAAGTTTTATTAAAAAAACTCGCAGGCGCTCCTGACCCGCGAGTTTTAAAACAATGAATCTTTGAAACTTCACATTCTAAAACAGTTACAAAATTTAGGTATATAACTTCTCATCAATTTGTTTTACCGTCGTTTGACCGTGAATACGAAAAACATGTCTTCAAGCTCGGCAGATTAAGCTGATAATGGCTCCCATAAGGAGAAAGGATCAAGAAGATCTTCTAAGGCCGTTAAATCATCATTATCCCTATCCGTTTCTTCTAGTATCATGTGGCTGGTGAACAATGAATTTTCTTCGTTTTCGTTACCATAAGATCCAGTCATGGAAGACGCAAGCTTTGTTTGTGCTTTTAGAAGCTCAGCAAGGTTTGCTTGTGTGGTTTCCAGTTGTGATTGCAATTCTGAAACTTTCTTCTGCAATTGCCACACGATGCCTGTGCAACCATAGACGGGATCACGCAATCTAGCAGTCGCTTCATATACCATGCTGTTTACTGAATCTTCTCTCTTCTCAGCCTCTAAATCCTGAAACACCCAAACGGGAAAAAAAATCTATCAAGCCAATTCATTAATGTTTTGGCCTGGTCTTGTCTCCAGTTATGGTGAGATATTTCTACGTTAAATTGTGCTTACTTTATAGAATTAGATTATGATTCGTTTTTGTCTAGCTAAGTTTTCTAAAAAAGAAATACGATAACTTACTCGAAGGATTTTGAGCATATTGCTGGTTCCAAATATTTTATGAGGTATTAAGAACTTCCGAGGGTTGTCAGGTGGAAAATACGGAGCAAGCGAGCATTTTTCTCCACATTTTCTTCGTAATGTCTTGCAAGCTGCACATGGATATAAGATCTGGCTGAGCTTTCTTTTTGTCTGGCCCATCTCCATTAGCTTTAGCAAACACCAGGTTTATGATATGAGCTTTTCGCGTGCCACTGACACCCAACCACTATAATTGTAATTCCTGAAATTAGATATGAAGTAATGTAGAATAATGAGCTGTGGAGGGAATATATGGGGGCCTCGAGGTGTTGACTTTCACGTCATCGCACGTTTCAAAATACTTCTTTTGTTTTATTATCACGAGAAAACTATGTTTGTAGTTCACCAAATTTGAATCTTGAAAACGCGTTCCATTTCAAAATGTACGGGCTATGTCTTTCCATCCAACAAACAAAGGACGTCGTGGGAGTGTTTACGTAAGAGTTTGTACGTGAAGCTGAAAACAGATGGAGATTCATCTTCAACTAATGAACCTTTAACCGTTAAAATGCATATGTCAATAAATCTAAATTACTAAATTTTGTGAACAAATTTCTCTTGCCGTTGAACGTGTTGGTCATGCTAGACGACGACATTTTCACTCGGAAAGAAATCTCCTAATTCATTTCGACGCGCAAAGAAAGTTGGATTCGATCACATCACAAGAAGCGTTGCCTGATTGGTAAAGAAAAGCATGGAATACCACGTGATTAAGAATCCCCGTAAAAACCAAATCAAAGAGCAATTAAAAATCTAAGTCTGACTAATATATCCTCCTATTAAAAAAATATCCAGTACTTCAATTCTGAGTTTCTATATTAAGTTAATAAAAATAAAACCTGGCAAAAAAGTTCATAAAAAAAAATATTTTACAAATGTGTATATTAACATCTTTTTAAGTAAAATAAAATTAACATTTTTAAAAATATATGTTAAAAACTGTTAATAGAAAATATAAATGTAAAATTTTATAATTTTATAATTATTAATAAAATAATTAATAGTAAATGTATGTGTATGTATATATTGAAAGAGTAATTTATTCCTTAAAAGGGAAATTATCAATTTAGTATCAATAACCATCCATAGGACAACCTAACTAAGTCATCACTTAAAAGAAAGAAGTAGAAAAAACTAAATGAAAACTTTTACGAAACAATTTTATCTATCTAATTTACATTGCTTATTCAACTAAAGGAATATTAACTAAGGATAAATCTATAAAAAGCATTAGTTGCAACATAAAAACCTTAAGTTTGTTAATTTGTTTGGAATGAAGCCTTAAGAGTAGGAGAGTTCATTGTTGATCTTGGACCAAAAGTACTTTGAAAAGCTTGTTTACTCAATGTCAATTCATAATATATAAAGGATTTAGCGAGATGCTACTCAATAGAACAACAAATATTACTAGAATTCAAGACCTCTTTAGATATGGGTTTGTTACCTAAGCAAATGTAGTATCACAGGATAATGTACTCATTATAAAAATTAAGCTTTTTAGCTACTTGCTTACAAACCCAACTTTTTGGAGTGATCTGATTCAAATTATGATATAGATGTGAATGATCATAAATTGATCTGGAGATGCATTTTCAAATATGAATAAAATCTAGTTACATGAAAAAGCAAGAAGCATCGCATAATTTGTAAGGCTTCTATAGGGTTCAAGTATTGAAGAAAAGCTTACATAGGATAACATTTGCGTTGATCATATTATCTTCTTGGGAAAATTAACTTCAATCCAAATGGTAAACATGTTAGTTTTGAACTAGAGGTGTAAGCATATTGAGATTTATATTCATAAGGTCTAAGAATATTAAGATTTATGTTCATTGGTTTGGGAAAAAATGCTTCCTAACAAGATTGATGTGAAATATATTCATACAATAGATCAACTAGTACATATTATCTCCTACTCATTTTGAGAAGACCTATTTGTTTATCATTGCTAAATGATCAATAATAAAAAAATTGTCATGAAGAGATAATATTCCAATGATGATACTTCTTTCTCCCTAATTCAATCCTATGAGAGGGATTTATGGTTAGTATTAAATTAAGCCTTATCTTCCTTTAACAATCCATATGGATCATCACTTAAATATCCTTCATATTTTATATTTTATTGTAGACACCCAAAATTTGAACATTGTTCCTCTTCCTATCTTCATGGTCAATCAATTTGCAAAACCCTCAAAAATTGCATACATTAGTTAAAAACACTATTCATTTATCAAAATCACTATTCATAATACTTAGCCCCTTTGGGCTAGCTAAGCGCCTTCCTACGTTTAATCATGAGTCCTCATGTGACCTCATCCTCAACTCAACCAAGGTTGAATTCTTCACCATGGTCAAAAAGCACTTTATGCTCAAAAGTCAACAATTTTGGTCAAAGTATGCTTTATGCCTAATCACAATCTTAATTAGATCTAATATTAATTTAAGGTAAGCTTGCCACCTCACCTAATCTACTTTGACTAGCCTAACCTTGCACCTCACCTATTCTAGCCTATCTTAGTATTACCACGTCTCATCCAGATATTTCTCCACCTCACACTCCCCTAGGTCATAAATGAAAGATGGAGACTTTTACACAAAGTAAGTAATTTTTAATTTATAGATATTTACATTGATCATATTATCTTCTTGGAAAAAATAGCTTGAATCCAAATAGTAAACATGTTAGTTTTGCACTAGAGGTGTAAGCATATTGAGATTTATATTCATAAGGTCTAAGCATGTTAAGATTAATATTCATTTGTTTGGGGAAAAATACTTCCAAAAATGATTGATGTGAAAGATATTCATACAATAGATCAACTAGTACATATTATCTCCAACCCATTTTGAGAAGACCTATTTGTTTATCATTGCTAAATGATCAATAATAAAAAATTGTCATGAAGAGATAATATTCCAATGATGACACCTCTTTCTCCCTAATTCAATCCTATGAGAGGGATTTATGGTTAGTATTAAATTAAGCCTTATCTTCCTTTAACAATCCATATGGATCATTACTTAAATATCCTTCATATTATATATTTTATTGTAGACACCAAAAATTCGTACATTGTTCCTCTTCCTATTTTCATGGTCAATCAATTTGCAAAACCCTCGAAAATTGCCTACATTAGTTAAAAACACTATTCATTTATCAAAATCACTATTCATCATACTGAGCCCCTTTGGGCTAGCTAAGCCCCTTCCAACGTTTAATCCTGAGTCATCATGTGACCTCATCCTCAACTCAACCAAGGTTGAATTCTTCACCATGGTCAAAAAGCACTTTATGCTCAAAAGTCAACAATTTTGGTCAAAGTATGCTTTATGCCCAATCACATGCTTAATTAGATCTAATATTAATTTAAGCTAAGCTTGTCACCTCACCTAATCTAATTTTACTAGCCTAGCCTTGTACCTCACCTATTCTAGCCTATCCTAGTCTTACCACATCTCATCCAGATATTTATCCACCTCACACTCCCTTGGGTCATAAATGAAATATGGAGACTTTTGCACAAAATAAGTAATTTTTAATTTATAGATATTTGCATTGATCATATTATCTTCTTGGAAAAATTAGCTTCAATCCAAATGGTAAACATGTTAGTTTTGCACTAGAGGTGTAAGCATATTGAGATTTATATTCATAAGGTCTAAGCATATTAAGATTTATATTCATTGGTTTGTGAAAAAATGCTTCCTAACAAGATTGATGTGAAAGATATTCATACAATAGATCAACTAGTACATATTGTATCCAACCCATTTTGAGAAGACCTATTTGTTTATCATTTCTAAATGATCAATAATCAAAAAATTGTCATGAAGAGATAATATTTCAATGATGACACCTCTTTCTCCCTCATTTAATCCTATGAGAGGATTTATGGTTAGTATTAAATTAAGCCTTATCTTCCTTTAACAATCCATATGGATCATTACTTAAATATCCTTCATATTATATATTTTATAGTAGACACCCAAAATTCGTACATTGTTCCTCTTCCTATTTTCATGGTCAATAAATTTGCAAAAACCTCAAAAATTGCATACATTAGTTAAAAACACTATTCATTTATCAAAATCACTATTCATCATACTTAGCCCCTTTGGGCTAGCTAAGCCCCTTCCTACGTTTAATCCTAAGTCCTCATGTGACCTCATCCTCAACTCAACCAAGGTTGAATTCTTCACCATGGTCAAAAAGCACTTTATGTTCAAAAGTCAACAATTTTGGTCAAAGTATGCTTTATGCCCAATCACATGCTTAATTAGATCAAATATTAATTTAAGCTAAGCTTTTCACCTCACATAATCTAATTTTACTAGCCTAGCCTTGCACCTCACCTATTCTAGCCTATCCTAGTCTTACCACATCTCATCCAGATATTTATCCACCTCACACTCCCCTGGGTCATAAATGAAAGATGGAGACTTTTGCAGAAAATAAGTAATTTTTAATTTATTGATATTTGCATTGATCATATTATCTTCTTGGGAAAATTAGCTTCAATCCAAATGGTAAACATGTTAGTTTTGCACTAGAGGTGTAAACATATTGAGATTTATATTCATAAGGTCTAAGCATATTAAGATTTATATTCATTGGTTTGTCAAAAAATGCTTCCTAACAAGATTGATGTGAAAGATATCCATACAATAGATCAACTAGTACATATTGTATCCAACCCATTTTGAGACTATTTGTTTATCATTGCTAAATGATCAATAATCAAAAAATTGTCATGAAGAGATAATATTTCAATGATGACACCTCTTTATCCCTAATTCAATCCTATGAGAAGGATTTATGGTTAGTATTAAATTAAGCCTTATATTCCTTTAACAATCCATATGGATCATCACTTAAATATCCTTCATATTATATATCTTATTGTAGACACCCAAAATTTGCATATTGTTCCTCTTCCTATCTTCATGATCGATCAATTTGCAAAACCCTCGAAAATTGCATACATTAGTTAAAAACACTATTAATTTATCAAAATCACTATTCATAATACTTATCCCCTTTGGGCTAGCTAATCCCCTTCCTACGTTTAATCCTAAGTCCTCATGTGACCTCATCCTCAACTCAACCAAAGTTGAATTCTTCACCATGGTCAAAAAGCACTTTATGTTCAAAAGTCAACAATTTTGGTCAAAGTATGCTTTATGCCCAATCACATTAATCCTAAGTCCTCATGTGACCTCATCCTCAACTCAGCCAAGGTTGAATTCTTCACCATGGTCAAAAAGCACTTTATGCTCAAAAGTCAACAATTTTGGTCAAAGTATGCTTTATGCCTAATCACAATCTTAATTAGATCTAATATTAATTTAAGCTAAGCTTGCCACCTCAAATAATATAGTTTGACTAGCCTAGCCTTGCACCTCACCTATTCTAGCCTATCCTAGTCTTGCCACCTCTCATCCAAATATTTCTCCACCTCACACTCCCCTAGGTCATAAATGAAAGATGGATACTTTTACACAAAGTAAGTAATTTTTAATTTATAGATATTTACATTGATCATATTATCTTCTTGGGAAAATTAGCTTCAATCCAAATGGTAAACATGTTAGTTTTGCACTAGAGGTGCAAGCATATTGAGATTTATATTCATAAGGTCTAAGCATATTAAGATTTATATTCATTGGTTTGGGAAAAAAATCTTCCTAAAAAGATTGATGTGAAAGATATTCATACAATAGATCAACTCGTACATATTATCTCCAACCCATTTTGAGAAGACCTATTTGTTTATCATTGCTAAATTATCAATAATCAAAAATTGTCATGACGAGATAATATTCCAATGATGACACCTCTTTCTCCCTAATTCAATCCTATGAGAGGGATTTATGGTTAGCATTAAATTAAGCCTTATCTTCCTTTAACAATCCATATGGATCATTACTTAAATATCCTTCATATTATATATTTTATTGTAGACACCCAAAATTCGTACATTGTTCCTCTTCCTATTTTCATGGTCAATCAATTTGCAAAACCCTCGAAAAATGCATACATTAGTTAAAAACACTATTCATTTATCAAAATCACTATTCATCATACTTAGCCCCTTTGGGCTAGCTAAGCCCCTTCCAACGTTTAATCCTGAGTCCTCATGTGACCTCATCCTCAACTCAACCAAGGTTGAATTCTTCACCATGGTCAAAAAGCACTTTATGCTCAAAAGTCAACAATTTTGGTCAAAGTATGCTTTATGCCTAATCACATGCTTAATTAGATCAAATATTAATTTAAGCTAAGCTTGTCACCTCACCTAATCTAATTTTACAAGCCTAGCCTTGCACCTCACCTATTCTAGCCTATCCTAGTCTTACCACATCTCATCCAGATATTTATCCACCTCACACTCCCTTGGGTCATAAATGAAAGATGGAGACTTTTGCGCAAAATAAGTAATTTTTAATTTATAGATATTTGCATTGATCATATTATATTCTTGGGAAAATTAGCTTCAATCCAAATGGTAAACATGTTAGTTTTGCACTAGAGGTGTAAGCATATTGAGATTTATATTCATAAGGTCTAAGCATATTAAGATTTATATTCATTGGTTTGTGAAAAAATGCTTCCTAACAAGATTGATGTGAAAGATATCCATACAATAGATCAACTAGTACATATTGTATCCAACCCATTTTGAGAAGACCTATTTTTTTACCATTGCTAAATGATCAATAATCAAAAAATTGTCATGAAGAGATAATATTTCAATAATGACACCTCTTTATCCCTAATTCAATCCTATGAGAGGTATTTATGGTTAGTATTAAATTAAGCCTTATCTTCCATTAACAATCCATATGGATCATCACTTAAATATCCTTCATATTATATATCTTATTGTAGACACCCAAAATTTGCATATTGTTCCTCTTCCTATCTTCATGGTCAATCAATTTGCAAAACCCTCCAAAATTGCATACATTAGTTAAAAACACTATTCATTTATCAAATCACTATTCATCACACTTAGCCCCTTTGTGCTAGCTAAGCCCCTTCCTACGTTTAATCCTAAGTCCTCATGTGACCTCATCCTCAACTCAACCAAGGTTGAATTCTTCAGCATGGTCAAAAAGCACTTTATGCTCAAAAGTCAACAATTTTGGTCAAAGTATGCTTTATGCCCAATCACATTAATCCTAAGTCCTCATGTGACCTCATCCTCAACTCAGCCAAGGTTGAATTCTTCACCATGGTCAAAAAACACTTTATGCTCAAAAGTCAACAATTTTGGTCAAAGTATGCTTTATGGCTAATCACATGCTTAATTAGATCTAATCTTAATTTAAGCTAAGCTTGCCACCTCACCTAATCTAATTTGACTAGCCTAGCCTTGCACCTCATCTATTCTAGCCTATCCTAGTCTTGCCACCTCTCTTCTAGATATTTCTCCACCTCACACTCCCCTAGGTCATAAATGAAAGATGGAGATTTTTGCACAAAATAAGTAATTTTTAATTTATATATATTTTCATTGATCGTATTATCTTCTTGGGAAAATTAGCTTCAATTCAAATGGTAAACATGTTAGTTTTGCACTAGAGGTGTAAGCATATTGAGATTTATATTCATAAGGTCTAAGCATATTAAGATTTATATTCATTGGTTTGGGAAAAAGTGCTTCCTAACAAGATTTATGTGAAAGATATTCATACAATAGATCAACTAGTACATATTGTCTCCAACCCATTTTGAGAAGACCTATTTTTTTATCATTGCTAAATGATCAATAATCAAAAAATTGTCATGAAGAGATAATATTCCAATCATGACACCTCTTTCTCGCTAATTCAATCCTATGAGAAGGATTTATGGTTAGTATTAAATTAAGACTTATATTATTTTAACAATCCATATGTATCATCACTTAAATATCCTTCATATTATATATTTTATTGTTGACACCCAAAATTCGCATATTGTTCCTCTTCCTATCTTCATAGTCAATCAATTTGCAAAACCCTCAAAAATTGCATACATTAGTTAAAAACACTATTCATTTATCAAAATCGCTATTCATCATACTTAGCCCCTTTGGGCTAGCTAATACCCTTCCTACATTTAATCCTGAGTCCTCATGTGACCTCATCCTCAACTCAACCAAGGTTGAATTCTTCACCATGTTCAAAAAGCACTTTATGCTCAAAAGTCAACAATTTTGGTCAAAGTATGCTTTGTGCCTAATCACATGCTTAATTAGATCTAATATTAATTTAAGCTAAGCTTGCCACCTCACCTAATCTGCTTTGACTAGCCTAGCCTTGCACCTCATCTATTCTAGCCTATCCTAGTCTTGCCACCTCTCATCCAAATATTTCTCCACCTCACACTCCCCTAGGTCATAAATGAAAGATGGAGACTCTTGCACAAAATAAGTAATTTTCAATTTATATATATTTTCATTGATCATATTATCTTCTTGGGAAAATTAGCTTCAATCCAAATGTTAAACATGTTAGTTTTGCACTAGAGGTGTAAGCATATTGAGATTTATATTCATAAGGTCTAAGCATATTAAGATTTATATTCATTGGTTTGGGAAAAAGTGCTTCCTAACAAGATTTATGTGAAAGATATTCATACAATAGATCAACTAGTACATATTGTCTCCAACCCATTTTCAGAAGACCTATTTGTTTATCATTGCTAAATGATCAATAATAAAAAAATTGTCATGAAGATATAATATTCCAATGATGACACCTCTTTCTCCCTAATTCAATCATATGAGAGGGATTTATGGTTAGTATTAAATTAAGACTTATCTTCCTTTAACAATCCATATGGATCATCACTTAAATATCCTTCATATTATATATTTTATTGTCGACACCCAAAATTTGCATATTGTTCCTCTTCCTATCTTCATAGTCAATCAATTTGCAAAACCCTTAAAAATTGCATACATTAGTTAAAAACACTATTCATTTATCAAAATAACTATTCATCATACTTAGCCCCTTTGGGCTAGCTAATCCCCTTCCTACATTTAATCCTGAGTCCTCATGTGACCTCATCCTCAACTCAACCAAGGTTGAATTCTTCACCATGGTTAAAAAACACTTTATGCTCAAAAGTCAACAATTTTGGTCAAAGTATGTTTTATGCCTAATCACATGCTTAATTAGATCTAATATTAATTTAATCTAAGCTTGCCACATCACCTAATCTATTTTGACTAGCCTAGCCTTGCACCTCACCTATTCTAGCCTATCCTAGTATTGCCACCTCTCATCCAGATATTTCTCCACCTCACACTCCCCTGGGTCATAAATGAAAGATGGAGACTTTTGCACAAAATAAGTAATTTTTAATTTATAGATATTTCTAAAAGGTGTTCATTAATGTCTAATGGATATTTTTAGCAAATTCATCATTATTTGTGGATGGGTGAGAGAATTTTATTCAAATTACGATATAAATGTGAATGATCATAAATTGATCTCGAGATGCATTTTCAAATATGAATAAAGTCTAGTTACATAAAAAATCAAGAAGCATCACATAATTTGTAAGGCTTCTATAGAGTTCAAGTATTGAATAATAGCTTACATAAGATAACATTTGCATTGATCATATTATCTTCTTGGGAAAATTAGCTTTAATTCAAATGGTAAACATTTATTTTTGTACTAGAGGTGTAAGCATATTGAGATTTATATTCATAAGCTCTAAGCATATTAAGATTTATTGAAGAACACAAGCTTATATTGAGAGGGGGGTGAACAGTATAAGACCACTTTTTAATTTTTCTTTCAATTCAATATTATACAATGTATAAATAGCAGTATCAATAGCAGTAATCAAAGCAATGCATAAAATACCATACACAATAGAGACACCACAATTTACGTGGTTCACAAAATGTGGGCTCCTCCATGGAGAAAATATTTTACTAAAATTTTCTCAATCAATATCTTTTGGGAATCCTTCCTTATTACAATGTTTATGGATCTCTATCCTAAGGAGATGTCGATTCCCTAATCTCAAGTTCATGGATATCTTCCACATGAGAACTCTTTCCCCTTCTGCTTTAGCTAGTGATCTTCTAGAAGACTCTATCTCTCTACTACACTGATTGGTGGATCTCTCTCCACTTGAAGACTCCTCACTCAGATATATCTTCAATTGTACTAGCTGCTGGATCTCTATCCACTAAGACTATGTCCTCTATACTCTGTCACCTCCAAAGCTCTATCTCAATACTTTACTAAAAATAGTTAAGCTGGTATACCATAGCTCTGCTCAATATCTTGCACTAAACATAGTTTATTTAGTCTAGTACAAATATGCTCAATAGGTGCACACAGAACCTGCTCAAATCTACTCAATAGGTCCACACAGAACCTGCTCAAATCTGTTCAATAGGTCCACAAAGAACCTTCTCAAATCTTCTCAATAGGTCCACATAGAACCTGCTTAAATCTACTCAACAAGCTCACACAAAACTTGTCCAAATCTACTCAACAAGCTCACTCAGGACTTGTCCAAATCTACTCAACAAGCTCACTCAGAACTTGTGCAAATATACTCAATAAGTCCTCTCTAGGACTTGCTCAAATCTGCATAGCAAGCTTCCACAAAAGCTTACTCAAAATCAGTCCACAAGCCTTCTCAAAGACTTGTCTCAAATCTGCTTAACAAGCTCACACAGAACTTGTCTAATATCATAGAATCATAAAGAGAATTGTTAGAGACTCAATATGTTCTATACTTCAATCCCAATATCAAATCAAATCAATCTCATAGAAGCATAAAGAGAATTGTTAGAGACTCAATATGTTCTATACTCAAATTCCAATCTCAAATCAAATCAATCTCATAGAAGCATAAAGAGAATTTTTAGAGACTCAATATGTTCTATACTCAAATCCCAATCTCATAGAAGCATAAAGAGAATTGTTAGAGACTCAATATGTTCTATTCTCAAATCTCAATCTCAACTCAATTCAGATATAGAATAGTTTGTTTCATGGAACTTGAACAACCACATGCATCCACTTGACTAGGCTCAAACAACTCTACTCAACCAAACACCTCAAGGAACAACCCTTTCTCACATACCCTATTCCAATCATGTATCAACCAACTCAAAATACTTCCAACAATCCTCAACCACAAATGTCACATAACAATGATACTAATGTTATTTTCTAACTCAAGTTCAATTTCTTTTCATAACCAATTGGATTCAACAACAATGCTTATAAAACAAGGTTTAATCACAACTCTCAATCCAGAAAACCTTGAAGCATTAAACCAATCACTTTCGAAAAGAAAACCACAATCAATCCTTTTCACTTCAAAGGTATTTTATAATCAACCACCATAATAAATCAATAGGATAATGTGCCCATACATTTTATGAAGATGAAGAAGTCTCTTTGGAAATCTGCCATAATCACAATATTCTTTTGCCAATCCTCACAAGGGTTTGAATATCACAAACTAATCAACATTACTCCACTTCACAATAATATTCACCAAGGATTTTAATTAAAAACCATTCTTAAGAATTGATGCACAACTTCCTTATCACTCCTAAAACCATTTGTACCTTAAAATAAAATAAATCAAAACAATGCATAACCTTGTCACTCCAAAAACCACTTATACCATAAAATAACTCAAATAATCACAAAGCCTTCTTAGGCAATATCCCACATTAATTAATTATAAAACCTTATCCATATGCAAAAATTAAATCCACTATACTCTCTATGAAATTTGACGCTTAACACAATCTTAGAAAATTTGAAATATTTCATGCACCCAAAACTTTTGACGATCGAATTATGGCATACCTTGCAAAATGGCTTTGGGCAGTTTTGACCCCACATTCCTCCTCATCGTGTGCCTTAGCACACTCTCTGCCCACCGTGTGGGATAGGCCTCCCATGTGGAGGCTTTAAGCCTTTGAGACTTATATTTCTATCCTCTCTACCTATGCCTTGAAACTTGCTCCCTTGTTCCATGTGTAGTGCGCAAACGAAATCGAAAGGGGGGAATCGATGATTGTGAAGGAGGGGATAATCGAATGCGGACAATAATTCTTATCACCTACTTGGTTGATAAAATCAATTCCTTTAAATATTCAAACCTTTGCATGATAAAATATATGACGTCAGCAGACATGGTGAAAAAACTCTTTTAATTAATTTAAAAATTTAAATTTTAATTTTAAATAAATTTAAATTTTAACTAAACCTTAAAAATAAAATTTCTCCAACATTGGGGCACCTTTTTTGATGAAACAAAAATCCAACTTGGGTTTTAAGAAAAACTCATTTCAAATATACCATCCATGGTTTTAAATAAAACCTTTCCTTGCCTTCCTTGGTTTTCATAAAAACCTTTTGCTAAGCTTCCCTTGAAGCTCCTTTTGGAACCAAATGTCATGCATCCCTTCTTGAACCTTTGATCAAAACCTTTGCTTCTCATGAAGCTCTTTATGGAGCAAAATCATAGTGCTTACTTACATAGGTCCTTTTGACATCAATGACAACTTTTATCTTAGGGACTCAAAATGTCCAACAATCTCCCCCTTTGTCATTGATGGCAACCCATATTCATTTTACTGAAATCTAACCTTATTTTTTGCTCCCCCTAGCTTAATGCTATCTCAAATATCAAATCTCTCCTTATACCAAATCTCTCCCCCTTTGAAATCAATTGCAAATGGTCATCTTTGGGGCTCGGGGCTAAGAATGAGCCTCTTAGCTTGGCCCTCCCCCACATCCACATGAGGTGGTTAATTCTGGGGTGGGAGTATTTCTACTCCCCGAAAGCATAGATCTGTGCCTTTATTTTCTCTCTTCTTTTGTGAGTTTTTTGAATTCTCTCATTGTTTCTTTCCAAGTTATCATCTCTGTTCCTGTCATCACTTTCGTTCTTGTTCTCATCCATGTTTCTATTCCTTTTTTGATTCTCATCCTTGTTCCTATTTCTGTTCATACCTTTGTTCTTGTTCATATTTTTGTTTTTTTTACATTCATGTTCTTGTTCATATTCTTGTTCATGTTCCTATTCATGCCTGTTTCTAGAATATTTGCTCTACATCATCTTGCTATATGATCATCATTATTGCACTTATAACACTTAATGTTATTATTCCTTGGATGTGCAATTGTCTTAGGATTTCTCCTAGTGAAGCCATATCCTCTTCTGTCATTAATACTGCAATTCATTGCCTTGTGACCAAAACCATTGCATGAGTAGCAATAACCTTGGAAAAACTATTATTTTCCATATACTTGTCTTTCATGAGTCCTACACTATGAAGCCATGTGTCCAAACCTGTGACATGAATAACATATTCCATTTAAGCCTCATTTTATTGACCTCATTGGTCTCCTATTTTGATTGTTGTTCCATCTGTATCTTCTTTGTGCATTGTTCCTCTTTTTTTTGAACTCTTGGTTCTCCAACTCATCCTATGATGTCCCACTTACACTTAAACTATCTTCTTTTGATGTATCTTCTTCTAAATTTTTATCTTCACCAAGACTTGAAGTAGATTCTTTTTCCTATTTCTTTTGAGCATTTCCAAAACCAAGACATGTTGAACATGATGTTTGCTATTGTCCATAGATGAACGTATCCAAGTTCTTAGAGATATTTGTGAAACTCTTCATCTTGATCTTGGAGTCCTTTAAATCTTCTTCCAGATTACCCACTTCTTGTGCTAACTTCTCACATTCCAAAATATTTGCTTCTAACTTAACCTTGAACTTGCTTTCCTTAGCCTTTCATTTTTCTAAATCCTCTATGAGCAATAATATTTCTTCATCACATTCTTGAAACTAATTTTCAAGCTTAGAGTGTTTCTTTCTAACCTTATTTACTGTTTCAAGGGCATAGATAAGTTCTCACTTGAGATCATAGTCATTCTTTGCTGAATATTCCTCTATTCATTTACATTTGTTCATATCATTACTTACTTTTGGATTGTATTCGATGATCTTCCAAATCCATTAGAAGATTCTCATATGGTATTTCAAGTGCATCCTCAAAATTATCATCACTAAAACTATAACCACCCCTAGTGCAATCATTTTCAATATGTCCAAATTTACCACATCTAAAATACTTGAGAATAACTGGATTCCTCTTCTTTATTGGATATTTCTCTTTAACCATAAATAGGACTTCATCTCTATCATTGTCTGAAAAACTAGCATCACTATAAATTGAGTACTTACTTGCATTTTCCACATAGTATTTTCTCTTTTGTCTCTGGAAGAACTTCTTTCCTTGTCTGCTTTGTCCATCCTTGTTTTTCTTCTAGTACCTGTGTCTTTATTATTCCATGTATCTGTGGTCTTGTTTTTATTCATCATTGTTTCCTTTTGGCTCTTTGATTTCTATTGCATAGTGTCCATACTTTCCACAATTGAAATATTTGATAGATATTAGATCTATGGGTCTTCTGGAACCTCTATTTCTTCTACCATAATTTTCTTCTTCTTCACTAGATGATTCACTGCTCGATTCTATCTTCTTTCCTTTTTTCTTTTTATCTACTTTGAAAACAACTTATTTCGAAGGGATAATATCTTTTTTTCTTATCTCAAAAGTAGTAAGCATGCCAAGCAAATAATTAATTGTCAAATAATCACTATCAATTGATGTTTCTATTGTAGAAACCATTTCACTGTACCTTTTTGGAAGATTTCTCAAGATCTTATCACAAGCATCAGTTTCATCAACCTTCATTCCCAAACCTTTTATCTCATGTAAAAATTTATCAATATTTTTTAGATAGTCACGAATATTTTCATCATCCTTCATTCTTAAGTTATCAAATTATCCTTCATATATTTCATGCAAAAGTTCTCACATTTCTTTTGTTGTTTTACAATCCATAACATTCATGGATTCTAATCTACACAATATTTTTATAATTGTATTCACAGCTCTTGATTTTGCATGCATTAGAATATTCCCTTCCTTATCTATAGGAGGATTTACTGTTGAATCATATCCAGGTTCCACTGCATCCCAAACTTCATTTCCAAGTGCCATCAGGTAAAATATCATTAGCATACATCAATATAATAAGTCACTTCCATCAAATACTAGTACTACATTATTGAAGAATCCATCTCTTTGATCCTTTTGATCCATTGTGTTCTTAGACCGTTTTCCTTAAAGCTATAAAAATCTTCTGAAGGAACCTGCTCTAATACCAATTGAAGAACACAAGCTTATACTAAGAGGGGGTTGAACATTATAAGATCACTTTTTACATTTTCTTTCAATTCAATATTATGCAGTGTATATATAGCAGTATCATAGCAGTAATCAAAGAAATGAATAAAACACCATACACAATAGATACACCATAATTTATGTGGTTCACCCAATGTGGGCTACTCCACGGAGAAAATGTTTTACCAAAATTTTCTCAATCAATCTCTTTTGGGAATCCTTTCGTATTACAATGTTTATGGACCTATGTCCAAAGGAGATGCTAATTCCCTAATCTCAAATTTATGGATATCTTCCACATGAGAATTATTTCTCCTTCTACTCTGACTAATGATCTTCTACAGACTTTATCTCTCTGTTGCATTGATTGGTGGATATCTCTCCACTTGAAGACTCCTCATTCAGATATGTCTTCAATTATCCTGGCTACTGGATCTCTATCCACTAGGATTCTGTCTTTTGTACTCTATCACCTCCAAAGCTCTGTCTCAATACTATACTAAACACAGTTCAGTTGGTCTACCACAACTCTACTCAATATCTTGCACTAAACATAGTACATTTGATCTAGTACAATTATGCTCAATAGGTCCACACAAAACCTAATCAAATCTGCTCAACATGTCCACATAGAACCTTCTCAAATCTACTCAATAGGTCCACACAGAACTTGCTCAAATCTTCTCAACAGGTCCACACATAACCTTCTCAAATATGCTCAATAGGTCCACACAGAACATGCTTAAATATTCTAAACAAGCTCACTCAGAACTTGTCCAAATCCGCTCAACAAGATCACTTATAACTTGTCCAAATCTACTCAACAAGCTCACTCAGAACTTGTCCAAATCTTCTCAATAAGTCCTCTCTAGGACTTGCTCAAATATGTATAGCAAGCTTCCACAAAAGCTTACTCAAAATCAGTCCACAAGACTTCTCAAAGACTTGTCTCAAATCTGCTTAACAAGCTCACACAAAACTTATCCAATCTCATAGAATCATAAAGAGAATTGTTAGAGACTCAATATATTCTATACTTAATGCTCAATAAATATATCAATTCAATCTCACAGAAGCATAAAGAGAATTGTTAGAGACTCAATATATTCTATACTCAAATCCCAATCTCAACTCAAATTAATCTCATAGAAGCATAAAGAGAATTGTTAGAGACTCAATATGTTCTATACTCAAATCCCAATATCAACTCAAATAAATCTCATAGAAGCATAAAGAGAATTGTTAGAGACTCAATATGTTCTATACTCAAATTCCAATCTCAACTCAAACCAATCTTATAGAAGCATAAAGAGAATTGTTAGAGACTCAATATGTTCTATTCTCAAATATCAATCTCAAATCAATTCAGATATAGAATAGTTTGTTGCATGTAACTTGAACAACCACATGCATCCACTTGAATAGGATCAAACAAATCTACTCAACCAAACACCTCAAGGAACAACCCTTTCTCACATACCCTAGTCCAAGCATGTATTGACCAACTCAAAATATTTCCAACAATGCTTAACCACAAATCTCACATAACAATGATACTCATGTTCTTTTCTAACTCAAGTTCAAGTTATTTGCATAACCAATTGGCTTCAACAACAATGCTTATAAAATAAGGTTGAATCACAAATCTCAATCTAGAAAACCTTGAAGCATTAAACCAATCTCTTTCGAAAAGGAAACAACAATCAATCCTTTTCACTCCAAAGGTATTTTATAATAAACCACCATAATCAATCATGTGCCCATACCTTTTATGAATATGAAGAAGCCTCTTTGGAAATTTGCCACAATCATAATATTATTTTACCAATCCTCACAAGGGTTAGAAGTTCACAGCATAATCAACATTACTCCACTTCATAATAGTATTCACCAAGGCTTTTAATTAAAAAATCTTCTTAAGAATTGATGCACAACTTCCTTATCACTCCTAAAACCACTTGTATCATA
Source organism: Wollemia nobilis (assembly GCA_028583015.1). Lineage (NCBI taxonomy): Eukaryota > Viridiplantae > Streptophyta > Pinopsida > Araucariales > Araucariaceae > Wollemia > Wollemia nobilis. The sequence goes on along the minus strand of JAQPPZ010016436.1, from coordinate 11,540,211 downwards.
AAATAGAATAAATCAAAACATTGCATAACCTTGTAACTCCAAAAACCACTTATACCATAAAATAACTCAAATATTTTAAATCCTTCCTTTCAACACTTTTGCACTTAAACAATTATCACAAAGCCATCTTAGGCAATATCCCACATTAATCAAATGTCAAACCCTAGCCATATGCAAAAATTAAATCCATTATACTCTTCGTGAAATTTGATGCTTAACACAACCTTAGCAAATTTGAAATATTTCATGCACCCAAAAATTTTGGCGATCGAATTATGGCATACCTTGCAAAATGGCTTCGGGTGGTTTCGATCCTACGTTCCTCCTCATCGTGCGCCTTAGCGCACTCTGCACCTGACGTATTTTTTAGGCCTTCCACGTGGAGGACTTAAGCCTTTGAGACTTATATTTATGTCCTCTCCACCTATGCCTTGAAACTTGCTCCGTTTTTCCACGTGCAGTGCGCAAACGAAATCAGAATGGGGGAATCGACGATTGTGAAGGAGGGGATAATTGAATGCGGGCAATACTTTTTGTCACCCACTTGGTTGATAAAATCAACCCCTTTAAATATTCAAACCTTTGCATGATAAAATATATGATGTCGACAGACATGGCGGGAAAAATCTTTTATTTAATTTTAAAATTTAAATTTAAATTTTAATTAAATTTAAATTTAAACTAAACCTCTAAAATTAAATTTCTTCATCATTGGGGCACCTTTTTTGATGAAACGAAAAGCCAACTTGGGTTTAAAAAAAACCCATTTCAAATATGCCATCCATGTTTTTAAATAAAATTTTTCCCTACCTTCCTTGGTTTTCATAAAAACCTTTTGCTAAGCTTCCCTTGAAGCTCATTTTGGAATCAAATGCCATGCATCCCTTCTTGAACCTTTGATCAAAACCATTGTTTCTCATGAAGCTCTTTGTGGAGAAAAATCATAGTGCTTACTTACATAGGTCCTTTTGACATCAATGACAAATTTTAGCTTAGGGACTCAAAATCTCAAACATTTATATTCATTAGTTTGGGAAAAATGCTTCCTAACAAGATTGGTGTGAAATATATTCATACAATAGATCAACTAGTACATATTTTCTCCAACCCATTTTGAGAAGACCTATTTGTTTATCATTTCTAAATGATCAATAATCAAAATGTTGTCATGAAGAGATAATATTCCAATGATGACACCTCTTTCTTCCTAATTCAATCCTATGAGAGGGATTGATGGTTAGTATTCAATTTAGCCTTATCTTCCTTTAACACTCCATATATGGTAGGAACCTAGGGTTCCTAACACATAAAATAATAAATAAATAATAAATAGACCTAAAACTAAGAGAATCGCATTTTGTATTGTCGAGAAGTCCCTTCAATAAATTGTATTATATTTAATATTCATGGATGATTGAATGATAAGTTCTTACAATGTTTTATACCCCTCTAGGGTTATAGGTGAAAGGTTGCAATGCTTCCTAACCCTAATCTTATAATAATATAATAAATAATATAATTAATTATTATATTATTTATTATTATATTATTTTATTATTATGACCATAGGATATAATATATTATTATTATTAAGATTATTAATTAATGTTAGGATAGGATCCTAACATTACACCCTCCTTAAAACAAGATTTGTCCTCAAAGTATGGAATTGTAGTGTGTAAGTATATGCTCTTCAAATATTCCACATTGGAATAGTACTTGCTCTATTTTTTACTAAGGGAGTAGGTTAATTTGACTCCAATGGAGTAGTAAACTTTATACAATTCACCTTTAGCTCCTTTTGAACCTTAATAATAAAATTATCTCCTTTAATGAGTTCGAGCACCACCTCATAGACTGTGTAAATTAGAACGATTTCTTCCACCTTATACATTTTGGTATCGTTGATCAATCTCGCAGTCAAGCACACAAGATAGAGATATTTGGATCTCTCATCAATCTGGCAAAGAATGTTATCAGTGACGACTCCTATTAAATGGATTAATGTGAGAATATTCGTAGCAAATTCAACTGATATTTTGCAGACATCTAGGTATTCATGCCAACTCGGCACGCATTTTTTCTTACACCACTCTGTTTCTTTGTTGAAAGCATCAAGCTGGATCTTCCACAAGTTTCTAAAGTATTGGAGCATGTGGCATCCTTGAAGGTCACCAGCTTCATTTGCTAGCCCATTCACAGATATCGATATAAGTTCTTGCCTCCATTTTGGGCAAACTTCGGTGAAACCCAAATTTTAGTTTATGCTTGACCTCTTCAACGAGAACTTTTTGGAAATGGTTTAGCTGCTTTAGATTTTGTTGCAAGTAAACTACGGCAAAGTCTTGTGCTTCTTTCATTATTATTATTATTATTTTTATTTTCGAAAATGCTACTTGTGAGCATTTGTAGAGGCTCAGCATGCCTTCGAGGTCTTTGTGTTTTTTATCAAAAAAACTAAAGAACTCTCCATTCTCATCCATAAAATTTGAAATAACCTCTGAAGATACATCGTATGCATGCAGTGTCAGTATCCGAAATCCCAAAGTTAGGTCATTGATATTCACAACAGTATCATGTCTTCCCCTTCCTATTCCTTTTGGCGTCCAATGTTTGTATATATAATCCAATGCATCCTTGGTTTCCCTTTCGAAATGGTGACCAATTCCCTGGTGTTCAATGGTATCAATGGCACGAAGACATTCACGGAGATCACAAGGATAAAAGCCAGGTACATGGTCTCCAAAGATTTTGATGACAGATGCTATAAAATCTAGGCATCTTTCGTCTCGTGTGTGCATAAATGCACAAGCTGTGGATGATTGTGAGCCTGCTACAGATCCATATTTGGAGAGAAGATCCATAATTTTTTCCCAATCGATAAATTCGTGCAGGCCCTCCAAGTAAAAAAGAAACGACGTAGGTAGACTGTGTAAGGCCGAAATGTTAATCCCTTTTAGTTGATCCTTCCTCATTGCAAATATTCTCTTGATAAATAATGGTTCGTGGGAAATACCTAGACTTAAACTATGAGCCTATTTCAACATAGAAGCAAATAAAAGGACAAATCCAAGTGGAATATTGCAATCCTTCGCTTCATTGAACTGTTGAGTCTGGTTGTTAACAAAGTCTATGCCTTTCTACACTTGGGTTCCCTGAAATCTCCATATTTTGAGGGTAATGACAGATGCAAGAGTACAAAGAAGTCTATCATATAGTAAATAAAAATATTCTTCCCCCCAGGAACCATCAGTTAACTGATTGGAGACAACCCATTGTAGTGTTTGTGGAAACTGTGATTGGGAAGAATTGTGAATGGCAGGTATTCGTGCAACCCAGGCAGTATCATACGCAGATGGGCTTTATGTTCCCCTTACCCATGGAGTGGAACATGTTTTGGATATCATATATCAATGTCTGCATACTCATAGAGTCTGGAAATGACTGTGATATTGAACACAATTCATGAGTGACATATCCAAAATAACTTGTATGAAAAAGCTCCTTCTTTCCAGATGTAAACTGGTTGTACATTTTGATTTTTTTGCAGGCTAGTTTATAGTAAATTTGTAATGATATTGCCCTACAAGTTTTAATCCATGATTGGAGAGGAGACCACAACTATATTTTTATGTTAGGAGAGAAGAGGAGGTGGCCATGGTGGAGGGCGTATAGATGAGAGCAATGCACTGCCCCATAAAACTAGCAGATAATCAACATTTTGTATTCCATCATGGTGGTTTTATTTTTGAAATTTATAGAAACTTTTGTATCTTCCTCTGTTTTAATGAGATTTTTCAAAAAAACATTGTAAACATCCTTGGAGATACCTTTGAACAAATTTGTTTGTTGAATTAGGGTGATTTTAAATTTATTTCTGCCTTGATGGCTGACCGAATGTAGATTTGTAAAACAATACTTTTGGAAGACTTTATCTTTATGCAATTTTTTCATAAAAATATTTGTAATTTTAGGGATTTCATTAAAAAAAATTGGGAATGTATTCTGAACTATTTGAAAGTCTATGGCTTTGGGCTTTTTCAAAAAAATTAATTTAGGGTTTGGAATATTTTTGGGAAGTGCAATGAGTACCCTCTGGGATTCCATGGCAATGGGCTTCTCCTCCACCTCATATTCTATGGCTATGGGCTCCTCTTCTTCCTGGGATTCCATGGCTAGGGTCTCCTCTTGCATTTCCATTAAATATTGTATAATACGATCAGAACGTTCCATTTGTTTATTTTTATTTTTGTTCAATCATTCTTCTAATGTCTGTAATGTCATTTTTTATTCCTTTGATATTTATGTCCCATATGGTTGGATCCATACGGCTCTAATACCAGATGGTAGGAACCTAGGGTTCCTAGCACATAAAATAATAAATAAATAATAAATAGACCTAAAACTAAGAGAATCGCCTTTTGTATTGTCGGGAAGTCCCTTCAATAAATTGTATTATATTTCATATTCATGGATAATTGAATGATAAGTTCATACAATGTTTTATACCCCTCTAGGGTTATAGGTGAAAGGTTGCAATGCTTCCTAACCCTAATCTTATAATAATATAATAAATAATATAATTAATTATTATATTATTTTATTATTATGACCATAGGATATAATATATTATTATTATTAAGATTATTAATTAATTTTAGGATAGGATCCTAACAATATGGATCATCACTTAAATATCCTTCATATTAAATATTTTATATAATTTTATTGTCAATAATCATGACTAATCATAGTTTAGGCACATCTAAAAAAATCATGCCTTGGTTAACATTTTTATAATACATCACACACCTAGATCTATGTGTCATCTTGTGTTATGTATTCCTTATATCAAAATGTGTTTGTGCTATGGGGAATGATATTTATATCTCACTTCTATATTTTATATTTTTTAGGCCAAATTATGGGATAATTGATTTGATGAATATTTCATAATTTATGTCTCACTAAATGATATTTTTTTTTAAATTATAAGATAATAATTTGATGAATATATTATAATTTGAGTATGTTCTTGGTGAACATGTATTTTTCATTATTTTAGTATAATTCACATAACAAGGTTATATATTTCTTACACCCAAATACATAAAATATCTATTATTTGGTGTAAAACATAGATTGTTCTTTCATAATATGTTAAATTCATGAAAATATTTACTCATGTGATGTGAGGATTCTATTAGAAAGTATAATTATTATAATTTACATCTTCTCGGTTATTATAAAATATTTTTGGCATAATACATCTATGGATTTTCCACTACCCATTATTTATGTGGAAAATGTAAAAAACTAGAACAAATTTTCCTTGTAGATACTAAATGCCTAGAGAATATTAGCCTAAAAAGTAAAAAAATAGAAATGAGAAGATATTTATTTATGTTTTCCATACTAAAAACTAAAAATTAAAAAAATAGAAATGAGAAAATATTTATTTATGTTGTTAAAGTCATCTTTCTAAATACCAATGGGAGATTGTTGATATCCAATTTGGTGACTATAGGTTCATGCATCATGTTACTACTGTTGCTAATCAGCTGGCCATAATATAAAATATTACTGTTGCTAATTAGCTGCTCATAATATAAAATATTTTCCTTTAGTGGCAAATAAGATTAAAGCTAAGGAGACGAATGTGGTTCCTATTACTACTAGCTCTGTCCCTGCTTCCAAAGGAGGGCAAGATGAATGGAAGGTAGTCCAAAAGAAGGTTAAGTATGGGAAAAATGTAAATCCTATGTCTTCTCCCAATAACTCATCTCAACCCCTTGTGTCTTATACGTGAACTGGGAATGGTGTGGTGATGGAGCAATATACCATGCAAACGATGATACCCATTGCTAGGGCTTCACAAATGGTTTCTAATGTACCACCAACCAATGTTTCCTTTACAAAAATTGTTACTTCATCTACTCCTACTCAGTCTTTAGATTCTCTTGTTCTACATATCAATAGGCAGCCTTCCTCCATCTTCATGGAACTTGAACAACATTTTATCAATGGTTGAAGATATCATAGCCCACCCCAGGGAGATTCCCTAGTTCACCAAGATAAAATACATCAAATGGAGTTTTACAAAATAGGTCAGGAGTATTTTCTCAGTAATATTTATGATTCTCTTTCAAACCTTGGAGACATCAAAGATATAAAAGGATATATGAGTCTTGATCGATTTCCATAATTTTTTTATCATGGGATGTTAGAGGGCTGATGGACCCAGTACAAAAATACTTGGTTTGATATGAGATTGCTTTATGCTCTAGGTTTTATGGTAATATTAACTTTATCTATCTTCAAGAGATTAATATTTTTGACTTTATTATACAATGTACTTGTCCTTTTTTTTGGCCAGATAATTTTTTATACCACTAGTCACTCCACTAGCAGAGGAGGAGTTGTCATTATTTTGGTAGGTAGGTGGAAATATAGTTTGGTCTCATGGGGTGTGGACCCCTCCAATCAAGTAGTTTAGGTTTTATTTGAGGTTGGTGGGTTATCTTTTGGTATTATTAATTTTTATACCTCTAATGAAACTCATGAGCATTGTAGCCTCTAGAAATGGTGTTCTTTCTCTTTACCACCTATTATTTGGGTTATGTGCAGAGACATTAATATGACTAAAAAGCATGTAGATAAGATAGGTCAACTTCCCATGCGGTGGGCTACTAGGGAAAGAGAGGCCTGGTACTTCATGAAAAAAATTAGGTTTTTCAGACCCTAATTCTTATTTTTCTCCCCAAAATTTTTCCAAACATTTATGGTATACTTGGTCCAATTTCTAAGCTGGCCATGCAATAATTCTGAGAAGACTAGACAAATTTATGCTTTCATATCCTATGCATTTTTTATTTCATAGGAGAAATTCTTCAACTTCATTTGTGGAAACCATTCCTGATACCACTACTTTCAACCATTCATTTATCATGTTTAATGTGCTGATGAAATCCCTACCTCAAAGACACTATATGTTATAATTATTTTCAATACTTTATTTTTTCAACACCCTTCCATGGTCTGTCATACCCGTAGAGTCTAGAATATAATTCCTAGACCTATTGGAGAGTTGGGTTGGATAGAATGGTGGAATGATGATATTTTTCATACAACTATCTTGGTCCACACTTTGGGGAAAAATATGGCACAATTCAAAATATATTCCAATGTTATCCTTCATGATGATCTTGCCAAAGCTTCTCTTAGGCTTGAGGCTTGCTCGCTTAATCATGAACTTTAGTCTCATGTTTCCTAGTTGAGAAATGGAATTAAACATGTTGAGCTTCATGAGGCTTGAGGATATCAAATTAAATCCCATCTTCATTGGATTAATATTGGTGATAGACTTTCAGATGGCTCCTTGGTTTTTACTTTTGCTGAGAATTTGGGTATTCTTTCCAATAACCTTGCTGAGGGGTATGGTATCCTCAAAGGTCTTCAGGAGGCTACTAAAGTTGGATGGGAAAATGTGATAGTTGAGTTTGACTCTCAAATTATGATTAATCTCTTGAAGAAACCTTCTAAGAATCATAAGGTGAATTGGAGAATAAAAAGAATTATTGAGAAGATTCAGTTAATCCAAATGGGATTTTTGAAAGTTGATTACAATCATGTGGTCAGAGATCAAAACAAGAGTGATGATGCTTTAGCTAATTGGGCTTTGGACAAAGGTGATCTTACTTGTTATGGCCACCCTCCTATATGGTGGGCTTCTCAAATTAGGGAAGCTCTTCTTTCTATCATTTCTTTGGATGGCTCCAGTTCTGAAGGTACCTAGTTTCTTCTTGTTTTTTTTTTGCTTCTCTTTGGTTCATTCAGTTTTTTTTTAGTTCCCTAGGTCATTCTATTCTTTATTTTGTTTCCTCTAGTCTTCTGGTCTAGATAGGTCTTTGTTTTGTTCATTTTTTATTTCTTTTTTCCTTGTTTTTTTTGTTTAGTTTTTTAAGGTGGGTGGGTTTTTTTATTTTATTTTGTTTTTGTGTTCTTTGTGTTGTTTTTTGTTGTTCTTGTGTTTTTGTTGTTTTGTTTTTTTTTTTTATGTTTTTTGTTATTGTTCTTGTGTTTTTTTTCGTTCTTGTTCTTGGGTTTCTCTTTGTTTGTGTTATTTCATGTTTTTATGGGTGAGTGTTTTCTATATTTTTTGTTTTTTTATTGTCTGTTGTTGGTTGTTTTTTATTTTTATTTTTGTTTTATTTTTTAATTTTTTAGGTTTTGGTTGTGTTTATTTTTCTTGTTTTTTTTTGGGTTATGTCTTTGTAGTGTTCTATTGTTTTTGTCTTGTTTGTGTTTTGTTATGTGTTTCTTGTGTTTTTCTATGTGGTTTGTGTTGTGGTTTCTTTTATCTTATTGTGTGTGTTTGGTTGTGCTTTTTTTTTTTGACACACTCAAGGAGCATGTTTTTTATTTTATTTTATTATTTTTGTTGTTATCTGCTTATTTTTAATTGGGTTTGTGTGTTTGTTTGCTCCTTGAGTGTGTCAAATGTGGTAGGCCAGGTCCGAGTCCTAGGCATTTTTGGCGGAATGGATACCCCTGCCTCCTTGGGTCTTACCCGAAAGTGGCATCTCTTTTGGGATGTTTTCCACAAATAAAAAAAAAATATTGGTGATAGGATCACCATAGAATTTTTCAAAGGCTTCGCCCTCCCAGGTAAGCTACTCAATTCAAGGTCATTCAAGACAATGGAATAAGGCTTACCGCTCTTCCTGAGATGATTGATACTTTTTTCAAGAACTATAATAATGTTTTTGCCACTCAAATTTATCCTCTTAAGCGAGAGCAAGCATTGGCAGCTTGTATGGAAGTTGTACCAATCAAGGTTTTGGAGTCTCAAATAGCAGGTTGTGATAAACTTATCTCCCTTAAATATCTAGATGATACATTATTCAAATGACAAAGTGCCTGGTATGGATGACTTTCCCTATGAGTTCCACAAAGGTCTTTAGGACTTAGTTTATACTAATTTACATAAATTTTATCTAGAGGCTCTTCGAGTAGGCTCTTTAGGATCAATAGCAAATTCATACCCAAGCAAGGGGACCCAAAGTTGATCACTAATTGGAGATCTATTACTTTGTTGAATGTTAGTTACAAAATCATTGCTAAAGCTTTGGCTATTTGCCTTAGGCATATTCTTCCTTTATTAGTCAGATCAAAGCAAGCTATCTTTATTCAAGGGAGGTACATCCTTGATAATATTTTAGCTATCTAGGAGGATATGGAATGGGCCCAAATTTTAAACTAGAACATGCATTTTATCAAGATTTATTTTTAGAAAGCTTATGACCGCATTCAATGCAGATTAATTCTTTCTATGCTCAAAGATTTAGGATTTAGGTCAGTTTTCATTCAGATAATTATTATGCTATTTAGATATGCTTAGGATATTCTAAATATGAACAATTCATAGTCTAAAGCAGTGGGATTTTTTAGGTCTATTCGATAAGGGTGTCATATTGCTCCCTCTTTATATGTGTTTGTTACTAAAGATTTTGGCTATATTTTCATTGCTCAAGCTTTTGAAAGTCTTATTAAAGGAATTGCTCTTTAGAATGATCAAGGATATCTTATTCATGGTCATTTTTCTTACGACTCCTTTCTTACTATAATGGAAGGGGAGCAATCTATTTCTAATGCTCTATCTTATATGAACATCTTTTGCAAAGATTCTAGTTCTAGCATACAATGGATGAAGACCTTCTACTTTAGATAGTCTCCCTTGCCTATGTCATCTTGGCTTCAAGGGTTTCATTGTAATTGGATCCCTCTTGGAGATTTTTTTAAGTTTCTTGGTATTCCTTTTACATTTCAAGGCTCCTTTCTCAGCTTTGGAATGTTCTTGAAAGAGTTGAAATGAAACATGAATTCTAGCTTACAAAAAAGTTTTCATTAGCAGGTAAATTTTAGATTTTCTCTAAAGTTTTAGCTGCCACTCATGTATACTACTCATCTTGTTGGGTTCCTCCATAGGATTTCTATAAGAATCTTGAGAAACTCCTTCAATATTTTCTTTGTAATAATTCTTTTGAAATAAAAGGATTTCATAAAGTTGCCTGGGATATTTTTTTTCTTCCTAGAGAGTTTAGTGGAATAGATCTGTTGGACTATAGACGGTAAGGTAATGCTTTGTGTGCTAAGTAGGTGGTCAAGGCTCTAAGGGGAGCTAAAGCTTAGAAATTTTTGGTTCAACATTTTATTTCCTCTAGTCTTCCCTTAAACCATAGAGCATGGAGAGGGTTGGATTTTATCTCTCTCATTGTTGCTCTAGTTTTTGTCAAAATTCTTGGCTCCTTTTTTATTAAAAGTCTTTGGAAATCCTAGAAGCAGCTCACTCCTTAGATTTTTTGGAAAGGAAATGACTTTCGTAAATACTTATCCATAAATTATATGAATATTTGGTGGTCCCATGTGTTTCTTCATCAAGGTTCTCCCTTAGATCGGGTGCAATGGATTTGTGCTCAATAGTTTTTAAAAATGGTTTTGTTACATTAGTTGATTTTTTCTCGCCAAACCAAGGATTAGATCCCATGGAATGAGTTTAAATGTACCTTCAGGCCGAATGGTTTTGATAAAGATACTTATGATGTTTTTATTGCTCTCACCTCTTTTTCTATGTTGCACATGATTGGTGTGCACTTACTACGTCCTTGGTAGTCAGATTGGAGATGGCATGTTGAAACTCCTTTGCTTAATTATAAGATTTTTTTGTGGTATAAATAGTTATCAACTCATATTTTATGGTGCCTAAGATCAATCAGCATTGGGACTTATTTTCTACAAGGACTATATGGAATCCTAGATTTTAGAATATTTGGGTTGCTTATGTTGAGCCCATGTAATCTTGTTTTACTTGGAGCTTGTTGTGTCAAGGTCTCCCCTTGGGGGAAATTTGAAGTACCTTGGAATTCTTGATCCTAAATATCCTTTTTGTGGTGTACTTGAGTCTTGTATTCACCTATTTTGGCACTGCAGAAGATCTAGGTAAGCTTGGAAATGGGTTCTTTCCTTTTTTACCCATTTACAACTGCAAGAGTTTCTTAGGCCCAAGATCTTCTTGGGGAATTTTTTACTTTATCTCTTCCACTTTTTCAGGTGTGGCAAATTTTTAGGATTAGCCCGATCTTTCATATTTGGAAGGCTCGTAACATAATTGTTTTTAAATAGTATACACCTTTTATCACATTTACTCATATGGATAAATTTGAAGTTTTTAATGACATGTGGCTACAAATTTGTACTCAAGCCAACAAAGTTTCTATGGATATGGATCACCTATAAGTTATTATAGCACACAAGGCCAATTCTCCATGTACAGTCAACCAGATCCCCCCAAAGCACTCTTTTCAAGAGCATTTTTTATCCCACTCTCATATCCAGCATTCGGCATATTCAAGGAGTGCTCTCGCATATAGGAACTAATTCCATACCTCACTATTTAGGATATCATATAATGATGACATCACTTGTTCATCTTGCTAGGTTGTATGGTGGGATGATTTTCAACCAGTTTCACCTGGGATAGTCTTTGGTTGGAGCAACATGGGTAGTGAAGGCCTTAATGAGAATCATAATGTGAAGGGGTGGATTCCCATCCCATAATCACTAGAAGTTTATGCAAGACAACACAATATTCCATTTGATATGCTTTCTTTGATCAATGATGATTGGTAAACTTGTGTTTTGTTGGTAAATTTATTTCCTAACCCTTGTCAATGAGGGTTAGTTTGATTCCCCATGGGGTGTGTTAACCCACCCACTATTTTTTTGTAAATTTTGTTATATTAATTTAATGTAAATAGTTTTTTTCATAAAAAAAAAACTATAGGTCATTATTCCTTTGATAAAACAGTTCATGGTCCAAGAAAGGCGACACATTAAAATTTTGTGTCGACTATCATCCTTCTTGCTTAAATTAATAAAATAAAATAATATATATATATAAAAACAAAAATGAAAAACAAAAAATACTTATTTTTAATAAAAACACTCATTTCTCATGTAGTTATGCATTCACATTTTTGTTGCATCCATCTGATTATTCATACTGCATTGTTACTTATCATATTTTTGCACTGGTTGCCTAACGTTTAACATAACTTGCATGCTTGAGTGTCATATTTTACATGATTGCTTGTTCATGACTACTTTATCATATATATTTTTGGGTATCTTGTGACAATGGCATGTGATGATACCTAGTTAAGTTGTAGCTCACATGCATTACACTTTCACTAGGGTTTTGATGCCTATAAAAATATCCACCTAGAAATTATTCTTCAATCTTCATTGTTGCTTCTCTTTGTTTTATTTATTCCTTTTAACATATTTTTTTGTTCTTAGAAGTATTGATTTATCATATTTCTCAGGTCAAGGATGATAGTTTGTTAATATGTCCTTGTCACTTCTTTTTTATTATCAAATATTTTTGTTTTTTTTTATATTTTGCATCAACAAGGATATATGTGTATTTTTTTCCTCCTTCGCCTTCTCAAAGGTTATCTTATTTTGGAAATTTGCACACATTCACATAGTGTTTTTCATCCTTAAAACCTCTATCAGGGGTAGCACTCACCCATTAATTTTTATCCATTTATATTACACCCCACATGGGATAATTATACATCCTAGTAGGTATATTATTAGATATGATCTCCTATCGGGTTATACTCCCTTTTGACCGAATGAGCTCAACACCCCATTACAAGATAATCTCCTTGGCCATTTTTAGAAATCCTCGGTATACATACCAGTAGGTAATAATCCCATAACAATCAATTATCAATAATCCACCCAAAGTGTGTCAGAATCCAACACTTCATCCCTCATGGTGATTAATACACCCATAGTAGGTTTAGCTTCCTATTTCTGATACGATTCATAGTGTTTGATCACACTCATCCATCGCAACCTACACTAGTTTAAATATTATGTTTTTTCTATCATTTTATATTTTTGATGGTTGACCTTTACATATTATTCTTCTTCTTCCTTATTCTTACTTCTTGTTTTCTTCTATATTGTGTTTCTTTTTCTTATATTTACTCATCCATTTCATCCATGCATTTCATATAGATTTTGCATTAAGATAGTATTTATGCATAAAATATAAACATAAATCTAAAGTACACTTAATTAAATTATGTCACATGCACAAAAATTAACACAATAAAAGTATAAAATAAGCAGCTCTGTATTACTCAGTAAAAGAGAGAGATACATAAGCGTCTAGTTGGTGTACCACAATCCAGTCTTGGTACACTCAACCAATCCCTAGGGATGCATACCACAACCAATACTAGTATGCCATTCTGATACCTATACCTATATCTAAGAGCCCCTCTCCTTTGATCCATTTGGATAAGGTGGCCGAGATAAATACATACCCATGAATGGTGAATCTGAGACTCTATGTGATTGAGACCATGCCATGCTATCTGAATCTAGGGATGGAGAGAGTATCACCCTCTACCCCTCTAGTACTACTTGGTAGTACATGACCTCATAGAAAGTAGCCTACTTAATGGACACCTCAAGTCTCTTCCCTATCCTTTATAGTTTTTCCTATAGGAGGTGGATCCCATCGCTAGCCTAGCTGCTCCTAATGATAGCCATCCTCTCTACCTAATCTCTCTAGTGCTATGCGTCTATATGGATCACCTCTCCTTGGATATGATCAACCTCTTCTCGAGTTGCATCCCTCTTAATCTATATGGTACTCAAAGATCTCCATAGTCCCTCGATACTCTTAGACTTGTCCTACTATAGTAAGACCACCTATATCTATAGTGCCTCAACCTCCTCCCTCGGGTTCCCTCATCCTAAAACCTAGTTGTGGTTGGCTACTATTGATGTAGAGGCCTATGTCGATCCTCTACGTGGTGCTACCCTAACCTCTATGTGGATAACTCCAAATACTCCTACCTCCTAGGTCCCTATAGAACTAGCAGTATCAGTCACCATATTAATCTTAACCCATTCATGTCTATGTCTTAGAGATGCCTCGTCCAACTAATCCATATCTTTGGTCCTATGAGCTTCCTATCAAAAGTCTCATTGCATGCTTAGGTCTATCACCTGGCACTTTTGTATTAGTACTGGTGGGGAGACCCTCTAGGGCATGACTCCTCTATACCACTATTGATATTTAAAAGTCACTCTTGCATATTCTATCCTAGAATCCATGTAAGGAGGATTATTTAAGTCCTCCTATGACCATATGGTCAAGTTTAGATCATCCCTGATCCCTATTGGGTCCTAGTATACTCTCTTGTACCAACAATCCCCTAGGTCTAGAATTTCCTATAATATCTCTAACTGCTTCTGGATTCTATCAAATCAGAAGATCTATAGCTCCCCTATCTCCATGATCAACCATCTAATCCTCCTAACCCTAGTTAGCTCCATAATTTCCTCATCTCATATTGGGTGTAGATGCTAGGGTAACCACATAATATTGATCTCTCTCAACTCATCTATTACTTACCTCGCTAGTGGTAGGTTCCTAGCATATGTTCTCATGACCTGCTCTAGGGATCTCGACCATCTATATGCACTTGGTCACTCTAGGCTTGGTAATGGTCTTATTAGTGCATCTGGTATCTTCACCGCTATGTGCTCCTAGATCCATAATTGGAACAACATCGTACACACTATCCCTACATGTCGCTTGTACACGATGTTTTACAACATCCTGTACAAGCGAACCAACACATATGAACCCCATGCAAACTAAAATATCTGGTGTCACATGTCTGCTACTACATCTACCATCATCCATTGTAGATATCACCTACTAGTGTGGCACATCAATAACCCTACCACCACCTTGTAGAGCACGATCATCAATGGGTCTACCCCATAACATCCCACAAGATCATCTACGATTATGGTGCTCCCTCACACTCGATGGGTGTAGCCTCCTAAAAATTATTACAATATCACTAGAAGCCCTTGAACTCTATAAACTATCATTCCCTTGATGGGAATATACAATATGTACCACACATCCTCTAGTGTGACAGTCATCTCCCCTGTGGGTAACCAGAAGGTAGATGACTCTGAATACCATCTCTTTGCCAAAGTTGTTAGTAGTACCCTATCCACCTCAACTCGAGGTATCCTCACTAGGTGGTCAACTCCCACCACTGTATCCCTCTCTACCTACCCAAGCGTGTTCAACTCCACCTCCAAGGAGCCTGCTCGCCACTCATAGCTCTCGAGTACTCTATGATGCATTCACAAAATAACAATATTTTCATCAGTTTAATTAATTAAAAAAAAGAGTTAAATTAAATTAAAACTAAATTAAAATTCAAATTTTAAAATTTAATTTTAATTGTTAATTATCACATTTGCAATTTTGCAATATAGCTTATTTGCTTCTTCCTATTTATTTCTTTCTTCATTTATTTTTCCTTTCTTCCTTGGACTTTTCTTTCCTTTTTCCTTTATTTCTCCTTCGATGAAATCATGCCTAGTTCTCGAGGACTGTGATTTCACTCTTCTACAAGTATTTTTTAATTGGATGTATCTTGCATTGATTATATCATATTGATCTGATGATTTTTGCCTCACTTCTATGAAATCACACTTGAGTCTCTATGGGGTGCGATGTCGCCTATGCAAAATCATGGTTACCTGTTATAGGGTGCAATTTTTCCTAGACTGTGTTTGGGGGTAAACTTCTATTCTAGGCCCTAGATCTACATCATAGGCTACATATAGGATGTAGTGCTACATTCAATTTTATGGTTTCATCAATTTATTCTAATGTATTATGATATGCTTTATTTATTCCAAAGGTTAATTTCTACTTCTATTTTTAAAGGTCATATAAAAGGACCTATGGGGCTTGACTACTGTACCTCTAAGTATTATTTTATAGTGGCATAAGAAGGCCCCCTAATGCGGATTATGTTTTCTAAGTGTTTCATAAGTTATCTTGTAGGAACATGAATTGTTGATATCACTGGACAAGGGATAAGAGAAATGATCAACCATAGAATAAGCTAAGTGTCTTTATTAATATTTAGGTTATTTTTTTAGTGCCTTCTATTTCTATTATAAACCCTAGATCTGATTTAAAATAAATATATTTAATTAATTTCTAGGCATTTAAAGTATAAACAACATATAATGTGCACTTAGGGTTAATTTTGTTTGTGCATCATCTCTTGAACCCTTGCTTAAAGGTTTTCAATCTTGAAACCCTAGTGTTAGAAAAGCATTCAAAGAAAGAATAATTTTAGGGTTAGCTCTTGTCTTCTTGCATTTTATGTTTTTGCATTGTCCTTTATATTTTATACCATAAATCTAGAAAGTCCAAACAGAGGTGATTATCTTAAAAAATATATATCAAACATTCCTGAAAATCACATGGACTTGGAGCAATTCCTTAAAGTTATTCTTGGTGAAAGCTTCTCCCTCTTTTACATTGAGTGTATAGAAAAACACATCCATGTAGTCACCTTGGCTTTCTCTTATGGATCCACCTAAGAATCGTACTTGGTAGGGTAGTTTTCCCCATCTATATCTTTGGTGAACCCGATGTGAATACCTTCTTTTATTTTAAGACCTTAAGTAAGATTATTAATTTATTTATGTGGTTGAAGATCATTAATATCATCTTTAAAATATTTTTCTGTGTGCTTGTTGTTAGTATTCTCTTATATCCTTTCACCTCTTTTAATGGATCCTCTTATTAGTAAACTACTTGTGAATTTTTGTGAGTTACTAAAATATGATTTGTCAAAACCATATTTACAAATACCATCTAATGTATGGCCTACCATATTGATTGTTGTATAGCCTATCATGCTAACATAATTAGAGAATACCATGTTAGCACCTATGTCAGCCCCTTTGTCATATGGCATGTGTTGTCTTAGGATATTTTCCACAATAGGAACTATATTGTTTATCACATACTATACCATCTCACCTATATATAATACCATGTTAGCTACCATGTGTCACAATATATCACATATATGGAATACCACATCGTATGTATGGATTTTCACATTCTACCTTCGTATTTATTCATTGGGCACCATCTTAGTTGTATGGATGGCCATGCTAGTCAAATGAGCTGCCATATGAAATCCATATAATCTTACAACATTATTATTATTATGCAAATAGATGACATCATCACAAGATGCCATATCATAAAATCATGAGTGGTTTAAATCATTACTATATTTTATTTTATTTTTGGAATGGGAGGGATTTAAATTCATGACCTATCATACCCTATGGACTTATAGGGATTTTACTAGGCAACCCTACAAGAACAATGCTTAGGAGGGGAATGGTAAGTAATAATATCAACCAAATAATGAAAATTCACACTCACTTTAATATCATGCTAGATTTCATAGTAGTTTCTAAAAATAAATGGAGTCAATCATTACCTATTATTTCTTTAAAACGTAATAAAAAGAACGAAAAACAAGAGCATAGAATATGATGAGGTAACCATGGATACCAATAATATTTATTAACATAAATGAAATTACACAACCTATGATGAAATGATCTATATGAAGGAGTATTTATATCTAAGTACATTATGTCTTAAGGTAAAGTTTATGATTCCAACCCTCGAGAAAAAAATATTATAAATAAAATATAATGGTATATTTTATATGGTTTACATGTATGGAAAGGGAAAATATAAAAATACAAGTGCAAGTAGTTAATGGTAGCCTCAAGAGAAGCTTAATGACCATATATTTACAAAACATCACCCACTAAAAAATTATTTCAAACAAGATATATTATCTATGATATCATATGATGCATAACACATCAAAATATTTGTACTATTTTTATGTACTAGCTATCCTCTAACATAGTTGTGCTAATTTTATTTACTAACTATCCCCGTGAGTGTGGTCTACTAGCAAGGATGCCACTTGCATTATAGGTAATGTGACCTGGGTTCAATCCCCATGGTGGATGCTTATAAGAAGTATTACTTCAAAAAAATAAAAAATTATCCTCTAGCATTCCTAAATTTTCATAGCAATTTAACATTTCTAACTACCTTAGAATATTTATTCCTTCCTTGGGACTTATATTTTATACAAGTCATATTCTATAATATTATTTTTGTTAGTTTATCTTATTTTGTCTAAATATAGGGGCATGTATTCATTAAGTTAATTTTTTATTTTTCGTTGAAGATAGAGAGGCATTTACATGTTACTCTATATTTTTTATCTATTTTGATTATGCTATAGAGGCCTTTAAAAACCACCTCGATGTCAACAACCAAAGATTTCAAATTGATTCTAATTTATATTATGTTAGGAAAATAACATTCAATGAAAGGAAAAATATTAATACTATTTAATGTCATTTCATAATCCTTTAACCAATAAGATTATAATAATATTTTCTATACAATCATTTTAACAATTGAATGACTATTTTATCATTGGTAGTCTATATTTAACACCAAACAAGGGATCTTTTATGTATTAGAAAGTAACAATGTTCAAATGAATTAAAATAAAATGGAAATTAAATAAGAAACTATTTGTCATCACCATAAAATATTTTACATCCTCAAATCTTGATCAAGTCCTTTCATTTATAATTCTAGTATCAATACTAAGAATATCTGAAAATATATTATTTAGTAGCTCATATATCTAGTTTTATGACCAAGGCAATTATCCTCATTTTTCTTAGTAGTTTTAGTGAGGACATACTTTAAATTGGATTATAGGTTCATTTAGTTTAGTGGCATAGTAGTTTACCAAAATAGAAGGAAAGGATTCTAATATTTTCTTACAAAAGTAATGTTGAAAAGAAATGTAATATTAAGTATAATTAATGTTTCTTTATTGAAATACTAAACTTAAATGGTACATGTGATGTAGTGTTTTATATTTATGGGTTTTATTCAAGTTATATTAAGCTTCAATACTAATATATTGTGTTGTTATCACACTTTAAGAAAATATCTTGTACATAAATATCTACTTTCTTTTTTTAAAATTCAATTGATGTAAAATACCTTCTCCATATAGATATGACATGTAAGAGTGTGTATATATATATTGTATGATATAAAATTCCATAAGAAGTGATTGGTGAACATGATAAATTCCTCTTCCACATGATACAAATAATAAATTTGAAGTGTGACTCTTGCGTGAGATGATGCTAGACACACTATGCAATGTTTTTAATACTATTACAAAAATATATTATTGGCATATCTAAACCCATTATAAAATTGGTTAATAATGAATGATCAGAACAAAAATATTCAGATTCATCCAATAGTTCTCACAAATTTTGAAAGCTAAAATTCATGAGGAATATATTACAAAAAGTTGGTATGCATGGAATAACCTCATTAGGGTAGTTAATATTAAAAATTGAATAAGAAGTTTTTCATGGCCCACAAATTAAAACTTAATGTTATTTATAGTTCATTGTTAATAATATAGTTATGGTTAAAATAAAATTTTCAACATAATATAGTTTTATTTATATTTATAAAAATATAAAATTTTTCTATATATCCTCATGGTCATGTCCTTCTATTTTTACAAAATATGAAGGTTGAAAAAAATCTTGCATAAGCATTACATGGATGTCAATAACATGTCCTTCACTTGACACTTTATTTCATAGTTTTCTTAATTAAGATATTTTATTTTTTATGATATTGCCTTGATCTAAAAATTATCTCAAGATTAATTTCAATTAATGCTAAAAAAGTTGTATATATTTTATAATTTTGTAGGTTCCGTAAATTGCTAAGCACAAATTCTGATTGCCCTAGGATGATATAATCCTTACTAGTTCTCTAACCAATGTTGGTAAATTTGTTATTCTACTAGAATTTTTAAGATACTATATCTCTTATTCTTGATCTCTATTTAAAGAAGAAGAGGTATTAAAGTGGAACAAAATTCCATAAAAGAAATATGCCACTAGAAATAAACAGCTTGTATGAGCACCACAACATCACATAAATTGGTCAGAAAGTAAGAAGACCAACTACCCCCACACACATGTTGTAACTTGATGTTAATAGGGGTGAGGAGTCCCACATAAGCAAGAACAAGGGCTTGCACCTTTAAGCCTACTATCCCATTGGTAAAGTAGATGTGGGTGTTTGAAAAAATATTTTCTAATTTTAAAAACTAAAATTATAAATACTTTTCATTGGCTAGTAAGTTTTAAATTTGTCAAAATATCTCTTGGTACTTTATTATAATAATTTTATTTTTGGATATTTGGTAATTTTAGCTAAATGTCTTGTCTAGAATTATTAGAAATTAATTGTGATAAGCTGGTAAGGGAATGTCTTGAAGACATGCAACAATATATAATAAATTATTCAAAGAACACAAGCCTTGAATGTTAAATGATATAAGTACTTACTTTCATAGCAATATAGATTATGTTGTAAATTGGACGAAAAAATATAGTCAATTGAAGATTATTAAGTTTAAAAATTTCAAATACCATACCTCTTTATGGTATAAAATATATTGCATCAATGAACAAATATGTCTTCTTCATGCATCATGTGGTAGTGGTATAAGTTTTAAAAATGATATCATAGTTATAAAGTGGAAAGAGTAATAAGAGTAAAATAGTTTAATGACCACAAGACAATAGATATTATGAAATAGATATTATCTACCCAATAAATGGTTATCCAAAAATACTATGGTTGTTGAAGAATGGTGCACAACCCTATCCCCTAGAGGAGAGCCTATTTTTAAACCCCAGAGAGCTCTCTATTTTAAACTAAAAGGGATTGTGATTATGTATTAGAGTTGTAAAGTCTCTATCATTAGGATTCTTATGTTGTACACCATACAAGACTATTTTTTACTATTTGGGAGAGAATATTTACATTTTAATATGAGGAAAATTAAGGGCAAAGACTCACAAATATTGAAATATATGAGAGAAATATACCCAATATTTTAATATTTTGCTTATGTTTTTTGAGATGGATTTTGTAGTAACTGGTTAATTTAAGGTTTTATTCTAGATAAGGAAGAAGAATAAGGATCAAAAAATCAATCCATTCATTTCCATAAATAGCAGATCATCTAAAGAGAGAGGCTACCAACATCAAGAAATATTGTTATCAATGAAAGAAGAGGAGTCATCTAGTGGAGTTTACTGATATTTTAGAACCTATTATCTAGACAACATATATTTTTTTGATAATAAAAAGAGTGCATTTCACATAATAAGTTGATTTACTAAGTTATATGCATATTGTGGGTCATCTTGTTTAAGTATGTCATTTTTGTTTGGATGTTAGTAACCTAAGTTTTCTCATTATTTTCCATCTACGTGATACCATGGGCCATATATCATATTAATGGCCATCTAACATGAAGATCATATTTTATCTATCATATTTAGGATATTAGATATAAAACTTGATCCATAAATAGAAATATTGAATTCAGATAGTTAAATACAACATGGTAAGGTTATCTCCAACCTTGCTATGTTGTCTCTAACTATTTTATTTCAATATTTCTATTGATAGATCAAGCTACTTTAAGAAAAATTATAGAGCATGTCAATTTATTATATGTTTTTATTTAAAATGCCCTCCAAGGTTAGAACAAGGATGGAGAATATATTTAAAATATTCCTATGGACTAGGGTTGAAGATAAGCAAATACTTCCTTTAGTGGCTTGGGATAGAGTTTGCACTGCAAAGAAACTTGGTGGGTTAGGCCTAAAAAATTTATAGATCTTTAACAAAGCCTTAATATTAAAAATTGCATGGAGGATTTACATAGAAAAAAAATTGTTGTGGTAAAATATTATGAAAGTGAAGTACTTAGAAAATCACATTTCCTTTAGTAGAAGTGTAATTTCTCCTAGAGGATCAACCATATGGAATACAATGCTAAAAATTAGAAGTTTTCTAAGTAGAAATATAATATGGTGGGTAATATAAGGGAAGTAAGTTTTCTTTTGGGAAGATTCTTGGACCCTTCAAATAATATGGTAGGTAATATAAGGGAAGTAAGTTTTCTTTTGGGAAGATTCTTGGACCCTTCAACAACTTCTAATAAATAAATAGGATTTTCAGGAGTTGTGGGTTCCACTAGTAGCTAAAAATTGGGAAAAAGACAAGGATTACATAGAATGTCTTCATGATAGAAAGAAATGGAAATACCTTTCTTTAGATTTATATGAAGCTCATTTTCAAATAGGTCTCCTGAATTTAAATAAGTTGATTAGGAGCTTCCACATATCCCAAATCAACAAGGAGGATTCTTTGCTATGGAACTATTCTCTGAAGAAAAAAAATCTTTGTCAAATCAGCCTATGAAGTTCATATTCCCCCTAGAAGATGAGCTTATCCAATGAATAAGGTTTGGTCCCCTGATTTTGTGTTGAAGACTTCTTGCTTTATTTGGTTATGCCTTAAGAATAAGATTTTAACAATACAAAATTTATGCAAAAGAGGGTTCCAAATGATAAATATATGTTCTTTATACCAGAAGGATGCTGAGTCATTATACCACTTATTCAACCATTATGAGGGTTCAAATAACTATTTCTATTCTATAATGAACTATGTTTCAGTCAAGTGGAGCACACCACAAAACTTTAGGGATCTATTTAACAAATGGAGATATCCCTTTGTAAGTGAGATCCTGACGAGATTATGGAGCCTAATTCTCCCTCACTATATATGGGGTATATGGTGGGAAAGGAATAAATACATATTTAGGAATGAGATGAAGGATGAAGTATATATATTCAAAATAATCTAGAGGTTGAAGGATACGACACAAGATAAGAAAAAATGATTGCTGAAGGGTGGAAGGTATAACAATCCAAAACATGCATAATGGACTCGTCTAAAAAAAGAATGAACACAATATGGATGAAACCAAGACAAGTTTGGATAATACTTAACTTTGATGGGTAGCCAAAGGAAATCCAAGAAGAGCAGGAGGGGGCAAAGTGATTAGAAATTATAAAGGTCAAATTTTATGGGCTTATGCAGAGGATTATGGAGTTCATAACAACCATATATTATAATCCAAAGCTCTTTTTTCAGGTGTTCAATAGTTTGATAGAGGTTATAAAAAATTTATGGTCCAAGGGGACTCTCTAAAATTTATTAGAGATTTGAAATTAGGAGAAACAAAGAATATGTTTATACTTAACATTATAAAGGATACTTCAAGGATCCTAAAAGAGATGAGTGATGTTGTAATTTATCATATCTATAGAGAAGGTAATCATGTTACTTATGTTATGGCCAATATGGGTGTGGATAGTGCTCAAAACAAAATTTGGGATTACAATTTTCCACTTCCATTACAAAGAATAGTTGCATTGGAGGTTGAAGGTCAACTTGTTAGAATGAATAATATCAAAAATTGAATGGATTACTTTGTCAATTTTTATTAATGTCATTGAGTTGAAATACAATGCTTAATCTGAGTCTAGTATATCTGGGCAGTGCCTTTGTATTTCATTTTTTAGGGTATCTTTAGCATAATTTATTCCTAGGAGGAAAGGTGTGTGATTTTTTCTAGGATCTATTTTGTTGGCTTGCGGTTTTATTTTTCAATATGATCAGGCCTCTCTTGTAAAAGGGTTAGGGCCCCTATTAAAATTCTATTTTCACCCAATATCAAAAAAATTGTAAGGTTAGCATTTAACTATCTTGCATTGCACTAAGAATATTCTTATCCTATCATCCATGGTGTGATGGAATGATCAACCATATAGGATGAATTAATATTGCATGAGCTTGAAAAAGGGTCATCTAAACTAAGATTTGTTAGATCAAATTTTATCTAAAAAGGAATGTTTATATTCCACCAATACCATTTGGTTAAAGCAATTAAGTAAAGACATAGCATTGCCAAGAGAACCACCAAGTAAGTAATATTTATAAAAATATAAATTCATCTATAAGCATTTTCTAGTTCCTATCTAAATTACATCAAAGAGGTGTTATGATGTGAACACACTTGTTTTTCACTACCATGAAGTTTGAGAAGAAGTAATGAAACTTTCAGAACATTCCCATAGTGGAAGTATTAACCAATTATTTGGCATGATAGGTTCAACATGCTCAAGGAAACAACATGTATTTGGTTATCAACTTATAGGGCATCTAAAGAGTAAAAGATTTATCAAATATCTTGATGAAAAAAAAATCTTTACAAAACCTAAAATTTAACACTAGTGTAAAATGAATACAATCTATCAAATCATAAAAGCATCAATATTGAACATTAAGTTTCACAATATTTTGCATAATTTGACAATTTAAAATCAAGGGCAACTTTACTATATGGAGGAAGTGCTTATCCCATGTACATTTTGGATAAAATACATTGAAGATTTATAGCATGCACTTTGACATGGTTGAAGTGAATCATATATAGGGTGATGTATGATTGTTTGTATTATAATCACTTACTTCTTAAGTAATAAAAATCCTTTATTCGATGTTGTAGAAGTGATAGGGTAGTGGATACAAGTGCAACAATGCTAGGACAATGAAGAAAAAATATCTTAACAATATCGTAGCAATGCTAGGGTAGCAAAGGTGAGTGTCGCAGCGCTAGGGTAGTGAAGTAAAAATATTTTAACAATGGCACTATAGTGCTATGACAATGAAGGCAAGTGCAGTAGTGCTAAGGCAGTGAAGTAAAAATATTTTAACAGTGCCACAGTAGTGATAGGGTAGAAAAGTAAAAATATTTTAATAGTTTCACAGTAGTGCTAGGGTAGTAAAGTCAAGTGTAGGCAAAGTAAAAATATTTTAATAGTGTCATAGTAATGTTAGTGCAACAAAGGTGAGTGCAATAGTGTTAGGGCAATGAAGTAAAATTATTTTAATAGTGTTGTAGTAGTGCTAGGGTAGAAAAGGTGAGTGTAGTAGAGTTAGGGCAATCAAGTAAAAATATCTTAATAGTGTCACAGTAGTGCTAGGGAAGCGAAGGTGAATATAGCATTGCTAGGGTAGTGAAGTAAAAATATTTTATGAGTGTTGCATTAGTGCTAGGGAAACAAAGGTGAGTGTAGTAGTGTTAGGGT
Organism: Wollemia nobilis; assembly: GCA_028583015.1. Lineage (NCBI taxonomy): Eukaryota > Viridiplantae > Streptophyta > Pinopsida > Araucariales > Araucariaceae > Wollemia > Wollemia nobilis. The sequence continues at coordinate 11,515,113 of JAQPPZ010016436.1, read as the reverse complement.
AGTGAAGTAAAAAAATTTAATAGTACTGTAGCAGTTCTAGGGCAATGAAGTAAATATATTTTAATTGTGCCACAACAATGCTAGGGAAACGAATATAAGTCCAACAGTGATAGGGTAGCAAACTAAAAATATTTTAATAGTGCTACAATAGTGCTAGATAGAAAAGTAGTGCATAGTTCTAGGGCAACGAAGGCAAGTGCAGCAGTGCAAGGATAGCAAAGGTAGAAATAAAAATAGTAAAATATTTTGATAGTACTGCAATAGTTCTAGGGTAGTGAAGGCAAGTGCAACAGTGTTAGGGTAGCAATGGAAGAAAGCACTGATGGTTAGTAGGAATTTGAAATACTTGGTGGTTGGTAGGAATATGGATACATTGGCTCTCTACAGGGAGATGAAGGGTTAGGTGGATAGTAGGATGCTGCCATCCTCAAGGGATTGGTCCATAAGTAAAAGGAAAAAGGTATGCTCGATCATAGTGGGGTGTCCTTTAGGGTACCCTTAAGTGGGTCCCCAATACTTGGCCAGCCCTTTGACCTTGGATGTCCTTATTTATTGTAGTTACCACTAAAGGCTTGCAATCTCATCTCTTAAAATCCCTCTTTGACATTTCTCTAGTTTGTAATAAGCTAGTGGTGTTGGATGAACTCTTTAATGTGACTATGGAGGAAGGGTCATGGAACTTGATTAACAAGTTCCAAGGTGGTAGAACATATATTAACTCTATATGATGTTAAAAAATTCTCAAATGGAAGCCACTAGGGTCACTTGATATTGTTTCAATGTCTAATACCTTCTTCCTCATCAAACTAAATTGTGAGGAGGATGTAAAGCACCTTTTAGGTAAAGGCATCTAGTTCTTTAGAAAGAGGGGTCTCTACAAAAATGGGGTCCAAAATTCAACCTTAAGATATAAAATGTGAACTTACGCCTCCTCTAGGTGTGACTCCCATATTTACCTTTTCATATTTGGCATGAAGATATTTTGTGGGGCATAGCTAAAGCTATTGGGGACCTAGTCTATATTGACTCAGCTACTAAATCTAAGATCAGGATGATTTTAACTAGAATGTACATCATGGTAGACTCAGAGATTGATTAACCTAGTAAAATTAAGCTTGTGTCTAGACAAGGTCTTTGAGTTCAATCAATTATTTATGAGAAAAACCCTTGATATGTTCTACATGTAAGAGGTATAGTAATTCATCTAGTTCATGCTCTCATAAGGCCCTAGGTTGGGGTACCCAAAGGAAGAATGAGACCAAAATGCCAATTAGTTTAAGCTATGAATAGATGGCCCCTTCTGAGCTAGTCTAGCATGAACTAATTTTGAGGGAGCCTAAACCAAAGGAAAGGATAATGGACTAAGTCCCTATGGTGGATGTTAATCAGTCTAGCAAAGTTATGGCCCAGAATATGAACCCATCTAGTGGTAGAAGTTTTGACTAGGTTCTCCTAGAAGACTTGGTTATGAAGACTTTAATCCATTCAAAGTTCCTTCATAACTCCTATCAAAGCTTACCCTATGATGAGACAATTATAGAAGTATGCTCCCCCAAAAGCATTGTGCGGATCTTGGTTAGGACTCACCAACCCTGCTTAGGTTGAAATGGTCATCATGCCCAAGGATAGGCTCTTTGGGCACAACCAATTCCATATAATAAACCAAAAGTACCCAAAAAGGTTAGATGGATGTCAGAGGTAATTGTATGGTAGGGAAACCCTCTAAAAAAATGTTGAGGATCTGTGATGCAGAGTCAAAAATTGTTGATGGAATCCAATTGCAATTGAATTTTAATAAAGATAAGGATAGCAAAGGTAAACAACTAAAACTTGACACATTTTGCAGCTCCCTTGATTTTTCAAGTGGAAATAATGGCTCCAAATCTCAAATATGAAGTTGTTATCTTGGAATATCAAAGTTCTGAAAGGGATATCCAAGCAACAAATTTTGGCAACACTCGGGAGAGAGGTAAGACCTGAAGTTATATTTATTCAAGAAATTAAAATGTATATTTCTATTTCAGAGGCAGTTACAAAATTAGTTTGGAAAGTGGCAGATTTTATAGAAAATTTTACCAATGGAGCTTTTGGGGGTCTTGTTTGTCTATGGGACCCTGAGAAATTGGATGGATCCATTCTATTTATTTCTAATACAATGATTAATATTCTATTTTATAGTAAGAAATATAGACAAAGATGTATTATGTCTAATATTTATGCCCCTAATACAACCCCTAAAAAAATATTCTATGGGAGTCTCTGAGCTCTATGAGAGAATTGTTCAAGGGGAAAGCTTGGATTGTCACTGGGGATTTCAATACCCCCTTATACCCTTTGAATAAAAATGTTGGTAGTGATTTTAGTTCTAAAAGTATGGATTATTTGCTATATTTATTAATAATCAACAACTGATGGATGTGGATTTGAAGGGGTCTAAATACACTTGGAGTTATAAGTGTCTAGGAAATCAAAATATTTAGATTAGGCTAGATAGGGTGTTAGTCTCCAAGGAAGTTCTTCTAATGTTTGGATATGCATTCCTTTGCTCTTTCCCCAAAGTGGGGTCTGATCATAATCCTTTGGTATTTGAAAATGTTCCAAACTCTATTTTTTCCTCGATCCTCTAGGTTTAAGGTAATGTAGCTATAATATTAGAGCTTAGAATAAAAATTTTTGGAATGGTGGTCTCGAGGTTTTTCAGGCCCTCTTATTTCTCAAGTGGCTTGAAAAATCACATTTGTTAAAGCTAATCTTAAGGTTTGGAACAAGTAAATTTTTGGGAATGTATTCCAAAGGAAAAAATAGTTGACTAAATAGTTAAAGGAAGTTGAATTAAATTTAGAGTCAGGAGAGGTGACTGAAGGGGATAGACATAGGGAAAGAAAATTGTTAGAAAATTTCCATAATGTTCTAGTGGATGAAGAAATTTTGTGGTGTCAGAAATCAAGATACCTCTACCTCCATGAAGGTGATAGGAACACAAAATTCTTTCACATGTCTACCTTAAGGTATAGAAGAAATAATAGAGTTAGAGAAATTATGAAATTAGATGGTATTATCTCGAAGGATATTATAGAAATTAGAGAAGAAGCAGTTGATTTTTTGAAAACCCTCCTCTTTTATAGGGATGATAGGGATCTTGAAGCTGAAGAGAGGCTATCCACATCCCCAGCCTATTTTCAAATGATATGAATGAAGACCTTTGTGCTTCCATTTGGGATGATGAAATTAGGGCGATTATCTTCTTTATGGGTGGTTTGAAAGTTCTAGGGTCAGACTATTTTCCTGCTATTTTCTATCAAATATTCTAGCACATCATAGGTGGTGACATCTGTTCAGCTATGAGGTAAATTTAGGAGTCTAATTTAATTCCAGTTGATGTAAACCCAAAAATTATAGTTCTTATACCAAAGTTAGTGGGTTCTAAATATTTCTCTGATTTCAGGCCCATTAGTCTCTATAATACACTTTTAAAAATTCTCACTAAAACTATGGTGAATAGGCTCAATGTACACCTTTTGATAATTATTGACCATTCTCAAAGTGGATTTGTAGTAGGTAGACAATTTTTGGATGGTGTTATTGTAGTGCATAAGTTGATTCACTCTGTAGATAAAAGTAGAAGGCTAGGAACTTTCCTCAAATTTGATATGCTTAAAGCATATGATTAGCTATCGTGGAGCTTTCTACCTAGAGTTTTGGGGAAATTTGATTTCAAGCATTGCTAGATTAGATTTATCAAAACTTGTATATCATCGAAAAAAGTCTCAATCTTAGTTAATGTATCATTGGCTAGTTACTTTAGTAGTTGTAAAAGCATTTATCAAGGGGATCCCATGTATCCATATCTATTTATTTTATTGGTTATCTTTAGGAATATCTTTGAAGTTGAATCCCATAGTAGTGGAAATCAAACCTATAGCTTTCATTGACCTCATATCACACCACCAATTTGACGATGATATGTTAATATCCTTTTTAGCTTCAATACCTTAGACTATAGTTTTCAAAGAGATCCTCGAGGACTATGAAAGAGTGGTTGGGCATAAATTAAGTTTGAGTACTGAATACACCTCTTCATAAACAAAGAAAAATTGCTAAGATCTTGGAATGTGATATTCACTCATTTTCTTTAGTTTATCTAGGATTACCAATATTCAAAGGTGAGATTAAGATAACTCTCTAGGAATGGTTGTAGAAAGATTTCAAAGAAAATTGGTGGGATGGAAGGGGGTGCTTTGAATCCAAGCATGTAAAATTATGCCAGTTAAGTCTACTCTTTAGAGTATACTAGTGTACTTTCTATATCTCTTCTAGATTTTAGGAAAGATCCTTTGAAAAATTTAACAAATTTAGTGATCCTTTCTCTAGTCTAGTTCTGAGGAGAAGAAGAAGTTCTTGTTTGTGGCATGGGATTAGGTGTGCAATAGGAAATTGTTAGGAGGCCTACACTTCAGAAGAATTAAAATGTTAAACAAACAACTAATAGCTAAAAAAGGTTGGATATTGGTTCAAAAAGATAATGTTAACTGGGTTAAAATATTGGTAGATAAATATTTAGGCCACACTAGTAATTTTCTCATAGACCCAAGTCCTACCCTTGGTTTAGTATTCTGGTGCAGCATTGTTAATATCCACTCTAATATCATAAAGAGTGGAAGATGGGTGTTAGGTAATGAGTAAAGCATTAATTTTTGGAAAGCACATGGGTAGTTGATAAATAGTTAGAATCATATCTTTACCTGAATCTGGTGGAACCAATCACAAGCTAAGTTTTTAGGCCAAAGTTATGTGAGTTCATTGTCTCTATTAATAATAGAAAATGCTGGAAACCTTTTGTTTTTCTAGGGATCTCATAGGAAGAAGAAACTGTGTTAAAATATATTATGGAAATCCTAAAGTGGATGGTTATTCCTAACCAATATAGCCCAAATAAATTGATGTGAGGGGTTGAGAAGGATGGTTGCTTTTCTATTAAGTTATCCTACATGCTATTAAATATTCCCTTTGATACTTGGTTTCTCATTAGTAATATCTAGTTGAAGGGTCTTACCCTCAAAGCTAATGTTTTATTTTTATTGGTAGCTCAAGGAAAGTTCCTCACACTCGATAATTTGTAGAAAAGTAGATTGGTTATCCCGTACAAATGCTACTTGTGTGGTAGTGCTAAAGAATCCCCTATGCACCTGTTGTCTAATTGTCCCTTCTCTCAATATATCTTTTCCTAGTTTCTAGGGATCATTAGAGTGGTTTAGGTTTTGCTAAAGTTGTCTAACTTGATAATTCAATGGAGGTCTCCCTTTCTATATTCTCATATTTAGTTTTTTTTATCCTTTGGTTTACCTCATCTTTGGTGGTGTATTTGGAACGAGAGAAATTCTAGAGCATTTAAAAATATCTCCCATCCAGCTGAGTTTGTGGTACTTCATATTTTTGCTACCATTGTTGAGAATGTGGATGCAATTTATTTAGATAAGGTCACTTTCATTGGGGAGTTGGTAGTGGAGTCAAATCTTGGATTCAAAAATTATTCTCCCAAATATCACCCTAAAGCTCCTGCTAGACATACTACTATTTGGAAACGTCCTCCTCCTAGCTGGTTGAAGCTAAATTTTGATGGAGCTTATAAACAAAATATAGGACCAGTCAATGCAGGGGGATTGGTTAGAGACTTTGATGGGAGGATTTTTTGGCTTTCACTAAAATTTTAGATCATTAGACCAATAATTTTGAGGAGGAACAAGCTCTTCTTCAAGGGGTTTGTCAACTAGAAATTTTGAATGGTAGGAAGGTAATTTTTGAAGGGGATTCCCTCAATATCATTAATATGCTCAAAGGTGTTCAATTCCCTTCTTGGATGATCACAAATGAACTTGATGAAACTAAAATATGGATTTTAACCCTCAAAGAAATTGAGATTAAGCATGTTTATAGGAAGGAAAATAGATCGGTATATTTTTCAGTAAACTTAGGATTTTTGCAGGAAAGATGCACAATTTGGTAGGAATATTTCCTAGATGGATTAAATCAAATAGACAGTAAAATCTTGAGGAGATAATTTATGATTTTAAATGGCTATGATCTACGATAGTAGGTATCCCCTAGGAAACTTTCATGTTTATCGAGCTCGACTATTATGTAGATTTTTTGTTTGTCTATTTTATGGATCCTTTTTGGTTTGGTATGTTAATATCTTTATTCCTTGTTTTCATCTAGTTGGTTGATCCACTCTTGTGAAATGTTTGGGGCACCTTTCAAAACCCCTTTTTTCCATCTTATCAAAAAAAAAAATCCTTTATCCTATATTTGTAATATTTGGGATATTATTTTCTATAAATAACATATTTTATGAAATATTATTCTAAATTTAATAAATATTTTAATGGTGGATTGAGAAAACTTGAAGATGATATCCTTTTTTTTGAAAAATGTATAAATTTTGTGAGCATAGACATGTTTATACTTATTAAAAATATTTTGTGAACTCGATATTTCTAAATTGTTTTCACTTGTGGGCATTTTATGATCACATATTATAAAGACAATCTATATTAACAAATTCAAAGGATGGTATTTTTGTATGTAGGAATTCAAGCTCCAATTAATATTAATAAAAAATTATTAGTTGAATATTGTAAAAAATAATACACCAAAGTTATAGGATGTTCATGAAGTAGAAAATGGACTATGAAAGACATTAAAGCTATGGTCATAATTAGCCTTGGGCTCTTTAAATCTTGTATATACCATATTTTCATATAGTTTAGTATTTTTCTCAAGTCATAACCATCATGTGCAACGATAGGTCTTAAGCAAAAGTTGATTTGACTCAAGATAATTGAAGGTCATAATATTATCCAATATATAATTAAATTTGTCTCTCTACTAAATAAACTTACTAGAATTAATGCCAAAGTAGAAAATACAAATGCTAAATTATTATTGTTACACAATATGCATGTCATTTTTACTAGTATTGTATTTACACTATATAAGATTAACCCCTATTAGGAACATGTAATCTCTTTTTTAATTTTTGAAAAAAATAAAATTAGGAAAAATGAATTACTTAAAGAAGAAACTATGTTATATATGAAGAATAGGTTTAATGTCACCTCCGATGCAAGTTAGTCATATTTGAAGAAATATAAAATTTTGGAGAATAGATTCATGTTACAATCATAGAGATGTTGTAGTCAAATGTATGTGTCCTTATTTCTAACTTTTAAAATAAGTAGGGTATATGTCCATATTTAAATTTGATGTGAACTAGTAGATAGTAGTATTTATCTCTATCTAAAAATTTGAATGTGTCCTTGTCCATGTCAATATTATGCATAAAATCTAGTGTGTGTCATGGTCCATGAACTTTTAAGTACTTGATAAACTATTGTATGTACCCTAATTTATCATTTGTTAGTTATTTAGATTCTTGTATCTATTCTATTGATCTAATAAAAATAAAATATTGTAAATTAGATAAACAATTATAAATAATTACAAGTCGTTAAGTTATATAGCTTTATAGTTTTAAAAGCCATTCCTTTCTAAGAACAACATTAATAATTACTTTTTAAAAAGTAAGTAGTCAGACATTTCATTTCATGAATTCATTTATTAACAAATTGTTGAGTTTCTTTGTAAGTCAACCAATTAATTACGTGATATTTACATTCATTCGAATAAGCATGAAAAATATAAAATGACATATTCCATTTGCTATTTTTTTCTTATGAAAACATTCCAATCATTTGGAATTATTTACTATCACATATATTTTCAAATTCAAAATGTTAACGCGTTTTATGTTTCAAATTTGGTGGACTATAAACATGGAATTCTCGACATAAAAATAATTATTTTTACACATGCGATTGGACACAAGATTCAACAGCCCCAGACTCCTAGTATATATTCCGTGGAGAACTATATCAAACACAAAAGTAAGTCCGAGTGGCAATCTGCTTGACAACATTGGAAACTGTCGATCCTGTCTTTTTGTGTTTGATATAGGTCTCCAGGGAATATATCTTCTCAAAGATAGACTTTGTTAACAAATTGCTATTCTTTCCAATATTTTGATTCTTCTCATAATTCAACAACCCTTACACAAAGCATAATTTGCATAAGACATTATAATTATGGAAATCTCAGAGTCACAGACTTCACATAGGTTATGAAATAGTTAACATGTTGCAAACCATATTGACCTCAAACACCTCTTACTTTCAAGTTTCTCTTAAAGATTACACATTTAAGTCGATACTTTAACTAATTCCAATTACGATAATACACATATCTACGCAGCATATGCATGCATCCAAAACCGAACAAAAAGTATTAAATTGATAGAATTGAAAGAAGAAATGTAAATTGTATTAAAAGGGTGTTAGTGCATTTTAATATTTTATGCATTAGTTATTCTAGTATTTAGGATAAGCTTGCTTAGGTAGGTGTTTATTTTTTTGTCTTTCATAGATGTCATGTATTTTGATCTCTTGCATTGTGTTGATTTTTTCATACCTAATATATGTGTCATGATCTCTCATATTGTGTTGATTTTTTCATCCCTAATACACATGTGCCATGATCTCTCACATTGTGTTGACTTTTTCATCACTCTCACATATGTGTGATGATTTTTCACATTATGTTGACTTATTCATCCCTCACACACGTGTCATGATCTCATTCATTGTGTTGACTTTTTTGTCACTTATATATGTCATGTGTTGTGTTATAATGTTGACAAGATTCCATGTTGGGATTTTCCTATAAATGCCCATCTCATGCTTACAGTTGAGCATGGAAGAATGGGAGAACGTATATAATTTTTAGTTGTCATTCTTCACTTGTAGAATATTGTCATTATTTTGCATATTTGTGTTTTCCTTCTTAACTAGAATAAGCTTATCATTTTGCTTATGTAACTTGCTTCCTTCACCTAGATCTTGGGTCTCGTATCTTCATCTCAATCCTTAGGCAAATATCACATGGTATTAGAGCTTGAGGAAGATAAGGAGCATGTTAATTTATAGTTGAGTCATCATAGGCTTCAAGGGTTACATTTTTCTTGAAAACTTCATTCAAAATTCTAGTCTATTTTTTTTGCAAAAACATTATTTTTTTGTAGACTTGGAGGTAGTTTTTTGTTGCAGACTTGGATACTACCTAACTATAGACTCCTAAAACCATCTTAGACCTGCGACCATCTCATATATTATAGATATTTTTGTTGTCTAGCCCTTGTATACCCCCACACCTAGATTATAGGACCCATGACCTCTATTGTTGCAAACCATAGTGTCCATTAATGTTGCATAGAAACTCTTCTTTGAAAATAAGTATTTTATATTCTATTTTTCATAATAATTGTGATTGTATTTGAAGTTTCTTTGTTGCAAGTATCAAGACAATATTTTTAGGTACATCCACTTGTTGAAAATTTGGTCACAATTTGTAATTGCACTATTTATAAAGTGCCAAATATTTTTGTTGGGGAGGTGTTATGTTCTACAAGATTGTGTTATTTTCTTATTTCTACTATAGGTAAACCATATATACAACTTCTTACTCCTTACAATTACACTATGTGAAAATAATTAATGTATAATTAATTAAGGTGTATGAACCATACAAAGCATTTATTAGACATAGAATCTAAATCCACTAATAGAAAGGAGAAGATGGAGTGGATTTATAATCATGAGCAAGCACTTGGCATAATCTATACATGTTTTCTTTTGATCTTCTCCTTCATTATAAAAATGTACAAAACCTAAAGAGGCCTAGGATACACTTGTTAAGTTGTATTATCAAACCGATGAAATTGAGGGTTACTAAATAGACAATGAATTGATGAATTATAATTCAAATACTTCAAATAATATATAATATTATATCACCAATATTAATCAGTTCAAAAAACAACTCAAAGAATGTGGTCTAGATAAAAAATATACACAAGTAATTTTGAATGTGTTTTCTAAACAAGTTTTTAAGTATTCCATATTTATTTCTAGTTTTTATACGCATCAAATTTCTACAAGTTCTACATAGACAATGTCATCAATTAACACATTTTTTGAACATCTCATTTGAGAGCAAAAAATTGATTCAAATGATCCTCTTGAAAGTCTCCACGTCGTATGCACTTGTGGTTAATCAATCCAGTGGGCACAAGAATGCTAGTAATATAGAAAATAACCAAAAAATAAACACAAATAAGACACAAAAAGAAGGAACACGATATGTTTCCAAGATAGATAAATAATCCTCTATGAGAGATTCATTAAAAATACTTACACTTATTGCAAAATTCTACGTCATGAGGAACATCATTATCATACAAAATTGATACAAGAGTTAAAAAAATCTTCTACAGATGAACAACATCAACTTGCCATTGTATATGTCACCAAGTTCCTCTTCTTCTTCAAATTTTGGAAAAGGAAAAGGAAATAATCTAGTTGAAATTTCTAAATCTTTCTAACCATGGATAGTTGACTTAGGTTCTTCATGCCATATGCATTCTGATAGAGATAATTTCCCAACTTATGAGCCACATTCTACACCTCTTATTCACATCGATGATGATACAACAATAGATCTCATTGGGAAAGTTTTAGTTGATATAGGGGATGGTGTATTATATGATGTATTGTATGTACCTAAATTATCTACTAACTTACTTTTAATCCAATAAATCATCACATTGGGAAGGAAAATAAAGTTTAGTTCACTCTAATATTCAGTGGTAAACCATGAGATAAATGATAACATATCTATAGTAGTTGGGAAAGTTGATCATCAAACTTTCTTGTATACCTTATATTATTTTATACCTGATTCTCCATCGTCTACATTGGTTATTCACTTTGACACTAAGAGTAAGCTATAGCATGACCAATTTGGCCATCTCAACTACTTCTATTTACAACAACTTGGACAACATGATATGGTTACATGATTCATTCAAATTAATTTTTTGAATGGGGAATTCCTCAAATATGCCACGAACAAACATCCTATAGAGAAATTTAACAAAGATAAGTCTTTCTGAGCTTCACAAGTATTGGAACATATTCATAGTAACCATATTTAGTCTATTTCCAATATTGTCCTTCAATAAATCTCATTATGTACTCACCTTCATTAATAATTTTTCCCACTAAAATTGGTTCTATTTTATTTTTCAAAAAGGTGAAGTCTTTGAACACTTTCAAGACTTTAAACAATCAAGAAAATACATCATAATTCTCCATACAAATAATGGTAGAGAATATATGAACCATATATTTCAACAGTTTTATTCTTTTGAGGGTATATATCTTCAACATTTAGTTCCATATAGTCCATAGCAGAGTGGAGTTTTTGAATAGAAGAAATAGTCCTTAATAAAAATGAAAATTTGTATGATTCATTCATGGTATCTCACATTGCGATATTGAGTTGAAACCATATGTTGTGTTATTTATATTAAAAATCATGCCTTTTATAAAGGCTTGAAAGGGATAAGTCATTTTGAAGATTGACATTATCAAAATTCCATAGTGAAATATTTCATAGTTTTTAGATCCCTTGCATGGGCACGTATTCCTTAAGAGAAACACAAGGTAATAGAACCTAAAATATAACCTTGTATATTTATTGGCTATAATGATGGTTTTAAAGGGTATTTAATTTTGTATCTAGAGACTCACCAACACCTCTTTGAGAGTAGTGTATAGTTCGAGGAAATCTCTCCCAACTTGGGCTCCCATGCTTGTCTACTTTTTCTCATAGGGGATTTTGATTATGCTGATTCAAAGGAAGCTTCTTTTGATTCACCATATTCATATCTAAGTTAGAATTTAGATTTTCCATCCTATTTCACTTCAATGAATCTTTGGGTTTGAAATACTCTTCATGTAGGAGGTACTTCTATTGGAGATCCTGTTGACTCTAGGAGGAATTGATCATAAAATAAAAATCTTCCTCATGTCTATATTACCTTTTATTTTGATTTAAAATAATTTTAGTAAACATATGATATTACTAAGTTGTATTTATCCGTGAAGGAAGAAAAAAATCCTTGATAAGGAATCATACATGGGACATGACACCCCTTCATAAGGGAAGGAAACTAGTTAATTAAAAGTGGATCTATCAAACAAAATATAGTATGGATGGAGCTATTAATAATTTCAAATCATGACTTGTCAAAAAATATTTTTCACAAGTGTTTAGCATTGACTAAATTGAAACCTTTGCCCTTGTTACAAAAATGAACTCCATTCACTTGACTCTAAATATTGTTATAGCTCATGATTGGGTTCTACATTATATGAATGTGAGTAATGCATTTCTTCACAATGATATTCAAGAGGATATATACATGGAGCAACCACAAGGTTTCATTTAGGATTCATCATTGGTGTACAAATTATGAAAGTCTAGTTATGGCCTCAAACTTGCCTTTCGAGCTTGGTATGGAAATATGGTCAAATTTATTCTCTCACAAATTTAGGAGATGCCACTCATATCCCAATATTTATATTTTGAGGTAGTATTATGTACTTTATATTCTAGTTCTCTATGTTGATAACCTAATCATTACAAGGGTTTACCCATATAGTATTACTAGAGTCAAATATTCTTTGCAAGATAGATTTAATATGATAAAATTGGGTTTACTTTACTATTTTATCAAGATCAAGATCACGTGGTCTCCTTCTAGTATTATTCTTGTACAACCCAAGTATACTCTTGATCCACTTGATAGATTTAATGTGACTAACTATAAGTCTTTCTCAACTTTTTTCTATCTAGATTGAAACTAAGGAAATAATGTTCCACTCCATATGTTGATGCTACTTTGTATTGACAACTTATTGGTGACCTCATTTATTTGACTCACACTCATCCTAACATATCTTATATAGTTGGCATAATTCCACAATTTATGCAAGAACCCCAAGAGATTCATTGGAAAGTTACCAAAAACATCCTTTACTATGTTTGGGGTACTTACAACTTTAAGATTTACTATTTTGCAATTACTACTTCTGTCTTGGTTGGCAACATAAATATTGATTAGGTAGGCAATCTTGATGATCACCTATCTATGTTTAGATATAGTTTTCACCTTATTTTTATCTGTATTTTTTGGGAAAGTAAAAAATAGAATATTGTTGCTTTCTCTTCCATAGAGGCTAAGTATCAACGAATTGTGAATACTTCCATTGAGGATATTTAGATTTAGAATATCCTTATTAAGTTTGAATTACCTTTTTAGAACCCCATAGTCATATTTTATGATAATTACAGTGCTATCCAAATCTCAAAGAATCCAGTACATGATTAGAGGACCAAACACATTGAGATATATATGCACTCTATCAGAGATCTCAACCAAGAGCAGGTTCTTGATTTGTAGTATTATTTTACAATAGAGTAGGTTGCAAATATTTTCACCAAATCCTTTATAGAAATCAAGTTTCTTTATATATGAGGTTTATTAGGGGTGTAAGATATTATTCCATGGAGCATGGACCCTTAGTATTTTTTATTTTTTGGAAAGGAAATTTTTTACTATGGTTTTTCTCTTTTTTCCCACTTATGAGAGATAATTTTGTACATGGCAACCAAATATGGCTACACATTTTTAGAATTCATATATGCATACCTACCTAATCTATTCTTATGGGAGGGTGCTAGTTCATTTTAATAGTTTATGCATTAGTTATCCTAGTACTTAGTATAATATTGCCTAGGGAAATGTTTACTTATTTGTCTCTCATAGATTCCATGTGTCATGATCTCTCCTATTGTGTTGAATTTTTTATCCCTCATACACATGGTCCATGATATCTTATATTGTATTGATTTTTTATCTCTCACATAGATGTGTCATGATCTATCACATTGTGTTGAATTTTTTGTCATTCAATCATCCCATGTGTCACATTGTTGAGAATATTCCTTGTTGGTATTTTCCTATAAATACTTATATCATGCTTGCACTTGAGCATGAAATAATGAGAGAATGTATATAATTTTTATTTTTAATTATGTACACTTGGAATATTCTCATTATTCTACATATTTGTGTTTTCCTTCTTAGCTAGAATAAGCTTATCATTTTGCTTATGTATGAAGAACACAAACTTACTCTAAGAGGGAGAGGTGAACAATATAAGACCAAATTTTACTTTTCTTTCTAAAATAATATTATCCAATATTATTAATGGAAATATCAATAGCATTAATAAAAGTAGTGCACAATTCATCACGCGCAAGAGAGACACCAATTTAATGTGGTTCAACCAATGTGGGCTACTCCACGGAGAAAATATTTCCACTAAATTTTCTCAACAAATTTCTTGGGAATCAATTCCCTTATTACAATGTTTATGGACCTTTGTCCAAAGAAGACACAAATCCCCTATGCTTTGATTTGTTGATCTCTCTCCATAGGATAGTTCTTTTCCCTTTTCTTTGGTTCATGTAACTTGATCCAAGAGAACTCTATATACTCAACTTATGTGTGGATCTCTCTCCAGAAAATAACACTATATTCTCAATTGGTTCATGGATCACACTCCATAGAATAACTCTTTCTCCTTGCTCAGGTTCGGTGGACACCACTCCAGTCTGTTCTAGTTTTGTGGATCTCTATCCATAGGAGAAAAATTTCTCCTTTCTTTAGTTCTGTGGACACCACTCCACTCAGTTCTGGTTGGTGATCTTCTAGAAGAATTTTACCCCACTGCTCTGGCTTGTGGATATATCTCCACAAGAGACCTTTGTACACATTACACTGGATTGTGGATATCTCTCCATAGGATACTTCTGCCCTCACTGCACTGGCTTGTGGATCTCTCTCTACTGGATACCTTTGTCCCCACTACACTATCTTGTGGATCTATCTCCACAGGAGATATCTATCCCCACTACATTGGATAATGGATCTCTATCCATTGGAGACTATTGTCCTCTTTACTATATCACTCCAAATATTTCTCTCAACTTTGTATCAAATATACATGAAAATTTATCCCAAGTCTAGCACAAATCTGCTCTAACTATGCATATAAATATGCACTAAACTTTATCCCTAATCCTTAACATAAATCTTGAATAATTCACCAATAAACTCTACTTAGATATACCCCAAGCCTTAATACAAGGCTTGAAAAAAACAACAATCAACTCTGCTTAGATATGCCCCGAGCCTTAACACAAATCTTGAACAAATAACCAATCAACTTTGCTTAGATATTCCGCAAGCCTTAACATAAATCTTGAACAAATCACCAATCAACTGTACTCAATTCTTCACAAGGATTCCTCAAATCTACCGTCAAGTCTTCTCAAAAGACTTGCTCAAATATACCTTCAAGTATTCTCAAAATACTTGCTCAAATATGCCTTTAATTCTTCTCACAAAAATTGGCTCAAACACATGCTCAATCTTGCTCAAACACATGCTCAATCTTGTTCTAAAACATGCTCAAAATAGCTCACAAGATATGCTCAAATAATATTAAATCTTGCACACAATGCTATCAAATGCTTTGTCTAATCTTCAAATTAATTTCTTTAACTTGAAGTTGTTTAGACATATTATATGATAATTTATTTATCCTCTAAAAAATATAGAGAATAATATGTATTTGAAAATAGCTCAATATGTTCTACTCAATCATTAAGTATGTCACTTTCACAAATCTGATTTCTAATGTTTGCACATTCACTTCCAATATCACTCAAGACTAATGCTCAAAAATTCACACATACATTCAACAAATGAAGCATAATTATCTCACAAACCCTAAACAAATGTTCTTCCAACTTCTTTCAACAAGGAGCATAAAATAAGTGTCAACACTTAATTCAAGTATTTACAACAATGCTTATCAAACAAACTTTTTCACCCCACCTTATGTTTCAGATATATTCATTCAACAAAACACCTCAAATAAGGGATGATATGCCCATACCTTTTTGCTTGCTTTTATGGAGATATATCTTCAAAATATGTTTTATACACAATATCTTTTACAACTATAAAAAGGTTAGCACAACACTTCTTTATGAGTTATCAATCCTTCAATATGTGTGCCCAATTAAATTCCAAACCACTCACTTGGTTTCTCAAACTATAGCATCAACCCATATAATCAAACCCCTCACAAAGAAGCAAGAATCCAAATAATTAAAATCCCTCATACACCTTTTAACTCCCTCTTAACTTCAAAAACACATTCATAACAAAATAAAAAAGGATTCTTATTACTCCAATAGTTCACTTCCAAACTAATTCATTATTATTCCTTCAAAAATTAAATGCATGAAATAATAATAAAAAATAAATCCCTTATATCTCCCAAGGCCAACATCACTCACAATAATCAATTAAACCACATGCACCTATCCTCAAACTTAGAAATTACCAAAATCAATTTGCACTTACTAAAAATTTTGCCACGAGGATTCGAACAATGCCTATCGCTTGCCAGTGAACTAGCTTCCCTTGGACCACTGCTAAGCCAACTGTCCACACAAGGACCTAATGCCATGATGCCCTATTTAACCATAACTCACTCTTCTTTTTAGTAAAATAAAATGTTGCCATTGGGTTTTAAACACAATACTTACCATTCGCTAGCACCTTAGTGCGCTATGGGCTTTCGCTAGACCAACCATCCACACAAGGACCAATTACCACCATGCACTATCTAACCACTACTCACCCTTCTCGCTAACAACACAAACAAGCTGCTACTATCAGGAATCAAACATAGGATCTATTATCCATCAGCGTCTTAATTCTTCCAAGCCTACCATTAGGCCAACAATGTTTTTAGTGATAGGGGCATACAACCTTGTTTCTTTATTCATCCATGTTTTCCTCTTTGTTTTCCAAACTAAAAATTTCATTTGCCTTGCTCACAAAATTTGCATCAACAATTAATATCAATCATTCGTAATATGCATCAAGAGACTTGTCTTTTTGACCTCCAAACTTTATCATATAGATATTAAATTTTCTACATGCTTGGACGTTGATGGAGTTTAATAAATTAAACTTTATTCTTGGTTCCAAACCCACTTAGGGTTATAAAACATTATAACATAAATATTATAATTATTTTGTAATTAACCTTAGGCTTTATCTTAACAAATTTAATATTATAATAATATTTCCTTTGGGCCTAGGTATTTCCTTCCTTAACCTTAGGCTTTATCTTAACAACTTTAATATTATAATAATAAATATTATAATATTATTTCCTTTGGGCCTAGGTATTTAGACAATATTTTGACCAACCATGTGGAGCTTTATACCAAATCTCTTGGGATTAAAATATAAATATTTTAACCCTCTTTTTATCAATTTCCTTGCACTAAGATGAACTAACTTTTGACATCAATGACAACATAATTACTCAAAATTTCCAAAAAAATCCCCCTTTGTCATTGATGGCAACCCTTTTCTAAAACTTCTTTTTTCAAACCATTTGACTCCAAATATTCTCCCCTGATAAAATTCTCCCCCTAATTAAATGCTCTCCCCCTTACTCAAAGCTCCCCCATTTGACATTAATGGCAAAGGTACTCCTTTGGGGATAAATATTAGACTCTTAGCTCAACTCCCTCCCCACCTCCTATCCTTGAGATGATTAATGTTGGGGTGGGAGTAAAGCTACTTCCAGCATACAATGCTCCTTTCCTTTGTCAACCTTCTTTCTCAACATGCCCTTTTGATAATTTTAAGTGTCCCTTCTTCTGCTTGTTTTTGGAAACTTTGTTCTACACCACTTGGGCTTATGTAAAAAATTATTACACTTGTATCACTTAATGTTGTAGTTCATATAAGGTGCAAATATCTTGAAGTTCCTCCTAGTGAAGCCATACTCCTTTTTGTCATGAACCCTGCATTGATTTCTTTATGCCCAAATCGATTACAATGGTAGAAATACCCTTGAAGGAGATGTCCATATTTGAAGTTCCTCTTGGTAACACAATAATCCTTTCTATGTATCCTATAATGCATAGCCCTGTGACCAAATATTTTAAATGAAAATCAATGTCCTTTGAAGAAATCTTGCCTTGAACCCATTGGTATTGTAGTCATTTCTTCTCTCTAATGATACCTATTCCTTTTGTTTCCTTCCTTGCTGAAGCTTCTATTCACATAAGTCTCACTTTCTCCTTCACTCTCTCCCTTTGAAGCTTCTTCCTCTTGTGCACTTGAGCTTAACCCTTTTTATTGTTTTCATTTTCCTTCTTCAAAACGAAGTCATGTTTTGATAGATGAAGGTCTTTGTGCTTTGATAATCTTATCCAAGGTATTTGAACTTTTACCATAACTGTGTAGCTTATCTTTAGACTCTTTTACTTCCATCCTTAGTGAAGCTACCTCATGTTCTAATATTTCACATTATAGAATTTTACCTCTAAATTTCCTTTAAATATCTTTGTCTTAGCTATTGATTTTGTCAAATATTGTATAAGCTTTCCTTTTTCTTCATCACATTATGGACCTTGAGCCTTGAATTTTGAATTATGCTTTCTAATATTTTTTAATTATTTGAGAGCAGCAATAAGTTATGCTTCTATATCTACTACACCTTCTTCAAATTTTGAATCCTTCTCTACTTCTTGTTCTTCAACAACATCTTCATACTTTTCAGATTTATCTTTAATATTAGTACTTCCTTCCTCTTATATTGCCAAGAATATAATTTATTATTCTTCACTATCTGAGGATCTTCCATCATTATCACTTGAAGCCTTGCTTCCCTTATCAACATAGAAACTCTTATTATGCCTTTGAAGAATTTTTTTTCATGATTTTTTTTACCATACCTATTTTTTTTTTCATACCTAGATTTGCCTACTTCCATTTTCTTATGATCTTGTTTCTCTTCACTGCTACTGCCTCCAACTTCTGGAAAATTAGATGCATAATGACCAAAATTTCCACAATTGAAACATTTTACTATTTTCACACCTTTATTATTTATTGATTCCTTCTTGTTTCTTTTGCAATAGTTAGCTTCTTCATCACTGGTTGATTCACCATTTGATTCGAGTTTCTTATCCTTTGTATTCTTTGATGATTTGAAATATACCTCTTTCTTGGGATTAGGATCCTTTACTATCCTCATCTCAGAAGTTGTGATAATTCCATGTAGCTCATCCATAATCAACTTATCAATATCCTTTATCTCTTCTAAAGCTAAAAATTTTTCATCATACCTTGTAGGGAGTGACATTAAAACCTTATGAGCAACATCATATTATTCAATTTCATATCCAAGTCCACTCATGGTATTAACAATCTCATACACACGAAGTAAGTATGTAGCAATGTCTTCCTCTTCTTCCATCTTCAAATTCTCAAATATTTTATTGTGATTTTGTAGTTTTGCCATCTTGACCTTTTTATTTCCCTCATAGGCTTGCTTCAATTTCTCCCAAATTTCTTTTGTTGATTTGCAATGCATAACTTTCACAAATTTTTCTTCATGTAATCCACTTAGAATTGCATGCATAGCATTGGAATTATTTACATGTAAGATCTCACCATATTTATCTATTAGAGCATTAATTTTAGGTGTGAATCCATCCTCAACTCCTTACCATGTGTCATACCCTTGTGACATTAAGTAAGTCCTCATTATTATGCTCTAGAAAGCATAATTATTCCCATAAAACAATTGTGCCTTGTTTTATGAAGATCCATTTTGAGGTGCCATCTGTGTTTCTGTAACCTCTTCCTTCAAGTTTTTAAACTCTTTCGAAGTAACCCACTCCAATACTAATTGAATAATATAAGATTATACTGAGATGAGTGGGGTGAATAGTATAAAACCAACTTTTACTTTTATTTCTAAAACAATATTATCCAATATTATAAATGGCGATATCAATAGAAGTAATCAAATTAATGCATAAATCATCACACACAAGAGAGACACCAATTTAACATGGTTCACCCAATGTGGGCTACTCCACAAAGAAAATATTTCCACTAAATTTTCTCAACAAATCTCTTGGGAATCAATTCCCTATTACAATGTTTATGGACCTTTTCCAAAGGAGACACAAATCCCCTATGATATGATTTGTGGATATCTCTCCATAGGAGAACTCTTTCTCATTTTATCTGGTTCGTGTAACTTGATCCAAGAGAACTCTATATCTTCAACTGGTTTCTGGATATCTCTCTACATAAGAACTCTATCTTCCTATATGGTTCATAGATCACACTCCATATAAGAACTCTTTCTCTTTGCTCTGGTTTTATGACCACCACTCCAATCTATTCTAGTTTTGTGGATATCTATACATAGGAGAAATCTTTTCCCTTGCTCTATTTATGTGGACACCACTCCACTCTATTTTGGTTTTGTGGATCTCTATCCATAGGAGAACTCTTTTCTTTTCTACTCTAGCTTATGATATTCTAGAATACTTCTTCCTCCACTGCTCTAGCTTATGGATATCTCTCCATATGAGACCTTTGTCCCTACTACACTAGCTTATGGATCTCTCTCCACAAGAGACCTATGTCCCTACTACACTAGCTTGTGGTATCTCCACAAGAGACCTCTATCCCCACTACACTGGCTTGTGGATCTCTCTCCATAAGAGACCTCTATCACCACTGTACTAGATAATGGATATTTATCCACTCAATACTATTATCATCTTTACTCTATCACCTCCAAATATTACTCTCAAATCTATCTTAAATATACACAAAATTCTATCCCAAGTCTAGCATAAATATGCTTTAACTTTGCACATAAATCTGCACTAAACTCTGTTACAAAGCCTTAACACAAAGCTTGAACAATTCACCAATCAACTCTGCTTAGATCTTCCCGAAGCCTTAAAACAAGACTTGAAAAAATCACAAATCAAATATTCTTAGATCTATCCCAAGACTTAACATAAATCTTGAAAAAATCAGTAATCAAATCTTCTTAGATCTGCCCCAATCCTTAACACAAAGCTTGAAAATATCACCAATCAATTGTACTCAAGTCTTCACAAGACTTCCTCAAATATTCCTTCAAGTCTTCTAAAAATACTTGCTCAAATTTACCTTCAAGTCTTCTTAAAATACTTGCTAAAATCTGTCTTTAATTCTGCTCACAAAAACCTGTTCAAACACATGCTTAAAATAACTCACAAGATATTATCAAATAATATTAAATCTTACACACAATGCTATAAAATACTTTGTCTAATATTCAAATTAATTTCTTTAACGTCGAGTAAGTTAGACATATTATATCAGAATTCATTTAACCTTTGGAGCATATAGAGAATAATATGCATTTGTAAATAGCTCAATATGTCCTACTCAATCATTAATTCTATTGCTTTTACAAATATGATTTCTAATGTTTGCATATTTACTTTCAATATCACTCAAGACCAATGCTCAAAAATTCACACATACATTCAACCAATGAAGCATAATTGTCTAACAAATCCTAAACGAATGTTCTTCCAAATTCTTTCAACAAGGAGTACATAATAGGTCTCTACACATAATTCAAGTATTTCCAACAATGCTTATCAAACAAACCTTTTCACTCCACATTATTTTTTAGAAATATTCATTCAACCAAACACCTCAAGTAAGGGATGTTATACCCATGCCTTTTTACTTGCTTTTATGGATATATATCTACAAAAATATTTTTTACACACTATATCTTTCACAACTATAAAAAGGTTAGCACAACACTTCTTTATGAATTAAAAATCCTTCAATATTTATGCTCAATTAAATTCTAAACCACTCACTTGGTTTCTCAAAATTTAGCATCAACCCATATAATCAAACCCTTCACAAAGAAGCAAGAATCTAAAAATTGAAATACCTCATACACCTTTTAACTCCCTCTTAACTTCTGAACACATTGATAACAAAATCAGAAAGGATTCTTATTAATCCAATAGTTCACTTTCAAACTAATTCATTATAATTTTCTTCAAAAATTAAATGCATGAAAAAATAATAAAAAATAATTCCCTTATATCTCCCAAGGCCAAGAAAACTCACAATAATAAATTAAACCACATGAACCTACCCTCAACCTTAGAAATTACCAAAATTAATTTGCACTTACTAAAAATATTTTTGTGAGGATTCAAATACAACACCTGCTGCCTGCTAGCATACTAGCTTCTCTTGGGCTGCCACTAGGCCAACCGCATATACAAGGACCTATTGCCACAATGCCCTATTTAACCACAACTCACCCTTCTTTTTAGTAAAACAAAATGTTGATGCCATGTTTCGAATGCAGGACCTACCATCCCCCAATGCCTTAGCGCGCTATGGGCTGCCACTAGACCAACTGTCTGCACAAGGACCAATTATCACCATGTGCTATCTAATCACTGCTCACCCTTATCGCTAACAAAACAAACAAGTTATTGCTATCAGGAATCAAATGCAATATTTGTCGTCCATCAACATATTAGCGCTGCCAAGCCTACTGCTAGGCCAACCATGTGGTTGGTGATAGGGGCATACATCCTTATCTCTTTATTCATCCATGTTTTCCTCTTTGTTTTCCAAACTAAAAATTTTATCCACCTTGCTCATGAAATTCACATCAATAATTAATATCAATCATTCACAATATGCAATGAGAGACTTATCTTTTTGACCTTCAAACCTTTTTATATAAATATCAATTTTTCTCCATGCTCGGACATCAACGAAGTTTAATAAATTAAACTTTATTCTTGGCGTCAAACCCATTTAGGGTTATAAAACATTATAATATAAATATTATAATTATTTTATAGTTAACCTTAGGCTTTCTCTTAATAACTTTAATATTATAATAAATATTATAATATTATTTCCTTCGGACCTAGGTATTTAGACAATCTTTTGACCAACCATGTGGAGCTTTATACAAAATCTCTTGGGCTAAAAATATAAATATTTTAACCCTCTTTTTATATATTCCCTTGCTTTTTATTTCTTCTAGTTTCTTTATCCACATTCTCCAAAATTCTCCCTTGTATCCTTCCTTTTGACAAAACTCACAAGTAGGATTCTTGGGCTTCTTCTAGTTCTCTTGGGGTTTTTTTTCTTTCTAAATATTAGCAAAAATGTATTTTGAATGTACTTTATTATAATTATAATTTTCTTTAAGCCTATTTCTCCTGGTCTAATTGTGCCAAAAATACTTACATATCTCATCAATAAGTGGTGGATGGAAATCTTGAAAGCATACATGAAGCATATTAAAAACCATATCAACTATGTCATATGTTTCAAACACATTGTTGAAGATAATATTTCATAGTTTAGTTTTCCTTCCTTCTCCAATGCTTCCTAGCCTTATTTTCTATTCTTGGGTATTTGTCTTGTACTTTGAATATCCTCTTTTTATTTCTTAAACTATATCAAAATGGCTATTATGGGATTCTACTTCATTTTCTAGATCCCATAGAGGCATAGTAGGCCATATCTGAGGCTCATGATTGTACTTGTGGTGGTCATTTTAGTGGAATTACCATTTAAAGTGATTGTTGGAAATATTTCAAGAAGTGTCAAAAATGATAACAACATTTCAACTTAATCCATGTGCTATCATAGGCCTTGTAATCAATTCATGTCCTATGGACATTTTCACAATGGAGCCTTGATTTGAATGGTGAAATTTTACCTCCAACCTTAGGACAACATACATTTATTATCAATTCCACTAAGTAATTTACAAAATGGGTCAATGCAATTCCTATGACCAGTACGATAGTACCTCAAATTATAGATTTCCTACTCCAGAACATTATCTATCATTTTGGTATTCCCTCAAAATTATTTTTGATAATGGAAAGTCTTTTAAGAATAAGGATGTTCGAGCACTTTGCAAAATATATCACATTAAACATAGTTTCTTGAATATTTACTACCCACAAACAAATGGACAAGTTGAGGCTACCAATAAGACATTGATAGCTATTCTTAAGAAACTCATCAAATATAGCCATAAATTTTGGCATCTTCAAATATCCTTGGCATTATGGGCTTATCGAACAAGCATTTGTATGTCTACAGGAACAACTCCTTTTTGTCTTGTCTATGGGGTAGAAGTGATTATGCCTATTGATATTAAGATCCCCTCAATATGTATATCTTTACAAGAATTCATGGTTGACAATGCTACCCGACAAACACATCTTGATCAACTTACACTCCTTGATGAAATATGAATCAATGCCTTAGAGAATCTATGGGTATACCAATACTGTATCAATCATGCTTATAATGTAAATTTTCATCCACAAGAATTTCAAGTAGGAGATCTCATCCTTAAAGAGAATCAATAAAATACCAATGTCTTGTTGCATCTTCATGATAAATTTGTATCTGATCGTCTTGGTCCATTAATTGTTAAATAGAAGTTGGGACCTAAAAAATTTACGCTTGCCAATCTCAAGGGAATAGAAGATCCTGAACTATTAAACATCATTCACTTGAGATGTTTCTACACCTAATGCAAAAATTTTATATATACATGGCAAAAACAAAAAGCATAATAATGTGCATTCATTCATATAAAACGGTTGCATTCATAATTTATCTATATTCCACTTTAATCTCCCTATACATTGTATTCATGCATTATTTTCATCTACATTCATATACTCCATTGGATATATTGGTTGTCATTCAGTTAGATTGGATGATTTTCAGTCCACTAAGTCTTGTTGCCTTAATCAAGGGCACCTTCTTTTAATATTGGTCTCGTCCTAGCACTCATAACCATGCTATATATAATAAATAAATTTCATCATTATTATTTGCACATTTCCACTTTGCATGTAACCTTATTTATTTTGTTGTCTCTCCACTGGTTATAACTCCACCTTGCCCTAGCATCCTCTTTCATTTGTATATTTCATACATGGATTTTGCATTAGGAACAATGGTTGCACAAAATAATGAAAAATAAGAATAGTAAATTTACTATATTAGTTGAACGCTTATGAGCTACAAAACAAGATATGCATATGTAGAAAATTTGTGTCTAGCAGTGGTTTTTACCACTAAGAAACTTGGACATTAAATGCTAAGTCACACCACTTATGCCATAACTCATGAAAACCCTTTGCATTACATGATGACTTGCACATACAATAACACTTGTATTACAAAATGGATAATTTTTTTAATAAAATTCAACATCGAATTCATTAGTTAAAAATACCTTAAATATCAAGTAATAGCTTATCAACTTGCAAAAGTTCTTCATCCTAATGATCAACCTTTATTCAATGACCTATCAAATGATTCAGTATTTAATGTCACTAAATAGGAAGAATATGTCATCCTTAAATATGATGTTGACACCACTCTATTCTTTGATGGCTCTAAGTGTGAGAAATAACAAGATGCAGGAGTTATGTTTTACACACCACAAGGGATGCTTATTCATTCATCATTCAAACTTGACTTCCCATGCATAAACAACAATGCAGAATATGAAGCCTTAATTCTAGAACTTTAGGCAATAGTTTCCATGGCCATCAAGCACATTTGAATCTTTGGTGATTCTCAACTCATCGTTTACCAAGTAAAGGGAACTAACCAATGCAAATGCCCAGATTTAAAATTTTATAGATAAGTAGCAATGAACTTCTCACAAATTTTTTAGTACAAGATTGATAACCTACCTTATTTAACTAATTTATTTGTAGATACAATGGCCTCTATTAGTTCATTAATTTAGAAGAATCCCATTGGATAGGTCACACCATTTATCATCACAATATTATCCCAATATGTAATTTCATGAGTAGATTCTAAATATGTAAGATAAGTTCTTTTCATTCAAGCACAGTCATATAAACCATGGCTTGATAAGGTTAAGGATTTTCTCAAGTTTGAAACTCTCCCTATATATTTATCGTAGGCTACCAAATGCACTTTCAAATATAAGGTAGTTAGTTGCACTCTTTTGGGATATGTGCTATATGAACATTGTTATAATGGGATTCTACTTCATTATCTAGAACCCGTAGAGGCATAGTGGGCCATATCCAAGGATCATGATGGTACTTGTGGTGATCATTTTAGTAGGATTTCCATTGTAAAGAGTATTTTATGCTAGGGTTATTATTGGCCCACCATGGAAAGTGATTGTTGGAAATATGTTAAGAAGTGTTAAAAATACCAACACCATGTCAATTTAACCCATGTGCCATCATAGGCCTTACAACCAATTCAATTCTTGTTGCTCTCTTCGTAATGGACCCTCGACTTGATTAGTAAAATCTAACCTCCCTCCTCAAGATAATATGCATTCATCATCACTACCACTAAGTACTTTACAAAATGGGTTGACGTAAATCCTATAACCAATATGATAGGACCTCGACTTGTGGATTTCACTTTAGCACATTATCTGTTATTTTGGTATCCCATCGAATATTATTTATAATAATGGTAATTATTTTAAGAATAAGGATGTTCAAGCGCTTTGCAAAAAATATCTCATTCAACATAGTTTCTTGACTCCTTACTACCCACAAACAAATGGACAAGCTGAGACCACAAATAAGACATTGATAGCCATTCTGAAGAAACTCCTCAAAGATAACCATAAATATTGGCATCTTTAAATCCCCTTGGCATTATGGGCTTATCGAATAAGCATTATTATGCCTACATGGGAAACTCTTTTTTGTTTTTTCTATGGGGCCATACCAACCATATAATAATTTATCCCCAAATATATATTCCTAGGTATCCTATCACGAAGTGATTATGCCTATTGAGATTGAGATCCCCTCAATATGCATATATTTACAATAATTCATGGATGTCAATGCTACCTAAAAAGAACATCTTGATACATTTATGCTCCTTGATGAAATATGAATAAATGCCTTGGAGCATCTACAGGTATACCAAGAATGTATCAAGCTTTATTACAATGTAAATTTTTATTCACGTGAATCCCAAGTAGCAGATCTCGTCCTTAAAGAGAATCAAAAAAATACCAATGTCTTTTTGCACCTTTGTGATAAATTTATGACTAGTTGACTTGGTGCACTAATTATTAAATAGAAATTGGGACTTAGAACATATAATTTAGGACCTCATCCTAACACTTGATGTAATAGTCCTTGTAGAACATGGATAGTACCCATGTTAATATTTTGTAATGTTTTATTATTGTTTTTGATTAATAAGTGCCTATGCCAAATGGAACCCTTCTAAGTAACCATTTTTCAAGAATGTAATTGGATGTAGGTAGGAGATTCTATCCTGGGTGGCATTTTGCATGTAATCCAACCTTGGGAGTTAGATGCTAGAGAAATTCCTTAAATCTACGAGAGGTAATATTGCACACATATTTTTGCATAATTGAATGACATATTGAAGGAGGTTATCCCCTCGAAGAGGCTTGCAATTTAGTGCTGTGAGATTGTTTTTTCTGTAATTTACTTTTGTATTGTGCATTTTATTTTCAAGTGTTTTGTGAGCATGTGTGTTTATTTTCAAGTATTTGTGTGAGAGTTTTATTTTTAACAGTAGGTTCATAACATATAAGCTTTCCAATATCAAGGGAATAGAATATCCTAAACCATTAAACATCATTTACTTGAGATATTTCTACACTTGATGTGAAATATATATATATATACATGGAAAAAAAAAGAAAAAACATAATAATGTGCATCCATTTGTATAAATTGGTTGCATTCATAATCATATATATTCCACTTTAATATTCTTGTACATTGTATTTACACATTCCT
Source organism: Wollemia nobilis (assembly GCA_028583015.1). NCBI lineage: Eukaryota > Viridiplantae > Streptophyta > Pinopsida > Araucariales > Araucariaceae > Wollemia > Wollemia nobilis. The sequence goes on along the minus strand of JAQPPZ010016436.1, from coordinate 11,487,312 downwards.
GCCATCTGCATTTATACACTTCATCCATCGTATTGGTTATCATTCAGTTAGTTTAGATGATTTTCATTCTGTCAAGTCTTGTTACCTTAATTAGGGGTACCTTCATGTTAGTATTGGTCTCATTTGGTAATTTATAAACATGCTTAAAAAAAACAATCCCATCCTTATTATCTTTACATTTCCTTTTTGCATGCCATTTCATTTTTTTTGTTGTCTTTGGTCTAAGGAATCTCTAGGTGTTTTTAGTCACTCAGCCACTCCTAGTGTTTTATATAACCTCCATTGAACATTAAATAGTCCTTAGATGCTAAAAATTATTCCTAGTTAAATAAAGTTTACTTTTGGAACATTCACATCTATCAGACATTAATCACATTGTGATACATTAGAATGATGAACTCATGTGTGGCTATCACCATAAAGTGAACGGTATCCTTGTTAGAATTAAAGTGCACTATGCCTTCACCTTGAAACTTGTCAGTTTTACTTGACATTTGTCATGTTATCAAATAGACCTTATGCCTATATATGTAATCCATTTGTATCAATACATATCTCATCTATTTTTTTTCTCCTAACATTTGGTATCAGAGCTCCAGGCGTTCTCCTGCCTTTGTGAGCTTGAGGGGGGTTTCCCTCATGGAAATCCCCCCCTCATTATTTCCCCTCATTTTTTCTCCCATTTTTCTTTCAAGCTAGGGAGTATGCTCTCCATCCATGTGATGGATCAGAAACTAGAAGCTTTGAAAAAATAATGGCTGTCCATATTTTGGAGTGAGATTTTTGTGGGAGGTTAATTCTTTTTTTTTAGGTATTTGACCGTAGAAGTAATTTCTCCATGGAGAAATGAAAAACGGGATATAATTTTTTTTTTGTTGCAGATCCAGTTGGCTTTGTGGGAAGGCACGTTCTTGTTGATGAATTGCACTTTAAAATCTTGTAGAAGTGAAGAAATGTGAGATGCCCTTATCCCTACCTCAAGCTGAAATTTGGCACACATGTGGTTGTTGAGCACCGTCGTTCCAATCATAATATTCAGATCTACAGATAGTAATCCATTGGTGGTGATAGCATGAGATTCCGGAAGAAAAACAGTATTAAGATGTAATGAAAAGCAACCAAACATATGTAATCGAATCAACCAAACATAAAGGAGAAAAGCAGGAGCACAACCCTTTTATATTAATTCCATTCGGTTACAATACATCTCCTCCCTTTTTAGGGGCTAGGAGTGCTAATCTGTCTTGGTTACAGTCATGATCGATACTTCTTCTATCCGCATGCCCACATTTGAATCAGGCGGGCCAAAGTGTTGCCGTCGTTTATGCCTGATGGATCCTTACTTGCTGCTGTTCTTCCTGCATTCAAGAAAACAATAAACTGTTTAGTAGCACCTGCAGCAAGAGGTCAAAATGTTTGTCTTTAGGAAGCAATGAAAAATGCATGCAAACGATTGATTAAATGCGTGAATAAAATAACTCTACGTAACCTGCAATTTTTACGTAAAACAGAAACTTTACTTAGAAGGCCGCTGCCATTAAAACAGCAGGCCGATTTGCATTCATATGAGACGTTGCTACCTGCAAGTTAATGAGATATCAAAAACCACGAGAGCATAATAATATTCGATATATGTATTGAACACACAATGCAGAACGAACACTAATGCAGGATACATGCAGCGTAATACAAAATATATTCTATCGTAAAGCGTGAGTTGCTTCAACAGCATAACGCGTAATGCAGAATAGACAGATAATAATCGAATAGACTAAACTGAAACTAACGAAAAGGTGCAGGGTGCCCAAGCGGGCCGCCCCGTTAAAACTTGATTTCGGCACCAATCCACTAAGGAAGGGCCCAAAATATTTTAGGTTGAATTGTCATCGAATGGATGGAATATTATGATCCAATGTCGGGTATTAATCGGATGTTTGGTTTTTGCAGCACTTCGTTGCGTTAAGAAAATGCTTGGTAACCTCCTTCTGAGCGGGAAAGTCCACCGTTTTATAGACCCACGGGGTCTCTTTTAAAAATGGCACGCAGGGATGCCACATGGCGGTCATGCCTTCTCAACAGGGAGTAGACTCCGCCTTGACTAGGGCCTATGTGACTGCAGTCTGCTAACTGCCAATCTGCCCACCTACGCGCGCATGCACAGCAGGCGGCCATAAATGACTGTCTTCGGCTGCCACTTGTCTTACGTCGGCCTTGAATCGCTTTAATGCTGCCTCTGATTGGCGGAATGCCTACCCTCGAATGTTGGAATGTCGCCTTGATGTCTGCTTTTGAATGCTGAAGTCCGCCTTTGAATGATTTAATGTCCGTCTTTAAGCGCCGAAGTGTCACGATATCGCGACGTCGCGATATCGCGACACTTCAGCCAAGGCTCTGCCTTGGGCCCCGAAGTGTCGCGATATCGCGATGTCGTGATATCGTGACACTTCGGGCAAGGTTCCCCTTTGGGCCCCGAAGTGTCGCGATATCGCGACACTTCGGGCAAGGTTCCCCTTTGGGCCCCGAAATGTCGCGATATCGCAACGTCGCGATATCGCGACACTTCGGGCAAGGTTCCCCTTTGGGCCTCGAAATGTCACGATATCGTGACGTCGCAATATCGCGACACTTCGGGCAAGGTTCCCCTTTGCTAGGTTTGCTTTAAAGTTTTGAAGTTTGCTTTATCTTAAAGGCTTGAAGTTTGTTTTAGCTTAAAGGCTTGTTAAAACGACCAACTTTGCCCTGCTCACTTTTCGACCTTCTAAACTATTGTGTGAGTGGCTAGGACCAATGTTTGACCTCTGAGGGCTGCCCTGAAAGCTATGTGTGTCAATGCGATCAGTGTTTGTAGTCACTTAATCGGATTGGTGTTGTTTTGGTGTCTACGGTGGTGTCTTGGTGGGTCTTAAGTGCCCACATGGAGGAGATCAGGTGCAACAGATTGTCTTAGCCTATGTCATTGATGCAGTGGAGAATCGAGTTCATAGGCTCCCAGAAAAATAATTTCAAAATGCAGCGTCTTTGTCAGTGAAAAATCGCAACGGATCTGAGTGATCATGGAGAACTGATATTCTTTTAGCAACGCCACTGTGATATGATGTTGTATTCCAGATCAGTGAAAAACCACCCATTATGAAGATGTTCTCACTATGTGGTGATCAAAAATACATGCTTCATTGGAAATATGGACTCCTAATAGGATTGTAACCGAAGGCCTTGGTTCTGTCATGGAGGAATTCATCCAGTGCTGAAGCTGTGAGGAGGATGATGAATTTGATGATGAAAATAAATAAAAATTTGCTTGCAAGTCAAAACCCCATTGAGCTGGTCTTCTCGAGGTAGCAGATGGACATGACTATTGAATGAGAGGACCTATAGTTTCACATTTGTTACAGATGATTTGTTGCAGTGAGGTGGACAATTCATGGTTGATTGACAAGTAGCCCCTCATGCCACATGTACGAAGAGTGGTTGTGCACTGCAGATCATGGCCAGGAAAATCAATTAGCCAACGATAAAAACACTGGAGCACCACTGGTGAAAGAAAGTAGACTGGCCCACCATTCATAGCATATAGGATCACAAAGAGATTGTGGTAAAATTAGAGTGGATCATCATTTTCACTGATAGATATGGCATGACGTCTCATTCAAAGGAGGGATTCCTGCAATATTTTTTTTTCATATTATTGTGTTTTACCAGAACTCAATTTTCTATTTTGATGAGGTCCCCAGAATTTCTTGTGGATGTCGATGGTGGTTTTATTTAAAGAATTGAATTTTATAGTGGCGAATGGGCTCCTATTGAAGACATCACACGCAGGCTTGACATCACAAATGGTGGCGACGAGAGTCCATCATGTCAAGAGTGATGACATGTTTAGCCGATTTAATGGTAATAAGTTTTGATGAGATTGGCAACCATAGCCCGATTTTTCTCTGGATCCACCTATGTCGAACCATGGCATAAACCGATCGAAAGCATGACTAATTAGCCTGAGGTTTGCATCCACAACTAGTTTTTGCCATAATGGAGAAAATGCAAAATAATAATATGCCGCTACCAGTGATCGAGAAATTGCCTATGTTTTTAGCGCTAGTTGTGGAGTGCAATGGTGATCCCCATTTTTTTTTAAGATCTGTCGGTGAACCGATGTTTCCTTGGGATTATATTAGAATTTATTTCTTAATAGGGCCAAAAAGTTAACCTAGTCCTATGATCCACTTCAGTGGATGCGACGATAAGCCTACCTGCATTCAGATTACTATTTTTTTAATGCTATGTTCACTCATGATTCAACCGGATGGGAGTGGATTGGCCCGTTGCCATATGATGTTTGTTTTTTTTATTATTGGCTTTAGAACTTGTTGTGGATATCAACTCGATCACTCTGATGAAGATACACCGAGCACTTGAGTGGGAGCTCTGTAGGATGTTGCAGGAATGTACCAAAGAATTGTGATCATAGGTTTCTGTTTCATTGATGTTATTTTTATGCTAATTTTCCCACCTGAGAGCGATGTCACAATTAAGAGATGTTGTCTATTTACTGCCTAGATAGGCATGCTATTGTTTTTTCACATGTTGAAGGCCCCATTCAGACACAAGTATAGGGGTATTTATAGTCGTTGGAAACATTTTTCCATGACAGACACAATGGTGGTGTCATATTGTAATTTTGAGGATGTTTCATTTGAGTTTTTAAGCCTCAAATTTTTCTACCTTGGAGTGCACTCTCGGTTGAACCCGCCACTCCCAAGGCACTTGTAAGTGAACCTAGTATCTAGTATTCTCCTCTTTCTACTTGGCATATGTAGCAGCTGGTTACCCATGCATTCCAATAAGATGAGATGAGTACCATAAGGACACTTATTTTGGGTAAAACAAGCATATACATCGTAGAATCTATCCGAGGTTTTTCTGGATCTACTTCTGAAGACAACAGATGAAGACACTTCATAAGATTCACTTATTATCTTCTTTTTCTCCTCCATATTTGGATCTATGGCTCATTTTATTGTACTGAGTCCATTTTCTGTAGAGATTGACACTCTTAAATGGCTTGTTTTTCATTTGTATTAAGGTGCATTTTTTGGTATAAATCGACACCTTCTACATTGAGTTTCACCATGAGGTGGGATGATATTCATGGTGAACCTAGTTAGGGACTTATGAGAGGCAACATCCTCTGAGGATGACCTGTAGAGGCAACAAACCTAGGAGTGGTTGACCTTGAGGCACCCATGATGACCCTGAGGCACTTAGATGGCTGACCCAGAGGCAATAGACCCGAGGAAGTGGCTGACCCTATGGCAACAGACCGAGATGTATACATTGTTGATCTAGCATTTTTTCATAGTTGGAGATACAAGCTCATAGAGCACGAGCCTAGACCAAATCACAATAAAGAAGGATGATAGAATTTTTTTAGAGAATTCAACATTAAGGGGGAATGTTACCTAATGTTGACTTGTTTTTTTCTTTAGTTAGGATAGTGTACTTTAAGGGGGAATGTTAGAATTAAAGTGCACTATGCCTTCACCTTGACACTTGTCAGTTTTACTTGACATTTTTCATGTTATCAAATAGGCCTTATGCCTATATATGTAATCCATTTGTATCAATACATATCACATCTATTTTTTTCTCCTAACAATCCTATCATGCATATAATATGAACCTATAGATAAAAAGAAAAAAAACATAAGAAAGTATAAATATAGAGAAGCAAGAAAAATTTAGATCATTGGTACTCATTCATAATAGATCCATGGGATTTTAGATGTCTTCATCAAGACTATATACACATGGATAGCAATGGAGCAACATCGAAGGATTGTGGAGCTATTTCCACTAGGGCTATAGATGCTCATTGCTAGTGGAGTATGCCCTCCCTATGTTGACATGTATGTCACATTAGCAACCTTATTTTATATTGATCAATGTATGCTTGCAGATGAGCTAGCTTATTTATATATGTTACAATTGATTAGTCCACACTTTCTCACAATTGGAAATGAATATTCGTTAGACACACAGTTGGTCCTTGAGAGACTTAACTCCACTAGGACACCCTTAGTATCTTATGGATTTGTGATATTATTAGATGGGTTTTTTTTAAGGTCACTAATATGTTTGAGTATTTGGAAAACAACTCTAGATTATTTATTCTTAACATGAACAAATTGATAAGGGAGCTCAAATTTCATACCACTATTGCATTGCCTCACACATATCGTACATTTCATTTCATTTTCCAACATATAGTAAAACCATTATTACTATGTTGGTGTCCTTGATTAAACAATTCAAACTAAGTTTACTAATGAATATTCCATAACTTTATTGAATGATAATCAATTAAGAATCAACATTCATTCATCCAATATATGCTAATCTATGTCAATCATTATCATCTAATATGTATTTCATCTACATTCTACTCATTCCATCACATGTTCAACCATGAGATTTTAAGGTAGCACCCTTTGCCTTGTCATCATCCATAATCTATTATGAGGTTTTAAGGTCACACCCTTTGCCTCGCTCTATCAAAATTCAAAAAGAGATTCAAAGAAACTCATCCCTTTGGTTAATTTAAATTCAAAAGACTTTAAAGGAACCAAACTCCTTTGGACACTTTCAATGCAAAAAGCTCCAAAGGAACCAAACCCCTTTGGTCACTTTCAGTTCAAAAGGCTCCATAGGCACCAAACCCCTATGGTCAACATCTAGGATAACTTTTTATTTCCTATACTATCTTAGGATTTACTCTTTTGTTTTAGATCGTCTAGCCTAGATTCTCAAGTGAACCTTGTACCTAGTAATCTACTCTAGCCACCAATTAGTTATAGCAACTAGTTATCCATGCAATCCGATATAATGGGTAGGTCACCATAAGGATTATTGTTCAAAATTAAAACAATTTGTCACAATTTCTCCATCTATTCATGTTATATTCCACTTTTTGCTCATCTCATCTCCAACCTATCATGGCCCATTCCACGAAAGTTTTCAATTGTATCTCAAATCAAAGTTCAATATTCAATCACCAAATTTTGGATTAACATGTGTGATTTGGGAGCCACATGTTTCCAAGAAACATTTACCAAAGGTTATCATCAAAAATAGTTCTACCAGGTTGCAAAAGTATAGCATATTATAAGATTCACAATTGGTATGCACCATGCCACTTCCAATATAGGTTTACATGTGATAAATATAATCAGGGTGGTAAAACCAGCTCCACCTCTAAGAAGAATCATACACATTCCCTCATTCATTGGTCCATCGACCACATCACAAGTTCTCATCATTTTTTCCAAAGGCAAAAATTTTAATGACACATACCCACTCCAAACTTGGAGCAATTAACATTGATCTTGATTTGTAATATTTGCATCCATAAAATCATGCTTCTCCACCATCCACATCGATCAGTTGGCTTACGGGTTTCATTTATTTCACCTTCCACCCATTAATCACTTGAGGTAGAAATCCAAAAACTAAATTTGTGTTGTTAATTAAATTCTCATATTTGGAAAACAAAGTTAAATCCCCCACCCAATAAACCATGTATCTCTTATTTTTGCATTGCATGGTGTTTTACACAATTCAATACAAAAAGGGACATATATAGACACCAAACCCTAGTCATTTAAGGGGTGAATAGTAATCCTAAGTTTTATACTTAGTGTTATTTAGTGAGCATATTATTTCATTTTCTAGATTTAATTAAATTTACACAATGCGATGCAAAAATGGACATCTATAGACACCAAACCGTAGTCATTTAAGGGATCAATAATAATCCTAAGGTTTGTACTTAGTGTTATTCAGTGAGCATATTATTCAATTTTCTATATTTAATTAAATCTAGATAAATTATCCTAGGATGCTCTCCCCTTTGCCATGTGTCCTAACTACCACTACCCCTCCCCTTGTTACATATCCTAAATCTCATCAATGCACTCCTTACAACCTCTCCTCCTAAGTGAGATACCTTAAGTGCCCTACTCTAAATACCCCTACCATTTGTTTCCCCAAATTTCCACTTGGCTACCCTAGCCTATCATCTATACTCAGACTCTTCACCTCCTATAATCCTACAAATATCCCAACATTCCATTCACCAAAGGAAGAGAAAATATATTGTCATGCTTCTGGATTTGTGCCAAAAATATCACATCTCAATTGAGATCCAAGTCACACAACCTGAGGATCGATCCTACCAATCCCAATTGCCCTTTTTCTTCCAATTAGCCCCAAACATATCTTCCTACATTTTTCCAATCCCAAACATAGTCCCATGCATTTGATTAGTCCTAAACGTAGCTCCTACATTTGCACAGACACCCAAATACAACACTTCATGTTTGCTCATCCCCAAATATTGAACTATATGTTTGCATAGTCTCAGGTGACTATATTTAGATCCATATCAATGGAGGTAATACAATAAGGTATATTTTCATTATTTTGGATTTTGCACATCTTTCAAATTTTTGAAATTTCATTTCAAAGGCTTTATCGCTTATCTTCATATTGATATGGGTATTACATAATGAAGTCCCCACATGTGCTACTAATCCCTTTTATTCGTAGAAATTGTGTGTAGGTAACAATATTTTATAGGCCCACCCAAACTCCTTTGATTGCAACATGAAGACATCGACACTCACCTTCATTTTATCTACAGAAAAGGGATTTCTACCATTTATATTGTACTCAAAATAAGCATTCTTTGTAATCATACCCTACACATTGAAGCATTTCATACATATATAATAAGATGGCCTACATTGTTATTTGATCCAATACATTTTATTGTGCACTTTCTTGTTTTATCATCTTCCTTGTTAGAGTGTTGTTTTTATTGCTACAAGTATGGAGATAACAAAGTGTTATTTTCATTGTTAATAATATTAATAATTGGTGGTTTGGATATGAAATTTTGGATAATCTACTCACCAATACCTATATTGGTGATATGAACCATGAATTGCGTAAGTGGAGTTGTGGATGTAGTGGAGGTAGAGGTGGAGGCCTCAAGAGTGGCTTGTTACTCATATGGGGGAAATGTTATATGTTTCAAGGGTGCATTATGGAAATCCAAAACCATCTATGAGATAACAGATGATGAAGGTGGATCCTATTGAGTATGGCACATAACGACTTGGATATCAATATGATATTGGAAGATAATGAATGTAGAAAAAATAGAGTAGTATATGATTAGGGTTGATTAAAGGTTGTGGATGTTGATGAGGGGTTAGACATAATGTCAAGGGAACACATCTCATGTCTTTGATCCAAGGGTATTGAAAGAGTATGTTATATTGCATTGCACCCTCTAGGAGATAAAATACTGTATAGATTATTTTGACCCAAACCCACATAGGTAAAACAACCATTCCCAATGTAAAACATAAGGTATCATTAAATTCTTGTAAGATAATGTGGAGGAACTGATATGAGAAGGTGATAGGTTGAGATTTTGTAAGATAGTGGATGTGATAATGTTGATTTATGAACTTGTGTCAACTAGAACTAATTTAAAATGCTTTTGATCAATATGAGCTATTATGTGTAGTAGACGATCGGGTAAATTTTCTTGCATGGTTTTTATTTCAAAATCATAGAATGTTATAGAAGGTCCCATGCATGTTTTAATGTTCCCCATAATATTCACAAAGGCATTAGGATCTTGAGTCTAAACATCAATGGATTTTATAATCTCCATCAATGCCTAATGATGTGGAGGGTATTGTTGTATTAGCTCATAGATTGATAATTTGGTGGAGGGTAATTTTAAGCTATGCATTAATCAACTCCTCAGTATGATTATTGATCTTGAAGGAGGATTTGGAAGATAGATTTGAGGGGTTGGATTGCTTTGAATAGGTTGAGATGGTACAATAGGATATGGTGTGGTTGGAGTGTGTTTAGTGTGCATTGGTATGTTTGGGTTGTTTTATTATTGTGATCAATTCACTCCTCTCTAACCTTGGGTGACTATGTGAATAGCACCTACAAAACCTTGGTATGTTGGAACATTGTTGATATGATTGACTTGGTTTGGGGTAACTCTAGAAGTTGATGCCCTAGGTGTTGGTAGTGTTACCTCACATTGAGGTACAGGTGTTTGGTAAATCTTAGGGTTTTGATTTGGTGGTGCTAAAGGATTATCAACCTTAATAGTTCCATTGTCGATGAAATATTATACAATATCATTGAAGTGATAACAATCATTGATATCATGGCCCTTTTAAAAATGAGAGGTGAAATTGGTACTCTTTGTAATCCCTACCATGAGGTTTATTAGGATCTTCAATTTTGATTTATGGTAGGAAAATTAGTTGTATCTTGTACAACCTTTGGAATATGGTGGAGAGTGGTTTAAGAAGTGTAGTGCAATTACAGGGTGGTTTGTTGTACTGTTGATGTGGTCAATTATTTGATGTGACAATAGGATTTTGTAGTTGCATCACGAGTGGTACTACTTGGTACCCTTGTTGTTGATGTGGTTGTTGAGTCATGTGTTGTTTATGTTGGACTTGAGTTTGTTTATTTAGAGTTTGAGGTGCACTCAAGACCACCTGATTTACCTGGTTAGATTTATATTAGTCATGGTTATTACCCTAGAGTTTTTGCCTTACCATTATTTCTTTTTAAGTTTGATTTCACCCTCTTGGATTTTGATTTCTTAAATGGCTCTAGCTTGAGCAAGGGATTCTTTGAATGTTTGATATTACTAAAGTTTTAATGACAAGAAGATTGTCTATTGTCTTAGAATAACTTCTTATGAAAATTCGGGTAAGTTTTGCCATGGAGATGATGAATGGAAATTTTGTCATAACTATCCTCCAGTAGTTTCTATAATCATAGACCGATTCATATTCAAATTGTCGTAGGTTAAACAACGATCAAGGTAGTATTTTTTCTAATGTTACTAGAGATAGACTCTAGAAATACAAGTGTTAGCAGTTAGTGGTGGATTCAAGATAAGCTTATTGACCATATATTTATAAAACATCCCCCACTATAAAATTCTTTCAAACAATATATATTGTCTATGATATCATATGATGCATAACACATCAAAATCTTTGTGCTACTTTTATTTACTAACTATACTCTAGAATTCCTAAAGTTTCATAATAATTTATCATTTCTAACTACCTTAGAATAATTATTGCTTCTTTGGGACTTATATTTTATACAAGTCATATTCTATAATATTATGTTTGTTAGTTTATGTTATTTTATCTAAATATAGAGGTATGTATTCATTAAGTCAAGTTTTTATTTTTTCATTGAAGGTAGAGAGGTCTTTAGAGGTTATTTTATATTTTGTATTTATTTTGATGATGTTATAGAGGCCTTTAAAAACCACCTCGATGTCAAAAATAAAATATTTCAAATTGATTCTAATTTCTATTATGTTAGGCAAATAACCTTCAATGAAAGGAGAAATATTAATACTATTTAATGAAATTTCATAATCCTTTAACTCATAAGATCATAATAAAATTTTCTATACAATCATTATAATAAATGAATGACTATTTTATTATTTTATATACTATTTTCTAATGAAATAAGTGGATGAGATTAGGTTTTTATTGGCAAGTGGGTTGATGTTAGTTGGAATTTGATGATGTGTGATGTTTTGTTGGTATTGATGGTAAGGTGGGGGTTTTTGGTGAGGATATGGAGGAATTATGGTATGTTGTGTCAATGCAACAACATATGCATTTTGAAGTGGTGGTGTAGGTATGGTGATGGTGGGTGGATGCAATGCCCATGATAGATCTTTCCTGAAGAAGGCATTTTATGTCGATGTTGGGGGTGGTTAAAATATACTACTTGTGATTGGTTTTGTGAGATGGAGTAGACATCTTGTTTAATACTACCAATAAGCATCTATTACAAATGTTTTAAATCTTGTTGTATGGTTATTACTTATGTAAGTGGGATATTTGAATGAGGTACTAAAGATTTAGCATTTTGTGTAGTGGTAACATTGATGGATGTTGATGGAGGATATATGGTGAAGGGGATTGCAATCGAGCAAGGGGTGATATGTTGCATATGATTTATAGGAGGTAATAAGTCAGTGGGAATAAATTATGGAATTTGTGAAGCAATGTTGATATGTACTTCATAAAGTGGATTGGAGAAAATTATGGTGTGGGTAGATGGTATGGAGAGCTGTTGGTTGCTGAAATATGGATGGTGTTGATCCATGTTCATGGATGTGGATTCAAATAGGTGGTTAATTATAGGGTTGATGGTGTGTTAAGGATGTGAATATGCAAGTTTTTTATGGAGCATGGGAATGGAGTAATATGGGATGTTAAGAGGGGGTAGATATGGAAAAACTAGATTCAAATAAGCTCTGATGGAATAAGTATCCAAGTGCAAGTTGCATGGGTTATAAGGTTTTGACATATTGATACGATAGGGGCCTCAAGAATTGTATTATGGGTGGTTTTTTGCATGATATCCAAATCATACCTTTCCTATTGCTCTTTATATTAAGGGGGTATGTGATGGTAAGGTCCATTGGATAGGTCCACACAAATGGCTTCTGATGTACCCCATTACACAGTTGTAGGAGTGGTTGAAGCATGGGAAATCTGGGTTTAATACTCTATGGATGAAGGTTTTTAGCTTCAAGTATTTTCTAGAGCTTTAACTTGATGTTGGTTCAATACCATAAGCTAGAGTCTAGTGATGGAATGATGGATGTGTAGGTTATGTGTGCAGTGAGTGTGATGAATATGAAACCTATACTATAAACAAACACATAATCACACAAATAAGCAATCATTGTTCTCTTTATTTGTTTTAAAATCCTATTTTTGTTTTGTTTTGTTTTATTTTTTGAAGTTTTGAAGTTTTTTTTTTAGCTGTGATTTAGTTTTGGTGTGTTTGATGTTCCCTAGACCTAAGAACTGTGAGTGGTAGGTGGCAAAGCAAAATATAGAAAGGTGTATCCGTACCCACCCTTCTATTGAAGGATGAGTCACGAACGACTGATGAAGCTTCCTAGATGTAGGATTGGAAATGGGTGTATCCTAAATGGACCAAAATTACCTCTCAAAATAGGTCACACTATCTAAGTCCTTCTATCGGTCTACCCAAACTTTTACTTCACCCTCTACTGGGCTTGGACAATAGCGATAACTACGATCCACTGCTTATTTAGCCCTATGGTTAAAGGACACCTACCCTAATGATTATCCAAAGCTAATCTCAAGAGAAATTAGCCTCTTGGTGATGAAGTCCAAGAGACTATCAAACTGATTATGGTTCTCCTTGTACTTATATGATATATATATGTTGAAGTGAAATTTTTTTGTAGTGCATGTGTGTGGAGGTTTTGGTTTTATTTTTTTTGTGTTTTTGCAAATCTAAAAAATGAATGCAGCCTAATCCTATCAAAATGTGACTAGGATGCACTTTTACCTAAAATACCTATTTGTGCAATTAAGGACACAAACACACAACATGACACAAAAAAAATAAAATATGATAACCTATGCTAGGGTACACAAACCTATCAAATGCAACCTATCTTAGCATGCACTTCAGCTTTATTTTCTACAAAATACAATTTCTTAACCTACACTTTGAAGAGAAGATTTTCCAACCACACAAAAATAGAGACATGCAAGTATTTTCCATAATAGCAATTTAAAATGGGAAAAATCCTAGAGCACTCACCTATAATCCTTAATATTAGCTTTTAATTGATTAGGGTATGTCAAGCACCACCTGATGTGTTTGTGATCTATAAAATATGGTCTATTGTGTTTGGGGTCTATCAAATGCAGTGTGCTACATTTAGATTCTATTTGTTAGTTTTTGATGAATGAATACTCAAAATAATATTTTCTCAATATCAATAATATAATTGCAATATGAAATATATAATAATGATGATCAATCAAGCATATAAACTTAGAATCTACTATATAATAACTCAAATAATGCTAATGCCAAATACTCAAAAATACTAAAAAATATTTATTGAATGAAGATATCAAAATACATCATATAACATCACCTTCCATTGCTTACATGGGTGACTCTTTCTCCTTCACCATATCACTTTTACGTCAATACATCCATATATATGGAATGGAATGTGACTCTTCATAATGAGGTTTCTTGGGCCTCACTTTTCCTATGACTCTTCATCTTCCTACTCTATTGACACATACACATAGGGATAACTATGCACATTTACATTACCAAAATATCATTGCACACTTTTGCATTACATTGCATAAATTAAATCCTAATCTAAGACTCTTTTTCTAATATATATATGTACCCATGATGGTACATTGGCATGTACCACATAATGTAATATATTCCAACACCCCCTATATTACATTATTTGGTTATTACATACTCTAGTGTTCAATATGGTCTTCATCTTCTTTCTTGAGCTTGTGTTCTTCATATTGTAGGTACTCTTCATTTTGTATAGGTTCAACTTCTTCTTCATGTAGAATCTTGGATTATGTTGTGTTGTCATTTTATCCTTTTAGAGACTTATGTTTTTCCTTTTGTTCTTCATATTACGAGTCTTCATTTTCTCTTGGTTCCTTGTATTTGTCTTTGAGTTCTACTTGGGCTTCTTGATGTAGTCAATCATGAGATATCCTTGTTGAGCTAGAGTTCCAATTACATATTTATTCCATCTTTACTTTTCTTTATCTTTGTGTAGTCTTCTTTCCTATTCTTCAATCTTGTACTTGTTGTTATCAAAATATTTAAAAATAATTCTTTGAAACAAGGATTGTAACCTGAATGTTAGAATTATTTTAAAAGTCATGTAATACTCCTTTTTGTAATGACAAAAGGAATATGGGTGAGATAATTTCCTACAATATATGCAAGGATGTAAGTCCCAACAATCATCTTTTTCATGGCCTTCCTTGTTATAGTAAGTATATTTCAAATTTTTGTATTGTTTTGAATACCTTGACTCCATTTGTTTTCTTGATAAACTAATACAACTATGAATGGATGGTTGAAGCAATTTTACTTTTGCTTCTTTCATAGACTTGTAGAAGAAGTTCTTGTTCTACATATATTCTTGGAATTTGAAAACTTTCATTGTGACTATCTTTTATCATATTGTTAGGGTATGTCTCTAAAGTATTTCTTTTCATTGGACTAATTTGTGATTCTTCACGAATATTTTTCCTTCTATCCACATGTTTCATTTTGCTATTATTCTTAGAATCAAGTAGATATTTAATCCAAGTTCATTTATTGAACCCTCTGTATTTAATAAAGTTTTCCATCATTACAATTTTAATCCTTTGAGGTAGACTTCCTTATGACTCCCTAGTCTTAATATAGTTCTTTCAATTCTATGTTTTTATAGAACACCTTTTAGCTTCCAAATGTTTGGAAAGCAATGCAATTTTAATATCATCTCTATCAATCAATGTGTGCAATTTCAATCCTTTACAAATATTCAAATCTCTAATAAATTTGAACTTAGATATTAATCTTATTAGATGCTATATATTTTTGTAGAACTCCTTTTATATCCAAAATTTATGAATAAAATATTTTACTCTAAATTTCATAAACTAATTTGAAGTAGGATTCCTTATTCCTCTAACTCTAGAAATTTAGAAAATAATATTTGCAATATTTTGTAATCCTAATTTGATGTTGTATGCCTTATTTCTTCAACCTTAGAAATTTTGCAAATATCCACTTTGTTTTGTAAATCTAAATATGTAATTTTACAAAACTCAAATATAATACTTCAAATCCCAAAAATCTCTTCAAAATATGATAAAAGGCTTCAAAAATATTATTCTGATTTTTATAAGGTTTTAAAATACTTATCACTCCACTAGTACCTTTAAATATTTAACATTATAATATATTCTCTTAGTTTCTTATTCCTCCTAATATAAGCCTTTAATATGAAAAATACAATGGTAGGTAATGCCCATTGCAGATGTGAATAAGAACTATTTACTCAAAAAAAAAAATACTATGGTAGGTATTACCTCAAATATTCACGTGCTCCTTCTTGACTTGTTGGGCACTTTTCTTTTTGTGTCAACCTTACATGGAATGCTACGTATGGCATTTGTAAGATGATTTGACTCTTTATTTAATGTTTCTCTTTGAATTTTCTTTGTATGGTGTTGGACTTTACTATATAAGTGCTACTTCGGCTATATGAGTGCTTCTCCTTTATTTTATTGAGTGCCACGTATTGCAAGAATTATAAGATGCTTTGACTCCAGTATTGGTGGCTCCAAAATTTATGAAATAATGAAAAAGACACTTGGCACAATATTACTTGTTATTTTGGAGTTAATAGACCTTTCTTGAGCGGTAGGTGATGATGTAGAGCATTTAATTCTCTTCTTTCCTAGATATTTATGTTATGGCTAATGAGCCAACTTTGACCCTTGTACAAAATGGTAATATTCCCTATTATTTCTTAGGAAAATTGTTACAAACATTTATGCATGCACTTCTTTCTCCAATGTATGAACTTACAAGGCTTTAAAATATATTTTTCCTTTCACTTTTCTCCAAAAAATTCTTATTTATTTGTAACTACATCGTGTGAGGTTTCTTCTCTCCTTGGATGACGTTGGATACAATAACGGATGGTTCCAGCTATAATATGCTCCAATGGTGGCTCTATGGTATTTTATTTGGTAGCTTGATCTATTGATAATCATTTTTTGGTAATGCATCCTATATTTTTCTATCCTTTTTACAATTTGCCTTGCTTTGAGTAGATAAAATGGCAGTGCTACGTAGTATTTATGTAGATTGATATTTTGTAGTTTGTAGTTGATGTCTTCTTTCTCCTTGTCTAGAAAAATCTTGAGCTCTAATGGATCTCTTTATTTAGCACTCTTTTAGTGGTTCTTTATTGCAAATGGGCGAATGCTTATTGTAGAGCTTGCCCCATTATATTATTGTGCTAAATGATACTCAATATGGTGGTGTTTTTCACCACTCCTTTAGTGGTTTTCTTTACCACCTCTGTTTGTACATCTGGTATTTTTAAACACCTAAAATATATATTGAATTTGGATCTCTTCTCTTTCCAAAATCTATTATATGTTGAGGGATGTTATTCCTCACAAACATAGGATAATTTTTCTTTTACATTCACATTAAAAACATCATATATTCACTTATAACTCCTTTAAAAACTCAATCTAATGTTTTTATAATCTTACTAACATTTCTAAAATTGAGGGTAAATCTATCTCACTAATTAATATAAAATGAATCTAATATTTTCTATTTCAAAAATAGCATATATCAAAATCCTTATCACTCCTATTAAACTGTAACTTTTGTTGTTATAATATACAAGATTTATATAAAATCAATGGTGTGAAATGGTATATTTTCTTAGCTTAATGACACCCTAAAAAACTTCCTCTTTTCTAGCTTTAAATGGATCTAAAATTTTATGCTCCAAAAAATCTTAATAGGAACCTTCAAAAACGTTACAATAATAATATATATGACATCAAATTAACACATATTTTTGTAGCTTGTTATCTTGTATTTGTTGCAATTGCACATTTCTTATGTAATGACCCAAAAACTAGTAAAAAAAAGACACAAATAAAAGAAAATAATATTTTTTAAACTAAGGAGAGGAATTTATAAAGCCCTAACAAATCTAGAATGTACCTATTGTTTAAATCCTCTAAGTTTTCCTAAAGAGCTATATCTCTTGAAATAACCTCACACAAGTCCCATATGTGTAGGTGTATCATGGGTTACCACAAATAATCCTATCTATATCATCATACTTGATGAGTTAGACTTACACCTTCAGCCAATCAAAGGTATACATGCATCACCATACCATACACAAACCAATATGTGTAGATTGCTATGAGTATTGCAAGTTAAGCTATCCATATCATCTTCATGATGAGCTATCTTAACTCAGAAGTAATATTCCCTAAAACTTAGCCTTCATCCTCCCTAAGGATCATCAATCCTTGAGGTCCACTATTTTCACCCTAAGGGATCTCAATCCCTTAGGTCACTCTCTAATTTCACCCTAAAACTTATCATTTAAGTTTCAAATGTTTAGCAATAAATCAAGAATAGATCAGATACTAAATCTAACAAAGTACAATTTACAACATACAAAAGACTAGATATTGAGCAACATTCAGAGATAGTAAGCATTAATTAAAAAAAAAGTTAATACAAAAAATTGATAATTCAAGCAGTAGCTAAAAATTACATCTTTCATAAAATAATATTTTTTACATACAAGCAAGCATGGTAAATCTTCCATACTTTTAAAGAACATATTACATCATTTATATCAGGGATATCTCCCTACAATGCTAGTCTATTTGAGCATAGGTAAATCATAGTAAGAGTAAATCAAACCAATTAGTGGCTCCTATATTCCACTTTGGTCCTCCTTGTATTTCCCTTGATCATTTGAGTATAGTAGGGGGTTAGGGCACTCATGGTTCCATGATAGGTATGATTATAAATGCAATTACTATTTACTTTACCAAATTGCAACTATACAATATTAAGTGAAGTATAACTCTTTTACCTCCACTAATTAAAGTCTCATATCTTTAATTAAGTAAAATAAATTGTGCTTCCCTTACTTTCACTAAATAGAGTCCCATACCTCTAAATAATAAAAATAACCAAGTCACATTTACTTTCACTAAATAGAGTCCCATACCTCTAAATAATAAAATTAACCAAATCACATTTACGTTCACTAAATAGAGTCCCATACCTCTAAATAATAAAAATAACCAACTCACATTTACTTTCACTAAATAGAGTCTCATACCTCTAAATAATAAAAATAACAAACTCACATTTATTTTCACTAAATAGAGTCCCATACCTCTAACTAATAAAAATAACCAACTCACATTTACTTTCACTAAATGGATTCCCATACCTCTTAATAATAAAAATAACCAAATCAAATTTACTTTCACTAAATAGAGTCCCATACCTCTAAATAATAAAAATAAGCAAATCACATTTACTTTCACTAAATAGAGTCTCATACCTTTAAATAATAAAAATAGCCAAAGTGCCATTAATTTCACTAAATAGAGTCTCATACCTCTAAATAATAAAAATAACCCAATAAGCATATATTTAATCAACTAGAGTTTCATCTCTAGGTTAATTAGATATAGAACTATTCATTATGTTAATCAATCAAAGTTTCCTTTCCTTTGGTTTGATTAATTAAAGTTTATACCTCTTAATTAAATAGGCAAAACTTATAGCATATATTTAATCATCTGAGGTTTCATTTCTAAGTTAATTAAATATCTAACTATGTTTTACATTACTTAATCCAAAATTACCTTTCTCTATTTTAATTAAGAAAACATGTAAACTTTTATTAACCTAGATAAACCCCTTTTATTGAGATCAAACAAAACCAACTCCTTACATAGGAGTAAATACCACTACAAAAGAGGGGTTTCATATTACAAGGACAATGGATTCACTAGGATGACAAGTATCCCATGACCATATGATTACCTAAACGTAAGAGCGATACCGATGTTCACGTGGTTCCTATGGTGTTACTTCAGTAGTGACCTAGCCTAGCAACCAATCCTAATATGAACTTGATCGAAGAGTGCTAACAGAAAATAGGTTCAAGGTTCATCTCCAAGGTTCACTCTCCACAGAATCAAGTCAAAGATACACATTCCATCTCAGTATATCACCAAGAAATCTAACAAGGGATTATAGTCATTGGGTTCAATGAATCTAGTGATCGAGATGGCTATCACTGCTACACAACAAGTAAGACACAAAGATCCAGATTTGATAATGCAGAGAGCAAGGAATAGTATATGGAAGAAAGAGCTTCCACAACACAGGCTTGGTAAGCACATTCTAGGAGAGTTGACATAGGTAGAGTGGACAGATAGCAAGTCTACACTTTCTACCATATTAGAGGGAAATCATATCCTAAAAACAAAAACCCCCACCCATTTCCTTTGTAATTAAAGGTACAAGAGGTAAATCGATCAACCTACCTTTCCAATGGGTGTGTCTACATCTTTCTCAGATGTTTTATCCACTGCACAATGTATCTTACTAAACATGGTGAGTGGTTCTTCCTCAATATAGTGCAATCTGAAGAGTAAAATCAGCTGTCTTCCTCACATACAATGCCTCTCTCCTCACAACACATTTCGTCCTCTTCCCATACAACATTGTCTCTCAATGCAGACTATCTTTGTGCAATATCATCACTCAACATGGTTTCTCTTAGTAAAATATCATCTCTCAGTGTAGTCTTATCTGGTACATCATCAATGGAATCCCTCTTGGTGCATCATCATCTCTCAATGCAGCCCTTCTTTCTTCACATATTGTTTCATCCCTTCCTCCCATATAGTGTCCAGCCTTCTTAGGTAGTTCATCCTCCTTCTTCATGTCATGCCTCCTTCCCAATGTACCATGGTCTATGTTCTTGAAGTCCTTCCCTTATCTCTACATGCACCTTCTTCCCATGTATCCATCATCCATATTCCATGATAATGTCTCCTTCCATTCCTTACCAGTTCTGACCACCATTACTAGCGTTTCCACCTTCTTGCAACAATCCCATATTTAGAATTTTTAAAATATTCCTCTCGCTTCTCCAAAATATCATCCTTATAGGGTTGAGAATATTCTCTTCTTAGCATATTTTCTTATAAGAATTAAATATCATTTATTAAGAAGTAGATTCAAATTATCTACATAGTTTAGAGTATATTTAGATCCTTTTATCATAATAAAATCCCCTTTATGAATAATGAAATTATATTATCATTTATATTTTTAAAACAAATGGAATTCTATTACCATTTAAAACATCAGAAGTTTATAAATAAAATTCTATCATCATTTGAAATAAAACAAACCTTTATTTATAAATGAAATTCTATTATCATTTAAAATAAAATGTTTTCCTATCCATTACTAACATCAAACTATTCTCTTGAAATTTTCTAAGAAAAGCCAAGGTTGCTTTTAACAAACAACCAAATCATGTATGCTTTTATTTCTCAAACCATCAATGCAGATAATGATGAAGTAAAAGACAGTAAAATATATGCAACAAATAAAGAGGGAATATTTCCATCAACCTAGTCACCTGTATCAACCTCAAGAATTTATGATAGCTGCTAGGCTATCAATATAGGGATCAAGGTGGCTAACGTTTGATGATTATCCCTAACCGAATGCATACCTATATGAAGGTATCCATATATTTTACCTTCGAGTTGCGTTGATAATCATTTCTCCTGATCTTAAGGACTCACATTTTTGGTGGATGATTCTACCTTCTCCACCTACGAGTGTACCTGATCCTACACACTTGGAAATATATTAGTAGTATCATGCTAAATCAACTAAACATCGCATAGTTGGTTCAATTGTTGAAAATAGGTATTACCGCATCATAGGTTAATACATTGTTTCTTTGTGCCAAAAAAATTTCTAGGGAGGGTAATGACACTTTTTCTTTCAGTTGAATCTTCAATTTGCAGCTATATTTGTTGCTTAAAATTATATTTTTTCTTCTTAAAATGTGCTAGCTATTTCAGTAATTTTTAGCTTCAAACACTGCTCTTTTGTTGTTCAATTTTGTAGGAGGAATCCTCCTTATATGCTGCTAAAATATGCTTGAGATTTGCTGTTCAAATATATCTCAAAATTATTTCAATTTTTTTTAAAATGCAGCTCACTTTCCTCTTTCAATGCTGCTTAAAATTGTAGCTTAAATTCCTTCTATTTGCTTCTTACAAAATCTTATTTGGTGTTGTCTTCAAGCCTTCTCTTAGTTGGTTGTTCAAATGTTTTCTAAAGTTTCTCCAAATATTTCTCTAAACTAAATCTTTCTGCTTCTACTTTTTGTTGTCTTTTTAGATTTTCTTTTAGCAACTTTGTGCTTTTATAAATCAGCCTACAAAAATTTATGACTATCTTCAAATATCTCTAAATTGTGACCTCTTCAATATTCTTGATTTATTCTGGATTCTTTATGAATTTTGAATTCAACTCTAACCTCTATCTCTGTCTTCTTTCTCAAGAATCTAAATATCTTGAGTTCTCAAATTTTAACAAACTTCTTATCAAATTATTTTTCCTTTTGGGCTTGTTGTCGTATAGTGAAAATTATCCCAATATCTTTTGGTTAGGTGCTCCTACTTGTAATATTATGCTTTAAATATCTTCAAATAGTCACTAATTTAGCTTTTGCAATAAGGATTTCTCTTACCTTCTTTTCTTTCTTCAAAATATTTCAATCTTCTTTAGACCTCTATTCATGGGTATTCTAATTTTTTAGTCTTCAATTCTCTTAGTAAATGCTTTTAATGAAACCTTACCTTAGTTTCTTCATTTTTACAACTATGGAAAATTCTTCAATGATATCTCTTTCTTGGATCTCTATATTATGCTACTTCTATTTGCATAAGACCTTCTATAGTCCTTCTATCTTCTATCTTCAATATTCAATCTTCCAATAGTAGAAGTTCTTCAATGTGACCTCTTCTTGGATCTCTTTCTTCAATCTGCAATCTTGCAATGAGAACCTTTTCTTGGTTCTTCTCAATATTCAACAAGGTCACCTTCTTGGACCTACTTCAATTTTTACTTTTCTGTAACAAAAAATTTAATAGTACTAATCAAATGTATTCAATGTTCTAGAAGTAATAATCTTCACTAGCTATCTTAAAAACTAGTGGAATCAAATCTATACTGAATCCTAGTCTTCATGGGTTTTCCTTTCAATCCTATGAAAATATTCTAGTCAAATAATATAGAATCATTTTTTATCAACCTTATCAACAGGACATCTTATAAGGGTCTCTTAATCAAGGTCTGTCTTCAAGACCTTTAAATTTTCTTTTATTCCAACTTTGCTCTTGGAATAGGTCTATTCTCTTTTTAATATTAAGGTTTGTCTTCAAGACCTGTAAATGTTCTTTTATTTTGATTTTACTCTTGGAATAGGTATATTCTCTTTTTAATATCAAGGTCTATCTTCAAGACCTATAAATATTCTTCTATTCTGATTTTGCTCTTGGAATAGGTATATTCTCTGCTTCTCAATATCAAGGTCTATCTTCAAGACTTATTAAATTTATTCCATTTTGATTTTTTTCTTGGAATAGGTATATCCTTAACTTTCACTAGTTTTTTATTCAATACGGTGATAAATTCTATCTTCTCTAGTTTCTCTTTCCAAATAAAATTTCTTTATCTTCTCTATTTCTTTTTTAGAGATAATTTCTTAATCTTCTCTAGTTCTTTTCTAGAGGTAATTTATTTATCTTCTCGATTTCCTTTTCTAGAGAAAATTCTCTTTATCTTCTTTGGTTTTATTTTCCAAATAAAATTCTCTTATCATTATTAGTCTCTTCTTAACCAGTAAAAATATTCTTTCTAAGGACTCTTGAGTCTCTTTCAATTTCTATCTAGATATATCGTAGCTCTAAAACCATTATTAGCTTCTGATGAATGAATACTCAAAATAATATTGCCTTAAGAACAATAATATAATTCCAATATGAAAGATATAATAATGCTAATCAATCAAGCATATAAACTCAGAATCTACTATATAATAACTCAAAGAATTCTAATGTAAAATACTCAAAAATACTCAGAAATATTTATTGAATGAAGAGATCAAAACACATCATATTACATCACCTTCCATTGCTTACATGGGTGACTCTTTCTCCTTCACCATATCAATTTTACATCAATACATCCATATATATAATGGAATGTGACTCTTCATATGGAGGTTTCTTGGGCCTCACTCTTCCTATGACTCTTCATATTCCTACTCTATTGACACATGTACATAGGGACAACTACGCAAATTTACATTACCAAAATATCATTGCACACTTGTACATTGCATTGCATAAAGTAAATTCTAATCTAAGACTATTTTTCTAATCTATAAATGTACCCATGATGTTACATTGACATGTACCAAATAATGTAATATATTCCAACACTATCAAACATAGTGTTTTGCATTTAGAGTCTATCAAACATAGTCTTCCATATTTAGAGTCTATAAAACGTAGTCTTCTGCATTTGGTACACACGACCTATGTTTGCATAGAGTGGAAAACCTATGAAATAGCGCATTCGATATTCATGTTTTTTGAGAGTATTCTATGATATTAAGCTCTAAAACCCTACAACTAGTAAATAGACACAATTAAACATAGATTAACCACATCAAGGCATCATAAAAACTCTTTGGGATTCCCACTATGATTTCCATACTTCTAACAAAGAAAACAACACTCTAACAAGGAAGATGATAAAACAAGCAAGTGCACAATAAAATGTAATGGATCAAATAACAATGTGAATCACCTTATTATATATGTATGAAATACCTCGATATGTGGGGTATGATTACAAATAATACTTATTTTGAGTAAATGTTATACATAAGATGTTGGAATCAAAATGTACTGGTAAAATAATGGTGAATCCTAATAGAAATCAAGGTGAATCCTAAGAAAATAAAATAAATCATCTTCACACCAAAATATGGGGCATGTGAAGCCCTAAAAATGAAGGTCACATTTAGGATAAATTTGGACCTATTTAATCACCTTATAACTTTATAAAAATACCACCATTAAATCAAGCTCAAAAAGCGCTTTCCAATGAGTACAAATATGCCTATGTTTGGATATATATTATGGCAAATCAACCCTAAGAACAAATTGGTCCAAGAAATTTTAGGTGAATGGGCCAATATTGAGGGTCCTCATATTCGCCAATTTCCAATTTTGGATATCCTAATATTCATCCAATTTGTGAATATTTGCCACTATGTATAACCTTTTTTTGAGTACAATATAAAGGGGGATAAATTCTTTTCCATAGATAAAATGAAGGTGAGTGTCGATGTCTTTGTGATACAATCAAAATAGTTTGGGTGGGATTGTGTATCCTTCTAAACCATCCTTAGCCTCAGTAGCAAACAAAATCTTGTTACCTAGACATAATTTCTACCAAAAAAAGGGAATAGTAGTACATACGAGGCCTTCACTCTTTAAGATCCCTATCAATATGAAGATAAGCAATAAAACCTTTGAAATTAAATTACAAAAACCTAAAATATGTGCAAAATCCAAAACAATAAAAATATACCTTAATGTGTTACCTGTGATGATCTGGATCTGAATTTGGTCACTCGAGACTGTGTAAATACAAATTTCTACATTTAGGGATGAGCAAACACAAAGTATTGCATTTGGAGATCTAGGAAAATGTAGGGATCTATGTTTGAGACTGGTTAAATGTAGGGGAATATATTTAGGATTGGGAAAATTTAGGGCGCTATGTTTGAGGCTGACTAATAAAAAATGACAACTAGTCTTGGCAAGATCATTCCTTATTTTTTGCAACTTGGACCTTTATCAGGATGTGATATTTCTAGCTTAAATATGATAATGTGATAGTATATTCTTTCCTCCTATTTTGGTTGATGGAATGGTGGGTTATTTATAGGATAATGGAAGGTGAGGGGTGTGAGGATAGGTGGCAGGATACAGTAACCAAGTGGTAAGTTAGGGCAGCAAAATGGTAGGGGTAGTTAGAGTAGGACACTTGAGGTGTCTCACTTAGAAGGATAGGTGGCAATAAGTACATTGATGAGGGTTATGATATGTGGCAATGGGAGGGGTAGTGGTAGTTAGGACACATGGCAAAGGGGAGAGCATCCTAGGATACTTTATCCAAATTTAATTAAATCTAGAAAATGGAATAATGTGCTCACTAAATAACCCTAAGTGCAAACCTTAGGATTATTATTGGACCCTTAAATGGTTAGATTTTGGTGTCTACAATTAGTATCTAATATTTTATTACCAAATAATATTCATATTCTGGATTACCCTTAGCTTAATAATATGTGAGAGGATCTTGAAAATTGTATACCTTTAAAATATATGCTTAAGGAATATTCTAATGTCACTCAATAGTTAAAATAAGTTAAACATCATTTAGAAGTGTCATAAACAACCTAGGTGTTGGATAAACTAAATAATCATGCATATCATGTGCCATCTTAAAATTTCAAACTAAAGTTAAATAATCTAACTCATCACCACTCATCTCATAATGTAAGGCTAAAGCATTAAGAACTAATAGGTCATGTTTATCATACCTACTCATATAGAAGAATCTGGTTGATATGATGCCTGTGAAGGGGTTAAATCTATACGAAAGGAATAACCACCTGAGGAAGATGAAAAGGAAGATTTTATAATAGGAATATAGTCAACCAACATCTCTAAATAACTTATTGAATATATAAAAGATAAATAATTAGAATAATATATGGTCAAATATTTTGGTGGAGGTAGAAGGAGCACCTAGACTAACTACATAAAAACATTCACCCCTCTTGATCAAAATCTTGTGCATTTGAGGATATTAAAGATAATAAATATCTTATATATAAGAGCACCACATAAAGATACACTTATGACTCCTTGATTCCTCCTCTAGATCCTTGGGTATGTGAGCCCATAGCGAAGACTCAAAGATACAAATTTTGTAATATTTTTCTTTATATTCTATTAATCTCTCAAAAGCTATCATACCTTAGAATTTATTGGTAGGAACCCTATTGATGATGTATGATGCATAAGTGACATCCTTACCCTATAAATTATGGTCTAGTCCCTTGGCATGAATCATACAATGTGACATATCCATGATTACCTTGTTTATCCTTTTAGCCACACCTTTCTATTCAAGAGCATAGTGAATAGTCCTTTGGTATGTAATCCCATAAGAAGCCAAAAAAAACTTGAAAAGTAGAACTAATATATTAACCATTGCCATCTATTGTAAGACATTTTATTCTCTTATAGAACTAACTTTCAATATGGCCTTGAATGTTTTATGTTTCTTAAAACCCATCCTTAGTATGGATAATGTATAGTCACACATATTTTAAAATATTATCAATGAAAATAAGGAAGTACCTATTTCATAAAAGATGTGGTGTACCTATAATTCCACAAATATCACTATGTATGATGTCCAAAGTCTGAGATTTCCTCCTAACATTCCCTTTTAGAAATATCTCCCTATATTTTTCCTAGAATGCACCCCTCACATGCACCACTTGTAGGAACATATGTGGAATCCTTTTGATGCTAACTCATGATATGAATGAACCATAGTTGAGATACCTAATCCTATGATGTCACTTATAATTTTATTTTTAACATGGACAACATAGCAATAATTTTTTTCTTACTAGAAAGAGTTGCATGAGTGGTAGGTCATACACACAACTTATACATGTGATTAGTCTCATCACAATAAATAAAAGCAATAATTTTAAATCCATTATCTATATCCTTAACTACAGATCTATTAGTCTAGAATTTTAATTTTCTTATTTTTTTGAATGATGTGAGAAATACAAAAAAGATTATGTCTAATATTAGAAACATGAAGTACCACATAAAATGATGAACATCCAATAGTGATATCTCCACTCCTTGCAACCTAGAATAAAAAGTGATATCTAATCACAACACTTTCTCCTACATGAGTTTTGTTGTAGCATTGAAGAAGATGATTCTACTTTGTCATGTTCCTAGTAGCCCTTGAATCTACTATCAAATCGTCTAAGAGGTGTATGTCTGATATGCATTACAAATTACAACATAAGAATATGAGGTTTCTCCATTAAATTTGTACTAACCTTGTGCATAGACAAGAGTAGCATCAACAACCCCTTTGATTTCTATTTCTTCTCTTTTCTTGATCCATATTCTCCAAAATTCTCCCTTGTATCCTTCCTTTTGATAAAACTCACAAGTAGGATTATTGGGCTTCTTCTAGTTCTATTGGAGATTTTTGTCATTCTAAATGTTAGCAAAAGCTTATTTTGAATGTACTTTATTAGAACTAGAATTTTCTTTAAGCCAATTTCTTCTAGTCTAATTGTGTAAAAAATACTTACATATCTCATCGATAGGCAGTGCATGGAAAACTTGAAAGCATACATGTAGTATATTTAAAATAATAACAACTATGTCATATGTTTCAAACATATTGTTGAAAATAATATTGCATAGTTTAGTTTTCCTTCCTACGCCAGTGCTTCCTAGCCTTCTCTTCTCTTTTTGGATATTCCTCTTGTACTTTGAATATCCTCTTTTGATTTTTGAAATTGAATTACATATTCATTAATAGTATCAAGTGATTTCATTCACAAATTTGTAATCTTAGCCTCTATTATACTATGTTTAATGGAATAAATTTGGTCAGACAACCCTTAAAACTTATCATGGAGTACTTTAGGATCCATAGTGCTACTAACAATGCCATTTATATTATCAATGTGAAAAGCAATGACAACATGATCCTCATTCTTATTGTCTATTAAAAGCTACTTTAGCTCTTAAAAATTAGTTTCACAAAGTTTCTCATTCATAAATTTGAGTAATCCCTTACTTCACAATGAATTTTTAATCTTAATATTTCAAGTAGCATAATTAAGATCACTTAGTAAGGACACCTGATTATCCATAACTAATCTACTAAAACTAAAATATTTATATATAGTTTGGACTATAAACAACACTACCAATTCAAAGAGTTTCAAAAACCATGTATTTTCTAAAAAGGACGTAGAATACTTTTGCATTCAAAAGTTATGGTTCCTAGAATTCTAGCCTTAAAATACAAAAATTACCTCAAAAACCTTAGAAAAATAAAAAATAAATCAACCTATAGGGAAAGAGAGGAGTCATATAGTGGAGCTTACTGATATTTTAGAACCTATTATCTAGCCAACATACATTTTTTTGATAAGAAAAATAGTGCATTTCACATAATAAGTTTATTTACTAAGTTGTATGCATACTGTGGGTCATCTTGTTTATGTCATTTTTGTTTGGATGTTAGTAACCACAATTTTCTCACTTTTTTTCCATCTATGTGACATCATGGGCCATTTATAATATTAATGGCCATCTAATATGAAGATCATATTTTATCTATCATATTTGAGGATATCACATATATTACTTGATCCATCAATAGAAATATTAAAATAAAATAGTTAAACACAAAAAGTGGTTATCCCATGTACATTATGGATTAAATACATTGAAGATTTATAGCATGCACTTTCACATGGTTGAAGTGAAGCATATAGAGGGTGATGTATGATTGTTTGTATTAAAATCACCTAAGATAAGGGAAATTTACTTCTTAATAATAAAAATTCTTTATCCCATATTCATAATATTTGGGATATTTAGAAGAGGTGGTCTAGGAGATTGTCAAAAAATAAAATGCCTATTGTGGATTCAAAAATTAAGATAGGCCTTTCTGGTTCAGGATTCCAAGCTGAGTTGATGCAATAGGTTACACTTGAAGGATTGGGATCTTTTGACTCTACTTAGGTAGAATCGCTCTACAATTTAGTGCATTCGATAAAAATTATTGATGAGAAACAACAGACCATTCTGGGTATGCTCAAGATCATTGTTGAATTCATAGAGGATGTGAATCGTCTTTAGGGCTACCTAATAAATTTTATCTCTTCGAAACTGAATGCTTCTACTAATTACTAGATGCTACATTGAGAATTCAAGGGATGGTCCTATCTATGAAAATATTTTTTGTTGTTATCGGGTTGTTTTCCTGACCTATTTTTTGGTCCTATGTGTAGGCTTTGTGATGGCAAGCCGAGATTCACACCAACACATTTACAGTAATTTCATTAAAATTTCATTAAAATTAACCAATTACGGTTTACAGTAGCCACTCCAGTATACCACTTCTCCCCCAATCCCGAACTTCACCATCCCCATCCTTACGACATTTCGGGTTTTTATCGAGGCCCCCGATCCTCTCGGCCATCAATGCCCCGCCTAACAAATTCAAATTCTAATTTTTTCCCTCCCTCGAGTCGAACTCCCCAAATTTTCTCACAATAAATGGCCCCTGCCTTACCCACCATGAAACCCTCATTAAAGCTCTTCTCTGACCTGCAAACACCGCCTTGGTCAGATCGTCCTTCCGCGCCTCTGTTTCGCCCATAACGTCCATGCTCTATACTGTTGTGAAGACCATTCCCATCTTTAATACACGCGGTCGCCAATTTCAATTTCAATCTTCGTGGCAGCCCGCGCGTTTAATTAATTTCCTTTTCTGCTTTGTCTTCGGCTGACCGTGTCACTTTAATACACGTGGAGGACGCGTGTCTGCGTTTAATTAATTTCCTTTTCTGCTTTGTCTTCGGCTGACCGTGTCACTTTAATACACGTGGAGGACGCGTGTCACAAGCTTGTCTTCATACTTGTCGCGATATCGCGACATGTCGCGATATCGCGACCCACTGTCCCTTTGCCTTCACCTTGGCGGAAAAAGTCGCGATATCGCGACATGTCGCGATATCGCGACCCACTGTCCCTTTGCCTTCACCTTGGCGGAAAGAGTCGCGATATCGTGACATGTCAAACTGGCCATTGCCCTTTCGAAGCTTTGGGGTCGCGATTTCGCGACATGTCAAGAAATCGCGACATGTCGCGATTTCGCGACCCCAACGCAACTTGTGCCTTTACTCTAAAACTTCTCCTTCTTTTTACGAAATCTCCCTCTTGGGCCAAGATTTGAAACAAACCCAACACAAATACTTAGAAAATAAAAGCAAACAATAAAATGATTTGGAGGATGCAAGATTGCTCCTTGACCACCGGATGCTCCTGCATCAGACACCCGGGGTAGAATAAAAAAAGTGACCCTCACTTTTGTTCGGCTAAGGGGAGACCCAAGCGGTCAACCTCCGCCTTCGACAACCAAGTCGCATCTTCAGTTGGTCTGCCCCTCCACTTGATCAAGTACTCAGTATACTCTCTGTTTCGGGTGCTCCGGCCTTCACGGGTATCTAATATTTCCTCGGCCTCATCTGTGCTTGGAGTAGAGGCTAGAAATTGCCATGGTTCTGGACTTTGCATGTCTGTACTTTCTCCCTCATGATATTCCACGAGATCTGAAATATTAAAAATAGGTGAAATATCAAGCCAACTCGGCAATTTCACTTCATACGCATTTCCTGACTCCCGCTTTCCCAGTATTTTGCATGGCCCAAACTTTTTCATCTTCAATTTATTGTAAGTCTTGGCAGGAAATCTCTCCTTCCCGAGATACACCATAACCTCATCTCCAATCTCGAACTCCTTGAACCGCCGCTTCTGGTCTGCCCTTGTCTTATATTGACTGTTCATTTTTGTAATCTGTCTTTTTACTTCCTCATGCAGACTTTTTATATGCTCTGCAAATTCTTCTGCCTCGGCACTACATTTTTCTCTTCTGTCCAACTTTCTTAGCTCAGACACATTCCTCGGGCTGTTTCCATATACTATCTGGAACGGTGATTTATTTGTGCTTTTATTAACTGAACTGTTATATGCAAACTCTGCCTGTGGTAAGACTAAATCCCATCCCTTGGGTTGATCCACTATCAAACACCGCAGTAAATTGCCCAGGCTTCTATTGACCACCTCCGTCTGTCCATCTGTCTGTGGATGGTATGCTGAACTGAATTTCAAGTCTGTCTTCAATTTCTTCCACAGAGTTCTCCAGAAATACCCAACAAACTTTGTATCTCTGTCTGAAACTATACTTCTCGGCAAACCGTGAAGTCGTACCACTTCTTTGAAGAACAACCCGACAATGTGAACTGCATCACTTGTCTTTTGGCAGGGAATAAAATGTGCCATTTTGGAGAACCGGTCCACCACCACAAATATTGAATCATTTCCTCTCTGTGTTCTCGGCAATCCAAGAACAAAATCCATGCTTATGTCCTCCCATGGTCTCTCAGGCACAGGTAATGGCTGGTACAGTCCTGTATTTTGTTTCACACCCTTTGCCATCTGGCATATTCTGCAACTTTGCACAAACTTCCGTACATCTTGCCGAAGTTGTGGCCAGTAGTAATTTTCCTCAACCAAGGCAATGGTCTTATCCCTACCAAAATGCCCAGCCAATCATCCGCTGTGCTTTTCTTTGATTATATTCTCCCACATAGAACTTCTGGGAATGCACAACTTATTGCCCTTGAACAACATCCCGTCTTGGATTAAGAAATCCAACCATTTTGTTCTATCTATGGTAAGAGGTATTGAGCAAGCCTTCCAGGCTTCTGCAAAATCCGGATCTGCAGGGTATAGATCCTTCAGTTCTTCAAACCCCACTACTTCCACTGTCAATCGGTCGGCGAGTCCGCTATACGCTTAAGGCATCCGCAACCCTGTTTGACTTCCCACTTCCGTGCTTTAGTACAAAGGTATAACTTTGGAGGAACTCCACCCATTTCATGTGCCTTTGGTTCAATTTTGTCTGACTGTTAATGTATTGCAAAGCTCGATGGTCAGTAAATAAGCACAAACTCCTTTGGTAATAAATAATGTCTCCACTTTTTTAGGGCCTGAACTATAGCATAAAATTCTTGATCATAGACAGAATACTTCTTCCGAGCATCATTTAACTTTTCACTGAAATAAGCAACTGGCTTGCCTCCTTGACTCAGTACCGCCCCTATTGCACTGCCACTGGCATCACAGTCCACCTGAAATACCTTGTTGAAGTCTGGAAGTGCCAAAATAGGCTGTCTCGTAACTTTTCTCTTCAATGTGTCAAAGCTCCTTTCAGCCCCCGATGTCCATTTGAACTCCTTTTTATCTCCCCTCATTGTCTCGGTGAGAGGTGCACAAATACTGCTGAAGTTCTTTATGAACTTCCTATAAAAATCGGCCAGACCATGGAATGACCTCACTTATGTTGTGCTCCTTGGAGTAGGCCATTCAATGATGGCTCTCACCTTTTCGGGGTCCATCTTCAGGCCTTCTGTTGAGATTACAAACCCCAAGTATACCAATTCCTTCTTGACAAAATTACACTTTTTCAAATTTATTAATAATTGTTCTTCTTGCAGCTTTTCAAAGACTCTCCTGATATGCATCAGGTGTTCCTCCAGGGTCCGGCTAAATATCAATATATCATCTAAATAAACAATAACAAACTTTCCCAAGAATTCTTTCAGTACTTCATTCATCAGCCGCATGAAGGTACTTGGTGCATTGGACGAGTCCAAAGGGCATGACTAACCACTCAAACAGGCCTTCTCTTGTTTTAAAGGTTGTCTTCCATTCATCCCCCTCTCGGATACGGATCTGATGATAACCACTTTTCAGGTCAATCTTTGTGAAGTACTCAGCTCCACTTAAACAGTCCATGATATCATCCATTCTTGGTAACGGGAATCTGTACTTAATAGTAATTTTGTTGATGGCCCGTGAATCCGTACACATCCTCCATTCCCCATCCTTCTTTGGCGCCAGGACTTGCGAGTACTTGCGCATGGACTCAAACTTTCCCGAATTAATCCCTTTTCTAACAATTCTTGGACTCGTCTATTTAACTCCTCAGTCTCTACAGGTGTCATCCTGTGTGCAGCTTTATTTGGCAGGCTTGATCCTGGTACTAAATCTATATGATGGCTAATTTTTCTCACAGGGGGTAAGCCCTCAGGCACATTGTCAGACACAATGTCTGGAAATTCCTCCAGCAGATTTAGAACTTCTATTGGGGTATCCCGGCATTCCTTCCCCCTAACTCTAGGGATTATTGCATAACATAAATGTTCATGCTTTAACCCGTTCAGAAACTCTCTCCCCTCAACTAAACAGACTCTGGAAATATTACATACCTTTTCATCCGTATCCTTCAAGGGCTTTAGTTTATGACGTACACCATTCTTTGTCAATGAGTAGGTGTTGGCACGGCCATCATGTACTGCACTCCGGTCAAACTGCCAGGGTCTCCCCAACAACATGTGGCAAACATCCATGGGTAAGATGTCACACAGGACCTCATCACAATACTTCCCAACGTTAAATTTAACAGAACATTGCTCATTGACCAAAGCTCCGTGGTCCTTTTGTAACCATGCGACCCGGTATGGGTGTGGGTGTTTCTTCCTCTCTAATTGTAACTTTGTAACCATTTCCTCGAAACCGGGTTATCCATGCTACCATTATCAATAATGATATTGCAAACCTTGCCCGCACATTTACATCTAGTGCGGAATAAACTTTTCCTCTGGTCTGTGTCCTTCTCCTCGTTCAACAGGACTCTTCTTACAACCATTGTTTCTCCTCTCTCCGCTTCTTCGAAATGCTCGGATTCGAGCATCCTCCTCCGCCACAGCGGCTCGGGTGGGCCCTCGGGCCTCTTGTTTGTTCTTTCTCGGTGTTGTGGACATTCAAATGCCCGGTGTCCTTCTTCACCACAGGTGGAAACATGTTCCATGAAATACTCCCCTTCCAAATCCTCGTCCAGATCCACCCCGTCCTCTTGGGTAGTTGTTACGATCTCGGGGCTGATAAACATCTTCTTCTTTTTGGTCCTGGTTACTACTGGCTTCCCCAGTCTTCTTCGGATCCTTGTACTTTTCTCCATTGGTCCTCCCACCAGTCCTTCCACCTCGGCCTCTTCCTCTTTGCTTGCCTTCAAACCGCTTGTTTAGCTTTTCTTCTACCTTCAAGGCAAATTGATAAGCATCCTCAATGGTGTTTACTCGAACCAGGCTCAGTTCTTCCTGGATACCAAGCCTCAGACCATTAATGTAACGGGCTACCTTCTCCTTATTTGCCTCTAAATGTCTTGTCCTAATAGAAATTTTGTAAAATTCTTCAGTGTACTCTTGGACAGTTTTGTTTGTCTGTCTCAAGCTCTGCATTTTTCTTAGCAGATCCAACTCGTAATCTGCCGGGATGAACTGTCTTTTAAGCTTCTCCACCATTCTATCCCATCTTGTTATTCTCTCTTTCCCTCTTCTGTTTCTCTCCAACTGCATTCCCTTCCACCAAATGCTGGCATGACCCTTTAACTTGGTCTTAGCAAATCTGACCCGGTTAGGGTCTTCAATCTCCTCATACTCGAAATATTCCTCTAAATCATTTATCCAGTCAATCACTTCTTCTGGATTTAGATTTCCCGAGTAGGTAGATACCTCCATTTTTGGCTGTTTTCCAATCTGAGAGATGGCCTTATACAACCGGGCCTGAGCTGGATCCACAGCTTCTGCTTCTTCCTCAGACTGTTCTTCCTCTTCAACTTCATCTTCACTTTCCTCTTCCCCTCCGGGTTCGCGCCTTCTACGTAACTCTGCTTGCAAGGCTTGAACTTGTCTTTGCAAGGCCCGGAAGTCTTCGACCGGCACCACATTTCCTGCTCTGCCACGGTTCCTTCGTGGAGGCATGA
Organism: Wollemia nobilis; assembly: GCA_028583015.1. NCBI lineage: Eukaryota > Viridiplantae > Streptophyta > Pinopsida > Araucariales > Araucariaceae > Wollemia > Wollemia nobilis. The sequence continues at coordinate 11,451,921 of JAQPPZ010016436.1, read as the reverse complement.
TATTTTCTCTGTATTATTTTTTTTTTTTTTTTTTTAGAATTCTTCCACAGATCCTGGTGCAACTGCCTCTCTCCGGTGATCTGTTACACGCTCAGGAGCTCCCGCTCTGATACCACTTGATGGCAAGCCGGGATTCACACCAACACATTTACAGTAATTTCATTAAAATTTCATTAAAATTAACCAATTACGGTTTACAGTAGCCACTCCAGTATACCACTTCTCCCCCAATCCCGAACTTCACCATCCCCATCCTTACAGCATTTCGGGTTTTTAACGAGGCCCCCGATCCTCTCGGCCATCAATGCCCTGCCTAACAAATTCAAATTCTAATTTTTCCCTCCCTCGGTCGAACTCCCCAAATTTTCTCACAATAAATGGCCCCTGCCTTACCCACCATGAAACCCTCATTAAAGCTCTTCTCTGACTCGCAAACGCCGCCTTGGTCAGATCGTCCTTCCGCGCCTCTGTTTCGCCCATAACGTCCATGCTCTGTACTGTTGTGAAGACCATTCCCATATTTAATACACGCGGTCGCCAATTTCAATTTCAATCTTCGTGGCAGCCCACGCGTTTAATTAATTTCCTTTTTTGCTTTGTCTTCGGTTGACCGTGTCACTTTAATACACGTGGAGGACGCGTGTCTGCGTTTAATTAATTTCCTTTTCTGCTTTGTCTTCGGCTGACCGTGTCACTTTAATACACGTGGAGGACGCGTGTCACAAGCTTGTCTTCATACTTGTCGCGATATCGCGACCCACTGTCCCTTTGCCTTCACCTTGGCGGAAAAAGTCGCGATATCGCGACCCACTGTCCCTTTGCCTTCACCTTGGCGGAAAGAGTCGCGATATCGCGACCCAACGGTCACCTCACTTCAATTTGCAAAAAGATGTCGCGATATCGTGACTCAAACTGGCCATTGCCCTTCCGAAGCTTTGGGGTCGCGATTTCGCGACATGTCGCGATTTCGCGACCCCAACGCAACTTGTGCCTTTACTCTAAAACTTCTCCTTCTTTTTACGAAATCTCCCTCTTGGGCCAAGATTTGAAACAAACCCAACACAAATACTTAGAAAATAAAAGCAAACAATAAAATGATTTGGAGGATGCAAGATTGCTCCTTGACCACCGGATGCTCCTGCATCACTTTTTTATGGTCAGATTGGCTGGCTATCCTTACTAGGATTTCCGCCTCTTTTTGATCTCCTACGGGAGTGGATGTATTTGGTTGTGGGTTTGTCTCAAAACCCTCATTGCTTAATAATAATAAAAATATTTGGGATATTATTTTCTATAAATAACATATTTTATGAAATATTATTATAAATTTAATAAATATTTTAATGGTGTATTGAGGAAACTTTAATATGATATTCCTTTTTTAAATATGTACAAATTTTGTGAGTATAGACATGTTTATACTTATTGAAAAAAATTGTAAACTTGATGTTTCTAAATTATTTTTACTTGCAGATAATTTATGATCACACATCATAAAGATAATCTATATTGACAAATTCAAAGGATGATATTTTTGTATATAGAAATTCAAGCTCTAATTAATATTAATAAAAAAATATTAGTTTGATATTGTAGAAAACAATACACCAAAGCTATAGGATGTTGATGAAGTAGAAAAATGGACTATGAAAGATAATAAAACTATGGCCATAATTAGCCTTGGGCTCTTTAAAGCTTGTATACACCACATCTAGGTATAGTTTAGTGCTTTGCTCGGGTCATAAGCATCATGTGCAAAGATAGGTCTTAAGAAAAAGTTGATTCGACTCAAGATAATTGAAGGCAATAATATTGTCCAACATATAATTAAACTTGTCTCTATTAAATCAACTTACTAGAATTAATGCTAAAGTAGAAAATAAAAATTCTAAAGTAATAATGCTAAACACTAAGCATATCATTTTTACTAGTATTGTATTTACATTATATAAGATTAACCCCTGTTTGGAACATTTAATCTCTTTGTTAATTGATGAAGAAAATAAAATTAGGAAAAATGAATTACTTAAAGAAGAAACTATGTTATATATGAAGAATACGCTTAATGTTACCTCCAAAGTGAGTTAGTCGTCTTTACAGAAATATACAATTCTAGAGAATAGATTCATGTGCTTTTACTATAAGCAAAAGAGTCAAATAGTAAACAATTATATTCAATGATCTCATAGAGGGAAATATAAAGATAAAGAAAGAAGTAGTGGTTAGTAATTAAGGTAATCATGAGGAGCATGGTTTTATGACACATATTGAATTTTTTTCCCAAGAGAACAATGAGAAGTAATATTTTTATTGGAACAAGGATTGTACTTGTGAAGAGTTGTATGTGTCCATATTAACAAGATAAAGTATTTTAGTAATTCTTAGACCTACTAGTTACCTATGATTAATTGAGTGTGACCGCAATCATAGAGCCTTAGAGGTGTTGTGTTCAAATGTATGTGGCCCTATTTTTAAATTTCAAATAAGTAGGGTATATGTCCATATTCAAATTTTATGTGAAACCATGGATAGTAGTATTTATCCCTATCTAAAGAGTTGAGTTTGTCCTTTTCCATATCAATATCATGCTTACAATCTAGTGTGTGTCATGGTCCATGAACTTTTGAGTACTTGATGCACTATTGTATGTGCCCTACTTCATCATCTGTTAGTTATTTAGATTCTTATATCTAATCTATTGATCTAATAGAGAGAGAATGTTGTGAATTAAATAAACAATTATAGACAATTATAGGTCATTAAAATATATAATTTTAAATGTCGTTCCTTTCTAAGAACAACATTGATAATTACTTTTTTAAAAGCAAATAGTCAAACATTTCATGAATTTATTTATTAACAAATTGTTGAGTTTCTTCGTAATTCAACCAATTGATTATGTGATATTTATATTCATTTGAGAAGCATGAAAAATAGTAAAATGACATATTCCATGTGCTACTTTTTTTCTTATCAAAACAATCCAATCATTTGAAATTATTTAGTACAACCTCTTCCTAGGATGCAAGTCACTTACTTTAGTTAGATAGATGATGCTCACTTATAATAAATTTAAGAAAAGTATTAAAAAAATTGGTTAACAATTAAAGGATGTTGTTGTCCTTGACTAGAGTTCTATCAACTATAGTTTTCATCACATCATTATAAAAAAGTGAAGAAAATATGTAGTTCATAGTGGTTCCCAAAATATTCTGGTTAATGTTTCTCTTATGTGAGAATATAATTTCTAAAAGATCTAAAATAAAGTGAATCTCTCTATTTATATTTATTTTTGCGTTTTTTTATGATTTAGTAGAATTGCTCGGTAAGTGTTAAATTAATAATGTCCCTTCTAAGACATAGGTTTCTGTTTTAATATATACATATAATTTATTTTATTAATTAAAAAAACTAAAATTTATTTATTATTAATATATTGAATATAAAAAATTTACTTAAAATTAAATTAAATTGTTTTGGGTGTTGTTACTTAGTTGATTTTTGGGTTTTTGTCGGATTTAATTTTATAGCTATAATCGGTGAACTCATATTTGGCACGTGTGGTATCCCTTACTTTCTGTGCTATTTCACCGAAATTTCCTGGTGGTGTCATCTTGTCATGTCCATAGCATATGCAATCGTGTTCAATGTCTATGGTCATATTGTAGTCTAGCACCTCAATGACATTGAGGTGGAAGAAAAACTCACTCAGCCGCAAGGGCAATTTTCCATTGTGCCAAATATGAAGTATGGCTTTTGAATTTGAAAGATGAATCTTTATCTGCTTTCAGATTCAGGTCGTATCTGAATCATACGGAAATTCTGAAACAGATTGCACGCTGAACTATCACATATATTTTCAAATTCAAAATGTTAACGCGTTTTATGTTTCAAATTTGGTGGACTATAAACATGGAAATCTCGACATAAAAATAAGTATTTTCACACATGCGATTTGACACAAAAGTCAACAGCCCCAGACTCCTAGTATATATTCCCTGGAGAACTATATCAAACACAAAAGTAAATCCGAGTGGCAATCTGCTTGACAACATTGGAAACTGTCGATCCTGTCTTTTTGTGTTTGATTTGGGTTACCGACTGTCCATCAACTGTGTTAACAAATTACTATTCTTTCTAAGATTTTGATTCTTCTCACCGATTGATAATTCAACAATGCTTACACAAAGCATAATTTGCATAAGACATTACAATTATGGAAATCTCATAGAGTTAGACTTCACGTATTATGGAAATCTCAGAGTCATAGACTTCACATAGGTTATGAAATTGCAAAACATATTGACCTCAAACACTGTTACTTTCAAGTTCCTCTTAAAGATTACAGATTTAAGTCAGTACTTTAATTAATGCCAAATAAGATATTACACATATCTACGTAGCATATGAATGCACCCAAAACCAAACAAAAGGTATTAAATTGATAGAATTGAACCAAAGGAAATGTAAATTGTGTTAAAAGGGTGTTAATGAATTTTAATATTATATGCATTAGTTATTCTAGTATTTAGGATAAGCGCGTTTAAGTAGGTGTTTACTTGTTTTTCATAGATGTCATGTGTCATAATCTGTTGACTTTTTCATCTTTAATACACGTGTCATGATCTCCCATGTTGACGTTTTCGTCACTCTCATACATGTATGATGATTTTTCACATTTTGTTGACTTATTCATCCCTTACACACGTGTCATGATCTCATTGATTGTGTTGATTTTTTTGTCACTCATATATGTCATGTGTCAAATTGTTGACAAGATTTCATGTTGAGATTTCCCTATAAATGGCCATCTCATGCTTACACTTGAGCATGGAAGAATGTATATAATTTTCAGTTGTCATTATGCACTAGTGGAATATTGTTATAATTTTACATATTTGTGTTTTCCTCCTTAACTAGAATAAGTTTATCGTTTTACTTATGCAACTTGCTTCCTTCACCTAGATCTTGGGTCTCATATCTTCATCTCAATCCATAGGTAAATATTACATGGTATCAAAGCTTGAGGAAGAGAAGGAGCTTGTTCATTTCTAGTTGAGTAATCATAGGCTTCAATGGTTACTTTTTCTTGGAAACTTCATTCAAATTTCTAATCTACCTTTTTTGCAAAACACTTTATTTTTTTTTGTAGACTTGGAGGTAGCTTGTGTTGCAGACTTGGATACTACCCAACTATAGACTATAGACCCCCACACCTAGCTTATAGGTCCCATGACCTCTATTTTTTTAAACCATAATGGCCATTAACATTGCATAAAAATCCTATTTAAAAAGAAGTATTTTATATCCTATTTTTCATAATAATTGGAATTGTATTTAAAATATCTTTATTGCAACTATTGTATCAGGATAATAATTTTAGGTACATCCACTTGTTGAAAATTTTGTCACAAATTGTAATTGCACTATTTATAAAGTGCCAAATATTTTTTTTGGGGGTGTTATATTCTACAATATCGTGTTGTTTCCTTCTTTCTAATATGGTTAAACCATTTATTCAACTTCTTACTCCTTACAATTACACTATGTGACTTGCATGCTCCTAAAGCAAATTTGAATGGAACTATACTCATAAGTTAGGGGTAGATCTTGGTCTAACTACGTTTGTTAGGGGTAGTTATGTCAAATTATAATTAATAAGGGAAATTAATAGGTATTTGATGTCTATAAGTTTTGCAACATGTGACCACTTCATAGCTATTATAGTGAATACCTAAATCCAAGATAAATGATAGAAGTAAGTATTTTTTGTTATGGTTTAGGTATAGATGGGGAAATAATCCCCACAAATTATTATGGTGGTTGATCCTAGCTAAATTCTCACTCTAGAGTCTGCAAACACAATTTTGAGCAAATCTGCAAAACAATGATAAAAGCTTGAAAAAATGATGGTTAGTGTTCAAGGGTCTAGCTTGGAAAATGATGGTTAGTGTATGATATTGAGCTTGGACAGATAATAACCAAGACCCTTTGGTCCTTTTAGCTGACTATTCGAAATGAAAAGCAATTTTTGACCTTTGAAAATAATCAAGCAAAATGTAGCAAAACAAAATACCAATAGAAGAGGTGTTAACAAAACTACAAACATGCAGGATATGAAATGAGGGTTTTGGGAACAAGATACATATCCCCAAATGCTTACAGTAAAATTCATGCCCTGTAATGGGTAACTCTAAATTTTAAAAAAAAAAGGGGGTTATGCAACTTAGAGTTTCGTTGAATTCGTACCCCATCCGAACGAATCACGAATTCACAATAGAGTTTGAAACTAGTACTATGAATGAAAAAAATATGATGAAAATGGAATCAGTGATCTAATAAAACAAATGATGTAAGAAAAAATTGATCACCCTATGGTGGAAGCAATAGAACAATGAAAGAGTGAAGACAACAACCAAAATGGTAGACCTATCCTCCTCTAGAGATAAGTCTTGGACATGATATGTTGTCAAGGCTCCTCCACTTGCTCACTGAAAGCGCCTATATCAATAAGCACAAGAAGCACAAAGACAAAGCAACAATAGAGCATTTCAAAAGTATTGAGAGCATTCATTGAAAAATATTATCTCTTATCCTTTTTCAAAAAGGGAGTCCAACCCTTCTATTTATAGGAGGTTTGGAAGATTAAAAAATAAAACATAAACTTGGTTAAGGGTCGATGTTGTAGAAGTTGGCTCAAAATTAGGGTTTTGAGAGTTAAAACCCAAAAATGTTGAGTCCATACCTCATATTTCATGACTATCAATTCGGTGAGGCTAGGGAAAAGGTAAAACTAAAGGGAGAGTAAGGGAGCTCAAAATTTACACTTTGTAATTTTGAGTGGCTTCTAAGGAATCTAAGGAAAAAATGACTCATTCGAATGGGTCAATTTTTTGTGTCTACATTTTACCCCCTTTTTTATGCATTTATGGCCTAATAAATATGTCGAAGAAATTTGTGCCATAAATATATCAAAGAAAGTTGTAGACACTTGCTAGCAGCACTATTGGTGATCTCGTCACTCGAAGGATCATGATGGAGTCGATCAAAATGAAGCACTCATGGGAGGAGTCGATAAAAATGAAGCGCTCATGGGAGGAGTCGATAAAAATAAAGCGCCCATATTGGTCAACCTCAATATATCATATCCAGGTCAGTGCTTTGTTCGGCAACCGGAGTGATTGTCACAGTTTGCATTATATTGTTGGCGTTTAAGGCAATTTATCTGCATTCTATGGATATTGTTCCTCGTCGGGATGGATGGAATTGGCTGAGGCACACCACCTTTAGCCTTCAGTGTCTCTTCGTCCTCGAGGGATGGGCCGTAGTATTGTGGAGGTGGTTCTGTGCCATCTCTTATTTCCCAAAGTCTATGGCCAACACTGACATGGTCATGAAAGAGCTAACATTGTGCTAGAAATATTCAATGAAGGACTTTTGAAAAAGGTCCATTTGTGACCTGAGAGAGACCTACGAGATGCACAAGTGGCGCCCGGCTTCTCCCCAGAATAGGTCCGAGAAAACCCACAAGAAATTATTGGCGTCCATGACGTCCGCAGCAAAGACATGCAAGAAATGCAAGATATATTTCCAAATGCATTCTCTTTTGGCAATGCAAACCTTGCTGGTCTTCTTCAGCAAGTTCTCCTCGCTTTTCTCAAAGATATTGTACAGGTGTTTTATCCGATGACCCAACCATGAAGATAGCAACCGAGAGTTTCAAAAATACCAAGAAGCATTGGAGCACGTATGCATGCCCGAAGAAAGCACTGAAAGTCTTTGGTTCACCAATGAGAAATTTTTTAATGAATTAAAGGCTAGCTTGCAAGAAGGACGTGAAGACAACTAGGAAGAATTCCAGGATTGTTAGAAATTAAATTAGATTTCACCTGATAGATCTCTGACAGATCTTATCTTTCACATTAATTAGATGTGCTCGAATTTAATACCGATAGTTGAATTTTTTGATGATCTGATTGCATTTGTTCAGTGATTGGATAGACACCATACTTTTAAATTTAAAGCATGTCAGAATGTTGATAGGGTTTTCCTCCAATCCCCAGCTATAAATATATGAGTAACTAGTATTATCTGAGAACAATAAAAAAGAGAAGCAAGCAGAAGAAAAGAGAGTGCACAGCAAAAAGGAAAAGAAAGGGCGAATATATAAGCAAGGAGTTGAAGCCGCAGTCTTCAAAAAATGTCCTGTGTGGATGTAATCTACAATCTTGCTAAGTTGAAGATGTTGTGGATGTATTTCCATTTTTGAGCAATATAATTATTTTTGTGTATTTATGCTTCCATTTGTTGAGCCATTTAACTTTGCAAAGTTAGGGTTCATTCATTTGTTAGCCAGCTGTCAAAAATCTGATTTTCATTGTTGTTAGTGTAAAGTATTGCAAAAGCGAAATCGCGAAATCACCTTTCTCACTCTAAAACTCGGCTTTGTTGAAAATCTAAGTTTCCCTGTATTTTGGCATTTTTGAGAAGGGATTAAGTTTTTGTCTTCCCTTTTGTATTGCCCGCTCAAATTAGTTTTGTTCAAATTCTTTGTCTCGCATCTCAATTTCAATCCCGTATGTGTAATTTAAAGTTGAGTGAGCTTTCTCAATTTCGCTCCGTATGTGTAATTTAGGGTTGAGTGAGCTTTCACATATTTTAGCATTTTTGTGTCTTCTCTATTTCCTGAGCTTTTCAGTTTCTCACTAGCTAGTGTAAGCCCAACGTATTTTAGTTTAGTTTGACCGTAATTTTTTTGTAAAACTGAGATTCGTTGTTTTGACCTGATTTCTTATTTACCCGTTCTCTGTGCATTGGAAATAGTGCAAATCATTTCTAACGATTCTTGAAACCTAGTGCATTTGCGTTTCATCACGCTTTTCAGCAAAAACAGCGCATCCCTGTTTTTGGATCTGGGCAATTCGCGCATTTGTGTTTTTAGCGCTTTCTCGTTTTTCATTAAAAAACAGCGCATTCGCTGTTTCCTCAAAGGATTTGAGGACACTACTTTTGCAGCGCTGGGTAACCCATAGCAAACACAAAGAGAGGGTCAACAGTTTTCTAATATTATGAAGCTATATCCTTGATAGAATCAGATTGCCACTTTTGGCCTTTCTACATTATTTTGAAAGATCTTTAGAATAAATTTAACGATACTTTTTAAGTGGTGTATTATAATTTGAGTGTGTTTAAGGGTAAATCTTTACATTGTTTTAAAACTCCAGAGAGTCTGACAACTTAGGAAAACTTGTCTCCTGTTATATGGGTCTGAGTGAAACCCAGCTCTTCCATTTCAAGCACATTGCAGATAAGGGCAAACTTTGCATCTGCAATGGCAGTGGCATGCCCTGAGACCAAAAAGTACAACCTGTTGGATTTCAAAGCAGGAGTTATTGATCCCTCCTATAGTTTGAGCTCGTGGCAAGGCCGCAACTGCTGCGACTGGAACAGTGTTCTGTGCTTCGCAGACACTACAATACTCCACGTTATTGAAGTTGATCTCAGCAGCCAGAGACTCAAGGGAGACGTCCGTCCTCGATTGTTTCAACTCGGGCATTTAAGACACTTGGAGCTCAGTAATAATTTCTCTGGCACAATTCAAACGCTGGATTTGTCCGCTGAATTTCTACAGAGCTCGGAAATCCCCTGCCCTGCATATGCCCTGCTTCCCCTCCCCTGCCTCTGCGCTCTGCCGTAAGAGTCTCGGCGGCGATTACTCGCGGCGAATATTGCCCGGGTAACTTGCCGATCCCCGAGGTTTTTATTAAAAAAAATCACAGGCGCTGCTGACCCGCGAGTTTTAAAACAATGAATCTTTGAAACTTACATTCTAAAACAGTTACAAAATCTAGGTAAATAACTTCTCATCATTTTTTTTTTTTTACTGTCGTTTGACAGTGAATACGAAAAACATGTCTTCAAGCTCGGCAGATTAAGCCCATAATGGCTCCCATAAGGAGAAAGGATCAACAAGATCTTCTAAGGCCGTTAAATCATCCTTATCCCTATCCGTTTCTTGTAGCATCTTGTGGCTGGTGAGCAATGAATTTATTTCTTGGTCATTTCCATAAAATTCAGTCATGGAAGATGCAAGTTTGGCTTCTGCTTTTAGAAGCTCAGCAAGGTTTGCTTGTGTGGTTTCCAGTTTTGATTGCAATTCTGAAACTTTCTTCTGCAATTGCCACACGATGCCTGTGCAACCATAGACGGGATCACGCAATCTAGCAGTCGCTTCATATACCATGCTGTTTACTGCATCTTCTCTCTTCTCAGCCTCTAATTCCTGAAACAATCAAACGGAGAAAAAAAATCTATTAAGCCAATTCTTTAATGTTTTGGCCTGGTCTTGTCTCCAGTTATGGTGAGATATTTATAGGTTAAATTGCGCTTACTTTATAGAATTAGATTATGATCCGTTTTTGTATGGCTAAGTTTAATGAAAAAGGAAATATCATAACTTACTCCAAGGACTTTGAGCATATTGCCGGTTCCAAATATTTTATGAGGCCTTGAGAACTTCTGAGGGTTGTCAGGTGGAAAATATGGAGCAAGCAAGCATTTTTCTCCACATTTTTTTCGTAATGTCTTGCAAGCTGCACATGGATATGAGATCTGGCTGAACTTTCTTTTTGTCTGCACCATCTCCGTTAGTTTTAGCAAACACCAGGCTTATGATATGAGCTTTTCGCCTGCCACTGACACGCAACCACTATAATTGTAATTCCTGAAATTAGAGATGACAGTATGAGAAAGTAATGCAGAATAATGAGCTTTGGAGGGAATATATAGGGGCCTCGAGGTGTTGACTTTTACGTCATCGCACGTTTTAGAATACTTGTTTTGTTTTATTATCACGAGACAGTTATGCTTGTACTTCACCAAATTCGATTCTTGAAAACGCGTTACGTTTCAAAATGTACGTCGTTGTTATACGGGCACTGTCTTTTCATCTAACCAACAAACAACGAAGGAGATTCATCGTTATCTACTGAACAAAGAAGAAAGTCGTGGGAGTGTTTACGTAAGAGTTTGTACGTTTTTCATGTTCATACCTTGAATATTTAAAATGCATATGTCAATTAATCTAAATTACTAAATTTTGCGACCAAAATTTTCTTGCGGGTGAATGTGTTGGTCAAAATGTCGATGTGAGTGGGATGATAGACGACATGACATTTTCACTCGTAAAGAAATCTGCAATTTCATTTTGACTCGCAAAGAAAGTTGGATTCCATCACTTGCCTGACTGGTAAATTAAAGCATGGAATACCACATGATTAGGAATCCCGATAAAAACCAAGTCAGAGAGCAATTAAAAATCTGAGTCTGACTTATATATCCTCCTATTAAAAAAATATCCATGATTTAAATTATGAGTTTCCATATTTACTTATTAAAAATAAAACCTGGCAAACAAAAATTTTATAAAAAAATTATTTTACAAATGTGTATATTATGTAACATTTTTGAAGTAAAATAAAATTAACATTTTTAAAAATATATGTTAAAAAATGTTAAAATATAATAATAAAATTTTATTATTTTATAATTATTAATAAAATAATATATATTTTTTTTATGTTTTTTTTATTATGTATATATTGAAAGAATAATTTATTCTTTAGATATGGATTGGTTAACTAAACAATGTAGTATTCTAGGGTAATGTACTCATTGTATTATCTATTTGCTTTCAAACCCAACTTTTTGTAGTGATCTATTCAAATTAGGATATAGATGTGAATGATCATAAAATGATCTCGAGATACATTTTCAAATATGAATAAAGTCTAGTTACATGAAGAAGCAAGAAGTACCACATAATTTGTAAGGCTTCTATAGAGTTCAAGTATTGAAGAATAGCTTACATAGGATAACATTTGCATTGATCATATTATCTTCTTGGGAAAATTAGCTTCAATCCAAATGGTAAACATGTTAGTTTTGCACTAGAGGTGCAAGCATATTGAAATTTATATTCATAAGGTCTAAGCATATTAATATTTATATTCATTGGTTAGTATTAACTTAATTCAATCCTATGAGAGGAATTGATGGTTAGTATTAACTTAAGCCTTATCCTCCTTTAACACTCCATATGGATCATCACTTAAATATCTTTCATATTACACATTTTATGTAATTTTATTGTCAATAATAATGATTAATCATAGTTTAGGCACATCTATAAGAATCATGCCTTGGCTAACATTTTTATAAATACATCACTCACCTAGACCTATGTGTCATCTTGTGTTATGTATTCCTTATAACAAAATGTGTTTGTGCTATAGGGAATAAGTTTTATCTTTCACTCTTATATTTAATATTTTTAGGTCAAATTATGGGATAACTAATTTGATGAATATTTCATAATTTATGTCTCTCTCTAAATGATATATATATATATATATATATATATATATATATATATATATATATATATATATATATATATATATATATATATATTTTAATTATAGGACAAAATATTTGATGAATGTTTTATAATTTGAGTATTTTCTTGGTGAACATGTATTTTTCATGATTCTAGTCTAATTCCTTTAACAAGGTTATAATTTTTTTACACATAAATACAATAAATAATTGATATTTGGTGTAAAACATAGATTGTTCTTGCACAATATGTTAAATTCATGAAAATATTTACTCAAGTGAAATTATAAAATAATTTACATCTTTGTGATTGTTATGAAATATTTTTGGCATAATACATCTACGGATTTTTCACTACCCATGATTTATGTAGAAAATGTAAAAAACTAGAATAAATTTTTCTTGTAGACACTAAACATCTAGAGAATCTTAGCCTAAAAAGTAAAAACTAGAAATGAGAAGATATTTATTTATATTTTCCATACTTAAAACTATAAATTAATTAAAAATTTATCTTTTATCATATTTCCAAGAACGTAGCACATGTAGCAAATACAATAAATAAAGACAAATCATGATATATTTCCTGTATATTTCAATGAGTCCAAATTTTCTAGTTGGAACATTTGATAATTATTTTATATTTAATCATTCAAATAATACGTATTTTAATAGAATACCACCTATTATACTTATTTTTTATTGATAATAATTTTGTATTTATGTTAATGCTTTAGGTTTAATGTGACCAATTATTTATGTTCCTTCCTTTTATTTGTTTGAAAATGAAAAATTTTATGCAAAAGAAATAATATTCAAAGGCCATTTACAAGTGAAATGATTTATGAATTTTATTTATAATTTTTCGTTTTAGCATATTTATTTTTGAAAAGAAAAAAAAATCAGTTGAACATGGATTGTTAAAATACTTTTACCAACTAATATATTGGCAATGGAATTTATTTTCCCCCTAAAATTTATTTCTAGTACAAAATGATATGTCAAACCAATGTGTGGCTTATCATTCAAGTAGAAGTTGCATTGTGTCATTCAAGTGGATGTTGCATTGTTTAAGTGGATGTCATTAAAGTGACATGTCATTCAAGTGGAAATTGAGCTATTCATTTAAATACCATTCAAGAGGGGTAAAATACTGACATCCAAAGGTGATTGTATAATTAACATTCATATTAAAATCAAAACATCATTCAAAAGTAAGGTCATAACACTATTAAATAAAGACCCAAGTGTTGTTTGAGTAAAAAATTATACTTTCATTTAATTAAAAAATATTTTCATGGAAAAACCTTTCCATTCAATTGAATGGTATTGTTCCATTCAAGTCAATAGTATTACCCCATTTGAGTGATTGATATTATTTTAGAAATTATGTTCCTTGAGACTATAGTTTTTCAATTGACCATTTTCTCTTGGTACTGCATCATAAAATTCTATACATTTTCCATATAAGTTGTATTAAATAGCCACATAACCCGATATTAAATGTTCATAACCTAGGAATTCTAGATTACATATTTCAATATCCAACTATAGTCATATCTTAGGAAGTTAAGACTAATATTATGCATCGTTATTTTATTGTATTGTTCCTTAGTTTTTTATATTTTATATCTTAGTCAAAGACCAAACTTAGGTATTTTCTCAATAAACACATCAAACCTTCCATATTGGACTTAGAATCAATTCTTAAACTACTCTTGGTGAACCCTTCTATACCCTAAGCCCTTGAGTGTAAAGAATAATAGCCTCACTGTTACCTTGGCTCCTAAAAAAACTATTAAGAATCATTCGCAATGGTTATTTTCCTCCTCTATATCTTTTGTGAACTTGACGTGAAACACATCCTTAATGGCCATTGATTCAATAATGTTACATTCCTTCTAAAACTCAAGGAGGAATCCCAGCCTTGGGGGAATCGATATCATCAATGCCTCATAAAATGTGTAAATTTTTAATATGTTTAGAATGATACCATTTTTGCACTGCCCCTTTGCCTAAACCTACTACCCCTTTTAGTGTTCATAAACCTGCTACCCATTTTAGTGTTCATCATTTCTCACCCGCAAGTGTCTACAACTTTCTTTGATGTATGCATTAGGCCATAAATACATAAAAAAAGGACCAAAATGTAGACACAAAAATTGACCTATCCAAACGAGTCATTTTTCTCTTAGATTCCCTAGAATACATTGAAAATTATGAAGTGTAAATTTTAAGCGTCCTTCCTCTCCCTTTAGTTTTACCTTTTCCCTAGCCTAATCAAATTCATAGTCATTAGATACAAGGCATGAATTCAATAATTTTAGGTTTTAACTCTCAAAACCCTAGTTTTGAGCCAACTTCTACAACATCGATCCTTAACCAAGTTTGTGTTTTATTTGTTTTTCTTTCAAACCTCTTATAAATGGAGGATTTGGACTTCATTTTTGTAAAAAGGGACAACAAATAATGTTTTTTAATGAATGCTCTCAATGCTTTTGTAATGCTCTATTATTACTTTACTTTTGTGCTTCTTGTGATCATTGATATAGTTGCTTTTAGTGGGAGTGGAGGAACCTTGACAAAAGATCATGTGTAAGACTTGTATTCTAGATAAGGAGGATAAGTCTACCATTTTGGTTGTCTTTGCTCTTTCATTGCTCTTTTGCTTCCACCATAGGCTAATCAAGTTTTTCTTACATCATCAATTTTTTTAGATCATTGATTTTCTATTTTCATAATTTTTTTTGTGTTCATACTAATAGTTTAAAGCTTTATTATGAGTTCATGACCTATTTATATAGGGAATGAATTTAGTAAAACCCTATGTTTTGTAGCATTTTATTTGTTTTTGAATTTACAATTACCCATTATAGAGCATGAATTCATCTATAAGAATTTGGGGTATGTTCTTATCCCTAAAACCCTTATTTCATCTCATGCATGTTTATTATTCTATTAACACCTATTCTATTGGACTTTTTGCTGCATTATGCTTGCTTATTTTCAAAGGTTAAAAATTGCTTTTAATTTTGTATATTTAGCTAAAAGGACCAAAGGTTTTGGTTATTATACCTCCAAGTTTAGTCTCATAGTAGCCTAAGCAAGCCCTCAAATACTTATCATTATTTTTCCAAGCTTCTATCATTATTTTTTAGGTCTACTCAAAATTATTATTGCAGACTCTAGAGTGTGAATTCGGCTAATACCAACCATCAAAATCATTTGTAGGGGTTATTTTCCCCCTTTACACCTAGTCCATAGCCAAAACTGCTTGCTCTTATCATTTATCTCAAATTTGGGTATTCACTCTAATAACTATGAAGTGGTTCATATGTTGTAAAACTTATAGACATCAAATACCGGTTACATTCCCTTATTAATTATAATTTGACATAACTACCCCTAACAAAAGTGGTTAGACCAAGATCTAGCTCCAATAATGGAAATATTTTATAACGTACGAGTATACATCCCTTAAAATTTGCATTAGGAGCATGCAAGTCGTTAAATATTGGCTAAGAATAATTTATTGATTTATTTTGGAATACTGTAGATAAGAAAGGTATTTCATATACTAAAAATATAGGGAAAAATTAAAAATATTTATAGTATTTTATTCAATTTACATAATGTTGTGTGTAGATAGTCAAATTTTATTACAAGCATTTGCTTCTATTAAATAAATCCACCTTGAAATTGAGCAATAAATAATGATGGTTCATGTGGTTTAATTCATATTTTTAATCATTATCAAATTTTATGTGGTTTAATTATTTTATAAGAATGTTTATTTAATTGTTTGATGAAGTGTAGTTCATTCCTCTTAGAATAAATTGATACTAATTAATTTTCATTGAGCATAAACTTATGCTTCTTTCTAATTTCACGTTAAACAAAGTTTATTTTCTATTGCAATGTATTTAGATACTAATTTATTTTATTTGAATGTAAATTATATTTTCAACAATGTGTTTTTGTTATAGTAGAATTAGATGCTAGTTTAGTTTCTCTCAATACAATATATTTTATGTATATCAATTGTAAGAAGTAATTTACTTTCTCTTTCAATGGATTTTAAATCTTGTAATCCAATTCCAAAAAGCAATTTGGTTTCTCTTTTATGATATTCACCTATGGATTGATACAAAGATATGAGACATAATATCTAGGTGAAGGAAGCAAGTTACATAAGAAAAATGATAAGCTTATTCTAGTTAAGAAGGAAAACATAAATATGCTAAATAATAATAATATTCCACATGTAAATAATTATAACTAAAAATTATATACATTCTCCTATTCTTCCATGCTCAAGTGCAAGCATGAGATGAGTATTTATAGGAAAATGCCAAAAAGGAATATTCTCAACAATATGATACATAGTATGAATGAATGACAAAAAATTCAACTCAATATGAGAGATCATGACACATCTTTGTGACAAATAAAAAATTAAAACAATGTAAGAGATCATGACACATGTGTATGAGAGATGAATAAGTCAACACAACATGAGATATCATGACACATGGAATCACCCAGGTGTTGTAGGTGAGTTGGAGAGGAGAGGGCAATCCTCCAAGAGAGGTCCCAGGTTAAAATATCCACCCTACAAAAAAATTGAATTGGGTATCCAAAATCCAATTGATAATGTTGGTGCGGGCAGGGTCGGGTGTGACTCCCGGGTGACTTTGACGATGTAGAACCCCCTGTTCATGGTATCTCAGACCAAGGTGGCTCTACAATGGGATTTTTTCTTAAAAAAAAAATGACACATGGAATCTATGAGAGATAAATAAGTAAACAATTCCCTATGGAAGATTATACTACGTGTTAGGATAACTATTGCATAAAATCTTAAAATGGACAAACACCCTCCCATAAGCATAGCTTAGATAGGTATAAATAGATGGATCTTGAAAATGTGTAGCCATATTTGGTACACATGTATAAAAAGTAGAAAAAAAGAGAAAATCCATAGGAAAAAAATTCCTTCTCAAAAAATAAAAAAGACTAAGGGGCCATGCTCAATGGAAGAGTATCCTCCATCCCTAATAAACCTTATAAATAAAAAAACTTGATTTCTATAAAGGGTTTGGTGAAAACATTTGCAACCTACTCTATTGTAAAATAATACTACAAATCAAGAACCTACTCTTGGATGAGCTCTCTGATAGAGTGCATATGTATCTTAATGTGTTTGGTCCTCTAATGATGGACTAAATTCTTTGATATTTGGATAGCACTCTAATTATCATAAAATATGACTATGGGATTCTAAAAAGTGATTTTAAACTTAATAAGGATATTTTGAATCTAAATATCCTCAATGGAAGTATTCACAGTTCGTCAATACTTAGCCTCTATGGAAGACAAAGCAACAATTTTCTATTTTTTACTTTGCCAACAAAATGGGGCTAGAAATAAGGTGAAAACTATAGCTAAACATAGACATGTGATCATAAATATTGCCTACATAATCAACATTTGTGTAGCCAACCAAGGAAGAATTAGTAATTACAAAATAGTAAATCTCAAAGTTGTAAGTACCCCAAACACAGTAAAGGTTGTGTTTGACAACTTTCCAATGAATATCTTGGGGTTATTGCATATATTGTGAAATCATACCAACTGTATAAGATATATCAAGATGAGTGTGATTCAAATAAATGAGGCCATCGATAATTTTTTGATACAAAGTAGCATCAAAATATGGAGTGGAACATTATTTCCTTAGTTTAAATCTAGATAGAAAAGAAGTTGGGAAAGACTTATAGTTAGTCACATGAAATCTATCAAGTAGATCAAGAGAATACTTAGATTATACAAGATTAATCCTAGAAGGAGACCATGTGATCTTAATCTTGAGGAAGTAGTAAAGTAATCCCAAGTTTATCATAACAAATGTATCTTGCAAAGAAGATTTGAATTTACTAATACTATATGGGGAACCCCTTGTAGTGATTAGGTTATCGATATAGAGAACTAGAAGATGTAGTATATACTATTACCTCAAAATATAGACATTGGGATCTGAGTGGCATCTCATAAATTCATGAGAAAAGAAAGGTGACCATATTTCCATACCAATCTCAAGAAGCATTTTTGAGGCCATAAATAAACTTTCATAATTTATATACTAATGATGGATCCTAAATGAACCCTTGTGGTTGCTCCATGTATATACCCTCTTGAAGATCATTGTGAAGAAACGTATTCTTCATATTCATATAATGTACAACCCAATCATGAGCTATCACAATAGCAAGAGTCAAGTGAATGAAGTTTATTTTTTTAACTAGGGCAAAGGTCTCAATTTAGTCAATGCCAAACACTTATGAAAAATATTTTACTACAAGTCATGCTCTGAAATTATCAATAGCTCCATCCATACTATATTTTTTTATATATATCCACTTGTAATGAACTAGTTTCATTCCCTTATGAAGCGGTGTCAAATCTCATGTATGATTCATTATCAAGGATCTATTTTATTCCTTCATGGATAAATTTGACTTAGTAATACTAGATGCTTCCTAAAATTATTTTAAATCAAAATAAGAGGTAATATAGACACGAGCAAGGTGTTTATGTTATTATCAAATGCTCCTAGAGTCAACAAGATCTTCAATAGAAGTAACTATTGCATGAAGAGTCTTTCAAGACCAAAGAGTAATTGAAGTAAAAGAGGATGGAACCTCTAAATATTAATTTAGAGATGAATATGGTGAAGTTTAAGAATCTTCCTATGAATCACTATAATAAAAATCCCATATGAGAAAAAGTAGATAAGCATGGGAGCCCAAGTTGGGAGAGCTTTACTTGAACTATACACTACTATCAATGAGGATTTGATGAGTCTCTAGATACAAAATTCAATACCCTTTGAAACCATCAGTATAACCAATAAAGATATAAGATTGTATTTGAGGTTCTATAAACTTGTGTTTCTCTGAAGGAATACGTGCACGCAAGGGATCAAAAAACTAAGAAATATTTCACTATGGAATTTTGACAATGTCAATATTCAAAAGGACTTATCCCTTTTAATCCTTTATAAGGAGTATGATTTTTAATGTAAACAATACAATTTATGGTCTCGGCTCAATATTGCAATGTAAGAGTCCATGAATGAATCATACAACTTCCATTTTTTGTTAAGGACTATTTTTTTTGTTCAACAACTCCACTCTACTATGGACTATATGGAACTAAATATTGAAGATATATACCCTCAAGAGAATAGAATTGCTCAAATATATGGTTCATATATTCTCTACTATTATTTGTGTGGAGAATCATGATGTATTTTCATGATTGTTTAGTCTTGAAAGTATTCAAAGACTTCACCTTTTTGATGAAGAAAATAGAACCAAGTGTATTGAGAAAAATCATCAATGAAGGAGAATACATCATGAGCTTTATTGAAGTACAAGGTTGAAAATAGACTAATTAAGTTACTATGAATAAGTTTCAACACTTGTCAACCTCACCAAGACTTATCTTTGTTAAATTTATCTATATAATGTTTTTTTTTGCACATTTGGAGCGTACCCATTCAAAAATTTGATTTTAATGAATCATGAAACCATATCATGTTACCCAAGTTGTTGTAAATAGGAGTAGTTGAGATGACCAAATTTGTCATACTATAACTTACTCTTAGTGTCAAAGTGAGTAACCAATGTAGAGGATGGATAATCAGGTATAACATAAGAGAAGATATACAAGTAATTTTTTTGATCAACTTTACTAACCACTATAGATATGTTATCCTTTATCTCATGGATTACCATTGAGTCTTAGAGTGAACTAAAATTTCTTTTCCTTCCCAATGTGAGGATTTGTTGGATTGAAAGCAAGTTAGTAGATAATTTAGGTACATATAATACATCATAGAATGAACCATACCCTATATCATCTGAACATTTCCCAATTACATCTATTTTTGTATCATCAATGATGTAAATAATAGGTGTAGAACATGGCTCATGAGTTGGAAAATTATCTCTATCGAAATACATGTTGTGTGAAGAACCTAAGTCAAGTATCCATGGGTTGAAAGATTTAGCAATTTCAACTAGATTTTTTCCTTTTCATTTTCCAAAATTTGAAAAAGAAGATGAACTTGGTGACATATATAAAAACAAGTTGATGTTGTTCATCTACAGAAGATTCTTTAACTCTTGTATCAATTTTGTATGATAATGATGTTCCTCATGACCTAACCTTTTTCAATATGTGCAAGTGTTTTTTAATGAATCTCTCATAGAGGATTGTTTATCTATATTAGAAACATATCATGTTCATTATTTTTGTATCTTCTTTACTTTCATTTGTTACTTATTTTCTATAACATTCTTATGCCCACCAAATTGATTAGCCACAAGTACATATGACTTGGAAACTTTTAAGAGGACCATTTGAATAATTTTTTTTACTCTCAAATGATATGTTCAAAAAATGTTTTAAAAAATGGCATTGTCTATGTAGAATTTATAGAAATTTGATGCGTATAGAACCTAGAAACAAATATCTAATACTTAAAAGCTTGTTTAGACAACACATTCAAAAGTAGTTGTGTATTTTTTTATATATACCACATTCTTTGAGTTGTGTTTTGAACTTATTTATTTTGGTGATATAATCTTGTATATTATAAAAAAATATTTGGATTAATATTCATCAACTCATTGTCTATTTAGTAACCCCTAATTTCATCATTTTGAGAATACAACTTAGCAAGTGTATCCCAAGCCTCTTTAGGTGTTGTACAATTTTTAACATGAAAGAGAAGATCAAAATAAAAATGTATAAATTACACCAAGTGCTTGCTCATGATTATTAATCCACTCCATATTTTCCTTTGCATTAGTGGATTTAGGTTCTATGTCTAATACATGCTTTGTATAGTTCTTACACCTTAAGTAATTATAGATTAATTATTTTCACATAGTGTAATTGTAAGGAGTAAGAAGTGGAATATATGGTTTACCCATAGTAGAAAGAAGAAAATAACACAATCTTGTAGAACATAAGACCCCCCCCCAACAAAAATATTTGACACTTTATAAATATCGTAATTACAATTTGTGGCTAAATTTTCAACAAGTGGTATACCTAAAATAGTGTCTTGATACGTGCAACAAGAAAATTTCAAATACAATCACAATTATTATGAAAAAATATAATATAAAATATTTTTTTTAAAGAAGGATTTTTATGCAACATTAATGGCCACTATGGTTTGCAACAATAGAGGTCATGGGGCCTATAAGCTAGGTGTGGGGGTCTACAAGGGCTAGACAACAAAAATATCTATAAGGTATGAGATGGTCACAGGCCTAATATGGTTTTAGGAGTTTGTAGTTAGGTAGTATCCAAGTCTACAACATGAACTACCTCCAAGTCTACAAAAAAAACAATATTTTTGCAAAAAAAGTAGACTATAAATTTGAATGAAGTTTTCAAGAAAAAGTAACCCTTGAATCCTATGATGACTCAACTATAAATGAACAAGCTCCTCTTCCTCAAGCCCTAATACCATGTGATATTTACCTACAGATTGAGATGAAGATACAAGACCCAAGATCTAGGTGAAGGACGCAAGTTGCATAAGCAAAATGATAAGCTTATTCTAGTTAAGTAGGAAAACATAAACATGCAAAATAATGACAATATTCTACATGTGAAGAATGACAACTAAAAATTATATACATTCTCCCATTCTTCCATGCTCAAGTGTAAGCATGAGATGAGTATTTATAGAAAAATCCCAACATGGAATCTTGTCAGCAATATAACACATTGCATGTATGAGTGATAAAACATTCAACACAATGAATGAGATCATGACACATGTGTGTGAGGGATGAATAAGTCAACGCAATGTGAAAAATCATCACACATGTGTGAGAGTGATGAAAAATTCAACACAATGTGAGAGATCATGGCACATGTGTATTAGGGATGAAAAAGTCAACACAATGTGAGAGATCATTACACGTGTATTAGGGATGAAAAAATCAACACAATGTAAGAGATCACACAAATAAATAAACACCTACCTAGACAAGCTTATCCTAAATATTAAGATAACTAATACATAAAATATTAAAATGCACTAACACCTTTTAGTACAATTTAAATTTCCTCTATCAATTTAATGCTTTTGTTTGGTTTTTGGTTGCATGCATAAGCTACGCAGATATGTGTAATATCTTAATTGGCATTAATTAAAGTATCGACTTAAATCTGTAATCTTTAAGAGAAACTTGAAAGTAACAAGTATTTGAGGTCAATATGTTTTGCAACATGTTAACTACCTATGTGAAGTCTATCACTGTGAGATTTCCATAATTGTAATGTCTTATGCAAATTATGCTTTGTGTAAATTGTTGAATTATCAATGTTTGAGAAGAATCAAAATCTTGGAAAGAATAGTAATTTGTTAACACAGTTGATGGACAGTCGGTAACCCATATCGAACACAAAAAGACAGGATCAACAGTTTCCAATGTCGTCAAGCAGATTGCCACTCGGACTTACTTTTGTGTTTGATATAGGTCTCCACGGAATATATACTAGGAGTCTGGGGCTGTTGACTTTTGTGTCCAATCGCATGTGTGAAATTACTTATTTTTATGTGGAGAATTCCATGTTTATAGTCTACCAAATTTGAAACGTAGAACGCGTTTACATTTTGAATTTGAAAATATATGTGATTGTTCAGCGTGCAATCTGTTTCAGAATTTCCGTATGATTCTGAAAGCTAGACTTGGAACATGATTGCATAAGCTATGGACATTACAAGATGATACCAGCAAGAAATTTCGTTGAAATCGCACAGAAAGTAAGGGATACCACAAGTGCCAAATACAAGTTCACCGATTATAGCTATTAAACAAAATCTGACTAAAACCCAAAAATCAACTTTTTTTTTTTTTTTTTTTTTTGGTGGTGGCCACAAGGGGTAAACAGACTGTGACCACGAGGGAACCATTACATAACATATCCGCAACATGTGAGGCGAGATATTTGAACCTGGGCCTCTCAGCAACTAGAGAGGTTTAACTACCCACTTGCTCTCCAACTCCTCGGGCGGATAAACCCAAAAATCAACTTGATAACAACACCCAAAACAATTTAATTTAATTTTAAATAAATATTTTATATTCAAAATACTAATAACAAATAAAATAATAATTTTTAAACTAGCAAAATAATTATTTGTATATATTAAAACAAAAACCTATGTCTCAGAAGGGACATTATTTATTTAACAAGAGTTAACGAGCAATTATACTAAGTCATAAGGAAAGGAAAAAAAAAAGTTCACTTTATTTTAAATCTTTGAGAAAATTATATTCTCAAAGAAACATTAACCGGAATATTTCGGGAACCACTATGCAGTATATATTTTCTTATTTATAATGATGTGATGAAAACAAAAGTTGATAGAAATCCAATCACGGACAACAACATCTTCAATTGTTAACGCAAGTTTTTAATACTTTTTTTAAACATATTATAATTTGAGTATCATCTAACTAAATTGCGTCTAGGAAGAGGTTCTACCAAATAATTCCAAATGATTGGAATGTTTTGTTAAAAAAAATAAAAAATCATTTGAAATGTTTTGATAAAAAAAAAAAAAAATAGCAGATGGAATATGTCATTTATTATTTGTTATGCTTTTCAAATGAATTTAAATGTCACATGATCAATTGATTGAATTACGAAGAAACTTGCTAATTTGTTAATAAATAAATTTATGAAATGTCTCACTATTTGCTTTTAAAAAAGTAAATATTAATGTTGTTTTTAGAAAGAAATGATATTAAAAACTATATAACTTATAGACCTATAATTGTTTATCTAATTCACAACATTCTCTCTCTATTAGATCAATACAATAGATAGAAGAATCTAAATAACTAACAAATGATGAAGTAGGGTACATATAATAGTTTATTAAGTACTCAAAAGTTCATGGACCATGACACACACTAGATTTTATGTATGATATTGACATGAACAAGGACACACTCAAATTTTTAAA
The DNA here is from genome assembly GCA_028583015.1 of Wollemia nobilis. Taxonomy (NCBI): domain Eukaryota; kingdom Viridiplantae; phylum Streptophyta; class Pinopsida; order Araucariales; family Araucariaceae; genus Wollemia; species Wollemia nobilis. The sequence continues at coordinate 11,427,461 of JAQPPZ010016436.1, read as the reverse complement.
TAGGGATAAATACTAATATCTATGGTTTCACATCAAATTTGAATATGGACATATACTCTACTTATTTTGAAAGTTAGAAATAGGGATGCATACATTTTACTGCAACACCTCATCTACGATTGTAACACGAATCTATTCTCCAAAAAATTCAAAGATGACTAACTCACTTTGGAGGTAACATTAAGCATATTCTTCATATATGATATAGTTTTTATTTAAGTAATTCATTTTTCCTAATTTTATTTTCTTCATCAATTAACAAAGAGATTAAATGTTCCAAATAAGGGTTAATATTATATAGTGTAAATACAATACTAGTAAAAATGATATGCATATTGTTTAGCAATATTAATTTAGCATTTTTGTTGTCTACTTTGGCATTAATTCTAGTAAATTGAATTAGTAGAGAGACAAATTTAATTATATTTTGGATAATATTATTGCCTTCATTATCTTGAGTCAAAACAACTTTTGCTTGAGACCTATCTTTGCACATGATGCTTATGACTTGAGAAAAACACTAAACTATATCGTGGTGTATACAAGCTTTAAAGAGCCCAAGGCTAATTACGACCATAGCTTTATTGTCTTTTATAGTCCATATTTTTACTTCATATGCATCCTATAGCTTTGGTGTATTATTTTTTACAATATCCAACTAATCATTTTTTATTAATATAAATTGGAGCTTGATGTAGACACCAAAACAACACCAATCCGATTATGTGACTGCAAACACTGATCGCATTGACACACACAGCCCCAAGGGCAGCCCCCAGAGGTTAAACAGTGGTCCTAACCACTCTCACAGTAGTTTTGGAAGGTCAGAGATCAATTTGGCACCTTCAAGAACTTTGCTCAATATCTGTTCCACCCTGGAATGAATTCAAACTAGGATTCGCCCCACCCAGGGACGAATTCTAGATTCGCTCCAGGGTGGGGCGAATTGCAGGTTTGATGGGAAAAAAGTCAAATCTTGACAAATGGCAGCTCAGATCCGCCACTCAACGCTTCCTTCATCGCATGGGAGTATGGGTGAGCATTTTCGAGCATTAGAGGCAATTACAAGGGCAGTCATGAAGTCCCTATTCAGGGAGGAATCTCCTTCCCCCTGGGAAGGCATGATTGCCAAGTGGCGCCTCTGCATGCCCATTTCAAGAGACCTCTAGGTCTATAAATTGGTGAGTTTCCTCACCCCAAAATATAGAGAGAAGGAGCATTTTAGAGCAACGAAGTGCTATCATTTTATTGTCATACCTCACACCTTTTGGATTTGCGCCTTTCACATCCTTGATCTCCTTTAGAGGGGAGGTCATTGGGTGACTATTGGGAGGACGAATCTTGAGCCCAAAACCTAACATTTGGCCACAATATCCCACCAAATTTGTCGAAAATACCACACAAGAGGTTTTGGACCCATCCCAAGTGGATTGGTGCCAAAATCAGGCCTCAAACGGTGGGCGGCCTGCCCCATGGGCGCCCCCTCCCACACTGCCACAGTCCTAATTGCCCCCCTTCGAAGCGATGGGAATTCCATGGTAGACTTGCTTTCTTTCATTTTTGCATTCAATTCTATGATGCTTAGATAGGTTGTCATTTAAATTTCATCTCGTTTTGAACAATTTTGATCATATTTCTATCTTTGCTCGCTTCTACTAATCTACAGGTAGCATCATCAAATTCCCATTGATGGAGGCCAAATTGGGAAAATATGACCATCTGGGTCTTCCCAAAATGCCCCCAATTAGCTAACCCCAAGTTTGTAGGTCTTTTGGAGCTTCCTAGGTAGGACATTTGGGACAGTACCTTTTCGGCATTTTGTTGCAGGTGAATTCGTCCCGCCCCGGAGCGAATTCAAATCGGCGAGGAATTTCCTGACTGTTCTTTTTGTAGGGCCTTCCTGGTGGTGTCTTGATGCCCCTATAAAATTTTTAGAGCTTTTGGATTCATTTTAGTCATAGTTTAATTCATTTTTCTTATTCACTTATCGTAGGCTTGGGGATTGCATGCTTTGTTTTATCCGCAGGTGCTACTGACTATTTCTTGTTCCTTTGAGCATAGGGTCTAGACATCGGAGGAGCAGCAAGGAATCGAGACTCATCAACGCAAGTGGCGACGACATTTGGTCCGCCCATTTTACATGTGGGCACGCGGAAGAAGGAAAGGCACCCATGGATGTAACAAGAACGCATACTTAAACGCTCCTAGCCCTTGGAAGGGGAGGATGCGCATTGTAACCGAGTTGTGAAACATATCAATAAAAAGGGTTGTCTTCTTTATTCACATTTGTTTCATTTTGATTCGCTCATGCTTTTCCCTCTTTTCATGCACTTTCAAATTCCTAGGATTTAGCGCTAAGTTCGGTTCCGGTTTTGCATCGCATCTTCGCTTTCCTTTTTGCTTCCGTATCCTCATGCTTTCAGTGGCGATCATGGTGGGACCTTGTCCTCTATTTTTAAGATCAGAGATCTGATCCAAACTTGGTTGTTTTTGCTTGCAGGTACCGAGTTTTCATATGCTGATCGTTGTTCGTTCCATCAAGAGGCGAATACAGAGCTGTAATTCGTCTTACCCAGGGACGAATGGGAATTCGCCCCACCCTGTGATGAATACAGTCCTGTAATTCATTCCCCCCGGGATGAATTCCAGTCTGTGAAGTTTTCGGGCAGAAACTCAGAACCGACAGATTTGGGCAGAGAAGAGGTAAGAGTCCTAAACTTTTCCTGTCATTCTCTGTTATTATTTTTCTATTTTTTTGGTTTCTTTTTGCATGCTTAGGAAAGGTTTGCTGCATGTTTATTTTGTTTCATGCAAAATAAAAAGAACCCCACACACCACGTGGAAAATTAAACACCAAGGAGCTGGTCGTAAAACCCCAACCCTTGATCAAGACCAACGGTGGATTTCATCACCACCTTGGCTTGAATTTTGCATTCATAAACCCCGATCGCTACTATTGCTAGACGTAAATCCTAATGAAAGCTGACCGAGTGTAGTTGGGGTGATTCCCAACACACGAGGATAAGTCTTCTATGGTAGGTGTCATAAACAAGGTGATTCCCCTTTCGTACCGCCTACGTTCCACGTACCATCTCGCTCTCACGTACCTATAGTTTCCCTCACGTAAGGGCGGGTATATAGAGAGGTTGGTATATCGGCCTGGCAATGGTATATCGAAGGGGCGACCAATTTTGGGAGTCATAAGAGCCCTCATTTTGCATTTAAATGTTCTTTACAAAAACCTTCAAAAACAAAAAAACAAAAACCAAAAACACACTAAACCAGGTTTAGGACACACTTTTAATCTTTAAACGAGATAATCACTGCTTTGTGTGTGTGTGTGCTCTTTTCTATTTAGTGTAGCATAAAAAATCATAAAAAGAGATAAAAATCTATTTAGCTTGTAGAAAAACAACACCATGGTGTACACCCGTAGCCAAGCCCAATCAAGGGCAGAAGCTATGAAAAGTGTACAAGGGGGGACAAGTCGCCTCCGCTATAGCCCTAAGGACTTGGTCATACCGCCTTGGCGGCCTGACCCACAAGAGAGTCCGCATCATTCCATGTCAAGATGGAACTATAGGGACACCCCTTTGGGGGACACGCCCATTCATCATAGCCCCTTTCAGGAGGAGTCCTTACACGTGGCGCTCAACATAGACAAGAAAGCTCCCTTAGAAGCTCGATATGAGTGGCCACCACGCGATGAAGTGCTAGAGTGGCATAGTGTCCATGAGGAGAGGCCACATGATTATGGCATCCCTCCTTTGCCCCCCATCACTGTTAGAGCCAATAGACAAAACCCAGAGCACAGGGCTCTTCAAGCAGGGCGAGCCAACTCTGCCCACCCCTTTCACACATACGAAAGGGAGCACGAGGAAGACCATTACATTCCTCGAGAGCAATGTACAGCATGGGAGCCATGCACTTCCGCACCCGCTATGTACCATGGTCACCCACTGAGGCCAGAGCCTCGGGTAAATGCCACCAACCTCGATAGAGGGAAGCGACCCATTGAGATCTCGGATCATCGCGACCGAGGTAAATGCATAGGAGAGGCATCCAGGCCTCCAAGGCTCAAGATGGCAGAACAAATTGACTCGGCAGTCACCAGACATGCCACCCGCCAAGCGTAGATCACGCGGCTTGAGCAAGACCAGCAGCAGCTAGAGCATCTATACCGCCTTAGCAAGGAGCGCATTCAGCGCCAAACAGATGAGCTGCTCCATAACCCAGTGCCTGAGAGGGTTCCAACCCCTCGCACCCAAAGAGTGGAACCATATGAGAGGCATAATCCCTTGGTGCGAGATAGGTCTCCGCGACCTTATCAAGTGTTGCCTCCGAGACCCCCTAGACCTGAGAGGGAGGCCACTCCCCAGAACAACGATGGGTACCCTCCATGGGGACCCACCCAGGGTCATAGGTCTCATCCAGAGACTCCTCAGGAAGCTTACGAGGAGTATGAACAAGAAGAAGAGCGGGCCAAAATGCCCTACCAAGGCGGAGGGGTTGCTATCCGGCCACCCCCCCATAGGCCTCAAGTCTCCCACAACCCACAACGAGAGCAAACTAAAGAGGAAGAGATTAAATCTTTCGATGCATACAAAGCGCTGCTAGAGCATTTGGAGTCTATGGAAACCAAAGCTTCTGGGCCCCAAAAGCCCACGTTACGCCAACTCCGCAGTCATCCTGTGCATCCGTCAGTGCCTGCACCCCCTTACCCCGAACACTTTAAGCTGCCTCAGTTGGCAATATTTAAGGGTGAGGAGGATGCCCAAGAGCATGTGACCAGATTCCTGAGCCAATGTTTTGGCATTCAGGACAATGATGCATTGTTGCTAAGGACATTTATAACCACATTCACGGGCCCTGCCTCGGATTGGTTCACTCAATTGCCAAAGCACAACATCAGTAACTTGGATCAGTTAGTGGATGCGTTCCTCGAATGCTTCGCCTTTAACACCAAGAAGAAGGCATCACTAAGTGACCTGGCCAGCCTCAAGCAGTATGAGGAAGAAACCATGGTGGCCTACGGGAATCGATGGAGGACTCTGCTTTCCAAGCTACCCTACCTCCCTCCTATGTCCGACCTTACACAAATGTTCTCACGAAGTTGTTTGAGATCGATCTCTATGCTATTGCAGCTATAGCAATATGCCACCTTAGAGGAAGCTCTGGCGCAAGCCAGAATCATCGAAGAGATCAAGATACAGGATGGCGAGATTGCCAAACCTAAGAAGAAAGAATGGAACAAGAACACAAAAATAGGGACTACGCAACAGAAACCCGCTGTGGTCAATCAAGTTGCTATAAATGTCCCTAAGCCTGCACAAGAAATACAGCCTCAAAAGGCTAACTATCAGGTAGTGCCTCCTAATAATTATGAAAGAGAAAACCAGAAGTAGGAGCAAAATCAGTAGCATCACCCTAGGCGATAGTACACACCTTATACAGAGTCTAGGGACTCCCTATTTGACCACTTGTCAGTGGCGAACTTGATCAACCTTCCAGAGATTCAAACCATAGACCCCAATGCTCCCAAGCCTAAGGGGTATAGGGAGGACTTGTATTGTAGGTTCCACAGGCGGAGGGGACATGACCTGAATGCATGTTGGAAGTTCAAAGGATTGATACAAGACCTGATTGACAATAAGACGTTGGCAGTGGACAACCCCGTAGCGCCAAACAACCAGCAGATGGGAGTTTTCAAAGACCCCTTGCCTGCCCATGAGGCACAGGCAAAACCCCTTCAAGTCAATGAGGTGCAACAGAATTGCCCCATGCAAGGGTATGTAGGAATGATAAGCATAGTGACTAGGAACAAGAGATACCCAGGAGTTGCCCCCGAGGCAGCCACAAGAGAGGTTCCATCGACGTCACAACCTCAACAAGCACCCTATGCAACTACCTCCGCCTAGACCCACGGCCATGATTCGGACCAAACTCACGTAGAGTTTGAGGACCACGTCGGCTAGGCTCTCCATATACGAGCTTATACAACAATCAACACCCCATCGGGAGGCTCTAATGGAGATATTGAAAGCCATCGAGTTGCAGCCCCATGAAGCGAATTCCTTCAACAACTTCGTGGGACATGTCAAACGATGCACGGAGCCAGTCATCACCTTTCGAGAGGATGAAGTTAAATCAGTGTCTGATGACATGGCAGATCCACCCCTGCACGTTATCACATGGGTCAATGGGATCCCGTATAAGAGAGTGTTGGTAGACACTGGCTCATCCAGTAACATCATTACCACAACGGCATTGAAACATCTAAAGTTGCCAGCCTCTCACATCATGGCTTCCACCTATACACTGCGAGCATTCAATGATGCGATATGCTCGATAGTTGGCACAATTGTCCTACCCATTCAAGTAGGACAAAAGATGATACCTACATTGTGCCATATTTTGGAAGGCGAGATGGCTTATAACATCTTGCTAGGGCGGCCATGGATCAGGGACATGAAGTGTGTCCCTTCGATAGCTCATCAGTGTTTGAAGTATACATTTGAAGGGGAAGTACATGTAGTCCCGACGGACTTAGAACCCTTCAAATATTGCAATGCGGTGCAGCTGATGCCGCAATCGACCCTTCCATCGATGCACTTGGATTTTTAGTTAAATCCATCTAGACAGGGTCCGATTTCGCAAGCACCACTGGTGATAAATCCATCAAAACCCCAGCCAGGTACATCTTCATCGTCCGGTCCTTCACCAACAATGCCACCTATCATGGCTAAATAGAAGGACAAAGGGAAGCAAACCCTGGAAGAGGCTCAACCCCTAGAAGAGGCGCTGCCAATAGTATCAACCATCTCTACCGAAGAGATGCCTAGCAAAATGGAAGTTGAGGCTCCTAGTTCACCCAACATGGAGTGGACTCAGGAAGAGCTTCCGTTCCCTCCCCTCAATCACCAACAATCACTATTGAAATGGCCAATACGGGCCTGGGGGAGTATCTGGTGTGGAATGTTGTAGCAATGACCATGCTAGAGTCCATGCAAGACATGGGGAGACCTCGCCTCCCCATCGGTACAATTGTTCCTTTAGGCTACCCACCAAACCAGACAAACTTTGTGTATGGGGGCCTTGATCATGGTACTGGGCCATGCATCCAAAAGGACGAAGATGAAGAGCCCTTTGCAGAAGATGTCAACTATCTGTCTAACCCGGACTTCACTCTGAGATATCTTGGCCAATGCAATTGGCATGGATATGGGCTAGGCAGGTATGAGCAAGGAGTGCGTGTCCTTTGCCAACCAAGATACCAAATGCCTTATGACAAGTCAGGCGTAGGGTTCAACCACCCCCTACCCTTGGACATCTTGGTAGAGAACATGCAAGGCCTAGGGATAGGCAACAAGGGTGGATTGGCATCAGATCCTTATGCCAACCCGAACACAACGTATACATTGGGAGATTACCTCCCATGGTCAACAACCACCCTTGTTAACCTCAATAACCCTTCTCCTTTGCTAGAGAGAGGCAAAAGCTCGGGGACTCACTTTCAAGGAAGGTATAAATAGTGTCAAGAGGGATCTTCGGAGGATGAATCAGAATATGAACCAGCATCATATGACCCCTTCGAATCCGATAGTGATCACTCACAAGTGATCCCCATGAATGACTTTCAAGAGAGCCTCTTGACAATGTTCCCTCTAGAGGCTCCAATCGAGCCAGTGCCGCGTCAAGAGAATCAGGTCCCCCCACGGAGAGTGGAACAACCACAATGGGGCCAGATTAATTTTCTCAAGTAGGACGAGCCTGTAATACCTCAAATAGTTGTCGAAGCCAACGAGGGCTTTTGGATCTCCGATAGTGATTACGAAGATGAAACAAAAATGACATATCTTAATCACATGCGATAGATGCCGCAACCATACCCCTTGGAGATTAATGACATATTTGAATAGATGGGCATAGTGCCAGGGCATGAGTGGTACGTAGACCCAGCGGGGTGGGACCAAGTGTTGGATCCGCCGCTCCAGGTATACGAAGAGCACCTTCCACTCCGAGACCCTAGGGTGATATCAGTGCCGAGGGTAGACCCTATCCTCCTATCAGCACATAGGGCCGATCCATTCATGCCAATACCTCTAGAGCCAGATCCGGAGCACAAGAGAACATCCAGAATGTTCGAGTCATCACACCCACGGTAATGGAGACCAAAATCATTTCATCAACATGATCTCCATTGACTTAACCGCCCCCATCCACAATCCGACCGACCCAGCACGGTCATTGCATCTAGACATAGATGCCATTGACTGGGATCACGTCAATTCACCTCCATCCCCATCAGAGTACTGGCCTTTCGATAAAATGCTTCATTTTACCCCAGGGACAACTCAGGATATCTTCCATGCTGAAGAGGAACCCGAGGTTCCCAACGCAGATTTAAACTCAGCAAATGATATCCATTTGATCCCAACTCCACATCAGTTGGAGGATGGATCCCACATGTCGATCGAGGAGACGACTGACGTAGACATCGGCTTGGATCCAATGAATCCATAGATCATCAAGTCAGGGGTAAGCTTATCCCCTGAAGAGCAAGCCGACTACATTACCCTTCTCAAAGAGAAGAAGGAGGTTTTTGCATGGTCATACAGAGACATGTCGGGGCTAGATCCGTAGCTAGTCATGCATAATCTAACGCTTGATCCGACAATCAAGCCAGTTAAGCAAAAACTACGTAAGATGCACCCAAAAGTGGCCTTGATGGTCAAAGATGAATTGCAAAAGCTATTGGATGCACAGTTTGTCATCTGCATGGATTATCCGCCATGGCTGTCCAACATGGTGCCCATCAAAAATCTCGACGGGAGGATTCGCATATGCACTAATTTTTGAGATCTAAACAAAGCGAGTCCTAAGGATGATTTCCCCTTGCCAAGCATCGACGCATTGGTAGATGCCACAGTAGGCCACGAAATGCTATCCCTCATGGATGGTTTCTCGGGATACAATCAGATTCGTATCAATCCCGAGGACCAACTAAAAATGGCGTTCACAATGCCTTGGGGGACATTTTGTTATAAGGTCATGCCCTTTGGCCTTAAAAATGCTGGCGCCACCTACCAACGTGCCATGACGTACATCTTCCATGATTACATGCATAAAACTTTGGAAGATTACATGGATGATTTGTTGGCCAAATCTCTTTTGCGCCCAGATCATCTCGATGACTTAAGCAAGATCCTCGATCGCCTCATGGAACATAAAGTCAGACTGAATCCCAAGAAGTGCGTATTTGGCGTCACATCTAGAAAACTCTTGGGTTTCATAGTCTCAAAGTGAGGCATCGAGGTGGACCCAAACAAAGTCAAGGCAATCCTTGAAATGGTTCCCCCAACTACCATTAAGCAGCTCAAAAGTCTGTAGGGAAAGGTCACGTCAATCAAGCGCTTCATAGCGCAGCTATCTGACAAGTGCCGACCCATGAACAAATTATTGCACAAGGGGGTAGCATTTCACTAGGATGACGAGTGCCAGTCAGCCTTTGATGACATCAAATGATACTTGGCTTTGCTGCCAGTATTGGCACCACCTAGACCAGGAGTGCCATTCTACTTATACATCTCAGCTACTTGAGGTGGCACTGGGCACCATGCTAGCCCAGAAGAATGAACTTCACAAAGAACAGGCTACTTACTATCTTAGCCGCACCCTGGTCAGTTATGAACTTAACTATGCATACGTCGAGAAACTCTGCTTGGCAGTGGTGTTTGCTACCAAAAATCTATGCCACTACATGCTGAGCAACACTACGTATGTTGTGTCTAAGGAGAATCCATTGTGGTACATGATGAGTCATACTTATCATAGTAGCCGCACGGCGAAATGGATCATGTTGTTGACGGAATTTGACATAGAGTTTATTGGACAGAAATCCATCAAAGGACAGGTCATAGCCGATCAACTAGCAGAGGCTCCTCTCAAAGATGATCAGCCTCTGGTCATAGAACTACCCGATGATGGGGTCTTCCATGTCTCAGAATCACCAGATTCTGATGAGCCTGAGTCACAAGCCGACATAACCCTATTTTTTGATGGTTCTAAATGTGAGCAAGGTGGTGGCATGGGAATTGTATTCTTCACACCGCAAGGGGCTCCAATGCCTCTATCCTTTAAATTAGACTTCCCGTGCACCAACAATAATGCAGAGTATGAAGCCTTGCTCATAGGTCTTCAGACAACAATCACCATGAACATCAAACGACTGAACATCTTTGGTGATTCGCTGTTAATTGTCAACCAAGTCAAAGGGGTATTCCAATGCAAATGCCCGAGTTCTGCAGGCCTACAAAGCCCTTGTGGACAAATTCCTGGCAAAGCTTGAGTGGTACGACATCGAGGCACTCCCTCGATCATCGAATCATTTTGCGGACACTATGGCCTCCTTGGGGTCACTAATCCCGCAAGACCTTTCCGGTGATATGACAACCATTCAAGTCAAAACACTATCGCAATCCACGATGGACCGTGCAAGTTCTAACTTGACGCCAGGAATCCACATGATCCAGATTGAACCATCCTCGGATAAGTTCTCTCGAATCCATGATCGTCTGAAACATGCCAACTGGGGGTCCTTGTTCTCCCCTACTCCCATTAATAGCAACACAACGCTATTCTTACAAGTTTTCTCCCGCTCAGTGTTTGCTAGGGATGAACTTCAAGAGGGATTGGTTGTTCATACCATCGAGGCTTCCGATCAGCAGGATTGGTATTTACCCATAAGGGACTACCTCAAGTTAGGTAACCTCCCACTTGGATTGACGCATGCCGCAAAATGAGCATTCAAGCAGAAAGCGGCAAAGTATGTCTTGTTAGGAGACATTTTGTACCATCACAGCTATGAAGGAATCCTCCTTCGTTGCTTGGACCAACAGGAGTCCACTTGGGCAATCGCCCAAGCGCACGATGGTACGTGCGGTGGCCACTTCAGTGGTATGGCCATCGCAAAGCGCATTCTTTGCATGGGCTATTATTGGCCATCTTTAGAGCGAGATTGTTGCGCATATGTAAGGAAGTGCATGAAGTGTCAACATCATGCCAATTTGATGCACGTACCTTCCCAGGCCTTGCAGACGATCCAGTCAGCTTGGCCATTTTTGTAGTGGGGCTTAGATCTAATCGGAAAGATCTCCCCTGCGTCGTCAGGTCATCACACGTTTATCATAACGGCCACAGAGTATTTCACCAAGTGGGTGGAAGCAGTTTCGCTTACCTCTATGACAGGACCCCACATTGTGGAGTTCATTTTGCATAACATCATATGTCATTTTGGTATTCCATCCAAAATAATCTCGGATAATGGGACGTCATTCAAGAACAAAGACGTGCGTGCTTTGACCACAAAGTACAAAATTCAGCATAGTTTTTTGACACCCTATTATCCGTAGGCAAATGGGCAAGCAGAGGCGTCAAACAAAATGCTAGTTGCCATCCTCAAAAAGACAGTCGCAGACAGTCATAAGGATTGGCACATCCAAATCCCACTTGCCCTGTGGGCTTATCGCACTAGCATTCGAACGCCCACTGGGGCAACTCCATTTTCGCTCGTGTATGGCTTCGAGGCAGTCATGCCTCTCGAGTTGGAAATTCCTTCCCTACGCATATCAATGCAAGAGTTCATCGATGATGACACTACGTGGTAGGCCCGGTTAGACCAGCTTACGTTGCTTGATGAATGACGCGTTAATGCTCTCGAGCATTTACGTATCTATCAAGAGCGACTTAAGAAAGCTTACAACATGAAAGTTCACCTGAGGGATTTTCAGGTTGGTGACTTGGTCTTAAAAGAGAACCAACAGAACTCTAGTTTGTCATCCCATCTAAGGGACAAGTTCATAGCAAATTGGTTAGGTCCATATGTAATTGATAGTAAAATAGGACCTGGAACATACCGGCTAGCCTCTCTTGATGGAATCAAGGAACTAGAACCCTTGAACATCAGTCATTTGCGACCATTCCATATCTAAAAGAGCCATATCCCAAACAAAATGCTCCAAGGATTCCTACAATCACTTGGTCAATCCCAAAATGCTCCAAGGATTCCTACAATCACTTGGTCAATCCCAAAATGCTCCAAGGATTCCTACAATCACTTGGTCAATCCCAAAATGCTCCAAGGATTCCTACAATCGCTTGGTCAATCCCAAAATGCTCCAAGGATTCCTACAATCACTTGGTCAATCCCAAAATGCTCCAAGGATTCCTACAATCGCTTGGTCAATCCCAAAATGCCCCAAAGGTACCCATTACCACTTGGTCAACCAAAAAGCTCCAAGGATTCCCACAATCGCTTGGTCAAAAATAAGAAAATTCAAAAATAGTAAAATCATCAAAAATAACAAAAATTTGCATCTCATTTCCAGGCATACTCCAACTCATCACCACAATAAAAAGCTCTTTTCGCATCTCACCTTCATATTCACAAAAATATCAATCCATCAAAAACTCAAAAATATGTAGCTGCATTAAGCATCACATCCATACATTGCATATTTGTGGTCATATAGGTCAAAGGCACCATAGACTGTAATTACTCCATTCTATAAGCAGTCCATCAAAAATAAATGCCATTCACTTCTTTTTACCATACCAGAATTAGTGGTCTTCTAATGTATCAAGAGTTTTCATCCTTCAATCGTCATTTTGCTTTCTAGCCATGTACTGTACCAAGTCAGACAGATTTTACAAAGGTAGAGTTCTACTTGGATCACACCTTGTTACGTAGCATCCCAACACAAATTAAAACACATAAAAATTCCCAAGTTGTGTGAATGAAAGATGAAACCCGCAAAGCAATCCAGGTCACCATAAGCGAAATGGTTATCTTGCTCATCCCCCTATGCGAATGACCCCAAGAATGCTGAGAGTTGGCAAAAGGACAAGCATCTTCCCTACCCAATTCCCCAAGAATCCCAAGTTCTCAAAAAGTTGCAAACATCAAAATTTTGCAAAAATTCAAAACTCCAAAAATTTGACATCACCACCAAAGTGCATACATCAAAAGGCACATACAATAGTGATTCTCATCACTCAAAATTCAAATCCCTTGCTCAAAAGAAAAATATATAAAAATAAACAGTGATTTTTATCACTACAAAAGAGCAAGTATCCCAATACAATTGAAGAAAAGAAGGGAGTCGAACTTGAATCCTTGGAACTCTCAAAATTCTGATAGGTCATGAGGCAAACCTCAGTACCGGTTTGGTGGATAGCCTATCGGTCACCGGCGGTAAACCTCCCGCATGACGATATATCTGTCACATTAACTCATGTACAGATCAATGTTTGCATGTGGATGAGCTAGCTTATGGTATCCTAGATAGCACCGCAGATTAATCTGACTACATACAACAAAGGAGTTAGTGGAGCTAATTAGGTGATCCTCAGTACAGGTTTGGTTGACAGCCTATCTGGCACTGGCGGTATCCTGACAAATACCACATAAACGAACTCAATTGCACACACAGGGATGTGAAATAACTTGGTCAAAGACAAGTCCGATTCATACCTTGTCCAAAAGTCTTGTAAGATAAAGTACAGTCATGGCTAGTTAGTTAAAACCGTCTGAGTCTCAGAAAACCTTAGCTACATTCTAAACCAACTGCGCTATCTTTCATCCTCGCATTGCCATCAGCAATCGCCAAAAACCACAAAGGTCTAAACAGTCTATGGTGCTCTCGCCAAACAACACAAATTCAATTCATCCATTACATTTGCATATCCTAAAATTTAGAAACATTTGCATTTATCATAACATATGCATCCATCAAAATAAATTAACATGCATACATCCATACTCATCACTCATCATGCATAAAATCAAATCATCACATGCGCATAAACAAAATAAAGTCATCTGTATATATCATCAAAAATGCCCACAGGCTACAATGAACTGGTCCTGTGACCCCGCAACAAAATCCAAAAGCTCAAAACCCCCAAGCCTAGGGCATCGGCCACCATGATCACGTAGGATCGGTGCGATGGGAACTACCCCCCGTGGTGTGGGTCCTATGAGACCCCTCAGGGTGGCTGTTGCTAGCCCCCGCATCATGCCTACTCGCCCCCCTCATCCAGTCACCTGTGCTGAGAGGATGTTGATTGCTCAGTCTCGCTCCCTCTCGAGTGGCGCGATGATCCACCTCCACTGAACGTAGGGACCCGCCCACCAAGGTGGCTAATCTCTGCCTCCAGCTCCAACCGCTGCCGCACCAAGTCCATCTCCCACTGGCGATACGTAGCCAAGTTCTCATCGCGTTGCGCCAAAGCCCTATCCCTCTCTGCCAGCTACGTCCGTAGGAGATCCCTCTCCCGTGCAACATCGATGTCCCCATCCTATCGGTGGTAGGCAGCCAATGCATTCTCCCGCTCTACCAGCTGCATGCATAGGAGATCCCTCTCCCACAACACGTCCCCCAGCTCCTCATCGCGCCTCCACAGTAGCCCCTCCAATCATGCAATCTCAGCATGTAACCCAGACTCCGTGTCCTCCGAATCCACCTGAGGCATGGGCATCTCTGGAATAGCAGCCTGCTCTGGCTCCCACTGCTCCGTGATGTCCTGCATCTTCGGCTGATCCGAAACCCCAAAATCCACATCCTCATCCTCCACCTCCACCATGTCTGCATCCTCCCACGGAGCTCCCCAATCATCTCCTGGTGCCTCGGCACCCTCCCCGCCCACTGCTGCTACCTCCGTGCCTCCCAGTGGCCCCTCTCCCCGCCATCACCATAGTACCCACCACTGGTCGTACTCTACGGTAGTCCCGACGTCATCCACGTCCGGGACGTCGATCACCACATCTGAATCCTCGCCTAGTGGCACGATGACCGGTCGATCCAGAGTCCTCTCGTCCCCCCAGTGTCGATAGACCACGGGCTCACCAGGAAACCCCTGGCGCACCCCAAACTGTCGTGTCACCCGACTATAAGGGAAGAACTCATGCTCGGTCCCATGCCGCCCAATCAGCCACCGCTCCCTACGTACCCATCGGAGCCACTCTCCAGCCTTCGACCAGGCTGGACAGTCCTGATAGGGGCACCAGAACACCTCCCTTGGAGTAAGCCGAGCGAAGGCATCGACATAGTGCCCTATGACACCTGCCCACCATCGACTCTATCCCTACTCCTCAGACCGCCACCATAGAACCACATAGCCTATATCCTTATCCTCCATCTCCATCCGAGTCATCCATGGTAACCTTGCTGGCCTCTCCACCGCTATGTGTTGCCAAGCCCAGCTCTGCAATAGATAGCTGCAGCTAATCCCCTTCCACCTCTAATAGTGGACCTCGTACAACTCACCATAGAGCTATGCCAACAGCGTCTATCCCCACCTCATGATCAGCGATGCCTCCGTCGGGCACTCCACCAGCCGATAGACCACATCCAGCAGGTTCCACAGGAACCTCGCACCTGACGAGTCAGGTAGCAACATGTTGGAAATGAGGCCCATGAGTACTATGTGCCTCACTCCCAACACCCCTCTCTCAAGCCACCATCGGACCAAAATCCCACCAATCTGGCAGTCACCCTCTACCCTCTCCACTGGGCTCTCCACACCTAGCTCCTCCCCATGCCTGAAGTAGCATGTCAACACTATTGTCCGCTGATCTCACGATGTCGTACGGATCGACAATCCATCTATCGGAATCCAAAGAATCCGATAGACATCCTCCAATGTCACTATCATCTCCCCTGTTGGGAGATGGAAGGTGTTGGTCCGAGGATCCCATAGGTTGATCAGGGCCATCAGATAGGCCCGATCCTCGACCACAGGCTCCAGTCGAGTCACCTGCTTGAGCCCAAGGGCATCAAGCCACTCCCAGTCAGCCACAGTTAGCGCCCCCCACGCTTCAGCAAAAGCAGTAGGCACACGATACCGGCTCTTCACAACCTGCAAAAGAAAACAACACAAAAACATTAAAATCATGAAAAACTGTACAACAATAATATGAATATACAACACTGCCTACCAATGTACAACTCAAAAACAACAAAATTCACAAAAATTCAAAAAAAAAATAAACACAAAAACAATTTAGCAAAAATAGTTTGTCAGTCTTAGGGTTTCTGTACTCTAAGTTTAAAACTGACAACAGAAAAAAACACAAAAACATTTTTTTTAAATACAGTTTGTCAGTCTTAGGGTTTTTGTACTCTAAGTTTAAAACTGACAACAACATAAAAACACAAAAACATTTTTTAACTATAGTTGTCAGTCTTAGGGTTTCTGTATTCTAAGTTTAAAATTGACAAAGTCTGCACAAACAAAACAAAATTAAAATAATAGTTTTTAACCTAGGGTTTTCACCTACGTTTTAAAACTGACAAGTTCAACCTAAAAAACTAGGGTTTTACGTTCCGTTTATCCTAGGGTTTTAGTTTAGCAAAATCAAAATTTTTCCTAGGGTTTACTTTAGTGTAAAGCGAAAAGTAAATTTTTGTTCCATTTTAAAAAGAAAAATAAAATTTCAACCTAGGTTTAAACTACGTTTTCCGTTCAGTTTTAAGCTAAGTCTTGGTTTGTGTTCAGCTCAGTTTTAGGGTTTCAATTTTAATTTTGGAAAACAAAATAACAAAGAAAAATAAACAAATCACTTGCAGTTTTAAAACATATAACAAACAAAAGCAATAACGCTAAGGAGCACTTACTGGTCTCACTTCGGCTCCGTCGCTCGATCCGGTCTATGCACTCATGATGTCAGGAGAAATTCGATAGCGCTTCGCTTCACAGAATTAACCTCCTCCTCCCCAGAGCTCCAAATCGCAAGAAAATTCGAATGCAAATGAGCCCAAACCCTAGTTTTGGCCTTTAAATAGGCTTTTTGAGCTTATATTCGTTCCTCCCTGGGATGAGCACTCTGGTTAGCACTCGTCCCACCCTGGGACGAATACTAAACTAGTATTCGTCCCACCCCGGAATGAATTCAAGGCAAAAATTTCAAAAACAACAAAAAATTGAACAAAAATGCACCAAAACAGCTAATAAACTTGCCCGATGAAAGTGCTTTTGCACTTGACATCCCGGGCATGCAAAACAGACGTTGGGGCTACAAATTGTCACTATCCTACTCCCTAAGAAGGCCACCATGGCCAGACCACTCCACGGGAAGACGGATTTTTGACAATTTCAGCTCCAAAAAGCGTCACCAAAAGGGTTAACACCCACCAAAAATAGGTCTAAATGTCAGGAAACTGCACACACGTTCAATGATAAGCATCTGAAGGCACCTTTGCACCAGTCATCTTGGGTCAAGCGACTCATGCAGGTCATTCCCTCATCGATTCGTCGCTTGAGGGGGTAGTCACACTTAGTCGCCAATCAACAAATACACACCCAATTAAGGAAAATGACATGCATTCAAAGGATCATTGACAAAGACAATCACGCTCCTGCTTGGGGCAGTAAACAAGCAATAATCACAAGCTGATCAAATCACTTGGCATTTCATGAATCATGAACTCAAGGTTCTCACAGATAAAAGGTTGCGCCCTTTGCCTATTCATGACTGATCAATGTCCAAGATCAAGTAACACCTCACCGAAAAAGGTTAACACTTGAATTAAGTTCCTTCGCTCATCAGAAGCAAGGATTCAAGAATGCATGCCCTTTCCATACTTGGGGCATCAAAAGTTGGTTAGGTTACTGAGAAACCCTAATCATTAGTGCTTTGGTTATCTATTTTTGCTCGACGCTGCGCCATGCACAGCGCATCCCAAAAAGGGGCATCTATAGACACCAAAACAGCACCAATCCGATTATGTGACTGCAAACACTGATCGCATTGACACACACAGCCCCAAGGGCAGCCCCCAGAGGTTAAACAATGGTCCTAACCACTCTCACAACAGTTTTGGAAGGTCAGAGATCAATTTGGCACCTTCAGGCACTTTGCTCAATATCCGTTCCACCCTGGAATGAATTCAAACTAGGATTCGCCCCACCCAGGGATGAATTCTAGATTCGCTCCAGGGTGGGGTGAATTGCAGGTTTGATGGGAAAAAAGTCAAATCTTGACAAATGGCAGCTCAGATCCACCACTCAACGCTTCCTTCATCGCATGGGAGTATGGGTGAGCGTTTTCGAGCGTTAGAGGCAATTACAAGGGCAGTCATGAAGTCCCTATTCAGGGAGGAATCTCCTTCCCCCTGGGAAGGCATGATTGCCAAGTGGCACCTCTGCATGCCCATTTCAAGAGACCTCCAGGTCTATAAATTGGTGAGTTTCCTCACCCCAAAAGATAGAGAGAAGGAGCATTTTAGAGCAATGAAGTGCTATCATTTTATTGTCATACCTCACACCTTTTGGATTTGCGCCTTTCACATCCTTGATCTCCTTTAGAGGGGAGGTCATTGGGTGACTATTGGGAGGATGAATCTTGAGCCCAAAACCTGACATTTGGCCACAATATCCCACCAAATTTTTCGACAATACCACACAAGAGGTTTTGGACCC
This sequence comes from Wollemia nobilis, assembly GCA_028583015.1. Taxonomy (NCBI): domain Eukaryota; kingdom Viridiplantae; phylum Streptophyta; class Pinopsida; order Araucariales; family Araucariaceae; genus Wollemia; species Wollemia nobilis. Next base: position 11,408,981 of record JAQPPZ010016436.1, on the reverse strand, counting down.
ATCCCAAGTGGATTGGTGCCGAAATCGAGGCCTCAAACGACGGGCGGCCTGCCCCATGGGCGCCCCCTCCCACACTGCCAGAGTCCTAATCGCCCCCTTCGAAGCGATGGGAATTCCATGGTAGACTTGCTTTCTTTCATTTTTGCATTCAATTCTATGATGCTTAGATAGGTTGTCATTTAAATTTCGTCTCGTTTTGAACAATTTTGATCATATTTCTATCTTTGCTCGCTTCTACTAATCTACAGGTAGCATCATCAAATTCCCATTGATGGAGGCCAAATTGGGAAAATATGACCATCTGGGTCTTCCCAAAATGCCCCCAATTAGCTAACCCCAAGTTTGCAGGTCTTTTGGAGCTTCCTAGGTAGGACATTTGGGACAGTACCTTTTCGGCATTTTGTTGCAGGTGAATTCGTCCCGCCTCGGAGCGAATTCAAATCGGCGAGGAATTTCCTGACTGTTCTTTTTGTAGGGCCTTCCTGGTGGTGTCTTGATGCCCCTATCAAATTTTTAGAGCTTTTGGATTCATTTTAGTCATAGTTTAATTCATTTTTCTTATTCACTTATCGTAGGCTTGGGGATTGCATGCTTTGTTTTATCCGCAGGTGCTACTGACTATTTCTTGTTCCTTTGAGCATAGGGTCTGGACATCGGAGGAGCAGCAAGGAATCGAGACTCATCAACGCAAGTGGTGGTGACATTTGGTCCGCCCATTTTACATGTGGGCACGCGAAAGAAGGAAAGGCACCCATGGATGTAACAAGAACGCATACTTAAACGCTCCTAGCCCTTGGAAGGGGAGGATGCGCATTGTAACCGAGTTGTGAAACATATCAATAAAAAGGGCTGTCTTCTTTATTCACATTTGTTTCGTTTCGATTCGCTCATGCTTTTCCCTCTTTTCATGCACTTTCAAATTCCTAGGATTTAGCGCTAAGTTCGGTTCGGTTTTGCATCGCATCTTCGCTTTCCTTTTTGCTTCCGTATCCTCGTGCTTTCACTTGAATTTTTGCATAAGAAAAAATACCATCCTTTGAATTTGTTAATATAGATTATCTTTATAACATGTGATCATAAATTATCGCAGTGAAAATAATTTAGAAATATCAAGTTCACAAAATATTTTCAGTAAGTATAAACATGTCTATACTCACAAAATTTATACATTTAAAAAAAATATATCATCTTCAAGTTTCCTCAATCCACCATTAAAATATTTATTAAATTTAGAATAATATTTCATAAAAATTGTATTTTAAAGAAAAATAATATCTTAATGTAAAGCAAAAATCGACAACACCAATATAGTAATAACAGAATCAACACACAAAATATATTGCACAAAGAAGAACAAATGTATTGTATTAATGTGGGGGAGCCTTGATCTCCAATGTTACAAGGAAGCCACATATATGAAAAATTAGTTACCACATAGTCATTTAGGATTCTTGACCAATCATGGTTGAGTAGCATCCCATATGCATTTAGGATATCCATAACTTGAATATCAATTCATTGTTGTATCCTTGGTTCAGCAACTAACTATATATGGACCTAATTTAGCACCCCAACCACATTTACCTCTGTCTTGGCCAACTAAACCATCTTTTTGTTTAGGAGAACAGGCATAAATCCTAATTTTTGGCTGACCAAATACGACATCACATTATCAAAAGGACCTGAATCCAAAAGGTATTTTAATAAGCTTTTACCAATAATTCTAATGGTCAAAAGAAAAGGTGGAGACTCTATAATTTTTTTTGTATATGGCCACCTAAGCATTAGTAGCATTTTTAGTCTCTTTTCTATTTTGCGTAGAGAGAGTTTTAAGTAGAAAATCATTTTGGTTAATCAACTGAACTACCTCAAATAGAGAAATATTTGCCTTGGTTTTTTAAGATCTTCACAAATATTATATCTAGCCTTGTTTTTCTTTGGGATTTTCTATCTATGGTAATGGAATATTGGATATTTTTTGTGCAATCATTATGGGACCCTCAGGTTAGACTAGGTTTTTGTTGGCCTACTCATCAAGTGGGATAGAGGATTTTTTGTTAGGAGGTATAGAAGAAGTCATTGGTGCTTTTCCTTTACTCTAGAGAATATAATTGTTACCTCTTTGAAACTATCAATAAGATCATACCGCTTCTTCTAGGTATTCTCTAGATTCATCTTCACCCATTTTTTAGTGTGCATATCTCTTTAAAACTAATTTTATCCCTACATTTTGATTAGCTTGATCCTTATAATCCATATTGGTGGGTACTAACTCTAAATTTTACATCAATTGGGTAATGTAAGATCTACAAAATTCACTTAAGTGCCTAGGTTGTTATTAGAAAAATTTTGGTTGTTAGTAGGATTTGAGAATCCTCCATCATTTGGGTAAGTCATTGCTTCAAAAATTGAGTAGTATTTTAAGTGTTATTTGTCATTGGGTTTTTAGGAACTTGATTTTGTAGTTGAAGCATATCATTGCTCAATTTTTGAACCATCCTTTACATTTTGTCTAACTCAATATTTGAGTTATTAGGTTGACTTGGTCCTAGTTGATCTATTACATTATTTATAGGTGTAGATGTATTAAAATTCTAAGTAAAATTATTTTATTATTTTATGGAGGTGTATTATTGAGAATGTTGTTTGTGGTTACCTGACTATTCAAATATGTTAGAATGGTCTATTGATTTCTCACATTAGCCATCATTTTATTCAAGGGTGCTAGTTCAAAAGGTTGATTTTAGTTTGGTTACATGGTTCTTGGTAATGGGTTGACCTTGGGAAGGTAATGTGTAAGGGCTTTATTTATTAATGGTACCTGATTATAAGCTCATAGTTATCCAAGTGATGGTAATTGACCCAAACCAAAATATTGAGGTATAAATTTTTGTTCAACAGTTAAAGCCTCATTATATGTCATGGGCTAGGATGTTATTTGAGGGGATCTTCTCACAAACACAAAATTTAATGGATCTAAAATTCATATATACATTTGAATGGATGCTTTCACTATGAGAGTGTAAGGTTTCATCGACCTAGTGCATAATTTATGGAACCTAGTATTGAATAGTCTCAAGGGTTTATTGGATTCTCTATAGGCAAAAGCAAACAAATGATATGCCATATCTTGGTCATTAGGTAGTCTAAATTTGTTGATTATTTTTCTTATAATTAATCCCAATACGTAATATATCCTTAAGGTAATCTAATATACTATCTAATGTATGTGGAAATATCCTATAGGTAATATTTTCATGTTCAATATATAAATGATTAAGGCATATTTGTATGCTTATATGTTGTTCAACTTATCTTGTTCCATCATGCATATACCTAGGGAGATATATTTTGACATTTTTAGGCATATCAAGTGTAGGCCCCAGTATATTCAAAGGGTTACTTCCTACTAACCATGGAGTGAAAGCTACAAACGGTGGACCTTAGGGAATGTCAAAAGGATCAACAGAAGGGATAATATCTATAGGGTAAATATTTGTAGTCTAAGGAGTATTGTATAAGCATTTATTATCTTTTGTTAGGCCTTTTGTATGGGAAAATTTTAAAAAGCTTCATGACTCCTATAGATAACTTGGACATAGTGATGATGATTTTAGGTTCTAGATTTGATAGACAAGATGTGTAACATAGACAATAAACCAATACAATTTAATTTTTAAAGTCTATAATCCCTCCTTCTAGCACTAATTTTATTGGGCATGCAGATGAAATATTGTCAAGGATAAGCCAACATACTTGGAATAGAGTATATTCCCTCTTAAAAGGGAAGTCTTTTTATCCCAAGGTTTGAGTATGTTAGGTCTTGGTCAGTGTGGATAAACTCAAAGCTCATTGATAGTTGTTCCTTCAAGGGCCTTTTCTAGTATTATTCAAAGAAATAACTTTCATGGACATAATATCTTAAAATAAAAACACTTAACTACATGAAAATAATTCCACTACACTAGTATTTCAACATGTGTGAGTTGAGCAGAATTAAAATTAGACAAAAGAAAGATAAATTTTAATCTTTATATACTATGGGTGACCAATCAATATCATTAATTGCACTTAAGATATATCATACATATAACAACAATGATTATTTTGAAGCTATATAAAATTTTAAAATATATTCTAGAAAACCAGTTTTAATGCTTCAAATGAAAATTATTCTACCCATAATTGAAACTTATTTTTAAAAAACTGAAAGGTTTATGGTTAAATAAAATAAGCAATTATATGAACTCTATTCTAACTCGATAAAATATCATTTCTTATTTAAAACTAAACCTAACTCAATTAGTATTCAAACAACCTAAGATCTGAGATAGTGCAATCCTCAAAGGGAAAAAAACCATGAAATATACTAAACACCATCAACATGTGCAAATTGAACATAGAAAATTTAAGTCTTGTATATTAAAGATAAACATGGAATATATTAGATTTCATATTTTCCCACTGTAGTGGATTGTAAAGAATAATGCTTAAAACAATATCAAGCTTAGTTTAGAAATTCCATCCAACTACAAAGAAGAAATGCAATGAAAGAAGAAAGCTAAGGGACAAACTAATAGATGGTTTTTGACTCTTTGTAACAAACTAGTGAGCCTATATTTATATAACTTTGTGTGCTTCAATAGTGTTACTTTTACAATTAATCAATGTCCATTTCTATTATGTGTGCCTCTTGGATTTACTTACAATATAAATCTGGCCATACCTCATTAAATATCCATTTACATGATGCTTGGGGTCTCTTGAACTCAATTGGTCAAATGATTCAATACTTGGCCTACCAATCATAGCAAGTAGGCTAGGTATTAACTTCATTGATATTTCCACTTGTTGCACTAATGCCACCATGATGTTTGGATCATCTCCTAGCCACACTTTAGCCATACATCATTAAAATTCAATTCTTTACAAAGTCTAGGTTTACCATTAATTTCACCTAATATGTTTGTGCTCACTAGCCTAGCTTTAAAACCTCCATTTCCACCATATTTTGAATTTAAAGTAGCCATGCCAAATATCCTACAAGTCAAAGACAAAAAATAGACTAGACAAAGAATTTATTAATAATTACTATTATTATTATTAATTTATATATATAATTTCTTTTTATTTTTTAACTAATATTTTTTTTTTTTTTATTTAAATCATATCTACGTCTCTGGCTTCCTTTCAGCATTCTTTGAGAATCCTTTGCAATTTTTTGGTAAATTTTTTTTACTCCTAACTAATTTAAGCATTTTTCAAAAAATAATTTACCCTTATGCCCATTGTTGGAACTCTCATCTATAAGTCTCTAGGCTTCTAAACACTTATGTTTTTATTTACTTCTATTTTATATTTCCTACACATGGTTGGCCTTCTGGACACGACAATTTTCACTGGTCTAGGGCTAAATTTCTAATGTTCAAGGCTAAATTCTAATAGTTAGGGTAATTTTCCATTGTCAAGTTGATTTCCAATTTTTCTCATCATTTTCCAATTTTTGGGGTTGATTTTCATTGGCCAGGATAAATCTCAAAGGCTAGATAAATCTCTCATGGTCCAAGATTTAAATTTTCAATGGCCTAGGATTCATATTTGCAGTTTCTCAACAAGGGGTTGAAGGCTTCCAACTGGGGGTTTTATTTTTCATGAGTGGTCGGGTTTTGGCTGAGGTAATTTCTAATGGTCCTAGATTATATTTCAAATTCCTGGGAATTTTGGCACTTTTCTTATGCTTACCAAACTATGGCTTCATTGGAATTTTTAAATAGTGTTGCTTATGTCATATTGGAAAAACCCTTGGTTTGGGATTTTTTCTTCTCGAGTCTGGACTTTGGCTTTATTGGAATTTTATTTCCTTGGTTTAGTCTTTTTGCTTCCCAATATTTTAAAATGGTTATGTTTACATCATCTTGGAAAAACCTCAGGTTTGTGATTTTTGCTTCTCGAATTTGGATTTCCAAGATTGGATTCTTTATTTCCCTCTTGGCTTTCCTAGATTGGCTTTCTTATTTCCCCCTTGATTTTTTAAGATTGAAATTTTTGGGATTTTAAAACTATTATGCTTATGTCATCTTGGAAAAAGTATAATTTTTGATATTTTTGCATTCCAATGGCCCAAGAATATTTTCCAATAGCCCATAAATGATTTTTGATGGCTCGAGATTCATTTTATTTTTTTTCTTATGAGTGTTAGGCTTTTGGTGGGATAGATTTTCATTTGAGTTCATAGGATTCCGATTTGCTAGTAGAAATAACTTAGTTCAATCTTAAACTTCCCTTTGAATGGCTAAACTTCTAGTTGGGGAATTTTCCTCACTTAGTTTTCATACTTACAACCATTCTCTTATATGTCTTCAAGAGTGACCTTGGTCACGCCAACTTGGATAGCATGCTAAAAATAAGTAATTTTAAGCCTCAAATATCCGTGAAACATAGGCAAATGTATACTTTTTGAAAAATATTTTTTAAGGGGCATATAATGGAAGTGATTTCATAAACTTTCATTTAGTATTATATGAGATATAGGGCCTAAAATTTAGGATTGCATGATTAGGTAGGCATTTATAGGCAATCAAGGCAACTAGATAGCTTGTTGAAAATAAGTTGTATGGGAGGTTAATTCTTCTTGAAACATAGGAAATTTTGTACTTTATATAAATATATTTTGAGGAGAACCTAATGGAAGTGGTTTAATAAATTTTATTTAGTGTTTCAAGAGGTATAGGGCATAAAAAGGAAACCATTTGTGCTATCAAGGTAAATCTAAATCTATCATGCCCGGATTTAAGTAATTTTAGGGTGATAAGACTATGGGAACATAGGCATGTGGGTATTTTTTAAAAATATTATTCCAATCTTGATCTAGTAGGAGAGGTTATTTAACATTTTTTAAATAGTTACCATAAATAATAATAACAATAAGCATTACAACAAACTCAAGGTAAGCACAAATTGGCCACCTATGATTATAATATTTTGGCTAAAAACTTGGGTTTTTATCATGCTCAAGCCCAATAAAACAAGAGAAAAATCACCAAAATAAAAAATTATATTCTCATTCCATGTATAATTAGGTGTGTTGTGTAAGCACAACAACAAGTCCTATTTATGAAGAGCACTCGATTTAGTCTACCACCCTATTGCCTTCTCTACAAAAATGAGTCATCTCCACATGCTTCATTGAATTAATGATTTGTATAGTTTTTTTATTATACTTGACACCCTTAAACTATCAATAGCCCTCTTATTAATGCAATTGATAATATTGATATAATCTCCCTCCACTATCAGCTTGTTTACTTCTAATTACCTTGCAAGTTTTACTCCTACCAAAGTTATTTTAGCTTTTGTTTGATGACTTGCCATGAAGAACATGTGCTTATACTGAGAGGGGGGTGAACAGTATACAATAAAATTTTTGCTTTTTAATCCAAATAATAGCATCAACAATATTAAAGTAGTAAACATCACACAAAGCATCACACACATGAGAGACATGATTTTACGTGGTTCACCCAATGCGGGCTACTCCACGGAGAAAATATTTCTTATAATTTTTTCTCAAATAAATTCTCTTGGGAATCCTTTCCCTACAATGTTTATGGACCTCTATCCAAAGGAGACACCAATCCCCTAAATCAAGTTCGTGGATCTCTATCCATAGGAGAACTCCTTCTCCTAATATCTTCTTTGGCTGGTGATCCTCTAGAAGACTACTGCCTCCACTGCACTGGCTTGTGGATCTCTCTCCATTGAAGACTCTTGTCCTCACTCAGAAGACCTATCCTCACTACCCTGGCTAATGGATATCTATCCACTAGAGACTACTGTCCTCTGTACTCTATCACCTCCAAAGCTCTATCTCAAATCTGCACTAAACATAGTCCTTCGGTCTAGTACAACTCTGCTCAATCTCTATCTCTGATCTGGCACAAACCTGTCCTCAAATCTACACCAAACTCTATCCACAAGTCCTCTTTAGAACTTGTCCAATCTTCTCAATAATTCCTCTCAAGAACTTATCCAAATCTGCTCAAAATTTGTATTGTAAGCTTCCACAAAAGCTCACACAAAATTAGTCCACAAGTCTCCTCAAAGACTTACCTCAAATCTGCTCAACAAGTCCACACAAAACTTGTCCAATCTCATAGAACCATAAAGAGAATTGTTAGAGACTCAATATGCTTCAAATTCAACTTAATTCTCAATCACTTTCTCAAATCATAATATAGAATAATTTATTTTATGGAACTTGAACAATCACTTCACACACCCACTTGACTAGGCTCAACCAACTCTACTCAACCAAACACTCAATGAAACAACCCTTGCTCACAAACCCTAGTCCAAGCATATGATCACTCACTCAAAATATTTCCAACAATGCTCAACAACAATGCTTATAAAACAACTCTCTATTCTAGAAAACCTTGAAGCATTAACTCAACACACTCAATAGGAAACCCTAATCAAGTCCTTTTCACTCCAAACTTATTTTTAGAAAACCAACCAATCAACTTAACTATGGAAGAATGTGCTCATACCTTTTTCTTGATGATGAAGGAATCTCATAAATCTGCCACAACCATAAACACTTCTTTTCCAAGCTCAAAGAAATTATAAGATGATAAACTTCCTCAAAATACAATGTAAATATCAAGACACACATACACCTTATCACTCCATATTTAAGAAAACATTCATCAACATTTACAAAAATAATACACCACTTACACCTTATAATCTCCCAATTAAAATAATATTCAATGCACTCTTCTTTTAAAAATAACTCAATGCTAGAAGTTCCCTCTATCCTTTTAAAACTTCAACAAATCAATGTGACACAAACACTTTATTAAAATAAAGCTAACACCTTATTCCTCCAACTTATCAAAAATAATTTTCAACTAACAATCCTTTTAAGCAACCCTTTTAACTCCAAACTTTAGGCAACACACAAAAATAATAATCAAAATTTATTACCTTGCCTTGGAAGGGATTCGAACTCACAACATAGCCTCAACCAATGCCCTAGCCATGGCTCCAACCACCATGCATGAGCTAGGCGCTCGCTTGGGGAGTAAAGAGCACCACGTGCTCCAAAAAGACTCCCCACCTTGCCTAGCAAAAATGTGCACCTTTCCTTTGGCACTTCCAACACAAACACAACCACCAAAAATGTTGCCACCACATTTTGAATGCAGGTCACCTAGCGCCCAAACACTCTAACCATTGTCCTCTTGCCACTAGGCCATGCTACCCAGCTTGGCACTTTATTCATTGGTGCTAAAACATAAAATTCGCTTATCTTTTCCACACGAGTTCTCACACAATTGCATGCATTAATTTGATCGAGCAAAAGGATAAATGTTAATGCCTCTAAGGCATAGATTTATATATTGATTTCCTCCTCATGCATATACATCGGCGCTCAAATTACCTTCTCACTTTTTAGACGTCGACGCTTTTTATTTTCCTTTAACCTTATTAATTTATAAATTATTTAAATTCATTTGAATTTAAATTTTATAAATTAATTCTTTAAAACCCTTTGGTTTTATTAAGGCCATCTCTCATTGAACAACTTTGTATAAATAATATTTATTTATAAAATTTAAATTCAATTTGAATTTAAATATTTTATGAAATAAATATTAAACCTTCCTTTAGCTTTGCAATAAGCTTCCTTGGGTTTTTATGAAAAACCTTTTAACTTATGCTTCCATATAATATTAAAAATATTATGAAGCCCTTTTGTCTTTAACCTCTGCATTGTTCCTCTTGACCTTTGACATCATCAATGGCTTATTCCTAGATATCAATGACAACTTTGACAACTTTATTTCTTGACAAATTCCTTGACATTAATGATGACTTCATTCCTTGACATCAATGACAACTTGGACTTAATGACTCAAAATGTCCAACAATCTCCCCCTTTGTCATTGATGGCAACCCAAATTATTTTTACTAAAAACTTGGCTTTTTCTTTGTTCTGCTCCCCTGGGACATTGCTCCCCCTTGCTCAATGCTTTCTCCTTTTTACTCAAATACCAAATCTCTCCCCCTTACTCAAATCTCTCCCCTTTGACATCAATGGCAAAGGGTCACCTTTGGGGCTCGGGGCTAAGAATGAGCCTCTTAGCTTAGCCCCTCCCCCACCTTCTCTTGAGGTGGTTAATTCTGGGGTGGGAGTCTTACTCCCAGTTTTCCTCGAAGATACTCAAAGGTTTCCTTTGAAAGTGACTTGGTGAAAATATCTGCTATTTGTTCCTTTGTAGTAATATATTCCAACCTAACTTGTTTATCTATCACCTGTTCTCTCAAAAAGTGGTACTTAATTAGAATGTGCTTTGTCCTAGAGTGCATCACTAGATTTTTTGAGATACTTATAGCACTTGTATTATCACATAGTATGGGAATAGGATGGTCATGCTTTATCTTGAAGTCTTCTAGAGTTCTCTTCATCCATAACACTTGTGTACAACTGGCTACTACTACAATGTATTCTACTTCTGTTGTAGATAAGGATACTGAAACCTACTTCTTACTTAGCCAAGAGACTAAATAGTCTCCAAGAAAGAATGCTCCTCCACTTGTGCTTTTTCTTTCATCAATGTTGTCGGCCCAATCTACATATGTATAAGTTGTTAGTGTGAAACTATCACTTTTGGGATACCAAAGCCCAAAATCCATAGTCCCTTTTAGATACCTAAAAATTCTTTTTACTGCTACCACATGTGTTTCCTTAGGTGTTGCCTAAAACCTTGCCACTAATCCCATTGACTTTACTATGTCTGGTCTTGTAGCTGTAACATACAATAAGCTGCAAAATCATAGATCTGTATAATCTCTGATCTGCCTCTGGAGATTCATCATCCTTACTCAACTTGCATCCTGTGACCATGGGGGTACTTACCAATTTACAATATTCTAACCTGAATTTCTTTAACATTTCTTTTATATACTTGGCTTGTGAGAGAAACACCCCTCTTTCTGATTGTGAAATCTGAAGTCCAAGAAAGAAGGATAATTCACCAAGCATAGACATCTCAAATTCATTTTGCATGTTCTTAGAAAATTCTTTACACATCTTATCATTGTTTCCCCCAAAAATGATGTCATCAACATAAACAACCACTATTAGTAGATCACTCCCTTCATTTTTTATATATAAATTACTATCTGCTATTCCTTTTCTGAATCCCTATTCCTGAAGATACTTATCCAATCTTGAGTACCATGCTCTGGAGCCTGCTTTAGACCATACAGTGCCTTTTTCAATCTGCATACATGATCTGGTTTATCTGCTAATATGAATCCCTCTGGTTGTTCAATATAAACTTCTTCTTCTAGAACACCATTTAGAAATGTTGACTTGACATCCATCTGATATACCTTGAAATTTTTGAAACTTGAGAAGGCTAAAAACATCCTTATAGCTTCAAGTCATGCAACTGGAGAAAATGTCTCATCAAAGTCAATTCCTTCTACCTGTGCATAACCTTTGCATACTAACCTTGCTTTATTCCTGACCACCTGTCCATATTCATTTAACTTATTTCTGAATACCCATTTTGTGTCGATCACATTTTTGTCCTTTGGTCATGGAACAAGTTCCCAAGTTTTGCTTTTCTCTATCTGATCTAATTCCTCATCCATTGCCTTAATCCAAAATTTATCCTCACTTGCTTGAGTGAAGTCTTTTGGCTCAATCTTAGATAGTAAAGAAAAATTTGCTTGTTGAGATGGTTTTATTATTCTTCTCCTTGTCTGTCTTTCATCTGGATTCTCGATGATTTTCTCTTTTGGATGATGCTTCTGTACATACCTGGATGGAGTTTTGGGAAGAAGTCTTTGTGTTTCTTCTTCTTCTTTATCTGATTCCTCACAAAATTCTTCTTGACAACATCCATCTTCTTGATACACAATTTTTTGAACTGGTTCTCTTGAATCTATCTTCTCATCAATTGTTACATTTATACTTTCCACCATAGTGCGTGTTATTTTGTTGAAGCATCTGTAGGCTTTACTCCTTGTGGAATAACCAAGAAAAATTCCCTCATCACATCTTGGATCAAACTTGCCTAAGTTTTGATCTTCCCGTCTTATGTAACATTTGCTTCCAAAAATTTTGAAGTGTTTTACAATGGCAGGTCTTCCTTTCCAAAGCTCATATGGAGTCTTGTGATGATTTACCCTCATTTGAGCCCTAGTGATTATGTATACTACTGTGTTTATATCTTCTCTCCAAAAACCATCTGATAGCTTAGATTCATTTAACATAGCTCTAGCCATGTTTTCAACTGTCCTATTTTTCCTTTCAACTACCCCATTTTGTTGAGGAGTTCTTGCTGCTGAGTACTCTCTCTTGATCCCATGTTGTTCACAAAACTCTACAAATTCATTTGAAGTAAATTCTCCTCCTCTATCAGATCTTAGACACTTAATCCTTTTTCTAGTTTCATTTTCAACCAATTCCTTAAATGCTTTGAATTTTTCAAAAGCCTCTGACTTCTCTTTCAGGAAGGCTACCCAAACCATTCTGGAATAATCATCTATAAATAGTATAAAGTAGCTCTCACCTTGAATACTTTGTGTTCTGGTAGGACCACATAGATCAGTATGTATTAGACTCAATGGCTCAGATGACATATATCCTTTTGATTTAAATGTTGTCCTAGTTTGCTTTCCATGTTGACAAGGTGCACAGATTGTGTTTTGAGGTCTTCTTATTTTGGGTAAATCTCTGACCGCTTGTTTATTGCTTATGTTGACTATGTTGTCAAAATTTAAATGACCCAATATTCTATGCCATAACCAACTCTCATCTTCTTGTGATAGAAAGCACTTTTCCCCTTTGATCTCATTGAGCATGTATAAGTTGTTTGGGGTTCTTCTTGCATTGGCAATGATTTTTCTAGTTTCTGATTTTCTTATCTCACATCTATCTGGATGGAAAGTAACCATGTACCCTTGATCACAAAGTTGACTTATACTTAACAGATTGTGTTTTAACCCTTTAACATACAACACATTTTCTATTTTTATTTTCCCATTATCTAAACTTAGAGTTCCTCTTCCACCAATCCTTGTTGATCCATTATCACCAAAACTTACTGATCCTCTATTGGTTTCTCTTAGTATAATGAATTTGTCTTTGTCTCCTGTCATGTGACTAGAGAAACCACTATCAAGATACCATTGTTCCTCTTTATCCTGAGCATGAAGGGTGGTTTGAACTAACATTGACCTAGCCTTAACATTTTCCCTTTCATCTTTCCTAGTTGTTGAAATTATTTTTCTAGACTCAAGAGGTATCATTTTACACCATCTAGCCTTGTGCCCAAAATTATTGCATTTGTAACATATAATATCATCATCCATAAGAGGTGCAAAGGAATTGAAATTTCTATTGACATTGTTTCTTGCATGATGAAAATAGTGTACAACTCTATGACCATATTTATTACAAGAAAAGCAATGACCATGGAAGAAATTATGTAACCTGTTTGGATGTCTTGAAGTTTGTGGTGAAGTAATCTTCCTCTTGTGATTAACTCTTATCCAGGGTTCTCCTTTTCTTTATATCCTTTGCTTGCTTATCCTTGTTTGAGGTTTCTGCTTTTTGAAGACTTGATTCCTCTTTTTGTTTCTCATATTCTACATTTTGTAGTACCTTGGTCCTTTCAACTTCATTCCTTAGGTGGACAATTTCTGCTTCCAATATTTCACATTTTGTTTCCCTGGCTCTCAACAGATCTGTCATGTCCTGCTCAATTTTCTTTCCTTCTTCCACCCTAATCTTGAGTTCTATGAGATTTTATAAAAGTTCCATCCTTGCTTCTTCATCTTCTTGAACTTGTTCCTTCAATCTTGAATTCTTCTCTCTAAGTCTTTCCAACTTTCTGAGAGTAGTAAAGAATTCCTCTTTTATGTCAAACATAGTCTCTTCTTCATTTTCTGAAGTCATGTGTGCTATTGATGGATCCTTCTCCAAGTTGTTAGTCTTTTCATGGAGAGACCCGCTCTGATACCAATTGAAGAACATGTGCTTATACTGAGAGGGGGGGTGAACAGTATACAATAAAACTTTTTGCTTTTTAATCCAAATAATAGCATCAACAATATTAAAGTAGTAAACATCACACAAAGCATCACACACATGAGAGACATGATTTTACGTGGTTCACCCAATGCGGGCTACTCCACGGAGAAAATATTTCTTATAAATTTTTCTCAAATAAATTCTCTTGGGAATCCTTTCCCTACAATGTTTATGGACCTCTGTCCAAAGGAGACACCAATCCCCTAAATCAAGTTCATGGATCTCTATCCACAGGAGAAATCCTTCTCCTAATCTCTGCTCTATTTGGTGATCCTCTAGAAGACTACTGCCTCCACTGCACTAGCTTGTGGATCTCTCTCCACTGAAGACTCTTGTCCTCACTCAGAAGACCTATCCTCACTACCCTGGCTAATGGATCTCTATCCACTAGAGACTACTATCCTCTGTACTCTATCACCTCCAAAGCTCTATCTCAAATCTGCACTAAATATAGTCCTTCGATCTAGTACAACTCTGCTCAATCTCTATCTTTGATCTGGCACAAACCTATCCTCAAATCTGCACCAAACTCTATCCACAAGTCCTCTCAAGAACTTATCCAAATCTGCTCAAAATATGTATTGTAATCTTCCACAAAATCTCACACAAAATTAGTCCACAAGTCTCCTCAAAGACTTACCTCAAATCTTCTCAACAAGTCCACACAAAACTTGTCCAATCTCATAGAAACATAAAGAGAATTGTTAGAGACTCAATATGCTTCAAATTCAACTTAATGCTCAATCACTTTCTCAAATCATAATATAGAATAATTTGTTTTATGGAACTTGAACAATCACTTCACACACCCACTTGACTAGGCTCAACCAACTCTACTCAACCAAACACTCAATGAAACAACCCTTGCTCACAAACCCTAGTCCAAGCATATGATCACTCACTCAAAATATTTCCAACAATGCTCAACAACAATGCTTATAAAACAACTCTCTATTCCAGAAAACCTTGAAGCATTAACTCAAACACACTCAATAGGAAACCCTAATCAAGTCCTTTTCACTCCAAACTTATTTTTCTAGAAAACCAACCAATCAACTTAACTATGGAAGAATGTGCTCATACCTTTTTCTTGATGATGAAGGAATCTCATAAATCTACCACAACCACAAACACTTCTTTTCCAAGCTCAAAGAAATTATAAGATGATAAACTTCCTCAAAATACAATGTAAATATCAAGACACACATACACCTTATCACTCCATCTTTAAGAAAATATTCATCAACATTTACAAAAATAATACACCACTTACACCTTATAATCTCCCAATTAAAATAATATTCAATGCACTCTTCTTTTCAAAATAACTCAATGCTAGAAGTTCCCTCTATCCTTTTAAAACTTCAACAAATCAATGTGACACAAACACTTTATTAAAATAAAGCTAACACCTTATTCCTCCAACTTATCAAAAATAATTTTCAACTAACAATCCTTTTAAGCAACCCTTTTAACTCCAAACTTTAGGCAACACACAAAAATAATAATCAAAATTTATTACCTTGGCCTTGGAGGGATTCGAACTCACAATGCAGCCTCAACCAATGCCCTAGCCGTGGCTCCAACCACCATGTGAGCTAGGCGCTCGCTTGGGGAGTAAAGAGCACCACGTGCTCCAAAAAGACTCCCCGCCTTGCCTAGCAAAAATGTGTGCCTTTCCTTTGGCGCTTCCAACACAAACACAACCACCAAAATGTTGCCACCATGTTTCGAACGTAGGTCACCTAGCGCCCAAACACTCTAACCGCTGTCCTCTTGCCACTAGGCCATGCTGCCTAGTTGGCGCTTGGTAATTTGGCATTGTTCCCTTTAAACCTTATTCGCTAGCGCTAAAACACGAAATTCGCTTATCTTTTCCACACGAGTTCTCACACAATTGCACGCATTAATTTGATCGAGCAAAAGGATAAATGTTAATGCCTCTAAGGCATAGATTTATATATTGATTTCCTCCTCATGCATATACATCGGCACTCGAATTACCTTCTCACTTTTTAGACGTCGACGCTTTTTATTTTCCTTTAACCTTATTAATTTATAAATTATTTAAATTCATTTGAATTTAAATTTTATAAATTAATTCTTTAAAACCCTTTGGTTTTATTAAGGCCATCTCTCATTGAACACCTTTGTATAAATAATATTTATTTATAAAATTTAAATTCAATTTGAATTTAAATATTTTATGAAATAAATATTAAACCTTCCTTTAGCTTTGCAATAAGCTTCCTTGGGTTTTTATGAAAAACCTTTTAACTTATGCTTCCATATAATATTAAAAATATTATGAAGCCCTTTTGTCTTTAACCTCTGCATTGTTCCTCTTGACCTTTGACATCATCAGTGGCTTATTCCTGGATATCAATGACAACTTTGACAACTTTGTTTCTTGACAAATTCCTTGACATTAATGATGACTTCATTCCTTGACATCAATGACAACTTGACTTAATGACTCAAAATGTCCAACATGCCATACATCCAATAAACTCATTGAAAACACCAATTAGGTTCTATTTTCTCTCCCTTATCATTGCTCCTCCTTCCTTCCTAGGGTTTCCCTTGGAATCTTCATCACAATTGAGCTTTAGTGTAAAAATCGATTTGTTTTTTGAAAAGTAATGTTCATAAGGGAAAACCTTTTTTATCTTTCCAACATACAAGGATTCAACAAATTTGAGTTCCAATTCATTGCATATGACACTTAGTGGATAGGAGAGGCCAACTCCCATGGTTTTTGGGATTCACCTTATAAAACCTACACATTTAGAAGGATAAAAATGGTCCCCCCACCTTTTTCATACCCTCACTAGCCAAGATAATCAGACCATGATATAGGGATTATCATTTAAGTCCCATAATACTTAAAGGGATATGATTATTCCCTAGCCTTGCACTAAGTCCATCTAGGTAGGTTAATCAGGCATAGAGCCTTAGTTCTTAGTTACCACACCTTCATGGTCTAACTAATGTTATTACCACTTCATTGGTAATGAATGTGATCACCTAATCCTTCATGTTCAAGGAATAACCATTTTTATCTTGTGAATGATTCCCTAACTCTCAATTGGATTACACTCGATCCTGCTCATTCAAGAAGCATTAATTCATAAGAAACCTGGCTATTGTATTCACACAACTCCTATATTTATGAATCCCTAGCTATTGCATCCCTGCAACTCCTTCTAGGATTCATGTATACTTGGTTATTTAATTTATATAAATCCTCCTAGGATTAGGCTTTTTTAATTGGATCCATAAGATATTCTAAACCCTCCAAGAACCTTAACTCTAATGGAAAAATTATTGCATTTAAAAGAAAACTTCAAAAATAAATAAAAAACATACCATCCATAATATCAAAGAACTTTTAATCAAATCATAAAATGAAATGCTATAATAGATAAACAATGATGCATTTTAAATAAGAACCACATTTTGCATAAATCAAATGCTTGACATAAAGCTTCAAAGAATGCATTTCTTTAACTTAAAAATAATAACATAAATAAACCAAGTATTCAAAATAAGTTACATTTCCACATTTAATATAAGTCAATGCTAACTAGGAATGGAATATTACTAAAACACTTTAATGTATAAAGCATAATATTTCAATTTGTATAATAATCAAGCTTACAAAATTCTTTGAATAGAACATTTCTTTACAAAGCCTTCATTTTTACACATCAACTATACATTCAAAGAACTATGAAACCATCCACCAAGGATCTTCGATCCAACTAGAAATTTGTCAATTTCTTCATTATAGGGCACCTCCATAGTTTATGAGGAATACTTAGGGATCATGACAACTTGAAAAAAATGTAATGCAACTTTAATCATGTGTTTCCCACTATGCAAACAACCATGCATAAAACAAGCCATCAAGAAGAGAACTACATGTGTCTCTTTATAATGATCCCTTAACCCACATAAGTCTCAGGATTCATTATAACAATTTCTCTTTCAAAGGCAACATACAATAATCCATCTTATAAAATAGAATTCCATACTTCTCCTTATAATGATCCCTTAACTCACAAAAGCCTTAGGAATAATTATAATAGTTTCTCTTTCAAAACCAACATACAATAATTCATCTTATAAAAGAGAATCTCATACTTCTCTTTATAATGATCCCTTAATCCACAAAAGTCTCAGGAATCATTATAATAGTTTCTCTTTCAAAACCAAAGCTTAATTAATCTAACTTATAAACGATTATTTTCTATATATATATTTTTAAACAAGGATACATACATCCCATTTCTTTTTCCAAAAATAAGATTGCTATAGAGTAAACTAGAGCATTAAAAGTCTCCAATTCTAATTTCACATTTACTTTAGCAAGCTACTAACAAATTAAAGATTTTCCAAAGCCAATAATTTAAACATTAAAAGAAAGAAACAATTATTCTTTCCTTGGCTAAAGAATATTTTCTAACAAGTAATATAGTTCTTCCTAAGATAACATGAAACATATTTCAACAAGCATAAATAACCTGACTATGTGACAACTAGGATCAATAAAAACCAAAAAATAAATAAAAAGATCCACACCTAGACCAAAAATAGACATAAGATAAATCTAACATATGCGTTAATGTTGGTCCAACATCCACCAATGAAGAACAACATCAGTGCACATAAAACCAATATATCCCACTACCACAAGCAAGGTTACAAAGTTCAATCCACCATACTAGTTTACACGAGCTCACCCTATAGTCTAAATAATAGAAACACATGGTTTGGAACAAAACTAACTAGAATGGCAAAATAAGGAAGGAAAATAGATGTAGATAGCATAGAATAACCTTTACCCATAAGCAATGACAAACCAAACATAAAACATCAGCCAAAAACAACTTCTAAAACTCAATGCAAATGGAAGATCAACATCAAATATAGAATAAAACTCAGGCACCAATAACAAAACATGCTATCTCAGATCAAGCTATAGGTAACACTATAAGAGGAGATAAAACATCAGGAAAAAATACCATCAACCAGGGTGAATGTCCAAGCCAAATAAATACACATAAATTAAAACAACAAGTAAAACACCTAGTTCAAAGCTCTCTTATGTCTCTAAAAATTGACAGTGCATTGCCTAGCCTATGAACCTCCTTCGTCCTCCCAAAACCAAAAATCCTCTCCCAAAAACATCCTCCAAGAATTCAAATATCATGGGTGCATATCCTTGCATGGATGTGATCATTAATGAAATGCTTAAGAAGGCATTTAATTAAAATACTAGCTCCATACTAAGATCTTAATTAAGATGCCACCAAAGCATAAATTGATGGCCACCTTTATCAATAAAAAAGGGTAATAATAATTATTAACCCTAATATTTTTGCATTCCAATAATATTAGCTTTATCAATACCTTATACTTTGAAACATAAATTTCACTGGTTTTAAAACAAAATCTAATCCAACCAGCAAAAGACATTACTCATTATTATCCAAAAAAATCTACACATATCACAAACAAACATATATTTACACTATCAATATTATACACCATTGTTTTATCCCTATGTAAGTGGTCTCTTTTAAGATAGTCTAATGCTACCACCATCCTATTAAGGATACTCATTGCATAAGCAACATCCTAGCGCAATGAAGAAATTATTGGTCATTGGTGGAATTATTTATACATAGTTATTCAGGTTCCTCCTTAGTAGAATTATCCCTGAGGTTGATCTAGGTCCAGGAAACATTGTTACTCGGTTTCAAATCACACTCCTACCCTAGGTCAAGGTCTCCCTCCTTACAAATCTGGCCTTAGTAACCTAACTACTCTCTCTCCCTTGGCTCCTTTGCCTAACACGTGGGTGATGTCAGGTGCTTCAGTGTTTATTGCCAATGAGGATCTATTTGCTCATAGTTAGGAAGATGTTCCTAGCACTTCTTCTTTTGATCAGGGATGAGGTTTGGTGCCAAAGTCTCCTAATGATAATGCTAGGTCCCAATGATGGCTAACCCCATGTAATAGATCTTCACCATTGTAGGAATTCCTCTTTTTTTTGCTTTTGCTCTTCTGGAATGCACTCATACATCATTTTTAGTATGTAATCACTCAATTCTATTAGCTAGTTGATAGTTCCTAAGGTGGTTTTGATTAGTTGTTAGTGATTTCTTGGTTTCTTGCACTATTTTAATGGTGGTGGTTTTTTGGTTGATGGAATTGGCCATGTGGAGTGTTTATCCACATCTTTTTTTTGTTTGTAAAAATGTATTCTATTAATATTTTAATATAAATATCTTTTTTACATCCAACAAAAAAATGAAGGTCATATGAAAGAGTTACATATCCTTATTACATACATTATAATGGAATATAACAATTAATAATTATTATACATTAAATGCAAAATATATTTTTTATAAATATTTAATAATATAATAAAAAGTCAATAAATAAAATTAAATATGTGCACAAAAGTCTCAAAGTATAAATAATCACAATCAAGTCAATTATCTATATAATTATCAATTTTTTTAAGAATTTAATGTTCAACATAATACTTGACACATAATTGTGATAAAACAGGTAGCTATGATAAAAGAGGATGTTACAAATACAAATTTTATGTATATTAGGGATAAAGGATAATCAAGGGTTCCAAGTAAGATGTCAAAATAGTAACTGTGGGTTCTTTTCCAAGTGTGAATTTGATGCAATCAATTTAATTTTTATTACACATTCTTAATTTGATATTAAAGTTTTCTTTATTTGTACTCAATATATTGTGTCATAAAGCATAGTTTAGGAAGAGTTCTTTGTCATTTTTATTCCTAAAATAACTCAATGTGAAAATGTGAAAATGCTCTTCTATATATCATATTTTTCAAGTTTGTATGATATGTTTTAGAGCATAAGAATATCATATACTTTAAACATAGCACCACTCTGTATAATATTTTAATGATATAGTTAGCTTCATTATCCTATATATTTTTAAATTCACCATGTAATAACAACAAATTACTAATATAAATTAGATTTAGGTAAAGATTCCCTATCACATTTATCATAATCTAATCATGTAAATATGTTATAAATCTCATTAAGAATGTTGTTTTCATCCTCTAATAGTATTAAAATATAGCTATTATAGTTAAATGTCTAAAATACATATAATGTGCATGTCAATAGAAAGGTTTCTTGTAATATTTATGTCAATTAATGTTGCTTCATATTTAGAACCATAGATAATCCTTGCCAAGTATTTAGTTATGGATAAACTCGATTTTTCTTTTTAACAACTAAATTAGTAAAACATTCTCATTTAATATTCCATAAGAAACTATTTATTCAACTAGAAACATAGAATTGAATGACTTCTTTTTAAACAATAGAAAAAAAAATCCTTATAAATCATTGATATTCCAAAAAAATCTTTAATGACACCCAAAACTCTAAATAGTTAATTTATTCTCTTCTACATGTGTTTTTTTTTTTTTTTTTGGTAGTGACCACAAGGGGTAAACAAAGTGTGACCACGAGGGAACCATTACATAACATATCCGCAACATGTGAGGCAAGAGATTTGAACCTGGGCCTCTCAGCAACTAGAGAGGTTTAACTACCCACTTGCTCTCCAACTCCTCTACATGGGCAGATGTCTTCTACATGTGTTCCTCCCCAAATAAACTGATTAAATTAATTTAAGAGTTCTATTTTACCCATAAATGTTTATCCTACATACTTTGACATTGTTATTGCACCTAATGTTTTCTTTATGGAGATTTAAATATCATCATAATTTGATTTTATGAAATGAAATTTTTTCTATAAATACACTTCTTTGCAGTTTAGTGTTTTTAGGGTGACATAAAGAAAAAAATGCTAATGAGGCTATTCCTTTCACTTTCAGCTCTTTAAGACAACATAAACCTTTAGAAGATAAGTCTCATTTTGAACAATATGAAAAAATGGAATAGATTGATTAAGATGAGGGTGTTGGCGATAATGAAATAAGGAGAGGAAGGCCATCAAACCATGATTTAAGAGAAAAATAAACTCAGAAGGATATTGATTTGAGAAGCCAAACAAAAATATCATAGGTGTTAACAAGAAGTGGGGCTAAGCCCACTAACAAAAATAAAAAGTATTGATGATGAAAATGATATCATGGAATATTATGGGTATGAATAAAATCCCTAAAAAAAGAGTTATTAAGGAATTAATAGGTTGTTATAGCCCTGAGTTTATTTTAATACAAAAAAATAAAATTAAGCATTGAGGAATGTAAGGAGACTTTTAAGAAGATTTGGAAGATAGGTGATTGTTTAGCAGTTTCTTGTACAAGAGCTTTAGGTGGTATTGCAATCATATGGGATAAATGTAAATGGGATAGAGAACTATTAGAAGCAAAAAATAATTGGGTTTCTAGATTATTTTATAGGAAAGAGGAACACATCAAATTTTAGGTTATAATTATATATGCTCCAACTATAGTTACTCCATAGATTCTTGAGTGGATAGATTCTCGTTATTCAATAATTGGTTACAAATAAAGTATACAATCTCTTCGAATATTTTATTGCAAGAAGGATCAAATCACAAACCCATTATTTTGACTTGTGAGTCACCTAAAAATGGTCATCCAAAGCCATTTCACTTCCATTCTATGTGGCTCAAAGATCCTGACTTTTTCCAGATGGTTATGTTATGGCGGGATGAATCAAAATTTGAAGGATCATGTATGTACGGGTTTATTCAAAAGTTGAAACATGTAAAGGAGAAAATGAAAATATGGAATTTCAAATCATCTGGTAACATTTTTAAAGAAAAAAATTGAATCCAAACTCCAAAATTTATAAGAGATAGTAGAAATTAATGGAATTGACCAGGATTCTTATGTGAATGAAAAAAAATTGCTTTCTGATTATCATAATGCATTGAAAAAGGAGGAGTCATATTGGTTCCAAAAATCTAGAGAGAAATGGATCAAAGAAGGAGATAGAAATACAAAGTTTTTTCATGCTACAGCAAAAAAAAATATTTTGTTCGTCATATCAATATTATTATAACTTCGATGGAAGAAATATTGAGGATGAATAAGATATAAGGAAGGAAGCCGTAAATTATTTCAAAAATATTTTCTTAGATTCTAGGCAAGATAGGAGGCACAAGAAAAACTTCTGCAAAATATTCCATCAATTATCATTCAAAGATAAAATGAAAGCTTGATGAAGAAGATATCTATGGAGGAGCTCCATGAAACAGTTTTCTCTTTCCATCCTAACAAGGCACCTGGTCCCAACAAATTTCCTACAATTTTCTTTCAAAAAATTTAGGATTTATTGAAGAGTGATATGTTAGATGCAGTGGAAGAGGCCCAAAAAAGGAAGGCTATAATAAGTGAGATCAATGCTACTTTTATTACCTTGGTTTCCAATAAGGTTGACACACAATATTTTTATAATTTTTGTTTAATAAGCCTTTGTGATATGATTTACAAGGTCATTTCAAAAATTATGGAAAATAGGTTAAAGGGAATTCTAGGGTGTATTATCTCAGAGAAACAACATGGCTTTATTTAGGGTAAACAAATTCTTGATGGTATAATTATTGCACAAGAGGCCATACATTCTCTTCATTCCATGAAAAAACCATGTATGCTTTTGAAATTAGATATGAACAAAGCATATGAAAGGGTTTCCTGGAATTTTTTACACGCTATTCTCATAAATTTTGGATTTTATTATAGTTGGTGTGAGTGGATTAAATGTTGTTATAGCATTGCAAAATTTTATATTTTGATCAATGGTTCTCCTGTTGGGTACTTTAAGTCATCTTCTAAACTTCTTCAAGGTGGTCTTCTTTCTCCTTATCTATTCATTATTCTGGCAGAAGCATTAGGAAGAGAATTTTCAAAGGTAAAAATGGAAGAAAAAATAAATGGTATAAAAGTTGCAAAAATTGGTCCCTTTGAATCTCATCTCTAATTTGTTGATGATACTTTTCTTTTGGATCATCCCTCAATCAGTAAGGCCATGGAGTTTAAATCAACATTTTCATGTTATGATAAGGCTACTAGATAGTTGGTAAATACTTCAAAATCTAGGAATTTTTTATTAATAATGTCCTAGATTTACAATAATTATTATGAATATTTTGGGGTTTAAAATTAAAAAATTTCCATCAATCTATCTGGGTATTCCTTTTTTTGATAAAGGAAATAAAAAAGAGCTTTGGATATATTTTTGGATAGAATGAAAGCTTTCTTGGCAAGTTGGAAAGGTAAGTTATTCACCATGGTAGGAAGGCTACAACTCATAAAGACTACTTTGAAATCCATTCCTATTTATATGATATTAGTTTCAAGACTGCCAACAGGTATTGCATCAGAAATTGATAAAATTCGAAGAGAATTTCTATGGAAAGATTGTAAGGAAAATTTTAGGTTTCCTCTTTGTAAGTGAGAAAGGGTTTGCAGAGGAAATAATACTAGAGGAGTAGGCTTGCATAATTGTAAACTTATGAATTGAGAATTAGGAGAAAATATTGGTTGAAGATTATCAAATATTAAGGAAAAAATTGGGTAAAAATATTACTTCAAAAATATTTAGGTTCTCTTGATGCAATGAAATTGTTTAGAAAAATAACTCTACCCAAAGGATAATCAACATGGAACTTCATATTAAAGAGTTTTTAATTGATAAAGAAACATATTAGATGGTCGATCAATGAGGGGATTTATGCAATTTTTTTGGTCTTATTTTTTGTTGAAGCCTTATTCTCTCATCTCAGACTCAAAATGGAAAGTATTGGCTCAAGTGTTCCTAGCATGTAAAGGTCCAAAGGTCAAATATTCTATTATTATAAACAAAAAATCTATATCATGGATTTCGTTTAGTGACCTCGTTGAAGGAGAGGAATAAAAACAAATTGCAGATGAACTTCAAAACATGCTTCTAGAGTTTTATTTACCAATTTTTACATGAAAAGATGAGTTGATTTGGAACTTATCAAATGATGGTGGATATGTTAGAATTTACCAAAATAAACATGCAAAACATTACACAAAATATGAAGAAAGAGTACAACTGATTGATTATTCCATGGATCAACTTTGTATAAATAACAAAGTTGATCATTGATAGTCGTTGGATTACAAAAACTCATCAAATCTGATGTAGACTATACCTGAGAGTTCACCTAACTCTTGAACCAGTGGAAACTCAAGTAAGTCTATCCTAGTAGAAATTAATAGAATAATTACTTATTCTAACACCCCCCTTAAGTGAGGTCCAAGGTGTAGACCAATTGGTTCATCCAAACCCCATAAGGGGGCAGAGGTCCAAGGTTCAAATCTCGGGCCTCGCCGGACTGAACGCTTGTCTGTTTCCTGGTGCTTTCAGCGGTGTAAAAGGTTTTAAATGATTGTGGCATGGTGGTTATAGGGGAAGACTACGCAAAGATCTGTGTGGCAGCTTCTGGGGAAGACAACGTAGAATACTATGGCGGCCATAAAAAACTAGAAAGCCTACTTAGATTCGTTGTGGCTACCGATTCCACCATGTAAATTCAAAAAAAAAAAAAAACACCCCCCTTAAGTGATACTTAGGGTGTATTCTACAAACGAGTACTGAAAATAGAGCTTGATGTGGTACTCATGTACAATGGTTTCTTTTCTAAAGAGATGGTAAAAACCCCATGGGAAAAACCATCTATCAAAAACAAAAAAAGAAGAGGCATGTATTTGATTTGTGAAGATTGTCCTTTTAACACAAAAAAAGATGAGTCCAGGCAACATGGCCTGATGAGGTACTCATTTACAATATATATGAGAGATGGTAAAAAAAGCACATGGGAAAAAACATCTGCTATGAAATAAAGAGGCATGTCTTTGGATGGCGAAGATTTTCCTTAATAACAAAAAAATGAGTCCCGAAAACATGGCCTGATGAGGTACTCATGTATAATATATAAGGGAGATATGATAAAAAAAAACCACATGGGAAAAAACCATCCTCCAAAGAATACAATAATAAAAGGAGAGGTGAAAAGACCTTTGTTTCAATGTAGCTATAATACTCCAAGTTTCTCTCACAACTGTATGTAACATGGAGAAGGAAATGACTTGGTGAAGATGTTTGCAACTTAATTTTTAGTTGGAATATAGTCCAAGTATATGTCCT
The DNA here is from genome assembly GCA_028583015.1 of Wollemia nobilis. Lineage (NCBI taxonomy): Eukaryota > Viridiplantae > Streptophyta > Pinopsida > Araucariales > Araucariaceae > Wollemia > Wollemia nobilis. The sequence continues at coordinate 11,382,683 of JAQPPZ010016436.1, read as the reverse complement.
TGTTTTGAATATGTTGTCGAATGAAGTGCATGTGTATCTCAATGTGCTTGGTGTGTTGATGCTCAACTGGATTACGTGCAATATGAATTGTGCTCTGATTGTCACACCAAAGAGTAATAGGTTTGTCATGAGAAAAAACAAATTCTCTTATAATTTGATGAATCCAAAGAGCTTCCTGACTTGCTAAAACTGCTACCATGTATTCTATCTCTATAGATGATAAGGCCACTACTTGTTTTTTACATAACCAAGGAATTGACGAAGAACCAAGACAAAAGACAGCCAAAAGTTGATCATTTGTATTCTAATTAACCTACCCAATATGAATCCATGTAGCCAATGATATCCATGGATTTTCCCTCATATAAGAGCCCAAAGTGAGTAGTTCCTTGCAAGTAGCAGAGGATTCTTTTTGTTGCTTGCTAGTGACTAAAATGAGGTTGATGTGAGAATATGGATATTAAGCCAACAACATATGAGATATCTGGATGAGTGTGAGTAAGGTATAATAGACTCCCTACTAGATGATGGTATAGAGTTGCATCACATAGAGGGGATTGTTAGAGTAATATTCCATTACTTGGGATAATTACCTATTTTCCTAAGTTAGGTAGATTTTATTTACCAGATGGTAAAAAGTAGTCTGTTACTTTTTACCACACTAGTATTTACTTTTACTATTTACCTAGTTAGTCATTGTAGTCAATTTGACTACGTTAATTGATTAGGTTAGTTGTTACCTAGCTTTAGGTTTGGGCTACCTATAAAACGTTATTTGTTAGCGTGAAGTTAGTGAAGATATTTGATTAATATCTATCCTAACTATTTGTACTATATAAATCCTACATTATTGAATAATATAGCTAATGTTCATTTTAATGTTTTGGACTTACCTTGCCTAACATTGGTATTAGAGCTAAAGCTCATTCCACCCGACCTGGCTCAGGATTCGAGGGACCTGCTGGCCCTCAGGATCGACACGGATCCTGAGACGACGGCCCACAGACTTGGATCCTGAGAGACAACGACCCATAATAACGAAACCCGAGGAGCCCCTTGTCGGTGACCAAAGATTTTTTCTCCGGCCCGACCTCGGGAGAAGGCCTACAGGTCCGCAGGCCGACCGTCGGCATAGATCCAACGATTGGGATCTGCGAGGGCAGGCGCGCCCTTCGATCTTGGTGACCATGATTGACGGTCACTCGTGCTAACCCTCATGGGTTCCACCCACAGCTGGGAGGGTAGTCATGCCCTCCCAGGCAGGGACACACACAGCCAAGAGGGCAAACATGCCCTCCAAGGTGGGGATAAGACCTCAACCCGAGGGCAGGTGCGCCCTCGGGTCTGATCAACACTAACAGGGGGACATCCCTATCAGGGGACCTGACCTGCATAGTCCTCAAAGACTTGGACTGGTCAGTGAGGGTAGGCGTGCCCTTTGTTGGATCCAATAATCGACATGACTCCCGAGGATAGTTGACCTATGTGGCATAACTTTTGAGGAGCTGACGTGGCGACAGGCGAACAACTGATGTGGCAGACCCCGAACACATGGACCTAACTTGACCCCGAGCATGAAACCTGAGGCAAACACTTGGACCTAACCGAACCTTGGGCACAGAACTCGAGGTTGATTGGATAGACAAGGACGCGATGCATGGCAGACAGACCACGTGCCACCGGACAGACAAGGACGTGACATGTGGCTAAAAGGCCATGCGCCATCGAACGTGACGTGACGTGTGGCAGACAGGCCACGTGCCACATGGCACAACAAAATGCCATGGACAAACTTTCGATTGCCCGCAGGCAATCGTTAGTGAAAGGGCGAGGATGCCCTTTTCAACCCGTGAAGCATCGCCTTCACGGGCGATGTGGGATTAATCCCATGGGAAGTTTTTGCTTCCCACTTCACGAAGACCATGGGAAGAAAGGGAAGAAACTTCCCTTACCTTCCCGTTAGGCAGCCTAGCCCGACTGGCAGGAGTGCCAGTCAGAACGCTGATGGCCGTGGGGTCGGGAGTTCGACTCCCGATGGTGCCAAAACCCCCTCCTTTTGCAAGGCGCGACGGAGGAATGGACCAAGAAAATAAAAAAAAAGGTAAAATATTTTTTATTTTATTTGTAATTTTTAATTTTTTTTTTTAATATTTTTATTTAATAATTTAATATACTTTGTTTAAAATCAATTTTTTTTCTAAAAATACATTGATTTTTTACCAAATTAAATTTTATTATTAACTAAATATGATTAGATTTATTAAACTTTTGCATTCAAAATAGAGAATTAAAAACCTATTTTTTGCAACACAAACAAATGAGTGCTTTTGTTTTCTCATCAAACGGAATATAAGACATAGAAGAGCACCTTTTTATTGCAAAATTAGGGAACCTTCATTCTTCTGAAACCTTGTTAATTTAGCATACAATAAAGGTTCAAACCTGAATTCTTTTTTGCCAAATTGTAACACAAGGAGACTGAAATTTTTTGTCAAATTCAAAGGCAAAGTGTGCATTTGTTTTCTCCAAGGGGGGATATAAGACATAAAATTGCACATTCTTTTTTGCAAAAAAATTGAGAAGAAATTGAAACCTTGGGTCCATTAAAAACTAAGTCGTTTGTCGACTAGTTCTGGAAGCCTTCCAAATGCTTGTCGTGTGTCGACTTGTCTTGGAAGGAGTGCTCAAAATTGTTCATTTTGCAAAATTCAAGGGGGAAGATAACATTGTACTTCTTTTGCAAAATTGTAAAACAAAGTAGGAGACATAAAAATATCATTTTTTGCACAACACAAAACACACATTTTGTTGCAAAATTAAAAGGTGTATTTTCGATTTTACTCGATACCTTTATTGGCAAATTCGGTGCATTTTCGGTAGCATCCGACACCTAGGTGATAAGAATTTTGTGGGAATTCTTGTTTAATTATTGCATTATTTCTTTTGCAATTATAAGTCATATAATCAAGAACACACTAAACCCAAAAATTTCACAAATTTGTGTAAATCTTTGCATAGATTTAAAGCCAAAATTACTTGATATTCTCTCCTAAATCAACAAAACCCCTAATTCACTCTTATTTGTTTGGCTTAATTTCCTCCAAATTTTCATCCTTCTTGAAAGGAGTTAAGGCAGGTGCCATTAAATATCTTTTTGAGTGAATTATATTTTGGTACTCTTTTAGGGTAATCAAAAGAAAGAACAAGTTTTATTAGGGAACCTTGAAAGTAGCAATCCTTTGCACTAAGGGGGGATAATTCCTTTCTTCCTTCAAACACAGATCTTGAAAAGATGGAGATAAAACTTGTAAATGCATTCAGAAAAGTAGAAGTCATCATACAAAATATATCTTTTCTTTTAGACTTCATAACAGCAACCATGCTTGAAGTACTTGCAATAAGAAAGGACAAATTGGTGAACTTTTTTGATCAAATTGTTGAGAAAGACTAGTTTTGCACAAATTGTAAAAATGCAAACCAAGACACCATTCAGTGTTGGTTTCAAAACAAGCAAAACTACAATGACAAAGGCACAACATAGAAGCCATCTTTCTAGTGAAGTGTCTCATTCTGATTATGTTTCTGGTTCAAAGATAGCACAAGGAGTGCTAAAATTGCTAAAGACAGTATTGTAGAGGGAAAACACATGTGTCCCTTGGGCAAAAGCACCATATTCTCTCAAATCCTTTTTAGGCTTCATAAATAGCATAATTTTTTGTTTGAAGACCTTGCAATAAGGGGTGATTTACCTCTTTTAGGCTTCATAAATAGAAAACTCTAGGTGTTTGAAGTACTTGTAACAAGAGGAGCGATTTTTTGTGGTGTACAATTGTCTAGGAGGCAATATTTGTAAAATCCTTCACACACACTCTTGAGTTGCATACTTTTTGCAATTGAGGGGGGATATCCATTTCTTTTCTTCACAATTTTTTGTAAATAGGGAAGATGACTTATAAGGGTGCATTTTCAGCTTTGACCGACACCTTAGTCACACTTCCTTCAGAAATTAATTACACTATGTTTTGCAACAAGAAGGGGGGAACTTATAAGGGTGCATTTTTGATAGCGATCGACACCTTAGCTACCTTATATTTTGCAAATTCATATTGTAAATGAATGAACCTTGTATGAAGTGATCTATTCTACTATACCTAGCAATTGCAACGTTCGGTTAACCATGCAAATCGATTGGATGATATGATTACCATAAGGACATTTTTTGGCATGAAGACAAAGTGAGGAATGGCCCACTTTTTGCTTAGAAGCAGCCAGAGCACTGTGACAGAGCAAATAACTAGTAGATCAACATCTTCTTCACTATATTGGGGCAGTTATATACTTTTACCCAAATATTGTTGTATAGAGGGATATGTATGTATTACCCAAATAATGTAATAAGGGGGGATGTTAGAGTAATATTCCATCACTTGGGATAATTACCTATTTTCCTAAGTTAGGTAGATTTTATTTACCGCATGGTAAAAAGTAGTCTGTTACTTTTTACCACACTAGTATTTACTTTTACTATTTACCTAGTTAGTCATTGTAGTCAATTTGACTACGTTAATTGATTAGGTTAGCTGTTAGCTAGATTTAGGTTTGGGATACCTATAACACGTTATTTGTTAGCGTGAAGTTAGTGAATATATTTGATTAATATCTATCCTAACTATTTGTACTATATAAATCCTACCTTATTGAATAATATAGCTAATGTTCATTTTAATGTTTTGGACTTACCTTGCCTAACAGGGATGTGCAAGAAGTACTTAGATTGACTCCAGATTGAAAAGGTGTAGGAGAAGGTTTGCAATCTATCATTTTAAAACCTTTGAATAAGATCTAGAGTGTATTTTTGTTGACACAATGAAATTCTTGCATCCGTTTGATTTATTTGGAATCCCAAGGAAGTAATGAGCTAGACCAATATCAACCATATCAAATTTTATAGAGAGGGAGCCTTTTATAGTCTGAATGGGAGAAAAGTCACTACCAGTGAGTAGTAGATCATCAACATATATAATAAGTATGGTGATTTTTCCTTCATCTCTCCAAATGTAGACTGTGTTATCAGATTCACAATGAGAAAAACTTGAGGAAAGAAGGAAGGAGTCCATTTTTTCATACCAAGCTCTAGGAGCTTGTTTGAGGCCATAGAGAGACTTCTTTAGCCTACAAACAAGAGAGGATTCTTGAGTGAAACCAGTAGGTTATTCCATGAATATCTCTTCCTTTAATTCCCCATGTAAGAAAGCACTTTTTACATCCATTTGAAAGATAGTCCACTTTTCAAAAGCATCCAGAGCAAGAACTAGTCTAAAAGAATCCATTTTGGCAATTGGTGCAAAGGTTTCAGCATAATCAATTTCTTCAATTTGAGAGAAACCTTTGGCTACTAGGTGAGCTTTGTGTTTGTAAATTTCTTGATTAGGCCCATATTTTGTTTTGTAAATCCATGTACAACGAACTAATTTCCTTCCTTTAGGTAGGGGGACTAAATCCCAAGTTTCATTTTTGATTAAGGAAGTGAATTTATTTTCCATGGCATCATCCCATTCTTTAATACGAGTTTCTTATTTGAATAATTGAGGATCAGAGGAAATAGACTGATAGACAAGACCAATGCCTACGGAGTTGGTTAATCTGGATGATGGAATATTTTGGATGTAAGGATTAGCTTATTTAACAATGGTGCGGGCCCATTTTGGCATAGTGGAAGGAGTAGAAGGAGTGGAAAGACTTTGAGTTGGAGTTATGTGTGCCCAAGAAGTAAACCCAAAAATATTGAAGAAGGGGACATCCAGTTTTGAGCCAGTATATGGTTATTCAGGATTTAAATGTTCAAGAGCTTTATGAGGTGTATGGTTTTGAATATAGTTTGCAAATTTAATAGCTTCTACCCAAAAAAAAATTGGAAGATCTCTTGAATAGAGCATAAAGTTTGCCATTTTCTTCAATGTTCATTTTTTACTCTCTACAATACCATTTTTATGTGGATTATGGGAGACATAATGTTGATAAATGATGCCATGACTTGATAGAAATATTGAGAACCCATTACTGCAGTATTCCTCCCCAATATTTTGTGCAAATTTGCTTGATGTTGCAAGAGGCATGATTTTCAACTAAGGCTTTGAATATTTTGAAGTGAGACAGAAAATCACTTTTGTATTTTAGGAAGTAGACCCAAGTTCTTCTATAAAAGTCATCAATGAATGTTAGAGCATATTTTTCTCCTTTGAAAGAAGGCTTTGGGAAAAACATCAAGTCATTATAGATTAACTCTAGAGAGGATGACTCTTTTAGAGAACCACTTGGATGGAAAGGATCTTGATGTTGCTTTCCAAGAGCACATCCAGGACATACTCCATCAATAGAATAGAATTGAGGTAAACTTATTACCATTTCATGGATATTCAATTCCTTTAGGTAGTTATAACTGAGATGACCAAACCTTTCATGCCAAATTTTGCTTTCAAGATCTCCATGAGCCACAAAATAGGAGGCCCATTATATATTTTTGAATCCTTTGAAGTGAAATAGGTGAGTGTTGTGATCAATATATCCTTTGGCTATAAGAGAGTGAGGGTCTTGAAAGTCTCTTATCTCAACTCCTATTGGAGAGAAGGATACATTTTTCCCATTTCCAAAAGTACAAATATGATAGACGGAGAGGAGATTTGTTGTAATGTTTGGAACATAGATAACATTATTGATAGAGCCACCATAAATGGATATGTCACCCTTTCCTTTGACTAGGATAAAGGAAGAGTCACCAACTTCTATGCTACATGTTGAACTTGAGGAGATAGAAGAGAATGACTCATCTAAAGCAGTCATGTGATGAGTTGCTCCAAAATCTAGGACCCAGTAATTAGATGAAGTATTGGTGGTCTTCCCTTGAATATTTAGGGCTTTTCCTATATAATTTTTATCATGTATGTTTTGATCCTTCATAGTTGCATCCAGTTGTAATATTTCCCAACATTTGTTTGTAGAATGACCATTCTTTTTGTAGTGAGTACAAGTTATGGGACTTCTTTATTTCTTTTTGAATTTTTCTTTAGTGGAGGTGGATGCTACTAAGGCTTTAGAGGAAGAGGAAGAGATCTCATACTTTGCAAGTTTTATTTCTTCTCTAGTTAGTCTCTTACAAAATTCTTCTAAGGAGGGCATTTTGAAACATGCACCAAGAGCATATTTTGTAGATAGAAATGTGGTTGCGAATATTTGAAAAACACCATTTAATTTAGAAATAATTATTGTTGAGCAAGGTGTAGAAACAACATTTTCATTGTTGTCAACATAGACAGATAGATCAGTTGATGTAGTGGACAGGAGTTCAAAGGTCAGTCAAAGCATGTACAGTGAATTTCCAAGAAGAAAAAAGAGGCCAACATTCAAAAGATCAAAGAAAAAGACAAGTAAGAAAATTGTCGTGATATCGCGACATGTTTGGCCAAAAAAAAAAATGTCACGATATCACGACATGTTTGGTCAGAAAGAAAAACTGTCGCGATTTCACGACATGTTCGAAGAGAGAGAAAGCACAAGGAAAACTATCGCGATTTCACGACATGTTCAAAGAGAGAGAGCGCAAGGAAAACTGTCATAATTTTGTGACATGTTCAAAGAGAGAGAAAGTGCAAGGAAAACTATCATGATTTCACATGTTCGAAGAGAGAGAAAGCACAAGGAAAACTGCCGTGATTTTGTAACATGTTCGAAGAGAGAGAAAGCACAAAGGAAAATTGGCATGATTTCATGACATGTTCGAAGAGAGAGAAAGTGCAAGGAAAACTGTCACGATTTCGTGACATGTTGGAAGAGAAAGAGCTCGCAAATAAAAGTGTCATGATTTCACAACAATTTGCAAGAAGGATTGTATGAACGGAAAAGTGTCACGATTTCGTGACAGGTTCGAGAGAAAGAGCTCGCAAAGAAAAGTGTCATGATTTCATGACAATTTGCAAGAAGGATTGTACAGAGAAAAAAGTGTCACGATTTTGTGACAGGTTTGAGAGAAAGAGCTCACAGAGAAAAAATGTCGTGATATCATGACATGTTAGGTTTTCGCAACCCGATGAGAAGAAAAGTGCCAAGGAGAAAAAGTGTCGCGATATCACGACAAAAGGAAAGAAGGAGAATACGGAAGCGCAAGTGTCATGATTTCACAAAATTTTCTATTTTCACAAGGTCAAGGCAAGAAAAGGCACAAGGTAGCGAAAGTGTCACGATTTCGTAACATGTGTTTTCACGGGAGAAAGACAAAGAAGAGCACAAGGCAACAAATGTGTCACAATTTTGTGACATGTTTTTTTGTGGGTGAAAGACAGAGAAGAGCACAAGGTAGCAAAAGTGTCACGATTTTGCGACATGTCATGTTTTCGTAGGTGCAAGCCGAGAAAAGGACAAAGAGGCAAAAAGTGTCACGATTTCACGACATGTCATGTTTTTGCAGGTGCAATCTGATAAGAGGAGAAGAAGGTGAAAAGTGTCGCAATATCGTGACATGTCATGTTTTCATGGGTAAAAGGCAAGAAGAGTACAAAGAGACAGAAGTGTCACGATTTCATGACAGGTCGCAACAGCATGATTATAGATAGTTAACTGAAGTAGAACGATAGTTACAGGGGCAGTTGTAGAGGAAAATCATGTAACCAATATAATACGAGTCAACTAAAGTTAGTGCGATAGTTACGAGGGCGATTCTGAGATAGAAATCATGCAAGCTAAAATAAGCACGGTGCATTAAAGACATAATGGCGATTCATGAGGCCCGTAAAGCAGTGTAACCGTCGAGCGACAGTTATACTAAAGTCCCACACAAGAAACAGAGCTATTAATAGAATTCATGTACAAATTAATGTGTGATAAAGGAGTTACTTTTAGAAGTGTCTATTAATAGGGTGCATGCAGGATTATGGAAGTCACAGAAGAACAGGTGTTTCAAGATGAAAATATTGTTATAAAAGGGTAGTTGCATGGAGAATTAGGTTGTCGTTGAATGTGTGAAAGTGCTACCGAAAGAGGGTTAGAAGTGTGCTATAAGAGAGTGACAAGCAGAGCCGTAAGTGTTTACTGTGTTTTGATAAATTGTAGACCAGCCAGGGTCTTGTAAGAGCAAAGGCATTTTTATGTCATTAATATAGTTTTCAAAACTGTAATCCAAGTTGGTGCTTGGATAGGGGTTGGTGCTCCTTTTTGTTGGTGCAGATAAATCAGGGGTTGGTGCTCCTTCCAGTGGGTGCTTGGTAAACAAATTGTAAAATTGGTGTTTTGCAAAGGCTGGATTTGGACCGTAGTCCAAGCAGTCATTCTTGATGAGTAGCCAAATTGGTGAACCTTATTACATTGTGTGTTGTGGTGTGCTCTCTTATGATAATTGCTTTATCTGCTTTTAAGTTCTCTTTGCTTCAGCTTTAATAGTTGTAGATTTGAATTTAAATAGCTACACTGATTCACCCCCCCTATCAGTGTAATTGTGAGAATATCAATTGGTATTAGAGTGAGGTTCCTAAACAAGCTTAATTAGCTAAGGTGATCTAGGAAGGAACATAATTGCAGGTTGTGAAGGATTCTCATTAAATAAAGCTCCATTGTTTGACGGAACTAATTATTCATTTTGGAAAATTAGGATGCAGGCATATCTTTGTGCTCTGGGATACGACATCTGGGAGTCAGTAGAAAGTGGATACACAATATCTGCCACACCTCCAACTAATGCTGCTAGTAAGAAACCATTTGAGAATAACTCTAAAGCAAAGAATGCTATAATGTGTGGTTTAGTGGACAGTGAACTAATAAGGATCATGATCTGCAAAATGGCAAAAGACATGTGGGACAAACTAAAGAGCATTCATGAAGGAGACGACAAGATCAAGGAAGCCAAGCTACAAATGCATCGAGCTCAGTTCGAAGCATTAAGAATGAATGACGATGAGAACATAGAGGCCTATATGTTGAGAGTCAATGGAATCAGTAATGCGATTAGAGGACTTGGTGAGGAAATGGAAGATGCGGTCATCGTGAAAAAGGTACTAAGAACTCTTCACAAAAGATTTAATTCTAAATTTTCTGCTATAGAAGAAGCTAAATATCTTAATACTTTTAGCATGGATGAGATGCATGGTTCTTTGACTGCATACGAAATGATAATAGGACAAGCTAAGCACATAGATAGAGAAGCTACTTTTAAAGCACACAAAAATATAAAAACTAAATAAGAATCTGAGGATGAAGAGACATCGGATGAAATGGAAGCTAACTTTGTTCGAAAACTTATAAAGGGAAAAAGAAAATACAGAGGAAAGTTACCGTTTAAGTGCTTCAATTGTGGAGGCGTCAGGCACTTTGCAGCTAAATGTTCAATGAATGAGAAAACCAAAAATGATGAAGGGTCACACCAAGAAAAAGGTGACTGGAAGAAGAAACCAAATTTTAGAAAAAGCAACTTCAAGAAGAAAAGTTTCATATCCAAGAATGTCGAGCTCTTCGCAAGAAATCTCGAGGCGAGGATTCTGAAGAAGAAACTGGTGAAGCTCTGTTCATGGCATTTGAAGAAGAAAAAATAGAAGAAAAATAGGAAGGTGATAAAAACCTTAAGGATGAGGCTGAAGTATATCTGAAAGGTGAGTTGGTTGCTGCACTTAAAGAGTTGAGTATAGAAATGAAAAATAATAAAAAATTTTCAAGAAAGCTAGAGGATGCCAATGACATAATAAAGATTTTGAAAGTACAGACAGATGAATTTAAGAAAATGTTTGAAGAACTCGAAGTACAATTAACTGTGAAAATAGATGAATGCAGCAAACTGGAAGAAGAAATTGTTGGTTTAAGGATTCGACTAGAAGAGATGAATCAAAAATTGAGTTGTTATCACAAACTTGAAGGAAGCTCTGTGAAGCTGGAAAAGATTATAAATAGCCAAAGGAGTATAGGCATCAAATTTGGCTTGGGCTTCATCGAAGGAGAATCTTCAAATGGATAAAATGCCTTAACTATAGAACCCATAAAGAAAGAAGATAAGATCAGGGTTGATCAAGGAAAAACAAATCATGTAAAAGAAAGCAATAATGCCAGGCACAAAAAGAGCATGGACAATGATGGATTCACAAATGTCTCACATCAAAGGAGAAGAAGATTTGTGGCTCCTACTACAAAATGGCAAAAACCAACTCCTAGGTTCAATCAATCATTTTCTGGTTATTGTTTTAAATGCAATGCTTACAGTCATAAGATTTCAAACTGCATTTATAATATAGGACAAAGAAATTTCACCAGTAGAAATTTCTTTTCACCCTTGATGGATTATGCAGTAGAATATTATAACTGTCATAACTTTGGACACATTGCAAGAAATTGTAGTACATATGCAGCAAATAAATATCAGGGAAGAAAATCTCAACCAAATGGTTTAAGACAAAACCAAAAATTCCTAGAAAAACATGCACAGGCCACTGACAAAGAAAAGTCTAAACAAGTGACCAAAATTTTAGTCAAACCAGAGTGGAAAGAAAAGGACCGACCCAAGGAATAAAAGGAATCCTTGATTATACAGACAGCATTCAAAGCACAGAACAAATTTGCACCATGGATACTAGATAGTGGATGCTCCAATCACATGACAGGTGATAAACAAAAGTTTGAAAAGTTATAGAAATATGAAGGTGGCTTAGTTAAATTTGGAAATAATGATGGAGCCAAGATAGTTGGCAAAAGATCAATCAAGATAAGTGACGAGAAAATCAATTCCAAAGAAGTCCTGTTTGTGATTGGTTTGAAGCACAACCTACTGAGCGTAAGCCAAATCTATGACAGAGGTCATGAAGTCATTTTTAAGAAGCACGGCTGTGAAGTCAAAAAAGCACACAGTGGGAAGTTGATAGCTACTGGATTGAGGACTTCTGGAAACCTGTACACTCTCTCAAAGACTTCAAAAGGAGCATGTTTGATTGGATAGGAAGATGAAAATTGGCTATGGCACAAGAGGCTCGGTCATATTAGATTTGACAATCTGGTAAAAATAAGTTCAAAAAGGGCAGTAAGAGATATACCCACCATTGGCAAACCATTAAATAGCATTTGTGCTTCATGCCAAAAAGGGAAGAAAACTAGATCCACATTTAAATCAAAGGAATACTTCACCAAAAAACCTTTAGAGCTAATACATACTGATTTATGTGGACCCATGAGAACACAAAGCATAAATGGTGACAAATACTTTATGTTGTGCATAGATGACTATTCCAGGATGACATGGGTACTATTTTTAAAGCTTAAATCAGATGCATTTGAAATGTTCAAGACTTTCAAACACCAGGTTGAGAATCAAACAGGAAAAAGAATTAAATGCTTAAGATCAGATAGAGGAGGAGAGTTTATCTCAGAGGAGTTTGTAGAGTACTATCAAAAATATGGAATCAGAAGACAGTTTTCAGCAGCAAAGACACCTCAGCATAATGGTGTTGTTGAAATAAAGAATAGGACAGTCCAATAAATGGCACGAACAATGTTGATAGAGAACAAAATAGCAAAAATATTCTGGAAAGAGGCAGTTCATACTATGGTTTACATCAAAAACAGGTGCATGTTGAGGACACATGAAAGCAAAACTCCTTATGAGCTATGGTTCAGAAAAAAGGCAACAACAAGATACTTCAAAGTCTTTGGTAGCAAGTGCTATATCAAAAGAACTGAAGATAATCTTTGTAAGTTTGAAGATAGAGCTAATGAAGGAATTTTTCTTGGCTATTCGACAAAAAGCAAAGCCTACACATGCTATAACAAAAGGCTAAAGAAAATTGTGGTGAGTGTCGATGTTAAGGTTGATGAAGGTAGGGAACGAGAAATTAGCTATGAATAAAACTACCCTATTTATGAAGAAGTTATTGAAGGAGATGAAGAAAATGAAACAGAAGAGAATAAGGAGATTGAATCAGAAGTAAAAGAAAACAAGAAATTCAAAACAAGCAGCTGGCAAAAAAATCATCCCAGAGAGCAAATTATTGGGGACCCCATAGTTGGTATTCAGATAAGGAGAACAGTAGTAAGGAACTACTCTCTATTATACAGAATTGAGCCCAAAAATGTTGCTGAAGCAAGCATAGATGAAAGTTGGATGAAGGCAATAAATGAAGAACTAGATCAGATTGAGAAAAACAAAACCTGGGAGTTAGTACCAAGGGCCTACAAATAAAAACATAATTGGTACTAAATGGATTTTTTGAAACAAATTGAATGAAGACGGACAGGTTGTCAGAAATAAGGCAAGATTGGTCTATAAAGGCTATGCTCAAGTTGAAGGTATTGATTTTGAGGAAACCTTTGCACCAGTGGCTAGACTCGAGGCAATCAGAATGTTTCTGGCTTTAACTGTACACAAGAATTTCAAATTTTATCAAATGGATGTGAAATCAGCATTTTTGAATGGCAAACTTGAATTTTATATTGAGTAGCCAGATGGTTTCCAGCTCGGTGACAATCCTAATTTTGTTTGCAAGTTAAAGAAAGCTTTGTATGGTCTGAAATAGGCACCCAGAGCATGGTATGCAAGGCTAGATAACTATCTTATTCAATAGGGGTTCAAGAAAGGTATGGTGGATAGCAATTTGTATGTCAAAATAGAGAATGGCCATCTTATTGTACTTGTTTATGTAGATGATATCATATTTGGCAGCAGCATGGATGAGTCTTGTAGAGACATAGCATATAAAATGAAGAAAGAATATGAGATTTCTATGATTGGTGAACTTTTGTATTTCCTCGGACTGTAAGTTAATCAAAATGAAAAGGGCATTTTTATCTCTCAAGTTAAATATGTGAAAGAAATGCTAAAAAAATTCACAATGGAGGATTGTAAACTTGTTAGCACTCCCATGACAATAGGTTGCAAGTTGAGCAAGGATGAAAAATCTTCAGATGTTGATCAAACCATGTACAGATCTATGATTGGGAGCCTACTATATTTAATAGCTACAAGACCAGATATCTTACAGGAAGTATGCATGGTAGCACGATTTCAAGCTAGTCCCCAATAGACTCATGTGAAAGCTATGAAGAGGATTCTTTGGTACCTCAAGGGTACTATGGAGTATGGGTTATGGTATCCAAAAGCTAAGGACTTCACTCTTATTGCATATTCAGATGCAGATTGGGCAGGATGTATAGATGACGAGAAGAGTACCAAGTGGACGAGCATTTTATCTTAGAGACGAAGTTGGTAGCATGGCACAGCAAGAAACAAGAATCAGTCTCTCTATCCACATCAGATGCAGAATACATTGTAGCGACAACGTGTTGTACACAGATATTATGGATGAGACAAAATCTGAAAGATCTTGGTATTCACTTCAAAGAGCCAATTTTAGTTAAATGTGATAACACTAGTGCTATTAACATCTCAAAGAATCTGGTTATGCATTATTGAACCAAACATATTGCAATCCAGTATCACTTTTTGAAGGATAAAGTTGTGGAATGTGAGGTTAAATTGGATTTTGTTCCAACAACAGAGCAAGTAGCGGATATCTTCACAAAACCATTACCCAAAGAAGTTTTTGAGTACCTACGAAGTAAGTTGGGAGTGGTCACGTTTCCCAAGAATTGACTAGCAATCGAGACCACATTCTCAGGGGGAGCATTTATGCCTATGTTTATAGTTTTGCTCATATTCATGATTTTTGCTAACTATAACAATGTTTGTCTGAGAATGTTGTGCATAGACTCATGGGGAGTCTGCAACCGCCCTTTGGTATTATTGTCAAAGGGGGAGAAGAATTATAGGAAATTGCACGTGTTGCTAACAATTCCAAAGGGGGATATTGTTGAGCAAGGTGCAGAAACAGTATTGTCATTGTTGTCAACACAGACAGATAGATCAGTTGATGTAGTGGACAGGAGTTCAGAGGTCAGTCAAAGCATGTACGGTGAATTTCCAAGAAGACAGAAGAGGCAAACATTCAAAAGATCATATAAAAAGACAAGTAAGAAAACTATTGCGATATCGCGACATGTTTGGCCAGAAAGAAAAATTGTCACGATATCGCGACATGTTTGGTCGAAAAGAAAAACTATCACGATTTTGCGACATGTTCGAAGAGAGAGAAAGCGCAAGGAAAACTGGCATGATTTTGTGACATGTTCAAAGAGAGAGAAAGCGCAAAGAAAACTGTCATGATTTTATGACATGTTCAAAGAGAGACAAAGCGCAAGGAAAATTGTCATGATTTCATGACATGTTCGAAGAGAGAGAAAGCACAAGGAAAATTGTCATGATTTCGTGACATGTTCAAAGAGAGAGAAAGCACAAGGAAAACTGTCATGATTTCACGACATGTTTGAAGAGAGAGAAAGCGCAAGGAAAACTATCACGATTTCATGACATGTTGGAAGAGAGATCTTGCAAAGAAAAGTGTCACGATTTCGCGACAATTTGTAAGAAGGATTGTACAGATGGAAAAGTGTCACGATTTCATGACAAGTTCGAGAGAAAGAGCTCGCAAAGAAAAGTGTCATGATTTCGCAACAATTTGCAAGAAGGATTGTACAAATGGAAAAGTGTCACGATTTCATGACAGGTTCGAGAGAAAGAGCTCACAGAGAAAAAGTGACCCGATGAGAAGAAAAGTGCCAAGGAGAAAAAGTGTCGCGATATCATGACAAAATGAAAGAAGGAGAGTACGGAAGTGAAAGTGTCACAATTTTGTGACATGTTCTATTTTCATGAGTTCAAGGCAAAAAAAGGCACAATGCAGCGAAAGTGTCGCGATTTCGTGACATGTTGTGTTTTCGTGGGCGAAAGACAGAGAAGAGCACAAGGCAGCAAATGTGTCGTGATTTCATGACATGTGTTTTTGTGGGCGAAATACAGAGAAGATCACAAGGTAGTGAAAGTGTCACGATTTTGTGACATGTCATGTTTTCGGAGGTGCAAGCCAAGAAAAGGACAAAGAGGTGAAAAGTGTCATGATTTCGTGACATGTCATGTTTTCGCGGGTGCAAGCTAAGAAGAGAACAATAAGGTGAAAAGTGTCACGATATCGTGACATGTTATGTTTTCATAGGTAAAAGGCGAGAAGAGTACAAAGAGATAGAAGTGTCATGATTTCATGATAGGTTGCAACAACACGATTACGGACGGTTAATTGAAGTAGAACGACAGTTACAGGGGCAATTATAGATAGAAATCATGCAAGCTAAAATAAGCACAGTGCATTAAAGATAGAACGGCAGTTACAGGGCCCGTAAAGCAATGTAACCATCGAGTGGCAGTTATACTAAGGTCCCACACAAGAAACAGAGCTCTTAATAGAATGCATGTACAAATTACTATGTGATAAAGGAGTTACTTTCAGAAGTGTCTATTAATAGGGTGCATGCAGGATTATGGAAGTCACAGAAGAACAGGTGTTTCAAGATGAAAATATTGTTATAAAAGGGTAGTTGCGTGGAGAATTAGGTTGTCGCTGAATGTGTGAAAGTGCTATCGAAATAGGGTTAGAAGAGTGATGTAAGAGAGCAACAAGCAGAGCCGTAAGTGTTTACTATGTTTTTATAAATTATAGACCAGTTAGGGTCTTGTAAGAGCAAAAGCATTTTTATGTCATTAATATAGTTTTCAAAATTGTAATCCAAGTTGGTGCTTGGATAGGGGTTGGTGCTCCTTTCTATTGGTGCAGATAAATCAGGGGTTGGTGCTCCTTCCAGTGGGTGCTAGTAAACAGATTGTAAAATTGGTGTTTTGCAAAGGCTGGATTTGGACCGTAGTCCAAGTAGTCATTCTTGAGGAGTAGCCAAATTGGTGAACCTCATTACATTGTGTGTTGTGGTGTGCTCTCTTGTGATAATTGCTTTATCTGCTTTTAAGTTCTCTTTGCTTCAGCTTTAAGAGTTTTAGATTTGAATTTAAATAGCTACACTGATTCACCCCCCCTCTCAGTGTCATTATGAGAATATCAATTATATAGATACATTCTTCATATTTTTTATCCTTGCCATTACCTTTAAATTAAGTAAGGACTTCTTTAAATTTGATGAGAAAGTCAACAATATTGCTAAAGTCTTCAAGAGATAATGTTGTTAATTCCGCCTCTAATTGCATTGACCTTATTTGTTCTACTTTTCCAAATAAGTTCTTTAGTTTCTCCCAATTTTCATAAGGGGTTTTACAATCTGTAATGTGAAACCATAAGCTTTAATTTACATTAGTGCTTATAATACCCATTGTTTCATACCTTTTCCCTTTATGAACAAATATTTCATATTTTTTTCAAATTTGGGTTGCTTCTCTTCTAGTAGGTGTGTGAGCCCTTTTTGAGAAATGAGATTTAATATTTTAGGTTTCCAGGTATGATAGTTATGAGGGGTGAGTGGATCAATTTTATTCATTTTGCTAAAGAAAATTGAAGTAACCCAACAATCCCCCCCTTAACTTCAATTTTAATGTTCTTTTAAAGAATGGAACAAAACCCTTAAGAGATACCAAGCTTCTCAATTACCCGCCCTACCAAGAGGGAAACTATAAGTAAGTGAGGAGATTTACTAAATCTATTAGGCTAATGAAAAATGAATTAATGGATCTTATAATTTTTAATGTAATAATGGCCTTTTGGAAATACCAATCTCTTCAAAATACCCACCCTAACAAGAGGGAAACTATAAGTAAATGAGGAGGCATGATAAATTAATAAGGCTAATGAAAAAAAAATTAATCCAGGCCTATATATTTTCTTCTCAATAACTCACCCTTATGAGAGGGAAACTATAAGTAAAGAGGATAATTGATACTTAGAACATAGGTTTTTTTTTATATCATCCAAAACTTAATATCAGATTCTTAATAAACCGTCATTACGAGAGGAAAACTGTAAGTTATTGAGAAGTCCAACACTAGGAACATAGGTGATAAATTTTAAATGATTTAGGTAAAAAATATTCCTATAAATCGAAAAAAATTTTGAAGTTTATGAGAGCTTGTATTGATATAGACTTCTTATATTTAGGTCTTGCTTTAATATATAAATAACTTTCTTAAATGCAAAAAAGGTGAAATAAGAAGGAGAAAGTAACAAACAAGAAGTAGCAAAAAAATTGATGAAGATATATTTTATACACCAATAGATACCACTTAAAAATTTATAAGATGTTATATAAAAAATTATTTGTTTTGATATTTATGAGGGTTTGTATAAAATATTGAGTACCTTCTTTAAACATATATTGGTTTAATGAGATATAAACAATATACACCTTTTAGATATAAAAGCCACTATAAAAGGAAATAGAAGAGCTTAAAGAAGATAGACACCAAAAAAAAACTCTCAAAATACAAAACAAAAAGAAGGTGCAATATTGTGGACCCTTAACCCCCCCCTCGAAAAATACCTTTGCATTATTAGGTTGCAAATGTCTATCCCAAAGGAAGAAGGTTGTCATTCACTTCTTCTAAAAGAATGTACCTAGTGCCAAAGGAAGAAGGTTATCGTTTGCAGACCCTACGCCTCTTAGAAAAACCGAAGAGCCAGCACCTCAAAGTCCTATATTCACACTCCGATGAAGTCTTTCATTCTTCAAAAAATTTTGTAGACCCTAGCACCTCGCTTTGAAATCCATTAAGGTTCGCAGGAAGACAGAAGACCCAACGCCTTGATTATGAAATTTGTTTAAAACCTGCAAATCAAACATAAAATATGAGAGGCGTAAAATGGAAAAAATGACTTAATATTGCAATAATTTGATCAAAATTTAAGAAAAATGAAATTTATATAAAAATCATAGATGCCTCTATCTAGCACCATGACACTTCGCTTGAGGAGCAAACCGAAAACAACTTTCTACACAAATAATTTGTCAAAGAAAAATAAGCTTATGAACATAAAATAAATGGAATGAAATGCCAAAGGAAGAGAGGTAGAACAAAATTTATAGGAGCTAAGTGAGAACTGTTAGAATCCGCCAACCGAGAAGAGGATATCGGTGTATTGAAGACACTCTGGCTTAATTGGGCTCCTACATATTTTGCCAATGCATTAAAGTGATGCCAAAAAAGGAGTGCATGAGATGAAACGTTAGAAAATTATTATCATGCAACTGAATTTGATGAAGCTTTAGAGCAAACAAAATTTTAAAAAAGGGTTATCTTAACAATAGTTGACTTAAATATTAGTTGTGCCAAATGAGAATGCAACGGAGAGCATATTTAGATCTCTAGTGAAGGAGATATCAAAATCGATTGAGAGGCGTTACGAAGAGTGTCGTTGGTGCACAAGATTGTGTTCCCGGTGCACATTTTGAGAGCCTCTATCAGGATTCTCCAAGAGCAAAGAAAATGGTAGTGCAGCAAGATTTTTTTTCCTGCAAAAAAGAATACACTAAATTTAGGAAATAAAATTCCTATCGATCAAGCTTTTAGGATAATAAAATTTTTAATAATAATCATAAAAAAAAAAATTATTTGCTTGAAAAAAGGTTTTAAGAAAAAAATTAATATATATGAACTAGTCAAAGAGCCCCTTTTTTAAAATAACAAATATGAAAAAAAACTATGGGTAATTTTTCTGAATAAAAATCATTTACACTAAAAGGCAATGAATCTTCCTTTTCCCTTTTAATGTGAGAAGGAGACAAATATTATTCAGAATAACCCACATACATATATCTAAGAAATATAGCAAAAAAACTATATATAAAATCTTATTGAAGAATTAAATCCAAAAAAAATAGGAGAAGCCAACAAAAGATACTAATAACTAGCTCCTAGAACCTTCAAGAGAGAATGCTAGCAAAATCTATCTAGCTCTGATACCATGTTAGAATTTCCTAAAATAGACATGCAAAGCATTACACAAAATATGAAGAAAGAGTAGAACTGATTGATTATTCCATGGATCAACTTTGTATAAATAACAAATTTGATCATTGAGAGTCGTTGGATTACAACAACTCATCAAATCTGATGTAGACTATAACTGAGAATTCACCTAACTCATGAAGAATTGGAAACTCTAGTAAGTCTATCCTAGTATAACTTAAGAGAATAATTACTTATTCTAACAGGATACTCAGTAAAGTTGGGATATGAGAATTTAGAACAATCAAAATTTCCTTCTCCCAAAGATTTTTCTTGGAATAATGTTTGGTCATTAGAGGCTCTCCCTAAGGCCTCAACAATTCTTTGGTTAGTATTTCAAAGTAATATTCTTTCAGGAGAGATTCTACAAAGAAAAGTGTATTATAGACCCTTCATATGTGCCTTGTATGAGAAATATTTAGAAACATCATTCCATTTATTCCTTCATTGTCCATTTGCTCACACAATTTGGGGTTACTTTTTAAAAAATATTAAATTATATTGGGTATCTCCATAAACATTGAACGAGTTGATAAAATTTTGGATAAATTATTTCAAAGGTAAAGCATTATGTATTCTTTGGAGGTTGGCCCAACCATTATTTGTTGGAATTTATGGCTTGAAAGGAATAATAGAATTTTTAATAATAAGTATCAAAAGCATGCCCAAGTTTGGAACTGTATGAGGGCCTCTCTTGTAGAATATCTACAAATATGGTGCTCATCATGGGAAGTCTCAATTGCATAAAAAGAAGTATTAATAATTTAGCTACAGGATTTGAACATACATGGAAGAGTCATCTGCAACAATGGAATTAAAACAAAAAATCTACTTCGATCTATGGTAAAAAAAAAAAGGCCAAAAATTAGGTTTATCAAAATTAATTTTGATGGTACTTCTAAAGGAAATCTAGGAAAAGTCTGGTGGAGGTGGTGTTTTTAGAAATAGTGAAGGCAAAAATTTCTTCACTTATTCAGAATCATATGTAACTTCAACTAACAACTATGCAGAATCTAGGGCACTTCTTACTGGGATTAAAATAAAAACAAAAAAATGATGGAAATATATTTCAATTGATGGGGCTTACAAATTATCATCAATGCTATTAACAAAGATGGATGTGGAGACTGGATAAAAAATAATATTATTGTTGATGTTCATCATAAATTACTAGAGGCAATCTCCTGGTAATGTGAGCATATTTATAGACAATGAAATCAAGTAACAGATAATTATCGAATTATGGTGTTGATCTACATCCCCATGAAATTCAAATTTTAGAAGACAACTAGCCAAGTGAGATTTTATGTCTTAATGAAAATGATGTCAAGGAGTTGATTTTGGAAACATAGCACTTTGAGAAAGTTGAAGAATATATTTAAGAGAAAAATAAAATAAAAACCAATGATAAAAATGTTTTCTATAGCAAATGTAATATTATGGTATTTTGATGGGAGTGGCCCCAATAGAAGCCACATATAACCTTTTCAAAGACAAAAAAAAAAAAAAACTATAGAAAATCTAGGAAAATTATATTGAAGACATTCAAACAATTTTTGAAATGGACCTTTAAAATTTCATGTACCAAAAACCAATATTTGAAACTTTTTTTTACCTTCAGATATCATATTCCTATGTTGTGTGTTGCTAAACACAGTAGTATCTAATAGTTTAGGGTAAAATTAGTGGTTTCTAACATAATTAATATACATTAATTTCATATCCACTACATTAAATTTCCCAATTAATTTTTACCAAACATTCATCAATTAAGCTTGTAATGTGATAGTATTATATTATCATGTAGGTTTACTTTATTTCACTATTAATAATCAAATGAAAGAGAATTTTTTTATTTTAGTAATGGAAATTGTAATTTCTACTCAATATTCATATACATCTATTCCTATGTTTTTATGAAGATTATATCAACTAGCATGGGCTTTGTTGTTAATGCACTACAAAATATTATCAAAGTAAAATATCTACATTCTAAGGCATTTAGGATTATGACAAGCAAGAGGATATCAATTTCATGTTGTTCAAGTCAAAAGTAAAAGTCTGCGCATGAGGTGTTACTTATAGACCTTCTATTTAATAAATTTAAAAAATTAAAAAGAAAACATAT
Organism: Wollemia nobilis; assembly: GCA_028583015.1. Lineage (NCBI taxonomy): Eukaryota > Viridiplantae > Streptophyta > Pinopsida > Araucariales > Araucariaceae > Wollemia > Wollemia nobilis. The sequence goes on along the minus strand of JAQPPZ010016436.1, from coordinate 11,360,706 downwards.
TGATAGAATTTACTAAACAAAATAATAAGTTTGATCTAATATACTAAAGAAAAATTCAATTATAATGAGAAACATACTTGGAAAATTTCTACCAAAACTTTTTGAAATTATCACTTATTGATATATTTGTTGTAATAGATACTCTATAGCTAGAATAATTTCCATAATTATGATTAATCTACCAATATATTAAATAAAACAACAATTTATAATATATAATGAAGATTCTGAAATATACAAACAATATTAATGGCATAAATCAAGGTATATGAATAAGTAGCATCTGATGGAAAAATAAGTTCATAAATGTATGTGTATCCTTTTCATACTTGTTAAGAGGATACTTTTACCCATGATTATCTATGTAAATATATATTGGTCTATAAACATCAACTATAAACCATGAGATCAAATTTTCCACTTGAAATTATTGCATTGCCATCATTTCTATGCTAACCATTAACAACCAAAGAGTTTAACTTACATGCCTTATGATACGTAGACTCTTGTTTGTGGAAATAAATTCCCCTATAACTATCATTCTAAGATTTTTTAGGTGAGATACAATATGTTTTACTAATTCTAGTATTGTTGTATGTAAACTTTAGGGGAATTAACTTTTGGTTTCCCTAGATTCCAAATTTATTGCAAATGTATATAGCTAGTTATAATTTGGTTTACCTTGATTTTATCTATCACTACTTAAATGATCCCAAATCATACCTTCTAGGACCAATTTTCATATCATTTGGAGCAACACAGATCCTAGCGCATCCCTATGTGTGAACGACATATTTGGAAAGCGGCTATGCGAGGGTTTCATCTGGGTTGAGTGCAAGCAGCTCCAGAGGTTGGTTTTTAGGGCCTTCGGGCCCTAGCGACCAATATTTTTGTGGTTTATGCTCAATATTTTAGCAGGAAATGTTGCAGGGGATACAAGATGGGTTAGAAATTTGTCTTTCAATAGATCATATTGTGAACTTGAGTGACAATGGCTTCCAATTTGTTGCACAAAAGAAAAGTGAAAACCATACCTTTCCACGGTGTCTAGGGCAAGGATTAAAGAGATCACGAAACAAGTTTCAAGAAGTTGATCAAAAAATGGCTCATATCTCAAGTGAATCTGGTGCTAAGGTGCACCCACAAAATAATTCTACTGTGAAAACCCCTATCAAGGGTAAGAATTTTGAAGACTCGGTCCCAAAAATGAATTTTAGGGATGCCCTTCATGGTGGACAGCCTCAGCCCAATGCTAATATCAATATTAGGGCTTCCCATAAACCTCTAAGAATGCCTAAGATTGATCCCAGGAAAACAGAGTCAGGATGTCTTAAAGCAGCTGATGGAACTCCTATTGTTAAGCTTGATATGGGTAACATTCAGACTGGCATTGAAGATTTGGAAAAAAGAGGACTAATTTGTCGGTTCGTGGGTTTTCGTTCGAGTCTATCTGCTTTCAAAGTCTGGGCTGCAAAAAGCTGGAAAACTAAAGGTGAGTTACAAATCTCTATTTATCCAAATGGTTATTTTCTTGTTTTATTTGCTAATAATGAAGATAGAGAGAAAAATTTTCAAGGGGGTCCTTGGTTTTTGGAAGGGCGGGGCTTTTCATGAAGCCCTGGCATACTAAATTTAAAGCCGAAGAAGAGATGCCTTCTATAGCTCCCGTGTGGGTTAGACTCTTTGGCCTCCCTATTGAATTTTGGAATCCTACTATTTTTTCTTCAATTGGAAACTCTTTAGGAACTTTTATGATGACTATTGATTGTACTCAAAATTTTGAACATATTATTTATGCTCGGATTTGTGTTTTAATGGATTTTGACAAACCCCTACCTAAAAAGATCACATTACAATTTGGGGAAGACACTTGGGAGCAAGTAGTGGACTATGAGAACATTCCTTTTCATTGTAGAATTTGCCATGAATATGGTCATTTGGCCAGTGCTTGCCCAAATAAAATTCTTGATCAAAAGAAAGAAGATATAAACTCGGCAGGTTTCCAAATACCTAAGAAGAAGAACACTAAAAAAAACCAGTTATGAAGGATCAATCAAAGTCATCTCGCTAATATGTTTGAAATCCTTTCCACAAATGATGTCCCAAGTGAGGAAGAGGAAATAATGGAAACTGAAATCTTAGAAACACAATTTAAATATGAAGGGAAGAACTCAGAGACAAACCAACAAATCAAAGGTTTTCAACAGAAAAAAAGGAGAAAATTTACACAAGAAAAACAATATTTCAAATGTCAAAACTTCAAATAATGCAGGTCCCAATATAGACTCCGTTGAACCATCTAGTAAAATTTTGGTTGTGTATGAGCATTCTTCAAGGTTAGAAGCCATCTCAGATTCAATTGGAATAAGTCAAGAAACAGGGGAAAAAAATTGAAGATGGATTCTAATAAAAAAGTAGGTCGCAAGACCAATCAATATCATATGGTAAAAGAAGGTGAAAAGCTTGTAGAGGAAGGTAAGATTAATGCCCTTCCCAAATTTTTTAGCCCCGGTATTAATGAAGATCATCACTTGGAATATTAGAGGACTCAAAGGGAGTCTTTCAAAACAAAATGAAATTAGAAGAATGATTCAGATAAATCATCCACATCTTGTTTTCCTTCAAGAAACAAAGATGTCAATGGAGGATATGGACTTAATTGCCAGTAAAATTTGGCCGACTGGAAAAGTGGTTTCCCTCAGTTCCCAAGGGACTTCGGGTGGCATTGCTTGTCTTTGGGACCCAAAAGAGGTAGTTATTCACCATATGGTTGGCAGTTGGGGTTTGTTGGCTATAGCTATTCAAAGTAGACATTCCAACCAGATTATGCTCTGCATTACTGTTTATGCTCCGACTTCTTTGGAGGAAAAAAGAAGATAGTGGAAGGATATTACTCATATTATCTCTCATTTTCCTAAATCTTGGATCTTGATCGGAGGAGATTTCAATACCATCCTCTCTCTGGATGAGAAAATGGGGGGAAATAGAAATTTGGACAAAAGCATTGACCTCATGAGCGAATATATTGCAAACCTCCATCTTGTGGATATCCAACTGAGATAATGGCCTTATGACTTGGTCTAACAGAAGGCAAGGCTTAGCTTGTATAATGGAGAGATTGGATAGGTTTTTGCTCTCTAAAAATTTCTTAATCCATGGTCACATTCCTAAAGTGAAGACTCTTAATAATGTTGGTTCGGATCATTGGCCAAGTCATGGTGGAAATGTGGAAAACCAATGTGAGTTTCTCTCCTTTTCATTTTCAATTAATGTGGCTTAGAGACATTTCCTTCAGACCTCGTGTGCAACAATGGTGGAAGGAAGGTAAACCTAGGCATGGGACTAAGATGTTCTATTTTGCCAAAAGATTGCAATACATTAAATCCAAAATCAAGACTTGGAACTGGAAAGAGTTTGGGGATGTTCATAAAAAAAACATGAAGTTATTGCTCATATTGAAAATTTGAATAAGAAAATCCGTTTAGATGGCCTCACAGGAGAAGAGAAGTGCAGATGAAATTAAACTCACAACTCGGTTAGAGGAATGGGAAAAAAGAGAAGAAATCTTATGGAAGCAAAAATCTAGAATTCAATGGCTCAAAGAAGGAGATCGAAACACAAATTTCTTCCACAAATATCTTCTAGCTCGAAGATCTCACAACTTTATTTCTTCCTTAAAATCAGATTTTGGAGATGTTGTTTATACTTGGGATGGCATGAACTCTATTGTTGTTGATTACTTTTCCAATATTTTTGTCTGCTACTCCCCTTGACTCAGCTTCACAACAAAATGTTCTTCAAGCAATCCCTTCTCTTATCACTTCTAAGGAGAACTCTATTTTGACTGCTCCTATTACTATCAATGAGCTTCAACAAGTAGTTTTTAAAATGCAAAAGGGAAAACCCCAGGTCCTGATGGTTTTCCTATTGAGTTCTACCAAGAGTTATGGGATATCCTTCATGTTGATTTATTAGAGGTGGTGGAAGAAGCCAGGAAAGCCAAAGAAATTTTGAAGGTTATCAATAAAACTTATATTACTCTTGTTCCAAAAGCTCAAGAGGTTGATCATATCTCAGCTTTTAGACCTATTGCTTTATGTAATGTTCTTCTCAAAATCATTACTAAAATCATGGCAAAAAGGTTGAAGCCTCTTTTGCATAAGATTATTTCCCCAGAGCAAGGGGGTTATGTGGAAGGACGTCAAATAGTAGATGAGATAGTTCTTGCTCAGGAAGCCATCCATTCCATGGATATGCAAAATTCTCCTTCCATGTTCATTCGGTTAGACTTATCCAAAGCTTATGACAGAGTGGATTGGCACTTCCTTATCAAAGTTTTGAGGCAATTTGGTTTCTCTAAGGATTGGATGGATTGGATTATGGGATGTATCTCTTTAGTTTCCTACTTAGTTCTTATCAATGGTGGGCCTTCTCAGTCATTTCCCAGCTTCCAGAGGTATTAGGCAAGGTGACCCGCTATCCCCTTATTTATTCATCATTCTTGCTTGAATGCTTGGGTAGGACTATAACCAAAAAGAGGGAAAACAAAACCCTTGAGGGAGTTACCATTGCTCATGGAGCTAGACCTATCTCTCATCTTCAATTTGTGGATGACTCTACTCTTTTAGGTAAAGCTACGATTAAGGAATCTTCTAATATTAAGCAAATCATTAGCTATTTTTCTAAGGCTATCGGCGAGTTGATCAATGAAGACAAATCTAAAGTTATTTTCTTTCACTGCTCTACTAGACAGGAATCCATGGTCTTGGATAAATTAAGATATAAGAAGACCTCTCTTCCAATCACTTATTTAGGTATTCCCATAAATATTCAAAGGCGGAAAAATAAATATTGGAATTGGTTGTTGGACAAAGTCAAGAAGAAAATTGGAAAGTGGACCAACAAGTTGCTTTCTTCTAGGGGTGGAATCACCTTGGTAAAATCAGTCCTTCAAGCTATTCCTATTTATGTTTCTTCCATTTTGAATATCCCAAAGGTTGTTCTTCGAGAATTGGATCAAATCAGTCATCGTTTCCTTTGGAGTGGTACTAAGGAGAAAAGAAAATGGGCCTTGGTGAAATGGGATACTTTATGTCTTCCTAAGAGTGAAGGGGGTTAGGATTACGGTCTTCAATTAATAACAACAAAGCTTTAGCTACTAAATTATATTGGAGGATGTTGCATAACCCCAATGCTCTTTGGGCCAATAATCTCCATGCTAAATATCTTGAGAACAAAAGTCCTGAAGACCTTGTTCGCTATCAACTTCCTACCAAAGGTTCTCCCATTTTAGCAGTTCTTAAGACTTGGTGAGGATTTGATAAAGAAAAAATTATTTTGGATCATTCATAATGGTCAACATGCAAATTTTTGGATAGATTCTTGGGATGGTCACAAGCCTTTGATAACTCGGTTTCCCGATTGGAGGCCTTGGATGGAGGAGCTTCACCGAGCTAATTAGATAAAGGTGGCTAATTATTGTCGGTACCATACTGGTAATTCAAAGGTTGGTAGATATTGGATCCCTATTGAGGACTGGCCTATTCAAATCCCAGAAAGGCAAAGACAAGATATCCAAGGCATCCTTCATATGAGATCCCTCTCTTGGTCCCATGAAAAATATTGTTTTGGATGGAACAACACTACTAAGGGTGAGTATTCGGTTGCTCAAGGTTATTTGACCTTATGCCATAATAATCCCAACCATTCTTCTGACATATTTTCTCGATTGTGGGCTCAAAAGCTCTGGCCTAAGGTGAGGTTCTTTAATTGGCTTTTATTGCATCGTAGGGTGCTTATTGGTGAGCAACTTATGAAGCATGGTTTTCATGGCCCTTTTAGATGTGAAATGTGTGAAGAGAATGTAGAAAATATCAACCATATTTTTATTGAGTGTACTTTAGCCTCTGAGCTATGGAGGAGAATGGCCACTTTACTTGGCTTACAGTGGTCCAATTTTTTTACTTTTGAACAGCTTTGGAGGGATTGGCCTAATCAAGAGGGTGTTGATCATTTTATTAGGCGGTTAGTTTGGATGGGTTCTACCATTCTTCTTTGGAATATTTGGAATGAAAGGAACAACCAAATTTTTAATCAAGATAGGAAGGATATTCACTATATTTGGCAAAAGACCATAGCCAACTTAGTTGAATCAGTCCATCATCTCCTTAATCACCCCCAAAACTCCCACCAAATATGGGATCAAGTGATGCAAATATTGAAGATTAAACCTTCTAAGGGCAACCAACTTAAAGGGAATGTGAGTATTAGTAAGATGGATAGGAATAGAAATTGGCAACCTCCTCCTAAGGATTTTGGAAAAGTCAATACTGATGGAGCCTCTAGAGGGAACCCTGGAAAAGCCGAGTGTGGGAGGAATTGGTAGACTTTCAGATGGCTCCCTGGTTTTTACTTTTGCTTGAGAATTTGGGTATTCTTTCCAATAACCTTGCTTGAGGGGTATGGTATCCTCAGAGGCCTTCAGGAGGCTACTAAGGTTGGATGGGAAAAGGTGTTAGTTGAGTCGACTCTCAACTTATGATTAATCTCTTGAAGAATCCTTCTAAGAATCATAAGGTGGATTGGAGAATAAAAAGAATTATTGAGAAGATTCAGTTAATCCAGGATGGGATTTTTGAAAGTTGATTACAATCATGTGGTCAGAGATCAAAACAAGAGTGTTGATGCTTTAGCTAATTGGGCTTTGGACAAAGGTGATCTTACTTGTTATGGCCACCCTCCTATATGGTGGGCTTCTCAAATTAGGGAAGCTCTTCTTTCTATCATTTCTTTGGATGGCTCCAGTTATGAAGGTACCTAGTTTCTTCTTGTTTTTTTTTTTTGGCTTCTCTTTGGTTCATTCAGTTTTTTTTAGTTCCCTAGCTCATTCTATTCTTTATTTTGTTTCCTCTGTTGATTCTTGCCTTAATAGTCTTCTGGTCTAGATAGGTCATTGTTTTGTTCATTTTTTATTTCTTTTTTTTTTTGTTTTTTTTGTTTAGTTTTTTAAGGTGGGTGGGTTTTTTTGTTTTGTTTTGTTTTTGTGTTCTTTGTGTTGTTTTTTGTTGTTCTTGTGTTTTTGTTGTTTTGTTTTTTTTTAATGTTTTTTTTATTGTTCTTGTGTTTTTTTTGTTCTTGTTCTTGGGTTTCTCTTTGTTTGTGTTATTTCATGTTTTTATGTGTGAGTGTTTTCTATGTTTTTTGTTTTTGTTTATTGTCTATTGTTGGTTGTTTTTTATTTTTATTTTTATTTTATTTTTTAATTTTTTAGGTTTTGGTTGTGTTTATTTTTCATGTTTTTTTTTGGGTTATGTCTTTGTAGTGTTCTGTTGTTTTTGTCTTGTTTGTGTTTTGTTATGTGGTTCTTGTGTTTTTCTATGTGGTTTGTGTTGTGGTTTCTTTTATCTTATTGTGCGTGTTTGGTTGTGCTTTTGTTTTTGACACACTCAAGGAGCATGTTTTTTATTTTATTTTATTATTTTTGTTGTTATTTACTTATTTTTAAATTGGTTTTGTGTGTTTGTTTGCTCCTTGAGTATGTCAAAGGTGGTAGGCCAGGTCCGAGTCCTGGGCATTTTTGGCGGAATGGATACCCCTGCCTCCTTGGGTCTTACCCGAAAGTGGCATCCCTTTTGGGATGTTTTCCACAAATAAAAAAAAATCATACCTTCTATCCTTTTCTAACATACTAATATGTCTATTATTTACTACTTTTCATAAAAAAGTTAGTAAGATATTTATGAACTCCATGAATTTTAATGGTATAAAAATATTATAAAATTTATATTAATTGAAATAACAAGCAAGGCCCTTATATGCTATAAGTAGACATAAATAGGAATAGAACCACGATATTGTTCATTGTTAGATATAATATAACTCAATATAATAATAATATATGTGATTGTTTGCATTATAATATATTAATTTGTTTTTTCTTTCTTCTTGGCTATTTTCCAGAAGGTGCTTCCTTTTTGTTTTAGATCATTGGGAGCATTTTTCATAACTAGAATTTTTTTGTAAAAGGTTACAAAAAACTGTCAAAACACCTCTTACTAATCAAAAATATATAAAAATTTGTTGGAATGTTAAATCTTCAATTTCTAGGCTACATCCTACACTTCCTAGGCTACAACTATCTTTATATCAACACATATCCCTATTTATGATAACTTCATAAATTATTGTATGAATTTTTATCCACCACATTTATCTCATACTGATATTTATTAGGAATCATACTTTTGTACCAAAGTTATATTTATACATTTATTGAATTGAACATTTTTCTAATGAATGTTCATTTTTCATTATTAGTTATTAGTTTTGTATTCTTACAAACTCTTCAATTATTTTATGCTAAAGTATGGGTAATGTATTTATTCATTTTATTCCTAAATATATTTTAAATTCTAACATGTTATCAAAGCAACATGATTTAAATATCTATCATTTGATCTTCTATATATTTCATTATTATTTTGAGGAATTTCTAAATACCATATTTGGAGAATGTATCATAATGATCTTATATTTTTCTTAAATAACTTCTATAGATAGGGAGGTCTATATTAAATGTAATATTCACTTATAAGTTCCATATTCATGCCTCTCCCTTATTAATTGTTCAATCTATTTTTTCCCCTATGATAGTTTATTATACTGTCTCCTTTTGAAAAGAATCTATGTAGCAAGATATATCTTTTGTGTTTGGTAAAAACCTTAGCAAATTAGATTTTTTTTTTTAAATGTCCATACTATCAATGTACTTCATTTGTTTCACTAAAGCATAATAGCTCAATGTAAAATATCTTAAGAATTTAAAGGGTTAAAGTAGATGATCATCATTTTATAGTCATTTCCTATTGTAAAGACCTATACATACTATTAGAAGAGAAAATTAGTGACCTTTATCTAGTGTATTTTATGATGATTTAAAAAAATATGACTATTGAAATCATTGGAGAGGACTGCCCAAACTACCAAAATTATTTCGGTCATATCTCACTCATCGAACTCAAATTGAGCTAAAATTTTGAGGGTAGATGCTTGAAAAACCCTAGAATGTCTCCACCAATTTTCATATCATTTGGAGCAATAAATATCCTAGCGCATCCCTATGTGTGAACGAGATATTTGGTAAGGGGCTATGTGAGGGTTTCATCTAGGTTGAGTGCAAGCAACTCCAGAGGTTGGTTTTTAGGGCCTTCGGGCCCTAGCGACCAATATTTTTGTGGTTTACGCTCAATATTTTAGCAAGAAATATTGCAGGGGATCTAAGATGGGTTAGAAATTTATCTTTCAATAGATCATATTGTGAGCTTGAGTGACAATGACTTCCAATTTGCTGCACAAAATAAAAGTGAAAACCATACCTTTCCACAGTGTCTAACGCCAGGATTAAAGATATCACGAAACAAGTTTCAAGCAGTTGATCAAAAAATGGCTCATATCTCAAGTGAATCTAGTGCTAAGGTGCACCTACAAAATAATTCTATTGTGAAACCCCTGTCAAGGGTAAGAATTTTGAAGACTCAGTCCCAAAAATGAATTTTAGGGATGCCCTTCGTGGTGGACAGCCTTAACCCAATGCTAATATCAATCTTAGGGATTTCGATAAAACTCTAAGAATACCTAAGATTGATCCCAAGAAAATGGAGTCAGGATGTCTTAAAGTAGCTGATGGAACTCCTATTGTTAATCTTGATATGGGTAACATTCATACTGGCATTGAAGTTTTGGAAAAAAGAGGACTAATTTGTTGGTTTGTGGGTTTTTATCCGAGTCTATCTGCTTTTAAAGTATGGGCTGCAAAAAGCTGGAAAACTAAAGATGAGTTACAAATCTATATTTATCCAAATGGTTATTTTCTTGTTTTATTTGTTAATAATGAAGATAGAGAAAAAAAATTTCAAGGGGGTCCTTGGTTTTTTGGAATAGCAAGGCTTTTCATGAAGCCCTGGTATACTAAATTTAAATCTGAAGAAGATATGCCTTCTATAGCTCCTGTGTGGGTTAGACACTTTGGCCTCCCTATTGAATTTTGGAATCCTACTATTTTTTCTTCAATTGGAAACTCTTTAGGAACTTTTATGATGACTACTGATTGTACTCAAAAATTTGAACCTATTATTTATGCTCGGATTTGTGTTTTAATGGATTTTGACAAACCCCTACCTAAAAAAGATCACATTACAATTTGGGGAAGGCACTTGGGTGCAAGTAGTGGACTATGAGAACATTCCTTTTCGTTGTAGAATTTGCCATGAATATGGCCATTTTGCCAGTGCTTGCCCAATTAAAATTCTTGATCAAAAGAAAGAAGATATAAAATCGACAGGTTTCCAAATAACTAAGAAGAAGAACACTCAAAAAAACCAGTTATGAAGTATCAATCAAAGTCATCTGCTAATATGTTTGAAATCCTTTCCACAAATGATGTCCCAAGTGAGGAAGAGGAAATAATGGAAACTGAAATATTAGAAACACAATTTAAATATGAAGGGAAGAACTCAGAGACAAACCAACAAATCAAAGGTTTTCAATAGAAAAAAAGGGAGAAAATTTACACAAGAAAAATAATATTTCAAATGTCAAAACTTCAAATAATGCAGGTCCCAATATAGACTTCGTTGAACCATCTAGTAAAATTTTGGCTATGTACGAGCATTCTTCAAGGTTAGAAGCCATCTCAGATTCAATTGAAATAATTCAAGAAATAGGGAAAAAAGAATTGAATATGGATTATAAACAAAAAATAGGTCGCAAGACCAATCAATATCATATTGTAAAAGAAGGTGAAAAGCTTGTAGAGGAAGGTAGTATCAATGCCCTTTCCATATTTTTTAGCCCTAGTATTAATGAAGATCATCACTTGGAATATTAGAGGACTCAAAGGGAGTCTTTCAAAATAAAATTAAATTAGAAGAATGATTCAGATAAATCATCCACATCTTGTTTTCCTTCAAGAAACAAATATGTCAATGGATGATATGGACTCAATTGCTAGTGAAATTTGGCCAGCTGGAAAAGTGGTTTCCCTCAATTCCCAAGGGACTCCTGGTGGCATTTCTTGTCCTTGGGACCCAAAAGAGGTAGTTATTCACCATATGGTTGGCAGTTGGGGTTTGTTGGGTATAGCCATTCAAAGTAGACATCCCAACCAGATTATACTCTGCATTATTGTTTATGCTCTGACTTATTTGGAGGAAAAAAGAATACAGTGGAAGGATATTACTCATATTATCTCTCATTTTCCTGAATCTTGGATCTTGATCGGAGGAGATTTCAATACCATCATCTCTTTGGATGAGAAAATTGGGGGAAATAGAAATTTGGACAAAAGCACTGACCTCATGAGTGAATATATTGCAAACCTCCATCTTTTGGATATCCTACCAGATAGTGGCATTATTACTTGGTCTAAAATAAGGCAAGGCTTAGATTGTATAATGGATAGATTGGATAGGTTTTTGCTCTCTAAAAATTTCTAAATCCATGGTCACATTCCTAAAGTGAATACTCTTAATAATGCTAGTTCGGATCATTGGCTAGTCATGATGGAAATGTGGAAAACCAATGTGAGTTTCTCTCCTTTTAGTTTTCAATTAATGTGGCTTAGAGACATTTCCTTTAGACCTCATGTGCAACAATGGTGGAAGGAAGGTAAACCTAGGCATGGGACTAAGATGTTTTGTTTTGCCAAAAGACTGCAATACATTAAATCCAAAATCAAGACTTGGAACTAGAAAGAGTTTGGGGATGTTCACAAAAAAAAATGTGAAGTTATTGCTCATATTGAAAATTTGAATAAGAAAATCCGTTTATATTCATAGAGAAGAGAGATGCAGATGAAATTAAACTCACAACTCAGTTAGAGGAATGGGAAAAAAGAGAAAAAATCTTATGGAAGCAAAAATATAGAATTCAATGGCTCAAAGAAGGAGATCGAAACACAAATTTCTTCCACAAATATCCTCTAGATCGAAGATCTCACAACTTTATTTCTTACTTAAAATCAGATTCTGGAGATGTTGTTTATACTTGGAATATTGGGTGGAAAGGTTCTTCTATGGTAATAATTTTTTAATTTAATGAAAGTATGATTCTTTACTCAAAAAAAACTTGGATCTTTCTCTAATAGTGTCATGACCTTACTTTACAATGATGTTTTTATCTTAATATGAATTGTAATCATACAATCACCTTTGGATATCAATATTTGTACCTCACTTGAATGACATTTAACTGAATAGCATAATTTCCACTTGAATGACTTCCACTTAAATAATGTAACTTCTACTTGAATGACATGGTGTAACTTCTACTTTAATGACATGCTACACATTGGTTTGATATATATATTTTGTACTAGAACCTTTCTCTTGTCTTATCAATAAATCTACAATCCTACACACATGATTCTAAACACTCTACAAGATGCAATTTCAAAAAACACAATGCATTCACCATATATAGAATAAATTTGAGGTGGAAAATGAATTCCAATGCCAATCTATTAGTTGGTTGTATATTACAATATCTTCTCCTTTCATTCCCATAGATCCCATTCATTCAAATAAGTAACTAGAAACCTCTACCCTTACTTTCACTCTCCATCTTCCCTTCCTTCTCTTTATGCATTCCCCTTCTTCTTATATTTTTATACACAAGGATGAAAATTACGAGAATGGCCACCTAGAATATATTTCATTCACCATTACATTAACAAACTTTAATATAATAAAAAAATAAATTTCTTGGATGCTTTTGCATCATTTCATATCCACTAATTATATATCATATTGATATTTATTGAATTCATAAATGTGTACTATATATGCATTTATAAACCTCCTAAGATAATCCTTTCTATTTGAGTATATTCATTTGTTTATCATTAGTTATGGATGCCCAAGAGTATTGACACCATAATGTTTCATTCACTTTTGATATCTTTTATTTATATTCAATCATGGAATGTTATTGTGTGGTTTTTGTATTGTTAACAGTCCTAACAATATCTTAAAAGGAATCAATTTATATGGTATTAGCAACAAGATTTTCTTAGAGTCATAATTCATTTATTTAGGTAATAGTATTTTAACAATCCATGTTCAACTAAAAATTATTTTATTTTACAAAATAAATATGTTGAAAGGAAAAACTATAGCTAAAATTCACAAATAACTTTACTTGTAAATGACCTTTGAATATTATTTCTTTTTTATAAACTTTATTATTTCCAAACAAATAAAAGGAAGGAATATAAATAATTGGTCACATTAAACCTAAAGCATTAACATGAACACAAAATGAGTATATTAGGTAGTATTCAATTAGAATTGGTTTTGCTTGAATAATTGAATAAAAAACAAATATCAATGTTCCAAATAGAAAATTTAGACTCATTGAAATATACGGGAAACATATCATGATTTGTGTCTTTTATTGTATTTTCTACATATGCCAAGTTCTTTAGACCTTTAGTATCTACAAGGAAAATTTATTCTAGTTTTTTATATTTTCCATAGAAATCATGGGTAGTGGAAAATCCATAGATGTATTATCTAAAATATATTTTATAATTGTTGGGACTGAACAAAAGGTATGATTGTATTCACAAATATGGTACAATATATAGGCATGAATCCTATGAGTGAGATTTGACAAGTGTCATAATCTGCACTCCAAGTGTCAACCAAAAGACACATATCTCCTATGAGGAAAATTGTCACGATTTCGTGACTCATTTTCTATTTTGGCTGCGGTCTTCATTCTTGTCACGATTTTGTGACTCTTCTTCTCGTCCGGCTCCAACCTAGCAACTTGTCACGATATCGCGACACTTTGCAACATGTCACGATATCGCGACTTCTTCCCTTCTTCGGTTTTGATGGCGTTTCTTGTCGCGATTTCACGACTTCCTTTCTTCTATTGGCATCAACGGCGCAACTTGTCATGATTTTGCGACATCACCATTTTGGTCATGATTTCGCGACACCTTCCCTAGTGTGGAGGTTTGACAGATCTCTATTCCTTTCTTCTTGGACCACCTCGGTCGTTATGGATTTCTTGTAATCTCTCTTGTACAAGGTTCAGGGACCTTTCAACACCCTTTCTACCAATCAAAAAAAAAATACACATATCTCCAACTCAAACTAAAGACATAAGACAAGTGGTAGAACACAAGTATCAAGCAGAGGCATAGTGCACATTATAATATTCTAACATTCCCCCTTAATGTGCACTATCCTAACTACAAAAAAAATAAGTCAACATTAGATAACATTCCCCCTTAATGTTGACTTCTAGTACATACATAGAGCAATTTGATGAATTGAGAAAACTTGTCTTGCACAAGTGACTTGGTGAATATGTCGGCCACTTGATATTGATTTGGTACATACTCCATGTGTATAATGTCTTATTGGACCGTTTCTTTGATGAAGTGATGATGGATCTCAATGTGCTTTATCCTAGCATGGAAAATTGTATTTTTGGTCATCTTGATGGTACTTTGATTATCACAATATATGTAAGTTGGACCATCTATGAATAGCCCAATGTCTTGAAGTAATTGCCTCAACCAAATAGCCTCCTTAGTTTCCTCAATTGTTGCTCTATATTCAGCCTCTACTGAAGATAATGATATTGTGTTCTACTTCTTGGTGCTCCATGAAATATAGCCTTGGCCCAACTGAAAATAATAAACTGATGTGGATCTTCTATTTTTAGGAAAAATAGCTCAATCTAAATCGGTGTAGCCAATAAAAAAAAATTATCACATGATGTATACATAAGACCATGATGAGGGGTGGCCTTGAGGAATATCACAATCCTCTTAGTTGTTATCCAATGTCTTTTATTAGGATCTTGCATGAATCTGGAAATAAGGCCAACTAAATAGTAAATATCTAATCTAGTTGAAGTTAAGTAGATCAAACTTCCAACTAGCTACATGTAAATGGTGCCATCAATGCTTTCTTCATCATCACTATTAACCAATTTTAACCTAGTTTCCATGGGAGTGAGAGAGGGCTTACACTCCTCCATGCAAAACCTCTCCAAAATAGACTGAATGTATTCATCCTATGAGATAAATATCTTACCAAGTTGTTGTTATACCTCTATGCCTAAGCAATAGTGGAGGAGGCCTAAGTCTGTCATCTCAAAAATTTTACATAAGTCCTCCTTGAGCAACCTTATTTTTTATGTGTCATCACCTGTAATGAGAATATCATCCACATACAATGTAACCAAAATTATGTGGTTCCTCCAATGTTTCACATAGAGAGTAGATTATATTGTAGATCTAGTGAAACCAAGGTTGATGAAATATGATTCAATCTTTGCATACCAAGATTGGAGTGCTTGCTTCAACCCATATAGAGCTTTCTTCAATCTAAATACTTTGTTTTCTTGACCTTCAAATATGTACCCTGGTAGTTGGTTTACATACACTTCCTCCTTCAAGTTACCATTGAGAAGTGCAATTTTGATATCCATATGATATATAGGCCAATGCGTTTGAGCTACCATAGCAATAACTATCCTGATTGTAGTCATATTTGCCATGAGATAAAATATCTCATAATCAATTTTCTCTTGTTGATTATAACCTTGAGCTACTAGGTGAACCTTATAGTGATCTAATGAGCCATTTGCATTATACTTTGCCTTGTATACCCATTTTGTACCAATGGTATATTTGCCTTGTATACCTTATAGTGATCTAAGTAACTCCCAAGTTTAATTCCTTTCAATGGAATTCAATTCTTGATCCATGGCAAGAACCCATTTAGGATCATCAAGTGCTTCTTTTATATTATAAGGTTCAGGTTGTCTAAGGACTTTGGCCATGAGGGCATAATTAACTTGGTGTCTTAGGGCTGGAGGTCTTTTACCTGTATAAGTGGGTAAATGAATTTGGGCTTCATCTATGGTGGCTTGAACCCACTTAGGTAAAGGATTGGATGATGTGGCTTGATCATTATATGGAGGAGGAGATGGGGGACATGGATCATTTGTGGAAAACTTTTCATGTGGAGGAATTTATTGATTTATGAGTGAAGGGGAAGGACTAGATGATATTGTATGTATCAAGGGAGCAATTGTTTCATTAGTTAATTCTAAAGTGGGGGCCATAGGAGGAGGATTATATGGGGGATACTCATGAAAGGTAACATCCCTAGATAGAATGATCCTCTTGGAAACAGTCTCATACAAATTATATGCATTGGCACTATCACTATAGCCAACAAAGATGTATTTTTGGCTTTTATCATCAAACTTCTTCCTTTTCTTATGAGGAATATGAGCATAGGCATCACATCCAAAGACTCTAAAATGAACCACGTAGGGCGTCCTTCCACTTCATGCTTCCTTAGGTGTTATTTCATGTAAGGCCTTTGTGTAGGACCTATTAGTCAAGTATGCAGTAGTAAGAATAGCTTCTCCCCAAAATGAGTTAGGCAATGTAGCAGCATGTAACATTGATTTTGCCCTATTTGTGATTTTTTTATTCATCCTCTCAGCTACTCCATTTTTTGGGGTGGTATAAGGAGTTGTGAATTGCCTCTTTATCCCATGGTACTTATTGGAGACATATTCTCCACCATTATTTGATATTAAGGTTGATATTTGGGAGCCACTTTCTCTCTCAACAAGTGCCATGAATTCTTTGAAATTATCAAGGGCTTGCATTTTATTTTGAATTTGGTAGATCCATACCTTTATGCTGTAATCATCAATGAAAGTGATGTAGTATTTGGCCCTAGTATAAGATTGAAGAAATATTGACCCAAAAATGTCTAAATGAAGCAATTATAAGGTCTATTGGATCTCCAAGCCTTTTCTAACTCAAAATGTTGTCTTTGGTGTTTAGCTCTTACACATGGCTCACAAAAATATTTTGACTCCCTAATATGTGGAAGTCCTTTTACTAAATCTTTCATTGCCATCATTTGAATATTATGAAAATTTAAATATCCCATTATTTCATGCCACATGTACTCCAAAGAAAAAGTAGTTGTTGTATGTAAAGATGTGTGTTTTAAAAATTTGGTAAGGAGGTGGTAAACACCATCATATTTTACTCACATGGCTTTGACATTGTCATTTGGTTCCTGAATGTAGCACTTATCTTTTTCAAAATAGATAGTATAGCCCTTATCTATAAGTTGCCCAATAGAAAGAAGACTCATTTTAAGACTAGGCACATACAAAACATCTATTACGAGAATAGTATTCTCATCATGCAAAGCAAGTGGTGCCTCCCCAACACCTTCAATGGAAAGTGCACTTTCATCACCAAAAGAAATAAATTGATTAGAATAAGGTTGAACCTTGGTCAACCAATCTTGTCTTCCTTTCATGTGCTTTGCTACCCCAAAATCAATATACCAACATTATTTATATTCAACATTAACTTGGTTTGTTGCATACAATATGTTGATATTATTATTTTTTGAACCCCTTTGATCTCTTTGCCTCTGATAGCAATTAGTGACATTATGATTCCATTTCCCATAATATTCACACCCTTTTTGGTTGTTGTTTTGAGACCCCCTATTTGGATGATCCCCTTGAGGAGGTCTTGTTTTCCATATTGGTTGCTAATTTTACTATTGATTATATTATTGTGTCTATTACTATAGAGACCAAAATAGCACCAATATGATTATGTGACGACAAGCACTGATCAAATTGACATACATAGCCTCTAGGGCAGCCTCCAAAGGTTCAACAATGGTCCTAACCACTCCTACAACATTTTTGGAAGGTCAGAGGTCAATTTTGCACCTTTTAGGCACTCTTCTCCCTATTCGTTCCACATTGGGATGATTACAAACTGGTATTCATCCCACCCTAGGACGATTAGCAGCATTCACTCTAGGGTGGGGCGAATAGTAGGTTTGATTGGAAAAATTTCAAACCTTGATAAATGGTAGCCCAGAACTGCCACTTAACTCCACATTCAATGCATGGTAATGTGAGTGAGCATTTCGAAGCTCAAAGAGGCAGTCATCAAGCCCTTAATTAAGGAGGAATCTTCTCTCCCCTAAAAAGGCATGATGACCAAGTGGCGCCCCTACATGCACATTCAAAGTAGACCTTCAGGTCTATAAAATGGTGAGTCTTCTCACCCCAAAAAAAGGATAGAGTAGGAGCATTTGGAGCAATGGAGTGCTACCGAATTACATCCTCACCCCTCACTTGTGCTTCTTACATCCTTGATATCTCTTTTGGAAGGGAGGTTATTGGGTGATCATTGGAAGCGTAATCCAGACCAAAAACCCAAACATTTGGCCATAATACCCCACCCAATCTATCGATACAACCCCCTAGGAGGTTTTTGACCCATCCCAAGTGGATTGGTGTCAAAACCAAGCCCCAAATGATGGGCGTCCTACCCCCGTGCGCCCCCCGCACTACTATAGTCCTAATTGCCCCACCCTGGAGTGCTTAGAAATATATGGTATATTTCCCCACTATTTCTTTTGCATATTATTTTATGTCATTCATATATGTTTCCATTCAAATTTAATGCCATTATGATGAGTTTTGACAGTGTTTTCATTGTTTTTCCCTTTCACTAACATACAGGGAGCGCCTTCGGATACAGGGCGACCGAGGAAAATTTGGAAAAGTTCAACTTTATGATTCATCCCAAAATGCCCCATTTTGCCTAACCCCAACTTTGCAGGTTTTTTTGAGGCCTCTGGATGGGACATTTGGGAGGTTGCTTTTTGACATTTTATGACAGTCCTAATCGTCCCACCCCAGAGAGATTAGAAATATACAGTAGATTTCTTGACTGTTCCTTTTGCAATTTTTTCATGATGGTATTTGCATGCTTCTATCCAAATTTCATCTTATTCTGACATGTTTTGATTACCTTTTTAATTATTTTATGCATGCATTAATCGTAGGCCTTCGAGATTGCATTTTTTCCTCCATTCACATGTGCTATTAATCGTTTGTTGTTTCTTTGAATGTAGGACCTCGACACCAGAGGGGCAGCAAGTAACTACAGATGCATTCATGCAAGTGGTGGAACCATTTGGCCCACCCATTTCAAATGTGGGCATGCGGAAGATCCCAAAGGGGAGCGTACCATCCATGGTGTAACAAAACTATATCTAACGCTCCTAGCCCCCTTAAAAAGGAAGGAGACATATTGTAACCTGATCTCAAAGAAAAAATAATAAAATAAAGGGTTGCACTTTACATTTTCTCTATATCTCGTTTTAGTTTGTTTTTTTTTCCTTTTCATGCACTTTAGTCCTTTCTTCATTCGTAGGAGCTAGCGTTACATTTGCCTTTGTTTGCACCGCACCCAATATGCCATCACTTTTGTATCCTTGTGATTTCAGTGGCGATCACGGTGGGACCTTGTCCCTTGATTTTAGGATCAAATTTATGATCAAAATTTTATGTTTTTTTGGCTTACAAGTGTTAATCCTTTAAGCATTGGACTGTTTCTTGTGCCACATTGTGATGAATACAGACTGGAATTTGTGCCACCCTAAGACGAATAAGGCATTCCTCCCACCTTGTGATGAGTATAGATCTGCTATTCATCCCACCCTGGGACGATTAGCTCTTTGTGCAATTTTTGAGCAAAAACTTAGGGGCATATAGTGTGGGAAGAGAAGAGGTCGGTTGTCTGAACACTCTGTAATTTTTTGTCTCTATTTCTATGATTTTTCTATTTTATTTGCTTGCATGGAAGATTTTACTGCATGTTTTCTTTCTTTGCGCAAGTAAAAATAACCACACACACCACGTTACAATATAAACATAAAGGAGTTGGTCATAAAATCCCAACACTTGATCAAGACCAATGGTGGATTTCATCACCACCTTGGCTTGAATTCTGCATACATAACCCTGATCATGACTATTCCTAGACGTAAATCCTGACGAAAGCTGACCAAGTGTAGTTGGGGTGATTCCCAGTGCATGAGGATAATTCTTTTATGGTAGGTGTCAAAACAGAGTGATTCCCCTTTCATACTACCTATGTTCCATGTACTTTTCTGCTCTCACATACCAATAGTATCCCTCACATAAGGGCGGGTATATAGAGAGGTTCAGTATAACAGCCTGGCAGTGGCATATTGAAGGGGCAACCATTTTGGGAGATATAAGAGCCCTCATATTGCATGTACAACAAAATTTCTTCACAAGGCTTTCAAAACAAAAAATTAAAACACACTGAACCAGATTTAGGGCACACATTTAATCTATAAATGAGATAATCATTGCTTTGATTGTATGGTCCCTTTTTGTTTAGTGTAGCATAAAAAAATAGTAAAGAATATAAAAACATACACATATTTTAGAAAAACACCACCATGGTGTACACCCGTAGCCAATCCCAATCACAGGAAGAAGCTACAAAAAGTGTACAAGGTGGCACAAGTCACCTCCGCTATAGCCCCAAGGACTTGGTCATACCACCTTGGCAGACTGACCCACAACATAGTCCACATCATGCCATTATAGAACGAGAATATAGATGCACCCCTTCGAGGGACACGCCCATGCAACATAGACCCTTTCAGGAGGAGTCCATACATGTGGTACTCAACATAGACAAGAAGGCTCCCTTAGACACTCATTATGAGTGGCCACCACGTGATGAAGCACTGAAACAACATAGCATCCATAAGGAGGGGCCACATGATTACATCATCCCTCCTCTACCCCTTATTACTATAAAAAACAATAGGCCAAACCTAGAGCGCAAGGCTCTTCAGATAGGGCGAGCCAACTCTTCCCACCCCTTTCACATATAAAAAATGGAACACAAAGAAGACCACTACATTCCTCAATAGTAATAGACAGCACGGGAGCAATGCACCTCTGCACCTGCTATTTATCAGGATCACCCACTGAGGCTAGAGCCTCAAGTGAATGCCTCTAACCTCTATAGAGGGAAGCGACCTATATAGATCTTCGACCACGACCAAGATAGATATGTAGGATAGGCATCCAAGCCTCCTAGACTCAAGACGGTGGAACAAATCGACTTGGAATTTTCCAAACATGCCACCCACCAAGCACAAATCACGTGGCTTGAGAAACATCAACAATAGTTAGAGCACCTATAACGTCTTAGCAAAGAGCACATTCAGTGCCAGACAGATGAGTTGCACTAGAAAATTGTGCCTGAGAGGGTCACAACCCATTGCACGCATAGGACAGAGTTATATGAGAGGCACAACCCCTTGGTGTGATACAGGTCTCCACAACCTTATCAAGTGTTGCCATTAAGACCTCCTAGACCTAAGCAGGAGACCACCCCTAGAGCCAATGATGGGCACCCTTCACGGGCACCCACCCATGTTTATAGGTAATGCCTAGGAACTCCTCAAGAATCCTATGAAGAATTTGAGCAAGAAGAAGAGCGATCTAAAATGCCCTACCAAGGCTGGGGGTGTGCTACCCGGTTTCTCCTCCATAGGCCTCAAGTTCCTTGCAACTCATAATGGGAACAAACCAAGGAGGAAGAGATCAAATCATCTGATGCATACAAAGTGCTACTAAAGCACTTAGATTATGTGGATACCAAGACTTCTGGGTCCCAAAAGCCCACTTTACGCCAGCTCCACAATCACCCTATGCATCCTTCAGTACCTGCAACCCCATACTCGAAACACTTTAAAATGCCTCAATTGGCAATATTTAGAGGGGATGAGGATGCCCAAGAGCATGTGACAAGATTCCTGAGCCAATGCTTTGGCATTCAGGACAACGATGCTTTTCTTCTAAGAACATTTATAACCACATTCGTAGGCCCTGCCTCGGATTGGTTTACCCATTTTCCGAAGCATAGCATCAGTAACCTAGACCAGCTAGTAGACATGTTCCTTGAACGTTTCACCTTCAATACCAAGAAGAAGGCATCATTAAGTTACCTATATATCCTTAAGAAATATGAGGAAGAGACCATGGCGGCTTATAGGAATCGGTGGAAGACGTTGCTTTCAAAGCTTCCTTACCTCCCTCCCATGGCCGATCTGACCCAAATGTTTTGGAAGAGTTATTTAAGTCTATCTTCATGCTATTACAGCTACAACAATATGCCACTCTCGAGGAAGCCTTGGCACAATCCAGAATCATTGAGGATATTAAGATACAGGATGGCAATATTTCCATGCCACGCAAGAAAGAGTGGCCCAAAAACACCAAAACTGGGTCAACGCAACCGAAATCCTCCATGGTCAATCAGGTTTCTATAAACATACCTAAGCTTGCACAAGCAACACAACCCCCAAAGGCTAATTATCAGGCAGTTCCTCTTGACACCTATGAAAAGGAAAATCATAGGCAAGAGCAAAATTAGCAGCGTTTCCCTAGGCAACAATTCACACCCTTCACAGAGTCTAAAGACTCCTTGTTTGACCATTTTTCCATGGTAAACTTGATAAACCTGCCAGAAAGTCGACCCATAGACCCCAACGTGCCAAAACCCAAGGGCCATAGGGAAGACTTGTATTGTAGATTTCATTGACAGAAAGGACATGACCTTTATGCATGTTGGAAGTTCAAAAGCTTCGTGTAAGACCTAATAGACAACAAGACGCTATCTAGGCATAGTGACTCGAAACAAGAGATACCCAAGCATAGTTGCCCTCGTGATAGCTATAGGAGAGGATCCATCAACGTCACAACCTCAACAGCACCCTACGCAACCTCCTCCACCTAGACCAGTGGCCACGATTTAGACTAAACTTACCCAAAGTTTAAGGACCACGTTGTCTAGGCTCTCCATCTATGAGCTCATCCAATAATCACCACCCCATCGGGAGGCTCTAATGGAGATACTCAAATCCATTGAGCTACAGCCCCAACTCTTTCAAAAACTTTATGGGACATGTAAAACGATGTACAGAACCAGAAATCACCTTTAGAGAAGATGAACTGAAATAAATGACTAGTGATATGGTGGATCCACCCCTGCACGTTATTATGTGGGTCAACGGGATTCCATTTAAGAGGGTGTTAGTGGACACGAGCTCATCCAGTAATATAATCACAACAGCAGTATTGAAACACCTCAAGTTTCCAACATCTCACATTGTGGCCTCCACCTATACCCTTCAAGCATTCAATGACACGATATTCTTGACAGTTGGCACAATTGTCCTACTCATCCAAGTTGTATAAAAGACTATCCCTACATTGTGCCACATCCTGGAAGGTGATATGGCCTACAACATCTTTTTGGTTCAGCCTTGGATCAGGGACATGAAGTGTATCCCTTCGATAGCCCACCAATACCTAAAGTACACATACGAATGACAAGTGCATGTAGTCCCAACAGACTTAGAGCCCTTCAAGTATTGCAATACAGTGAAGCTAATGTCACAGTCGACCCTTCCATCGACACATTTGGACCTTCAGTTGAATCCATCCAAATAGGGTCCAACATTGCATACATCCCCATTTTTAAGTCCCACAAATCATCAATCGGGCCCATCTTCATCATCTGGTCCTTCAACAAAAACACCACCTACGGTGGCCGCACCAAAGGACAATGGGAAGAATCCCCTGGAAGAGATACCATCGCTAGTCTCAACCATCTCTACTGAAGAGGTGCCCATATGAATGGAAGTCGAGATGCCTGGTTCACCCAACATGGAGTGGACCCAGGATGAACTCCCATTCCCTCCCCCTCAACCACCAAAGATCACCATTGAGATGGCCAATACAGGCCTGGGGGAGTATCTAGTGTGAAACATTGTAGCAACACCCATGCTTGAGTCCATGGAGGACATGGGGAGACCTCACCTCCCAATCAGAACTATTGTCCCTTTGGGCTACCCACCAAATTAGACAAAATTTGTATATGGGGGCCTCGACAATGGCATTGAACCTTACCTGCAAGAGGAAGAATATGAAGAGCCCTTTGCTGAGAATGTCAACTATCTGTCCAACCCAAACTTCACTTTGAAATACCTTGGCCAATGTAACTAGCATGGATATGGGTCAGGCAGATATGAACAAGGAGTGTGCGTTCTTTTTCAACCAAGATATCAGATTCCATATGACAAATCAAGAGTAGGGTTCAACCACCCTCTACCCCTTGACATCTTGGTAGAGAACATGCAATGCCTAGGGTTAGGCAACAAGGATGGGTTGGCACAAGATCCATATGCCAATCCTAAAACAACATACACATTAGGGGATTATCTCCCATTATTAACAACCAACCTTGTGGGCCTCAACAACTCCTCCCCTTAGATCGAGAAAGGGGAAAGTTCAAAAACTTGCCTCCAAGATGGATATAGACAAGGCCAAGAAGGGTCTTCAGAATACGAGTCAGAGTATGAGGTAGCACCTTGGGACCCTTTCGATTCTGATAGTAATAACTCACAAGTGACGCCCATAGATGACTATCAGGAGAACTTCATAACAATGTTCCCCTTTGATGCTCCAATTGAGCAATTGCCACCTCAAGAGAATCAGGTCCTCCCACAGAGAGTATAACAACCCCGATGGGACCAAATCAACCTACTCGAGCAGAACAAGCCTCACATGCCAAAAATAGTTGTCAGAGCCAATAAAATCCTATGGATCTCTGATAGTGATTATGAAGACAAGACTAAGATGGCATATCTCAACCATATGCGAAAGCAACAAAGAGAATACCCCATGGACATTGATGATATATTCGAATAGCTACACATGGGGCCAAGCCATAGGTGGCACCTAAACGAAGCATAGCTAGACCAAGTGTTGCATTCGCCTCTTCAGGAATATAGAGAGCACCTTCCACCCAGAGACCCTATAGAGCCATCAGTGTCAAGGGCAGATCCTATCCTTTTATCTACACATAGGGCAGATATATTTGTGCCAATACCCATAGATCTAGATTCAGGGTATAAAGATCACCCAGGAAGTTTGATTCAATGCCTGCATGGTAATGGAGACCAAATTCACTTCATCAACATGATCTCAATTGACTTAACCGCTCCCATCCGCAATCTAGCCGATCTAGCACGACCATTGTACCTAAACCTAGATGCCATAAACTAGGATCGCGTTAACTCGCCACCATCCACATCAGAGTACTGGCCTTACGGTGAGATGCTTCATTTCACCCCAAGACCAACTCAAGATATCTTCCATGCTGAAGAGGAACCCGACGTTCCAAACATAGATCTAAATGCAGCAAATGATATCCACCTAATCCCAACTCCACATCAGTTGGAGGACGGGTCTCAAATGTTAGTTGAAGAGACGACTGACATAGACATCGGCTCTGATCCAATGAATCTACAAATCATCAAGCTGGGGGTAAGATTATCCCCCAAAGAGCAAGTCGATTACATTGTCCTTCTCAAAGAGAAGAAGGATGTTTTTGCATGGTCCTACAAAGACATGTCGAGGCTAGACCCATAGCTAGTCATGCATAATCTAATGATTGATCTAACAGTCAAGCCAGACAAGTAAAAACTACGTAAGATGCACCCAACAGTAGCCTTAATGGTAAAATATGAGCTACAAAAGCTATTGGATGCACATTTTGTCATCTGCATGGATTACCCACCATGGCTATCCAACATGGTACCCATCAAGAAGCCTGACGGGAGGATTCACATATGCACCAATTTTTGAGAACTAAACAAAGCAAGTCCCATGGACAATTTCCCCTTTCCTAGAATCGATGCATTGGTAGACGCTACAGTAGGCCACAAAATGCTTTCCCTCATGGATGGTTTCTCAAGATACAACCAAATTTGTATTAATCTTGAGGATCAACTAAAAATGGCATTCACAATGCCTTGGGGGACATTTTGTTATAAGGTCATGCCCTTTGGCCTTAAAAATGCTGGTGCCACCTACCAACGCGCTATGACATACATCTTCCATGATCACATGTATAAAACTTTGGAATACTATATGGATGATTTTTTGGCCAAATATCTTTTGTGCCCAGATCATCTCGATGACTTAAGCAAGATCCTCGATCACCTCATCAAACACAAAGTTAGACTGAACCCCAAGAAGTGTGTATTTGGCATCACATCTAGAAAACTCTTGGGTTTCATAGTTTCAAAATGAAGCATCGATGTAGATCCACATAAAATCAAGTCAATCCTTGAGATGCTTCCTCCAACCACCATAAAGCATCTCAGAATATTGCAGGAAAAGGTCACGTCAATCAAGCACTTCATAGCGTAGCTATCTGACAAGTGCCGACCCATGAATAAATTATTACATAAGGGGGTAGCATTTCACTAGGATGACGAGTGCTAGTCTGCCTTCAACAATATCAAACAATACCTGGATTCACCGCCAGTTTTAGCACCACCTAGACCAGAAGTGCAATTCTACTTATACATCTCAGCTACTGAGGTGGCACTGGGTGCCATGCTAGCCCAGAAAAATGAACTACATAAAGAACAAACTACTTGCTATATTAGCCGCACCCTGGTCAGTTACGAACTTAACTATGCATACATTGAGAAGCTATGCTTTGTAGTGGTATTTACCACAAAAAATCTATGCCATTACATGCTAAGAAATATGACGTATGTTGTGTCTAAGGAGAATACATTGCGGTACATGATGAGTCATACTTATCATAGTAGCCACACGCCAAAATGGATCATGTTGTTGACAGAGTTTGACATCAAATTCATTGGAAAAAATTCTATCAAAGGTCAAGTTATTACCAATCAACTAGCAAAGGCTCCTATTGAAGATGATCAGCCTCTGACTGTAGAGCTACCCAATGATGGGGTCTTCCATGTCTCAGAATATCCAGATTCTGATGAGCCTGAGTCATAGGCCGACATAACCTTATTCTTCGATGACTCTAAATGTGAGCAAGGAGGTGGCGTGGGAATCATATTCTTCACACCGTAAGGGGCTCCAATGCATTTATCATTTAAACTTAATTTCCCATGAACCAATAACAATGCTAAATATGAAGCCTTGCTCATAGGTCTTCAAACAGCCATCACCATGAACATCAAATGCTTGAACATATTTTGTGATTCACTGTTAATTTTCAACCAAGTGAAAGGGGTATTCCAATGCAAATGCCCAGTTCTGCAGGCCTACAAAGCCCTTGTGGATAAATTATTGGCAAAAATTGAATGGTACGACATCGAGGTACTCCCTCGATCATAGAATCATTTTGTGGACACTATGGCCTCCTTGGGGCCATTAATCCCGCAAGACATTTTTGGTGACATGACAACCATTCAAGTCAAAACATTATCGCAATCCGTGATGGAGCATGCAAGCTCTGACCTAACACCAGGAATCCACCTAATCTATATTGAAACATCTCAGGATAGGTTCTCTTGAATCCATGATAGCCTGAATCATGCCAAATTGGGGTCCTTGTTCTCCCCTATTCCCCTTAATAGAAACACAATGCTATTATTACAGGTTCGTTCCTGCCCAAATTTTTCTAGGGATGAACTTCAAGAGGGATTGGCCATTCATACCATCGAGGTTTTTGATCAACATGATTGGTACACACCCATAAGAGACTACCTCAAGCTAGGTAACCTCCCACTTGGATTGACGCACGTTGCGAAAAGATCATTCAAACAAAAAGCGGCAAAACATGTCTTGCTAGGAGACATTTTATACCGTCGAAGCTATGAAGGAATCCTCCTCTATTGCTTGGACCAGCAAGAGTCCACTTGGGTGATCACCCAAGCGCACGATGGTACATACAATGGCCATTTCAACGGTATGGCCATCGCAAAGTGCATCCTTCGCATGGGCTATTATTGGCCATCTTTAGAGCGATATTGTTGCGCGTATGTGAGGAAGTGCATGAAATGTCAACACCATGCTAATTTGACACATGTACCTTCTCAGGCCTTGTAGCTGATCCAATTGGCTTGGCCGTTTTCGTAGTGGGGCTTAGATCTAATCAAAAATATCTCCCCTGCATCATCAGGTCATCACACGTTTATCATAACAGCCATAGAGTACATCACCAAGTGGGTGGAAGAAATTTCGCTTACCTCTACGACTGAGACCCACATTGTGGAGTTCATTTTACATAAAATCATATGTCATTTTGGTATTTCATCCAAGATCATCTCGGATAATGGGACGTCATTTAAGAACAAATACGTGCGTGCTTTAACAACGTAGTATAGAATTCAAAATAGTTTTTTGACACCTTATTATTCGTAGGCAAATGGGCAACCAAAGTCATCAAACAAATGTTAGTTTCCATCCTTAAAAATACAATCACAGATAGTCATAAGGATTGGCACATCCAAATCCCACTTTCTCTATGGGCTTAATGCACTAGCATTTGGATACCCACTGGGGCAACTCCATTTTTTTTGGTGTATGGCTCTGAGGCAGTCATGCCTCTCGAATTGGAAATACCTTCCCTGTGCATATCAATGCAATAGTTCATCGATGATGACACTGCATGGCAGGCCCGGTTAGACCAGCTTATGTTACTTGATGAATGATGCATCAATTCTCTTGAGCATTTATGTATCTATCAAGAGCGACTTAAGAAACCATATAACATGAAAGTTCACCTGAGGGACTTTTAGGTTGGTGACCTGGTCTTAAAAGAGAACAACAAAATTCTAACTTGCCGCCCCATCTAAGGGACAATTTCATGGCAAACTAGTTAGGTCCTTATGTAATCGATAGTAAAATAGGACCTGGAACATACCGACTTACCTCTCTTGATGAAATCAAGGAATTAGAACCCTTGAACATCAATCATTTGAGGTCATTCCATATTTGAAATAGCCATGGCCCACCCCCAAAATGCCCCAAAGGTATCCATAATCCCTTTGGTCAAACCAAAAGCTCCAAGGGTCCCCACAATTGCTTGGTCACCCAAAATGCCCCAAAGGTCTCCCTAATCCCTTTGGTCAAACCAAAAGCCCCAAGGGTTCCCATAATCACTTGGTCAACCCCAAAATGCCCCAAAGGTATCCATAATCCCTTTGGTCAAACCAAAAGATCCAAGGGTTCTCACCATCGCTTGGTCACCTAAAATTCCCCAAAGGTATTTATAATCCCTTTGGTCAAACAAAAAGCTCCAAGTGTTCCCACAATCGCTTGGACAAAAACAAATATTCAAAAACAAACAAAAAAAAAGATAATCAAAAATAAATAAATAAATTGCATCTCACTTTCATGCATAAGCTTAAAAATCAAAACACAAAAATATTTGCATTAGGCATCACAAACATACATTGCATATTTATTGGTCATACAGGTCAAATACACCATAGACTGTAATTACTCAACAATTCCATCATTTTCCACATTTGTCCACTTTGTAAATAGTCCAAAAAAAATAAACGCCATCCACATTTTTCACCATATCATAATTAGTTGTCTTCTAATGTACTTAGGGCTTTCGTCATTCAGCTGTCATTAGATTTCTAGCCAAAAACTGTACAAAGTTAGAGAAATTTTACAAAGGTAGAGTTTTACTTGGATCACACCTGGTTACGTAGTATCCCAACACAAGTTAAAACACATAACAATTCCCAAGTTGTATGAACGAAATATGAAACCTGCATAGTAGGATAGGTTACCATAAGTGAAATGGTTATCTTGCTTATCCCCCTATGCGAATGGCCCCAAGAATGTTGAGAGTTGGCAAAAGGACAAGCATCTTCCCTACCCAATTCCCCAAGAATCCCAAAATTCACAAAGGGTTGCAAACATCAAAAATTGCAAAAGTCAAAATACAAACTCCAAAGTTTGATATCCAAATCCCTTAAAGTGCACACATCAAACAACACAAGAAAAAGTGATTCTCATCACTCAACATTCCAATCCCTTGCTCAAAAAAAAAAAATGAAAAATAAACAGTGATTTTTAACATTACATATAAGAGCAAGTATCCCAATACAATTGAAGAAAATAAGGGAGTCGAACTTGAATACCTGGAACTCTCAGCATTCAGAAGGTCATAAGGTGATCCTCAGTACCGGTTTGGTGGATAGCCTACTGGTCACTGGTAGTAAACCTCCCGCATGACGATATATTTGTCACATTAAACTGTGTACATATCAATGTTTGCATGTGGATGAGCTAGCTTGTGGTATCCTAGATTGCACCGTGGATTAATCTTACTAAATACAAAAAAGGAGTTAGTGGAGCTAATTAGGTGATCCTTAGTACAAGTTTTGTTGATAGATTATATATATATATATTACACACACAAAGTCATTCCACAAAGTAATTACATAGCATGGAATGCCAGTAAATCTGGTATAGTCTTTGGTGCCACTGCCTGCATACCAATAAATCATTCCATCCATTTCATATGCATACATCTATATTCATATAGTAGAAACATTTGCATTCACAATAACATATGCATACGTCAACGTAAATACATGTGCATAAAAGTAACAAATAAAACACAAGTGAATAATAAAAAATAAATTCATGTATATATCGAGTCAAAATGCCCATAGGCTAAAATAAGTCAGTCCTCTGACCTCATAAAAACATCAAACACTCAAAAACCCCAAGCCTAGGGAGTCGGCCACCATGATCATGTAGGATTGGTGTGACTGGAACTACCTCCAGTGCTGTGGGTCCTATGGGACCTCTCAGGGTGACTGCTACCAGCCCTTGCATCATGCCCACTAGCGCTACCCTCACCCACCCACCTGTGATGAGAGGAAGCAGACTGCTCAGTCTCACTGTCCCTCATTCAGCACAAAGATCCACCTCCAGTGAGCTCAGGTAACTGCCCATCGAGGTGGATAATCTCTGCCTCCAACTCCAATCAGTGCTAGACCCAATCCACCTCTCATCGATGGTACACAACCAATGCATCATCACATTGTGCCAACTGAGTCCACAAGAGATCCCTCTCCCATAAAGAATTTATGTCCCCATCATATCGGTGGTATGCATCCAATGCGTTCTTCTGCTCTACCAATTGAGTCTATATTATATCCCTCTCCTACATAACATCCTCGTGCTCCTCATCTTGTCTTCATAGTAGATCCTCCAATCATGCTATCTCAGTGTGAATCCTCACCTCCATACCCCCTAAGACTGCCTTAGGCATAGGCATCTCCAGAATGGCATGTTACTCTGGCACCCACTGCTCTGGGACGTCCTATGTATTCGGTTGCTCTGAAACTCCTGAATCATCCCCACCAAAGTCATCAACCTCCACCATATCCACATCATCCAACGGAGCCCCCCAACCCTCCCTCGATGCCTCTACACCCTCACCAACTACTGCTGTTGCATTTGGACCTCCTAGAAGCCCCTGTTGCATCTGGACCTGCATCGTCCACCACTGGTCATACTTGGTAGTAGTCTTGACGTTGTCCACATCAGGTACGTCAATCACTGCATTCAACTCCTCACCCAACGGCTCAATGTTCGTCCAGGCCATAGTCCTCTCATCATCCCAACATTGATAGACCAAGGGCTCACCAGGCAATCCCTGGTGCACCCCAAACTATTGAGTCATTCGAATGTACGGGAAGTACTCCTGCTTGGTCCCATATCGCTCAATCAACCACCTCCCCCTGTGTGCCCATCGAAGCCACTCCCCAGCCTCCAGCTAGGCTGGACAATCTTGATATGGCTGCCAGAACATATCCCCTAGAGCCAGACGTGCGAAGGCATCAACATAGTGCCCTAAGACACCTACCCACCATCGACTCTATCCCTACTCCTCGGACCTCCGCCATAGAGCTGCATACCCAATCTCTCTATCCACCATCTCTGCTCGAATGGTCCATGGCAAACCCTGTGGCTGCTCCACAGCTATGTGCTGCCACCTCCAGCACTGCAATAGGTAGCTGTACCCATTCCCCTTCCACCTCTGATAGCGAACCTCATATAGCTCATCATAAAGTTGTGCCAGTAACATCTGACCCCACCTCATAATCAGTGGCACTAAGGTCAGACACTCCACAAGTCTAAACACCTCCTTAAGCAGGATCCAAGGGAACCTCACACCTGAGGGGTCAAGAAGTAGCATGTTGGAGATGAGAGTCATGAGCAGTGCATGCCTCACCTCCAACATGCCCTTCTCCAGCCACCATTGCACCAAAATCCTGCCAATCAGGTAGTCCCCCTCTGCCCTCTCTACCACCTCATCCACCCCCATCTCCGTCGCATGCCCAAAGCACCATGTTAGCACCATCGTCTGTTGATCACGAAGAGTAGTCTGAATGGGCAGCCCATCAATCAAAATTCGTAGAATCCGATAAACGTCCTCTAGAGTCACTATCATATCCTCTGTTGGTCGATGAATGGTGTTGGTATGGGGATCCCATAAACTGATCAGGGCATTCAAATATGCCCGATCCCCCACCACAGGCTCCAGCCGAGTCACCTACTCAAGCCACTCCTAGTCCACCATAGTCAGCACCTCCCGTGCTTCGAAAAATACCATTGGCTGACGATACCGACTCTTCACCACATGCAAAACAAAAAACAAAAAACATTGAAACATGACAACAAAAATAAATTGTACAAGCAACATTAACAAAATGTACAGCAAAAATATTCTAAAATTCAAATAAAACTATACAGACAAACAAATTACAAAATTTCAAACTAGGTTTTTTTAACCTTATTTTGAATAAAACACATACAAATTACAAAATTTTCAACCTAGGATTTATAACCTTAGTTTAAACCAAAAAACAAAAAATGTACAACAAAAACATTCTAAAATTCAACTAAAACTGTACAGACACAAAAAACAAAAAATGTATAGCAAAAACATTCTACAATTCAACTAAAACTGTACAGACACAAAAAAACAAACAATGTATAGCAAAAACATTTTAAAATTCAACTATAACTGTACAGACACAAAAAACAAAAAATGTACAGCAAAAACATTCTACAATTCAACTAAAACTATACAGACAAAAAAAGCAAACAATGTACAGCAAAAACATTCTAAAATTCAACTAAAACTGTACATAAGCAAAAAACAAACAATGAACAGCAAAAACCTTCTAAAATTCAACTAAAATCGTACAGACACAAACAACAACAACAAAAAAAATAGTACAGAAAAATTGTACAATAAAAGTACAGATCATGCAAATAAAACTGTACAACAAACAAAAAAATAACACAAAAAATAACTAGGGTTTTTTATCTTAGTTTAAACAAAAAAAACAAAAGTACAAGAAAACAAAAAGAACCTAGGGTTTTCATCCTAGTCTCAACAAAATCAAAAAAAATAGTTTTAACCTAGGGTTTTTTTAACCTTAGTTTAAACTAAAAAATTTATTAAAAAAAACAGTTTTAACCTAGGGTTTCTTTAACTTTAGTTTAAACTAAAAATACAAAAAAAAAATTAAAACAACAAACATTTTAACCTAGGGTTTTTTTA
Organism: Wollemia nobilis; assembly: GCA_028583015.1. Taxonomy (NCBI): domain Eukaryota; kingdom Viridiplantae; phylum Streptophyta; class Pinopsida; order Araucariales; family Araucariaceae; genus Wollemia; species Wollemia nobilis. Next base: position 11,327,342 of record JAQPPZ010016436.1, on the reverse strand, counting down.
ACCTTAGTTTAAAATAAATAAAAAAGCAAAATAAAAACATTTTTTTTAACCTAGGGTTTTAACTCTATTTTAAACTAAAAAATCAAAAAAACAAAACAAAAACAAAACAAGTTTAACCTAGGGTTAATCCTACATTAAACGAACAAAATAAAAATAATAATAATAATAATAATAAATAAAACCACCAAATTCATTTAGGGTTTAACCTTACGGGTGGACAAAAACATCAAACAAAACATTACAACTATGCTAGGGTTTTAAACCTTAAGTATAAACAAAAACATATTAAAACACTAAAAACATCTAGGGCTTTTTCTAACCTTATGATGCACAAAAACAAAATAAATTACGGTTTTAAACTGTACTAAAACAAAATAAAAACAAACAAAATAAAATGAAGGAGCACCTACTGGTCTTGCCTCAGCTCCACCACTCGATGATCCGATCTGTGCACTCATGGTCTCCACAAAATCTTGATAGTGCTCTGCTACACAGACTCGAACTCCTCCTCCTCATAGCTCCAAATCGCCAGAAAAAACAAATGTAAATGAGCCCAAAACCTAGTTTTGGCCTTTATATAGGCTCTTAGGCCTGTAATTGTATCACCCTAGGATGAACACTCTAGTTAGCACTCGTCCCACCTTGGGATGATTAAAAAACTGGTATTCGTCCCACCCTAGGACAATTACAGAGCAAGAAAATCAAAAAAAAAAAACTACATCTAAAATGCACCAAAAATAGCAATAACACTGTCGAACGAAGGCGCCTTTGTGCCTGACATTATTGGCATGCAAAACCAACATTGGGGTCACAAATCCTCACTATCCTACTCCCCAAGAAGGTTACCATAGCCGGACCACTCCATGTTTTGAGAATTTCATCTCCAAACAGTGTCACAAAAAGGGTCCAAACCCACCCAAAAATAGCCATAACACTACTGAACAAAAGCGCCTTTACGCCTGACATTATTGGCATACAAAACCGACATTGGGGTCAGAAATTATCACTATCCTACTCCCTAATAATGCCACCATAGTCGGACCGCTCCATGGGAGGACGAATTTTCAAGAAATTCATCCCCAAAATGCGTCACAAAAAGGGTTAAAACCCACCAAAAACAGGTCAAATTATTGGGAAACTGCATAAGCATTCAACAAAAAACAATTGAAGGCACCCTTACCATAAGTCATATTGGGTCAAGTGACTCATCACTTTTCTCATGTTGATCATTCCCTCACCGATTCGTCGCTTGAGGAGGTAGTCACACTTAGTCACCAATCAACAAATACACACCCAATCAAGGAAATGGCATGCATTCAAAGAATCATTGATAAAGACAATCACACTCCTACTTGGGCAGCAAACAAGCAATAATCACAAGCTGATCAAACACTTGGGATTATAGAATCATGAACTCAAGGTTCCCACAGACAAAAGGTTGCACCCTTTGCCTATTCATGACTGAACAATGTCCAAGATCAAGTAACACCTCACCGGAAAATGTTAACACTTGGATTAAGCTTCTTAGCTCATCAGAAGCAAGGATTCAAGAATGCATGCCCTTTCCATACTTAGGGCATCAAAATTTGGTTAGGTTACTGAGAAACCCTAATCATTAGTTCTTTGGTTATCTATTTTTTTTGCTCAGCACTGTGCCATGCACAATGCATCCTAAAAATGTGCATTTGTAGACACCAAAACATCACCAATCTGATTATGTGACAACAAGCACTGATCGAATTGACATACATAGCCCCTAAGGCAACCCCCAGAGGTTCAACAGTGGTCCTAACCACTCCCACAACAGTTTTGGAAGGTTAGAGGTCAATTTGGCACCTTTCAAGCACTCTGCTCCCTATTCGTTCCACCTTGGGATGATTACAAACTGGTATTCATTCCACCCTAGGAAGATTAGCAGCATTCGCTCTAGGGTGGGGTGAATAGCAGGCTTGATTGGAAAAAATTCAAACCTTGACAAATGGCAGCCCAAATCCACCACTTAACTCCACCTTCAATGCATGGGAGTGCGAGTGAGCATTTTGAAGCTCAAAGAGGCAGTCATAGAGGTAGTCATGGAGACCTTAATCAGGGAGGAATCTTCTCTCCCCTGAAAAGGCATGATGGCCAAGTGGTGCCTCTGCATTCACATTCAAATAAGACCTTTAGGTCTATAAAATGGTGAGTCTTCCCACCCCAAAAAAAGGACAGAGTAGGAGCATTTGGAGCAATGAAGTGCTGTCGAATTACATCCTCACCCCTCACTTGTGCTTCTTACATCCTTGGTCTCTCTTTTGGAAGGGAGGTTATTAGGTGATCATTGGAAGCACAATCCGGACCCAAAACCCAAACATTTGGCCATGATACCCCACCCAATCTATTGATACAACCTCCTAGGAGGTTTTGAACCCATCCAAAGTGGATTGGTGCTGAAACAAAGCCCCAAATGATGGGTGTCCCACCCCCGAGTGCCCCCAACACTACTGCAGTCCTAATCACCCCACCCTGGAGTGATTAGAAATTTGTGGCATATTTCCCCACTGCTTATTTTGCATCTTACTTTATGACATTCATATATGCTTCCATTCAAATTTCATGCCATTCTGATGAGTTTTGATTATGTTTTCATTGTTTTTTGCTTTCACATAATATACAGGGAGCGCCTTCAGATATAGGGCGACCGGGGAAAATTCAGAAAAATCCAACCTTCTAGGTCATCCCAAAATGCCCCATTTTGCCTAACCCCAACTTTGCAGGTGTTTTGGAGGCCTCTAGATGGGACATTTGGGAGGTTGCTTTCTGACGTTTTATGAAAGTCCTAATCGTCCCACCCCGAAGATATTAGAAATCTATAGCAGATTTCTTGACTGTTCCTTTTGTAGTGTGTTCATGATGGTGTTTGCATGCTTCTGTCCAAATTTCATCTTATTTTGACATGTTTTGATTACCGTTTTAATTATTTTATGCATGCATTAACTGTAGGCCTTGGGGATTGCACATTTTCCTCCATCTGCAGGTGCTATTAATCATTTTCTATTTCTCTGAACATAGGATATCAACATCAGAGGGGTAGCAAGGAACTATAGATGCATTCATGCAATCAACGGTGACGTTTGGCCCGCCCATTTCAAATGTGGGCATGCGAAATATCCCAAAGGGGAACGTACCATCTGTGGTGTAACAAAACTATATCTAACACTCCTAGCCCCCTTAAAAAGGAAGGAGATGTATTGTAACCTGATCTCAAAGCAAAATTAATAAAATAAAGGGATGCACTTTACATTTTATCTATATCTCGTTTCAGTTCATTTTTTTCCCTTTTCATGCACTTTAGTCCTTTCTTCATTCGTAGGAGCTAGCGTTAAATTTGCTTTTGTTTGCTTCGCACCCGGTACGCCATCGCTTCTATATCCTCATGCTTTCAATTACTGATGTTGTTGCTACTGGTACTACTAATGTGGCTATTGTTGTTGCTGACATGGTTGCTATGGGTATCTATGATGTTGTCCACCTCTCTGATTTTGATTCTACTAATTTGGAACTTTTTTTTGTCTAGGCTGTAAGGATGCCTTGGTGGTAAAAAAATTTTATGAAGCTTCAATATCTTCATATTTTATTAGGATTTGCTCATGTTTCTTAAGTAGAATTTTAATCTCCTAAAGTGTGGAATTCATTGTTTTACTACTTAGATCTAATATGGTAGCATAGGAGTGAAATTTTGAAGGAAGTCCATGCAACATTATAGGAATCAACTCATTATCTTCAATATTTTTACCAGTAGCTAAGAAATCATTCTTAATAGACTTCACTTCCATAAGGTAATCGGTAAGTGAGCTTTTCATACATAGATTGTACAATTTTTGTTTCAGATACAAAATATTGTCTTGACTTGGCCTATTAAACAATATTATGAGAGCATCCCATGCTTGTTTAGGTTTTTTTGCAGCCTTTACAGTTTCTCTGCATTGAATTCATGTAAGTAGCTTGATGAGACTTAAAGCTATGTTGGAATTATTTTCAAATTATGCTTTTTCTTTAGGGTCTTTAGGTGTTGTGAGTGGGTCTTCATTAGCTTTCCTATTTCTCATAAAATCCCACATGTCATTCATCATTAAGATAGATTCCTTTTCATACTTCCAATTTGTAAAATTTTGAGCTCCTTCAAGCTTTTTAGTGAGACCACTTAGTATATTTGTAGTAGCCATTATCTAGAAAAGGATTGAGAGAAGAGGGAGCTCAAAAAATGATAAAATAAGAACCAAAAAAGCCAAATTAGAGCCCTAAAAATATAGGCTACACCACTTAAAATCCAAATGAGGGTTTGCCTAGTTTTTCCACTCTGAATATTCAAGTGGTTCCAACAGTGTGAGGGATAACTTGAACACAAGTGCCCTTTTTGACCCAAAGAGAGTAAGAATTGAAATGGGAATTTATGATAACCTGCTAGACCTTTATACCTAACTTCTCAATATACTCGCCCTTGCATGAGGGAGACTATAGGTATGTGAGTAGAACTATACATGGAACATAGGTGTTTTTGAAAGGGAATAACCTGCTAGATCTTTATACCAAACTTCTCAATATACCCGACCTTATGTGAGGGATACTATAGGTATATGAGCATATCGATACGTAGAATATAGGCATTTTTGAAAGGGAATAACCTGCCAGACCTTAATACCAAACTTCTCAATATACCTGCCCTTACGTGAGGGAGACTATAGGTATATGAGCAGATCGATACGTGGAACATAGCTGGTTATAAAAATGTGTTTCTTGCTTTTTGAGAATTTGTCAAAATAATGTGCCAAAGTTTCAGGTGCTTTATGACAATTTTCTTGTGTGTTTGCTTACTTGTATATGTTGCATAGTGTCAAGTGTGTATGCAAAGGAACTACACTTGATTACAATTATAAAACCCAAAAATATGCAAGGGTTATAGCAAGCATAAAATGTAGAACATACCCAAATAAGGAGATGCAAGCAACAAACACCAAGTGGCCAAAAAACAATGCCACTAGAAGATTGCACTAGAAAGGGACAAAAGGCCCTAAATAACCCCTTGAGTTGGTGATTGTATTAGAACTTTGGTTAAAAGATAGTCCCAAATGTGCCTCAATAGATGATACAAGATCAATACATTCAAAGATAAAAATGCCACCAATCTTGCCAAATTCAATGAGTAACTTGGCCAAATGTCCCCCCAATGACTCTAAAATTGAGTCCCTCACAAGTTTACAAAAAATTTTACCCAAGAGTGTCGGATGCAGCCGAAAATGCACTCTGATTTATAATCTCAACTTTGATTCAAAATTCAGCTGAGTAAATGATCTCAAAACTGAAAAATTATTTCACCAATAGACCCCCCTTGAAAAACTCTTTCCAACGACTATATATAAGCCTATATTCGGATACAAACTGAACCTTACATTGTGGAAACACAATAGTATTCTTGAAGGTAAAAAAAACAGGGGAGTTTCCTTTATAGTTTTGAAAATTCAAATTTTGAATTTTTAAATTCTTAGCAGGAAATTCAGGTGGAAAATTTTTGGTGTGAATTTTTTTTTAAATTTGAAAACAATCAAGTATACCTAATAAACTTCCCCCAAATTTTTAACAAACAAACATCCCTTATTACTCCTTTGTAGTAACTATCGTTTACCGCCTGTATGAATACCAAAGTTACCAAATCCTTTTTAAAATAAAGCATAAACGAAACTAAAAGAAAAAACAACCCCATTCAAAACCTGTGTGGACGTTGACAAATGATGCTATGAGGAGCGCTGGCCCACCATGTGGACACCTCCAACTGCGCCACCCATGTCACAGTGCTAGCCATTCCTGGTACATTCAATCGAGCCAACATGAACACTTCTGATCTTATGCACCGAAAACTATGACTAAGAGTTGTCAACAGACGGGAAAGGGATTCGACATCGTCATTATTGGATTCGACATCGAGTGGCATCCCTCTTTGTAAATGATAACAGTCGACTCTAGATAGTCATTCTCCATGATTTACACTAGGTCTTTAGAGGGGACCATTGAAAAAATTTTAGTGATGGCGCCTAGTGATTACACTACGAATTCCTGTGTTCAAACTGTTATTCGAAGGGAGCTATGTACTATTTTTTTCGTGTAGTGTATCCGGTTGTGTGAATTTGCACTAACCTCTATAAATGAATTTCTTAGGAACAAAATTTGCAGATAGCATACAGATTCATTTAAGGCTGAAAGGAGAGGGGTTTTGAATTACAGGATTTGCTCTTCTCATTGGTTTAATAGAATCCAAGCTCACAATATAAGAATCTCTATGTCTTGTATGACTATAGAGCCTCCTCCAAGCCTTATATGGTTCAACAACTAGGCCTACAAGAAAAAAGCCTTTGAAGATTCACCACACTCGTCATGCTAGAGGTATTTCGATCACTGAATTCTTCACGAATCGTCGCGTAGCTACGCATCCTTTGTAAAGTCACATTTCTCTTGTTCTGGCCTGGGAAATGGTCATTTGTTCTATGCTACCCTCTATATCCATGGTGATGGGGTTAAGCTGCTAGAGATTTTTGCCAGATTTGCATTATGGAGTTCCTAGTTGCACCGTCAAGGCCAATGACATCGTATTTTTGTAGATCATACATTGTAATATCAGATTCCTCCAAATGTTGATTCAGATCCAGCTTCTAGAAGACAAAACCCTTACTTATCATATTTACGGTGTCATGAACATTAATTGGGGGGCTAATATTGCTTTATAGATAAAACAGGAATGGCGGATTGGCTCATGATAAACGCAAGAAGCTTCTGCTACCAGTTCTGAAAAAAATACCATGATTTTTATAGATCGTAGAATCTGGATCTGAGCATAGTTAGAAAAAAAATTAATTAGATTGTGGTTCTGATTTCTGTCAATCTCCTCTACGGGCACGGGTTTTTCCTTGGCTCCAACACAATAATTCTTCCTCATGTTGACAATGTCATCGATCTTCAATATCATCCACACATATTATGTCACCAGGGATACTGCGTTTGTGGTCACCAGTAAGGGTTGAACCACATTCCTCCAAAATATTGGTTATCAGACCCTTCCTCACAATGATCCCTGTATTAATCTCCCCATTTGCATGATGGTTTCTTAGCTCCGTGATGGGATAGGAAGCAAGAAAATGGAAACCACCTCCTCTATAGACAGAAGCCACATATTGTTTTTAAATACTAAACAAATTCAACTCAGACTTATGATTGCAAATAAAAACTCAAACTTATGGCAAACTTTCTAAAAAAAAAATTCCTTTCTTGATCAACTTAGTAAGTGAAGAGGATACTTCGAAATACAGACTAAAAAAATCCTCAAATCCTAAAGTCCCTCAAGTGGATCTCACCGCTCTAATACCAGATGTTGGTACTGAACAAAAGGCATGATTGTATTCACAAATATGGTACAATATATAGGCATGAAGCCTATGAGTGAGATTTGACAAGTGTCATAATCTGCACTCCAAGTATCATGCAGAAGACACATAACTCCAACTCAAACTGAAGACATAAGACAAGTGGCAGAAGACAAGTGTCAAGCAGAGGCATAGTGCATATTATAATATTCTAACAATAATAACCACAAATATGTAAATTATTTTATAATTTTACTTTCTCGTAGAATCCTCACATCACATGAGGAAATATTCTCATGAATTTAACTAATTGTGCAAGAACAATCTATGTTTTACACCAAAATAGTAGATACTTTATGTATTTAGGTATAAGAACTTTATAACCTTGTTATATAAAATTATACTAGAATCATGAAAAATACATGTTCACCAAGAACATACTCAAATTATAAAAAATTCATCAAATATTTTACCCTATATTTATAAAAAAAAACTACCATTTAGTGAGAGACATAAATTATGAAATATTCATCAAATCAGTTATCCCATAATTTGACCTATAATGTTTTTTAAAAAAGGTAGAAGGGGTTTTGAGAGGGTCCCTGGACCTTTTACATGGCAAGCTAAATCCAAAAAGAGATTGATCGAGTGTTAAAAATCCAACACCATCAAACTACTAGCACACAAATAAGAAACCACTAGAGTTTTCAATCCTAGGCCCAACTACCACCAAGGGAGAATAAAGAAACGTCAAAAAACAGATTGAGGAAAGTTGAAAAGGACTTCCACACAGGGAATTAGGATGATAGAGTTGTAAACAAAAACATACAAAAGGGAGCCTTACTTAGGCTTACAATTTTGTCTCTAAGAACTGAGTTTTGAGTTCTATCTAGCCATAAGAACTTGAAAACTAATACCCAACTGAGAATAGTGTAGGATTAAAAAATAAGAGGAGTGTAATATGATCTAGAAAGAGGTATGATCATGAGGCTATGCTCCAATCCTTTCCAATATCATGGAATAATTATTAACATAAGTGGGTCTAAGATCCTGCATACCTCTAGACAAAGTGCCAGAATAAATCAACTCAAAAAGTAGATGTTGGATCATAGGAAGCCATAAATACCAAGGAATTGCCTCATGGCCAAGGCCCAACATACATCTATTCTCAAAACTTCCCCCACATTCGATCCAAATATTAGCATCCCAATATTTGAAATAGAGGGTGGTAAAAATATTACTTGAAAAACTAAATTTCTCATGAGAATTTAGAAATTTTTGCCAACTGGTCTCAAATTTTGGGTTCTTCCACATAGAAAAACTTTAAAAGGATAACTAGAGGGGCTTTATGTCCATTTTATAATTAGAAAAACCACTCATAGAAACCCGAATGAGGCTAAACTAGGAGAGACAACAAACCAAGTACCCTATGGAGAACAACATTTAACCATTCTCCAATTTCCTATCAAAGGGATTTCTTGTCTATAGAGTTCTCAAGCCTTGAAAGAATTCCTCCTACCAAATACGAAGTCCTGGATGATCCACCCCCATATTAGCCATGAAGTCCATGGATTTATTACCTTCCTGATAAGTATGCTCAAATGTGACATCCTCTCAAAGTAGGGCTACTCTTTTGGCTTCAATAAGCATATTTTTCATTGATATATTTCCTAGAGTATGATATTTTAGGTAATTTATGGTAGTAAATGAATCTCCTATGATAATTCTATGGAATCCCAATGAGCTACCCAACTAAATATCTTGGTAAAGGGCCCTGAATTCTGCAAACTAACTGGAGTTAACTCCAATCCCTTTAGCATAGGTTAGCAGAACATCACCCCTATGATCTTTAATAATGCCCCTGACACCTGATCTTCTTGGGTTACCTTTTGAAGTTCTATAAAAACTTTAATTTGAACCAATTAGGAGGTGGGGGAATCCAAATAGTAGATAGTATTTGATTAATTGCAGTAGATAAAGTTGGCTCCCTAGCTAGTTTAAAATCTAGTTGAATCTCCAATAATCACTCAAACTCCTTGGGTTTATCTTCTATGTAACACGAGGACGCATTCTCCACAATAGCTAACCAAATACTAGAGGAAACAAAACCAACTGACTTAGAGGTGTTTTTAAAGGCTCATTAGTTATTCTCCATCGACATGACCTAAAGAATATGGGCCAGACTAAAACACTAGAACGATTGAAGACAATTGGAGGAGAATGGGGATGACCACTGGATTTTAATATCAGAAAGGGAAAGGGGAAGAACCCAAAAGACTCCCAAAATATCAAAAAATAGTCAAAAACTTCCTTTATGAATGGGCAACGATTAAAATGATGTACTAGGATTTCATCAAAGGTGCCACACAGATAGCAATGATTGGGTAAGATTAGACCATGATTTCTAAGTTTATCCAAGATGAAGATTTTATGTTGCACCAAAATCCAAAGGAAGATATTAATCTTAGGGATCAGGTATATATGCCATACTAGGTTTTAGAGAGGCTAGAGGGGATCTAGGTACTCAAGCAATAAGAAATAGATTTAACTAAGAAAGAACCTGAGGGATCCACATTCCAATAAAAGAAATAATCACCTAGCTCCAACTTAAGCACATAAATATTTAATAATCCAGGAATGAGGTTGAGGGCACAAGCTTAAATTAAAAAATATCAAGGTAGGATAAGGATCTCCAGATTCTATAATTCATAAGGACAATAATTAATTCAAAAACTCTAGAGTTGAACAACCTTTTGCATGAGGCTTCAACCATAATTAATTTAGGATGAGAAGCTAGGGGATCATTCAACAACTAGGAATCATTCTAGAAGTCAATAGCATTGTCATAATCCACAAGACATTTTCCTCCCTTATAGATCAGGTCTTTGGACTTACGTAGACTCATCCAAAAGGTCGACCTAGAAGGAAGCAACATTGAGATCAAAAAATTATTCTCCATACCCAAATATTTATAATTTTGATGTATTGCACATCCTTATTTTTGACTAGCCTTCAAACTTATTTCATGATGAATGCTTTGTTCATGAGACTATTTTTTCTTAAGCCTAGGCCTCCACATTATTTTTTTCTACAGATATGATCCCATACTAACAAGTAAAATATATGACTGGCCTTAGAGCCAAACCATAGAAAATATCTTTGAATCTTCTCAATTCTTTGGAGGATCTTACTAGGCAGTTGGAAAAGTGACAAAGTATAAAGGTATGCTCTATACGGAGGTCTTAACTAAGAGAATTTTATCAACCTAGCTTAAGATAGCTCCCTTTCAACTAGTAAGCTTTCATTGTATTCTTTCAACCATAATTTCCTAGAGATTCGGTTTACAGTAGTCTTTGAAGAAACGTAATTCAAGGTACATAGAAGGCAAGGAATCCACTTCACATCTAGGAATATTAACTATTTTTTCTTTCTTGCCATTGAAGTATTGAGAAAGAATAAGTTGTTTTTTCTAAAACTAACCTGCTGGTCTACCACTTTTTTAAATCAAGGAGAATATATTTAATATAGCATACCTAAAGGATAGAATCCAGTAAAGATATTAGGGTATCATTTGTGAACTAATGGTGGAAAATGGAGTTGGATCCAAGAGCAGGTTTAATGCCCACAATATTAGAATTTGTAGAGATAGAATGACCTAAAGTTTCTACCATAAAAATAAAAAGTAAGGGGGATAGGAGATCTTCCTATCGAATGCCCCTATTATAGTTGAAATACCCTATTGGGGAACTATTAACCAACACAAAAAAAAATTAACCAAGAAAATGCTCAACTTGATCAGGTCTATCCATTTCTTAGAAAAACCAAATCTTCTCAACACCTTTAGCAAAAAATCCCATTAAACTCTATCATAGGCTTTACTGATGTCCAAATTAAAAAAATCCCCAACTCTATTACTTTTATCCATCGATTGGATAAGCTCATGGACAATAATAACTCCATAAAGAATCTGACATACAGGTAGAATCCACTCTAGGAAAGATCAATAAGGAGAGGGGGGAGTGGTTTGAGCCTATTTTCCAAAACTTTGGTGAAGATTTTTTGAATTGTGTTACAAAGGTTGATGGGTCGAAATTCAAAAAATTTATTAGCCCTTGTAGATTTTGGAATCAAAACCAAAAAAATAGAGTCAAATTTTCTTGGAAAAATAGCCAATGACTAGACACTTCTGAGGGTTGTACAAATTTCCTTACCCATTATATGCCAAAAAAATTATAAAAATAAGGGAAAGACATCCGATCTTGGATCTTTCGATCCAACCATTGAGAAAACTATGTTTCTGACATCCTCATCTGAAAAGGGCTTGATAAGATCATTGTTGGCTTGAGAAGAGACCAAATTGGGGATATTTCTCAATAGTTGTTCTTCCGCTTTAGGATATCTAGGAGGAAGGTCATAGAGCGAGGATTGGAAGAAATATATTGTGTCACTCTTTATCTCCTGAATGACCTTAGTGATAGACCCATCAAATTTGAGGATTTCTCTAAATTTTTTATAACCTTTGTGCCTTAAAGTAGGTGAGTGAAAATATTTGGTATTTTTGTCACCTTCCTTAAGCCAAAGCGATCTGGATTTTTATTTCCAAAATAGTTCTTCTCTTTTTAGAATGTTGTGGTAACCTTCCAGGATATAAAGTTCCTCCACTCTGAACTCATTAGATATGGCATTCCTTACAATGGAGTTTTGAATGACCTAAAGTTTAGTTTTGAGATCAACTTTTTGCTCAAAGATATCACCAAATACTCTTTTTTTCCACCTTTTTAGATTAATTTTGATGAATTTGAGCTTGGAAATCACTATATCTATGGGTAAACTAGAGAAAGCCATTGACTAATAACTCACTAAAGACTGTAATAAACTAAAAAATATAAAATATGGAAGTGAGATAAATATTGTACCTTATAGCATAAACACATTTTGATATAAGGAATACATAACACAATATGACACATAATGTATCTATAAAAATGTTAACCAAGGCATTATTTTTGTAGATGTGCCTAAACTATGATAAATCGTGATTATTGACAACAAAATTATGTAAAATTTATAATATGAAGGATATTTAAGTGATGATTCATATAGAGTATTAAAGAAGGATAAGGCCTAAATTAATACTAATCGTCAATCCCTTTCATAGGACTGAATTAGGAAGAAAGAGGTATCATCATTGGAATATTATCTCTTCATAACAACATTTTGAATATTGATCATTTAACAATGATAAAAAAATAGGTCTTCTAAAATGGGTTGGTGAAAATGTGTACTAGTTTATCTATTGTATGAATATCTTTCACACCACTCTTGTTAGGAAGCATTTTTTCCAAACCAATGAATACAAATATTAATATGCTTAGACCTTTCGAGTAGAAATATAAATATGCTTACACCTCTAGTGCAAAACTAATGTTTTTACCATTTGGATTGAAGCTAATTTTTCCAAGAAGAGAATATTATCAATGTAAATGTTATCCTATGAAAGCTATTGTTCAATAATTGAACTCTATAGAAGTCTTATAAATTACACGGTGCATCTTGCTCTTCCATGTAACTAGAATTTATTCATATTTGAGAATGTATCTTGAGATCCATTTATGATCATTCACATCTATATCAAGATTTGAATCAGATCACTCCACAAAATTGGGTTTGTAAGCAAGTAGATAAAAAGCTTAATTTTTACAATGAATACATTATCTTTCGATACTACATTACTTAGAAAATCAATCCCTGTCTAAAGAGATCTTGACTTCTAGTAATATTTGTTGTTCTATTGAGTAGCGTCTCGCTAAATTCTTAAATATTGTGAATTGGCATTGAGTAATCAAGTTTTTCAAAGTACTTTTGGTCCAAGATCAACAATGAACTCTCCTACTCTAAGGCTTCATTCCAAATGAATTAACAAAACTAAGGCTTTTATGTTACAACTAATAATTTTTACATACTTGTTTTTAGTTGATATTCATTTAGTTGAATAAGTAAAGTAAAATAGGTAGATAAAATATTTTTTTAAGTGAGTTAGTTTAGTTGTCTTTTGGATGGTTATTGATACTAAATTGACAATTTTCCTTTTAAAAAATAAATTACTCTTTCAATATATATACATGCACATATATTTATTGTTAATTAAAAAATCATAAAAATATGTTATTTTATTTTTATTTTTTTTGTAATATTAAGAAATGAGGGTTTTGACCAGGAATCCCCCAACCTGTTACAACTCTACCAACCTACCAACCTGTTACAACAACTTCACCAGGGAAACACACACCCACCCCCTCACACACTCACCCACGCCACGGTTTGAACCTTGGACCTCCCGAAGAAGAGCCATAGCCCAAACCGTTGGGCTACACCCAAGTGCATATGTTATTTTATTAATAATTATAAAATAATAAAATTTTATAATTATATTTTCTATTAACATTTGTTAACATAAACTTTTTAAAATGTTAATTTAATTTTACTTTTAAAAGATGTTACATAATATACACATTTGTAAAATAGTTATTTTTTAACTTTTTTTTTTCTGCCAGGTTTTATTCTTTATAACTTAATATAAAAACTCAGAATTATATTTTTTAATAGGGGGATATATAAGTCGGACTTAGATTTTTAATTGCTCTCTGATTTGGTTTTTATCGGGATTCCTAATCATGTGGTATTCCTAATCATGTGGTTTTCTTTACCAGTCAGGCAACGCTTCTTGTCATGGGATGGAATCCAACTTTGTTTGCGAGTCAAAATGAAATAGCAGATTTCTTTCCGAGTGAAACCAATGCAATCGCAACTGGAAACCAAGCAAGCAAGGCTTGGTGAGCTTCTAAAAGCACAAGCCAAACTTACGTCTACTAACGGCCTTAGAAGATCTTGTTGATCCTTTCTCCTTATGGGAGCCATTATCAGCTTAATTAACCGAGCTTGAAGACATTTTTTTATTTTTTTATGTATTCACGGTCTAACGACGGTAAAACAAATTCATGAGAAGTTGTTTACCTAAATTTTGTGACTGTTTTAGAATGTAATGTTTCAAAGAGGCATCGTTAAATTTATTCTCAAGATTATTCGAAATAATGTAGTAAGGCCAAAAGTGGCAATCTGATTCTGTCAAGGATATAGCTTAATAATATTGGAAAACTGTCGACCCTTTCTTTATGTTTGGTATGGGTTACCCAGCGTACATCAGTTCTGTTAACAAGTTACAATGCGCTTCTAGATTTTGACTCTGCTTAAAAAATAACGATTGATCCATGCTTACGTACACCACAAGTTGCATAATACATTATCTAAAATCCTCGGGCTCTCTACCTAAACCATAACCAAAACACTGCTTGCTTCCATCATTTATCTCGGATTCAGGTATTCACCCCGATACCTATGAAGTGGTTCACATGTTGCAAAACAAATCAATAAATTATACTCAGCCAGCCTTTGAGGACTTGCTTGCTCCTGAAGCAAATTTGAAGGGATGTATAATCGTACGTTACAAAAGATTTTCATTCTTGGAGCTAGATCTTGGTCCAACCGCTTCTGTTAGGGTAGTTACGTCAAATTATAATTAATAAGGGAAAGTAACCGGTATTTGATGTTTATACGTTTTGCAACATGTGAACCCACTTCATAAGTATCAGGGTGAATACCTGAATCCGAGATAAATGATATAAGCAAGCTGTTTTGGTTATGGCTTAGGTGTAGAGGAGGAAAATAACCCCCACAAATGATTCTTGCGGTTGATCTTA
This sequence comes from Wollemia nobilis, assembly GCA_028583015.1. Classification (NCBI taxonomy): domain Eukaryota; kingdom Viridiplantae; phylum Streptophyta; class Pinopsida; order Araucariales; family Araucariaceae; genus Wollemia; species Wollemia nobilis. Next base: position 11,312,197 of record JAQPPZ010016436.1, on the reverse strand, counting down.
GTGAAATTCACACTTTAGAGTTTGTAATCACAATTTTGAGAAGACTTGCAAAACAATGATAGAAGTTTAAAAAAACAAAAAATGATGGTTAATGTTCGAGGGCTTGCTTAGGCTGCTATGAGATTGAGCTTGAAGGCATAACAACCAAGCTCTTTTGGTCCTTTTAGGTGACTATTCTAAATTAAAAGCAAATTTTGACCTTTGAAAATAAGCAAGTAGAATTTAGCAAAACAAAATGTCAATAGAAAAGGTGTTAACATAACAACAAACATGTAGGAGATGAAATGAGGGTTTTGGGGACAAGAAACTTACCCCCAAATGCTTGCAGCCTAATTCATGCCCTGTAATGGGTAATTGCAAATTTGAAAACAAAGAAATGGCTATGAAACATAGGGTTTCGCTGAATTCATGCCCTATACAAACGGGTCATGAATTCACAATAGAGCTTTAAACTAGTCCTATGAATGCAAAAAATATGATGAAAATAGAAAATTAATGATCTAAGAAAACTAATGATGCAAGAAAAACTTGATTAGCCTATGGTGGAAGCAAGAGAACAATGAAATAGTGAATACAACAACCAAAATTATAGACCTATTTACCTTCTCTAGAAGACAAGTCTTGCACACGATCTTTTGTCAAGGCTCCTCCACTTGATCACTAAAAGCAACTATATCAATGATCACAAGAACCACAAAAGCAAACCAACAATAGAGCATTTCAAAAGTATTGAGAGCATTCATTGAAAATATTGTCTCTTGTTCCTTTTTTTTTTTAAAGGAGTCCAACCCTTCTATTTATAGGAGGTTTAGAAGACTGAAAAATAAAACACAAACATGGTTAAGGGTCAATGTTGTAGAAGTCAGCTCAAAAATATGGTTTTGAGAGTTAAAACCCAAAAATATTGAAATTGTACCTCGTATTTGATGACTATTAATTCAGCAAGGCTAGGGAAAATATAAAACTAAATGGAGAGGAAGGGAGCTCAAAATTTACACACAACAATTTTGAGTGGTTTCTAAGGAATCTAAGGAGAAAATGACTAATTCAAATGGGTCATTTTTTTGTGTCTATATTTTACCCCTTTTTAATGCATATATGGCCTAATACACATTCCAAAGAAAGTTGTAGACACCTACGAGTGAGAAACGATAAACACTAAAAAGGGGTAGCAGGTTTAGACGAAGGGGTTGTACAAAAATGGTGTTATTCTAAACACTTTGAAATTTTGCACATTTTATGGGGTATTGATGACATCGATGACCCTAAGGTTGGGGTGCCCCCTCGAGTTTTAGAAGTAATGTAACATTCCTAAATCAATGGCCACTAAGAACGTATTTCATGTCAAGTTCACGAAAGATGTAGAGGGGGGAAATAACCCTTGTGAACGCTTTTTGATAGATCCATTGGGAGCCAAGGTAAATGTGAGGCTATTATTCTCTACACTCAAGGACTTAGAGGATAGAAGGGTTCACCAAGAGTTGCTTAAGGACTAATTCCAAGTCCAAGATGGAAGGTTTGATGTGTTTATTAAGAAAATACCTAAGTTTGGTCTTTGAATAAGATCTAAACTATAAATAACTAAGGAAAAATGTAGTAAAAGAATGATGCAAAACAAACAATAATGCAAGAAAATAAAGTACTATTCCCAAACAACAATGTATTAGGTAAAACAGTTAACAGAATTTGGAGGGGTGTTGGTCATATGGAAGTGGCTGCCCAAGGGGCCTCAGGGGGGATAGTTATTCTTTGGAACTCTCTTGAATGGACTGCAATAGAACATATAGCTTGTAGGGGTGTTCTCACATCACATTTTAGAAATAATGTCACAGCTGAACATGTTTTAATCACAAATTTTTATGGGGCTCAAAACCTAGATGGTTAGATGCATCAATGGAAAGTTGTGCATAACATGAGAGTCTCAAGGGAAGAGTTAGACTAGATTATTGCTGGGGATTTTAATGTTAAATTATCCTCTAGAGATCAAGAAGGGGGAACTCCAATTTCGGACCCAGGGGATCGACTTATGACTACCCAAGTCTAGGCATTACACTTTGTGGATATTAAATGCCCTGGAACCAACTATAATTGGACTAATAAGAGGAGGGAGCCACATAATAGGAAGGTGAAGTTGGACCATTTTTTGGTTTCATAGGAGGCATTTGTAAAATGGAATATAAAATTTCATATTTTGGAGGGTCCAGTTTCAGATCACTTTCCCATTTTGTTGGAAGGAGGGATCAAGACAATGCAGCATCACAAACCATTTAAATTTTAAAACTTTTGGTTACAAAAAGAGAAACTTCAAAATAAAATTCCATAATGGTGGGAAGAAGGTCGCCCAACATATGGGATAACAATGTTTAGATTCCACAAACAACTTCATTATGTCAAAGATCAACTGAAACAATAGAGATGAGCTAACAAGACAAATTTCTAGGTCTAAAGAGCTCCATTGGTGGCCAGATAGGATGAGGTTCAAAAAAACTTTATGGGAGGAACAATTATAGAGCAGCTCAATGAAGAGGATGATGCATTGCGTAAAGCGGTTGAGGACATTAACAACCAAGAGGAGACCTATTGGAAACAGAGAGCAAGAACCACTTGGTTATTAGAAGGTGATAAAAATACCAAATTTTTCCATCAAAATTCTTGTGCTAGGACACAGATGAACAACATGGAAGCTCTTCAAGATGAGAACGGACACTCCTTTGATACAATTCCAGGTATGCATTTCCATTCAATGGATTATTTTTCTAAACTATATAAGGAAAGTATTGTGCAAGATGAAGAGGCTCAAAAAGAAGTTATTGTTGTCATACCCTTTGTTATCTCTGAAGAAGAAAATTAGGCCCTACTTAAACCCATTGATAGAGAGGAACTGAAGAATGTAGTCTCTAGAATGAGCATCGAAAAATCACTAGGTCTAGATGGCTTGCCAATTGAGTTTTTTCAGGCCTTCTGGGATAATTTGGAGGAGGATGTAATGGTTGTTATAGAGGAATCCAAAGGTAGTAAAAGAATGCTTAAAGCATTAAATCATACTTTTATTACCTTAATTACAAAAGGGGAGAACATATTTCATATTATAGACCTATTGCATTATGCAATGTCATATATAAAATAATCACAAAGGTAATGGTCGAGCGGCTAAAACCTCCTCTACATAGCATTATCTCCTCGGAGCAAGGGGGTTTTGTAGAGGGTAGGCAGATCTTGGATGGTGTGGTTCTAGCTCAGGAGGTAATCCATTCAATGCAAACATCTGGTAATAGAGGAATGTTCATAAAATTAGATATGTCAAAGGCTTATGTTAGGGTGGAGTGGAGCTTCTTTTCAAAGATGATGGAAGCCTTTGGTTTCTCTCAGGATTGGATAGAATGGGTCATGAGTTGTGTTTCTACTCTAACATACTCAGTGTTAATCAAGGGTCTTCCCTCACAACCGTTTGGAGCTACTCGAGGCCTTCATCAAGGAGATCCTTGCTCTCCCTATATTTTTCTCATATTGGTTGAAGGATTGGGTAGACTCATCTTGAGGATAAGACAACAAGGTTTGCTAACATGTATCAAGGTGGGTGAGGAAGTTTTGACTCACCTATTGGGAGGAACCTAGGGTTCCTAGCACATAAAATAATAAATAAATAATAAATAGACCTAAAACTAAGAGAATCACCTTTTGTATTGTCGAGAAGTCCCTTCAATAAATTATATTATATTTCATATTCATGGATGATTGAATGATAATTTCTTACAATGTTTTATACCCCTCTAGGGTTATAGGTGAAAGGTTACAATGCTTCCTAACCTTAATCTTATAATAATATAATAAATAATATAATTAATTATTATATTATTTATTATTATATTATTTTATTATTATGACCATAGGATATAATATATTATTATTATTAAGATTATTAATTAATGTTAGGATAGGATCCTAACATTCCACCCTCCTTAAAACAAGATTTGTCCCTAACATTCCACCCTCCTTAAAACAAGATTTGTCCTCAAAGCTTGGAATTGTAGTGTGTAAGTATATGCTCTTCAAATATTCCACCTTGGAATAGTACTTTCTCTATGGTTTACTAAGGGAGTAGGTTAATTTTACTCCAATGGAGTAGTAAAATTTATACAATTCATATTTAGCTCCTTTTGAACCTTAATAAAAAATTATCTCCTTTAATGAGTTCAAGCACCACCTCATAGACTGTGTAAATTAGAACGATTTCTTCCACCTTATACATTTTGGTATCGTTGATCAATCTCGCAGTCAAGCACACAAGATGGAGAGATTTGGATCTCTCATCAATCTGGCACAAAATTTTTTCAGTGACGACTCCTCCTATTAAATGGATTAATGTGAGAATCTCCGTAGCAAATCCAATTGATATTTTGGAGACATCTAGGTATTCATGCCAACTCGGCACGCATTTCTGCTTACACCACTCTGCTTCTTTGCTAAAATCATCAAGTTGGATCTTCCACAAGTTTCTAAAGTACTGGAGCATGTCGTGTCCTTGAAGGTCACCAGCTTCATCTGCTAGCCCATTCACAGTATTGTACAAGCCAAGAAAGCAACTTTTATGTGATCAGGCATGTCGTCCAATGTATTGAGATCCCACCTGGAAAATGCTTCATTGAGTAACATGGTGTCGTCATGAGAACCATACTTATCATAAATATCATCGAGAACAACAAGCAAGCAACCAATTTTTGTGAAGGCCATTCTACCTCTGCCATATTCAGGTTCAAACATGCTAGCCGCCATTGTGAAAAAATATCTCAATATGCCTCTCGTGGGTGAATTTCAAATTCCTAAAACCACAATCTATCCACCACTTGTGCACTTTTTGGAGCTCCATTTGGTGTATATACTGCATTGCATTGAAGTCGAATTTAGCCAGCTCCACATATTTCTTATTGTTAACATATGGCAACCTGCAAATATTTGAGGTCACATTATACAAAGTCTTCCCTAAAAACACTTCATTTATGTGACCACAAATATCGATATAAGTTCTTGCCTCCATTCTAGGAAAACTTCGATGAAACCCAAATTTTAGTTTATACTTGACCTCTTCAATGAGAACTTTTCGGAAACGGTTTAGCTGCTTTAGATTTTGCTGCAAGTAAACTACGGCAAAGGCTTGTGATTCTTTCATTATTATTATTTTTTTGGGGGGAAATGCTACTTGTGAGCATTTGTAGAGGCTTAGCATGCCTTCAAGGTCTCTGTGTTTTTTATCAAAAAAACTAAAGAACTCTCCATTCTCATCCATAAAAATTGAAATAACCTCTGAAGATACATCGTATTCATGCAATCTCAGTATCCGAAATCCTAAAGTTGGGTCATTGATATTCGCAATAGTATCATGTCTTTCCCTTCCTATTCCTTCTGATGTCCAATGTCTGTATATATAATCCAATGCATCCTTGGTTTCCCTTTTGAAATGGCGATCGATTCCCAGGCATTCAACGGTGTCAATGGCACGAAGACGTTCATGGAGATCACAAGGATAAAAACTAGGTACATGGTCTCCAAATATTCTGACGACAGATGCTATAAAATCCAGGCATCTTCTTTCTCATGTGTGCATAAATGCACAAGCTATGGATGCTGGTGAGCCTGCTACAGATCCATATTTGGAGAGAAGATCCATAATTTTTTTCCAATCGACAAATTCGTGCAGGCCCTCCAAGTAAAAAAAGAAACGACGTAGGTAGACTGTGTAACACCGAAATGTTAATCCCTTTTAGTTGATCCTTCCTCATTACAAATATTCTCTTGATAAACAATGGTTCATGGGAAATACCCAGACTTAAACTATGAGCCTCTTTCAACATAGAAGCAAATAAAATGACAAATCCAAGTGGCATATTGCAATCTTTCATTTCATTGAACTATTGAGTCTGGTTTTTAACAAAGTCTATGCCTTTCTTCACTTGGGTTACCTGAATTCTCCATATTTTGAGGGTAATGACAGATGCAAGAGTACAAAGAAGTCTATCATATAGTAAATAAAAAGATTCTTCCCCCTAGGAACCATCAGTTAACTGATTGGAGACAACCCATTGTAGTGTTTGTGGAAACTACGGTTGGGAAGAATTGTGAATGGTGGGTATTCGTGCAACCCAGGCAGTATCATATGTAGATGGGCTTTATGTTCCCCTTCCCCATGGAGTGGAACATGTTTTTGATATCATATATCAACGTCTGCATACTCATATAGTCTGGAAATGATCGTGATATTGAACACAATTCATGAGTGACATATCCAAAATAAGTTGTATGAAAAAGCTCCTTCTTTCCAGATGTAAACTGGTTGTACATTTTGATTTTTTTTTCAGGCTAGTTTATAGTAAAACTGTAATTATATTGCCCTGCAAGTTTTAATCGATGATTGGAGAGGAGACCACAACTATATTTTTATGTTAGGAGAGAAGAGGAGGTGGCCATGGTGGAGGGCGTATAGATGAGAGCAATGCATTGCCCCATAAGACCAGCAAATAATCAACATTTTGTATTTCCATCATGGTGGTTTTATTTTTGAAATTTACAGAAACTTTTGTATCTTCCTCTGTTTTAATGAGATTTTTCAAAAAAAAACATTGTAAACATCCTTGGAGATACCTTTGAACAAATTTTTTTGCTGAATTAGGGTGATTTTAAATTTATTTCTGCCTTGATGGCTGACCGAATGCAGATTTGTAAAACAATACTTTTGGAAGACTTTATATTTATGCAATTTTTTCATAAAAATATTTGTAATTTTAGGGATTTCATTAATTTTTTTCGGGAATGTATTCCGAACTATTTGAAAGTTTATGGCTTTGGGCTTTTTCAAAAAAATTAATTTAGGGTTTGGAATATTTTTGGAAAGTGCAATGAGTACCCTTTGGGATTCCATGGCAATGGGCTTCTCCTCCACCTCATATTCCATGGCTATGGGCTCCTCTTCTTCCTGGGATTCCATGGCTAGGGTCTCCTCTTGCATTTCCATTAAATATTGTATAATATGATCAGAACATTCCATTTTTTTATTTTATTTTTGTTCAATTATTCTTCTAATGTTTGCAATGTCATTTTTTATTCCTTTGATATTTATGTCCCATATGGTTGGATCCATACGGCTCTGATACCATATGGTAGGAACCTAGCACATAAAATAATAAATAAATAATAAATAGACCTAAAACTAAGAGAATCATCTTTTGTATTGTCAAAAAGTCCCTTCAATAAATTATATTAAATTTCATATTCATGGATGATTGAATGATAAGTTCTTACAATGTTTTATACCCCTCTAGGGTTATAGGTGAAAGGTTGCAATGCTTCCTAAACCTAATCTTATAATAATATAATAAATAATATAATTAATTATTATATTATTTATTATTATGACCATAGGATATAATATATTATTATTATTAAGATTATTAATTAATGTTAGGATAGGATCCTTACACCTATAGTTTGTGGATGATACAGGATTTGTGGGAGTGGCCAGCTTTAGGAAAGCAAGAATTATTAGAGATACACTTAATGTCTACCTTAGGGCTACAAACCAAGTCATCAATGATAAAAAATACAAAGTGGTCTTTTTCAATCTTGATCAAAGGCTTCAGGACAGAATTTTAGAGATCTTGGGATTCACAAGGACTTATCTCCCAGTGGCATACTTGGGGGTCCCTTTGCATTTTAAAAAACTAAAAATAGATATCTGGAGGAATCTTTTGGACTGTGTCAAGGATAAAATTAATCATTGGTCTCAAAAATGGTTAAGCTATGGGCATAGATTAACTTTTTTACAGTCAGTCATTCAAGCCATGCCAATTTATAAATTTTCTATCCTTGTTGCCCCACATACCATATGGAAAGATTTGGACAATATGGCTAGAAAATTTTTATGGGAAGGAGTAAAAGGAGAGAGGAAATGGACCTTAGTAGGTTGGGAGAAAGTAAGTCATCCCAAGGTAAAAGGAGGTTTGGGAGTGAGATGATAAAATTTAAATAATAAAGCTTTGGCTGGAAAGCTTTACTGAAGGTGGATTTCCCAACCAACTTCTTTATTTAGTAGAATCTTAACTAGTAAATATTTGGGACAGGTAAACCCAAATAAGGTTGGTCATTTCCCTTTGGATGGTAAGGGATCCTTAGGGTCGCAATATCTCAAGCTAGGATCTCAGGTAGTAAAATATGGACTATTTTAGAAAGTGGGGAGAGGGGAGAAGGCACAATTTTGGACAGATTCATGGGATCAATACCCACCTATCATTTTTGAATTTCCTAAATTGCAACCAATAAAAAAACCATATAAACCAGGGGGTGGGTCCAAATTAAAATTTATTTCAACACTATTCAACTGGGGGATTATAAGTTTAAGCAGTTTAAGAAGTTGGATGAGTGGCCAATTTCAATCCCTCTAGATTTGACACCCATCATGACTAAAATCTTGGTAGAAATATTTCTCATAGGTAGAGATGAGGAGGATGAATTAGCTTGGGGCTATGGGAGCCTTGGTGTATACATAGTGAAGGATGGATATGATAAGATCCTTCTAGAGCCTCCTCCTCATACATATCAGGTTGAGGATTGGAGAATATTTTGCAGTCCAAGGGTTGGCCGAAAGTAAATTATTTTTCCTGGTAATTCATGCATAATGGAATTCTTACTTTTGATAATATCATATGTACGGGTCCATATCAATGTGTTTTATGCTACAAGAGTGAGGAAACAACTGATCACTTGATGTTTGAGTGCTTATTCATGTGCCAGATTTAGGAGAGATGGTTTTTGTATTATAAAATTCAAGTTAATGGTGATTTGAATTGGATTAATATTTGGGAAATATGGAAGAGGGGTAGATTTAAATCTAAAGCTCTTTGTATTGGTTTATTAAACTTCATTTGGTGGTAAGGGTGGTTGGAGAGAAATGCCAAAATTTTGAGAGAAACTTTTTCTTCTTTACATGGAGTTTGGCAAGTCATTTGGAGTAAAGTCACAAAAACTGTGGCAGTATATGCTAAAGAGGAAAATCAGGTTGTTATTTGGGCAATGGAGAAGGAAGTTGAAGTGCAAGAGGTATAGGACAGAGCTAGTTGGAAACTATCCCCAGAAGTTTGGATTCAAATTAATACTACAAAAGGCAATTCGAGTAGAGCTGGAACTGGAGTGGTTTAACAGAATCATGTTGGAACAGTGCTCTATTGGGAACTATAAGGCTTGGGAAGATCCACAAAAAATGAAGCAGAAGCATTAGCTATCAAATATCCTTCTATTTGGATAGTAAAACAAGGTCACAGGAGGATAATCCTAGAATCATATTCTCAAATAATGGTTGGAGCTCTAGATTGCATGAGGAACTTTGCTTTAAAACATGGAGGTTGAGGATTATTGTCACTCAAATTAAGGAATTGTGAAGGGAATTAAATGATGTGATTCCAGTTTATGTGAGTAGAGATCTAAATAAAGTGTCAGACTTCCTGGCTAATATGGATACTAAGAAGGAGGGAGGGGTTCAATGGCACAGTGACATGGCTATTGAGGATGAGATGATTAGGCAGGTTGGTGATCAAATCTAGTGTTTATCTAATTTATATAACCATTCTAGAAATACTGTTTAGGATATTTGTGCTTCAACGTGTATCTTATTTTATAGTTGTAAATGTGATAGATAATTACAACGGTCGAAAAACACAAATTTTAAATAATTAATTCAAATAAAAAAATAACCCCATAACCTTAGATGCGAAATACAATATATTTTTGTAGATGATGATGTCGATGGAATGATGGAGGGATAAGGAGGATGGAGATAAGGGAGGATAGGAGGAACGGGAATATAGGAGGAAGGGGAAGCGGAGGAATAAGGGGAGATAGGAGAGAATATCGTGGGAGAGAAACAAAACAAATCTGTCGACAAAAGTTCTATCGACAAACTGGAGACTTGTTCACACTACAATAAGAAAACAAGACATCTTTAAGCCGCTTCGACTGTAGTCTTGTTCACACTTGCAACACTCTCCCCCTTAAATTTGAGAGGACTGAATATATAGTCTCTCAAATTTATAAATTAAACTTTAACCATCACTTTCATGAAGATATCTGCAACATTCTCCAAAGTGTGGCAGAATTTAAGCTCAAAAATTTCTTGCTCCACCATGTCTTGGATGAAGTGATACTTCATATCAAAATGTTTTGTTCTTCTATGGTGGATGGGATTGTATGCCAACTGAATGGCACTAATTTTATCACAGTATATTCTTGTTGGACCACTTTTTTGTTCTCTAATTTCTTCTAGCACTTTTCTTAACCAAAGGGCTTGAGTACTAGCATATATGACTGCTATATACTCAACTTTTGTAGAGGATAAAGCTACTACAGTCTGCTTTTTGGAACTCCATGATATTAGTCTTGATCCTAGACTAAAACAGTTCCCTGAAGTTGATTTTTTGTCATCAATGTTGCTACCCCAATCACTATCACTGAAGCCTACAAGCTTGATAGTGTTACATTTATGGTAATGGATTCCAAAATCTCATGTACCCTTCAGATATCTGAAAATTCTTTTAGCTTCTTGCAAATGCAGATCATATAGTCTAGCCATAAATTGAGAGACAAGGGAAACATCATACTAAATATCAGGTCTGGTGTTGGCAAGAAATATCAAACTCCCAACCATACTCCTGAAAGTGGTCACGTCAACTTTAGGTGCTCCATAATATTTGCTTAATTGGATCCCATGTCCAACTGGAGTTGCAACTGGTTTGCAATGCTCCATAACACACTTCTTGATCATGTCCCGAGCATACTTATGTTGACAGATGAAGACCCCTGAATTTTTCTGATGGACTTCCATTCCAATGAAGTAATGCATTAAGCCAAGATCCTTCATCTCAAACTGCTTTATCATGGAGAACTTGAACTCCATATTCACTTTTTTATTACTACCCATGAAAATGAGATCATCCACATACAAACAAACTATGAGGATGTAGTTATCTTACTTCAAGTAGTAAAGGGTGGGTTCATTTTTGCTTCTGGTGAACCCAAAATATTTGAAGTACCCATCAATGCATGATTACCAAGCTCGCGATGCCTACTTGAGGCTATAGAGTGCCTTTTTTAGTCTGTAAACAAGGTGCTCCTTACCTTGCTTTTGAAATCCTTGAGGTTATTCAATATACACTTCCTCTGTTAAGTACCCATTGAGAAAGGCACTCTTCACATCCATGTGTTGGACTTTCCATTCCTTGTGTGCAGCTAAAGCAAGAACTGTTCTGATACCAGAATGTGACAGATAATTATAGCGGTTGAAAACAAATTTTAAATAATTAATTCAAATAAAAAAATAACTCCATAACCTTAGGTTTGAAATACAATATATTTATAGAGGATGATGTCGGTGGAATGGCAGAGGGATAATGAGGATGGAGATAAGGGATAATATGAGGAAGGGGAAGCGAAGGAATAAGGGGATATATGAGAGAATATCACGGGAGAGAAACAAAAAAAATCTGTCGACAAAAGTTCTACCAACAAACTAGAAACTTATTCACACTGCAATAAGGAAACAAGACATTTTTAAGCCGCTTCGACTGTAGTCTTATTCACACTTGCAACAATAAATAGGTGAACAATCATTGTAGAAATATGGTTTAAGATATTTGGCTCCAATGCAAATCTTCTTTTACTATTGTAAACATGTGTTCTCTTTGGCTAAGGCTGGGAAAAGTCTCATCCCAACTTGTAAATTATCTTTGGTTTAATACAAGTTTTTTCAAATTATTTTTCAAAAAAAAAATGTATTAGGTAGGCAGTCATAGGTTTCCATAAAATTTTAGATAATATATTATGCAACTTGTGGTGTATGTAAGAGAGTCAAAATCTAGAAGCACATAGTAACTTTTTAATAGAACTGATGTACTTTGGGTAACCCATATCAGACATAAAGAGAGGGTTAACAATTTTCTAATATTGCAAAGCTATATCCTTGATAGAATCAGATTGCCACTTTTGGCCTTCCTACATTATTTTGAAAAATATTTAGAATAAATTTATACCATTTAAGTGGTGTACATTTGAGTGGGTTTGACGGTAAATATTTACATTGTTTTAAAACTTGTGACTCTGGAAAAACTCGACAAAAAATAAAACCTAAGAATATTTTTAATAAACAAAAAAATAAAGCCAATTTTTTATTAGGTATTCATTACGAGTACAATCACAATTTAAACAATAATTCAACCTAAATGGCAAATACAACATTTTAAACTGCTTTTTGTTTTCCCTTCTTTTCCTTGTAGTTGATGTTCATGGTTGGTCTTGGCTTTGAACTGGTAAAGAAATTAAAGGTTGCACACGTACAATATCATCATGATATATCTCCTTTAATCCTCTTAAATATTCTAGTGAACAAATTGAAGGCTGCTTAAGTATAGTATCATCATGATATATCTCCTCCAATCCTCTTAAATATTTTGGTGGATAAATTGGAGGTTGCTCAAGTATAGTATCTTCATGATATATCTCCTTCAACCCCCTTAAATATTCTAGTGAACAAATTGAAGGTTGCTTAAGTATAGTATCATCATGATATATCTCCTCCAATCCTATTAAATATTTTGGTGGAAAAATTGGAGGCTGCTCAAGTATAGTATCTTCATGATATATCTCCTTCAACCCCCTTAAATATTTTGCTTCCTCCTCAAGTGCCTCAAGGTCCTCTATAATAAACTTTGGTATCTATAGAAATCTCAACAATCTAATCATAAAGTGTATCTAGCTCATACAATTGAATTGCCTAAGATTGTATTACACAAAGACAAGGTCTTTGAGGTGGTTTTGGCTCAATCTGTTACACTTCTTGATGTGTATGGCCTAGAATAGAGACCAGTTGAACTCAATATATTGTGAGGCATGAAAAGGTGTATTACATTCTTCAAATTAGATGGAGAAAATGAAGAGTCTTGCTTATTTCAAAAAGAACCTTACAACTTGTATAGAATTACCATATAAATAATTGTAAAAGTCTTTAGATATAATTAATCATAAATTATGATTTATTTATAAATAGATAAAATTTATAATAAATCTTATTATATAATATTTATGTTTGTTTTATTTTTATATATTTATAGCTTTATCAATCTTAATAAAAATTATATAATCAGATTTGAAAATATAATTTATAAAAAACTTATTTAAGTTTTTTTAAAATCTTATAAACATGATAATTGTAATTTGTAGTTTGTTATTGATAAAACAAATAATTTCATGTGCAATTTTGAAACTTTCTTCTGCAATTGCCACATGACGCCTATGCAACCATAGACAACGCCCATGCAACCATAGACAGGATCACGCAATATAGCAGTCGCTTCATATACCATGTTTTTTACTCCATCTTCTCTCTTCTCAGCCTTGAAATCCTGAAACACCCAAACGGGAAAACAAAATCTATTAAGCCAATTCATTAATGTTTTTTCCTAGTCTTATCTCTAGTTATGGTGAGACATTTCTACGTTAAATTGTGCTTACTTTATAGAATTAGATTATGAGCATATTGTTGGAATTTCATCTCTGTCAACTAAAATGCAGATGCATTTCTGCTTTGAGCTAGTTTTGGAGTTTGTTCAAGATTGTTTCAAATATGGTTTGAATTGTTAGGTTGTTAGCTTTGTGGCTGATCACAAGAATAATGTTTGTTGTTTACCAGATTATTTTCTAGTGAACATAGAGATCTATATAATGGATTGTAATATTGTGAGCATGCAACATAATGGAGTAGAGTATTGAGAGCTCCATGAGAGCCATTTGTAAGAGAACATTGATCTATCAGATCATGTTCATATTCAGTTATGCATAATTCTCTGGTTCATTCATATATTTGGTTAAATCCAAATCTAAGATCTTGGGTGTATTCCACTATGTACTTTGGTGTAATGAGATTGAATAGATTAATGAATCAATGAGCATTTCTCATTGTGGTATCAGAGCTAAGTTGGAGGTTGTTCCAGAGTTGTGATTTCAGATATTATTGTTCCAAAGTTGATTGTGGATTGTTGTAGAGATTTATCAAATATTTACAAAAGAAAATTACTTGTTGTTGGTATGATAGCCACCATGTATGCAAAATTAAAAATTCCAAAGTTTAATGGAGAGGATTATTATTTCTGGAACATCAAAATGAAAACTTTGTTGATGGCAAAAGAGCTTTGGGAAATTGTTGTTGATGTGAAGAACACAAGCTTATACTGAGAGGGGGGGTGAACAGTATAAGACCACTTTTTACTTTTCCTTTATACTTCAAAACAGTAAAGCAACATATCCAAAGCAATATCAAAACAATGCACAAGATCATCCACAAAGTGACACAACAATTTCAACGTGGTTCATCCACAAAACTTTTCTCTAAAAGTTATCTCAAAGTTCTTTGGGAAACCTTCCCAATTACAATGTTTATGAGCCTCGGCTCAAAGGAGATACCTTCCCCCAATCTGAATTTATGAGCCTCTGCTCAAAGGAGATACCTTCCCCTACCTCTGCTCTGGCTGGTGATCCTCTAGAAGACCTCTGCCTCCGCTGCCCTTAGCAAATGGAACTCTATCCACAGAAGACACCTGTCTTCCCTGCTCTAGCTGGAGACCTCTGTCCTCAACTCTATCACCTCAAAATCTGGTCCTCGAATCTGCACTAAACACAGTCCTTCGGTCTAGCACAAATTGTCCTCAGGTTCTTCTCATAGAACCAATGCACCTCTGTCCTCAAGTTCTCTGATAGAACTATCAAACTCAGCTTCACAAGTCCTCTGCTAGGACCTGTCCAAATCTGCTCACAAGTCCCCAATGGAACTGTCCAAACTCTCACAAGTCCCCAATGGAACTTGTCCAAAACCTGCTCACAAGTTCATCAAGAAAAACTTGCTTGGCATGAACCCACAAAGAGAATGGTTAGAGACCCAATGTGATTCATCAACCTCATAGAAGCATAAAGAGAATTGTTAGAGACTCAATATGTTCTATACTTAACTCCCAATCTCAATCTCAACTCAATCTCAAATCTCATAAGAATAAGATAGATGTAATATGCTTTTCTCAAGAACATGAAACACAACCCAACAATTGCCAACCAAGCAATATCTCATATAACAATGATACTCATGTTCTTTCCAACAACCAATATCTTTTCTCAACCAATTAGGGCTTCAACAACAATGCTCAAAGACAAGGTTTAACCAACATCATTCAACTCAACATTAACCTTGAAGCATTCAACCAATCATCACAAGAAAAGGAAACAAGTAGAAATCCTTTTCCCTCCAAAGATATTTGAACAAAACAGCCACCAACACAATATCACCAAATGCAAGGAAAACTTGCTCAAATCAACTCAAAGGAGTAAGCCCAAATCATGAATCAAGTAAAAGCAATAACTTGATCAAACAACCTCTATGGAAGCAACTCAACCATCAACCTCAAAACAACCAACCAAGGGTTTCACCAACTCAAAGCAAGTAGCAAGACTCACAAACATAAACCCTAGTGCACAATGCTTCCACTACCTCAAACCAGAATTATGCATTCACCAAAACTCTCATCAATGATAACAATGCATAAGTAGTCTTCAACAAACCAGAAAATAGGATTTACACCCAACCAAAGGAAACCTAGTTGAATACCTTTTCACTCCAATCTTATTTCAGGAAAACATACACCAATCATACTCATAAGAAGAAAGTGCCCATACCTTATTGAAGATGAAGAAGATCTCACAATTTTGTCATAGCCATAACCACCTTTTTGCCAAACTCAAGAAGGTTAGTAGACAACATATTTCTTTAATATTTCCTCAAGAATATTCCTTGGTCCAAATATAATCAAGGTTCTATGTCTTCTTCTTTCAACCTCATTCAACAAATCAAACATAACATATTTCTTATATTCACCTTATCTACTCCATTACACTTAATAAAAACTATATAGAAAATATTAATTTTGCTAACCTTATACCTCCCAAACAAACTTTGGAAATATCATCAACATTGCATAATTAATATATTTTATTCACTGCCCTTTTGCAACCCCGACTACTTTTTCAATGCAATATTCAACCCATTAAAATAATGAACTTTAACCTTATGACTCCCATGGCAAAAATACTATGCAAAAGAATTGTGCCCTTACCACATTTGCTGCCAAGGAGTTTCGCGTGGATACCTCTTACATCCCTCAAAAAGGGATTCGACGCGATTTGACCCGCCGTCTTCTCTAGCCAAGGCGCTTGGCTAAACCGCGTGGGCTATCCACGCCCACGTGAGGAAGGGAGAGGGGCCTCCCTCTAATCTCTGAAGAGAATATTTTCCTTGGCATGAAAGATCGAAACCTGCGTCAACTCAAAACTGTCCGCGACCACCTTGTCAACAGGTTTGTCACGACGTGCTCAGTGATTCGACTTCAACACCCTGTCTCTGCCATGATCTCCACACGAGTAGAATCCACCACCTTTCGACAAACCATCTCAAACTCCACGTGCGCCTCCTCCTTGGCACCACGACCAATTCATCACAGCAAAGACTTGTCCACCACGTGCGCCTCCTTCGTTGGCGCAAACGAAGTCAAAAACGAAATGCACACCAATTGATATCGATTACTTAGCCCTCACTGAAATGAATTTATTAGCCTCATTATATATGCACTTCGATGCATTACCAAACACGTCGGAATTTCCAAACACGTCGAAAAATACTTTAATTTAATTTTAAAATATTAATTTAAATTTTAAATAAATAAAATTTAAACTAAATATTTAAAATTAAATAACTCCATCACCGGGGCACCTTTTTCAAAGAAACGAAAAGCCAACTTGGGTTTTAAGAAAAACCCATTTCAAATCTATTGTCCATGGTTTTAAATAAAACCTTTTATTTTGTCTTCCTTGGTTTTCACAAAAACCTTTCTGGTTCTTTTTGCCTCATTTTTACTTCTTGACATCAATGACAACATCTACACTTGAGCAAAGGCAATGTACCCAAGGTACCCAAAATTGCCAACAATCTCCCCCTTTGTCATTGATGGCAAACCTTTACTAAAAAACACTTGGGAGAATCTTCCTTTGAAGTTTTGCTCCCCCTGACTTGAACCTTTCCTCTTCACTTGAAGCTCTCCCCCTTACTCATATCTCTCCCCCTTTGTCATCAATGGCAAAGGGCCACCTTTGGGGCTCGGGACTAAGAATGAGCCTCTTAGCTTAGTCCCTCCCCCACCTCCCGTTGAGGTGATTAATTCTAGGGTGGGAGTAAAACTCCCATTAGGCACTCGATCATCATCAGCGTCTATAACTTCCTTGTCGGGCCTTCTCTTGAACTCTTTGTCCATATTCCTGTTCTGTCCTGTTCTTGTTCTTGTTCTCATCCTTGTTCTTATCCATGCCTTGATCCTTGGACCTGATCATGCCACTATTTTTGTTCTTGTACCTTGGAATTTCAGCTCTACACTGTCTAGCTATGTGACCTTCATTGTTGCACTTATAACAAGTAACAATGTTATTTCTTTTAGGCATACCTGTTCTTTGAATCCACCTATTTTGACTAAACCTATTCTAACCAAACCTGTTCTGACCAAACCTATTCCTGTTATTTGCCTTGCAATAAATTGCCTTGTGCCCAAACCGATTGCAAGAGTAGCAATACCCATGAAAGAAATTACCACTTCGAAAGCTGTCATTTACCTTCTTCACTTGAGCCATGCAATGTACAGCCATGTGACCAAACTCGTGACAAGCAAAACATCTCGCCTTGAAACTTTCCTTTATTTGACTTCTTAGGTCCTAAAAACTTCTTCTTCTTCTCATTCTGAATTCTGTTTTCTGTTTCTATGCATCTATCATTCAAGGACTCATGATCTGAAATACTTTCCTCATTAGAACTCTCTTCCTTTTGGAGTCTCTTACTAGACTCTCCAACTTGTTTCTTGTGTGGCTTAACAAAACCAAGACCTGTTTTATCTGTTGTCTTTCTTTGACCTTTGATAAGAGATTTAACCTTTTTGGAGCTTTCTTGAAACCTGTACAGCTTATCCTTGTACTCTTTATTTTCCTCTTTCAACGAAGCCATTTTCTGTTCTAATTCACTATACTCAAGCACCTTAGATTCTAACTCATTCTTGAGTTCTTGTGCCTTAGCCATAGAGACGTCAAGACTTTCTATAAGTTCATCTCTCTCCATACAACATTCATCTAACTTATCCTTGAGTCTAGCATTCTTCTTTCTTTCCTTTTTCAAAGCACTAAGAGCATTAGTAAGTTCACTTTCAAGATCTACTTCACTTTCCTCTATATGTTTGCTTTTAGAATCATCAAGGCCTTTTTCAGATTTCTTATCACTAGAGGTGCTACCCTTTTCAAAAACCATACATGCATCTTCCTTATCATTTTCTGAAGCATCCTCATACATACTAGCAACCAAATCATTATTTTTGCAATCATCCTCAAGGTGACCAAAATTTCCACATCTAAGACATTTCATGATAATGAATCTATGTTTTGGTTCTTCCTCTTTTTTTGATATGAACAACATCTCATTTTCATTATCACTTGAAGAACTTTCACTATCACTACTAGAACACTTACTTGCTTTGTCAAGGTAGACGCTCTTCTTTTCTTGATTGTTGTGCTCATATTTGATTTTAAGAGTTGTATTGGCCTCTTCTAGTTGTTTCTTCAATGAAACAATCTCTTCTTTTTGTTTGCAGCAAACAGTCTCTTTCTCTTTGATCTGAGACTTGAGAGTTTCTTCACTCTTTTTGAACTCTTCTATTTTTAGCTTCAGATTGCTAACTTTGTTAGATTCCTCTTCATGTTTTGTTGTATATACGACTTTATTACTCATTTCTTTCTGCATTCTTAAAGTCAATTTCTTTTTCTAGCTTGTTGTAATATTCTGTTTTCCTAGATGATTGCATTTTGAGATCTTTATAAATTTTCTTGTAATCTTGCTTGAACTTTCAGTGGATTATATCTTTTGCATCCTCAACCTTTTTACTCAGGTCTAAAATTAGTTTATGTTTCCAATTTGCTTTTGCATCACTTCCTTCTTCATCACACTCTTGTTCTGAATCTGTTTCTTCACCAATTTTGAACGGATCATCTTCATCTTCACTGCTACTAAACCCATGGCAATGATGATCATTGTGATAGAGTTGACCACAAACAAAACATTCTCTTCCTTGTGAGCAATCATCTACAAAGTGACCGGTCTTCCCACATCTGGTGCAAAACTTTATTAATCTGGCTTGTTCTCCACTGTTTGATTCATCTCTTGAATCTATTTCCATTCCCAAAATAGCAACATTGAGATCATCTTCATTTTCTTTCATGACCATGTGAGTTTTCTTCTTCTTGTGTCTTATGGTTTTGCTTTTGCCTTTCCTTGCCATTTGTGTTCTTGTAAGATCTTCCTTCAAGCTGTTAAACTTTTCGAAGGCACCCACTCTGATACCAATTGAAGAACACAAGCTTATACTGAGAGGGGGGTGAACAGTATAAGACCACTTTTACTTTTCCTTTATACTTCAAAATAGTAAAGCAACATATCCAAAGCAATATCAAAACAATGCACAAGATCATCCACAAAGTGACACAACAATTTCAACGTGGTTCATCCACAAAACTTTTCTCTAAAAGTTATCTCAAAGTTCTTTGGGAAACCTTCCCAATTACAATGTTTATGAGCCTCGGCTCAAAGGAGATACCTTCCCCCAATCTAAATTTATGAGCCTCTGCTCAAAGGAGATACCTTCCCCTACCTCTGCTCTGGTCGGTGATCCTCTAGAAGACCTCTGCCTCCGCTGCCCTTAGCAAATGGAACTCTATCCACAGAAGACACCTGTCTTCCCTGCTCTAGTTGGAGACCTCTATCCTCAACTCTATCACCTCAAAATTTGGTCCTCGAATCTGCACTAAACACAGTCCTTCGGTCTAGCACAAATGTCCTCGGGTTCTTCTCATAGAACCAATGCACCTCTGTCCTCAAGTTCTCTGATAGAACTATCAAACTCAGCTTCACAAGTCCTCTGCTAGGACCTGTCCAAATCTACTCACAAGTCCCCAACGGAACCTGTCCAAAACCTGCTCACAAGAAAACTCCTCACAAGTCAATGGAACCTGTCCAAAACCTGCTCACAAGTTCATCAAGAAAAACTTGCTTGGCATGAACCCACAAAGAGAATTGTTAGAGACCCAATGTGATTCATCAACCTCATAGAAGCATAAAGAGAATTGTTAGAGACTCAATATGTTCTATACTTAACTCCCAATCTCAATCTCAACTCAATCTCAAATCTCATAAGAATAAGATAGATGTAATATGCTTTTCTCAAGAACATGAAACACAACCCAACAATTGCCAACCAAGCAATATCTCATATAACAATGATACTCATGTTCTTTCCAACAACCAATATCTTTTCTCAACCAATTAGGGCTTCAACAACAATGCTCAAAGACAAGGTTTAACCAACATCATTCAACTCAACATTAACCTTGAAGCATTCAACCAATCATCACAAGAAAAGGAAACAAGTAGAAATCCTTTTCCCTCCAAAGATATTTGAACAAAACAACCACCCACACAATATCACCAAATGCAAGGAATAACTTGCTCAAATCAACTCAATGGAGTAAGCCCAATATCATGAATCAAGTAAAAGCACTAACTTGATCAACACAACCTCTATGGAAGCATCTCATCCATCAACCTCAAAACAGCCAACCAAGGGTTTCACCAACTCAAAGCAAGTAGCAAGACTCACAAACATAAACCCTAGTGCACAATGCTTCCACTACCTCAAACCAGAATTATGCATTCACCAAAACTCTCATCAATGATAACAATGCATAAGTAGTCTTCAACAAACCAGAAAATAGGATTTACACCCAACCAAAGGAAACCTAGTTGAATACCTTTTCACTCCAATCTTATTTCAGGAAAACATACACCAATCATACTCATAAGAAGAAAGTGCCCATACCTTATTGAAGATGAAGAAGATCTCACAATTTTGTCATAGCCATAACCACCTTTTTGCCAAACTCAAGAAGGTTAGTAGACAACATATTTCTTTAATATTTCCTCAAGAATATTCCTTGGTCCAAATATAATCAAGGTTCTATGTCTTCTTCTTTCAACCTCATTCAACAAATCAAACATAACATATTTCTTATATTCACCTTATCTACTCCATTACACTTAATAAAAACTATATAGAAAATATTAATTTTGCTAACCTTATACCTCCCAAACAAACTTTGGAAATATCATCAACATTGCATAATTAATATATTTTATTCATTGCCCTTTTGCAACCCCGACTACTTTTTCAATGCAATATTCAACCCATTAAAATAATGAACTTTAACCTTATGACTCCCATGGCAAAAATACTATGCAAAAGAATTGTGCCCTTACCACATTTGCTGCCAAGGAGTTTCGCGTGGATACCTCTTACATCCCTCAAAAAGGGATTCAGCGCGATTTGACCCGCCGTCTTCTCTAGCCAAGGCGCTTGGCTAAACCGTGTGGGCTATCCATGCCCACGTGAGGAAGGGAGAGGGGCCTCCCTCTAATCTTCGAAGAGAATCTTTTCCTTGGCATGAAAGACCGAAACCTGCGTCAACTCAAAACTGTCCGCGGCCACCTTGTCAACAGGTTTGTCACGGCGTGCTCAGTGATTCGACTTCAACACCCTGTCTCTGCCATGATCTCCACACGAGTAGAATCCACCACCTTTCGACAAACCATCTCAAACTCCACGTGCGCCTCCTCCTTGGCACCGCGACCAATTCGTCACAGCAAAGACTTGTCCACCACGTGCGCCTCCTTCGCTGGCGCAAACGAAGTCGAAAACGAAATGCACACCAATTGATATCGATTACTTAGCCCTCACTGAAATGAATTTATTAGCCTCATTATATATGCACTTCGATGCATTACCAAACACGTCGGCATTTCCAAACACGTCGAAAAATACTTTAATTTAATTTTAAAATATTAATTTAAATTTTAAATAAATAAAATTTAAACTAAATATTTAAAATTAAATAACTCCATCACCGGGGCACCTTTTTCAAAGAAACGAAAAGCCAACTTGGGTTTTAAGAAAAACCCATTTCAAATCTGTTGTCCATGGTTTTAAATAAAACCTTTTATTTTATCTGCCGAGGTTTTCACAAAAACCTTTCTTGAACTTAGATCCTTTTGACCTCAAATCAAATTGCTTCAAGAACTTCTTGACATCAATGACAACAACTACACTTGAGCAAAGGCAATGTACCCAAGGTACCCAAAATTGCCAACATGATGGGTATGAAGAAACAGAATATTGGAGCAAGTTGCAAGGAGAAGAGAGAAGATTGAAGAAGGAGCATCAACATCAAAATTGCCTGGATCTCCTTGATTTCATAAAAGGTATAAAAAAACAATATTTTTTCTCTAATTACGTGTTGTAGAACAATTGCAAAAGCATGGGAGATATTGCAAAATGTTTATGGGTATAATGATAATGCTTGTGAGCTTGTGTGTAGGGAGAACCTTATATTTTTGAAGAATCTTGTTCTTATGAAGAACTTTGTGAATATTTTGAAGAGCCTTGTGAGTTTTCTATTCTGGAAAACATGTATTGTGAAAGAGGCATATATAATTGTGATGATGAAATATTTCTTGTAGAGGAATATTATGAAGAATTCCTTCTTGAATAGGAGGATGTGAAGGAGCCTTGTATAGGGCCTTGTGGAACTCTCATGGAAGAGAGTAATTTTGATGAATTTCTTCTTAAAAATGAGAAAGAAAAAGAAGATGTGGGTGTGGCATGTTTAGAAAGCATGCACATTGAAGAATATCTCATTGAAGAGACAATGAATAAAGGATCATTCTATGAGAATGATGACTCATATTATGAATACCACTCCAAAGTGGAAGATTCCTTGTTTGAAGACACCAAGATGAGGTAGATGAAAAATGTCTCATGGAGGAGGCATATTATGAAAAGAGTCTTATGGAGGAGATACTAAATCAAAAAATTGATTCATATTATGAATCCACACCACTTCTCATGGAGGATAATGTTGAATATAAGGAGTCAAAACTTCACCTCAAAGGTTGGCTTACTTATGTTGAATGGAAAACTGCTTATGTGAAAAAGCAAATGGATTAATATTTGAGAGCTCACTCATATGGAGTGAAAGATTATTTTCTTGTTGAGAAGACAAATATTTTGTCGGATACTAATCCAAAAGAATTTTTTGATGAAGCGGAGATGCAATCATCTTCATGTTTGGGGATCACTCATCAAGAGTGAAGCATGTATTTTGTGAAGCTACATCAAGGAGGAGAACTCTTGTTGAAGAGTTAATGGTTGCTTCAAAAGAAACAACATCAAATGTACAATAGTATGGCATCTTGGCAAACACAAAAGAAGGCACATGGGATCCTACTCAAATCTACAAGCAAAGAGGTGATGCTATTTTTCTTGATTTGTATTTGTTGATAATTTCTTGAGTAGAAGTTTGATGGATTATGTTGAGGCTGTTGTTCTAATGTGTGTTGGATAGTATCTTATCAAGACATATTTGGCAAGCAATGCAAGCTTTTAAACTTACCCTATGGAGACACCATTGGAGGAAAGTTTTAATTTTGTGAAGACAATTATGGATCAACACTTGGGATGTTTATGTGATGTTTCTTCTTTGGAGAAGAAAGCATGTACAACCATTGTAATGAGTGAAAAATTGTGTGAGGAGTTGTATTCCCAAGTAGCATATGTAGTAGGTCATTTCATGACTAATTTTTATGTAATTTTTTGTGAAGAGATAACTGAGATAGTTGTTTGGTACAATCATCAATGTGAGATGATTAATCTCAGCGCATACTCATGTGGAGTATCATTTTGTAATGATGTAAATGATGGTCACTTGCAAGATTGGTTCTTGAAAACCAATATCTATGGCATTGTTGTTCTAATGTGTGTTGGAGAGTGTCTTATAAAATATCTTTGGCAAACAATGCAAGCTTTGAAACTTGCCCTATGGAGACACCATTGGAGGAAAGTCTTCCTTTTGTGAAGACAATGATGGATCATCACTTGGGATGTTTATGTGATGTTTCTTCTTTGGAGAAGAAAGCATGTACAACCATTGTAATGAGTGAAAAAATATGTGAGGAGTTGTATTCCCAAGTAGCATATGTAGTAGGTCATTTCATGACTATGTTTTATGTAATTATGTGTGTAGAGATAGTTGAGATAGTTGTTTGGTACAATCATCAATGTGATATGATTAATCTCAACACATACTCATGTGGAGTATGGTTTTGTAATGATGTAAATGATGGTCACTTGCAATATTGGTTCTTGAAAACCAATATCTATGGCATTGTTGTTCTAATGTGTGTTGGAGAGTGTCTTATAAAGACATCTTTGGCAAGCAATGCAAGCTTTAAAACTTGCCCTATGGAGACACCATTGGAGGAAAGTCTTCATTTTGTGAAGACAATGATGGATCAGCACTTGGGATGTTTATGTGATGTTTTTTCTTTACATAAGAAAGCATGTACAACCATTGTAATGAGTGAAAAAATATGTGAGGAGTTGTATTCCCAAGTAGCATATGTAGTAGGTCATTTCATGACTAAGTTTTATGTAATTTTTTTTAAGAGATAACTGAGATAGTTGTTTGGTACAATCATCAATGTGAGATGATTAATCTCAGCACATACTCATGTGGAGTATGGTTTTGTAATGATGTAAATGATGGTCACTTGCAATATTGGTTCTTGAAAACCAATACCTATGGCATTGTTGGAATTTCAAGAGAAGAAACTTTTGATGAAGGGGGAGTTGGTCATCAAAAGGCACCCAATTTTATTTTTCTGGTGAAAGCAAACTTGGTTAAGAGCATGCATGAGGAACAAAAGTGTGGTGGGTGCCAAAATATTTATGTGTTCTTGAATTTTCTATTACAAGACTGGAAGAAACATCAAAGAAGATCAGTTGACTAGTTTGTGATGCTTCCGAACTCAAAAACTGAGTCCTTTCAGCATCAAGGGGGAGAATGTTGGAATTTCATCTCTGTCAACCGAAACGCAGATGCGTTTCTGTTTTGAGCTATTTTTGGAGTTTGTTCAAGATTGTTTCAAATGTGGTTTGAGTTGTTAGGTTGTTAGCTTCATGGCTGATCACAGGAATAATGTTTGTTGTTTACCAGATTATTTTCTAGTGAACATAGAGATCTATATAATGGATTGTAATGTTGTGAGCATGCAACATAATGGAGTAGAGTATTGAGAGCTCCATGAGAGCCATTTGTAAGAGAACATTGATCTATCAGATCATGTTCATATTCAGCTGTGCATAATTCTCTGGTTCATTCATATATTTGGTTAAATCCAAATCTGAGATCTTGGGTGTATTCTAAGTGTACTTTCGTATAATGAGATTGAATAAAGTAATGAATCAATGAACATTTTTCTCACATATTATTGGTTCCAAATATTAAATTAAATATTAGTTTTGTCTGGTTAATTTTAATGATAAGGCAATATCACAACTTACTCGTAGGACTTTGAGCATATTGCTGGTTCCAAATATTTTATGAGGCCTTAAGAACTTCTGATGGAAAATAGGGAGCAAGCAAGCATTTTTCTCCACATTTTCTTCGTAATGTATTGCAAGCTGCACATGGATATGAGATCTGGCTGAGCTTTA
The DNA here is from genome assembly GCA_028583015.1 of Wollemia nobilis. NCBI lineage: Eukaryota > Viridiplantae > Streptophyta > Pinopsida > Araucariales > Araucariaceae > Wollemia > Wollemia nobilis. The sequence goes on along the minus strand of JAQPPZ010016436.1, from coordinate 11,286,437 downwards.
TTTTTGTCTGGCCCATCTCCGTTGGCTTTAGCAAACACCAGGCTTATGATATGAGCTTCTCGTAATTGTTAATGTAGCCTATGGCCTGCCAATGACACCCAACCACTATAATTGTAATTCCTCAAATTAGAGATGACAGTATAAGAAAGTAATGCAGAATAATGAGCTGTGGAGGGAATAGGGACCTCGAGGTGTTGACTTTTACGGTCATCGCACGTTTTAGAATACTTGTTTTGTTTAAATATCACGAGACAGCTATGCTTGTAGTTCACCAAATTTGAATCTTGAAAACGCGTTACGTTTCAAAATGTACGTCGTTGTTCTACGGGACACTGTCTTTCCATCCAACAAACAAAGAAGGACGTCTTGGGCGAGTTTAATCTTCATCTAATGAACCATTAAAATGCATATGTCAATAAATCTAAATTACTAAATTTTGTGATCAAATTTCTCTTTTGGGTGAATGTGTTGGTCAAAATGTCAATGTGAGTGGGATTGTAGACGACATGACATTTTCACTCGGAAAGAAATCTGCTATTTCAATTTGACTCGCAAAGAAAGTTGGATTCCATCACATGACAAGAAGCGTTGCCTGGCTTGTAAAGAAAAGCATGGAATACCACATGATTAGGAATCTCGATAAAAACCAAATCAGAGAAATTAAAAATCTAAGTCCGACTTATATATTTCCCTATTAAAAAATTATCCAGTATTGTCCATCTTTGTAGTGGAGAAGGTAGCAAATATGAGATCCAGTGTTTGAACCTTTACGATGCAAAAGAAGACACAAAGGCTGTGTGTTAAATTCCCTATTGATAAACATAGCTCTCACTTTACGAGGGATCATGGTTGGGAGGGATCATGGTTGGGAGGAGACTTCTAAACCCTGTGCATTGGTCATAACTGTTTCTCACACTAACCTGAAATTTTACCAAATCAAAAAACATTATCCAGAGTTTCAAGTTATTAAAAATAAAACGTGGCAAAAAAATGTTTATAAAAAAAATATTTTACAAATATGTATATCAACATCTTTTAAGTAAAATAAAATTAACATTTTTAAAGATATATGTTAAAAACTGTTAATAAAAAATATTATAATTATTTTTTATTATTTTATAATTATTAATAAAATAACATGTTTTTATAATTTTGTATTAACAATAAATGTATGTGTATGTATGCATATATTGAAAGAGTAATTTAATCTTTAAAAGGGAAATCGTCAATTTAGTATCAATAATCACCCATAGGACAACTCAATTAAGTCACTTAAAAGAAAGAAGTAGGAAAAACTAAATGAAAAATTTTACAAAACAATTTTATCTACATAATTTAATAAGGAGAAATCTATAAAAAGTATTAGTTGTAACATAAAAACCTTAGTTTTATTAATTTGTTTGGAATGAAGCCTTAAGGGTAGGAGAGTTCATTGTTGATCTTGGACCAAAAGTATGAAAAACTTGTTTACTCAATGTCAATTCACAATATATGAAAGATTTAGCGAGATGCTACTCAATAAAACAACAAATATTAATAGAAATATCTCTTTAGATATGGATTGGTTACCTAAGCAATGTAGTATCATAGGGTAATTGTAAAAATTAAGCATTTTATCTACTTCCTTACAAACCCACCTTTTTGGAGTGATCTGATTCAAATTACGATATAGATGTGAATGATTTTAAAATGATCTTGAGATACATTTTCAAATATGAATAAATTTTAATTACATGAAAAAGCGAGAAGCACTGCATAATTTGTAAGACTTCTATAGAGTTCAAGTATTGAAGAATAGATTACATAGGATAACATTTACATTGATCATATTATCTTCTTGGGAAAAATAGCTTCAATCCAAATGGTAAACATGTTAGTTTTGCACTAGAGATGTAAGCATATTGAGATTTATATTCATAAGGTTTAAACATATTACATATTTTATATAATTTTGTTGTTAATAATCATGATTAGTCATAGTTTAGGCACATCTACAAGAATCACGCCTTTGCTAACATTTTTATAAATACATCACACACCTAGATCTATGTGTCATATTGTGTTATGTATTCCTTATATCAAAATATGTTGTGCTATAGGGAATAATTTTTATCACACTTAAATATCCTTCATATTAGATATTTTACATAATTTTATTGTCAATAATCATGAATAATCATATTTTAGGCACATCTACAAGAATCATGTGTTGGCTAACATTTTTATAAATACATCACACACCTAGATCTATGTGTCATCTTGTGTTATGTAGTCCTTATATCAAAATATGTTTGTGCTATAGGGAATTATTTTTATCTCTCATTCTCATGTTTTATATTTTTAGATCAAATTATGGAATAACTGATTTGATGAATATTTCATAATTTATGTCTCTCACAAGATGATAGTTTTTTTTTTAAATTATAGGACAAAAAAATTGATGAATGTTTTATAATTTGATTATGTTCTTGGTGAACATGTATTATTCATGATTCTAGTATAATTCATTTAACAAGGTTATAAATTTCTTACACCCAAATACATAAAATATTTGCTATTTGGTGTAAAACATAGATTGTTCTTGCATACTATTTGAAGTTCATGATGTGATTTAAGGATTCTACCAGAAAGTAAAATTATAAAATAATTTACATCTTTGTGGTTATTATGAAATATTTTTGGCATAATACATCTATGGATTTTTTACTACCCATGATTTATGTGGAAATGTAAAAAACTAGAATACATTTTCCTTGTAGATACCAAAGGCCTAGAGAATATTCGCCTAAAAGTAAAAAAATAGAAATGAGAAGATATTTATTTTTTTTTGTCCATACTCAAAACTATAAATTTATCTTTTATCATCTTTCTAAGAACTTAGCATATGTAGCAAATACAATAAAGAAAACAAATCATGATATATTTTGGGTATATTTCAATGAGTCCAAACTTTCTAGTTGGAACATTTGATAATTATTTTTTATTCAATCATTCAAATAAAAATAATTCTAATGGAACACCACATATTATACTTATTTTGTATTGATAGTAATTTTGTATTTATGTTAATGCTTTAGGTTTAATGTGACCAATTATTTATGTTCCTTCCTTTTGTTTGTTTGAAAATAATAAAGTTTCTACAAAAGAAATAATATTCAAAGGTTATTTACAAGTGAAATAATTTGTGAATTTTAGTTATAGTTTTTCCTTTTAGCATATTTATATTTGAAAAGAAAAATTGTTTTTTACCTAAATAAATGAATTATGACTATAATAAAATCTTATTGCTAATACCATATAAATGAATTTCTTTTAAGATATTGTTAAGACTCTTAATAAGACAAAGACCATATAATAGCATTCCATGATTTAATGTAAATAAAATATATCAAAAGTGAATGAAATATTTTGGTGTCAATGCTCTTGGGCATCCATCACTAATGATAAACAAATGAATATATTCAAATAGAATGGATTATATTATGAGGTTTATAAATACACATATAGTACAAAATTATGAATTCAATAAATATCAATATGATATATAGGTAGTGGATATAAAATGATGCCAAAGCATCCAAGAAATTTATTTTTTTATTATATTAAAGTTTGTTAATGTAATGGTGATTGGAAGATATTCTATATGGTCATTCTCATAACTATCATCCTTGTGTATAAAAATATAAGAAGAATAAGAAGGACAATTTATAAAGATAAAGAGGGGAAGATGGAGAGTGAAAGTAAGGGTAGATATTTCTAGTTACTTATTTAAATGAATGGGATCCAAAGGAATGAAGGGAGAAGATATTGTAATACACAACCAACTAATATATTGGCAATGGAATTCATTTTCCCCCTAAAATATATTCTATGTATGGTGAATGCACTATGTGTTTTGAAATTACATCTTGTAGAGTGTTCAGAATCATGTGTGTTGGATTGTAGGTTTATTGATAAGACAAGAGAAAGGTTCTAGTACAAAATAATTTTTTAAACCATTGTGTGGCTTGTCATTCAAGTAGAAGTTGCACCATGTCATTCAAGTGGAAGTTGCATTGTTTAATTGGATGGCATTCAAGTGATATACCATCCAAGTGGAAATTGTGTTATCCAATTGAATGTCATTCAAGAGAGGTAAAAATACTAATATCCAAAGGTGATTATATGATTACCATTCATTTTAAGATAAAAAAATAATTCAAAAGTAAGGTCATAACACTATTAAAGAAATACCTAAGTGTTTTTTGAGTAAAAAATTATACTTTCATTTAATTAAAAAATAATATTACCATGGAAGAACATTTCCATTCAATTGAATGATATTGTTCCATTCAAGTGAATAGTATTGCTCCATTTGAGTGTGTTAATCTCACAATGACACTAAGAGGGGGGGTGAATCAGTGTGGCTCTTTAAAACTTAAAAACTTCAACTCTTAAAGCCAAAACAATGAAAGCTTAAAACCACATAAAGCAAATATAACAAGAGAGCATCACACACAACACAAGATGTACCGAGGTTCACCAATTTTGGATACTCCTCAAAAATAGACTGTTTGGACTCCCATCCAAATCCAGCCTTTGCAAAGCAACAACTTTACAATCAATTTACTAGCACCAACTGGAAGGAGCACCAACCCCTGATTTACTAGCACCACCTGGAAGGAACACCAACCCCTGATTTATCTGCATCAACAGAAAGGAGCACCAACCCTTGATTTACCAACACCAACTGGAAGGAGCACCAACCCCTGATTCTAAGCACCAACTTGGACTTCAATTCTAAAATTTGAATATTGACATATAAATGCCTTCACTTTTACAAGACCCCCGATCGGTCTATTGCTCACTCAACATTGCCCACAGTTCACATAGCACATACCTATGGCTCTGCTTACTGCACTTTGGTGGCCCTCTTACAGCCCTCTTACTGTGCTTCTTACTGCACTCTTACGGCTCTCACGGCTCTGCTTAATGCTCTCTTACAACATTCTTCTAGCCCACTTCTTGTAGCACTTTCACTCTAGTTTGAGCAGCGCTTTCGCTCTCTTTCAACCGCTCGTTTAATTCTCCACATAGACCTCCTTTTATAACAATCCTTTCGCTTTGAAAATCTAGTTATAACTCCTTTTTATTTCTTATACACCACTTGTCAATTGTAACTATTTCTTTCATATTCTCATATGCCACTTGTCAATAACTCCTTTTGTATATATAGAGTGGGCATTACATTACATGCAACGAATTGACACATATACCTTTGCCATGATTGTTTGTATTCTCCTTAGTGACTGTTCAATTTATTTTCTATGTGTTGAGTGGTGTTTTAACCCGATTGTGAAAACACACTCTCCTGTAGGATCCGAGTCCTAAATCCTCTGCTTGCAAAGAAAAAAAGATTTCTCCAAGGTTCTTATTATGCTGATTATTAATTATGTTGTTTAAAATGAAATGCTAAGAACACCTTAGGGTTTGCAAGTGGATGTTAACAAGGGGCACTGTGGTTTATTAATTTTGAACTTTCAATGGACTCAAAATGAATAAAATCTGCTTTAACCTTTAATTCTGATGGATTTTCAGTGATTTATTCAAACACAGTAATTAAACTGCTGAAAATAAAATATGGGTTTGAAAAGCAAAAACAAAAGTAAACAAAAGTAACAATAAAAATAGATTACAGTCAGAAAGTTGTCACTAATCTGATGAAACCGAAGATACTAAGGCTTTCTACATGCAACCTAACCTAATGAACCTGCACATCCACACAATCCAAATAGGCCAGGTGCGAGTCTCGAGGGTTTCGTGGTAATTCCAGAAAACAGGCATTCGCATGAAGCAACCAAGAGATCTTGCATTAACTTCACCTAAAAACCTAAGAAATCTGGAAGGGAAATATAAACATTAAATCATGCATGCAAAAGTTACTCCTTCTTTCTCATCCAATAAGATGCCAACTCTCTGTATTTGTATTTAAATGATATCTTGATTACATTCAAAAATGTTCTAGGTATGAAAGAAAATCCCAGAATAAAAAGAAGGAAATTGCCCAAGTACGGGCCCAGAATAGCACAAAGCCTTCGTCTCTGCAACTCCGTATTCGGCAATTTCCAACCCTTTCTTCGATTTGCAATTTTGGCTTTATAGCATTGTTATGGCTCTTCGATTTCCTCCGTTGCTTCATTTCCTCTTCCTGTGGGCGACCCTTCAAATTCTTGCTTTTTCTCGCTTTGATTCACGCTCAAATTTGGAAACGCCCCGAAATTCGCCTCTGCATGTAACGTCCCTGCAAGTTTGACACCTGTGCGCCACGTGTCGTGCTTTTCCTGTGCCCTGTGTAACGCTTACTACGAAAAAAATGACAAAACTGCAAGTCTGCCCGTTCATCTTCCCGACCGTGAAATCGCGACATGCTTTCCTGCCGTACGCGATTTCGGCTTTTCGTAGCGATATCGCTACCGTTCTGGCCTCGAGCTTCCTTGGCAACTTTATGTCACGATATCGCGACCATTATCATCCTCTTGCCTTCCTTCAACAAACCGTCGCGATATCGCTACCGTTTTTATCTTCCGTACGCCTTGGCAAAACTTGTCGCGATATCGCGACGTTTTTTCCCTCGGACCTTCATGCAGCTTTCTGTCGTGAAATCGCGACCATTTTCTTCGTCCGTACTGTTTGCCAAAACACGTCGTGAAATCGCGACACTTCCCTGCTTTGAGCCTGATTTTCATTTTCGTCGCGATTTCGCGACATCTTCCTTGTACCGTACAACTTTGCCAAAATGCGTCACGAAATCGCGACACCTTTCATCATCCGTACGCTTCTGCAAAACTCGTCGTGAAATCGTGACGTTTTTCCCTTTCGGACCTTCATGCAGCTTTCTGTCACGAAATCGTGACCATTTTTCTGTTTCGTACACTTCGGCAAAACACGTCGCGAAATCGTGACCATTTTTCTGTTCCGTACAGTCTGTCAAAACCCGTCGTGAAATCGCGACCATTTTTCTGTTTCGTACAGTCTGTCAAAACCCGTCGTGAAATCGTGACCATTTTTCTGTTTCGTACAGTCTGTCAAAACCCGTCGCGAAATCGTGACCATTTTTCCGTCCGTACACCTTTGCTGCAATCGGTCGTGAAATCGCGACGTCTTTCCTCATCGAGTCCTTTAGCTGTTTCCTGTCGCGATATCGCGATGTTTTTTGCTTTCGTACACCTTTCCAAAACACGTCACGAAATCGCGACACTTTTCATCACCCGTACGCTTCGGCAAAACACGTCGCGATTTCGTGACATCAATTATTTTCTTCCGAACAGCATGTCACGATTTCGCGACACCTTTTCTTTTCTCCTCAGCGACATGTCGCGATTTCGCGACACCTTTTTCTTCCTGGCCACCGACACGTCACGATTTCGCGACACCTTTTTCTTCCTGGCCACCGACACGTCACGATTTCACGACACCTTTTTCTTCCTGGCCACCGACACGTGATTTCGCGACACCTTTTTCTTCCTGGCCGCCGACACGTCGTGATTTCGTGACACCTTTTTCTTCCTCCTCAGCGACATGTCACGATTTCGTGACACCTTTTTCCTCCTGGTCACCGACACGTCGCGATTTCGCGACAGTTTTTCTGTTTCGTTGCCATTGACCGCGCTGACCGCGATTTTCCGACATGTCGCGATTTCGTGACAATTTTCGGCTTCGGTCGCGATTTCGCGACCTATCGTGATTTCTCTACTTGTCGCGATTTCGTGACCCCTTTCTACACTTGTGCATTTTCTCCTTTTTTTTTCAATTCTGGCATCTGGGTCACTGAGATCCTTCCCTGTGAGCCTGCAAAAAGGTGGGTCCCCAATTTTGGGGTGTGTTGTGGATCAACCACAACAAATGGTGACTCTGCTGTCAAATGCTCTTGAGCATTTTAGTAAGAACCCAACTTGAAACATATCACAAACTCGTAAATACATGTTAGCACATGAGCAAAATAACAAATGTCCAAAGATCAAAAGTACATGAATCATCAGAATCATCAAGTATTAGCTCAGTGTGTGCAATGTGTTTTCATTCCCTATCGTTTGAAATTGATCAACATTCCATTATCAGTTTTGCATGAATGCATATATGGGATGGTGAATGATTTGTGGTCCTAAATAAATGAGCTAGAAGATTTTGCTTTTCCTAATAAGCCTGATCATTCTTCTACTATTATGTACAAGCATTCAAGATTGCCAAACCCTCTTAGGATCCACTAGTTCATTTCCTTATTGTATCCCAAAGTTGGTTATGAGTCCCTACTATTTAGAACCCATGTGCAAGTGAATGTGAAATCAGAACTTTGGGGAATCAGACTCCCACCCAACCGAGATGAGAGTTTAACCTTATCCTTACTATTTTGATTTAGAGTTCATTACCTCACTTTAAGCAAAATAATTAAACCAATTATGGAAGAAATGGTCATGCTAGTCTAACCCTCTAGACAATTAGTGGTCTTGCTTTTTAGGCAAGACATGATGCCATGCATGGGCATATCTAACCCCACAATCCAAAACTTATCTCCATTTCTTTGGACCTTGGGGATGACTACCCATCCCTTGCAGAGGACAAGTAGTACGATCCTTACAATCCAAATAAATATGAGATGGGAAAAATTTATTTATTTATTTATTTCTTGGACTTTGGGGATGACTACCCATCCTGGTTAGGGACAAGTAGTACGATCCTTACAATCCAAACCTTAGATATAAATCATTAATTCTATTGCTTAAACCTTGGGGATGACTACCCATCCTTTGCAGAGGACAAATAGTACGATCCTTACAATCCAAGACTTACTATGAAATGAGACATAAGAGCTTTGGGGAATCTGATTCTCAACCAACCAAGATGAGAATTTATGCCCTATCCTTACTACTCCATGTGGGTCAAATCAAAGCTTTGGGGAATTGGATCCTCAACCTAAGTTTGATGAGGATTTAACCCTATCCTTACTACTATGATTTTAAGCTTTAAGCTTTATGGAAGTGGTTAAAACCACTGTTTTAAGGATCATGTTGCATAATAGGATAGACATGAAAACCACTTTCGCTCAACCTTTTCTTCCAAGCTAGGTTTTGATCATTTTACTCAAGATCCTTTTTAATTCATGAGACGTGCTTGGTTCTAGATATCTCAAGACTCAGTTTCCAACCTTAGGAGCTACTTACATATATGTTATAACACAACCCTAAGAGGATTTGACATACTTTCATGGCTTGTACATAAGATGCATATGCAACTAAAATGAAATGTATGTGAGGTGAGATGGAATATGAATGCATTACTTCTTGAATTGTGAATGAAATGATTTGTCATGCAAAACTGATTCTTTCATATATCACAAAGTCAAACAATATAACTTAAAAAGTTTTATGCTATTTGTGGAGCTTTTACAAGACAATTCCAATATTTCATATTCTCCTAATCCTTAAGCATAAGTTGACATCTCAATTTTCTATTATTATTATTATTTTTTTTTTTTTTTTTTTTAAATTAACACACATGTCAATTGAAATCAAATCCATAATCAAAATCCTAACTAAACTAACAATCCTAAACAATAAAAACAAAATCTGAAAATCCTTCACCAACACCAACAGAATAATATCAAAGTCTCACAACCTAAGGGCTAAAATAATGCTTTAGAATCTGCCCATTAACCGGTAGCATGAAATCTTTCCCTTCTAAGGTTTTTAGCCTGAAGGTGTTCTTCCCAAGTATTTCTGAAATCTGATATGGGCCTAACCGAGAGACAATCAAACTTTTGATGGTTTCCTTTTTCCTCATGTCTTTTGTCCCATAGTAACACCAAATCTGAAATTCTGAATGATTTAACTTTGGCCCTTCTATCAAACCATCTCTTGATGACTTCCTGGTGTTTGTTCATGTGATTCATGGCTTCTTCTCTCTTTTCATCCAGGTGCAATAACCGGCTCAATCTAGCTTCAACTTGATCATCTGTCCCCATGTACTCTTGTATGAAATGTAAGGTCTGCAGACTCCAAATTTTTTGGAAATATCGGGTCTTGCCCATAGACCAAATGATAAGGAGTATTTCCTATAGCTTCTTTCACTCTGGTCCTATCTGTCCACAGGGCAAACTTTAATTGACTATGCCAGTCCCGAGGATTCTTTTCCAGCAAATTTTTAATAGTATTCAACAAATTCTTATTTGAAGACTCGGCCAACCCATTTCCTTGAGGATAGTAATTGGATGCAAACTTTAAGCTCACTTTATTATCATATGCCCATTCTGCAAATTGTGTGGAAATGAAAGCTTTACCATTGTCACTGACAATAGAATCGGGCATTCCATATCTTGTGATAATTTGATCCTCAAGGAATTTAATCACAACGTCTGTGGTGGCGTGTTTAGTGGGAATCGCTTCTGTCCACCTTGTACAGTAATCTGTAGCTGTCAAAATAAATTTGTGAGAGTCAGAAGAATTTGGGTTAATAACCCCGATAAAATCCAGTCCCCACTATGCAAACGGTCTCATTTCAACTACAGGCTGCAACGGCATGGCTGCATTTCTTTCTCTATTTGCAGCCACTTGGCAGATGTGACAAGATCGCACATGAGCATGCGCATCTTTGAATATATGAGGCCAGTAATATCCTGCTCGCAGGATTTGGTGTGCTGTAGGATTGGCTGCACCATGACCAGTTCCGTGCTTACCATGAAATTCTTGCAACACCCTGGCGGCTTCGTCTTTGCTCAAGCATCTCAGGTAGATACCTTCATGATTTTTCCTGTAAAGTACACCAAAATTTATCAGATAGTTAATAGATTTAAGCCTTAGAGCTCTCCTTTGTGTTGAATTCAAATTAGACGGGCACTTACCAGTCAATAAAAATTGCACAATATCAACATACCAGTCCTCCTTAGCCATGTATTCTGTATTTGAGCTTTGACCTATTATTTGCGGATCATTTTCTGCGATCGCCTTTGCCAGTCCTTGTCCTCGAACTAGTTTCATTGGTTGGATTTCGAGATCAAATTCTTGGATGGTTGCAATCCACTTTCCTCTCTTTTCACCTAGTTCATTCTGCAAAAACATGGTCTTGACAGCAAAATCGGGTACAATGGCAATAATTCTGCTGTGTACGATGTAATGCCTAAATTTTTTCATAGTTTTAAAAAGTGCGTACATTTTCTTATCAAGGATTGAATACCTTAATTGGGCATCTTTTAGGGGGGCACTTAAAAATGCAATGGGATTTTCGGCATTATCTTCGCCTTTTTGGGTTAATACACTCGCCAAGGAGTGCTCCGATGCAAAAGCATAAATGTAAAAAGGCTTGGAATAGTCTGGGCTTATCAAGACCGGGGCTTTGGAAATGGCGTCTTTTATATTCCGGAAAGCCACTCTACTTTCCTCGTTCCATCTTACGTCCACATCTTTCTTGAGCATCTGGTTTAGAGGTTTAGCTATCTCAGCAAAGCTAGAAATGAACTTCCTCACAAAATTGACTTGCCCAAAGAAAGACCTTAATTCTTTTTTACTGCTCGGGAGAGGTAGGTCTTGGATAGCTTGTATCCTTTTTGGGTCGATGGATATTCCCTCATTTGAAATAATGTGACCTAGCAGTTTCCCTTCTGTCACTCCAAAAATGCATTTCTTGGGATTTAATGAAATTCCATGTTCCCTGCACCTTTGAAGCACCTTCTTTAAGTCTTTAACATGATCCTCTTTTTTTTTGAGAAAACTTGGATATCATCCACATACACGATGATGCATTTGCCTATTAGTCCTTTGAATGAGTAATCCATGGCGCGTTGAAAAGTTGCACCAGACATTTAATAGTCCGAATGGCATTCTCTTATATGCAAATGTCCCCCACTTGGTAGTGAAGGTCTGTTTTCATCCTGTCATCCGGATGTATAAGAACATGGTTGTACCCGAATATCCATCGAGAAAGGACATCATTTCTGATCCATTTACCATTTGCAAGATTTCATCGATTGATGGCAATGGATAATTATCTTTTCGGGAGGCTTTATTAAGATTTCGAAAATCTATGCACGACCTAATCTCTCCACTCTTTTTTCTCTCTGGAACGAGGTTAGCCACCCAGGTTGAGTGCCTAACGGGAAAAATGATTTTTGCCTCTAACAGTATTTTAACCTCCTTTTCGATCAAAGGCTCCAATAGCGGGTTAACAACTCGTTGTCTTTGCCTAAAAGGCTTGGAGTCTGGCTTCAAAGGTATGGTATGCGTGATAATGTTCTGATTGTAAGTCTTTAGCTCATTGTAGTTCCAAGCAATACAATCTATGTAATGCTTCAAAGTCTGCATTATATTGCTCCTTTCTTCCTCTGTACATGCCTTTGCTATGTACACCTCCTTTGGATTGTCTGCACTTCCCAGATTAATTGAATCGCATGCATCTTTGGGGAGCGGGACTCTTTTTCTTTTCTTGTTCTTGCATTCCATGTCGAACATTTTTTCTAATGAAACCACGTCTTTAGGAATTTTGTTGGATTGATACGTAGTTTCACTTTCTTTTGTTTCATCCTGCCACCTTTGTTCCTCATCGATCACTTGATTTTCAAAAATACCCGAGTTTGTGACAAACTTGAAGATGTGCCTGTCACACTCAAAAACCTGGAAATTCTTCACATTATCGGGTATTGATGGACAAGGAACCAACTCAATGGAAAACTTTTTACATCTTTTTATATCCACCGGGTTTAACATGCCCGCGGCGACTGCAAGAGAGTCTGCTATTTGATTCCCTCTCCTAGAAATAAGGGCTATGTTGAATGCATCAAACTCCTCCATGAGATCCATAACCCTAGTCCTATAAAGGCTCAGTCTTTTATCGCGGCATGTATACTGTCCTTTGATTTGCTTGACAACCAACTCAGAATCACCCAAAACCTTCAAGCATTTAACATGTTTGCTCAATGCTAGACGTAAACCGTAGATCAATGCTTCGTATTCTACCACATTGTTTGTGCAAGGAAATTGCAGTCTGTAGGCAGCCAATAATGGTTTACCTCCTGGACCAATGAGCTCGACTCCAGCTCCTGCTCCCTGTCTAGATTTTGATCCATCAAACTTGAGCAACCATGTGTGATCCTTTTCCTCAGAAGAACTACCATGACACACTTCTTCTTTAAGTTCATCAGCAGCTTTCTCAACATCAAGAGCATAGACCCCTAGGTCTGGCTCAGAAAACTAGACCTCATTCGGCTTGTTAAAATCTGTTATAATCTCCTTAAGCCTCGGTTCGTTTTCCACTCTGATTTGGTTAGCAATGCCCTTCCATGGCAGCCACATATGTGAGCAGTCTGTTGCAAAATAGCCATTCAGCATTTTCATCCAATCTCTCACAAGTAACATTCCATACCTACTTGGGATGTTAACCACCAAAATGTCTACAACCTGCTGGACCCTGGGTTCAGAATTTAATTGAATCTTGACATCATATAAGGTCCCTACTACATTTACCTCGAAACGGTCCAATTGCAAGACCGTGCATTTGGATGAAACCGGTTGTAGACCCAGCATTTGACATATCTCCGTAGGCATGAGGTTGCTAGTGGCTCCTGTGTCTACCAAACAGTTATGCAAGTTCTTACCCACAATTCTCAGAGTTAATAAGAATGGCGGGACATCCCTTCTTTCCTTTCGCAAAATCAGGTGGGATTCAGCTCTTTTTCCTTCTACATCGGATCAGGTGAGTTCAAAGCTCTTATCAACGCCTCCTTTTGACCGGGCAATTTAGTCGTGTCTGGGAATGAAAGGCTAGATTTGGACTTCTTCATATCCTCCACTACGTCATAATTTGGTTTTTCGAATTTGACCGTCTTCTGGACGTCATTAGACATTTCTCTTCTGAGTGGAGGGGGAGGGTTGTTACTTGCCTTTGTATCTGGAGGAAGAATAGAGCTGTTTGGAGGTGTTGATGAGGTTTTAGGGGCTTTAGACTTACTCCTCAAATGGTACCCATGAGTCCCCTTTCTAAAATATCGAAAAGCTTGCACCTCCTGCTCCAAAACTTCATCTTCTTCCTCCTCGCTCTCACCCTCTTGGTGATATACTGTTTCCATCACCATAATATTTTCATCTTGCTGATACGATGGATCCTCATTTGATACCAGTTCCAAATCGTCCACTTATGCCTGAAGACAGTGAGTGTATCTAGCTATCTGAGGACAATTCCTTTCATTGTGTTCTTTTGTGTTATGTAACCTGCACCCTCTTTCCCATGCAAAATCTGAAATATTCAAAAGAGAATTGGATTGGCTGGGCCTGCAGAAGCATCTAATTGATTAGCAATGGGAGCAAGAACTCCCCCATTGTTTGGCTTAGTGTTCTAGTGCCTCCCTCTATTGTTAAAATTCTGACTCGGGTGAGGGGCATGGGACTCATGCTTCTGTTGTTGAACTCTGTCATTACTTAGTTTATGCACTAGTTTCTTGAGCTCTTCGACTTTCGAAAAGACATCCTTCGGTGGAACCACATTGTTATTAACCCCCATTGGATTTGCATAATTGATGGGGTCTTGATTCCACATTTGGGTGGGGTTCTGAGGAATTGGATTCCCAAATGGATTGATACCTTGAATTGGGATTGGATTCGGAACAGGGAACTATGGCTTGAGGATTGACTTGACTAGTTTCCTGCGTAGTTGATTGACTATTCTGCAAAAATGCAAGAACAGGTGGAATGGCTGCGATTGGTTGGATTGGAATGGGTGCATATGCGGGTGCTGATGGATACGGCTGCGGATATGGGAATGCGTTCATACTTGGCATTTGTGGTGCCATGAGCTGATTTTCCTGGGGAACTTGACCATATGGAGCGCCCTGTCCCAACATAGGCATTTGGGTAAACCCGTAGCCTTGCGGTGTCAACTGCTGCTCAATAGTCATGGCTTCATTATAGGCCAAAGCAAGCGTGGTGACCTGAGGATTACGCCTTGCAAACATGGTTGTCATGGGGTCTAATGCCCCAAAATATATCTGCAAAGCTACTGCAGGATCGATGGCAAAATGTCTAATTGCTCTGTTATAGTTCTTTTGGAATCTCTGATTAAACATTCGGATTGGTTCCCCTTGGCCCCGTTTGCATGTAATAAATTGATTGTAAATAGTTGCGGGATCTAAGGGAGACCTAAATTGATTGACAAATGCATTTTCCATTTGTGTCCAAGAGGTGATTGAACCAGTTGGCAAGCATATATACCATTCATATGCTATTGGATCCAAGCTCATGGGGAAAAGTCTGCAGGCTACATCTTCATGCTGAACTTGCAGTCTAATTAAAACATCCCTATAGGATTGGATATGTTCTTCTCACTGTTCTTAAGCCATCTGGCTTGTATTTAGGCAAAAATATTTCAATGTTCTTGGGGATTTCAAGGATATCCCCAGCAATATTCAAAGGAGTATTGTTAGCTCCATACCAAGGAGCTACTGGAGCTTGAGCCATTTGACTCAGAATCGATGTAGACAGACCTACAATAGCAAAAGAAATGTTACAAACTATAGGCACACTAGGGGCAACAGATACTACTGGCGTAGGTCCACTTGACGTTCCTGGAGAAAACAGGCCTTTTGCTACTGGAGTGCTTACGACTTGCTTGACTTTACCCTTGGGAGTACCAGTAAGGTCATGAAAAATGGTTTCTCCGGTTGTTTGAGACCTGGTCGCAATACGGCGTGGTGGGTCCAGCCTGCTGAGGAAACCCTCGGCTAGTTTGAAGAAAACCTGCAACAAACAAAAAAAAAATAGTGTTGCAGTTTAGCCGTAAATTATTTCAGGATTAAATTAAAACAAAATATTCAGATATAAAAATTAAAATAAATAAACCGATGGCCCTCCTTCTAGCGCCAATCTGTTGAGTGGTGTTTTAACCCGATTGTGAAAACACACTCTCCTGTAGGATCCGAGTCCTAAATCCTCTGCTTGCAAAGAAAAAACGATTTCTCCAAGGTTCTTATTATGCTGATTATTAATTATGCTGTTTAAAATGAAATGCTAAAAACACCTTAGGGTTTGCAAGTGGATGTTAACAAGGGGCACTGTGGTTTATTAATTTTGAACTTTCAATGGACTCAAAATGAATAAAATCTACTTTAACCTTTAATTCTGATGGATTTTCAGTGATTTATTCAAACACAGTAATTAAACTGCTGAAAATAAAATATGGGTTTGAAAAGCAAAAACAAAAGTAAACAAAAGTAACAATAAAAATAGATTACAGTCAGAAAGCTGTCACTAATCTGATGAAACCGAAGATACTGAGGCTTTCTACATGCAACCTAACCTAATGAACCTGCACTTCCACACAATCCAAATAGGCCAGGTGCGATTCTCGAGGGTTTCTGTGGTAATTCCAGAAAACAGGCATTCGCATGAAGCAACCAAGAGATCTTGCATTAACTTCACCTAAAAACCTAAGAAATCTGGAAGGGAAATATAAACATTAAATCATGCATGCAAAAGTTACTCCTTCTTTCTCATCCAATAAGATGCCAACTCTCTGTATTTGTATTTAAATGATATCTCGATTACATTCAAAAATGTTCCAGGTATGAAAGAAAATCCTAGAATAAAAAGAAGGAAATTGCCCAAGTACGGGCCCAGAATAGCACAAAGCCTTCGTCTCTGCAACTCCGTATTCGGCAATTTCCAACCCTTTCTTCGATTTGCAATTCTGGCTTTATAGCATTGTTATGGCTCTTCGATTTCCTCCGTTGCTTCATTTCCTCTTCCTGTGGGCGACCCTTCAAATTCTTTCTTTTTTTCGCTTTGATTCACAAAATCGTGACACCTTTTTCTCTATCCTATTTCTCTTCGCTTTGGACCACGAAAATGAAACATGTCACGAAATCACGACACCTTTTTCTCTCTCCTCTTTCTCTTCGCTTTGGACCACAAAAATGAAACATGTCACAAAATTGCGACATCTTTTTCTCTCTCCTCTTTCTCTTCGCTTTGGACCGTGAAAATGAAACATGTCATGAAATTGTGACATCTTTTTCTCTCTCCTATTTCTCTTCACTTTGGACCGCAAAAATGAAACATGTCGCGAAATCGTGACACCTTTTTCTCTCTCCTCTTTCTCTTCGCTTTGGACCGCAAAAATGAAACATGTCGCAAAATCGCGACACCTTTTTCTTTCGTACAATTTCTCTTGCAATATGTCATGAAATCATGACACTTTTTCTACTTGTCTTTTTCTCTTCCAACATGTCACGAAATCATGACAGTTTTTCTTGCTTGCGCCTTCTCCCCGAACATGTCACGAAATCGCGACAATTTTTCTTGCTTGCGCTTTCTCTCCGATCATGTCATGAAATCATGATAGTTTTTCTAGCTTGCGCTTTCTCTCCGAACATGTCGCGATATCATGATAGTTTTGCTTTCTGGTTCTTTCTCTCCAAACATGTTGTGATATTGCGACAGTTTTTCTTTCTTGCTCTTTCTCTCCAAACATGTCGCGATATCACGACAGTTTTGTTTTCTTGCGCTTTCTCTCCGAACATGTCATGATATCACGACAGTTTTTCTTTCTTCTCAACATGTTGCGATATTGTGACAATTTTTCTTTCTTGCCAACATGTCACGATATCGCGACAGTTTTCTTTCTTCTCAACATGTGATATCGCGACAGTTTTTTGCCTTATGATTTTCTTTTGATTTTTCTCAAATGGGCCACTTCTATATTTTGGAAAATCACTGTACATACTCTGAAGAACTTCTTAACTCCTATATACTTCATCAACTGATCTCTGAAGAACTTCTTAACTTCTGTATACTTCATCAACTTTTGCTGCACCTTGCTCAGAAAATACTCTGAAGAACATCTTAACTCTTGTCCACATCATCAACTAGAACCTCTTAACTCCTTTCCACTTCATCAACTAATCTGTCTGACTATGTCGACAACAATGACAATACTTTTGTTGCACCTTGCTCAACAATCTCCCCCTTTGGAATTGTTGGCAACACTCATGCAATCTCCTGTAATTCTTCTCCCCCTTTGACAATAATACCAAATGGCTATTGCAGACTCCCCCTGAGTCCATGCACAACATTCTCAGGCACACCTTATGACAGTTAGCAAAAATTACAAATATGAGCACAAATATAATCAAATATATAAATGCTCCCCCTGAGAATGTGGTCTCGATAGCTAGTCAGTACTTGGGAAGCATGACCACTCCCAATTTATTGCGAAGGTATCCGCTACTGACTGGTGGACCTCTCTTCAATTGTTATATTATAGAAGATTCTGTCACTTTGTTGCACTGACTGGTGGACCTCTCTCCACTTGAAGAATCCTCACTCAGATCTATCTTCAACTGTGTTGGCTGTTGGATCTCTATCCATTGAGACTTTGTCCTCTGTACTTTGTCATAGGCTCACTAAGAACCTGCTCTAGCAAGCTCACCAAGAACTTACCCAGATATTATAGAATCATAAAAAGAATTGTTAGAGACTCAATATGTTCTATACTTAATGCTCAATCAATATATCAACTAGATCTCATAGAAGCATAAGGAGAATTGTTAGAGACTCAATATGTTCTATACTCAAATCTCAATCTCAACTCAACTCAACCAATCACCTCAATGAACATCCCTTTATTACAGACCCTAGTCGAAGCATGTATCAACCAACTCTGTGTAAGCATCAAACACTTTACCACAACTATTTCCCAAAGGCCTTCTCAAAGGCTCAATCGATCATGCTCAAGTAGTACTCAAAATGAACTCAACAATGAATGGCAATCTCAAATCAAATCCACTTCATCAACTTTATCATCGACACTCTCCAAAATTTTCTTTGGCCTCTTGACTGCCACCTCCTCCGTGACTAATGACTTTGCCTCACATCCATTGTGCAGCTCAATGTCTCTGGTCTCTAATGGCTACCATGGATGTTTTTTATCGCTTGCGTAGGTATTGACAGTGGATCGTTACATATAGCATTGGAACCTCAATCTACGTACATTCATCAACTCTTGGTATTTAGCTTCTTGCTAGGACATATGTCAGGGCTACTCAATGTCTTAGATGAACATTCTTCACGCGATTCCAAGGAGCATTTCTCCTCGCTGCGATCAAGGGATTGCTCAGGCAATATCTCGCATTTCTCAAATAATGCAAGAATTTCTTAGTTGCATAGGCATCTTTTCCTCCTTGATGCTTCACCACCTAGGCGCTATTCTCTCAACGTCTCTGCCTTGCATGTGCCACTTGGCACTCTTGACCAACTAGGTGCTAGTGCCACTGATTGATTTGACTCTGGCATCTCTTTGATAATGGCTACTTCTTTAGAGAAAATTAATGCTCTCTTATACCAAATGATGTGTTGTATTTTTGGTTAAGAACCACACGCCTTCCCACTCAGAACACGGATTCTATTTTATTTGTAGATTGGGAATGTTACAAGCTTCAAAACCAGCACCTGCCATCTTATGCTTCCATGATACGTCGACCTGTGCTGCATGTTCTATCCCAGATAATGCCTATCAACTACTGCATCAAAAACCTAGTTGTTCACCATGTTGTTTTGCTGAAGCACATCAGTTTGATACTATCTCCACAAACATCTATATGAACTAAAACACATTTTGACAACTATTCGACAACTCCTCGACTACTTTCCTTTCATCCTTAGACAACCACACAAATACATAGGAGCATTAATATAAAATTTTAACATTGCTCCCCCTGAGGATGTGTTGCTTGGAGCTGCTTAGTGCAATAGAGGAGTAATCTCCTTCAGTCCAAGGAGACACGATTTCCTCTCTTCTTTCTTTCTCCAGTCTTTCTTGAACTTAGGTTGAAGGTTTTCAACTACATCCCTATTTTGAACCTTTTCGTGAACTTGAACATTTCTCTTGGGTGGTTGTCTCTTGTACATCCTTGATGGATGATTATTTTCCTTTCTTTGATGCATATGATTTCTTCCCTGTCTGTGTTGCATTCTTTGCTTCTGATGAAATCTACTTTGATGCATATGATTTCTTCCCTGTCTATGTTGCATTCTTTGCATCTGATGAAATCTATTGTCTTGCCATAGATTAGATACAAAATTTCTTGGACAAGACCTTGCTATGTGCCCATGACCATTACATTTAAAACATTGCACATGGTGTTCAATAGATGTATTTCTACCAAAGATAACTCTTTGATCTATTATTCAATCCACAATACATTGCCTTGTGACCATAATGGTTGCATCTAAAACAATAGCCATTAAAAGCATTATTATGAATAGAGTGAGAGTGATAGAACCTTTTTTGTTGTGGTTGCTTTGTTGTAGATCTCCTTTGAAATTTTCTTCCTTTTGAAGTTTCAGCTTCAAACTGTTCTTGCTTTGATCCTTCAGCAATGGACTTCTTCTCTACAGATTTAGAAGATGAAGGTTGTTAAGCTTCATATCCAAGACCAAGCTTACACATGGGGCTTCGTTGATGACTTATCATTTTATCTAGCAAATTTGTGCTCTTCTCAAATTTGAGATTTGTATTGGCCTCTTCTAGTTGTTTCTTCAATAAATCAATCTCCTCTTCTTGTTTGTAGCAAAAAATCTCTTTATCATCCAAGTGTGACTTTAAGGCTTCTTTTATTTTCTTGGCTTTATGAATTTGTAAGAAGAGATCTTCAATCTTATCCCCATATTATTTCAACTTCTTGGATAGTCTTTTGTTTTGTTTCCTTTCTATATTCAACTCTTCAAGTGCAGCGATCAACTCACCTTCTAGATATACTTCACCCTCAAGGTTTTCATCACATACTTCAGAATTCACTTTTTCTATCTTTTTTAGTTCAATATTCTCTTCCACAGGAACTGAAACTAACTGAGATGCCTTATTTGAGGAGGATCTATTCTTCTTACCCATTGCGTACTAATCCAAGATCAACCCTATCTGATTTAGCCTGATAAGGGAAAATGGCTCTGATACCAATTGTTAATCTCACAATGACACTAAGATGGGGGTGAATCAGTGTGGCTCTTTAAAACTTAAAAACTTCAACTCTTAAAGCCAAAAAAATGAAAGCTTAAAACCATATAAAGAAAATATAACAAGAGAGCATCACACACAACACAAGATGTACCAAGGTTCACCAGTTTTAACTACTCAAAAATAAACTGTTTGGACTCCCATCCAAATCCATATTTTGCAAAGCAACAACTTTACAATCAATTTACCAGCACCAACTGGAAGGAGCACCAACCCCTGATTTACCAGCACCAACTAGAAGGAGCACCAACCCCTGACTTATCTTCACCAATAGAAAGGAGCACCAACCCTTGATTTACCAGCACCAACTAGAAGGAGCACCAACCCTTGATTCCAAGCACCAACTTGGACTTCAATTCTAAAATTTGAATATTGACATATAAATGCCTTCACTTTTACCCCTAACTGGTCTATTGCTCACTCAACATTGCCCATAGTTCACATAGCACATATCTATGGCTTTGCTTAATGCACTTTGGTGACCCTCTTATAGCCCTCTTACTACACTTCATACTGCACTCTTACGGCTCTCATGGCTCTTCTTAATGCTCTCTTACAGCATTCTTTTAGCCCACTTCTTGCAAAACTTTCACTATAGTTTGAGCAGCGCTTTCATTCTCTTTCAACCGCTCATTTAATTCTCCACACAGACCTCATTTTATAACAATCCTTTCACTTTGAAACTCCAGTTATAACTCCTTTTTATTTCTCATACGCCACTTGTCAATTGTAACTGTTTCTTTCATATTCTCATCTACCACTTGTCAATAACTCCTTTTGTATATATAGAGTGGGCATTACGTTACATGCAACGAATTGACACATATACCTTTGCCATGACTATTCGTATTCTCCTTAGTGACTGTTCGCTTTATTTTCTGTGCATGCATGTGTTTTCACTGTCACTGCACCTGTAACTGACGTACTGACTTTAGTTAACTCTTCTTATTTTATCTACATGAATTTCTTCTACAACTGCACCTATAACTGTCGTATAACTCCAGTTAAGCCTTCTTATTTTAGTTGCATGTTTTTCTTTTACAACTGCACCTGTAACTGTCGTATGACTCCAGTTAACTATCACATATCTTATTTTGGTTGGGTTCTCTTCTTTGCTCGCACCAAAGTGACCTATCGCAAAATCGTGACACTTCTGCCTCTTTGTCCTCTTCTCGGCTTTGCACCCGCGAAAACACATGTCGTGATATCGTGACACTTTCACCTCCATACTCTTCTTCTTTACTTTTGTCGCGATATCGTGACACTTTTGCCTCTTTGTCCTCTTCTCGGCTTTGCACCTGCAAAAACACATGTCATGATATCATGACACTTTCGCCTCCGTACTCTTCTTCTTTACTTTTGTCGCGATATCGCGACACTTCTGCCTTCTTAATTTCTCTCTCCTCCTTAAGTCACAAAAATGCGACATGTCGCGATATCGCGACACTTTCTCTCCTTTGCTCTTTCTCTTGCCTTCGGTTTGTGAAAACCTGACATGTTGCGATATGGCGACACTTTTTCTCCTTTGCTCTTTCTTTTGCCTTCGATTCGTGAAAACCCGACATGTTGCGATATCACGACACTTTTTCTCTTAAACTCTCTCTCTTGGCTTCGAGTCTCGAAAACCCGACATGTCGCGATATTGCGACACTTTTTCTCTCAAACTCTCTCTCTTGCCTTCAAGTCACAAAAACCCAACATGTCGTGATATCGCGACACTTTTTCTCTTTGACTCTCCCTCTTGCCTTTGAGTCGCAAAAACCTGACATGTCACGATATCGCGACACTTTTTCTCCTGGACTCTCTCTCTTGCATTTGGGTTGCGAAAACCCGACATGTCGCGAAATCGTGACACTTTTTCTTTCGGACTCTTTCTCCTACAACATGTCATGAAATTGTGACACTTTTTCTCTCGGACTCTCTCTCCTGCAACATGTTGCGAAATCGTGACACTTTTTCTTTCGGACTCTCTTCCCTGCAACATGTCGCGAAATCGTGAGACTTTTTCATCCATACAATCTTCCTTGCAATATGTCATGAAATCGTGACACTTTTTCATCCGTACAACCTTCCTTGCAATATGTCATGAAATCGTGACACTTTTTTGTCCGTATAATCTCTCTTCGCTTTGGACCGCGAAAATGAAACATGTCATCAAATCACGACACCTTTTTCTCTCTCCTCTTTCTCTTCGCTTTGGACTGCGAAAATGAAACATGTCACGAAATCGCGACACCTTTTTCTCTCTCCTCTTTCTCTTCGCTTTGGACCACGAAAATGAAACATGTCGCAAAATTGTGACATATTTTTCTCTCTCCTCTTTCTCTTCGCTTTGGACCACAAAAATGAAACATGTCACGAAATCGCAACACCTTTTTCTCTCTCCTCTTTCTCTTCGCTTTGGACCGCGAAAATGAAACATGTTGCAAAATCATGACACTTTTTCTACTTGTCTTTTTCTCTTCCAACATGTCATGAAATCATGATAGTTTTTCTTGCTTGCGCCTTCTCCCCGAACATGTCACAAAATCGTGACAGTTTTGCTTGCTTGTGCTTTCTCTCCGAACATGTCACAAAATCGTGACAGTTTTGCTAGCTTGCGCTTTCTCTCCGAACATGTCGTGATATCACGATAGTTTTGCTTTCTGGCTCTTTCTCTCCAAACATGTCGCGATATCGTGACAGTTTTTCTTTCTTGCTCTTTCTCTCCAAACATGTCGCGATATCGCGACAGTTTTGCTTTCTTGCGCTTTCTCTCCAAAAATGTCATGATATCGCGACAGTTTTTCTTTCTTCTCAACATGTCGCGATATTGCGACAGTTTTTCTTTCTTGCCAACATGTCGCGATATCGTGACAGTTTTCTTTCTTCTCAACATGTCACGATATCACGACAGTTTTCTGCCTTGTGATTTTCTTTTGATTTTTTCTCAAATGGGCCACTTCTATCTTTTGGAAAATCACTGTACATACTCTGAAGAACTTCTTAACTCTTGTATACTTCATCAACTGATCTCTGAAGAACTTCTTAACTCCTATATACTTCATCAACTTTTGTTGCACCTTGCTCAACAAATACTCTGA
Organism: Wollemia nobilis; assembly: GCA_028583015.1. Lineage (NCBI taxonomy): Eukaryota > Viridiplantae > Streptophyta > Pinopsida > Araucariales > Araucariaceae > Wollemia > Wollemia nobilis. Next base: position 11,262,330 of record JAQPPZ010016436.1, on the reverse strand, counting down.
AGAACCTCTTAACTCCTGTCCACATCATCAACTGGAACCTCTTAACTCTTGTCCACTTCATCAACTGATATGTCTAACTGTGTTGACAATAATGACAATACTTTTGCTACACCTTGCTCAACAGAGTGATTGAGATAATTTTAGAAATTATGTTCCTTGAGACTATAGGTTTTCAATTGACCCTTCTGCATCATAAAATCCCATACATTTTCTATATAAGTTGTATTAAATGGCCACATAGCCCAATATTAAATGTTCATACTCTAGGAATTCTAGATTACATATTTCAATATCCAAATATAGTCATAGCTTAGGAAGTGAAGACTAATATTATGCATAATTCTTTTACTACATTGTTCCTTAGTTCATTATAGTTTAGATCTTATTCAAAGATCAAACCTAGGTTTTTTCTCGATAAACACATCAAACCTTCCATATTGCACTTGGAATCAGTTCTTATACCACTCTTAGTGAACCCTTCTATCTCCTAATCCCTCAAGTGTAGAGAACAATGGTATCACTATTACCTTGGCTCCTAACAGATCTATCAAGAATCATTTGCAAGGGTTATTTTCCCCCTCTACATCTTTGGTGAACATGATGTGAAACACATCCGTAATGGCTATTGATTCAATAATGTTACATTCCTTCTAAAACTCAAGGAGGAACCCCAACCTTGGGGGAATAAATATCATCAATACCTAGTAAAATATGTAAAATTTCAATGTGTTTATAATGATACCATTTTTGCACTACCCCTCCACCTAAACCTGCTACCCATTTTAGTGTTCACCATTTATCACCTGCATGTATCTACAACTTTATTTGACATATGTATTAGGCCATAAATGCATAAAAAAGGCGCTAAAATGTAGACACAAAAATTGACCCATCCAAACGAGTCATTTTTCCCTTAGATTCCTTTAAAGAAACTCAAAATTGCTAAGTGTAAATTTTGAGCTCCCTTCCTCTCCCTTTAGTTTTACCTTTTTCCTAGCCTCGTCAAATTCATAGTCATTAAATACGAGGTATGAATTCAACATTTTTGGGTTTTAACTCTCAAAACCCTAGTTTTGAGCCAACTTCTACAACACCGATGCTTAACCAAGTTTGTATTTTATTTTTTTGTCTTCCAAAACTCCTATAAATTGAAGGGTTGGACTCCCTTTTGAAAAAAGGACAATATTTTTCAATGAATGCTCTCAATATTTTTGTAATGCTCAATTTTTACTTTACTTTTGTGCTTCTTATGATCATTGATATAACTACTTTCAATGAGAAAGTGGATGAACCTTGAAAATAGATCATGTACAAGAATTTCTTCTAGAGAAGGAGGATAGGTCTACCATTTTGGTTTTTGTCTTCACTCTTTCATTGCTATCTTGCTTCCTCCATAGGCTAATCAATTTTTCTTGCATCATTAGTTTTTTAGATCATTGATTTTCTATTTTCATCATATTTTTTGCATTCATAGTAATAGTTTAAAGATATATTATGAATTCATGACCCATTCATATGGGGTATAAATTTAGTGAAACCCTAAGTTTCATAGCCCTTTCTTTTTTTTTTTGAATTTGTAATTACCCATTACAAGGCATGAATTCATATGTAAGCATTTGGGGGTAAGTTTTCTATGCCTCAAACCCTTATTTTCTCTCATGCATGTTTGTTGTTCCATTAACACCTCTTCTATTGGATTTTTTGCTACATTTTGCTTGCTTATTTTCAAAGGTCAAAAATTGCTTTTCATTTTGTATATTCATCTAAAAGGACCAAAGAGGTTGGTTGTTATACCTTCAAGCTCAGTCTCATAGTAGCCTAAGTAGACCCTCAAACACTGATCGTCATTTTTCCAAGCTTCTATCATTATTTTGTAGGTCTACTCAAAATTGTGATTGCAAATTATAGAGTGTGAATTTGGCTAAGATCAACCACAAAAATCATTTGTGGGGGTTATTTTCTCCCTCTACACCTAAACCATAACCAAAATTTCTTGCTTTTATCATTTATCTCAGATTAAGGTATTCAGTCTAATAACTATGAAGTGGTTCATATGTTGCAAAACTTATAGACATCAAGTACCAGTTACTTTCCCTTATAAATTAAAATTTGACATAGCTACCCCTAACAAAAGCGGTTAGACCAAGATATAGCCCCAAAAATGGCAATATTATGTAACATATGAGTATACATCCCTTTAAATTTACTTTAGAAGCATGTAGGTCATTAAAGGTTAGCTAAGGATAATTTATTGATTTATTTTGGAATACTGTAGATAAGAAAGGTATTTCATATACTAAAAACATATGGAAAATTTGAAAAGATTTATAGTATTTTATTCAATTTACACAATGATGTGTGTAGATAGTCTAATTTTATTACAAGCATTTGCTCCTATTAAATAAATCCACCTTGAAACTGAGCAATAAATGATGATGGTTCATGTGGTTTAATTCATGTTTTTAATCATTATCAAAGTTTATGTGGTTTAATTATTTTATAACAATATTTATTTAATTTTTTGATGAAGTGTAGTTCCTTCCTCTTAGAATAAATTTATAGTAATTAATTTTCATTGAACATCAAGTTATTTTTCTTTTTAATTTCACGATAAAAAAAGTTTGTTTCCATCGCAAAGGATTTGGTTACTAATTTATTTTCTTTAAACGTAAATTAAATTTTCAATAATATTTTTTGTTACAGTAGAATTAGATTCTAGTTTAGTTTCTCTCAATACAATATATATTTTATGTATATCAATTGCAAGAAGTATTTTAATTTCTCTTTCAATGGATTTTAAATCTTGTAATCCAATTCCAATAAGCATTTTGGTTTCTCTTCTATGATATTCACCTATGGATTGATACAAAGATATGAGACCCAATATCTAGGTGAAGAAAGCAAGTTACATAAGCAAAATGATAAGCTTATTCTAGTTAAGAAGGAAAACACAAATATGCATAATAATGATAATATTCCACGTGTATATAATTAAAACTAAAAATTATATACATTCTCCCATTATTTCATGCTCAAGTGCAAGCATGAGATGAGTATTTATAGGAAAATACCAAAAAGTAATATTCTCAACAATGTGACAGATGGTATGAATGAATGACAAAAATTTCAACACAATGTGAGAGATCATGACACATCTATGTGAGAGATAAAATTAATACAATGTAAGAGATAATGACACGTGTATGAGGGATGAATAAGTCAACACAATATGAGAGATCATGACACATGGAATCTATGAGAGACAAATAAGTAAACATTTTCCTAAGCAAGATTATACTATGTGCTAGGATAACTAATGCATAAAATATTAAAATGAACTAACATCCTCCCATAAGCATAGCTTAGGTAGGTATGAATAGATGAATCCTAAAAATATATAGCCATATTAGGTACCCATGTACAAAATGATCTCTCATAAGTGGGAAAAAAGATAAAACCCATAGGAAAAAAACTCCCTCCCAAAAGAGAAAAAATACTAAGGGGCCATGCTCAATGGAAGAGTATCTTGCACCCCTAATAAATCTCATAAATAAATAAACTTGATTTCTATAAAGCGTTTGATGAAAATATTTGCAACCTACTCTATTGTAAAATAATACTACAAATCAAGAACCTATTCTTGGATGAGCTCTCTAATAGAGTGCATATGTATCTCAATGTGTATTGTCCTCTAAGGATGGACTAGATTCTTTGAAATTTGGATAGCACTCTAATTATCAAAAAATATGACTATGGAATTCTAAAAAGATATTTCAAACTTAATAAGGATATTATAAATCTAAATATCCTCAATGGAAGTATTCACAGTTCGTCGATACTTAGCCTCTATGGAAGAAAAAGCAACAATATTCTATTTTTTACTCTACCAATAAATGAAGCTTGAAATAAGGTGCAAACTATAGCTAAAAATAGACATGTGATCATCAAGATTGCCTACCTAATCAATATTTGCGTAGCCAACCAAGGTAGAAGTAGTAATTGCAAAATAGTAAATCTTAAAGTTGTAAGTACCCCAACCACAGTAAAGGATGAGTTTGGCAACTTTCCAATGAAGCTCTTGAGGTTTTTGCATAAATTGTGAAATCATGCCAATTGTATAAGGTATGTCAGTATGAGTGTGAGTCAAATAAATGAGGCCATCAATAAGTTGTCGATATAAAGTAGCATCACCATAGGAGTGGAACATTATTTCCTTAGTTTGATTCTAGACAGAAAATAAGTTGGGAAAGACTTATAGATATACACATGAAATATATCAAGTAGATCAAGAGCATACTTGGGTTGTACAAGATTAATCCTAGAAGAAGACAATATGATCTTGATCTTGAGAAAGTAGAAAAGTAAGCCCAATTTTATCATAACAAATCTATCTTGCAAAGAATATTTGACTCTAGTAATACTAGATGGGGAACCCCTTGTAATGATTAGGTTATCAACTTAGAGAACTAGAAGATGTAGTACATAATATTACGTCAAAATATAGACATTGGGATCTAAGCGATATCTCATAAATTCATGAGAGAAGAAAGGTGACCATATTTGCATACCAAGCTCGAGAAGTATGTTTGAGGCCATAAATATAATTTCATAATTATACACCAATGATGAATTCTAAATGAACCCATGTGGCTTCTCCATGTATATATCCTCTTGAAGATCATTGTGAAGAAATACATGCTTCACATTCATATAATGTACAACCCAAACATGGTCTATAACAATAGCAAGAGTCAAGTGAATGGAGTTCATTTTTGTAACTAGGGCAAAGGTCTCATTATATTCAATGACAAACATCTATCAAAAATATTTTGCCACAAGTCATGCTTTGAAATTATCGATAGCTCCATCCATAGTATATTTTGTTTGATAGATCCACTTGTAACAAACTAGTTTCCTTCCCTTATGAAGGGGTGTCAATTCCCCATGTATGATTCCTTATCAAGGATTTTTTTTCTTCCTTCATGGATAAATACAACTTAGTAATACCATATGCTTCCTAAAATTATTAAATCAAAAGGAAAAAGACAAAATCCCACTGGATATAGGTCTCTGTGACCCTGCCATCTGCAATGTCAACATCTACTGCAATTGTTGTAACTCAGGCCTATGGAATATCTCTCACTACAGTGATCCACCTATACAAGACGATCTCTAGGGATACATACTATTTTATTCCATACTATCAGAGCACCTTAGAGTAGTGGAAGAACTCCATGATGCCATCCTTGTGGCCGATAACCCATCAGTCGCACTTAGTCTAGGAAAATCATGATAGGGCCTCCAAATGATGTCCTTGGCCTACAAGCCAGTCAAATATGTGGTGTAGTGGGAGAGCTCTCCTATGTAGTGTTGACTCTTGAGCTCCTAGCACTCTTGGAGCCACCTAGATTCATAGCACTAAGAAACATCAGCTATGATAGTAATCTCAATGGTTAACCCTCCTGGGAGGTCCACTCGGATATGCTCATAGCCCCAAATTTGTAGGAGTAGGTTGTAAGCAATGCTAGCTCATCCTCGTCGCTAGATCCTGTAGAGCTCATCGTAGCATTGAGCCAATAGTGCACTCCCCCAAACCATGATGATAGGCTATGTACTATCAATCAAGTCCTGAACCATCACCAAGAGGGTCCATGGGAACCTCACTTTAGAGCATTTGGGTAAAAGAATATTATAGATTACCATCAACAAGACAATATATCTCCAAGAAAAGACATCCTCCCGATACCACTAACCTACAAAAATCCTACCAAATCAGGTATCCTGGAATTCATATGTTGCATGTGCTCCAAAGACCCTCGAGAAGACTACCTCTCTAGCATCAGTATGGGAGGAAACAATGGGGACTCCATCAAAAGGAATCTAGTAAATCTTGTAGATATCCTTCGATGTGATAGTAATCTTTCCCATAGGGAGATAAAAATTGTTAGATTTAGAGTCCCACCTATGTGCTAGGGCAATAAGGTAGGCCTAATATGACATGATCATCGAAATCCTAGTAATGTATTGGAGCCCATGAGAATCAAGCCAAGTCCAGTCTGTGTCATCCATGTCAGGCAGAAGGTCCACAAGAAATTTAGGGTCCCGATCCTACGCAAAGTAAATGCCTAAGTTAAATGTACTTAAAAGTAAAATAAAGCAATAAAAGAAAAATGAATATACGATGAAGGTTTTTATGTTATTATCAAATCCTCCTAGATTCAATAGGATCTCAAATAGAAGTACCTACTGCATGAAGAGTCTTTCAAGACCAAAGAGTCATTGAAGTGAAAGAGGATGGAACCTCTAAATTCAAACTTAGATATGAATATGGTGAAGTTTAAGAAGCTTTCTTTGAAACACTATAATCAAAATCCTATATGAGAAAAAGTGGATAAGTGTGGGAGCCCAAGTTGGGAGACCTCTCCTTGAACTATACACTACTCTCAATGAGGATTTGACGATTCTCTAGATACAAAATTCAATACCCTTTGAAACCATCAATTAAGTTAATAAATATATAAGGTTGGATTTGAGGTTCTATTATATTGTGTTTCTTTGAAGGAATATATGCATATGCAAGGGATCCAAAAACTATGAAATGTTTCACTATGGAATTATGATAATGTCAATCTTAAAAAGGACTTATCCCTTTAAGCCTTTATAAAGGGCATGATTTTGAATGTAAACAACACAATTTATGGTTTTGTCTGAATATTGCAATGTGAGAGACCATGAATGAATCATACAACTTTCCATTTTTTTTAAGGACTATTTCTTCTGTTCAGCAACAACACTCTACTATGGACTATATGGAACTAAAGGTTGAAGATCTATCCCCTCAAGAGAATAGAACTGCTCAAATATATGGTTCATATATTCTCTATTATTATTTGTGTGGAGAATCATGATGTATCTTCTTGATTGTTTAAAGTCTTGAAAGTGTTCAAAGACTTCACCTTTTTGACAAAGGAAATAGACCCAAGTGTAGTAGGAAAAATCATCAATGAAGGTGAGTACATAATGAGCTTTGTTGAAAGACAAGGTTGGAAATGGACTAATTAAGTTACTATGAATAAGTTCCAACACTTGTGAAGCTCACCAATACTTCTCTTCATTAAATTTCTCTATAGGATGTTTGTTTGTTGCACATTTGGGGCATACCCCTTTAAAAAATCGATGTGAACGAATCATGTAACCATATCATGTTGTCCAAGTTGTTGTAAATAGCAATAGTTGAGATGGTCAAATTGCTCATGCTAATACTTAACCTTAGTGTCAAAGTGAGTAACCAATGTAGAGTATGGGGAATCAATTATAAAATAAGAGAAGGCATACAAGAAAGTTTGATGATCAACTTTCCCAACTACTATAGATATGTTATCCTTTATCTCAAGGATTACGAATGAATCTTAGAGTGAACTAAACTTTATTTTCCTTCCCAATGTGAGGATTTTTTGGATTGAAAGCAAGTTAGTAGATAATTTATGTACATACAATACATCATAGAATATACCATACCCTATATCAACTAAACCTTTTCCAATGACATCTATTGTTGTATCATCATTGATGTGAATAAGAGGTGTAGAACATGGCTCATGAGTTGGAAAATTATCTCTATTAGAATACATGTGGTGTGAAGAACCTAATTCAAGTATCCATGGTTTGAAGGATTTAGAAATTTCAACTAGATCCTTTCCTTTTACTTTTCCAAAATTTGAAGAAGAAGACGAACTTGGTGACATGTATAATGGTAAGTTGATGTTATTCATCTGTAGAATATTCTTTAAATCTTATATCAATTTTGTATGATAATGATGTTCCTCATGACCTAACCTTTTGCAATATGTGCAAGTATTTTTTTAATGAATCTTACATAGAGGATTATTTATCTATCTTAGAAACATATCGTGAAACTTCTTTTTATATCTCATTTTCTTTTATTTGTTGCTTATTTTCTATATTACTAGCATTCTTGTGCCCACTGGATTGATTAGCCACAAGTGCATATGACTTGGAGACTTTCAAGAAGATCATTTGTATCAATATTTTTCTCTCAAATGATATGTTCAAAAAATGTGTTAAATGATGGCATTGCCTATGTAGAACTTATAGAAATTTGATGTGTATAGAAACTAGAAACAAATATGGAGTACTTAAAATCTTGTTTAGAGAACACATTCAAAAGTAGTTGTGTATTTTTTTATCTATACCACATTCTTTGAGTTGTGTTTTGAACTGATTAATTTTGGTGATATAATATTGTATATTATCAAAATTATTTGGATCAAGATTCATCAACTCATTGTCTATTTAGTAACCCCTAATTTCATTGGTTTGAGAATACAACTTAACAAGTGTATCCCATGTCTCTTTAGGTTTTGTATATTTTTTAGAATGAAGGAGAATATCAAAAGAAAAAAAGTATATATTACACCAAGTGCTTGCTCATCCACTCCATCTTCTTCTTTCTATTAGTGCATTTAGGTTCTATGTCTAATAAATGCTTTATATGGTTCTTACACCTTAAGTAATTATAAATTTATTATCTTCACATAGTGTAATTGTAAATAGTATGTTAAATATATGGTTTACCTATAGTAGAAAGAAGAAAATATCACAATATTGTAGAACATAACACCCCCAAAAAAAAATATTTGGCACTTTATAAATAGTGCAATCACAATTTGTGACTAAATTTTCAACAAGTGGATGTACCTAAAAATATTATATTGATACTTGCAACAAGGAAATTTCAAATACAATCACAATTATTATGAAAAATAGAATATAAAATACTTATTTTTAAAGTATTTTTATGCAACATCAATGGCCACTATGGTTTGCAAAAATAGAGGTCATGGGGCCTATAATCTAGGTGTGGGGGTCTACAAGGGCTAGACAACAAAAATGTCTATAAGTTCTGAGATGGTCACAGTTCTAAGATGGTTTTAGGAGTCTATAGTTAGGTAGTATCCAAGTCTGCAACACGAACTACCTCCAAGTCTACAAAAAAAAATGTTTTTGCAAAAAAAGTAGACTAGAAAATTGAATGAAGTTTTCAAGAAAATGTAACCCTTGAAGCCTATGATGACTCAACTAGAAATGAACAAGCTCCTTCTCTCCCTCAAGCTCTAATACCATGTGATATTTACCTATGGATTGAGATGAAGATACCAGAGCCAAGATCTAGGTGAAGGAAGCAAGTTGCATAAGCAAAATGAAGCTTATTCTAGTTAAGGAAGAAAACAAAAACATGCAAAATAATGACAATATTATACAAGTGAAGAATGACAACTTCCATGCTCAAGTGTAAGCATGAGATGGGTATTTATAGGAAAATCCCAACATGGAATCTTATCAATATAACACGACATATATGAGTGACAAAAAAGTCAACACAATAAATTAGATCATGACACGTGTGTGAGGGATGAATAAGTCAACGCAATGTGAAAAATCATCACACATGTGTGAGAGTGATAAAAAAAAGTCAACACAATGTGAGCGATCATGACACATGTGTATTAGGGAAAAAAAATCAACACAATGTGAGAGATCATAATACGTCTACCAAAGAAAGTTTATCCTAAATACAAGGATAACTAATGCCTAAAATATTAAAATGCACTAACAACTTTTAATACAATTTACATTTCCTCTTTCAATTCTATCAATTTAATATCTTTTCTACATATGCTAAGTATGCTAAGTAGATATGTGTAATATCTTAATTGGCATTAATTAAAGTATCCACTTAAATCTGTAATCTTTAAGAGAAACTTGAAAGTAACAAGCATTTGAGGTCAATATGTTTTGCAACATGTTAACTATTTCATAACCTATGTGAAGTCTATGATTCTGAGATTTCCATGATTGTAATGTCTTATATAAATTATGCTTTGTGTAAGCATTGTTGAATTATCAATGTTTGAGAAGAATCAAAATCTTGGAAAGAATAGTAATTTGTTAACACAGTTGATGGACCGTCGGTAACTCATATCAAACACAAAAAGACAGGATCAACAGTTTCCAATGTTGTCAAGCAGATTGTCACTCGGACTTACTTTTGTGTTTGATATAGGTCTCCAGGGAATATATACTAGAAGTCTGGGGCTGTTGACTTTTGTGTCCAATCGCATGTGTGAAATTACTTATTTTTATGTCAATTCCATGTTTACAGTCCACCAAATTTGAAACATAAAACGCGTTTACATTTTGAATTTGAAAATATATGTGATTGTTCAGCGTGCAATCTGTTTCAGAATTTCCGTATGATTCAGTTATGACCTGAATCAGACAGCAGATAAAAGATTCATCTTTCAAATCAAAAGCCATACTTCATATTTGGCACAATTGAAAATGATTGAGGTGCTAGACCACAAGATGACGATAGACTTGGCATAAGCAAGAAACTTCGTTGAAATCGCACTGAAAGTAAGGGATACCACACGTGCCAAATATGAGTTCACCGATTATAGCTCTAAAACTAAATTTGACTAAACCCAAAAATCAACTTCGTAACGACACCCAAAACAATTTAATTTAATTTTAAATAAATATTTTATATTCACAATATTATAACAAATAAAATAATAATTTTTTAACTAGTAAAATAATTATATGTATATATTAAAACAAAAACCTATGTCTCAGAAGGGACATTATTAATTTAACAAGAGTTAGCACTTACCGAGCAATTCTACTAAGTCATAAGGAAAGAAGCAAAACAAAAAAAATCTAAATAGAAAGGTTCACTTTATTTTAGATCTTTGAGAAAATTATATTCTCAGAGAAACATTAACCGCAATATTTTGGGAACCACTATGCAGTATATATTTTCTTCTTTATAATGATGTGATGAAAACAATAGTTGATAGAAATCCATTTCTATCGAGAACAACAACATCTTTAATTGTTAACCAAAGTTTTTAATACTTTTCTTAAATATATTATAAGTTGAGCATCATCTAACTAAATTAAGTGACTTGCCTCCTAGGAATAGATTCTACCAAATAATTCTAAATGATTGGAATGTTTTGATAAGAAAAAAAAAAAAGTAGCAGATGTCATTTGATCATTTTTCATGCTTTTCAAATGAATATAAATATTACATAATCAATTGGTTGAATTACGAAGAAACTCAATAATTTGTTAATAAATGATTTCATGATATGTCTAATTATTTGCTTTTTAAAAAGTAATTATTAATGTTGTTCTTAGAAAGGAATGACATTTAAAACTATATAACTTAACAACCTATAATTGTTTATAATTATTTATCTAATTCACACCATTATCTTTCTATTAGATCAATACAATAGATATAAGAATCTAAATAACTAATAGATGATGAAGTAGGACACATACAATAGTTTATCAAGTACTCAAAAGTTCATGGACCATGACACACACTAGATTTTATGCATGATATTGACATGAACAAGGACACTCAACTTTTTAGACAGGGATAAATACTACTATCTATGGTTTCACATCAAATTTGAATATGGACATATACTCTACTTATTTTGAAAGTTAGAAATAGGGAGGCATACATTTGACTGCAACACCTCTATGATTGTAACACGAATCTATTCTCAAAAATTTTATATTTCTTCAAAGATGAATAACTCACTTTGGAGGTAAAATTAAGTGTATTATTCATATATAACATAGTTTCTTCTTTAAGTAATTCATTTTTTTTAATTTTATTTTCTTCATAAATTAACAAAGAGATTAAATGTTCCAAATAGGGGTTAATATTATATAGTGTAAATACAATACTAGTAAAAATGACATGCATATTGTTTAGCAATATTACTTTATCATTTTTATTGTCTACTTTGGCATTAATTCTAGTAAGTTGAATTAGTAGAGAGATAAATTTAATTATATGTTGTATAATATTATCGCCTTCAGTTATCTTGAGTCAAAACAACTTTTGCTTAAGATCTATATTTGCACATGATGCTTATGACTTGAGAAAAATACTAAACTATAATGTGGTGTATACAAGCTTTAAAGAGCCCAAGTCTAATTATGATCATAGCTTTATTGTCTTTCATAGTCCATGTTTCTACTTCATCAACATCCAACTAATCATTTTTTATTAATATTAATTGGAGCTTGAATTTATACATAAAAAAATATCATCCTTCGAATTTTTCAATATAGATTATCTTTATAATATGTGATCATAAATTACCATAGGTGAAAATAATTTAGATATATCAAGTTCAAAAAATATTTTCAATAAGTACAAACATGTCTATACTCACAAAATTTATACATTTAAAAAAAAAAAGGAATATCATCTTCCTCAATCCACCATTAAAATATTTATTAAATTTAGAATAATATTTCATAAACAATGTTATTTAAAGAAAAATAATATCCTAATGTAAAGCAAAAATCGACAACACCAATATAGCAATAATAGAATCAACACACAAATATATTGCACAAAGAAGATCAAATGTATTTTATTAATGCGGATGGGAGCCTTGATCTCCAATGTTATAAGGAAGCCACATATATGAAAAATTAGTTACCACATAGCCATTTAAGGTTCTTGACCAATCATGGCTGAGTAGCATCCCATATGCATTTGGGATATCCATAACTTGAATATCAATTCATTTTTGTATCATGGGTTCAACAACTAACTATATATGGACCTAATTTAGCACCCCAACCACATTTACCTATGTCTTGTCCAACTAAACCATCTTCTTGTTTGAGATAATAAATTCCAATCCTAATTTTTAGTTGACCACATACAACATCATATTGTCAAAAGCACTTGAATCCACAAGATATTTTTGTAAGCTTTTACAAATAATTCTAATGGTCAAAAGGAAATATGGAGACTCTATATTTTTTTTTGTATATGGCCACCTAAGCATTAGTAGCATTTTTAGTATCTTTTTTATTTTGGGCAGAGAGAGTTTTGAGTAGCAAATCCTTTTAATTAGTCAACTGAACTACCTCAAATAGAGAAATATTTGCCTTGGTTTTTTTTAAATCTTCAATAATATTATATCTAGATTTTTTTTTCTTTAGGATTTTCTATCTATGGTAATGGAATATTGGATATTGGTTGTGCAATCATTATGGGACCCTCAGGTTAGACTAGGTTTTTTTTGGCCTACTCATCAAGTGGGATAGAGGATTTTTTGTTAGGAGGTATAGAAGAGGTCGTTGGTCCGTTTCCTTTACTTTAGAGAATATAATTGTTAACTCTTTGAAACTATCGATAAGATTGTACCTCTTCTTCTAGGTATTCTCTAGATTCATCTTCGCCCATTTTTTAGTGTTCATATCTCTTTAAAAATAATTTTATCCCTACATTTTGATTAGCTTGATCCCTGCAATCCTTATTGGTGGGTACTAAATCTAAATTTTCCATCTCTTTTTGGACAATGTCCAAATCAATATTAAAATTTGGATAGTTAGTTTCACCATGTTGAGTAGTGAAATGCACTCTACATCGATTGGGTAAATAAGATCAAAATTCACTTAAGTGCCTAGGTTGTTATTGCAAAAATTCTGGTTTTTAGTATGATTTGGGACTTCTCCATTGTTTGGAAAAGTCGTTGCTTCAAAAATGAGTAGTATTTTGAGTGTTATTTGTCGTTGGATTTTGAGGAACTTGCTTTTGTAGTTGAAGCATATTATTGCTCAATTTTTAAACCATCCTTTACATGTTGTCTAACTCAAGATTTGAGTTATTAGGTTGACTTGGTCCTGGTTGACCTATTACATTATTTATAGGTGTAGATGTATTAAAAATGTAAGTAAAACCATTTGATTATTTTATGGAGGTGTATGATTGATAATGTTATTTGTGGTTACCTTATTGTTCAAATATGTTAGAATGGTCTATTGATTGCTCACATTAGGCATCATTTTATTTAAGGGTGCTAGTTTGAAGGGTTGATTTTGGTTTGGTTACATGGTTCCTAGTAATTGGTTTACCTTGGGAAGGTAATGTGTAAGGGCTTTATTTATTAATGGTACTTGATTATAAGCTCATAGTTATCCAAGTGAAGGTAATTGATCCAAACCAAAATATTGAGGTATAAATTGTAGTTCAACATTTAGAGCCTCGTTATATGCCATAGGCAAGGATGTTATTTGAGGGGCTCTTCTCACAAAAATAGAAGTTAATGGATCCAAAATCCAAATATACATTTGAATAGATGCTTTCGCTATGAGAGTGTAAGGTGTCATCGACCTAGTGCATAATTTATAGAACCTAGTATTGAATAGTCTCAAGGGTTCACTGGGTTCTCTATAGGCAAAAGTAAACTTATGATATGTCATAGCTTGGTCATTAGATAGTCTAAAGTTGTTAATAATATTACTTCTAATTAATCCCAAGAAGTAATAGATTTTGAAGGTAATCTAATATACTATCCAATGTATGTGGAAATATCCTATAGGTAACATCCTCGTGTTCAATCTATAAACGATTAAGGCATCTTTGTATTCTTATATATGTTCTTCAACTTATCTTGTTCCATCATGCATATACCTAGGGAGATATATTTTGATATTTTTAGGCATATAAAGTGTAGGCCCTAGTATGTTCAAAGGGTTACTTCCTACTAACCATGGAGTGAAAGCTACCAATGGTGGAACTTAAGGGATATCAAAAGGATCAACAAAAGGTATAATAGCTCTAGGGTAAATATTGGTAGTCTAAGAAGTATTGTATTAGCCTTTATTAGCTTTGGTTGGGCCTTTTGTATGGGAAAAGGCTAAAAAAATTCATGCCTCCTACAAATTACTTGGACATAGAGATGATGATTTTAGGTTCTATATTTGATAGTCAAGATGTGTAACATAGATAATGCATCAATAAAATTTAATTTTTAGAGTCTATAGGCCCTCCTTCTAGCGCTAATTTTATTGGGCATGCAAATGAAATATTGTCAAATATAAGCCAATATTCTTGGAATAGAGTACATTCCCTCTTAAAAGGGAGGTCCTTTTCTCCCAAGGTTTGAGTATGTTAGGTCTTGGTCAGTGTGGATAAACTCAAAGATCATTGATAGTTGTAACTTCAAGGGCCTTCGCTAGTTTGAGTCAAAGAAATAACTTTCATGGACATAATGTCTTAAAATAAAAAAACTTAACTACATAAAAATAATTCCACTACACCAGTATTTCAATATGTGTGATTTGAGTAGAATTAAAATTATACAAAAGAAAGATAAATTTTAAGCTTTGTAGACTATGGTTAACCAATCAATATCATCAATTGCACTTAAGCTATATCATACATATAACAACAATTATTATTTTGAAGCTATATGAAATTTTAAAATATATTCTAGAAAACCATTTTTAATGCTTCAAATGGAAATTATTCTATTTATAATTTAAACAGGTTTTTAAAAAAAATCAAAGGTTTATGGTGAGAGAAAATAAAAAAAATAAGCAAGTGTATGAACGCTATTCTAATTCGATAAAGTAACATTTCTAATTTAAAACCAAATCTAACTCGATTAGTATTCAAAAAACCTAATATCTAAGACTGCAATCTTCAAAGGAAAAACACACTATGAAATATACTAAACACCATCAACATGTGCAAATTGAACATAGAAACTTCAAAAGTCTTGTATATTAAAGATAAACATGGAATATATTAGATTTCATATTTTTCCACCTTAGTAGATTGTAAAGAATAATGCTCAAAAAAATATCAATCTTAGTTGAGACATTCCATCCAACTACAAAGAAGAAATGCAATGAAAGAAGAAATCTAAGGTACCGGCTAATAGATGGTTTTAACCCTTTGTAACAAACTAGTGAGCCTATATTTATACAAATTTGTGTGCTTTATATAGTGTTACTTTTATAATTAATCAATGTCCATTTCTATGATGTGTGCTCCTTGGATTTACTTACAATCTAACTCTGGCCATACCTCATTAAATCTCCATTTACATGATGCTTGGGGTCTCTTGAACTAGATTGGTCAAATGATTCAATACTTGGTCTACCAATCATAGCAAGTGGGCTAGGTATTAACTTCATTGATATTTTTACTTGTTGCACTAATGCCACCATGATGTTTGGATCATCTCCTAGCCACACTTTAGCCATGCATCATTAAACTTCAATTCTTTGCAAAGTCTAGGTTGAACATTAATTTTACATCATGTGTCACCTAATATGTTTGTGCTCACTAGACTAGCATTAAAACCTCCATATCCACCATATTTTGAATTTAAAATAGCCATGCCAAATATCCTACAATTCAAAGACAATAAATAGACTAGACAAAGAATTTATTAATAATTACTATTATTATTAATTTATATATATAATTTTTTTTGCTTTTTTTTAACTAATCTCTCTTTTATTTTTATTTAAATCGTCTCTATACCTTTGGCTTCCTTTCATCATCCTTCGAGAATCCTTTGCAATTTTTTGGTAATTATTTTTACTCCTAAGTAATTTCTATATTTTCCAGAAAAAAATTATCCTTACGCCCATTGTTGGAACTCTCGTCTATAAGTATCTAGGCTTCCAACCACTTATGTTTTGATTTACTTCTATTTTTATATTCCCTACACATGTTTGGCCTTTTGGCCAAGGTAATTTTCGTTAGTCTAGGGTTAAATTTCCAATGTTTAGGGCTAAATTCTAATTGTCATGTCAATTTTCCATTGTCAAGTTGATTTCCAATTTCCTCATCCTTTTCCAATTATTGGGGTTTATTTCCATTGGCCAAGATAAATTCCAATGGCTAGGGAATTTCTCATGGTCCAAGATTTAAATTTCCAATGGCCTAGGATTCATCTTTGTAGTTTCTCAATAAGTGGTTGAAGGCTTCCAACTGAGGGTTTTATTTCTTCATGAGTGGTCGGGTTTTGGCTGAGGCAATTTCCAATGGTCCTAGATTTAAATTTCAAATTATTGGGGATTTTGGCACTTTTCTTATGCTTACCAAACTATGGCTTCATTGGAATTTTTAAATAGTTTTGTTTATGTCATATTGGAAAAACCTTCGGTTTGGGCTTTTTTCTTCTCGAGTCTGGGCTTTGGCTTCATTGGAATTTTATTTCCTTGGTTTAGTCTTTTGGCTTCCCAAGATTTTAAAATGGTTATGTTTACATCATCTTGGAAAAACCTTAGGTTTGGGATTTTTGCTTCTCGGGTTTGGATTTCCATGATTGGATTCTTTATTTCCCTCTTGGTTTTCCTAGATTGGCTTTCTTATTTCCCCCTTGATTTTTTAAGATTGAAATTTTTGGGATTTTAAAACTATTATTCTTATGTCATCTTGGAAAAAATCCAATTTTGATATTTTTGCATTCCAATAGCCCATAAATGATTTTTGATGGCTCGAGATTCATTTTATTTTTTCCCTTATGAGTGTTAGGCTTTTGGTGTGATAGCTTTTCATTTGAGTGCATAGGATTTTGAGTTGCTAGCATCAATAACTTAGTTTGATCTTAAACTCCCTCTTGATTGGCTAAACCTCTAGTCAGGGAATTTTCCTCACTTAGTTTTCATACTTACAACCATTCTCTTATATTTCTTCAAGAGTGGCCTTAGTCACGCCATCTTGGATAGCATGCAGAAAATAAGCAATTTTAAGCCTCAAATATCCTTGAAACATAGTCAAATGTATACTTTTTAAAAAATATTTTTTAAGGGGCATATAATGGAAGTGATTTCATAAAATTTCCTTAATTATTTAAAGATACATAGGGCCTAAAAGTGAGGATTGCATGATTAGGTAGGCTTTTATAGGCAATCAAGGTAGCTAGATAGCTTGTAGAAAATAAGCTATCTAGGAGGTCAATTCTTCTCGAAACATAGGAAAGTTTGTACTTTATAGAAATATAATTTTAAGGAGAACCTAATGAAAGTGGTTTAATAAATTTTATTTAGTATTTCAAGAGGTATAGGGCATAAAATTGAAACCATTTGTGCTATAAAGGAAAATCCAAATCTATCATACCTGATTTTAAGCAATTTTAGGGTGATAAGGTTATGGGAACATAGGCATTTGGGTATTTGTTGGAAATAATATTCCAATATTGATCTAGTATAAGAGGTTATTTACCACTTCTAAAATATTTACCATACATAATAATAACAATAAGTGAAGAACACAAGCTTATACTAAGATGGGGGGTGAACAGTATAAGACTTAACCAATTAATAATTTTAACTTTAGATAACAGTGGCATCAATACAACATTAATCAAGACAGAAAGCATCACACATTGAAGACCCATTTTAACGTGGTTCACCCAAAATGGTTGGGCTACATCCACGGATAAAATCTTTCACTAAATTTTATCAATCCAAATTCTGGGAATACCTTTCCCGATTACAATGTTTATGGGCACCAACCCAAAGGAGACACCAATCCCCTAATCTCGAGTTCATGGGCACCAACCCACAGGAGACACCAATCCCCTAGCTCTGCTCTGCTCGGTGATCCTCTAGAAAACCTCTGCCTCCGCTACCCTTAGCAAATGGAACTCTATCCATAGAAGACACCTGTCCTCCCCGCTCCGGTTGGAGACCTCTGTTCTCAACTCTATCACCTCCAAAGCTGGTCCTCGAATTTGCACTAAACACAGTCCTTCGGTCTAGCACAAATGTCCTCGTTCATCTTTGCCTGTTGCGCTCTATGCCCTCTGCTCTCTCTATGCAAACACAGTAGCACCGTCTTCGTGCACTCTGATTCCTTGCGATCTCTCTCACTTAGACGATTCGACAAAATGCACTCTGTACACTGCTATCAAATTTTGCACTCTGCTCTCGACGATCGAACTTCTTCTCTTCGCACTATTTCTACGAACGTCACACTTCAACCACACATTCAAAATCTCCCTCAACTCTCCAAACAGCCCTCCTTTTATAACAGAGTTTTCATGATTAAAAACTTTGATCTTAGTCGGTTGTTATGCAAATGCAAACCCTAATCTCCGTCGGCTGCAAGCCCTAATCTTCGTCGGCTAAAATTTGACTCTGTCGGCTTCACTGCCTCTGTAACCCTTCTGAGCTTCTACCGCGAAAATACAACATGTCACGATATCGTGACACTTTTCGCTTTCTTAACCCCTTCTCGGCTTGCACCCGCGAAAGCAGAACATGTCACGAAATCGTGACACTTTCGCTTCCTTGCACTTTGCTCTGCTTGCACTAGCGAAAATGGAACATGTCACGAAATCGTGACACTTTCGCTGCCTTGTGCTTTTCTCTCCCTTACGCCCGCAAAAACGGAACATGTCACGAAATCATGACGCTTTCGCCTTTGAGCTCTTCCTTCTTGAATTTGTCATGAAATCATGATGCTTCTTCTTCCATGCTCTTTCATTTTGTTTCTGTCATGAAATCATGACTCTTCAACTGTTGAAGACCTACTTTCTATTTTTGTCATGAAATCGTGACACTTTCTCCAACTGTATGCTACCATCTCAATCAGTCGCATGAAATCATGACACTTTCTACATCCATAACCTTTCTCTTCAACCTGTCATGAAATCGTGACACTTTCTACATCCATACGATTTCTTTGCAACCTATCATGAAATCGCGACGCTTTCAGCTTTCGTACGTCTTCTTTGCAACCTGTCATGAAATCATGATAGTTCTCATTTTAGACTCTTCCCTTTGCTGCATGTCATGAAATCATGATAGTTCTCACTTCGAGTTCTATAGCATGTCACAAAATCATGACAGTTCTCACTTTGACTTCTGTAGCATGTCATGAAAATCGTGACACTTTATCTTGCTACTTTCTCTCTCTTTGAACTTGTCATGAAATCATGACAATTCACACTATGGACTCTCTCTTCTGCATTATGTCATGAAATCATGACACTTTTTCTTTCGGACTCTCTCTTCTGCATTATGTCATGAAATCATGACACTTTTTCTTCCGAACAACCTTCCTCTGCAATATGTCACGAAAATCATGACATTTCTGACTCTGTACATTCTCTCTCCTCTTTGTGACATGTCGCGATATCGGACACTTTTACTCTTTCTTCTCTTATCGACATGTCGCGATATCGTGACACTTTTCTAAAAGCTTTCTCTCTCCTGCTTAAGTCGTGAAAATGCGACATGTCGCGATATCGCGACACTTTTCCAACTTACTTTCTTTCGAACCTGTCAGCTTGGGGTTTGCAGAAGACCATTGAAACTGTCATGCCGTAACCTTCATCAAAACAAATAATTTTGACATCAATTCAAATTCCTTCGAAAGCTTCTTGACATCAATGACAACTTATTCACTTGAGCAAATTGCAATGTACCCAAAGTACCCAAAATTGCCAACAATCTCCCCCTTTGTCATTGATGGCAAACCTTTACTGAAAACACTTCTCAAGAGCCAAAACTGAAACCAACTGTGCTAACAACTGACAACTGATCAACTGTGCCCACAACTGAGAATCTTCCTTTGAAGTTTTGCTCCCCCTGACTTGAAGCTTTCCTCTTCTCTTGAAGCTCTCCCCCTTACTCATATCTCTCCCCCTTTGTCATCAATGGCAAAGGGCCACCTTTGGGGCTCGGGACTAAGAATGAGCCTCTTGGCTTAGTCCCTCCCCCACCTCCTGATGAGGTGATTAATTCTGGGGTGAGAGTACAACTCCCAATTTCTCCCTTAGATACTCAAACGTATCTCTTGGAAGAGGTTTGGTGAAGATATCTCGCAATCTGCTCTTTAGTAGGCACATACTCTAGCTTGACCTGCTTGTCTTGCACTTTCTCCCTTAGAAAGTGATACTTGATGGAAATATGCTTTGTCCTTGAGTGCATTACCAGATTTTTGGAAATACTTATGGCACTTGTATTATCACAAAATATGGAGATGGGTTGTTCATGCCTGACTTTGAAATCCTCCAAGGTGGTTTTCATCCATAAAACCTGTGTACACCCAACCATTGCTGCTATGTATTCAGCCTCTGCTGTAGATAAGGAAACTGAAGGTTGTTTCTTACTTAACCAAGAAACCAAACTCTTTCCCAGAAAGAATGCTCCACCACTAGTGCTTTTTCTGTCATTAATACTGCCTGCCCAATCTGCATCTATATAAGCTGTGAGGGTGAAATCATCACCTTTGGGATACCAAAGCCCAAAGTCCATAGTGCCCTTTAGATATCTGAATATCCTCTTAACTGCTATAACATGAGAATCTTTTGGAGCTGCCTGAAATCTTGCTACTAACCCAACTGCCTGCATGATATCTGGTCTGGTAGCCGTAACATATAATAAGCTGTCGATCATTGATCTGTACAATCTTTGATCTGCCACTGGAGATTCATCATCTTTACTCATCTTGCACCCTGTAATCATTGGAGTACATACTGGTTTGTTGTCCATCATCCCAAATTTTTTCAACATTTCTTTGATATACTTTCCTTGAGAGAGAAATACACCGTCTTTTGATTGAGCAATCGAAGACCTAAAAAGAATGACAACTCTCCAATCATAGACATCTCAAATTCCTTCTGCATGGTGTTAGCAAAAACTTTGCACATCTGAGTATTATTTCCCCCAAAAATAATATCATCAACATAGACAACCATAATCAACATATCATCATCTTCATTCTTAATATACAAATTGCTATCTGCCATGCCTTTCCTGAAGCCTTGCTCATGAAGATAACTGTCAAGTCTTGAGTACCACGCCCTTGGTGCTTGCTTTAACCCATATAAGGCCTTTTTTAGTTTACACACATAGTCTGACTGTTCTGTGAGAGACACTCCTTCTGGTTGTTCTATGTAGACTTCTTCTACCAACACCCCATTTAGAAAAGCTGACTTTACATCCATTTGATATACCTTGAAAGATTTGAAGCTTGAAAGGGCCAAAAACATTCTGATAGCTTCAAGACGAGCAACAGGAGCGAACGTCTCTTCGAAATCAACACCTTCTACTTGAGCATAACCTTTGCAGACTAACCTAGCTTTGTTTCTGACAATCTTTCCATCCTCATTGAGTTTATTTCTGAATATCCATTTTGTGCCAATGACATTCTTGTCCTTAGGTCTTGGAACCAAATCCCAAGTTTCACTTTTCTCTATTTGATTTAGCTCTTCATCCATCGCTTTTACCCAAAATTTATCTGCACATGCTTCACTGAAATCTTTTGGCTCAATCTGAGATAATAATGAAACATTTGTAGAATCGTGTGAAGGAATGACTCTTCTTCTTGTTTGCCTGCTATTTGGATCACCAATGATCAAATCTTTGGGATGATGTTTCTGAACATATCGTGAAGGAGTTTTGGGAAGCAGTTGTTGTCTTTCCTCTTCTTCATCTGAAACCTCTCTGAATTCTTCTTGACAAATTTCATCACTGAGTTCCTTGACTGGTTCTTTTATCCCTGTCTTTTCATCAACTGTTACATTTATGCTCTCTACGACTGTATGCGTTCTTTTGTTGAAGCATCTGTAGGCCTTGCTTCTGCTGGAATATCCAAGAAAGATTCCCTCATCACACCTAGGATCAAATTTACCCAAATTCTGATCTTCCCTTCTGATGAAGCACTTACTCCCAAACACTTTGAAGTATTTTACTATAGTTGGTCTTCCTTTCCACAACTCATAAGGAGTTTTATGATGATTGACTCTAAGTTGGGCCCTGGTGATAATGTAGATTGTTGTACTGACTGCCTCTTTCCAAAAGCCATCTGAAAGTTTTGACTCATTTAACATAGCTCTAGCCATATTTTCAATAGTTCTATTTTTCCTTTCAACTACTCCATTTTGTTGAGGAGTTCTTGTTGCTGAATATTCTCTTTTGATTCCTTGTTGCTCACAGTATTCCACAAATTCATTTGAAGTGAACTCTCCTCCTCTGTCCGATCTTAAGCATTTGATTCTCTTGTCAGTCTCATTTTCAATCATTTCTTTGAAAGCTTTAAATTTTTCAAAAGCTTCAGATTTTTCTTTGAGAAAAGTAACCCAAGTCATTCTAGAATAATCATCTATAAACAACATGAAGTAGCTTTCTCCCCGAATGCTCTGAGTTCTGGTGGGGCCACATAAATCAGTATGAATAAGATCCAATGGTTTTGAAGAAGTATACCCTTTTGATTTGAAACTGGTTCTGGCCTGTTTTCCATGTTGACAGGGACCGCAAATGATATTATGGGGCCTTTTTATTTTGGGCAAGTCTCTAACTGCTTCCTTGTTACTAATATTGACAAGATTATCAAAGCTCAAATGCCCCAATATTTTATGCCATAGCCAACTCTCATCTTCTTGAGTTAGAAAACACTTTTCCCTTTTTATCTCACTCAGCATGTAAAGATTGTTTGGAGTCCTTGTAGCACTCGCAATGAGTTTTCCATTTTTTTCTTTACTTATCTCACATCTATCTGAAAAGAAAGATACTATGTGCCCTTGATCACAAAGTTGACTCACACTTAGAAGATTATGTCTTAGGCCTTCTACATAAAGCACATTTTCTATTTTGGATTTCCCATCCAAACTAAGAGTCCCTTTACCACAGATTTTAGCTGATCTATTATCTCCAAAACTGATTGTTCCTCTGTTTGTTTCTTTTAAGACCAAAAACTTTTCCTTTTCACCAGTCATATGTTTTGAACAACCACTATCAAGATACCATTTTTCTACTTTGTCTTGAGCATGAAAAGCAGTTTGAACTATCATTGACTTAGATTTGATCTCATTTTTCTTTTTAGTGAACTCAAGGCTAGATCTATCCAAACTGCACATCCTTGCTATATGCCCAAAATTCTTGCACTTGTAACACATGAAATTTTTATTCATAAGAGGTGCAAAAGAGTTAACATTTTCCTTACTAAGGCTATTCAAGGATTTATTGCAATGCATAGCTTTGTGACCAAAATTCTTGCAGGAAAAACAATAGCCATGGAAAGTATTATGTAACCTGTTTTGATGCCTTGGATGATTGTTCTTCTTGTGACCAACTGGAATCCACCGCTCTTCAGGATGAAGATTGGTCTTGCTCGAAGACCCTATTTCATGAATAGTGCAACCATCCTTCTTTTGCTTTTCATACGGAGTATTCTGTCTGAGAGCCAATTGTTCCAACTTCACTCTAAGAGACATAACCTCTTCTTCTAGTTTCTCGCAATCAGCTTCCTTTCCTTTTAAAGCCTCTGTTAGAACCCGTTCAACCTTCTTCCCTTCTTCAGCTAGAATTTTGAAGTCTATAACTCTTTGGGACAATTTTGATCTTGCTATCTCTTCTTCCTGACATTGATGCTTGAGAACAGAATTCTCTTCCCTGAATTTCTCAAGCTTTCTTAAAGCCAAGAAGAATTCACCTTTGAGATCGAACTCAACCTCTTCATCTCTTTCTGAATCTGTATGTTCCTCTGATAGATCCTTCTCCAAGCTGTTAGGCTCTTTCTAGAGAGACCCGCTCTGATACCAATTGAAGAACACAAGCTTATACTGAGAGGGGGGGTGAATAGTATAAGACTTAACCAATTAATAATTTTAACTTTAGATAGCAGTGGCATCAATACAACATTAATCAAGACAGAAAGCATCACACATTGAAGACCCATTTTAACGTGGTTCACCCAAAATGGTTGGGCTACATCCACGGATAAAATCTTTCACTAAATTTTATCAATCCAAATTCTGGGAATACCTTTCCCGATTACAATGTTTATGGGCACCAACCCAAAGGAGACACCAATCCCCTAATCTCGAGTTCGTGGGCACCAACCCACAGGAGACACCAATCCCCTAGCTCTGCTCTGGCTGGTGATCCTCTAGAAAACCTCTGCCTCCGCTTCCCTTAGCAAATGGAACTCTATCCATAGAAGACACCTGTCCTCCCTGCTCTCAGTTGGAGACCTCTGTTCTCAACTCTATCACCTCCAAAGCTGGTCCTCGAATTTGCACTAAACATAGTCCTTCGGTCTAGCACAAATGTCCTCGTTCGTCTTTGCCTATTGCGCTCTATGCCCTCTGCTCTCTCTGTGCAAACACAGCAGCACCGTCTTCGTGCACTCTGATTCCTTGCGATCTCTCTCACTTAGATGATTCGACAAAATGCACTCTATACACTGCTATCAAATTTTGCACTCTGCTCTCGACGATCGAACTTCTTCTCTTCGCACTATTTCTGTGAACGTCACACTTCAACCACGCATCCGATCTACCTCAACTCTCCAAACAGCCCTCCTTTTATAATAGAGTTTTCATGAATAAAAACTTTGATCTTAGTCGGCTGTTATGCAAATGCAAACCCTAATCTCCATCGGCTACAAGCCCTAATCTTCATCGGCTAAAATTTGACTCTGTCGGCTTCACTGCCTCTGTAACCCTTCTGAGCTTCTACCATGAAAATACAACATGTCACGATATCGCGACACTTTTCGCTTTCTTAACCCCTTCTCGGCTTGCACCCGCGAAAGCAGAACATGTCATGAAATCGTGACACTTTCGCTTCCTTGCACTTTGCTCTGCTTGCACTAGCAAAAATGGAACATGTCACGAAATCATGACACTTTCGCTGCCTTGTGCTTTTCTCTGCCTTACGCCCATGAAACTGGAACATGTCACGAAATCGTGACGCTTTCGCCTTTGAGCTCTTCCTTCTTGAATTTGTCATGAAATCATGATGCTTCTTCTTCCATGCTCTTTCATTTTGTTTCTGTCATGAAATCGTGACTCTTCAACTGTTGAAGACCTGCTTTCTATTTCTATCATGAAATCATGACACTTTCTCCAATTGTATGCTGCCATCTCAATCTATCATGAAATCGTGACACTTTCTACATCCATAACCTTTCTCTTCAACCTATCATGAAATCGTGACACTTTCTGCATCCGTACGATTTCTTTGCAGCCTGTCATGAAATCGTGACGCTTTCAGCTTTCGTACGTCTTCTTTGCAACCTATCATGAAATTGCGACAGTTCTCATTTTAGACTCTTCCCTTTGTTGCATGTCATGAAATCATGACAGTTCTCACTTTGAGTTCTGTAGCATGTCACAAAATCATGATAGTTCTCACTTCGACTTCTGTAGCATGTCATGAAATCATGACACTTTATCTTGCTACTTTCTCTCTCTTCGAACTTGTCATGAAATCGCGACAATTCACACTACGGACTCTCTCTTCTGCATTATGTCATGAAATCGTGACACTTTTTCTTTTGGACTCTCTCTTTTGCATTATGTCATGAAATCGTGACACTTTTTCTTCCGAACAACCTTCCTTGCAATATGTTGCGAAATCGTGACATTTCTGACTCTCTCTCCTCTTTGAGTCGCGAAACTACGACATGTAGCGATATCGTGACACTTTTCTAACTTGCTTTCTCTCTCCTCCTTGAGTCACGAAACTGCGACATGTCGCGATATCGCGACACTTTTCTAAAAGCTGCTTTCTCTCTCCTGCTTAAGTCACGAAAATGCGACATGTCGCGATATCGCGACACTTTTCCAACTTACTTTCTTTCGAACCTATCAGCTTGGGGTTTGCAGGAGACCATTGAAACTGTCATGTCGTAACCTTCATCAAAACAAATAATTTTGACATCAATTCAAATTCCTTCGAAAGCTTCTTGACATCAATGACAACTTATTCACTTGAGCAAATTGCAATGTACCCAAAGTACCCAAAATTGCCAACAATAAGCATTACAAAAAACTCAAGGTAAGCATAAATTGGGCACCTATGATTATAAGATTTTGGCTTAAAACCTAGTTTTTTATCATGCTCAAGCCCAATAAAACAAGATAAAAATCACCGAGTAAAAAAGTATATCCCCATGTGTTTTGTGCAAGCGCAACAAGTCCTATTCATGAAGAGCACTTGATTTAGTCTACCACCCTATTGCCTTCTCTACAAACATGAGTCATCTCCACATGCTTCATTGAATTAAGAATTTGTATAGTTTCTTTAATTTTACTTGACACCCTTCAACTCTCAATAGCCCTCTTATTAATGCAATTGATAATATTGAGAGAATCTCCCTCCACTACTAGGTTGCTTACTTCTAACTACCTTACAAGTTTTGCTCCTACCAAAGTTGTTTTAGCTTTTGTTTTATGACTTGCCATACATCCAAGAAACTCATTGAAAACACCAATTAGGATCCCTTTTCTATCCCTTATAATTACTTCTCCTTTATTCCTAGGGTTTCCCTTGGAAGCTCCATCAAAACTGAGCTTTAGTGTAACAACCAATTTTTTTTGAAAAGCAAGATTCATAAGGAAAAACTTTTTTTTATCTTTCCAACATACAAGGCTTCACAAAATTTGAGTTCCAAGTCATTGCATATGATACTTAGTGGATAGTATTGGACAACCCCTATGGCTTTTGGGGTTCACCTTACAAAACGTACATATTTAGAAGGATAAAAATAGTCCCCCCACCTTTCCCATACCCTAACTAGCATAAGATAATGTGACCATGATATAGGAATTATCCTTTGAGACCCATAACCCTTAAAGGGATATGCTTATTCCATAGCCTTACACTAATTCCATCTAGGTAGGTTAATCATTCATAGAGCCTTGGTGCTTAGTTACCACACCTTCGTGGGCTAACTAAGGTTATTACCACTTCGTTGGTAATGAACGTGATCACCCAATCCTTCATGTTCAAGGGATCACCATTTTTGTCTTGTAAATGATTCCCAAACTCTCAATTGGATTGCACTCGATCCTAATTATTCAAGATGCATTAATTCACAAGAAACCTAGCTATTGTATTCACACAACTCCTTCTAGGTTTATGAATCCCTAGATATTGCATCTTTGCAATGCCTTCTAGGATTCATGTATACTTGGTTATTGCATTCATATAACTCCTCCTAGGATTGGGCTTTTTTACTTGGTGTTGGCAATTTGGGTACATTGAGTACATTGCCTTTGCTCAAGTGTTGATGTTGTCATTGATGTCAAGAAGTGGAAGGGTTTTTGTGAAAACCCAGGCAGACAAAATAAAAGGTTTTATTTTAAACCATGGTGTGCTTATGTGGAAAGATTTTTTCTTAAAAACCAATGTGGAATTTTGTTTCATCGAAAAAGGACCTCCGATGATGAAGATATTAAAGTTTAAAGTTAAGTTTAAATTAATGGATGGCCGACCTATGTGCAATTAATGGAAGTTGGCATATATATACATGTAAAGGTTTCAATTTATTAAAAAAGTGGGGCATATTATATATCGTCGGAAAGCTTATTTCAAGGGCTATTTGAATAACTTATTTATAAGGAGAATTAAGGTGTGTATAAAGAGGTATTTCTGATTTTGCAAAGGGGTTCCAAAAGTGAAGTTTGCCTTGTTCTTTTTCAAGAGGATTAATTTTTTCATGAGGTGACAAGGTATGCATTATTATGATTTATTTTATTTTATGGTATAAGTGGTTTTGGGAGTGAAAAGGTTATGCAATGTTTTGATTTATTTTATTTTATGGTACAAGTGGTTTTATGAGAGATAAGGAAGTTGTGCAATTAAAGGCCTTGGTGATGATTATTGAAAAGTGGAATAATGTTGATTATTTTGTGATCTACTAGCCTTTGTGAAGATTAGCAAAAAAAAACTTTGTGATTGTGGTAGATTTCCAAAGGGGTTCCTTCACTTCAATAAGGTATGGGCACATTCTTCTTATGAGTATGATTGGTGTATGTTTTTCTGAAATAAGTTTGGAGTGAAAAGGGATTCTACTAGGTTTCCTTTGGTTGGGTGTAAATCCTATTTTTTGGTTTTTTGAAGACTACTTATGCATTGTTATCATTGATGAGAGTTTTGGTGAATGCATAATTCTGGTTTGAGATAGTGGAAGCATTGTGCACTAGGGTTTATTGTTGTGAGTCTTGATACTTGCTTTGAGTTGGTGAAACCCTTGGATGGTTGTGTTGAGGTTGATGGTTGAATTGCTTTCATAGAGGTTGTTAGATCAAGTTATTGCTTTTACTTGATTCATGAAATTGGGCTTACTCCATTGAGTTGATTTGAACAAGTTATTCTTTGCATTTGGTGATATTGTGTGGGTGGATGTTTTGTTCAAATATCTTTGGAGGGAAAAGGATTTCTACTTGTTTCCTTTTCTTGTGATGATTGGTTGAATGCTTCAAGGTTAATGTTGAGTTGAATTATGTTGGTTAAACCTTGTCTTTAAGCATTGTTGTTGAAGCCCTAATTGGTTGAGAAATGATATTGGTTGTTGGAAATAACATGAGTATCATTGTTATATGAGATATTGCATGGTTGGCAATTGTTGGGTTGTATTTCATGTTCTTGAGAAAAGCATACTACATCTATCTTATTCTTTTGAGATTTGAGATTGAGTTGATATTGAGATTGGGAGTTAAGTATAGAACATATTGAGTCTCTAACAATTCTCTTTATGCTTCTATGAGGTTGATGAATCATATTGAGTCTCTAACAATTCTATTTATGCTTCTATGAGGTGGATGAATCACATTGGGTCTCTAACCATTCTCTTTATGGGTTCATGCCAAACAAGTGTTCTTGATAAACTTGTGAGCAGGTTTTGGACAGGTTCCATTGGGGACTTGTGAGCAGGTTTTGGACAAGTTCCATTGAGGACTTGTGAGCAGGTTTTGGATAGGTTCCTGTGGGGACTTGTGAGCAAATTTGGATAGGTCTTAGAAGAGGACTTATGAAGCTGAGGTTGATAGTTCTATCAGAGAACTTGAGGACAGAGGTGCATTGGTTCTATGAGAAGAACCTGAGGACAGATTTGTGCCAGATCGAAGAACTATGTTTGGTGCTGATCAAAGAAAGAGGAAGAGGACATTTGTGCCAGACCGAAGGACTGTGTTTGGTGCTGATCAAAGATAGAGGACGAGGACATTTGTGCTAGACCGAAGGACTGTGTTTAGTGCAAATTCAAGGACCAGCTTTGAGGTGATAGAGTTGAGGACAGAGGTCTCTAGCCAGAGCAGGGAAGACAGGTGTCTTCTGTGGATAGAGTTCCATTTGCTAAGGGCAACGGAGGAAGAGGTCTTCTAGAGGATCACTAGCCAAATCAGAGGTAGGGGAAAGTATCTCCTTTGAGCAGAGGCTCATAAATTCAGATTGGGGGAAGGTTTCTCCTTTGAGCCGAGGCTCATAAACTTTGTAATTGGGAAGGTTTCCCAAAGAACTTTGAGATAACTTTTAGAGAAAATTTTTGTGGACATAAATTATTGTGTCACTTTGTGGATGGTTTTGTGCATTGCTTTGATATTGCTTTGGGTATATTGCTTTACTATTTTGAAGTATAAAGGAAAAAGTAAAAAGCGGTCTTATACTGTTCACCCCCCTCTCAGTATAAGCTTGTGTTCTTCACTTGGTTCCATAAGATATTCTAAAATCTCCCAAGAACCTTAACTCTAATGGAAAAATTATTGCATTTTAAAGAAAACTTAAAAAATAAAAATAGAAAATAGCATACCATTCATAATATCAAAGAACTTTTAATCAAATCATAAACTGAAATGCTATAATAGATAAACAATGATGCATTTTAAATTGCATAAATCAAATGCTTGACATAAATCTTCAAAGAATGCATTCCTTTAACTTAAAAAAAATAACATAAAGGAACCAAGTATTCAAAATAAGTTATATTTCCACATTTGATATAACTCAATGCTAACTAAGAATGGAATATTACTAAAATACTTTAATGTACAAAGCATAATATTTCAATTTGTATAATAATCAAGTTTACAAAATTCTTCGATTAGAACATTCCTTTACAAAGCCTTCATTTCTCCACATCATCTATACTTTCAAAGAACTATGAAACCATCCACCAAGGATCTTCAATCCAACTAGAAATTTGTTAGCTTATTCATGATAGGGCCCCTCCATGGTTTATAAGGAATACTTAGGGATTAGGAAAACTTGAACAAAATGTAATGCAACTTTAATCATGCCTTTTCTACTATGCAAGCAAACATGCATAAAACAAGCCATCAAGAAGATAATTCCATGCTTCTCTTTATAATGATCCCTTAACCCACATAAGTCTCAGGATTCATTATAATAGTTTCTCTTTCAAAACCAACATACAATAATCCATTTTATAAAATAGAATCTCATACTTATCTTTATAATGATCCCTTAACTCACAAAAGTCTTAGGAATCATTATAATAGTTTCTCTTTCAAAACCAATATACAATAATCCATCTTATAAAAGAGAATCTCATACTTCTCTTTATAATGATCCCTTAACCCACAAAAGTCTCATGAATCATTATAATAGTTTCTCTTTCAAAACCAAAGCTTAATTAATCTAACTTACAATAAATTATTTTCTATATCTTGTTTTTTAAGCGAGGATATATGCATACCTTTTCCTTTTCCAAAAATTATATTTCTATAGAGTAAACTAGAGCACTAAAGTCTCCAATTCTAATTTCACATTTACTTTAGCAAGCTCCTAACAAATTAAAAAATTTCCAAAGCCAATAATTTAATCATTAAAAGAAAGCAACAATTATGTTTTCCTTAGCTAAAGAATATTTTCTACCAACTAATATATTTCTTCCTAAGGTAACATGAAACATATTTGAACAAGCATAAATAGCCCGACTATGTGACAACTAGGATTACTAAAAAACCAAACAAAAACATAAAAGGATACACACCTAGGCCAATAATAGATGTAAGATAAAATCTAACATATGCGTTAATGTTGGTCCAACATCTACCAATGAAGGTAAACATAACACACCTCAAACCAAGATGTCCCATTGTTGCAAGCAAGGATACAAAGTTCAAGCCACCATACTGGTTTACACGGGCTCACCCTATAAACACATGGTTTAGAACAACTCTAACTAGCATGGAAAAAGAAGGAAGAAAAATAGATGTATCTAACGAAGAATAACCCTTACCCATAAGCAAGTACAAACCAAGCACAAAATATCAGCCAAAAACAACTTCTAAAACTCAATGCAAATGGAAGATCAACATCAAGCATAGGATAAAACTCAAGCACCAAAAATAAAACATGCTATCTCAGATCAAGCTACAGGTAACACTATAAGAGTAGATAAAACATCAGGCAAAAAGACCATCAACCAGGGTGAATGTCCAAGCTAAAGAAATACACATAAATTCAAACCATAAGGAGATCACCTAGTTCAAAGCTCTCCTATGTCTCTAAAAATTGATGTTGCATTGTCTGGACTATGAACCTCCTTCGTCCTCCCAAAACCAAAAATTCTCTCTCAAACACATCCTCCAAGAATTCAAATATCATGGGTGCATCTCCTTGCATGGATGTGATAATAAATAAAATGTTTAATAAGGTATTTATTTAAAATACTAGCACCATACTGAGATCTTAATTAAGATGCCACCAAAGCATACCCAAGAAGGAATAATGCACTTCTTAACCAAGTTAACCTTATTACTTTTAAATTGATGGCCACCTTTATCAATATCAAAAAAGGGTAATAATAATTATTAACCCTAATATTTGCATTCAAATAATAATAGCTTTATTAATACCTTATACTTTGAACATAAATTTCATTGGTTTTTAAACAAAATCTAATCCAACCAACAAAAGACATTACTAATTCTTATCCAATAAAATCTATGCATATCACAAACAAACATAGATTTACACTATCAATATTACACACCATTGTTTTATCCCTATGTAAGTGGTATCCTTTAATATAGTCTAATGCTATCACCATTCTATTAAAGGTACTCATTGCACAAGCAACTTCCTAGCCCGATGGTGTGGATACGAAAATATACAAAATGCAAATGCATCTACATGAAGGGTATTTTGTTGCCCTGATCTATCTATGAGCAATTCATCACCATCATTTCTAAAAATATCTCTCTTTGTAGTTGGTTTAGCCATATGATCCTCCCAGAGAGAGCATATGGAGCTAAACCCACAAATACATCAAAAATACCATATTCCAAGATCAAAAGGATGAAATCATCCCATCATAAAGACATCATAAAATGAAGTTATGCCATAAATATTCATATCAAAACATAGTTCATTGTCCATAAAGAGTTTTTCCAAGGAGGGTGGTTGCATTTAACCATCCCTCCATAGGCAAATGCCATTTTACACTTAGATTTTCTTGAGGGGCTATTTCCATATCAACTAGGCTAAGGTCCTAGTGTTCACTAATCTTTGCCTCCTTTGTTTATTCCCTAATTTCCATCATACTTAGGATTTTAACATTTTCCACTATAGTCACCCAGATCGTATTTTTGATTCTTAAAGAGACTCTCTTTTCCTCCTTAAATATTCTTCTACTACACTCCAACTAAAATCCTCAAACATAGTGGAAAGAAATTAGAGCCTATATCTTATTCAACCTTGCACTCTTAAATAGTTTTTCCCATTGTTCTATCCAATATACCATTCTATGATCCACGTATCCTTAATTAAATCTTGAAGAATCAAAATTGAATAGCTACATGTTCCACTAGATCTTATTATTCTTCACATATATGACATCTATTAGAAAATTAAAACCCTCTTTTATGTAATTTTTCTATTGTCAAGATCTTATTATGCATATACATCCAAAGGAACATTGTTATATTTTGTGTTGTCTTTATTTTTAAGATCCTCGTCCATTGAAACCTATTTTTATCTTAGCTAATAGAATATCATAGGCTAATTTTACATTAAGGATCCATCAGGAGTATCTTCCCAAATTTTAGAGTCTTTGACCATATTTAAACCTACATGGAAGACCCTTAGATTCAATTTGAGCTTATTTATAGCTTCCTTACTATGGTTATTACCACATAAGTCCTTCCACCTTGCCACTCCCTCTTCTTGGGCCAAAAAATATAAATCCATACTCCTATACCTTTGTTCCAAATCTATATGTACTTCAATTAACTCGTCATCCAAGTTTAGGGGTTAGTTTTCCATCCATGCATCCTACCAAAAGTGAACCGACCTATAATTCTCAATTTTTCATTGAAATATTTTCCATAGCAATTTTATTTCCTCTATCATATGGCTCCATATAGATGATCCTTTATAGGAATTTAAAATGATTAAAAATATCATATCTTCTTAGCTATCTAAGTACTTAATCTTTAATATTCTAGCCCACAAATAATGGTCTTCCTGCATTAGTATCCATCTAACTTTAGCAACTAATATCTTATTCACATATTTAATTCTCCTTAATCCCAATCCTCCTTTAGATTTTTGTTTGGATGCTTTTCCCCATTCCATAAGGGGTATTTTACTCTTTTCCTCTACACTTAACAAAAATGTTTTTTTGCATACTTTTTACACAATCTGTAGCTTTTCTTGGCATCTTAAACAAATATAGGATATAGACCAATATGTCTGTAAGTGCACTATTTAGTAGCTAAATATTTCTTACCTAATTTGGTAGATTTCCTTTCTATCTTGCACTTAGTCCTTACACACACCTATAAACAAAGGAATTCCTAAATAAGTTAATGTAAGGACTATTATATTACAACTCATTACCACTTCTATCCTTCTTTTTAACTTCTCTAAAGTTATGATGAATAACACCTTGCTCTTTTTCAAGTTAATAAATTTTTTAGAAGCCTTGCTATATAGATTTAGGATCCATTTGAACTCCTTGGCTTCAGATTCCAAAGGTTTCCCAAGCATGATTATGTCATCCACAAATTGTCGATGAGTGTAGCTCTCATAGACATAAAATGTTTCAACCCATTTAACACTCTTATTATTTGGGTTGCACCTATACATCTCCCAAGGGATTCTTCCATGATAATAAATAAGTGGAGATAAAGTGGATCCCCTTGCCTTAAGCCTCTACTGCTCTCAAAGAAACCTATTGAGGAATTATTTATGATAACTAAGAACCTTGGTCCTCCATAACAATTTCTCACCCATCTTCTCCATATCCTACTAAACTTGAAAATAGAAATAATTTTATCCAAGAAGATCCAAGATACCCTATCATAATCTTTATTCATATCTATATTTAGTAGCATTTCTTACCTCATACTTTGTACTACTGAGTGTAGTGTTTCATATTAAGTTATAACACCTTCCAATATTTGTCTTCCCTTCATAAAACCCCCTTGTTGGTCTACTATAATCTCTGGGAGTACTTCATTCAACCTTAATTCTATCACTTTAGTGATCATATTATAAAATTCATTACATAGGCTTATTATCCTATAATCCTTAAAAAAAAAATTCCCCTATTTCATTTGGATAAGCACTAAAAAGGTGTTGTTAAATTATCTCAAATTACTTCTATTAAATCCTCCATTACTATATTAAAAAATAATTCGAAGAAACCTACTTGGAAACCATTTGAGCCTAGATATTTTTCCTTCCCCAAGGAAAAGACCACTTCCTTCACCTCCTCTTCACTAACATCTCTCACCAACTCTTCATTCATTCCTTTGGATATTCTCATTGGTATATATTGAATAATTTCTTCCATAGCTTCCTAGTCTTCCCCCTTTTTCTTTGATAGCAATGAACTAAAGAAGTCAACTACCTCTTGCCTAATCCTTTATTTACCTCTAACTATTTCACCATCCTCATGTAGGATTTTAGAAATCCCTCCAATACATTTATGCTTTATTGTTGAAAGAATTTAGTGTTTATGTCTTCTTCCATGAGCCATTTATTCTATAATTTCTACCTTCAATAAGTTTTATCGTGAGTCAAAATAATGTGAATCTCTTCTTGGATCATATTCCCTTTGTTATATAGGGCTTGGTTCATCCCAATTGTCCTCACTTCCTCCTCCAACAAACATAGTTCCTTCCTAAGGATTTCCTAATGTCTAAAGATATTTTCAAAGACTTGCTTATTCTAAATATTCACTTCTTTCTTCACATGTTTGAGTTTCCCTACCAAAATAAACATCTTAGAGGCTTGGATTGAAAGCCTTCACCATGATTTTACTTTTACATAAATTATTTGGTGATAAAGCCATATGTATTCAAACATGAAAGATATTCTTCCTTTCCGTATTTTTCCAAACTTGTTAAATAGTTGTGGATTATGATCTGATCACATCCCAGGTAGAGATACTAATGATTGCTCACAATTTCCCTTAAACCATTCCATATAAAGTAGTATTATATACTCTCACTTGGATAAAGTTGTCCCCTATTCTCCTATTTTTCCATGTAAAGAATTACCTCTTAAATTAATATCATATAGACCAAATTCTAATAAAATATTGCTAAAATCCTCTATGCTATATGAGAATCCCTAGGATCCACCTTTCTTCTCTCTATGCATCAAAGGGATGTTGAATTATCCTACCAATATCCATCGTAGACCTCTTATCCACTGTCCCATTTTCTCCAATTTATTCCACAACACATCTCTTTCTCTTTTCACATTTAGAGCATAAATATTTGTAACAAGGAAGGTCAAATTTAAAACTTTTGAAGTTATACAAACAGTTTGAAGGTACTAATATTTTTATATGACTTCCCCTTTAAAGGCATCATAATTTCATAAAGTTAATATTCCTCCTAATGTCCTCTTTACCTCCACCTAACCACTACCACCTTTATTCCATATCCCTTAATATTCTCCTAACATGTAGCATTCAACTTAGTTTCTTGAATCATAACTATATTATGTTGGTTACTCTTAATCAAGGGTCTCACCACCCTATTTTTGTTAGTATAAATCATGATTCTAACATTCCAAGACAATATATTCAATTCTTCTTCTTCTTTTTTGTGCTTCTTCTTGCTTAAGTCTAAGATTATCTGAATCCTCAAGTTAATTTTATTTTTAATTTTTTTAAGCATCTTTTCTTTGAAAAGTGCCTTCCCACCTTCTTTACCCGTTCTATCCCCACATATATGGTCTTCTTCACATTCATTGTTACTCTTATATTTGGTATTTCTTCAGTTATTGAGGATGCTTCCTTTATTTGCAATTCATCTACTATGCACAAGATAAGTTCTAGATCCTTCTCTATCATTTAAATATTTTCATGTCTTGCTTCTAACTTTTCTTCTCCTTTTTAGGGGTTAGCCACTTCTATGTCCTTCCTTGGACCAGATTGTTATGGCATAGAAGAGCTTTCACCCTAAATCCTACATAGTATAACATCATTGTTTACCCTATTGCTAGATAAATTCTCCTCTCTATATCCCTCCTTCTTCA
The DNA here is from genome assembly GCA_028583015.1 of Wollemia nobilis. Classification (NCBI taxonomy): domain Eukaryota; kingdom Viridiplantae; phylum Streptophyta; class Pinopsida; order Araucariales; family Araucariaceae; genus Wollemia; species Wollemia nobilis. The sequence goes on along the minus strand of JAQPPZ010016436.1, from coordinate 11,225,205 downwards.
CCAGGTCTATCACTTTGTCTCCACATGTCTGTCGATTAAATTTTATTTTTTCAACATTCTTTAGCTCTTATCCCTTTTTATCTAACTTATTTTGAAATATATCTTCCTGATACTGGGACTCATTTTCTTTCATTCTCGTCATCTAATCCTTCTTCTTCTATATCTTCCTTTTCTATTTTTCTATAGAACTTCTAAGTTTCTTCCCATCATGCTTCCTCCTTTTTGTAGGGCACCTTCACCAAGTGACCTATTTTTGCACATATTCTATAGTTGAAGGGATCATTCTCAAAAATTGTGTTTTGAATCTAAACTCCCCATCTAGAGATCAATTTGATCTCTTCTAGGAGTTTCTTCCTAGTTTCAACTAGGACACATCTTCTTATAAAGAACACTCTCTTTATTTCCTTAGTTACATAGTCTATGGAGAGGAACATACCAAAGGAGTTAATATAGAAATCTAATTTTGACATGATATCAAAGAAAAATATATCAACTATTATACTAAACATCAATAGATAGTCAATCATCTTAACCCCAACATTTTTGGTATCATTATCAACCCTTGTCAAATTCACCATTCATTTTCAAAAATGCCAATGGTAATTTTCATCCTAGTGGTATTTTTGCAAAAAGTTATTTTTCAACCCCCCGACCAATCAAACTGATTCTTGGTCAAAATTGCCAATCCATGTCAAAAATAATAGTGGTAATTTTGATACACAATGGTAAATTTACCAAAATAGTTAGAATATGTTGACATTATCCAGAAGCACATGATTCCTTTGTGCCACTATCCCTCTAACCTTGCATACCCCAACAATGAACCAAACCTGCAAATTAAAAATAATAATAATAAGAGCATCTCACATCCAATTTTCCCTCTCAATCCCTCCTTCAAATATCTATAAATGCAGCCCTTGGGTTAAGCATTCTATAAGCAATTGGATATAATTATCTTCTTCTAAATTTTCCATATTATATCTCTCATTAGCATTCTCTCATTCTCTCATTTAAAGAATCTTCATCAAGCATCTTTGGGTACGTCAAGCAAGACAAACAGGGCATTGGAGCTAGAGGATCATCTTCGAATGAGAAGAAGGATGTTCTAGGGTTGTATATATTCATAGCATTTCTATTTATCCATTCTTATTGTCTTTATTTTAGCATTTTTCCTCTTATTTTGGCCTTGTTAACTTTATTTTTCATTTGGCACTACTAATCCTTTTTCCCCTTGTCTATTTAGTATTTCTAACACTCTTTTGCAGGCCATTTCATGCTCATTTGCATTCATTTATTTTATCTACAACAATTTTTCTCTATTTCATAGGTAATTCCTCTTTCATCATTGCATACTAATCTCATTTTCTTGTTGAATCCATGCATCTTAATCACTAATTTCTCTTATTTTGTAGGTATTTATATCCATATTATCTAACTCATCTTCATTTGCAAGCTTAATATTTATGTAGCTTAGTTTTTATGCTCATTTTCATCTCATTTACAATTTCATATGCTTACTACTTTCATTTCATTTCATGCTTACATGTTTCAAATCTTCCATGCACTCTAGATAAGCTTTTATTTTCATGCTTTTAATTTCAAATTAGTATTACAAACTAGCTATATTTCCTTTCCATTTCTCCTCCATTTGCAAGACATATTTGTTCCTTATATTATATAAGAAAGCATTGAGACCTCTTGTATAGTTCTAATATCTAAAATTTTGGTTCAAAACTCAGTTGCATTATCTTACTGACCCCCCTTCTCTTTCAAATTTTAAAAATCTTAAAACTATTCCTTAAGATTTTATAAAATTATAGTTTGCAAGCCTTGGGAATATACCATCGCACACCCTTTATCTAATTACATGCCAAATTGACCCAAATAGCTTCAAATTTTCATCCAAAACTTAATTGGCCTCTGACATAGAGAAAACTCGCTACTACCTATAGCCATTGGCAAATTTGGCTCTCTAGAATTACATAGAGAAACAATGCAACACCTTGTCAAAAATACCACTAGCAAATTTTCCACTCAGTGGTGAATATGATAAGGACTACATCCATCCCAAAAGGGCTAAAATCATACTCAAATATATTTTAATAGAGGGTTTTATCAGTTAGGAAGATAGCCTATCACCTCTCTACATTCATACATACCTCCAAATTCAAAAACCCTATTTTTTAATCTATTTTTATAGGCTCCAAAAATACCACCTATTGCAAAAATATCAGTGGCATAGTTTATAGACTATGAAGTAATTGATTAGGCATCGGTTCAAGTAACCCTACCACTTCCCAACTTGTTATAATTTCATTATTTTTAGTTTGTATATCTCTATTTTCTGATAAATTATTTTTAAAATCACATTTACCTTGGAAAATAAAATAACTTTAGGATAGGTATTTTTCTTTAAAAAATTCACTTAGGCAAAAATAAAAGATCATGTGGTTTGCATCCTAAGTTAGCTTACTTGTTGCATATTCCACTTGCTACCCTTAAAAGAAAACCTTATTTAGCATAGATATCATTTAAAGCAAAAACCATACTCGTGTATTCTTGAATTTTGTGTTTTTACACTTAGCATGTATGTTAGATGATCTTTACTTTAGGTTTGAATAAACTTTTTCAATTCAAGACTCAATAAAGAGGCAGATTAATGATCCAAAACCTTAGGTGTATTTTTGAATAAACTTATTAAACACCGTACAAGCATAATGTTAACACAACACACATAGTCACCTTGTTTAATACACAAGGCAGAGCCAACTCGCATTGAATATTCCCATATCTTTGGAGCATTTTTTGTAAAGAGGTCCTCAAAGATAGGAATTAGGGATCCTAGTGGATCCTCCCCATGCATGTATGAGGTTTCAAATCCATATTTTTGTGAACTCAATGTGAACATCCCATTTTGAATTAATAAGATAAAACATTTTCAAACTTAAACAAGATAAACCACATTAAACAAAGATAACAAGAACATAACCAAATTATTAGTCCTATGAGGGTAAGGATAATGATCCCTTGATTAAACAAATGTATGAACCTTGGGGTAGAAATCTCTCTTGGCTAGTATATTATGGTGGGCTAGTAGGAGTCATAAGGAGGGTTGTTTTCCAAGGTGACAAGGATTTCAAAACATCTTCTCTTCTTTGCTATAAGTACTCTAGAAACAAACCTTTAATAAATTAACTCATTTTTAAAACCTTCAAACTATGGCTCAACATCCCTACAATACCTGAAGCAATGTTTTAGCATCTTCATCCTATGAGGTCTTTACACGTGAATATGAGGACCAAGTGGAAAACCCTTGGCCACATCATAAGCCTAGGGAAGAAAAAAACCTTATCGGAATAATCAAATTTAACTCTCTATATCACATTAGATATTATACCAAAATAAATTAAGATATTTTTCTACATGTTCTTATAAAATAACTTAAAGAAAAAATAGGAAACAACCTTCTATACGTCATGATAAACTTGAACATTCTAATGGTCAATCCACTATCTCACTATCTCACAAATGAATGAAAACTAAAATAAATCTGCCAGTCTTAATGTGGCTAAGGTACATTCAGCTAACTCTACAACTCCACCAATCATATCTATAAGTATACCCATTATGGGTATACCCTTATCAACATCATCCCCTAGTATCACAATACCCATTCCAAATCCCAATTCTACAAACCCTTTCTTATCTCATGACTTAGGGGTCAACCATACCCCTCCACGTGCAATATCTAACCAATATAATTCATATTTTATGACTTTAACTTTTCTCTCACAACCCCATTTGACTTTACGTACTCCACCAAACCCTCCAGCTAACAATTTTAAAACATCAATGCCAAAAATGAGCACCTTGAAAAGAGATACTCTAAATTTGAAGTGCTTGAATGTCAAGTTACTTCTCTTAAAGGATCATCAAAAAAAATATTATTTTTATTAATTATCTAATGGACCATTTGATCCCATAATAGCCAATCATCGTTTTCCAAATAACTTTGAAACTCCTAAGTTTCAAATGTATGATGGAAAATAAGATCCCATTAATCACTTAAGATTATTCCAAATAGCATGTAGTGACATCAATCATTATGAGAAGTTGCTTCTTAGGCTATTCCCTATAAGCCCAATTATTTTAGGTTTAGATTGGTATTTTCAAATACCTAGGAATTCTATCAAAGCTTTCAAAGAACTTATGGAAGCCTTTGTCAAGAAATTTTTGATTTACATAGAAGAAAAGGTCACTATAGACAATTTATACCAGCTCAACAATCCAAGATCGAATATTTATCATATTTTTTTTCTAAATGGAGGGCCTTGGTAGGGATACTTTAATGCATCCTCCCCCTAATGAACTCTTACACGTCTTCATAAGAAAACTTCATGAACAACTATCATACCCTTTAGAAATAACAAACATAACCTCTTTTAAAGAAGCCATAGAAATGGCCAAAAGAGTATCATCCTTATAATATGAGGATAACTTAGCTATAATAAAGAGGAATACAAATATTCCAAAAAATGGCAATACAAAAACAAGTATGTTGTAGGATATTATGTAATATATTCCCATCAAAATAACAACATAATTACAACTCAAAATGATCCTCAAAATTTAGTGATGCCAATACAAGACAAATCCAAATAACAATATACAAATACTACACAAATCCAAGTTTTCATGTTAAAAATACTTCTTGATTCAAATATGATGGATCTCCCACCTATCTGACCTTGGGATACTACCAAAGAGTTACCCAATTGGTACAAACATGATGAACACTATGATTATCACCGCATAGAAGGGCACACAACAAACAAGTGCATTACTTTAAGGAACCTAATATAAGATATTATAGAGGAAGGAAATATAGTCTTCAACCAATAAGATACTCCTAATAAAAATATAGGAATTTTTCAAAACCCCTTTATCAACATGATAAAAAATCTACCAACCTTGTAGGTATCATTAATCTATCAAAATCATCTTATGTAGTAACTAGACAACAAGCCAAATATCAATCCTTTAAGCAACCACCCTTAGTCATCCCTAATAATACCAGAGTAAATATCTCTAATATATTTAGTTTAGTCCTCACACCTCTTGAGAACATATTACACTCTTTTGATCTTCAATAACAATTGGAAAATATACCAGCAAAAATTTCCCTTATAAAACTATTAAAAACATCACCTACTCATAGGGAAATATTGGTAAAGTTTTTAAGTGAGAAATAAATCTCCTAAGACATATCTCTTAATGACATCACCAACATAGTTAGATTTGTTGGAATAATTAGTGTCATATTAGATTTTCATGAGATAGACACACCCATTAAGACCATATTAGGGTATTCACCTCTTTATATTATAACCCAAGTAGGGGATAAACATATCCAAAGATTCTTAGTATATAATGTGTCAGCCTTAATGTTTGTAATGTCAAATTGTTATAAAATTTTGACTTAAGCATAAAATATTTACAAAAACTAGACCTCTTTATTAGATCATTTTACAATGAAGAAAGAGAAGTTATAGGCATGATAACCTTACCTTTAAAAGTGGGTCCATGCATCCTTAACACCCTCTTCTATGTTATATCATGCAATGTAACATATTACATGTTACTCAAAAGACCTTGGATAAATTCCATGAAGGCAATACTTTATATGTTACATCAATGTTTTAAAATATGAATATGAAGGAAGGATTATCCATATCCCTAGAGACCCATAGCCTTTCACCTTATGCAACTTATTAGACATTCAATAAAAGAAATCTAATATTTACCCCTCACTTCAACCAGCTTTGTTAGGATTCTACTCCTAACCACCATACTAATCACATTATTAGTTAATTATTTAATCACTCTCTCTTTCATAAAGGTTGTGACATTTGATCACATCTTCACACTCGTAGAAATAGTCCTTTCAATTGGTATAGTTGGGGCATCGAAGAATATAATTATTAATTAATTATTGGGTTCCCCATACAATACAATAGCGATTCCTTAATAAAAGTGATTCCTTTTTATTATTCTAGCATTATAATCAATCTTTCTCTATTGGGTTCACTACATCTGGATCAAAGCTAGTTCAATCCAAATTTTTTTTTCCCCACACAGCCACCGTCTCCACTTTATGTGCCACCTTGTCATAAGTGAGTACGGGTCTGCCTCACAGCACCGTATTCCTCTATGATAACATAGACCGATAGGGGAATAAAAAATAGAGCTCCACCATAATATAAATTGTCGACATCGGCTGTGAGTTCTGACACAACGATAGTGCAATAAGCGGACATAAACTCTAAAAAAAAAAATTATAGCGAACGAACAGGTTGTCATAGTCTCTTCGAAATCTACCTCACCAAAAGGACCAAACAGTAACCCAATCTGGAAAAAAAGAAAAGTGAGAAGTTATAAAAAATTTGGAAGTATGGTTGTTGAAGACTAGCAGAGTGATTCGACCAAGCGCAGATTAAAAAAATACATCAAATCTGAAGAAATCACGAAAAAATTGGTCGCTTGCAGAGTTTTCTAGCAAAGACACAGGTTAACGGTGGAATCGTATAAAATTCGAGTATAAAATTAAGGTTTAAAATAAATTTTACCCACCGACGGCTACGATTCGCACCACTAGGAAACTTCGGCATCGAAGAAAGGATGAAGGTCACAAGAAGTGGCAAAGGATATTGCGAAAGAGGTCTTGAAAGAGGTTTCAAAAGAAATGAAAGAAGTGATGCAAGAAATGGCCGATGGAAGAATATATCACGACCCCAACCTACTTTTGCTACTTAATCTTGCCCACCTACGTCAAATCACATTAGTGAGGGTATATAAAATTTAGTTCCAGGATATCGCCAATCGCATCACAGGGTTGGACGAATCAGTCCTCATAAGTGGGTTCATCAATGGATTGAAAGAAGAAATTAGAGTGAATATCATGATGTACACTCCTCACACCCTATAGGAAGCCATTGGATTAGCCTTGTTAGCCGACGATACATTCAATGTTCAACGTCAACATGGGGAGCAACCTATTGATAAATCAACATTCACGCACACTATTCCAAAACACAAACCCTTTCCATTTAAGTACCTTAGCCTATAAGAAATGGAGCGACGAGCGAACGACCTCTGCTATACTTGTGATGAGCAATTTGGACCCCTTCATTGTTGTGCTACACAAACATTGTATTTATTGAATATAGTTAATCCCTGTCACTCCATAGAGGAATAAGGTGAGGAAGATGAGCATGACATGACCAAAGCACCTAATCATAACAATGAAGGAAATAAGGTCTATGTGCAAGAAGTGCTCGATGCACCACGAAAAGATGAGGTAGACATCCATGTAGTAAACAATGAAGGCAAGACATACACTCTCAAAGAACTACACACAAGTTCATCACCAATAGTGAGTTCTCATCATATAGGCAGCCTGATTCAGAAAGGAGGCAAAAGAGTGAGTGCACCTTTATTTTCCCTTCATTCTACATAGGAATAATCTAAAGCGGAAGCCTACCGTCATCACAATTCTCCTAAGGAAGATTCTACTATTCTTTCTAGCAACCCCCCACTAATGTTTCGACCTTCAATATATCCTTGCCTTCAAAAAAGTGACATTAAAATAGTACAAGAACTTGCACAAATTCAACTAGGAAAACAAGCAACGAAGCTCCTTACTTTGAGCTTTGAGGACAAAGCTCTTTTTAAGGAAGGTGGCATGTTAGGATTCTACTCCTAACCACCATACTAATCACATTATTAGTTAATTATTTAATCACTCTCTCTTTCACAAAGGTTGTGACCTTTGATCACACCTTCACACTCGTAGAAATAGGCCTTTCAATTGGTATAGTTGGGGCATCAAAGAATATAATTATTAATTAATTGTTGGGTTCCCCATACAATACAACAACGATTCTTTAATAAAAGCGATTCCTTTTTATTATTCTAGCATTATAATCAATCTTTCTCTATTGGATTCACTACATAGTTTGTGTAAGATAAAAAATGGAAATAAACATTGGAAGGACCTCTTATAAACTTAGGGGATGATCTCCAATATCCTTCCAAAGATCAAATAAACTTGATTCACCCAAATCTAGATCCCTTCATAAAATTGGTTAGTTTTTTTCTTTTCCCTTATGCTACATGTCTACCCAATAGGAAATGATTGAAAGTCAAAATAGGAACTTGTGTTTTCATATATGGAGGAACTACCTTCAATGAAATAATCCATGGTCATAATATTGTGTGTAGCCAATTAACATATGCATCATATTACATGTCACCTACTTTTTTTGTATCAAAACAAATGTTAGTCAACATGAGTTATCAAGGAAAAGGCTTAGGTAAATTTGAACAAGGTATCAAAGAACCTTTAAAGGTCAAACCATGGTCATAATGATACAGGATTGGATACATCCCAACAAAAATGAACCATCACCTTTATTAGAAGAAGATGATGAAGAAAATTACACCAAATATTTACATGGCTCCCAATGGGATGACAAATATGAGAAATAACTATGGTCACATCTCAATGAAACACCTCACAAAACCATATATTTTTATAGCATCAACATGTTAATTGTTGTCCATCCTAAATCCATATTAGTCCAAAATAAGAGCAACATCAAAGAATCCTGTGATCAAGATCACCTTGAAGAATATATTAAATAGATCTTCAATTTAGATTTTGCACAACTACCTATATTAGAACAAGCATTGTTAGATCTACAAGAGCTAAGATATTTAGGGATAATAGCTACCCCTCCTCACTTCAAGGATGAATCACAAACCTTGATCAAAGAAATAATGGATATCAACATTAGTACTGAACAAATTCCTTGACTCTTTAAACTAGGGAAGGTATTGTCCCAAGATGAGCAAATAAAATACACAAACATCTTAAAATAATTCCATAACATATTTGCTTGGATATATGATGACATACCTAGATGTGACCCCTCACTAGTAGTACATCATTTTGTCATAAATCCATATGCCAAAATAATTAAGAAAAAATTAAGGAAAATGCATCCCAAAATCACTCTTTTAGTTAAGGATGAACTCCAAAAACTATTAGATGTGGGCTTCATAAATGCCATAGACTATTTGGATTGGATCTTCAACATTGTGCCTATTGCCAAGAAATAAGGGTCCGTTAAAATTTGCATATATATTAGAGATATAAATAGCACATGTCCCAAAGAAAAATTTTCTTTACCAAACATAGACATGATAGTAGACTTCACAATAGGATATGAAATTTTGTCATTAATGGATGGATTTTTAGGTTACAATAAGATAAAGATTGCTTCTGAATACCAATATAAAACAACCTTCATAAACCCTTGGAAAAATTTTTGTTATCAAGTCATGCCTTTTGGCATTAAAAATGCAAGATCAATATATCAAAGAGCCATGACATATATATTTCATGACCTTATGCATAACACTATAGAATACTATGTAGAAAACCTTTTAGGTCACTCCAAGAAAAGATAAAATCATGTTTAGGACCTAAGATGCATCTTTAAAATATTATGAGAATAAAAAATTAGGCTAAAATCCCAAAAGTGCATCTTTGGGGTAACATCAAGAAATTTACTAGGGTTATCGTAACCTGCTATGGAATTGAAGTAGACCCTTCCAAAATCATAGCAATAAAAACATACCACCGTAAAAAAAAATGACTAAATTACATAGCCTCCAAGGAAAACTGTAAGCCATTTGAAGATTCGTCTTTCAATTAGTAGATAAATGTCAACCCTTTTCCAAGTTACTCAAGAAAGACATAAAATTTGAATGGGATAGTGAATGCCAAAAATATTTTGAAGCTCTAAAAACTTATCTCTTGATGCCACCTATATTAATACCACCTAACCCAACCCAACCATCATTGTTATATATATTTGTTATTAATCATGCCCTTGGATCCTTATTAGCTCAATATGATAACCAACATCGAGAAAGTGTCATCTACTAAATATGCAGAACTGTGGTGAATTACGAAACTTTTTATACACCATTAGAAAAGCTTAGTAGTCATTTTCTCCTCCCTAAAATTAAGATATTACATGCTTAACCAAAATATCTACATCATAGAAAGAGTCAACCCCCTACAATACCTCATGTTAAAACCTTACCTATTAGGGAGGACCACCAAATGGGTCATAGCCCTCAATGAATTTAATCTCGAATTAATTAGCCAAAAGTCATTAAAGAGGAATTTTATAGATGACCAACTTGTTGTTGCACCCTTGGAGTCAAAATATCCCATGGACATAACCTTTCCCAATGAAATTATTCTAGTTATAGAAGCCCAAAACCTTGATTCCTATATCTTATACTTTTATGGATCTCAATGTGTCAAAGTCATAGGATTAGGAATCAATTTAGTCACACCACAACAACAACTATATCACTATCCTATAAATTACAATTCTTGTGCATAAATAACACAACAAAATATGAGGCACTAATTTTAGGTATTTGAGCCACATTAAAAATTTAAATTAAAACCCTAACAGTATACAATGATGCACAACTGGTGATTAACTAGGTCAACAGTGTTTATCAAACTAAATATGATAAAATAAAGCTTTACAAAGATATTATAGACAAATTAATAGATTTTTTTGATGAATTCAATATAGAATATATTCCACATTATGTCTATTATATGGCCACAACAACATCCTTCATTCCCTTGGAACTAGAGGATGAAGAAGCCTCCATTGTCATAAGATCAATAAAAGGACCTTCAACATTAAAATCTTGCCTACAACCTTTGAACATCTACACCATTGAATCAACTTTACCACAAGAACCTTGGTATCAAGACATCCTTAAATTCCTCAAATAAGGAACATTCCCCAAAGGATTCAACCACAAAAAATGCAAACACTTTAGACTAAAAGCTTATAAATATGTCATCATTGGAGATATTTTATATTGAAACTCTTTTGAGGGTATACTCCTTAGATGCATAAATGTAAAATAATCTCAAACAATCATCAAAGAACATGATGAACCATATGGTGGACACTTTAGTAGGCTAGCCATAGATATAAAACTCCTTAGGATGGGTTACTACATCCATGGATAAATATACCTATAGCTATGTTAGAAGATATGATAAATGTTAGCGACATGATTATCTTGTCCATGCTCCTTCTCAACAATTGTAACCAATTATATCACCTTGGCCTTTCTCCACTTGGGGATTGAATTATATAGGTAAAATCAACCCTTAATCATCAAATGGTGATAAATTTATTATCACTACCATCAAATAATTTACCAAGTGGATTGAGGCCATATCTCTATCCTCTAGAACAAGAATTCAAGTTTTCAAATTCATCAATAACCAAATTTTTATTCATTACAGGATCCTTTCTATCCTAATTAGATAATGGCACACAATTCAAAAATAATAAAGTCACCAAAAATTGTGCCAAATACAAGATTCAGAAAAAATGGTCAACACCATATTATTCTCAATAAAATGACCAAGCAAAATCTTCCAACAAAATATGAGTCAAAATCCTTAAGAAATTGGTCAACAAAAATGGCCAGGATTAGCATTTACAACTTTATCCTACCTTGTAGATATATCATACTAGCATATGGACTCCTAAAGTACTGATGCCTTATGCTTTAGTTTTTGGTACAAAAGTAGATTTTCCCTTCAAACTTGAAATCCCCACACTAAGATTCTTGTTACAAGACTTAAATCAGACATTAGTACTACCTATCTTATCTACAATAATGAAATATTTTAGAATAAAAGCACATTAATTCTCTAGAACATATTATAACATACCATAATAGACTTTGGAATACCTATCACAAGAAAGTATGCCCAATATACTTTAATATTTGGGATCTATTCCTCATAGAAAACCAAAAGAATACCAATGCCAAATATGAGCTCAAAGGAAATTTTGAGCCCAACCGGCTAGGACCTTTCATCATCATTGCTAAATTTGTATTTGGAGCCTATCACCTAGCCACATTAGATATCAAATAACATAAAGAACCAATCAACATCATGCACCTTAAAATATATTATGCATAAACATTGCATGACTTGCTTTCTCATATGACTAATTGCATGATTGCTTGATTGCATAGTAGTCTAAAACAATATGCATCCAAAAATATTACCCTGTTTGCATGATTTCATCATTTAATTGATCATTCCATAGAGTCAATAGGATTTGTGATTGCAAATAATAACCTTATCAACTACAATAATCACTTGCATTACATTCACATAGAAAAGCTCATGTTGAGCGATCCTCCCAATCCAATAATTTTCTTACCTTTTTTCCTTTTATAAACTTTCTTCTATATTCCTTTTCTTATTTATCATATTTTTTCTTTTCTTCTCCCTCTCTTGAGTTAAGTGATGTATGATGTGATATTTCATAACCCTGATGACCTAGCCTCATCCATTTCTTTTATTACAATTTTGGGACATCCAACATTAGCAACATTAATTACTCATGCTTCTCTTCTTTTATCTCATTTTTATTATATATCACTTTTCTTCTCTTCTTCCCCATCTCTTGGGTTAAGTTATGTATGACGTGATAATCCATAACCTTGATGACCCAACCTTATCCCTTTTTCATGTCCCAAGATACACATCATATTCTCATTATTTAATGTCAACATCATTTTCAACAAATATTTCCTTTTTCAAATTTTCATGATTATTTAATAGGCCCTTTCAGGACAATGTTGCTTATCCTCTGATGTACTACAATCTTACAATTATTTGTATACATGTCATGTAACAAAGGAGGATTCCATGCATGCAATAAATCATTAAATCTCTATGTTTTCTAAAGGTTTACAAATAAGCATGGGGACATTATCCTTGTATTTATGATATTTTTTTAGGCTTTGCATCATTCTAGCATATGGACCTTCAAGAAAAGGTGTTTTATTTTACCCATGTTTTGCACATATACAATTATTTGTACATATATCAGGTAAAGGTGAATGTTTTCATATTTCCTTCAATGTCCATATGATAGCATTACACTCAACCTATAGATTTTTTGTTATACAACTCTAATAGATTCTCAAATCTCTCAACATATTAAATATGGTTCCATGTTCTAGGTTTGTTCCTTACATATTTGTAAATATTTATATTTGTTTTAGGTAAGGGACCTATGGACCTAAATTCCCTATGTATTGCATCAAAATATTCAAAAACTTATCATCAAGAAATCACAAAATCTTTCATATCTGTAACTAGAAGAATAGCTCAATGTGCCCTTCAATCAGACTTACCTATCATATTCATTCACACTACATACTTACAATTATATTGTGGGTACAACGGTCAAGAAAATATGATTTCCTAATTTTTTACTGTTGGCATATTTGGTCACACTCTTCTCACACAAATGTTAATTTTCTTTACACATCAAAGGGGGCCACAAGTCTTAAGTCCAATTTCTCATGTACATGTAAATATTTTGCATATGTGTTAGGTAATGGACTTATAGACCTTTGTTACCATTTATCATATGTCAAGATACCTAGGACACTATCAATATATCATACTCATAAACACAATTTTCTTCATTAATGATGACATTTCAACTAGAGGTAGCTTACTCCTAAAATCATATCATTATTTCTCAAACACAACTTCAAAAAATTATTTACCTCTGTTAATGTAGGCCCAAAATTTTTGTACTCCTTTCTTCCAAGATAATGGATCCATGCTTGAAAGGGGAGGGAAAATAGTGGATTTGTACCTCATATGAGAAGCACTTGAGTTGCGCTCTCTTTGGTGTTTGTCAATGAATGGGGTGAGGGTTCACCAGGAAACACTTTTTGTGGTAGTTTCCACGCCTAGGTAAGGTGGATGTTTGATGTATTCCTTTTTAAGTGCACACACCTAGGGTTTGGCCAAATGCAATTTCTACCTAGCTATATGCAATTTATCTTTCTTTGAGAACAAATGGCATACAAGTCTATCTAGAAAACTGGTAAATCTAACTAAGATGCAATGACATAAAATGTAGATTTTATACTAATCATGAGTGTTTTGTTTTATTAGTTTTTATGCCTTTTAATGTAAAATGAGTAACACAATTAAATCTATGTTTTTTATTTTCATTTCTTTTCATATGAAGACAATGCACAAAGCAGATAAAAATGCAAAATTATAATGCTAAGTACAAAAATTTGGATTTTAGACCCTACCTGGTCTAGTAGTTTAGATTTTGAAATAATTCAAATCTGTAGTGCAACTTCGGATCACCTGAACTCATTTTGGATCACCCAAATTTATCAAAACCTACAATTTTCACAACAACAAACTAGAAAAGTTTGATTAGGGATGGAGGATCTGCATAGGTCATAGTAGATCGTGATCTATAACAGTCATATCCCCTTAGATATTTAATTAACTATAATAAAATGTGAGATCTAATGATTTAATGCAAAACATATGAATGTAAATGTAATAAGAAACAAACCCAAGTGTTGTAGGTGAGTTGGAGAGGAGAGGGCAATCCTCCAAGGGAGGTCCCAGGTTCAAATCTCCACCCTACCAAAAAGCTGAATTGGGTACCCAAAATCCAATTGATAATGTTGGTGCGGGCAGGGCTGGGTGCAACTCCCGAGTGACTTTGATGGTATAGAACCTCCTGTTCGTGGTCTCTCAGACCAATGCGGCCCCACATGGGGTTTTTTGCTTCAAAAAAAAAAGTAATAAGAAACAATCAATGAATATAAATGCTATAAGACAATGCAATTAAAATGTTTTAATATATAAAATGAATTATTATGATAGAATCAAGAGTCAAAATTTTACTTCCAACATAGATCTTATGCATTTTTAGATATTGATGACAGATTTGGATCATCCAAATACCTCATATGGATTCGAATTTGAATTTGGATTCTCTGAATTCGTGATAGTTTAGACACCTATGTTATATATTTTGGTATTTTGGAGGATCAAAAAGCGTCAAAATTAGGATAAATTTTATACCATTGGAAAGCTCTTTTCGAGCCTGTTCTAATGGTATAATATTTGAAATACATGAAGATGATTGGATGGGGTAAAATTTATCTCAAATTTGAACCTTCTCATAGATGCATAAAAATAAGATCTTACTAATGCAAAATAGATTAAATAAATTGCTTACAATGGTGGCATGTTAGATATGATTCTTTTATGTTTTTGAAATGATGATGACCAAGTGAAATCTATATTTAATCCTACAAAAAATCTTTTAACACGTATTTGCTTAAATCTCCATTAATTTCACCATTATTCTCTATAAATTGCCATACTGCACCATCATCTTGTTCTGAAGGTAGGATGAGGTTTTAAAATGTGAGGGAAAACCATAAAATTCTTTAAGAAAAGGGAAACAAATCAAATTTTATAGGAAAAATTAGGAAAACTCCTAGTTTGGGCAGATTCGTATATTTTCAGAATCTTCAAATTGTGAAGAAACCATATTTTACCCATATTAGGTTCAAATCAAAATGACGCACCAAATTTCGGTGCACATTTGATTCGAACGAATTCGGACATCCGAATTTGTCCTAAAAAAATTTGGACATCTGAATTTTTTTATAAAAAATGAGAAAGATAAGAATATTTCTTTAACGAGTATGAAAACCAAGGTAAAATGGGTCATATCATATATCATTGGAAAGCTCTTTTTGAGACTAATCCAATGGTATATGTTTTGGGAAATTTGGAGGGGATTTTCTAGGGTAAAAGTAAGATCAAATATGACCTTACTTTTCTAGGAGGAAAACTAAGGAAAATGACTCATCTTAATGGGTCAATTTTTCATGTCTACATTTTAACCCATCTTTGGTGTATTTAAAAATAATAAATGCATCAAAGAAAGGTGTAGACATATGAGTAGAAGTGATAATTATTGACATAGACAAAAAGGAGTAGATGGTTTTAAATGAATGGTTCATGTGGAATTGATGTTTTAGAAAAATGATTACTAATTTACTGGTTAGGATGCCCCCTCGAGTTTCATGAGGAATGCCACATTCCTAATGGAACTCAAAATGACTGATAAAGAGATAATGATGGAGTAGCTAAGAGGATCTAGCTAAGTGGTAAATTGCTTTGTGTACAAATTTTTGCTTCTTGATGTATGTTGTAAATGATCTAGAGGATAATGCATGTTGATTTTGATGTATGTTTTGAATGATCTAAAAATATGATGATTGCATACCATACTGTTGTTTTTGTTTTTGTTTGGATTTTTTTTTATGTGTTATGCATAATGCAAAATATTTTTGTTGTTTTTTATGATCTTCATAATCATGCTTTCAGTCATGTTTGATTGCTAATTTTTCTTTCATCATGCTTAATCAAGATATGGAAAAAGTAAAGTGTAATTTAATGAAATTGATATTGTGTAAAGTAGTGTGATTCGATTTTTTTGTAGAAGAAAAGTATTTTGAAAATGAACCCTATTGATTTTGATCAGTTAACAATATATCTCGAGTATGTATGCTTGTATATGACTATCTATGGAGGTTGCCCCTCGTGTTGGTCGTTAAGAAGATCATGTATGAGATTTTTTTATATTGCTAACATCAAAGGGTTGTGGTCAACAAAATAATTTGAAATTTTGTTGTTTTAAAAGTGATAAGTTGATGAAAAGTATTTTATGATTTTTAAGATTAATTTTGACTTAATATTAAAGGAAGTATTATTATATGAAGGCGACTAAGCATGAAAAATTGAGTAGAGGACTTGCACTAGGCATAATATTCCTAGTGTGAAATAAATAGAAATATTTTATTAGGGTTGTCTCATGCCATCATCGCGAAGTCAATATGCAACTATATGATAAAGTGACTATGTATGATCAAATGCAAGTTTTTATAAATGATAAGCAATCATGCAATTGATATTCTCACAATGACACTGAGAGGTGGGGGTGAATCAGTGTAACTATTTAAAACTTGAATTTGCAACTCCTAAAACTTAAAAATGCAAGCTTAAAAATAGATAAAGCAAGTATAACACAAGAGCATCACACAACACAAGATTTAACGAGGTTCACCGATGTGGCTACTCCTCAAATAATGACTTGTTTGGACTACAATCCAAATCCAGTATTTGCAAGGATTCAATCTTTACAAATAGTTTACCAAGCACCCATTGGAAGGAGCACCAACCCCCGATTTTTTTGTCGCAATCAGATAGGAGCACCAACCCCTTTTACCAAGCACCAACTTGGATTTCTATTTTAAAAAAAAATATTGACATAAAAATGCCTTCTCTTTTACAAGACCCTCACTGGTCTATAGCTCATACAAATCAATCTCATAGAAGCATAAAGAGAATTGTTAGAAACTCAATATCTTTTGTTCCAATCTAAAACCTCTCTTTTGTTTTTCAAGAAAATATGCAAGTTTCGAGTTTTGAAGTCGTTATTCATACAGACACTCTTACCCAACCACGCTTTTTGGTTTTTCAAGATAAAACACGGTTGCAGTAACCTCTCTTACTGTGCCTTTTTTATCTTTATACTTGGTTCAATCGAACGACTATTTTGAAAAACGGCTCTAATTTTTCCCTCCAATTTTTATGCGGTTATGGCTATGATCAATCTGTCAAACCCTCTCTGACGCGCTCTGTCTTTTAGCAGCTTCTTTCTGACTTATTCTGACAGTCTACTCTGCTCATACTGACAAATTTTTTTTGTGCAAACTTACAGCATTTTTGCGTGTTTTGATGCTCTCTGATTCTTTTCTTCTAAACTCTACGTAACTGCCCTCTTAGCACTTTTACACTTTCTGATGGCACTCTTTTCTATTCTCCGTCGATCTTTCTTTTCTGCCCGCTACTACCATGTCTGACACACGCAACCACCGAGAATATTTCTTGTTTTTCGATATTATCTATAATTTTGCACTTTTTCCAGCCATGTAGCATTACGGCCCTGCAACAGCCGTTCTTTTCTTAAATGCGCTGTTTTGTAACTTTCCCTTGTAACTCCAGTTAACTACTGCATGAATTTTCTCTAAGCTTTCCCCAACACCTGTCACTGGGTAACTACAGATCTGACTCCGGTTAACTCTTATGTAACTGGCTGTATGATTTTCCTTTGCGCTATTTTGACACCTGTCACTGTGCATGCTTCTTCGGCTTTTACCCGCTAAACTGTTACCTGTCGTGATATCGCGACATTTCTACCCAGTTGACTTTTTCTGGACTGTTGACCGTGAAAACCTGACCTGTCGTGATATCGCGACGTTTTTTGCCTTCTAGACCTTATCTCGGCATGCACCCATGAAAATGAGACATGTCACGAAATCGTGACGCTTTTGCTGCATCGAGCTCATTTCTGTCTCCTAGCCACGAAAATGAGACATGTCACGAAATCACGACACTTTTCGCTTTCCTGCACTCTCCTTCGCTTGCACCCATGAAAATGGAACACGTCGCGAAATCGTGACACTTTTCACTGTCATACACTTTCCTCTGCAAGCCTCAACGAAATCGAAACATGTCACGAAATCGCGACGCTTTTCTGCCTTAGCGCTGTTCTTTGCTTTTCGCCCACGAAAATGCAACATGTCGCGAAATCGCGACATCTTTTGCGTCCGTACATTTTTCCCTTCATGCACTAGCGAAATCAAGACATGTAGCGAAATCGCTACAACTTTGTGCCTTGCGCTTCCAACTTTGCTTCGACTCGCGAAACTTAGACTTGTAGCGAAATCGCTACACCTTTGTGTTCTGCACTTTTGACTTGTAGCAAAATCGCTACACCTTTGTGTCTTGTGTTTCGAACTTGTAGCGAAATCGCTACACCTTTGCGCCTTGCATTTCAAACTTGTAGCGAAATCGCTACACCTTTGTGCCTTGCATTTCAAACTTGTAGCGAAATCGCTACACCTTTGTGCCTTGCATTTCGAACTTGTAGCGAAATCGCTACACTTTTGCTCTTTGGCATCTGAACTCTGCTTCGGCCCGTGAAAGTCTGACATGTAGCGAAATCGCTACACTTTCTTGACTTAGCACTTTTTCTTTGCTTTTGCCAGCGAAACTCCGACATGTAGCGAAATCGCTACACTTTCTTGACTTAGCGCTTCTTCTCTGCTTTAGCCAGCTAGAAACTCCGACATGTAGCGAAATCGCTACACTTTTGTTGTCGTACATTCTCTCTCTTCTTCGGGTCACGAAAACCCGACGTGTCGCGATATCGTGACACTTTTTGCCCTTAGTGCTTTTCTTCCGAAACTGTCGCGATATCGCGACAGTTTCTCATGCACTTTCTCTCTCCTTTGTTTTGTCGTGAAATCGTGACATTTTCAGCTGCACCTTCTCTCTCCTCATTTTTGTCGTGAAATCATGACATTTTGGCTGTGCCTTCTCTCTCCTCATTTTTGTCGTGAAATCGCGACAGAAAACATGTCGCGATATCGCAACAGTTTTCTTACTTGTCTTTTTCTGCAAATTTTTGAATCTGGGCCACTTCTTTCTTCTTGGAAATTCATTGTACTTGTTCTGACTGACCTCTGAACTGCATCAACTGCATCAATCTGTCTGTGTTGACAACAATGACAATACTTTTGCAATGCTTTTGCTGCACCTTGCTCAACAATCTCCCCCTTTGGAATTGTTGGCAACACACTGCAACCTTGCTCAATTTCTTCTCCCCCTTTGCCAATAATACCAAAGGGCTACTGCAGACTCCCCCTGAGTCTATGCACAACATTCTCAGGCATAAATAATTTTAATGCTCCCCCTGAGAATGTGTTCCCCATAGCTAGTCGGTGCTTGGGTAGTGTGACTACTCCCAAATTCTTTTGAAGGTACTCAAAAACTTCCTTGGGCAATGGTTTTGTGAATATATCTGCTACTTGCTCTATAGTTGGAACAAACTCCAATTTGACCTCTCCTTCTGCAACTTTATCTTTCAAAAAATGATACCGGATTGCAATATGTTTGGTGCGGGAATGCATGACCGGATTCTTTGAGATGTTGATTGCACTAGTGTTATCACATTTAACTGAAATTGGCTCATTGAAGTGAATACCAAGGTCTTTTAGTGTTTGTCTCATCCATAATATCTGTGTACAGCATGTTGTTGCTGCAATGTATTCAGCCTCTGCTGTGGATAGAGAGACTGATTCTTGCTTCTTGTTGTGCCATGCTACCAGTTTATCTCCAAGATAAAATGCTCCTCCACTGGTACTTTTTCTGTCATCAATACATCCTGCCCAACTCGCATCGGAATATGCAAAAAGAGTGAAGTCTTTTCCTTTTGGATACCATAGCCCATATTCCATAGTACCCTTGAGGTACCTAAAAATCCTTTTCACAGTTGTCACATGAGTCTCTTTGGGACTAGCCCGAAATCTTGCAACCATGCAAACCGCCCGTAAGATATCCGGTCTGGTGGTCGTCAAATACAAGCAGGCTCCCAATCATAGATCCGTACATTGTTTGATCAACATCTGGAGATTTGTCATCCTTGCTCAACTTGCAGCTTGTTGTCATGGGAGTGCTAACAGGTTTACTATCCTCCATTGTGAACTTTTTCAGCATTTCTTTCACATATTTAATTTGAGAAATAAAAATCCCTTTTTCAGTTTGATTAACTTGCAATCCAAGGAAATATGAAAGTTCACCAATCATAGACATTTCAAATTCTTTCTGCATTTTGTTTGCTATGTCTTTGCATGATTCATCATTGCTGCTCCCAAATATTATATCATCTACATAAACAACAAGGACAATGAAATTGCCATTTTCAGTTTTGATATATAAATTGCTATCCACCATACCTTTCTTGAATCCTTGCTTAGTGAGATAGTTGTCCAATCTTGCATACCAAGCTCTAGGTGCTTGTTTCAAGCCATACAATGCTTTCTTCAGCTTGCAAACAAAGTTAGGATTATCACAGAGTTGAAAGCCATCAGGCTGTTCAATATACACTTCTTCTTCAAGATTTCCATTTAGAAATGTTGATTTCACATCCATCTGATAAACTTTGAAATTCCTATGAACTGCTAAAGCCAAAAATAGTCTTATTGCTTCAAGTCTGGCCACTGGTGCAAAGGTCTCTTCAAAATCAATCCCCTCAACTTGAGCATATCCTTTACAGACCAATCTTGCTTTATTCCTAACAACCTGTCCGTCTTCATTCAGTTTGTTTCGAAATATCCATTTAGTACCGATTATGTTTTTATTTTCAGGCCTTGGTACTAATTCCCAGGTTTTGTTTTTCTCAATTTGATCTAGTTCTTCATTAACTGCCTCCATCCAACTTTCATCTGTACTTGCTTCAATGATATTTTTGGGCTCAATGCTGGATAACAGAGAGTAGTTGTTTACTACTCTTCTTCTTGTTTGAATACCAATTGTGGGGTCCCCAATAATCTGCTCTCTGGGATGATTTTTTTGCTAGCTGCCTGTTTTGGATTTCCTATTTTCTTCTCTTTCCAAATCATCTGAATCTGATTTCTGTCTCTCTTCCTTTTCTTGATCTTCATCTTCTTCAATAAATTCTTCATAAGTTGGGTAGTTTTCATTATGGCTGATTTCTTGTTTCCTACCTTCATCAACCTTAACATCCGCACTCTCCACAATTTTCTTAAGTCTTTTGTTGTAGCATGTGTAGGCTTTGCTTTTTGTTGAGTACCCAAGAAAGATACCTTCATCAGCTCTATCTTCGAATTTGCCAAGATTGGCTTCAGTCCGTTTAATGTAACACTTGCTGCCGAACACTTTGAAGTATTTTGCTGTAGCCTTTTTGCCAAACCACAGTTCATAAGGTGTTTTGCTTTCATGCGGCCTCAACATGCACCTATTCTGGATGTAAACTATAGTATGAACTGCCTCTTTCCAAAATCTGTCAGCAATTCTACTCTCTGTCAACATGGTCCGTGCCATTTCCTGCACAGTTTTGTTCTTCCTTTCTACTACTCCATTCTTCTGAGGTGTTCTTGCTGCCGAAAACTGTCTTCTAATCCCATGTTTTTCACAGTATTCTGCAAACTCATCTGAAATAAACTCTCCTCCTCTATCTGATCTCAAACATTTAATTCTTTTTCCAGATTGATTCTCAACAAGATTTTTGAAAGTTTTAAACATCTCAAAGGCTTCTGATTTAAGTTTCAGAAAGAGTACCCATGTCATTCTGGAAAAGTCATCTATACACAGCATAAAATATTTGTAGCCATTTATGCTTTCCGTTCTCATGGGTCCACATAAATCTGTGTGAATTAGTTCTAACGGCTTGCTTGTAAAGTACTCTTTTGCTTTGAAAGTGGATCTGGTTTGCTTCCCCTTTTGGCATGACTCACAAATGTTGTTTGAAGGTTTACCAATAGTGGGTATGTCTCTTACTGCTCTTTTTGAGCTGATTTTTACCAGATTATCAAAGCTTATGTGACCGAGTCTCTTGTGCCACAGCCAATTTTCTTCTTCCTGTCCAACCAAGCAAGCTCCTTCTGAAGTCTCTGAGAGAGTATATAGATTTCCAGAAGTTCTCAGTCTAGTGGCTATTAACTTTCCATTTTTTGTCTTTCTTACTTCACATCCCTCCTTCTTGAAAATTACTTCATGACCTCTGTCACAAATTTGACTTACACTCAGTAAGTTATGCTTCAGACCCACCACAAAAAGAACTTCCTTAGAGTTGATTTTTCCGTCACTTAACTTAACTGATCCTTTACCCACTATCTTGGCTCCATCATTGTTTTCAAATTTTACAGAACCACCTTCGTATGTCTGTAGCTTATCAAACTTCTGTTTATCTCCTGTCATATGACTGGAGCATCCACTGTCCAGAATCCAAGGTGCAAATTTATTCTGGGCTTTGAGAGCTATTTGAACGATTAGGGATTCCTTGTCTTTCTTAGGTTGCTCCTTTTCCTTCCACTATGATTTGATAGCAGATCTGGTCACTTGTTTTACCTTCTCCCTTTCATTGGCTTGTGACAATTTTTCGAGAAATTTTCTGTTTTGTTTTAATCCAGTTGATTGATACTTTCTTCCCTGGTATTTATTTCCTGCAAAAGAGCTACGACAATTTCTTGCAATATGTCCGAAGTTATGACAGTTATAACATTCTACAGCATAATCTATCAAAGGTGAAAAAATATTTCTACTAGAAAAATTCCTTTGTTCTACATTATATCTACAACTTGAGATTTTATGACCATATGCATTGCATTTAAAACAATAACCAGAAAAGGAACGAGTGTACCTGGGTAATGGTTGTTGCCATGTTGTAGTAGGAGCCATGGGTCTTCTTCTTCTTTGATATGTGACTTTGGTGAATCCATCATTTGCAGTACTCCTTTCAAGCTTGGCCTTATTGTTTTCTTTTGCATGATACGGTTTTTCTTGATCAACCCTGATCTTATCTTTATTCTTTATTGGTTCTACAGTTATAGCCTTCGATTCCTTTGAGGATTCTACTTCATCAAATCCCAAACCAAATTTGATGCCTCTAGGCCTTTGGTTATTTAGCATTTTATTCAGCTTCGCAGAACTCGTCTTCAAATTTATGATGACAACTCAACTTTCGATTCATCTCTTCTAGCTGCATCCTTAATCCAACTATGTCTTCTTCTAGCTTATTGCACTCATCTATTTTCACGGTTAGCTGTGCTTCAAAATATTTAGACTTTTTCTTGAATTCTTCAGTCTGTACTTTCAAACTGATTATTAATTCGTTGGCATCCTCAAATTTTCTTGAAATCTTTTTATTCTTTTTCCTTTCTGCACTTAACTCTTCAAGTGCAGCAACCAACTCACCTTCCAGATCTATCTCAGCCTCATCCTCTAATTTTTCATCACACTCCTGGGTTTCCTCTGTTCTTTCTTCTTCAAAAGCCATGAACAAGGCTTCACCAGTTTCTTCTTTCGAGTCCTCACTGGAGCTGTCTTCAGAAGAGTCAACGTTCTTGGAAATGAAACTTTTCTTCTTGAAATTCCTTTTTCTAAAATGTGGTTTCTTCTTCCAGACACTTCTTTCTTGGTGTGTCCCTTCATCACTTTTGTTTTTCTCATTCATTGGGCATTTTGCTGCAAAGTGCCCGATGCCTCCACAGTTGAAACACTTAAACGGTAACTTACCTCTGTACTTTCCTTTTCCCTTTATCAGTTTCCTAACAAAGTTTGCTTCAGTTTCATCTGAAGATTCTTCTTCCTCAGATTCTTGTTTAGCTTTAATATTTTTCTGTGCTTGAAAAGTAGCTTCTCTGTCTGAGGGCTTAGTCTGTCCTATTCTCATTTCATATGCAGTTAAAGAACCATGCATTTCATCCATGCTAAAAGTATTTAAATCTTTAGCTTCTTCTATAGCAGAAACTTTAGCATCAAATCTTTTATGGAGAGTTCTGAGTACCTTTTTCACAACAACTGCATCTTCCATTTCCTCACCAAGTCCTCTAATCGCATTTATGATCCCATTTACTCTCAGCATATAGGCCTCTATGTTCTCATCATCATTCATCTTTAATGCTTCGAACTGGGCTCGATGTGTTTGCAGCTTAGCTTCCTTGATCTTGTCATCTCCTTCATGAATGCTCTACAGTTTGTCCCATATGTCTTTTGCTGATTTGCAGTTCATGATCCGTATCAACTCACTGTCTACTAATCCACACATAATAGCATTCTTAGCTTTCGATTTGTTCTCAAACTTTTTCTTCTCAGCCGCATCTATTGGAGAAGCAGAGGGTATTGTGTATCCATTTTCAACGGATTCCCAAATGTCATATCCCAATGCACATAGATATGTCTACATCCTGAGTCTCCAGAAAGAGTAATTTGTTCCATCGAACAAAGGAGCTTTGTTGGAAGAAAATCCTTCACCACCGGCCATTGTGTATCTTCCAAGATCACCTTAGCTGATTAAGCTTGTTCGGGTACCTTGCTCGATACCAATTGATATTCTCACAATGACACTGAGAGGGGGGGTGAATCCTCTCAGTGTAACTATTTAAAACTTGAATCTGCAACTCTTAAAACTTAAAAATGCAAGCTTAAAAATAGATAAAGCAAGTATAACACAAGAGCATCACACAACACAAGATTTAATGAGGTTCACCGATGTGGCTACTCCTCAAATAATGACTGTTTGGACTACAATCCAAATCCAGTCTTTGCAAGGATTCAATATTTACAAATAGTTTACCAGCACCCACTGGAAGGAGCACCAACCCCTGATTTTTTTGCTGCAACAGATAGGAGCACCAACCCCTTTTACCAAGCACCAACTTGGATTTCTATTAAAAAAAATATTGACATAAAAATGCCTTCTCTTTTACAAGACCCTCACTGGTCTATAGCTCATACAAATCAATCTCATAGAAGCATAAAGAGAATTGTTAGAAACTCAATATCTTCTGTTCCAATCTAAAACCTCTCTTTTGTTTTTCAAGAAAATATACAGGTTTCAGTTTTGAAGCTGTTATTCATACAGCACTCTTACCCAACCACGCTTTTTGGTTTTTCAAGATAAAACACGGTTGCAGTAACCTCTCTTACTGTGCCTTTTTTATCTTTATACTTGGTTCAATCGAACGGCTATTTTGAAAAATGGCTCTAATTTTTCCCTCCAATTTTTTTATGCGGTTACGGCTACGATCAATCTGTCAAACCCTCTCTGACGTGCTCTGTCTTTTAGCCGCTTCTTTCTGACTTATTCTGACAGTCTACTCTGCTCATACTGACAGCTTTTTCTGTGCAAACTGACAGCCTTTTTATGCATTTCGATGCTCTCTGATTCTTTTCTTCTAAACTCTATGTAACTGCCCTCTTAGCACTTTTACACTTTTTGATGGCACTCTTTTCTATTCTGTGTCGATCTTTTCTTTTACGCCGCTATCGCCATGTCCTGACACATGCAACCACCGAGAAGATTTCTTGTTTTTCGAGATTATCTGTAATTCTGCACTTTTCCCAGCCATGCAGCATCACGGCCCTGCAACAACCGTTCTTTTCTTAAATGCGTTGTTTTGTAACTTTCCCTTGTAACTCCAGTTAACTGCTGCATGAATTTTCTCTAAGCTTTCCCCAACACCTGTCACTGTGTAACTGCAGATCTGACTCTAGTTAACTCTTATGTAACTTGCTGCATGATTTTCCTTTGCGCTATTTTGACACCTGTCACTGTGCATGCTTCTTCGGCTTTTTCCCACCAAACTATTACCTGTCGCGATATCGCGACATTTCTACTCAGTTGACTTATTCTGGACTGTTGACCGCGAAAACCTGACCTGTCGTGATATCGTGACGTTTTTTGCCTTCTAGACCTTATCTCGGCATGCACCCACAAAAATGAGACATGTCACGAAATCGTGACGCTTTCGCTGCATCGAGCTCTTTTCTGTCTCCTAGCCATGAAAATGAGACATGTCACGAAATCGCGATGCTTTTGCTGAATCAAGCTCATTTCTATCTCCTATCGAAAATGAGACATGTCGCGAAATCATGACACTTTTCACTTTCCTGCACTCTCCTTCGCTTGCACCCGTGAAAATGGAACATGTCACGAAATCGTGACACTTTTTGCTGTCGTACACTTTCCTCCGCAAGCCTCAACGAAATCGAAACATGTCACGAAATCGTGACGCTTTTCTACCTTAGCGTTGTTCTTTGCTTTTCGCCCGCGAAAATGCAACATGTCATGAAATCGTGACATCTTTCGCGTCCGTACATTTTTCCCTTCATGCACTAGCGAAATCAAGACATGTAGCGAAATCGCTACAACTTTGTGCCTTGCGCTTCCAACTTTGCTTCGACTCGCGAAACTTAGACTTGTAGCGAAATCGCTACACCTTTGTGTTCTGCACTTTTGACTTGTAGCAAAATCGCTACACCTTTGTGTCTTGTGTTTCGAACTTGTAGCAAAATCGCTACACCTTTGCGCCTTGCATTTCGAACTTGTAGCAAAATCGCTACACCTTTTTGCCTTGCATTTCGAACTTGTAGCGAAATCGCTACACCTTCTTGCCTTGCATTTCGAACTTGTAGCGAAATCGCTACACTTTTGCTCTTTGGCATCTGAACTCTGCTTCAGCCCGCGAAAGTCTGACATGTAGCGAAATCGCTACACTTTCTTGACTTAGCGCTTTTTCTTTGCTTTTGCCAGTGAAACTCCGACATGTAGCGAAATCGCTACAGCTTTTTGACTTAGCGCTTCTTCTCTGCTTCAGCCAGCGAAACTCCGACATGTAGCGAAATCGCTACACTTTTGTTGTCATACATTCTCTCTCTTCTTCGGGTCGCAAAAACCTGATGTGTCGCGATATCGTGACACTTTTCGCCCTTAGTGCTTTTCTTTCGAAACTATCGCGATATCGCGACACTTTCTCATGCACTTTCTCTCTCCTCTGTTTTGTCGTGAAATCATGACATTTTTAGCTGCACCTTCTCTCTCCTCATTTTTGTCATGAAATCATGACATTTTTGGCTACGCCTTCTCTCTCCTCATTTTTGTCATGAAATCACGACAGAAAACATGTCGCGATATCGCGACAGTTTTCTTACTTGTCTTTTTCTGCAAATTTTTGAATCTGGGCCACTTCTTTCTTCTTGGAAATTCATCGTACTTGTTCTGATCGACCTCTGAACTGCATCAACTACATCAATCTTTCTGTGTTGACAACAATGACAATACTTTTGCAATGCTTTTGCTGCACCTTGCTCAACAGCAATATAGTAAAATGAAAGCATTTATTCGAAGTGATAGGTATCAGAATGCAATATTAACTATTTTTTAGGACCAATTGCATATGTTGATAGTCATACAAATCTATGATGAAATAATGATGTTTGCTAATCAAAATTCAAGGAGAATTTTGGTCATTTCTAGGATGAAGTCAAATTTATCAAGAACCAGTGTGCAATTTGTGTATTAATTTTCTATCTTGACCTTAATTACAATACAAAATTTCTTAGGGATCAAATGTGTGTGCTTATGAAGTTTATTTATAGATTTTGAGTACGGTAATGATGCAAACCGACTTGTTGAGTGGTATTTTCACCCGATTGTGAAAACACACTCTCCGATAGGATTTGGGTTCTAAATCCTCTGCTTGCAAAGAAATTAAACAAGTAACTTCTCCAAGGTCTTCACTATGTTAGCATTTTACATCTGTGTATTAATAATCTCAAACAAAGATATTCAATTAAAATTCTTGGAACACCTTAGTGGTTGTAAGTAACTGAAAACAAAGGGCAATGTTGGTTTATTTTACTATGAAACTTTAATGATTGTTCATTGAACCCGAATAAAGCAAATGTGATTTGTTCCCTATATGACCATGTTGTAACTTCAAAGTGGAAATTGATGAAATGCCATAAATGGTGGAACTATTTTTGGATTTTGAAGTTTTTTAATTTTTATTTTATTTTAGTGCCTAAGAATTAAAATAAAATTAGAATTTCTAAAAAATAAAGTGCAAAAAAAAGAAAATAAAATGCAAAAGAAAAATGAAATTGAAATTGCATTCAGTTTGATGCTATCCTATTTCGAAAAAACTAAAGATGTGAGGTTTCCATGCATGCAACCTAACCTATCGGACCTGCAAAACACGCACAATCCCTATAGACTAAGTGTTGGTTCCTAGGATATGAAATAAAGTTCAGATTTCAAATATTCACCTAATGTAACCCACGAAGTGGCATCTACATTATCTATAAATCTGAAATCTAAAAAAAAATGAAAGAATAAACATTAAATCCATAGCATGCACAGAAGATCTCCTTCTTTCTTGCCCACAAGATGCAAATTTTTGAACACTTCTGCATTAAAAATATATCATGTTACAATAGCAAAATCTCTGGTTTTTCCAAACTAGTCTGTGGAAGAGAAACAACTCAAACAGACCCAAAATGGCCTTCTCAACTCTGGCTCTGCAACTCTGCTTGCAGCGATTTTTGACCCCTGTACCTGTCTTGTGCTTCTGCTTTTAAATTTTTTGGTGTGGTTCTCTGTTTCACTCGGTGACTCTTCGTTTCATTTCCCAGATCGCTTTGTTTCACCTTCCCTACCTCTTCGTTGTTTTTTTTGACTTTATGCTTGACATCAAGACGCTTGATCTTCTTTGTGCACTGTAATGCCTCTGTAGCCCTTACACCTTTATGCCATGTGTTTTGCACTTCTTTGCATGTTCTGTAACGGCCCGCCTGTAAATCATGACCAAAAATAGCATGTCGTGATATCGTGACGTTTTTACGTATGTAGCTTTGCTTTTCTTCTTTCATCGCAAAAATGAGACATGTCGCGATATCGCGACATTTTCTTGTCAACAGCCTTGTCCGCCTTCATGCGTCACGAAAATGATACCTGTCGTGATATCGCGACATTTTTTTGCTTCGGGCCATGTGGATGCAACTTGTCACGAAATCGTGACGTTCTTCTCCTTCGCTGTGTTTTGTTGCATTTAGCCATGAAAACGCGACATGTCACAAAATCACGACACTTTTTCATTCCATACCACTTTGCTACTTTTTGTCATGAAATCACAACACTTTTCTCTTCGGCACAACCTTGTTTTCTGTCACGAAATCACGACACTTTTCTCTTCAGCACCACCTTCCTATTTTTTGTCACGAAATCGCGACAATTTTTTGTTCCGTACCACTTGACTGCTTTCTGTCGTGAAATCGTGACGCTTTTCTCTTTCAGGCTATCTCACTACTTTCTATCACGAAATCGCAACAATTTTTTGTTCTGTACCACTTTGCTGCTTCCTATCATGAAATTGCAACATTTTTCTCTTCGGCACCACCTTGCTGTTTTCTGTCGCAAAATTGTGACATTTTTCTCTTTGTTCACTTTAGCTACTCTAGGTCGCAAAAATGTGACATGTCGCGATATCGCGACGTTTTTTCTCCTTTGCCCTTCATCTCATCTTCAGGTCATGAAATGGTGACATGTCGCGATATCGTGACAACTTTTGCATTGACTCTTCTCTTGCTGCCTTCAACCGCGATTTCATGACATGTCGTGATATCGCGACATTCTCTCTTCATGATGCATTCTACTGCTCTTAACCACGAAAACGCGACATGTCACGAAATCGTGACAATTTTCCATTTTGCTGCATTTTGTCGCTTTTGGTTGCAAAAACACGACATGTCACGAAATCGTGACACTTTTCTGTTCCACTGCACTTCGCTTGTCTGAGCCATGAAAACGCGACCTGTCACGATATCGCAACACTTTCTTTTTCTTAGAAGTGACAGAGCAACACGTTGCAAAATCATGACAACTTTTCTTTTCTGGCCGCGACGGAGCAATATGTCATGAAATCGTGACAACTTTTCTTTTTCGGCCGCGATGGAGCAACATGTCGTGATATCGCGACACTTTTCATTTTTTGGCCGCGATGGAGTGACATGTCGCGATATCGTGACACTTTTTCATTTTGTGATATTTTGCTTTTTTTCTTGATCTTTTTAGCATCTGGGCCATTGTGGTCTTCTTTGAAAGCATGCAAAAAAGGTGGGTCCCTAATTTTGGGGTGTGTTGTGGATCAACCACAACAAATGGCGACTCTGTTGTCAAATGCTCCTAAGCATTTTGGTGATAACCCAACCTAAAATATACAAGCTTAGATACAGGTGTCAGCACATAAAAGATAAACAAATACCGATAGATTAGAAATACATGAAACATCAGAATCATTAAGTATCAGCTCAATGTGTGCAATGTGTTTTCATTCCCTATCGCTTGAACTTGATCAATATTCCATTGTCAATTTTACTTATGATTTGTATGCAAGGCTATGAATGATTTGTACAGGATTTGATGTATGATGAAGGTGCTAAAGATATAACAACCTACTTTGCAAAGGCTCAAACCTTCTAATATCATGAACAAACATATTAAAACTATCAAACCCTCTTAGGACCAAACTGAATTAATTTACTATATCCCAAAGTTGGTTATGTGTCACTACCATCTTGAACCCATGTGCAAGTGTAAGTGAAATCAGATCTTTGGGGAATAGGATTCTCAACCTAAGCGAGATGGGAATTTAACCCTATCCTTACTATTTTGATTTGGAGTTAATTACCTCATCTTGAACAAAATGATTTAACCTATTATGGATGAAACTGTCAAGCTAGCCTGTCCATATGAGCAATCAGTGGTCTTGCTTTTAGACAAGACATGTTGTCACACATAAGCATTTTGGTGAGAACCCAACCTAAAATATACAAGCTTAGATACAGGTGTCAGCACATAAAAGATAAACAAATACCGATAGATTAGAAATACATGAAACATCAGAATCATTAAGTATCGGCTCGGTGTGTGCAATGTGTTTTCATTCCCTATCGCTTGAACTTGATCAACATTCCATTGTCAGTTTTACTTATGATTTGTATGCAAGGCTATGAATGATTTGTGCAGGATTTGATGTATGATGAAGGTGCTAAAGATATAACAACCTGCTTTGCAAAGGCTCAAACCTTCTAATATCATGAACAAACATATTAAAACTGTCAAACCCTCTTAGGACCAAATATATGCATGAATTAATTTACTAGATCCCAAAGTTGGTTATGTGTCACTACCATCTTGAACCCATGTGCAAGTGTAAGTGAAATCAGAACTTTGGGGAATAGGATTCCCAACCTAAGCGAGATGGGAATTTAACCCTATCCTTACTATTCTGATTTGGAGTTCATTACCTCATCTTGAACAAAATGATTTAACCTGTTATGGATGAAACTGTCAAGCTAGCCTGTCCATATGAGCAATCAGTGGTCTTGCTTTTAGACAAGACATGTTGCCACGCATGAGCATACTTAACCCCATAATCCATGACTTGACTTCATTCATTCTCTCTCTTTTTATTTTTTATTTATTTATTGGACCTTTGGGATGACTACCCATCCTTGCTAGGGACATGTAGTACGATCCCTCCAGTCCAACATTAAGATGAAATGGAAAATATTTTTACTTCTTGGATCTTGGGGATGACTACCCATCCTTTGCAGAGGACATGTAGTACGATCCTTCCAATCCAATATTAAGACAAAATGGGAAATATTAGTTAATTTTATTACTTGGACCTTTGGGATGACTACCCATCCTTTGTAGAGGACATGTAGTACTATCCTTCCAATCCAAGCTTTATGATGAAGTGGGAAAAATGGAAGCTTTGGGGAATCGGATTCTCAACCTAAGCGAGATGAGAATTATGTCCTATCCTTACTACTCCATGTAGGTCAAATCAGAGCTTTGGGGAGTTGGATCCTCAACCTAAGTTCGATGAGGATTTAACCCTATCCTTACTACTCTGGTTTTAGGCTTTAAGCTTTTATGGGAGTGGTAAAAACCACTGTTTCAAGGATTATGTTGCATGATAGGACAGACATGAAATATTCTTTTCACCTCACCTTTTCATCCAAGTATGGTTTTGACCATTTTGCTCAAGATTCTTTTTAATGTGCATGGAATGTGCTTGGTTCAAGATAGTTTGGGCAGTAGTTCCCAACCTTAGGATCCTTTTAATATATGTTATGTAATAATCCTAAGAGGATTCGACACCTTCTCAATGATTGCCCATGGAATGAAAATGTAACTGAGATGACATGTATATGCAATGTGGAATATGACATGAGATATGAATGCACTGCTTCTTTTGGAATATATCATCTATTTTACCATAATGTGCAAAACTGACAACTTCATGCATCACAAGTTCCAACCGATATTACTTAAAATGTTTGTGTTACTTGTGGAGCTTCTACAACACAATTCCAATGTTTCATATTCTCCCAGTCTTAGGCATAAGTTGACATCTCAATTTTTTTTTTCTTTTTTTTTTTATAGACAAACCAACATGTCCAGAGGACTAACACACAAAACTTAAAACCAAACCCAAAAAGCAACTTCAAAAACAAACTTGAAAACACAAACCAAAACCAAAAAAAAACAAAATCTATATACAAATGTACAATATAATACAAGATGATGCAAAGCTTGGACTATCACTTTCCTGGATCCCAAACATGATTAGAACATTTCAAAAGACATATGACACAATATGTATGCCAAATGTTGTAGGAATTCAACAATAATAAGATCAAACCAAGCAATGCAACAAATTTCAACTTGCCACGCTCACCATACCAATTTGATTTAGTTCTATTACCAACACCATAGGTGAGATTCAAATCAAATTGATTAGACAATGGTTGGTATTCAATTTTGTCTTGTCTATTCTTTAAAGTGCAAGTTTCATCATTCCATTCATGATTTAGAAGTAGGCCTTCTTTATCCAAAATGAGACTTTGTAAGCAAGAGCCTATTTCTAAAAATTTTAAAGCCAAATCATTTTCCAAATTTGTAGGCCAATCAAATTCGTGCAATAGTTTGCAAGCATCTAGGATATTTACCAAATTAGGATCATTAAAAGTTTTTACCCTAGATTCAATTAGTAATTGTTGATGAATTTTATTTAACAATTCAAGTGCATCAACTTCTTTTCCATTCATTAAAGCAATGTTATTAAAGGTGTGATTAAAAATTATACCTTGTTTTTCATTTACCTTTAATGACATTTCACCATAAACATCATTCAAATTCAAAACATGGTCATGCAAATTTTCACCTAAATTTTGGATGCTTGAACATAAAAGGTTAGATTCTAACTTTTGAACATTTTTATTTACCAAAATTTGATGGGGATTTGCAATTCCCTCTTTTACCTCATGGTCTTCATACTCTTCATTGATTACTTGTTTATCAAACATACCAAAATTGGGCACCCAATTGAAAACATGCCCATCCTTTTCAACCCTCAAATGTTTTTGGTCAAAGTGTATGTCAAGTAATCTGTTTTGATGATCACTTATTCGAGTTGCTTCCAATTGATCAATCTCTTTGTCATTTGGTTCTAATTCTTTGTTCACTATCCATGGTATCTCTTCATGTGAGGTAGAAGTTTCAACATCCTGCATATCAAGTGAAATATGAGTTTCATCTATGGGGGTGTGAGAAAAGAATGCATTATCATATCTCCCCCAACCATTATAAAAATTATCTTCCAAATTTGTGGGATGAAACTCCATGGTATTTGTGACATGATCTTTTGATTCATTCATCAATTCACTTTCTTCTTTGTCCTTGGTAATAGGATCATTATAATCTTCCAAAATTTGATGAGATTTGAAACTTTCTTCCAAAACATCCTCAAATTGTATAGGAGTTGTAAAGTCTTCCTTTGAGTAGGCGATTATGTTGTCCTGTATATCAATTGGCACCCAAGTTTCATTAGTAGTTTTGGATTGAGTGTAGTCCTCCCACTTCTTCCAAGCATCATAATAATCATCTTTCAAAATCAAGTGGTGGCGTTCAACTACTTCTTCAACATCTTCCAATTCATCAATGTGTTTCTCATCAAATTCATCTTCACCTTCCTTAGATGGTTCAATTATTTCCAAAAGTGGGTCGTTTCTTGAATTCAAATTTGTAAGGCCATCATAATCCAAATTAGTAACCCATGATTCAATTTTATCATAATTTGGAGGGTGAAGAATTTCTTGATCTTTAATTTTACACATCTCATCAATAGTATCTTCCAAGAACAAGTGGTGAAACTCTATCATGTCTTCAAATTCATTTATTGGTTTTTCTCCAATTTCACTTTCAACCACTTCATTCAATTCTATGGTAGCTTCCGTCCTATCACATATTTCAAACATTGTTGAATTTAGAACCCCTTCATCTAGATAATCATGTATCTCTATGAATGAGATCATTTCTGCATAATCTTCACTAGCGGATGTTGGTTTAGCACTTTGCACCTCCCCGTGGACTACATCTAAGGTGGTTGTAAGATTTGGATATTCAAATTCATCCCCTTGATCATTTACCTTAGATATCATTGGAGTGGAGGGTGCTATATTTGATGGTTGGTGTAGGTTGGCATCAAAAGAACAATCTCTCATATGAACATGTTGTGCCTTTTCTTCTTCAAGACCTTGTCGTTCTATCTCTTCTAAGATTTCATGGATTTTCTCTAGAGACAAGCCACCCATTTTTTCCTCAATGAGTGAAGCAAGTGTGGGGTGTATGGCTCCCAAGTATACTTCTATGGCTTCCTCTTCTAATGTGTTAAAATTTTCCCACATTTGGGAGTGCAACTCACGAAATCTTCCATTGAATTGACTCAAGGATTCATTAGGCTCCTTACATATGGAGGTAAACTGATTTTTCAGGATTTCTAAGTCAACTTGATTACCAAAATGGTAAAGATAGGCTGCTTCTAGTTGTATCCAAGAAGTCCTAACCTCCATGGGTAGTTGGCTGTACCAAAAGAATGGTTTATCATCCAAAATGTATGCAAATAACCTACAAGCTACCTCCTCATAGAACACCTGGAATTGACATAATGTATCCTTGTAGACATGCAGTTTTTGCAAGTATCCTAGTGGCACCTCTTGATTAAAACATTGTAAAAAATCCAATAACATTGTAGGAATTTGATAGGGTATCACGTGTATAGACAAACCCTTATAATGGTCCTCCATCATAGATACCATTCTCTCTCTTAGAAACACTATTTCAGCTCTCAGGGATACCATTTGCTCCTCAAGTGTTGCCATTAGTGAAACTTAAAATGTAATTTTAGAACCAAATCTGTTGAATATTCAACCTGCAATGTATAAAAAAAATCAAGTTAGCATCAACTAAGAGATGTATTCATTAAAATCAAATGAAAATAACTGTATGGAAACAACACTTCGTTAGTCAAGACCAAAATTTTCAAAATTAAATCAAATCACTTTATTTCTGTATGAACAATCAAAATGTGTTGCAAAGCTCTTAAGCAATTCTAAGCATTTAAAATCATAATGAAATAAACCGTTTCATGCCCTCCTTCTAGCGCCAATCTGTTGAGTGGTATTTTCACCCGATTGTGAAAACACACTCTCCGATAGGATTTGGGTTCTAAATCCTCTCTTGCAAAGAAATTAAACAAGTAACTTCTCCAAGGTCTCCGCTATGTTAGCATTTTACATCTGTGTATTAATAATCTCAAATAAAGATATTCAATTAAAATGCTTGGAACACCTTAGTGGTTGCAAGTAATTGAAAACAAGGGGCAATGTTGGTTTATTTTACTGTGAAACTTTAATGATTGTTCATTGAACCTGAATAAAGCAAATGTGATTTGGTCCCTATATGACCATGTTGTAACTTCAAAGTGGAAATTGATGAAATGCCATAAATGGTGGAACTATTTTTGGATTTTGAAGTTTTTTAATTTTTATTTTATTTTAATGCCTGAGAATTAAAATAAAATTAGAATTTCTGAAAAATAAAGTGCAGAAAAAAGAAAATAAAATGCAAAAGAAAAATGAAATTGAAATTGCATTCAGTTTGATGCTATCCTGTTCGACAAAACCGAAGATGTGAGGTTTCCATGCATGCAACCTAACCTATTGGACCTGCAAAACATGCACAATCCCCATAGACTAAGTGTTGGTTCCTAGGATATGAAATAAAATTCAGATTTCAAATATTCGCCTAATGTAACCCACAAAAGTGGCATCTACATTATCTATAAATCCAAAATCTAAAAAAATGAAAGAATAAACATTAAATCCATAGCATGCACAGAAGATCTCCTTCTTTCTTGCCCACAAGATGCAAATTTCTGAACACTTCTGCATTAAAAATATATCATGTTACAATAGCAAAATCTCTGGTTTTTCCAAACCAGTCTATGGAAGAGAAATAGCTCAAACAGGCCCAGAATGGCCTTCTCAACTCTGGCTCTGCAACTCTGCTTGCAATGGTTTTCGACCCCTATACCCGTCTTGTGCCTCTACTTTTATACTTTCTGATGCGATTCTCTGTTTCGCTTAGCGACGCTTCATTTCATTTCCCAGATCACTTCGTTTCATCTTCCCTACCTCTTCGTTGTTTTTGACTTTCTGCTTGATGTCGAGATGCTTGATCTTCTATGTGCACTGTAACACCTCTGTAGCCCTTACACCTTTATGCCACGTGTTTCATGCTTCTCTGCATGTTCTGTAATGGCCCACCTGTAAATCACGACCAAAAATAGCATGTCGCGATATCACGACATTTTTATGTATGTAGCTTTGCTTTTCTTCTTTCATCGCAAAAATGAGACATGTCGCGATATCGTGACATTTTCCTGTCAACAGCCTTGTCCGCCTTCATGCATCGCGAAAATGATACATGTCGTGATATCGTGACATTTTTCCACTTCGGGCCACGTGGATGCAACTTGTCGTGAAATCATGACGTTTTTCTCCTTCATTGTGTTTTGTTGCATTTAGCCGTGAAAACGCGACATGTCACGAAATCATGACACTTTTTCATTCCATACCACTTTGCTACTTTCTATCACAAAATCATGACACTTTTCTCTTCGGCACAACCTTGTTGTTTTCTGTCGTGAAATCGTGACACTTTTCTCTTCGGCACCACCTTCCTGCTTTCTGTCACGAAATCGTGACAATTTTTTGTTCTCTACCACTTGACTGCTTTCTGTCATGAAATCACGATGCTTTTCTCTTTCAGGATGCCTTCGATCGCGATTTCATGACATGTCATGATATCACGACATTCTCTCTTCATGATGCATTCTGCTGCTCTTAACCGCGAAAACGTGACATGTCGTGAAATCATGAAAATTTTCCATTTTGCTGCATTTTGTCGCTCTTGGTCGCAAAAACACGACATGTCGTGAAATTGCAACACTTTTCTGTTCCACTGCACTTCGCTTTTCTGAGACGCAAAAATGTGACCTGTCACGATATCTTGACACTTTATTTTTCTTAGCAGTGACAAAGCAACACGTCGCGAAATTGCGACAACTTTTCTTTTTTGGCCGCGACGGAGCAATATGTCACGAAATCACGACAACTTTTCTTTTCTGGCCGCGATGGAGCAACATGTCACGATATCGCGACACTTTTCTTTTTCTGGCCGCGATGGAGCGACATGTCGCGATATCGCGACACTTTTTCATTTTGTGATATTTTGCTTTTTTTCTTGATCTTTTTAGCATCTGGGCCACTATGGTCTTCTTTGAAAGCATGCAAAAAAGGTGGGTCCCCAATTTTGGGGTGTGTTGTGGATCAGCCACAACACGACTTTAAGAACCAATGTGTGTGCAAAATGAGGAGTTCATTTACCATGATCATATGCATTTAGTCAGACTTAACTACTATGTAATACAAGCTACCAAAAGCTAGTTGATCCACAAGCTAACATTGATCTATACAAAAGAAGGTTGCTAATGTGATAGAAATGTCACCACGTGTAAGACTATCCTATTGTTAGATGAGATTCATTTAGCCCATTAATGTAATAGGGATCACCTCATAGTTTTCAAATAACTGAGGAATTCTAAGGATTCAAGCTTATTACCCCTTCTTTTATTTTGATTTCTTTGAGGAGGTATTCTTGTTCATTTTTATATTTTTTGAACAAGGGGATTTATTTAATTTGTAGTAAAAAGCATTTTGCTTTAGATTTTTGTTTTCTCTATCTTTTTTTTCAAGAGATACTTGGTCAAATTAGACAAAGAGAAAGGGATTTTATTTGGGTAGGGGGAGCTTTTCCTTTTACCAATTCTTAGGATTCTAGACCATGTGCATAATAGGATAGCAAGGGAAACCTTTTTCTTATGGAGATAGGTCTACTATGTAGTATCATCTTTCTTTGTGCAAAATCATTTTTAATATGTGTTAGTGATTCTTGGTTCGAAAAGTGGCAAGATCAGTTTCCAAAACTTCAAAATTTATTTAGTGAAGCGGTAGCGATTTTGTTTCAAGAGAGATTTATAATCAATATTCAAAATCATGATTTTATTAAAGTGTATATTTGGTGAGTGGTTCAAGATAATTTTTGAATTATTTCGAAGTAAATCAAAATTGCTTAAGAATTTTGATAACATCGGTCTAATATTTAAGTAGAATAATAACTTAATGTGACCATATGGTGCATGTAATTGGACCAAAAATTTATTTGAGAAATTCATAGATAAATGCAACTAAGTGAAATATGATTTAAATATTATGATTGAAGTAGATGTAAGAAATGTATGTACAAGATATTTAAAACTATGTACAATGGTGAGACTTCTTGATTTTATGCATAGTATCTTTTAAGATGCATAATATTCATTGGTTACTTAAGGACTTTGACATAAGGTAGACAAACGATATGCACTTGATACAAATTTTACAGTGATGATAAATGGACCTAGCCAATTTTGTTGAAATTTTCCTTTTAAATCAGTTCGAGCATTTGTATTTTTTTTTATTTTCTTTAAAAACTAGATCTCAAATCTCAAAAGATCGAGTATGAATTTTCTTAGACTATGATCTTTTGAGTTTATCTTGATAGGAATGAAGGTGCTCTAAAATATTAATGCACTTATCATCTAGTAATTCTAATTGGCTTAGTCGTCCAGCATGATATTCATCTCCTACTTCAGCATCTTAAAGTAAAATACCTAAATAAGGGACTTCAAGCTCAAAAGGAAATATGGCTTCAACGTCATATACCAAGACCAAAGTCGAAACACTAGTAGGGTTTCAAAC
This sequence comes from Wollemia nobilis, assembly GCA_028583015.1. Taxonomy (NCBI): domain Eukaryota; kingdom Viridiplantae; phylum Streptophyta; class Pinopsida; order Araucariales; family Araucariaceae; genus Wollemia; species Wollemia nobilis. The sequence goes on along the minus strand of JAQPPZ010016436.1, from coordinate 11,185,580 downwards.
ACTAGTTTGATAAGCCCATAAAGCAGGATATAATTGAGTATGCCAATCTTGTCCTGATTTATTAACCAATCTTCTTAGTATTTTAATTAGAGTTTTATTGGATTATTTAGCTTGGCCATTTCCTTGTGTATAGTAAGGAGTAGACCATCTATGTTTTATTTTATACTTAGTATAAGAATTTTATGTCTTTATTTTTTAAACAAGTTCCATTATCAAAAATGAGTGTGGATAGAATACCAAATCTATAGATGATTTGATTGAAAATAAATTTTGAGACATGGATTCCTGTGCAAGAAGCCAATGGCATGGGTTCTACCCATTTTTTAAAATATTGAGTTGTTGTTATGATGAATTTATGACCATCCAATGAAACTGGATTTATTTTTCCTATAATGTCTAAGCCCCATTTTAAAAAAATCCAAGGGGAAGAGATAGTTTGAAGATCTTGGACCAAAGCATGGACTAAATTTGCATGTCATTGATATTTTTCACATCGATGCACATAGTCATTGGCATATTTCTCCATGGAGGGCCAAAAATAGCCCATTTGTAGGAGCTTTTTAGTTATGGCTCGACCACTAAAATGACCTCCACAAGATCCATCATGCACTTCACTTAGTGCTTTCTTGGATTCCTCTAGGTTGAGGCATCTTAAAAGGATACCTTCGAAGGATATTTTATATAAAGTATTTCCAACAATTATGAAATGAACAACTCTTCTACATAATAGTCTATGCTGATTCCTATCTAAGCCATCTAGGTATGACCCATTTTGGATAAAATCAAAGATATCTCTATACCATGATTCTGAGGGTATTTTTTCAATTGTGAAAACATCTAAGGGTGCTAGGCAAGATTCTAATAACACGGGTTCTTGAAGTTGGTGAATGATGATAGTAGCATGATCATCATCCAATTCTAAAGGAATAAGAGAAGTAACTACTGCCATAGCATCCGCAGAATGATTACTAGTACAAGGGATAACTTTGATAGTAACTTTCTCAAATAAAGATATAAGTTTCAAAACATACTCTTTATAAGGGTGAATTTTTCATCTCAGGTTTGATAAACGTTATTGATTTGATTTACCACGACTTGCAAGTCTCCAAAAACTGATAAAATTTTAGTATTCAAGGATAAAGTTGCTCGTAACCCAAGGATCAAGACTTCATATTATGTTGTATTATTTGTACAAGAAAATTGAAGTTTAAAATATAATGGGATAAGTTATTTATGGAGAGATACTAGAATAATACCTGCACCTGCACCACTCATGCAATGGGATCCATTAAAAAATAGAATCCAAGAATCTAAATGTCCATATTCTAGGTTAAGGAATTCATCTAGAAACCCTATTTACAAAGGGTGAGTAGATTCTAGAGGGGCAATGAAAATTTGATCGACTATGACTTACCCTTTAATGAATTTTTTTCCAATAAAGGTTATATCAAACTCACTCAGAGCCAGAACCCATTTCATTGCACATCCTGGTAGGTAAGATCTACTCATCAAGTATCTTAATGGATCAAATTTTGCTATGACAAATTTTTTTTGACTAAGCATATAATGGCGAAGTTTCTGTGTAGAAAACACAATAGCTAAGTAGAGTTTTTCTAAAGGAGTATAACAAGTTTCATAACTTATTAGGGTTCTTCTTATATAATAAATAGCTCTTTCTTTTTTATCCTTGTCATGTTGCACTAGCATTGCTCCTAATGCAAGTTATAGAATAAAAGGATGCTCGGGCCTAGGAGGAACGAGTACTGATGGTGTAAGCAAAAATGTCTTAAGAGCTTCAAAGGATTCTTGAAATTCTTCATCCCATTTAAAAAATTATCTTTCTTAAGTAACTTAAGAAAGGGTTGATATTTATCTGCCAATTTGTTAATGAAATGACGGATAGATTAGAGCTTACCTTGTAAGCTTTGGAGTTCTATCAAGATTTTTGATGGTGGAATATCGATGATTACATTGATTTTGATGGGATCTATATCTATTCCTCACATAGATACAATAAATCCTAATAATTTACCTAATTTTACTCCAAAAACACATTTGTTCGAGTTTAAGTGGACTTTATATTAGCGAAGTCTATTGAAGACTCATCGCAGGTCGAGAATATGATTCTCTTTCTTAATAGATCGAGCTATGATGTCATCTACATAATCATGTAAGATTTCATACATCATATCATAGAACACGTAGGTCATAGCTCGTTGATAAGTTGCTCATGCATTCTTTAGACTAAAAGGCATTACTTTCCAACATAAAGTACCCCAAGGTGTAATGAAAGTAGTTTTGTGTTGATCTTCTTGTGCTATACAGATTTGGTTATATCCATAAAATCCATCCTTAAGGGATAGCATCACATATCCTGCTATGAAATCAATGATTTGATCCAAATTAGGAAGAGGAAAATCATCTTTGGGACATGCAGCATTGATGTCTCTAAAATTAGTGCATACTCTAATTTTAGTAGCCTCTTTTTTTGTTACTGGGATGACATTGGATATCCAATCAGAGCAATCTATGGCCTGAATGAAATCAACATCTAATAATTTTTGTAATTCATATTTTACTAATAAGGCTACTTTAGGATGCATTTTCCTAAGTTTTTATTTCATCGGTTTAGCATCAGGATGTACCACTAAGTGGTGCATGATGACAGAAGAATCTAAGTTAGGCATATCTGCATATGTCCATGCAAAGATATCAAGGTATTCCACAATACATATTATTTGTTCTTATTTACTCAAGGTCGCTCTAATTTTGACCATGTGAGGATTAATTTATGTTCCAATATTGATTTTCAAGATATCGTCTACCAAAATTTTAAAGTCTCTTTCAAAGTTATGATGGGTGGATGAAATACCATTTCCTAAAGTTCTTCTAGGGATAATTTGGCTAACTCTTCTTGTGGGGTTACTATGTGAACATGGGCTATACATGGGATGGACCCATCAAAGAAGAAACTATTTCTCATAACTTCTTTGAGGGAGATGTCAAAAAAGACATCTCCTTCTATGCACTCATTCAGAGTGGTAATCATTTTCGGATGGACTATTGAAATCATATTGCAAGAAAAATAAGTTTATCTTCTCTTCTTATTATTCATTAAATATTTTTTATTTTCCAAATATTCAGCATAGGTGATTAAATGATCATTGTCATTAAAAGGGAAAGATTAAGATTTTGTAGGGATATGACCTATACCACATCGGGTAGGCCATTCCTCAACCTCAAATGGTTCGCATATGTCATATTCAAAATGACCCAAACCTTTACCTCTATAACCCATATCACACATCATTTTCTTTATTTTATATGTATTTTGGAGAAATAACATTGAGCAAAATTGTTCTCATTGAACGTAAATCTCATTTGTTTGATGTTGATTTTATCACGAGAACATCCTACAAAAATAAAAGTACAACTTCCAATATGATATATATTTCCTTGTTTACGAGGTAAACCTATCGTACGTGGAGATGGAGATAATTGGGACACAACAATAGAGTCTTGTACAAAAAAATTGGCATGTTCTATAGGTGCTAATATCACTAATAGATCTAGTAAAACTTAGTTTGTGAGGGGATATGAGGTTAAAGGATTATTAATTTTATATGGTTTATTTATGTCAAAATAAGGTAAAAGTTCAATTTTTAGGGAATAAGACTTAGGGGGAACAAAAATCGATGATGATAAGGCTGGACAAAACGAAACATTAATAGGTTCCATCATTGCACACATGTCAAAAGGTCTAGGGTCTCCATGGATGGTGACCAATTTATTTTTAAACTTAAATTTGACACAGTGATGTAATGTAGAGGGAAATACCCTCGTTGCATTAATCCAAGGGTATCCTAGAAGGATTTTGTTTGATGCACGAAAAGACACAACAAAAATAGATGTATCCAAAATTCTAGGGCCAACTTGTAATGGGATAGATATCACACCACAAGCCTCTTTGGTTTCATCATTAAAAGGTTTTATAATAATTTTCGTTCTTTGTAAGTCTTCATTTTTGAACCCAAACCTTTTTAAAAAATTATAGGTGCAGATATTTAAGGATGAGTCACTATCAATTAATACTCTCTTAACGCCTACATATTCAATTAATGTTGTCATGTATAAGGGATTATCCCTATGCATACTATGTGGAGGCATATCTTTGTTGTGAAAATCGATGTAATCAACTCCATGAGAAGCTACAGTGTTATAATATACACCCCACTTGCTAGTTCTGAGTTATTTTGGTTTGTGCTTGTTTGTTTTTGCAATGAAATTATTGGTTTTGCTTGTTTAGTTTGAGGCATTGACTTGAATTTCATTCATAATGCAATAAGGAAAAAAACATTTGAAAAAATGATAAATTTGCAATAAGGAGATGGAGATTTATTTATTTAATTTTTTAACCTGAAAGCACAGGTCTATATTTGCACAACAAACTGGAAATTACATAGTTGAAGCATCCATTTGCTTGTAACTCGATCATCGAAACTCCAATTCCTTCTCCGTAAAGTGTAGTTGTCTCTCCTAATGAAGCCACCCAAAATGTAATCTTCATAAATTTGAATCCAATCTCAATTAATTATTGCATGCACCCTGAGGTCATTGCAAGTAAGATGTACGACTACTGAAGGGTTCGACCTTGCCTTGTAAATTGCCTAGAATGATTTGATGGGATATTTCTCTATTGTGAGAAAATGACTCGATTCCCTAAGCGCCCATATGTTGTACGACCTACTCCAGTATTGCATCTATCACTCCAAAATCAATCAAAATGGCACTAACCCAGATGAAGTATAGCCAAAACAATATAACCCATATGGTCAGTTCGTCAACCCAGATGAATTCAAAATTTGGCAAACCCTTGACTGCCTCTGTTAAGCTTAGATAATATCTTTGTGATGAGAAATTCAATCCCTGATTAGCTAGAAATGGTCTCACAAATCTAAAACTGATAATCCTACTGATAAATCCACTGCCAACAAGCCCTGTGATCTTCTGGTGAAAACCCCTTTAAAACTTCTCCAAAAAACATAAATTCTTCCATGCCCAAATGAGCCTCAAAAATCCAATTTAAAGAGAACATAAAATTAGGGTTTGGGTGCCCATTTTAGGTTTCCACAAGTCATTATTTTATAATTTTTAATTGTATCTTAATGTCATTAAAGTGGTCACCCAAGTCCTAGACAAATAACTTTATGATTTTAAGTTATAACACTTTATAACTTAAAGTTATAACATTAAAACATGTCCCCTTTCACTTTGCCTAGAAACCTTTTTACAAGGTCAACACTTGCAAATTGTAGAATTATACCCTCTGAATGCTGGGATTCTCACCAAGATGAGTCCCTAACCAAAATATTTAGCCTAGGGGATCCCTGTGACTAGGCTAATAGTTCTTTGCTCCGTCTACTGCAGATAAGGGGACATTACAGTCTCCCCTCCTCGAAATTGCTTGTCCTCAAGCAATTGGAATCCTAGAGTATGCAATATAGAATCTCTCTCCCAAGTGGCATCTTCCTCAGTTAAGTTCCTCCATTTCATCAAATACTCTTTTATAGTATTTTGCCTGAGGGTACTCTCTCTACCCAATTACTGCCTCTGGAATTAATACCAACTTGTTGTCTTCGTCTAGAGGTGGTAAACCTGTCAAGTGCGTGACATTGTATCCCAATACCTTCTTGAGGTATGATACATGGAACACATTATGCACTCTACTACTCTCAGGTAACTCCAGCTCATAAGCTACCTCACCCACATGTCGTGAGACTCTAAATGGGCCATAAAATCAAGGCTTAAGCTTCTTAGCTCCACTCCTCTTCAATGATGACTGTCTAAATGGCTGTAGTCTTAGATAAACCATGTCACCTATCTCAAATGAGCATTCAATCATCTTCTAATTAGCATATTTATTTTGCTTCTCCTATGCATGTCTGATGTTCTCTTGTAGTGAATGCATGATATCTTGTGTCGCCTATAGAAAATCCTTGGCCCTGGTAACCTGACTATCACCTAAAACCAAATCCATGAAGCTGGGTTCTTCATACCCATATAATGCCATAAACGATGACATATTAATTGACATGTGATAAGATGAATTGTAACAATATTCTCCTAAATGCAACCATCTAACCCATGCCTTCTAGTATTTTGAAACGTAATTCCTCAAATATCCCTCAACCCATTTGTTGATAATCTCTATCTGTCTGTAAGTCTGAGGATGATAACTCGTGCTTGGTGTCAGCTCTGTCCCACATAATCTGAATAGCTCCTACTAAAATAGACTCATGAATTTATTGTCTCGATCACTGACAATGGTCTTAGGCAAGCCATGCAGTCTAAATACCTCCCTAAAAAATAGCTCAACCACCTGCATTATTGTGAACCTTGTGGTGATGGAGAACAAATGGGTATACTTCGTGAGTCTTTCTACCACCACATATAAACAATCCTTCCCCTGCGCCTTGAGAAGTCCTGTAAAAAATTCCATGGATATGCTCTCCCACTTCTGTGAATGAATAGGGAGTGGCTGAAGTAAACCCACAGGGAATGTATGCTCGTATTTGTTCTATTGGCATATAGAACACTCTTGGATATACTGTAAGATATCATCCTTAAGCCCTCTCCAAGCAAACCTCTCCATGATCTACCTATAGGTCTTATATTAGCCAGGGTGTCCTGCCATAGGTGTATCATGTAGAATTTTTAATATATGTCTCTTGAACTTGGAATCTGATGTGATCCAAATTCTGTCTTGATAGTAAATCACCTCATCCCTAACAACATATCTATCATCATCCTATGTACCTGTTGACTGGTATTTTCACCCAGTTGTGAAAGTACAACTCTCCTTTAGGATTTGGGTTCCAAATCCTCTCTTGCAAAGAAGTCAAACAAACAACTTCTCCAAGGTCTCCATTGTATTAGCATTTGCAACTGTGTATTGGTAATCTCAAATGAAGATAATGAATTTAAATGCTTGGAACACCTTAGTGATTGCAAGTAACTATAAACAAGGGGCAATGTTGGTTTATTTCATCATGAAGCTTTAGTGATTGTTCATTGATTTTTTGGATTTTGTAATTTTTAAATGTTTATTTTAAATAAGTTAAACTTTCTGAAGAAAATAAAATGCAGAGAATGAAAACGCAATGCAAAAAACAAACTGAAAATAAAAATGCACTCAGTATGATGCTATCCTATTTCGACAAAATCGAAGATGTGAGGTTTCCATGCATGCAACCTAACCTATTGGACCTGCAAAACATGCACAATCCCCATAGACTAAGTGTTGGTTCCTAGGATACGAAATAAAATTTAGATTTCAAATATTCGCCTAATGTAACCCACAAAAGTGGCATTTAACATTATCTATGAATCTGAAATCTGCAAAATGAAAGAATAAACATTAAATCCATAGCATGCATAGAAGATCTCCTTCTTTCTTGCCCATAAGATACAAATTTTTGAACACTTTTGCATTAAAATATGTCATTTTACAATGGCAGAACTTCTGGTTTTTCCAAACTAGTCTGTGGAAGAGAAACAGCTCAAACAGGCCCAGAATGGCCTTCTCGCCTTCGACTGCAACTCTGCTTGCAACGGTTTTTGACCCCTATACCTGTATTCAACTTTTGCTTTTAAACCCTCTGGTGTGATTCTATGTTTTGCTCTGTGACTCTTCGTTTCATTTCCTAGGTCTTTTTGTTTCGTCTTCCTCGACTCTTCATTATTTTTGGCTCTGTTCGAGCATCAAAATGTTTGATCTTATTTGCTAACTGTAACCGTTCTATAACCCTTACACCTTTATGCCACGTGTTCAGCGCTTCCCTGCATGTTCCATAATGACCCCCTATAAATCGTGACCAAAAATAGCATGTCGTGATATCGTGACGTTTTTATGTATGCAGCTTTGCTCCTCTAACTGTATCACAAAAATGAAACATGTCGCGATATCGCGACATTTTTCTGTCAGTAGCCTTGTTCGTCATCATGCATCGTGAAAATGAGACATGTCACGATATCGCGACATTTTTTTGTTTTGGGCCGAGAAAATGCAACCTGTCACGAAATAGCGATGTTTTTCTCTTTCGGGTTGTGCAGATGCAACCTGTCATTAAATCATGACATTTTTTCTTTTTTGGGCTATGTAGATGCAACCTATCATGAAATCACGATGTTTTTCTCTTTCGGGCCATGAGGATGCAACCTATCATGAAATCATGACACCTTTTCATTTTATTGTGTTTTGTTGTACTTAGCCGCGAAAACACGACATGTCGCAAAATCGTGACACTTTTTCATTTCGTATCATATCGTTGCTTTCTATCATGAAATTGTGATGCTTTTCTCTTTTGTGTTGTCTCACTACTTTCTGTCGCAAAATCATGACACTTTTTCATTTCGTACCGTCTCGCTGCTTTCTATTCCAAAATCATGACGCTTTTCTCTTTCAGGCTGTCTCGCTGCTTTCTATCGCAAAATCATGACACTTTTTCATTTTGTACCATCTCGCTACTTTCTATCGTGAAATCATGACGCTTTTCTCTTTTGGGCTATCTTGCTACTTTCTATCATGAAATCGTGACACTTTTTCATTCCGTACCATATCGTTGCTTTCTATCATGAAATCGCGACGCTTTTTCCTTGCTTAGCTTATTAGTCATTGTGAATCATGAAAATGAGACATGTCACGATTTCGCGATATCTTTCTATCTTTACCTCCTTTACCATCGATAGATCGCGAAAACGTAACCTGTCGCAATTTCATGACACTTTCTTTCATTTGTTCCTTCCTCACTTTCCTATCGTAAAAACCTGACATGTCGTGATATCGCGACGTTTTTTATCTTTGCCCTTCATCTCATCTTCAAGTCATGAAATGGCGACATGTCGCGATATTGCGACAACTTCAAGTCTTCAACTTAATTCTTTGTCCTGCATCACGAAAATGAGACATGTCGTGATATCGCGACATTTTTGGCATCTTGTTCTGTTGGACTGCCTTGACCGCAATTTCATAGCACGTCACGAAATTGCAACATTTTCTCATCCTACTGCATTTTGTTACTCTTGGCCGTGAAAACATGACATGTCACAAAATCGTGACACTTTTCCATTCCACTGCACTTCGCTTGTCTGAGTCGCAAAAACGCGACCTATCGTGATATCACGACACTTTATTTTTCTTAGTAGCAACACGTCGCGATATCGTGACACTTTCTTTTTCTTAGCAGCAACACGTCATGATATCGCGACACTTTCTTTTTCTTGGCAACAACACGTTGCGATATCACGACACTTTCTCTTTCTTAGCCATGACAGAGCAACACGTTGCGATATCATGACACTTTCTTTTTTTTAGCTGCGATAGAGCAACACGTCTTGATATCGCGACACTTTTTTCTTATGCTGGTTTTTTGCTCTTCCTTTGATTTTTTTAGCATCTGGGCCACTACGGTATTCTTTGAAAGCATGCAAAAAATGTGGGTCCCCAATTTTGGGGTGTGTTGTGGATCAGCCACAACAAATGGCGACTCTACTATCAAATGCTCCTGAGCATTTTGTTGAAAACCCAACCTTAAATATACAAGCTTAGATACAGGTGTGACACACATAAAAGATAAACAAATATCGATAGATCATAAATACATGAAACATCATAATCATTAAGTATCAGGTCGGTGTGTGCAATGTGTTTCATTCCCTATCGCTTGAAATTGATCAACATTCCATTGTCAGTTTCACTTATGATTTGCATGCAAGGCTATGAATGATTTGTGTAGGATTTGATGTATGATGAAGATGCTAAAGATATAACAACCTGCTTTGCAAAGGCACAAACCTTCTAATATCATGTACAAACAATTAAAATTATCAAACCCTCTTAGGATCAACTATATGTATAATGAATTGATTTATTAGATCCCAAAGTTGGTTATGTGTCACTACCATCTTGAACCCATGTGCAGGTGTAAGTGAGATCAGAGCTTTGGGGAATTGGATCCTCAACCTAAGCGAGATGAGGATTTAACCCTATCCTTACTATTTTGATTTTAGGCTTTAAGCATTATGAGAGTGGTAAAAGTAAAAACCACTATTTTAAGGATTATGTTGCATGATAGGACAGACATGAAATATTCCTTTTGCCTCACCTTTTCTTCCAAGTATGGTTTTGACCATTTTCCTCAAGATTCTTTTTAATGTGTATGGAATGTGCTTGGCTCAAGATAGCTCGGGCATCAGTTCCCAACCTTAGGATCCTTTTAATATATGTTATGTAATAACCCTAAGAGGATTTGACACACTTTAATGATTTGTATTTGAAATGCATATGCAACTAGGATGGCATGTATATGTGAAGTAATATGAATGCATTGCTTTTCTGAATTGTGGATGGAGTATTGCCATCATTTGTAAAACTGACTACTTCATGCATCACAAGTTTCAAATGATATTATTTAACTGTTTGTGTTACCTTCGGAGCTTTTACAACACAATTCCAATGTTTCATATTTTCCTGATCTTAGGCATGAGTTGACATCTCAAATTTTTATTCTTTTCTTTTCTTTCTTTTTAAAAAAAAAAAACGAACCAAACATGTCCAAAGGACTAACAAAAAAAACTTAAAACCAAACCCAAAAGTAACTTCAAAAACGAACTTGAAAACACAAACCAAAACCCAAAAAACCAAAATCTATATACAAATGTACAATATAATACAAGATGATGCAAAGCTTGGATTATCACTTTCTTGGATCCCAAACATGATTAGAAAATTTCAACCAAAATATAACGTGATGTGCATGCCAAATGTTGTAGGAATCCAAAAAAACAATATTATACCACACCATGCAACAACTTTTAACTTCCCTTGCTCACCCCACCAATTATATTTAATTCCATTAGTACTCTCATAGGTGAGATTCAAATTTTCAAATTGATTAGACAATGATTGATTTTCAATTCTTTCATGATCCCATTCATGATTTAGAACTAGGCTTTCTTTATTCAAAATGAAATTTTGTAAGCAAAAGCCTATTTCTAAAAATTTTAAAGCCAAATCATTTTCCAAATTTGTAGGCCAATCAAATTCGTGCAACAGTTTGCAAGCATCTAGGATATTTACCAAATTAGGATCATTAAAAATTTTTACCCTAGATTCAATTAGTAATTGTTGATGAATTTTATTTAACAATTCAAGTGCATCAACTTCTTTTTCATTCATTAAAACAATGTTGTCATTGTTTTTCATTCACCTTTAATAACATTTCACCATAAACATCATTCAAATTCAAAATATGGTCATGCAAATTCTCACCTAAATCTTGGATGCTTGAACACAAAAGGTTAGATTCTAACTTTTGAAAAATTTTATTTACCAAAATTTGATGGGGATTTGCAATTCCCTCTTTTACCTCATGGTCTTCATACTCTTCATTGATTACTTGTTTATCAAACATACCAAAATTGGGCACCCAATTGAAAACATGCCCATCCTTTTCAACCCTCCAATATTCTTGGTCAAAGTGTATGTCCAATAACTCATCTTGATGATCCTTCATTTGAGTTGTTTCCAATTGATCAATCTCTTTGTCGTTTGGTTCCAATTCTTTGTTCACTATCCATGGTATCTCCTCATTTGAATCCTCAAAATCATAATGCAAACTTGTATCCGCATCTTCAATGAATTTATATTCAACATGATCAAAATTTGCAACCTTCTCAAATCTTGTGAATGTGAGACCTTCGTATGATGTAGAATTTTGAACATCCTACATATCAAGTGAAATATGAGTTTCATCTATAAGGGTGTGAGAAAAGAATGCATTATCATATCTCCCCCAACCATTATAAAAATTATCTTCCAAATTTGTGGGATGAAACTCCATGGTATTTGTGACATGATCTTTTGATTCATTCATCAATTCACTTTCTTCTTTGCCCTTGGTAGTAAGATCCTCATTATCTTCCAAAATTTGATGAGATTTGAAACCCTCTTCCAAAACATCCTCAAATGGTACAGGAGTTATAATATCTTCCTTCGAGTAGGCGATTATGTTGTCCTGTATATCATTTGGCACACACGTTTCATTAGCGGTTTTGGAGAGAGTGTAGTCTTCCCACTTCTTCCAAGCATCATAATAATCTTCTTCCAAAATCAAGTGGTGATGTTCAACTACTTCTTCGACACTTTCCGATTCGTCAATGTGTTTCTCATCAAATTCACCTTCACCTTCCTTAGATGGTTCAATTATTTCCAAAAATGTGTCATTTCTTGAATTCAAATTTGTAAGGCTATAATCGTCCAAATTAGTAACCCATGATTCGATTCTATCATAATTTGGAGGGTGAAGAATTTCTTGATTGTTAATTTTACACATCTCATCAATATTATCTTCCAAGAACAAGTGGTGAAATTCTATCATATCTTCAAATTCATTCCCTTGATATTTCACCTTAGGTATCATTGGAGTGGAGGGTGCTATTTTTAATGGTTGGTGTAGGTTGGCATCAATATCTTTAGAAGGACAATCTCTTATGTGAACATGTTGTGCCTTTTCTTCTTCAAGACCTTGTCGTTCTATCTCTTCTAAGATCTCATGGATTTTCTCTAGAGAAAAGCCACCCATTTTTTCCTCAATGAGTGAAGCAAGTGTGGGGTGTATGGCTCCCATGTATACTTCCATGGCTTCCTCTTCTAATGTGTTAAAATTTTCCCACATTTGGGAGTGCAACTCATGAAATCTTCCATTGAATTGACTCAAAGATTCATTAGGCTCCTTACATATGGAGGTAAACTGATTTTTCAAGATTTCTAAGTCAACCTGATTACCAAAATGATAAAGATAGGCTGCTTCTAGTTGTATCCAAGAAGTCCTAACCTCCATGGGTAGTTTGTTGTACCAAAATAATGGTTTATCTTCCAAAATGTATGCAAATAACTTACAAGCCACCTCCTCATAGAAAATCTGGAATTGACATAATGTATTCTTGTAGACATGCAGTTTTTGCAAGTATCCTAGTGGCACCTCTTGATTAAAACATCGTAGAAACTCCAATAACATTTTAGGAATTTGATAGGGTATCCCATGTGTAGACAAACCCTTATAATGATCCTCCATTATTAATATCGTTCTTTCTCTTAGAGACATCATTTCTTTTCTCAGGGATACCATTTGCTCCTCAAGTGTTGTCATTAGTGAAACTCAAAACGTAATTTTAGAACCAAATCTGTTAGTCAAAAATAACAGAAGGAATCACGGCACCTCAGCGTGAAGTGACTAGCAAATACCCAACCTACAATGTATAAAAAAATCAAGTTAGCATCAACTAAGAGATGTATTCATTAAAATCAAATGAAAAGTAATTGCATGAAACAACACTTCGCTAGTCGAGACCAAAATTTTCAAAATTAAATCAAATCACATTATTTCTGTATAAACAATCAGAAAAGCATTAGAATAATATATAGCATACCTGAATTGCTTAAAATAGAATAAAGTAAACCAATTCAGGTCGTCCTTTTAACAATCTGCTGAGTGTTAGAGGACTAAAGATAACAATCAATATAGCATGAGATATACAAAAATTTAAATTTAAATCACACTAAAATAAACCCGTCAGGCCCTCCTTCTAGCGCCAATCTGTTGAGTGGTATTTTCACCCAGTTGTGAAAGTACAACTCTCCTTTAGGATTTGGGTTCCAAATCCTCTCTTGCAAAGAAGTCAAACAAACAACTTCTCCAAGGTCTCCACTGTATTAGCATTTGCAACTATGTATTGGTAATCTCAAATGAAGATAATGAATTTAAATGCTTGGAACACCTTAGTGATTGCAAGTAACTGTAAACAAGGGGCAATGTTGGTTTATTTCATCATGAAGCTTTAGTGATTGTTCATTGATTTTTTGGATTTTGTAATTTTTAAATGTTTATTTTAAATAAGTTAAACTTTCTGAAGAAAATAAAATGCAAAGAATGAAAATGCAATGTAGAAAACAAACTGAAAATAAAAATGCACTCAATATGATGCTATCCTATTTCGACAAAACCGAAGATGTGAGGTTTCCATGCATGCAACCTAACCTATTGGACCTGCAAAACATGCACAATCTCCATAGACTAAGTGTTGGTTCCTAGGATACGAAATAAAATTCAGATTTCAAATATTCGCCTAATGTAACCCACAAAAGTGGCATTTAACATTATCTATAAATTCGAAATTTGAAAAATGAAAGAATAAACATTAAATCCATAGCATGCACAGAAGATCTCCTTCTTTCTTGCCCACAAGATGCAAATTTCTGAACACTTTTGCATTAAAATATGTCATTTTACAATGGTAGAACTTTTGGTTTTTCCAAACCAGTCTGTGGAAGAGAAACAGCTCAAACAAGCCCAAAAAGGCCTTCTCGCCTTCAGTTCTGCAACTCTGATTGCAGCGGTTTTTGACCCCTATACTTGTCTTCGAATTTTTCTTTTAAACCCTCTGGTGCGATTCTCTGTTTCGCTCTGTGACCCTTCGTTTCATTTCCCAGGTCTTTTCATTTCGTCTTCCCTGACTCTTCATTATTTTTGGCTCTGTTCGAGCGTTGAAACGTTTGATCTTCTTTGCTAACTATAACCGTTATGTAACCCTTACACCTTTATGCCACGTGTTCAGCGCTTCCCTGCATGTTCCATAATGGCCCCCTGTAAATTGCGACAAAAAATAGCATGTCGCGATATCGTGACGTTTTTATGTATGCAACTTTGCTCCTCTACCTGTATCGCGAAAATGAGACACGTTGCGATATCGTGACATTTTTTTGTCAGTAGCCTTGTTCGTCATCATGCATCATGAAAATGAGACATGTCGTGATATCGTGACATTTTTCTATTTCGGGCCGAGCAAATGCAACCTGTCATGAAATCGCGACGTTTTTCTCTTTCAGGCTGTGCATATGCAACCTATCGCAAAATCGTGATGTTTTTTTCTTTTTTGGGCTATGTAGATGCAACCTGTCGTGAAATCATGACGTTTTTCTCTTTTGGGCCGTGAGGATGTAACCTATCGCGAAGTCGTGACACCTTTTCATTTTACTGTGTTTTGCTGTACTTAGCCGCAAAAATGCAACATGTCACGAAATCGTGACACTTTTTCATTTTGTACCATCTCGTTGCTTTCTATCACGAAATCGTGATGCTTTTCTCTTTCGGGATGTCTCGCTGCTTTCTATCGTGAAATCGTGACACTTTTTCATTATGTACCATCTCGTTGCTTTCTGTCGTGAAATAGTGACGCTTTTCTCTTTCAGGCTGTCTCGCTACTTTTTGTCATGAAATCATGACACTTTTTCATTTCGTACCATCTCATTGCTTTCTATCATGAAATCGCGATGCTTTTCTCTTTCGGTTGTCTCACTGCTTTCTGTCGCAAAATCGTGACACTTTTTCATTCTATACCATCTCGTTGCTTTCTGTCGCGAAATCATGACGCTTTTCCCTTGCTTAGCTTATCAGTCATTATGAATCACAAAAATGAGACATGTCGCGATTTCACGACATCTTTCTATCTTTACCTCCTTTACCGTCGATAGATCGTGAAAATGCAACCTGTCGCGATTTTATGACACTTTCTTTCATTTGTTCCTTCCTCACTTTTATGCCACAAAAACTTGACATGTCGCGATATCGTGATGTTTTTTATCTTTGCCCTTCATCTCGTCTTTAGGTTGCGATATCGTGACAACTTCGAGTCTTCAACTTAATTCTTTGTCCTGCATCACGAAAATGAGACATGTCATGATATCGCGACATTTCTGGCATCTTGTTCTGTTGGACCGCCTTGACCGTGATTTCACAGCACGTCGCAAAATCGTGACATTTTCTCATCCTACTGCATTTTGTTACTCTTGGCCATGAAAACGCTACATGTCGTGAAATTGCGACACTTCTCTGTTCCACTGCACTTCACTTGTCTGAGCCGCAAAAACGTGACCTGTCACGATATCATGACACTTTCTTTTTCTTAGCAACAACACGTCGTGATATCGCGACACTTTCTTTTTCTTAGCAGCAACACGTCGCGATATCGTGACACTTTCTTTTTCTTGGCAGTGACACGTCGCGATATCGCGACACTTTCTTTTTTTAGCCGTGACAGAGCAACACGTCGCGACACTTTTTTTTTCTTAGCCACGATAAAGCAACATGTCGTGATATCGCGACACTTTTTTCTTATGCTGGTTTTTTGCTCTTCCTTTGATTTTTTTAGCATCTGGGCCACTGTGGTCTTCTTTGAAAGCATCCAAAAAAGGTGGGTCCCCAATTTTAGGGTGTGTTGTGGATCAACCACAACAGTGCCCTCAAAAATTTGATGAATAAAATCATCTTTAGCGTAATATGATATAAGCTTGGGCCTCCAATCCTCAGTAATCTCTACCTATGAACACAAGTTGGAGCATCTAGACAGTGCATCTGCCACCACATTCTTCTTCCCTTTGAAAAATTCAATATCAAATTCATAGACCTTTATCTTACTAGTCCACTTCATCTGCCTGTCATTGAGATCCTTTTGACTCAAAAAGTATCTGAGGCTATTATGGTTAGTTCTAACAATAAATCTTCAATCCACCAAATATTGTATGTACTTAGCCAACACATCCATGATGGCTAGCATCTCTCGATCATACATCAAATATCTAATCTCTCCTCCCCTTAGTTTCCATCTCTTAAAAGTTATTGGATGTTTGTTTTGCATCAACACTGCTCCAATACCTTCACCTGACGCATCGCACTCCACCTCAAAATGTCTGGTGAAGTCTGGAATGGCTAATACTGGATAGATGCTCATGACTTATTTGAATCTGTCAAACACCTATTGTACCCTTTCTGACCACTGGAATACTTCCTTTTTAGTAAGGTCTGTCAAAGGTGCTACCAACTATGAAAATCCTTTGAAAACTCTACGATAAAAACCACACAACCCAAAAAACCCTTGAGCTATGTAAGGGTGGTTAGAGGCATCCAATCCAATATAGCCTGTATCTTCTCAGGGTCCATCCTAACTCCCTGAGAACTGATGATATGACCTAAGTATAACAACTCGGCCATACCAAGCTCACACTTAGTCTCTTTAGCAAAAAGAGACTCTAGCTCCAGAATACTCAATACCTCATCCAAATGCCTTAGGTGCTCCTCCCATGTGCGGATGTATATAATAATGTCGTCAAAGAAAACCAACACAAATCTCCTCAACTACCTTTGAAAAATATTTTTCATGCAGGACTGAAATGTGGCATGTGCGTTGGTTAAATGGCATAACCAAGAACTCAAACTACCCATAGTGACACTGAAAAGCAGTATTTTCCACATTTGTCTCCCTCATCCGGATCTGATGATAGCCTTATCTCAAATCAATCTTGGTGAAATAAACTACACTATGCAACTCATCTAACAACTCATCTATGCATGGTATCGGGTATCGGTTTTTTATTTTCTTTTTGTTTAATTCCCGATAATCAATGCACATATGCATAGTGCCATATTTTTTCTTTACTAAAACCACAAACAAAGCAAATGGGCTCTTGCTTGGTCTGATGTACCCCATGTCAATCAAATCATAGATGGTCTTCTCTATCTCATCCTTATATATCTTCAGGTGTCGGTTTGGAGTAATGATAATAGGGTTAGTACCTTCCTCCAACTTGATGATATGCTCAACCCCTCTGTCTAGTGGTACCCATGGTGGTATGTTACTAAAAACTTTCCTATGTTTGGTAAGCAAATTTTGGATGTCTGGATGATAAGTTCATTTATTCTTCTCTATAGATGCAGGTAGGATAACACAATGGGTTGCCCACTCAATATGATTATATCTCATAAGCTTCTCCATATATTTTAAGGAAACTACTTGAGTTCCTCCTGATGTCATCCCTCTCAATACTATTTGTCAACATTCAGATCTAAACTTCAATTCTATATTCTGGAAGTTGAAGATAACATCTCCCAACGTACGCAACCACTAAATACCAAGTACCACATCTAGATTCTTTGTGCTGAACATAAAGAAATCATCACATACCTCATAATTCTCCAATGCAATCTTCAACTATGGCACCTTCTTGGTGCAAGTAATGGATGTTAGAGTAATATTCCATTCTTTGGCATATTTACCGTTTTTACTCTAATAGGTACAATAGCTAGTATATTGCATTACACTAGTTGAGTAGATTATTACATTTACTTTTCTACTTTTACCATGTAGATATTTACTGTCTTAAATATCTAATGGTTGATTTGGTAAATATCCTAGGTGGAAGAGTTCTATTCAAAATTATTTTCCTCTCAATATAATAGTTAGCGTGATTTCCTATTATTCAGTTTTCAATACTATTTTGTAACCTATTTAAAGGCTATAGTTTCAAAACTATATGTTAATGAAATATTTGCAATTTGATTGAATCCTAAATTCTTGTTCACATTGGCATCAAAGCTGGAGGAGGGATTTGGGAGGAGGAATTGATTTTTTTTAACTCGTTGGAGAAATCGAGTGTAGGAAGCACAATTTGGTGACTTCATTATTTTTTTCCTCCTTGGATTCCCTAAGTTTTCCTATAGTTTTTTAATTGCATTTCATTAATCCATTACCGAAGGCAGATGAGGTGGTGAAAGTATCCATTTTTTATGGGCCACATCACCCCCCTCGGTAGGACAAGGTCACAACCGGGCCCGTAGGTATTTTGATCGACCAGATTCATTTCCCCGGCTAGGCCATGCCCAGGTAGACGATCGACTAGGCAGCTCTTTACTATCGATGATCGTGCCTATAGACCAGATAGATCTAAGCTATTAGCCCGAGCATACCTAGCCCACATAGGATATTATGCCCAAGGGCTTAGGAGGAGCCTTTCTTTGGCTCCCGTCCATAGGGCCCACACCCCTAGGTAAGCCAGCGAGAGCACTTCGAGGGCAGGAGCGCCCTCATGCTCCCACATGGCTTCTCCAACCCGGGCATGCTTCGAGGTCAGGAGTGCCCTCATACACCCGAGATATTCCTTTGGACATGTGGCAGAATCACATCGAGCCACCTAATATTAGCAGCTAGAATTCTAGATTGACTTAGTTTGACACATGGCACACACATCGAGGTGACACATGGTGAGGTCGAACAATTGACGTGGACCTACTAGATGAGACACATGGTGAGGACCAATCGAAAGGTGACACGTGGCACATAAATCAGAGAGAGTGAGACAACCTAGTGATAAGTGGCACCATCTGGACATTGACATGTGTGTGAGAAAGTTTTGGTTTTTTAGCAGCGAGCAGCCACATGGCATTCAATCATTCGTCGGGCAAAGTGACATGGAGGAAGGTCAACACATGGAGGAGTAGCGATTGCCCAAGGCAATCACGTGTTCTTTGAACATGCTTAGGCTTTTAAAAGACTAATTCATCCTTTACGAGATGAATGTGGGATAAATCCCACAGAGCTATTCCAAAGGCTCGGTCCGCCTTAACACAAAGCACACAGGGATGACTTTAAAAGTCATCCCAGCAATGCAGTGGTCAAGGCATAGCCTTGACAAACGTGACGTCTCATGTTTGAATCTGTGCGCCAACATTTTTGCAAAGGGCCTCTCCAAAAATTGTGCCATTTGGTATTTTTCATTATTTTTTTATTTTCTAAATTAAAAAATTATGTTTTTTTAAATATGTTTTATAGATATTTTTTATATAGTTTAGCACAAATTGGCTTAAATTAATCAATTTTTAATCTTTTAAGTTGATTTTTTTTCCAATTGCTTTACTATATGAATTTTTTCATCTTTAAAAATATTTTTAAGCATTAAAACTTAGAAAATATTTAAAGAAAACCATTTTTTTTGCAATAATTCCACTCCATTTCTATTGTTTTCTCCAAATCTTGGGGATAAAGAGACATAGGAACAACTCATTTTATTGCAAAAAAAAAAACAAAGGCCATCTTCAACATTTATTTTTGAAAGCCATTTTCGAGTGTAGAAGACAAAAACTAAGTCATGTGTCGACTGGTCTGGAAGCCTTTCAAACGTGGTTCGTGTGTCGAAGGAGTGCTCGAATTGTTAATTTTAAAAAATAGAGGGGGGAAGACAACATTGTACTTCTTTTGCAAAATTGTAAAACAAAGTAGGAGACATAAAAATATCAATTTTTTGCACAACACACATTAATATTTTGTTGTAAAAATTAAAAGGTGCATTTTCGATTTTACTCGACACCTTCATTGGCAAATTAGGTGCATTTTCGGTTGCATCCAACACCTAGGTGATAAGAATTTTGTGGGCATTCTTGTTTGATTATTGCATTATTTTTTGCAATTATAAGTCATAGAATCAAGAACACACTAAACCCCAAAATTTTACAAATTTGTGTAAATCCTTACACAGATTTAAATCCAAAATTCACTTGATATTCTCTCCTAAATCAAAAAAACCCCTAATTCACTCTTATTTGTTTGGCTTAATTTCCTCAAAATTTTCATCCTTCTTGAAGGGTGTTAAGGCAGGTGCCATTAAATATCTATTTGAGTGAATTATATTTTGGTACTCTTTTAGGGTAATAAAAAAAAAAAAAGAACAAGTTTTTGAAAATAAGGAACCTTAAAAAGTTGCAATCCTTTGCACTAAGGGGGATAATTCCTTTCTTCCTTCAAAACACAGATTTTTGACAAGAGGGAAATAAAACTTGTAAAGGCAATCATAAAATTAGAAGTCATAAAAATTATACCTTTTCTTTTAGACTTCATAATAGCAACCATGCTTGAAGTTCTTACAATAAGGAAGGATGATTTGGTGAACTTTTTGATAAAATTGCCTAGAGAGCATAGTTTTGCACAAATTGTAAAAATGGCAACCATGACACCATTCAGTGTTGGTTTCAAAACAAGCAAAACTAAATTGAAAAGGCACATCATAGAATCCATCTTTCTAGTGAAGTGTCTCACTCTGATTCTGATTCTACTTCAAAGAGAGCAAACAGAGTGCTCATTGCTAAGACATTATTGTAGAGGGAAAACACATTTTGTCACCTTAAGCAAAGAACCATTTCCTCTCTCTCTTTTTTAGGCTTCATAAATAGCATAAGTTTTTGTTTGAAAAAGGGGTGTTTGTACCTCTTTTTTAGGCTTCATAAATAGCAAACTCTTATTGTTTGAAGTTCTTGTAATAAAAGGAGGGAATTTTCTGGTGTAAAATTGCCTAGGAGGCAATATTTGTAAAATCCTTCACAAAGCTTCTTAAGTTGCACATATATTTGCAATTAAGGGGGGATATACATTTCTTTTCTTCACAATTTTTTGTAAAAATAGAAGAAGACTTATAATGGTGCATTTTTGGCATTGTTCGACACCTTAGTCATGCTTCTTTCATAAATTAATTACAACATGTTTTGCAACAAGAAGGGGGGAGCTTATAAGGGTGCATTTTTGACAACGATCGACACCTTAGCTACCTTATCTTTGGCAAACTCATATTGTAAATGAATGAACCTTGTATGAAGTGATCTATTCTTCTACACCTAGCGATTGCAGTGGTTGGTTACCCATGCAATTCGGTTGGATGACAAGATTACAATAAGGACATTCGTTGATGTGAAGACAAAGTGAGGAATGACCCATTTTTTGCTTAGGAGCAGCCAGAGCACTATGACAGATCAAGAACCAGCAGATCAAGATTTTTTTTCACTGTATTGGGGCAGTTATATACTTTACCCAAATATTGTTGTATAGGAGGATAGGTATACATTACCCAAATAATGTAATAAGGGGGGATGTTAGAGTAATATTCCATTCTTTTGCATATTTACCCTTTTTACTCTAATAGGTACAATAGCTAGTATATTGCATTACACTAGTTGAGTAGATTATTACATTTACTTTTCTACGTTTACCATGTAGATATTTACTATCTTAAGTATCTAATGGTTGATTTGGTAAATATCCTAGGTGGAAGAGTTCTATTCAGAATTCTCTTCCTCTCAACATAATAGTTAGCGTGATTTCCTATTATTCAGTTTTCAATACTATTTTGTAACCTATTTAAAGGCTATAGTTTTAAAACTATATGTTAATGAAATATTTACAATTTGATTGAATCCTAAAATATTGTAATCCTAAAATCTTGTTCATAATGGAGAATCCATCTGCGATCATGACTTTGAATGTATCTACTTCTACTATCTCCAATCCCCTTCGTGCAACCAACCCCTCATTGATAAAATTATGTGTGGCTCCAGTATCAATCAAAGTCACCACACGTTACCCCTTAAGTACACCTTGTACCCATAAATATTGGACTCCCTGGATGCTATGGAGGTGAGTTAGAATATTACTCTCCTTTCCTTCTTGATCCTGGGTGGTTTCATGTTCTTATGGAGGTTGTTCACCATAGTTGTCCTCACGTTCTAATCACTGATTAGAATTTCTAGAATTATTATCATCATCTGAATGATACTCTATCAATGGTAAATTCCCCTTAAATTCACACTTATACCCCGAGGACCAAGTCTTTTGGCATGTAAAACATAACCCCTTCTTTCGAAGTTCATGAAGGGTATTAGGATCTAGTTTTTTAAATGTTCCCTTTTGTTGGTCAGTTTCCTTCTTGAATGGTTTTTGGTCCCTATATTTCTTGAAATCTTTGACTTCCTTTCCTTTGAACTATTTTTTAGTCCTGGATGATGTGACCTCCATGTCTCAAGAATGTTTTATAGCATCGTGCAATGTGCCCAAGTTAAATTCTTTGACCCAACCTCATAACGGCTCCATCAATTCATCCATGAACAGGACTACTAACTTTCTCTTTGACATATCTGCAACCATGATGGATAGTCTCTATAATTTTGCTATGTAGGAGTCAACTAAACCCCACTGCCTCAAATGAGTTAACTCCTTGAACTCCAACTTTTGTTCATTTTTATAAAACCTTTGTTGGAGTCTCTCTATGAACTCAGCATAAGTATTCACTCGGTCATGTCCTAAAGTGTACATACCATGATGCCACCAATTGTGAGCAACATCCTCCAATTATAATGCACAGAATTTGATGTCGTCGTCTTTAGTCATTTGGTTCAACTGCAAATATGTGTCCATATTTTGGACCCAAGCCTTGGCTGTCATTTTTCCAAATGTATCAAATAAAGGAATATGGATTTTTCCAATATTTTTCTAAATCTCTTGGCATCCATGTGGTGTATGTTGCACAAGTTTACCTTAACCCTATTGTCCCTATTGTCCATGATTAATAGGCCTTCCCCTATTCCTAGGAGTTTGTTTATTTCTAGTATCCACAAAGTCTTGGAATAACATAAGGATCTAAAAGTCTAGGTCAAGCTCATCCCATTCATGTTTGTATGGTCTATACTGGTCTACTATTGTAGGCTCTGGCTCTTCCTCAACTAGTTGAGGAACAATTGGTTCTAGACGTGGTAGAAATATTAGCATGAATGGCCTCGAGCTACTAACTCTCTATGTCCTGGTAGGTATACTTGCCATGTTGGCCATCGACTCCTCATTACCTACTCCTTGTCCTGTGTTGGTTGCTTCATTCTGTGGGTTTTGTGCATTGTTCACCAGTATGTTAATCCCATGTACCTGTTGTATCATTAACCCAACCAACTGATCCAAACTATGCTGCATTTGATGTTGTGTCTGTGTAATATCATCAACCATTTTTCTTTCCATTTCATCTTGATTTGTTCTATGCCCCATGGCAACTATTGAAGATGAGTCTACAACTATACCCAAAATCTCAGTAATCCTTTTTTTTGGAGTTGGTTTAGGCCACTGCTTATATCTAAATTGCCAATTCAATTTGTCTTGCTCTATTCTTTTCTTTTCTTTTTCATAGGCACATTTGTCTTTTTCACTCATGTAATGATGACTCACAGTCCGGTAAAAAAAATGGCTCTGATACCACTATAATATACACCCCCACTTGTTGGTTCTGAGTTATTTTGGTTTGTGCTTGTTTTTTTTGCAATGAAATGATTGATTTTGCTTGTTTAGTTTGAGGCATTAACTTGAATCTCATTCCTAATTCAATAAAGAAACAAAAATTTGAACAAATGATAAATTTGTAGTAAGGATATGGAGATTTATTTATTTAATTTTCTAACTTGAAAGCACAGGTCTATATTTGCACAACAAACTAGAAATTACATAGTTGAAGCATTCATTTGCTTGTAACTCGATCACCATAACTCTGATTTCTTCTCCATAAAGTGTAGTTGTCTCTCCCAATGAAGCCACCCAAAATGTAACCTTTAGAAATGTGAATCCAAGCCCAATTAATTGTTGCATGCACCCCGAGGTCACTGCATGCAAGATGTATGATTATTGAAGGGTTCGACCTTGCCTTGTAAATTGTCCAAAATAATTTAATGGGATATTTCCCTGTTGTGATCAAATGACTCGATTCCCTAAGTGCCTATATGTTGTACGACCTACTCTAGTATTGCATCTATCACTCCAAAATCAATCAAAATGGCATTGATCCAAATTAAGTATAGCCAAAACAATATAACCCAGATGGTCAGTTCATCAACCTAGATGAATTCAAAATTTAGCAAACCCTTGTCTGCCTCTGTTAAGCTCAGATAATATCTTTGTGATGAGAAATTCAATCCCTGATCAGCTAGATATGGTCTCACATATCTAAAACTGATAATCTTGCTGAGAAATCCACTCCCAACAAGCCTTGTGATCTTATGGTGAAAACCCCTAAAAAACTTCTCCAAAAAACATAAATTCTTCCATGCCCAAATGAGCCTCAAAAATCCAATTTAAAGAGAACATCAAATTAGGGTTTGGACACCCATTTTAGGTTTCCACAATTCATTATTTTATAATTTTTAATTGATGTCTCTTAATGTCATTAAAGTGGTCACCCAATTCCTAGACAAATAACTTTATTATTTTAAGTTTTAACACTATATAACTTAAAGTTATAACTTAACATTAAAACATGTCCCCTTTCACTTTGCCTAGAAACCCTTTTCCAAGGTCAACACTTGCAAATGGTAGAATTATACCCTTTGAATGCTAGTATTCTCACCAAGTTGAGTCCCTAAACAAACTTTTTAGCCTAGGGGGGGCTTGTGACTAGGCTAACAGGTCTCTACTCTGTCTACTACAGAGAAGGGGACATTACAAGTGTTCACTACAACAGTTGGTTCTATGTCCTGAGGCACCATCATTTGACTCAAGGTGTTCATTAATTCTTCTCTATGAACTGATGAAGTTCTAGGAAGATATAAGAAAGAACTCCTAGCTATTGTATTATCTAGTTGTTCATTAATATCAAAGGGATCTTTATGTTGAGGTCTAATTACATTATTTCCCTTAAAATGTGGTTTTTGAACAAAATATGGTCGATCCACATCATTTGGTTGAGTTTTAGGTAATTAAGATTGAGAATTTTGAGTTTGATCTTGTTGTCTAGTAATGGCTCCAATTGAAGCCATAATGTTTCTTGATTGGTGGGGAATGGGAGGATCATCTTGAACAAGTTGTGATCTAACATTTCATGTTTGTTCTATAGGAAGAAATTATTGTGAATAAGGACATGTTGTTATCCTTCTTGGAAATGGTTCCTCCAAAGTTAATGAATATGCGATGGGTATAATTGGTCCTGATTTATCTTCTAAACTATTAGAATAGAAGGAACTAATGCCTACCTCAAATTTGGTTTCACTTTCTATATGGTCAAAAGATGAGAATTCTAGTGTCTTCCCTCAAAATTTTTCAATTGTGACAATGGATTGGGTAGGCACAAAGGAATTTTATGAGATTTATGATGGTAAGTGACTACTAATCATTCCCACATAACATGTTGGATGAGGCACAATCTTATAATCTAGCTAATTTATAGCTTCCTTACCATGGTTTGGTAAAGGATTTTGGAAGATGTCTAGATCTTGATTGGTGTTTTGTGCCTATTGCTTTTGTGGTTCTATTGGTGGATTAGCCCTAGGTGGAGGATTTTCCACTCCCAATTTTCCATTGTCAATCAAGTATTGTACTAAGTGTTTTAACCTTTTACAAGTATTGGTTGGATGTCCATCAACTTGATGGAAATCACAATGTTGATCCGATCTATACCAAGGTTGAGAAGGGTCAGGTTGTCGTATCTCTGGCAGTTTTATCAAACCTCTTTCCACCAATTGTAGTAAGACTATTGTCAAAGGTTGGTTTAATCTTGTGAAGTTATGTTGTGGAGGTTTTTGGGGTGCTTTTAACACAAACTTATGTGTAATTTCTATGGTATTAACATTTGGAGGGGGTCTACTATCTGTAACCCCGTCTCCTACCACATGTTTGTTCTTGTACTAATTTTTATATGATTTGTCTTCATCCTTCTGTTCAAACTATCCCCTTTTTATTAGGGTTTATTTTACCCTTCTAGCCAAGTCTATAGCTTAATCAAAGGATGTTACAATTGCAATAGCTAACTCATAGGATAACTACTCTTGTAGATTCCCAATAAAATTTTCTAATATTTCCCTTGGAGGTAAAATGAAATGTAGTTTTCCTAGAATTTTTCTCCATCGAGCTAGAAATTATTTGAAGCTCTCTTTTTTTTCTTGCTCGATATTGTACAAATATTTAATTGTGAAATGCCTCTCTATGCAGGCACCAAATTGATGTACAAACAATTTTGTAGTTTCTTTAAAATTTATTAAAGAATGTGTTGGCAATTGATAGTATCATTCCAATGCAATGCCTCCTAAATTTTTTGGGAATATTTTTAACAGTAACATATCATCATAGGCAATGTCATGACACGATATCCTAAACATATGAATATTCTCAATTGGATATTCGACCCCCTTATAAATTGGCAAGATCAGCATGGGAAAATATTTAGGGTATGGTCTAGTAGAAACAATAGGATCTAATGGTTGGTTACACATTTTTTTATAGTTGTATGTAGGGAAATAAGGGTCTATTTGGTCCAATCGTGAAGCTAATTGTTTCACTATAGTTTCAAGATGATGTGTTTGTCCATCATGTCTATTTTGTGCTACTATGTTGCTATGTGGAGGATAATATGTTTGTTGTGTTGCCCTATAAGGAGTGGAAATGGAGATATGATTATGCCTAGTGTTTGAAATATGAGGATTTTGGAGTTTATAAGGAGCTACATTATGTTGAGCATTTGATTGTGGAGAGTTAGGATTTTGCATATTTTTATTTTTTTGAGAAGTAGCATTTTGAGCAAATAGATGTTGGAAATATTGAGAAAGAATAGTATTATTATTATATGGAGAAGGTTTCTTTTGGGTGGAAGTGGTTGTGGTAGTTGCAAAAATATGTTGTTGTTGCGGTACCATAGATGCTTGCATTTGAGCATCATCTTCTTGAGGAGGTATATTTTGGGTATTATCTAAGGAATGATCATAAGTGTCATGTTGCAATGAAGCGTTATATATGTCTTTGGTTGTGGGTAAAGTTGGAAAACTGCTTCTAGGGCTTCTTCCATAGATAAGTTGTCATTTGCGAGTTGATCTTCTATTTCCAACACATTAGTGATGGCAGCTCGATTACGGTTTAAAAATCACAAAAGTGTTGCATGGATTGAAAATGAATGTCCCCTTGAGGTCCCATATTTGGGTCAATACGATCGATTGCTTCATTTTCTTCATTTTGTTCTATTTGTAGTTGTTCTCCTAGAATTTCTTCTATTTCTGCTTCAACATTAGGGTTTTCAATTTCTGAATTGTCTTCTAATCTAGATACCACTTGTTTACCACTCCTTAAATTTTTAGACATATTTCCTATCGATGCTAATTAATAGTTTTTTATTTTGTTTTTATTTTTTTATTTTTGCTGTTTTTTTTTTTGTTTTAAAGAGGAAATAATTTCAACTCAAGCATTTACAAAATTTTAATAATAATGCTAAATGGTTTAATATTCCTTGAAAAGCTTGTGAATTTCATTAATGGGCTTTAGATATTCAAGACTCATATAGTGTTCTTCCTCAAAAGAGAAATAATTTACTAAAAGTTGGATGAAGTGGACAAGGGTAAGTTCCTTAGTATCTAAGGTAGAAGGTTGAACTTGTAATTCATAACAATAATCTTGAAAGAGGACTATCCTAGGTGCTTTGTGATATATTTTTCTTTGTTCTAGGGTTACCTCGTTGTCCTCTAAGTATGCTAAGAATTGATGTACTTTTAATGCTTCTTCTAGATAGTTATCCCAAGGATAGATGTTTGAATGAACACTAGCTTGTTTGTTTGCGAGCCAACATTCACAACTTCTTTTGATTTCAAAACAAGGAGTAATAACCTGGCCCTAAGGCTTTAGTAACATAGATTATTTTAATGTTATTTATTCCTTTAGATCTATTTTCAATGATACCAAAGTTTTTCCACAAGTTCACTTAACGTTCTAAATGACAATTTTTGTAGAAGAGGTCAAATGCTTGTTCTATGAGCATTTTTCTAAGGTCTATAAAGGAAAACTCTTTAATACTATTTTCTACCATTTAGAAATATTTTTTTTATTTTATTTTATTTGATGAAAAAGAAAAAACAACAAAGTTTGACAATGATGGTGTAGTTCACATCGGGTTCACCAAAGAATGTAGGCCCAAAATTTTTGCACCCCTTTATTCCAGGCTAATGGATCTATGCCCGAAATGGGGAGGTAAAATAGTGGATCTGCACCTCAGATGAGAAGCACTTACGTTGCACTATCTTTGGTGTTTGTCGATGGATGGGGTGAGGGTTCACTAGGAAACACATTCTGTGGTGGTTTCCACACCTAGGTAAGGTAAATATTTGATGTATTCTTTTTTAAATGCACACACCTAGGGTTTGGCCAAAATGCAATTTCTACCTAGCTATATGCAATTTATCTTTCCTTGAGAACAAATGGCATACAAGTCTATCTAGAAAACTGGTAAATCTGACTAAGATGCAATGACATAAAATGTAGATTTTATACTAATCATGAGTGTTTTGTTTTGTAGGTTTTATGCTTTTTGGTGTAAAATGATTAATGCAATTAAATCTATGTTTTTGGTTTTTCTTTTCTTTTTAGATGTAGACTATACACCGAGCAGAGAAAATTGTACAATTATAATGCTAAGTATAGAAAATTAGATTTTAGACCATACCTGGTCTGGTAGTTTGAATTTTGAATGAATTCAGATCTATAGTGCAACTTTAGATCACCTGAACTCATTTCGAATCACCCAAATTTGTTAGAACCTACAATTTTCACAACAACAAACTAGAAATTTTGACTAGGGATGGGGGATCTGCATAGATCATAGTAGATCATGATCTATAACAGTCAGATCCTCTTAGCTCTTTGATAAACCATATTAAAATATGAGATCTAACTATTTAATGTAAAACATATGAATGTAAATGTAATAAGGAACAAGAAGCGAATGTAAATGCTATGAGACAATGCAATTATAATGATTATAAAATGAAATATTATGACACAATCAAGAGTCAAAATTTTATCCCCAACACAGATCATGCATTTTCAGATATTAATGATAGATTCGGATCGTCTGAATACCTCAGATGGATCTGAATTCAAATTTGGATGCTCCAAATTCGTGGTAGTTTAGACACATGTAATATTTTAGTATTTTGGAGGACCAAATGGAGTCAAAACAAGACAAATTTTATACTGTTGGAAAGCTCTTTTTGAGCTTGTTCCAATGGTATAAGATTTGAAATAAATGAAGATGATTTTATGGGGTAAAATTTAGCTCAAATTTTAACCTTCTCATATATGCATAAAAATAAGATCTTAATAATACAAAATATATGAAATAACTTGCTTACAGTGGTGTGACGTTAGATCTGATTCTCTAATGCTCCTGAAATAATGATGGCCAAGTGAAATCTATTTTTAATCTTTTAAAAGAGCTCATAACATCTATTTTCTTAAATCTCCATTAATTTCAACTTTATGGAAATCACAATGTTGATCCGATCCATTCCAAGGTTGAGAAGGGTCAGGTTGTCATATCTCTAGCATTTTTATCAATCCTCTTTCCATCAATTGCAGTAAGATTGTTGTCAAAGGTTGGTTTAATCTTGTGAAGTTATGTTGTGGAGGTTTTTTGGGTGCTTTTATCATAAACTTCTATGTAATTTCTATGGTATTAACATTTGGATGGGGTCTACTATCTGTAACCCCATCTCATACCACATGTTTTTTCTTGTACTAATTTTTATATAATTTATATTCATCCTTCTTTTCAAATTGTACCCTTATGATTAGGGTCTATTTTACCCTTCTATCCAAGTCTATAGCTTGATCAAAGGATGTTACGGTTGTAATAGCTAACTCATAGGATAATTTCTCTTGTAAATTCCCAATAAAATTTTCTAACATTTCCCTTGGGGGTAAAGTGAAATGTAGTTTTCCTAGAAGTTTTCTGCATTGGGCTAGAAATTATTTGAAACTCTCTTCTTTTCCTTGCTTGAGATTGTATAAACATTTAATTGTGACATGCCTCTCTATGTAGGCACCAAATTGATGTATAAACAATTCTGCAGTTTCTTCAAATTTTATTAAATAATGTGTTGGCAATTGATAGTACCACTCCAATGCCATACCTCCTAATATTTTGGAAATTATTTTAACAATAACATATCATCATAGGCAATGTCATGATAGGCTATCCTAAACATACGAATATGCTCGATTGGATCTTTGACCCCCTTATAAATTGGCAAAACCAACATGGAAAAACATTTAGGATATGGTCTAGCAACAACAATAGGATCTAATGGTTGGTTACACATTTATTTATAGTTGTATGTAGGGCAATAAGGGTCTATTTGGTCTAATCATGAAGCTAATTGTTTCACTATAGTTTCAAGATGATGTGTTTGTCCATCATGTCTATTTTGCACTACTATGTTGCTATGTGGAGGATAATATGTTTGTTGTGCTACCCTATAAGGAGTGGAAATGGAGATATGATTGTGTCTAGTGTTTGAAATATGAGGATTTTGAAGTTTATAAGGAGTTGCATTCTATTGAGCATTTGATCGAGGAGAGTTAGGATTTTGCATATTTTTATTTTTTTGAGAAGTAGCATTTGAGCGAATAGATATTGGAAATATTGAGAAAGAATAGTATTATTATTAATGGAGAAGGTTTCTTTTGGGTGGAAGTGGTTGTGGTAGTTGCAAAAGAAGGTTTTTTTTGCGGTACCATAGATGTTTGCATTTGATCATCATCTTCTTGAGGTATATTTTGGGTATTATCTAAGGAATTATCATAAGTGTCATGTTGCAATGAAGCATTTATATATGTCTCAAGTTGTGGGTAAAGTTGGAAAGTTGCTTCTAGGGCTACTTCCATTGAGAATTTGCCATTTGCAAGCTGATATTCTATTTCCAACATATTAGTTATGGCAACTCAATTACAATTTAAAAAATCATAAAAGTGTTGCATAGATTGAAAATGAATGTCCCCTTGAGGTCCCAACTTTGGGTCAATACGGTTGACTGCTTCATTTTCTTCATTTTATTCTATTTGTAGGTGTTGTTCTCTTATAATTTCTTCTATTTATGATTCAGCATTAGGATTTTTAGTTTCTGACTTGTCTTCTAATCTAGCTACCACTTGTTTACCACTCCTTAAATTTTTAGGTATATTTCCTATCAATTCTAATTAAAAAAAAAATTGTTTTTGTTTTTATCTTTTTATTTTTGTTGTTTTTGTTTTTTTTTTAAAGAGGAAATAATTTCAACCCAAGTATTTACATAATCTTGATAACAATGCTAAATGGTTTAATATTCCTTGAAAAGCATGTGAATGTCATCAATGGGCTTTAGATCTTCAGGATGAATATAGCATTCTTCCTCAAAAGAGAAATTATTTACTAAAAGTTGGATGAAGTGGACAAGGGTAACTTCCTTAGTATTTAAGGTAGAAGGTTGAACTTGGAACTCATAACAATAATCTTGAAATAGGACTGCCCTAGATGCTTTGTGATATCTTTTTATTTGTTCTAGGGTTACCTCGTTGTCCTCTAAGTATGCTAAGAATTTATGGACTTTTAATGCTTCTTCTAGATAGTTATCCCAAGGATAGATGTTTGAATGAACACTAGCTCGTTTTTTTGCAATCCAACGTTCACAACTTCTTTTGATTTCAAAATAAGGAGTAATAACCTGGCCCTAAGGATTTAGTAACATCGATTCTTTTAATGTTCCTTATTTCTTCAAATCTATTTTCAATGATACCAAATTTTTTCCCCACTTGATGTTCTAAATGATAATTTTTGTAGAAGAGGTCAACTTCTTGTTCTATGAGTGTTTTTCTAAGGTCTATAAAGGAAGACTCTTTAATACTATTTTCTACCATTTAGAAAGATTTTTTTGGTTTTTTTTTTATGAAAAATGAAAAACAACAAAGTTTGACAATGATGGTGTAGTTCACGTTGGGTTCACCAAAGAATGTAGGCCCAAAATTTTTGCACCCCTTTATTCTAGGCTAATGGATTCATTCCTGAAAGGGGAGGGAAAATAGTGGATTTGTACCTTAGACGAGAAGCACTTGAGTTGCACTCTCTTTGGTTTTTTTTGATGAATGGGGTGAGGGTTCACCGGGAAATACTTTCTGTGGTGGTTTCCATGCCTAGGTAAGGTGGATGTTTGATGTATTTCTTTTTAAGTGCATGTACCTAGGGTTTGGCCAAAATGCAATTTCTACCTAGCTATATGCAATTTATCTTTTCTTGAAAACAAATGGCATACAAGTCTATCCAAAAAACTAGTAAATATGACTAAGGTGCAATGAAATAAAATGTAGATTTTATACTAATCATGAGTGTTTTGTTTTTTATATTTTATGCCTTTTAATGTAAAATGAGTAATGTCATTAAATCAATGTTTTTGGTTTTTCTTTTATTTTTAGATGCAGATAATACATAGAGTAGAGAAAATTGTAGAATTACAATGCTAAGTATATAAAATTGAAATTTAGACCGTACCTAGTCTAGTAGTTTGAATTTTTAATGAATTCAGATCTGTAGTGTGACTTTAGTTCACCCAAACTCATTTCGAATCACCTAAATTTGTCAGAACCTGCAATTTTCACAACAAAAAACTAGAAATTTTGATTAGGGATGGGGGATCTGTATAGGTCATAGTAGATCATGATTTCTAACAATAAAACCCCCTTAGCTATTTAATAAACCATAATAAAATATGAGATCTAATGATTTAATGTAAAACATATGAATGTAAATGTAAAAAGGAACAATAAGTGAATGTAAATGCTACGAGAAAATGCAATTCTAATGATTTAACATGTGAAATGAATTATTATGATAGAATCAAGAGTCAAAATTTTACCCCCAACACATATCTTATGCATTTTTAAATATTAATGACAGATTCGGATTATCTGAATACCTTAGATGGATCCGAATTCGAATTCAGATGCTCCAAATTCATGATAGTTTAGACACCTGTGTAATGTTTTGGTATTTTGGAGGACCAAATGGAGTCAAAACAGGACAAATTTTATATTTTTGGAAATCTCTTTTCGAGCCCATTCCAATGGTATAATATTTGAAAGAATTGAAGATGATTTTTTGGGGTAAAAGTTAGCTCAAAGTTTAACCTTCTCATAGATGCATAAAAATAAGATCTTAATAACTCAAAAAGGATGAAATAACTTGCTTGCAGTGGTGGCACATCATATATGATTCTCTAGTGTTGTTGAAATGATGATGGTCAAGTGAAATCTATATTTAATCATGCAAAAAATCTCATAACACCTATTTTCTTAAATCTCCATTAATTTCACCATTCTTCTGTATTAATCACCATCATGTACCATCATCTTGTTCTGAAGGTTAGGTGAGGTTTTAAAAGGTGAGGGAAAACCATAAAATGCTTTAATAAAAGGGAAACAAATCAATTTTTTTAGGAGAAATTAGGAAAACTCTTAGTTTATGTAGATTCAGATATTTTTGGAAGCTCTGAATTGCGAAGAAATCGGATTTTACCCATATTAGGTTCAAATCCAAATGACACACAAAATTTAGGTGCATATTTAATTCAAAAAAATTCATACTTTCAAATTCATCCTGACAAATTCAGACGATCCCAATTTATCCTGACAAATTCGGATGATCCAAATTTGTTAAAAAGAAAAATATAAGAATAATACTTTAACTGGTATGAAAACCAAGGCAAAATGGGTCATATCATATATCATTGGAAAGCTCTTTTTGAGACTAATCCAATGGTATAGGTTTTAGGAAATTTTAAGGTGATTTTCTAGGGTAAAATTAAGCTCAAATATGACCTTACTTTTCTAGGAGGAAAAATAAGGAAAATGACTCATCTTAATGGGTCAATTTTTCATGTCTACAGCTACTATACATACTCATGCATTTTCCTTCCTACTTAGGGATACCTATCGGGATAAACACACATAATAATTTCTCTCTCATGCATTTTTTAAGTAAAATCCTTCAAGTATGTCTCTCAAATCATGTATAAAATCCTTTAGGTATACCTCTCAAAATGTGTATAAAATACTTTGGGTATGCCTCTCAAAGTATGCATAAATTCCTTTAGGTATACCTCTCATAGCCTACATAAAATCCTTTGGATATGCCTATCAAAGCATACATATGGGTATGCCTCTCAAGTCATGTATAAAATCCTTTGGGTATGCCTCCCAAAGCGTGCTTAAAATCCTTTGGGCACACCTCAAAAAGTATGCATAAAATCCTTTAGGTATACCTCTTAAAGAATCCATAAAATCCTTCGTGTGTGCCTCTCAAAGCATTCATAAAATCCTTTAGGTATTCCTCTCAATCCATGCATATAATCCTTTAGGTATGTCTCTCAAAGTATACATAAAATCATTCAGGTATGCCTCTCAAAGTGTGCATAAAATTCTTCAAGTATACCTCTCAAAGCATGTATTACTAACAATCACTAACAACTAACTCTACTAACAAACATCCTAGGCCACCATCTAAGCATGATGAAATTCTAATTCCATTTTCCCCAATGCTTATCCATTATCATGGATTTTAGGCCACTACTCGAGAATGAAATCTCATAAGTATTTTCCAAGCTCAAAGGATAACACTTGAAATAGGGTTGCAACGAGTGTTTGGCTTGTATCGGATCTATAGAAAATCACTCATACAAACAAACATGTATAATTTCTTTTCTATTATCAGACTCTTAGGTCACCACTTAGCAAAATAATTCTTATCTTTTAGTGTTTATCCATTATCTAGCCCCGTAGACCATCGCTAAAGTTATAAAAATATCTCTCCAAATACTTGTTATATAATAAACAATATCACATCAAATATTGTATATAAAATCAATAATATCACAATACAATCATCATAAAAATTCCAACATATTCTATAATATATCATAGCTACATACAATACCTTGAAATTATACATACCTATAATACAGGTGTATCACAATGATAAAATTGATACACTCATCCCTTATGCCAAAAGAGAGGATGTACCACATGATAAAAATTGGTACACTCACTCCTGAAAGCCTAACAACTAGATCTTGTATCCCCATCCCTAGGTTTTTATGGAGGAGGTGGATGCTTGAAACCAATTGACCTCTATGAATAATGACTCATAGATGGAGTCATTGATCATGTCTATGATGGGGATAGTTGTCACTTCCCTATAGGAACAATGAAAAATAAATTTGTTGATAATATACATCTCAAGTCCTCTCCCTTCCTACCTTCACCTTAGACACTTGTAGCTTCTCCCTTGCCCTATCAAAATTAGCTTTCACCCTATCCATATCCTCTTCTATCCACTCCAATCATCACTCCTATGGATCAAACACCATAGTCATCATGCCTACATCTACCCCTTGGCTTACCCTCTAAAGAGCCTTGTATGTGTCTTTGGTGATATGCTTTAAAGTTACTTGCATATCGACTAAGGCCTCACTACAATATTTCCACTCTTGTGTTAATCGAGGTACCTTATTTTGAGCTCTAGTTGCCTCATCCTCCCCTAGCTCCACTAAATACCTTTGGTACTACATGAACCATAGCCAGTGGAGGGACATCTAATGGGACATCCCCAACCTTACTCTCGCCCTACCCTCCTCCCTTGGTTGTCTACCTCATAGTCATCCTATCCTTCCACTCCTTTCCCAACTACTATCATATACCCCTAAGAATCCTAGCCATCTCCTCCAGTATCATCTCTCACTCTACCAAATTCTCTACTGATGTCAACCTAGCTAGATGAAATATGTCATACCATTACATTTATCTCTCTATAACTTTGATATCATCCATAATTAGATCTGATATCTCAAGATTATTTGTATTTACCTCAATAAAATAATATATATTCATAGGATCAAACCATATTTCATGCATAAACCAATACACCCACATCTCTCGTAAACTATGATATCCCATAAACTCCTCCAAATTGATATAATACTCAATCATACCGATATAAATCATAAGACCATCCTCTATCATCTAACCATTGAATCCTCCTCACCTAAGCCAACTCCTCACCATCATTTACCCACCTATATTAGCCTCTTCATGGATACCAAGTAATTTGTGTGTCCCTCAATCATCAATAACCTTCTAAGCCTATGCTAGAGTACATTGACTGGTCCTGACACTGCATGTCTATTGATAAACTATAGGCTTGTATACCCTAGGTATCCTACCCTCTATCATTGGTTGTCTAACTACTATGTGCTCCAAATCCCACATCTGAGGAATAGTGTAGCATACCAGGATCTTACTGCTTTGATATACCACTCGATATAGTGTCCATTATAGCCTAGCCAAAATAGTTTACCCCCATGCATACATAGTCCTATAATCCTACAAGCCAGCTATAATCACCCCTCATCCCCAAAGCATAGTCCTCTTGTTGGTATTCACCATCAAAATCATAGACATGATGGAACACAACAATGCTATTAGCCAATTATGTACCCCCCCTTATATGCATCATTAATATGTATACCTTTATCCATCCCTATAAACCTCTCCTACTTCATCAAAATATCCTTCCTAATCTTATCATCCTTTTCAAGGTGGATTAGAACTTCCCAAATAGGAACTCAAAGGATAATGTCAAACATCCTCAAGCATTATCATCATCTCTCCTATAGGTAACCCAAATTTTTTTATCAATGGACACGACCTATATGTCAATGCTATCAAGAGTGGACGGTCGAACTCTAACTTGGGCATGTATACAACATAGTCCAAACTAGTAGCCACCAACACTCCATAGTCGTGATCATTGAGGCCTCCATTCATAATGTTATTCATCACTTTTGGTTATTTCTCTTGGCCCATTAACATCTTCATCCCCTATCATAATGCAAACCCAAAACTCATCAACATCATTCTTAATCCATTTTTATCACTTAGAAAAATTACCACAAGTGACAAGAATGCCATTGGTAAATTTTCCAAAAGTGGAAAATTCACCATAACCATTTAAAAATGCAAAAAAATGACCTTACACAAAAACTTTTGGTCTCGATTTGTGGTCTTACCCATAAAACCTTCTTCGAATTCAATACCATATCTCAAACTATGTTAGCATGATTTGTGAGTATCTTTTTATTTGCCATCATTATTTAGCCTCCTTCACATAAGCTCTCCTGCTTTCTAAATATGCAAAGTAAAAATGAACCTCATTTTCCTTTCCTTTCTCCTTTTAAACCATCACATCCACTCTAACTTGCTTAACCTCCTAGAAACTTTGCTCCATTTTATCCAGACTTGCCATCATATCAAGACTTCTCCCCAAATAGAATTTGACAAAAAATCTTGAGGGGGTACCCATGGGGCATAAGGACATACGGGACACAAATTTTTAGATACTAACAAGTCAAACATCATCAAATATGAGGTATACATGCACCAATAACATTAAACAACAACAAAAATATCATAATTATAATAATTCCTTCAACATAGAATCCCAAGACAACAACAAGTATCATAGTGTCAAAATTATATTTCTATAACTTATTTTTGATGCAATTTTATAGAAATCACATCAAAACTAGGGCAAAATGTAGACACCCAATTTTGACACACTATCAAAGCAAAAGATATCAAACATCATACCAAACATCAATAGACAATCAATCAGCTCAACCCCAATAATTTGGGCATCATC
This sequence comes from Wollemia nobilis, assembly GCA_028583015.1. Taxonomy (NCBI): domain Eukaryota; kingdom Viridiplantae; phylum Streptophyta; class Pinopsida; order Araucariales; family Araucariaceae; genus Wollemia; species Wollemia nobilis. The sequence goes on along the minus strand of JAQPPZ010016436.1, from coordinate 11,147,365 downwards.
CTCAATCCTTGTCAAATTTGTCACTCATTGTTAAAAATGCTAGTGACAAATTTGAAATATAGTGGTATTTTTGCAAAAAGTTATTTTTAGCCCCCTAACCAATCAAACTGACCCTTGGTCAAAATCACCAATCCATGTCAAAAATGCTAGTGGTAATTTTGACACACAATGGTAAATTTTCCAAAACAGTCAGAATCTTTTGACATGAGAAAGAGGCACATGGATTCCTTTGTGCCACTACCCCTCTAACCTTGCATGCCCCAACAATGGACCAGACCTACAAATAAAAATAAACCCTAAGAGCATCTTACACCCAATTTTCCCTCTCAATCCCTCCTTCAAATATCTATAAATGCAACCCTTGGGGAAAGCATTTTATAAGCAATTGGAGATAATTAATTTCTTCCGTATTTTCCATATTCTCTCTCTCATTAGCATTCTCTCATTCTCTCATTTGGAGCATCTTCATCAAGCATTTTGGGGTAAGTCAAGCAAGGCAAATGGGGCATTGGAGCAAGAGTATCATCTTGGAATGAGGAGGAGCATGTGCTAGGGTTGTATATCTTCTTAGTATTTCTCTTTCTCCATTCTTCTTGTCTTCATTTTAGCATTTTCCCTCTTATTTTGGCCTTGCTAACTTGATTTTTCATTTGGCACTACTAATCCTTTTTCTCTTGTCTATTTAGTATTTCTAACACTCTTTTGCAGGCCATTTCATGCTCATTTGCATTCATTTCTTTTATCTATAATAATTTTTCTCTATTTCATAGGCAATTTCTCTTTCATCATTGCATACTAATCTCATTTTCTTGTTGAATCCATGCATCTTAATCACTAATTTCTCTTATTTTGTAGGTATTTATCTCCATATTATCTAACACATCTTTATTTGCAGGCTTAATCTTTATGTAGCTTAGTTTTTATGCTCATTTTCATCTCATTTACAAGTTCATATGCTTACCTATTTCATTTTATTTCATGCTTACATGTTTCTTATCTTCCATGCACTCTAGATAAGCTCTTCATTTCATGCTTTTCATTTTGAATTAGTATTGCAAACTAGCTATATTTCCTTTCTATTTCTCCTCCATTTGCAAGCCCTCTTTGCTCCTTATCTTATATAAGAAAGCATTGAGGCCTCTACTATAGTTCCAATATCCATAATAGTTGTTCAAAACTCTATTGCATCATCTTACTCATCTTGCAAATTTTAAAAATCTTAAAACTATTCCTTAAGATTTTATAAAATTATAGTTTGCAGGTCTTAGAAATATGTAATCTCATCCCCTTTCCCTGATTTATGCCAAATTGACCCAAATAACTTAATAATTTTACCTAAAATTTAGTTGGACTCCAACATAGAGCAAAACTACCACTACCTATAGCCATTGGCAAATTTGGCTCTCTGGAATTACACAAAGCAAAAATATCACACCTTGTTAAAAATGCCACTAACGAATTTGCCACTCAATGTAAAATTACATAGGGACTACATCCATCCTAAAAGGGTTTAAAAATCATACTCAAATATATTTTAACATGGGGTCAGATTAGCTAGGAAGATAGCGTATTACCTCTCTACATTCAAACAGACCCTCAAAATCAGAAACCCTATTTGTTTTGGTCTATTTTTGTAGGTTTCAAAAATGCCATCCTGTTACAAAAACACTAGTTGTAAATTTGACAGACTGTGGTGAATTTGAGCAGGCACTGGTTCAGGTAAACCTACCACTTGGCACCTCCCAACTTGTTGTAATTTCATTATTTTTAGTTGGTGGATCTCTTTTTTGGTAAAATGGTTATTTTTTATTACTTTTTGATAGAGCAAAAACAAGCCCCATAATTTTTTTACGTTAATTTCAACCCAATTATTTTTTCCTTGTTTCAAAATAAAATCTCAACATGGTTCAAAGTTTTACAATACAAATATTTACCTAGGGTTTCTTAGGCTATTGCAAAACCATGACAACCCTTAGAATTTCAGTACTTTTTATTTTTCTTTCAATATTTCTCCTTTTTTCTTCAGAGAATGCACAAAAATATATTCATAATCAGTTGCCTTATAACATCACCATTTTTATCAAATTTAAGTTTTCCAAGTAACTCCATAAGGCCTTGTACATATCTCCTCTTGTACACTTCATCCTTTGTAGTTTTGGTGTATTCTCTGAGATCCTAAAATCTAGGGTTGTGACAATGGTGGCATGCTAAACTCAAACCCTAGCTCAAGCTCTATATCTCTTCTACTCTACACTTTATCCTCAATACTTTTTCGTTAAAAGCTTCTCTTATTTGTTTCCATAACTCAAACCCTAGCTCATGCTCTATGACTCTCCACTACACTTTACCCTCTACACTAAGACTTTGAAATCCAAGGCTATGACAATGGTGGTATGCCAAACTCGAACCCTATATCATGTTCTACATCTCCTCCTTTATTCTTTGTCCTTTATATTTTTGCTATGTTAAAAATTCCTCTTATTAATTTCCATAGCTTGAACCCTAGCTCAAGCTCTACAACTATCCTCCTCTATACTTTATTCTTTTCACTTATGTTGTATCCTCTGAGATCCTAGAAGTCAGGGCTATGATAATGGTAGTAGGCCAAACTCAAACCCTAGTTGAAGCTCTATGTCTCTCCTCTACACTTTTGTTGTGTTAAAAATTCCTCTTATTATTTTTCTATAAGTCAAACCCTAGCTCAAGCTCTATGACTCTCCTCCTCTACACTTTGTCCTCTATATTGAAATTGTAGAAGCTAGGGTTGTGATAATGGTGGTATGCCAAACGTGAATCCTAGTTCAAGCTCTGTGTCTCTCCTCCTCCAATAAATGGTAGTGTTTGAACGCTTGATCTCCAAGTGCAATACAACCTAACAATCCCTTTAATCCACCATCTTCAACAATTTCTCCTTTCAAGGCCTTATAGTCTTCCTGCTAGAAATCTTCACAAAAACCAAAAACCCAAATTTACCCCCTATAAACCCTAATACTATGGGCCACAACCTTAACCCTAACTCTAATTTATCCTTCAATCAAGATTTGGTGAAGTTGAGCCTCCATCACTCAATGAAATAATCATCGTTCAAAGATTTTATTTCTAACAATAAGAGAAATTTGGTGGAGATTTTGAATCCACCCTCTTCAATGTTTCCCTCTTCTAATGTCGTACAGTCTTCCTCCACCATGAAACCCTAACTTGCATAGACTATCGTCTATTCAAACGATTAGATATGTGAAGTTTTTCAACTTATAAGGTTAATGAAGGTGGATGGAAAACTCATCAAAGTGAGGGGTTCTTTGTATGTTGAACATAGTATATATGTGTTCATATCACGTCACGTTTAAGGCTTTAGCTGCTCAAATTTTAGGGCCTTCTCTTCTACGAAATTGAGTGGCTAGGGTTTATTGTTTGTTGCGAGAGGCACGCGCGTTCCTCCTCTACAAAAATTGGAAACTTAAATCTACGACCTGCAAACCCTAATCCTATGGGCCAAAACTTTAAACCTAACTATACTTTATCCTTTGATCAGTATCCGATGAAGTTGAGGCTTGATCCCCTAGTGAAAGACTTGCAAGTCAAAAAATTTATTTCTAGCAATGAAAGAAATGTTGTGGAGATTTTGAATCCACCTTCAACGCTTTGCCCTTCCAAAACCCTATAGTCTTTCTTCAACATGAAACCCTAACTTACATAGCTTGTCGCCTATCCAAACGACCAAATCTGTAAAGTTGACTTCACAATTTCTTCTATGTCAAGTTTCTTGCCAATTTCTAGCCAATTTTTTGATGACTTCTTGTCAACTAAAGCTCTTTGTCTACTTGAAGAATGAGCTTCTTATTCAACACAGGATTTATGCCGCCATCCTCATCCACCTGTGTGCTTCACTTCATATCTTCCAAGTCATTTGTTGAGATGATGTACACCTCTATTTTTCCAAAGAAATTGACTTCCTTAGATAATATGTCTAAATGTAAAGAGGATATCAACATGATACACTACAATTCTAAAAATCCTAAAGAAATAGCATAATTTGCTGAAATAAAAATTTATTATTATATTAAAAAATAAACATTAATTTTAATTTATAATAATATTTAATTATATATGTCCCATGTGGACAACCCAACGGTTCGTGCTTTGGCTCTTCTTCGAGAGGTTCAAGGTTCAAACCACGGTGTGAGAGAGTGTGTGAGGGGGTGGGTGTGTGTTAAATTCTCTATTGATAAGCATAGCTCTCGGCTCTACTAGGGATCATGGTTTGAAGGAAACTGCTCAGCGCTGTACGGCCATAAAGGTTTACCATATAAACCAAATTCAAATATATATATAATTAAAAATTATATTTAAACTCAAATTTTGTTCTTTAATTTTTTCAATTTTAAATATGTGAAGATTTAGTTTTATAGCGATAATTGGCGAACTCAGATATAGTATTATAAGGATTTTGCAGATTTCTTTGTGAGTCCAAGTAAGTTTCTCGCCTGTATCGTCTTGTCATGTCTAAAGCGTGCACAACCACATTCCAAGGCTCTTTGTCGTCTAACATCTTTTTCACTGACATTCACATTGACTATGACTATAGTTACAACTACCTTCTTCACGTTGTAACAAAATCAAATCATGGATGTTCTCCCAGGGTAGGCCGTATTTATTTGTTGGAAAGCACAGGCTGAACAACCCAATATATTTTTCACATTTAAAACGTAACGCGTTTTCGAGTTTCAAATTTTGTGGACTCTCTATATACATTTCTCGCGATAAAATTGCCGCATACAACAAAATCAGTTTTCTAACATGTGCGATGAGACATTAAATTCAACAGCTAAGGGCTCGACGTTGCCCATATATATTCACTGGGAAGAGTTCACTTTCTTCAACTCCTCTCCAAACCGCTAGGGCAGCTTTCAGGAATAACAATTATAGTGATTGGGTGTCAGTGGCAGGCGAAAAGCTCTCATATCATAAGCCTGGTGTTTGCTAAATCTAAAGGAGATGGGCCAGACAAAAAAAAAGTTCAGCCAGATCTTATATCCATGTGCAGCTTGCAAGACATTACGAAGAAAATGTGGAGAAAAATGCTTGCTTGCTCCCTATTTTCCACCTGACAACCCTCGGAAGTTCTTGATACCTCATAAAATATTTGGAACCAGCAATATGCTCAAAATCCTTCGAGTAAGTTATCATATTTCCTTTTCATAAAACTTAGCTGGAGAAAACCGAATCTTAATCTAATGCTATAAAGTAAGCACAATTCAACCTCAATGAATTGTCTTAATGGATTTTTTTCCCCTTTGGGTGTTTCAGGATTTAGAGGCTGAGAAGAGAAGATGCAGTAAATGTTAAGGTTTGTGGAGTCAAAACACGCAACTGGTTGCTCATTAATGACTGTCAGTTCAAACTGCCTGGTCTGCCAATTGGCTGCTGCATTGGAGATTGGCCGGAGTGCCATTTGCAGGTGTATGGACAATTTTTTTTAATGACTGATGGTGACCAGTCAGAATGGACTGGGCGTTTGTTTTTTTTTCTATGCTGGATTTGATGTTGTGGCTATATAGATCTCGTGACAGAATCAAGAGGTAGAGTGTGCCATTTATCTTCTCTGTTGTTTATGAAGAAAACAGGGACAGAGGAGTGCTGAAGAAGAACAGGGATAATGCAGTACGAAGCAGACAGACAGAGGGAGTAACAACCATTAACAGAAAGGTGAATTGCCTTGGCAGTCACAGATGCAGCATTAGACCTTGTTCTCAAGGAAGCTTATGATCCTGTTTACAGTGCCAGACCCTTGCATCGTTGGCTGGAAAGGAAAGTTGTGACACACTTGTCTCAAATGCTGATTAGCGAAGAAATTGATGAGAATTGTACCGTCTTCATCGATGCAGCGTCTGGGCAAAATACGTTATTGTATCACGTGGAGAGAAATGGGGGGCTTGTGAACCCAACCTCTGCTGATAGTTAGAAGATGTGAACAGAGGCTGAAAAATCAGTCATTTGTAACTGTAATATGGTTGATAAAAATCCAGCAGAATAATAGAAATGGAACCCCTCTGTTTTGTGGAGTAGGCATTGTCGAACCACGTTAAAAGCTTTGTGGCCTCTTGTTCTTGCATGCATGACATTCAATGTTGTTTTTAGTTTTTTCTGTTTGAATTTTCTTTCATCCTTGAATTTGCTCAGCTGTAAGTTTTAACAACTGGTATCAGAGCATTTATTGTGGGGATTGTCACTCATAGAGGGTATTCTATTCAAGTGGGAGCAATGTTAGGAGATTCGAAGTTTAGAATAGAGAGTTTTAATGGTCAGAACTTTGGTTTGTGGAAGCAGAAGATTGAAGACTATCTTTATCAAAAGGATAATCTCTACTTGGCACTCAGAGGCAGGGAGAAAGGCCAGCCAGATGACATGTATGATGAATATTGGGAGCTGCTAGATAGAAGAGCCTTGGGAGTCATCCGGTTAGCTCTTGCAGACTCAGTTTCCTTCAATGTTTCTACCCAGACCACCACCAAAGGAGTTATGGACGCTTTGGCAAAGTTGTATGAGAAGCCTTCTGCATCAAATAAGGTATTTCTCATGAAAAGACTCTTCAATATGAAATTAGCTGAAGGTGCTTCTATCCAGAATCATTTAAATTATTTTAATGCTATTGTTAGTCAACTACAATCAGTTGCAATAGTATTTGAGGATGAAATTAGAGCCTTGTTGTTTCTTTGTTCAATGCCTGAGAGTTGGAATAATGTTGTTATGGCAATTAGTAACTCTGTTCCAAATTCTGGCAAGTTAGTGTTTGAAGATGTAGTTAGCACTATTCTTAGTGAGGACATGAGGAGGAAATCCTCAGGTGAATCATCATCTTCAGGGGCTGCATTAACCACAAAAATTAGAGTCAGAAATAATGACAGAGAAAGAAACAATGAGAGAGGTAGGAACCAAAATAAAAATAAATCTAGAGGTAGGTCTAAGAGTAGATCAAAGAGCAGGGGTAAAGGCAAAGAAATTGAATGTTGGCATTGTGGGAAGACAGGGCACTATAAGAAAAATTGTTTCCAAAGAAAACAGGACAGTAAGAATGCAAACAATAACAATGAAACCCAAGAGGCAAATGTTGCAAGCAATACATTGCATGATGCCTTGATACTTTCGGTGTGCAAAGTTGAAGAAGATTGGGTTGTTGATTCAGGTGCCTCTTATCATACTACTTCTCATAGAGAGTTTTTTTGTGAATATGTACAAGGGGATTTTGGACGGGTCTTGTTGGGTGATGATCATCCATGCAATATCGTTGGTATGGGAAAGATAAGACTAAAACTCCCAAATGGAACCATTTGGATGCTTAACAATGTTAGGCATATTCCTGAAATGAAAAGAAATCTGATTTCTACCAGAGTGCTTGATAATGAAGGGTGTAAATCATTCTTTGGTGACAGCTCTTGGAAGGTTACGAAAGGCTCTTTGGTCATTGCAAAGGGTAAGTTGGTTGGCACCTTGTATATATTGTCAAACTATTCTTATAGCACTGTGAACCTTGTTGCTCAAGGAGATGTCAATACATGGCATTTGAGATTGGGGCATATGAGTGAGAAGGGAATGAAAGTTCTACACTCTAGGAAGTTGCTACCCAACCTCAAGGATGCAAATTTGGGCTTTTGTGAAGGCTGCGTTTATGGAAAGCAAAAGAGGGTCAGATTCTTGAAAGATGGATTTGAGAGGAAGAAGGAGAAACTTGAGCTTGTTCACTCTGATGTGTGGGGTCCCGCACAAGTAACCTCTCTTGGTGGATCAAACTACTATGTAACATTCATTGATGATGCTACAAGGAAAACTTGGGTGTATACCATGACAAACAAATCTGATGTCTTTGACATTTTTCAAAAATGGAAGGCATTAGTGGAGAATGAGACTGGAAAGAAAGTGAAATGTCTCAAATCTGATAATGGTGGTGAATATTGCAGCATTGAGTTTGAAAACTACTACAAAATGAATGGCATTAGGAGAATTAAAGTCACTCCTAGGACACCACAAGAAAATGGGGTCTCAGAAAGGATGAATAAGACTATAATGGAGCGGGCTAGAGCCATGAGGCTGCATGCAGGGCTGCCATTATTTACTTGGGCTAATGCGGTTGATACTGTTGTCTACTTGATCAATAGGAGCCCTTCTACCATCTTGGATGGTGGTATTCCGAAAGAAGCTTGGAAAGGTAAGGCTGTAAATTATTCCTTTCTTAGAGTGTTTGGATGTGAAGCTTTTGTTCACATTGATAAGAAAAACAGAAAGAAACTTGATGCAAAGTCAAAGAAATGCTATTTTCTTGGTTATGGTGTAGATGAATTGGGTTATAGGCTATGGGATAATGTAGGCCAGAAAATTATAAGGAGTAGGGATGTGATCTTCAATGAAAACAAATTATATAAAGATAGGCACATGCAAGATGAGGAACAAGGGTCTGATTATGTTGATTTAGATGATTCTTTTGAGCATGGTGCTAGTGGACAGCATGTTGGTCAAGGGCAAGAACATGATATTCAAGGAGATGAACATGTTGCCCAAGAGGCTGAACATGCTGGAGATGATGATCATGGTGCACATGTTGAAGAGCATGGTGACCAAACGAATGAGCAAGTTGAGAATGAAACACCTCGAACACCCCCACCACCACTAATACCGAAAGGTTGGAGATCTACTCATGTAAGAAGAGCACCAAATAAGTATTCCCCTTCTTTGCATTACATTCTATACACTGATGCAGGTGAGCCCGAATGTCTTCATGAGGCTTTGAAATTGGAAACTAGGAGCAAGTGGGAGCTTGCTATGAAAGAGGAGATGGACTCCTTAACTCATAACCAAACTTGGGATTTGGTTGAACTTCCCAAAGGCAAGAGAGCTTTGCATTGTAAATGGGTGTATAGAGTCAAAGATGAGATTGATGGTCACAAGAGGTACAAGGCTAGACTTGTGGTAAAGGGGTTTGCACAACGCAAAGGTATTGATTATGAAGACATCTTCTCCCCGGTTGTGAAAATGACTTCTATACGTGCCATTCTTAGCATAGTGGTTGTAGAAAATCTTCATCTAGAGCAATTAGATGTCAAGACCGCTTTCCTTCATGGGGACTTGGAGGAGGAGATCTACATGCACCAACCGGAGGGGTTTGAGGTAAAAGGTAAGAAGAGTCTTGTGTGCAAACTTAAGAAGAGCTTGTATGGTTTGAAACAAGCTCCAAGGCAATGGTATCTTAAATTTGATAGTTTTATTGGCTGAGATAATTTTAATAGATGCCATAGTGACCATTGTGTATATTACAAGCAAACCGAAAATGGCAATTTTCTTATTCTTTTGTTGTATGTGGATGATATGCTTGTAGCGGGTTCTAACATGCAGGATATCAAAGAATTAAAAAGAAAATTGTCTCACACATTTGCTATGAAGGATTTGGGACCAGCCAAGCAAATTCTAGGCATGACTATTTTTCGTGACAGGAAGCTGCGTACTCTTGAGTTGTCACAAGAAAGGTATATCGAAAAAGTGCTTAAGAGGTTTTCTATGCATGATGCAAAACCAGTTGCCCAACCTCTTGCAAAGCACTTCAAGCTCTCAAAGAAAGATTACCCCAAGACATAGGTGGAACTCGATTACATGAAGAGAGTTCCATATGCTTCAGCGGTTGGGAGTTTAATGTATGCCATGATATGCACTAGACCGGATATTGCTCAAGCAGTGGGAGTTGTGAGCAGGTATATGAGTAATCCAGGTAGATCGCATTGGCATGCAGTGAAGTGGATACTTCGGTACTTGAGGGGGACCTCTAAAGCTTGTTTGCACTTTGGAGGTTCCAATGTTGATCTACAGGGCTATGTGGACTCGGATATGGCAGGTGATTTGGATGGAGGGAGGAGCACTACAGGGTATATATTCACCGTTGGGGGCACAACGGTGAGCTGGATATCCAAGTTACAACGAGTTGTTGCGCTCTCTACTACGGAGGCAGAGTACATTGCCATCACAGAGGGTGCCAAGGAGTTCATCTGGCTGGAGAGATTGATGAGTGAGTTGGGCAAGGAGCCTGGAGACGGGAAGCTTTGGAGTGATAGTCAGAGTGCCATACACCTAGCTAAGAACTCCGCCTATCACTCAAGGACAAAACATATCAGGTTGAGATACCACTTCATCCGCTCAGCATTGGAGGATGGTTCGGTGCATTTGGGTAAGATCCACACTTCCCAAAACTTTGTTGATATGCTTACTAAGGTTGTAACATGGGAGAAGTTGAGCTTTTGCTCAACTTCTGTTGGACTCAGGGAATGAGTTCATATTGGACACCTTCCACAGGGGCTGCGGGATTGTAGCCAGGTTTGTGACTCCAAGTGGGAGGTTGTTAAGGTTTGTGGAGTCAAAACACGCAACTGGTTGCTCATTAATGACTGTCAGTTCAAACTGCCTGGTCTGCCAATTGGCTGCTGCATTGGAGATTGGCCGGAGTGCCATTTGCAGGTGTATGGACAATTTTTTTTAATGACTGATGGTGACCAGTCAGAATGGACTGGGCGTTTGTTTTTTTTCTTTTTCTATGCTGGATTTGATGCTGCGGCTATATAGATCTCACGATAGAATCAAGAGGCAGAGTGTGCCATTTATCTTCTCTGTTGTTTATGAAGAAAACAGGGGACAGAGGAGTGCTGAAGAAGAACAAAGATAATGCAGTACGAAGCAGACAGACAAAGGGAGTAACAACCATTAACAGAAAGGTGAATTGCCTTGGCAGTCACAGATGCAGCATTAGACCTTGTTCTCAAGGAAGCTTATGATCCTGTTTACAGTGCCAGACCCTTGCGTCGTTGGCTGGAAAGGAAAGTTGTGACACACTTGTCTCAAATGCTGATTAGCGGAGAAATTGATGAGAACTGTATCGTCTTCATCGATGCAGCGTCTGGGCAAAATACGTTATTGTATCACATGGAGAGAAATGGGGGGCTTGTGAACCCAACCTCTGCTGATAGTTAGAAGATGTGAACAGAGGCTGAAAAATCAGTCATTTGTAACTGTAATATGGTTGATAAAAATCCAGCAGAATAATAGAAATGGAACCCCTCTGTTTTGTGGAGTAGGCATTGCCGAACCACGTTAAAAGCTTTGTGGCCTCTTGTTCTTGCATGCATGACATTCAATGTTGTTTTTAGTTTTTTCTGATTGAATTTTCTTTCATCCTTGAATTTGCTCAGCTGTAAGTTTTAACAGTAAACAGCATGGTATATGAAGCGATTGCTAGACTGCGTGATCCCGTCTATGGTTACACAGGCGTCGTCTGGCAATTGCAGAAAAATGTTTCAGAATTGCAATCGCAACTGGAAACCAAGCAAGCAAGGCTTGGTGAGCTTCTAAAAGCACAAGCCAAACTTACGTCTACCATGACTGGACTTTATGGTAACGTAAAAAAAGAAAATTCATTGTTCACCAGCCATATGATACTACAAGAAACGAATACGGATAAGGATGATTTAACGGCTTTAGAAGATCTTGTCGATCCATTCACTTTATGAGAACCATTATGGACTTAATCTGCCCAGCTTGAAGATATGTTTGTCGGATTTGAAGATGAAAACAACAAACGAACAGTTCAAATTTTCTGTTGGTTGCAACCAGAATACACAGGGAAACATACTTTTGTATTAAAATTTTCAGACAGCTCTAGCATTACAATTTTTTCATTCTTTTACGTATCTCATTGTTTCTGCTGCAACCAGAATGCACATGAAAATATAATTTTATTACATTTTTCAGACAGCTCCTCCTCCTCCTTGACGTATATCACTGCTTTTGAAAAAACAAAGTGTTTTAAAACAGGACAACAGGGGATGCAAAATAGTCCAAATTTTCTCCTACATCCAGAATGCACAGGAAAAAATATTTTTGTATTAGATTTTTCAGATAGCTCCAGCATTACAATTTTTTTTTCTCTCTCCCTCCTTGACATATCTCACTGTTTTAAAAAATAAGGGGTTTCAAAACATGAAATTTTGAAAAATGATAATCCAAAACTACTTTCCAACTTGTCAGGCCTTACAATAAATTTCAATTTAGTTCTGTTGAAAACAGGGCTTGCAAAACAGAGCACCAAGAAAAAACAATTGAAAGGTGCTCATACAATTGGAGAGTTCAAAAAAAACAATTGCAGACGGAAAACCCCCTAAAATTGTTTGCATATTTCTCTCATAAAACTTGCAATTTATTCAATTTTGTTTTCTAAAAATGAACTCCTGAAAACAGCATTGTTTGCTTTATTTTCTCTTATTTATCTTCCTACTTTAGTTATGCTTATCCAAAAACATGCATGTTCATCCTTATCCTTAAGCATTAACAAAAATAATTACTCAATATTCTTTATCTTAATGCTTAAGGGAATAACACCCAATTTTGTTAGATGCCTCTTAAAGATTTCTTTTGGCAAAATCTTGGTGAACACATGCAAGTTGCTCCTTGGATGAGCAAAACTTCATTGTTACATGTCCTTCTTCAACAAGCTCCTAGATGAAATGATATCTTATATCAATATGCTTCATACGACTGTAAAAAACTAGATTTTTGAACAAAGTGATTGCATAGGTATTGTTACAAAAGATTGTGACTGGACAATTTTGTTTGTGCTTCAACTCTTTCAATACTTTTTTCAACCAAATAGCTTGACATGGTGCTAGAATTGTTGCAATATATTCAAATTTTGTTGTAGGCAAAAACAGTTACTTGCTTTTTAGATGACCAAGAAATAGCACCAGTTCCCATGTTGAAAACATTTTTAGAAGTACTCTTCCAATCATTAGGACAACTTGCCCAATCACTTTCTATTTATCCAACTAGAGATTGCTATACCAAATTCCAAAATTACTTGTTCCTTTTACATACCTCAATATTCTTCTTACTATCTCGAATTGTACCTCAGTTGGATCTTGCATAAACCTAGAAAAAACACTTACTGCATACATTAAATCTAGCCTGGTAGTTGTAAGATACATTAAACTACCTACTAGCTTTCTATAAATTATGGAATTCACCTTGGAAGTTCTATCATCCATAATAAGCTTTTCACCAAGACTTAAAGGAGTACTAACAGATTTGCATTTTGATATCCTAAACCTTTCAAGTGATTCAAAGCATATTTACCTTGTGAGATAAAGATACCATCATCTAAGCTATTAATTTTCTATTAGACAGTTGTCGGAACTTTTTCTCATCTCCTTGTGTCAACTTTTATAAAATTTCAAGGTTAGGCTAGACTTTTGTCAAATGATTTTAGAAATGTTTTCCCTTGCCTTCTTGTTGGACCTTTGGATGTTTAGTCTCTTAAACTTTTTATTTGATCCACCCTTGGAAGTTTATTGCAAATTGTGGTTCAACTCCCAAAACTTTTCTTCTTTTTTCTTCTTTGAAACTTCTTCAACTTCTTACCTTTGGAAGGCTTGCTCTTGTTATATCAATTAAAACTTATCTATTTATTTTTGCCCTTTCAAACTTCTAGTTCACATTGGTCATCAAAAATTTTGCCTCGATTTCTTGGTTAGATATTTTATAAAATGATGCTCGCCCTTGATTAGATTTTTTTTCGTATTCATCCAATACCTCTTACTTTACCTTCCACCAGCTTTACCTCTATATCATTCTTCTTTCAAAATCCTCCTACGGCAAAAACATTTGAGAGTAATGAAAATTTACCATAGTTATAGAAACTGATTGGGGCCTTCTTGATTGCTTAAGGAAAATTTAGAATTGCTACCTTCATCCTTACACACAAAGTCAAAATTGAAAGAATTTGAAAAAGAATATGACAAAGAATACAAAGAAAATAATACAAAAAATCTACAAGGCTAGCAACTTATCCAATACTTGATTGATTTCTCCCCACTCCTCATCTAAAGGGCACTAGACTTGTTTAAAGTGTCAGTAGACCACTTCAAGCTCTCATTGTTCATCTCAGAAAAATTCCTTATTTGATTTATGATCTCATGCACCTAAATCCTTAATTCTACTAATGGTCCAATTGCTCAGTCAAATCATTTGTTGCAAGTAAGTTTGACCATCCTTAAAAAAGAGAAACATCCTCCTTACACTGTCTTATCAATTGTAGGTATACTTGCTCTTGATTAAATTGAGTTCTCTGACTAGTGAGCCTATTTGTGAGGCTTCTAACTTGCTCTTCCTTTTCTCTAAAGAGAGATCCTAAAGGTTGATCCTGGAGGTGTTTAGTGAGAATATTTATCTAATGTTGAATTGCTTGAGCCTCTTCCTAAGAGTTTCGTAAATTTATTTTACATAATCCTATTCCTTCTCCTTCTTTGTTATCTTTTAGCTTAATAATTCATATTCATATGCAACCACCTTTTCATATTTTCGCATGATTTGCACCTTATCTTGAGTTTAGGCATATTTTAGATCAAGCCCTATTGTCTCCACTCACCAATCTTGCTCTATCATTTCTCCCTCTAATTTTGATACCAGTGGGTCCCTCTATGTGAACAATAATATTTTTTGTATGGGGCCAAAGTGGCTAATTACTGGGGTTGTAGTTTCTTTTTGCGCTAGCTTGGTTTGATTTTTTTATTGTGTTGTCTTGTCTCCTACTAAACCATATAAAAAACTTCCATGGACTCAGGTTTGGTATGGTTACTTATGAGCCTTCTTGCCACCTCTACGATGATAGAAATGTAGATAATGGTTTAAAAAATGGAAGCATTGAAGGAGGAGGAATTAGAGAGGTAGGATCTAATGAGAGAAGAGTAATTTAGGAAGGCCAAATTATTTGAATCACCTCCTAAATATAGATGGATATAGGGATAGTAGGAGGAGGGGTAGCTTATGTGGCTATAATATTATGTGCTTGGATTGTTGAGACTAAAATAAATTATGGGCTTGGTGGTTCATCTATAGAAGGGGATGAAAGGGGAGATAGAGAATACTCGCTAGCAATGATCTCAGACATGGAAGTGCCCCTCTTCTTCTTTTCAACTTAGCATGGTTGGTTGTCGTATTCACCTTTAACTTCTCTTTCCTTTGGGGCTCTTTGGAGTCTTTTGTCCTAGATATTTTTGTACTGGTGATTGTGATGCAAACAATCTTCTGGAGGATAGGTGGTTGGAGCTTCCTTTGGGACTTCATATATAGATTCTTGAGCCCTTTTTTTATTGCTCTTACCCTTTTTATCTCTTGGAGTGCTTCAATACTTATTTCTTCCTCACTCCATTACTTTGACCTTAAGCTTTTCATGCTTAAGTGTTCTTCATTGTACCATCTACTAAACTCCTCATCTGTAGGTAATGTGCCAAGATCTATTATGGGTAAAATTATCCTCTTAACAAGTATGAAAAGGATGCATATATTTAAGAACCTATTTTTCATCAAATGCTACTCATTCATATACCTTGATTTACACCATTAATATTGTTTGTATATTTCAGGATCTTTATTATATATTATAAATTTTTGTTTTATTTGAAATATTGGTAGATTAATTCTAATTATGGAAATAATTCCAGCTATAGAGTATCTATTACAACAAACATATCAATAAGTGAGAGTGTCAAAACTTTTGGTATAAATTTGTAAAGTTTATTTCTCATTATAATTGAATTTCTCTTTAGTATATTAGATCAAACTTATCACTTTTATTTAGTAAATTCTATCAATATGTTGTTGTTTTAATTTTTCAAATTTATTTGTTAAATAAAGAGTCTATAAGTAACACTTCATGCGTAGACTTTTGATTTTGACTTGAAAACCATGAAATTGATATCCTCTTGCTTGTCATAATCCTAAATGCCTCATAATGTAGAGATTTTACTTTGATAATATTTTGTATTGCATTGACAAAGATCCCATGCTAGTTGATGTAATCTTCATAAAAACATAGGAATAGAAGTATATGAATATTGAATAGAAATTATAATTTCCATTGATAAAAGAAAAAAAAATCTTCCATTTGATTATTAATAGTGAAATAAAGTAAACCTATATGATAATATAATACTATCAAATTACAAGCTTATTTGATGAGTGCTTGGTAAAAATTAATTAGAAAATTTAATGTAGTGGATATGAAATGAATGTATATTATTTATGTTATAAACCACCAATTTATATTAATTATCTTGATTTCAAGTGTAATCTCTAGACTAGACGGATAGGATTGTATGGGATTGATCAAATTTTTGATAATGGCATCACATGAATAATACCTATTTATGGCTCAATGTAAAATATGGTAGTGAATGGACACTAGTTAAAGCTATGTTATAAACCAATGGTTTGTAGATCTCTATTTTCTGATAAATTGGTTGTTTAAAATCACACTTACCTTAGAAAACAAAGGAACTTTAGCATAAATATTTTTATTTCAAATATGCACTCAGTCAAAAAAAAAATCATATAGTTTGCATTCAGGGTTAGCTTGCTAGTTGCATATTCCTCTTGTTGTCCTTAAAAGAAAAAGTTATTTAGCATAGATATCATTTGAAGCAAAAGGTATACTGGGCTAGCTCTTGTATTCTTGCATTTTGCCTGTTTACACTTAGCATGCACTTTAGATGATCATTACTTTAGTTTTGAATAAACTTTATCTTTTCAAGGCTCAATAAAGAGTTAGATTAGCAATCCAAAAACTTAGGTATTTTGTTGAATAAACTCATTAAACATTGTACAAGCATAATATCAACACAACACACATAGTTACTTTATGTTATACATGGGATAGAGCCTACTTGCATTGAAGATTCCCATATCTTTTATGTCTCATTTGAAAAGGGACCCTTAAAGCAAGGAAGCAAGGGTCTCAACGGATCCCCCACGTGCATGTGAGGTTTCAAATCTACAATTACATGTACTCTAAAACATATTCCTCCCAAAATTCCAATGGTAAATATGGGATTCTTACCTAGATTGGAGTTGTGTCTATCTTCTTTGTAGCTGAATTAAAACTTGATATCAATTTCATCAGATAAAGTCCAATCTTTCGATGAACCATGAACCTCCTTCAAGGGCACTACATCACTCTTGTTCATTGTTGAAGAAGGTTAGAAAGAAACCTCTAGGAAGGAGGAAAAAGTCCACATACCCTTTTATCTTCCATAAATTCATATCCCATTTCTTTATCTTGTCTCCAATTGGTTTGACGGTAATAAATTTACCTAACAAAATATTGTTGAGCCTTTGTTACACTCTCTCACAAAAAATATATGGGATTTTCGGAAGGATACCTTCTTAAGATGATTTGGTGGGGATATCAAGTCATTAGTCCCTCTTCTCCAATTTTTTCCTTTACCTCATTCAATCCAACTTTTATTATCACTCTCGAAATCTATTGCTCCACTTTATAACTCCACCTAGCTATTTTCCCACTCATACCCCTCCTACTACTTCATTATAGAAGCCTACATCTCTTTTCCCATCTCAATTAAAAATAAAACATCCCTCTCCATTTATGTCCTCTTAAAAACAAAATAATACATATAATTCCTCGACTAGAAATCATAGACCTTGGAAAATTTAAATCGTGCATGAAGCAAGAGAAATAAATTTCCTTCAAGTAAATCCATAAAGTTTACTAGTTTTGAACCAAAATTATGCTTAAAACCTACATGAACATGAAGAGAAAATTTCTCCAATATATATTTTTTTATTACATAGGAGAGTTGGTTACAACCACTATTTTTAGTATCTGGCTAGCGCAGGGCTCAAACCATAGGGATTGCTCTCAAAAAACCTACATGTCTCGTTCTTGTTGACCCGACATGAGATGGAGACCACCGGTTGCTCGGGTTTTATACCGTCGTTGTCACGCACTCAAAGGATTTAGAGTAGACTACTACCTTTACAAAGGGTTGGCTTCCCCCCCAAGGTTTGAACCTAGGTCTCTTCTTGGTAAGTGCCCAACCACACCTCCACTTACCAATCCACCTAGCCCTTGGGGGTTTTCTCCAATATTACAAAGTGCGATGAAACTACATTGAGTAATTTAAAAAAAATACCCTATGCCAGGCATTATCTATAGCCCATAGTATAGGACATTAATACTTTTCTCCAAAATTTCAAAGTGTTGTAAGACTACGCTAAATAATTTAGAAAAACTGCACTATGCCAAGCATTACCTATGACCCAAAGGACATGACATTAATATATTCAAATGGATTCTTTTAAAAAAAAAAAAAATCTACTCCATGACTAATTAAATTTTGATGGAGCAACAACAATCCCCACAATTTTTTAATTTAATTTCAATCAAGTCTTTTTCTTCTTCTTTTAAAATAAAACCCCAACATGATCCAAAGTTTTACAACACCAATATCTATAGTAATTTTTCCTTTTCTTTCAATCTTTCTCCTTTTTTCTTAAGAGTATGCACACAAATATTTTCACAATCAACTGCTTGTCAAGTGAACTCCACAAGACCATGTGCATCTCTCCTCCTCTACACTTCATCCTCTGTAGTTTTGTTGTACTCTCCGAGATCACAAAATCTAGGACTCTAACAATTGGTATGCTAAACTCGAACCCTAGCTCAGCTCTACATATCTTCTCCTCTGCACTTCATCTTCTATACTTTTGTTGTGTTAAAAATTCCTCTTATTATTTTTCCATAACTCAAATCCTAGATCATACTCTACTATTCTCCTCCTCTGCACTTCGCCTTCTACACTGAAACTTTGGAAGCCAAGGCTATACCAAATGGTGACATGCCAAACTCGAACACTAGATCAGGTTCTATATCTCCTCCTCTATTCTTTATCCTTTCTACTTTTGCTATGTTAAAAATACCTCTTATTATTTTTTCATAACTTGACTCTAGCTCAAGCTCCACAACTGTCCTCCTCTACACTTTGACGATGACTATGGTTACAACTACCTTCTTCACGTTGTAACTTAATCATGAGGAGATTCTCCCAGGCCAGGCCGTATTTATTTGTTGGAAACAGAGTACATGCTGAACAACCGCATATGATTTTTCACATTTAAAACGTAACGCGTTTTCCAGTTTCAAATTTTGTGGACTCTCTATATACATTTCGCGCGATAAAATTACCACATACAACAAAATCGGTTTTCTAACATGTGCGATGAGACATGAAATTCAACAGCTCAGGGCTCATATATATTCACTGGGAAGACTTCGTTATTCTGCCATTATCCTTTTGCTTTCTTTGCAATTCACTTTCTTCAACTCCTCTCTAAACCGCTAGGGCAGCTTTCAGAAATAACAATTATAGTGGCTGGGTGTCATTGGCAGGCGAAAAGCTTTCAGAAATAACAATTTTTAATTGCTCACTGATTTGGTTTTTATCGGGATTCCTAATCATGTGGTATTCCTAATCATGTGGTTTTCTTTACCAGCCAGGCAACGCTTCTTGTCATGTGATGGAATCCAACTTTGTTTGCGAGTCAAAATGAAATAGCAGATTTCTTTCCAAGTGAAAATGTCATGTCGTCTACAATCTCACTCACATTGACATTTTGTCCAACACATTCAGACTGCAAGAGAAATTTGGTCACAAAATTTAGTAATCTAAATTTATTGACATATGCATTTTAACGGTTCAAGGTTCATTAGATGAAGATGAATCTCTATCTGTTTTCAGCTTCACGTACAAACTCTTACGTAAACACTCCCATGACTTTCTTCTTTGTTCAGTAGATGAAGATGAATCTCTATCTGTTTTCGGCTTGACGTACAAACTCGTAGGAAAACTCGCCCGGTACGTCCTTCTTTGTTTGTCAGATGAAAAGACAGTGCCCGTAGAACAACGACGTACATTTTGAAACCTGACGCGTTTTCAAGAATCAAATTTGGTGAACTACAACCATAGCTTTCTCGTGATAATAAAACAAAACAAGTATTCTAAAACGTGTGATGACATAAAAGTCAACACCTCGAGACCCTTATATATTCCCTTCACAGCTCATTATTCTGCATTACTTCATCTCTAATTTCAGGAATTACACTTGTAGTGGTTGGGTGTCAGTGGAGGCGAAAAGCTCATATCATAAGCCTGGTGTTTGCTAAAGCTAAAGGAGATGGGCCACACAAAAAGAAACTTCAGCCAGATCTTATATCCATGTGCAGCTTGCAAGACATTACGAAGAAAATGTGGAGAAAAATGTTTGCTTGCTCCCTATTTTCCACCTGACAACCCTCGGAAGTTCTTAATACCTCATAAAATATTTGGAACCAGCAATATGCTCAAAATCCTTCGAGTAAGTTATCATATTTCCTTTTCATAAAACTTAGCTGGAGAAAAACGAATCTTAATCTAATGCCATAAAGTAAGCACAATTCAACCTAGAAATATCTCACGAAGTGGAGACAAGACCAGGCCAAAACATTAACGAATTGGCTTAATCGATTTTTTTTTGCCGTTTGGGTGTTTCAGGAATTAGAAGCTGAGAAGAGAGAAGATGCAGTAAACAGCATGGTATATGAAGCGACTGCTAGATTGCGTGATCCCGTCTATGGTTGCACAGGCGTCGTCTGGCAATTGCAGAAGAAAGTTTCAGAATTGCAATCGCAACTGGAAACCAAGCAAGCAAGGCTTGGTGAGCTTCTAAAAGCACAAGCCAAACTCACGTCTACCATGACTGGATTTTATGGTGACATAAAAGAAGAAAATTCATTGTTCACGAGCCACATGATACTACAAGAAACGGATACGGATAATGATGATTTAACGGCTTTAGGAGATCTTGTCGATCCTTTCTCTTTATTAGAGCCATTATGGACTTAATCTGTCCATCTTGAAGATATGTTTGTCGGATATGAAGATAAATTCAACAAACAAACAGTCCAAATTTTGTGTGGGTTGCAACCAGAATGCGCAGGAAAACATACTTTTGTATTAAAATTTTCAGACAGCTCTAGCATTACAACTTTATATATTTTTTTACGTATCTATTGTTTTTTTGCTGCAACCAGAATGCACATGAAAATATATTTTTTATTACATTTTTCGGACAGCTCTAGCTTTTCCTCCTTGACGTATCTCACTGCTTTTAAAAAACAAAGGGTTTTAAAACAGGGCATTTCAAAACGGGGGATGCAGAATAGTCCAAATTTTCTGCTACAACCAGAATGCACAGGAAAATATATTTTTGTATTAAATTTTTTAGGCAGCTCCAGCATTACAATTTTTTTTTTTGCTCTGTCCCTCCTTGACATATCTCACTGTTTTTAAAAGAAGGGGTTTCAAAACAGGGGATTTTAAAACATGGTAATCCAAAACTACTTTTCAATTTGTTAGGTCTTACAATAAATTTCAATTTAGTTCTGTTGAAAACAGGGCTTGCAAAACAGAGCACCAAGAAAAAACAGCAATAATTGACAGAAAAATGTACCCCAATTGAAAGCTGCTTGCAAACTTAAAGAGTTAAAAGAAAACAATTGTGCAAACAAAAAAAACCCTAAAATTGCTTTCATATTTCTATCATAAAATTTACAATTTATTCAATTTTGTTTTCTAAAAATGAACTCCTCAAAACAATAGTATGTTGTTCATTGCATGCTTTATTTACTCCTATTTATCTCCCTACTTTATTTATGTTTATCCAAAAACATGCATGCTCATCCTTATTCATAAGCATTACATAAAACAATTACTCAATATTCTCCCCCTTAATGATGAAGGGAATAACACCCAATTTTGTTTGGAGCCTCTCAAAGATTTCTTTTGGCAACATCTTGGTGAACACATATGCAAGTTGCACCTTGAATGGGCAAAACTTCATTGTTACATTGTTAGCATATTTATTTATTTCATTATTTTATTGTTAGGGTATTGTTAGCTATTTGTTAGCATCTTTTATTTTGGGCTCGGTATTGTTTGTATGTGGGAGGTGAGCTATTCGATACAAAGGTAAATATTGCATTAACCATTATAATCAGGTTACAAAGTTTAAATAAACACAAAATAACCATACTAGAGAAAAGGGGGGAATAGGAGAAATTAAGGGAAGGGAGAAGAAATTAAATTAAAACTCTCTTGCCGCCCAAAGATGTTGCCGTCCAACTCGTCTGTGTAAGGTAAAAGGTAAGTAAACTTACCCAAGGTAAAATACTCTTTTTAACCTTTTACCAATGGTAATTTTCCAACATTCTCCCCCTTAAAGTTGAGAGGACCGACTATACAGCTCTCTCAGCTTTATAAATTGAGCTTTAGCCATGCCTTTGGTGAAGATGTCTCGCTAGATTATCCAAAGTGCTGCAGTATTGAAGCTCAACTATCCGTTGTTCCACCATATCTCTTATGAAGTGATACTTCATATCAAAATGTTTTGACCTTTTGTGGTGGATCGGATTATATGCCAACTGTATGGCACTAATATTATCACAATTCAGTTTGGTTGGACCAATTTGTTTTTCGCCAATCTCTTCAAGGATTTTCCTCAACCAGAGGATTTGAGTACTAGCATGGGTAATGGCTATATACTCAGCTTCTGTAGATGATAATGCTACAACATATTGCTTCTTGGAACTCCAAGTTATTAGTCCCGAACCTAGACTAAAACAGTTCCCTGATGTAGATTTTCTGTCATCTATATTATCGCCCCAATCGTCGTCACTATAACCAACTAACTTCACAGAGTTAGACTTGTGGTAATGGATTCCAAAATCCAATGTACCTTTTACATATCGTAAAATTCGTTTGGTTGCTTGAAGATGCAGCTCGGATGGGCATGCCATAAACCTTGATACTAGAGAAACAACATACTGTATATCCGGCCTAGTGTTGGTGAGAAACATTAAACTCCCAACCATGCTTCTGAAATTGGTCATGTCAACTTTTGGTGCTCCATCATCTTTGCTTAGCTGGATTCCATGTCCTGTTGGTGTTGCAACTGATTTGCACTGCTCGCATAGCAAATTTCTTGATCATGTCACGAGCATATTTCTGTTGACATATGAAGATCCCATTCTTTGATTGATGTACTTCCATTCCTAGGAAGTATCTCATTAATCCGAGATCCTTCATCTCAAATTGATTCATCATGGAGTTTTTGAACTCCATATTCATTTTATTATTACTACCCATAAATATTAGATCATCCACATATAAACAAACTATGAGGATATCTACTCCATTCTTCAGGTAGTATAGAGTTGGTTCACTCTTGCTTTTTGTGAAACCATACTTGCTGAAATAGCCGTCAATTCGTGAGTACCACGCTCGTGGTGCTTGCTTGAGGCCATAAAGTGCTTTTTTCAATTTATAAACAAGGTTCTCTTTTCCTTGTTCTTGGAAACCTTGAGGTTGTTGAACATACACCTCTTCTCGTCGGTATCCATTTAAAAATGCACTTTTCACATCCATGTGTTGAATGTTCCATCCTTTATGGGCTGCCAAGGAAAGAACAGTTTTGATTGTTTCTTGTCGAGCAACTGGAGCAAAGGTTTCCTCATAATCTATTCCATATTTCTGAGTAAAACCCTTAGCTACTAATCTTGCCTTGTGCCTTTCAATG
The DNA here is from genome assembly GCA_028583015.1 of Wollemia nobilis. Classification (NCBI taxonomy): domain Eukaryota; kingdom Viridiplantae; phylum Streptophyta; class Pinopsida; order Araucariales; family Araucariaceae; genus Wollemia; species Wollemia nobilis. The sequence goes on along the minus strand of JAQPPZ010016436.1, from coordinate 11,123,875 downwards.
CTTCCATCAACATTGAATTTGGTCTTATAGACCCATTTACATCCAACACATTTTTTTCCCTTGGGAAGCTTCACAAGCTCCCAAGTATCATTCTTTTTAATTGAGGATATTTCCTCTTCCATGGCATCTTGCCATATACTTTCAGTACATGCTTTTTCATAGCTAGATGGTTCTAGTTGTGCAACAGCCCAACAAAGCATAATTGACTACATCACCCCTTGGTTCATGAGACTCATCATCTCCCGACATTTGAAGATTTTCAAGTCTTGACAAAATGTCGTCCATCTCACTAGCTTGACTCCTAGTGTATCTTTGTTGGAAATTCCTATCCAACATTTGAGAAGATGGATGACTCGTAGTATGCGCTTTCCTTTATTTGTCTCTTTCCTTTGAGAAATCGGATCAATATCCATCGGACTTGGAGCGCTTACAGATCTATGAAATCATTTCGGAGAGTTTGGGGGTGCCAACAAAGAAGTCCCTCTTGGACTTGGTGTACCACTTGATGTACTTGATGAAGATTCCTGATGTGGACTTTGTGGAGGGGAACTTTTTCCACTACTTTTCTTGGGTTGTACAAATGTGGAACTTTTCAAATTAGAGTCTATATCAATAAATTTTTTATGACCCCATTCTCCCCCTTCATCAAAAATTACATCCCCTGGAGATAATTATTTTATGTGTCTTGGGATTGTACAATCTATACCCTTTGGTTGATTCACAATACCCTACAAAAATACATGCTTGACTCTTGGGATCAAGCTTCTTTCTCTTCTCCTCAAGAATGTGTGCATAAGCTAAAGAACCAAATACTCAAAAATGTTTGACATTTGGTTTCTTACCGTACCATCCTTCATAAGGAGTGATACCATCTAAACTAGAAGTCGGACTTCTATTTAGAATATATGCACTAGTTCTCACCGCATCCGCCCAATAGTCGTATGTTAGATGCTTTGTCCGAAGCATCGTTCGTGCCATTTCAACAAGGGTGCGGTTCTTTCTCTCGGCCACACCGTTCTGTTGTGGGGTATAGGCAATGGTGAACTGCCTTTTTATCCCATTTTGCTTACAATAATTTAAAAATTCATTTGAGGAGTACTCTCCTCCTCTATCAATGCGAAGACATTTGACATAGTAGTCACATTGCTTTTCTACATTATTTTTGAAGTCTATGAAGCAATCAAATGCTTCATCTTTGTGTTTCAGAAAATAGATCCAACGACATTCTAGAATAATCATCTATGAATGTTAGAAAATAAGAATTGTTTCCAAGGCTTTTTGTTTGCATTGGACCACAGATGTCCGAATGTACTAGTTGAAGAGGATAGCTTGCTCTCCACGCTTGGCCTCTTGGAAACTTCGTTCTGGAGTGCTTTCCCAAAGCACATGCTTCGCATACCTTCTTATGTTCTTGAATTTTTGGTAGTCCTGTCACCATAGCTTGTGATGTTAACATTTTCAAGCTAGCGGAATTGAGGTGACCATATCTCAAGTGCCACAATTCACTTGGATTTGTAATAGCAATGTTTGCAAGTTGAGCTCCCCCTGGCTCACCAAATTTTAGAGGGAATAACCTATTCTTTGTCATAGGTACTTCTGTGATGACTCTTTTACAATTGTTTTTATCAAGGATTGTACATTTTCTTTCATCAAAAACTAATTTGTAATGCTTCTCCATCATTTGGCCAACACTTAACAAATTGTGTTGTAGCTGTGGAGTATAGTATATGTCATTCACTTTTTTAAGGCCTTCTTTTGTTGGAACTTCCATAGCTCCAATGCCTTCAACTTGCAAAGATTTATTATCCCCTAACTTAACATGGGATTTGTAATTTGAATCTAATGTAGCAAAGAGATTTTCTTTGCCACTCATGTGGTTGGAGCAACCAAGTATCCAAAATCCATGTATCTTTAAGATTTTGATCTCGACTCGTCCATAAGAGAGAAAAAGATTTGATGGACCTTATTCTTCTCCGTAGAATGAGCCATATTGACCGCTTTGATCTTTTGAAGTCTTTGACCAGCAATCACGAGCGAAGTGTCCTTGTTTCCCACAATTGAAACAAGTTGTTTTAGTCTTGTTACTTCCTCGTCCTTGATTTCCATGGCTCCGCATTGCCGCTTTGGTTTTTATTGGCTCCTCTATTTTGATTTCCACCTCTGTTTTGATTTCCTCCTCTCGTAGGAGTTGCTTTGGCCTTTGCCTCTTTGTTGTTGTCCTCTCCCTCGGCCTCTTCCTTGTCCTCGTCTTGCAGCTTCGTTCGAAGTGAAGGCTTTATCATCACCTCCATAGCTTGTTGAAGGTGCTCCTTGAAGTCTCTCTTCATGTGATGTTAATGATCCAATCAAACTATCAAATGTAAGAGTAGAAAGGTCTTTTGATTCTTCAATTATGATGGCAATGTGATTCCACTTAGGAAGAAGTGTTCTCAACACTTTCTTCACAATTGTTTCAATTTTTGTGTCATCACCTAAAGTTTGCATCATATCAACTACCGCTTTGACTCGCATACGTAGTCACCGACTCTTTCATTTTCCTTCATTCTCGAGATTTTCAAAATCTCTTTTTAAGGTCTGAAGCCTGACTTGCTTCACTTTATCACTTCCTTGGAATCCTTCTTTCAAGGCATTCCATGCATCTGTGGCAGTTAAGTAAGATGCAATTCTAGGAAAGATACTTGGATCTAATGCCGCTTGAAGATGGTATAAGGCAAAAGAGTTATTTTTCTGTGCATCTTTGAAGATCTTCTTGTCGGTTGCACTCAAAGTAGTCCAATCTGTTGGAGCAATGTAACCATCTTCAATACTATCCCATAGTCCTTTTCCTATGAGTAATGTCCTCATTTTGATGGACCAATACTCATAATTATCCCGACCGAATTCGGGGATTGGTAGATTGTTATTTGATCCCATTACTATCTACTAAAACAAGAAACCTTTCTTATATAGTCTTATTTCAAAAAGACTTTACAAACTATCAAGCCTTGCTTGATTTACAATCATAAACAACTCACTCTTGTTGTTGTGATTCAACAATTACAAAATTGTCGCCGACTTGTTCATCGTCGTCACTGATCAATATAATTTCAGGAGAAGGAGGTTGTAGGATTTCAACTGAATTACAATAATGAGTATATTCAGATCCTTGTGGAGCAATCTCCACCGTGTCGGATTGTTCAAATCTGCTCCCAAAGGAGTTATCTTCTGAATCGCTTCGTATCCTAGATCAGGATTTCTCTGTTGTGCAATAACCGCGTTTTGCAACTGTGAAAAGACTGAATTTATGCCTAGTGTTCTCACGTGCTCATCAAAGCTTTCAGCGTTTGTTCTCAGTAACAAACTACAAAGTGCTTGGTAACATCCTTCCGATCTTATCATTTAAGAAAATTTCCCAGAAATTTTCTTTTACAAAGATTTCCTCTTAGGAAATTTTACTAATTTTTTTTACCTCTTAAAGCGTAAAATTTTTTTACAACTATTTCCTCTTAGGAAATGTCAATCATCAACTCAAATGATAAATAAAACCTTTCAAAAATTTTTTAAAAATTTTACAACTATTTCCTCTTAGGAAATGTCAATCATCAAAAAAAATTTAAATTACCTTAAAGTTTTTTTAAAGAAAATTTTCTTTTTAAAAAAAATGTTGACCCCGCCGAGGTTCGATCGTGCGACCTCGCGGGCGTCAAGGCAAAGGGTAGCCGCTGTGCTACCAGGCAGATCCGGGAGCATTAGCTGGCTCCCTGCCCTTATTGCTGGCGCAACGAGCGCGAAGCAAAAAAAATGACCCCACCGAGGTTCGATCGTGCGACCTCGCGGACGTCAAGGCAAAGGGTAGCCGCTGTGCTATCGGGAAGATCCGGGAGCATTAGCTGGCTCCCTGCCTTTATTGCATTCGCGTCGAACGCGAAGCAATGTTTTGGCTTCGCGCTTCGACGCGAAGCAAAATTTTTATTTGGGACTTAATAGTCCCACATCGCCGATGCGACGATGTTGATGCTCTTTAAAAAGAGCAAAGCACTATATGTGCTTTGATTGCCTACGGGCAGTCCACAGGCTACGTGATCCTTTTGCCACGTATCGCGCGTAGGTCGCCTCGGGCCGCGCGTAGGTGGCCTCTCCAACGAACCACCTCGGGCCGCGTGCCACCCTCTCCAACGTGCCACCTCGGGCCACGTGCCACCTCATCAACGAATCACCTCGGGCCACGTGTCTGCTTGCGCCTGTCACGTCCAGCTCCACCAACGCCTCGAGAATCATGCCGATCTGCTCCAGCGCCTCGAGAATCATGCCGATCTGCTCCTACAGGCCTCCTCAGGTCCTGCGGGCTGCCTCGAGATCCATGCCGCCTCGGCTCCTGCAGGTTGCCTCGGGATCCATGCCACCGCCTCGAACTGCGGGCCCCACCACCTCGGGATTCGGGCCGGTCTCGGCTCTCGGCTCTGATACCAAATGTGGGAGGTGAGCTATTCGATACAAAGGTAAATATTGCATTAACCATTATAATCAGGTTACAAAGTTTAAATAAACACAAAATAACCATACTAGAGAAAAGGGGGGAATAGGAGAAATTAAGGGAAGGGAGAAGAAATTAAATTAAAACTCTCTTGCCGCCCAAAGATGCTGCCGTCCAACTGCCGTCCAAGTAAGGTAAAAGGTAAGTAAACTTACCCAAGGTAAAATACTCTTTTTAACCTTTTACCAATGGTAATTTTCCAACATTGTACGATCCGCTCCTCAAGGGCTAAGTTGAGCCTAATGTAACCTATATTAGTTTTTTGCATGATGTAGGAACTTATTTTTAGAGGGTTTTTTTAAAAGAAGTTTTAAAGTAATTTTATATTACTCAAAATGGAATTATTTGATGCAAAATATAATTTGTCGAAAATGGTAATTACTAAAAAGAAAATTTTTTATGAAAAAATAATTTGCCGAAAATAGTAATTTTTTTATTTTTAGAGTTTTAAGCTTTAGGGTTTTCTTTTAGGGTTTCAAGTTTTAGGGTTTTATTTTAGGGTTTCTTTGGGGATATATATTCCCTTGGTATTGCATTGTAAAATGGGAAGTGAATCGAGGAATGAGAAAATAAATTATTTACTAGTTTATTTCCATCTACTGTAGTTTTAATGTGAATGGAGGGTTTTACTGATTATTTTCATTTATTGCAGTTTTTATGTAAATGGAGGGTTTTACAAATAATTTACATTTACCATAGTTTTTATGTAATGAGAGGTATTTTGTTTTGACCTCTTGCAGTTGGATTTACATCATCGCATATCAATGAAATGCTATTGGTTCTCCTACATGGTATCAGAGTTCTCATTGGGTCTTTGCTCATTTTTTTATTTCATAGCTAGACTTACTACTGGGTGCGACCTAGGCACGATTCCCAAGGTCGACTCTAGACGACTCTTGATACACAATGCGGTTGTTGATAGCGATAGGACACCGAAAGACATCCATGTATGAGGGACCTCACGTAAAACTATGGGTGTCAATGCTAAGCAACAACAATTGGCAAGCCAAGTGGTGAGATCAGTGATCGAGAACAATCAATTACGTGGCGAAGGGGCTTGACCACCTATAGGTGGTCAATAATCATAGTGGGCGAATTCGATTTTAAATTGTCACACTTCCCATGATATCCTGAATGTGGGATAAATGCGGTGTTGAAAATTGTTGTGTTTCACCTACGTAGAGGTTGTCATCGTTTTAGATCATTTTCATATGCACATCTATTTGAGACCTTCACATAGTTTTCATCCTAGTTTACCGTGCATGTCAGATCCTACGAACCACATCACGGTAGATCCATGACCAACAACGACGGGTTTGAGAGATATACCACCAGTGAACCTGACATAGTTGTATGATTACTGGAGGTGACGATCCGTAGGCTTGTGTCCCATGAAAACGCAGCTCAAGACAAGATCACGAGATTTGATCGTCGAAGTTGAATAGGGCTCCCCGAAGTAGATCGTGGAACAGAAACCCCAACACCCATTGATTTTGCTCTACCAATATTTTGATCTGTGTTGTAGATCACTTGCAGCTGAACATACGTCTGCCATCATTATTTTTTTTTTTAATTTTGATTTACCGTGCTCACACATGTATCTGGCACTTGCTCATTGAGCAGATTGGCAGAGTTTACTACTCCAAATAAATTTTGATTTTTAGTATGCATTGATAATGGATACGAGTTCGTTTTGGATATTTCCTTGGCTCATTTTGGCCTGTGGGTTCTGCCTTCTACAAGCCAGAAGTAGTGCAACATTTACCATGTCTGCAACAGTTTGGAAATCTCGCCAAAACACCGGCACCCTTCCAGGTTAGCTATAGAAGGAGATCAAAAATATTTCAAATAATTTTCACGTTTGGCTGCAGTGCCACCACCAGGGAGAAGCGCTATCATGGGAGGTAGAAACGTCGCTGCAGCCGTACCGCCTGGAGAGAAGCACAGCCTATGGAGCGAAGCGGCGCCAACCAGCACGTCATCTAATCTCGTGGGCTCGAGCATGGATAAGGGGGGATTTTTCCCTTAGATTACCACCGATAGTGGTAGTCGGGGTGGTCACACCGCTCATGTTTAGATCTTGTCGATCAAAGGTTGGGGGATCAAACCCCTTCCCCTCCTCGAACCGTGAGGTAATATTTTTTTGTTGTTTTTTTTAAGCAATCATTTTTTTAATGATTTTCTTTTTTTATTAATTAAATATATTTTTCTTAATTATTTTTTTAAAGAAATTTTTATATTTAATTAGTCAAAATGGTTATTCATTAAAAATATATTTTTTTTTGCTTTCAAAAGAATATATTTTTTCACACTCCACATAATTTCATCCTTTCTTTTCCAAACTTAAGGGGGGGTTTTTTCATGTTCATTTATTGTAAAATTATTCAAACAGGATCAATAGGGGGAATAGAGAGTGATTTTTTCATTCATGAAAAGCAATTTGGCATTGTAATTAGGTGCATTTTTGGCAGTGACCGACACCTAAAATTTTATTTTTTATGGGCACTTTTTGTTGTTAGTTGCATTAACATTCAATTTGTACTACATCATTAAGTAAAATTAAGCACATTTAAGTCCCTAAAAATTGAACCCATTCGTGCAATTTATTTGCATTACAGTGTTCAGTATTTACAATACCTCTAGCCCACACTTACAGGTAATGTTGTCGTGCTTTGGGCTATTGTATCTATCGCCTAACATAGCTATAAAAACGACATCTAAGCTTGTTCTATATCAATCGTCAGGGAGATATAAGTTTACCATTTTGTTATTTTTTCACTCCATTCACTACCCTAATCGTTATTGTTGTTAGACGTAAATCTTGACGAAGTGCTTTCCAAAGTGTTTAGGGGAAGTTACGTCCCACGCATGAGGAAATACCTTCTATGGTAGGTTTCATAAAAAAAATGATTTCCTTTCAATACCACCTATGTACCACTTATCGTTATGCTCTCATGTACTTATAGTTTCCTTCACGTAAGGGCGGGTATATCGAGAGGTTCGGTATAAAGGCCTAACAAAGGTATAAAGAAAGGGAGACCATTTGGTGTTATAAGGAACCCTCATTATGGTTGCTATCCATAAGTACCTCACAGATTCTCAGTTACTGAAATGTTCCAATTACACACCATGGAAAAAAAATATGAAGGCTATTCTACAAATGGAAGAATTGTGGGATGTTGTTTCTGGTATGAAAACAAGACCTTCACCATCATAAAACATAACTCAACCTACACGACCAACTGCAAATCAGATTGTATTTGACAAGAAAGACAGTAAGGCAAGAGTGCTCATCTTGCTTTTTGTTTTAGATGAAGTTCAACCTCACATAGTTGACACAAAATATGGTAAAGAGGCATGGGATGCCCTTACAACCATCTATAAGGGTAATAATGAGTCCACCATTATTCACCTTCAATCTCAACTTTACAGTTTGAGTATGAAGTATGGCGAGACAGTTGAACTATTTCTTTATATAGTGGCTGAGTTGAAGTTAAAGTTGAATTCTCTAGGAGAAACTCTAGACGATAAGCTCCTTACTTCAGTAGTTATGAGAGCTTTATATGATTCATACAGAATGTTGGTAACTTCTCTTCAAGTGTCACAAAGAAAAGATACCTTTGTTGAGTTTATCAATATGTTGCATATTGATCTAAGATATCATTTCATAATTTGATCCAAAATATGCACATATGCAATGGACTCAAAAATCGTCAATTATCCTATACTATGCTTCCATCCTCACCAAGCGGCTTTAGGTGTGCAATTCAATACTACACGAATTGGGCTTTAGTTCAATATATATAGTTGTGGCAATTGCTTCTCCCCAAAATTCATTTTCTATATGCTTAGCCTGCAACATAGACCTTGTCATTTCTACTATAGTATACTTTTTTTGTTTAGCCACACTATTTTGTTATGATGTGAAAGTAGTTGTTAATTATCTTTTAATTAATTTTTTTTCATAATATGCCATAAATTCTTTTGAGGTAAATTCACCTCCTTTGTCAATCCTTAAAAGTTTAATACAATGTTCCCTTTCTTTTTCAACCATTTTTTAAACTTCATAAAACATCTAAATGCTTCACTCTTCTTCTTCAAAAGTACCCAAATATTTCTTATATAATCATCTATGAATGTGAGGAAATAAAAATGGTTATCGAGGCTTGGTTTTTGCATGGGATTGCGTATATTTGTGTCATGATCCTACTTTTTACAAACCTTCTATTTTGATGGATTTATGCTTTGTTATATTGCTTATGGATAGAATGAAAGGTTGTATCAGTTATATTATGTAAATTACTTATTTTATATGGAAAATATGTGATGTGGATCCTTTGTAGAATGTAGAATAATACCATGTTTAGGTCTAAAAGATATGTATTTGATGTAAGAATATGATGCTGCTAATGAAAAGTGTATTTTTGTAGGAAAATGTTTCTTTACGGTGACAAAAAGAGTATTCATTGAGAAAAGAATACCTTGGGGAAATAATGTGATGGGTAAATTATCAAAAATTATGGGGAGGCAACACGAAAGAATGCCCCTTTGCATGAAGATGCATATCATGAAATTGCTTAGTTGCATTTGTGTGTTGTAGTTTTCTTATAATGAAATATTATAAAGAGTTGGTTGATATTATTATTATCATAGTGGATAATAAGGAAAGAACAACAAAGATCAAAGCTTAGTTTTTATATATGATTTCTCTTTTATGATTTTAGCATGTGCTTTCCTCCTAACTGTTTCAGAACTCATAGCCATTATTGTAATAACATGGACTAGTTATGGTGTGTTCATTGGATTCCATATGTACAATAGAGTGGGTTGTTAAGGGATGTTGGAATGGACTAGTTATGGTGTGTTCATTGGATTCCATATGTACAATAGAGTGGGTTGTTAAGGGATGTTGGAAGTTAATGCACGAATTTTGGAGATTGGAGTGGGTACACCGAAAGAAAGGAGAGAAAGGAAAAGATACGAAAAAAGAAAACATAGAGAAAAAATGACATTGACTGGTTTTGGAGAGAGGCTTGGGAAAAATATGGAGTTCGACGCAACAAATATGTGAAGGCGTAGAGTGTTCGATATTAATAAGTAATAAAACTATTTGCTTATGTTGGATGAAAGCTTCAAAAGAATTTATGCTTAGAATAATGGGCTTGTGTGTGTTCAATAATGTTTGGGGTATATCGTTGGTAATCTATCATTTGAAAGATATGACTATATTATATACCTGGTATGTTGAAAAATATCACATCCCGTAGTTACTCCTTTTATAGAAATTTATGTGTTTATAACTTAGTGCTGCCTTACGAACGTATCTAGTGAATCCATGTTGTATGTTCATCCGGTTTAATCTCTAGAAGCGATTTTGACATCATTATGGGTGTTGATGTCCATGTTATGGTTGTTGGGAGAAGGAGCTAATGTTGATGTGTGAGTTTTGGTTCAGTAGAGGTTTTAAGTGTATCTTTATTATGTTCATGTTCTTCCATTACCGTGAATGATTTGGTAAACTTAGCGGAGAACAAAGACACTTGGTATATGCATAGATGTTTGAAAGAGAACAATTGCCTTCTAATGCTTTGATTTTATCTAAAATTCTATATGTTGAAATGTGTATATTGAATGCTTGCTTAATCAATGTTGTTGATAGAATAGAAGGAACGAATCATTTGAAGCTTGTTCATTGGTTTTTGAATGATTATTTTGATTATGATTGGCTCTATGCTTGTTGAGAATCTAGGAATGAGATGAATCTTAAAGGCTAGATTGATTATGAATTCCTAGAAAATGGCAATTGCTTAGACATTAAAAAGATGGACATTTGCCTTCTGTTGTATTTGTTTTATATGGAATTCTATTTTTGACAGAGATGTGTTTAATGAGTGCATTTTTTATCATTATTGCTATTAAACTATAGAGATCTATTCATTATTTTTGAATGATTATTTAACAATCTCAAAAAGGATGTTAGAATTTGAGATTCATTTGAATGCATAATGGGCATTCTGTGAAGTGAAATGGAGATATCTCTGATCCCCGTTATAAGGTAAGTATTTTCTCAGGGGGTTCTATTGTTCTGTTGCTAAATATTTTTGTGGACGTCATTATGGTTAGAGTTGCCTATGCAACTAGAATCTATGCCAAAAGCTCTAAGTAATAATGCAAGTTGGAACATTTTTAGTCGTAGGAGTGAGCTTTACGAGATGAAGTTGCTACTCAACATCCGCCAGGTGTAAAACGAACTAGACTATTCAAATACGGATGGTAGTTGATCTCCGACTACCTTAATGTAATGCTTTTGTAGAGAGTAAACATCTCTAGAATTATATCATTGTAAACACACCTCTAGGGTTTTGGATTTGAAAACCTATATATAGTTCGAATAGATGTCGAACGATTTATAATATTTAATAAAAGTATGCTAGTTGAGTTTAACTTAGCCTCGGTGTAAAAATATTCTTATGTTATGTTGGTGATGCTATAATAACTTAGAGATAGACTTTTGAGCAATAGTGGTATCTTATGGAGCTTACCTGGAATCACCTAAAACCAAGTTTAACTAAGTTTAAATAGATTAATTCTTCAAAGCTTGAGTTACGGGATTGCATCAAGATTAATGATGTGTTTGTAGATTTAATTAAATATTATGTACCATGTATTTGATTAAAGAAAACTAGGTATCTAAAACCTTTGGATAGCGTCTGTAATCAATGTATAACCATGGCTCACCAATTAGAGATATAATGTGGATAAACTAGTTATTAGTTAGGATGAGTAATAAAGAGGAATTCATGTAACTAATAACACTTTTTGGAAATAGTTGGGAATAGAATCTAGAGGGAGCCCGATTATGTTTTAGATACCGGGTAGAGAATCCTCTTGGGAAAGAAGTTGGTCAATTATTGTACATGATGCTTAGAACTCCTACACTAATGGAACTGGTTAGGGAGTAGGGATTAGCATATCCATAAAACTCTTTCACTAAAAGGTTTGTGGAAGATAATGGAAAGCTATGTTTATGGAAATCTTATGCTAAAATAATTATATGAAGAGAGCAGACTAGTGTCCTAGAACTCTTGAACTAAAGGACTTGTTCAAGGGCAAATACTAAGGCTTTTTCTTTCAAAGGAGAACAAACTATGTTGTTAGGAATTATTTGGAGTGGAAGTGTATTGCACCAATGCTTCTCACAAATGGACATGTGAAGAAGTAGGGATGGTTGCATTATTAGGCTTAGTCATAACTCGTAGACGAGTGTCATGACTTATTCAAATCTAGAAAGGGAATACTAGAGACTAGGTCTATCTTCTTTAGAAAAGAATCTCAATCAACCTTTATAAACATATTTACATATATATATATAATAAGGGTTGAATTAGAGTAAAATTTAGGGTTGGGACATTGGGGTCCCTTACATTTGGTATCAAAGCATGGTTCGTAGTGGAATTGGATCATTGCGCAGGAATTAGTTTAGTTTGAAATAGAAAACATACTAGACATTAGTAATTTTAAAAAAATCAAATAGAAGAAAAAAATTTCAAAATGACTAAGATGCATTGGGTAAACAATTATTAGTAGGAAGGGCAATTTGAAGGGCCAAATGCTAATGAATTCCTACTATCTCTTCTGTGAGTGGCCAAGGACAATGGCACCAAAAAGAAGAAGAGGATGTGATGCTCCAACAATAATGCAAACACGTGGAACCAATCCAGAGAATGGAGCACTTGAAGATGGTTCAAAAAACCCTAATGAGGGAGAGAATTTTTCTAAAATAGTGGCTCTACTTTGTGATCAGGTGGAAGCTCAAAAATAGTCGTTGGATGTTGTGCTAAGTCGGGAAACACAATCTGGTAACCTAATAAGGGAACATGCAAATGAACCTCTTACATAGGTACAGTTGGCAAGAGTTAGACTGGAAGTTGAGCTAGGAAAGGAAATGAAATATCTAAAATCTTCCAAGTTTAATGGAGAAGAATACGGGGATAAGACCGAGGCTTGGTTGAAGGAGATAGAGATATATTTTAATATGAAGAACTTCTCTTCAGGCACTCAAACATCGTATGCTACATTATATTTGCAAGGAGATGGTTTAGCTTGGTGGGAAACCCTTAGTGAAGAGCAAAAGCTAGCCACTATAGTTGATTTAAAATGGGAAGAATTTGTAAAGGCTTTCAAAGAAATATTTCTCATGAAATATTTTTATTCCTAGAAATTTGATGAATTCACTAAACTTTATCAGGGAATTAGAATAGTGGAGAAATATTATCATAAATTTGTAAAGTTGGTGAAGTATGTGCCCGCTTAAATTGAGAAAATAAAGGTCCACAAGTTCATACTTGGAGTAGATCCTAGAATAAGACAAGAAGTAGACATGAGAGAACCTAAGACATTGCAAAAGGCTTATGAGTCAGCAAGGAAGTAAAGGCATATCTCAAATCTTACTTTGATTATGATGGGTTAGATGATCCAAGCAAAGAGGCACTAAGAAAAAGAAATAGTGCAGGTTTCATGAAGTGGAAGTGTGAGAAAGCAAGTAAAAGCGTTATAGGATAGGATGATAAAGAAGAAAGGAAATAAAGAAAATTTAGAAATAAGTTCTAAGGAAGGAATTGTAAATGCTATAATCAAGGAAACATTAGCAATAGATCACCACAAAGACAAACTAACTTACCAAAATAAGAAAGAGCAGTAAGGGAGCTGAGGCAAAAAGAACATCCAGGACCAAAATAAGGGTGTTACATTTGTAAAGGATCACATTATGTCAACAATTGTCCTTAGAAAACAAAGTATGGGTTCTAAAGTAAGGGAACCAATGTACAAGGAGACTACACCTAAGGAACCAAAACATCATATTTATACAGTGAAACTAGAATCTGGATGGTCAGGCTACACCACTAGTGATAAGAGGTAAGATCTTTGGTAGAAGTGTTAAAATCTTATTTGATAATGGAGCTACAGACAACTTTATTTCCAATAGTTTAGTTAGAGATATAACAGAAAGGTCAAAAATATTAGAACATGGGTGGAAAGTTGAGTATGGTTCAGGACAAACCTACTCTGTGAACCAATGTTATCCTATGGAAAAAATTGCCTTACCTAGTGGAATGACCTTAGGATGTTTATATGGTGCACCATTTAATTCCTTTGACGTAGTATTGGGAGTGAATTGGCTACAAGAGCATAAAACAATGATTAATTTTTAGGATCGATGGGTTGAATACTTAGATGATGATGGACTTGTTTGTAGAGTGAACAGCTTCCAAGGAACTTTCCAACCTCAAATCCTTTTGGTTATGCAACTCAAAAGATCTAAAAAAAAAAGAGAAATGGTCTTTATTACTAAACTAAATGAGATAGAGGAAGAGAAGAAGGCAGAGGTGTTTGGGAAATACCTTGTTTTACAATAGTTTAGGGATATATTTTCGAAAGAATTACCCGAATTACCACCTAAAAGATAATTCAACTTTTCCATTGAACTTGATACTAGAACAAAGTCTATCCATAGGGCTCCTTATAGGATGAATTCCATAGAAATCTAGGAACTGAAAGTACAACTTCAAGGATTTTTTGAGAAAGTACTAATTAGACCAAGTGTGTCACTATGGGATGCACCAGTGTTGTTTGTAAAGATAAATGATGGATCTTTAAGATTATGTATTGACTATCAGATGCTAAATAAGGCAACAATTTAAAATAGATATCCTTTACCTAGGATTGAAGATCTCTTCGATCAACTCAAGGATACCTCAGTGTTTTCAAAGATTGATTTAAAATCATGATATCACCAATTGAAAATTCAAGGGGAAGACACTTGTAAGACAAATTTTAAAACTTGATATGGATATTATGAGTTTATTGTCTTGCCTTTTGGAATGACGAATGCTCCAGCAACATTTATGAATCTAATGAATAGTATCTTCGGAAAGTACTTGGATAGATTTGTTCTAGTATTTGTAGATGATATTTTGATATACTCCAAAAATAAGGACGAGCATGATACACACCTCAAATTATTGTTGGAGTTTCTAAGGGAAAAGTAGTTGTATGGGAATTTATCCAAGTGTGAGTTCTATGTGTCTAAGATGCAATATTTGGGATACATTGTTTCGACTGAGGGAATTGTTGTAGATCCTAAGAAAATAAAAGCTATCTTGGATTGGCTGCCACCAATAAATGTAACTAAAGTCCAAAGTTTCATGGGCTTAACTAGGTACTATAGACGATATGTGAAGGACTACGCCAAGATCACCTCACCGATAACCAACCTTAAAAGGAAAGGGAAGGAATTCAAGTGGACAGATAAATATGAATCTGCCTTTAAATTACTTAAACAAGAGTTTATTACACCTCCTATACTAAAGGTACTGAATCCATAGGGAAGTATTTTTTGCATGTACAGATGCATCGCTAGAAGGACTGGGAGGAGTGCTCTCACAAGAAGAAGTGGTGGTCACCTATGGATCAAGAAATTTGAAAAAGCATGAGGTTAATTATGCAACTCATGATTTAGAGTTAGCAGTTGTAGTGTTTGCTCTCAAAAGTTAGCGATATTACCTAGTTGGTAGACCCTTTGAGCTTAAGATAGATCAATAGAGTCTTCAATACATGTTCATCTAGCCTTTTCTCAATGTTAGATAGAGGAGATGGATGGAATTTCTCATAAAGTATGATTTTAGTATTGAATATATTAAGAGAAAGGAGAATAAGATCACAAATGCTCTAAGTATAAGGAGATATATTGTAGTCTTATCTCAAATTCATGCTGACTTGATGGAAAAAGTCAAGGTAATGCAGAGTTAATATGCTTACTATAATCAAATATGAGAAAATATGGAAAGGAAACCAGATGAAAACAAATATTTTAGCATCAAGGATGGTTTTCTATATTTTAAGGATAGGGTGGTAATTCCTAGAAGTGGGGATCTAATGAAGATGGTCATGAATTAAGCTCATAGATCCCCCTACTCTATTCACCCAGGAGGAGCAAAAATGAGGGAGAATATGAAAAATATATTATTTTGCCCAGGAATGAAGAGAGACATAATTGAATTTATCACTGAATGCCTTGAGTTTCAAAAAATAAAATTAGAACATAGACATCCTACTGGTTTTTTATACCCACATAATGTGCCTATACAAAAATGGTAAGTGATTTCAATGGATTTCATAGTAGGGTTACCTAAAACCAAGTTCCAACATGATGTGATCCTAGTTATGGTTGACAGACTAACCAAGGTTGCACACTTTATACCCGGGAGTACTAAGGATGATGTCGTGATTGTGGATAATAGATTTTCCAAAGAAATATTTTAGCTTCATGGATTTCCAGAGGTAATTATATCAGATAGGAACTCGAGATTCACATATGTGTTTTGGAAAGCCTTACATCGAGCCATTGGCACTAGATTGAACATTAGTTCAACTTATCACCCTAAAACTGATGGATAAACTAAAAGGGTGAATCAAGTGTTAGAAGATATGCTTCGCATGTACTGTATGGACCAAAAACCCTTTGGGAAGAATACTTGCATCGAGTGGAATTTACCTAAAATAATGGTCATCATTCGATATTAGGTATGACATTGTTCGAAGCTTTGTATGGTAGAAGGTGTAGGACACCATTATCGTGGGACAATCCAAAATATTAGATTGTGCTTAGACCAGAAATGATCAAAGAAATGGAGCAACATTTAAGGGTAATTAGAGAAATATTAAAGGAAGCTACAAACTATTTTTTTTAAGCGAAAAACCGATTGCGGGGCCGCCTTGGTCCGAGAGACCACAAACAGGGGGTTCTACACCGTCAAAGTCACCCGAAAGTTGCACCTGACCCTGCTTGCACCAATATTATCAATTGGATTTTGGATATCCAATTCAAATTTTTGGTAGGGTGGAGATTTGAACCTGGGACCTCTCTTGGAGGATTTCTCTCTCCTCTCCAACTCACCTACAACACCTGGGTAGAAGCTATAGACTATCAGAAGAGTTATGTCAATATTAAGAGATCACCTAGAGATTTTGTTGTTGGTGACAAAGTATTTTTGAGGGTGAGACCAAAGACGAGTGCAATGAAGTCTACAAATCTTGATTCACATTTTGTAGGACCCTTTGAAATTATAGAAAGTATCGGTCCTATGGCATAATAACTTGCCTTACCACCTAATATGTCCAAGATTCACAACACCTTTAATTTTTACTTGCTTAAAAAGTATGTTGCTAACCCTAAACATGTGTGGAATCTATCTAATTTGTAGATGAAGTTGATTCTCAATGTATGCCAACTATAAAATGAACTGGACTTTTCAAATATGGATGGTGATGGATCTTCAACTGCCTTAACACAATGCTTCTATAGAGAGTAAACATCTCCAAAATTGTATCATTGTAAATACACCTCTAGGGGTTATCTAGTGATGCATTGCCAGTGTTTTGGATTTAAAAACCTGTATATAGTTTGGATAGCTACCGAAAAATTTAGAATGTTTAAGAAAATCATGCTAGGTGAGTTTAAATTGGCCTTAGTGTAAATATATGCTTATGTTATGTTGGTGATGCTATAATAACTCATATATTGACTTTTGAGCAATAACGGTATCTTATGGAGCTTATCTAGAATCACCTGAAATCAAGTTTAACTAAGTTTAATAGTTTAATTTTTCTAAGCTTGAGTTACAGGATTGCATCAAGATTAACGATGTGTTTGTAGATTTAATGAAATATTACGTACCCTATATTTGATTAAAGATAATTGGATATCTAGAGCCTTTGGATGGCATCTATAATAAATGGATATCCACGGTCCACCAATTAGATATATAATATGGATAAAGTAGTTATTAGTTAGGATGAGTAATAAAGAGAAATATAACCAACTTGAACTCGTGTAACTGATAACACTTTTTGGAAATAGTTGGGAATAGAATCTAGAGGGAACCCAATTATTTTTTAGATACCGGGTAGGGAATCCTCTTGGGAAAGAAGTTCAATTATTGTAGATGATGCTTAGTACTCCTACACTAATGGAACTGGGTAGGGATTAGGGATTAACATATCCATGAAACACTTTCACTAAAAGACTTGTGGAAGTGAAAAGACTTGTGGAAGTGAATGGAAAGCTATGTCTATGGAAATCTTATGCTAAAAGACTTGCATGAAGAGAGGAGACTAGTGTCCTAGAACTCTTGAACTAAAGGACTTGTTCAAGGGTAAATACTAGGGCTTTTCCTTTCAAAGGAGTGAAAGGAGAACCAACTATGGTGTTAGGAATTAAAGGTAGTTGGAGTGGAAGTGTATTGCACCAATGCTTCTCACAAATGGACTTGTGAAGAAGTAGGGGTGGTTTTATTATTAGGCTTAGTCGTAACTCATAGATAAGTTTCGTGACTTATTCAAACTCTAGAAAAGGAATACTAGAGACTAGGTCTATCTTCTTTGGAAAAGGAGCTCAGTCAACCTTTATATATATATATATATATATATATAATAAGGGTTGATTTAGAGAAAAATTTAGGGTTGGGACTTTGGGGTCCCTTACAATCTACATGAACCAACTATAATTTTTTTGAGTTTTTCCATCACCTTCCCATGGAAATATATTTCTATGTTATTTTCCAAGTGCACATGCAGAGCATATCTTTTACTAAACTATTTAGTAGTCCATGCACCATAATTTTCACCTATAAAATCTTCATTCCTTTGAAATTCAAGTGATCGTAATGATTATGCCATAGTCAATTACTATCATCAATTGAAACCTTCAACATATTGGTACTTGCATGTTGCACTTTTAATGGAAATATTCTATTGTTGATCATAATTTTTCTCTAATAGTTACCCTATACTTGGCAAATTGTGTTTAAGACTAGGTACATAGAATGTATCATAAATATTTTTATCTCTCCTTGATTTTTTCGAATAGCTATAGTCCCTTTACCAACAACTTCAATAGTTTTATCATTCCCCAATGTCACATTGCTCTTTACCATTTCATTCATTTCAACAAATAACTCTTTATTACTTGTCATATGGTTAGAACACCCAAAATCAAGAAACCACAAATCATTACCTAATTTTTTAGTTGCATGACTTGAGAGAAAAATATATGTTTTAGAATATTCTCCATCATCACTCGTGAAATTTGTTGATTTTCTTTGTATGCCATTTTGCCTCTTCCAACAATCTTGCTTGAAATACCCATATTTCTTAGAATAGTGACATTAAATTTTTATCTTATCTATGTCTCTACCTCTTCCATGTCCATGTCCTCTTCCACCTCTTCCAATTTTTAAGGACTCCTTTTCCTCTTGGAGTAAACTAAAGCTTATGTTACCCTTCCCAACCCTTGCCTTTCACTCTCATGTGATATTAGTGAACCCATAAAATCATCCACCTCAAAACTTATAAATATCTAATTTTTCAAGTGCAATAACTACGAAATTCCACTTTGTAGGTAAAAACCTTAATACCTTCTCACAAATTACTTGATCTAATATCTTCCATGGATGTGAAGTAACAATATTCTGCATTAGAACATGAAATTTAGCAATATTTTCATTGTATTTCTTCTGCAAAGTTTCAAATTCTCTTCTTAAATTTTGCATTTGGACCAACTTCATCTTGCTTGTACCTTGGTATTATATCTACAATGTGTCCCATACCTCCTTGGCACATGTAGTTGAAGCAATTTTTTATAAAATACCTCATCCACAACATTGTATATCAAATACCTTACTGATGCATCTTTCTTCTTTTCTTCCCTCTTGTTGGTTTATTCTTGTGCTGTCAATGATTCCAATCTAATGGTTGCACATAGCCATCCTATATAATATACCAAACCTCTTTATAAACCATTAGAGTGTATATTTTTATTTATAAATAATCATATCATTTCCCATTACATGGAGGAATTTTCATGAGATTATTGCCTACTTCCATCTCTTCCAACCTCTCTCAACCTATGGTCTGATACCAATTATTAAAAATAGAGCCTTTAAAATAGAGCATCTAAAATAGAGCACTAAGAAAAACAACAAAAATTGACAGATAAATATATCCCAATTGAAATTTTCTCCCAAAATTGGAGAGAAAACAAAGCATAATTGAGTAAAAGGAATAACTCCCTAAAAATGCTTGCATATTTCTATTATAAAAATTACCTTTTATGCAATTTTATTTTCTAAAAATGAACTCCTAAGAAGAGCAGTATGCATGTTCATTGCATGGTTTATTTACTCCTATTTATCTTCCTTCTTTATTTATGCTTATCCAAAACCACGCATGCTCATCCTTATCGTTAAGCATTACAAAAACAATTACTCAAAGTTCTTAGAGAATTTTTGGGAGTTGTTGGATCCTAGGTACTTTTGGGTAGGTATTGCTCTCAGTTAGGATGATTTCTACTATATAATAAATATTATTAATCTATGTATGAAAAATACTTTCAGTTGTGCATAATAAATGATAGTGTCTATGGAAGAAATTTGCGTTTGTTCCAACACCCTCCCTTAAATCATATCTCTAAAAAATATGACACCTAAAATTTTCCTCAATCTTTCAAAATATTATTTCTTTAAAGCTTTTGTAAATTTGTATGCTACTTTTTCCTTTGTTCTACAAAATTTCAATTTAATTTCTTTTTTTGACCAGCTCATTGATGAAGTGAAATCTGATATCAATGTATTTGCTTCTTCTATAAAATATTAGATCTTTGGATAATGTTATAGCTAAATTATTATCACAAATATTGATGAAGTGAAATCTGATATCAATGTATTTGCTTCTATAAAATAGACCTTTGGATAATAGTATAGCTGAATTATTATCACAAATATAGTTGTTGCGTATTCATGTACTTGATTCAATTAAGTTAGAATCCTTGAAATCCATACTACTTAACATGCAGCTAAGGTGGAAATAACATACTCTGCTTTAGCAGTTGAAAGTGGAACAATGAGTTATTTTTTAGAAGACAGCAAGATTGCATCGGATCCAAGATGAAATATGTATCTAGATGTGATTTTTCTATCATTAATGTTTTCATCCCAATCACTGTCCATATACCCAACAAGTTCAAGTTTATTTAACATTGCAGACAAGATTTCATGATCTTTACTTCCATTCACATACTTCAGAATTATTTTTCTTGCTTGCAAGGGATTGTTCTTAGATGTATTTATAAATCTTGAAATCAAACTAACTACATATATTATATCTATTCTAGTGGCCAACCAATGTATAATTTGGTTTGCTATTCTTCATTTTAAATCTCTTCAAAACATCTTTTGCATATTTACTTTGTTAAAATATAATAAAAAAACTTCAATTCCAAGGAAATATTTTGTCAAGCCTAAATCTATCATTTCAAACTCACTCTTCCTTGCTCTTCTAAATTCATCAAGCAACATAGAGTTGCTACTAGTATAAATTATATCATCTATATACAAACATATTATTATAAAAATCCCTTGTTTAATTATCTTAATATAGAGAGTGAGCTTGCATGAGCACTTGAGAAATTCATTTTTCCGAAATTAAAAGTCAACACGACTATACCAGGCCATGGATGATTATTCAAGTCCATATAAATATTTTTTCAATTTATACACCTTTCCATATTGCCCTTCCAATTCATACCCTAGTGGTTGATCTACGTAGACCTCTTCATCCAACACTCCATTTTAAAAAGAAGACTTAACATCCAATTGATAGACTTTCCAATTTTTTTAAGTTGATAGTAGATTCAGGTGCTATTAGGAATATGACAAAGTAGAATCATCTTCTTAAATGCTACAACAAAACTCATGTAGGAAAAAGTTTTGTGATTGGAGATAACTCTTCATTCTAGGTTGCAAGAAATGGAGATATTGCTATTGGATGTTCATCATTTTATGAGGTACTTCATGTTTCTAATATTAGAGCTAACCTTTTGTGTATTTATCACATAATTCAAACAAATAAAAAAATTAAATTCTAGACTAATAGATGTGTAGTTAAGGATATATATAATGTGTTCAAAATTGTTGCTTCTAGTTATTGTGATGAGACAAACCACATGTATAAGTTGTATGAATGACCTACCACTTGTGCAACTCTTTCTAGTAAGAAAAACATTATTATTATGTTGTCCATATTAAAATAAATACTTATAAGTGATATCATAGGATGAGGCATCTCGGCTATGGTTCATTGAGATCATGAGTTAGCATCTTAGGATTCAACATATGTTCCTCCAATTGGTGCATGTGAGGGGTGCATTCTAGGAAAAAACATAGAGATATATTTCTAAAAGGGAATGTTAGGAGGGAATCTCTTTCTTTGGAGATCATACATAGTGATATTTTTGGAATTATAGGTACACCATCTCATTTACGAAATAGGCACTTCCTTCTTTTATTGATGATTTTTTTAGATATGTGTGACTATACACTATCCATACTAAGGATGAGAGTTTTAAGAAACATAAAACCTTCAAGGCTATGTTGAAAGCTAGTTCTATAAGAGAATCAAATATATTACAATATATGGTGACGGTGAATATATTAGTTATACTTTTCAAGTTTTTTTGGCTTCTTATGGGATTACATATCAAAGGACTATTCATTATGCTCTTGAATAGAAAGGTGTGGCTAAAAGGATAAACAAGGTAATCATGGAGATGACACAATGTATGATTCATGCCAAGGGACTAGACCATAATTTCTAGGGTAATGATGTCACTTGTGCATCATACATCATCAATAGTGTTCCTACCAACAAAGTCCAAAGCATGATAGCTTTTGAGATATTAATAGGGGATAAAGCCAAATATGTCCAAATATTGTATATTTGGGCCTTCACTCTGGGCTCACATACCCAAGGATCTTGAGGAAGAAACAAGGAGTCATAAGTGTATCTTTATGTGGTGCTTTTATATCTAAAAGAGGTATTATCGTCAAGATCCTCAAATGCACAAGGTTTTGATCAAGAGGGGTGAATGTTTTATGAGGCTATTCTAGGTGCTCCTTCTACCTCCACCAAAAAATTTGGCCATAGATTCTTCTAATTATTTATCTCTTATATATTCAATAATTTATTTAGAGATATTGGTTGGCTATATTTCTATTATAAAATCTTCCTCTTCATCTTCCTCAAATATATAATCAAGGAATAACCACTTGAGGATATGGAGAGTTTATCTCAATATAAGGGAGTGAAATATTCTATGAATTTTGCACGTGTGGCTAGGATGGACTCAATCAAGATGACTCTCTTCATTACTATCTCCTATTTATGGGAGGTTCATGATATGGACATGAAGAGTTTCATTTTACATTGGGAGCTTTAGGAGGACTCTTACATGTAGCAGCCACCTAGTTTTGATCTTAAGGGACCAGTTCCATTATTTTATCATTTGAATAGGTCCTTATATGGACTAAAATAGACTCCTCACACATGGCATTATAATATTTGGAATTTTTTAGATGACAAATGATAGATTTAGGATTTTTATTTTATCTTCTAGAGATCCAAATTGATCATATAGACTCACTTGTTACCATCTCTTACCCCAAGTATATTTTAAATCTTTTTTACTGGTTCAAGATGAACATGTGTAAGCTTGATTGGACCCCATTTCCTATGGTCTAAAATATTTGGCTAAATTCACTACATATTTGGTTTATTTCACCTTGCATTGCTCTCTTGAAGGAGGACTTCTCTATCTCACTTATTCTAGATTAGAGATAAAATTTACTAACAACTACTATTCCAGGTACATGTAGGCACCCCAAGAGAGTCATTAGAAAATAACTAAGAGGATTATCAAATACATAATAGGGACCTATCAAATGGCCAATAAATTTGATAGGCTTTATAGATGTTGATTGAATGGTAACTTAGATGAATGGTAATTTACAATAAGCTTTATATTATACTTGGGATATGATTTAGTTTTATGGTGTTTCAAAAATCAATCCACCATTTCTTAGAATTCCATAGAGGTTAAGTATTATGTTTCCAATGAGGTAACTAAGCATATCAAGTGGATGATAATAATTTTAAATGAAATTGACATTCCTTAAATATTTCCTCTTCCTTTTCAAATGTGACAATTAGATAATTGTCCAATTTTTTTGTAATGTAGTGTTCCATTATTGATCGAGAGACATGGAGATATGGATGCACAATGTGATAAGTATTCATACTCATAATTTTTTTTTTTTTTAACATGGTGGAATCGGTAGCCACCACGAATCCGAGTAGGCTGTCCAGCTTTTATGGCCGCCATAGTATTCTATGATGTCCGCCCCAAAAGCCGCCACACAGATCTTCACGCAGTCCACCCCTATAACTACCATGCCACAATCATTTTAAACCTTTTACGTCGCTGAAAGCACCAAGAAAGGGACAAGCGTTCAGTCCGACGAGTCCATACTCATAAAATTTTAAATCTAGTATTTATGCATTTATTAGAGCAGTTAATGAACATCTCAATCAAGATCATGCATAAGGTCACATTTGTGCACATACGAGAGCTTCTTGAAGTGTAAATGTCCCTTAATGAGGGAAAAGTAAGGGTCTATCCCCATGTGCTTGACACAAGGTAACACAAGGTAACCAACTATATGCACATGTATTTGTTATATTTAGCCTTTGGGCCCATGCAAACATTGTAAAAGGTACTTTTGTATAAAAAATGTAATATTTTATTCTTGAGGGCCAATCTCACAATCTTGACCTAAAGGCTTAAGTTAGTAGGGTATAATTAACCTTATTATATATCATTTAATCATTGGTTAGAGTGTATTTTATTTCCTTTAGTGAAGATTATTTGGTGTCCATAGACACCCCATCATATTTTATGTTTTTTGTTATGTATTTATTTTATCAAGCAATACTAGGTATTGTTTGATACAATTCATTTATGGAAGCTACTATGAAATTTGATAGGAGATTCAATCAAGATTAATTATTCAAGCCATCTTGGATAATTCTTAAATCTATGTCATATCATTGTGTTTAATTTTATCTGTAACCTTCAAAGATTGATCTATTTTATATTTATAAAATTGACTCAAAAACATCAATGAATCATTATAAAATACTCATACTATCATCAAAATTAATGTCTATGGATAATTTAACATTAGGAAATATGCCAAATAGAATATATTATATAATTTCTCATAAGCAAGATCCTTGTAGATACATGAGAAAAATTGGATGAACTAGTGATTAAAGGTACGATAATGCATGAATATATGGTTCATTTATCATATTTTTAGAGTCAAGCATAACCATGTACAATGTAGTTTCGTTTCCCATAGTAGCCTAGAATATAGATACTTTTAAAATGAATTTGTGGTTTTTGTTTAAGTTAAGATATATATATATATATATATATATATATATATATTTTTTTTTTTTTAATTTAGACCTATAATTGTTTGATTGGAAATATTATCTATTACAATAACACAATATTTATTTTAGTTATGAACGATTTGACTAAAAAGATATGAGAAATTGTAACTTATAATTGATATAAAAAGAAGAGTTGTAACTATTATTGGAATTATTAATAGATGTGCTAATTATGAATGTAATAAAGAGATATTTGTTACCTTGTGTATATAGATATTAAAATAGTTGAAGGTCAAGTAGTGTGAGATATAATCCTATGTAATTGTCTATACTTGACATGTTTTTCTCAACTCATATATTTAGTATGTCAAACTTATACCCATTGGAAAAAAAGAGAAGGTAGAGAGATTTTTGAGGATTTAATTACAAGAATAGAAGATAAAATATATGTAACATGCTAATTGACACCTAGATACTAATTTAGATTCCATCTCTCTATTGAATATGGTTTGAGCAATTCCAAGGAATCCCTCCAAAAACATTTGCATGATATTGTCAAGGCAAACAAAATAGTTGCGACAACTAGAGAAAGATCTTAGAGGATAGTTCACTACTAAGGTAAAGATAATGTGAATACAAAATTAATTTTTTGAACAAAGAAAATAACATGCTAGCATTGTTGCTAATATATAGGTATGCAAAGGTATTATTTTTCTTCAATTTACAAATGTAAGACAATATAAATATTATAAAAATGTAGTGAAAGCATTTTAAAAGTATAATAGAATTATAGGAATGTTTGTGAGTTTTTAGTTAAATCAAAAAGTTTTTATTTGATACAATACTTACCATATGTATTGGTTTACTTGACTAATAATATTAGCATTGTTTGAAATACAATTATTTTAAAATGGTGAGTTATTTATTTTATAATCTATAGAAATTTTATTCAAAATAATTAACATACAGTTAAATTTCTTATACAATGTTAATATTATAATTAATTTGAAATATTTTTAATATGCAATTTACCTTTAGGTGTTATGTTTATGGGTTATTTTTCATACATATTGTTTTGGTTGGAATATGTGGTGTTTAAACTTCTCTTAAGGTCACAACTAAATTTTGTATTATGGTGTATGTATAAGCCCTTTGGGCCCTTATAAACCTTGAAAATTAAATTTTAAAGTATTTTATTATTATAATGATAATGGTTAGTTACATGACCTTAACCTAATGGTAACTTGTATTTAAGTATAAATATCTCATCATACCAACCATTTCATAATTTGGTTAGAGTGAAATTATATTCTTTGATAGTGAGATTATTTATTGTCCAAGGACACCCTCATATACTATTTGCATTGATTTGTGTGTATTTAATTTTACAATATTCTATAATATGATGATTCCATTCATTTCTAGAAACTACTGTACAATCTAATATCATATTAGAGAAGTTATGAATCTTCATTACTTGATTCATTGTTATTGAAAAATTAGTTTCTACGTTGGCTCCTAAGCACAACTATGATTGGAAAAGCTATGAATATTTTTGTAAGCTAATGGAAAAACTAGAAGAAATATTTTTTGATAAACCCTAGGTGGACTTGGATCATGAGGATCTTATTGGAATAAATAGATTTTTTTTTTTGGTAAGTAGTGTTTGTATTTACAGCGGGTTTTAACAAGGATCCCAAAACCTGATTACATAAGCAATGGGCCTAGGGCATCAATCCCTTGAAACTGAATACCAAAACAAAAATCCCGCCCAGCGGTAACAGTAAGCATGAAACAATCCCTCTCAGCGGGAAACAAACAAATAAGAAAGAAAGTAGTTTTGGAGATCCCGCCCAGTGGGAGTAGCCAAAAACCACCATCGAGAAGATCTCGCCCGACGAGAAGCAAAGAAAAACCGTTACAATAAAATCCCGCCTCGCGGGAAGCAGTCAAAACCACCACAAACAGTCCCGCCTAGCGGGAAGCAACAAGGAAATCCCGCCATCCGGGAAACCAGCAGAAAAGAAAGGATCCCGCCTCGCGGGAAAACCGATGGATTTGGCGGATCCCGCCTTGTGGAGAAACCAGCCGCCCACTAGGAAAACATTCCGTTCAGCGAGAGCCATCCTGTAGGAAGCCGACAGCCAGCACAGAGAGGATCCAGCCCATCAGGAAGTGACCAAAGAGTTGTACCACAAGGAACCCGCCCCAAGAAAATAGAAGAGGATCCCAGCAGCAGGGACCAAGAATCCCGTCCAAGCACAGAGCCCGTCGAAGATTCACAAGAAAAAGGGGGAAGCTGTCCAAACCCTAAACCGTCACCTCCACCGCACCGAGAAACGCAGGGGACCAGATCCACGCGAATAACTCGCAAAAAACCCCAAGGGGAAGCCTGAGGGAAAAAGGGAAGGGATCCCCAACCAAACAGGGATCCCTGGGAAGCACCAGTCCGAAAAAACAACCAGAGAAACCCTAGCCGACCGGGAGGGGCGCAGATAGTGGAGAAGGATCTCCCCCTAAGAGATCATCTGCAAATAACCACTCCCCGGGAGGGATGACCTAGGTTGAGCCAGGGACTGGCAGAAACCAGGGAGCCATGGGAGGGGGAGCAGGGGAGGGACCAGAGCCCTCCCCTCTCTACTTTCTTCCCTCTTCCATCGTGATCTTCGGAATAAATAGATTTGTTTCAACAAAAACTTTTACGAATATGTTATTTTTTTCCTCTTATTGGCACTCAATCCATTTGTTTTTATTTTTTATTTTTGACTAGATGGATGTCATACATTTAGGATTAATTTTTTTTAGGTTTTACAATTAATCCATTTGCCATTTACAATTTAAAAAAAAAATCATTTCCTTTTCTCTTTCAATATTTAACGTGTAATAACAACATAGACTAGAGGAAAATTTGCTTGGATGTCATAAAATATAATAAGAAGAGGCTAAACATAGCTTTCATGTTTTTCTTTGAGTCTTCTTCATCAAGGGATTTCTATTGGGGAGTGTCTCTGGTATTTAGGCATCCCCAACCCTTCTTGCCCTTTTTGTCTTCAATATGGGGTTTTTTGTATATTTTTTGGGTTGTGCTTATGATCATTTCCTTTAGGAGTGTCTTTTTCCTTTTTTGGATCTTATTCTTATGTCATGTTTGAGTAGAAGCATATCATTTTGGGAGACCCCTCATCCTTATCGATTATTTTATTTGAAATGTGGAACTTGTTTCATATAGCAGCCCTGTACACCATATGGAAAGCTAGAAATGATTATATATTTGGTAAGTGTTCTTCCTCTCAATATCTTTGCTTTTGATAAATCTAATATTTATTTTATTTATGTATTTAGATTGTGGTTTAGGCCAATAATGTGGCTATAAGACTCTCTCATATTTAAGATATTATTGATCATTGGTGGAATTATTTGTGCATAGTTATTTGGGTTCCTCCTTAGTAGGATTATCCTTGAACCTAGTCTAGGTCCAGGCAACATCATCGCTCAGCTCCAAATCACACTCCTACCTAATGCAGGAGCATCCAACGGCAACAGAGCAATCTTGCATCAACCAAAACTTTTCTAAGTGTTTTGCAAATCAGGAAAGCAGGACAGAAGTTGCAATAGGTGGAGGGGTCCTGAAATCGCGACATGTCATGATTTCGCGACGTCGTGATATCGCAACGTAGGAAGGGCAAGCGAAGCAATGGTAGGAAGGGTCACGATATCGCGACGTAAAGCAAAGAGGGCAAGCAGCGATCGGAAGGGTCACGATATCGCAACGTCGTGATATCACGACGTAAAGCAAAGCAGGCAAGCAACGGTCGGAAGGGTCGTGATATCGTGACGTCACGATATCACGACATAAAATAGAGCAAAGGGCTCAGAGGCGGAGTGGTCGTGATATCGCGATGTCACGATATCACAACAAACAAAAAGAAACCAAGACGGAGGGTGAAATGGTCGTGATATCGCGACGTCGTGATATCGTGACGAATAGAAAGAAACCGAGGCAAAGGCAGAAGTCGTCGTAATATCGCGACCAATAGAAAGCAAAGCAAAAATGAACACGCAGACAGCTACGCGCACAAAAAAAGAGGTAGCAGTCTAGAAGAACAGTCTGACAAAACGGCAGTTGCAGGTCAAGGGCCTATTAAATGCGTACTTTCATGGCGGATCAGGGAGTTGGCCAATTATGAAAGGAAAATTGAAGACTCGACGGGGGAAGCCGATTTTGCAGGTTTTGATTAATATTTTCGTGCAGGTGGGTCATTAATGGCCTAGAGGGTCGAGACCTCGATAAAAACTCAGGATTGTAAGAGAAGCGGGGATGGTGGATTTGGGAAAGATCACACGCAGAGTGTGAGTGTGAGAAAACCAAGTCGAGTGCTAGTTATTGTAAAGCCTACGGGCTGTGCTGTATGTATTTTTAGATTTAATAGAAGAAAAATTTGGGAATTATGTGTGTGACTGTGTGTGATTCTCCCATCCGCCATCAAATGGTATTAGAGCCAGAAGTTCTTGAGTGTGTAATAGATCGTCGGACGTGAGGCAGTTACACCAGGATCTGTGGAAGGGCTTGTGAAAGAGTGAGCAGAATGCCTCCAAGAAGAAACCCCATTGGCGAGAGAGGCACGACATCAGTAGAAGATGTTCGAGTTTTGCAGAGGCAAATACAAGCCCTACAAGAAGAGTGGCGTAGAAGATCGGAGCCAAGAAGAGATGAAGGCAGTGAAGACGAAGTGGATGAAGAAGAAAACCAGTTTGAAGAAGAAGAAGAGGCTATAGATCCCGCACAAGCCAGACTATACAAAGCCATATCCCAGATTGGGAAGAGGCCAAATATGGAGGTTTCCACGTATTCTGGAAACCTGGATCCAGAGGAATTGATCGACTGGATCAACGATCTGGAAGAGTACTTTGAGTATGAAGAAGTTGAAGATCCTGAGAGGGTTAGATTTTCCAAGACCAAGCTGAAGGGTCATGCCAGCATATGGTGGAAGGGAATACAGTTGGAGCAGAACAGAAGAGGAAAAGAACGAATAAAAAAATGGATGCGAATGGTGGAGAAGCTGAAAAGATAGTTTATTCCTATAGATTACAAACTAGATCTATTGAGGAAAATGCAGAGTTTGAGACAAATGAACAAAACTGTCCAAGAGTACATAGAGGAGTTTTATAAGATCTCCATCAGAACTGGCCATTTAGAGGCAAGCAAGGAGAAGGTGGCCCGTTATATCAATGGGTTGAGACCCAGTATCCAGGAAGATCTGAGCCTAGTTTGGGTGAACACCATTGAATATGCTTACCAGTTTGCTCTGAAGGTTGAAGAGAAACTGAATAGAAGGTTTGAGAGCAAGAAAAGAGGAAGAGGGCATGGAGGAAAGACTGGTGGAAGAAAAGATGAAGGAAAAGAGGAGAAGAAAGAAGAAGCTAGCAGCAGCCAAGAGCAGAAGGCAGGTGATGATTACAAACCCCAAGTTTAGAACAATGGCTACCCAAGAGGAAGAGGTAGATCTGAACGTGGGTATGGAAGAGGAGTGTTTCATGGAACCTGTTTCCACTATGGAGAAGAGGGACATCATGCATACGAGTGTCCCTAGAAGAGACCTGAGGGTCCTGCCAGAGCTGCGGTAGCAGAGGAAGATGCTGAATCAGAACATTCTGAGGAGGCAGAGAGAGGAGAAGTCATGGTCGCAAGGAGAGCCATGCTGATTGAGGAAGATAAACTAGAGCAGAGGATAAGCCTGTTCCGCACGAGGTGCAAAAGCGCAGGTAAAGTCTATAATGTTATTATAGACAATGGAAGTACTGATAACTTAGTCTCCGAAGAGATGGTTGCTAAGTTACAGCTGGAAAGGAGGAGACACCCGCATCCATATCGGATTGCGTGGTTGCGGAAGGACCATAGAGCATGGGTCCGTGAACAGTGCTTAGTCACGTTCAATATTGGGAACTACCAGGATGAGGTCCTATGTGATGTTTTCTCCATGGATGCTTGTCATTTGCTGTTAGGAAGGCCATGGCAGTTTGATCGAAGTGCAGTGCATGAAGGTCGTGCAAATACGTACTCCTTGACGAAAGATGGAGTGCACCATAAGTTGAAGCCCTTACAGGTAGTGGATGAGAAGGTGTGAGCAGTGCCAGAATTTGTCTAGTAAAAGGTAGAAAAAGTTTTTTCTAGGAGACGAGATTTAAGCAGGCTGCAGAGGCAGATGAATTCCGGAGGTGTTGCCGAAGGCGGTGATCGAACAACACAGAAGTGAAGGTCACTTCTCTATTTACCCCGGGTGTTTGATGCAGGAGCATCCAACGACAACAGAGCAATCTTGCATCAACCAAAACTTTTCTAAGTGTTTTGCAAATCGGGAAAGTAGGACAGAAGTTGCAGTAGGCGGAGGGGTCACGAAATCACGATGTCACAATTTCACGATGTCGCGATATCGCGACGTAGGAAGGGCAAGTGAAGCAATGGTAGGAAGGGTTGCGATATCGCGATGTCGCGATATCACAACGTAAAGCAAAGAGGGCAAGCAACGATCGGAAGGGTCGCGATATCGTGACCATTTCGCCCTCCGTCTTGGTTTCTTTCTGTTTGTCGCGATATTGCGATGTCGTGATATTGCAACAAATAGAAAGAAACCAAGACGAAGGGCGAAATGGTCGTGATATCGCGATGTCGTGATATCACGATGTCGCGATATCGCGATGAACAAAAAGAAACCAAGGCGAAGGCAGAAGTCGGCGTGATATCGCGACATGTCGCGATATCGCGACTAGTAGAAAGAAAAGCAGAAATGAACACGCGCATGTCTACGCGCATAGAAAAAGAAGTAGCAGTCCAAAAGAACAGTCTAACAAAATAGCGGTTGCAGGTCAAGGGCCTATTAAATGCGTGCTTTCATGGCGGATCAAGGAGTTGGCCAATTATGGAAGGAAAATTGAAGACTCGACGGGGGAAGCCGATTTTGCAGGTTTTGATTAATATTTTCGTATAGGTGGGTCATTAATGGCCTAGAGGGTTGAGACCTCGATAAAAACTCAAGATTGTAAGAGAAGTGGGGGTGGTGGATTTGGGAAATATTGCACGCAGTGTGAGTGTGAGAAAAACAAGTCGAGTACTGGTTATTGTAAATCCTGCGAGCTGTGTTGTATGTATTTTCAGATTTAATAGAAGAAAAATTTGGGAATTGCGTGAGTGTGACTGTGTGTGATTCTCTTGTCCGCCATCACTACCCTATATAAAGGTCTTCCTCCTTGTAAAGTTGGTCCTTGTAACCTGCCTGCTCCTCTCTCTCCCTTGGCTCCTTGGCTTAACACTTGGGTCAAGTCGAGTGCTCCAGTGTTCATTGCCAATGAGGATTTGTTTGCTCATAGCTAGGAAGATGTTCCTTGCACTTATTCTTTCGAATAGGGATGGGGTTCAGTGCTAAAGTATCTAGATGATAATTTTGGGTGGGATCCAGTCCTAATGATGGTTAAACCCATGTAATGGATCTTCACCATTGTGGAGATTCCTCTTTTTTTTGCTCTTGTGGCATGTGCTATGCCATCATTTAATTCTATTAAGTTAGCTAGTTGATAGTTTCTAATGTGGTTTTAATTAGTTGTTAGTTGGTGTCTTGGTTTCTTATGCTATTTTAATGGTGGTGGTTTTTTTGTTGATGGTCTTGGCCATGTGGCGTGTTTATCCACCTTTTTTTTTTTGTTTATAAAAATGTATTCTATTTTTTTTAAAGCAAAAAACCCCTTGTGGGTCCGCCTTGGTCTAAGAGACCACGAACAGGGGTTCTACACCGTCAAAGTCACCCGGAGGTCATACCCAGCCCTGCCCGCACCAACATTATCAATTGGATTCTGGGTACCCAATTCAACTTTTTGGTAGGGTGGAGATTCAAACCTGAGACCTCCCTTGGAGGATTGTCCTCTCCTCTCCAACTCACCTACAATACCTGCGTAAAAATATATTCTATTAATCCTTTAATATAAATACCTTTTTACATCCAACAAAAAAATGATGGTCATATAAAAGAGTTACATATCCTTCTAACATACATTATAATGGAAGAGAACAATTAACAATTAATATACATTAAATGTAAATTAATTTTTTTGTATAAATTGAATAAGATAATAAATAATCACTAAATAAAATTAAATATATGCATAAAAGTCTCAAAATTATAAATAATCACAATCAAGTCAATTATCTATAAAATTATCATCTTCTTTAAGAATTTATTGTTCAACATAATACTTGACACGTGATTGTGATAAAACAGGTAGCTATGATAAAAGATGATGTTACAAATATGAATTTCATGTATATTAGAGATAAAGAATAATCAAGGGTGCCAAGTAAGATGTCAAAATAGTAACTATGAATTCTTTTCCAAATGTCCATTTGAAGCAATTGATTTAATTTTTATTACACATTCATAATTTGACATTAAAGTGTTCTTATTTGTACTAAATATAATGTGTCATAAAGCATAGTTTAGAAAGAGTGTTTTTTTCATCTTTATTCCTAAAATAACTCAGTGTGAAAATGTAAAAATGCTCTTCTATTTATCATATTTTTCAAGATTGTATGATATATTTTAGAGCATAAGAATATGATATACTTTACACATAACACCACTCTGTATAATCTTTTAATGATATAGTTAGCTTCATTATCCTAGATATTTTCAAATTCATCATGTAATAAAAAAAAATTACTAATATAGAATTGAATTTAGATAAAGTTCCCATATCACATTTATCATAATCGAATCATGTAAATATGTTAGAAATATCTTTAAGCATGTTATTTTCATCCTCTAATAGTATTAAAATATTGCTATTATATATAAATGTCTAAAATACATATAATGTACATGTAACTAGAAAGGTTCCTTGTAACATTTATGTCAATTAATGTTACTTCATATTTGGAACCTTAGATAATCCTTACCAAGTATTTAGTTATGGATAAACTAGATTTTTCTTTTTAACAACTAAATTAATAAAACATTCACATCTATTAATATTCCATAAGAAATTCTTTATTTAACTAGTAACATAGAATTGAATAGCTTCTTTGTATACAATAGGACAAAAAAATCCATATAAATCAACGATATTCCAATTAATTTCTTTAATGACAACCAAAACTCTAAATGGTTAATTTATTCTCTTCTACATGTGTTCCTATCCAAACAAGTTAATTAAATTAATGTAAGTGTTCCATTTTACCCATAAATATTTATCCTACATACTTTGACATTATTATTGCACCTAATGTTTTATTTATGGAGATTTTAATAGCATCATAATTTGATTTTATGATAATAATATTTTTTTCTACAAATACACTTCTAACCATAACAACTCATCTACTTTATATAGATGTTATCAATTCTCTTCAATCCTTTGTCCTCAAACTTTGCATTCCAACTCTAAATTCATGAACAAATATCAAAATAATGGGAAGATAGTGGAACCTTCAAATATTGATCTCAGTGTAGAAATGTTCTTAGAAAAAAAGGAATTAATTTTAAAACATATTCGTAGTAAAGTATGAAAAAAGTTATAATAAAATTGTAAGATTTGAAAAAATATTATAATTTACCATGAAATTTTTCATTTAAAGTAAAATGTAATTAAGAATGATGAAGAAAGAAAAATAACAAACATTTGCTAACAAAATATCTATGAAATAACCAATAAATATTTTATGCTTCTAAGATAATTATTGTAATCTTATTGTGCAAAAAACTAAAAAAATATATGGGGCCATCCTAAAATAAATTTATATTAATTTATAGTGATCAGTTATTCAATGTTCCACACACTATAGGCCTTCCATAGATTCCATGTTTTTTTAAGTGACCTAGACATTCAAATCTTATATATATAAGATAGAAAGTCACTACAGTATGTTTATATTTAATTTTTCTCATTTAAGACTTCTCTAATAATGAGAAGTATGATTTATTTATTTTTTATTTTTTTGAATTTACATGGTGGAATCGGTAGCCGCTATGAATTCGAGCAGGCTGTCCAGCTTTTATGTCCACCACAATATTCTATGTTGTCCACCCCAAAAGCGACCACACAGTTCTTTGCATAGTTTGTTCCTATAACCACCATGTCACAATAGTTTTAAACCTTTTACATTGTTGAAAGCATGAGGAAATGGACAAGCATTCAACAAGGCCTGAGATTTGAACCTTGGACATCTACCTCTCTTACGAAGTTTAGTTGAACCAATTGGTCTACACCTCGGACCTAGAAGCAAGGTTATGCATAAGGGGTTAGACTCAAAATGTACTTGTAAAAAATTGTGAATCCTAATCAAAATAAAGGTAAATCATGATGAATTCTTAGAAAATCAAATCAATCATATTCACACCAAAATTTGGGGTATTTGAAATCCTAAATTGTAAGGTCATCTTTGGGGCACATTTTGACCTATCAAATCACCTTATAACTTCATAAAACACCACCATTAGATCAAGATCAAAAAAATCTTTTCAACGAGTACAAATATGCTTATGTTTGAACATATATTGTGGTAAATTGATCCTAAGAAAAAATTGGTCATGAAAATTTTAGGCGAATGGGACGGTGATGGTCCTCGCCAATTTTCAATTTTGGAAATCCTAATATTCGTCCAATTTGTGAATCTTGGAAATCCTAATATTCATCTAATTTGCAAATTTTCTCCATTGTGCATAACCCTGCCTGGAAGTATGATTTTAAAAATTATCCAATCAATAATAAATCAATAAAATATAACTTTTTAATACCATTTTGACAATTTTATAAAGAAATTGAAACTTTATGACACTATTGTGGAATCTAAGAAATTTTTATTTCATGTTAGAATGGAGGACATATAGGAAATAAATAAATAAATAAAGCTAGTAATTCATAATTATTGCACCTAATGTTTTCTTTATGGAGACTTTAATAGCATCATAATGTGATTTTATGATAAGAATATTTTTTTCTACAAATACACTTCTAACCATAGCAACTCATCTACTTTATATAGATGTTAGTAATTCTCTTCAATCCTTTGTCATAAAACTTTGCATTCCAACTCTAAATTCATGAACTATCAAAAGAATGGGAAGACAGGGGAATCTTCAAATATTGATCTTAGTGTAGAAATGTTCTTAGAAAAAAAGGAATTAATTTTAAAACATATTCATAGTCAAATATGAAAAAAATTATAATAAAATTGTAATATTTGCAAAAATATTATAATTTACCATGAAATTTTTCATTTAAAGTAAAATGTAATTAAGAATGACAAAGAAAGAAAAATGACAAACATTTGAACAAAATATTTATGAAATAACCAAAAAATATTTTATGCTTCTAAGATAATTATTGTAATCTTATTGTGCAAAAAAACTAAAAATATATATGGGGCCATCCTAAAATAAATTTATATTAATTTATAGTGATCAGTTATTCAATGTTCCACACTCTATAGGCCTTCCATAGATTCCATGTTTTTTCCAAGTGACCTAGACATTCAAATCTTATATATCTATAACATAGAAAGTCACTACATTATGTTTATATTTAATTTTTCCCATTTAAGACTTCTCTATATTTTTTATTTTTTTAATTTACATGGTGGAATCAGTAGCCGCCATGAATCCGAGTAGGTTATCCAGCTTTTATGGCCACCACAATATTTTGTGTTGTCCACCCCAAAAGTGACCACACAGTTCTTTGTGTATTTTATCCCTGTAACCACCATGTCACAATCATTTTAAACCTTTTATGCTGCTGAAAGCACCAGGAAAGGGACAAGCATTCAGCTCGACGAGGCCCGAGATTTGAACCTTGGAAATTTGTCCCTCTTACGAGGTTTAGTTGAACCAATTGGTCTACACCTCGGACCTAGAAGCAGGGTTATACACAAGGGGTTAGACTCAAAATGTACTTGTAAAAAATGGCGAATCCTAATCAAAATAAAGGTAAATCATGGTGAATCCTAAGAAAATCAAATCAATCATCTTCACACTAAAATTTGGGGTATTTGAAGCCCTAAAATGTAAGGTCATCTTTGGGATAAATTTCGACCTATTAAATCACCTTATAATTTCATAAAACACTACCATTAGATCAGCTCGAAAATATCTTTCCAACGAGTACAAATATGCCTATGTTTGAATATGTATTGTGGTAAATTAACCCTAAGAAAATATTGGTCTTGAAAATTTTAGGCAAATGGGACGTCGATGGTCATTATATTCACCAATTTCCAATTTTGAAAATCCTAATATTCATCCAATTTGAGAATTTTGAAAATCCTAATATTCACCCAATTTATAAATTCTCTCCACTGTGCATAACTCTACCTAGAAGTATGATTTTAAAAATTATCCAATCAATAATAAATCAATAAAATATAACTTTTTTAATACCATTTTGACAATTTTATAGAGAAATTGAAACTTTAGGACACTATTGTGGAATCTAAGAAATTTTTATTTCATGCTAGAATGGAGCAGGCAAAAATAAATAAATAAATAAGTACATAAATAAAGTTTATTTTTCTAAATACTTTCTTATTCATATGGTAAGAATTTTATAGTCTCTTACTTAAAAATGATATACATCCTTTTAGTGTATTTTTGTAGCTATAGGAATAAACAATGGCACACACTTCTTGTCATCAAATGGAATCCAATTTCTTTGCTCATCAGATGGAATCCAGCTTTTTTTGCGAGTCAAAATGAAATAGCAGATTTCTTTCCGAGTAAAATGTCATGTCGTCTAGCATCTCACTCACTTCTTTGTTTGGGGATGAAGATGAATCTCTAAATGGGATGCTAGACGACATGCCATTTTCACTCGGAAAGAAATCTGCTATTTCATTATGACTCGCAAAGAAAGTTGGATTCCGTCATATGACAAGAAGCGTCGCATGACCGGTAAAGAAAAGCATGGAATACCACATTATTGGGAATCCCCATAAAAACCAAATCAGAAAGCAATTAAAAATCTAAGTCTGACTTATATATCCCCTATTATAAATATCAAAAATTTAAATTCTGAGTTTCTATATTAAGTTATTAAAAATAAAACATTGAAAAAAAAAAGTTATAAAATAAATATTTTAGAAATGTGTATATTATGCAAAGTAAAATAAAGTAACTTTTTTAAAAATATATGTAAAAAATGTTAATAATTTTATTATTTTATAATTATTAATAAAATAACATATTTGTAAGATTTTTTTCATTAACAATAAATGTATGTGTATGTATGTATATATTAAAAGAGTAGTTTATTCCTTAAAAAGGAAATTGTTAATTTAATATCAATAACTACCTATAAGACAACTCAACTAAGTCACTTAAAAGAAGGAAGAAGGAAAAACTAAAGAAAACTTTTACAAAACAATTTTATCTACCTAATTTACTTAACTCATTCAACTAAAGGAATATGAACTAAAGACAAGTTTATAAAAAATATTAGTTGTAACATAAAAGTCTTAGCTTTGTTAATCCTTTTGGAATGAAGCCTTAGAGTAGTAGGAGAGTTGATTGTTGATCTTGGACCAAAAGTTTTTTTGACAATCTTGTTTACTAAATACCAATTCACAATATCTTAAGGATTGAGTGAGATGCTACTCAATAGAACAACAAATATTACTAGAATTCAAGATATCTTTAGATATGGATTGGTTACCTAAGCAAATGTAGTATGAGAGGGTAATGTACTCATTGTAAAAATTAAGATTTTTATCTATTTGCTTACAAACCCAACCTTTTTGGAGTGATCTGATTCAAATTAAGATATAGATGTGAATGATCATAAATTGATCTCGAGATGCATTTTCAAATATGAATAAAGTCTACTTACATTAAAAATCAAGAAGCACCGCATAATTTGTAACGCCTCTATAGAGTTCAAGTATTGAAGATTAGCTTACATAGGATAACATTTGCATTGATCATATTATCTTCTTGGGAAAATTAGCTTCAATCCAAATGGTAAACATGTTAGTTTTGCACTAGAGGTGTAAGCATATTGAGATTTATATTCATAAGGTCTAAGCATATTAAGATTTATATTCATTGGTTTGGAAAAAATACTTCCTAACAAGACTGGTGTGAAAGATATTCATACAATAGATCAACTAGTGTATATTTTATCCAACCCATTTTGAGAAGACCTATTTGTTTATCATTGCTAAATGATCAATAATCAAAATGTTGTCATGAAGAGATAATATTCCAATGATGACACCTATTTATCCCTAATTCAATACTATGAGAGGGATTTATGGTTAGTATTAACTTAAGCCTTATCCTTCTTTAACACTCCATATGGATCATCACTTAAATATCTTTAATATTATATATTTTATATAATTTTGTTGTCAATAATCATGATTCATCATAGTTTAGGCACATCTACAAGAATCATGCCTTGGTTGACATTTTTATAAATACATCACACACTTAGATCTATGTGTCATCTTGTGTTATGTATTCCTTATATCAATTTGTGTTTGTGTTAATAGGGCATGATATTTATCTCTCACTTCCATATTTTATATTTTTAGTTTGTTGTAGTGTTTAGTGAGGTGTTAATTTATAGGTCAAATTATGGGATAACTAATTTGATGAATATTTATTAATTTATGTCTCTCCCTAAATGATAGTTTTTTTTATTATAGGACAAAATATTTGATGAATGTTTTATAATTTCAGTATGTTCTTGGTGAACATTTATTTTTCATGATTCTAGTATAATATAATTTAACAAGGTTATAAATATCTTACACCCAAATACATAAAATATCTGCTATTTAGTGTAAAACATAGATTGTTCTTGCACAATATGTTAAATTCATGAGAATATTTAATCATGTGATGTGAGGATTCTACCAAAGTAAAATTATAGAATTAATAAATTTTCCTTGTAGATACTAAAGGCCTGGAGAATATTAGCCTATAAAGTAACCAAATAGAAATGAGAAGATATTTATGTATGTTATCCATTCTAAAAACTATAAATTAATTAAAAAGTTATATTTTATCATCTTTCGAGAACTTAGCACATGTAGCAAATACAACTAAAAATATAAATCATGATATATTTCATGTATATTTCAATGAGTCCAAAATTTTTAGTTGGAACATTTTGTAATTGAAATTTGTAGTTTGTTATATTTAAATAATTATTTATAGAAAAATATTATTTTAACCTAGTTTATAATATGTGTAGCAAAAGATAAAATTCTAAATTCTATGATTAATTACTAAAGCTACAATGATTGACTGATTTAATATTAGATATTCACTCCATTATTTTCTCATTAAATTTGAAAAAAATAAAGTTATATACCATAAAAAATCTTGTAAAGTTCAATATTTTTTTACATTACTTTTACCACTACCTTGATGCAACTTGTATCCGATACTTCTCCCACGCCTTATGGAGTAACCCCAAGTGGAACATGGAAATACCTAACATAGAAAACAACCACATTATCCATTGGTAGTGATTGCAAAGTTTTAATTTTTGACATATGGATTTGAGTGAAACCGAGCTCTTCCGTCTCAAGAAAATTGCATATAATGGTAAATTTTGCATCTACAATATTTACCTTGTTGTTAGTATGTATTATGACTGCAATGGGAATGGCATGCCCTGAGACCAAAAAGTGATTTATAGGTCAAATTATGGGATAACTAATTTAATGAATATTTCATAATTTTTTTTATTAGGTAAAGAAGGGGTTTTAAGGATCCCCAAACCTGAGGGTTTTGAGAGGGACCCACAGCCCAAGATGAGGATTTTGAAACGATCCCACAACCATTACAACTAGCTCCAAAAGGGTTACCCAAAAACAAGCTCCAAAAGAAGAAATACATTTTACACCCAATAGGGTAACCCACCAAAGAGGAGCAAAGGTCGAAAAAATAAACCACCAAACCTCCTACGCAAAGTACAACAATAAAGTCCTAGAGGATATGAACGGAATGTCCCAGATGGGGAACAACACCACGCCCGTCTAACGGGAGTAAACTAAAACATTCCGTTCAAAATTAAATTTAAAAATTAATACCCTAGGCAAGTGAGAGGAACATTTTGATGAAGAGTAAACCAGCACCAAAAAATGGGCAACAAACCCCATGAGTCACCAAAATCGAAGCAATTGCCACAAAACACTGGCCCTCACAACTCCATAGACAACAAAAGCCCTGATTTCACCCAGTCGTAGTCGAACTAAACCAGAGAGCAAAAATACTACCGTAGAGCCAAGGCCTGAAAATGCACATGATTTCCAAAAACCAGCTCAAGCACTAGAGAATTAAAAGATAAAACTCTCGCTTAAGCGCCAGAAACCCAAAATATTACATCAAACGAAAGCAGCAAAAATAGAATCAGGATAAAAAAATAGAGATCGAGGTCCCTGAAGCCATAGGGACACATATCTTACAAACCGTTGGAAACCCAATGGTAGCTCCGCATGCTCAGAAGAGAGAAATTATCATTAAGCACCAAAAGCACCGAAGAGAATCAAAGGATAAGCCAACATGCTATTGGTTGAGAAGAAATTAAAGAGTAAACTAGCCCAATATTTAGCATGCCACAAAACCGGGAACAAATCACTCCATCCAGCGAAGGATTTGAGGCTTACACTTACAACGGTTCGAAAAAGAGAAAGTAAAAAACTATAAGCCACCTAAATTGAAGCAAGAGCTGCAAAACAAGAACAACCACTCTCTCAGGTACAAGAAAAAGGAGATAGCAACATTACGCACTGCACCTGAGATAGAAAAGGGCAATATCTCAAAAAAATAAGCCTTAGAACCCTAGATCAAACACACCACCACTATCGAAGCTGGAGAAAGAGATATCTATAGACCACTGAAGCTAGGAAAACCAAAATTCAAAAACCACCATAGCATAACAACCCACTTTCACCCCAACTAGTTTGGGTCGGTATTTGGCCCTGTCTCCCCGGAACAACCAAATACAACAAGAAATTACCAAATCCAAAAGAAAGCGGTACAAACCAGCCACGAATCCACTACTAGTAGAGAACCCTAACAATAGAGCCATCCAAGAACCATCCAACCAAAGCAGTTGAAGCTACCCAAGAGAACACCATTAGATTTTCGCAGCCAAACACCATAATTTATATCTCTCACTACATGATATTCTTTTATATATATTATAGAACAAAATATTTGATGAATGTTTTATAATTTCAATATATTCTTGGTGAACATGTATTTTTCATGATTCCAGTATAATTTTTTATTGGAACCAACAATTATATGATTCTAGTATAATTTTATTTAACAAGGTTATAAATTTCTTACATCCAAATACATAAAATATCTACTATTTGGTGTAAAACATAAATTGTTCTTGTATAATATGTTAAATTCATGAAATTATTTACTCATGTGATGTGAGGATTCTACCAGAAAGTAAAATTATAAAATGATTTACATCCTTAGGGTGCCTCCTCAATATTTTTTTACCAAATGTTATTTGGGGAGAAGTCTCTATAGGATGGCAAGATTGGATAAAATGGAGGAAATTTTTTGGGAGGTTAAGCGATTTAGGGTGGATGTGGTGGGTTAAAAGGGGAAAAGGAGGGAAAATGAGGGTTATTTTTACTTTGCATATTTAAAAAGTAGGAGAGCTCATATGAAGGAGGCTAAATATCGATGGCAAATAACAAGGGACTCATACATCGTGCTGACATGATTTGAGAGATGGTACTGACTTTAGAGAAGGTTTTATGAGTAAGATTGTAAATCGAGATCAAATTGTTTTGTTTAAGGTCATTTTTTTACGTTTTTAAATGGTTGTGGTAAATTTTTCACTTGCGGTAAATTTGTCAGTGGTATTTTTGTCACTTGTGGCGATTTTGCTAAGTGATAAAAATGGCTTACAAATGATGTTGATGAGGTTTAGGTTTGAATTATGATAGGGAATGACGGTATTAGTGAACCAAAATCAATAACCAAAAATGATGGATAGCATTATGACTAGAGGTCTTAATGATCATGACTATGGAGTGTTGGTGGCTACTAGGTTTGACTATGTTGTATACATACCCAAATTGGAGTTTGACCGTCCACTCTTGATAGCATTGGCAAAGAGGTTGTATCCATTGACCAACACTTTTAGATTACCTATAGGAGAGATGATGATGATGCTTGAGGATGTTTGACATATCTTTCAAGTTCCTATTTGGGGAGTCCTAATCCACCCTAGAAAGGATGATAAGATTGTGAAGGATTTTTTGATGGGATAGGAGAAGGTTTATAGGGATGGATAAAGGTATACATATTAATGATGCATATAAGGGAGGGCACATATATCGACTAATGGCGTTGTTGTGTTCCATCATGTTTGTGATATTGATGGTGGATACCAACAGGAGGACTATGCTTTGGGGATGGGTGGTGATTATAGCCACCTTACAGGATTGCATGACTATGTATGCATGGGGGCAAGATATTTTGGCTAGACTATAATGAACATTGTATCGAGTGTTATATCAAAGTACTAAGAGTCTGGTATGCTACATTCTTCCTTAGATGTGGGTTTGGGAGAACATAGCAATTAGAAAACCAATGATAGAGGGTAGGATACCTAGGGCAGACAAGCCTCTAGTTTATCAATGGACAGGCAATGTCAGGCCTAGTCAATGTACTCTAGCATAGGCTTGGAAGGTTATTGATTATTTGAGGGCCATACAAATTATCTGACATACATGGATAGGCTGATATAGGTGGGAAGATGATGGTGAAGAGTTGGCTCAAGTGAGGAGGATTCAATGGTTAGATGATAGAGGATGGGCTTATGATTTATATTGATATGATCAAATACTATATCAATTTGGAGGAGTTTAGGGGATATCAAAGTTGAGAGATATGTGGGTGTAGTGTGTTATGTGTGAAAGATGGTTTGAGCCTAAGAATCTATATTCTTTTATTGAGGTGAATGCAAATGATCCTGAGATATTAGATCTAATTGTGTATGATATTGAAGTGACAGACATATACATGCGATGGTATGATATATTTTGTC
This sequence comes from Wollemia nobilis, assembly GCA_028583015.1. Lineage (NCBI taxonomy): Eukaryota > Viridiplantae > Streptophyta > Pinopsida > Araucariales > Araucariaceae > Wollemia > Wollemia nobilis. The sequence goes on along the minus strand of JAQPPZ010016436.1, from coordinate 11,079,945 downwards.
TAGCTAGATTAACATTTATAGAGCCTTTGATGGAGTGAGATATGATAGTGGAGGAGATGGCCATATTATTAGGGGTATACAATAATAGTTGGGGAAGGAATGGAAGGATAGAATGGCTATGAGGTAGACAACCAAGGGAGGAGGGTAGGACGAGAGCAAGGTTGGGATGTCCCATTGGATGTCCCTCCATTGGCTATGGTTCCTATAGTTCCAAAGGTGTTTAGTGGAGCTAGTGAAGCCTACATGAGAGGAAGAGAAAACTACAGCTAAAGAGAAGGTAGCTCGATTGACACAAGAGTGAGTGGCTTGTAGTGAGGCCTTAACCAAGATGTAAGTAGCTTTAGAGTGCATCACCCGATAGATAGACACGTTTATTTAGAGGGTAAGCCAAGGGGTAGATGTAGGCACGATGATTGTGGTGTTCGATCATTGGAGTGATAATTGGAGTGGATAGAAGGGAGATGGATAGGGTGTAGGCTAATTTGGATAGGGCAAGGAAGGAGCTACGAGTGTCTAAGGCAAAGGTAGGTAGGAAGAAGACTTAAGATGTATATTATCAGTAACTTTACTTCTTCATCATTCCTCTAGGGCAATGACAACTATCACCATCATAGACATGATCAAGGACTCCATGTGTAAGTCATTATTCATAGAGGTTAGTTGGTTTCAAGCCTCCACCTCCTCCATCAACACCTAGCGAAGGGGATACATGATCTAGTTGTTAGGCTTTCAAGAGTGAGTGTACCAATTTTTATCATGTGGTACATCCTCTCTTTTGACATAAGGGCTAAGTGTATCAATTTTCTCATTGTGATACACCTATCTTATAGGTATGCGTAATTTCAAGATATTATATGTAGCTATGATATATTATGCTATATGTTGACCTTTTGATGATGATTGTCTTGTGATCTTATTGATTTGATATTCAATATTTGATGTGATAATTGTTTATTATATAACAGGTATTTGGAGAGACATGTGTGTCACTTTAGCGATGGTCTAAGGGGCCATATAATGGATAAACACTAAAAGATAATAATTCCTTTGCTAAGTGGTGGCCTAAGAGTCTGATAATAGAAAAGCACTCAAACATATTTGTTTGTATGAGTGGCAGTCTCTATACTTGATAGAAGATAAACAATAATTGTGATCCTATTTCAAGTGTTATCCTTTGAGCTTGGAAAAAACTTGTGAGATTCCATTCTTGAGTACTGGCTTAAAATCCATAATAATGTACAAGCATTAGGAAAAATAGAATTAGAAAATCACCATGCTTAGATGGTGTTCGAGGATGCTTGTTAGTAAAGTTAGTTATTAGTGATAGTTAGTAATACATGCTTTAAGAGACATACTTGAAGGATCTTATGCACACTTTGAGAGGACCCGAAGGATTTTATGCATACTTTGAGAGGCATACCTAAAGGATTTTATGCATGCTTTGAGAGGCATAACTAAAGGATTTTATGCATGCTTTGAGAGGCACACCAAACAATCCCCACAACTTTTTAATTTAATTTTAATCCAATCTTTTTTTTCTTGTTTTAAGCACAATTCAACCTCAATGAATTGGCCTAATAGTTTTTGTTCTTGGTTTGGGTGTTTCAGGAATTAAAGGCTGAGAAGAGAGAAGATGCAGTAAACAGCATGGTATATGAAGCGACTGATAGATTGCGTCATCCCGTCTATGGTTGCAAAGGCGTCGTCTGGCAATTGCAGAAGAAAGTTTCAGAATTGCAATCGCAACTGGAAACCAAGCAAGCAAGGCTTGGTGAGCTTCTAAAAGCACAAGCCAAACTTACGTCTACCATGACTGGATTTTATGGTAACGTAAAAGAAGAAAATTCATTGTTCACCAGCCACATGATACTACAAGAAACGGATACGGATAAGGATGATTTAACGGCTTTAGGAGATCTTGTCGACCCTTTCTCTTTATGGGAGCCATTATGGACTTAATCTGTCCATCTTGAAGATATGTTTGTCGGATATGAAGATAAAATTAACAAACAAACAGTCCAAATTTTGTGTTGGTTGCAACCAGAATGCACAGGAAAACATACTTTTGTATTAAAATTTTCAGACAGCTCTAGCATTACAATTTTTTATATTTTTTTACGTATCTCATTGTTTTCTTGCTGCAACCAGAATGCACATGAAAATATATTTTTTATTACATTTTTCAGACAGCTCTAGCTCTTCCTCCTTGACGTATCTCACTGCTTTTAAAAAAACAAAGGGTTTTAAAACAGGGCATTTCAAAACAGGGGATGCAGAATAGTCCAAATTTTCTGCTACAACCAGAATGCACAGGAAAATATATTTTTGTATTAAATTTTTTAGGCAGCTCCAGCATTACAATTTCTTTTTAGCTTTGTCCCTCCCTGACATATCTCACTTTTTAAAACATGGTATTCCAAAACTACTTTCCAATTTGTCAGGCCTTACAATAAATTTCAATTTAGTTCTGTTGAAAACAGGGCTTGCAAAACAGAGCACCAAGAAAAAACAGCAACAATTGGCAGAAAAATGTACCCCAATTAAAAGCTGGTTGAAAAATTAGAGAGTTAAAAGAAAACAATTGTACAAACAAAAAAAACCTTAAAATTAAAATTGCTTGCATATTTCTATCTTAAAACTTACAATTTACATTTGTTTTCTAAAAATGAACTCTTGAAAACAGTAGTATATTGTTCATTGCATGCTTTATTTACTCCTATTTATCTTCCTACTTTATTTATGTTTATCCAAAAACATGCATGCTCATCCTTATCCTTAAGCATTACAGAAAATAATTACTCAATATTCTTTCACTTAATGCTTAAGGGAATAACACCCAATTTTGTTAGAAGCCTCTCAAAGATTTCTTTTGGCAACATCTTGGTGAACACATATGCAAGTTGCGCCTTGAATGGGCAAAACTTCATTTGAAGCCTCTCAAAAATTTCTTTTGGCAACATCTTGGTGAACACATATGCAAGTTGCGCCTTGAATGGGCAAAACTTCGTTGTTACATTGTTAGCGTGTCTATTTATTTCATTATTTTATTGTTAGGGTATTGTTAGCTATTTGTTAGCATCTTTTATTTTAAGCTCGGTATTGTTTGTACGATCCGCTTCTCAAGGGCTAAGTTGAGCCTAATATAGGCTATATTAATTTTTCACATATCAATGAAATGCTATTGGTTCTCCTACATGGTATCAGAGCTCCCATTGGGTATTTGCTCATTTTTTCATTTCGTAGCTAGACGTGCTACTAGGTGCGACCCGAGCACCATTTTCAAGGTCGACTCTGGACGACTCTTGATCCGTAGAGCAGTTGTTGACAGTGACAGGACACCGATTGACATTCACGTAGGAGGGGCCTCATGTAAAACTGTAGGTGTCAATGCTAAGCGACAATAATTGGCGAGCCAAGTGGTGAGATCAAAGACCGAGGATAACCCATTACGTGGCGAAGGGGCTTCACCACCTACAGGTAATCAACAATCATAGTAGGCGGATTCGATTTTAAACAGTCACACTTCCCATGCCATCCCGAATGTGGGATAAACGAGATGTTGAAAATTGTTGTGTTTCACCTGCGTAGAGGTCGTCGTCGTTTGAGATCGTTTTCATACGCACATCTATTTGAGACCTTCACATTGTTTTCAGCGAGGTTTATCGTCCATGCTAGATCCTACGAACCTCATTGCGGGAGATCCATGACCAACAGCGGCGGGCTTGAGAGATCTACCACCGACGGACCTGACATAGTTGTATGATTGCTGGAGGTGACAATCTGCAGGCTTGTGTCCTGTGAACACGCAACTCCAAACAAGATCACCGGATCCGATCGTCGAAGTTGAATAGGGCTCCCCGAAGCAGATCATGGAGCAGAAACTCCAACCCCCGTTGATTTTGCTATACCAATATTTTGATCTGTGTTGTAGATCGCTTGCAGTCGAACATACGTCTGCCATCATTATTTTTTTTTTTAAATTTGATTACCGTGCTCACACGTGTATCTGGCGCTCGCTCATTGAGCAGATTGGCGGAGTTGACTACTTCTCCAAATAAATTCTGATTTTTCAGACTGTGTCGACAGTGGATACGAGTTCGTTTTAGATATTTCCTTGGCTCATTTTGGCTTGTGGGTTCTGCCTTTTGCAAGCCAGAAGCAGCTTATCGTGTCTGCAACAATTTGGAAATCTCACCAAAACACCGACACCCTGCCAGGTTAGCTGCAGAATGAGATAAAAAATATATCAAACAATTTTCATGTTTGGTTGCAGTGCCACCGCCAGGGAGAAGCGCTATCGTGGAAGGTAGAAACGCCGTTGCAGCCGCACTGTCTGGAGAGAAGTGCGGCCCATGGAGAGGAGCGGCGCTAGCCGGCGCATCATCTAATCCTGCGAGCTCGAGCGCGGATAAGGGGGGATTTTCCCTTCGATTACCACTGGCAATGGTAGCCAGGGTGGTCACATCGCTTATTTTTAGATCTTGTCGATCGAAGGTCGGAGGATCAAACCCCTTCCCCTCCCCGAACCGTGAGGTAACATTTTTTTTTGTTGTTTTTTTAAGCAATCATTTTTTTTAATGATTTTCTTTTTTTATTAATTAAATATATTTTTCTTAATTTATTTTTTTAAAGAAATTGTTATATTTAATTAGTCTAAATGGTTATTCATTAATTTTTTTTTTTTTTTCTCTTTTAAAAGACAACATTAAAACATTTTTTTTCACACTCCACATAATTTCATCCAAGTTTCTTTTGCAAACTTAAGGGAGGGATTTTTTCATGTCCATTTATTGCAAAATTATTCATACAGGATGAACAGGGGGAAATAGATAGTGATTTTTCATTCATGAAAAGCAATTTTGCATTGTGATTAGGTGCATTTTCAACATCGACGGACACCTAAAATTTCATTTTTTGTGGGCACTTTTTTTTGTTAGTTGCATTAAAATTTCTTTTGCACTACATCATTAAGTAAAATCAAGCACATTTAAGTCTCTAAAAATTGAACCCATTCGTGCAATTTATTTTCACCGTAGTGTTCGGTATTTACAATATCTCTGGCCCACACTTACAGGTAATGTTGTCGTGCTTTGGGCTACTGTATCTATCACCTAACATAGCTGCAACAACGATGTCTAAGCTTGTTCTCTATCAATAGTCGGGGAGATATAAGTTTACCATTTTGTTATTTTTTCACTCCATTCACTACCCTACTCATTATTGTTGTTAGATGTAAATATTGATGAAGTAACGTCCCATGCATGAGAAAAGACCTTCTATGGTAGGTGTCATAAACAAAACGATTCCCTTTCAGTACCGTCTATGTACCACTTATCGTTCTGCTCTCATGTACTTATAGTCTCCCTCACGTAAGGATAGGTATATCGAGAGGTTTGGTATAAAGTTCTGGCAAAGATATAAAGAAAGGGGGACCATTTGGTGTTATAAGGAACCCTCGTTATGGCCGCTATCCATAAGTACCTGATAGATTCTCAGTTACTGAAAGGTTGCAATTACACAGCATGGAAAACAAATATGAATGCTATTTTACAAATGGAAGAATTGTGGGATGTTGTTTCTGGCACAAAAACAAGACCTTCACCATCAGCAAACACAACTCAACCTATAAGAACAATTGCAAATCAGATTGCATTTGACAAGAAAGACAATAAGGCAAGAATGCTCATCTTGCTTGTTGTTTCAGATGAATTTCAACCTTACATAGCTAACACGAAACATGGTAAATAGGCATGGGATGCCCTTACAACCATCTATAAGGGTAAGAATGAGTCCACCATTCTTCACCTTTAATCTCAACTTCACAGTTTGAGTATGAAGCATGGCGAGATAGTTGAACTATTTCTTTGCAGAGTGGTTGAGTTGAATTCAAAGTCGAATTCTCTAGGAGAGACTGTAGACGATAAGATCCTTACTTTAGTAGTTATGAGAGCTTTATATGATTCATATATAATTTTGATAACTTCTCTTCAAGTGTCACAAAGAAAAGTTGCCTTTGTTGAGTTGGTCAATATGCTACATATTGATCTAAGATATCATTTCATCATTTGATCCAAAATATGCACATGTGCAATGGACTAGAAAATCCTCAAATATCCTACACTATGATTTCATCCTCACCAAGCAGCTTTAGGTGTGCAATTCAATACTACACGAGTTGGGCTTCAATTCAATATATAGTTGTGGCAACTGCTTCTCCCAAAATTCATTTTCTATATGCTTAGCTTGCAACATAGACCTTGTCATTTCTACTATAGTATGATTTTTTTGTTTAGCCACACTATTTTGTTATGATGTGAAAGTAGTTGTTGATTATCTTTTAATTCAATTTTCTTCACAATATGCCATAAATTCTTTTGAGGTAAATTCACCTCCTTTGTCAATCCTTAAAAGTTTAATACAATGTTCACTTTCTTTTTTAACCATTTTTTAAACTTCACAAAACATCTAAATGCTTCACTCTTCTTCAAAAGTGCCCAAATATTTATTATATAATCATCTATGAATGTGAGGAAATAAAAATGGTTATCGAGGCTTGGTGTTTGCATGGGATTGCATATATCTGTGTCATGATCCTACTTTTTGCAAACCTTTTATTTTGATGGATTATGCTTTGTTATATTGCTTATGGATATAATGAATGGTTGTATCAGTTATATTATGTAAATTACTTATTTTATATGGAAAATATGTGATGTTGATCCTTTGTAGAATGTAGAATAATACCATGTTTAGATCTAAAAGATATGCATTTGATGTAATAATATGATGCTGCTAATGAAAAGTGCATTTTTGTAGGAAAATGTTTCTTTACGGTGGCAAAAAGAGTAGTCATTGAGAAAAGAATACCTTGGGGAAATAATGTGGGATAAATTATCAAAAATTATGGGGAGGAAACACGAAAGAATGCCCCTTTGCATGAAGATGCATATCTTGAAATTTCTTAGTTGCATTTGTGTGTTGCAGTTTTCTTATAATGAAATATTATAAAGAGTTGGTTGATATTATTATTACCATAGTGGATAATAAGGAAAGAACAACAAATATCAAAGCTTAGTTTTTATATACGATTTCTCTTATATGATTTTAGCATGTGCTTTCCTCCTAACTGTTTCAGAACTCATAGCATATATTGTAAGCATATTGACGAGTTATGGTGTGTTCATTGGATTCCATATGTGCAACAAAGTGGGTTGTTAAGGGATGTTGTAAGTTAATGCACAGATGTTGGAGACTGGAGTGGATACACCGAAAGAAAGGAGAGAAATGAAAAGATACGAAAAAATAAAACATAGAGAAAAAATGACATTGACTAGTTTTGGAGAGAGGCTTGGTAAAAAGATGGAGTTCAACGCAACAAATATGTGAAGGCGGAGAGCGTTCGGTCTTAATAAGTAATGAAACTGTTTACTTATGTCGGATGAAAGCTTCAAAAGAATTTATGCTTAGAATAATGGGCTTGTGTGTGTTCAACAATGTTTGGGGTATATCGTTGGTAATCTATCATTTGAAAAAGATGACTATATTATATACCTGGTATGTTGAAAAATATCACATCCCGTAGTTACTCCTTTTATATAAATTTATGTATTTATAACTTAGAGATGCCTTACGAACGTATCTAGTGAATCCATTTGTATGTTCATCTGGTTTAATCTCTAGTAGTGGTTTTGACATCATTATGGGTGTTGATGTCCATGTTATGGTTGTTGGGAGAAGGAGTTAATGTTGATGTGTGAGTTTTGGTTCAGTAGAGGTTTTAAGTGTATCTTTATTATGTTCATGTTCTGCCATTACCATGAATGACTTGGTAACTAAGCAGAGACCAAAGACACTTGGTATATGCGTAGATGTTTAAAAGATAATGATTGCCTTCTAATGCTTTGATTTTATCTAAAATTCTATATGTTGAAATGTGTATATTGAATGCTTGTTTAATCAATGTTGTTGATAGAATATAAGGAACAAATTATTTGAAGCTTGTTCATTGGTTTTTGAATGATTATTTTGATTATGATTGGCTCTATGCTGGTTGAGAATCTAGGAATGAGATGAATCTTAAAGGCTAGATTGATTATGAATTCCTAGAAAATGGCAATTGCATAGACATTGAAAAGATGGACATTTGCCTTCTGTTGTATTTGTTTTATATGAAATTCTATTTTTGACATAGATGTGTTTAATGAGTGCACTATTTTATCATTATTGCTATTAAACTATAGAGATCTGTTCATTATTTTTGAATGATTATTTAAGAGTCTCAAAAAGGATTTTAGAATTTGAGATTAATTTGAATGCATAATGGGCATTATGGGAAGTGAAATGGAGATATCTCTGATCCCCGTTATAAGTTAAGTCTTTTCTCAACGAGTTCTATTGTTCTGTTGCTGAAGAGTTTTTTGGACGTCATTATGGTTAGAGTTACCTATTCAACTAGAATCTATGCCAAAAGCTCTAAGTAATAATGCAAGTTGGAACATCTTCAGCTGTAGGAGTGAGCTTTACGAGATAAAGTTGGTGCTCAAAATCTGCAAGCTATAAAATGAATTGGACTATTCAAATACGAATGGTAGTTGATCTCCGACTACCTTAACGTAATGCTTGTGTAGAGAGTAAACATCTCTAGAATTATATCATTGTAAATACACCTCTAGGGTTTTTCTAGTGATGCACTACCCGTTTTTTGGATTTGAAAACCTATATATAGTTTGGATAGCTACCGAACGATTTAGAATATTTAATAAAAGCATGCTAGTTGAGTTTAACTTAGCCTCGGTGTAAAAATATGTTTGTGTTATGTTGGTGATGCTATAATAACTCAGAGATAGACTTTTGAGCAATAGTGGTATCTAATGGAGCTTACCTGGAATCACCTAAAACCAAATTTAACTAAGTTTAAATAGATTAATTCTTCGAAGCTTGAGTTACGAGATTGCATCAAGATTAACGATGCGTTTGTAGATTTAATGAAATATTATGTACCATGTATTTGATTAAAGACAACTAGGTATCTATAACCTTTGGATAGCGTCTATAATTAATGGATAACCATGGCTCACCAATTAGAGATATAATGTGGATAAACTAGTTATTAGTTAGGACGAGTAATAAAGAGGAATTCATGTAACTGATAACACTTTTTGAAAATAGTTGGGAATATAATCTATAGGGAGCCTGATTATGTTTTAGATACTGGGTAGAGAATCCTCTTGGGAAAGAAGTTGGTCAATTATTGTAGATGATGCTTAGTACTCCTACACTAATGGAACTGGGTAGGGAGTAGGGATTAGCATATCCATGAAACTCTTTCACTAAAATACTTGTGGAAGAGAATGGAAAGCTATGTCTATGGAACTCTTATGCTAAAATACTTGCATGAAGAGAGGAAACTAGTGTCCTAGAACTCTTGAACTAAAGGACTTGTTCAAGGGTAAATACTAAGGCTTTTCCTTTCAAAGGAGAACCAACTATGTTGTTAGAAATTATTTGGAGTGGAAGTGTATTGCACCAATGCTTCTCACAAATGGACATGTGAAGAAGTAGAGATGGTTGCATTATTAGGCTTAGTCGTAACTCGTAGATGAGTGTCATGACTTATTCAAATCTAGCAAGGGAATACTAGAGACTAGGTCTATCTTCTTTAGAAAAGAAGCTCAATCAACATTTATAAACATATATATATATATATATATATAAAATAAGGGTTGAATTAGAGTAAAATTTAGGGTTGGGACTTTGGGATCCCTTACATTTGGTATCAAATCATGGTTCGTAGTTGAATTGGATCACTGCGCAAGAATTAGTTTAGTGTAAAATAGAAAACATACTAGACATTAGTAATTTAAAAAAAAAATAAATAGAAGAAAAATTACCCAAAATGACTAAGATGCATTGGGTAAACAATTATTAGTAGGAAGTGCAATTTGAAGGGTCAAATGCTAATGAATTCCTACTATCTCTTATGTGAGTGGCCAAGGACAATGGCACCAAAAAGAAGAAGAGGATATGTTGCTCCAACAATAACGAAAACACATGGAACCAATCCAGAGAATAGAGCACCTGAAGATGGTTCAAAAAACCCTAATGAGGGAGAGGATCTTGCTAAAACAGTGGCTCTACTTTGTGATCAAGTGGAAGCTCAAAAATAGTTGTTGCATGTTGTGCTAAGTCGGGAAACACAATCTGGTAACCTGATAAGGGAACATGCAAATGAACCTCTTACATAGGTAAATTTGGCAAGAGTTAGACTAGAAGTTGAGCTAGGCAAGGAGATGAAATATCTAAAATATTCCAATTTTAATGGAGAATAAGACGGGGATAATATCGAGGCTTGGTTGAAGGACATAGAGATATATTTTAATATGAAGAACTTCTCCTCAAGCACTCAAACATCGTATGCTACATTATATTTGCAAGAAGATGGTTTAGCTTGGTGGGAAACACTTAGTGAAGAGAAAAAGCTAGCCACTGCAGTTGATTTAAAATGGAAAAAAATTGTAAAGGCTTTCAAAGAAATATTTCTCACGAAATATTTTTATTCCTATAAATTTAACAAATTCACTAAACTTTATCAGGAAATTAGAATAGTGGAGAAATATTATCATAAATTTGTAAATTTGTTGAAGTATGTTCCCACTTACATTGAGAAAATAAAGGTCCACAAGTTCATACTTGGAGTAGATCCTATTATAAGACAAGAAGTGGACATGAGAGAACCTAAGACATTGCAAAAGTCCTATGAGTCATCAAGGAAAGCTAAAGCATATATCAAATCTTACTTTGATTATGAGGGGTTAGATGATCCAGGCAAAGAGGCACTAAGAAAAAGAAATAGTGCAGGTTTCATGAAGTGGAAGTGTGAGAAAGAAAGTAAAAGCGTTATAGGACAGGATGATAAAGAAGAAAGGAAACAAGGAAAATTTAGACAAAACTTCTAAGGAAGGAATTGTAAACGCTATAATCAGGGAAACATTGGCAATAGATCACCACAAAGACAAACTAACTTTACCAAAATAAGAAAGAGCAATAAGGGAGCTAAGGCAAAAAGAACATCTAGGACCGAAAGAAGGGTGTTACATTTGTAAAGGATCACATTATGTCAACAATTGTCCTTAGAAAACAAAGTATGGGTTCTAAAGGAAGGGAACCAATGTACAAGGAGACTGCACCTAAGGAACCAACACATCATATTTATGCAATGAAACTAGAATCTGGATGGTCAGGCTACACCACTAGTGATAAGAGGTAAGATCTTTTGTAGAAGTGTTAAAATCTTATTTGATAGTGGAGCTACAAACAACTTTATTTCTAATAGTTTAGTTAGAGATATAACAGAAAGGTCAAAAATCTTGGAATATGGGTGGAAATTTGAGTATGGTTTAGGATAAACCTACTCTGTGAACCAATGTTATTCTATGGAAAAAATGACCTTACATAGTGGAATGACCTTAGGATGTTTATATGGTGCACCATTTAATTCCTTTGACGTAGTATTGGTAATGGATTGGCTACAAGAGCATAAAGCAGTGATTAATTTTCAGGATCTATGGGTTGAATACTTAGATGATGATGGACATGTTTGTAGAGTGAATAGCTTACAAGGAAATTTCCAACCTCAAATCCTTTTGGTTATGCAACTCAAGAGATCCATAAAAAAAAAAAAAGAGAAATGGTCTTTATTATTAAACTAAATGAGATAGAGGAAGAGAAGAAGGCAGAGGTGTTTGGGAAACACCTTGTTTTACAATTGTTTAGGGATATATTTTCGGAAGACTTACCTGAATTACCACCTAAAAGGGAATTCAACTTTTCTATTGAACTTGATCCTAGAACAAAGCCTATCCATAGGGCTCCTTATAGGATGAATTCCATAGAAATCTAGGAACTGAAAGTACAACTTCAAGGATTGTTGGAGAAAGGACTAATTAGACCAAGTGTGTCACTATGGGATGCACCAGTGTTGTTTGTAAAGAAAAATTATGGATCTTTAAGATTATGTATTGAATATCATATGCTAAATAAGGCAACTATTTAAAATAGATATCCTTTACCTAGGATTGAAGATCTCTTCGATCAACTCAAGGATGCCTTAGTATTTTCAAATATTGATTTAAAATCATGATATCACCAATTTAAAATTCAAGAGGAAGATACTCATAAGATAAATTTTAAAACTTGATATGGACATTATGATTTTATTGTCTTGCCTTTGGGGCTGACGAATGCTCCAACAACATTTATGAATCTGATGAATAGTATCTTCAGAAAGTACTTAGATAGCTTTTTTTTTTAAAGCAAAAAACCCCTTGCGAAGCCACCTTGGTCTGAAAGACCACGAACAGGGGGTTCTACACCGTCAAAGTCATCCGAGGGTTGCACCCGACCCTGCATGCACCAACATTATCAATTGGATTTTAAATACCCAATTCAGCTTTTTGGTAGGGTGAAGATTTGAACCTGGGACCTCCCTTGAAGGATTGCCCTCTCCTCTCCAACTCACCTACAACACCTGGGTAAAATTAATTTATAGTGGAAAACACCCCTTTCGAGGTGCCACTTTCAACATGTTGGGCATAGGAGAAATGGAGACTTGTCAGCCTCTACCAAAGACATAGGACATTCCTAACTATACCATATATCTACAGGATGGAAACAAGGGGAATGGAACCTGGGTCAGCATCTACCAGCACCCAGGGTATTTACCACTGCACCACAACAAGCAGATAAAAAATCTAACTTATAATGGAAAACACTCCTTTCGAGGTGCCACTTTCAACAAGTTGGGCATAGGAGGAATGGAGCCTTGTCAACCTCTACCAACACATAGGACATTCCTAACTATACCATATATCTACAGGATGAAGACAAGGGGAATGGAACCTAGGTCGGCCTCTACCAGAACCCAAGGTATTTACCACTGCACCACAAAAAGCAGATTAAAACTAATTTATAGTGGAAAACACCCCTTTCGAGGTGCCACTTTCAATAGGTTGGGCATAGGAGGAATGGAACCTTGTCGGCCTCTACCAACACATAGGACATTTCTAACTATACCATATATCTGTAGGATGGAGACAAGGGGAATGGAACCTGGGTAGGCCTCTACCAGCACCCAGGGCATTTACCATTGCACCACAACAAGCAAATAAAACTAATTTATAGTGGAAAACACCCCTTTTTGGGTGCCACTTTCAACAGGTTGGGCATAGGAGGAATGGAGCCTTGTTGGCCTCTACCAGCACAGAGGACATTCCTAACTATACCATATATCTGCAAGATGGAGATAAGGGGAATGGAACCTAGGTCGGCCTCTACCAGCACCTAGAGCATTTACCACTACACCACAACAAGTAGATACAAAACTAATTTATAGTGGAAAACACCCCTTTTGAGGTGCCACTTTCAACAGGTTGGGCATAGGAGGAATGGAGACTTGTCGGCCTCTACCATCACATAGGACTTTCCTAACTATACCATATATCTGTAGGATGAAGACAAGGGGAATGGAACCTGGGTCGGCCTCTACCAGCACCCAGGGTATTTACCACTGCACCACAACAAGCAGATAAGTACTTAGATAGATTTGTTCTAGTGTTTTTAGATGATATTTTGTTATACTCCCAAAATAAGGATGAGCATGATACACACCTCAGATTATTGTTGGAGTTTCTAAGAGAAAAGCAGTTGTATGGGAATTTATTCAAGTGTGAGTTCTATGTGTCTAAGATGCAATATTTGGGACACATTGTTTGGACTAAGGGAATTGTTGTAGATCCTAAGAAAATAAAAGCTATCTTGGATTGGCTACCACCAACAAATGTAACTAAAGTCCAAAGTTTCATGGGCTTAACTAGGTACTATAGACGATATGTGAAGGACTACGCCAAGATCACCTCACCGCTAACCAACCTTCAAAGGAAATGGAAGGAATTCAAGTGGACAGATAAATATGAATCTACCTTTAAATTACTTAAGCAGGAGCTTATTACACCTCCTATACTAAATATACCGAATCCACAAGGAAGATTTTTTGCATGTACAGATGCATCGCTAGAAGGACTGGGAGGAGTGCTCTCACAAAAAGAAGTGGTGGTCGCATGTGGATCAAGAAATTTGAAAAGGCATGAGGTTAATTATGCAACTCATGATTTAGAATTAGTAGTTGTAGTGTTTGCTCTCAAAAGTTAGTGATATTACCTAGTTGGTAGACCCTTTGAGCTTAAGACAGATCATCAGAGTCTTCAATACATGTTCACCCAGCCTTTGCTCAATGTTAGACAGAGGAGATGGATGGAATTTTTGATAAAGTATGATTTTAGTATTGAATATATTAATGGAAAGGAGAATAAGATCAAAAATGCTCTAAGTAGAAGGAGATATATTGTAGTCTTATCTCGTATTCATGTTAACTTGATGGAACAAGCCAAGGTAATGCAGAGTTAATATGCTTACTATAATCAAATATGAGAAAATATGGAAAGGAAACCAGATGAAAACAAATATTTTAGTATCAAGGATGGTTTTCTATAATTTAAGGATAGGGTGGTAATTCCTAGAAGTGGGGATCTGATGAAGACGATCATGAATTAAGCTCATAGACCCACCTACTTGGTTCACCCAGGAGGAGCAAAAATGAGGGAGAATATGAAAAATATATTATTTTTCCCAGGAATGAAGAGAGACATAATTGAATTTATATCTCAATGCCTTGAGTTCCAAAAAGTAAAACTAGAACATAGACATCCTATCAGTTTTTATACCCACATAGTGTGCCTATACAAAAATGGTAAGTGATTTCAATGGATTTCATAGTAGGTTTACCTAAAACCAAGTTCCAACATGATGTGATCCTAGTTATGGTTGACAAACTGACCAAGGTTGCACACTTTATACCCGGGAGCACCAAGGATGATGTCGTGATTATGGCTAATAGATTTTTCAAAGAAATATTTTAGCTTCATGGGTTTCCAGAGGTAATTATATCAGATAGGAACTCGAGATTCACATCTGAGTTTTTGCAAGCCTTACATCGAGCCATTGGCACTAGATTGAATATTAGTTCAACTTATCACCCTAAAACTGATGGATAAACTGAAAGGGTGAATCAAGTGTTAGAATATATGCTTCACATGTACTGTATGGACCAAAAAACTCATTGGGAAGAATACTTGCATCTAGTGGAATTTACCTAAAATAATGGTCATAATTCGACATTAGGTATGGCATTGTTCGAAGATTTGTATGGTAGAAGGTGTAGGACACCATTATCGTGGGATAATCCAAAATATTAGATTGTTCTTAGACCAGACATGATCAAAGAAATGGAACAACATTTAAGGGTAATTAAAGAAATATTAAAGGAAGCTACAGACTATCAGAAGAGTTATTTCAATCTTAAGAGATCACCTAGAGAGTTTGTTGTTGATGACAAAGTATTTCTGAGGGTGAGACCAAAGAAGAGTGCAATAAAGTCTACAAATATTGATTCACGTTTTGTAGGACCCTTTGAAATCATAGAAATTATCAGTCCTATGGCATACTAGCTTGCCTTACCACCTAATATGTCCAAGATTCAAAATGCCTTTCATTTTTCCTTGCTTAAAAAGTATGTTGCTAACCCTAAACATGTGTGGAATCTATCTAATTTGTAGATGAATTTGGTTTTCAATGTCTGCCAACTATAAAATGAACTAGAATTTTCAAATATGGATGGTGATTGATCTTCAACTGCCTTAACGCAATGCTTCTCTAGAGAGTAAACATCTCCGAAATTGTATCATTTTAAATACACCTCTAGGGGTTATCTAGTGATGCACTGCCAGTGTTTTGGATTTAAAAACCTGTATATAGTTTGGATAGCTACTGAAAAATTTAGAATGTTTAAGAAAAGCATGCTAGTTGAGTTTAACTTGACCTTTGTGTAAAGATATGCTTATGTTATGTTGGAGTGAAAGGAGAACCAACTATATTGTTAGGAATTAAATGTAGTTGGAGTGGAAGTGTATTGCACCAATGCTTCTCACAAATGGACTTGTGAAGAAGTAGGGATGGTTGTATTATTAGGCTTAGTCGTAACTCATAGATGAGTGTCATGACTTATTCAACTCTAGAAAGGGAATACTAGAGACTAGGTCTATCTTCTTTGGAAAAGGAGCTCAATAAACCTTTATAAAAATATTTACATATATATATATAATAAGAGTTGAATTAGAGAAAAATTTAGGGTTGGGACTTTGGGGTCCCTTACAATCTACATGAACCAACTATAATTATTTTGAGGTTTTCCATCACCTTCCTATGGAAATATGTTTCTATGTTATTTTCCAAGTGCACATGTAGAGCATATCTTTTATAAACTATTTAGTAGTCCATGCACCATAATTTTCACCTATAAAAGCTTCATTCGTTTGAAATTCAAGTGATCATAATGATTATGCCATAGCCAATTACTATCATCAATTGAAACCTTCAACATATTGGTACTTGCATGTTGCACTTTTAATGGAAATATTCTATTGCTGATCATAATTTTTCTCTAATAGCTACCCTATACTTGACAAATTGTGTTTAAGACTAGGTACATAGAATGTATCATAAATATTTTTATCTATCCTTTATTTTTTTGAATAGCTAGAGTCCCTTTACCAACAAATTCAATAGTTTTATCATTCCCCAATATCACATTGCTCTTTACTATTTCCATTCATTTCAACAAATAACTCTTTATTACTTGTCATATGGTTATAACACCCAAAATCAAGAAACCACAAATCATTACCTAATTTTTTAGTTGCATGACTTGAGATAAAAATATTTGTTTTAGAATATTCTCCATCATCACTTGTGAAATTTGTTGATTTGCTTTGTATGTCATTTTGCCTCTTCTAACAATCTTGCTTGAAATACCCATATTTCATAGAATAGTGACATTAAATTTTTATCTTATCTATGTCTCTACATCTTCCATGTCCATGTCCTCTTCCACCTCTTCCACTTTTTAAGGACTCATTTTCCTCTTGGAGTAAACTAAAACTTATTTTACCCTTCCCAACCCTTGCCTTTACTAAACAATCCTACACTATGTCTTCAATAGATTTATCCAATTCACTCTCATGTGATATTAGTGAACCCATAAAATCATCCACCTCAAAACTTATAAATATATATTTTTTCAAGTGCAATAACTATGAAATTCCACTTTGTAGGTAAAAACCTTAATACCTTCTCACAAATTACTTGATCTTATATCTTCCATGGATGTGAAGTAACAAAATTCTACATTAGAACATGAAATTTAGCAATCTTTTCATTGTATTTCATCTGCAAAGTTTCAAATTCTCTTCTTATATTTTGCATTTGGATCAACTTCATCTTGTTGGTACCTTGGTATGATATCTACAATGTGTCCCATACCTCCTTGGCACATGTATTTGAAGCAATTTTTGATAAAATAACTCATCCACAACATTGTAGGTCAAATACCTTACTGATGTATCTTTCTTCTTTTCTTCCCTCTTGTTGGTTTATTCTTGTGTTGTCAATGATTCCAATCTAATGGTTTCACATAGCCATCCTAAATAATATACCAAACCTCTTTATAAACCATTAGTGTATATTTTTATTTATAAATAATCATATCATTCCCCATTAAATAGAGGAATTGTCATGAGATTATTGCCTCCTTCCACCTCTTCCAACTTCTTTCAACCTATGTTCTAATTACCAATTTTTGAAAATAGAGCCTTTAAAATAGAGCATCCAAAATAGAGCACTAAGAAAAACAACAACAATTGACAAATAAATATATCCCAATTGAAAGTTTCTCACAAAATTGGAGAGAAAACAAAACACAATTGATTAAAAGGAATAATTCCCTAAAATTGCTTGCATATTTCTATTATAAAAATTACAATTTATGCAATTTTATTTTCTAAAAATGAACTCCTAAAAAGAGCAGTATGCATGTTCATTGCATGGTTTATTTACTTATATTTATCTTCCTTCTTTATTTATGCTTATCCAAAAACATGCATGCTCATCCTTATCGTTAAGAATTAAAAAAAAACAATTACTCAAAGTTCTTAGAGAATTTTTGGGAGTTGTTGGATCCTAGGTACTATTGGGTAGGTATTGCTCTTAGTTAGGATGATTTCTACTATGTACTAAATATTATTAATCTATGTATGAAAAATACTTTCAGTTGTGCACAATAAATGATAGTGTCTATGGAAGAAATTTGCGTTAGTTCCAACACCCTCCCTTAAATCATATTTCTCAAAAATATGACACCTAAAATTTTCCTCAATCTTTCAAAATCTTCTTTCTTTAAAGCTTTTGTAAATATGTATGCTACTTTTTCCTTAGTTCTACAAAATTTCAATTTAATTTCTTTTTTTGACCAGCTCATTGATGAAGTGAAATATGATATCAATGTATTTGCTTCTTCTATAAAATATTAAATCTTTGGATAATGTTATAGTTAAATTATTATCACAAATATTGATGAAGTGAAATATGATATCAATGTATTTGCTTCTATAAAATAGACCTTTGGATAATATTATAGCTGAATTATTATCACAAATATAGTTGTTGTGTATTCATGTACTTGATTCAATTAAGTTAGAATCCTTGAAAGCCATGCTACTTAACATTCAGCTAAGGTGGAAATAACATACTCTGCTTAAGCAGTTGAAAGTGGAACAATGTGTTTTTTTAGAAGACATCAAAATTGCATCAGATCCAAGATGAAAAATGTATCTAGATGTGATTTTTCTATCATTAATGTTTTCAGCCCAATCCTTGTCCATATACCCAGCAAGTTCAAGTTTATTTAAAATTGCAGACAAGATTCCATGATCTTTACTTCCATTCACATACTTCAGAATTCCTTTTCTTGCTTGCAAGGGAGTATTATTAGATGTATTTATAAATCTTGAAATCAAACTAACTACATTTATTATATCTAGTCTAGTGGCCAACTGATGTATAGGTTGGTTTGCTATTCTTCATTTTATATCTCTTCAAAACATATTTTGCATATTTACTTTGAGAAAATATAGTAAAAAAACTTCAATTCCAAGGAAATATTTTTTCAAGCCTAAATCTATCATTTCAAACTCACTCTTCCTTGCTCTTCTAAATTAATCAAGCAACATATAGTTGCTACTAGTATAAATTATATCATCTATATACAAACATATTATTATAAAAATTCCTTGTTTAATTGTCTTAATATAGAGAGTGAGCTTGCATGAGCACTTGAGAAATTCATTTTTCTGAAATTAAAAGTCAACAGGACTATACCAGGCCATGGATGATTATTCAAGTCCATATAAATATTTTTTCAATTTATACACCTTTACATAATGTCCTTCCCATTCATACCCTAGTGGTTGATCTATGTAGACCTCTTCATCCAACACTTCATTTGAAAAAGAAGACTTAACATCCAATTGATAGACTTTCCAATTTTTTTAAGTTGATAGTAGATTCAGGGGCTATTAGGAACATGACAAAGTAGAATCATCTTCTGCAATGCTACAACAAAACTCATGTAGGATAGCTTTTTGTGATTGGAGACAACTGTTCATTCTAGGTTGGAAGAAATGGAGATATTCGCTATTGGATGTTCATCATTTTATGAGGTACTTCATGTTTCTAATATTAGACCTAACATTTTGTGTATTTATCACATCATTCATACAAATTAAAAAATTAAATTCTAGACTAATAGATGTGTAGTTAAGGATATATATAATGTGTTCAAAATTGTTGCTTCTAGTTATTGTGATGAGAGTAACCACATGTATAAGTTGTATGAATGACCTACCACTTGTGCAGCTCTTTCTAGTAAGAAAAACATTATTGTTATGTTGTCCATGTTAAAACAAATACTTATAAGTGATATCATAGGATGCGGCATCTCGGCTATTGTTCATTGAGATCATGAGTTAGCATCTTAGGATTCAACATATGTTCCTCCAATTGGTGCATGTGAGGGGTGCATTATAGGAAAAAACATAGAGAGATATTTCTAAAAGGGAATGTTAGGAGGGAATCTCTTTCTTTGGATATCATACATAGTAATATTTGTGGAATTATAGGTACACCATCTCTTTTACAAAATAGGTACTTCCTTCTTTTATTTATGATTTTTTTAGATATGTGTGACTATACCCTATCCATACTATGGATGAGAGTTTTAAGAAACATAAAACCTTCAAGGCTATATTGAAAGTTATTTCTATAAGAGAATCAAATATATTACAATAGATGGTGACATTGAATATATTAGTTATGCTTTTCAAGTTTTTTTGGCTTCTTATGGGATTACATATCAAAGGACTATTCATTATGCTCTTGAATAGAAAGGTGTGGCTAAAAGGATAAACAAGGTAATCATGTAGATGGCACAATGTATAATTCATGCCAAGGGACTAGACCATAATTTCTAGGGTAAGGATGTCACTTGTGCATCATACATCATCAATAGGGTTCCTACCAACAAAGTCCAAGGCATGATAGATTTTGAGAGATTAATAGGGGATAAAGCCAAATATATCCAAATATTGTATCTTTGGGTCTTCACTATGGGCTCACATACCCAAGGATCTTGAGGAATAAACAAGGAGTCATAAGTGTATATTTATGTGGTGCTTTTATATATATAAGAGATATTATCGTTAAGATCCTCAAATGCATAAGGTTTTGATAAAGAGGGGTGAATGTTTTATGAGGCTATTCTAGGTGGTCCTTCTACCTCCACCAAAACTTTTGGCCATAGATATTTTAATTATTTATCTCTTATATATTCAATAATTTATTTAGAGATATTGGTTGGCTATATTTCTATTATAAAATCTTCCTCTTCATCTTCCTCAAATATATAAGCAAGGAATAACCACTTGAGGATATGGAGAGTTTCCCTCAATATAAGGGAGTGAAATATTCTATGACTTTTGCACTTGTGGCTAGGATGGACTCAATCAAGATGACTCTCTTCATTACTATCTGAAGAATACAAGCTTATACTGAGAGGGGGGGGTGAACAGTATAAGACCTCTTTTTACTTTTTCCTTTATACTTCAAAACAGTAAAGCAATATACCCAAAGCAATATCAAAGCAATGCACAAAATCATCCACAAAGTGACACCAATTTTAACGTGGTTCACCTAGAAAGCCTGGGCTACGTCCAAAAAACTTTTCTCTAAAAATTATCTCAAAGTTCTTTGGGAAACCTTCCCAATTACAATGTTTATGAGCCTCGGCCCAAAGGAGACACCTTCCCCCAATCTGAATTTATAAGCCTTTGCTCAAAGGAGATACCTTCCCCTCTACTCTGGAAATGATCCCTCAGAAGATCAACTGCCTCTACCTCTTTCCAGCACGTGGAACTCCTTTCCATCGAAGACCTCCTATCCTCAATGCTTAGCCTAAGAGACCTTTGCCTTCTATGATCACGTCCACAGCAGCTCAGCTACCTGTACCAAACACAGTCAGTCGGTCTAGTACAAGTCTTCCTCTGTCTATCAGATTTGTCCAAATCTTTGAACAAATAAATCCTCTACACACAAGCCTTCTCAAAGACTTGCCAAATCTGTCCTCAGGTTCTTCTCAAAGAACCAATGCACCTCTGTACTCAAGTTCTCTGATAGAACTCTCAAAAATTCAGCTCACAAGTCCTCTGGTAGGACCTGTCCAAATCTGCTCACAAGTCCCCATCGAAACCTGCTCACAAGTCCCCATCGGAACCTGTCCAAAACCTCAGCAAGCTCACCAAGAAAAACTTGCTTAGCATGAACCCACAAAGAGAATTGTTAGAGACCCAATGTGATTCATAAACCTCATAGAAGCATAAAGAGAATTTTTAGAGACTCAATATGTTCTATACTTAACTCCCAATCTCAATCTCAAATCTCATAGAAACATAAAGAGAATTGTTAGAGACCCAATATGTTCTATACTTAACTCCCAATCTCAATCTCAATCTCAAAAGAATAAGATAGATGTAGTATGCTTTTCTCAAGAATATGAAACACAACCCAACAATTGCCAACCATGCAATCATATAACAATGATACTTATATTCTTTTCACCAAAAACTAGGGTTTCATCATCTCAATGCAAGTAGCAAGACTTACTAACATAAACCCTAGTGCAAAAAATGCTTCCTCTTCCTCAACCAGAATTATGCATTCACCCAAAAATTCATCAATGACTTTAATGCATAAACAATCTTCAATATCCAGAAAATAAGATTTACACCAAAAATACCTAGTAGACAACCTTTTCACTCCAAACTCAATTTCAGAAAATATACCATAAACAACATACATGGAAGAAGTTGCCCATACCTTTACTTTGATTAAGAAGGAGAAATCAAAATCTATCACAACACTAACTCTCAATTTGCCACCAATTAGAGTTAGCAACTATACAATAATACACAATAATTAAGATCCAAAATAACACCTTATTTCTCCAACTTAGTAAAAACCACTAGAAGTATAATATACATACAAAGTAAAACCTCTTTACACCTTATTACTCCACATAAATATTAAACATCAATAAAACAATGTCAAAGAAAATATGATACCTTAACCTTATACCTCTCGCGCATTCACAGCCACTATCCTTTGCATACCGCGACCAAAAGAAAAATTACCAACGAAGAGAATCGAACTCGGCACCTCTGCCTTCTAGAGCTTTTGCTTAAACGCCACCGTCGTTGGGTCACAAGTGCCCAATGAAGAAATACAACACTGCCCTCTCTTTTATCTTCCTTTGACGCCAAGAATCTGGAAAATGTAAACGTCTTCCACAAGCCACATGCAAATTGGTGAGCGCTGTCCAAAACGTAAGTCACTGAATGCTTGCATTAATCATCTCACAGCACAGTCTAAAAAAAATAGTTTAGGTGCAATTGCCAATCCACTACTGTCAAGAAAAAAAGGTAAGGATGCATCCCAAGCTCAAATCCGAATATGCCAAGCACGGTTTCCAAGACACAGAATAAGCACGATTTCAAAGACGTCAATCGGAGATTTGAAGACATAGAGCAAATGAAAATCATAGATGCCAAGCACAAATCGAAAGATATAGAGTAAACACAAATCGCAGATGTCAAAATTAATCGGAGGTGCTCACTTTAGAAAATCATCCCCACTTATATAGCCATTTTTCCTTAACTGTTTGACGTCGGTGCTCCTCCAACGATGGCAACATATCGACGAAAGAATTCTTTTTTATTCCGTTGCTTAAGGGTTGAAAGACCCTTTAATAATAATTAAAATAATTATTATTATTATTTTATTAATAATAAATTAAACTTGGACCTTTGATAAAGGTTTGAGTTAATTTAATTATTAATAATAAACATGGACCTTTGCATTAAGTTAAGCTTGGTTTTAATAAAAACCCTTAATGAGTCCAAATGGTTTTAAGAAAAACCTTTAACCTTCTCACCATGGTTTTAATAAAAACCCTTTAACATAATGAAGCTTCTCAAGATATTCTTGACATCACACTCTTTTGATATCAACACAAAAATGCCTTTTGACATCAATGACAACTTATCCATTTGAGCAAAGGCAATGTACCCAAAGTACCCAAAATTACCAACAATCTCCCCCTTTGTCATTGATGGCAAACCTTTATTGAAAACACTTCTCAAGAGCCAAAACTGAAACCAACTGTGCTAACAATTGAGAATCTTCCTTTGAAGTTTTGCTCCCCCTGACTTGAATCTTTCCTCTTCACTTTGAAGCTCTCCCCCTTACTCATATCTCTCCCCCTTTGTCATCAATGGCAAAGGGCCACCTTTGGGGCTCGGGACTAAGAATTAGCCTCTTAGCTTAGTCCCTCCCCCACCTCCCGATGAGGTGATTAATTTCGGGGTGGGAGTAAAACTCCCATTAGGCACTGATCATCATCAATGTCTATAACTTCCTTGTCGGGCCTTCTCTTGAACTCTTTGTCCATATTACTATTCCTATCACTATTCTTGTTCTTGTTCTCATCCCTATTTTTATCCATGCCTTGATCCTTGGACCTGATCATGCCATTGTTCCTGTTCCTGTATTATGGAATTTCAGCTCTACACTGTCTAACTGTGTGACCTTCATTGTTGCACTTATAACAAGTAACAATGTTATTTCTTTTAGGCATACCTGTTCTTTGGATCCACCAGTTCTGACCAAACCTGTTCTGACCAAACTTGTTCTGACCAAACCTGTTATGGCTAAACCTATTCTGACCAAACTCGTTCGACCAAACTCGTTCGATCAAACTTGTTCTTGATATTTGCCTTGCAATAAACCGCCTTGTGCCCAAACTGTTGACAAGAGTAGCAATACCCTTGAAAGAAATTACCACCTCTAAAACTGTCATTTACCTTCTTCACTTGAGCCATGCAATGTGAAGCTATGTGACCAAATCTATGACAAGCAAAACATCTGCCTTGAAAATTTCCTTTATTTGACCTCTTAGGTTCTAAAAACTTCTTCTTCTCATTTTGAATTCTATTTTCTGTTTCTGTGCATCTATCATTTAAGGACTCATGATCTGAAATACTTTCCCCATAAGAACTCTCTTCCTTTTGGAGTCTCTTACTAGACTCTCCAACTTGTTCCTTGTGAGGCTTAACAAAACCAAGGCCTATTTTATCTGTTGTCTTTCTTTGACCTTTGATGAGAGACTTAACCTTTTTGGAGCTATCTTGAAACCTGTGAAGCTTATCCTTGTACCCTTTAGTTTCCTCTTTCAAAGAAGCCATTTTTTGTTCTAACTCACTATACTCAAGAACCTTAGACTCTAACTCATCCTTGAGTTCTTGTGTCTTAGCTATAGAGAAGTCAAGAATTTCTATAAGATCATCTCTCTCCATACAACATTCATCCAACTTATCCTTGAGTCTAGCATTCTTCTTTCTTTCCTTTTTCAAAGCACTAAGAGCACTAATAAGTTCACCTTTAAGATCTACTTCACCTTCCTCTATATGTTTGCTTTTAGAATCATCAAAGCCTTTTTCAGATTTCTTATCACTAGAGGTGCTACCCTTTTCAAAAACCATACATGCATATTCCTTATAGTTTTCTGAAGCATCCTCATACATACTAGAAACCAAATAATTATTTGTGCAATCATCCTCAAGGTGACCAAAATTTCCACATCTAAGACATTTCATGATAATGAATCTATGTTTTGGTTCTTCCTCTTTTTCTGATATGAACAACATCTCATTTTCATTATCACTTGAAGAACTTTCACTATCACTACTAAAACACTTACTTGCTTTGTCTAGGTAGAAACTCTTCTTGTGTTTGTGAGAATACCTCTTTCCTTGATTTTTGTGCTCATCTTTGTTTTTCCTATGATGCTTGTGCTTTTCATAATCCTTGCTCTTACAGTCCTATTTATCTTCATCACTTTCATCCTTGGCAATAGTACAATCAGTAGCATAATGACCAAACTTTCCACAATTGAAACATCTTACGTTTTTCATATTTTTGTGCTTTCTAGAGAACTTGCCTTTCTTGCTGTAATATGCCTCTTCATCACTAGAAGACTCATCACTCTCTTGAAGTTGTTTACCCTTGGATTTCTTGGTAGCCTTGAAAGCTGCCTCCTTCTTGACATCAACCTTCACTTGAGTTCTCAACTCAAATGCTTCAAGTATACTATGGAGCTCATCCTTTTTCAACTTATCCAAATATTTAGCTTCCTCAATAGCAGAAATATTTTCACTAAATCTATTAGGAAGAGATCTTAAAATCTTATCACAAACATCATTTTCAACAAACTCAAGACCTAAGTCTTTCATGGAGTTAACAACCTCATCCATACGAAGCATGTAGTCACTAATATTTTCATCATCATTCATCTTGAGTTGTTCAAACATACCTTTGAAGTGTCTCAAATTTGCCTTTCTGACATTTGTATCACCTGTATGAACCACCTTCAATTGATTCCACATTTCACTAGCTGTCTTGCAGTGAATCACTTTGGTGAGATCTGCTTTCTGTAAGCCTTTCAGGATTGCATTCATTGCTTTTGAATTGTTGTGATGTAGAAGTCTTTCTTCTTTAGTATAAGGACCATGTTCAGGAATAGTGTACTCATCTTCAATCACTTCCCAAACCTCATTCCCAAGTGCCATTAGATGAACCTTCATCCTTGCACTCCAAAGACCAAAATCAGACCCATCAAGAATAGGTGTTGCATTGCCACTTGAATGATCCATTGTGTTCTTTACTAGCTTTTCCTTCAAGTTGTTAAACTTTTTGAAGGCACCCACTCTGATACCAATTGAAGAACACAAGCTTATACTGAGAGGGGGGTGAACAGTATAAGACCTCTTTTTACTTTTTCCTTTATACTTCAAAATAGTAAAGCAATATACCCAAAGCAATATCAAAGCAATGCACAAAATCATCCACAAAGTGACACCAATTTTAACGTGGTTCACCCAAAAAGCCTAGGCTACGTCCACAAAACTTTTCTCTAAAAGTTATCTCAAAGTTCTTTGGGAAACCTTCCCAATTACAATGTTTATGAGCCTCGGCCCAAAGGAGACACCTTCCCCCAATATGAATTTATGAGCCTCTGCTCAAAGGAGATACCTTCCCCTCTGCTTTGGAAATGATCCCTCAGAAGATCAACTACCTCTACCTCTTGCCAGCATGTGGAACTCCTTTCCACCGAAGACCTCCTGTCCTCAATGCTTAGCCTAAGAGACCTTTGCCTTCTATGATCACATCCACAGCAGCTCAGTTACCTGTACCAAACACAGTTAGTCGGTCTAGTACAAGTCTTCCTCTGTCTATCAGATCTGTCCAACTATTTGAACAAATCAATCCTCTGCACACAAGCCTTCTCAAAGACTTGCAAAATCTGTCCTCAGGTTCTTCTCAAAGAACCAATGCACCTCTGTCCTCAAGTTCTCTGATAGAACTCTCAAAAAATCAGCTCACAAGTCCTCTGCTAGGACCTGTCCAAATCTTCTCACAAGTCCCCATCGAAACCTGTCCAAAACCTGCTCACAAGTCCCCACCGGAACCTATCCAAAACCTCAGCAAGCTCACCAAGAAAAACTTGCTTAGCATGAACCCACAAAGAGAATTGTTAGAGACCCAATGTGATTCATAAACCTCATAGAAGCATAAAGAGAATTGTTAGAGACTCAATATGTTCTATACTTAACTCCCAATATCAATCTCAAATCTCATAGAAACATAAAGAGAATTGTTAGAGACCCAATATGTTCTATACTTAACTCCCAATCTCAATCTCAACTCAATCTCAATCTCAAAAGAATAAGATAGATGTAGTATGCTTTTCTCAAGAATATGAAACACAACCCAACAATTGCCAACCATGCAATATCTCATATAACAATGATACTTATATTATTTTCACCAACAACTAGGGTTTCATCATCTCAATGCAAGTAGCAAGACTTACTAACATAAACCCTAGTGCAAAACATGCTTCCTCTTCCTCAACCAGAATTATGCATTCACCCAAAAATTCATCAATGACTTTAATGCATAAACAATCTTCAATATCCAGAAAATAAGATTTACACCAAAAATACCTAGTAGACAACCTTTTCACTCCAAACTCAATTTCAGAAAATATACCATAAACAACATACATGGAAGAAGTTGCCCATACCTTTACTTTGATGAAGAAGGAGAACTCAAAATCTGTCACAACACTAACTCTCAATTTGCCACCAATTAGAGTTAGCAACTATACAATAATACACAATAATAAAGATCCAAAATAACACCTTATTTCTCCAACTTAGTAAAAACCA
Organism: Wollemia nobilis; assembly: GCA_028583015.1. Classification (NCBI taxonomy): domain Eukaryota; kingdom Viridiplantae; phylum Streptophyta; class Pinopsida; order Araucariales; family Araucariaceae; genus Wollemia; species Wollemia nobilis. The sequence continues at coordinate 11,052,103 of JAQPPZ010016436.1, read as the reverse complement.
CCGAAGTATAATATACATACAAAGTAAAACCTCTTTACACCTTATTACTCCACATAAATATTAAACATCAATAAAACAATGTCAAAGCAAATATGATACCTTAACCTTATACCTCTCGCACATTCACAACCACTATCCTTTGCACACCGTGACCAAAAGAAAAATTACCAACGAAGAGAATCAAACTCGGCACCTCTGCATTCTAGCGCTTTCGCTTAAATGCCACCGTCGTTGGGTCATAAGTGCCCAATGAAGAAATACAGCGCTGCCCTCTCTTTTATCTTCCTTTGATGCCAAGAATCTGGAAAACGTAAACGTCTTTCATAAGCCACATGCTAACTGGTGAGCGCTGTCCAAAACGTAAGTCACTAAATGCTTGCATTAATCATCTCACAGCATAGTCTGAAAAACGTAGTTCAGGTGCAATTGCCAATCCACTACTGTCAAGCAAAAAAGGTAAGGATGCAGCCCAAGCTCAAATCCGAATATGCCAAGCACGGTTTCCAAGACACAAAATAAGCACGATTTCAAAGATGTCAATCGGAGATTCAAAGACACAGAGCAAATGCAAATCTCAGATGCCAAGCGCAAATCGAAAGATACAGAGCAAATGCAAATCGCAGACGCCAAGCGCAAATCGAAAGATATAGAGTAAACACAAATCGCAGATGTCAAAATTAATCGGAGGTGCTCACTTTAGAAAATCATCCCCACTTATATAGCCATTTTTCCTTAACTGTTTGACGTCGGCGCTCCTCCAACGATGGCAACATATCGGCGAAAGAATTATTTTTTCTTCCGTTGCTTAAGGGTTGAAAGACCCTTTAATAATAATTAAAATAATAATAATTATTATTTTATTAATAATAAATTAAACTTGGACCTTTGATAAAGGTTTGAGTTAATTTAATTATTAATAATAAACATGGACCTTTGCATTAAGTTAAGCTTGGTTTTAATAAAAACCCTTAATGAGTCCAAATAGTTTTAAGAAAAACCTTTAACCTTCTCACCATGGTTTTAATAAAAACCCTTTAACATAATGAAGCTTCTCAAGATATTCTTGACATCACACTCTTTTGATATCAACACAAAAATGCCTTTTGACATCAATGACAACTTATCCATTTGAGCAAAGGCAATGTACCCAAAGTACCCAAAATTGCCAACACTATCTCCTATTGATGGGAGGTTCATAATATGGACATGAAGGGTTTCGTTTTACATTGGGAGATTTAGGACTCTTACATGTAGCAGCCACATAGTTTTGATCTTAAGGGACCAGTTCCATTATTTTATCATTTGAATAGGTCCTTGTATGGACTAAAATAGACTCCTCACACATGGCATTATAATATTTCAAATTTTTTAGATGACAAATGATATATTTAGGATTTTTATTTTATCTTCTAGAGATCCAAATTGATCATATAGACTCACTTGTTACCATCTGTTACCCCAAGTATATTTTAAATCTTTTTTACTGGTTCAAGATGAACATGTGTAAGCTTTATTGGACACCATTTACTATGGTCTAAAATATTTGGCTAATTTCACCACATATTTAGTTTATTTCACCTTGCATTGCTCTCTTGAAGGAGGACTTCTCTATCTCACTCATTCTAGATTAGAGATAACATTTACTAACAACTACTGCTCTAGGTACATGTAGGCACCCCAAGAGAGTCATTAGAAAATAACTAAGAGGATTATAAAATACATAATAGGGACCTATTAGATGGCCAATAACTTTTATAGGCTTTATAGATGTTTATTGAATGGTAACTTAGATGAATGGTAGTTTACAATAGGCTTTATATTATACTTGGGATATGATTTAGTTTTATGGTGTTTCAAAAATCAATCCACCATTTCTTAGAATTACATAGAGGTTAAGTATTATGTTTCCAATGAGGTAACTAAGCATATCAAGTGGATGATAATAATTTTAAATGAAATTGACATTCCTTAAATATTTCCTCTTCCTTTTCAAATGTGACAATTAGATAATTGTCCAACTTTTTTGTAATGTAGTGTTCCATTAATGATCGAAAGACATGGATATATGGATGCACAATGTGATAAGTATTCATACTCATAATTTTTTTTTTTAACATGGTGGAATCGGTAGCTGCCACGAATCCGGATAGGCTATCCAGCTTTTATGGCCACCACAGTATTCTGCGTTGTCCGCCCGAAAGCCACCACACAGATCTTCGTGTAGTCCACCCCTATAACCGCCATGCCATAATAATTTTAAACCTTTTATGCCACTGAAAGCACCAAGAAAGGGACAAATGTTTAGTCCAGTGAGGCCATACTCATCAAATTTTAAATCTAGTATTTATGCATTTATTAGAGCAGTTAATGAACATCTCAATCAAGATCATGCATAAGGTCACATTTGTGCACATACGAGAGCTTATTGAAGTGTAAATGTCCCTTAATGAGGGAAACAAAGTAAGGGTCTATCCCCATGTGCTTGACACAAGGTAACACAAGGTAACCAACTATATGCACATGTATTTGTTATATTTGGCCTTTGGGCCCATGCAAACATTGTAAAAGGTACTTTTGTATAAAAAATGTAACATTTTATTCTTGAGGGCCAATCTCACAACCTTGACCTAAATGCTTAAGGTAGTAGGGTATAAATAACCTTCTTATATATCATTTCATCAATGGTTAGAGTGTATTTTATTTGGTGTCCATAGACACCCCATCATATTTTTTGTTTTTTGTTATGTGTTTATTTTATCAAGCAATACTAGGTATTTTTTGATATAATTCATTTATGGTTTGATATATGCACATGTATTTGTTATATTTGGCCTTTGGGACCATGCAAACATTGTAAAAGGTACTTTTGTGTAAAAAAATGTAATATTTTATTCTTGAGGGCAAATCTCACAACCTTGACCTAAAGGCTTAAGGTAGTAGGGCATAATTAACCTTCTTATATATCATTTCATCATTAGTTAGAGTGTATTTTATTTCCTTTAGTGAAGATTATTTGGTGTCCATAGACACCCCATCATATTTTATGTTTTTTGTTATATATTTATTTTATCAAGCAATACTAGGTATTGTTTGATACAATTCATTTATGAAAGCTACTATGAAATTTGACAGGAGATTCAATCAAGTTAAATTATTCAAGCCACCTTGGCTAATTCTTAAATCTATGTCATATAATTGTGTTTAATTTTATCTGTAACCTTCAAAGGTTGATATATTTTATATTTATAAAATTGACTCAAAAACATCAATGAATCGTTATAAAATACTCATACTATCATCAAAATTAATGTCTATGGATAATTTAACACTAGGAAATATGCCAAATAGAATATATTATATAATTTTTCATAAGCAAGAGCCTTGTAGATACATAAGAAAAATTGGATGAACTAGTGATTAAAGGTACGATAATGCATGAATATATGGTTCATTTATCATATTTTTAGAGTCAAGCATAACCATGTACAATGTAGTTTCGTTTCCCATAGTAGCCTAGAATATAGAGACTTTAAAAATGAATTTGTGGTTTTTGTTTAAGTTAAGATATATATATTTTTAATTTAGACCTAGAATATTTTGATTGGAAATATTATCTATTACAATAACACAATATTTATTTTAGTTATGAACAATTTGACTAAAAAAATATGAGAAATTGTAAATTATAATTGATATAAAAAGAAGAGTTGTAACTATTATTGGAATTATTAATATATGTAACTATGAATGTAATAAAGAGATATTTGTTACCTTGTGTATATAGATATTCAAATAGTTGAAGTTCAATTAGTGTGAGATATAATTCTATGTAATTGTCTATACTTGACATGTTTGTCTCAACTCATATAGTTAGTATGTCAAATTTATACCCATTGGAAAAAAATAGAAGGTAGAGAGATTTTTGAGGATTTAATTACAAGAATAGAAGATAAAATATATGTAACATGCTAATTGACACCTAGATACTAATTTAGATTTCATCTCTCTATTGAATATGGTTTGAGCAATTCCAAGGAATCCCTCCAAAAACATTTGCATGATATTGTCAAGGCAAACAAAATAGTTGTGACAACTAGAGAGAGATCTTAGAGGATAGTTCACTACTAAGGTAAAGATAATGTGAATACAAAAATAATTTGTTGAACAAATAAAATAATATGCCAACATTGTTGCTAATATATAGGTATGCAAAGGTATTATTTTTCTTCAATTTACAAATGTAAGACAATATAAATCTTATAAAAATGTAGTGAAAGCATTTTAAAATTATAATAGAATTATAGGAATGTTTATGTGAGTTTTTAGTTAAATCAGAAAGTTTTTTTTTGACACAATACTTACCATATGTATTGGTGTAATTGACTAATAATATTAGCATTGTTTGAAATACAATTATTTTCAAATGGTGAGTTGTTTATTTTATAAAATTAATTTGAAATATTTTTAATATGCAATTTACCTTTAGGTGTTATTTTTATGGGTTATTTTTCATACATATTGTTTTGGTTGGAATATGTGGTGTTTAAGCTTCTCTTAAGGTCACAACTGAATTTTGTATTATGTTGTATGTATAAGCCCTTTGGGCCCATATAAACCTTGAAAAATAAATTTTATAGTATTTTATTATTATAATGATAATGGTTAGTTACATGACCTTAACCTAATGATAACTTGTATTTAAGTATAAATATCTCATCATACCAACCATTTCATAATTTGGTTAGAGTGAAATTATATTCTTTGATAGTGAGATTATTTATTGTCCAAGGACACCCCCATATACTATGTGCATTGCTTTGTGTGTATTTAATTTTACAATATTCTATAATATGATGATTCCATTCATTTCTAGAAACTATTGTACAATCTAATATCATATTAGATAAGTTATGAATCTTCATTACTTGATTGATTCTTATTGAAAAATTAGTTTCTACGTTGGCTCCTAAGCACAACTATGATTGGAAAAGCTAAGAATATTTTTTGTAAGCTAATGGAAAAACTAGAAGAAATATTTTTTGACAAACCCTAGGTGGACTTGGATCATGAGGATCTTATTGGAATAAATAGATTTGTTTCAACAAAAACTTTTACGAATATGTTCTTTTGTTCCTATTACTGGCACTGAATCCATTTGTTTTTATTTTTTATTTTTGACTAGATGGATGTCATAGATTTAGGATTGATTTGTTTTAGGTTTTTCAATTAATCCATTTGTCATTTGTAATTTTTTCAAAAAATCTATTTCCTTTTCTATTTCAATATTTAATGTGTAATAACAACATAGACAAGAGGAAAATTTGCTTGGATGTCATAAAAGAGAATAAGAAGAGGCTAAACATAGCTTTCATGTTTTTCTTGGAGTCTTCTTCACCGAGGGATTTCTATTGGGGAGTGTCTCTAGTATTTAGGCATCCCCAACCCTTCTTGCCATTTTTGTCTTCAGTATGGGGGTTTTTTGTATATTTTTTGGGTTGTGCTTATGATCATTCTCTTTAGGGGTGTCTTTTTCCTTTTTTGGATCTTATTCTTATGTCATGTTTGAGTGGAAGCATATCATTTTGGGAGACCCCTCATCCTTATCGATTATTTTCTTTGAAATGTGGAACTTATTTCATATGGCAGCCCTGTACACCATATGAAAAGCTAGAAATGATTATATATTTGGTAAGTGTTCTTCCTCTCAATATCTTTGCTTTTTATAAATCTAATATTTATTTTATTTATGTATTTAGATTGTGGTTTAGTCCAATAAGGTGGCTATCATGCTCTCTCATATTTAAGATATTATTGATCATTGGTGGAATTATTTGTGCATAGTTATCCTTGAACCTAGTCTAGGTCAAGGCAACATCATTGCTTTACTCCAAATCACACTCCTACCCTATATCAAGGTATTCCTCCTTGTAAATTTGGCCCTTGTAACTTGACCGCTCCTCTCTCTCCCTTGGCTCCTTGGCTTAACACTTGGTTCAAGTCGAGTGCTCCAGTGTTCATTTCCAATGAGGATTTGTTTGCTCATAGCTAGGAAGATGTTCCTAACACTTATTATTTCGAACATGGATGGGGTTAAGTGCTAAAGTATCTAGATGATAATGTTGTGTGGGATCCAATACTAATGATGGCTAAACCCATGTAATGGATCTTCACCATTGTGGAGATTCCTCTTCTTCTTCTTTTTTGCTCTTGTGGCATGTGCTAAGCCATCATTGTCAGTATGTAATCATTCTATTATGTTAGCTAGTTGATAGTTTCTAAGGTGGTTTTAATTAGTTGTTAGTTGGTTTCTTATGCTATTTTAATGGTGGTGGTTTTTTTGTTGATGGTCTTGGCCACATGGCATGTTTATCCACCTTTTTTTGTTTATAAAAATGTATTCTATTAATCCTTTAATATATATACCTTTTTACATCCAACAAAAAAGTGATGATCATATGAAAGAGTTACATATCCTTCTAACATACATTATAATGGAAGAGAACAATTAACAATTAATATACATTAAATGTAAATTAATTTTTTTGTACAAATTGAATAAGATAATAAATAATCACTAAATAAAATTAAATATATGCATAAAAGTCTCAAAAGTATAAATAATCACAATCAAGTCAATTATCTATAAAATTATCATCTTCTTTAAGAATTTAGTGTTCAACATAATACTTGACACGTGATTGTGATAAAACAGGTAGCTATGATAAAATATGATGTTACAAATATGAATTTCATGTATATTAGAGATAAATAATAATCGAGGGTGCCAAGTAAGATATCAAAATAGTAACTATGGATTATTTTCTAAATTTCCATTTGAAGCAATTGATTTAATTTTTATTACACATTCATAATTTGACATTAAAGTGTTCCTTATTTGTACTAAATATAATGTGTCATAAAGCATAGTTTAGAAAGAGTGTTTTTTCATCTTTATTCCTAAAATAACTCAGTGTGAAAATGTAAAAATGCTCTTCTATTTATCATATTTTTCAAGATTGTATGATATATTTTAGAGCATAAGAATATGATATACTTTACACATAACACCACTCTGTATAATCTTTTAATGATATAGTTAGCTTCATTATCCTAGATATTTTCAAATTCATCATGTAATAACAAAAAATTACTAATATAAAATTGAATTTAGATAAAGGTCCCATATCACATTTATCATAATCGAATATGTAAATATGTTAGGAATTCTAATCTTTTTAAGCATGTTATTTTCATCCTCTAATAGTATTAAAATATTGCTATTATATATAAATGTCTAAAATACATATAATGTACATGTAACTAGAAAGGCTCCTTGTAACATTTATGTCAATTAATAATTAATGTTACTTCATATTTGGAACCTTAGATAATCCTTACCAAGTATTTAGTTATGGATAAACTAGATTTTTCTTTTTAAAAACTAAATTAATAAAACATTCACATCTATTAATATTCCATAAGAAATTCTTTATTTAACTAGTAACATAGAATTGAATAGCTTCTTTGTAAACAATGGGACAAAAAAATTCATATAAATCAATGATATTCCAATTAATTTCTTTAATGACAACCAAAACTCTAAATGGTTAATTTATTCTCTTCTACATGTGTTCTTCTCCAAACAAGCTAATTAAATTAATGTAAGTGTTCCATTTTATCCATAAGTATTTATCCTTCATACTTTGACATTATTATTGCACCTAATGTTTTCTTTATGGAGATTTTAATAGCATCGTAATTTGATTTTATGATAAGAATATTTTTTCTACAAATACACTTCTAACCATAACAACTCATCTACTTTAGATGTTAGTAATTCTCTTCAATCCTTTGTCATCAAAATTTGCATTCCAACTCTAAATTCATTAAAAAATATCAAAAGAATGGGAAAATAGTGTAACCTTCAAATATTGATCTGAGTGTAGAAATGTTCTTAGAAAAAAAGGAATTAATTTTAAAACATATTCATAGTCAAGTATGAAAAAAGTTATAATAAAATTGTAATATTTGCAAAAATATTATAATTTGCCATGAAATTTTTACGTAATTAAGAATGATGAAGAAAGAAAAATAACAAACATTTGCTAACAAAATATTTATGAAATAACAAATAAATATTTTATGCTTCTAAGATAATTATTGTAATCTTATTGTGCAAAAAAACTAAAAAATATATGGGGCCATCCTAAAATAAATTTATATTAATTTATAGTGATCAGTTATTCAATGTTCCACACACTATAGGCCTTCCATAGATTCCATGTTTTTTCCAAGTGACCTAGACATTCAAATATTATATATATATATATATATATATATATATATATATATATATATATATATATATATATATAAAAAGTCACTACATTATGTTTATATTTATTTTTTCCCATTTAAGACTTCTCTAATAATGAGAAGTATGATTTATTTATTTTTTATTTTTTTGAATTTACATGGTGGAATCGGTAGCCACCATGAATTCGAGTAGGTTGTCCAGCTTTTATGTCCGCCACAATATCCTGCGTTGTCCACCCCAAAAGCGACCACATAGTTCTTCGCATAGTTTTTTCTTATAACCACCATGTCACAATCATTTTAAACCTTTTATGTTGTTGAAAGCACCAGGAAAGGAACAAGCATTAGTTCGACGAGGCCCGATATTTGAACCTTGGACATCTACCCCTCTCACGAGGTTTAGTTGAACCAATTGGTCTACACCTCGGACCTAGAAGCAAGGTTATGCATAAGGGGTTAGACTCAAAATGTACTTGTAAAAAATTGTGAATCCTAATAAAAATCAAGGTAAATCATGATGAATCCTTAGAAAATAAAATCAATCATCTTCACACCAAAATTTGGGGTATTTGAAATCCTAAAATGTAAGGTCATCTTTGGGGCACATTTTGACCTATTAAATCACCTTATAAATTCATAAAACACCACCATTAGATCAAGCTAAAAAAGATCTTTCCAACGAGTACAAATATGTTAATGTTTGAATATATATTGTGGTAAATTGACCCTAAGAAAAAATTGGTCCTAAAAATTTTAGGCGAATGAGACGGTGATGGTCCTCGCCAATTTTCAATTTTGGAAATCCTAATATTCGTCTAATTTGTGAATATTGGAAATCCTAATATTCATCCAATTTGCGAGTTTTCTCCATTGTGCATAACCCTACCTAGAAGTATGATTTTAAAAATTATCCAATCAATAATAAATCAATAAAATATAACTTTTTAATACCATTTTGACAATTTTATAAAGAAATTGAAACTTTAGGACACTATTGTGGAATCTAAGAAATTTTTATTTCATGTTAGAATGGAGCACATATAGGCAAAACTAAATAAATAAATAAAGTTTTTTTTTCTAAATACTTTCTTATTCATATGGTAAGAATTTTATAGTCTCTTACTTTAAAATGATATACATCCTTTTAGTGTATTTTTGTAGCTATAGGAATAAACAATGGCACACACTTCTTGTCATCAGATGGAATCCAACTTTCTTTGCGAGTCAAAATGAAATAGCAGATTTCTTTCCGAGTGATCTAGCATCTCACTCGCATTGACCTTTTGCCCAACACATTCAACAGCAAGAGAAAGTAATTTAGATTAATTGACAGATGCATTTTAATGGTTAAAGGTTCATTAGATGAAGATGAATCTCTATCTGTTTTCAGCTTCACGTACAACCTCGTACGTAAACACTCCCAGGACTTTCTTCTTTGTTGGCTGGAAAGACAGTGCCCGTAGAACAACGACGTACATTTTGAAACGTAACGCGTTTTCAAGATTCAAATTTGGTGAACTACAAGCAGAGCTTTGTCGTGATAATAAAACAAAACAAGTATTCTAAAACGTGCGATGACGTAAAAGTCAACACCTGGAGGCCCCTCTATATATTCCCTCCACAGCTCAAATTCTGCAATACTTTCATATACTGGCATCTCTACCTTCAGGAATTATTAATGTGAGTGAGATGCTAGACGACATGACATTTTCACTCGGAAAGAAATCTTCTATTTCATTTTGACTCGCAAACAAAGTTGGATTCCATCTGATGACAAGAAGCGTCGTATGACCGGTAAAGAAAAGCATGGAATACCACATGATTAGGAATCCCCATAAAGACCAAATCAGAAAGCAATTAAAAATCTAAGTCTGACTTATATATCCCCTATTAAAAATATCCAGAATTTAAATTCTGGGTTTCTATAATAAGTTATTAAAAATAAAACATGGAAAAAAAAATTGTATATTATGTAAAGTAAAATAAAGTAACTTTTTTAAAAATATATGTAAAAAATGTTAATAATTTTATTATTTTATAATTATTAATAAAATAATATATTTTTTAAGACTTTTTTAATTAACAATAAATGTATGTGTATGTATATATATATTAAAAGAGTAGTTTATTCCTTAAAAGGGAAATTGTCAATTTAGTATCAATAACTACCTATAAGACAACTCAACTAAGTCACTTAAAAGAAGGAAGAAGGAAAAACTAAATGAAAACTCTTACAAAACAATTTTATCTAACTAATTTACTTAACTTATTCAACTAAAGGAATATGAACTAAAGACAAGTTTGTAAAAAGTATTAGTTGTAACATAAAAGCCTTAGTTTTGTTAATCTTTTTGGAATGAAGCCTCGGAGTAGTAGGAGAGTTCATTGTTGATCTTGGACCAAAAGTTTTTTGACAATCTTGTTTACTAAATACCAATTCACAATATCTTAAGGATTGAGTGAGATGCTACTCAATAGAACAACAAATATTACTAGAAGTCAAGATCTATTTAGATATGGATTGGTTACCTAAGCAAATGTAGTATCATAGGGTAATGTACTCATTGTAAACATTAAGCTTTTTATCTATTTTCTTACAAACCCAACTTTTTGGAGTGATCTGATTCAAATTAAGATATAGATGTGAGTGATCATAAATTGATCTCGAGATTCATTTTCAAATATGAATAAAGTCTAGTTACATGTAAAATCAAGAAGCACCGCATAATTTGTAAGGCTTCTATAGAGTTCAAGTATTGAAGAATACCTTACATAGGATAACATTTTCATTGATCATATTATCTTCTTGGGAAAATTAGCTTCAGTACAAATGGAAAACATGTTAGTTTTGCACTAGAGGTGTAAGCATATTGAGATTTATATTCATAAGGTCTAAGCATATTAAGATTTATATTCATTGGTTTGGGAAAAATACTTCCTAACAAGATTGGTGTGAAATATATTCATACAATAGATCAACTAGTACATATTTTCTCCAACCCATTTTGAGAAGACCTATTTATTTATCATTGCTAAATGATTAATAATCAAAATGTTGTCATGAAGAGATAATATTCCAACAATGACACCTCTTTCTCCCTAATTCAATACTATGAGAGGGATTGATGGTTAGTATTAACTTAAGCCTTATCCTTCTTTAACACTCCATATGGATCATCACTTAAATATCTTTAATAGTATATTGTCAATAATGATGATTCATCATAGTTTAGGCACATCTACAAGAATCATGCCTTGGTTGACATTTTTATAAATACATCACACATCTAGATCTATGTGTCATCTTGTGTTATGTATTCCTTATATCAATTTGTGTTTGTGTTAATAGGGCATGATATTTATCTCTCACTTCCATATTTTATATTTTTAGTTTGTTGTAGTGTTTAGTGAGTTGTTAATTTATAGGTCAAATTATGGGATAATTAATTTGATGAATATTTTTTAATTTATGTCTCTCCCTAAATGATAGTTTTTTTTATTATAGGGCAAAATATTTGATGAATGTTTTATAATTTCAGTATGTTATTGGTGAACATTTATTTTTCATGATTCTAGTATAATATAATTTAACAAGGTTATAAATATCTTAAACCCAAATACATAAAATATCTTCTATTTAGTGTAAAACATAGATTATTCTTGATCAATATTGATCAAGAACCATAATTTGTATTGATACTTCTCATCTCACGTCAGGTTACCATGTACCAAGACGGTGGAAATCCTAGGAGCCTTTGTAGATAGTTTGAACCCTACCAGTTGTGCTGGTAGTTACTAAAAATTGTGATTGTAACCATTGCTTTTATATATCAAATAAATAAATAAATAAATATATATATATATATATATATATATATATATATATATATATATATATATATATATATATATATATATATATATATTTAAATAATTATTTATAGAAAAATATTATTTTAACCTAGTTTATAATATGTGTAGCAAAAGATAAAATTTCTAAATTCTTTGATTAATTACTAAAGCTACAATAATTGACCGATTTAATATTAGGTATTCACTCAATTTTCTTCTCATTAAATTTGAAAAAAATAAATTTATATACCATAAAAAATATTGTAAAGATCAATATTTTTTTACATTACTTTTAACACTACCTTGATGCAACTTGTATCCGATACTTCTCCCACGCCTTATGGAGTAACCCCAAGTGGAATATGGAAATATGTAACTTAGAAAAAAATTGCATTATCCATGGGATTGATTGCAAAGTTTTAATTTTTGACATATGGATTTGAGTGAAACCGAGCTCTTCCGTCTCAAGTAGATTGCATATAATGGTAAACTTTACATCTACAATATTTACCTTGTTGTTAGTATGTATTATGACTACAATGGGAATGGCATACCTTGAGATCAAAAAGTGATTTATAGGTCAAATTATGGGATAACTAATTTAATGAATATTTCATAATTTTTTTTATTAGGTAAATAAGGGGTTTTAAGGATCCCCAAACCTGAGGATTTTGAGAGGGACCCACAGCCCAAGATGAGGATTTTGAAGCGATCCCACAACCATTACAACTAGCTCCAAAAGGGTTACCCAACAACAAGCTCCAAAATAAGAAATACATTTTACACCCCAAAGGGTAACCCATCAAAGAAGAGCAAAGGCTGAAAAAATCAACCACCAAACCTCCTACGTAAAGTACAACAATAAAGTCCTAGAGGATATGAAAAAAACGTCCCAGATGGGAAACAACACCACACCCGTCTAATGGGAGTAAACTAAAACATCCCGCTCAAAATTAAATTTAAAAATTAAGAACCTAGGCAAGTGAGAGGAACATTTCGATGAAGAGTAAACCAGCACAAAAAATCGGGCAACAAACCCCATGAGTTACCAAAATCGAAGCAATTACCACAAAACACTGGCCCTCACAACTCCATAGACAACAAAAGCCCTGTTTTCACCCAGTCATAGTTGAACTAAACCGGAGAGCAAAAATGCTACCGTAGAGCCAAGGCCTGAAAATGTACATGATTTCCAAAAACTGGCTCAAGCACTAGATAATTAAAAGGTAAAACTCTCGCTTAAGCGCCAAAAACCCAAAATATTCCATCAAATGAAAGAAACAAAAATAGAATCAGGATAAAAAAAAATAGAGATCGAGGCCCCTGAAGCCATAGGGACACATATCTTACAAATCATTGGAAACCCAATGGTAGCTCCGCACGCTCAGAAGAGAGAAATAATCATTAAGCACCAAAATCACCGAAGAGAATCAAAGGATAAGCCAACATGCTACTGGTTGAGAAGAAATTAAAGAGTAAACTGGCCCAATATTTAGCATGCCATAAAACCGGGAACAAATCACTCCAACCAGTGAAGGATTTTAGGCTTACACTTACAACGGTTCGAAAGAGAAAGTAAAAAACTATGAGCCACCTAAATCGAAGCAAGAGCTGCAAAACAAGAACAACCACTCTCTCAGGTACAAGAAAAAGGAGATAGCAACATTGCGCACCGCACCTGAGATAGAGAAGGGTAATATCCCAAAAAAATAAGCCTTAGAACCTTGGGATCAAACACACCACCACTACCGAAGCTAGAGAAAGAGATATCTACAGGCCACTGAAGCTAGGAAAACCAAAATTCAAAAACCACCGTAGCATAACAACCCACTTTCACCCCAACTAGTTTGGGTCGATATTTGGCCTTGTCTCCCCAGAACAGCCAAATACAACAAGAAAATTACCAAATCCAAAAAAAATCGGTACTAACCAGCAACGGATCTACTACTGGTAGAGAACCCTAGCAATAGAGCCATCCTAGCACCATCCAACCAGAGCAACCAAACCTACCCAAGAGAACACCATCAAATTTTCGCAGCCAAACACCATAATTTATATCTCTAACTAAATGATATTTTTTTATATATATTATAGGACAAAATATTTGATGAATGTTTTATAATTTCAATATATTCTTGGTGAACATGTATTTTTCATGATTCTAGTATAATGTTTTATTGGAACCAACAATTATATGATTCTAGTATAATTTTATTTAACAAGGTTATAAATTTCTTACGTCCAAATACATAAAATATCTGCTATTTGGTGTAAAACATAAATTGTTCTTGTACAATATGTTAAATTCAAGAAATTATTTACTCATGTGATGTGAGGATTCTACCAGAAAGTAAAATTATAAAATGATTTACATCTTTATACCCATGGATGCCTCCTCAAGATTTTTTTACCAAATGTTATTTGGGGAGAAGTCTCTATAGGATGGCAAGATTGGATAAAATGGAGGAATATTTTTGGGAGGTTAAGCGATTTAGGGTGGATGTGGTGGGTTAAAAGGGGAAAGGAAGGGAAAATGAGGTTTATTTTTACTTTGCATATTTAGAAAGTGGGAGAGCTCATACGAAGGAGGCTAAATATTGATGGCAAATAACAAGGGACTCACACATCGTGCTGACATGGTTTGAGTGATGGTATTGACTTTAGAGAAGGTTTTATGAGTAAGATTGTAAATCGAGATCAAATTTTTTTGTTTAAGGTCATTTTTTTGCGTTTTAAAATTGTTGTGGTAAATTTGCCACTTGCGATAAATTTGTTAGTGGTATTTTTGTCACTTGTGGAGATTTTGCTAAGTGATAAAAATGGCTTACAAATGATGTTGATGAGGTTTAGGTTTGCATTATGATAGGGAATGACGGTGTTAGTGAACCAAGATCAATAACCAAAAATGATGGATAGCATTATGACTAGAGGTCTTAATGATCATGACTATGGAGTGTTGGTGGCTACTAGGTTTGACTATGTTGTATACATACCCAAATTGGAGTTTGACCGTCCACTCTTGATAGCATTGGCAAAGAGGTTGTATCCATTGACCAACACTTTTAGATTACCTATAGGAGAGATGATGATGATGCTTGAGGATGTTTGACATATCTTTCAAGTTCCTATTTGGGGAGTCATAATCCACCCTAGAAAGGATGATAAGATTGTGAAGGATTTTTTGATGGGATAGGAGAGGTTTATAGGGATGGATACAGGTATACATATTAATGATGCATATAAGGGAGGGCACATATATTGGCTAATGGCGTTGTTGTGTTCCATCATGTTTGTGATTTGATGGTGGATACCAACAAGAGGACTATGCTTTGGGGATGGGTGATTATAGCTACCTTACAGGATTGCATGACTATGTATGCATGGGGGCAAGATATTTTGGCTAGACTATAATGGACACTGTATCGAGTGTTATATCAAAGCAGTAAGAGTCTGGTATGCTACACTCTTCCTTAGATGTGGGTTTGGGAGAACATAGCAATTATAAAAATAATGATAGAGGGTAGGATACCTAGGACAGACAAGCCTCTAGTTTATCAATGGACAAGCAATGTCAAGCCTAGTCAATGTACTCTAGCATAGTCTTGGAAGGTTATTGATGATTTGAGGGCCATACAGATTATCTAACATCCATGGATAGGCTGATATAGGTGGGAAGATGATGGTGAAGAGTTGGCTCAAGTGAGGAGGATTCAATGGTTAGATGATAGAGGATGGGCTTATGATTTATATTGATATGATAAAATACTATATCAATTTGGAGGAGTTTAGGGGATATCAAAGTTGAGAGAGATGTGGGTGTAGTGTGTTATGTGTGAAAGATGGTTTGAGCCTAAGAATCTATATTCTTTTATTGAGGTGAATGCAAATGATCCTGAGATATTAGATCTAATTGTGTATGATATTGAAGTGACAGACATATACATGCGATGGTATGACATTTTTTGTCTAGCTAGATTAACATTTATAGAGCCTTTGATGGAGTGATATATGATAGTGGAGGAGATGGCCATATTCTTATGGGTATACAATAATAGTTGGGGAAGTAATGGAAGGATAGAATGGCTATGAGGTAGACAACCAAGGGAGGAGGGTAGGACGAGAGCAAGGTTGGGTTGTCCCATTGGATGTCCCTCCATTGGCTATGGTTCATATAGTTCCAAAGGTGTTTAGTGGAGCTAGTGAAGCCTACATGAGAGGAAGATAAAACTACAGCTAAAGAGAAGGTAGCTCGATTGACACAAGAGTGAGTGGCTTGTAGTGAGGCCTTAACCAAGATGCAAGTCGCTTTAGAGTGCATCACCCGATATATAGACAAGTTTATTTAGAGGGTAAGCCAAGGGATAGATGTAGGCAC
The DNA here is from genome assembly GCA_028583015.1 of Wollemia nobilis. Lineage (NCBI taxonomy): Eukaryota > Viridiplantae > Streptophyta > Pinopsida > Araucariales > Araucariaceae > Wollemia > Wollemia nobilis. The sequence goes on along the minus strand of JAQPPZ010016436.1, from coordinate 11,035,560 downwards.
GATGATTGTGGTGTTCGATCATTGGAGTGATAATTGGAGTGGATAGAAGGGAGATGGATAGGTTGTAGGCTAATTTGGTAGGGTAAGGAAGGAGCTACGAGTGTCTAAGGCAAATGTAGGTAGGAAGAAGACTTAAGATGTATATTTTCAGTAACTTTACTTCTTCATCGTTCCTCTAGGGCAATGACAACTATCACCATCATAGACACGGTCAAGGACTCCATGTGTGAGTCATTATTCATAGAGGTTAGTTGGTTTCAAGTCTCCACCTCCTCCATAAACACCTAGCGAAGGGGATACATGATCTAGTTGTTAGGCTTTCAAGAGTGAGTGTACCAATTTTTATCATGTGGTACATCCTCTCTTTTGACATAAGGGCTATGTGTATCATTTTTCTCATTGTGATACACCTATCTTATAGGTATGCATAATTTCAAGGTATTATATGTAGCTATGATATATTATGCTATATGTTGACCTTTTGATGATGATTGTCTTGTGATCTTATTGATTTGATGTGATAATTGTTTATTATATAACAGGTATTTAGAGAGACATGTGTATCACTTTAGCGATGGCCTAAGGGGCCATATAATGGATAAACACTAAAAGATAATAATTCCTTTGCTAAGTGGTGGCATAAGAGTCTGATAATAGAAGAGCACTCAAACATATTTGTTTGTATGAGTGGCAGTCTCTATACTTGATAGAAGATAAACAATAATTGTGATCCTATTTCAAGTGTTATCCTCTGAGCTTGGAAAACACTTGTGATATTCCATTCTTGAGTACTGGCCTAAAATCCATGATAATGTACAAGCATTAGAAAAAATAGAATTAGAATATCACCATGCTTAGATGGTGTTCGAGGATTCTTGTTAGTAAAGTTAGTTATTAGTGATAGTTAGTAATACATGCTTTGAGAAACATACTTGAAGGATCTTATGCACACTTTGAGAGGACCCGCAGGATTTTATGCATACTTTGAGAGGCATACCTAAAGGATTTTATGCATGCTTTGAGAGGCATACCTAAAGGATTTTATGCATGCTTTGAGAGGCACACCAAACAATCCCCACAACTTTTTAATTTAATTTTAATCCAATCTTTTTTTTTCTTGTTTTAAAATAAAACCTCAACATGGTTCAAAGTTTTACAACACAAATATTTACCTATAGTTTCTTAGGCTATTATAAAATCACGAAAACCCTTAGAATACTAGTAATTTTCCTTTTCTTTCAATCTTTCTCCTTTATTCTTGAGAGTATACACAAAAACATTTTCACAATCAACTGCATCTTGACATCACCATTTTTTCTCAGATCTAGGTTAAGTTGCCAAAGGAACTCCATAATACCATGTGCATCTCTCCTCCTCTACACCATCTTATGTTGTTTTAGTTGTATCCTTTTAGATCCCAAAAGCTAGGGCTGTGACAATGGTGGTATGCTAAACTCAAACCCTAGCTCAAGCTCTACATATATTCTCCTCTGCACTTCATCCTCTATACTTCTATTGTGTTAAAAATTCCTCTTATTGTTTTTCCATAACTCAAACCCTAGATCATGCTCTACAACTCTCCTCTACACTTCGCCCTCTACACTAAAACTTTGGAAACCAAGGCTATGACAATGATGGCATGCCAAACTCAACCCTAGATCATGTTTTATGTCTCTCTATTCTTTTTCCTTCATACTTTTGCTATGTTTTTTTTTTGAGTAATACTTCTTATACACATCCACCATGAGGATTGAACCCGGGTCGCATCATCGATAATAAAAGTGACATACTTTTGCTATGTTAAAAATTCCTCTTATTATTTTTCCATACCCTAGCTCAAGCTCCACAACACTCCTCTACACTTTGACTATGACTATGGTTATAGCTACTCATAACCGGTGTCCCACTTGGGATAATCTTCAAAAGCGTGGTTTTGTTGGCCCCTCTTTATGTTATAACTGTGGGAAGGATGAGGAGTCTATTGGGCATTTACTTCTCCAATGCGACTTTGCTCGTCAACTCTGGCATTATTGGTGGGGAGTGTGGAATCAACCTTGTTCGCATGCTTCATATGTAGTTGATTTTTGGAGGAGTATGGGGCGGCCTCTTGCAACAACTTTCTTTTTACAAGTTGGGTGGAGCATTGGTCCTTCATGCATTTTTTGGCAGATTTGGCTTGAACGGAATTGTCGGATTTTACAAGGGAAGGAATTAACTGCTTCTCAGGTTTGGCAAAGGATTTTGCAAATGATCTAGGAAATTGTGTTTGCAAAATGTCAGATTATTTCTCCCGTGGACCAAGTGGAATGTCAGATCATGGAAAGATTAGGTTTGTTGGTTAATGGTCCTGGTCCTAATGTCTCTTGTAGATGGAGGGGTCAGAGTAATCGGGTGCGGAGGGCTGGTAAATGGAATCCGCCTCCTCCGGGAGTGCTAAAGATTAATACGGATGGATCTTCTTGGGGTAATCCGGGTAATGCTAGTATTGGTGGTGTGGGGCGAGACAGTAGTGGTACTGTCCGATTTTTTTTCTCTTGCTTTAAGGGATATCATTTTAATAACTTCATGGAAGCCCTTGCAATTTTATATGTTTTGGAGCAAGGGTATGCTTTGGATTGGTGTCGGATTGTTTGTGAATCTGATTATCAGATTGTTATAAATTTGTTGAATTCTAGGGATGGTAGTTGGCGGTTGAGTTGGATTGCTCAATAAATTCTCAATATCTCTGCTCACTTGGAGTTCATTTCTTTTGTGCATATTTCCTGAGAGTGGAATAGAGTAGCGAATTTGTTAGCTAAATGGGCTTCTGAATTTCAGGATGGTTAGGATGTTCAAAATTGATCTCAACTTTCTTCTTATTGCTCTCAATCTCTCTCTTCTCTATTGAAAGCTAATATGTCTGAATAGCTTCTTCTTTTTCTTAATATCGTGAATGTTTTACGGAGTTAATAAAGTTTTACCCTCTATTTCAAAAAAAAAAAAAAAAAACTAAATCATCGAGATTCTCCCAGGCCGTATTTCTTTGTTGGAAAGAGAGTACATGCTGAACTACCAACAACCCAATATATTTTTCACATTTAAAACGTAACGCGTTTTCGAGTTTCAAATTTTGTGGACTCTCTATATACATTTCTCGCGATAAAATTGCCACATACAACAAAATCAATTTTCTAACATGTGCGATGAGACATTAAATTCAACAGGGAAGGGCTCGACGTTGCCCATAATATATTCACTGGGAAGACTTCATTATTCTGCAATATCCTTTTGCTTTCTTTGCAATTTACTTTCTTCAACTCCTCTCCAAACCGCTAGGGCAGCTTTCAGGAATAACAATTATAGTGGTTTTGTGTCAGGGGCAGGCGATAGGCTACATTAACAATTACGAGAAGCTCATATCTTAAGCCTGGTGATTGCTAACGGAGATGGGACAGACAAAAAGAAAGTTCAGTCAGATCTTATATCCATGTGCAGCTTGCAAGACATTACGAAAAAAATGTGGAGAAACATGTTTGCTTGCTCCCTATTTTCCACCTCACAACCCTCGGAAGTTTTTAATACCTCAGAAAATATTTGGAACCAGCAATATGCTCAAAATCCTTCGAGTAAGTTATCATATTTCCTTTTCATAAAACTTAGCTGGAGAAAAACGAATCTTAATCTAATGCTATAAAGTAAGCACAATTCAACCTCAATGAATTGGCCTAATAGTTGTTGTTCTTCGTTTGGGTGTTTCAGGAATTAAAGGCTGAGAAGAGAGAAGATGCAGTAAACAGCATGGTATATGAAGCGACTGCTAGATTGCGTGATCCCGTCTATGGTTGCACAGGCGTCGTCTGGCAATTGCAGAAGAAAGTTTCAGAATTGCAATCGCAACTGGAAACCACACAAGCAAGGCTTGGTGAGCTTCTAAAAGCACAAGCCAAACTCACGTCTACCATGACTGGTTTTTATTGTAACGTAAAAGAAGAAAATTCATTATTCACCAGCCACATGATACTACAAGAAACGGATACGGATAAGGATGTTTTAACGGCTTTAGAAGATCTTGTCGATCCTTTCTCTTTATGGGAGCCATTGTGGACTTAATCTGCCCACCTTGAAGATATGTTTGTCGGATTTGAAGATAAAAACAACAAACAAACAGTCCAAATTTTCTGTCGGTTGTAACCAGAATACACAGGAAAACATACTTTTGTATTAAATTTTTCAGACATCTCTAGCATTACAATTTTTTATATTTTTTTACGTATCTCATTGTTTTTGCTGCAACCAGAATGCACATGAAAATATATATTTTGTTACATTTTTCAGACAGTATTAGCTCTTCCTCCTTGACGTATCTCACTGCTTTTAAAAAAAACAAAGGGTTTTAAAACAGGGCACTTCAAAACAGGGGATGCAGAATAGTCCAAATTATCAGATACAACCAGAATGCACAGGAAAATATATTTTTGTATTACATTTTCTAGGCAGCTCCAGCATTACAATTTCTTTTTAGCTTTGTTCCTCCTTGACATATCTCACTTTTTTTTAAAAGCAAGGGGTTTCAAAACAAAGAATTTTAAAACATGGTAATCCAAAACTACTTTTCAATTTGTCAGGCCTTACAAAAAAATTCAATTTAGTCCTGTTGAAAACAGGGCTTGCAAAACAGAGCACCAAGAAAAAACAGCAACAATTGGCAGAAAAATGTACCCCAATGCAAAGCTGCTTGCAAAATTATTGAGTTAAAAGAAAACAATTGTACAAACAAAACAAAAAAACCCTAAAATTGCTTGCATATTTCTATCATAAAACTTACAATTTATTCAATTTTGTTTTCTAAAAATGAACTCTTGAAAACAGTAGTATGTTGTTCATTGCATGCTTTATTTACTTCTATTTATCTCCCTACTTTATTTATGTTTATCCAAAAACATGCATGCTTATCCTTATTCATAAGCATTACAGAAAACAATTACTCAATATTCTTCCCCTTAATGTTGAAGGGAATAACACCCAATTTTGTTTGGAGCCTCTCAAAGATTTCTTTTGGCAACATCTTGGTAAACACATATGCAAGTTGGGCAAAACTTCATTGTTACATTGTTAGCGTATCTATTTATTTCATTATTTTATTGTTAGGGTATTTTTAGCTATTTGTTAGCATCTTTTATTTTGGGCTCGGTATTGTACAAAACATTGTTAGCGTATCTATTTATTTATTATTTTATTGTTAGGATATTGTTAGCTATTTGTTAGCATCTTTTATTTTGGGCTCGGTATTGTACAAAACATTGTTAGCGTATCTATTTATTTCATTATTAGGGTATTGTTAGCATCTTTTATTTTGGGCTCGGTATTGTTTGTACGATCCGCTTCTCAAGGGCTAAGTTGAGCTTAATGTAACCTATATTAGTTTTTTTGCATATAAATGAAATGCTATTGGTTCTCCTACATTAAATGCTATTGGTTCTCCTACATTGTATCAGAGCTCCCATTGGGTCTTTGCTCATTTTTTTCATTTCGTAGCTAGACCTACTACTGGGTGTGACCAAGGTACGATCTTCAAGGTCGACTTTGGACGACTCTTGATCCGTAGAGCAGCTATTGACAGCGACAGCACACCGGACGACATCCACGATTTTCAAGGTCGACTTTGGACGACTCTTGAGTCGTAGAGCAGCTATTGACAGCAACAGCACACCGGACGACATCCACGTAGGAGGGACCTCACGTAAAACTGTAGGTGTCAATGCTAAGCAACAACAATTGGCGAGCCAAGTGGTGAGATCAACGACTGAGGACAATCAATGACGTGGCGAAGGGGCTTGACCACCTACAGGTGATCAACAATCATAGTGGGCGGATTCGATTTTAAACTGTCACACTTCCCATGCCATCCCGAATGTGGGATAAACGCGATGTTGAAAATTGTTGTGTTTCACCTGCGTAGAGGTCGTCGTCGTTTCAGATCATTTTCATACGCACATCTATTTGAGACCTTCACATTGTTTTCAACGTGGTTTACCGTGCATGCCAGATCCTACGAACCTCATCGCGATAGATCCATGACCAACATTGGCGGGCTTGAGAGATCTACCACCGGCGAACCTGACATAGTTGTATGATTGCTAGAGATGACAATCTGCAAGCTTGTGTCCTGTTAAAACGCAACTCCAAACAAGATCACTGGATCCGATCATCGAAGTTGAATAGGGCTCCCCGAAGCAGATCGTGGAGCAGAAACTCCAATCCCCATTGATTTTGCTCTACCAATATTTTGATATGTGTTGTAGATCGCCTGCAGTTGAACATACATCTACCATCATTATTTTTTTTTTTTAAATTTGATTTATCGTGCTCAAACGTGTATCTGGTGCTCGCTCATTGAGCAGATTGGCGGAGTTTACTACTCCAAATAAATTCTGATTTTTAGACTGCGTCGACAGTGGATATGAGTTCGTTTTGGATATTTCCTTGGCTCGTTTTGGCCTGTGGGTTCTGCCTTCTGCAAGCCAGAAGCAGTGCAACATTTACCGTGTCTGCAACAGTTTGGAAATCTCACCAAAACATCGGCATCCTGCCAGGTTAGCTGCAGAATGAGATCAAAAAAATTTCAAACAATTTTCACGTTTGGTTGCAGTGCCACCGCCAGGGAGAAGCGCTATCGTGGGAGGTAGAAACGTCGCTGCAACCGCACTGTCTGGAGAGAAGTGTGGCCCATGGAGAGGAGCGGTGCTAGCCGACGCTTGCGGGCTCGAGCGCAGATAAGGGGGGATTTTCCCTTAGATTACCACTGGCAGTGGTAGCCAGGGTGGTCACATCGCTTATTTTTGGATCTTGTCGATCGAAGGTCGGGGGATCAAACCCCTTCCCCTCCCTGAATCGTGAGGTAATAATTTTTTTTGTTGTTTTTATTAAGCAATCATTTTTTTTAATGATTTTCTTTTTTTATTAATTAAATATCTTTTTCTTAATTTTTTTTAAAGAAATTGTTATATTTAATTAGTCTAAATGGTTATTCATTAAAAATATTTTTTTTTGCTTTCAAAGGACAACATTAAAACATATTTTTTTCACACTCCACATAATTTCATCCAAGTTTCTTTTGCAAACTTAAGTGGGGGATTTTTTCATGTCCATTTATTGCAAAATTATTCAAACAAGATGAACAGGGGGAATAGAGAGTGATTTCTTCATTCATGAAAAGCAATTTGGCATTGTGATTAGGTGCACTTTCGACAGCAACCGACACCTAAAATTTTATTTTTTGTGGGTACTTTTTTGTTAGTTGCTTTAAAATTTCATTTGCACTACATCATTAAGTAAAATCAAGCACATTTAAGTCTCTAAAAATTGAACCCATTTGTGCAATTTATTTTTACCGTAGTGTTCGGTATTTACAATACCTCTGGCCCACACTTACAGGTAATGTTGCCGTGCTTTGGGCTACTGTATCTATCACCTAACATAGCTGCAACAATGATGTCTAAGCTTGTTCTCTATCAATTGTCGAGGAGATATAAGTTTACCATTTTGTTATTTTTTCACTTCATTCGCTACCCTAATCGTTATTGTTGTTAGACGTAAATATTGATGAAGTTATGTCCCATGAATGAGAAAATACCTTCTATGGTGGGTGTCATAAACAAAACGATTCCTTTTCAGTACCGCCTATGTACCACTTATCGTTATGCTCTCATGTACTTATAGTCTCCCTCACGTAAGGACGTGTATATCGAGAGGTTCGGTATAAAGGCCTGGCAAAGATATAAAGAAAGGGGGACCATTTGGTGTTATAAGGAACCCTCATTATGGCCGCTATCCATAAGTACCTGATAGATTCTTAGTTACTGAAAGGTTCCAATTACACACCATGGAAAACAAAGATGAAGGTTATTCTACAAATGGAAGAATTGTGGGATGTTGTTTCTGGCACAAAAACAAGACCTTCACCATCAGCAAACACAACTCAACCTACACGACCAATTGCAAATTAGACTGCATTTGACAAGAAAGACAGTAAGGCAAGAGTGCTCATCTTGCTTGTTGTTTCAAATGAAGTTCAACCTCACATAGCTGACACAAAACATGGTAAAGAGGCATGGGATGCCCTTACAACCATCTATAAGGGTAAGAATGAGTCCACCATTCTTCACCTTCAATCTCAACTTCATAGTTTGAGTATGAAGCATGGCGAGACAGTTGAACTATTTTTTTGCAATGTGGTTGAGTTGAATTCAAAGTTGAATTCTCTGGGAGAGACTATAGACGATAAGATCCTTACTTCAGTAGTTATGAGAGCTTTATCTGATTCATACAGAATGTTGATAACTTCTCTTCAAGTGTCACAAAGAAAATTTATCTTTGTTGAGTTGGTCAATATGTTGCATATTGATCTAAGATATCATTTCATCATTTGATCCAAAATATGCACATATGCAATGGACTAAAAAATCCTCAAATATCCTACACTATGCTTCCATCCTCACCAAGAGGCTTTAGGTGTGTAATTCAATACTACACGAGTTGGGCTTCAGTTCAATATATAGTTGTGGCAACTACTTCTCCCCAAAATTCATTTCCCATATGCTTGGCTTGCAACATAGACCTTGTCATTTCTACTATAGTATGCTTTTTTTGTTTAGCCACACTATTTTGTTATGATGTGAAAGTAGTTGTTAATTATCTTTTAATTCATTTTTCTTCACAATATGCCATAAATTCTTTTGAGGTAAATTCACCTCCTTTGTCAATCCTTAAAATTTTAATACAATGTTCACTTTCTTTTTCAACCATTTTTTTAAACTTCACAAAACATCTAAATGCTTCACTCTTCTTCAAAAGTATCCAAATATTTCTTATATAATCATCTATGAACGCGAGGAAATAAAAATGGTTATCGAGGCTTGGTGTTTGCATGTGATTGCATATATCTGTGTCATGATCCTACTTTTTGCAAACCTTTTATTTTGATGGATTTATGCTTTGTTATATTGCTTATGGATAGAATGACTGGTTGTATCAATTATATTATGTAAATTACTTATTTTATATGTAAAATATGTGATGTGGATCCTTTGTAGAATGTAGAATAATTCCATGTTTAGATCTAAAAGATATGCATTTGATGTAAGAATATGATGTTGCTAATGAAAAGTGTATTTTTACAGGAACATGTTTCTTTACGGTGGCAAAAAGAGTAGTCATTGAGAAAAGAATACCTTGGGGAAATAATGTGATGGGTAAATTATTAGAAATTATGGGGAGGAAACACAAAAGAATGCCCCTTTGCATGAAGATGCATATCATGAAATTGCTTAGTTGCATTTGTGTTTTGTAGTTTTCTTATAATGAAATATTATAAAGAGTTGGTTGATATTATTATTATCATAGTGGATAATAAGGAAAGAACAACAAAGATCAAAGCTTAGTTTTTATATATGATTTCTCTTTTATGGTTTCGGCATGTGCTTTACTTGTGATTGTTTTAGAACTCATAGCATTTATTGTAAGAACATGGACTAGTTATGGTGTGTTCATTGGATTCCATATGTGCAACAAAGTGGGTTGTTAAGGGATGTTGTAAGTTAATGCACAGATGTTGGAGACTGGAGTGGGTACATCGAAAGAAAGGAGAGAAAAGAAAAGATACGAAAAAAAGAAAACATAGAGAAAAAATGATATTGACTAGTTTTGCAGAGAGGCTTGGAAAAAATATGGAGTTCGACGTAGCAAAGATGTGAAGGCGAAGAGCATTTGGTCTTAATAAGTAATGAAACTGTTTGCTTATGTTGGATGAAAGCTTCAAAAGAATTTATGCTTAGAATAATGAGCTTGTGTGTGTTCAACAATGTTTGGGGTATATCGTTGGTAATCTATCATTTGAAAGAGATGACTATATTATATACCTGGTATGTTGGAAGAGATCACATCTTGTAGTTTCTCCTTTTATAGAAATTTATGTGTTTATAACTTAGCGTTGCCTTACGAACGTATCTAGTGAATCCATGTTGTATGTTCATCCGGTTTAATCTCTAGTAGCGGTTTTGATATCATTGTGGGTGTTGATGTCCATGTTATGGTTGTTGGGAGAAGGAGCTAATGTTGATGTGTGAGTTTTGGTTCAGTAGAGGTTTTAAGTGTATCTTTATTATGTTCATGTTCTGCCATTATCGTGAATGATTTGGTAACTAAGTAGAGAACAAAGACACTTGGTATATGCGTAGATGTTTGAAAGAGAACAATTGCCTTCTGATGCTTTGATTTTATCTAAAATTATATATGTTGAAATGTGTATATTGAATGCTTGCTTAATCAATGTTGTTGATAGAATAGAAGGAACAAATTATTTGAAGCTTGTTCATTGGTTTTTGAATGATTATTTTTATTATGATTGGCTCTATGCTGGTTGAGAATCTAGGAATGAGATGAATCTTAAAGGCTAGATTGATTGTGAATTCCTAGAAAATGGCAATTTCTTAGACATTGAAAAGATGGACATTTTCCTTTTGTTGTATTTGTTTTTATATGAAATTCTATTTTTTACAGAGATGTGTTTAATGAGTGCATTGTTTTATCATTACTACTATTAAACTATAGAGATATGTTCATTATTTTTGAATTATTATTTAAGAGTCTCGGAAAGGATGTTAGAATTTGAGATTCATTTGAATGCATAATGGGCATTCTGGGAAGTGAAATGGAGACATCTCTAATCCCCGTTATAAGGTAAGTCTTTTCTCAGTGGATGCCATTGTTTTGCTACTGAAGAGTTCTATGGACCTTATTATGGTTAGAGTTTCCTATGCAACTAGAATCTGTGCCAAAAGCTCTAAGTAATAATGCAAGTTGAAACATTTTCAGTCGTAAGAGTGAGCTTTACGAGATGAAGTTGGTGCTCAGCATTCGCCAGCTGTAAAACGAACTGGACTATTCAAAGACGGATGGTATTTGATCTCTGACTGCCTTAATGCAATGTTTGTGTAGAGAGTAAACATCTCCAGAATTATATCATTGTAAATACACCTCTAGGGTTTGTCTAGTGATGCACTACCAATGTTTTAAATTTGAAAACCTATATATAGTTCGGATAACTGTCGAAAGATTTAGAATATTAAAGAAAAGCATGCTAGTTAAGTTTAACTTAGCCTCGGTGTAAAAATATGCTTATGTTATGTTGGCAATGCTATGATAACTCAGAGATAGACTTTTGAGCAATAGTGGTATTTAATGGAGCTTACCTAGAATCACCTGAAACCAAGTTTAACGAAGTTTAAATAGATTAATTTTTTGAAGCTTGAGTTACGGGATTGCATCGATATTAAGATTTAATGAAATATTACGTACCCTGTATTTGATTAAAAACACCTGGGTATCTAGCACCTTTGGATAGCGTCTATAATCAATGGATATCCATGGCTCACCAATTAGAGATATAATGTGGATAAACTAGTTATTAGCTAGGATGAGTAATAAAGAGGAATTCATGTAACTAATAACACTTTTTGGAAATAGTTGGGAATATAATCTAGAGGGAGCCCAATTATGTTTTAGATGATGGGTAGAGAATCCTCTTGGAAAAGAAGTTGGTCAATTATTATGGATGATGCTTAGTACTCCTACACTAATGGAACTAGGTAGGGAGTAGGGATTAGCATATCCATGAAACTCTTTCACTAAAAGGCTTGTGGAAGAGAATGGAAAGCTATGTCTATGGAACTCTTATGCTAAAATAATTACATGAAGAGAGGAGACTAGTGTCCTAGAACTCTTGAACTAAAAGAATTGTTCAAGGGTAAATACTAAGGCTTTTCATTTCATAGGATAACCAACTATGTTGTTAGGAATTAGTTGGAGTGAAAGTGTATTGCACTAATGCTTCTTACAAATGGACATGTGAAGAAGTAGGGATGGTTGCATTATTAGGCTTAGTCGTAACTCGTAGATGAGTGTCATGACTTATTCAAATCTAGCAAGGGGATACTAGAGACTAAGTCTATCTTCTTTGGAAAAGGAGCTTAGTCAACCTTTATAAACATATTTACATATATATAATAAGGGTTGAATTGGAGAAAAATTTGGGGTTGGTACTTTGGGGTCCCTTACATTTGGTATCAAAGCATGGTTCATAGAGGTATTGGATCACTGCACAAGAATTAGTTTAGTGTAAAATAGAAAACATACTAGGCATTAGTAATTTAAAAAAAAAAATCAAATAGAAGAAAAATTATCCAAAATGACTAAGATGCATTGGGTAAACAATTATTAGTAGGAAGGGCAATTTGAAGGGCCAAATTCTAATGAATTCCTACTATCTCTTCTGTGAGTTGTCAGGGACAATGGCACCAAAAATAATAAGAGGATGTGCTACCCCAAAAATAAGGCAAACACGTGGAACCAATCCAAAGAATAGAACACCTGAAGATGGTTCAGAAAATCCTAATGAGGGAGAGAATATTGTTAAAATAACGGCTCTACTTTGTGAGCAGGTGGAAGCTCAAAAATAGTTGTTGGATATTGTGCTAAGTCGGGAAACACAATTTGGTAACCTAAGAAGGGAACATGGAAATGAACCTCTTACATAGGTATAGTTGGCAAGAGTTAGACTGGAAGTTGAGCTAGGCAAGGAGATGAAATATTTGAAATCTTCCAATTTTAATGGAGAAGAATACGGGGATAAGACCGAGTGTTGGTTTAAGGAGATAGAGATATATTTTAATATGAAGAACTTCTCCTCAGGCACTCTAACATTGTATGCTACATTAAATTTGCAAGGATATGGTTTAGCTTGGTGGGAAACCCTTTGTGAAGAGCAAAATCTAGCCACTGTAGTTGATTTAAAATGGGAAAAATTTGTAAAGGCTTTCAAAGAAATATTTCTCACGAAATATTTTTATTCCCATAAATTTGATGAATTCACTAAACTTCATCAGGGAATTATAATAGTGGAGAAATATTATCAAAAATTTGTAAAGTTGGTGAAGTATGTGCCCGCTTACACTGAGAAAATAAAGGTCCACAAGTTCATACTTGGAGTAGATCCTATAATAGGACAAGAAGTGGAAATGAGAGAACCTAAGACATTGCAAAAGACCTATGAGTTAGCAAGGAAAGCTAAAGCATATCTCAAATATTACTTTGATTATGAGGGGTTAGATGATCCAGGCAAAGATGCACTAAGAAAAAGAAATAGTGCAGGTTTCATGAAGTGGAAGTGTGAGCAATCAAGTAAAAGCATTATAGGATAGGATGAGAAAGAAGAAAGGAAACAAGGAAAATTTGAACGGAAGTTCTAAGAAAGGAATCGTAAATGCTATAATTAGGGCAACCATGGCAATAGATCACCACAAAGACAAACAAACTTATCGAAATAAGAAAGAGCAACAAGGGAGTTAAGGCAAAAAGAACATCCAAGACCGAAATATGGGTGTTACATTTATAAAGGATCACATTATGTCAACAATTATCCTTATAAAATAAAGTATGGGTTCTAAAGGAAAGGAACCAATGTATAAGGATATTGCACCTATGAAACCAATACATCAGATTAATGCAGTGAAACCAAAATCTGGATGGTCAGGCTACACCACTAGTGATAAGAGGTAAGATCTTTGGTAGAAGTGTTAAAATATTATTTGATAGTGGAGCTACAGACAACTTTATTTCCACAAGTTTAGTTAGAGACATAACAGAAAGGTCAAAAATCTTGGAACATGGGTTGAAAGTTGAGTATGGTTTAGGATAAACCTACTCTATGAACCAATGTTATCCTATGGCAAAAATTGCCTTACCTAGTGGAATGACCTTAGGATGTTTATATGTTGCACCATTGCATTCCTTTGACATAGTATTGGGAATGGATTGGCTACAAGAGCATAAAGCAGTGATTAATTTTTAGGATCGATGGGTTGAATACTTAGATGATGATGGACTTGTTTGTAGAGTGAATAGCTTACAAGGACCTTTCCAACCTCAAATCATTTTGGTTATGCAACTCAATAGATCCATCAGAAAAATAGGAATGCTCTTTATTATTAAACTAAATGAGATACAAGAAGAGAATAAGGCATAGGTGTTTGGGAAACACCATGTTTTACAACAATTTAGGGATATATTTTTGGAAGACTTACCTGAATTACCACTTAAAAGGAAATTCAACTCTTCTATTGAACTTGAACCTGGAACAAAGCCTATCCATAGGGTTCCTTATAGGATGAATTCCATAGAAATATAGGAACTGAAAGTACAACTTCAAGGATTGTTGGAGAAAGGACTAATTAGACCAAGTGTGTCACCATGGGGTGCACCAGTGTTGTTTGTAAATAAAAAGGATGGATCTTTAAGATTATGTATTGACTATCAGATGCTAAACAAGGCAACTATTAAAAATAGATATCCATTACCTAGGATTTAAGATCTCTTTGATCAACTCAAGGATACCTCATTCTTTTCAAAGATTGATTTAAAAGCATGATATCACCAATTGAGAATTCAAGAGGAAGATACTCATAAGACAACTTTTAAAACTTGATATGGACATTATGATTTTATTGTCTTGCCTTTTGTGCTGATGAACGCTCCAACAACACTTATGAATCTAATGAATAGTATCTTCATAAAGTACTTGGATAGATTTATTCTAGTATTTTTAGATCATATTTTGATATACTTCCAAAATAAGGAGGAGCATGATACACACCTTAGATTATTGTTGGAGTTTCTAAGGGAAAAGTAGTTGTATGGGAATTTATCCGAGTGCGAGTTCTATGTGTCTAAGATGAAATATTTTGGACACATTGTTTCAGTTGAGGAAATTATTGTAGATCCTAAGAAAATAAAAGCTATCTTGGGTTGGCTTCCACCAACAAATGTAACTAAAGTCCAAAGTTTCATGGGCTTAACTAGGTACTATAGACGATATGTGAAGGACTACGCCAAGATCACCTCACCAATAACCAACTTTCAAAGGAAAGAGAAGGAATTCAAGTGGACAGATAAATATGAATCTACCTTTAACTTACTTAAGCAGGAGCTTATTACACCTCATATACTAAAGATACCAAATCCACAGGGAATTTTTTTTGCATGTACAGATGCATCGCTAGAAGGACTGGGAGGAGTGCTCTCACAAGAAGTGGTGGTCTCCTATAGATCAAGAAAGTTGAAAAGGTATGAGGTTAATTATGCAACTCATGATTTAAAGTTAGTAGCAATAGTGTTTGCTCTCAAAGGTTGGTGATATTACCTAGTTTGTAGACCCTTTGATCTTAAGACAGATCATTAGAGTCTTCAATACATGTTCACACAGCCTTTGCTCAATGTTAGATAGAGACGATGGATGGAATTTCTCATAAAGTATGATGTTAGTATTGAATATATTAAGGGAAAGGATAATAAGATCACAAATTCTCTAAGTAGAAGGAGATATATTGTAGTCTTATCTCGTATTAATGTTGACTTGATGGAACAAGTCAAGGTAATGCAAAGTTAATATGCTTACTATAATAAAATATGAGAAAATATGGAAAGGAAACTAGATGAAAACAAATATTTTAGCATCAAGGATGGTTTTCTATGTTTTAAGGATAGGGTGGTAATTCCTAGAAGTGGGGATCTTATGAAGACGATCATAAATTAAGCTCATATATCCCCCTAATCTGTTCACCCAGGAGGAGCAAAAATGAGGGAGAATATGAAAAATATATTCTTTTGCCCAGGAATGAAGAGAGACATAATTGAATTTACCGCTCAATGCCTTGAGTTCCAAAAAGTAAAAGCAGAACATAGACATCCTACTGGTTTTTTATACCTAAATAGTGTGCCTATACAAAAATGGTAAGTGATTTCAATGGATTTAATAGTAGGGTTACCTAAAACCAAGTTCCAAAATGATGTGATCCTAGTTATGGTTGACAGACTGACCAAGGTTGCACACTTTATAACTGGAAGCACCAAGGATGATGTCATGATTGTGGCTAATAGATTTTCCAAAGAAATATTTTAGGTTCATGGATTTCCAGAGGTAATTATATCAAATAGGAACTCGAGATTCATATTTGAGTATTGGCAAGCCTTACATCAAGCCATTGGCACTAGATTGAACATTAGTTCATCTTATCACCCTAAAACTGATGGACAAACTGAAATGGTGAATCATGTGTTAGAAGATATGCTTTGCATGTACTGTATGGAACAAAAAACTTGTTGGGAAGAATACTTGCATCTAGTGGAATTTGCCTAAAATAATGGTCATCATTCGACATTAGGTATGGCACTATTCGAAGCTTTGTATGGTAGAAGGTGTAGGACACCATTATCGTGGGATAATCTAAAATACTATATTGTGCTTAGACCAGACATGATCAAATAAATGGACCAACGGTTAAGGTTAATTAGAGAAATATTAAAGGAAGCTAGAAACTATCAGAAGAGTTATGTCAATATTAAGAGATCACCTAGAGAGTTTGTTGTTGGTGACAAAGTATTTCTGAGGGTGATATCAAAAAAGAGTGCATTCAAGTCTATAAATCTTGATTCACGTTTTGAAGGATCCTTTGAAATCATATAAAGGATCAGTCCTATGGCATACTAACTTGCCTTACCACCTAATATGTCCAAGATTCACAACACCTTTCATTTTTTCTTGCTTAAAAAGTGTGTTGCTAACCCTAAACATGTGTGGAATCTATCTAATTTGTAGATGACGTTGGTTTTCAATGTCTACCAACTATAAAATGAACTAGACTTTTCAAATATGGATGGTGATTGATCTTCGACTGCATTAACGCAATGCTTCTGTAGAGAGTAAACATATTCGAAATTGTATCATTGTAAATACACCTCTAGGGGTTATCTAGTGATGCACTACCAATGTTTTGGATTTAAAAACTTGTATATAGTTTGGATAGCTACCGAAAAATTTAGAATGTTTAAGAAAAGCATGCTAGTTGAGTTTAACTTGGACTTAGTGTAAAGATATGCTTATGTTATGTTGGTGATGCTATAATAACTCAAATATTGACTTTTGAGCAATAATGGTATCTTATGGAGCTTATCTATAATAACCTGAAATCAAGTTTAACAAAGTTTAATAGATTAATTCTTCTAAGCTTGAGTTACAGGATTGCACCAAGATTAACGATGTGTTTGTAGATTTAATGAAATATTATGTACCCTGTATTTGATTAAAGATAATTGGGTATCTAGAGCCTTTGGATGGCATCTATAATTAGTGGATATCCATGGTCCACCAATTAGAGATATAATATGGATAAAGTAGTTATTAGTTAGGATGAGTAATAAAGAGAAATTTTCCCAACTTGAACTCGTGTAAATGATAACACTTTTTGGAAATAGTTGGGAATAGAATCGAGAGGGAACCCAATTATGTTTTAGATACCGGGTAGGAAATCCTCTTGGGAAAGAAATTGTTCAATTATTGTATATGATTCTTAGTACTCCTACACTAATGGAGTTGGGTAGGGAGTAGGGATTAACATATCCATGAAACTCTTTCACTAAAAGACTTGTGGAAGAGAATGGAAAACTATGTTTATGGAACTCTTACGCTAAAACTTGTGTGAAGAGAGGAGACTAGTGTCCTAGAACAATTGAACTAAAGGATTTGTTCAAGGGTAAAACTAGGGCTTTTCATTTCAAAGGAGTGAAAGGAGAACCAACTATATTATTAGGAATTAAATATAGTTTGAGTGGAAGTGTATTGCACCAATGCTTCTCACAAATGGACATGTGAAGAAGTAGGGACGGTTGTATTATTAGGCTTAGTCGTAACTTGTACATGAGTGTCATGACTTATTCAACTCTAGCAAGGGAATACTAGAGACTAGGTCTATCTTATTTGGAAAAGGAGCTCAATAAACCTTTATAAAAATATTTAATAAGGGTTGAATTAAAGAAAAATATAGGGTCGGGACTTTGGGGTCCCTTACAATCTGCATGAACCAACTACAATTGTTTTGAGGCTTTGCCATGGAAATATGTTTCTATGTTATTTTCCAAGTGCACATGCAGAGCATATTCTATCTTTTACTAAACTATTTAGTAGTCAATGAACCATAATTTTCACCTATAAAAGCGTCATTCCTTTGAAACTCAAGTTATCATAATGATTATGCCATAGTCAATTACTATCATCAATTGAAACCTTCAACAAATTGGTACTTGCATGCTACATTTTTAATGGAAATATTCTATTGCTGATCATAATTTTTCTCTAATAGTTACCCTATACTCGGCAAATTGTGTTTAATACTAGGTACATAGAATGTATCATAAATATTTTTATCTATCCTTGATTAATATCCAGAGTCCCATTACCAACAACTTCAATAGTTTTATCATTCCCCAATATCGCATTGCTCTTTAATATTTCATTCATTTCAACAAATAACTCTTTATTACTTGTCATATGGTTATAACACCCAAAATAAAGAAACCACAAATCAATACCTAATTTTTTAGTTGCATGACTTGAGATAAAAATATATTTTTTAGAATCTTTTCCATAATCACTCGTGAAATTTGTTGATTTTCTTTGTATGTCATTTTACCTCTTCCAACAATCTTGCTTGAAATACCCATATTTCTTAGAATAGTGACATTAAATTTTTATCTTATCTATGTCTCCACCTCTTCCATGTCCATGTCCTCTTCCACTTTTTGATGACTCCTTTTCCTCTTGGAGTAAACTAAAGCTTCTGTTACCCTTTCCAACCCTTGCCTTTACTAAAAATCCTACCCTATGTCTTTAATAGATTTATCCAATTCACTCTCATGTGATATTAGTGAACCTATAAAATCATCCACCTCAAAAATTATAAATATCTACTTTTTCAAGTGCAATAACTATGAAATTCCACTTTGTAGGTAAAAACCTTAATACCTTCTCACAAATTACTTGATCTTATATCTTCCATGGATGTGAAGTAACAATATTCTGCATTAGAACATGAAATTTAGCAATCTTTTCATTGTATTTCATCTGCAAAGTTTCAAATTCTCTTCTTAAATTTTGAATTTGGACCAACTTCATCTTGCTTGTACCTTGGTATGATACCTACAATGTGTCCCATACCTCCTTGGCACATGTAGTTGAAGCAATTTTTGATAAAATACCTCATCCACAACACTGTAGATCAAATACCATATTGATGCATCTTTCTTATTTTCTTCCCTCTTATTGGTTTATTCTTGTGATTCCAATCTAATGGTTGCACATAGCCATCCTACATAATATACCAAACCTCTTTATAGACCATTAGAGTGTATATTTTTATTTATAAATAATCATATCATTCCCCATTAAATAGAGGAATTGTCATGAGATTATTGTCTACTTCCATCTCTTCCAACCTCTCTCACCCTATGCTCTGATACCAATTATTGAAAATACAGCCTTTAAAATAGAGCACCCAAAATAGAGCACTAAGAAAAACAACGGCAGTTGACAGATAAATATATCCCAATTGAAAGTTGCTCACAAAATTGGAGATAAAACAAAACACAATTGAGTAAAAGGAATAACTCCCTAAAATTGCTTGCATATTTCTATTATAAAAATTATAATTTATGCAATTTTATTTTCTAAAAATGAACTCCTAGAAGAGCAGTATGCATGTTTATTGCATGGTTTATTTACTCCTATTTATCTTCCTTCTTTATTTATGCTTATACAAAAACATGCATGCTCATCCTTATTGTTAAGCATTACTAAAAACAATTACTCAAAGTTCTTAGAGAATGTTTGGGAGTTGTTGGATCCTAGGTACTATTGGGTAGGTATTGCTCTTAGTTAGGATGATTTCTACTATGTACTAAAGATTATTAATTTATGTATGAAAAATACTTTTAGTTGTGCATAATAAATGATAGTGTCCATGGAAGAAATTTGCGTTAGTTCCAACATCCTCCCTTAAATCATATTTCTCAAAAATATGACACCCAAAAATTTTCTCAATCTTTCAAAATATTCTTTCTTTAAAGATTTTGTAATCTTTAAAGATTTTGTAAATATGTATGCTACTTTTTCCTTTGTTCTACAAAATTTTAATTTAATTTCTTTTTTTGACCAGCTCATTGATGAAGTGAAATCTAATATCAATGTATTTTCTTATTCTATAAAATATTAGATCTTTGGATAATGTTATAGCTAAATTATTATCACAAATATTGATGAAGTGAAATCTGATATCAATGTATTTGATTCTTCTATAAAATAGACCTTTGGATAATGTTATAGCTGAATTATTATCACAAATATAGTTGTTGTGTATTCATGTACTTGATTCAATTAAGTTAGAATTCTTGAAATCCATACTACTTAACATGCAGCTAAGGTGGTAATTACATACTTTGCTTTAGCAGTTGAAAGTGTAACAATGAGTTGTTTTTAGAAGATAGCAAGATTGCATCGGATCCAAGATGAAATATGTATCTAGAAGTGATTTTTCTATCATTAATGTTTTCATCCCAGTAATTTTCCATATATCCAACAAGTTCAAGTTTATTTAACATTGCAACAAGATTCCATGATCTTTACTTCCATTCACATACTCTAGAATTCTTTTTCTTGCTTGCAAGGGAGTGTTCTTATATGTATTTATAAACATCGAAATCAAACTAACTACATACATTATATCTAGTCTAGTGGCCAACTGATGTATAAGTTGGTTTGCTATTCTTCATTTTAAATATCTTCAAAACATCTTTTGCATATTTACTTTGTGAAAATATAATAAAAAGACTTCAATTCCAAGGAAACATTTTGTCAAGCCTAAATCTATCATTTCAAACTCACTCTTCCTTGATCTTCTAAATTCATCAAGCAACATATAGTTGCTACTAGTATAAATTATATCATCTATATACAAATGTATTATTATAAAATTTCCTTGTTTAATTATCTTAATATAGAGAGTGAGCTTGCATGAGCACTTGAGAAATTCATTTTTCTGAAAGTAAAAGTCAACACGACTATACAAGACCATGGATGCTTATTCAAGTCCATATAAATATTTCTTCAATTTATACACCTTTCCATATTGCCCTTACAATTCATACCCTAGTGGTTGATCTATGTAGACCTCTTCATCCAACACTCCATTTGAAAAAGAAGACTTAACATCCAATTGATAGACTTTCCAATTTTT
Source organism: Wollemia nobilis (assembly GCA_028583015.1). Classification (NCBI taxonomy): domain Eukaryota; kingdom Viridiplantae; phylum Streptophyta; class Pinopsida; order Araucariales; family Araucariaceae; genus Wollemia; species Wollemia nobilis. The sequence goes on along the minus strand of JAQPPZ010016436.1, from coordinate 11,014,405 downwards.
TTAAGTTGATAGTAGATTTAGGGGCTATTAGGAACATGACAAAGTAGAATCATATTCTTCAATGCTACAACAAAACTCATGTAGGATAAAGTTTTGTGATTGGATACAACTCTTCATTCTAGGTTGCAAGAAATGGAGATATCGCTATTGGATGTTCATCATTTTATGAGTACTTCATGTTTCTAATATTAGACCTAACCTTTTGTGTATTTATCACATCATCCAAAAAAATAAAAAAATTAAATTCTAGACTAATAGATGTGTATTTAAGATATATATAATGTGTTCAAAATTGTTGCTTCTAGTTATTGTGATGAGACTAACCACATGTATAAGTTGTATGAATGACCTACCACTTGTGCAACCTTTCTAGTAAGAAAAACATTATTGTTATGTTGTCCATGTTAAAACAAATACTTATAAGTGATATCATAGGATGAGGCATCTCGTCTATGGTTCATTGAGATCATGAGTTAGCATCTTAGGATTCAACATATGTTCCTCCAAGTGGTGCATGTGAAGGGTGCATTCTAGGAAAAAACATAGAGAGATATTTCTAAAAGGAAATGTTAGGAGGGAATCTCTTTCTTTGGAGATCATACATAGTGATATTTGTGGAATTATAGGTACACCATATCTTTTACGAAATAGGTACTTCATTATTTTATTGATGATTATTTTTGATATGTGTGACTATACACTATCCATACTAAGGATGAGAGTTTTAAGAAACATAAAACCTTCAAGGCTATATTGAAAGTTAGTTCTATAAGAGAATCAAATATATTACAATAGATGGTGAGGATGAATATATTAGTTATACTTTTCATTTTTTTTGGCTTCTTATGGGATTACATATCAAAGGACTATTCATTATGCTCTTGAATAGAAAGGTGTGGCTAAAAGGATAAACAAGGTAATAATGGATATGGCACAATGTATGATTCATGCCAAGGGACTAGACCATAATTTCTAGGGTAAGGATGTCACTTGTGTATCATACATCTTCAATAGGGTTCCTTCCAACAAAGTCCAATGTATTATATCTTTTGAGAGATTAATAGGAGATAAAGCCAAATATGTCCAAATATTGTATCTTTGGGTCTTCACTATGGGCTCACATGCCCAAGGATCTTGAGGAATAAACAAAGAGTCATAAATGTATCTTTATGTGGTGCTTTTATATCTAAAATATGTATTATCATTAAGATCCTCAAATGCACAAGGTTTTGATCAAGAGGGGTGAATGTTTTATGAGGCTATTCTAGGTTCTCCTTCTACCTCCACCAAAACTTTTGGCCATAGATTCTTCTAATTATTTATCTCTTATATATTCAATAATTTATTTAGAGATATTGGTTGGCTATATTCCTATTATAAAATCCTCCTTTTAATCTTCCTCAAATATATAAGCAAGGAATAACCACTTGAGGATATGGAGAGTTTCTCTCAATATAAGGGAGTGAAATATTCTATAACTTTTGCACTTGTGGCTAGGATGGAATCAATCAAGATGACTCTCTTCATTACTATCTCATGATGGAAGGTTCATAATATGTATATGAAGAGTTTTGTTTTACATTGGGAGCTTAGGAGGACTCTTACATGTAGCAGCCATCTAGTTTTGATCTTAAGGGACCTGTAGCACCCTAAAATTGGCACGGTTAAAACCTTAGTAAAAAGATAAAAGATAAACATTTGAATTTTAACCCCAAACTATCCGTTAAACCGCATGTTACCCGCTTTCCCCATTTTTCGTGCCATTTTTAAGATTTTTTTTGACCGTTGGACAATATCGTCGCAGATTAGACGAAATCATCCCTGATCTAACGAATTCGTTTGGAACAGAACGTCCAGACGATTTCGTCCCAAAATCAAATTTTCATAATTAGCTTCTATTTCAACAGCCTCTCCAACTTTTGTAGAAACGCGTCTGCGCAGTTGGAGATTTCCCTGTTGAATATCTCCCAGATTGGGATGATCCCCAACCTCCTAACCTCTTCATAATCCTATATAAACTAGGATTTTTCTAGTTTATCCCCATGAACCCCCTAAACCCCTTAGCTGATGAATTTATTTGCAGATTTAGTTCCTTATTCCCTCGCACTACTTTCTGTGTTCTGTACTTTGTATTTTCTTGCAGGAACTCTACTATTTTTCAGTCGAAACTAGCTCGGATCGTCGTGGACGATCTTGAACGATTACGGATGATTTTTTCAAGGAGCACAAATGATATTATACGATTGGAGGTGATCCTGATTGTAGTCCAGATTGGGGGTAATCAAAACCCAGAGTTTGCATTTCCTTAGCTTTCTCTGCATTTTTTGTATTGTATTTCTGCACTGTCTTAAATTATTATGTTTTTGCATCTTGGAGTTCACCTCATTTAGCATAACCGCATGATAAAGTTAAAATCAATCATTAAATCTATTACATTTCCTTATTTGTTATTGGAATCCATTATTTAGGCATGTTTGTTGTTATTTCTACCATTCTCCTTTGCTTTTGCACTTGCATATTTGGTATTTTGCATCTATTTCTGTGATTGCAGGTTTCTGATGAATTTGTCTGACGAATTCATCAGATTTCAGATGATTCTATCTAATTTCAGATGATCTTCTATGATTTGGGATGATCCTATGAAATATCAGATGATTACATACGAATTGAGGCAATTTGAACTACTACAAGACTTAGAGTCCTCATCAAACATCCAGAATTAGGTATGACACATTCTAGCTAGCATATTCTCTGTTATTTGCATTCATTCCTATTTTCTATATTCATTTAAATCAGCATTGGCATATAGAATTGTCTAGATTCATCTTGGCCAAACCTAGGAGTTGAATGATCGAATATAAAAATGAACACATCAAACTCACTATCAACCTAGGCTTGGAAACTGCCATTCAAAAGTTTCTTGGTGAACCCACCATCCGTCAAAAATTCACCCTTATACCCCTCCCCCGAGAGGTGGGACCTTCAAAGGGCATCTCAGTCCGAGGTATTGTCCCATCCTTTTCACATCCCCATTTCGGGCACGGATCCTATAGCCTGAAGGTAAGGATGCGAAAAATTTGGAGCGATACAGGACCTATTCCATTATTTTATCATTTGAATAGGTCTTTGTATGTACTAAAATAGGCTCCTCACATATGGCATTAGAATATTTAGAATTTTTTAGATGACAAATAATATATTTAGGATTTTTATATTATATTATATAGATCCAAATTGATCATATAGACTCACTTGTTACCATCTGTTACTCCAAGTCTATTTTAAATATTTTTTACTGGTTCAAGATGAACATGTGTAAGCTTGCTTGGACCCCATTTCCTATGGTCTAAAACATTTGGCTAATTGCACCACATATTTGGTTTATTTTACCTTGCATTGCTCTCTTGAAGGAGGACTTCTCTATCTCACTCATCTATATTAGAGATAACATTTCCTAAAAACAAATACTCTAGGTACATGTAGGCACCCCAAGAGAGTCATTAGACAATAACTAAGAGTATTATCAAATACATAATATGGACCTGTAAGATGGCCAATAACTTTGATAGGATTTATAGATGTTGATTGAATGGTAACTTAGATGAATGATGGTTTACAATAGGCTTTATATTATACTTGGGATATGATTTAGTTTTATGGTGTTTCAAAAATCAATCCACCATTTCTTATACTTCCATAGAGGTTAAATATTGTGTTTCCAATGAGGTAACTAAGCATATCAAGTGGATGATAATAATTTTAAATGAAATTGACATTCCTTAAATATTTCCTCTTCCTTTTTAAATGTGACAATTAGATAATTGTCCAACTTTTTTGTAATGTAGTGTTCCATTATTGATTGAGAGACATGAAGATATGGATGCACAATATGATAAATATTCATACTCATAAAATTTTAAATCTAGTATTTATGCATTTATTAGAGCAGTTAATGAACATCTCAATCAATAACATGCATAAGGTTACATTTGTGCACATACGAGAGCTTATTGAAGTGTAAATGTCCCTTAATGAGGGACACAAAGTAAGGGTCTATCCCCATGTGCTTGACACAAGGTAACACAAGGTAATAAACTATATGCACATGCATTTGTTATATTTGGCCTTTGGGCCCATGCAAACATTGTAAAAGGTACTTTTGTATAAAAAATGTAATATTTTATTCTTGAGGGCCAATCTCACAACCTTGACCTAAAGGCTTAAGGTAGTAGGGTATAAATAACCTTCTTATATATCATTTCATAATTGGTTGGAGTGTATTTTATTTCCTTTAGTGAATATTATTTGGTTTCCATAGACACCCCATCATATTTTATGTTTTTTCTTATGTGTTTATTTTATCAAGCAATCCTAGGTATTGTTTGATATAATTCATTTATGGAAGCTACTATGAAATTTGATAGGATATTCAATCAAGTTAAATTATGCAAGCCATATTGGACAATTCTTAAATCTATGTCATATCATTGTTTTTAATTTTATCTGTAACCTTCAAAGATTGATCTATTTTATATTTATAAAATTGACTCAAAAACATCAATGAATCATTAGAAAATACTCATAGTATCATCAAAATTAATGTCTATGGATAATTTAACATTAGGAAATATGCCAAATAGAATATATTATATAATTTCTCATAAGCAAGAGCCTTGCAGATACATGAGAAAAATTGGATGAACTAGTGATTAAAGGTACAATAATGCATGAATATATGGTTCATTTACCATATTTTAGAGTCAAGCATAACCATGTACAATGTAGTTTCGTTTCCCATAATAGCCTAGAATATATAGACTTTTAATATGAATTTGTGGTTTTTGTTTAAGTTGAGATATATATATATTTTTAATTTAGACCTAGAATATTTTGATTGGAAATATTATCGATTACAATAACACAATATTTATTTTAGTTATGAACGATTTGACTAAAAAGGTATGAGAAATTGTAAATTATAATTGATATAAAAAGAAGAGTTGTAACTATTATTGGAATTATTAATATATGTGCTAACTATGAATGTAATAAAGAGATATTTGTTACCTTGTGTATATAGATATTCAAATAGTTGAAGGTCAAGTAGTATGGGATATAATCCTATGTAAATGTCTATACTTGACATGTTTGTCTTAACTCATATAGTTAGTATGTTAAATTTATACCTATTGGAGTAGAGAGATTTTTTAGGATTTAATTACAATAATAGAAGATAAAATGTATGTAACATGCTAAATTGACACCTAGATACTAATTTAGATTCCATCTCTCTATTGAATCTGGTTTGAGCAATTCCAATGAATCCCTCCAAAAATATTTGCATGATATTGGTAAGGCAAACAAAATAGTTGCGACAACTAGAGAGAGATCTTAGAGGATAGTTCACTACTAAGGTAAAGATAATGTGAATACAAAATAAATTTGATGAACAAAGAAAATAACATGCTAGCATTGTTGCTAATATATAGGTATGTAAAGGTATTATTTTTCTTAAATTTACAAATGTAAGAAAATATAAATCTTATAAAAATGTAGTGAAAGCATTTTAAAAGTATAATAGAATTATAGGAATGTTTATGTGAGTTTTTAGTTAAATCAAAAAGTTTTTTTTTTGACACAATACTTACCATATGTATTGGTGTAATTGACTAATAATATTAGCATTGTTTGGAATACAATTATTTTCAATTGGTGAGTTGTTTATTTTATAATTTATAGAAATTTTATTCAAAATAATTAACATACAGTTAAATTTCTTATCCAATGTTAATATTATAATTAATTTTAAATATTTTTAATATGCAATTTACCTTTAGGTGTTATGTATATGGGTTATTTTTCATACATATTATTTTGGTTGGAATATGTGGTGTTTAAGCTTCTTTTAAGGTTACAACTAAATTTTGTATTATGTTGTATGTATAAGCCCTTTGGGCCCTTATAAACCTTGAAAAATAAATTTTATAGTATTTTATTATTATAATGATAATGATTAGTTACATGACCTTAACCTAACGATAACTTGTATTTAAGTATAAATACCCCATCATACCAACCATTTCATTATTTGGTTAGAGTGAAATTATATTCTTTAATAGTGAGATTATTTATTGTACAAGGACACCGTCATATACTATGTGCATTGCTTTGTGTGTATTTAATTTTACAATATTCTATAATATTATGATTCCATTCATTTCTACAAACTATTGTACAATCTAATATCATATTAAGGAAGTTATAAATATTTATTACTTGATTGATTGTTATTGACAAATTAGTTTCTATGTTGTCTCCTAAGCACAACTATGATTGGAAAAGCTAAGAATATTTTTTGTAAGCTAATGGAAAAACTAGAAGAAATATTTTTTGATAAACCCTAGGTGGACTTGGATCATGAGGATCTTATTGGAATAAATAGATTTGTTTCAACAATTTTTTTTACGAATATGTTCTTTTGTTCCTCTTATTGGCACTCAATCTGTATCGCCCAAATTTTTTGCACCCTTACCTTCAGGCTAAAGGATCTGTACCTGGAAGGGGGGGTGAGAAAAGGATGGAGCAATACCTCAGACGGAGAGGCCCTTTGAAGGTCGCGCCTCTCGGGGGAGGGGTATAAAGGTGAATTTTTGACGGATGGTGGGGTTCACCAGGAAACTTTGAGTGGCAGTTTCCACGCCTAGGTTTGAAAATGGATTTGATTTATTCATTTTATGTTCAATCATTCAGATTCCTAGGTTGGCCAAAATGAAGCTAAGCTATTCTATATGAATATTCTAATTTATATGAAGACATAAGACATAAATGAATCCTAATGTGATTGAATACGAAGAATATATAAAATGGAGAAGAGTACACCTAATTTCTGATTTCTGATGAAGATTTTGAAGCTTGTAGGAGTCCATATCATCCCGAATATGATAGGTGAAAGCACAAGGATATAGAAGCAAAAATGAAATGCCAAGATGCGATGTAAACGAAACTAAACTTAACGCTAAATCCTACGAACTAAAATGCATGAAAGGAGAGAAACATAAATGCATTGAAACAAGGTATAAAAGTGAATATGGAGTACAACCCTTTTTATTAATATTCTTTAGAACCCGATTACAATCCGTCTCCTCCATTTTCAGGGGCTAGGAGCATTAAATATGTTCTTGTCACATCAACAGATGGTATTCCTTCTTCCGCGTGCCCACATGTAGAATGGGCAGACCAAACGTTGTTGTCGCTTGCGTTGATGAGTCTTGACTCCTTGTTGCTCCTCTAATGTTGAGATCATGCATTCAAGGAAATAAAAAATAGTAAGTAGCACCTATAGATAAAATAAAACGTGCAATCCCCAAGCCTACGATTAGTGCATGCAAAAAATAAATACAACGATAACTAAATAACATCAGAATGATCTGGTATGAGAATAAAATTAGAGAAATTTTAGTTAATCATCATAGACGAATGTTCTTGCTTGCTGGAAGATGTCGCAGAGTGAGAAGGTCATGTCGGGAGGGCACGGGAGCGGGAGTACCAGCGTATTGAACTAGGGGCTTAGCAAAGCGGAGGGCCACAACAAGGCGGAGGGAGGCCAGTCAGAGGCCGGAGGCTCTGCAGAGTCAACCGAAGATGATGTCAACCGCAGGAAGGATCCGCCTGACAAGCGGTGGGTTGGTCAACAGAAATTGTATGCTCAGGCAACGGCTTCTAAAACCCCCAATGGTTTATTCACTAAGGACCTGTTTTCATCTGGGGATGAGTTGGACATCTCAAAGGAAATCCTCTCAAGTTTTGTGGATTTCAAAAAGTTTACCCTAATCGATAAGTTTATTGGGGGCCGTCCCGATATGGAGACCATTCGCAGGTGGACGACAGGAAAGTGGCGGACATCGGGTCACATGGAGTTGGCTACCCTATCCCAAGGTTTTTTTGCAATTAGACTGAACAATGCAGAGGACTATTGTAGAATTTTGGTCAGGGGTCCTTGGTTTTTGGGATGCAAGAGTCTCTTTCTCAGGAAGTGGGGGATGGATTTCAAAACTCAGAATATTAACATTGCCCCAATTTGGGTTAGGCTCCCGAACCTCCCCCTTTTTTGCTGGCATGAAAATGTTATCAGAGGCATTGCTCACTCCATTAGGGAGTTAGTCACCATTGACCCTCCCACCTAAGCTCGAACCAGATTTGTCCAAGCTCACTTCTATGTTTTGGCAGATTTGGAGGCAAACCTTCCATCCTCCATCACTCTGCAGTTTGGAGGGTCCTTTCTTCACAAGCAAGTCATTAACCACGAGATAGGCCTACCTACTGCCCTCAATGTAGTTCTCAGGGGCATCTTCAGTCTAATTATCCTCTTCAAAAGTTGGGGAAGAAGAGGGGGGATTCCTACAACCCCCTGGAACATGGTGAAGGGAAACTGAAACACCCTATTACGACAGAGCCTGTGTCGTTAGATCCTTCTAGGGAACTCCACGAATATTCCATCCTTGATGAGGGATTCATCCTCCATTCAGGCGCCACTCAGTGCGATGCAAGCTCCCAACCAGAACATCAAGTGAAAAAGGAACAATCCCCCTCCCGTACTCCAGCTCAGGCTGATTCACCAAAAATCCATAACCAGAACCCTCCCGAGGCCCAAAACCTGTTTGAAGATTACTTGCTGGGAAAGAGGGGCGAACAACCTGGCAATATTAGTCCTCAAAACACCAGGATCTAGAAGCAAGGGGTGGATTTTTGTTGTGAAAGGAAGCAAGGGCGTCCTCCTAACAAAGAAAGGAGGACAAGGAGACGGTAGCAGATGTTGCAAATGGCACTCAGCGACTGCTTTTTCAAGAATATTTTGACTCCTTGGTGGGTGATTCGCTTGTCCCAAAACCTCCCATCCAGCAGGGAAAGGGAGGTAAGAAGTATCTTAAAGTGGCTAGATGAAGGTCCTCTCATGGAATGTGAGAGGCCTTAATGGAGTGGCCAAACGCAGGGTGGTGGCCGATCTTCGAAAGAAGTCTAACCCCTCCATCCTCATTTTGCAAGAGACTACATCTGATGCTATTACTTCTGCCAAGGCTACTAAGGTCATTTGGGCCAAAGGCAAATTCCTTTTCAGTCCTACAATTGGTTCCGCAGGCGGCCTCATGGTACTGTGGGATCCTGATAGTGTCGAGGGCAGCCTTTTATCAGTTTCTAGCAGGATTATCAACATTTTGTTTCATTCCAAAGTTGATAATTCCTTGTGGATTTTGACCAATGTTTATGCCTCAAACTCTGCTTTGGAGAGAGCAGAGATGTGGAAAGCTATTTCTATGATGAGGGATAATTTTAGCGACTTTCCATGGGTTGTAGGAGGGGATTTCAACTGCCCTCTTCATCCTTCAGAAAAGAAGGGAGGCGCTGAACTTCCCAGTCGTAGCTTGGAGGACTTCAGAGACTTCGTATCTTCCAATAACCTACTTGACATTGAACTCAAGGGGGCATCCTTCACTTGGAGCAATAGGAGGATTGGGAGCAATCTTATCTAGGTCAAGCTTGATCGGTTCTTCATTTCCCATGAAGCTATTCCCTTCCTCGATGCTGCAACTCTCTCAGCTTTGCCAAGGATCGGGTTTGACCATAATCCCATTATCCTAGAGGTCACTAACGGGCCTGGTTTTAAGACCCCCTTCAGATTCGAGTCCATGTGGATTTCCCACAAGGATTTCAGAGAGGTGGTGTCGGCTTGGTGGCAGGTGAAGGTGGCAGGTGAAACATCCAAAAGACTAGCCCTAAAACTCAAGTTGATTAAAAAGAATTTGAAGTTGTGGAACAAGGAGGTTTTCGGTAACATTTTGAGTCTAAAAAGTCCATTTCAAAAAACTTGAAGATTCTGGAGGAGAAGATGGAGGTCAAAGGGTATTCTGAAGCCCTCAGAGAGGAGGAACGGAGCCTCCTGGTGGACTACCATTCCATTCTTGCTAGGGAGGAAACATTTTGGCATCAGAAGTCCAGAGATCTCTGGTTGAAGCATGGAGACTCTAATTCAAAGTATTTTCATGCGTCTACCATGAGGCACAGGGGGGACAATAAGATCAGGGAGGTGGTATGCAAGGATGGTCATACGACCAGGGAGATTGAGGAAATTTGTAGTGAAGCTATCGAGTTCTTCTAGGATCTGTTGGGTGTTCCTCCTGACAACGATCTCCAAGTTCAGAAATCCCTGCTTGCTAACTTCCCCACCAAAGTTCCCCATGAGGTGAGTATTAAGCTCCTAGAACCATTTTCCCATTTTGAGATTAAGGAAGCTCTCTTCTCCATGCAACCAGATAAGGCCCCCGGGCCCGATGGTTTTCCCCCTTGATTTTTCCAAGTTATGTGGGATGTTGTAGGGTCTGATGTCTGTGAAGCAATTCTAGAAATCCAAGCCTCTAGATCCATCCATCCGAAGCTCAACTCTACCTTTCTAGCTCTCATTCCCAAGATGCCTACCTGCAAAAGCTTCTCTGACTATCGGCCCATCAGCCTGTGCAATGTTTTCTACAAAATTCTTACCAAGACTATTGCCAATCATCTGAGGTCCCTCCTCCCTTCCTTGGTTGGTCCTACTCAGGGAAGCACCGTTAAGGGTAGAAACATCCTTGACGGTGTCATCACAATCCATGAGACCCTCCATTCTGCCCACTGTTCCAAAAATGTTGCGCTTTTCCTTAAGCTTGACATGAATAAAGCTTTTGACAGAGTCGACAGGAGGTTTCTCTGTGTTGTCCTCTGCAAGTTTGGCTTTCACCCTCATTGGATTGACCTAGTGAGTAGCTGCATTTCCACTCCTTCCTTTTCGGTTCTGATCAACGGGTCCCCTGCTGGGTTCTTCCAAAGTGCACGAGGCCTCAGACAAGGTGATCCTCTGTCTCCTATTTTGTTCATTCTTCTGGATGAGGTTCTAAGTTGGTCCTTGAATGAAGCTCTCCGTCGAAACAAGATTTCTGGCATTTTGCCCACTTCCAGAGTTGATCCTGTCGCTCATCAACAATTTGTGGATGACACGCTCATTTCCACTGGAGCATCTGTCACCTAGGCCAAGTCTATTAAGCGCATTTTGATCCGGTATAAGAAGGCTACTGGCCAAAAAGTTAATTATATCAAGAGCAAAATTTATTTTATTAATACTCCATTGTGCAGGCAAATTCGCATTGCCAAAATTCTCGAATGCACTATTGATTCCCTGCCTGCAACTTATTTGGGGTTACCTCTGGCCTGTAATGGACGTGCCGACGGAAACATGTGGAACATGATCCTGGAACGGCTTCACAAGAAACTCAGCACCTGGAAAGGTAAACTTTTGTCACAAGCTGGGAAGGCCACCCTTACCAAAGCCTGCCTTCAAGGAATTCCCACTTATTTCATGTCTGTTTTCATGCTTCATGTGTCGATTCATTCCAAGATTGAGAAGATACAGAGGAATTTTCTTTGGTCTGGCAGTGAAGAAAGATCAAGATTTCCTCTTGTGGCCTGGGACAAGGTTTGCCTGTGAAAAGATCAAGGTGGCTTGGGAATGAGAAGATCCAGACTCATGAACACGACTTTGATTGCCAAACATGCTTGGAGGATCCTTACTAATGAACCGGTGGAGTGGGTCAAGCTGGTTAAAAGGAAGTATCTTGGCCGATATTCGCTATTCAAAGCTGTGCCTCCGCCCGAAGCTTTTGCTTTTTGGAAAACTGTGCTTCAGGCCTGTTCATTGATTTGCAGGGGAGCTCATTGGATCTTGGGTGATGGATCCTCTATCCTTTTTTGGAGAGACAGGTGGGCTACAGATGAAGCTCTCAAATTGAAAGTGGACCTGGCTGGTCTGAGGGCCCAGATCGATCCAAACTTTCAACTCAAGGTGGCAGAATTCATTGACCGGAGTTCTCTTCCCCCTCGGTGGAAACTTTTGGTTGTTGATGGCTTTAACAATGAGTTGGCTTTTTTGTCTAGTGTCCTTCAATCTATTTTAATTCCTTCGGTCATAAGGGAGGACAAAATTATTTGGCGCGGCACGCAGGATGGTTGTTTTTCTGTCAAATTCGCCTATGACCTTCTTACGTGTGAGGTTGTCTTGGATCTCTGGTGGAAGGCGATTTGGAGGAAAGGGATTATTCCTAAGGTGAACTACTTTTCTTGGATTTCCTTTCATAATAAAGCCCTAACCATAGATAATCTGCACAAGAGAGGCTTTGCAATTCCCAACAGGTGCTATCTATGCTTAGCTGATTGTGAATCGTCGGACCACTTATTATTACACTGTCCATTTTCCCACTCGGTCCTCAACTTTGTGTTGTCCTCCTTCCAAATCCTTTGGTGCACTCCTCGATCCCTCAAAGACGCTTTCCTCCAATGGCCCAATCCCTTCAAGAATCCCAAACTCCGCTTTCTTGTTGAAGCCTCCTTCCACCATTCCATCTGGAAAATTTGGCTTGAGAGAAATGTCAGAGTCTTTGGCAAGACCCGTAGGGTAGCACCCTCTGTCGCCTAGAGAGCCTTATCTTTCATCGTTGAGAATTCAAAAATTATTCCCAGTTCCCATCCTCACATTCCTGGGGAAGAAATTATTTTCAAAAGGTTGTACTTGTGCCCATCTTCCAAGGTTGATTTTGTGACCGATCGTAGGAATGCCACTTGGACCGCACCTCCTGTGGGGTGGATCAAACTTAATTTCGATGGGGCTGCTAAAGGCAACCCGGGGCCCGCCAGATCCGGAGGTGTGGTTAGAGACCATAATGGTAAGCCGATTCTGGCTTACTGTGAAGATTTGGGCTCTCAGACGAATCATTTTGCTAAAGCCCGAGGTGTGTTGAAAGGCTTACAAGTCCTATCAGATGATCCTATGCCTCTAATTATTGAAGGTGACTCTCTTAACATTATCAACTACCTTTGTGGCTCCAAAGACCCGTCCTGGTGGGTCTTAAACATAATTCTCAAGGCTAGAATGCTTCTTTCTCAGCATGTCAGGTGGGAGGCGGGGCACATCTTCAGAGAAGGTAACCGGGTGGCGGACCACTTGGCCAAAAAAGGACTTGTGACCACGTGTTCGGTGGTTTGGCGATCTCGTTTTCCATCCAAGGTAGATAGCTTGGCTAGGGCGGATTTTCCCTCATGATGTTTCATCAGTGTCAGGTGTTTTCTCCTGATGTTTTTGTGATCGGGTTGCGGGCCCCTCTAACCTCACCATTCGCACTCCTTTCTTCAAAGATGGTTGTTTCCATGTTTCCAAGGCTCATGAGGATCAAGAGGATCCCGAATAGCTTCCCCTCTGCTTGGATGGTTTTTTTTTGCTTATTTTTTTGTTTATCCGGCTATAATTTTTGTTTGAATGTCTTTCGTAACCAGAATATTCAAGACTGTCTGCCTCATTTGGTGCCTTCCAGCAATTAGCAACTCCTTGTTTTTTCTTCAATTTGGTTTACTTACCCAACCACGTGGCATGAAACATCATCTGGCAAGGCTGATTTTGTATATAAGGTTTTGGGATCCTCTATAAAAACCCACTGTTAATTTATTATAATAATTACCAAAAAAAAAAACATCAGAATGATCTAAAAATTTAACAGAAGTATGAGGACAGTACCAGGAGGGCACTGCAAATGGAACAGTCAAAAAATTCACCACGGGTTTCTAATCGCTTTGGGGTGGGACGATTAGACCTACAATAAAATGTTAGAAAGCACTGTCCCAAATGTCACATCTGGGAGGCTCCAAATCACTTGTAAAGTTGGGGGTTAGGTAAAATGGGGTATTTTGGAAAGACCCAGAAGGTCAGATTTTTCCAATTCGGCCTTTATCACCGAGAATTTGATGATGCTACCTGCATGTTAGAAAAAGCAAGAAATGACAAAAACATGATCAAAACAGCTCAAAATGATGTGAAATTTGAATGACAACCTATCCAAGCAACATAGAATCATATGCAAAAATAATAGAAAGTAAATCTACTACAAATTTCTAATCGCTCCGGGGTGGGGTGATTAGGACTGCAGCAGTGTGGGGGGCGCTCAGGGGCAGGACGCCCGTCGTTTGGGGCTTGGTTTTAGAACCAATCCACTTGGGATGGGTCCAAAACCTCTTGTGGGGTGTTGTCGGCAAATTTGGTAGGATGTTACGGCCAAATGTCAAGTTTTGGTTCCAGATTTGCACTTCCAATAATCACCCAATGACCTCTCTTCCAAAAGAGATCAAGGATGTGAAAGGCACAAATCAAAAGGTGTGAGGATGTAAAACGGTAGCACTTCGTTGCTCAAAATGCTCCTTCTCTATCTCCATTTGAGGTGAGAAGACTCACCATTTTATAGACTTGACAGTCTCTTTGGATGAGCATGCAGAGTCGCCACTTGGCAATCATGCCTTCCCAGGGGGGAGAAGATTCCCCCCTGATTAGGGGCTCCATGATTGCCCCTGTAACTGCCTCTAGCGCTCAAAAATGCTCACTCACACTCCCATGCAATGAATGAAGAGTTAAGTGGCGGATCTGAGCTGCCATTTGTCAAGATTTGACTTTTTGCCCGTCAAACCTGTTATTCGCCCCACCCTAGAGCAAATACTGCTAATTGTCCCTAGGTGGAACGAATACCAGTTTGTAATCATCCTTGGGTGGAACGAGTAGAAATCATAGTGCCTGAAAGGTGCCAAATTGACCTTTGACCTTCTAAAACTGCTGTGTGAGTGGTTAGGACCACTGTTTAACCTCTGGGAGCTACCCTGTGGGCTGTGTGCGTCAATGCGATCAGTGTTTGCAGTCACATAATTGGATTGGTGTTGTTTTGGTGTCTACAGATGCCCCTTTTTGGGATGCACTGTGCGTGGCACAGTTTTGAGAAAAAATAGATAACCAAAGCACTAATGATTAGGGTTTCTTAGTAACCTAACCAACTTTTGATGCCCCAAGTATGGAAAGGGCATGCATTCTTGAATCCTTGCTTCTAACGAGCGAAGGAACTTAATTCAAGTGAACCTTTTTCGATGAGGTATTACTTGAGCTTGGACATTGATCAATCATGAATAGGCAAAGGACACAACCTTTTTTCTGTGGGAACCTTGAGTTCATGATTCACGAATTCCAAGTGTTCGATCAACTTGTAATTATTGCTTGTTTGCTACCCCAAGCAGGGGTGTGTCTTTGTCAATGATCATTTGAATGTGTGCCATTTCCTTGATTGGGTGTGTATTTGTTGATTGGTAACTAAGTGTGACTACCCCATCAAGTGACGAATCGATGAGGGAATGACCGACATGAGAAAATCGACGAGTCGCTTGACCCAAGATGACTGAGGTAAGAGTGCCTTTAGTTTTTTTCCTTTGAATGCTTATGCAGTTTCCCAACATTTGGACCTGTTTTTAGTGGGTGTTAACCCTTTTTGTGACGCCCCTTGGGGTTGAAATTATCGAAAATTTGTCCTCTCGTGGAGAGGTCCGGCTATGGTAGCCTTCTTGGGGAGTAGGATAGTGACAATTTGTGACCCCGACGTCGGTTTTGCATGCCAAGAAGTAGAGGCGCAAAGGCACCTTGTTCGGCAATGTTATTGCTATTTTTGGGTGGGTTTGGACCCTTTTTGGGACGTCGTTTGGGGATGAAATTCTCGGTAATATGTCCTCTCGTGGAGCGGTTCGGCTATGGTAGCCTTCTTAGGGAGAAAGATAGTGAGGATTTGTAACCCCGACGTCTGTTGTGCATGCCCGAAATGTCAAGTTCAAAAGCACTCTTATTGGATAATTTTATTGCTTGTTTTTGTGCATTTTGGTGCAATTTTTGCAATTTTTGATCTGTAATCATCCTTGGGTGGGATGAATACCAGTTTGGTAATCGTCCCAGGGTGGGACAACCGCTAACTAGAGAACTCGTCCTAGGGTGGAACAATTACAGGCCTAAAAGCCTATTTAAGGGCCAAAACTAGGGTTTGGGCTCATTTGCATTCGATTTTCCTGGCGATTTGGAGCTCTGAGGAGGAGGAGGTCGAGTCTGCGAAGCAAAGCGCTACCAAATTTTTCTCGACACCATGAGTTCACGAACCGGATCGAGCGATGGAGCCGAAGCGAGACCGGTAAGTGCTCCTTCTCATTTAGTTAGTTTGTGTTTTATGTTACAGTTTTAAAATCGCAATTTATTTTGAATGTATTTTTCCGTTTAAACTAAGGTAAAACCCTAGGCTAAAAAGAAATGTTGTTTATTTTTTGTTTGTAATTTTGTTAAGGTTACAAGAAACCCTAGGTTTAAATGCGATGTTTTTATTATTTTAAAACTAAAACCCTAGGGTAAACTGAGAGCAAAACCCTAGCGTAGAAAAAATTGTTTTAATTTAAATTTTTGTATTTTCATTTAAAAAACCCTAGATTTAAATGTGTTCTTTTTGTTGTTTTGTTTTTAAACTAAAACCTTAGGTTAAACTTAGTTAAAAAACCTAGCTTTAGAAAATTTGTTTTTATTCTGATTTTTGTATTTTCATTAACTTCAGTTATGAACCCAAGGTTAACGAAAAACTGTTATTTTGATTTTGATTATTATTATTTTTTATTTTATCGGTTTAAATGTAGAATTAAAAACCTTAGGTACTGACAGACTGTTTTTTTTTTTTATTCTTAATTTTTGTTTTTATTTATCATTTTAAACGTAGAGTGAAAAACCTAGGTATTGACAAACTATTTTTTTGAATTTTTTTGTTTTTAATTTATTAGTTTAAACGTAGAGTTAAAAACCCTAGGTACTGACAAACTGTTGTTCCAATTTTTTTTATTATTTATCAGTTTAAACGTAGAGTGAAAAACTCTAGGTATTGACAAACTGTTTTTTTGAATTTTTTTGTTTTTAATTTATCAGTTTAAACGTAGAGTTAAAAACCCTAGGTACTGACAAACTGTTGTTCGAAATTTTTTGTTTTTATTTATTAGTTTAAACGTAGAGTGAAAAACCCTAGGTACCGACAAACTATTTTTTTGATTTTTTTTGTTTTTAATTTATCAGTTTAAACGTAGAGTTAAAAACCCTAGGTACTGACAAACTGTTGTTCGAATTTTTTTGTTTTTATTTATCAGTTTAAACGTAGAGTGAAAAACTCTAGGTACTGACAAACTATTTTTTTGAATTTTTTTTGTTTTTAATTTATCAGTTTAAACGTAGAGTTAAAATCCCTAGGTACTGACAAACTATTGTTTGAAATTTTTTGAATCTTTTGTTTTTATTTATCAGTTTAAACATAGAGTGAAAAACCCTAGGTACTGACAAACTATTTTTTTTGAATTTTTTTTGTTTTTAATTTATCAGTTTAAACGTAGAGTTAAAAACCCTAGGTACTGACAAACTGTTTGAAATTTTTTGTTTTTTTTTAATTTATCAGTTTAAACATAGAGTTAAAAACCCTAGGTACTGACAAACTGTTTTTTTTTTTTTTTGAATTTTTTATTTTATTTATCAGTTTAAACATAGAGTTAAAAACCCTAAGAACCGAAAACTATTTTTTTTTTTTGAATTATTGTTTTTAGTTATCAGTGTAAACGTAGAGTTAAAAACCCTAGGAACTGAAAACTATTTTTTATTTTTATTTTTATTTTATTTTTTGTTGATTTTTTTTTGTTTTTAGTTATCAATGTAAATGTAGAGTTAAAAACCTTAGGAACTGAAAACTGTTGTTTTTATTTTTTATTTTTTTTGTTTTTAGTTATCAGTGTAAACGTAGAGTTAAAATCCCTAAGAATTGAAAACTATTGTTTTTTTGAATTATTGTTTTTAGTTATCAGTGTAAACGTAGAGTTAAAAACCGTAGGAACTGAATACTATTTTTTTGAATT
Organism: Wollemia nobilis; assembly: GCA_028583015.1. Lineage (NCBI taxonomy): Eukaryota > Viridiplantae > Streptophyta > Pinopsida > Araucariales > Araucariaceae > Wollemia > Wollemia nobilis. Next base: position 10,996,609 of record JAQPPZ010016436.1, on the reverse strand, counting down.
TTTTGTTTTTAGTTATCAGTGTAAATGTAGAGTTAAAAACCCTAGGAACTAAAAACTATTTTTTTTGAATTTTTTGTTTTTAGGATGTTATGAACTATTTTTAGCTATACATTTGTTAGGTGTGATTGTACAATTTATTGAACTATTTTGTTATACGTTTGTTAGGTGTGATTGTACAATTTATTGAACTGTATTTAGCTGTACATTTGTTTTGTATGCATTTGTTGTATATTCATGTTATTGTTGTATAGTTTATCATGTTTTAATGTTTTTTTTGTTTTTGTTTTTCAGGTGGTTAAGAGCCGGTACCGTCAGCCGACGGTGTTCTCTGACGCCCGGGGGGCGTTGACTTTGGTAGATTGGGAATGGCTTGATGCCCTTGGGCTCAAGCATGTGACGCGGCTAGAGCCGATGGTGGGGGATCGGGCGTACCTGACCGTGTTGATCAACCTATGGGATCCCCGCACCAATACCTTCCATCTCCCAATAGGGGAGATGACAGTGACTCGGAGGATGTCTATCAGATTCTACGGATTTTGATAGATGGGCTACCGATCAGGACGACGCCGCATGATCATTGGACATTGGTACTGACGTGATGCTTCGGGCATGGGGAGGAGTTGGGTGTGGACAGCCCAGTGGAGAGGGTAGAGGGCGACTGCCAGATTGGTGGCATTTTGGTATGGTGGTGGCTAGAGAGGGGTGTGTTGGGAGTGAGGCACGCATTACTGATGAGCCTCATTTCCAACATGCTGTTGCCCGAATCTTCGGGCATGAGGTTCCCATGGAACCTATTGGAGGTGGTCTTCAGGTTGGTGGAGTGTCCGACCACAGAGCCCTTGATTATGAGATGGGGTCAGACACTACTGGCATAGCTCTACGATGAGTTGTACAAGGTCTGCTGTCAGAGGTGGAAGGGTATTGGATGCAATTACCTATTGCAGTGCTGGGCTTGGTAGCACATAGCTAGTGGAGAGGCCGATGGGGTTGCCGTGGATGACTCGAGCGGAGATGGTAGACAAAGAGATCGGGTATGGGGCACTGTGGCACCGGTTAGAGGAGCGAGGGCACAGTCGACGATGGGCAGGTGCCATGGGGCACTACGCTGATGCCTTCTCATGGCTTGCTCCTGGGGAGGTAGTCTGGCGGCCATACCTGGATTGTCCAGCTTGGCCTGAGGCTAGGAAGTGGCTCCGAGGGGTTCACAAGGGGAGGTGGCTGATCGAGCGACACGGGACTGAGCAGGAGTTCTTCCTATACGATCGGGTGACATGACAGTTTGGGGTGCACCAAGGATTGCCTAGGGAGCCCTTGATCTATCGACGTCGAGGTGACGAGAGGACACTGGACTGGCCGATCATTGAGCCACTGGGTGAGGATTCAGATACAATGATTGACATCCTGGACATGGACGACGTCGGGGTTACTGCTGAGTATGAGCAGTGGTGGAGAGATGGCGAGGGGCCTCTAGGGGGTCCAGAGGTAGCAATAGTAGGTGGGGAGGGTGCAGAGGCACCAGGAGAGGGTTGGGGGGCTCCGCTGGATGATGCGAACATGGTGGAGGTTGATGAGGTGGGTGAGGATTTTGGGGTTCCAGAGCAGCCGGAGATGTAGGATGTCCCGGAGCAGTGGGAGCCGGAGCAGGCTACCGTTCTGGAGATGCCGATGCCTCAGGCGATCTCGGAGGATACGAAGGTAGGGTTGTGCATTGAGATAGCGCGATTGGAGGGGCTACTCCGAAGATGGGATGCGGAGCTCGGGGATGCGCTGTAGGAGAGGGATCTCCTATAGACGTAGCTGGTGGAGAGGGAGAACACATTTGCTGCGTACCACCGATGGGATGGGGATACAGATGCTATGCGAGAGATGGATCTCCTACGGACGCAGCTGGTGGAGAGGGAGAACGCATTGGCGCAGCGCGACGAGAACTTGGTGATAGTTCATCAGTGGGAGATGGACTTGATTCGGCATCGGTTTGAGCTGGAGGCGGAGATTATCCACCTCGGTGGGTGGATCCCTACGGTTAGTGGAGGTGGATCATCGCATTGCATGAGAGGGAGCGATACTGAGCAGTCAGCATCCTCTCGACACAGGCGATTGGATGAGGGAGGTGCTAGTAGGCGTGATGCGGGGGCTAGTAGCATTCACCCTGAGGGGTCCCATAGGACCCACACCATGGGGGGTAGTTCCCGTCGCACCGATCCTGCGTGATCATGGTGGCCGATGCCCTAGGCTTGGGGGTTTTTGAGCTTTTGCCTTTTTGCGAGGTCAGAGGACCGGTTTATTATAGCCTACGGGCATTTTTGATGATATATATATACATATGACTTTCTTTTGTTTATACACATGTTGTGATTTGATTTTATGCACAATGGACTGATGTTTGATGGATGCATGTTAATTTACATTATGTATGGATATTTTGCGATGAATGCTAATGTTTCTAATTGATATGATATGCAAATGGAATGGATGAATTGAATTTGTGATTTTTGGCGGTGGCACCATAGACTGTTTAGAACTTATGGCTTTTTGTCCTAGGCGATTGCTGTGGTAAATGAATTTTTATGTATACATGTTATTTTTTGTATTTTTTGATGGCGATGCAAGGATGAAAGATATCACAGTTGGTTTAGAATGTAGTTAAGGTTTTCTGAGACTCAGATGTTTTAACTAACTAGCCAAGACTATACTTTTATCTTACAAGACTTTTGAATAGGGTATGAATCCGACTTGTCTTTGACCAAGTTATTTCACATCCCTGTGTGTGCAATTGAGTTTATTTATGTGGTATTTGTCAGGATACCGCCAGTGCCAGATAGGTTGTCAACCAAACCTGTACTGAGGATCACCTAATTAGCTCCACTAACTCCTTTGTTGTATTTAGTCGGATTAATCTGCGGTGCTATCTAGGATACCATAAGCTAGCTCATCCACATGCAAACATTGATCCGCACACAAGTTAATGTGATAGATATATCATCATGCGGGAGGTTTGCCACCAAGTGACCGATAGGTTATCCACCAAACCGATACTGAGGTTTACCTCATGACCTTCTGAATGCTGAGAGTTCCAGGGATTCAAGTTTGACTCCCTTCTTTTCTTCAATTGTATTGGGATACTTGCTCTTCTATAGTGATAAAAATCACTGTTTATTTTTGTTTTTTCTTTTGAGCAAGGGATTTGAATATTGAGTGATGAGAATCACTATTGTATGTGCTTTTTGATGTATGCACTTTGGTTGTGATGTCAAATTTTGGAGTTTTGACTTTTGCAAATTTTTTTATGTTTGCAACGTTTTTGAGAACTTGGGATTCTTGGGGAATTGGGTAGGGAAGATGCTTGTCCTTTTGCCAACTCTCAACATTCTTGGGGTCATTCGCACAGGGGGATGAGCAAGGTAACCTTTTCACTAGATGGTATCCTGGATTGCTTTGCAGGTTTCATCTTTCGTTCACACAACTTGGGAATTTTTATGTGTTTTAACTTGTGTTGGGATGCTACGTAACAAGGGGTGGTCCAAGTAGAACTCTACCTTCGTAAAATTTGTCCGACTTTGTACAATATTTGGCTAGAAATCTAAAGACAACTGAATGACGAAAACTCTAGATACATTAGAAGACAACTGATGCATGATATGGTGAAACTGTGGATGGCGTTTATTTTTGATGGACTATTTATAGAGTGGAAAAATGTGGAAAATGATGGATTTGCCGAGTAATTACAGTCTATGGTGCCTTTGACCTGTATGACCAACAAATATGCAATGTATGGATGTGAGCTTAATGCAGCTATTATTTTTGTGTTTTCGATTGATTGATTTTTGTGAGTATGAAGATGAGATGCAAAAGAGTTCTTTATTGTTGTGATGATTTTGAGTATGCATGGAAATGAGATGCAAATTTTTGTTATTTTTGATGATTTTATTGTTTTTGAATTTTCTTATTTTTGACCAAGCGATTGTGGGAGCCCTTGGAGCTTTTGGTTTGACCAAAGGGATGATGGGTACCTTTGGGGCGTTTGGTTTGACCAAAGGGTTTGTGGGCACCTTTGGGGCATTTTTGGGTGACCAAGCGATTGTGAGAATCCTTGGAGCTTTTGGTTTGACCAAAGGGATTATGGGTACCTTTGGGGCGTTTGGTTTGACCAAAGGGTTTGTGGGCACCTTTGGGGATTTTGGGGTGACCAAGTGATTATGGGAATCCTTGGAGCATTTTTGGGGTTGACCAAGCGATTATGAGAATCCTTGGAGCTTTTTGGGTTGACCAAGTGATTATGAGAATCCTTGGAGCTTTTGGTTTGACCAAAGGGTTTGTGGACACCTTTGGGGCATTTTGGGATTGACCAAGCGATAATGAGAATCCTTGGAGCTTTTGGTTTGGGCTATGGCTCTTTTAAATATGGAATGGCCACAAATGACTGATGTTCAAGGGTTCTAGTTCCTTGATTCCATCAAGAGAGGCTAGCCGGTATGTTCCAGGTCCTATTTTACTATCGATGACATAAGGACCTAACCAGTTTGCCATGAACTTGTCCCTTAGATGGGGTGGCAAGTTAGAATTTTGTTGGTTCTCTTTTAAGACCAAGTCACCAACCTGAAAGTCCCTCGGGTGAACCTTCATGTTGTATGCTTTCTTAAGTCGCTCTTGATAGATACGTAAATGCTCGAGAGCATTAACGCGTCGTTCATCGAGCAACGTAAGCTGGTCTAACCGGGCCTGCCATGCAGTGTCATCATCGATGAACTCTTGCATTGATATGCGCAGGGAAGGTATTTCCAACTCGAGAGGCATGACTGCCTCGGAGCCATACACCAGCAAAAATGGAGTTGCCCCAGTGGGCGTCCGAATGCTAGTGCGATAAGCCCACAGGGCAAGTGGGATTTGAATGTGCCAATCCTTATGACTATCTGCGACCGTATTTTTGAGGATGGTGACTAGCATTTTGTTTGACGCTTCGCTTGCCCATTTTCCTGCGGATAATAGGGTGTCAAAAAACTATGCTAAATTTTGTACTTTGTGGTCAAAGCACGCACGTCTTTGTTCTTAAATGACGTCCCATTATCCGAGATGATCTTGGATGGAATACCAAAATGACATATGATGTTATGTAAAATGAACTCCGCAATGCGGGTTCCAGTCGTAGAGGTAAGCGGAATTGCTTCCACCCACTTGGTGAAGTACTCTGTGGCCATTATGATGAATGTGTGATGACCCGACGACATAGGGGAGATCTTTCTGATTAGATCTAAGCCCCACTGTGAAAATGGCCAAGCCGATTGGATCGGTTGCAAGGCCTGAGAAGGTACGTGTGTCAAATTGGCATGGTGTTGACACTTCATGCACTTCCTTACATATGCGCAACAATATCGCTCTAAATATGGCCAATAATAGCCCATGCGGAGAATGCGCTTTGCGATGGCCATACCACTGAAGTGGCCACCGCATGTACCATCGTGCGCTTGGGTGATCGCCCAAGTGGACTCCTACTGGTCCAAGCAATGAAGGAGGATTCCTTCATAGCTACGACGGTACAAAATGTCTCCTAACAAGACATGTTTTGCCACTTTCTATTTGAATGATATTTTCGTGGCATGCGTCAATCCAAGTGGGAGGTTACCTAACTTGAGGTAATCTCGTATGGGTGTATACCAATCCTGCTGATCGAAAACCTCGACAGTATGAACAACCAATCCCTCTTGAAGTTCATCCCTAGAAAAAGTTGAGCGGGAAAGAACTTGTAAGAATAGCGTTGTGTTGCTATTAAGGGGAGTAGGGGAGAACAAGGACCCCCAGTTGGCGTGATTCAGATAATCATGGATTCGAGAGAACTTGTCTAGGGATGGTTCAATCTGGATCAGGTGGATTCCTGGCGTTAAGTCAAAGCTTGCATGCTCCATCATGGATTGTGATAGTGTTTTGACTTGAATGGTTGTCATATCACCAGAAATGTCTTGCGGGATTAGTGACCCCAAGGAGGCCATAGTGTCCGCAAAATGATTCGATGATCGAGGGAGTGCCTCGATGTCATACCATTCAAGATTTGCTAGGAATTTGTCCACAAGGGCTTTGTAGGCCTGCAGAACTGGGCATTTACATTGGAATACCCCTTTGACTTGGTTGACAATTAATAGCGAATCACCAAAGATGTTCAATCATTTGATGTTCATGGTGATTGTTGTCTGAAGACCTATGAGCAAGGCTTCGTATTCGGCATTGTTGTTGGTGCACGAGAAATCTAATTTAAATGATAGAGGCATTGGAGCCCCTTGCGGTGTGAAGAATACAATTCCCATGCCACCTCCTTGCTCACATTTAGAACCATCAAAAAATAGGGTTATGTCGGCCTGTGACTCAGGCTCATCAGAATCTGGCGATTCTGAGACATGGAAGACCCCATCATCGGGTAGTTCTATGGTCAGAGGCTGATCGTCTTCGAGAGGAGCCTCTGCTAGTTGATCGGCGATGACTTGACCTTTGATGGACTTTTGTCCAATGAACTCGATGTCAAACTCCATCAACAACATGATCCATTTCATCGTGCGGCTACTATGATAAGTATGACTCATCATGTACCGCAATGGATTCTCCTTAGACACAACATACGTCATGTTGCTCAACATGTAATGGCATAGCTTTTTGGTAGCAAACACCACCGCCAAGCAGAGCTTCTCAACGTATGCATAGTTAAGTTCATAACCGACCAGGGTGCGGCTAAGATAGTAAGTAGCCTGTTCTTTGTGTAGTTCATTTTTCTGGGCTAGCATGGCGCCCGATGCCACCTCAGTAGCTGAGATGTATAAGTAGAATGACACTCCTGGTCTAGGTGGTGCCAATACTGGTGGCAAAGCCAAGTATTGTTTAATATCATCGAAGGCTGACTGGCACTCGTCATCCTAGTGAAATGCTACCCCCTTGTGCAATAATTTATTCATGGGTCGGCACTTGTCAGATAGCTGCGCTATGAAGCGCTTGATTGATGCGACCTTTCCCTGCAGGCTTCTGAGCTGCTTGATGGTAGTTGGGGGAAGCATTTCAAGGATTGCCTTGACTTTGTTTGGGTCCACCTCGATGCCTCGCTTTGAGACTATGAAACCCAAGAGTTTTCCAGATGTGACGCCAAATACGCACTTCTTGGGATTCAGTCCGACTTTATGTTCCATGAGGCGATCGAGGATCTTGCTTAAGTCATCGAGATGATCTGGGCGCAAAAGAGATTTGGCCAACAAATCATCCATGTAATCTTCCAAAGTTTTATGCATGTGATCATGGAAGATGTATGTCATGGCACGTTGGTAGGTGGCGCCAACGTTTTTAAGGCCAAAGGGCATGACCTTATAACAAAATGTCCCCCAAGGCATTGTGAACGCCATTTTTAGTTGGTCCTCGGGATTAATACGAATCTGATTGTATCCCGAGAAACCATCCATGAGGGAAAGCATTTCGTGGCCCGCTGTAGCGTCTACCAATGCGTCGATGCTAGGCAAGGGGAAATCATCCTTAGGACTCGCTTTGTTTAGATCTCAAAAATCAGTGCATATGCGAATCCTCCCGTCAGGATTTTTGATGGGCACCATGTTGGACAACCATGGTGGGTAATCCACGCAGATGACAAACTGTGCATCCAACAACTTTTGCAATTCATCTTTGACCATTAAGGCCACTGTTGGGTGCATCTTACGTAGTTTTTGCTTAACTGGCTTGACTGTCGGATCAAGCGTTAGATTATGCGTGACTAGCTACGGATCTAGCCCCGGCATGTCTTTGTAGGACCATGCAAAAACCTCCTTCTTCTCTTTGAGAAGGGCAATGTAGTCGGCTTGCTCTTTGGGGGAAAGACTTACCCCCAACTTAATGATCTATGGATTCATTGGATCAAAGCCGATGTCTACGTCAGTCGTCTCCTCGACTGACATGTGGGACCCATCCTCCAACTGGTGTGGAGTTGGGATCAAGTGGATATCATTCATTGAATTTAGATCTATGTTAGGAACTTTGGGTCCCTCTTCAGCATGGAAGATATCCTGAGTTGGTCCTGGGGTGAAATGAAGCATCTCACCACAAGGCCAGTACTCAATGGAGATCATGTTGATGAAATTATTTTGGTCTCCATTACCACGGGTGTGGTGACTCGGACATCCTTGATGATTTTTGTGCTCCGGATCGGGCTCTGGAGGTATTGGCATGAATGGATCGGCCCTATGTGCGGATAGGAGGACAGGGTCTGCCCTCGACACTGATATCGCTATAGGGTCTCTGGGTGGAAGGTGCTCTCTGTATGCCCAAAGTGGCGGATGCAACACTTGGTCCAATTATGCTGGGTTTAGGTGCCACCTATGCCTTGGCCCTATGTTTAGCTATTCGAACATGTCGTCAATATCCAGGGGGTATTGTTGTTGCATCTGCCGCATGTGATTGAGATATGCCATCTCAGTTTCATCTTCATAATCACTATCGGAGATCCAAAGGCCTTCATTGGTTCCAACAACTATTTGCGACATGTGAGGCTCATCCTGCTTGAGCAAATTGATCTGGCCCCATCGGGGTTGTTCCACTCTCTACGGGGGGACCTGATTTTCTTGAGGTGGCACTTGCTCGATTGGAGCATCCAAAGGGAACATTGCCAAGAGGCTTTCTTGATAATCATCCATGGGGGTCACTTGTGAGTGATTGCTATCCGATTCGAAGGGGTCCCATGGTGCTACCTCATATTCTGACTCATCTTCTGAAGATCCTTCCTGACCTTGTCTATATCCCCCTTGTAGGTGAGCTCTCGAGCTTTCTCCTTTCTCGATCAAAGGGAAGGGGTTGTGAAGGTCAACAAGGTTGGTTGCCGACAATGGGAGATAATCCCCCAATGTATATGTTGTGTTAGGATTGGCATATGGATCAAATGCCAACCCATCCTTGTTGCCTATCCCCAGGCCTTGCATGTTCTCTACCAAGATGTCCAGGGGTAGGGGGTGGTTGAACCCTACTCCTGACTTGTCGTATGGCATCTGATATCTTGGTTGGCAAAGAATGCGCACTCCTTGCTCATATCTGCCCAACCCATATCCATGCCAATTGCATTGGCCAAGATATCTCAAAGCGAAATCTGGGTTGGACAAATAGTTGACGTCTTCAACAAAAGGCTCTTCATCTTCTTCTTCTTGCATGTAAGGTTCAATGCCATTATCAAGGCCCCCATACACAAAGTTTGTCTGATTCGACGGGTAGCCTAGAGGAACAATAGTACCGATGGGGAGGCGAGGTCTCCCCATGTCCTACATGGACTCCAGTGTGGGTGTTGCTACAATATTCCGCACCAGATACTCCCCCAGGCCCGTATTGGCCATTTCAACGATGATTGTTGGCGATTGAGGGGGAGGGAACGGAAGTTCTTCCTGAGTCCACTCCATGTCGGGTGAACTAGGAGCCTCGACTTCCATTCTACTAGGCATCTCCTCAGTAGATATGGTTGAGACTGATGGCGGTGCCTCTTCCAGGGGTTTCTTCCCTTTGTCCTTCGATGTGGCCACCGTAGGTGGCCTCGTTGGTGAAGGACCAGACGATGAAGATGGACCCGACTAGGGATTTGATGGACTTGTCAATGGGGATGCCTATGGAATCGGACCTTGTTTAGATGGATTCAATTGAAAATCCAAATGCGTTGATGGAAGGGTCGATTGCGGCATTAGCTGCACCGTATTGCAATACTTGAAGGGCTCCAAGTCTGCCGGGACTACATGCACTTGCCCTTCAAATGTATACTTTAAGCACTGATGAGCTATCGAAGGGACACACTTCATGTCCCTGATCCATGGCCGACCCAAGCAAGATGTTATAGGCCATCTCACCCTCCAAGATGTGGCACAATGTAGGTATAGTCTTTTGTCCCACTTGGATGGGTAGGACAATTGTGCCAACTGTCGAGCATATTGCATCATTGAATGCTCGTAGTGTATAGGTGGAGGCCACTATGTGAGATACGGGCAACTTTAGGTGCTTCAAGGCCACTATTGTAATGATATTACTGGATGAGCCAGTGTCCACCAATACCCTCTTGTATGGAATCCCGTTGACCCGTGCGATGACGTGCAGGGGTGGATCCACCATGTCACCAGCCACTGATTTCAATTCATCCTCTCGAAAGGTGATGACTAGCTCAGTGCATCGTTTGACATGTCCCACGAAGTTGTTGAAGGAGTTTGCTTCATGGGGCTACAACTCGATGGCTTTTAGTATCTCCATTAGAGCCTCTCGATGGGGCGATGATTGTTGTATGAGCTCGTAGATGGAGAGCCTAGCCGATGTGGTCCTCAAACTCTGGGTGAGTTTGGTTCAAATTATGGCCACTGGTCTAGGCGGAGGAGGTTGCGTAAGGTGCTGTTGTGGTTGTGACATTGTTGGCACCTCTCCTGTAGCTACCATGGGGGTAGTTGTGCTCGGGTACCTCTTGTTCTGAGTCACTATACTGATCATCCCTACATACCCCTGCATGGGGCAGTTTTGTGTTACCTCATTGACTTGTAGGGTCTTTGCCTACGCATCATGGGCAGGCAAGGGGTCCTTAAAGACCTCCATTTGTTGGTTGCTTGGTGCCACGGGATTATCCACCGCTAATGTCTTGTTATCTATTAGGTCTTGCACCAAGCCTTTAAACTTCCAACATGCATTAAGGTCATGTCCCTTCCATCTTTGGAACCTACAGTACAAGTCTTCCCTATAGCCCTTAGGTTTTGGCGCATTGGGGTCTATGGGTTGACTCTCAGGCAGGTTGATCAAGTTTGCTGCTGACAAGCGGTCAAACAGGGAGTCTCTGGACTCGTTGTAAGGTGTGAATTGTCGCCTAGGGCGACGCTACTGATTTTGTTCTTGCCTCTAATTTTCTCTTTCATAACTGTTAAGAGGCACCACCTGATAGTTAGCCTTTTGGGGTTGTGTTGCTTGTGCAGGCTTAGGGATTTTTATAGCAACCTGATTGACCACAGCGGGTTTCTATTGCATGGTCCCTATTTTGGTGTTCTTAGACCATTCTTTCTTCTTTGGCTTGGCTATCTCGCCATCCTGAATCTTGATCTCCTCAATGATTCTAGCTTGCACCAGAGCTTCCTCTAAAGTGGCATATTGTTGCAGTTGCAATAGCATGGAGATCGATCTCAAACAGCTCTTTGAGAACATTTGGGTGAGGTCGAACATAGGAGGGAGGTAGGGCAGCTTTGAAAGCAAAGTCCTCCACCGGTTCCCATAGGCTGCCATGGTTTCTTCCTCATACTGCTTGAGGCTAGCTAGGTCGCTTAGTGATGCCTTCTTCTTGGTGTTGAAGGTGAAGCGTTCGAGGAACGCATCCACTAGCTGATCTAAGTTATTGATGTTGTGCTTTGGCAATTGAGTGAACCAATCCGAGGCAGGGCCTACGAACATGGTTATAAATGTTCTTAACAGCAAAGCATCATTGTCTTGAATGCCAAAGCATTGGCTCAAGAATCTAGTCACGTGCTCTTGGGCATCCTCCTCACCTCTAAAGATTGCCAACTAGGGCAGCTTAAAGTGTTTAGGGTAAGGGGGTGTTGGCACTAATGGATGCACTGGGTGATTACGGAGTTGGCATAAAGTGGGATTTTGGGGCCCATAAGTCTTGGTCTCCATAGAATCTAAGCACTCTAGCAACGCTTTATATGCATCGAAAGATTTGATCTCTTCCTCCTTGGTTAGTTCTCGTTGTGGGTTGTGGGAAACTTGAGGCCTATGGAGGGGTGGCCGGATAGCACCCCCTCTGCCTTGGTAGGGCATTTTGGCCCACTCTTCTTCTTGCTCATACTCCTCATAGGCTTCTTGAGGAGTTTTTGGGTGAGACCTATAAACATGGGTGGGTCCCCGTGGAGGGTGCCCATCATTGTTCCTAGGGGTGGCCTCCCGCTCAGGTCTAGGAGGTCTCGGAGGCAACACTTGGTAAGGTCATGGGGACCTGTCTCGCACCAAGGGGTTGCGCCTCTCATATAGTTCTGCTCTTTGGGTGCGAGGGGTTGGAACCCTCTCAGGCACAGTGTTATGGAGCAGCTCATCTGTTTGACGCCGAATGCGCTCTTTGCTAAGGCGATACAGGTGCTCCAACTATTGTTGGTCTTGCTCAAGCTGCGTGATTTGCGCTTGGCGGGTGGCATGTTTGGCAAATGCCAAGTCAATTTGTTCCACCGTCTTAGGTCTAGGGGGCCTAGATGCCTCTCCTACGTGTTTATCTCGGTCATGATGATCCGAGATCTCTATGGGTCGCTTTCCTCTATCGAGGTTGGCGGCATTTACCCGAGGTTCTGGCCTCAGTAGGTGATTCTGGTAGATAGCAGGTGCGGAGGCGCATTGCTCCCATGCTGTGTATTGCTCTTGAGGAATGTGATAGTCTTCCTCGTGCTCCCTTTCGTATATGTGAAAGGGGCGGGCAAAGTTGGCTCACCCTGTCTGAAGAGCCTTGTGCTCTGGATTTGGCTTATTATTCCTAACAGTGATGGGGGGTAAAGGAGGGATGACATAATCATGTGGCCTCTCCTCATGGACCCTATGCTGTTCTAGCACTTCATTGCATGGTGGCCACTCATACCGAGCGTCTAAGGGAGCCTTCCCATTTATATTGAGTGCCACATGTAGGGACTCCTCCTAAAAGGGTCTATGTTGGACGGGAGTGCCCCTCGAAGGGGTGCCTCTATAGTCCCATTCTAAAATGGCACGATGTGGACTATCTTGTGGGTCGGGCCACCAAGGTGGTATGACCAAGTCCTTGGGGCTATAGCGGAGGTGACTTGTGCCCCCTTGTACACTCTCTGTAGCTCCTGCCCGTGATTGGGCTTGGCTACGGGTGTACACCATGGTGGTGTCTCTCTACAATCTACGTAGGGTTTTATCTCTTTTTTTTTTTATGCTACACTAAATAGAAAATATCACACACACACAAAGCAATGATTATCTCGTTTAAAGATTAAAGGTGTGCCCTAAACCTGGTTTAGTGTGTTTTGATTTTTGTTTTGACAGTTTTGTAAAGAACGTTTTGTAGCAAATGCAATATGATGGCTCTTATGACTCCCAAAAATGGTCGCCCCTTCGATATACCATTGCCAGGCCGTTATACCAAACCTCTCTATATACCCGCCCTTACGTGAGGGAAACTATTGGTACGTGAGAGCAGAATGGTACGTGGAACATAGGCGGTACGAAGGGGGATCACCCTATTTTTGACACCTACCATAGAAGACTTATCCTCATGCATTGGGAATCACCCCAGCTACACTTGGTCAGCTTTCATCAGGATTTACGTCTAGCAACAGTAGCGATCGGGGTTATGGATGCAAAAATTCAAGCCAAGGTGGTGATGAAATCCACCGTTGGTCTTGATCAAGGGCTAGGGTTTTACGACCAGCTCCTTGGTGTTTAAATTGCCATGTGATGTGTGGGGTTCTTTTTATTTTGCATAAAAGAAAGCAAACATGCAGTAAAAACTTTCCCTAAGCAAGCAAATAACCAGAAAATAGAAAACAGAAAATAGAAAATGATAGAAGGTGTTTAGGACCTCTACCTCTTCTCTGCCCAAATAGGATGCCTCTGAGTTTCTATTCTAAAACTGCACAGAGAGCTATTCATCCCTGGGTGGGATGAATAATAGAGTTGTATTCATCATAGGGTGGGACGAATGCCCATTCGCCCTAGGGTGGCACGAATTTTAGCTCTGTACTCGTCACAGACTGGAACGAACAACAGTCCAACGTTTGAAAACTTGGTACCTGCAAGCAAAAACAAACAAGTTTTGATCAGATTTCTGATCTCAAAAATAGAGGACAAGGTCCCACCGTGATCGCCACTGAAAGCATGAGGATACGAAAACAAAAAGGAAATGCCAAGATGCGATGTAAACGAAACTAAACTTAACGCTAAATCCTACGAACTGAAATGCATGAAAGGAGAGAAACATAAACGCATTGAAACAAGGTATAAAAGTGAATATGGAGTACAACCCTTTTTATTAATATGCTTTAGAACCTAGTTACAATCTGTCTCCTCCCTTTTCGGGGGCTAGGAGCGTTAAATATGTTCTTGTCACATCAACAGATGGTATTCCTTCTTTCGCGTGCCCACATGTAGAATGGGCGGACCAAACGTCACCGCCGCTTGCGTTGATGAGTCTTGACTCCTTGCTGCTCCTCTAATGTTGAGATCCTATGTTCAAGGAAACAGAAAATAGTCAGTAGCACCTGTAGATAAAATGAAACATGCAATCCCCAAGCCTACGATTAGTGCATGCAAAAAATAAATAAAACGATAACTAAATAACATCATAATGATCTAAAAATTTAATAGAAGCATGAGGACATTACCAGGAGGGCACTGCAAATGGAACAGTCGAAAAATTCACCACGAATTTCTAATCGCTCCGGGGTGGGACGATTAGACCTGCAACAAAATGTCAAAAAGCACTGTCCCAAATGTCACATCCGGGAGGCTCCAAATCACCTACAAAGTTAGGGGTTAGGTAAAATGGGGTATTTTGGAAAGACCCAGAAGGTCAGATTTTTCCAATTCGGCCTCTATCATCGGGAATTTGATGATGCTACCTACATGTTAGCAAAAGCAGGAAATGACAAAAACATGATCAAAACAGCTCAAAATGATGTGAAATTTGAATGACAACCTATCTAAGCAACATAGAATCAGATGCAAAAATAATAGAAAGGAAATCTACTACAGATTTCTAATCGCTCCGGGGTGGGGCGATTAGGACTACAGCAGTGCGGGGCGCCCGAGGCAGGACGCCCACCGTTTGGGGCCCGATTTCGGCACCAATCCACTTGGGATGGGTCCAAAACCTCTTGTGGGGTGTTTTCAAAACAAATTTGGTAGGATTTTATGGCCAAATGTCGGGTTTTGGTTCCGGATTTGCGCTTCCAATAATCACCCAATGACCTCCCTTCCAAAAGAGATCAAGGATGTGAAAGGCACAAATCAAAAGGTGTGAGGATGTAAAATGGCAGCACTTCATTGCTCAAAATGCTCCTTCTTCATCTCCATTTGAGGTGAGAAGACTCACCATTTTATAGACCCGACGGTCTCTTTGGATGAGCATGCAGAGGCGCCACTTGGCAATCATGCCTTCCCAAGGGGGAGAAGATTCCTCCCTGATTAGGGGCTCCATGACTGCCCCTGTAACTGCCTCTAGCACTCAAAAATGCTCACTCACACTCCCATGCAATGAAGGAAGAGTTAAGTGGTGGATCTGAGCTGCCATTTGTCAAGATTTGACTTTTTGCCCATCAAACCTGCTATTCGCCCCACCCTGGAGCGAATACCGCTAATCGTCCCAAGGTGGAACGAATACCGGTTTGTAATCATCCCTGGGTGGAACGAGTAGAGAGCAGAGTGCCTAAAAGGTGCCAAATTGACCTCTGACCTTCCAAAACTACTGTGTGAGTGGTTAGGACCACTGTTTAACCTCTGGGGGCTGTGTGTGTCAATGCGATCAGTGTTTGCAGTCACATAATCGGATTGGTGCTGTTTTGGTGTCTACAGATGTGCCTTTTTGGGATGCATTGTGCGTGGCATAGAGCTAAGCAAAAATAGATAACTAAAGCACTAATGATTAGGGTTTCTTAGTAACCTAACCAACTTTTGATGCCCCGGGGTGGGACGATTAGACCTGCAACAAAATATCAGAAAGCGCTATCACAAATGTCACATCCAAGAGGCTCTAAATCACCTATAAATTTGGGGGTTAGGTAAAATGGGGTATTTTGAAAAGACCCATAAGGCCATATTTTTCCAATTCGATCTTTATCGTCAGGAATTTGATGATGCTACCTACATGTTAGTAAAAGTGGAAAATGACAAAAACATGATCAAAATGGCTCAAAATGATGTGTAATTTGAATGACAACCTATCTAAGAAACATAGAATCAAATGCAAAAATAACAGAAAGGAAATCTGCTATAGATTTCTAATCGCTCCGGGGTGGGGCGATTAGGACTGTAGTAGTGCGGGGGGCACCCGGGGGCAGGACGCCCGTCGTTTGGGGCCCAGTTTCAGAACCAATCCACTTGGTATGGGTCCAAAACCTATTATGGGGTGTTTTTGGTAAATTTGGTAGGGTGTTATGGCCAAATTTCTGGTTTTGGTTTCGGATTTGCGCTTCTAATAATCACCCAATGACCTCCCTTCCAAAAGATATCAAGGATGTGAAAAGCACAAATCAAAAGGTGTGAGGATGTAAAATGGTAGCACTTCATTGCTAAAAATGATCCTCTATCTCCATTTGAGGTGAGAAGACTCACCATTTTATAGACCTGACGGTCTCTTTGGATGAGCATGCATATGCGCCACTTGGCAATCATGCCTTCCCATGGGGGAGAAGATTCCACCCTGATTAGGGGTTCCATGACTACCCCTGTAACTGCCTCTAGTGCTCAAAAATGCTCACTCACACTCCCATGCAATGAAGGAAGAGTTAAGTGGCAGATTTGAGCTACCATTTGTCAAGATTTGACTTTTTACCCGTCAAACCTACTATTCGCCCCACCCTAGAGCGAATACTACTAATCGTCCTTAGGTGGAACGAATACCAGTTTGTAATCGTCCCTGGGTGGAATGAGTAGAGAGCAGAGTGCCTAAAAGGTGCCAAATTGACCTTTGACCTTCCAAAACTATTGTGTGAGTGGTTAAGACCACTGTTTAACCTCTAGGGGCTGCCTTGGGGGCTGTGTGCGTCAATACGATCAGTGTTTGCAGTCACATAATCAGATTGGTGTTTTTTTGGTGTCTACAATAGGATCATCTGTAATTGTACAGAATCATACCAAATCATAGGAGATCGTTCAAGATCACCCAAGATCATTAGTGACCTGACGAATTCGTCAGGCGAATTCATCAGAAACCTGTAATCAAGAAAACAGACACCAAAAACCAAAAATACGATTGCAAGAATGATGCAAAATGATAGAAATAAGAGTATAGATGTTTGAATGATAAATCTAGATATCAAATTAAATGAGATGCACTATTTTGGAAACTTATTTTGAATTTCATCATGCAATTACGCTAAATGAGGTGAACTCCAAGATGCAAAACAAAATTAAATTAATCCAATGCATCACTAAATAAGGAAAATAAGATAGAGAATGCAAATCAGGGCTCTGATTACCCCCAAGTTGAATTGCAGACCGAATCGTCTGTAATCATATAAGATCATCGCTGATATTGACAGGATCATCTAAAATTGTGGTTGAATTGCCTGTGACGGTTCGAGCTACCTCCGACTGAAACATAGTGAAATCCTGCAACAAAACCTGAAAACACAAGTGCAAATGATGGGAGATCACAACAAAACTAAAATTGTAGGGAAACAATCAGTCAAGCAGCCAGGTAGGGAATCAGGTAGGGAGT
Organism: Wollemia nobilis; assembly: GCA_028583015.1. Taxonomy (NCBI): domain Eukaryota; kingdom Viridiplantae; phylum Streptophyta; class Pinopsida; order Araucariales; family Araucariaceae; genus Wollemia; species Wollemia nobilis. The sequence continues at coordinate 10,979,211 of JAQPPZ010016436.1, read as the reverse complement.
CAGGGGGATAAACTGGGAAAATCCTAGTTTATATAGGATTAGGGATAGGTTATGAGGTTGAGGATCATCCCAATCTGGGAGATCATCAGCGTAAGAATCTCCAACCGTGTAGTCACGCTTCTGCCCAAGTTGGAGAGGTCATTGGAATAGAAGCTAATTATGAAAATTCAATTTTGGGATGAAATCATCTGGACATTCTGTTTTAGATGAATTCATCTGATTTGGGATGATATCGTCAGATCGATGATGATATCGTCCAACGATCACAACAACCTCTAAAAATGGTGCAAAAAATGAGATAAGCGGTTAACGGGTGATTTTGAGGTTAAAATTCAAATTTCTACTTTTTACTGATGGTTTAACTGTGCTAATTTTAGGGTGCTACATTTTTCCCCCTCTTTAGCAAATTTTATAAAAAATATGCATTAAAGACAAGTTCTTCATGCTTTATGAGAAAGCAAATATTTATTCCATTTTTTAGATGACGATTCTAGGTCGAATCGTACGACTGTTTACTATGGTGCCCCTCCGAGTTTTTATCCAAATCGAACGTTTGAGGTAAAAACATGAAAAAGCAAAAATTAAAAAAAATGTCATTTTTGAATAAAAATAAGAAAAATAGGGTAAAACCCTAATTCATTTTTACTGTTCACTTTCACTGTTTCAGAGCTCTGTAGGCGAAATGGTGGAAACGGCGCACAGATTGATAGAGGTCCGATGCAGGTTGCGAGTAAGGATATAAACCTAGTTTAATATGTTTTTAACTTAATTTATTTAATTTTTTATTTAAATTTTAATTGTTTTTTGGGTGTCACAGCCGTTTTTAAGCCGATGACAGAATTGTCTCTATATTGCCAATTTCGTCTAGGGACGAAATCGAAGAAATAGGGGCGATCCCAAAATTGAAAAACAAAGATGATTTCATCCTATTAAGAATGATTTTATCTAAATTTGGTACAATATCATCCAATAATGGGCGATATCAACTTTTATGGGATGATTTGATTTTAATTGATTTTTTTAATGATTATGTACTAATGATTTTTGTTGTTTTATTGCTTATTTTGTAGAGGGGATTGCTAAAGAGTTGGGATTCAAAATACGGAGGTCTAAGAGACGATTTGGCCATGCTCGATCAGGCCGAGCGAGACAGATTGGTAGAGGTAGGACTGCAGCATGTGGCAGAGATGCCACAAATTCCTATAGAAATGGGGCTACTGATAGCTCTAGAAGAGAGATGGTATCCGAAGTTGTCATGCTTTTGGCTACCAACAGGGGAGATGAATCCCACTCTAGAGTATGTATGGAGGATCTTGAGGATCCTCATAAATGGTCGATTCATGATGCCTTCGGCCAATCAGGGCCACGTCATGATGAGATTGTGCGAGGACCCGAGTTTCATCCTAGAGAAGGATGAAGTGAACATCGAGGCTTTGAGGCGGATGCCTAAGGCATCTCGGTTGACCCAAGTTTTGGCAGGGGTGGTGGGTGGCCTTCTTCTATGCCACCAGATTGGATACAGATTACTGTGGCTACTCTCAAATGTGGTTTATGACATGAGAGACCACGAATACATGTTTGCTTGGGGCAGTTTTGTATTGTTTCGCTTTTATAGGATCCTTTACGGGGTCGTATACAAGGGGGGTCGATGTCTGGTGCTGACATCGCTTCTACAAGTTTGGTGCTAGGAACACATTGCGATGTAGAGGCCGATAGGACTTCCACTGATAGGAGTTGACCGAAAGAGACCCCAGGTTTTCTACTGGTGGCTCCATAGAGGGTCACAACGACAAATAGATCTGTTGATGTCCCAAAGGTTGCTGGATGACCTCACCCTAGATCAGATCACGTGGAGACCATGGAGAGAGCATCCAAGGTGGGTAGAGGACGGACAGGAGTTGGCTCGCATCAGGCAAGTCATATGGTTGCAAACAGAGCGAGGAGAGGTAGAGCTCCACTACTACGACTAAGTTTTGAGAAAGTTTAGTCTATAGCAAGGGATCCCTACTCTTAGGGATTATGAGTACTCCTAGACTATATAGGATAGTACCACACTAAGTAGGGCTCTAGACATATAGTGGTTTTAGATTCAGGATGCTGATGATGCCCCCATTCAGCCAGTGGATGGGGATGACACGGGGATAGCAGACAGATATGATGCCTAGTATGTAGGCATCTGCCTTCCTCAGATGACGAGGGCATCGTATTTGATGCACGCTATAGTGCAATGGATGGAGAGGCAATACTAGGCTACCATCGATGAAGGGAGGGATCAACGATGGCCTCCTCAAGAGAGACGTCGAAGGGTACCACAGGCTCTAAAGAGATAGTAGTAGCCAGAGAGGAGGGAGGAGAGGAGAGAGGAGAGGAGAGAAAAACTCCCTCCTCAGAAGAGGGATAGGCTACCATCACTTGATAGGGGCAAGGGTGTCGAGGTGGGGGAGAGCAGCAAGATGGCGGCTCTCAGGGTAGAGAATGCCCGCCTACAAGCTCAGGTGTAGACTCTACAAGATGAGGCTACATAGCTCAAGGCTCGAATCGGAGGGGTGAGCATGCTGGAGCTGGCACGGTTGGTTGCTTAGATCACATTCTATTAGTGAGTGTACTACCAACTAGTTCCAGAGAGCCAGAGGATACAGTTTCCAATCGATATTGTGAAGCCGATCAGGATGGGGTCATTGAGGACATCATCATGATCGACATCGAGGACCCACGATACAAGACGGGCTTCGATGGGACCACCTCCTCCACCTCAGGGCGGGAGAGGAGATGAGGTTGAGAGCTCGAGATCTTCTCGAGACTAGATGCACATTGTACATAGACTATTTTTGAGATGATTGAGTATGCCAGGGTATAGATTGTGGCATACCAATCCGTTTTGATATGATGTATATACTTCTTGATATATATATATGATGTTCTTTTTGTGATATGACTTGTGCATATGTTTTATGATGTTTTAATATTTTAATTGTTGATTGACTATTCATGTAATTATGTCATTGAAAATAGTATAATTTTATGTCATGCTATAAAATTAAATGAAATAATCTGATGTAAACAAACTGGTTGTTGTGGTGTGTTTTGATGAAAATAAAATGACTTCTAACAATAATTTCAAAGGACATTGTCGCTATTACATGACCATTTCATGGAGTCACCGCTCGCTAGGTCATCAAGATAATCCCGATATGAGATAAATATTGCTAAAAGTAAAAAGGTGCTTAAGATGCTTTCTTAAGACTGTGTTGTGATGATGAAAAATGATGATAGTGATGATTTATTTTCAGATTTCCATGAAAATATTATGCATGAAATATTAAAAATATGATTTTTGCTAGGCATAAAATTCCTAAGTATGATAGAAATTTGAACAATTCCCTAGGAATTATACCATCGTCACAAAAAAAAAATGAATGTTGACATAATGAAATGAAATAGGAAAATTTTCATTCTTTTTAAAGCACCATTGTGTAACATAATGATTTACGCCATATGCTTTTATGGATTAAATAAATGGGAAATAAAATTAGAACGATGGTTTGCGCTAGGCATAGAATTTTAGGTATAGACTTATACCATCATCGCGAAATCCAAAGAAGAAATTGATATAATAGTTTTATTGCATAGTTGATTTTTTTGATTTTGAGATAAACAAAAAATATAAAAATGAGGACTTGCACTAGGCATAAAATTCCAATTTAGGTTTAGGAACTATACCATCATCGCGAAAGTCAAAAATATGTAAATGTGACTTTATTGCTAGATTTTTGAACATGTTTTGGAAGAAAATTTTGGATTTTTGAAAAAAAAAATGTATTTAATTGATTTTACGCTAAGCAGATATTCTCAAGTAAGAAAATCAAATTATTCTAGAAGATTTGAATAAATATTTTAAATTATCTCAGACAAAATTTATATTTATAAGGAACCTCGTGTGCATACGTGAGTTCATTACCGATCTTGATCTATCATAATGATATAAAATATCTCAAACACAAATGTGTGTGTAATTGTAATGTTCATTTACCGATTTTTGGCAAGATAATTTGATACAAGTAATTTGAATTAACCAAATGAGTGTTTGTTGACCATGATTTATATGCATGTAACCGTAGTAGACTACTATGTAAGTCGGGTCATCAAGAGCTACCTGATCCATAAGCGGACATAGGTCTATACAAAATAAGGTCGCTAATGTGACAGACATATCACCACGCTAGGAGTTACCCAATGTCAAGCAAGTTGGGCATAAATCACCTGTTATGGGATTTACGTCACAGTTTTTGAATAATTGAGAATTCCCGGGATTCAAGCTTCACACTTCCTTCTTTCAAAAAGGGGGGGATTTATTGATTTTTGCTTTTTCTTTTCTTTTCTTTTTCTATTTTTTTTTTGTATTTGCTTGACACTGAGATAATACTAAAATATTGCTGAGATGGTACAAAATGATACTGAAATAATGCTTCTGAATAATTTCTCTTTTTCTCATGATTTTTCTTGATTTTTTTTTTCTTTTTCGTTTTCTTCCTATACTAGGGATAATTGCTCGGATTGGCTGTAGAACAAGGGATTTTTATTCTGGGCAGGGGTGAGCTTGTCCTTTTGTCAATTCTCAAAGATTCTAGACCATGTGCATGATTGGATAGCAGGGGAAACTTTTCGCTCAAGAGACCACTTCTACTGTGTAGCATTGTTTTGAATTTGCAATGAAATCATTTTAATATGAAAAGGTGTACTTGGTTCAAGTAAATAACAAGATCAGTTCTCTATGCTCAAAACTTTATTTAATTCAACTATGGACTTTGATATAAGAGAGATTAATAATCATACCAAATAAGATCAAGATATTTATTCATGTAAGTGTGAAAGTGAGGTATTCCAGATAAATGCTAATTTATCCAAAATAACTAAAAATATAACTGCAATACTTCAAGAATTGACAGGTGCCAAAATAGAAGATGCTTTTGAGGATTTTGATGATTTGATTTTTTTATATTTTGATTTTTAATTTATGAATTGAGATAATACATAATATTACTGTTTTTGAAATTTTTTGTATGAATTACTAATATGAGACAATATGTATAATATATACAGTGACGAAATTACCATATTTATGCATAATAATGCTTAAGATGCATAATGTTCATAGGTTCTTTAAGATCTTTACCATCTGAGGTAGCTAATATGTATGCTCCCGATCCAAATTTAGCAGTGATAATCTATGGCCCACGCCAGTTAGGCTCGAATTTGCCTTTAAGGTCTTTAGTTGCATTAGTATTTTTTTGATTTTCTTTTAAGACAAGGTCATCGATCCCAAAGGATCAATTATGAACTTTCTTGAGATATGCTCGTTTGAGCTTGTTCTGGTAGGCACAAAGATGCTCCAAAGTATTAATGCGCTTCTCATCTAGGAGTTCCAGTTGAATAAATCTGCCAGCATGATATTCATCTCCTACTTCAGTATCTTGAAGTAGCAGAGCCAAAGAAGGAACTTTTAGTTCAAAGGGAAAAATAGCTTCAGCACCATAAACCAAAACAAAAGGTAAAGTGCCCGTGGGAGTACGAATGCTAGTTCGATAAGCCCACAAAGTAGGATATAATTGAATGTGCTAATCATGGCAAGATTTATTGACCAGTCTCTTGAGGATTTTAATTAATGTTTTATTATATGCTTCTGCTTGGCCATTACCCTGAGGATAATAGGGAGTGGACCAATGATGTTGAATTTTATATTTTTGACATGTTTCTTTACATCTTTGTTTTTGAAACAAGTTCCATTATCCGAGATGAGATTTGCAAGAATTCCGAACCTACAAATAATTTGATTAAGAATAAACTTGGAAACTTGCGTTCCAGTGCAAGAAGCTAAGGGCATAGCTTTGACCCACTTTGTAAAATACTCGATGGTGGTTATGATGAATTTGTGTCCATCAGATGACATAGGATTGATTTTTTTGATGATGTCTAAGCCCCATTTTGAAAAGGGCCAAGGAGATGAAATAACATGCAGTTCATGTGCAGGCGCATGGACAAGGTCAGCGTGTTTCTGGCACTTGTCGCAATGATGCATGTAATCATGTGCATCATTCTCCATGGTAGGCCAAAAATATCCTTTCCTAAGGAGATTCTTAGCAATGGTGCTACCACTAAAGTGTCCCCCACAAGATCCGTCGTGGGCTTCACTCAAAGCTAATCTAGACTCTTCTAGATTCAAACATCTCAATAGGATACCTTCAAAAGATCTCCTATATAACGTATTTCCAATTATTACGAAGTGACTTGCTTGTCTACGTAATAACCAACGTTGGTTTCTATTAAAAATTTTAGGGAAGGTCCCATTTTGAAGAAAATTGAGGATGTTAGTGTACCAAAGTTCAGGAATAGTTTCGTTGATTAGAAACACGTCCAAAGATTCCAAGCATGATTTAGTTGAAGCGGGTTCCTGGAGTCGACGAATAATGATGGTAGAATATTCGTCATCTAACTCCAAGGGTAAAAGAGATGCAATTGCGGCCATAGCATCAGTCGCACGATTGCTAGTTCTAGGAATAGCTTCCAAGGTAACTTGATCAAATAAAGATATTAATTGTAATACATATGCTTTATATGGGCAAAATTTATCATATTTGGTCTGATAAAAATTGTTAATTTGATTTATAAAAAGTTGAGAATCATTGAAAACTAATAGATTTTTAATTTTCAGTGTCAGGGTAGTTCGTAATCCAAGGATTAGAGCCTCATATTTAGTAGTGTTATTAGTATAGGCAAACGTTATTTAAAGGATAGAGGTATGAGATGTTTCTGTGGAGATATCAAAATAATACCTGCACCAACCCCACTCATGCATCAAGCTCCGTCAAAGTATAGGGACCATTGCTCTTAATGATCTACCTATAGGTTAAGGCATTCGTCAGGAAAATCAATGACGAGGGGATGGGTGGACTCTAAGGGTGCAACAACTAATTGATCTGCTATGATTTGACCCTTAACAGACTTCTGTCCTATAAACATGAGTCCAAACTCGCTTAGAGCAAGAACCCACTTCATTGTGTGACCATATAAATAAGGTCGACTCATGAGATACCGCAAGGGATCGAATTTAGCAATAACGTATGTTTTCTGACTGAACATATAATGGCATAGTTTTTGTGTAGAAAATACGACTGCTATATATAAATTCTCTAATGCTGTGTAGCGTGTTTCATAACTAATTAATGTTCTGCTAATGTAATAATTAGCGCGCTCTCTTTTATCATCATCAAGTTGAGCTAACATAGCTCCTAAAGCAAAATTTGAAGCAAAAATATACAAGATAAATGGGCAATTAGGTTTAGGTGGCAAAAGTACAGGTGGGTTAAGAAGATATTTTTTGAGGAGTTAAAATGCTTCCTTACATTCGTCATCCCAATAGAAAGAGACATTCTTCTTAAGAATCTTAAGAAAGGGTCCATTTTATCCATCATCTTATCGATGAAGTGATAGATAGCTTGAAGGTTACCTTGTAGACTTCGTAATTCAGATATATTTGTAGGTGCGGGCATATCAGTGATAGCCATAATCTTGAGAGGGTCAATTTCGATGCCACGTAAATAAACTATAACGCCCAATAATTTACCTTACTTAACTTCGAATATACATTTCACTGGATTCAATTGGATAAGATATTCCATTAACCGATAAAATACTTTTCTCAAGTCATCTAAATGGTCATCTTCTTTAGTAGAACGAGTTATAATGTCATCTACATAATCATGTAGTATATCATGCATCATATCATGAAAGATATAAGTCATGGCTTGTTGATAGGTTGCACCTACATTCTTCAAACCGAATGGCATCACTTTCCAACAGAAAGTCCCCCAAGGGGTAATAAAGGTTTTTTTAGCCTGATCTTCAGGAGCTATCTTGATCTGATTATAACCAGAAAATCCATCCATTAAGGATATCATTCCACTCCCAGCTATAAAATCAATGATCTGATCCATATTAGGAAGGGAAAAATCTTCTTTAGGGCACGCAACATTAATATCTCTAAAGTCTATACAAACCCTAATCTTAGTAGCTTCTTTCTTAGTTACTGGAACTACATTCGAGATCCATTCAGCATAATCAATTGCTTGTATAAAAATAACATTCAGGAATTTTTCTAACTCCCCCTTGACTAGTAAGGCCACTTTAGGATGAATTTTTCTAAGCTTTTGCTTAACAGGTTTATCATCCGAATGCACTACTAGGTGATGCATAACTACAGAAGGGTCTAAACCTGGCATATCTTCATATGTCCAAGCAAAAACATCTTCATATTCTTTAAGAAATGCAATGTATTTATCCAATTTTTCTTGACTCAATTCTGATCCAATGTTGACTATGTGGGGGTTATCATCAGTTCCAATGTTAATTTTTATGAAATTTTCTACTTCCATTTGTAGATCTCTCTCAAAATTAGGTGGGGCAGGTGAAATGCCCAATTCTTGTAATTCTTCTAAGGTTAGCTTGGATAATTCGTCTTGAGGAGTCGTGGCCTCAAGCTGGGCTATCCTAGGTATAGAGCTATCAAAATAAAATCCATTATGTAATAATTCCTCAATGAAGACATCATGAAAGATATCTCCCTCCAACTCATCGTCGAATTCATCAATCATCTCAGGATAAGATATAGATAGCATATTACATGTGAATGTCTTATTCATTAAACACAAAGCATCACATTCATCTAAATAATCTTGGTAACATATAATATGGTCATCATCCTCAAATGGGAATGGCTTACCCTTACTATAAAATAGGCCCACACCACATCGGGTGGGCCACACTTCTACCTCAAAAGTTTCTTTCATACCATTCTGGAAAGGTCCCAAACCTTTCCCTTTATATCCCAATTTAAGCATTATAGGTTTGGTTTTTATATACTCATTAGTAAAATAACATAGAGCATATCCATCATAATGAGTTTTGATGTTTCTAGGTATTCTACCCCAGTCATATCTCTTATAAATAAAGGCACAGCTCCCGACTTGGTAAATACTTCCCATAGGCTGTGGGAGGCCCAAGGTATGAGGAGATGGTGGCAAATTATTTAAAACAAGGGAATATTGCATAGAAGCATTCGTTTCTTCTGATATAAGAATTTTAGATAGATCGGGTAAGAGCTCGTCAATAAGAGCATAAGAGGTAGAAAGAACATTCCCTACGTCTTTCGATGTGGAAAATATGCATTTGGTGGATGTAGACAGTGTAGAGGTGTTTATAGATGGGTCTATTAAAGGTATAGAAGTTATAGGAGTAGGACAAGAGACATTGGTTGTGGGATTAGGATCTTTCTTAGGTCCTAATGCGATTTGTTCAGAGGATGGTTGAGTTATATGTGGAGGTTCAACTGATGGAGAAGAAGTAGATGATGTTGTGGGTGTGAGTTTCACACGTTTAGATGGATAATGAGAATTAGGATGTGTGAATGATAGAACGGGGTAAAATTGAACTCCAATAGGTTCTGCCAAAGCACACATATCAAAGGGTCTTGGATCACCATGAATGGTAACCAACCGATTCTTAAATTCGAACTTAACACATTGATGTAAATTTGAGGGAACAGCTCGCATCGCGTTGATCCAAGGACGACCCAAGAGTATATTGTACGATGCAGGGCAATGTATAATAAACACAGTCATATTGAAGTTTCTTAGACCAACCTGTAATGGAATGGTAATAACTCCACATGTTTCTTGTGTTTCGTCATTGAAATATTTTATGATCATATCAGTTCTTTTCATTTCATCACTTCTAAACCCAAATCTTTGGTAGAAGTCAAAAGTGCAGATATTTAAAGATGAACCATTATCAATCAAAACTCGTTTGACTACTACATCTCCAATTAAGGTAGTAATATACAAGGGGTTATCTTTATGTAAACTATGTTGCGGTATGTCTCTATCCCGAAAGTCAATACAATCGACTTCACGAGTTATTATAGTATCAACCATGGCTTTAGGTTGAATGTCTTATGGTACCATCATCTGACTTAATGTGAGCATTAATTCATCTCTATGTGTAGGAGATCTTAAAAGGTCCAAGAGAGAAATTTTGGCTGTAATATTTGATAATTGTTCATTAATATTATAAGGAGGTTTAGGTTGAACATTAGATGAATGATTCTATTTATTAGGAACCTTCAAAACAAATGGAGCTGATCCACCATTCTGAATTTGATCTTCTTGAGAATTTTGAGCCTGTTGTCTAGTAACAGCTTCGATGGTACCCACAATATTATTCTATGGATGATGAATGGGTCTTGGTCTAGCGTTTATAGCTAGCTCATTAGAAAGTAATCGGTGAGACGATGGTCTAGTAGTGACTCTTCTTGGGAATGGCTCTTTCGAAACCATATAACTTGTGATAGGGTGAATAGGATCTGATTCATCTTTAGAACTATTTGATTGATTTGATGTGATTTCCATATCACTCTCAGTCTCGTATTCTGTATCACTAAGATAAGGTATCTGAATATTATATAGAGGCCTGGTTGTAACCACGGATAAAGTTGTGTCAAATATTTCCAAATCATGAGTAGGTAAATGCCCACTAATAGTTCCTACATATCGGGCAGGAGGAGGGACATTATGATGTTCAACTTGATTAGCCACCTCCTTACCATGTTTTGGTAAGGGATGTTAAAAGATTTCCAATGAATGATTGGCATTATGATTCTAGTTTTTCGGGGTGTTCTTTTGAACATTATTAGGAGGATTTTGCTTAGGTTGAAAGGCTTGCACCTCCATCTCATTGTTGTCAATCAAGTATTGTATTTTATGTTTTAATATTTTACAAGAGTTGGTAGTGTATCCAGGTCATCTATGGAAGTCACAGTATAAATCTGCTCTGTATTCGGGTATAGTTGGATCCAGTTCCTAAATATTTGGTAATTGAATCAAACCTCGTTATGATAATTGCGGTAGAATAGTTGATAAAGGTTGATTTAACCTAGTAAATTCTTGAGGAGGTCTATCAGGATGTTTCAGTACAAACTTCTCCGTTGTCTTTGCAGCATTAATATTAGCAGTATTTATGCTATCGGTGACTCCATCACCCACAACTTGTTTATTGTTATATTTATTTTTGGATTTTTTCTCATCGTCTCTCTTTTTAAGCTGGCCTCTCCTAATGAGAGCATCTTCCACTCTTCGGTATAAGTCTATAGCCTGATCGAAGGTGGTCAAGGTAGCAGTTGATAATTCATAAGATAGTTGCTCTTGCAAATTATTAATAAAGATGTCCAACATCTCCCTATAAGGTAACACAAAGTGCAATTTTCCTATCAACTGTCTCCACCTAGCTAGGAAATCAGCAAAGCATTCATCTTTGCCCTGTTTTAAATCATACAAATCTTTAATGGTCACAGATCTTTCGATGTAGGCACTAAATTAATGAACAAAATATTCGACAGTTTCTTTGAAATTCCTCAAAGAATTTGTGGGTAATTGATAATACCACTCTAATGCCATTCCTTCCAAGATTTTCGGGAACATTTTTAGTAATAACAAATCATCATGTGATATATCATGACATGTTATCCTAAACATACGAAGATGCTCTATGGGATCTTCTGTTTCTTTATATATGGGAAGAATAGGCATAGAAAAATGTTTAGGATACGGTTGTGCTACGACTATAGGATATAAAGGCTGACTACACATATCTCGATAATTGTACGAGGGACGGTAGGGATTTATCTGGTCCATGCGGGAAACTAACTGTTTCACCACGGTTTCAAGATTGCTAGTTTGTCCACCATATTGGTTCGATGGCACATAGGTATGGGATCTATGAGTGTATGATGGTGTGACATAAGGATTAGATGTTACATTGCTATTATGCAAAGTGTTGGTAGGAAGAGTATTATGAAGGGGATTTGTAATAGTATTATATTGTACCTTAGATTATTGGTAATTTGTGTTCAGTTTTTTTTTGGGTTTTTTTTGATTTGAGGTATGTTGATCAAGAGCTTGGCAAAATAGAGCAGTAAATGATGGTTTCTTTTATGCGGGAATGACCCTAGGCTTGTTACTAAGCACTTTAGGTTATTGGGTAACGTGTTGTTGTTGCATGCTCCGGATCGTAGCTACTATATCCAAATTGGATGGTCCATCTTGATCACTCTCTTATTCAATAAAGGACAAGGGATTAGTGTGTGTTTGAAATACTTCTTCTAGAGTTGCTTGAGTGTCACTAATTCGATCCTTGTCCATATGGGCTGCTTTATTAAAAATACCAATATTAGTGTTAATGAACTTCCAGAATTGTTCCATGTTCTCAAAAGTGATAGCTCCTCCCGGAGACATTTTAGGGGATGAGGATCCTTCCTCTCTAAAAGTTTCTTCTTGTTCATTTCCTACAACAAGCTCTTCTTCTTGCTGGTATAGGGTTTCTTCTTCCTAAACTTGGTCCTCATGAGGGACATTTTGGTCAGTTAATGGTCTTCCTAACCAATATTCATATTCTTCGGTTTGTTTTCCATTCCTAAGTCTAGGCATTGTGCTAAACTTAGGTTTTAGCAAATATATATATATATATATATATATATATATATATATATATATATGCGATAGGGTTGAGAGGTATATATTTTAACTATATACCTACTATAATATTTTAAAAGGAAATGTTTTGTTATTTATTTTATTTTTTTTGTGTGATTTTATTATATTATTATTTTTAGAGAATAAAAATAACAAACAACATGCTAGTTGTAAGAAACAATAGTAGAAAGAATCACTTAGATTTCTATGAATAGTTTATGGATATCATTGATAGGGTCAAGTTCATTAGGAGTCATGAAATGCTCCTCTTCAAATTGGAAGTTTTTTTTCAAGAACTTGACAAAGTGTGCTATGGTAATATGATCTATTTTAGACTCGAACATGTAAAAATAAAGTTCATGACAATACTATCGATACAACACAGCTCTAGGAACTCTATTCCATCTCTTTCTATTCGTAAGAACGACTTCTTGATCCTCTACACGAGATAGAAATTTATGTACTACAACTGCGTTCTCAAGGTATTCCTCAAAGGTGTATAATTCAAAAGACACAAGTGCTCTTTTATCGGCTAACCACCTATGGCAAGCTCTCTGAAGTTCATGCTACAAAGTCACCTGATCAGGATCCATGATTCTATCTAGGACAAACCTCTTAATTTGCCTAAGTTCTACAGATCTAGATTCAATAATACCCAATCTCCTATCAAGTTCGTCCCACAAAGGTTGGGCTCTATATGTTTGAGGTACTCTAAGCATAGAAGTAATCTCTATGGTCGTTAATTAATTTTCAACATTTATGGAGACAACTCATCTTCTATTATAATATACCATCTAAGTATGATATGCAAATTTAACAGTTTTCTAATGATTTTAGATGTTCTTAATAATGTGTTTTTTTTTGGATTGTTTTCAAAAGGTGTTTTTAGTTTCATGTTGGGTTCACCAAAATGTATTGCCAAAATTTTTTGCACCCTTACCTTCAGGCCAAAGGATCCATACCCGAAAGGGGGGTGAGAAAAGGATGGAGCAATACCTCAAACGGAGAGGCCCTTTGAAGGTCACACCTCTCGGGGGAGGGGTATAAATGTGAATTTTTGACAGATGGTGGGGTTCACCAGGAAATTTTGAGTGGCAGTTTCCATGCCTAGGTTTGAAAATGGATTTGATTTGTTTGTTTTATGTTCAATCATTCAGATTCCTAGGTTGACCAAAATGAAGCTAAGCTATTCTATATGAAGATTCTGATTTATATGAAGACAGAAGATATAAATGAATCCTAATGTGATTGAATACAGAGAATATATAAAATGGAGAAGAGTACACCTAATTTTTGATGTCTAATGAAGATTCTGAAGCTTGTAGGAGTCTATATCATCCCAAATATGACAGGATCATCTGTAATTGCATAGAATCATCCCAAACCACAAGATATCATCCGATATCACCCAAGATCGTCAGCGACTTGATGAATTCGTTAGGCGAATTCATCAAAAACCTGCAATCAAGAAAATAGACACCAAAAACCAAAAATACGATTGCAAGAATGATGCAAAATGATAGAAATAAGAGTATAGATGTTTGAATGATAAATATAGATATCAAATTAAATGAGATGCACTATTTTGGAAACTTATTTTGAATTTCATCATGTAATTACGCTAAATGAGGTGAACTCCAAGATGCAAAATAGAAGTAAATTAATCTAATGCATCAATAAATAAGGAAAATAAGATAGAGAATGCAAACTCAGGGCTTTGATTACCCCCAAGTTGAATTGTAGATCAGATCGTCTGTAATCGTACAAGATCATCGTCGATCTTGACAGGATCGTCTAAAATTGTAGTTGAATCGTCTGCGATGATCCGAGATACCTTCAGCTAAAACACAGTGAAATCCTGCAACAAAACCTGAAAACACAAGTGCAAATTATGGGAGATTACATCAAAACTAAAATTGTAGGGAAACAATCGGTCAATCAGCCAGGTAGGGAATCAGGTAGGGAGTCATGGGGATAAACTATAGTTTATATAGGATTAGGGGTAGGTTAGGAGGTTGGGGATCATTCCAATCTAGAAGATCCTCAGCGTAGGAATCTCCAACCATGCAGACATGTTTCTGCCCAAGTTGGAGAGGTCGTTGGAACATAAGCTAATTGCGAAAATTTGATTTTAGGACGAAATAGTTTGGACGTTCTGTTCCAGACGAATTCATCTTATTTGGGATGATATTGTCAGATCGACGATGATATCTTCAGATAGACGACGATATCGTCCAACGGTCACAACAACCTCTAAAAATGGTGCAAAAAATGAGGTAAGCGATTAACGGGTGGTTTCGGGGTTAAAATTCAAATTTCTACTTTTTACTAATGGTTTAACTACGCCAATTTTAGGGTGCTACACAATCCATTTGTTTTTATTTTTTATTTTTGACTAGATGGATTTCATAGATTTAGGATTGATTTGTTTTAGGTTTTAATCCTTTTGTCATTTGCAAGTTTTTCAAAAACTCCATTTCCTTTTCTCTTTCAATATTTAATGTGTAATAACAACATAGACAAGAGGAACATTTGCTTGGATGTAATAAAAGAGAATAAGAAGAGGCTAAACATAGCTTTCATGTTTTGCTTAGAGTCTTCTTCATCAAGGGCTCTCTATTGGGGAGTGTCTTTGGTATTTAGGCATCCCCAACCATTCTTACCCTTTTTGTCTTTAGTATGGGATTTTTTGTATATTTTTTGGGTTGTTCTTATGATCATTCCCTTTGGGAGTGTCTTTTTTCCTTTTTTGGATCTTATTCTTATGTCATGTTTGAGTGGAAGCATATCATTTTGGGAGACCCCTCATCCTTATCGATTATTTTCTTTAAAATGTGGAACTTATCTCATATGGCAGCCCTGTATGACATATGGAAATCTAGAAATAACTATATCTTTGGTAAGTGTTCTTCCTTTCAACATATTTGCTTTTTATAAATCTAATATTTATTTTTTATGTATTTAGATTATGGTTCAAGCCAATAAGGTGGCTATCATTCTCTCTCATCTTTAAGAGCTTATTGATCATTGGTGGAATTATTTGTGCATAGTTAGTCGGGTTCCTCCTTAGTAGGATTATCCTTAAACCTAGTCTAGGTCCAAGCAACATCATTGCTCAGCTCCAAATCACACTCCTACCCTATCGCAAGGTCTTCCTCCTTGTAAATTTGGCCCTGGTAACCTGATTGCTCTTCTCTCTCCCTTGGCTCCTTGGCTTAACACTTGGGGAAAATCGAGTGCTCCAGTGTTCGTTGCCAATGAGGATTTGTTTGCTCATAGCTAGGAATATGTTCCTAGCACTTCTTCTTTCGAATAGGGATAGGGTTCAGTGCTAAAGTATCTATATGATAATGTTGGGTGGGATCCAGTCCTAATGATGGCTAAACCCATGTAATGGATCTTCATCATTGTGGAGATTCCTCTTCTTTTTTTTTTTTTTGCTCTTGTGGCATGTGCTAAACCATCATTTTCAGTATGTAATTATTCTATTAGTAATCATTCTATTATATTGACCACGTGGCGTGTTTATCCACCTCTTTTTTTTATTTGTAAAAATGCATTCTATTAATCCTTTAATATATATACCTTTTTACATCCAACAAAAAAAATGATGGTTATATGAAATATTTACATATCCTTCTAACTTACATTATAATGGAAGATAAAAACTAACAATTAATATACATTAAATGTAAATTATTATTTTTGCATAAATTGAATAAGATAATAAATAATCACTAAATAAAATTAAATATGTGCATAAAAGTCTCAAAAGTATAAATAATCACAATCAAGTCAATTATCTGTAAAATTATCATCTTCTTTAAGAATTTATTGTTCAACATAATACTTAACATATGATTGTGATAAAACAAGTAGCTATGATAAAAGATGATGTTACAAATATGAATTTCATGTATATTAGAGATAAAGAATAATTGAGGGTGCCAAGTAAGATGTCAAAATAGTAACTATGGATTCTTTTCCAAATGTCCATTTGAAGCAATTGATTTAATTTTCATTACACATTCATAATTTGACATTAAAGTGTTCTTTATTTGTAATAAATATAATGTGTCATAAAGCATAGTTTAGAAAGAGTGTTTTTGTCATCTTTATTCCTAAAACAACTGTGTGAAAATGTAAAAATGCTCTTCTATTTATCATATTTTTCAAGATTGTATGATATATTTTAGAGCATAAGAATATTATATACTTTACACATAACACCACTCTGTATAATCTTTTAATGATATAGTTATCTTCATTATCCTAGATATTTTCAAATTCATCATGTAATAACAAAAAATTACTAATATAAAATTGGATTTAGATAAAAGTCCCCTATCACATTTATCATAATCGAATCATGTAAATATGTTAGAAATCTCTTTAAGAATGTAATTTTCATCCTCTAATAGTATTAAAATATTGCTATTATATATAAATGCCTAAAATACATATAATGTATATGTAACTAGAAAGGTTCCTAACATTTATGACAATTAATGTTGCTTCATATTTGGAACCTTAGATAATCCTTACCAAATATTTAGTTATGGATAAACTAGGTTTTTCTTTTTAACAACTAAATTAATAAAACATTCACATCTATTAATATTCCATAATAAAATCTTTATTTAACTAGTAACATAGAGTTGAATGGCTTTTTTTGTAAACAATAGGACAAAAAAATCCATATAAATCAATGATATTCCAATTAATTTCTTTAATGACAACCAAAACTCTAAATGGTTAATTTATTCTCTTCTACATGTGTTCCTCCCCAAACAAGCTAATTAAATTAATGTAAGAGTTCCATTTTACCCATAAATATTTATCCTACATACTTTGACATTATTATTGTACCTAATGTTTTCTTTATGGAGATATTAATAGCATCATAATTTGATTTTATGTTAAGAATATTTTTTTCTACAAATACACTTCTAACCATAGCAACTTATCTACTTTATATAGATGTTAGTATTTCTCTTCAATCATTTGTCATCAAACTTTGCATTCCAACTCTAAATTCATGAACAAATATCAAAAGAATGGGAAGATAGTGGAACCTTCAAATATTGATCTCAGTGTAGAAATATTCTTAGAAAAAAAGAAATTAATTTTAAAACATATTCATAGTCAAATATGAAAAAAGTTATAATAAAATTGTAATATTTGCAAAAATATTATAATTTACCATGAAATTTTTCATTTAAAGTAAAATGTAATTAAGAATGATGAAGAAAGAAAAATGACAAACATTTGCTAACAAAATATTTATGAAATAACCAATAAATATTTTATGCTTCTAAGATAATTATTGTAATATTATTGTGCAAAAAAACTAAAAAATATATGGGGCCATCCTAAAATTAATTTATATTAATTTATAGTCATCTTTTATTCAATGTTCCACACTCTATAGGCCTTCCATAGATTCCATGTTTTTTCCAAGTGACCTAGACATTCAAATCTTATATATCTATAACATAGAAAGTCACTACATTATGTTTATATTTAATTTAAGACTTCTCTAATAATGAGAAGTATGATTTTTTTATTTTTTTTGAATTTACATGGTGGAATCGGTAGTCACCACAAATTCGAGTAGGTTGTCCAACTTTTATGGCCGCTACAATATTCTGTGCTATCCACCCCAAAAGTGACCACACAGTTCTTTGCATAGTGTTTCCCTATAACTACCATGTCACAATCATTTTAAACCTTTTACACTGTTGAAAACACCAGGAAAGGGATAAGCATTCAGTTCGACGAGGCCCGAGATTTGAACCTTGGACATCTGCCCCTCTTACGAGGTTTAGTTGAACCAATTGGTCTACACCTCGGACCTAGAAGCAGGGTTATGCATAAGGGGTTAGACTCAAAATGTACTTGTAAAAAATGACGAATCCTAATCAAAATCAAGGTAAATCATGGTGAATCCTTAGAAAATCAAATCAATCATCTTCACACCAAAATTTGAGGTATTTGAAATCCTAAAATGTAAGGTCATCTTTGAGGTAAATTTTGACCTATTAAATCACCTTATAACTTCATAAAACACCAACATTAGATCAAGATCGAAAAGATATTTCCAACGAGTACAAATATGCCTATGTTTGAATATATATTGTAGTAAATTGACCCTAAAAAAAAATTGGTTCTGAAAATTTTAGATGAATGGGACGTCGATGGTCCTCATATTTGCCAATTTCTAATTTTGGAAATCCTAATATTTGTCCAATTTGCGAATTTTGGAAATCCTAATATTCATCCAATTTGCAAATTTTCGCCACTGTGTATAACCCTACCTAGAAGTATGATTTTAAAAATTATCCAATCAGTAATAAATCAATAAAATATAACTTTTTAATACCATTTTGACAATTTTACAGAAAAATTGAAACTTGGAATCTAAGAAATTTCTATTTCATGTTAGAATAGACCACATATAGGCCCAAAAAAAAAATAATAATAATAATAATAATAAATAAAGTTTATTTTTCTAAATACTAATAATTTTATAGTCTCTTACTTAAAAATGATATACATCCTTTTAGTGTATTTTTGTAGCTATAGGAATAAACAATGGCACACACTTCTTGTCATCAGATGGAATCCAACTTTCTTTGCGAGTCAAAATGAAATAGCAAATTTCTTTCCGAGTGAAAAATGTCATGTCGTCTACCATGGCCAACACATTCAACCGCAAGAGAAATTTGGTCACAAGATTTAGAAATTTAGATTAATTGACATATGCATTTTAATGGTTAAAGGTTCATTAGATGAAGATGAATCTCTATCTGTTTTCAGCTTCACGTACAACCTCGTACGTAAACACTCCCAGGACTTTCTTCTTTGTTGGCTGGAAAGACAGTGCCCGTAGAACAACGACGTACATTTTGAAACGTAACGCGTTTTCAAGATTCAAATTTGGTGAACTACAAGCAGAGCTTTGTCGTGATAATAAAACAAAACAAGTATTCTAAAACGTGCGATGACGTAAAAGTCAACACCTGGAGGCCCCTATATATATTCCCTCCACAGCTCAAATTCTGCAATACTTTCATATACTGTCATCTCTACTTTCAGGAATTATTAATGTGAGTGAGATGCTAGACGACATGACATTTTCACTCGGAAAGAAATCTCCTATTTCATTTTGACTCGCAAACAAAGGTGGATTCCATCACATGACCGGTAAAGAAAAGAATGGAATACCACATGATTAAGAATCCCCATAAAAACCAAATCAGAGAGCAATTAAAAATCTAAGTTTGACTAATATATCCCCTATTAAAAAAATATCCAGAATTAAAATTCTGAGTTTATATATTAAGTTATTAAAAATAAAACCTGGCAAAAAAAATTATAAAAAAAATATTTTAGAAATGTGTATATTATGTAACATTTTTAAGTAAATAAAGTAACATTTTTAAAAATATATGTAAAAACATGTTAAGAATTTTATTATTTTATAATTATTAATAAAACAACCTATATTTTTAAGACTTTTTTATTAACAATAAATGTATATGCATGTATGTATATATTAAAAGAGTAATTTATTGAAATTGTCAATTTATATCAATAACTACCTATAAGACAACTCAACTAAGTCACTTAAAAGAAGGAAGTAGGAAAAACTAAATGAAAACTTTTACAAAACAATTTTATCTACCTAATTTACAAAGCTTTAGTTTTGTTAATCCTTTTGGAATGAAGCCTTAGAGTAGTAGGAGAGTTCATTGTTGATATTGGACCAAAAGTACTTTGAAAATTTTGTTTATTTAATACCAATTCACAATATCTTAAGGATTGAGTGAGATGCTACTCAATAGAATAACAAATATTACTAGAAGTCAAGATTTCTTTAGACAGGAATTGGTTACCTAAGTAATGCAGTATCAAAGGGTAATGTCTTCATTGTAAAAATTAAGCTTTTTATCTACCTCCTTACAAACCCAACTTTGTGGAGTGATATGATTCAAATTATGATATAGATATGAATGATCATAAAATAATATCGAGATGCATTTTCAGATATGAATAAAGTCTAGTTACATGGAAGAGCAAGAAGCACTCAGTAATTTGTAAGGTTTCTATAGAGTTCAAGTATTGAAGAATAGCTTACATAGGACAACATTTGCATTGATCATATTCTCTTCTTGGGAAAATTAGATTCAATCCAAATGGTAAACAACTAGTTTTGCACTAGAGGTGTAAGCATATTGATATTTATATTCATAAGGTCTAAGCATATTAAGATTTATATTCATTGGTTTGGCAAAATATGCTTCCTAACAAGATTGATGTGAAATATATTCATAAAATAGATCAACTAGTACATATTTTCACCAACTTATTTTTAGAAGACCTATTTTTTTTATCATTGTTAAATGATCAATATTCAAAATGTTATCATGAAAAGATAATATTCCAATGATGACACTTCTTTCTTCCTAATTCAATCCTATGAGAGAGATTGATGGTTAGTATTAACTTAAGCCTTATCCTTCTTTAACACTCCATATGGATCATCACTTAAATATCATTCATATTATATATTAAATATAATTTTGTTTGTCAATAATCATGATTCATCATAGTTTAGGCACATCTACAAGAATCATGCCTTGGTTAACATTTTTATAAATACATCACACACCTAGATCTTTGTGTCATCTTGTGTTATGTATTCCTTATATCCATTTGTGTTTGTATTTAATAGGGCATGATATTTATCTCTCACTTTCATATATTTTTTAGTTTGTTGTAGTGTTTAGTGAGGTGTTAATTTATAGGTCAAATTATGGGATAATTAATTTGATGAATATTTCATAATTTATGTCTCTCCCTAAATGATACTTTTTTTTTTATTATAGGATAAAATATTTGATGAATGTTTTATAATTTCAGTTTGTTCTTGGTGAACATGTATTTTTCATGATTCTAGTATAATTTCATTTAACAAGGTTATAAATTTATTACACCCAAATATATAAAATATCTGCTATTTAGTGTAAAACATAGACTGTTCTTGCACAATATGTTAAATTTATGAGAAAATTTAATCATGTGATGTGAGGATTCTACCAAAAAGTAAAATTATAAAATGATTTACATATTTATGGTTATTATCAAATGTTTTTGGGATAATACATCTATGAATTTTCTATGTGGAAAATGTAAAAAACTAGAATAAATTTTCCTTGTAGATACTAAAGACCTAGAGAATATTAGCCTAAAAAGTAACAAAATAGAAATGAGAAGATATTTATTTATGTTATCCATTCTAAAAACTATAAATTAATTAAGAAGTTATCTTTTATCATTTTTTGAGAACTTAGCACATGTAGCAAATACAACTAAAAATAAATAAATCATGATATATTTCATGTATATTTCAATGAGTCCAAAATTTCTAGTTGGAACATTTTATAATTGTAATTTGTAGTTTGCTATATTTAAATAATTATTTATAGAAAAATATTATTTTAACCTAGTTTATAATATGTGTAGCAAAAGATAAAATTTCTAAATTCTATGATTAATTACTAAAGCTAGACTTATTTAATATCAGATACTCACTCCATTATTTTCTCATTAAATTTGAAAAAAATAAAGTTATATATCATAAAAAAATCTTGTAAAGATCAAAATATGTTTACTTTACTTTTAACACTACCTTGATGCAACTTGTATCATGTACTTCTCCCACGCCTTATGGAGTAACCCCAAGTGGAAGATGTAAATACCTAACTAGAAAACAACTGCATTATCCATGGGATTGATTGCAAAGTTTTAATTTTTGACATATGGGTTTGAGTGAAACCGAGCTCTTCTATCTCAAGCAGATTGCATATAATGGTAAACTTTGCATCTACAATATTTGCCTTGTTGCTAGTATGTATTATGATTGCAATGGGAATGGCATACCCTGAGACCAAAAAGTAATTTATAGGTCAAATTATGGGATAACTTATTTAATGAATATTTCATAATATTTTTTATTAGGTAAAGAAGGGGTTTTAAGGATCCCCAAACCTGAGGGTTTTGAGAGGGACCCACAACCCAAGATGAGGGTTTTGAGAGGATCCCACAACCATTACAACAAGCTCCAAAAGGGTTACCCAACAACAAGCTCCAAAAGGAGAAATATAGTTTACACCCAAAAGGGTAACCCACCAAAGAGGAGCAAAGGCCAAAAAAACCAACCACCAACCCTCCTACGTAAAGTACAACAATAAAGTCCTAGAGGATATGAACTGAACGCCCCAGATGGGGAACAACACCACACCCATCTAACATGAGCAAACTAAAACATCCCACTCAAAATTAAATTTGAAAATTAAGAACCTTGGCGAGTGAGAGGAACATTCCAATGAAGAGTAAACCAGAACCAAAAACTAGGCAAAAAACCCCATGAGTCACCAAAACCAAAGCAATTGCCACAAAACATTGGCTCTTGCAACTCCACCGACAATAAAAGCCCTGTTTTCACCCAGTCGTAGCCGAACTAAACCAGAGAGAAAAAATGCTACCACAGAGCCAAGGCCTGAAGATGCACAGGATTTCCCAAAATTGGCTCAAGCACTAGAGATTTAAAATATAAAACTCCTGCTTAAGTGCCAGAAAGCCAAAAGATCCCATCAAATGAAAGCAGCAAAAATGGCATCAGGATAAAAAACAGAGATGGAGACCCCTGAAGCCATAGGGACATAGATCTTGCAAATCATCAAAAATCCAATGGTAGCTCCACATGCTTAGAAGATAGAAATAATCATTAAGCACCAAAAGCACCGAAGAGAATCATAGGAAAGGTCAACATGCTACTGGTTGAGAAGAAATTAAAGAGTAAACTGGCCCAATCTTTAGCATACCACAAAACCAGGAACAGATCACTCTGCCCATCAAAGAATCTGAGGCTTACACTTACAATGGTTCGAAAGAAAAAGTAAAAAACTATGAGCCACCTAAACCGAAGCAAGAGCTGCAAAACAAGAACACCCACTCTCTCAAGTACAAGAAAAATGAGATAGCAACATTATGCACCGCACCTGAGAGAGAGAAGGGTAAGATCCCAAAAAAATAATCCTTAGAACCCTGGGATCAGACACACCACCACTACTGGAGTTGGAGAAAGAGATATCTACAAACCATTGAACTAGGAAAACCAAAAGTCAAAAACCACCATAGCATAACAACCCACTTTCACCCCAACTAGTTTGTGTCGGTATTTGACCCTGTCTCCCCAAAACAACCAAATACAACAAGAAATTATCAAACCCAAAAGAAATCGGTACTAACCAGCCACGGATCTACTACTGGTAGAGAACCCTAGCAACAGAGCCATCCAAGCACCATCAAACCAGAGCAACCAAGCCATCGAAATCGAAGCTACCCAAGGGAAAACCATCAGATTTTTCGCAACCAAACACCATAATTTATGTCTCTCACTAAATGATAATTTTCTTTTATACATATTATAGAACAAAAGATTTGATGAATGTTTTATAATTTCAATATGTTCTTGGTGAACATGTATTTTTCATGATTCCAGTATAATTTTTTATTGGAACCAACAATTATATGATTCTAGTATAATTTTATTTAACAAGGTTATAAATTTCTTACATCCAAATACATAAAATATCTGCTATTTTGTGTAAAACATAAATTGTTCTTGTACAATATGTTAAATTCATGAAATTATTTAATCATGTGATGTGAGGATTCTACCAGAGAGTAAAATTATAAAATTATTTACATCCTTATACCCCATGGGTGACCCCTCAATATTTTTTTACCAAATGTTATTTAGGGAGAAGTCTTTATAGGATGGCAAGATTGGATAAAATGTAGGAAAGTTTTCGGGAGATTGAGTTAGGGTGGGTGTGGTGGGTTAAAAGGGGAAAGGGAGGGAAAATGAGGGTCATTTTCACTTTACATATTTAGAAAGTAGGAGAGCTCATACGAAGGAGGCTAAATATTGATGGCAAATAACAAGGGACTCACGCATCATGCTGACATGGTTTGAGAGATGGTACTGACTTCAGAGAAGGTTTTATGAGTAAGATTGTAAATCGAGATCAAATTTTTTTGTTTAAGGTTATTTTTTTGCATTTTTAAATGGTTGTGGTAAATTAGCCACTTGCGGTAAATTTGACAGTGGTATATTTGTCACTTGTGGCAATTTTGCTAAGTGATAAAAATAGATTACAAATGATGTTGATGAGGTTTAGGTTTGCATTATGATAAGGGATGAAGGTGTTAGTGAGCCAAGAGCAATAACCAAAAATGATGGATGGCATTATGACTGGAGGTCTTAATGATCATGAATATGGAGTGTTGGTGGCTACTAGGTTGGACTATGTTGTATACATACCCAAATTGGAGTTTGATCATCCACTCTTGATAGCATTGGCAAAGAGGTTGTATCCATTGACCAACACTTTTAGATTAACTATAGGAGAGATAATGATGATGCTTGAGGATGTTTGACATATCTTTCAAGTTCCTATTTGGGGAGTCCTAATCCACCTTGGAAAGGATGATAAGATTGTGAAGGATTTTTTGATGGGGTAGGAGAGGTTTATAGGGATGGATAAAGGTATACATATTAATGATGCATATGAGGGAGGGCACATATATCGGCTAATGACATTGTTATGTTCCATCATGTTTGTGATATTGATGGTGGATACCAATAGGAGAACTATGCTTTGGGGATGGTGGTGATTGTAGCTACCTTACAGGATTGTAGGACTATGTATGCATGGGGGCAAGATATTTTGGCTAGACTATAATGGACACTGTATCGAGTGGTATACCAAAGCAGTAAGATTTTGGTATGCTACACTCTTCCTTAGATGTGGTTTTGCGAGAATATAGCAATTATAAAACCAATGATAGAGGGTAGGAGACCTAGGGTAGACAAGCCTCTAGTTTATCAATGGACAAGCAATGTCAGGCCCAGTCAATGTACTCTAGCATAGGCTTGGAAGGTTATTGATGATTTGAGGGCCATATAGATTATTTGATATCCATGGAGAGGCTAATGTAGTTGGGAAGATGATAGTAAGGAGTTAGCTCAAGTGAGGAGGATTCCATGGTTAGATGATAGAGGATGGGCTTATGATTTATATTGATATGATCAAGTACTATATCAATTTGGAGGAGTTTAGGGGATATCAAAGTTGGGAGAGATGTGGGTGTAGTGTGTTATGCGTGAAATATGTTTTGAGCCTAAGAATCTATATTCTTTTGTTGAGGTGAATGCAAATGATCCTGAGATATGAGATTTAATTTTGGATGATCTTGAAGTGACAAAGAGATATATGTGATGGTATGACATATTTTGTCTAGCTAGGTTAACATTGATAGAGCCTTTGATGGAGTGAGATATGATAGTGGAGGAGATGGCCATATTCTTAGGGGTATACAATAATAGTTGGGAAAGTAATGGAAGGATAGAATGGCTATGAGGTAGACAACCAAGGGAGGAGAGTAGGACGAGAGCAAGGTTGGGATGTCCCATTGGATGTCCCTCCATTGGCTATGATTCTTATAGTTCCAAAGGTGTTTAGTGGAGCTAGTGAAGCCTACATGAGAGGAAGAGAAAACTATAGCTAAAGAGAATGTAGCTCGATTGACACAAGAGTGAGTGGCTTGTAGTGATTTCTTAACCAAGATGCAAGTCTCTTTAGAGTGCATAACTCGATAGATAGACAAGGCTCTTTAGAGGGTAAGACAAGGGGTATATTTGGCACAATGATTTTGGTGTTCGATCATTGGAGTGATGATTAGAGTGGATGGAAGCGAGATGGACAGGGTGGAGGCTAATTTGGATAGGGCAAGGGATGAGCTACGAGTGTCTAAAGCAAAGGTAGAGAGGGAGAAGACTTAAGATGTATATTATCAGTAACTTTACTTCTTCATCATTCCTCTAGGGCAGTGACAACTATCACCATCATAGCCACGATCAAGGATTCCATGTGTGAGTCATTATTCATAGAGGTTAGTTGGTTTCAAGCCTCCACTTCCTCCATCAACACCTAGCGAAGGGGATACATGATCTAGTTTTTAGGCTTTCAAGAGTGAGTGTACCAAGTTTTATCATGTGGTACATCCTCTCTTTTGACATAAGGGCTGAGTGTATCAATTTTCTCATTGTGATATACCTATCTTATCGGCATGTGTAATTTCAAGGTATTATATGTAGCTATGATATATTATGCTATATGTTGACCTTTTGATGATGATTGTCTTGTGATATTATTGATTTGATATGCAATATTTGATGTGATAATTGTTTATTATATAACAGGTATTTGGAGAGACATTTGTGTCACTTTAGCGATGGCCTAAGTGGCCATATAATGGATAAACACTAAAAGATAAGAATTCCTTTGCTAAGTGGTGACCTAAAAGTCTGATAATAGAAAAGCACTCAAACATATTTGTTTGCATGAGTGGCGGTCTCTATACCTGATAGAAGATAGACAATCATTGTGATCCTATTTCGAGTGTTATCCTTTGAGCTTGGAAAACACTTGTGATATTATATTCTTAAATAGTGGCCTAAAATCCATGATAATGAACAAGCGTTGGGGAAAATAGAATTAGAATATCATCATGCTTAGATGGTGTTCTAGGATGCTTGTTAGTAAAGTTAGTTATTAGTGATAGTTAGTAATACATGTTTTGAGAGACATACTTGAAGTATTTTATGCAAACTTTGAGAGGACTCGAAGGATTTTATGCATACTTCGAGAGGCATACCTAAAGGATTTTATGCATGCTTTGGGAGGCACACCAAACAATCCCCACAACTTTTTAATTTAATTTTAATCCAATTCTTTTTTTTCTTGTTTTAAAATAAAACCCCAACATGGTTCAAAGTTTTACAACACAAATATTTACCTATTGTTTCTTAAGCTATTATGAAACCATGAAAACCCTTAGAATGCTAGTATTTTTTCCTTTTCTTTCAATCTTTCTCCTTTTTTCTTGAGAGTATACACAAAAATATTTTCACAATCAACTGCATCTTGACATCACCATTTTTTCTGAGATCTATGTTAAGTTGCCAAAGGAACTCCATAAGACCATGTGCATCTCTCCTCCTCTACACTTCATATTATGTTGTTTTAGTTGTATCCTTTTACATTCCAAAAGCTAGGGTTGTGACAATGGTGGTATGCTAAACTCGAACCCGAGCTCAAGCTCTACATATCTTCTCCTCTGCACTTCATCCTCTATACTTCTATTTTGTTAAAAATCCCTCTTATTGTTTTTCCATAACTCGAACCCTAGATCATGCTCTACAACTCTCCTCTACACTTCGCCCTCTACACTAAAACTTTGGAAACCAAGGCTATGATAATGATGGCATGCCAAACTCAACCCTAGATCATGTTCTATGTCTCTCCTCCTCTATTATTTTTCCTTTATACTTTTTCTATGTTTTTTTTTGAGTAATACTTCTTATACACATCCTCCATGAGGATTGAACCCGGGTCACATCACTGATAATACAAGTGACGTACTTTCACTATATTAAAAATTCCTCTAATTATTTTTCATACCCTAGCTCAAACTCGACAACACTCCTCTACACTTTGACTATGACTATGGTTATAGCTACTCATAACCGGTGTCCCACTTGGGATAATCTTCAAAAGCGTGGTTTTTGTTGGCCCCTCTTTATGTTATAACTGTGGGAAGGATGAAGAGTCTATTGGGCATTTACTTCTCCAATGCGGTTTTGCTCGTCAACTCTGGCATTATTGGTGGGGAGTGTGGAATCAACCTTGTTCGCATGCTTCATCTGTAGTTGATTTTTGGAGGAGTATGGGGCGGCCTCCTGCAACAACTTTCTTTTTACAAGTTGGGTGGAGCATTGGTCCTTCATGCATTTTTTGGCAGATTTGGCTTGAACAGAACCGCCGGATTTTCCAAGGGAAGGAATTAACTGCTTTTCAGGTTTGGCAGAGGATTTTGCAAATGATCCAGGAAACTGTGTTTGCAAAATGTCAGATTATTTCTCTCGTGGACCAAGTGGAATGTCAAATCATGGAAAGATTAGGTTTGTTGGTTAATGGTCCTGGTCCTAATGTCTCTTGTAGATGGAGGGGTCAGATTAATCGGGTGCGGAGGGCTGGTAAATGGAATCCGCCTCCTTCGGGAGTGTTGAAGATTAATACAGATGGATCTTCCCGGGGTAATCCGAATAATGTTGGTATTGGTGGTGTGGGGCGGACAGTAGTGGTACTGTATATTTTTTTTCTCTTGCTTTAAGGGATATCATTCTAATAACTTCATAGAAGCCCTTGCAATTTTATATGCTTTGGAGCAAGGGTATGCTTTGGATTGGCATCAGATTGTTTGTGAATCTGATTATCAGATTGTTATAAATTTGTTGAATTCTGGGGATAGTCTTCATGGTAGTTGGCGGTTAAGTTGGATTGCTCAGTAAATTCTCAATATCTCTGCTCACTTGGAATTCATTTCTTTTGTGCATATTCCCCGATAATGGAATGGGGTAGCGAATTTGTTAGCTAAATGGGCTTCTAAATTTCAGGATGGTTAGGATGTTCAGAATTGATCTCAACTTTCTTCTTATTGCTCTCAATCTCTCTTCTTTATTGAGAGCTAATATGTCTAAATAGCTTTTTTTTTTCTTTATATCGTGAATGTGTTACTGAGTTAATAAAATTTTACCCTCCATTTCAAAAAAAAAAAAAAAACTAAATCATCGAGATTCTCCCAGGCCGTATTTCTTTGTTGGGAAGAGAGTACATGCTGAACTAGCAACAACCCAATATATTTTTCACATTTAAAACGTAACGCGTTTTCGAGTTTCAAATTTTGTGGACTCTCTATATACATTTCTCGCGATAAAATTGCCACATACAACAAAATCAGTTTTCTAACATGTGCGATGAGACATTGAATTCAACAGCTAAGGGCTCGACGTTGCCCATAATATATTCACTGGGAAGACTTCATTATTCTGCATTATCATTTTGCTTTCTTTGCAATTCACTTTCTTCAACTCCTCTCCAAACCGCTAGGGCACCTTTCAGGAATAACAATTATAGTGGTTTTGTGTCAGTGGCAGGCGATAGGCTACATTAACAATTACGAGAAGCTCATATCATAAGCCTGGTGTTTGCTAACGGAGATGGGACAGACAAAAAGAAAGTTCAGTCAGATCTTATATCCATGTGCAGCTTGCAAGACATTACGAAAAAAATGTGGAGAAACATGTTTGCTTGCTCCCTATTTTCCACCTCACAACCCTCGGAAGTTTTTAATACCTCAGAAAATATTTGGAACCAGCAATATGCTCAAAATCCTTCGAGTAAGTTATCATATTTCCTTTTCATAAAACTTAGCTGGAGAAAAACGAATCTTAATCTAATGCTATAAAGTAAGCACAATTCAACCTCAATGAATTGGCCTAATAGTTGTTGTTCTTCGTTTGGGTGTTTCAGGAATTAAAGGCTGAGAAGAGAGAAGATGCAGTAAACAGCATGGTATATGAAGCGACTGCTAGATTGCGTGATCCCGTCTATGGTTGCGCAGGCACAGTGTGGCAATTGCAGAAGAAAGTTTCAGAATTGCAATCGCAACTGGAAACCACACAAGCAAGGCTTGGTGAGCTTCTAAAAGCACAAGCCAAACTCACGTCTACCATGACTGGTTTTTATTGTAACGTAAAAGAAGAAAATTCATTGTTCACCAGCCACATGATACTACAAGAAACGGATACGGATAAGGATGTTTTAACGGCTTTAGAAGATCTTGTCGATCCTTTCTCTTTATGGGAGCCATTGTGGACTTAATCTGCCCACCTTGAAGATATGTTTGTCGGATTTGAAGATAAAAACAACAAACAAACAGTCCAATTTTTCTGTCGGTTGTAACCAGAATACACAGGAAAACATACTTTTGTATTAAATTTTTCAGACATCTCTAGCATTACAATTTTTTATATTTTTTTACGTATCTCATTGTTTTTGCTGCAACCAGAATGCACATGAAAATATATATTTTGTTACATTTTTCAGACAGTATTAGCTCTTCCTCCTTGACGTATCTCACTGCTTTTAAAAAAAACAAAGGGTTTTAAAACAGGGCATTTCAAAACAGGGGATGCAGAATAGTCCAAATTATCTGCTAAAACCCACAGGAAAATATATTTTTGTATTAAATTTTTCAGACAGCTCCAGCATTACAATTTTTTTTTTTCTCTCCCTCCTTGACATATCTCACTGTTTTTAAAGACAAGGGGTTTCAAACAGGGTTATGCATAGTGGCAAATATTCGTAAATTGGGCGAATATTAGGATTTCCAAAATTGGAAATTGGTGAATATGAGGACCCTCGATGTCGGCCCATTCGCCTAAAATTTTTGGGACCAATTGTTTCTTAGGGTCAATTCGCCACAATATATATCCAAACATAGGCATATTTGTACTCATTGGAAAGCTCTTTTCAAGCCTGATCTAATGGTGGTATTTTTATGAAGTTATAAGGTGATTTAATAGGTCCAACGTTGCCTCAAATATGACCATACTTTTAGGGCTTCAAATGCCCCAAATTTTGGTGTGACGATGATTGATTTGATTTGCTTAGGATTCGCCATGATGTGCCTTGATTTCGATTAGGATTTGTCATTTTTTTACAAGTATATTTTGAGTCCAACCCCTTACGCATAACCCTAGTTTCAAAACAGGGAATTTTAAAACATGGTAATCGAAATCTACTTTTCAATTTGTGAGGCCTTACAATAAATTTTAATTTAGTTCTGTTGAAAACAGGGCTTGTAAAAAGAGCACCAAGAAAAAACAACAACAATTGGCAGAAAAATATACCCTAGTTGAAAGTTGCTCACAAGATTGGAGAGTTAAAAAACAATTGCGCATGAGAAATAAACCCCCTAAAATTGCTTTCATATTTCTGTCATAAAACTTATAATTTATTCAATTTTGTTTTCTAAAAATGAATTGAAAACAATAATATGTTGTTCATTGCATGCTTTATTTAATCCTGTTTATCTTCCTACTTTATTTATGTTTATCAAAAAACATGCATGCTCATCCTTATCCATAAGAATTACAGAAAATAATTACTCAACGTTCTCCCCCTTAATGTTGAAGGGAATAACACCCAATTTTGTTCTTGGATGAAATGATATCTTATACCAATATGCTTCATACGATGTTGGAGTTCAAACTTTGGCTAAGGCATTAGTGTTCGATACAACTGATTTCCAAAAGCCAAGGCACTAAAGTTTGACATTTCATTGCAATACCGAACTCAAATTTTGGCTAAGTGTCAAAGGACATTCGACTTCTAAAGGTGTTGATGCCAACAATATTGAGTAAAATATTAGGAACCTAATGCATTGAAGGTACAATTTGGCTAAGTATTGAAGAGCGCTAAACTTTGGAATATTGATGTCATCTTAAGGAGCATAAAAGTTTGACAAAGTCAAATCTAATACCGAATAGAAAATTATTCTAAGGTGCAAATCCCAACAATGAAGTACCAAGTCTTAAGAATAACATTTGAAAGTATGGAAGAGTAAAAGCAACTAAGTGTAGAAGGTGGCTATACTTTTAAGGTGATGTCATCATAAAGATCAATGAAAGGCTTTGGCACCTGATAGATATAATGCAAAAAAATGGCTAAGTGTTGAATGAGGACCAGAATTTTAAAATAGCTTATGTCATTAGCATGACCAAAAGCATCTTGCACTAAGAAATAGCTTTTGGATCGGAATTTAGCTAAGGTAAACAGTCTAACATAAGGTAGCATTATTTTAGGATGGCCATAACTTGCAAAAGGTTTTCAAACCTATCTTAGTCAACAAAGGTCATGTATGCCAATCAGCTACCCAATATCATTGTTGTCAAAATATCTCAATGACCAAAGGCTCCTCCATAACACACTTACCCCTACTCAATTGAATCAATGTAACAAAAAGGAGTGGATTGTCATTAGGTGGTCAGAATCCAATTATGCAACACACAAGTCGACTTCATAATAGAAATCTATGCTACACACATCAACAAAATGTGCTTAAAGTAATTGAGCATAGTTGACCTAAGTGCAATAACCACTTCCTGCACCTGCTCTGATAGGCCTACAATCCATTTTGAAAGTAATTATGTTGAGATAACTAAAATAAAAAATATAAATCTATAAATATTTGAATGAAACTCATTCAAGGAGGTTGGCTCTTTAGCATTTACAATTGCATATTGCATGATGATTGTATTGTGTGCCTTTGAACAAAGACTAGATTGATGTTTGACCTCTTATCGAACTTGTTGCAGATCATGTATGTATGCCAATTTGATTAAGCATTTTTGTTAAAGCTAAGTGAATGGTTTATTTTTCTGTAGTTATTATACTTTCTAGATTTTTCCCTAGATTTATTGTTCACTAGTTCCTAGAATGCTTAGTAATACCTAATGCTTAATATTATTTAATATTCTATAACATTAAAGGAAAGTTGGTCTGTTAGATAATTTAATTTGGTTTAAAGTGTGAGACTCTCATGTTTTATGTCTCTTGATGTTAAATCCCTACCATTTTAATTTCTAGCTTCTAACCTTATGCATTTCATTCTTTAGTCTACAACCCCCTTTATTAGTTTAGCTAGAATTATAAGAACTGGCCTACACTCCAGATCCTGACTCAATAAACCTTATTTTTGAGTCTTCCAATCTTGGGTAAGGTTTTAATGGTGCAACTCATTCACTTAGGTGGATTTTAGACCAATATTGTTTGGCATGCTTTATGGGACATGAGTGTCCCACCTTTAAAAGGAGTTTCTAAATATCAAAGCTAAATACCCTTCGTGCAAGCCAAGAGTTTTTTGCATATCCAATGGGACAAGATTTCATAGATGTCATTTCAATAACTTGGAGGACTCAAGATTTTGGTGAATAGTCTTGGCCTCAAATGTGGATAATGTATGTTCACCTAATGATCCTTTTGAAATTAAGAATCCAAAGAAGCTAGCATACAAGAATGAAAAGCCAAGATAATTCATTGTGTACCAATGAGATGGCTCCATAGGTACATTAGTGAAAGTTTTTAGAGCCGTGGTTGGGAAGATATACCCAAACTGAAATAATTTCAAACCTCTAAACCTTCTATATCTACATGAAATTCCCCAAGTTGCATTAAAAAATTATTTATTTATGATGGTAAAGGAAGAATTGCTTATGAGCATTACCAAGAAGTTGTAATTGTGACCATCATTCATGTTGGAGAATATTACATTATTTGGTACATGACAATGTACCACCTTGGTACATTATTGTAACTATTAGATTAGGGTTGTATCTTAGATTAGTGAGTGAATGAATATTTTATGTAGTGTAATAATGTGCAGGAAATGTATAAGTGTCATGTAAATATGTGTGCAAGTATTATGAGTGTAAATGTGCACAACTGTATAATATGTAAGTGTGCACATGTGTCCTTATAATAGGAAAGTGAAGAGTTGTAAAGAAGAGTAAAGTTCAAGAGTGCAGCATATGAAGAGTCACACACAATTATATATTTGTGAAAAATAATTGTAATCAATCAATCGAACGTGCATAGCTTTATTCTTGCACTAGTAGACTTTCATTCAATAGTATTTTTATGTGTAATATTGTGAGCATGTTTATATGATTATTCTGAGTATTGTTGTTTGTGAGTTATAATTTGATTCATTATATTGCAACTTCATTATATTAAATCCTATGATTATTTTCCTATGGCGATTTACATTAAGTATTAAAGCTTCAAAAGTTAACAGTGGTATCAGAGCCACAATAAGGTTGCTTGCACATGATTTAAAAGATTCAATAGGCTAGAGTCTTTCTACAGTTGCAGGAATAACTAATGAAGACTAGGACTCAACAATAGAATTTGGAGAAAGCTAGGGTCTTTCCACAAGGTTAAAGAATAACATGTGAAGACTAGGACTCAACTAGGATCTTTCCACTAGGTTGAAGGATAACTAGTGAAGACTAGGATCCCTATTTGGGTGAATCAACTTAAAGTTAGTTGATTATTCAGGGAATAGCCAACCTTGACATTATTAGAGATTTTTAGGGATAAAAATCCCTTGATATTGATATTTCTCTCAAGGAAAGAGAATAATTATTGATTGAATTTTTTTGTAGATTGAAGATTGCAAGAAGAACCAAAAAAGAATAAAGTTGGTCATTCAAGAGATTGTCATCCTAACTCAACTTTTTTATTCTTAGGTAATTCTAAAGAACTCTATCTAAGATATTATTGCGGTGAAAATTGATCTTTAGAATTTGAAAAGCTTTCGATAGAGGATAGAGACAAATTTTATATTTGGGTGCTAGAAGGCTAAAGGATTTCCTCAAGTAGGGATTGATTCAAGTTGCAGTCAAGTAAAGTTTTAGGTCTCAAAGATAGACCTTGATAAAAAAATTAGATCTCAAAGATAGACCTTGATAAAAGTTTCAGGTCTCAAATATAGACCTTGATAAAAATTTAGGTCATTAAGATATTGACCTTGATAAGATAGATTGAGTTTACCTATTCCAAGAAACTATTTGGAATAGAAGGAAGTCTATAATATTGATTCAGTTCTTGAATATAGACCTTGATATTGATACAATGAATTCAGGTCTTAAGGAAAAAGACCTTGATAAAAGTTTCAGTGATTCAGGTCCTATAGACCTTGAGAAATTCATCCAAGTGAAGAGACCAATATTAAATATAGAGTTCACAGAACAAGAGATTTGACACCCTTCATAGAAAGAGGTCCATAGTGAACATAAGTGGCCCTAGTAGAAAATAGGCCATATTTAATTGATAAAGGAAGAGGGAGTCATATGGAGAAAGGTCCTAGAAGACTTATAGATTCAAGATAGAAGATAGTAAGAGGAGACCCATTGAAAGAGGTCCCATCAAAGATAGCAAGAGAAAGGAGACATGTTAGAAGAGGTCCCATTAAAGGTAGATAAAGGAGACTCGTTAGAAGAAGTATCATAGAAGATTGAGATTAAGGTTACTATTAGAAGATCTTCAACAAGAGTGCTTACATAGGATTTGGGATAATCATCACCATTCGATGACAAGCTCATAAGTTAGAGAAAAAAGACCCAAGAGAAGAGATCCCATTATAATCAGAGATAGAGGAGACTCAATCAAGAGGTCCTATTGAAGATTGAATAAAGTAACGAGCCTCATTAAAATAGGTTCATCATAAATATAGAGAAAATATTGTACTACAAGCCATTTGATAAGGAAATAGGCTTGAGATAAATGAAGAGGTTAGCATACTATTTGAACAGAGAGCGAATTAGGCCAAAGTGCAAGGATAACAAAGAATACGACCTACAAGTTTGATAAGTCTAAAGTTCATTAGAAAGGCAAAATGGAATAGAGGACATATTTGTCCAAGTTAAAGCTCAAAGGCAACAAGCTAAAATTTTAAGGAATTTAAAGACAAACAACATAAACTTGAAGGTAGTATTGAAGGTAGCAAGTTTAAAAGAAAAAATAATTCAACAAGAGAGTATTGGGAGAATAAGAAATTTATAACCATAGCAAAGTGCATTCAAGGATTGCATTTTTTAAATGTATTTTAGTGTTTTGAACACCAAATATAGAAGCTTGCAATGAAAATAGTGACACCATGAATTCTTGAAGCTACCTAAACCTACACCAAGACACAACAGAGTTGTTATAGCCAAGCAAAGGAGAAAGGATAAGTCTTATGATCAATTACTCTCCTAGCAAGTTTTATAAAGCATCAACAACAAAGTTGAATTTATAATAAACATCGAGAGCCAAATGTAAAATAATTTAACCTCAAGTGAAAGCGTCTCTAGAGTCGAGCAAAAACAAGAGTAAAAAAGATGCAGTAATGCTTAGGACCAAGCGCCAACCAAGATATGTAGGGATCGAGCATCAACCAAGGTGTGTAGAAGACATAGTAGAAGAGCCAACCAAGGAAAATAGGGGTTGAGAAAGGTGCATGGAAGTTCAAGGGATGTAGGAGACGAAAAGTTGAGAAACAATCATGCTACATAGAAATCTAAGTGCTACAAAATTTTAAGAGGTAAGGATTAAGTCAAGTTATGCGAGGTCAAGTTGAGCTATGCAAGAGAAGAGCTAGAATTATGGGAGATCAAAAGCCAAGCATCTAGCAAAAGAATCAAGTGTAGGATACCAAGGGAAGATAAAGCTTTGAAACCAACATCCAAGCATCACCTTTGTAGTCTGAAAGGAGCATTGAATCATCACACAAAAATATCCAAAGGGAAGTATAAGAGTTTAGTTGAAAACTCAACATAATCTAGATTTTGGAAGAGTGCAAGAGCTACGTCAAACCAAGAGTCACTTGAAAATTGAAGGTAGAAGCCAAGCATTGGAAATCCAAACACCATATTTGAGTGCCAAGAAAAGTGAAATGGTTGAATGTTACAAGCATTGGAACATTGAGTATCAACTAGAACACCATGCAAACTACCTCGATGACACGTTGAGACAAGAAGGTGAAGGGTAGAGTTAGTAATACTTATCCTAAAATATTTCAAGTAGTGGTCCATGCAAGGTCTTCATTGCATTCTCACATGCTCGATTCAAGAAACATAGTAAAATATGTTTGAAAATTGCAGTTCCAAAGTTGCTATAAATATCCACACCCTCAAGGAGGTAAAATTAAGGTTTACTAGATAAATTAAAATAATTTTTTCATTTATCTAAAGTTAGGAGTGAAAGGAGTTTATTTTTTATTTTTTATTTTTATAGTCTTCTAAAATTATTATGGAAATATATTTGTGTTATTATCATAATAAAATTTTTAATTTATTTTTAAGTTCTTTGGAGTGATAAGTAGTATTGGAAGTTAAGTTGTTTGTTTTTAAGATTTATTTTTTATTTATTTTTTGAAATTCAAAGCTCATAGAATTTTTATAAATTATTTAACTTTGGAGAGATAAGGAAGTCTACTTCAAATTTAGGAATATTAAATTTGTAAATTTCGTATTTTCTAGATTCTTAAAACAATTAGGGAGACATAAGAAATTCAACTTCATAGGTTTGAAACTTTAGAAACTTGGAAATTATTATTAAAACCTAGGAAGGCATAAGGTAGTCCACATAAAAATAAATTGATTAAAACTAATGGAGAAATTATCAAGAGAAATTTATCAACATAAAAGACATAATGGAAAGGTTCAAGGTCAAAGTTCACATAATATTCTTTATTACTCTTATCAACAATGCCAAATGACTTCAAATAGAGACAGTCATATGATTCAAAAAGAATAGATCTTTGGTACATAGATTCTAGTGCTAAGTCATCATATGATAGGCAACTTACAATCGTATGATTGCTTGGAGGTCAAATAAAAATTCATTTTGAAACTTGCAGATGGTAAGAGCTATCTTGTTCATGGAAGTGGATGTGTAACACCTAGTGCACCATTCTTAGATTTTGTGTTACATGATGTTATGTATGTTCTAGGATTGACAACTAATCTCATTTTAGTAACTAAACTAGTTGAAAGTGGAAGATTGATTGAGTTCAAACATATAAATGGAGTTAATAAATGTTTCATCAAGAATCAAAATGAAATAGAAGCTACAGGATCAATTAAAAATGGAATATATGCTTTAGACTCAATTGGTTTCTCTCAAGATCTTATCTTAGTCCAAAATAACACTGTTGAATATTTTGAAAGATAGAATATAGGAAATGAGAATAAAAAATATTTCTACCATCAAAGACATTGGGTAAATCCAAAATTCAAGATGATAAAAAGTATGAGAGGATAGCTGCAAGTTGCACTACAAAGTCATCTATAGATTGAAGAAGGAAAGACAAAGACCTTGATTGAAGACTAAAGTCTTCAATAACCAAATAATGTAATACAAGAGGGTGTTGGAGAATATTACATTATTTGGTACATGATAATGTACCACCTTGGTACATTATTGTAAATATTAGATTAAGGTTGTGTCTTAGATTAGTGAGTGAATAAATATTTTATGTAATGTAATAATGTGTAGGAAATGCACAAGTATCATGTAATATGTGTGCAAGTGTTATGAGTGTAAATGTGCACAAGTGTCTAATATGTAAGTGTGCACATGTGTCATTAGAATAGGAAAATAAAGAGTCGTAAAGAAGAGTGAAGGTCACGTGTGCAACATATGAAGAGTCACATACAATTATATATTTGGGAAAAAGCATTGTAATTAATCAATCAAATGTGCATTGTTTTATGCTTGCACTAGTAGACTTTCCTTTAATAGTATTTTCATGTGCAATATTGTGAGCATTTTTATATGATTATTCTATGAGTATTGTTGTTTGTGAGTTATTATTTGATTCATTATATTGCAATTTAATATTTTAGATCCTATGATTATTTTTTTGTGGTGATTTAAATTAAGTATTCAAGCTTCAACAACTAACAATTCATAATATTACGTTTGAATATTTGATGATTAGACTTATGATGATTTCCTTAAAAGGTAAATTATTCTTATGGTACCACTCCCTTAAACATGGTAGCATTAGGATGTAGGTGGACTTGGTTGAATCCTAGGTTATGCATAAGGGGTTGGACCCTAAATGTACTTGTAAAAAAATAGCGAATCCATTTTGAAACCCTGGTGAATCTTGACCAACTTCATGTAGGAGGACATGGCGAATTACCTTAATTTTTCACCAAAATTTATAGAACATTGGAAAACTTGATAGTTTTGATAATATTAGGTGCAAAACAGGGCATAATTGTAAATTGGGTGCAAAAAAGAGTTTGAATGCAAATTGGGTGTAAAAAAGAGCTTGGATGCGGACAAGGTGCAAAACAGGATCCGAATGAACTTTGGGTTATAATGTAGGAAACAAATTTAGTTTGGAGGGTGCAAAACTAGGATTTCCTAAGAGGTCATCCATATGAATACTACTCCAGTTGAGCATGCTTAATTGTGGAGTTTTTTATGGGTTGGAAAACATCAAGTCATCTTGGTTTTTTGAATTTTTAGTTGTGGTTGTGAGGAGATGTTAAAAAAAAGAGTTATTTTTTGTTGCTTACTTGGCAACCCTTGAAATTCTATTTTTCCATCTACTTCATTTTCCCTCCTCTTTCAAACTGCTTTCTGCACCCATCTCGCATCTAGACCAGTTTTTGCACCCATCCCGCATTTGGACCAATTTTTGCACCCATCCCACATCTTGACCAATATTTGCAACCGTCCCACATCTAGAACAATTTTTGCACTCGGATCGCATTCGGCCCAATTTCTACACCTAAATCACATCTGGACCACTTTATGCACCCATCCCGCACCCAGACCAATTTCTACAACCGAATTGCATCTGACCTGCTTTCTACACCCAACCCACATCTGGACCACTTTCTGCACCCGGGTCGCATACAGGGTACTTTCACATCCATATTGTGATCCATATGCAAAAAGTGCCTTGGATGCGACTCGGGTGTAGAAAGTGGTCTGGATTTGGTACGAGTGCAAAAGGTGGTCTGGATGCAGGCTGGGTGCAAAAAGTGGTCTGGATGTGGGATGGGTGCATAAAGTGGTCTGGATGGTGCACAATATAGCGTACGTAAACCACACTCTAATGTTTTAGTTGTATGGGTATGGTTGTCATGTTACATTTATATACTACTATAAGAGGTGAATTTGGTGGGATAATTTAAAAATTTTATAATTTCAAGGCGAAAAGGGTCCTTAGTTTAGGCGAGAGTGTTGGCAATTTAAAATATTTGGTAATATTATTATTAACGCGCGATGAACCGACCTCTAAAAATTTTTTGCCCCAAAAATTTCAAGCGAATGGGTCGACGTCTAGGATCCCCATTTTCGCCAATTTCTAATTTTGAAAATCTAAATATTCACCCAATTAGTGAATATTCACCACTATGCATAATCTTGGTTGAATTCCTTGTGTTAGAATTTTATGATTTGGGAGATCCCTTCTTATTGCTCTTTCCATTTTTCTCTATACAAAGGCATTCTCATGAGAGCATGATTGATTTTAATATTTGATTTAAAAGAACATAGAAAAGAATTCTCCAAAGGATAATACCTTTATTTTTCCAAGTTTATGTCTATTATCTTTAAGCTATGAGTTTAGACTTAAATCCTCTGATCCAATGGTTTAATGAGAATAGATTTCCACAAAGATATCAAGTAGCTTTTAGGGCTTAAAACATGCTTATCTCAACCAAAACGTTGCCACCCAAAACTGTCATACTAGATGTACCTCAAAACCATCAAACAAACTAGTAGATCATATTTTTGGCTATACCTTCCCCATAGTTCAATAAGTTGATTGGTCCACACTCCTAATTTCTTGCTCAGATAGAGAACTCCACTACCGTCACTTTAGAAGCACAAACAATTCAAGAGCTAAGATCCATAATTTAGTGCTTCACTCATGAACTCAATACACTAAAGTAGCAGAGTACCAAATTTGGGTATGATGCATATCCTAAAAAGGGGTTTTTCTCACAAATTCAAGAGTAGGAGGAAGAATTTAATTCAAGTGAGCTCAAGAGTTCAATATTTTATAGTCGATATAATGATAAAACCTATCAATTATATCAATAAAATTTCCATTCAAGGGTATTTTAATAGTTACAAAATTTTGTAGCTCTTGTAATGGATCTAGATTAGGTCTTTACTATAGAAAAATACTCCATAATACATTTACTAAACTTAGGTGTAAGAACAAGTCATTATGCCTTCTCATCAGATCATAGGGATAAAAATGTGAAGCATGTAGTGGAGCAAAATGAGGAAGAGTTGTAATAGGATGAGTTTTTGTTATATTGTATTCACAAGAGGATCAGGGTGAAGAAAAAATGCTAAATAGGTGTGCAAGACAATGTAGTCTGAAAGTATTCTACTCACATTGCCAAATAAAATAGGCTTACTAGAGACTATACTATCTGGATGTAACAAGAAAATTAAGGGAAGACATGGTGGAAGTATATCAAAGGCTAGCTCAAAAAGTGACCAAATAAAAAAATACTACTGAAGGTAGTAATATGAAAGAGGCTAGGGATGTAGAGGAAGCTATGTTGATTTCGAGTTAAGTGAGTTTGTTTTAAACAACCCTACATGGATCAGAATTCTATTGAATATTCTATACAAATTCCAAATTAGCATACAAGCTACCATATATTGGCATGATATATAATGAATATTCATCCTTTTACCTATAAATGTGCTCAAAAGTATGGGTGTTACATAATTGTGTAGTGGACCTGGAAGCTGATTTTTCTATCATGCCCCAGGTCGTTTATCATGCTATGGGTATATATTATAGCAAATTTGATTTTAGAATATTGTAGATCAAAGGGATGATAGTCCAAAATGTTGGGGTCATAGAAGAAGTCCCAATTTTTATTTATATATTGTCAAACTTAGCAATAATTCAAAATGTGGTGGTCTTTGATTTTCCATCAATATCCAGGATGAGCTTGTCCAAGGATTTCTTGGAATTTATGGGAGGACGCTTGGTACAATATCAGAAACCTACAAAGAAAAAGAGAAAATTTAACACTATCTGGTCAAGCCACTATATATTCTTATGAAAGAGCTAAAAATTAGGCACTATTGGCATGATAAGACACACCATAATTTTGTGTAAATAAGTCGACATGTAAATAAAAACTAGTTAAAGGCATATGCAACTAAATAAGGATACTAGTCAGACATGAGAGCTATATGATAGAAGTAAATCCAAGAAAGAGTCACATGCAAATTATTAGAAAGGTAAGGATGAGATTTCATTAAAAAGATCCACTCTTGTGAACTGGCAGCTTTTGAAATGAAGAAAATAAGGTTTGACATGGCATGCCTACTGACAACTTCTTCAAGATGAGAAATCTATGAAGGGCCTCTTCTTTTAGCACTTGCATCATTTCTAAGGATAATATTATCTTGAGAGATATACAATACTTGAGCTATTGATGTTGCAAGAATGATGAGGATGAGCATAAGAAATGGCCCTAGGCAAATACTGCAAATGACTCTACAAATTTATGCCCCAAGGAGAGTAGCTAGCTCACAAAATATGAAATATGATCAATCATAGCCTTCCCATTATTATCTAATGTAAGATTTCCAATTGATGGCAGTCGACTAGCAATCCTAGTATTAGCTAAAACTATCTTGATGTTTGCTATATTCACCCTTCCATTGAGAATGTCTACACTCCTCTTATCCAGTAATGAAAGGAATCCTACATTAATAGAATATACCTATTATATCCAATTGAACAACAAATCACTGTTAAGAATCAAACACACACTACATTTCATAAAAGGAATAGAGGAGTCAAGTGCTAATATAACATCTAGTTAAGCACTAGTAAAAGCACTGCCTTTTATAACAAGAAATAAAGGATTCAAGTGCTAACAAAGCACTAGTAGAGGCATTAGTATTCATAGAAAGAAATAATATCATAAGTGCTAAAGAAGTGCTTACTTTCAAGAAGATCAAAAGATCGTAAGCGCTTATTAAAGGTGCTAGCTTTCAAGATATAAGTCTAAATGCTATCCAAGCACTAATGGAATAGAGATAAATCAAAGCAGTATCAAGGCTCTAATAGAATAGAAGTGGTATCTAGTCATTAGTAGCATAGAGACAAGACAAAGTGCTATACATACGTAAGTGGGACAAAGAGCACAACGTAGGTGCTTGCTAAAAAGAACAATGTTAACTAAACATTAGAAGGAGAACAAAACAATATTAATAGAGCATCAAAAGGAGATATAAGCCAACATAATGCTAGAAGAAAATAAGAGAGATATGAGACCAGTGCTAACAAGGCACTAAGAGTCTTTGGAATAAAAATGACAATGATTCTAGCTTATAGGTATCATTAGAAGAGCACTTAAAAGTGTTACCATATTAGTAGAGACATACAAAAATCAAAGGGTGGCTCAACAAAGGTAAACTGCTATCACAGAGTAGCTAGAGTACTTAATTCAATGAATACAAAGAGCAATTAAGGTGCTTAATATCCATTAGAGACATAGAAATATCATTGAGCACTCAACATTCAACAAATATTACAAAGTAGCTAGGGAGTCTAATATCCAATAGAGACATGCGAATACTTTTAGTTACGAATGTAGGAGACTAGCAAAAGGTAATAGAGCAATGCTACCTAGTAGGCATCTGAAGAGTCAAACAAGAATGTGAGACAGAAATTTAAGCATTGGAAGAATCTCTTGATGAAACACAACAAGATATATGTCAACTAGGTAATGTCTATACATTACTTTATTGCATAATTAGGTTTCTTGGTGGGAAGCTTATTCAAAATACCTTTTTAAATAAATTAAATGGAGATATAAGTTTTAAATGCTATTTTGAGTTTGAATTTTTTGATTTATTAGATATGGAGTAATAAGGGTTACTACATATATTTAATATTAGAAGTTTTTTAATGATTTGAATACTATTAAATTTTTTGAACGATTAGAAATTGGAGTTTAAAGGAGATATGTTTTTTAAATATTTTGAAATTTAAGTATTTTTTATTTGAAGTTATTTAAAGATTTGAAAATAAATTAATTCTTTAAAATTTTTGAAAATTTACAAATTTAATATATTAGGGAGTTAAAATATTTTCTACATCAAAGGTTTAGAAAAATTAAAATTTGCAAATTTCATATTTGAATTATTTCTTAATTGGGAAGATATAAGGATTTCAACTTAAAAGGAATTGAATTACAAACTTTGATCATCATGGAAGAAATCATTAGAAATGCATTCAATGAATATAGTGAAGAAACTGTGAACAATTTAAAGTTTTATTCTCAAAACTTAATAGATGAATTTGATGGAAAGAATCAAATATCAAATGGTTTAAAAGAAAAACTATCT
This sequence comes from Wollemia nobilis, assembly GCA_028583015.1. Classification (NCBI taxonomy): domain Eukaryota; kingdom Viridiplantae; phylum Streptophyta; class Pinopsida; order Araucariales; family Araucariaceae; genus Wollemia; species Wollemia nobilis. Next base: position 10,934,693 of record JAQPPZ010016436.1, on the reverse strand, counting down.
TTATTTCTCAAGGATGCAAAAGATGAAAATTTTACAACACTTATAAATTATCTTCATGAAAAACTTTTTAGAACATGGTGGAATTCACAAAACACCATATTTTCTTTAGAAGAATGTTTATTGATGTATTTGTCACTACTTACCTTCGATATATTTCAAGAAAAGAGACAAGAGAAGAAGAATATAAATTATGACACATATGACTTAAATGAATATTATGTTAGCTTCAGTGAAGAATCATTGAAGTCAAGGATGTATTATTGTTATGATTGACTAACTCAATGTTTAAAAGGTACATCACAAATAAATATGAAGAAGAGAAGAGAAAATAAGACAAATATAGGAAAGCACACAAATAAGGCTAACAGAAGACATGAATAAAAAACCAAAGAAGATTTGTATACTGAAGATTCAGATAAAAGTCTAAAAGAAGTTAATTGAATATTGAAGACTAAAGTCTTCAATAACTAAATAATGTAATACATGGGGTATTGAGGAATATTACATTATTTGGTACATGCTAATTTACCCCATGGCACTTTAATGGTACAAATTTTAATTATGTAATAGATTAGGATGGAGCCTATAGTTTAGAGGTGTGATTTATATTTCCCCTTTTATGTAAGTGTCAACGTGTAGAAAATGCATGTGTCATGTAAGTTAGAGTGCAAGAGTGTATTTAGAGAATGTGTATGTCATGTATGTAAGTGTGCAAATATATAATGTGAGGATGTACACAAGTTTCTTAGATTAGGAGTGCATGTAGAATTGTAAGAGTCATGTAGAAGTGTGCAAGTGTCATAGATTCAAGAGCAAGAAGAAATTGAATAGTCTAGTATGCAAGTCGTAAGATGATCAGCCAAAGGTCATGAGACTTAACATATGGAGAGAAATAGTCAAGTGCTTGAAGAGTCACATTACTATGGCTATATTATGGAGATAATGCTCCATAAAAATAAAATCATAATTTGAATGAATTTGATTCCAAAGAGGAAGATATAGTGAATAAAGCTTGTATATTGATTTTGAGCAATTAATATTGTAAGTTTTATTCATGCATAGTACATGAATTACTTATGCCATTTAAATTCATATTTGATATTATAAGTGAATGTTATTTTCATTATTATATTGTCCTTGATATACATAGTAGATTGCTCATATAGAATTCTACTGTTTATTATTGATATTTTTTTTGATAGATTGGCAGAAGGGGTTTTGAAAGGAACCCCAAACCTTTTACAAAGTGGAAAATCCAAGAAGAAAAAGATAGGGGTAAATAGAGTTACCCACCATGGATAGAGTCAAACAAAATGGACCAAGACAAAATAGACCAAGGTAGCCCCAAACATAAATAGGGGGTCCACAAAACCTTCACAAAAACCAATAGAAAAGACAAAAAGGAACAATACAGGGGCAGAAAGCCCCGATGACCACAACAACTAAAATAATCACCCTTGGCTAGAGATGAAAGATATCCATTATAATCACTCACATCATTATACTTAAATTCATCGAGGATGGTCTTTGATTGTTGAAGGAGACAAGAGGTCATCTTGGTCACTCTCGTTAGAGCATTTAAGATGTTGCACTATAGACCAGATCAATGGATTTTAGAACTATCAGTCTTGATGGGAAAATATCTTTCAATAAGATACAGTCACCAATGATTGACGGTATGTAAGATGGTAAGTATTTCATTATCATAGGTAGACTTACCCAAATTTTAGCCTAATAATGCCTTGTTAGAAAATGCCAAGGGTCTACCTTCTTGCATGAGAATGGCGCCAATGCTAGTGCGTGAAGCATCAATTTCAATGAAAAATGATTTAAATAAATATGTTTTGGGAATACACCATGTACAAACAATACACAACCTATGCAAAATGTAAATAATAATAGCAAAAATAGAAAAATAGTTCAAACCCTAGTTAAGTAGTGCAATAAACAATAAGCAATCACACAAATGTAAGAGACACAAGATATACGTGGTTTGGGCAGTGTACCCTACGTCCACGGAGAAACAATCAGTCCTTTGTATTATTAACAATACAACAATCTTCTCCACTTGTACAATGTCTCCTCCCCTCCCTTCCTGCAAACCAAAAAAGAGCATTATGCCATGGAGGCAGTATTTACAGTATAAAATATATAGAGATTCATGACTTTTCCTCTATCCGAAACCACATAGTGTTGTTGGAATACAATGATACAAAAAAATGTGTTGATAACCACCCATACGCTTATCACGTTATTATGACAAGTATTTTTCACCAATAAAATACACTTAAATTGCCAGCCATTAATTACCATTAAAAAATTTCTCCATCATCAATATTTAATGGTAATTAAATATTTAATGTTACTTAAATATTTAATATTGCCCCTTGTAACCCCGTTCAAGAGTCTATTGTTGATCATTGCCCATCAACAATACTCCTTGGCAATTAATTCCTTTCTTATCAATTTGGCTCCATTACCTAACAATCTCCCACTTGGAGACAAGATTGATGCAACATCCCTGCACCCTAGGACTAAAAGTTTCTCATAACATGACCTTACTCCTTAAGGCCAACCGAAGTAGAGCAAAAGCTCAAATTCTCCCTGGTTAGTAAGCATATCAGCAAAATTTTGGAAGTGTGAATCTTACCCAATTTTACCAAAGCATCCTCCATTGTTGATTGAATGAAGTGATACCTCAACTGAATGTGCTTTGTTCTTGAGTGAAAAGCAGAGTTCTTAGCTAAATGAATGGCACTTTGGCTGTCACTTCAAAGTGTTCCATCTTCTTGCTCCTGACCCAGCTTCTCAATCAACCTCTAAATCCATATGAATTCTTTGGCACCTTTTGTGATGGCCATATACTCAGTCTCCGTAGTAGAAATAGCTACAACACATTGTAGCTTGGATATCCAACTCACTACTATACCTCCAACTGTGAATACATACCTAGTAGTGTTCCTCCCACCATCCAAATCACCTGCCATATCTGAATCCACATAGCCCTGTAACTCAACTTTGAAACCTCCAAAATTCAAACAGAATTTTGAAGTCCCTTTCAAATATCTGAGTATCCATTTTACGGCTTTCCAGTGATATTTACCTGGATTACTCATATATCATCTCACAAATCCTACTTCTTTCGTAATGTCTGGTATTGTACACACCATAGCTTATATCAAACTCCCAAATGTTGAAGAATAGGGTACCTTCCTAATGTACTCTTCCTCCTCTTTTTTATTGGGACATAGCTTCTTTGAGAGCTTAAAGTGCTTTGCAAGAGGTTGGGCTACCGATTTTGCATCATGCATACTAAACCTCTTAAGCACATTTTCCATATAATCCTCCTAAGACAACTTTAGTGTTTTCTCCTTCCTGACTCTAGTGATTCTCATGCCAAGGATTTTTTTGGCCTCCCCCAAATCATTCATGGCAAATTTACTTGCCAACTCCCTTGGCAATTTCTTAATATCTTGCATATTGGATCCTCCCACAAGCATATCATCAACATACAATAAGATAATAATGAAGTTACCATTTCCTATAGCCCGTAAATAAACACAATGGTCACTCTGGCTCCTAGTAAAATCATGCTCAATAATGAAACTATCAAACTTGAGATACCATTGCCTTGGAGCTTACTTCAAACCGTACAAGCTCTTTTTTAGTTTACACACAAGACTCTTCTTGCCTTTGACATCAAACCCCTCTGGTTGGTGCATGTAGATCTCCTCCTCCAAATACCCATGAAGGAATGTTTTTTTCACATCTAACTATTCAAGATGAAGATCTTCTACTGCAACTATACTCAAAATAGTCCAAATTGAAGTTATTTTTACTATAGGTGATAAAGTGTCATCATAGTCAATACCTTTTATCTATGCAAATTCTTTCACAACAAGTCTTTATTTGTACCTCTTGCTGACATCAACTTCGTCCTTCACTCTGTACACCCATTTGCAATGCAATGCCCTTTTGCCCTTGGGAAGCTCAACCAAATCCCAAGTTTGGTTTTGAGCCAATGAGTCCATCTCATCCTTCATAGCATGCTCCCACTTGCTCCTATTTTCCAATTACAAATCCTCATAAAGACATTCAGGCTCACCTACCTCAGTGTATAGAATGTAATGCAAAGAAGGAGAATACTTATTTGGTGCTCTTATTACCCTAGTAGATCTCCAAAATTCCAGTATTAATGGTGGTGGTGTGTTTGAGGTGTTTCATTCTCAACTTGCTCATTCGTTTGGTCACCATGCTCTTCAACATGAGCACCATGTTCATCAATCTGAACAAGAGGCTATCTTTTTACACCATGCTCTGGGATTGCATCCAAGTCAACAAACTCAGGTGCATCCTCTTCAACCTATATGTGCCTATCCTTGTATATTCTATCCTCATTGAATTTCACATCTCTCCTCCTGATAACTTTTTGGCCAACGTTATCCCATAGCCTATATCCCATATCATCCACACCATACCCAATAAAATAGCACTTTCTAGAATTTGTATCAAGCTTACTCCTATTTTATTTATCTATGTGGGCAAAAGCCTCATAACCAAATACTCTAAGGAAAGAGTAGTTTATAGGTTTACCTTTCCAAGTCTCCTCTGGAACACCTCCATACAATACAGTACGAGATCCTATGTTTATCAAATAAACTACTATATCAACTGCACTATCCCATTAGAATAATGGAAACCCTGCATACAATCTCATGGCTCTGGCATGCTCCATTATAGTTATGTTCATCCTCTCCGAGACACCATTCTCCTATGGTGTCCTAGGAGTAGTCTTGACTCTCCTAATTCCTTCCTTTGCATAATAGTCCTCAAAATCCTTGCTACCATTGTCAGATTTAAGGCATTTAACTTTCTTACCTGCCTCAATCTCCACTAATGCTCTCTATTTCTGAAAATGTCAAAAATATTAGATTTATGCTTGATTGTGAATATCCATGTCTTCCTACTGAAATCGTCAATGAAGGTAACATAATAAGAGTAGCCCTCAAGAGAAAGTACCGGTGAGGGACCCCACACATCCGAGTGAACTAACTCTAATTTCTCTTTCTTCCTTTTTGGACCAACATTCAGAAATATTACCCTTTTCTATTTTTTGTATACACAACATTCACATAAACCCAAATCAACCTCCTTGAGTTTTGGCAATAATTTTTTGGAGTGAAGTATTTTCATTCCTTTCTCACTCATATGACCCAATCGCAAATGCCATGCTTTCACATCATCCTGAACAACATAGTTCAATGTACAATAAGATGGGTTCTGTAATAAATACAAAGTTCCAGTCAACTCACCTTTTGTAATAACCATTGAACCCTTTGTCACTCTCCATTGTCGATTTCTAAAAGTAGTGTTGCATCCCTCCAAATCAAGTGCACTGGCTAAAATAAAGTTCCTCTTTAGATCGGGAATGTGCCTAACATTTGTAAGCACCCAAATATTTCTATTTGGCAACTTTACATTCACTGTGCCAATACCCACAATTCCACATGGATAGTTATTGCCCAAAAAAACCTCTCCATAAAGGCTTGGAGTATAATCAAAAAATTACTCCCTATGAGAAGTGACATGATAAGAAACTCTAGAGTCCATAACCCAATATTCAATCATGCAATTTACTGCAAGAATCAGGGCATCCTAATAAATTACACCTGCAATGTTTACCTCTTGAGCATCATTTCCACTACTGTCCTTATTCTTATTTTTGTCTTTGTACTCCCTCTTGAAGTGTCCACTCTTCCCACAATGCCAGCAATAAATCTTTCTTTTGTCTCTGCTTTTAGATCTACCCTTCGATTTTCCTCTGTTCTGGATTTTCCATCTAGATTTACCTTTTTCTCTTTCTCTATTTTTGCCTCTACTTTCTGTAGATAGTGCTACTCCAGATGATGAAGCCTCCCTTGAGGTTTTTCTCCTCATATCCTCACTAAGGATTATGCTAACCACATCATCAAATACCAGATTTCTAGATCCATGCATAGAATTACTCACTGCCATTACAACACTACCCCACGAGTCTGGTAGTGAATAAAGAAACCCTAAAGTCATAACCTCATCATCAAAATAAATCCCTATAGATTTTAAAGAACCCATAATAGAATAAAACTCATTAAGGTGTTCTTGGATAGATCCACCCTCTTGCAACTTCATAGTAAATAGCTTTCTAATCAAGAAAATTTTATTTGAAGCTGAGGGTTTTTCATACAACTTAGCTAGTGTATCCATGGCTCCTTTGGTGGTCTTTTTCTTACCGATGTTATATGCAACAGAATCATCCAGGCTCAACCAGATCACCACCAGTGCCCTCTTGTCTATCAGATCCCATTCCTTGTCATCCATCATCCTAGGTTTACCATCATTCTTCCCTTTCAGAGCCAAGTATAGATCATCCTTCTGATATAGATAATCCTCCACTTTGGTTTTCCACATACCAAAATTTTGTCCAGTAAACTTCTCTAGTTTAAACTTTGAAATTTCTTACATTTCTCCCACTCAAACAAAAAACTCTCCTGTGAGTGCCCTTTCCCAACAACCTAGATCTGATACCAGTTGTTGAGAATACACCATGTACAAAAAATACACAACCTATGCAAAATGTAAATAATAATAGCGAAAATGGAAAAATAGTTCAAACCCTAGTTAAGCAGTGCAATAAACAATAATAAATCACACAAATGTAAGAGACACAAGATATATGTGGTTTGGGTAGTGTACCCTACGTCCATGGAGAAATAATCAGTCTTTTGTATTATTAACAATACAACAATCTTCTCCACTTGTACAATGTCTCCTCCGCTCTCTTCCTCCAAACCAGAAAAGAGCATTCTGCCATGGAGGAAATCTTTACAGTACAAAATATATAGATATTCGGGGATTTTCCTCTACATGAAACCACATAGTGGTGTCAAAATACAATGAGCCAAAAAAATGGGCTGATAACCACCCATACACTTATCACGTTCTTATGAAAAGTGCTTTTCACCAAGAATATGTAGTTAAATTGCCAACCATTAATTACTGTTGGTCATCAAATCTGCCCAGGAAAGGATTTGGGTAAGTGCATGCGCCCTAGACCTGGACCAACATTGAAAGGCCGAAGGGAAGAGATGCCCCTCGTGCCAATCTCCGGAGAAATGTCGGCTCCTATACTACACTACTAGATGTTTAAGATAAGGGTGCAGGAAAGAGATAAACAGAGTAGGGGTGCAGGAAAGAAATAAAAGGGGTCAAGGGAAAAGATTTCAGTAGTTTAGAAGTGGGAAAGAACAGGAAGCACGATTACTAGCCAATAACTTGAAACAACAACAAGGAACACCAAGAATATAACAAAATGAACACAATATTAACTTTCCTATGTATCCTCTGGATGAGTTCCAGGATTCCCCTTTCCCCTTTCACCGAAATTCAGAGTTCAGAGTAACGACGATTAGGAAAAGTGAATATAATAGAAACACTATCCACAGGCAACATAAAAGAAAGCCTCTACAGCGTTTTCCTCCCCTATGTATCCTTCGGGAAAATTTTAGGGTTCAGTCCCCAATCGCATACCTAAATCCAGGATTTAGAATTACAGTATACAAATGAAGAAAGATGAAAGAAATAAACACAGAAGGCAACATACAAGAGAGAAATAGAGTCCAAAGCTCTTTAGTATTAATCGCAGGAATACAAGTTACAATAGCTTTCTAGCAGAAAGTTCCCCCCCTTTACATTACAATGCCTGGGTTTTTATAGAGGACCCGACCCTCTGAGCCATAATTACACAAAATGGAGGAGTACACCCTCGAAACCTGAGAAGTCGGCTCCTCATGGCCCTCGTGACTGAGCTCTCAAATCTGTTACCAAAACTAGAAACTACGACCGGGTCAGCCATGGAAACTTGCATTAATGAGCCGTCTGAGCGTCCTTGGCTTCTGGGTGCAATACTCGAGTGGCCGCCATGCTTGTCGGGCTCTTCTTCAGAGACTGATACTTCGTTTCCAATTGCCAAAAATGCACAGCTAGTTTTTTGGGCACGTAAAAATGCATTTATGAGGCACTTGATCACCTCGAGAAAATACCCGGCTTGGAGCGCGTGCCCTTGAAGTGCTTCGCTAGTTCTTCATTCGCAACTTTGCTTCGCAATGGACTTGTGCCGAAGCAGATTCTCCTCGATTTGCACTTCGCATGGTGGAGCTTCGCAAAATAGCTTCGGGGGTGAGGAGGGCCGAAGTAGATTTCTTCCTCAAAATGGGGTCTTCACTTCTCGCTGCTTCACTATGCCAAAACTGCTTCGGCGAGGTCCTTCGCCCGAAGTAGATACTTCGCTGATGAGTCTTTGAAATGCTTCACCGCGATCCTTCTTCAAAACTGCGGTTCGGGGGTATTTCGGCCGAAGTGCATCCTTGCCTTCAAAATGCATTTTTTCTGCTTCTACTTCGGGTGAAAGTACTTCGCACGAAATTTTGCCAAAGCAGATGCTTCGCAATGACTTTCGGCGAAGTAGAAATGGTTCACTGGTGAGGAGGCCCGAAGTGGGTGCTTCGACGGGTTTTTGGCGAAGTATTTTCATCATTGTGCTCCTTCGAATCCCGCTTCGCAAGTTTCTTGCCCGAAGTAGCCTTTTGAAATGCTTCGGGTGCGAAGTAGTTTTCATTCTTCTTCCTTTGTATTTTTTCCTTCGGCAACACCGCTTCGCAAAAATCTCGCCCGAAGTAGCTACTTGAAGTGCTTCGGGCCCGAAGTAGTTTTCTTGCCTTAGCCAATTCGGACCGCGATCTTTCTTCGACGAAGTTGTTCTTTTGAAATGTCGCTTGAATTCCGCTTCACAAAACTTTTTCCCGAAGTAGCTATTGGAAATACTTCGGGTGCGAAGCTCTTTTTTACGCCTTGCTAGAATTTCTCCTTCGGCAACGCTGCTTCGCAAGGTTTTCGCCCGAAGTAGTTGTTTGAGGGACTTCGGGCCCGAAGTAGTTTTTATCCTTAGCGATTTCTTTCGGCGAAGCTATCTTCCTTAGCTTGTTCGGCAACGAAGCTCTTTCTTCTTCATTTTATGTACAAGGGGGTGGCAGGGAAAGCCAAAATTGCTGCAATGCTTGAAAATGTTGTTTCTAAAAAAAAGCAAGGGAACAAATTCATGAAATTAAAAGAAATACTTTACAAAAAATTCAATTTTTCTACCCCATTGTGCAATGTGACAAAATTGTCAACATTCTTGGTGGCTCACGGGGCAACGAGCTCGTCTCGGTGGGAGAACCCTCAGCCTTGATCCATTGGGCCAGAGTTACCTCCAGACCCTTCTCCCTTTTCTTCTTCTTCTGCGGGCTGTTCCCCGGCTTGTTCTTCTTCTTCTTCTTCTTTTGCTTCCTCTGGCGTGGCTTCTTGCGGCGGCGATGGGGCAAGGCGATCGCGGATATTTTTCATGGTTCGATGGACATGAGCCCAAGCACCCTTCGAGAAAGGCTCTTGGTCTTGCAATGCCTTAACCAAAACATGGAAGCGATCAATCTGCCCGATATCAGCATGTTTGACTCTGGAGTACAGATCGTTCAGGTTGGCTGCAATCTTGCAGTATTTCAGAATGAAATCTATGATCTGTCTCTCTGTTATCGGCTCTGCCCATTCATCTACCTCCGAGACATCACCTTCAAAATGGAGCCATGCCGGCTTCAGCTCTTCCTTGGTTAGAAGGTTCCCATCATCATCTATGAAGCTCGGGAAACCTAAGGAAGAGAGATCCTGGAAATAACCTAGCGATGCACGCTGCTCATTTTCAAAAACATCCAGGAGGTCTTTCACCTTCTGTGCTTTCCTCACCTTGGAGAAGAAGGCACGAACTGTAGCTTGGGCCGTTGACCAATCCCTAGCCATCCGACTCATTGCAGCGATCTGCAAGTCTTGATATTTGGTGTTTTGGACATCAAAGGCCAATTTGAGTCGGCCTCTAGCTTTCTGAGCGACCTCATCTATGGTTGGTCCTCCTTCGACAGCGGCACGCTGTGCTTCGATGATGTAGGTTAAAATGGATAGGGCACTGGAGGCCCGGGATCTAAATTTTTTTAACAGGTGTGAGCGGATTTCTTTGATCCTGCCTCTGTCAAACAGCTCCAGGTTTGCTTTTTGGTGCAACTACTGCTGCAACTGCAAGATCTTGCTTTCAACTTCCTTGGCCTTCAGATCATTCTCGGCCTATCTCTGTGCTTGGTTCTCAGCGGTACACTACAGTTGTAGTATTTGCTATTTCAGGGCGTGTGTTTCTTTTTTCATCAGCTTACACTGCTCCTCTGAATCCTCCAGCTTGGAGCGGATTCTAGCTAGCTCTTCTTCCAACTTGATGTTGGCATTTTCTGCTTCAAACCTGCGTTGATTGGCGATGTTCGCATGCGCTCAAAAAGTTTTGATCCTGACGTGCATGGATTCAGATTCATTGTCAACATTCAAATGCTCCAGGTCCTTGGATTTGTCTTGGTAGTCATAGTCCGCTGGAGTCATTTCATCCAGGGGCTTCTGGACCTTGGGGATCTTTTTTACTTTATGCAACTTCCCAACCTTCAAATCGAAGACGACGCATTTTTCAACTTGGGCCAGAGAGCGCCCTCTCTTCTTCCTCGCCTCCTTCAGCATTTTTTCTATGTTTTGTCGAGCTAGGAGTAGCTTCTCGGCTAGAGGGCGTTCCTTGATTAAGGACATCTCTGATTCAAATGAGGCTGGATCTCCAGCCAAAGGGGTGAACAAGTATAAAGAATGAACAGGGGATGCCTCACCAGAAGGTTCGATGACAGGTGTGACGGGAGCTTCGGCCAGTGGAACAACATCGTGTATGATGGGAGAATGGGCTACGGGGTCCGGCGTTGGAGTGCTATCTTCGCCTTGGCTAGGGGCTGAAAGAATGGCGATGTGGGTGGGCGAAGTAGTCTCAACAGACGTGTCTCGACCGGATGACTCGAGTGGAGTGGGGCTAGGCAGAGTTGGAACGACAACGGGCAACGCATGAAGAGGGAGAGACTGATGGGGAGACTCGGTCGAGACCATGGTAGACTTGTGAGAGACCAAGGCAAAGGGTGGAGAGTGCGTACCTGCATGCCCTTCTGGCAGAGTGGCCATGGTGACTTCTTGTGTAATAGGCTCCTGCTCCTTTTGGCCTTCGGCACTCCCGACTTCCATGACTTCTACTTCGGGGTCCCCTTCTGGTTGGAGGAGTTCCTCCACATCAATGATGTCTATGCTTGGGACTGTCTCAGCACTTGGTGGCACCGCACCTTCAACACTTGCTTCGATCGGGCTTGATGCAGGTTGTCCAGCATGAGCACTTGGGAGCTTCGTGCGAGGTCGCTTTGGGTGGCTCGGAGGCACTTGAATTTGCTCTTGCCTCTTTCTTTTCTTCCTCTCCAATGGTTGCTCTGCCTCTTCGACACTTGTGTCATGGCTTTTCGATGGTCCCTGTGGTAGTGCCTCTAGTGTAGCTTCGGCTTCTTCCTCTTCTTCTTCTTTCGAGGCATCTTCAGCTCCTTTTGGGCTTTCGCCCGATCCTGGGGTAGCTGGAGGAACAAAATCGGCAAAGGATATGGACTTCCAAGTCCCAACATTGGCTTCGTAAACCACTGCGAAGTCCTTATCTGCTGCCAAGAGTCCATAAGAATTCATATTTTGGCGATGGACTCTCATTATCCACCACTCCCTTAATTTTTCCTCGCTCCAATTCTTCAATTCTTCCTTTAAATCATCCTTTGCCTTTCTCCAAAACGTGGAGCTTGGAGTTGGGAGGGGGTACTGGTCAGGGTCAAACTCGACCTCCATAGGGTAGAACTCATGCCAGGGAGGCAATGTCCTCATCCTCTCTAAATGCCACTCCAGATCCTTCCCATTGGGATTATTTCTTTGCTCCACAATTTCAGGGTGGGGGCAGATATGAAATTTTTTGAATTTTAAGTGATCCCTCATCACTCCCAAGGGATCATAGAGCCATTGTTGAGGAATCTGGAGCAGGCCAAAATTGGCAAGCTTCTCTTCCAGGAATACGTTCTGTTTCAAGGCAAATACTTCAATTACCCCCATCCTGAAGGGGAAGTCACAGGTATGTGCCCATTTTCGATCGTGGTCGTAGACGGCGTTAGTTGCGTCGCTCTACCGAGCGACCTCCAATGCGAACTGGTACTCGGATGGGAAGACAGGCAGCAGGAAGGGTTTCCCTATGAAGCCAAACAGGTGAATCACCAGTCCCTGTGTCAATTGGAAAACATCTCCCTTCTTCTCCTGCACCACTCTATCTCTCAAACTGAGGGGCACCCGAGGGCAAGAACCCTTCAACAAATGCATAGCGGGTCCCAAAAATTGTTGGTTAAAAGGATAATAAGACTCTGTCCTCAATAGGAGGGGAGTCCACTGGTACACAGGCAGAGGATTTCCATCCTTGCCGCTCGGAGAAATGGCAATGTGGGGGAATTGCTTATGTACATGGTAGAAAAACAACCAAACCAGGAAAGAACAGGGTGCGAAGTAATCGGCCCGTCGCCGAATTCTTCAGGTTGGTTAGCCGCGTATGCAAGGTTCGGGCCACCCATTCTCGCCCAATCGAAGAAAACTAGGTTGGGTTGTTTGGTCTTGAAGCATCGAGGGCATAGAATTCCCCTCTCAAAATACATTCGGCCAAAGACACCGCCAGGGTTGCACCGAAGCATCTGTCGACAAGCCCGCCACCCATGCAATGATGGAGAAAATATCGGTGTTCTTGAAGGCCGCCAAGGGTAAGGGCATCTGGGGTAGCTTGCTTGAAGGGAGCCCACTTTTGAGGTTCTCACGCAGGAATTTCAATATGTAGCTGTTGGAGGTGAACCTCTCCATTTGTTCGCTCAAAATGACGTTGCGAACCGAATAACCCTTGGGTGGACCTTGCTGTGGCGCAAATGTTGCTTGCACATCTTCCTTCAGAATGGAAAACAATTTATGACCTGAAGCGTCCAACACTTGCCTGGATGCAGGCTGGTAATTCTACGCGATAGCATAGATTAGTTTAGGACAGTGGTGAGCAGGCGGGGTCAAATACCGATAAATCTGAGAGTAATATGCAGCAGCTCTCTTATTCTCTAGGGTGAGTCTGCTCGTCATAAACTCTATAGTGCGTCGGAGGTCGGCCACACCCTTAGAGAGCTCTGTGTCTCTAATTTTCTCCCACCCATCAATTGGTGGTTCTACAAGCTGCTCCTCCTCAGAGTCATCTCCTTCTTCTATCGGTTGTTTTTCTGGGCGAGGGGTGAGATTGATCTTCTTTGGTGTATGCTTTTTCTCTTCCTTGCCCTTCTTTGTTTTTTTGAGGCCTGCTACTTCCGGTTCCTTTCCTTTCTCCTTGGAGTTTTTCTTCCCCATGTTGGACGTCTTACAGCAGAAGGTGGCTTACAGTGCAGGGGACTTTGGCACCAAGAATTTTGATGCAAAGGGCATAAGACTTGCAGGTTAACAACAAAGGCTCTTAGTCTTGCATGAATTGATGGATGAATAACCTTCTCCCTGCTAGGGCCTCACGTTTTATAGCCTTAAAAGGCAACTACCTGAATTTATGGCACCTACCATAATTAAACTTACGCTTCGAACGAAGGAGATTGTCGTGCTCTTTGATTGGCTCTGCAGCGGCATAGTACGCGGGGCCACATGTTTTGATGATTATGCCTTGCATTGGAGACGCAACCCACTGCCACCTCGTACCTGGGCGTGAGCTTTCCTCTTAACCGAATCACCTCGGGATGTGCTCCGCCACCTTTGCCTTAAATTCATCCACTTCGAACTCTTTTCACGGTTGCTGTCTGCACGTTCTTCGAGACACATTTTAAATGCTTCCACTTCGACGAAGTTGAAATCGTCATTGAAAATGCTTCACGGTGAACCTTTGGTGCGGGCTATTTTTTGATGCTTCGGCCCCGAAGTACTTCTCCTTCGCCGCGCTGCCGCTTTGCTTCGCGAAGACCGCCTACCGAAGCTTGCCTTCTTGGAAACTGCTTCGCCAAATTTTGCTTCGAAAACTGCTTCGCAAGGGCTCTTTTAAAATCTACTTCGCAAAACTTCTGCCCGAAGTCGCCTCTTAAAATGCTTCGGGTGCGAAGCTCTTTTCGTGCCTTTGTTTGAATTTTGGTTCGGCCCTTTTGAGGGTAAAGTGCTTTGCTGCGAACCTCCTTGCAACTGCTACTTCGCATCAAAAGTCCCCGAAGGAGATTTTGGAGTGTAATACTTGGCTTTTGCAATCTCGAAACAGGATGTATATACACAAATGAAAATTATATACAAAAGTACATATTTATTATTATTATTATTATATTTATATTTTTTCCTCAACGATGAAAAGTCTTCAGATGAAGACCATTAACAGAAATTGGTAATACCTGGCCATCTGCATCTTTGAGGATGAAAGAGTTGGCCGAGTTCACCTTCATGATTTTGAATGGTCCATCCCAGAAAGCATCCAGCTTGTCATGATTTCCAGGCTTGGCCTTCCAGGAGTCCCACTTCCATACTAGATCTCCCACCTTGAATGTGCGATCGGATGATTTTTTCTTGAACCAATCTCGGGTGACTTGAGCATGTTTAGCGAAGCTCTGGTAAGCCTTCTCGTGATCTTCCTCCAGCTGTAGTAGCTGAGCCAGTCTATTTTCCAAAGGGTTGACTCCTTCTTCTTCTAACAACTGCAATGCAGGGATCTCTATATGGGTAGGTAAGATGGCCTCCTTGCCGTAGACCAGGGCATAAGGTGAAGTCTTGATTGACTTCTTGATAGAAATTCGATCGGCCCACAAGGCACGATCTAGAAGGAGATGCCAAGTCCTTTTGTTCGTCTCTATGAGCTTTCTTAGCACCCTCAATAGAGTCTTGTTGGTTGATTCCGCCAAGTCGTTGCCCTATGGATAGTAATTGGAGGATACTTTATGATATATCCCATATCTGTAGAGGAATTCATTGATTTTGGTGCCTACGAAGCCAGGACCATTGTCTGTTATGACTGCTTCGGGAATGCCGAACCGGGTGATCAATCCTTCAAGGAAGGCTATGACAGTCTCCTGATCAGCATGCTTCGTGGGAACTGCTTCGGCCCATCTGGTAAAGTAATCGGTCGTGGTCAAGATGAACTTATGCCCAACAGAGGAGTTCGGCGATATGACCCCTATGAAATCCAACCCCCATTGTTGAAAGGGCATTTCTACTTGTATCGGTTGGAGAGGCATCGAAGCATTTCTGCTTCGATCGGTGAACTTCTGACACTGCTCGCATTTGCGACAAACCACGAAGGCATCAACGAAGAGTGTGGGCCAATAGTAACCCGCCTTGATGATCTTCAACGTCGTTGTTCTCCCTGCGAAGTGGCCTCCAGATAATCCTGAATGAAATTCTCCCAGGACTCTCCTTTTATCATCATCTTTTATGCACCTGAGAAGGACGCCATCAATGTTTCTAAAAAATAGGCCTTCGAGGCGCAAAGTATATCGGGTGGACCGCATCCTGAAATGCCTTCACTGTGAAGCATTTAGATGTGAAGGACATCTTCCAGTATTGAAGTATTCAACTATTTCACTAACCTAGTCTTTCTCGTCCTCTTCCTAGTTTGCGAAGCATTCTTCTGCTGGTGAGTCATCCCACTGAGGTTCTGTAGCTTCGGCCACTACGCTCTTCGCCAGTTCTTGACACAATGCATGACCATGAACCAGTTTTGTGGGTTTGATCTCGATGTCGAACTCTTGAATCTTGCTGACCCAACCGGCTCTTTTACTACCCAATTCTCCTTGGATGATGAAATTACGCACATCGGGGTGGATGACAAAGACTGTAACCCGACTTTGGGAGATGAATTGCTTGAACTTCCTAAGAGACTTCATTACTGCATGCACCTGCCTTTCTATGAAATTATATTTTTCTTCATGAGGATTTATCACTTGGCTTAGAAACGCGATGGGGCGCTCTTCGCCATCTTCCCCCTTTTGTGTCAGGACCGCAACATAGCTCTCAGGTTCTCCTATAGCATATAGGATGAAGTCCCGATTGTAGTCAGGGTTGGTCAGGACCGGTGCTTGAGAAATTCGGGCTTTTATTTCTTTGAATGCTTCTTTTCTCTCCTTCGTCCAGATGAATTCTGCACCTTTCTTCAAAAGTTCGGACATCGGCTTGATGACTTGGGCGAAATCTGGGACAAACTTCCTCACGAAGTTAATCTGGCCAAAGAAGGATTGAAGTCCTTTCTTGTCTACTGGGAGTGGGAGCTTCATTAGAGCCTCGACTCTATCGGGATCTACAGCGAGACCCTTCTTTGATATCGCATGTCCCAACAACTTCCCTTCGCTGACTACGAATATAGACTTCTTCGGATTAATTGAAATGCCAAATTCTCGACATTTTTTGAAAATCTGTTGTAAGTGTAAGGGGTGATCCTCCCTTCTTCGGGAGAAGATGGTCATGTCATCTAGATAGATAACAATGACCTTATTCAAGAGCTCACCAAAAGCTAGATCCATTGCCCTCTGAAAAGTGGCACCCGCATTCGAAAGGCCGAATGGCATTCGCTGGTAAGCAAATGTGCCCCACTTGGTAGTGAATGCGGTTTTATGCTGGTCTTCATCCCTGACCCAGATTTGATTGTATCCAGAGAAACCATCGAGTAGGGAGAAGCGTTGAGCTCCGACCATCGAATGCAAGATCTGATCGATCTATGGGAGAGGGTAGTGATCTCTGAGAGAAGCTTGGTTCAGGTTGCGAAAGTCCACGCACAATCGTATATCTCCATTCTTCTTTCTGACTGGGACTAGATTCGCTACCCAAGAAGAATGTTTGATGGGATAAATTATCTTTACCTCGAGCATTTTCAGGAGTTCGGCCTTCATCAAGACTTCGATCTTTGGATTGATGGGCCTTTGCTTCTGTCAGAAAGGTTTGATCCCTTCCTGCAACTCAATTGTATGTTGGATCAGTTGTCGATCGTATCCCCTTAAGTCTTGATAAGACCAAGCCACTATGTCGGGATACTTTCTGCATAGAGATCGGATCTGCTCTAGCTCTTCCGAAGTGCAATCTGTTCCAACTTTTATTGCTTTTCCTGGCTCAAGTTCTAAATCTTGATACTGCTTTGCATTAACTTTGATCCTGTGAGAAACTGCTCGATCATTCTGATCAAAGAGGCTTTCAAGAGTAATTAATCCCTTGGGAACGTGGTTATTCTTCAATTGAACTAGCCCTTCATATTCTTCTTCATCAGGGCTTCTGCTCTCAACTGTGGTTGCTTCTTGAATCATGAAATTCACAATCTGCTCATCACTGTCAAAAACCTGCCAATGCAGATCTTTGTCTGGGACAGAGGGCCTGTAAATCATCCTCATAGCTTTGGGCTTATGCACCATGTCTTCTGCTGGAGAATACTTGGCTGCGATGGATGCTAGAACATCGGCATGTCGATTCTTTTCTCTTGGAATAGACTGTAGATTGAGAGATTCGAACTGGTCGAGCAAGTCCCATACCCTATTTCGGTATGACTTGAGATAGTGCTTCTTTGAAGTGCACTTGTTTGTGACTTGATTGCATACCAATTCGGAATCTCCAAAGATTTGGAGATGCTTTATGCCCAACTTTTTTGCTTTCTTGAGTCCTAGGCATAATGCTTCATATTCTGCTGCATTGTTGGTGCAACTCCACACCAATCAATAACAATATTCCTTCTGCTCTCCAAAAGGTGATACTAGAAGGATCCCCACCTCGACACCATTTTTGCATCGGGCACCATCGAAGAACAATTTCCATAGTCCTTCGATGAAGACCTTATCTTCTGACTTGATGTTTTTCTCAGGCTTGGCGATGGCATAACATCCCATCTCAGTTTCTATCATGGCATTAAAGTCTGCCAATGAAAACTCATCTTCACAACTTAACTGTGTGAGAGACTCCTCGACCAGGTCCACCTGCTCTATCTCTTCCACTATCGCATGCACAGGATCGCTACTTTCTCCTTCGGACATCTTTTCTATGAGGAAGGTGGAAGGCTTCTCATTATAGATTTTTACCTTCTTCCCTTTAAATGGAATCTCCAGATGGGAGTAATCCATAGATAGATATCCACCCAGCTTCATCGTAAATTCTCTCGACAAGCACATACTGAAGTAGGGTTCAAGGTCAACGACTACCACCTCTTGTATAACTATGATCTGAGGCATCTTGTGTAGTCGAATGGGGATATCCTTGATCACTCCTACGGTCTTCATAGGGGTACCATCCAGCTGGAGCATGCCATGGCTGCTTCATGTATATTCCATCCCTATCTCTTCGCACACTGCCTTCGGCATGACTGTCGTCGTGGCTCCAGAATCAATCATACAGTTGTGTACAACATACCCTTCCATCTGTAGAGATAGGTAGAACGATGGTGGCCTATTCTTCCCTATAATGGATGTGGACAAGGTCTGCACTAGGGCAAGCGGTGTTGCCTTTCTTGCTTTGGTTATCTTCAATGATTCTTGCAACAGGTCCACTTGTCCAGGTAATTGCAGTGCGTCGTACAGACTGATTTTGGCTGGAATCCTCTTCAACTCATCCACAATGTTGTACGCCAGGGAATTGGGCACCTCAGGTTCCTTTCTTGGTTCATATCTGGTGTGATACTATTTCGTAGCTTCGACCCTTTATCGCTTAGTCAGCGAAGGAAGCTTGAGCTTCTCTCTAGCTTGCTCCTTTGTTTCCCCCTATGGTGGATTTGTAGGGGCCTGTTGGACCTTCTCTTTGACTGGTGTAGGCTGTCGAGCTTCGTTCGGGGCCGGAGGAGGTTGTTGTCCTTTCTCGTGATGAGCATGCACCTTTAAGGGAGCCATTTGAGTAGCATCCACCTCTATCGGCCTCTTTCCTCCTCTGGTAAGGACCGCAACTGGCTCTTCTTCACCAATTACCAGGTTCTGATTCAATTTCTTGATGACATTGACTTGACCGCCATGACTACTACTCGCCAGCATTTGTACATAGTGTTGGTGCAGCATGCAGGTATTCTCTTCATGAGGGTCATTACACGTGGAGCACCAATGTATATAATCGAAAGTGCTCGGGGCTTCATCTATTGCAGCATTTCTTGTCGAAGCTCTTCCTTGCTGGACCGCTTGATCTTTAGTAAGCGCAAGTGTAGGATAAGATCTTCTCGATAGAAACTCTTGTTGCGCCTGCTTCTTCTTCATAATGGTCATGTCGTTAGACAGGGTTTGCACTGTGGAGTTCAGGGACTGAACTTCTTGCAGTATTTTGGCTTGCATGTCATCGACTTTGGAATCGATGGCAATGGAGCCATTGTTGGTATTGGAGGTAGGGCAGGGGGTTGAAGTGGTGCTGGCAGTATAGGGAATGCTGAAGTGATCATGGGCTACGGAGTCAAAAAAGTGGGAAAATGAATTTGTGGAGCAGTGATTTGGGATACAATGGGATTCGGGTTCCAAGATGAGATTGGGAGTGCAGGGGTTGCAGAGATCTATGAAGCGGCTGCGCTTGCATACTGGGATTGATAGAAATCAGGAAGTATAGGCATTGGCATCCTTTGGGGAAGCTTACCCATAGCTATTAGATCCATTTTCGCTTTTTGAGCTAACTCATATAACTCTGGGAAGGTATTGATGTTCGAATACCTCACCATCACACTGATATCAGGATTGAAAGCCCAAAGAAAATAGTATGTTGTAGCTTCATCAGATGGTCGAAGTCCAATTGGTATTCTTTGCTAGGTTCGAGTGAACCTAACATTGAAGTCTGTGATCTCTTCTTGTGGATGTCTCTAGATCATTGTGAACTAGCTGCGAGAGAGAGGTCGGATCGACGGACTCATTGAAGCTTCGCATCAACTGTCCGGCTAACTGGTCCCATCTCGTAATGGTACCGGGTGGTAAAGATCTATACCAGTAGAGGAGTTTTCCTCTAAGAGACAGAACCAGAAGCTTCACCATAATGCGCTCTTCTATGATGTCATGGATTTCTGCCAGAGAAACTATGTCCTGGATGTGCTCCAGAGCAGTCTTCCCAGTTCCATCGAACGTTGGGATCTTCTTTATAGCAACAGGCGGCACTTGCCCTTGTCCCGCTAGATTTAGCGGTCTCGAGGAATTCCATGCTGGGAATAGTCTGGGTGATGGTTGCTGCATTTGTTGTTGTTGTTGTTGCTGTGCCATATTTACTCTTGGATTTTGAGAAACAAGAATTCTCGAAGCTCCTCCTTGATGGCTAATAGGACGACCAATAGAAATGGAGGCACTAGGATGCTTCGGTGAGTTGGGAGGATTAGGAGGAAAGCTAGCCATTGTGCTATCGGAAGTAAGGCCTTGTTCGTCAATAGCGGCCTCTTGCGAGGATGTTCCACGTAACAGAGACTCGGGGGTGACTAACCTAGATCGTTCCCCAAAGGCATCAATATCTAGCTCAAAGAACTCAGTTTCCTCTCCTCTATTCCTAACTCTCCATCTTGTTTGCATGAAGGCATAGACTTTGGTACCGGTATCTACGACTTAAATATTCTTGGGTAAGATAGAGTCGCCAGATGCTAAGAGTCTTTCGGTAATGAGAGCATCGGTTCTCACTACCACTCAGAAGGTGAGACTGACCGGGTCCCATCGGGCATGCCAAAAATTGTTGGTCATCAAATCTGCCCAGGAAAGGATTTGGGTAAGTGTATGCACCCTAGACCTGGACCAACATTGAAAGGCCGAAGGGAAGAGATGCTCCTCATGCCAATCTCTAGAGAAAGGCCGGCTCCTATACTACACTACTTGATGTTTAAGATAAGGGTGCAGGAAAGAGATAAACAGAGTAAGGGTGCAGGAAAGAAATAAAAGAGTAAGGGAAGAAATTTCAGTAGTTTAGTGGTGGGAAAGAACCAGAAGCACGATTACTAACCAATAACTTGAAATAACAGCAAGGAACACCAAGAATAAAATGAAATGAACACAATATTAGCTCTCCTATGTATCCTCTGGACGAGTTCCAGGATTCCCCTTCCCCTTTCATCGAAATTCAGAGTTCAGAGTAACGACGATTAAGAAAAGTGAATATAACAGAAACACTATCCACAGGCAGCATAAAAGAAAGCCTCTATGGCATTTTCCTCCCCTATGTATCCTTCAGGAAAATTTTAGGGTTCAGTCCCCAATCGCATACCTAAATCTAGGATTCAGAATTACAGTATACAAATGAAGAAAGATGAAAGAAATAAACGCAGAAGGCAACATACAAGAGAGAAATAGAGTCCAAAGCTCTTTAGTATTAATCGTAGGAATACAAGTTACAATAGCTTTCTAGCAGAAAGTTCCCCCCCTTTTACATTACAATGCCTGGGTTTTTATAGAGGACCCGACCCTCTGAGCCATAATTACACAAAATGGAGGAGTACACCCTCGAAACCTGAGAAGTCGGCTCCTCGCGGCCCTCGTGGATGAGCTCTCAAATCTATTACCAAAACTGGAAACTGCGACCGGGTCAGCCGTGGAAACTTGCATTAATGAGCCGTCTGAGCGTCCTTGGCTTCTAGGTGCAATACTCGAGTGGCCGCCATGCTCGTCGGGCTCTTCATCATGGACTGATACTTCATTTCCAATTGCTAAAAATGAATAGCTAGTTTTTTGGGCACGTAAAAATGCATTTATGAGGCACTTGATCGCCTCGGGAAAATACCCGGCTTGGAGCGCGTGCCCTTGAAGTGCTTCGCTAGTTCTTCGTTCGCAACTTTGCTTCGCAATGGACTTGTGCCGAAGTAGATTCTCCTCGATTTGCACTTCGCATGGTGGAGCTTCGCAAAACAGCTTCGGGGGTGGGGAGGGCCGAAGTAGATTTCTTCCTCAAAATGGGGTCTTCACTTCTCGCTGCTTCGCTGTGCCAAAACTGCTTCGGCGAGGTCCTTCACCCGAAGTAGATACTTCGCTGATGAGTCTTTGAAATGCTTCGCCGCGATCCTTCTTCAAAACTGCGGTTCGGGGGTATTTCGGCCGAAGTGCATCCTTGCCTTCAAAATGCATTTTTTTGCTTCTACTTCGGGTGAAAGTACTTCGCACGAAAGTTTGCCAAAGCAGATGCTTCGCAATGACTTTCGGCGAAGTAGAAATGGTTCGCTGGCGAGGAGGCCCGAAGTGGGTGCTTCGACGGGTTTTCGGCGAAGTGTTTTCATCATTGTGCTCCTTTGAATCCCGCTTCGCAAGTTTCTTGCCCGAAGTAGCCTTTTGAAGTGCTTCGGGTGCGAAGTAGTTTTCATTCTTCTTCCTTTGTATTTTTTCCTTCGGCAACACCGCTTCGCAAAAATCTTGCCCGAAGTAGCTACTTGAAGTGCTTCGGGCCCGAAGTAGTTTTCTTGCCTTAGCCAATTCGGACCGCGATCTTTCTTCGACGAAGCTGTTCTTTTGAAATGCCGCTTGAATTCCGCTTCGCAAAACTTTTTCCCGAAGTAGCTGCTGGAAATACTTCGGGTGCGAAGCTCTTTTTTACGCCTTCCTAGAATTCCTTCTTTGGCAATGCCGCTTCGCAAGGTTTTCGCCCGAAGTAGTTGTTTGAGGGACTTCGGGCCCGAAGTAGTTTTCATCCTTAGCGATTTCTTTCGATGAAGCTATCTTCCTTAGCTTGTTCGACGGTGAAGCTCTTTCTTCTTCATTTTATGTACAAGGGGGTGGTAGGGAAAGCCAAAATTGCTGCAATGCTTGAAAATGTTGTTTCTAAAAAAAAGCAAGGGAACAAATTCATGAAATTAAAAGAAATACTTTACAAAAAATTCAATTTTTCTACCCCATTGTGCAATGTGACAAAATTGTCAACAATTACCATTAAAAAATTTCTCCATCAACAATATTTAATGGTAATTAAATATTTAATGTTAATTAAATATTTAATGTTGCCCCTTGGAACCCCGTTCAAGGGTCTATTATTGATCATTTCCCATCAAAAATACTCCTTGGCAATTAATTCCTTTCTTATCAATTTGGCTACATTACCTAACAATCTGGTATTACTAACACAAAAGTAGTGGTCATGGTATATTTCAAATCAACAAAAGCCTTTTCGGTTGGTTCTAACCACATAAACGAATTCTTCCTGAACATGGCAGTCAAGGAGGCGACTATCTTACCATAATTCTTCACAAATTTCTTGTAATAGCTTGTGAGGCCCAAAAAACATGAAGACCCTTTAGGGTACAAGGTTTAGGCCAATCTTGAATAGATTAAATTTTTTGGGATCAACCTGAACACCATCCGTAGTGACAATGTAACCCAAGTATTCAACCACTTGCTGGCCAAAGGAACATTTGGAAATCTTGGCTTAAAGCTTATGGTTAGACAAAATTTTGAGGGTTTGATCTAAGTTTTGAATATGTTCTTCCCATGAATAGTTATAGATTGATATGTCATCAAAAAAGACTAGAATGAATATGCAAATGAAAGGGAAAAATATGGAATTCATCAAACTTTAAAAGGTAGAAGGTGCATTGGTTAACCCAAATGGCATAACGAGGAACTCATAATGCCCTTCATGAGTTTGAAAATATATTTTTGGAATATCCTGATCCTTTATGCAAATTTTATGATATCCTAAATGCAAATCCAACTTAGAAAATATTAGGCCCCATGCAACTCGTCAAGGAGTTCATCAATCACAAGAATTGGAAATTTATCTTTAAGAGTGATTGTATTTAGGTCTTGATAATATACACACAAGCACCAAGTTCCATTCTTTTCCTTACTAATAATACTAGTGAAGAATAGGGACTAACGTTGGAATGGATAATTCCCACAACACGAAGCTCCTACACTATTTCTCAATTTTTAACTTTTGAGCATGAGCATACATGTATGGATAGATATTAGGAGGAAAACTACCAAGAAAAAATTGGATGTCATGGTCATGGGAGTGATGAGGAAGTAGCCCATTGGATTCCTCAAAAACTTGAGCATATTGGTCTAATAATCCTTGTAACTGCAGTAAATAATTATTTTTTCCTTAGGGTTGGTTATAGAAAAAATGTGTGCCACCACTCCATGGGAGGATGTTTTCAAAAACTTCTCCATCCTATGAGTAGATATAAACTATGTCGCATTGGCTTTCATACCATGGAAAGTATATTCCTTCCCCTCTTGACTGAATTTCATTCACAATTTGGAAAAATCTCGTAAAACTGGTCCTAACATTCGTAACCATTATGCTCCCAAAACTATATCACACCCCCCGAGGGGTAATACAAACATGTTTTTCTTGATATTATAGTCCCCAACCTGACTTTTAAGATTACGATATTTTCCTTTGCATGGAAGGTTACCTCCATTAGCAATCATGACCTCAAAGAAATTACATGTAGTAATGTAACAATTTCCTTGTTTGGCTACACATGGATCAATAAAGTTATGGGTATTGTCTAAGTCGATAATAATGATGATCCTTTGTTCTTTGAAGTAGCCAATCATTTTTATTATTTGGGGTGTGGGAACTCTTGCCAAGGCATGCACCAAGATTTCTAATTCAGAGTCCTCTAAATCTATTTCATGTTCTTATGTTTCCCCTTCTGGAGGATCCTCTTCATCCTCTCATGATTCTACGGTTGGTGTTTCATCTATATCAAGAAAAACCAATTTATATTGCACAATTTATGCCCTAAAGAATACTTTTCATCATAATTAAAACATAGCCCATGTGCCCTTCTACTCTCCATATCTTCAAAAGTCAATTTTTTTATAGTGGTAGATTTAGAGGTAGGGCTTGTCATCGGCTTGGACAAAAAAGATGGTCATGATTAAGGATATTTACATGTACATCCTAGAGTGTTAAATTTTGCCAATTTAGCTAATTGTATTATCTATTGTAATTATTAGGGTCTCAATAGTTTTACCTCATCTCTATTTTCATCCTTATGGGTTACTATTGTCATTCGTAGGGTCTCAATAGTAACTCACAAAACAACTTTGGAAAGATTTACCAGTTAGACCAATAGTGCGATTGGTAAGATTTTCAAATTTAGTTTGATACTCTTTGTAGCACCCTAAAATTGGTGCAGTTAAACCCTTAGTAAAATATAAAAGATAAAAATTTAAATTTTAACCCCAAAACCGCCCCAAAACCGCTTGTTACCCGCTTTCCCTTATTTTCCATGCCATTTTTAGGATTTGTTTTGACCGTTGGACGATATCGTCGCATATTAGACGAAATCGTCCTCGATCTGACGAATTCATCTAGAACAGAGCGTCTAGACGATTTCGTCCCAAAACCAAATTTTCATAATTAGCTTCTATTTCAACAGCCTCTCCAACTTGGGCAGAAGCGCATCTGTGTAGTTGGAGATTCCCCCCGTTGGAGATCTCCCAGATTGGGATGATCTCCAACCTCCTAGCCTCCCCCTAATCCTATATAAACTAGGATTTTTCTAGTTTATCCCCCTGAACCCCCTTGAACCCCTTAGTTGACGTATTTCCCCATAGATTTAGTTCCTTATTCACTAGAGCATCCTCGCACTACTGTCTGCATTCTGTATTTTGCATTTTCTTGCAGGAACTCTACTATTTTTCAGTCGAAGCTAGCTCGGATCGTCGCAAGCGATCCCGGATGATTTCGAACGATCTTGTCGAGGAGCGTAGACGATCTCGTACGATTGGAGGTGATCCCGACTGTAGTCCAGATTGGGGGCAATCAGAGTCTAGAGTTTGCATTTCCTTAGCTCTTTCTGCATTTTCCTATTGTATTTCTGCATTGTCTTAAATTATTATGTTTATGCATCTTGGAGTTCACCTCATTTAGCATAACCGCATGATAAAGTTAAAATCAATCATTAAATCTACTGCATTTCCTTATTTGTTATTGGAATCCATTATTTAGGCATGTTTGTTGTTATTTCTATCATTCTCCTTTGCTTCTGCAGTTGCATATTTGGTATTTTGTGTCTATTTTTGTGATTGCAGGTTTCTGACGAATTCATCTAACAAATTCGTTAGATTTTAGACGATTCTGTCTGATCTCAGATGATCGACTGTGATTTGAGATGATTATGTGAAATATCAGATGATTACGTATGAGTCGAGATGATCTGGACTGCTACAAAACTCAGAATCTTCATCAGACATCCGAAATCAGGTATGTACTATTCTAGTTAGCATATTTCCTGTGTCTAGCATTCATTCCTATTTTTTGTATTCATCTAAATCAGCATTGGCATATAGAATAGTTTAGATTCATTTTGGCCAAACCTAGGAATTGAATGATTAAAGTACAAAATGAACACATCAAACCCACTATCAACCTAGGTGTGGAACCGCCACTCAAAAGTTTCCTGGTGAACCCACCATCCATCAAAAATTCACCTTTATACTCCTCCCCCGAGAGGCGGGACCTTCAAAGGGCCTCTCAGTCCGAGGTATTGTCCCATCCTTCTCGCATCCCCCTTCCGGGCGCGGATCCTATAGCCTGAGGGTAAGGATGCAAAAAATTTGGAGCGATACATTTTGGTGAACCCGACGTGAAAACTAAAAACCTTTTGAAAACAATCCAAAAAAAAAATATAAAAACATAAATGCATTTAGAATCAAAGATTGCATATCATATTTAGATGGTAGACTATAATAAAAGATGAGTTGTCACCATTAATGTTGAAAATCAATTAGCAGCCATAGAGATTAATTCTTTGCTTAGAGTAGCTCCAACATATAGAGTCCCACCTTTATGGGACGAGCTTAATAGGAGATTGAATATCATTACATCTAGATCAACCGAACTTAGGCAAATTAAGAGGTTTGTCCTAGATAGAATCCTGGATCCCGATCAAGTGACTTTGTATCATGAGCTTTAGAGAGCTTGCCATAGGTGGTTAGCAGATAAAAGAGCCCTTGTGTCTTCTGAATTGTATACCTTTGAGGAATACCTCGATAATGCAATTGTAGTACATAAATTTCTATCTCGTATAGAGGACCAAGAGGTCGTTCTTACGGATAGACAGAGATGGAATAGAGTTCCTAGAGCTGTGTTATATCGAGAGTATTGCCATGAGATCTATTTTTACAAGATAGAATCTGAAACAGATAATATCACTATAGCACACTTTATCAAGTTCTTGAAAAACCATTTCCAATTTGAAGAGGAGCATTTCATGACTCCTGATGAACTTGATCCTATCAATGATATCTATAAACTATTTATAGAAAACTAAGCTATTATTTTATTATTGTTATTTCTTGTATTTAGTGTGTTGTTTGTTGTCTTTATAAGCATAAAAAAAAAAATAAAAACAAAACAAAATCATAACAAAAAATCAAAACATTTTTTTCTTTTTAAGCATTATAGTAGGTATATAATTAAAATATATACCTCCCAAATTTGTTGCAAATATATTAATATATATTTGCTAAAATCTAAATTTAGACATAATGACTAGACTCAGGAATGGAAAACAAATTGAAGTAGAAGAAGATTGGTTAAGGAAAATAGAAAATAACCCAGATGTCCTTCCTGAAGACCCAATTCAGGAAGAAGGAACCTTAAACCAACAAGAAGAAGAATTTGTGGACGCAAATGAACAAAAAGAAAATGATAGAGAGGAAGGATCCTCATCCCCTAAAATATCTCCAGAAGGAGCTGTTACTTTTGAGAACATGGAACACTTCTGGAAGTTCCTCAATAATAATATTGGCACTCTTAATAGAGCAGTTCATATGGACAAAGATCAAATTAGTGACACTCAAGCAACCCTAGAAGACATATATCACACATGCACTAATCCTTTGTCCTTCGTTGATCAAGAAAGTGATCAAGCTGGACCATCCAATTTGGATATGGCCGCTATGATCCAGAACATGCAACAACAACAGGTTACCCAACCACCTAGAGTGCCTGTTACCAAGCCTAGGGTTATTCCCACACAAAAGAAACCTTCATTCACTGCTCTATTTCGCCAAGCTATTGATCAATATACCTCAAATCAACAAAAGCCTAAAACAAAACCAAATACCAATTTCCAACAATCTGGGATACAACATAATGCTACAACAAATCTTCTTCATAATACTCTTCCTACCAACCATTTGCATAACAACAATATAGCATCTAATCCTTATGTCCCGCCTTCCTACGCTCACAAATCCCATACTCATGTACCACCAAACCAATATGGTGGACAAACTGGTAATCTGGAAGCCATGGTGAAATAGTTAGTCTCTCGCATGGACCAGATAGATCCCTATCGTCCCTCGTACAATTATCGAGAGATGTGTAGTCAACCTCTAGATCCTATAGTTGTAGCACAACCATATCCTAAACACTTTCCCATGCCTGTCCTACCTATATATAAAGGAACCGAAGATCCCATAGAGCATCTTCGTATGTTTAGGATAGCATGTCATGATATATCACATGATGACTTGTTATTACTAAAAATGTTCCCAAAAAGTTTAGGGGGGATGGCATTGGAGTGGTATTATCAATTGCCCACTCATTCTTTGAGAAATTTCGAAGAGACCACTGAGTCTTTTGTGCATCAATTTAGTGCCTATATTGAAAGGCATGTAACCATTAAAGATTTGTACAACCTAAAACAAGACAAAGATGAGTGTTTTGCTGACTTCTTAGCTCGATGGAGGCAGTTGATAGGAAAATTACACTTTGTGTTACCTTATCGGGAAATGTTGGATATTTTTATCAATAATTTACAAGAACAACTATCCTATGAATTATCAACTGCTACCTTGACCACCTTCGATCAAGCTATAGACTTAGCCCGAAGAGTGGAAGATGCTCTCATTAGAAGAGGTCAGCTCAAAAGGAAAGATGATGAGAAAACATCCAAAAATCAATATAAAAATAAACAAGTTGTGGGTGATGGAGTCACTGATAGCAGAAATATTGCCAATGTTAATACTGCAAAAACAACAGAGAAGTTTATATTGAAACCTCCTGATAAACCACCCCAAGAATTTACTAGGTTAAATCAACCTTTATCAACCATTCTCCCGCAATTACTAGCACGAGGATTGATCCAATTACCAACTATCCGGGAACCTGATCCAACTATACCCGGATACAGAGCTGATTTACATTGTGATTTCCATAGAGGACCTGGACATGCTACCAACTCTTGTAAAAGGTTAAAACATAAAATACAAGATTTGATTGATAACAATGAGATGGAGGTGCAAGCCTTTCAACCTAAACAAAATCCTCCTAATAATGCTCAAAAGAACATCCCCCAAAATCAGAATCAGAATGCCAATCAATCATTGGACATATTTCAACATCCTTTACCAAAGCATGGTAAAGAGGTGGCTAATCAAATTGAGCATCATAATGTTCCCCCTCCTACCCGATATGTAGGGACTATTAGTGGACAATTACCTACTCATGATGTGGAAGTATTTGACACAACTTTATCCATAGTTACGACCAGACCTCTACATAATATTCGGACACTTGATCTTAGTGACACCGAATATGAGACCGAAAGTGACATGGAAATCACCTCAAATCAATCGAATAGTTCTGAAGATGAATCAGATCCTATTCAACCTATCACAAGTTCTATGGTTCCAGAAGAACCATTTCCTAGAAGAGTCACTACTAGACCATCTTCTCACCAATTACTTTCTAATGAACAAGCCATAAACGCTAGACCGAGACCAATTCATCATCCTCAAAATAATATTGTAGGTACCATCGGAGTCGTTACTCGACAACAGGCTCAAAACTCTCAACAGGATCAAACTCAGAATGATGGATCAGCTCCATTTGTTTTGAAAAATCCCAATAAAGGGAATTATGTGCCTAATGTTCAACCTAAGCCTCCTTATAATATTAAGGAACAATTATCAAATACTACAGCTAGAATTTCCCTTTTGGACCTTTTAAGATCTTCTCCTACCCATAGGGATGAATTAATGCTCACATTAAGCCAAATGATGGTACCACAAAATATTCAACCTGAAGCCATGTCCAATACTATCATAACTCGAGAAGTCGATTGTATTGACTTTCGGGATAGAGATATACCACAACATAGTTTACATAAGGATAACCCCTTATATATTACTGCCCTAATTGGGGATGTAGCAGTTAAACGAGTCTTGATTGATAATGGTTCATCTTTAAACATATGCACTTTTGACTTCTACCAAAGATTTGGGTTTAGAAGTGACGAAATGAAAAGAACTGATATGATCATAAAAGCCTTCAATGACGAAACACAAGAAACGTGTGGAGTTATTACTATACCCTTGCAAGTTGGTCCTAGAACCTTAGATACGACCGTGTTTATTGTACATTGCCCTGCATCATACAATATACTTTTGGGTCACCCTTGGATCAACGCGATGCGAGCTGTTCCCTCCACTTTACATCAGTGTGTTAAATTCGAATTTAAAAATCAGTTGGTTACCATTCATGGTGATCCTAGACCCTTTGATATGTGTGCTTTGCGTAGAACCGGTTGGAGTTCAATTTTGCCCTGCTCTGTCATCCACACATCCTAATTCTCATCAACCATCTAAACGTGTGAAACACTCACCCATAACATCATCTACCTCTTCTCCATCAGTTCCACCTTCACATATGCTCCCTCCATCTTATCAAGATTTGGAATATAGTGATAAAAATGAAGAACCTTCTTATCTTTCTGATATTTTATTTTGTAACATGATTAATTTTCCACATATAAAAGTCAAATCTTTTGCTACATTATTTTACATTATAACAAAGCTTTTGTTATCGCTACCTTTTATTCATCACCTTTTGTTCTTACCTTCACCACAACCAAATTATCCTTCAAAACCACCTTTGATTTTGAAGCAACCTTAGACATGCTATACTCAAATAACCTTGTATAGTGTATATAGATCATCTTGTATATACCACCAATTCAATTCATCAATTAAAATCAAAATATAAAAACATCAAAATCATCAAAATCTTCAAAAACATATTTTATTTTCATACTTGTCAATTCTTGAAGTGTTGCCGTTATATTTTCAATTATTGTGGATAAATTAGCATTTATTTGGAATCCCGCACTTTCACACTCACATGAATAAATATCTTGATTTTATTTGGTATGATTATTAATCTCTCTTATATCAAAGTCCACATTGGCATTAAATAAAGTTTTGAGCATAGAGAACTGATCTTGTTATTTACTTGAACCAAGTATATCTTTTCACATTAAAATGATTTCATTGCAAATTCGATATGATGCTACATAGTAGAAGTGGTTTCTTGAGCGAAAAGTTTCCCTTGCTATCCTATCATGCACATGGTCTAGAATCTTTGAGAATTGACAAAAGGACAAGCTCACCCCTACCCAGAATAAAAATCCCTTGCTCTACAGACCAATCCGAGCAAGTATCCCTAGCATAGGAAGAAAAAGAAAAGTCAAAGAAAATGAGAACAAAGAAAAATATTATTTTGTACCATCGCAGCAATATTTCAGCATTATCTCAAATATCAAGCAAAAATACAAAAAAAAAAGAAGAGAAAGAAAAAAAAGAAAAAGCAAAAAGCAATAAAATCCCTTTCCCTACCCCTTGAAAAGAAAAGAAGGGTGAATGAGCTTGAATCCCTGGAATTCTCAATTATTCAAAAACCGTGAGGTAAGCCCCATAACAGGTGGTTTGTGCCCAACCCGCTTGGCCTTGGGTAATTCCTAGCGTGGTGATATGTCTGTCACATTAGCGACCTTCTTTTGTATAGACCTATGTCAGCTTATGGATTAGCTAGCTCTTGATAACCCGACTTACATAGTAGTCTGGTACGGTTACATGCATATAAATCATGGTCAAGGAACACTCATTTGGTTAAGGCAAATTACTTGTATCAAATTATCTTGCTCAAAATTGGTGAATGAACAATACAATCGCACACACATTTGTATTTGAGAGATTTTGTATCATTATGATAAATCAAGATCGGTAATGAACTCACATTTGCACATGAGGATCCCTTATAAATCTACATTTGTCTTTGAGATAATTTAAAATATTTTTGTAATTCTTTTCGGAATAGTTTTATCCTCTTATTTCAGAATTTTTGTTTTGTATAAAAGCAATTATATACATTGTTTCACAAAATCACAAAATGATTTCAAACAACATGTTCATATTATTATTTTTCTGTTTATCAAAAGTCAAAAATTAATCTTGCAATAAAACTAAAATATCCATTTTCTTCTTTGGATTTCGCGATGATGGTATAAGTCTATACCTATAAGTCTATGCCTAGCGCAAACCATTGTTCTAATTTTATTTTCCCATTCATTTTAATAAAAACCCATATGGCTTGCATCATTATGTTACATAACTAAGCTTTAAAATGAACGCACACTTATTCTATTTCAGGTCATTATGTCAACATTCAATTTTGCAATGATGGTATAGTTCCTAGGAACTTATGCAAAAATTTTATCACACTTAGGAATTTATGCCTAGCAAAAATCATATTTCTTTTATATGTCATGCATAATATTTTTATGAAAATCTGAAAACAAATCATCACCATCATCATTTTTATCATCACAACACAAAGTCTTAAGACAGTCTCTTAAGCACTCTTTTACTTTTAACAATATTTCTATCCTGGGATTAGCTTGACGACCTAGTGAGCGGCGACTCCATGAAATGGTCTATAACAATGACAATGTCCTTTGAAATTATTGTTAGAAGTCCCTTTTATTTTTTCAAATTACACCAAAACAACCAATTTATTTACATCAGATTATTTCATTTACAATTTTATGCCATGATATCAAAATATAATATTTCAAAACGACATAATTACATGAATATTCAATCACAAATTAAAGCATCATACAACATATACACAAGTCATATCATCAGAAACAAGACCATATATATATATATATATATATATTTCAAATTATGTACATCATATCAAAACTGGATTGGTATGCCACAATCTATACCCTGGCATACTCAATCCTCTCAAAAATCTATACAATCTCTATGCAGTCTATAGCCAGCTAGTCTCGAGAAGCCCTCGAGCTCTCAGCCTCATCTCCTCCCCCACCCTGACGTGGAGGAGGTGGTCCCATAGTAGTCTGTGTTGTGTCTCGGGTCCTCACTGTCGATCGTGAGGATGTCCTCGTCGATCCCATCCGGATTGGTTCCGCAATGTTGGCTGGCAGCGGTACCCTCTGACCCTCTGGAGCCAGCTAAAAGTATACCCCCTGGTAGAATGTGGTCTGCATCATAGACCGCACTAGCTCATCCCTGCTCGCCCCTCCCTCCTTGCCCTGAGCCATGTAGTCTCATCCTTGCAGTGTCTGTACCTGAGCCCTGAGCTGAGTAGCCTCGTCCTGTAGTGATTGCACCTGAGCTCGAAGGTGGGCAACCTCAGCCCGGAGAGTCGCCATCTCGCTGCTCTCCCCTACATCGACACCCTTGCCCTTATCAGGCGATGGTGGTCTCTCCCCCTGCTGTGAAGGGAGTCTCTCCTCCCTTCGCCCTATCTCTCGTGGCCTCTATGGAGCCTGACCCATCCGCTGGCATCTCTCCTATGGGGACCACCACTGCTCTCTCCCACCGTGACCCTGCGCTACCTCAATGGCAGCCTGGTACCGCCTCCCCATCCGTCGCACAACCGCGTGCATCGGACCCTGTGCCCTCGTCATCCGAGGAGGGCGGATGCCTACGTACCAGGCATCATAGCCGTCTGCAACCCCAGCATCGTCACCATCCACTGGCTGGATGGGGGCATCGTTCGTGTCCTGACTCCAGAATCGTTGCATGTCTGGAGCCCCGCTCAACGTAGTACTATCCCGAATAGTCTGGGAGTACTCGTAATCCCTGAGAGAAGGGATCCCCTACTATAGACCGAACTATCATAGTACCCGATCGTAGCGATGGAGCTCTACCTCTCCCCGCTCCATCCTCAGCCAGCAAACTCACCCGATGCGAGCCGGCTCCTGCCCATCCTCTACCCACCCGGGGTGCTCTCGCCATGGCCTCTAGGTGATCTGGTCTAGGATGAGGTCATCTAGCAACCTCCGTGACATCGATAGATCTATCCGCCACTGTGACCCTCTCTGTAGCCACCAATAGTAAACCCGGGGTCTCTCCCGGTCAACCCCTGTCAGTGGGAGCCCTATCGGCCTCCGCACCGTGATGTGCTCCCAGCACCAAACCTGTAGTAGCGATGTCAAGACCAGACATCGACCTCCCTTGTATACGACCCCATGCAGGATCCTATACAAGCGACATAGTACAAAGCTACCCCATGCAAATCTATAGCCATGGTCTCTCATGTCGCAGACCACATCTGACAAGAGCCAGGGTAATCTGCACCCGCTCTGGTGGCACAGCAGTAAGCCACCTACCACTCCTACCAAAACCCGAGTCAACCTAGATGCCCCAGGCATCTACCTCAGAGACTCAATGTTCACTCCGCCCTTCTCCAGGGTGAAGCTCGGGTCTCCAGTCAGTCTCATCATCGCCTGGCCCTGATTGGCCGTAGGCATCATGAGCCGTCCCTGTATGGGGATCCTCATGATCCTCCATACGTCCTCTAGTGTGGGAGCCATCTCCCCTGTCGGTAACCAAAAGCAGGATGACCCCGGATACCATCTCTCTGCTAGGGCTGTCAATAGCCCTATGTCCGTCGGTACTTGTGGCATCTCTGCCACATGCCGTAGCCCGACCTGTGCTAGTTGGTCACGCTCTGCCTGGTCGAGAGCGGCCAAGTCGTCTCTCAGCCCATCGTATTTCCATTCTCGGCTCTTTAGTAATCCCCTCTACAAAACAAACAATAAAACAATAAAATTTCATTAATCAACCAATCATTAAAATAAAATTCAACACATTTTAACAAAGCAAAATTTCATAAAAGTGATGATATCGTCCACTATTGGATGATATCATCCCAAATTGGGCAAAGTCATCCTTTGTAGGATGAATTCGTCTTCGATTTCGCAACTTGGGGATCGCCCCTTGTTGAACGGGATCGCCCCTAGTTCATCGATTTTGCCCTCCGACGAAATCGATGATCTAGGGACGATTTCGATGAAATCGGGACGATTTCGTCCCGACGTCGTCGACGGCCTAAAAACGGCCGCGATGCCCCAAACAATCAAAATTTAAAACAAAAAATTGCACAAAGTTAAATCAAACCTAATCTACTAGGATTAGATCCTTACCCGTAGCCCGCGTCGGACCTCTGTCGCTCTATGCGCTGTCTCCACCATTTTTTCTCTCTGTAGAGCTCTGGAACAGTAAAAATGAATAGTAAAAATAAATTAGGGTTTTACCCTATTTTTCTTAATTTTATTCAAAACCAACAACATTTTAATTTTTGCTTTTTCGCGTTTTTACCTCAAACGTTCGATTTGGGTAAAAACACGGAGGGGGCACCATAGTCAGCAGTCGTACGATTCGACCAAGAATCGTCGTCTAAAAAATTGAGTACATTTTTGCTTTCTCGTAAAACGGGAAAAACTCGTCTTTAACGCATTTTCTTCAAAAAATTCGCTAAAGAGGGGGCAAAATGTAGCACCCTAAAATTGGCGCAGTTAAACCCTTAGTAAAAGATAAAAGATAAAAATTTAAATTTTAACCCCAAAACCGCTTGTTACCCGCTTCCCTCCTTTTTCGTGCCATTTTTAGGATTTGTTTTGACCGTTGGACGATATCGTCGCATATTAGACGAAATCGTCCCCGATCTGACGAATTCGTCTGGAACAGAGCGTCCAGACGATTTCGTCCCAAAACCAAATTTTCATAATTAGCTTTTGTTTCAATGACCTCTCCAACTTGGGCAGAAGCGCGTCTGCGTAGTTGGAGATTCCCCCGTTGGAGATCTCCCAGATTGGGATGATCTCCAACCTCCTAGCCTCCCCCTAATCCTATATAAACTAGGATTTTTCTAGTTTATCCCCCTGAACCCCTTGAACCCCTTAGTTGATGGATTTCCCTGCAGATTTAGTTCCTTATTCACTAGAGCATCCTCGCACTATTGTCTGCATTCTGTATTTTGCATTTTCTTGCAGGAACTCTACTATTTTTCAGTCGAAGCTAGCTCGGATCGTCGCAAGCGATCCCGGATGATTTCGGATGATCTTGTCGAGGAGCGCAGATGATCTCGTACGATTGGAGGTGATCCCGACTATAGTCCAGATTGGGGGCAATCAGAGTCTAGAGTTTGCATTTCCTTAGCTCTTTCTGCATTTTCCTATTGTATTTCTGCACTGTCTTAAATTATTATGTTTATGCATCTTGGAGTTCACCTCATTTAGCATAACCGCATGATAAAGTTAAAATCAATCATTAAATCTATTGCATTTCCTTATTTGTTATTGGAATCCATTATTTAGGCATGTTTGCTGTTATTTCTATCATTCTCCTTTGCTTCTGCAGTTGCATATTTGGTATTTTGTGTCTATTTTTGTGATTGCAGGTTTCTGACGAATTTGTCTGATGAATTCGTTAGATTTTAGATGATTCTATCTGATCTCAGATGACCGACTATGATTTGAGACGATTATGTGAAATATCAGATGATTACGTACGAGTCGAGATGATCTAGACTGCTACAAGACTCAGAATCTTCATCAAACATCCGGAATTAGGTATGATACGTTTTAGCTAGCATATTCCCTGTGTTTAGCATTCATTCCTATTTTTTGTATTCATCTAAACCAGCATTGGCATATAGAGTAGTTTAGATTCATTTTGGCCAAACCTAGGAATTGAATGATCGAGTATAAAAATGAACACATCAAACCCACTATCAACCTAGGCGTGGAAACTGCCACTCAAAAGTTTCCTGGTGAACCCACCATCCGTCAAAAATTCACCTTTATACTCCTCCCCCGAGAGGCGGGACCTTCAAAGGGCCTCTCAGTCCGAGGTATTGTCCCATCCTTCTCGCATCCCCCTTTCGGGCATGGATCCTATAGCCTGAGGGTAAGGATGCAAAAAATTTGGAGCGATACACTCTCAAACGGTGAATGTTTATCTAAGTTTGAAAAGATCTCTTGTGAAATCTTCAAACTCACTAGGACCAAAGCAAGTGAGTAGACGTTGTTCAAATTCTTGTCAAGAAAGTATTTTTTAGCCTTCCTAAGCCATGAAAACTAATGTAGTGCATATAATTCAAAATTGAAAGAGGCAATGGTCAACCACATGTAGAGTGGGATATTATGAATATGGAAATATTTTTTGGCCTTACAAATCCACCTCTTGGGATATTTTTCATCAAATTCTGAGAAATATAATTTCGGTAATTTATATCTATTATGATTTGGTACATTTCATTGGCAATGGCTTGTACCTATATTTTGTTGATCCTAATGACCAAATGGGTTAGTAAAATTATCCCACTGTAGCTTCAATTCCTTTTATGACTCAATAACCACACTCAATTTTCTTGAAATATTTTGAGTTGTGTCATTGTCCTCTAAGCTACAGTTGAGTGTGGTCCATATTTATTTACCCATATGATCCACCTTTTGGCTAATTTGGTTCTCAATTTCTCTATGTCGAGTACTAGCTTCCATGTTTATAGAGTTTGGTGATACTTACTAAATGGTGGTTTTATGGGTTACTATTTTTAGTAAGAATTCCAAAAAAATGCTCTGGGTTCTATATATCAAAATGATCACCTCGAGAAGATGATCACAATGAGCTATATACCACAACATTGGTTTTGGACACCCCCAAATTTTTTTGTTGTTTTGATCAGTCTATTGGTGTGGTTGGTTTTTCCTTTGGATTCTTGGTTCAAATTTTGGGTTCTATGTCTGCCATCCCTTTTTTACCTATGCCCTATCTATTCTGACTACTGACCGCTCCTGACACTATACTAACACCTATCTGATCTAAATTTGTCACAAATATTACCTATTTTTTTAAATTATAACTACTACTAGTAGCTATTCTGACACTAATAACCTAACAACCATGTACTGACTATTACTAATTATCATATATATTCCCTATCTGTTTTTAATTATAACTATCACAGGTAACTATTTTAACTTGAAAATTGTGTATTGACTGTTATTGATAAAATTTCTTACCTATAATTGATACTGACCCCCCTATCCCCAATTTTGACTTTGTTGGTTTTTTATTTGCCTATTATATTATTATGTACTATTTATTTTTAGTATTTTGCATGCAAAAACTCTAGAATAGGGATGTCTTCTTCATATGCTGAATTTCTGTGACAAGGGTATGGTAATAGTGTTGGCAATTTTGGGTACCTTGGGTACATTGTCTTTGCTCAAGTGTATAGGTTGTCATTGATGTCAAGAAGCTCTTGAAGGAATTTGTTTTAATGTCAAATAATTTGCAGACATGGACAGTGAGTTTCCGTGAAGATTATTCATAGCATGGATAGTGAGTTTCCAAGAAGATCATAGCAGCCCATTTGCAAATATCAAAGAAAAAGACAAGTAAGAAAGGGTATGTAGCAAGCAAGAAAAATACTCGCGATTTCGCGATATGTTAGAGGAGAGAGAAAGAGCTAGAAAAACTATCGCGATTTCATGACATGTTAGAAGAGAGAGAAAGAGCTGGCAAAACTGTCGTGATTTCATGACATGTTAGAAGAGAGAGAAAGAGTCGGCAAAACTGTCACGATTTTGTGACATGTTAGAGGAGAGAAAGAGCTAGCAAAACTATCATGATTTCGTGACATGTTAGAGGAGAGAGAAAGAGCTGGCAAAACTGTCACGATTTCGTGACATGTTGGCAGAGAAAAAGACAAGTGGAAAAACTATCGTGATTTCATGACATGTTGGCAGAGAAGGAGAGCAAGAAGGAAAGTGTCACGATTTTGTGACATGTCACATATTCGCAACTCAAAAAGTGCACGAATGCAAAGAACGAAAAGCGTCACGATTTCGTGACATAATGTAAGGAAGGTTGTACAGACGAAAAAGTGTCACGATTTTGCGACATGATGCAGA
This sequence comes from Wollemia nobilis, assembly GCA_028583015.1. NCBI lineage: Eukaryota > Viridiplantae > Streptophyta > Pinopsida > Araucariales > Araucariaceae > Wollemia > Wollemia nobilis. The sequence continues at coordinate 10,895,800 of JAQPPZ010016436.1, read as the reverse complement.
AGAAAGAGTCCGTAGTGTGATTTGTCATGATTTTGTGACAATATCAAAGAGAGAGAAAGTTACACGAAAAGTGTCATGATTTCGTGACATGCTGTAGAGTTCGAAGTGAGAACTATCACGATTTCATGACATGCTACAAAATACAAAGTGAGAACTGTCACGATTTCATGACATGCTGTAGAAATTGAAATAAGAATTGTCATGATTTTGTGACCTGTAGCAAATGGAAGAGTTTGATATGAGAAGCGTCGCGATTTCATGACGGGTTGCAAAGAAAGCTTTCAAAAGCTGAAAGCGCCGTGATTTCGCAACAAGATGAAAGAAAAGCGTACGAATGCAAAAAGTGTCACGATTTCACGATAGGTAGAAGTGAAGAAGCCAGCAGATGAAGATGTCATGATTTCACGACATGTCATAGTTTCGTGACCAAAAGGCAAGTGAAGATGCCAGCGGAGGAAGATGTCATGATTTCGTGACATGTCGTAGTTTTGCGACCAGAAGGTAAGTGAAGAAGCCAGCGAAAGAAGATGTCATGATATCACGACATGTCGCAGTTTCGTGACTCAAAGGGGAGAGAATGTATGAAGTTAGAAATGTCATGATTTCATGACAAAAACTAAAAGGGAAGTCTAAATAAGCAAAAGTGTCACGATATCGTGACAATAGGCAAAAGAAAGTGTACGACTGCAAAGGTGTCACGATATCACGACATGTTGTAGTTTCGCATGAAAAGCTACAGAACTAGAGGCGGTTGAAGCCAACAAAGTTAACTTTGAGCCGATGAAGTTCAGGGTTGTGCATCCGACGGAGTTTAGGGTTACAGTCGACTAAATTTGAATGTTTGATCTTGAATTTTTTGTTATAAAAGGAGGGTTGTTTCGAGATTTGAAAGTATCGAACTTGTGCAAGTGAAGTCCGTGGTAAGTAGAGAGCGAGTCGTGCCAAATCGAGCTAAGTGCGAAGCAAGAGCACACAGAGAGCAAAAAATATCAAAGGAGCAGAAGTTGTTGGTGTTGCGATAGTCATAGATAGAGCACAAAGGGAGAAGTTTGATCATTGAAGAGCGGAGTGCTGCTGTGTTTGCGCAGAATGTGCAAAAGTTGGTTTCGACCAAGTGCGACTGTGACTGAGCAGAGAGAACTTTTGAACAATTTTGAGCAAGCTTTTGTTGAGCTTGTGGAGCATTTTGGGCAGGTTCTTCTGAGAACTTGCAAAGTAGATCTGAGACAAGTCTTTGTGAAGACTTGGGTGAAGATCAAGCAAGCTTTAGTGAAAGCTTGTGAAACACTTTTGTGAACCAATTTTGAGGACTTGTTGAGGACAAAGATTGGTGCAGATTTGAGGACAGATTTGTACCTAGACCAGAGAAAGAGGAAGAGGACATTTGTGCTAGACCGAAGGACTGTGTTTGGTGCAGATCAGATAAAGAGAACGAGGACATTTGTGCTAGACCGAAGGACTGTGTTTAGTGCAAATTTGAGGACCAGCTTTGAGGTGATAGAGTTGAGGACAGAGGTCTCCAACCGAGTAGGGAAGACAGGTGTCTTTTGTGGATAGAGTTCCATTTGCTAAGGGCAGCAGAGGCAGAGGTCTTCTAGAGGATCACCAGCCAGAGCAGAGTTAGGGGAAGGTATCTCCTTTGAGCAGAGGCTCATAAACATTGTAATTGGGAAAGGTATTCCAAAAAGTTGGATTGATAAAATTTAGTGAAAGATTTTATCCGTGGAGTAGCCCACTTTGGGTGAACCACGTAAATTGTTGTGTCTCTATTATGGATGGTATTTTGTGCATTGTTTTGATTATTGCTATTGATACTGCTTTCTATACACTACATAATATTGATTTGAAAGTTGAATTGAAAGAAAATGTAAAAAGTGGTCTTATACTGTTCACCCCCCCTCTTAGTATAAGCTTGTGTTCTTCAATTGGTATTAGAGCGGGTTCCTTCAAAAAATTTAACAGCTTGAAGGAAAAGCTAGTAAAGAACACAATGGATTTTTCAAGTGGCAATGCAGCACCTATTCTTGATAGATCAGATTTTGGTCTGTGGGGTGCAAGAATGAAGGTTTATCTAATGGCACTTGGTAATGAGGTATGGGAAGTGATTGAAGACGAGTACACTATTCTTGAACATGGTCCTTATACTAAAGAAGACAGGCTCATGCATCACAGCAATTCAAAAGCAATGAATGTAATCCTGAAAGGCTTATAGAAAGCAGATCTCACCAAAGTTATTCACTGCAAGACAGCTAGTGAAATGTGGAAACAATTGAAGGTGGTTCATACAGGTGATGCAAATGTCCGAAAGGCCAAGTTGAGACACTTAAAAGGTATGTTCGAACAACTCCAAATGAATGATGATGAAAATATTAGTGACTACATGCTTCGTATGGATGAGGTTGTTAACTCCATGAAAGACTTAGGTCTTGAGCTTGCTGAAAATGATGTGTGTGATAAGATTTTAAGATCTCTTCCTAATAGATTTAGTGAAAATATTTCTGCTATTGAGGAAGCTAAAGATTTAGATAAGTTGAAAAAGGATGAGCTCCATAGTATACTTGCAACATTTGAGTTGAGAACTCAAGTGAAAGTTGATGTCAAGAAAGAGGCAGCTTTCAAAGCTACCAAGAAATCAAAGGGTAAACAGATTCAAGAGAGTGATGAGTCTTCTAGTGATGAAGAGGCATATTACAGCAAGAAAGGCAAGTTCTCAAAAAAGCACAAAAGCATAAAAAATGTAAGATGTTTCAACTGTGGAAAGTTTGGTCATTATGCTACTGACTGTACTGTTTTCAAGAATGAAAGTGATGAAGAGAAACATGATTCTAAAAGCAAGGATTCTATAAAGCACAAGTATCACAGGAAGAACAAAGATGAGCACAGCAATCACGGAAAGAGGTATTCTCACAAGCACAAGAAGAGTTTCTACCTAGACAAAGCAAGTAAGTGTTCTAGTAGTGATAGTGAAAGTTCTTCAAGTGATTGTGAAAATGAGATGTTGTTCATATCAAAAAAAGAGAAAGAATCGAAACATAGATTCATTATCATGAAACGTTTTAGATGTGGAAATTTTGGTCACCTTGAGGATGATTGCACAAATAATGAATTGGTTACTAGTATGTATGAGGATGCTTCAGAAAACTATAAGGAAGATGCATGTATGGTTTTTGAAAAGGGTAGCACCTCTAGTGAGAAGAAATCTAAAAAAGGCTTTGATGATTCTGAAAGCAAACAAATAAAGGATCTTGAAAGTGAACTTAATAATGCTCTTAGTGCTTTGAAAAAGGAAAGAAATAAGAATGCTAGACTCAAGGATAAGTTAGATGAATGTTGTATAGAGAGAGATGATCTCTTAGAAAGTCTTGACTTCTTTATGGCTAATACACAAGAACTCAAGGATGAGTTGGAGTCTAAGGTTCTTGAGTATAGTGAGTTAGAACAAAAAATGGATTCTTTGAAAGAGGAAACTAAAGAGTACAAGGATAGGCTTTACATATTTCAATATAGCTCCAAGAAGGTTAAGTCACTCATCAAAGGTCAAAGAAAGACATCAGATAAAACAGGCCTTGGTTTTGTTAAGTCACACAAGGAACAGCTTGGGGAATCTAGTAAGAGATTTCAAAAAGAAGAGAGTTCTGATGAAGAGAGTATTTTAGAGAAAGAGTTCGTGAGTGATAGATGCGTAGAAACATAAATCAGAATTCTAAATGCGAAGAAGTTTTCGGGACCCATAAGGTCAAATAAAAGAAAATTTCACGATAGATGTTTTGCGTGTCACAGGTTCGGTCACATGGCTTCGCATTGCATGACTCAAGTAAGGAAGGTAAATGACAGTTTCAGAAGTGGTAAATTCTTTCATGGGTATTGCTACTCTTGTAAATAGTTTGGGCATAAGGCAATTTTTTGCAAGGCTAATAATAGGAACTGGGTTAGTCAGAACAGGTGGATTCAAAGAACATACTTTATTACTTGTTACAAGTGCAACAATGCAGGTCACACAGCTAGACAATGTAGAGCTAATCTTCCAAGGTATAGGAACAGGAATAGTAGTATGAACAGGTCTAAGGATCAAGGCATGGATAAGAACAGGAATGATAACAAGAACAAAAACAGTGACAAGAACAAGAATATTGACAAAGAATTCAAGAGAAGGCTTGGCAAGGAAGTTTTAGACGTTGATTATGATCAGTGTCTAATGGGAGTTTTACTCCCACCCCTGTTTTAATTACCTCATCAGGAGGTGGGGGAGAGACTAAGCTAAGAAGCTCATTCTTAGTCCCGAGCCCCAAAGGTAACCCTTTACCATTGATGACAAAGGGGGAGAGATATGAGTAAGGGGGAGAGTTTCAAGTGAAGAGAAGAGCTTCAAGTCAGGGGGAGCAAAACTTCAAAGGCAATTCTCAGTTGTTAACACAGTTGGTTTCAGTTTTGGCTCTTAAGATGTGTTTTTTGTAAAGGTTTGCCATCAATGACAAAGGGGGAGATTGTTGGCAATTTTGGGTACCTTGGTTACATTGTCTTTGCTCAAGTGTATAGGTTGTCATTGATGTTAAGAAGCTCTTGAAGGAATTTGTTTTAATGTCAAATAATTTGCAGACATGGACAGTGAGTTTCCATGAAGATTATTCAGAGCATGGACAGTGAGTTTCCAAGAAGATCATAGCAGCCCATTTGCAAAAGATCAAAGAAAAAGACAAGTAAGAAAAGGTATGCAGCAGGAAAGAAAAATAGTCACAATTTCGTGACATGTTAGAGGAGAGAGAAAGAGCTGGCAAAACTATCATGATTTCATGACATGTTAGAAGAGAGAGAAAGAGCTAGCAAAACTGTCACGATTTTGCGACATGTTAGAAGAGATAGAAAGAGCTGGTAAAACTGTCATGATTTTGTGACATGTTAGAAGAGAGAGAAAGAGCTAGCAAAATTGTCACGATTTTGTGACATGTTAGAGGAGAGAGAAAGAGCTGGCAAAACTGTCACGATTTCGCAACATATTGACAGAGAAAAAGACAAGTGGAAAAACTATCGTGATTTCACGACATTTTGGCAGAGAAGGAGAGCAAGATGGAAAGTGTCGCGATTTTGCGACATGTCGCATTTTCGCGACTCAAAAAGTGTAGGAATGCAAAGAAGGAAAGTGTCGTGATTTCACGACATAATGCAAGGAAGGTTGTACAGACAAAAAAGTGTCACGATTTTGCGACATGATGCAGAAGAGAGTCCGCAGTGTGATCTGTCGCGATTTCGTGACAAGATTGAAGAGAGAGAAAGTTACACAAAAAGTGTCACGATTTCGTGACATGCTGCAGAGTTCGGAGTGAGAACTATCGTGATTTTGTGACATGCTGCAAAAGATGAAGTGAGAACTGTCGTGATTTCGTGACATGCTGCAGAACTCAAAATGAGAACTGTCATGATTTTGTGACATGCAACAAAGGGAAGAGTTTGATATGAGAAGCGTCGCGATTTTGCGACGGGTTGCAAAGAAAGCTTTCGAAAGCTGAAAGCGTCACGATTTTGCGACAGGATGAAAGAAAAGTGTACGGATGCAAAAAGTGTCATGATTTCGTGACAGGAAGAAGTGAAGAAGCCAGTGGATGAAGATGTCGTGATTTCATGACATGTCACAGTTTCGTGACCAGAAGGCACAGTTTTGTGACCAGAAGGCAAGTGAAGACGCCAACGGAGGAAGATGTCATGATTTTGTGACATGTCACAGTTTCGCGACCAGAAGGCAAGTGAAGACGCCAGCGGAGGAAGATGTCGTGATATCGTGACATGTCACAATTTCACGACTCAAAGGGGCGAGAGAATGTATGGAGTCATAAATGTTGTGATTTCATGACAAAAATAAAAAGGGAAGTCTAAAGAAGCAAAAGTGTCATGATATTGCGACAACAGGCAAAAGAAAGTGTACGGCTACAAAGGTGTCACGATATCGCAACATGTTGTAGTTTCACGAGAAAAGCTACAGAACCAGAGGCGATTGAAGCCGACAGAGTTAACTTTGAGCCGACAAAGTTCAGGGTTGTGCAGCCGACGGAGTTTAGGGTTACAACTGACTAAGTTTGAATGTTTGATCCTAAATTTTTTTTTATAAAAGGAGGGCTATTTTGAGATTTGAAAGTATTGAACTTGCGCAAGTGAAGTCCGCGGTGCGCAGAGAGCGAGTCATGCCAAATCGAGCTAAGTGTGAAGCAAGAGTGCACAGAGAGCAGAAAAGCTCAAAGGAGTAGAAGCTATTGGTGTTGCGATAGTTGCAGATAGAGCATAGAGGGAGAAGTTCGATCGTCGAAGAGCAGAGTGTTGTTGTGTTTGTGCAGACTGTGCAAAAGTTGGTTTTGACCAAGTGCGGCTATGACTGAGCAAAGAGAACTGTTGAACAGTTTTGAGCAAGCTTTTGTTGAGCTTGTGGAGCAGTTTGGGCAGGTTCTTCTGAGAACTTGCAAAGCAGATCTGAGACAAGTCTTTGTGAAGACTTGGGTGAAGATCAAGCAAGCTTTAGTGAAAGCTTGTGAAACACTTTTGTGAACCAGTTTTGAGGACCTGTTGAGTGTTGGCAATTTTGGGTACCTTGAGTACATTGCCTTTGCTCAAGTATAGTTGTTGTCATTGATGTCAAGGAGCTCTTGGTAGTTGTTGTCTTTGATGTCAAGGAGTTCTTGAAGCAATTTGTTTTTATGTCAAAGAATGTGTTTTGATGAAGGTTTCAGCTGGTCAGTAAGTCTCCAAGAAGATCAGAGTAGCCCAGTTGCAAAAGATCAAGAAAAAAGATAAGTTAGAATGAGTTTGCAGGCGGCTAGAAAAATTGTCGTGATTTCGCGACATGTTTTAGGAGAGAGAAAGTGCTAGCAAAACTGTCATGATTTCGTGACATGTTTGAGGAGAGAGAAAGTTTAGGCAAAAGTGTCATGATTTCGTGACATGCTGGAAGGCAGAGGCAAAGCAGGAAAAACTATCATGATTTCGTGACATGTTGGCAGGGAAGAAGAGCAGATGGAAAGTGTCACGATTTCGCGACATGTCACATTTTTGTGACTCGAAAAGTGCAGAAAGGTAGAGAAGGAAAAGTGTCACGATTTCATGACATTCTGCAAAGGAGGCTGTACGGACAAGAAAATGTCACGATTTCGCGACATGCTGCAAAAGACAAAGTGAGGACTGTTGCGACTTCATGACAAGCTGCAAAAATCAAAGGAAGGACTGTCACGATTTCGTGACATGCTAAAAAGTCTGAAGAAAGAACTGTCACGATTTTGTGACATGCAACAAAGAGAAGAGCCGGAAGCCAGAAGTGTCATGATTTTGTGACAGGCTACAAAGAAGTTGTATGGATGCACAAAGTGTCATGATTTCATGACAGGTTGAGTTGGAAGCTTGCAATTGTAGAAAGTGTCATGATTTAGTGATAGGTTGAGTTGGCAGCCTGCAATTGTAGAAAGTGTCATGATTTCATGACAGGTTGAGTTGGCAGCTTGTATAGAAAGTGTCATGATTTCATGACAGGAATGATGATGACGTCAGCAAATGGAAGGAGTGTCACGATTTCATGACAAAAGCGAAGAGGAAGGCCATGAAGACTTAAGTGTCATGATTTCATGATAGAGTTGCTGATGACGTCAACAAAAGGAAGATGTGTCATGATTTCATGACAAAAGTGGAGAAGAAGGCTTTGAAGTCTAAAGCATCATGATTTCATGACAAGAGTGAAGATGACGTCAGCAAAAGTCAAAAGTGTCATGATTTCATGACAAGCACTGTCAAGGTAGACAAAGGCAAAAAGTGTCATGATTTTGCGACAGCAAGCAATAGAAGGTGTACGGTAGGCAAAGGTGTCACGATATCGTGACATGTTGAAGTTTCATGCCAGAAGCTACAGGGAGGCAGTGAAGCCGACAGAGTTAAATCTGGGCCGACGCAATGCAGGGTTTTACAGCCGACGTGATTGAAGGTTAAACAGTCGACTAAGATCAAGGTTCTAATCTTGAGATTATGAGTATAAAAGGAGGGATGCTTGAAGAGTTTGGCATCGATCGAAGTGTGCGTTCGAAGTGCGATCTATGCAATTATAGTGTAGGGGAGAAGTTTGATCGTCGAGAAGCAGAGTGTGCAAAGTCTGTGCTACTGTGGTTGCGCAAAGTGTGTGAAGACTGTACTGCGGTGGATGCACAAAGGAGTAGAAGTTGTTGGTGTTGCGACATTCGGAGACAGTGCATAGAAGTGAGAAGTTTGATAGCCGAAGTGTTGTATGTTGCTGTGTTGCGTAGTCTGTGCGAAAGTTGGTTTCGTCTAATACAGCTATGACAGAACAGTGAAGACTTGGGGATAGCATTGAGCAAGCATTTGAAAGCTTGTGAACCATTTTTATTTAACCAATTTTTGAGGACCAGATTGAGGACAGAGATTGAGGCAGAAAGAGGACATTTGTGCTAGACCGAAGGACTGCATTTAGTGCAAATTCGAGGACCAGCTTTGCGGTGACAGAGTTGAGGACAGAGATCTCCAGCCAAAGCAGGGAAGACAGGTGTCTTTTGTGGAAAGAGTTCCACTTGCTAAGGGCATAGGAGGTAGAGGTCTTCTAGAGGGTCACCAGCCAAAGTAGAATTAGGGGAAGGTGTCTCCTTTGAGTCGAGGCTCATAAACATTGTAATCGGGAAGGATTCCCAAAGGACTTTGATATAACTTTTAGAAGAAAAGTTTTATCCGTGGAGTAGCCCACCTTGGGTGAACCACGTAAATTGCTGTGTCACTTTGTGGATTATATTTTGTGCATTATTTTGATTGCTGTTATTATTGCTATCTTTATTCTGCATGTTATTGATTTGAAAGCTGCTTTGAAAGATAAAGTTAAAAGTGGTCTTATACTGTTCACCCCCCCTCTCAGTATAAGCTTGTGTTCTTCAATTGGTATCAGAGCGGGTTCCTTCGAAAAGGTTTTACAGCCGAAAGGAAGAACTGGTTAAGAACACAATGGATTTCTCAGGTGGCAATGCAGCACCTATTCTTGATGGATCAGATTTCGGTCTGTGGAGTGCAAGAATGAAAGTCTATCTAATGGCTCTTGGTAATGAGGTATGGGAAGTTATTGAAGATGGGTACACCATTCCCGCAAATGGTCCTTATACTAAAGAAGACAGGCTCCTACATCACAGCAACTCAAAAGCCATGAATGCAATCCTGAAGGGTTTACAAAAGGCTAATCTTACCAAAGTTATTCACTGCAAGACAACTAGTGAAATGTGGAAACAATTGCAGGTTGTTCATACAGGTGATGCAAATGTCTGAAAGGCCAAGTTGAGACACTTCAAAGGTATGTTTGAACAACTCAAGATGAATTATGATGAAAATATTAGTGACTACATGCTTCGTATGGATGAAGTTGTTAATTCTATGAAAGACTTAGGTCTTGAACTTGCTGAAAATGATGTGTGTGATAAGATTTTAAGATCTCTTCCTAATAGATTTAGTGAAAATATTTCTGCTATTGAGGAAGCCAAAGATTTAGATAAGTTGAAAAAGGATGAGCTCCATAGTATTCTTGCAGCATTTGAGCTGAGAACTCAAGTGAATGTTGATGTAAAGAAAGAGGCGACTTTCAAAGCTACCAAGAAATCAAAAGGCAAACAGATTCAAGAGAGTGATGAGTCTTCTAGTGAGGAAGAAGCATATTACAACAAGAAAGGCAAGTTCTCTAGAAAGCACAAAAGCAAGAAAAATATAAGATGTTTCAACTATGGAAAGTATGGTCATTATGCTACTGACTGTACTGTTTCCAAAAATGAAAGTGATGAAGATATACAGGATGTTAAGAGCAAGGATTCTGAAAAGCACAGGTATTACAGAAAGAACAAAGATGAGCACAACAATCAAGGAAAGAGGTATTCACACAAGAACAAGAAGAGCTTCTATCTGGACAAAGCAAGTAAGTGTTCTAGCAGTGATAGTGAAAGCTCTTCCAGTGATAATGAAAATGAGATGTTGTTCATTTCAAAAAAGAGGAAGAACCGAAACATAAATTCACTGTCATGAAATGTTTTAGATGTGGAAATTTTGGGCACCTTGAGGATGATTGCACAAATAATGAATTGGTTGCTAGTATGTATGAGGATGCTTCAAAAAATGATAAGGAAGATGCATGTATGGTTTTTGAAAAGGGTAGCACCTCTAGTGATAAGAAATCAGAAAAAGGCCTTGATAACTCAAAGTGCAATCAAATAGAGGATCTAGAATGTGAACTCAATAATGCTCTTAGTGTTTTGAAAAAGGAAAGAAAGAAGAATGATAGACTCAAGATTAAGTTAGATGAATGTTGTATAGAGAGAGACGATCTTATAGAAAGTCTTGACTTCTCTATAGCCAAAACACAGGAACTCAAGGATGAGTTAGAGTCTAAGATTCTTGAGTATAATGAGTTAGAGCAGAAAATGGCTTCTTTGAAAGAAGAAAATAAAGAATACAAGGATAAGCTCTACAGATTTCAGGATAGCTCCAAGAAGGTTAAGTCTCTCATCAAAAATCAAAGAAATCCAATAGATAAAACAGGTCTCGGTTTTGTTGAGCCGCACAAGAAACAAGTTGGGGAATCTAGCAAGAGATTTCAAAAGGAAGAAAGTTCTGATGAAGAAAGTACTTCAGATCATGAGTCCGTGAGTGATGAATGCGCAGAAATAGAAAACAGATTTCTGAATGTGAAACAAAAATTTTCGGGACCCAAGAGATCGATTAAAAGAATATTTCACGATAGATGTTTTGCGTGTTACAGGTTTGGACACATGGCTGCAAATTGCATGTCTCAAATGAAGAAGGTTAACAATAATTTCAGAAGTCGTAATTTATTTCAAGGGTATTGCTACTCTTGTAATCAGTTTGGGCACAAGGCAATTTTTTGCAATGCAAATAACAGGAACTGGGTTAGTCAGAACAGGCGGATTCAAAGAATAGCTATGCCTGAAAGAAATAATATTGTTGTTTGTTACAAGTGCAACAATACAGGTCACACAGCCAGATAGTGCAGAGCTGATCTTCCAAGGTACAGGAATAGGAACGAGGGTAAAAGAGGTCCAAGGATCAAGGTGTGGACAAGAAAAGAGATGAGAACAAGAACAAGAAAAGTGCCAAGAACAGAAACATTGACAAAGAGCTCAAGAAAAGGCCCGACAAAGAAATTGTAGACACTGATGATGATGAGTGTCTAATGGGAGTTTCACTCCCAACCCTATTTTAAATCACCTTAATAGGAGGAGGGGGAGGGACTAAGCTAAGAGACTCATTCTTAGTCCCAAGCCCCAAAGGTGACCCTTTGCCATTGATGACAAAGGGGGAGAGATATGAGTAAGGGGGAGAGTTTCAAGTGAAGAGGAAAGCTTCAAGTCAGGGGGAGCAAAACTTCAAAGAGATTGATTTCAGTTTTGGCTCTTGAAAGATGTGTTTTTAGTAAAGGTTTGCCATCAATGACAAAGGGGGAGATTGTTGGCAATTTTGGGTACCTTGAGTACATTGCCTTTGCTCAAGTATAGTTGTTGTCATTGATGTCAAAGGAGCTCTTGGTAGTTGTTGTCTTTGATATCAAGGAGTTCTTGAAGCAATTTGTTTTTATGTCAAAGAATGTGTTTTGATGAAGGTTTCAGCTGGTCAGTAAGTCTCCAAGAAGATCAGAGTAGCCCAGTTGCAAAAGATCAAGAAAAAAGATAAGTTAGAATGAGTTTGCAGGCGGCTGGAAAAACTGTCACGATTTCGTGACATGTTTTAGGAGAGAGAAAGTGCTAGCAAAACTGTCATGATTTCGCGACATGTTTGAGGAGAGAGAAAGTTTGGGCAAAAGTGTCACGATTTCGCGACATGCTGGAAGGCAAAGGCAAAGCAGGAAAAACTGTCATGATTTCGTGACATGTTGGCAGAGAAGAAGAGCAAATGGAAAGTGTCACGATTTCGTGACATGTCGCATTTTTGCGACTCGAAAAGTGCAGAAAGGAAGAGAAGGAAAAGTGTCACGATTTCATGACATTCTGCAAAGGAGGTTGTACGGACAAGAAAATGTCACGATTTCGTGACATGCTGCAAAAGACAAAGTGAGGACTGTTGCGACTTCGTAACAAGCTGCAAAAATCAAAGGAAGGACTATCACGATTTTGCGACATGCTAAAAATTTTGAAGAAAGAACTGTCATGATTTCGCGACATGCAGCAAAGAGAAGAGCCAGAAGCCAGAAGTGTCACGATTTCACGATAGGCTACAAAGAAGTTGTACGGATGCAGAAAGTGTCACGATTTCATGACAGGTTGAGTTGGTAGCTTGTAGTTGCAGAAAGTGTCACGATTTCATGACAGGTTGAGTTGGCGGCTTGTAGTTGCAGAAAGTGTCACGATTTCGTGACAGGTTGAGTTGGCAGCTTGCAGTTGGAGAAAGTGTCATGATTTCGTGATAGGAATGATGATGACATCAACAAATGGAAGGAGTGTCACGATTTCATGACAAAAGTGGAGAGGAAGGCCATGAAGACTTAAGTGTCATGATTTTGCGACAAAGTTACGGATGACGTCAGCAAAAGCAGATGTGTCATGATTTCATGACAAAAGCGAGAAGAAGGCTTTGAAGTCTAAAGCGTCACGATTTCATGACAAGAGTGAAGATGACGTCAGCAAAAGTCAGAAGTGTCACGATATCACGACAAGCACGTTGTCAAGGCAGACAAAGGCAAAAAGTGTCATGATTTCGCGACAGCAAGCAATAGAAGGTGTACGGCAGGCAAAGGTGTCGCGATATCGCGACATGTTGAAGTTTCATGCCAGAAGCTATAGGGAGGTAGTGAAGCCGACAGAGTTAAATCTGGGCCGACGCAGCACAGGGTTTTACAACCGACGTGATTGAAGGGTAAACAGCTGACTAAGATCAAGGTTCTAATCTTGAGATTATGAGTATAAAAGGAGGGATGCTTGAAGAGTTTGGCATCGATCGAAGTGTGCGTTCGAAGTGCGATCTACGCAATTATAGTGCGAGGGAGAAGTTCGATCGTCGAGAAGCAGAGTGTGCAAATCTATGTGCTACTGTGGTTGCACAAAGTGTGCGAAGACTATACTATGGTGGATGCACAAAGGAGCAGAAGTTGTTGGTGTTGCGACATTCGAAGACAGCGCGTAGAAGTGAGAAGTTCGATAGCCGAAGTGTTGTATGCTGCTGTGTTGCACAGTCTGTGTGAAAGTTGGTTTTGTCTAATACAGTTGTGACAGAACAGTGAAGACTTGGGGATAGCATTGAGCAAGCATTTGAAAGCTTGTGAACCATTTTTCTTTAACCAATTTTTGAGGACCATATTGAGGACAGAGATTGAGGCAGAAGAGGACATTTGTGCTAGACCGAAGGACTACGTTTAGTGCAAATTCGAGGACCAGCTTTGCGGTGACAGAGTTGAGGACAGAGATCTCCAGCCAGAGCAAGGAAGACAGGTGTCTTCTGTGGAAAGAGTTCCACTTGCTAAGGGCATAGGAGGTAGAGGTCTTCTAGAGGGTCACCGACCAAAGCGGAATTAGGGGAAGGTGTCTCCTTTGAGTTGAGGCTCATAAACATTGTAATCGGGAAGGATTCCCGAGAGGACTTTGATACAACTTTTAGAAGAAAATTTTTATCCGTGGAGTAGCCCACCTTGGGTGAACCACGTAAATTGTTGTGTCACTTTGTGGATTATATTTTGTGCATTATTTTGACTGTTGTTATTACTGCTATCTTTATTCTGCATGTTATTGATTTGAAAGCTGCTTTGAAAGATAAAGTTAAAAGTGGTCTTATACTGTTCACCCCCCCTCTCGGTATAAGCTTGTGTTCTTCATTGAGGATAGATATTGGTGCAGATTTGAGGATAGATTTGTACCCAGACCAGAGAAAGAGGAAGAGGATATTTGTGCCAGATCGAAGGACTGTGTTTGGTGCAGATTAGAGAAAGAGAATGAGGACATTTGTGCTAGACCGAAGGACTGTGTTTGGTGCAAATTCGAGGACCAACTTTGAGGTTATAGAGTTGAGGACAGAGGTCTCCAGCCAAAGCAGGGAAGACAGGTGTCTTCTGTGGATAGAGTTCCATTTGCTAAGGGAAGCAGAGGCAAAGGTCTTCTAGAGGATCACCAGCCAGAGCAGAGTTAGGGGAAGGTATCTCCTTTGAGCAAAGGCTCATAAACGTTGTAATCGGGAAAGGTATTCCTAGAAGTTGGATTGATAAAATTTAGTGAAATATTTTATCAGTGGAGTAGCCCACTTTGGGTGAACCACATAAATTGTTGTGTCTCTATTGTGGATGGTATTTTGTGCATTGTTTTGATTATTGCTATTGATATTGCTTTCTATACACTACATAATATTGATTTGAAAGTTGAATTGAAGGAAAAAGTAAAAATTGTACTGTTCACCCCCCCCTCTCAGTATAAGCTTGTGTTCTTCAAATAGGTTCAAAATTTATAGAACAAGATGTTTGCTATAGGGTAACTTTTTTATAGAACCAAGGTATGCTATGCAAAGGTATATGTAAGACCCATAATCTCTTTGTTATATCATAGTGACGAATGATAGTGCATGGACCAATATTTTAGGCCACTACCCAAGGAGAAGGGTTATGCATAGTGGTGAATCATCATTAATTCATGAATATTAGGATTTTTATATTTTAAAATTAGAAAATATGGGGACCCTTGACCAAGGCCCATTCACCCAAAAATTTTGGGTTGAAATTTTTTTCAAGATTAGTTCGCCCCACATTGATAATAATTTCTCCCTTTTTTTTAAATTGTCAACACTCTTGCCTAAATCATGGACCTTTTTCACCTTGAAATTATAAATAAATTATTTATCTCACCAAATTCACCTCTTACACCACCAATATATATACCTAATGTGACAACCATACTCATACAACTAAAATATTCATTCTCATAGAAAATACCTATAGCAATGAAAATAATACTAAAAAAATTAATATGAATGATTGTAGAGAGAAGAACATATGATCAGTTGAGGAAAATAACAATCAATTGTAGAGGAGTAGTGGATCGATATTAGATCTAATCGATTATAAAGGAGAAATTTATCATCAAAAGAGTCAATCGAATATGGACTACTCCTCTACAAATCCTCTATAATTGATCAACAAAAGTATTGATAAGTTGCATCCCTGTAACCTATCCACACTCAGTTGTAGTGGTGTGGTCAAGTATGGATTGGTTGCAAAGATGCAACTAACCCACACTCTGTTGCAATGTGCAGTTGAGTGCATGTTGGTTGCACTTTTGCAACTGATCTGCACTTGGCTATAGAGGTGCAATCGAGTGTAGGTCAATTGTAAAAGTGCAACTGACCCACACTTGATTGTAGAGTTACAACTAAGTGCAGGTCGATTGTACTTTTGCAACCAACACACACTCTGCTACACCTCTACAATCGAGTGTGGATTAGTTGAACTTTTGATACTATCCCACACTTGGTTACACCTTTATAGCTGAGTGTGGATCATTTTTAGGAGTGCAATCTATCAACACTTTTATCGATTGATTGCAGAGGTGCAATTGATTTACAGAAGATTCGATTGGTTGCAAATGAGTAGATGATCAGTAGAGAACCTTCTAGGAGGCATAAATTTTGATCTACAAATTCATTTTTATTTTTATTTTTTGAAACCACCTAGTTTTATGATATCTACGCTTCAAACCGATCCATGATCGATTTGGAACTTGGTAAAATCCTCAAAAAACCCTCAAAAAACCTCCAAAATGAGCTATGAAGTTGCTAAAGTGCGATACTGGAGGAAAAAACAAGTAGAGATCCAGTAAGGGTAACCCTTAAAGGATGCTAGATATAGGCAACCTAAAATGATGGATTTGGTAAATATTATTGTCTTATCACAAGAATATATGAAAAATGAGTGGTAGCAAGATTTTACAATTGATTCACCCTATTTTTATAATTTTTGGTGAAAAATAAAGGTAATTTGCCATGTCTTCTACATGAGTTTGGACATGATTCACCCTATTTTTAAAAATAGATTTTAGTTCTAACCCCTTATGCTTAACCCTTCTAAGGAGGATTCCACACATTCCCTTGAGCACACTACCAACCTCTCTAACAGTACGAAAGGATAATATTTTTGGATATTGTGTCCAGTGTACTATGGATAATACAAGGCCATAAAGCTTCCTAGGGATAAAGGTTTGTTTAATCCTAGGTGGTCTCCCTAAATACATAAAGATATATGGGAGCTCAATTCCATGCACATGTGTTGTCTAAGGCCTAGGTATTGGAGCCTGATCACCCCTTACTTCACTAGATGCTTTTTGGGCTATCTAGCTTAGCCAATAACGACAACTCCTCTGTGATATTTTAAAACCCTTGGCATAGGGTTTCTAACCTACACAACTATTACAAAAAACAAGAGAACCATATTTTTTTATATTTTGTTAATAAGGAAAATCTAGCACAAAATAGAAACACAAAAATCTTATACCTAACAGTCAAAATGGAAAAAACCATCACAGCCGCAATAGAACAGGACCTGGAAAGTGCTCTAATACCACTTTTTAAGAACCTAGTATTAAAACTAAACACACACATAAATATTATAAAATAACATAAATCTCACAATATAACTATGAAATATAAATGCAAGAAAGAACAATCTCACAAATAACACAAAATTGTAGGCCTCTTTAAGGGGGCAACCTCCTTCAATGCTTTCATTCAATTATGCAAAAAGTTACATACAATACTACCCCTCACAATATTAAGGATTTCATCAACCACCTAACTCCCAAGGTTGGCTTCCATGCAAAATGCCACCCAGGATAGAATCTCCTACCTACAAGCGATTACATTTTTTATAACATTTACATAAAATGATGCCACTTGTTTAGGTGCTTCTAGATCCACAACTATTACAAAATATTACAAAATATTATCATGGATGTTCCCCCACATTTATAAAATATTAACATGGGTGTTCCCCATGTTCAACAAGGATCATAGTGTTAGTATGGGGTCCTAACACTAATTGATGAGATTATCCTCATATATCTAGATGACCTAACCATATTTTATAAAGATAAGAGTAACCATATTGAACACTTGTATTCTATCTTCAAAATATGTAGATTATATGGAATATCTCTAAACCCTAAGAAATTCATCTTCTTTGTCAAAGAAGAAAAAATTAGGGTATGGGGTGTCAAAAGAAGGGCTTGTAATAATACCAAACCAAATCAAGGCAATGCATGAACTACCATTACCATCATAAATTAAAGGTATTAAATATTTCTTAAGACAAATTCATCACCAATGATGCATAATTAGAAAGGCTTGTTAAAAATATGCTTAAGAAGTATTCCAACTTTACTTGGATTGATGAAGGAAAGTAATATTTCTAAGATATTAAGGATGAAATTATCAAATCATCAATTCTAATTAACCCATATTTATCTAGATAATTCAAATTGTATGTGTTTGACATCAACATAAGCATTGTAGTTATATTGACCTAGAAAGATGATAAAGAAGAACAAAATCTAGAATCCTTTGTAAGTTAGACAATTCACAACTATGAGGAGCATTATCCCTTCATAGAAATATAGGTTTTTACAATAATGAAATCCCTAATAAATTCTATGTATTACTTATCCCAAATAAATACAACTATCTTTATAATTCATATTGATGTAAGATTTGCAATGTTATACAAAGGGTCAAGAGAAAAGAGAGTTGGATGAATTAACAAGATTCAAGATTTTAATATAGGAATAAAACCAATTTGGTAAGGGAGTAAGCTCTATAAGAGAACCTAATGATATCTCTCAAGAATGAGTAAGTGGCACTAGTGGATGAGGTTGATTTAGACAAATAGAATAGAAGGATGAGTGATATAATAAAATACATGGTGACATGCAAGGTTCTAGGGAATTAACACTTAAAGAAAGAAAACGATTCAAGTAAAAATCCGTTAATTATACCCAAATCAAGACAACTATATATATATTCCATCTTTATGTAAGATTTACAATGCTATGCAAAGGATCGGGAGAAAAGAGAGTTGGGTGAATTAACAAGATTCAATATTTTAATATAGGAATAAAACAAAGTTGGTAAGGGAGTAAGCACTATATGAGAACCTAACCATATATCTCAGGAATGAGTAAGTGTTACTAGTGGATGAGGTAGATTTAGATAAATAAATTTAGATAAATAGACTAGATGGATGAGTGGTATAAGAAGATACATGGTGACATGCAAGGTTCTAGGGAATTAACACTCAATGAAAGGGAAATATTTAGGTATAAATTCAATTATTATACCCAAATCAAGACAACGATCTATATAGTCCATCTTGATGTAATATTTGCAATGTTATACAAAGGATAAAGAGAAAAGAGAGTTGGATGAGTTAACAAGATTCAATATTTTAATATAGGAATAAAACCATTTTTTAAGGGATTAAGCTCTATATGAGAACCTAACCATATATCTCAGGAATGAGTAAGTGGCACTAGTGGATGAGGTTGATTTAGATAAATAGACTAGATGGATGAGTGGTATAAGAAGATACATGGTGACATGCAAGGTTCTAGGGAATCAACACTCAAATAAAGGTAAGTATTCAGGTAGAAATCCATTTATTATACCTCACCTAATGGCATTCTACTCCGTAAAGTATTTGAGGGTGTACTCCTAATATGTGTCAAGCAAAGGAGATTCAAGGACTTGCTAAAGAAATATCATAACAAATGTGGATATTATTCATTCCAAAAAATAGCACATAAGATCCTTAGGGTAGGATACTATTGGTCCCTCGTATTTTCTAATTATTTACAATGAATGAAAGAGTGTAAGACTTGTATGTTCATTGGCTAAAGAAAAAAATCCACTATAACCCATAGTTTTGATTGTAGTAATGGGTTTTAATACTTTATTAAAAAAATCAGCCCATTTTCTAGTATAGGATATGGTTAGATATTGACTACAACATATTTCTTTCACTAAGTGGACTAAAGAAATTCTAATCATGTCAATGAATCAAGAGACAATTATCCAATTATTTGAAGATATTATTACAAGGTATGGAACTCCTTCAAAATTGATTACAAATAATGCTACAATTTCCAATGGGTTCAAGTTAATATAGTTTGTACTAGAACATAGTTTCATCATAAAAATTTCTTCTAGCTACTACCCACAAGGCAATGGATAGGATGATTCCAAAAATAAAAATATTGTTATGATTTTAAAAGGATAATTTATAAATACCAAATAGGTTGGCATACTAAGTTAAATAAGAATTGATGGATGGATAGAGTTGCTCCCAAAACCTCAATCAAAACCTATTCGTATAGACTCATTTTTGGAAAAGAAGTGGTACTATCAATAAATCTTGAGATACCTTCACTCCAAATGCCCCAATGGTTGGAGATGAAAAATATTGATATAACTCTAACTCAAGCTAGACTAGATGTCTTATTATTATTAAATGAAGACAAAGATAAATATTTTAAAATGTGCATCTAGCATCAAATGATTTTAAAGAGGTAGTTTGACAAAAGTGTGATATAAATCAAATGTAAGAAAGGATATATAATGCTTAAGTGTAATGAAGATAGAAAAAACTAGGTAAGCATAAAATATTTGACTCATTATGGAGTGGACCATGCTAGATTGATAAGGTCAAGGGTATAAATACATGTAGGATGGTGATGTTGAAGAAAGGGAACTTCTTATTTTGGTGAATGGGTATCTCTTGAGGCATCTCTAATATTAGAAGAAGAGAAATCTTGTAAATGCATACATAATTATTCTTTATTCTTATTTATTTTTATGAATTTTCCATTTCTATATTCCTTTTGGAGAAAATTAGAAAAATGAAAAAATACATAAAAATAAAATAAATAAAAGAAAATGAAATTCCTCTTATTTTGTAGGAGAAAACCTTGGAAAAGGTGCTTGGGCATCCCTCTTATTTCACCCCATTCTCAAAATTTAGGTAAAATATTTGAAAATTCTTTAATTTATAGAATGGGATTCACTAAATAAAAGATTGTGGTTCACCTTTTTTGTTGTAACTCTCAAAATTATAATTCATAAAGTAGAAAATTATGAATCATATGTTTTGTCTTTCAGAAGAAGAATAAGATCCAAGAAAATTAAAGAGGGCATCCACCCAATATAATTTTATAAAGTATAATTGTACATGTGAAACCAAAACCTAACTCCATATATAGTTAAAAGGATGAATAACTAAATGAAAGTTATGAATCATATTATTTTGATTAAGATAATGAAAAGTAAAGTCCTTTGCAAGCTATTTATGAATCAAACTATGTAAAATCATGAATTGTATTAAAACTGTAATAAATGAATCAAAGGTTAGGATGTGCATGTAAATAAGAAGGAACAAAGGTTTTAAACCCACACGTCCATTTTTCATTATTGCAACAAATACAATGTCTATAGAGCAAATGAGACCCATAAAGTCATCACTATTAAGATAATGTGAGTAATCCAATCATGTTTAGAAAGAGAAAACTCTAAGTTGGGGATATTAATTGCAAAAACATCCTCAACAACTTAAATAAAACCTAGGGTGATGGAGGCTAGGGCTTAGTAGGGCCTCATTTCTTGGAATTCCATTGCCTTTGCCTTAGTCAATTTCTAGCACTATCCTAAACTAACAACATAAAAGCATCTCACATGCTAAGAGGATTTGGCCGCAAATAAATCCCTAACCCTTAATATAAAAATTAAAATAATATTTTAGGTTACAATTTTCTCTATTAGGGAGTGAGTCACACAAACTCAAAAGGAGAAGTTGCCTAACTAGTCAAAAGTATTAATATTCTTTTATAGGAAAAGCTAAAAAATTAAAAATTGAAAATTAAATATTAAAAATATTAAGGCAAGAAATTATAAATCAGAACCTATAAATTTATAAATCACACTTCTTATATTGCAACCAAAATTTACAAATTGCAGTTTCATCCCAACTTGACAAAATGTTGGCTAAAAAAATAAGTTTCCTCGAGTCGAGAATGGATATATAGCCTCTACTAATGGCACAATGGTATAAGTGACTATAATAGATCCTCCAATACCAATTGCAATAACACATGCCAAACTAGGACAATTTGGTAGCCAATGAACTATTAAATAAGTAGGTCTATTAAGGAGAAAACTGATAAGGAATACAAATAAGGAGAAGTCAACAGAGTATATGTACCTAGGCTCCTACTACAAAGTGGTAAAGGGGAAATTTAAGAATACATCTACCCAAGTAAGAAAAGAGATAGTGTGGCATTTTGCCATGGGGCTAAGTGTTAAATCATGGAGCATCAAAGGAATTTGTCACCTAGTTTAGCCATAACATTGGTGCCTCAATTGTGGGATTGCCTAGAGATTTTTAAAATATGTGCCAAACAGTATGATAAAAATAGGCATGGTATTTATTCCCAACTATGGGAAGACACACATATTTGTAACTACATATGATATAAGAAAAATTAGATGTGTAGAAAGTGATCTAGATCATTGGTCATATGCAACCCTTAGGCACATATCACCTATTATAACAAATTCAATAGTGAAAAATGGAGGAATTTCTTGGCAACCTATCTAGAAAATCCATATGATGTACAAGGATCAATTTTTCAATTAAAATTACATAGTTTAAAGTGGATTACATATGGTTTTCTTGGGAGAGTTGATGTATGAGTTGGTTAGGAAGGAGTATATAGCAATGCTACATGTAGTGGAACACAACCTAGGCTATTCCCAAATGTTGGGTTGCACTACTTATATTGCAGACTGCATAGATAAAAAATTGAGAAAATTCAAAGCAAGAAATATATATTTCGTTTGGTTAATTATGAACCAAATAAATCACTTGTTCCCCAAGTTGTATCCAAACTAGGAAGGATCTAAAATAAAACCATTATCGATTTATGACTATACATATATCCCTTACATGACTGAAGATAAGATAACATATAATTTGTATGACATGGTATATCATCTTACTATGAAAGGTGTAACATCCCTCCAAAATCTAGATTTTGTATGTCTAATTTGTTTACAAGAATGAGATACTTCTAATCTATTTGTGAATGAAAGAACAGGTATCCTCGATGAAGAGAAAGAGTGGATCGAGAAAAAAAATCCTTCTGATGAGAAATGATGGATGCCAGCAAAAAGGTAAGAAGGGGATATGATGAGCGACGGGGTATTTATAGTTGCTAGGGACAAAGGTTCTTGCTAGCAGTATACCCACCTAACGGTCCATGTAGTTGTATTTAGGGTTTTTGTGTGTTTTGTTATGGGCTATATTTTTAAAATAATAAATAATATATATATATATATATATATATATATATATATATATATAACTTATATTAATAAAATTATAAAATATAATGCTAATGAGTAAATAAAAAAAGTAAAGTAATATAAAAATAATAATAATAATAATAAAATTATTTATATAAAACCAATATGGTAAATTGGCATGACACGTTCATGTTAGACCCCTTGGAAAAATTCAGATCAAACTACTTGTATGGGTATTCCAGATGTTGAACAAAGTGTTACCACCTCCCTTCTATTTAATAAGATGGAAAATCTGGTAATATCAACATCTTCACTTTTGAGAAAATTCGGATAGCAATATTGGACATCAACACAGGAAAAAAGGGGAAAACTACCTGAAAGGTTAGCTTTCTATTAACGTGTTGTGTAAAGGTTTTGCTGAAAGAATTTTAGTTAATGATATTTAATGAACATGAATATTTCTTAATTGATGAATTTTTGTATAGTAGATAACCTAGTTGGACATTTTATGAAAAAAGAATTGTTTGATGTGCTTTGTACGAATGTGAATTGTATAAAATATTTCTTTTATCTATTCTAAAATCTTAGTTGTATGCATTTATTTTTGTTTGCAATAGTATAATAGACTGCATACAAATTAGTCATCCACTCTGAATTTCCTTTATGTTTTACCCATTGCCATCCCTTCAAAGGGACTGCTGATAGTCGTCTTTTTATCTGGTCATGCGAGAGCAGTAGGGTGTATATTAACGTTGGTAGGAGAAGACTGGTTCCAGGCTATTATTTCTAAATATCTTTTTGTCATTGCAA
The DNA here is from genome assembly GCA_028583015.1 of Wollemia nobilis. NCBI lineage: Eukaryota > Viridiplantae > Streptophyta > Pinopsida > Araucariales > Araucariaceae > Wollemia > Wollemia nobilis. Next base: position 10,872,658 of record JAQPPZ010016436.1, on the reverse strand, counting down.
TCTCTTATAAAATCTTATAAACACATTAATTATTTATATCTAAAATATATCTATGTATACTCCTTTGGCGACGCAAGAATGGTTGAATTCTATTGTACATTGCTAAAGTCAATAAATATCCAATTGAGAAAATTTCCTATTCGATTTTATTTAATTTGTATATATATTCTCTAATGTCTCCTATGGAGTAGTCGTGGCATCTTATGGCCAAAGCAAAGGAGATATGGCCTTTAGATCGTTGCTCAAATTGTTGTTTTAAAATTTCTAAATGATATTCAAAGGCATCATTAAAATAAATATATTTATATGAAATGGTTGAAATCTGGCAATGGTGATGAGGGACTGATTATTTAATTTGGCCCTGATTCTTGGATTAAAATTAAATCCATGACAAATAGTTAATATTTGAAATGACATTAGAATTTATGCAACATTTAGAAGACTAGTTCTGCAATTACGATATCGTGGATATGTTATGCCTCCGAGAATGCATTTCATCAAAAGGTCGTGCATTCAGTGGACGCCCCAAGTAGGGATTGTCAATTGTAAATATGTTCAAACTTTGATGTGGCCTTTTTGTAAATATAGACTCATAGTTTACCTTGCTTTGATGGTTTAATTTATACCTTAGAGTAGTTTTTTTTTTAAATAGTATATTATGTTTCATATATGCTTTGGAGCGAGTCATTGGTTTAGACATCTTGCAATCCATTTTAAGTTTCTAGTATTAGTTTTAGGAATTCATCATATGTGATATCACTCAAAACAAGAAAAAAAATTGATCACTATCATCATTAACACTTATTGAAATAATACCTAGGTTGGTTTGATTTTAGATGATGAGAAGCTTAAAATTGTGTTTACGTATAATAGTTTGAAGTTGTTCAATTCAATGTTGTCCTCTTAGTTAGAAAGCATGTTGTGTTTCACCTCGAACGACGTAAATAAAGCTACCACTAAAGGATATAGATAAAACATGTTGAGAGTCATACCAAACGTGCTGAATATGCTATATTGTCACCGTAGGACGAGCTGGGAAAGCAAATGCCTGGGATAATAAACATAGCCAAACTTGTTATGTAATGGAGTCCATAAAATGCCCTAACTCTAAATAGGAAATCAGAAAAAAAAATATGTTACAAATAGCCTTAAACACGTCATCAACCTTGTGATGCATTAGATAACATAGCTCTTTAGTATACAAATTGGGTATAATATCTTCGTCGATCATGGACAAGTTAAATGACTCATGATTAAGGAAAAAGAAATTTTACCTTATGTGAAAAGGTGTATAATTGGTTAAAATTCAAAAGAAAGTTTTATAATATCTTAAACAGAACCCTTAATTTTTTTCATGGAAGCAAGGCTAATATAGAAGCAGTGTAGCTATTAGAATATCTAAAGCTTGGCCTTTTCTTATAATAGTTACGAAATAATTCCATCTTAAATATGTTGTTTAAAATAACATAATATAAAGGTAAACTATATTTGATGTAGATTGTCTTGTAAATATTTTCTTTATTATGTTTTTAAATAATATATTATTCAGATTGGTATATCTTATGTATATTTTGACTTGGTTGGATTTTATAAAACTCTATGCAACGGTAGTGTAATGACCCAAAAACGCACAAACAAAAAAATAGAAAAATAGAAAAAAAAAAATTACCAAGGAGAGAGATTCATGAACCATTCATGAACCCCTAACCCAAACTAATATTTGCCTAAGTTTAAATCCTCTAAGTTTTTCTGAAAGCTATATCTCACGAGGTACCCTAACACAAGTTCCATATGTGTAGGTGTATCATGTGTTACTACAAATAAGCCTATCTATCCCATCACTCTTAATGAGCTAGACTTATCACCCTTAGTCAATCGAAGGTATACATGCATCACCATACCATACACATGCCATTATGTGTAGGTATGCTACGAGTATTACGAGTTAAGCTATCCATATTATCTACACAACGAGCTATCTTAACTCAGATGTAGTCTCTCCATAACTTAGTCCTTTATCTCCTTAAGGGGGTCTCAATTACCTTATGTCTCCTATGTTCACCCTAAGGGGTTCTTACTTCTCTTAGGTCACCTATGTTCACCCTAAGAGGTTCTTAATTCTCTTCGATCACATCTGAATTCACCCTAGAACTCTACTCTTTGATTTTATTACTAAGAAACCAAACAAAAATACATCTAGATACTAAAAAAAACAAAGCATAATTACTAAGCATACATAAAATAAAGGAAATAACAACACTAAAAGAGAATATCATCAATGGAAAGAGAATCAATTACATAATATAACCAAGCATGGTAATAAAGTAAAAGTAACTTCTCTAAACCAATAAATAATTATTGCATTAAATCTTGCAGGGTAAATACTTCTTACTTTAAAGAGTATTACATTAACTACATCAGGGATATCTACTCACAATCCTAGTCTATTTGAGCATAAGTAAATCAACATAAAATTTAATTCCCTAAACTTTGATTCCATTGAACTCCTTACTTCTCCTTGCTTCCCATTGGTAGTAGGGGATCAGGGTACTCATGGTTCAGGATAGGCATGCCTCTAAATGCATCTAATAATTTACTTTGCCAAATTGTAACTATACAAAATTCAATCAAATTTCCAACCATCTAATGCAATAGTGGATATTATAAAAGATCCTTTACTTTTATCTTAACCTCTCAAGTTCCCTTAGAGAGACATCCAACATGTACTACTTATATCAAGGTCTAACTTTAATCAAATCTATTCATGTCTTAAAGCATTAAAGTCCCATACCTTTAACCTCTAAAACAATCCTTCATTCATTCACTAAATCAAAGCCCCATAACTTCAATTCAAAGAATAAATCTAACATCCTTTTAATTCACAACTCCAATCAAATCTAATCATGTTTTAAAGCATTAAAGCCCCATACCTTTAACCTCTAAAACAATCCTTCATTAAAGATTCATAACCTTAATTAAAAATAACCACTTCATGATCTTACTAATCAAAGGTCTTACTTTAATTAAAATCTCATAATATAATTCATATATATATATATATATATATATATATATATATATATATATATATATAATTTGTATTTACATGGTGGAATCGGTAGCCGCCACGAATCCGGGCAAGTTGTCCAACTTTTATGGCTGCCACAGTATTCTGCGTTGTCCGTCCCGAAAGCCGCCACATAGATCTTCGCGTAGTCCGCCCCTATAACCACCATGCCACAATCATTTTAAACCTTTTACGCCACTAAAAGCACCAGGAAAGGGACAAGCGTTCAATCCGACGAGGCCCGAGATTTGAACCTTGGACCTCCTCCCCCCTTATGGGGTTTGGATGAACCAATTGGTCTACACCTCGGACCTAAGATAATTCATTTTTTTTTTTTTTTTTTTTATATATTTATTTTTTTTTTTTAATTTACATGGTGGAATCGGTAGCCACCACGAATCCGAGCAGGTTGTCCAGCTTTTATGGCCGCCACAGTATTCTACGTTGTCCACCCCAAAATCCGCCACACAGATCTTCGCGCAATCCGCCCCCTATAACCACCATGCCACAATCATTTTAAACCTTTTACGCCACTGAAAGCACCAAGAAAGGGACAAGCGTTCAGTCCAACGAGGCCCGAGATTTGAACCTTGGACCTTCGCCCCCTTATGGGGTTTGGATGAACCAGATATAATTCATATTAATCAGAGGTCTTACTTTAATTAAAATCTCATAATATAAATAATTTTAATCAAAGGATTTACTTTAATTAAAATATCATAATATAATTTATATTAATCAAAGGTCTTACTTTAATTAAAATATCATAAGATAAATCATATGAATAAAAGGTCTTACTTTAATTAAAATCTCATAAGATAATTCATATTATAGTTACCCAAGAACTTAGACTAACACGCCTTTGCGCTTCAGCAGGGAATTCAAGTGACTGCCAACTTAGAGTTCAAAGGAGGGTAAAATCAGGTGCTACCAACCGAGGATACAGAATAGGTGTCCACCTAAACTACCTTAAGTGCCTAGTACTCTCAGATATACTCCTAGAAAGACACTAGGGTTACTCCTTTGCCACAACTACCTATCCCAAGGGGACTGAGCTTGCGTAGCAATGAAACTCCCACACAGTAATAAAAACACAGGTGGTTTTATTCTATATAGCACTTCCACTCTACACAGGTGGTTTCACTATACAATGCGCTTCCACTCTACACAGGCGCTTTCACTTGGAAATAGTGCTTCCACTCTACACAGGTGGTCTCACTTAGACATAGCGCTTCCACTCTGCACAATGGTTTCCCATACATGCAGTGCTCCCACTCTACATAGGTGGTTTACCATACATGCAGTGCTCCCACTTTACATAGGTGGTCTTCCATACATGTAGCACTTCCACTCTACATAGGTGATCTTCCATACACCAACGCTTCCATTGGACATAGCGCTTCACTAGACACAATGCTTCACTCGACACAACGCTTCACTAGACATAGCACTTCACTAGAAACAATGTTTCCACTGGACACAATGCTTCACTCGACACAACACTTCACTAGACACAATGCTTCACTAGATACAATGCTTCACTCGACACAACACTTCCACTGGACACAATGCTTCACTAGACACGGTGTTTCATTGGATACAACACTTTCACTGGAGTGGACGTGATGTCTCACTGAATGAGAGAACACAGTAGAGAGGCACCGATTGTTTTTTTTTAACATATGCAAGATAAACAACACCTTCCAAAAGCTTAACGATGGTAATACCAAACTTCAATGCATTTAAAACAACAAATGGCTCTCATAGAATGCCCAAGCCTTAGTTAGATTTCCTCCTAAGTTTTAATTAAAAAAATAAGGTTTCAAACTCTTTGAAGGAGATTATCACACTACAGGGGGGTTTAACCAGGTTTCATACTCATTCCTTCGTCATACCAAAAGCATGTATAAACGGATAAAGCTTAGAAACCTCCAACCTTAATACTCCTACAAGATAAAATCTAGTGGCTTCTTAGTCACTTCTCCTCCTTTGCTCGATGTGCGCTCTTTTCTCTCCCACATCGCCTGCTCTGCGTCTCCCCTATTTTTCTTTCTTTTCCTTCCTTTTCTCTCCATCTTACATGCTCCTTCATCCTAGATGGCCCGTCCACCGTCCTCCTTTCTCAAATCCTGAGCCAACCTCGAGCCTCCTTCTCTTCAATGCTTCTGTCCCTAATCTTATCTTTCCCTGGTGGCAAGTAGTTATTTAATCCGTTAATTCCATATTTGGAAATTAATAGCGCCCTAGGTTATTTACGTAGATTGCACTATATAGAGGGAAAAGGACATTTAGATTATTTAAATGAAAAATAGTACCTTTTCTAATAAAATATCTCTTACATGATATTTTATTACCATTTAAAATATATTTCTTTTATTTAAAAACAAATTCCATAATTGCTTTTAAAAATAAAAGATTTCTATTTATTCTTAAATGGATTTTTCATTCATTTCATTTAATTAAAGTTTATTAATGAATTTGCATTATCATTAAAATAAACTTCTTTAATTATTTTAAATGAATTTATCATTAAAATAAAGTTTATTAATGAGTTTAAATGAATTCATATCATCATTTAATCAAAATCTTATTAATTAATTTAAATGAATCTTCATTTCATTTAAATTTAATTCACTTTTCTTCATCAAAATGATGCTCAATTAATACTTCAAAATAATGATTTACTTTATGCATCCATATACATTTTGTAGTTGTTCTCCTATTGAATTCCAACATTATGTTACCCAAGCCATGATGCAGTAAAGAGCAATTAAGTTTACAAAACAACAAAGAGAGAGTCTTTCCATCAACCCAATCGCCTGTCTTAGCCAAAGGATTTATGATAGCTACTAGGCTATCAACTAAGGCTCAAGGTGATCATTCATTGATGATTATCCATTCCGACGATGCATGCCTATATGAAGGTATCTATCCATGTTACCTCAGAGTACGTTAATCATCATTTCCTCTGATCTTAAGTACCCTCATTTTTGGTGGACGCTTCCACCTTATCCACCTATGAGTGTACCTGATCCTGCACACTTGGCAATATGTTAGCGATAACATTCCCTTCTAAATTAACTAAACATCATATAGTTGGTTCAATTGTTCAAACTAGGTATTACCACACCATAGGTTAATACATTGTTTCTTTGTACCAAATAGTCCTCTAGGGAGGGTCATGATAGGTAGTTATTATTGCTTAACCAAGTATTTTTTTTAATGAATATATCAATAAAATAATATTATAAAAATAATACCCTCATATATGAACTTCTAAAGAAAACTTAGGACTAAAATTAGACATTTTAAAAAAATTTAAAAGACTGTTCTCTCAAAACCTAGTTGCCAAATGTATCTATCATCATAAAGGATGATAGCATATTCCTACTAAGGTTTATGGGTAGTGTAACCTTAGTAAACCACCTGGTTCCAATGATTGTGAAAAGGTCAGTCATCTACTTCAAGGACAACCATATTTTTGACAAGAAGGGTCAGGGCGGGAGGTAAAAGAGGATGATATGGGCATCACTCTTAGGTTGTCACCTATATGGTATAGTGAAGGGTCACTTTGTCTTTGGTTGATTAGGAGTTAACTTAGCGACGTAATGGTATGGGATATTACATCATGAATCGCACCAAGATGAGAATCACCTAGATTTGGCATACCTTAGATAGATTCCAAGGGAGCTAGAAACTTATCTTACACATGGTATGTATACACTACTCCTTGCATTAATTTGAAGCAACATGTTAAGGAATGGGTAAGTTATGCATCTAACCTTTAGGTGAAATAGACCCTAAAGGAGGAATCCCTAGCCATGAACTTAGAGCTCAAGATGAGAGAATAAGTTCTTAAAATACATCATACCACGAGATCCGGCCAGTCTTGTTTTCCTATGGGCGATCATCTATAGTGGTCTAAGTTCCCATATGAGGATGTTTTTACATGTCAATACCATAAAACATTAGGTGGTATACCGATATTGAAAATTTTGGATTGGGATACCAAGTAGGAAGGACTTGGGTTGTTACAGTTGGTATCAGAGCCCTAGGTTACGAACCCCAAGGCTATGTAACTTTAGAAAATTTTATATTAATCATAGTATTTAGAAAACCTAAAACCATTAACATAGCTCTTTTCTAAATAGGCAATGGCATCCAAAATGAAAGCTAGATCCTCAAAGAGACCTATGGTAGTTCAGTGAGAAGGGCTGACTAAGAATCCCAAGAGAGTCCTTTGAAGAATTTTGAGAACGGGAACATCTAGAAGAGGTCGTAGAACCTCCTCGGGTGATCAAAAAATAAAAATAACCTATACAAAAAGAAGATAAGATGGTCAAAATGATACAATTAATGCAAGAATAAATAAGTCAACAAAAAGAGCATATGGACCAACAACGAGCCCAAATGGCTGAGCATATGGAGTAGAAAAAATCTCAAATGTTGGAACATATGGAACAATAAAAGGCTTAGTTGGTTCAGCAACAAGAGATGATTGCACAACAACAAAAAATAATAGAGAATCTGTCCAAAGGAAAGGAACCAGTAATAATAGAAGAGGATACACCTATAGACCCTAGGAGGAAACAGGTTGGTACTGAACTAAATAGGGATATGAGGAAAATTGATATATCCAAATTTTATGGTAAGGGAGATGGAGAGGAGGCAGAAAGGTGGATAAATAGTGTAGATTATTATTTCACCGTTAAAACACTTACTTCCAAATCAAAAACTTCGTGGGCAATATTCCATTTAATAGAAACAACTGCTAATTGGTGGGATACCTATAAAAAAACAAATAATGTGGAAGCTACCGATGTTCACTGGGATACATTTTTTAAAGCATTTAAGGACATATTTTTGACACCACAATTCTATCTTTAGAAATCCACAAAATTATCAAGACTGGCCCAAGGAAGCATGACGGTGAACGAGTATCACCAACGGTTTGTGCAGTTACTTAAATACATATTTAATATGAACAAAGAACAGAGATCAAAGTGCAAAATTTTCTCTTAGGATTACATCCAAAGATTGGATCTTTGATTCTCTTGCTGAAGCCCAAAGATCTTACTACTACATGTGATTTAGCTTGCCAAGAAGAAGCTAACTAGAAGGCCAAGAAGGCCTACTACCAAAAAACCTTTGAGAAAGAAGAATCGCAAAAAATAGAAAATTGTTAGCTCAACAAAGTGGGAAAGGAATTGGAATAAGATAAATAGGGATGGGGACAGATCCAAGTTTGATAAAAACAAAAATAAATTTCAAGGGAGCAGGGGCAATCAAAACAATCGGGGTAACTAGGATAAAAGAAGTTTTAGGGATATAAATTATCAAAGAACTCCTCCATCAGGAGCAGTTACTCAGGAAAATAATGATGGAAATAAAAGGGAAATAGCACCCCAAGATGGATGTTATATCTACCAAGAAGTACATTATGCTGATAAATGTCCTTTGAGAGCAAATAAAAGAAAATAACCAGAAGAGCCTGCTCATAATATTTATGCCGCTATAGGCAACTCTAAACTAGATGGCCAAGCAACACCTTTCTATTGAATGGTATGCATCTTAATTTATTCTAGAGCAACCAATAGTTTGATATCATCTAGCATATTGAGGAACAAACCAAAAAAACTTGGGTTTATGGAAAATGGGTGGAAGGTCGAGTACGGGTCTGGGAAAACCTATACTATTAGCCAATGTTTATTTGACCCTCAAATATTGTTACCTCAAGGAAAAACAAGTTGGCATCTATATGTAGCTCCATTACATGCCTTTGAAATTATCTTGGGAATTGATTGGCTCAAAGCACATAAGGTCTTAATGAATTTTGAGAAAATATGGTTAGAATTTACTGATGATGCTAAACAAAGGAATTGAGTTTGTTGTGGACGAGAATCAGTGAAACCCCATCTTCTATCATCCATGCAAGTTAAAAGGGTCGTAATAAAGGGTAGTAGGGTCTATGTAGTCAAGCTCAATATGGAAGAGGAAACTGAATCTAGTACAGGTATTTCAAACTTATCCAGTTTGAATGATTTTTGGGATGTGTTTCTAGAAGACTTATCGGGTCTTCCACCTCAAAGAGAATTTGATTTCTCAATTGAACTCTTACCTGGGGAACACCTATAGCTCGAGCACCCTATAGAATGACCACAATAGAATTACAGGAGCTCAAGACTCAACTACAAGATTTATTAGAAAAATGACATATTAAACCTAGTGTCTCTCCATGGGGTGCACCAATTCTCTTTGTTAAAAAGAAGGATGGGTCACTAAGGCTATGTATTGACTACCGAATGCTCAATAAGATGACGATAAAAAATAAGTACTCTCTACCCAAGATAGATGATCTATTTGATCAACTAAAAGGGGCCACAATTTTCTCAAAAAATGATCTTAGATCTGGCTATCATCAACTAAGGATTCGGGAAGAGGATACCCACAAAACTACTTTTCAAACCAGATATGGCCATTATGAGTTTACAGTATTGCCCTTTGGGTTAACTAATGCCCCAATAGCCTTTATGAATTTAATGAATAGTGTATTTTGAGAGCAACTAGATTAGTTTGTACTCATATTTTTAGATGATATATTGATCTACTCCAAAAACAAAGAGGAACACGATCATCACATGAGGATTGTTCTTGAAATACTCAAGAAAAATCAGTTATATGGTAAATTGTCCAAATGTGAGTTTTACTCTTCCCAAGTGCAGTATTTGGGTCATGTAATTTCTACCAAAGGAGTCTTAGTTGAACCAAATAAAATAGAAGCCATCATTGACTGGCCTGCTCCAACAAACGTCATTGAAGTACAACACTTTATGGGAATGGTTGGGTATTATCAATGCTTTGTTAAGGGATTTTCTAAACTGACATATCCAATAACTAATCTTTAGAAGAAAGGGAAGGCTTTTAGATGGACAACATAGTGTGAAGAAGCATTCAGAAGCCTTAAATAAAAATTAACCACTGCTCCTATCCTTAGAATACCAGATCCTACCCTACCATTTACAGTTTGTACTGATGCCTCCATTGAAGGATTAGGTGGAGTCCTCATGCAAGAAGAAGGTGTCATAGCTTATGAGTCTCGAAAGCTTAAGAAACATGAGTTAAACTATGCCACACATGACTTGGAATTGGTAGTAGTTGTACATGCTCTTAATATGTGGTGTCATTACTTACTTGGTAAACCTTTTGAGCTTAGGACTGATCATCAGAGCTTAAGGTATATTTTCACACAACCAATGCTAAATGCAAGACAATGATATTGGATGGAATTTTTGGCAGAATATGACTTTGGCATTGAATACATAAAAGGGAAGGAGAACAAATTGGCAGATGCCTTAAGTAGGAGAAGGCATATAGCTGCTATGTCACAATGTCAGTTTGGAATAGTTGAACAAATAAGAGAACTTCAGCTTCAAGATGAATTCTCCCAAAAGTGTCATAATTTGATTCAGCAAGGATCCGAGAAAGCAAAGGAATTTGAAATTAAGAAGGATATTCTATTCTTCAAAAATAGAATGGTTGTTCCAAATGATCAAAATTTGAAGAAAATTTTACCACTAGAGGTACATTGTGCTCCTTATTCTGCACATCCAAACAGTGTAAAAATACATGAAAACATGAGGAAAGACTACTATTGGCCTGGAATGAAGAAATATATCATAAAATTTGTGGTAAAAATTTTGGAATGTCAAAAGGTGAAGGCAGAACATTTACACCCTTCTAGATGCTTGTATTCATATGAAAATCCCAATTTATAAGTGGCAAGTTGTTACTATGGATTTCATAGTTGGGTTACCCAAAAACCATTTTAGACATGATGCCATTTTAGTGGTGGTTGATAAGCTAACTAAAGTAGCACATTTTATACCTGGAAATATTAAGGACGATGCTCCTATTGTAGCCCAAAAATTTTCAGGGAAGTGGTATGGCTACATGGTTTTCCTAAAACAATCATATCATATAGGGATTCTTGTTTCACTTCTAAATTTTGGCAAGCATTACATCAGGCATGGGAAAAAAAACTTAACATCAGTTCTACCTACCACCCAAAAATGGATGGGTAAACTGAATGGGTAAACCAATTTTTAGAGGATATATTGCAAATGTATTGTATGGATCATCAAAAAAAGTGGGAAGACTACCTTTTCCTAGTAGAATTTACCTACAACAATGGCTATCATGCTTCATTAGGTATGGCTCCATTTGAGGCTCTGTATAGGAGAAGGTGTAGAATATCATTATCATGGAGCAATCATAGGATCGAGTGATGATTGGGTTGGATATAGTTAAAGAAATAGAGGAACAACTTAAAGAAATTTATCAAAGACTCAAATAAGCTTTAGACCATCAAAAGAGCTATGCGGACCTTAAAAGAATACCAAGGGAATTCATTGTGGGAGACAGAGTATTCTTGAGGGTTAAACCAACCAAAAGCTCCATTAAATCCTCTAAGCTTAGCCCTAGATTTGTAGGACCTTTTGCTATTGTTGATAAAATAAGTCCAGTTGCCTACAAGCTAGCTTTGCCACCCATCTTGTCAAAAATCCATGATACATTCCATGTGTCCCTCCTCAAGAAATATATTTCAAATCCCTCTCATGTTTGGAATGTTGATCATTTGCATATGGTCGATCCCCTCCACATTGAAGTGCGCCCAATCAGAATCCTTGGTTATAGAATGAAGCAATTAAGGAAACGTAGTATTGAGCAATGTAGGGTCCAATGGGACCAATATTCTAAAAATAATGCCACATGGGAGGAGTGGATACCATGAAAAAACAATTTTTATTTTTGTTTGAACAATGATATAACAATATCTTTGGTTTGAATAATATAATATTTTTATATATATGAATACATGTTTTCTCTACCATAATTATGATTAAATATTTGGCTATGTAATATTATACTAAGTATTATAAACACAGGGACTATGTTTAATTCTAGCAGGGGAGTAGATAAAATCCTTTCAAAATCTAGATTTTTGTATGTCTACTTTGTTTACAAGAACGAGATATTACTGATCTATTTGTGAATGCAGGAATAGGTATCCTCAATGAAGAGAAAGAGTAAATCCAGAAGAAATACCTCCTCCTGATGAGAAATGATGGATGTCGGCAAAAAGGTAAGAAGAGGAAATGATGAGCGGCAAGGTATTTGCAGTTGCTAGGAACAAAGGTTCTTGCTGGCAGTATACCCGCCCAACAATCCATGTAGATGCATCCTTGCATTATAGGGTTTTTGTGTTTTTTGTTATGGGTTATTTTTTAAAAATAATAAATAATATAATAATAAAAATATATTTATATATAAATATAAATATAAATAAACATATATAAATAAAATTATAAAATATAATGCTAATTAGTAAATAAATAAAGTAAATTAATATAAAATAATAATAATAATAATAAAATTATTTATATAAAATCAATATGGTAAATTGGCATGACACGTTCATGTTAGACCACTTGGCAAAATTTGGATCGAATTGCTTGCATGGGTATTCTAGATGTTGAACAAAGTGTTACCACCTCCCTTCTATTTAATAAGATGGAAAGACTCGGTAATATCAACATCTTCACTTTAGAGAAAATTCGGATAGCAATTTTGGACATCAACATAGGAAAAAAATGGGAAACTACTTGAAAGGTTAGCTTTCTATTAAAGTGGTGTGTAAAGGTTTTGTTGAAATAATTTTAGCTAATGAAATTTAACGAACGTGAATATTTCTTAATTGATGAATTGTTGTATAGTAGATAACCTGGTTGGACATTTTATGAAAAAAGAATGGTTTGATGTGCTTTGTACGAATATGAATTGTGTAAAGTATTCCTTTTATCTATTCTGAAGTCTCAGTTGTATGCATTTAGTTTTGTTTACAATAGTAGAATATTGCATACAAATTAGTCGGTCACTTTGAATTCCCTTTATGTTTTACCGATTGCCATCCATCTAAAGGGACTGTTGATAGTCATGTTGTTGTTTGGTCGTGCGAGAGCAGTAGAAGATGTATATTAATGTCAGTAGGAGAATACTGGATCTAGGCCATAATTCGTAAATATTTGGCTACCGTTGCAATCTATTATAATCTCTTATAAGCACATTAATTACTTATATCTGAAAAATATTTATGTATACTCCTTTGGTGGCACAAGAATGGCTGAATTCTATTGTACATTGCTAAAGTCAATAAATACTCAATTGAGGAATTTCCTATTCAATTTCATTTAAATTGTATATATATTCTCTAATGTCTCCTATGGAGTAGCCATGGCATCTTATGGCTAGAGCAAAGGAGAGATAGCCTTTAGATCGCTGCTCAAATTGCTATTTTAAAATTTCTAAATGACATTCAAATGCATCATTCAAATGGTTGAAATTTGGCAATGGTGATGAGGGACTGATTATTTCATTTGGCCCTGATTCTTGTATTAAAATTAAATCCATGACAAATAGTTAAGATTTAAAATGATATTAGGAGTTATGCAACATTTAGAAGACTAGGTCTGCAATTACGATCTCGTGGAGATGTGATACCTTAGAGAACATGTTTCATCAAAAGGACATGCATTCACTGGATGCCCCAAGTAGGGATTGTTAGTTGTAAATTTGTTCGAACTTTGATGTGGCCTTTTGTAAATATAGACTCAGTTTACCTTCCTTTGATGGTTTAAATTATACCTTAAAGTAGTTTTTTTTAAATAGTATATTTTGTTTCATATATGCTTCGGAGAGAGTCGTTGGTTTAGACAAGCCCTTCTTGCAATCTATTTTATATTTCTAGTATTAGTTTTAGGAATTCAGCATATGTGATATCACTCAATATAAAAAAAAAATTATCACTGTCAGCATTAACACTTATTGAAATAATACCTAGGTCAGTTTGATTTTAGATGATGAGAAGCTTAAAATTGTGTTTACATATAATAGTGTGGAATTTGTTCAATTCAATGGTGTCCTCTCAGTCAAAAAGCACGATGCATTTTACCTCGAATGACGTAAATAAATCTGCCACTAAAGTATATAGTTACCATGTTGAGAGTCATCCCAAACGTGTCGGATACGATGTGGTATCACCGTCGAACGAGCTGGGAAAGCAATTTCCTGGGACAATAAACATAGCCAAACTTGGACTGTAATGGAGTCCATAAAATGCCCTAACTCTAAATAGGAAATCAGAAAAAAAGATGTTCTAAATAGCCTTAAACACGTCGTCAACCTTGTGATGCATTAGATAACATAGATCTTTAGTATACAAATTGGGTATAAGGTCTTCACTAATCATGGATAGGTTAAATAACCCGTGATTAAAGAAAAATAAAGTTTGCTTTATGTGAAAAGGTGCATAATTGGTTAAAATTTGACATAAAGTTTTAGAATATCTTAGATAGAACCCTTAATTTTTTTCATTGAACCAAGGCTAATATAGTAGCAATGTAGCTATTATAATATCTAAAGCTTGGCCTTTTCTTATAATAGTTAAGAAAGAATTCCATATTAAATATGTTGTTTTAAAAAAACATAAAATAAAGGTATACGATCTTTGATGTAGATTGTCTTGTAAATATTTTCTTAATTATATTTTTAAATAATATATTATTCAAATTGACATATATTATAGTATGTATATTTTGACTTAATTGGATTGTGTAGAACTCTATGCAATGGCATAGAGTTAATATTGCTTAACCAAGTCTTTCTTTTAATGAATATATATCAATAAAACAATGTTATACAAATAATACTCTCACATATGAACTTCTGAAGAAAACTTAGGAATAAACTTAGACATTTTAGAAATTTTTAAAATACCATTCCATCTAAACCTAGTTGTCAAATGTATCTATCATCGAAAATGATGATAGCATATTCGTACTAAGGTTTACGGGTAGGACAACCTTAGTAAACCACTTGGTTTCAATGACTATGAAAAGGTCAGTCATATGCTTTAGGGATAGTCATAATTTTGACAAGAAGGGTTAGGGTGGGAGGTAAAAGAGGATGATATGGGCATCACTCTTAGGTTGTCACCTATATGGTACAGTGAAGGGTCACTCGATCTTCGATCTATTGGGAGTTAACTCAGTGATGTAATGGTATGGGACATTACGTCATCAATCGCACCAAGATGAGCGTCACCTGGGTTTGGCATACCTTATATAGTTTCCAAGGGAGGTGGAAACTCATCTAACACATGGAACGTATATGCTACTCCTTGCATGACTTTGAAGCAGCATGTTAAGAAATGGGGAAGTTATGCATCTAACCTTTAGGTGAAATGGGCCCTAAGGAGGAATCCCTAGCCACAAAATTAGAGCTCGGTATGAGAGGATAAGTTCTTAAAAGGCATAATACCATGGGATCTGGCCAATCTCATTTCCCTATGGGTGATCATCTGTAGCGGTCTAAGTTCCCATATGAGGATATTTTTATATGCTAGTACCATAAACTCTTAGGTGGTATACCGATATTGAAAAATTTAGATTGGGCTACCAAGTAGGAAGGACTTGGGTTGTTACAAAAGGGATGAAAGAGAAGGTGCAAGTTATCCAATGCATGTTTAAATCTCTTCAAATCAAAGGAATTACCCAATGGGGACTTCTATCTTATAAATCATAAGTCCTTCAGGTTTTATGGTTTCTTAGGAAGACCCTATGAGTTACCCATATAAGGATAATTGGTTTTTGCATGACATTAGTACCTCAAGCGTGGGATTACCAAGAGATGATCAAAATATATGTTAAAAGTATCATAAAAATAGACATGCCTTTTATTTCCAACTATGGAAAGATACATATCTTTGCAACTATACATGAGATAAAAAAACATAATGTGTGCAAATGATGAATCATCCCATTGAATCACATGCAACCCTTAAGCACATATCGACTATTATAAAAAATTCAATAATTATAGATAGATGAATTTCCTAGTAACCTAGCTAGAAAAATCCATGAGATGCATAAGTATTCAATTTTCACTTAAAATCGTAAATTTTAAAGTAGATTACATATGGCTTTGTATAGAATTACAATTTTCTTAGGATAAAGGATGAGTTTTTCAAAAGGAATACATAGTGATCCTACATCTAGTGGAATATAGTCTAAGCTACTCTCATATGTTGCATTATGTTATTTATATTGTAGACTACATAGATAAATAGTTGAGAAAATTTAAAGAAACAAAGATAATCAAATACACTTTCTATGTCATCTAGTTAATTATGAACTAGAAGAAGCAATAATTCCCTAGGTTATAGCTAAAATAGGAAGGATATGATGGAAAACCATTATCAATATATGACTACATATATGTGCCTTACAAGACTGAAGATAAGATAGCATACAATTTTTATGACATGGTATATAATCCTATTATAAAGGGACTAAAGAAGAATATGTCCAAATTGTCCAATGAGTGTCAAGTTCTCCCCAAGTCAAAGTACCTACCCAATAGGGAATTCTATCTTAGAAAGCATAACTCCTTCTTCAAGGTCTATGGTTTCTTAAGGATGCCTTATGAGTTACCCATATTTGTACCAAATTATCTTTTCAACCTAGAATACATGTAAGTGGACTAGATTGAATAGTTTTTTTAGAGGGAAAAAAGTACCACCTTTTATGAGACCTAGGAAGCAATCATGATGGCCAATCCTGCTAAAAATAGGATGTAATATATCCATTGACAAGATACTAAAAACCATGGGGATAATTTTATCATAATATTTCTCATCATTTGACCCTAAAACAATGTTTCTAAGTGAATTGATAGGATAGAACATCAAAATGATATAAATTCACAAGAAAAATAATAGGGTAGATAAAAAATCCAATTTGGATGAGGAAATGACCCTCACCAACTAGATGCCCCATATGGATATGAGTTAAGTTATAGTAGTGGTAGAGAAAACCTTTTAAATGGTTCTCTTTCTATGCTAAAACAAGGGTAAGGATAGATTTTGAACCAAACAATAAGGTTACCCATCATATTATAAGCACCATTTGAATCATGATTGGTCAAAAGAAAAATTGCTATATGAAAAATGATGTGGCATACAACCAACACCATGAGGGATGTAATGTTCTAGGCGTAGTTCAATGAGGAGTTCTCCAAGGTATGGTATAGAGGGAATGAAAAATAAGAAGGCTATAATAACCAAAGTGAATGTACCTCTTAACCCTATTATTGCAATCATAGTTGTTCCATCAACATTGGGATTAATAAGAAGTGTTGTAAAGAAGATAGGTTAGAGTTAATTTAATCCAAGAGGGTTAATTTTGGGTAATATGGAAACCTATAAGGACATAAAAGATACCTCAATATCTTAAACTATTGAAGGTATAGAAGAAGAGGTAATTGAGGACAATTCCACATAGGCCATGGCTTCACCAACCAAGGATGGAGCTACAACAATTGGTACCATAACTTTAGAGGTAATAACCACCAAACCTACTCCCACCTCGACACTCCTTTCTCATTCATATATTTTTCCACTCTTGCTATTATTTCTCCTTATACTTCTATTATCATTTCTTAAATTTCCTTCACTTCTTCTATTGCATCCATCTCATTGCATGTAAGCACATCCATCGCATTTTCATGAGGTACAACTCCTACAATTATGGGATAAATCTATAAACCATATCCATATCCATACCATGAACCACATACACCCTAGTATGCTTCACTACCTTCATCTATTCCTACTACAGAAATGGTAACAAATCATTAATTTGTCACATATTCCTAAATTCCTATCATATCTACTCTTGTGTAACCACTCATAACCACTCTAATACACATCACTATGCATGTGTCCTTATCTTCATCTTCCTAATTGTTTGCTATCACTTAGTTCACACCACCTAACATATCATCATATCCCACTCCATATCCATCCCATACACCATCTCCATCCCATACACCTTTCCCATTATAGTATGCTCCATCATCTTCATCTATGCCTACATATAAATGATAAACAACCATTCATTTGTCATATATTCCTCAAGACCTACTATATCTACTCTTGCATCACCACTCGCAACCACTTTGACACACAACACTAATTACCCTTATGTCATTGTATCTACCTTTCTCATCAATTATTATCACCCATTTTATGCCACCTACCATGTATTTACATCTAACCTTTGCTCCTAGTATAATAGTTTAGTAATTTCTTAGGATGGTTGTGATGTCACCTTCACAAACATCATCAAGGATAGTTGATTCAAAATGTGCCACCCAAGAGAAGTATCCTCTAATGGAGGTTGACTAGGCATCCCTAGGTCAAATGGTAGAAATTCCAAAATGGAATACCATAAGTGAGATCATCAATATAATAAAATAGGTTATAAACAATTGAAGCAAGATATAACTAGCATCTAGGCCTCATCTCCTAAGGCACCTATAGCTCTACAATTATAGTTGGAAGAGTGTGGAAAGAAATCATTGGTTGTTGAAACTTCTTCCACATATCTAAATAAGTAAATAATCACCTTATTTGATTATACTATGAGATAATTCATATTAGATTTATCAAGGATTTATATTATTATGGATGGCATAGCTCACAAGATAGTTGCAACAAGAAATATCTATTAAGTGTGCACAAGCAACTATTAAAGTTAAAAGATACAAAAATCAAACCCTACAAAATTCACAAACACTAAAACTAGTAGAGTTCATGCAAATGTTAGTGATATAGTTGCAATAATAATTGGAGGTACTTAAAAGGAAAAATAATGACCTAAAGGGGCAAGCAACAAAGAAATATGAGTTGTAGAAATAGTTAAAACTTTTAAAAGAACAATTAGCGCAAGGGAAAACATATATGAAGAAATAATTCAAAAAGGGAAATAAAAACATATAGCTTCAACTAGATTAACACAAGCAATAGTGCAAAGTAAGGATAAAGAGATTGCTAAATTGAGGAAAACAAGTGAAAATTTGGAAAAGAAGAGTAGGTTATTGAAACTTAGACCTCAAGAGTTGAACAAGTAAATTACCTATGGGATTAGGTATATGCAGATTTCAACCATACCAAGACTCATTGACCAATCTAAAACCCTCCCAAATCAAACTATAACAATAATTTAGCAAGTAGATAATAAGCTAACTATCAAATCAAGATACACTAAAGTGCTTCTACAACTATCCAAAATATACACAAACATGTGAATCAACTAGGGTGTCTTATAAGAGAACTACAATCAAACAAATAAAGAATATATTAGATAAACAAAAAGAAGACTAGAAATGTGAAGCCATTCATCATGCTCTAAAATTGCTTGTTCAAGATATTTCCAAATATTTTCTTAGATAGAGGACGAATCCTTTCATAAGAGTAGATAAGTAAAATCTTTAATAAGAAGTCAAAACTAGAAGATATTTTTATACCCAATAAGTTTTCTAAATTGGAAATCCTACTAGATATAATAAAAATATAACAGATCAAAAGAAAACCTCTAAAAATACTAGTATGAAGAGTTGGCATTAGATGTAGAGATGCATGATAACCTAGATCTACCTTTAGACATAGATCATCAATTAATTTCAAGCATGTTGCCTCAATAATGAACAAGATGTGACTTACAATTTTATTATTTTGTCATGGGATGATCCCAAATTTGAAGACTCCATACTTGACGATAAAGGAAGGATCTAGGAACTCTTTCAAGTCAAAATTGACACCCCAAAAATTCATCATGAATATAGTAGCTTGGATACTACCTTCAAATTCCTAAAAGAAATTAGCCATTAGAAGCTAACAAGAATGAATTTTGTAGCCTAAAATTAGCACTTGATACAAGGAATTTTGGAAATGTTTCTAAATAATTGGCTAAGTGATAAAAATACAATCGACTCTCAAAGTGCCATTCGCTCTAGATAGATATTGATTCATAATTTATGGATCAATATAGGACAAAGCTAGCATGAGGCTTGAGGAAACTTACCTAACAACAACACATTTTCTTAAATTGGTTTCAATTAGGAGTTAAAATTCTACCAAACATGTTTAGATGCAATTTGTAGGCATATAAGGTTTTATGGTGTATTTTTGCTAAATATGCCCCTAAATTAGATATTTTACTAAGAGTAGAAAAATATTTACCTCTAATAACTCTTAGGTGAATAATTTTCTAAAAATAAGAGTTATGGGATCCATTGTAAGGATCATTTTCCATTTGAAAAAGTGATAGATACCCTTTATGATACTTTATTTAAACTTATCATCTCATTTCAATAATAATAGAAATATTATGTATGAAATTTTCTTAGTGATTATGTCATTAGTCGTTTGATTTGTAGATGCGTAATGATTATGGTACTACTCTTTACATTTTTATTGCTCCTTTATTCTATTATTGAAAATTTATTATATGTTGGAGCACATTCATATTATTTAATTCCCTCCATATGTGCTTGTATAGAGGAAGAAAAATAATTGGTATGACTCCTCATAAGTAGATGGTGTAGGATATAGATGACAGTGCTAGTATACATATGTTGTGATGTTGGTGCAAGAAATCACCTAGGTGATATCCACAAGTTTCAATTAGCTTTATAATCTAACTAATAAACATTTATTGCTAACATGACTTTTGAATATGATTTATTTATATTAATCTGATGTTTGGATTTAATTTGGCAAGAGCACTAGCAAACTATAGGTGCTCAATTTGATTAGGAAAGAACTTATCTAATAATGACCAAATTGGTTAAGCAAAACTAGAAACTCTCAATTCTAGAGTTAATTTGATTTTTAAAATATTCTAACTAAGAGAACCTAAATTAGTATTTATGTTGAAAATACAATGTTATTGAATACATTATCAATATAAAAAAGTAGCACTTTTGTTAAAAATAGTTGCTCAATCTAATAAAGTAATAATTGATGAAATTGGTGGAATGGGTACCATCCTAAAGGTAATCTAGTTATCTTAAGTGATATATAAGTGGTGAATTGGTAATGATATACTAGTAAATATCTTGTACAAAGGCAAGGAGACCTAGAGTGCTATCTAAGCTTATTAACCTCAAGGTATCCCTTCATTTTACTCTAAGACCCGTAAACCAAGAAAGTGTGTGTGTGTGTGTGTGTGTGTGTGCCTTAGATTTTGGATTAGTATTTTTTTTATATACATTTTGCCCCCACAAGGTGCTTGTTTCACTACATAATGAATCAAATAAAGAGCACCTTGGTAAACAAAGAATAAAATTTATAAAATATCAAACAACAATACACAATCAAATACTAATAAGGGGAGAACAATTTATACACACCATGCAAAAATAGATGATTGTCAAGAAAAAGGAAGGGATTTTTTAGGAAGTCTTTTGAGAAGGGTATAAAAGCATGCATGTCAATACAAATGAATTCTCACTTGGATGCATTTTTTAATGAGCAAGCCACTTAATTTAGAATTAAATGGTTGGCCAAAATTTGATATGCATGACAAAGAAAACTAATGGAGATCAAGTGAAGAGGTTATCAATATCCCAAGAGCAACCCTTGAGTACATCTTTAAACATATTTAGAGGTAATTTATAGACATGTAAATTTTTGTTGTGCATATGTTTGCTAAAGATACCCCTAAACTAGAGAATTTACTAAAAATAGAAAGATATTTGTTAGATCGTAATGCTTTTAATGAATGTATTATGAAAGTGAAAGGAAAATTAAATACAATGGTTTCCCAAATATGGTATGATAATCTACAACTGCCCTTGTCCCCTAATGAACCTTACAAGA
The DNA here is from genome assembly GCA_028583015.1 of Wollemia nobilis. Lineage (NCBI taxonomy): Eukaryota > Viridiplantae > Streptophyta > Pinopsida > Araucariales > Araucariaceae > Wollemia > Wollemia nobilis. Next base: position 10,850,813 of record JAQPPZ010016436.1, on the reverse strand, counting down.
CATGTGTTGAGTGGTTACTCAAATTATATTCACATTACACGTGATGTAATAACTCCTAACTTTTCCCCTTATTACATCATAGTCTTGGAGAGGAAACTTTAGAATTCTTCAAGTTTGACTTATCTCAATGATTTGGTGAAGATGTCCATATGTTCTTAAGTAGGACAGAATCTAAGCTAGATGTTCTACATTGAATATATTGAAATATGAAGTGAACCTCCATGTCGATGTGCTTGGTCCTTTCATGGAATGTTAATTTTTTAAAAAAATTGCGTACCCCTTGGTTGTTGCAAAGCATGATTGAAAGTTTATATTGCGGTACTCTCATATTTTTCAACATATGTTTTAGCCATATTGCTTCATAAATAGCTCCTCCTACTACACGATATTCTGCTTTAGTGGAATATCAAACAATTGTGTTAGCTTTTGATGGGATGGTAGTACAGGGAGTGCAACCACAAGATGCAAGATAACTAATATAAGATAACTATAAACTAATAGCACAATAATATGCAAGAAAATAATGAGATGAACATCTACAAATAACTCAAAAATATGACATTAATGAAAGTTATGAAAATATAACAATGCTATATAATGGAGGATATGAACACTCCATGAAAGGATATGAAAGGACTACATTGTACCATACTACCATACACTCTCTATATTTACTACTACATATGTTGCTCTCTCAAAACACTCACTATGAGGCCTTTATATAGAAAGATAGATTCCTTGCCCCTTACTCTACCTATTACCTGATGTACAATTGGACTCGTACATTTACAACTTGCATATTTGACACATGTGCATTTATTACAATACTTTAAGTAACTGAATTTACTCTAAATTAAACTCCTATTCTAGTTATGTACCAAAGGTGGTACATTTACATGACCCAAATGATGTAATATACTCTAAAAAATTGTTTGTTGTTTCTTGCTTCTCTAGAAATCGGATAAGGTGGCAATATCAAATAATGCTTGATTATTATTATTATGCAGAGCCCATTACAACAAAAATTAACATAACATAGGAAATAGCCACTAATTTATATGAAGAGGGAAAGGGAGGAAGTCGACGGAGAGGAAAAGAAGGGAGGTTGGAGGAATAAGGGGAAAGGAGGTGGAGTGATAAGGAGGAAGAGGGAATAAAGGAGGGAATGGAGGGATAAGGGGAAGAAGAGATATTTTATTTAAAAAACATGCCGACATTAAAATCATTTGCCGACAACTAAACTAACCTAGCCTAACCACTAAATAATCACTTAATGAATTAAGTGTTCACACTTTCTACATTCTCCCCCTTAAAGTTGAGAGGACTGACAAGACAGTCTCTCAGCTTTACAAATTGAGCTTTGGCCAGCGCCTTGGTGAAGATGTCCGCAACATTCTCCAAAGTGTGGCAATAGTGAAGCTCAATAGTTTCAGTTTCCACCATATCTCTGATGAAGTGGTACTTCATATCAAAATGCTTTGATCTACTATGGTGGATAGGATTGTATGCCAACTGAATGGCACTAATGTTGTCATAGAATATCCTTGTTGGACCACTTTGCTGCTCTCCAATTTCTTCTAATACCTTTCGTAGCCATAGAGCTTGAGTACTAGCATGAGTGACCGCTATATACTCAGCTTTCGTTGAAGATAGTGCTACTACTGTCTGCTTCTTGGAACTCCAAGTTATTAGTCCCGATCCCAGACTAAAACAGTTCCCTGAGGTTGATTTTTTGTCATCAATGTTGCTACCCCAATCACTATCATTGAAGCCTACAAGCTTGATAGTGTTACATTTATGGTAATGGATTCCAAAATCCCATGTACCCTTTACATATCTGAGAATTCTCTTAGCTTCCTGCAAATGCAACTCAGAAGGGTTAGACATAAATCGAGAGACAAGAGAAACAACATACTGAATATCAGGTCTGGTGTTGGCGAGAAACATCAAACTCCCAACCATGCTTCTTCGAAAAGTGGTCACGTCAACTTTTGATGCTCCATCATCTTTGCTTAATTGGATCCCATGTCCAACTGGAGTTGCAACTGGTTTGCAATGCTCCATAGCAAACTTCTTAAGCATGTCCCGAGCATACTTATGTTGACAGATGAAGATCCCTGTATCTGACTGATGAACCTCCATTCCAAGGAAGTAGTGCATTAAGCCAAGATCCTTCATCTCAAACTGCTTCATCATGGAGTGTTTGAACTCCATATTCATTTTTTCATTACTACCCATGAATATGAGATCATCCACATACAAGCAAACTATGAGGATGTCATTTCCTTGCTGTAGGTAGTAAAGGGTGGGTTCATTTCTACTTTTGGTGAACCCAAATTCTTTGAAGTACCCATCAATGCGTGAGTACCAAGCTCGTGGTGCCTGCTTGAGGCCATAAAGTGCCTTCTTCAGTTTGTAAACAAGATGTTCCTTGTCTTTCTCTTCAAATCCTTGTGGTTGCTCAACATACACTTCTTCTATCAAGTAACCATTTAGAAATGCACTTTTCACATCCATGTGTTGGACTTTCCATCCCTTATTTGCAGCTAAGGCAAGAACTGTTCTAATAGTCTCCTGTCTGGCTAAAGGAGCAAAAGTCTCTTCATAATCAACTCCATATTTCTGAGTGAATCCCTTTGCAACTAGTCTCGCCTTGTGCCTTTCAATGCTACCATCAGCATTAAACTTGGTCTTGTAGACCCACTTACATCCAACACATTTCTTGCCTTTAGGAAGCTTTACCAGCTCCCAAGTGTCGTTGTTTTTTATAGAGGTTATCTCCTCTTTCATGGCATCTTGCCAAATTTTTTGAGTACATGCCTTCTCATAACTAGAAGGTTCAATCTGTGCACTAGTTAACAAAGCATAGTTAACTTGATCTCCCCTAGGTTCCTGCTGGGAGACATCATCACCATACAGGTGCATACTTTCTAATATGTGTAAAACAGAATCCATTTCACTAGCTTGACTCCTAGTGTATCTTCTTGAAAAAAAATTATCCAACATCTGATATGATGGATGATACTATAGAGTTCTCTTACCTCTGGATGGAGAATCAATGTCCATTGGTGAGGAACGTACGGATCACTGTGGAGAAGGACTTGATGAAGAAGAGGAATCAGAAGATGAACCTGGATCGGGAGGAGACTGCTTTCCTTTCTGTGGTGTCTGTTGTTGCACCTGCTTAGAAACTACATCAGTGGATTCAACATCACTAAATATTTGGGGCTTACCCCATTCTCCCCCTTCATCAAAAATTACATCCCTGGAAATCACAAACTTTCTAGTCCGGGGATTATAGAGTCTGTAAGATTTTGTATTCTCAAAGTATCCTACAAAGATACATGCCTGACTCTTTGGATCGAGCTTCTTCCTAAGCTCATCAGGAATGTGAGAATAGGCCAGCGAGCCAAACACTCTGAAATGCTTAACATTTGGCTTTTTACCATACCATGCTTGGTAAGGTGTCTGTCCTTCCAAACTTGAAGTAGGACTTCTATTCAAGATATATACGCTGGTCCTGGTTGCATCTGCCCAATATGAATTAGTCAAATGCTTCGTCTGAAGCATAGACCTTGCCATCTCCACAATGGTGCGATTCTTCCTCTCTGCGACACCATTCTGCTATGGAGTGTAGGCAGCAGTGAACTGCCTCTTAATGCCATGTTGCTTACAAAAATTCACAAACTCATTAGAGGAGTATTCTCCTCCCCTATCTGATCGAAGACATTTTACAAAATATCTACTCTCACTTTCAACTCTTGTTTTGAAATCAATAAAGCATTCATATGCTTCATCCTTATGTTTCAAAAAATATATCCAACACATTCTAGTATAATCATCAATAAAGAGTAGAAAGTAAGAGTTGTTACCTAGACTCTGTGTTTGCATCGGACCACAGATGTCGGTATGCACTAGCTGGAGTGGATAGCTGGCCCGCCATGCTTGTCCATGAGGAAACTTTGATCTGGCATGCTTCCCAAGAGCACACCCTTCACAGACTTCTTTACTATCCTAAACTTTAGGAAGTCCAGTGACCATGGCTTGGGAAGTTAGCATTTTCAAACTAGCAGAATTCAAATGGCCATATCTCAAGTGCCATAGAACACTTGGATTGGAAATAGCAACACTTGCTAACTTATCTCCCCCTGGCTGGCCAAACTTTAAAGGAAACAATCTATTCTTTGTCATTGGCACTTGAGTAATGATTCTATTATTGTTATTTTTATCAAAAATAGTGCATTTACCCTCATCAAAAAGCAACTTGTAGTTCTTTTCTAACATTTGACCAACACTTAAAATATTATGTTGGAGATGGGGTGTATAATAGATATCACTTACTTGTTTGACTCCTTCTTTAGTTGGAACTGCCATAGCTCCAATGCCTTCAATTGCCAATGATTTATCATCTCCCAATTTGATGTTGGATTTGTAGGAGGAGTTTAGAGTAGCAAAGAGCTCTTCTTTGCCACTCATATGGTTTGAACACCCAGTGTCCAAGATCCATGTATCATTCATGTTCTGATCTGCCTGACCATATGAGAGAAAGAGATTTGGGGCCTCTTCCTCTTCTCCAAAGTTTCCAAACTGACTGCTCTGGCTGCTACTAGCTCCTTGTGAATTCTTAGTCCAACAGTCATGAGCATAATGGCCAAGTTTGCCACAATTGTAGCAAGATTGTTTTGACTTATCTCCTCCTTTACCTCTGCCTGATTGTTTCCCTCTATTTTGTTGTCCTCCTATATTTTGCTGTTGTTCACTATTGTTTGAGAATCCTCCTCTGTTTTGATTTCCTCCTCTGTTAGGAGTTCCACCTCTCTGATTATTTTTGCCTCTTCCTCTAGACTTTCCTCTGCCACGACCTCTACCTCTGCCTTCTTGAGAAGCAAAGGCTTTATCATCTCCTCCATGACTTGTGGAAGGAGTTGGTTGTAATCTCTCCTCATGTGAGAGAAGTGAGCCAATGAGGGTTTCAAAAGATAGAGAAGTTAGGTCTTTAGATTCCTCTATAATGATGGCTACTGAATTCCATTTAGGAAGAAGTGTCCTCAACACTTTCTTCACTATAACTTCAGGCTTTACATCTTCTCCTAAAGTGACCATCTTATCTACTACGGCTTTCACACGCACGCAATAATCACCAACCTTTTCATTTTCTTGCATTTTAAGAGTTTCAAACTCTCTTTTCAAGGTTTGGAGTTTAACTTGTTTGACTTGGTCACTACCCCTATAACTTTCTTTTAAAGCATTCCAAGCAGATTCAGCAGTTATAAAAGAAGCTATTCTAGGGAAAATACTTTTATCAAGGGCGGCGTGAATGTGATAAAGGGCAAAAGAATTATTCTTCTGAGCTTCCTTTTTAGCCCTTTTATCAGCACCACTCAAAACTGCCCACTCAGCAGCTGAAGGTTCAGTATATCCCTCTTCAATCACATCCCAAAGACCTTTGCCAATCAACAGAGTTTTCATTTTAATTGACCAATACTCGTAATCACCACCATTGAACTCAGGGATTGGTAAACTAGTATTGGAAGCCATTTTAGAAAGCAAATTTTATTTCAACTTCAAACAAGCTGTACAAAGAAGTACAAAATAGATCACTGATTTAAATCAAATCTAGCTTTCTTAAAATGCTCACTGATTTGGCATTCTTCTTCTTGAGGATTTCCCAAAACTGGAAAGGTGAAATTGTCTGCTTCATCGTCACTGATTATAATGACTTCTTTTGCTGTTGCTGGCTCAAGATGCCTTTTGAGAACAACTCATTCTTCAATTGCAGGTTTCACCTCCACTGGTTCTTTTTCCTCTGCTTCTACTTCTGCTTCTTCTGGTTCTGAATCAGGAGAGCGAGGTGTATAGCTCTCACTCGTTTCAACTTCAGGCACTGCAGGAGTATAATTGTCACTTGATTGTCCTTCAGGTACTGTTTCAACCATCTCGGATTCAACTACTCTTTGCCCGAAGATATTATCTTTAGAATCCGCCTCGTATCCAGAGTCTGGTTTTCTCTGATGTGCTATCACTTGGTTTTCCAACTGACAAAACACTGTATGAAGTCCACTCTGTTGGACTTTCCTATCAAAGGAATCATGAGTCTCTCTTCTCAACAGAGAGAGCAACGCATAATAGCATCCAGTTGATCTGATCATCTACTCATCAATGCAAAAAACAACTTCATTAGAGTCTCTATGGTTAAAAAATTTCACCCTTTTACAGCCCTGAGGCTATTACAAAACAAATATTTAACCTTGAACGGGGTTCCAAGGGGCAGCGCCCCTGGCGTTCCGAAGACTTCCCGTCACTTTTCCAGGTTCACAATATGCAAATTTTCACTTTCCACTTTTCACAATTTAAAAAAAAAAAAAATTCCAAAATTTGTTTTAATAAAGCCCTTAGAAAAAATTTTAACAATTTCCTATATATATATTAATTATATTATTTTTTTAAATAAAAGTTTATTTAAAAAACATAATAATAAAATATATATGGAAATTATTAAATAATTTTTAAAAACTTTTAATTAAAAAACAAATAATGAAAAATTAAATAAAAAAGAAACCTTTTTTTTCTTTTGCGAAATCCCCGATGGGATTCGATCTAAGGACCTCCGCTTCCTACCCGCAAGGTCTAGCCGCTGCACCACGTGGCTCCGGTGAGAGGAATGCAGACCTCCGCCTTCTTAAACCCTCCGGCTTCCGATGAAAACAAAAAAAATAAAAAAAACTTGTTTTTTTTACCCCGACGGGATTCGACCCCGGGACCTCTCTTTCGCAAGCAAGCGTCTCAACCACCTACGCTACCCGCTTCGGCTGGAGAACAAAGGAACCTGTTGTTCCTTATACCCTCTACGCGACTAGTTTTTAAAAAAAAAAATATTGTGGATTTATCCCACATGCAGTGGGAAGAAGGCAAAACGGCCTTCTAATATGCGCGCGAGCGCATGTAAGGTCGATTGCCTTCGGGCAATCGCTCCTCAACTCTATGCTTGCTCCTCGGCAAATCTGCATTCGCCACGTGTTCCAACCAGTTTTTGCCAAACTGAAACCAATGAAATGCTGCCACATCACCACACTTAGCGCCACGTCAGCTCGCCACCTCTGCTCGCCACGTCAACTCTCGGTTTGCCCAGTCAACGCTCTGTCAGCGCCTGCCACATCAACTTTAGGTTCCTGCCACATCAATTCCCAATCATCACTCTGTCAGCGCCTGCCACATGTCAGTTGTCACCATGTCAACGTCCACCTCAGCTCCTCGAGCTACGTGTCCATGTCAGCTGTTCGCTCTACGATTGCTCTGCCACATGTCACCTCTAAATTCATGCCTAGCTCTACGCTCTGCCACCTCCTTGATCCGATCACCCAGCTCCTCGATCATGATGTGCCCTCGGGATTAGTGCCCAGCACACTCGCCATCTGGATCACCATGCGACCTCGAGATTCATGCTCGTGCGACCTCGGGATTTGTGCCCAGCACGCTTGCTTGACCGAGCTCTGATACCAAATCTAGAAATCGGATAAGGTGGCAATATCAAATAATGCTTGATTATTATTATTATGCAGAGCCCATTACAACCAAATTAACATAACATAGGAAATAGCCACTAATTTATATGAAGAGGGAAGGGAGGAAGTCGACGAAGAGGAAAAGAAGGGAGGTTGGAGGAATAAGGGGAAAGGAGGTGGAGTGATAAGGAGGAAGAGGGAATAAAGGAGGGAATGGAGGGATAAGGGGAAGAAGAGATATTTAATTTAAAAAACATGCCGACATTAAAATCATTTTTTGACAACGAAACTAACCTAGTCTAACCACTAAATAATCACTTAATGAATTAAGTGGTTACACTTTCTACAGCTTCTCTATGATATAGGTGTAGACCCTAGAAAAAATACATATCCAAAGGTGGATTTTTGGTCATCAATGCAACCTATGTAATATACATATATATAACCCATCAAGTGGAATTAATCGCTCCTCTTTAATTCTAAATAATACTTAACACTGACCTGTATATATCTTAGAATTATCTTTACTAACATCTAATGTGTCATCTTTTATTCCTACATGAAATGTAAGAAATAATATAAAACAGGTATTTGGTCTTGTGTAAGTTAGGTAGATGAGACTCCCAACTAAATATCGATAGGATATTGCATTTTTTGGAGGAAAGGAATAAAAATGTGACAGTTGTAGATCTGATTCTATAGGAGTTTCTATAGGCTTACAATATTCCATGTGATATTTCTCAAGAAGATTCTTGGTAAATTTTCTTTATGAAACAAATATGTGATGATGGTTCTATTTTACCTCCAATCCTAAGTAATAGTGTAATAACTCAAGATTGGTCATGTCAAAATATTTCTTCAAGTATTCTTTTGTAACTAGAATCATATTTTTAGAACTTCCTATGATGACCAAATAATCTACATACACATTGATGAATACAATCTCCCCCCTTTCTCTTTGTGATACAAACTTGGATCATATGGATTCCATTTAAAACCATGCTTTTTAAATTTTTTATCTATATTTATATACCATGCTCGAGGAGCTTGTTTGGTACCATAAGATATTTGACCAATTTGGATACCTTTGTTTCTTGTCTAGGTATGATTAATCCTTCTAGTTGAGTCATAAACTTCTTCTTTTAAATGTTCAATAAGAAAAATACTTTTCACATCCATTTGATGAAATTTCCATACAAATTGTGCAACTAGAGAAAAGATAATTTTGATGGATTTTATTTTTATTGTAGTGGAAATAATTTCTTCATAATTATGCCTTCCTCTTCTGTATCCCTTTGCTACAATTCTTGATTTGTATTTATCAATACTATCATCTTATTTAAATTTGACTTTGAAGACACATTTACATCCAATAGCCTTTTTCTTTGGTGGAAGATCAACAAGATCCTAAGTTCTATTTTTCAGTAGTGCTTGATATTAAGTGTGCATGGAATTTTTCTAAGCAGTGGGCTAAAGGGCTTGTACTATAGATGGCTCAACTATACTTATTAGAGCCATATTTTATGCACCTTGAGTCATAATTTATGTTCTTGGTCCTATAGAGGAGAAGTCTAGAATTCTATCTATCCCAAATGCTTTCAATGTGGTAGTATACCGCTTAGGCATTCTCCTTGTGTGCTATGATGGAGTAGATAGATATTATTCAGCATTGATATCACTCAAAATAACTCAATTGTAATTTCTTCATCACTTTAAATCATTACTAGAGCTGAGTTAGATGAAGTTTCTTATGATGGTGATGAAGGTGATCTTACTTCTTCATAAAAGAAACATCATGACTAGTATATGTTTGAAGCTAGATCAAATAGTATATAAGATTTTGATTCATCGTTGTAGCCTATTAAGATGTATTGTTGAGGTTTATCATCTAAATTATGTTTTTTCTCCTTTTGAATGTGCATGTATATTGTAGAACCATATACCCAAAGATGAGAGATTAGTGGTTTTTATTTTCTCCATGCTTCTTTTAGAGTGATATATTCAAATGATGTAGTGGGAGCTTGATTGACTACGTAATTTGTTTTATTACTTCTATCCAAAAATAGTGTCCAAGTTATGAATATTTCAACATGCTTCACATAATTTCTATGATTATTCTATTTCTAAATTTTTTGTTATGGTTAGTAGGCTACTATCATCTATCATTGAATGTCATGTTTCTTCAAAAATGTTGAAAATTCATTGTTGGAAAATTTCCTCCTTGATATGAATGGAGGAGATGGATATTTTTTCATGTGAAGTCTCTACCTAGGCCTTAAATTACTAAAAATAGAATCAAGCCTCATTTTTTCTCTTTAAAAATATATCCACATTTTTCAAGTATGATCATCAACAAAGAGTTGAAAGTACCTAGTCCCATTATAACTTGGAGCCATGGATATACACAAATTGGTATGGATCAAAAAAAGAGATACCTTGCATAATCTTTTATGGTATTGAAAGAAATTCAATGTTGTTTCCTAGCTAAGAAATAAGGATAAATTTGTGTAGGATTCTATCAGAAATGAAGGCCTTCAACCATATTTTTGTTTTGTAATGCAATAAGGTGGCCATAACTTAGATGACCATATCATCAATGCCAAAGTGATGTAGATATATTAAAGTTGAAAACTAATTCTAATTTTTCATGGTTCATTATTTTAAGTTCAAACATATTTCATTTTTCTTTTCCATATGCAATAATCATAGAATTTTTATTTTTATTACAAATGATGCAAACCTTGGATCCTTGTTGCTTGACCTTTAAATTGTGGTCAAGTAGTTGATTGACAGAGAGTAGATTTTTAGTGAGACTTGGAACATTAGAGCTTATGTGATTCTACATTTGTGTGATTCAAATTATGATTTTATATCACTTGTGCCTTCTATTTCATAAAATGTGTCATCCTCAAGAGAAAATTTTTCTACATGTCTAGAATACCTTAGATTTTGAAACCAATATTTTCATCTTGCAATGGGTCTAGTTGCTTCAAAATTAATATACCATATATCATAGAGTTGGGCATGTGTAGCTATTGCATGTTCTTCTTTGTGTTGAGAATTATTTTTCTATATGCCTTTGAATGGTTGCTTCCTTTTAAGAGGTACTTGTTCCTCTTTTTTTTCTTGAATGTGATATATCTTACTTTTGAAGTAAGTTCACCAACTTCTAAAAACTTGGTATTTGCTCTGTAATATTTAATGTAGCCACACAAATATTGTACTTTTATTGGAGAGATCTCAAAATAATAGGAGCTATGATTTCATCAGATACCTAAGTTCCAATGCTTGCAATGATACTTGCAATTATGCTATTCTCCTCATTAATGATTATAGTTTTTATCCAATATTCATATTCAAACAATGGAATTGACTTTGGAGGAATAGAATCTAATTATGATTCTTGGATTCAAATATTATTTTCAACTTCTTCCATGCATATTTGGTTGTTGAATCTTTAATATATGTTTGGGCCTCATTTACTACTCAAAAAAATATGATGAGTCTTGCTTTTATGTTTTCTTTTCTGAATATTGTTTAATATTCTCCTTCTATAGTATGATGGGCAATGCTTCCTTTTGTCCTCTCTAATTGTCATGATCACCAAATGATCACACCTCATAGGAGCAACATAGAAAGGAAGCTCTAAGAGCATGGAAATTGACTTGATAAAACTGTCTCTAGGGTTTTTTATAAGATTGACTCTTTTTAATATGTGATATTTAGTGATCTCTATTTTAACCTAACCTACCTAGATTTTGATGCATAGAGGAAAAAGGAAAGGAAAACTATAGGAAATAGAAAAATAAGTAAATATCCTAAACTATACGAAGGAGATGCACCAAGATCATAAGATTCTTCTACATAACATTGAGAAAAATGAATGCATAAGTCTAATGTATTAATAGCTCAAAGTGAAAACATTCTCTTCTCAACAAGCATAGTTAAGCACAAATTGCAAATATAAGAAATGGGATAGAAATCAGATAGTCATGTTCTCTTAGAAATACCCATAAACATACATACACATGAAATGGTACAAAAAAATCCTAGTAGTCATAGCTTCCAGTATATATATATATATATATTTAAAAAAAGAGTTGAAACATTTTCTTTCTTTACCATGTCTTATATGTTGGGGTATATATGGTTCGCACAAAATGCAGCTATTTTTGAAGGGAAGTTAATTCCTCCATTTCAAGTCATATTTCAGGTGAGGACTTTGGTTTCAATCAACAAATGGCTTGACAAACATAAGAAACCTCGACAAGTAGACAATTTGTTCATTGAAAATCTCATCCATGGGGTTTTTTTGATGGGGTAGTCAAAGACAATCATATTTTAGTAGCATAGGAGGTATTTTGTACTTCTCGAACACCCACTATATCAAATTTAAAGTAAGTCTTTGTATAGGTTACAATAATTTTACCGAGTTTCAGGCATTGGGATTGGTAATGAAGTGTCTTATGGAGAGAAATGTGAAAAAAATTACAAATATTCCACTCTAGTCATCAATTGGATGAATAGATCTACTCAATTAAAAAAAAAATCTTCTTAGACCAGTGGGAGATGAACTACTGGAGGTGATTTTTCTTTTGAAAATATTCTTTTACACGTGTTTATAGGGAATTAAGTCAAGAATCAAATAGGTTATCAAAATAAGGTCAACAGGTTCTAGAAGGTTTCTTGCAAATGGAAGAGAATAGGGATGGAGTTTCTTCTTTCACCCACATAACATATCCCTAGTTTCTATGCTAGCTCTGGGTTTTTTACTGTGGGCATGTTTCATTTTATTAGAGATTGATGGCAGTTTCTAACTATTTATTTTCTATTATTTTGGTATTTTTCATTGATTTATGTCCAGGTTTTGGTCATGGAGGTTGTTTGGATGATTAAGTATTGATATATAAGGATATTTATCCTTATTATCCTCATGTTATTTTGGAGACGTGTTTTTTTCCTCTCTGATCTACCCAACTGTGATTATATCTTGAATCCTAGTAATATGATTTTATCTGAGCTTTTGTTTGTGCTAAGGCACCTGATAAGTGTAATTTTATTTCACTCTTGAAATAAAATTAAGATTTTTTCTTGGAAAATATATACATATATATAAGTATGAATGTTACAAATATTTCCAAAAGTGAGGGTTCAAAATATTGCTCTTAGAACTACTCAATATTTGGGCCTAGACTATTATACAAAATAAAATGAAGGGAGAGTTACAAATAGCAACTAATTTATCCTTTACAATGCCTAGACTATTACTATTTATAGATAAAATAGGGATATTTTATCTCCAAAACTTTGTGGAAGAATTTAGACCATATCCTCCTTACTATTTCCTTGATCTAGACTATATTACATCATTTTAGTCCTTTGAGGCCTCTAGAGTTTGAATAATTAATTATGAGCTCAACATCTGCTAACAATCTCAACCACCAACCTAGGGATCTTGAAAAAATGAGCACAACCATATTTTTTTTGAAAATTTTGAAAAAACTTGTATTAAAACAAAGAACAATTACAATTTGGGAAGAGACACTTCCCAGCAGAAATCAGAGAGAACACATGCTTACAATAGTAAAAGAAGATTTGCAATGGAGCCAAATCTCTTGAACCATTAACTAGCTAACAGGGGGATCGGCATGATCAGTTGATGCAACTAGTCGCGATATCGCGACCCTCTTTCCTTCTTCTCCTTTGGCCATGAAAATGCAACATGTCACGATATCGCGACACTTTTCTCCTTTGGCCACGAAAATGCAACATGTCGCGATATCGCGACACTTTTCTCCTTTGGCCGCGAAAATGCAACATGTCGCGATATCGCGACACTTTTCTCCTTTGGCCGCGAAAATGCAACATGTCGCGATATCGCGACACTTTTCTCCTTTGTCCACGAAAATGCAACATGTCGCGATATCGCGACACTTTTTCTTCCTTTGGTCGCGACGAAGCAACATGTCGCGAAATCGTGACACTTTTTCTCCCTTGGTCGTGGTGATGCAACATGTCGCGATATCGCGACACTTTTTCTCCTTTGGCCTTGCCGAAGCAACATGTCATGAAATCGTGACACTTTTTCTCCTTTGGCCGCGACGATGCAACATGTCGCGATATCACGACACTTTTTCTCCTTTGGTCGTGACGATGCAACATGTCACGATATCGCGACACTTTTTCTCCTTTGGCCGCGATGATGCAACATGTCACGAAATCGTGACACCTTTCCTCACTTGGCCGCGATGAGGCAACATGTCACGAAATCATGACAACTTTTCAACCTTGGCCGCGACGAAGCAACATGTCACGAAATCGTGACACCTTTCCACCCTTGGCCGCGACGAAGCAACATGTCACGAAATCGTGACACTTTTTCTCTTTTGACCGTGATGAAGCAACATGTCACGAAATCGCGACACCTTACCACCCTTGGCCGCGATGAAGCAACATGTCATGAAATCGTGACACCTTTCCACCCTTGGCCGTGACGAAGCAACATGTCATGAAATCGTGACACCTTTCCACCCTTGGCCACGACGAAGCAACATGTCACGAAATCGTGACAACTTTCCTCCCTTGGCCGCGACGGAGCAACATGTCACGAAATCATGACACCTTTCCACCCTTGGCCGCGATGAAGCAACATGTCACGAAATCATGACAACTTTCCTCCCTTGGCCGCGATGGAGCAACATGTCATGATATCGCGACAACTTTCCTCCAGAGACCGCGATGGCGCAACATGTCGCGATATCGCGACAACTTTCCTCCAGTGACCGCGACGGTGCAACATGTCACGATATCATGACAACTTTCCTCCAGTGACCGCGATGGCGCAACATGTCATGATATCGTGACAACTTTCCTCCAGTGACCGTGATGGCGCAACATGTCGCGATATCACGACAACTTTCCTCCAGTGACCGCGACGGCGCAACATGTCACGATATCGCGACAACATTCCTCCAGTGGCCGCGATGGCGCAACATGTCGCGATATCGCGACAACTTTCCTCCCTTTGCTTTTTCTTTGATCATTGGCTCAAGGACCTTTCAAGACCCTGCCTAATCACCTCATCCTCAATATCCATGTCACTGTGCAACTGAACTCCAACCTCCTTTTCCGCACCCATCTTAGCCAGAAAGTCAGCCGCTTTGTTCAAATCTCTACTCGCATAAACTGGGATCACGTCCTCCAATTCCTTCCATAATTCTTTAATTTGGGTAACAAGAGCCCTCAACCTCCAAGCTTTTAGATCAAAGTTCCTCATGCAGTCTAGAGCTCCAACCATTATTTGCGAGTCTGATTCAAGAATAATCCTGCGGTGGCCATGTTTCACTGCCCAAACAGAAGCAGACTTGATGGCAATGGCTTCGGCTTCATTGTTAGTGGTTCTTCCCAGGCCTTGCAATTCCCAATAGAGCACAGTCCCAGCATGGTTTCGGCACACCACTCCAATTCTGGCTCTACCCGGATTGCCTTTTGCAGCTCCATCAGTATTGATTTTAATCCAACCTTCAGGGGGAGGTTTCCAACAATTTTTGTCCTGTCCCTCTTGCAGTTCAACGCGTTCTTCCATAGCTCCAATGTCAATTTGAGCTTCCTCCTCAGCATGAACAGCCACAGTTTCGGTAACCTTGCTCCAAATGGTCTGCCAAACCCCGTCTAGAGCAGTAAAAGTTTCTCTAAAAATTTTGGCATTTCTTTCCAGCCATACTTGCCACCAGATAAAGCTTAAACCGAGCTCCCAGCCAATACGAAGAGCTTTAGATTTGAATCTACCTTTCTACCATTTTGCCTAGATATTCATCCGGTTCAGGTCATCACTTACTTGAATTCTAAAGTATGCAAACCAACGCAGCCAAATCTGTCGGGTGAAAGGGCAACCAAACAACAAATGGTCAGCAGTTTCCTCGCTCTTGTAGCATAGTACACATTGAGAAGGGCCGATGATACCTTTTGATCTGAGATTATCAAAAGTGAGGATTCCATTGTGCATGCACTACCAGGCAAAAAGTTAACTTTCGACCAGCCTTTAGAGTGCCAGATTTTCCTCCAGTCCTCAACCTGAAAAGTATGAGGGGGGGCTCTGGGAGAATGTTGTCATATCCGTCCTTTACTGTATAGACGCCAAGACTCCCAAAGCCCCAAGCTAATTCATCCTCCACGTCTCCCCCTGTAAGAAATATTTCTGTCAAAATTTTAGTCATGATGGGAGTCAAATCCGGAGGGATTGAAATGGGCCACTCATCCAACTTCTTGAACTGCTTAAACTTACACTCCCCCAGCTGAGTAGTTGTGAAATAACTTTCAATACGGATCCATCCCTTGGCTTCAATGGCTGCTTTTATTGGCTGTAATTCTAGAAATTCAGCAATGATGGGTGGGAACTGATCCCAAGAATCTGTCCAAAAATGAGCCTTCTCCCCTCTTCCCACTTTCCAAAATAAGCGGTCTTTAACAACCTGAGACCCTAACTTGAGAGCCTGCCAAACTAGGGACCCAGTACCATCCAAGGGGATGCGAGCTACATCGTTTGGGTTGGCCTGTCCCAGGTATTTGCTAGTTAGGATTCTACTGAAAAGGGAGGTGGGTTGGGAGATCCATCTCCAGTACAACTTTCCAGCCAAAGCTTTATTATTCAGCTTAGATTTTCTCAAACCCAGACCTCCTTTAACCTTGGGCTGGGTAACTTTGTCCCAACCCACTAAGGCCCACTTTCTCTCTCCCTTTGCTCCTTCCCATAAAAACTTTCTAGCCATCCTGTCCAACTCTTTCCATATTGTAATCGGGGCAGCCAGGATAGAGAATTTGTAAATTGGCATGGCTTGAATGATTGACTGTAAGAACGTTAATCTGCCACCATAACTTAACCACTTGTGAGACCAGTGATTAATTCTGTCCTTGATACACTCCAGAAGATTCCTCCATGTGTCTAATTTTAGCTTCTTAAAGTGCAAGGGGACCCCCAAGTAAACCACTGGGAGAGAAGTCCTTGTGAATCCCAGGATTTCTAAAATTCTGTTCTGAAGCCTTTGCTCCAGATTAAAAAAAACCACTTTGGATTTCTTGTCATTAATGACCTGTTGAGTAGCCCTGAGATAGACATTAAGAGTATCCCTAATCATTCTTGCTTCCCTGAAGCTGGCCACTCCCACCAAACCAATGTCATCCACAAACTGCAGGTGCGTTAAAACTTCGTCACCCACCCTGATACCCAATAATCTACCTTGTTGTCTTCTCCTCAAGAAAAGTCTGCCAAGACCTTCAGCCAAAATGAGAAAAAGATAAGGAGAACATGGATCCCCCTGGCGCAGTCCCCGAGTAGCTCCAAAAGGTTGCGAAGGAAGGCCCTTGATTAGCACAGAGTAAGTCGGGGAAGAGACACAACTCATGACCCACTCTATCCAGTCCTGAGAGAAACCAAAGGCTGCCATCATTTTAGCCAGGAAACTCCATTCAACCCTGTCATAAGCCTTTGACATGTCCAGTTTTATGAACATCCCTTTATTACCAGAAGTGTGCATTGAATGGATTGCTTCCTGGGCCACAACCACCCCATCCAGAATCTGTCGTCCCTCAACAAAACCCCCTTGCTCAGAGGAGACAATGTTGTGAAGAAGAGGTTTTAGGCGCTCAGCCATTACCTTTGTGATTATTTTGTACAGCACATTACATAAGGCAATAGGCCTATAATCTGAAATATGAACCCCCTCCTCCCCTTTTGGAATTAAGGTAATGAAAGTGTGGTTTATAGCTTTAAGCATTCTCTTATTTTCTCTGGACTCTTCTACAACAGCCATTACATCTTCCTCTAAGTAGTCCCAGAAAGCCTAAAAAACTCAATTGGGAAGCCGTCTGGACCTGGAGTTTTACCAGTGCTCATTCCAAAGACCACAGTTTTCAATTCATCTCTATCAATGGGTTTGAGGAGGGCCTGATTTTCATCCTCAGAAATAACAGCAGGTATGACAGAAATAACTTCATTTTGGGCCTCTACATCTTGTACCACACTTTCCTTAAAAAGCTTAGAAAAATAATCCATAGCATGGGAATGCATACACGGAAGTGTATCAAAGGAATGACCGTTCTCATCTTGAAGGGCCTCCATCTTGTTCATCTGTCTTCGAGCACAAGCGATCCGATGAAAGAATTTTGTATTTTTGTCCCCTTCTAATAACCAGGTGGTTCTTGCTCTCTGCTTCCAATAGGTCTCCTCCTGGTTGTCAATGTCCTCAACCGTTGTACGCAGGGCATCATCCTCAGCTTTGAGCTGGTCTGTAATTACTCCTTCTCTGAACTATTTTTGGACCTCATCCCATCTGGCCACCAATGGAGCTCTTTGGGCCTGGAAGTCTGTTTTATTAGCACGCCTCCAATACTTCAACTGAGTTTTGACATATTGTAGTTGTTTGTGGATTCTGAACATTGCTCTCCCATAAGCTGGGCGGCCTTCTTCCCACCACTGTGGAATTTTCTCCCGAAGTTCTTCTTTTTGAAGCCAAAAATTCTCAAATCTGAAAGGTTTGTGATGCTGCCCCATCCTAGTCCCGCCTTCCAACAGAATGGGACAGTGATCTGAAATTGGGCCTTCTAAAATCTAAAAATTTATATTCCATTTTACAAACGCCTCCTCTGAAACCAGA
Organism: Wollemia nobilis; assembly: GCA_028583015.1. Taxonomy (NCBI): domain Eukaryota; kingdom Viridiplantae; phylum Streptophyta; class Pinopsida; order Araucariales; family Araucariaceae; genus Wollemia; species Wollemia nobilis. The sequence continues at coordinate 10,832,659 of JAQPPZ010016436.1, read as the reverse complement.
AAATGATCTAGCTTAACCTTCCTGCTATGTGGCTCCCGCCTTTTATTAGTCCAAGTGTAGTTAATGCCAGGACATTTAATGTCCACTAAGTGCAAAGCCTGGACTTGGGCAATCATGAAACGGTCCCCTGGGTCCAAAAATGGTGTTCCATGGTGTTCCCCCTTCCTGATCTCTAGAAGATAATTTAGCGTTAAAGTCCCCCGCTATAATCCAGTCTAGATCTTCCCTTGAGGTTCGCATGTTATGCACAGCCTTCCACTGCCGCCTCTGACCCTCTAGGTTTTGAGACCCATAAAAGTTTGTGATTAGAACGTGTTCCGCAGTGACATTATTCCTAAAAAGAGAAGTGAGAACACCCCTCCAGGCAAGATGTTCTATTGCAGACCATTCAAGAGAGTTCCACAGAGTAACAATCCCCCCTGAGGCACCTTGGGCAGCCACATCCATATGACCAGCACCCCTCCAAATTCTGTTGACTATTTTGGACATAAGATCTAATGACATCTTAGTCTCCTGTAAAAGCAAAAAATCAGTATTACGATTCTCTAAAAGTCTTCGAACAACAGATTGATGGGTTCTTCTATTTAAACCCCTCACATTCCATGATTGTATAATCATTGGTTACCCTGGGAGCAATAAGAGTCTATTGGCCTCACCGATCCTCCCGTGATCAGTTTGTCTCCTTGGGCTGCTAGCAACTCCTTATTGGATCTTCTACCTACTCCCTGAGAATTGCTGTTTTTTGATCTTTTTTCTACCTGGGTTATCCCCAAAGTTGGCCTTTCCCTGTTCTTCTCTCGCTATTCCCATGCTGACATCCTGAGATACTGTCTGCTCCTGGTTATGCACTACTAAAGCCCCTGAACACACTGGCTGTGATACCTCACAGAGTTCAACTACCTGTTGTATGACGGGAGGAGATGAGAGGGGGAGTTGCACGGGAATATTAGAATTTTCCTTATTACCCTCCATGCCCTCCATAAATTGTTCCTCTTCGTCAACCAGTGACTTAAATATCTCATACCTATTGGCAGTGTCTGAGATGGGATTGCTCCTTTCCCTCTTTTTTCTTTGTCCGTATTTTTCTTCTGGGTTGTTCAAAACCCTCTCTCTGAGCTTCCCGGCCCTGAACGGTGCTATTAGAATCTTTATTAAGTGTTGCCTTATCCTCTTTAGGCAGGTTTGGCATTCCTAAAGGGGCCTCCATTTTAGCATTCATATTATTAGGGCAGAAATGGGCCAAATGTCCATGTTTGTGACAAACCCTACATCTAAAGGGTAGGGCCTCATAGTCCAGTTGTTGAATCCAGGAGAGACTTGCCAATTCAATTTCCATCTCTGTCGGCAAAGGCTGGCTGAGATCCATCTCCACACATATTCTTGCATACACCGCCATGCTCCCTTCAATTGTGTCTCTGGCAACACCCAGATGTCTTCCAATAGAATTGCCAATCCTTGCCAACACCTGCTCACTCCAGAATTCCATTGGAAGAGCATATAGTCGGATCCATACTGGGACCACAGTAGGTTCAACTCGGGGATCGAATCCCACTCTCCATGGTTGAACAAATAGCCCTGTCGGGCCATGATTTTTCTTCTCTGACTCGAAAGCCCTATTTCTATCGACCAAAGATGAAAAGCTAACAATAAAATATCCATTGCTAATAAACCACAATGAATACTCACCGTGAGGCTCCCAGTTTTGGCGGATCCAAGAGTGCAAAAAATTTAGGGAAGGACGTATACCCATGAACTTGCAGATTAAATCGTGATTAGCTCTGTAAATGACTGATTCTTCAACCATACTTGGCTCGATGACAATTTTTGGCCTGGTTTCGGCCTGCGGCAAACATCCATTCACACGATGTGTTTGTCGACCTATTCCCAGCAGCCGTGAAGAGCATTTTATATGCCATTTTTTGAGCTTCGTCGTTCTTTGGAGGAGATTTTTCTTTAAACAAATCTGCGTATGAGCTGCTACTCCCTGGAAAAGGAGCCGGAGAAGTCCCCATTGGACCCTCCTGGGGCACCAATCTAGCCTTCAGATCCACCGTACCCCGAAAGCACTTCTGCAATCCAGCTGATGCCCTAGATTTTTTGAAGTTCCAGAAACCCTAGTTCAGAGGAAAAAATCGCCAAAGCTCAAAGGAGGTGAGCCAAAAATATTTCAATCCTTCGAGCACAACCATCTTTTACAATCAATGTTGTCAAATTTGGGGTTGATTTTTTTATAGTTTCCATATTCCTACCTTTAATAGGCCAATCATTTTCTTGGATTGTTGAGTCCAAGTGATGTCAACAAGTGATACTTAACTTCATTCAATAATAGCTCATTAATTCAATTCATATCCCCTATTTGGTAGCTTATGCATCAACATTGACGTCTTCCAACATGATCTTCCCCTACTTTTCACTTTTCCATATTTGACCACTCTTCCTTGTTGGTTATTTCTTGCATTTTATCTTGCTTACTAGAGTCTTATTTTATTTCTTTAGTTTAATTTTATTTTTCAATGCAATTTGAGTTGTTAATTTTCAGTCAAACAGTTGTTAAAACGTTTTCTCATCTCCTCGTGTTAAACTTTTATAAAATTTTAAAGTTGGAGTAGAAATTTGTCGAACGATTTTTAGAATTTTTTCCCTTGCCTTCTTGTAAGATCTTTGGATGCTTAGTTTCTCAAAACTTTTATTTGATCCACCCTTAGAATTTTATTGCAACTTGTGGCTTGACTCTTGAAACTTTTCTTCTTTTTTCTTCCTTGAAACTTCTCCAACTTTTGATCTTTGGAAGTTTGGCTCTTCTTGTGCCCATCAAAACTTATTCATTGTTTTTCACCCTTTCAAACTTTCAGGTTACATAGTTCATAAAAAATTTTGCCTTCCTTTCTTGATTAGAACTTTTATAAAATGGCACTAGCCCTTGATTATAATGTTTTTTCCTATATTGGTCCAATGCTTCTTTATTTTCCTTCTACCATCTTTGCCTCTATCTCATTCTTCTTTCAAAATCCTCCTAAGGAAAAAAATTTGAGTGTAGTGAAAATTCACTATAGTTCTAATGACTGATTGGGACCTTCTTGCCTACTTAAGGGGAATTCAGAATTGCTCCTTCATCCTTGGGCACAGAGTCAAAACTGAAATAAATTAAAAAAGAATACAACAAAGAATACAAAGAAAAGAATACAAAAAAAATTATAAGGCTGGAATCTTATCCAATGCTTTCTTGATTTCTTCCCACTCCTCATATGAAAGGTATTAGACTTTATGGAGTGTTAGTAGACCACTTCTAGATCAAATTATTCATCCCTGAATAAATTCCTTGTTTCTGTGACCTCATGCACCTGAATCCTTAATTCTACTAATAGTCCAATTGCTCAACCAAATCATTTATTGTAGGTAGGCTTGACCTTCCTTAAAAAAGGAAAATATCCTCCTTACACTACCTCATAAGTTACATACTTGCTCTAAATAGAATCTATTGGCCTTGGTCTAAGGAGAGGAAAGTCCTTTTACACTAAAGACTTTATATGACCCTTGAGCTTCCCAATGGTAGAAAACAAGACAGTGACTTGGGTTCTACATTGTTGTGCCACTTGCTTCTTTTGGATGAGATTAATCACCTTTTGCATTATCATATTTATATCTTGAGTTCTGACAAACCTCAACTTAGCATCCAATACTATGGCTAGTTTTACCCAATAAATTCTAGTCTCATCCAAATTTGTGGAGATTTCAATGAGACTATGCTCAATCTCATGGCTCGTCTAAATACTTTGATCATTAGTTGCATCAATGAATTTAAATACTTGGAATAGTGTCATTGTAATTTTGGTGATCTCATACCAATAAGCATCACTAACTTTCATGGCAAGGCTTCTAATTCCTTGGCACTGCTTCATCTTGTTTTTTGCCTCAGTTCCTCCAACTACTTCTAGAGAATATCTCTCTTGATTAAATTGACCTCCCTAACTAGTGAGCCTATCTGTGAGGCTTTAACTTGCTCCTCCTTTTCTCTCAAGAGAGATCCTAAAGGTTGCTCCTTTATGCATTTAGTGAGCATATTTATCTAATTTTGAAGTGATTTGACCTCTTCTTGAGAGTTGCTTAGAGTGATTTTTACATGTTCTTGTTCCTTCTCCTTCTTTGCTATCTTTCAACTTAATGATTCATATTCATACGCAACCACCTTTTCAGCTTCTCACATGAGTTGCACCTTATATTGAGTTTGGCCATATTTTAGATCAATCCCTACTATCACCACTCACAAGTCATTTTCAAAAAGAGTTCATGGGATGTGTGCCAATTTCATTTGTCATATTATTTAGAACTTTGACATTAGGCATGTGCTCATGTTTAAATTTTAGATCTTTGAGGCTCTTAAGATATGTGGAAAATTTAACCTAAAGGTCATAATCCTAATTACCCTCTATCTGCTTGAGTCCTATAGATCCTTCAGGTTTCCATCTATAATAAACTCAATTTTTTTACTCTATAGGAGAATTCCTTCCAGGCTAACAAGAGTCTTATAATGTGATGTTTTTTTCCTTCAACTCCTAAATTTGTTATCAATTAGGTCTAATTGCCTAAAAACTTCTAAAGCAAAAACTTTGTCTAGAAAAAATTTAGGAAGAAGATATAGGGTAAAACTAAAACCATGCATTCTAACAATGGTACCTTCTTCAACCAAATACCAATCCCTATGAAGTATCTCTTCTACAAATGAGTGACAATTTTGTGAGAGATTCTCAAGCTAGGAACCTCTTAAAAGTGTGATGGTTGGAGTAGAAAAATGATCTACAAGAGAACAATAAGAAGAATTATTTATTAAGGCCCTTGTCTAGGAATATACTGATAATTTTTGACCTCTCTCATATGTCCAAAAATGACAAATGCCTAAACAAACAAGTGGCTAAAAAACTTCTCATTCCTTCATGTATCTTTCAACAGTTAGCTCAGTGAAGTTCAACATCATACGCTCATCCCTAGGTGTGCACTTCATTTTGTAGAGAACACTCCATTGGATGAAGAGCACATTTTGATCATGATTGTTGGATTTTAATCCAAACTATCTTAGGTCCCAATATAATTAACAATATATTAGGTCTTAATATAAATAATCAAGAGTAGAATTAAATATATGAGCAATCAAAGTATATACTAGCCAATATAAAATATAATAACATTCACTATAATATCAAATATGAATGTAAATGGCCAAAATAATTCATGTACAAGCATGAAATATACTTACAATAATATTGCTCAAAATATGCATATAAGCTTAAATATTATAAATGTTTGCTATAATTATTTTTTGCGGATTCCAATCACTCATTTCTCACCCTTTCTCATTATTTTTCATCCCACTTTGTATGGAGCTTTATGTCCATAATATAGACATAGAATATTACTCTTCACGTACTTGACTATTGCTCTCTATATGATAGCTCTCATAATATTTGGCTTGTCATCTTGACACTTGTATGCATGACTCTTCACTCTCTACTTACATGCACACTTAACTCTATGACACTTGCACACTTCTACATGCACTCCTAATATATGACACTTGTGCACATCCTCACATTACATATTTGCACACTTACATGATACATGTACTTTCTCTCATTACACACTTGCTCACTAACATGCATGACACTTGTGCATATCCTGCACATTACACACTTACATGACACTTGTGCATATCTTGCACATAGACACTTACATAAATATAAATCACTCTCCTAAACTATAGACTCAAACCCTAATCTATTACATATTTACATTTGTACCATAAAGGTACTACCGGGTACACTTTCATGTACCAAATAATGTAATATTCTCCAACAGTGATCCAACCCAAATATGGAGTCCAACATAATTAAAGAATATTTCATGATCTCCTCAAACATATTGAGAGGCAAAGACCCTTTGACACTGGTTCCTTTGGGCTTAGGTCCCTACATTTGGTGCATAGGAATTTCATCTTGGCTTTGTTTGGTAGTCATCAAAATATTGTCACTTCTTCCATAATAATGTGATGTTCCCCTGTTGGTAGGATTAGCATCTACCAAATGTATGTTTAGCAGTGTCTACTTTAAAATGTCATCCAAGGAATTGATTTATTGAGTTTCTAGCTCACAAAAATTTGCACATGTTGAAATCGTCTCATAGCAGTGATGGACTTCAAGTACTAGGTAATATTCTAGATAGCTATCCAAATTCTTGATCCAAATCTTATAGGTTAGATGGCTTTGAATTAATGCCATGCACCTTCCCTTAGATTCTTAGTCCTTTTTGAAATTTTTGGCTCTAGAAAATTCATATTCAGGTCCTTCAATATTTCAATGATGGTGGTATAAGCTAGAACATGTACCTTTGGAGCTTCTAATGAATGGACCGTCTCGATTCTAGAGCCACTAGCCTTGGAAGATATCACTAGAAGGGTCATTCTATTCTCTATTTTAGTTGAATCTTCTTTGAAAATTCCACACCTTTGCTTTATTTTTGCATTCTTTCTACAATTGTGCTCTTCGATGCTCTCCCATGCTCAAGAAAATTTTAAGTGCTCTAGATTTGGTAAAGATTGTGTTGAATGGGAAAATATTCCTTTATAGAAGGTTTCCTTATGTTCTTGCACATTCATCACCTTTATGCCATGCATTTATGAATCCATATTTTTTAAGTTGTGTTAGGACACTTTCCACCTTGTATGATCATTATTTATTGCTTGTAGGACCACCCCCAAAATATCTTCACACATTTCAAGGTAGATTCATTCCTTGTTAACTATTATTCCTCTTGCATTGACTCTTTTTCCCTTTAACCAAGGTTGAGGTGGAGTCTATCTCACCATTTGATGCACCTATCAATGCATGGTAGCATTAGTTCCACCTCACAAGATTGCTTTAATGGAAGAAGTGACTACTTTATTTTTATGTCTAGTCATTTACAAAGTATTCTGATTGGCTATACAATATTGGTGCTTATTTAGAGTAGTTGCCTTAAGTTTGAATATCATTCATTGATTGGTTTAATCGAGTGGCCTTTACTAATGCTTGTGACCATTCTCACATCCTCCAAAGTTGTATTGGTCTTTGGTTAATTTTAAAATCATCATTTGATATTACCTCTTGGAATTTTCGTAGATTAATGTAAGTTATTGATGTAGATCATCAAATACTTGGCTTTATTCTTTTGTCAGAAGTTTTTTTTATATATTGTCAATCATTGATATTTGAAACCTTATTGTTCTTTTAGTAGAGCTTCCATATTGGTATGAAATGATCCTTGAAACTTTTGACACAATATTTGTTAGAATTATTTGGAAAGCACAAGCTACGATTTGATCCAACTAGTAAAAGCATTGGCATAGTCTAAGGGATTTGATGATTTTGAAAGGATTTAAACCTACAAAAAGAAACCGAGAAAAAAAAATATTATATATATATATATATATATATATATATATATATATATATATATATATATATATATATATATATATATATGTACATGACTCTTATCGGGTAATAATCATGCTTCAACTTGAGCTTCAGGCCATGCCTATAGATCTATATATTTTAGGAGGATCAAAATCCCAAATTTTGGTCATCCATTGGTCCATTTGATCATTTGGGATGAAGGAATGCATTTCATCGACTAAAATTTCCAAATCAAACCACTCTTCTTTTGATATCAAAATTTGATTGGTGTTCATTCCAAATATTTGCAAGCAAGGTTATGCACAGTGGTGAATATTCACAAATTGGGAAAATATTAGGATTTCCAAAATTGAAAATTGATGAATATGAGGACCCTCGACATCGGCCCATTCACCTAAAATTTTTACGACCAATTTTTTCTTAGGATCAATTCGCCAAAATATATATCCAAACATAGGCATATTTGTACTTTTTGGAAAGATCTTTTCAATCCTAATCTAATGGTGGTATTTTTAGGAAGTTATAAGATGATTTAATAGGTCAAAATTAGCCCCAAATATGACCTTAAATTTTAGGGCTTCAAATACCCCAAATTTTGGTGTGAAGATGCTCGATTTGATTTTCTTAGGATTCTCCATGATTCACATTGATTTTTATTAGGATTCGCCATTTTTTTACAAGTACATTTTGAGTCCAACCCCTTATGCATAACCATGTTTGAAAGTGTTCAACGTGATGTAGGTATAGTGGCTCTGATGGTATTTTAATCCTAGTCCCATACTAGGTCCTCAAGACCATGATGGACCAATCCAAGCCTAAATATTCTTCTTAGTAGTAAAATATCTCGATAAGTAGATGCCAAAATATGTAGGGAGATCAATCATTGCTATATCTTGTCTTACTATTAGGCTCAAAAAGGAAAAGTAGAAATTCATCTACCACTCCCAATATTTGTATTACACTACCATCTAGTTGCACCACCCTCTTGTTCATGGGCTAATAGTCTAGATATGTTGCATCTGCCACTCCTTGTGGCATGACTAAAGTGTTTGCCCTAGAATTTATCATAAAATTATGGATCAACTTTTCTTTTTAGATCAAGGACAAATAGAAAGAAGTGGGTTTAGGCCTACTCTCTCCTAGGGTAGATATTTTCAAAATTATTGGCTCTTTTTGCTATTCGAAGTCATTTTCTTTCTCCAAGTGCTCCTTCTACTTAGGGATAGTACAAATATCCCATATAGGCACTACCATCATGGACTTATTTGAAAGGTCCACCACATTGAATGACCTAAGAAAATTGATCTTCTATAGAGCACTTGGCATTGGTTGCACTCTGGGCTTGTCCATAGTTGATTAATGATTTTTTATCAGTTTCAATCAGGGAGTGTGTTGCTTTGGGCCTTCTGAATATCTTGGCTTGCTATCCATCAAAAGTGTAGACAACAGTTCTAAACCCTAGGACTAGCTGGCACATCCATCACCAATTTTGTAATGTATATAAGCATTTTGTTTATGAGCATGTCTTAGTTTCTGAAAAATGCAACCAATAGAATAAAAAATGAATGTAAATGCATATGGTGCTACAACACAAAAACAGTCATCATGCTTGTAGCACTAGACGGATTGACTAGACGTCTAGTTAGAAGTTGTTAGGCATAACTAGTTGTTGACGTCTAAAGCACTTGTTAAGGAATTAATTATGGAACGGTTGGGCGGTTCTAGGAATTGGTTGGGGAAACCAACTTCCTCACCTATTTAACCCCCCTTTCAAACATTTGTATGGATGCAATCCATGTTGTAAGAGCTATATGTTGATTCATTCTACGTAATACAAAGGTTGTTATGTTGTTCTATATTCTGCATGTATGGTGATTGTATGGATGTTGTGTGTGATTTGCAGGTTGGAAGTCAGTAATGGTTATGTTGCAGGTTTCCTATGCTGAAGTGTGATTACAGGTTTGCCACAGACATTATTGAATAGGTGCTAAAGTAGGGAGTAAATATGATTTTTGTAGGTTTATGAATGAAGGAGATGTCTGACATCTAGCCCTGACGTTGGGTAACTGCCAGATGGCTAGCCATCAGCCCCTCAACCTGACGTCTACTCTAGACCTGACGTTTAGGTTGCACCTACCGAAGGATATCCCCCTGATGTCTAGTGCTCTTATGTCTGCCCCTCTAGGCTTGACATCTAGCACTCTAACATCTACTCCTTGTGTCTAACCATGTACCTAATGTCTAGCCCTGTTCACCTGATATCTAGACCCCTGACATCTAGAACTTACTGACGGATGCCAGAGTTATACTACTGAGATAGGTCTAGAACCATTATTTGATAACTGATACCAACTGTCATCACCCCATCTTGGTAATGCACTCACCCTTATCTACATTTGGAACCGTTGCCTAAATAAAAACCTAGATTCTAGCAAAAAGTGATAGGAAGAATAGGTGAATGACTGGTTTCAGGTCATAGAACAAAGAGCAAATATCGGTGAGAATAAGTGCATGACTGGCAAACTTAAGGACACACAAGGTCGTGGAGGTATCTCTCCTTGAGGTGGAGAGAGTATGGAACACTGAGGAGGAGAATAATGCAAGTATAGAAACATTGTTGGTGACTGCAAAAAATGAGGGAGAGCAAATAGCTGAGGAAGAGCCCATCATTGAAGACTGGATGGCAACACCAGAACCAACGAGGGAAGGGTGGCCAGAGGATACTGAAGGATAGAACCTAGTATAAAGTCACCTATGCAGAGGTTTGTGGGGAGGAAGGCCAGAGCCATGTTTGGTATATTCTCAAAGGATATCATGAATCAGAGATCAATTGGAGATGGGAAGAAGGCTATTTGGGCACAAATTTGCACCACCAATAGTAAATAGACAAACGAATCAACCACCACAACCACTAACACCAGGAAGATAGAATATCATGGCGAATCCCGCCAATAGAATGATACAGCAAAAATGCCCACCCTTCTTAGGTGAAGGGAAGGAGGATCCAGCATGACATGTGGGGACTTGCATTACCATTTGGGGAGCTAATGGAGTCACGTAGGACACACAATGGTTGCAACTATTCCCAACCACATTGTGAGGCATGGTGATAGACTGGTACTTGAAAAGATAAAGTATGCAAGCATTTGCACAATGGGATGACCTCAAGAATGCATTCATAGAAGAATTGTGACCTATGAAGGATGACACTAACATAATTACAAAAATCTATGTCACTAAACAAAAAATGCATGAGGATGTTAAAATTTACAATAGAATATTGAAATAACTGATAGACAAAATTGATATGACACCTTCCGACAGTATGGTAAAATGGTGGTTTTTGGAATGGACTATTACTAAGGTCCAAGAAGAAAATGAAGGCAGTACCATCCTCAACATATGAATAAGCACTAAAGAAGGCTAAAAACATTGAAATTTAAGGCAAACAAATGACTGCAGGTATCGGAGGATACTTAAAGCATGTCGAATATTCAGACAGTGAAGCTAAAGACAAAGTACAGAGCACGATTCATACCTTCATGAGAGAATTTTAAAAAATCCTAAAATAAGCAAAATGGGAAGGTCGGAAGGCTCAAAAATAAATTTGGTGTTCAAACTGCAAGGTAGAGGGACACTCAAACATAGACTGTCCAAAGAAAGCATATTGCAATATATGTGAAATTGTAGGACATTCGGTCATCGACTGTCCATTCAACCTGAAAAGCAAGAGACATCAGACTTTGGAAATACAACAGGAAGAGCAACCAAATGCACATAGGAATTGACAAGGAGCTACTAGTGGAGGATACAAGAATAGTCACCGAGGAGGAAGACAAGGAGGTCAGAGTCGACTACAATACGACTCTGACGGTCGATCGATTATTCAGTGTCAAAATTATCAAGAATGGGATCATTTTGTGAAGAATTGTACTAAACCCTAGAGTGCAAGCAATAACAATGGTAACAAAAACACTCAAATGTGTAAATAGTGTGGTCTAGGAAACCATAAGGAGGCTAATTGCCCGAACAAAGAAAGTACCAGTGGAACTCAGAATATCAACCTCATTGGTATTGGAGAAGTGACTGAGGTAGACAAAGAAGTCTTGGCTATGACAAGAGCATAGACCAAGAAAAAGGAAGACTATCCAAACCCTACCAAGGAAAAGGAACGGTGGCAGGAAGCCCAAAAATTGATTGAAACAAAACTAGCAAAGGAGAAACAAGGACTAGTTCTAGAGAAAGTGTTAAAGAGACCAAAAATTATGAAAAATGCATCAGTAGAAGGCTTAGTAATAGAGGTACTAAACACAAAGGTGGATATGAAGTTCGCCAACCTGTTTAGTATAATACCAAAGTTATACGCTACGATCAAGGAAGTCATCAAGAAAAATGATGAAACTTGATAGGTAGTGACTATCAAGCAAGAACAATTTATCGACCCAACAATCCTGATGATTGAAGCCAGGCAAAGGCGAGCTATTGTTCAAATGGAGGTTTTGAACCATAGGCTAAATCAGGTGATTGTATATGGAGGGTCTAGTGTGAACGTGATGCCAGAGAAGACATGGCAGATTTTGGGGCAGCCCGCCTTACGATATCCAAATTTCAAACTATATGGTGTTGATCAATATGGCATTGAAGCAATAGGTATTTTGATGAATCAAAAGGTATGCATAGCCAAACTGGACTTCACCCTAGATTTTGTTGTCATTGATATCCAAAAACCCGCATATGATGTACTCCTAGGACGAGGATGGTTGATAACAGCAAAAGTCAACTACAATTGGGAGAAAGAACAGCTATCTTTCAAACAAGGGCAGCATAAGTATATAATTAATTTGAAGAACCAAATAGTAATTCAAGATATAGCTACTTCAAATTATTCAGGATCCTCTTCGTCAGATGAGAAGGGAGTGTTGCACTTTGATGACTACACGAAAGATGAGTATGACCAAGATAAAGGTTTACTACATTGGCAGTTGAAATATTATGAGATATTCCCTCCCAAATGTCTTTGTATAGATGTAAGAAAATAGATTCAAGAGGATGAGATAAGGAACCATAAATAGAAACCAGTAACAAGAGACAGATAGTAGCAAAAAAATATAAGGAAAGGGAAAATTGGATATTTACCAAGAATTTTACACAGGTGAATATGATCAACTTAGGACAAACAAGAACTTCCAGAACAGAAGAGGAAGATCTAGGCACACAGCCTTCTGGAAACGATGAGCAGGGTAGTGTTGTTCGAGAGGAGGAAACTCATCATCTAGATTGGTTGTTTTGGAGTGAATAAAGGTAGACAATAGAACTCTCAAGTGATAGCAAAGAGGATCGACTCCAAGTTGTGATAGAGGTCGCTCAATAGGAGGTTCTAGAAGAAGATGAGGAATATGGAGTCAGACTTCTACAACGAATGAGAATGGAGACACATAGGTTGCAGGAAGAATATGAAATGCTGAGACAGTACAATAATCAGCTATGGGAACATGTGATCTAGGAATTGAACACAACCATGCAAAGAGTAAACGAAAGACATGAAGCTTGCCTAACAGAACGGGTAGAGCTGGACCAGGGGGAACTTAGAAGAGGAAGTGCAACAGGAAACTCTTCAGATAGTAGTTTATTTTCCTTACCAGAAGAAGAACAGGAAGATACTACCAGTCCAGTGGAAAGTAGAAGAGGAAAAACCTTGGCAATAGATGCACGTTCCAGAAGTTCCTTGCCTACATTAAATATTGTGCTAAATTCTAAAGAATCCTCAAGTACAAAATCAGTGAAACATCAGGAGTTGCGAGAATCTCCAGAAAGACCCAGGATATGGGAAGTAGGACAAAGCTTGACTACTAAATATCAAAAAAGCAAGGAGGAAATAACAACTATATTATGGAAAGATATCGAGACAGTACCAGAAAAATAAAAAATTGGAGGATGGTTGGAAGAAAAAATTAGTGACAACCTACCTTAGAATCTAGATATTCCATATGCCAGTCCTAACCCAGACAGTAGAAGACAAAGAGATGAAGCTCGCATTTGGCAAGCAGGTGTCATATTTTTGGAAACTGCACAGATAATTGAATATGATGCTTCACTAAGTCCAAAAGATGAATACAATTGAGGATTAAATGAGGAAGTTATGCCAGAGTTACCATTGTATCATGAATGGAGAACACCATACTTCGAATCCATGAGACGTCCAACTGAACGGGAGGAGGTAGCCAAGTATCGAATGGCTGCACTTGACTTACGAGCACACAAAAGAGAAGTACGATGATTGCAGCAACGAGTTCAAGAAACTTCAGTATGGCCACTCAACATGGTAGGAGATGGAAATGACTCAAGTACTGACTTAGTCTTTTCAAATGAATACCAGGAAAATTTAGCCCATTGTACCATGCAATGACAATTTGAGTAAATAATATGGAGGCAAAAACTGATGAGAACCGATAGGAGACTGAGGGTCTTGCAACAACTAACACCTGAGCCAGGAGCAAAACCCATAAATGAGGCCCGTAGTTGAGACAATTCAGGTACCTTTGAGATACCGCAAGGAATCCCAAGAGCACCTGGCCAAGGGAGGAGTGTGATTGACCTTCGTACCGGTAGCTTGAGAGGAAAAAATTTCCCTCTAGCTATCAATAGGTCGACTGGTTCTCAGTTTGGACCGCAAGGCCCATCTGGAAACCCAGTCAAAGCCAACCCATTACTTCATGCTCCTAAGAATAGATCGAGAGGTTCATCTCTGCAAGCTTATAGGAATCGAAGATGTAGTCAGGAACGACTGAGGGACCGATCGAATCTCGTGCAGTTGGGAATACGGTAGCCCAACATTAGAGATATTCGATCGAATAGAGGTCGATGATGTGGTAACCAGGTCTGTGGAAGGAGAGATTAGGATAGAAATCTCAATCTAGAACAAATGAATCAAGCACAGGCAGTTGTAGGAAATGAGAGATGTTGAGGATGAGGTCTAAGAACTAGATGACCCCATCAGAATAGGGAACATCAAGGTCGACAACAGCCCAGGTAGCATGAACTTGATCAGCAGATACAAGAGGGAGTAATGTATAATTATTTGGATGACTATTTAATAATACAGCATAATGATGGAAGGACTGAACGAATCCCACTGGTGCTTACCCACCTAGAATGGCCAAACCGAAATAGCAGCCACTAGGAAGAAGTAGTAGAACATTTGTATAATATTGCTAGTCTAGAATATGGGGAAGTTCGATTGGCATAATAAAGGATAGAACAAACTAGTCTGATAGCATAAAGTAATGAACAAGCCTATGATAATGTTAGACGATGAACCAACATGTATCAGTCCTCAAATCTAGAAAAAAGGCAACAGATGGAAGAAACAGAACAACAAGACTAGCGCATTATACCACAGGATTGAACAAGACAGCAGCCATAGTCACGCTCGAAAACTCTCCCAAGACAAAATAATCATTGAAGACGTCAGGCGCTGAAGGAAATAAACAATGATAATGATGATGGTTTTAGCAGTTTTGAAGGGAATAGTCATCGTCATCAAAATGAGACATCAGATGCATGGGAACTGCGTATTGGCTTGACCATGCAGTTCACTCGTCGATGTTAAAACAGAGACGTCACATACAGTTTTGAAAAAATATAGAAAAAATAAATAAAAATAAGAAAATTTGAAAAATTCAAATAAAAAGTCAAAATAGAGAAAAGACAAAATAGGTATAAGACGAAATAAGGGACACCTAGACGTCTAGCTAGCCGACGTGTCATGCATGCACAAAGTTAGTTGTAAGGTGGCGGTTGCATAACGGTTTGGAGAAGCTATAAAAGGAGGAGAGCTCTCTCATTGTTGCACATCACTTTCAAGTAGCCAAGAGGAGGTGAACATGAATGAGATGAGCGTGCAACAATAGACATAGTAGTACATGATAGATTTATGGTAGACGGCTAGGGCAAAGTGGACGGATCAGTGGATGTCTGGTTAGTAGGAGAATATGGATGCACCTGACGACTACCTATCCAAATCACTGCCTGTCCAAATGGCTACCTGTAAGACGATTGCCTGTCCAGACGGCTACCTGCTATACGGCTACACCAAACGTCTAATAGCACCTAAGCGCAACCTGATGTCTGACAAAATTGATGGATGTGGGAACTGGATGGATAGGATATAGAATAAGACTACTGGTTCAGAGGTCAGGTAAGATTCCAGTCCACAGTAAGCCAAAGCTAGAATCAGTGGTCACCAAAATATTAAAGCACCAGTAGGAGATTGAAATGAAAGGTCATAGCAAAAGTGCAGAAGGAGGACAGAGTTGGAGTAGAATATAAGCAGCATAAGTAGCAACCCACAAGAATAAGGAGATGAATCCAAGCGACAAGGCACCCGTAGCAGTGAAGGACATCACTTGGGTCTGTCCAACTGGAGAATATTGCCACCAATGGTGGGCAGATACACTAGACAGCCACCTAACAAATAAAAATTTGAAGGAGGCGGGAGTGCACTTCATCCTACAGGCTCCGCATTTTGATAAGGGAATTTTCGAAGAATACCTGCTACAAATACTGGAAACATATGATGTGGGGAAACACTGCAGTTTCATGGAAATAGACGACAGTGCACTAGTCATAGATTTTTCTCTAGGGGTTTTCCAGAGCACTTTTGGACTCCCATGGAAAGGCAAGCCGATGGTGAACGAAAGGGTGGATCCGAAGAGATCACTAGAATTAATCACGGATGTCACCACTCTGAATAGGGAAGAGGTAGAAGTTATATTAAGTATCCATGGGAGACGAGGGATCAATTAGGGACAACTCCAAAATGACAGATTGGAAGTATGCGTGAATGTAATAATGGCAAGGTTATCAGGAGAGTAGCGAAGCTTGGATTTTTCCATATGGTTGATTCCATATCTAAAATGGATAGTGTGGGGCATACAGTATTATTGGGCAACATATTTGTCAACACAGATACAAGATTTTCTAATGAGAACAACCAAGAATTTCTCTATGACCTTTCATGCCATTGGTTTGATCTTGGATGCGGTAGGAAAAGTAGAGATCCCGATCCCAAATTTTGGTGCTCCAAGGCAACTTCCACCCTTAGCACCATCTATTTGCAAGTGGATGGGGGCCCAACCAACTAAGAAAATGACACCAACAAATAAAGTAAGGGTCAAACATATTTCACATAAACCAAGTCAAGAGAAGCTGGTGGTGGCATTAGAAGAGGAGGATATGAGAGCAGCATAGGTTTGAGAAAAGGAACCACAAAAATAGAAAGAGGCTCAATCTTTGGAAGACCCTAAGTGAAATAAGAAGAAGGGGCAATTTGAAATTCCACTCCCAGATCTCTCACAGGAAGCTTTGCAGAAGATAGCTGAGAATCTCAAGACAGTACGAAATCAGGAGCATCATCAACTACCATAGGAAGAAGAATAATCTGTACCATCAACCCTTCATAATCTGGCAATTGGGACTAGTATGGATGAACAGGTTGGGTCCACTAAATATTTAGCTAAGACTAAGCATATAGTCCGTATTGGATCATCGGATATGATAGATTTATTTTTGGCAAGGTCGACCTCGCTATCAGCTACTTTGAGCACATTCTCAGTAGATGCTATATTTGATGAGGCTACTAGGGAAACAGGCACATCAGAAGCTCCATAACTTAGTAGTAACCTTGGGGTAGAGGAGGGCCTACCACTACAGGTTACATAGGTAGCAAAGCCAAGTATGGAAAAAACAGTAGGGATGGAGGAAACGATAGGGAATGCAGCAAAAGAAAACCCTGTAGATAAAGGACAAAATCCCCCAAAGGTAATAGACTTAGACAAGTTAGAGGAACAAAAAATAGGGTAAAAAGAGTCTTGTACAATAGATAGTAATAAAAATACCACATATTTGCCATGAGGAGAGAGGCAAAGGGATTGCACAGGAAGAGGACCAGACAGACACTTGGTCTCAAGAAATTCTCCTCAAAGTACCAAACTTTATGGACCCTTCGGATGAAATGGATGAACTAGCAGCAATATGTTTTGATAGATTGGGAAAAGTTATGAATAGCCTTAGCTTGCAGTTCAGCATTGCATGCATGGTGCAGTGGAAAAAGTGGCAAGGCATGGTTGAGGAGGAGCTGGAAAAATTGGTTAAGTGGGCAGCCCAAGGTTCATGGAGGAAATATATCTCGGATATTTATGCGAGGCAACCTTGGTTATTACCCACTGGCCAGGTGCAAATAATGGAGGGTAGGGAAACATTGCCAGAAAAGACACCCAGTCTTTATCAGGAACCAGAACAGGTATATGTTTGCGGCCATGGAAAAAATCCCCAACAAGGCACACAAGTGGAAGTAGTGTCGGAATTACTGTCACTTTATACACAATTAAATTCCCTCGCACATTTGTTTATTTGGTTGGACGAAGGAATAAAACATGTAAATTCAACTAAGGATACCATGGAACGAGAAGTCACAAAGGCTTTGTTAGCCAAGGACAAGCTCTTAGCGGAGGGAATGGACCGAATGCAGAGTCCAAGAAGAAATACGAAAGTTGGGACAAGCTTTTGAAGAACTGAAAGTTGATTCGAAGCAAAAGGCTCAGCAGTTAGCTGAATCAGCGGCAAAAATAGCCCAACTAAAAACTACGAAGGAAATGTTGATTAAGCAAGTAGAAGCATTTTCAATCACCAAGAGCCAGCAGGAACGGGATTGGGCTTAGGAAATGGAGAATTTGAC
Source organism: Wollemia nobilis (assembly GCA_028583015.1). Lineage (NCBI taxonomy): Eukaryota > Viridiplantae > Streptophyta > Pinopsida > Araucariales > Araucariaceae > Wollemia > Wollemia nobilis. Next base: position 10,814,479 of record JAQPPZ010016436.1, on the reverse strand, counting down.
TCAGGAAAAGGAGACCTGGCAGTAAGAAAATGCAGCACTACAAGTGGAACTACAGTTGGCAAAGCAAAAAAAGGGTACAACAATTGCACCAACTTTAGAACAGCGGTGGAAAGAGATCTTTCAAAGAAGAGAAACAAAATTGATGATCAATCTAAAGTAGATAGAAAACCAAGCTAACACTTTGAGAGTAGAGTGGACCAAATGCTTTAAATATGCAAAGAGGCTCAAAGACGAACATGACCACTACCGAGAATAACTATAGGAGTACACCCAGGATTTGCAGGCTACTAATCCACAGATTTCAACCCCCACAGATGTTGGAACCTCAGGAGCAAAACAGAGAAAGTCATTGAGGACATTTACTTCTTCGAAGGGGAGGATAGATGTAGATAGCATTTCTAGACCTTAGGACTGGCTGGCACATCCATCACCAATTTTGCAATGTATATAAGCATTTTGTTTATGCGCATGTCTTAGTTTCTAAAAAATGCAGCCAATAGAATAAAAAATGAATGTAAATGCATATGGCGCTACAATACAAAAACAATTGTCATGCTTGTAGCACTAGACGGATTGACTAGACGTCTAGTTAGCAGTTGTTAGGCATAACTAGTTGTTGATGTCTAAAGCACTTGTTAAGGAATTAATTATGGAACGGTTGGGCGGTTCTAGGAATTGGTTGGGGAAACCAACTTCCTCACCTTTTTTTCCCCCTTTCAAATATTTGTATGTATGCAATCCATGTTGTAAGAGTTATGTGTTGATTCATTCTATGTTATACAAAGGTTGTTATGGTGTTCTACATTCTACGTGTATGGTGATTGTATGGATGTTATGTGTGAGTTGCAGGTTGGAAGCTGTTGAGTGATATTTTCACACAGTTGTGAAAGTACACTCTTCTTTAAGATCTGGGTTCCAAATCCCCTCTTGCAAAGAAGTTAAATAAACAACTTCTCCAAGGTCTCCGCTATATTAGCATTTGCATATGTGTATTAGTAATCTTAAATAAAGATATTCACTTTAAATGCTTGGAACACCTTAGTGATTGCAAGTAACTGTAAACAAGGGGCAATGTTGGTTTATTTTATCATGAAACTTTAGTGATTGTTCATTGAACCAAAATAAAGCAAATGTGAGTTGGCCCTCATATGACCACGATGTAGTGCTCAAATTACCCCTCTTTCATAAAATTAGAATTTTTATGAAGAGAGGGTAATCTTAGGCTCAACAAATGGAAATTTGTGAAATGCCATAAAACATAACTCCTTCAATGAAATTGGAATTTTCATAAAGGGAATGTCATCATAGGCTCATGAATGAAACATGAAACTGAAAAAAAAAAAATGAAATTTGACCTTAAAATGGAAATTTTCCATTTTCGGATTTTTAAAATCTGTAACAAAACAACAACTTCAATGAATTTTTAAAAATATTAAACAACTCCGAAAATGAAATTTCAAAATGCGTATTGGAATTCTGAAGTATAACCTACGCATTGGTGCAATTATTTTTGGATTTTGACATTTTTTAACTGTTTATTTTAATGTCTGAAAATAAGAAAAAAAAATCTGAAATTAAAATTTTGGAAAATAGAAAATTAAAAATTTGCATCAAATTAATTGCTGGAAATGCAGCAATGCAAAGCTCCCTCAGTTTGATAGCACCCCATCCTACAAAACCGAATATGTGAGAATTTCGTACATGCAACCTAAGCCTATTTGACCTGCAAAACAAACACAATCAAAGTAAACTAGGTGCTGGCTCCTAGGGTTTATAATAATTTCCAGATTGCAGACATTCACATGAAATAACCCAAAACTATGGCATAAATTTCACATACAAATCTGAAATCTGAAATGAGAAAAAATAGAGCAGTTATAACAAAGCATGCAGAAAATTTCTCATCCTTTCTTGACAAACGAAGTCTAAATTTTTGAAAACAAAACTTGCATTAATAACACTTCCAAATTTTACATTCCAAGTTCAGCAGCGTTTGGCCATGCCAAAAATGAATTCCCCCCTTTTCTCCTCCATTTGATGGAATATTTAACCTTTGCAAATTTTCCTTTTCGTTTACATTTTGCACTTCCATTTGGATTCACCGTCCTTTCGTTTCACATTTCCTGACTTTTCTTTGGCTTCCCCAAACGTTGTTTCATCTATTCTGTTTCGTTTTTCTACCCTTTGGCCTTTTGCTTTCAAAATACCTTCGTTGTTTTGGCCTCATTTGGTTGCATGCATTTTCAGGCGTTACGCTTTCTTTTCCTCACTTGGCTACATAACCATTTTCATCAGTCCTTAAGTGCAAATTATTGTTTGGCAATGGTGACTTTTATTGAAAATAATAACACACAAAACCTCGATCTTAACAACATATTATTCCCACCTTTCGCTTCGAAACACATTCTCTAATTGGGCATTATTGCATAAGGCTTCATATGGCACATATTCTATTAAATGAACACCAACCGCGTGGTGCTATCATGTGACTTTTCAACCTTAGGGTCACTTCAATATTTGATCTAATCTCAAACATTCATTCAAATGAATAAATTTAATTTTAATTTTATAAACCTTCCTCAGCTGCGTCGGGGTCTCCATAATCTAGTTTGTTGTCGCGAATACTTTGCAATGACAATAATCTGAGCCCTCTCTGTGTTACCGGCGTACATGTTATCTGCCAAGCCTGGATATTTATCTTCCTTGGTGCTGACCGGGACCCATTCCCTTGTTGTCACGCTGATGACTTCTCTGTCATCGTTTTCCCCACTGCACATACGCTCCATGTATTTCGACATTCCACATCACATTCTGCGTCGATGGCGCAGTATTCTCCAACTGTCCAACGATGACGGTGAGCTTCACGGACTACCAGATAGTCCCATCTATATTGCCATCGCGTTATGAACCTTTCAGTTTCTGAAATTGATTTATTAAACTCATTTTATCTATTTGAATACGACCAACTCAACTTTCATTGCAAGCATGAAACTATGGTGGAGCTCTATTGTGTTTTAACCCACTTCCATTAGATCACATCTTCTTTGATATCCTCAATGAATGAAACTGCCCTCGCTGTACACTGTGTATGCTTCAAAAATTTCTCATTTAAATGTTCCCGAGGTCCCTATGAATGCATTCGCTCCTCTGCTGCTCTGCTGTACACATGGCATTATTTCTTTGAAAAAATTTGTTGCTGAATGCAGAATGTGTCACTGCCGCATTGGTTTTTTTTTTTTGTTGCCTACCTTTCATTTAATTAATGGATAACGCCCCTTCTCTGCCAAACTTCCACTTTGGTCACCACCGCAAATACCCGGTGTGCATCGCTGTAATTCCTCTGTAAACTGAATTTCGCCTGCCACAAAACTTGGTGAGATAGTCCATCATATCCATCGAGCATTCGCCGAATGTGTGTCCACCTCACAATGCTCATCATTCCTCACTATCGAAGGTCATGTCCGCCTATAATTTTGAACCCATGCAATTTTGGTGTCCACGTTGTCATCCTTGCGTCGTGTCGGGCCCACTATATGTTAGAATCACCAGCGATGTCTCCATGTCAGCCGGTAGCCGAGTCAATGAACTGGTGCACTCCGTCGAGCACCTCTACGTCGTTGACCCGTTACACGGTTCCTTCTCTATCACCGCTGGTTCATTTATTGCCTTACTACGTGGCCTTATCTTCCATGGATGCCATCAATGTTCTCTTGCTCCGATGTTGCCTTCTGACCCATCTACGTGGCAGTCGTTTCTTCACCACCAGTCCTTTAAATTTATCGGTGACATTCTATTTATCCTTAAACGCCATGTCAAATTATCTTTGGCCACTTCATAGCTGCGATGCTGCATTGGCCATCTTTGACCAATCTTGCAACCTTGTCGGTTGCTGTCTTTCCTTTTTATTTAGTCATATGGGGTCTCCTTCTACCTGCAAATACCAAATTAACATAAATAAAAAAAAAAAATCAACACCATGACCACCATTAAACTGAAGCTTAAAACATCCTCTAATTTATTTTGAAATTCAAATATATATATATATATATATATATATATATATATATATATATATATATATATTGTTTTCATTATCCGAAACGCCCATGACAGGAAACACCGACCCTCGACAATAAACTTGCTAAGAACAAAAAGAACAATGACGACAAAGTTGTCATAAAAAATGACGATAAAAGTTGTCGACAGGAAAATGACGACAATAAAATATCATCGACGAGAAAATGACGACAAAAGTCGTTAACAAGAAAATGACGACAAAAGTTGTCAACAAGAAAAAGTTGTCGACAATAAAATATCGTCGACAAGAAAATGATGACAATAAAATATCATCGACAAGAAAAAGTTGTCGACAATAAAATATTGTCGACAAGAAAAAGTTGTCGACAATAAAATATCGTCGACAAGAAAATGATGACAATAAAATATTGTCGACAAGAAAAAGTTGTCGAAAAGAAAATATTGTCAACAAGAACCGACAAAAATTGCAAAACCTACAACAAAACGAAGGATTAGACACTAAAAATGAAATGTAAACACTCGGATACCAAAACGAAAAGGTGGGTCCCCAATTTTGGGGTATGTTGTGGAATAGCCACAACAGAAGCCATTAATAATTTTGTTGCAGTTTTCCTATGCTGAAGTGTGATTGCAGGTTTACCACAGACATTGTTGAATGGGTGCTGAAACAGGGAGCAAATATGATGTTTGCATGTTTACGAATGAAGGAGATGTCTGACGTCTAGCCCTGACATCTGAATAACCACTAGACGGCTAGCCGTCAGCCCCCCCAACCTGACGTCTTTCCCAAACCTAACTTATAGGTTGCACCTACCGATGGATACCCCCCTGACATCTAGTGCTCTAACGTTTGCCCCTACAAGGTTGACATCTAGCACTCTGACGTCTACTCCTGACATCTGACCATGTACCCGACGTCTGATCCTGTTCACCTGACTTCTAGACTCCTCACATCTAGAACTTACCGATGGATGCCAGAGTTAGACTACTGAGATAGGTCTCGTACCATTGTTTTATACCTGATACCAACTATCATCACCCCATCTCAGGAATGCACTCACCCCTATCTACAGAATGTTCCAATGCACTCTACTTTGTTGGTACTATGGACAAGCATTCCCTACTGGGGTCAACTAACCTTCTTCAGATATATGGGGTTGTGTAATTGCTCTTCTCTTGCTCTTCTACCACTCACCTTTTATCCCTTGTCATATAGTCTATCCAGACCTGTGATCTATTGACTACTGGATTGCACGCTGAGTTAGATATCGCATACACTTCTTCCTCATCCCATGTTTCTAGGATCTATTTTGAAGTTGCACCACTTGATTCTAGTAGGGATGGGACAAGGATAGGTTGGTTTGCTAGCTAGGGTTCAAATCTTAAATAATATGTAGATATTTGAGTAGACATCATTTCACTTGGCATGGCTACGGATGGTTTGGATATTTCTTCGAGAGATATTTGAGTAGAGTAAGCATTTGGATTTGGGAAGTAATAAGAAGAAAACTCCTCCATATAGTTGTTTTGGATGGAAGATATCTCCTTGGTAGGGTTAGGAGGTACTTGTTATAGAGGAGTTGGTATTGGCACCAGTTAGGGATTGCGTCTTTATTCCCAATCAATGTCCCTATTGTCCTAAAACTAGGGACCTTGGATAGCGATTATAAGGAGGTATATTTCGTTGGTAGCTTTGTTAGAAGATAGGTCTTGGGTTGTTCTAATATTGGAACCTTTGGAAAAAAAATTTCCTCCTTATGAACAACATTTCATTTGTGACTATCTTGAGCAAACTTTTCATTGCTTCAAACTCTGAGTTATTTGAAGCAAAGGGTGTTAGAACAGAAAAAAGAGTAGGGACTACAGATATGACTAATGCTTGTTGAAAGATTATGGTTGAATAACTTAATGAGGTTGATATGGATATTGAACACTAGGAAATAAAAGCATCGGGGGCCTAGGGGCTAGCCTTCCAATCTGGATCAAGTCATTTTCATCTTGGATGACTATCTTATAGGTGTCTAGTAGAGAATTCCCTCCCTTGGCCTTGATCATTAAGGAGATTCTAAAATCTAAATTCTTCAAATAATTTATAAATGCTATAAATGGAAAGGAACACATCTCGTTAGGTATTTTGTGTCATTCCTTATGAAATTAAATGTTGAAATTATTCATAGCCTCCATTGGTGTTCTTTTTATGGTTGATAATTGCTCCAAGAGGGACACTCCATCTACCTTCTCTCTAAATATTTTAACAAACAAGGCAACAAGCTAGTCAAAGTCAGCAGTTGAGTGTGATTGAAGTGAGATGTACCTCTCATGAGCCTTACCTCTAAGTGACGCAACCAACAATATCATAGTCTCACATTTTCTCTATGACATTATGAAGTGCATATAAGCTAACCATGCAGGTGCTCAATCGAATTTGTCATATCTTCTCCGATATAGTACAGGAGATATTTTAGTGTAGACATCGGAATAACATATCATATTACAAGAAGAGTAGGTCATAATCGAGCTTTTTCATTCAAGCAAGGAATATTTTAGATGGTTGAGTAGCCATGACCTAGCCTCTACCTCTTCTTTTTTGAATGGTTTTAAGTGGAGGTTCCAACATGTGTGGATTGGTGGCTACAAAGGACCTAGTGGCAGGTCTTGCATTCATAAAATTTTGGATCCTTTGCTTTGAGTAGAGTTACTAGGTGAATACTATACTTGCTCTCTAAGTAGATATATTGATATCTTTATCAAAATATCAATTTGGTATTTTTCTAAGAATCTAATTTTAAATATTCATCCTTGAGTAGAGTCGCTAGGTGAGATTTTCATATGCTTCAATCAAGTAGATAGACAATGACCTTCACCAAGGTCTTAGCCTAATATAGTTCTTCTTGATAGTGGGACCATTTAACATAAATCAATTGAGTCCCACTAGGCATGCCAATAAACTATTGTCCTCTTTGATTGTCATGGTCACCAAATACAGTAACCATATGACTAGACAATCATGCCTTGCACAGAGCAACACAACAAGGCATCTCCAAGAGCATGGAAAGTGGCTCAATCAAACTACCTCTAGTATTTTTTACAAGGTTAACTACTTTTAATATGTGATCTCAAAACTCTCTATTCTAACCTAACCTACCTAGATTTTGATGCATAGAGAAAAAGAGAAATAAGAACCATAGGAAATAGAGGAAAAAGAAAAATCCTAACCTAACTAGGGGAGATGCACCAAGTTCATAAGATTCTTCTACATAACAATGGGATAAATGAGCATGTGTGTCTAATGTGCCAAAAATCAAAATGATTACTCTCTCTTCTTGACAAGCATAGTTAAGCATGGATTGCAAATACAAGAAATGTGATAGAAATTAGATAGTCTTCGCCTCTTGTGTCATGACCCACCTTGGAAGGACTCTTTAATGAGAAAAATATATGTATTGATAAAACATGATTTAGTACTTAGTTTTGACGCATTTGAATGATAATATGCATTTATTATTGTGATTATATGATATGTGGATATGATATTGTTGATGTTGTGCTTGGATGTAGAACTAGGTGCTCTTATGGGTGGGCGAGGAAGTCAACCACCGAGAACGAGCTCCCAAAAGGAAAATGATGTGACAAATGGCTCTACGGTAAGATGTACCCAGGGTAACAAGTGGTTACCACATATAGTTTGCATTCATATAGTTTTATTTCAAGGCAATCATCATCACCTATAAATTCTTCCATTGTAGAAGTTGATAGCCTTGAAGTTATCATAAACTCTTTTATGTACTAGATAGGAGCAGTAAGTAATGGTGGTGTATTACTCCATATTGTTTTGGTTTGTGTGTTTACCTTCCCTCACTTGTGGTTGTTTGCTTCGTGTGATGAAAATGCCATTAATGGAAATCAACTAAAAATATTTCATGATTTCTAATGATATATTAATAAGATATAATTATTACTAATTAAGGTATATTCCCTTGAACATTAGATTTTAATGTTGTATTAATATTAATAAGGTGGACTTATTAATATTTACAAAATTAATTAGTATTTTTAATATTGAGTTGCATATTAATAAGGTGGATTTATTAATATTAATAATTATATTTTATAATTAATATTTTCTAATGTGGAATTATATATATATAAGGTGGACTTATTAATATTTACATATATACTTTATAAACATTAGAAATTCGAAAGCATTAAATTCATGACAATAATGAAAAGACTTTGCATTGATTAAAACTAAAAGAGATATAAATTATTTTATTTCTTTTATAAAGTTAAAAGAAATTTATTTTATGGTTTTACGAACCTTTTTACCTTGCAAAGGAAGTGCATTTAATTAATATATTAAGGTTTAATGTTATTTGAAAAATGTAACAAGTAAGAAGATGTTGCAAAAACAATTTAGGGTTTCATCTTCTTCCTCTTTTTTAAAAACAGAGATGGAAAGGAAGAAAAAAAAAGGGGCAGAAGGCAAAAGATGAAGGAATGCATTGTTTAGTTTTGGCAGAGGATTATGCTCTCCCCTTTCAAGTTTTATTTGATTAGAAAGATTCTAATAGTTCCAAGCTAAATAATAATCCTATGCTTTATCTTCCCTTTGCTTCAAACTCTGAGTTATTTGAACCAAAGGGTGTTAGAACAGAAAAAAGAGTAGGGACTACAGATATGACTAATGCTTGTTGAAATGTTATGGTTGAATAACTTGAGGAGGTTGATATGGATATTGAACACTAGGAAATAAAGGCATCGGGGGCCTAGGGGCTAGCCTTCCAATCTGGATCAAGTAATTTTCATCCTAGATGACTATCTTATAGGTGTCTAGTAGAGAATTCCCTCCTTTGGCCTTGATCATTAAGGAGATTCTAAAATCTAAATTCTTCGAATAATTTATAAATGTTATAAATGGAAAGTAACACATCTCATTAGGTATTTTGTGTCATTCCTTATGAAATCAAATGTTGAAATTATCCATAGCCTCCATTGGTGTTATTTTTATGGTTGATAATTGCTCCAAGAGGGACACTTCATCTACCTTCTCTCTAAATATTTTAACAAACAAGGCAACAAGCTAGTCAAAGTCAGCAGTCGAGTGTGATTGAAGTGAGATGTACCTCTCATGAGCCTTACCTCTAAGTGACGCAACCAACAATATCATAGTCTCACATTTTCTCTATGACATTATGAAGTGCATACAAGCTAACCATGCAGATTCTCAATCGAAGTTGTCATATCTTCTTCGATATAGTACAGGAGATATTTTAGTGTAGACATTGGAATAACATATCATTTACAATCAAAGTAGGTCATAATAAAGCTTTGTCATTCCAAGCAAGGAATCTTTTGGATGGTTGAGTAGCCATGACCTAGCCTCTACCTCTTCTTTTTTGAATGGTTTTAAGTGGAGGTTCCAACATGTGTGGATTGGTGGCTACAAAGGACCTGGTGGCAGGTCTTGCATTCATAAAATTTTGGATCCTTTGCTTTGAGTAGAGTCACTAGGTGAAGACTACACTTGATCTCTAAGTAGATATATTGATATCTTTATCAAAATATCAATTTGGTATTTTTCTAAGCATCTAATTTTAAATATTCATCCTTGAGTAGAGTCGCTAGGTGAGATTTTCATATGCTTCAATCAAGTAGATAGACAGGGACCTTCACCAAAGTCTTAGCCTAATATAGTTCTCTTGATAGTGGGACCAATTAAACTAAATCAATTGAGTCCCACTAGGCATGCCAATAAACTATTGTCCTCTTTGATTGTCGTGGTCACCAAATGCAGGAACCAGATGACTAGACAATCATGCCTTGCACAGAGCAACACAACAAGGCATCTCCAAGAGCATGGAAAGTGGCTCAATCAAACTACCTCTAGTATTTTTTACAAGGTTAACTACTTTTAAGATGTGATCTCAAATCTCTCTATTCTAACCTAACATACCTAGATTTTGATGCATAGAGAAAAAGAGAAATAAGAACCATAGGAAATAGAGGAAAAAGAAAAATCCTAAGCTAACTACGGGAGATGCACCAAGTTCATAAGATTCTTCTACATAACAGTGGGATAAATGAGCATGTGTGTCTAATGTGCCAAAATTCAAAATGAGTACTCTCTCTTCTTGACAAGCATAGTTAAGCATGGATTGCAAATACAAGAAATGTGATAGAAATTAGATAGTCTTCGCCTCTTGTGTCATGACCCACCTTGGAAGGACTCTTTAATGATAAAAATCTGTGTTGATAAAACATGATTTAGTACTTAGTTTTGATGCATTTGAATGATAATATACATTTATTATTGTGATTATATGATATGTGGATATGATATTGTTGATGTTGTGCTTGGATGTAGAACTAGGTGCTCATATGGGTGGGCGAGGAAGGCGACCACCGAGAACGAGATACCAGAAGGAAAATGATGTGACAAATGGCTCCACGGTAAGATGTACCCAGGGTAACAACTGGTTACCACATTTAGTTTACATTCATATATTTTTATTTGAAGGCAATCATCATCACCTATAAATTTGTCCATTGTAGAAGTTGATAGCCTTGAAGTTATCATAAACTCTTTTATGTACTAGATAGGAGCAGTAAGGAATGGTGGTGTATTACTCCATCTTGTTTTGGTTTGTGTATTTACCTTCCCTGCACTTGTGGTTGTTTGCTTCGTGTGATGAAAATGCCATTAATGGAAATCAACTAGAAAATATTTCATGATTTCTAATGATATATTAATAAGATGGACTTATTAATAATTAAGGTATATTCCCTTGAACATTAGATTTTAATGTTGTATTAATATTAATAAGGTAGACTTCTTAATATTTACAAAATTAACTAATATTTTTAATATTGAGTTGCATAGTAATAAGGTGGATTTATTAATATTGATAATTATATTTTATAATTAATATTTTCTAATGTGGAATTATATATATATATATATAAGGTGGACTTATTAATATTTACATATATACTTTATAAACATTAGAAAATCAAAAGCATTAAAGTCATGACAATTATGAAAAGACTTTGCATTGATTAAAACTAAAAGAGATAAATGATTTTATTTCTTTTATAAAGTTAAAAGAAATTTAGTTTGGGTTTTACGAACCTTTTTACCTTGCAAAGGAAGCGCATTTAATTAATAGATTAAGGTTTGATGTTATTTGAAAAATGTAACAAGCAAGAAGATGTTGCAAAAACGATTTAGGGTTTTATCTTCTTCCTCTTTTTTAAAAAGAGAGATGGAAAGGAAGGAAAAAAAAGGTGCAAAATGCAAAAGATGAAGGAATGCATTGTTTAGCTTTGGCAGAGGATTATGCTCTTCCCTTTCAAGTTTTATTTGATTAGAAAGCTTCTAATAGTTCCAAGCTAAATAATAATCCTATGCTTTCTCTTCCCTTTGCTTCAAACTCTGAGTTATTTGAACCAAAGGGTGTTAAAATAGAAAAAAGAGTAGGGACTACAGATATGACTAATGTTTGTTGAAAGGTTATGGTTGAATAACTTGATGAGGTTGATATGGATATTGAACACTAGGAAATAAATGCATCAGGGGCCTAGGGGCTAGCCTTCTAATCTGGATCAAGTCATTTTCATCTTGGATGACTATCTTATAGGTGTCTAGTAAAGAATTCCCTCCCTTTGCCTTGATCATTAAGGAGATTCTAAAATCTAAATTATTCAAATAATTTATAAATGCTATAAATGGAAAGGAACACATCTCATTAGATATTTTGTGTCAAATGTTGAAATTATCCATAGCCTCCATTGGTGTTCTTTTTATGGTTGATAATTGCTCTAAGAGGCACACTCCATCTACCTTGTCTCTAAATATTTTAACAAATAAGGCAACAAGCTAGTCAAAGTCAGCAGTTGAGTGTGATTGAAATGAGATGTACCTCTCATGAGCCTTACCTCTAAGTGACACAACCAACAATATCATAGTCTCACATTTTCTCTATGACATTATAAAGTGCATATAAGCTAACCATGCAGGTGCTCAATCGAAGTTGTCATATCTTCTCCGATATAGTACAGGAGATATTTTAGTGTAGACATTGGAATAACATATCATATTACAAGCAGAGTAGGTCATAATCGAGCTTTGTCAATCCAAGAAAGGAATCTTTTGGATGGTTGAGTAGCCATGACCTAGCCTCTACCTCTTCTTTTTTGAATGGTTTTAAGTGGAGGTTCCAAAATGTGTGGATTGGTGGCTACAAAGGACCTGGTGGCAGGTCTTGCATTCATAAAATTTTGGATCCTTTGCTTTGAGTAGAGTCACTAGGTGAATAATCCACTTGATCTCTAAGTAGATATATTGATATCTTTATCAAAATATCAATTTGGTATTTTTCTAAGCATCTAATTTTAAATATTCATCCTTGAGTATAGTCGCTAGGTGAGATTTTCATATGCTTCAATCAAGTAGATAGACAGGGACCTTCACCAAAGTCTTAGCCTAATATAGTTCTCTTGATAGTGGGACCAATTAAACTAAATCAATTGAGTCCCACTAGGCATGCCAATAAACTATTGTCCTCTTTGATTGTCGTGGTCACCAAATGCAGGAACCAGATGACTAGACAATCATGCCTTGCACAGAGCAACACAACAAGGCATCTCCAAGAGCATGGAAAGTGGCTCAATCAAACTACCTCTAGTATTTTTTACAAGGTTAACTACTTTTAATATGTGATCTCAAAACTCTCTATTCTAACCTAACCTACCTTGATTTTGATGCATAGAGAAAAATAGAAAGAAGAACCATAGGAAATAGAGGAAAAAGAAAAATCCTAAGCTAACTAGAGGAGATGCACCAAGTTCATAAGATTATTCTACATAACAGTGGGATAAATGAGCATGTGTGTCTAATGTGCCAAAACTCAAAATGAGTACTCTCTCTTCTTGACAAGCATAGTTAAGCATGGATTGCAAATACAAAAAAAGTGATAGAAATTAGATAGTCTTCGCCTCTTGTGTCATGACCCACCTTGGAAAGACTCTTTAATGAGAAAAATCTATGTATTGATAAAACATGATTTAGTACTTAGTTTTGATGCATTTGCATGATAGTATGCACTTATTATTGTGATTATATGATATGTGGCTATGATACTGTTGATGTTGTGCTTGGATGTAGAACTAGGTGCTCTTATGGATGGACGAGGAAGTCGACCACCGAGAATAAGCTACCAGATGGAAAATGATGTGACAAATGGCTCCACGGTAAGATGCACCCAGGGTAACAAGTGGTTACCACATATAGTTTGCATTCATATAGTTTTATTTGAAGGTAATCATCATCACCTAAAAATTTGTCCATTGTAGAAGTTGATAACCTTGAAGTTATCATAAAATTTTTTATGTACTAGATAGGAGCAGTAAGGAATGGTGGTGTATTACTCCATCTTGTTTTGGTTTGTGTGTTTACCTTCCCTGCACTTGTGGTTGTTTGCTTCATGTGATGAAAATGCCATTAATGGAAATCAATTAAAAGTATTTCATGATTTCTAATGATATATTAATAAGATGGACTTATTAATAATTAAGGTATATTTCCTTGAACATTAGATTTTAATGTTGTATTAATATTAATAAGGTGGACTTATTAATATTTACAAAATTAATTAATATTTTTAATGTTGAGTTGCATATTAATAAGGTGGATTTATTAATATTAAATAATCATATTTTATAATTAATATTTTCTAATGTGGAATATATATATATATATATATATAAAGGTGGACTCATTAATATTTACATATATACTTTATAAACATTAGAAATTCGAAAGCATTAAAGTCATGACAATAATGAAAAGACTTTGTATTGATTAAAACTAATAGAGATATAAATGATTTTATTTATTTTATAAAGTTAAAAGAAATTTAATTTGGGTTTTACGAACCTTTTTTTCTTGCAAAGGAAGTGCATTTAATTAATAGATTAAGGTTTGATGTTATTTGAAAAATGTAACAAGCAAGAAGATGTTGCAAAAACGATTTAAGGTTTCATCTTCTTCCTCTTTTTTAAAAAGAGAGATGGAAAGGAGGAAAAAAAGGTGCAAAAGGCAAAAGAGGAAGGAATGCATTGTTGAGCTTTGGCAGAGGATTATGCTCTCCCCTTTCAAGTTTTATTTGATTAGAAAGCTTCTAATAGTTCCAAGGTAAATAATAATCCTATGCTTTCTCTTCCATTTGCTTCAAACTCTGAGTTATTTGAAGCAAAGGGTGTTAGAACAGAAAAAAGAGTAGGGACTACAGATATGACTAATGCTTGTTGAAAGGTTATGGTTGAATAACTTGAGTAGGTTGATATAGATATTGAACACTAGGAAATAATGGCATCGGGGACCTAGGGGCTAGCCTTCCAATCTGGATCAAGTCATTTTCATCCTGGATGACTATCTTATAGGTGTCTAGTAGAGAATTCCCTCCCTTGGCCTTGATCATTAAGGAGATTCTAAAATTTAAATTCTTCAAATAATTTATAAATGCTATAAATGGAAAGGAACACATCTCATTAGGTATTTTGTGTCATTCCTTATGAAATCAAATGTTGAAATTAGCCATAGCCTCCATTGGTGTTCTTTTTATGGTTGATAATTGCTCCAAGAGGGACACTCCATCTACCTTCTCTCTAAATATTTTAACAAACAAGGCAACAAGCTAGTCAAAGTCAGCAATTGAGTGTGATTGAAGTTAGATGTACCTCTCATGAGCCTTATCTCTAAGTGACGCAACCAACAATATCATAGTCTCACATTTTCTCTATGACATTATGAAGTGCATATAAGCTAACCATGCAGGTGCTCAATCAAAGTTGTCATATCTTCTCCGATATAGTACAGGAGATATTTTAGTGTAGACATTGGAATAACATATCATATTATAAGCAGAGTAGGTCATAATCGAGCTTTGTCATTCCAAGCAAGGAATATTTTGGATGGTTGAGTAGCCATGACCTAGCCTCCACCTCTTATTTTTTGAATGGTTTTAAGTGGAGGTTCCAACATGTGTGGATTGGTGGCTACAAAGGACCCGGTGGCAGGTCTTGCATTCATAAAATTTTGGATGCTTTGCTTTGAGTAGAGTCACTAGGTGAATACTACACTTGCTCTCTAAGTAGATAGATTGATATCTTTATCAAAATATCAATTTGGTATTTTTCTAAGCATCTACTTTTAAATATTCATCCTTGAGTAGAGTCGCTAGGTGAGATTTTCATATGCTTCAATCAAGTAGATAGACAATGACCTTCACCAAGGTCTTAGCCTAATATAGTTATTCTTGATAGTGGGACCATTTAACATAAATCAATTGAGTCCCACTAGGCATGCCAATAAATTATTGTCCTCTCTGATTGTCATGGTCACCAAATGCAAGAACCAGATGACTAGACAATCATGCCTTGCACGGAGCAACACAACAAGGCATCTCCAAGAGCATGGAAAGTGGCTCAATCAAACTACCTCTAGTATTTTTTACAAGGTTAACTACTTTTAAGATGTGATCTCAAAACTCTCTGTTCTAACCTAACCTACCTAGATTTTGATGCATAGAGAAAAAAGAGAAAGAAGAACCATAGGAAATAGAGGAAAAAGAAAAATCCTAAGCTAACTACGGGAGATGCACCAAGTTCATAAGATTCTTCTACATAACAATGGGATAAATGAGCATGTGTGTCTAATGTGCCAAAACTCAAAATGATTACTCTCTCTTCTTGACAAGCATAGTTAAGCATTGATTGCAAATACAATAAATGTGATAGAAATTAGATAGGCTTTGCCTCTTATGTCATGACCCACCTTGGAAGGACTCTTTAATGAGAAAAATCTATGTATTGATAAAACATGATTTAGTACTTAGTTTTGATGCATTTGAATGATAATATGCATTTATTATTGTGATTATATGATATGTGGATATGATACTATTGATGTTGTATTTGGATGTAGAACTAGGTGCTCTTATGGGTGGGCGAGGAAGTCGACCACCGAGAACGAGCTACCAGAAGGAAAATGATGTGACAAATGGCTCCACGGTAAGATGTACCCAGGGTAACAAGTGGTTACCACATATAGTTTGCATTCATATAGTTTTATTTGAATGTAATCATCATCACCTATAAATTCATCCATTGTAGAATTTAATAGCCTTGAAGTTATCATAAGCTCTTTTATGTACTAGATAGGAGCATTAAGGAATGGTGGTGTATTACTCCATCTTGTTTTGGTTTGTGTGTTTACCTTCCCTACACTTGTGGTTGTTTGCTTCGTGTGATGAAAATGCCATTAATGGAAATCAACTAAAAATATTTCATGATTTCTAATGATATATTAATAAGATGGACTTATTAATAATTAAGGTATATTCCCTTGAACATTAGATTTTAATGTTGTATTAATATTAAGAAGGTAGACTTATTAATATTTACACAATTAACTAATATTTTTAATATTGAGTTGCATAGTAATAAGGTGGATTTATTAATATTGATAATCATATTTTATAATTAATATTTTCTAATGTGGAATTATATATATATATATATATATATATATATATATATATATATATATATATATATATATATATATATATAAAGGTGGACTTATTAATATTTACATATATACTTTATAAACATTAGAAAATCAAAAGCATTAAAGATAATGACAATTATGAAAAGACTTTGCATTGATTAAAATTAAAAGAGATATAAATGAGTTTATTTCTTTTATAAAGTTAAAAGAAATTTAATTTGGGTTTTACGAACCCTTTTACCTTGCAAAGGAAGTGCATTTAATTAATAGATTAGGGTTTGATGTTATTTGAAAAATGTAACAAGCAAGAAGATGTTGCAAAAATGGTTTAGGGTTTCATCTTCTTCCTCTCTTTTAAAAAGAGAGATGGAAAGGAAGGAAAAAAAAGGTGCAAAAGGCAAAATATGAAGGAATACATTGTTTAGCTTTGGCAGAGGATTATGCTCTCCCCTTTCAAGTTTTATTTGATTAGAAAGCTTCCAATAGTTCCAAGCTAAATAATAATCCTATGCTTTCTTTGAGAACGTTGATGTTGCCTTGCATTCATTGAAATTATAGGGTTTCTATTTGTGCTTAGTTTTCTTGATTAAAGAATATAGAAAACTAAGGAAAAATAAAATATAAATAGTGGAGTATTTATATTTTGAAATTATTAGAATATCGGAAAATATAGGGTGTCCATTTATGCTTAATTTCTTTGAAAAATATAGAAAACTAAGGAAAGATAAAATATAAATATTGGAGTATTTATATTATGAAGTTATTAGGATATCGAAAATTATAGGGTTTCCACTTGTGCTTAGTTTTCTTATTAAAGAATATAGAAAATTAAGGAAAGATAAAATATAAATAGTGGAATATCTATATTTTGAAATTATTAGAATACCATAAACTATAAGGTTTCCATTTGTGATTAGTTTTCTTGACTAAAGAATATAGTAAACTAAGAAAAGATAAAATATAAATAGTGGAGTATTGATATTATGAAGTTATTAGAATATCTAAAATTATAGGGTTTCCATTTGTGCTTAGTTTTCTTGATTAAAGAATATAGAAAACTAAGGAAAGATAAAATATAAATAGTGGAGTATTTATTTGAAATTATTAGAATATCGAAAATTATGAAGTTTTCACTTGTGCCTAGTTTTCTTGATTAAAGAATATAGAAAACTAAGGAAAGATAAAATATAAATAGTGGAGTATTTATATTGTGGAAATATATTGTCTGTTTGTAGAAATAAATTGTGGAAATTTATTGTTTGCTTTGTGAAGATATATTGTGGAAATATATTGGTTGTTTTGTGGAAATATATTGTTGGTTTTGTGAAAGTTTTGAAAACATGAAGTAGGAATTGCATCTTAATATAGGTACTTTCTAAATTATTTAATGAACATTGATTTCGTTAGTGAAGAAACATTATGGGGTGTTTATTGTGTTGTTTTAAAGAAAACAATTGAATATTAAATGGATGTGGAATCCATTTAATCAAGGAAATTATGGGGTTTCCTTGTTATGCTTTGAAAAGAAAAGAAGGAATTTTATTTTTGGTTATTTATTATGGAAATTATGAATTGGTATTTGGACGTGGAGTCCAATGGTTAAAAATGAAACTTATGGGGGTTTCTTTAAAATGCAAATAGAAGTGTAATATGGAAGTACTTTGTTTGCATTGAATGAAATGTTTTTGCCTGAGGAAAATTATGGGGTTTTCCTCCTTGCTTTCAAATGAATGAAAGAAGAGAATATGTATATTGTTTATAATTGCATTGAAAGAAACATGCATTTAGGTTTGCATTCTCATTATAAAGGAGTTTTCATGATCCCTTACATAACCACTCCTCGAAGTAAACCAAGGAGAGCTCGATCGAGGAGAGTTCCACTATGGCTTATTAAGAAGCTTTTTCTTTATGAACATTTGTAAAGAAATAAAAGAATTTTTAGACAAATGAATTATTAAATAGTTTTGTATACTAATTGAGATGGATGTTGTAAATTTGAGATACAACCAAATATGAAATGAGAATCTATTTTCCTAAGTAGAATAGATGAATTTTAAGGATTAATAAAAGGAAATTGATATAGTGCTTTCATTGATTTAAGCTTTAGCATTAAAATGCTCCTCTCATTATGAAATTTATATTTTAAAAGTTAATGTACATATTTTGAATAAGTAGATGTTATACTTTATTTTATGCATATAAATTGACAGAATGCTAAATGTTATAATGAGAGAGAATAAGAGATAGAAAGAGGAATGAAAGGTTTCATGTTTTGCGTTGGGTTTAGGATTTGTATCTTTGGGGGATATTCTTAGTTAGCCAAACCTAGAAGAACCTAAAGGATAGATCCGAACCTGAGGTTCTTCCAGTGTAGAAATACCTGAGGGTTTTACAATGGGCACTTTCAATAAAGATATTTGAAGTGGACCCAAAGGCAAGGAGTCTTTGGGAAAGATTCAAGTGGTGTAGCTTGAATCCTCTTTTCCAATCATGGAGGTTTGGATCCCATTAGCAAATTAGATTTGGTGATGGTACCCCAAATGACTATTGGGTGTCCATGTGAGGGATATCACACGGAGTGATAATCACCTCAATTAAACCATCGCGGAGATGGGATAATTGAGCACTATAGTTTTATACATGGTGTAATGTGTAAACTAAGAGGCTTTACGCCTAAGTACTAGTATAGATGGACTTATACTAGTAAAGAAATTATCATCATTTTTCTCAAAGGATTGAGATAGGGTTAATCTCTATGCTTTGGTCAAGTTATCCTATATTTACGGAGAGTGTTAGGAAATGGGGTGACCATGTGAAGGCATCCTTTAAGTCGCGGAGGTGTACAAGGTAAACCCCAAGGATTTTACGGGAGATTGGCCACTCTTGTCCACTCGAGGGATGTTTGTAGCATCTTGAACTCGAAATGTGGTGAAGCCTCTATAAGTCCTGAGTTGGAAACATCTTGGATAACCTTGTCAATATTTCTCCTCTCAAAAAAAATTCTCTCTCAGGTTGGTTAGATTTGGGTTGTTACATCTTGTACATGCACATAAACATACATACAAGAATTTGAATAAAAAAATCCCAATAGTCATGGCTTCTAGTATATATATAAGGGCTTGAAAGCTTGCTAGAAGTGAGGGCTTGAAAGCTTGTCCATAGAACCTCTCAAGGTTCAAGTCTAGATTGTTATACAAAATAAAATGAAGGGAGAGTTACAAATAACAACTAACTAATTATTTACAATGCCTAAATTACTACTATTTATAGAAAAAAATGGGAATATTTTCCCTCCAAATATTTGTGTAGGAATATGGACCATATCCTCCTTATTGTTCCCCTGATCCAACCTATATTACTTCATTTTAGTCCTTCAAGGTCTCTAGATTAAGAATCATTAATTTTAAGCTCAACTTTTGTTGACAATTTTAAATACTGGCCTATGGATCCTAGAAAACTAAGCATAACCACCTTTTGCAATCAATGTTGTCATAATTGGGGTTGCTTTTGTTGTGGTTGCTATATTCTTGCATTCAATAGGCCAACCACTTTTCCTATATTTTTGAGACCAAGTGATGCCAGTAGGGGATCCTAAACTTCCTTCATTAATGGCTCATTATTTCAGCTCATCTTACCTTTTGGGAGCTTGTGCACTAGCACTGATGTCTTTCAACTTGATATTGCTCCTACCTATCACTTCACCATATCTAAAAAATCTTTCTTGTTGGTTGCTTCTTGCATTATGCCTTGCTTATTGGAGTCTTATTTTCTTTCTTTAGCTTCCTTCTATCTTTCAAGGCAACACAAGCTATTAATTTTCAATCAAATGGTTATCATAACTTTTCATTGTCTTCTTGCATTGGAATTTTATAAACTTCCAAGGTTGGGCTAGACTTTTGTAAGAAAGTTTTCAAAAGTTGTTTTCCTTTCCTTCTTGGAAAACCTTAGGATGTTCAGTCTTTAGGAACTCATGGTCCAATTCTAGAAATATTTCTTCTTTTTTCTTCCTCAAAACTTCTCCAACTTTCAATCTTTAGAAGTTTTACTCTCCTTGTTCCCATCAAAACTCCTTCAAATTACCACTAGCAAATGATTTGTATTTCTTTCTTCTAGAGTTTTAAAACGTCTTCGAAAAATTGTTTTTGTTGTTTGGATTAGTGTTGATATTGTCTGACCATATTCATTAACGCAATGCTATTTCATGGACTCCTTATTATACCTTTTTCTAGTCATCGTTGGTGTTGTCTGGTCATAATGCTCTTTCATGGGTTCCTTGTTATGCTTTGTTTTGGTCATTAGTTATGTCTACAGTCTGGACTATATTTCTGGTGAAATCATTTTACTTCTTATTCATTAAAATATTATCCTCATCAAAGGACCTTTCTTTGTGGTTTCATTCTTCTAAGATATGACTGTTGCATCGCTTGATTGTGTGTTGATCGAGTAACCTTTGGGTGATGGTTGGGTAACTTGTGGATGATCGTTTGGGCTTTGCACCTGAGTTAACAGTTGATTTAAATCTCCTTGAACATTCTGGATGTAATTGTTGATTTCCTTCCCTCTGCTTCCACTTGGCCTTTGGAGATTTTATCTTCCATTACAAGTGCTTCGAATAGGTGTTTTACTTCTATTCTTTAGTCTCGTTGAATGCAGAAGTCTTTGGTTAAATACAATATTTTCTTTTTCAAATGCAATCAAATTTCTTTTGACATAATCATATCTCCTTAAAATGCAGATTTTTCTTCAAATGATGAGTGTCTTCTTTGAGATGTTATCTTCTTTCCCTTTTTTCTCTATCTCCTTATCATTTCTTGCCCTAGAGATTTTATATCTTCTTTGCTTTAAATCCTTGTGTGTTTCATGGAGCTCTTGTGAGCGTTGTGACCATTTTAAACACAAGATATTCCTTTTGGTGAAGATCCTTCTTATCTATAATAATATTACTTTGGCAATATGTTCCCTAGTTCCAAATATAGATTCTTTGATGTTTCTAACTAAATTTCACAAGTGACGTCTTATTTTCATGTGTTTTCTCGTTCTTGCAAGATTTAGAGTGCTTCTCTAAGAGTATTCTCTAATTCTTCTCTCCTGCAAATGTTCTAAAACTTTTCTTCTATCCCTTTTAGAGAGATTTTATTTCTCCTTTTTGGTTTGTATTTTTACAAAGTTCATTGATGTTGTTGCTTCGTGGTGATTCACAAAGGCTTGGGCCTTTAAACTTATATGAACCAGATCTCTTTATGTTCCTTTGGAATGGAGTAATTCTTTCTTTTGGGATTTGCTTCAATCCTTTGAAGGGGAGCGATTCTTTTTGTAATTCTTTAAGAATGGCTTCTTTTCTTGTCTCAATTGGCTTGGTTGTTTACTTGCAAGCTTTTGCCTTTGGCGAGGGTTTTCCACCCTAAAATATTTTAATTCTACTATGGAATTTTGCTTCACGATGACGATTTTATACAAGATAATTTTACCCTTGAAACCTCTTTTCTCAAACTTGGAAAAAAAAATCTCAAACAAAGTGCACCTTTAGTTTTCTCTGTGATGAACGTAGAGGAGGATTAGAAGGAGAATTATTTCTTCTTTCTACCTTTACTTATACCACATATTAGTTTTTACTGTTTTGAATGAATTTATTTATTTATTTTAAGCAAAAAACCCCTTGTGGGACCACCTTGGTTTGAGAGACCGCAAACAGGGGGTTCTACACCGTCAAAGTCACCCGAGAGTAGCACCCGACCCTGCTCGCACCAACATTATCAATTGGATTTTGGATACCCAATTCAGTTTTTTGATAGGGTGGAGATTTAAACCTGGGACCTCCCTTGGAGGATTGCCCTCTCCTCTCCAACTCACCTACAACACCTGGGTGTTTTGAATGAATTTATTATGAAAGTGAAAGGGTGTTTAAATACAATGGTTGCCCAAATATGGCATGCCAAACTGCAACTACCCTTGTCCCCTAGTGAACCTTACAAACCATGTGTTGAGTGGTTAAGTTATATTCACATTATACATGATGTAATATCTCCTAACAATATTTACCTTTAAAAACTCTTAGGTGGAAAATTTGCTATAAATAAGAGTTATGGACCCTATTGTAAGGATCTTTTGTCCATTTGAGAAAGTGAAAGCTACACTTTGTGATACTTCATTTAAACTTATCAACTGATTTTGTTGATGATAGAAAAATTGTGTATGAAATTTGTTTATTGATTGTCACTCACCTTTTGATTCATAGATGCATAGTGATTATGGTACTACTATTTACATTTTTGTTAGTCCTTTCTCCTATTGTTCTAAATTCCTTACATGTTGAGCACACTAATGTTATTTAATTCCCTCTATATTACTTAGCGAAGACTTCCAAAAAGTAAATGGTGTAGGATATTAGATGACAAGACTAGTATGCATATGCTAGGAGATTTTTGTGGAAGAAATCACCTAAGTGATAAGCTAATTGATGAATATTTATTGCTAACATGACTTTTGAATATGATTTATTTATAGTAATATGATGTTTAGAGTTAATTTGGTGAGAGAACTAACAGACTATAGGTGCTTAAGTTGATTGGGAAAGAAATGATATGAAAATAACATAAATGGCTAATCAAAACTAGAAATGCTCAATTCTAGAGTTCACTTTTAAAATATTCTACGAGTACCTACATTAGTATTTATGTTGAAAATACAATATTTTTTTATACATTACTGACATAACAAAGGAACACTTTGTTAAAAATAGGCCCTCAAGCTAATAAAGCAATAATTAGTGGAATTGGAGGAATGGGGACCATCCTAAAGGTAATCTAGTTAGCTTAAGGGATGTGTAAGTGGTGAATTGGTAATGATTCATATTCTAGTAGATGGCTTGGGCAAAGGTAGGGAGAGCTAGAGTGTTATCTAAGCTTATGAACCTCAAGGCATGCCTACAACATACCCTAAGATCCATCAACTCAGAAAGGAAAGAAATTATATGTACCTTAGATTTTTTATTGGTGTTTTCCTTTGTATACATTTTGCCCCCACAAGGTGCTTGTTTTGCCACGAAATGAATCAAAGAAAAAGTGCCTTGATAAACAAATAATATAATTTATAAAATATCAAACAATGCACAATCAAATACTAATAAGGGGAGAACAAATTCTACACACCATGCAAAGATAGATGATTGTCAAGAAAAAGTAAGGAATTTTTTAGGAAGTCTTTTGAACAGGATAGAAAAGCATGCATGCCGATGCAAATGGATTCTCACTTGGATGCATCGATTAATGAGCAAGCCACTAAAGTTAGAAGTAAATGGTTGACTAAACTTTGAGAGGAATGGCAAAGAAAACCAATGGAGATCAAGTGAAGAGGTTGTCAATAGTCCAAGAGCATAGAAATGTACATTATTCAAGATAGTAGAAACCAAGATGAATACTATCTGAGTCTAGACTAAATACACTATGTACATCGATTACAACACTAGTTGAAAGCCCAAGCAATTTCTTCCTAGCTAATCAAGATGCAAATCGAGAAGAAGAATTGTAGAAATGTTCCCCTATTCTCTAGGATGATGCCAAGTGATAGGATGATTAGCCTGAAATCTATTCATTGTGGATTTGGTTACTCTATTGGATGCTAGAGATTTTTTTGTTTGTATGTAGGTGCTTGATAACAACACATGGCATTAGTGTCAAGTATCAGCTTACGTGAGAGCATTGGTGCCATTGCTCTTGATGACGATTCTTGATTTGGTAGGCACCACTTGGCTTTAGAGTATTGTGAATGACAAGCATAACATTGACACCATGGATAAGGTTGGCGCCAAATGTAGGCATGGTGTTATTTTTTTAAGAGTCATAATAGATGCTAACACTTTAAAGCTTGGAATGGGCATCTTGATTCACGAGGACATAGGTGAACCTTGTTTTGCTCATGTCATATATAGGAAATTCAATCCACCTATATTTGTGCAAGTCATGAATTAAGTTTACCATGCCCAAATAGAAATTTATTCAAGTTGACCTTTGAATAGCTCTTATTTATGCTAGCTTAGTTTTATCCAAGAATTTACATGATATTTCACAAGGTTCTATTTTGGGGTTCATCTAAATTTATGCATGTAAAATAATTTTATTTAGCTTTTCGCTAGAACCCGACATATCTAAACTTAATAAATAATATTTTATTAAGGATAAATCTATATTAACATCATTTTAGGTGTGCTTAAGATTTGGTTCAAATCGTATCTATATTTTTAATATAGATATAAATATCTGTTAGCTCTCATCTGACTTTATCATGAGCCTAAATGCTCAACGTTTCCCTAAAAGCAAAAATATATAAAATGTAAGTATTCAATTCATAATTTAAATTTTGGAAGAAAACATACCTATCTACATTAATACCTATCTATCTATGTTATGAAATCACATTAGTTGTTAGTTCTTTTCAAGGAGAATACTTAGTAAACTCTTGTGAGATTAATATAATACCTGTTTCCTTCAAAATAAATAAATAAATAAATATATATATATATATATATATATATATATATATATATATATATAAATCATAAAAATCAAATATCATTTTATAAAAAATTTAAAAACTGAATAAATTTTACTCACCCCTCACACAAGCATTTAACACTGTTTATTGGCCCTTAAAAATCAATCCAGCAACATTTGAAACTTGAGAATTACAAACTTAATCATGCTGCATGTGTTCACAACCTGGCATCAATGAGAAAATTCAAAAATTTTATCTCTCAACTCTTCAGAAATTAAAAAATGATAGCACTGTGCATTTAGAATTTATAAAATAATAAAACAGTTAAATAAGTCTCTCCATCTTCATCTAATATAAATTTAACAAATTTTTCTCTATATCATTTTCTTAAAAAAAAATCATAAAAAAAAAAAAAACTAAATAAATTTTACTCACCCCTCACATGAGCATTTAACACTGTTTATTGGCCCTTAAAAGTCAATCCAGAAACATTTAAAACTTGGGAATTACAAACTTAATCATGCTGCATGTGTTCACAACCTGGCATCAATGAGAAAATTCAAAAATTTTATCTCTCAACTCTTCAGAAATTAAAAAATGATAGCACTGTGCATTTAGAATTTATAAAATAATAAAACAGTTAAATAAGTCTCTCCATCTTCATCTAATATAAATTTAACAAATTTTTCTCTATATCATTTTCTTAAAAAAAAATCATAAAAAAAAAAAAAACTAAATAAATTTTACTCACCCCTCACATGAGCATTTAACACTGTTTATTGGCCCTTAAAAGTCAATCCAGAAACATTTAAAACTTGGGAATTACAAACTTAATCATGCTGCATGTGTTCACAACCTGGCATCAATGAGAAAATTCAAAAAAAATCTCTCAACTGTTCAGAAATTAAAAAATGATAGCACTGTGCATTTAGAATTTATAAAACAATAAAACAGTTAAATATATCTCTCCATCTTCATCTAATATAATTTAACAATTTTTTGTGAAAATATTTTTGGTTGATATATTTTAGTCTTAGTAAAGGAATTTGTTTGATTTTACATTTGATCAAAGAGATACCTGTTACCCAGAATATTCTTCATTGATATCAACAAATTCTACTAATGATATGGTTAAATTTTCATACTAAATTTAATAACTCTATGCTTTTCTATTAATGTCAATTTAATGTGTTCAAGGCATTATGGTACGACAGTAAATGAGTTGTACTTGTCTGAGCACCAGCCAGGTTCTAATGGGATGTAATTGTATAAGCATATCCCAAGTTCAAATTTCTTCATCAAGGGTAACACTTTCATGGTAAAACGGCTAGTAACGATATAGTTTGTTTAAACACTGCAATACTGTCATCATGGTGTAATATGCAGGAAGGCTGTTTCAATTCAACATAACCAACTATAAGTCAATTTTAATATAGAAATTTTGCCACTTATGAGTATGTGGTCCTTAAGATCTTGCATCTTTTGTTAGATTGTAAGTTAGTTGAAAATGCCATTAAACTTTTGCTATACATCTGTTCTGAACTTTTGACGTTCAGTGACAGCATAAATTAAAACAAATAAATGATAATCAATATCATATTGTAGAAATTTTATATATAACTTGCTTTAGAGCATTGAATGCAAAGGACTCCAATTTACTGTATAATGATGAGATATTTGAAAATTTGAGGCCTACATGAAATGCCTCTCTCTAACAGAGCGCTCAAATTTCTCCCTGTAGTTCTTGGTCTAGCTGCTCTTCTTTCCTCTTCATCCTTGTATATTTTGTTTAGAATCAGCTGAGAAAAATATTACAGCTCAATAATATGAGCTGGATCTAAAGGATACCTTGCACATGTCCAATCATACACATCATGCCGTCAATAAATTAATTTCAAGGACACAGCATAAAACACAATCTAGTAGATTGACATCCTTTAGCACCTTCTGAGAATTAGCTGTGTCCCAACATAGAGTAGCAGCAGTCTACATGCCTATCCAATTTAATAAGAAAACATGGATGGGAAGCCTTTATAAGTCCATATGTTGTCCACTGCATGTATCTTTCCTTCCAACCAGGTTCCTAAATTGTGGTGGTCAGTAATACATTGTCAACGAACATCAGGTGATAGAGCTGACTTGTCTTCTTGTCAATTTTGCATACTTACCATTGTTTTTGAGAAGCTCATCATGGCTACCCATCTGCAGACACAGAATAAAATAAGTACATTTAAATAATAAAACAAATATTGATTTATTTTAAATGACTGTTGAACTAAAAATTTTGGTAACATCATACTCAAAAGATACAGCCTCATTATACCGAAATATATAGTATGGTCTGTATAAACATAATCAACTTGACCTAAGCACCTTTATTCAAGATTGAGAAAGAATATTTCAAATGGTAATGCTTCTCCAGGCATGAGAAACATTTTGGATTGTGTCTACATCTATGTCACAGGATTTAGCGAATTTTGGCCTTGGAAGTTCAAAGTTCTTCAAACTTAAATGTATAATGCATTTAATTGTTGAAGTTCAGCCATAAACTCAGTCCAAATCAAATAATATCAGGAATCTGTTAAAATCAAATAATTTCAAAAAAAATAATATTCTTTCCAGCTATCTTCTCTGCTACATCTTCATTGCTGCATCAGTTGCTATGCTAAAATGGTCAAAATAGCATTTTTGCTCCATTTTAGTAGCCCGAATTTTATTCTGAATTTAAACCCTATCAAACTCAAACCTTGTGACACAGGTCTACATCATAGATTGACAGTAAAGGTGTCTAAGGTTGCATGTCATCTTAGACACTAGTCTGTCATGCAAAGCAAATAGCTATTTGATACTTTATGTATGAATCATATTCTAAATGGATTCCCCTATTGCTGACATGTCATTTTTCCCCAGGGACTTTATGCTTGAACTTCCCTATGAAAACATGGACACGAACTCCTAGCAAAGTCCACTAAGTTTATCATCAATGTTTCTAGTAGACCTTGATAAAAAGATGATTTTCAGTTCAGATCTTCAAAACGCAATAAAGTGGAACCAATATTGTGATAGCTGTATGGTAGATGTGTCTACCTGAGATACTGATAGTTAACACAAAAAAAAATTTACACAAAGTCTTATGCAAGAAAAACTACTTAAAATGCTCTAATAAAAACAATATGACCTCCACAATTCTCCCACTCTCCATCACCACAATCCTGTCTGCTGCACGTATCGTGGATAGCCTGTAAAACAATTCACTTTCAGTAAAGATAAGAAGGTAAGGTAAAAGAAATGAGTTCTCTAACGTTGGCCATATTTACAAATGATGCAACAACCATAATCCAGTTAATAAAGCAAAAACAAGAACTTGCCTACAGGCAAAAATGAACTCACCTGTGAGCAATAACAAGCACAGTTCGTTTCTTCTTGCCATCACTTCGCATGATTCCTTCAATTGCTTGCTGTAAAATTTTATGACTGTAAGATACACCATCAAGAGCTAAAAGCTAAATATATGTCCACCTTTAAGTCGGTGACAGAGAATTATAACCTATCTAATTCCATCCAATAAAGGAATCTTCTAGATAATACCTTTACATAATTCTCACTCTCAGCATCTAGAGCACTGGTTGCTTCATCAAGGACCAAAATTGTCGGATTCCTTAGAACTGCTCTAGCAATAGCAATACGTTGTTTCTGACCTCCACTAAGACGAGCATTGTCAACAAGAGTCCTGTAACCATCTGGCAAAGAAATTATAAACTCGTGTGCATGTGCCTGTTTGGCAGCCCGTTCTATGTCATGCTGGTTGACTTTCCTTGCACAGCCATAACTTATATTGGAAGCAATATCCATACTGAAAAGACGTGGCTCCTGTGTTGCCAAATCTTAGATATTAGCCTGGAACTGACTGACTTCAATAATGGGTTGCAAATTTCTAGAGTCATTGATGCTTACATTTCAATTTTAATGAACATACCTGACTCACAACCCCAATCTTTGAACGAAGCCACATCACATCAATCTCATTCAAGGGAATAGCATCAATTAATATCTGCAAAGATGCTTTACACTAACTCAAAAGGGAAAATAATGCAGCTATTTTGACATTTTGATTTCAAACATAACATTTATAAATATCTATACCAGCAAATAAACAGCATATCTGTTAATAAGGCAATTAATGTTTTGCCTTACCATAAGGCAGATTGAGTATTCTGACAACTGTAGCACAGTGATGAGTATTCCAAGAATGGAGGACAACATGACAGATTAGAGGACAAACAAGATTGTAGTCAATGCAGTTCTGCTCATCATTTTCCACTTGAACAGCATCAACACTTGACTAGTATGGCAATATGACTTGTATGGCAAAGTTCTAGAACCGGAAGCATTGGAACAATACTTCCACTAGAACAATACTTGCATTAGAACGGCAAGTGCTTGAACAGCACTTGCTAGAACAACAAGATCAACTCTACTAGAACAGCAAGTGCTCCACACTACAAGAATGACAACTTGCACTGGAATGGTCACAGTCAATCTACTAGAACCGCGTGCTCAACACCATTGGAACGTCAACCTTAGCAGTTCCACTCATACAACGTTCTGGACAGCAACTCCCCTATTCCATGCTCTGATTGCAACAATGATCGCTGCACAAAGAATTCAACACACAACTACCAACTACCAATGCCAATCATACTTATATATAGATCATACACACAACATGGATACAAGATGAGTCATTTGCATTACTCAATAGTATTGCATTACAAAGACTCGTACAACAATACAATGCATACAGTCTCTCTCCTAACACATGCTCTACATCTGCTCATACACGCATCTGTATACATGCTACACTGTTTGCACATACCATGATCACATCTTGATCCTAGCATAGACATCTTAGATGTCTGATAGTCTCTCCACAGTAGTCTCAAATGAAGGAGGGGGGGTCTATTTATGCTTGTGTCCTCGTCATTGCCAACAACAACTTCCAAGATAGTGCACCACCCAACCGTCTCCCCATTTGGACGTTCACATAGCACCCTTAATACTTACTATAGTCTATTGCAATTTATCAAACTTATGATTAAATTGCATTGCATTGACATTTCATCTACATTTCACATGCATTTGACTCACATTTACATTTACATTTCATTACAATTTATTTACACTTAGTGCATTTTGCACTTATTCCTACTATGTTCACTACTCTTTGTGAGTTCCAAAACAAATGACTACATCTGGCCTCCCCTTTACTTTGATCAATGTTCTCGTCGATGTCTGTTTCGGTTCCTAGGGACTTAACTATTGTTGTTGAGGTGTTGGAACAAGTACGCCTCCCATCTCCATGGTCTACAACTTCAATGCCTCTTTCTCATCCTTCAATCTCTTGGCATAATTACGGTATCTTGCTCCTTCTATATCATAATAATTGGCCCTTTGTTCCATTTCAGCCAATTTTGTCAAGGGTTCTTTCTCCCTCCTTGCAAAGGCATCTTCGGCTTCTTTCCCCCGCATTCTCAGTCGCTTCTACAAGTTGCTCGTCTCTTTCTAGAATCAGTTGCTCTTTATGCTTCAATTCCTTCGTCTTTGCTTCCACCATTGTTCTCTTATTGAACACTCGGATTTCAGTTGTGCAATTAGTACACTCTATTCCTCCTAAGTCTTTGTCCTCTCCCCAACCTCAACCAGTTCTACCTCAACTTCCTCTTTCACTTTCTTCATCTCCTTGTACTAGTTAGCGTGTGCTTCCTTTGACTAGTGGATCTTCGAAAATCCTGTAGCTAACCACTCTATCCAATATGCCAAGAAATTAATTCTAGCATACATCTTCACCAAGTCAGGTACAATTTTGCTTGTACTCCACACCTGCTCCATCTTCCAGACAAGACATTAGATCTGCTTTATCAATATATATTCAGGATGGCTATCTCTATATTGTCATCATTCCTACTAGAAATTCTTTTACTCAACCATCCTATGTATATTACCAGCTTCCATTTCCCATGGCTACTCCTAATGGATTTTAGTGAGCTTCTTTGTCCTTTCTTCATCCTAAACCCACTGTGTTAATTTATCTATCTCTTCATATACCATCAATTGCCACTTCTTCAACTGTCCAATGCAACCCATCCTGAATTCCAATATTGTTCTATCTATAATTTGTCATTTTCTCAAAGAGTACATAATTTGTTCCTCCACATGATCTTTTACGCCTGGCGGTTGTCTAAGATTTGGCACTTCAATCATGAAATGCTCACTTATCTCCTCTGGAATTTCGACCTCAATTTCTTCCTCGATGAAGATTTCTTTATCTTCTTCATCATCACCTCTCAAATTGATGTTTTTTGCTGCCTTGCCTTCCGTTATTGGATGCTTGTAGTATTAGCCAATTGTTCCATTATTTGGTTGTTACCTCCTCTCCATATCACTTTGCACTTTCCTACGAGTTGCCTTCCTTTCTCCTTTACGTCTGTTGGCATTGTCTCTTCCCTTGCTAGTTGTTTCCCTTTCTTCATAACTTCTTCCAACATTGTTTCTTCCCTTGCCAGTTCCTCTATTGTGGATGTGATCTCAAACAGTAGTTCATCTTGCAATAAAGGTGATGCACATGGATCTATCTGCTGTTGAAATCCTGCAACAATATTAGGTGACTCTATTCGCATATCTCCAATTCTTTCCACCTGAACTGCATCCACTGCATCTTGTACCTCTTTATCCATATCCACAACTTCTACCAACCTCTACGCCTACTACACAATTCCTCCCTCTTCTTGTTGTGTAGTCTTTTCCACAGATTGTTGTTCTCTCTCTACAACGTCTTCTTGGGTCTCTTGTTGTACCAACCTCCTTCGCCTCTTCTCTTGTATCGAGTTGTTCATCATCATTTGAATCCTCACTTGCTTCATCATCTAGCAGGTCCTTCCTCTTCAATATTTTCTTCGTTCTCACTGGAGTATTTGCCTTTGTGAATGGCATCACATTGATCCACCTCAAAATCATTGGTTTCTGCTCCGCTCTGTCCCTTGGAGGATTCAGTCTAGGAAACTGCAACTTCTCCTGTGCCACAACATTCATTAACAGTGCAATAGCGTGAAACACCATTGAAAAGTTCTTGGAATACCACATCAAGAAATTCTTAATGCATTGTGACAAATATGATGCCTAGCCATACACAAAACCTCCATAATACCTTGCACATATGGTATGAGCCAAGTGGGCGTCTTCAAACATTGTTGCTCTCCTAACAACTTGGACATTATGACATTCATGGCACATTGCAATTCCATTGTCTTCAACTATTGTTGCTTACTCCATGGCTTTCATGCTTCAACTTCACAACTTCCTCTGGAGTTATATTGGTGATGTCATAGATTATTTCGTTCCACCGGATTTGATCTATTGTCTCTTTTTTAACCAGTAATCCAAGATTTGGCAGTCCGAACATTTTTTGAAAATTGCCAGGTGAAAACACCTGCACCCACTCATCACCAATCCTCACTTTGTTGGCACTTTGCTATGGATTGTATGTTTGCAACATCTGCAACAAATAACTCTTGAAGAACTCAAAATTTGGGATCTATAGTATTGCAACTTACACCTACATTCTTGAACGCAGCTCTTAGCAGGTGATGTACTGCACTTGCCTTCCACCAATTACAGCAAAATTTTCTTGCTAGTTGTTGCCATGTAATATCCTTCAATGGTATTGGCATCCTTTACTTTCTCTTTTGAGGCGAAGCCTCCACTCTCTGCTTGTTCGAAAATTTAGCTCGAGATTGTTCCCATGAGTGTCCACTATGCTACCTAATTCTACCTCATTCCACGTCAAAGCTATGCTCCTCTCTTTCTTGGATACATTCAACCATAGTAGTCAGACTTGGCCAGACTCCCGAGTACTCGGCCGAGTCCTGGGCTCAACCACGCCGAGCCCACTCGGACTCATTTTTTTCTTGGGCTCGGTCGAGTCCAGCCGAGTTCGAGTCCCACACGGCGCCGAGCCCACTCGGGCTCGTTTTTTTCCTGGACTTGGTCAAATCCAGCCGAGTCCGACACGGACTCACGAGTCCGGACGTCGGGACACAGCTGGCCCAACAAAAAGTGTCCTTGGGATTTCTGGCAATATAAATGATTCGACACCGGTAAGATTTGATACCCTCCGGAAGAGCATTGTAGGGCACGTGGGTGTGGAATACCCTTGGGGAGGGCATCTCGGCCAAGACGTGGGAGGCGTGGGGCATGGCGAAGGGGCCGTAGAGTTGGATATCCACAGAGGGAATGAGATCGTGGGGGTTGTTCTGCTTTAGAACGTCTGGTTTGCTCATAATGCTGGCGAGGATGGCCTTCATCCACGTGGTTCCTGTTTTCATGTAAGAGCATAGGAACACGTCGTCGGGGCGCGGCTGAAAATCGTCGCACATGGTTACCTAAATCACGTTTCAGCCGAAAAAGGGTACAATAGTTGAAATAAAATACTCATGATATAAACGTAAGGAAATCCATATGCTTTTGACATAATTCAAGGAAAGAATATATACAGTATATATAGTTGTTGTGGAATATTATAGTTATATTATTTTGGTCTTTTATTCAATAGATTCAAATTTAAATCATATAAATGTATGTGAATAAAGTATATGCGAGTGTATATAAAAAAATCATAAACATATATTAGAGTATACAAAAAAAGATAAACATATATTAAACACAACCTTCCACTTACATTACACAATTATTTTGTTTACTTAAATTAGGTCTTCAAAGTATATAGTGAGTATTTGATGTTTCAAGGAGTTAGTTTTGAAATTTGATAGTCTATTTATTTGTTTATATAGAAATAACAATGAATATTCTGATGTATACTTTTTAAATTTATAAAAGTAAATTTTATTTATATTTAATTTAAAAAATTTAAATTGAATTATATTTAAATAATAATAATTTTTAATTATTATATGTTATTTTCAGCCACACCCCGACGACATTTGTAGAAAATTTGGTAGAAAAATCCTTTGTGCTCTACGAATTCGAATCCATAGCGCGATTCGGTTCGTCCGCCCCCGTTGACGGGAGCTACTTCAGAATAATTAGCAGGGGGAGAAGCCATTGATGAAAGTAATCACAACAGGTACTGGTTGACAAAACTTAAGATAGAAATGAAATGAAGCGAAGCGAAATTTAATCCTCGTAAATGGAAATCGCCAAGTTTTGGTTTGGTAGAACGGTTTTGGTTACTGAGGTAAATGTCCCTTTTGCCCAGCGGTGGGTCAAAAAGTGAAAAGTGAACCCGAAAGAGATAGATAGCTGAGTATTTAACGGTAGGTTGTTTTAGTTTTATTTTTTCGGTAGTCAAAGGTTTTATTTAATTTTAGGTGTCTTAACGAAACATTTTCAGCGGTCTGACCATAATTATATATATATATATATATATATATATATATATATATATATATGGATGGGTAGATTTTATGAAAGTCTGGTTTACACTCGTCAAAGCAGCATCCACATTCTGTCAAGGTAAGAGGTTAAATGGTGTACTTTGCCAATTGACATCCACACTTGCTTGTGAGTTGGAAATGTGTGATGCTATAGCTTTCCGTCTTTTTTTAGATGGGCAGATAATAAAGCCATTTGATGCGAGTTGGAAATGTGTGATGCTATAGCTTTCCGTCTTTTTTTAGATGGGCAGATAATAAAGCCGTTTGACGGAATTTCCCTTTGACAGGATATTTGTTAAGTTATATTTAGTGATGTTGGAGATTTTTATTTTTTTTAATTTTACCGGTGTTTTAGGGTTTTAAATTTAAAAATAATTTTTTAAAAATAAATATAGGATTACCAAAAGAAAAAGAAATCCTAGTGTTAACTAAATTCATAATCGCAAAAACCTTTGACATATTTATTAATAGTTGTCTCTTCATGTAAAAGAACTTAAATAGGGATGTGATTCCTTTAAAAATGGATGTCACCCAATTTTGAGTAAAATCTTATTTTTTCTTAAATTTAAAGTTTATGCCTTTTATTTAGAATGTTAAAATTTAAATTATTAATTTTTGTAATTTTGTATATAATTTGAAGTTTAAATTTTTAATTTGAAATACTATAATTTAAACCATCAAAATCAACTTAATAAAATATAAAATTCTTAAAATCTTATATAAGGGTGTCCCAATGCAACTAAATATTATATATTTTTGAAATTGGATATATAGGATTGAAAAGGGTCCACCCATATCAAAAATTATATTGTTCAAAGAAAAAAATAATGATAATGCTCGTAATTGACATTTTTTTATTTTCCGTGATGACAGACATTATGTTGAATGTTGAGTAAGTGTGTTAGAATATACTAATAAGTAATATGTATGAAAAAACTTATTTTTTCAATAAAAATTTGTTTTTTTTTTTTTCATTTTTTCTTTTTGCCAAGTTTTTGCCGAGTTTTTTGCCAAGTCCCGAGTTCGACTCTCGAGTCGACCTTTTTGAGTCCAAGCTAAGTCTGAGTTTTGCTACTATGCGCTCAACAATACTTCTCACACTGCTTCCGGTGCTTTCTTCTCGCCTTTCTGAGCTGGGTGGATTCCTTCTTGGCTCTTGTTCCGCCTGCTCCATCCTTTCACAAATACTAGGCCTTTGCATCTTCTCCAACTACAATAGCTCCTTCAAACTACAACTTGTTAAATTTTTGTCATTCGTCTCCTACACTTGTACAACAGAGAACTGACATAAATGGCCCCCATCCCCTTTGACTTGTATGGCAAACATCAACTTCTTACACTTGTACGATAATTGTCAGTATTCACTTATACGACAGTTTGTCTACTTCCTTTCACCTAAACGACACCCTATAGGCTTACACTTGTATGGCACCTTCTATCTACTACTGACTTTTACAGCACAACTTCAAGACAGGGTTTCCAATTGTTTGCACGACACAACTCACCCATCAACTTTCTCACACCACTCGCATGGCAACTCCCTTGCACGTATTTTGTACAATCTACGTCACTTCTATCATTCTACTTCCATGTCATTTCCCTACAACTTCTTAGCCTTCCCATGCCTGCAATTGAAAAATATCATGCCTTCTCTCATCCATACGGTTGTATGGCCATTCGTACACCTATAGTTGCTCTTCAAAAAAATCCTTCGACAATGCTTTGCGCACATCGACACGGCTCCCTCGGCAATGCTCTGTACACTTCCCCACTAAACTACATCCGCCCAACTGCTGCTCCTCGATGCAACCTTTGTCCTCCCTCTTTGTCCGGCACTGAGTGCAAATGGGATACTCAGGCCTCACCGATTACCCCTATTTATAATATTGGCAATGTGGTTTCTACCCATGGAAAACTATTCTCTAGCTACCACCTTGCATGCAACTGCTGCATTTTGTCTTTCTATTTTTCATTTTTTTTCCCAAAAATGGAACCTATTGTCTACTCCTAACTATGTCATACAATTCATACAACCACAGCAACTGCAACTTCAATCACGAAATTTGCCGACGAATTTGTCTCTTCCTGCCATTGGTGACTTTCTGCCCAAACTATCGTCTGATCCCTTGCATTGGAATGGCCTACTTCTGCCTGTTCGTCAGTTGTACAATGATCTATCATACAAGTGGCATCATTTATATGGCACCCACTAGAATGACCACCTCCACTTGTATGGCAGGCCTCATTCGTAGAACATCTTACATTTGAATGCCCATCTCCTCTTGTATGGCAAGGTGTCGTACAAGTATCCTCTTGCCCTATATGGATGAACATCCTACATCTTTCTTCAACATGATGCAGGAGCATCCGAGTTGTCAAAAATAAATAATAATAATAATAATAATAGAAACAAGAATAATGGTTTGAGACCATGGTTTGGGGTACATGGTTTTAGTGTCTTTTGTTTGTGTGTCTTTTATGACTATAAATATGTACACAGGTAGAAGGAAGACAAGAAAAGTGAAGTTAAGAAGGAAAAGAGCATAGAAGCTGGAAATTGGTACTCTGTGGAGTGCTTGCAAAACGTATCCTAGGTATAACCTCAAAAGAACGTTGGAAGGTCTAGATTTGGACCTACATATTTGGTACTCTATGGAGTGCTTGCAAGAGGTTTACTGGGTTCGTAACCTTTGAAAGAGGAAAGTTGCAGAATTTTGTGGCAACTGTGGAGTTAAGGTGTTATGGTGCCTATAATTTCATGTTTTTAGTTGCAAATATTTTAATATTGTGTTTATAGTTCATGAAGCCTTTTGTGTAAGGCTATAATACTGTTAATTGTATAATTACTATTATTTTGTTAAAAGAAGGAAAAAACACAATTATATGTTATTAGTTGGTCGTGTTAGTTATTCTGTAGTGTTTTCTCTTACTTCTTTGTTTTTCTTTTCTATGTTGTTGCATACTATGATCTACCAGTGTCAGGTCTGTTTGCAGAGTAAAATCCTGCCAATGACTTAGGCAGACTATGTCACAGCATTGCGGCGTTGTCTTGGTACTTGTCTCGTCTAGTCAAGTTCTTCAGTATCCTGTCCTTGTCTTTGTCCACATCGTCGCCTTCGCCTTCTATCTCTTCACAATGATCCAACCTCAAACATGTTGCTTTCTTCATTTCTTCCTTCCCGACAAACCTCCCTAACTTGGGATTGTCTATTCCTTCCTCCAGGCTATCCAAGGTCCATCTGCATCTTCCTTTGATTCCTCAACTGTTTATTGCGGCATCTTCATTTTGGACATGAACCATGAGATAGTCCTAGCAAATCAACCCATTGGTTACGTCATATATGGTTGTTTTGTACACGAACAGAGAAAGGTCCTTGCGAGACTTCCCGCTAATCATGTAGCCTAAGGGTAGTCGAAGGGAAGGTCCTTCCCTACGAACTACCAAGAGGGAGGCCTACCAAAATCCTCCCTTGGTTGGGCAATCATAGACAACCAAGAAGACCTGACGACCTTCCCAAATTGCCTACATTTCCTATTTTTGGTATCAATTTGCCAACGTCCAATAGTCCTTGAGAACTACTCGAACCTTCTACTTTCTCAATAACATTTACTGGCATATAATCTACTCGCCTTCATGTTTGCATTCCTTCCTCATAATGAGTTTGTTGATTATCATCTTCTAGTTGAGGAACTGGTTGTAGTCTTAAACATTTTTTCTGGATTACCTTGTAAGTGGTGAACTCGAACTACCACTACGTGTGTTGAAATTGAATGTGTGTGAGATACTACTCAAATCACTGGAGCTTGTGGAGGACTCACTTGTGATATCCGTCTGCCAGTGCCTTCCATCTCCTTCCTAAGATGTTGGTGCTTCAAAAACATCCCTCCACAATATTTGAGTTGCTTGTTCTCTACATCTTCGTTGCTCCATTTCATTCAACACTTCTTGCCTCCTTGCTTCTATTACATCAAAAAAATTTGATGGTCCTTCCAATCTCCTAAGCAATTTGTGCCCTTATTTGTGCATTGTGCCTTTGCAACTCTTCATACTCTTCCTGAAACATTTGTGTTTCCAGGCATATCCTTTGTTGCTGCAAACCAACTTGTGCTAACAAGCTCATTTCCTCGTGCTCACTGTCATCACAGTTGAGAAACTTGGAATCGGTAAAGAATCGGCATTTTTTAAAATTGGCAAAAATCGAGAATCGGCAAAAAATTGAGGAAATAATCGGTAAAAAGAGAAACCGAAGAAAACAAAAAATTTTCATTGAAAAAAAGTTTTTTCATCAATATTACAATGAATTAAAAGCAATAAAAGGTACACATGAAAGTGACAAAACACATCTTGTATTGCTTATAATATGAAAAGGTACAAAGTTACAAGTAATAGCAAGGAAAAAAAGGATTCATTTTTTATATGCCTGCACATGGAAAGTTGGAAACAAGTAACAACAAAGTTACAATCACTTGAAAAAAAAAATGAAAAAAAAAACCTAAACCTTAAACCAAAAGGTTAGGGTTTAGGGTTTTAAATTGAAACATTGACAACTGAAAAACGGATTTGCATACATAGTTATCAGGCAGCAATATTTACTTAAAAAGAGGAGGAAAAAATAAACCTAAACCCAAAACCCTAGGGCCTCGACTAGGGTTTAGGGTATAAACTTCAAGTTCAAAGTTATAAGTTTCAATATTCAAACATTAACAGCTGAAAAATAGGCTTGCATACATAGTTACCAGGAAACAATATTTACTTAAAAAGAGGATAAAAAAACAAAACCCAAAACCCTAGGTCTTAGCCTAGGATTTAGAGTTTAAATTTCAAAGTTCAAAGTTTCAAACATTAACAGCTGAAAAATGGGCTTACATACATAGTTATCAGGCAACAATATTTACTTAAAAAGAGAGTTTCGGGTTTAGGTTTTAAACTTTAAACTTCGAAGTTCAAACATTAACAATTGAAAAATGGACTTGCATAAAAAAACCCTAAATCGGCCACAGCCTTAAAAAAAAAAAAAAAAAAAAATTGCAGATTTTTTGAAAAAATTGGCAATGCTGTTTTTTTCAAAATATCTTTGCATCGCTGAGAGTTTGCCGATTGCATCGGCATTTTAAAAAATCGGCAAAAAATCGGGATTCTGCAATTTTTTTGTAGATTTTCTCAACTATGATTGTCATCATTCCGAGGTTCATGCTATGGTCCTTCTCTACTTACAAACTCCATTTGCCGCACATCAGCATCTATAAGTGATCTAAGTCGCCTTTCCTCTTCCATGTTTCGGAATTGTACATGCACCCGTATGCATCTTCTCTCTATGGGAAGAGGTTCCAACTCCTTTTGCTCTAATCATAGGCTGCTCTTCTGTATTTCCAAACAATCACCTCAATCCTAGATCACTCTCTTCTCTTCCTTCTACACCCTCTTCCTGCTTGGTTTGACTTGATTCTCCTTCTCGAATCACTATCCCTTCAAATTCTAGTGAAGTTTAATTTGGTGCTATAACCAGCCTTCCTATACTTTTGTCATCCTTTCTCCGTGGCTCCAAAGCAACCATATTTACTTTTGTTTTCATTTGATATGGTTTCAATCTCGACCCATTAACTACTTTGGGAATGATTATCCAATCTAGGTTTTGCAATTTTATTGCACCATTATCCATCATCTCAATCACTTGGAAGGGTCCAAGCCCTAAAGTCTTCAGCTTTCTTGGCTTGATCTCTCTTTTGCCATTGTACCTCAAGACTAAGTCACGTGGCTTTAATTCCATCTTTCACGAGTGCTTGTCATGCCACAACTTTTTCCAACGTTGGGCAATCTTCATTGCCCATTGTGCCATTACCCCCTTTTCATCCAATTTCACCAGTGTCTCTAGCCTCTCATGGTCACCTAAACGGTTATGCACTGCCACTCTCAGACTCAGTACTAGGAACTCCACCGGCACAACAACTTATTGTCCGTACATCAACTAGAATGGTATAGTTTATTGTTGGCTTAAAGGTAGTTCTGAAATGA
This sequence comes from Wollemia nobilis, assembly GCA_028583015.1. Classification (NCBI taxonomy): domain Eukaryota; kingdom Viridiplantae; phylum Streptophyta; class Pinopsida; order Araucariales; family Araucariaceae; genus Wollemia; species Wollemia nobilis. Next base: position 10,773,921 of record JAQPPZ010016436.1, on the reverse strand, counting down.
ATGAAATGAAAGATTTTAATTATGTCCACGAGACCTAAATATGGTCTATGGGACCTCAACTATGGAAGTACAACTACTCAAATCATATCATATGATCTTTAATATCTTTGAGAAGGTTGTTCCTTCTCCTGCTGATTTGGGTTAGCAATTCCCCAACTTTTTTATTTTACTGTCTTCAAATAACCCTGCCCACAGAACCGTTGGCAATCTCTCCTCCCAATCAGCACTTTCAACTCTACAAGTCTTGTACATAAACCATAGACCATATTTGGGTCTCGCGGACGTAATTAAAATCTTTCCTTTCATTTCATTTCATAATGGAAACCAAGACTTTATTTGTTTCCTTCACCTTCCCATTTGCCCTGGGATAGTATGGACTCAACAGCCAATGCAAGATCTTGAATTCTATGGTCAAATTCTTAATGACTTCATTGACAAAATGGCCTCCTCTGTCACTTGTCAGCTGCAAAGGTACTCCAAACCTTGTGATCACCTGCTCGTACAAAAATCGAGCTATACTCTTTGCAAAATTGTCAGACAACACTCTTGCCTCTACCCCTTTTGTCAAGTATTTTGTTGCCACTATTGTGTATTGACACTTTCTTCTTCGGCTTGTTTACAGAGGTCCTACAAAACCAAGACCCCATCTCTCAAATAGCTCCTGTGGTTGTGATGGGTCTAACAGCATAAAGTCCCTTCGTAACAACTTCCTAGCTCGTTGGCACGTATCGCACATCTTGACAAATTCCTTCGCGTCGCAATAGAAGATAGGCCACCATAGCCCTTCCAAAAGCACCTTCCTTGTCGCATCTAGCCGCATGTGCCCTCCTGCCAACCCTTCATGAGCTTCTTTTAAAACGTCACATTGACTTCTTCCATTACACATCTCAAAATTCCATCACGTCTCATTTTATATAACAAGCCTGCTATTAATTGAAAGGGTGTTGACTTGATGATTTTATTTCTTTTTTCTACTGGTGTCTCCCTTAAAAGCTCTCCTATCAAAAAATAATCCCCTATCAACTTGTCCCATGATAGTATCATGCTAATTGCAAACAATTAGGAAACTCGTTTGATACTCCTCCCTTCGTAGGTTCCCCTCAACAAATCCTTGACAACTGATCCGCTATCACATTTTTCTTTCCAAGCCTAACCACTAAACATGATACAAACTCTTGCAATGTGACGAGCCACTTGCTAACTCGTCCGTGAATAGTCGATTTATTTATCAAATACAACGAATGATGATCCACATAAAAATCAAAAGGGTTGGCTAGCAGGTAGTGTCTAAACTTCTATACTACATAGACCATTCTTAACACTTCCCTTTTTGTCATGTTGTAGTTCTTCTCAACTCTCGACAGCAACCAACTAGAAAAATAGATGGGCTGATCTAGTCCAAACTGCCCCTTTTGGACCAACGCACATCCAATAGCGAAATTGGACACATCTACGAGGACGTGAAATTCTTTCTCCCAATCTAGAAATACCAAAATGGGAGTAAACACCAATTTTGCCTTCAACTCCTGAAGGCCTTTTGATGTTCCTCCGTCCATCAAAAAGGAACATTCTTACGTGTTAACCAATCTAGTGGATGGGACACCTAGGCAAAGTTCCTGATAAACCTTTTGTAGTACCCAATCATACCTAGAAACGATTTCAACGATCTCACATCGTATGGCTCCTCCATGTTCATCACGACTGAAATTTTATCAAGATCTGTCTTCAACCCCTCTCTGCTCACTACATGTCCCAACCATAGTAGTCAGACTCTTTTGGACTCCCGAGTACTCCGCCGAGTCCGAGACCGAGTGGGCTCAGCCGTGCCGAGCCCACTCCGACTCCCGATCGAGTCCGAGTCCGTCCCAGACTCTCGAGTCCCGACGTCGGGACTCGGCTGGCCCAAAAAAATGGAAGTTTAAAAAAATAAAAAATAAATTATGTCTAGGGCGGTTAAGTGTTGAGGATGCTCCACGACTTAAACACCCACGTTGGCCAATGCGCAATCACGAACAAGATGCTGAAATCTTTGTTTATTATATTAACGAGAGAATGTGCAATTTTGCTTCTCAAACCTTCAGAATGCTTATCCCTCAATTATAATTTATTTTAATACAAATATATCTTTCGTTGATGGATACATCATCCGCGTCTTGTTTGGGAATGGGAACCGCTTCAGAATGCACGTATGCATGTCTTGTGGGGTGTGGCGATTCGAGCGGAAAATGGCATGATTTTTGGATGCATTCGATCAAGGAAATCTTGAGGCCGCCAGTGTTGAGACCTCTTCTGGAAAGTTCGTAGCGCAATTCTTGCACCTTCATTTTCTTCCATTCTTTTCTCTCCTTCAATGCACCCTCTCCCGTCGCTGTCACTGCCACCGTCGCCATTGCAGCCAATACACACCACCACGCCGCAATGGAAAAAAATTTAAAAACGATAATTTATTTTGCTCTAAAACCCTCGACCGCCAACAAAACAATTGCTATGCACGAAGCTCCCCCAAAATAATGAATGTCATTTCTACCTTGAATTTTGGTAAGCAATTTTCAAAAAGGGCTTCCCATTCTAAAACCAAAAAAATGGCTAGGATTAAATATTAGCTTTATTAATATTTGAAGATTTTTTTTTCAATTTTTTTTTCTAAGGAACCTTTTAATAAAAGTAAAGTTAATAGATCCCAACCAACCATCCAGGAAATCGAATCTAGACAACCCACCGATTATTTTTAAACATGGTATTGTTGGCAATTTTGCCACATTAAATTTTTTGATAAACTTTGGCCTAAGTATAGAGCTTTAAAGCGGCAAGGAGCATGCGGAGGTGTTAGGTTTTTGCGGGCCATAAACGGGGGTGATAAAATGGATGAAATGAGCTTTGGATATTTAATCATTGCAGATATTCTCGCTAGCTTTCCGACGATATATTATAATAGGCGATCGGGTCAGCGGGTCAAAAGTTATGGCCCCGGGAAGCAGGACCAGGAAGCTCAATTTTGGGCCAAAAAATTGACTAAGTGTCGGGCCCCGCCCGACTGGGCTCTTAATTTTGTGCGCACTTGGGGAGCTGATGTGTGGATCTGAGCCCAAAATTTTACTAAGTGTTGCCGCAACCCGACTTCTCAACGAAGTCGGGCTGCGCTCTCAATTTTGTGCACACCTGGGCATTGTCAATGAGGGACATCCAAAAAATGCCTAAGTGTTGGGATCACCCGACTTCGAGACGAAGATCTCGTCCAAAGTCAACAGTGGGAATATGCAAACACCGCCCAAATGATGAATAATATGGTTGCTTGTAGTTTCCATCAGGAGACGGGCCAAGAGGAGGAACAAAATCCAGTGGCAAATTCTGAACACAAAGAGGGCACATTTTTGCACCCTTTTTGTGTCCCAGGACATAGCACGCAAGCATTCAACCAAAGCCCAATAGGCATTCCTGTTGATCCTGAGGAGACCCCGGCAAAAGTCCTATCGCCGGAAAGCTCCTGCTATCGCATCAAGGAGTTGGAGGAACTTGTGCTCCAGAGCCCACAGGTGGTGGACTCTCTAGAGTGGTGGTATTGGCTCCAACCATCACCGCAATTGGTACCCGAGGAGGGCTCCTGTAAGGCAAATCTCCTTGCCACATTGTTCATCAATTGTATGGGTACCGGCATGAATGATAACCTGCCACGTTGCACCATGTTGACCTGGCAAACTTTGGGAGGTCATTCGGACTTCAAAGATCAACTGAAGTACAATCAGATCTGAGTCCGGACAACTCGGAGTTCACCGGATAGGCAACCAAAGCTAGATTTGTGTTGGCGGTATGCCAATCATGCCGCAAACTTTTGTGTAAATAATATAAATAAGCCGGCTAGTATGAAAAGTTTTAGTTGTTTTCTTACTTTAGTTTGTGTAGTGTTTTTATTTTTTAGTGTTCCCAGAGGGCCACACGTGCCAAGGGTTTGAGAAAGAGGTTGTTGCCGGCAGTGAGTATCAAGAGGACTGCGAGGGTGACTCTGTTGCCCAATGGATAAAGACCTGGGCCCTCACATTGAGGCGACCTCAATGCCCCGCGAGGCGCCAGGAATGTTGGCAATTTTGCCACATTAAATTTTTTGATAAACTTTGACCTAAGTATGGAGCTTTAAAGCGGCAAGGAGCATACGGAGGTGTTAGGTTTTCGCGGGTCATAAACGGGGGCGATAAAATGGATGAAATGAGCTTTGGATATTTTATCATTGCAGATCTTCTCGCTAGCTTTCCGACGATATATTATAATAGGCGATCGGGTCAACGGATCAAAAGTTATGGCCCGAGGAAGCAGGACAAAGCTCAATTTTGGGCCAGAAAATTGACTAAGTGTCGGGCCCCGCCCGACTGCGCTCTTAATTTTGTGTGCACTTGGGGAGCTGATGTGTGGAGCTGAGCCCAAAATTTTACTAAGTGTTGCCGCAACCCGACTTCGCAGCGAAGTCGGGCTGCGCTCTCAATTTTGTGCGCACCTGGGCATTGTCAATGAGGGACATCCAAAAAATGCCTAAGTGTTGGGATCACCCGACATCGCAGCGAAGTCGGGCTGCGCCCTCAAACTTGTTCGCAGTTGGGCAGCTCACTTGAAGAAAACGGCTGTGTGGGACTGCCCGACTTCGCAGCGAAGTCGGGCTTCGCTCACTGACCTGTGCGAACTCGGGCAAAGAACGTTGAAACCTACCCAGAAATTTTCTAAGGCACGGAGGCCTTCCCAACTGCGCTACTTCCCCCCTGCGCTGCCCGGTTGCGCTCCAATTTTGGGCGAAGTCGGGCAAGAGAGAAAGTGTGAGCTCCTAAGACGATTTCTTCCCCCTCCATCAGATGCTGACAGGTGTCCAGCCTCGAGATTCGAGTCAAAGATGTGACAGAAGGTGTGCCGCCAGGGTATCGGACAGATGAGAGTGAACTGACAGATTGTACCGCATCTGCCCCCATTCAAACTGACTCAACTTCCCACCTACAGAATTTCCACGGAGCTGCCACATTTTTAGGACCTTGTTGCAAGTACATTCTTTACCCGCAGAGGTCAACATTAGCCGCTTTTGTCAGCTTTTGTAGCTTTTGTCAGGTCTGGGATTCTGTGCCCAAAATGTAATTGGGGGGGAAATTTACGCTATAAATAGCAGCCTCATTTCATTGTAAGGGGTGGAGGGGGGACATATTGCTAGAGGACTCTGCTGTGACGGACCACCTTCTAATTAATTCAAAGCATCCTTGGCTCTACTTCTTGTCTCTGTCTTTTATGATGCCTTCTACTAGTATTTATGCTTCATGTCCATTTATATTTCTGTCTGTTTGAATTCTGAATCTTGGATTTGAGCATTGATGATTATTTGGATCCGGAATACAAAACGAGAGGATACATAGGAATCTAGATAGAATCGCAGTTGCAGTTTCTGTTACATGCTTTGTTTTAATTGTTGTTGGTTCGGATGCAAATTTACGATCGTGCTGCTTGTTCTCCCCCCACCCGAAACGCATGATATTTACATCCCTTTCCTGTTCCCTTATCTTTTTCAATCTCTTTCCAGTTCCCTTTTCCCCCCTTTTTTAATCTCTTTCCTGCACTCTTATCTAAAAACCCCCAAGTAGGTTAGGAAAGGAGTCGGCCTTCTCCGGAGATCGGCACGGTGGGCATCCCTTCCTCCCGGAATTTCAATGTTGGTCTGCGAGTCTAGGGCGCATTGACACACCAAGTCCTTCCCAGGTGGCGGATCCGTGGCCAACAGGTATTTGAATATTTTATTTATTAAACATGGTGGACTAAGTTAGGGTGATTATGTCCCATGGTTTCTCTATTAAACATGGTATTTGAATATTTTATTTATTAAACATGGTGGACTAAGTTAGGGTGATTCCGTCATACAGTAAAGTTTATCATTATTTAATGTTTTGTAAAATGTTAATAATGTTTTTGAACTTTATATATTAAGTTTTATTTTATCATTATATTATTTATTTATAATTTTATAAACCAAAGTGGTCATGCTTGCAAAGGTCATAGTCTGTTCCGAATCCTCTGAGTGCACGCCATACCGACAACGATGGTATGAATCTCGAGCAACCGATGGTCCTCTTCATGCCAGGTTATAAAATAATGAGGTGGTATAGGCTTGTTGGGGGCAGCCCTTGTAGTTTGAACCTTGCACTTGGCGGTTACTAAAAATAGTGTGGATGTAACCAACTACCTATGTATCCATAAAAAAAAAAATTATAAGACAAACTTATTAGCTTGCTATTAAAATATGCTCGTTCCTCTTGTTAATTTCTTATTTGTATAATGTTGAATGTTGAGTAAGTGTATTAGAACATACTAATAAGTAATATGCATGAAAATACTTACTTTTTCAATAGAAATTTGTATTTTTTTTCATATTTCTTTTTTCCAAGTTTTTACCGAGTCTTGCCAAGTTTTTTTGCCGAGTCCCGAGTCCGACTCCCGAGTCGAACTTTCCGAGTCCGAGTCGAGTCCGAATTTTTGCTACTATGATCCCAACAACTTTCCATATGGTACCAGCAACTTACACTTCTTTGGATTCAATGCCAAACGAGCATTCATGCATAGCCTCATGCATGTTAGCTTTTGATGTAGCAAGCATGGAGAGATAGCAATCACGAGATGCAAAATAATATGAAAGAAAGTAAATCTGCTAAATGACTGAAATATAAAATATTACAATGTAGCTATGGAGGAAATGAACACTCCAATATAAAGCTACTGAACTACATTGCATCCATCACCAATGGATGGTGTCACACACTATGCTCCTCGGCTCTCTATCTATCACACTCTATATCTATCTATCTATGAGGCCATCCTTATATAGGTAAAATAGGATACTTGGCCAACACTCTATCTAGCTATGCAAGGGATAACTTGCACATGTACAACTTGCACATTGACACTTGTGCACTTATTACATTGCATGAAGTAACTAGATAACTTGCCCCTAAAGTAATCTAAGTATGTACCTTGGAAGATACATTTACATAACCCAAATGATGGAATAGACTCTATTTCTAACACCCCCTGTATTACATTATTTGGGTATTGAAGACTTTAGTCTTCAATATGGATCTTCTTCTTCTTCCTAACTTTGTCTTCTATCTCTGCATTCTTTGTGTTCAGGTTCAGTAGGTAATTTGTGTCTTCATATGATGCAGAGTAAGCTGGAGCTGAGTCTTCTTCTTTCAATTGGTGGTTCATGACCTGTTCAGATTCATCTTCCTTGTCTTCTATCCAACCACCTTTATAGTTCTCCTTGCAAGTATCTCCATCTGGTTCTGGTTGTTGATGAATGAGCAGGGCATGATGCAATTGTCCTCTCATATTTTTGTTTTTGATCCTATTGTGCTTGCCTTTTTGGTGTACTGGTTCTTCATTTTCTTCAACCTGTTCCTCTGTAAATATGTTAGTATCCTTTTGAAACATCACAATGTCTTGTGAGATTTCCATTGAGTCCAGGATGTATGTATTTTCATGAATTGAACCTGTTGCTTTTATGCCATCTTGATTCATAATGAGACAAGTATTGATCCCATCCATATATCCAAAGTTAATCACATAGTTGTTTTCAACTAACTTGCTTACAGAGATGAGATTGAATGTTAATCTAGGAACATACAATACTTTCTGTAGTAGAAGATCTGGAAATGATTTGCTTGGTGTTACACATCCATATCCATGTATAGGATACGTTTGGTTGTCTGCAATTCTTAGTCTGTAACCTCTAGCAATTTCAAGACAATCAAACCATTGTATATTTCTTATCATATGATGATTGGCTCTTGAGTCAATATACCACATGTGTTCATGATTATATGACATTCCTTTACCCATTTGAAGAAGAAATAAGATAGAATTTGTAGCTCCCTAATTGAAGTATATAAGCTTGATTTGATAAAACCTTTATTAGTCTTGTAGGCTTCCTTATATCTCCCTAGTTATGAATACCTAATTTTAGGTTTTTGAAGAAAGCTTATATCTTCACAACTTGACAATCTTTGAAGAATATTATTATCAAGTTTTGTAGAATTCCTTATGACTCCCTAGATATGTTTTGGAGTATTCTATAGTGCTTTTGCAAGATATAGTTCAATTTTTGGTTGATTTTGTACAAATTTTGTAAGGATCAAAAATCAACTTCTTAATCTTCTTAATACTCCTATTGAACTAAGCACTTTTCAATTTTGAAGAGGTTTTAATGTTGGATTTATTTTGTCCCTAAGGAGAAATTTTTTGAGACAAGAACATAAATTTCCAACTTTAATAAAATATTTTAATAACCCCTTTTGAAACCCTTAGGAATTTTATTCAAGTGTTTCTAATTTCCAAAAAACTAGTTTGAAGTTGAAACCCTTATCACTCCCAAATTTGGAAAACTAGAACACATTAATATTTGCAAACTTTAAATGGATTAATTCCAAGTAGAATCCCTTATTGCTCCTAAGTTATATTTTTGCAAATATTATATTAATTCCCTAAGTTTTTCTTTCAAACAAAGATTGATTTTAAATAATATATCAACCTTATCTTATAACCTTATAACTCCCTTTTTGAAATTGAAAGCAAATAAGAAATTAAGGCTTTGTACCTTTATGATGTTGGGTGAATGTGGCTATAAAATCTCCTTCTTGAGCATGGATTCCCCAAGGCTTTAATGCACTCCATGAATGTTGGTTGACCAAGAGTTTTCAAACTGTACCCATCTTGCTTTGGATCTCTACCAAATCGCACCTGAATTTAGTGTTGAATGTCTACCATCACTATATCGAATTCTACCTGAATAGTTGTTTAGCATCTATCGATGATCTTCCGTGTAGCACCTGAACTCTTGTTGAGCGTCTACCATCGATCTTCCGAGTAGCTTCCACTACTGCTCGTGGTGTTTCCAACTGTTGCGCTTCCTTTCCAAAGTCCAACCCATCTTTAATATGAGATAGGAGGAGTGACAAGTGTCACTGTATGAGTTTCTAAATGCTCATGGAAGCTCTCATTTGGTTGGTGGAGGTGTCAAACTCACTCCACTACTCGTGACAAGTGTCACTATTGAGTTGAAAACGTTTTTTTTTTTATTCTTTCTTGAGCGTTGTCCAAGTAATGCTCCTTCCTCAACGTCTCCAAGCTATCTTTCCTATAATGTATGTCAAGTTGTATGTAACTCCATTATTTGGAGTATGGGCACCAAGAAGTGTAACGTCTTCTTTGTGAGCGTTATAGAGTATCTTTCAAAATATGACAAGTGGCAGTTGCATGCCTTTCTTTCTATCAACGCTTATATGAAGACTCTCCAATGCGTTTTCCACCTTAATCCTTGTTGTTTTACATAGATGCTCAAGTGTCTCCAACTAATGGTTGAGTTGTGGTGGAGATATGGAGTAGCTTTGGTGGCCCTTGAATGGAGTCCGAATGGCAGCGCTTGGATGAAGACTCCTTGATGCTTTACTCCATTGTTAGCATTTACTAATGGTAGAAATGCTTTGATAAGAATGCTCCTTTCCTTTGATGTCTGTTTGCTTTATCTTCTACTTTGTACACTGCTTGATCTTCTCCTATGCTTTATCTTCTGCTTTGTACACTGCTTGATCTTCTCTTATGTTGTGTCTTCTGCAGGTTCAAGCATCCATGATGAGCCCCTTTGAGTGGCTTCTATAGCTTGGGAAGAGTGCTTACGTTCAACCCTTTCTTGGCTATTTTTCCTATGTTTATTGTCCCTTTTTGGGACAGATTCAAATCTGTTTTTAGACTGTAAAAAATCAGATTGAAATGGTGCTATAAGATGTACTATAGTGTGTACATAAATTTCCTTTGATGCACCTTCTTTTGCACTCTTATTTCAGATCAGAAACTCTGATTTTATGGCAGATTTTTCTCCTGCAATACAAGGGTTTTGAGGTTGTCTTTTATAAGTAGACACCTTCCTCCTTTTTGCTTGGACACTTAGATAACAATTCCAAGCTTATATAATAGTAGATAGAAGCTTTTTATTTTCTGCAATTCTTTTCTTGCATTCAATCCTTTAATGCTTTTGGATTTGAGACTCACCAAGTCTCATCCTTTAAAGCTTCTATTTCTGTTTTTGGTTAGTTATGTTCTTCTCCAGGTTTTGGAGGATTCTAACCTTTTTGGGTGGCTTCTTTAGGCCACTACGAGTTGCAGATTTTTGTGCTTCAATAGTGTCTTTAGACACTTGATACAAATCAGATTTTGTGCCCTTCAAGAACACAAAACTAATTTCTTTTGAGAGTAGTGTAATAGTACAAGTTTTTTCACTTTTAATGCACTAAGATTACACTTTATCACTCTGATCAACTCTCAAATTAATGCACTAAGAATTTACTGCAACTAATCAAGAATAACCTAAAATGAATCTTTAAGAGTTATTCTAAAATTTCACTACAACTAATATTGTAGAGCTTAGTCTTCTTTTTCTTTTTCAAAATAGATAATAGGTAGTTGATAGAAACTATTTTTGAAATCTAATCAACTCCTAATAAAAGTGCAAATGAACCTTAAAAAGAACTTTTTCTTTTTGCACTTTTGAAGACTGTAATCCAATTTTCTATTTGCAACTTTAATCCAAATGTAGGTGCATCTAACAAATCTAATAGGTAGATGAATTAATAAACCTATTTGCACTAGAAAGTTGCATACCTTTTTGTTGTAGCTCTTTTATCGCTTCTGTAGAGGATGTAGATCTTGGTGTCTAGAATCACCAAGTTGTTGCTACGAGAATGTCCTTGCAGCTCTTTGTAGACTATCTTGAATAGCTCCTTCTTCACCAAATGATGGTCTCGACCTTTCTTTTATGAGCCTAGGATTTGATGGCTTGTTCTCCTCTTTTGTTCTCCTCCTTCTAATGCATATTTGGAGAAGTCTTTGTCTCTGAAGTGATGCCTTCTTTCTATGAGAGGTAATCTTCAAATCTTCAATATTTGGTGAGCTTCTTCTATCTTCAAGTCATCTTGTCGATTTTTGACTTCAAGCAGGATCTTCTTCTGAGATTTGGCACTCCTTGCCAAATTCTTCTTCTCATATTTGGCACTCCTTGCCAAATTCTTCTTCTCTTGGGCTTGTTGTCGGATGGCGATAATTGTCCCAAGTCCTTCACTATCAAAGGCTTCTCCTTGATAGTGGATTTCTCCAATGAGTTCTTCTTTGAGAATATCTTCAGTAAGGCTCTCCTAGCCTTTTTCTGGATGCTCGATAAGACCTTCTCAAGGTCTCTGATCTGTCAACTTTTGATGGTCTTCCTTGAGACCTTTTCTTCAACCTTCTACTCTTGGAAGTGTTGGTGATGAGATCTTCCTCTGGATCTCTGATTCTGCTACTTCTAGATTCGAGCAGGACTCACCTAGTCCTTATTCTCCTTCTCCTTCCTTGATTAGAAGTTCTACAATGAGATCTTCTCTTGATCTCTTTGATTTTGCTTTAGGTGTTGAATTGATTCTGAAGAAGATACCCTTCCTAAATTTCTTGTAGGAAGTTTCCCAACTCATTGAATCTTCTTTCCCTACAACAAAGTATTAGTACTAAAATATTTAGTCTACTTTTGAATCAGATATTCTCTTCAAATTTAGGATCAAGGCTTCTATGGCCTTTTTCAGTACCAAGGCTACTATGGCCTTTTTAGTGTCAAGGCTTCTATGGCCTTTTTTAGTATCAAGGCTTTTATGGCCTTTTTCAGTACCAAGGCTCCTGTGGCCTTTTGGTATTAAGACTTTTGTGGCTTCTCCTTCAAGGCTCCTGTGGCCTCTTCTCCAAGGCTTCTATGGCCTTTTTATGTCAAGGATTTTATGGCTTGTTCTTCAACTTGTGAAGTTCTTTGATTCAATAATGGAGATCTTCAATCTCCTGACTTCACCACAACTCTTCACAAGAAGTCTTCTTCTATAGTATTCTTCTCTTGCATAAAGAACCAATATCTGCACTATGAGGGCATACCGACCTTCGGGCAATGAAGTTGGAGTCTCCTAGCTTTCTATCGTAGGAGGAGTCCCAATCCTCTAAGAAATAGTTTTCTACAAACAAAAGAAACTTTAGGCACTAGTTAGAAAATTTCTAGATATCCTAGATAATCCTCACTGAATGATTTATCAATCCAGTGGCTTGAATCTTGAGTCCTGGTCTTCACGAGTTTTTCCTGAAACTCTTGTGGAAAGACTCTAGTCAATTGCAATCTCAGTATTTCCTAGAATTAAGACTTCTTTCAGTCCTCACTCGTGACTCTCTCTTATTCTACCACCTAGATTCTTCTGAGGGCTTTTGATAGTGGTTGGTCTAGCGATGCGTCAGTTTGTCAAAATGCTCAGGCTCAATGATAATGGTGGCTTTCCTATAGACCTACACAAACTAGATCTACCGTAGCTCTGATACCACTGTTAGCTTTTGATGTAGCAAGCATGGAGAGATAGCAATCACGAGATGCAAAATAATATGAAAGAAAGTAAATCTGCTAAATGACTAAAATATAAAATATTACAATGTAGCTATGGAGGAAATGAACACTCCAATATAAAGCTACTGAACTACATTGCATCCATCACCAATGGATGGTGTCACACACTATACTACACTATGCCCCCTAGCTCTCTATCTATCACACTCTATATCACACTCTATATCTATCTATCTATGAGGCCATCCTTATATAGGTAAAATAGGATACTTGGCCAACACTCTATCTAGTTGTGCAAGGGACAACTTGCACATGTACAACTTGCACATTGACACTTGTGCACTTATTACATTGCATGAAGTAACTAGATAACTTGCCCCTAAAGTAATCTAAGTATGTACCTTGGAAGATACATTTACATAACCCAAATGATGGAATAGACTCTATTTCTAACAATGCATTCCTCCAACATCTTCGGATGCTTGTCCTTCCTCCCGTACAAAGACCAGTCGTCCAAGAAGACTTTGAACTTTCCAATGGACATTTGCTCGAATATATAGAGAGTGATTCTCTAAAATGTGGTTGGGGCATTACACAGACCAAATGGCATTTGATTGTACGCATAAATGCCATTCTCTAGCATGAACGTTATCTTCAACTTATCTTCCTCAGCAATGCTTATTTGATTGTTGCCGAAGAACTTACCCAAAAATGAGCAAATCTCATGTCCAACTACCACTTCCAGAATTTAGTCAATGAGTGGTATTGGAAAGGGATCCTTAATTGTTATGGCATTGAGACTTCAAAATTCTACACATGCAAAACCGGTTCGCTTTCTTCTTCAAGGTGATCACGATCAATGACACCCATTCACTCATTGTGACCTTGAAGATTATGCCTGCATCCAACATCTTTTGTGCATTCACTAAGGCTGCATATTTAGGATTCATCCTGCATGGCCTTCTCCTTACTGGTAGTGCACCTAGAATCAACTGAATCCGATGTATACACAGTTTTAGCAGTATCCCTCTCAAATCTTTGAAAGTCCATGCGAAGACATCCCTAAATAGCAAACGTTTTTTTAAAGTTGTTACTTTCAACATTGGGTCCCAATTGTCTCCACAATGGATTATCTTCTAATTATCTTCTATTCACCTTCATTGTCGAGATTACTCTCAACCATCCTTGGCCCCTCATACTTGATAGTTCCAAGTTCAATTGCCACTTTGACCACATCTATCAAGTGTGTTGGCTTCTCATCGATCATAGCATCACCAACAATATATTCCGCAAAAAAAATCAGAAACATCCACTTTTCTTTTTCCTCCTCTTGTGGTGTAGGTTTCACTCTTATACTGCTTTTGCGGACTTCAAATACGCTTCTCCTCCTCTGCCTAAATGCAGAGACAAGAGGGCTCATAGTCCTCCACTTGTCAATGGAGAAGTCCACTATTTGATCACCCTTCATCTTCCGTACATTCTTCCAAATTCAACACTCCTTTGTTCGGTTCATGTCCATTGTCTTTATCCAAAGACAAACTGCCCAACTCATCGGACGTTGCGATATATTTTCTTACAAACTGATTCTTCAAGTTAATCATATACTTATGTTGCCCTTTCTTGAATGTGATTCAATCCTTCTCCCAATTGTGATTGACCTTTGCCATGCGCAACCATCCTCTCCCCAACAATGCATCATATGTTGGTTTTTTGCATGGTTATCACAACAAAATCCATGACAAACTCTGGATCAACAATTCTCACCTTTTAAGCCATTAAGACTCCTTTCATCTCGCTCCCATACCGGTCTACACCATATAACTTGAAATTTAGAGACCATAGAAATGGTGCTCCAATCTCCCTCCATGTCTTCTTGGGCAAAACATTAACGCTCATCCACCGTTAACCATCACCTGCGTCAACTTATGATCTAGCAACTCGATATGAATAAATGTTGGCAATTTGCTAACATCAATCATCAACATAGTTGGATCAATAATTTGATCCCTTCTCTTTTCAGTTGCTTCCTGTTGGCTTTGCAACTCCATCACTCTCCTTCGCTGCATTATTTCTCCTACCATCACATATAGCTATGGTAAGGTGCTAAGTAAACTGGACACTTTGACCTCCATCATCATATTCAGTACTTGTGTTTCCAGCTCTTGTGATGAGGGTCGTTGATCATTCATCATTTAATCATTATGTGTGTTAATCCAGGGCGGTGTCCAGAGGCTATATACGATAGGAAGTGTCACATTTGCAGGTTCAGTTTATCCAAGAACAGGTTTTATTGGTGGATCAGTTAGCAATTGGGGGGTTTTGTTGTGACCTCTAACTCCTAAGAATTGAAATTAACTACTATTTACTTTTGCAGAAATAAAATTGCAATAAATGAAATTGCAGAATTTGAAAATGACAGAAAATGAAATGTTGCTAAATTGAAGTAACAGAAAAGTGAAGTGCAGAATTGAAAACACACACACTCTTGCATGAAAGTAAATCAACTGGAGAATGTCAAAATAGAATTTCAACTACTGCAAAACTGAATCAACAAAAACTGCCAAAGTGCAAAATGACAAGATATCTGGAAATTGCGGTGAAATGCAAAATTAAATCAACAATTGCAAAATGACAAAATATCTGGAAATTGCTGTAAATACAAAAAATGTTGTCAACGGCTGAAAACTGTGTTGAAAACTACTTAAAGAAATGAAAACCGGCGAATCTCGCCAACTCGCTACGACGAAGAAATTGCATCGAAATCGCCTTCCTTTGGTCTGCAAGTGGCCCTTGCTTCCAAAACCAGAAGAAGGTGAGGAGTTATGCTAAGAGAATCTAGCTGTTAATCATCAACCTCAACATGCCAATTGAAAATCGAAGATTGCAACTTTTTATTCAATCGAATCGCATTACGATAATGCGGGAAAAACCCGCAAATTCATCGTTTCGCTACAAGAAAACTTCACTCTATGCTAATTTTGGTATTCTATTGCCTATCTATCTATATATCTATATATTCAACCATCTGGGAGCTTTATTATTTATAATATAATGCTGATATGCTTGGTTACTGCTTTGTAGGGATTTACAACTGATTACATAACTGTTTCCTAGACTGCAGGAATTTGCTTTGTCAAAACTTTATCCATTCATCATTGTTGGGCTACATTTGTTGAGGAAATCACGTTAAGATGAGTTGGGACAACCTCCTGGTCAATTTCCAATAATTTCCTCCAACGGTTTATTGCTTTTTGACCACCTTTAGTTGTTCCTACGCTATTCCCTATTCCTGCGCCGCTTATTCCTGCACTGCTCCGGATCAACAGGTAGGTGACCATTTCTTGTTGATCTGTGCTCCAAACGCGTAGGGAGTAACATGTTGACTTTTCCTCTCTCTTGCACACCCTTCTGCATTGGTGGCATTTTCTGGAGTGACTGATTCCAAGCCCTCCTGTATATGTACAGCTGGCTGGAACTGTCACAGTTACAGCCTGTTTTTCTGCACAGTCAGCTACAGTGGACGAATTCTTGGCGCCTTTTTCATTTGAATTAGTTTAAACAGAGGAACACAATATTACCAAGCATCAGATATTCAACAAGGTCTGAATTGCTATAATACTACTGATTAATTAACTGAAAAACAGGTGAAATTGCAGTAAAAACAGTAAAAGCAGTATATGCACTTTGTCATTTCGGAATTTGCAAACATCATTATATAATGCATTTTTCCCATAATTAACATAAAATCATAGTAAAAAGGGTAAGTCAAATGGTTTAAAATGTATCAAAGAGTGTTCATGGATGAGGCAATTCCTGGCCTCATCATCTTGGGTTGACAACTTTTCTTCCGGTTTCTTCATCTTCTCTTGAGGAGTCATTCTTGCCTGGTCTTCTTCAATTACATCATGTGCTTCCTATCATCTCTCCTTTTCTACGGCAAGGTTGGGGTACTTTTCAGTTTTCTTTGTTTGATCCCTTGTGACTACAAGCAAATTGTTTTCTTTCTATTGTTGGTTCATTAGAGGCTCTTTGATGTCAATAAATTGACATTCTATACGTTGCTTGAGCTTGTCTTATTTGGGCAGTTTGCCTCCTTATGACTACCTGACCCACACCAACAACATATCAAGGTATTATTGCTCTCGAAGTTATCTCGAACTGGCTAATTTTGGCAATTACGTGCAAAGTGCCCCTACTCTTGGCATCTTCGACACTGAATGATTGGTCTGCCATCTGCATCATATTGCAATTGACTTTGTCCTTCTTGCTATCGATTGCCCAGTTGCAGTTGTCTCCCACCTCGATGGGTTTTTCTATATCAATCACTCGTTCCTGCTTGTCCATTCTTTGATCTACTCGGTTTTTCATCCTTCACTTCCTGATGCACCGACAATGTTTAGTGTCTCAAACTCCTTATATTAAATGGACAATCTGCAACCGCATGCCCTTTCACTTCACAAATGTTGTAGTAGGCGTTCTTCGGACAAGTAATATTTGTGTGTCCCTTTGTTTTACAATCAAAACACCAAATATCTTGTCTCTCCTTTTCCTCCTTTGCATCTCGAGCCATCCTTTCCACGTCCTTCCTCATGGCCTGGATTGCCACGTGTAAATTGTCACGGTCACTATTCGAATCAGATTCCTTGTAGTGACTTAGGCCTACTACCGTTTGCTTAGCTTCACTCTCCAATGTGATTGCTCTGTTATACGCCTCTTCATAGGTAGTTGGTGGGACTACCTTCATCTTCTTTTTGTATTTCAGCAACAATCTATCTAGGAACCATTGTCTTTGCAGTCCATCTATTGGCGCAACTTCCATCTTATCAATGAGTTCCTTCAATCTTATAAAAAACATCCTTCTTTTGTTTCATGGTGTAGATTTCTCCAATGATCTTGATGTCATCTCGGAGTCTTCTGAATTCTTGGATGAATGCTTTTGTCAATGTTTCCCATGTTGCAAAGGGTTGGTCTTTCATCTTCTTTAGTTGCCAGTCCATTGCGATTCCACGCAATGTCATCGAAAATAACCTTAACCATGATTGCTCACCTTCAACTCTGTTTTCTCGCCATATGGTTACACATGTTCCAATATGGTGTTTTAGGTCCTCCTTCCCATCACCCAGAAATGATGGGCACTTCTGCCTACCCGCATCTGCTATAATTTTTTACTTAGTCGCCAAAGGTGGCTGCAATTATTCATGTCATTCTTCTTCACTTGGTGCTTCATCACCAACAAACAATCTTCGACCAATATCAACACTTTGCAACCCCCTTCGCGAATATACTCGATTCTAATTTGCTTGCCCTAGCACTCTCCTGCAGTTTCCCTTACGCCTGACACCCGTCCTCTACGCCTCTTGGCAAACTCCCTCGCTCTTGTGCCAACGTAACCAGCCAATCAACAGCGTCTCCATATTGGCACTTCCACTTGCATAAACATTCTCCACAGTCTCTGCGTCGTTTGCTCGCATGTTCTCGTAAACTTCTTCCATTGTTAACAACATTTTCCACCTCTCGTGTGTTACACTTGGATTCTCCTCTTCTCGAGGGCTCCACACACGTTCTACTATTGGCTCCTCAAATTCGGTTCCTCTAGACTATAGTACTTGTTTGGCAATGTTTTGCTCAACACCTCGTTATTGAGCGATTCTTGTACTCCTCACAGGAATCTTACTGTCTCCACAACCTCGTCTTTGACATCCTCATGGTAATGAATCTGTCATTCACCTCCCTACGCTTCACGCATGCCAATTCGTCTTCAACTAGACCTAATTCCAATTCAATGATGGCAATGGTGCCAAATGTAGCATGGTGGTGAGTATTCCAAGAATGGAGGACAAGATGACAGATCATGGGCCAAACAAGACTATAAATTTTTACTTAGTCGCCAAAGGTGGCTGCAATTATTCACGTCATTCTTCTTCACTTGGTGCTTCATCACCAACAAACAATCTTTGACCAATATCAACACTTTGCAACCCCCTTCGCGAATATACTCGGTTATAATTTGCTTGCCCTAGCACTCTCCTGCAGTTTCCCTTATGCCTGACACCCGTCCTCTACGCCTATTGGCAAACTACCTCGCTCTTGTGCCAACGTAACCAGCCAATCAACAGCGTCTCCATATTGGCACTTCCACTTGCATAAACATTCTCCACAGTTTCTGCTTCGTTTGCTCGCATGTTCTCGTAAACTTCTTCCATTGTTAACAACATTTTCCACCTCTCGTGTGTTACACTTGGATTCTCCTCTTCTCGAGGGCTCCACACACGTTCTACTATTGGCTCCTCAAATTCGGTTCCTCTAGACTATAGTACTTGTTTGGCAATGTTTTGCTCAACACCTCGTTATTGAGCGATTCTTGTACTCCTCACAGGAATCTGACTGTCTCCACAACCTCGTCTTCGACATCCTCATGGTAATGAATCTGTCATTCACCTCCCTACGCTTCACGCATGCCAATTCGCCTTCAACTAGACCTAATTCCAATTCAATGATGGCAACGGTGCCAAATGTAGCACGATGGTGAGTATTCCAAGAATGGAGGACAAGATGACAGATCAGAGGCCAAACAAGACTGCAATCAATCCAGTTCTTTTCATCATTTTGCACTTGAACGACATCCACACTTGACTAGAACAACAATATGACTTGTGCAGCAAAGTGTTAGAACGGCAAGCACTAGAACAACACTTCCACTAGAATGACACTTGCATTGGAACGACAAATGCTTGAACAACACTTGCTAGAACAATAGGATCAACTCTATTAGAACGACAAGTGCTCCACACTACTAAAAAACTTGCACTGGAATGGTCATAGTCAATCTACTAGAACAACGTGCTCAACACCATTGGAACGACAACCTTAGCAATTCCACTCACGGCGTTCTAGACTACAACTCCCTTGTTCCATGCTCTAACTACAACAATGATCCCTGCACACAAAATCCAACACACAACTACCAACTACCAATGGCAATCATACTTGTATACAGATCATACACACAACATGGATAGAAGATGAGTCATTTGCATTACTCAATAGTACGGCATTACAGAGTCTCGTATAGCACTACAATGCACACAATCTCTCTCCTAACACATGCTCTATGTCTGCTCATACACTCATTTGTCTACGTTACCATGATCACCTCTTGGTCCAAGCATAGTTGTCCTAGATATCTGATACTCTCTCCATTGTAGTCTTGAATGAAGGAGAGGGAGGAAATTCTATTTATGCTTGTGTCCTGGCCGTTGCATATCAAAAATGTCTCTTAAAATCAATAATAGAACTAGAAAGTTTGGGTAACCACTCTTTTCATTTACAATGGAAAGTTAATTGGCTTACAATTGAATCTGAAATTATCTAAGCAATATAATATACTTGTTCATCATTTTTGTGGTTAATGCAGCAGTTTTGACGCCTTGATTTCAAACATAACATTTATGAACATCCATACCAACAAATAAACAGCATATCTGTTAAAAGAGCAATTAATGTTTTGCCTTCATCCATAAGGCAGATTGAGTCCTGTGACAATAGAAGAAAAAAAGACAACAGATATTAACGACACTCTAGTCTCACAAGAAGAGCTGCTATAAAGCACTTAGTTATAAAATTAAGAACTTAACTATAATGCATATAAAATATCTCTCTTAAAAGCAATAATAGAACTAGAAAATCTGAATAACCACTCTTTTACATTTACAATGGAAAATTAATTGGCTTACAATTGAATCTAAGATGATCTAAGCAATATAATATGCTTGTTCGTCATTTTGGTGGTCCAACGTACCATTTCTCAGGCTTTTTAAACATCAAGTTACTCTATGTCAAAAATCACATTCACTAATAAGATAAACTCCCAGCAGGTTCAAGATTGCTTCCATGACATGAGGTTTAGCACAATTGGTTGGGAGTGAAAAGTTTCACATCTTAAACCAAGGTTCAAATCTCATGGGTGAACCTTAACATTTTATCACATGGCATTAGCTCAACTGGTTAAATTACTCACCCCAATCTTGCCAAGTGATACATGCATAATAGCCAAGCTGTTGTAATACGATTATGTGGTCATAGGATGTAATATGGATGGGGCCTGTTTCAACCCCATATAAACATTTAAAAAAAGAAAAAAAGAGAAAAGATTGCTTCCACATCAGTTTCAAGATGGTACATCTTTATGTTAACAATCACCAAACCATGTATATGAAATGACTGTGGACTATAAAGCGAGACAGAATGCTTCTTTCCCAGGTAAGAGAACATCTTAGCGAAATCCTTTTATGGAAAATAATAATCTACGCCATAAATTCCTAATGAAACTCTCATACAAATTGCAGTATAGCATCATTGCATCACTATAAAATAATCATTTTTCTGTTTAGAATCTAACATTTTTAGGAATGTTTGAGGGAAAAAATGCAAAATACATTCTTAGAAATTGAAACTGGAAAAAACATATAGTATTGTATTTACTCCTTTTTTCTATTCTAAGTATGTAGACACTTGAATGTATACCTTACCACTCGTTGGTTCATACAAGCGCAGAAGCAAATTAACAAGAGTACTCTTGCCACTGCCACTAAGGCCAACCTGCACATAGATACACACACAATTATTTCTTACTCCCTATGTAGTATCAAGAGCCATGATTATAAGGGAAGAACTATCCAACCAAAACATGGTACAAATTACCAGAGCAACTAGTTCACCAGGACCAATGGATATATTGACACTTCGTAAGACAGGCACCTGCAAGAGATGACATTCTATGTTATGTCACTCCATTAAGAGGCAAAAGAAACTGAAATACACTTAACTGAAATTTAAATAGAAACCATGGATATGCACGACTGTGAGGGAACACTAAAAATGCAAATGAAATTCATCTGCACCCTAAAGACTTTCTTCAGCACATTCAAGGTTTATTCCTTAAAATATACCTAGTAAGACACCAAAGCTGACAGCTTGGAACTCATGATTTGCCTTACCTGCCTCTGCAATTCTGGTGTACACGTGTTCCAGAAAGCTATATGAACATTATTTCAATTTAGATCTTCAATAAAAGCAAAGGCATACATTTAAAGAAGAAAATAATTTGTGAAGTTCCTAAATGGGTGGAAATTGTCCTAATATTTAATTTCTTATATTCCTTTTCAAAACTGAGATGAGCTCTATCTTTATTTGTAGGAAAATTGAACACAAATATATTAATTTGTCAGAGTTTACAAATTTTCAGGCTTGTAGTGGTTAAAGCGTCCTGGTAACAGATAATATCATTCCTGGCGAGATTAATAAATAACCTGAGTTCCACAAAGTCCCAGGATGGGGACAGTAGGGCGGCTTTTCGACATGGTGGGATGCATTTCTGGGACTACGGGACATTGCGACATCCAGAAGTGTTTCCAAGACTCCCCACAAATCCCAGGATGTGACCCCGTGGAACATAGAATACAAATTTTGGACACAACCCATAATAACAGTTGCCTAAAACTTGTAAATCAAGAATCCTAGTAAACAGTTTTATTATGTATAACTTTAATAAGTACCAAATCCATTTAAGACTAATGAAAATATCAAATTCCAAGATACATGATATAAACAGCTTATACACATAAACATGATATGGAAAACAAACACTGGACCGCACATGAATAGAAATTAGTAACCCAGGTCATCATTGTGCTGTAATTGGATGCAAAGGGTTGATTGCATGGTCCCCACTTGGTGTTCCATTCTGCCCAGATGTTTCACAATGTTGATTGTCAGCATTCCAAGATACATGATATAAACAGCTTATACACATAAACATGATATGGAAAACAAACACTGGACCTCACATGAATAGAAATTAGTAACCCAGGTCATCATTGTGCTGTAATTGGATGCAAAGGGTTGATTGCATGGTCCCCACTTGGTGTTCCATTCTGCCCAGATGTTTCACAATGTTGATTGTCAGCATTCCAAACTCTTGAATCAGTAATGTTGGGAAATCACCCTCTACAAAGACAGCAAATGGGTCTTCCAGCCATTCCATCAGGATTTTTAGAATTCCTTCTGAAGTTCTAATAATGCCCTCCCATAAGTATCAGAGATGGCACATAAAAATGATGAACAGTGATTTCTTTACGGTCTGCACTTGTTAGGCTTTTATTCCTTCAGTTCTTTGAATTGTGATAACTTCCCACATTGGCAACTCTCCTTTAAACATCCTGCCATAACTGCTTGATGGGCAATTCAAGAGGTACTTGTCTAAATGTCCATTTACTTCTATTGCCTAAATTCTTCAATTGATTGCATTGTTATTACAGGTTAGGTCTTTTAATCTCATCATTGAAGCATATAGAAGGGAATCTATATTCTTCTCAACTGTTATCTCCTCTTGCCTGCTTGTGGCCATATATCCTCTGCTTGTTGGAATCGTTATGCTCCATGACAACTATTTATTTTTACAATCTGTTTATGTCCAAAGACTCCACAATATAATTTGAGACCAAAAAAAAGAGGTCATATAACAGTTGAGATCCACCCATTAGCTAACTGAACATTTCATCATAGTTTCTAGATAATTTCAGTACAGTGTCAATATATTCTTACAAACAATAGCCAAATATTTCAGAAGCCAGTTAAAAAAAAACAGTTCGAAGAAAAGGTGAATACGACCCATCTATCTACCAAGATTCTTTATATACACAAGCACTGCTGTTTCCCTTCTAAATTATCTTGAGAGAGCTTGTTTTTATTGGCAGGAAAAATGTCTTTTTTGGAGTATTTCTTCTTCAATCTCTTCATATAAAGTAAACAATTCATCAAAGAAGGAAGACCTGCAAAGAATTGTGTCCATTGATTCCCATCAAATGTTCTTCAACCTATAATTGTTGTCATAACATCTTATATTCACTAAGTTTTTATTTAAGCAATTTAAGTTGAATATCTATTCCTTTCAATCTGATGGAGAATCAACCAATTCCTTAATGTTTTCTTTGCTGACTGTGTATCTACCTTATTTTCCATTTGTGCATACACTTTTTTTTCTTCCCCCACATAACCAATTCGCCTGGATTGGGCTTTTCTGGCATGTTAGGTGTACTCCTAATGTTGTTCCATGATGCATTGCATACCAAAGGGCTATGCATGTGAGGAATACTTGACTTACAATTTTTATCAGTTTCAAGTTTGTCTGACTCAGAAAAAAAGCTAAAAACCACTAACATTTTGAAAGATTCAAGTTTTGCTTCAACAAAATAGAAAAACTCAAAATCTGTGCAAATTTATAGTCAACAATTCTTAGTGCTCCAAAACTAGGGAAAACAAACAAAATTTTCACAATATCAGAAAGGTGTAACAATGTTCAAAAAAACTATGTGTCAAAAATAAAATGCCACCAACGAAAAATGATAAACCAACCAGATGGGCTTGTGTTCGATGAAGGCATGGCCACAACACAAAGTAAAGATAAGGGTACCATTAAAATCTACGCGCTTTTTTAAAGTCAAAACTTTAAGAAAACCACAGCTCGTAGTGCTAATCTAACAGTTGTAACAAGGCATATGCAGTGAAGATGATAAACATAATCAAGGTGTCACTTAATAAAAACAATCCAACATAAGAAAGACAAAATAACTTTGTTTAACACTGGTGGCCTCCCTTGCATAATCATAGGAAAATGGATTGTAACTGTAAAGTTGAATTAAGATGTACCTGCTACTACAAAATCAAAGAAAGCAATATTAGTCATATCATTGCACTTTCCCTCATTATGTGCTATGAATTCAATGCACAATGGTTAGCCCATTACTCTGTTGGATGCCTGATTGAATTTGCTTTGCAAATAAAACTTTGAATATTTGGACTCAATAGCAAAATTAAAAGACTATGGCTGTCATTGCAAATTCTCATCTTTATGCTTCAGAGAGAAAGAACTAAAGAAACTGCACTTACACGTCGGACCTGCCCAGCAGGCAGTTGGAGTGGCCCTGCAACCGTTAACCAATGCACCATATATCAAAGCCATGGCAGCTCTTCGGCCAAAGTCTTCGCAAAATTGGAATTTTCATACTTCACACAAGGAAGTATCTATAGTGTGAGTCAATCAGCTCTGTGGATGACGCATTTGCAAAGCACGCAAACCCTAAGCATAAGCAACATGCTGTCTAGGCCCCAAATATGCAAATCACACTAAAGAGAATGCTCAGCTGAAAGGTGAGACAACCCCTCTTGAAGATGCAGTAGAGAATTCTAAAAACAGGCAAGCCTCATAAATGTCGGTGGAAATAGGGCATTGGCAGCAATAAGATGACACCAATGTACACAGTATTAAATCTTTGTTTTTCGTCTTATTGCAAAATGATTAAAAACCTAAGATAATACAAATGCAGTTCTATTAACTTTTTTTAAATACAATTAGTCAAATTTGAACCAAGCTTTAATTTATAGTGACCCATCCTATCAATCAGACATTATAATCACATTGGAATAGAAGGGCCACTTTTGATTTAAGGGTTTTTGCCTAAGTAGGCATCTGCTAGATTTTTTTGGGACATGGTGCTGGTTCTTTGCAGTGGCCTGTAATGTCAGTGGATTTTAAAAGTAGCAATTCCAAATAATCTGTCCATCTGTCCATTATTTCCAAACTATCTACCTGTCTACCTGTCCACCATCTAAAAACCCCAGTAAATCGCAGACTGTGAAATTTGACAAGACTAATTTAACCTTGTTGTGAGTAAATTTTTGAAAAACAAAGATACAAAATTTCCAAAATTCAAAAAAGGTTTAAATCTATCATTGCATTGGTTAAAATTTCAAAGACGCTGTTGATCTAAGCAAATGGGAGCTCAAAGTGGAGAGCTTGTCAGTCCCCATAATTCCCTTCTTATACAGCAGGGACTAATAATATTTTATATTTCCCCACATTTAATACCAAGTATGAATTAATAGTAGAAAATCCCATTCTATACGTGAAGGTTGCCCTGAATACATTTAGTAACAATGTAATTTCCCACATATGCATAGTGCTAACCAAATAAGCATTGGCATTACTTCAATCATGACAATTAATTAGACTAAAAGCCTATGGTAATACCAACTAAGCTAGCACCCACGTGTTGTAGGTGAGTTGGAGAGAGTAGGGCAATCCTCCAAGGGAGGTCCCTGGCTCGAATCTCCACCCTACCAAACGCACATTGGATACCCTAAATCCAGTTGATAATGCTGGTGCGGTCAGGGCCAACTACGATTCCCGGGTGATTTTGACGGGGTAGAACCCCCCTGATCGTGGTTTCTCAGACCAAGGCTGCCTCGCAAGGGGTTTTTCGCTAAATTCAAAAAAAAATACCAACTAAGCTAGACATACTCTTGGTAAATGTTATATTTAACAACTCTATTGATCACTTCCTTTGGAAGAAGGAGGCCAAAAGAGGCCTTTAAAATGTAATTAAAGAGAGAGATCCAGTCAAGGGAAATACCAATGGACTAAGGTAGCACATTGATCTCATAATACACAACAAAATTGATTCCTAATAAGGCCCAAGAGGCAATTCTCCCTAAGGAACAAAATGGTAAATATGGATGTGGCTCATCATTACATACAGTATCAACCACAGATCAGCGTTCTAAATATAGAATATGAGCTGAACGTCCAAAGCCACAAACTTGATTTGTACAATGCTCTAGGAATTAGCTATTTGAAATAGATCATATACAAAAGCATGAGAATTTTAATCATCTTAATATGATCCAAATAAATGGGATCCAAACCTTCAACCCACAAAGAGCAGTGGATCTAGTAATCCTAACGATGAGGTGCATCTTTGAGGGATATCCTATAAATGTATCTAAGATGCATTGGCACTCTAGAAGTAAAAGTGAAACATAGAGCTTGTAAAGGCATGATTAAGAAACCGATTTTAGACCATAAGAAAGTTTGGTGAACTGAACTCCCAAACAGGTGTACACTATCCTGATCTCCATCAATTCCACTTTGTAGAAGAACTAAAACACCCAAAAAGCATACTTGGTGCATTGAAGACTATAACGACAGTTTTTCTAAGGTTCATCACATGTTAAATCTCACAGAAATGGAAAAGAGACAAGTACCACTTCATCAAAAATAGTATGGGCATAAAAAGATGACATGATGTATAGTCATCATCAACATGAATATCCTATTGAAGAAAGCCCTCATATTCATCAATGGAAATATTAAAGAGAGTCGAAATAAGAGGAAACCCTATTTGACACCAATGTTACTTTTCACAAAGTTTGAGAGACCATGAGGTATATGGAATCAACCATCGACTGTCTCATGGATTCTCATGCTGAAAACAATGAAAGACTATGAGATAGTGATAGCCCATCGCTTCCAAAATATTAGATTCCTTGAAATAGAAAAGCCAAGTTTTCTAGAGTCAATAAAATACCATAAAAATTTAGAGGACCACTGACAAGTTTACATAATAATAGCCTAAAGAGTAAGAATGTGGTCAACCATTTGAAAGTTTATCTTAAGGTAGACTTCCCCCTCACTTTAAGATTATCATGCTCAGGTGTTTGAATGTTTCATGTTCAATCATTGTTTTATGGGGATGTGTCCCAACCCCTCCATGCGCCTATACCATTGGCTCTAACATTTCGAAGTCTCTGAGAAACGATTCGACACATGAATGACCATCACGTCTACATGAACCTATGAATTCATGGATATATGCACCATGTTGCTTATGAGTTCCTGTTGTGTGAATAGAGTCGTCCTATGGAAGTATTGTTATGTAGTGTTATTATGTGTGTATGTGATGGTAAGCGTTTGTAATACACATCACATTCTGTTATGGAGTATTTAAATATTTCATTTATACAAGTAGTTTGGTGGTAGTTGGGAAGTTACCAACCTCCTACCTATCCTATGATAAAGATATGTGCACATCTATGTTAGTAGAGAGATCGATGAAGTATGATGTCGGTCGATATTGGTCAAGGCATGTGTAAGTTTGTTGTATTTTGATTGGATCATGATGTACTGTAGAATCATAGACAATTGGGTCGTGAGGGATACATGTTATGCATGCAATGTATCCACATGTATCTATAAGTTTTTCTCATTGTGTACCTTTGTTTACTCAAATAGAATGGAACTATATTGTAGTGTGTTGCATTCTCTTTCTCCAATGGTCAATTGTTCCCAAGACAAAGGGTTCTAGGGTCACTGTTCATATGTTGAAATGCCCCCATAATGTCTTGGGGACACCATACACCCTCCCCAACAATTGTCCCAAGGATTATTAGGTGTCTTGAATGATTGGGTTCCTTTTGGGTACTAAGAGATGCAATAGAAAAAAGGTGGGAGGCCCCACCAATGGTCTGCCACCCTCCTCCACACACCCTATTCTCATGAGAGAGAGAGAGAGAGAGAGAGAGAGAGAGAGAGAGAGAGAGCACACAATGTTGATGAAACACAAGCAGGATTGCCTAGAGTCACTATATAAACCCCTTGATTTAGAAAGCAATCATGATGAGGAAACATTTAGTATTGCAAATTACCTAGAGGATGACTGATTTTGACTATGTTATGGATCTTTGGAATCTAGGCATTTATATTCAAGATTTTGTTTCATTGTTCTTATATACTCCATAGTTGGAACTTGGACTATGGCTAAAATTTAGGCCCTTACCTTGTTACTCTTAAGTATTATGGTTTTAACTTGTGATGTATTGAACTTTAAACTCCAATGCATATGGTTTTACATATTTCCATGCTTGCGGTCGAGGTAATATTCTTTACTTCGTTTGCTTCTACATTAGGTAATCTTGCATGTTCAAGCTTAAAAGTTCATATTGTGTCTTGGATTCTGAATATATGTTTTATGTATTTATATGTGTCGTACCTCAATCATTCCACCACCATCCCTGTGAGGGCCAAACCCCAATTGTCCCAAAGACATGTCACATCATATTGTGCCATCCTTGTCCTGAAAATTCTGTGGAACATAGTGTCCAATAATATGGCCTATAGTTTGGAACATGTCCAATCCCAATACTCCTACAGTTATTTTGATTCGAGACATTCCTTGATTTATAAATGGGATGAATGATATGCTATGACCAAGCGGTGGAAAATCCTAAATAAACAAGCCCATTAAATTTATCCATTATCAATTTTGGTCAATGTTGTTCTCCTTTGATTCTCTTTATTCAGGATCATCTTTTTCTCCTCCCTCTCCCTATCCCAGCCCCACCTATGTCCCATGATTCACTTTGAGCCTTCATATGTTGACGATTACATCACTCGTACCTCCTAATTGATGCTTGATTATTATTCTCTTAATTTCACCATAATAACACCCAAATATAAATTCTTGTTTCACACCTTATTGGATGCTGCCTTTGACTCCCTTATACTCTGCCCTGGCCAAATACAGTCTATCGCATTGGCTATTGCCCCATGAATTGTTAGGAAGATGAAGAATGTAAGTATGCACTGGAAGCTCCATAATGCTCTTATTATTCATGATCCTACTAATGTATTCTTCATCCAAAAGGGCATACAAATGCCTCATTTCCCGTAAGAAACAAGAGTTTCTTGCCATGATGAGTTATCAACTTTTGAATACTCTTCAACACTCTCCAAAATCCTTCTAGTGCATCCTCCTTTCCCTAAAGCCTCTTCCCACATGCATTGACTTTTAAATCTTCATATCCCATGATAGTTCCTTATATGATATTCCACGGCATCCAACAACTCATATCTCCTCTCCCCACTCTTGGCACGTATTTTCTTCAAGGGGCATCATGAGAGCTATTCAAAAACTATGAATTGGCAAGATTGTTGATTTTGAGGGTTTTTAGTCTCTGAAATATGGTGTTGATGCTATTGGCCATCCCAATTGAGATTTATTCAATGAGGTTGGTTGTTCTAGATTTATTAAAGATCTAAATTAAAGAGATGGAAGAATTTATATATTAAAACACATTGATGACAATTGCCTTCTACATCATATTCTAATAGTTAAATTGCTTTTAGCATATAATGTAGTTCTTCTTGCTACTCCTAAGGACTTGCAAAGATAATTGGATGCTCTTGATCACTTTTGTGACTCGAGAGTTGGCAATTAACCTTAGCAAAACTAACGTGATGGAGTTTAACGCATCAACGAGTGCCCTTATAAAGTTGTTGTTCTTCTATGAGGGGAAGCAAATTTGGGTTACGATTGAGTACACTTACGTAAGGGTTCAATTCATAGGCCTCTCCCTTAATCTTAGGCCAGCTTCTTAATCACAACTTTGCAAGCGATATGCATCCCTTATCGTCCTTTAGCGGCAATGTTCCCAGCTACACTTTCACAACATGCATACTAAGATGTCCCTATTTGACTAGATTATCAAACCCCCAATCCTCTATAAAGTATAAAGTTACAATTTTTTTGTTTTGAACATTAAAAATAATAATAATAACTTTAATTTAGAAAAAAAAGGGCCAAACTGGACCAAACTAGTTCAGTCTGGCCAGGAAAGTTTGGGTTCGTCCAAACCTGGTCCGCGTTCGGTCAAACTTGGTAACAGTGCCTTACCATATTTTAGGTTGTGAGATATTCATATTTAGCACCTTGGTCCTCAAGATGTGTTTCTTCCAAAAGCACTTTTGGTCATCAACGGGCATGGTATTTTGAAGCTAGATCACTCCTTCAATCAGTCAGTATCTCTATAGATCAATCACATCCTTTCAAATACTCTTTGAATACTCCTCCTCATCTTCTTCCTAGTAAGAAGGTAATTAGCCAAGCAGTTAAGGACATCACATGGGTCACTCCACCCTAGACTCTTAGTCCTAATTCAACATTCTAAATTGAAAATTTCATGACAATTGAGGATGGCATTACTATTTGCCTAGATGATATCCAACGATATTAGACATATGGACTTAGGATCCCTCTTGATCAGCTCAGAGTCTACAAAAATCACCATATTCCTCAAGAGTATAGGGTATATCGTCTTTACTCCATTTAAGAAATTCAAATGTCCTACTCCTACTTATTATTAAATTCAGGAAAGGTATATGTCCTACTCCTACTTGTTGTTTTTTCCACTGTCTTGACCAAAGAAGTTTGGATTTGTACCTTCAAGAAGTTATCACTCAGCATTAGATATTATAGGAGAGACTAATTACCACTTGACTAATCACCTCCTTTTTTCACCCTATTTCTACTATTAGTAATAATAAACATTCTTTAGATGTAAAAATCTCCAAAATGGTAAATGATAGATGTGCGTCCTTACCACATTAGAGAGTAGCCACCAGGCTTTGACACCCTCCTCTTGCATGTTGTGGGACAATACCATGACTCTCTGACACAAGTGACTCCTCATTTTCCCAAGAGGTGCAAATAGATGTGTTGGTCGGAAATCTGCTTAATGGAAAGGTTTGTGCACCCACAGACCTCGACCAACAAGGAATGACCGCAGGGCCGCAAGGATATGCAGGTCAATCTCCGAAGAAGGTTGGTTCCTTGACAAGTCCTAGCTACCTATCTCTAAGATTTGCAGGGGAAGTGGAGACTGAAAGGAATTAAACAGAGCCGAAGCCAGAACTTATGAGTGGTGTAGATTAGGCCGCATCAAGACACACGTAAGAGACCATGCCATAATACAACTGAATTACCTAACAGACCAACTTATATCTCATCAACTGCAGAATATTTACTTATATTGTCATGTATCTTATCGGATGGCGAATTCCTGAACAAATGAATGTGTCATAACACGAATCCAAAAAGCAAAATAGATGCCATTAACACTCAGCAAGCTAAAATACGCAATCACTCATACATACACATTCTACAATTAAATTGAACCAGAGACCAAACAGCAATTCCTTTGTATTAATGTGCAAGATTCTTGCTTACATGCAAATTGTAAAAGCCTAAGAGCCCACCCTTTTGAATGCCTTGCTTCTAGTATATATAACTTTTACAATGAATTTTTTTACAAAGGGGTCATGATTGTTGATCGAGGAAAGTCGTAATGTCAGGGGAGTGGCTCGGCCGTATGCTCCTTTTGCCATTCTGCGCTTTGCAGTCGAAGGCTGCTGTCAAGCGGGAGTGGGCCTGCTGGATGCATCTAAACCTTTTATCCCTCTAACTTCTCTAACAATTCTGCTGGTTCACGATCCTTGTTCGCATGCGCCTACAAGTAGAGGATCATTACCTTGTGTCAACCGACTTTTAAGGTTCACTACTCCCACGGGGCTACATTTCCGTCCACTACCTATTGGACAAGTATCGGGCTCTCTTCGCCAATCGACTGCTGCATATTTCATAATTAGATCTACGGCTCTTTTCTTCTCAATGAAATCTTCATGCTTTGGTGATGGACGAAGATCCCGACATGGGCAGACTTTTGGGGTTCGTCCGGAGTCTGATAGCGACCCAAAACTTCGCCAGATGCATCTCTAATCTTTCAGGACGAGCTTTTGGGATTCGCACCAATCTCTCGGCGTTGACGAGGTTTTGGGGCTTCCTCGAGGTCCGATGGGTGCCCATTCTTCCGCCAAGTCTAACACTTAGGCGACTTCCTGCTTGCCCGCGGGGCGGGTTTATGGGACTCGTCTAGAGTCTGTCAGCAACCCGTTTCTCTGCCAATGATTCTTGTGACGGACTTTTGGGATTCGTCCAAAATCCGACAGTGGCCCAAACCTCCGCCAGGCTCGTCTGGGGTCCGTGCTTGCCCGTTTTTCTACCAGCTGTGAAACTTAGCCAAATTTTCAATATCCTTGGTCCGGTTTTGGCCAGTTCTGTCGTTCTATCAACATGGCAGATCTGGTATTGACGGGGCTCTAGAGTTACTCCGGAACCCGACAAGTGCCCATTTTTCCACCAAGTCCTACACTTTGGCAATTCTCCACCTGCCTATGGGGCAGGTTTTCGGGACTGCCCAGGAGTGCGTCAGCAACCCATTTTTCCACCAAGGCTAGCACTTAGTCATTTGATACAGCATTGGGCTCTTCCCTTTACTTGGATGTGGAAGCGGGCAAGGCGAAGGACGCTACCCTTTAGTCGACCATCTCATGGCCCGCAAAGCTTGCAAGGGACTCCATAATGGCCTCGCTGCGTATTAGCTGTTCTTTTCCTAGCAACAAGCATCCAAGGTTTGTTAAGCTTGGCTTCAAAATTGTATTTCTTTATTATTCATCATCTTGCTTATCAAAAAGGGACGCATGGGTGAGTGCATGCAAAATTTCACCCACATTCTTGGCGACTAAGGGGATTTTCACTTTGTGGAAAAGGGAATCTAGGTAGCCATCTTTTCTACTGAGCACCTTCTAACGAGGAAGAAACGGAAGAGGGGAATAGAAAAGAATTTGGAGGAAGGGACAGCCAGCAACTGTTGCAAGACAAAGGAAGGTGGCGAGCGACGAGGTGGAAGCTACACATTCAACAGGGCGGGAAATCATGGAGAAAAGGAAAGAAAGGGGGACACAAGGAGAGAAAATAGGACAAGAGGAGAGAGATAGAGGAAGAGAATAGAAACGAAAACTGGCCGAAGGGAAAAGGAGGAAAGGAGGTAGCAGTAGGAAGGCTAAAAGTGTCAGCAACTCCAGGAGCTTGTGACCCAATTAGCCGAACAACAACAGCTAAACAGGAAAAAAAAAACAAGACAAAACAAAAGGACAAAAGGGGACACAGTGCCAAGAATACCTCATAAAAAAGGGAAACAGGACTACTAGATCCATAGGACACCCCCATAGAGTAGTAAACCGAATCACCCGATTCATGAGATATCCCCAAGCACCGTGCTCCCATAAGCATACCCCGCTATAGCTGAAAGCCGCTTCAAGGACAGATATATTGCCAAAGACAATGGTCTGCCTTGCACCATATTTTCTTTCTAGCATGATTCAGCAAGGAACCTCTTCTGTGGCTCAAACCACTTCAAGAGAACCTTCAGATGCACCCCTAGCTTCATCATCCTAAACGATGGCTCATTTACTGCACCTGAGGTGTCCTATATATAGGAGAATTCCACCCGCTGATCATGGGATGGGCACTTTCTTCGAAATATTTGGTTTGACATGAATCGTCATCCGACATCTTTATTAGGCAAGTCCAAATCCTGCCTTTTCAGTGCGTTTTAATCTCATGATTTCATGTCTTCATTTGGAATGACGTGTTGTCTTGCTTACACGAGTCTTAGCAGTTCTACCTCATGTGGTTGCGGATTTTCAGGTCTAAAGCCTCTGTACTTGCTCTGCTCTTATCGATTGGGCTGCAGAGACACAAGAATAGAAGCAAAAACAAAACAAAAAACAAAAAACAAAAAAGAAAAAACAGGAAAAGAAAGCGAGGAAACGGAAAGAAAGTGCTACCATGGAACCTACTGACGACACTTGGAATTCCTTTTGTATTCCTTACTCCACAAATTCTAACGTTTTAGTGATCTTGCAATAAATCACTGCAATAATTCCCCTTGCGACCTTTGTGCAAGATGATATCACCTGTTGAGTGGCCATGTGCCTGCCACATTCTTTATTTCATTGGCGGCTATTTACACAAAATTGCGGCATGCTTAACATGCCTGAGCAGGGGGGATTTCATGAGATTATCCCGTGAACCTGCAATGTCCGGACCATATAGTACCAAACTTGAGCTATGCTTGATGTTCTATTGAATGGAGTCCATAATTATCATCAGCTCTCACGAAACACCATCCGGGTTTTGTGTTTTGCCCTGGAATCTCTATACTTTGGCCACAAGTGATCAACACAGAACCCATTCTTGCCATATCATCCCGGCCTCCGAACGCTGGAGCAACTAGAGGCAAATAGCAAGCACTGTTTCCTCCTGGAACCCGATTGGTCCGTCACCCATACTTCATTTTCCTTTTTCACTGTTGTGTTCTCAGTCATTATCCAACCATCGTAACTGCAATATTGTGAATTACACTAGACTTGGAAGCCGACCGTTATGTTTTCAGAAAATATTCGGGCAAAGGATAGACAATGTAATCTAGGCTGGGTTGACCATACTGCTGGCAAATCGTCCGAGATTACCCTTGGCTTGCACATGACCTCCTAGATAGGTCCTGTCTTGTGCTTACCGTAGCTTTCGATGCAAAAAGGATGCAATCCTTGATTTAGCACCGTGATAACTTTCCCGGCCAATGGAATCTACAGGTGAATAGGCTCTTCATTTATGTGTCCCCTTATCTACCCGAGAAATTTTCTCAGGAGAAACATATGCCAAAAAAGGGAGGAATTTCTACCACCTCTATATCTTGGATGGTAGCCAAGTCCAGAAATGTGCATATTAGCATTGGGACCTTGTATAGTGTTCCCGCCCTTTTCAACTACTCTCCCCTGAAGTTCAACTCTCTTGCCTCTTGTGCGACCAGATTCAAGCCCAAAGCTTCTGCAGATTTCTACTGGCATGATTGAGATCTGGGCTTTTGTATCTATCACACAAATGTGTAATACATGTTTTTCCAGAGCAATATCTAAGTAAAAAGGAGGAGAATGGCTTTCTGGACGATTGAGGGAGGGTCTTTGGGCCAATGTATGCACAATATCAACCAATGGTGTCCTTCCCAGAGCAATGTCAACCAAGTCGACTCCTTTAGGTACCAGCAAATCTCCCCTTAATCCTACTAGTACAAGGACAACTCTTTTGAATAGGCCATTGAGTTGCTCTATTCCTTCTGTTCTCTACTCATCGTCGATGGCCGAAAAATACAGTCTCCTATATGCCTCCAGTCTCCTCTGTTTGAGAGATTGACCATGAGAGGAGGGAAACTACAACGAAGCTTGATTCCTTGTATTGGTGTTTTGTGGAATTGGAGCTAAGGAGCTAACACCCACATATCCACCAAGCCAAGTTGCTACCAGGCCTGCATTTCTCCAATGCTATATTCTTGTACTAAACCACAGGCGCTCACACTATCCATTGACGGGAAACTCCTTATTGTTCATAATGGTTTCCATGTTTGCTAACTTGAGATCGGTCATGGAGTAGAGGCTTGAATGGAATGGATAATGAATCACCTTCCCTTTCTTCATCTTTATTTTGCCATGCCGCCTTTACTGAGCTTGTCCCCAACTCCGTTGTTAGTTGAAGAGGGGCAGATTGCTGAAGCTGATGTGCAGTTAGCCCCCAGCTACTTGGGTCCTGCCTTTTGTTTTGTAAGAGTTGTCCTTTCATGTCCGTAACTTCCTTAGACAGACTCTGAATCCTCAGCCTCATCTCTTGCTCAGTTTAGGGATTGGCGGGAGTATCACTCTTCATTAATTGACGCGGGCACTGGCCAGCGTTTTCAGGGAATGGAGCATGAAATGCACTTATAAAAGGTTGAAGGGGATATGCATTTTCCCTCGGAGGCATTTTTCCTACTTGAATTAGCATATTCTCAGCGAAGATTTGCGGGAATCTCTTTTCTTCGGACTGCTGAATAATAATGCTTATATTAGAGTTGAAGGCTCGGATATAGTACAAGTATGCCTGAGCAGGGGATGGTTGGAACTCATGGGGTATCCTTCTCCACATTCTTGTGAAACGTACATTAAAGTCAATCATATTTTCATGATTAGCCCGCTTGATGAATGTGAGTTGGGTAAGCAACAAGAAAGGATCTCCGGAGTCATCAAATGTATAAATGAGCACTTTGGCCAGATCAGCCCATGTGCAAAAGCTTCCATTTCCCAAAGATCTGTACCACAGTAACGCCTTCCGTTTGAGAGAAAGAACGAGCAGCCTGACCATTACATCCTCCGATGCAATATTATGAATAACAGCCAGGGAAGCCACATCTTGACAGTGTTCAGAAGCATTCTTTTCTGCTCCGTCGAAACTTGGCAAAGTCTTCAAAGCCGCCTTGGGCACGTCATGCCGGTCCAGGATATTGAGAGGACCTGCGTCATCCCACCAAGGATAATATTTTTGAGCCATAAGTCCCCTTATGACACTGATTCTTCAAGACTTTTAGGCTCTTCTTTCAGGTTGGGGTCGCCAGATGAGCATAATTTCTCTGCCAATGAGGTCAAGGCTACTCATCAAACCTTGAGTCCTCCGGGAAAGTAAGATTTAATATGATATCAAAGGCAACAAGTCATTGATACAGACTGACAACAGAGTTGCCAGCTGATTTTAGAAAAAGGATCCGGGTAAATTAGGGCATCACCAAACT
Organism: Wollemia nobilis; assembly: GCA_028583015.1. Taxonomy (NCBI): domain Eukaryota; kingdom Viridiplantae; phylum Streptophyta; class Pinopsida; order Araucariales; family Araucariaceae; genus Wollemia; species Wollemia nobilis. The sequence goes on along the minus strand of JAQPPZ010016436.1, from coordinate 10,737,341 downwards.
TTGATTTAACCAAATAGCAAGACTGCGTCCCACCGGGTGTGCCAAAAATTGTTGGTCGCACGGTGGGATGATACTTTTAGCAAAAAAATTCTTCACCATAGATCTAGATTACAGTCTCAGGAAAGTTGCCAGGTGAATGGAGCATAAATGTCACAGAGTTTCACCAGACTCTGTTTAACAAAAATGGTGGGACCTTCGGGTCCCTCCGGGCGTGCCAAAAACTGTTGGTCGAATATCTGCCTAATGGAAAGGTTTGTGCGCCCACAGACCTCGACCAACATGGAATGACGCCAGGGCCGCAAGGCTATGCGGGTCAATCTCCGGAGAAGGTCGGTTCCTTGACAAGTCCTAGCTACCTATCTCCAAGATTCGCGGGGGAAGGGGATGTTGAAAGGAATTAAACATAGTTGAAGCCAAAACTTATAAGTGGTGCAGATTAGGCCGCATCAAGACACGTAAGAGACCATGCCATAATACAATTGAATTACCTTATAGACCAGCTTATTTCTCATCAACTGCAGAATATTTACTTATATTGTCATGTATCTTATCGGATTGCGAATTCCAAAACAAGTGAATGTGTCATAACGCGAATCCAAAAAGCAGAATAGACGCCATTAACACTCGGCAAGCTAAAATTAGAAATAAGCAATCACTCATACATACACATTCTACAATTAAATTGAACCAGAGGCCAAACAACAGTTCCTTTGTATTGATGTGCAAGACTCTTGCTTACATGCAAATTGTAAAAGCCTAAGAGCCGAGCCTTTTTAATGCCTTGCATTCTAGTATATATAGCTTTTACAATGAATTCTGTTACAAAAGGGGTCATGATTGTTGATCGAGGAAATCCGTAATGTCAGGGGAGTGGCTCGGCCATATGCTCCTATCATTCTGCACTTTGCAACTGAAGGCTGCTATCAAGCAGGAGTGGACCTCGCTACATGTATGTGAACCTTTGATCTGTCTGACTTCTCTGACAATTATGTTGGTTCAAGATCCTTGTTCGCATGCGCCTACAGGCGATCGTTACCTTGTGTCGGTCTACTTTTGAGGTTGACTACTCCCATGGGGCTGCATTTCCATCGACTTCCTATTGGACAAGTATCGGGCTCCTCTTCGCCAATCAGATCAGTTGTTGCATATTTTATAATTAGATTTGCGGCTCTTTTCTTCTAAGCGAAATCTTCATGCTTTGGTGATGGACGAAGATCCTAGAATGGGCGGACTTTTGGGGTTCGTCCGGAGTCCAATAGCGACCCAAAACTTCGCCAAATGCACCTCTAATCTTTCGGGACGGGCTTTTGGGATTCGCGCCAATATCTCGACGCTGACGAGGTTTTGGGGCTTTCCCGAGGTCCGATGGGTACCCATTCTTCCACCAAGTCTGACATTAGGCAACTTCCCGCTTGCCCACGAGACAGGTTTTTGGGACTTGTCCAAAGTTCGTCGGCGACCCGTTTCTCTGCCAATGATTCTTGCGACGGACTTTTGGGATTCATCCAGCATCTGACAGTGGCCCAAAACTCCACCAAGCTCCTCTGGGGTCCGCGCTTGCCTGTTTTTCCGCCAGCTTCGTAACTTAGCCAAATTTTCAATATCCTTGGTCCACCTTTGGCCAGTTTTGTCGTTCTTTCATCGTGGCGAATCTGATATTAACAGGGTTTTGGAGTTACCACAGAACCCGACGGATGCCCATTTTTCCACCAAGTCCTACACTTTGGTGATTCTCCACCTGCCTGTGCATCAAGTTTCAGGACTGCCTAGAAGTGTATCAGCAGCCCATTCTTTAGCCAAGGCTAGCACTTAGTCATTTGATACAGCATTGGGCTCTTCCCTTTACTTGGATGCGGAAGCAAGTGGGATGAAGGGCACTACCCTTTAGCCAACCATCGCATGACCTGCAAAGCTTGCAGGGAACTTCATAATGGCCTCGCTGCATATTAGCCGTTCTTTTCCCAGAAACAGGCATGTGAGGCTTGCTGAGCTTGGCCTCAAAATTGTATTTCTTTATTATTCATCATCTTGCTTATCAAAAAAGGGACACGTGGGTGAGTGCATGCAAAATTTCATCCACAAGATGCAACTTAACAACTCCTTACCCTCTTCTATTTGTACCTCGACCATAGATGCTCGGAGAGTTTTGGGAAGTTGGAATTTATGTCCTAGGATTATCTAACCAAGCACCCTTAGCCCTTGCCATTCTCCTAAGAGCATCATTAGATCATGTGTTGGCTCTTTTGGGATAATTGGTGATGGTGATTGACTTGCTTTTACTTCTAATTCTACTCGACATCCCACCACTAATTAGAGTTGGCACTTCGATCCTCTTGAGCTCCTCTTTTTCTTTCTTTTCCTTTGATTGTTGATTATCTTATCTCTTCATCGTTACTTCAACATGTTAGGGTTTACCTATAAATGAGTCCACCACTTGAGAATGTAATAGAAGATGTAAAATAGTTTAAGTTCAATTCACTTTAGTCTATAGTTTATTAGTACTTTTTTGGTAACTATAGTGTTTGTAATAGTTCTTTTATGTTGAGTCCCATTGCCCATGGGCACTAATAGAATTATCTTATCTCATAGGTCAAGGCAAAGAATATGAAATCACATGATGAAATGACACACAAAAAGCTAAGGAAGATTATACAACACCATTGTAGTTCTAGTAGACAATAGAGATGCCACCATCACCTACAAAAATCAAAGAGCAACATCCTTTGGATGCCTAAGGATGTATCCGACCTAGATGGGTATGGAAAACCTAAATCACAACCCTATGATTCTAATTACGATCCTCTCATTATCCTTTAAGGAAGCCACGACCTACGTAAAAGCTTTTGAAGCTCCTTGATATGGAGTCTAGTAAGATTTGCATATAAGTATACCTTGGTGAAAAGATAGGACTTTCCTCTTCTGTCTCTCAAAGCTCAAAATCATGTAGGTGGGATATCCAATGTGGGACCAACACAACTATAAGTTGTCTCGTATTTGTCTATGCCATGTACAAGCATTTTGACTTGTATATAGAATACGGTTTGATATTTGATTTTGTGTAGCTTATCACATATATGTGCAAATCACCTCTTTATGTAAAGGGATTAAATTTTTTAGCATACCAATATCAATGGGTAGTTAGTAGCTAGACCATTACCAACTATCTCCCCATTTATCCCTTTTGTACATATACATCCCTCGCTTATAAGCATGTAAGTATCATCTTGATCTTAAAAGTGTTAGGAGTAAAACTGATGAGATATGTATTAACTGATAAGGTATGTATTGATACAAATGGATTACATATATAGGCAAAAGGCCTATTTGATAACATGACAAATGTCAAGTGAAACTGACAAGTGTCAAGGTGAAGGCATAGTGCACTTTAATTCTAACATTCCCCCTTAAAGTGCACTATCCTAACTAAAGAAAAAAAACAAGTCAACATTAGGTAACATTCCCCCTTAATGTTGACTTCTCTAAAAAAATTCTATCATCCTTCTTTATTGCTGATTTGGTCTAGGCTCGTGCTCTATGCGCTTGGCTCTCCAGCTGTGAAAAAATGCTAGATCAACGGTGTATACATCTCGGTCTGTTGCCACAGGGTCAGCCACTTCCTCGGGTCTGTTGCCTCTGGGTCAGCCGTCTAAGTGCCTCAGGATCATCATGGGTGCCTCAGGGTCAGCCACTCCTGGGTCTATTGCCTCTGCAGGTCATCCTCAGAGGATGTTGTCTGTAGTCCCTAGAATAAGTGTCCTTATGGTAGTCACCTCATCTTACCGGAATGCATGGGTAACCAGCCGCTTCCTCGGGTCTGTTGCCTCTAGGTCAGCCGTCTTAGTGCCTCAGGATCATCTTGGGTGCCTCAGGGTCAACCACTCCTGGGTCTGTTGCCTCTGCAGGTCATCCTCAGAGGATGTTGCCTCTCGTAAGTCACTAACTAGGTTCACCATGAATACCATCCCCCCTCATCGTGAAACTCAATCTAGAAGGTGTCGGTTTCTACCGAAAAATGCACAAAAAAAACGAGCCATATAAGAGTGTCGGTCTCTGCCGAAAATGCACTCAATACAATAAAATGAGCCATAGATCCAAATATGGAGTAGAACAAGAAGATAAGAAGAGAATCTTCTGAAGTGTCTTCGTCTGTAGTCTTCAGAAGTAGATCCGAAAAAACCTCGGATAGAGTCTAGGGTGAAGGCATAGTGTCCTTTAATTCTAACAAAAAGTTGGAGTTTGATTATTGCAGACATTGGATTCATTGTACAATATTTTCTTCATGCAATCATTGCTATGCATACAAATGGATCGCAATTGTGTTTGAGTTATTTCCTTCATTGCAATTTATGTTCTTTGTATTGCATACATAATACAAAATTGTCATAGTACAAAGCACTCATTTACCAAATGAATCAAGATAACAATGGTACCATACAATTTTGTTCAAGCTCTACATAGTGAGATACTCTTCAAGTCCAAGGTCTCATTTAACAATGTTTTGTTGCCTGAAGTGGATTGATGTGCTTGTAAAGTTAATGAAATCAAAAATTAAGTTTTTTGACATGCCTTGACAAGTTTTGATAATGGTGGAGACTCAAGCAGTGACAACTCAAGTCAAGAACTCAGAAGAAGAGTAAGAAGGGAGATACTAGGAGCATAACAAGTTCCCCAAGTTACAACCAGTAGTAATGAAATACAGCAAACTACCTCCAAGGAAGTAAGGCGGACAAGAAGGATAGGAGATCCGTCGTCAAATTTAAATGATTCCTTGGGAAGTCAAAGTGGTTTGCAAGGACTACTAGACAATTCAAGGCGTATGTACGGAATAGGCAATTTAGGCAGTCTGGGAGGACCGATAGGTTCCCTAGGCCGTCTAAGTTTGCTTGGACAAGTAGGAAGGTTGGTTGGCCTCATTCCTAATGATTTGAGCGGAAGGTTTTTCCCTCTACCTGCCCTTAGGTCACGTAGTTTACAGGTTGCCCCATCAAGACCACCTCTTGGTTGTTTCCCAAATAAAGGATGACATACGAATAGAAGACAAAGAAATAGGAGACCTGAACAGACCTCAGACAATCTGAAGCAGGGAGCAGACCATCACAACTCATGGAAGGCCGCTCAAGAGGATGGAGTAAAGAAATAAATGCATCTAAGTTCAAGAGACAGTTGTAGGGAGAAAGCGACAACGTAGATGGCCAAGGAGACGAGGTGGTGCATAGTCAGGCCACTTAGACGAAACAAGGCAGAATGGACAACAACAACGGTAGGAAGATAAACAAAGAGATAGGGCATACTTCAGTATAAATGAGAGAAGGATAGCAAACTGCCATACAAATGGTACTTGTACAACAGGCTACTGTTGGTTACGAATCTGCCACTAGGATAGGATTTTAATCTATTTGCGCCCTAGATTCGCCCAGCAGATTGAAAGGCCGGAAGGAAGGAATGCCTTCCGCGCCAATCTCCGGAGAAGGCCGGCTTCCTATGTTTTCTCAATTGGGGGTTTAGCTCAGAGTGCAGGAAAGAAATTACAAAGTACAGAAAGAAACATAAATATGCTTGTTTCGGGTGGGGAAGATAAGCAACACAGCAACTAACCAATCACTACTACCAACAACAATCAAAACAAAGTATGTAGCAGAAACTATTAGAGCAATTCTATCCTATGTATCCTCTACGTCAGTATTCCAGATATACTTAATCACCAATACCGATATCCGAAAAGCAGAATAGCAATAATCAGCAATATAAGCAACATGAGGCAGAAATACTTAATAAAGGCAGCATACAAGATAAACACAACTAATAGAGCCAAATATACTTTGTATTCAAAAGCAAGTGCACAGCTACAGAAGTTCCTTAGCAGTATATCCCCCTTCCACCCTTGTACAATGAAATAAGGCTGCTATTTATAGCGCAATTTTCCCCCCGATTACAATTTGGGCACAGAATCCCAGACCTGACAAAAGCTGGAAAAGCTGACAAAAGCGGCAAAAGCGGCTGATGTTTGACCTCTGCGGACAAGGAATGTACTTGCAGCAAGGTTCACCTGAAAATATGGCAGCCACGTGGCAATCCGGTAGGTGAGAAATCGAGTCAGTTTGAATGGGGGCAGATGCGGTACAATCTGTCAGTTCACGCTCATCTGTCCTGTACCCTGGTGGCACACCTTCTGTCACATCTTGACTCGGATCCCAAGACCGAACACCTGTCAGCATCTGATGGGGGGAGGAAAACCGAGCTTAGAAGCTCATCTTTTGCATTTTCTATTCCGCCCGACTGCGCACAAAACTGGAGCGCAGCCGGACGGCGCAGGGTGAAAACAGCACAGTTGGGCGGGCCTTCGTGCCTTGGCATCTTTGCAGCAACTCTTTCCTTCTTCGATGGCAAAATAGGGGGGGGGAGGGGACTTAGAATTTTGAGCACTTTCCTGTCCTTCCGCCCGAGTGCGCACGAGAAGATAGGCAGCCCGACTTCACTGCGAAGTCGGGCGGCTCAATACTTAGAATATTTCTGCCCGACACTGCCGTCCGAGTGCGCACCGTCTTCAGGGCGCCGTCCGACTTCGCTGCGAAGTCGGGCGGGCCCAACACTTAGTCAATTTTTGCTGTTTTTTCAATGAGGCCGCCCAGTTGCGCACCGGATTATGAGCGCAGCCCGACTTCGTTGCGAAGTCGGGCGGCTCCATGACTTAGCCAATTTTGGGCAAAGTTTTAGCAATACTGCCCCTGTGCGCAAAAGTAGACAAGCGCAGCCCGACTGCGCTGCGCAGTCAGGCGGATTCCAACACTTAGAATATTTTTGGGCAAATTTGCCCACTCACAGAAACAGTCAGAAACATGAAATAGAAGATGGAGAATCTGAAATTTGATGGCAGAAGAAGAAAGAGGGAAGGCAAAGCAAAATCCTTACAAAATTTTCAAGACATGGCACCCCGTGCAAAATGTGGCAACATTCCTGGCGGCTCGCGGGGTGTCGAGCTCGCCTCGATGCAACGAACCAGGCCTTTATCCCTTGGGCACAGAGGCACTCCCGGCCCCTGCATCCTGTTGTTGCTGCTGCTGCTGAGCCCCCTGCTTGGGTAGTTGTTCTTCCTCCTGTTCGCTCTCAGCAGTCTCTTCTTCTGTACCTTCCTCTTCCTCTCTCTCTGAGCCTGATTGCTCAGCGCCACTGTCCCCTACCCGCTCACGGACGTGCTCATAAGCAGCCTTAGCTTGATCCCAAGTTGCTTCCTGGAAGGGCTCTAAGTCGTTGATATCCTTCAGCGCCTTTTTGAATGCCGCGACCATATGCACGTCGATGGTGTCGTATCTCTCTCCCAGCTCCTGGAGGCAAGTATTGATTTTACAAAATTTAGACACCATCTGGGTCACCTGTGCCTCTTGGACTGGGTCAGTCCAGCCATCAATCTCGGACGTGTCTGCCTCAAAAACCTGCCAGTCCTGCTTTACTTGCTCTAGAGGCAGAAACTCTCCATCTTTGACAAAGCTCGGAAATCCGAGCGCAGAAAGAGTGTTAAAGGGGGCCAGGCAGATGTTCTTCTCATGGGTCAACACATCCAGCATCTTTCTGGCAGCCCTAATCTTCTCAGATTTTTCAAAGTAATTTTGCAAGGTAACCCTTGCATCTGCCCAGTCTAGGGCAATCCGTGACATTGGTGGGAATCGGAGGCCTTTGCGCTCATACTCCTCAAGTTTTATCGCCAAGTCTAGCCATTGCCGCGCTTGACGTTCGGCCTCCTCTACCGTAGGCTTACCCTCGGCAGAAACTTCTTGTATCCTGGAGACGAAATCCAGGACGGATAGGGACCTGACAACATTGGCCCTGCAACCTGTCAGCAGGCCAGCCCTCATTTCTTTGATCTTGTCCTTCGAAAAAGCGGCCGCCTGAGACGCCTTCTCTTCTAGCAGCGCCTGAGTCTGCTGGAGCTGATTCTGCAACTGGGCAACATGCACCAGCGCTGCTTTCTTATCCTCTGCCAGCTGATCAGCTGCTTTTTTCTGGGCTGCCGCCTCCTGCTGGGATGCCGCGAGCTGATCCTTCAACTTTTTAACTTCCTCCTGAGCGGACTCCAGCTGCGTAGTCGTCTTGGCCAGATTCTCCTCCAGCTGTCTTGAATCATTCTGAAGCTGATACAGCTTCTCCTGGGCTTCGAGCCGCTTGACGAGGAGATTGTCAGTTCTTCGGCGGATCCCGTTTATTTCGTACTCCTCGCTTATATCGTCAAAGCTCTTCTCCTTGATCCGGTGCTCATAGTCCGCCTCGGTCATCTCCCGGAGGGGCTTCTTGACTTTAGGCACCAACTTTTCCGTTCGGAGCACCCTTCTGTCCAAGTCATACTTGGTGCGCTTCACTGGTATGGCAATCTCCTCGGCCCTTCTCTTCTTTACGCCCTGGAGGAAAGAAACAGAACCTCCTGCGGCCTTTGCAGCTAAGGGCTGATCATCCGTGACTTGCATCTGTTTATCCATCAGCTCCAGCTCTGCCAACATGGGGTACGCCGAGGCCAAATCCTGCTGCGGCATCCTCCCTGAAAACAATGAGGCGGGTGGTACACCAGAAGACAAGGCCGCTCTTGAGGGCGACCGGGACCTAGGGGAAGTGGGCGGTTGCTGAGGAGGTGGAGATGGGGTTTGGAAGGAAGTATCGGCGGCGGGTGAGCGGCGTGGGGACGGGGAGACTGCCTCAGTGCTAGCCGCGGGAGAGAGACCTAGGGTTTGACCCAGGGTTTGGAAAATATTGGGGTCTTGGGCGAAATGGCCAAAGGAGCGAGGGTTGTGCTGGGACTGCGTGATGGGTGAAGAGGATGAGGCAGCTATAATGTGCCCAGATGCGGAAGATGAGGGCGTAACAACAGGGCTAGCTAGGGTTTGTTGCACAGGGGAAGAGGACGTACCTGCGTGCTCCGCCTGAGCTGGTGCTTGAATGACTCCCGCGGCCCAGGCCTCTGCCTCTCTCTGAGGACTATCCTCGATTGAGATTATTTCACTTGCAGCTGCACTCGTTCGTGGGGCCACCACTATCTGCTGCGCAACCTCCTTCTTGGGCCGCCTTTCTTTAGTTTTCTCGCCCCTTTTTCTTTTCTTCTGTTTTGGAGCGGTTGTTTGCTCGGTGGAAGCAGAGGCGGTTGATACGTCAGGGGCTGGGGTGCCTACGGTGAATTTGTACTTAGGCCTCGTCGGATCTGTGCCCTCTACTGCTGCCTCGCTGGCTGACTTTTCGGGCTCCTTCTCTGTCTGAGGCGACTTTTCAGGTGCTGAGGACAACATTGGGCCCACCTCCTTGCCTTTTGGCGCTTTGCTGCTGGACGACTTTCGAATGGGCAAATGTTGAGGAGGGGCTTCCTTTTATATCTTTTCCGGGCGCCTAGGGGAACGTAATCTCGGAATACGAACGGCTCCCATTTGCCAACGTATTTATCATACAAGTTGGAAAACTCATCATCTATGGCCAGCATCTTTTTCTCTACTTATCGTGCCGCGTGCGACACCTCATCTTCCAACATTCAATGATTTTGTCTTTAGTCCAGCCCAGCTGCGCCACCTTTGCGAGCAGTCTTCGGAAACCAGCTGATCCCGGTTTGTGATCATCGTTGTGCTCGGGATCATAGTCTACTTCGACACAGTAAAAGTCATGCCATGGTGGCCACGACTGCATCTGCTCAATGTGCCATTCTAGGTCTGCCCCTGTCTTATTACACCTTTCTTCCATGATTTCCTTCCGCGGGCAGACGTGCACGAATTTTCCTCTTACCCCGATTGGGTCATATTTCCAGCGCTGCGGCAACTGTACCAGGCCCAAGTTGAGGAGGGTCTGCTCTAGGTAGACATGCTGCCCAATTTCGTGGACCTCAATGTCTCCCCAGGTAAAAGGATACTTGAAGATGTGACCCCTCTTCTTTCCCTGGCCGAATTCTTCTTCAACGCAGTCCATTTGCCGCACTGCCTCTAGGCCAAAGTGATATTCAGTACAAAAATAGGGCAGCAGGAATGGCTTCCCTTTAAACCCGTAAATTCTGATGATGATGCCCTGGGTCAACCGGAAAGTATCCCCAAATTTGCTCCTTGACAGGTACCTCGTCATAACATGAGGAGGGCGACTCGCCTTGCCATTGAAAAGTGCCAGGGTCATACCCAGAAATTTAAAATTAAAGTCATAATATGACCCCCTCCTATACAACAGTTCTGTCCACTCATATACTGGCAGCGGCGCGCCCTGCTCATCCACTTTCTTAAGCCCGGGGATATTCATCCGGTAATGCATGTGATACAGGCACAACCATACAAGAAATGAGCAGTGCCTGAATTCCGTCGTCTGCTTCTGTTGTATCTTCACCAGACTTGAATGAATGGCGTACGCCACCCAGTCTGCCCAATCGAAATAGATTGGGCGCCTTCCGCTTTTTAGGACATTGGGGTCATACAACTCCCCATGTAAAATACATTCTGCGAGCGCCAGCTGGTATGGGTGCACTTCTGCATCAGTGCCGCAGCCCAGAACCCAGGCAAGAATAGTATAGATATACTTGCTGGTGAAATTTGCCAGGGGTATAGGACCAGACGGCCATCTTGTAGCCGGCAGTGGACACTTCAGCTCCGAATTAAGAAATTCCCTCATCCTTTTGCCTTGGCTGAACCTGCCCGCTTGCTCTTCCAAATTGATCTTCCTGACAATGGCGTTTGGGTCGAATTCGAGCCCCAGGCGAAAGCTGGCTGTACGCTCTCCTTAAAGAGGGTAAACAACACCCTCCCTTGGCAGTCGCAGACCTGCCGGGTGGCTGGTTTGTAATATGTTGCAATTGACTCGACCAGCTCTGGGCAGTGGTGAACAGGAGGGCACAAGAACCAGTAAAGGTTCGACCTGTAGGCGGCTCCGAGATGGTGTGAGGGGACCCCTTGTCTCCCATTCCTTGACATTGGGGCGCAGCTTTGTGATACTAATGGAGTAATCGCCGTCTCTGTACTCGGCCAGGCGGTTTATGGGCGGCGGGGGAGGACCTTGCTTCTTGGAGCTTCTCGCCCTGGATTTTCCTCTTTTCTCCTTTGGCGCCTCACTTTCATGAGCGCTCGAGTCGGTCTGCTCCTCAGGTTCCTGCTCTGAATCACTAGGGTCCGCCTGCATGGGCGCTTTCCCTTTGTCTGTACTCGGCCTCTCACTCATGGCGCTGGGAATCAGTAAAAATTACAGCTGTAACTGAGTAAAACTTCGCACTTTCTCCTCTTTCACAGCGCAGCTCGAATTCACTTTGGTAATTCTGATGCTCTGAGTAAGTAAGAAGCCTTTTTCTAAAAATGGGGAAAGCAACATTAATGGCGCGAGGGGAATTTAAAGTTTTTTGCCCGAAGTGGGTGAGAAGCGCCGTTATTCCTCGGCGGCCGCGCGTGGGATCTCCTGTTGGAAAGCGCGACTTGTACGTCGTTGGACCCTTGTGCGCTTTTTCATTTATGACATCTGCTTCGAAAATTGCGCAATCATTCCTTAAATTCTTCAAAACTCGTGCTCGTTATGACGTCAAGGGTGCCAACTGGGCACACGCTTCGAGGCATTTAATTGGGGGAGCGTGCTGTGAAACCTTAGGCAAGCTAGCAATTTTCTTAAACTTCCCGACCAAGTGCGCTCAAAAAACGAGCGCAGTCCGACTTCGCACTATGGAAGATGCGCCCTTGGGAGGCCGACACTTAGAATTTTTTCCATCATACACCCTGCCTCTAGGACGCGCCCGTCGGAGTGCGCAAATTTTTGTGTGCGCAGTCGGGCGGCGCAGGGAAAAATTGCGCAGTCGGGCGGGACACTTAGCCATTTTTTCATTTTCTTGTTTTGCTCCCGTCCGGCTGCGCTCAAGATAGGGTGCGCCGTCCGACTTCGCTGCGAAGTCGGGCGGCTTCCCCAACACTTAGAAAAATTTCGAGCCTTTTCCCACTTGCTCTTGCCTTGGAACCTCCCGACGTCGCACAAACTTAAGGGCGATGCCCGACTTCGCTGCGAAGTCGGGCGACTTTCCCTGCCTTAGCCATTTTTGGGACTGCCATGCACCTTTCTTTTGAGGACGTTCAACTCTCTTTTTTGAATAAAAGCAGGAAACTAACTAAACTGAAAGCAATATTTACATTCAGAAATAAAACTGAACTGCAGGAAATAAAAATATGTACAAGGGGAAAACCTTTGGTAACCTTCAGTGGTAGTAGGCTTTCAGATGAAAGCCATTAACGGGGATCGGGAGGATCTGACCCTCCATGTCTCTTAACACGAATGCATTGAACTGGTTTACTCGGGCGATTTGGTAGGGGCCTTCCCAGAAGGCATCAAACTTGTCATGGTTGCCCGGTTTCGCCTTAAGTGAGTCCCATTTCAGCACTAAGTCTCCAATCTTGAAGACTCGGGCGGTGGTTCCCTTCGCAAACCAGCTTCGGGTGTTCTCGGCGTGCTTGGTAAAAGCCTGATACGCCTTTTCCCTTTCCTCTTCCAGTTGCAACAACTGAGCCAGTCGGGCATCCACGGGGTCCCTGTCACCTTTCTCATCTTCTAACAACCAGAGAGCGGGCATTTCTATGTGGGTAGGCAAGACAACCTCTTTGTCGTATACGAGCGCATAAGGGGACGTCTTGATGGACTTCTTGAAAGAGATACGGTCCGCCCATAACGCTCGGTCCAGAAGCAGGTGCCACGACCTCTTGTTCCTTTCCACAGTCTTCTTTATAATCTTCAAGAGATTTTTGTTGGTGGACTCGGCCAGGCCGTTTCCCTGCGGATAGTAGTTTGAAGACATCTTGTGGTAAATGCCATACTTGCTGGTAAACTCAGTGAGTACAGCCCCTGCAAACCCTGGACCATTGTCTGTGACAATTGCCTCTGGAATCCCGAAACGGGTGATGAGGCTCTCTAGGAAACCAATGACCGTTTCTTGGTCAGCATGCTTTGTAGGCGTTGCCTCGGCCCATCGGGTAAAGTAATTTGTGGCTGTTAGGATAAACTTATGCCCCGCCGAAGAGTTGGGCGTTATCGTCCCGATGAAATCCAGACCCCATTGCTGAAATGGAGTCTCAGCTTGAATTGGCTGGAGGGGCAAGGGTGCTTTCCGATTTTTGTCGGCGAACCTCTGGCATTTCTCGCATTTTTGACAGACTGCATGCGCGTCTGTGAAGAGGGTGGGCCAATAATAGCCCGCTCTGATGATTTTTAAGGCCGTAGGCCTTCCTGAATGATGTCCTCCGGGCATCCCAGAATGGAATTCTCCGAGGACCTTCGGCTGATCTGATTCCTTGACGCACCGCAACAGGATGCCGTCAATATTTTTGAAATACAGCCCCTCGGGGCGTAGTATATACTTTAAGGCATTAAGCCTAAACCTCCTTCTTTGTGAGGCATTGAGATGATCTGGACATCTCCCTGTGCTAAAATACCACACCAGGTCATTCGTCCAATCACTCTCCTCTGATAAGGAGTTGGCAAGGTTGATTTCTGTCATTGGATTCTCCCACTGACAAGCAGAGACTTCGGCTGCAGCACTTCGGGCCAATTCCTGGCATAGAGCCCGACCTCGGATTAACTTTGTTGGTCGTACCTCTATGTCAAACTCTTGGATTTTGGCAATCCATCCTGCCCTCTTGTGACCAGGCTCTCCTTGGATGATGAAATTTCTGACATCCGGGTGTATCACGAAGACAGTTATCCGGCTCTGGGAGACAAAGTGCTTGAACTTTCTCGGGGATCTCATAACTGCATGGACTTGCCGCTCAATAAAATTATACCTTTCCTCGTGCGGGCTGGATCACCTGGCTTAGGAATGCTATTGGACGCTCCTCGCCATCATCTCCCTTCTGAGTCAGAACCGCAGCGTAGCTTTCGGGCTCTCCCACCGCGTAAAGGATGAAGTCCTTGGAGTAATCTGGATTTATCAGCACTGGGGCCTGGGCAATCTTGGCCTTGATCTCTTCAAAGGCTTGCTTCCTCTCTTCGGTCCAAATAAATTCAGCATCTTTCTTCAGGAGCTCAGCCATGGGCTTGATTACTTGTGCAAAGTCAGGCACAAACTTCCTTACGAAGTTGATTTGGCCAAAAAATGACTGCAGCCCCTTTTTGTCGACTGGGATGGACAAGCGAAGAAGAGCCTCCGCTCTGTCGGGGTCAACCGCAAGGCCTTTTTCAGAAATAACATGGCCTAGCAGTTTGCCTTCCTTCACCGCAAAGACTGACTTCTTTGGGTTGATGGATATGCCGAATTCGCGACATCTTTCAAATACTTGGCGCAAGTGGGAGGCATGGTCCTCTCTCTTGTGTGAAAACACAGTCATGTCGTCCAAATAGATGACAATGATTTTGTTGAGCAGCTCGCGGAACGCCAAGTCCATAGCCCTTTGAAATGTAGCCCCGGCATTGGAAAGACCGAAGGGCATGCGCTGATATGCGAACGTTCCCCATTTGGTGGTGAACGCCGTCTTATGTTGGTCTTCATCTTTCACCCAAATCTGATTATAGCCTGAAAATCCATCCAGGAGAGAGAATCTCTGGGCTCCCGCAACCACGTGAAGGATTTGATCAATCTGAGGGAGTGGGTAATGATCCTTCAATGAAGCTTGGTTAAGATTCCTGAAATCTACGCAGAGACGGATGTCTCCATTCTTTTTCCTCACGGGAACCAGATTTGCGACCCAAGAAGAATGCTTGATAGGATAGATGATTTTTGCTTCCAGCATCTTCATGAGCTCGACTTTCATCATGGCTTCAATTTTCGGATTTACTGCCCTTTGCTTCTGCCTGAAGGGCTTTGCCTGCTCTTCCAGCTCTATGGTGTGTTGGATCATCTCTCTGTCGTACCCTTTCAGGTCTTGGTAGCACCAGGCTACAATATCTGGGTACTCTTTGCATAGAGCTCGGATCTGCTCTAACTCTTCATCGGTGCAATCTGTTCCGACCTTGATCACCTTTCCAGGTTCCAATTCCAGGTCCATGTACTGCTTGGGGTCCACTTTGATCCTGTGGGATATGGCTCTATCATTCTGATCAAAGAGGCTCTCCAGGGTAATCAGTCCTTTTGGGACATGATTATTCTTTAACTATATTAACCCCTCATACTGCTCGTCATCAGGGTCTCTACCTTCGATTGTACTAGCTTCATGTATCAAAAAGGTGACGATATCCTCGTCACAGTCGAACACCTGCCAGTGGGTGTCCTTGTCAGGCACAGAAGGCCTATAAATAGTACGAACCGGCTTCGGCTTCTGGACAGTGTCATCAGCCGGGACGTACCTGGCTCCAACAGACGCCAGAATGTCAGCATGTTTATTCTTTTCACGAGAGATGGCTTTGACATTCAGTGAGTCAAATGACTCCATCAGATCCCAGACACGGTTACGGTACGCCTTGAGGTAGTGCTTCTTGGAGGCGCACTTATTAGTGATCTGGTTGCACACCAGCTCTGAGTCGCCAAAGATCTGCAAATGTTTAATCCCAAGCCTCTCTGCCTTCCTTAAGCCTAAGCACAAGGCTTCATACTCCGCCGCATTGTTAGTGCAACTCCAAGCCAGCCTATAACAATAGTCCTTTTGAATGCCGGATGGTGAGACCAGAAGGACACCTGCCCGGCGCCATTCTTGCATCGGGCACCATCAAAGTACAGCTTCCACAGCTTGTCTGGGGCAGGTCCTACATCCTTCTGAGCGGTCTGGTCAAGCCTCTCAGGCTGAGTGACGGAGTAGCAGCCCAGTTCGGTTTCGATCATGGCGTTGAAATTCAACAAAGAGAACTCGTCCTCCACTTGCAGCAGTTCCAGGGTTTCTCCCGCCAAGTCTACTTCTACCAGCTCCTCGGTCGTCAGATGAACCATGTCATTTTGCTGCTCCTCCTCGGGTATCTTCTCGACCAAAAAAGTGGAAGGCTTCTCATTATAAATTTTCAACCTCCTTCCTTTGAAAGGTACCTCCATATGTGAATAGTCCAGCGACAAATATCCACCCAGCTTGGCAGTGAACTCCCTTGAGAGACACATGCCGAAGTAGGGTTCCAAGTCAACCACTACGACCTCTTGGATGACCACGATGTCGAGTGCTTTATGCAGCCGGATGGGGATGTCTTTGATGACACCAACTGTCTTCACAGGAGTGTCGTCCAACTGTAGCACACCTTGGCTGCTCCTTGTGTATTCCATACCAATTTCTTCGCAGACAGCCCTTGGCATGACAGTAGTCGAAGCACCGGAGTCCACCATGCAGTTATGCACTATGTGACCTTCCATCCGCAAAGATAGATAAAAAGGTGGCGGTCTGTTCTTCCCGGTAGCAGAAGTAGTCAAGGGCTGAGCTAACACAGCAGGCTGTGTCGGCTTCCCGTCTTTTACATTCTTCAATGATTCCTGCAACAGGTCTACTTGTCCTGGGAGCTGAAGAGCATCGTACATGCTTATTTTTGCTGGTGTTTTCTTGAGCTCATCGACTATATTATAGGTAGAAGTACCGGCCCCTTCCGCCTCCTTTGCTGGCTCGTACTTGGTGCGGTACTGCTGCGTGGCTTCGACCCTCTGCCTCTTTGTCAGCGACGGGTACCTCAGCTTCTCCTGAGCTTGCTCTTTTGTTTCAGCTGGAGGTTGGGTCGTTGGAGCCTTGACTACGGGAGCCTTGAGCGCCGGGAGCTTCTCTTTGGCAGTCGGAGGTAAAGGTGGCTTATCAGGAGCTGCCACAGCAGGCTGCGTCTTCTCCCTTCTTGCATACACCTTTAACGGCTTCATTTGGGCCGGAGTGGCCTCAATCGGCTTTTTGCCCTCTTTGGTTAAGAGGGATACGGGATCTTCTTCAGGGACTGCAAAGTTACCCTCGTCATCACGAATCATGTATGCTTCATCCTCTATGGCGCTACCCGCAAGGGTCTGAATATAATGTTGATGCAGCATGCAACTCTCTTCTCCATGGGGGTCATTGCAAGTAGAGCACCAGTTGACGCGGTCAGAAGTACCAGGTTGAGCATTGCCGGCAGCATTTCTTGCTGGAGGCCTTTGCGCTTGAGCTGCTTGATCTTTTGTTAGCGCAGGAGGAGGGTATGGCCTTCTAGGAACAAACTCCATCTGAGCCTGCTTCTTCTTCATGATTGTCATGTCATTGGAGATTGTATGGTAACCGGAGGCAAGAGCCCGCACCTCCTGAAGGATCTTATTTTGAATATCATTATCGGCAGGCGTCGGCCGGGCTGGCGGAGGTAATGTGGCTAATGGTGGAGGAGCATGAAACGCCGGATATTGAGGGGGAGCGGGGAGTGTTGGATGTTGCGGAGGTGGCGGATTAGGATAATGGATCTGAGGTGGACCGTACGGGTCAATGACTGGCGCAGGATTCCATGGCTGATGGGGGTGATGATTGGATGAGGATGGCGCCCCACCCGAAGCGGGCGGATATTGGGACTGAGGGAAATCCGGGTAGATCGGAGGTTGCATTTTATGAGGGAGCCTGCCTATAGCAATCATGTCCAGTTCTGCCTGCTGAGCAGCCTCATATAATGCAGGAAAAGTGTTGACCCGGGCTAACTTGATAACTAGACAAATGTCCGAGTTGAAAGCTCTCAGGTAATAGTGAGCAGCCTGTCCTGCGGAAGGACGCAGCTCAGGGGGTACTCTTTTCCAGGACCTCGCGAACCTCACGTTAAAGTCTGATATCTCCTCTTGCGGATGGCGTTGAATGCTTTGAAATTGGTGCAGCAACGAGGAGGGATCAGCGGACTCATTGAATCCCTTAACTAGCCTTCCAGCTAGTTGGGGCCATCCCGTGATAGTCCCCTCCGGCAAGGATCTCCACCAGTAGAGAAGCTTTCCTCGCAGAGAGAGAGCTAACAGTCGGGTTTTAACACTCTCATTTGTGATAGAGTGCAGCGCAGCCAAGGCCAGAATGTCTTGGATATGCTCATATGTTGTCTTCCCCGTGCCGTCATATGTAGGAATGGATTTTAAGGCAGCAGGCGGGACAACTTCTTGTCCGACTAGAGCAAGGGGGCCTGTGGAATCAACAGCCGGGAAGAGGTCATTATCATTCTGCTGATTCTGGGCAGCCATGTCTTCTTCCTCTTCTTCGAGCTGATCAGTGGTGTAGTCGGTATCAGTACTATCTGAAGTTGTGGGTTGTTCTTCAACTTCGGCCTCCTCAACTTCTTCAACCTCTTCCACTTCAGCTTCTATTTCAGCTTCAGATTCGTGCTCGAACCTATCGTCTTGGTGAGCTTGGTAGTCAGCCAGCCTTACGCGCTCTCCAGCAGCGTTGATGTCAATTTCGTAAAAATCAGGTTGTTGTCCTGGATTCCTAGCTCTCCACCTTCTTGTGTGCATGAAGGTGTTTTTGATATTGGACCAGTCTTACGGACTCAGAGAATGTTCAGGTACAGCAGAGTCGCCAGGTGTTCTGATTTGACAGCAATGAAGCGAACACCGATGCTTCGATTCTGTTTTGGGGTGGGAAACTTTCGTGTCCCACCGGGCGTGCCAGAGAAACTGTTGGTTACGAATCTGCCACTAGGATAGGATTTTAATCTATTTGCGCCCTAGATTCGCCCAACAGATTGAAAGGCCGGAAGGAAGGAATGCCTTCCGCGCCAATCTCCGGAGAAGGCCGACTTCCTATGTTTTCTCAATTGGGGGTTTAGCTCAGAGTGCAGGAAAGAAATTACAAAGTACGGAAAGAAACATAAATATGCTTGTTTCGGGTGGGGAAGATAAGCAACACAACAACTAACCAATCACTACTACCAACAACAATCAAAACAAAGTATGTAGCAGAAACTATTAGAGCAATTCTATCCTATGTATCCTTTACGTCAGTATTCCAGATATACTTAATCACCAATACCGATATCCAAGAAAGCAGAATAACAATAATCAACAATATAAGCAACATGAGGCAGAAATACTTAATAAAGGCAGCATACAAGATAAACACAACTAATAGAGCCAAATATACTTTGTATTCAAAAGCAAGTGCACAGCTACAGAAGTTCCTTAGCAGTATATCCCCCTTCCACCCTTATACAATGAAATGAGGCTGCTATTTATAGCGCAATTTTCCCCCGATTACAATTTGGGCACAGAATCCCAGACTTGACAAAAGCTGGAAAATCGACAAAAGCGGCAAAAGCGGCTGATGTTTGACCTCTGCGGACAAGGAATGTACTTGCAGCAAGGTTCACCTGAAAATATGGCAGCCACGTGGCAATCCGGTAGGTGAGAAATCGAGTCAGTTTGAATGGGGGCAGATGCGGTACAATCTGTCAGTTCACGCTCATCTGTCCTGTACCCTGGTGGCACACCTTCTGTCACATCTTGACTCGGATCCCAAGACCGAACACCTATCAGCATCTGATGGGGGGAGGAAAACCGAGCTTAGAAGCTCATCTTTTGCATTTTCTATCCCGCCCGACTGCGCACAAAACTGGAGCGCAGCCGGACGGCGCAGGGTGAAAACAGCGCAGTTGGGCGGGCCTTCGTGCCTTAGAATCTTTTCAGCAGCTCTTTCCTTCTTGTCCGATGGCGCAGCAAAATAGGAGCGCAGTTGGGCGGGGCAGCGCAGTCGGACGGGGATAGACACTTAGAATATTTTGACAGCATTTTCCTGTCCTTCCGCCCGAGTGTGCATCACTTGACGAGTGCAGCCCAACTTCGCAGCGAAGTCGGGCGACTCAGTACTTAGAATCTTTCTGCTCGATGCTGCCGTCCGAGTGCGCACCGTCTTCAGGGCGCCGTTCAAGTGCGCTGCGAAGTCGGGCGGGCCCAACACTTAGTCAATTTTTTGCTGTTTTTTCAATGAGGCCGCCCAGGTGCGCACCGGATTATGAGCGCAGCCCGACTTCGCTGCGAAGTCGGGCGGCTCCATGACTTAGCCAATTTTCTGGGCAAAGTTTTAGCAATACTGCCCAGGTGCGCACAAGTAGACAAGCGCAGCCCGACTGCGCTGCGCAGTCGGGCGGATTACAACACTTAGAAGATTTTTGGGCAAATTTGCCCACTCACAGAAACAACCAGAAACATGAAAAGGAAGATGGAGAACCAGAAATTTGATGGCTGAAGAGTAGAAGGGACATGAAGAAGAAAGGGAAAGAAGAAAGAGGGAAGGCAAAGCAGCATCCTTACAAAATTTTCAAGACATGGCACCCCGTGCAAAATGTGGCAACAATTACCATACAAATGGAAGGCACTATCGTACAAATGGGTCCCATCGTGCAAGTGCACACCGACATTCAAGTAAGACTTGTACAGAAGATCGCCGTACAAGTGAGGCTTGTATGGAAGACCATCGTATAAAGCAGCCTCATACGGCCAAACAACATACACCTAGGCAGATGGAAATGAGATACCCTTAGGAGGAAAACAAGGAGGAAGAGTAGTCGACAAGACAGACTATCTAATTGTATGTTCATGTCATCATAAGAATGAGGTGGCAGAGATAAAAAAAAAAAAAAAAAAAAAAAGCACGATATTCAGTTACACGCAAAGATGGCGAAATTGGCAGTTAGTAGGCAGCTACTGCATGAAAGCCAATTGTCCTCCCACTTCACCAACTTTATAAATACACGCTTTGGGGATGCCTAAGCATTACAATGCTCAATGCCTGACAGAGAAGAGAGGAGACCAACATGCATGAAGAACCAAAAGAGTATGGAGCTACTGACGCAAGTGTATGAAGTGGCCAAAAGAGAGTGGAGAGCTAAACAAATGCGCCTTGAAGAGGAAGCTACTACGGTGCTGACAACAGAAGACATCAAGAAGGATGGCGTTGCAAACAAGAGCGAAGGGTTGCAAACAATTGGAATTTGCAAGTCTAAGTACCGTACAAGCCATACGGATGACAGTTGAGAGAGAGGATTTGAAGTTGTTACAAACGTATGCATAAGGGATTGCGAAGTTGCAAAGACCCCAGACACAAGTGGTGATGGGTGTTAACCCATCATATTCATCATGTTAGTCATGTTGCTCATGTTGATGAAGTTGATCATGCGACTGATTGCAGAAAGTAGAGTAAGCAATTAGAACACAATGTTTTGTGAGCAGTAGATTGAAGTGATGCCAGTTGCAAAGGACATCTAGAAAAGAAGAAAGTAGGAGCGCGACGAGAGATTTCAATGTGTTCGATGCTTCTATCCCCAGTGTTCAGTTCATGTGTCGTAGAGGACACCAACCAGTTTAGAGGGCATAGATGTAGGCACGCAAATGGATGTTTGCATTTAGTTTTGTTATTTGGGTTATTTTGTAGTTGTACGCAAAGTGTTTGACAAAATGTGTGTACATATATTTAATAATGTTATAAAGTGGCAATGTCATAATATAATATTAAATGTGATAAAGTGAAATATTAGCATGTACGACAAAGTCATAAAGTGACTTATGAAATGAAATGCAAGTGAAATGTAAATGAAATGAAAGGCATATGAAATGATATGAAATGTAGACGAAATGACATGTAATGCAATTTAATGATAAATTGCAATTAGACCTTAGGCATAAAAGTTAAATGTGGAATATGTAAATCACGTCCGAATAGGGGTGGCGGTTGAATGTGTTGTCCTGGGAAGCCGTTGTTGGCAACGGCCGAGGACAAGCATTAAATAGAAACCCCCCTTCTTCATTTGGGAGATTGGACAGCATAGGGATGATGGTGAGAGCATTGAGGAGATTGTCCATGTCATTGTTGTGATTATGCAGGCCTGGTTATGGAAGTACTGAGGATTAAACCCTACACATTGTAATTGCAATCCGTCATTGTTGTTTACAACAAACACCATTGAATGCCAATAGAATTTTTGTTATTTGTAGACTCATTGCAGCCTGATTCCATTTTACTTGTATTCTGTTTATGTTGTGTATGTTAATGAGATTGTATGTTGTATAGCATTGGATGTTGTTTCTAGTTGCAGACTGTAGTATTTGATTGACATAGTTGTAGATTGCAGTGGTTAGAGTATTGCAATAGTTGTTGTCTATAAGTTGCAGGTTGTAGGGAGAAAACTGCCATGGACAAACTGTAAGTAAGTTGCAGACCGTATGAGGGTTAGAATGTATGTGGAACAAACCGTACAAGCCTATGTTGAGATTTGAACGAGATGAGATATATTATACAAGAAATGAGTACAATATATAGGCATAAGCCTATATGAAAAATATGACACTTGTCAAGAGAAACTGACAAGTGTCAATATAGAAGGCATAATGCACATTAATATTCTAACATTCCCCCTTAATGTCCACTATCCTAACTATAGAAAAAAAACAAGTCAACATCCCCTTAATGTTGACTTCTCTAAAATAAGTCTAAACATCCTCCTTTATTACATGAATTGGTCTAGGATTGTGCTCTTTGCGCTTGGCTCTCCAACTGTGAATTATGCTAGATCAACAATGTATACATCTCAGTCTGTTGCCACAGGTTCAGCCACTTCCACGGGTATGTTGCCTCTAAGTCAGCCGTCTAAGTGCCTCAGGGTCAACCACTTCTAGGATCTATTGCCTCTACAGGTCATCCTCTAGGTATGTTGCCACTCGTAAGTCACTGACTAAATTCACCAAGAATATCATCCCCCTCATGGTGAACTCAATCTAGAAGGTGTCGGTCTCTGCTGAAAATGCACCTTAATACAAAAGAAATAACAGCCATAGAATCCAAATGTGGAGGAGAAGAAGAAAGAAGAATAGAAGAGAATCTTCTGAAGTGTCTTCGTTTGTAGTCTTCAGAAGTTGATCCGGAAAAAACCTCGGATAGATTCTAGGGTGTCTATGTCTGTAGTCCCTAGAGTAGGTGTCCTTATGGTGACCTCCTCATCCTACCGAAATGCATGGGTAACCAGCCGCTGCATCCGCTAGGTGCTATAGAGAAGGTGACTAGATACTAGGATCACTTACAAATTGCCGTCTCGAAAAAACCTTTCCGACGTCTGTAAATACTCCTACATTTGATTCTCAATAAAGCCTTCATCTTTGGGAAAAAAACAACAGCTTCTCCATTTTTCCTTACAAAAGAATATTCTGGAATATCATTATGAATAAAACATGGTTTTAAAACTTTCATGAGTAGTTTGTGTTACCCTTCCCACCAATAATGTGGGACAAATAAATCATGCCCCCCCCCTTTACTTTGCACTTTGAATACGATGAAAACAAATGTTTAAAAAAAAACATATTATCCCTCTTTAATATCACGATGCACCTTTTTTTTTTTTAAAAACATGTGCCCTCAGTGACTTTTTGCCACTCTATATGGACATAGAAACAAGGGCCATGGCATGCACGCAAACAGCTATGAGTGGTAAACTATGAACACTCCTGCGCGCTACGAACAGATCCGTCTCCATACCTACCAAGTAGGCGGATCAGGCGGACAACAACGCAAGAATAGTGAACTCGCCCACTGCAGATCGCGCAATCCAACTGCAGATCTGATCGCCAGCGTGGGTCCCACCCAATGCTCTGGTCTTCGCGACGAATCGACCGATCTTTGAGCAGCTGAGCGCAAAATCCGTCATAGCATACTCCAACGGCCGACACAATCACCTACTCAAACTACGGGAGGCATAACCCCGCAACACTGCCAATCAGCTGCGAGAGGAACCACAACCCCGCCGCGTCTTCTAGCAAAACCCCGCATTCCAACGAGCATGCATTTCTTGGCGCCATTGTGAGCTCATCCTCGATCTTGACGAAGCGTAGCAAACGTAGAATCATCCTCATATCACTCCCCGCGGTCTCCTTTTCGTCGATGGTTGCTCCATGATCAATCGCAGAACGTCCTTCACACGATCAAGACTCAGCTTTGGATGCTCTTCCAGGTGTTTCCACACACAGTGCCATAATGAACACAGCGCAGCAACTGCATTGAATCTGTCAACATTCAATCTTCCACCATCGCTGCAGACAGACTGCATTATCATGACAATCACAAAATATGAAAAAAAATGTGGCCCCCATCCAAAAAATTTGGGCCCAAAGCAGTCATTACGTTCCCATCCAAGAAAAAGCAATCATCTGTGCGCATGATAGAGGTCAAAAATCATCTGGAGCTTTCATTTTTGTCGCGATAGCTAAGGTGCAAATGCTGGTGGTCACGGATTCTAAACATCACAAGAAATAGATCCCCATAGATTTATTTCAAACCATGAACAGTATGGTGGCTGAAATTTATCCGCATCAGAGATAATTTTAGCAGCAACAAAACTGTCATCAACGGAACAGGGCACGTAGATAATTTTAGCAGCAACAAAACTGTCAACTCCACTCAAACATTCGCCGACTACGAGATCGCAATTCCGCATCAGCCTCCGCCACACGACAGCAAACAAAAAACTCGCCCAAGCCTCTTGAAAAACACCTCCGCGCGGACGAAAAAGCTAATTTTGAAATGCAGACTGTCGCCGGGAAAAAATATCATTATGCAACGATCCGCTGGCGTCTGAGATTCCGACGTCCTCCACTGCTCGGCCTTGGCGCTGCTGCCTTGGAAGCCTTCTTCATCTCGACAAGGCATACTCCGCTGCAGATCGGTTTGAAAGTCAACAACAAAAAACGTCAATCGCCTATCGTACTTCATATGCGATGGCAATACATTGGAGAATCCTGTGATTTTTTGTCCATTCTCGTGTCAGAACTGCATTGTCCATTAGAGAACTGCTTCGCTTTCCCAAATATAACTCACTCCCTCTCTCCAACATGTGCCATATCACTAATTTCGATTATAGCTAAAACGATAGCCACAAAAAAAAATATTTTGTTGTATTGAAAAATCATCACTACAAAGATGAGAGAGGCCAAGAGAGGCTCCACGTGATTTGATAAAACTTATTCCGCGGTCAAACACGAGACAGAACGGGAAATTGGAAAACAGCACTGGGAATCATCAAGCTCCCCATTATATCGGTCAAATCTGCTCATTTTATGCACGCGGGAGAAGCAGCAAACAACATTCGTCAAGTCTCCATGAGTGTCGCGATCTCCAGATGCCTATACTGAACCTTCCAAGCACATTTTCCTCGCCTAGCATCGAGCGATGACCTATGCGTTCCTCATGAGACCAAGAGCAACTCTTTATGCGCGCACACAAAACAATTAGTCGATGGAAGACTTTGTATTCAGCTGGGTATGGTCAGCTGGGCAGGGTCATTCACACAGATGACAACGCTCAGGTGGAGAACATTGGATTTAGCACCATACAGCGATGGCAGTGGGCCCACGTGGGCGGAAGAAAGCCACGGGCTGTTGTGACTGACGTCCAGGGCAAATATCAAATGCTCTAATACTACATTGCGATCCGCCAAAACATCACCAGCATTGTTTCAGAAAGTAAAATTGGAACAGGTACAGTGGGAGATACAAGTTTCATTCAGTGAGTAACATCGCCAATCAAACACAAAAATACAGGCCAGAGCTTCGGTCGTAAAACATTTCATGTTGCAGACGTCGGCGGCCTCCATCAATGGCCCTAAAACACGTCCACCTCCTCCCTTACGCAGAAAAATCCTGAAACTGTCACCATGGAAATTTCAATAGCACCCATCTCCAGCGCCAAACAACGCACCATCTGCAGTCGAACTGCAGCCATCTGCAGCCGCGTTTATCACAGACTGTATCAAAGCATGGCTTCCGAGATCTCATCGCTCTGCGCATATCCGTTGAGATGGCGATTCCCGATTCACGAACAGATTACTGCGCACGTAAACATCAAGAACAGCTGCCGAAATCTAATGATGAGGACCTCCCTTGGTGGGGCCAAAAATGGCTGCAGATAAAACACCTTTAAAAAAATTATAGAAACCCCATTTGAAGACACAGAAAAAAAATATTACACCATTGAAAAATAAATAAATAAAATCATGGCCCCAAGCATTGAAGCTTCAGGGGCAACCATGAAATCTTCTTCTCCCTTTGGCCTTCTGGTTTCTGATCCACAAAAGTGGAGAGCATACTCTCTGAGCCGGAAAAAATTGAGGGTCATGGAAATCCCCCCTCAAGGATTGACACAGGCAGGAGAGCGAACTTGCTCTGATACCAAATGTTGGGATTTGAATAGATGAGATATATTATACAAGAAATGAGTACAATATATAGGCATAAGCCTATATGAAAAACATGACACTTGTCAAGAGAAACTGACAAGTGTCAATATAGAAGGCATAGTGCACATTAATATTCTAACAGAACAGACCGTACAAGCCTATGTTGCAGTCTTGAATATTATCGTCTTGCTACTGGGAAAGGACTATGGCATTGTATGTGTGACTACCATACAATTGCTATCGTACAAGAAACTTTGTATGAGAAACAGTCGTACGAGACTACATACGAGAAGATTGCACTGTACAATAAGATTGAATCGTACGATAGACTGCATTGTACAAGAGATTGAACCATACAATAGATTCAATCGTACGAGAAATTGAGTTGTACGATAAACTGATTCGTACAAAGGATTGGACCGTATGAGACTGTCATACGAGAAGACCACATCGTACAAGAATATTGCATTATACGAGAGAGCATCGTATGAGAAGACCGTCATATGAGAGAGAACGTCATACAAATATATCATCGTACAAAAGAACGTCGTACAAGAAGACGTACAAGAGAAAGTCGTATGAGAAGACCATCGTAAAAGAAGACGTCGTATGAGAAGATTGTTGTATGATAAGATTGTGTCATACAAGAGGATTATGTCGTACGAGAATATAGTGTCGTACGATTGTACAAAAATTGTGTCGAATGACTATACAAAATTGTGCCATATGAGATTGTACGTGTGGTTGTCGTACAAGTGAGACTGTACGGTCTTGGGACAATGACATCATATGACTTTGCAAACAATCAGTCTTGATTGGTTCTTAAATCTGTCATTCCACCATTCCATTGTTAGGAATATCACCACTCGTGCTACAGGTGCTTTCCCTAACAGAATAGAGTCATCAATTGATTGGTGTGGCTCCATTTGCAATAGTGATTCTTATTAATGTTCAGTTTTTCCTGTTTTTGGCCATTGTCCTTCCTAGGCATTCAGCTAGAATGATGAATAAGTATGGGGAGAGGGATCTCCCTGTCTAATACCTCTGGATGTTGTGAACAATTGTGAAGGAAAGTCGTTGATCAATATTGAATGGGACACCGACGAAATACATCCCTTGATCCTGCCTATCCATTCTTGCAAGAAGCCAAATTTATTCATTACTTTCAAGAGGAAAAGCTAGTCAACCCTATCATATGCTTTGGACAAGTCTAAGCGGATGAACATGGATGGGGATTTTCGTACTTCCATGGAGTGGATAGCCTCTTGAGCCAATACTATCTCATCCACTATTTGTCTGCCTACCACAAAACCACCTTGTTCTCGTAAGATAATCTTCTACAGAAGTAGTTTGAGCCTCTCTGCCATTACCTTCATGATTATTTTGAGCAAGACATTACATAAAGCTATTGGTCTAAATCCGACAATGTGCTCTATATCTTGTGCCTTTGGGATCGATGCTATATACGTTTTGTTGATTTCCTTTAGCACATATTTAGCTTTCCTAGCTTCCTCCACCACATCCATAAGGTCCTCGTGCAAGGTATCCCAAAAGTCTTGGTAGAATTCGATGGGGAGTCCATCCGGCCAAGGGGTCTTTACTGGTGTAACTCTTCGGTAGTTATTGGTGTAGTCAAAACTGAATTGTCCTTTGTTATTAGTGCAGGTATCTCCTATAACACACTTCCTATTGGGCTTCAATATCTAGTGGTTTTGTTGTGAACAGACTTGCGAAATAGTTTATTTCAATAGACCTTAAACCTTCCCATGTGTGGACGGAATCTCCTACTTATGTTCTCAAGGAGGGGATGAAGTTGTGCAATTTGTGGGCTAGAAGGGATTTGAGGATGAAGCTCGTGTTCTGGTCTCCCTCCTGGAGCGATTGGATCCTATATTTCTGCTTCCATAATAGCTCTTCCCTTTTTTCCCATTCTTCTAGCTGGGATGTAAGTCTGATCTTTGCCATACTCAAACCCTCCGTGAGACCATCCATGCGAATCTGTTCATTCAACTCTTCGAGTTGGGGTATCACTTCCAACTTTTTCTTCTTCACATCCCCAAACTCTTCCGAATTCGAGGTCCTTATCTTGGATCTAATTTGTTGAAGCCTCCTCACAAAGTAGTACATCTTAGTTCCATGTCGAAGTTTGCCTTCCTGCCACCACTGCTGCACTCTAGGCCTAAAAGAATTGTCTCTGAACCACATCAGTTGGAATCTGAATGGCGAGTGTCTGGCCTTGGATTTCCACAATTCTGTCATGATCGGCTAATAATCTGAGCCTGCATTGTTTAGGATCTTCACCCTAAGAATATGTCCATGATTCAAAAAATTGTCTGATAGCAAGAACCTATCTAATCTTTCCAGAATGCAAGG
This sequence comes from Wollemia nobilis, assembly GCA_028583015.1. Classification (NCBI taxonomy): domain Eukaryota; kingdom Viridiplantae; phylum Streptophyta; class Pinopsida; order Araucariales; family Araucariaceae; genus Wollemia; species Wollemia nobilis. Next base: position 10,708,970 of record JAQPPZ010016436.1, on the reverse strand, counting down.
AGAACCTTGCCTCGTGTTAGACCAAGTTATTAGGCCATTGTCTAGCGTGACATCCACAAGGTGGAGGTTTCTAATGTATTCCTCCATAAGGTCCATGCCCCTGTCTAAGCTACTATTTTCCCCCAACTTCTCTTCCAAGGAAAGGATGGTATTGAAATCTCCTCCTGCCAAGGCCCAACCTTCAAGGAATTGGGTAATAATATAGTTTATGAACTCCATTGTCTCCATTTCTCCTCCAGGATAGTAGATGCATAGACATCATGCAGAACATAACTTGGTCTCATTGCCTGCTTTGTGTTGCTACCACCAAGAGACCCTAGCTACCCACCACTTGGTGGATAGATACCTCTTTAGGGTTTCAAAGGCATGCAATGCCTCCCGAAGCCCCTTGGGAGCTAAGGGATTCAACTCTTCCAACAGGCCATACTTTCCTTGCAATTGTCTCCATCTCTTCCACCGACACCTTCATTTCCTGAAGGAAGACAAGTTGTGGTCGACTTGTTTGTATTATTCTTCTAATTTCATTTTGTTTTGAGGGATTACCCTTGAGTCCTCTAATATTCCAGGAGATGATCTTCATCAGTACTAGGGGCTAAAGATGTGGGTAAGGGCATTGACCTTACCTTCCACTATTAGCTTTTCTCCTCCTTTTAGCACATGGTGCTAGTTGGTTTTGCGTCCTACCTTTTGATAAGTGTCTATTTTCTTCTTTTTTACTTGTCTCCTCACTCACCCCTCCAAATTCTAGAATAACATCCAACCCTGGCATGTGTGTACAGAACCAAGGTATTGTTGGTGGATCCAGTGAGATCTTCCCTAGGTTCTGGGTTCTTTGCAGTTCCTACTTTTAACAGACTATTAATATTATTCTTATTTTCCCCCTTGTTTTTCGGTTGATAATTTGTTGTTGGCTGGTTTACTCCTTCCTATTTGTTGCTCTACAAGGCTAGGGTGGTGTCAGGGGTGCTATTTACCTCTTCTAGCATGGATTTCTTCCTCCCACCATGAAACTATGTTTCCAAGACTTTTGTATCCATAGTATCCTCCTCATCATCCAAAAGATCATCAATGGGGAGATTACCAAACATATTGTTTGGCACCACTGCCTATTTCTTCGCTGCCAATTTTGTTTGGATATTCTTTTATTTGGGCACTTGGAACCCTTCAGGATCAGTTTCCTCTCTTCCTTGCTCTGGGATCTTATGCGTGCAGTCTCTTGCTAAATGGCCATATTAATGGCAGATTCTACAACAGAAAGGTATGTTCTCGTAATCAACCTCCTGATCTCATGTTCCCTCCCCAAACTGCAATGTGATCTTTCGAGAGGTTTGTTAAAGTCTATTAAGACACATATCCAAGCATAAATTATTTTTTCAAGTCTATATGTACCATCGACAATCATTATGAACGTTCCCAGGGTATTCTTTATTGCCGTAAATACTATTGAATTCCAAAATTCTGCTGTCAGGCCAAAACGTCTCACCCAAACTGGTCCTATGGATGGCATCTCTTCCTCCGCTTTAAATTTAGTATGTCAAGGTTTCATAAAGAGACCCACCCTTCCAAAAAACCATGGTCCCCCTTGGAATATTTGTTCCCTATCTTCTTCAGTAGCAAAAATAACAAGAAAATAAGCATTGGGGTAAGTAGAGATTTGGAGCTCACCTTTTGTTCGCCATTGTCTAGCAGCCCACAGTTTAAACGCTGATAGGATCGGTCTGAACCCCATAAATGAGCATATCAACCCTCTCCTCTACATGGCTTCTATTCCATTCCGAATGACCTCCATGTCCTCCCTCACTATTGGGGATCTATCCACTGGCTTTAAACATCCTGTCTCAATTTTCCTGGAATCTTAGGCATCCTCAAAGGTCTCCATGGTGCCGTCGAGTTACTGATTCCATCTGGCTGGGGCTGTTCCCCACGAACGGCATCCCTAAAATCCTGTTTTGCGGGTAGCTCCCCCGACTCCTTCCCCATATTGGGTATTGGAACAGTCAGCCCCTTCTGGTGGTATGCCCTCGGATTAGTTTTGCTCAAGTTCTGGACCATATCAATTCTTCTTGCTTCAACTTCTCTTATCTGGTCTACTCCATGTATTTTGTTCCTGGTTCTCTTCAACCCTTGGCCTCGTTTTCATGGTAGACTGTGATCTCCCATCTCTTTTTGTACTGTAAATTGAAAGTGCTTGTTGCTTTTTCCCTCGCTTTGAGTGGCTTGTAAAAAATGCTTATCTACTACATTTTGAATCCACTGCATTTCCTCCAACTGCATCTTTTTTCCTTAATGTAATCATCCAAGTCGAAATATTCCTGCTGGCCAATAGGGCCAACAGGCCCCTTCCTCTATATATTCCCTGCAATTTTGTCTAAAACCCTCATCCCAGCTCCCTAGCTATTGTTCTTCCTCCCACTTGTATTCAATTGATGGGAAATATTGCTTGGTCACTTGGCAAGTCATTCAACTTAGTTATTCTGGAAAAAAAAAAAAAAATAATCTTTGTTCAACTTTTCTCCAGAAGGTCTAAACGGTTAAATTTTTGCAGCCTTACTATTAATTTCCTCTCTGCATAGCAACAGATCAAATTATATAACAGAATCAAACTCATTAAGGTAAATTACAAAGGACTTCTCTTCAATTTAGCTGTTTCTGTCCCTAGAAATGCTGAAAAACAAGAATAACAATGTTGTATCAAAACTATATGATTCTGAAAAATCTGTCCTAATCAGATGGATGGGAATATTATAAAATGATAATTGTTGATGTCACAGAGGCATGAATTACAGCATTAACTAGAATAATTTTTGTTAAAACTCAAATAACTCATCCAACGTAAGCTCCTTTAGATTCCTCGCAGAGAACTCAAACAAATAAACCAAGGAACCACATAGATTTGGTCAGGCATTTCACATTTAGCTATTTAATAACAATTTTCAATCCTATCTAATCATGTGGTTTACTCTTAAGTGGCAGTTGTTTGTCAGTTAGTTCTCAAATCCTAGTGTCTCTTTTCATAATAAAACTTTCTATTATAATACGATGTATTGCACCTCCCCTCGACCTATTTTGATAATCACGGACATCAATGTAATCTAAATTTATATTCTGTGCCCTTTTTAAGGTGTCTTGTATGACCAGTGGAAAATGATAATGCAGTGACATCATTAAGATAGCACAAGTACAGAACCCATGATTTTCTTTCAAGAGTTCAAAAGCTAAAATGTGTTTATGCAATGAATTCTGTAAATTATCAGCATTGTCAATATGAGTTGAGAAATGCAGACCAACTTCTGACAATGAATTTGAACTTGATGCTTATAAAGTATAACAAGCTAAAATAGCATCCAAGGTTCCATCCAGATTTAATGTTTTAGGAAAGATACTAATTCTAGGAATCTCGGTGCTGGAACTGATCTACAATATCATATATTTTTCTTCTTCTATAATTAATATAACTTACATGCTTTTTGAGAAAAAAGAGTGGGGGGAAGGGGTTATCGGTTCAAAATCAGAGAAATAATATCCAACATTGCTTTGGACATGATCATGTTAACTTAATGAGGCATCACAGGGGAGCATCATTACTTCTACATTCACATCTATTGGGCGAAGACTAGGTTAAAAACTGATGCTTTTGATTTAAAGTTATAAATTAAAACCACAAGCAATTGTTGTATGGCCAAACAAAAGAGATTCAGTTTCTCACATGTAGGTGTAAAAGTAAAAATAATCTACCGTGGGCCTTGCAGGGTAGTTAAAGGAAACATCCATGAACTCAATATGTCCCTCAATTTCTGGCAGCTTCAATCCTGCATTAAAAATGGTAGTTGTACCTTAGATCCAATAAAGATGGCAAATGATATTTTTGTAGAGTGTTAGGAGTTCTTCATGATTCTATCTGTAAGTTGGGTAACAATGTCATCTAGAACATAACTTTAATTAACAAGGAATTCCCAGTTGCAGAACTGTGCAGTTCAGGCATAGAAGGAAGAACTTTATTCGACAGAGAACCAAATGAAATCATCAAACTAGCAAAAATTTAAAAACTTGACAAAGAGTTTATGTTATATTTAATATGACTATATATGACAACCTACTTAATGAAAAGTCACCCCCTAACATCTACTTCAGACCTTACACTTAACATTTTCATGGAGCCTTGCATAACTCCTAATTATTCAGAATATCCCATAAGTAATAATTATTTCAAGATTCTGCCATAATGACTAATCCAGAAGTCGTGTTGAAGTTAAAGAGCTCACCAGAAGAAAATAGCAATATCAAGGTAATGATGAAAACCCAACAAAAGATGACAAATGATCATCTCACTGCAATAAAAGATGAAAAACAATTGATATATGTTCTCGTTCATCTTCCAAATCTCCTGTAAAAGAAAAGTATTTTATACTAACATCAAAGAAAAAAGGCAGTGGAGAATGAAGAGCCGTTCAATTTTATGTGCCATCTACTGTAGGATTTGAGGAACATGCTACTGCTTGTATAGAAGATTCAAAAAGTAGATTGCCTCCTTTTTCTGATATATTGACTAGAGATGCTTGGCCCTATGCCTTTGGCAAGCATTTAGTCATAAACATCGGACATTGCAAGGGACCTCAAGGACTGATACATTGATCACATCTTTCTTTCCACATGTTCAGGGACACTGCATTATTTGGACACTACAGCCACTCAAGTTGGTGATGATAGAAAAGTGAAAACCATGTTTTCCTCCACAAGTTGTTACCAGGGATTTTACACCTTCATCAGTCACTTGCAAAAGGCAAGATGGACTCACCCCAGAATTATCCAGCTAGGCCCACTCAGTCCAGCCCTCTACCCCACATGACCAATATCAGAGCTTGCACTAGCTCTATTAAGGTGGCTGACAATGACAACAGTCCAACTCCTCGTCCCATTACAGATTCAAGTCAACTTCTGCATCCAACAGCGGCCCTTTATTTTGCACAAGTAATTGTATTCTCTGTACCAATTTTATTGCAGGATATTCTTATCCTTAACATGCATAGTGTTACCCAGCAGCGACAACACAATGGCAAAAGTCATTGGCTCTCTTAACGGAGACCCAAGTTGAATTCATGGGAAGGGTGGCCCCTAATATGCCCCCGCTTTTCAACCTCTTCAAAAAAAAACATGCATAGTGTTTACCTGTTTTGGGTTTGCCTATTTAGTTGGAATCTTTCTTATTGTGCTTTGGTATAGTTTAATTTACCTAAAATTTGTATTTTTTTCTTTGTTTTTGAAGTCCTTTTTGGCTTCTGCAAAGCATTATAACTAAATGCACTTATGTTGAGTCTCATTATCTAACTTTAGTCATTTTTGGACATTAATAGAATTTCTTTCTTTATCATTTTAAAACGCCAATGGAGGCTTCATATTTCAAACAAAAGTGGCAACCATGAAAGAAAAGGTTGGTTTACCGGTTAAAAGTTTCTGTAAACAGGGTGCATTACTATTTGATCAAAGACATTATTTGCTATAGCAAGTTGTGTTAAGTTCCAGTGTAAAAAGGACTATTGGACATTATTTGTTCAGGCACGTTGTGTTAAATTCTAGTCTAAAAAGGACCATTTGAGGATAATGACTAATCACTAAAGTACCCCCACAAATTGTCATTTATCTCAAAAATACCTCTTATCGTAGATGACAATACTGCAATTTGACACCTGAAATCACAAATCTTATCCAAAGCATTGAATCAGTAACACTTATGATTGAAGCAGCTAGAACTGCTATGCTAATTCTGAGTTCTAATCAAACATTGGCTGGCCAAGGCAAAGGATTGAATCATTAAAGTATATCAGTTACTATTCATCTCAAAAACAATTTATTCTCATATATGAGACAGTACAACTCTTCACCTAGGTGATAGAAATAGCATATCTTCTGTTTTTGTTTTTTTTATTATTGCTCACTTAAAAGGAGTTAACATGTGTCCTCTACCCTATACCCTAGCTTTGAAGAAGGAAAGAAAAACAAAAACAGTCCCAACAACAGCATCCAATAGCATCCAACATCAGTCCACAACCAAGTTATTTAGTTGATATAGAAATACAAACTTCAAGTCAAAAAAGGAAAAAAATCATACAATATGCCTAACAAATTATTGTGGAAAACTACTGAGGTCTATACTTCAAAAGCCCCTACAGGCTACTATTGACCAATTATATGGGCCTACATGCAAAATTTCCAAATATTACCACAATTTTGTTTTATAAGGCCACAGCTGATTTTTTATTATATTCTTTGCATAGGTGTTTTTTTTGTAATATTTTATTATTTAACCTAATAGTTGGTTTCTTAACCTTGACCTATCACTTGTAATTGGATACAAATAGCCCCTCGTGCCAACCTTTTGATCGTCAGTTGGAGTGTATTCTACTTTCCTTTAGTGAAATATTTTGGTATCCATGGGCACTCTCTTATATCACATGTTTGCTTTCTGAGAATTATTTCTGCATTTCTAGGTAATGTATCAATTCCATTCATTACTGGAAACTACTGTAAAATCCAACATGGTATCAGCGTGGGTGTGAATCTCCATTACTTGATTGCTTGTCTTCAACAAATCAGCTTCTATAGCGTCTCCTAAGGGCAACACTGTTTGGAGCAGCTAGAAGAATTTCCATGAGCCACCAACAATTTGTAAAGATATTTTTTGTGCTAAAAACCCTAATAGCACTTGGATCGCAAAGATCTCACTAGTTCCAATAAATTTTTCTCATGGAGAGATTCACCAAAAAGTTCCTTATTCCTCTCTCCACACACACTCCAAACTCTTTTTTTTTATTTTTGGACCAGATGGATGTCCTAGTTTAAGGATTGAATTTTTTGAGGTTTAAAGAAAACTTCATTAGTCTTTTACAATTTTTTCAATAAAAAATCATTTCCTTTTCTCTCTTGACATTTCATGTCCAATACCAATAGCAACATAGATGAGAGGACAGTTTCCATGACCGACAAGAAGAAAAGAAGAGGCTAACATTTTCCGACAAAACGCAGATGGTCGTGAAGTCATGGGCAAACATTTGTTTTACCTCCAAGTACCTATTTTTCAACATCAAAAGTTTACTATATATTTCACTCCTTTGAGAAAAAATTGGGTTTGAATTTTATAGAATATTGAGAATATTCTTAGGGGGACGAAAAAGGGAACACATGTTGGGTACGAGGCACAAGGATGACGCATGTCAACTTTAGCAACGCTTATGGGCATATGGAGGATGCGGGAATGTGATGGAGAGGGGAATCTTCTCCTTTGTATTTGTGTGGTGGTGTTTTTATTTCTAAAAAGTGCCCCAACCAAGGGGGCGAAGGAAGCCCCCCTTAAGGCTTAGGGCCCTAGAAATCCATGGTTCGATATCCATTCACCCATTTTTTGTGTTGAAGACTGTGAAATCATCCCTCTAACCAGTGATGTCAACAATGTTGATTTGGCATTTTGTGATGATCTGGCACATCTTGATGACGTGGCATTATGTGATGATATGGTGCCCAATAATGACATCACCTTTTTGCTTGCACATGTTGATGTGGCACCCTATGATGATATGGCATCAAATATTATGTGGCACTCAATGATGATGTGGTGACCAGTGATGATGTGGTAGGTGACGTGTCAGGTAATGTGGCACATGATGACATGGTGAGCGTTGACATGCAACATGATGACGTGGCAGGGGTCAACATGGTAGACAATGGGCCACATGACGAGTATAAATACGGGCTCAACCAATTACATTCTGCCAAATCATTGAACCCACTAACCGTACAGTTGCATAGTCAACACAAACTTGGCAAAGTATGAATTTCAGAGTGAATCTAAGAGCAACAAGTGGCGCAATCTGGTTTACAAATTGCAGAGCAAATCACAATGCGACAAGTGGTGCAATGTCATTTGTAAGTTGCAAAGCGAATCAAAGAGCGAAAAGTGGCACAATGTGATTTGCTAGAACACTGCCTAGTGGCCTGCACAATCAACACCTAGTTGGCAGCTCCTTGCACAAACAATGACACGTGGCACCTGCCCATTTGTAGTACGTTATCCAATCAGCACCTAGTTGGAACCCTTGGCCACTCATGCAATGACACGTGGCACCTGCCCCTTTGTAGTACGTTATCCAATCAGCACCTAGTTGGAACCCTTGGCCACTCATGCAATGACACATGGCAGCCTCCCCCAAATCACTGCAGGTACAAAAAACATTTTCAATTTTTCAAAGGTTTCGGAGGCATTTTGTGTGATTTTAGGGTCAAATTTCCAAGGAACATAACTTTTGCATATGGAAGCGTTATGAGCCCTTTTTTTTTCAAATAGCACATTTTTAAGGGATCTTTGCATTGATAGTTTGTTTCTAGTCAAACCTGCATACAAAATTTTGTATTTGTGCAGGAAAGTTATGTATCAACATGTGCCCTTCCTAAATGGTCCAAACTATGCCACTTGGAAAATCAAGATTCAAGCTCTCCTTCAAAGCAAATCCTTACCTAAGGCAGATCTCTGACCAACACGCTCCAACATAATTCCCATACGATTGACTATGCCATTCAGATGATGATCATGTGTGATTTTGGATCAGCAATGACTGCAGTCTTTATTGGCTCCTACAATCTATTATTCCAATTGTTCCTCCAACCGTTGTAATACCCATCGTTGTGCTACATTTGGTGCCATTGCAGTTTAAAATTCGAACCTAGGGCGTGTGAAGATTAGAGAGGTGGATGACAGATTCCCAATCACAAGGACAAGGAAGACATAACTGCGGAATAAGTCATGATCAATCAATGAGAAAAGTCAAAGAATTGCCAACCAAGAATTGCAGTCAAAGAGAACACAACTTAAGCAACCAAAGGTGGAACAAGTGTGGAATCCTCGGGAAGATACTTCCAGTGACGAAGGTTGAAGGTGGCATACATTGTTTTTAACAACGGAAATTCAGGTGCAAAGTGAGTTGCAGCAAGCAAATGAAGGAGATGCTCTTGTAATTCAAGACACCAACGTGGAGAGTGCATGTGGTGACGAAGTTGATTGGTTGGTAACGTTGGCACAAGAGCGGGGGAGTTTGCCAAGAGGTGCAAAGGACAAGAGTCAAATGCCAGGGCAACCATAGGTGAGTGCTTGGGCAAATAGACCAGAACCAACGCACGTATATTTGCAAAGGAGGTAAGTGTCGATATTGGTCAAAGATTGTTTGTTGGTGATAACACGCAAGGTGAGGAAGCACCTAGAGTAGCAGAAGTGTCAAGAGCAGAAGCACCAAGGCAACATGATGGGGCATGCAGTAGGAGAATGCCCATTTAATAAGTGCGAGGCACCATAAAATATGGGGTAAAAGGAAGAAAAAGAGGAAAAATTGAGTACTTCTAAGAATGGACAAGGGGCAACGAGTCGTGGTTATAGGAATAATCGTCACGATGGAAGACAGACCCAACAAAGTTATCGACAACAAGGAGAACAAAGTCAATTACAATACGATTTGGACGGTAGACCGATCATTCAGTGTAAAAGATGCCAAGAGTGGGGACATTTCACAAGAAATTGTCAAAACCAACCAACAAAAGGGGCGAATGGAAACAACACAAACATGTGTAGGTGGTGTGAACCACGCAATCACAAATAAGTGAATTGCCCAAAGAAAGCTAGTTCCAGTGGGCAATTCAGGGTGTGTTCTCACCAACTCTGGATTGAGTCAGATCACCATCTTCCGACAGAGGAGTGGGTTTGCTTGTTTTGATCTTTGGGTGAAGTTGAAACCCTACATCACTTTATTTTTTGTTGTCCTATTTACTATGATATTCGAGGCAGATTCCATTGCTTTTTCAGGGACAACTCCCGGTCTATTTCTACCTTCTTCAAGTACCCAGACCAATGGTGTCACATCTTTCTTAGGGAGACAACTCAGTTTCGTCGACATAAAAGCTCTCCTCCAAATGGATCTCGCCCCCCTCATCATCGGCTCATCACAGCCTACCTTACCAGCTCTGACGAACCAGGGGACACCAAACGGAAACACCCCACACCGTCCAGTTTGGACGACCTTTGGGACTTTTTGGGATGACCAAGTGATCTTTTAAGAATCCTTTGGGCTTTTAGATTGACTAAGTAATTTTTCAGAGACACTAGACAGTGCACCCACATTTTGTTAGGGTCCTGTACTAGCAATGGACAAAGACAAATCATGAACTTCTTCAGCACTGATACTTCGACCTCGAATGTTAGTAGAGATTAGTTTCTAGGGGTTTTTGGAGCTTGCCCCTCCTAGGCTACTCCCTTCCCCCCCTCCCTCTCTTTCTCCTTTCTTCTTGGCGTGCACTCCACTCTTTTGGACTGCAGCCCTCCCCCCTCTTTTCTCCCCTCTCTTTTCCCTTTCATTTTAGCCCTATTGTCAGGTTGCGTCATGTATTTATCTTAGTTTCTTTCTCTTTTTTGGACTTTTTAGCCAGATAGTTGGCAGTCATTATTGTCCTTCTTACAGTCCCTTGGGTCTTTTTTTGGCTCACCGTGGACATTGATAATATTTCATTTCATTTCTCATTCCAATCACTATATGATACAATAAAAATTTCTATAATATAGAAAGCATCTTAAACATTAATAGCTAGAAACATTACAAAAGCTTGATTTAAATTTCCAAATCCAAAATCACAATATATTTAAATTTTAACTCTATAATACCAAAACAATTTAATGAAAATGATGTAAGCAACAAAATCTTAATCTAAAACATTACCAATAGGTTACGAGCATGAAAAACTCATAAGTGCGAGCCAAGAGAGGGTGCAAGCTGGGAGGAAGTGCGCGCTAAGAGGAATTGTGAGTCGGGAGGAAGTGCGAGCCAAGAAGTAGTGCAAGCTGGAAGGAAGTGCACGCCAAGATTCAATCATGGCGAAAGAGCGACGAGGTTCATCCGGAGTGCATCAATGCTTCAAACCCTTACCACAAATGCATGGAACATTGTTTCCAAAAAATTGTTGAAGCAAAGGAACGCCAAGAAAAAGAAGAGATAGGGGCTATTGCGAGCCAAGAGGGATGCAAACCAGGAACAAGTGCGAGGCAGGAAAGAGTTCGAGATGGGAGCGAGTGCGAGGCACAAGAGAGTGCAAGCTAGGAGCAAGTGCAAGCTGGGATCATGTGCAAGGTGGGAGCATGTGCAAGCTGAGAGAGCCACGAGCCCCGTTAGCTAGTATGGAAGGAAAGTCATATTTGAAAGCCCTAATGGGAAGTCAGGATGCCCTAATGGAAAGTCAAGATGCCCTAGTTGGAAGTATGGAGGCCCAAGTTGGAGATAAACAGAAGAGCGAATACATGGCAATTTCGATCCAAGTAGCAGATGTTACACTAGAAGTGAGTATCAAGGATGAGATGAATGAGCATGATATAATGGTTCTTAAAAGTAGAGGGTTAATAAGTAAGTTCCATAGATCATGGACAAGGTTTTTGGAGATTCAAAATTGGATCAAGTGGAAGTGGGGATTAAATTCAAATTACTCTAGACTTTTCTTCCTAAAGGTTTTTTCTTCATCATCTTTTCCAGTTCAAAAATTAGGGATAGAATAATGGTTGGTGGCCCATGGTTTAGAGGAAGAAATGCACTTTATTTGAGACCATGGAAAGAAAAATTTTCTATTGAGACAGCTTCCAGTATGGGTTAGGCATTTTGGACTTCCATATCAGCTTATAAATAAGGATGTTTTGAAGAATATTGGAAATACCCTAGGGGAATTCATCAAGGAAGGACTAGCTAATAAGGAGTTAAAGTATGCTATATATACTCGAATATGTGTTGCTATGGATATTTCAAAACCTTTGCCACAATCCATTAAGATTAAATCTGAATTAAGAGAATGGGATCAACAAGTAGATTATGAATATATCGCATTTCGTTGCCACAATTGTTATGAGATTGGACACATGGCAAGAGTTTGCAAAGTGAAAACTATGAAGAAAGAGACATAAAATTCTAGTCATGAGATAAACTTCAAGACGAAGCAAGGAAATCATACAATAATAAAAGCTTAATCAAATCAAGGGTATTCCACTCTGAAAGAAGAGGCAAATAAAGCCTATCTAGAATATCATTTGGCAAGTTCAAAAGGAATTAAAGGTGCAAATGAAGATGTGGAGAGAAATCCTTAAAAAAAAAACGGCAAAAGAGGTCAAGTTTCCAAGTAAATCATCTTCATTTTCCTCAAGTAGTATAGAATCCTCTTCAGGTAATAAAAGTGAAAGGGGTGAAGATGTAATCCCTTGCACTTTAAGGTTTCATGAGCAGCATAATAAGTAAATGAGGATGGAGGAAACCCATAACAATTTAGGTGTTTTAGGGCAGAATAAGAAGATAATTGCTACAAAAGAGCATCCTTGCACTTTAGGTCTCCAGGGCAACATAAAGAAGATTGTGCTTTTGAGGTTATTCCTTGCACTTCATAACCTTCAAAACAAGGAAAACCTAAAGATGATAAGTCTTACTATGAGCAGTGTGAGAAGATTGAAGAGATTGATGAAAATGAAAGTATTGCTGAGAATGAAAAAAAGAGAGGAAGACCGAAGAAGCAAAAACAAAGATAAAAAGAAACCCAGAGGGATATTGGTATGGGAAAACAAAAGCAAATATCACAAGTGCTAACAAGAAGTGGGGCTAAACCCACAAATAAAAACAAAAAATAATATCTTAGAATATTAGGGGAATGAATAAGAACCCTAAATTAAGGTATTAAGATATTGTGAGGTTGTTATAGACAAGAATATTTATAGATACAGAAGCTGGGCAGCAAATATTTTAGCCATTCGTGGTGTCGAATTTCATCTTGACAGAATTTAAATTTTGGAAGGCATCTAATATAAAAGAAGTTGATTGTGGAAACTTAGCAGTTTGAGGAAGATGGAGAATATATTTGATAGAAAGGCAAATGAAGAATATCTTTGATAAAAAGGCAAAGTTGGATATGCTTTAATTAACTTGTTAGAAATGTAATGAGAGCAATGTAATGTTTTATTTTTGTAAGGAGTGGTCCCCAATAGAAGCCACACATAGCTTATCAAAATAAAAAATAAAACTAGGTTAGGAGCATAGGTATTATAAACAATTGTCCCGCCAAATAACTGCACACAATGGTAAATACAAAGCCAAACGCTTAGCAAGTACTTGTACACATGTCCCACAAGTCAATAAACACAACACACTTAAAACAAGTGAAGATTGCCAAAGTCCCCAAGTGTTCATGATGCAAGGAATCACTAATATGGACCTCTAACCACCTTCGCCTCATCCCCCTACCTTATAAGAAACAATACTAAAATTTAAAACTGAATCAAATAGATTTTCAGAGTAATATTTCTTGTTGATCATTTTCTATTAAATCCATTGTTAATTTCAATTCCGCTAGCATATCTTCTAGCTGTCACCATCCCTTATGGGACTATGGGCTAAAAGTTTCAGTTATCATAGCCACCATCCTCTATAAGAGTGCTAAACAATGAGTGTTAAAATCATAGTTGTCACCATCCTTTTTTAGATTGACTTATAATCTAGCACCATTCCTTATGGGACTACTGTTTTATAATCTAACATCATCTCTTAAGGGATTGCTGACTTATAATCTACCGCCATCACTTATGAGACTTTAGCTTATCTTAATCTATAACCTTCACTTAATTTACTCTGCAAAATTATTTTTGATTTCTAGTAATATCATTTTGGATAAGGTTTAGTGATGGACAAATTGGAGACAAATTTAGTTGAAGTTCCAAAATAAAATTAACTGGCATGGGCATCATTTTCAGAACCAAGGTACAAGAGCAAGCAGGTACATGGAACATCTTATACACACAAACACACAAAATTCTAAAATTTTACAATTGAAAGTAAATATCATAAATGAAAATGAGGCCATTACTCTAAACTGTCCTTTGAACCAAAAATTTATGCTTTCCAAAGCTTTCAGTGAAACCTTCAGCAAACTAACTTGTGAAACCCCCAAGATACTCCTTTGAACCCTCCTAACAAACTTTTAAGGAACCCACCAAAAAAATTCCAAAAAACATACAAAACTACACGAAGCTCTAATAATTTTGTTCCGCAGACCCTTATGACTGACTTTGATAAGACAACTAATTTAAAAATACAGCAAAATAATCTCTTAAACATTTATCACAGTGTTTATGTAGTCCTCTATTACTAGAAAAGCAATATACCTAACTACCATATGTATAAGAGAGATCATTTCAAATTAAAACAGTCAGGGCTTCTATAAATGCATACTCAAGCCTCCTCGTGCTCATTATTTCTCATTCTAAAACAATATTCTTTAAGAGTGCTTAGAAAACAAAGAGCTTACTTCATTTAACACAAGAGTTGACCAAAACATCAAATAACATCTATGGAAAGATCGCCACCTATAAAACTACATGTTTCCAAGTCAAGAAAGCCATAAACACCATGATAATCGCAGATTAGCAGGAATCGTAACTTGACAAGATATTACCAGACCTTATTCAGCATCTAAAGAAATTAGAATAACTATTTTGAGATATACACGACCATCAAAAGAAATAATTTAAAATGTAACATATTGATTACCAAAAAACATAAAAGGAAAACTGAAATATCTAAGTAGGACCAAGTAACATATTGTTTACAGATTGAGGAAATTAAGATCATGTGAAGTTGAAGACAAAACTTACCTTAGAATCAGACTCAATATCTTTCTAGTAAAGAAAACAGACAAAGTTACATAATCACTTTGCAATTATCTCAAATTCGACTTGGATATATCTCAGAAAAACTTCTACAGAAGGAAGAAATATTGATGAAACAGGAGGAGATAGATAAGAAAGAGGAGGCATACTGGAAACAGCAGGCAAGGGTGATATGGCTAAAGGAAGGAGACAGAAACACTAAATTCTTTCACCATACAGTTACTGCTTGAAGCCTTCATAACAGGATGGATGCCTTCTCAAATGGCCCAGAGAATAGGCAAACAACCATCCCAAGTATGCAAGATGTAGCAAATTCTTATTTTAGCTCCTTATTTTCTGCAGATCCAAATCTTTCTGTCCATCATCAGCAGGAAATCTAGCTAGTATTCCTGAGATGATATCTCAAAATCAGAATGAGGAACTCCTAAAAGAAATAACAGAGGAAGAAGTCAAAAGTACTATCCTTGCTTTGCAGACAGGAAAGTCCCCAGGACCGGATGGGCTCCCAGTAGAATTTTACAGAGCTTTTTGGAACATAATAGCAAAGGATCTAACTAAAGCAGTGGAGGAAGTCAGAATCAATAGAAGAATCCTCAAAGCCACCAACCACACCCATTTAGCCCTTATCCCAAAAGGAGGAGAGGTGGAGGACATTGCCAACTACAGACCATTAGCAGTCTGTAATGTGGCCTACAAGCTCATGACCAAGCTGATGGCAAAAAGGTTAAAAAGATCTTACCAGATATAATATCACCAGAACAGGGAGGTTTTGTGCAGGGTCTGCAGATTCTAGATAGAATAGTGGTGGCCCAAGAATCCTTCCACACTCTTAACCAAAAAGGAAATAAGGGGATGTTTCTCAAGCTAGATTTATCCAAAGCCTATGACAAGGTCAGCTGGAAGTTCTTGGCACAAATTCTAAGAAAATTCAGCTTCAAAGAGGAATGGATATCATGGGTGATGGAATGTATATCCTCGGCTTCCTTCTCAGTGCTCATAAATGGAATCCCCTCCCAAACTTTCCAAGCATCCAAAGGTATCAAACAAGGTGATCCTCTTTCACCATGCAGAAGGATTAGGAAGACTAATAAGAAAAAGGAAAAGGGAACGAAGCATTACAAGAATCAGTATTTGCAATGAGGTGGATCTTACCCATCTTCAATTTGTGGATGACACAGGAATGTGGGGCAAAGCATCACTACAAGAAGCAATCAACATCCGTGATCTCTTGGATTGCTATATAGCAGCGACAGGCCAATTGGTAAATGAAAAAATATCCAAAGTGGTCTTCTTCAACGTAGCTAAAAGAGTAAGAGAAAGGATATCCCATATTCTCAGATTCCAGGAAGCCCATATGCCCCTAGAATACTTAGGGATCCCCCTTTCAGCAAAGAGGTTAAAAAGCAAAGATTGGAAAACTATTAAGGATAAAATCCATTCAAAACTAGCTCATTGGACAAACAGATGGCTGAGTTTTGGAGGTAGGGTAACTCTCCTTAAATCTGTCCTTCAAGCAATGTCTGTGTATCAATTCTCTATCTTGGCTGCTCCGAAGTGTTGAAGGATCTTGATAAAATCATGCGGAAATTCTTATGGTCAGGGGCAAAGGGAGATCAGAAAATGGCCCTAGTCAGCTGGGACAAAGTATGCAAACCAAAGAACCAAGGAGGCCTGGGAATTAGAGCAGCAGAAACAAATAATCAGGCTCTCACTGCCAAATTATACTGGAGATGGGTATCTAATCAGGATCAAATGTGGTGCCAAGTATTATCTTCAAAACACTACCCAATCCATCTAGCAGAAGAAATTCCCTGTCTTCCAGTCATGGGGGAAGGTTCAGAGATCTGGAAAGCACTAAAAAAAGGAGCCCCAATCATTAAGCAGGGTCTATTCTGGAAAATTGGGGATAGGAAAAATGCAAGATTATGGGAGGACTCATGGGAGCAGCACCCACCAATAGATAATACTCACCCTCATCTAGTAGGCCTTAAATTGGATTTACACAGCCATGGATGGTATCAGGTATTCCACTATATCAAACCTCCACATCCAGAAGGGCCTAGAGCCAAGCAGTGGAAACCTAAGGAGGGATGGCCGAGTGAAGAGTTGGAAGCAGAGAAAAGCGACCTACAAATAATTTTGGAAAACAAACAGTGTTTAAAAAGGAATGAACTAGATAAGATAGCATGGGATCATGGAACTATGGGAAAGTATTCAGTGAAGGAGGGCTATAAATCTATAACTTCCCCAACCACCCAATTCAACAACCCCCTTGGTCAAAGTTGTGGCAACCTAAGGGATCGATAAAGATAAACTGTTTCTCTTGGCAGATGGCCCACAATAGTATCTTGACCCAAGACAATTTGCGTAGAAGAGGATTTATTGGGCCTAATAGGTGTATAATGTGCAACCAATATGAGGAAACAATTTCTCATCTCCTTTTTTAATGCACTTTTGCCCAAACAGTGTGGAAGGAATGGTATATTACTTTTAACCAAGTGGAGGTCCAAATTCCAACCATGGATACTTTCTGGGATTATTGGAAAGCCAACAAATTCAGAAGAAAGAGGATAAAAACTGCATGAGATTTGGGTTTAGGATTTATTTGCTGGCAAATCTGGCTGGAACAAAATGGAAGAACTTTTAAGGAGGAATTCAAACAGGCAGAGAGCATATGGAGCACTATAGCAAGAAAGGTTCTTGAAACTATTGATGCAAGAAATATGGAGGCCTCTCAAATACACACAGAGGAGGAAGAAATTAGGGAAAAACTGAGGATGGGGACAACTCAGGACAAGGACAGCACAAGAAGCACAGGAAGATGAAGAAAAACAAATTGTACCAAAGGTGGATGAGAAGAATAACTGTAAGCTATTACATGTATCTATTTATGGGTTACATAGTGCAGAGAAAGACAAATTTGAAGCAACAGAGAAGCCTAAGGGAGATAAAGGAGAGGCAGAGCAGGAATTGGGGAAAACCCCTTATGATCACCATGATTAGGAGGATTTGCAGAGACAGAAAGCAGAAGCTGATTTGTATCGTGGCACTGGCCAAGAGAGGCAGGTTACCAGGAAAATAATGTAATAAGTGTTTTTTTTTAATACAAATTTTTAGCTTTTCACTAAAAAAAAAACAGACAAAGTTCTTTTCAACATATTATGGAACCATTTACAAATTCAAAAAAACAAATGGGATAGGTTGTGCAAAAAACTGCCACCACATGTCAAAGAGCATCCCCATTTCAGCTTCATAAAGTGAGAATCAAGCATTTATGACCATATTTCTAAATCACCTTCACATTAAAATTGGCACAGAGATATATGGTGAGTAACAATATACTCCGCACATTCCAACTCTAAAAAAATACCTTAAAGGTAGGGCAACACTATGCAATAATATTTAAGAAGGCACTACGAGAAATATTCCAATATGAGTCCCAAACTAACTACGGTAAATCCACCTCACAACTTAACGATACAATGATATGAGTGCCACAAGTTACTCATTCAATCCAGTATAAGAAACCTAGGGTTATTCACACCAAATGTTGGCTTCTCCATACACATTATAATAAGATCATGGGCCTAGGTTCATTGCTTCATCTCCCCCCTCCCCCTCCTCAAGACACAACATTCCACTGCTCCTAATACATAACAATCAAAACAACAAAGGTAGGTCTCTTGCGAACTGGCAAAGTTATGCCAACTTGCCATGATTATTACAGGTTAGGGTTAAGGTAAATTTTATGTCACAGGCCTAGCCTAGATGCACTCACACTGCCCTGCAGGATTTGAACAAGTGACCAAGCCCAATATTCAATCAGACCTGAGTAACTTGCTGACATCCACATTGATAACAAATTATTACTAAGGGGATTACTAATCACATTAAAATATTAATGATAATTTGTGTCAAGTTAGTTGTCATGAAATGTGCATATCCATGATTAAGCATTGGTACTTGTGTCATTCTTGGGAGTGCGTATAGAGAATTTATGACTTAGTGGTCTGATATATCATTGAAATCACCCCCCAGTTGATTATGGGCCAAAGTCTATAAATTGATGTATACTTGATGAGGATGCTGAGCTTTTGAAGATTAATGATATTCTATTATTTTCAGTGCTTCATATTACCTTTTCTATTGTGATCATTTTGCGTGTATATGCTATTACTGTTCCAAAATAAATTGCAACCTTGCAAAACATCAAAGGTCAGCAAGTCTTCTCAAAGGGAGGAGATGTTATAGAAGAAGAATTGTGACAACATAAAATTAAACAATATACCATCAGCTTTAATGGACATGTCTGATAACAGCCAGGAATTCAACTAGCAGCCCCACAATGAAACTATAGGTTCATCTCTAAAACTTCAAGAAAAAGTGGAATTCAAGACAAGATCATAAAATGAAGTCGATATTATCAGGCATCAAATCTTGAGAGTTCATCTATATATATAATATCATATTACACTATGTAAAGATTAAAAATATCACAAGAAATCTAAAAATTCAGGAACAAGGCCCAAAATCATACAAGGCTGCCCTATCTTTAAGAAATTTTGGAATCAGTTATTACCTTAACTACTCATTTATGATAAGCATTCTTTTCTCTTAGAAATCTACAATGATTCTTGGAGTAATATGACAGTGGCCTTGTCTAGCATCTGAAAGGCCCTTTTTGAATTTACTAGGGACATCCCATTACCAGCTGCAGTCCAAGAGGCAATAATAATATACCCAGTTTAACTTGTACAGCATCAGGTACAACAGAAAAACTCTAGCATTACAGTCATATCAGCAGCACATAGTAAGTTATTGCCTTGAAGTTTATGTTATCTTTTAAGGGTATGCAGTCTATGGTACAACCATGCAACAACATAAATGCATAGGTTTTTTTTTGCTTTCAACCCAGTCATTTTTTATATCTCAATTGTATCATGTATATTATAGGCCTGTTTGAGCCTAGATAGAGTAAAATAAAGTAAAGTAATTTTTAACGTCCACAAGGCCATAGGCCATATAGGTCAATCCTCATGGAGGATGTGATTTATCCAACATGTGTATATCCAAACATGTTCCTTATATCGGAGCATGGTGTACAACCCTACCACCTGCCGGATTCAAACCTTGTACCTATTATTTGAAGTTCCAAAGTCTCAATGTTACGCCCACCCAAGGTGTACATTTTTAAGGTAGTTTTTAACATCAATGAGCATGTGGTTGTCCAAGTGTTTATCCACCCATACTGAATTATGGTATGCAACCAGTGTTACCGGTTCGGTCCCCCTAGACCCCTGGATCCGGATACGGTCCGTATCCGGTCCGGAACCGGGTTCGATCCGGCTGTGGGTCCGTCTAGGGTTCCGCCTGGGGGACCCGGATATGGCCGGGTCCGTCCAAGGACGGACCCGGCCGTATCCGGGTCCCCCAGGCGGAACCCTAGACGGACCCACAGCCGGATCGAACCCGGTTCCGGGACCCGGATACGGCCGGGTCCGTCCAAGGACGGACCTGGCCGTATCCGGGTCCCCCAGGCGGAACCCTGGACGGACCCAGCCGGATTAATACATTATATCTTAAGTTATATGTTAAACCAATAGTTGAATTGACTCTCATACTGCCATTTTTCAAGCCCTCTGGTAGTCATATGACATTCTAGTGATGAGTCAAAAACGAGGTGTGCTCCTACGTCTAAGTACCTTTTACGCTCTATCTCCCATTTCATCAAGTGATTTCAACACCAATGACATTCAGAGAGCTCTCTGAGGATATACTACATGCTCTATTCCTATAATCTGTAGTGATAGATTTAAATCATTTAAAATCAGGCATCAAACCAGGATTGCAGTTTGTAACACTGATTTTCACCGACTTCAGCTAGAAACATCAAAGAGTTATAATGCGTTCATATGGTAGCCAAAATTTTCATACAACTCATCATAAAGGCTTATCGCCGGTACGGAATTGGTGCAACAATGACGAATAATATTAGTTATTATAATATATAACTTAAGATATAATGTATTATAATATATTATAATATACTTTAATATGATATATAATGTATTATAATATATTTTAATATGACATATAATATACGTTAGTTAATATGACATGTGACAAAAACATAATATAATGTATTATAATATACTTTAAAGTTTTAAAGTTTAATATGACATATAACATTTTTATATCTTATAATTAAATATTTAAAAATAATTTTTTAATATTTATATTGCAGAAGGAAAGCCCAATGGTTTGAGCTTTGACTTTTCTTGTGGGAGGTCCAAGGTTCAAACCCTGCGTGGGTGAGTGTGAGGGGGTGGGTGTGTTCATTAAAAAAATTAAATTATATTAATTACATTTTATTTATAATAATCATATTTAATTAATTTTAGTCCAACGGTTCGGACTTTGGCTCTTCTTTGGAAGGTCCAAGGTTCAAACCGTGGCATGGGTGAGTGTGTGAGGGGGTGGGTGTGTGGTGGCTTTGTGTTAAATTCCCTATTGATAAGTATAGCTCAACCCTATACGTCGGTGTTAGGGGTTTCTCACAATAACCAAACCAAAAATATATATATTTAATTAATTTTATATTTCATTAATTAATAATTTATCTATTTTTAATTAATATTTCACGAATGGGAGTGAATGTGAAATGCTTAGCAAATGTTGATTTGATTTAGTAAATGAAAATGTTGATTTAGTAAATTTATATATGATTTTTATTAACTTTTGTACGGCCGAACCCAAAACGAACCCAAGACAAAAAAAAAATTTGCCGTACCGGCGAACCGGGTTCTTCGAACCCGAACCCAAACCCGAACCCAAAACGAATCGGTAACATTGTATGCAACCCTACCCCCTTTCAGATTCAAACCTTGGATCTCCTATTTGGAGTTCCAAAGTCTTAACCGTTAGGCCCACTCAACTTGAGCAACTTAATAGAGCAGGCCTCCAGAGGTCTATAGCCTTCTTTTTCATACGTGTGTGTAAGAGAGGGAGAGAGAGAGAGAGATTGTTGATGATTAACATAAATTGAGCACTAATGTATACTAAGGATTACCATTACTGATGTGAGTTGCTTCTATCTGTCCCTCAATACATTTGACATGCTTAAAGACTCTCAAGCATTCTTTCTCCATTGAAGATTTAATTGTTGTGTCTCTGTGTGTGTGTTTTCCCCCCTTTTCTCACCATTCAAAATATACAATTATGGCAAATGTTGAATAAGCTTTTTCATCAGGTCAACAATCAGATTATTTAATTTGAGTTTTGCCTACAACCACACACTGAGAAGGTGAATGTTGATATTTTTTATTAGCTCAAATAAAGTTTTGATTACCTTGAGAGATAAGTTGCTTGCTGGGAGGAAGTTCCATAAGCTCAAAAACCTTTTCACTAGCCCCAATTGACTGCATTAATGAGGCCCAATGATCTCCAACCCACCAAGTCGAATGAATAACCCATTCTGAGTACAAGATAAATTTGGTCAACTGCTCTGCTGTTATATGGCCATTCATAACAAATCCTCCTCCTATAAGCAGTGCAATCACCTACAAAATAACACGCTGGAAATAAGCACACTGTGATATGCATCTATATACAAATAAGAGAGGAGACCAATATGGTCTAAAGACAGATATGACCAACCTAAAACACAAAAGCCAACAGATCCCCTAATGATAATGTTTTCAGTACATTCTTAAATTAAGGAAAGAAAAGAATGCTCCTAAATTACAACATAACCCGGCATTTGTAATAGATTAAATCCAGTCTATCAGTTCAAAACTGTCTCTGTGAAGGGCATTACTATGTTAAAAGATGTATATATTATTCACAATGACTACAGTGAAAAGCTGTAAATTGTTATTTGGGCCTGGACAATGTGTTGGATACTTGATCCAAAATATCGTATCTTAGATAAGGAGAATCAAATTTACGATAATATAATTCTATTAATGTCCACGGAAAATCAAAGTAGGCCAGTGTGACTGGTTGAAATGAGTTGTTATGATGCACTGTAGTAACCAAAATGTTTTATGAAAATAAGCTAAAAAACTAGGGTAAACTACACTAAAGTGGAACAACTATATGGCATTAAATTACAACCTAGAGGATTAGATCCAAAATGGATAAACCCTAACATGCTAAAAGTAATGATAAAAGAGAAATTCAGCAGTTGTGTGTGTTTGTGTGCGAGAGAAAGAGAGAGAGAGAGAGAGCTCCAGTGGATCCAAGTGCCAACACTAATTTGTAGTGAGATGTAAAGTAGAAGCACAGTCATTGTCATCACCAACTATCCCAAAAGGGCCAATACAAGATTTAATGATGCTCCTAGGAGAACGGTTGGGACTAAGGAGGCCTCGTCAGATAATCCTTAAGAGGACATGGAGTTCGATCCTTCAAGACTCTTCTAGCTTCCATGGCCGTGGAGCCAATATAAGAAGATAGGAAACTGGTAATCTGTGTCTATTTGCAACTCCTATGTACGTGAGGGGTGGCCAAAATCCAACATCAAAGAACTGCAATCCTGTCCCGTAGCATGCAAGAAAAGGAAAGAACAAAGGCCCTAGTAGCCAGTCTTGTATGCAAACAAGAGTGCACAGGTCTGTCATTGGCAATCTAGAAAATCATAGCTTCAAATAAATGCTTTCAATCTCGACAACAGAGATAGTGAAAGAATGAGGTGATTAGTCGAGTAATAGTTGATCTCCCCTGTAATAACTGACGTCTATGAGTGAGAGCTTCCCAAAGGTACAGATCCAAACATCTTTAGTCAGGATTCACCTGAGTCTCCATACAAGTAATAGTACCTCCCTCAAAACTCATAACAAATAGGACACTTAAAATGTTCTTCAGTCTCCACCTGCTGAAGTGAGCAAAGATGACATACCCTGTCCTCCCAAGGAATATGGTGGTCTGTCTCCACTTGCAACTGATGTGAGCACACTATGATTTAACTAAGAGGAATACTGAGGCTATGTGTCCAATATTGCTGGATATAATCAAGGTGAGTAATAATACCATTCTCAATTCTCCTGAAATGTTTAGGACACCTAGAGATGAAATGTTCTTCAGTCTCCACCTCCTAAAGAGAGCAAAGACAACATACCCCATCCTCTCGAGGAATATGGTGGTTTGTCTCCACTCCCAACTGTTGTGAGCGCACTCGGAGCAGACTAGGACTAATCCTGAGGCTATGCGTCCAATGTCATTGAATATAGTCACGATGAGTAATAATGTCGTTCTCAATGCTCATGAAATGTTTTAGAGTAGAAGGCCAACTTAGGACTAAGAGGCTGAAATGGAATGAAAAGAAGTCACTATATTGAACTGTTCATAGCAATAATTTCAGGTTGTATGCCTAACTTGTCAACTTGAAAAGCATCAGAAGCAGTATGAGGAGCCTACAGTGTTCATATAGGGAAAAAAGAAACTGTATGTACGGTCACAACAGTAAACTTGATTGTGCCAGTGATGCTGATTGATCAGCTCTCTCTCGAACACTTGAATAAGAAGTTACAATATGTGATACTGATACCAACAAAGATATTTCCTTTCTCCTTAATAATTATGACAAGAAGTTTTTCAACCTTCCATATGAAGGAACAAAATCCAAATATCCATAAAAAACAAAGTAACTTCATAAAGGAAAGTACACTATGCTTCTAACCATCATACTTTTAGTAAATGCTATGTACCTAGACATGCACAATGTCAGAAAGAGAATTTGAGAGCAATATCACTGCCACAGATTGTACTTTATAGTATCAGTAAGACTCTTACCTGTGTTGCATTGTATAGAGTATTTGAGCACCACATCCACAATCCTAAACCAACATTCTGGCGTAGATTAATTTCAACCAACCTTTTCAACCATTTTGAATATCTGAAAACCATAAACACCAAAAATAGGACTGATATGCACATCACCAGGAAATCAAACTTCTCATTAAAAAAACCTTCCAAGAAGGCAGGAATAGAGGAGATGTAGTCCATTACCTTTCACATTCCTGTTTTTCTGTTCCAAATGTCCGCACAATTCTTGCTAAAGAAAGTGTCTCTTGTGCCACCTATATAACAGAATTAGAGAAGATGAATTTGTGCCTCAACTACAATAAACTTCATAAAAATGCTTAAATCGTTTCTTTTTAGGAGGCAATCAGAATTAGTATAGAACATCTTTCTAATAGTGACCTCATTAGCTGATGCCACAACTTCTTGAGCTGATTTTGCCATATTTCTTTGATACCTGCAATGGGCAAAAAATGGTAGTAAAAAATTGTTGATAGCATGCTCTATAACTAAACTCATGCCAACATGAGGAAGCTTATGTAATGAAGTTTGCAAGGCAATAAAAACTGATAATATAGTTCAAATAAGCCTTGAGAACAGGATTTCACATTCTTTCCCTAAACTCATAACACCATACTTCTCCATTTTGGTCTCCTGAAAATTTAGATACAAAGTACTTGCTGCCAGATAATGTCATCTTATTGGATAAATATTAGCACAGACAACAGAACTTTTTTAATTTAATTTTTTTATTTAAATGACCAGAAAACTATGAGTTCAAAAAGGATATTGTGAGCTACTACTGTAGGAATGAGAAAAATGAAGATTAGAGTAATGTCAGGAAGTGAAAATAGAGATAGGGGTAGAGGCATAAAGTTCAAGGATGAGAAAGAGAATAGCAGGGAGAAGGGAAAAAAATGGCCGCAGAGAGTAAGGATGGGGGAAAGAAGTGCCAGATTGTTAGCGATCAAATCGGCCTAGTTATAGATTTTCTAAGTCTACAGCGCCCTAGACCCGATGCCAAGCATTGAATGTCCGAAGGAAAGGAATGTCCTCCGTGATAATCTCCAGTAGGGCTGGTTCCGAAAATAAAAATGGGGTTTTGAGATAAGGGTTAGGAAGATACTAAAAGAGATGGGAAATTATTGAAAGGAATGGGAAAAGGCTAAAAGCCGGAAATACGGGGTGATGGACAGAAGCACGATAGAAAACTTAAATACTTGAACCAACAGCAATCAAAACAATAGACTTTTAACAGAAACCAATATTAAACCTTCAGAATTGTATAAACTCGAGGGGTATTCCAGGGATTTGTCCTTTACTGACAGCTAAATACAAATAACAGAATTAGGCTATATGGTAAAAAGGCTAATTTAACAGAAATAACATGATAGAAGTCATACATAGAGATAGAAGATTCAAAGCCGGAGCCAAAAGTCTGTATTTCGGAAGCAGATTTCAAAGTACAAAGCTGCTTCTCTAGCAGAGATTGTCCATCCTTAGTTATAGAGAAGAAGCTAGCATTTATAGAAGAATTTTGCCGCTTAAAATATTAATGCCCAACCACTCCCGTGATGGGGACAGGCAGATTAGGTTCCGAAAATGACTTGAAATAGTCAATTCGGCCTTACAGATAACTCAGCATTGAAGACAGAAGGTTCCGGCAATGACTTGAAACAGTCAATTCGGCCTTACCGATAACTCAGCATTGAAGGCAGAAGGTTCCGAGAATGATCATGATCATACGGTGCAGAGTGCAGCTTGGGGTCGGTTCAACTAGTCAATGGTTGATTTATAGCAGCTCCTGACAGCTTCGGGCAGCTCCATGACAGTTTTGGGCAGTTTGCACTGTGTTTGGGGGCTGCTAGGAACTTTGCTCTCTAAGTGGAGCAACAGAGTTTTTTATGCCTTAGAAACTTTTCCCGTTTCTGCCTTGGGTGTCGCTCCCTGGGTGGAGTGATTGGTACTTGCATGACTTAGAAAAAAATCTGTCACACCTATTTCTCCCTGGGTGGAGCGACAGAGGCTTTTGCTCCATAAGTGGAGCGCCTGGGACCTTCGCTCCACTAGTGGAGCGCTTGCCCTTTGACCAAAATATTGACTCCCTTTTGCTCTTAGTTTTATCTTCGCTCCACTGGTGGAGCGCTTGCAATTTTGACCCTCTTTGACTCCCTTGTTGGAAACTTAGCCAAATTTGCCTTTTTTTAAGCTTTTCTGGCCCTTCGCTCCACTGGTGGAGCGACAGTGCCTTTGACCGTTTTGACTTTTCATGTATTAGTTTTCCTATCGTCGGTTGGTTTTCGCTCCACTTGTGGAGCGCTCGGGAGGTTCGCTCCACTAGTGGAGCGTCTGATGCCTTGACCAAATTTGACTTTTCTTGCAAAACACTTAGCCATCTTCATTTGTCCTTGCACCTTGCTGGCCTCTTCGCTCCACTGGTGGAGCGAAAGAGCCTGTCGCTTTTGACCATTTTGACTTTCTTTACTTGGCCTCTTTTAACGCCATTGCTTGAAATTCGCTCCACTAGTGGAGTGCTTGGTGCTTTGACCATTTTTGACTCCCTTTGTGCACTCCGGCCCCTTTTATCTGTTTTTTGTGCTTGGAAGATCGCTCCCTAGGTGGAGCGAATGGGGAATTCATCCCAGCAGTGGAGCGCTTGCCCCTTTGACCCTGCTTTGACTTCCTTTTATAACTTAGGCATACTTGTTTATTTTTTAATCCCTTTTCTGGCCTTTCGCTCCACTAGTGGAGCGACTGGGAGGTTCGCTCCACTGGTGGAGCGACAATATCTCTTAACAGAAAAACGTGCTAAAAAGTGCCTAAGTGCTGGAAATCACTACCACATGTGCAGATATGAAAGAAAGGATTTGCAGAAAAAAGGGGGGGAAGAGAACCCATCAGAATATTGTCCATGCTAAAACGTTCACAATTTTGCAATGCGACATGACAGAGAAAAGTACAGAAAAAGAAGAGAAACCACAGAATGTGACAAAATACAGTAAGTTAAAGAGACAGCTGGTAAAAACACAGCAATATAACGTCTTGACCATTTTAATGGAAAAGGAGAAGTTTTACAATGATTAGTCTCAGAAACTGTATACAATCATGAATTGACACCCATTGCAGACGAAGAGAAGATCACCCATTGCAGACGAAGAGAAGATCACCCATTGCAGAGAGGATCCAATGTTGAAAGTTGTCACTTTCAAAATTTTCATGCAATACAAAGATGTTTTCACCTGGGCGTACAAGGACCTGAAAGGGATCCCACCAGAGTTGTGTATACATCGAATCCCATTGATTCCAGGTGCACAACCAATGAGAAGGTCATACCAAATGAATCCAAAGTATGCAACTTTGGTAAACATAGAAATTCAAAAAATGTTGGATTGTGGGCATAATCTTCAAGGTCATGGTAAGTGAGAGGGTGTCACCAATTGTTATTACCTTAAAGAAGAAGGCATACCAAATTCGCATTTGTATGGATTTTCGGAGCTTGAATGTTGTAACAGTAAAGGATCCCTTTCCTATCACATTTACTAATTCGATATTGATAGAAGTAGCAAGGTACAAGATCTATTCATTTTGGATGGATTTTCGGGTTACAATCAAATCAATATTGCCAAGGAAGATAAGTTGAAGACAACTTTCATAGTGGAGAATGGGATATATGCATATAACTGGATGACGTTTGGTTTATGCAATGCTCCAACTACATTCTAGAGGATAATCCTATATATCTTTGAGCAAATGTCCACAGGAAAGTTTAAGGTCTTCCTAGATGATTGGTTGTTGTATGGGAGAAAAGGTGAGCATTTGAAGGCATTGGAGGAATACATTTGGTTGTGTAGAAATGCTCGTTTGTTTATGAATCTCTTAAAGAAAATGATATCAATTTGAGGAAGATGAAGAATATCTTTAATAAAAGGCAAGCTGGATATGGTTTAATTAACCTGAGAACAATGTAATGTTTTGTTATTTTGATAAGAGTGGCCCCAATAGAATCCACACATAGCTTATTAAAATGGTTAATGACAAAGGTCAACCTTTACAAATGCGGCTATGCATGTCATGCAAAATTAGAGTACATGGGATACACTAAAAACTGAGTTCTTACTCCTCAAAGCCATCAAAATCAGTACCAAAACTGAAAGAAGACCCAATTCATGTGTCTTCCACGGCAGATTTATGGGAAGGACCTTCATCATCCTCAAGATTAAGTGCAGCCATGGAAATATCTAAGTCAGGATTTTTAGAATCCACATCCCAATCTTTTGCTTTCCCTTTTATGTAATGTTCTTGTTGGCAAGATACAAGACAAAGTTTAAAATGTAAAAATTAGATCCTCTACTTTATTTTGTTTGAGTGAACTCATATCTGCTTCAATTCCTCTTCGTTGCTAAAGAGCTTGCCACTTGTTGTTGATTCTCTAGCTTTGTTAAAGCAATCTATAATTATTTTTAGGTTGTCATTAATCTTGTTCCTTTTCTCCTTGTCTTACAGCTTCTTTCATAGTAACTTGATGTTTATTAAAGTGGGTCATGCATGTCCTATGTGGGCCTCATGCATTACCCATGAAACCTCTAAATTTCGTTCAAAAGGACAATCAATGTTTGAAACAGACATAGAAACATTGGAAACATCTCTTAGTAACATCAGGAAACGCGGGAAGTCAAAATGGCAAGGTTCCGAGTTTCCGAAATGGGGAAATGAGGGCACCCTAGGAGTTTCTTGCAACATAGACAAACAGTAATGCATTCTTACTGGACATTCCTTACACGGAATAATCATAAAAATATAGAGTAAAATTCTAAGTAATAGTTCACTGAAATGGCTTACCTGCCATAGAAAAATATAATTGTTGACATGAGGCAGCATAATAACAATGTAGATAGTGCAAGTTGCCATGAAAGTATCACCAAATAAATCAATGCACCTGATCCCTAGAATAGGCATCACAGAAATTACACCAAATCTGCTCATAACTATATGGTATGCCAATAAGACAAATAAAGGTAGATAAATCTCACCTGAAGTGCATTACGGAACATTATATTAAAATCATTGCCGATGATACGAGAAACCTGCTGACAATCTGATCCTAACCTGCTAGTCAATACACCAACAGCTTCTATATCGAAAAATGCAATATCCTGCACGAGGGAGAGATAAACCTTAATCATTTTCTTCAACTAGGTAAGCAGATATTAACAAATAAACAAACATTCTCTAGGTATACCAAGGAAATAAGATCAATGTTGCCAGTACCGGCAAGGACGCCACTTGCATTATCAGTGATGTGACCCGGGTTCAATCCCCACAGTGGATGTGTATAAGAAGTATTACTCAAAAAAATAAAATTAAAATTAAAAATTAAAAATTAAAAATAAAAATTGTTGCCAGTGGAAACATCCAGAACATAACCAGGTATTGATGAAAAATACCCAGACCATATAAGCACATGAGGTTTAACCTAAATTTTGATAAAAAGAGAGGTCTCAAGTTGCATACTACTTGAAGGTTTCTAAGAAACAAAATAAAACCAGATAAAACCTGACTAAGGATTGCTGAAAATAACTTCTCCCGCATACGCTGCACCTGAAAGAACAAACACACGATTTACCTATCAAAAGTCTTCCAGTAGATATAGAATATGTTACCCTGGATCACAATTAAGCCCTTCTGTTGTAAATCCAGACACGTGGATTCAGTCAGATGCAAATCATTCAGCCATACTTACATTAGAGTAACTGCCAGTTTTCATATACAAATAAACTCTCAAGATTTCAAGCATACATGCAATATTCAAGACATAATAGTAATAACTATGACAATATAAATGCAACATTTGTCTTACCATAATTTGATTGGCAATGCCAAAACAACAACCACGTATTCCACTGTTGCACATGCCAAAATCAAGATGTTAGTAAGCTGGCTAAGTTTTCATAAAACAATGCAAAGTGAATAGCAAGAAAGAACACTATTATGGCCTGATCTAATGTTAAGTAGTTACTGTATATAGCTCCTATAGACTTGAAGGACAACCTGAACAATCCATACGAGAAACACATCAAGGCCAATAGCTGCGCATTTCTATAGAAACA
Organism: Wollemia nobilis; assembly: GCA_028583015.1. Lineage (NCBI taxonomy): Eukaryota > Viridiplantae > Streptophyta > Pinopsida > Araucariales > Araucariaceae > Wollemia > Wollemia nobilis. The sequence goes on along the minus strand of JAQPPZ010016436.1, from coordinate 10,678,346 downwards.
AACTTTTGATCCACTTTGTGCAGAAAATATAGTTGCTGCAACAAAATGAGGTATTGAAATTTCTGAAATCTGCACAAATGTAACTAAATAAGGTCAGATGACAATCTTTAAGAAGTAGGAAAAACAGTTTATTATTTTTCTTAAATTAACCATGATGATTGATATAACCTTGCTACAATAAGGTACAAGATTGTCTATTTGATGTCTATTTAAACTAATCTAGTTACTTAGCCACAAGTTCTATAAGTAATTCCATGAAGATGTTAGGTCAGTATTCTCTGCCTGCTTTGAGCAAAATGTGTGATGAAGAGCTAGCCATGCGGCAAATGTGCCCATGTTACATGTAGCTTTATCATATATAGGTTTTGCTGAGCCATCCAAAAACTGATATGTAAGGCACAAGCCCTATAGGCAATCCTATGGACAAGATATTCGGTCAGTATTCTCTGCCTGCAATAAGCAAATAGTCTGATGAAGAACTAATGATGCTTTAGACATGCTTGTCATGCGTAGCCTCATAATACAGGCTTATTTGAATTGTCTAAAGGCTGCCACATAAGGTCCAAACCTTCAAATGATGAGCAATTGGCCAAGTCTAATTATGACAGAGATACAAAGAATCAGATGCTCAAATATATTATGCCAATGGGACTGCAGATCACGTAAAATGTCTATTAATGGGTCCAAGGCATGCTTCAACTCAATCCTTCTTCCAGCCAATAGTCAATAAAAAGTTGTATGCTTATCTCACAAATATGAAATAAGAATTTGTGAGAAGAGTCCATCTGAATCGTATACTGAGGTGTAAAACTACCATGAAGTAACATCAACTTTTGAAAATTCAAATCTTGCCAAAACTGAATAAGGATACCGATGAAGAAGCATTTGAATTTTTTTTCTTTTTTTATAATTTGATTATATGGGATTCAAACAGGCCCCACCCCACCCATATTACATCATGACCGTGCTACCATGGTATTGTAGGCACCAGTTCTGGACAGCCTAAGTCTTAGTGTACATAGTTAAAATAATAAGTCTAATGCACATGAAATGTAAATGTAATGAAATGAAAGTCAATGTAATAGTAATGTGCATGAAATGTAATCTTGATTAGAACATCCAAGAAAGGTGACATTATTATGATTAATATTTTGTAATAGCCTAAAGTGCATAAAGTCTAATGTTTCGTATGTGCGGGAAGGAAATAGGCAGTTATGTGTGAAGTGGCTGGCAAACCGTTGTTGGCAACGACCCAGGCTCAACCTTAGATAGGCCCCCCTTCATTTGTTCGAGAAACATGGAGATATGCATAGACACCATTGGTAGATCAGGAGAAAGACTGAGTATATGTGCATTGTTTATTCTGTAAACCAGTAAGATTGTATGGTGAAACCCTGTAACACCGTACATATGAATACAATGATGATTATTCCTTTCTCTATGCTTTGTGTATGATCTGTGAATGTGCTGGTAGATTGGTAGCATATATGTTCAGTTCTGTATGCAGGTAGAAGTGCTGCAATCGGACAGAGACAAGAAGCGTGCAGTCAAAATAGTACGAAGGTTGCAGTCCGAAACATGAGACGAAATTTGTCGTACAAGAGGAAGATGTGCAACGTCGTTCCAATGAAGACCGTTCTAGTAAAGTTGCTGACTAATCCTTGCCGTTCTAGTGAACGCCATTCTAATGCTTGTCATACAAGCACATGGTTGTTCACGTGACTAACCAATTGTCGTTCAAGTAATCAAATTGATATCGTTCTAGTCAAGTTCATTCAAACCTGGAATATGTTTGTGATTGTATTCGCAATGACTACATTCCTTATTGGCTTCTAAAATTTGTATCCAGTTGTTCCTTCAACTGTTGAATTACTCACCGTTGTGTTACATTTGGTGTCGTTGTCATTTGAAAGTTCAAACCTAGCACACGTGAAGATTGGAGAGATGGACGATAGATTCCTTGTTGCAAGGACATAGGAGACAAAACCGTGGGAGAGATCAAGAGCAATTTGTGAGAAGAAGTCTACGAATTGCCAACCAAGGATTGCAATCAAGGAGAATGGAACTTGAGCAACCAGAGGTTGAAGTAGTGTGGAATCCTCAAGAGGAGGATAGCTCTAGTGACGAAAATGAAAGGTGGCACACATTGTTATTAACAACAGTGGACAAAGTGCGAAGTGAGTTGCAGCCATAGTTGAGAAAATCTGCAAAAAATCTGCAGAATCCCGATTTTTTGCCGATTTTTTAAAATGCCGATGCAATCGGCAAACTCTTGGCGATGCAAAGATTTTTTGCCGATTTTTTCAAAAAATCTGCAATTTTTTTTCTTTTTTTTAGGCTGCGGCCGATTTAGGGTTTTTTATGCAAGCCCATTTTTCAGCTGTTAATGTTTGAACTTCAAAGTTTAAAGTTTAAACCCTAAACCCGAAACCCTCTTTTTAAGTAAATATTGCTGCCTGATAACTATGTATGTAAGCCCATTTTTCAGCTGTTAATGTTTGAAACTTTGAACTTTGAAGTTTAAACCCTAAACCCTAGGGTTTTGGGTTTAGGGTTTTGTTTTTTTTTCCTCCTCTTTTTAAGTAAATATTGCTGCCTGGTAACTATGTATGCAAGCCCATTTTTCAGCTGTTAATGTTTGAATTTGAAACTTTGAACTTGAAGTTTAAACCCTAAACCCTAGTCTAGGCCCTAGGGTTTTGGGTTTAGGTTTTTTTTCCTCCTCTTTTTAAGTAAATATTGCTGCCTGATAACTATGTATGCAAGCCCATTTTTCAGCTGTCAATGTTTCAATTTTAAACCCTAAACCCTAGCCTTTTGGTTTAAGGTTTAGGTTTTTTTTCCTTTTTTTCAAGTGATTGTAACTTTGTTGTTACTTGTTTCCATGTGCAGGCATATAAAAAATGAAACCTTTTTTTCCTTGTTGTTACTTGTAACTTTGTACCTTTTCATATTATAAGCAATACAAGATGTGTTTTGTCACTTTCATGTGTACTTAAAGCTTGAGCCTTGTATGATGTCTTGACATGAATTATTGCTTTTATTGCAATATTTGATTTGCATAATGTTAATTCATTGTAATATGCATGAAAAAAACTTTTTTCCAATGAAAATTTTCGTTTTCTTCGGGTTTTTTTTTGCCGATTCTTTCCCCGATTTTTTGTCGATTCCCGATTTTTGCCGATTTTTAAAAATGCCGATTCTTTGCCGATTCCGATTCGCAAAGAAGGTTGCAAAGTGAAGGTGCACCAGAAATTGGTCGAAGATTGTTTGCAGGCAAACAACATGGAAGGTGAGGAAGCACCGAGAGTTGAAGAAGTGTCGAGAACAAAGGCACCAAGTGAAGAAGTGTCGAGAACAAAGGCAACAAGTGAAGAAGTGTCAAGAACAAAGGCACAAAGAGAAGTGATATCTAAGCAATCATCAAGTGGGGAAGAACCAAGAGAAGAGAATCGACCCCCAATGGTGAACATTACAAATATGGCAGGAAAACAAAAGTGTCCATCTTTTTCCGGAGATGGGAAAGAAGATCCCGAGCGTCACATAGGAATGTGTACTACACCATATGGAGAGCTAATAGGGTGGTTGACCCAGCCACAGGGTTACAATTGCTTCCAACTACATTGTAAGGAATAGCAATTGATTGGCAGTTGAAGAGGGAAAGAACGAACGCCTTTACAACTTGGATAGACTTAGTGGCTAAATTCAAGAAGAAATTCATATTGTTGCAAGATGAGACGAAGATCATAGGAGAGATATATTCCACTAAGCAAAAGAAGGATGAAGATATAATGTGCTACCATAGACGACTAAAGCAACTTAGTGATGACTACCATGTTACAAGAAGAAAATGAAGATAATACCACCCCTGACATACGAAGAAGCCTATGAAAGTGCAAGGAACCTAGAAAGCGAAGCTAAACAAATGGCGACGGGAATAAATCACTTCAGAAGTGGACTCTAATAGTTACAAGGAATGGCCTTCCCCAGGTTCCCCCTTCCCCCATACCCCTCCCTTGTTCCTCTTCCGGGGCCCCGATCCCAAGCTCCCCCCTCGCCCTGCCGCGAATCCCTCCCCCCGTAGGCCCTTGCTTGCGCCCCTCTCAGCCTTGCGAGCCGCCCGAGCTCTCTCGCCCGCCGGCTCCCGCCTTCTCGTCTTCCTCCTCCTCCTCCCCCCCTCCTCGCTATCCCCCTCTCGACCCCCTCCTGCCCCTCCCGATGGTCCCTGCCGGCCTCCCCCCCTTAGAGTGTAGCTCCGAGAGGTCCGACGAAGAGGTTGAGGGCAGCTCTCCATCTGGGCCCGATGAAATCAGCCCCAAGATGACCCGAAGCAGGACATTCGCCACAGACTTTGGCAGCAAACTCAAGAGAGGTCGCCCCACCCTGGGCGATCAGCGATCGAGGATCGCTGAAGACGACATAGCCAATGGCTCCCAGGAAACCCTCTCTGACGTTGCCGTGAGCTTCTCCAAAGCAGACGCCCTACGATCCAAACCCCTCGCTCAGCTCGGGAAGGGGGGCAAGCGACCCCCAAGGGTGTCAAATGAAGCTCATCACCTGGAATGTTAGGGGGCTCAATGGTGCCCCCAAAAAAGGATCCTCGACCAACTCCGCAAGGATCACCGCCCGTCCTTCCTCCTCCTCCAGGAGACCAAAATAGATGAAGCGGCTGCTCAAAGGGTCGCCCAAGCTACTTGGCGCAATTGTGAGTCTCTGCCTACCCCTGCGACTGGCACAACCGAAGGCCTGCTGTGCATGTGGGACCCCCGGTCTTTCGAGGGGAGACTCATATCATCTTCCCCCAGAATAATCAACATTTTGGTCCATTGTGTGAAGTCAAGGCGTTCGTGGATCTTGTCTAACATCTACACTCCCAATAGCCCGGTTGAGAAAGTTGCCTTATGGAAGGAAATCAGCTCGATGAGGGAAGCCTTTGCCCCCCTTCCCTGGATCCTGGCAGGGGACTTCAACAGCCCCCTTTTCCTTTCTGACAAAAGTGAGGGCTCAACGGCTCCGTCCAAAAGCATGGAAGACTTCGGAGCCTTCACCGACCTCAATGAGCTCATGGACGTCAGCCTAAAAGGAGCCAGGTTCACCTGGTCAAACAAAAGAGCGGGAGAAAGCCATATCCAGGTCAGGCTGGACAAAGTATTCCTTTCTAAGGAAGCCATTCCCCTGTTTGTTGATGCAACCTTGCTGGCTCTCCCTAAAATTGGGTCTGACCACAACCCCCTCCTCCCTCGAAACCGACCATCGCTCCTCCCTCAAGCGGCCCTTCCGATTTGAGTCCATGTGGCTGCACCACCCCAACTTCAGGGCCCAGGTTGGTTGTTGGTGGGCTCCCCCAATCCCTGGGCGCCCTGCTGAGCAAGTCTACCACAAGCTGAGACGTCTCAAAGAACAACTCAAGGTATGGAACAGAGAGGTGTTTGGTAACATCTTCAAAAATAAAGCAAAAATCAAGAAAAAACTCGAAGACCTTGAGCTCAGGTTCCAGGAAGGCTCCCAAGACCCGGGGATAAGGGAAGAGGAACGTTCAGCCCTCAGCGAGTACCCCAACATCCTGGCCAGGGAAGAAACATTTTGGAGGCAGAATTCGAGAGCCCTATGGCTCCAAGATGGTGATGCTAATACTAAGTTCTTTCACACGTCGACCCTCAAAAATAAGGGCTCTAACAGAATTGCCGAGTTGGTGAGCAACGATGGCAGAATTATCAAGGACGAAGAAGACATTCGGACTGAAGCCATCAACTTCTTCCAGGAGCTCCTTGGCGACAATCCCAACATGTCCCCAGAAGCGACAGACACCCTGCTGGAGCATATTCCAACTTCAGTCTCGGCCATGGCAAACGAGATGCTCCTGCAGCCCCTGTCTGACTCTGAAATCCATGTTGCTACATTTTCCATGAAGGCCGAGGCGGCCCCGGGCCCGGACGGGTTTCCCCCATTTCTTCCAATCCTTTTGGGACATCGTTGGCCAAGAAGTGTGCGCAGCCATCCGGGACCTCCAGTCCGCCAGCTCCATCCCTAGAGGTATAAACTCCACCTTCATTGCCTTGATCCCCAAGTCTTAAGCAGCCAGATCCCTCTCTAATTTCTGCCCCATCAGCCTTGTGCAATGTCTTATACAAAATCTTGACCAAATCCATGGCCTCCCGCCTTAAGGATATCCTTCCCCTGATCATTGCCCCCTGTCGGGGAGCTCGGTCAAAGGCAGACTTATCACAGACGGAGTTATCATCATGCACGAGGCCATCCACTCGGCCCTCCTATCCAAAAAGGCCTCCTTTCTGCTCAAGCTAGATATGAACAAGGCCTTCGACAGAGTTGACTGGGATTTCCTTTCCAAGGTCCTTCTCAAGTTCGGGTTCCACCCCTCCTGGGTCAGCCTCATCAGAAACTGTGTGTCCTCCCCTTGGTTCTCTATCCTCATCAACGGATCCCCCGTCGGGTTCTTCCCCAGTTCCAGAGGCCTTCGCCAAGGTGACCCCCTATCCCCGATCCTCTTCATCATCCTAGTCGAGGCCCTAGGATGCACCATCTCGAGTGTTGTCTCCCATGGACTTATCTCGGGCATCAGGCCTGCGTCGGGCCTACCCCTTGTGTCCCATCAGCAGTTCGTGGATGACACCATCCTTGCTACTTCAGCTTCGATCCCTCAAGCCAAGACCATCAAGCTCATCTTGACCCTGTATGAGGAGGCGGCCGGGCAGAAAATCAACCTCCGAAAAAGTAAAATTTTCTTTATCCATACCCCCCAGCTAGGCAAATCAGAATCGGGCGGATTCTTGGTTGTACCCCTGATTCCCTCCCCTCCTCGTACCTCGGGCTCCCCCTATTTACAGGAGCGTCCTCCAAGACCCTTTGGAGCGGGATGATTGATCGGATCCAGAGGAAGCTGGCCCCCTGGAAAGGCCACCTCCTCTCACAGGCTAGCAGAGCCACCCTATTGTCGGCGGTTCTTCAAAGCATTCCGATCTACTTCATGTCGGTCTTCAGAATCCCGACCTCCATTACAGCTCACATCGAGCAAATCCAGAAATGCTTTCTATGGTCGGGCAACGAAGATAAGAAGAGGATTCCCCTGGTTTCCTGGCCCCTGGTCTGCCGCCCCAAAGGCGAGGGAGGGATCAGGCTCAAGCGGGTGACCCTCATGAACAAGGCCCTCTTGTCCAAGCACGCCCGGAAGGTGTTCACCAACGCCCCTGATGAATGGGTCAGTATCGTGTGCAGGAAATACTGCCACCATCACCCCTTCCTCAATGAATCCCAGCCCAGAGATAGATCAGCCTTCTGGAAATCCCTGATCTCCACTAAAGACATCATTCGGAAGGGGACCAGATGGATCCTCGGGGATGGAACCAAGATCGACTTCTAGGAAGACAAGTGGATCCAAGATGAGGCCCTAACTGCTGACAACGATCTCCTCATCCTCAAATCGGGCTTGGTGGACAGAGGGCCCAAAGTGTCGGCCTATCTCACCCAGAACCAAGGACGGGTAACATGGAAGCCCATCCTGAACCCCAGGCACCCGCTCCAAGCCTCCAGGCTCCAACGTCTCCTTAAGGTGACAGTTATCCCGTCTTCCAGAGGGAACGACAGATGCGTCTGGCACGGCACTCCCAGTGGCGTCTTCTCTGTCAAATCTGCCTACAACTTCCAAAGAGTCCCTGATGAGGCCCCATTCCCAGCCCACCAGGTGTGGGCCAAGAAGCTGATCCCCAAAATCAGTCACTTCGTTTGGGCGGCCATCCAAAATAAGATCCTGACCATCGAGAACCTGATCAGGAGGGGCTTTCAGATCCCGAATAGATGCTTCCTTTGTTGTGCTACTTGGGAGTCTACTAATCACCTCTTTCTCAGATGCCCCTTCTCTTTTGAAGTCCTGGGCCTCATCCTTTCCCAATTTTCTATCCAGTGGGTGGCCCCCAATTCCATCTCTGACCTCCTGTCCCAGTGGCCCAATCCCTTCGCCCACCCCTTCATCCGCTTCCTATGGGGCTCCTGCCTTCCTCACCTGCTCTGGCAACTCTGGCTTGAGGCACGCAGGCCTTCTCCTCCCGGCCCTCCCCCGTGGGTGGCGCCAATCCTTCCCCTTGAGAACTCCCTCCCTCCCTTGATCGGGGCCCCAGTCCACCCTCCTCTCCTCCCTTGGAGTCCAGCTCCCCCCCGGTCCCCCCTCGCCCCCTCCCGTCGTTCGACGACAAGGTGGACTGCCCCCCTCCCGGATGGGTCAAACTTAACTTCGATGGAGCTTCTAAAGGAAACCCCGGCCCCTCTGGAGTGGGCGGGGTCATCCGAGACAGTCACGGGGCCCTGATCTTGGCGTACACCGAACCGCTTGGCATCTAGACCAACAACTTCGTCGAAGCAGCAGCTCTCCTCCATGGGCTGATAGCCCTCAAGGAGACCTCCCCAAAAGTCATCATCGAGGGCGATTCCCAAGTCATCATCAAGGCTGCCCGCAGCCCGGGAAGCAACTCTTGGCGCATCCACAACACCATTCGAGAAGTTCTCACCATCCTCCAAGGATACACTCACCACGCCTTTCGCCATGTGTACAGAGAAGGTAACAGGGCAGCCGATTTCATGGCCAATCAAGCCATCACAGCGAAAGATCTCACTACCTGGACCACGAATTTCCCTGATGCTCTGGTCCAAATAGCATCTCAAGACAATTCAAGCACCGATGAGAGTCCAAGCGCTTAGATCGCTCCGAGTCGGGGCCCCGAAGGTGTGCTGTTACACCCTCCCCACATGGATAGGGGACACTCCTTCCCGCTCCGCCATGATGATTGGCCCCAACGACCCTCTCGTCCGAGGGCTGGCCAATCCGATCAAGCGCTTCAACGCCTCGCCAAGTGCTCCCCGTTTCAGAGGCCACGTCAGACTTTCGGCCTATCCTGTTCTGGATAACCGCACAGCCCCGCTGGCAATCTTGGCAAGTCCAAGTCGGAGTGCGCGGCTTCTCAGTCCGACTTTCCCGCCTCGGGCGCCGCTCCAACGGATTTCCATGCCGAGTCAGCCCGCTCGCGCCTTTATCCCGTGAGTTTTCCCCAAGCTGCTCCCCGTTCATATTGTGCCAACTGGAGCGCTGGCATTGGCTCCCCTCCCCTGCCCCACGTGGTTGCCGACAGCCACGCCCCCTCAGCTCCTCCCAGCTCGTGTCGTCCCCTGCCCCAAGCGCTCCTTCCCGACGCCTGCGGCCTTTCCCCTCCTCGGCGCCTCCCTGCAAGCTTTTAACCCAACCGCGCTCAGAGCTCTCTCGCATTCTTGTCTGTTTTCCCCTCCCCCTGTCCCCGCGACTCTCCCTTCTCAGTTCAGGCCGACTCTGGTTCCCCTGCCCCTGGCCTGCCAGTTTGCCTTCCATGGCTGCCAAGGCTTTTTTCCTCGAGCCCTCCACTCTCGACCTGAGCGAGTCTGCCAAGCTCTTTTCTAATGCCAAGAAATACACCCCCTTCTTCAGTAAGTTCGTAGGGGCCGACGAAGAAATCACGCAGGGATTTTTGGACACCTGGAACGACGGGGAGGTCAAAGTGAAAGGGCTTCATTTCAAAGTGTCCAAGGAGTTTCTGACTGAAGTGACGGGTCTGCACCACGAGGAGAAAGGCAGATTCGTTCGGCGGGACAAGCACAATTGGGAGGAGGAGCTCTCCCGGTTCCCGGAGCAGCAATGGGACAAGGCCAATCTCTTCCAAGCTGACCTCCCGCCCCCCTTTGACGAGGCCATCATCCCAGTGATGCAATACATTACTTGCGACGACCCGGATCAGCGCCTCTACAACTTTCACCTCAGCTTCTACAATCACCTTCGTGGAGCCACGCTGGTAAGCACCCCCTGTTTCTCCTTTATTCCTTGAGCCTCACCATCGACCGGGCCCATAGGAACCATTCCCGGCCCTCCCATCAAGGGCTCATGGCTGTTCTATATAGACACGCCCTAGCTAACCAGCCGCAGCTACATTGCATCCCTCCCCTGTCCTCCGTTCCCCCCCTGAAGCGGTTGGCTCCCCCGTTGCTTCCCCTGCAGCGTCCAAATCCAAGGAGACCCCATCCCCTGAAGCCTCCCCTTCCCCGAAATGGCGTAGACCCACCCGAAAATGCAGAACCCCGGCTCAGGCCCCAGGCGGGGCCCCGACTCCTGGCGCAAGTTCGATCCGCAAGGGCCCGGCCCCCGACAGCAGCAGGGCGGCTGGCAGCTCCAAGAAGGCCAAGGTGGAGGCCCCGAAAGCCACCGAAGTCAGCTCTGACTCCGGCAGCAAGTTGCAGAACTTGGCGACCAGAGCCCTCCTAGACATTACGATCAGCTCCCTGACCGCGTCTTCCAAAGCGGCTTCCTCAGCGGCCAATGCCCTGGGCGAACTCCGCCGCAGGTTGGGCGACGGCCCTGACAGGGAGGGGAGCTAATCTGCCAGGTCGGGGCCCCCGTCCAGGTCAGGCCCGGCTGCAGGGCTACCTAGAGCGGCGACGGGCAGTGTTTTTTGGGTTATCTGCTGAGCAGCTTCGCGGTTTTTCCCTGTTTGGTGGCCTCAGGCCAAATTTTGTTTTGATGGCAACATAGTTGGTCGGACTTTTTGTAGGCACCAGGGCCCTGGGCCCCGGTTTGGTTCCCAAGGGCGCAGCCCCGGTCTTTTAACACCAAAATATAGCTACGGCTACCTATGTACCTAAGGTTTTGGGACCCTTCAAAAAAAACCCGCTGTAAATATTATTGCTACTTATCAAAAAAAAAAAAAAAAATAGTGACAAGGAAGACTTGCATATAGCAATCCAGTCAATGAAGGACTTTGAAGGAATGATTAATTAAGTGAAAGGCGAGAAGAAGGAAAAGAAAGAAATGTGGTGCTCGAATTGCAAATTTGAAGGGCACACAAATATAAACTCTAAGAAATGCTTATTGCAATATATGCAAAGTGATGGGACACACAGTAGGATATTGTCCATTAAGGAGCGCAAGGCATCAAACTATGACAATGCAAAAAGAGGAAAGTGAAGAAGAAGTGGTTGCCAGCAGTTCTATAGGCCTACAAACTGACTTATGCTGGCAATACGATGCATATTCTCCCTGTATCTGTATTCTGGAGATATTGTATGTAATGGAAGATGATAATGTGGGTAGTACCATTTATAAATATTGTGTTTCACATCTATAAATGTTAGCGTAACTATGTTTATTACATTATTAGTATGGTTGTTAACATAGTTACAACCACTACTATTAAGCGCCTTGGTAGTTCCGTAACCTCCGGAACTATTCTAAGCGCTCATTGTATTATTTAAACAATGCTTGTTTAATGGTAATCGTTCGCTATTTTCTACATGGTATCAGAGCAAGAGGAAGGTATTTTTTTACTGGGCACGATTTTCGAAACTCGTCTAGACCTGTGACTTGGGCACACTTCCCAAGGTCGATTGGACCTGACTGGGCAACCAAGGGACTTAGTCGCATCTCCCGAAGCCGAAGGACACTCGACAGATCCTGGATCTGACTGGACGAGGGCACGGATCCCGAGGTCAATATGGACTGGTTCTGACTCTGGCACATTTCCCGAGGTCAGACCAACGCTGGACTGAAGCGACCTGACAAACCCTGGATCTGGCAGGGAGCCGGAGGTGGCTGACTTGGGCACAGAATTCGAGGTAAACTGCTGAATGGACTGACACGTGGCGACGACCTGGACTGACACGTGGCACCACCTGGACTGGACTGAAGTGGACCTGACTGGACTGACGTGGACACGTGGCGGACAGGCCACGCGCCACCCGGACCTTGCTGCGACACGTGGCCGCAGCAAAAGTTGACGCCACTAAGCGACTGCCCAAAGGCAATCACTTAATGAGGGGCGCGCCTCACCTTTTATTCAGGTGAGGCAAACACCGCCTCCTGAATGTGGGACTAAAAGTCCCACATTCAAAAGTTTTCCCGCGGAGGCGGGAAAGCCTTCAATAGAAGGCAGGCCCCCTTCAAATATTCGTCGGGCTAGCTAGCCTGACTGGAGAGGGGGCGCGAAGGAAAGCCTCCCGACCAAGAGGTCGGGAGTTCAAACCCCACCGAGGACGCCCGCGCCTAGGTAAATATTTTTTTTGTTATTTTTCTATTTTTTTTAGTATTTTTTTTATTAATATATTAATATTGTTAGTTTTTTTTTTAACTAACAGTATTTTTATTATTAATTAAATTCTTTACTAAAATTATTTAGAAATTTACATTAAAAATTAGAATATTTGCCAAAGCAAAGGGGCTATTTTTTTTCTTCTAAAAGGCACCATTTTTTTTCAAACTTGAAGAAAAAAGAGGGGGGGATGATGAGTAATTTTTTCTGAAAAGGCAATTTTTTGGCATTATTGTAAAGGTGCATTTTCGGCAGCGCCCGACACCTAGTGGTTTATTTCTGTGGGCACTTTTATGTTGTATGTTGCATGCTTCATGTTTTTGCACTACTTCATTAAAAGTTAACAATCAAATTCACTCCCTAAGTCCCTCCATATCTCATCTTCGTATTTTTGGATGTCTAGATTTCATGCACATACCGAAAGAGAAAAGGAAGAAGCTAGATGAGAAGACATTGAGATGCATTTTTCTTGGCTATGATGAGCACTCTAAAGGTTATCGTTTGATAGATCCTTTGACCAAGAAAATTCATATCAATAGAGATGTTGTTTTTGATGAAGCTTTCACATCACAAAACACATCTAAGGTATACCTAGATCTTGTGGAATCTAAGGAAGAGAAGTTCCCTTTGTCAACACAGACAAGAGGTCCTTCCACATCTTCTTCAACACCAAAAACTAAGAATCCGAAATGGTATACAAGCACAATCAGGGACGCAAAGTTATCCACTCCACCAGATTTGACTTTGGATAGACCTCGTACTCGCAGTATGGCTCAAAGGGAAAAAGCAGCCGTAGAGACCAGTGAGGTTGATGATCTTTGTCAATCTTTTGAGGAACTTTCTGTAACTCCACATAAAGAAACAGAGGATATGGATATAGATGATGACAGGGTATTTTTGTCTTCAATGAATGAACATGAACCTGCTTCTGTACAAGATGCTCTTAGCAAACCACAATGGAAGGATGCTATGGATGTTGAGTACAAGTCTCTGAAAAAGAACAAAACTTGGGAGCTTGTCGATCCGCCACAAGGAAAGAAGCCCATTGGCTGCAAATGGGTGTACAAAGTCAAGTATAAGGCAGATGGGACAATTGATAAGCATAAGGCCCGTCTTGTTGCAAAGGGCTATGCTCAAAAGGAAGGCATTGACTATGACGAAACTTTTGCACCTACTGCTCGGATGACCACTATTCGAGTTCTTTGTGCTATGGCAGCACAGAGTATGGGTGGAAATTTCACCAGATGGATGTAAAGAGTGCTTTTCTGAATGGTGATCTCCAAGAGGAAGTCTACATGACTCAACTTGAAGGATTTGAAGTGGTAGGCCAAGAGCAAAAAATTTGCAAGTTGGTCAAATCCTTGTGTGGTTTGAAACAAGCTCCTCGAGCTTGGTATATAAAAATGGATAATCACCTCCTGCAGCATGGATTTAAGAGATGTCCGTCAGATGCAAACCTCTATTTCAAGAAACAAGGTTCTGAGATAGTGTTGCTTGTACTCTATGTTGATGATCTGCTCATTACAGGGAGTTCGGAACCTATGATCTTTGCTGTCAAAAGTGACTTGTGTAAATCTTTTGAGATGACAGATCTCGGACTTCTCCATTATTGTCTTGGTCTGGAAGTAAGCTAGAAGGAGCACTATATCAAAGTGTCTCAGAAAAAATATGCCAAGACACTGTTGGAAAAATATCGCATGACTGATTGTAAGCCAATGGCAACTCCGATGGAATCAGGTCTTCAGTTATCGCGATATGATGATTCACCTCAGGTAGATGGTACTCTCTATTGACGGTTGATCAGGAGTCTCATATATCTGACCAATACTAGGCCAGATATCGTATTTGCTGTCAACTATCTTTCGAGGTTCATGCAAGAACCTAAGACTACTCACTGGAAAGCAACAAAACGTGTTCTTCACTATGTCCGTGGTACTATGGAATATGGCCTAGAATACAAGCGGAATGGTAAATTCTTCTTGCAAGGATACACGAACTCCGACTATGCCGGGTCATATGATGATCGCAAGTCAACTTCAGGATATATTTTTCATCTTGGATCCGGTCCTGTCTCTTGGCACAGCAAGAAGCAACAGGTGGTTGCTCTTTCATCAACGGAGGCAGAATATCGCGCCGCACGTGAAGCTGTGTGCAAAGTGATATGGTTGCGTCGCATTCTGAAAAGTATGGGTCATCCATCAAAATCTCCAATACACTTGTTCTGCGACAACCAAGGTGTTTTGAACCTTGTTAAGAATCCAGTGCATCATGAGAAAACCAAGCACATTGATACACAATGCCACTTCATTCGAGACGAAGTTCCAAGGCACCGAATTCAGCTTCAGTACATTCCCACCGATGCTCAAGTTGCAGACATTTTTACTAAGGCACTTGCACGTGTCAAATTTGAATTGTTTCACAGCTCATTTGTATTGCCAAATGATGTAATCAGGGGGGATGTTAGTATAGCTGGTAGTTATCCAATTACCCAAATAATGTAATAAGGGGGGATGTTAGCGTAACTATGTTTATTACATTATTAGTATGGTTGTTAACATAGTTACAACCACTACTATTAAGCGCCTTGGTAGTTCCGTAACCTCCGGAACTATTCTAAGCACTCATTGTATTATTTAAACAATGCTTGTTTAATGGTAATCGTTCGCTATTTTCTACAATAAATCCATTTTTTTTATCTGAAAAGTGATATGTTTTTGACATATTGAATATTATTTTAAATTCATGACTAGCATTCTGTGTTGATGTTCCAGTATACTGATATTATGTATAGACTTCAAGACCCTCATTAAGAAACAAAAAAGTTCATTAAAATAAATAAAACATATTATAGGAAGTTATATATCATAAGGATTCCAAACATTTCCTATGTTCCAAGGGGATGTCCCAAGATTTAGAAGCTGCTTCAGATCCAAGTCCCACTGTCCTGAAAAACCGTGCCACCATCCGAAAAACTTGTTTCACCGTGCTGGAGATGAATCCCAACACACCATTCCTGTACTGAAAACTTCATGAAACATAAGCAATATCTGAATATTATATCAGATTAAGTGAGTATGATGTTCCTGGAACACCTGAAAGGAATGGAGTTGCTAAAAGGAAAGGGAAAAAATAGCTATGACGCTGGCTAGATACATACTTTACATTGACATATGCATTTTGAATTCTGGGTTAAAATTTTAAATATTGCAAGTTACTCCCAGAATAGGACTCCTAGTAAGATAATTAAGAATTTTATCCCTGAATAGCTTGCAGTGATAGGAAGCTTATTCTAAATTGCTTTACAATAATTGGTTGTGCTGTGTATGCCCATATTTCAAAGATATGAAGGAGAAGGTTTGAAGTCATAAATGCATTATTGTTTGGCATAATGATGAGTCCACAACTGCAAATTGAAAATGTGGCTTTACATGTGAGATTGTGTTTGATGAGGACATGTCTTGATCAGAATAGTCCTTTTATCCACCCCTACCTTCCCATTCTCCATCAAAAGAGCTTTACACTACAAAGTGGAGCTTGTTAAAGATGCTATTATGATTAAATGTGAGCAAATTTCTCCAAGGACTTTGTAATTTATAGTAATCAAGTTAAATTATGTTTTAGCTTAAACTTGACACAGAAGTAGAGTTCTTAAAGTAGGTCAATAGGTACTGTAAGAGACATCTTCTTCTTATATGTATTCAAATATAATTGAATTTATGCCTAACAAAATTATTTATTGGATGTTCACTTCACCCTCCAGGAAAGCCCAAGCCTGTAAAAGGCAGGTGGCTCAATGGTCAACTGCCCAGTAGTGCGAATGGAAGGTCCTAGGTTCAAGCCAGTGTCACAAGAAATTTACCAAAAATGTACAAATTTTGGCAATTTTCTACCTCATGCAAACAAATTCAGCTAACATATAATTCACATATGATAACATCTAAATTTTTTCCCATTTCCTCTTTCATTCCAAGATTTATTTGATTCAGTTCTACATCTATAAAATGTAAAGGTTGAAACAAAACAATTCAAGAAAAAGTTTAAAGACTGGACAAAATGATTTTAGGGCAACTTATTTATAGAACCATATGCAACCCAATATCATTTTGTGTGAAATATTTAGTTCTTTGTATTTATTTATATCTATTTTAGATATTTACAATAATGAAATTATTTTTTTAAGAACATCAAGGTAAATCTTACTGCTAAATTTTTCAATGTCGATTTTCTTTGAACTAGAATTCGTACCCAGGTCTGCTAACTTAAGTTCAAGCCATGACTGACAACACATTATTAAAGCCACTGAATAGGTGTACTTAAACTCCTTGTAGTTTCAGGGGATGTTGGTTCAAGCCGCGATGCATCAAAGTCTGAGAGTGAAAATGAAGCAGTGGTAAAAGTGCACAAAAGGGTTGTTAGGATTTCCTAGGTTCAAGTCCTGGCAGGCCCATTACACAATACTGATAATATGATGCCATGAAGCTGGTTAGATACATACTTTAGGTTGAGATATGCATTTTGAATTCTGGGTTAAAATTATAAATATTGCAAATTACACTCAGAATAGGACTCCTAGTAAGACAATTAAATATTTAATCCCTAAATAGCTTGCAGCAATAGGAAGCTTAATTGCTTTACAATAATTGGTTGTGCTGTGTACACCCATATTTCAAAGATATGAAGAAGAAGGTTGGAAGTCATAAGTGCATTATTGTTTGGCACAATGATGAGTTCACAACTGCAAATTGGAAATGAGACCGTACATAATCAGGTGTGAGATTGTGTTTGATGAGGACATGTCTTGATCAGAATAGTCCTTTTATCCACCCCTACCTTCCCATTCTCCATCGAAAAATCTTTGCACTGCAAAGTGCAGCTTGTTAAAGACAATATTATGAATAAATCAAAATGTAAGCAAATTTCCCCAAGGAATTTTACAAATTATAGTAATCAACTTAAATTATGTTTTAGCTTGAACTTGAGACAAAAGTAGAGTTCTTAAAGTAGGTCAATAGGTACTGTAAGAGACAGCTTCTTCTTATATGTATTCAAATTTAATTGACTTTATGCCTAACAAAATTATTTATTGGATGTTCACTTCACACTCCAGGAAAGCCCAAGCCTGTAAAAGGTGGGTGGCTCAATGGTCAACTGCCCAGTAGTCCAAATGGAAGGTCCTAGGTTCAAGCCAGTGTCACGATAAATTTACCAAATAATGTACAAATTTTGGCAATTTTCTACTCCTCATGCAAACAAATTCAGCTAACATATTTGAACAAACAACATTTAATGAAAATTCACATATATATATATATATATATATATATGTGAATTTTCATTAAATGTTGTTTGTTCAAATATGTTAGCTGAATTTGTTTGCATGAGGAGTAGAGCTCTTAAAGTAGGTCAATAGGTACTGTAAGTTATGAGCGAGATGGAGGAGAGGAGCAGCGGCGGCGAGTTTTCGAATTTTTTAGGCGGGAAAAGCAGCGGTGGTTCAGAGGGTTTGGGCAGGACCCTTGAGCTTGATCCAGGCACGGATCCAGAGGATGGGAGGCCAGCGGCGGCAGCAGAGGTTATCCAGAGAGAGTGCGACCCCCCCCATAAAGACCCGGACAAAGGGACCCAGCTGAGCGGGGCGGGCCCCAGAGGAGCCCGATCCTTTGCGGATACAGTCTTAGGGAGAAAGAGTGTCTTTCTTTCTCTCCCGCCCCTCATTCCGGTAAATAACAGGGTAAAGGCACCTATCGATTCGATGGGGCCATGTTTAGCCATGGAAGAGTTTTCTTTAGTGGGCAAGTTTATGGGTGGAAGGCCAGATATAGAAACTATTCGTTCTTGGGCCCTATCCAAATGGAGGACGGCGGGTAGTTTGGAGGTTGTTGCCCTTTCCAGGGGGTTTTTCATCTTAAGATTTAACAATAAGGAGGATGCGAGCCGCGTTCTCACTGGAGGACCCTGGTTTTTAGGGAAACGCAGCCTTTTCCTTAGGAAATGGGGTGAAGATTTTGACCCTGAAAAACAGAACATTAATACTGCTCCCATTTGGGTGCGGCTTCCCAATCTTCCAGCTCAGTTTGTCAACGAGTATTGGCTACATGGCATCGCCAGAACGATCGGTGAACTGGTGTCCATAGATCATGCAACCTTGGCTAGGACAAGGATGACTCATGCAAGACTCTGCGTCAATGCCAATCTTGAATCTGAACTGCCAAATGTTGTGGAACTTGAGTATGGCAACTATCTTAGATATCAGACGGTGGAATACAAAAATAAGCCAGCTTATTGCCCTGAGTGTAAATCACAAGGCCACCTACAAAATTAGTGCCCTACACTAGCAGCAAAGAGAGACATCCCCAGATCGGAAAGCAATCACGCAAATGAGAAAGGGCTTCCTAGGAACCTCCCTCTAAAAAGAGGCCCTGGTGGCAAAGGAGGGTTTAGGCCGTTCAAAAATAACTACATGTCTCAGGAGAAAGACTATCAGAGTGCAAGGCATTCTCAGAGCAAAGACAAGCATCATCTCACCAAAGATCCGAAAAACCGGGTAAGCCCTAAATCTCCAAGCTCAAATCAGTTCAATATTTTAGCCGATCTACCAGTAGAAGGGGAGATCGAGGAAGTAGAAGAGGATAACAGGCAATGTGCTCTCCCTGAAACCCTAGAATCCCCATCAAAGGCGGGCCCGTCTAATCCCATATCAAATATCCCTCCAATCCCTCAGGAAGGGGCTAGGCTTAGCCCCAGAGATTATAGAAAAAGAGTGGAGGAGATTTCGTCTTCTAAACCAGACCTCCCCAATATCATAGCCGAAGTCCGCCCAACCGGATAGAAGATTCTTCTTTCAAACCGAGGAGAATACAGGAAGAAGATGGAGGAGTTAGACTCGAGGACCGAGATGATAGAGACCGGATGATTTCGAGGAATGTGGGAGTCCGGTTCTTCAACAGTTAGATCCCCCTCAATTTAGCCCCAAAAAGACCAGGAGCACGACTAAGTCACCCATTGACTTTGGTTGTGAGAGAAAGAAGGGGAGGATTTCAAACGCAGAGCATAACAGAATGAGGACTGACAATGAAATTGCCAGCGGTAAACAGAAAACTCTGATCCAACAAGTTATCCCAGGGTTCGAAGATAACAAATCAGGAAAACCTCCTCAGGGAAGGGGGAAAGGGAAGAACTCTAAACAATCTAAATGAAGGTTCTCTCATGGAATGTGAGAGGCCTCAATGGCCGGCCCACTCAGAGAGTGGTTAGTTCGCTAAGAAGGAAGTACAATCCAACAATTTTGATGTTGCAAGAAACAAAATTAGATGAAGTCCAGTCAAAATCGATAGCTAAAAAGATGTGGAATCAAGGGGAAATGGTGTTTATTCCAGCAAGGGGAACGTCTGGGGGCCTCATGGTTTTGTGGGACCCTCGGGTAGTGGAAGGCAGTGTCATCCAAGAGGACGACAGGGTGTTAAGTGTGTTTTTCCATGATTTTGAAAATAATAGATCGTGGATCTGTTCCAATGTGTATGCTCCTAACTCGTTCGTGGGAGAGCCTCTTTGTGGGAGTTTTTGGGCAATCTGGGTGATGCTTTCCATGACATCCCCTGGGTTGTGGCAGGTGACTTCAACACGCCGCTATACCCATCAGACAAAAAGGGTGGATCTGGGCTCCCCTCCAGAAGCATGGAAGACTTCAACGAGTTTGTTAACTCGAATCAACTGATGGATGTGAAGCTAAGAGGAGCCAAGTATACTTGGAGCAACAGGAGGTCTGGCAGCCAACTGATCCAGGAAAGACTTGACAAGTTCTTCTTATCCAAGGAGGCGATGGTTGGGTTTGGAGACTCCACCTTGCATACCTTCCCCAAAATCTCTTCTGATCACAACCCCATCCTCTTGGAGGTCCCAAAGTCTAACTCTTTCAAAAAACCCTTTCGTTTTCAGTCGATGTGGATCAGACACCCGGATCTAAAAGAAAGCATGTCCATTTGGTGGCAGCAACCTTTCCATGGAAGTTCAGGTTTTATTCTTGCTCAAAAGCTGAAATTAGTTAAGAATAACCTTAGAACTTGGAATAAGGAGGTTTTTGGGAACTTGTTTGAGAACAAGGAAAAAGTGAGGGAAAGGTTGCAGGTCATTGACAACTCGATCCAGAGTGGTACCAATGATGAAGCTACTAGGAAGGAGGAACTAGCCAATCATGTAGAATATCATAATATCTTAGCATGTGAGGAGACCTACTGGAGACGAAATCCAGGGCTCTATGGCTAAAGGATGGAGATTCGAACTCAAAGTTTTTTCATGTTACCACCTTGAGGAATAGAAGTAATAATAAGATCAGAGAGTTAACCAAAGCTGATGGATCCAAAACCCAAGATTTAATGGAGATCAGGGAGGAAGCAGTAGCTTACTTCAGCTCCCTTCTCGGGGATGAATCCCAGGTTAAAGAAGAAGCCAAGGAAACCCTCCTTCAGTCCATTCCGAGTTTGGTTGGTGAGGCCATAAATGGTAAGCTTCTTGCTCCCTTCACTGACGAGGAAATTAGAAAAGCCCTGTTTAGCATGGATCCTGAGAAGGCCCCCGCCCCGATGGGTTCCCTCCTCGGTTCTACCAAGCTTTACGGGATACGGTAGGACCGGATGTCATCTCTGCTATCAAAGAATTTCAGGCTTCAAAACATATACCGCGAGGGTTCAAGTCCACCTTTATCGCCCTGATTCCTAAGGGCCCATCTCCTGAGACCATGGCAGATTTCAGACCGATTAGTCTTTGCAATGTGTCCTACAAGATATTTTCAAAAGCCATTGCTAATAGGATGAAAGAAATTCTTCCCCTCATTATCGATTCAAGCCAAGGCAGCTCTGTCAAAGGGAGATCGATTTTGGATGGTGTGATTACTGTCCATGAAGCTTTGCACTCTGCAAGTCAAACCAACAAGGCGGTCTTAGCCCTAAAGCTCGATATGAACAAAGCTTTTGACCGTATCAACTGGGATTTTCTGACGGCTGTTCTCCTGAAGTTCGGTTTTCATCCTCAGTGGGTCAGGCTGATAAAAGAGTGCATTTCTGAACCCTGGTTCTCAGTTTTGGTCAATGGTACGACAGCTGGGTACTTCCAGAGTCACAGAGGGCTCAGACAAGGAGATCCAATTAGCCCAATGTTGTTCGTCATTGTGGCAGAGGCTCTGGGAAGAACTATTAAAGCAGCATGCAATACTGGGTTAATTTCAGGGATCAAAGCCACCTCTCTCATCAACCCTATTAGTCACCAACAATTTGTGGATGACACTTTGTTGTTGACCCAGTCGTCTGTGGTTGAAGCTAGAAGGATCAAGCTCATCCTCCAACTCTATGAAGATGCGGCGGGCTAGAAGGTGAATTTCAACAAAAGCAAGCTTTATTTCCTTAACACCCCAAATCGAGAGACAAGCCGAATTGCTCACATCTTGGGTTGTTCGATAGCGTCTCTCCCGACCACGTACCTAGGCCTCCCCCTCTTCTACGGCTCTCCGTGTAGTTCTATGTGGGATAGAGTGGTAGAAAGAATCCAAAAGAAACTGGCTGGTTGGAAAGGTCATTTTCTGTCTCAGGTCGGGAAACTCACCCTCACCAAGGCCTCCCTCCAGAGCATTCCAGTTTATTTTCTTTCTGTCTTTAGAGCTCCAACCAGAATTTTTCAAAAAATAGAACAGATTCAAAAGAACTTTCTCTGGTCTGGATCTGAAGAAAAACAGAGGATCCACCTTGTGGGTTGGGGCAAGGTTTGTAGACCGAAAGAATTCGGAGGGCTTGGACTGAGAAGAATTGCACATCTAAACACAACTTTAGTAGCTAAACAAGCTTGGCGCCTTATTAACAATGAGGAAAATGAGTGGACTGCCATAATTAGAAGGAAATATCTTCAAGATCTTGATTTCCTAGATGATACGGTGCATAGAAGAGGTTCTGCGTTTTGGAGAGCTATCCTATCTAGCAGAGAAGTCCTAAAGAAAGGCCTAAGATGGGTCCTTGGCAATGGTCAGAAGATCAGGTTCTGGGATGACAGGTGGGCCAAGGAAGTAGCTCTGTCTCAGGTTTCTCACCTTGCTAGGGTCAAAATAATCACGAAGGTTTTATATGGAAGGAAAGTTGTTGACTTTATGAGGCAGGATAGAGGAAGGCTTAGTTGGAAACAGATTAGGATCCCTGGGCTTGAAGCAGTCTCAGAAGAAATCCAAAGCATATTGCGTCTTCAATTCATTTCCATGAGTCTCGGGCGAGGATCGGGTGATTTGGGCACCTTCCGAAAATGGGCAGTTCACAGTCAAATCTGCTTATATGCTAATGGTTGATTCTCAGGACCCCATCCTCCAACCTCAGTTGGTGTGGGTCAAAAAGCTTATTCCCAAAGTTGCTATGTTCTCGTGGTTGGTGATCCAAGGCAGGATTCTTACTATTGACAACTTGATTAGGAAAGGTTTGATTGTTGCTAACCGTTGTTGTTTGTGCAGGGCCAATTGGGAGTCCACCCTCCATATTTTCCTTGAATGCCCAGTCTCTTCGAGCATCCTCAATAGGTTATTGCAAGCCTTTAACATTTGTTGGGTCAGACCCTGCTACCATCCTTGACCTCTTCCACCAATGGCCAAATCCCTTTGTCGACCTTAGATTGAAGTTTTTTGGAAGGTCTCTGTCTTCATCATTTTCGTGGCAGATTTGGCTTGAACGAAATCATAGAGCTTTCCATGAGTCCTGCCATGATGCCTCTTCCATCACCAATAAGATCATTTCCTTTGCCCGTGAAAACGTTAGCCTTATCCCCCTTGAAGCTCGCAACCCTCCCCTCTGGGAGAGACTGATCGCTCACTCTTTAAATTTTACCCTGGCTGAAAATCCCATGACCCCCAAGGTTAATCCTAGAGTTAATGTCAAGTGGAATCCGCCCCCTGTTGGATGGCTCAAGCTCAACTTTGATGGGGCTTCCAAAGGTAATCCTGGCAAAGCAAGGGCTGGAGGTGTAGTGAGAAATCATCAAGGATGTTTGGTGATGGCCTTTTCTGAGCAGTTAGGAACCAGAACTAACAATGAGGCGGAAGCTAGAGCGCTCTGGAGGGGTCTTCAGTTGGCTCAGGACATAGAAGATAATCTTATTGTTGAAGGAGATTCCATGCATATCATTAACCTTATCAACAATGGGAAAACTCCTCCGTGGCGGTTTAAGACTGTCATAGAAGAGGCGAGGTACCTCTACCAAGCCAGGAATGAGCGAAGAGCCGAGCATGTGTTTAGGGAAGCTAATAAATCTGCTGATATCTTAGCCAATTTAGGAGTGGAAGGCGATGGTTTGGTCACTTGGGAACTCGGGGTTCCAAGTGAAGTGGACAAGATTATCCAAAACGACCGCCAATGATGTTGCATCTGTGGAAGTTGGAAAAAGGAAGAGAAGTGTTCTGTCTCCCGAAGATTTTCTATTGCGTTTTCGCGACCAAAAAACACAAGTGTGACCATGTTCCAAAACTGTCGCGATATCGCGACATGTCGCCGTATCGCGGTCAACGCAGAGCAGCAAAGGTTTTGACCATCAGTTGTCGCGATATCGCGACTTGTCGCGGTGTCGCGCTCCAAAGTTGCAGTGAAAAGCTCATAAGGTTTTTGTCGCGATATCGCGACGTGTCGTCGTATCGCGGTCAAAGTAGAGGCGGCGATGTGTTGACCCAAAATTGTCGCGAAATCGTGACTTGTCGCGCTTTCGCGCCTATGAGAAGCAGTGTTGAGCTTCATGATTTTTTGTCGCGATTTCGCGGCTTGATGCATTTTTGTGACTTGCTGAGTTTTCGTGGTGCTCGAGGCTGGAAAAAGCTAAGTGTGGAAGTTTGGCGCGATTTCGCGACCGACAGAGTCAGAAGAGAGCGCCCTACTAAACCGTCGCGATTTCGCGACGTGTCGCCCTTTCGCGGTCAAAGCAAAGCAGGAGTGGCGTTGACCGAAAAGTGTCGCGAAATCGCGACATGTCGCGTTGTCGCGCCCAAAAGAAACATTCAAGAGCTTAGAGTATTTTTGTCGCGTTTTCGTGGAGTGTCTCATTTTCGCGGCTTGATGCAGTTTCGCGGCGCCCAAGCTTGGATTTTGCTAAGTATGGAAAGTTGTCGCGATTTCGCGACCAACAGCGGCAGAAGGAAGCTCCCGGCAAGTATGTCGCGTTTTCGCGACGCGGATGTGACTATGGTGCAGAAGGCTGTTAGATGTCGCGAAATCGCGACATGTCGCATTTTCGTGACTTGTCACGATTTCGTGGAGATGTAGATAGTGAAACTAAAGGCAGATAGATGTCGAGAGAAAAAGTTAAAGTTGAAGTTAATTTTGATAAGACTTTCCATTTTTGTGACAAGGAGCGAAATCGCGAAGTGGTTGGAAATTGTTGCTGAAGGCAGAAAATTGTCGCGAAATCGCGACTTGTCGCATTTTCGCGACCTGTCGCAAAATCGCGGGCGGGTTTCCATTTTGTCGCGATTTCGCGGCTTGATGCATTTTTGCGACCTGCTGAGTTTTTGTGGTGCTCGAGGCTGGAAAAAGCTAAGTGTGGAAGTTTGGCGCGATTTCGCGACCGACAGAGTCAGAAGAGAGCGCCCTACAAAACCGTCGCGATTTCGCGACGTGTCGCCCTTTCGCGGTCAAAGCAAAGCAGGAGTAGCGTTGACCGAAAAGTGTCGCGAATTCACGACATGTCGCGTTGTTGCGCCCAAAAGAAACATTCAAGAGCTTAGAGTATTTTTGTCGCGTTTTCGTGGAGTGTCTCATTTTCGCGGCTTGATGCAGTTTCGCGGCGCCCAAGCTTGGATTTTGCTAAGTATGGAAAGTTGTCGCGATTTCGCGACCAACAGACGCAGAAGGAAGCTCCCGGCAAGTATGTCACGTTTTCGAGACGCGGATGTGACTATGGTGCGAAGGTCATTAGATGTCGCGAAATCGCAACATGTCGCATTTTCGTGACTTGTCACATTTTCGCGGAGATGCAGATAGTGAAACTAAAGGCAGATAGATGTCGAGAGAAAAAGTTAAAGTTGAAGTTAATTTTGATAAGACTTTCCATTTTTGTGACAAGGAGCGAAATCGCGAAGTGGTTGGAAATTGTTGCTGAAGGCAGAAAATTGTCGCGAAATCGCGACTTGTCGCATTTTCGCGACCTGTCGCAAAATCGCGGGCGGGTTTGCAGGCAAAGCAAAAGGGAAAAAATTGTCGCGAAATCGCGACGTGTCATTTTTTCGCAGCTTGTCGCGAAATCGCGGTGCTGCATGAAGGTGAAGCAGAAGGCTCGTTGTTGTCGCGATTTCGCGACTTGTCACCTTTTCGCGACCTGTCGCAAAATCGCGGATTTTTGGCTTTGGATACTGCTGGATGTTTTTTGTCGCGAAATCGCGGTGTTGCTGAAAAGCGTAGCGCTTGGCCGGTTGCTGTCGCAATTTCGCGACTTGTCTCGTTTTCGCGACTTGTCGCGAAATCGCGGAGGTGGGGGTTATTGGTGACAGGTGGCTATGGTGCGCCCTTTTGTTTTCTTATCCATAACAGCTCTGTGCTGATTATTGTAAAAGGTTTTGGGTCAACCTAGGAAACCCGTTTGCAATGAAATTGATCCTTAATTACCAAAAAAAAAAAAATAAGTACTGTAAGAGACAGCTTCTTCTTATATGTATTCAAATTTAATTGACTTTATGCCTAACAAAATTATTTATTGGATGTTCACTTCCCACTCCAGGAAAGCCCAAGCCTATAAAAGGTGGGTGGCTCAATGGTCAACTGCCCAGTAGTCCAAATGGAAGGTCCTAGGTTCAAGCCAGTGTCACGATAAATTTACCATATAATGTACAAATTTTGGCAATTTTCTACCTCATGCAAACAAATTCAGCTAACATATTTGAACAAACAACATTTAATGAAAATTATATACATATATATATATATATATATATATATATATATATATATATATATTCTTGAACTTGAGACAAAAGTAGAGTTCTTAAAGTAGGTCAATAGGTACTGTAAGAGACAGCTTCTTCTTATATGTATTCAAATTTAATTGACTTTATGCCTAACAAAATTATTTATTGGATGTTCACTTCACACTCCAGGAAAGCCCAAGCCTGTAAAAGGTGGGTGGCTCAATGGTCAACTGCCCAGTAGTCCAAATGGAAGGTCCTAGGTTCAAGCCAGTGTCACGATAAATTTACCATATAATGTACAAATTTTGGCAATTTTCTACCTCATGCAAACAAATTCAGCTAACATATTTGAACAAACAACATTTAATGAAAATTCGCATATATATATATATATATATATATATATATATATATATATATATATATATATATATTCTTGAACTTGAGACAAAAGTAGAGTTCTTAAAGTAGGTCAATAGGTACTGTAAGAGACAGCTTCTTCTTATATGTATTCAAATTTAATTGACTTTATGCCTAACAAAATTATTTATTGGATGTTCACTTCACACTCCAGGAAAGCCCAAGCCTGTAAAAGGTGGGTGGCTCAATGGTCAACTGCCCAGTAGTCCAAATGGAAGGTCCTAGGTTCAAGCCAGTGTCACGATAAATTTACCATATAATGTACAAATTTTGGCAATTTTCTACCTCATGCAAACAAATTCAGCTAACATATTTGAACAAACAACATTTAATGAAAATTCGCATATATATATATATATATATATATATATATATATTCTTGAACTTGAGACAAAAGTAGAGTTCTTAAAGTAGGTCAATAGGTACTGTAAGAGACAGCTTCTTCTTATATGTATTCAAATTTAATTGACTTTATGCCTAACAAAATTATTTATTGGATGTTCACTTCACACTCCAGGAAAGCCCAAGCCTGTAAAAGGTGGGTGGCTCAATGGTCAACTGCCCAGTAGTCCAAATGGAAGGTCCTAGGTTCAAGCCAGTGTCACGATAAATTTACCATATAATGTACAAATTTTGGCAATTTTCTACCTCATGCAAACAAATTCAGCTAACATATTTGAACAAACAACATTTAATGAAAATTTGCATATATATATATATATATATATATATATATATTCTTGAACTTGAGACAAAAGTAGAGTTCTTAAAGTAGGTCAATAGGTACTGTAAGAGACAGCTTCTTCTTATATGTATTCAAATTTAATTGACTTTATGCCTAACAAAACTATTTATTGGATGTTCACTTCACACTCCAGGAAAGCCCAAGCCTGTAAAAGGTGGGTGGCTCAATGGTCAACTGCCCAGTAGTCCAAATGGAAGGTCCTAGGTTCAAGCCAGTGTCACGATAAATTTACCAAATAATGTACAAATTTTGGCAATTTTCTACCTCATGAAAACAAATTCAGCTAACCTATTTGAACAAACAACATTTAATGAAAATTCGCATATATATATATATATATATAACATCTAAGTTTTTTTCCATTTCCTTCTTTCATTCTAAAATTTATTTGATTTAGTTCTACATCTATAAAAAGTAAAGGTTGAAACAAAACATATCAAGAAAAAGCTAAAAGACCGGACAAAATGATTTTAGGGCAATTTATTTATGGAACCATATGCAAGCCAATATCATTTTTGTATGAAATGTGAAGTTTTTTTATATATTTATATCTATTTTAGATATTTACAATAATGAAATTATTTTTTAAAGAACATCAAGGCAAATTTTACTGCTATATTTTTCAATGTCGATTTTCTTTGAACTAGAATTCATACCCAAGCCAACTTAGGTTCAAGCCATGACAGACAACACATTATTAAAGCCTCTGAATAAGTGTACTTTAACCACTTGTAGTTTTAGGGGATGTTGGTTCAAGCCACAATGCATCAAAGTCTGAGAGTGAAAAGGCAGTGGTAAAAGTGCACAGAAGGGTTGCTTAGGATTTCCTAGGTTCAAGTTCCGACCGGCCCATTACACAATACTAATAACAGGATGCCATGAGGCTTGTTAGATACATACTTTAGGTTGAGATAAGCATTTTGAATTCTGGGTTAAAATTGTATATATTGCAAATTACACTCAGAATAGGACTCCTAGTAAGACAATAAAAAATTTAATCCCTAAATATCTTGCAGCGACAGGAAGCTTATTCTCAATTGCTTTACAATAATTGGTTGTGCTGTGTATGCCCATATTTCAAAGATATGAAGAAGAAGGTTGGAAGTCATAAGTGCATTATTCTTTGGCACAATGATGAGTTCGCAACTACAAATTGGAAATGAGGCCGTACATAATCAGGTGTGAGATTGTGTTTGATGAGGACACGTCTTGATTAGAATAGTCCTTTTATCCACCCCACCTTCCCATTCTCCATCCAAAAAGCTTTACACTGCAAAGTGCAGCTTGTTAAAGATTATATTATGATTAAATGTAAGCGAATTTCCCCAAGGAATTTTGTAAATTATAGTAATCAACTTAAATTATGTTTTAGCTTGAACTTGAGACAAAAGTAGAGTTCTTAAAGTAGGTCAATAGGTACTGTAAGAGACAGTTTCTTCTTATATGTATTCAAATTAAATTGACTTTATGCCTAACAATATTATTTATTGGATGTTCACTTCACCCTCCAGGAAAGCCCAAGCCTGTAAAAGGCGGGTGGCTCAATGGTCAACTGCCCAGCAAACGGAAGGTCCTAAGTTCAAGCAGTGTCACAAGAAATTTACCAAAAAATGTACAAATTTTGGCAATTTTCTACCTCCTGCAAACAAATTCAGCTAACATATTTGAACAAACAACATTTAATGAAAATTTGCATATATATATATATATATATATAACATCTAAATTTTTTCCCATTTCCTTCTTTCATTCCAACATTTATTTGATTCAGTTCTACATGTATAAAAAGTAAAGGTTGAAACAAAACATATCGAGAAAAAGCTAAAAGACTGGACAAAATGATTTTAGGGCAATTTACTTATAGAAACATATGCAAGCCAATATCATTTTTTATGAAATGTGAAGTTTTACATATATATTTATATATATTTTAAAAAATTTCAATAATGAAAATATTTTTTTTAAGAACATCAAGACGAATTTTACGCTGAATTTTTCATTGTCAATTTTCATTGAACTATAATTCGTACACGCGCCAGCCAACTTACGTTCAAGCCATGAGTGGCAACACATTATTAAAGCCAGTGGATTGGTGTACTGTAGTTTCTGGGGATGTTGGTTCAAGCCACAATTAATCAAAGTCTGGGACTGAAAAGGGCAAGCGCTGGTAAAAGTGCACGGAAGGGTTGTCAGGATTTCCTAGGTTGGCCGGCCCATTACACAACACTAATAACGTGATGCCGTGAAGCTTGATCAGTTTTGATTCTACACTTAATTGGATATAAAAATTTTATGGAAATGAACCTAGGTATCATTCGATACAAGAATATGAGAATTGATTCGTATTTAATCTTGAACAGGACCGTGATAAACTCAAATAAGATTACAGAGGTCAACGGTAGCTAAGGTGCCTTGCGATTTCAGCAGCAAATGTCACTCTGCTTAATGCAGACATACATTCCAATCTTCATATTATATATATGAAATTTTATATAATGCATGGAAACGAAAAATCCTCTGTTCAAAAGAGCTGGAAACTTACAGCTGCGATAATTAGAGCAGAAAATGCTCCAAAAATGACGACCTTATCGGGCGCTATAAGCCTCCATATTCGCTGGAATGTACAAATTAACGAAGGCCCCTCGCTTGCGCTATTATTTTCAACTGCCTCTTCGATTTTCCACCAGCTCCCACCTGGCAAAAACGAGATGATTACCGCCAATATTCTGCCTAAGCGCTTTAAAAATCCCTCTTCAAAATTCTTGGGCAGGGCACCGTTGCCCCCGCCCAGCTTTATATCTGCGGATTTCCCGTTAATCCCCCGGAATTCGCCGTCCACATGGCCATCTGTAGCAGAAGCCCGACAAACCCCGAAATTAGGGTTTGAATTTAATAAAAATTCGTTCCTCCTATGTAATGGGAAGCTTGATTTGGAATTCTTGAGCAACAGAGTTGGCAAAGGGGTCACCCTCGCGTTGGATGGAATTAAATAGTAAACACATCGTTGCCGGTTATTCCAAACAGTTGGGAGCGATGATTGCCATAAAAGGAATCCAGAGTGAATAGATTCCATAGAAAT
Organism: Wollemia nobilis; assembly: GCA_028583015.1. Taxonomy (NCBI): domain Eukaryota; kingdom Viridiplantae; phylum Streptophyta; class Pinopsida; order Araucariales; family Araucariaceae; genus Wollemia; species Wollemia nobilis. Next base: position 10,648,080 of record JAQPPZ010016436.1, on the reverse strand, counting down.
GCATTAGTATCAGAAGTTCCGAGTGAATTGCAGAGGAATTTCAAAAATGTTTGCGTTTGATCAAAGACAATACTGTTTTTAATTTTATGTGGCAAGAATACACGGTGCGAAGCGAGTGGCTGTGTGGACGGTAGGTGGACCTCAGAAAAATGAACGTTTTACACGAGCTTATTATCGTTATAAGGAGGCAGCCGCGGGGCCGTGCTGGATTCAAAAAGATCCACCGTTTCTACTTTTCAGAGGAAGTTTACTCTAGCGTGTGAGATTTAAAAGCAGGGATGCAACAGCTAGCGCAGCTGCTCTGATTGCCCTCCACGTTGTACAAGCAGCATCTAGTATCCAAATGCCCACGCGATGTTTTCATGGTTAATTCTCAAAAGGAAGTAAACAAAACTTTACTGCCTTTCGAGTTTAACCTAATTTGCTAAGGAAAAAAGAAAAACGTATGTAAAGTTATAATTGAAAATGTAAAAGTAAAGAAAAACGTATGTAAAGTTATAATTGAAAATGTAAAAGTAAAGAAAAACGCATGTAAATGTAAAGCGGAGTCGTTCATGATGACTAAACATGGACACCCACTGAAGAATAGAACAAAAAATATTTGTACCTTGTTTATAAGTAACAATAGATGAAATAATTTTAATTATGTTCAATAGATCAAAAGTTTTAATATGAACTAGGATATGTTATATAAATTTATTTTCTTTTTAAATTAAATTTTGATATTTTATTCAAAATTTAACACTATTTAAATTATGAAGGGAAAAAAATTGTTCAACAAGATTAAAAAAAAAATTAACTTCCTCGTGCAATAAAATAAATAAATATTTTATCTTAAAGTATTTGGTCTATAATATTTAACCTCCTCTTGCAATAAAATACATAAATATTTTATCTCAAAATAATTGGTTTATAATTTTTTTTTCTCGGGAAAGTTGGTCTATAATATTGTTTGAGTAAAATATCTAAACATTTGATGCGAAGGAGGATAAAAAAATCTTTTGTGGATTTCCTATAGATAATAGTGTACTCGGATGGGATGACATTGTCGACCACCTAAGAGCGACTCTCAAGGTTTCTTTCTAACCTAAAAGTTTACCCCTAAGGGCTAGGTGGATTGGTAAGTGTCTGTCTGGCCAGACACTTACCTATAAGAGATCTAGATTTAAACCTTGGGGGCATGTTTGTTTGCAAAGGTAGTAGTATGTTCTAAATCCTTTGAGTGTATGCTAGACTGACGACGACGATACGAATCTTCACACCGGGTTATAAAATAACGAGGTGGTATAGACTTGTTGGGGGTAGTCCCTATGGTTTGAACTCTGCACTTGACAATTACTAAAAGTAGTGTGGATGCAACCAACTCCCCGATATATATATAAACATTATTTGAAGTAAAATATTTAGACATTTATTTGACACGTTTTATATGTCAACATTGTTTAAAGGGTATATATTAGAAAAAATAGTACAACTTTTATAGTTATGACCTCGTAAATTACTTTGTCTCGTGAGCATAATTAAAATTATTAGCACATTTGGAAGTGCAAATGCAAAAAGGTGTTTACTGGATCTGCTCCTCCATGGGATATAGTTTTAGCAGACTTAACCTTTGATCTTTTGTTACATGTGGAATGCATTCATTCCCAAGTCTGTGGACCTTCCAACACACCTCGAGATGTTATCGACAGACTTCATCAATTTTCTCATATGATTCAGGATGTTCAGAAGGTCCAACAGAAAACTAAGAAGAAGGCAGTTAACAATGATGAGCAGGTTCGAGTTTTGATTACTTTTATTTCTTCTTTAAAGACTTGGAATATCACAGAAGACATGCCCAGAATTTCTTCATATAACAGACTCTCCCACAAATGAATTTTGATATATGATGTACTGCAACAAGATATAACTATAGTATTTTTGTTGATATTAGCTTCTATTCTTATGTATATTCAGTTATGGACAATTTACTCTTGATCCACCTCATTTTGTTTTTTAGTTGGTGGACAGTGTTAGCACCAAATTAAAGAATTAATACAATCTAGCTTTTTCTCAAAAAAAAATTATATTATATTTTTTTATTTTATTAATGTAAAAAGTTATATATTAAAGAATTAATAGAATACATTTTTATAAACAAAAAAAACAGATAAACACGTCACGTGGCCAATGCCATCAACCAAAAAACCATCGTCATCAAAATAGAGCGGGAACCCAAGCAAACAACTAATAGCTAATCAAAACTGCCTTATAAAACTAAGGGACAGACACAACCAACTTACTAACAGAATGAAATGATTATATAATGACAAGAGCTACAACAAAAAAGGATCCCCACAATGATGAGGATCCATTATGTGGGTTTAGCCACCATTGGAACCGATTCCTACCCAAAATTAACATCAGGAGACTTTAACATCAATTCCCACCGCTATCTGAAAGAAGTGTTGGAACATCTTCCTAGCGGCAAGCAATCGGCTCTTCGCTGGCAGTAATCACCAGAGCTCTTGACTTGTCCAAGGTGTCAAGTTGAAGAGTTAGGGGAGAGAGAGGAACAAATAGGTAGCCCACACTAGCTCCATAAGGAGGGGGACCTTGAGCTAGGGTAGGAGTGCAGTTTGGGACCAAGTGATGACGTTACTTGGACCTGGACCAACTTCGGGGAGTATCCTGCTCAAGAGGAACCTGGTTGACTATGCACGATGCGTTCTCCCAATGATCAATAAGCTCCTGAAGATGAGTGGGCTCCATGGCCATCTTATTGAACTGAACCGTAATCTAAAAATACATAGATGAAATAATATTAGACTTCTCAAAAGCAGAGATGTGTAGAGAGGAAGAACACTTACCAAAGATACAATCATTTCTAGATTTCCATATGTTGTACATGGCCTCCATACGAAACAAGTGCCACAATTCAAAGAAAATAGGCAACAAGGACAGGGTGTCTCCCAAAATGATATGCTTCCACTTAAACATAGCACAAGAACAGGGTCTAAAAAGGGAAAAAAACTACTCCCAAAGGGAATGAGCATGAGCAAAACCCATAAAGTATGGACAAAGTCTTCAAACTAAAGATAGAAATGGCAAGAAGGGCTAGGAATGCCTAAATTTCAGAGAAGACTCTAGACAAAACAAGAAAATTTGGGCTCCAAGAAAGGAACCCAAGTAGTTTGGAACCTGCGCATCCAAACATGTCGAGGGGAGGGGACATTCCATCGTTGATTGAGCTTATCAATCATGGGGAGATAAGGAGAGATCCATCCATACCCCAAACAACTATTGTAATTTCATAGCGGAGTGTCTAGATACCACTTCCAGTCCTTCCACCAAGGTTGTTGCAAAAGCACCAAAAAATTATGTAACATGGAGTTAGGGAGAGTAGCCTTGATGGCCTCAAAAGTATCCCTATCAGAGTGACTGAGACCAAAATTGGCTCTAAAGTTGTTCCAAACGAACCAATCCTTTGTAGTATGAGAAAAGAAAACAATGATGCATCACACATCTTTGCCAAAGAATCTAAATGCATAAACCTAGGGAACCAGCGCAAGCGGGGAACCCTGGTAGGTGATGACCGGTGACCACCAGACGTTCATCTGGTTGATGGAGAGGTCATGTCAAAAGCTTTGGCTATTCCATCTTAGCCAAGGCTTAACACTCTCCTAAGCTTTCCAAATGATCCTGATGACAAAGGATCCTAACACTTTGATAGACATTGGAGCAACAAGGAGGGAAGGGAACCCCATGCTCCTCCATCTCTTACGACCAAAAGGGAAACCTTCACTAATACAATGTCAGATGAGAATCTTCTAGGTCTCATTACCTGCGAGGGCTTTGATGATCCACTTAACACAGAGGACCCAACCTTGATGATGGGTATTAAGAATGCCAAGCTTGACATGGCTTCTAGGAAGATAACAATACTCCCAGGAAACATGGTGGAATTCTGAACCATTACTATAAGAGGACCATAAAAAGTCTCGCATAAGCTTATCAAGCTTCTTATAATAGATCTTGGACGAGACCCAGCAAGAAGAATAATATACATGGGTGGTTGCAATGACTTTTGAGCAAATTTGGAATTTACCTGTTATTTTATTTTGAGTTGGAAGCTTACTACAATGGTAAGGGTTTTGGCCTCTCTTTGGGAGGTCCAAGGTTCAAACCCCACTCAGTATGAGGGGACTAAGACCCCTCATAAAAACCTGTGTAAACTCATTAAACTGCAAGCTTACTAAAAGGTTCAAAACCCACTCAATATGAGGGGACCATGATCCCTCATAAAAACTTGTGTAAACTCATTGAAATCAAGTGGCATTAGCTCAACCAGTTAGATTCCTCAACACTTAAGAAGACCAAGGTTCAAGTCTTGCCAAGCGATACATGGATAATATCCAAGCTTTGTTGTAATACCACTATGTATCTTTTAGATAAGACTCGTTTCAATCCCATATAACCAATTGAAAAAAATAAAATTATTTTATTTTATAAAATTAATTCAAATAACTTTTAAGGTTTAAGAGATCAAATGACATTGAGTTCAACTAATTAAATACATTGACTTTCAAGGTAGAGACCAAGTATCAGGGTTAAAATTTTACCAAATTATATATATAATTGCCAAAATGTTGTAATACCATAATGAGGTTGTTTCAATCTTGTAATTGAGTGGGTTTAACAATTAAGACTCTGAAACTCTAAATAAGAGGTCTAAGGTTCGAATCTGATGTAGGTAAGGTTGTATACCATACTTCAGTAAAAGAGTTTGGTTAAATAAACATATATGTGGTAGAATACATCATCCCATATGAACGTAATAATATATTTTATTTTACTCTTAAATTAAAAAGGAGTGAATAGTACAATTATTAAGTTGAGTTAAATGATTCAAATAAATCATTTTTCACCAATATATATATAATAAAAAATAAAAAATTTAAGTTCAAGTCTCAATAAATTCAACTAAATCATTTTTCAAAAAAATCTCAATAAATTAAAGGCCTAATATAAGTTCAAGTCTTAATAGTCGTAAAGGCTTATGTTGTGAAGATTTAAAGAATCTAAACTATAATTTGTTTTAGCAAGTCTTTATGGCTCTCAACTAATTCTTGTATCACATTTCTCAAGCCTACTATAAGTTCAAGTCTTAATAGTCGTAAAGGTTTATGTTGTAAAGATTTAAAGAATCTAAACTATAATTTGTTTTGGCAAGTCTTTATGGCTCTCAACTAGTTCTTGTATCACATTTCTCACATAATTCAACGAAGAGTTAAATGGGATATAAGCATCCATGACATAAGAAAGTAGGTATAGATGATGAAAAATTTACTATTAACACTGCCACAAACTTCTTATCTTTAAATCAGAAGTGTAAGAAAATAAAAAAGCAAAAAAATTATACGTAAGTAAATGTTACTTAGCATAATTACAACCTCTGAATCAGCCAAGATCCTAGATTCTATCAAATAATGTTTAACTTTCAAATTTGTTTTAGAGTTAGGAATTTAAAATTTAAGTCATTATATTGTAATTAAAAAATAGTTGTTAATAGTCAATACAAGTTATTGTACCTTATAATTAGTTTTTTAGAATAAAAATTTATAATAAAAAAATGGTTTTATTTATTTTTAGGGATGGTATAATTAGCGTATAAGGGATTTTCCTTCTTTGAATTTAGGCAATTTGAATAACAATCTAACTAGGGGATAAGAAAAATGAGCAAGAATATATAAACTATCCAAGAGGAAGTTGATATGCAATTTCAAACCAAATTTAATGCAGGAAAGTTGTCATATGCCTTTTATTGTCTCCTTAAATTTTTTGATGTTATTAAAGAGATATTTTATATTATTTTTAAATAGTTTTTAAACTAAAATTAATAATTTTTTTATTTGATTAGTGTAAGAAATTCGTATGGCTATGCTTAGGGCTGGGTATTTTCATCCCACCATGATATCTTATAAGGAAGGACGAGAGTTGAGCTTATTAATAAAGAATTTAACACACAACCACACACGATGTGGTTTGGACTTTGAACCTCCAAAAAAAAATGAAAGCCCAAACTATTACACTGTCCCACTGAGACAACTAAAATTAATAATTCTTGATAAAAACCATTATATAAAACAAATTATTTTTTGTTACAACATTTTAGAAAATTTTAGTTTCTCATCTCTACATTATATTGAAAATGGCATTTGTGTCTTTTTCTTGATGTTTGAGAAAACTCCTTGCTTTGAAATTAGAAAACTCATGAAGCTATAGTCTACCTCCAAATTTTGAATGCATATACTTGTTTTTTTTTATAGTGTACAACTAAAAACACAAGTCCTCCCTTAGAGAGAACTTTTGCTCCGTGAATTTAATAACATAAAATTTTAAACTACAATTAGTAATAAAGCATTGATAAAATTATGATAATGCATAATCATTGTATTGCTTGCCTAATACAAACACAATAAAAACAATAAATATGTTTATTAGAATAAACATAAATATAATTTATTATAAATAACATATGGTCTTTATATTTCTACAATTTAAACTTAAAATAATAAACAATAAATATGTTTATTAAAATAGACAAAAATCTAATTTATTATAAAAAATACATGGCCTTTATATTTTTACAAGTAATTTTTATGTTTAACCTTAATATAAAAGATGTTCAATGCTTTGTGAAGCAATGATAGATATGATGCAACCATATAAGAAAATTCAAGTCCACACATAATAATGGGCACTTTTCTAAATGAGTTGTATGGGATTGAAAGCAGACCCCCTCTATTACATCATAACCACATAGTTGTATTTCAATAACTTAACAATTATGCATGTATTGTCTAACAAGATTTGAACTTAGGTATCTATTAAGAACCTTTGATTCTCACAAATATAAAAACAAACTTAACAATTATGCATGAATTGTCTAACAAGATTTGAACTTAGGTATCTATTAAGAACCTTTGATTCTCACAAATATAAAAACATCCACAATATGCTAGATATTAAATAAATCAACCACAATAATTAATCTACACAAGACAAGATGTGATAATACCTTCAGGTATGACAACACCAATATTATTTCTTAAGGAAGGTACTACTCCACAATATCTTCCAAAATAATATTCGCTCCACGAGCCTAAACTATTACAAGATAATACTTGATATGATTCATGATCACAATGACAATATCCCTTCTTTATATACCCGTCTTCTAATGTTATTTTAGAGAGCCAAATCCTAAACTTTTATTCCACTCATAATCATAATATAATCAACATTGAGTTATATGTGGCCCATGCCAACTATCCATAATACCCATATACAATATAATATCATATCCCAATATTCCTTTCCATAGGTACCATATTATTCCACCTTCCTTAAAAATGTTTCATCTTCAAAATATGAGAAGAAACTAGATAATATGATTTGTTAAATAATGTTGACAACTAGTACAAATATTGATCATCTCTCCATCCAAGTTAAATATTGATTTGTGGTGGTCTACGATGATGTCAATCTATTGTTGTGCCACTTGAATATCCATAACTTCTTTGTTGGCTACATGCTTTTGTTGCTTTACTTTAATATTCTAAATGATTGATCCTATTGTTCCATGATGTTGTTGTAATACTCTGAAATCTAGAATTACTATGTTTTTTCTACCAAACACTACCATACTTTATGATAATTCTAAATTCACAAAGATTCATAATAATATTGATGCCCTAAGCCTTGCCTCCAATATTGTTGTTGTTCATGGTGGTGTGGGTGGCGGTATGTTGTAACCTTAACTTGACGTTTTATTTCCTTTGATTCTTTAGCATTTTGTTTTTACAATTTTAAATTCTTTCTCAAGATTTTCTCTCATGTGCCCTTCTTTTGGTGCATCTATATGCTCTTCTAATAGAGTTTCCTTGGATTTTGTTGTTGCCTGTTCTTGGGACTTTGCTACTGCCTTTGTTGTAGACTTAGCTTTTGATTCCTCTATTAGTTCCTTAACTTTTTCCCCCTACCATGATTGTTTCTTTTTTCTCCTTTGATCCTTGCTTCTTAGCCCAAGAAATATCTTATAGTGTTATCTTCTTCTTCCTTACCATAACTTCATGAACTTTTTTTACACATTAATGTTAACAGTACCCAAAGAATTTAATCAATGATAACTCGTAAGAATATTGTAAGGATACAACTTGCTCAATTAGATAATCTAAATAAATCAAGCTACTTAAGGAGGGCAAAGTCCTATAGCCACTTAAGGAGGGAAGAGTCCTATAACCACTTTGAGAGGGCAGAGTCTCTTGCAAATGCGCAATCGAAAATAAAGATGAATGATAGATGACTATATTCAATGAATGATTCTATTATAAATAGATAAATCAAATAATGAATGGACGTGACCCTTGAGGAGCCGACATGACTATTAGGATCATTACATGGCTCCCTCCCTCAAAAGCTTTATCCTCAAAGCTGGAAAAAAAAATCTTTGTCTGCCATGTAGCATCTTCTTTTGGAAGTCCCTGCAAATTAATTAGGAAATCTTGAATTTGGCTGGTCGATGATAGCGTACTTTATATTGTAGCATTGTTGGAGGTATGTGTCAAATGCTCTCAAAATTCAATGGTCAAAATATTTGAAATCACACGCGAAAAGTTATCACCAAAATTACTGCAAACGTCGAAGCAAAAATTGCTGCAAAAAGTCGTCAAAAGTTGTTGCAAAAATTATCACAAAAAGTTATCGCAAAAATTGAATTTGAAAAAAATGTGTAGGTCAACTCGCGGTCACCGGATTGACCTTTTCGTGGTCACCGGATTGAAGCTTTCAATTTTCAAATCACAACGGTCAGATTATTAAAACAATCACTAGCTTGCTTTTTGCGGTCCCGACTCGAGCTTTTCAATTTTTGAATCACGACTCTTGACAAAAATTGTCTTTGTTTGTAAAAATTGATTTCTCCAACGATTATGTTTTACGATATTAACGGACAAGCTTGTTTTACATTTTCTAATGGCGACGACTTTTCTCCACTAATGGCTTTAATGACTATTCACCAAAAATTTGGCACGTGAAGCGAGGACGAAGGAGCGGTTCACAAATAATTGTCAGAATGTGGGCGTTTGGAATACGGACAAGCGAACTGGATGAAAATAGGAGTAATTTGATGCACGCAGCTAGCAAACAACTATAGATTGTAGCGGTTTATATGTCGGAATTCTGAACGAATTGGTGTGAACAGTCACATGAACGGATCCTTGGCATGTATAAAAAAAAATTAAATCTCCCTTGCATGGTGAAATTTTAAATCTCCCTTGCGAGAACGCTGCCTTGGTAATTTCCCACGTTTACTTCGGTGATGTCAGTTTACTTTGGTGATTTTCCACGCGAAGCGACGTTTTACTTTGGTGATCTTCCCATGGTGATTTTCCCTGCAACGCAACAGTTTTACTTGGCAATCTTCCCTCGATGATTTTCCATGCAACGCAACGGTTTTACTTCGGCGTTATAAAGTCTCACTCATCAATTATTATCTTTGATTTGCAATTCGTGACACTGTTTACCACAAATTAATGGAGATTACAAAGGTTTCCTTGGCACTAAAATCTTCTCTAGCTTTGGACGAACTCCCTACGACACTTGTCAACAATGGAGTGGTCCACAATTACGGTTATGTATTTTTTTTATTAAAAATTTATTAATTCAAATAAAATTCTTTTCGCGCAGTTCACGCTAAGATACTTTGGCTGGCGAGGAGAATAATTAAAACAAATTTCCTACGTTTATGAATTTATATTGGTTCGTCATTTGCAAACTGGCGACAAGAATAATTAAAACAAATTTCCTACGATGAGTCGCCTGTTAATATCACCCGAAATTCGCTTGCTTGTGTTTAGGTGATTTTGAATGGGCTATTTATCGGGAGTTTCTTTTATTTATTAAAGATACCAGGTTTATCGTAATTCTTACGGATACTATCAATGCTTGCCAAACAAAGTTGGCGTTAACATCAAAAAATTAATTTCTTTAAATTAAATATCTTGCTTGCGGTGGAAATTAATTCCTGTAATTTAATATCCTACGTGAGATGGAAATGAAATTTTTGTTTCGGTGCGGTCTAGCTTCCTTCCTTTAATTTAAATATCTTGCTTCCTTAATACAGATAGTTTTTTTTCTTTTTTTTTAGGTAAAGTAAAATTTATTTACTTACGGGTTGAAGGGATTCACCCCTATTTATAATAAGATCATTTACATTCGAAATGCCGGCCAAAAACACCAATTTACAATAGTTCATCTGCATTCGTAATGAAGGGCAAAAACACCAGCACCACAGTCGAAAACCAACAAAAACTAACAGTCGAGCTAAACCAAAACAAAATGACCAATGGTGTCAAAGAGACACCTTTTAGGTGGTTAGAACCACCAATAAAATTTGGCCATTGATGATTGGCCTTTGTGATCATTCTAACAACATTAGAGAAGAGGCACCCTCCTGCTTCGGTAGAGCTAAGTGTTTGATATTTTGTCATTATCCAGGTTGACTTTCTTGATGACTTTCGTGGGAAAGTTGTCTTCCCAAATGGTGAGGGAGCTCTCTTTGATTGCTCTGTTTTCCAAGGTGTCGACCACTTTATTGGCCTCCCTGAACACATGCTTGATCTAGGATTGCTCGCTGTTGCAAAGGCCTAGCTGGCATTCCTCGATAATGTTCTCTATATTTTCCCACCTTTGCTATTTTTTTGGATGAGTTTGACAATGATCTCCGAGTCCCCTTCGTAGATGACAGGGGCTGCCAGGTTTTTGGAAATGTCAATACATCTCTAGAGGGCCCTGGCTTCCGCGAAGTTGTTGGTCCTGGGACCCCATATTTTCAACAAAGGCCTTAAGGATTTTGCCACCGTGATCTCTCGAAGACCCCTCCTCGCTCCCGCTTTGCCTCGGGTTCCCTTTGGAGGCACCATCGAAGTTAGCCTTGAGCCAACCTTGGGGGGGAGGGACCCAAGTGACCTGAGATCTATCTTTTCAAGGTTTCTAAGACTTACTGTGATCCTGGGGAATCTTGAGGGTGGAAGAGAGCAATTCTTCAATCCCTAGAGTAGGGTTGGCCTGACAAGGGATGAGCCCAAATTTTTTGATGGCGTAAGCAAGGGCTCTGGTAGCTACGGCTTCGCAGGTTCTGGGGCCTTGAAAACTCGCATGTTGCAATCCAACCAAAGCTACTAGAAGATGTGATGGCTGAGGACTTCCCACAAAAAGCTTAGCTCAGGATGCTTGAAGGGCTTAGGCCATTGGTAAATGAACTCTTTGATAGAGTTTGGCCAGGTCCAACTAACATGAAAGCTTTGGGTGGCTAGGGAGAAAATACTTCTGGAGTAGGGGCAATCCATCAAGATGTGGTGAACAGATTCCCAGGCCTGGAGGCATAGGAAACATCTATTCGACACCATGATCCCTCGTCGCATGATATTATCCCCAATAAGGATTTTGTTGTGGATGACCATCCAATATAAGTGCGCAATTTTGGGAATGAGGGATTTGATCCACACCTTGTTAGCGACCACCTTCTCACAGCTGGGGGTGCCCTGGGAACCCATCTTCTCAATAAGCTGGGCCGCGGTCTTGATAGAGAAATTCTCGTCATTGGTGCCTTTCCAACATCGCTCATCTCTCTTGTTGACACGGGGGAGGAAAGTTGATCGTTGGATCTCCTAAATCCCTTTCACGGCTTCCCTGATGGGTTCATTTCTTATTTTGAAATTGATCTTCTTCCACTCCTAGGCTTCTAGGTTGGAGGAAATGAAGTCTATAACCTTGAGCCCGAATCTGCTGTCAATCAAATGTCTGGCAGGGATCAAAACTGTATTGCTGATGAGGGGGAATTACCGACCCAGGTATCTTCCCAGAAGTTGATGTTGGTCCCATTCCCCAACTTCTAGGAAGACCCTTCGAGGATGATGTTTTGGGTATGAGTGATGGATTTCCAAAAATGGGAACCGTTGCATGGGGAGGCGCTTGGAGGAAGGCCTAGTGCTAAAGGTACTTTCTTTTCATGATGTTTACCCATTCAATATTGGCCTTAGTCACTACTCTCCAAGCTTGCTTGGCTAGGAGAGCTAGGTTGGCAACTGAGATTCGACGTAGACCAAGACCTCCCTGATATTTGGGGGAGCAAACTTTATCCCAAGCTACTAGGTGGAGCTTTCTTTAGGCCTCCGATCCAGACCAAAGGAACTACTTTTGAATTTTTTAATGGCTTCTCCCATCGAGGCCAAGATTTTGAACACAGACATGAAATATGTGGGGATGCTCTACAAGACAGATTTGACCAAATTTGCCTTCCCTGCATTGGTGAACAGGGTCCCTTTCCACCCAGCTAACTTGTTACGGATCTTGTCTACCATGTTTGCCAACATGGTTGGTCGAGCCCTGCCATGGAACATGGGGAGCCCGAGGTAAGTGGTCGGGAACTCAAAAATGGAACATCCCAGGATTTTGATGATCTTGCACTGTCTTTTGGTCGGGGTATGGATGAAGAACAACTTGCTTTTAGTGTAATTGATTTTTTGGCCAGCAGCTTCCTCGAAGCGGTTGAGAATATCCTTGATCACCTTGGCATCTTCTACCGAAGCCTTAGTAGCCATCAACATGTCATCTAAAAACTGCTGGTGAGTGGTGGGGGGAAGCCCAAATGCTACCCTGATCTCAGAAAGCTGACTGCAGGAGTAGGCCTCCTTGATAGTTCTCCCCAAACTCTCTGCCAATATGATGAACATAATAGGGGATAGAGGGTCACCCTGCCTCAGGCCCTAAGAACTTGGGAGGTAACCCGCAGTAGAACCATTTACCATGATAGAGAACCAAGAAGAGGAAATGCAGTTGTAGATCAGGTTTACCCAGGACTCATGGAACCCAAACTTGAGAAGGATTTGGCTAAGGAATTCCTTATTGACTCTATCAAAGGCCTTGTTCATGTCTAGCTTGAGGAAGAAGGCAACCGTGTCTGAAACCTGGGTTGAATGGATCAATTCATGGATGGTGATGACCCCATCAAGAATATTGCATCCTTTGACTGTGCTCCCCTGACACGGGTAAATGATGGACAAAGGAATGTTGGAAAGCCTGAATGCCAAGGCTTTGGTGAGAATTTTGTAAATGACATTGCATAGGATGATGGGTCGATAATCAAAGAGGGATCAAGAATTGGCCCCTTTGGGGATGAGAGCCAAGAAGGTGGAATTCACATCTCTAGGAATGGACCTGGAGATTTGCATTTCCCTAATGGCGTTAGAAATATCCTACCCCACGATGTTCTAAAAGGTCTGGAAAAACTTGGGCGAGAACCCGTCCGACCCAGGGGCTTTGTCGGGCTTCATGGAAAAGAGGGCTTGGTGAACTTCATCCAGGAAGATGGGGCTGAGGAGAAAATCATTTGATTCCTGGGAGATGATGGTGGGGATGATGGCCATGAGGGATTCCATGGCCTCGGGGGCTTGGGGTAGGCTGGAACCTAGGAGGCTTCTGAAATGATTGATGGCTTCTTCTCTGATTGCATGGATATCCGAAATGGTTGTTCCATCCTACAAGACAAGGATTTTGATCTTATTGGCACTCCTATGCCTCAAGGTTGAGATATGGAAGAAGTTGGTATTGGAATCACCTTCCTTGAGCCAAAGTTGTCTTGACTTCTAGTGCTATAAAGTTTCCTCCTTGGTGAGGATGTTGTGGTACTCAGACAATAAGGCGCTTTCCTCATCCCTAAGACTATCACTGCCTTTGCCTTTCTAAAAGGACTACTCAATCTGGCTAATTCAAGATTTGACCTGCTATTTGTCTTCGAAGATGTTCTCGAAGGTTTCTTTATTCCACTTTTTCAAGTTCCCTTTGATGAACCTGAGTTTCTGGGTTAGCAGGTTAATAGCAGACCTTGAGAATTTTTGACTCCACCATGACTGTATCAAGCCCTTGAGATCTTTGTGGTTAATCCACATTGCTTCAAACCTAAAAGGGGTCTTGAACTACGGTCTAGAATCTTATTCCAAGATGAGGGGATTGTGATCAGAGCCTATCTTTGGGAGGGCTCACAAACTGGCATCCCCAAAGTAGAGGAGGGCTTCCTAGGAAAGCATAAATCTGTCTAGGTGCTCTTGGATCAGATTGGTGCCCTTCCTTCTGTTGTTCCAAGTGAAGAGGGACCCCTAAAGTTGGACATCCATGAGAGCGTTGGAATTAATGAAGTTTCTTAGGTCTACAGTATCTTTGTGAGTGATGTTGTTCCCTCATTTTTTGTCCTTGAGGTTCAAAGAAGAATTGAAGTCCCCTGCCAGGATCCAGGGAGTTCCTTCCAATACCTGCCTCATTGAAGTGAGCATTTTCCATAGAGCTTCTCTGCCCACAAAGGTGTTCGAGGCATAGATATTTGACATCACCCAAGAAATCTGGGATTTAGTATCTTGGAACAGGATGTTGCTTACCCTATCGTGGCCCAAAATAAGGTTTCCTTGGAGCTTGGCAGGATTCTAGAGACACAGGAGCCCTCCCGACGTCCTAGAAGTCGGGGAATGAATGAAATCGCAGTTTTGCCAAATCTTTCTAAAAATGTTAGGGGACCATTGTTCACCCAATTTTGTTTCCTGAATGAGAAAAATGGTTGGATTATATTCTCTCCTCATGGTTGTAGCCAGTCTCTGTTTGGCTACCCCATTTAGGCCTCTTGCATTCCAGGAGAGGACTTTCATTTCGAACTCTTGGAAATTCTCTTGCCCCCTTTTCTTTACTGAGCAGGGGGTTTGGATCTTCGACCTTCATCTTTGGAATTGTTTGTTGTTTCCTGAAATAGCGTTCTCTAGGTTCCATTGGCTATATCTTTAGCCGCATTTTTGTTCCTTATGTTTGAATCAGAGGGTCTTCCTCTCTTTTTTTCCCCTCCTACATCCATCATGGATTTTTGGGAGCTCCGAGTTATCCTGGGACTACTTTGCTCAGGGGATGACTAGTCCTCGACTTCGTCATCAGCAGAGACAAAATCTGAGTACACAAGAGAGGCTGGGTCTTCAGGATCTGAGCAGGGCATGAAGGGGGAGAGAGGGGAGGCGGGCCTTGAGATATTATCAGGGAAGTGGGGGCACCGAGGATAGGGGAAGGATTATGGATGGGGGTGGTAGGGGGGCAGACCAAGGGAGGTCGAGGGGGCGAGAGGATGGTCATTGGTTCAGAGGTGGTCAGGATATCACCTTCCTCATAATCCTCACTGATAATCGAAATATGCAAAGGATTAAATTTATTGATTAGAGGAACATAGGTACTTGCCTTATGATATAGTGGGCTCGAAGGGGGTCTGGAAATAACTTTGCTGGCCGCTGACAAGACAGGCGGGGGTTGATGCTGCATCTTCTTTAACTGGTCCTTGACAGGTTTTTACTGTGGCAGGATCCAGAGTTTGGGGTACTACGACTGAAGATGGCCCTGGGTTTTGCACTTAGGGAAAAAAGCTAGCTTGTTTTCATAGAAGAGTGGCTGCTTCCAATTGAAGTCGCCATAGATGAGGTTCAGGTGGTCTAGAAGTTGAATTTCTAGGTTCACATTCATGCAAATGCGGGCCTGGGTTAGCCGGGTTCTTGCTCGAGTGGTCGGGTTGATAGCCATGAGCTCGTCGATCGCCTTAGAAAGACTAAGCAAGGCATCTTCATAGAAGAAGTGGGCTAGGAGATTTAGAAGTCTAACCCAAATGAGGGCGAAATTAATGTTCTAGGAGCTGGGGTTGAAGTTTGGTTGTCATTTTTTGAGGAACAGACTTCGCCTTCCATAGAACCAGGGCCCTCCGGATAAGATGCGCTCTACGTCTTCATGGGAATTGAGTTGAATCATGAAAAAACCCTTGTCATTGACGAGATCTCCAAGTTGCCTAGGGTTTTCCATTTTGAAGCCGCCCATCTGCGAATAACATCTAAGTCAGGTTGCCCATCGATGAATTTGCCTACCAAGGAGTTAGTATCCTGATATTCCTAGTTTTCCATGAGGGATTTAGGGCATAAAACATTATTCCCTTGCATGATGAATTTGCTAGCCATAGACAGCATAGGAATTCCTTTTTTTTGGAGCAAGTCAGAAAAGGATGGCTTGTCGCATGCTGTTGGAACCTTGCCTAGGATATGGGGCCCTTGTTTGGCCATGGTGCCAGGCCTGATGGAGCCCTCGATGTCTTTGTTCTAATGATCAGGATCTAAGTGCATCGCCATGGGGAGTTCCTGCGGGAATGATTTCGCTGGCCCGACCCGATTTTGGGAGTCAAGGAAGGCGCCCGGCTAGCCCTAGGAAGTGACGGGAGGATGGGCGGAGGTCAAGAAACAATCTGCCAGGGAAAAACGCAAAATTGAAAATCAAAAAAGGAGGGGAATGGACAGTCGAACACCAAACCCCCGCAAAAAATGTCGAAAGCTGCCAAGAGGCAGACTTTGCTTGCTGCTACGCAGACCTTCGATCGTTGTCACCGTCCATCACCTATACATCATTTTCATTATGGAGGAGTATTATTAATACAGATAGTTTTATTCAAATAGATAGATAGTATCATCCACCACTGAATTACCTTCCACAAAGTTGCTTGAATGTGCTGGGTTGCTAATGATGCTGACCATCGATTAATGGTTCCTTTTATCTTTTAATTTCCTGG
The DNA here is from genome assembly GCA_028583015.1 of Wollemia nobilis. Classification (NCBI taxonomy): domain Eukaryota; kingdom Viridiplantae; phylum Streptophyta; class Pinopsida; order Araucariales; family Araucariaceae; genus Wollemia; species Wollemia nobilis. Next base: position 10,631,408 of record JAQPPZ010016436.1, on the reverse strand, counting down.
TACTATTATGTAGACTAACACTTGAGCTCGGATTAATTTTTAATTTCCTTGACTTTCTATCTGACTGGTTGCATTGAATTATACGCCTAACTAAAATTGGTGAAACCGATATACTTTTGACTTTTGATCTGATTGGATGCGTCAGATTAAATTCAGTGAAATCGATATGTTATCCGAAGTAACTCGAGTTGCGTTATACGTGAACATATACACGTAAAGATAAATACCCGAAGGCGTATATTGGCAAATTTTGACAACTTCTCAAGCCGAACATTATCCTAGCCAATATTTAATTTGGACAACTGTGTAAAGTGAATTTTAAGTTTTGATATCATGCATGTTGTATTACGACATACATAGTGAAAATATATTATGTGAAACTTGTTTTGTGCACATAATTGACCGCTCTGATACCACTTGCAAGGATACAACTTGTTCAATTAGATAATCTGAATAAATTGAGCCACTTAAGGAGGGCAAATTTCTATAGCCACTTAAGGAGGGCGGAGTCCTATAGCCACTTAAAGAGGGCAGAGTCTCTTCCCAATGCGGAATCAAAAATATAGATGAATGATAGATGACTATAATTAATGAATAATTCTATTATAAATAAATAAATCAAATAATGAATAGACGTGGCCCTTGAGGAGCCGACATGACTATTAGGATCGTTACAAATATCCACATCATCCATCTCAATAGCATGAAAATTTGAATGTAAAACATATTTATTCATAGTAATCTTCAAAATAAGAATATTCACACCCTCAATTTGTATATCTTTAATTTTTGTTGCTTGAACCTTTAACCTCTTAGCCAAAACAATATTATTGAAATTATACCTGCTATTAGGATTTATGGAAATAATAACCTTTTTTCTTAGAATGCAACCATGAACTTGTATAATAGAATTTTTAAATTAACACCAATTCTTTTGATCACTATTTGACCTATCTGACCAAAGTTGTGGTTCCCTCAACCTTTATACTATCATCCAAATTTATTCCTTTTAACTTTTCCTTAAGACATTTAATTTCTTTTTCATGGTGTTTAAGTGTATTTATCAAAGTAGCTATATTTTTATATTTTTTCTCAATTTTCCATTTGCTTAATAATGTGGCTTCAAATTCTTCTTGTGTGTATGTAAAATTATGGGCACAAACAAAGTTCACATACCAAGATAAAGCTTCCTCTTGTAAAGAATCACTAAGCTTACGTTTCCATGCAAAATTAGGAGAATTTAAAGATTTAAAAGTTTTCCACCATTCTCTAACATCAATATCTTTCTTTCTAGTGAATATTGGCAACTCCATGATCTCAACCCCCCAAAAAATCCCCAAAGCAGCTAGGTCTGATAAATTGGGATTTCTCAAAAATAAATCCCTTAAATCTCATCTATTCTTTTCTATAAGCAATTCGATCTATAGATTTTCTTCAAAACAAAATAAATTACAACTAATTTTCTTACCTTAATTGAGAGAAAATAGTGTCAATATTCTAACTTCAAATGACCATTACTCCTTCAATGCTACTAAGAATTTAACATATATCTAATTGTTTTTATATTAATCAAAATGATCTACAGAATGGTGTAAGAATATTTTAAATATGATTACTTGAAATATATATATATCTTTGAAAAGTATAACAATTTTTCTTCTTTTTTTAAAATAATCTCTACAAATCCTATAAAAAAAATTTCTTTGCTAAAACCGTTGCTCTAATACCACTTGATATGAAAATTTACTTCTCATAAATATAAAAACATCCATAATATGATAAATATTAAATAAATCAACCATAGTAATTAATCCACACAAGACAAGATGTGATAATACCCTTTAGGTAGGGTAACACCAATTATATTCCTTAAGGAAGAAACCGCTCCATACAATATCTCCAAAAATGAGATCCACTCCATGAGCCAAGATTATTACAAGAAAATACTCAATATGATTGCTTATGATTACAATGACAATATGTCTTTTTTATATAACTATCTTCTATGATATTTTTGGGAGCCTACTCCTAAACTCTTATCCCACTCATTATTATAATATAATATTATAATATAATCAACCTTAGGGTATGTGTGGCCCATGCCAACTATCCATAATACTCATATACAATATATATCATATCCCCATATAGTTAGTATTTCAATATTTTAACAATGATGCATGTATTACTTAGAAAGATTCAAATCTCCTCCTTGAAGTCAAGGGATTTTACTTATAAAGCTAATATCATTTGATAACGAGCATTAATGTAAAAGGATAATGTTTTTTAATCGATTTTATGGGATTAAAAAGGGGTAATATTGTTTATTTTTTTAATTTAGTAATATGGGATTGACGAGGCCCCCACTTGTATTATATTATCACCACATAGTGGTATCACAACAACTTGGCTATTATGCATGTATCACTTGGCAAGATTTGAACTAGGGTCTCCTCCTTGAGGGGATACTATTGTTTTTTTATGCTATCATTTATTGCAATTTCAGGATATGATCTAATACACGTGTTTTTTTCAATCCCATATAACTAATAAAAAATATCAAAATTAATATTTGAAAAAAAATAGTAATAGTTGTAAGCTTATTACAGTGGTAAGGGATTTGGCCTCTCTTTGAGAGGTCTAAGGTTCAAACTCCACTCAGTATGAGGGGATTGGGACCACTCATAAAAACCTGTGTAAACTCATTGAAAAAATATATATTTTCTTAGTTGGTATTGGAGAACAATTGTTGAAAAGGGTTAATATGGTTTGTTGATAATACTATCCAGTACAATACCATGATAGGTTCTAATACAAGTTGATCCTTTCATACCCATAAATCCAATTAAAAACTAATATTTTAGTAAATCACTTTTAATTGCTATTAGGGAACAAGTATGAGTAAGGAGCAAATTTCATCTTCAAATTTATTTTTCCAAAGATTGGAATAAATTTAAAGAATTAAGGACTCTCATGAAAAAAAGCTAGAATATCTTAATGAAAGGATTTTTTTTTTGTTTTGCTAACGTGAATGAAAAGGAATAGGAAATTTATGGCAATCCTCATAAAATTATAAAAACTTCACTAAAAGTGATCATAAAAAAATGAGACGATTAAACATTATATATTGGTTCTTAAATATAAAGGGTTAATATATAAGTTAAATATAGAGGATTAATAAAATAAATCAGATATTACCAAATGGAAAACAATAAAGTAAATCTTAATCATTACTTGATTCAAACAGTCAACATTTTCTTGTTAGCTTCAGCTAAACTTACTACTTCCTCTAACTAAGGAAAAAATAGTTTTACTTCACAATCCTCAATTAAAACCCCTCTATTGGCTAGCTTATCTACACATTTGTTTCCTTCCCTTAATGTATGTGTAAACTTGATTTCTTCAAACTCTATAACAAGGTCTTGAATTTCCATAATTATCTCTTGTATGTTCCATGGAGCCTTTGCTTTTCTCAAAATAACATTTATTACTATGATTGAATCACCTTCCATCCATGCTTTATTCCACTTCATTTGTTTGCATATTTTTAACTCTTCCAAATCCACCTAAGCTTCAACTTTATTATTTGTCATAATCTTTCTAATGTTCATTGGCAGCTGGCGTTAGTGGCTCGACATATAATTAAAATTTATTGGCATCTGGAGTTTTTTTCCTTTGTTCATATTCCTAGGGAATGGAATAGTATGGCTGATTGCTTGGAAAAATGGGCTCCTGAGTTTTTGGAAAATTGGAATGTTAGGGAATGAGATAAGCTCCCATTGGATTGTTCTCGTCATCTTGCTAATTTTCTTGCTATGGATATGCCTGGTTGAGGTTGTTGTTTGTTGGGTGTCTTTTGGTTGGGTGCTCGGTGGTTTTGGGGGTCTCTTTCTTCTAGCCCTTGTAAGGGTTATTTTTTTAGGATTCTCTATTTATTGTATGGTTTTATTGATTCAATAAATTTTTTACCAACATTAAAAAAAGCGTAATGAGACAAAATTTCCCCTCTAATATTTCTAATTAATTCTCCTCCTCCTATTGATCCTAGATTTCCTTTAGATGCTCCATCAAAATCTAATTTGACCAACTCCACATCTGGTGGTTTCCACTTTATATTCTTTGTCTTCTTTTTGTTTATCCTATCCCCAACATCATAATTCTATTTGATGACTTGACTCCACTTATCAAGGATTTTTGCTTCCATAATAGGATTGGGTGAGTTGATAGGGTTGGTTTACAATCCTCTATGGCTAAACAAATATTCCTTTTTATTACCTCTAAACTACTTTCATTTCTTTTAAATATTCTTATATTCCTTTCTAACCATACAATACAAAGTATTGTATCTTTTGATATATCCCATATTGTTTGTAAAGCATCACTTTTAAAAGTGCTTTGTCATTACTTTAACCATTCTTCAATTTTTTCATTCATCACCATGCATTTACCAAACATATTAAAAATCCATTGCCATAGTTTCCAAAACTATTGAGCAATATTCCAAGAGATCGTCTATAATCTCCTCCTCCATTTTACAAAGAACACATTTTGAGGGGCCATGAAAACCCCTATTCATAAGGTTATCCTAGGATAAAATTAATTTATAACCTACTAGCCAAACAAACATTTTGACTTTTGGAATACTCGGGCTATCCCAAATATCTCTCCATATTCTTATGATATTCCTATTTTGATGGTGCTTTATATTATATCCACTTCTTGTTGTGTAATATTCTGAGCTATTCAACTCCCAAATCAACTTATCCTTGGATCTCCTTGGAATAGTCACTATTGTTACCTTTCTACTCAATTGCCTCCTAGCATCAATGTCTTGTATACTTATAAAAAAATCTTCTTTCCATTTGTATCTTCCTTCCCGATCCTTGTACAAAATGTTTGAAACCCTATCACCATATTTATCTTGAAGTAATCTCATCCATGGTTTCAAAATTGGATCTATATTGAGTGTTTTTATCACACCAAGTATTCATCCAAATAGATTTTTTTCTCTAGTTCCCACCACCCATATTAAACCTTTAATCACTAGATCAATTGATTTTTTTAACCTTTCCATAGTGCATAACCATTTGGTAGAGAGAATGCAATAAATATTAAGCTTGGGTCATTGGGCTCAACATACTTAGATGAATTCAAGCCCATTTTCTTTAACTTTATCTGTACAATCTTCAAATTACTTTTTTGCTAAGAGATAAGTTTACATCCATAAGAACTCTTAAACTGGGACCTCCCCTAGTTTTATCATCATACACATTACTCTATTTTACCAAAGGAATTATTATTTTATCATCTAATCTTGACCACAAAAATGATCACATAATAAAGATTAAACTTTTCTCTATCGATTTTGGCATAGTATACAAGGGCATATCATATATTGGCATGGCATGTAAGACTAATTTAATTAGTTGTATTCTTCTTGCTAAAAATAACCATCTACCATTCCAATCTGGTAGTTTATTATGAACTTATAACTGGATTCCATAATTATATCCTCATTCTCCCCTTAAATAAGGGCATCCCTAGATAAGTTGCTAGCAAATTTGCCTCCTCCATTTGAAGTAACCTACATATCCTTGCTTTGATTTTAGTTGGGGTCTTTAGAAAGTAAATTTTGGATTTTTTCCTATTAACTTTTTGTCGTGATGCTCTTTTGTATTTCTTTAATAATTTATTCAAAGCTTTGGCCTCGTTTATCCTTGCCCTTCCAAAAAGGGTTGTATCATCTACAAATTGTTGATGGGTGATGTTGTCGATGTTATTACTAGCCTTAAGTCCACCTATAAGCCCATGTTTGTAAGGTTTATTCAAGTTCCTATCCAAAACCTCTACCATAATAATGAACAAATATGGTGATAGAGAATCTCCCTATCTAAGGCATCTCTTGGATTTAAATGATTCTGCTACTAACCCATTGACCAACACTAAATATGAAACTGTAGAGACACAAGCTTTAATCCATATGGATCATTTCTTCCCAAATCTAAACTTTTCTAACACTACAAAAAGAAAATCCTATTTAACCCTATCATAGAACTTACTCATATCAAGTTTTAAGATCATAAATTTCTCTTTTCTTGAAGTTGTTGAATGCCTAACTTCATGAACTACTATGATCTCATCCAAAATATCTTCCTTTCACAAATCCTCCTTGCTCTTCTAAATTTTTTTTTTTTCTAACAATGGTCTTAACCGATTCACCATCACTTTAGAAATAATCTTGTCATATTACATAGGCTTATGGGTCAAAATGAATCAAACAATTTTACATCCTTCTTTTTTGGAATTAGGGTAAGATATATTGCATTTGTTTTATAAGGTATGTATTGTTTTACCCTAGACTGTTCCACTGCCACCAATAAAGAATCCTTCACTAAATATAAATTATGATAAAAAGCTACAAAGAACCCATATGGACCTAGTGATTTATCCTAATTAAAAGAGAAAAGAGCTAGATAAAATTCTTCTATAGTAATAGGATCCATCAGTTTCCTATTGTCTTGATCTGTTATAATCGAAGGAACTTCTTGTATAAGTTTATCATTAAGAACTTTAAACTCCTCTGATCCTAGAATATTATGATAAAAAGATCTTACCTTATTTCTGATTTCACTCTAGTCTTCAATCCAAACCCCTTCTACTAATTTAATTATACTAATTTTGGATGTTGATCTCTATACTATTGCCATCCTATGAAAAACTTTGTGTTTTTATCTCCTTTTAAGCATGCCTATCTTGATTTTAATCTCCAAAATTTCTCTTCCTTACTCAAAATATTATGATATTCACTAAGTAAATCCCTTTCCTTCGATCTTAGATTATTATGATCACATTTTTGGAATTTTTAAAGTTTATCTTTTAGTTCTTTCTTCTCAAAAATATTTCCAAAAGTGTTCTTGTTCTATTCTTTTAATCTAGATGTCATTGAATTAATTTGTTTTGGAAGTGTATACAACCACCGTTTCCTAAAGAATTCCAAGTTTGTGCTATCATATCAACAAATTGAGGATGGTCTTCCCACATCTGCTCATATTTAAAGTATGATACTTTTTGAATTCACTTACCACCATTTTAACTTTTATTGGCCATGATCCGAACCAATCCTTATCAAGGTATTAATTTTAGCATAAGTCCCTTCATCTAGCCAATGATCTAAGAGAATGCATATGTCTAATTTTTTTGCTATTAGGTTTTGGCCTCTCCTCTTGTTGGTCCATGTATAGTTGTCTTCTTCAAACTCAACCTCTCATAGATTATTATTTTGAATAAAAGCTGAGAAATCTCTCATACTTTGGGTTAGTTTCCTAATTCCCCTAAATTTTTCATCTAGCTTGGTTATGACATTAAAATATCCTATGATCATGAATTGGGTTTCTTGGTCTTTACTTCTCATAAAGGCTTCAATATCACTCCAAAATTCTAATTTGCCTTATTGAGTTGTAGGTCCATAGACATTGATAAGGATAAAACAAATATCTACAAAGAAGCATATGATTAAAAAGGCTATCCAATGCCTAGTTTTATGAATGGTTACACAGGAGGTTCTAATAGGATTCCAACAAGTTCGAATTTCCTCTGTCACTCCTTTAGAATCTATATGATCCCATTCACATATCACCTATACTAGTTTTATAGTTTTGGAAATTTCTTCTTTTGTCATTTTAATTTTCTAGATACAAAGAATATAAGGCTTGTTACTTAAACAAAGGTCCTTGATACACTTTTGTTTTGAGGGGGTATTAGCACCCCTTATATTCTATGATATAATAATCATATATCATTAGGGGATACTAGCCTCGCCTGTGAATTACCAATATCATTTTTTTGTTTGGTAAAGAGAAGTTCAACAAATTTAGTTTGTATTCCTTTCTCTATGATTGCTCTTGCTTCCCTGGATCGTGGTTGATAGTTTGAGGGTTTTTCTCTTTTTGCCTTGCCTGTATTAGGAGTAGGTCTTATTATTCTATTCCTCAATATTCTTTCACAACTTTCTTTTTCCTCAAATTTATCCTCTCTTAGATCTACTATGGAAGCTTTTGACTTGTCTTGCTCATTTTTTGGTATTTCCTTATTAATGGTAGATGTATTAACATCTAAAACTGTATTTTATTTACCATTTTTTCTCTTGAATGGTGCATGGTACTTCAAGAGAGTCTTCAAAATATAATTTAACGCATTCCTAAGGTTCATCGAGAATGTTCATCCCTACATCAAGATCATATTGAATAGATGGTTCCTTGTTAATATGTTGAACTTGTACTATGTCCTCTAAGCTTTGATCTACTTTTTCTTCATAGTATAAAACCTCAAAATAGTTGGTATTTCTTCCAGTATCCTTCCTTACTAGTCTCTATTATTTATTTGCTTTTATTTATCTATTTCTATTTTTGGAAGTTGAAAACCATCTTCATCCATATCCATTTGTAAGTTTCTCTTGTTGTTTTCTACATATAATTATGTTGGACTCTTCTTAGGGCATGATCTCTCAGTATACCCCATCTCATGACATTTTCTACATCTAAAAGATATATTTTCATAATATATAGTTTGGGTCCACATATTATCCCCATACTTAAGAATGGTTAATTTTGGTAAAGGTTTACTTATATCAATCATGACCAATATCCGAGCATAAATAGCCAAGAATCCATCTTTCATAGTTTATGAAATCTCAAGGAATTCTCCTAGAGTGTTGCCTATTTCCTTGAAGGTATCCATTTCCCAAAAATAAATGGGCAACCCATACATCCTAACTCAAATTGGTACTAGGGATAGATTTACATTTTTAGGTGAAAAACCTTCATACCAACGGGTAAGGAAGAGTCATGCTCTTCCCATAAACCAAGGACCCCCTTTTATGATTCTATCTCTTTATTCCTTAGAACAAAAAATGGTTAGGAAGAAACCTTTGGAAAGAAAGGATAGAATCACTATTGGAGACTTCCAAATCCTATCAATCCATTTTCTCAAGGTTGAATCTTCGACCAATACCTATTAAATTTACCAAAAACCACCATATCTTTAAGCATCAATGTTTGATCCTTTATGGTTTAATCACTAACCTCTACTACTAGAGATGATTCAAAGTATTTAGCTATAAATTGATCAATGAAAAGGAAACTAAAACTCAGATATATTGAAATTTATCAGAATATCCTATAGCAAATATAATATTTGATAATATATAATTTTTATTTGTAAGCAAACATTCTAATATAAAGAAGGGAAAAAGAAACTTAACTAAAAAATTCTATGCCCAAACAAAATATCTTGCGCACTGAAATCCTAGCCCTTCATTGCTTCTTCCATCATCCAAACCCTAGCTGACATATATTTGTATTTTTGTTTTTTTTGACTTGAAAAATCATTGCCCTTGTTCCAAATGACTAACTTCACAAGGTTGTATCTCCCTCAATGTTGCTTACATTCCTTCATATGACCACTTATTTTAAACTCTTTAAATTTCACACAAACTGGTCCTAGAATCAACTGAATCCTTTTATTTTATAATATTAATGTGTTTTTATATAAACTATTTATTACAATTCTTGTGGTTGCACTTATGCTTTAGGAAGAAAACTAGCAATCTAGATATAGTAAAGCGGACTATGATAACATGAAGTTTTGGAAATATTACTCTACTAAGATGCAATGCATAGACAATAGAGGTGGATTTTTGGTATTGCGAAGGATACTGCAAAAGAATATCAAGAAGAAGGATGCTAACTTTTGGAATATTTGTATTCATACATTCAATTAAAGAAGATCGAGAAAATCAAAATTAAGAATTCAGACATTTTATCAAAAAAGATGTAGGCATCTAGCTATAGCAACTCAATTAAGATGAGAATTGAACATGTTTGTAAACTCTCAAGCTCTAAAGAAGAGAGTTGTGATTTGTCAATGGTGGGGGACCCAAGTACAACCCCTTGTTATTCAATAAGAAAAAAATATAGTATGGTCATATAAGAATGCATGATATATATTATCATTATAATAAATTTCATATTATGATAATGATAATAATATCTTAATAATAATAATGTCTTGGCACAATGTCAAATATGATAATGGTACCTATATATTGGTAATATAATAGGTTTTCTTCATCTTTCCTTTTGTCCTGTACTTTTTTTTTTTTTATATTTTCTTTGTGTAATATTTTATTTTCATACATTGTTAAAGCATATTTTTTTTTTCCAATAATTCATATTGATTTTAGTGGCAAATATCAATTGTTTATATCAACTAGCATTAGCTCAATTGGTTAAATTCCTCAACATTCAAGTAGAAGACCAAGGTTCGAATCTTGCCAAGTGATACATGGATAATATCCAAACTTTGTTATAATACCACTATGTGGTGATGATGTAATACGGGTGGGGCCAGTTTCAATCCCATATAACCAAATAAAAAAATATCATTTTTTTATGTTTTGAAGGTCTACAACTCTAACAGAGTTGCACTATCAATCTCTATGACTAGTCCTGTAGGTGCTATTGGGGAGGTGTAGTTGCTTTGGGAAATCACTTAGTCTTATTATAGCAAGAATTTTGTACATCATTATTTTTAGGAAAAGGATAACTTATATAAAGAATAGTTATATATAAATTTTTTTCTATATCTATCTTAATTTTGATATAAAATTTATGGTTTTGACATGTTAGATTTCAAGTATAGATTTTATTGTTTTTCAAACTTTTACTAGAATTTTGATAAAATTTGCTAGATTTATTTTTACAAATCTTGAGATCATGATTTGTAGATAAGTGAGAAAAGACTTCATAAGTTCATCTTACACCTCAAAAACATTTTCTACTAGTGCTATAGAGATGGAATATATATTCTTCTATTATTTAGAAATTATGTATGTTATAGGGAAATATAATCTTATAACGATGAGCAAATAACATTTGGTAATTTTCATACTTGAAGAAATACTTACACTTGGTTAAAATAAATCCTAATGTAATGAAAAAACTAGAGGAATGCTTCGATATAGAAATCACCCCATAGTTTGGGAGTGCCTCCAAGGGGCTTATACATAGAAAGGAAATGTCCAATTTTTAGGAAGATGAACCTCCAAAGTAGTGCCATCAAGCATGTATATAATATAATTGTTTGATTCATTAGCCTCAAGAATAAAATATGGTAGTGATATTTGTGTGATAAATTATCGTTGTTGCAATAAGTGCTTTTATCATACTATCATTTATTTTTTAATATAACCCATTTGTAATATGAAGATATTTTTCACCTCTAGGACATGCCTTAAGTTGATGAATAGGATTTGGCTATCATGATATATCATCAGATATGACATATATTGGTGAATGCTTGGGATAAAGGGTATGACAAAGAAAACTGCTATGATGAGACTTAGAGCTTTTATTTCTCCCATGTGCAAGACTAGGAGACCTCATCAAGTGGAACATAAGTTGTCGAGTCATGAGAAGAGGGAATTTTGGCCTAGTATATAAGTAGTGGTTGACACAATAGATTTTGCTATTATCTCAATGAGAAAGAGGATAATTAGTAGAAGAGCAAAACCCAATAGGTATGTCTTGGATGTTGGAAGCTAGCAAGTAAATTGGAGCATGATAGTCTTTGCATTTAAATTTATTATAATATTCACAAGGATTACTAAGACTATCATTAGAATTATCTACTTCTTTGGGAAGAAGAAAAATTTACAACTCCAAAAAGACTTCATTGGCACACTATAATAAATTTAGGTATTTGGATACCTAGTTTACAATCAATTTCTATTTTAGACTCATGGTAATTTTTTTTCTTTCTAATTTTCAAGATTTTCTTGTAAGTATTATATATAGGATTAGAATAAAAATACAACATTTCATTTTATTTCTTAAGAGCCACTTATTGGATAGTCTTGGGAGGACTTTGACAAATTATATGAACACCATAACTTTGACCTTTGTCTACACTGGATGGATAACTTATTTTCAATAAACTAATTATGCATCGAATATATTCATCAAACTAAGAAATATCATTGTTCTTGATTGGGGATTGTTCAACCTTTTAACCATGTAGAAATGGATTTTTGTAAATATAAATTTTTTTGTTTATTGAATGTTGGGGATTGTAGCTTTTAACAATGTAGTTTACAATTAAAGAATCGTATTTAGAATTTTTTTAGTTCTAAATTGTAAAATTTTAATTCTAACCAAATATAGTGGAATATAATATGTTTTGAAAAAATTAAAAATTTTAAAACCATGTTCTAACTAAAATATAAAAACTTTATTGAAATGATAACTTTCAAAATTATGTCCAAATATCATAGCAAAAATAAAACGAGCTTTCTTTAAATCATGATAGCATTGAGTTTTATTCCATAAATTGAAGTGGGTTATCTCTTTATCTAGGCATGACATCTTAAGTTGATCCATTATCATAGGCAAAACTCCATTAAGAGCATAATTGACTTGTGGTTGCTATTATTATTTTTCTTATTTTATTCATGAAATAGATAGGATGGTTTTCTATTTGTCCATAACCATTAGTAAAATTTTATACTGTGCAAAAGTTTGACATTGATAACACCATATCTTGTAAATTCTCTATTGTTATTTTTAGGATTAGGCATTCGATTCATCTCTTCTTCAATTCTTCCAAAAGTTATAGCATGCTCCATGCAATCTAGTAGAGTGACAATGTTGTATTGTCATTTAAGTCCATTTATTTATCATTATCATCTCTTTGATATTTTAAGAACCTTAGTAGAGTTACATTGGTTGGATTTTACATTATCATCTCTTTGATATTTTAAGAGCCTTATTTGTAGGTTTTGTATCTTGTAACTTTATAACAATGCTTTTTGTTCATATTTAGGGAGATGGGCTAGAGTTTCATTGGACTTTAGTAATTATTCCATAGTTGTAGAGACTATTTGATCTTATTGAGTAACATTTATTTTTCTCATTAGTGGGATAATAATTTTTATTATGAAAATTTGATTAGTATATATCATGATAATTAGAGGTGGAGTTTAAAGTTTAACATTTTATTACTCATATTCAAGTTTCATTTCTAGGGGCCTTAGTTCACAATTGAAAAATTATATCTTACTAATTTTAAACTTATTTTAATAGTATCTTTGTAATATTTTGAAGAATATCAAAACCATTTCTATATTTGGAAGGGAGAGGAGGAAGGTTCACTTTATCCTTTCCATATCTCTCCTTGTCACTATCATATACTACTTGATTGGTTATATTATTTAGATCTTATTTTTTATTTTTTTTTTGTTCTTATGGTTATTGGGTGTAGCATATTTGGTTGATTTTTTAGCTTATCCAATAATGTTGATTACTTTAACATGATTGTGAAGGTCATGTTAATATATATATATATATATATATATATATATATATATATATATATATATATATATATATATTTTTTTTGAATTTACATGGTGGAATCGGTAGCCACCATGAACTCGGGCAGGCTGTCCGACTTTTTATGGCCGCCATAGTATTCTGCATTGTCCGCCCTAGAAGCCGCCACATAGATCTTCGCGCAGTCCTCCCCTATAACCACCATGCCACAATCATTTTAAACCTTTTATGTCGCTGAAAGCACAAGGAAAGGGACAAGCGTTCAGTCCGACGAAAGGTCATGTTAATATTATTGAGCATTTAAATATTTGATTTATTGAGGAATATGAAATATTATGGAGAATATGCTATCCTCATACATGTTTGGTTCATCTAGGATAGCTAAGTTGTAAATTCTAGGTATAGCATAGACCCAATCACAAGAAAAGTTTACATTGGTTTCATCAAAATATTTTGCCAAGACTTAGACAAGTTAGGAGTATACACCATGACATGTACATTTACATCATTGCACTTTCTAGCACTTGTGCATTTATTACATTACTTTAATAAAGTACTTAAGTCATAATAAACTCCTAATCTAAATATTTACCCATGATAGTACATTAGTAAGGTACCAAATAATGTAATATACTCCAACATACTTAGTTAGATCACACCAATTATAGATAACAAGAACATAACAATTTGCTAGTTCTAGTAGGGATATTCCAATCATCAAAGTAACTACCATACTAACTACTAGGCTATTATGGTTATATAACAAGCTTGGGATGCCAACCACCCACATAGAATCTTGTGTGTATTTATGCTTAGTAGGGATTATATCATAGTGGGTTAGTAAAATTCATAAGGAAGAGTGTTATTACCTCTAATGTACCATCCTAACCATGTATCTAGATGGTCACTTCCATGTACTATTGAAGTTCCACGATCGATCTTATCTCATGTATTGATAGGTATATATAAAGAGGTCAAGTATATCAAAACCTTTAATACATAAGGAGGCCTATGAGGTATACAGGTCATTTTGGGTATAGGCCAATGAGGTATATAGGTCATACTAGGTATATAAAGTGAAAGGGATAAAAGGAGATAAAACATCTTCTCTTTCTTCTTTTAAATATTTCTATAAATAATTTGAATATTAAATGTTGGATGTGTGCCAAAAGTACTAGATTTTTGCTACACCCCGTAGGCCTGTACACCCAGGAAAAAAAATTGGTTCCATTTTTTTTAGAAGATGACTTTTTAGCCAATAAAATACCATTACAAGCACATGGTTTTGAAAATCTCCTAATGGTTGGGATTTGTTAGACATGTGTTGACATGTTATTAGTTGGTTGCCTAAACATGGATAAAAAACCCTAAACATGGGTGGGAAAACCCTAAACATGGATGAAAAAACCTAAAATTGGATGAGAAAACCCCAAACATTGTACTCTCGCTTGAGTATTTATTTTATAGATGCAAATCTATAATAAGTATGTGTGTGAAGAATCATGTGAGAAGAACATCTCTTAGATATAATGTTGAATGTATTGTGAGTGAAGTTTTTCTTCCATTTTTTTGTCTATGCTCTATGGCATGTTGTCTGTAAATGTTTACTTGTAAATCAATCTTTTATTTCCTGTTACTTATTTATCAGTTGCACATTATTTTCTTCATTATATGAATTTATTTCATCCTTTATTTTTTGTTGATTTGTTTGGCTACACATTCCACTATGCCAACAACTAGTATCAAAGTAGCTTGAGGAAACTTATTTTTCTAGTTGTGCACAAAGCTTGTAAATACTTTTTTTGTGTGTTATTTTTTATGGATTTGCAAATAAATCCATTTCCATAGCACACAATGCAGTGGGAGCTTTGTGAAGATTTACAACAATAAATATGGAAGGTAAATTTGGTATAGAGAAGTTCAGTGGATAAAACTTTGATCTCTTGAAGTTGAAGATGGAGTTTTTGCTTGTGGAAAGAGATCTAAATATGGTTATCACTACAATAGCGATGCCTACAAGAATGACACAAGTTAAATGGGGCAAATAAAATGAGAAAGCCATTGTCTTGATTGGGTTGAACTTGGATGATTCTAATTTGATGAATGTCTAAGGTGCTAAGACTGTTAAGGGGTTGTGGGATAACTTGGAAAATTTGTAGTTCAAATCTTTGGTGAACTTGATATTCTTGAGGAAGAACTTGTATTATTTAAAGATGAAGAATGGAGATAGTGTAGCCGACCACCTAAATATTTTTAATACACTGATGAACCAATTAAAATCTATTGGTAATGAGGTTAAATATACTAAAAAATGCATCTGCTTGTTGTGTACTTTGCCAGACTCTTGGGATAATCTCATTGTTGCAATTAGTGGGAGTTGTAAGCTAGAAAATCTCAAGAAAGATGAGATTATATGCACAATTGATAAAAGAGGAAAC
Organism: Wollemia nobilis; assembly: GCA_028583015.1. NCBI lineage: Eukaryota > Viridiplantae > Streptophyta > Pinopsida > Araucariales > Araucariaceae > Wollemia > Wollemia nobilis. Next base: position 10,615,585 of record JAQPPZ010016436.1, on the reverse strand, counting down.
AAGAAAAAGGAACATGGAGAATTCTGAACACACAGAAGCTTTGATAATTAGAGTATGTGCTAAGGATACAGATGGTGATAAATTTTTTGGTGTAAGAAGATCTAAATCAAGAAAATATACCAATAGAGGAAGGAAGTCAACATGTTGGAGGTTCAAGTAAAAATTTCATAAGAAAAATGACTATAAAGTAGATTTGTCTAAAAATAAATCTAATTTCACTGTAGGAACATTTACCAGTGATGAGAATCTTTTGCATATTGCTAATACATGTCTTGCTATTTACACATAGTTTAATGTGTGGTTGATAGATTCTATATAATCCTTCCATATAACTCCCTAAAAGGAGTGGTTTGTAGAATATAAAAAACAAAAGTGCGGTATATTTTTCTTGGGTGATAGTTTCAACCATGAAATTGTTGGTAAAGGTAGGGTTAAAATCAAACTTAGAGATAAGAGTGTTAAGTGTATCTTAGACATTATACACGTTCCATGATTAATAAGAAGTTTGTTATTAGCGAGCTAGCTAGTTGAAGCAATAATGGAGATTACATTCAATAAATATGGTTGTGGTTTAAGCATGGAGTCATTACTCAGGCAAGTGGAGTAAGACTTGGAATATTGTATAAGTTGGATGCGACATATTTGAATGTTGCATGTGCACATGCAATCATTGTGGGAACAAGTAAATCCTCAAATTCAAAGATGTCAAGTATGATGTTGTGGCATAGTAGGTTAGGACATCTTGATAAAAGGATACTGGAAGAGATGTGTTCAAATTAGATAGACTATGGATTAGAGAAAGAGAAGTTCAATTTTATGGGCTTCTATGAAGCATGTATTTTAAGAAAGCAAAAAAGAGTCACTATTGCCTCTAGTGACTATAGAACCAAGAAAATATTAGAATTGGTACATTTTGATATTTATGGGCCTTTTGAAGTTGCTCCATTATGTGGCTCCAGGTATTTTAATACTTTCATTAATGATTTCTCTAGTAAATCATGGGTTTACTTTCTTAAACAAAAGTTAGGGGCTCTTATTTACCTTCAAAGAGTTTGTTGATGTAGTTGAAAGATAAATTAAGAAGAAAGTGAAGGCTTTGAAGAGTGATAATGGTGGAGAATATTACTCCTAGGAATTAACTTCTTTTTGCATGGGATTGCAAGGAAGATAATGAATCCATATATGCCATAACAAAATAGAGTTGCAAAAAGGCTTAACAGGACGTTGTTGGAGAAGGCAAGAAGCATGAGAGAGGATACATGTTTAAATTATTTTTTTGGAAAGAGGTTGTTAATATAGCTAAATATATGAACAATATGTCATCTAGTTCTATTCTTAGTGGGATAACACTAGAGGAAGCTTGGAGTGGAGTCAAACCCTTGGTTGCTCATTTAAGAGTGTTTGGGTGTGAAGTATTTGTTCTTGTGCCCAAGGAAAATAGGAAAAATCTAGATAATAAATCTATTAAAGGAGTACTCATTGGATATGGTGATGGAATCAAAGGTTACAAAGTATGGATACCTTCACAATATCACCATGTGTTCAGCCATGATGCAATATTCAAAGAAGACATCCACAACAAATAAGAGTCCATGGAAACAATCCCAAACAACCAAGAACAATTTAGAGTAGCTATTGGTTTGAGAAATTAGCAAGCTAAAAATCAGCCATAAATTATTCCACCATTAAGTGTAGATCCCATTTCTACTCCTTTGTTAGAGTTACCACATGATACTGATGAATTTTCATGCAATTGACAACATTAGCATAATAATGAGACTATTGTGGAAGAGTCTAATCAGCCTCAAGTTGTTGAAGAGAAGCCTACACATGAGGAGCAACTCCAAAATTTTGACATTATTCAAGAAGAGTAAAATTTGAGAAGTCAACGACAAAGGAGTAAACCAATCAGATTTGTTTATGATGAATAGAATAATTTTGCATTATCTTCCATGAGTGATGATACTATATGTGTTAAATATGCTCTTACTAGTGATGAAGTAATTCATTGGAAGAAATATATGAAGAGGAAATAAGACCACTGGAGAAAAATAAGACTTGGGACTTGCAAGTGTTGCCTAAAGGTATAAAGGCAACTGACTGTAAATGGGTGTTTAAAAGGAAATACAAGGTTGATGGATCAATTAATAGATATCAAGCTAGGTTAATAGCAAAAGGATACTCTCAGGATAAAGGACTTGACTTTGAAGAAACATTTTCTCTCGTGGTAAATATTTCTTCTATGAGATTGCTCTTTGCATTGGTTGCTACAAATGATTGGGAAATTGAGCATCTTAATGAAGATCTCAGTGAAGATATTTACATGGAGCAATCAATTGGGTTTTAAATAAGTGGGATAAATGTTGTATGCAAGCTAAGAAAGTCACTATATGGGTTGAAGCAATCCCCAAGGCAGTGGTATAAAAGGTTTGATATCTTTGTGATTGGACATAGTTTTATGAGAAGTGGTGCTGAAAATTGTATCTATCTCAAGCACAGAGGAAATCACTTTCTAATTCTAGTGTTATATGTAGATTTCATTCTTATTTTTAGAAAATTGATGGATCTTATGAAGAAGACATAGTCTAAGTTTTCAGAATAATTTGACATGAAATACCTTGATCCATTACACTATTTCTTGGGTATTAAATTGAATAGAAACCACGGTAAGAAGAATATGTGGATTAGCCAGAAGAGATACATTGTAGACTTGCTTACTCTTTTCAGAATGGACCAATGTATTCCTATATCTTCCTTTATGCAATGAAGAGATGATTTAATCTTGTTGAATATTGTTGCTTTAAGTGTGGGACTTTGAGATCTTGTGTTTTTTAAGTTAAGCATTTGAATGTTGTACAAATGAATATTATGTTTTAATGTTAACTTGGAGTTGCACTCTCGAGTAACCTTTAGAGATGGTTATTAATGTGTTCCATTAATTATTTGAAATACATGCTTATGTTAGAGATATTAGCTATCTTGTAATGCATATATGTTGATGGAAAGCTTTTAAGATTCAAGTTTTGTTAAGAGCATAATTTGGTTTATGGTTAAGAGAGATATTCTTTTTATAATGCTTTACCTTTGAGATGAATATTGCAATGTGCTTAATTCTTTGGTTTAGCTTTATGGTGATTAGTGGTTGTTATCTATCCTTGGGGTGGGTAGAATTTCCTCTTGTAAACCATGAAATCCAATCTTAGAAGGAGTTGCATGAATGCAATAGCTAGGTAGTCAAGAATCCTAGAAGGAGTTGCGAGAATGCAATAGCTAGGATCTCATGAACCTGGAAGGAGTTGTGTATATACAATAGCTAGGTTACTTGTGAGTAGTCGCACCTTGATCAAGTAGGATCGAGTGTATGGGAAAACCTATTCACAAGACAACAGTGGTGACTCTTTGATCATGTAGGATTCGAAGATCATGTTAGTTATTGTTAAAGTGACAATAACCTTAGTTAGCCCATGGAGGCATGGTAACTAAGCACCAAGGCTCTATGTCGAATAACCTATCTAGGAGGAGCTAGAGTTAGGTTAGGGAATTTGCATCCCCCTTTAAGTGTTATGGGCCTTAAAGGGTAATCCCTATGCCATGGTCACATGGTCCTATATTGAGAAGGGTATAGGAAAGGTGGGGGGACCACTTAAGGCATCCTTCTAAATGTATAGGTTTAGTAAGGTGAACCCCAAAAGTTATGGGAGTTGGCCTCTCTTATCCATTGAGTGTCATTTGTAGTGACTTGGAACTCAAATGTGGTGAAGCCTTGTATGTTGAATTAATTATTATAAGGGTGTCTCCCTTGAGAGCCTGTGTTTTGTAAGTGCTCTTCAAAAAATTTGGGTTGGTAGTTTTTGGGTTGTTACAGTTGGTATCAGAGCTCTAGGTCATAGGACTAGAAGCTTCCATGGAGTGTGCTTAGGTGGAGCCTTGACTTGATGTGTGACTTTGGGTTATATACCTTATAAGAAGGTAAGGGTGACCCTAGAATGATAATTGAGATTGTTAGTTCATGAGTAGAATGAAGCTAACAAATGTAAGTACAATTAGGGAAATAATTGTAGCTTACCTAATTCCTTGTGTGAATAGGAAATGATACATGTTCAAAAGGGAAGTTCATCGAAGAAAACCAAAATAGTTGCACCATAGGGTAATACTATACAAAGGGTAGGATAAACTTTAGACCCTAGTAAGAAGACTAGGAAGTCAACAACTCCAGGTAAGGGGCCTAAGATGGCAAGGAACTCAAAAAGGAATATTGGAGGAACATCAAAATATGGTAGAGGGATAGAAGATCTTTCCTCCCTAGTAAAACTACTCCAAGAGTGATTGGAACAACAAGAAAATTTAACTTTGGTCAATAGAGAGGCTAGTACTAGAAATAGAGAGGATCAACAAGAAGAAAATCTTGTCCAAAGAAGCCAAGAGGGTAGAGCCCAAATTGAGGTTGAGTTAGCAAGAGACCTTAAGGGTGTTAAGGTAATGAAATTCAATGGTAGAATAGGAGGAGATGTAGTCGAGGCATGGATGAAAGAGTTAGAAACCTTCTTCTCTTTGAAAAATTACTCATCTGAGACTAAGACTATGTGGGCTACTATACATCTCCTAGAAGTGGCCCTAGAGTGGTGGGACACGTACAACTTTAACAAAAAAATTGAAGCCATGGATCTAAAATGGGAGGAGTTCATTGAGGCTTTTAAGAAAATGTTTCTCACATACCACTTTTATATTGAGAAATTTGAAGAGTTCTCTACCCTTCAACAAGGGTCACTATCTTTAGAAGTATATTATCAAAAATATGTGAGACTTTTGAAATATGTTCTAGAATATGAGAACAATGAATGTCTTAAGGTGCATAAGTTTATCCTAGGGTTGGATCCTAAGATAAGGATAGTGATTAATCTACTCAAACCAAAAACTTTGCAAGAGGTATACGACTTAGCTAGGTAGGAAGAAACCAACCTTCAAACAAAAAGGACCTTCTTTAATTATTCAGGGATGATAATAAATGAAAGGCAAGATTTGAGGAAAAGAAAGAGTGCAGGATTCATGAAATGGGATAAGGATCAGAATAAAAGAAATAAAAACAATCCCAAGTTCATTAATAGGAACAATGGAAACTTAGGGCAAAACAAGAAGAAATTCCATAAGAAAGATGGATCCAATCCCAATCTCCCAAAACAGCTTGAATCGACACAAAAAGAGGAGATAAGGGAAAGGATGCAAGAGAAATCTTAGGCACCTAAGGTAGGATGTTACATTTGTGGGGGTCCTCACTATGCCCAAAAATACCCTCAAAGAGCAAAGTCTAGTCACAAAGTAGAGGAGCCATCACACCGAATCTATGTTGCCACTAGAAATCAGACCTTAGATGGCCAAGCAACACCGATGTTGCTAAATGGTAAGTTGTTTTCTAGAGATGTAAAAATTGATAGATAGTGGAGCCACAAATAGTTTTATTTCCACTAGTATTATTAGGGATATGCCAGAAAGACCTAGAATTTTGGCATAGGGATGGAAAGTCGAGTATGGTTCTGGGAAAACCTACTTAGTGGATCAATGTTTACCTACAACAGAGATAACTCTACTTGAAGGATCTACTATATGGCACTTGTATGTGGCACCTCTTCATGCTTTTGACATTATCCTAGGGATGGATTGGTTGAAGGCACATGGAGCCTTAATCAATTTTCAAGATAGGTGGATGGATTATATCGACAAGGATAAGAGGAGAGTAAGAGTTCAAAGTGGGTGAGGTTCTTTCCAACCCCACTTGCTTTTAGCTATGCAATTAAAGAAAGCTATCAAAAGAGGTAGCTTGCTTTATGTAGTGAAGATCAATGGTAGGACTAGAGAAAAAGGAGATGAGGAATTTTTTAAGAAGCATTCAATTCTTCATGATTTTTGGGATGTATTTCTTGAAGACCTTTCAGGTCTACCCCTCGAAGGGAATTTGATTTCACTATTGAGTTAATACTAGGAGCTAAACCCATTTCAAGGACACCTTACAGAATGACCCCTATTGAGTTGTAGGAACTAAAGGTTTAGCTTCAGGACTTGTTGAAAAAGGGTCTGATCAGACCAAGTGTGTCACCTTGGGGTGCTCCAATGTTATTTGTGAAAAAGAAGGATGGTTCCCTAAGACTATGTATAGATTATAGAATGTTGAATAAGGTAACCATTAAGAACAAGTATCCTCTACCACGGATAGATGATCTCTTTGATCAGCTAAAGGGTGCTACCATATTTTCAAAAATAGATATGAGGTCAAGTTATCATCAACTAAGAATTAAAGAAGAAGATACCCATAATATGACCTTTAAAACTTGATATGGACACTATGAGTTCATGGTGTTACCATTTGGGTTAACAAATGCATCGACTACCTTCATGAATCTAATGAATAGTGTGTTCAAGAGGTATCTAGACTAGTTCATCTTGGTATTCTTAGATGATATACTAATCTATTCTCAAACTAGGGAAGAGCATGATCAACATCTCATATTAGTATTGGAAGTGCTAAGGAAGAATCAACTTTTTGGGAAACTATCCAAGTGTGAGTTCTATACTCTACAAGTACAGTATTTGGGGCACATTATCTCAGTAGAAGGTATTGTTATGGATCCACAGAAGATTGAGGCTATACTAAATTGGCCTATACCTACAAATGTGATAGAATTCAGGATTTTCATGGGACTCGTAGGCTATTATAGGCATTTTGTGAGAAATTACTCAAAAATTGCCTATCCAATCACCAACCTTCAAAAAAAGGGAAAAGAATTCAAGTGGATGGATAAGTGTGAGGCCGCATTTGAGACTCTAAAAAATAAGTTGACAACGACACCAATTCTAAATATTTTGGACCCTCTTGGGAAGTTCACTGTGTGTACAGATGCTTCTCTAGAAGGTTTGGGTGGAGTTTTGTCTCAGGAAGAAGCTATAGTGGCATACGAGTCTAGAAAACTCAAGAAGCATGAGGTAAACTATGCCACTCATGATCTAGAATTGGTAGTAGTTGTGCATGCCCTAAAGGTTTGGAGGCACTACTTGTTGGGCCAACCTTTTGAGCTAAGGATAGACCATCAAAGTTTGAGGTATATTTTTACCCAACCTTTGTTGAATGCGAGACAAAGAAGATGGGTAGAGTTCTTAGCATAATATGATTTTGGTATTTTATTATATCAAAGGGAAAGAAAATAAGGTGGTAGATGCCTTGAGTAGGAGAAGGCACATAACCACCTTAACCCGAAGCCATGTAGATTTGATGGATAGGGTCAAGAAAATGCAACTACAAGACCCATATTGCTTGGAACTTTGAAAGAAAGTAGAAGGAACTTCGAAAGAAAGCAAGGGTTTCAACATAAAATATGGGATTTTATGCTTTAAATATTGGGTAGTCATACCCAAAGTTGATGACCTAAGGAGAATGATCTTGTAGGAGGTACATAATTCTCCCTATTTCGCTCATCTAGGAGGGTCAAAAATGAGGGAAAATATGAAAAAGACCTTCTACTAGGCTGGGATGAAGCAAGATATCACCGAATTCTTATCAAGATGTTTGGAATGCCAGAAAGTGAAGGTAGAACATCATCACCTAGCTGGAAAATTGTACCCACATGAGATACCTATGCAAAAATGGTAGGTAATCTCTATGGACTTTATTGTGGGATTACCTAAGAATAGGTTCCAACATGATGTCATCCTGGTAGTGGTTGATAAGTTGACAAAGGTTGCACACTTCATACCAAGGAACATCAAGGATGATGCACCGATGGTGGCACATAAGTTTACCAAAGAAGTTTTTAGATTACATGGGTTTCCAGAGGTAATCATATCTGATAGGGATTCTAGATTCATGTTAGAATTTTGGCAAGCTCTACATCATGTAGTGGGCACTAAGCTAAACATTAGTTCTGCATATCATCCCAAAATAGATGGTCAGACCGAGAGGGTAAACTAGGTTTTGGAAGACATGCTACGCATGTACTGCATGGACCAAAAGTCAAAATGGGAAGACTTCTTGCATCTCGTGGAGTTTGCTTATAATAATGGATACCATGCATCATTGGGGATGGCCCCTTTGAAGCCTTGTATGGCAGGAGATGCAGAACTCCTCTATCATGGGATAACCCAGAGGATCAGGTGACGATTAGACCTGATACTATCCAAGAGATGGAGGAACAACTCAGAGCAATCTAACTTAGGCTCAAGGAAGTGATCGATCACCAAAAGAGCTATGCGGATCTAAAAATATCGCCAATGGAATTCTCTGTAGGAGACAAAGTCTTCTTAAGGGTTAGACCCATGAAAAGTGCCATCAAGTCAACAAAGTTGGATCCTCACTATGTTGGGCCCTTTGAGATCATTGGGAAGGTTAGCCCAGTAGCTTATAGGCTTGCTTTGCCACCCAACCTATCAAAAATCCATGACACTTTCCACATATCCCTGCTTAGGAAATATGTTGTTGATCCTACTCATGTGTGGAATGTTTCTAAATTGTAGATGATAGATTCTATAGCCATTGAGGTGCGACCAATTAATATTCTAGTGTTTCATTACAAAGTGCTAAGGAAATTAACCCTAGATCAATGTAAGGTCCAATTGGACCAATATTCAGAGAATTGTGCTACATGGGAAAATGTTGATGAGATGAGACAACAATTTCCATTTTTATTTGAATAAATTTATGTATGCTACTTTTTGCAGGAAACATAGAGGATTGTGTTTAGTCCAAGGGGGAAGTATGTAACACCCCTCCTTGGTAGAAATTTTGTGGATAATGAACTATGTATTGATGTGTTTATGTAATGGCATAGTTTCTTTCAAGATGATTTAATAATAGAATGATTATTTTCTTTAAGCATGGAACATGGTACTACTGATGTATTTGTGGATGCAGGATCAGGTACCTTCTCCTTGGTGGGGCTATGGGTAAACCACCTACCATGAAGGATACCTAGGAAAATGATGATGATGGCTTGCTCATCAATAACTTAGGGTAACAAGAAAAATTACTCTTCATATAGATGCATTGCATTTTGTTTGTTCTCATGATTCACACCATTGGGCCAAGAAGTTGCTTGCAATGAGCCTCCTTAAAATGGGTTGATGATAGCATTAGTCTATCTTAAAGGAGATCATCCATTTGAGGATAAAACAATGGTGGGAAGCATTGATGAGTGCATTCCTATGTTTGTCCATGTTTTACTTAAGCTCTATTAAGCTTTGTTTGGTATTCCTATAGTTTGGTTTAATTAATTTGCTTGATTGATGGATTTAATACTTTAGGTAAGAAAAAGTATTATATAGCCTACTAATATTAAGGCTTTAAGGAGAAATTAATCCTTTAAATTAAATCAAGAGGCAAATGGTTTTATAAGCATGTTGGTGGCTCATTAAGGAGTGTGCCACCCTAAGGGTGATAAGGGTGGCAAATATCTTTTATGTAATGCCTTCTTGGATGTTACAATGGGTGACCCTCCATGCATGTTGGGGAGGCTTCACCCTTATTTCTAAGTTGGTGGGGAACCAAAGGTTTGGGTTAACAAGAGAAGAGGAAGCTTGGAGGTGATGAGAGAGGAGGCATTCCAGAGCAGAGAGGCATTCGTTAACCAGCTGCTTCTCTAGTTTTTATGTTTAGAGGAAGCCTTTCTTGGTTTATTCTCCTTGGCTTGTTGTTTCTGCCCCTTTTTTTTATCTGGGTCTACATGTTATGTTGGCTTGATGTTGTGAAACCCCCTATTGATCTCATTATTGTGGCATTGGTGGTGTGGATCTACATTGCTCCCTTGGCTGTGCTTGGCCTAGTTTAACTTACCTTTCTCTTTGCAAGTTGTGGCATTGTGGGTCATCCTTCCCGTATGTTGGCAGTGTTCCCTATGTGCATTGTCTTTTCTTAGGCTTCATATTTTGTTGTGCACCTCTAGTTTGTTTGGTTGTTTGGTTGACTTGCATCAACCCAACATCAGTAAATCTTCCCTAACCCTACATGTTGGTTGAGCTACGTCTACTTTGTTTTTGTGTGCATCATTTTTAGGGTTGTGTGAGCCATAGCCTGGGTGTTCCTACACATTCCTTTGCTTGGCTCTAGTTTTTAAGAGCTCATCTATTTTTAGTGTTGGTAGTTTAAGCTTGGCTGAGGTTTATTCAAAGTCTTGTTCTTCCTTGTGCTCGTTCGTTAAGCTTGTTAATGTGCTTTATAATGTTTTATTAATGTACTTTGGATTAATATTATTAATGCTTGGATTATTATTGTGGTAATAATGCATTAGGGTTGGAGTAATATTATTAATACTTTGACTATTATTGTTGTAATAAAGCATTAGGTTTGGATTAATATTAATAATGCTTTGTCTTATTATTGTGGTAATTAAGGCATTAGGCTTGGATTAATATTAATAGTGCTTTGATTTTTATGTTTGATTGAAGCAATTGATTTGAATTAATATTAAAGATGCTTTGAGGTTTTATTAAAGCACTTTGATTCGAGTGAATGTTAAAAGTATACATGTTTACTAGGCTTTTAATTGGGTGCTTGTGCTTTAAATAATTGTAGTAGTGTGCTGCAGTTATTTGATTTAATATTTTTAATGATTCTTGAGATCTATGTGGATTAAGGGATCACTGTAAAAGAGAAGTTGTTAGCTTTTGATGCTATATATTTAATGAAATAACTACTACCACAAGGTATAAAAATATCAAGCAATATTAAATATATGGAAATGGCAATATACTAAGCATGATAATATGATGAGAAACTTCTGAAAATACTCATAAATCAGCCATTAATGAAAGCTCACGAAAATAGTACATTGCTATAAAATGGATATCTCATGCACTCCATATTGCTTATATGCTCTACATTGTGTCTACTACTATTCTACCTTGTGCACTCCAAAATCCTCTCTATTTACTATCACCTAAGAAGGCCTATATATAATGAGACATGACTCTTGGAATTCCATATTCCTATGACTCTTCATCTTCCTATTCTTAAGGACTCATATACATGTGGACAACATGCACATTTACGTCATTGCACATTCTAATAATACTTATAAATTTATTCCATTGCATAAAATAAATATTTACAACACTCCCCTAATCTAAACATGTACTGATGATGGTACATTAGCATGTACCAAATAATGTAATATATTCCAACACTCCCCTGTATTACATTATTTGGGTATTGAAGACTTTAGTCTTCAATATGGGTCTTCATATTTCAAATGTTCTTCTGCTTGATTAGGTTCTTCTTCTTCTTTTTTTATATGACCAAGTAGTCCATAGTTTTTTTTTCCTCTCATATTTCTTGTTTTGAATCTTCTATTTCCTCATCGACTTTTATGATATATATATTTTCTATTTTCTGCAATTTGTTCCTTAGAAAATGCATTAGTGTTGTTTTGAAATACAATAATATCTTGTGAAATCTTAATTGAATCTAGAGCATATATATATTTGTGGATTGATCTTGTAGCTTCTATCTCATTTTGATTTATGATGAGACACTTATTGAATCCATTTATGTATCTAAAATCAACCATCCTTTTGCTTTCTACCAACTTGGCAACTGAAATAAGATTTGATGTTAATATAGGAACATACATTACATCATGTAACAACAAATTTAGAAATGATGTACTAGGTGTTACACACCCATATCCATGTATGAGATAGGTGTTTCCATATACAAGTTTTAACCTAAAATTGTTATTGACTTCAAGGAAATCAAACTATTGTAAATTTCCAGTCATGTGATGACTTGCACCATAATCAATATACCAAATGTCCTTTTCATTTTGACCTGTAGAATTGTTTGTGCTAGATATTATTTTAAATATTTGATATGGAATATTGGATAGAGTTTGATCTTGAATGCTTTCATACTGTATCTTGTGATGATATGTTCCTCTTGCTAGCTTATCCATTGTCTTAAGAAATTGTAGTAATCCTTATGTCTTTTTTTTTTAATTTTAGATTCTAACCTTCAATTCTTGTACTATATGGTCAATCAATGACTAAATTTCTAAGTAGAATTTATTTTAGCTCTTTAATATTGAGAAAAAATTTGATGAAATATTTTATCTTTCAAAACCTTTTGAACTTATCTACCTTATGACTCCCTAGTTTTAAGTATGAGATCAAATACTATATTTTAATTCTTCAACTTTTGTAGTATGCTTTGTAATTTATTATTTGTAATCTTTCAAATCTCTAGGTAGTATTCCTTTTGGCTCCCTAGTATTTGATAATATATTTTCAATTCAAGTTTTGTAGAATATCTTGTCTTTCCCAAATGTTTTGAATATGGCTTTGATAGTAGACTTAGCTTTCTAAGTAGTCCTTTGATTTGAATCCATTTTATCTCACTATTGTTCAACTAATATTTTCCACCTTATATCTCCCTATTTGTGAATAGAAAGCTAAAGATAATTTTTGATGCACCTTCAAGTTTTAATAAGGTTCTTTATTTTTAAGACTCTATAGTTGGATTCCTTACGTCCCTTCAATTTGTATAAGAGACTAATTTCAATGTAGTTTCCAGATTTTAAGAAATTCTATGTTTTGCTTCATTCATTTTTCAATGATATAGTTTCTAAAATTCAATATACTTAATTTGGTGTTGAATCCTTACAACTCCCTAATTGGAAATTTAGAAAACTAATGTATTTGCAATTCCAATTTCAATTTCAATGTGGAAATCCTTATATCTCCAAGTTTACTAATTTGCAAATATTTTGATTTAATATGAATTTAATATAATAATTAGGTCCAAGGTGTAGACCAATTGGTTCATCCAAACCCCATAAGGGGGCGGAGGTCCAAGGTTCAAATCTCGGGCCTCGTCGAATTGAACGCTTGTCCCTTTCCTGGTGCTTTCAACGGAGTTAAAGGTTTAAAATAATTGTGGCATGGTGGTTATAGGGGCGGACTGTGCGAAGATCTGTGTGGTGGCTTCTGGGGCGGACAACGTAGAATAATGTGGCGGCCATAAAAGGTGGACAACCTGCCCCGATTCGTGGCAACTACCGATTCCACCATGTAAATACAAAAAAAAAAACAAAAAAATATATAATAATTTCAATGCTTCTCTCCTCAAATATATTCTAAGGCATTCAATACTTTATCCAAGATTATAATTAATCACCTTATTTCTCCTAATACTTAAATAATCTTAAATGTAAAAACTTAATTAATTTAAACCTTAAAATATGCCTTATTTCTCCTTTATACTTTGCAAAGATTATCAACTAAATAATCCTTACCTTCTATTGTATGCAATGCACCAAACATGTCTTGCATTAACCTTGCAACCTGTGCTCAATAGAGGATTTCTATCTTGCTGTAATCAATACATCTCCATGCTCATTTAATGTGATATCTTGAGGTTTGAATCTCCTCTACGCTTTTCAATTTCTCCAAGGTGCTCAACTCTGATTCCACGTGCTCCCTTCATTGTTCTCAATATATTTTCAATCCATATGCTAAATAGGTGCCTTTTGAACGTTGCTTCTCCCTTAAATCATAATCGATATGTAGTGTATCAAGTGCCATGTGGCACTAAGGGTATTTTCACTCCTTTTTAACATCTCCTATGGTGCTCTACTGAAATATTCTTACTTAATGCTTACATAAAGTTACACTAAAGGTCTTTGCACTTCCTTTTAACGTCTCCTGTAGTGCTCTAACCAACTATTCTTGCTTAATGCTTGCCAAGAGTGTAATACTTTGTGAGTATGAATGTATTATGACTTCTTTTATGTAGCTCTCCTCAATGGAATATGTAACGCCCTTTAATGGAATATGAAACTCTATCCATGTGGTGGATGACTTCTTAACACTTGGCCCTCCTTGTTATGCACCTTATGTGCCCTAATTTTTGTTAGAGTTAGAGTATATTACATAATTTGGGTCATGTAAATGTACCACCTTTGGTACATAGTTAGAGTAGAGATTACTTTAGGGGGAAGTTAGCTACTTACTTCAAGCAATGTAATAAATGCACAAGTGTCAATGTGCAAGTTGTAATATGCAAGGTGTCCCCTTGTACAACTAGGTAGAGTGTTGGCCAATGAATCTATCTTCCTATATAAAGGGTCTCATAGTGATAGTTCATATCAAGTTCATATCAAGCATATCAAGTGCATTATATCAAAGAATCGTAGATAGTGGTAGAACTCCTCTATGGAGTATAATGTAGTTATTTAGTTTATATTAATAGAGTGACCATCACCTCCATACTGCATTTGTATATTTGCCACTTTCTATTTATAGTATATTTTAGTCATATTGCAAAATTAATTTTTTTCATATTTTTTACATTTTATTAGGACCTGTGATAGATATTTCCCACTGCATATATCCTCAAAAGTTAGCAGTGGTATTAGAGCCATGATGAATCAATATAGGAATAGAAGCACCTACATCCATAATAGTTCCTCTTTGTGCTTTTGTAAATCGGACTGGCCATTGTGCACTACCACTTACAAAATTCATCATAAGAGAAGTCCAATAGGTCAAGAGGAATAAGGAAAGTAACAAGTGAGGACTAAAATAAATTTTAGTTACAGAAATTTTGAGATTACATTTGGCTAGAGTCTTTCCACAGAGTTGAAAAAAACCCGTGAAGACTAGGACTCAAAATTCATTCCACTAGATTGACAAATCAACTAGTGAAGATTATTATATCTAGAATTATAAATTATTTTGTTCTAGTTTCTAATAACTTGTTGGGGGGGAAAGGAGATTCAAAAAAAGGTTGGAAATCTTCCTACAAGAGAGTTATGAAGAATATCTTCTTAGAATCATTCCAAAACTTGTAGTAACAAGGAGGACTAAATATTTCAAAGACCTCAAAAAAAGGTCCCATTACAATAGCTGATGAGCAAAGTGCAACCAAAGTATTGTCATTGTTGTCAACACAGTCAGGTTGATCAGTTGATGCAATGGATAGGAGTTGATTGATGAGCAAGGTGATGGATAGGAGTTGATTGATGAGCAAGGTGATGGATAGGAGTTGATTGATGAGCAAGGTGCAGCCAAAGTATTGTCATTGTTGTCAACACAGACAGAGGATCGGTTGATGCAATGGACAGGAGCACAGAAGTCATTAGATAGATCGGTTGATGAAGTGAAAAAGAGTTTAGAGATCATACAGAGAGTTCAGAGATCATACAGAGCATGTACAATGATTCT
Organism: Wollemia nobilis; assembly: GCA_028583015.1. NCBI lineage: Eukaryota > Viridiplantae > Streptophyta > Pinopsida > Araucariales > Araucariaceae > Wollemia > Wollemia nobilis. The sequence goes on along the minus strand of JAQPPZ010016436.1, from coordinate 10,600,387 downwards.
CCAAGAAGACAAAAGTGGCCCATATGCAAAAGCTCAAAGAAAAAGACAAGAAAAGTGTCACGATATCACGACATGTTGAGCAAGCATGAGAAATTGTCGCGATATCATGACATGTTGGAAAAGAGAGAGAGCGTAAGAGAAACTGTCACGATTTCGTGACATATCGGAGGAGAGAGAAAATACTGGCAAAACTGTCGCGATTTCGTGACATGTTGAAAGCAAAGAAGCCAAGTGGAAAAACTATCACGATTTAACGACATGTTGGCAGAGAAGAAGCCTAGTGGAAAAACTATCGCGATTTCGCGACATGTTGGCAGAGAAAAAGCAAAGTGGAAAAATTGTCACAATTTCATGACATATTCGAAGAAGAAGCGCATGCAGGGAAAACTATCGTGATTTCACGACATGATTGGAGATAAGGCGTAGGCAAAATAAACTGTTGCAATTTTGCGACATGTTTGGAGAGAAGGCGTAGGCAAAGGAAACTGTCATGATTTCACGACATGTTTGGAAAGAAGGCGTAAGCAAAGAAAACTATCATGATTTCATGACATGTTCGGGGAGAAGGAGCTCACAAAGAAAAGTGTCACGATTTTGTAACAATTTGCAAGAAGGATGGTACGAAAAAAAAAGTGTCGCAATTTTGTGACACGTTCGAGAGAAAGAGCTCGCAAGGAAAAGTGTCGCGATTTCACAAAAATTTGCAAGAGGAAGCGCTAAGGAGAAAAAGTGTTGCGATTTCATGACATACTGTAGGAGAGAGAAGGCAAGATAAAAAGTGTCATGATTTTGTGACATATTGCAAGAGGAAGAGCTCGAGAGAAAAAGTGTTGCGATATCGCGACATGTCGCGTTTTCATGACCTGAAGAGAAGAGAAGAGCTAAGGAGAAAAGATGTCACAATTTCATGACAACAGCAGTGAGGAAGACTCCGAAGGATGAAGTGTCACGATTTCATGACAGAAGCATGGAAGCAGAAGCAGAAGTAGAAGCGTCGCAATTTCACGACAACAGCAGTGAGGAAGACTCCGAAGGATGAAGTGTCACGATTTTGCGACAGAAGCATGGAAGCAGAAGTAGAAGTAGAAGCATCATGATCTCATGACAACTTCAAGGAGGAAGAGCTCAAAGGTGGAAGCGTCATGATTTCGTGACATGTTCTATTTTCATGGGGGTAAGGCAGAGAAAAGTACAAGGCAATGAAAGTGTCGTGATTTTGTGACATGTTCCATTTTCGTTGGTGCATGCAAAGAAGAATGTATGAAAGCAAAAGGTGTCATGATTTCATGACATGTCATGGTTTCGCTAGTGCATGCAAAGAAGAATGTACGAAAGCGAAAGGTGTCGTGATTTTGTGACATGTCATGGTTTCGCTAGTGCTTGCTGAGAAGAGTGTACGAAAGTGAAAGGTGTCATGATTTCGCAACATGTCATGGTTTCGCTAGTGCTTGCTGAGAAGAGTGTACAAAAGTGAAAGGTGTCATGATTTCATGACATGTCATGTTTTCGCTAGTGCAAGTAGAGAAGAGCTCAAGGCAGCAAAAGTGTCGCGATATCACGACATGTAGTGATTTCGCGGTTGCAAGCTAAAGTAAAGTTAACTGAAGGAAAATGACAGTTACAGATGCAGTTGTAGAAGAAAATCATGCAGCTAGAACATGAACAATTAACTAAAGTCAGAACTCCAGTTGTAGGGGGTGTTGCAAAGACAATCATGTAGTTAAATAAGAATAGTGAACTGAAGTAATTACGATAGTTATAGGGGTAGTTACAGTGATAGTAAACATAAGTCATTACTGCAGTTACAGGAGCCGTTACAAAGAAATATCATGCAACAGTGGTTACTGAAAGTCATCAGAAGAAGACCACGAGTTGGACAGAGAAACGTCTCGAAGCCCAAACAAAGAACCGTTCAATTAATAAGTCTACATGTGAGAATAAAGAAGCCGTTACTATTAATAGGCTGCATGCACAAATATGGAAGTTAAGAATAGAAACAGAACACTGTTATAAAAGGAGATTTGTGTGAAGTAGTTAGGTTGAGCTCCGTGCGAAAAGATAGAGCGTTGCTGTGAGGGGAAAAGAGCTGTCGGATAGTGAGATAGTGCTGCGGGCTGTAAGAGAGCTGTAAGTGAGAAGAGAAAGCTAAACATAGGGGCTGAAAGAAAGCAACAAGAGTGAGTCGTAAAATAGTTGAGCTTTGTGCGATAAGAGAGTGTTGTGCTCTGAACAGGGTGATAGAGCAGTGTGTTGCTGTATAGAGGGATAGTGTTGTGGGCTGTTAAAAAGCTAGAAGAATGCTGTAAGAAGTATAGAGCTATGAGAGCTGCAAGAGTAAGCTGTAAGAAAGGGCTATAAGTGTGCAGTAAGTAGAGCTGTAAAAGAGTGTATGCTTCCATGAGATTGATTTGAGTTAAGATAGACCAGTGAGGGTCTTGTAACACAGAAGGCATTTTTATGTCAATCAAGATTTAAAATAGAAATCCATGTTGGTTCTTGGAATCAGGGGTTGGTGCTCCTTCCAGTTGGTGCTGGTAAATTAGGGGTTGGTGCTCCTTCCAGTGGATGTTGGTAAATTGATTGTAAAGTTGGTGCTTTGCAATGGCTAGATTTGGATGGGAGTCCAAGCAGTCTATTTTGAGGAGTAGCCAAAACTAGTGAACCTCGTTACATCTTGTGTTATGTGATGCTCTCTTGTGGTACTTGCTATTTCTAGTTTTAAGATTTCATTGTTTTGGCTTTAAGAGTTAAAGTTTTAAGTTTTAAATAGCTGCACTGATTCACCCCCCCTCTCAGTGCCATTGTAGACTAACAAGAGTTGCAAATCCTACAGATTGCAGAAGTGAAGAAAAGGCCATAGTAGCCTTATAGTTGACTCAAGGAAGAAGATACTCCAAAATATAAGTCAAGGAGGAGATAGAAGATTGGTGATATCCATTAAAGATCAATACCTGTAGAGTGCAAAAGCAAAAAAGGCCATAAAAGCCTTAATTATGAAGAAGACTTCAAAGAAGAGTTTTTGATTCATAAGAAGATTTCTTGATTCAGAAGAAAAATCTAAAGAAGAATCCAAAGAAGAGTCGATAAAATAGGATATTGATGATCTCCTTACTGATTAAAGAATTTTTTCAAAAGAAGCTGAAGAGATCCAAAGTATGTCTCATTGGAAAAACTTCCAATATTGGACTAGATAGAGAGGGACTAATAGAGTCCTATTCTTGATTAGATAAGTAGTAGATTTTAAATATCCAAGAAGAAGATCTCATCACCAACACTTCTAGAAGTAGAAGGTTGAAGAAAAGGTCTCATTTGGAAGACCAAAGAAGATGCAAGATAGAAGACCTTGGAGAGGTCTCAAGGAGGAAAAATAAGAAGGCTTGGAGAGCCTTGTTGTAGAGCTCGTAGAAGCATCATCAAAAGAGTTCCTAGGATAACTCATTGGATAAATCCACTACCAAGGAGAAGCTCTTGATAGTGAAGGACTTGGAACAATTATCACCATTTGATAACAAGCCCAAGAGAAGAAGAATTTGACAAAGAGTGTCAAATATTGAAGAAGAATCCAGTGAAGACCTCAAGATATTTAGAATCTTGAGAAGAAGAAGATCTTGTTTGAAGTCAAAATTCAATAAGAAGATTGAAGGAGTATTTAGACAGAAGAAGCCTACCAAATACAAGAGATTTGGAGTTTGCATCTCATAGCAAGAAGGCACAATTCAAAGATAAGAGTTATTTGAATCTATAATAGAAACTAGAATATCACTGGAAGGATCAAGCCACTAAACCCTAGGCTCAATATAGAAGGTTCAAGACCATAGTTTGGTAAAGCAAGAAGCTATTTTGGACATCTAACAAGAAGCTACAAATTCATCCATTACAAGGCAACAACTTGGTAAATAAAAACACCAATATCTACATCTACTACAAAATCCATTAAAAGGTAAGCAACTTGGGTGCAATTAGTTGAACTTAAAATAAGGGTTCATTATCAAATTCCATTAAGCACCATATTTAGATTAGAGTTGCAAAGAAAAAGGGATTATATTATAGTCTTCAAGAAAGTGCAAAAAGGAGAGTTCATTTTAAATATATATTTGCACATTAAATAGGAGTTGGATATTTTTTTAAATAAAGAAAATTATCACCTACCTATTATCTATCTAGAAAGCAAGAAAACTACATCCTACAATATTGATTGTAGTGAAAATTACAGATTATTCATTAAGGGTTCATTACAGATTACTCTTAAAAGTTACAATGATTATTAAGTGCATTTGAAATTATTTTGAGAGTTTATTTACAAGAGCAATAAGGTGAGATTATTGTTAATATTAAAGTGCATTAGTAATCCATTAGTACTATACTAGTTGATCTTTAACTAGTTACTCTCAAAAAGGTTAATTTGTGTTTGTTGATTGTTAAATATTAAGGGCACACAACCAAAATATTATCAAAGTGTCTAGAGACACTATTTAGTGCACAAAACCTACAATATTTAATGGCCCAAAGAAGCCACCAAAATCATATTAGATTCCTCCAAGAAGTGGAGAAGAAAGCCACCATCAAAATCAGTAAAAGAAGCTACAAATCGAGACTTGGTGAGTCTCATATTCAAGGTGCACTAAGGGCTATTTACAAAAAAAAAATTAGTGTAGAAATTACTTCTACAAAAGCTTCTATCTACGTGGTTATTAGCTTGGTTTTATTACCAAAGTAATCAAGCAAAGGAGATAATTATCTAGCAAAGGAGACAAAATCAAATCAGCCCTTGCCTACAAGAAAGTCGCCATTAAAACCAGTAGAAAAGAGTGCAAAAGGAGGTGCAAAAAGAAGGTATTCTATTTACAATTTTATTTACATTATCTTGCACCATAATATTCTATCCTACGTAGGAAAAAGAACAAGGTCTAAGTGTCATAAAGACACATTCTTCATAAGGAAGAAACATCTCCAAGAGGTCGTTGAGAAGAACTATCTCAACAAGGTAAAAATGGACCTTCAAGGAGCTCAAATAATCCATGGTTTAGATAGCCACAATAAGCAACCTGCATAACATACATATCATAGCACAAGAAGAAGCTATCATCTATAAAGGTGGAATTACAAGTAGCTTGAAAGTAAGAGAAAATCCAAGCTTAGAAAAAGCAATACCCAAGATCTAGGCGTACATCCACAAGGAGCATTCAAAAAACCATTAGAGTAATGTTGCTCACAGTCCTAGCTCACATCCATCGCAACAGTGCTCATTATCCTAGTTGGAACCAACTCACTTGTTAGAATTATTGAGTTGTCATTGATGTCAAAGGCCGACTTGGTTGATAGCAAATAGTGGACAAATTATTCAAGGCAAATATATTTTATTCAAGGGTGATGTAATATCAAAGGTTGAAATATTTAAATTAAATATTTAAATATTTCTAATGTGTGCAATGGGCAAAGGTTGAAATATTTAAAAATTAAAAGATTTAAATATTATTGCTACGAGTGTTTGGGCCGACTTCTTGGGTGCCAAGAAAGAAAGTGAAAAGGTAAGATTTTACATATAAATAAAAGCCAAAGTTCATTTTGATATTTTTGATTAAGGTCTTCGATACATAAGAGCAACACAGATGGAGTGGCAAAAAGATACTTGAGCTTGCAGCGAATAAGAGGAGTTAGATGGCGAATGAGATTTAATTGTTCCCCATCCATGATAGGAAAATTTGAGGTGATGAATTTAAGGCATAGGAAAGGATTTGTGTGTGAAGGCTAATAGTGAAACCAGAGCTCGTGCGGGTCAACAAAGTTGGAGCTTTGAAGGAACTCATGGTTAGTTAAGAATCGAGTGGAAAGTCCTTCATATCGATTGTGCAACCTTTCATCAAGGTGAATGGTCATCTACCTTAGCAAAACAAAGAAAATAATTTCTAGTTGCAGCGTGCAATTCTGAAACACTTGCAATAGACATCATCAAAGTTGCATACTGGTTCATCAAGTGGTCAAATGTTACACAAGTTACAAGGACACATTTGAGATAATATTCAAGAGACTAAGGAAGAGTTTCAGGAGAAAGGATTTGCTGGAAATGGATTATATTGCTATGAAAAAGGAGGACGTCAACTAGAAACAACGAGGAGAAAAATCCTCTTGAGAAATCTGTGAATGCCACAGGGACTAATTTTGTGAGGACCTGCAACTTTATCTTCTTTAGGTTTTCCACCAAGAAACAGAAAGAGAGTTTCAACTGGTGTAACGGACATAATATTTGAAGAACCTAGGCAACATAGACGAACATTTCTACATAGTTGAGGTTTTCTTGAGAACGAAAGCTTCACCGTTAGACCATACGACATCGGAGGAGCCCTACCTTCTGAAGGTTATGATAAATATCCTCATAGACCCTGCACATGCATTTGCTAACACCTTCAACGAGTGATAGGAGGCATTACATTTGAAATGTCAAAGCTTTTCTGAGAAGATGCAACGAGATGGGGAATATGGTAAATATTTATTTATGAGCAATGTTTCTATCTTGCTAACTACCATTCCTAAATTTAGCTAATCAAAAAAATATATGTGAACCCTAAGCTAAGAATGAGATGATGTGGGGACATTTGAAACTGCTATGATAAGATTTAAAACCATGACAAAATCATGCAATCCAAATCTGCTTCAGCTTAGATGCATCCAAAAAATTGGCATGAATCTTTAGGAGTTGGATGTATAGACCGGGAGAGCTTTCGAAGGATATCCAATCATTGTGTGCAAACATATGAAGGTGAAAATATTTTCAAGGTTTAAAATAATATCAAATACATTATTCAAGTTCAAATTTACCCTTGGAGAGAAAGGGTGCATTTTAAAGCATACGTTGAAGAAAGCACCATCTACATAAGTCAAAAAGTCAAGACTCACGTGCGTAGTTTGGAGTTATTTGTGACCAAAGATAAGGAGCAAAATATAGCTTTTTTATAAGGTAGGCAAAGCAGACAATATAGTCAGTACAAGAGACAAGTGTCACCAGGTAATCCATGCACAGTCGAAGGAGGCGTTACCAAGTGGACGTAATAGCTTGTTGAGCACTGGATCATCATGAGAGCAAAGGAGGGTCTGAAGAACATAAGCTTATATTGAGAGGGAGGTTGAACAGTATAAAATAAAACTTTTACTTTTCTTTCCAAATGATAATAGCAATAATATCAATATAGTAATGAAACAATGCACAAATCACCACACACATAAGAGATATAGATTTAATGTGGTTCACCCAATATGGGCTACATCCACAAAGAAATATTGCTTATAAATTTCTCAAAAAATTTTGTGGGCACCAACCCACAGGAGATACCAATTCCCTATTACAATTTTTGTGGAAACCAATCCACAGGAGACACCAATCTCCTCTCAAGTTTGTGGACACCAATCCACAAGAGACACCAACCCCCTATCAAGTTCATGGACACCACTCTGTAGGAGACACCAATCCCCTATCAAGTTTTGGTTTTGTGGATACCACTCCACAAGAGACAAAAATACCTTTTGCTATGGTTTTGTGGATACCACTCCACTCTGTTCTAGTTTTATGGACACCACTCCACAGGAGACACCAATCCCCTCTTAAGTTTTAGTTATGTGGACACTAATTCACTCTGTTCTGGTTTTGTGGACACCACTCCATAGGAGACACCAATCCCTTCTGCTCTAGTTTTATTTACACCACTCTAGTTTGTTCTAGTTTTGTGGACACCACTCCATAGGAGACACCTATCCCCTCTGCTCTAGTTTTGTGGATACCACTCCACAGTATTCTAGTTTTGTGGACACCACTCCATAGGAGACACCAATTCCCTCTACTTTGATTTATGGAGACCACTCCATAGGAGACACCAATCCCCTATGCTCTAAGTACTACTTAGATCTACTCCTAAATTTGATCATAATACTTCTCACAACTCTTGCTCAACTCAACTCTAAAATCTACTCATAATACTACTCACAACTCTGCTCAACTATGTTCACAAAATCTGATCCAAAACCTGCTCAAATATGCTCAACAATCTGATCCCAAACAACACTCATCTACTCCCAAATATTACATACAAACAATGCTTATATCTTTCAATGTGCTTTCCTCAACTAAAACAATTCAGATATATTCTACCCATAATTCTTTTATCTTCATGAACATATAGAGAATGATATGCACTAACAAATGCCCAATATGTTCTTCACATTCATTAAGTTTGTTGCTTTCACATGTCTCACATTTATTACATAAAAAGGTAGCTTTAGTCTAGCACTAGATAAATGACTTGGTAATTGCTGATTTCCACCTTCACTTCAAAACCAATCATAGTCACATCACACAAAAAATATTTCACAACACTTTCATGGCTGCCCACATAAAACACTTTGTCTTTGGAATTTCTATTGCCACACCTTGCCCAAAATATTATGCACTTATTCTCTTGTTCTAACAAAAGGAAACTCTCATTCATAAAAACCTTGGTGCATTAATAATTTCTCACTTTCTTTTATTTTTCCTTTTGAAGAAAACTTTCATACATAAATTCTCATCAATAAAATTTCATTCCCAGATATAATTAAAAGCACACTTATCTTTTCAAAATATTTTTTACTGGTGCTAAAACTCGAACCCTGGTCTCTCACCCACAACTCTTATTGACTGGCAATGAACCACTTCTACTACACCGTCTGATGGAAGGTGATTCCACACCCTTCAACTTGAAGACATGGTCATTACTCTTCAATAAAAAATGTAACCCTAGCCCACTTCAAACACAAGATGTTTCAATGTTGTTTCTTCTTTTTCTCTCACGTAGCCACCACTTCGACTTCTCACACAACTACCACTTCCGTTGTCTTTAGGGTTTAGCTCTAATATCACACAATTGCCACCTCCATTGTCTTTAGGGTTTAGTATCTTGCATCCAAGTCCTGTGCCTTTGTATCCTACTATGTTTCTTCTCTACAAGTGCCAACACTTCCACACAATGTTAATGAATATAATGCAAATGAATAAAATAGTGTAATACCTCTATGCTTTGTCACTGTGCAAATCTCTTAAGCGTAGCCAATGACTTTACACCACAACATCATTGAGATTTCTTCACTGCCACTGCTATCTTCTTCACATTGTATGTACTTCACATATGCTGTAGAACTCTCATTTTATTCCCTTTTGGAAACACCAATTTGCATAGATAATGTGATGCCTTCTCTTCTTTGACACTGCTTGGAACTATCACGATCTTCACTACTGTGAACACTGCCTTTGGTTCCTTCATAGGGACCACAATCTTCTTTGTTTCTGGTGCAACACATATGTTGATGGATTTGCTTGTGACGTTGCACTTTGATTTGCAAGATCACCATGTTCTATTCTTTGTCACAATAATAAGCTTTTCACTAGTTCCAAAAATACTTTGCTTGAATTCACTATAGTGAACTCTTGCGCAACTCCCACAAAGGCATATTATCTGAAGGCACTCACTCTTCAAATCTAGATAAAAATACACACTCCAAATGTGAATATCTTCCAGCGCTCAAATGAATGGCACACTTTTTGGACTTACTCACTCTCCAATCACTCAAATGAATGACACATATTCGCACGACACACTCTCCAGAACTCACTCACTCTTTTGAGCGTAGATGAAGGCACACTCCCACAAAGGCATATTCTCTGAAGGCAACACCAAGGCACTCTCAAAAATCACACTCAGTAATAATGTTAGAACCATATATATCAAAAATATTTTTTTAGTATCCAACATTAAGATTGGCCCTCAAATTCAACTTTCCACTTCATATAAATATTTAAATCGTTGATTTAAATATTTAAACTTTTATATCTTAACCTTTACTTTAATATTTAATTTAAATATTAAAGTATATCCCACTCTTAATATTTAAATATTAAATTTCACACTTTGTCTTGCATACCTTTTGAAGATATATTTGTCTTGCATAGTTTTCTCCAACACATCATGATTTGATTTTGACATCAATGACAACTGATATTAACCAAAACAACCTTTGACATCAATGACAACTCAATTGTTCCAAGAGGGTCAACCATTACAAACAAGGTTTGGTGATCCATATGGCATAATTATGTGCAAGAATTTTCAAGTTGTCATCTATTTTGAAAAAGGAGTCAAGTAAGCGAGGAGTTGAGTAAGTTGAAGAAAGAAAACTCAAGAAAATGGAAGAATGAATGTTACTATACTACAATTTTGATATTCAAGTGCATTAGTAAGTTGAAGAAAGAAAACTCAAGAAAAATGAAAAATTTAAAGAGTAAAAGCAAGGTAAAGTAGGGATTATAATGAGCAAAAATTGATGTCTTTAATAATCATATTTATGAACCTAGGTGTTGTAGGTGAGTTGGAGGGGAGAGGGAAATCCTCCAAGGGAGGTCCCAGGTTTGAATCTCCACCCTACCAAAAAAGCTGAATTGGGTACCCAAAATCCAATTGATAATGTTGGTGCGGGCAGGGCTGGGTGTGACTCCCGGGTGACTTTGACAGTATAGAACCCCCTTGTTCGTGGTCTCTTAGACCAAGGTGGCCCCACAAGGGGTTTTTCGCTTAAAAAATAAAAATAAAAAAATAATCAGATTTATGAGCAGACCTGAGCAAAGTTTTGGATCAAATTTGTGAACATAAGTTGATGTCATTAATGATCAGATTTGGGAACAGACATGAGAAAGTTTCAATATCAGATTGTGGAGTAGATTTATTGATCAATTTTGTAAAAGGAGATTGGTGTTTTTGGTAGGTTGGTGCCTATGTTGTTATAAAAGTAGATTGGTGTCTCCCGTAGGTTAGTGCCTACATTGTCAAAAAAGGAGATTGGTGTCTCTCGTAGGTTTGTGCCTATGTTAGTGTAAAAGGAGATTGGTGTCTCCTGTAGGTTGGTGCCTATGATATTATAAGGGGATATTGGTGTCTCCAGTAAGTTGGTATCTACGCATTTGAATAAGGGGATTGGTGTCTCCTGTGGGTTGGTGCCCATGAATTTTTGTTGAAGAAATATAAGTAATATTTTTTCATGGTTTTCTCTCGAAAGGGTGTTTCCACGTAAAATCCTTGTCTCTTGTGTGTGTGGAATTTTGTATATTTATTCATTATTACATTCATATTATTGTAGTTATTGTTTGGAATATTTTTTTTATCTTATATTGTTCACCCCCCTCTCAGTATAAGTGTGTGTTTATTCAATTAGTATCAGAGCGGGTTCCTTTGTTAAAGCCTAACCACTTGAAGGAAGATCTTACAGGAACAGACATGGCTTACCAAGAAGGTTTTTTATCAAGTAGGGCTCCATTATTTGAAAGGACTAACTATGCTTTTTGGAGTGTGAGGATGTAAACCTATTTTATGGCACATGGCTACGATATATGGCAATCCGTCGTGGATGGGTTCACATTGAATACAAATTCTCCCATGGATAAAGATGACAAGAAACCATTTGAAAACAATGCCAAGGCAATGAATGCAATATTAAGTGGGTTATGTGAATTAGAGTTTGTGAAAGTCATGCAATGCACCTCAACAAAAGAATTATGGGACAAGTTATAAAGAACATATGAAGGAGACGATAAGGTTAAAATGGCAAAACTTCAAACCCATAGAATAAAGTTTGAAGACTTAAATATGAAAGATGAGAAAAATATTACCAAATATTTGCTCCGCATTGATGAATTTGTCAACACCATTCATGAACTTAAATAAAATATTGATGACTCTAAGATTGTTTAAAAATCTTAAGATCACTTCCCATGAGTTTTGATGCGAAGGTCTTGACAATTGAAGAAATGAAGGATCTTAAAACCTTAAGCATGGATGAGCTACACGGAATTCTCACAACCTATGAGATGAGGATTAAAAAATATCAAACATCCAAATGGGAGGCCGCATTTAAAGCTTCAAATAATACAAAGAATAAAGAACCAGAGTCAAGTGAAGAATCAAGCAGCGAAGAAGAAGCTAACTTTGTATGAAGAAATAAGAAGGGACCTAAAAAAACAAAGGTAAGCATACTATGAAATGTTTTAATTATGGTAACATTGGTCACTATGCAGCTTAGTACCCACAAGCTGGAAGTAGTAGCAGTGAAGAAGAAGAGGAATACAAGAAAAAGAAGAAAATAAATTTTATCATGAAAAGAAAAAGAGGCACGGTCAAAGCAAGCATGAGAAGAAGATCTTTCAAAGGCACAAGAACAGTCTTTATGTTGAGGAAGCAAGCAGTTCTTCCAACAATAGTTCCGATAGTGAAAGATAAGAAATCCTATTTTTGGCCATGGAGACGAAAGAAGATGCTCCTATTGTTGAAAAAGAAGAAGAGAAAGATATAGAAAATGAAGAGGAAGCTATAGTTGACATAGAAGAGGAACTTGTTGTTGCTCTTAAAGAGGTGAAGATGCTTAGAAAGAAGAACTCAATATTGAAGACTCAAGTACAAGAGGATGAGAAAACAAAGGCAAAGTTTTCACAAGAACTTATCAACTTAAAAATTAAAATTGAAGAGGCAAAGCGGATTGAAGAAGTTATGACTGAGAAGTTAAAGGTAAAAGATTTGGAGTGTGAAAAACTAGAACATGAAATTGTCTCTTTGAGGAAGGAAGTTAAAAAATCTAATGATAAGCTACAACAAAATATCAAGTTTGAGAAAAGCACAAAAATCTTGGATGATATTATCAAAGCACAAAGATTTTTGGTTATAAAAACTAGACTTGGTTTTGAAGAAAGTCAAAAGAAACAAAAGGAATCAATCTCAAAAGGAATAGAGGCATAAAATAAAATAATTAAAGCCTAAGACCTATACTGATGTATTGAGAAGTGGAAGCATCAAGAAGGAAGAAAAAAAGCATCATCATGGACCAAGGACCATCACAGAAACAATAATGAGAGAACCATGTAGCCATATCCTCCAAGGAAATCAAATAGGTTCAATATTTCTTTTGAGGTTATGGCTTTTCATGTTACCAATTTGGTCATAAGGCTGTACATTGCAGGTTCTATGCTAAAAATTATTTTGGCTTCACCAAGAGGAATTTCAATTCATTTGCACCTCTCATGGACTACAACATCATTTGTTACAAATGTGATAATTTTGGGTATAAAGCTAAATGGTGTAGAACGGTGTTCCTTGAACTTCCAAAATCAAGTAAGAAGGAGGATGGTCAAACTGTTCAAAAGGATATGACCTCCAAAGTTTGGAAAAAGAAAATGGAACAAGAAAAGGAGCATTGTAAGTTGGGAGTAGTTTCACTCCCATCTCATCATTGAAGTCTCAGTTAGAGTAGTTAGTAAGGGGGAGATATCTAGTGCCTTATAATTTAGCCCCGATAAGCCTTTGCCATTGATGTCAAAGGGGGAGTAGATTGTAATTTCAGGAAGAGGGAGCAACTTGTGATTTTGTTGCAGTAAAGGGCAGTTTCTTTGTAGGGTTGCCATCAATGAAAAGGAGGAGATTGTTAGAATTATTGAGTTGTCATTGACGTCAAAGGCATAATTGGTTGATAGCAAATGGTGGATGAATAATTCAAGGTAAATATATTTTCTTCAAGGGTGATGTAATATCAAAGGTTGAAATATTTAAATTAAATATTTAAATATTTCTAATGTGTGCAATGGGCAAAGGTTGAAATATTTAAAAATTAAAAGATTTAAATATTAGTGTTATGAGTGTTTGGATCGACTTCTTGGGCACCAAGAAAGAAAGTGAAAAGGTAAGGTTTTACATATAAATAAAAGCCAAAGTTAATTTTGATATTTTGATTAAGGTCTTCGATACATAAGAGCAACACGGATGGATGTGAACGGATACTTGAGCTTGCAGCGAATAAGAGGAGTTCAACGGTGAATGAGATTGCATTGTTCCCCATCCATGGGAGGAAAAATTGAGGTGGTAAATTTAAGGTAGAGGAAAGGATCTGCGTGTGAAGGATATTATTGAAACTGAAGCTTGTACGGGTCAGCGATGTTGGAGCTTTGAAGGAACTCGCGATCGATTTAGAATCAAGTGGAAAGTACTTCGTCTAGATTGTGCGACCTCCCATCAAGGTGAATGGTCATCTACCTTAGTGAAACAAAGAAAATAATTCTTGGTTGCAGCGTGCAATTTTGAAACATTTATAGTAGACATCATCGGAGTTGTAGACTGGTTCATCAAGTGGTCAAATGTTGCACAAGTTACAAGGACACGTTTGAGATAATATTTGAGATATTGAGGAAGAGTTTCGAGAGAAAGGATTTGTTGTGTTAGTGTATATTTGTTAGTATATTGCTGTTATTTCATTATATTTTATATATCTTGTAAATTAGGCATAACTTGTTATTTGTTATAACAAGTTCTATTTCAGCATCGGATGGTTTCGTAACCTCCGGGCTATTATAGGCCTGCAAATGTATTATTTAATCCTTCTCGTACATGAATACAATTGCTGTTTCACTCTAACATGGCATCAGAGCCAGAAGCATGAGAAGAGAGAGAGGAGGCGGACACTGGTTATTTGCTTGGAGAAAGTTTTTTTTGCAGGAAGCAGAAGACTTCAGTTTTTTTTTCCAGCGCTGGTTTGGAAAATTTGTATTTCCCAACGCTGGACTGTGCGTTTTTTTTCTGAATGCGTAGTTTAAAAAATAGACCTCCTGTGCGCTGATTTTCCCTGCGCTGGTCTGATTTTTTTTCCCAAGCACCATTCTCCGTGAGATTTAAATTTTTTTTTTTTTCGCGACGTGATTTTTTTTAATCACGCCGTCCAATCGCGTGATTGAATTGAATTTTTTTTTTTTTTGCGGCGCCCCCCGCGTGATTGAATTGAAAAAAAAAAAAAATGCCATAGTGACTAATTTTGTGAGGACCTGCAACTTTATCTTCTTCAAGTTTTTCATCGAGAAATGGAGAGAGTTTCAACTAGTGTAATGACCATACCGTTTGAAGAACTTGGGTAGCATAGATGAACATCTCTGCATAGTTGAGGTTTGGCTAGGAAAGGATGCATCATTGTCGAACCATACAACATCAAAGGAGCCTTGCCTTTTGAAGGTTGTGATAAATATCCTTAGAGATCCTACGCATGCATTTTCCAATGCCTTCAATGAGCGATAGGAGGTATTAAATTTGAAATATCGAAGGTTTTTCAAGAAGAGACGATGATATAGGGAATATGGTAAACATTTCTTTATGAACAATATTTTTGTCTTGCTAACTACCATTCCTAAATTTGGCTGATCAAAAAATATATGCGAACCCTAAGCCAAGAATGAGATTATGTGGGTACATTTATAACCGTTATGAGAAGATTTAAAACCTGTCATGCAATCCAAATCTGCTTCAGCTTAGATGCATCCAAAAAATCAACGTGAAAAATTAGGAGTTGGCTGCATAGACCGTGAGAGATTTTGAAGGAGATCCAATCGTTGTGTGCAAACACGTGAAGGTGAAAATATTTTCAAGGTTTAAAAGAAGATCAAACACATTATCCAAGTTTGAATTTGCCCTTGGAGAGAAAGCATGCATTCTAAAGCATATGTTGAAGAAAGCACCATGTACAAAATTCAAAAAATCAAGACTCACACACCCAGTTTGGAGTTATCTGTGACCAAAAATAAGGAGCAGAATATAGCTTTTTTGTAAGGTGGGCACAACAGACAATATAGTCGGTACAAGAGACAAGTGTCATCGGTTAATCCATGTGTAGTTGAAGGAGACATTACCAAGTGGATGTAATAGCTTGTGGAGCAATAGATCATCATGAGAGCAAAGGAGGGTCAACCATTATAATCAAGGTTTGGTGATCCATATGGCATAATTATTTGCAAGAATTTTCAAGTTATCTGTTTTTAAAAATGGAGTCAAGTAAGCAAGGAGTTGAGTAAGTTGAAGAAAGTAAAATAAAGAAAAGGGAAGAATGAATGTTACTATACTAAATTTTGATATTCAAGTGCATTAGTAAGTTGAAGGAAACAAACTCAAGAAAAGGGAAGAATTTAAATAGTAAAATCAAGGTATAGACACCTAAAACGTGTCATGTCGATGCGACTACTCATATGGGTATGCTAGTAGACCATATGAATGATCTTGGATAGCTCCAAGGTGAAGAAATGATTTTAACCACTCAATTTAGGCAGAGTTGGCTAACTCAGCCTTAACCGCTATTGACGCCCACGGCTAACAAAGCTGGTCATGCCTCAGAGCTGCGACTAGCATCAAAACTATTTTAAATCCCAGGCTAAGCCAAATTTGGTTGCAATGGCTTGGGCAATAGATATTCAAATGGTTTTGGGTGGGAAAGCTTCGAGAGCTTTCCTCCCAACTGATCTAACCTCATGGATCTTGATCTTGGCTTCCCAAGCAAGCCAAGATTAGATATTAGGAGTCCTATAAGACCCCCCTCCAAATTGGGGAGAATTTTGGAGAAAGTTTGCATTTGAACATAGCAAAGCTCTACCAAAATGGATAGCAAATTGATAACCCCTTGAGGAGAGTCAAAATGGAGTGACAAGTATGAATCCATCAATGGAGCTTTCAAAGGATTAGGAAGCGCAATTGCACATTCAAGGCAATCAAACACGAATCTCAACAAATTAGACTGCCAATACATTAGAGGACACAAAGGTTACCCTTGATCATCAATTCCATAGAAGGAATCAAATATATAAGCCTTGATTACAAGATCAAGGAAATTTTTGGCTTAGTCATGGCTGTCAGTCGTGGTTAACAGTGTCCATCGCACCTCAGATCCTCGACGAGGGTTTGATCCCTGATTTCCTTTGTTATAGCATTAGATTTACATTTTTATTTATGCAATTATTTTAATCTAGCATAGATTTACATTTTAGCAGATACCTGACCAGTTAATTCTAGGATTTAGAGGTAGATTTTCTTCCATTTCCTTACAATTATCAATTTAGACTAGTTTCATGTTTTTCAAGTTCTAATGGTTAATTCGACTTCCTAATTGTTAGATTTCATGCTTTCTTTACATGATTTACAGTAGTTTGATGATTTCTTGCATATCATCATAGATTTACATGCTTTCAAGCTTTCTCTATCATCATTTTATATAATTGTCCATCAAAAGCCTCATCAAGAGAGGTCTCCTTTGTCATTAACTCCTTTCATGTTGTTTCTTGTACGTAGGGTTTATAGGACCTAATCATTTTTAAGGCATTCAAGACAACATATGCCTCCAACCAAAGGAGAATAAGGCTATCCTTGGCCTTAAGCAGTTCATGTACATCTGTGAAGAGTCTATGGATTATACCACCCCCTCGTTTAGAGGGTTTTCAATATTGTATTAATTGTATCACGAATTTGGGTATCCCTAAGAGGTACGTATATGTAATCAATTTACATTCCATTAATACAAGGAAATTCTTATTTCATGTCAAATTCATGTTATTGTGGTTTAATGCTTTAAATTTGCACTTAATTGGTGTGATAGCTTAGGTATATGCTTTTCACAATGATACAAATGGTGATCATGGTGGGAACCCACAAATTATGCTATCATTGACTGACTTGCTATGTTTTTTTGTTGTAGGTCTTAGCCGTGGTTAACAACTATGGTGAATAGTCTTCGTCGCACTTAGCAACCGTGATTAATAGTTTTTAGTTGCGCTTGACAATCGTGGCTAGCAGAGAACAAAAAAATAGCATATAGTCGAATCTACATTAGACTTGGATTTTAGGTAGGAGCCATTTCTCTGGGTTTTCCTGTGTATGTCTTTGTTTATTTATCTAAATATAGTAGATGAAGTTGGTTTTATTAGAAAACATAGAGAAATGTTTTTAGTAAAATTTTAGATTCTCTTAGGTTTTCTTCCAGTCGTTGCTAGGAACAATGGACTTCTGATTGCAATCCGCCCTAGTCTCCAATGGTCTGGGTTATGTTTGTAGAGTTTGCTTGCTTGATGCCCAAATAGTGGCCAAGTTCATCATGTATATGCATTCTCTGAAACTTCATTTAGTCAATTAGATGCATCTTTTTGAACGTTAAACGTCTTCATTATTAGGCATTTAGGAAAGAGCATTGAGTGCTTGGTGTTGCATTTTTACTTTCAAGAAAAATCTAAAATGAACAAACACACACCACACACTACTTAAACTCTAGTGAGTTGGAAGTCATATCCAACCATTGGGTTCAACAACGGTGGCAGTGATTTCCATCTGTTGGTCCAACTCCCTCGAACCCTGTTACTTGGCCAATGCTAACTCCAAGATCTATCCTAACCATGCAAAATAACACGCTTTCCTATTCAAAGAGGTGTATCACTACGCACAAGGTGTTGGGTGAGGATCGGCAGGACCTGTGCTCCCTGCCCGGGTGTGTATTTCATCTTCACATTTTGGGGGATTTATGTGATCGTGACTTTTATTACCAATTATTGAGCTGTGAGCATATAGGTGAAAACCCTTAAAATATTGAGCATTACATCAAAAATTTCAAACACGATGAGAGTAGTTTAAAGTTTTCAACAAAATGCAAAACACATTAAACCAGTTAGGGCTCACAAAAAAAAATTAAAAAGAGATAATCATTATTGTTTGCTTTGTTCACCTTAAAATATACATATGAGATAATACCACATCATGGTTGTAATACAGAGAGGCCGATCTCAGCATAGAGTCGAGGTCAAAGCCAAAGCTCCACCCAATGCACAACACAACATGAAGAACCCTCAATCACAAGATCCTTTTGAATGCTATTCGACGAGCATTAGAGGGGATAAATATACGTGCGAGGGTTCTCGTCAGAATACCTCACTTAGATGAGTTAATGCACACACCTCTCTAGACAGATCCGAGTATGGAAGATCCCAACATGGGTCCTTTGAGCATGGGAGTATATATCATGATCATACACCTCACAGATCTACTGGATCCACTAAAGAGTACATCATGGAGGAAGGAACTATAACTAAGTTAGTGCCCATCTATACTTGAGACAAGGGAGGATCAAGGCCTCCGTCAGTTATAAATAGACAAGTAGAAAATCCACCCATTCAGGGGTAGGAAGAGAGGGCTACTTCATGACATAGGCCCTCATAGACTCCAAACAATAATCAACCTGGCAAGTTCACATTTGACATGTCTAAGGTTGGAGTCAATGGTACGCCACCACATGAGTCATGGTGCACTAGGCAATTGGATGGTCTAGATAGAGTCTTAGGGCAGCTAGGGTATAAACCCTTAGTTGCACATTCTCATTCTACAAGTTCTCATAGTGAGAGCACACGTCAGACCATTAGAGAGCCAAGAGAATGCTCCAAGCATTCTCATAGTATAATTGCCTCGTCAATCCACACAGGCATAGAGTATAGATAACACCAGAATGTGAATGCCATATACACAAATAATAGCAATAGCTTGGTAAACCAGTCTATTGGAGGTCATACCAATAAAGTTGCTTGGACAGAACAAGTACACCAGAGACCGCACATGGTCGATATTATAGATCGATCACATAAACTGGTGTCGAAGCAATGACAACAAATTCTCTAAGATAAATTGGAGGATGTCCATGCAGAATGTGAGTGCCTAAAAAATGAGGATACCTAGAGATAGAGGTTGCTAAGGCAACGTATTTTCGAGTAATGCATGTGCAAACAACATATCCTTGATCAAAAGGAGCATGTTGAGCGAGAGGATCGATTGGCTCGAGCCAATTTACCCCCTCATAGTGAATATAGGGAGCACACTCATAGATGAGTTTCTTCATAGCTCAATTTACACCCTAAGCATATTGAAAACCATACTCGACATATGATCCAAAATACGATGCATCACCAAGTGCTGGAACATCATGCGTGCACATAGTATGAAGAAGTAGCAGGAGATGATCAAGAACAGGAATATCTTGAGATCTCCCTAGTAAAAATGGAGGATGAGCCTAGTCCTCCACCTCATCTGAAGAAGAATTTACCTTCGAAGGCTTCGTAACAACCTCTTAGAGAAGAGGAAATTCTATCTTTGAAGGCCTATTAGACCTTGGCAAAAAAGTTATGAGCTATCGAGAAACAAGGGATGGCTTATCAAAAGCTAACCTTGAGCAAGATTCATAATGAACCTCTATGCCCTTTTGTGCCTATTCTAGCATATCTCAAGCATTTTGAGATGCCAAAATTGGAGAAGTTTCAAGGTGAGGAGGATGCTCAGGAACATGTTACAAGCTTTATGGACACGTACTTTCAGATTGAAAGCAATGACGCTTTGTTGCTGAGAATATTCATCACAACCATTTTAGGCCCTGTATAAGAGTGGTTAAATAAACTTAAGAGGCATATCATAACCATATTTGACTAGCTAGCTAATGCGTTTCTTGAATTCTTCTCTTTCGACGTTAAGAAGAATGCGACCCTATCTGATCTAGCTACTTTAATGCAACATGATGATGAGTCGATCATGGATTATAGTAAAATTTGGAGAAAGATAATGGTAAAGCTTCCATTTTCCATTCCATCCATAAAGCTAACTTGAATGTTTACCAAGATTTGTGCGAAGCACATCTCACTACTGCTACAGTTGCAACAGTATCAAACATTCAAAGAAGCCTTGGCGCAAGCCAAGGTAATAGAGGACATCAAGTTATAGGAGGGTAACTTGAAGCTCCGAAACAAGAAGGAATGGAATAAAAAGAACACCCACAATAAAAAGGAATAGGCCAAGTCGGCCCATGTAAACCAAGTGGTGTTAAACCTCCAAAAAGGGGATAAGGGGCAACAACAAAATTATCAAGGCCAACCTCCTCCTGCCTAGTATGAGCAACACAATAATAACAAGAAGGGTAAGAATAAAGAACAAGGCCTGCCTCACCAATTCCCACCTTTTTTGAAATCAATGACATCGATATTCCATCAACTATGTGAGGCCAAGGCCCTTAACTTACTAGAGATCAAGTTGATAGACCCTAATCAGACCAAGCCAAAGGGGTATGGGGATGATATGTATTGTGCTTTCCACAAGGCGAAGGGACACGACATCGAAGGATGTTGGAGTTTAAAACACTTAGTACAAAACATGATCAAAAGAGAAGAGCTAACAATGGATAACCCTCAGGCTCCAAACAACCAAAATATGAGGAGCTTCAAGAACCCCTTACCAAATCATGAGCCACCAAGGAACAATTTCGACCATGTGAATTAACTGCGAGTTGAACTACCAACTCAAGGATTCGTTGGTATGGTTAATGTTGTCATGAGACACAGGAGGTATGAGCATACAAATCTATCTCTAGCTCCAGTTAGAGTGCACGCTGCACCTCAGCAAAGGCCAGTGTAAAATATTCCAGGTCCACCAACTAGACCAGTGGTGATAATTAGGAGTAGGTTAGTGCAAAGCCTGCAGATGACTCCAAGGAAGTTTTCAATCTATGAATTGATCTAGCGATCTCCTAAGCATAGGGAGACGCTCATGGATATTCTAAGATCAATCAAAGTTCAGTCCCAGGATCCTGAAGCATTTACAAATTTCATGGGTTATGTGCAGTAGTGCAGTGAACCGGTCATTCAATTTAATGATCATGATATTAAGACAGTCTCCACTACTATAGCAGACCCGACACTACATATAATTGCATGTGTAAATCACACACCATTCAAATAGGTTTTTATTGATATAGGGTCATTAATCTGAAGAACATGTGCTTATACTGAGAGGAGGGGTGAATAGTATACAATAATTTTTTTTACCTTTTAATCCAAATAGTAGCATCAATATTAATAAAATAGTAAACATCACATAAAGCATCACACACATGAGAGACATCATTTTTACGTGGTTCACCCAAAGATGGCTACTTCCACGAAGAAAGTATTTCTTCTAAATATTTCTCAAATAATCTTTTGGGAATCCTTACCAATTACAATGTTTATGGACCTCTGTCCAAAGGAGATGTTGATCCCCTAAATATGATTTTTGGATCTCTATCCATAGGAGAATTCCTTCTCCTCTGCTCTGGATGGTGATCCTCTAGAATACTACTGACTCCACTACACTAGCTTGTGGATCTCTCTACACTAAAGACTCTTATCCCCAGTCAAAAGACCTATCCTCACTACCTTGGTTGATGGATCTCTATCCACTAGAGACTAATGTCCTCTCTGCTCTGTCATCTCCAAAGCTCTGTCTCAATTCTATACTAAACACAATCCAGTCAGTCTAGCACAAATCTTCTCAACAAGTCTACTCAGAACTTTCTCAACTCTAATCAATAGGTCCACTCAAAACCTGCTCAAATTTGCTTAACAGGTCCACTCAGAACCTGCTCAAATATGCTCAAGAGGTCCACTTAGAACCTACTCAAATCTTCTCAACAGTCCACTCAAAACCTACTCAAATATTCTCAATAGGTCCACTCAGAACCTGCTCAAATCTGCTAAACAAGATCACATAGAACTTGTCCAAATCTGCTTAATAAGTCCTCTCTAGGACTTAACCAAATATGTATTGTAAGATTCCACAAAATCTCACATAAAATCAGTCCATAAGTCTCCTCAAAGACTTGCCTCAAATCTTCTTAAATCCACATAGAAATTGTTCAATCTCATAGAAACATAAGGAGAATTGTTAGAGACTCAATATGTTCTATTCTCACAACTCAATCTCTTTCACAACTCAAATCGGAATATAGAATAGTTTGTTTCATGGAACTTGAACAACCACTTCATACATCCACTTGACTAGGCTTAATCAACTTACTCAACCAATCACTCAAGAAACAAATCTTGCTCACAAACCCTAGTCCAAGCATGTATCATCCAACTCCAAATATTTCCAACAATGCTCAACAACAAATCTCACATAACAATGATACTTATGATCTTTTCAAACCCTAATTCAAGTTCTTTGCATTACTAATCACTTCAAAAACCATGCTTATAAAACATTCTTCACATAACAATAATACTCATGATCTTTCAAACCCTAACTCAAGTTATTCACACAACCAATGGTTTCAACAACAATGCTTATAAAACAAAGTTTTAATCACAACTCTTAATTTCAGAAAACCTTGAAGTATTAACTCAAACACTTTCGAAAAAGAAACCCTAATCAAATCCTTTTCACTCCAAACTTTTATTTTCTAGTAAGCCATTTAATCAACTCAACCAAAGAAGAATTTGCCCGTACCTTTTTGCTTGACAAGTAGTTGATCTCACAAATCTTCCACACTCACAATTACTTCTTTACCAATCTCAATAAGGGTTAGAGGATAATTTTCTCAGAAAAACATAACAGAAAAACAATATCAAATTTACACCTTATCACTCCAACTTGATTAATAATCAACACCCTCACAATAATAACAAAAACCCTTAATTCAAAATAACACAATACCCACAAAGTCTTAATCCTCCAATATACCACTATAGCAATTTAAGACTATTAAAATTTAAAAATAGAAATCTCCTTATAACTCCTAATGATAATTCTTAACTACCACAACTTTATTACAAAGCATCCTTTCCAAACACAAACCACTAAACAACCTTATACCTCCAACTTAGGGATTTGATTAAAATTAAAATTAAAACCAAAACTATTATCTCGTCTTTAGAGGGAATTGAACCCTCAACATTGCCCCTAATGTGCATCTTAGCCGTAGCAAAATTTGCCACACGATCCAAGCGCTCGTTTGAGATTAACGAAACACCACATGCTTCTTAATCTCCTCACACCTTTTGCCTTGGGCAAAAGAACGTGCACCGTAGGCGCTTTATGATGAGCAAGGTGCAGCAACAGTATTGTCATTGTTGTCAACACAGTCAGACAGATCGGTTGATGCAGTGGACAGGAGTTTCAGAAAGATTGGTTGATGCAAGTGGACAAGAGTTAAGAGGTTCTTCAGAGTATGTACAATGATTATCCAAAAGATCAAAGTGGCCCATATGCTAAAAATCAAAAGAAAATCACAAGGAAGAAAACTGTCACGATATCCTGACATGTTGAGAAGAAAGAAAATTGTCACAATATAATATCGCGACATGTTGAGAGAAAGAAAAACTGTCGCGATATCGTGACATGTTGAGAAGAAAGAAAAAGTGTCATGATTTCACGACATGTTCGGAGAGAAAGCGCAAGCAAGCAAAACTGTCATGATTTTGTGATATGTTCGAAGAGAAAGCACAAGCAAGTGAAAAAGTGTTGTGATTTTGTGACATGTTGGAAGAGAAAAAGGCAAGTAGAAAAAGTGTCATGATTTTGCGACATATTGCAAGAGAGATTGTACAGAAGAAAAAGTGTCGCGATTTCGAGACATATTGCAAGAGAGAGAGTTCGAAAGAAAAAGTGTCGCGATTTCGAGACATATTGCAAGAGAGAGAGTTCGAAAGAAAAAGTGTCACGATTTTGCAACATGTTGCATTTTCGCGGTCCAAAGCGAAGAGAAAATGCAAGAAGGAAAAAGTGTCGCGATATCGCGACATTTCGCATTTTCACGACTTGAAAAGAGCAGGAAGGTCGAGAAGAAAAAGTGTCACGATATCGCGACATGTCGCATTTTCACGACTTGAAAAGAGCAGGAAGGCCAAGAAGGAAAAGTATCGCGATATCGCGACATGTCGCATTTTCGCGACTTGAAAAGAGTAGGAAGGCAGAAAAGGAAAAGTGTTGCGATATCGCGACATGTCGCATTTTCACGACTTGAAAAGAGTAGGAAGGCAGAAAAGGAAAAGTGTCGCGATATCGCGACTCGAAAAGGGCAGGAAGGAAGAGAATGAAAAAGTGTCACGATATCGTGACATGTCGCGTTTTCGCGACCCGAAGGCAAGAGAAAGAACAAAGGAGAAAAAGTGTTACGATATCGCGAAATGTTGCATTTTCATGACTCTAGGAGGAGAGAGAAAGCAAGAAGGCAGAAGTGTCACGATATCGTGACAAAAGTAAAGCAGCAAGGAGGCGAAAGTGTCGCGATATCGCGACATGTAGTGTTTTTGCGGGTATAAGCAAACAAAAGTTGCAAGGATGCGAAAGTGTCGCGATATCGTGATATGTTGTATTTTCAAGGGTATGAACCAAGTAAAGCAGCAAGGAGGCGAAAGTGTCGCGATATCGCGACATGTTATGTTTTTGCGGGTACAAGCCGAGAAGAGGACAAAGAGGCAGAAGTGTCATGATTTCATGACAGGTCGCTTTGGCATGAGCTAAGAAGTTAACCCAGTTGAAATAAGATATGTAACAGTTAACTGAATTCATACAACAGTTATAGGGGTTGTTACAAAAGAAAATCATGCAACTAATATAAGAACAGTCAAAGAAGGAGAAATCGAACAGTTGTAAAAATAGAATAAAAAATGCATGCATGCACAGAAAAGAATACGAATAGTCATGATCGAGAAGACGAACAGTCATGGTAGGGGTATATGTGTCAATTCATAACATGTAACATGTTTGACAAAAATCCTACCCTATATATATACAAAAGGAGTTACAGTTAGAAGGCGTTACAACTGACAAGTGGCGCATGAGAAATGAAAGGAGTTACAACTGGAGTTACAAAGATACAATATGGTTATAAAAGGAGGTCTACGCGGAGGATTACATGCTGCTGAAATTGTGTGAAAGTGCTGTTGAAAAAGAGTGAGAGCGCTCGGGATTAAAGCGAGAGGCATGCGAGAGGAGAGCAAGAGAGGTGTGCGGTATGTGAAGAGTGGGCAATGTTGAGAAAGCAATAGACCAGTCAGGGTCTTGAAAAAGTGAAGGCATCTTTATGTCAATCTTCTAGTTTCAGAATAGAAGTCCAAGTTGGTGCTTGGCATCAGGGGTTGGTGGTCCTTCTAGTTGGTGCTGGTAAATCAGGGGTTGGTGCTCCTTTCTGTTGGTGCAGATAAATCAGGGGTTGGCGCTCCTTTTTGTTGGTGTAGATAAATCAGGGGTTGGTGCTCCTTCCAGTGGGTGCTAGTAAATTGATTATAAAATTTATATTTTGCAAAGGCTGGATTTGGATGGGAGTCCAAACAGTCAATTTTGAGGAGTAGCCAAAACTGGTGAACCTTGGTACGTCTTGTGTTGTGTGATGCTCTTTTGGTATATTTGCTTTATTGAGTTTTAATATTTCATTATTTCAACTTAAGAATTGAAGATTTAAGTTTTTAAGAGCTACACTGATTCACCCCCCCTCTTAGTGTCATAGTGAGACTAACAATTGGTATCAGAGCTAGTTTCCCTTGTCAGGCTAAATCAGCTAGGGTTGATCTTGGAAGTGACACAATGGCAGGTGGTGAAGGTTTTCTCATCAAACAAATCACCATTATTGGACGGAACTAATTACATATTTTGGAAACTCAGGATGCAGACATATCTTTGTGCTTTGGGATATGACATTTGGGATTCGGTAGATAGTGGATACACAATACCCACCTCTTATCCAATCGATGTTGTCGGTAAGAAATTATGTGAGAATAACTCAAAAGCAAAGAATGCTATCATGTGTGGATTAATGGATAGTGAACTAGTAAAAATTATGGGTTGTAAAATGGCAAAAGAAATATGGGACAAACTGAGGAGCATTCATGAAGGAGATGATAAGATCAAGGAGGCCAAGTTACAAACGCATCGAGCTTAGTTCAAAGCATTAAAGATGAATGAAGATGAGAACATAGAGGCATACATGCTGAGAGTTAATGGAATCATTAATGCGATTAGAGGACTCGGTGAGAAAATGGAAGATGCTATCATCGTGAAAAAGGTACTAAGATCTCTTCCCAAAAGATTTGATTCTAAAGTTTTAGCAATAGAAGAAGCTAAAGATCTAAATACTTTTAGTATGGATGAAATGCATGGTTCTTTGACTACATATGAGATGAGAATAGGAAGAACCAAACCCACAGAAAGAGAAGTTGCTTTTAAAGCACATAAAAATATAAAAGCAAAACAAGAATCTAAGGAAGAAGAGACATTAGATGAAACAGAAGCAAACTTTGTTCAAAAACTAATAAGGGGAAAAGGAAAATACAGAGGAAAGCTACCATTTAAGTGTTTCAACTGTGGAGGCATTGGACATGTTGCAGCTAAATGTCCACTCAATGAGAAGGACAAAAGTGATGAAGAATCACACCAAGAAAGAAGTGACTAGAAGAAAAAACCAAATTTCAAAAACAACAACTTCAGGAAGAAAAGTTTCATCTCCAATAATGTTAGTTCATCAAAAGACAGCTTCGATGAGGATTCTGAAGAAGAAACAGATGAAGCTCTTTTCATGGCATTCAAAGAAGAAAAAACAGAGGAAAAATAGGAATGTAATAAAAAACTTGAGGCTGAGGCTGAAGTATATCTAAAAGGCGAGTTGCTCGTTGCACTTGAAGAGTTGGGTATAGAAAGGAAAAAGAACAAAATACTGTCCAAGAAGTTGGAAGAATATGAGGATAATATTGAAGATCTCTTCTTGCAAATTCATAAAGCCAAGAAAATAGAAGAAGCTTTGAAGTCACACCTGGATGATAAAAGCGATGTTTGCGGCAAATAAGAAGAGGAGATTGTTTTATTGAGGAAACAACTAGAAGAGGCCAATATAAATCTCAAATTTGAGAAGAGCACAAAGTTTCTAGATAAAATTATAAGGAAATAAAGAAACCTCATGTCTAAGCTTGGTATTGGATATGAAGCTGAACAACCTTCATCTTCTAAATCTATAGAGAAGAAGAAGTCCACTGCTGAAGGATCAAAGCAAGAAAAGTTTAAAGCTAAAACTTCATGTTGTGGCTGATCCACAACACACCCCAAAATTGGGGACCCACCTTTTTTGCATGCTTTCAAAGAAGATCTCAGTGACCCAGATGCTAAAAATCAAGAAAAAGGCAAAATTGCACAAGGATGGAAAAGTGTCGCGAAATCGCGACATGTTGCTCCGTCGCGGCCGAAAATGAAAAAGTGTCATGAAATCATGACATGTTGCTCCATCGCGGCCGAAAATGAAAAAGTGTCACGAAATCGCGACATGTTGCTCCGTCGCGGCCGAAAATGAAAAAGTGTCGCGAAATCACGACATGTTGCTCCGTCGCGGCCGAAAATGAAAAAGTGTCACGAAATCGTGACATGTTGCTCCGTCGCGGCCCAGAGAGGAGAGAGAAAGGTAGAATGGAAAATTGTAGCGAAATCACGACATGTCACAAAATCGCGGTCAAGACAGTCAAACAGGGCACGAAGCAGAAAAGCGTAGCGAAATCGCGACATGTCGCAAAATCACGATCAACGCAGTCAACGGTAGCAAGTAGGGCGAGAACCGTCGTGAAATCATGACGTGTTTGATTTTCGTGGCTTGCAAATGGGCAGAAGGCATAAAATATAAAATGGTCACGAAATCATGACAAAACCGAGCCAAAGGCGATAAGGCCCAGCAGTGTAGCGAAATCGCGACGAGAACTGACACAAAGCGCATAAGTCGAAAGGCGTCGCGAAATCGTGACGCGTCGCGTTTTCACGACACGGGTGGATTAAAAGGCCTAAGTGGTAAAATGGTAGCGATTTCGCTACAGTCAAAAAATGAAGCCAAACAAAGCAAAGGCATAGCGATATCGCGCAACTTTTGAGGAAACGTTCCACCAGACAAAGACGTCGCGAAATCACGACAGAAAGTGAGAACCATGCAGAGGGCAGAAAATGGTAGCGATTTCGTGACACTTTATTGAAAAGAGACTAAGTGCGGAAAACTTGTAGCGAAATCGCGACATGTCGGATTTTCGCTGTGCATGAAGGCAAGAAAGGCTGTTGATAGAAAAACGTCGCGATATCGCGACATGTCTCATTTTCGCTGTGCATGAAAGCGGACAAGGCTGTTGGCAGGAAAATGTCACGATTTACATGGGGCCGTTACAGAATGTGCATAGGAAGCGTGAAACACGTGGCATACAAGTGTCAGAGTTGCAGAAGCGTTACATGTAAACAAAAAATATCGAATGTTTCGGCATCGAGCATAAATTCAAAAGCAACGAAAAGGCGGGAATACGAAACGATGCATTTTGGGAGGTGAAACGAAGCGACGCAAGGTGAAACAAAGAGCCGTATCAGTTAGTATAAAAGCAGAAGGGCAGATTGATACGAGGGTTGGAAATTGCTGCTAGCAG
Organism: Wollemia nobilis; assembly: GCA_028583015.1. Taxonomy (NCBI): domain Eukaryota; kingdom Viridiplantae; phylum Streptophyta; class Pinopsida; order Araucariales; family Araucariaceae; genus Wollemia; species Wollemia nobilis. The sequence goes on along the minus strand of JAQPPZ010016436.1, from coordinate 10,571,313 downwards.
TGTTGCAGAGCCAAAGGCGACCAACCATTCTGGGCCTGTTGTTGGAGCAATTTCCTTCACTTGTTCTGGATTTGTTAAACCTGGAACATTCTGTCAATGTAACTGATACATCATTTTAATACAAAAATACAGAGAGTTGACATCTCATTGATAAGAAAGAAGGAGTCATTTTGCGTGCAAGATTTAATGTTTTATCTTCCCTTTCAGATTTCTAGGCTTCTAGGTGAAGTTTAATGCAAATGTTTTTGGTTGCTTCATGCGAATGCCTAAAATCTGAAATTACAGTAAAAACCCCAGAAACCCGCACCTAGCTTATCAGGATTGTGCGAATTTGCAGATTCAATAGGTTAGGTTGCATGCAGAAAACCTCATTATCTTCGATTTTGTCAAATCGAGATGATAGCACTTTGGACGTAGTTTAGTTCATATACTTTGCATTTTCTTTTATTCTCAATTCTTTATTTTATTTTCTTGCATTTTAATTACCGTCATTTAAATAAACAACTGAAAATCCATCAAAACTCGAGATTCAAATAGATTCATCTCTTAGATTAATTTGCTTTGAGTCCATTGCAATTTCAAATTAAAATAAACCACAGTGCCCCTTGTTAACATCCACTTGCAACCCTAAGGTATTCCCAGCATTTAAATTGAACAAGCATCATTGGTAAACAAAGAGCCAGCATAACAGGAACCTTGGAGAAATTATTCTGTTATAATTTCTTTGCAAGCAGAGGATTTTGGGACTCAGATCCTATCGGAGAGTGTGCTTTCACAACTGGGTGAAAACACCACTCAACAGATTGGCGCTAGAAGGAGGGCATGATTGGTTTACTTTATTTTGATTTTCATACATAAGTAATATCTTTTTGATTTGATTTTGAAATCATCTCTTAAATCTCGCAAATGGCTAAACTACAGCATTTGTTTTTCTGTTGCAGGTTTCTTGGAGATAACCGACGGTTTCATCAGGCAAGCTAGACCCACCACGTCGTATTGCAACTAGGTCCCAAACAACTGGGGAAACCATATTCCATGACCTTACGCTCACTGGTACTCCCAAGAATAAAACCAAGCAAGTTGTAAGCTTACCTGTCACAAAAGACCTTTTTTCTCCAGGAACATCGAGTGGACCTACACCAATGATATCAGTTGCCACTAGTGTGCCTATTGTCAATAATATTTCCACTTGCTCTTGTAGGGTTGTCCTCATCGATTTTGAGTCAAATGGCTCAACCTCCAGCAGCTCCTTGGTATGGAGCTAATAATATTCCTTTGAACATTGCAGGGGATATCCATGAAATCCCCAAGAACATAGAAAGGTTTTTGCCCAAATACAAACCAGATGGCCCAAGAACTGCAGAAGAACATATCCAAGCCTATAGGGATGTTTTAATAAGACTGCAAGTCCAACATGAGGATGTGGCTTGCAGACTTTTCCCCATGAGCTTGGATCCAATAGCATATGAATGGTATATATGCTTACCAACTGGTTCAATCACTTCATGGGCGCAAATGGAGAATGCCTTTGTCAATCAGTTTAGGTCACCTTTGGATCCCGCAACCATTTACAATCAATTCATTACATGCAAAAGGGGCCAGGGTGAACCTATCAGAACATTTAATCAAAAATTCCAAAAGTGCTATAATAGAGCAGTTCGGCATTTTGCCATAGATCCCGCAGATGGCCTTGCAAATATATTTTGGGGCATTGGATCCCATGACAGCCATGTTTGCAAGATGAAATCCTCAAGTTACCACGCTCGCTTTAGCCTACAATGAAGCCATGACCATCGAGCAGCAAATGACACCACAGGGCTATGGATTTCCCCAGATGCCTATGATGGGACAATATGCTCCATATGGTCAAGCTCCCTTGGCAAATCAGATCATGGCACCACAAATGCCAAGCATGAATGCCTTCCCATATCAACAACCGTATCCACCAGCACCGGCTTATGCACCCATTCCAATTCAACCAACCACATCCATTCCACCTGTGCCCGCATTTTTGCAAAATAGTCAATCGACTATGCAAGGAACCAGCCAAGTTAATTCTCAGGCTATAGTTCCTTTCCCAAATCCAACTCCGATTCAAAGTGTCAATCCATACGTGAATCAAATTCCTCAAGACCCCACCAATTATGCAAACCCAATGGGAGTTAACAACAATGTAGGGCCACCGAAGGAGATTTATTCGGAGGTCGAAGAGCTCAAGAAGATAGTCCATAAACTGAGCAATGACATGGTTCAAAAATAGAAGTATGAATCCCATGCCCCTCACTCAAATCAAAATTTTAACAATAGAGGGAGACATTGGAACACAAATCCAAACAATGGGGGAGTACCCGCCCCCATTGCCAATCAACTAGATACTTCTGCAGGACCTAGTCAATCCAGCTCCCTTTTGAATATTTTTGATTTGGCGTGGGAAAAGGGGTGTAGGTTGCACAACACAAAAGAGCACAATGAGAGGAATTGTCCTGAAATTGCTAGATACACTCATTGTCTCCAGGCCCAAGTTGATGATTTGGAACTGGTGTCAAATGAGGGTCCATCGCAACATCAGGATGATAACATTATGGTGGTGGAAACTTTGTATCATCAAGAAGGTGAGAGTGAGGAAGAAGAAGACGAAATTTTGGAATAGGAGGTGCAAGCTTTTCGAGATTTTAGAAAGGGGAATCATGGATACCATTTGAGAAGTAAATCTAAAGCCCCTAAAACCTCATCAACACCACCAAACAACTCTATTCTTCCTTCGGATACTAAGGCAGATAATAATCCTCCTCCTCCACTGAGAAGAGAAATGTCTAATGATGTGCAGAAGACAGTCAAATTCGAAAAGCCAAACTATGACATAGTGGAGGATCTAAAGAAGTCTAAATCTAGCCTTTCGTTCTTAGATGCGGCTAGATTGCCTGGCCAAAAGGAGGCATTGATAAAGGCTCTGAACTCACCTGATCAAATGTGGAAGGGAAAAGGAGTTGAGTCCCATCTGATTTTACGAAAGGAGAGACGGGATGTCCCACCATTCTTATTGACTCTGAGAATTGCGGGTAAGAATTTGCATAACTGTTTGGTGGACACGGGTGCCACGAGCAACCTCATGCCTTCGAAGATATGTCAAATGCTGGGTCTGCAACCTGTTTCATCCAAATGCAAGGTCTTGCAATTGGACCGATCAAAGGTAAATGTGGTAGGGACCCTATATGATGTCAAAATTCAATTAAATTTTGAACCCAGGGTCCAATAGGTTGTCGACATTCTGGTTGTTAATATCCCAAGTAGATATGGAATGCTACTTGCAAGGGATTGGATGAAAACTCTGAATGGCTATTTTTCAACAGACTGCTCACATATGTGGCTACCCTGGAAAGGAATTGCAAACCAAATCAGAGTGGAAAATGAACCGAGGCTCAAAGAAATCATAACAAAATTTAACAAGCCGAATGAAGTTTAGTTTTCTGAGCCAGAGCTGGGGGTCTATGCACTTGATGTTGAGGAAGCTACCGAAGAGCCTAAAAAGGAAACATGTCATGGTGGCTCTTTTGAGGAAAATGATTTCACATGGTTGCTCAGATTTGATGGATCCAAATCTAGACAGGGAGCAGGAGCTGGAGTCGAGCTCACCGGTCCAGGAGGTAAACCATTATTGGTTGCCTATAGATTGCAATTTCCTTGCATGAACAATGTGGCAGAATACGAAGCACTGATCTTTGGTTTACGTCTAGCATTGAGCAAACAAGTTAAATGCTTGAAAGTATTGGGAGATTCTGAACTAGTTGTCAAGCAGATTAAAGGACAATATACATGCCGTGACAGGAGACTGAGCCTTTATAGAACTAGGGTTATGGACCTTATTGAGGAATTCGATGCGTTCAATATAGCCCTTATTTCTAGAAAAGGAAACCGAATAGCAGACTCTCTTGCAGTCGTCGCGGGCATGTTAAATCCAGTGGACATAAAAAGGTGTAAAAATTTCTCCATTGAATTGGTTCCTTGTCCATCAATACCCGATAATGTCAAGAATTTTTAGGTTTTTGAAAATGACAGACACATCTTCAAATTTGTCACGAACTCGGGTATTTTTGAGAATCAGGTGATTGATGAGGAGCAAAGATGGCAAGATGAAACAGAGAACGAAATTGAAACTGCGTATCAATCCAACAAAATACCTAAAGACGTGGTTTCATTGGAAAAAATGTTCGACATGGGATACAAGACCAAGAAAGGAAAAAGGGTCCCACTCCCCAAAGATGCGTGTGATCTAATTAATCTGGGGAGTACAGACAATCCACGAGAAGTGTACATTGCCAAGGCATGTACAGCTGAAGAAAGGAGCAACATAATGCAGGCATTGAAGCATTATATAGATTGCATTGCTTGGAATTACAATGAGCTGAAAACATACAACCAAGACATCATCACACATACCATCCCTCTAAAGCCGGACTCCAAGCCTTTTAGGCAAAGACAACGAGTTGTTAACCCGCTATTGGAGCCCTTAATAGAAAAGGAGGTCAAAATATTATTGGAAGCAAAGATCATTTTTCTTGTTAGGCACTCAACCTGGGTTGCTAACCTCGTTCTAGTAAGAAAAAAGAGTGGAGAGATCAGGTTGTGTATAGATTTTCGAAATCTTAATAAAGCCTCTCAAAAGGATAATTATCCATTGCCATCCATTGATGAAATTCTACAAACGGTAAATGGATCTGAAATGATGTCTTTTCTTGATGGGTATTCTGGATACAACCAAATTCTTATACATCCAAATGACAGGATGAAAACAGCCTTCACCACCAAGTGGGGGACATTTGCATATAAGAGAATGTCGTTTGGACTGTTAAATGCTGGTGCAACATTTCAACGCGCCATGGACTATGCATTCAAAGGGCTTATAGGCAAATGTATCATCGTGTATGTGGATGATATTCCAGTATTCTCAAAGAAAAGAGAAGACCATGTCAAAGATTTGAAGAAAGTGCTCCAAAGATGCAGAGAACATGGAATTTCCTTAAATCCCAAAAAGTGCATTTTCGGAGTAACAGAAGGAAAATTGCTTGGTCACATCATTTCAAAAGAGGGCATATCCATCGACCCGAAAAGGATACAAGCTATCCAGAACTTACCTCTCCCGGGTAGTAAAAAAGAATTGAGATCTTTCTTTGGGCAGGTTAATTTTGTGAGGAAGTTTATCTCAAGCTTTGCTGAGATAGCCAAACCTCTAAACAAGATGCTCAAGAAGGATGTAGATGTCAAATGGAACGAGGAAAGTAAGGTGGCCTTTCAGAACATCAAAGATGCCATTTCCAGAGCCCCTGTCCTCATAAGTCCAGACTATTCTAAGCCTTTCTATATTTATGCTTTCGCATCAGAACACTCTTTTGCGAGTGTCTTGACCCAAAAAGGTGAGGATAGTGCAGAAAACCCCATAGCATTTTTAAGTGCCCCTCTAAAAGATGCTCAATTAAGGTATTCCATCCTTGATAAGCAGATGTATGCACTTTTTAAAATGGTAAAAAAATTTAGACATTACATTGTGCATAGCAGAGTTATTGCCATCGTGCCTGACCCTGCTGTTAAGACCATGTTTTTACAGAATGAACTAGGTGAGAAAAGAGGGAAATGGATTTCCACCATCCAAGAATTTGATCTCAAAATCCAACCTATGAAACTAGTTCGAGGACAGGGACTGGTGAAGGCGATCGCTGAAAATAATCCGCAAATAACATGCCAATATTCGAATGCAGAATACATTTCTAAGGATGATTGGTATGTTGATATTGTGCAATTTTTATTGAATGGTAAGTGTCCTTCTAATCTGAATTCAACTCAAAGAAGAGCTTTAAGGCTTAAGTCTATCAATTATCTGATGAAATCTGGTGTTCTTTACAGGAAAAATCATGAAGGGATCTACCTGAGATGCCTGAACAAAGAAGAAGCTGCTAAGGTATTGCAAGAATTTCATGGGAAACATGGAACTGGTCATGGTGCGGCAAACGCTACAACGCATCAAATCCCGAGAGCGAGGATACTACTGGCCCCACATTTTCAAAGATGCACATGCCCATGTACGATCATGTCACATTTGTCAAGTGGCCGCCAATAGAGAGAGAAATGCAGCCATGCCATTACAACCTGTAGTTGAAATGAGACCATTTGCACAATGGGGACTAGATTTCATTGGGGTTATTAACCCAAATTCTTCTGATTCCCATAAATTCATATTGATAGCTACAGATTACTGTACAAGGTGGACAGAAGCAATTCCCACAAAACATGCCACCACAGACGTTGTAATAAGATTCCTTGAGGACCACATTATAACAAGATTTGGAATGCCCGATTCTATTGTCAGTGACAATGGTAAAGCTTTTATTTCTACGCAATTTGCAGATTGGGCATATGACAACAAAGTGAGCTTAAAATTTGCATCTAATTATTACCCTCAAGGAAATGGTTTGGCCGAATCTTCAAATAAAAATTTGTTGAACATCATTAAGAAATTGCTGGAAAAGAACCCTCGGGATTGGCACAGCCAATTGAAGTTTGCCCTTTGGGCAAGATAGGACCGAGTAAAAGAATCCATAGGGAATACTCCCTATCATTTGGTCTATGGGCAAGACCCGATATTTCCTGCAAATTTGAAGTTGCAAACCTTGCATTTCATACAAGAGTACTTGGGGACAGATGATCAAGTTGAAGCCAGGTTAAGTCATTTGCTGCACCTTGATGAAAAGAGGGAAGAAGCCATGAATCACATGAATAAACACCAGGAAGTTATCAAGAGATGGTTTGACAGAAGGGCTAAAATTAAGTCCTTCAGAATTTCAGATTTGGTATTACTATGGGACAAAAGACATGAGGAAAAAGGGAATCATCAAAAGTTTGATTGTCTTTGGTTAGGCCCCTATTAGATTTCAGAAATTCTCGAGAAAAATACCTTTAGGCTAAAAACTTTAGAAGGGAAAGATTTTATGTTACCGGTTAATGGGCAGATTTTAAAGCATTATTTTAGCCCTTAGGTTGTAAGAGTTTGATGTTATTCTTTTCGGTTTTGGTGGAGATTTTCAGATTTTGTTTTCATTTTTTTTAGGATTGTTAGTCTAGTTAGGATTTAGGTTGTGGGTTTGATTTCAATTGACATGTTTTGTTTATTTAAAAAAAAAAAAAAAAAAAAATTGAGATGTCAACTTATGCTTAAGACTAGGAGAATATGAAACATTGGAATTGTCTTGTAAAAGCTCCACAAGTAACACAAACATTTTAAGTTATATCGTTTGAAACTTGTGATGCATGAAGTAGTCAGTTTTGTATGGCAAACATTTCATCTGCAATTCAAGAGATAATGCATTCATGTTACATCTCACTTTACATATACATTCCATCTTAGTTGCATATGCATCTTAGGTACAAATCATTAAAGTGTGTCAAATCCTCTTAGGGTTGTGCTATAACATAAATGTGAAAAAATCCTAAGGTTGGAAACTGAGCCTCATGATATCTAGAACTAAGCACATCTTATACATTAAAAAGGATCTTGAGCAAAATGATCAAAACCTAACTTGGAAGAAAAGGTTGGGCGAAAGAAGTATTTCAGGTCTATCCTATTATGCAACATGATCCTTAAAACAATGGTTTTGACCACTTCCATAAAGCTTAAAGCCTAAAATCAGAGTAGTAAGGATAGGGTTAAATCCTCATCGAACTTAGGTTGAGGATCCAATTCCCCAAAGCTTTGATTTGACCTACATGGAGTAGTAAGGATAGGGCATAAATTCTCATCTCGCTTAGGTTGAGAATCCGATTCCCCAAAGCTCCTATGTCTCATTTCATAATAAATCTTGGATTGGAAGGATCGTACTACTTGTCCTCTCGCAAAGGATGGGTAGTCATCCCCAAGGTCTAAGCAATAAAATTAATATTTTCCATTTTTATCCAAAGCTTGGATTGGAAGGATCGTACTACATGTCCCTAGCAAGGATGGGTAGTCATCCCCAAGGTCCAAGAAGTAAAAAATTAATTTTTCCCATCTCATATTTATATTGGATTGGAAGGATCATACTACTTGTCCTCCGCAAAGGATGGGTAGTCATCCCCAAGGTCCAAAGAAATGAGGGTAAGTCTTGGATTATGGGGTTAGGTATGCCCATGCATGGCAACATGTCTTGTCTAAAAAACAAGACCACTGTTTGTTCAAAGGGTTAGACTAGCATGACCATTTCTTCCATAATTGGTTAGATTATTTTGCTCAAAGTGAGGTAATGAATTCCAAATCAGAATAGTAAGGATAGGGTTAACCTCCCATCTCGGTTAGGTTGGGAGTCTGATTCCCCAAAGTTCTGATTTCACGTTCACTTGCACATGGGTTCAAGATAGTAGGGACTCATAACCAACTTTGGGATATAATAAAGCAATTCATTAGTGGATCCTAAGAGGGTTTGGTAATCTTGAATGTTTGTGCATGACACTAGAAATTTTAGGCCTTTACAAGGGCAAGATCTCTAAGCATAGTCATCAGGTTACATAAGTCATTCATAATCTCACATATGCACTCATGTAAAACTGACAATGGAATGTTGATCAATTTCAAACGATAGGGAATGAAATACATTGCACACACCGAGCTAATACTTGATGATTCTGATGATTCATGTACTTTTGATTTTTGGGCATTTGTTTATATTGCTTATGTGCTAACACATGTTTTCATGTTGTATACTTTCAGGTAGGGTTCTCACTAAAATGCTCAGGAGCATTTGACAGCAGAGTCGCCATTTGTTGTGGCTGATCCACAACACACCCCAAAATTGGGGACCCACCTTTTTTGCATGCTTTCAAAGAAGATCTCAGTGACCCAGATGCTAAAAATCAAGAAAAAGGCAAAATTGCACAAGGATGGAAAAGTGTCACGAAATCGCGACATGTTGCGCTGTCACGGCCGAAAATGAAAAAGTGTCACGAAATCGCGACATGTTGCTCCGTCGCGGCCGAAAATGAAAAAGTGTCACGAAATCGCGACATGTTGCTTCGTCGCGGCCGAAAATGAAAAAGTGTCGCGAAATCGCGACATGTTGCTCCGTCGCGGCCGAAAATGAAAAAGTGTCACGAAATCGCGACATGTTGCTCCGTCGCGGTCCAGAGAGGAGAGAGAAAGGTAGAATGGAAAATTGTAGCGAAATCGTGACATGTCACAAAATCACGGTCAAGACAGTCAAACGGGGCACGAAGCAAAAAAGCATAGCGAAATCGCGACATGTCGCAAAATCACGATCAACGCAATCAACGGCATCAGATGGGCGGAACCGTCGCGAAATCGTGACGTGTTTGATTTTCGCGGCTTGCAAACGAGCAGAAGGCATAAAATATAAAATGGTCACGAAATCATGACAAAACCGAGCCAAAGGCGATAAGGCCCAACAGTGTAGCGAAATCGCGACGAGAACTGACACAAAGCGCATAAGTCGAAAGGCGTCACGAAATCGTGACGCGTCGCGTTTTCGCGGCACGGGTGGATTAAAAGGCCTAAGTGGTAAAATGGTAGCGATTTCGCTACAGTCAAAAAATGAAGCCAAACAAAGCAAAGGCGTAGCGATATCGCGCAACTTTTGAGGAAACGTTCCAGCTAGACAAAGACGTCGCGAAATCGTGACAGAAAGTGAGAACCATGCGAGAGGGCAGAAAATGGTAGCGATTTCGTGACACTTTATTGAAAAGAGACTAAGTGCGGAAAACTTGTAGCGAAATCGCGACATGTCGGATTTTCGCTGTGCATGAAGGCAAGAAAGGCTGTTGACAAAAAAACGTCGCGATATCGTGACATGTCTCATTTTCACTGTGCATGAAAGCGGACAAGGCTGTTGGCAGGAAAATGTCACGATTTACATGGGGCCATTATAGAATGTGCATAGGAAGCATGAAACACGTGGCATACAGGTGTCAGAGTTGCAGAAGCGTTACATGTAAACAAAAAATATCGAACGTTTTGGCATCGAGCATAAATTCAAAAGCAACAAAAAGGTGGGAATACGAAATGATGCATTCTGGGAGGTGAAACGAAGCGACGCAGGGCGAAACAAAGAGTCGTATCAGTTAGTATAAAAGCAGAAGGGCAGATTGATACGAGGGTTGGAAATTGCTGCTAGCAGTGTTGCAGAGCCAAAGGCGACCAGCCATTCTGGGCCTGCTGTTGGAGCAATTTCCTTCACTTGTTCTGGATTTGTTAAACCTGGAACATTCTGTCAATGTAACTGATACATCATTTTAATACAGAAATACAGAGAGTTGGCATCTCATTGATAAGAAAGGAGTCATTTTGCATGCAAGATTTAATGTTTTATCTTCCCTTTCAGATTTCTAGGCTTCTAGGTGAAGTTTAATGCAAATGTTTTTGGTTGCTTCATGCGAATGCCTAAAATCTGAAATTACAGTAAAAACCCTCGAAACCCGCACCTAGCTTATCAGGATTGTGCGAATTTGCAGATTCAATAGGTTAGGTTGCATGCAAAAAACCTCATTATCTTCGGTTTTGTCAAATCGAGATGGCAGCACTTCTGGACGTAGTTTAGTTCATATACTTTGCATTTTCTTTTATTCTCAATTCTTTATTTTATTTTTTGCATTTTAATTACTGTCATTTAAATAAACAACTAAAAATCCATCAAAACTCGAGATTCAAATAGATTCATCTCTTAGATTAATTTGCTTTGAGTCCATTGCAATTTCAAATTAAAATAAACCACAGTGCCCCTTGTTAACATCCACTTGCAACCCTAAGGTATTCCCAACATTTAAATTGAACAAGCATCATTGGTAAACAAAGAGCCAGCATAACAAGAACCTTGGAGAAATTATTCTTTTGTAATTTCTTTGCAAGCAGAGGATTTTGGGACTCAGATCCTACCGGAGAGTGTGCTTTCACAACTGGGTGAAAACTCCACTCAACACTTCAAAAGGAAGAAAATATCAAAGGAGATCTACAACAAAGCAACCACAAAAAAAGAGGTTCTATCACTCTCACTTTACTCATAATAATGCTTGTAATGGCTATTGTTTTAGATGCAACCTTTATGGTCACAAGGCAATGTATTGTGGATTGAATAATAGATCAAAGAGTTATGATGGTAGAAATACATCTGTTGAACACCATGTGAAATTTTTTAAATGTAATGGTCATGGGCACATAGCAAGGTCTTGTCCAAGAACTTTTGTATCTAATCTATGGCAAGACAGTAGATTTCATCAGACGCAAAGAATGCAACACAAACAAAGAAGAAATCATGTGCATCAAAGAAAGGAAAATAATCATCCATCAAGGACGTACAAGAGACAACCACCCAAGAGAAATTTTCAAGTTCATGAAAAGGTTCAAAGTAGGGATGCAGTTGAAAACCTTCAGCCTAAGTTCAAGAAAGATTGGAGAAAGAAAGAAGAGAGGAAATCATGTTTTCTTGGACTGAAGGAGATTACTTCGCTATTGCACTAAGCAACTCCAGGTAGCACATCCTCAGGGGAAGCAATCTTGAAGTTTCATTTTAATGCTCCTATGTATTTGTTTGATTACCTGAGGATGAAAGACAAGTAGTCAGGGAAGTTGTCGTATAGTTGTCGAAGTATGTTTTTAGTTCATGTAGTTTGTGGAAGTGCCGTGAAGGGTGGTGATTAAATTGAGAGTTGTCATTATTGGTAGTTTTGCTATATGTCATTATGGTACTATGTTTGATGCTTGCACAGAGTTGGCAGTAAAATTGCAGTGCTGATACAGTGTTGGACAAAAGTTGGTACAAGTGTGAGTCACTTGTCAATTTTGTTGACAGATGTGAAATCAGCGTTTTTGAATGGGAAGCTTGAAAAAGAGGGTTATATTGAGCAGCCAGATGGTTTCTAGCTTGGTGATGATTGGTTGAGTTGATTTGATTGAGCCTAGTCAAGTTATGTGTGAAGTGATCTTTAAAGTTCTATGAAATAAATTATTCCATCATTCTATGTTGATTTGAGATTGAGGTTAGAAGATATTAAGTCTCTAACAATTCTCTTTATGCTTCTATGAAGTGGATTTGATTTGAGATTGTCATTCATTGTTGGTTCATTTTGAGTACTACTTGAGCATGATTGATTGAGCCTTTGAAGAAGGCCTTTGGCAAATATTTGAGGACAATGTTGGGATAGATTTGAGGATAGTGTTGGGACAGATTTCCAGATGCAGATTTGGGCAGGATGTGTAGATGACAGAAAGAGTACCAGTGGAGGTGCATTCTATCTTGGAGACAGGTTGGTCGTGTGGAACAGTAAGAAACAAGAGTCAGTTTTCTTATCCACAACAGAGGTAGAATATATTGCAGCGACAACGTGTTGTACGCAAAGGGAGAATTTATATATTTGATTATCTTTTTGCTCATGTTTGTAATTTTTGGTAACTGTCATAACGTGTGCCTGAGAATGTTGTGCATGGACTCAGGAGGAGTCTACAGTAGCCCTTTGGTATTATTGTCAAAGGGGGAGAAGAATTAGTGTTGCCAACAATTCCAAAGGGGGAGATTGATGAGCAAGGTGCAACAATAGTATTGTCATTGTTGTCAACACAGTCAGACAGATCGGTTGATGCAGTGGACAGGAGTTTCAGACAGATTGGTTGATGCAAGTGGACAAGAGTTAAGAGGTTCTTCAGAGTATGTACAAGTGATTATCCAAAAGATCGAAGTGGCCCATATGCTAAAAATCAAAAGAAAATCACAAGGAAGAAAACTGTCGCGATATCGTGACATGTTGAGAAGAAAGAAAACTGTTGCAATGTCGCGACATGTTGAGAGAAAGAAAAATTGTCGCGATATCATGACATGTTGAGAAGAAATAAAAACTATCATGATTTCATGACATGTTCGGAGAGAAAGCGCAAGCAAGAAAAACTGTCGCGATTTCGTGACATGTTCGGAGAGAAAGCGCAAGCAAGCAAAAAAGTGTCGCGATTTCGTGACATGTTGGAAGAGAAAAAGGCAAGTAGAAAAAGTGTCACGATTTCGTGACATATTGCAAGAGAGATGAAGAAAAAGTGTCGCGATTTCGTGACATATTGCAAGAGAGAGAGTCTAAAAGAAAAAGTGTCATGATTTCGCGACATGTTGCATTTTCGTGGTTCGAAGCGAAGAGAAAATGCAAGAAGGAAAAAGTGTCACGATATCGCGACATGTCGCATTTTCACGACTTGAAAATAGCAAGAAGGTCAAAAAGAAAAAGTGTCATGATATCGCGGCATGTCGCATTTTTATGACTTGAAAAGAGCAGGAAGGCCGAGAAGGAAAAGTGTCACGATATCGCGACATGTCACATTTTCGTGACTTGAAAAGAGCAGGAAGGCAAAAAAGGAAAAGTGTCGCGATATCGCGACATGTCGCATTTTCACGACTTGAAAAGAGCAGGAAGGCAGAAAAGGAAAAGTGTCGCGATATCGTGACATGTCGTATTTTCACGACTCGAAAAGGGCAGGAAGGAAGAGAATGAAAAAGTGTTGCGATATCGCGACATGTCACATTTTCGTGACCCGAAGGCAAGAGAAAGAGCAAAGGAGAAAAAGTGTCATGATATCGTGACATGTCACATTTTTGTGACTCTAGGAGGAGAGAGAAAGCAAGAAGGCAGAAGTGTCGCGATATCGCGAAAAAAGTAAAGCAGCAAGGAGGCAAAAGTGTCGCGATATCGCGACATGTAGTGTTTTTGCGGGTACAAGCAAATAGAAGTAGCAAGGAGGCAAAAGTGTCATGATATCGTGACATGTTGTGTTTTCGCGGGTATGAACCAAGTAAAGCAGCAAGGAGGCGAAAGTGTCGCGATATCGCGACATGTGTTTTTGCGGGTACAAGCCGAGAAGAGGACAAAGAGGCAAAAGTGTCACGATTTTGCGATAGGTCACTTTGGCACGAGCTAAGAAGTTAACCCAGCCAAAATAAGTTATGTAATAGTTAACTGAAGTCATACAACAGTTACAGGGTCCGTTACAAAAGAAAATCATGCAACTAATATAAGAACAGTCGAAGAAGGAGAAATCGAACAATTGTAAAAATAGAATAAAAAATGCATGCATGCATAGAAAAGAATATGAATAGTCATGATCGAGAAGATGAACAGTCATGGTAGGGGTATATGTGTCAATTCGTAACATGTAACGTGTTTGACGAAAAGCCTACCCTATATATATACAAAAGGATTTACAGTTAGAAGGTGTTACAACTGACAAGTGGCGCATGAGAAATGAAAGGAGTTACAACTGGAGTTACAAAGATACAATATGGTTATAAAAGGAGGTTTGCGCGAAGGATTACATGCTACTAAAATTGTGTGAAAGTGTTGCTGAAAAAGAGTGAGAGTGCTTGAGATTAAAGTGAGAGGCACGCGAGAGGCGAGCGAGAGAGGTGTGCGGTATGTGAAGAGTGGGCAATGTTGAGAAAGCAATAGACCAGTCAGGGTCTTGTAAAAGTGAAGGCATATTTATGTCAATCTTCTAGTTTCAGAACAGAAGTCCAAGTTGGTGCTTGGCATCAGGGGTTGGTGGTCCTTCTAGTTGGTGCTGGTAAATCAGGGGTTGGTGTTCCTTTCTGTTGGTGCAAATAAATCAGGGGTTGGTGCTCCTTTCTATTGGTGTAGATAAATCAAGGGTTGGTGCTCCTTTCTGTTGGTGCAGATAAATCAGGGGTTGGTGCTCCTTCCAGTGGGTGTTGGTAAATTGATTGTAAAATTTGTATTTTGCAAAGGCTAGATTTGGATGGGAGTCCAAACAGTCAATTTTGAGGAGTAGCCAAAACTGGTGAACCTCGGTACATCTTGTGTTGTGTGATGCTCTTTTGGTATATTTGCTTTATTGAGTTTTAAGCTTTCATTATTTCAACTTAAGAATTGAAGATTTAAGTTTTTAAGAGCTACACTAATTCACCCCCCCTCTCAGTGTCATAGTGAGACTAACACTTTAACCAACACAACTCATGATGCACCCGTCGAGATTCGAACGCAAACCCTCTTGCAAGCCAAAACTTTTGTGCTTCCCAAAATACCACTAGGCCACGCTATCCTATGCAAATTTGAGGATTAAAGCTTCCTCCCTTAAACACTTCTCTGTCATGACTTTCGCAAAAACACACGAGCTCTTTTCTTTGTTTGCAATATTTTTAATTTTCAAGCAAGGATAATTAATTGAACTTTTGGGCGTTGTATTTATATGCTTCCTCCATTGTTTTAAAGATGTCGGTGCTCTCCATGTTATCTTCCATGATGTCGATGAAGATTATAAAGGCTTCGAATGCCTTTTATCTTAAACCCAACCTTTGGGTTTATAAAATATATTTAGACTTTATAAAACCCACTTTTGCATTATAAAATATTATAATAAGAATTATAAATATTTTATTTGGGTTTTCACCATATTACCTTTAATATTATAATAACCATTATTATAATATTATACCTTTGATAAAATATCTCCTTCTAAACTCTTAACTTCTGCACTGATTCACTTGATCTTAATGATGACTTCATCTAGTGACATCAATGACAACTTTGACTTAGGGAATCAAAATATCCAACATAATCAACATAATTACTACCAAGGCATTGACACATCTGAAGTTGTCAAAATCACATATTGTACCTTCTACTTTCACCTTGAGAGCATTCAACGATGCGTTATGCTGAACGGTAGGTACTATAGTTCTCTCGATTCAGGTTGGAATTAAGACCATCACTATGATGTGTCATGTGATCAAAGGTGCCATGCAGTATAACATCCTCTTGGGGAGGCCTTGAATTAGAGAAATGCATTGTGTTCCCTCGATCTTACATCAATGTATAAAATATGTACATGAGGGACAAGTTCACATGGTTCCTTCTGATGAAGAGCCATTCAAATATGTGAACCTAGATGATTTGCTGGGGGATTTCATTCTCCTCTCAATGCATCTATATATACAGTTGATGTCGTCAATCAAACATCTAGAAGGCAAATTAAAAGGAGTGTGTGCAGGATCTTCCACAACAGCACAACAACCAGGGTTATGCATAGCGGTGAATCTTTGCCATTGGGGCAAAAATTGGCATTTTCAAAAATTCAAATTTGCGAATTTGGGGGACCCAAACGTCGGCCATTTATCTAAATTTTTTTGAAAAAAACATTTTTAGGTGTCGGTTTGTTGTGCATTGATAATAGTATCATAAATATTTTAAAAATTTTCCAGCAATCCCACCTAAATAGAGGACCCTTTTTGCCCTAAAATTTTAAAATTTCTAAATTATCCTGCCCAATTAGCCAAGTATACCACTATATATAACTAACACCCCATCAATACTTTTTTATTTCTAGATCTTGTTCTATACTAGACGGATATCTCGACCTAGTTCTGCACTAGATCAGACACATTTCTACACTAAACAAGATTGAAACCATTTTTACACTAGAGCGAATCCTATATTTGCACCAGATCAAACCCTGTTCTGCATCCGAATGATATCCAGACTCTGTTCTGCATTCGAATGATATCTAGACCTTATTTTGCATTCGAACAAACTACTGAATCTTGTTCTACATTCGAATGATATTAGGACCTTGTTCTGCATCCAAACGATATCCAGACCCTGTTCTACATCCTAATGGACTACCAGACCCTGTTCTACATTCGGATGATATCGAAACCCTGTTCTGCATCCAGACGGACTATCAAACCCTGTTCTACATCCAAATAATATTGGGACCCTATTCTGCATCCAAACAATATTCGGACCCCGTTCTGCATCCAAACAATATTCAGACCCTGTTTTGCATCCAAACGGACTACCGAACCCTATTATGCATCCAAAAAATATTTGGATCTTGTTCTATATTCGAATGGACTACTAGATCTTGTTTTGCATCTGGATGATATCCGAACCCTATTTTGCATCCGAACAGACTATTGGAATTTATTATATACAAAGTCAATATCTAGACCCTATTTTGCATTCGCCCCCTAGACCCCCCTAATGATGTAGTAGGGGGGACGTTGCCCCCCTACACCCCCCTTTGTGGAGTGGGTCCAAGTGCGACTGAAAACAAGACCTCCAAATTAGAGAGAATCAGGCTCCACAACCAATACCATATTCTGCACCCAGTTTGAGATCAGACATTTTTCTACACCTGGTTCAAGGTCGAACTATTTTTCGCATCAACCCATGGTTGGATTTCATTTTCCACCCGATCTAGCTAGAAATTTCAAATTTGTCAATATTTTATAATTTTTTTTGAAAAAATAAGGTAATTTGCCATGTCCTACATGAATTTGGTCAGGATTCGCCAGGGTTTTGCAATGGATTCACCATTTTTTTACAAGTACATTTGAGGTTTGACCCCTTATGCATAACCCTGACCACAACTATAAGAGCACACAACAACAAATTTGACTAAACCTATGACATCCATAGTGCTGAGGAATGATAAGAAGCTTAAAGTAAAATTGGGTGAGAAAGAGATGAAGCAAACACCCAAAGAAGCAATTGTCGATGGTCCTAGTCCCATGGATGAGGGGGACACTCAAAATCAATTTGAGGAGGCACCTCAACCTGCCTCACCTTCTTTTTTAGTAGGGTCATCTGCACCGTAGGTGACCATACATTTGGTTAACCCCAGATTAGCAGAATATATCATGCAGAATGTGACATTCATACCATTTATCAAAATTGCGTAGGATATGGGTTGACTTCAAGCCCATCGATTTCCCATGGGGATGATGGTACCACTAGGGGTGCCACCCAACCAAACAAACTTCATTTATGGAGGTATTGATCAGGTGAAAAATCACATGCCCATAGATGAGTATGATGATTAACCACTCATGGTGAATGTTCATTACCTGTCTAACCCTAAATTTGCCTTGCGCTATTTTGAATGTTACCATTGGCATGGTTACAACTTGGGATTATTTGAGCAAGGACACCAAGTTCCCATTGAACCATAGTATCAGTTACCAACTGATAGGTTTGGGTTAGGCTATCATATCCAAGGACATGATGAGCTCCTAGTAGCATCTTTAGATAATCTGAACCTCACTTTAGGGGATGATGTGGATTGGAATCCTTATCACCCCAACCCTTCTTATCTATGAAGGGGTAATAGGCTAGTAACCTATGTCTCAGAACTACCACCAGAGATCTATCACGAGCACATCATGGTAGAGGTAAATCAAGGAGACAATCCAAGAGCCAACTTGGATG
Organism: Wollemia nobilis; assembly: GCA_028583015.1. NCBI lineage: Eukaryota > Viridiplantae > Streptophyta > Pinopsida > Araucariales > Araucariaceae > Wollemia > Wollemia nobilis. The sequence goes on along the minus strand of JAQPPZ010016436.1, from coordinate 10,553,085 downwards.
ATGAAAGCCATGGAGCTACCGATGACACAAGTATGCAAATCCAAAATCTGAGTATAGCAATCAATACTGGATCAGAAGTTGTTCCTGAGGAAGTGCATGTCGAGTCCATTATAGAAAGTGATGGGCCCTATTGTGATTCTGGGATAGATGATGATGAGCAATCCTCATACAATGAATGATATGATGAAACTGAGTTGGCCTACTTAGGCCCCCTAAATTTACGTCATCTATTACCCATGGATCAAATAGGTGAGAATGATGAAGTCTTCATGGTTGATAGCGACTATGAGGATGAAACAAAGTGGGCCTACCTTGGGCCCCATCTTGCTAATCATACAATTCCTATCCATTCCATTAATATGATCTCCATTGATTTGACCACTCCACTTCAAAATCCAGTCGATCCTTCCAAACCATTGTATCTGAATATAGATGCTATTGATTGGGATCAAGTTAATTCAACACTAGAGCCTGAAGATTTATTACCTAATGAAGAAATATTGTAACCTTTCCATTTTGTGCCAGGACATGCACATGATGTTTATCATGCTAAGGGAAATTCTGATGTAGGACCTTTAAGCCCAGCTGATGACATCCACTTGATTCCTATGCCTCACCAGCTTGAGGAGGGATCGCACATGTCAGTAGAGGAAACCTTTGACGTGGATATAAGTTATGAACCTATTAATCCTAAGAAGATAAAATTTGGAGAGATTCTATCTCCTGATGAGCGTGCCATACTCATCCCTCTACTAAAAGAGAGACCTGACATTTTTTCTTGGACATACAAGGATATCTCGGGACTAGATCTGAAATTGGTTACTCATAACCTTTCTCTAGATATCTCCAAAAGACCTATCAAGTAGAAGCTAAGGAAGATGCATCCAAAAATTGCTTTAATGGTCAAATACGAGTTGCAGAAGTTGTTGGATGTAGAGTTCATTATCTCCATTGACTATCCAGAATGAGTATCAAACATGGTACCTATAGGAAAACCTGATGGAAGGATCCGTATTTGTACGAATTTTAGAGACCTCAACAAGGCAATACCAAAGGATTCATTTTCGTTACCCAATATAGATGCTCTTGTAGATGCAACTATAGGTCATGAGATGCTCCCCCTTATGGATTTTTTGTTGTTGTTATAATAAGATTCAGATTAAAGTCGAAGACCAACACAAAACCGCATTCACAATTCCATGGAGAACATTCTATTATAAAGTTATGCCATTTGGCCTTAAAAATGTTGGTGCCACATATCAGCGAGCCATGACATACATTTTTCATGACTACATGCACAAAATCTTAGAAGATTATATCGATGAATTATTGGCAAAGTCATTGTTGCATTCTTAGCATGCAGAGGTCTTGAGAAAGGTCTTCGATCGTCTGATAGAGCATAATGTCAGGTTGAATCCTAAGAAGTGTGTATTTGGCATAAATTTAAGAAATTTTTTGGGATTCATTGTGTCAAAATTAGGGATCAAAGTTGACCCAACAAAGATCAATGCCATATTAGAAATGCCTCCTCCCATAAATATCAAAGAGCTAAGAAGCCTAAAAGACAAAGTGACATCCATAAAGTGATTTATCTCACAATTATCAGATAAATGTCGACCCATGAATTGAATGCTACACACGGGTGTCCCATTTAATTAGGACGAGGACTATCAAGTGGCCTTCACTAAAATAAAGCAATACCTAGCAACGCCACCAGTGTTAGCTCCACCAAGACTAGATGTGCCTTTCTTGCTATATATATTAGCTACTGACTTTACATTGGGAATTATGTTAGCCCAAAAGAATGAGAAATATAAAGAGCAAGTGATATATTACATCAGTCACACTTTGGTGAGTTATGAGCTAGGATATGCATACGTGAAGAATTTGTGTTTAGCAGTAGTTTTTACAATAAAGAAGTTGCATCATTATATGTTAAGTCATATGACGTATGTAATATCCAAACAAAATCCTTTTCAGTATATGATGAGCAAGACATCAGAATACACGTATTGCAAAGTGGATCATGCTATTGATAGAATTTGATTTGGAATTCATCAGCAAAAAGTCCATCAAGGGATAAGTCATAGCTGATTAGCTGGTAGAGGCACCTCTCAAAAATAGTAGACCTCTCACCATAGAGTTTCTTGATGATGTAGTCTTCGTATTATCAAAGGCACCCAAACCTGAAGAACCAGATAACAAAGCTGACATGACTTTGTTCTTCGATGGTTCAAAGTGTGAGAAAGGGGGTGGTGCAGGAATTGTATTCTTCATGCTGTAAGGTTCTCCAATGCCCCTGTCATTTAAGTTAGACTTTCCTTGTACCAAAAACAATGCTGAATATGAAGCCCTAATATTGGGTCTCCAAATAGTTATCACCATGAAGATTAAACGATTAAATATCTTTGGTGATTCCCTTCTCATAGTAAATCAGGTGAAGGGAATTTTTCAATATAGGTGTCCCATCCTGAAAGCTTATAAGGATCTTGCTGACACTTATCTAACCTAGATAGAGTGGTATGACATCAAGGTAATCCTTCGCTCGTTGAATAGATTTTTAGACACTATGGCATCTTTAGGATCTTTAATCCCTCTGAATTCGTTTGCCGATTTTACTACCATTCATGTAAATACACTATCGCATGTCGTGATGCAATGTGAGGCTTTTGATAACAAGGAATCAGTCAACATGATTCATATAGAACCAAACCATGAGTGGTTCTATCAATCCAGAGAATTTCTCAAGAAGGCACCACCATTCACCACAAGGTTGTGTCCTAGTCTACATTCATGCATAGCAAAATGTTAGGGAAACAAGTCATCTTATTGATCGAGGTAGAAGCTTATCAGAATTGGATGTCATAATTACATGACTTCCTAAATATTGGTTTAATCCCACAAGGATTATCATGTGCTGCAAAACGTACATTCAGATAGAAAGTAACAAAGTATGTCTTTCTAGGAGACATATTGTATCGTCGAAGCTATGATGAAATTATTCTTTGTTGTCTTGAGCCCCAAGAATCAGCTTGGGAAATTTTGCAAGCTCATGATGGTACATGCAGTGGCCATTTTAGTGGTATTACCATTGTCAAGCGCATCCTTCGAATGGGTTATTATTGGCCCATTATGGAGAAATATTGCATTACGTATGTCAATAAATGCGTCAAATGTTAGTATCATGCTAATATTATGCACTTGCCATCGTAGGTCTTACAGCTCATCCAAGCGGCTTGGCCATTTGCTCAGTGGGGTTTGGATCTAATCGGTAAGATCTCTCCCTCGTCATCGGGCTGACATACATTTATTATAACAACTATCGAGTATTTTACAAAGTGGGTGGAAGAAATCCCTCTAACAATGACAACTAGAGCACGTATTTTAGAGTTGATACTTCACAATATCATTAGTCATTTTTGGGATACCATCCAAGATAATAGTGGATAATGGAACACAATTTAAGAACAAAATTGTGAAGGTTTTAATGTTTAAGTACAATATACAACATAGTTTTGTGACTCCATACTATCCGTAGGAAAACAGACAAGCTAAGGCTTCAAATAAGTCATTGGTCGCCATATTGAGAAACATGGTACAAGAAAACCACAAATATTTGCACATCCAGGTACCTCTTGCATTATGGGCTTACAGGACTAGCATACGAATGCCCACTGGGGCAACCCTGTTTTTGCTAGTATATGGTGTTGAGGCTATTATTCCCTTAGAGTTGGATTCCAATGCTGTGCATCACATTGAAAGAGTTCATCGATGATGACAGTGCACGACAAGCTCACCTAGATCAAGTGATGCTTATTGATGAACACCACATGAATACCCTGGAGCATCTCCGTGTTTATCAAGAGCTCTTAAAACAAGCTTAGGTCTATCTGAGGGATTTTAAGGTTGGTGATATTGTGCTGAAAGAGAACTAACAGAACTCAAACCTTCCATTGCACTTACGAGATAAATTTATGGCTAACTAGTTATGTCCATATATTATATCAGAGTAGATTGGACCTAGAACGTATCACCTGACATCACTTGAAGGTGTTGAAGAGCTTGAACCTCTCAACATCCTTCATATTAAGGCGTTCCACACATAATAACTATAAAACCTAAAAAATATGGAAAATTTCAAAATCCATATAGATAAAAAAGCAATAAAATCTAAAAATGTTGCAAAAATTCAAAATTCAAAAATATTTGCATCATGCATTTTCATTTTGTACATGCATATTATTTAATTACATTGCATTTAGGCATTTCCATCCAACACACCTTGCATTAGGATAGGTTGTGTTTACAATCTTACAAATGACACCACGTTTGTATTTTAATCATGCATCTATGCATTATCATCATCATCCATCACCCTTATGAGTAATTGTGTTTCTCAACACAACCCCTCCTAATCCTATGAAGAATATACTAGGGTTTCTCGGTAACTCAACCATACCTAGTGGTCTTCTCAAGAGTTTGTAGAAAGCTTACTTTACTTTTGTAGATGAGGTCTAGTTTTGATAGCACTTAGCATATCAGAATCCCATCACTAATCAAACACATTAACAATCCTAATTAGGGTAAGGAATGACAAAAACTACAAAAGTGGTCCAGGTCACCTTAAGCGAAAGGTTTTGTTACTTGATCATTTGTGAGGTGCAATGGTCTAGAGTAGAGGTTATTGGCAAAAGGACAAGTTTACCCCCTACCCGAAGAAAGCCCTTGCTTACATCAAAAGGAGGAAAATCCCAAAATCAAATCAAATCCCTTGCTCAAAACAAAAGAAAAAACAAAATTATAAAACAAATAGTGATTTTTATCAATATATATAAGCAAGTATCCCAATAAATTGAAGTAAAGAAGGGGGTGAACTTGAATCCTTCGAATGGTCAATACTCAAAAGCCATAGGGTGATCCCCAATATAGCAATGGGCTGAATTAATCTCGTCTAACATTGGGGCAGGTCTAGTAAATCACAAATGAGCTAGCTTTAGGTGGCTTGTATTGCCTAGTTGTCTAGTCCAACTAAGTCCAAACCTAGGATCAGATGGACATTTGAGGATCCCCAATACAAAAATGGCCTGAATGAATCCCTCCTGGCATTGGGGTATGCTATGTCTCATCTAACATATTCATTCGTACACACAGGGGTAATGAATAGCTTGGTATTTCATAGCGAAAGCTTTATCTTACAGGAGTCTAATATAGTCATTATACAACTTTTGATAATCAACTAGGGTGTGTAACGGGCTAAAAATGATACACATCATTTTTACTTAAGTAAAAATAACATATTATTTTACCTAAGTTAAAAATATTCGAATATCAATAAAAAAGGAATAAAAAATTAGCTAAAATTAACCTAAAAACTACCCACCTCGATTTTCATACCAAAAATACAAGTTGTTGCAACGACGCGATGATATCATCTCTGATTACATGATATCGTCCCTAATTGTTTGAAATCGTCCAACATTTCTAGACGAAATCATCTGGATGATTTTGTACAAAACTGAATTTTGCCCAGTTAGATACAAGAAAAAATTAGCTCCAACGACCCTGCTTGTCTTAGGATAAGCGTGTGGGCGTTAGAATTCTACAATATACCGGATCTTCCAAGTTGGGAAGGATACCAAACCCCCTAAAAAACTTCCTAAGCCTATTTAAAGTATGAGTTTTCATTGAATTCACCCCTGGCTGATTGAAATCTTTGCACCCTTTATAGCACTAGTATGTGCAACTTAAGGAACACTATATTTTGCATTTGTTTTCATCATTTTATTGCAGGTTATCACTGTGCATTGATCGGGAATGAACAAAATCGTCTGAGATGATTTCATCCAAATTTGAGATGATCTTGTCTGATTGGAGATGATTTTGTCTAATTGGAGACGATCCTGTCAGCAGCTCACTTGGGGGCAATTGCAGAGCCTTGTTTGCACTTTATTTCCTTGATCTCATTTGGCATCTTATTTAATTCTTTTGTTTCTTTATTGCATCTGGTGTTCACCATCATTTTTTTTAAATTTTGCATAACATTATCATTTGGAAAGTAGGATAATGCATTTATCTTGATTAAATCCATCTTAAATCAATTTGTGAAACGTTATATGTAAGCATTGCATGTTTTTATTCATATCTAGAATCAAAATCTTGCATTTTCTATCCATTCTGGTATCAAATCGTGCTATTGCAGATCTCTGAAGAAATCATCTTAGATGATTTCGTCTAATTGTAGATGATTCTATCAAATTGCGAATGATTATGTGCAATTACAGACAATTCTGCACAATTACAGATGATTTTATCTGATTGTAGGCAATTTCATCAGATTATAGACAATCTAGACTGCAACAAATATTTGAATCTTCAAAAGACATCTGAATTAGGTGCACGTTTGTATTCCTTTCTGAATTAAACTTTAATACTGCATTAGTATTTTGTTTTCATGTCTGTTGTTTTCATATAAATCAAAAATTGGATATAGATTTAGATTAGTAGCATTTGGTCAAAACCTAGGTGTATGTATGATTTAAATTAAAAAAGAACTCGTCTAAACAAATCCTAAAACCTAGGCTCGAAAACTACCGTAAATGTTTCCTGGTAAACCTAAAACAATTTGTCGAAAAATCACTATATATAGAAAGTATGTTTAAGTACTTCTTGTTTCTAGGTGTAGACCACCTATTCCCCCATTCCCATTTGAGGTGCAGATCCATTTACCTAGAGGAAAGGAGTGCAAGAATTTTTGGGCTACATTCTTTGGTGAACTCGACATGAATAACATAGGCATCTTTCTGATTCAAAAACATCAAAAACAACAAAAAAAAATATACAAGAAAAACAACAACAAAATCATTATTTAAAATTTGTATGTTTTAGATTCAATTCTAAATGATATATACCAAATATTACTTTTAGAATTACTAAATAAACCATGAGTCTTAACTCAAATCAATATGAGCCCATCAGCATTGTTGGGAAAATTCACCCAAATGCATTTGTTGGTTATGACCAACCTCATCCATATTCAACATCACCTTTATCACACTTTTCTCATTTTTCATCCTTACCCCAACAAAATAATCCCTTTTTCAACCCTCTTCATAACGATATTATCTTTTCTCCCACATATCCATATTATACCTATCGATCCACATACAATCCTTTTCCACAATTTCAATGTTCTTATTTCAATACAACACATCCATTTCAACAAGAAAATACTTCTTCTTCCAATCCTACCATGCACGCACATCATACTTCACAATCTTCCTATCATCATTCTACCCATAATAAAGAAAAAAGAGGTAATAAACCATTAAGTCCTTTTATGGCTGAAGTCCTAAGCCTATTATCAAAAACCTCTCGAAAACCTTCACCACGTAAATTTACTAAGCTCAATCAACCAATGGATATAATTCTCAAGCATTTACTTGATACAAATAGGATTGAATTCCCATAAGACAACCTGATACCATAGTAAATTGGTATAAACCTCAACTACAATATGAATATCATAGAATGGATGGACATATGACACAAAAAAGTAGAAGTTTAATATGTGCAATTCAAGATTTGATTGATGAAGGTCTTTTTACTATAAAGGAATTACAATCTACAACTGATTATAAATCTCCAATAAACAATAAAACTCCTACACAACAAATACCCATAATCAATCAAGACATGGATATCTCCCAAGAACCCCTAATCAAGCATAAAAAATAGGAAACCAATCAAATATTACATCCTAATGTGTCCTATCACAATGATGCCACTAATAATATAACAAAAACTACAAGCGATCAATCTTAAACTCAATCATTTCAATTTTATAAACAAGAAATAAATTCTTCATCCAACCCACCTTCAAAACCTCTCTTAGTTTTGAAGGATAATCCAAATAAGGATACAAATATAGAAAATATGTCTTTAGTGTTGAAGTCTCAACCTAAAGTTTCCTTCAACATTCAAAAAAAATGGGACAATCATCCATATAAGATATCTCTTTTGGAGCTTTTACGAGTCTCTCCAATTCATAGGGAATATTTATTCTTTATTATCTCTTTCCTTATCGTCACTACAACAAATTCTCTACTCTCTTCCTCTTTATCACCATTGAAACCTTTCATTTGTCACCTTTTGCTCTTCATTCTATCTTTATTTATCATTATCACATCAAGTTCTCTATTCTTCTCCTCTTCATCACTTTTTGTTCATCACCTTTATTCATCTATATCTTATCATCACCCTTCATCACAACAATCTCAACTATCAACAAATCTACTTCAATTACCTTCACCACAACCAAATTATCCTTCAAAACCTCTTTTGATTTTGAAGCCACCTTAGACATGCTATATGCAAATCATCTCATATAGTGTATATAGATAATCTTGTATATACCACCAATTCCATCCTCAAAAAAATAAAAAAAATAAAAATCAAATAAAACAACTAAAAAAAAAAAAATCAAGAAGTATTAAAATCTTAAAATTATTTCAAATCATTCTGCATTTTTATTTATTACTGTTTTTCAAAATTTTGAAGCTATATTTTCCTATATTTCGAATTAATTCAGAAGTTATCTTGAACCATACACTTAATTTTAGATATTAATTATTTTGATTTTATCACTATGATTATAAATCTCTCTTGTATTGAAGATCACCTATTTCACTAAATAATATTTTGAGTTTTGGGAAATGATCTTGCTACTTCTTGAACCAAGTACACTTTTACACTTTAAAATAATTTGTTACAAATTCGAAAAATGATACTACATAGTAGTCTTAGTCTCTTGAGTGAAACGTTTCCCCTACTATCCTATCATGTGCATGGTCTAGAATTTTTGAGAATTGGCAAAAGGACAAGCTCACCCCTACTCGAATAAAAATCCCTTGCTCTACAACCAATCCGAGCAAGTATCCCAAAAGAAAAATCAAGAAAAGAAAAAGTCAAAAATCAAAAGAAAAAGAAAGAGAAAAAAATCAAAAAAAGAAAAGCAATAAAATCCCCTTGTTCAAAACAAAATGAACAAAATCCCTACCCCTTGAGAGTGAATAAAAGAAGGGTGAATGAGCTTGAATCCATGGAATTCTTAGTTATTCAAAAACCAAGAGGTAAACCCCATAACAGGTGATTTGTGCCCAACTTACTTGGCCTTGGGTAATTCCTTTTCACGTGGCGACATGTCTATCACATTAGCGACCTTCTTTTGTACAAACCTATGTCCGCTTGTGGATTAGCTAGCTTTTGGTGACTTGAATTACATAGTAGTTTGGTATGGTTTCATGCACAAAAACCATGGTTAATGAACCCTTCACTTGCACACACATTGGTTCATTCAAGTTTGCTTGCATCACTACCTTACTCAAAATTGGTAAATGAACATTACAAAGCACACACATTTGATCCTTGAGAGATTTTGTGTCATTATGATGAATCAAAATGAAAAATAAACTCACACAATCACACACTGGGTTCTTGATAAATTTGACTTTATCCTTGAAATAATTTAAAATATTTCTTCGATTTTTGCTAGAAAACATAATTTTGTAACCATTTGCATTAATCCCACAACTCAATTCATTTTAGTGCGCGCACACACACACACACACACACACACACACATATATAGATATTGTCTTCAAAATTCTCCAACATGTGACACAATGATGTATTTTCAAAATATAACTTGCATTTTCAAAATCATATATCATCATGCATTTCATTTTGATTTTCATGATGATGGTATAATTCCTAAGTAATTATTTCATATAATTTCACACTTAGGAATTATATGCTTAGCGCAAATCATCTTTCAAATTTTTCATGCTTAAATTCATACATTTTCACAACATCTATCAAACATCTTGTCTCAAAACAACATCAAACATTTTTTTCTCATCATAAAAACTTAAGATTATTCTTAAGCACACAATATTTTGGTATTAGCAATACAAAAATTCCTCACAACATGATTCACTTCATGACCTAGTGAGCATCGATCTCCACCAACGATCATATAACAACATAACATCCTTCGAGGTTCATTACTAATCCCTCAAATCTATCATCACACAAAAACATCTTTCTCAAATCACACTTTACAAAATCATTTTCCTTTTATGTTAAGCATGATCAAAATGTTCAAAAATCAAAGCATGACTACAAGAAATTATGTAACACAACCATCATAATAAACCATACGAAGCCACATGAAACAAAGAAGATAAATATATATAAAAAAAATTGAGTTTTCCACCAAACATAGAATTTGGTGTAAAAAACTCGAAGGGAGCACCATATACAAAAAATTTAACAACCCAACTTAAAATCACCAACAATAGTTAAACATTTAACAACCCAACTTAAAATCACCAACAAAAGTTACAATAATTTTTTGCTTTCTCGAAAAGTGTACCAATATTTTCTTTAACGCATTTTCCTTCAAAAAAATTGCTAAAGATGGGGTAAAATGTAATGGGTTAAAAATGACACACATCGTTTTTACCTAAGTAAAAATAACATGTTATTTTACCTAAGTTAAAATATTCAAAAATAAAAAAAAAAATAATAAAAAATCAGCTAAAATTAACCTAAAAACTACCCACCTCGATTTTTGTGCCAAAAATACAAGTTGTTGCAACGACGCGAAAATATCGTCTTCGATTACATGATATCATCCCTAATTGTTTAAAATCGTCCAAAATTTCTAAATGAAATCGTCTGGATGATTTTGTACAAAACTGAATTTTTCCCAGTTAGATGCAAGACAAAATTAGCTCCAACGATCCTACTTGTCTTAGGATAAGCGTGTGGGCATTAGAATTTTGTAATCTGCTAGATCTTCCAAGTTGGAAAGGATCCCAAACCCCCTAAACAACTTCCTAAGCCTATTTAAACTATGAGTTTTCATAGAATTTACCCCTGGCTAATTGAAATATTAGCACCCTTGATAGCACTAGTCTGTGCAGCTTAAGGAACACTATATTTTACATTTTTTTTCATCATTTTATTGTAGGTTATCACTATGCATCATCTGGGAATGAAAAAAATCATCTGAGATGATTTCATCCAAATTTGAGATGATCTTGTCTGATTGGAGATGATTTTTCGATTGAAGATGATCCTATCAGCAACTTACTTGGGGGTAATTGTAGAGCCTTGTTTACACTTTCTTTCCCTGATCTCATTTGGCATCTTATTTAATTCTTTTGTTTATCTATTACATCTGGTTTTCACCGTCATTTTGTTTAAATTCTGCATAACATTATCTTTTTGAAAGTAGGATAATGTATTTATCTTCATTAAATCCATCTTAAATCAATTTGTAAAGCGTTATATGTAAGCATTGCATGTTTTTATTCATATCTAAAATCAAAATATTGTATTTTCTATCCATTTTGGTATCAAATCATGTTGTTGCAGATCTCTGAAGAAATTGTCTCAGACGATTTCGTCTAATTGTAGATGATTCTGTCCAATTACGGACGATTATGTGCAATTGCAAATGATTATGTCTAATTGTAGACGATTTCATCAAATTATAGATGATTTGGACTACAACAAATAATAGAATCTTCATCAGACATCCGGATCAAGTGCACATTTGCATTCCTTTAAGAATTAGACTTTAATACTGCATTAGTATTTTGTTTTCATGTTTGTTGTTTTCATATAAATAAAAAATTGCATATAGATTTAGATTAGTAGAATTTGGCCAAAACCTAGGTGTATGTATGATTTGAATTAAAAAAAGAACTCATCTAAACAAATCCTAAAACCTAGGCTCAAAAACTACCGTAAATGTTTCTTGGTGAACCCAAAACCAATTTATCGAAAAATCACCATATATAGAAAGTACGATTAAGTACTTCTTGTTTCGAGGTGTAGACCACCTATTCCCCCATTCCCCTCTGAGGTGTGGATCCATTTGCCTAGAGGAAAGAAGTGCAGGAATTTTTGGGCTACAGGGTGTTTGAGTCTCATGGAAAACCACAAAAATTCCCAAATAACAACAACTCTTATCAAATCATTCAGTTATCAACTTCCTTTTATGAGAGTTTATTTGTTAAGGGGTGTCCATAACATAGGTTAGATACCGGATGGATATCAACAATGATATTTAGATGGCCACTGACTATTTTGTGCATATCTTTTCATTTATAAAAGCTTATGAATAGAAACAATGCATCATTTTATAGCACATATGGGTGTTTAATTGATTAATTCTTATGAAAATATGTATCAATTATATTTCATGATTATTATACATTTTGTGGTGTCATCCATTAGATTGTTAACTCATATTGCATTCATACATTATGTTTTAAGTGATTAAAGCATACATGTTCATTTACATTAGATCATCATCATGTAAATAATGCATTACATACATTGCATTCATCATATCATAACAACATAAATTAAATACATCCAAGTACATTAAATTAAAATTGCATTTAACATCAAACATTGCATCCACATATGTATACATGATAGTAGTCCATATACACATCTAGATTATAATATCTAGTCATACATCCATCATCTAGCTAATGCATGTCATACATACATCACATCATATAAGCATTGCATCCATATGCATATCATAAACATGAAACAAATAAATATACACACATAATGAGTCTCATAAATGTCATATATATATATGTGTGTGTGTGTCTAAAAAAATACATAAGTATGTCCAAAATGCCCATAGGCTACAACTGTGTAGGTCCTTAGACCTTACATTAAAAAATGATATAAATATCTATCAAGATCTGTACTAAGCAGGGCCTGTGCCTCCTGCCTATGAGCCTCCTTCGCCAGTGCCACCCTCCCGATGAGTCTACCTAGAACTAGTGCCTGAGGATCTCTCTATCTAATATATCCTATGGCTGGACCGAGTTGAGGACTGCCCTATCTCTCATATCCTAATTCGTTGAGACTCTATAGTTGTGGGTCATTCTAGAACCTCACCACCTAGCAGTTTGATCTCTCCTACCATGATAAAGATGTAAGCTACATATGTTGATTACTGCGCATTACCCTCTCGAATGAGGGCATGCAATCTATGAATCTCTATGCTTGGATTCAAATCTTCTAATATTGGTATAGTTGGAGTAATAGGAGCAACCTGAGAAGTCAAGGTACCTTCCCTCGTGGCTCAGAGTAAGTATCACTCCATGGTTATAGCACCAAGCTGAGCCTGAAGAAGATCACGTTATCTAGTGACCTTCTCTATCTCTGTGGTGGTAGTGGTAATCTATGCTCGGAGAGCTTCCCTCTGCTCCTAGAATCCCTGCCACTGTGCCTGTCCTTGTATCAGTTGATTTTGCACTGCCCTCACTTGTGCCTATAGAGTCACTAAAAAAGTATCTCTCTCTAGGATCTGAGTCCCCGCTATCTACAGTCATGACTCTAAGCTAGCCACCCAGTCTTGGAGCTATGATACATCCTCATATGGATCCTCCTTGCCCTCCTCTACTTGGATCTCCTACTCAGCTATAGTATCATCCCATCCGTCCTCTATCCACTAGTTAACTTGTCACCCATGAGGATCTACTCCCTCTAGATTTGCCTCAGCTACCTTTGCTTTGATTGCTCCATCCCTAGACCTACCTAGTGGTCCGTCACCTTGCCATAACCTGGTAGTCCACTAGGCATCATAGTCTACTGTGGTCCTAGCATCTGCAAGCCCTGAGTCCTTCTAGGAATTGTACTAATCACAAAGTGGAGTCATAGTAGGCCAGACTAAGTCCTTCGTCTTAAGGTGGTGGTAAAAAACTGGCTCATCTAGGATATCATGACAGATCCCAAACTCCCTGGCGATGAGTGAGTAGTATAAGAACTCACATATCTTGGGTTTGTGCTTGAGGAGCCATATCTCATGTCATGCTCACTTGAGATAACTATCTGCCTCCTCCCATGTAGGACAGTCCATGTAAGGTCACCTGCGTATATGCTCCATTTGCAATTTGGTCAGCTAATCTACGTAGTACTCTAGATCTCTTGCTCAGGTCCTTCTCCTAAAGCCCTCGAAATCCCTAGGCCAATAGAAAACATAGCACTGTCACTCCTCATTAATATCTCTGATCTCCAGTGGTAATCCTCCAGGGCGATCAATGGTAATATGCTCCTAGGCCCATATCTAGAGCAAGATGTTACAGCTGACTCCCATGCGACTCCATCGTGTGATTCGGTACAGCTCATCATAGAGCTGTGCAAGTAGATCACTCCCCCAAGATAAGATCAATGGATCTCTGGTGCTACTCGCTAGCACATCTTGTGTCTTGGCCAAGAGGTTCTAAGGGAACCTTGCTCTTGATGTGTCAAGAAACATAATTTGGACTATCAACCGTATGAGTACAGTTGCCCACCGTGAGAAGACCCTCTAACAATACCAATAGTTGATGTGGACCCTGCCATGGTCAGAGTCTAAGTGCATTGCATCACTTCTAGTTCCAAAGATCCTCTAAAATACTTTGTCCTTCACCTCTTTCAGCGAAGATGTGATGGCCTCACCATCAATGGGCATACAAAAGATGTGGTATACATCCTCCAAGGTCACTATGATAGCACTTGTAGGTAGGTGAAAGGTGTTGGTTTGCATGTCCCAGTGGCGGGCTAAGGTTATCATATAGGCCTGGTCGACCCAGATAGATGGTAGTCTCAAAACATAGTCAAAGCCTATAGCTCTGAACCAATATCACTCGGCATCAGTCAAGTCATCGCGGAGTTGGCGAAGGATATCAGACTCCCTCACTCTAGCAGTCAATCTCTGAAGGGAGCAGTGATAAAATCATTCAAACATAAAAAATGAACTAAAAACGTAAACAAATTTAAAAAATATTTCAAGGAGGTAAATACAAGCATAAATGTATACAACACATTCACAAACATCAAAGCCTCACTTAAAAAAAGTCAAAAAAATCAATTAAATAAATTAAAACAACAAAAAAAATCGAAAAATAAAAAAAATTGGAAAATTTTCCAAAGTTGCTCAACTGCGGATGTTGGATATTTTGAGTCCATGAAGTTGTCATTGATTTCAAGGAATGAGCTACCGTTGATGTCAAAAATTCAAAAGGAGCAATGCAAAAGGTTGATGGCATAAGAGCTTAATAATATTTATTTTTAATATTATGTAAAGCATAAATAAAAGGTTTTTATTTAAAAACCATAGTGGGCAAAATAAAAGGTTTTATTAAAAACCATAATGGGCAAAGTAAAAGGTTTTTATTAAAACCTAAGGAGGCTTTAATCCTTAATAAAGCCAAAATATTTAAATATTAATTTATAATATTTAAATTCTAATGAATTTAAATAAATTATAAATTAAATATTTGAAGCCAAAACATTAGCGTCGACCCCCAACGAATTCATCTTTGTTGACGTGCATGAAATCAAGGGCAAAGGTATTTATACCTTAAGCCAAACCTTAAGTTTGGTATTCAAAAAATATCCACGATATTCGGTGTGAAACAGCTCGTACGAAATCGAATGAAAGGCGCCTCCGAAGTGCATGTGGAGCAGGCACCATGTTGGAAGAAAAGCCAAAGGCTCTAGGGGAGAGTGAAGAGGATAAAGCGCACATTGCGCTTGAGAGTAGCAAGGTGAGCACATGGGTCACATGGTGTGGAAGCCACGACCAAGGCACTGCTAAAGAATTTGGTGCAAGTTCGAATCCCGCCGATTGCGAAGCGGGTAATAAAGGTTTTATTTTAATTTTTATTATTGCACATGCTAAGGTTATTGGAGGTATAAGGTGTAAGTAATTTCTGATTTTTACCTATGTGGTGAAAGGTTAATTTGGCTAGGGTAATTATTGTTTTTACCTTAGGAAAATGGAAATTGATTTATTACATTAAGTTATAAAGAGAGTTATTTAAATTAAATGTAATATTGAGTAGGGAGTTATAAGTAGAAGTTGAGTTATATTTTTATAGGGGATTTTGATGAAATTTATGATGTTGAATGTTATTATTGAAATGGAGCAATAAGGTATATTTGAGATTTAATTTATCTTTGTGATTAAGGTAAATTGTGAAAAGTGTTAGAGTGATAATTCTTGTCATCTAACTGTTTGTACTTGGTAAATAAGTGTTTATGATTGTGGCAGATTTGTGTGGTGTACTTCTACATCAAGTAAAAGGTATGGGTACATTTTTCCTTGGTTGAGTTGATTGGTTGGTTTTCTGAAAAACAAATTTGGAGTGAAAAGGACTTTATTAGGTTTCCTTATTGAGTTGTTGAGCTATTGAGAAGTGAATGTTATGCACCTTGTTTTATAAGCATTGTTGTTGAAGTGAGTAATTGAGTTAAGAACTTCAACTAGGGTTTACAAAGAACATGAGTATCATTGTTATGTGAAGATTGCTTGATAAACATTGTTGTTGAAGTGAGTAATTGAGTGAAGAACTTGAACGAAGGTTTGCAAAGAACATGAGTATCATTGTTATGTGAAGATTGTTTGATAAGCATTGTTGTTGAAGTGAGTAGTTGAGTGAAGAACTTGAACTAGGGTTTGGAAATAACATGAGTATCATTGTTATGTGAGATTGGTTGATAAGCATTGTTGGAAACATTTTGAGTGAGTGTTCATATGCTTGGACTAGGGTTTATGAGCAATGATTATTTCATTGAGTGATTAGTTGAGTAGAGTTGGTTGAGCCTAGTCAAATGGATATGTGAAGTGATAGTTCAAGTTATATGAAACAAATTGTTCTATATTCTAAATTTATTTGATAAAGAGGTTGAGTGTTGATGAGTGTGAAACATATTGAGTCTCTAACAATTCTCTATATGTTTTTGTGATAAAAGAGAGATTGGAAGTGATTGAGAGTTTGTGAATGTGAAGCATATTGAGTCTAAAAATTCTCTGTATGTTTCTAAAAGAGTGATTAAAAGTGATTGAGCATTGAGGTGAATGTAAAGAATATTGAGTCTCTAACAATTATCCGTATGTTTCTAAAAGAGTGATTGAAAGTGATTGAGCATTGTGATGAATGTGAAGCATATTGAGTCTCTAAAAATTCTCCTTATGTTTCTATGATTTTGGACAAGTTCTAGTGTGGACTTGCTAAGAATATTTGAGGTAAGTCTTTGAGAAGACTTGTGGATATATTTGTGTGAGATTTTGTGGAAGCTTACAATACATATTGAGAGCAAATACTTGAATAAGTTCTAGTGAGGACTTATTGAGCAGATTGAGACAAGTTCTATTGAGGACTTATTGAGCAGATTTAAGGTAAGTCTTAGTGAAGACTTGAGAGCATATTGGACAAGTTCTAGAGAGGACTTGTGGATAGATTAGTGTGAGCTTTTGTGGAAGCTTACAAGGAATATTTCAGACAAGTCTTTGAGTAGACTTGTGAGCAAAGTTGATTAATTGATTTGTTCAAACCTTGGGTTAAGGTTTGGGGCAGATCTAGTAGAGTTGATTTAAGATTTAGTCAAGCTTTATGTTAAGGCTTGAAGACAGAGATTGAGGACAGATTTGTGCTAGATCGAAGGACTGTGTTTAGTGTAGATCAGAGAACAAATATTGAAGATAAATTTGTGCTAGACCGAAGGATTGTGTTTAGTGCAGATTAGAGGATAGAGTTTGGTGTAGATTTGAGTATAGGTTTGTGCTAGACCAGAGACAGAGGTTGAGGATAGTTTTGTGCTAGACCGAAGGACTATGTTTAGTGTAGATTAGAGTACAAAAATTGAGGATAGAGTTTGGTGCAAATTTGAGGATAGGTTTGTGCCAGACTAGAGATAGAGATTGAGCAGATTTGTGCTAGACCGAAGGATTGTGTTTAGTATAAATTTGAGATAGAGCTTTGAAGGTGATAGAGTATAGAGGATGACAGTCTCCAGTGGATAGAGATCCATTAGCTAGGATAGTGAGGACATGAGTCTTCAATGGATAGAGATCCATTAGCTAGAGTAGTGGGGGCAACAGTTCTAGAAGATCACTAGTCAGAGCTAAGGAGAAAGGAGTTCTCTTGTGGATAGAGATCCACGAACTTGATTAGGAGATTGGTATCTCCTTTGGACAGAGGTCCATAAACATTGTAATAGGGAAAGGATACCCAAGATATTTATTGAGAAAATTTTAGTAAATATTTTCTTCGTGGAGTAGCCCACTTTGGGTGAACCACGTTAAATTGGTGTTTCTATTGTGTGTGATGATTTGTGCATTGCTTTAGTTATTGCTATTGATATTGCCATTGATTATATTGGATAACACTGTTTGGAAAAGAAAAGTAAAAAGTAATCTTATACTATTCACCCCCCTCTTAGTATAAGCTTTTGTTCTTCAGCAGATGGGACCCACGGTCGATGGCAACGGTTAAATTTTTGATTGTTGGGATTTGAATCCCATCACGGTTGATAGTCGTAGCCCCAAATTTACCAATTGGGAGCTACATTTGCCACCCATGGCTAAGAGAAGCACCTCTTTTGAGGTCACTTATCATCCTGGGCAACCCAAAAAAATAATAATAATTAATTAAAAACCCTCCCCTACACTAACCTAGACTAATCCTAAACTAGGTGAGGTTCTTTACCGGTAGTTTAGTGTGGTTCAATTAACCCATTAATTAATGAGGTTCATTTTAATTGGGTAAATCAAATAAATGAGTGAGTTGCAAGACTACCTTTACAGCACTAGCTCCGCCACTGGAAGATCCCTCTGGTAGTTCATCTATTTTGGGTTTGGGTGTGCATTTCAATAGCATTCCATGTCAAATTTTTAACCTCACCTCTTAGAGCTCTCTAGATAGCTACAACGAGTTGGAAGATAATGACGTGAAAATGATAGATTTTTTTTTTATTTTTCCAATTTTTCTCTCAACCGCGATTCGTAATCGTAGGTGTAGAATTAGGGTTTTCCAACTATGGGTATCAGCCACGACTAAGGAATCTACAAAAGTTAGCTGTGTTTGACAAGCGCGGCTAGCATATAGACATAGATACCCTAAAATTTTCACCATGAGGGGTTTCAAAATGCAAAATAAAAAATATCTAACGATTCAAAACCTTCAAAAAAATTAGAAAATAACAAAAACATTCAAATAATTCAAAATCTAAATGTGCCTCGTGTAGATTAAAGATACAACGCCAAACAGAAATAAAGAAATCACAATAAAGGAATGCGGAACAAGTTGTACAAAATGAATGATTTTTATTAATCAATGGAGTTTAGAAACTCCTTTTAAGTACAACAGGGCCTGTAACCCTTTTCGTGATACAAAGTTACAATTTGTGCTAGGGTTCTCCGAAACCCTAGCTGGCACAATGTGGTGGCATCTCCGAAGAATGTATCCTTAACCTCAACAGAATGAGTGGGCTTCGTTGTATCCTTTGGCTCGGACCACTCCAGACTTAGCAGCTGCTATCAACAAATCAGATCTACCACTAGAATCCTGCACACATTAAAATTATCAAAGAGTTAGAAACTAATAAGAGGGCTCCACCTGTGTGAGCCCTCGAAACGATCTAAAACCCTAGATTTATGAAATAAAAATAAACGGGAATGCGGAATTCAACAGCAGATTAATACATAAAGAAAGATTACTTGCTTTAGACGAATCTATACCTTTTCCTGTTAACGCGGCGAGACCAGGCGACGGCGATGGATGCGGCGAAAGGGTTTAGTTCAGACTTAGGGCCGTAGAAGACTCAGAAGACTCAGGATTAACAGCAATAGCCAACTCCAGACTTAGATTGGAAAGATAGGTAGGTTTAGCCGAAGAGATAGATAGGGTTTGAGCCATCAAGGTGACTCAATTTATAATCTACTCTTAGGGCACACTTTAGGGTTTTAACGACACTTTGAACGTGTGGCTAAGATTAAAGTGGATCCAAGGGTAGAGAATAAATCTAGGTTGTGAAACGGATTAAGATGGATGGACGGATGAGATTAAATGAAGGATGGACGGCTCAGATTAAATCACTTAAACTTTATTTATATATATATTAAAATATATTAAAATATTAAAAAATATATATAAATATTAATTTAAATAAATTTGGGGATGAAAAATGGCGGGAAAAGTGAAATTGGGCCAAATAATGGTGGGAAAGTGTGGATTTGGGCCAAATAATGGCGGGAAGGATGGATGACTGACACGTGGCCGGCTGGAAGGTATAGATGACTTACAAGTGGTTGGATTTTGGTGTCTACAGATGCCCCTTTTTGAGCTGCTTTGTGTGAAGACACAATGTAGCACAAAAACTTAAGACACCCGAAAAGCTGGATCAGACGCAACTCTCTCTCAAGACTAAAGCACAACTTTGAAGACCAAAGAATAAAAGAATATTTAAAATTTTTCAGCTTACCCCCTCAATTGGCGAGCGAGAATGGTTCTCACAAGCCAATTGGAAGAAATTCGAAAGAAAATGAACCGTTTTTGCCCCAACGGTGAAAAAATGGGTTGGTGTATGAACCATCTGTTTATGTCCCAACAGAAAAGGGGTTGGTGTACAAACCAGAAAAGAATATGATTGAAGACGATATGAGTGATGTGAAAGATGGACCGTTTTCTGCCCCAACGGTTATAAAGGGATTTTTGCCAAACTGTAAATTCCATGATCATGTAAGATGAATTCCACTATAGGAAAATTAGAAATTGATAACGGATGCCCCAACTCCTGTGTGTGAATCCATATTGTTGATGAAATTGCCTTGTTGGCGCCATTGATATGCAGAGATGAAAGATGCATGAAAGAGTCCAGAACTCGGAGATGCTCCTAGTGACTTGTATGGATAATTCCTCGGGTCGGAACCAATCAACCTAGGTAGCCACAATCTCTAGCAAGACTTAAAATAATGACGATATGAAAGATTGTCCATGTTTAAGGCCCCATGAACTAGGCCATCAATGACAACTGTTGAGCAAATTAATCTTGGTATGAGGTCACTTGAAAAGTAGAATACCCAAAATTGATTTCCAATTTTCAAAAAGTGAAATAATTGATGATGATAAATGGTAAGTGTCCTTATGGTGGTTTAATCCTCTTACCGAATTGCATGGATGCAAATCGCTGCAATCGCCAAGGTGATAGAATATACCACTAGATACGAGGTTTACTTTAATTTGATTTGGCAAAAATATGCATGATGAAAGAAGAATGAATGAAATTGACGATAGATCCGAAGAATTGATGAATGTGGTTAATTTTGTGAAGGTTTTGAATATTTTTAACCCAATTTGTAAAACAATGATGAATGATGCGCTTTTTGAGCGAAATGACAAAATTTGTGTCCAAAACTATTGTAACCTTCACAAAATGTTTTATTATGATAAGAAGAATGGATGAATGCAATTTGATGAAATTTGGAGGAGGTAAGCTTCAATTTTGTAGGTTTTGTTCCTTTATTCAATACTGACACCAAACGCCGGTCTGCGTTTGTGGTTGGCAGAGACGCCCGTCAGTGTTTAGGCGCTCTGTAGACACAGGATTGCGTCTGAATCCACCATGAAATGCCCTATTGCGTTTTAGGGTGCCAAAATCAGCTATTTAAACGAGTTTCAAGTAAGAATTTCGCTCATTTGTGCGTTCGAGCTTGAGAGAAGTGCGTACGAGGGAGTGGAGATGAAGTGCGGTGAAAGGTTGTGTGGGAGAGTGAAGCACGCGGGAGCTATGGTGGAGATGGGAGCAGATGCGTGCAGTGAGGTAGTTGTTCATTTAAGCAAGTACTTTTATTGTGTTTTGGAAAGAGAGATGACGGGGAAGATGGCGAGAGAGGGCCTAGGAGAGGCCGCAAGAGAGGCTAGGGAGGTACCCCCTAGCGGGCACGAGAACGAGTCGGCGTAGCTGCATCAGTAGATAGCGAGAGCGCGATGCTATGCTAGCTGCCCGGGACGAGAGGATAGCTCGGCTGGAGCAGCGAGCGGCGAGAGCGGGATGCCCTGTTAGCCGCTCAGGGAGGAGAGGATGGCCCGACTACAGAGCGGACTTGGATGGAGCGACCGGGGTGCCCCGGGATGACAGGGTGACGAGACTCCAGGCGAGCTAACGGAACGGGAGCGACGACACGGGATAGACATAGCTAGGCTTAGGTCTAGGACTCGTTACATTGAGGCTCTGGAGGACACATTGTTTAGGCATCACATTGTGTTGCCCGATCCTCCATCCTCCTCTCGTCTCTAGGCGTAGTGAGTCTAGGCACACCACTAGGTCTAGGGCTCCTACTAGGTCTCAGGGGTCCTCTTTTGATGGTTAGCTTAGTGCTTAGATGCACTCTTTATGAGCCTTGGTGCTCTATTGTATATTGTAGCCTTTTGGCATTCATTGTACAGTTTGACCTTTATACATATATATATACATGGCTTTTATTTATTTGGTGTTTTACTCTCTTTTGTGTGAATGCCTATGTTTTTGTGATGCATGTTTTTATATGTTTTAATGTTTTTGATGCATATGTGATGGAATGGTATGCAAACTTATAGATGATTAATGCGAGACTAAGTATATAACATACAAATCTATGGATGATTAATGCAAGACTAAGTAAATGATATGTAAATCGATGGATGATTAATGCAAGACTAAGTAAATGAAATATGCACTAAGAAGCACTCATACTTTTAGATAGTTAGATTTAGCCAATTGTTATCATAATTGTTTAATCAAGGGCACCGAACTTGGTGGCTTGTGAATGGATGACGTATGGAATGACATGAATATGGAAGAAGATATGGAGGGGGGTGAGAAGAAGGAGGTTGATATGGAAGACTGTTTTACAAAGACTCAAACATGCTAGTGGTATCAAACAAACTTACTAACACTGCCTAATTCAACTAGGACCAAATGTGTGTGCATGCGAGTTCATTAACCAAATCAGAAGCATGGTAGTGACTCTAGGCAATCAAAAACCTGTGTGTGTGCAAGTGTGTTCATTAACCTCATCTTGCATAAATTAGGTAACTCTGTTATGGAGAAGACCCCGAAGCTAGTTTGTCCGTATGAGCATTCAGAGGTCTCTTTTTGAGGAGAGACATGTCGCCACGCAATGAGTATACTCCATTGCCAGTCAAGCGTCTATAGCCCCGGTGAAGGTTAACTCCATAGTCCATGTTGTTTTTGACCTTTGTAAGCCTTGGGGATGACTACCTATCCGTCTGATTGGACAAGTAGTACGATCCTTACAACTTATTTGGGATCAGTGGTGTGTGAAAAATGTTCATTTCCTTAGAGCTTTGGGGAATCGGATTCTCAACCGAAGTATGATGAGAATTTTACCCTATCCTTACTACTCTGTTTATATTTATATTTTGTGATTGCTTGTGATAGTGGTAAGAACCACTGTTTTATGGACTATGTTTGCATGATAGGACAAACGAGGATTACCCTTTTCACTTCAAGGCACAACCCAAGGATGGTGTTATCTCTCTTTGACACAAGATGTTTTTAAGATGTGAAAATGTGATAGGTTCAAGACCGCTTTTGAAATCATTTCCCAATACTCAAGATTTTATTTAGTGTAATTTGTGATATGGCCCTAGAGAACTTTGACATGCATTTCGAAGTTTTCTTAAAACACTAGGAATGGTTGAGTGACCGAAAACATTTTGGCAATGTAAATATGTGCAAATGGAAAATGGGTGTACGAATGACAATTCGGTTTGATGGATTTTATGAAGGTGCCCCCGATTAAGGCAACATGACTTTTGCTTGACCAAATTTTATATCCAAAAGATAGAATGGTCTCTAACATGATATGCAACTATGGCTGAAAATGAAATGTTATGGTTTTCAATGAGATGTATGCACATGAAATGCAATGTTTTTGAATGAGATGTATGCAACTAACAATGAAATGCAAATTCTTTTTATTTTATTTGTTTTTTTTTTTTGTTTTTTTTGTTGTACAAGCCATGTATATATGTACATATAAAATTCAAACTATGCGTAGAATGCCCTCAAGTGTATAACATTAAGTGGTTCGGGTTCTTCCTCTCCCTCTAAACTGGCAAGTCTATAAGTTCCATTACCCACTCTTTCGGTGACCATATATGGACCTAACCAATTAGCCGCGAATTTATCTCGAAGATGCGGCAATGCATTGGTGTTTTGTTGATTCTCTTTAAGGACAAGATCCCCTACTTGAAATTCTCTTAGATGAACTTTGGCATTGTAAGCACGTTTCAATCGGTCTTGATAAACTCGCAAATGCTCTAAAGCATTGATTCGTTTTTCATCTATGAGTGTGAGTTGATCAAGACGTGCTTGTCTAGCGATATCATCATCGATAAATTCCTGCAAAGAAATTCGCAAGGAAGGGATCTCGAGCTCAAGAGGCATGATTGCTTCAGCTCCATAGACCAAAGAAAATGGCGTTGCCCCAATGGGAGTTCTGATGCTTGTTCTGTAAGCCCATAATGCCAAGGGGATTTGTGTATGCCAATCTTTATGATTTTCTTTAACAAGTTTCTTAAGAATAGCAATTATGGTCTTATTGGAAGCTTCAACTTGTCCATTGGCTTGTGGGTAGTAAGGAGTTGAGAAACTATGTTGGATATTATACTTTTCGCAAAGAGCTCGAACATCCTTATTCTTAAAAGACTTGCCGTTATCAGAAATGATTTTAGAGGGAATACCAAAACGACAAATGATATGGTGAAGTATAAACTCCACAATTCTAGGACCGTTGTACTTGGTTAGAGGAATAGCTTCAACCCACTTTGTGAAGTATTCAGTGGCTGTAATGATGAAAGTATGTTGTCTTGAAGAGGCAGGTGAAATCTTGCCAATTAAATCGAGACCCCATTGTGAGAAGGGCCAAAGGCTTTGGATGGGTCAGTAAAGCTTGTGATGGTATATGGATTAAATTAGCGTGTTCTTGACACTTTTTACATTGTTTAACATATTTGCAACAATCTTGTTCCATAGTGGGCCAATAATACCCCATACGTAAAATACGCTTCGCAATGGCCATTCCACTAAAATGACCACCACAAGTACCATCATGGGCTTCAAGAATAGCTCTATGTGTTTCACCTGCTTCTAGACAGTGGAGGAGTACTCCATCATATCCACGTTTATACAACACATCCCCCAAAAGAACAAAACGAGCTGCCTTTTGCTTAAAACAACGACGGGCAATTCGAGACAAATCAGATGGGAGTGTTCCAAACTTGAGGAAGGCTACTATCTCACTAGACCAAGGCTCATATGGATCCGAATGGATAAAGCAAACATCTTTTTCATCCTTAGACTCAGCACGGACAATTGCAGACTTAGAGATTGTGGAAATGATTAGGGGTTGTACCTCTCCAAGGGAGTCCTTTGGAATCAATGATCCAAGAGAGGCCATGGCATCCGCAAATCTATTAGTCGAACGAGGCAAACTAGTGATCTCATACCAATCAAACTTAGAGAGCAACTTCATTGCTACATCATGATAAAGCTTAATGGTAGGTTCTTTGGCTTGGTATTCTCCTGTAATTTGTTTAACCACGAGTTGAGAATCCCCAAATATCCGAATACGCTTAATGCTCATAGCTATGGCTGATTGAAGACCTAAAATTAAGGCTTCATACTCGGCGTATTATTGGTGCATTGGAAGTCTAGTTTGAATGATAAAGGGATGGGAATCCCTTGAGGTGTATGAAACACAACTCCAGGCGCCTTGACCTTTCGCGCACTTAGAGCCATCAAAGAATAGCGTGATGTCAACATCTTCCTCCGGAATGATGTCCTCTTCTTGTTCGATGATAGCAAATACCGAATCATCCGGGAGCTCAATAATCAAAGGATGATCACTAGGTAGTGGAGCTTCCGCAAGTTGATCGGCTATAACTTGACCTTTAACAGATTTTTGGCTAATGAATTCAAGATCGAATTCGGTAAGCAACATTATCCATTTAGCGGTACGAGTGTTATTATAAGTGCGAGACATCATATAACGCAGAGGGTTTTCTCTAGCTATGACATATGTTGTATGGCTAAGCATATAATGACGAAGTTTCTTAGTGGCAAAAACCACTTCTAAGCACAACTTTTCCACATAAGCATATCGGGTTTCATAGCTTACCAATGTTCGACTAATATAATAGAGAGCTTGCTCACGATTTTGTTCATTCTTTTGTGCAAGCATTGTCCCTAAGGCAAAGTCCGTTCTTTGAGATATAAAGATTGAAAGGGACCCCTGGACGAGGCGGAGCTAAGACTAGCGGAGACGCTAAGTACTGCTTGATGTCATCAAAGGCTTTCTGACACTCATCTGTCCATGAAAATTGTACCCCCTTTTGTAGTAGGTGGCAAAATGGCCTACATTTATCAGAAAGTTGTGCAATAAAGCGACGGATTGAATTAATCTTTCCTTGCAAACTACGCAACTCCTTCAAATTAGTTGGGGGACACATTTCCATAATGGCTTTGACCTTGTTTGGGTCCACCTCAATACCTCGTTTAGAGATAATAAAACCTAGGAGTTTGCCTGAGGTAACACCAAAGACACATTTCTTAGGGTTCAACCTTACTTTATGCTCTAGAAGTCTATCAAAAACTTTTTCCAATACATCAAAATGCTCTTGTCGAGTTTTAGATTTTGCCAATAAATCATCCACATAATCTTCGATAATCTTATGCATATAATCATGGAAAATATAAGTCATGGCTCGTTGATAGGTTGCACCGCGTTCTTAAGGCCAAAGGGCATCACCCCGTAACAAAAAGTTCCCCAAGGTGTGGTAAATGCTGTTTTGTGTTGATCTTCAGGGTTTATTCGAATCTGGTTGTATCCTGAAAATCCATCCATGAACGAAAGCATTTCATGACCAGCGTAGGTATCGACAAGAGTATCAATGTTTGGAAGAGGAAAGTCATCCTTAGGACACGCTTTATTTAGATCTCAAAAATCGGTGCAAACACGTATTCCCCCGTTAGGCTTGCGAACGGGTACCATGTTAGAAAGCCACTCGGGATAATCAATCGGGACGACAAATTTAACATCCAAAAGTTTCTGAATCTCCGATTTAACTATGAGGGCCACGGTAGGATGCATTTTCCTAAGTTTTTGTTTGACGGGTTTAGCATCTTTTTGTAAGGTGAGGTTATGGACAACCAAATTAGGGTCTAGGCCTGGCATGTCTTTGTAAGACCATGCAAATATCTCCTTCTTCCGCTTGAGTAGAGCAATCATTTGCTCTTGTTCCTCTGATGATAGACTTTTAGCCAGTTTCACAATTTGGGTGCCATCTTGGTCTGGACTAAGGTCTACATCGATAGTTTCTTCAATAGACATGTGGGAACCTTCCTCAAGTTGATGGGGAGTAGGGATCGATTTATGTCATCTAAAATGTCATCAAGCTCCTGTGCCTTGCTCTCGTCTATGTCTGGCTGGAAGACCTCTGGCTTAGAAGATGAAGGTGAATGTGGAGGTGAAGGAGGAATGTAGTTGGCGGAAGCCCTTAACAATTCCTCGGAAAGGATGAACTCTGAAATAGATGGAGAGGATGAAATCCGATCCATGTCAATCAAGCTTGGGTTGATCGGGATTGGCTTATCCGGATCATATGGATTATGGAGCGGGGTGAATAAGTCTTCAAAATTCATTGTCGACTTATGGAAGAAAGGATGGGCGGAATGGAAGGGAAAACCGGTGAAGACCTCGGAAGACCTGAAATGCAAAACAACATAATTTTTCAGTTTTTTTTTTTTTTTTTAGTTTGAGTTTTTTTTTTTTTTTTTTGTAGTGGTGAAAACCACTATTACACACATACATAAAGCAATAAAGTATTTTTATATATTTTGATTTTTTTTTTTTTTTTGGGAATTTTCTGATTTTTTTTTTTTTTTGGTAGTGGTGAAAACCACTATTTTAGTATATACATATAATACAGGTTTGGATTATGGCTTATGGATGTGGCGGAGGGGGTGGTTCACCTCGTTCTTGTGGAAGAAGCAAGCGAAAGATGGCCTCTTGGAGAGGGAACAATTGGAGATAAAACTCGTCTTGTTCAGTGAGGGGGAACAATGGGCGCCGACTCTTCTTCGATTCATCACCATTTGACATGACGTCAAATTCTTCATAGGCTTCATCTTCGGATTCGTCGGGGTGGAGGATTTCTTCTTCTGAATTAAGATTAATGCTTTGAAAAGCTTGTTCAAAAGAAGAAAGGGATGGAAGTGGTTGGTAGCCCGGACCAAAATGCTCAGTGGGTCTCTGGTATGGCATATCGATGCGTTCAGTTACCCCTTGCTCGTATCGACCTAGGCCAAATTGCTTGCCAATTATGTCTCGTGGAAATAGCGAGAGGGAAAACCCTCCATCCTTTCGATATTGGCGGGGACTGGATGCTTGGGTTCTAGTATGGTGGTAGGACTAGAAGATGACTCTATTCCCCCATATACAAAATTAATGGAATTTGGCATAGAACCCATGTTATAAACCGATCCAATGGATAAATGTTGGTCATGTGGACGACCAAAATCTTTAACTTTTTGCACATTGAACGGTGTGATGTGGACATCTTGGATGGCATACTCACCAATACCTCATCAGTTAGATGGACCTTGACTTGGGAGGGAGATGGACTAGATGATGGAATAGAAGAATGTGGGATAGAAGAATTGGAAGGATTTGGTTGGGTTGATGCTTCATTGACTTGTGAAACATCAGTTGGTGATGGTTGGGAAGATGGAGGAATAATAGGTGATGTTGAAGAAGGTGTAGAAGAAGGGGGTAATGACGTGGAAAGAGATGATTGGTCATGGCCACATGTGCATGTGGTCATTGATGAAGAAGAAGGAAGATTAGGAGATGAAGAAAGTGGTGAATGAGATGGAATAGCGGAAGAGGAAGATGGTTGCGATATGATGGGTAGCTCCTCAGGAATGGGAGCTTTAGAAGAAGATGGTATAGAAGAAGTAGATGGGGTCAAGAAAAGATGAGTGGATGGCAACACAATCTCATAAGGATTTGAGACATAGTTGCAATGTTTGAAGGGTTCAGTGTCAGCAGGTACACAATGAACTTGTCCCTCATATACATACTTCAGACATTGATGCAGTATAGAAGGGACACATCTCATCTCCCTAAGCCAAGGCCGTCCAAGCAATACATTGTATGCCATGGACCCTTCCAAGATGTGAAACAAGGTATGCAAAGTTCGGGCCCCTACCTCAATGGGCAAGATAACTGTGCCAACCGTGGAAGATAAAGCATCATTGAATGCTTTAAGAGTAAAAGTCGACTTGGTGATAAGGGATGGCGACAGCTCTAGATTACTCAACGCCGATGTTGTAATGATATTGATTGAGGAACCGGTGTCAATTAAGACTCTCTTGAATGGCTTGTGATCGATCTTGGCCATGATATGCAATGGAGGATCTATACTTTCGTTGACAAAGGTTTGATTTCAAAATCATAGAAAGTGATGGAGGGCTCCATGCATGTTTGAATACTCCCCACAAAGTTGTTGAAGGCATTAGTATCTTGAGTTTGAAGCTCGATTGACTTTAATATTTCCATTAATGCCTCTCTATGCGGGGGAGATTGTTGAATGAGGTCATAGATCGATAACTTGGCGGAAGCCATTTTTAAACTCGGTAGTTAATCGGCTACTCAATGACATGATGGGTCGTTGGCGTTGAGTAGAATGATTTAGCGGTTGTTGAGAAGTACTAGCACGTCGTTGGGTCACTCGTTACACTGAGGTGGATTGGGAGTTTGTACAAGTGGTTGTGGTTCAGCCTGATTTGGTTGGTTCGCCCTTTGACCCCGGGTTACTACGTTAATAGTACCCACAAAACCTTGGTATTGTTGTACATGGTTGACTTGATTAGGAGGAGTTACCTGAGTTACTCCCCCCGAAGTTGTTGGAGCTTCCTCCCGATGTGGAAGGGGTGTTTGAAATACACCAAGATTTTGATTTTGTTGGGCTAAGGGGCTATCCAATTTAATGGCTCCAATCTCAATAAGATCTTGGATCACATGTTTGAAATCTGTACAATTATTGATATCGTGTCCATTTTGCCTATGATAAGGACAAAATAGGTACTCCTTGTAATACTTCCCCCTTCTAGATGGTTCTAAAGGTTTAAACTCAGGTAAAGTTAACTGATTTGTGCTATATAACTTGTTGAATATGACCGCATATGGTTCATCTAAAGGTGTGAACTATCGCTTGGGACGATTTGTTTGCCAAGGTCGAGTTTCCATGGTTGGCTCAATATTGTGAGCTGGTTGAGGAGGGGCGGGTACCGCATGATAAGCAATTGGTTGCGGTTGACTTTGCATTACTTGTTGTTGTTGAGCCATTACGGGTTGGCTCGCCACCACTTGATTAACTTGGTTAACATTTGAGGTTGTACTAGCTTGTGCTTGTTTGTTTTGGCCATAATTATTATTTCGTTGTTGGCCCTTTTGTTGCCATTCTTTTCTCTGGGGTTTTAAAACACCCTCTTGGACTTTAATGTCTTCTATGATACTTGCTTGGGCCAAAGCCTCTTCAAAAGTCCTGTATTGTTGTAATTGGAGTAACCAAGAGATAGGTTTTAGACAACTCCGGGTGAACATTTTGGTTAACTCCTCCATTGGTAGGGACAATGGCAATTTATTAATGATAGCCCTCCAACGGTTTCCAAAGTCATAAAGAGTCTCATCGTCATGTTGCTTGAGCTTGTATAAGTCGGACAATGAGACTTTCCTTTGTACATTTAGGGAGAATCGTTCTAAAAATAGATTAATCAATTGCTCGTAAGCATAAATGCTATGGTGAGGTAAATGATTGTACCATTGTACAACATCTCCTCCTAATGTCTGAGGAAAATTTCTGAGCATAAGAGCGTCATTATTTTGGATTCTAAAGCAGGCATGCATGAATGAGCTCACATGTTCATGAGGATCCTCAGTTCCTCAAAATTTGTCAAACTTCGGTAATGTGAAATCAATCGGATATGGCGGTGAAGGTACCGAAGGATGAATTGGTTGATTGATCAACGACCTTAGCGTAGGTTTCGACTAGATGAGCCGGGCATGTTGAGCATAAGGTTGTCAATCTGTTGTTGCATAGCATGGAGTCGAGAATCTTCATGAAAATTTTGATTCGTTTGATGATTATGATGATGCAATGGAGGAGTGGAAAAATGATGAGATGGGATGAAATTGCCTGGATTAGGCGGTGTGGAATGGACAAGTTGTTGGTATGGATGATACCGGAAAGAAGGTGATTGGGGTGAATGATGAACTGGATTGGGTTGGGAGAAAGGTGGGGTAGGAATGGACACCACCGAAGATTGGGGTAACCAGGTGGGGCCTGAGCTAAGAAAAGTTGGTTGGGTAGAAATTGGTTGGGGTGTAGGATTTACTACGACAGGTGGTTGGGCATTTTGTTGCTGTTGTTGTTGAAGCAACTTGTCGAGGTACTCCCTAACCTTATTAATTTCTAACCCAAGGGATGTGGGATGATTGGATGAAGGTGGAGGGCAGGCTGCCATGGTAGTCACAGGAGACTGCATAGCAGGGGCAATGAAGGTGGCTGAAGTAGGCGGTACACGGGAAGAAACGATGAGACTGTGCCCCGGTAGGGTGAAACCATAAATGGTTTGGGAAGAAGAGGGTTGAAATTGGTCATGGCTAGAGGAGGTTCCACCAACCTCATAGAGGGAATTGGTGTACACCCGGGTAAATGGAGGAGAAAGTGGTCGAGAAGACACTACATTTGTCTCCAAAGGAGGACAATTGAGCATCTGGGAAGATGTTGGAGATGAAGCCGGTTGAGCGAGATACAACATTAGCCTCAAAAAAAGGGTTAGTGTAGACTCGAGTGAAACCAGTGGGTATGGTTGATGCAATATCCTGCTAAAAAATAGAATCTTGCATAGGGGAATCTTGGATTGGCTCAAGGACATAACCAGTGCCATCTCTTAAGTGAGTTTGCACTTGGGCCATATCAATGTGGGTAATATGACAGGAATTGTCTTCCTCCATGGGCATGGCCATGCGATAGACGTTGGAAGGACGTGAAAGACCCGCGAGCGAACCTCGCCCGAAATTCACTAGGATAAGTGGTCATGTTGGTGGTGGGGATGTTCTGTGAATTATTCATTTGATTATTTAGATTTAACACTTTAGATTGATTCCTTGTTAAGACCATAATGCAAAACTTGAATGATAAATTTACACTAAAGAAATTATCAGAAAACAGTCACAACCTAGGTTTCAACCAATGTGTCTTACCTGCGGTTAATTACTTATTTTCTGATCTTAATCTGTAGTAAATTTTAAGTGTCCGGTTTATGAGTTTTGCATGTGATCTAATCTTGAATTATTCACAAAAAAGGTAAAAACTATGGCTAGGAAAGGACAACGAGATTCTTACTGGTGATGAAATCCAGACAAGTTTGCTCGGGGGTGACCTATGGTGTACCGAGGCGGAAGTTTAATGGATGGAGATGAATTCCACCGTCACTAAACTTCAAGCAATACCCGGTGATGAAATCCAGATATTACTGTTTTAAATGCAATATGAAATGCAGTGAATTTTATTTTAAGTGTTTTAGTTGTCTAATGTATACATACAAAGCTATAAATCAAAAGTTCTAATGATCTAAGCAAGAGGCCACTGAAAATATGCCATTTCCTCTGAAGAAGTGGAGTACACCGTTTAAAACCCCCTGCCTACCAATGATATCAGATATCAAAGGAGCAACCGAAAGGTTCGTCCACTTCTCTGCCCGGAATCACCCAATGGCAGGAGTACTATTGACATCCAATCAATAGTCCTACTTAGATAACTAAAACAGATAATTCGTAGCTATTCTAATATGCAGCTAGGTATGCAATTTTTTTTTTTTTATGCAAGCAACAACCAATAATGCAATGCAGAAAAATGTAACTAAAAATGTAACAAAAAAAATGTATATACAACTTAACTGTTCTTTTCTAGATTACTTAGTTTTTGTTCATTTTAAAGCAATGATCTGAAAAAGAAACAGAATACAGCAGAAAAACCAAAAACGTAAAAAGTACAGTTTAACAAAGAAAAAAAAAACGCACTTACTCGGAAGCCTACGCTTTTTTTGTAAAACTGCCTTCAAACGCCCAAGGGAGTCTGCGCAGGCTGAAACGCACCTCTGCGTTTCGGATCGGACTTCCAGACGCCGCTCTGCGTCTGCTGCGTTTTTTGCAAACTCCTCAGAAACCCTAGTTCGCTGGAACAACGAATTTCATGATTTCTGGAACCTGCAAAATAAAACAAAAACAGGAATAGATCAGTAAAGCAAGTATTAAAAACATGAAACCCTAGGGGGTCCCACCGTGATCGCCATTTGTAGATTAAAGATACAACGCCAAACATAAATAAAGAAATCACAATAAAGGAATGCAGAACAGTTGTACAAAATGAATGATTTTTATTAATCAATGGAGTTTAGAAACTCCTTTTAAGTACAACAGGGCTTGTAACCCTTTTCGTGATACAAAGTTACAATTTGTGCTAGGGTTCTCCGAAACCCTAGTTGGCACAATGTGGTGGCATCTCCGAAGAATGTATCCTTAACCTCAACAGAATGAGTGGGCTTCGTTGTATCCTTTGGCTCGGACCACTCCGAACTTAGCAACTGCTATCAACAAATCAGATCTACCACTAGAATCCTGCACACATTAAAATTATCAAAGAGTTAGAAACTAATAAGAGGGCTCCACTGTGTGAGCCCTCAGAAACAGTCTAAAACCCTAGATTTATGAAATAAAAATAAACAGAATGCAGAATTCAACAGCAGATTAATACATAAAGAAATATTACTTGCTTTAGACGAATCTATACCTTTTCCTGTTAACGCGGCGAGACCAGGCGGCGGCGATGGATGCGGCGAAAGGGTTTAGTTCAGACTTAGGGCCGTAGAAGACTCAGAAGACTCAGGATTAACAGCAATAGCCAACTCCAGACTTAGATTGGAAAGATAGGTAGGTTTAGCCGAAGAGATAGATAGGGTTTGAGCCATCAAGGTGACTCAATTTATAATCTACTCTTAGGGCACACTTTAGGGTTTTAACGACACTTTGAACGTGTGGCTAAGATTAAAGTGGATCCAAGGGTAGAGAATAAATCTAGGTTGTGAAACGGATTAAGATGGATGGACGGATGAGATTAAATGAAGGATGGACGGCTCAGATTAAATCACTTAAACTTTATTTATATATATATATATTAAAATATATTAAAATATTAAAATATATATATAAATATTAATTTAAATAAATTTGGGGATGAAAAATGGCGGGAAAAGTGAAATTGGGCCAAATAATGGTGGGAAAGTGTGGATTTGGGCCAAATAATGGCGGGAAGGATGGATGACTGACACGTGGATGGCAGGAAGGTATAGATGACTTACAAGTGGCTGGATTTTGGTGTCTACACCTCGTATTCAGTCATTTATTCTATACACTTGGCATTTGCATCGACTTGCGATCCGTGCAATCTAACAAGATGAATAAGTCACTATAAGTACATTTGGGGCAAAATCATTCATTGTTGGAATGAAGATGCTCCAGTCCAAGACATCATTCCACATGCGTGTAAAATCATGCTGGGAGGACCACACCTCCTAGCATTAAAAATTTGGTAGAAGGAATTTCACGTTGTGATTCAACACAAGTCTGAAAGGAATTGTTATCATCTTGACTCCTTAAGAAGGCCATTTTGGCTAGACTACTCCATGGGATAGATATATACAATTACTATTAATAGTTGCAATCATGGCTGAATTAGGCCTTGCCAAGTAATATCAAGTGCTAAAATCTTCAATTGTTCAGATCAATCATGTTGGTCAAGTGACTCGTTGCTTCATTCACTTATCCTATCCTCATCAACTCGTCGCTTGAGGGAGTAGTCATAATATCAATAATCATAATAAAATTCAACAGGATATCACTTGATCTTGTCAAATTGTGTTCGTCTTACAAATCATTGTCAATGACTATTATAAGCTTACCTTTTGCTGGGGCAAAAAGCAACTATGATAGTTAAGTTAGTAGCTCTCCACCTATCGATACTATTATAACACTAAAGCTACCTAATCATCGCTGGATTGCAAAAGCTTTACAAATTTAAGCCTTCCCTTAGTTGGAATAAATGATTCAAATATGCGTGTCCTTTGGCAGGATCGGGCATCTAATATTGATCATATTAATGATCATCATTCAACCTATGACATCATTTTAGGAGGTCTATTTTTGCTCAGAATTGTTCATTCTCACAACACATCTCAAAAGGGGTATCTGTAGACACCTAAAACGTGTCATGTCGATGCAACTACTCATATGGGTATGCTAGTAGACCATATGAATGATCTTGGATAGATATAGAGTGAAGTAGTGGTTTTAACCACTCAATTTGGATAGAGTTGGCTAACTCAGCCTTAACTACGGTTGACACCCATGGATAATAGAGTTGGTCGTGCCTCAAAGCTATGGTTAGCATCAAAACTATTTTGAATTCCAAGCCGAGCCAAATTTGGTTGCAACAACCTGGGCAATAGATATTCAAATGGTTTTGGGTGGGGAAGCTTTGAGAGCTTTCCTCCCAACTGATCCAACCTCTTGGATCTTGATCTTGGCTTCCCAAGCAAGCCAAGATTAGATATTAGGAGTCCTATAAGACCCCCCTCCAAATTGGGGAGAAGTTTGGAGAAAGTTTGCATTTGAACATAGCGAAGCTCTACCAAAATGGATAGTAAATTGATAACCCCTTGAGGAGAGTCAAAATGTTGCTCAATTGTGGAGTGAAATGTATGAATCCATCAATGAAGCTTTCAAAGGATTAGGAAGCACAATCGCACATTCAAGCCAATCGAATGCAAATCTCAATAAATTTGATCACCAATCCATCAGAGGACATAGAGGTGACCCTTGATCATCAATTCCATAGAAGGAATTAGAGATCTAAGACCTGATTACAAGAGAAAGGATATTTTTGTCTTAGTCACGGTTGTCAACCGCGGTTAAAAGTGCCCACCGCACCTCAAACCCACGACGAGGGTTTGATCCCTGATTTCCTTTGTTATAGCATTAGACTTACATTTTTAGTTATGCAATTAGTTTAATCTAGCATAGATTTATATTTTAGCAGACACTTGACCAGTTAATTCTTGGATTTAGAGGTAGATTTACTTCCATTTCATTGAAATTGTCAATTTAGACTAGCTTCATGTTTTTCAAGTTCTAATGATTAATTAGGCTTCCTAATTGTTAGATTTCATGCTTTATTTACATGCTTTATAGTAGTTTGATGATTTCTTGCATATCTTCATAGATTTACATGATTTCAAGCTTTCTCTATCATCGATTTATACAATTATCCATCAAAAGCCTCATCAAGAGAGGCCTCTGTTATCATTAACTCCTTTCATGTTGTTTCTTGAACACAGGGTTTATAGGACCTAATCATTTTCAAGGCATTCAAGATAGCATATGCCTCCAACCAAAGGAGAAGAAGGCTATCCTTAGCCTTAAGCAGTTTGTGTACATCTGTGAAGAGTCTATAGATTATACCACCCCCTTGTTTAGAGGGTTTTCAATATTGTATTAATCGTATCATGAATTTGGGTATCCATAAGAGGGGCATATATGTAATCGATTTACATTCCATTAATACAAAGAAATTCTTATTTCTTGTCAAATTCATGTTATTGTGGTTTAATGCTTTAAATTTGCACTTAATTGGTATGATATCTTAGGTATATGCTTTTCACAATGATACAGGATAAAGTAGGGATTAAAATGAGCACAAATTGATGTCTTTAATAATTAGATTTTTGAGCAGACCTAAGTAGAGTTTTAGATCATATTTGTGAATAGAAGTTGATGTTATTAATGATCAAATTTGGGAGCAGACCTGAGCAATTTTTAATATCAAATTGTGGAGTAGACTTGTTGATCAGTTTTGTAAAAGGAGATTGGTGTCTCCCATAGGTTGGTGCCTACATTGTTGTAAAAGGAGATTGGTGTCTCTCGTAGGTTGGTGCCTACATTGTTGTAAAAGGAGATTGGTGTCTCCCATAGGTTGGTGCCTACACATTTGTATAAGGGGA
This sequence comes from Wollemia nobilis, assembly GCA_028583015.1. Taxonomy (NCBI): domain Eukaryota; kingdom Viridiplantae; phylum Streptophyta; class Pinopsida; order Araucariales; family Araucariaceae; genus Wollemia; species Wollemia nobilis. Next base: position 10,516,035 of record JAQPPZ010016436.1, on the reverse strand, counting down.
TTGGTATCTCTCGTGGGTTGGTGCCCATTAATTTTTGTTGAAGAAATATAAGCAATATTTTTTTGTGGTTTTCTCCCAAAAGGGTGTTTCCACATAAATCCTTGTCTCTTGTGTGTGTGGAATTTTGTGCATTGATTCATTATTGCAGTTATTTTTTGGAATATTTTTTTATCTTATACTGTTCACTTCCCCCTCTTAGTATAAGCATATGTTTCTTCACTCACATACCAAGAATCATCGAAGAATTGAGGAGAAAACATAGCAAAATATGAGTTGGAAATAATGCATTGAGGAAGCTTGCAAGAATATGTTGAAGAGAAAGGTTCATACAAAATATAAAATGTGCCACTTGTCACCATTGAAGAAACTCTAATGAGCACTCAAAATAATGCTCAAGCTTGCACGCATGAAAGGAAGCATTACATAGGGAGAACATAGATTATGATAGAGGAGGTGAAACTTATAACCAAGGCATACATATACTCACATAAATACTATAACGTCTATCCTCCAACAAATTTCAAGTGTCTTCTTCGAGCGTTGAAATAAAACTGCCAAGACACTTGTCATATTCAATAAATCCTCTTCCTATTTAAGGTGCTTGAGACTAAGGAAGGAAGCACACTCGCAGCAATAAGGAGTTACAACATATAAAAAAGGAGAAGAGCATCTAAATCTCTTGGTTAAGGTGGTCAAAGAATCTACACTTGAGGTGTCCATTGTCCAAATATTGCAGTCAGAAAACAATAAAAAATAAGCCATCGTTCATCATAGAAGGAGTTCAAGACAAACATTAAAGTCTGTCGATCTCATATACACCCATATGCTGGAGAATACAAAGCTTATCATTGGTCATAACGGCTAGGAGGAATACAAAATATTGCTATCATCTACATCTGAATTCAGCATCGAGTACGTAGAGGTTTGTAACAATATAAAGGTAAGAATTTACCTTATTCTAATTTGCTTTCATTAAAAGGAGTTATAAGTATAATACAAGGTTGAAACTATAGGGAAATCAACCATATTTGAAAGCAAAATTAAAAGAGAATTATAGCTTAATATTTGCAAATTAAAACATAGGAGAAATAAGGATGTCTACCTAGAAAAATTAAATTTCTATTGTTGCAAATATTATTGTTTTCTAATTTTCCAAATTAGGGAGTTATAAGGAATACTACACCAAAGTAGAATATCGGAATTTAGAAACATTAAATATCAAATATCAAAATCTATAAAATAAGGTTCATTAAATATTATCAAGGGTTGGAAATTAATTGGTATACTTGTCTCAAAATCACATTAAAGGGATGAAAGAAATCCAACCAATAGGACCTCATCAAATTAAAAAGTACTTAAGTTCAATAGGATTAATAAGGTGTAATATAAGTTGATTTTTGCTATTCACAAAACTTTATAAAATCAACCCAGAATTGAACTAATATTCTCAAAAGCACTTTATCGATCATTTAGCATATCCAAAATCACCAGGGAGATATAAGACATTCTACAACACTTGATAACAATAGCATATTTCAAAATTTATCAAGTACTCAATCCATTTGGGAGTCATAAGGAATCCCACAAAACCTAAGTTCTAAAAACCTTTGATCAAATTCACATACTTTAACTAGGGAGTCATAAGGTAGACCACTTAAGAAGATTCTATCTCATAAGATACAAGCACTATCAAAAGCACTTTATATTCTAAACTAGGGAGCTATAAGGATGTCTACTTCTAAAAATACAACAAACACTAATAGGAATAATTCCTTCAGAAAGGAAAAAACAAGTGCCATAAAAATTAGAATCATGAATCTACTCATGAAATTTGAAGAAAGATTAGACCTAAATTAAAAATAATTCATAGTGAAGCCTTAGAAGATAATTTTGATACTATGGAATGCTATCTTCAAGCCCATATCAATGAAGCAATATGTAATGAGAAAAGTGACATCTCACTTTCTTTAGAATTTGTGAGCATATTGTATATGGCATTACTCACATACAAACATTACAAGGATAAAAATGTAGAACAAAAAATATTGATAGAATTACTCAAAAAGAAGACAGAGTTGAATGAATCATATTTAGAAAAGCTTGTTCAATGCTCATGTAACATTGGTACTTCAAGTTTCCCTAATCCAAGATCTTATATTGATGCCTTGAGAGGTTGTTTGAAAGCTTCTGTAAAGAGTAAGGAAAAATAAGGAGAAACATATTTTCAAGAATCAAGTAGTTGTACAACCACCTATAAGAGCATAGAAACCAAATTTAAAGGCAAAGCTAAAGAAGAAGAAGAAGATGAACCAGATAGAGGAGGATTCTAGTGTAAAATTCAATTGATGAAAGAACCTGATAAAACCAAAGAGCATCCACAGAAAAAGATCCATATTGAATATTAAAATATTTAATACCCAAATAATGTAATACATGGGGGTGTTAGAGTTAGAGTATATTACATCATTTGGCTCATGTAAATGTACCACCTTTGGTACATATTTAGAGTAGGATATTATTTTAGGGGGAAGTTAGCTACTTAATTCAAGCAACGTAATAAAAGCACAAGTGTCAATGTGCAAGGTGTCCCCTTGTACAACTAGGTAGAGTGTTGGCCAAGGAATCTATCTTCCTATATAAAGGGTCTAATAGTGATAGTTCATATCAAGCATATCAAGTGCATTGTATCAGAGAATAGTAGATAGTGGTAGAACTCATGTATGGAGTATAGTGTAGTTCTTTAGATTATATTAATGGAGTGACCATCACCTCCATACTGCATTGTATTTTTGCCACTTTCTATTTATAGTATATTTCAATCTTATGCAGAATTACTTTATTTCATATTTTTGCATTTTGTTAGAATCTATGATAGATCTCTCCCAGTGCATATATCCTCAAAAGCTAATAATTTTGGTTATTTCTTATTACTCAAAACTCCTTTGTGCTTGCCAATGTTCACTGTGGTTCTTCTAATTGTTACTTCTTCAACACTTCTCATTATATAGCAATTTCTATGTAATGGAGTTTGCTTCAGGTTCAGTGGTTTCAACTTCTTGGTGGTGTTATGGAGATGCTAGTGGTGCTTGTTTCCAATGCTTGTTCTTAGATGTTGATTGTTCATATGTTGTGGCCTATGATGCTAATACTAGCTCTGAAACTATGCTTCTTCTCCTCATGCTAGTGGTGAAACCTTGCTAACTCAACCTTACAATCTATAATAGTTTCCAATGCTTTACGTTGGTATAATAATGACTGTATATCAACATCCAACGTTGCCTTGGTGTAAGTGGCTATCTTCTTCGACATGATGATGTTACTTATGGTAGTTCTTACTATGCCTTTGTTAATGTTACCTTCACCAAAGGCTTTTCAATACTTGGCACACCTCTTGGTGTCTTTAGTTACTAGAAATATGTGCTCCCTTTATTGACTATTGAGCCTCTTTTTTCAAAAAGACTACGATTACAAATAAATAAAACTGTAGAATATCACTGCTTTTGTATTGAGATAAAAAAGGGAGGTTTCAAATTGAATCCTTTTTACAACTTTGCCCTAAAGGCTACAAATGGGTCTTCCCTAGGGAAGCCCTTATCAATGTGTTCCAAAGGTAGAAAAATCCATCTTTTTGATCTTCCTCAGTGCAAGTGGGCTTCTTGCTCGTGGGCCATCGTTGGTTTGATTTATCCTTTTGCACCTGTTGGGCCTGTAAAATTTGGTTAGAATATTTGGGGGCTTTTCATGGTCAAACCCTATGTTTATATGGACAAAAAGACCTTAAAATATGCTTATAAATGTATATAATGATGATAGATAGGGTTAGGAAGTGATTTTACCCATTTTTGGAGCCTTTGGATGGTCAAAAATTAGGTTCACACAGGGTCCTACGAATTTGTCTTGGACCTAGATGTTCGCATCCCATGGTGCAAACCTATATATTTTTTATCGAACTTGCCAGATATGAAATAAATGGTGTCTTGATGTTGTTGTTTCATTGATTTTTAATTGGATCACCTTCAGAAGTCACCTTCTTTGCTGATAACCTATCTAAATAAAAAATAATATAGTAGATATGATGGAGAATCTAAAGCTAAATGGATATGATGGATGTGTGATGGATGTTATATGTCTGGAGTATTTTTTGTAGAGTTTCTGTAAGCTAAACCTGATATATCTAAAATATAGAATTGGCCAAGGTTAGGGGAGGGGTTGAGGTGTCCCATGAGGTGTCCCTTGTGAGGTGTGCATTTTAAGGTGTCCACTAAGGTTTCTTGCCTCATAAATGGAATTGGGTGAGAGAATCTCTCACCCATCCACATGTCATGATGACCTGGAGGAAAGTATTCAAATAACATTAATTGTATTTGAATTAGAAATATCTAGATAAGAGGTGGCAAGGCTAGGCTAGTAAATTATTCTAAGTACATTTTCAAATGAAATTTAAACTAAGATACCTTTTCAAAATAAAATTATACTTAGCCCATGTGCTATTGAAAATGAATCTAGGCTAAGATATTTTTGAAAATAAATCTAAGCTAAGACATGTCTTCATGAAACCAAATTTTACACTAGCAATAAACCAACCTTTAAAAGGTACAAAAAATTCATGCCAAAGAAAAATACCTGTGTCCCAGTAGTTGTAGAGGACCCTGGATGTCTCTGTGCACTCAAATTTTATATTTTTGGGAAGTTTACACAGGTGGGTACAAAATTGTCTATGTCGAGAAGTTTACATGGAGGGGGTGTGAACTTGGAGTTTTCTCAGGTATTTTGTGGCATTTGTTGTGGATTTTTAACACCTAAAACGTAGAAAAAAAACCCACAAGATTTTTTAGTTAGCGATTAAGCTAATGCTTGGTGGGGGTCCCACCAAATGTGCTAGAATGAAACCATTCAAAAATACTATGATTACAAATAAATGAAACTATAGAATATCACTGCTTTTGTATTGAGATAAAAAAAGGGGGTTCCAAATTGAATCCTTTTTACAACTTTGCCCTGAAGGCTACAAATGGGTCTTCCCTAAGGAATCCCTTATCGATGTGTTTCAAAGGTAGCAAAATCCATCTTTTTGATGTTCCTCGGTACAGGTGGGCTTCTTTCTCGTGGGCCACCGCTGGTTTGATTTATCCTTTTGCACCTGTTGGGCCTAAAAAATTTGGTTAGAACATTTGGGGGCTTGTTGTGGTCAAAACCCATGTTTATATGGAAAAAAAAGTTTAAAAGATCACACTAATTCACCCCCCCCTCTCAGTGTGTCGTGATATCATGACACTTCTCCCTTCGTCGACCTCATTTCTGTTTCTGTCGCAAAATTGTGACACAATCTGCAATCATAATCTTTCTCTTCAACCTGTCGCGAAATCACGACACTTTCGCTTCCTTACATTTTTCTCCTCAGTCACCAACGAAAATGGAACATGTCACGAAATCACGACACTTTCACTGCCTTGTGCTTTTTCTGCCTTACGCCTGTGAAAATGAAACATGTCACGAAATCACGACACTTTCTGCATCCGTACGCTTTTTCTCCAACCTGTCGTGAAATTGCGATAGTTCTCGCTTCGAACTCTTTCCATTGTTGCATGTCGTGAAATCATGACAGTTCCAATTATGAACTCTGTCGTATGTCACAAAATTGTGACACTTCTCACTTCGAACTCTGCAGCATGTTGTGAAATCGTGACACTTTTCAAGTTACTTTCTCTCTCTTCGAACTTGTCACAAAATCGTGACAATTCACACTACGGACTCTCTCTTCTGCATTATGTCGTGAAAACGTGACACTTTTTCTATCAGACTCTCTTTCCTACAACATGTCACAAAATCACGACAGTTTTCCTTCCTTGCACTTTTTCTTTCAACATGTCGCGAAATCGCGACAGTTTTTCCTGCTTGCGCCTCTGCTTCGAACATGTCGCGAAATAGCGATAGTTTTGCCACTTGCTATATTTTCTTCCAACATGTCACAAAATCATGACAGTTTTGCCTACCTTTTCTCTCTCCTTCGATATGTCATGAAATCACGATAGTTTTTCTTTCTGCCTTCTTTATTCTCAACATGTCGCGATATCGCGACAGAAAACATGTTGCGATATCACGACAGTTTTCTTACTTGTCTTTTTATTTGATCCTTTGAATCTGGACCACTTATGTCTTCTTGGATATTCACTGTACATGCTCTCACTGACCTCTAAACTCCTATCCACTGCATCAACTGATCTATCTGTCTGTGTTGACAACAATGACAATACTTTTGCTGCACCTTGCTCAACAAAAAAGACTTTAAAACATGCTTATAAATGTATATAATGATGATAGATAGGGTTAGGAAGTGATTTTACCCATTTTTGGAGCCTCTGGATGGTCAAAAATTAGGTTTGCATGGGGGCCTATGAATCTATCTGGGACCTAGAGGTTCACACCTCAGGGTGCAAACCTATCTATTTTCGATCAAACTTGCCAAATATGAAGTAAATGGTGTCCTGATGCTGTTGCTTCGTTGATTTTTCTGGGGGTCACACTTCTTTGCTCGATAACCTATCTAAATAAAAAATAATATAGTAGATCTGATGGAGACTCTAAAGCTAAATGGATGTGATGGATGTGTGATGGATGTTATGTGTCTAGAGTGATTTTTGCAGAGTTTTTGTAAGCTAAACCTGATATATCTAAAATGGTGAAAATGGCCTTCTATTTATAGACTTGGCCAAGGTTAGGGGAGGGGATGAGGTGTCCCATGAGGTGTCCCCTATGAGGTGTGCATTGTGAGGTGTCCACTGAGGTGTCCTACCTCATAAATGGAATTGGGTGAGAGAATCTCTCACCCATCCACATGTCATGATGACCTGGAGGAAAGTCTTCAAATAGCATTAATTGCATTTGAATTGGAAATATTTGGATGAGAGGTGGTAAGGCTAGGCTAGTCAAAGTAGACTAGGTGAGGTGGAAAGGCTAGGCTAGTCAAAGTAGACTAGGTGAGGTGGAAGGCTTAGATTAAATCATGATTAGATCTAATTAAGCATGTGTTTAGCCATAAAGCAAGTTTTGACCAAAAAGGTTGACTTTTGACCATAAAGTGTTTTTTGACCATGGTGGAGAATTCAACCTTGGTTGAGTTGTGAATGAGGTCGCATGAGGACCTATAGTTAAGCGTAGGAAGGAGCTTAGCTAGCCCAAGGGGGCTAAGAATGATGAATAGTGATTTTGATGAATGAATAGTGTTTTAAAGCCAATTTATGCAATTTTCAAGGGTTTTGCAAATTGATTGACCGTGAAGATGAGGAGAGGGACAATGTGTGACTTTTGGGTGTCTACATTTTACCCCTTTTTGTACTGGATTGTGTGAAACATGGTTTAGTACAAAAACTGATGATGTGAATTGATGGAATGATTTGGAAGGCAAAGAATTTGTGATTGGTGACTTGTGGATGATTGCGAGAGAGACACATTGATAAAAATAGTTTGTGATTGGATACAACACTTTGCAGCATTGTAATGATTGCTTTTGGGGGAAGGCGTAATATTGCCTTGCATTGTGATCAATGTGAGATGTTCCAATTGTGGAAGAAACAAATGCCTTTGTTAATTTTTGCTTTTGATTGATTGATGAGCTCTTTTGACAATATTTGACAAACCGTTGGAGCCATGGGGTAGAAATTTCAGGAGCTTCATTCACAAGTGGTCTTACGACTACCACTATGAATATTGGAATCCATGAGGTGTCTACAATCAGAGGCATTTTGAGGCTTATCAAATATTGTTTTGCTTTGGGTTGGGATTTTGGTCTTGAGATAATCGTTAGCAAAAATTTTCTTAGGCAGATGTTGAATCCATGATTGGATGTTTGGTTGTTTGATCATGTGCAAGGTAGATTTTGATTTATTGGATGACTACCCCCTCAAGCGATGAGTTGGCGATGGAGGAGATGAAGATTGGCGATGAAATGATTGATAATGATGAAGAAGAAAAAGGCAAAAATTTTGCATGAAAATCAGCAAAATAGGGGAATTGGGAGAAATCCCAAGAGAATTTGATGTGGGAGCGGTGAATTTGACTGGGAAAAGGAGGTTCGCATGGGGTCATGTGAACGGGGGTGGTTCACATGGGGGTGCGAACCAAAATATTCACACGGGTCCATGCGAATTTTTTTGGTTGACCCATGTGCAGTGTTTTGGTAGTTTGGAGGACCAAACGATGTCAAAATTGGACAAAACTTATACCGTTGGAAAGCTCTTTTCAAGCCTGATCCAATGGTGGTAGTTTTGGGAAATTTAGAAGTGATTTGATAGGTGAAAATTTGGGTCAAATATGACCCTTATTTTGAAGGTGGTGAATGCACAATTTCAAGCCTTTTGAAAAGGAAAATTGGCGTGAATGGTTAGAGGGAGTGCATGGACTATAGAGCAATCAACAATGGAAGTAGAGTAGGTGAATTGATGGATGAAAGGATGGAGTGGGAGATTTGGACCTCAGTATGGATGGTGGATTAGAGCTTCTCTACTAGAAGAGAGATGGAGAGAGAGCGAAGAGAGATGTTGAAGAGTGGAGAGGCAAGGTTGGAGGAGAGGGATGAGATGATTGAGTTTGCAAAGAGGTTGTAGGGATTTTTGGATGTAGCTGGGGTATAGACAAAGACCATGAAGGCCAATAACCTAGTAAGGATTATGGAGTTGGAGTGGAGCATGCATGAGATGCTGGTCGTGAAGGAGTAGCTAGAGAAGGAGATTATAGGATTAATGGTGACAGGCATAGTTGGAGAGGATGGATGGAAGTGGATGTTTGAGTAAGGAAAATTGGATTGATAGCAATGAAGAGGCTAGAAGAGGATGAGGTGGAGGGGAGTTGTTGATGAGGGATATTTTTTCTTCATATTTTGGTCTATTTCATTGTGAAATCACATAGTAGTGGAGGATGGTAGATGTGGTCCAGGTATGGGGATGGCACGGGTGAGGTACGGTGGTGGAGGATGGATGCCATTCGCAGTGGTAAGAGAGGTGTTAAGGATGAGAGGAGTGGAGAGACTAAGGGTAGTAGGGATGAGGGTATTGTGAGGGTAGCAATGGAGGATCAACCCATTATTTTGTATTTTTATAGCTTACATTATGAGCTATTTTTGGTAGTTCGTGTACCAGCATGGATACACAACTCATTGTAGTCGTATGGAATTTTTGATAGATGGATGTATAGATATGATATGGTCATATGATGACATATCCATAAGGGCATACACACACTTTATTGTAGCTTGATGGCACTCTTTTGATATATACATGATATTCTATGATATTTATGTCTAATTGCATTTATGTGTTTGTTTGCTTTTATGATGATGTATGAATGATGTAGATGTGATAGTGGGTAACTACATATATAAATGGAATGGTTGAATGCATAGGTAAATTGGATGTGACATTATGAAATGACGTATAATGAGTATGCATAGGATGATAATGCAAAGGTGTAGAAGTATTGCTTGGGGAAAGCATTTGCATCGTTGCAATGATCAGATGATGTGATCCATTCCATTTTTCCAAGGAAGTTGGATATGAAGATTGTAGTGAAGAGATTCGAACATTACAGTTTGTAAGTAATCAAACCCATTGAATAACTGAGCAAAACTTTGTAAACAGGTTCTAGGCTATCTTGGTAAACAAGACCTCAATCCTGGATTTGTGTGTGTAAAGTGATGTTCATTTCACCATTTTGAAAAAGGGTGGTTTGTAACTGCATGGTAACTTAGCCTGTAAGCTAGCTCATCGGTAAGGACCTGAGGAATGCAGGGATTCAAGATTTTTGATAATACTTTTGAGGCTTTTCCTTTTGTTTTCTGCCCCTATATTGTAGTTTCTTTTTTTCTTTTCTCTTTTTTTTGTGGGCGTTGGCTTTTGTTTTCTGCCCTTTTTCTCTTTCTTTGTAGCTTGTCCTTTTGTCAATCCTCAGGTTTGAGATAAGCATGGTGATTTTTTCTAGGCATCAGTATGCATACAATGTAGCCAATCCTATTTTTAAAATTTTCTTAGTGTGTAGGACGTGCAATGTAATCCATGAATGAGAGCAAGGTAACCAAGGGAAGTCTAGAAATGCTTTTGAAGCATGCCAACTTTGGATGGTGGTTGATTATATAACTTTTTATGGGTGAAGCACTCAAAACATTTCAATAATCCTGTCTCCTGAAAATGGGTTTGGGCATCAAACTATTATGCTAGCATGTGCATGTTTAATTCCCCAAGTACGGTATTTACAATGATTATGTATATATGCATGTATGAATGCAATTTATGAAAATGCTAAAATGTATGGAGGTGAAGCAAAGTATGAAATAAATGATGTGATGTTGTAGGTGAATGAAAGTGGGAATTTATGTACAAGGTTGCCCTAGTATTATAGACAATGGAATGGGGCGATGGTGTGATATGAAAGATGATGAGGAAGAAAAATAAAAAGAAAGTAAGAAAGGAGAAAATGAGAAGAAGAGAAAGAAGAAGAAGAAGAAGAAGAAAATAAACCTATCAAAGGTATGTAGCCTCTCGAAGCGTGACCATACAACATTGATAAGTAACAATAAGAAAATAAAATAAGAGAAGAGAAAAATGAAGAGAAGAAGGGGAATGAAAGGTATGTAGCCGCTCAAAGCGTGACCATACAACATTCATTATAGAAGAAGAAGAGAGAATGAAGAAGGAAAAAATAGAAGATGTAGATGGAGCAGATTTGGATGTAAATGCAATTTGATTTAATGCTGCAGAATGTCAAAAATGGTTTTGTGGTTGTTTTTGTGTTTTTGTTGTTGATTTTTGTTTTTGTTTTTTTTGGTTTTTGATCATAGTTCAGTGTATGTACAAAGAATGGTGAGTCATACATGAAAATGCTTAGGCATAAAATGCTCGAAGATGAATGATGTTGATGGGTTCAAGGTCAACAAGACCTTCAATATTGGCAAGATGATATGCCCTAGAACCAAATTTATGTGTAACAATGTAAGAACCTAACCAATTAGGTGCAAATTTAACATGAAGATGGTACGGTTGGCTAGTGATCTGTTGGTTCTCTTTGAGGACTAGATATCTGACTTGAAATTCTCATGGATGTACCTTGCTATGATAGGCACATCAAAGGCAATCTTGGTAAATATGTGGGTGTTTAATGACATAAATGCGGTGTTCATCCAAGAGTGTTAACTGGTCTGATTTTTTTGGATGAGCAATATCATCATTGATAAATTTTAGCATTGATATGTGCAATGATGAGAAGCTCAAGCTCTAGGGGTAGTAGATTTCAAAAATGTTATTGCCCTAGTTGTAGCTTAAGTGTGATGACTCTATAATGGTTTTGTATGAAGAATGGCGCATATGGTTTGATGGGTAAATTCGGTTGAATTGCTCACATAGTGCGCAAACATTCTTGGTCTAGAAAAGTATACCATTTATTAGAGATGACCATGGAAGAGATGTCAAAGTGATAGGTGATGTGTGAAGTAATGAATTTGTTGATTGTAAGACCTATCGTTTGAATGAGAATGGTGTCTTGAACCCAATTTGTAAAATACTCTACAGTATTGTTGGATGGGGTGGGGAGGATTTTGTCAATAAAATGCAAACCCCATTGAGAAAAGGACCACATAAATTGAACCGACTGGAGTGCTTGAGATGATAAAAAGTGTAAGATTAGCATGGTGTTGCCATGTGATGTATGGCGAAATGTATTCACAACAACCATGCTCCAATATAGGCCAATACTAACCCATGTGTAAGATGATTCTTAATGAAGTGTTGGGTTTGTGTGTGGTTCGAGATAACTTCGAAGGATGCCATCATGGTTGCATTGAGAAAGAATATCTCCCAACAATGAATAATGAATTTCCCTTTGTTTGGATGTTCATTGAGAAGCTTGGGGTAAATCCAAAATAAAATGCCTAATGTTATAGAATCTTTGATATGGTGAAAAAGCAAATATTGTGAGGCTCAACCATATATGTGAGTGATATGAGGATGTGGTGAAATGTATTGTGGAAGAAGGATGAACTCTCTTAGTCAAGAATGTGATGAGACAGAAGGAGAACTCCCTCAGTCATTGAAGTGGATTGAAGAGGGAATGAAATCCCCTAATGATGAAAGGAAGTAGATGAGGGGAGGAAAACCCCCCTAGTGATGAAGAATTGATGGAAGTGGATGAGTCATAATGATGGTATTGAAGAAGTATGACATTGGATGGTCGTGCGATCATGATCAGTGTAAGATGCCCCAACTTTGAAAGGGATAAATGTCTTTGGAACTTTGCCTTGGACAAGCTTTGAATCTTGGTTTGATTTGGTCAGCTAGTCAACCATAGATGGGTCCTACTCATGATAGTGCACATACATGAGCCCTCGACATCCAATGGCATGTAACTTACCACATTGTGATTAGATTGGAATTTTGTGGAGAAGAGACCTTTTGCTGCATGTCTACCCCAACAAATGAGGGCTAAAGATAGTCTTAGGCAAAGTTCTTGGACAAATATCAGTTCCAATATTGAGTGTGTGATGATTGATCATGCACAAGATAGCGTATATGTGTGAAATATCTATCCCTTCAAGCAAGGAATAGGTGATGGGGAAGGTGAGAAATGAGGATGTGGTGATTGGAAAAGAGGAAAATATACCCCTAATGATAGGAGATGGAGTGCAAGGAGGAGAAGTCCCCCAATGTTAGAAGAAGGATGGCAAGGGGAAGAGGTCCCCCAGTTGTAGCAAATGGATGGTGAGGAGGAGAGATCCCCTAGTTGGAAGAAATGAGTGGTAAGGAGGATAAAACTCCCTTGAATGGTATGCTAGGCTATGTCTATGCTAGCTTGGACTATGTGAATTGGTATACCTATGCGTTAGAATATTTTGGGGCTTGCCTTGGTCAAGCCCCATATTTATAAAAACAAAGACTTAAAAATCTAAGCTAGAATGCATCCTCACAAAATCAAATCTATTCTAATGCATTGAAAGCAGGACTGAATAAAAGTACATTTTGAAATAAATCTAACTAGATGTCGCACAAAAATACAAGGATGCTTTAACCTTGCATACATCATGGTGAGAGGCGATTTGGGGTCTAGGTATGGGGGCATGCAATCCCCAGGAACATGAGGCTCTTAACCTCCCCTGACTTACCTTACCGATGGTTGTGGGTGTCTAAAACCAATACCTATGCTTCAAGGATCAATTTTGAGGTAGATTAGGGAATTCACACGCCCAAGTGTGTACTCTCTAACCTCTTTGGAAGCTCATCGGTGCACCATCGAACCTTTTGTGTTTTAGCCTGAGATGGATTTTAGGGTATTTTTGGTTTGGCCTAAGATGGATTTTAGGGTATTTTTGGTTTGGCCTGAGATGGATTTTAGGGTATTTTTGGTTTGGAGATGGATTTTGAGGTATTTTTGGTTTGGGTTTCTTCAAAGATGACAATTACTTGCCATATAGAAATAGGCCATAATTTGATAGGAATTGAAATGATAGGAATTGAAACTAGGCTAAGAAACTTCCTCACGAAATCAAATGATAGGAATTGAAATGATAAGAATTGAAACTAGGCTAAGAAACTTCCTCATGAAATCAAATGATAGGAATTGAAATGATAGGAATTGAAACTAGGCTAAGAAACTTCCTCACAAAATCAAATCTAACCTAGTGTTGTTTTTGGTGATTGGAAATGAATGGAATGAGTTGTAGGTTGTGGAACCAGTACTTATGGTGGTGGTACTAGAACCTATTGTGGATGAATGGAATTGTGGTGGGGTGGGCATTGGTGGTTGATGCCCCGATATCTGATGAGTGGAATGAGTGGCAGGTTGTGGAACATTTAATGATTTTTTTTGATTGGACATGTGGTGGTAGTACTAGAACCTATAGATGTTGAATGAGTGGGTGTTGGGGAACTAGCATTGGCTTTTTATGGCCCTAGTACCCACTGATTGTGGAATGATTTGGTGGACCAGTACTTGTTCTTGTTGTACTAGTGCATGATGAATGGAATGAGTTGTAGGTTGTGGAACTAGTACTTGTGGTGGTAGTACTAGAACTTGATGTATGAATGGAGTGGGTGGTGGGATAGCATTGATGCTAGATGAGTGGAATGAGTGGTAGGTTGTGGAACTAGTACTTATGGCAATGGTACTAGAACCTACTATGGATGAATGGAATTGGGGTGGTGGTGGTGTCGATTATGATGAATGAAATGAGTGGTAGGTTGTGAGGCTAGTACTTGTGGTGGTTGTACTAGAACCTATGATGGATGAAAGGATTTGTGGTGGGGTGAGAGGTGAAGGTAAGGTAAAGGATACAACCTTGTGAAGTGCCTAGTGATGGATGTGGTGAGTGAAATGTGTTGGAAGAAGGTGATATTCTACGAGATGTGGAGAATGATGTGGAAAGGAGTGAAAACTCCCCCAGTTTTGGAAGATGTGGTGGAAGGAGATGAACCTCCGTAGATGTGGAAAATGATAAAGGAAATGAATGGTGATAGATGTAGAAGAAGTGTGGGAGGGAGATGAACCCTCCCAAGTATGAAGGAAGTGGTAGGAGAATGTGAATCTCTGCCATGTATGGAAGAGGTTCTGGAGGAAGAGAGAACTCCCTCCAATTGATGAATGAAGTGGTAGGAGAAAGTGAATCTTTGCTATGTATGGAATAGGTGTTGGAGGAAGAAAGAACTCCTCCAAGTGATGTGAATGAAGTGGTAGGAGAATGTGAATCTTCGCTATGTATGGAAGAGGTGTTGGAGGAAGAGATAACTCCCCCAAGTGTGAATGAAGTGGTAGGAGAATGTGAATCTCCACTATGTATGGAAGAGGTGTTGGAGGAAGAGAGAACTCCCTCCAAGTGTGAATGAAGTGGTAGGAGAAAGTGAATCTTTGCTATGTATGGAAGAGGTGTTAGAGGAATATGAGAACTCCCTCTAAGTGTAGAAGAGGAGTTGGAGGAAGAGAAAACTCCCCCAAGTGTGAAATATGGGTTGGAGAGAGATGAAACTCCTCCAGATATGTAGATGAGGAAAAATATGAAAAATGAGAGGTGAAAAGATGTAGAAGATGTGAAATGTGAGCATAGATAGCAAGATCCATGCATAAAATGGTGAATTCCATTGGAAAAATTAGGTTCACATGGGGGGTGCGAACCAAAATATTCGCACGAGGTCATGCGAAATTTTTTGGGTGACCTAGGTGTAGTGTTTTAGTAGTTTGGAGGACCAAACGGTGTTAGAATTGGATAAATATTATACCATTGGAAATATATTTTTGAGCTTGATCTAATGGTGGTAGTTTTGCAAAATTTGGAGGTGATTTGATGGGTGAAAAGTTAGGTCAAATATGACCCTTCTTCTAGAAGTGATGAATGCACAATTTCAAGCCTTTTGAAAGGGAAAAATTGGCATTATTGATGAAAGGGATGGGATGATGATAATGGAGTAGAAGAAAATATGTTGAGGTGATTAAAATAAGGAAAATACCCCTAGTTATAGAATATGGTTGGTAAGGATGAGGAGTCTCCTAATTGTAGAAGATAGATTGGAAGGAGAGAAACTCCCCCAAGTATGAGAGATGAGGTGGAAGGAGGAGAATCTCCTCAATTGGAGAAGTTGAGGTGGTAGGGGAGAAGCTCCCCCAAGTGTAGCATATGATTGATGAGGAGGAAAAGTCCCCCTAGTGGAAGAATATGGGTGATGAAGAGGGAAGGAAAGAAAGAATTGAAGAAGTAAGGAAGATAGAATATGTACAAGGAAAGAAGGGGTGCTTAGTGAAACCAAAAGAAATGCTATGTTGTTGGAGGATAGCACCTCAGAGGATGGGAAATGCTAGTCGTAATATGGGGATGACTAACACCTTGATAAGAAGTGTGGCCATGGACACGATGAACTTGTCGAGGTGGGGGAATAGATGTGGGAGTATGAACATGTGGTGGTGGTGGTACTGGATGGGGCAATGGATTTGGAGTTGCACCCCCATTCTTATGTGAGGAAGTAGTGTGATTGGTTCATTGTGTTGTGTCCTCATTCCTCATGTTATGGACCAGATGTGTGAAAATATGACAAGTGTTGATATCATGCCCTTGTTGGTGATGATAAACACAAAATTGGTGCTCATTGTACCCTTTGGGTTTTGGATGATTTGGATTGAACAATTTGACCTCAGGTAGAATTAAGCGACCTATGCGATGTAGCTGTTGGAAGGTTTGAGATAGAGTCTCAGAAGGAGTGGTGGAAGAATGAGGAGAATGTGGAGGATGTTGTGTTCGAATGGGATTTGGACTAGGTAGTGATGGATTGAATGCTTGCCTAGGTTGTGGAGAGCCCATTTGTTGAGGATGAGGGGTTGGTGGAGGAGGAGGAATTGTGGGACCCACCATGATTGGATTATTGATAGATGTATGACATTGATAGTGGCTCATGTGCAACTCAAGTGTATCGAGATGTGCCAAGATGTGTCGCATGTCAATGGGTGGAGGAGATGGAGGTATGGAAATGGGATGAGAATGAATGCCAATTGTGGAGGGTGATGATTGATATGAAGAAGAATATGGAGGTGGATGAGATGAAGAATGTGGGAATGGGGATCGATAAGGTTGGGAAATTCCAACCTGTTGGGTGATGTGAAATGGAAGTTGAGGTGGAGAAAGAATAGGTGGAAGATGTGATCCTGAATGAGGAGAAGCATGGTAGGAAGCATGATGATGCAAATAGGGGAAAGTGGAAGGATCATCCATGGGAGGAGAAGGAGGAAGAGTATGATGTCTCACATCATGATCATAGGATGAAATCCTAGAGGACGATGTGGGAGGTGGAGAGGAATTGTGTGAGGAAGCAGAAAGAGTATGAGAATGGGCAGAGGTGGCTACCTCTGAGTGCCCTAATGAAGTGGTTGGAGAAGAAGGGAGAAGATGAGAATCCTGCATGATGATGTGTGCAACTATGAAGAAACTACCAAATATTATGAATTTTAGACTTTTGGGTGCTTTGTGACTGGTTCTGGACCGTTCTATTTTGGAAAACACAGGTTCGCACGGGGGTGCGAACCTTGAGAAAATAGAAACAGAGGATGGATTTGTGCTATTTTGGACCTCTGTGTGCTCTGTGTAAGTTTTTGTGCAGTTTTGAGACCTGTAGCTAGGTTCGCACGGGGGGTGCGAACCTCTTCTATAACCAGGCGTTCGCACGGGGTCGTGCGAACCTTGAGAAATAGGGATAGAGGGTGGATTTGTGATGTTTTAGGCCTCTGTGTGCTATGTGGAACTATCTAAAGCTTGGAAGCTAGGTTCACATGGGGGTGTGAACCAAAATATTTGCACGGGGTCATGCAAATTTTTTTGGTCGACCTAGATGCAGTGTTTTGATAGTTTGGAGGACCAAACGATGTCAGAATTGGGAAAAACTTATACCATTGGAAAGATCTTTTCGAGCCTGATCCAATGGTGGAAGTTTTACAAAATTTGGAGGTGATTTAATGGGTGAAAAGTTAGGTCAAATATGACCCTTCTTTTAGAAGTGATGAATGCACAATTTCAAGCCTTCGAAAAGGATAAATTGGCATAAATGATTAGAAGATCAATGAATGATGATGATGGAGTAGAAGAAAAGAAAGAATTGAAGAAGGGGGTGCAAATTTCAAGAAAATAGATAGAGTGAAGTGCATGTGATGTTACCAACTGTGGAAAACTAGCAAGTGAGTTGTGAGCAATTTTTGTATGCTGTTGTAACCACTTTCATGACTCAAACAATAAGCAAATATTTTTGGATTTTTGTGTGTTTTGATGGGAGTACTGTAACCACCCTAAGAAAAAACCATAGGAAATGGGTGAGTGCTACTTGAAATAGGTATGTCGTAGCATAGAACCTCCTGCAACACCCAAAGGCGCACATAATAGAACTATGTTTCCAATGGGCGAATGGCAACCTAGATGGAATTTGGTACAGTAAAATGGTATCCAAAAGGGGGGAGACTCAAAATGCTCTAATGAGTCAATATACTCTCATGAAGAGAGGTCGCATTGTCAATGTGGTGCTACCAGCATACCCATGCTTTCGCTTAACCCTCACGTTTAAGGCATCCACAGTAATGATCAACTGCGCCCACTAATTATTTTTAAAAGCCCTATGGTAAAGGGGCTTTCTAAAACTACCCACTTTGAAGGTACCTTCCAGTGATTAAATTTGGATAACCAACACTCAAAGTGGGAAGGACCAATCGGGTATTAATGCCAAAATGATCCACCTAGGGGGATACTATGGTGACTAAAATCGGAGGTGAGCCAGTGGAGAGTAGAACCCTGACCTCACCGAACTCTGGTGTTGAATTGGTGATGAAATCCAATTCAGACTGGAGATGAAAGCCAATCCTTACACCGTTTAAAAATGGAACGTGAGTGTGTGGTGTTTGTTTGTGCGAAACTATTTTAGAAGTAAATTATTCTAAGTGCCTTTTCAAATGAAATTTAAGCTAAGATACCTTTTCAAAATAAAATTCTACTTAGCCTAAGTGCTATTGAAAATGAATCTAGGCTAGGGTATTTTTGAAAACAAATCTAAGCTAAGACATGTCTTCATGAAACCAAATTTTACCCTAGCAATAAACCAACCTTGAAAAGGTACAAACAATTCATGCCAAAGCAAAATACCTGTGTCCCAGTAGTTGTAGAGGCCCTTGGTTGTCTCTGTGCACCCAAATTTTGTATTTTTGGGAAGTTCACATAGGTGGGTGCGAACTTGTCTATGTCGGGAAGTTTGCACGGGGGGTGCGAACCTAGAGTTGAGGCCTACAATCATGCAGGGATGGGCCTGAAGTGTTTCTTAGGGATTTGGTGGCATCCGTTGTGGGTTTTTAACACCTAAAACATAGAAAAACAACCCACAAGATTTGTTAGTTAGCGATTAAGCTAATGCTTGGTGGGGGTCCCACCGGGCGTGCCAGAATGAAACCATTCAAAAAGACTACAATTACAAATAAATGAAACTGTAGAATATCACTACTTTTGTATTGAGATAAAAAGGGGGTTACAAATTGAATCCTTTTTACAACTTTGCCCTAAAGGCTACAAATGGGTCTTCCCTAAGGAAGCCCTTATCGATGTGTTCCAAAGGTAGCAAGATCCATCTTTTTGATGTTCCTCAGTGCAGGTGGGCTTCTTGCTCGTGGGCCACCACTGGTTTGATTTATCCTTTGCACCTGTTGGGCCTACAAAATCTGGTTAGAACATTTGGGGGCTTGCCTTGGTCAAACCCCATGTTTATATGGACAAAAAGACCTTAAAACATGCTTATAAATGTATATAATGATGATAGATAGGGTTAGGAAGCATATTTACCCATTTTTGGAGCCTTTGGACTGTTGAAAATTAGGTTTGCACATGGGGCCTATGAATCTTTATGGGACCTAGAGGTTCACACCTCGGGGTGCGAACCTATCTATTTTCAATCGAACTTGCCAGATATGAAGTAAATGGTGTCCTGATGCTGCTGCTTCATTGATTTTTCATTGGGTCACCTCCAGAAGTCGCCTTCTTTGTTGATAACCTATCTAAATCACAAAGAACATAGTAGATCTGATGGAGACTCTAAAGCTAGATGGATATGATGGATGTGTGATGGATGTTGGATGGCTAGAGTGATTTCTGCAGAGTTTTTGTAAGCTAAACTTGATATCTCTAAAATGGTGAAAATGACCTTCTATTTATAGACTTGGCCAAGGTTAGGGGAGGGGATGAGGTGTCCCATGAGGTGTCCCTTGTGAGGTGTCCATTGTGAGGTGTCCCCTAAGGTGTCCTACCTCATAAATGGAATTGGGTGAGAGAATCTCTCACCCATCCACATGTCATGATGACTTGGAGGAAAGTCTCCAAATAGCATTAATTGCATTTGAATTGGAAATATCTGGATGAGAGGTGGCAAGGCTAGGCTAGTCAAAGTAGACTAGGTGAGGTGGAAAGGCTAGGCTAGTCAAAGTAGACTAGGTGAGGTGGAAGGCTTAGATTAAATCATGATTAGATCTAATTAAGCATGTGTTTTAGCCATAAAGCAAGTTTTGACCAAAAAGGTTGACTTTTGACCATAAAGTGCTTTTTGACCATGGTGGAGAATTCAACCTTGGTTGAGTTGTGAATGAGGTCACATGAGGACCTAGGGTTAAGCGTAGGAAGGGGCTTAGCTAGCCCAAGGGGGCTAAGGATGATGAATAGTGAATTTGATGAATGAATAGTGTTTTAAAGCCAATTTATGCAATTTTCGAGGGTTTTGCAAATTGATTGACCGTGAAGATGAGGAGAGGGACAATGTGCGACTTTTGGGTGTCTACATGTATCAACATCCAACGTTGCCTTGGTGTAAGTGGCTAACTCCTTCAATATGATGATGTTGCTTATGGTAGTTCTTTCTATACCTTTGTTAATGTTATCTTCACCAAAGGCTTTTCAATACTTGGCACACCTCTTTGTGTCTTTAGTTACTAGAAATATGTGTTCCTTTGGTTTACTATTGAGCCTCTTTTTTCTACTCAATAGGCCTTAGAACATATCTGCACTTCGATGAGTCTAAAGCATGATTTTGAAACTAATGCTTTCTTCCTTTATAACTCCATCTTAAAGCAATATCTAATTTGCTTTATGTTGTTTGAAATGTGCAGGTTTGATGATACCCAAGATGCCTCTTTTTTTTTTTACTTTGGAGACACTAATATTTAGAGCTCTATTTTGCTAACTTTAATGGCTTTAGTGTGGTGCTTTTGTAATATTAAAATAAATTGATTTAAATTCTTATAATAACCTTTATAGCACCAATTTAACTGATTCTTCTTCAAACTTAGAAGATGTAAACTTGAGACCTTTCCTTTTGCTACTTGAATTTGGTGTTAAAAACTTAAATAAAACTTGAATAACACCAAATTTCAAACTTTATTTTGGTCTCCTTTGTAGCAAGCTTCTTTGGTGATTTGGTTCACCTATTTTTTTTCCCGGTTTTGTAATTTTTGCAGCTTCAACTCCTTGTGCTTTGCTGCCCCAAACTTGCTTTAGATGCTTGAATCATTCTCCTTTAGTTTCTATCCTTAACTCTCTCAAATTTGGTAGGAAACTTCTCCAATTTGTAGCTTTCATTGCTATCAATATTTTCTTCAAGCTGGTTGTTCAAGGGCTCTTCGAAATTTGCCCAAATCTCCTCTAACTTGCAGCTCTATGTCACCTTGATTTTTCTATTTTGTGACTCTTCAACTTCTACTGTAAAAACAATAATATTCTCTTATGTAAATCAGCCTTCAAGCCTTCCATGACAATATTCAAATGTCTCAAATCTGGTGGCCTCTTCTATATCCTTACTTCTTTAACCTCCTTGTCGAATTTTGACTTCAACCTTGGCCTATTTGTTGGCATCCTTATCAAGAATATGAATATCTTGAGATCTTCTAGAATCCTTTCCAAAATTTAGAAAAATTCTTGCCAAATCCTTTTTATTTTTGGGCTTGTTTTCGGATGGCGATAATTATCCCAAATTATTCTTTATTAGGAACTTCTCCTTCTTGCAATATTCTCCTTTGAGCTTTCTTCAAATATCCTCCAATGGCCACTTCTTCAATTTTTTAGTAGGGTTTTTTCTAGTCTTCTTCTTCTTTCTCCTTTTGAGTTTGCTTGAGACCTCTTCTCTTGGGTCTTCAAATTCTACAACTTCTCAAATATTCAATAGGACTTTTCCTAGTCCTTCTCTATCTTCAATATTCTATCTTCAAAATCTAGAAGTCCTTTAATGGGACATATTTATTGGGTCTCCTCCTTCTAGAGCTAGTTTCTACTTTCTACAACTACAATCTTCAATATTCTATGGGAACCTTCTTCTTAAGTTTCTTCAATATTCAATCTCCAATAGGGCTTCTATGGCCTCCTTCTCTCTTCTCAATCTTCAATATCCAATAGGGATCCTTTGGCATCTTTCTATCTTCCTAGTCTTCAATCTGAGATCTTCAATATTTAAGTTTCTATGGAGACTTTTATTCTTAGTTCTCCTTAATCTTTAATGTCTATTTTTTATGCAACAAAGAGGTCATCCTTGAATGAGGAAAGCACATAGACTTTCAGTCAATCAAAGATGAAATTATTCTTTATCCTTTGTAGGAAACTTCTCAACTTCCAAGAAATAATTTTCTGCAACAAAAACTTAGATAGTTGCAAGTACATTCATGCAAATATTTAGATCTCTATAAATCAATAAACATCACTAGTTATCCTTCAATCTAGTAGAAAGAGATCTATGTTGAGTCTTAGTCTTCACAAGTTTTTTTGCAATTCTATGGAAATAATCTAGCCAAATAGCAATTTTAAAAATTTTAAAAATGATATCTCATATCTCCTCTCAATATTCTTATGTCTCTCCATATCTCCTATCAATATCCCTTGTGGCTCTGATACCACTGTTAGCTTTTGATGCTATATATTTAATGAAATAACTACCACAAGGTATAAAAAGAGCAAGCAATGTTAAATATATAGAAATGGTAATATACTAAGCATGAGAATTGTTGTGGTCTAGATTGATATTGGGATTATCCCTAAAATGGACTATTATCTAGAATATTTTGAAGGTGAGCACCCGCTAGTCATAGCCTAGACCAAACATTGGAAGGGTTAAAATACCTTAACCCAACCTCTAGAGTAGGTTGGTATACCTTGTCAACTTAATGGATGTTGACTCTTTTTAGCTCAAAATAGTAAAATATTAGGGATAAAGATGAAAGGGTTAAGAAATGAATGAATTAAAATGGATGGATGAAGCTAACAACATAGGCATCCATAGAGAATCCTCTAGCAATTCAATTTCTAGAAAATAATGTTCAAGACTAACAACATTCGAAACTTAGCAACAATCCATATTGAGAGCTTTGGGCATACTTAAAGAATTATTCCAAACATCTAAAGCATTAATAATCCAAGTTAATAGAATTATATTAACACCTTGACTAACAAAAATAGAATCCTCATAAGCATACATATAAGTATGAATCATTCTAATTTACTCTAAGTTAGCAATCCAAATTAACAGAATAAACTAACCATAGCAATAGTAGCAAAAATGACTTCATAGGATTGATAATAGCAATAAAAATAGACCTTAGTTTGAGGTAAACATCCCTAGTAATGCTCTTTTCATTAATTGCAAAAAATGTACAACAACAATGCAAGCAAACACTCCAAAGCCGACCCTTTGAAATGAGGGTTCAACCTCTATTTATAATTTTACAATGATTTTCATTTTGAGCATTATAGAGAATCTTTTAATTTCTTTATCTTATTGTAAATTACCACTAATAGTGGTTTTTAGTTGCATCTTCTTGAATTGTTACAACAAATCCTGATCTTTGTCGTCCCCTATTCTTAATACATCTTCATGATTGTAGATCTGCAATCGAGTTTGTTGAGTCGAGCCTTCTAGAAATTTTGGATTGCAACTTGATATTTTGGGCTTTAATGGCATCTAGATCAACCTCATATGCTTACTACAACATGCGACCATACAAAATTACCTTGAGAACTTGAAATTATGGAAGATTCATCCTTAGCCATTGACTTGAAAATAAGTGACCATGATTAGGTGACTCGTGGCCACTCTCTATATTTATGTTTTTTGAAGTCACTTTATATCTTTGTATTTTCAAGCTTCTAATAGATCTAGTCATAGAAATGGAGAAAATATCATATTCATGATTCCACCTGCATCATGTGTTTAACTCATGGTCTCTAGAATTATTCGATCTCCTTTGAAGTTCATCAGATTCCCTGAAAGCACTTATCAACGGTTTCAAGTTATTTCTTCTTTTCTAAAGTTGACCCACGATCGTGCATATTCTATGATCTTTGGAGAAATTTCATTTTTTCATGCCATCACTAAAAGAAATGGTCAGTTGTGTGCTATTTTCAATTTTAGATAATTTTGCTCAATTTAACTATGTATTGGCCAAAATTAATGGATTCTAGATTGCACCTCCCAGTCGTGCCGTATACAAATGGGATTGGAAAATTATGTACCTAAAATATCTTTGACCAAATTTCATTGTATCAGTTGTGGATTTGCTAAAATTAGCAGATTCGAGCTTGCACCTCTCGATCGCTATGCTACTAAGGTCGATCGCACTTCATTTTGTGATATAGCCTTTTTTTACAAACTCTTTCGTAGAATCATGTTTTCTACTAGATTTGAGTTTTTCTGACCTTCGCACTTCTTCCTCCAATGAATTTCAATTTTTTGCATTGCTAACAAAGGAACCTGGCAACTGTGCTCCAAAATGAGATTTTGGTCTCTTATCACTTTTCTCCAACATAATTGCAATTTGAGCGAATTCAAATCCCTATTTGTACTCATCATTTTCATATGTTTATCAAAGAAGAATGAATAACCATGAAGCAAATTGGATATTTTGTTCTAAGAGCAAAATTCCCCATGGATTTGAGCAAAGTCTTTTAACATTTAGCAAAATTTTGTAAACATTTTGTACTCAACTGCTCATTTAGCTCCTCTTAAAAATTTTCAAGGCATGTGGATTTTTGAGCCTACATTATGGTGCCTCTCAGGGAGATTTTGCTTGAAAAATTACATAACTCAGACAGCCTTATCTCAGAACCAATATCTTTTGAAGCTTTAGAAGAAATACAAGAGACACACTACGTGGGGAAGAGGATACTACATGAAAATAAATGGCAACACTAATGGGTACAAAAAGAAGGGAAAAACAAGACAACAAAGCAAAAACAAATAGACGTTTATAGGGAAACACAAAGGATAGAGATAAAATAAACCTCATAATACACATGAAATGGTGGTGAGTGGATATGGATGTGCTGACAAACAAAGGAGCTTATGGAGTATTTTACAAGTGGGGATGATGAAGGAACAACAAAGTGTTAGAGACAGGAAAAAGAGAGGAAAAAAAATAGAACTGAAGGTACACAAATTAAGGGAACCTCCAACAACAATAGATATTACTAAGCATACTCAATTGGAGCATAGATTCTCTTATAGAGAAGATAGATTACCATGATGTAAGACCCTTCTAGGGCAATCATCTGTCTCTCTTGCAAATTCTTCTTCTTGTACATATGGACAACATTCTCTTCAACCACCTATAATATCTTCTATAGCTCCTTACTTTCATCATCTGGACCATCTCCCTTGTTGAAATCTTTAGCCTTTTGATTTCTGAGTGATACTCCTTATATAGAGCTGAGCTAAAGGTGAGAATTTCATTAGGTAACGGATGTAAAGTCACACTTCTCATATTTGCAAATACTAAACTCACCTAAACTATCATTCATGCATCAACTGAGTCTTTTACTCATGTCATTCTATTTATAGCTATCCTCATCTTGCACAGGGTATGACTCCTTATGTGATTTATTTTCAGATTATCTTCTCTATCATCAGAGACGCTTTAGTTTTATTCATTAGGCAACAGAGTCAAAATAACATTATTGGGAAGGAGGAATATAAGGGAGAAAAACTGGAAGGCAATTACATTAAATGCTTTTGATGGCTCCGACGGATACCCTATATGATTATACTAAAGTCCTAATCCCCTAAAATATGATTTGCTTAATATTCTCCCTATATTTCATTTTATTTATCTAAAATATATGTACAATATGATGCAAGTACACGTTCTACCATGAGATCACCTTGCTTATTCATCATGACTATAGTCAACCATTTTATTTACTTTTCATGTATGTACACAAACTTGGCTTTGGGACCCATTATATGAAACTATCCCATAAATTTATAATATTTTAACCAAATAGTCTCAAACCTATACTTTTCCTCATATCCTCGGTTTGAAAATTATAAATATTTTCAACCCTTTCATGAGAATACCCCGATTCTTCACTCGTGCTCACATATTCAAACTATAGGTCAAATGATAACTCAACAACCTCTACAACCTTTAAAAGATCTTCCCAATAGGTCATATTAGTTGTTGAATTCCTTTGAAGACATTCGTACCTGTACGAGAATGATGTTTCAAATTCTACTTCTCTGGCTGACTTACATAAGAATCCAATGAATAAGATCCCCATGCCTCTGGGCAAAAGAAAATTAACCATGGCTCCTCCATGTGATTCTTCATTGAAATATTAGTTTTGAAAGGAATCATTTTGTGGAGAAATATCTACGTTTGCCTCAACACAATTGCAAATACCCTATCATAGACTATCATGATGCCAAACGTAATTTCCAATGATGAAAGGGTGAGGGCTTTGGTCAAAAATCTTAAACATATTTTTTTCCATCGAAGATTTTTATTTGGTATGCTTCTTGTTCAAGATAGATTCCCGAGTGACTAAGGGAAACTTTGGAAAGACTTATGCCAAATAATGGAGGGATGTCGACTACTATTATGTCATGGATCGTCACTAAATAAGGATACCCATACAACATCATAATGAAGTGCCTCAGAATACCCATAGCTTTTATAGTCTTCCATTTTATTTACAACCATTCAGGTTCTATTTGATCCCTAGTCAAATCCAGATCCTCGCAGATCTTCAGAGGTATGATCATCCTTTTGGCTCCTGGATCAACTACAAAATTATGCAATATCCCCTCTTCCACAAATATGGGCAAATAACATGAACCAAACTCTCTTTTCATAAAACTTAAGGCTCTAATTATTAGATATTATAGCACCTCTTTAATTAGGTTTCCTAAAGATATATTGGCCAAATCAAATTCTGCAAGTACCAACAAGTCTTCCCTCAAATATTTGATTAAGTTGAGAAGAAAATTTTTTAAGTCTTGGAATTGGACCACCTTTCTCTTTCTCTCTTCTTGAGTTACATCTAGGAAATACAAACTCCTATAAGCTTCAAATTTTCTTTTATTCAGGATCTCCACTTGTGGAAGTTGTTCCTATGTTGATATATGATCTTCGTTTTCTATTTGCACTTGAAAAGCTGGAGAGTAACTACCCAAGTTGCTTATCGAGTCATTTATTGTCAGGATGAATGCCCCTACGTCACTCAAATAATTTTTTCTTGGATGTTCTTCTTAAACAAAATTAAGTGATAAGGGTTAAGGCACCATTGACAATTCTTCACTTTTCTAATTTTTATATTCGAACTCCTGCTCCTCTTCTCTCCTTTTTCCACCATTGTTTCCAGTAAGTTGCAGCCCATAATAGGGTTCTTGATACTAAAATTCTCCACTATTGTATCCCTCTATTTTGGCATTCAAAAAATGTGGTGCTCTACTTTCATTTTTCCAATAAGTATACAATATCATCATTCCTGATTCTTGCTTCCTATGAGCTTGACTAGTTTGATCTTCTGGAGGAACAACATTTTTGTCTTCCTACCACGACCATGACTTAACTTCTAGGGATTGGTTATAGGATGAGCGGAAAGGGAGATTTAAGGAAGGGCTAATTTCTTGAGGGGGAATTTACCTACTATAATCAACATATTTTTAGCTCGGATAGCCTCTTAGAAGATATGGGAGGACCTCTTTTCTTTGGACTACTGAATAAGGAGACTTAGACCAGGATGGAGTGCATGAATGTAGAAAATATATGCTTGGGGTGGGAGGGTTGGTATTCTTGGGGAATTCTTCTCCATACTCTCTTAAAATGGATATCGAACTCAGAAAGGCTCTCACGAGGAGATTTTTTATGAATGAGAATTGAGTGACCAATAAAAAAGGATCCTCGAGGTCATCGAACTCATCAATGAAAGATTTAACTAAATCCATCCAATTCACAATGCTTTTGTCTTCCAAGTATTTGTACCAAATCAAAACATTACCTTTGAAAGATAGAGCCAAATACCTAACTATGACATCTTCAAATATAATGTTGTAAACTGATGACAAGGAAGCGATATCTTGATAATGTTCTAGTGTAGTCTTTTCTTTCCCTTGATAACTAGGCAATTTTTTTAAAGCAATCATAGGAATTTTGTGGAGAGTTGATATACTGAGAGGGTAAAATTCATACAATGGGGGATAATTTTGATGAGCCATCAAGCCTAACCAAAGATTCACTTGATAGAAAAATCAATATGACATAGAGTTGCAAGTTAGAAGAGATTTGGGCAAATTTTGAAGAGCCCTTGAACAACCAGCTTGAATGAAGACTGGACAACAAAGAAAGCTATGAATTGGAGGAGTTGTCTAGTAAATTTGAGAGAGTTAAGGATAGAAAAACAAAGGAGAAATTGGTTGCATTAAATATGAAAAGTACATAGGTTTAGGATAACAAGAGGGTAGCACTAATAGCTGCAATTCTAGAGTCCACGAAAGCACAGTTGAAGGAGAAATAAGCAACATTGGAAGCTGAAAAATTACAAATTTTAGGGCAGCAAAACACAAGGATTTGAAGTTGCAAAAATTAAAAAACCATGACAAAAAATAGGTGAATCAAATTACCAAGGAAGCTTGCTACAAAGGAGACCAAAATAAGGTTTGAAAAATTGGTGTTATTAAAGTTTTATTATTCAAGTATTATTTAAATCTTTAACACCATATTTAAGTAGAAAAAGGAAATATCTCAAGTTTTAGTTGCATTGGTGCTATGAAGGTTATTATAAGCATTTAAATCAGTTCATTTTAAGATTACAATAGCACCACATTAGAGCCATTAAATTTAGCAAAATAGAGCTCTAAAGATTAGTGTCTCCAAGGTAAAAAAGGAGGCATATTGGGTATCATAAAACCTGAATATTTTAAACAACCTAAAGTAAATTAGATATTGCTTAAATATGGATTTATAAAGGAAGAAAGAATCTGTTTCAAAAGCATTCTTTAGACTCATCGAAGTGCAGATTTGTTCTAAGGTCTATTGAGCAGAAAAAGGAGACTCAATAGTAAACAAAGGGAACACAAATTTATAGTAACTAAAGACACCAAGAGGTGTGCCAAGTATTGAAAATACTTTGGTGAAGGTAATATTAAAAAAGGTATAGAAAGAAATACCATAAGCAACGTCATCATATCGAAGGAGATAGCCACTTGCACCAAGGCAACATTGGACATTGATACACAGTCATTATTATGCCAATGTAAAGCATTGGAAACCATCACATATTGCAAGGTTGAGTCACCAAGGTTGCACCACTAGCATGAGGAGAAGAATCATAGTTTCACAACCAAAATTAGCATCATAGGCCATGGAATTTGAATAGTTAGCATCTAAGAACAAGCGTTGGAAACAAGAACCACTAGCATCTCCATAATGCCACCAAGAAGTTGAATAAAATACCACCAAACCTGAAGCAAACTCTATTACATAGAAAATGCCATAGAAGGAGAAGCGTTGAAGAACTAACATTTGAAAGAACCATAGTGAATGTTGGTAAGCACAAAGGATTTTTGAGTAATAAGAAAGAAACAAAATTAGGGTGCATAAGGTGCATGAAAAGGAGGTCCAAGATTTAAGGAGTCATCTGCCATGTGGAGAGAGTTTCATATTCGATTAAAGGGTGTTACATATTCCATTGAGGAGAGCTACGTATAAGAAGTCATAATACATTCATACTCATGAAGTATAACACTCTTGGCAATCGTTAAGCAAAAAGAGTTGGTTAGAACACCATAGGAGAAATTAAAAGAAAGTGCAAAAACCTTTAGTGCCACTTGGCACAAGCGTTAAGCAAGAAGAGTTTCGTAGAGTGCCACATGAGACATTAAAATGGATTGAAAAGACCCTTAGTGCCACATGGCACTTTATACACAACATATCAGTTATGATTAAAGGAAGAAGCAACGTTTAAAGGACACCTATTTAGTGCATGGGCTAAAAATATCCTAAAAAAAACGAAGGGAGTGCATGGAAATCAGAGTTGAGCACCTTGGAAAAATTGGAAAGCATAGAGGAGAGTCAAACCTCAAGAGACTACATTGAATGAGCATGGAGACATATTGATTACAACAAGATAAAAGTCCTTTAATGAGCACAAGTTGCAGAATTAATGCATGATAAGTTCAGCGTGTTGCATACATCAAAAGGTAAGGATTATTTAGTTTATAACCTTTGCAAAGGATAAAGGATAAATAAGGCATATTTTAAGGTTAAAATCAATTAAGTTTTTACATTTAAGGTTATTTAAGTAATAGGAGAAATGAGGTGATTAATAATAACCTTGGATAAAGTATTGAATGCCTTAGAAGATCCTTGAGGAGAGAAGCATTGAAATTATTATATTCAATTCATATTGAACTAAAATATGTACAAATTAGTAAAATTGGAGATATAAGGATTTCCACATTGAAATTGAAATTGAAATTATAAATACATTAGTTTTCTAAATTTCCAATTAGGGAGTTACAAGGAGTTCAACACAAAATTAAATATATTAAAATTTAGAAACCATATCATTGAAAATTGAAAGAAGCAAAGCATAGAATTACTTAAAAGTTGGAAACTACATTGAAATTAGTCTCTTATACAAATTGAAGGGACATTAGGAATTCAACTATAGAGTATTAAAAATAAAGAACCTTATCAAAACTAGAAGATGCATCAAAAATTATCTTTAGCTTTCTATTAACAAATAGGGAGATATAAGGTGAAAAATAGTAGTTGAACAATAGTGAGATAAAATGGATTCAACTCAAAAGAAAAATAAGAAATCTAAGCACTTTATCAAGACCATAGTATATTCAAAACTAGGGAGATATAAGGTAGTCTACTAGTGTTATTATGGCAACAAATAAATTCATACTTTCATAATCCCAACTTCTTAAAGGACCTAATTACACGTCATGGAAAATAAAGGTCAATATTGATAGTTGAAAAGCTTTGGGATATTGTTAAAGGAGAAAAAAATTAGCGTACTACAGGGGATAGTGAGATTCAGAACTTTAAGAAAATGAAGCAAAAGCACTCATGATAATAACTTTTGCAATTACAGATTAAATACAACCATACATTAGTTCAACATCAATTTCTACAGAAGCTTGGAAAATTTAGCCAAGATATTT
The DNA here is from genome assembly GCA_028583015.1 of Wollemia nobilis. Lineage (NCBI taxonomy): Eukaryota > Viridiplantae > Streptophyta > Pinopsida > Araucariales > Araucariaceae > Wollemia > Wollemia nobilis. The sequence continues at coordinate 10,485,073 of JAQPPZ010016436.1, read as the reverse complement.
GAAGGAAGGAATAAAACCACTATCTTGAATCTTCAAACTCAATAACATTCTCTATAAGTTAATAGTGGTGAAAGTATAGAACTGTTCCTAAGAAAAGTAACAAATATAAAAGGAAAATTATTAATATTAGGAGAAACTGTTGAAGATAAGTTTCTTGTTCAAGTAATCCTAAGAGCACTTCTAGAAATCTACAAGCATCTAGTCACATCTCTACAAATTCTAAGTAAAGATACATCATTTGATGAGTTAGTCAATATCCTACAAGAATATAAGGTGGAAAATTTAGTAAAATATGAAATGACGAACAATGCTTGTCTCAAAAGCTAATCCATAAGTAAACGATACCTCATTCTCAAAAATAAAATATCAAAATAGAATAGATATTTTCAAGTATGCGAAAAGAAAGGACATAGTACAAATTACTGTAGATTCAATTCAAGAAATCAATATCAAGGAAATCAAACAAATTTTGGAAGCCAATCGAGTAGACCATTCCAACCAAGACAATATCAAAATCAATATAATCCACATCAGCAACAATTTTAGCGTCCATATACTTCTCAAAATCAATACAATAATCCTCAACTACAATATAGATAAGAGAAACAAAAAGGACACTTAGTTCAAGAGATTTGGGAAATTCAAGAACTAGAAGAACCTACAAATGAACATAAAGTTAAAGCTCTTTCAGCAAAAATAGTATTTTAAGAAGATACTAATTATTTACTTGATCTAGATACAGATAGAGAGTACAATGAAAAAAGCAAAAAAGAAGAGCTCAAGCTCCAAAACCAAGATGAAGACCATATTTAAGACTAAAGTCTTCAAAACCCAAATAATGTAATATAGGAGAGAGTTGGAATATATTACATTATTTGGTACATGCTAATGTACCATCATGGGTACATTTTTAGATTAGGAGTTTGTCTTAGATTAGGATTTAAGTATTAATTTATGCAATGGAATAAATGCACAAGTATTATGAGAATGTGCACTGATGTAAATGTGCATGTTGTCTGCATGTACATACGTCCTTAAGAATAGGAAGATGAAGAGTCATAGGAATATGGAAGGCCAAGAGTCATGCCTCATCATATATATATAGGCCTTCTTAGGTGATAGAAGAGAGAGGATTTTGGAGTGCACAAGGTAGAATAATAGTAGATACAATGTAGAGCATATAAGCAATATGGAGTGCATGAGACCTCCATTTTCATAGCAATGTACTATTTTTGTGAGATTTCATTGATGGATGATTTATGAGTATTTTTAGAAGCTTCTCATCATATTATCATGCTTAGTATATTACCATTTCCATATATGTAACATTGCTTGCTCTCTCATGAAAGTATAGAATTATTCCTAAGGAAACTAGTAGATATAAAAGAAAAATTATTAACTGTAGGAGAAACTATTGAAGGTAAGTTTCTTGTTCAAGTAATCCTAAGAGAACTTCTAGAAATCTACAAGCATATAGTAACATCTCTACAAATTCTAAGTAAATATACATCATTTAATGAGTTAGTCAATATCCTACAAGAATATGAGGTGGAAATTTTAGTAAAATATGAAATGACTAAAAATGCATGTCTCAAAAGATAACCCATAAGTAAACGTTGCCTCATTCTCAAAATGAAGATCAAAATGGAATAATAGATATTATCAAGTATGTAGAAAGAAAGGACATAGTACAAATTACTATATATTCAATCCAAGAAATAAGTATTAAGGAAAACAAACAAATTTTGGAAGCCAATCAAGTAGACCATTCCAACCAAGACAATACCAAAATCAATATATTCCACATCAACAACAATTTTAGCATCCATATACTTCTCAGAATCAATACAATTGTCCTCAACTACTATATAGAGAAGGAAAACAAAAAGGAAACTTAGTTCAAGAGATCTGGAAAATTCAGGAACTGGAAGAACCTATAAATGAACATGAAGTTAAAGCTCTTTCAGCAAAAATAGTATTTTATGAAGATACTAATTATTTACTTGATCAAAATATAGATAGAGAGTATAATGAAGAAAGCAGAAAAGAAGAGCTCAAGTTCCAAAACCAAGATGAAGACCATAAAGTCTTCAATACCCAAATAATGTAATACAAGAGAGTGTTGGAATATATTACATTATTTGGTACATGATAATGTACCATCATGGGTACATGTTTAGATTAGGAATTTGTATTAGATTAGGATTTAATTATTACTTTATGCAATGAAATAAATGCACAAGTATTATTAGAATGTGCAATGATGTAAATGTGCATGTTGTCCACATGTACATAAGTCCTTAAGAATAGGAAGATGAAGAGTCATAGGAATAGGGCAAGAGTTATGTCTCATCATATATATATATATATATATATATATATATATATATATATATATATATATATATATAGGCCTTCTTAGGTGATAGAAGAAAGAGGATTTTGGAGTGCACAAGGTCGAATAGTAGTAGAGCATATAAGAAATATGGAGAGCATGAGAATTCTATTTTCATAGCAATGCACTATTTTCGTGAGATTTCATTAATGGCTGATTTATGAGCATTTTAAAAAGTTTCTCATCATATTCTCATGCTTAGTATATTGCCATTTCCATATATTTAACATTGCTTGCTTTTTTTATGCCTTGTGGTAGTTATTTCATTAAATATATAACATCAAAGCTAACACAAATATGAATTTCTTTCCATACTAGCTAATGGGGCTTGCTTTTGGCTTACACTCCCTCTTGGATCATCTTCCCTCTTAGCTTACACTCACTCTCAGCTTGCACTCTCTCTTGCCTCACACTTGCTCCTGACTTGCACTCCATCTTGGATCGCAATAGCCCTTGTCTCTTCTTTTTCCTAATATTTCTTAGCTTCAACAATTTTTTGGAAACAATATTCCACACATTCGTGGTAAGGGTTTGAAGCATTAATACACTTTGGATGAACTCATTGCTCTTCTACCATGACTAAATCTTGACTTGCACTCCATCATAGATTGCACTTCCTCCTAGCTCACACTAAATTTTCTTCAACTATATCACACTTTCTCCTCACTCCTGGCTCACACTTGCACTTGCTTCTGGCTACACTCACTCCCAGATCATGCTTGCACTCACTTTTGGTTTCACTCACTCCTAGCTCGCGCTTGCACTCACTGCTAAACTCACTCCTGACTCACGTTCACACTCACTATTGCACTCACACTCACACTCGTTGTGGCACTCACTCTTATATCGTCATCTTATGCTCATACTTGCACTCACTCTTAGCTCATGCTCACACTCACTGCTACACTCACTCCTAGCTCGTGCTCGCACTCACTTCTGCCCAATTTTACTTTAAATGATATATTATCAATTTCATACTTAATGAATATATGGACATTGATATTACTCAAATTTTAATGTTTTGAATGATCACACCCTTTTCTTATTATGATTTAAACCGATATTTATTTTGAATCACTTGCACCCTTAATCCTTCATGCATGTATATTTTCTATACTTTACTTTTTATGCAATTGGTGTAGGTTAGCATAGGAGTATTACATGAGGACAGTGAGAAGTAGATCTAAATACAAATTTTGGGAGGAGCCATTGACACTCCCTTTCAAATTTGTTAAAATTAAAATTGGGGTGCAAACACTAAAGTAGAAGTTAGGACAATTTCCAATTCAACAATTAGGAAAAATAATGAGGTTCAGTGCAATTTTTTGAAAATTGTTCTATTAATTATCACATGAATGAAATCTTGATGAATAAGTTCTCTATGGGGGAGCTAAAGGTGGCAGTTTTCATTCCATCCTAACAAGGCAATCGACTCTAATGGATTTCCTATAATTTTCATTAAAAAAATAGGATTTATTAAAGAATGAAATGTTAGCTATGATTGAAGAGACCAAGAAAAACAAGAAGGCTATAATAAGTGATTTCAACTCAACATTATTGAATTAATTATCAAGAAATACGATACAAAATATTTGAAGAAATTTTGTCCAATAAGTCTTTGTAACATGATTTATAAGATAATTCAAAAAATTATTAGATTTCTTATCTTAGAAGAACAAGGTGGTTTTTATTCATGGTAAATGAATTTTTGATCATATAATCATTGCACAAAAAACTATACATTTTCTTTATTCCATGAAAAAATAGGTATGCTTATAAAATCATATCTGAATAAAGCATATGATAAGGTTTGTTCGAGTTTTCTACATGATTTCTCCAAAAAAAATTGATCGAGGTTGGTGTAAATGGATTAGATTTTGTTATAGCACATCAAAATATTCTATTTTGATCAATGGATCCCCTACTGGATATTTTGAACCATCACATAGATTCTGGTAGGGTGACCCCCTACCTCCTTATATAATAATTCTTCTTGCAAAGGTATTCAAAAGATCTTTCTTAAAGGAAAAAAATGGAAGAAAAAATCAAAGGCATTCAAGTTGCAATAAATGTTTTCTATGAATATCATCTCTAATTTATTGAAGATACTTTTATTTTGTGCCATTCTTCAATCAGTGAGGCCATGGATTTTAAATCTATATTGTCATGCTATGAGAAGGCTTTTAAATAGTTGATTAATATACATAATTTGGGATATTTGTAATTAAAACTTGCCCAAATTTATAATGGATTATTGTGGATATTTTAGGATTTAAAGCTGAAAAATTACCATCAACATATTTGGTTATTCCTTTGTCTAATTAAGGAAATAATAAGGAGCTTTTGGGATCAATTTTGGATAAAATAAAATCTTGTTTGGCTACTTGGAAAGGCAAAATATTAACTCTAGATGGAAGGCTACAAGTAATAAAACCTACATGTAATCTATCCTTAGATATGATGTCATTTCAAGATTACCAATAGGTATAACATCCAAATTTGATAAAATTAAAAGAGATTTTCTTTAGAAAGGCTTTAAGGAAATTTGTAAGGTTTTTCTTTACAAGTGGGATAGGGTTTACAGAGGAAATAATATAGGAGGGGCAAGTTTGTGAAATTGTAGACTTATGAGATTGACATTGGGGAAAAACTTAGATTGAGATTATTCAAATATCAAGGAAATATTTGGGTAAAAATATCACGTAAAAATATATATGTTCTCTTGATGTAATGGAATTATTCAAAAAATGAACTCCACATTAAGGATTGACAACATGAAACTTCAAACCAAATAGTTTACAATTGATCAAGAAATATATTAGATGGTTAGTAAATTAGAGGGGTTCTACAAATTTTTGGTTTGATGCTTGATTGAAGACTTATCCTCTTATTTCTAATACAAAGTGGAAAACATTTACTCAAACATATCTAGCTTCTAAAGGTACAAAGGTCAAAAATTATATTTATGTGAGCAACAACTACAGATCATGGATTTCTATTACTAACTTGGTTGAAAGAGAGGAACTCAAACAAATAGCAAATGAGCTTCAAAAAATGCTTCACAATTTCTATAAGGATGCAAAAGATGGTGGATACTAGTCAAATTGGGATATAAGACTTCAAAGCTATTAGAATTTCATTTTCTTACAAGAATGTTTGGTCACTAGAGGCCCTCCATAAGGCCTACACACTCCTTAGTAATCTAAAGCAAGATTCTCATAGGAGAGAGTTTGTCAAAAAAGGATATTATAAAAACATCATATCATTCATTTTTTCATTGTCTCATTGGGGTCCATTTTTTCAAAAATACAAGAATATATTGGATAGCTCAATCACTATTAAACGAGTCCATGAAATGTTGGATTAATTATTTCAAAGCTAAAGCATTATGCATTCTATGGAGGATTGGTCACATCTTTACTTGTTGGAATTTATGGGTTGAAAGGAATAATTATTTTTCAAAAAATAAACCTCAAAATCATGCCCAAGTTTAGAATCATATTATTGCCTCTCTTGTAAAATATTTATAGACATGGTCTCATCATTGGAAGTCTCAAGTACATAAAAAAAAGTTTCAACCTCTTGGTTACAAGATTTGAATATACATGGAAGGGTCATATGTGACAATGAAGTTAACACAAAGGATTTACTTTGGTCTATGTTAAAATGAAAATATCCAGAAATTAGGTTTATCAAAATTAATTTTAATGGTGCTTCCAAAGAAAATCCAAGAAAAGGTTGATTGATGTTGTGTTTTTGAAAGAATGAAGGCACAATTCTCTCACTAACTCATAATCATATGAAATTTCAACTAAAAACTATACATAGGCTAGGGCACTTCTTGCAAGGATCAAAATTGCTATTGAAAAAGGATGGAAATATATTTTAATTAAAGAGGATTAGCAATTTTTTTTTGGATTTAATTAGTGTGAGAAACCCTTATGACCGATGCTTAAGGCTAGGCATCCCCATCCTACCATGACCTCCCATAAGGGGGGGAGCTGAACTTTCAATAGGGAATTTAACACACAACCACACACACACCACATCGCGGTTTGAACCTTGGACCTTCTAAACAAGAGCCAAAGCCAAAACTGTTGTGCTATCCCCTCAGGATATAATTAGCGAATTATTATTCTTATGAGCAAAAATAAATGTGAGGATTAGACAAAAATAATGTAGAATTACGAAATAGGAATTGTATTATTTTGCAGAGCTTAAATACAGGTTACATTGCTAGGAATAGTCACCGACGTGAACTGAATAGTTGTAACAGCATAACAGTGTAACAATCTACTAGCCAAATAATGAAATACAAACAAGGATAGTAACAATACGCTAACATCCCCCTTTATTACATTATTTGGGTAATGTAATAACTAATAGCTATACTAGACTTCTAACATTCCCTTACATTATTTTGTAATACAAAGTGAGCTGCGAAACAATTCAAATTTGACACGTCCAAGTGCCTTAGTGAAAATGTCTGCAACTTGAGCATTGGTGGGAATGTGCTGAAGCTGAATTCGGTGATTTGGAACTTCATCTCGAATGAAATGACATTGTGTGTCAATGTGATTTGTTCTTTCATGATGGACTGGATTCTTGACGAGGTTCAGAACACCCTGATTATCGCAAAACAAGTGTATTGGAGATTTTGATGGATGGCCCATACTTGTCAGAATGCGACGTAACCATATCACTTTGCACATAGCTTCACATGCGACGCGATACTCTGCCTCTGTTGATGAAATAGCAACCACCTGTTGCTTCTTGCTGTGCCAAGAGACAGGACCGGATCCCAGATGAAAAATGTATCCAAAAGTTGACTTGCGATCATCAAATGATCCGGCATAGTCGAAGTCCATGTATCCTTGCAAGAAGAATTTGTTGTTCCTCTTGTATTCTAGGCCATATTCCATAGTACCACGGACATAGTGAAGAACACGTTTTGTCGCTTTCCAATGAGTGGTATTAGGCTCCCCGCATGAACCTCGAAAGATAGTTGATAGCAAATACGAGATCCGGCCTAGTATTGGTCGGATATATGAGACTCCCAATCAACTGTCGATAGAGAGTACCATCTACCCGAGGTGAATCATCATATCGTGATAACCGAAGTCCATTCTCCATCGGAGTTGCCATTGGCTTGCAATCGCTCATGCGATATTTTTCCAAAGAATGTCTTGGCATATTTTTTCTCGAGACACTTTGATGGAGTGCTCCTTCCGGCTGAATTCCGGACCAAGACAAGAATGGAGAAGTCCGAGATCCGTCATCTCAAAAGATTTGCACAAGTTTCTTTTGACAAGAGAGATCATAGTTTTTGAACTCCTTGTAATGAGCAGATCATCCACATAGAGTACAAGCAACACTATCTCGTAACCCCGTTTCTTGAAATAGAGGTTTGCATCCGACTGGACATCTCTTAAATCCATGCCGCATAAGGTGATTGTCCATTTTTATATACCAAGCTCGAGGAGCTTGTTTCAGACCATACAAGGATTTGACCAATTTGCAAACCTTCTGCTCTTGGCCTTCCACTTCAAATCCTTCAAGCTGAGTCATATAGACTTCTTCTTGGAGATCACCATTTAGAAAGGCACTTTTGACATCCATCTGGTGAACTTTCCACCCATATTGTGCTGCCATAGCACACATAACCCGAATTGTGGTCATCCGAGCAGTAGGTGCAAAAGTTTCCTCGTAGTCAATGCCTTCTTTTTGAGCATAGCCCTTTGCAACAAGACGGGCCTTATGCTTATCAATTATTCCATCTGCCTTGTACTTGACTTTATATACCCATTTGCAGCCAATGGGTTTATTTCCATGCGGCAGATCAACAAGCTTCCAAGTTTTATTCTTCATCAAAGACTCATACTCTGTATCCATAGCGGCCTTCCACTGAGGCTCACTAAGAGCATCTTGCACTGATGCAGGTTCAAGATCATCTATGGTAGACATGAATGCCCTGTCATCATCAATATCCATATCCTCTACTTCGTACTTGGAGTTACATAAAGTTCCTCAAAATATTGACAAAGATCATCAACCTCACCAGTTTCTTTGGCTTCTTTTTCCTTTTGAGCCATACTGCATGTACGAGGTCTATCCAAGTTCAAATTGGGAGGAGTGGATAAATTTGCGTCTCTGATTGTATTTGTACACCATTTAGGATTCTTCTTCGATGGAGTTGAAGAAGATGTAGAAGGACCTCCTGTCTGTGTTGACGAAGGAATCTTCTCTTCCTTAGATTCCATAATATCTTGGTGTACTTTAGATGTGCTCTGTGATGTGAAAGCTTCATCAAAGACATCTCTGTTGATATGAATTTTCTTGGTTAAAGGATCTATCAACCGATATCCTTTAGAGTGCTCGTAATAACCAAGAAAAATACATCTCAGTGTTTTCTCATCTAGCTTCTTCCTTTTCTCTTTCGGTATGTGCATGAAAGCGTGACACCCAAAAATATGTAGATGAGATATGGAGGGTTTTCGACCACTCCATGCTTCCTGTGGAGTCATTCCTTTTAGGGCCTTTGTGGGTGCCCTATTCAACAGATACACTGCAGTGGTGACAGCTTCTGCCCAATATTGTTGCCCAAGAGTAGCTCCTGTGAGCATACAACGAACCATTTCCATGATAGAACGGTTCCTTCTCTTAGCAACTCCATTTTGCTAAGGAGTATAGGCAGTTGTTAACTGTATCTTGATTCCATGCTTATCTAGGAATGCAAAAAATTCATTAGAGGTAAACTCTCCCCCTCGATCTGAGCGGAGGGTTTTAATAGAAGCTCCTGACTCCTTCTCAACGGATTTCTTGAACTGCCGGAAGAATGCGAAAGCTTCAAATTTCAGTTGGAGAAAGAAAACCCACATCTTTTGTGAGTAGTCATCTACGAATAATCGAAAGCACCTCTTCCCTCCACAACCGTTGGGTGTGAAAGGACCGCACAGATCGGTGTGAATTAACTCCAGAGGTTTTCGTGCTCTTGTTGAGCTCTTCTCAAATGGTACTCTATGCTGCTTTCCTGCCAAGCAATCAGAGCACATTGGCAATGTGGCTAAAAGGGAAGGAAGACCCTTTACCATCTCATACTTACTAAGCTCAAGTAAGTAGCAAAAACTAAGATGCCCATATCTCTTGTGCCATAGGGAAGTTGCCTCCTTGGTAGAGACAATCATGGCAACATGTGGAGTAGAGATAGCATCTAGGGCAAATAAGCCGTGCTTATATGAAGTCGTTGTAACTCGCTTACCATTCCCCGGTAATGGTACAACAATTCTTTTCATTCTCAACATGAAAGTTGACAACCATATTTCTATCCAGGATTTGTGTCACTGACAACAAATTTTTGGCCAATCCCGAAACATAGAGGACTTTGTCAATCTGACACTTGCCATCAGGAAGAGTGATTGAAACTGTACCCTCTCCCTGAACCTTGTAGGTTTTATCATCAGCAATGGTGACAGGTTTGCCCTCTTTGGCCATAAATGATTCAAACCATGATCTGTCGCTAGTCATATGTTTGCTAGCTCCAGAATCGTCATACCAAATAGGATCCCTCTGTGTGGAATCTGTGGTAGTCATGAGCACCTTGTGTGCCCATTCAGAATCTGAGTCATATTCTTCAACAACAACATTCACTTGGGGTTGCTTGTTTTTATTTTGTGGTTTGTTTTGGCCTTTCTGCTTGTTCTTATGCCAACACCTGTTGGTGTCATGGTTGTCTTTCTCACAGATCTTGCACCACCTCTTCTTCTGTTGAGGTTGTTTGCCTTTTCCTTTCGTATCCTGTTGAGAATTTCCTCCTTTCCGAAAGTTGCCTCCTTTTTGCCCATTACCTTTCTTCCTAGAACCCCGCTCGTTGGTGTATAGGGCTGTATTGGAAGAATCATCCTTGTGAAGTTGGTGTGCCTCCTGTTGTTGAAGCAGATTGACCAACTCGATGTAGGTAATTTGTCGTTGAGATACCCGGATGGAGGTTATCAACATATCAAATGAAGAAGGTAAAGCTCTCATCACAAGTGAAATGAGAAGCTTTTCATCCACAGTATCTCCCAAAGAATTCAATTTCTCTTTCAATTCGTACACTCGCACGTAAAGAGTTCAACTCGTTTCACCCTGTCTCAAACTCGAGTTATGAAGTTGTTGTTGAAGATGAAGAATGGTTGAATCATTCTTTCCCTCATAGATGGTTCTAAGGGCATCCCATGCCTCTTTACCACTTGCTTTGTCACCTATATGAGGTTGCACTTCATCCGAAATAGCAAACAAAATGAGCACCTTTGCTTGACTGTCTTTCTTGTCAAAAGCTATTTGATCTGCGGAAGGTCCTGTGGATCCTGCTGTTGGTGAAGGCCTAGTTGCTACTCCAGTAATAATATCCCACAAATCTTCCATTTGGAGAATTGCCTTCATCTTATGTTTCCATGGTGTATAATTTGGACCTTTCAATAACTGATGTGGATCAGTCATCAACTTTGCAACAACGACCATAGTGAAGGTTCCTTATATCACCAATTGGTCCCCCTTTCGATATACCTTTTGCTAGGCCAATATATCATACAAAATACCCGCCCTTACGTGAGGGAAACTATAGGTATTTAGAAAGATCAACAAAAATCACCCGCCCTTACGTGAGGGAGACTATAGGTGAGTTTTAGAGATCATACGATACGTGGAACATAAGCGGTATTGAAAGGGAATCGCCTTGTTGATGGCACCTACCATAGAAGATTCTTCTCATGCGTGGGGCGTAACTTCCCCTAAACACTATGAAGAATACTTCGTCAGGATTTACGCCTAAACACAAGTGCGATAAAGGGTAGTGGATGGAGTAAAAAATGCAAAAAATGGCAAACTTATCTCTCCCCGACGATTTATAGAGAACAAGCTCAGACGTCGTTGTAGCAGCTATATTAGGCGGTGGATATAGTAGCCAAATCACGACAGCTTTACCTGTAAGTGCTGGCCAGAGGTATCACAAATACCGAACGCTGCAGTGCAATAAATTGCACGGATGGGTTTTAATTATTCCGAGGACTTAGGGAGTGTTTTGATTTTAATTTTTAATGTTATAGTGCAAAAATGAAATATGCAACATACAACAAAAAAAATTGCCCACAAGAATAACCCACAAGGTGTCGGTCACAGCCGAAAATGCACCTTTTACAATTCGCCAAATTGCCTTTTTCGAAAAATTACTCACAATCCCCCTTTGATTTTTTGAAAAAAATATCCCCCCTTAAAAAAAAATTCTTTAACAAAGCATTTTAATAATTATTATTTATTTAAAGTTAAAATAAATAATTTTAATTTATATAGTTTTAAAACCTTATGAAAAAAAATAAATTAAAAAATAAATTTTAATTTATTAAAGTTTTAAAACTATAGAAAATAAATTAAAATTAAAAAAATTTTAACTAAAAAATTAATAATTAGAAAAACCTTTGCAAAAAAAATTATACCTTAGCAAGGGGGGAGTCGGTGGGATTTGAACCCCCGACTGCTGGGTTCCCGGAACCCACCACGCAGCTCACTTGCCAGTGAGCCCGTGGGCTGATCTGGGAGGAGAAAGCCCGATCAGACTTAAAAACACCTCCTCTCTGCTTCCCGCTTCCCGAGCCTCCTCTGCAACTCGCGGCTACTATCGCGCCTTAAAAAAAAAAAAAAAACGCAGTCCCCGTCCGCGTCGGATGCAACCGCGTTCAACCGGGGGGGGTCCGCTGCAAGCTAAACGCGCCCAGCGCGTTCAAAGGGGGCGGCGTTTGATTTTTTTTTTTTTTTTAAATTCAGGGGGGGGGCGCTCCCGCCTGTGTGGCTGCGTTCGTCGCAGCCTGCACGACTGTCCTCCTGGCTGGCCGGCGACGCAGCGCGTCGAGCCGCCCTCAACGGGGGGGGAATCCCCTCCTCTCGCAGCCTGTGCAGCGCGCCGAGCGGGGGGCGTCAGCCTTCCTCCTCGCCTTCAACGGGGGGGGCCGCGTTCCTCCCCTCCGCGACCCGATGCGCGGTGTAGCCTGCGCAGCACTGTTCGCTGCACGACGGACGTCACGTCGACGTCTGCGCAGTGTTGTTCGCTGGGCGTCGCCGTCCCTGCGTCCACGTCAAAGGGCGGGAATGCTGTGCGTCCTGCGCCTGCTGGACGTTGCTGCCTTGCGCAACGCCTTCAGGGCTGGACGCCTGGAACGCGACCAAAAAAAAATATTTTAATTTTTTTTTTGATTCGCTCGGCTGAAATCACGCCCGCAAACAAACTCGTCTGCAATCACCTCGCCCAGAATTTCCAACTTGCTCTGATGCCATGTAGAATTACGGAACAGGAATTGTATTATTTTGCAGAGCTTAAATACAGGTTACATTGCCGGGAATAGTCACCGGCGTGAACTGAATAGTTGTAACAGCATAACAGTGTAACAATCTACCAGCCAAATAATGAAATACAAACAAGGGTAGTAACAGTACGTTAACAAATAATATTATTTTTGATATTCATTAACTATTGTTGGATGCCATCTCTCTAAAATGTGAGCATATCTATAAAGAAGTAAATTAGATAACAAATAATTTAGCTGAATAATATGTTGATCTTCATTTTGGTGAAATTTAAATTTTAAAAGACAAATAAGTAAGTGAGATTTTATCTCTTAATGAAAATAATACGAAGAAGCTAATTATGAAAACATAACAATTTGAGGAAGATGAAGAATATATTTTATAAAAAAAGAAATGAAAAATATTTGATAAAATACAAGTAGGATAGCCCCGGGGAACAACGCAAAGGTGCGGGCTTTGGTTCTTTTTCAGGAAGTCCAAGGTTCAAACCGCAGAGTGGATGAGTATGTGAAGGGGTGGGTGTGTGCATAGCTGTGTGTTTGACCCTTATTAATATGTTAAGCTCTCACCCTTATGAAAGGTCATGGTTGGGATGGGGATGCCCAACCTTGAGCATCGATGGTAGGGGTTTCTCATACTAACCTCAATTAAAAAAAGATAAAAAATAAATATGGTTCGTTTGACTTAATAAGAAATTCAATGTCTTGCTATTCTCACACTAAACTCAATTAAAAAAAATAAGTAAATATGGTTCGTTTGACTTAATAAGAAATTTAATGTCTTGCTATTGTGATGGAATGGGATATGGTTCTTTTGACTTCACAAAAATTCAATGTCTTGTTATTGTGATGGAATGGGTTCCAATAGAAGCAACATATATTGGTAAGTGCTTGTGTGGCCAGACACTTGCCAAGAAGACACCCAAGTTCAAACCTTGAGGGCAACGATCGGTGGTCCCCTTTACTTCGGGTCAACAATAGCACCTGTGGTTTGAACCTTATGCTTGCCAATTATTAAAATAGTGTGGTTGTGACCAACTCTCCTATGTAACCCAAAAAAAAAAAAAAAAAAAAAACATATAACATATTAATGATAATTAGAAACTTTTATCATTTAAGTAAAGGTTCAATCTTATGAATAATCCTTTAAAATAATCACATCCACTTAAACTCAATTGATTAAAATTTTATCAAATTATTTATATATATAAAAGAGTCAACTATGCAATCACATGAAAAGAAAAAGAAGAATAAAAGATTGGTCTCTATTTCTAATATATATATAATTTTTTTTTTTAAATTCTGGTAGTGTGATAAACTCTTATGATTGACGTATAGACTGAGTACGGTTAGGGCAGTATGATAAACCCCTATTACTGCCGTATAGGCTGAGTAATCCCCTCATAACCACACATTACAGTTTGAACCTTAAACCTTTCGAAAAAAACCAAATCCTACACTATTAAACTGTCCCAAAACTATATTTTAATTGTTATTATGCTTCAATCCATTAAAATATCAATAAGGTGGAGATTTCCCTTTCAAGAGGAGCGTGGTGACTCTCTCCATGCAATTAAAAATAAATCCAAACCCTAACATGGGATGCACATGCACATTTATCCTTGTGGTGCATACGCTCTCTGAACTTGCCTCTCCGTGCCATTTTAACAGTTGAATCCTATGTTCTTTGTATCATATAAAATAAAAAGTGGCCACATTCCCTTATTATCAACCTAAACGGTCGTGATGAGTTAAACCCTCGATTTCGGCTTTTAGGGGATACTAATCTTGTTCTATAGGCCTAAAGAAGACTACTTAAGCAATCAAACAATGCTTAATGCTTCTTCCACAACCGACTTTTCTAGCCTCTAACATCTCTTTCTAAGTTGTACACAATCCAATCTAGAAAATTGTTACATACCGTGTATGGCGAGAACACGTTACTTAAGAAAGCGGATAAGCAAAGTGATAAGACGTGTTTTCTACATTTTTAAATGCCAATAATTTAAACAACAAAAATAGTCCATCACAATAATTTTGACTGACCTCACCTCTTGGAACGTGTACTGTCTCTATCAACAAAAGAGAACCAGGAAACTGATATCACTCATCACGTGCTATAAACATAATTATCAGTGAAGATCATGTAACATTCATCCATTTTTCCATTGAAAGTTAAAACTTTATTGTTTCTTCTTTGAGCTGCACATGGTATGATAAACTTATAAGATCATTGAGGGCATGTGGCCTTGTACCCTTCGCTTCCATTTCACATGACTGCACATGCTTATCTTACATGCGTTTTCATACATTTTTTTTCATTGTTCTTTGAATATGGGACATTATTCAGAGGCCATTTTGGCTCTTTTAATAAAATCCAAAACAAGTCATGGAAGGCCACTGTTCATGACACCATCAAGACAAATGATGACCTCAAAAAGTTACAATATTTTTTTTTTATAGTGTTCTCCACTACAGACAGGACATTCTATAAAAAGTAAAAAAATGAAAGGATGGTGTGGTTTTTGTCAATTATTGTGATTTAGCTCATACTTAACATCATCATGCAGTTATACCGAACACCAGCATTAGCTATAATATAAATTAGGCCAACAAACCCACCCCACAAATCATTGGTTAGATGGGATGACTAGCATTCCTTTATGTTTTCTTGTGTCCTTTTTACGTTGTTGATGATGGGACTTTGCCCCCCACCTGAGGCAGACATAGATTATTATTTACAACTACTACGTAATGGTGGAAATAAGACAAAATTATTTAACGCAAGCTCTTTAATATTTTTTTAATTAGACCAATTGCATGCACTTATATACATAGAAGGTGGGGGAAATCTATTGACTTTGATATCTCCAAGGTAGAATGTCCACGTCTCCCTCATTTATTCTTATTCCTTGTTGTTGAGCTCCCATAAATTAGTTGTGAAAATTATAACCATTCCTTATTCTCCCTCACGTAAAATTTTATTAAGGAAAACTTTTTTTTTGTATGATAACTTGTACTTTGCAACTTTGTCCCAGATAACGACGAGGGGAAAGATAGGTATCGTGGATATTAACCACCCTGTAACTTGTTGCACGTTCAACGTTGCACGGTCGATTCGGACGAGATAAACGAGGTATCCAATTCTCGAATATGCTCGGGGTTTAGGTGGATTTGACGAGAGGGGGTCTGGGCAAGGTACAATGTAGATGTTTCTTTCCGTAGACGTTTACGAAACCGCGGTTGTCACCCGAGATAAAAAAGAAAAAAAAACCGGTAAAAACCGACAAAGCGGAAAATTAAGATTCGGGACCTCGTCACGTTGCTTTCTGGGTTTGCATGCGACCAATGGGTGGCACACAAATCAAGAACGTATTTTGTCGTAAAAAGTCAGCCGACGGTGACCGCTGATCTCCTCCGACAGTCGGTGATTTAGTCCCACGACGTCAGAGGTAACGGAGGAGGAAGGCAGGACCGATGCATTCTCCAATTTCAGGTGCCTTTGTGGCATGAAAATTAATCCTGCAGCCCACGAGGGACAAAACCTTATCCATTGGTGTGAGTCCAAAAAACCACGTCACAAAAGCTGTGCCACCTGGGACACGATTGGGCATTCTTCCTCGTAAAACTGCTCCATGTCGACATTTGGCACAACTGATTTATTTAATTATATTATGGCACGGATTCAATCCACTTTTGTCGGAGTGCATCCCTCACCGTCCGTGCGGTAAAACTGTAGTGTCTAGATACATTCGTTTTATTTCACACGCTGGCTGCAAGGGACGGTAACCACCTGGTACGATGCCAGATGGCAGACGTTTTTTTTTTCACGGGCAGCTTGGGCTTCGAGTCACGTTAATCCGTCTATTATAATTAAGCCAGGCCGACAAGTTCCAGCCAATGCCGAAAAGTCGTCCACGGTATTTGGATATACGATCCCGTTGCCGTGGCCATCGGTCTAAATGAGGGCTCCGACCGGGACGGCACCGGACACGGCTAGTGCATTTTAATTTCGTAATCTGGACTGCCGTTAACTAAGATTGACGGCCACGATTTGGCTGTAGAGTTCCTGGTGGTCCAGATCACGGGACTAGCCGCGGACCGTTTAATGAGACCTTCCGTAGACAAAAACAACGAGGGACGCGGCAGTCAGCTGTGGCGGCGTAGTCGCGAGCTATCGAATGCTTCCGGTTCCGTCGCCGTCGCGATTCACAATCACGGGCCCCAACCCCACCTTCCCGTCGGTGCCCTCCGATGGGATCAAGATGCGCACGGCTTAGTGATTTCGCGCAAAATATTTGATTGCCCTTGGACCGGGGCGAAGGATATAACATTCGCGGGTGCATGGCATGAACTCACGGCCGTGCGGGCAGTGGCACCCGCTGCATTGTGTTCCCAAAACCAGTCCAGAGCCTCGGGAGTGCTGAGCGCCATTATCTTCCAGGGTAAATTTGACCAAGAATGCACGATATCTGAGGAGTCATAGGTTCTGGATCGATCCCCATTGGCAGCGATGTCTCAGGTACGGTCTGGCAGGAAGCCGACGCCCCAGCAAGCGACACATGAGTTGAAGCAGCGAACCATCGCGACAATCAACAAGTTGGCCGATCGGGATACGTACCGCCTGGCCTCCACCGAGCTGGAGAGCGTGGCGCAGTCGCTGAATCCGGAGGCGTTCGGCCCCTTTCTCTCGTGCCTGTGCGACACGGACGCCCGTCAGAAGAGCATAGTAAGGAAGGAGTGTGTCAAGCTCTTCGCCACGATGGCGGACGCACACGGGGACCTGCTGGCTCCGCACCTGGGCAAGATGGTGGGTAATGTAGTGCGGCGCCTCAAGGATCCAGACTCGAACGTGCGTGACGCCTGCGTGGACGCGGTGGGCGTCATGGCAGCGCGGTTGACGGGGGCCTCGATCGGGGTGTTCGTGAGGCCCCTGTTCGACTCCCTGGGAGAGCAGAATCGACACCTACAGGTGGGCTCGGCGCTGTGCCTGGCTCGGGTCATCGACAATGCGCCAGATCCCCAGTCCGCGGGGCTGCAGCGGCTTCTGCCCAGGATCGTGAAGCTTCTCAACAATCACATCTTTTTAGGGAAACCGGCGCTTTTGTGCGTGGTGGGGAGCATTGCGAATGCAGGCGGTGCGTCATCACATCAGACGCTGGGAATGTTGATCCCGTCGATGCAAGACGCCCTGCGGAGCGCTGATTGGGCCACACGGAAGGCTGCCGCCGAGGCCTTTGGTCGCATGGCCCTCAGCATTAAGGCGCTGCTTGCGCCCTTCAAGGCCTCTTGCATTGCATCTCTGGAATCTTGTCGTTTTGATAAGGTTGGTGTTAAATTTTTTATCTACCTGGGTTTTGCATTGAACTAACTTTCAATGCCTTCCCTTCAAAGTTGTTTTCATATTATGAATTCAAAGAGAACATGTTCTCGTAAAATAGACTGGATTAATAGCTTGATCTTTTGCGATTCAATTTGGGTTGTAATACCCCCCTTTTAAGGTTTCTATTTTAATTGCTTCCTGTTCGTGTTAGTGACGAGGGGTCTCTAGTTTGAATTTACGGAATAAGATTAGATAATACTCTCTTTTATTTGATCTTCAATTTTTTTTTGGGGACATAATTTGAGCCTGGAGTCTTTAAGATTTTATATAGGCTTGAAAAATTAAAGATGCAGAGTATGATATAAGTCAAAGACAAATCTTTTGGGCTTCTTTCTCGACGAATGTAAGTTAGTGATTCTGTGCCGTATGTATTGCTTTTCATTCTCTTTGGGGTTTTGTCAAATATGAAAGATCAAGACTTTCTTTATTGTTATTGTTGATATTTATAACAGTTATGGAGCTCTTCAATCTTTGACCATGGCTGAACCACAGCTTTTCATTAATATTAATGCTTTGTTGACAATGTCATGTCTCTACTATAAGTTTTATTTCCATTGTTTCATCTGAGTTGTCCTTGATTGTGTTGCCCTTGAATTTGTTGTGGTCGATTACCTCTTTGTCATTTTCTCAGCTAGAATTTGAAAGATTATGACTTTGATTCGATTTCCTTTATGTTCTTTTATGTTTTGGGTCTGAACCAGCCTCTGATCATTGATCTATTTTGAGTGTTTTTACTCATCACTATCTGGTTTTCAGTTAAAGCTTTGGTTGACTAATGGATATGTTTGATGCTTTTGCGTTTTATGCTCACTGGGTTTTTCAAACCTTTTTTTAATGGGTCACATGGGATTGAAACGGGTTCAGCTGTATTAAGTCAACACCATATTGGTATTATAACAATTTAGCAATTATGCATATATATTACTTAACAAAATTTGAACATGAAGAAAGAATTTAACCTTTTAAGCTAATGCCATTTAATGGGTTCTTCAGCTCTATTATTTAATTTATTTTAACTTGCATTCTTAATATATTTATACTTTTACTCTTTTTGAGTTGTTCATGGTTGTGTTCCTCTTAATTTAATTGAAATTTTTAATGGGTTCTTCAACTCTATGATTTAATTTATTTTAACTTGCATTCTTAATATACTTATACTTTTACTCTTTTTAAGTTGTTCATGGTTGTGTTCCTCTTAATTTAATTGAAATGTAGTTCATGTTTAATATTGGGATTTTCCTTTGTTAAAATAGGTGAAACCAGTAAGGGATGCAGTCAATCAGTCTTTACAAGTGTGGAAGACCATTCCAGATTCTGATGACTACATACCATGCGGTGAAATAGAATCTTCTCTTAAAGGTATACATTTTGAGGAACCATTTGGACATGGTTTTTCATGCTAACAGGAAATATGAGTCATGATCTCTTCTGCATGTCAAATTTACTAAATTTTGCCCATTTTATGATGTTTTAATTCTTTCTGAGATGATCTGAACATCATCTTATAACCTACTTGTGTCCTTTTATTGCTGTCATATATTCTTTATTTATGCAGTTTTTCCCGTGCCCATCCCAGAATTTGTAATTTATGGCCATATTTTTATAGTTATCCAAAAAGCAGTGTAGATTTTCCCTAACAGGTTTTATTCTCTTTGGAGGTAAATTCCTCAGTTTTCTGGCATTGTGCATGTTTTTTTGCACTTCTTTTGGTGGTACGTAGTAATGCATTGTAACTGCTACTTTAAATAACAGATAATGCCATAAATTGATTTCAGTAATATTAGTTATCTGCTCTTAGTAGAGTGTTTTACTTGAATTTTGCAGAAAACGTCTGTGAAGGTCGTTTCTCTGTTGCTTCGAAGGCTCTCAGTTCTCCCAAGCCTGAGTTTGGCGCTGTAAAGAAAAACCACATTGTGGGGAGCAGATCACCTCCAGATACTCTTTCCATGAGTAGAGTGAAGAAAAGAAGTCTGATTGACAAAAAGACAAATCCAACTTTATTTCATAAGCACAGTCAGAGAAAGGTAGATAACTGGCAGATTGAGGTAGCTATTCCTCGAAGTCGTCCCTTAGATGCTCTTTCTGATGAAGAGCATGATAAAAAATACAATGCAAGTCTATCTACTAAAGGGAGAGATAGGAGAGGTTCACATACAGATCAAGGGTCAAGGTACAGAGATAAAGAGACAGTGGAGAGAGACGACACTCCTAGACGCTCTGAATTTGAGACAAAATGTGTAGTGATTGACCATGCTTTGGATGTAAAGCCTGCTGCTGAGGCCACTTCCAGTGAAAAACAACAAACCAGTAGTACAAACATTAACAGTTCTAAAATCCAGTGCAATGGCCATGATTCAAATGAATTGGCTCAGATTCGGAAGCAATTGGTTCAGATTGAAAATCAGCAATCCAGCTTGTTGGAACTTATGAAGGTAACTGACGATAAAATGTACTTTTTCTTTATGATTGAAAAAATATTTTGTTTTAAGAGCTAAAAAAAACTGATTTCATAACCAATGTCAGGGTGAATTTATATAGTAGGAGATTAGAACTTTTAATTCTCTAAAGGACAGACACCAATGAAGTTAAACAAAATGGTTGGCTATAGAAGCTGAACTTATTGTCCACTACATTTGATGTCTAGGGAATTGAGCTCACATAAAAAAGACAATGCTAGCCTATGCTTCAGAACTGTAGATGATGATAAATCAATTAGTTATTAAAGCAATGCAGCAGAAAAATTCAACTGTGGATCAACATATAACAAAGAGCATACTTGTGTTGTTCTAAGTTAGACATCAATATAAAGGCAATATAGATCAGAACACCTGTAGACAGGGAAAAGGAAAATAAACAAACAGTATGCAACTTCAATGGAGAACATATGTAAAGAAATTAAAGTCCAGCATGTAAGCAACAGGAACCGTTCCCAAATCCAACAGGGTCCAAAATTCTCTGATAAGTGTTTGAACATAAAGATCTATACACGGAAGAGAGTTAATGTAAAGAAAAACAAATCACATAAACAACTTTTGTATCATGGAGGGAAGAACACAAATTATATATTTAACTAGTCCCTGAAGGTACAAATAATGTATTTGTACAAGAAGGGCATCCATTTTTCACGCAAGGTTACATTTCAAAGTAGTTAATCTGAATATTAATTTTTATTTTTTTACTTTGTATATCTGCCCTCTTGCATGCATGAGTGCTTTTCATTTTCCATTCAGAGCAGCAGTATATGGAAACACTCTGTGACAACCAACACCGCATCTCACAATCAGTAGTGTATTATTTTCCCCTCTGTACATGCTTGTATTCTTTCAACAGATGAGTGTCATCTCTAATCAATGAAGTACAATGTGTCAACAACTAATTTGAGTTTTTTCAAATTTATTTTTGACCATCTTGCCAGCTGTTACTTCCTAGGAACTTAACCATGCTAGTGTCGAATACACATACACTATGAATTAGCTATGCCCTCAAAATTTCTACTCATGACACTAGGCCTAAAGTTTATTTTTCAGCAAATTTTGCTATATAGATTTCATACACTATTATTTGGAAAAATCAAAGGATACACCATGTGTTATTATTCTCAAAATTTAAAGATATGACATTTTTATGGGCCCTTGTATTGTAGGGGAGAAGTTGCCCTTTAGAACCTTTTTGTACATCAAAGGAGTAATAATAAATGTTTAGGTGGGGTCATCATTATGTTCTAGTTTCACCAAATGTTTAGGTTTTGTAAAGTGGTAACTACACCACCTATTTACTGTCCTGATTTACTTTCAGCAAATGTTTAGGTCTTGTAAAGTAGTAATTCTATTTACTAGTTATAGAAAAACTATGATGAACATAAGTATACCAGTCAGTGCTTTTCTAGTCATTACTTGATTATGTGCCTGCGTAATTGAAACAAGAGCATACTAGGTGCACTGAGAATCATCAACACAAATCGAATTATTCAAGTCTGAACTATGCCTATGACTTTCATTGTTTCTTCAGTTGTATTTTAATTTACTTATAATTAACACCATTCGGTGTATTTCTGATTTTGTTTTGTGTATTATCAGGTGTTTATGGGAAACTCACAAGAGGGGATACGTTCCTTAGAAACAAGAGTACATGGTCTAGAAAGGACTGTAGATGAAATGGTTCAGGATCTTGCTCTATCAACTGGCAGGTTGTCTAATGGTGAAGAGGGCAGGGTTAGTTGTTGTAAGTTCCCTGGTTCTGTTTTTTTAAGTTCCAAGTTTTGGAGGAAAAATGAAGGCAGATACTCGCCTGCACGACTTGCCACATCAGATATTTCACCAAGAAGTAAATTTGGGAGAGAGACACCATACAAATCTGAGATAAGCACAGATAATTGGGATAGGAGGTATAGAGGCATGAAGGGTGGTTTTATAGTGAATCCCTTAGCAGATGTCCGAGGAGCAATAAGGAGGGAGAGTTCTGAGTCTGTTTCAAACAATGTTCAAAGGCCTATATCAAAGACTATGGAAGGAAATCAAACATTAACTGGAGCACTGGACAGAAGTAGGTATAGTGAGGATCCTTCTCTAAAAACTGCTTGGCAAGTTTCAGAAAATGAGGCCAATGCTCTCTCTCCTATGCAGGCTGCAAGGGAGAATGCAATAAAGGAGGTCTCGGATTCTACAAAAGAAAGCTCTAATGGGGCAGGTCATGGAAGTTTCTGGAGTGTTTGGACACGAGCTGTGGACTTTTTGCTAAAAGGAGACATGGAGTCAGCATTTGTGGAGGTCCTTTGCCCTGGAGATGATATCTTATTGATTAGGCTTATGAATCGCACTGGCCCTGTGCTTGAACATTTATCTCAAGGGACTATTTTGGAAATGCTGCAAGCTATAAAGCAATTTTTGTTGAAGCAGAAATACTTGGGTTCAGTAATTCCATGGATTCAACAGGTTATTTATTCTCTTAACCTAGCTTGTAATAGGGCATGTTTTCTTATGTTCTTGTATAATAATAATGCTAAGTTCATTTTTATTTCTATTGAAGGTTTTGATATTTAGATCTATTCAAAGGCTGTTCTTCCTAGTCTCTCTTAAACCATTTGCTGGCTGTTAAAACTGCTTCATAAACAAAACTGTGCAAACCCATACCAAGGGGTTTTAGGTTATGCATTATCCATCATGTTTGTTGGGCTGTATAAAAATAAGCTGTTACTGAGGTGTTCCAAGGGAAACTTGAGCCTAGTCCTTGATTGCATTTATCTGAACTTGTTTCATGCTTCATTTTTCATTGCTTTGATTTTGTTTTGAGTAGATTTTGTGGTGTAATTTACTGAAAATTGGTTGTATTTTATAATCTGCTAATTGCATTACATATTGCCTTTGACTTCAAGTAGGGAAAGCTGGCAAACCACTGCACTTTCTACTTTGATAAAACTTTTGAATTGTTAAAAAGAAGTTTCCTAATGCTTAGCATACTTTGCTTAATATCTCTTACACTATATTGCCCAAATCAAAGCATCATTCTAAAAGAGGCAACCAGATTTTATTTATTAAAATTGTAGCTTATTGGCATCTCTTTTTGTGAACGGATGCTCAGATTGTGGACTTGACTGCAAGCAAAGGTTCAGATTATTTGGGCCTCCCACTTGATGCAAAGAAAGATATGTTATCATCCCTACAAGAGGCTTCATTGATGCATTTTTCAGATGCTTCAAGCAGAAAGTCTGTTGCTCAGATTACATCAAAGTTGTCAGCTCTTTGGACAGTGGACTCTTTGAGAAGCAGATAGTCATTAAAGGAACATTTTTTATGGTTTGCCAACCTTGCTCATTTTCTCAAGGGAGGTGGAATTCCTCGCAATTGCAGAGCCTGCTCCAGGTAATCTTCACCAAGGCATGTAGATGTTCTTTTTCACACTATTTTCTGAAGGGAGGTGGAATACCTCACGAGTACAAAGCTGCTCTAGGTAAAAGCCTAAGGCACATGGATGTTCTTTTTGCAACTAGATGGTCTATTCCACCTAGAATTGTATAGATCAGTTAATATCTTCAATTTGATTTGTATCAATCTGTTTAAGCAGAAATTATGGACACAGCTATATTTTTACTTACATTGTCAGATTTGGTAAGCAATTAGTGACCATAATTTTTTAATCTACTTATCTTTCACCCTTACAAAGGTGTAAACCAAAACCCTGCGTTAATTGTTAGATCAGATTTTATACACCTTCGGGTATTTAATGGAACATTAATGATAACTGACATTGGCGTTAGCATTGGCACTCACACTCATTTTTTGTTCTGCATGTGGCCCCATGAAGTGAAAATCTCTACTGCACAGAGCAAATATATAGAATATTCTTCCAAATTATCAGAGTTGGAAGGCAACTCTCAGTCCTCTCCTACCTAATTGTTTCAATATTTATTCAGCAATACCTATTGAGAAATATGGGGCAAGCTCATTTCATGGGACCTTGCTTAATCTACATAGTGGACCTAAAAAAAATCCCAACCTTTAATATTGTCTTACAGAATGACTTACAATCGCTTGGTGTTTAGAGTCCCCTTTAATGAGTGCCTTGCAGATTCCTATTACATCATGGGGGGAAAGATTATTTTACAGAAATAACCTCGTGGCCCAAAATTGGTCTTTCCTGACAGATTTGGAAATAATTTCCTCTATAATTTCAATTGTGGTTCTCTTTTTAAGTTTATACTAAATAAATTGTAACCAAACCAAATTGAATTTATAATTTTAAATGCATATGAACTAAACAATTTGCAAAACAAATTGTATGAATTTGAAAACGTTAGTTAAAAATTGATTGAATTCGAAAACTTCAATTTACTATACATGAAGTTCAAACATCTTTAACAAAATGATTTAAAAAGAAACAAAATTAAATACATATAATCGCTTTATACATTAACCTTATAATAATGCATCCTGCAAAGAGCATGTTACTGACAATGACAATAAATATTTATTTTATGTACATACTTGAGGTTACAAAACCCTTAGTAGCTTCTTTATATTCTTTCTTTAGCCACCCAAAAAAAACCATTTTAATGAAAAAATAAATGAAACCTTCTTTCTCTTCTTTTGTTTATACAATGATAAAGTAGCTTATTGCTGTATTTTTTTTTTCAAAAAATTGTATTGGAATTCCTATTCTTGACAAATTACAACTCTTTCTTTAAGAACTTCATAGTTCTCTAACTTTACCTTTAACTAACTATAAATTTAAATTAAATTTTAAGGTTTAAAGTCTTAATCTTTTTATAAAAATAACACTTTTTAAAGGATGCTCCAATAAAGATCCAAAGATGTAACTTAGATTTTTTTTTTTTTAAATTTGTTTACCTTCATTTTTAGGGTTCTTGTTTTTTCCTCTATATTTTTCGATAGTAATAAAGAATTTTTTTAACATTTTCTTTGAAGAAAGATTTTCTCAAAATTTTAAAGATTGATATTATTTTACTCCGAACTTAATAGGCAACTTTTTTTTATGAAGTAGATCATCTCATATATAGAGTGAGTCTAGTAGAGAAGCCAAGCCTTTTTATTGTTTTGCATTTTCTATTAAAAGATTGATACTTTCTTTATCATAACTTTTGAAATTGAAAAATTCTTTATCTCAAAAGTACATATCCTTCTGGATCTATTTTTATTTCTATGCTTTGAGTTTACCTTATTTCCAGGTTTTCAAAGCATGTACTAATCTAGTTATATACTTTTTCCATGAAATTGAGTAGAGTTATAACCCTCCACCATTGTTCTACTAAAACCACCAAGTGATTGGATTGCCAAATGAGCCTTTGTACTCAAGACTTGTTATCTTCTACTCCTTTTCTATTGAAACTTTCCTTGGATTGCCTAATGAACCTTTGTATTAGAGGCTTGTTATCTTCTAGTCATCTTTTGGTAAAAAGTTATTTATCTTCCAAGTATACCAACATCATATTTATATTTCTTCATGTATGTATAATTTACTTTTGTGTTTGTCAACGTCAATTCTAAGTTGTTTACGTTCGAAGTAAAGTACCATGCATCATGTGCTCCTAGGCATTTTTCACTATGTTTTCAACATGTTTCATCCATGCCTCATCACATGCAACTATTTTGTTGATGTTTATAGTCAATTCTTCATGACAAAATATAGGTCCTTGTTCATGACCTAACTATTGAGGTTATTTAGGTGCATTTGAAGATTGGTATCATAGTTCTATCTCCTATCAATCTTGTGTGAATAATATATTTCAATTTTTATAGGCAAATATTTTAGAGTTTTTTTACTATCATATTCCTCGGTAACAAAGAGGAATGTGATGGGTATTTCACATGTTTGAGCAAAAGAAACTCAATATGCATGAATGCCTCCATTAGCATGAATAAATCTATTAAGAAAAATGTTGATGGCTCAATCTCCTTTCTAAATACCCTAATATAATATTGAGATGCTTCGTGGATGTATATCCCTTTCATGGTCTCTAGCAAAATCTTGAAATTGAAGTCCCCCAGTTTTTCTATTTAAGCTTATTGAAAGAGTTGCTAATAAATTAGTGTTTATGATACCAATTATTTGATTGGAATTTTGGGAAGCATTTTGTTTCCTTTACTTAGACTCTTCATAATGCCTAAATACTTTTGTTTCACCAAATCTGAGAAGTAAATAAAGGAGATATGATGCCATCTAGTACTCTTTGTTTTGAAGAACCTATTTTAATTGATTGCTAATTTGCTCACTTATGAAAACTATGCAAGCAATCTTCCTTTGTTTAATGAAGGTACAACTAAAAAACCAAGCATCCAAGTTTGAAAGCAACAAGAGATTGAATCTCCTCCAATATTTCTAGGCAATATAATGCTATGGCTTATTTCTTCATTGAATGAAGTTTTGGAGAGGTGAATTATATTAAAAAAGTTTCTCGTCTTGGTCTTCAATCAAGTTGTGTGTATAAATTTTATACATTCATTCATTGATATTTTTATCCAATTGAGCTTAACTTTGTGCCTTAATCCCACCAATTTGAGCTTGTGGACAGCTTGAACAAAGTTGTAAATGTGATTAGCATGAGAGTAATTGTTCTTTCCCCTTTACTATCTTTTATTTCACACGAGGTGGGAATCAAAATGTGTTATACATTTGAGGACAAGTTCAAGCAAAGTGGAAGATTCTTGAAAGATAAGAGGCTTTGAAAGTTTTGAGTTATCCATCTTGTGATACCAACTCATCATAATCTCCCATTGTCATCTATGAGCTTATGATTTCAAACAATCTTGAGATCATATAAATTTATGTTTGGTACTTTATTTTATTTTTCAGAGAATCTATTGATTTTCCTTTAAACATAACCCCATCTATTGTCACATTATAATAAAACATTAAAAATGAAGATCAAAAAATGATTAGAGAAAAACGCAATGCAATTTTAAGTTATTGTCATTTTTCATGATAGATGAAAGAGAAAAATGTTATATAAATCTTCCCTAGATAAAAAATAGATTAGTTTAAAATTTTATAAATAACCTTTTGAGAGCATGGGGATTTTAAAGCTTTCCTCTTTTCATGACTATCCAAGCAAGGTATGTTGAAACATGGATTGAATAAAACTTACAACTTTAAAATATTTCAAGTTTTATTTTCTTCATTTAAAAAAGAATAAGGATTTATGAGACAAGGGATTTTGTAATTCCTCGTATTCCTAATTTATTATCTTTGAAAATAAAATTTACATTATATGTTTATATTGATTATGGAAGAATGAACATGTAAGGATGTTGTAACTAAGTCAGTTATTTCTCTCACAAATTTTCTCATAAAATCCCTCGCTTGACATTCATAGTGTTGAAATGTATTATTGAGGATGACCAACATTATATCTTGCATTATACTATGTTAATCTATAGGGTTGTATGAAACTTTATAATGTGATCCATATGAATTTGTATTAACTAATAATATATTGAGTTTAACATTTCTTAAAATATGCACCAATATTGTAATGAAGCATTTATACTCCAACCCCAATTATTCTTTGTATTGGTTGAAGATCGTTTGTCATTTTTAGTGAAGGAGATATTTGGTGTCGAAGGGCAACTTACCCATAGTTTGTTTTCATTTACTTCTTGTATAACTTGCATAATATGTTAATTTTGTTAATTTCTCTTTAAGTAATATGAATTTATTCATGGTATTAAAGGAGTGACTCTCCATTAGTCAATTATACTTTACATTTTTTTAAAATTATTTGCATCAATACATTTAAAGACATGCTTATAAAGGAGTGGCTCTAGCATTTTTTTATCATCTTTAGGATTTTTAAAAATCCTAGTTCCTTTATCCAATGGCTTGAAAGTTGCTTCATTCAAGATCTATATTCTAGTGAAGACAATAGGAAATTAGGATGAAGTTTTTTATTTTATTTTATCAAAAATCCATTCTTTATTTTTTTTCGTAAGCATTCTAATAGACACATTGTCTTCCAAAAGATCACTTATTTTATTGAATACTATTATACATACTTTGTGTGTTTATAGGTTTTTAGGCAAAACCTTTAGCACGAGATTTTTTGGAGATTCTAGATCTCCATGAAACTGGTCTATAAGAGAGAACCAATACCCTTGTTATATAGAACATGGTCATGCTTCAAAGACTTTGGTCAACATAATAAAATATGAGAAATGATAACAAAGTTAACCAAAAGCTAGGTCCTATTCTTTTTCTTAATATTTGAACATGTTATTTTTTTTCCAAATGCTTGTTTGTAGAATGCACATAAAGATGTTTGGTTGGTTGTTTAGTTTTCTCCCATGCTTGTTAAAAATCAAGTAGCAAAATATTAGGACAAAAATAGGGCTGAACTAGGGAGTCACTATAAGTTTGATTCTCTCTAGAGTGGACCATACCAAGTCCTACAAACTAGAGGACCAAATGCTTACAAGATTATGATGATTAATGGAAGACCACTAGTGATTTTAGTTAATAGGAAATACTAAGGACCATCTAAATATTCATTTGATAAAAGGAAAAATATAAGTATTTACATATCTTTTATATGATTTTTCTATGGTTATTAATCCTACATCTATTTTTCCTCTTTATTCTTCATTCACAACTTTCCATAAAAAATAATAAAGTGAAGTTAAAAGTAGGGAGTGAATTGATCCTTATCATAAAGCAATTTTCCCATTGCAATTGACCCCAAAAAATAAATCAACTGAGTGGGAAAATTGGCCCAAGTCTAGGCCAACTACTCACTTGACCCATTTATTACAAGCACAAGCATCCTAAGAGGGTTATAAGCCTTTATTTACCACACTACACTATCTCACTTTCCACATACCAATAAGCTTAATAATGACCACATAAATTGTTGTTCACCTACCTTTTAACTCACACTTCACTCTATTGAATGGTCCTTCCTGTATCGATCATTGACTTGCTCAAATCTTAGCCAAATCTAGTTATCCCTTGTCAAGTGGTGTAAATCCAAACTATTAACAACTACCTTCTCAATGGGATCCTACTATCAAACCATCTATATCAAAGATCTGAATAAGCCTAACTTGTGAAAGTTATTCCTTTCCATCCAATTGGCTCAATCAAGCATAAATTGAGTTGAACCCCGCATTAGGATTTATGAGAAACCAATGGATCACTAAAATTCTACCTTAATTTACTACAAGAAATTGGAAATTCCACCAAACTGGGAACAATGATTTGCTTGGGCTTGGAAGCTTGTACTTTGTCAAATACAAGCTCTCAAGGAGAAAATCACTCCTCCAAGGCTAGGTGACTCATTAGAGTTGAATCTACAAAGAAATTTTGAAAAAGTTCCCATCCTCAAGTGATTTGCTAGACTACTTGAGTGAATCACTCCAAAAAATTGCAAAATAAATCTAGGAGAAATTCATCCAAGTTCCTTTTTGCTAGTGAATCACTCAACCATCCAAGCAATTTTATTATACACCAAAATTTACTAATTTTATCCTACGTAGTGAGTCACTATTTTTCCTAGGTGAATTATTGCTACTATTAAGTGAATCACTCCCTACCTCAAGACTTATCAAAATTCCTTTATTTTTTCCAAAATATACCCAACCTCACCTCTTCATCATGGATATCACATATTCCTCCACTAGTTGAACCATACCCAAGGCTAATACCATAGCTCCACCTACCATGATTGCCTCCTCTCTAGTCTCAAACTTGAAAACATA
This sequence comes from Wollemia nobilis, assembly GCA_028583015.1. Taxonomy (NCBI): domain Eukaryota; kingdom Viridiplantae; phylum Streptophyta; class Pinopsida; order Araucariales; family Araucariaceae; genus Wollemia; species Wollemia nobilis. The sequence goes on along the minus strand of JAQPPZ010016436.1, from coordinate 10,454,758 downwards.
AATTTAAGTCAAGGTGTCTGAGATAGAGTCACCCAAGGGGAAGGGAAAGAAGAAGTAGAGAAGGAATATTTCCACTCCTATAGCTAGGAAACAAAGAAGTTTTTTGATGAACCATATAGAAGGGTGGAGGGAAATTTTAAACGCTCTCTTGTAGAAGTTTGAAGAAAGGAACTAAGGAGGTTCAACCTTGGACCTAAAATTTAATCATGGGGTATCATTTGAGTATGGATCTTAGGGCTAGCTATGACTACCCTAGGTTTAAAAATACCCAAAACTAGTAGAATCATGTGTTGAAAGGTATGATTTTGATAGAAAAAATATCAAGTCTCTATAATAGATAGAAGAATACTTCTACATCAAATATGAGGATATCAAAAAATGTTGAACATGGTAGATGACCCAATGATATAGGTCACATGAAATCCCAAGGCTTAAAAATACTATTATCACAAGTTTGATCAACATTATTAGAGATATTTTTTGATCCATCATTTGAAGAATACAAATAATGCCCTTGAGTTTGGCATCCCATTGGAGTTAGAGTGGTTTAAAGATGATGTCCAACTAGTTTTGTTAAGGATTGCAACAATTTTAAGAGATAAAATAGATGCAAGAGTCTATAAGGAGCACATACTACTCCTCCATGCAATATAAAACTACCCAATCCATTCTCAAATGATAGACTATGATAATCACATTATAGAATAAATGAATAGGTAACTCAAGGTCTTCAAGGAAAAGAAAAAAATATCTTATATGTCATTTTTGGTTTATCTAATACTAAATGTGAATAAATAGTGGTTTCATTACTTATAGTTGAACCAAATTGGGCTAGATAATAGGTCACTTTTAATGGTAGACTGTACACACATACCTTACCAATAAGTGAGAAAAACCTCCTACCACTTCTATGATGCATTTCACCATCCAATAATGGTGAGCTAAAGGGGATGATGCCTAGTCTATCAAAGGAAGAAAAAATCTATTGGAGTTCAAGTTACCAAATAGAGACTTTTAATTAGGTAAGAGTAGATCATTCATCCATTTGTTTGGCTTCTCGATGATACCTTTTGACCTATCCACACATGTACTAGAGTACCTATTGAACATAGAATACACGAGGCAAAAAGAGTACATAGATCAAATATACTTTAGGGATAAAACAAGAACACATTCTATCCTATTAAGTGATGGATAATGAAGATAACCCAAAACCTATGATAATTCCACCATAATATTGAGGATAAACTAAAAAATATAAGACTTGAGTAGCGAAGGGATATTTGGTCCTATCACCCTAAGGAATACAACCATAGTTAATTAGAGGCCAATGGTTTACAAATATTTTATATGAATAAGAGATAATACAAATTGGAAAAGTAAGCAAACCCTTTGAAGGAGGTAACCCAAGGGTGAGTAAGGATATAAAGATGAAATCCAACAATGGTATGTTCATTCATTGGATTAATTTGTTTTCTATGTGCATGAGTTTAATATGAATTTGAACCTAATAATAAAATGAACCATTAGACAATGAGAGTGCTAGAGAACGTAATATATTCATAAAGGAAGATCCTCACCTAGTAAAGTATGATATATAAGATTAAAATAATAAGAAAAAAAATGTGAAGTGGTCCATTTGATAAGCAATTATTATCCATTTAGTTTGGAAGCATAAGAGAGAACTAAAGAAATAGATAATTTTAGTGGTATCCCTAGAAGGAAATCCATTTAGTGCACCTTCCATCATAGAAATAGAGATACAAATATTTTTAGTGCCAACAACATTAGCCATGGTGAATATTGTAGTGTAGGAGATTATGAAGAAAGGAATGAAAGGCAAGAGGGAGTTACACATGGTCAATTTTTATTTTTTAAATTTACATGGTGGAATTGGTAGCCGCCATGAATCCAGGCAGGTTGTTGTAGACACGAAAAATTGATCCACTTTTAGTGGGCAATCTTCCTAAGAGTCCCTAAGATATCCCTAATACTTGCCTTAGATAAAGGTAAACCTCTTTTCCCATTTCCCTGCCTCTCTTTAGCATTTTAGCAAAATCGCACCCAGTTACGATGGGGCGCAATTTTACAGAAGCGATATCACACCTCGTCGGCATGGGGTGCGACTTCGTAGAAGAAATATCGCACCCCGTCAGCACGGGGTGTGATTTCACTATTTTAGGGTTTTAATTATTAAACTCGAGTTTAAACACTTCTAGCGTGTTTTGCATTGGCTTGTTTTTGTTTTCCTACCTCTTTCACCTCGAAGTTTATCTATAAAAGGAGGGGTTAATCTCACTCTTTCATATCAACAATGAATGATTTTTGGGATACACGATTAAGCTTAAAATTCTTATGATTGACTTGTGCTCACATTTTTACTTTCGCTCTGCTTCCTGTTTCTTCTACAAGCTAACCCTAAAGTGCAAATTTTGGATTTGATCTTCTGCTCCATTGATTTGGATTAATGTGTGGTTTGTAGATTCGTGTTGTGGTTCGAAAGGAAATAGAGTGTCCATTTGGATACCTCGATCTCTTCTACCTGCTTCTACGCCATCCACCAGGTTTTGCATACTTTGTTTCCTACATTTATTTGTGTTCTGCATTTATCTTTTTTTTTTCTCTAAAGCAAAATCGTGCCCTATCTCAACGAGGCACGATTTCGCTAACCCTAATTTAGGGTTTTCGCTCACAAAAGCGAGATCATGTCCCATTCTAACAAAGTGCGACTTCGTATGTAGCATTGTCACGCACGCTATCTACGAGGCACAATTTTACCTAGGACTAAATTTGGGGCATTTATCAGATTCTGATTGCATGAGTATTTTCTAAATTGCATCTAGGGCATGATACTTGATAGCATAGTTTATTTTCTGTTTCTCTACGGTTGCATTGTTGTTTTATGATTAATTCTCCAAAGGTCAATTTTCACTTTTATTTTCAAAGGTCATCTAAAAGGGCCTAGGGTGACACAAGACTTGGAATAACACGCAGAAAAATCACCAAATTTTCATTAACAGCTTTCAAAATCTGAATTACAGAAGTTACAAAATGGCCAACCCCCTTACAATGCATGAGCTGCTTCTTATATCGGACCCGACCCCCTTCGGACATCATTACATAGACTGCGGAGTTTGTTTGTAACCGCCCACATGAATGTTCTGTCGTCGCTTGCATATTGCTGCCAGGTGCCTTGAATCATCATGGCATGTAATGGCGGAGTGCTCTGCAACCCTCTGTCCATCGACCCTCTGAATCATCATTCCCAGGAGTGCTCTATAGACACCTATATTTTGCTGCCACGTGCCCTTCTGCACCGACCTCTGCAGCCGCCTGCCCGTGTGGAGTCATGAATGACCTGTCGCGATATCGTGACATTTCCGCTTCCTTGCTCTCTCTCTCCTCTTCGGTCGTGATATCGCGACGTTTTGGTGCTCGGCCTCTATTCTCTCCTTCGGGCCGTGAAACCGTGACATGTCACGAAATCGCGACATCCTGGCCCTCCATACTCTTCTTCCGCCTTCGGGCCACGAAACCGCGACATGTCACGAAATCGCGACGTCTCTGCCTTCAGCACTCGTTTTTCGCCTTCGGGTCACGAAACCGCGACATGTCGCGAAATCGCGACAACCTTTCCCCTTGGCGCCCATCCGCAAAATGTGTCACGAAATCGCGACAACTTTTCTCCTTGGCGCCTATCCGCAAAATGTGTCACGAAATCGCGACAACTTTTCTCCTTGGCGCCTATCCTCAAAATGTGTCACGAAATCGCGACAACTTTTCTCCTCGGCGCTTATTCTCAAAATGTGTCACGATATCGTGACAACTTTTCTCCTCGGCGCTTCTTCTCAAAATGTGTCACGATTTCGTGACAGCTGCTCCCCTTGGCGCTTCTTTTCAAAATGTGTCACGATTTCGCGACAGCTGCTCCCCTTGGCGCTTCTTTTCAAAATGTGTCACGATTTCGTGACAGCTGCTCGCCTTGGCGCTTCTTTTCAAAATGTGTCACGATTTCATGACAGCTGCTCCCCTTGGTGCTTCTTTTCAAAATGTGTCACGATTTCATGACAGCTGCTCCCCTTGGCGCTTCTTTTCAAAATGTGTCACGATTTCACGATAGCTGCTCCCCTTGGCGCTTCTTTTCAAAATGTGTCACGATTTCACGACAGCCTTTCCCCTTGGCGCCTATCCTCCAAAAGTGTCACGATATCGCGACGACTTTTCCCCTTGGCGCCCATTCTCCAAAAGTGTCACGATATCGCGATGACTTTCCCCTTGGCGCCTATTCTCCAAAAGTGTCGCGATATCGCGACGACTTTGCCCCTTGGCGCCTATTCTCCAAAAGTGTCACGATATCACGACGACTTTTCCCCTTGGCGCCTATTCTCCAAAAGTGTCACGATATCACGACAGCGATATCGCGACAGCTTATTCCCTCGCCAGCACTTAGAGAAAAAAATATTTTTGGGATGATGCAAGATTGCTCTGCCACCTCCGGATGCTCCTGCATCAGACACCCGAGGTGAATTGAGAAGTGACCTTCACTTCTGTTCTATGGGAGGTAGACCCAGGCGGTCAACCTCTGCCTTCGACAACCAGGTCGCATCTTCTACGGGTCTGCCCTTCCACTTGATCAAATATTCAGAATAGCACCTATTCCGAGTACTTCGGCCCTCACGCGTATCAAGGACTTCTTCTATCTCGTCTGCGACTGGGGTGGCTGCTGGAATGCTCCACAAATCCGGGCTTGGTGTTGCACTGCTATCTCCTTCATGATACTCAACCAAATCCGAAATGTTAAAAACCGGTGAGATGTTAAGTTCACTCGGCAACTCCACCTCGTATGCATTACCCGAATCCCATTTTCCAATGATTCTGCATGGCCCAAACTTCTTCATCTTCAGCTTGTTATAGGTCTTGGCAGGAAACCTTTCTTTTCTTAGATGGACCATGACGGCATCTCCTACTTCAAACTCCTTAGCCCGGCGCTTCTGGTCTGCCCTGGTCTTATACTGAGTATTCATCTTAGTGATGTGCCTTGTCACCTCCTCATGCAAGCCTTTCAGGTGTTCAGCAAAGTCTTCGGCCTCAGCACTGCATTTTTCTCTTGTATCCATCCTTCTCAACTCAGAAGCGTTCCTTGGGCTGCTCCCATAAATTATCTGGAATGGAGATTTGTTGGTGCTCCTATTAACAGAGTTGTTGTATGCGAATTCCGCCTATGGCAAAACTAAATCCCATCCCTTCGGCTTGTCTCCGACCAGGCATCGTAATAGATTGCCCAAACTTCTATTTACCACCTCTGTTTGGCCATCTGTCTGTGGGTGGTATGCAGAACTAAATTTTAAATCCGTCTTCAACTTCTTCCAAAGGGTTCTCCAAAAATACCCCACAAACTTGGAATCCCTGTCCGACACAATACTCTTTGGCAGCCCATGAAGTCGTACCACTTCCTTGAAAAATAAACCTGCCACATGGACTGCATCACTAGTCTTCTGACAGGGGATAAAATGAGCCATTTTTGAAAACCTGTCCACCACCACAAGTATGGAGTCGTTTCCCCTCTGCGTCCTGGGTAAACCAAGAACAAAATCCATACTAATATCCTCCCATGGCCTTTCGGGTATAGGTAGTGGTTGATATAAACCAGTATGTTGCCTCACACCTTTTGCCATCTGGCATATCCTGCAACTTTGCACGAATTTTGTCACATCCTGTTGCAACTGCGGCCAGTAGTAGTTTTCATTAACAAGGGAAATGGTCTTGTCTCGACCAAAGTGTCCAGCCAAACCTCCACTGTGCTTTTCCTTGATCAGATTCTCCCTCATTGAACTCCGTGGAATGCACAATTGGTTTCCCCTGAACAACATTCCATCTTGGATCAAAAAGTTTAGCCACTTAGTCCTGTCCAAAGTAACAGGCGCAGTGCAGGCCTTCCAAGCTTCTGCGAAGTCGGGATCTGCAGGGTACAAACCCTTAAGCTCAGCAAACCCTACAACTTCCACCTTCATTTCCATCAATAAACATTGCCTCCTACTTAAGGCATCCACCACTCTATTGGACCTTCCGCTCCGATGCTTCAGCACAAAGGTATAGCTCTGCAGGAACTCAACCCATTTCAGGTGCCTCTGATTTAACTTCCCTTGACTGTTAATATACTTGTAGTGCCTGATGATCAGTATACAGAACAAACTCCTTTGGCAACAAATAATGCCTCCATTTCTTCAGAGCCTCGAACTATGGCATAGAACTCCTGATCATACACCGAATACTTCTTCCTGGCATCATTGAGTTTCTCACTAAAATAAGCGACAGGCTTACCCTCTTGACTCAATACAACCCCTATGGCACTACCACTAGCATCACAGTCTACCTGAAATACCTTATTGAAATCTGGAAGTGCTAAGACAGGTTGCTCTGTGACCTTCTTCTTCAACATAGCAAAGCTTTTGTCTGCTCCGGTTGTCCACTTAAATTCCTTCTTGTTCCCCCTCATTGTCTCCGTAAGGGATGCGCAAATACTGCTGAAATTTCTAATGAACTTTCTGTAAAAACTGGCTAGACCATGAAACGATCTTACCTCAGTCACGCTTCTTGGAGCAGGCCATTCTATGATAGCCCTCACCTTTTTTGGGTCCATTTTTAGACCGTCTGCTGAGATGACAAATCCCAGGTATACTAACTCCCTCTTTACGAAGTTACACTTCTTCAGATTTATCAGCAACTGCTCCTCCCGCAGCTTCTCAAAAACCCTCCTGATGTGCATCAGGTGTTCCTCCAGGGTTCTGCTAAATATCAAGATATCATCCAAGTAGACAATAACAAATTTGCCTAAAAATTCCTTCAAGACTTCATTCATCAGCCGCATGAATGTACTCGGTGCATTGGTTAGCCCAAATGGCATGACCAACCACTCATACAAACCCTCTCTGGTTTTGAAGGTTGTCTTCCACTCATCCCCTTCTCTGATACGGATCTGATGATAGCCACTCTTCAGATCAATCTTCGTGAAGTACTCAGCTCCACTCAAACAGTCCATGATATCATCCATCCTTGGCAATGGGAATCGATATTTTATAGTGATCTTGTTAATTGCCCGAGAGTCTATGCACATTCTCCACTCTCCATCCTTCTTGGGTGCTAGTACTGCAGGTACTGCACACGGGCTAAGACTCTCCCTAATCAATCCCTTCTTTAACAGCTCTTGAACTTGTCTATTCAGCTCCTCAGTTTCCATAGGAGTCATTCTGTGTGCGGCCTTATTGGGCAAGCTAGACCCTGGCACCAAGTCTATGTGGTGACTGATCTTCCTTACAGGTGGTAAACCCTCAGGAACATTATCAGAAATGATATCTGGGAATTCCTCTAACAGACCCATGACTTCCACTGGGGTCTCCTTGCATTCTTCTTCCCTAACCCTAGGGATTATTGCATAGCACATATGATCTGGCTTCAGGCCATCTAAAAATCTTCTTCCATCAACTAGACAGACTCGAGCACTGCTACATACCTTCTCGTCCGCCTCCTTCAGGGGTTTCAACTTATGGCGAACTCCATCCTTCGACAAGGAATACGTATTGGCTCGACCATCATGTACTGCACTCCGATCAAACTGCCATGGTCTCCCAAGCAACATGTGACATGCATCCATAGGCAGGATGTCACACAGGACCTCATCTCGGTAAGTCCCAATGTTAAACTTCACCAGGCATTGCTCACTGACCAGCACCCTATGGTCCTTTTGTAACCACGCAATCCGATATGGATGCGGGTGTCTTCTTCTCTCCAGCTGCAACTTGGCAACCATCTCCTCAGAGACCAAGTTATCAGTGCTACCATTGTCGATAATGATGTTACAGACCTTGCCTGAGCACTTGCATCTTGTGCGAAACAGGCTGTTCCTCTGGTCTGCCTTCTTTTCCTCATTCAACAAGACTCTCCTGATGACCATCGCTTCCCCTCGTTCTGCCTCCTCAGAGTGCTCAGATTCGACACCTTCGTCTGCTACAGCAACTCTGGCCTGACCCTCAGGTCTTCGATTTGGCCTTTCTTGGCACTGCGGGCAGTTGTATGCCCGATGTCCTTCCTCCCCGCAATTGAAGTAGGTTCCACGAAATACACCTCTCCCATACCCATGCCCAGGCCTACCTCTTCCTCTCGGGTAGTTGTTGTTCTGATTGCGTGGGCGTTGGGTATTCTCCTCTTTCTCTTCTTTTTGGTTCACGTCTTGCTTGCTTCACCAGTCTTCCCCAGATCTCTGTATCTTCCTCCACTGGTCCTTCCACCAGCTCTTCCACCATGATCCTTTCCTCTCTGCTTACCTTCAAACCTCCTATTCAGTTTCCCTTCCACTTTTAAGGCAAACTGGTACGCATCCTCAACCGTGCTCATCCGAACCAGACTCAGCTCTTCTTGAATAGTGGTTCTTAATCCATTGATGTAGCGGGTGACCTTCTCCTTATTTGCCTCAGAATGGCCAGTTCTAATCGAGATCTGGTAGAACTCCTCCGTGTACTCCTTGACAGATTTACTCGCCTGCCTTAGACTCTGCATCCTCCTCAACAGATCCAACTCATAGTCGACGGGGATGAATTGCCTCTTCAATTTCTCAACCATCCGATCCCACCTGGTGATCTTTTCTTTTCCCCTCCTGTTCCTTTCTAGCTGTACTCCTTTCCACCAGATGCTAGCATGTCCCTTCAACTTTGTTTTTGTGAACCTGATCCGATTTGGATCTGAGATCTCCTCATACTCAAAATATTCCTCCATGTCGTTGATCCAATCTATCAACTCCTCGGGATTGAGATTCCCAGAATAGGTGGAGACGTCAAACTTCGGCTTCTTCCCGATCTGGGATATGGCCCTATACAGCCTAGCTTCGCTGGATCCAACGCTTCTTCCTCATCAGATGGACCCTCGTCTTCCCAAACTTCATCTTCACTGTGGTCCTCTCTTCTTGGCTCAACTCCTCTTCTCAATTCCTCCTGCAGGGCTTGCACTTGCCTCTGTAAGGCTCTGAGATCGACCTCTACTCCCCTATTCCTCGCACCACCATGGTTCCTTCGTGGAGGCATCCTGCTCACTTCCTCACAAACCCCAACCACAAGTCCTGGCGCAAACTGCCTCACGGCCGACGATCTGTTCGCGCACTCAGAACCTTCTGGCTCTGATACCACTTGACGCAGGACTGGAATAACACGCAGAAAAATCACGAGAATTTCATTAACAGTTCTTAAAATCCAAATTACAGAAGTTATAAAATGGCCAACCCCCTTACAATGCATGAGCTGCTTCTTATATCGGGCCCGACCCCCTTCGGACATCATTACACAGACTACGGAGTTTGTTTGTAACCGCCCACATGAATGTTCTATCGTCGCCTGCATATTGCTGCCAGGTGCCTCGAATCATCATGGCATGGAATGGCGGAGTGCTCTGCAACCCTCTGTCCATCGACCCTCTGAATCATCATTCCCAGGAGTGCTCTGTAGACACCTATATTTTGCTGCCACGTGCCCTTCTGCACCGACCTCTGCAGCCGCCTGCCCGTGTGGAGTCGTGAACGACCTACCGCGATATCACGACATTTCCGCTTCCTTGCTCTCTCTCTCCTCTTCGGTCGTGATATCATGACGTTTTGGTGCTCGGCCTCTATTCTCTCCTTCGGGCCGCGAAACCGTGACATGTCACGAAATCGTGACATCCTGGCCCTCCGTACTCTCCTTCTGTCTTCGGGCCGTGAAAACGTGACATGTCACGAAATCATGACGTCTCTGCCTTCAGCACTCATTTTCTACCTTCAAGTCACGAAATCGCGACAACCTTTCCCCTTGGCGCCCATCCTCAAAATGTGTCGTGAAATCGTGACAACTTTTCTCCTTGGCGCCTATTCTCAAAATGTGTCACGAAATCATGACAACTTTTCTCCTTGGCGCCTATCCTCAAAATGTGTCACGATATCGCGACAACTTTTCTCCTTGGCGCCTATCCTCAAAATGTGTCGTGATATCGTGACAACTTTTCTCCTTGGCGCTTCTTCTCAAAATGTGTCACGATTTCGTGACAACTGCTCCCCTTGGCGCTTCTTTTCAAAATGTGTCACGATTTCATGACAGTTGCTCCCCTTGGCGCTTCTTTTCAAAATGTGTCACGATTTCGTGACAGCTGCTCGCCTTGGCGCTTCTTTTCAAAATGTGTCACGATTTCGTGACAGTTGCTCCCCTTGGTGCTTCTTTTCAAAATGTGTCACGATTTCGTGACAACTGCTCGCCTTGGTGCTTCTTTTCAAAATGTGTCATGATTTCGCGACAGCTACTCGCCTTGGCGCTTCTTTTCAAAATGTGTCACGATTTCGCGACAGCCTTTCCCCTTGGCGCCTATCCTCCAAAAGTGTCGCGATATCGCGACGACTTTTCCCCTTGGCGCCCATTCTCCAAAAGTGTCACGATATCGCGATGACTTTGCCCCTTGGCGCCTATTCTCCAAAAGTGTCGCGATATCGCGATGACTTTTCCCCTTGGCGCCTATTCTCCAAAAGTGTCACGATATCACGACACATTTTCTGTCGCGATATCGCGACAGCTTATTCCCTCGCCAACACTTAGAGAAAAAAATATTTTTGGGATGATGCAAGATTGCTCTGTCACCTCCGGATGCTCCTGCATCATAGGGAGCTTGACTGTTGTGCCTTTGAGCATTATTGTATAGTGGCCTAAGAAGACCCCCTAATGCTAATCTCATTTTCAAGTGTTTCATGAGATATCTTGCAAAAATTGGTATTTCTTATATCATTGGAAAAGAGGCAGAAAAAGTTAGATCAACCACCAATCAAGATAAGTGCTCTAATTATTTTATTGGTTGAAGATCTGATCATAATATTAATTTTTAAGCATCTGAAAGTGAAAAGCATATAGTGTGCATCTAGGGTTAATATTGTGCATTTATCTTGTGCCCTTGCTTTAAAGGTTTTTTGGATAATCATATTAGCAAGCATTCAATGGAAGAATCATATTAGGTTAGCTCTTGTATTCTTACATTCTATTTTTTGCATTGTCCTTTATCTTTCATAGCATAGATCTACAAAGGCCAAACTTAGGTGATTGTTTGAAACTAAATACATCAAACTATACCAAAATATTGAGGACTTGGAGTGAGTCCTTAAATCATTCCTGGTGAACCCTTCCCCCAAGCATCGAGTGTAGAGAACAACATACCCCACGGCTCATCCCATAAGGCTTTCTATCTTTCATGGATCCAGCCTTTTTGGGAATTGTATGCGGTAGGGCAATTTTCCCCCTCTACATATTTGGTGAACCTGACGTGACCACATCCTTTTCTTTCAAAAATGATAAGCAAGACCATTAATTTGTTTGCCAAATATTTAAAAATATAATTCCCTTGTGTGAGTGCATAGGTCTCTTTGGTCCTAGTTCTTCTTATTGTCTTTTTCCTTCTTCTCAATGGCTTTCGATCTTGGGGAAGGATGAAGACTCCTTAGGTTTGATGAGATTTTTCATGAGAATAATTAAATTGATAGGGAAAACCATAATCTAGAAGAATATGTTGATAATCATCTTGATCCTATTCGAGATCCCAATGGGAACCTCATATTTAAATCTTTTGACCATGTATGGACTTTCTATAAATATCATAAACATGCATTAGATCTAGCCTTAGAGGAAGAAGCATTACATGAAAAGGATGACCCACTTCAAGGAAATCCTTTGAGTGAACCTTCAAATCATGGTAATCGAACCTATCAACCTACTTATGCCACTATAGTGACCACCAGTATTGGATGGAATTCGTATGTTCCTCCAACTAGTAATGAAACCCAAAATTATTTTCAATTTCCTCCATATTCTAATGTCAACACTATTAACTCTGTTCCACCACAACTTAATATTCGATTATCACAAGGCACCAAATATAACAATAACCTTCTCATGTCCAACCTAAGTCAAGGGAATAGTGGAAACACACATAATCAAAAAATGCAGAATTTGGCAAATATAGTGAATCAGTTGGTTTTAAGGATGGATATGATTTAGCCTTCAGGGTTTACATACAGTTACAAGGAAATGTGTAGTCATCTATTGGATCCTATTATTGCTACTAGACCTTATCCTAAACATTTTCCTATGCCAATTTTACCAATCTATAAAGGGACAGAAGATCCAATAGAGTATCTAAGAGGATTCAGGATAGCTTGCCATGATCTTGTTTATGATGATATGCTTCTATTGAAAAAATTTCCAAAGAGTCTTGTTGGAGTTGCATTAGAATGGTATTATCGGTTGCCCAACTATTCTTTAAAGAGCTTTGAGAAGACTGCATAGATGTTTTTTCATCAATTTAGTGCTTACATTGAAAAGGAAGTGACAATAAGATACCTATATGATTTAAAGCAAAGTAAAGAATAAATTTTTTCAAAATTATTCGCTTTTTGGAGAAGTTTAGTTGGTTGATTAAGACAACCTATGTCTTAGAAAGATATTCTTGATATATTCATTATTAATTTACAAGAACAAATATCTTATGCACTAGAAACTACTACTATCACATCTCTTGATCAAGAAAATGAGTTAGCAAGAAAAGTGGAACAAGATCTCATTAGAAGAGGTCAACTTAGGACTAAAGAGGAAAAACCTACTAAGTATCAACATAAGAATAAGCATATAGGATGTGATAGTGATAGTAGACCTGTTAATAATGTCACCAACAACCTACAAAAGATTGTGCTTCAGAAACCTTCTTAAAGGAATTTTACCAGACTTACTATACCTATGAAAGCAGTTTTGAAGCAATTATTAGAAGCTAACGCAATTGAACTACCTCCTATAAGACATTCAGATACTACAACTCATTAGTACAAGGCATGTCAACATTGTGTATATCATAGAGTAGAAAGACATTGGACAAATTTTTGTAAAATATTGAAACATGTGGTTCAAGATTTAATTGATGTTGGTCGTATTAACACCAATAGTTTTTAGTCTTCAAGAAACCAACATAATTAGGATAGAACTAGATAAACCAACCAAGTGTCCTACAAGAGTGTGCCACATCAGTACGATAACAATATTATTAGAATGATAACATCTACTCTAGATAAGTTAGTACAAAGTCAATGAATTCAACAATCTCAACAAGAGATGAGTGTGTCAACAAATATTTATCTCTTAGAACTTCTACAAAATTCTCAAGTCCATGAAGAAGCTATGGTAAATGTTTTGAAGCAACAACCAGTACCTCCAGATATTTATCCTAGTGATATAGAAAAGGTTGTAAGTTCTCTTGGAACTCCTCGTCTCACATTTTCAGATGATGATATGTCTTTCTTACAAACACAAGAAGATTCATCTTTGTATATCACTGCTTGTATTGGGAATACTCTCATCAAAAGGGTCATGATTGATAATGGTTCTTCACTTAACATAAGTACACATCATTTATTTCAAAAGTTTGTATTGAAAGAGGAAGATTTAATTGTAACTAGTGACATCATTAAAACTTTCAGAAATGAGTCTCAAAAGGCTTGTGGTACTATATCACTCCCTCTTATAGTTGGACCTAAAATTTTGAATACAATATTTTATGTGGTGTCTTGTCCTGCATCTTTTAATATTCTTCTTGGATGACCTGGATTCATGCAATGAAGGTCGTACCTTCTACCTTTCATCAATGTGTAAAATTTGAATTTAAAAACCAAATCATTTCTATCTAGGAAATCCTCATCCATTTGAAATTTTCTCACCAAAGGATTTAGCCTAAATTCATTCCTCACAATATTCCTCTAAGAAATTCTCTACAAATTTTTCTTCACAAGATCAAGATGACTCTTCTTGTTTAGATCTTCTCTTTGAAGAATCTCATCAAGTTTTAGAGTAAAGTTTTGAGGATGAGGGTCCGCCCTCTCTTGTGGTATTAACCCCAGAGTCACATGTTATAGATGAGGCTTTGTCTCAGAATGACATTTGATTTGATGGGTTTATCCCTTGCATAGCGCATGTTAAGTCTTCTAGTTCTCAAGTAGACTTTAGTTTTATGTCTCCCGAGGACCTTGAGCAACTAGGGGTAATTCATGCCCCACCTCCTCTTGAGGATGATTTGTCTATCCTCATTGAGGAGACCATAGATGTGAACATAGGTTCTGAGGAAACCTCTAGAATCCTTAAGTTAGGCAAAGACCTAACCAGGGATGAGCAGGAGCAATTGACCAATTTATTAGTAAAATATCAAGATATTTTTTCTTGGTCATATGACGACATGCCAGGGCTTGATCCCTCCCTTGTCATGCATCATTTGGTAGTTAAGCCTAGTGCTAAGCCTATTAAGCAGAAGCTTTGGAAGATGCATCCAAAGGTCATCATTTCAGTCAAGTAGGAGCTCCAAAAACTCCTTGATATCAATTTTATAAAGCCATCGACTATTATGATTTGATTTCTAATATTGTTCCTATAGCTAAGAAAGAAGGAACAATCAGAGTATGTACCAACTTTTGGGACATTAACTTAGCATATCCCAAGGATGATTTTCCCTTGACCAACATGAACCAAATCATAGATTTCACTACCAAATTTGAAATGCTTTCACTCATGGATGGTTTCTCAGGTTACAATCATATTATGATTGCTCTTGAAGATCAGGTCAAGACAACATTCACTACTCCATGGGTTACCTTCTTCTAGAAAGTCATGCCTTTTGACTTGAAAATTATGGGAGCTACTTATTAGCGGGCCATGACTTATATTTTCCATGACATGATGCATGATATTCTCCAAGACTATGTGGACGACCTTTTTGCTCAGTCACTAGAACGACAAGATCATGTCCATCATTTAAGACGATTATTTGAAAGGCTTTGGCAATATAAAGTTTATCTTAAACCTACTAAGTGTTTGTTTGGATTTACATATGGCAAGTTTCTAGGCTTCATAGTGTCTATGCGAGGCATTAAAGTGGACCCTACTAATATAATAACTATCATTGATATACCTCATCCTCGCACCCTTATCGAATTGCATAGTCTGCAAAATAAATTGTAGTTTATTAGTCAGTTCATTGCCCAGTTAGCCGATAAGTGTCAACCTTTCCTTTGGCTCATTAAGAAGCATGTGGTTTTTTGATGGGATTCTGAGTGTCAAAAATCTTTCGATGAACTCAAAAGATATCTCACCTCCCCACCTATTTTAGTTCCCCCTGTGCTTGGTAGGTATTTGTTTCTTTACATAGTAGCCACAACTCACGCTTTGGGAGCCATGCTAGCTCAATATGATGATGAAAATAAAGAAAGAGTTATCTACTATATTAGTAGAAATTTGGTTAGCTATGAAACCGGATATACCCTCTTAGAGAAGCTATATCTTACCGTAGTGTTTGCTTCCCAGAAGTTAAGACACTACATGCTCAGCCATAAGATATTAGTGGTTTCAAAGTTTGATCCTTTGCGCTATTTTATGTCTAATCCCCACTTGTCGGGTTGAGCTGCTAAATGGGTGTTAGTCCTTAGTGAGTTTGACCTGACTTTCGTAGGTCAGAAGACTATCAAGGGTTAGGTGATTACTGATCAGTTAGCCTCTGCTCCCTTAGAAGCTGCCCATCCTATAGTTGTTGAGTTTCCTGATGAGTGCTTCAATGTAATTGAAGAGTCGAGTCTTGGACTTTGTATTTTGATGGAGCCTGATGTATAAGAGCGCTAGAGCTAGAGTCATTCTAGTTACACCATAAAAGAATCTCATCCCCTTGTCCTTCAAGCTTCATTTTTCTTGCACGAATAACACTGTAGAATATGAAGCTTTGATCCTTGGCCTTAGAGTAGCCTTAGCTTTGTAGGTTAGGGTCCTTTCGGTCTTTGGTGACTCTCAACTTGTTAATTAGATCATTTATGTTTATCATACTCAGGATATTAAAATTAAACCATATAAGGAGATTGTTACCAAGTTGTCTTTTTTGAGCAGGTAACCATAGAGTCTATCCTTAGATCCTCAAATAACCATGTGGATGCCATAGCTACTGCTGCATCTTTATTCCATTTAGAGTTGTAAGATGATCAATCTTTGATTATCATTTGGTAACTTCGAGAACTTGCATCTTTGAGTTCTTATTTGGATCCCCTAGAGTGTTTTACCATCAGAGATTTTCCATATGAACCATGGTATAACGACGTCTTTAATTTCATTAAATATGGGTCAATTCTTCATGGTTTAGATTGCAATCAGCTTAAGCTATTACGCAACAGGGTATGCCAATTTATTATAATTGGCAATACTTTGTATCAATGTTCTTTTGAAGGCATCCTCTTGCGATGTCTTAACTCCAATGAAACCCAACTTGCTCTTAGTGATGCTCATGAAGGATCATGTAGAGGCCATTTTAGCGGTAATGTTATTGCAAAAAAGCTCCTTCGAATGGGATATTATTGGCCTTCCATGGAGAAATATGCATATGATTATATTCAGCACTATGACAAGTGTCAACACCATGATCATCTTATTCATGCTCCTCCTTAAGACCTTCAGGTTATTTCTTCCCCTTGGCCATTCTCCATGTGGGGATTTGATATTATCGAGAAATCTAACCCAGTGTCGTCTAATGATAACAAGTTTATCATTGCTATGATAGAGTACTTCACTAAATGGGTTGAAGCCATGTCCCTGACTATGGTGAATGGAACTTAAGTTTCCAAGTTCATCTTCAACCAGATTCTTTATAGGTTTGGGATTCCTTTGGTAATTATTTCTAACGACACTTCTTTCAAGAATAAGGATATCTGTAATATTTGTGCTAAGTACAATATTCAACATAGATGGTCAAATATTTATTACCCTCAGGGTAATGGACAAGCTAAAGCATCCAATAAATTATTGATTAGGATCTTGAAAAAGTTGGTTAGTAAGACCGGTTGTGACTAGCATACCCAACTTTATCCTACCTTGTGGGCCTATCATACTAGCGTGTGTACTCCCACGGGGGCCTCACCATATGTCTTGGTATATCTATCTAAGGTAGTGTTTAATTTTGAGCTGGAGGTTCCTTCTTTGCACATCTTGTTGCAATATGCTGAGGTCAACGATGAGTATCGTGCAGATTGCTTGCACCAATTGGAGATGCTAGATGCGAAGTGCATTCATGCCTTAGAGCATTTGTGATCCTATTAGGGTAGGCTCCAACGATATTACTCTAAGAAAGTTTGCAACCGTTCTTTTGAGGGTGGGGACCTTATCCTCAAGGAAAACCAGAAGAACGCTAATGTGTTAGCACACATCATATATCTTGTTATAGGGCAATATTATTCATGGGCAGGCTATTAAATTAATTTCATTAAGCATGCGATCCTCCTATTAAGTTAAAGAGGTTCCAGCAAAGAAGTTGGTTGGTTACCCAACCAACTATTTACCTATTGTATATATGTCATTTCAATCAATGTGAAGTTACTTGTTTGTGTTATTTCTCCACATATTTCCACATGGTATCAGAGTTAGGCGAGCAAGACCAGAGCTAGGAGGTGAGAACAATGTGGGAGAGACCAGAGCTAGATGGTGAGACCGAGGCGATGGGTACGGATCGAGCAGACCCAAAATTGAGGAGGTGGAGCATGGATATCGAGGAAGACCTGAAACCAAGCTCACAGATCGAGACCAAATTTAGGCATGCAATACGAGACCTTACAGAGGCTGACAAGGACATGAGTGACACGTGGTAGGACACATGTGACTTAGAGATTGACAAGGACACGAGTGACATTTGACAGTACATGGGTGACTCATACGCTGACAAGGATGTGGCAACACGTGGTACATTGGGGTTGGATTAGTGGCTACACATGGTACACTAGGGTTGGATCGATGGTAAAATGAGGGAAAGGCTTGGTTACCCGAAGGAAATAAAAATAAATAATGTCACGAAAGATATAAAAACCATCCTACTTTTATCTCGTGCATGTGGGATAAAGGAGGTTTTTTTATTTTTTTTTCTTTTTATGCAAGCAGTAACGTGTACATTGGCGACAATGTTCTCCTTCCTTTCCATGAAGAGCCCTAGCCCAGACGGTACCCTTGCTTGATCTTAAGATTGTTGCAGTAGAGTTGTAGGGTTTCAATCTCATGAAGATGAGATTCATTTTTTTTGTTGTGTTCACTGATCTCGCAACACTACATGTATGGTATTGCAGGGTTTGAGGTGCAGAAAAGAGGCACATCGTTCCTTCTTTCCCATCATGGGCTGTGTAGCCAAGGTGGTTCAACTTTTTTCCTCGATGAGGGAGGTCAGGGGTTCCAACCCCATCGATCATAGACAAAGAAACATTTTTTTTTTGTTTTAAGCGCTATTGCAGTGCTATTAAAAGGCACATTGTGCCTTCCCATATCATGACGACTGTGTAGCCAAAGTGGTTTGGTCGCTTCCATCGGTGGATGAGGTTAGGGGTCCCAACCCCATCGACCATAGCAAAAGCATTTTTTTATTGTTCTATTGAAAAAATTGTCAACAATAACAAGCCAAAAATAAAAGTTGATACAAAATTGCTTTCAAAGTTGCTACAAAAATTTCTTTCAAGTTTTTGAACAAAATTGACACAAAATAAACACAAATTGTTTTGCCAAAAGTTGCATAAAACAGTTTTTTTTGTTTCTTATGAGTTTTTTTTCACCAAGCAGATGATATGGCTCTTTGGAGGGATAAGTTGCTTTGTGCCTATTTGAAACGGGGAGAATTTTTTTTCCCTATTGTTTATTTTACCAAAACAAGGGGGGATCAAAGTACATATCTTGAAAAATTCTAAAACAAAGGGGGAAAATAAGGAGTTTTCACAATGGCCACTATTCACAAATATCTCTTAGATTCACGATTGCTAAAAGGTCCTAACTTTGTTCCATGGAAAACAAATATGAGAGCCATTCTTTAGGTGGAATATTTATGGGATGTAGTGACTGGAACTACAAAACACCCTTAAATAGTAGGAACTGATCAAGAAGCTTGGGATAAGAAAGATAAAAAAGATTTCATGTTTCTCCAGCTTGCTACTATAGATGAGGTCCAACCTCATATCTGTGATGCCAAAACCAGTCAGGCGACTTGGGATGCTTTGATTATTGTGTATGAAGGGAAGAATCAATCCACTATTCTACACCTTCAAACTCAACTACATACCCTCAATATGAATTCTGGGGAGATAGTTGATCTCTTACTTTGCAGAGTGGTGGAACTGAAAGCCAAACTAAACGCTATGGTAAAACCAGTGGATGATGATATCTTAAACTCTGTCATCTTGCAAGCATTGCCATATTCCTATAATATGTTGATCACTTTCCTCAACATTTCTAGTTGACAAATATCTTCTATAGAGTTGGTAAATTTACTTCAGACTAAGGAGGCTAATCAGGTTCAAAAATATGAGGTTCCATATAATGCCCTTTCCACCCAACAAAGGGGTCATAAACAAGGACAGTCTCAAAAAGGGGGTCCTTCTTCCAAGGGAAAAGGGAAACAAAATCAGTAGAAGGATAAATATTGCAAGATTTGTGATATGAATAACCATGAAACAAATAGGTGTTGGTTCAAAAACAAGCAACAAAATGATCAATCTCATAGGAATAAAGGGAAAGAGAAACAACAATACAAAAAGAAACATAAGCAACCTAAGGGACATGTTGCTTATGCTAACTCCAAATCAGAATCAGATTCCTCTGGGTGTGATTCAAATTCTGACTCTGAAAGGACACATAAGGTGCTCATGACCCATACTTCATCTTCCCAGATAGATGCTGTATAGTATATCAATTCGGGATCTAGTAAGCACATGACTAGAGAAAAATCATGGTTTGACACATTTGAGGAGAAAGATGGAAATCCAGTCACCATTACTGACAATCAAGTCTACCAAGTAAAGGGTGAAGGGAATGTTTCTGTCACTCTTACAGATGGTAGATGTCAAATAGAGAAGATCCTCTTTGTCCCTGGATTAGCCAATAATCTGTTGTCTATTCCTTAGATGTTGGATAGAAAAATGGATGTTGTCTATTCCATTTTGAGAAATACAAGAAGTGATGTTTTATAACCCAAAAAGGTAAACATGTTACGACCGATTCCTACAAGCATGGCTTGTTCATCCTAGATGTTGTTTCAACACCTCATGTTGCTCTAGCTACAACTACAAAGGAGGCCACTTCTATTTGGCATAGAAGATATGGACATCTCAGTTCAGGATATTTTCTTGAATTGAGCAAATATGATATGGTGAGAGGACTTCCTCATCTCTCTTCCATCTTACCAGTCTGCTTGTATTGCTTAGTAGGTAAGCAACATCGGGTACCTTTTGAAGCTAGCTCTTATAGAGCTAAAAAATCTTTGGAGTTGGTACACACTGATCTATGCAGTCCTATGCCAACCAAATATGGTGGAAAGAAGTACTTTCAATTGTTTGTTGATGACTACTCTCGAAAGATGTGGGTTTTCTTCCTCTAATTGAAATCAGAGGCATTTTCATACTTTCAAAAATTCAAGAAACTTGTTGAAAAAGAGTTTGGATGTTTCATCAAATCCCTCCACTCAAATAAATGGGGGAATATACTTCCAAAGAGTTTTCATCATTCCTAAAAGAACATGGGATAAAGCAAAAATTGACAACGTATACACCATAACAAAATGGTGTTGCTGAGAGGAGAAATTGCTCCATTGTGGAATGGTCCGATGTATGATAAAAGAAGCACATCTTGAAGATCAATATTGGGCATAAGCAGTTAATACAACATCATACCTCCTGAATAGAGCACCCACAAGGGCTCTACAAGGAAAAAATTCACAAGAAGCATGGAGTGGTAAGAACTAAGAAACCCTCCATTTCTCATATAAGAGTGTTTGGATGTAAAGCCTTCATGCATATTCTAAAACAGAGAAGGAAGAAGTTAGATGAGGAAACCTTACAATGTATCTTTATTGGTTATGATGAGCATTCAAAGGGATATCACTTGATAGATCCTATAACCAAGAAAACACATATAAGTAGAGATGTAGCATTTGATGAAGCTTTCACATCTAATAATACCTCTACAGTAGTATATCATGAGGATGATGAGCCTAAGGAAGAGGTTTTGCCCCTCAAAAAAAGATTCCAAAATGGTACACCAACACTTTAAGAGATTCCAAATTGACCTCACTTATGAATATAACTCTATATCGACCGTGTAATCATAGTATCACTTATCAGAAGAAGGCAACAGATTCATATTTAGAAGTTGATGAACTTTGTCACTAGTTTGATGAATTGTCTATGGATGCAACATAAGATAGAGAAATAGATATAGAGAATGAAAGGGTTTATCTGAGAATATTGTATGAAAATGAACCCACAACTTCTCAAGAAGCTCTTAGTAAACCTCAATGGAAGGCTGCTATGGAAGCAGAGCATACATCTCTCATGAAAAATCACACATGGAAGCTAGTAAATCTACCTTTAGGAAAGAAACCCATTGGTTGTAAGTGGGTATTCAAAGTAAAGTATAAGGCAGATGGTACAATTGATAAGCTTCAAGCCTGTTTGGTTGCAAAAGACTATGCTAAAAAAGAAGACAGATTATGAAGAGACTTTTGCCCCTACTGCAAAAATGACTACCATTCGAGTTTTGTGTGCCATGGAAGCTCAGTTTGGGTGGAAGTTGCATCAGATGGATGTAAAAAGTCCCCTTATTAATGGTGATCTATAAGAAGTATACATGATCCAACCTGAAGGATTTGTTGTTAAAGGGTAAAAACATAAAGTTTGTAAGTTGATCAAATCCTTGTATGGGCTAAAACAAGCTCTTCGAGCTTGGTACATCAAAATTGATAGTCACTTATTGCAACATGAATTCCAACGAAGTCTGTCAGATGCGAATATCTATATAAAGAACAATGGTTATGACATAGTGATTCTCATGCTATATGTAGATGATTTGATCATAATAGGTATTTCAGATAGTATGATTGATACAATAAAAAAATATCTAAATATATCTTTTGAAATGACAGATCTGGGACTTCTGCACTACTATATTGGTTTAGAGGTAACTCAAAAGAAACATCATATTAGAGTTACATAGAAGAAATATGCCAAGAATTTTATTGATAAATATCGTATGACTAACTATAAGTAAAAAGCTACTCCAATGGGAGCAAGACTTACGTTATCTAGATATGATCAATATCTGCAGGTAGATAGCACTCTCTATCATCAATTGATCGGGAGTCTTATATACCTAACCAATACCAGGCCTGATCTCAGTTTTGCTATGGGGTATCTTTCACGGTTCATGCAGGAACCCAAGATTAGTCATTGGAAAGCAACAAAAAGAGTCCTACATTATTATTTGTGGTACAACATATTTTTGTTTGGAATACAAAAAGAATAACAAGTTTTATCTACAAGGATACACAGACTCCGACTATGCTAGATTCGTTGATAATAAAAAATTAACTTCTGGATATATCTTTCATATTGGATCTGGTCCTATCTCTTGGCATAGAAAAAAGTAGCAGGTAGTTGCTATTTCGTCTACAAAGGTAGAATATCACGTAACTAGTGGAGAACTCTACGAGATAATATGGCTACATTGCATGATCACAAATATGGGTCTTCCAAGAAATCTTCCACTACATTAATTTTACAACAATCAAGGTGTTTTAAACCTTGTCAAGAATCCCATTTTTCATTATCACACCAAACACATTGACACTCGTTATCACTTTATTCGCGATGAAGATCCAAAGCATATATATAGCTCCAATACATCCCTACTAAGAGAAAGTTGCAGATATTTTCACCAAAGCACTTGGATGAGTCAAGTTCAAAGTATTTCACAAAGCTCTCTGCATTTGCCATTAATGTAATAAGAGGGGATGCTAGCACACATCATATAGCTTGTTATAGGGAAATATTATTCATGGGCGGGCTATTACATTAATATCATTAAGCATGCACTCCTCTTATTCAGTTAAGGAGGTTCCAACAAAGAAGTTAGTTGGTTACCCAACCAACTATTTGGTTATTGTATATATATATGTCATTTCAATCAATGTGAAGTTACTTGTTTGCGTTATTTCTCCACAGGTTTCCACATAATGCTCATGTTGATATTCGAGATAATTTTTAGCCCAACTGGCTGGAGCCCTTTTTCATAACAACTAATTTTGGCTCAGGTCCTTATAGGTTGGCTTCTATGGATGGTAAAGAGCTTAAATAACCAATGAATATAATGAATTTAAAAAGATATTATGCTTGATTCACTTGCATTTAGCTAGGTCATACTACATGTTTTCTTGACATATTCTACACGCTTTTTTGTCATATTATGCATGATTGCTTGACATTTTGTTCTTGCATATTTCTTGTCATATTTGCATTGCAACTTGCTCATAACTTCTTGTTCATATAGTTTCTAGGGATTCATGATAATGGCAGGTGATGATACCTAGTTAGGTCATATCTCACATGCATTGCACTCTTCACTAGGGTTCTGATGCCTAGCAAAGCCCGAACACAGGGCCCATGCATTTTTCATCCCTTCTTCTCTTCTTGTCTTTCTTTGCTCTTTTCTTCTCCTATTTTCTTCTTGTATCCCTTGAATTTAGAAGTTTATTACAATGATCATCACCTCTTTGTAAAGTCAAGGACTACAATCCTCTTATTGGTATATCCTTGTCCTTTGCATGATTCTTATTTCTCCTCTATTTTCTTTATTCATACAAGGATATACATTCTTCTCTTCTTTGTTTGATCACTTCCTCCCTCTTGACTTTTCACTTGCTGAAACTTCAAGTAGGGGGCACACACGCATAATTATTTGCTCCTCATTTTATTTCTCTTATTTATTCTAGCACATGCACACACTCATGTTGTGTTATGCTCATATTTATTGGTTCATACATACATCCGCATACACCCTATTGGGTAGTACTAGCATATACATCATTCACATAAGCATACATTATATATGACCCCTATTGGGTTGCATATCTCTTTGAATCATTGGGATCAACAACCCATTATAGGATCAACTCCTTGGCCATTTTAGTAGGCTTTAGAATACATCCTAATGGGTAATCACCCCAAAATAGTCACTAGTGAGCAATCATCCATAGCGGGTTATGCTCCAACTACTTGTTAATTTCACACAATCACCCATAACGGGTTCTTCACTCCATACATGGGACCATATTTTGAGCATAACACCCTCTAGTTAGGGTTCTAATTTAGCCTTATTCTCACTTTCAAATGGTTTAAATTTGGAGCTTATTATTTTTCTTCTTCTCATTATTCTTTTCTTCCCTTCTTCCTTCTTTCCCTCTCTTTTATGCATTTCATGCTTGTTACATTAGATTAATGTTGTACCCAGTAATATTTGCTTTGCTGCTTGTTTATTTTGTTCTCCATGTTTCTATGCTCTATTTTTTCTTTCTTTACCTTTTAGAGTTTCTTAAGGAAGCTCCTTTCCTTGAGAAGCTCGAGGGGGCACCCTAGCCATAGAGCCATTAATGGTAGTAATGCCTCACCTAGAGTGCAAGAGTCTAGAGTATCCCTCTGTGGTACCCTTCTTGTGCCACAAATCTATCCAAACCTAGCCACCCCTTCTTTGTGATTGTTGTCTTCTCACCTTTTAGGAGTCTACATCTTTCTTTGACACATTTACTTGGCCTTAAATGCATCAAAGAGGGGGAATAATTTAGACACAAAAATTTGACCCTCTTCTAGTGGGTAATCTTCCTTAGAGTCCCTAAGAGGTCCCTAACCCTTGCCTTAGACAAGGGTAAACCTATTTTCCCCCTAACTTTCTTTAGCATTTTAAAGAAATCATACCCGTTTACGATGGGGCATGACTTCTCATAAGAGATATCGCACTCCGTCAGTACGGGGTGCAATTTTGCTATTTTAGGGTTTTAATTATTAAAACCTGGGTTTAAACCCTTCTAGCATGTTTTGTGTCGACTTGTGTTTGTTTTCCTACCACTTCACCTCGAATTTCATCTATAAAAGGAGGGGTTAATCTCACTCTTTCATAGCAACAATGAACAATTTTTGGGATACACAATTAAACTTAAAATTCTTATGATTGACTTGTGCTTGCATTTTTACTTTTGCTCCGCTTCTTGTTTCTTCTACAAGCTAACCCTGAAGTGTGAATTTTGGATTTGATATTCTGCTGCATTTTTTTGGATTACTATGTGGTTGGTGGATTTGTGTTGTGGTCTGAAAGGAAAGAGAGTACCTGTTTAGATACCTCAATATCTTCTATCTAATTCTACGCCATCAATCAGGTTTTGCATACTTTGTTTCTTGCATTTTTTTATGTTATGCATTTATATTTTGTTTTTTGTGTTTCTGAAGTGAAATCACATCCTATCCTAGCGAGGTGTGATTTTGTTAACCCTAATTTAGGATTTTTGATCACAAAAGTGAGATAGCGTCCCATTATGAAAGAGCGAGACTTTTCCTGTAGCGTTATCGAGCTAACTATCAACGGGGCATGATATTGCCTAGGATTGAATTGGGGGTATTTGTCAAATTTTGATTGCATGAGTATTTTATAAATTTCATCTAGGACATGATAGCATAATATTTTTTCTATTTCTCTACTGTTGCATTGCTATTTTATGATTAATTTTCCAAAGGTCAATTTTTGCTTTTGTTTTCAAAGGTCATCTAAAAGAGCCTAGGGGGCTTGACTGTTGTGCCTTCAAATATTGTTGTACAGTGGCCTAAGTAGCCCCCCTAATGCTAATCTTATTTTCAAGTATTTCATAAGTTATCTTGTAGAAATAGGTATTTTTGATATCATTTGATAAGAGGCAGAAAAAGCTAGATCAACCACTGATCAAGATAAGTACTCTTATTATTTTATTGGTTGAATATCTGATCTAAATATTAATTCTTAGGCATATGAAAGTGAAAAGCATATAGTGTGCATCTAGGGTTAATATTGTGCATTTATCTTGTGCCCTTGCTTTAAATATTTTTTTGGATAAAACCCTAGGTTAAAAAGCATTCAAAGAAAGAATCATATTAGGTTAGCTCTTGTATTATTGCATTTTATTTTCTACATTGTTCTTTATATTTCATAGCATAGATCTAGAAAGGCCAAACTTAGGTGATTGCTTGAAATTGAATACATCAAACTATCCCAAATATATTAAGGACTTGAAGTGAGTCCTTAAACCATTCTTGGTGAACCCTTTCCCCAAGCATCGAGTGTATAGAACAACATACCCCCGTGGTTTACCCCATAAGGCTTTCTATATTTTAGATTCTAGCATTTTTGGGGATTGTACATGGTAGGGTAGTTTTCCCCCTCTACATCTTTGGTGAACCCAACGTGAAAACCTCCTTTTATTTCAAAAATGATAAGCAAGATCATTAATTTGTCTGCCAAATATTTAAAAAGATAATTTCCTTGTGTGAGTGCATAGGTATCTTTGGTCTTAGTTCTTATTCTTGTATTTTTCATTCTTTTCAATGGCTTTCGACCTTGGGGAAGGATGAAGACTCAGGTTTGATGAGATTTTTCAAGAGAATGATCAAATTGATAGAGAAAATCATAACCTAGAAGAAGAGGTTGATAATCATCTTGATCCTATTTGAGATCCCAATGGGAACCTAATATTTAAATATTTTGACCATGTATGTAATTTCTATAAATATCATAAACATGCATTAGATCTAGCCTTAGAGGAAGAAGAATTACCTGAAAAGGATGACCCACTTCAAGGAAATCCTTTGAGTGAATCTTTGAATCATGGTAATCGAACCTATCAAACTAATTATGCCACTACTGTAACCACAAACATTGGATGAAATCCGCCTGTTTCTCCAACTAGTAATATCACCCAAAATTATTTTAAATTTCCTCCTTCATATTCTAATGTCAACACTATTGCCTCTATTCCACCACCAGTTAATTTTTCATTCTCACAAGACACCACATATAACAATAACCTTCTCATGTCCAACCTAAGTCAAGGGAATATTGGAAACACATATAATCCAAAAATACAAAATTTGGCAAATATAGCGAGTCAGTTGGTTTCAAGGATGGATATGATTCAACGTTCAAGGTTTACATATAGTTACAAGGAAATGTATCATCAACCATTGGATCCTATTGTTGCTACTAGACCTTATCGTAAGCATTTTCCTATGCCAGTTTTAGCAATCTATAAAGGGATAAAATATCCAATAGAGCATCTAAGAGGGTTCGAGATAGCTTGCCATGATATTCTTTATAATGATATGCTTCTATTTAAAACATTTCCAAAGAGTCTTACTGGAGTTACATTAGAATGGTATTATCGGTTGCCCGATTATTCTTTAAAGAGCTTTGAGAATACTGCAAAGATGTTTGTTCATAAATTTAGTGCTTACATTGAAAAGGAAGTGACAACGAGAGACCTATATGATTTAAAGAAAATTAAATAAGAATATTTTTCAAAATTCTTTGCTCGTTGGAAAAGTTTAGTTGGTCGATTAAGATAGCCCGTGTCTCAAAAATAAATTCTTGATATATTCATTAGTAATTTACAAGAACATATATCTTATGCACTAGAAACTACTATTATCACATCTCTTGATCAAGCAATTGAGCTAGCAAGAAAAGTGGAACAAACTCTCATTGGAAGAGGTCATCTTAAGACAAAATAGGAAAATCCTACTAAGTCTTAACATAAGAATAAACATACATGAGGTGATAGTGATAGTAGACCTGTTAATAATGTCACCAACAACTTTCAAAATTTTGTACTTCATAAACCTCCTCAAAGATTTTACCAGACTTAATATACCTATGGAAGCAGTTTTGAAGCAATTATTAGAATCTAAGGCAATTGAACTACCTCCTATAAGATAGCTAGATACTACAACTCATTGGTACAAGGCAGATCAACCTTGTGTATATCATAGAGTAGGACATTGGAAAAATTCTTGTAAAATATTGAAACATGTGGTTCAAGATTTAATTGATGCTGGTCGTATTGACACTAGTAGTTTTTAGTCTTTAAGCAACCAACAGGATCAAGATAGAACTAGACAAACCAACCAAGTATCCTATAATATTGTACCACATCAGTAGGATAACAATATGGTTGGAATGATAACAACTACTATAGAGAAGTTAGTACAAAGTCAACAAATTCAATGATCTCAATAGGATATGAGTGCATCAACAAATATTTCTCTTAGAACTTCTACATAATTCTCAAGCCCATTAAGAAGCTATGGTAAATGTTTTGAAGCAACAACCAATACCTCTAAATATTTCTTCTATTGATATAAAAAAGGTTGTAAGTTCTCTTAGAATGCCTCGTCTCACATTTTCAGATGATGATATGTCTTTCTTACAAACACAAGAAGATTCATCTTTGTATGTCACTTCTTGTATTGGGAATACTCTCATCAAAATGGTCATGATTGATAATGGCTCTTCACTTAACATAAGTACACATCATTTATTTCAAAAGTTTGTATTGAAATAGGAAGATTTAATTGTAACTAGTGATATCATTAAAACTCTCAGCAACGAGTCTCAAAAGGCTTGTGGTACTATATCACTCCCTATTAAAGTTGGACCTAAAATTTTGAATACAATATTTTCATGGTGTCTTGTCCTGCATATTTTAATATTATTCTTGGATGAACCTAGATTCATGCAATGAAGGTCATACCTTCTACCTTTCATCAATGTGTGAAATTTGAATTTGAAAACCAAATCACTTCTATCATAGGCGATCCTCATCCATTCAAATTTTGCTCATTGGAGGATTTAGCTCAAATTCATTCCTCACAATATTCTTCTAAGAAATTCTCTACAAATGTTTCTTCACAAGATCAACATGACTCTTATTTTTTAGATATTCTCTTTGAATAATCTCATCAAGGTTTAGATGCCAATGGTTTAAAAATATTTTATATGAATAAGAGATAATACAAATTGGAAAAGTAAGCAAACCCTTTGAAGGAGGTAACCCAGGGGTGAGTAAGGATATAAAGATGAAATCCAACAATGGTATGTTCATTCCTTGGATTAATTTGCTTTCTATGTTCATTCTTGAGTTTAATATGAATTTGAACCTAATAATAAAATGAACCATTAGACAATGAGAGTGCTAGAGAACCTAATATATTCATAAAGGAAGATCCTCACCTAGTAAAGTATGATATATAAGATTGAAATAATAAGAAAACAATTGTGAAGTGGTCCATTTGATAAGCAAGTATTATCCCTTTAGTTTGGAAGCATAGGAGAGAACTAAAAAAATAGATAATTTTAGGAGTATCCCTAGAAGGAAATCCATCCAATGCACCTTCCATCATAGAAATAGAGATAAAAATATTTGTAGTGCCAAAAATATTAGCCATGGTGAATATTGTAGAGCAGGAGATTATGAATAAAGGAATGAAATGCAAGAGGAAGTTACACATGGGCCATTTTTTTAAAAATATACATGGTGGAATCGGTAGTCGCCATGAATCCTGGCAGGTTGTTGTAGATATAGAAAATTGATCCACTTTTAGTGGGAAATATTCATTAGAGTCCCTAAGAGGTCCCTAACCCTTGCCTTAGACAAGATTAAACTTATTTTCCCCCTCCCCTACCTTTACTTAGCCTTTTAGCAAAATTGCACCCGGTTACGATGGGACATGACTTCACAAAAGCGATATCGTACCCCATCAACACGAGAAATAATTTCACTATTTTAGGGTTTTAATTATTAAAACCTAGGTTTAAACCCTTCCAGCATGTTTTGCGTCGACCTGTGTTTGTTTTCCTACCCCTTTCATCTCAAATCATATATAAAAGGAGGGGCTAATCTCACTCTTTCATAGCAACAATGAACGATTTTTGGGATACATGATTAAGCTCAAAATTCTTATGATTGACTTGTACTCGTATTTTTACTTTCACTCTGCTTTTTGTTTCTTCTACAAGCTAACCCCAAAGTACGAATTTCAAATTTGATCTTCTGCTGCATTGATTTGGATTATTGTGTGGTTGGTGGATTTGTGTTGTGGTTCGAAAGGAAAGAGAGTGTCCGTTTGGATACCTCGATCTCTTTTGCCTACTTTTGCGTCATCCATAAGGTTTTGCATACTTTATTTCTTTTGTTTATTTACATTCTACATTTATCTTTTGCGTGTCTCTGAACTAAAATCGCACCCTATCTCGATGAGGTACGATTTTGCTAACCCTAATTTAGGGTTTTCACTCATAGAAGTGAGATCACACCCCGTTCTGATGGAATGCAACTTTGTCTGTAGCATTATCGCACTTGCTATTTACGAGGTATAATTTTACCCAAGATTAAACTGGGGGTATCTTTTAGATTCTGATTGTATGAGTATTTTCTAAATTGTATCTAGGGCATGATAGCATAATCTATTTTTTGTTTCTTTGTTGTTGCATTGTTGTTTTATGATTAATTCTCCAAAGGTCAATTTGCACTTTTGTTTTCAAAGGTCATCTAAAAGGACCTAGGGGGCTTGATTGCTATGCCTCCGAGCATTGTTGTATAGTGGCCTAAGCAGGTCCCCTAATGCTAATATTATTTTAAAGTGTTTCATAAGTTATATTGTAGAAACAGGTTATTGGACAAGAGGTAGAAAAAGCTAGATCAACCATCGGTCAAGATAAGTGCTCTAATTATTTTATTGGTTGAAGATATGATATGAATATTAATTCTTAGGCATATGAAAGTGAAAAGCATATAATGTGCATCTAGGGTTAATATTGTGCATTTATCTTATGCCCTTGCTTTAAATATTTTTTGGATAAAACCCTAGGTTAGAAAGCATTCAAAGGAAGAATCATATTAGGTTAGCTCTTGTATTCTTGCATTCTATTTTTTGCATTGTCCTTTATCTTTCATAACATAGATCTAGAAATGCCAAACTTAGGTGATTGCTTGAAACTAAATATATCAAACTATCTTGAAA
This sequence comes from Wollemia nobilis, assembly GCA_028583015.1. Lineage (NCBI taxonomy): Eukaryota > Viridiplantae > Streptophyta > Pinopsida > Araucariales > Araucariaceae > Wollemia > Wollemia nobilis. The sequence goes on along the minus strand of JAQPPZ010016436.1, from coordinate 10,423,806 downwards.
TTTTGAGGAATTAGATAAAGTCCTTATACCATTCCTGGTGGACCCTTCCACCTAGCATCAAGTGTAGAGAACAACATACCCCCATGGTTCACCTCATAATGCTTTATATATTTTATTGATCCAGCATTTTTGGGAATTGTATGCGATAGGGCAGTTTTTCCCCTCTACAATTGTTCAAATTTTATGGTTGCGACAATATTTTTCTTGTCTGCCCCAAAAGCTACCACACAGATCTTCACATAGTCCGCACCTATAACCACTATGCCACAATAATTTTAAACCTTTTATGTCATTGAAAGCACCAGGAAAGTGACAAGCGTTCAGTTCGATGAATCCCAAGATTTGAACCTTGGACCTCCATCCCCCTTACGGGGTTTGGTCGAGCCAATTGGTCTAAACCTTGGACCTACATGGGATATTTTTAGAAAAATCACCATTGAAGGAGTTGGAACACAAGAACCAAACTAGATTTTTGAAGTTTAACCACCATAACTTATTAAAGGATAAGTGTCACCCTACTAGAGGAAGAAGATCTCAAGTTAACGACAACCAAGTCCCAAGTCAATGTTAGGTACCTAAGTATATGAATGTGGGGATATATTATACTTTTGTATTATGGTAAGATCACACATAAAATTATAATAATATATAATATAGTGCCATATTATAATGTTATGCACTTTGTAACTCATAGAAGGTGAATCACCACATTGGTGACCTTCTAACTCATGGAAGGTGAACCCCACATTATTATATAAAGAGAGATGTATTCCAAATTGTAAATTAATTCATATGAAGTATTCTTTATAAGAGTATTGGCTTATGAAGTGGATATCTTTTGGAGTGATTCATTTATTAAGGATTATTCTTGGTGTTGCCCTACCTTAAAGGTATTATCTATCTCTATTTTATTGTGTGGATTATTATTGTGAAGTTTATTATGGATGTATGTTTGATACTTTTGCATATTTGTGAATTATTTACTACTAATAAGAAGAGAGGTTTATAAAAATTTCTATTAGAGCAATTATTTAGATAAAAAAGGGTTTCTTTTGTAGATCTAGGACACATTTTTTAGAAAAAATATCTTATCTTGTGGGTCCATGTATTTTTTCAACAATTATTTTTAAAATATTTTTGCACCATTGTGTATATCTTTTCAATTACTACAAAAATGACTACTCATTTGTTAAATTTTGATAAGTATTAATAAAGTTATGGATGTTTGACGTTGGGATATTTATGCTATGTTTTGGCTTTAAAAGAGAAAAATTCAAATAATTTTTTTTAGCAACCATTTTTAGAATATTTTTGCATCATAGTATAGATCTTCTTGAATAATACAAAAAAAATTGGTAGCTTGTTAAATTATAATAACTATTGAGACAGTTATAGCTATTTTAAGTTTGGCTTTTGTTGTTGTTTTTGGGTTGCTATGAAAATTTATGCAAAGGAAAAAAATTATAACTCCCAATTTGGGTAAGAAAATGAATTGTTTGTTTTGTTTTGAAGAAAATTTGTAGAATTAAGTTTTTAGAGAATGAAATAGATGATGATTACGAATAATCATATGATCCCTCTTTCTCCTAACTAGGATTAGATTTTTATTTCATTCATTAGCTTAGGCTAGAAATGATACTTTTTAAATTTTTTTGTAAACATGAGAATAGTATTCTTATGTGCACTTCTAGATACCTAGACGACAAATAGGTGGTATCTAGACACTTAGGAATATTTAGCATGTTCTAAGATAAACTAGGTTTTGCTAAGTTAAGTAGATATTCTAAGTTTAGTTTTGAAGCATCTTTGGCAGTTGTCCTAAGTGCAATTTTAGACTTCGTTGGAAATATGGAAGAGATTTGTTGATTGTATTTTAGGTATATTTTTGCCTATATAATGCTTCATAGGAAATTAAATAATAGTTGGAATTTTCACCATTATCATTGGTATTAGAGCTCAAGTTGAGCTTCACTAGGACTTATGAGTTGTGATGGAGAGAGAGAACACTGGTTTTTGGTTTTTGCTAAAGATCTAGTTGCATCCTCATGAGGGCTCAACATTGGATATAGAAGATACTTAATAATCTAAGGACCATACATCAAAGGAAGGCTCTCTAACATCAAACCCCTTATTCTAAATTATTTTGCATGCTTTGAAAACATGGGAAGAATCAACTCCACATGCTATTCTCTAAAAATCCACTAGCAGGAGATAACCTTAGCATGGACGTACTGGGTGCTTGAGTGGAGTTGTAGAACAATGTTGCTATTTTTGGTTCTTGGTTTATGAAATCAAATTCTAGTTGTGTATCAACTGATTTTAGACAACACTTGTTGATTTCAAGGTGGTTCATCGATGTGGTGTTGTTTCATCATATTTTTCCCGCTTATTTTATCATCCTCTTGGCAAATATTTAGTCATCTTGTGATGACTATCCATAGTAACCTTTTTGATGACCAACATTTTATCATCCAAAAAACTGGTTGATTGCTTATTGCCTTAACGGATAATGCAAGGCCTCACTATTGGTTCCCTACTAAGTCATTTGTTATATTTGGATATGTTGAGGCTTTACAATGGCATGAGGTCTAAAAGACCCTAGAAAAAAAAATCTAATTTTTTGATGTCATTTACCACTTTTTGGTAGGTAAACTCACCTTCTCGTCGATTTTCAACTCACCCTTCTAAGGTGTTTTCTTGGATCCGATATCATACCCAAAATTTTCCTCATGATCATCCCTAGTTTTGGTGAAGTGTGTATATAATCTAGTAAAGAGGTGAGTTTGAACATATTTTTTGATGCACAATGGCAACATGCAATCCATTTTTTGGCTTGAATCATGATGATGTGTATAAAAACATTGATGTCCTTGTTAGACCTTTCTACCAATATTTTCCAAAATTATTTTTATTTTGTGTTTTCTATTATTTGGTCATTTGATAGGGTATAATAGTGCTTCAAAGTTTACAAACCGAATTTCGATGACAAATCAACCGATGACCAATAATTTTGAGCATGCTTAAACAAATCTTGGCGGATGACATTTTGGAATACAACAAGTTGTGTTTTCTGACTACTCAAAAATAATTTCAATGGTCAAGGTTACATTCTAGTGCCTCTATTTTGTTTTTGGATGCATTGAAGGAACTATATGATGAATCGAGTTTTTTCTTGTGCATTGAAACATTTTTGGTGGGGAATAAAAATGTTTCTTGAAGGTTTGAAACCAATGTTTGGTGAAGCACCAACAAAATGATGAGCATACAAATAATATAATAGTAGTTTGATATATTTGGTGTGATAGACGATAGTGATTTAGGTTTCAAAATTACAAGTCATATTCTATTGCCCAATTAATTCAGCTAGGCTCATGAAAATCAGAACAAGTTCTATTTTTAGTTTCTAAGGTAAAATCTACTTTAGTAACTTAATAAATAAGTTAGTTCTTTAAATTTGTTAAATTTAATTCTTTTTTCATTATTTATTTAAATTAACTTAATTGATTAATCAATATTTGATTAATAATTTTTTATTAATTTAATTTAAATTAATGTTCTTTTAAAAGAGAATTTATTTAACTTAGTTTATTGAATTATTTAATTAATTTTCTATTACAAGAAATTTTGTAAAATCTATGGAACTCACTACATCCCTAATACAATTCACAACAAAGAGGGTTTTATTAAAACATTTGTTGACATACATCCCTTTTGGTTAGCATTAAGGAGCAAATTTAATAGAGTTTTGTTACTTTGTAAAGTTGCAAGGAGGCTTCCTTAAGGGAATTAATTTGCAATCAAGGTAGCAAAATTGACCTTGTTTTTGTGTCATTTTATTCCCTTGCTCCTGGATTATACCCATTCAAACATGGATTTAGACCTAGTGATCCAAGTGGTCAATTTGACCCAAATTATAAGCAACCTTGCTAACAAAGTGAATGATATAAATACACAAGTTGTTCCTCTCGATATCAAGATCTACAACAATGACCCACACTCAAAATCCAAGTGTGAGGTCTCATTGTATGATGGGTCAAGGAATCTTGACATATTGAACAATTGTATTTTGGATATGGAAACATGGTTTTCCTATAGCCAAACTCCTAATGATGAAAATGTTCTATTATCCAAGCTTAAGCTTTTAGGCTTAGCCAATATTTTGGTGGAACATAAAGAAGGTCAAGATGTTATAACCACTTGGTAACATCTTGTTAAGGTACTCAAACAAAATTTCTACCCTTGAAATTATGAACAAGATTTAATCATTAAGTAGTCTCAATTTTGATAGGGAGCTAACATGTCCATTCGGGACTATATATTTCATTTCAACAGGTTTCACATCCTTCTTGGTGTGAATGATGATGCAACCACTCTTATCATAAAATTCAAGAGCAAGCTCTTGGAACACCTATACTAAGAGATAATATATGTTCCCCTTGCAACCTTGGATCTTGCTTTCATCCATGCTCAATTAGTGAAAGATAAGTTTATGGCACACTCGAAGGGGTTTCAAACTCCTACTTCTTCTAGAGGATCATAAAAGGGCACAAGTTCTTCTTTCCAAAAGAAGAGTTTCACACCAAATAAGATTTCTTCTTCCTCTCCTTCTCCTTCTTCTTCTTATAATAATTTTTGTAACTATTGTAAGATAAAGGGATATGAGAAGTACATCTCGTTAAGTTGAAAATGAAGAGCTTAATTGTAAAGTCTCAAGTGGAGGATAAAGTTTCGAGTCCCATTGATAATATAGGAGAAGATAAAACATATGATGAACTCAAAGGTAGACTAAATAAAGTTACCTTCATGAACCAAAATTCATCTGTGAGTGCTCATGATTCTTTGTTTGTCACTTGAGCATATTTGAATAATAAATTTTTAATAAATTGTATTATCAACAATGGTTCACATAAAAACTTAGTTGTGAGATCCATATTCGATAAATTGCATTTGTTTATGGAGCCTCATCCTCATCCATATTATTTGGGATGGAAGGATAGTGGTATCAGCTCTAAAATCACTCACACTTGCACTGTGAGTTTTGATTTTGGTCCTAAATTTTGTTAGAGTATATTAAATTATTTGGTACATGTCTTAGATTAGGATTTACTTTGTGTTGTAATAAATGCACAAGGGTGTATAATATTTAATGATGTAAATGTTCACATTTGTCCATGTTTACATGAGTCCATAGAATAGGAAGTTGAATAGTTTAGAAGTGGGAAGGCCGAGAGTGTTTCATGTGAAGAGTCACATTACATTATATACATGGTAATGTAGAGATGTAAGAGGATACAATTACAATAACATTTCTTTGTTCCTTTAGTGCTATGTCTCCATTTTCATGAGCATTTCTTTATGGCATATTTAGGAGTAGTTATTTGAGTTATTTTAGTATTTTATACTTACAGAATATTTTCATTAACATATACATTAGTTTGATACTTTATTTAATTTATGTAAGTTTGATTATCTTAAGTAATAAGCCTCAAAAGATAACAATGTTATCAGATCCACAAGGGACCACCATTGCTATAGTCGATTGGAACCTTACTGCATCTTTGCAAACCAAACCTATCACTATGTATCACTGCATGCAAATTATACCACAAGGAATTATTTGAAGTGTGAAGGAGATTATATCTGGAAGGAGAAACCAAAGAATTTTGGTGGAGAATATATATTACAAGAACAAATTTGGAATAAAAGGAGATTTTAGGTCTTGAAGTCAGACCTTGATATTGCAGAGATTGAGGAGAATAAGAGATCCAAGAAAGAGGTCTTATTGAAGGAATTGGTAAATTGAAGAAGACTATAAATTGTAGATTGGCTAGAGTCTTTCCACAAGACTATGAAGCCTAAGACTCAACACATAATTGATTCCACTAGTTTCGAGAATAACTAGTGAAGTCTACTTATCTTAGAATTCTAGAAATTCTAATATATTTGGTATTGCTATCTAGGTTTTTTGTTACAAGAAATTAACACCCAAAATTTGAGAAGCTTCCTAAAAAGGATAGAGAAGAATTTCACCTTCATTTCTTGAAAGTCTATGTGCTTTCCTCATGCAAGGATTATTTTTGTGTTACAAAAAAATAGAGATTGAATATTGGAGGAGAATCATGAAGGAAGTCCCCTAAAAGATTGCTGATAAGAAATATGCAAATTGAAGAAGTTGAAGAGACCCAAAATAGGTCAGTTTAAAGAACTTGTAGTTTTAGAAGATTGAAGATTGGATATAGAATATTGTAGGTAGAATACTAGAGATTGGATATTCAAGAGACCCGTGCAAAAGGTTCTCATCATAGTTTGGATATTGGAGAATTGGAAGACCTAAGAAGAGGTCCTACTACATATTTGAGGAGCAATAAAATTTGGAGATCCAAAAAAGTGATCTCATTTCAGAATTCCCATAGTTGGGAGATTGAAGAAACTAGGAAAAGGTTTTAGTAAAGTTTTGAGAAGAATTTGAAGAGTTGTGAAGAGAAGTTAAAGATTTGCAAAATTAGAAGACCTAAGAGAGAGGTCTTAAGAGATTTTGAAGGAGAAGAAGAAGGCTAGAGAAAACCTTGTTGCAAGATTTGGAGAAATGACCAGTGAAGGCATCTTGGAGAAAGTGAGAAGCAAGAGAGTGCAGCGGAGGATATTTAAATAAAGTTCATGACAAGATATTGCAAGCAAGGAAAAATTTCTAATTTGGAACAATTATTGCCATCCGATAACAAGCCCAATAGAAATAAGTGTTTGGCAAGAAGTTTACCAAATTTTGGAGATAAAGTTAGAAGATCTCAAGACATTTAGATTCTTGAGAAAGGAGATAGCATTGGAGATAAGTTTTGAAGTCAAAATTTGACAAGGAGATTACAGGAGAAGAGAATATTGAGGAGCCCAAGGTTTTGGAAAATCTAAGGACAACCACAAAGTTTTGAAGGCTGAGTTGCAGGTTTTGGAGCAAAGATTAAAGAGTTGCAAGAGAGAATATTGAAGGTAGCCTAGAGCTAAAATTTGAAGAAGTTTTGGGTATATTTTTGAGTGCCCATGGATAGGATATTGAAGGTGTTTAGATAGCAACAAAAGCCAACATTCCAAAGAATCTCATTGTAGACTTAATGAAAGAAGGAAGGATTTTACTACAGAGTTGCAGGTTTATGAATACTAGTTTGGTCAGAATTAATAGCTGCTAATTTTAGAATATGTGAAGACAGGATTGAAGGAGATTTGAAGCCAAAAAAATAGATTTTGTGGACAACATTGAAGGATGATAGAGAGCTATAGATTTGGAGAGTGGTGGAGTAGTTTTGTGAAATATTATTTGAAATCAAAGAAGGAGAAGTTGAGTAGCGAACAAGGCTACAAATTTGGTAAGATTTAAGGAGAAAAGTGAAGGAGAAAATTGGTGCAAAGTTCATAAGGTTGAGACAACAAATTGGGTGAATTAATTCACCAACAAAATTAGAAAAACTGAGAAAAGAAAGGTATGCAATATTGGTGCAATCTAGGAATATTATTAGAGTATTAAAATTAGTTATACATCAAGTTTTAAGAGCACCATAATATTATTATTTGAGATCCATATTGTAGTATTTTAGAATAAAGAATTAAGAAATTAAAGGAGTTCTTTAAGTTAAGGTGTTAGTAGTATTTACATCTTAATGATCTACAAAGACAAATTTGTTAGACTTACAATGGCACTGAGAGGGGGGGTGAATCAGTGTAGCTCTTTAAACTTGAATTTACAGCTCTTAATATCATAGCAATTAAAACTTATTACTAGATACAACAAGTATAACAAAAGAGCATCACATAACACAAGATTTAACGAGGTTCACCAATGTGGCTACTCCTCAAAAATTGATTGCTTGGACTACCATCCAAATCCAGCCTTTGCAAAGAACCAACTTTACAATCAATTTACCAGAACCTACTAGAAGGAGCACCAACCCCTAATTTACCAGCACTAATTGGAAGGAGCATCAACCTCTGATTTACCAGCACCAACTGGAAGGAGCACCAACCCTTGATGCCAAGCTACAACCTGGACTTCAATTTGAATCTATAAGTTTTACAGTAAGATACCTTTGCTTTTGCAAGACCTTGACTGGTCTTCTTCACCTTTGTGATCTCTACGCACTTTGCTCTCTCTGCACAATCACTTTGCATGCTCTACTTCGTTATAGTCAAACTTCATGATCATCTTCTCCCTTTTGCACAGTCTACTCTCTTTACGAATTTTGCACTTAGCACGATTCGACACGACTTGCTCTCTGTGCACCATGACCGTATTTCACACACATTCCACACTCAAGCTCAATTATTCAAACAACCCTCCTTTTATAACAATATTTTTCATGATGAAGATCCTAATCTTAGTCGACTGTAAACCGTAATCTTGGTCGACTTTCATAACAATTGTAAACCCTAATTTTAGTTGGTTGTCATCCTTCTCATTTCAGTTGGGTTCTCCTTCTTGACTTGCGCATTTATGACCTATCATGAAATCGTGACATTTATGCCTCTGTAGCTTCTTTTGTTGCTATTGCCGTGAAAATACATGTCGCAATCTCGTGACACTTTTTTCTCTCTCCTCTTTTTCTTTGCTTTGGCCCATGAAAATGCAACATGTTATGATATCATAACACTTTTTCTCCTTGCTCTTTTTTCTTTGCTTAGGCCCGCAAAAATACAACATGTCACAATATCGCGATACTTTCACCTCCGTATACTTTGTCTTTGCTTTTATCGCAAAATCGTGACACTTCTGCCTTCGAAGTCTTCTTCTCTGCTATTGTCGTGAAATCATGACACTTCTACTTCTATACTTTACTTCTTTGCTTTTGTCACGAAATCGTGACATTCTGCTTTCGAAGTCTTGCTTTCTGCTTTTGTCATGAAATCGTGATAGTTCTGCTTTCGTACGCTTCCTTTCTTTCTTTTGTCATGAAAATGCGACATGTCGTGATATCGCGACACTTTTCAAACTTACATCCTCTCTCCTTTTTTGGTCACGAAAATGTGACATGTCACGAAATCACGACACTTTTCAAACTTACTTTCTCTCTCCTATTTTAGTCGCGAAAATGCGACATGTCGCGAAATCGTGACACTTTTCCAACTTACTTTCTCTCTCCTATTTTAGTCGCGAAAATGCAACATGTCACGAAATCGTGACACTTTTCCAACTTACTTTCTCTCTCCTATTTTAGTCACGAAAATGCGACATGTCACGAAATCGCGACACTTTTCTTACTTGTTCTCTTTCTTCGAACTTTTCACGAAATCGTGACACTTTTTCCTGCTTTCTCTTTCTCTTCCAACATGTTGCGAAATTGTGACAGTTTTTCCACTTGCCTTTTTCTCTTCCAACATGTCGCAAAATTGCGACAATTTTTCTTGCTTTTTCTCTCTCTTCCAACATGTCGCGAAATCGCGACAGTTTTTCCTACTTTTTCTCTCTCTTCCAACATGTCGCGAAATCATGATAGTTTTTCTTTATTTTTCTCTCTCTTCCAACATGTCGCGAAATCATGATAAATTTTCTTTCCTATTGGATATATCGCGATATCGCGACACTTTTCTTACTTGTCTTTTTCTTTGATTTTTTGCATATGGGCCACTTTGGTCTTCTTGGAAAATCACTGTACATACTCTGAATAACCTTTGAACTCCTGTCTTTTGCATCTGAATAGCTTTTGAACTTCTTGTCCACTGCATCAACAGATCTATCTGATTGTGTTGACAACAATGACAATACTATTGCTGCACCTTGCTCAACAAAAGTAACAATACTAAGAAGAAATAAGAAGTGCATAGTATTGTTAGTGAATATTTTGCTATTGCAGATTTATTAAAGCAATGTGAAAGCAGTAATATAAGCTAAATGAAGACCGAATAAGGGTTAGAAATTTTGAAAAATTTCTAAGTTTCAAAAGAAACTAGAATAAATATAAGAGTCTTAGACAAGCACAAGCATCAAGAGGAGTTGAAAATCATTGTAGAAGAAGAATCACCACTCAAAATAGAAAGATGAATTACCACTCAAAAGGAGCGTTACCATTACTATGAGGGGAAGGTTTTAATATCTACACCATTGGAGATACGTGGATAGAAACTCCACACCATCAAAGATACGTAGATGAGATCTACACCATTGGATGTCATTGAAGAGACACAACCACTTGTGAAGCATCAAAGTAAAAAAAGGACATCCACCATTGAAAAACAAGCATACTACTATGAAAAGTAAAGCAAAAGAATACATTGAGACAAACGTATTGAAGCATGAAATGAAATGAGCATTGGAACAATGAATATTTATGTTGAAAGTAGTGAGCAACCCTAGGAGGAATAGTCTACATTGAATCACCACATTAATTAACATTGGAGAAGCATTGAAGGAGCATTATAAGTAACATCCATTGCCAATGAATCAAGCCAAGATAGCTTGTGTGAATACAACACCATTCATAGCCGTACACAGTTGAAAATTTGTAGAGATGAGTCAAGCGTTGTTGACTAGAGAATACAATTCTAAGCCTAAGGTAATTTATTTCATTAAAATTACTCATAAGCTTGAGTTAGGAGTAATAAGGAATTTTATAATTTTCTAAGGTGAAAAGGAAAGGTATTTTGAGAAGAACAAGTTCAAAATTCAAACATTAGATATAATACCAAATTGGAGAATTATTAAAGGAGTAATTCTTTAGTAGAAGATATTGGAGAAATTCATATATATATATATATATGAATTTTTTAATTTAATTATTTAAAGTTACAAAACCACTTTAGAATATTTGTAATTTAATTGAGTTGGAGTAATAAGGATTTCTACAACAAATTGAATTTATAAAAATTGCAAATATATTTTCTAAATTTCTAAAGTTTGGAGCTATAAGGTATTCTACATCAACTTAAGAATTAATAAATTTAGAAATTAGCGAGACTAAGTTTATTATTTGAGAATTGTAAGGAATTTCACTCAAGGAATTATGGATGAAATAATTAGAGAAGCATTTAATAGAAACTATGAGGAGTTATTTCATAAACTAAGGTTTTACTCACAAAACCTAATAAATACCTTTGATAGGTTCAAACACTTATCTACAAGTTTGAAAGCAAGATTCTCTCTGTTCTTGAAGGAAGCAAAGGAAGAAAAGTTTACAACAATAACTGGGTATCTTCATGAAATATTATTCTTGGTGGAATACCCAAAACATGATTGTTGTTTCATCAGAAGAATATTTAATGATTTATTTAACACTTATCACTTATGAGCTCTTTCAAGGTGTGAAGGACAAGGAAAGGAAAATTGATGATGATGAATTGTTGAACCCAAGTAATTTTTATTGTGATGACTTACTGCCTCATCACATTAAATATGCTTCACTTATAGAAGTACAAAACCAAAGAAGGAAAATGAACAGGAAAAGATATCAGATCAAGGTTGATAAGTGGAAGACAAAATAAAAAGAAAAGAAAGATATTTACATGATCAAACCAATTATTAATCTAGAGGAGGTATATTGAAGGTTTCTACAAGCTAAAGATCCATATTGGAGATCCATATTGAAGACAAGTCTTTAATAACCAAATAATGTAATATGGGGGGTGTTAGAGTATATTACATTGTTTGGTACATGTCTTAGATTAGGATTTAATTTATTTGTTATAATAAATGCACAAGGGTGCATAATATTTAATAATGTAAATGTGCACATTTGTCCATGTGTACATGAGTCCATAGAATAAGAAGTTGAATAGTTTAGAAGTGGTAAGGCCAAGAGTGCTTCATGTGAAGAGTCACATTACATTATATACATGGTTATGTGGAGATGTAAGAGGACACAATTGTAATACTATTTTTTGGTTTCTTCAGTGCTATGGCTCCATTTCCATGAGCCTTCCTTTATGGTATATTTAGGAGTAGTTATTTTAGTTATTTTAGTATTTTATACTTACATAATATTTCCATTAACATATACATTAGTTTAATACTTTATTTCATTTATGTAAGTTTGATTATCTTAAGTAATAAGCCTCAAAAGCTAACAAAATTATTGATAGGGCCACTTATGATGTGATGCCTATGTACTTCAGTGGAATTTTTCTTGGTCAACCTTACCATTATGACAAGAAACCAATATATAATGTTTATCATAAAATATACACATTACAAAAAAATGATAAGGATTATGTCATAAAATGCACCAAACATACACAAAATTTTGTTTTAAGTTAAAAATAAGTAACAAATGCAATCAAGCGAGAATGAGAGATTAAACTCATATTCATGCATCCATAACACATTCATTCTTCGACTCCACTTCATCATTGGTATGCTTCATTGGATACACTATTGAAAGAATATTCTCATATTTTTAGGAGCCCAAGTCACTTCCACCCCTTTGCACTATTCATCACAACAATAAAATCATTCCTGTTGTATCACTTCCACACGCTCTTATGTATAGAAAATATGTTTTGCAAAATGAAGAGAGAAAAGGAAAATTGAAGTTTTTTTTTCTAAAGGCTTCATAAAACCAAGTACATCTCCTTGTGCATCTCCAATTCTGTTGGTGCTAAAAAAATATAGATCTTGGTAGTTGTGTATAGATTTTAGGGCTTTGAACAATGAATAGATATCCACAAGATGGGGGTGAGGGTGTTCCTGAGATGGGGGAATGATGATAGTTAGGCATGAATGAGTAGACTCATCATAGCTTGGGTTAGACGTCATAGGGGTTAGACATATAGGTACAATGGTAGACGTCTAAGGTGACTGGAGTAGATGTCTAGGGGTCCTAAGGTTAGATGTTCAGGTTGACAAGGCTAGACGTCTAAGAGTAGACATCCAGATGGTTTGGAGTAGATGTCTAAGTTGAATAAGTCCTGTTAGAGTAGACGTTTGGCGATTAGACATCTAGGTTGCAGATATAGACGTCTAGGTACTTAGATGTCTTGGCATCTTATTGGTCAAGCTATATGGGTAGACTGGGTAAATGACATCTTCATTAGATGATAGGGTTTAGATGTCTAACAGGTTTTGGATCCATAGTATTTTATACCTGCAACCATCATTAATGTTATCTCATTCTCCAAGTGATGAACACAATTCTACAATACAACCTACAACACATCTACAATTTATAACTAGTAACTCGCATTCTAGAACAATAGCATTGTACAAGTCTTTATTATCAACAAGTAGATACATATGTACAAAATGAATAGGGGGTACTTATAGGTGAGCAAAGTAGTTAGTGCAACTACTTGCATCAACCATCTCAACTAAATTTACCCTAACTACTTGTTTTAGATGCCTAACATAGCTTGCAGGACATTTAACTAACTAGACATCTTAAGTCAGATGTTTAACTAGTTATCGCCTTTTGACAATGATGACTACATTTTTCTTTTAGTGCAGTTTGTACGTAATCAAGCCATATTCATCGATTAGATAATTTTACATCATTAAAACATAGAAAAGTAACATTCCAAAATTCTTATGTACAATCAAAATTGTGGGACATTCTTGTCAGCTAGTTCTGTGTTTTATTTATGTTTAGAACTACTGTCGCATCTATCCTCCCCTTCAAATAAGTCGATGTCCTCAATGAATTTATTTGTTTCGACTAAAGAGTTTTAGCATCTATGTGCACTAGATCCAGGGTTATGCATAAGGGGTTGACCCCAAAAATCTATTTATAAAATCAAGGTAAATTGTATCAAAATACTAGTGAATTATGTCCAAGGAGACATGGCAAATTGCATTCATTTTTCACCAAATATTTTCAAACCGTGGTGAATTTTTCTGTGTTGGGGGCTATGAATATTGGTTTGCAAATTATAGCAATGAACGACAAAATTAAAGGCTTTATACTAATTGGAAAATCTATGTTCATCACCCTATGCTTATAGGACAATACCATTAGGAAAAACTATGATGATCGGTTTGAGATGATTGGTTGTAGACATGACGATCGATAAATTCTGATAAGTTGTAGACATGACAGTTATAAAATGATGATTGAGAGTAGACATGCTAACGTGTTGTAGGAATACTGATTAGTTGCAGTAATATCGATCTATTGTAGTAATACTAATCGATTGCAGTAATACTGATAGATTGTAGCAATGTCGATCAGTCACATCAATGTCGATCTATCGCTATAATGCCAATACGTCACAATAATACCGATCAGTTGTAATAATAATGATTGGTTATAGTAATATTGATTAGTTGTAGCTATAGCTACAGACACTTCCCTACAACCGATCAAATTATGCCGATAGAATCTCCTTTGCAACCAATTAGCTTATACCAATAGATACATCTCTACAACCGATTAGTTTATACTGATAGACACTTCTCTACAATCAATTAACTTATGCCGATAGGCTCTCCTTTGTAACCACTTGAATTTTACTGATAGAGATCTCTATAAGTTTTATAAATATAATTATGTGCACATATTTCATTATATTCAGAATGATTATTTATACAGAGATTCTAGGGTATTCCAAGGGACATACCATTTCATTATCATACCATTACATTAATGCCTAATGTATTATTTTAATGGGTAACTAGCTACTACAATCGCCATGTGTGATAGAGTAGAACACTACATACGAGGTTCACTCTGTTGTTAAGTATGTTCCCCCCTCAAGGTGAAACTCGTCTCATGATGATGGAGTCGATCGACGTAGAATTTGATGTTTCCACAAAATTGTGCACAAAAAATACTTCCCAATGAGTATAAATACTGCCATACTTGGGAAGCATAAAAAATTTGCCTTGATTGGCAAGAAATATGGTCTCATCAGGTAAAATAATAAAGGGAAGTGGTCCCTCCATGCAGAATTACAAATGGGTCCCTTGTAGGGGAATATTCCACTATTACATATTTTCTTCATAAGGAAATATTCTGAGCATGGTGCTCCTATATTATAACTTTATATTATAATTTATAAATTTATTTTAGAAAGTGAGTTTATTATTTTTTGCGGTCGTCAAGTGCTAATATGCCATCCTGATAATCACACAAGATAACCTCTTACAATATGAAAAATAAAGGTACTTTATGTTATTAAAGCCCTTTATATTTATATTATGAAAGGTACTTTATATAAAGTGACTTTATGCTTCACATTATATAAAGTGACTTCATGCTTCACCAACACAAGTGACTTTTAAGTTTTGATTTTATAACTTTATATGAATTTTATAAAGTTTTATAACATGACAGGATCGAAAATGTCTACGTCCAATATAGAAAGGAGGAGCACATGGCAGATGTGATAAATGTAAATGCAGGCACTGTGTATGTGCTTGATTTTGTTGTTTGCACACCAATTTCGTCCAGGCCCATCTTTCAAATATGAAAACCCAATAGTTTCTTTTCTATAGCTTTAGTGATGTTGTATACTTTGTTTTGTAGAGGAACTCTAGTTCGTGAAAATATTATGAATGCGATGAATCAGAGTTGGCGAATATGAAGATTTCACCAAATCCAAATTTGATGCAATTTATTTTATTTTATTTTAAAGTGGACTTTTGGTTTTTCATATGCTTCCACTTTTGTGTTCACGGGGATGCTCAAATCCAAAGTAACATGCTGTGCGTTCATCTTCAGATCCTACAAATCCGGACTGAACCCTGTCCTCCTTTTTTGCTTCAGAGACTTCCAATGGTGGTGTGCCGCGTCTTCTATGCACAGTTACAGAGAAATATTTTTATTTTATATTTTACCTTGTTGTTTCATCAAAAAAATTTAACTAGACGCTGGCTGGGCTCAAATCTGACTGGGCTTCAATGGATTTTTTTTTGTTTGGGTAGTGGATGCATCTTCATAGGTCTATTGGTAGACAAGGAAGATTTATTTATTTATTTTTTATTTTTTACCCTGGTGCTATGATACCATATAAGTTTTATAAATATAATTATGTGCACATATCTTATTATATTTAGAATGAGTATTTGTACAAATATTCTAGGGCATTCCAAGGGTCATACCCTTTCATTATCATACCCTTACATTAATTACTAATGGATTATTCTAACAACCTCTCTACAACCAATCGACTTATACCAACAAACACTTCTCTACAACCAATAGACTTATGCTGACAGAATCTCCTCTACAACTAATCGACTTATGTTGATTTACACTCCTCTACAACCGATTGTCTTATGATGATCAACACTTCTATGCAACCAATAGGTATATACTGATTGATACTGCTTTGCAACAGATCAACTTATGTCAATCGTCTTATGATGATTGACACTTATTTGTAACCAATAGTCATATGCAATAGTCATATGCTTATTGACACTCCTCTGCAATCGATCGACTTATGTCGACAAACACTTCTCTACAACCTTGTCATGTTTTTCATTGTTTCAAAATTATTTTTGAGTTAGAGTGTTTTAGATGTATGTTTATTGGTACCTCCTACATTATATATGGGTAGTATATGAGGCAAATTGGGTAGGAAAAATAAAATCATTTATAATTTGAAGGTGAACTATCCATGGAATTGGGTGAAAGTGGTTGAAGAATTAAAATAAAAATAGGATAATAATTGTCAACGACAGACTAATTAACCCCCAAAAAAATTCCACCACGTAAATTTTGGATGAATGACCCCTAGCTAAATGTTCCAAAATTAACAAATTTAAAATTTTGAAAATTCCAAATATAGCCAATTTACAATATTTCGTGCTTATGCATAACCCTGATTGGAGTTCTTGGATTGGCAGCCTGAAATGCTTTCCCATATTCTTGTAGCTGAGCCTACATGCTCTCGCGTTCCTCCTTGAGCCTCTTGGAATAGTTGAAATATTTGGCCAATTCCACTTACAAGGCCTTAGCACATTCTTTAGTTTTCTTGAGACTGGATAACAGGTCAACCTCCATTCTTGGAAAAATCTCTTTCATTCGTTGCTCTGATATTGATGAAGAGGGAATAACTTTCTATGCTAACTACTATTGTAGAGTTGTTTCATGCTGTACCTATCATAGTTCTTCCCTCAAGGTTGCTTGTTATTTTTGCCAACTCTCCTTTTCCTATTTCCAAGCGAGCTATTATTGATTATTTTGAGCTGCCAATGTTTTGGTTTACTTGGTTAACAATTCCTTAGCATTTTTAAGTTGTGCTACTTTAGCTTCCAACTAAGAAATTTGTTGATACTTTTCCTCCAGTTGGATGGTCAGGTTCTATAAATTCTGTGTTAGTCCTTGAATATGCTACTGAACTTCATCCATCTATGCCATTATTTCCTCCAAGATTTTATCCTTTCCTAACAAGGCTTCATTAAAAATTTGTAATTCACTTTCAACTGCCTGCTTTGCTAAATGCAAATATTTAATCCCTTCTCCAAGCCAACCCAAAAAATATGCAAGGAAGTTTAGATAAGTATATATAAATATTAATTCTAGCACTAAATCCATTTGTGAGCATTGCTCCATAGGGTTCTGAGGAGTATTAATGCTGTGGCCACAATAATACATATGCGCTATCTCCAGATAGAGGCTAGGCATATTTTTAGGCAAGCACTCAATGCCCTCCATAGTTGTCAAGTTAGTAGTGTATAGTAACCAAGGTTGAACCTAGTATACATTGTAAATATCTTTACGCAAAGGACCTTGTGTAGCCCACTTGACCAATTGGTATAGTTCTTCCTCTATCATTCCTTGCCACTTATTCCATTGGCCCATACATGCAATGTAAAAATGCAAGCGTAAGCTATCCATGATTTCCCCCAATATTGAGAAATAAGTTACTCCTTGCTAGTCCATAGAATTTTATGGATCCATAAATTTGGGCACTCATACAAGAAAATATTTGGACCATGTGTCCCTTTGTTTCTCCTCCTATTCTACCTCCTTCCCCTTTTCTAAGAGTTCAACAGTCTTATTTTTTGCCTTCCCTTTGGTTACTAGAGACTACATTGGAGTCTAGCTGCTCTGGCCTTCCTGCTTCACCAAATGCTGAGAATATATTATTTTTGGGGCCTATTCTCCTTCACCTATATTGGTATCAGTTTCCCTCGAGACCTATGCATCCTTTGCAATGATGTGCTTTTCTGCCTTAGATGTCGTATTTCCCTTATCCAGGGATGGTATGCCTTCCTTTACCACGGGCGTGGTAATCACTCCTGGATTACTTATATTTATTGATCCCTAAATTCCATATACAACTAACATCTCTTCAAGTGAAAATGCACTCAATATTGCTGCTAATGTGGTTGGTATCACCAAAGATTCCCCAATTGGTTCAAGTGAACCTATACAAGCCCAAAATTTAGCCTTCACCAGATAATCATTGGGTCCAATCTATACAACCGTATTAGTTCTAGTTGCAAGGTTATGGAGAACTGAGGGGATAACAACATCTACTTCTTCCTTGTGTACTATCGAATATCGCTCTAGAGCGTGAGTTGCATCCAAGTTTTATTCTATATTCTATAATATTTCTTGAGAGAATGTTGGTGGTGGTTCATCAAATCACCCTTTCTTTTTCTTTCATTTGGGATCTTTTGGTGATTGGGCAACCTTCTACTTTTTGAACTTGTTTTCCTCGACTTGTGCTAGTGTAGTATCCTCCCCTTTTAAACTAGACACTGGTTTCTCTTGGCATGGCTTATAAGATATCTGCTTCACTTGAGATTTCTTGACTGGTGTCAACTTATTTACTAATGGTTGAGCATTCTTCCACCGATAGATGGATGTTGCTAAATCCAGTAAATTATTTGAAGGATAAAAGTTTGGAATTGCCACTCCTAACCTAGAGGCTGCATCCAAAATCAAACCAATGGCATGAAATACCATCAACAATTTCTTCGTTGTCGCATTTGAAAATTATAAATGTGAGACGCCAAATGTGTTGCCCAGTCATATGCTACTCCCTTATCTATCCCTTCCAAATATGGAATCAGCCAAATAGAAAGGTCTGAACTTCTTTGCTTCCCTGATAATCTAGCCATAAGGATATTCATTATGCATTCCAATCATATGTTCCACAATTGTGTATGTTTCACTCCTCTTATGCTGTGAGTAGCCAACATAGTATCTGCCTCCTCATTTGTTAGGTTAGTGATACACATGATTAACTCCAACATTTTCTTAGGATCCACTCGTTCATTGACTACTGCTTTGACCTTTTTGAGAAGTCCAAACGTGCACTAGAAAACCTTGGGAGATAATTCCACAACCAAGGTTTGATCACCTATTTGCACTAGGTTATGGTTTTGTGTTACATTGTATGTATGCAACATATGTAGTAGATATTCCTTGAAAAAATCATTGTCAAAACTAGGAAAATGCAAAATAAAATGCACTCTTGCTTCTTTGATTTTAGCCTTGAGTGGGTTATCTATTGGTGTTTCTGCTCACCATTGATGATAAAAATCACCTATAGGACATATCCAGGTAATATCATCAATTGCTACCTGATATTTGTTACTTTGTTGAGCTTACCTATTTTTTTGAGTGGCTATTTCTGTTGCTTCTCACTGACTCCACGACTATCATTTTTTGGGACTTTTGATTTGATTGCACATCCCATGTTCCTGCTGATGCTGCAATATTTTAGCTACCACTGAGTCAGATTCTACTTTAGATCATATTGGAACATTGCCAAATTTTTGATAACTCATTGTTTCCTCCCAAGTTCTCCATTGTTTGTATGTTTTGATTTCAAATATCATCTACTCACTAGACGTCTATCTTCTCCTACTAGATGTTAACTATCCAGTAGAAATCTGCTACCTCCTGCTAGACGTTTATCTCATGCTAGATGTTTGTATCCTGCTAGATATCTGTTTCCTGGTAGATGTCTGCTACATCCTGGATGTCTACTTCCTCCTAGGCATCATATGTCACTTAAAACGTTAATTATATTACGTGGTGATCTACAAAAAAATGGATGCTCTCGTGGATTATATCACCTTCAATGGAGGTTAGGTCCTGAACTTGCATAGAAAATATGATTTTTCTCATGAAGTTGTTGATTTCTAGGTATAATCGATGTATGACATATGTGCTTCATCTTGTAAAAGAACCCTTGGTATGCTATGAACTGTACTCCTCTATGGTTGGTCTACATGCTTCTCTATCACTCCTTACTATCACCTGCTCAATGTCAAAATCCAATGTGCAATGTTTGCCCTATTAGGATTAATTTATAGGAGCGCTACTATCCTTGCAACCATTTTGCAAATTACACCTAGCAACTGCACATCTGCATGTGTGCCACATCACCCAGGTGGGATGTCTAGTCATTATTTTTGCCTTTTTGCTTATTTGAACTTTTATTCCATACATATATATTTTTATTTTTCTCTTTTTATGCATTGTGCTTTTTTTTCTTAACATCATCGGTTAAAGTGCATGACCATGCCAATGCATATTTCAAAAATATCTGATACGTTATCATTTTGATGATGGCTATGGGTTCCAAAACTACTAAAGTTGTAATCATCACCATTTTTTGTTTCTTCTATCTCATGATGTCTTTGGTGATTACTCCATCTATGGAGAATTTTTTCTTGTGACTACTATGGACATCTTGTGGTGTGCCTTGGCACAATTCACCAATCTGGTTATTCTTCCTTTGAATGATTTTAGGTTTTTGGTCCATATGCCTGGAAATTATCTGCTTAACGTCTAACATGTTTTTGGCTTCTCTCAATTTCCAGACATGTTTGTTCCATCCAATCCTCTACCAGATGGATTGCCAACAACCAATCATTTGGATTCAACATGCATTTATTTGGATTCAAATATTTCATCATTAGCTATGTTGAGGATCGTGCTTAATTCATAAGAATACTCAAGCTTGGATTCAACACCAATTGTGAACCCTCAAGAAACAAGGAAATCACCAGAAAGACCTAGGGTTTGGTAAGTATGATAGATTTCAACTTCCAATCACCAAATAAGCAAAGAAGAAATGGTAGCAATCATACGGAGGGAATTTCAAACAACACCAAAGAAATCAAAAGTTGGAGGTTGGCTAGAAAAATAAAGCAACGATGACAAGATGCATTTATTTGGATTCAAAGATATTCAAGCTTTCCTGCACAATTCCATGCATTCTTCCAATAACTTTAAATGATCCCATATCCTACTATATAGTGACCAATCATCTCAGAAGGTTTTGAATTTCCTTGTGGATATATTGTCAAAGATGTATAAGATGATTCTTTGTAATGTAGCTGGTACATTACACAATTCAAATGGCATACGGTTATAATAATATATTCCATTTTCCAGTACAAAGGTGGTCTTCAATTTATCTTCCTATGCAATGCTGATCTGGTTGTATCTTGAGAATACATCCAAAAATAAATATATCTCATGGCCTGCTACTTATGGAGTCTATGAAAGGGATCGAGAAGGCATCCTTTATGGTTACAACATTTAAACTTCTAAAATCCACATAGATTTAGATTTTATATACTTCTCTTTTTAAGGTAATCATAATAGATGACACCCATTCGCTTGTCATAACCTTGAAGATAATGCCTAAATCCAACATTTTTTTGATTTTAGAATTCACCAATGCTGCATACTTGGGATTCATTCTATATGGTCACCTTCTTATTGGTTGCGCACCTTCAATCAAAGGAATCTTATGTACATAGATTTTTGGTAGAACTCCCTTCAAATCCTTATATTTACAAGAAAAAAACATCCTTATATTCTAAAAATATTTTGAATACTACCACTTTTAGGACTGGATCACAATCATCTCCGCATTTAATCATCTTTTCTTCATCTTTTTCTTCCAAGTTTACTTGAATTATTTTTGGATCTTCATATTTTATATATTCAGGATCATTTACTGCTTTCAGCACATCGATGGGGTGAGCTAGCTTATCTTCAATAACTACATCTCCCATCGTATATGCTGTAAAATTTTTGGGAAATTTCCATCCCTTTCATTTTTTTTGCTGCTGTCTATATTTTATTGCTAGCTTCCTTTTTGGATTCCTGTTTCTCATCCTCTGAATCTCATTTTCTGCATCAATGTAGAAACATTGGGGAGAAAAAATTTCATAATCCTCCACTTGCCAATGAAGTAGACCTTTGTCTTGGTCGTACTCATATTCCATGCAATCTTCTAGATGCAACACACCTTCCTCATCTTGTTCATATCATGTTTTGCCATCTGATGAAGAAGATTTTGAATCATATAAAGTTGCTATATCTTGACTCACCGTTTGATTTTTCATATTGATTATGAATTTGTGGTGTCCCTGCTTAAAACATAATCGTTCTTTCTCCTAATTATGGCTGAAATTATAGTTCTCAACCATCCACGTCCTAGTAGTGCATCATATGCAGGTTTTTGCATAGAAATGACAATAAAATCTAGGATGAAATCCTATTCTGCTATGCATACTTTTTGACTCATTAAGATGCCTATTGTTTTAATGCCATATTGATCAATGCCATATAATTTGAAATTTGGAGATCTTAAGGTGGGTTGCCCCATAACCCACCATGTAATTTTTGGTATTACGTTTATAGTTGATCCACCATCCACAATCACCTGATTCAATCTATGGTGTAGGATCTCCATATGAACTATAGATGACCTCCTTCCAACTTCAATCATCAGGATTGTAGGATCAATGAATTACCCTTGCTTGATAGTTGCTACCTATCAAGTTTCATATTTCTTCTTAATGACTTCTTCGATTGTAGCATACAACTCAAGTACTATATTAAACAGGTTTGAAACTTTTACTTCCATAATCATATTTAGTACCTGTGTTACCAAGCCTTCTACCGATGCCTTTTTACTGATCTCTGACCTTCTCGATACTTTCTCCAGAACTAGTAGGACCTACTTTTATTTTGCTAGTTCTATCTTGATTAATTTATTGGGATTCCTACCATAACTCTTTCTCTTTGGTAGGATTTGGGTATTTTTCTATCTTCTTGGTTTGTGCTCTTGTCACAACCAAGACTTCATTCTCTACTTCTATCACTTCTCCAATGCCAATCAGGTTGACATTCTAGGTTCCACTCGAACTTGCCTTGTTCGAGCAATTGGATTCTTTGTGGTTTCCTAGACCACACCATATACACATTTTAGTGGCATTGTTACCACTATTGTTACTTATATTTTGGGGTTTGGAACAATTTTTTGCAAAATATCCCCATTCTTGACAATTTCAACATTGAATAATTGGTTGACCATCGGAGTCATACTGCAGTCAACTCTGTCCTCCTTGTCTTCCTCCTTGATGACTATTCCTATATCCTCCGGTAGTGGCTCCTTGTCCATTCCTCACTGTATTTGGCTACTCCTCCTGTTGTACGGTAAGAGTTTGATACATTTTTTTCTTCATATTGAATGGACAATTAGCTATGAAATACCCTGCTATATTACATATGTTACACTCTACGTTCTTTGGGAAATTAAGATTTGAATGTCCTTCCATATTGCAGTCTGAACACCAAATGTCCTTTTCATATTTACAAGTATCTCCTTTCACTTCTTTTATAATTTTATAAAAATTCTTTTAAAATGAGTGAATTGTACTTTGGACTTTGTCTTCTGTATCGCTATTCGAGTCCTCATTATGCTTCAGGTATCCTCCAATACTTGCAGCTTTTTTTCTTGCTTTCACTTTCAAATTTCTTTGCCTTCTCAAGAGATTCTACGTATGTGGAGGATGGTACTACCTTCATATTTTTATTATACTTGGGTAGTAATCCATAAAAAAACTAGTTCTTTACCATACCATTGACAAATATCATCTCCATATTATATATCAATTGCTTTAATATTTTGTTATAGTTTTTGACATCTTCTGCTAGACTTTGTTTAGTCACATAGATTTTGGTGATGATTTAAGTACCATCTCTTAGTTTTTAAATTATTCTATAAATGAATTCTTCAAATTAGTCCATTGTGTAAATTCTTGGGTACTTTTTCGCTTCAAGTACTTGTTTATGGCCATGCATCGTAATGTGGTTGGGAAAAACTATATCCATACTGTGTCTTGTGTGACCCAATTTGCTCTCCATATGGTTATACAAGTTCCCACATGTCATGGTGGATCCTCCTTTTCTTTGCCCATGAAAGGGGGAAATTTTTGCTTACCTACTTTATTAGCAGTGTTTGCCATTATGGCTATTCTGCTAGGTGGGATTCCTGGTGTTTTTGGAGTTCAAATTGGTTGCCTTTCCATTTTTGATGGTGCAAAATTAAATCCAAATAGCCTTATTTCCAATTCCAACTGATCTCTACTTCATAATATTCTTCGTGTATAAACAAGACATGGTTTCGATCTTCCTCCCCATGAACCTATGCGTGGTTTCCAGATACATAACTTCTTCCTTTTGTATCTTATGGCCAAATTATTTTTGTTGGTTCTGGTATCACCATCCACTCTTCAATTATGGGATCTTACTCAGCTATTTGCTCGTCATTTTTTGCAGTCACCAGTAGTGTTGTTTCAATACTTGGATTTTCCTCTTCTTCAAGGTTCCATACTCTCTTCACTTATGGATGAGAGACTTCTGTTGACTCTTGTGTTCTTAATTTTGCTAGTAATGAACTTCTCCTTATGGGTATTTGACTTATTCCTTGCATCCTAGAATTAGTCATTCACCTCTTAGGCTTATCACTTGTGCCTCTTGACTCAAAGTTCAATTTAAGTAATGGTGCCAAATGTAGACAAGGGTGAGGGTGTTCCCAAGACATGGGAATGATGATAGTTAGTTAGGAATGGGTAGATTCATCATAGCTTGGGTTAGACATCACAAGGGTTAGATGTTTAGGTACAATGGTAAATATCTAGTGTATACATCTAAGGTGATTGGAGTAGACATATAGGGGTACTAAGGTTAGATGTTCGGGTTGACTAGGCTAGATGTCCAGACAGTTTGGAGTATATGTCTAGGTTGAACACATCTTGTTAGAGTAGATGTTTGTAAATTAGACGTCTATATTATAGAGATAGATGTCTAGGTACTTAGATATCTTGATGTCTTATTGGTCAGACTAGATGGGTAGACTAGGTGGCCAACGACTTCATCAAATGGTAGGGTTTACACATCTAGTGAGGTTTGGATTTACAGTCTTCAATACCTACAACCATCATTAATGTTTTCTCATCCTCCAAGTGATGAACACAACCTACAACATAATTTTGCAATACAACGTACAACACATCTACAATCCACAACTAGTAACATGTATTCTAGAACAATGGCATTACACAACAAGTCTTATTATCAACAAGTAGATACATCTGTACAAAATGAATAGGGGATACTTATAGGTGAGCAAAGTAGTTAGTGCAACTACTTGCGTCAACCGTCTCAACTGAATTTACCCTAACTACTTGTTTTAGATGCCTAACACAACCTGTAGGACATCTAACTAACTAGACGTCTTAACTCAGATGTCTAACTAATTATCACCTTTTGACAATGATGGCCATATTTTTATTTTAGTGTAGTTTGTACATAATCAAGCCATAGCCATCAATTGGCTGATTTTACATCATTAAACATAGAAAAAAAACATTCCAAAATTATTATGTACAATAAAAATTGTGGGACATTCTCATCAACCAGTTCTATGTTTTACTTCTATTTAGAAATACTGTCTACATACCCCATATTGATGATATCTTTGATTAGATCCAAGGAGCCAATTTATTTTCTAATATTGATCTTAAGAGTGGATATCACCAAGTGTGCATTCAGGAAAAAGATACTTGGAAGACAACTTTTAATACCAAAATGGGTCTTTTTGAATGGAAGTGAAGTATTTTAGAGGAAAGATGTTTTCCAATTACTTTTTTTATATATGAAAACTTGAAAAAAGAATGGAAGTGTAGGCCCAAAAAGACCACATACTTAGCCAATTTTGTAATATTTGGCTAAGTGTTGAGAAAAACCTCAAGAGTAGTGTTAAATTCTGCTAAGATGCAAAATCCACGATCAAATTGGTCAAATGCAGCCCAACGGAAATTGGAGTTACGAAATTTTGGAAGGTGACTTTTGATTGAGGTTAGTTTCCACGTCAGAAGGCCACACACATAGAAAATTTGGTAAAATTGGATAAGTGTTGGAAAGAAAATTAAAGGCAATGATAAAATCCACTCGAGTGCAAAATCCATGGTTAACACAGTCAAACAGTACATAGCAAAAATTGGAGGAGCAAATTTTGAATAAGTAAGAGTGATGCAGTGTTAAAATACACTGAGAACCAACACAATATAAAAATTCTATGGTCAACATAGTCAAACGATGCCCAAAGGAATTTAGAATAGCGGTATTGAGACAAAACACTACGAAAGACAAGGAAAAGTTTGATAGATGTCACAAAACCTATTCGGATAATACACAATATTGAAATCCATGGTTAAACTAGTCAAGACTAGCACATTAGAAATTAGAAGAGTGGATTTTGAAAAGAAGATAGCCATCGGTGAAGATTTTCCAAGATAAACAACAACCCAAATTCAAAGGATGTGAGGCACTACCAAGCTCTCATTCCATGGTCAAACCAGTCAAAGGTGAGCCAACAAAATTTGAAGGAGCAAATTTTGAAGAATGATGCAGGTTGCTTCAGAGCTCTCATTCCATGGTCAAACTGGTCAAACCTGACCCAATAGAATTTGAAGGATAGGATTTTAAAGTTGAAGAGAATGCAGCCAATTGAAGCTGAACCTGAACAACATGTGCAAAAAGAACCAGGGAAGACCAAGCATCTTAAAAATAAAAAATTGCCTAAGTTTTTAGTTATAGATCTATGGATGAAAAGCTTGGTCAAGAACAAGAGAGGGACCAAATCAACCTGCAACTCGTGCAACCACTAGATTCTGTCGAGGGCCAAAAAAATTGTAGAGCTCAGAGTTGCAGAGTTTCATGGAGTGCAACTCCTTTATTTTTATTATAAGCAAATAAGAGGTTGCCACCTCAACATCCTACTGATTTGGCATGAAAATCCTTGTAATATTCCCATTTTTTCTACTATTATTGTAAAATCTATATAAAGAGGTCGAGCCCTCATTTCTAAGGATCAAATATGTAGTGTTTACCTATCAAAATATTGAAATTTTACTGAGAAATCAATAGAAGGAGCATGAATTGGATGTTTGCCTCAGGCTTGTGTCTTCATATTTTGTGAGTTTATTATATGTATTTATTTCTACTACTGCTATTATGGTTAGTCAATTATGATGATATTGGATTTCTAATTATGGGGTAAATTGGAACACTTCATGTTTAAACAAATGTTGTAGAGAACTTATTTATTTGTTAGTTTGAAGGTTGATCTAATTCTGCTATTTGTATTATTAATATTTTAGATGTTTGAAATAGTTCTCTAAGTATTTTATTATTATTTAATGATGGGGATGACTAGTTTTGAATGTTATTAGTCTTAAGTGTGGCATACTAGAAATGAGATTGATCAAAGGATTCTTGATATTTGTCAATCCGACCATTATTCATTCAATCACTTTCTAACCCTTCTCTCATTTCTATCCTTAAAATTACATTTTTAACTGAGCTTAATTGAGTCAATATCAATTAGTTGACAAGGTATACTAGCCTACTCTAGAGGTTGGGTTGAAGAAATCTTAAATTCATCCAATGCCAGGGTTTGAGCTATGATTAGCAGGTGTGCACCTCCTAAAAAGTCATAGATTCATAGTCACAATTCAAGTTTTTCTTGATGTCAATTCAGACCCCAACAATTTTGGCACACTCAGTGGGACCCTAAAGACATATTGGCTTTCCCCTGCCTATTATTTATTTATAATGCCTAGAGGAATCAAGATTTAGTGAATTGTCTTGACCTCATTCAGTAGAGAAAGTAAATTTACTTGGTGACTCCCTGAGTGTAGAATCCAAAAAAGCCACCCTAGTAGAGTATATTTTTCATGAATACCAAATCATTTATTAAAAATAGTCAAGACCCTGTTATATTTTATGAGCTTACCTTAAGAGGGTCCAATATCATAAAAAGTTTATTCCCAGACTCATTGGCAAAAGAAGTACCAGTTCAACCACCCCTTGTTGTACTTGTTGGCTTGACTCTCATGCACACCATGTAGAGAGTAAAATGAAAACACAAGTAACATTTAATGAGAATAAATCTCTCTTCCTTTAGGATCTTGTTGGATATCCAAGGTGTGAGTTACAGAGTCGGGTCGAATGCTATCACTCTTTTCTACTTTTGGAATAGTTTCAAGTTGACTATATTTTACCTTACAATGGGTTCAACCTTCGTTCGCTAGTGTTGGGTGATAGAATGTGTTGTTCATAGTAAGATTTGCAATTTGTTTGATCTAGCTCTTTGAATTTTAGTAGATTATAAGAATAAATAATTTTAAGAAATATAAAAATGGGAAACTTTTAGAAATAAAATAGAGAGGGTAAGGTAGGGTAGAAAAAAGGGTTAAATTCTACAATTTTGATTGTTAATCATTCTCTCAACTCAACTTATTGTTATGTTCTCAAATAGTAACCAATAAAATAATAAACTTTCTAGATTTCTAAGATCAATTTATTATCTAGCAAGGGGTGAAACAAGTTAATAAAATAGGCCAATCTATTTAAATCATAATTTTATTTTTAACTAATAGGATACATCTCGGATAGCAAGTGCTCATGCACACAAATCAGAGCTATCAATTCCAAATCCTTAAACTATAGATTTAAATACTCTCAAGACATTTTAATCATTCCAAAGATTCAATCTTGCTAGGATGATTTTTCCAGTAGCATAACACATGCGACAAAACCAGAGCCAGAAGGAAAAGAACTAAATTTTAGAATGAGTAAACCTCAATGAAGCTCTCCACATAACATCAACAACATGTCAAAATAAATCAAACTCATAATAATTAAGAAACTACATAATTTTTAGTGAAAATAAGAATAGGGAGTGAGTATCGTTCAAACTCAAGAAGTAGATTAAGCGTCTGGCTATGCCACTTCAGAGTAACAACATCACAAAAGATCCCATGTCAACAACAGATGAATTTTCCAAAAAAACAATTTTATAGAAAACACTTCTATTATAAATTCTTGCATCCTTTATTTTACATTCGATGGGAGTATTTATAGACTTAAGACATACTATGATATTTTAAAAAATATCTAGCTCTTCGAGAATTAAAAATAATTTTTTAAAATCTCACCGTCGAGGCGTTACAATATAAGACATTTTTAAATAGAGTTCTGATAAACTCTAACCACTTTGGAAATCTTCCTGGATATCTTACCATAAATGGAGAAGATAAAATCCGATTTTATCTTCATCAAAAGATAACTTCGTGCAAAGATTTTCACTTTTTGGCAAGTTGCAGATGCATTTCATTAATTCTCCATTTGCAAAATCTTGGTGTATCATCAATTTCACGCGTCTTTTCTCTCTACACAATCACTGTTGCCATTAATTTTACCATTAATCACATCCACCGGTAAATTCCTACAAAAATTAAAAAAGGGCAAATGTTAGAACATTAGCTTTAAAGTTAAATTAAATTAATTTAATTTTTCCTAAGGTTCAAACTTTAGCTTTAAATTTTTATATTATTTTTCCAAAGTTTGTCGTAAAATACTTTTTAGGGTTGAGATTTTAATTAATATTTTATTATTATTTTCATCCCTAGGGTTTGACATTTTAATATCATTTATTTTTTTGTCACGACATTCTTGATTATCCTCTCTTCCTTCCTTGAGATGTTACAAAATTGTGATATTTTTAATCTTTCTCTTCAAACATGATGCAAATTTTCTATCTTCTCGCGACATTTCTTCACTTCTCTTCCTTCCTCTTGGGAATGTTGTAAAATCATGACATTTCTTCACTTCTCTTCCTTCCTCTTGGGAATGTCGTAGAATCATGACATTTCTTCACTGCTCTTCCTTCCTCTTGGGAATATCACAAAATCGTGATATTTCTTCATTTCTCTGTGCTTCCAACACTTAAAAAAATTTCCATTCTCGAAATCATGACCATTTTCAACATAGAAAAATTTTCATAGAATTTGTACATTGACTCCAATGACTCCATCCTTCTGCATTTTGGCACTTTAAAGGTTTGTGAAAGATCCTCCATTCTCGAAAATGATTTTCAGATACAATAAAATGAATGTTAATTACCCAGAAGTTGCCAGTTTCACGTGGTGTGAAATTTAGGGCAAAAATTGATAGTGCTTAGAATTGAACAAAATTTTTTAGGCATCCAAATGAGCCACATGCATATCCAAATTTGTAGAAAGAACTTGAAAATTCACTTTGGATAAGAAGATATTGCATTAATAAGTTCACTGGTTGGAAATAGAAACTGCTATTTTTGGAAGGTGAATCACGCCTGAAAATATGAAAATTTGGTATTGTTGGAAAGGTGAGCTCAAGATATTCCCCAGAATTTAAATCACCTAAAATAAATTCTTGAGGCAGAAGATATAAAATTTCCGAGATTGAAGTAAACATTAGGGCAACATGAAAAAATTCTAAGAACCTTAGAAATTAAATTTAATACCTGAAACCTTAGGAAAATTATTCAAAATCAAAATTTCTGAAACACTTAACCAAAAATAATACCATTGAAGCAGAAATGTTTAGAAATTAATTCAAAACAATGCGCTAAGAAAGCATTTTTGACACCTTCATGCAGAAAAAAACAAAACTTGGATTAAAAAAACAAAGACTTCAAGAGGGTCCCCTTGGAAATAAAAATTAATCATTAAAAGGCTCAAACAATTTTATTTTCAGTAGGGGTGTGTTGCTTCTCAACAAATGGTGACATCTATGAAGAAATAGTAGCACTATTTAGAACCTAGAACTCCATTTTAGAAATAATTTAAACCATGTATCCTACCTTGCTGCAAAGATTTTCAAAATATTTTAATTATTATCTGCTAGTCTATTGAAATTTCTCAGGGATATAGTAGGTTGAACCACTCAAAGAAAACTCTAGTGTGTGATTGCAGTGCATAAATTCTTCTTATTAAGATGACCATGGTTTAGAACTCTTACTTAGGATTAACCAGATTATTTGGGTTGCACAAGTTTATTTGAGTAGAGCTCTATTGCTAGTTTAGCCTTTTATATCCCCGATAGAGTTACTTTTAACTTTCTTTTTAAGACCTTGGTTCACAGCCATGGAGCATCTATAGCTCTAGTGAACATGTCTAAGATTTCTCTTTAAGGAATCTCGGCTATCTCCCTTTTATTACTGTTAAGATCCTACTATAAAATATACTAAACAACACACTCTCAACTCAAATAAACACACTCTCACACATTTGCTTGGAAATAAACTCACAGAAACATTATAACAGTATTCAGAATTAAATGCATATGATAACAAAAATTACTTAAAAGGAACAATCTCACAATAGATAGAATCGCAGGCCTCTTCGAGGGGGCAACCTCCTTCAACACTTCATTAATTTGCAAAAATATGATTACATTGGTGCCTTTTCGGGTATTTAAAGAGTTTCCTTCCAAGGTTGGCTTACATGCAAAATGCCACCTGGATTACATGCATAATGCCACCCGAATTACATGCATAGTGCCACTTTGAATTACATGCACAATGCCACTCGAATTACATGCATAATGCCACACGAATTACATGCACAATGCCACTCGAATTACATGCACAAGGCCACCTTACCTAACCTATCTACCATGTGTTACATAGAAAAGGGTGCCATTTGTCATAGGCACTACCTAAGCTAAAACTTAGAACATTACAAAATATTAATCATGGGTACTACCCACGTTCACTAGGAATTATTACATCAAGGAAGTTATTACATTAAGGGTTAGGATGAGATCCTAACATGCCCTTCTCCTTGAAGAAGCTTTGTCCTCAAAGCTGAAAATGAGGAAACTATTGTTGGAGTTGATGGAGAGACTCCCATGTAGCATCCTCAGGTTGAAGCCCATGCCATTGAACAAGGACCTCTGTAATGGTACGGTTGCACAGAGTGCGAGTTCGATGATCCAACAGCTTCTCAGGTGCAAGTAAGATGGAGCCTTCTTCATCCAATTCGGGGAGTGTTGATTGAACCTGTACCTTTGTGCCCACAACTTTCTTGAGAAGGGAAACATGAAAAATAGGGTGGAGCTTGGAAGTGGGGGGAAGAGCCAATTTGTAAGCTGTAGGGCCAATCCATTGTAGAACTTGATAAGGACCATAGAATTTTGGAGCGAGCTTCTGACACCTGCGAAGTTGTAGGGAAGATTGTTTGTATGGCTGCAAGCGAAGGAAGACCATATCACCCACATCAAAACTATGCTCAGAACGATGTTGATCAGCTTGTTGGCGCATCCGATTCTGGGCCATGTTCAAATTTTGCTTGAGTTGGTGGAGGACCTCGGTGTGTTGACTCAGAGCATTGTCAACGGCCTGGACCTTGGAGCTGCCCGAAATGTAGGAGGAAGGCGTGAGTGGAGGGCACCCGTAAACTGCCTCAAATGGTGTGAGTTTGGTGGCGGTATGATAGGAAGTGTTGTACCACCATTCGGCCAAGGAAAGCCATTTTTCCCAATGAGTAGGATGATCGAAGGCAAAGCAACGAAGGTAGGTTTCCAAGCATTTATTAACAACCTCTGTTTGACCATCCATTTGCGGATGGTAGGCTGAACTCATTTTGAGTTGAGTCCCCTACAACTTAAACAACTCTTGCCAAAAA
Source organism: Wollemia nobilis (assembly GCA_028583015.1). Classification (NCBI taxonomy): domain Eukaryota; kingdom Viridiplantae; phylum Streptophyta; class Pinopsida; order Araucariales; family Araucariaceae; genus Wollemia; species Wollemia nobilis. The sequence continues at coordinate 10,391,111 of JAQPPZ010016436.1, read as the reverse complement.
TTGCTAGTAAAGGTGGGATCACGATCAGATACAATGGAGGCTGGCATGCCATGAAGGCGAAAGATGGAGTCAAGAAAAATTTGGGCAATAGTGGATGTTGTGTAAGGATGGGTTAGGGCACAAAAGTGAGCATACTTTGAAAGGCGGTCCACTACCACAAAAATAACTGACTTGCCTCCAGATTTAGGTAGCCCTTCTATGAAGTCCATGGAGATGTCAGTCCACACCTGCTCTGGGATCGACAATGGTTGAAGAGTGCCCGGAGAGCGCACTGTTTCCCCTTTCATCCTTTGACATGTGTCGCAGTCAGCTACAAAAGAGCGAATGTCCTATTTCATACCTTTCCAAAAGAAGGTGCGCTTGAGTCGCTCATAAGTTTTTAGGAACCCTGAATGGCCAGCAGATGGAGTAGCATGTGATTCCTTCATGAGGAGCTCTCGAAGTGGGGACTTAGGAGGAAGAACCAGGCATTGATGGTAACACAGATCCTGGCCATCCCAACTATATCCTGGTGTAGACTCTGGATCATCCATAAGTGAAGCAACCAAGTCTTTCAAATCTGCATCCTGAAGTATTTCTTGATGTAAGGGCTCAATCCATTGGGGCAATGGTGCAGAAATGGCACACAACATACTAAGGGTCTCAAATTGGTGAGAGAGAGCATCCGCCACAAGATTCTCCTTTCCTTTTTTGTACGTGATGTCATAATCATAGCCCATGAGTTTTGATACCCACTTTTGTTGCTCGGGGGTGGCAACCCATTGTTCTAGAAAGTATTTCAGACTCTGGTGGTCAGTTTTGATGGAGAAATGGCGCCCAATGAGGTAAGGTCACCAATGCAGGACTGCATGCAATATTGCCAACATTTCCTTGGCATATGTGGATTTCCCTAAATTGCGATCAGATAGGGCTTTGCTGGTGAAAGCCAAAGGGCATCCTTCTTGCATCAATACCGCCCCAATACCATGACCAAAAGCATCACTTTCAATGACAAATTTTTTAGAGAAGTCTGGCATGGCTAAAACTGGAGTGGTGGTCATGGCATGCTTGAGTTCTAGGAATGCTTGCTCAACCGGCCCTGTCCAAGTAAAAGAATCCTTCTTCAACATGGAGGTGAGGGGGGTGGCTATCTTTCCATAATTACAGACAAATTTATGGTAATAGCCTGTAAGCCCTAAAAATCCTCGAAGTCCCTTGAGAGTGCGAGGTTTCGGCCATTCTTGGACTGCTTGGATCTTCTTAGGGTCAACCTTGACACCATCCTTTGAGACAATGTGTCCCAGATACTCCACTTCAATCAAACCAAAGGAACACTTGGACCTTTTTGCAAATAGTTGATGGTCGACCAATAGTTGTAGGGTTTGATCTACATGCTTGAGATGCTCTTCCCATGTGTGACTGTAAATCAAGATGTCATCGAAGAACACAAGGATGAACTTCCACAAAAAGGGTGAAAGATGTTGTTCATCAGGCTTTGAAATGTGGAAGGAGCATTTGTGAGACCAAATGGCATTACCAAGAATTCATAATGACCTTCATGAGTGCGAAAAGCAGTTTTAGGAATATCTTCATCCCTGAGCCGGATCTGATGGTACCCAGAGCGAAGGTCTAGCTTGGTGAAGTACATGGTCCCATGTAATTCATCTAGTAATTCATCAACCACAGGGATAGGAAATTTATCCTTGACAGTTATCTTGTTGAGTTCTCGGTAGTCAATACACAGTCGCCAGGAGCCATCCTTCTTGAGGACCAGTAAGACTGGTGCAGAGTAGGGACTAGTACTAGGCCGAATGATACCCGCCTTGAGTAATTCCTGTATCATTGTCTCAATCTCTGACTTCATGGCATGAGGGTACCTGTATGGTCTGATATTGGGAGGTGCACTATCCGACAATAATGGAATGGCATGGTCGTGAGAGCGATGCGGTGGTAGTGTAGTTGGTTCCACAAAGATGGCCTCATGTTTGTGGAGAATCTATTGCAGGTCTGATGGGGTTTCACCCATTTGAGAGGTGGATGGTTGGATGGAGAATAGTTGTGCAATGACCCCACGTGATGATTTCTTTAGCAATTTCTCCATGCCATTTGAACTAATAATTTGAGGTGTTCCTGCTGGGGAGCCCTTGATGATGTGTGTTTGTCCATTTTGGGAGAACTGCATCCAGAGTTCGACAAAGTTCCAATTGATAGTGCCCAACGTACTCAACCATTGAGATCCCAAAACAATATCACATCCACCCAACTGGAGGGCAAACATGTCTTGCTTGAGTTCATAGTCCCCTATCTTGATTTTAACATTGCGACATTTTCCTTTACAAGGTAAGGTTCCCCCATTGGCTACCATGACCTCAAAGGAATTACAAGTGTGGATATAGCAATTTTCCCACTGAGCAACTCTAGGGTCAATGAAGTTGTGCGTGCTTCCCGAATCCATAAGGATGGAAAGACGTTGGCCCTTGAAAAATCTCGCAACCTTCATGGTTTGTGGAGTAGTAATGCCTGCAAGAGCATGGACTGTAATTGTTGTCTCAGGTTCCTGTTTCACTTCTTCTTGTGGAGAAGGTGTTTTCGGAGGGTCCTCATCCTCATCACTCTGGTCAGAGTTATCAGGTTCTTCAACATCTATCAAGAACAATTTTTTGTGTGCACACTTATGCCCTTTAAAAAAATTTTCATCACAATTGTAGCATAATCCTTGGGCACGACGTGCATCCATCTCTTCTGTGGTTAGGCGCTTGGGTGCAGTAGGTTTATTATCAACTGGGTGTTGGGATCGAGAAGGAAATGAAGGTCTATTTTGAGGAAACTTTGATGGGCGCCTTTGGGCAGAGAGTTTAGATTCGGCCAAACGGGCCAAACTGATAGCTTCCATCATAGTTTGTGGTTTCAACATTCTTACTTCCGCTTGGAGTTCCCCCTTCAACCCACTGATATAACAACTCTGGAAGAACCCTTCATTCAATCCTCTTGTCTTATTGGCCAATTTTTCAAATTGAGCTTGGTATTCATGGACTGACCCTGTTTGTTGTAGTTTGGTCAAGGCCCCTGTAAAGTCCTCATACTCACTAGGACCAAATCGAGTGAGTAGTTGGGATTCAAAATTCTCCCAAGAGAGATTTGGGTTGGCAATACGTAACCATTGAAACCAGTGTAGAGCCTCAGATTCCAAGTTAAAGGAAGCCATCTGGACTCGATGAAATATGGGGACATTATGAAGTCTAAAGAATTGATCAACCCTACATAGCCACCCATCAACATCCTTCCCACTAAATTTGGGAAAGTCCAATTTGGGCATTTTAAAGGATGGATCATGGTCATGATTCCTTGTAGAACCCTCAGCTTGGTGTTCTATTTTGGGTGGTCCTCTTTTTAGTTTGTTGTCTACTTCTATCAGTGCTTCTTCTAAGCGGTTACTAGTGGCCTCATGCTCTAGGCGAAGACCTTGGACTTCTTCCCTTATGGAGTGAAAATCCGAGTGCAAGTTCTCAATGGATTTTGTTAAGGATTCCAAGTGGTCTAGTTCTTTTTGATGTCCATGGGTACCCTGGGCCATTTTGAAACCTTTTGTGACTAGTTACTAAAAATAGAATTGAGTTTTTAGGACTTACTATTTTTAGTAAGTGCCCAAAAAAGTGCTTGGGTGCTATATATCAAAATGATCAGCTCGAAGAGGTGGTCACAATGAGCTATATCTCTCAACACTACTTTTTGGCACCCTAGACTTTTTTTTATCTCCTGTTTTGCTGAGTCTAACGGTGTTTACAGTTTTTGATTCTGAGCTACAGAGCAAAAGTTGGGTACTGGAGCACTATCTATAACTGGCCTCGTGTCATGCTCTCACTGGTTGGCCCAGTCCTGATAGTCTCTCTAACACTACTGACCTCACTAGCCCCAAGATTCTCTGTATTTTGTAGGTGACTATTATGACAGTTCTGTTCTGACCCTGAAAACTATAAATTTTGACCTGACTGTGCTGACCTCTCTGACCTGACTGACCTGACTGTGACTGCCACTGTAAATTTGATTGTTATTCTCTAGACTATCAGCTTAAGTGTCACCCTCATGGTCTATCCCGAATGCATGTACTTTCTATTATTTTTTTAGTAGAGGACTCCTTTCTCATATGCTCACTTTTGGGGATTTGAAATGCAGGTTTACGAATAGGGAGGTTTGGTTTTTTTTTTTTTTTTATATTTTCATTTTTTACAGGTTGAAGTTTTAACAGAACCAGGGAATGCTAGGTAGAGGAGTATGTACCACCCATAGGCCCTCTATTATACCGACAGTGATGAACAATAGTGCTCGGACCAATATTTTAGGCCACTACTCAAGGAGGATTCCACACATACCCTTGAGCACACTACCTGCCTCTCTGACAATACGGGAGGGTAATCGTCCAGGATGTTGTGTCCCATAGACTATGAGTAATACAAGGCCGAAAAGCTTCCTAATGGCTAAAAGTTTGTTTAAACCTAGATGGTCTCCCGATATACCCGAAGATACGTGGGAGCTCAAGTCCGTGCGCGAGTTCTGTCTGAGGCCTGGGTATTGGAGCCTGATCGCCCCTCACTTCACTAGACGCTTTATGGGCTATCTAGCTTAGCCAATAATGACAGATCCTTCATGATATTTTAAAACCCCCAGCACAGGGTTTCTACCTACTCAACTAAAAAGATTTTTTTTTTGGTCTGGAAAAAAAATGCACTGTATTTTTTGGATTTTTTTTTAATAAAGAAAAATAGGAACGGAAAAAACACATAGAATTTATACCTAACAGGTGGATTGGATGGCAAGAATCATTGCAGTTGCAACAGAACTTGGCCCTAGAAAGCGCTCTGATACCACTTGTTAAGATCCTACTATAAAATATACTAAACAACACACTCTCAACTCAAATAAACACACTCTCACACATTTGCTTGGAAATAAACTCACAGAAACATTATAACAGTATTCAGAATTAAATGCATATGATAACAAAAATTACTTAAAAGGAACAATCTCACAATAGATAGAATCGCAGGCCTCTTCGAGGGGGCAACCTCCTTCAACACTTCATTAATTTGCAAAAAGATGATTACATTGGTGCCTTTTCGGGTATTTAAAGAGTTTCCTTCCAAGGTTGGCTTACATGCAAAATGCCACCTGGATTACATGCATAATGCCACCCGAATTACATGCATAGTGCCACTTTGAATTACATGCACAATGCCACTCGAATTACATGCATAATGCCACACGAATTACATGCACAATGCCACTCGAATTACATGCACAAGGCCACCTTACCTAACCTATCTACCATGTGTTACATAGAAAAGGGTGCCATTTGTCATAGGCACTACCTAAGCTAAAACTTAGAACATTACAAAATATTAATCATGGGTACTACCCACGTTCACTAGGAATTATTACATCAAGGAAGTTATTACATTAAGGGTTAAGATGAGATCCTAACAATTATGAAACTCTTTTTTTTTTAACTCTCTTTGTATTCTTTTTTTGATAAAGACTAGATAGCCGAGAAGCCTTACTGAAGGTTTGAAAGTTGCATTTTCCTTTATATTTCATTCACCAAACAATCGATCAACTAACCATTTCAGGTTTTAGACACCAATAACCTTTTAAGAGTAGTTAAAATATTTTTGTGAATAAGAGTTTTCCTATCATGACCAACTTTTCTTGGATCCCCTAGGAGTTCTCCAGCTAAACAACATAACAACTCTTTTATGATTAAAATAATTATGATGGGCAAGGTACAAAATTTAAACTCTCTCTACTATCATTCCGAACAACAAACATTACCACTCTCTCCCTACTTATAACATCCCTTTATCAAATCACCCTTCTTTGATTCCTAAAACCGAGAGAAAGACTCAAAAGAAGAAAGAAAAGGAAAACAAAGAAAACCAAGAGAACTAACTTAATGTTGAAAAATAAACTAAACAAAAGCACTGACTCACTTTATTTATTTATTATATACATATATACAAAGGCCCCTTAAATCACTCAAAATATGCAACAGATGGAAAAGCAGAGAAATAGTGCCTTAAAAATTGATCATTTATAGATAAATTTAGAAAAATACTTTTCAGATCTTGTTGACAAAATGCACTCTAGATTATGCTTCCCAAAATTTTTACTACCCTAAAAAACTTGGTGTGTTTACCTTTTTTTTTTGTGGACCTTGTCCCACAGAAAAACCAAGTCTACAAGTCCTTCACCCTGCAAATTAGCCAAATCATATAATAACATGAATGGTAAAGTTTTCAACACCTACTTATATCTTATTCTATCATTCCATAGAACATACAATTTTTTTGCCTCCTTTAAAATCAAGGTATTAACATGTCTTTGTTTCTTCCTGAAGGGTTTGCAAGATTCTTTCAAAGGGATGGAATGTGTAAAAATCCTAGGATCAAATACCTTAAGGCCTTTATAGAACCATATCATCACATCTTCAGACTTATGTAACAACTCAAAGAGATCATATTTTATTTGTGGGTCACAGTTCTTAATAACTTGAACATTTTGTGGTTGCTCTACTACTTCAATGTTCAAAGTTTCAGTTTCTATTCCACTAATGAAATTTCTAGGATTTTCTCTTGAACCTGATCCTTGCTTAGACTTAGTCCCATCTATGTGCAATATCCAAATATCACTGTTGTTATTGGTTTGGAGCTGTAACTAGTCTCACCTTCTCAATTGTCAAATTATAAACCCCAATATCTACATTAGCACAGTTTACAACCTCATTTTTGATATTATATTTAGTGATCACATGTTTATACTAATGCTCTTTGTATATTATGAGTTGGTTGGATACATTCACATTTACTATTTATTTCTCATTTTCTTGAAGTTTAACAAAGATTTCAAAGTATTTCTTAATTTCCTTCATATCCTTAATGATGTTACACTCCTTCCCAAGTACTTTGCTAGTTTGATCCTAAGTCTTACTTTCATGACCCTTTGGTGGGGGAGGATCATCATAAGAAGTAGGTTCTAGATTCTCATGTCTAAAATTATAATTATCCTTCTAGAACTATTGAAAATATTATACTCCATCGATAGGCACTTCCATAACATTTTATGACTCATCCGAGAAGGTGAATGAATCCAAAACCATAGCAGCACTAGGTCTGGATGAACTAGGACCATCAATGTTTCTTTGATTCTAAAAAAATTCAACTCACCAGACAAAGCATCAAAGTTGGGTAATGCCAGGTCACATATGTTTACTTCAGATCATTTACCTTTGATATAATCCTTATTAGCTTCATATGGAGATTTAGAAAATCTTTTCTGTTGGTAAGGAAACTGGTTTGAACTTTCTCCCCTAGAGACTTGTCTCTTAATACTCAAGAAGTCATTTTCCAAGTTTTGGACTATCTCAGATACATCTTCCACCTTGGCCTTGTCATAATATTTCTCTATATTTTGAATGTGCTGAGTGTGTGTCACAGTTAATGGAGTTTCCTCGGGTAGAGTGTGACATACTAGCATTAACTCCTGATTTTAAATGAGATTCAAAGAAGGTATGTTTTGCATAGCATAGGATATCAAATCAATGCTCAAAATTTGAGGTCCTAACTTTATTTCAAGAATCAAAGCTTCCTTAGAAGCTCCTACTAGGGTTGTGATATTGGTGGCTCTCTTGAGAAAAATAGAGGTCACTAGATCTAAGGAATTCATATAGGTTTCTAAGGCTAGATTTGCACTTGGGATGTAATGACCAGTAATTCTGCCATAAGCTTATTGGAACCTCACATTGAAAGACCTGATAGTTTTACCATACTCTCTCTTAATGCTATAAAATTGTTGATACATCACATTGGGATCAATCACTTGACCAAATTAGGAAATGAAGATAATTTCTAATTCATACCAACTACTAATAGAGTCATTGGCAAGATTTAGAAACCAGTCATATGCATCTTTTTGTAGAGTAAACGAGAATAATATACAAGTAACATCTTCATGAAGGACATTTAACAATTTAAGAGCATATTTTAAGGTAACCATGTGCTCTTCGGTTGTCCTAGCACTATCATGTTTTTAGGTTGGAAGATATTTTTCATGATATTTGGGTAAATCATGGGTTGTACTAGGAATATTCAAGAAAGTGGAACCCAACTAGTTGGCCATGATTGTCTGATTAATGATCAATAAAAAGAAAAAAAATAGTGTAAAATTGTATTTCTCGCTTAAACACACCTTGTCAAACACACCAAGAACATAAGTTTTCCCTCCTTCTAGCACCAATTTTATGTTGGCTCGACTTTCATGCAAACCCTATAGAGAGTAAACTGAAAACACAAGTAAAATTTAATGGGAATGAATCCCTCTCACTTTAGGATCTTACTGGATATCCATGGTGTGAGTTATAGAGTTGGGTCGAATGCTATCACTCTTTTCCACTTTTGTAATACTTTCAAGTTGACTATATTTTACCTTACAACGGGTTCAACCTTCGTTCGCTAGTGTTGGGTGATAGAATGTGTTGTTCATAATCAAATTTACAATTTGTTTGATCTAGCTCTTTGAATTTTAGTAGATTAAAATAATAAAGAATTTTAAGAAATATAAAAATGGGAACCTTTCAAAAATAAAACAGAGAGGGTAAGGTAGAGCAGAAAAGAGAGGGTGAAATTATGCAATTTTGATTATTAATCATTCTTTCAACTCAGTATACTATTATGTTCTTCAATAGTAACCAATAAAATAATAAACTATCCAAATTTCTAAGATCTATTTATTATCTAGAAATGGGTGAAACAAGTTAATAAAACAGGCCAATCTATTTAAATCATAATTTTCATTGTAACTAACATGATACATATGTGGATAGCAAGTGCTCATGCACACAAACCAGAGCTATCAGTTCCAAATCCTTAAACTATAGATTTAAATACTCTCAATATAGTTTAATCATTCTAAAGATTCAATCTTGCTAGGATGATTTTTCCAGTAGCATAACACACACAACAAAACCAGAATCCGAACAAAAAAACTAAATTTTAGAATGAGTAAACCTCAATGAAGCTCTCCACATAACATCAACAACATGCCGAAATAAATCAAACTCATAATAATTAAAAAACCATAGAAATTTTAGTGAAAACAAGAATAGGGAGTGAGCACCGTTCAAACTCAAGAAGCAGATTAAGTGCCTGGCTACGCCACTTTAGAGTAACAACACCGCAAAATATCCCATGTCAACAACAAACAAATTTTCCAAAAAAACAATTTTATAGAAAACACTTTTATTATAAATTCTTGCATCCTTTATTTTACATTCAATGGGAGTATTTATAGACTCAGGACATGCCCTGATATTTTCAAAAAATATCTAGCTCCTCGAGAATTAAAAACAATTTTTTAAAATCTCACCGTCGAGGCATTACAATATAAGACATTTTTAAATAGAGTTCTGATGAACTCTAACCACTTTGGAAATCTAGGCATTTTAAAATATAGTTTTGATAAACTCTAACCACTTCGGAAATCTACCCGGATATCTTTCCATAAATAGAGAAAATAAAATCCGATTTTATCTTCATCAAAAAATGACTTCGTGCAAAGATTTTCACTTTTGGGCAAGTTGTAAATGCGTTTCATTAATTCGCCATTTGCAAAATATGGGTGTATCATAAATTTCATGCATCTTCTATCTTTGCATAATTGCCTTTGCCATTAATTTTACCATTAATCGCATCCACAGGCAAATTCCTACAAAAAATTAAAAAGGGTAAATGTTAGAACATTAGCTTTAAAATTAAATTAAATTAATTTAATTTTTCCGAAGGTTCAAACTTTAGCTTTAAATTTTTATATTATTTTTCCAAAGTTTACCCTAAAATAATTTTTAGGGTTGAGATTTTAATTAATATTTTATTATTATTTTATTCCCTAGGGTTTGACATTTTAATATCATTTATTTTTTCTATATCCTTGGGAATGTCGCGAAATATCGACATTCTTGATTATCCTCTCTTCATTCCTTGAGATGTCACAAAATTGTGATATTTTTAATCTTTCTCTTCCAACACGATGCAAAATTTCCATCTTCCTAGGGATGTCGTGAAATCCGATTTCCTTGAGATGTCGCAAAATCGCGACATTTGTTCATTTCTCTTCCTTCCTCTTGGGAATGTCTCAAAATCATGACATTTCTTCACTTCTCTTCCTTCCTCTTGGGAATGTCACGAAAATGTAAAATTTCTTCACTTATCTTCCTTATTCTTGGGAATTTCACAAAATCGTGACATTTCTTCATTTCTCTTTGCTCAAACACTTAGAAAAATTTCCATTCGCGAAATCATGACCATTCCCAACACAAATTTTTTTTCATAGAAATTGTACATTGAATCCAATGAATCTACCATTATACATTTTGGCACTTTAAAGGTTTTTGAAGGATCCTCCATTTTCAAAATGAATTTCAGATACAAGAAAATGAATTTTAATTGTTCGAAAGTTGCCAGTTTCACATGGTGTGAAATTTAAGATAAAAATTGAAAGTGCTCAGAATTAAATGAAAATTTTTAGGCATCCAAATGAGCCAAATGGATATCCGAATATATAGAAAAAACTTGAAAATTCACTTTGGATAAGAAGATATTACATTAATAAGTTCACTGGCTGGAAATAGAAACTGCTATTTCTAGAAGGTGAATCATATCTAAAAATTTGAAAATTTGGTATTTTTGAAAAGGTGAGCTTGAGATATTTCACCTAGAATTTAAATCACCTAAAATGGATTCTTGAGGTAGAATATATACCATTTTCGATATTTAAGTAAACATTAGGATAACATGAAAAATTCAAAGAACCTTAGAAATTAAATTTAATACCTCAAACCTTAGGAAAACTATTAAAAATCAAAAATTTTGAAACACTTAACCAAAAATAATACCATTGAAGCATAAATGTTCAGAAGAAATTAATTCAAATCAATGCGCTAAGCAAGCATTTTTGACACCTTGATGCAGACAAAATTTAAAGACTTGATGCAAACAAAAATTGGATTAAAAAAATGAAAACTTCAAGAGGGTCCCCTTGGAAATAAAAATTAATCATTTAAAAGGCTCAAACAATTTTATTTTCAATAGGGGTGTGTTGCTTCTCAACAGTACCTCCATGACCAATTCTAGCAAGAACTTTGTCTACAATGACTCAACAGGTTAATTAAAACCAACCTCTATAGAATTATCCCAATTGGGATACTTCTGGACTGCTCGGACTTGCTAATATGCATGACATACCCCAAGTTGTTACAAAATATATACCCACATTTTATGGTACCAGAAAGACTACATATGATCATTGTCAAGACATACTAAACTTAGTAGTTATTCACAATATCAAGAATCAAGATGTCATAGTCAGACTTCTAGCCCTTTATTTTAGAGGAAATATCTTGCACTAGTTTAGATTCTTAGAAGATAAAACCATCACCTCATGGGAGAAATATAGTTGGCCCTTTTGTAGAAGAATTCAATGAGTCATATGATCCATTTTCCCTACTAGATCAATTTACAACTATGTAAAAAACATCATCATGAGCTAGTCTCTGATTTTAACTTAAGGTTTAGTAGAACTTGGAAGAGGATTCCCCTTGAGGCTAGAACAGTGGCATATTTAGCATATATGTATTACATTAGAGCCCTTGGGTTAGACCTGGGGCTACAAACTCAGTAATCAGGTATAAACACATTTCCACAACTTTACCAAGAAGTTGTCCAAGGAAAAAATGTATTAATTTTTGTAGGAAGACTTCTACTAAAAATGATAATGCCTTACTACTCAGAGATTCCTTAGTTCCTACCAAAAGTAGCCACTCCTTCATATATGGATCCTCCATCAGCCCCACAAGAAACTCCACCATTTCCTCCCAAAATAGCCCCTACTGTCCCTTTTCCTCCTCTTCCATCTCAAAACTCCCAAGAAACATCTATATTACTAGACATCCAGAGCACTCTGAAAATGCTCAACAACAAGGTCAATGCAATTGAAAAGAGGAAAATAGAGAGATTTCAACCAAGAAGATTCCCCTATATTAATAAAGATCAAAAGTTGAGTACAAGTGGTATACAAGACCTAAGAGTCAATACAAATCAAGCAGAGCAAGAATATGCATCTAAAAATAGTTTGGTCAATGTTTGGTGCTTAGTTTGCAATGATCCACATGATTCTAAAACATGTATTATGTACCAACATCATGTGCAACAAGCTATGGAAAAGGTAGAGAGGAATCAAAAGGGGAGAGTTAACATATTGTGGTAGCATGATCAAGTTATATCTGGACAAGATTTTTTAGAGGAGGAACAAGTCTCTGTTATGACCAGGTCTAGAAATAAGTCTTTGTAAGTAGACCCACAAAAAATGGGTGGTTTCCAGGTGCATTATTAGAAGAAAAGAGAGCTATCATCACAAAGCAATGACAAGTTTCCCATTTCACAAGTTTTTGACAAGAGTAATGCAGTTCCTAGAAGGCAAGGAGAGGTGAAAGCTCCAAGAGAAGGTGAAAGGAGAAGAGTAAAGAACAAGAAAGTGCTAAAAGGGAAGCCCAAGAAAAACTAAGGTTCCCCTCCATTACAAAGGGCCAGAGAATAGAGGCTACTTAGTAGTACATAAGAAAGTATGGGGAACCAAAAAAATATATGAAAGACCTCCACTAGTTCAATCAAAATATAATATTGTGGATGAGTTGAAAAGAGTTCCATCTAGAGCAAGCTTATATGATACACTTTTTCTCCCTAGACAAATAGATTTGTTGAAATATTCTCTGCATAAAAAGTCCCAAGGAAGAGAAACCACCATAGTGTTCAATTTGGCACAAGATAAAGAAAAAATATCTCCCACCACCCTAAAGAACAAACCTCCTTCGTTCTATATCTCTCTTAGGATGGAGGGATGGATAGTTCACAATTGTATGATAGACTCAGGGGCTTCAATGACCATTATGCCAAAAGCAATCTACGATGATATGGGTATGAAGTATACACGATCATGTCAGGGGGTATTGCAACTCAATGATACCTCGATTAAGACTATGGGAGTTATAAATGATGTATTGATGAGGTTGGATAGAGCTTCGAAGGTGACCATAATCCAAGAAATCATGGTAGTTGATCTTGAACCTTATTTTGGCATATGCCTTTCAAGAGAATTTACTACCAAAATGGGAGGATATATGTATTTAGACTACTCTACTATGATAGTTCCCTATAAAGGTAAGAGAATAAGGATAACCCTGGAGAAGCTTGTATCTTTCCATATTCAAAAAAATGAAGAATATTTGTACAATCATTCAGTGATGGAAGATCTAGAGTTAGTAGAAGTTTTGAAAGACCTAGAAATAGAATATGAATTGCCCTTCAAGGATGATTATATCCTGTCAAAAATAAGGTTGGGACAATGTATTTCCTCAGAGGTAGAGAAGAATATCCCTACCATATCTAACCATTCACTCAGGAAGATGGAGGTTTGGACAATGCATTTTGATGGAGTAAGGTGTAAAAATAGAGCCAAAGCTAGTGTAGTGTTGAAGTCTCCTTTAGAAGGGGTGAAGAGTTTTTATTTTAGATTCACTTGGGCTTGTACAAACAATGCTACTAAATATGAAGCTTTGTGCTTGGGATTGATGCAAGCAAAAAAAATGGGAATCAAGATATTAGACATTTATGATGACTTAGAGTTGGTGGTCAACCAAGTTTTAGAGAAGTGCAGTAGTAAACATCACTATCTAAAGATATACAATAATAGAGTATGGGACTTGATGGAATAATTTGATGCTCTAAATCTCCACTCTATCCCTAGAAGACAAAATATACTAGCTAATGCTTTGGATGTTAAGGGCTCTAATTTCAATCCTTCCTCAAAACTTGGGTCAAATGTAGGTAAAAGAGTCAAATTAGTCTTTAGACTTGCAGCTCCAGATAGATAAATTTTCTGGTAGGCCTTTAATAGTGATGATCAGATAATTAATTTTCTAGTCAGAGAGGCTTTATTAGCCAATATACAAGAGGATATTTCTCAGGAGATAGATCAAAAAGATATAATTTAGTGGAAGAACAATCATATTCCCAAATGCCTAATCACATTGGAGAGTTTGTTTGACAACGAGGATGGAAAAAGGACAAAGACTATGAAAGTAGATGATAAAATATGCAATGACTTTGAAATTTAAGAGAAAAATAAGATCAATGTTAGAGTAAGGTGCTCCCTTGAATAATTTGAGGGAGTTAAGGCACTTTGTTTTAAGTACCTAGACATTATTGCTTGGTCATATGAGGACCTCAAGGTTTTATGATAAGAAGATCATTCAGCATACCATTGAGCTAGAGCCTGATGCAAAACCTTTCAGATAAAGACAAAGGCCTATCAATCCTAAAATTGAAGCTATAATGAGGTAGGAATTGCTTAAGATTATTAAAGGGAAGATCATTTATCCGATCAAGCATTCTACATGGGTTGCTAATCTAGTTCCCATAAGAAAGAAGAATGAAGACTTCTAATTATGTGTTTATTTTAGGAACTTGAATAGAGTGTCACTAAAAGATCATTATCCACTTCCTCAGATTGATCAAATTTTGCAGATGGTAACAACAACAAAAAGATACTCCTTACTAGATGGCTCCTATAGATATAACTAGATCTAGGTCAAAGATGAAGACCAGTTCAAAACAACCTTCACCACTAAGTGGGGCATGTTTGCTTATCAAAAAATACCATTTGGTCTATCCAATGTAGGAGCTACATTCCAAAGGGCCATGGACTATGCTTTTGGTGAGCTGATCAACAAAATAATTTTGATTTATATTGATGATATGACTATGTTTTCTCATAGAAAGGAGTCACACCTAGAAAATATAGAGAAAGTTTTTTAGAAGTACGAGTTTGGCATCTCCTTCAACCCAAAGAAATAATTTTTTATCATCTATGAAGGTAAGTTATTGGGGCATGTAGTCTCCAAAGAAGGGATGGCAATAGATCCTGATAGAATAAAGTCAATCCTGGACCTTCCCCTCCCCAAAAATAAGAAAGGCTTACATTTTTTTTTTTAAAGCAAAAAACCCCTTGCGGCCTTGGCGAGTTTTTGTTTTTTCCCCTGATTTCATTGGTGGTCCTCCCTTGGGGGGGGTTTGAACTTGGGACCTCTCTTGGAGGATTTACCTCTCCTCTCCAACTCACCTACAACACCTGGGTTGCTTACATTTATTTTGGCAAATTAACTTTGTGAGGAATTTCATCTTAGATTTCACTCAAGTAGTCAGGCCCATCTCAGAGTTACTCAAGAAGAACATGGAGTTCAAATGGACTAAGAAAATAAAGCAAGAATTTGAGGCTATAAAGAAAGCAATTGCAACTACATCATTATCGATAAATCTTGATTTTAGCAATGACTTCATTTTATATGCCTATGGAGTTGAGGAAATCTATGCATCAGTGCTCACTCAAAAGGAAAAGAATGAGAAGGAACCCCCCATATTATTCTGGAGCTAAACATTGCATGAGTATCAAAACAAGTATAATTTCATTGATAGACAAGTATTTGCAATGATGAAATCCTTAAAAAAGTTTAGGTAGTACTTGGTTCAAAACAAGACTCTTATTTATGTGGTACATCCATATGTAAGAAACTTTATACTTCAAGGAGATCTAGGCAATAAAAGAGCTGGTTGGCTTACCAAAATATAGGAGTATGATATGGAGATCCATCCCACCAATTTGGACAAAGGAAGGGCATTATATCGGGATCTTGTAGCTAAAGCAGATTTAGAACAAATAGTAGCCTGTTAGGGAGCAGAGAATTGGCATAGTGATAGTCTTCTAGAAAGTTTAGATTGGGTAGATAAATTGATGACCTACTTCCAAACATGAGTATGTCCTCAAGGCCTTAGTCCTTCACAGAGGAGAAGATTTAGACTGTAATATTTGAAGTATGTATTGCTTCCTAAAGGATTATACAAAAGGAACTTAGATGGAGTACTTCTAAGATGTCTAGGAGATAATGAAAAATAAAATGTCATTGAAGAATTTCATGGAGGCCTATTAGGAGGTCATTTTTTAGGAAAAGTAACTGCTATGAAAATAATAAGGGTAGGATACTATTGGACCACTATCTTTGCAGATGCTTTCAAAGCAACTAGGTCATGTGATAAGTGCTAGAGGTATGTGGGAAGGACCAAGAATGCAACATTTCCACTTAGATCAATTCAAGTGGAGGAGCATTTTCAACAATGGGGACTTGATTTTGTTGGAGTCATCAACCCAAATTCAGTGGCAGGTACATAAGTTCATCCTTACTACCATTGATTACTTCACCAGATGGGTTGAGGCTATCCCAACCAAGAAGTAAGACCAAGAAGTAGTGATTGAGTTTGTAGAAAATATGATCACAAGGTTTGGAATCCCAGAGGCACTAGTGAGTGACAATGGCCCAAATTTCATAGGTGCAAAATATATTGAGTTTTCTAGAAAGTATAACATAAATATAAATAATTCTTCTAACTATTACCCTCAGGGAAATGGATTGGTAGAATCCACCAATAATGCTTAAAATTTTGAAAAGGGTACTGGAAGAGAAAAAAAGGAGTTGTCATATTTTATTAGACTAGGTTTTATGGGTAGATAGGATCACTTTCAATAGGTCTATCAAGACATCCCCTTATTCATTAGTTTATTGTAAGGAAGCAGTTTTACCTACTCATCTTGAGATACCAGCTTCAAAATGGGTCAACCAAGATCAGGAGCTATATAGAAATCCACTAGAGGCTAGGTTGATGCATCTTATGCAGTTGGAAGAATAGAGAACTCAGGAATATGAGAATTTCCAAAAATACTCCATGAATACGAAAGAGTGGTTTGATAAGAAATCAAAATTCAAGAAGTTTAATGAAGGAGATTCAGTGTTAAGGTGGAATGTAGAAAAGGCTAAACCAGACAACCATAAAAAATTTGATTCCTTATGGGAGGGACCCTTCAAGATCATTGAAGTAAAAAAGAACAATGCCTTTCAAATTCAAGATGAGGAGGGAAATATATAGCCCATTCCGATCAATGGGTATCATCTCAAAATATATTTTAGTTGAAGAATATTTCCCATTGTAATATATGTACATGTTTTGTATTATATTTTCTTTATTGTATTCTTTAAAGAAAAGGAAAAAAATGGAAAAGGGTGTTATTTTCTACTTTCAAAGCGAGATTGTGCTATATTTCACGAGGAGGTAATGCAAGGAGAATTTCCACGACCAAAAGAGTCAAACTAGCTCTAGTGAACTTTCGAGCGTAGCATAGTTTTCCAAAGATAACGGGATTCCTAGTGGTGCCTAATGTAAAAGCAGTTTCAAAATACATGATCTAATTGGTCAAATAGTACCCATTGGAAATTGAAGGAGAAGAATCTAGAGGATTGAATTTAGCTTAAGGTTAGTTTCTTCACTGAATGGTTTGCAATGTCAAAATCCACCAACATGCAAAATCTATGGTCAACACAGTCAAATAGTTCCCAACAAAAATTGAAAGAGTGGAATTCAGATTCCAGTAATTTTTTCAAAGGACCATGAACCCACTGGCAGTTCCTAAAATAGATGCAGTCCCAAAATCCACGATCAACTTGTTCTAAGTTGCCATCGTAGAAATGCAACTAGCAAAATTTTGAGGAAAACACCCAAAAGGAACATGCAACTCTTAACGAGTGGAATTGGGGAACATAAGCATAGTGTTAAAATTTACCAAGTACTAGATTCCACTTAAAAAAAATAGAAATAATTTCAACTTGAGAAGTGTACCAATGGATAGTTTACCACCATGTGCTATGAATTTTGTCCAATTAGTTATGCAGACTTCACTGATAAGCCATACTTCACAAAATTTGATTGGCTCATTTGAAATCATGAGAGGTAGCTACCCGTTCATATTCATTAATGGTGGAGGAGTTCCTAAAGATCTATGTTGTGGCTGATCCACAACACACCCCAAAATTGGGGACCCACCTTTTTTGCATGCTTTCAAAGAAGACTGCAGTGGCCCAGATACTAAAAAAATCAAAGGAAGAGCAAAATACAGCAAGAAAAAGAGGTGTCGCGATATCGCGACATGTCGCTCCGTCGCGGCCCAGAAATGAAAGTTGTCACGATTTCGTGACGTGTTGCGCTGTCGCTGCCCAAAAATGAAAGTTGTCATGATTTCACGACGTGTTGCACTGTCGCTGCCCAGAAATGAAAGTTGTCGCGATTTTGCGACGTGTTGCGCTGTCACTGCCCATAAATGAAAGTTGTCACGATTTCGCGACATGTTGTGTTGTCGCTGCCCAAAAATGAAAGATTGTCATGATTTCGCAATGTGTTACGCTGTCACTGAATGAAAGATTGTCATGATTTCGCGATGTGTTACGTTGTCACTGCTAAAAAATGAAAGTGTCATGATTTTGCGACAGGTCACATTTTCGTGGCTTAGACAAGCAAAATGCAGCGAAGGATAAAAAGTGTCGCGATTTCGTGACATGTCGCGTTTTCGTAGCTAAGAGCAGCAGAATGCATCATGAAGAGAAAATGTCACGATATCGTGACGTGTTATGAAATCGCGGTCGAAGGCGACAAGAGAAGAGTCAAGGCAGAAGATGTCGCGATATCGTGACATGTCGGAGTTTCACGACCTGGAGCAGCCAAAATGAACGTAGAGGAAAAAAACGTCGCGATATCGTGACAGGTCGCGTTTTCGCGGCTCCAAGCAGCGAGATGGTACGGAAGGAAAATATGTCGCGATTTCGCGACATGTCACGTTTTCGCGGCCAAATACAGCAAGAGCAGTCCAAAGATGAAAAGCGTCACGATTTCGCGATAGAAAGCAACCAAAGTGTATGGAATGAAAAGTTGTCGCGATTTCGTGACATGTCACGTTTTTGCAGCCAGGTACAGCAAAACACAGCAAAATGAAAAGGCATCGTGATTTTGCGACAGGTTGCATCTTCGAGGCTCGAAAGAGAAAAACATCATGATTTCACGACAAGTTATAGCGAGACAGCTTGAAAGAGAAAAACGTCACGATTTCACGACAGAAAGCAGCAAGATGGTGCAAAAGAGAAAAGCGTCACGATTTCGCGACAGAAAGCAGAAGATGGTGCAGAAGAGAAAAGTGTCACGATTTCGTGACATGTCGCGTTTTCGTGGCTAAGTGCAACAAAACACAACAAAATGAAAAGGTCGTGATTTCGTGACAAGTTGCACCCACACGGCCCGATAGCATAAAAATGTCGTGATTTCGTGACATGTCTCATTTTTGTGTGCATGGAGGCGGACAAGGCTATTGACGAGAAAATGTCGCGATATCGCGACATGTCTCATTTTTGCGATGAAAAAAGAAAAGCTAAGCTACATACATAAAAACGTCGCGATATCGCGACATGCTATTTTTGGTCACGATTTACAGGGGGCAGTTATGAAACATGCAGAGAGGCACGAAACACGTGGCATAAAAGTGTAAGGGCTACAGAAGCAGTTACATTTCACGGAGAAGATCAAACGTTCGACATCCGAGCAGAAAGTCAAAGACAATGAAGAGGCGGGGAAGATGAAATGATGCAATCTGGGAAATGAAACGAAGCGTCACAGAGTGAAGCAGAGAGCCGCACCAGAAGGTTTAAAAGCAGAAGCACAGGACGGGTACAGGGGTCGAAAACCGCTGCGAACAGTGTTGCAGAGCTGAAGTGATAGGCTATTCTGGACCTGCTTTTGGAGCGTTTTCCTCCACTTGTTCTGGTTTTGATAAACTGGAAGTTCTGTTGATGTAACTGATATATTTTTAATACAAAAATTACAGAGAGTTGCATTTCATTGGCAAGAAAGAAGGAGTTATTTTCTGCATGCTAGATTTAATGTTCATTTTTCCCTTTTCGGATTTTTAGGCTTGTGGGTGAAGTTTAATACAAGTTTTCTTGGTTGCTTCATGCAAATGTCTAAATCTAAAAATCACAGTTGAAACCCAGAAACCAGCACTTAGCTTATCTGGATTATGCATGTTTGCAGGTTCAATAGGTTAGGTTGTATGCCGAAAACCTCATATCTTCGGTCTTGTTGAATAGGATTGCAGCCTTCTAAATAGACTTTAGTTTTAGTTTTTATGCGTTTTATTTTCATTTTCTTAGATTCTCTGCATTTTTATTTTCCAGAGAGATTAGCCTTAGTTTAATTTCTTGTTATTAAAATAAAACACTTGAAAATCTACCGAAATTGAAGTTCACATTGAATTCATGAACAATCATTCAATCTCAAAATAAAATAAATCACGAGTGCCCCTTGTTAACAGTTACTTGCAGTCACTAAGGTATTCCAAGCATTCAAATTGAATAGTATGTGTACAAAATGCTAACATAGCGGAGACCTTGGAGAAATTACTTATTGAATTTCTTTGCAAGAGGGGATTTGGAGCTCAAATCCTATTGGAGAGTGTGTTTTCACAATCGGGTGAAAATACCACTCAACAGATTGGCGCTAGAAGGAGGGCCTAATTTTGGTTTACTTTATTTTGATTTTCATACAGAAGTAATGTGTTTTTTGGTTCGATTTCTTAAATCTTATTAAAGGCTAAACTGCAGCATTGTTTTCGTGTTGCAGGTTTTCTTGGAGATATCGAGAGTTTCATCAAGCAGGCTGGACCCACCGCGCCGTATCGCGACTAGGTCCCAAACAACTGGAGAAACCATATTCCATGACCTTACACTCACTGGTACTCCCAAGAATAAAACCAAGCAAGCTGTAAACCTACCAGTCACAAAAGATCTTTTTGCTTCAGGAGCATCAAGCGGACCTACATCGGTGGTATCAATTGCCACTAGCGTACCTATCGTTAGTACCATTTCCACTACTCTTGTAGGGTTGTCCTCATCAATTTTGAGTCAAATGGCCCAACCTCCAGCAGCTCCTTGGTACGGAGCTAATAATATTCCTTTGAATATTGCAGGGGATATCCATGAAATCCCTAAAAACATAGAAATATTCTTGCCCAAATATAAACCTGATGGTCCAAGGACCGTAGAGGAGCATATCCAGGCCTATAGGGATGTTCTGATAAGATTGCAAGTCCAGCATGAAGATGTGGCTTGCAGACTCTTTCCCATGAGCCTAGACCCAGTGGCCTATGAATGGTATATTTGCCTACCTACGGGTTCAATCACTTCATGGACACAAATGGAGAACGCTTTTGTCAATCAGTTTAGGTCACCTTTGGATCCCGCAACCATTTACAATCAATTCATTACATGCAAAAGGGGCCAGGGTGAACCAATCAGAACCTTTAATCAAAAATTCCAAAAATGCTATAATAGAGCAGTTCGACATTTTGCCATAGATCCCGCAGTGGCCTTGCAAATATATTTTGGGGCATTGGATCCCATGACAACAATGTTTGCAAGACGAAATCCTCAGGTCACCATGCTCGCCTTAGCCTACAATGAAGCCATGACCATCGAGCAGCAAATGACACCACAGGGCTATGGGTTTCCCCAGATGCCTATGATGGGACAATATGCTCCATATGGTCAAGCTCCCATGGCAAATCAGATCATGGCACCACAAATGCCAAGCATGAATGCTTTCCCATATCAACAACCATATCCACCAGCACCTGCCTATGCGCCCATTCCCATCCAACCGATCACATCCATTCCACCCATTCTCGCATTTTTGCAAAATAGTCAATCGACTATGCAAGGAACCAGCCAGGTTAATTCTCAGGCTATAGTTCCTTTCCCAAATCCAACTCCGATCCAAAGTGTAAATCCATACATGAATCAAATTCCTCAAAATCTGACTCAAATGTTAAATCAAGACCCCACCAATTATGCGAACCCAACGGGAACCAATAACAATGTAGCTCCACCGAAGGAGATTTATTCGGATGTTGAAGAGCTCAAGAAGATAGTTCATAAACTGAGCAATGACATGGTTCAAAAATAGAAGTATGAGTCCCATGCCCCTCACTCAAATCAAAATTTTAACAATAGAGGGAGACATTGGAACACAAAACCAAACAATGGAGGAGTACCTTCCCCCATTGCCAATCAACTAGATACTTCTGTAGGACCTAGTCAATCCAGTTCCCTTTTGAATCTTTTTGATTTGGCATGGGAAAAGGGGTGTAGATTACACAATACAAAAGAGCACAATGAGAGGAATTGTCCTGAAATCGCTAGATACACTCATTGTCTCCAAGCCCAAGTAGATGACTTGGAACTGGTGCCAAATGAGGGTCCATCTCAATATCAAGATGATAACATTATGGTGGTGGAAACCTTATACCGTCAAGAAGGTGAGAGTGAGGAAGAAGAAGATGAAATTTTGGAATAGGAGGTGCAAGATTTTCGAGAGTTTAGAAAGGGGAATCACGGATATTATTTGAGAAATAAATCTAAAGCCCCTAAAACATCATCAACACCACCGAATAACTCTATCCTTCCTCCGGATACTAAGGCAGATAATAATCCTCCGCCTCCACTTGGAAGAGAAATGTCTAATGACGCACAGAAGACAGTCAAATTCAAAAAACCAAACTATGACATAGTGGAGGATCTAAAGAAGTCCAGATCAAGCCTCTCATTCTTAGATGCGGCCAGATTGCCTGGCCAAAAAGAAGCATTGATAAAGGCTCTGAACTCACCTGATCAAGTGTGGAAGGGAAAGGAAGTTGAGTCCCATTTGATTTTACGAAAGGAGAGACGGGATGTCCCGCCATTCCTATTGACTCTGAGAATTGCTGGTAAAAATTTGCATAATTGTTTGGTGGACACGGGTGCCACGAGCAATCTCATGCCTTCAGAGATATGTCAAATGCTAGGCCTACAACCTATTTCGTCCAAATGCAAGGTTTTGCAATTGGACCGATCTGAGGTAAATGTGATAGGGACCCTATATGATGTCAAAATTCAATTAAATTCTGAACCCAGGGTCCAACAAGTGGTCGACATTTTGGTTGTTAATATCCCAAGTAGATATGGAATGCTACTTGCAAGGGATTGGATGAAAACTTTGAACGACTATTTTTCAACCGATTGCTCACATATGTGGCTACCCTGGAAAGGAATTGCAAATCAAATCAGAGTGGAAAATGAACCGAGGCTTAAAGAAATTGTAACAGAATATAATAAGCCAAATGAAGTTCAGTTTTTTGAGCCAGATTTGGGGGTTTATGCATTTGATATTGAGGAGGCTACTGAAGAGCCTAAAGGGGAAACATTTCATGGTAGTTCTCTTGAGGAAAATGATGACATATGGTTGCTTAGGTTTGATGGATCCAAATCTAGACAGGGAGCAGGAGCCGGAGTCGAGCTCACTCGTCCAGGAGGTAAACCTTTACTTGCTGCCTATAGGTTACAGTTTCCTTGCACGAATAACGTGGCAGAGTATGAAGCACTAATTTTTGGTTTACAAATGGCGTTGAGCAAAGGGGTTAAATGCTTGAAAGTATTGGGAGATTCTCAACTGGTAGTCAAGCAGATTAAAGGACAATATACATGCCGCGACAAGAGACTGAGCCTTTATAGAACTAGGGTAAGAGACCTCATTGAGGAATTCGACGCTTTCAATATTGCCCTTATTTCTAGAAAAGGAAATCGCATAGCAGACTCTCTTGCGGTCGTCGCAGGTATGTTAAATCCAGTTGATATAAAGAGGTGTAAAAAGTTCTCCATTGAATTGGTTCCCTGCCCATCGATACCTGATAATGTCGAGAATTTCCAAGTTTTTGAAAACGACAGACACATATTCAAATTTGTCACGAACTCAGGTGTTTTTGAAAACCAGGTGATTGATGAGGAGCAAAGATGGCAAGAAGAAGAAGCAGAAAACGAAAGTAAAACTACGTATCGATCCAACAAAATACCAAAAGACATAGTTTCATTGGAGAAAATGTTCGATACGGGATACAAGGCTAGAAAAGAAAGAAAGGTTCCACTCCCCAAAGATGCATGTGATCTGATTAATCTAGGGAGTGCAGACAATCCACGGGAAGTGTATATTGCAAAGGCATGTACAATTGAAGAAAGAGAAAATATAATACATGCACTAAAACACTACGTGGATTGCATTGCTTGGAATTATAACGAATTGAAAACATACAACCAAAATGTCATTACACATACCATCCCTCTAAAGCCGGACTCCAAGCCTTTCAGGCAAAGACAACGAGTTGTTAACCCGCTATTGGAGCCCTTGATAGAAAAGGAGGTCAAGAGATTATTGGAAGCAAAGATTATTTTTCCTGTTAGGCACTCGACCTGGGTTGCTAACCTGGTTCCAGTAAGAAAGAAGAGCGGAGAGATTAGGCTATGTATAGATTTTCGAAATCTTAACAAGGCCTCTCAAAAGGATAACTATCCATTGCCATCCATTGATGAAATTTTACAAATGGTGAATGGATCTGAAATGATGTCTTTTCTTGATGGATATTCTGGATATAACCAAATTCTTATTCATCCCAATGACAGGATGAAAACAGCCTTCACAACCAAATGGGGGACATTTGCCTTCAGAAGAATGTCATTTGGACTATTAAATGCTGGTGCAACATTTCAACGCGCCATGGACTACGCATTCAAAGGGCTTATAGGCAAGTGTATCATTGTGTATGTGGATGATATTCCAGTATTTTCAAAGAAAAGAGAAGACCATGTCAAGGATTTGAAAAAGGTTCTTCAAAGATGCAGAGAGCATGGAATTTCTTTGAATCCCAAAAAATGCATCTTTGGAGTAACAGAAGGAAGATTACTCGGTCACATCATTTCAAAAGAAGGCATATCCATTGACCCAGAAAGGATAGAGGCTATCCAAAACTTACCTCTCCCGGGTAGTAAAAAGGAGTTGAGATCTTTCTTCGGGAAAATTAATTTTGTGAGGAAGTTTATTTCAAGCTTCACTGAGATAGCCAAACCGTTGAACCAGATGCTCAAGAAGGATGTAGATGTCAAATGGAACGAGGAAAGGAAGGTGGCCTTTCAGCACATTAAGGATGCCATTTCCAGAGCCCCTGCCCTCATAAGTCCAAACTATGCTAAACCTTTCTATATTTATGCTTTCGCATCGAAACACTCTTTTGCGAGTGTCTTGACCTAGAAAGGTGAGGATAGTGCAAAAAATCCCATAGCATTTTTAAGTGCTCCTTTAAAAGATGCTCAATTGAGGTATTCCATCCTCGATAAGCAGATGTACGCACTCTTTAAAATGGTAAAAAAATTCTGACATTACATTGTGCACAACAAAGTTTTTGCCATTGTGCCTGACTCTGCTATCAAAACCATGTTTTTACAGAACGAGCTAGGTGAGAAAAGAGGTAAATGGATTTCTACTATCCAAGAATTTGATCTTGAAATCCAACCCATGAAACTAGTTCGAGGACAGGGACTTGTGAAGACGATTGCTGAGAATAATCCACAAACGACATGCCAATATTCAAATGCAGTATACATTTCTAAAGATGACTGGTATGTTGACATTGTGCATTTTCTATTAAATGGTAAGTGCCCATCCAATTTGAATTCCACTCAAAGAAGGGCTTTAAGACTTAAATCTGCTAATTATCTGATTAGATCTGGTGTTTTGTACAGGAAAAATCATGAGGGGATCTACCTGAGATGCCTGAATAAAGGAGAAGCTGCCAAGGTTCTACAAGAATTTCATGGGAAATATGGAACTGGCCATGGTGCGGCAAATGCTACAGCGCATCAAATCTTGAGAGCAGGATACTATTGGCCTCACATTTTTAAAGATGCACATGCTCATGTACGATCTTGCCACATTT
Organism: Wollemia nobilis; assembly: GCA_028583015.1. NCBI lineage: Eukaryota > Viridiplantae > Streptophyta > Pinopsida > Araucariales > Araucariaceae > Wollemia > Wollemia nobilis. Next base: position 10,365,311 of record JAQPPZ010016436.1, on the reverse strand, counting down.
GTCAAGTAGCGGCCAACAGAGAAAGAAATGCAGCCATGCCATTACAACCTGTAGTTGAGATGAGACCATTTGCACAATGGGGATTAGATTTCATTGGGGTTATTAACCCAAATTCTTTTGATTCCCATAAATTCATACTAACAACTACATATTATTGTACAAGGTGGACAGAAGCAGTTCCTACAAAACATGCCACTACAGATGTTGTAATAAGATTCCTTGAGGATCACATCATAACAAGATTTGGAATGCCCGATTCTATCGTTAGTGATAATGGTAAAGCTTTTGTTTCTACACAATTTGCAGATTGGGCATACGACAATAAAGTGAGTTTAAAATTTGCATCTAATTATTACCCTCAAGGAAATGGTTTGGCCGAATCTTCAAACAAAAATTTGTTGAATATCATTAAGAAATTACTGGAAAAGAACCCTCGAGATTGGCACAGCCGATTAAAGTTTGCCCTTTGGGCAGATAGGACCAGAGTAAAAGAATCAATAGGGAATACCCCCTATCATTTGGTCTATGGACAAGACCCGATATTTCCTGCAAACTTGAAGCTGCAAACCTTGCATTTCATGCAAGAATACTTGGGGACAGATAACCAAGTTGAAGCCAGATTAAGTCATTTACTGCACCTTGATGAAAAAAGGGAGGAAGCCATGATTCACATGAATAAACACCAAGAGGTTGTTAAAATATGGTTTGACAGAAGAGCTAAAATCAAGTCCTTCAGAATTTCAGATTTAGTCTTATTGTGGGATAAAAGACATGAAGAAAAGGGAAGTCATCAAAAATTTGATTGTCTTTGGTTAGGCCCTTATCAGATTTCAGAAATTCTAGGGAAAAATACCTTCAAGTTGAGAACTTTAGAAGGGAAGGATCTGATGTTACCAGTTAATGGGCATGTTTTAAAGCATTATTTTAGCCCTTAAGCCATAAGAGATTGATATTATACTTTTCGGTTTTGGTATGGATTTTCAAATTTTGTTTTGGTTTGTTTTAGGATTGCTAGTCTAGTTAGGATTTAAGTTGTGTGTTTTGATTTCATTTGACATGTTTTGGTTTGTTTATATACAAAAAAAAAAAAGAAAAAAAGAAAAATTGAGATGTCAACTTATGCCTAAGACTAGGAGAATATGAAACATTGGAATTATGTTGTAGAAGCTCCACAAGTAACACAAACATCTTAAAGAATATCGTTTGGAACTTGTGATGCATGAAGTTGTTAGTTTTACACATTATGGTAAAATAGATGATATATGCTCCCTCCACTTTTTTAGTCTCAAAAGGAGCAATGCATTCATATCTCATGTCACATTCCACACTGCATGTATATGTCATCTTAGTTACATTTTCATTTCATGTGCAATCATTGAGAAGGTGTCGAATCCTCTTAGGATTATTACATAACATATATTAAAAGGATCCTAAGGTTGGGAACTGATGCCCGAACTATCTTGAACCAAGCACATTCTATACACATTAAAAGGAATCTTGAGCAAAATGGTCAAAACCATACTTGGATGAAAAGGTGAGGTGAAAAGAATATTTCATGTCTGTCCTATCATGCAACATAATCCTTAAAACAATGGTTTTTACCACTTCCATCAAGCTTAAAGTCTAAAACCAGAGTAGTAAGGATAGGATTAAATCCTCATCGTACTTAGGTTGAGGATCCAATTCCCCAAAGCTCTGATTTGACCCACATGGAGTAGTAAGGATAGGGCATAATTCTCATCTCGCCTAGGTTGAGAATCTGATTCCCCAAAACTCCTATGTCTTATTTCATCATAAATCTTGGATTGGAAGGATCGTACTACATGTCCTCTGCAAAGGATGGGTAGTCATCCCAAAGGTCCAAGAAGTAAAAAAATTAATATTTCCCATTTTCATCTCAATATTGGATTGGAAGGATCGTACTACATGTCCTCTAGCAAGGATGGGTAGTCATCCCCAAGGTCCAAGAAGTAAAAAATTAATATTTCCCATTTCATCTCAATATTGGATTGGAAGGATCGTACTACATGTCCCTAGCAAGGATGGGTAGTCATCCCAAAGGTCCAAGAAATAAAAGAAAAAGAATGAATGAAGCCAAACCAGGGATTATGGGGTTAAGTATGCTCATGCGTGGCAACATGTCTTGTCTAAAAGCAAGACCACTGATTGCTCATATGGATAGACTAGCCTAACCATTTCATCCATAACAGGTTAAATTATTTTGTTCAAGATGAGGTAATGAACTCCAAATCAGAATAGTAAGGATAGGGTTAAATTCCCATCTCGCTTAGGTTGGGAATCCTATTCCCCAAAGTTCTGATTTCACTTACACTTGCACATGGGTTCAAGATGGTAGTGACACATAACCAACTTTGGGATCTAGTAAATTAATTTAGTAGACATATATTTGGTCCTAAGAGGGTTTGACATCTTTAATATGTTTGTCCATGATATTAGAAGGTTTGAGCCTTTATAAAGCAGGTTGTTACATCTCTAGCATCTTCATCATGCATCAAATCCTGCACAAATCATTCATAGCCTTGCATACAAATCATAAGTGAAACTGACAATGGAATGTTGATCAAGTTCAAATGATAGGGAATGAAACACATTGCACACACCGAGCTGATACTTAATGATTCTGATGTTTCATGTATTTCTGATCTATGGGCATTTGTTTATATTTCTTATGTGCTAATGCTGGTTTTCGAGTTTGTATACTTCCAGGTTGGGTTCTCACCAAAATGCTCAGGAGCATTTGACAACAGAGTCGCCATTTGTTGTGGCTGATCCACAACACACCCCAAAATTGGGGACCCACCTTTTTTGCATGCTTTCAAAGAAGACTACAGTGGCCCAGATGCTAAAAAATCAAAGGAAGAGCAAAATACAGCAAGAAAAAGAAGTGTCACGATATCGCGACATGTCGCTCCGTCACGGCCAAAAATGAAAAGTTGTCACGATTTCGTGACGTGTTGCTCTGTCACTGCTTAGAAATGAAAGTTGTCATGATTTCGTGACGTGTTGCTCTGTCGCTGCTCAAAAATGAAAGTTGTCACGATTTCACGATGTGTTGCTCTGTCGCTGCTCAGAAATGAAAGTTGTCACGATTCGATGGAAATAAAGTGTCGATGTGTTGCTATCGTCAAAAATGAAAGTGTCACGATTTCATGACGTGTCTCTTCGCGGCTCGGACAAGCAAAATGCGAGAAGAAGAAAAGTGTCACGATTTCGTGACATGTCACGTTTTCACGGCTAAGAGCAGCAGAATGCATTATGAAGAGAAAATGTCGTGATATCGTGACGTGTTATGAAATCGCGGTCGAAGGCAGCAAGAGAAGAGTCAAGGCAGAAGATGTCACGATATCGCGACATGTCAGAGTTTTGTGACCTGGAGCAGCCAAAATGAACGTAGAGGAAAAATGTCGTGATATCGCGATAGGTCACATTTTTGTGGCTCCAAGCAGTGAGATGGTATGAAAGGAAAATATGTCACGATTTCGCGACATGTCGCATTTTCATGGCCAAATAGAAAAGAGCGATCAAGATGAAAAGTGTCATGATTTCATGATAGAAAGCAGCAAAGTGTATGGAATGAAAAGTTGTCACGATTTCGCAACATGTGCGTTTCAGGGAAAAAACATAGCAAAATGAAAAGGCATCGCGATTTTGTGATAGGTTGCATCTCGAAAGAGAAAAACGTCATGATTTCGTGACAAGTTGTAGCGAGACAGCCTAAAAGAGAAAAGCGTCACGATTTCGTGACAAAGAGGGTTGCAATTTGGGGAGTGAAGAGAAAAGTGTCATGATTTCGTCGACATGTCTTTGTGAGGAAAAAAGGAATAATTTACGATAGGTTGCATATGGCCCGATAGATAAAAATGTCGCGATTTCGTGACATGTCTCATTTTTGTGGTGCATGATGGTGGACAAGGCTGTTGGCAAAAAAATGTCATGATATCGTGACATGTCTCATTTTCATGATGAAAGAAGAAAAGCTAAGCTACATACATAAAAATGTCGCGATATCGTGACATGCTATTTTTTGTCATGATTTACAGGGGCGAGTTACGAAACATGCAGAGAAGCGTGGAACACGTGGCACAAAAGTGTAAGGGCTACAGAAGCAGTTACATTTCATGGAGAAGATCAAACGTTCGACATCCGAGCAGAAAGTCAAAGACAATGAAGAGGCGGGGAAGACGAAACGATGCAGTCTAGGAAATGAAACGAAGCGTCACAGAGTGAAGCAGAGAGCCGCACCAGGAGGTTTAAAAGCAGAAGCACAGGACGGGTACAGGGGTCGGAAACCGCTGCGAACAGTGTTGCAGAGCTGAAGTGATAGGCTATTCTGGACCTGCTTTTGGAGCGTTTTCCTCCACTTGTTCTGGTTTTGATAAACTGGAAGTTCTGTTGATGTAACTGATATATTTTTAATACAGAAATTACAGAGAGTTGCATTTCATTGGCAAGAAAGAAGGAGTTATTTTTTGCATGCTAGATTTAATGTTCATTTTTCCCTTTTCGAATTTTTAGGCTTGTGGGTGAAGTTTAATACAAGTTTTCTTGGTTGCTTCATGCAAATGTCTAAATCTGAAAATCACAGTTGAAACCCAGAAACCAGCACTTAGCTTATCTGGATTATGCATGTTTGCAGGTTCAATAGGTTAGGTTGTATGCAGAAAACCTCATATCTTCGGTCTTGTTGAATAGGATTGCAGCCTTCTAAATAGACTTTAGTTTTAGTTTTTATGTGTTTTATTTTCATTTTCTTAGATTCTCTGCATTTTTATTTTCCAGAGAGATTAGCCTTAGTTTAATTTCTTGTTATTAAAATAAAACACTTGAAAATCTACCGAAATTGAAGTTCACATTGAATTCATGAACAATCATTCAATCTCAGAATAAAATAAATCACAGTGCCCCTTGTTAACAGTTACTTGCAGTCACTAAGGTATTCCAAGCATTCAAATTGAATAGTATGTGTACAAAATGCTAACATAGCGGAGACCTTGGAGAAATTACTTATTGAATTTCTTTGCAAGAGGGGATTTGGAGCTCAAATTCTATTGGAGAGTGTGTTTTCACAATCGGGTGAAAATACCACTCGCCAATCTATTTAAACAAAGAAATTCAAAAATCAGTTGTTTTTGAATAAGTTTGGTTGAGGAACCAAAACATTGTTGATAAAAAATTTTGCATATTCTAGAGACAATTTATGAAGAAAACATCACCCAAAAGCTGAAATGGCATCGACTGTAGCAAAAAAAGTTGGGAAATCAAGCAAGGTTGAAAGTCCTAATTATACTGACAAGAAATCAAGGGTCGTAGACACAAAAATGATGTATGTAACCAGAGATCACCTTAGGAGGGGGTATGAGGTCAAATTCTTCAAAGGTGAGCCTCTTCCAGATCAAGGTATTGGTGCTATGTACTCTTTGCTCTCTTATTATATTTGTGATGCAGTCCATCCTTACCCATAATTAATTTCTACTATGGCCAAGTTTTATGACCCTACAACTAGGTCGGTAAGGACGTCCTATGGAAAGGTCTTGTTTCACATAACTAAGAAATCTTGTCGAGATTTATTTACAATGGGATAGCGACCCCCTATACCTCCCAAAGAGTTCAACCTAGAGCAGCAAGCTAAGTATTATACCCTGAAGAATCATAGTCAAAATGGAAGCCATTTTAGGGCCTGGGTATATAGTCAATTTAAAACCATAAAGTCCAAAGAAACCCTACCAAAAAATCCTATTCCTACTAATGAATTTGTATATCCTAAGTTGTACTCCATGTTAGCTGTGATAGTTGGCCTAGAGTCTGATATGGACGTAAGAGACTCGTAGTTGGCCATTGCATATTGCATCTCCAATACTAAGATGTATACGGTGTAGTAAGAGGATAATGACAATGATCCAATTTAATTCAACTAGCCTACATTCTTTGCCAAGAGAATGCATGAGCAACTATTAACTATGAAGAAATATGAGAATCCATCATTCAAAAATTGCTTCAATTTAATTTGGATGTTCTTCAGTGCCACCAGGTACGATTATCCTTAGATATTAGTGGTTGATAAATATGCAGACGGACATCTATTATCGATATATTATTGTGCTAGGGTTCTGAGTAGAGCAAAGTCTTACTACACTTTCAATTATGAATTTATTGGATGGCTTTGCGAGTTATGTACGGTAATTACCCTAGACTAGCCCCATAAATAGAAAAGAAGATAATATTCAAAGGGGTTGAATAAGGAGATTGGTGCATCTTAACAGAGGGTATGGTCATCATATTGTATGGTTTCATAGAGAAGCCATTCCTGTTACCTCATTACATCACCCACCACATATTTTCACTAGAATATTATAGGGAGGTGGAATATATAAACTATAAATTTAGCTCTGGAAAAAAGAGAAAAGCAATAGTTGATTACTCTTTCAAGGAGGGTGATATCACTATTTGGAAGAAGGGGTAATACGAGTAAATTAATACATCCTTGGAAATATTAGGTCTTTGCCAACTCCCTCAGAGGTGGGTATATGACCCAGGTGATTTGTTTATGGAAAGGATTAAAGTGCTGCATGGAGAGAAAGTAGCTAAATTTGTGAAATCAAAGCTTTCACACATAAAAAAGTATAGAAACAATGGAGAGCAGTCCCCCCTCTAATAGAATGTGAATTCCATGGAACCACTTCTACCCTGGATAGATTACTATGAGCATGTGAATGACTATGACCCAACTAAAAGTTCTCATCAACTCGATGACGCTAGAATCAAGGAGATGGAGAAAACTTATAAATGGTATCAAGCCAAAATTCTAGAATGGTGGTAGATGAGGGTTGAAAGAAGGGTAAGTACCCTAATCCAATTGATGTTGAGTTTGAAAAAAGGTACGATGAACATGTTACAACTTGGAAGGCTAAGGAAAATAAGAGCCTAGAATTAATTCTTGGAAAGGTAAAAACAAGCAAAGCCAAAAAAACAAATCTAAAAGGAAGATGGATAAAGCATCTAAGAAGCATCAAGAGTCAATGCCACCATCCTCTACTTCTTTACAACAAAAGTATGATACCACAAGGGAAATGGGTGTGACAAAAAGTACCCCAAGGAGGAGAAGGTCTAAGCATAGAGCTCTCAAGGTGAAGACCCCTTCAAAAGTGAAAAGGAAGAAGAAGGTTAAATTTGTAGACCTCACTACTACAACCTCCTCTGAAAAGAAAGATAAATTGGTCCTTGTTATGGAATTTACAATATCACTTTCTCAACCACAACCAAAGCAAACTATAGTATTCAAGAGGAAGGCAGAAGGTGCAGTGTGGGAAATTGATACCTCAGTTTCTAAGAAGCAAAAGTTGAGTGAAGTGGAAGAAGTGATACAAATTCCTATTACATTAGGTGAGCAGAAAGTGCAACAAAAGTAATAAAAGAGTGTTGAGGAAGTTTTTAGATAGTCTACTATGATAGGCTCATGTATGACTTCTAGTTACTCTCCTTCTTCTTATCCTACTTATTTTATGAATAAATACCTCTCCACTTCTAAAGTTTAAAAAGTATCAAAAATATTATCACCTATTCATAATTATGTTAGCGTGTTATAGCATATGGCTATTACCTTATTGTTGGGTGTATCAGGTTGTTCAAATAACCTATTATTGATAGCATGATGCAGTTGATTAGTTCCTAACTCTTTGGACTAATCTTGGCACATTTGTATTATTTAAGCATCATTCTCAATGATAATATCATTTTATGTTCTGACATGGTATCAGAGATACGACTCAACTCTTGAGCGGGACCTACAGATCTGGTAGGCCCTCGAGCAGGATCTGGATGCATCTAGTTCATAGATATTTTTTTTATGGAGAAGTGTGGATCCGATAGCATGCTAGGCTTTGACCAAGACACTAGATCTTAGCCTAGAGGATCCATCGACCTAGATCTAGACATTTATCCAAATGTAAGGTCATCCATCATAGAAAGACGTGGAAACGACCACCAGGCTAGACTTGTTGGAGTTGATGTGACTCCTAAGTTGTGACCTAAAGGGATCCTGATTGACACTGGAGGACCGCTACATCGTGAAGCTGACATGACTAGACCATATCTATGTGGGAAATCTATGAAATAGATACATCTCGTTGGACCTGAGCCACCGAACATGATGAGTGGACATAGACTCCTATGCAAGAGACGAACACAGACTCTGGGACAACCTAGCCAACATGGAGGACTGACATGTGACAACTACCGACTGGACTTGGACTTTGGATGTGATATCTAGCCTAGATGGTGGGAGAACCTAACAAGGGCCACGTGGATATAGAGGACTAGACAAAGACCCTGGGTGACATGACGTGGCTAGGATGGACTCTTAAGTGAAGTCGTAGTAGACAAAAGGACACAAGGGAAGTGCTATCCACCATAAGGTGGACATTAAGAGTATGACACCTTTTTTTTTTTTAAATACCATTTTGTGCACGTCCCATGTGGGACTAAGATTGCATATCAATTCAACTTACACATTACATCGTTGACACTCACCATCTATTGGAGGCGGTTTGTAATTTTTTTATAGAGTAGACATGTTGGTTTCATCAACTCCCAATGCACGTAGATCCAATAGCATAGATCCGACATGTTACAACCAAGTTGCAGTCAACATCATCATCATCAAGAGGTTGTAGAAGCGTTTTAGATCAACAAGATATTTTTGCAGATATAACGAAGGTTTAGTAATAGTAGTCATTAAAGGGATCTGCTATTCTGTGTAACACCCTAGTTTTGTCCTATCAAATAAAACGATTTGTTCTTTTAAACTATGGATATATTTGGCGTAGCAAACCCAAAGCAATTTACAGATCTGAGTTATAGGTCAATGGACATATCCTAATACTCTAATATCTGTGACAAACCCATGATCAGAGTAGCTCATTCAATTTTGAAACCTAGTGGATCGATGCAATCTATAATTCGTCCAAGGCATCTTTTGGCCTTCAATCGGTATGCCTACGTGAGAGCTTTGGGTTTACATTGGCTAGCAGTCTCTGTGGATTCTAAATAAAATTCAGCCACACGATATCGTTGAGAGATGCTTCAAATGTCCATCAGAATGCTAGATGACCCATTATGAGATCTAGAAATTATCCACACAAGCAAATTGCTGATGTCTCAGAAATCACCAAGCTGTCATCTCCACGCAAGCAGCAACTTGTGGCTGTTTCGATTTCCCTACCTCCTACAAAGCACATCCAACCAATTCAGATGGCTATGCTTGATATCCCCACCGATGCCACATAGGAAGGTATTTTTTTTTTCAATTCAAAATTATTATTATTTTTAAATTATTTAATTAATAATTTATTTTTTTGTTAAGCTTTATTATCATTTCATTGATTTTTCAAAGCTTATGATAAATTATTTTTTAATTTAATTGATTAAAATTTTATTTTTGAAATAAAAATCATTTGATCAAAGTTGCTAAACCTTTTCAAGGCAATAACAAGGCATAAAATCATCAAACCCCAACACCTATTTTTTTAGGCTTCATAAATAGCAAATTTTTTGTTTGAAGTACTTCACACAGGGTTTTTTTTTTTTTTGGTGACATATTATGCTAATCTGCCTACGAGGCAAGCTTTTTAAGAGACTTTTGAGGCTTCATAGTTGCATTTTTTTTGCACTAAAGGGGGGATAAAATTTTCTCTCTCCACCATATCATATATTGCACATAGGGAGATATAATTTTTCAACAACAAGGGGGGATTTTTGAAACAAGCAAAACTAAAATGGCAAAGGAACATCACAAAGGCCAAGTTGCTAGTGAAGTGTCTCATTCCGATTTTGATTCTAGTTTCGAAAGAGCACACAAAGTGCTCATTGCTCATATCACTTTGTAAGGGACACAAATTTTTCATCCTAGGCAAGCACCATTCCACAACTTCTTTTTAGGCTTCATAAATAGCATAAGTTTTTGTTTGAAGTAAAGGGATGATTATATCTCTTTTTTAGGATTCATAAATAACAAACTCTTTGTTTGAAGTACTTGTAACAGAAGGGGAGATTTTTCTGGTGTAGATTTGCCTAAGAGGTAATATTTGTAACAAGCTTCATGAGTTGCATATCTTTTGCACTTAAGGGGGGTACACATTTCTTACTTCACATTATTTTTGCTAAAAAGGAAGGACGACTTATAAGGGTGCATTTTCGGCAAGACCGACACCTTAGTCACACTTCTTGCAGATACTGCAACATGTTTTAAAAAAAAATGGGGGAACTTATAAGGGTGCATTTTTGGCAATGACCGACACCTTAGCTACCTTATCAAAATTTTTACAAAATCATATTGTAACCGAATGAACCTCGTATGAAGTGATCTACTCTACTACACCTAGTGGTTGCAGTGGCTGGTTACCCATGCAATATGGTTGGATGATAATATTACAATAAGGACATTCATTGATGTGAAGAAAAAGTGAGGAATGATCCAATTTTTGCATAGGAGTAGCCAAAGCACTATGGTAGAGCAAGAACCAGCATATCAACATCTTTTTTCATTGTATTGGGGTAGTTATATACTTTACCAAAATATTGTTGTATGGGGGGATGATAGTGTAGCTAGTAGTTATATTATTACCCAAATAATGTAATAAGGGGGGATGTTAGCGATAGCATATGGTTATTACCTTATTGTTGGGTGTATCAGGTTGTTCAAACAACCTGTTATTGATAGCATGATGTAGTTTATTAGTTCCTAACTCTTTAGACTAATCCTAGCACATTTGTATTATTTAAGCATCATTCTCAATGATAATATCGTTCGATGTTCTAAAAAAATACCACAATCATCTCCATCCCATCTGCATTCATATCCTCACTTAGATACCTCCCCATTTCATACAGTTGAGAACCCTAAACCATCATCTTTCCCTCATTCACCACAAGTTCTAGTATCATCCTCACATCCAACTTCCATAAATCCATCTCCTCCATTATCACTATCCACATCAGTGATGGCAATATCACTAGCATTAATTCCCCCATATTTTGTAGCTATCAATTCTATTACAATTTCTACTTCCACTATGGATACAAAGTCCACCATCCTCACCACCACTCCCCTACCAGACATGGTGGTCCTCTTTTTCCTTGCAAATGTCAATCCATCCACCCCCATGGATAATCCTAAAATAACATCCTTGCAAAAGGTTAAGAGCACCTCACTGAGAGCATAAATCTACTGGAGCAAGAAATTGGTTGAGTCTTCTAAGAGAGCTACCAAGGTGAGAAAAATAGTAATGGTCGATCTTGTGTCCAAACAAAGGACAAATTTCAAGATGATCCCCTTAGTTGGTAAACCGAAAGAAGATATGACAATGGAAGATTATCAATTAGAAGAAAATAAGGAGGACATCTCTCAACTAGTCATGGAAGATGATTTTATCACAACCAAAGCTGGGTTGGAAACCATGTTTATCAAAACTAACATCTACAGGGAGCAATTTACCAAAATGGAAGAAAAGGTCACCAGACTTGAAGCCACCATTAAGGACCAAAAGAAAGAAATGAAATATTTGGATAATGAGGGTAAAAATGGTAAAATAAATTTGAGAAGATGGTCAACTTCAAATAGTAGGTTCAATAACTATAGGAGTAAAATAAGGAATATGTGAAGCAGATACAAACTTTACAATAACAACTCCAGGTTGAGAGTACTAAGACTACAAGATTCTCCAAGACTAAAGTGAAAAAAGTCAAAAAATAAATTCTATTTGAAATCCTAGAAATGTGCTCTGAAATACATCCCATCCTCAACTTCATGGATGAAGCTAGCCATGTGTTACAAAAGGCTAGGAAATATATAGAGACCATCACCAAGAAAATACAACCAATAGCCCCTTAGGCTAGTTAACTCCTCAATCTATCTGAGGCTAAGTGTAATCATCTAGGAAATCCTATCCCCAACAAGTTTTGGAGCACCTCAAGGATCACAACCAATATTATCCTCAAGAAGAGTGGTTTGCTTCAAAAGGGTTGGTTGTTAATTGATAGATTGGATGATGAGCTTCAATTGATCATAGATACCAATGAGGAAATGATGCAATATAGTTTCGATAGATTTTGGGATGAAAAAATATTAGAAGAGGATCTCAAAATTAGCATACAAGCAATGATTGAAGATGAATTAGATGTAGATGCATGTCAAGAACCAATTAACCAGGATAAAGTAATGCAATTGATTAAAAACTTAACTAGATTGAAAGACTTGATGGGAAATTTAACGAAATGGGGGACTTTGATATCATATGATAAGAGTGATGAATTGTGTTACGTCCATTTGAAAATGTTGGAGATAAAGGATCCTTCTCAAGAATAATGGAACAAGGCCATGAATACCTTGAACCTAGCTACTCATATTTTAAAAGGAGATGCAGAACAAAAGAAATCTAAGGATGATGAAGAACATGAGGGTACAAATAAAGATCCAGAAGAAGAGGTGCAGTAAGAGGAACAAGAAGGTGATGAAAACGAAGAGGAAGTATACCCAGCAGAGGAAAATGAATATGAGGTGCACCCATAAGAAGAAGATGAAGAAGGAAGGAAAGAAAATATAGAGGACACTGCCAATGTCCAAGATAGCTAGGAACAAGACCAACAGTAAAGGCATGAGAGTGCTAAATATTTTTTGTAAAATAGCAAAAAAATTTGAATGCTATAGTTAGTAGGGTAGCAATAAAGGCACTTTTGCAAGTATTTTGAATCTGATAGTGTCAGAGGACAACAAGAAAATCATGAGCCTATCTAGGCATGTAAAAGCTATGAAGTGGAATTTTAATGAAGAATGATATATTTTTTACTAAGTCTATAAAGGAGTATACTCTCACACATTCTAGAGTATATCAATAGTTTCTTCTAGCATGGACTCCATATGGACCTTTACTCTTTGAGTCCTTCTCGAGTGGATTAAAAGAGTGAGGTTTATAAGGAAGTTAATATTGGAGGTATATTCTGCAACTAGCTAGAGTAGATTCTAGCAACTCACAAAGAGGTTATTCAACAAAGAGTAAGATGGTAGATCATTGAGGTACACAACCATGGTATTAGATCACCCATTTAATTTTTTACTTTGGTAACCAAAGGATAAGGATATGAGTTCGTACGCATTTCTAGAAATGCTCCCCAAGAGGCACCATAATGTAGACCCAAAATGACCACATACTTGGCCAATTTTGTAAGATTTGGCTGTGTTGAGAAAAACCTCAAGAGCAGTGGTAAATTCTACTAAGATGCAAAATTTACAATCAAATTGGTCAAACGTAGCCCAGTGGAAATTGGAGTTGTGGAATTCAAAAGGGGGACTTCAACTTGAGGTTAGTTTTCATGTCGGTAGACCACACACATAGAAAATTTGATAAAATTGGCTAAGTGTTAGAAATAAAAATGAAGGCAATGATAAAATCCACCAGATTGCAAAATCCATGATCAACATAGTCAAATGGTGCTTAGCAAATATTGGAGGAGTGGATTTTGAATAAGAAAGAGCAATGCAGTGTTAAAGTCCATCGAGAACCAACATGATATTAAAATTTTGTGGCCAACACAGTGAAATGATGCCCAACATAATTTAGAATAACAAAATTGAGATAAAACACTATGAAAGATAAGGTAAATTCTGGTATATGTCATAAAACCCATTAGATTAATACATAATATTGGAATCCATGGTCAAACTAGTCAAGACTAGCACAACAAAAATTAGAAGAGTGGATTTTGAAAAGAAGACAACCATTGGCAAAGATTTTCCAAGACAAACGACATAGCTAAAATTAAAAGGATGTGAGGCACTACTAGACTCTCATTCCATGGTCAAACTGATCAAAGGTGACCTAGAAAAATTTGAAGGAGTAGATTTCAAAGAATTATGCGGGTTGCTTTTGAGATCTCATTCTATGGTCAAACCAATCAAACCCGACCCAATGAAATTTTAAGGAGTGGATTTTCAATTTGAAGAGAATGCATCCAGTTGAAGCAAAACTTGAAGAGCATGAGCTAAAAGAACCAAGGAAGAACAAGCATCGTTAGAATCAAGATTCACCTATTTTTTAGTTATATATATGGATGAAAATCCTGATCAAGAATGGGGGATGGACCAGATCAACTTGTAGCCAATGTAGCCATGAAATTCCGTTGAGGGCCGAAAAAATTACAAAGTTCAGAGTTGTAGAGTTTCATGGAGCACAACTCCTTTATTTTTATTATAAGAAAATAAGATGCCACCACCTCAACATCCTACTGATCTGGCATGAAAACCTTGTAATGTTCCCATTCTTTCTATTGTTATTGTAAAATCAAAATAAAGAGATAGAACATTTATTTCTAAGGGTTGACTCTAGAGTGTTTGCCTGCCATATTACTATAATTTTGCTAAGAAATCAATAGAAGGAGCATTACTTGGATGTTTGCCTTAGGATTGTGTCTTCATATTTTGTGATTTTATTATGTGAATTCATTTCTTCTACTATTGTTATGGTTAGTCAATTATGTTGATATTGGATTTCTAACTTGGGGTAAATTGGAATACTTCATGCTTAAACAAATGTTGTAGAGAGATTCATTTTTTGTTAGTCTGAAGGTTGATCTAATTCTGTTATTTGTATTATTAATGTTTCAGATGTTTGAAATAGTTCTCTAAGTGTTTTATTATTCTTTAAGGATGGAGATGACTAGTTTTGAATGTTGTTAGTCTTAAGTGTGGCATGCTGGAAATGTGATTGATCAAAGGATTCTTGATATTTTTAATGCTATTAAATTTATCCAACAATTATTTGTTCAATCATTTTCTAACCCTTATCTCATTCTTTTAACTCGGTTTAATTGAGTCAACACCAATTAGTTGACAAGGTATACCAACCTACTCTAAAGGTTGGATTGAAGAAATATTTAATACATCCAATTTCAGGGTTTGAGATGTGATTAGTGGGTGTGCGCCTCCCAAAAAGTCATAGATTCATATTCACAGTTTAAGTTTTCCTTGATGTCAATTCAGACCCCAACAGGAAGGATTATATGTTATTGGTTTCTTATATGTAATTATATGAAAACGAGCAAATGGGAAAGAATGAGTTAGAAACTAAATTCATTGTTGATAGATTGTAATGCTTCTAGATGTTGTTCATTTTTTATTTATTAAATAAAGTATTTTCTAAATCTAGTATTATGGATGAAAGTATTTTATTAAGAATCCTAGTTCTAGAATTGTGTTATATTTAAGCACATTATTTCTATTATAGCACTTTAATTCCTTTATTGAGAGATGTTATTTTGATTTTATGTAATTTTGGGGTTTAGAGGGGGTTCTTGGGCACTGATCTAGAAGCCATATTAGGACCCTTGAGTCAATAAGGTAACCCAATCCTAGAAGGAGTTACGATGATGTAATAACTAGGAAGATGTGAATCTTGAAAGGAGTTGTGGTGATGCAATAGCTAGGTATTTGTAAATTTGGGAGGAGTTACGATGATGTAATAACAAAATAATTATGAATGGTACATCTTGAATAGTGAGGCTTGGGTGTTCTGAATCAATGAGGTCTTTGGAATCAATCACAATATAGTATAGTGATGTTACCTTGAATAGTGAGGATCAGATGACCATGTTTATTAGCGGGTGAGTGGTAGTAGCCTTAGTTTTAGCCCATGGAGGTATGGTAACTAGGTAATAAGACATTACACTAGAATAATCCTAAGGGTTAGACAAATGTAATGCCAATTTAAGTTTTATGGGCCTTAAAGGATAATCCCTACATCGTGGTCAAGTTGTCTTATACCGATGAGGGTATAGGAAATGTGGGGGACCACTATTAGCATCCTTTCTAAATGATGAGGTTTAGGGAGGTGAATCCCATAAATATAGATGTTTGCCACTCCTATCCACCTGAGTGTTATTTGTAGCAACATTGAACTCAAAATGTGGTTATGCCTTACAATGCTAAAAATTATTGGAAATTCTTTGTGAACCTTTCTTATGAAAAAAATTTGTCTAGGTCATAAGACTAGAATATTCCATGAAGAGAACTTAGGATAAGACTTGACTTGATGAGCTACTTTGGGGAGACTCTCTCTTCTAGGGACCTTAATGTGATCTAGGATAAGACGAGTATTGCATGTTATTTGGACTAGTCAAACCAAGGATTAAAAATACTATAATATAGTTTCTTATTGGGAATGACACCTTGTTAATGGTCTAAGTTAGTTCATGGGAAAATGAAACTAACTAATTGTAAGTACAATTGGAAGAAATTGTAACTTACCCAACTCATTTTTGTGGATTAGAGATGGCACTTGTTTTGAGAGGAGGATCATCCAATAAGGCGGGGTCATCTACACAAGAGGAAGTTGTAGTACATCCCCAAACAAATTTTGGAGGAGCAATGGACTCCAAAAAGGAATTGGGAGAACAAAGAACTCGAGTAAGAAGTTTGGAAGGACAATTGACTCCAGCAAGAGAACTAGAAGAACAATGGACTCTAGTGAGAGGGTGAAAGGCATTTATTTCATGGTTAAGTTGCTTCAAGAATAGATGGAACACCAACATAAAATGTTTGAAAACCTGATTAGTAAGGAAATGGGTAACAAGGATTTAGAGAGTAGAGAAAAAGAGAATCTTGTTGGAATAAGTCATGAAGGCAAAGCTTGGATCGATGATAAGCTTTCCAAACACCTTAAGAATATTAAGGTAGCTAAATTTATTAGAATAGAAGGGGGTGATGCAACTAAGTCATGGTTAAATGAGTTAAAACTTTCTTTTCCATGAAGAAGTATTCACCAAAAATCCAAACTATTTGGGCAACCCTTCATCTTTAGGATGCAATATTAAAATTGTGAAATGCATTTAGGATAGACAAAGGAATGCAAGCTATGGATCTTGAATGGGATAGTTTTGTTAGGGTATTTAAGAAGAGATTCCTATAAGATTAGTTTTATGTAGAGAATTTTGAGTTTTATATGCTCCAATAGGGTACATTGTCTATGGAGGTATACCATCAAAGATTCATTAAAATTTTGAAGTATATTACCGAGTATGAGATAAATGAACAACTAAAGGTGCATAATTTCATATTAGGAGTGGATATTAATGTTGGGATAGTAATTAATTTTCTCAACCCAAAAATCCTTCAAAAAACTTATGATTTGACCTGATAGGAAGAGATCAATTTGTAAACCAAAAAGACCTTTAACTATGTAGGCTCGAAAAAGGTAGAGAGACAAGAATTCAAGAAGAGGATGATTGTAGGTTTTGTGATAATGGGATAAGGAGCAAAACAAGAAAAGTAAAGGGAACCCAAAGTTTAGGAATAAGAACAATGTGAACCAAGGTAACTATAAGAAGAATTTCTAGAAAATGGATAGTTCAAAACCTCAACCTTAGAAGTAGAATGATCCAACTAAAAAAGAGAGAATAGGTAAGAAAATGCAGGAAAAGTATAAAGCACCTAGGATAGGTTGCTTCATTTTTAAGGGTCCTCATTACACAAATAACTATCCTAAATGATCAGATTCAAATAACAGAGCCAAGGAGTAGCCACACAAAATCTATGTAGCCATAATAAGTCAGAATCTAGACGGACAAGAAACTCCCATGTTACTAAATGGTAAGTTGTTTAATAGAAATGTTAAAGTTTTAATTGATAGTGGAGATACAAATAGTTTCATTTCCACTAGTATTATTGAGGATATGCCAAAAAGACATATTTTTTGGTATAAGGGTGGAAAGTTAAGTATGGGCCTAGACAAACTTAGTGGATGAATGTTTACCTACAATTGAGATCACCCTGCCTAATGGATCCACTATTTGGAACTTATATGTAGCACCATTGTATGCCTTTGATATCATCCTAGGGATGGATTGGTTAAAGGCTCATGAAGCCTTAATAAAATTTCAAGAAATATGGATGGACTAGACTAATAAGAATAAGAAGAGAGTAAGGGTTCAAAGTAGGCAAGGGATGGAATTATGTATGCTTTATTTTTAGGAAACATATAGGACTGTGTTTAGTCCAAGGGGGGAAGTATGTAATGGCCCTTCTTGGAAGGACCTGATATTGATATTTAATTTATGTATTGATGTGTGAATATCTAATGCATAATCTCATTTTATGTTACCAATATGTGTCGGTAGTTGTATTTATGCTTGATTATACTATTTTAGAACATGACACTATTGATGAATTTGTAACTATAGGACCAGGTTCTCTCATCGACGGATTGATATGGGACAACCACTAGAGTTGAGAGAAAATGGGAAATGATGGATGACTTGTTCATTGACATCTCAAGGGTAAAAAAGTACCCTTCATGTAGATGCATTGCATATGTGCTTGTTTAATTTAATGCACCATTGGGCAAGGAGGTTGCTATTAGAAAAAGAGCCATCCTTGATAGCTAAGCAATAACATTACAATTATCTTAAAAATCTTCTACTCAAGGAAAAAAAAGAGAAAAATTACTTTGGTTATGCTTCTTATTTTTTTAATGTGTTTGATGCAAGAAAATTGTTGGTTTATATTTTCAAACAAATTGGTATTAATAATGTTGGAATTGTTAATACTTAAGATATTAATATCAATGTTAATAATTAATATTAACATTTGGTATTAATAGGTTGGATGATTAATTATGGATATTCTAATGTTTGGCAACATTATAATAATAATAATGGATTAATCAAATAAATAAATGTTTTAATTATAAAAAATATTAGCATTATTATTATTAACTTATGGGAAAGAAAGGATGGTGGAAATATATCTTGAACGTTACACTGCTATGTAATGAAGGAACATACAATGGGTCTCCCTCCTTTGCCTATTGATATCTCTTCTCCAAAGGGGATTATTTGAGTATGCTTTTAGCTCAATTTGGAGGTCTAGAAAAGGACCATAAGAGAAACTAGAGAAAGGACTTTTTCAAGGGAGCAATTAAAAACAAGAGCCAGATTGCTAAGTGAAAATAATCCATTGACATAAGTACATTTTCATTTATATTTATGTTGCTGCATGTATTGGTTGCTTTGGGGTTAGATACTTGTGTTTGAGTCACATATTTAGAAAGCTTAGTCTATAGTGCCCTATTATCTTGTTTGTAGCTATGTTCTTGCAACCTAGATTGTCTTGTTTGGTTGTCAAGCTGGTCTAAGAGCTTACTTTTTTGGGTTCCTTTTTCTTCCATTAAGTTTTTCTTTAGCCTTGCTCGTGTTTGAGGTTGTGGTAATTCTTGGTGGGGCAAGTCTTGTTTGCATAGTCATCTTATATTATGCTATCTAGCCTTGGGATCTCGATGGGATGGTATCAGTAGTGTTAGATAGTGAAATTGATGTCTTTACTGATTCTTCTTTGAGATTGCATCTAAGGATCCTTGAGATTTTAGGTCTCTTCTAACCTTGTAGTTGTCGACCAATCTAAGGCATAGTTGCGGCCATGAGCAGTTTGTGTATATGAGTGAGGGTTAGAACCTGGTGTATATTATGTTGCACGATACTATGTCTTGCTTGTGTTTAGCCAATTAAGCTTTGCTTTGTGCATGCCTAGAGTAGGGTTCATTAGAAAGTTTAATTTATTTAATTAAAGGAAGGAATTGATGGATTCCTTGTTCATTGATAACTCAAGGGTAAAAGAGTACCCTTCATATAGATGCATTGCATATGTGCTTGTTTAATTTAATGCACCATTGGGCAAGGAGGTTGCTATTAGAAAAAAGCCATCCTTAGTAGATAGGTGATAACATTCCAGTTATCTTAAAAACATTCTACTCAAGGGAAAAAAGAGAACTTTGGTTATGCTTGTTTTTTTAATGTGTTTGAAGCAAGAAAATTGTTGGTTGATATTTTCATCCAGATTGGTATTAATAACGTTGGAATTGTTAATACTTAAGATATTAATATCAATGTTAATAATTAATATTAGCATTTGGTATTAATAGGTTGGATGATTAATTATAAATATTCTAATGTTTAAAACTTTATAATAATAATGGGTTAATCAAAGAAATAAATGTTTTAATTATAAAACACATTATTATTATTATTAACTTATGGGAAAGAAGGGATGGTGGCAACACATCTTGGATGTTACACTACTACGTAATAAAGGAGCATGCAATGGGCACCCCTCCCTTGCATTTTGATCTACCTTCTTCAAAAGATATTATTTGAGTATGCTTCTAACTCATTTTGGAGGGCTAACAAAGGACCATAAGAGGAACTAGAGAAATGACATTCACAAGGGAGCAACCAAAGAGGAGAGCCAAATTGCTAAGAGGAGGTAATCCTTTGGCATGAGTACATTTTTCATTTATATTCATGTTGTTGTATGTATTGGTTTATTTTGGGGTTATATGCTTGTGTTTGATTTACATATTTGGAAAGCTTAGTTTGTAGCACCCTATTATCTTGTTTATAGTCATGTTCTTACCACCTAAATTGTCTTGTTTGGTTGTCAAGCTGGTTTGAGAGCTTACCGTCATAGGTTCTGTTGGGCACTGAATTGCACCAAGTTTTCACTTGACACTACAGCTGTCTATCTTCCTATTTTCTGTCCAGGCTTGCACCCGATAGCTACAGCTCAACACTCAACATTGGATGGACCAAAATAGGGGTTTTCGATCCAACCTCCAGAGTAGGCTGGTTCCTTGTCAACTTATCAGATTGTTGACACAATTATGCTCACTTAGGGTTTGAGGTTTAGGGTAAGAGAATATTAGGGTTAGAGAAATGTGAATAATAGTGGATGGATAGGTTAACAACATTGCACTACCATGGAAAGCTCCCAAAAACTATATCAAAGATATATACTCAGACCAACATTATCTCAAATCAGATTATCTCTTATCTATTAAAGCACAACAGAGAAATATTGCAGCAAGCAATTTCAATATCCAGGCAATGATAATCCAAATAACAAAATTCACCAATACCTAGATTTCACATAAATGTACTCCCTAACAACATAGAACAAACTCAAAAGCAGATTTCAATTATTGTAACAACTAGTAATCCATTAATTAGGCACAAACTAACCATTAAAGCATTTACAAAAATACAACTAAAGAATCTGAACCTCTGATATCAAGCACGAGAACATAGATTTGAGGCAAAGATCAATGTAATGCTCCTTCCATTAGCTTTTCAAGAATATTTACAATAGCATAAGAAAACATGCTAGAGCTGACCCTTAAAAATGAGGGTTCGACCTCTACTTATAGTTTTGCAAAATTAAAATAATCAAGAAGCATTACAATGATCTTGTTTTGATAGCACAACAAAAATATCTAGTTGGCATCAACTCACTGGTTCATCCTCCAGGAAATCCATCGAAAGAAGGTCCACCATGGTAGCTCGGGGCCTCTACAACTTGCTGGTCACTCAATGAAACTGGAGTTCCGATCATTGGAGATCATGCCTTTCCATTGATTCTTCTTGGGAGTGATCTACCATCGTCGATCTGTAACCGCCTCTAGTTTGATCTTCTAGAAAACCTTTGATGCTTCATCTTCCAACTGACTGTTACAATCTCGATGCAAAAATATCCCTTAAACATCCAATATTCATTGACATAACCTCCACCATTGATTCTCCTCATCGTATGATTCAGATCCAATCCGACATAAGCTTTATCAAAATGGCAAGGAGAATCAAGCGCCATCCCACTTTAAAATCTTGATGACATCATCTTTCTACATCAGAAGCTATGGAATCTCCAATCTGGATCCCTGATATCTGAACATCGAATCCACTCTTAGTTATTCAGAATACATCATATTCTACATCATCTTCTTCAATCCGCATTAGAATGTTGATGACATCATCCTTTCCCTATTGCTTTTGCGGATTCCATTCCGGGTAGAACAAGTGCACAGGCATGTAATCATCGATCCAGGCCTACCATGGTGTGAGGTCACTCCTTCTCCATTTCGGATAAAATTCATGATAAAACACCCTACCATGTCACCATTTTGGGTCTGGAGTTAGTCATATAACCCTTTGTCATGAATCCGCACTTTCATCGTTCCATTGTCCCGCCTTGTCTTCATTCCGGGAAAGGAAACACTTCATTCGTCCTCCGAATCACCAATCCGCACTTCTTCATTGCTGACATCATCATTTCCTTGAAACTTTTATGGATTTGAGACTCACCACTATTTCGGAGCCGAAAAGAAATTCCCAAAATCACTTCAAGTATGAAAAATTCACTAACTATTGGATGGGTTCATATCTTCTATCTCGGATCCGCTTCAAAGTGCACTGTAAGGTATGCGGAATGATGACTCTATCACTTAGGCAAAATTCTACAAAATTTTACTAAGTATGTGGCCATTTTGGGCCTACATTCTGGCGCCTCCCGGGTGGATTTGCTTGCAAAGCCAATCGAACTCAGAGTCTTATCCATTGGGCATTAGGAGTCAAATATACTTCTCCAAAAAAATATATATTTTATAGAATAACTTCCATACAAACACTACTCTCTAAAGTTTTTATCAATTTGCTGAGAGAGTAGAGATTCATATCGAAGTGATGCCAAAAATACTTAGCACTGATCCACAAATACCAGTTATTGCTATTGTCTTGAGAACTGTACACAACTCTACCCCCTTTATAAATCCTTATTGCACCAAGTATACCTTCACACAAAAATGTTGCTCTATGGGCTTCATGCCTTTATTGCTTATTTCTGACAAATTGTTAGAGTAAAAACAGAAATACAAAACTTATGTATATGTACAAACAAAAATGACTTAAGTGTGAGCCCCTTATGGGCCTGTAGCTATTCCATCTTGTTCTCCTTCTTCTTGAGTCTCTTCCTCTACTTCTTCTTCTTTAGGAGTAGGTACTTTTTGATTTCCCTCACCAGAGGTATCTCCAAACAACTGAATCATTGATTCCAAAGACTGTAGAGCCTATTTCTAGGCTTCTTCAGAGGGATTTGAGGTTTCTTTAAGCTGCTTATAAACATATTGTAGTTCTCCAACATCCTCATAGTTAGAAGCATTCCCTCTAGTCACCAAGTCTTCCATGAGATCTTTCAAATGGGTACAATCCATGATTAGTTTGGCAGCTTGTTCTTGAGATAGTGGCTCTTCCAATGAATCAATTCTAGCTTCATCCTATAAATTTTCATTGATGCTTTGCTGGACTTCCTCCACAGATAACAAGTTGTGATCCTCCTTCCAGAGTCCTTTGAAACCAACCTAAATCATTTCCTCATTTATTTCAATAATATCCTTAATCCCCCTGTCCATCCTGTCAACTAGTAGCCAGGCCCTTTGAATTACCCTATGCTTTTTAACCACTACTTTGGCAGCAACTCCGACCAGATTCCATTCCTTATTAGGAATTGGTTTAGTAGCATCACTGAGTCTGCTACCAACCAGTTTGTACATTTGTTCTGCCAAAATCACCATGGGCTGTAACTCTCCAGTGATTTGATCCAAATATTTTTGAATGGTGGAGAGCAGTCGGCTGGCATCTTCAAGATAATCAATTATAAGTTGAAGTCCTGAACACTTTTATTGAACCTCAAAAAGCAATTCCTTCTTAATATTTTTCAAATCATCCTTAGAAAATCCTGAGGACTTAGCCTTCTCAATCTGAAGTTGATGCTTTAGGTTTTGAATTTCTTTTGCCTGCTCTTCATTCAGCTTCTTTTGTTCTTCTAACTGATCCTTCAACTTATTGGCCTTTTGAAATTTTTCTTGCCAACCCTTAACCTCTTTCTTCAGAGCTTTTTCTATCTCCTTTTGATCATTAAGGCTCTTTTTAAGCTTTTCAACTTGTTTTTCCAGCTTATCCACCTTCTCATTGGCTATATCATTTTTCACATAGAAGGTATCTAAGTGGGCCCTAGCTATCACCAACTCATCTTCAGCAGGGAGCTTGTCAATATCTTCTGTGACCTCCTCTGCTCGATAATCTTGAGCAGTCATTTCATTCTTAGGTTTACTTACTAGCGGAATCATAGATCTTGATACCCTCTATCTAGTAATAGGGTCAACATACATACTTTTTCTTCTCACAACCATCCTACTGGAAGGCTTGGCAAGCTTCTCTACCCAGTAATCATTTATGCTCTGAGTGGCTTCCTGCTCTTTTGGTGTAGTAACAGGTTTAGAAAAACCCGCAACCAAGGGAGATGAGGACATCAAAAACATAAGGGCAGACTGACTTGTCATTGGTGGGGGTGAAGATATATTTACAATAGTCTCTATCATGATAGTGGACTCTATAACTACCGTTGTTGTTGATACAGGTAAATTTAAAGAAATAGATACATGACCGATAGTGGAATGGGTGGATGAACTTGGAACACAGTGTCCCATTGATGGTGGTGATGAAAAATATGGAGGTGGAACAATGGTGGATGATGAAGTGGATACCTCAGAAGTGGAAGGTGGGGTTTGAGGTGGTTGTGATAAAATAGAACTGACCTATACCTCCATAGCTGTTGATGAGACATGGGGTGGACTGTGAGAGGGAGGAGGTACATTTGCCACATTTTCTTGATTAGAAAGGGAGGGAGGTTCCTTTGGGGATTCTTGGAGATGAAGAGGAGAAGAGGGATTAGAAGCCATACCTTTGCCTACAGAAGTAGGGTGTTCTTGTTCTACTTCTTTTTCTAGCTGTTGCTCTTGATCAATCAATTCTTCCATGGCCAAATCAGCTACCTCTTCAACAATTTCCTCCATGTCCATTTTTTGTTTCTTTGAAATTTCTCTCTCCTCTCTTTTTGGGGATCTCTTAGTCCTCCTATAAACCAATTGAAAAGTAGCTATCTCATCTCCAGAATCTTCTTCCAACTCATCTTCTTGTACTACTCCTAAAAGTAGAGACTACTCAAAAATAGATCATAATTTAATCGATGTTGTTGGGGCAAAAGAAAAAGGTCGGGACCTTGTTTCAATTACTGGGATATTGATGGCATTTTCTTTGGAATATTGCATTTCGTTCATCAATTTAGCCCCCTTGGGAAATTTCTCTACCTGCTCAGTGGTAGGATTGAAGGTTTTGAGTACCTCAGCTACGGTCGAAGGAGCTTTTGGCTCTTCTGTTCGAGTCTCTTGATGTGTAGGAGGAGGGAGGGATTCAGAGCCATTTTGGGGTTTTTCAACCATCAACACTATATGTCTGACATCCTTCGGTCTCCAGGTTTCAATGTTCTTATTATATACTCTTGAAAATTCCTTATCAATTTTCATTCCAAATTTTGATTTGGGTTTTCCAATTTTGACCCTCATACGCCACCAATCTGTAATATTTGCTTCATCCCATGGTCCCTTTTTCTCCTCTCTCTTTCCTTTCTCAATGATTTCTTCTTTGGGAGGAGTGTCCATTTTTGTAGATTCAACTTTCATATTACTAATTACATCCCCTGTAATCTGATGACTGAGCTCATGGTCAGGATCAAAATCGACAAGTTGTTCATAAAAATCCAACCATGGAGGTAACTGATTCATCCTTGAGACATTCCACTCCAAAAGAGTAGCTTCATCATTATTTCTTCCCTATTCAAAATGAGCCCTGGGCCTTTTTTCAAACTTATAGGCCTTATCTCCATTCAGGGTTTTATTTCTTGCAGTGAAAATGTCATCAGGATCATAACTCCATCTTTGGGGAATATAAAACAGACCTAATATGTCAAGGTATTGATCAATTTGTTGGCTCTACCACTCGGAGATAATAATACCATTCGTAGGGTGGTAAGTAAGTAAAGATTTATTCTTCCTTCCCGAACCATAATTCGCATCAATGTACTCCACCTACCTTAAATACTCGAGGGCGAAAAGCCTCTCTATAACGAAGTGGGGCAGGAGAAAGGGTTTATCCATGAAACCATATAACCTGATTACTGTGCCCTCTGTTAGAAAATACCAATCCCCTTCCTCTGCATATTTCTTTCTCAGAATATGTTCAGCTAAGGGTGGCAACCTAGGGCACTTATTATACATTATTCTTAAGGCAGGTTCCAAAAATTCCAAGTTAAATCTATAATAGGACTCACTGCTCTTTAAATGATTCATCCAATAATACATCGACAAGGGTTCCCCATCACTGGTCTTATCCTTAGCTAGAATCCATGGCATTCTATCTTTGGTAGCTACATAGAACATCCATACCAGACTTGAACAATGCCTAAAACTGGGAGCATCAATACCCCTTTTCATGTTTACCAACTGCTCATGTATCCTCTATGCGAGAAAAGCTGACCAATCAAAATAAATCACTCTAGTACCCTTCTCTCTGGCATCTTTCTTATACATATTTTCATTAGAGATACAATATGTTGCGGCAATTTGCCACCCATGAACCATTCTGTCGGAGTCCAAACCCTCCATACAAGCTAACATAGAAAATAATTTAGGGCTTGCAAATTCATCAATGTGAATAGGGACTTTGGGCATTTCGTCTTCATTCCTTATCCTTCTAAAATTAAGACGCAGCCATTTTTCTAATGCCTATTTCTTTTCTTCTGAAGCTACCATTGCAGCGTAAGCCCTATCTAGCTCTGCTACGCTAAAAGGTCTGGATTTTGAGGGTGGTCCTACCCCTATGACGAATAATTCATAGCAAATCTCTTTTGTAATGGAGAATAGGGGAGTGCCCTCAGGGGTTCTAATTATTCTATTTTTAGAATCATAGAATTGAATCATAGCAGAGACTAGTTCGGGATAGTGATGTACAGAATCACAGATATAAGAGAATAAAAAATATTTTATAGCTATAGTACCTTGTCGATGCATTGGCTTCCCTTCGAAGTATGAAAATTCAAAACCTATCCTCAGGCGGGTTCTCCTTACTCTTGTCATCACTGTATCTGCCACTCGACTGGTCCGATGTACATGAACTTGTAGTCTTGTCCCTATTTTTGATGATTCGGTGGATGAATTTTTGGGAGCCATTCTGAATGTGGCAAACTTCGTTCTTCTGATTTGCAGTAAATCCTCCAAGGTATCATTGTACTTTCTTACTATTCTATAGATGTAAAGGGCTTTCAAATGGACTTTGTATGTGCTTTTTATTACTTTTCTCTTCTGGAGCACGTGTATATTTTGCCATTAATGCAAATGCTATGTGATATCTATGCTGGCACACTTTATGATCCTTTCCATCATTCACTCTGGTGGCTTGAAGGTGGCATCCTATCTTCTCATTGGTCGAATTTTCAAATTGCACTACCAACTCATCACATCCCTTCGGCTACTCTTTAATCCTGGCACGAGTTCGTTAGAATTGAATGCAGGAACATTCTCTAGCCTCCACGTGTCAAAATTGAACTTGTTGTTTGGCTCTGACTTGATTCCACTCCGATGGCTTAAGAGCCTTCCGAGTTCGCTTGGTACTTAAAGCTTGCATGCACGACACTCTACCTTGATTCCACTCTGACTATCTTTAGCTTTGAGAGGTTCCTGGATTGGCGTCATCTTTGTCCTTCTTTATGCGGGATAGAAACTGGTAGACCACTCTACAAAAATCTGAAGTATTTCAATGCGGATTTGAGAGCGGAACACCATTCCGGAGAGTCTTACACAACACTGTGTGTGGAATGGAATATTGCTATGCACTTGATCCATACTTAGTCATTTTTTTGCAATTTTTTCTCTCTTTTTTTATAACTTTTTGAAGAACCTCAATTACAAAGTGCAGAAAAGAATTCCAAATACAAAGTGCAGAAAGGAGGGGAAATAATTATACAATGTATATACATATGTTACAATGAGCTCACTACTTACACATAGTAGAGCTTGAGGTGAAAACCATTTACCGGAATGGGTTGTATGTTTCCTTCAGGACCTTCCAGCTGAAATACATTGGACTCCTTAGCTTCCACTATTCTAAAAGGACCATCCCAAAAAGAATCAAACTTTTCATGCTTTCTTGGTTTTGCTCTGTCAACATTCCATCTGAGAACTGAATCCCCAACTTGGAATTTTTTGAACCTAGCTTTCTTATCAAACCATGCTTTAATGTCTGATGAATGCTTTTGGAAACTATCATATGCTTGAGCTCTGCTCTCTTCCAACTGTAGCAAGTGTGTTAACCTAGTTTTCACAGGATCTTCCTCTGATTCTTCTTCTGTATTGACAAGCTTAAGTGTTAGAATCTCCAAATGGATTGGCAATACTACCTCCTTGCCATATACCAGTGCATAAGGAGAAGTCTTAATGGAATTTTTAATAGTAATCCTGTCTTCCCACAGAGCTTGGTCCAACAATAGGTGCCAACTTCTTTTATTACCTTCAAGATATTTCTTCAAAATCCTTAATAGGTTCTTATTGGTAGATTTTGCAAGTCCATTACCTTGTGGGTAATAATTTGAAGTATTTTTAAGAGTGATGCCATACTTTTTGGCAAACTCAATGTACTTGGCTCCTATGAAAGCAAGGCCATTGTCACTCACCAAGGCTTCTAGGACTCCAAACCTGGAAATCAAATTTTCCATAAAATTGATCACAACCTCCTGGTCTGCCCTCTTAGTGGGGATGGCTTCTACCCATATGGTAAGATAATCTATAGTAGTCAAGATAAAATTATGCTCTACTAAAGAATTAGGGTTAATAACCCCTATGAAATCTAGTCCCCATTGTTGAAAAGGCTCCTCAACCTGTATAGGCCTCAGGGGAGATGAAGCATTTCTTGTTCTTCCAACATACCTCTGACATTTGTCACAAGCTCGGGTAATTTTAAAAGCATCAGTGAACACATTAGGCCAATAATAGCCTACTATTATTATCTTCAAATCTATAACCCATTTGGCACTCTTTGTGGAAAATTTTAGGAGTTTTTTCTTAACTTTTACATTGCTTATCATCCTCAGTCTGATGGGTAGACTAAAGTGGTAAATTGTATAATTTTATAGAGTTTACAAATATATGACCATGCTTCACTAGCTAAGTGGGACTCGAGTCTCACTCATATCAAGCATGCATACAATAGGGTAGTGCATTAATCCACATGTTATTATCCATTCAAGGTTTATTTAGATTTTGCAATCATTGGCCCCTTATGAGTTACTCTTGTCTTTTCCTTCTCTAGCCACCGATCCTCTTTAGAAACAAGATAATGAACACTCATTTATTCAATATTTACAGAATCTCTAATCTAAGGTGATTCAATAACTACATAATCTCTAATCTAGGTTGGTGATAAATTTGGTTATACTTGGATAAATGATATTTTTTGGATAAGGTACATAGCAAAATCAAACCTCTTTGCTATGGGTGTTATACCATCCTTTAATAAATGTGCAAGAGTACTTTTTAGGTTGATATTCCCACACACCTTAGGATTCGCAATGTCATCATTGTAGATATTTTGAAATTATATTATGATTCTACATTAGAGATGTGGTTCCTTATACTCAGTCGTCATTCAATTTTTATAAAGTCTATGACACCAAGACTCATCAGACTTACCATAAATTTTCCACTTCATATCTTGTGGATCGACATGGTTAGTATTCACATCAAGCTCGTTGGATTTATTCTCACTAGATATCCCATGAATTTCCTTCTCTTCTAAAAACATTGGAGTCCAATGCTTCTATTGTTGGGAGGCATGATGAGGAATAATCACATGATCCCTCCTTATTCTAGCTAGGCTTAGATTTTATTTCATTAATTAGCTTAGGCTAGATATTATATTTGTTTAAAATAATTGTAAACGTGGGAATAGTATTCTCACATGCACTTCTAGCTGCCTAGATGGAAAATAGGTGGCATTCTAGAGATTTAGCATATTCTAAGATAAGTTAGGATTTTCTAGGTTAAGTAGATATTATAAGTTTAATTTGGAATCATCTTTGGTAGTTATCCTAAGTGTATTTTTGAAATCTATTGGCAATATGGTAAATATTTACTGATTATATTTTAAATATTTTTTCCCTATATAATGCTTCATAGGAAATAAAACAACAGTTGGAATTTTCACCCTTATCACATGAGATTTCTAAAAAAATATTTTTGAGAAATTTTGGTTATTTGAAAACCCTTCTTACTTTGAAAAAAAATATATTTTGAGTTGAGGTCATAGAATCACCAATATTTACTAGAAAGGATGATAGTGATGCTAGGGAATGGTTGAGAAAGTG
Source organism: Wollemia nobilis (assembly GCA_028583015.1). NCBI lineage: Eukaryota > Viridiplantae > Streptophyta > Pinopsida > Araucariales > Araucariaceae > Wollemia > Wollemia nobilis. Next base: position 10,335,175 of record JAQPPZ010016436.1, on the reverse strand, counting down.
GATTTTGTTTTTTTTTTTTTTTTTTGAGGAGCAATGGAAATATAAAATTTATGTTTTTTTACAAGTGGAATATATGAATTGGTATATAGGATTTAGATGTGACCATGATTTTCATACACATGAATATTTTTTAGTTGTATTTTTAACCAAATGGGAACTGGAGAAAAAGGATAATAGTATGTAGGCTAAGGAAACCACACCTTTTGTGTCAAACAATGGTTAGAAGAAATTGTTTGAATCTAAAAATTCTATTTTAGAGGTTCATGGTTGCATTCAAAATAAAAAATCTATTGTTTCCATTAACCCTAGTAGTAGATATAATTTCATTAATATTGCTTTGGCTAAGGGGTTGCAAGTTCAGGCAAAGAAAATAAAAAACATACAACTTAAGGGTGATAATATTAAAATATTTGAGGATTTTAATATCACCATGAATAAATATGCTTTACATTTAGATTTGTATGCTATTGAGATAGATATTGCATATATTATTCTTGGTTATCCTTGGTTGCATTCTTTGGGAACTATTAACATAAATGTGAAAAATAAATTTATGAAATTACGGTATAAAAAGTAAGATAAATTTACAAGATATTTATCATCTTAGAAAGTAAGGATCAAGTGAAAAACAAGAAACACTTGTTGGATAAAAAAATGAAGAATGCATAAAAGAACTTGAAATAGAATCTAAGGAGGAAGTAGCATATATCAAAGAAGAAACTAAAGCAAAGTCCAAGAATGAATAAAAATAAGGGATTCTAAGAGAAGAGCATAAAATAGAGGTACAAAATATTGGAGCATATTTCCATCGAAATCACCATGAGAGGCAACAATCATAGAAATAGGTTTAAGGCCACAAAAGAAACATGAGGGAAAAACATAGAACCGAAGAAGAAAAAATATGGGCATTCAAATGGCACAAGGGAAACTTGGAATTTTCAAAGGATAATCAAGTTGTACCAATTATCAACATTACATAGAAGATCATATTATTAAGTTTATTTCTATGTTTCAAGGATGAAACATTTTTGTAAGGGGGATGAAATATTAGGTACCTGAGTATATGAATGTGGGAATATAATATGATATTGTATTATGATATGAGTCACACATAAAATTATAATAAGATATAACATGGTGCCATAATATAATACTATGTACTTTGTAACTCATGGAAGGTGTTGGTGCAAAATTGTCCTATGGTTATGATTGTGCCCACGACCTTGCCAAAATTGAGTGGATAAACTAAGTATTGAGGAATTCTATCTAATATCCAGAGGAGGCTGGTTCCTTGGTAGTGTTTTTTGTGAGAAAATAGAAGAAATATTTACTGAAAAAAGGGAAATATAGCCATAGCTAGAGATTTTCTCATGGTGCAGATTAAACAACAACAAAGATAGATGCACATAACCTCACTAACTAAACATTCTCTATATTCTTCATGTAGAAATCATGGTTCCTTTATGTGATTTAGATGCTAATCTAACACATGCATGTATTAAATATTTAGCTCCAACAATACTTTTTATATCATGCATGAGTCCAGATGATAGAACAAACACAACGTATAACTTAGCAATGTAAATAGAAGCTTCAAATGTTTATACATACACTTGCGCACAATGAACCATAAGCCAAGATAAACATATATTATTGCTTGAATCTTGAGTACATAATTCCACTCTTGTAAACATATAAGAGCTGATTCTTATTCAGGGTATGCTCCCTACTATATATATACTCTAAAACAAGCATGCTTTGATAGCTACCAAAATTTGGCACAAAATAAATTACAATAAAAGCGTTGCCAAATGCACCAACATGTTTTACATGGCTTCTCGTTGGTTCAGTCAGGTAATAAAATCACCAATGGTAGAAGATTAAGATTTGATTCTCAATAATGATCTACCATATTGACATGTTCCTTTGAAGGAAAATTCTATTTATATCTTTTTTTCACGTAATTCAGTTATGTCACAAAATCGTGACATTCTGAAGTCTTGATCTCCTCTTCTTTGAGCTCATGAAATTTCAACATGTTGCAAAATCATGACATCTTATCAACCTTGGTCCTTCTCTCACCTTGGGCTTGTGAAACATTGACATGTCATGAAATCGTGACATCCCATCGATCGTGGTCTTTCTCTCGCTTTGAGCTTGCAAAATGTCGACATGTCACGAAATTGTGATATTTCACCTACCTTAGTATTTTCCTCACCATGAGCTTGTGAAACATCGACATGTCATGAAATCATGATATTTCACTTGCCTTAGTCTTTTCCTTGCCATGAGCTCATGAAACATCGACATGTTGTGAAATGACAACATCTTGCATGCCTTAGTTTTATTTGCTTCTTCACTTCACAAAAATTGGAAATTGGTTTTTGAACCTTCAAAACATCTACTATATTCAAGGTAGTCTTTTTATACTAACATTCTTAGTGCCTTCCAGGGAATTTTGCTAGCAAAAATATTAGAATCCAAGACCTTCATCCATTGGGAAACAAAGTCAAAATAATATGGAAGAGGAAGTTTTGGAAAATCAGAAAAGAATTTCTTAAACAAGTAAAAAATTACCTTTCAAAATACCTCTTACATGCTTATGCATATTTTACTAATGTTACATTAACATCTTAGTAATTCAAATTTTTGTGAAACTCTTCATGTCTGGTCGCTAGTCCCACCCTCTATCAACTGTCTCTGATCAACTTGCTTGGATTTCTTTTGTATTTCTATCATCTTGATCACTTCATTGTAGGTGAGGCAAACCTGCTTCCAAGATTCATCATCAAGATTCGATGATTCTATGAATAGTTGATACACGTACTGCAATTCTTCCACTTTATCATGAGACACTATCTTATATCTCAAAATTAGTTCTTGTAAACATGACTTAATATGTGTGAGATTTTGAATCATAGAAAACACACATGCTTCTTCCACAAGCTCTTCCCAGCCTTCTATCTCAAATTCATCATTAATAAAAAATCTTAGGGATGTTGTGAGTGCATCTTCACTTAGAACATCTGAATTCTCATCCCAAATATATAGAAATCCACATTTTTTTGCTAAGTTTAAATGCTTTACCAGTCGCTTAGATTCAACATCCAAATCATGAAGAATTTTTACCCCTTGATTTACAAGTTTGAATCTTCTGAAGAAACTTTTGGCTATAATTTTAGCCTGAGACCAGGTTTCACTTTAGATCTTGGCAGCAACAATCTCAGGCATATTATTAGAAAAAAATTGAATTTTAGTTGTAGCATCTGATCTTTTCTTTAATAATTTTACTGAAGCTTTCAACTCATTTCCACTTCAATAAATTCCTTGAATTTAGCCAAATATATCAACATAGGCCTTTTTATTAGACCAAGTAGCAAGATATCTTCAAATATTTCCTTCCTTATTGCTTTAGCTTTTTCTTTTGACAAACCCTGTGCTTCATTCTACTTTTTCTGGATCTGTTGCTGAAGTTCTTGTATCTGTAGATTCAAGGATTGAATTTGTCCATTCACCTTCTCAAGCTCTTCTTTATATGTGGCTACTTATCTTGTAGCCTCACTGAATCTATCCTCCCATATTTTAACCTTTAATTTCAAGGATTTTTCCATCATTTTCTGTTCTTGCAAGGCAGATTCACATTATTTTTTGGCTTCTTTCTCTTTATTAAATTTTTCTTTAAAATATTCTCCATGCAAGTAAATTATCCCTAGGTGAGCTTAGACCATTCCCCATTCATCTTGCATATGAAGTTGAGTAATGTATTCAGTTACGCTTTCCACTTGATAATCTTCTATCATCATATCACCCTCAGGCTTATTCACTTTTGGGGTCAACTTCACCTTCTTCCACTGCATAGTTGTGGGATCAAGTGCTATCATTCTTGTGTACAGACTGAGCTTTAGAAGCTTTAGCAGAGCGGTAAGTCCTCCAATCCAAGGTATTTTTGTTTACCCTTCTTAGATCCTTCAATTTTGAAAAAGTTGGGTGATTTTCAGTAATTGCAGCAGAGGTGGACCTCATAGTTGGTATGCATGCACCGAGGAGCAATGGGGTTGATACAAAAGTGGTACTCCCATACAAAGGAGCAACTACAAAATGAACAAGTGATTCTTAATATTGACCAACTTCAGATTGAATCTGTGAAGATGATACTGGTTTTGGGGAAAAACAAACATTGTTTCAAGTGAAACATTATATCTTTCTTTGGAAGAGAAATGGAAGGATACTTAATTCAAGATTGAGTAGGAAGAGAAGAATGATAGAATAGAGAAGCCATACCTCATCTTATTGGGAGTACACATTGGTTTTCATATTCCATTATGTGTTCTTCATTAACCTCATCAACAATAGGCTTTTCAACTTCCTCTTGTTGAGGGGTTCCCATCACTTCTCTTTCTCCACCCTCATTCTCTTCAACATATGTATCTTCTTCTAAATCTATTATTTCAACATTTAGAGTAATATCCCCATGTTGATTCCTATTGTGTTAAACAACCTCTTTTTTAACTATTATATTTTCAAAAATAACTATGTCTAGACCTTCTTGAGCAAAGTCGGTGCTATTATCAACTATTTAATTATGAGCTTCTTCCTGCACATAAGGATTTTCAAATGTTTCATAATTCTGTGAAACGTCTCTAGTGTCTTGAAAAACTTGCTCACTTTCCCTAATAGCTTTAGAATGTTTAGCAGACTTCTACTGTTGACCATCCTAGATGCCTTCTATAACTTTCTGAGTCGTGTCATCCTGTTTGCTTCTTTTCTGTTGACCTCCTACCAAGGATTTCAATTTTCTTTTCGTAGTGCCAAGAGGTACTTCATCTAATTCAGCATCATAGGGAGAGAGGGGAACAAATTTTGGAGCTTTGGAAGATATGGCTCTACCTTTTGATAGATCTACACCGAGTACAAAATGCTTTCATCTTTTCTATTCTAGCAAGGGTTCAATGATTCCTTGCCAATATTTTCCTAGTCCCCTGCCATCATAACCCATATTTGCCATAATTTGAGGTGCTTTTACATACTTTTTCCTTTGCTCCTCTATGAAGATAGTTTTAGTGGACTTAGTTTTTGAGGACCTAAGCCTTGTATGTGCATGAGATTCCTGTTGCTCAACCGCAACTTTCTTGCATTTTCCTTGGTCCACTTTCTATTTTTAGCAGCTTCAGGGGTTGTCTCTTTACTGCTACCAATGCTCAAAGGTACCTTTTTGGTAAAAGTCCTTGACTAGATAGCTTTATAATGATCATAGCAAACTAAAAATTCAAGGTCATTGTTGATAGGCCACAATTAATTAATCATATTGGTTTGGACTCTCATCATCCACCATTCATTAATTTCCCCCACTGTCCATTATGCCCATTTTTTTGCATCCTATTAATAATATTATCATCCAAAACATGCTTAGGATTGTTCTTGGAATCATATTCAACCACATGCTCATAAAAATAATGCCATGGAGGTAGTGGTTGCATTCTTTCTACATGTCATTCTATGCCTCATCCTCGATATTGTTTTTGCAACTTTCGATGTCTTGTCTAAGGAACATGTGAAATTTTTATGGGGTTTTTGTTTAGAATCACTTGCCTTTATGTAAATCTATTGATGGGGTCATAATTCCATCATTTTGGCATTTCCATAAACCCTAAATCACTTAGGACTTGAGAAATTTGTTCATGTTGCTCTTTTTTCAAAACAATAATACCTTCAAATTGGAATGGCATTGTACAAGTACCAGTTTTACCTATACCTATACCATATTTGAAATTTATTTGCTTGATTTGTCTAGCATATTATAAATAAAATAATCTATTAGTAACATAATGTGGCAACAAAAATGAATTTCCAGTAAACCCATATAATCGAATAACAACCCCTTAAGTGGGGATGAACCAATCACCCTCATTTGCATGTTTATTTTGTAGAAGTTTTACAACCTTTGGGTTTAACCTACTTATTTCTCCATACATAATTTTGAGGGCTAGCCCTGGAAATTATATATTGAAATCATAATATGATTTTTTCTTATACAAAAAACTAGTTCATTTGTATACAGAAAAAGTTCTCCCTTTATCATATTTATCATTTACAAAAATGAAAGCTAGCTCTTGAGCCATAAAATAGAAGAAAACCCATACCAAATATGAATAAAACTTGAAAGAGGAGTGAGAACCTCTTTTTATTGAAGACAAACCTTCATGGACCTTGCAAAAAATATATTCTTGCCAGTCGAAAAACATGGGCTTGACACTTTTATCCATAACTGAGGAATCATTATTTTTAGGGTTTGATAGGCAATTGACTAGTGCAATCTACCACCCATAAACTATTTCATCTGTCTTCAGGCCCGCCAACATAGCTAAAATAGAATATAGTTCTAGATTTTTGAAATCCATCATAGGAATGGGGATTTCAGGCATAGTCCCTCTAGGAGGTGGTTTCTTCAATTGCATTGCTAGAAAATTTCTCATATTCTCAGATGAAACAAAATACTTTGCCTGGTCTATCAGGTTAAAATATTTTGGCTCAAGAGTAGGTACATGGCCAGCGAAAAAAGCGTCAATGAAAGCATCAGGTCTTAGAGGTAAAATGCTTCTACCTTGAGAGTTCCTAACAATATTTTCTTTGATGTCATATAAACTAGCAACAAATTTAATTAATTCAGGATAGAGATGAACATGAATATACACATACCAGCAAAGTAGAGCATTGAATGTGAAAGTAGCCAAAGAATATGCAGTGATTATTGTAGCCATTCTCTCTTCAATATATCTCTAAATTTTCTTTGGAGGTTTCCATGTTATAACAGTGTTTCCAATATGGCATCCCTATCAACAAATTTCTTGCCTACTTTGTCTTCAAGTTTTACTACCAAAGAAACAGAAGATGACACTGCCATTGCTGCATTTTGACTATTTTTCTTGGGAGCTATATGAAAACACTTGCAAAACTTGTTTGTAATGGGTTAAAACTCGAGATCAAAGATAGCAAGTGAGTTGCAGTAGAGAAATTCATTCAAAAATGAATTAGGGTTTCTTTACGTCGATTTGAAAGATTAAGCATGAGCTGCATTAATTACGGTTGGTGGATCCATATTTTTTGACTCTTCTTGCACATAATTTTTGACACTTTCCCACATGATAAAGTTATCGACCAATCACTAATAGCCACATTAACTAAGAATTTGCTCTCTTGAAGGTATTGATCATCTATGAAAGGAGTGCCTTCCTACAAACCCTCAAAAGGATACATGGTAGATTTTGAATTTTGAACCATTTTATACCAAAAAAATGGTGCTTTTATTTCTTTTCCTCCTCTTTTTTTATATTTTTGTCTTTTTTTTGGTTGACCTTGGAGGGTCATGAAATGATGACAAAAACTGTTACAAGCCAAAAAATTTGAAATATTTACAAACTACTATATATTATACATAATATACATAAAGTTATTATTTGGCTCATTCAAAGTAGATTCTTAAGTGAAAAGCATTCACTGTTATGGGTAGAATTACACCCTCCTAATTTTTTAGCTAAAATAAATTAAATTGCTTTTCAACAATTATCTCAAAAGGACCCTCCCAAAAATGTTGGTGCAAAATCAACCTATGGTTATGATTGCACCCATGACCTTGCCAACATTGAGTAGACGGACTAAGTATTGAGGAATTCCATCTAATCTCCAAAGGAGGCTGGTTCCTTGGTAGATTTTGAATTTGAATTGTTATATACCAACAAAATGGTGGATTTTATTTATTTTCCTCCTCTTTTTTATATTTTTGTCTTTTTCTGGTTGACCTTGGGGGGTCATGAAATGACAACAAAAACCATTACAAGCCAAAAACTTTGAAATATTTACAAACTACTATATAATATACATAATATACAAGAAGTTACCCAGGTGTTGTAGGTGAGTTGGAGAGGAGAGGGCAATCCTCCAAGGGAGGTCCTAGGTTCAAATCTCCACCCTACCAAATGTTAGCATATACGTTACTATTCCATTATTTTGGTTAGTAGTTAGGCTTAGATTAGCATGAGTATATTTTAGGTTTCATTTGGTTTTCCAGATCCTAAATTCATGGGCTATTCCTAGCCTAATGTATTCTATTTATTTGTTGTCAGATTAATAGAATTAGTATCTTCTTTAACATGGTATCAGAGCTTGTGTGAAGAGCTGACCTATGGATTACCCATCACCATCTGTGAGTTCAGTCCCAACGGTTGTCTTTTGGAAGTGTAGATATTTGTGGTTTGCTATCCAATAGAGAGAACATAGTAGAGACAATATTTCTGTTTGAGAAACGTGACGAAGTGCTTCATCCGTGAAGCATGGAGAGCAGTTGAAGATGCATTTGGAGAAGACATATCATGAATTTTTAAATCACGTCAGGTTCATCTCATTTTGGAGATAATGTGTGCTGTGTCATAAATCAAGTGGATGTTGCACGAAAAAAATATTGTGATATATTTTGTGTGTCAAGAGGACATGTCATTCAAGGATCTGTTAGAGGCTGCATAAAATGCACATAAGGAAAAGACTGCATGATCGATGAGAATCCATTGGAGGACCTCACGATCGTGGAAACAACAAAGAGAGTGAGGTTGTCGTGGTCATTTGAATATTTCTAAAGAGATTTGAGAGCCAAAAATTGATTGGATTGTTCATCGCTAAAAGATGGAGAACAAGATCTATGATTGGTCCAACCAGGATGAGAGAGCGAGGATGTTGCCCTTGGCTCTATTTTTCCATGACGTTTGAAAATGTTAATGCTGCTAAAATTGTGTATGCGCAAGGGTCAAACATCCTGTGGAGACAAGAAGTGATTTTTTGTGAGGAGTGTTGATTTTCTCTACAACAAGACGTACAAGGTTTGTGGAGAAAATTTTGAGTGTAACGGAGCTTGAGAAGTCAGACGCATGAGCATGAGCGTTTGATAAAATCAAACAGAGGACTGCGTGTTGACATGTTGAGCGAAGACGTCAACAAAAGAAAAAAATGGTGGATGCTATAAGGAAATAAACCTGTCGCTGTGAGGAGGTGATGCTCTGGTGGTAGTGCAGATAGGACACACCATCGAGAAGGGGCAACGCCACCCAGAAGGAGGTCACAACACCTGCAAGGTGGAGGAGCCACCCTCTAGGCAAAGTCTCGTTGTGACGAAGCACTCAAAGAGCACGTCGTGCTCTTCAACTATCACCAACTGTTATAGCCGGGGTGGTCATCGACCAACAGCGAAGGCGCTACAGACCACCAGGTCATGGGTTCAAACCCCATCGACACCCCCCAAGGTAATACAAATTTTTTTTGTTTGTTTAATTTTTTTTTAATGTTTAAAATTTGTTTTTAGTTTAATTAAATTTTTAATTATTTTCTTTAAAAAGAATTATTTTTTTTAAATATTTCTTTTTGGAAAAGTAATTTAATTAAACTTTAATTATTTTTTTTTAAAACATTGGAAAGAAATTTTTTCAAACTTAAAAAGGGGGGCATTTTTTTTGCTGCATAAGTAAAGGGGGATTTTTTTTCCCTCATTGAGCAATTCGCATACAATCATCAAACCTCAAAACCTGTTTTTTTAGGCTTCATAAATAGCAAACAATTTTTTTTTTTGAAGTACTTCACACAGGGGTCATTTGTGCTAATCTGCCTAAGAGGCAAATATTGTAATTTTTTACAAACCAGTGAAAAAAACCTTATGGAGCACCCATTTTGTGCTGCCCCTTGGAACCCCGTACAGGGGAGATATAATTTTTTGCAAACCCAAGGGGGGAAGACTTATAAGGGTGCATTTTCGGTAGTGACCAACACCTTAGTCAAATTATTTTGCAAAATTTTATTGTAAAAGGTGCACTTTTGGCAGATACCAACACCTTAAGAAGGGGTAGATCAAAGAAGAAAACTATCCCAAAACAAACTGATGATGTTGCAAAATCAGTTAAAAGTGCTTACTTTCCACCAGAGATGGAAGGAATGGATTTTTATGAGGATGAAAAATATTCTACACTACACAGTGGTGTAAAATCCATTCTCAAAGATTCTAAAGGTTCTAAAGATCTTCAGAAGAATGGTGTTCAAATCCCCATATACATCATAAAGGTAGTCTACATATCATTGCTTTCTCTTGATATTGCCCAATGTAAAATCTACAAGGACTTTAGTGAGGAAACTGAGGTCAAAATGGTTGTTGATTGTAGTGACACAAGTGACATTTAACCCATGGTGGTGAATGCTTGTTGTGACACATGTGACCTTGAGCCCATGATTGCCAATGTTTGTTGTGATACAAGCGACCTCATGCCTATGATGGCATATATCAGTTGTAGCACAGGTGATCTCATCACAGTAGCAGATTTTGCTTGTGATACTAGTGACTTAAAAATTGAACCTCCTAAAAATGAATTCCATACTCTCATCAATAGTGACAATGCAATATTGTTAAAAACATTGATGAAGATGATGAAATTGGGTGTTTTGAAAAACACACCAAAGGATTTGGTTCCAAAATGATGAAGAAAATGGGATTCAATGGTGAGATATTAGGTAAATAGGAACAAGGCATTAAATCTCCAATAATGCTAAATGTCAGGGCAAATCATGAAGGCCTTGGCTATTCTGGACACGAAAGTACTAGTAAGACCATATTTGTAAATCCTAAATCTCCCATATCTCCTAAAAATCATTGTTGCAATCATTGTGTCAAAACAGGTCATGTTGCAGCTACGTGTTGGAGATTACATCCTTGTGATTTTTGTGGATGTCCTAATCACTCTTCTTCATGATGGCATAAAATGAAAATGACCAACAAGGTTCATATTGATTGTGGATGGACAGATTTCACACAATGGACCATGATGAAAGAAATGTTGTATGGCTTCTACCGAAAGGGTAAAACCTATGGTAGTCCCCGAGGCAAATCCAGTGATAGACCTAGTGGCAGTCCCAAAGATAATGACCTAGAGACAGACCTAAAGATAGACCCAGAGACAAAGTTCCAGAGGTATATCTACAGACAAATCTAGAGGCAATAATCCAGAGGCAGATTCATAGGCAAATTCTGATATAGAACCAAAGGTACAATTCTAGAGGTATGCTTAGAGCCAGAGCCAGAGCTAGAGCGATGAGCCAGAGCTAGAGCCGAAGATAAAACACGAGCCACCATTCTTTCATTTCTCTTCTTCTTCTTCACTATATTGGGGAAGTTATATACTTTACCCAAATATTGTTGTATGGGGGGATGATAGTGTAGCTAGTAGTTATTACATTACCCAAATAATGTAATAAGGGGGGATGTTAGCGTATACATTACTATTCCATTATTTTGGTTAGTAGTTAGGCTTAGATTAGCATGAGTATATTTTAGGTTTCATTTGGTTTTCTAGATCCTAAATTCATGGGCTATTCCTAGTATAATGTATTCTATTTATTTGTTGTTAGATTATTAGAATTAATCTCTTCTCTAACACCAAAAATCTGAATTGGGTATCCAAAATCCAATTGATAATGTTGGTGCGGGCAGGGTCGGGTGTGACTCCCGGGTGACTTTGACCATGTAGAACCCCCTGTTCGTGGTCTCTCAGACCAAGGCGGTCCTGCAAGGGGTTTTTTGCTTAAAAAATATATATACAAGAAGTTATTCTTTGGATTATTTGAAGTAGAGTTTTAAGTGAAAAACATTCACTATTATGGGTAGAATTACCCTTGCTAATTTTTTAGCTGAAATGAATTAAACTACTTTTCAGCAATTATCTCAAAAGGACCCTTCCAAAAGGCGTCAAATTTTTGGTGTTGCCCTGGCTTGGCATTTCTCTCATTGTATTTCAAAATAGAATATCCAACCTTAAATTTTTTGAAGTAGTATTTTTATTGAACCACCCTTCTATGTCGATCACATGTTTTTGGTTGTGATTATAGGCCTACTCTCTCTGTTCCTCTAGTTGTAAAATCTGCATCAACCTGGCCTCCATTGGTTGACTTCCTTCAATATAAATCTTATTAAGTAACTTTAAAGCTAGAATCTCCATGTGTATAGGCAAAATAGACCAAGGAATAGGGTGATGTATTAATGGATTTCTTAATTGAAATCCTATCAGCTCTTAGTGCTTGGTTTATTAAGGAGTGCCAACTCCTCTTGTTATCTTTTAGAGTTCTCTTTAGGATTATGAGGAGGTTTTTATTTATAGAATCTGCTAGGCCATTCCCTTGTGGATAGTAGTTGGAGGAAGTCTTTAAATATAAACTGTATCTACCAATAAATTCAATCATCTTAGTGCCAATGAAGGTTGACCCATTATCTATAACCAGTGAATCTAGTATACCAAACCTTGTAATCAAGCTTTCCATAAACTCAATCATGAATTTTTGATTAGATACTTAGTGAGAATATATTCAACCCATTTAGAAAAATAATATGTGGCAATAAGTATATATTTGTGACTAGTTGATGAATTCGGCTCTATTACCCCAATAAAATATAACCCCCACTATTGGAAATGTTCTTCAACTTGGATAGATTTTAGAGGCATAGGGGTAATTATGTTCCTCCCTACATATCTTTAGCATTGCTCACAACTCTTGGTTATTTTGAAAGTATCAGATAAAATAGAAGGCAAATAACAACCTGCTCTGAGTATATTTAAAGAAGTAGTTCTTCTTGAATAGTGTCCCCCAAAGAGACCTCCATGAAAATATTTCAACACATTTTACTTCTGATATTCCCTTATGCATTTTAGTAGTATGTCATCTATGTTTTTTTAATATAACCCTTCTAATAAAAGGGTGTATCTTAATGCTTGGGTCCTGTACCTTCTTATCTGTGAAGCATTCAGATTATTAGAACATTTTCTAGTCTGAAAGTACTCCATGAGAGCATCAATCCAATCAACATTATCAAGATTTTGATCTAATTCTACATTCAACATTATGCTTTGGTGAGCCGCATGATCATTCAAAGCCTGCTTATCCAACTCTTGGCATAAGGACCTACCTCTTACTATTTTGGTTGGGTGTATCTCTACATAATATTATTGTATTTTTGTTACCCAGCTAGCTCTCTTCTCACCAAGTTCTCCCTATATTATAAAATTCATGACATTAGGATGGATCATATAAAAAATTATCCTGCTCTATGATAGGATGTGTTTGAATTTATTCAAAGACTTCATGACAACATATACCTATTTTTCAATTAAGTTGTATCTTTCCTCGTGATCATGTATGGTGGCACTAATGAAAGCTATAGGTCTTTCTTCATTGTCATCTCCCTTCTAGGTGAGAATTGTAGTGTAGATTTCTTGCTCAATGATAGCATACAAGATAAATCTTAGGAGTAGTTAGGGTTAACAAACACTATTGCTTGAGTTATTTCCTCTAAAATATTTTTGAAAGCATTCTTCCTTGAATCTATCCATTTGAATGGTGCATCCTTCTTTAGAAGTTTTTTCATTGGTTTAACAATCTCTGAAAAATTTATGATAAACTTGCACACAAGATTAATTTATCCAAAGAAAGACTGCAAGCCTCTTTTATTTTATGGTAAAGGGATTTCTAAGAGTGCTTTGACTCTATTAGGATCTATCAGGATCTATTTGCTAGTAAAGGGAGTTCTAAGAGTGCTTTCACTCTATCATTTACCTTTGGAAGGTTGCTCCTGCATTAGACAACCTAAAAGGCATCCTTTGATAGGTGAATGTTCCCCACTTGGTGGTAAAGGTAGTCTTATATTGATATTCATCTTTGACCCATACCTGATTGTACCTAAAAAAACCATCCAACAAGGAAAATATCTCTACTCCTACAACTATGTGTAAATTTTGGTCTATCTACAGAAGTGGGTAATGATCCTTGAGTGAAGCCTTGTGCAAGTTATTGAAATCAATGCACAACCTAATGTCCCCATTTTTCTTCCTAACTGGGACTAGATTAGCTACCCAGGTAGAATATTTAATAGGGTATACTATCTTAGCTTGAAGGGGTTTTAAAAATTCTTACTTCATCAAAGATTCTATCTTTGGATTCACAGGCCTTTGCTTTTACCTAAAAGGTTTAGCACCTTCCTCTAACTCAATGGAATGTTGTATAACTTATTTCCTATACACTTTAAGATCAATGTACACCCAAGCAATAATATCTAGAAATTTCTTGCACAATGCCCTGATTTGATTTAATTCTTCTACTGTACAACTAACTCTAACCTTGATCATTTTTCCTGGTTCTAGTTGGACTTCTTTATACCAATGTTTATCAACCTTTATTTTATGACCTACTGCTCTGTCATTATTGTTGAATAGACTGTCAAGGGTGATTATTCCCTTGGGTATATGATTATTCTTCAATTGAATAAACCCTTATTCTTCATATTCTAGCATTCTATAGCTCGAGCAATTCATTACATAGATTTAAAAATCTAATATTTGCTCATTATTTTCAAAAAATTCTAGAAAATATTTTTATCTTGCACCGAGGGTCTATATATGAGTCTAACCGTCTTAGATTTCTGAATGATGTTGCTTATGGGACAAAATTTTTCTCTTATATATGCCAAAAAATCAGTATGGGTGTTTTGTTCTATAGGAATAGACTTAATATTTAGAGCCTCAAAGACTTCTAAAAGGTCCCACACCTTATTCCTATATGCCTTTAATTTATGTTGTTTACTGGTACATTTTTTTGTGATTTGATTCATGATGAGTTCCGAATCTCCATAAATTTATAAGACTTAACTCCCACTTTTTTGGCCTTTCTCAAACCCAGATAAAGTGCTTCATATTTTGCTGCATTATTAGTGCAACTACACGTTAGTCTATAAGATAAAATTCTTCCTTCTCTTGTATGAGAGATTAAAACTATTCCAGCACTAGCCCAATTCTTGCATTTGTTGGAAATTTGAGTTATTTTATGTTGTCATTGATGTCACATGGATCATTGATATCACATGGATCACATTGAGTTTTTATGGCCAAGGCATTTCATAAATAAGCATTTATGATATTTTGGAGAGCATGGATATATACAAGATTTTTGTGAAAACCAAGGCTGGTAAAATAAAAGTTTTATTTAAAATCATGGATGGCATATTTGAAATGGGTTTTTTTTAAAACCCAGGTTGGATTTTTATTTCATTGAAAAAGGTGCCCCGATGAAGGAGATATTTAATTTTAAATATTTAAGTTCAAATTTTAAATTATTTAAAATTTAAATTTAAAATTAAAATTAAAATTAAAATTAAAATTAAATTAAATATTTTATTATTATCGCCGACATCCAAAATAATGAAAGTTTGATTATAGTCCACCGACGTATTTCAAAGCATTATAATGTGTATATAATGGTTAAAAACTTTGCCTATTGAGTATGCCAAGGTTAAGAAAATCGAAGAGTAATTCGTGCGTGGAGGAAGTGGAAGGCAAAAAAATAAAGAAGTAATTTTTGAGGATTAAAGAAAATCAAGGATGTCTAGACCTAACATCACGTTGGATAGTACAACACAGTTGGCAAGATATAACTTTGGCACAAGGGAGGTCTGCGTTTCGAATCCCGTAGGGGCAAAAGTTTTGGTGGAAAACATTTTTCATTTTAAGAACAATCTAGCACAATTTATACAACAAGGTTGGGATTTATTCCCAACGTGGGCTTACACCCACATGGTTAGCATCTCATAGCTCTAGCAAGTAGGAACACAGTTTGACTCTCACAGGTGTGAAAGTGTTCATCAATTTTTGTAAAACGTTTTCAAAGGTTAAGGCCACGATTTCAAAATTAAAGGTATTTATGAGAAGTGCCTTGCATAGTTGATATTGTGAATGCTTTAGGTGTATGAAAAAGATTTAATGTGCTAAATTGGGGGTACCACATTAAATCTTGTGTCTCAATTGTGTGTGGTGACTTGTGCTTTTGCTTACTATTGCTATCTAAGTTATTAATGCACACTACTATATTTGGTTATTGCAATTAAGGACATTAATTGATATTGGTTTGGAAAGAAAGTAAAAAGTGGGTGCTATACTATTCACTCCCCCTCTCAGTATAAGCTTGTGTTATTCAATTGGTATCATAGCGGGTTACTTCGGAAAGGCTAACATCTTGACGGCAGATTCTATAAGAACACAAATGACTTCATAGAATAGATCATATACAAATAAGGCTCCACTATTTGATGGTAACAATTATGCTTTATGGAGCATGAGAATGAAGAAATACTTGATATCACAAGGTTATGAGGTATAGAATATGGTTGAAAAAGAGTATAAGGTTGAATGTGATCCCGAGGCAGATAAGACTATCAGGAAATTGGTTGAGATCAATGCAAGAGAAATGAATTATATTTTGAGTGGGCTACGTGAGACAGATTTTGTAAAGGTTCAGCTAGTGAAATGTGGACCAAGTTACGGAATACTTCTGAAGGAGATTCCAAGGTAAAGTTGGAAAAATTACAAACTCATAGAAAAATATTTGAGGAATCGAAAATGGAAGATTCTAAAGATATTGTAAAGTTTTTACTTCGAGTTGATGAGACTACTAACACCATGAGAGGCCTAGGATTTGAGATGAAATAATCAGAAGTTCCTCAAAATATTTTGAGATCACTTTCCATGAAGTATGATGCAAATGTTAGATTTACTATAGTAATTCTTAATTATTACTTTATTTATAGGGTAGTTAGTTAACTACCTAGGTTAGTTACGCTATTGTTAGCGTATATAATATTTGGTCTATTTTTAATATTTTATTTTAGACCTAAGCTATTGATTAGATCCTAGGATTACGAGCTAATCTAGGCTCTACGATGTATTATTTATACTGGTTCTAATCAATGAAATATTGTTCATTTACTTCAACATGGCATCAGAGCCAGTTTGATAAATGGGGGCAAATATATTTTGTATAGAGCTGGTCTAAAACAAACAAAAAAAAGGGCAACAAAAGCTTGCTTGGAGAAAGTAGAAGCTATTTTGGAGGAAGCAGAAACATGGCTGGAAGTGGAAGTAGAGAAATTTTTTTATTCTAAGGTTTTGAACCTTAGAAATTAAAAAAAAAAAATTACGTCTGTGCACGCACTCCCATGCACAATGTTTTGCTGTGCGTTTTCCTGTGCATGCACTCCCACCCCATCCCCCCCGCTGCATTTTTTTCTTGGACCCCCCCTGCATTGCATGTTTTTCTTGGATCCCCCCCACACTACATTTTTTTCTTGGACCCCCCTACACTGCGTGTTTTTTCTTGGATCCCCCCTGTGTTGTGTTTTTTTTTCTTGACCCCCCTCCCCCTGACGTCACGTGCAACGCGCAACGCAGGCGGATCCCACACCCCCTTGATGTCGCATGCGACACGCGATGCAGGTGGTCACTCCCCCCCTTCTCGATGTCGCGTGCAACGCATAACACAAGTGGCCCCTCCCTACCATCACTGCAGTAGCACGCAGCCACCCCAGCAACCACCAGCAGCGGAGGCAGTAGTCGCGGCCATCCCAACCGCTACCAATAGTAGAGGCATTGGCATGCGCCACCCCACTGCCGCCAACAGCAGGTGCCACCCCACCATGACCAATAGTGGAGGAAGTAGCAACCATGGCCACTTGCCATCGCCAGCCATGGAGGGAGCTGCGACCAAGCAGTCGCGACAATAGAAGGGCTTCCAGGACCCTCCTCAAATAGGAGGGGGTCCCTAATCCTTTCGGATCAACCCGCTAGTCCACCTGGTGGTGGACTGTGTGGTAAGGCTCAAGGAGCCTGTAGGTCACGGGTTCCAATCCCACCGACCCCCCCTTGGAAAGAAAAGGTAAATTTTTTTTTTTTCAAAGTTTTTTTTTTAATTATTTTTCTTTAGTTAAATTTAATTATTGATTTTAATTTATTTTACATAGTTTTAAACTTATTTTTTAATGGTTTTTTAACTATAAATTAAAATTAATATATATATTTTAACTTTAAAGCTATAAAATAATTATCAAAATCCTTTGTTGAGAGATTTAAAAAAAAAAGAGGGGTATTTTATTTCAAAAATCAAAGGGGGAAAGTGAGTAATTTTTTGAAAAGCAAATTTGGTATTATTGTAAAGGTGCATTTTCGGCTGCGCCCGACACCTAGTGGGTCATTCCTGTGGGCACTTTTATGTTGTAGGTTGCATTTTTTTTTCTATTTTTTGCACTACTTCATCAAAAATTAAAATAAATCAAATTCACTCCCTAAGTCCCCGGAATAATTAAACCCCATCCGTGTAATTTATTGCACTGCAACGTTTGGTATTTGAGATACCTCTGGCCAAAACTTATAGGTAAAGCTGTCATGATTACGCTACAGTATCCTTCGCCTTATATAACTACCAAAACAACGTCTGAGCTTGTTCTCTATAAATTTTCGGGGAGAGATAAGTTTGCCATTTTGCATTTTTTTTACTCCATCCATTACCCTAATAGTTCTTGTGTTTAGGCGTAAATCCTGACAAAAGTTTTGAAATCCAAAGTGTTTAGGGGAAGTTATGCCCCACGCATGAGGATTGCAGACTTTCTATGGTAGGTGCCATCAACAAGACTATTCCCTTTCAGTACTGCTTAAGTACCACGTATCGTATGATCTCTAAAAATTACCTATAGTTTCCCTTATGTAAGGGCGAGTGATTTTTTTGATCTTTCTAAATACCTATAGTTTCCCTCATGTAAGGGTGGGTATTTTGTACTGTATAATGGCCTAGCAAAAGATATATCGAAAGGAAGACCAATTGGTGTTGTAAGGAACCTTCACCATGTCTGCAAAATTAATGACTGATTCTCATTATTTGTTGAAAGGTCCTAATTACACACCATGGAAAAACAATATGAAGGCTATCCTAGTCATGGATGACTTATGGGATGTTGTATCTGGAGCAACAACAAGACCTTCATCTACTTTTGGTGCTACAGCTCCATCTACTGCTCAAAAAGACTTTGACAAGCTAGACAAAAAAGAAAAGGTGCTTATTTTACTTGTTGTGGCTGATGAATTTCAACCCCATATTTCTGAATGTGAACATAGTAAAGAGGCATGGGATGCCCTTAATACTATATATGAGGGAAAGAATGATTCCACTATTCTATTTCTTCAATCTCAATTACACAGTCTAAGCATGAAGCAGGGGTAGACAGTTGAATTTTTTCTTTGCAGAGTGTCTGAATTGAAAGTAAAGTTGAATTATTTAGGAGAACTAGTTGATGACAAGCTCCTTACCTCAATTGTATTTAGAGCTTTACCTGATTCTTATCAGGTGTTGATCACTTCCCTTCAGGTATCACAACAAAAATTTACTTTTGTAGAATTGGTTAATATGCTTCAAAAGGAGGAGGCATGCCAACTACAACGAGATGATTCTTCTAACACTGCCCTCTACATCAACAAGAAAGGGTAGAACCAGAAGAAGGGTAAATTTTAGAAGGGAGGGAATTCAAAAAAGGATTCAAAAGGGAAAAAAACTCAACAACCTCAACAGATAAAGTGATATTGCAAGATCTGTGACAAAGAAGGTCATGATACAAACAAATGTTGGCATAAGAACAAACAATCAAAATAGAAAGGCTAGAACAAACCACAAAACAACAAACAACAAGTGAATGTTGCTGTTGAAGAATCTGACATGGATTCTGAGAGAGCCCACAAAGTTATCATGACTACCATAGTTTCCAAGCAGACGGATCCTATCTGGTATGTTGAATCTGGAGCTAGTAAGCACATGACTGGTGACAACTCGTGGTTTGAGTCTTTTGAGGCCAAAGAGGGCAAACCTATCACTATTGCTGATGATAAAACCTACAAGGTTCAGGGAGAAGGTACTATTTTAGTTAATCTTCCTAATGGCAAGTGTCAGATTGACAAAGTTCTCTATGTTCCAGGATTGGCCAATAATTTGTTGTCAGTCACACAAATTTTGGACAAATATATGGTTGTGAACTTTAGTGTTGAGGAAGGCAAGAAGTGTTGTTCTATTACCAGGAGGGGTAAGAACATTGCAACTACTTCATATAAGCATGGCTTATTTGCATTGGATGCTATCTCTACTCCACATGTAGCCATGACAGTCTCTACAAAGGAGGCAACTTCCCTATGGCACAAGAGATATGGACATTTGAGTTCTGGTTACGTACTTGAGTTAAGTAAGTATGAAATGGTAAAAGGTCTTCCTTCCCTTTCTACCACTTTACCAGTTTGCTCTGACTTCTTGGCAAGAAAGCAGCATATAGTGCCTTTTGAAAGGAGCTCTACAAGAGCAAAGAAACCTCTAGAGTTGATTCACACTGATCTATGCAATCCATTAACTCCCAATAGTTGTGAGGGTAAGAGGTATTTTTAGTTATTCATGGATTATTACTCATGAGAGATGTGGGTATTCCTTCTTCAACTAAAATCTGAAGCATTTGGCTTCTTTCAGCAATTCAAGAAATTTGTTGAAAATGAGTTAGGGACTTCTATAAAGACCCTTCGCTCAGATCGAGGGGGGAAGTTCACCTCTAAATAATTCTCTGAGTTCTTGAAATAAAATGGGATCACATGATAGTTAACTACTTCTTATACTCCTCAGCAAAATGGAGTTGCTGAAAGGAGGAATCATTCCATCATGGAAATGGTTCGTTGCATGCTCACAGGAGCTAGTCTTGAGAAACTATATTGGGCAAAAACTGTCACCACAGCAGTATATTTGTTGAATAGGGCACCCAAAAAGGCTCTACAAGGAATGAATCCACAAGAAGCATGGAGTGGTAGGAAACCCTCCATTTCTCATCTACGCATTTTTGGATGTAAAGCTTTCATGCACATACCAAAAGAGAAAAGGACGAAGCTAGATGAGAAGACATTGAAGTGTATTCTTCTTGGGTATGATGAGCACTCTAAGGGTTATCGTTTGATTGATCCTTTGAACAAAAATATACACATTAGTAGAGATGTAGTTTTTTATGAGGCTTTCACATCAAAAAACACATCAGATGTATACCTAGACCTTGTGGAAACTAAGGTTGATAAATCTCCTTCATCAAAGGTTGGAGGTCCATCTTCATCTTCTTAAACACCTCAGAAGAAGAATACAAAGTGGTATACAAATAAAATCAAAGACTCTAAGCTATCCACTCCACCAGATTTGACATTGGATAGGCCTCGTACTCGCAGCATGGCTCGACAGGAAAAAGCTGCAATAGAGAATACAGGGGTTGATGATCTGTGTCAATATTTTGAGGAACTTTCTGTAGATCCAGATAGAGATACAAAAGATATGGATGTTGATAATTATAGGGTGTTTATGTCTTCCATAGATGATCTTGAACCCACATCAGTGTAAAGTGCTCTTGGTGAGCCTCGATGGAATGTCGTTATGGATGTAGAGTATAAGTCTGATGAAAAACAAAACTTGGAAGCTTGTCGATCTGCCATACGAAAAGAAGCCCATAGGCTGCAAATGGGTGTACAAAGTTAATTATAAGGTAGATGGTACAATAGATAAGCATAAGGCCTGACTTGTTGCAAAGGGCTATGCTCAAAGAGAAGGCATTGACTACGTGGAAACTTTTGCACCTACTGCTCGGATGACAACCATTCGAGTTCTTTATGCTATCGTAGCACAATATGGTTGGAAAGTACACCAAATGGATGTCAAGAGTGCTTTTCTAAATGGTGATCTCCAAGAAGAAGTCTACTGACTCAACCAGAAGGATTTGAAGTGGAAGTCCAACAATAGAAAGTTTGCAAATTGGTAAAATCCTTATATGGTTTGAAACAAGCCCCTCGGGCTTGGTATATAAAAATGGATCATCACCTTCTACAACATGGTTTTAAGAGATGTCCATCAGATGCAAACCTCTATTTTAAGAAACAAGGTTCTGAAATAGTGTTGCTTGTACTCTATGTTGATGATCTACTCATTACAGGGAGTTTAGAAACTATGATTTCTACTGTTAAAAGAGACTTGTGTCAATCTTTTGAGATTTTAGATCTTAGAATTCTCCATTATTATCTTGGTCTGGAAGTCAGCCAAAAGGAGCACTACATTAAAGTGTCTCAGAAAAATATGCCAAGACCCTATTGGAAAAATATCGCATGATTGATTGTAAGCCAATGTCAACTCCGATGGAAATAGGAATTTAGTTATTGTGATATGATGATTCACCTCAGGTAGATGGTAGTCTCTATTGATAGTTGATTGGGAGTCTCATATATCTGACCAACACTAGGCCAGATATTGTATTTGTTGTCAACTATCTTTTGAGGTTCATGTAGGAGCCTAAGACTACACATTAGAAAGCAGCAAAGTGCATTCTTCACTATGTCCGTGGCACAATGGAATATGGCCTAGAATATAAGAGGAACAACAAATTCTTCTTACATGGATACACAGACTCCGACTATGCCGGATCATATGATGATCGTAAATCAACTTCAAGATATTTTTTTCATCTTGGATCTGGTCCTATCTCTTGGCACAACAAGAAGCAATAGGTGGTTTATATTTCATCAAAAGAGGCAGAATATCATGCCACATGTGAAGCTGTGTGTGAAGTGATATGGTTGCGTCACATCCTAACAAGTATGGGTCTTCCATCAAAATATCCAATACACTTGTTCTGTGATAGCATGGGTGTTTTCAATCTTGTCAAGAATCCAGTACATCATGAAAGAACCAAGCACATTGACACACAATGTCACTTAATTCGAGACAAAGTTCCAAGGCACCGAATTTAGCTTTAGTACATTCCCACCAATGCTCAAGTTGCAGACATTTTCACTAAGGCACTTGCACGTGTCAAATTTGAATTGTTTCGTAGCTCTCTTTGTATTACCAAATGATGTAATCAGGGAGGATGTTAGTAGTTTTTAAATTACATAAATAATGTAATAAGGGGGGATGTTAGATTTACTATAGTAATTCTTAATTATTACTTTATTTATAGGGTAGTTAGTTAACTACCTAGGTTAGTTACATTATTGTTAGCGTATATAATATTTGGTCTATTTTTAATATTTTATTTTAGACCTAAGCTGTTGATTAAATCCTAGGATTACGAGCTAATATGGGCTCTATGATGTATTATTTATACTGGTTCTAATCAATGAAATATTTTTCGTTTACTTCAACAGCAAAGGTTTCAGCAATAGAAGAAACAATTGATATTAACAAGCTAACAATGAAAGAATTACAAGGAAATCTCACAGCTTATGAGATGAGGGTGAGTAAGCATCAGGTTCCAATAAAAGAGATTGCATTCAAGGCTTCAAAGAATAATAAAGGAAAAGTTACAGAGATATATAGAGATCCAGATAATGATGAGGAAGCTAACTTCATAAAAAGGAATAAGGACTCAAGGAATTACAAAGATATGAGGAAAGTCAAATGCTAAAAATATGGTGATTTTGGTCACTATGCACATAGGTGTCCACATGAAGAAAACAATGATGATGAAAAATAGGGTCACAGAAGAAAAGAGTATGGAAAGCATAAGCATGAAAAAGATGACAGATACAAGCAAAACATGTATGAGAAGAAGAAAAAATTTTATAATGCAAAGAAATCTTACTATATTGTAGAAGCAAGTGATAGCTTAAATCATAGTGATAGAGACCAGTCAGATGAAGAAGAATGTACATTCTTTGGAATAAGTGAAGAAAGGCAAGAACACCTATTTCTAGGTATTGAAGTTAAATAAGAGGATATATCTATCGAAGAAAGACATGAAGAGCTTGCCATAGCCATTGAGAAAGAAAATAGATACAAGAAGGGTCTAAGAATACTAAAATGTTTCATATGTAGAGATTTTGGGCATATAGATGATGATTGCACATACTACAAAAATTGCAACAAGGAGAGTTTATTTATTAAAAAAGAAAGCAACAATAGAATTTTTTTTTTAGTGATTTTGGTGGAAAATTCCAAAAAAAATGATGATGATGAAGAGGAATCCATAAAACAAGGAAATAAAATCAGGATATTGGAAAGGAAAATCAAGAGGCTTGAAAATAAGGTTCATGAAAATGAAAAGGTCAAAATGATGCTTAATCAACACATTCAAGATTTGGAAATTGAGCTTCAAGAAACAAAAGAGCTTGGCATCACTATTTATGAGCAATTGAAGGAGAAGAAAGAAATATGTAATCAGTTATAAGAAGAAGATCATAAAAGTTTGGGGACCTACATAAATAAGTTAGCACATTTTCAAAGGAATTTTAAAACTCTGGATAATTTTTTGGATTTACAACGAGATCCTTTTATAAAGACAAGGCTTGGTTATGAAGAAGGGAAATAAAAAATAAGTACACAAGGACCTATATTTGTATCATGAGGCTTTGTTTCAGAAATATATAAGGAAGAACCGGTTCCCAAAGAAAAATAAGCAACATAAATGGATACTTGCATTTCATAGGCTATAGAGATGTGTGCCAATTTGCTACTTGACACAAATGAAGAAAAAGAAGAGGAAGTTTCCAAAGCACCAAAGGTCTCATATTTTAGGTTTGGGGAATCACACTAAAAAAGAAAGGAAGTTCTAAAAAATGAAAGCAAGGAAGCACCTAAGATTCATGAAGAAAGTTCCAAAGCTCCTATGGCTCCAAATATACAATTTGGATATTTTTTTGAGATAGGTGAATCAAGTTCAAAAGGCAAAGAAATACTTGAAGAGGAAAGCAAGGAAGAAGTTAAGGAAGAAGATTTGGATACCACAAAGAAGGTTCAAGGATGCAATGCACAAGTTGAAAATGATCATAAGGATAATGGTCAAGAAAGGTATGAGGAACCAAGGCATGAACAAAGGACTTTTCAAGGACATTGTTTTTCTTGTAATGGATTTGGACAGAGGGATTTACACTGTAGGGTCTATGGATCAAAGAAGTTTGATTTTGCTAGAAGAAACTTCAAAGGAAGAAGGTATGGTTTTCAGGGACATTTCTTCTCATGCAACAATGATTGGTCATAGAGCTTCTCAATGCAAATATAATGATCAACATGGTTTTGGTTTTAGAGCTACACAATTTCAGAGGTCATGGTCATAATGGTCATGAAAATAGAGCTTCACAATACAGGGTTAAGGAAAGGAATGGATATGGAAATCATTTCAAGAAAGAATTCAGGATCTGGGCACCATCCAAAGGCTAAATTATCAAGTGTTTTAATTGCAATAACTTTGGACATATTTCAAAATGGTGTAGGACTCAATTCCCAACAAGTTCAAGGCAAGAAGGTCAAACAAGTTCAAGACAAGAAGATCAAGTAATTCATCAAGAGAAGGATATCAGAAAAACATGGAAAGAAGTTGACAGAGGAAAGAAACAATGTAATATGGGAGTAAAAGTACTCCCACCCCAAATTAATCACCTCAAGAGAGATGGTGGTGAGGGGGCTAAGCTTAAGAGTCATATATTTTAGCCCCATAGGTGTCCCTTTTTCCATTGATGTCAAAGGGGGAGATATTTGAGTAAGGGGGAGAGCATTGAGTTAGGGGGAGCAGCCTCCAAAGAGAGCATTGAGTTAGGAGGAGCAGCCTCCATAGAGAGTATTGAGTCAGGGGGAGCAAATTTGTTTCTCAGAGATGGTTTTTGTAGTGATTGGTGATTTGCATTAGAGGTGTTGCCATCAATGACAAAGGGGGAGATTATTGGAAATTTGAGTTATTTTATGTTGTCATTGATGTCACATGGATCATTGATGTCACATGGATCACATTGAGTTTTGATGGCCAAGGCATTTCATAAATAAGCATTTATGATATTTTGGAGAGCATGGATATATATAGGGTTTTTGTGAAAACCAAGGTAGGCAAAATAAAAGGTTTTATTTAAAACCATGGATGGCAGATTTGAAATGGGTTTTTCTTAAAACCCAAATTGGATTTTCGTTTTGTCGAAAAAGGTGCCCCGATGAAGGAGATATTTAATTTTAAATATTTAAGTTTAAATTTTAAATTTAAATTTAAAATTAAAATTAAATTAAATATTTTATTATCGACATCCAAAAGAATGAAGGTTTGATTATAATCCACCGACGTATTTTGAAGCATTATAATGTGTATATATAATGGTTAAAAACTTTGCCTATTGAGTATGCCAAGGTTGAGAAAATCGAAGAGTAATTCGTGCATGGAGGAATCGAAAGGCAAAAAAATAAAGAAGTCATTTTTAAGGGTTAAAGAAAATTGAGGATGTCTAGACCTGACGTCACGTTGGACAGTGCAATGCAGGTGGAAAGAGATAACTTTGGCACAAGGGCGGTCTGCATTTTGAATCCCGTAGGGGCAAAAGTTTTGGTGGAAAACATTTTTTGTTTTAAGAACAATCTAGCACAGTTTATACAACAAGGTTGGGATTTATTCCCAATGTGGGCTTGCACCCACATGGTTAGCGTCTCACAACACTAGCAAGGAGGAACAAAGTTTGACTCCTGTAGGTGTGAAGGCGCTCATCAATTTTTGTGAAACATTTTCAAAGGTTAAGGCCACGATTTCGAAATTAAAGGTATTTATGAGAAGCGCCTTGCATAGTTGATATTGTGAATGCTTTGGGTGTATGAAAAATAATTTTTTAGAGATAGGGAGTTATAAGGTTTTGTAAGCTTGCTGTTATTTCTAGGAGGAATAAGGGTTGTGATCCACTTTTGGAAAAAGAGAAATGTCTGGTGTTTTTATTTTTAGAAATATATCATATTATATATCGTTGGAAAGCTTATTTCGAGGGCTATTTGATTAACTTATTTAGAGGGAGAAATAAGGTGTATATAAAGAGATATTTCTATTTTTGTAAAGGGTTTCAAAAGTGAAGGTGTTTTGTTCTTTTTCAAAGTTTGTTGAGTGTGGCAGATTTAGTGGACAACCAATAAGGCATCAAAAAGGTATGAGCAATATTCTCCATTGACTTTGTTTATGGTGGTTGATTTCTAAAATATCATTGGAGAGAAAAGTATTGATTGTGGTTTCTTTTTTGAAAGTGGTTGGTTGAAATGCTTCAAGGTTTTTTGGTTTGAGAGTTGTGTTTAAACCTTGTTTTATAAGCATAGTTGTTGAAGCCCATTGGTTATGCAAATAACTTGAAAAGAACATGAGTATCATTGTTATGTGAGATTTATGGTTGAGCATTGTTGGAAACATTTGAGTTTGTTGATACATGCATGGACTAGGGTTTTGTGAGAAAGAGTTGTCCCTTGAGATGAATGGTTGAGTTGAGTTGATTGTGCCTAGTCAAGTGATTGTGAGAAGTGATTGTTCAAGTTCCATAAAAGAAACTATTCTATATTCTGATTTGAGTTGAGTTGAAGTTGAGAAAGAAATTGAGATTAGAACATATTGAGTCTCTAAAAATTCTCCTTATGCTTCTATGAGATTGCTTTGAGTTGAGAAAGATATTGGATTTGAGTATAGAACATATTGAGTCTCTAACAATTCTCTTTATGCTTCTATGAGATTGATTTGAGTTGAGATCATTGTGGATCATAGTTGTCATCCTTTGAAGAGTGTATTACCATTCATTGTTGAGTTCATATTTAAGCCTTGCCTTTGATTTGTGGATGATATTTGAGTGCTATTTGAGCATGTTTGGTTGAGCCTTTGAGAAGGCTTTTGGGATAGATTTTTGGATAGCTTTGTGGATAGTTTTTGGGACAGATTTTGAGCAAGTTCTTAGTGAGCTTGTTGAGCAGATTTGAGCAAGTTCTTGGTGAGCTTGTTGAGAAGATTTTGAGCAAGTTCTTGGTGAGCTTGTTGAGAAGATTTTGAGCAAGTTCTTAGTGATCTTTTTGAGCATATTTTGAGCAAGTTCTTAGTGAGCTTGTTGAGCAGTTTTGGGCAAGTTCTTAGTGAGCTTGTTGAGTAGATTTGATGAGGTTATGAGTGATCCTATTGAGCATATTTGAGAAAGTTCTTAGTGATCTTGCTAGAGAAGATTTGGAAATTTCTTGGTGAGCTTGCTAAAGTAGATCAGTGTGTTGCCTAGCTAAGCAGATTAGTGGATTGCCTCCCTAAGCAGATTATTGTGTTGCCTAGCTGAGCAGATCAGTGGATTGCCTACTTGAGAAGATCAATGTGTTGCCTACCTAAGTAGATCAATGTGTTGCCTAGCTGAGTAGATCAATGGATTGCCTACCTGAGCAGATCAATGTGTTGCCTACCTGAGCGGATCAATGTATTGCCTAGCTGAGTAGATCAGTGGATTGCCTACCTGAGTAGATCAATGTATTGCCTAGCTTTGAGTAGATCAAAGTAATCATTGTATTGGATAAGGATCCTTATTTCTATGTGAAATATTATAAGGATATTATCTTATGGAATACCCCACATTGGGGGAACCACGTTAAATCTTGTGTCTCAATTGTGTGTGGTGACTTGTGCTCTTGCTTACTATTGCTATCTAAGTTATTAATGCACACTGCTATATTTGGTTATTACAATTAAGGACATTAATTGATATTGGTTTGGAAAGAAAGTAAAAAGTGGGCACTATATTGTTCACCCCCCTCTCAATATAAGCTTGTGTTCTTCAACATATAGCTCCATCGAAGAAAAGCTTCTCAAGCTGACTAGTAGACTCATCTTCTTTGGGAGTAGGAGCCAATTGTTTTTTTTGTTTTACAATGGAATAAATTCCCATATCAATTTCTATCATGGCATTGAAATCCTTTAGGGAGAACTGGTATTCTATTTGTAGCTCTTCTAAGGTCTCTTCCATTAGATCTAGATCTTCCATTTCTTCCATCATCTTACTTATAGTACCATTTCTTCCATCACGAGAGGCTCGCTCTCTCTACTTTCCCCATGCCTGTCGATCGCCAGGGTCTGATTTCCACAAGAATCAAGGGTTGATGGGATAAGCGCCTGCAAGAGCCATCGAAGCAAGTCCCAAGACCGGCTCTATCACCTCTATCAAGACCTCTAGCATCAAAACTGGGCTGACTCAATCGAGACCATCTCACAACCTAGAAAACTATGATGGATCAACTGGGTAGCGCAGGCTGGTCGATCGAAAATAGCACACAACAACTACTCTTGACCAACAACCCTATTTATTATTGTTCAAGGGTGATCAAAAACATGTCACATCTGAATGAAGCCCACTTTTCCTTTCCAACCTCTCCACTCTCTATCCACCATTGCCAAACACCGAAGCAAGACCCACTCTCTGCGGGAGGGGGGGGGAACCAACTATCACCTCCTACCTTTCCCTACCAACATCCCATTCTTCTCCATCGACCCAAACCTCTCTTGACTTATACACTCATAGGCACGGAGCCTGCTCGTCGCACCACTAACCCCACCTCCCCTATCCCCCTTCTCATTATAGCTACCATCACGGATTTGCATATAACTAGAGAGAAGGTGTGTAACACATAGGGTATTCCTCTCCAGGAGTAAGTAGCACAACTCCAGCTCCATTCCCTTCTAGCACCATTCGAGTAAATGGTCCAAGTGTCTCTACAACCGGTTGTTCCAAGAGGGATTCTTTGGATGATGAGGATGAAGCATCAAACTAGGGTTGAAGTTGAAATGAGGATTGTTTATCGACCTTACGAGGGAGATAAGGTTTTCTATTTGAAAATACGGTCGAAAAATGGCAACTTTTTGAACCTGCTTATTAGTGACTCGGGGTCGACGTGCCAAAACCCCTACCATTATTATTCGACGTTTCTGACCCTGCATGGAAATCAAATCAAAAGAGGAAACCCCTTAATTTATTAATTTAGAATAAGGGGCCCCACCATCGATTACCCGAAGTCAATAATGAATTACTTCAAGGCTTACAGAATGATCTAATACCTATGCAAATGGAAACAATAGTCAACTGATTGGATTGAATACCTATGTGAATGGAAACAATAGTCAAGCCCCTCTCAATTATATACGTATTAACAACTCCCTCCATTAGCTTAGACAATTATAGGGGATCACTTTATTCCTTATTGGGCAGTTCAAACAACCTTATTATCTATGTATTTTTGGCTCTCCCGATCAATCCCCCGAGATGGCACTATTATCAACGTATTAACAACTGGAAGAGAACTCCTAATAAAGGGATTGATAGAAGAGAACTTCTTCAATCACCTTTCTACTAACCACCCACCCTCTAACAATAGAACCAATTGGGAATAGTAGGGTTTGGTAGATATACGTTCCAAACAATCATGTCGTATGCTCTTGTACCTTACCCGATAGGCGCACGCCACTTTAGGCCTACCCCCCGCTCCAGTTATGTATGAGTAAGCCAACTGTGTTTTGAATTTGAAGCTAGGCTTCCCAATCTGGATTATGCTCCCCATTCAATCGGATAGCTGACAATCATTTGTGAATGCAGGGGGCAGGGGGGGTTTGTTAGAGTGAGGGGCGCTCCAACCCAAGACAACCTTTATATAAGTAGTAAGGGATTCCTGCTGGCTAGGGACACAATTTAATGCATGACTAATGGTTTTGATGAAGTATTGAACCCCTCCAATAATAAGAATAATAATTGTTGAAGCACCTTATATAATATTTTGGGGTTTCCAATCCCTCCTGCTCCTTCTGCTTGTGCCATTAGCAGGAGCTGGCTAGCCATTCGAATTATCATCTGACCCCCACTATTATTGTATTGAAAGGTTCGATTTTGATTCGAATGGGGGCTTTTAGTATGGGTCTCTATGGCTCGCTCCAATGGCACTAGATTTCGAAATAGTGGCTGATAGATGTGGCGAAATCGTATCATTCTATTTAGGGTGCTTTCCCGCCCATGCAATTGAATTGCCGGGGATACGAGCCCTCATAATAGTAATGATAGGGGGGAAGCGCCTCATAGTACATGTATGCCTCTGGAGTGCCATCGATTTTGGGAGGATCTGGATTGATACGAATCAATACGGCCTCATGCGCATTCTCTATTTTGCATCATCTATGCAATAGGGGTTGGTAATAGTAGGAGCTGATCTATGCAGCATAATTCAAAGAGTGGGATCGCCTATTCGTGCATCAATATCATTGTAATTCGAGTGAGATGCTGCATCGTACCTGAGTGAATCAAACGAGTCTTCTAGCTAGAATAAGAAGTAACTACTATAGCGAGACATAGATAGTTAGATGCTTATGCCACGCATAGTGATTGCTTACATTCCCCTAGGTAGGAATCACCAGATAGTTAGTCGTCTCAACCAATCCATCTTTCTTTACCTGTAGCATAGCATAGGTTTCTTGTCCGACTGTTGGCTGGCTACTCATCGGAGAATAAGCTAGCTAGCGATCAATCAACAACTTCTTTTATCGGTCCGTACCCCAGTTATTACATAGAAAGGCAAATCGACATGGCTTAATAATGACTAGGTGTTGGTTTGGGCAATTCTGCACACCGTATCTATGGATGGCAAATAGTTGTTCAGTTCACTTTCCGCTATAAGAGAAATAGGGAGCCCTACTCTTAATTGAAATTGGGGGACCTTAACCCATCTGTTTCTATGGTTATTGTATAGTAGGGCAGGTTTCGAATGCTCATATATATATGGGGGAGACTCAAAATACCTTTATAGTATAGAATGGGGATACTTTAAATGATAATGAATAGGGGTGCTTTGTATTAGTTAATAAGGGTCGATTCGCACAAAAGAGTCCCCTACTAGAAATCTATTCCAAGGATTGGAAGTTGTCCAATGCCTCGCTTTCCCCCGCATCGATCCCCACTCGACCGACTCCTCTCCCCATAGGCTTTGTTCCCAAATCTCCCTTTTTAGGTAGATGACTCTCCTCTCTCCCCATCAATTTCATTTCATCATTCACTGATGGGCACTGCTTCGATTCCTATTATTCATTTTAGGGTAGATGATCAACTTATTCCCGATTCCAATGGATTATTTATTGATGGGTGAAATATGGATCCATCGATTCAGACTCTGTAGCATACAAGAGTCTGCTTCCTCTATTCTATTCCTCAGATGCTTGGTCTATCCCTTTATCAATGACTGGGGGTGAGACTTTGCAGCATAGGGGGGTCTGATCCTGATGAATGCCTTCAATTAGAGGTAGACCATATTGAACAATGGTCCTTATACTTTGATGGAGCCCGATGCATGAGTGGGGCTGGTGCAGGAATTATTTTAATATCCTCACAAAAATGTCTTATTCCTCTGTCCTTCAAATTGACATTTGCTTCCACCAACAATACTACTGAGTATGAATCTCTAATCCTTGGATTACGAGCTGCCTTGGCGCTAAACATTAAACACCTTTTAGTTTTTGGTGATTCTCAACTGGTTATAAACAAAATTAATGAAGTTTATCAGACCAGAGATGATAAACTACATCC
The DNA here is from genome assembly GCA_028583015.1 of Wollemia nobilis. Taxonomy (NCBI): domain Eukaryota; kingdom Viridiplantae; phylum Streptophyta; class Pinopsida; order Araucariales; family Araucariaceae; genus Wollemia; species Wollemia nobilis. The sequence continues at coordinate 10,302,929 of JAQPPZ010016436.1, read as the reverse complement.
GTATAAGGCCTATGTTTTACAATTAATGTCCCTATTTGATCAAGTTACCTTGGAAGCTATTCCTCGAACTTGCAACCGTGCAGTTGATGCTATGGCCATAGCTACATCTCTCCTGCCCTTGGAGTTAGATGATGAATATGTCACTATCATTATTCGTCGACTCTAGGAACCCGCTTCAAATAAATCATGCTTAGAACCATTGGATGTGTTTCTAATCAACGAAACTACTCCTGAACCTTGGTATACGGACATATATGATTTTCTCCAAAATGGGATTTTCCCTGCCAATTCTAATAGCAACCAACGTTGATTATTACGTAGACGAGCAAGTCGATTTGTAATAATTGGCAATACTTTATATAGGAGATATTTTGAAGGTATCCTATTAATATGTTTAAACTTAGAAGAGTCTAAATAAGCCTTGAGTGAAGCCCACGATGGATCTTGTGGAGGACACTTCAGTGGTAGTGTCATTGCTAAAAAGCTCCTTCGAATAGGATATTTTTAGCCTACCATGGAAACGGATGCACATGAGTATGTGCGCCATTGCGACAAGTTCCAGAAACATGCTGACCTTGTCCATGCGCCTGCATAAGAGATGCAGGCTATTTCATCTCCTTGGCCCTTTTCTAGATGGGGCTTAGATATTATTGGCAAAATCAATCCTGTGTCATCTGATGGACACAAGTTCATCATAACCGCCACTGAGTATTTCACAAAGTGGGTCGAAGCTATTCCTTTAGCTTCCTACAATGGCACACAAGTCTCTAAATTTATTTTTAATCAAATAATTTGTAGGTTCAAAATTCCTGCAAATCTCATCTCTGACAATGGAACTTGTTTCAAAAATAAAGATGTTAAAACATTATGCCAAAAATATAAGATTCAACATCGCTGATCCACTCCCTATTATCCTCAGGGTAATGGTCAAGCGAGAGCATCTAACAAAACCTTAATCAAAATTTTCAAAATATTGGTCAATAAAACTGGCTGTGACTGGCACATTCAGTTATATCCAGCCTTATGGGCCTATCGAACTAGTGTTCGCACCCCCACGAGAACTTCACCATTTGTTTTGGTTTATGGTGCTGAAGCAGTTTTTCCCTTTGAATTAGAAGTTCCTTCTTTGGCTCTACTACTACAAGATACCGAAGTAGGAGATGAATATCGAGCTAGCAGACACAGTCAGCTGGAACTCCTAGATGAAAAATGCATCAATGCTTTGGAGCATCTTCGTGCTTACCAAAAAAAGCTTAAAAGATCATATGCCAAAAAAGTTCGCCATCGATCCTTTGATATCAGCGACCTTGTTTTAAAAGAAAACCAAAAAAATACAAATGCAACTAAGGACCTTAAAGGTAAATTTGAGCCCAATTGGCTTGGACCATACATTATTACTGCTAAATTTGAATCGGGGAGCATACAAATTATCTACCTTATATGGTAAAGAACTTAAAGAACCCATGAATATTTTGCATCTTAAACGTTACTATGTATAAATTTGGTCATTTCATCCTTGTATATATTTGTTTAAAATAATTCAAAATCACTATCTTGTATTTTCTTTCAATTTATAAATTCAAAAACATCAAAAACATTCATAATCATCAAAATCTTCAAAACTATTTGTTGCATTTATTTATGGCACTTGTTAAATTTTTGTTCAAAAACAAAAATAAACCAAAAACAAAAATAATGATAAAAAAATAAAAACAGCAATATGCTTGACTCTTTCGAAACCAAAACAATGTAAAGAAGAAAGAGAGAGTCAACATTCTCAAAACTTCTCAAAAGTATTTATATATATTTTCTTACAAATGTTGCAGTTATATGTTTCAAATTATTTTTGGATAAATTAGCATTTATTTGAATCCCTCACTTGCACACTCACAAAAATAAATATCTTGATTTTATCTGGCATGATTACTAATCTCTCTTATATCAAAGTCTACAAACTTCAATTAAATAAAGTTTGAGCATAGAGAATTGATCTTGTTATTTACTTAAACCAAGCACATCTTTTCACAATAAAATGATTATATTTGTAATTTCCATGTTTTGCTACATAGTAGAAGTGATTTCTTGAGCAAAAAGTTTCCCCTGCTATCCTATCATGCACATGGTCTAGAATATTTGAGAATTGGCAAAAGGACAAGCTCACCCCTACCCAGAATAAAAATCCCTTGCTCTACAGCTAATCCGATCAAGTATCCCTAGAAAAGAAGAAGAAAAGAAAAGTTCAAGAAAAAAGAAAAATGTTATTTTATATCATTACAACAATATTTCAAGCACTATCTCAAAAATCAAGAAAAAAGAAAAAGAAGCAAAGTTCAAAAGAAGCAAAAAAAAAGCAGAAAGCAAGAAAAAAATAAAATCCCTTTCCCTACCCTTTGAAAAAAAAAGAAGGGTTGATGAGCTTGAATCCCTGGAATTCTCAATTATTCAAAAACTGTGAGGTAAGCCCCATAACAGGTGGTTTGTGCCCAATCTGCTTGGCCTTTGGGTAACTCCTAGTGTGGTGATATGTCTGTCACATTAGCGACCTTCTTTTGTACAGACCTATGTCTGCTTATGGATTAGCTAGCTCTTGATAATCTGAGCTACATAGTAGCCTAGTATGGTTATATGCATCTACATCATGGTTAATGAACACTTATTTGGTTTCTTCAAATCACTTGTATCATATTATCTTGCTCAAAACTGGTAAATGCACAAAGCAATTGCACACACATTTGTATTTGAGAGATTTTGTGTATCATTATGATAAATAAAGACTAGAAATGAATACACATATGCACATGGGATTCCTTATAAATCTAACTTTTGTCTTCAAAATACTTTGAAATATTCTTTTTGCAACTTGTTTGGAATAATTCAAGTACAGTTGTTTACCATAAAGACAACTATATAATAGAAAATCAAAAATTTCTTTCAAAACTATACAATCAAAACATATATATATATATATATATATATATATATATATATATATATATATATATAAAATTTTTGTCGAATTTCGCGACGATGGTATAGTTCCAAAACCAAAATTGGAATTTTATGCCTAGCGCAAGTCCTCATCTTCATATTAAAAATCAACCATGCAATAAAACTATCTATTTTTTTCTTTGATTTTCGCGATGATGGTATAAGTCTATACCTACATATTCTATGCCTAGCACAAATCATTGTAACAATTTTTATTCCCCATTTATTTAAACATCATGAAAACCATATGACTTAAATCATTATGTTACACAAATTATGCTTTTAAAAAGCAAACACATTTTCATTATTTCATGTCATTATGTCAACCTTCAATTTTGCAATGATGGTATAATTCCTAGGGAATTATTCAAAATTTTTTATCACACTTAGGAATTTATGCCTAGCAAAAATCATTATTTCATGCATACTATTTTTATGAAAAATCTGAAAACAAACCATCATCATCATCATTTGCACCATTGCACCAAAGTCTTAAGATAGTCTCTTAAGCACTCTTTTACTTTTAACAATATTTCTATAACTGGGATTAACTTGACGACCAAGTGAGCAGCGACTCCATGAAATGGTCTATAATAGCGAAAATGTCCTTTGAAATTATTGTTAGAAGTCTCTTTTTATTTTTTACCACATCACATTACAAACAACCCATTGGTTACATCAGATTATTTTATTTAAAATATTACCGCATGACATCAAAATTATAAATTTTCAAAATGACATAATTTCATGAATCCTCAATCCCATTATCAAATCAATCAATCAAACATAAAAGCATCATAAACATATACATAACACAAGTCATATGATCAAAACTATCTCATCTATATATATCAACAGTATATATACATCATATCAAAATTGGATTGGTATGCCACAATCTGTACCTCGGCATACTCAATCCTCTATCAACAAAATAATAATAAATGCTCTATCCCATGCAGTCCTCTAGCCTCGAGAGCCCCTCGAGCTCTCAGCCTCATCTCCTCCCCCGCCCTGAGGTGGACGAGGTGGCCCCATCGTAGTATGAGTAGTACTATGAGTCCTAGTCCTCGATTGGGACAAAGTCCTCGAGGACCCAATCCTGATAGGGTCAGCAATGCCAACTGGCAGTTGTACCCTCTAACCGTCTACCACCATCTAGAAGTAGATGCCTTGGTAGAACACAGTCTAAGCAATCAACCGCACCAGCTCCTGTGTGCTCGCTCCTTCGCCCCGTGCCCTAAGGCATGCAATCTCGTATCTGAGCTGGGTAACCTCAGCTCGGTGGCATGCAGCCTTGTCCTGCAATGTTTGCACCTGTGCCCGAAGACGATCTCTCTTTGCTCAAAGAGTAGCTATCTCACTACTCTCCCCTGTGTCAATGCCCTTGCCCTTATCGGGCGATGGTGGCCTCTCTCTCTATGGAGAAGGGGGTCTCGCCTCCCTCCTCTCCCTCTGTCGCGGCCTCTCTTGTGCATGCGGCCTCCTCAGCTCTCTCCTACTATGACCCTAGGCTGCCTCCATAGCCGCCTGGAACCGCCTCCCTATTTGATGCACAACTGCATGTATCAGACCCTAAGCCCTCATCATTTGGGGAGGGTGAATGCCTGCATACTAGGCATCATAGCCATCGGCTACCCCTACGTTGTCTCCATCCACTGGCTGAATGGGGCCATCGTCTGAGTCCTGACTCCAAAAATGCTGCATGTCTGGAGCCTCGCTCATTGTAGTGTTATCTCGGATAGTCCGAGAAAACTCATAATCCCTAAGAGATGGGATCCCCTGCTACAGATCGAACTATCACAAAACTTGGTCATACCGGTGGAGCTCCACCTCTCCCCTCTCCATCCGAAGCCAGCAAAATTGCCTAACGCGAGCCAACTCCTATTCATCCTCGGCCCATCCTGGATGCTCCCTCCATGGTCTCTAGGTAATATGGTTTGAGACTAGGTCATATGGCAGTCTCTGGGACATCAAAAGGTCGATCCGCCACTATGACCCTCTTCGAAGCCACCAGTAGAAGACTCGGGGCCTCTCCCCATCAATCCCTGTCAGAGGAAGCCCTATCGGCCTCCGCACTGCAATGTGCTCCCAACACTAAACCTGTAGGAGCGATGTCATCACCAGACATCGATCGGCCTTGTACATGACCCCATGCAAGATCCTGTACAGTTGGCATAGCACATAGCTACCCCAAGAAAATCTATAGCCATGGTCTCGCATGTCGTAGATCACATCTACCAGCATCCATGGTACCCTGCATTCGCTTTGGTGGCACAGTAGAAGTCCACCAACTACTTCATCTAGAACCTGTGTGAGTCTAGATGCCCCAGGCATCTGACACAGTGCCTCAATATTAACTCCACCCTTCTCCAGGGTGAAGCTCAGGTCACCACACAATCGTCCCATAGCATGGCCCTGATTGGCCACAAGAGTGATCAATCATCCTTGTATGGGGATTCTTAGAATCCTCCATACATTCTTCAGAGTGGGAGTCATCTCCCCTGTCGGTAGTCAAAAACATGAAGAACCCAGATACCATCTCTTTGCTAGGTCCGTCAGTAGCCCATATCTGTAGACACTTGTGGCATCTCTGCCACATGCTGTAAGCCGGCCTGTGCCAGTGATCCCGCTCTACCTGTGTAAGAGCGGCCAAGTCATCTCTCAAACCTCCATACTTCCATTCCTTGCTCTTTAGCAAACCTCTCTGCAACATAAACAACAAAACAACAAACAATCATTAATAAACAATTCAAGTATTTAAAAATGCAAGTAAAATAAGTTCAATTTAATCAAATGATGATATCATCCACTATTGGACGATATCGTCCCAAATTTGAGCATAATCGTCTTCGATTTTGCAAACCGAAATCGTCCCCCTTTCATCGATTTCGTCCTTAGACGAAATTGAGACGATTTCGTCGAAATCGAGATGATTTTGTCCCGACGACGTCGATGGCCCAAAAACGGCCGCGATGCTCAAAATTTATCTAAAATTCACCTAAAAAGCATGTAAAATCAAATTAAAGCATTCTAAACTAAGTTTAGACTCTTACCTGTAGACCGCATCGAACCTCTGTTGATCTGTGCGTCGTCTCCACCAATTTTGCTTCCAGAGCTCTAAAACCAGTAAAAATGAACAATAAAAATGAATTAGGGTTTTACCCTATTTTTCTTAATTTTATTCAAAAATAATTTTGCTTTTTCACGTTTTTACCTCAAACGTTCGATTTGGGTAAAAACACGGAGGGGGCACCATAGTAAGCTGTCGTATGATTCGACCAAGAATCGTCGCCTAAAAATGGGAATAATTTTTTGCTTTCTCGTAGATCGAGAAGAACTCATCTTTAACGCATTTTCTTCAAAAAATTTGCTAAAGAGGGGGAAAAATGTAGCACCCTAAAATTGGCGCAGTGAAATTGTAATAATTACATTCACCTTAGTAAATAATTTAAATTCAAATTTTAACCTCCCAAACCGCCCGTTAACCATCGGGTAATCCCGATCTTCTGGGCTAGGATGTCCAGACGATCTTGTCTCAAAATTGATTTTGCACAATTAGCTTCTATTCCAACGGGTCTCTAATCCGGGCAAAAGCGTGTCTGCGTCGTTAGGGACCCTCCCCCGTTGGAGATCTCCCAAATAGGGATGATCTCCAACCTCCTAACTACTCCCCTAAGCCTATTTAATCCTTAGGACCTTCCCTTCCCAACCCTTGGCTAAATTTCTTTGTGACTTGATTTTGCATGCATTAGAATACCTAGAGCATCATTTTGCCTTTGTTATTTTGAATTTTTCTTGCAGGGACCTCATTGATTTTCAGTTGGAGCAATCTCAGACCGTCGTAGATGATCTCGTTCAAATCTCAGATGATCCTGCCACAATTCGAGATGATTTCATTACTTCCAGACGATTTCGACTGCAATTTGCATTGGGGGCAATCAGTGCCCAGAGTTTGCACTTTCTCTTATTCCTTTTGCTATTTTAGTCTGCATTTAAGTTATTTTTTTCCTTATTTCTTACTATTTTGCATTTGGAGTTCACCCATTTAGCTTAGATTGCATGATAAGATCATAATTTCTCATTAGAATATCATAATTTGTTTGAAGTTCTATTCATAACTATTGTTTAGTATTCATATTGTCATTTTGTGTTGTTTCCCTCTGTTATCACAGTGGCATTCTTTGTATTTTGCATCTGTTTTTCTGTTTGCAGGTCTCTGACAAATTCATTTGACGAATTTGTCAGATCTCAGACGATCTTGTCTGATCTCAGACGATCATGTCAAATCAGAGGCGATCCTGACTGCTTCAAACATTAGAATCTCCATCAGACATCCGGATCAGGTATTCTTCGTTTATATTCTGTAATTTCTCTATTTTTTGTCTTTAAATTTGTTTTTTGTACTCATTAAATCTGCACTTTCATATAGATTAATTTAGATTCATTTGGCCAAACCTAGGATATGAATGCTTAAGGCTAAAAATGAACACATAAAACACATTCCAAACCTAGGCATGGAAACTGCCATTAAATATTTCCTGGTGAACACACCATCCGTCAAAAAATCACCAATATACACCTCCCTTGAGAGGCGGGACCTTTGCAAGTCCTCTCAGTCCGAGGTACCACGACATCCTTTTCACATCCCCCTTCTGGGCACAGATCCTATAGCCTGAAGGTAAGGATGCAAAAAATTTGGAGCGATACAATGTCATAGAAGTATTTAAGCTATAATAACATGATGAAGAAATTAAATATAAAATTGATAAGAGTAATAAATAGAAGAATTAGCTTGAATATATTTATCAACAAATTGCATAAGGGTAGAACTAGATAAAAAAATAGTTTAAATAAGAAAAGTTGTAATTTGTGAAGTAAGTAGAACAATTATAGTCATCTCAATAAGAAAACAAGTCTAAAAATATCTAATCTTTAGGGTGAGATTATGAAAATAAAGGAAGGAGCAAAAATTGACCTAGGGTGGGCCTCAAAAGTAGAAAATTTAAATTCCTTATGTGATGACATTCAACATGATATCACAAGTGCAAAGTACTTCAAGTTTGTGGGAAACATAAAAAACATCCTTAGCTAAGTAACAAGGATCATCAAGTAGAAAAAGGAATTGGATGTGAAGGAGAGGTACCAAGAGGTATTCGATCATTTGGCCATTTTTTCAACATCATAAGCATAGTGAATAGGTATTGATAAGAAAGCTATCATGAGAAAATTGAAGAAAATCCATAACATCTATAGAGACCTATAAAATTTCAAAGATGCAATGGTATCTTTGGAAATGCCAATACAATAAATAGAAACAAAAATTTAAGGGTTAGTTAATTCTAGACTTCAAAAAATATAATATGATTAGAAGAATATCCTCAATTATGACATCATTAAATAAATAATCAAAGAGGAGAAGGCTAGAATTGAAGCTAAAACAATGATAAAAAGGTCAAACAACTAGAGACTCTACTAAGCAAGCTACAAGATATAGTGGAAAAGCAAGATGAATTATGAAAATACCCATAGGGGGACTACATAGAAGACATAGAAGATATAATAGAAATAAATATACTAAGATATGAGGAGTGGTAGAAGCTATTACCTTGAAGAGGACCACGAGAACTAACAATTTTGAAATTCTATGACAAAAGGAATCTCAATCTTGGAGAAGCAAGGATCTAATATCTCTCACTAATCAATATTGGTTCCCCATGAAGTCACTAAAAAATATAGTAAGATGTTACTACCTTGGGATTCCACCCATTTGGAAAAGGTATAAAACACTTTTTATTATCCAATTGTCACATTTATAACTAAGTTTTGCAAGTTGAGGAGCTAAGGACTAATTTTTTCAAGATGGTTTGATTGGATTTTGAGGAGCAAAGAACTAGGTAATAAGGAGTGATTAGTTCATAAGAGGGAAGTGCTCCCAGATATAAATGATTAGATTATTTCCTAGAGTGAATCACTCATGGGTAGAGAAAAGGATAAAATAAGATGTGTAAATTCTAGGGAATAGTTTTAGAAATCAATATTTTGGTATGTAGTGGTGCCATAAAGAATTTTAGGAGTTGTTGAAGTATCCTAGGTATGTATTTAGAAACATATAAATCTAGGAGGTACATTATTTAGCTAAATATACCCCAAAATATTTATTTTTATTAGGAGGTAAAATTTATTACCCAAGGTATAGGAGTGATGGGCTCCATCTTAAACATCCTTTGGTCTTGCAAAAATTAGAGCTACACTTTGTGATACCTACATTGTAGTTTTGTTTTTATTGATAATGGGGTTTTAAGAGGATACCCAAACCATTACATCAACAGAAAAAGAGAGGATACCAAAATTGGGAAAGCCTCAACCAACAACAACAACAACAAACTATGTCAACAAAATAAGGGAGGATCCCAAAACTGGGAAAACCTCAACCAAAACCAACAAAAAGTGAGACGTACAAGAAAACCTATCAAAGGAAAATATCCTATGGATAAAGAAAATAAAACAAGACACAAAGAGATCTACCTAGAACCTGCAAAAGGAAACCAAAGTCAAAAACTCATCCTAGATAAAAAAAGAGACAGGGATAGCCCATCTACTTGGAGACGTGGATTTGATATTGGCTTTCACCTACATTGTAGTTGTTATTTCATTTTGGAGTTAGTGATAAATTTATTAGATTTTTTTATTTTTATCAATGGAATTGTCCTCTTGGATTATGGAACACATGATGTTGCACTACCCTTTTTTCCTTTTATCATTTATTGTTAATTTTACTTTATACACATGAGACTAATTGTTGTTATTTGATTTTATCATTAATTGATTGATCATACAATCTCCTTGATATAGTTATGACCATATTTAATTTAAATCCCTTGCATCCTAAAATTCAAAATATACTTTTCATGCATTTTAATTTTTGTACTTTAGTTTTACATATCAAATTTTATGCAATTATATTACTTTAGATTTTATCAAGGATAGTTGGGTTTTGTCCTAGTTCTAGAGTTAAATAAGGGCACTATCTTTCTTTTCTAACTTATTTAAATTGAATTGTTAAGCATATTAAAATTTAGAATCTACCTCAACTCAATAATTACTTCTCTTTTTCATACTAGCATAGAAGAAAATTCAAATAGGGGATATTCACACCACTACTAGATTTGATATTCATAACCATGTGGTACCTCTAGTTTTTATAGTAAAAAAGACTCATCTAAATTTACCTTAAACCATACCTTTTCTCATGTGAATAAAATATTTAGATGTACACATTCAACCACAATAAAAAATTTTTGGGTTATAGGACCAATAGTCTTTTAGTCAAGCCAACCTAAGATTTGTTATTATTCCACCAAGGAATTGGAGATATTCCCTCAATTTGGGTGTTATGGCCATAATTTATTTATTTTACTTATATAAGGAGTCACTTTTCTACCCCTTGAAGTATTTCTAACACATATTCTAATTGCCACACATAATCAAGGTTGAACAAGTTGTTAGGTATGAACATAAGCAATCTATAAGGCATTTTGAGCAACTCAAAAAATGTAATGAACAACTTATGTTTCCAAAAATAGAAATTTTCATTGGGAAACTTCCCAAATACTAGTAGATTATGGTATTCATCTGATAGTATACACCCTTTTATTTAGCCTTTCATGATTAGGTGGTGCACTACATACAATTCATAAGATATTTTCCAATCTCCCTTACAAGGTACATCTAGGTAGTCATAAATTTATAATGGCTTATTCTTTATAACCATTTGATCTAGTTACAACTTAAAAAACCAATGCTTCTTCTAAAATCAACTATACTAGATAACATGTATATGAAGTCCTTGAACTATTTATTTATATAGTCAAATATGCACTTGGCATAGTCCATCATTTGCAAGTACCCTAGGTAATATTCCATTGCATATGACTAGGTCATATATTCTTATTACATTAATTCATCTATCATCTCCAATACTAATGTGATACCCAACAACACAATTTGAATATAATCCTTAAACTAATTAATCTTCAATGGTAGTTCAAAGCTTTAAGCATCTTGAGGATACATCAACTAGGTGGCTAGGACTTTCTTCCACCTACCATAGTCAATGTCATAATAATTTATTTAGGTGCTTGGATTATAGGTGCCCTAGTGTGCTAGATTATTTTTGGCATCTAATACCATTATGATATAAGTATGGCTATCTAGATCCATACTTAAGGAAAGATCACTCAATAATATTTATCTTGTTTTTCTATACAACATTCAACCAAATCAATATAGTCCCAAAATTGGGGTAGTAGTTTCACAACAAGCCATGATATCCAAATGCTACTAATACTCCATGAATTAGTGCTAGGATCCATATTGTATATTTTGTTAGCTTCCTTTCTTACATTAGTAAGGGAATGCTTAAATTAGTCCTCAATAACCTTCTACATTGGTCATTGTAAATTTCTTATACCTTATTGGATCTCGTGGGGAATTTGTTCCTTTGGTCCTTGAAGAAATTTCTTGTTTAGAAAGCATTTGGATTTCTTGTGTTGTGCAATCTATGTTTCTGTGTCAATTGAGACAATCATACTAATTTTGGGGGACTGTGTTAGGACCTCATTCCTAACATCCTAATTTTAACTGACACTATTAATTTATAATGATGTCATATGTAGATGTTAGTACTAATTAGGGTAATTATCCCACATGCATGAGATAGTAATAGTTGTCTTAGTAAGACTCTATATATTGTACTACCTTCCCAAGTGGGAGGCATCTTGAATCTTAAATCTATTGTGAAAAGAGCTTGTCTCTTAAAGTAGACCCCCTCAAAGTGGATTATTATATTGTAAGTTATTTTATGATTTAATAAAGAGTGTATTCTCTCTATTGTTTGCATATTCTAGTATTATTGTTTAATTACATTTGGGATCTTAACATTTGGTATTAGATCCCCTTATAGGGCCATAGTCATCGTCATATGCTCTCATATTGCCCTTATGGTATCATGGTGATTAGAAAGTGGTACCAATTTAGGGTTGCTTTTGCTTTAAGTTATGAAAATAATACTAAAAAAACCTCTTATTTTTGGTTTTGTAAGATCTTATTTTTGGAGCTTAATAAGTGTTTGCATTAGGATAATAACCTATTTGATGAGGACATCACTTGTTAGTTCCTAGGATTAGTTTATTTATTTTAGTTCCTAGGTCTATTTTATATTTCTTAGCTTAGATTTATTTTTCTAATAACACACCTATGTAAACATGAGCCTTCACTATCATGTGGGTTTCTAAAATTATTTTCTAGATTCTCTTAGTTGTAAACTTAAGTATCTTAAGTTAGATTATTTATTATTTGACTTAAGTTAGCTAAGTTAAATAACACAATTTGTTTTTTCTAATCAAGATACCTTATGCTTTATTTAGGATATTGCATAATATTATAATTTGACATCCTTCATGCCTTTATATTTCATCCATTAAAATAATAGATTAGTCAGTTTATGACCTCAACATATTAGAGCCCCAATTAGGCTACTTGATGGGGTTGTGAGAATAATTATACTATGTTTAAACTTGGTTCTTGCCTTAAGTGATAGGCTTGAATAGTACAATTGGCTCATTTGGATGACTGGTTTGTCTAAATATAACTTCATTGTTCTAGCCGTTGGCTATTGCTCTTCACTAAAGCTAGGATTGGTGTTAGATTTTAACGAATCATAACACAAACTTCTAACATGTATTATGAGGTTTCTTGGGGTACATAAATTATTCCATCAATTCTAGAGTTTCAACGATTGGATACAATATTATTGGCCATCGTGCTCAAGTTTTCTTGGTATGCTTTGCATAGTGATCGATCGACATCAAATTTATGGCTATCAAACAACATTAGATGATGTTGCATCTCATGAACAAATTAATGACTTTGATTTAGTTTCATTTGAAATTAGAATTTTAATTTCCAATTTTGACAAAGGTTATTTTTTTCGGTTGACGACAGGTAGTTCAACCATCTTTTGTCTTATCAATGACACACACCCTAATGCTTATTCCTGATATGAACCCTACTCCTAATACACACCCTAATGTGATATGAATATGAAGCAATAAAGGATGCTACGTATCTAGTCATCTATCAAAAACAACAAATCGATGATATATTCACATTGATGATTAGTCAACATGAAGCACACAAAATATTTTGTATTCAACCATCTTCAAAAATGTCTAGAGTAAAAATAAAAAAAATTCTTTTCAAAATATCACAAGGGAATAAAACCAAAATTCATGGAGTTTTAGGGCAAACAATAAAATATTTGGCAACACATAATTCTTGGTTCAAGCAATAAGTCTTTAGTGGATAGTGGTCTATTTTTTAGTGACCCTAGATCACTTTCCCTTATGAAATCCCTTGAAATGGTGGTGTATTGTCAAAACATTTGAAATTCAAAATTCCCCTATTGAACTTTGACATGTGGCAGAGGTGTTTCAGACCTGCTGCAAAGGAAAAAAAGTGAGAAAGTGGAATTTGGTTTTGAGGCTGGCTTTGGTCTGCATCTTCAAGTTTAATCCCAAATTTATGAAGTGTAATATATTCATGTTGTTTAAAAATACCTTTTAGATGAAGTACTACATAGTCAGCTGTGAGTGGTTGGTGGTTTCTCATGGTGGTGATGGTTGCATCTATTGATTGGTGGCATGTGTGAACATCTTCAATGACTTAATTTTTTCAACTCATGGTGCTATAAAAACAATTGTGAAAGGCATTTATTATTTTCTTCATCTCCTTTTAGTCCCACATGCATGGGTCATTGGGATTGTTCATAATTTAAAAAAATTTGAGAGGTAATTTTAACACAATTAACCTTGTATCTATCTATTTATCGATCTCTTATGCAGTCACTTCTGCTTCTAACTAATACTCCCATGAATGTTATGAACTTGCCATGCAGATTTAATTGGTGTTTGTTCATTGATAGAGCACTCTTTATAATTTATTGTTGACTTAATTAAGTGATTTTTCCTTAATTAAATTAACTTATGCATATATATTTACCATTTTCATTAAAATTTTTGTGAAATGGTAAAGTTTCAAATATTTGTAAAAATTTGTACAATATTATTTTTGTAATTGGTTGAACAAAAGCATAATTTTTGGAATTCCTTGTAAAATACTAGTAGCTCACTAGGCTTATACTCAATCCTAAATGACAATAGATTTAGAAGATCAAATGATTGTTTTAATCTAGATAGTTGGCCTATTAGATAATAAGGTCCAAGACATCATAGTCCAAAATATCCTTGATGTAAAAATCTATCATAATGACCTAAGGATAAAGGCAAAATGTGAAGTCAAAACCTTTGATGGATCTCAGGATTTGGATGTCCTAGGTAGTTGGATCATGGACATGGAGACATGGTTCTCCTATACAAATATTCCTCTTAAAGAGAAAGTACCCTTTGCAAAGCTCAAGTTGATAGGGTTAGCAAAACTTGTAATTATGGAAAGACAAGAGGGTCAAAACCCAATCACCACTTGGGATGGTTTGATCCAAGCCTTGAAGGATATATTTTATCCTTCATATTATGAACATGACTTAATGGTCAAATGGTATAGGTTAAGACAAACCTATAATATGCTTGTTCAATATTATGTCTTTCAATTTAATAGATTGAGAATTTTGCTTCATGTGAAGGATCCAACATAAGCCCTTATCATCAAGTTCACAAGTGGGATACTTGAACCTTTGTATTAGGAGTTGAAATATACTCCCTTAACCACTTTGGATGCAACTTTTAATCATGCACAATTCATAGAAAAGAAGCTTGTGGCTCAGTCAAATGGGGCTTCTAGACCTCTAAAGCAGCAGTAGTCAAAGCAGCAGTAGTCATCTAAGGCAAAGATGATTTCTTCTTCACCTTCTTCTCCTTATCCTTCTTATAATGGTAATAAATTTTATAATCATTGTAAAAGAAGAGGACATAAGGAATTTGAATGTTTCAAGAAGAGGAAGAACCTCATTGTAAAATCTCAACAGGAGGAACCTCAAAATGGTCCCCTTGAGATTGTAGGAGAAGATAGAGAATATGAAGAGTTAAAGGGTAAACAAAACAATGTTACCTTGATGCATCATACAGGTGGTCATGAAATCCCACTTAACTCATAATTTTTTTATGAATTGTATTATTGGTAATGGATCACAAATAGATTTGATTGAGAAATCTATAGTTGATAGGCTAAAACTGCTTATAGAACCACATCCTTGTCGATATTCACTTAGGTGGAAGGATACTGGTTCTAATTTCTACATAATAGAAATTTACACTATCCTTTGATTTAGGCTCACATTTTGTGGATTGAATCAGTTGCAATGTAACTTCGATGGATTATTGTGGTCTCATTCTTGGCCAACCCTATTAGTATGATAAAAGGGATCAATATGATGTTATAACCAAACATACACAATGCATCACCAAATAAGAAATTTATTATTTTTAGGGTACCTAGGAATATATATTTGAGGATATACTATTATATTGTATAAGGGTTGGCATGGGCCACACATAAGCCAAGGTTGATTGTATTATAATATAATATTATATTAGTAGTAGGCTCCCAAAATTAGAATTAGGAGATGGGTGTATAAAGAAGAGATATTTGTCATTGTAATGATCATGGAGATTAATCATATGTAATCATATTTACCCATGAAGTGGCTTATGGGAATTTTCCCTCCTTAAGTGGATCTCTCATATTTGGAGATCTTGTGGAGTTATTCCTTCCTTAAAGAGTATTATTGGTGTTTCCCTACCTTAAGGGTATTATGTTAATAAGAATAATTTTTTGTAACTATTTGTATGAAATATTATGAGAGAAGGAATACAAATATAGAAAGTTTGGTGGGTTTCATCAAAGACCTTGAAAAGAAACAACAGGGAATTCAAAATGAATGAAACGAAATGAAAGAAGAATGGGAAGTTTTCAAGAAACATAATGAAGAAGATGAAAAAGAAATAAAATTACTCAAAAAGGAGAAAGAGAAAAATGTTAAGGAAATTGTGAGAAGAATTAAGCCACATATTTGGATTTTCAAAAGCAAGCGAAGGATCAAAAGGATTTAAATTCATCTAAAAGTTCTATTTTGTAGGTTCATGGAAGCATTTAAAAAGGACTGGTTATTATTTCCATTGACCTTAGTACTAGATATAATTTTATTAATATTGCTTTGGCTAAGAGGTTGCAGGTTCAAGCAAGAAAAAATAAGGACATACAGTTGGAGGGTGAGAATGTTCAGATTTTTGAAGATTTGAATATCACCATGGATAAATATGTTTTACATTTAAATTTTCATGCTATTCAAATGGATGATGATAATATTGTTCTTTGTTATCCTTGGTTAGATTATTTGGGTAATGTTAAAATTAATGTGCAAAAGATGTTTATGAAGTTATGGTATAGGAAAAAGAAGATAAAATTGCAATATATTTCTCAGCTTAAGAAGCAAAGATCCAAGAAAAAAAATAAGTGGTTGTAGAGAAACAAATTTGAGAACAAATAGAAGAATCTAAAGCAAAGTCAAATAAGGTAGTAGGATCAATAGAATCCATGGAAGAAGTAGTAGCAATCATGGTAGCAGAGTCCAACAAAGATTTGGAAGAGCACAAGGACACACCAAACAAAGGGAACTTGAAAGAACAATGTGTAGAAGAATTTAAAACATTGGAGCCAAATGTTGAGGAGTCCAAGAAGGTAGAACATCAAGTTAAGGTTGCACCATATTACCATCCACACCACCATAAGCAAAAACAATATTGGAGGTATGGCTCAAGGTAAAAATATTATGGTTCTACATGGAATCAGAAGGGGACCAAGTATAGCAACATTTGGTAGAGAAAGCATAGTGATACTGGTTTTCAAAGTGGTTCATCAACATCAAGTAATAAGTGGACCCATCATTTGAATTATCAAAATAAAGTAGCAGAAGCATGGATTCAAAAAAGCAGATTTGGCTACTCAAGTGGTAAAATGGTATACCAACATCAATGATGGCCACCACCAATCCATGTTTCTCTAGGATGGATGGATTATCAAGATTGGTACCGGTTTCTAACATTGCTTAGAAAATCATATTATCTTGTTTCTTCATATGTTTTGAGGATGAAAATTTTGTAAGGAGGGTGGAATGTTAAGGTACCTAGGAATAGATAATTACGGATATATTATTATATTGTATAAGAATTGGCATGGGCCACACATAACCCAAGGTTGATTGTATTATAATGTTCTATTATATTATAATATAATATTATATTAGTAGTAGGCTCCCCAAAGTAGAATTAGAAGATGGGTATATAAAGAAGAAATATTTGTCATTGTAATAATCATGGAGATAAATCATATGTAATTGTCTTTGCCCATGAAGTGGCTTATGGGACTTTGCCCTCCTTAAGTGGCTCTCTCATATTGGGAGATCTTGTGGAGTAATTCCTTCCTTAAGGAATATTATTGATGTTTCACTATCTTAAGGGTATTATCTATATCTATCTCTTATTGGGATTATTATTGTGGATTATTTCTACATATTGGTGAAAGATTTATGTTAATAAGAATAAATTTTTGTAACAATTATTCATAGACTTCCACATACCACACTTTTTCTTTTCTCACATCAACCATAAAAGATGACATTAATCTTTAGTAGGCATTAGGACACACCTCCTCTAGCAACACCACATTCTCTTAAGGGGGCAATCCCTACTTCCTCCTCAGTATCTCCTCCTACTCCTCATATTATTCCTTATATTATTATTTCCTTCATCGATTGGTGATAGAGTTGTGACCAAATATTGTATTTTAGTATCAACATATTGAGACCTCTTCAATCTTGTTTTGAATTATGATGATGTGGTATCTCAAATTTTGCCTAGTCCTACTAGTGGGACATGTGTTCAAAATTTGGTGACTCACTCTCCTACTATTGTAAAAAGCACTGGAGTCCAATGCTTATTTAGTGGGGGGTATGATGAAGATATCATTTGTTAGTTCCTAGGATTAGTTTATATATTTTAGTTCCTATGTCTATTTTATATTTCTTAGATTATGTTTTTTTTGCTAATAACAAACCTATGTAAACATGAGCCTTCACTCTCACATGGGTTTCTAGAGTTAGTTTCTAGATTCTCTTAGTTGGCAAGTTAATTTTACATTAATCTTAAGTTAGATTATTTTTTATTTGGCTTAAGTCAACTTAGGTCTTATGTTAGATAACACTATAATTTTTCCAAACAAGATACCTTATGCTTGATTTGGGAGATTGCATAATATTGTAATTTGGCATCCTTCATGCCTTTATATTTCATTCATTGGAATAATAAATTAGTCAATTTTGACCTCAACACTATTGCAAGATCATGTGCAAGTTCAACCTCTAAGCTAGAGGAAGTACTTGGGCCAACATTTTCTCTAAAATGCATTGTGAGGCATACCCTAGGAACCCCTAAGTAACTATTTTGAGTTCCACCAATAAAAAGGGTTAATGACCTCACACCCTATTAGTAGTATTTTACCCTAAGATATTATATAAAGTACTATCATTTGGAGGTAAACTCATAGTTGGTTTCTTGGAATAATTCCCTAGTTAGAATACTATTGGTAATCAAAGAGTGGTATTCACTTAGAAAACCTTTCTGGCTAGTGAGATTTACCTTAACCTCTAGGAATCTATATTCTAGGGCTTGATTCATCACTAGAGTTTCATTCATCAAATTCCATACGAGCACCAACAACACTTCCAAGAAATTCCAAGTGATTCAAATGGTAGCTAGTAGAAGATCTCAAGACTTGTCACTTAAGAAAATGGATGTGGAAATCTAAAACCTCCACTCCACTCAGAATATGATTCTTCAACTATAAAAGCTCAAAAATATAGATCTAATTAATTAAATTAAGCAAAAACTATCTAAGCTTAAAATTAAACATGATGCTTTATAGGGTACCATGTCATAGTTACCTCCACAAGGTGTATTGGGGACCCAATAATATAGAACTCCATAATTTTTTAGCCTATAATTTAGGTTAGGGACAAGGATCAAGCTCAAGATTACATACACCTTTCCATCATCCATGGGAACCAAAGGTAGTTTTCTAAAATTGTGAAGGATGACCCTATTAGTTGGATTTACAAGGATGAACAATATTTTAACCTAAACCAGACTCCTCTCTAGCAATGAGTGTCTATCACTTTGTTTAATTTAGAGCATGATGTCATTTAGTGGTATCAATGGTTTGAGAAAGCATCTAGAGCCCCAACATGGAATAAGCTATACAAAAATTTACTTATACACTTTGGCCCTAGTTTCTATGAATAATTCATAAGAACCCTAACAAAGTTTATACAAAATGGTTCAATTTGAGAATATCAAACATAATTTGAAAAATTAGCAAATAGGATAGATGGCCTAGATGAAAATTTTATTTGAAGTTGTTTCATTAGTGGCCTAAAAGAGGAGATTAAGGCCAAAGTTATAATGTTAAATTCTAAGAACATGATGGAATCTATTGGCCTAGAAAAGTTAGTGGAGGATAAGTTCATAGCTCAGTGATAAATTCACAAACCATCACTAAATCATCTTTATTCACCAGTCTGGCCACACCCCACTATAAAATCTAGATAGCCACTAATTAGAAAATTATCCCAAGAGAAAATGGAAGCTTGCTGAACTAATGGGTTGTGCTATAACTACAATGAAAAGTACTCATTGGGATAAAAATGCATAAAAAATAATTATATTTAATATATGTGGTACTAGATATTGCTTTTGAGAAGTTGGATCTAACTAAGGATACCTTAATGGGAGATGTTGAGGAGGAGGCTATGGTTAATGATGAGCAAAATCCTAATATTTTAGTGCATATTTTTGTAGGACTTAACACAACCTAGATGATGAAGGTTCATGGGTATTGCAAGAATTTTATCCTCATAATTCTTATTGACTTTGGTAGCACTCATAACTTTTCAACTACGCACTTAGCCAAATAGGTTGATTGCTATGTCTATCATGATCTAGTTTTGAGGTCATGATCATCAATAGGGGAAATTACCTTGTAAAGACAAATGTAAAAATATCATGATTTCTATTGGGAACTTGTGGCTCAGATTGACATCAAGGTAAACTTGAACTACGATTATCATTAGAAATGTTTTTAAAGGTGAGTACCGGTTAATCATAGCCTAAACCACACATTGGATGGGTCAAAATGATTTAATCCAACCTCTAGAGTAGGTTGGTATTCCTTGTCAACTTACTGAATGTTGACTCAATTAAGCTTAGTTAAGAGTATAGATAATAGGGATAGAAATAAAAGGGTTAAGAAAGAAATGAATCAATGGTGGATAGATAAAGCTAACAACATAGGCATCTACAGGGAACCCTTGACAAATTAAATTTTAGAATGGTACTTGGAACTAACAATATTTACAATTTAGACATCTTCAATATTGAGATAATTGCATACTTCAAAAATTATTTCAAACATATACAGTATTAACAATCCAAAGTAGCATAATTAGATTAACACTCTAACTAACAATAAAATAATTATTTTTGAGCATACATTCAACTATGAATCATTCTAATTTGCTCTAAGTTACCAATCCAAATTAGCATATTAAAATAACCATAGCAATAGTACCAGAAATGACTTCACATATTTATAATCAAAAGATAAAAAGATGCAAGTATGAGGTAAACATTCCAAGTAATGCTCTTTTTCATTAATTTGTAGGAATATACAATAATAGCACAAGCAAAAACTTTAGATCTAACCCTTTGAAATGAGTGTTCCACTTCTATTTATAGATTTATAGTCTTTAAATTTTGAGCATTATAGGGCATTTTCAAAGTTTCCTTATTTTATTGCAACTTGCTTATCAATAGTGACATCTAGTTATGTTTTATTAAAATAGTTACAATAAATTTGGAATAGAATCAATCTTTGTCGTCTCCTATTCTTGCAACATATTCATGACCATAGATCTATAACTAAGTTAGTTTGGTAGTTAGTTCTAGAAGCTTTTAGATTGTAATTTTCATCTTATTAATGGTTTCACTTCCATGCCATCTGATTTGGTCCACTCTACTCGCTCTATCATGCAACTGCATGAGAATTGCATTTAGAATTTACGATTCAAAGTAATATTGACATCTATTATTGATTTAGAGATGAACGATTATGATCAATTGATGCATGGATTAGCTCATGGCCTATGAATCAACCTTTATATTTCTTAAAGCCATGCTCAATTTTTACTTTTGGTATCTTTTGACAAATCTAGGCATATAAAAGGAGAAAATCATGGTTTTTAAGCCTTGCTTTCTTTTGGATTTCCTAAATCATGACCATGGAAAACTGTGTTTACTTCTTCACCTTTCCTTGAGGTTGCACATGATTTTGAGATCTGGAGCCTTTTGCATAATTTGATCACAACGATGAGAAAATCTATGGATTTATGTGACTAACAAAGGAATTATGTCTACCATGACTCAATTTGTGATTTGACATATTTTGAAAAATTCTTCTATGAATTCATGCAAATAAGAGACTTCAAAGCGCTTCAACTATCGTATATATGCTTCCAAATATTTTTCTCATCAGCGTGTTGTTAACAAAGGAAAATTGGCAATCACACTCCAAAGTGAACCTTGGCCCACTTTTACCATTCTTATCATAGATATACACTATTTAATGGATTCTAGCCTCTTATTTCAGATTTATCTCAGCCATGTTACTTACAAAGGAAAGCTTGTGGTCATGCAAAAAAATAAACTCTATATCAAATTAGCCCAATTCATCATAAATTCATGGAAAATCATGGTTTTGAGTTAAATAACTCATGGTCGTGCACCTTTTGCTTTTGAACTTGAATTTGGACAACTATTTGATGGCTTGAATTAAAAGCATAATATCGTGTTTTATGAACCATGACCACGACCTCCTGAAGACTTCATCTCTCTTTGTTAACCTGAATGAGCATGATTTTAAAACAACCAATAGTTTTGGACCACTAACTGAACACAATAATTTTTCAAAAAAATTGACCATTTAATCTTGCAATATAGCCCTTTTTACTCACACTTTCTCTCATCTCTGCAATGTGGTCAAAAATTGACCTACATATTTTTTGCCTCTCAAGGAACTGTAGGCCCAAAATGGCCACATACTTAGTAAAATTTTGTATAAATTTGACTAAGTCATAAAGCTGTCATTCCGCTCCGAAACCAGGTTGATAATATGAGTCTGATCGATAGTTATTCAATTTTGAAATGTTTGAAGCAATTTCGGGTAACTACATTTCGAGTTCAGAATGACGACAAATCTCAAATCCATAAAAGTTCTTAAGAGATGATGATGTCAGCAGCAAAAAAGTGCGGAATAGCCTCTTTATGTATATCTAATTTTAGAAAAGTCCTTTTGTTTTCCTCTCTAGATTGGTGTTATCTTCAAATCCACAAAAGTCTCAAGGAAATGATGATGTCAAGGGCAAAAAATTATGAAATGGTGATCTAGGGAATGAACAAGTATTTTCTTTCCAGAATGAAGATAAAGCGAAACAACTGAATAATGATGAGGCTAAAGATAAATATCCCAGAGCAAATTCAAGGTTTAGATAATCTAGATCTAGATTGGAGATTCTGCTGCTAAGAAAGATGATGTCATAGGCGGAATGGCATTTAGCTTGTACCAGATTAAATCTAAACCGTGTGATGAAGAAGATCAACGGTGGAGGTTTGTCTTCTAAGTTTTGGCTATTTAAAAGAGGTTTCTACATTAAAACTATAATAGTCAGCTGGAATATTTAGTGTTGAAGGTTTCCAAGAAGATCAGACCAGAGATAGTTATAGATCGATGGTGGCAATCAATTCTCAAGAAGGATCGACGAAAACGTATGATCTAGAATGTTTTGAACTGCAGTTCTCCTAAGCAACCAAAAAGTTGTAGAGACCTCGTGCTATCATGGTGGAATCCCTTCTAGCAGAATTCCTAGAGGATGAACCAATGAGATAATGCTAGCTAAACTCTGTGCTGAGCTATTGTAACAAGTTTTTGTGTATTATTCCTTGATTATTGTAATATGAAAAACTATAAGTAGAGGTCGAACCCTTGTTTTTAAGGGTCAGCTCTAGCATGTTTTCCTATACCACTATAAATATTATTTAAGAAATGAATGAAAGGAGCAATACATTGATCCTCACCTCAAGTTCACATTCTCATGCTTAATGTTAGAGGTTTGGATTTCATTGTTGTATTTCTATGAATACTTAGATGGTTAGTTTGTGCCTCTTTTGGATTACTAGCTGTTATAAGTAATTAAAATATGATTTCAGTTTGTTCTATGTTATTAGCAAGTACATTTCTATGAAATATGGATTCTGGTGAATTCTGTTGTTTGGATTATCATTCCCTTGGTATTGAAATTTCTTGTTATAACTTTTATCTGTTATTCTTTAATACCATGCTGAGAATATCCAATACCCTGGTCTAATCTTGTACCCTCCACACCTTCTTTTCCTCCCCTTATTTCTCAACCTTCTCAACAATTATTTGCTATTATTGACATATAAAATACCATGAAAACTCTAAGTAACAGAATGAATTCAATGGAAAAGAGAGATCAGGAAAGATCACAATAGAGAAAATTCCCATATGTGAACAAAGATCAAAGACCTAGTCCTAGTAATAGTGTTGGGATTAGGGTGAATGCAACATATGAAGATCTAGAGTGTTTCAAAAATACCACTCTTGCAAATATCTGGTTTTTAGTTTGCAATATCCCCCATGACTCACAATATTGTGTAATGTATCAACACCATGTTCAAAAATACATGGATAAAGCTAAAATGAATCATAAGGGGAGAGTTAATATGTTATGACACCCTAATCAGGTCATGGTTGGAAATGAATTATAGGAAGAAAGTCCAATTACTATTATGACAAGATTAGGAAACAAAGCTTTACAAGTAGACCCTCAGAAGATGGAACAATTCTAGGTCTCTTCTCAAAAGAAAGCTGACTTTCCCCCTCAGGATAGTGACACTTTTCCTATTCCTCAAGCTAGGGAGAAAGAGAAAGCTGATAATCTCCCTAAAAATCTAGAAAGAGTAATGAAAGGAGATAGAATTATATCCAAGGGTGAAGACCAAGAAAGGCTTAGGTTCCCCTCTATTACCAAAAGACAAAGGTTAGACGCAACCCAAAAATATAAAAGGAGATATGGTGAGCTAGATAAAGGACTAGAAAGACTATCCCTGACCAAGTCTGAATATAGTATTGTTGAATAAATGAAAAGGATTCCATCAAAAGCTAGCCTATATGATACTCTTTTTATTCTGGTCCATATTGACTTGCTTAAATCTTCCCTCAACAAAAATCCCCAGAACAGACCAAACACTACCATCCTCAGTATACCATTAGAAAAGAAAGAAATGACACCTGTTGTTATAAATAAAAAACCTCCCCCTTTCTATATATACCTAAGAATGGAGGGATGGGTAGTCTGGAATTGTATGATTGATTCAGAAGCATCAACCACAGTTATGCCTAAGGTAGTCTATGGAGAAATGGGTATGGAATATACCCAATCTTGTCTTGGAGTGTTACAACTATATGGGACACCTGTCAAGATAGTTGAGGTCATCAAAGATGTACTGATGAGGTTGCACAGAGCTCGCGAGGTAATGGTGGTATAGGAAACAGTGGTGGTGGATTTAGAACCCAATTTTGGTTTGTGTCTCTCAAGAGAATTTACTACAAATCTAGGAGGATGTATGTATATGGATTGTTCTAGCATGGTAATACCTTTCAAAAGAAAGAGGATAAGGATAACACTTGAGAAACCAATTGCTTATCATATTGAAAAAATCAAAGAAGATATGTGCAATTTTAATCCTTTGGAGGAATTCGAGCTAGTAGAAAATATTGAAGAACTAGATATTGAAGATGAGTTACCTTTCAAAGAAGATTATAGTCAATTTGGAACTGGTATGGGAACATATAGTATCATAGCTGAATTGGAAAAGAAACTCCCTGCTATTTCTAATCAATCCCTAAGAAAAAAAGAAACATGGGTTATGCACTTTGATGGTGCTAAATGTAGAAATGGTGCAGGGGCTGGTGTGGTTCTACAATCACAGTTGGAAGGGGGAAAGAATTTTGCTTATAGATTGAAATGGTCATGTACCAATAATGCTACAGAGTATGAGGCTTTTTGCCTTAGGTTGATGCAAGAAGAAAGCATGGGCATCAAAATTTTGAACATATATGGTGATTATGAGCTAATAGTCCATCAGGTAAGGAACAAGTGCAACAGTAAACACCATTACTTAAAGGCTTATAGAAACAAAGTATGGGACCTAATAGATTCATTTGATGTTTTGAACCTAAGTTTTGTGCCTAGAGAAGAGAATCACCTGGAAGATGGATTGGCAACAAATGGAGCTAATTTCAATCCTCCTTTACATTTTGGAATTAGGAATACCAAGGGAATTAAGATGGTTTTCATACCTGTAGTGTCGAATAAGCAAATATTATCGCAGGTTTTTGAAAGTGATGAACAAATTTTGGATTTCATGATAAGAGAAGCATGCTTCTCAACTGTCCAAGAGGAAGACTTGGAGGAAATAGATCAGCAAAACTTCATCCAACTAAGAAACAATCATATTCCAAGGGTATTGGTCACCCTTGAAATTTTATTTTATAATGAAGACAGAAGGAAGGTTTCAGCCATGAAGGTTGGTGAAAATATCTATAAGGAAGTGGACTACTCAAGAAAAAGGTAGAGTTCAAGTGGACTGAGGTTAGGAAGTAAGCTTTTGAGGTCATCAAGCAATCCATTTCCATAGCTCCAGTCCTGATAAATCTTGATTTTAGCAAATATTTTATTCTCTATATTTATGGAGTTGAACAGAGTTATGCTTCGGTACTCACCCAAATATATAATCAAGGGGATGAACACCCTGTGTTATTTTGGAGTTATACTTTGCATGATTATCAAGTAAAATATAATTTTATTGAAAAACAAGTTTTTGCTATGATGAAGTCACTAAAAAAGTTCAGACAATATCTAGTACAAAGCAAAACTCTGGTGTATGTGGTTCATCTGGATGTAAGGAGTTTTATCTTACAAGGTGACTTGGAAGATAAAAGATCTGGTTGGATTACTAAAATCTAGGAGTATGATGTGGAAATATGCCCCACCAAGCTGGTGATGGGAAAAGCCTTGTGCCAAGGATTAATAGATGCTTCAACATTAGCCGAAATAACAACTTGTTAGATGACTGAAAGGATCAAGCAAATGACCAGGTATTTCCAAACTGGGATCTACCCTCCCGATATGAATCCTTATCAAAGGCAGATGTATAGAATTCATGCTCTAAAATATGTGTTGCTAGTGTTCAAAAGAAACTTGGATGGTATTATCCTAAAATATTTGGAGGAGGACCAACAAAAAAGTGTCCTATAAGAATTTCATGGAGGCTCAGTAGGAGGTCATAGCTCCGACAGGACTACAACTTTGAAGATAATAAGAGTAGGCTATTATTGGCCTACTATGTTCAATGCTACTTTTAAAGTTTCCCGGGCCTGTGATAAGTGTCAAAGGTATGTTGGAAAGACCAGAAATGTTGCATCCCCCCTAAAGCCTATTCAAGTTGAGGAGCCTTTTCAAAAATGGGGATTAGATTTCATAGGAGTCATAGATCCTAATTCTTTAGCAGAGCACAAGTTTATCTTGACATCTACAAATTATCTTACTAGATGGGTAGAAGCCATTCCTACAAAGAAGGTGGACCAGGAAGTTGTGATCAACTTTATGGAGAGTTTGATTTCTAGATTTGGAGTTCTGAAAGATTTGGTGAGTGATAATGGCTCTACTTTTATAGGATCTAAGTACAATGAGTTTTCCAGCAAGTATGGCATCACACTTAAAAATGCTTCAAACTATTATCCACAAGGTAATGGACTTGCATAATCTACCAATAAAAACCTATTAAGGATTTTGAGAAAATATTTGGAAGGTAACAAAAGGAGTTGGCACCTGTTGCTCAACCATGCTCTATGGGTAGACAAGATTACTATTAAAAATTCCATAAAAATTTTACCTTATGCACTGGTATACAAAAAAGAGGTGATATTATTGATTCACTTAGAGATCCCAGTGCTTAAGCTTGTTAGTACATAAGAGGAATTAGAGGATGATCCAGTTAAAACCAGGTTGACACACTTGTTGTGGTTGGAAGAGAGGACTCGAGCATATGATCATTTTCAAAAGTACACATCAGACATTAAATCATGGTTTGATAAAAATGCCAAGTTTAGGAAACTTCAAGTTAGAGATTCAGTTCTCAGATGGAATGTTGACAAAGAAAATCCAGGTACACATGAAAAATTTGATTCCTTTTGGGACGATCCTTTTGAAATAGTGGAAGTTAAAGAGTCTAATGCATTTCAATTGAAGGATCCAAAGGGAAACATACAACCAAGTCCAGTGAATGGTTTCCACCTTAAGCTCTACTATATGTAAGAAATAAGCTCATTGTAGCATATGTATATACATTGTACAAATATTTCCCCTTCCTTTTTGCACTTTCTATTTCATTTTATTTTTGCACTTTGTAATTAGTTATTTTTTGAATAAATGATAAAAAATGGAAGAGAGAGAGAAGAAATTTTGCAAGAAATGACTAAGTGTTGGCCAAATTCATGCCAATTTTCCATTCTGCACATTGTGCTATGCAAAACTCCCCAGAGTGGCATTCCAACCTCAAGTCCGCATGGTTGAATCTAGATTAATGATTCCAAAGAGAGAGGCTATCTTTTTCTATCCTGCATAAGGAAGGACAAGAATGGTCCCAATCCAAGAACCTCTCAAAGCTAGAGATAGCCAGAGTAGAATCAGGCCAAAGCTGAACAACAAGTTTCAATTTGATACATGGAGGCTAAATATTGCTCGTGCATTCAATTCTAACGAACTTGCGCATGAGCCAAAGAGTAGCTGAAGGGATGTGATGAGCTGGCAGCACAATTTAAAAATTTGACCAATAAGGAGATAGAACATCACTTTTGAGCCACCAAAGAAATAATGGAAAGGGTGGTTAAGTGTGCCAATAAGATATCATACATCAGTTGCATTTATGGCTGATAATGCATGAGTTCCAGAAGATAAAAGTGATGAAGTTATGTGTGGGATTCATTTCACAACCATGGGACTATAGGGAAGCTTAACAATATTCTAAATTTCTCCTTACTTATTCCAGTGCACAAATTCCTACTACTACAAGATGGCTTCTAAGAAATCACCCAAAAAGACTTCAGAAGATGTTTTGGAATTCAAAACTCAGGACAAGAGGATGTCAGTGTCGTACCTTGATAAAGCTGAGGTTGTGTCAGACACGGTGATGAACATAACTGAAAGGATGAGACTAAGAAAGAGTGTGAATGATAGATACAAAAAAATTGTTGCTCTATTTGTGGAAGGTAGATGCTCCATCCTTTCTTATTTATCCTTTTACATTGGTGATTCCGTTCACCCATGTCCTGAGTTGATAGCTGCAATAGTTAAATTCTGCAACCTGCTAGCCAAGGTAGTAAAAACCTGCAAGGGCAAGACTCTTTTTAGCATCACTACCTCTTTCTATCATGAGATTTTTGTCTTAGGGTCTGACCCACCAGTACCACCAAAACCCTTTAGAATTGTTGAGTAAACTGGATTTTATTCCACTAAGAAACGGGTAAATGATGGTGAGTGATTTAGGAATTGGGTTTATAAACAACTGAATACCAAACCCCAGGAAGAGTTTCCTAAGGTCCCTATTTCTATTAAGAAATTTGTAACCCTAGTTCTATTCTCTATTTTGGCCTGCATGGAGGGTTTGGACTTTGATGAAGAGGTTCATGATTGGCAAATTGTCGCTACATACTGTATTTCCAATGAAAGGATGTACGAAAAGGAGGCAAAAAAGAGAGGGATAAGGGTGATTTATTTTGATTGGATGACGTTTCTCACCCAAAGAATACATGACCAGTTAGTACACTTAAAGAGGGGCTCCGACTCTCCTAGATTTAGGCATTGCTCAAGCTTGGTATGGATGTTTTATGTCATTGTGAAAGATAGAATGTCATGTATTCCAGTCAAGGATAAGACCAATGAATGAGAACCTATTACAGTCTACTATTGGCCAAATATTTAAGAATCAATAAGTCTCACTATAGGTTCAATTTGGAATTTCTTGGATCGACCCTCAAAATAATGTACAAAAATATCCCCAAATTGCCACCCCTGGCCAAAGATATTCTAAGGAATAAAGATGCAGAGGAAAGGGATTGGTATCTGTTAACTGAGGGAAAATTCATAATATTATATGGTTTTATGGGTAAACCTTTTTTTTTCTCCACTTTGTCATGGAGATACTCTTTACCTTAGAATATTTGAGGCAGACAAAGTACATTGACTAGAAATATGGTTCAGGGAGAAAAAGGAAGTCTTTGCTTTCCCACCACACTTTGAGTGATATCACCATTACTAAAAAGGGGTAAAGTCAAAAAATTGACTGATACCTGGATGGGTTAGGTCTATTTTATATCCTTTAGAAGTAGAGTTATGATCCTGATGGTATTTTCACTACAAAAAATAAAACCTTGAATGGAGATAAGGCCTACAAATTTGATAAAAGGCCCAAGGATCATTTTGAACATGGAAGAAACAACGATGAGACTACTATGTTAGAATGGAATGTTTCCAAGATGGATCAGTTACCTCCATGGTTGGATTTTTATGAGCAGATTAAAGATTTTGATCTTGACCACCAGCCTAGTCATCAGATTACTGAAGAGATGATTGAAAAGATTAAAGCTAAAACTACAAAGAAAAGCAGGACCTCCTCCAAGTCAAAGTCGACAAAGAAAAAAGACATGTCATCTAAAAAGGAAGTTTTAGAAGAAGTATAAGAGGAGGATTTCAAGGGACTATGGGAGGATGCCGATATCATGGATTTGTGGCGTATGAGAGTTGAAATTGGGAAAGTTGAATCTAAATTTGGAATAAAATTTGATAGAGTTTTCAAAAATATATAATGAAAATATTGATACTTGGGAACTAAATGATGTGAGGCACATTGTATTGACGATTGAAAAGCCCTAGGGTGATTCTAAATATATCCAACCTTCTATAGATCAAAATACTTCTTTAAAAAACACTGGAGCATTGAGGAATTTCAGTCCTACTTCTGAGAAAGTGGAGATATTTTGTAAAGGAGTTAGGATGATGAGCAAAAGGAGATGTTCTAAAGAAAAGGCTATTAGTACCCCAATTATTGAAGAAAAATCTAGGCCTACACATTTAGCTCTAGGAGGATAGCCTCAGGATAAATTTATTGATCAAAAAAGGAAGGGTAAGAGCGTTGAGCTCAAGCCACTTTCTTTTACTCCTGTAGCATCAACAAAGCCACAATACATTACTAAGCAATCTTTACCTTTTATGGGAGTGCAAGGAGATTTATCAAAATAATATTCTTAAGATGAGATGGATGCTTTTTTATTAGTTCATAAAAGGTCTAAGATAACTCCAGATATAAAAGGGAGAGAGCTTTCCAAAATGCAGAAGATGAGTATGGAGGAAATTGCTGAAGAGGTAGCTACTTTTAATAAAGAAGGGTTAGTTGAACAAGAACAACTTGAAAAAGAAGCTGAACAATAAGACCCTACATCTATAGGCGAAGGTATGGTTTCTAATCCCTCTTATCCTTCTCATCTCCATGAATCCCCTAAAGTATTTCCCTCCCTTTTTGGTCAAGAAAATGTGGCAAATTTGCGTCCTTCACCTCACAGTCCTCCCCTCATCCCATCAGTAGCTATGGAGGCAACATTTAGTTTTGCTATATCACAACCTCCTTCGAACCCACCTTCCAATTCTAAAGCATCCACTTCAGTATCCACCATAATTGTGCCCTCATATCTTTTACCACCATCCATGGGACAATGTGTTCCAAGTTCATCCATCCCCTCTACTATTAGTTCTATCCCTATTTCCATGAATTTACATGTATCAACAACAACAATAGTCACAAAATCTACCATTGTAACAAAGGCTACTGTCAATATTTCTCCATCCCCACAAACAAAAATTTAGTCAGCCCTCATGTTTTTGATGCCATTATCTCCTTTGGCTACTAATATTTCAAAGTCTATTGTTGTATCCAAAGAGTAGGAATTTGCTTAGAGCATAAATGATTATTGGGCAAAGAAGCTTACTAAACCTTCTAGACAGATGGTTGTGAAAAGAAAAAGTATGTATGTTAATCCCATCACTAGGCAAAGGGTTTCAAGGTCTTTGATTTTGTAGGTGAGCAAGCCTAAAAATGAGATGACTGCTCAAGATTATGGAGTGGAAGAGATCATATAAGATATTGACAAGCTTCCTACTAAAGATGAATTAGGGATGGCCAAGGATCACTTAGATACCTTTTATGTGAAGACTTATATAGTAAAAGATAAGGTAGAAAAGTTGAAACAATAGGTTGAAAATATTAAGAAGAGCCTCCATGATAAAAAAGAAGTAGAGAAAGTTCTGATGAAGGAGGCTAAGAGTTCGAAGGAAAGATTTCAAAAGGCTAATGAATTGAAAGATCAGTTAGAGGAACAAAAGAAGTTGAATGAGAATCTGAAGAACACAAGCTTATACTGAGAGGGGGGGGGTGAACAATATAAGACCTCTTTTTACTTTTTCCTTTATACTTCAAAATAGTAAAGCAATATACCCAAAGAAATATCAAAGCAATGCATAATATCATCCACAAAGTGAAACCAATTTTAACGTGGTTCATGCAGAATGGCTGGGCTACGTCCATAAAACTTTTCTTTAAAAGTTATCTCAAAGTTCTTTAGGAATCCTTCCCAATTACAATGTTTATGAGCCTCGGCCCAAAGGAGATACCTTCCCCCAATCAAAATTTATGATCCTTTGCTCAAAGGAGATACCTTCCCCCAATCAGAGTTTATGAGCCTCTGCTCAAAGGAGATACCTTCCCCTCTGCTCTATAAATGATCCTCAGAAGATCAACTGCCTCTACCTCTTGCCAGCACGTGGAACTCCTTTCCATCGAAGACCTCCTGTCGTTAATGCTTAGCCTAAGAGACCTCTACCTTCTATGATCATGTCCATAGTAGCTCAAAAACCTATACCAAACATAGTTAGTCGGTATAGTACAAGTCTTCCTCTGTCAGTCAGATCTATCCAACTCTTGAACAAATCAATCCTCTACATACAAGCCTTCTCAAATACTTGCCAAATATGTACTCAGGTTCTTCTCATAGAACCAATGCACCTCTATCCTCAAGTTCTCTGATAGAACTATCAAACTCAGCTCATAAGTCCTCTGCTAGGACCTATCCAAATATGCTCACAAGTCCCCATCGAAACCTGTCCAAAACTGCTCACAAGTCCCCATCGGAACCTGTCCAAAAACTGCTCACAAGTCCCCACTAGAACCTATCCAAAAACTGCTCACAAGTCCCCACCGGAACCTGTCCAAAAACTCAGCAAGCTCACCAAGAAAAAATTTCTTAGTAGGAAATCACAAAGTGAATTGTTAGAGACCCAATGTGATTTGTCAAACTCATAGAAGCATAAAGAGAATTGTTAGAGACTCAATATGTTCTATACTCAAATCCAAATCTCAAAACTCAACTCAAATCAACTTAGCTCAATATCAATGTCAAATCTGAAAACTCAACTCAATATCTAAAATAGATAGGATAGAATGCTTTCTTTCAAGAACATGAAACCCCAACAATTGCCAACTATGCAAATAATCACATAACCATGATACTCATGTTGTTTTCACCATTAATTAGGGCTTCAAAAACAATGCTCATCAAACAAGGTTCAATCAACACCATTCAACTCAAAACACAACCTTGAAGCATTTCACAATCAACATCAGAAAAGGAAACAAGTAGAACTCCTTTTATCTCCAACATTATTTTGAACAAAAAGCATCCACCAACTCAAATCTCAATAGCACAAAACAACTTTTCAAATCATCAACAAAGAAGTAAGCCCAACACTTTAACCAAGTAAAGAATAGCTTGATTATAACCAATTTAATGAAAGCTCATGTCAATCTCAAAGCTGCCCACTTAGGGTTTCACAACTTCACACAAGAAGCAATTCTAACCTTAAAACATCATGCTTTCATTTCCATAATCAACCAAAAGCACTCTCAACATTACAAGAAATATTTATCCCTTATACACCTTATTTCTCCCTTATAGTCTTGTCAACAATAAACTTTATCTCTCATAAGAATGCAATAAGATAATGCAAACGACACTTTCAAAAAAATCTTATATCAAAATAAATCAAGCATCAAACTCCTTATAAATCCTAAGCTATTTTTCTTTCTAATAAGGTTCCTCCATCTGCAAAATATACTTGCAAAAATCAATTTTGAAAATACCTTGGCCAACACCAAAAATCACGCTATGGAGAATTGCGCACGAACTCTAACACCACCTGCTGCGTCCACCTCAACGAAGAAAAACCCTTTCGCGTTATTCGAACGTGGAACCTCCCGTTTGGGTAGCGCGCCAACAGCCTAGCCGCTATCGGTGTGCCAAAGGCGTCTAGTGAAGTTTGAATCTCACTCTGTTTCCCTTGTACCTTTTGTGCCAGGGCTAAAGTAAACAACAGACCTCCCTGTCTTCTATCGTGAATGACGACGATGAACTCTTACGACGGATACAGAAAATGAATGGTGGATACAAAAAATCACAGTGAGGAAAATGAACACCAGATCGCAAATGCACAGCGAGCAATACTTTTTTGAAATTGCGGATGGGATGAACTTTGATCTTCATCGTGGGAGTTTTATATGCATATTTCCCATAAAATCTTGACGTCGGTGAGGAGTTTAACACGTCGACGAAGGAGTTTAACATGACGACAGAGGTCTTGGCTAGCGCCCACAAACTTAGAACATAGCGCCATCAAAGTTAAGACATTTGCGCCATGGGTTAGGAGAACCCAATGCAAACAAATATTTATTTAAAAATAATTAAAAGTAACCTTAGAAAAGTTTTTTAATTATTTAAATAAATACTTCCTCCTGGACCCAAATGCATTAAACTAATGCATCCACCTGTAATATTTAAACCTGCCAACTTGGGGTTTATAAAAGACCTTTGAAACTATCATGTCGTAACCTTCATCAAAACAAGTTATTTGACATCAAATCAAATTCCTTCAAGAGCTTCTTGACATCAATGACAACTTATACACTTGAGCAAAGGCAATGTACCCAAAGTACCCAAAATTACCAACAATCTCCCCCTTTGTCATTGATGGCAAACCTTTACTGAAAACACTTCTCAAGAGCCAAAACTGAAACCAACTGTGCTAACAACTGACCAACTGTGCCCATAATTGAGAATCTTCCTTTGAAGTTTTGCTCCCCCTGACTTGAATTTCTCCTCTTCACTTTGAAGCTCTCCCCCTTACTCATATCTCTCCCCCTTTGTCATCAATGGTAAAGGGTCACCTTTGGGGCTCGGGACTAAGAATGAGCCTCTTAGCTTAGTCCCTTCCCCACATCCTGATGAGGTGATTAATTTTGGGGTGGGAGTAAAACTCCCATTAGGCACTGATCATCATCAGCATCTATAACTTCCTTTCCGGGCCTTCTCTTGAACTCTTTGTCCATATTCTTGTTCCTGTCACTATTCTTGTTCTTGTTCTCATCCTTGTTCTTGTCCATGCCTTGATCCTTGGACCTGATCATGCCACTGTTCTTGTTCTTGTATTCTAGAATTTCAGCTCTACACTGTATGATTATGTGACCTTCATTGTTGCACTTGAAACACTTGACAATGTTGTTTCTCTGAGGTAAACCTGATCTTTGAATCCACCAGTTCTGACCAAACCTGTTCTGACCAAACCTGTTCCTATTATTTGCCTTGCAATAAACTGCCTTGTTCCCAAACTGTTGACAAGAGTAGCAATACCCTTGAAAGTAACTAGCACTTCTGAAACTGTCATTTACCTCCTTCACTTGAGCCATGCAATGTGAAGCCATGTGACCAAACCTGTGACAAGCAAAACATCTGCCTTGAAACTTTCCTTTAATTGACCTCTTAGGTTCTAAAAACTTCTTCTCATTCTGAATTTTGTTTTCTATTTCTGTGCATCTATCATTCAAGGACTCATTTTCTGAAGTACTTTCCTCATAAAAAATCTCTTCCTTTTGGAGTCTCTTACTAGACTCTCCAACTTGTTCCTTGTGTGGCTTAACAAAACCAAGGCCTGTTTTATCTATTGTCTTTCTTTGACCTTTGATGAGTGACTTAACCTTTTTGGAGCTATCTTGAAACTTGTAAAGCTTATCCTTGTACTCTTTAGTTTCCTCTTTCAAAGAAGCCATTTTTTGTTCTAACTCACTATACTCAATAACCTTAGACTCTAACTCATCCTTGAGTTCTTGTGTCTTAGCTATAGAGAAGTCAAGACTTTCTATAAGATCATCTCTCTCCATACAACATTCATCTAACTTATCCTTGAGTCTAGCATTCTTCTTTCTTTCCTTTTTCAAAGCACTAAGAGCACTAATAAGTTCACCTTCAAGATCTACTTCACCTTCCTCTATGTCTTCCTCTATTTGTTTG
Organism: Wollemia nobilis; assembly: GCA_028583015.1. Classification (NCBI taxonomy): domain Eukaryota; kingdom Viridiplantae; phylum Streptophyta; class Pinopsida; order Araucariales; family Araucariaceae; genus Wollemia; species Wollemia nobilis. The sequence goes on along the minus strand of JAQPPZ010016436.1, from coordinate 10,267,226 downwards.
CTTTTTGAATCATCAAAGCCTTTTTCAAATTTCTTATGACTAGAGGTTCTACCCTTTTCAAAAACCATACATGCATCTTCCTTATAGTTTTCTGAAGCATCCTCATACATACTAGAAACCAAATCATTATTTGTGCAATCATCCTCAAGGTGACCAAAATTTCCACATCTAAGACATTTCATGATAATGAATCTATGTTTTGGTTCTTCCTCCTTTTTTGATATGAACAACATCTCATTTTCATTATCACTTGAAGAACTTTCACTATCACTACTAGAACACTTACTTGCTTTGTCTAGGTAGAAACTCTTCTTGTGCTTGTGAGAATACCTCTTTCCTTGATTGTTGTGCTCATATTTGTTTTTCTTGTGATGCTTGTGCTTTTCAGAATCCTTGCTCTTAGAATCCTGTTTATTTTCATCACTTTCATTCTTGGGAACAATACAGTCAGTAGCATAATGACCAAAATTTCCACAATTGAAACATCTTATATTTTTCATACTTTTGTGCTTTCTAGAGAACTTGCCTTTCTTGCTATAATATGCCTTTTCATCACTAGAAGACTCATCACTATCTTGAAGCTGTTTACCCTTGGATTTCTTGGTAGCCTTGAAAGCTGCCTCTTTCTTGACATCAACCTTCACTTGAGTTCTCAACTCAAATGCTACAAGTATACTATGGAGCTCATCCTTTTTCAAATTATCCAAATCTTTAGCTTCCTCAATAGTAGAAATATTTTCACTAAATCTATTAGGAAGAGATCTTAAAATCTTATCACAAACATCATTTTCAGCAAGCTCAAAACCTAAGTCTTTCATGGAGTTAACAACCTCATCCATACGAAGCATGTAGTCACTAATATTTTCATCATCATTCATCTTGAGTTGTTCAAACATACCTTTGAAGTGTCTCAAATTGGCCTTTCTGACATTTGTATCACCTGTATGAACCACCTTCAATTGTTTGCACATTTCACTAGGCTGTCTTGCAGTGAATCACTTTGGTGAGATCTGCTTTCTGTAAGCCTTTCAGGATTGCATTCATTGCTTTTGAATTGCTATGATGTAGCAGCCTTTCTTCTTTAGTATTAGGACCATATTCAAAAATAGTGTACTCATCTTCAATCACTTCTCAAACCTCATTTCCAAGTGCCATTAGATGAAACTTCATCCTTGCACTCCAAAGACCAAAATATGACCCATCAAGAATAGGTGTTGCATTGCCACTTGAATGATCCATTGTGTTCTTTACTAGCTTTTCCTTCAAGCTGTTAAACTTTTCGAAGGCACCCGCTCTGATACTAATTGAAGAACACAAGCTTATACTAAGAGGGGGGGTGAATAGTATAAGACCTCTTTTTACTTTTTCCTTTATACTTCAAAACATTAAAGCAATATACCCAAAGCAATATCAAAGCAATGCATAATATCATCCACAAAGTGACACCAATTTTAGCGTGGTTCACCCAGAATGGCTGGGCTACATCCACAAAATTTTTCTCTAAAAGTTATCTCAAAGTTCTTTGGGAATCCTTCCCAATTACAATGTTTATGAGCCTCGGCCCAAAGGAGATACCTTCCCCCAATCAAAATTTATGAGCCTCTGCTCAAAGGAGATACCTTCCCCCAATCAAAATTTATGAGCCTCTGCTCAAAGGAGACACCTTCCCCTCTGCTCTAGAAATGATCCCTCAGAAGATCAACTGCCTCTACCTCTTACCAGCACGTGGAACTCCTTTCCATCGAAGACCTCCTATCCTCAATGCTTATCCTAAGAAACCTCTGCCTTCTATGATCATGTCCACAATAGCTTAGCAACCTATACCAAACACTGTCAGTCGGTCTAGTACAAGTCTTCCTCTATCTATCAGATCTATCCAACTCTTGAACAAATCAATCCTCTACATACAAGCCTTCTCAAAGACTTGCCAAATCTATCCTCAGGTTCTTCTCATAGAACCAATGCACCTCTATCCTCAAGTTCTCTGATAGAACTATCAAACTCATCTCACAAGTCCTCTGCTAGGACCTATCCAAATATGCTCACAAGTCCCCACTAGAACCTGTCCAAAACTGCTCACAAGTCCCCATTGAAACCTGTCCAAAAACTGCTCACAAGTCCCCACTGGAACCTGTCCAAAAACTGCTCACAAGTCCCCACTGGAACCTATCCAAAACTCAGCAAGCTCACCAAGAAAAACTTTCTTAGTAGGAAATCACAAAGTGAATTGTTAGAGACCCAATGTGATTTGTCAAACTCATAGAAGCATAAAGATAATTGTTAGAGACTCAATATGTTCTATACTCAAATCCCAATATCAAAACTAACCTCAAATCAACTCAGCTCAATCTCAATCTCAAATCTGAAAACTCAAATCAAATCAGCTCAATCTCAATCTCAAATATGAAAACTCAAATCAACTTAGCTCAATCTCAATCTCAAATCTGAAAACTCAACTCAATATCTGAAATAGATAGGATAGAATGCTTTATTTCAAGAACATGAAACCCCAACAATTGCCAACTATGCAAAGAATCACATAACAATGATACTCATGTTCTTTTCACCACTAATTAGGGCTTCAACAACAATGCTCATCAAACAAGGTTCAATCAACACCATTCAACTCAAAACACAACCTTGAAGCATTTCACAATCAACATCAGAAAAGAAAACAAGTAGAACTCCTTTTCTCTCCAACATTATTTCGAACAAAAAGCATCCACCAACTCAAATCTCAATAGCACAAAACAACTTTTCAAATCATCAACAAAAAAGTAAGCCCAACACTTTAACCAAGTAAAGAATAGCTTGATTATAACCAATTTAATGAAAGCTCATGTCAATCTCAAATCTGCCCACTTAGGGTTTCACAACTTCACACAAGAAGCAATTCTAACCTTAAAACATCATGCTTTCATTTCCATAATCAACCAAAATCACTCTCAACATTACAAGAAATATTTATCCCTTATACACCTTATTTCTCCCTTATAGTCTAGTCAACAATAAACTTTATCTCTCATAAGAATGCAATAAGATAATGCAAACAACACTTTCAAAAGAATCTTATATCAAAATAAATCAAGCATAAAACTCCTTATAACTCCTAAGCTATTTTTCTTTCTAATAAAGTTCCTCCATCTACAAAATATACTAGCAAAAATCAATTTCAAAAATACCTTGGCCAACATAAAAAATCGTGCTATGGAGAATTGTGCACAAACTCTAACACCACCCGCTACGTCCACCTTAATGAAGAAAAACCCTTTTGCATTATTTGAACGTGGAACCTCCTATTCGGGTAGCGTGCCAACAGCCTTGCCGCTACCGATGTGTCAAAGGCGTCCGGTGAAGTTTGAATCTCACTCTATTTCCCTTGTACCTTCTGTGCTAGGGCTAAAGTAAACAACAGACCTCCCTGTCTTCTGCCATGAACGAAGATGAACTCTTATGGCGGATACAGAAAATGAACGACAGATACAAAAAATCACAGCGAGGAAAACGAACACCAGAACACGAATACACAGCCAACAATACTTTTTTGAAATTGTGGATGGGATGAACTTTGATCTTCATCGTGGGAGTTTTATATGCATATATCCCATAAACTCTTGATGTCGGCGAGGAGTTTAACACATCGACAGAGGATTTTAAAATGACAGCGGAGGTCTTGGCTAGCACCCACAAACTTAGAACATAGCGCCATCAAAGTTAAGGCATTTGTGCCATGGGTTAGGAGAACCCAATGCAAACAAATATTTATTTAAAAATAATTAAAAGGAACCTTAGCAAAGTTTTTTAATTATTTAAATAAATACTTCCTCCTGGACCCAAATGCATTAAACTAATGCATCCACCTGTAATATTTAAACCTGCCAACTTGGGGTTTATAAAAGACCTTTGAAACTGTCATGCCATAACCTTCATCAAAACAAGTTATTTGACATCAAATCAAATTCCTTCAAGAGCTTCTTGACATCAATGACAACTTATACACTTGAGCAAAGGCAATGTACCCAAAGTATCCAAAATTGCCAACAGAATTAGGCAAAAGAGATTCAAATTTTGAAACATCAGCTTTGGATTGAGAAGGCCAAGTTCTCAGGATTTTCCAAAGATATTTGAAAAAAATAAAGTAGTTTTTTGAAGTTCAAGAAAAATTTTCAAGTCTTCAAATTATAATTGACTACCTGAAGGATGCCAGCCAATTATTTTCTACCATTCAAAAATATTTAGATCAAACCACTAGAGAATTACAGCCTATGGTGATTTTGACAGAACAAATGTACAGGTTGGTTGGTATTAGGCTCAATGATGCTGCTAAACCAATTTCTAATAAAGAATGGAATCTAGTCGAGGCAACCTCCAAGATAGTGGTAAAAAACCACAGGGCAGTTAAGAGGGTTTGGTTGTTGTTTGATAGGATGGATAGTGGAATTAAATATTATTGAAATAAATGAGGAGATGGTTCATGTTGGTTGCAAGGGGCTTTGGAAGGAGGATCACAACTTCTTATCTATGTAGGAAATCCAACAAAGCATCAATGATGGCTTATAGGATGAGGCTGGAATTGATTCATTAGAAGAGCCACTATCCCAAGAACAAGTTGCTAAGCTAATTATGAGTTACACCTGCCTGAGAGATCTCATGGAAGATCTAGTGAATAGAGGGAATGCTGCTAATTATGAAGATATTGGAGAGCTACAATATGTTTATAAGCAACTTAAAGAGACATCAAATCCCTCTAAGCAAACCTAGAAACAAGCTCTTCAATATTTGGAATCAATGTTTCAAGTTTTTGGGGACACTTCTGGTAAAGATGATCAAGGAGTACAGACTCTTGAGAAGATGAAGAGGAAGAGGTTGTAGAAGAATAAGAGTAATATTGAGCAATTACAGGCCTAGGAGGAGCTCATTCTTGAACCATTATTTTTCTATTTGTACATATGCATAAGTTTTGTATTCCTATACATCAGTTTTGTATTTCTATTTTTACTCTGATAGTTGTCAGAAATAAGCAATAAAGGTATGAGGCCTACAACGTAGCATTTTTATGTGAAGGCATTTGTGAAAGGAAGCCTTATAAAGGAGGTGAGTTGTGTATATTTTCTGAAGGTAGTAGTAATACTGATATTATAGACATAATATCTAGTTGAAAAATGAGTTCTATGACGTTTTTGGTATAGTTTCGATATGAACCTCTACCCTCTAAGAAGAATTAAGTTTTTAGAGGGTAGGATTTGTATGGAAATCATTCCTTAAAACATATATTCAAGAATAAGTATTATTTTGACTCCTAAGACCCAATGGAGAAGACTCTAGATTTGATTGGCTTTGCAAGCAAATCCAACTAGAAGGCACCAGAATGTAGACCCAAAATGGCCACATACTTAGTAAAATTTTGTATAAATTTGACTAAGTCATGAAGCTGTCATTCCACTCCAGAATCGGGTTGATAATATGATTCCTCTCTATAGTTATTCAATTTTGAAATGTTTGAAGCAATTTTGGGTAACTGCATTCTGGGTCTAGAATGACGACAGATCTCAAATCTGCAAAAGTTCTTAAGATATGATGATGTCAACAACAAAAAAGTGCAGAATAGCCTCTTTGCGTATATATGATTCTGGAAAAGTATTTTTGTTTCCCGCTCCGGATTTGCATTATATTCAAATCCACAAAAGTCTCAAGGAAATGATGATGTCAGTGGTAGAAAAGTGTGGAATGGCAATTCAGGGAATGAACGAGTATTTTCTTTTCTAAAATGAAGATAAAGTGGAACAACTGAATAATGATGATATGGAAGATAAAAATCCCAGAGTGGATTCAAGGTTTAGATACTTTGGATCTAGATTGGAGATTCTACTACTAAGAAAGTTGATGTCACAAGTGGAATGTCATTTAGCTTGTGTCAGATCAAATCTAAACCGTGTGATGAAGAAGATCGATGGTGGAGGTTTGTCTTCTAAGTTTTGGCTATTTAAAAGAGGTTTTTGCATCAAAACTATAATAGTCAGCTGGAAGATGAAGCATCGAAGGTTTCCAAGAATATTGATGATGGAGGTTAGTCTTCTAAGTTTTGGTTGTTTAAAAGAGGTTTCTGCATCATAACTGTAATAGTCGACCAAAATATGAAGCATCAAAGGTTTCCAAGAAGATCAGAACAGAGACATTAATAGATCGATGATGGCAATCAATTCCCTAGAAGGATCAATAGAAACATATGATCTAGAATGTTCTGAACTGCAGTTCTACTAAGCGACCAGTAAGTTGTAGATACCCCGTGTTGTCATGGTAGACTCCCTTCCAATGAAATTCCTGGAGGACGAACCAATGAGCTAATGCAAACTAAAATCTGTGCTGAGCTGTTGTAACAAGTTTTTGTGTATTATTTCTTGATTATTGTAATATGAAAAACTATAAGTAGAGGTCAAACCCTCATTTTTAAGGGTCAACCCTAGTATGTTTGCCTATACCACTGTAAATATTCTTGAAGAACTGAATGAAAGGAGCAATACATTGATCCTCACCTCAATTCCGCATTCTCATGCTTGATGTTAGAGGTTCGAATTTAATTGTTGTATTTATGTGAATACTTAGATGGTTAGTTTGTGCCTCTTTTGGATTACTAGCTATTATAAGTAATTGAAATCTACTTTGAGTTTGTTCTATGTTATTAGCAAGTACATTTCTATGAAATCTGGGTTTTGGTGAATTATGTTATTTGGATTATCATTCCCTTGGTATTGAAATTGCTTGTTATAAATTTTATCTATTATGATTTAATATCTGAAATGGTTTATTTTGAGATAAAGGTTGATCTAAATGTATATCCTTAGTATGGTTTTTTGGGAGCTTTTTATGGTGATGCAATGTTGTTAACCTATCCATCCATTGTTATCTACATCTCTCTAACCCTAACCTTTTCTTACCCTAAACTCCAAACCCTAAATGAGCATAATTGTGTCAACAACCTGTTAATTTGACAAGGAACCAACCTAGTCTGGAGGTTGGATCAGAAACCTTTGTTTTGGTCCATCCAATGTTGAGTGCTGAGCTGCAACTATCAGGTTCAAGCCTAAATAGAAAATAGGAATATAGAAAGTCGTAGTATCGAGTGAAAACTTGGTGCAATTTAGTGCTCAACAAGAACTTTGCTTGCAAAGTGGTAGAAATAAAATAGCCTTATATTGAAGCCAATACTTTCTAAAGGATAGAAGGAAACTAGAAGGCACACTAGGGGAGGAAGAAGAGACCATACAAGAAGAAATGGAAATACTAACGGGTATAAAATGAAGGAGAATAATAGGTGGGATAACATTGAGGTGAATGCATGATTGTAAAAAGATGTAAAGGATAGGGACAAAACATGTTTTGAAAATTACATGAAATGATGGTGAGGGGTGACAAAGGCATTGATAAACTAAGGTTATTTTCAAGTATTTTATAGGTGATCATGAGGAAGCAACACTATAGTGCTGGAGATAGAGAAAAAAGAAAACAAAATATAAGAATCAAGGATGTCCAAATTATGGATTATCCCAACAAAAATGTACTTCCATGAGTATAATCTACAATCACTCTAAGAAATTTCAAGAACAAATAGATTGCCAATGATTATTAATCCAACCATTCATAAGCCATCATCTATTTGTATTGTGTTTCCTTTGTATCCTAGTGCACACAAGAAGAAACATTTTTAACTGCTCATATCTTGCTCTAAAAATACTATTTGTAGCTTCAGATCCATCTTCATGACCTAAATTATATTTTTTTATGATTATATACTCTTCCTTATATAAGGTTAAGTCAGGTGAGGCCATTTCATCAGTTGATGCTGGTGAAATTATTCTTCTTTGATTCAAAAAATCTTCGGTATTCTTTGGGCTATATATTCATATGTTAGCTAAATTTTATATCGTGCTACTTTGCATTCTACTAGAATTAGATTGCATACTAGATGAAATTTTATCTTCCTTACATGGGTCTTGTCAATCTGGATGATGTTGTAGACACTAAAATCTAGTTAATCTAATTAGATGACCAAGACAAGATCCAATTGACACCATATGGCCCCCTTGGACAACCCTCAGAGGTTTTATAGTGGTCCTAACCACTCTTGGAAGGCTCTATCCCACTTTTGGAAGCTTTTGAGCCATATAGGCATGACCTTCCTACCATGGTATGACCACAGTTTATGGTCATCCCACCCCAGTACAGTGGCAACCTAGTCATCCTAGGTTGGGACGAACACAAGGTTTGACTCCCAAAAATTCAAATTTGGACAAATTGTGCCTAGAAATTGCCATTTGCCCTACCTATTCAACCATGAAAGTCAAAGGATGCACCATATTTATGCATGTAAAAGGCCAAATAGGGAGATTATATTCCCCCTCCAATGCATGCCACCCTATTGGCCAAATGGTGCCTCTTGCCCTACATGCCCTCACATGCCTTCTTCCCCAAAGTATTACGTTCACTATAAAGTGGATATATTTTCCACACAATATATATAGAGGATTTTTGAGACATAGCAACATAGTACTGCCAAGATTTCTCCTCACCCTTTTGTGCCCTTTTCCCTCAGAATATCTACCTAGTGAAGGAGGTTTTGTGAGTGATCTAGAAGGCACATTTTTTTTACAAAACCAAACAATATGAGTGATTTTTACCACTAAATTTTAATGACAACACTACTTAGGAGTTCCCTAACAAATTAACCAAGGAATTGGTGATAAAATAAGTGCAAAAATAGTGGTCGTCCCACCCCAAGACAGTCCCTAGTTTGTGATAGTCCCAACCATCCAACCCCAATATGGTTGCTTATATATGTATTATTTTTTTATTTTTATTTTTTTATTTATATTATAGATTATAATATTATTCTACTATCTAAATTTCATGCATTTTGGAGCTATATTGATTGAGATATCACATTTTTAGTGTTTTGTAGGGTCTTATGTTGGTCTACAAAGGTCATTTGGAGAATCACCTAAAAATATTGTTGATTTTGAAAATATGACCACATGGATTGTTTTAAAATATCTGTTTATGTATTTTGTCCAAGTTTCATATGTTTTGGATATGTTTAGGGGCAAAAATTGCTTGCTATGGGTTTTGTAGGCTTCGAAAGTCTACTACGATTATAACATGTCATCGGATGCAATTTTGGTTCTTTTTCAGTGATATCATCACAAAACCATATATTTTACATCCCTATTCAATTTTAAGTCATTTGGAGTTTATTTGGTATAATATCCATGCATATTCTCATTACTAGTCTTTTAGTTCCTGTGGGGATTGCATGTTTTTCATCACACACACTTGCTATTTGAAATTTTTGATTTCCTTGTGTGCAGGTGGAGGTTTCTACAAAACATTAGAATTGAGCATAAGACCTCAAGATCAAAGATACAAGAAGTTAAAGAATTAGCCCACCCACCTCGATTGTGGATACGAGGAAAGACACTAGAAGTGCATCGAGTTACTTGAAGGATTTGATCCTTGGGCACCCAAAATTTGTAACAATTGTATCATATTTGAGCCCTCAAGGGTAATTATATGTAACCTTGGATTTTATCCACCAAATTAATAAGAAATAAACTTGCTTTACTTCATTTCTTGTTATTTGGTATTTCTTCCATTTTTACTTGCATGCTTCCGATTTGATGCTCATGAGACATAGGAGATAGATGCATATTGTTCCTATTCATTAGGTGCACCATTTTTCACCTACTTCAGATGTCATATTAGATATTTACACATATCTCTTGTTATTCTGGAAACAACCTATATTTATCCATTGGGATACAAAGTTGAGAAATTAATGATGGGAAAAAATGGGGAGGAGATAAGAAACACACTTTATGATAAAAGAAAAAAAAAACAAATACAAGAAGGTGTTGTGAATTACGTTTTGATGGTTACAGTAGATAATACATATGGTCCACCAAATTTCCTCTCATTCATCTTAAGTATATGTACATGGTGTTATAAGGCATACACTCTCACATGAGCTCACCCTACTTATCCTTAATGACTGTAGTTAGCCATTTTATTTACTTATCAACTATGTACAAAAAAATATGTCATGTCTGCCCATGCTTGGTTTTAGAGATTCCGTGAACTTATCCTCTAAATCTGCAATGTTTGGACTAGATATTACCAAACTTAGGCTTTTCTTTAAATTCAATTTTTGATATCTGATAACTATTTTACAATTCATTTTGAATACATTCTATATATCTTCCTTCCTAAACATCCTGAGTTCTGGTTTGATCATAAATTTATATCATATGGGTCATCAAAAAGAACTCTCCAACCAAGCATCATAGTTTAAAATCTTTTGCAAATGTTCACTCCTCCATGAATGCTCTTGTTATAATGCTTCAATGCTAACTTCTGGTTTCACTAATTCTTCTTGATGACCTAAATAGGAACACAAAAATCAAGATTTTCTATCTTCCTATAAGGAGAAAAAATCACTGCAGGTATCTTCTGTAACTTGTGATTTGAACATTTTTGATAGTACTCTAACTGATCTTCTTGTGGAAAAATATTCTTCTCTACCACTGTACCACAATCAACTTCATTTAGCAAACTTATTTGGTAATATTTGTATATTTCAATAAAGAAAGGATGGAGTCCTTGGCTACGCATATTAACTATATCTTTTACTCCAAGGATTTTTATCTGATTCAACCCTTGACAAAAATAAATTAAAGACTGCTTGAGGAGACATTAAACCAAGCATATACAAAATAATGGAGGGATATAAATGACCATTATGTCTTGTATGACAACTACATCACGGTGTACACCTAACACCATCAAAAAATGCTTTAAAATTGCTACCTCTTTTATAGTCCTCCCTTTGAACTAAAACCATTTTGGTTCAATGTCATTCATAGTCAATCCCAAACTCTTATAGTCTCAAGTGGAAATACTAAAATTTTGGCTCTTAGATTGATTACACAATTGTATAATATGTATTTTTCTAAAAAGAGTGGTAAATAAAATGGGTTAAAATGGTCATTTTGAAAGCTTAAATATCTACCCCATAAGGGGGGCGAAGGTCCAAGGTTCAAATCTCGGGTCTTGCTGGATTGAACGCTTGTCCCTTTCTTGGTGCTTTCAGCGACGTAAAATGTTTAAAATGATTATGGCATGGTGGTTATAGGGGTGGACTGCACGAAGATCTGTGTGGTGGCTTTTGGGGCGGACAACCTGCCCGGATTCATGGCGGCTACCGATTCCACCATGTAAATTCAAAAAAAAAAAATCTTAAATATCTACCTCTTGAAGTCACCTTATCATTTTTTTATTAATTCTTCCAAAGAGAGATCAACTAAATTAACTTATGGAGGTACTAGCAAGTCTTCCCTTAGATCTTACTCCTACAAAATAGAATTTTTGAATAAGATTTTGAATTGCACTATCTTTTCCTTCCTTTCCTCTAGAGTCATAGTTGGGAAATATAGGTTTCTATAAGCTTCCATCCTCTCTTGATCCAAGGAATTTACTATTAGGACTTGCTATTGAATATCTATTTGTTCTTATTTATCCCATTTTTAGATTTGTAGGGCTAGAGAGTGATCACCATCATTGCTAACCTGATGGTTTGTTGTTGTGTTGAAGGCTATCACATCATCTAATATTCCTTGGCATGAATTTTTTATCTGGATATAACTATGAGATAATACTGGGGGCATGACAAGCCTACCTTCAACCTCCTTTTCACTATCTTCTACTTTCTACTTTGGTTCAAAACTATCCTTTATGAGTTGTGACCCATAAATTTGATGGAATTATTGCCACTAGAGCTTAACATTGTTGGATTTCATCCCTTTAGCCTATGAGAAAAGTGGTATTTCTCCCTTTATATTTTTCTTGATATTCTTCACCACCATTATAAAATTTTTCTCTCTTTGAAACTAATTATATTGATAATTGGGAATAACATCATTCCTGGTTTTTTGTAGTGGCTATGAATTCACTTCCCTTAGGGATTTATAGTGGGGTGGGATGGGAGGAGTATCAAAAGAAGGATTAATTTATCTAGGAGGGAGTTTACTTGCTATGATCAACATATTCTCAGCTCAAATGGCTTCTTGGAAAATATGAGGGAAATTTTTTTCTTTAGATTGTTGAATAAGGATAGTTAAATTAGAATGAAATGCATGGATGTAATAGAGATATGCTTGTGTATGGGAGGGTTGGTATTCTTGGGAAATTATCCTTCAAATTATTTTGAACCAGACATTAAAATCAGAAAGGATTTCATGAGCAAACCTCTTTATGAAAGAAAATTGAGTAAGTAGGAAGAAAGGATCCCCAAGATCATCAAATTCATCAATGAGAGCTCCAACTAAGCCTGCCCAAGTACAAATACTTTTGTCTTCTAAATACTTGTACCATAACAACACTTTTATTTTAAAGGATAGAACAAGCAATCTAACCATGAAATATTAAAATATGATGTTGTAAATAGAAGACAAGGAAGCTATATCCTAGAAATGTTCAACTACAGTTTCTTTATTCCCTTCATAACTAGGTAGATATCTCAGGGTAATCTTAGGTATCTCATGAAAAATTAGAATATTAAGAGGATTGGTATCATACCATGGGGGAAATATTGGTGAGCCATTAGGCCTGACCTATATGATTATCGAATATCATATGATATATGGGGACCTTAGATTGTATAGCTTGAAGCAAAACAATATATACAATACTGGATTTTGTAAACGTAGTTGCCAAAAAAACATGTAAGCCATAAACTAGCCCAAAACTATTGTGGCAAGGAGTTGGTTGGACAAAAAATAGGGCTTCTAGGCTTTATCACATACAAAGTTGCTAAGTGAACTTATAATATCTACTTAATGATATCAAGGCAATTCACTACACCTTGGTTCCTCCAAGAATCAAAATGATCAAAATGTATAGCGGGAATATGAAGATCTTGTGAATGGTCCCATAGGGCGTGCTAGAAACTATTGTGGCTTATATTGACATCAAGGTAAAATTAAACTGTGACTATCATAAAAAATATTTTGAAAGGTGAAAACCCGCTAATCATAGCCCAAACCACACATTGGATGGGTCAAAATGCTTTAATCCAACCTCCAGAGTAGGTTGGTATTCCTTGTCAACTTACTAAATGTTGACTCAATTAAGCTCAATTGAGAGTATAGAGAATAGGGATAGAAATAAAAGGGTTAAGAAAGAAATGAATCAATGGTGGAAAAATAAATCTAACAATATAGGTATCTATAGAGAACCCCTAACAACTTAACTTTCGAAATGATACTTAGATATAACAACATTCATGACTTAGCCATATTCAACATTAAGACAATTGCATACTTCAAAAATTATTCCAAACATCTAGAGTATTAACAATCCAAATTAGAAGAATTATATTAACACTCTAACTAACAAAAAAAGAATTATTTCCAAGCATACATTCAGATATGAATCATTTCAATTTTCTCTAAGTTAGCAATCCAAATTAGCATAATAAACTAACCATAGTAGCAGTAGCATAAATGACTTTAGGTTTGTAATAAAAATATAAGGAGATGCAAGTCTGAGGTAAACATTCCAAGTAATACTATTTTTCATTAATTTATAGGAATATACAATAGTAGAACAAGAAAACACTTTAGAGCTAACCCTTTGAAATGACGGTTTTTCTTGTATTTATATATTTACAATCTTTACATTTTGAGCATTATAGGGCATTTTTAGAGTTTCTTAATTTTCTTGCAACTTTCTTATTAATAGTGACATCCAACTATGTTTTCTTGAAAAAATAGTAGTAAATTTAGAACTGACTCAATATTTGCCATCCCTTGTTCTTACAACATCTCCACGATCACAGATATACAACTGAGTTAGTTGGGCAATGAGTTCTAGAATATTTTGGACTACAATTTTTTATATTCATGATGATTTCACTTCCATGGAATTTGATTCAATCCCCTTTGCTCACTTTGTCATACAACCACACAAGAATTGCATTTGGAATTTGATATTTAGAGCAAGATTGACATTTGTCAATAAGTTAGAGATGAATGGTTATGATCTACTAATGCATGGCTTAGCTCATGGCCTACAACTCGACATTTATATTTCTAGAAGTTGTGCTCAATTTTTACTTTTAGTAGCTTTTTATAAATTTGGGCATAAGGAGAAAATCATAGTTTTTAAGCCTTGCTTTCTTTTGGATTTCCTAACTCGTTTTCATGGAAAAATTTATTCACTTCTTCACCTTTCCTTGAGGTTGTGTGCGATTTTGAGATCTGGAACCTTTTTTGTGACTTGACTATGATGATGAGGAAATCTACAAATTTATGCCCTCACTCCACTTTTTTCTTGTGGCCATGCTACTAACAAAAGAATTATATCTATTGTAGATCAATTTATAATTTTACTTTTTTTGATAAATTCTTTCGTGGATTCATGCAAATAAACAACTTCGAAGCACTTCAACCATCACATTTATGCTTCTAAAGCCTTTTCTCATCAACAGAACAAACGAAAGTTGGTAGCTGCACTCCAAAGTGAACCTTGGCCTACTTTTACCATTGTTACCATGGATTTATGCTATTTCGTGGATTCTAGCCTCTTCTTTCATATTTATCCAAGCCACATTGCTTACAAAGGAAATATTGTAGCCACACAATAAAATAAACTTTGTATCAACTTATCCCAATTCATCACATATTTGGAAAATCATGGCTTTGAGTTAAATTACTCACAACCATGAACCTTTTACTTTTAAACTCAACTTTGGCCAACTCTTCGACAACTTGAATGAAAAGCATGATATTTTGTTTTACAACCTGTGACCACAAGCTCTCGATCTCTCGAAGAATTCATCCCATTTTTTTGCATGAATGAGCATGATTTTAGAATAACTAGCGATTTTGGACCACCAACTGAACACTTCATAATTTTTCAAAAAATTTGATAATCTAATCTTGCAATATAGCCCTTTCTTCCCACACTTTCTCTCATCTCTACAATGTGGTCAAAAATTGACCTACAAGAATATAATTTGAAGATAGATCAATATTCTCTGTTGTAGCCTGTCCTTACCCCGATTTTTTCTTCTCTTCACCTCCCTTCCATTCACCTGGTCCTCATTTGCCTCCACCATGTTGAGTGACTACCTTGAGCCCAACACCTTTGCTTGCGACCCTATGGCTGCTGATATCCTTCAGGGCATGTGCTACATTACTTTCATTCGCATATGTTTTGGATATGAGCTCAAAATTACCATGGACTTCCTTGAAACCTGGGACAATGGGGCTATTACTATCTATGGAAGAAGTTTTACTGTCGATGTCCATTTCCTTGCCTCCATAACGAGCCAAAACCCTGAGGGCAGATCCATCTATCACTATAAACATAATTGCGAGGTCAAACTGGAGTACTTCAAAAACAACGAGAAAATCTTGAAAAAGATGAAAATCCCTGGTATTTTTAGAATTGATCTCCCTCTCCCCTAAAATTCTGTGATGAAGCCTATTCTAGAATTTATTTATGTTGATGACCTTGAGAAAATCCTGAAGACCTATCACCTTACCTTTGTCAACCATTTCAAAGACATAAATCCCCTCAGCATTCCTCTATTTTTCCTCAACTCCATGAACCATTCCATTTCTTCTTGCAGAGATAAGAAAAACCATGATCTCCCTCACCACCAAGGTATGTTTAAGGTCATTTATTCTTACATTGCAGCCAATAGTCCTAAACATAATCCTGTCACTACCAGCCCTGCTAAAACTAAAACTTCCTCAAAAAATCTGTCCCTTGCTGAAAATAAGAAAAATGCCATTGAAGAAGTTTCTAAATTAAGAGCAAGAAAAAGTATAAGTTTTGATAGCTCTGACGAACCAGTGAGGAAGTCAGCAAGGATCCAAAACATGGCCACCAAGAACAATGTGATTGAAATCAAAGATGATAATGAGGAGAACAAAAAACTCAAGGAATTCATCATTGCTTCCACCATGACAATGATGAATGTGATGGTTAACTGCACCATGGACATCAAGGAAGGTCTTCAAAATATTTTCTATGGCCAAGATATTCAAGAGGGTGATGGAGCTACTAAAGTGACTAAGGATGCTATGAAGACTGAACCTAAGGAAGATGAACCTCGTAGACACCAAATTACAGCCACTAATCCTCCATCCTAACCATTCCACCACCCACTTGTCCACCATACACCTTTCTCGCCAATTATTTGGCCCAATTCCACCTTTCTCGCCATCCATTTCACCACTTTAACCCTTTCCCGTCATTTCCTAACCCAATTGAGGTTATTTTAATATTATTTTATATTATTTTGTATTTAATATAATATTTTATATTATATTATAATATATTTATTATAAAATATATATTTATAAACTCAATTAACCACAACTGCTCGATCCAATCTAATCCCCACCGTCCATCTTCATTAATCCATGCCACATCTAAAAAGTAATCTCAACCTTAGGATCTAATTTAATCTTAGCCACATGATCAAAAGTGTAAGGCTAAAACCCTAAGAAAACCCTAGGTTGGATTATAAATAAGGGCATTTGCAAATGCTCAAACCTTGGAACCTTGAGATTAGAAATTGTACCCTGGAGGAGTCATTGTTGAAACCCTAGCAAAGTAGAGAGAGATAGAGTTTGAAGATCTAAAGCCCTAGCTAGTCAATAAGACTTCTATTGTTCCAGTCATCCCCTATTCATCCTCCATTACCGTCACAACCCCCATCCATCCACTGCATTCATCTCCACCCCCTCGATCTGCTTCTATAGATTTACCCTTACCCATAGGCGCCCTCTCGAGCTTTCCAAGCTCACTGTAGAGCCTGTGAAGCTCGTTGTAGAGCTTGCCAAGCGCTCACTAGAGCCTATTGTATCACAAGCTCACTCTAGAGCCTATGAAGCTCATGCCAAAGCCTACCAAGTGCACGATCGAGCCTACTACAACCACAAAAACATGAATCCAAGCCTACTAGCATCATGCCATATGCTATCAAGACTGCAACAACAAAATGAGGCATCATCACAAGCAAGGTATATCTTTATTGGTTTTATTTTGTTACATGATTTGTAGATTTCGCATGCCATTTGATCCATTTTTAGTTAGGATTTACTGATGTCTGAGGGTCTCACACTGTGGAGCCCTCACAGGTGTTATTAATCCCTTTCTTTATTTTTGTGCATGTAGATCCACAGATTCGACATATTGTTGAACTATTGTTGAAGCTGGAGTGGTCCGACATCGGATACCTGAAGCCCACTCATTTCGTTGGAAGCGAGGACACACTATCTGAAGACACTTCATTGTTGTAGCTAGGGTTTTAGAGAACCCTAGCATTTTTGTAAATCATTGTATCAAATACTCTCATTGAGGACATATTGTATCAAAAGGAGTTTATTGGCTCCCCCCCATTTTATTGAATATATCCATTTGTGCAATCTTGTGTTTCATTGTGTTATTTGATTTCCTTATTTTATTTAAGTGTCGTGTTCTTGTCTTCACAAATGGCGATCACGGTGGGACCCCATAAGGGTTTCATTATTTAATAGATCTACCTTGCTAACTTAATTTTATTTCTGTCTATTAATAGGAATTTTCAGAAGCGTAGAGGTCACCGATTTCATCGTTAGGGATTCTGAAGTAGTCTACAACATTTTTAGGGATTACATAGGTGTTCGAGAGCATCCGTAGAGCATTCAAAAGCATCTGTAGACAACCACAGGTGCTCTACTATGCCTGCATAGGTGCTCTGTTGTGCCTACACAGGTGCCCAACCATGCTTGGCATTAATTTGGAGCAGAGCTAAGGCTTCCAAGTAGGTCCCATAACCCTGGTTTACCATTCAATGATTTATGTATTCTATATTCTACTGCTATTTTTCACTATTTCTGGGTTATAAAAAGAACTTAACACTAAGTAATCTGGGAAAGAATCCTTAGAAAATTACATTTAGGGTTTGTGTGTGTTTAATTACACAAAATTCATTTCTTGTTCTAAAGTTGTAGATCTAGGTGATTGTTTGCATTTTGAGTGCATATGAAACAGAAAAGCATCCTAGATTTCACATTTTAGGGTTAAATATCACTTCAATTTTGCATATCTAAATAGGAACAACATCTTGACGCATAAAGTAATCCTGCCCTAGGCTGGCCCCTTTGGCAGAGAGGTGGAAGAACCCTCCGGTTGCTCTTGTGATTTTAATCACTTGTAGGTAGGGGATTTTAAGGGTGTACTCTACACTCTTTAGGTGAAATTTGCGTCTTTGTGTTGGCTTCTGATTTAGATTAGTGAAGTTAGTAATCTTTAATATTGTTTGCACACCATAGAGAATGAGAAATCTAATAAAATAAATCACACACACTTGCACGATTCACATTTTTAATAGTAGTGGTTGGATTTCATCACCAACCATTGCTTGAGATTTGGTGACGGTGGCAGTGATTTCCATCCACCAATATCTGCCCTAGAAACCATAGGACTACCCCTGAGAAAACTTGTTGGAGGTCATTACCAACAAGAATCTCGTTGCCCTGGCCAGCCTTAGTTTTTACCTTTGTTTTTCATTAAACAAGATTAAGTTACATCAAAACACACAAGCCAACAATTCTAAAAGGAACTTCACATTAATGAAAGAAAATAATTAATGAACAAGGTAAGCCACACAAGGTAAAACCTAGGATTGGTTGTTTTATTTGCTTTAAATTTTGGAAAAGTTGTTAATTTGTGTGATTTAGATAAGCTTTGAATCTTTGGTTTAACTACTTTATGGTGCTAACATGACAACAAAAGAAAATAATAAACCAAAGTAGTTTAATGGAAAATAGTTCCCATGAGCCTACTACTTCGGTAGCCCCATCCAATATGGTTCAGACTACTTTGTCTGGATCATCCCATCCACCCCACTCTTAAGTAGAGACACATTCACACAATGTGGAGACAACCACCACCTACATAGACATGGATAGAGTGTAGGCCATTTACAAGGCTTCTAACTATGTCTTAGAGCCCCTTAGCCAAGAAGGTTTTGAAGAATTTGAATTGGCTACCACCTACCTTGCCCAAGGATATCCTAATTCAAGTTATGAATATGGTATGCCTTCCTCCACAAGCCAACCACCACAAAGCCCAAGTGTTCCAAAAACTTATCTCACATCCACCTATACCAACCCCTTGTATGAGGAGTATGTCAATGCTACCTCACAAGTCCCTAGCCTCCAAGTTGTAACATCAAATACAACTTGCACCATACCCATGTCCTCTCATCCATCATCATCCACACCTCCATCATCTCACTTAGCCAACATGACCATGTCATCCACATCTCCATCATCACACCTAATCAACATGACCATGTCTAATCATCCATCATCATCAACCCACCCATCATCTCACCCAACCACAACCCCATCATTCGACACATGGTCAAATTAGGAACTTACGGATACATTAGGGCTAATAAAAAGATTGCTTTCACAATGAACAAAAGGAAAACAATCAGCTTACATAGACCCTATGACCCAAGGAGTTCCAAATCAACCTCCGCTCACCAATCAAAATTCAGCATGGGTCCCTCAATCTTCCATAGTGTCCATCCCCAATCCACCACCACTCCACACATCCACCATACCAATCAACATTACCACTAACAAACAACACAATCCATTTCTCCATCATCATCCTCATCAATCATCCCCATATTTCAACCATCAATATTCTCCACATACCCAACCCAATTCATTCCACAACACCATGTTGGTCACACCCCAACATCTACCATCCAGCCCATCAACCAACCATCACATAATCCAAGGTCCTCATATTCCAGTAGAAGATCTTAGATTCTAGGCAATGCAAAAGCAAATCGATCAGTTGATGCAAAACTCACTAGGGATAACGAGCCAAAAGCTCACATTAAGCCAACTGATCCATCAACCAATCCACCCTTCGGTACCATCACCACCATATCCAACAGATTTTATGGTACCAAAATTTGACAAGTTTAGGGGAACCGAGGATCCTAAGGAGCATGTGAGTTCATTTGTCCATGTATGTTTTTGGATTAGTGATGATAATGCTCTTATGCTCTGAATATTTCCTCAAACATTAGGGGGAGATGCCATTGAATGGTACAATCAATTGCCCACATATAGTATTTATACTTTTGATCAATTGATAGATCTATTATTGGAACGCTTCACCCTCAATATTAAAAAGCAAGGTGTCCTTATCGGATATATATTACTTGAAACAATGGGATGAGGAACCTATCTATGATTTTGGAAACCGTTGGAGGGCAGTCATAACAAAGTTGCCATTCTCCCTCCCAATGGAAGAAATTATCAAAAATTTTACCAAGAGTTGCTTAAAACCCATCTCTTGGATGCTACAACTCAATACTTATAGAATATTTGAGGAGGCTTTAGCACAGGCTAGTGTCATTGAGGAGATAAAAATCCAAGAGGGTGTCATTAAGCCTAAGAAGAAAGAATGGCAAAATAGGGGCCAATATCAAAATAATCAAACTGGCCAAACCAAATCAACACAAGCCTCAATGGCTAACACAGCTAATCAAGTCAATCAAGTGGTCATGAGCCAGCTCGTAATGGCTCAAAAACCAGTGCAACAACAAATTACCTATCATGCGGTCCCATCAGTAACCCAAGAACCAATGGTACAAAACACAGTGCCAACTATGGAACAACCTACCCGTCACCAATTCAATCGACCCCAACGTCAATACACTCCCTTAGTGGAGTCGTATTCATCCATATTTTGAAGGTTGTATGAGATCAATAAATTAGCCTTGCTAGACATTAGGCCCGATGATCCCACCAAAAGGCCTAAAAATTATAGAGAGCACTTGTTTTGCCCATACCATCGACAAAATGGGCATGATATCAATTCCTGCCATATGTTCAAAAACATAGTGCAAGACCTCATAGACCTAGGGGTCATTAACGTGGATAACACCTTAGCTCCACAAAATTAAAATTTGGGCATATATCAGACACCTCTACCTAACCATGGGGAGGTCCAACATAATGTAGGAGGTAACAATCAACAACCACCTCCTAATAAAGTAAATCATGTCCAACAATACCAAAACTTTGTAGGAGCAGTCCATGTGGTCACTAGAGGACAAAGGAAAAATCAACAAAATGCTCAACAACCTTCAAACCCACCACCCATCCAAACATCACCAAATCCATATCTACCAATCAATCTATCCAATCCATCCAATCAGCCCATCCTTCGTCCAATAAGGCCAGTGGTAACCTTAACCAACCGGTTAACCACTAGTTTGAAAATGGCATCAGCCAAAATTTTTGTGTATGAGCTTATCCAACAATCCCCTAGGCATAGAGAATATTTAATGGAAATACTCAAGTCAATTGAGTTAGAATCCCAAGACTCTAATGCCTTCAACAACTTTTTAGGGAGTGTTAGAACGTGCATGGAGCCATCAATTACCTTCTATGACTTTGAGGTAAAATCAATGAGTTCAGAATCAGTAGACCCTCCATTGCACATAATGGCCCTAATAGACATAAAGCCATTCAAAAGAGTCCTTATTGATACCGGCTCATCAATCAATATCATTACTACCACTGCCCTTATCCACCTCAAGTTACCTCCATCCCACATTTCCAAATCATCATTCACCCTCAAAGCATTTAACGATGCTTTGTGTACCATAGTTGGCATTGTTGTTTTACCTATAGAAGTAGGGGCTAGAATATTGCACACAATGTTTCATATCTTAGAAGGAGCCATGGCGTATAATATACTCCTTGGTAGACCTTGGATGAGGGAAATGAAATGTGTTCCTTCAATTCTCCACCAATTCTTGAAATACGTTCATGATGGACAAGTCCATTGCATCCCCATGGATGTCGAACCTTTTAAGTATTGTAATTTCATTTCAAATCCCTATGAATCCATGTTACCTTCCACCCATCTATTCTTGGTTCCATCATCAAATCCATCCACATCATCTCTTAATCCGCTTTCTTCTAATCCATCTACATCTTCTTCTAAAGCTCCCATCCTAGAGGAGTTACCCATCACATCACCTCCTCAAGCATCCATTTCTTCTTGTACATGTGGTTACAGTAAATCTACTATTAGCACATCGTACATCACAACTACCCCTTCTTCTACAACCATTTCTTCTACTTCATCATCACTCCACCCACCATCCTCTAATTCCACACCACCATCTAATCCCACTCCATCAGCTAATGTTTCACAAGTCAAACTCTCGGATTGTGAAATATTTAATTCACCACCATCCACATCCAATCCAGATCCATCTAAATCCCCACCATCAACCATGCTAGCCCAAGTCAAAGTCCACATCACCAATCCTGGTATAGGTGAATATGTGGTCCAAGACGTCACCATCACACCCCTAGCCATTCCAACAGCCAAAGATTTTGGACGTCCCCGAGACCGTTCTTTATCCATAGGCATTGTTTATGACATGAGTGCAGCTCCAAACAACATTAACATTGTTTATGGAGGGTTGGATTGCTCAACAGGGCAAACCCACCTGAAGAACCACAAGAGCCTAGGCGTGCCAATATACCTAACATAGAGGATTTTCCCGCTCGCTACTTTAACATGTTCAATTGGCAAGGTCAAGGTCTAGGTTCCCATGAGCAAGGGATGCATGATATATTAGAGGTCCCATATAGAGGTGCCCATGATCATTTCTAGTTTAGGCTATACCCCATTGTATTCCACCACTTCTCTTGAGCAAGCCTTTAAAAAGCTTAGCCTCAATGATGAAGATCACCCCATCCACCCATTACCCTCAACATCTTCTCTTGAACAAGCCCTTCAAGAACTTCGCATGGATGAAGTAGATGAAGATGATCCCATCAACTTCACCTATCCTGTCTTTGATTTCGATGATGAAAGTTATGAAGAATTTGAAGTCATGTCAAATGCTTCTGACGATTCTGAAGAGGAGTCACATCCCATTGTCCCCATAACCCAATAGGAAGAGTTTTACCTTCAAATTTTCCCCATCCATCATCCCATATTCCACTTACTTCTTCCACAAGAACACGTGGACCCACCTGGTAATCCACTTTGAGCCCCACATAAGCCAAGAAATGTAACATATGTACATACCTCAAAAAAAAAACAACAAAAAATAGAAAAATTGTGTGTTGCTCATGTTAATGTCATGTTTATTACAGGGATAACACAACTCAACATCGGTTCAGCTCCAATCATTCCATCCATGCATCCTTCCAAGCCATATTTCCTTCCACTAAGTCAATATGAACCCTATTGACTTATTCACACCGCTCCGCAACCCATACGATTTGGCTAAGCCAATTCCAATTGACATTAGCCTTATTGACTTGGACCAGATTTCCTCCTCACCCTCCTTTTTGGAGTTCATCCCATCCGAGGAATTGCTAAGGGCTTCGACCTGCTACATTCCTCCTTCATCACCACTTTCACCCTCATCACCTTCCGCTTGCGGTCCCGAGGTCTTTCAGGTAGAGTTAGGCAACGATAAATAGGAAAAGTTGGATGACATCTTAGATGACATAAATCTGATCCCAACACCACATCAGCTTGAGGAGGGTTCACACATGTCCATTGAAGATACCATCGATGTGAACCTTAGTTCAGATCCTGACAACCCACAAATTGTCAAGCTTGGCAAAAGTTTAACACCCGATGAACAAGAGCAATTCATTGCTCTCCTCAAGAAAAATAAAGAGGTGTTTGCATGGTCCTACAAGGATATGCCTAGCCTTGATCCTGACCTTGTTGTCCATAATCTCACCTTGCATCCTGATGCCAAGCTAGTCAAACAAAAGCTTAGGAGAATGCATCCTACCATGGCCCTCATAGTCAAGGAGGAAATACAAAAACTATTAGACGTACATTTTATCGTTCCTATTGACTATCCTGAGTGGTTGTCAAACATGGTACCCATTCACAAGCCCAACGGGGTGATACACATGTGTAATGACTTTCGAGATCTAAATAAAGCGTGTCCTAAGGATGACTTTCCTCTTCCAAACATTGATACTCTTGTCGACACCTGCATAGGCCACGAAATGCTTTCCCTCATGGATGGTTTTTCAGGATACAATCAAATTCAAATAAATCTTGATGACCAACACAAAATAACATTCACAACACCTTGGGGAACATTTTGTTTTAGGGTTATACCCTTTGGTCTCAAAAATGTAGGAGCTACTTACCAACGAGCCATGACTTATATTTTTCATGATTACATGCATAAAATCATCGAAGATTATGTCGATGACCTCTTGGCTAAATCTAAAACTCGACAAGAACATATTGATGTCTTGGAAAATATTTTTGATCGACTTCTAGAGTACAAGGTGAGGTTAAATCCCAAAAAGTGTGTCTTTGGTGTTACCTCTGGTAAAATTTTAGGATTTATTGTCTCCAAAAGAGGCATTGAAGTGGACCCAAACAAGGTCAAGGCCATCATGGAAATGCCACCCCCAACTAACATTAAGGAATTGCATAGCTTGCAAGGTAAAATTCAATCGATCAAATGCTTCATTGCACAACTTTTCGATAAATGCAGGCCATTTAATCACTTGCTACAAAAGGGGGTAGCATTCGTATGGATAGATGAATGTCAAAAAGCATTTGATGATGTCAAGCGCTATCTAACTTCACCACCAGTCTTAACTCCTCCTAGGTCGGGGGTCCCTTTTCATCTATATGTCTCAGCCATAGAAGCTGCTTTAGGGATGATGCTTGCACAAAAAAATGAACAAAATCGAGAGCAAGCAATCTATTACATTAGTCAAACATTGGTAAGTTATGAAACAAGATACACTTATGTAGAAAAACTATGCCTAGCAGTGGTCTTAGCCACTAAAAAGCTATGCCATTATATGCTAAGTCAAACAACCTATGTCATAGCTAGAGAAAATCCTCTGCATTATATGATGTCTCGCACTTATAACAACACCCGTACTGCTAAATGGATAATGCTACTCACAGAATTTGATCTCGAATTTATTAGCCAAAAATCCATTAAAGGTCAGGTTATCGCTGATCAACTTGCAGAAGCTCCACTACCTAGTGATCATCCCTTGATTATTGAGCTCCCAGATGATTCAATATTTTCCATCACTAAAGTAGACAACGATGTCATTCCCGAGGAAGATGTCGATATCACATTATTCTTTGATGGATCTAAGTGCGAGAAAGGTCAAGGTGTGGGAGTTGTCTTTCATACACCATAGGGGATTCCTATCCCCTTATCATTCAAGTTAGACTTCTCATGTACAAACAACATAGTAGAGTACGAAGCCTTAATATTAGGTCTTCAATTAGCTATAGCTATGGGTATTAAGCGTATTTGAATATTTGGGGATTCTCAACTTGTGGTCAAATAGGTAACTGGAGAATACCAATGCAAAGAACCTACCATTAAGCTTTATCATGAAGTCACAATGAAATTGCTCTCAAAATTTGAATGGTATGAAATCAATAACTTACCTCGTTCGACTAATAGATTTGTAGATGCAATGGCCTCTCTTGGATCCTTGATTCCAAAGAATGACTTAGGAGAGGTTCAACCCCTAATAATCTCAACAATCTCTAAAGTGGCTGTTGTTTGCACAGACCCAAAATATGGAAAAGATGTCTGCTTTATACACATGAAATCATGTGAGTCTTGGTCAAACCCCATTGTAGCATTCTTAAAATTTGGAACACTCCCATTGGACATGTCTGGATTTTCCAAATGTACTTTCAAGCAAAGGGTAGCCCGTTTCATTCTCTTGGGTGACGTGTTGTATAAACGGGGTTATGATGGAATCTTTCTTCGTTGACTCGAACACGGGGAGGCCCAAAGGGCCATAGAGGAAGCCCATGATGGTACTTATGGTGGTCATTTTAGTGGAATGGCCATTGCAAAGCACCTATTATGCATGGGTTATTATTGGCCCACTATGGAACATGACTATTGCACATATGTCAAAAATTGCAAACAATGTCAAACACATGCCAATTTAACCCATGTACCATCACAAGCTTTACAGCCAATACAAAGTCTCTGGCCCTTTTCACAATGGGGCCTTGACCTAATTGGCAAGATCTCACCCTCTTCTTCGGGACAACATACATTCATCATCACCGCCACAAAATACTTCACAAAGTGGGTTGAGGCAATACCTCTAACCAGTACGATAGGACCTCGAATTGTGGATTTCATACTCCATCATATCATCTGTCGCTTTGGCATTCCCTCTAAAATAATTTTGGATAATGGTAAGTCTTTCAAGAACAAGGATGTTCGAGCACTTTGCGAGAAGTATAATATCCAACATAGTTTCTCAACTCCTTATTACCCACAAGCAAATGGACAAGATGAAGCTACCAATAAGACCTTAATTGCCATTCTTAAGAAACTTGTCAAAGAAAATCATAAATATTGGCATACACAAATCCCATTGGCACTTTGGGCTTATCGAACAAGCATCTGAACACCAATGGGAGCAACACCATTCTCTATGGTCTATGGAGCTGAAGCTATTATGCCTCTTGAGCTCGAGATTCCCTCCTTACGAGTTTCCTTGCAAGAATTCATAGATGATGATACAGCTAGACAAGCACGACTTGACCAACTCACACTCCTAGATGAAAGGTGTGTCAATGCATTAGAACATTTACGAGTTTATCAAGACCGCCTCAAACGTGCTTACAATGCTAAATTCCATCTTTGGGAATTTCAAGTAGGGGATCTGGTCCTCAAAGAAAACCAACAAAACACCAATGCTTTGCCACACCTTCATGACAAATTTGTGGCAAATTGGTTAGGTCCATACATAATCACTCAAAAAGTGGGTAATGGTACTTATAGACTTGCCGATTTAGAGGGAATAGAGGAACCCGAACCACTTAATGTTCTTCATTTAAAGGCATTTCATTGTTAAAAGTAACACACTATATGTCTATATACATGGATTTTTACATATTTAAAAAAAAAATCATTCACATAGGCATTCCCACATTGCATACATTCCATTCGCATTTACATTTAGGCATTTGACATGCATTTTTTATTTTTGCATTCATGCATTGTTGCATTCACATACATTAAATCATACATATTCCATTGCACTGTACAACTTCCATTTGCATATCAACACTCCATTGCATTAGGCATATACATTTGCATCCATCCCATCCTATGTTCAAAGATCTAGCATAGTAATGATGATATGGCCATAAACAAAAAGTCAAGTTATAAAAATTGGGGGTACCTAGTTTGAAAAAAAAAATCATGCAACTTTCACAAAATACATAAGCCAACAATACCATATGCCAAAATCACAAAGCCCAGGTTTTAAGTCACTCAGCCATTTCTAGTGTAGCAAGCAACTTCCAAATGGATGTTCGATTTTCTTTAGGACCAAAAACACACTTTACATACTAAAAAAGTCTTGAGCATTGCCCATCGATCCCGAATACAATCTTGAACCAATCACATTCCATCACATCTTAAGAACATTTTGAGTTAAGGAGGGTTAGTACCATACTTGGGTAGCACCTTAAGGCAAAAAGGAGATATCCCTTGCTTGTCCCATCATGCAACATAGTCCAAAAATAGTGGTTTTCACCACTACCAAAATTGCTCCAAACATCAACATAAAACCATAGGGTAGTAAGGATAGGGTCAAAATTCTCATCACACTTTGGTTGAGAATATGATTCCCCAAAGCTCTATACAAAGTTAACAAGTTCAATTCCCCCACCCTTGATCACTAAAGTTGTAAGGATTCATACTACACGCCCCTAAAAAGGATGGGTAGTCATCCCCAAGGCCTAAAAGATCAATCCTATTGGACTATGGAGTGAATCTCCACCGGGGCTATAGACGCTTGACTGGAAGTGGAGTAAACTCATGCGAGGCGACATGTCTCTCCTCCAAAAATGGAGACCTCTGAACGCACATAAGGACAAGCTAGCCTCAGGTCATCTCCATAATAGGTCATGCCTAAATCTACTCATAATAGGTTAATGAACTTCACATGCACACACACTGGTGCTTGATTGGATAGGGTCATTGTCATACTCAAGACTTGGTAATTGAACCTCACTCGCACACACATTTGGTCCTAAAGAAAGTTAGACAACTTAGTGAGTTTGGTTGATGACACTAGTATGTTTGAGTCTTTGAAAACATTTTAGTCTTCTTCCATATCAACATCCATATCTTCTTCCATGTCAAAACCCATGTCTTCATTAAAAATTAAGTTGCAAAAATGCCAACAAATTTGGTACCCCCAATTGCCAAACAATGGACAACAAAAATGGCCAAT
Organism: Wollemia nobilis; assembly: GCA_028583015.1. Taxonomy (NCBI): domain Eukaryota; kingdom Viridiplantae; phylum Streptophyta; class Pinopsida; order Araucariales; family Araucariaceae; genus Wollemia; species Wollemia nobilis. The sequence goes on along the minus strand of JAQPPZ010016436.1, from coordinate 10,238,832 downwards.
AAAATTTTTGAACTATAAAAAGATCATTCGAACACCATGCATTCCTCTCATATAGTTTAGATTCATTATACATTTACTTGCATTAATCATCCATAGCACATGTCATTTAGCTTGCATGAAACATCCATATAAAGCATTATGCATTTACATAATTATTAGTTGGCATTCATAAAGCATTCCATCAAACCATTCATGTCATTTCACATGCATTAATCATCCATATAAGCATTATACATACACATCATGATTAGCCTACATTAAGCATCCATAAAACATTAAACACAAATTGCATAAAACATAAAAGCATTCACACATAAAATGACACAAATATATAAAAGGCCATGTATATATATCAAATCGCATATACAATAAATGCCAAAAGGCTACAAGGGAGCACCAAGGCTCATATACAAAATAGTGCATCTAAGCACTAAGCTAATGTCCATGAGAGGACCCCTAAGACCTAGTAGGAGCCCTCAGCCTAGTACTCTGCCTAGACTCTGTATGCCTAGATGACTCGGCCATAGAAGAAGAAGGAGGATCCAACAATGTAATATGGTTTTGCATACACACATCCTCTAAGGAATGTACATATGCCTCACTGGCTCGTAGACATCGCAAGTCCATCTGATGCCGATGATCCTTTGCCAAAATCTCTGCCTCAAGGTGACCATCGCCTGATCACTAGCCATAGCCACCACCCGCTCCGCCTCCAGTTGAGCTATGGTAGCCTAAGACTCCCTATGAGTCTCAATCATGGCATCGTGCTCCTCACAAAGCTACTCCAACTCTACCAACAACCTCATCACCTCAGAGATATCACCCATCCCTCATCAACCTCCCTCTCATCCTCTACCAATCCCACCTTTGGAGCCTACTGGGCTGCTCCCCTCAACTACCTCCTACCCACCGATCGCTGAGGCCTCATCCTCTTCAGAGTCACCCTCATCCCATCACTACTGCATCACCACCAATCACCTTTGGTACCCATACTGGTTGGGCACCAAACCATGCTACATACTCAGGAGTCACCTCGACATCATCCACATCAGGGAACTCCAGCTGCTCATTGTCCTCCATATGCACCCACCATGGCTCTACACATGGAAGTGTCCCCTCATCTTGCCGATGTCGATACAACATCGGCTCATCTGGCACACCCTGAGGCAAGCCAAACTACCTCAACACCCATGAGTACTAGAAGTACTCCACCTCCTCATCCCTCCACCCAACCAACCATCGAGCCTACCTCACCCGATGTAGCTATCTCCTATCTCCATCCCATCGAGTGCCTCGCCATGGCCTCCATACCACATCAGCTTGCATCAACCCCGACCACATATCCCGATACCACTAACCGGTATGAACCTCTCGACTTGGCTGCACCTCCTCTGCCACTACCCATCACCTAGCATAGGGCTCCCCCATCTGCCATATCATACATGGCAACCCCTCTGGCCGAGCAACCACAAAATTCTCCCAAGCCCAACACTGTAGGAGGAAGCTGAACCCAATCCCCTTCCTCTCGCTCCACGTCACCTCATATAGCTTTGGATATAACTCGACCAACAATGTGGGAGCCCATGCATACTCCTTTGGGTCGATGAGTAGATCACTCACCAAACCCAATAGGTTCCAAGGGAACCTACAACTAGTGCTATTAGGTAGCACTATGTTCGCTAATATGAACATGATAAAATTTGGGAGCGCATCCAACTCCTTCACCTTGTACATGCTCAAATAGCATATACCCCCATCTCCCATTCGGGCCTCCCACCATCGATCCTTGAACATCCTCTCCATCTCAGCCCTCTTATCCCGACCAACCACCACCTTCTCCCCCTCTACTGGCACCTTGAGGATGCGGTATACATCCTCAAGAGTAACAGTAACCTCCCCAATCGATAGCTAGAAGGTCCCCCGATCATAATCCCACCTCTCAATCAAAGATGATAGGTACCCCTCATCCGCTCTCACTACATCCAACCTAGCCACTCCCTCCAAACCCACCCTACCCAACAACCCCCACTCCTCCTCTGAAAGCTTCTTCCTCATCCCCAAAATGAGAGGAGAAAAGTGATGTCAAGACTCAATATCCCTCAGCTGCAACAACAAGTACATTTTGTTAGTATTAATACTATATAAAAAAAAAACAAGAAAAAAGATAAATTTTGCACAAGGAAAAAGTTTTTTACGGGGAAATGGTGCCTCCGCTCCACCAACAACACCAAGACCATTCGCTGCCATAGCCTCCGCACATAAATACCCAACCAAGTTCACCACACCCACTAGCCTCACTAAACTTCCAATCACTCTCCACTCCTCAAACGTAGCTTCTCAAAGTCCAAAGTGCACAAGTGAGCCTCACAGTTCACTCAAGAAATCTCTTTATAGCCTTCCTTAGTGCATTCAAGCGTACACCTATGCCTGTAAACCATAGGTGTAGATGCGTACCTGCAGGCGCACTCAAGTTCACACGGGCACCTAAAGAATACGCCAGTGCAACCGTGTGCCTAGAAATAAAAGAGCATGAAGATAAAATCCCTAAAAATAGTAGCTCCCCTCATCCAATTTGCACCAAATTTCATCCACACATCATGCACATCATAAAATGTGATTTTGTGAAAACATAAATAGTTTTGCATGCATATTTTGTGAAGACAAGCCAAATTATTCAAAAACATATGTTGCATTACAAAACATGGCAACCAAGGTCAAATTTTCACAAAATCAACATTCCATAATTCTTCATCATATACTTCATCATCCCATCCAATTTCATGCAATTTGGAATTGATTTGATCGCTAAATCATTCATTTCTGCCACAAAGCTCAACAAATAACAACAAAACGCAAAATCACAAATCAATCAACCCCACATTCAAGAAAATCACTGCATGACTCCATCAAACATTCTCCCACCATCATATTTCATGAATCACTCATTATACAACACATTTTGTCTTGTTAAGTCCATGATAAGTGAACCTTGTATCTAGTGGGTTATCCTATCAACTTGGTGATTGCAGTGATAGTAATCCATGCAATTCGGTAAGATGAATAGCCTACAATAAGGACACTTACACCATGATCATCATCATTATCTCATTGTCAAAGATCACAATCACATTGGGTACCTCACATTTTAGGTGAAACCTTGTCAAGAACAATTTGCACAACAACAGTCATTGATGTCCTCTTCCATGGGGCAAGAAAACATGGATAATTAATATCAAAATTACTCATTCATCTGACTATAGTCACAAGACAGGTAAGCCTCGATAGGTTGATTGGTTCCATTGTGGAATTGGCAAAGAATATTCCACAGTCACTATCCGGCCCCTAGGTTGACTAATCATATTGCATACTCAATGATGCCAGTAGGCATATTTTTCACACACATCGAATCATCCCAAAATTTGGGGCAACCACAATTTGATTACGACTTCCCACAATGGGATAACATCTTACATGATCATGAAATCCACACTTGACAAAACCTCCCTTTCCACCATTGGGGCAAAAATGGTATCACATCTTACATCATTCATATCACCCACAATCAAATGGTATTTCACACCAACCCCTTTTTTCCACCGTTGGGGCAAAAATGGTATCACACTTTACATCATTCATATCATCTACAATCACATCACATTTCAATCACATCACATTTCAATCACATCACATTTCATCACATCACATTTCATCGCATCATTCATAACATGCACAAAATTATTTTTCAATTGGCTCGTAGATGCATCTCATTCGCCAATTGAGGGGGTAAGCTACGTAAAAGTCCAAAAATTCTTTATTCTTTTGTCTTCAACATTGAGTGCTCAAATCCAACGACAGAGAGAAGTTGCTTCTGTGCCCATAGCCCAAGCAGGTGTCTCATATTTTTACACCATATTGTGTTTTACGCAACATGGTACAAAAAGGGGCATCTGTAGACACCAAATTATAGCCACTAATCCTCCATCCTAACCATATCACCACCCACTTGTCCACCATACACCTTCCCACCAATTATTTGGCCCAATTACACCTTCCTGCCAATTATTTGGCCCAATTCCACCTTTCCCGCCATCCATTTCACCACTTTAGCCCTTTCCCACCATTTCCTAACCTAATTGGGATTATTTTAATATTATTTTATATTTAATATAATATTTTATATTATATTATAATATATTTATTATAAAATATATATTTATAAACTCAATTAACCACAGCCATCCGATCCAATCTAATCTCCATCGTCCATCTTCATTAATCCATGCCACATCTAAAAAGTAATCTCAACCTTAGGATCTAATTTAATCTTAGCCACACGATCAAAAGTGTAAGGCTAAAACCCTAAGAAAACCCTAGGTTGGATTATAAATAAGGGCATTTGTAAATGCCCAAACCTTGGAACCTTGAGATTAGAAATTGTACCCTAGAGGAGTCATTGTTGAAACCCTAGCGAAGCAAAGAGAGATAGAGTTTGAAGATCTAAAGCCCTAGCTAGTCAAAAAGACTTCTTCTATTCCAGCCATCCCCTATTCATCCTCCATTGCCATCACAACCCCCATCCATCCACCACATTCATCGCCACCCCCTCGATCTGCTTCTACATATTTACCCTTACCCGTAGGTGCCCTCCCGAGCTTGCCAGGCTCGCTGTAGAGACTGCGAAGCTCATTGTAGAGCTTGCCAGGTGCTCACCAAAGCCTATTGTATCACAGGCTCGCTCTAGATCCTGTGAAGCTCGTGTTAGAGCTCACCAAGTGTGCAGCTGAGCCTGTTGCAACCACAAAAATGTGAATTCGAGCCTGTTGCATCACGCCATCTATTGTCAAAACTACAAAAATGAAATGAGGCATCATCACAAGCAAGGTATATCTTTATTGGTTTTATTCTGTTACATGATTTGTAGATTTCGCATGCCATTTGATCTATTTTTAGTTAGGGTTTGTTGATGTCTGAGGGTCTCACACTGTGGAGCCCTCACAGGTGTTATTAATCCCTTTCTTTATTTTTGTGCATGTAGATCCGTAGATTCGACATATTGTTGAACTGTTGAAGCTGGAGTGGTCCGACATCGGATACCTAAAGCCCACTCATTCCATTGGAAGCGAGGACACACTATCTAAAGACACTTCATTGTTGTAGCTAGGGTTTCGGAGAACCCTAGCATTTTTGTAAATAATTGTATCAAATACTCTCATTGAGGACAAATTGTATCAAAAGGAGTTTATTGGCTCCCCCATTTTATTGAATATATCCATTTGTGCAATCTTGTGTTTCATTGTGTTATTTGATTTCCTTATTTTATTTAAGTGTCGTGTTCTTGTATTCACAGAACCTAAAGATGAACCTAAATAAGCCGAGGAAGAGGCCGTGAAGGAAGAAAGCAATGCTGTAGCTGAGGACTAATTTCCTATTTTTTTGGTTTTTCTAGTGCTTATTGCTACCTTATGCGGAGCTAGGTGGTTATCTATTAATAGGTTTTTTTTGGTTTGTTGTCCTTCCAATGAGAAGGAGTCTACTTCTTTAGGTTTAGTTTCTGGTTTCAAGTTCTATTTATTTTTGCTTACGGCCTTTGGCCTGAGGCTGCATCCTCATTATCTTATTTTTAGGAAATGTATATGGAATTTCAAGGCTGAGGTTGTGCCCTCTGTTAAGGCCTCTAAGAGTTAGCGTATTACTAGGAATACTAGGTATATCCTTCAGTAGAACACAACTATCTTAGCTGATTTTGTAACTAGGTTCAGGGATCCTTAAAACCCTTTTTGCAATATAAATCCTTTATTTAACAAAAAAAATATATAGATATGTCTATCTTTCCATTAGGAGGTTGTGATGTGGTTTTGATAACCCAATGGCTTCACATATTAGGTCCTATTCTATGAGATTTCATAGCACTATGAGTGTAATTTACTAAGAACAACCACCAAACTACCCTAAAGGGTATTTAGGTAGGTCTAAATAGTGTCATAAGCTTCCAATGCATGGGAAATCTCTTGAAAAAGGATTCTCATGGAGTTGTGTCTCAATTTTATTCTATGCAACTTACTCAACCAATTAACTCAAGCCATCCTTCCTACCTGGATGAGCTCTTAGATAACCAGACATGAATCTTTGAGGAGTCATGTAAATTACCTCCACATCATTCACATGACCATACCATTCCATTAGTTCCAAAGACCTCCAAATATTTATCCCTATCACTATCTATATATGCAAAAGATAAAAATTGAGAATATTGTGCAATAATTATTATAGGCTAAGATCATTTGACCTAGTGTCAATATTTACTTGTGCCCCAATATTCTTGGCCCATAAAAAAGGACGGTTCATGGTGGTGTGTGTGGATTTAAGGAAACTAAATAAAATTACAATAGAAGATAAATTCCCTATTTTTGTTGTAAATGAACTCCTTGATGACTTAAATGGGGCTTGTTTCTTTTCCAATTTGGACCTACAATCAAGCTACCACTAGATCTATGAGAGGAAGACATCCGCAAGACTACTTTTTAACCCATGAAGACCACTATAAATTTCTTTTCATGCCCATTGGTCTCACAAATGCAAACTCCATATTCTAGATCTTGATGAATGATATTTCAACCATTTCTCAAAAAACATATTTTGGTATTCTTTGATGATATCTTGGTATATTATAAAATGTGGGAAAATAATTTGGTTCACCTTGATCAAAAAATTCAAGTTTCAATCAATAAATAATTATAGGCCAAGTGTTCCAAATTCTCTTTTGGACAACTAGAGATCGAGTATTTAGGATATGGTTTTCCTAAAAGGCATGAAAGTGGACCCCACAAATATTGACACCATGAAGAGTTGGCCACAACCAAAAACCCTCAAGGGCCTTTGTGATTTTTTAGGACTAATAAGGTACTATCATAATTTTATCAAGGATTATGGAAATATTGTAGAACCACTAATTTTATTGCTCAAGAGAAACACATTTTCCTAGTCAGAGGAAATGGAGAAGGCTTTTGACCTTCTCAAATAAGCTATATGCATTGTCTAGGTCCTCACCATACCATATTTCTTCAAACCCTTTGTTGTGGTGCTTGGAGAACATGTCCTAGTCTGCATGGATTGATGATCAACTTTGTTTTTTTTTTTTTTTAATTTTGGTTATCTTCCTCTTATTTCCAATTCTTAAGTCATCCAAAAACTCAAGTTTTTAGCTAAATTTTTTTAAATATAAGTGCCTAGTTTTTTACTTGCTTTGTGTCAGGTAAAAATTTTAAAATGAAAAATAAACTCTCTTATTAGTCTGGGCATGGAATAATATTTTCTATGGGCACCTATATGCCTATGTACTCATAGCCTTAGCACCTTAAAATTGCTTAAAATTAAACATTGCAAACTTGAATTTCCTCTTGGCAACACATATGTCTTCACTTTTAGGTCCTTGTATCTATTGCAATATTCCATGAAATTTGGTGAAAACACTTCCATTAGGTTCTCCTTGAATTACATTTTTTAAAAAGTATAGATTTTTCTATGTTCCAAAGAGATTTGAGGCCTGAAGTTGCTAGTTTTCTACATGCTATCCCTATTGTTGCAAAAAAAGTAAGTCTAGCAATAAGTGGAAATTGCCCTGAAAATTAAAAAAATTCTATCCGATAGTCAAAAATTGGCAAGAGTGAAATTCAAAATTTGTCTGAGGTATTATTTTCTTTGTTATAAATAATTTTTTGAGGAAATAAAAGCTAAGTGTAGAAAATTATCGGATGCCAAACCTTTTTGTCAATGACATCAACACTTTCCTTTTTCCAGAACCTAGCCATATATGGGAAATAAAAAAATCTGTGTAGAAGATTTTCGTATGTTGGAATTTTGATATATTGACATCATCATTAAGTATAAGAAAAGTATAGCATGATAGAGATATGGACTCAAAATTTGGCTAATGCATGGAGTGCGACAATTAGAAAATCACCCGACACCTACGTGGAATGCTAAAGAAAAAATTACCCTTGCCCAATAAGGAAAAAAGGCTAAGTATAAAACACATATTAGATGTTGTATGCCAAAGCTTTTGGTGATGGTGTCAAAAATTCCCCTAGATGAAGCCTAGCCATGCATGAGAAATTAAAAAAAAATAAAGAAAAAAATCTAATTGAAAAATAATGCTACATGTTGGACTTAAAATCTGGGTAAGGGAAAAAGTTGGAAGAAAAATAAATGGAAGAATTTTTATTTGTTGATGTAAGTGGAAACACTAACAAAGTCTAGCAGAGTGGAATCTAGACCCTTTTGGCAATGATGTTAGCAATAGCTATTAAAATTTGAAAAAAATCAAGTGTAAGAAAAATACCTGATGCTAGATGTCAGACCTTTTTGGCAATGACATTAGTAGTGACTTTTAAAAATCCATCTCGATAAGAGAATAAAACTAAAAGTAAGAAAATTACCTGATGTTGTATGCCATACCATTTTTACAATGATATCAATAATTCTGTAGCCAAAATCCAACCACGCACAAAAATTAAAAAATTGCATAAATTGCACGACCAAAACTTGACTATTTTAATGAAAATTTAAAAACCCCAAAAAGCATAGGAAAATGCTAGAATAATAATAATAATGTTAAAAAAATTCTAGCATTGGGAAAAACAACTCTAGAAATTGGAAAAAATACCCCAACAATTCAAGGCTAACATGTTTGGAAGCCCTAGCCACTTGTGGTTGGAAGCATAGGGAAAGAAAAATAAAGCATTGCCAATCTCAAGCTCGAGCTACTTGCTGAGAAGCATAAGAAAAAAATTAAAGCAAAAGTGGAAGCCCAAAACTCGTAAAAAATCTTGAATGTAAATTAGTTTGACCAATGGAAATCAGTTCGGGTAGTTGAAAATTGTACCCATTGTAAAATTACTTGATAAATTATGTATGTCAGAAGCCTCTAGATCCTTATAGGAAGTTATTGTAATAAAAATAACTGAACACGAAAAAAGTATGCAAAACAAAAAATATAAATTGCAAAATTGATATTTTTGTATTAATACAGGGAGCCTAAACCTCCTAATTTTACAATGCTTTTTGAATTACCCCAAATGTGTTGGGGGCAATGTTACAATGCTTTGTCTCCATTTTGGATACAACTTGATAAGAAGCAAGGGGGGTATTCCAAGTTCTCTAGCAGATTATGGTGTGTTCTTTGATCCTTAGCTACAACTTCAAAGGGGTGAGTGGGCTTTTGATATCTAGCAAAGGGGACCACTCTAGCTTCAATAGCTTTCCAAGCATCTGTTTCTTGCACACATGAAAAGGCACAAGGGTGTTTAGTAGCACTTGTATATAATATTGAAAACAATGCAATAAAATCCTCTATAGAAAACATAGAAAATTAAAATGGATGTCTTGCTGAAATTAAACTTACTGATCTGTGTGTGCTGTATTTTTTTTCTAGTTTTGAGCAACCGTGGATGCACGATTTGGCTAGTAAATCATAGATGGGTGGTGAGGAAACCACACGAGGGTGGTTTCGACTGTGTAACCATAAATGGATGGTTTTATTGAAATGGCAGAAGACTCCAAAAGTGGATTCTAAGACCTTCAAATATCTAGTCTCCTCAAGATGCATGTAAACTCTTGGTGCTGTTTCGGTAGCCTGATGATGTATGTTCTCAACATCTTTTGGTTGGTGGGGTGAAGTTACATTTATATTCTCCTTAGGTTTTTGGAGGGAAAAGGGAGGTAGCAAGCTAGGATAGCCAAGTGGCAATCCAAGGTTGCCAATTGGAAGGGGTAATTAGAGTGAGTCATCTAGGGTGTCTCACTTAACTAGGGTGATGTGGCTGCAAGTGGAGTGAGGTGTAAGGTATGTCCTATGTGAAGGGACAAAGGGGACATGGGTGTGTGAGATGTGGCAAGGGATGTTGGTGAGGTTGCTAGGAAATATGTCTAGTGTTTAGGCAGGGTATCCTAGGCTGATTCCAAATTTAATAAATCTGGAAAATAGATTAATGTGTAGGATTTAATAATATTATTATGCCAGGTTGTGATGTGGGGTGCCAAATGTGATTTTGTGAATGCCTAAGATTTTGTGTCTACATATGCCCTTTTTTGTAATGTGTTGTGTAAAAAACAATGCGATGCAAAACAAATGACACCTATCCTTTTTGGATGGATGGATGGACTCAAATATTCTTGATGCCCAAGAATTAATGATTTTTTGAAATTTTTTATTTTTTTGCTTATCCCCTCAATTTGTGAATGGGTAAAGGATGAAACCCACGAGCCAATTCAAAAAATATGGATGATGAAAGGAGGCAGATGATTAGATGTTGTGAATTTGATGTATGCAAATGTATGACATTGAGATCAACTTGATGTCCCAAGTTTGGATGGTCTGTGTTATTGCAAATTTGCCTTTGGTTTTGATGATGTGCAAAATGCTATAGTAAAATCACCAACCATGTTGGGAGTTCTAGTTCCCAAGCAACTGTTTGGAATTACTATTTTTAGGAACAAATGTGGGAATTCGATACTCGAGTGATTTTTGATTATTACCAAATGTGATTTGATTTCTTTTCACTTTTGTGACCCAACGGAAGAGGGTTTAAGGATAACCTTGTGCAAATTAGGTTGAATACAGTCATGCTCAAAGATTGAGGGACCTAGCTAAAAATGCCACATGTGATGATGTTGAATGATTGTGAATAAGTATCCTTATGGTGAGCTACCCATCCTATCGAATTGCATGAATTACCATTTGTTGCAACTGTCAGGTATATAGGGTGATTCACTAGATACAAGGTTCACTTAATGATGATGATTATGTTGGATGATTACAAACAATTTTCCTTATGGTGATCTACCCATCCTACTAGATTGCATGGAATGTTAGTCGTTGCAACCACCAAGTATATAGGGTAATTCACTAGATACAAGGGTAACTTAATGATGATGATGATGATGTTTGTGATTATGCATGTGTCACTGATGATGATAATGATGAATTTGGTTGCTTTGGAGGGATGATTATTATTATTTTTTTTTCTTTTTTATTTTTATTTTGCTTGTTTTTGAAAAAAATAATGAAACACATGAACTATTTTTGTGTTTTGTTTGTTTCTCTTTTTTTTAATGATAAAAATGCATGAACATGTTTTTGGTGTTTTGTTTGTTTTTGAAAATGAAATTGAAATGCATGAACTATTTTTGTGTTTTTGTTTATTTATTTTTTTAAATGCATGAACATGTTTTTGGTGTTTTGCTTGTTTTTTTTTTTAAATGAAACTGAAATGCATGAACTATTTTATTTGTGTTTTTGTTTTATTATATGTATGGATGTGTATGAAATGATGTAGTGATTGATGGGATGAATGATGAATGCTATGTTCTAATGATCATTTGGTATGTTATAGATATTTTCTTTATCAACTATAGTCTCCTATCTTAATTAGGGGCATTAACATTTGGTATTTATGAATGAAATGTATAATGAGATGTAACAATGGAAATGATATTAGATGGCTTGGATATATGATCTGTGGTTGTTTTACAAAGACTCAAACATCCTAGTGATCTTGATAAAACTCGTATGATAACGCAAATATTCATGATGTTGAGGTTGTCCTAGTGGTTTCAAATTTCTCAAGGACCAACTATGTGTGCAATGATTGTTCATTTCCTATTATGAGCTAGGTCAAACTAATAAATTGTAACTTATGCCAATAAGCTAGCTCATCTGAGAGCATCCATAAGTCTATACAAAAAGAAGGTTGCTAATGTGATAGATGTGGCATCATGCGTAAGGATACCCCATTTCTAGGTGGGTTTCATTCAACCCATTGTTGTAATGAGGATCACCCCATGGTTTTCGAGACACTAAGAGTTCCAAGGATTCAGGCTCCTTCCCTTATTTTATTGCATTAGATTTTTAGGGACTTTATTTGTAATTTTGCTCATTTTGTGATGGAGCAATATGCATTTTTATTGATTTTTGGATGCTTTATCATTTTTAGGAAGAGCAAGGGGATTTTGTTGCTTTGTGAAATACTTTTTGGTATACTTAATCCATTTGAGGAGGAGCAGGGGATTTTGTTTTTTAAATTATTTTTGGGATACTTGCTCATTTTGAGGAAGAGCAAGGGATTTTTTTTGAAATGCTTTTTGGGATACTTGCTCGTTTTGAGGAAGAGCAAGGGATTTTTTTTTGATGAAGGTGGAGCTTGTCCTTTTATCAAAGTTGTAGTATTCTATACCATGCACATAATTGTATGAATAGGAAAACCCTTCACTTTATGGTAATAGCAATTGATGAATTTGTTATTCCTAAGCTTCATAATGTTTTAATATGTTTTGATGTACGTGGTCCAAGAGAAAACTTGATTGACCAAGAATAACTTATTTATTCTAAATATTGTTTGAGGTTTCTCAAAAAACTAGGTGTGGCTGAGTGATTGAAAATATTTGGATTTTGCTTATGGATTAATGTGCTATGTAAGGTTTTGCGATACCTTCGCTATGAGATTTTGAAAGTTAAAAAGTGCATACAAAATAGTCAGTGGCTGTATAATCATTAATTTCTAATTATTATATGTTATCTATCCTACTTTATGCAAACCATTTAATTATCAAAATATCATAAGGAAAGCTGCAAATTATTGTGATTGATGGATTATGAGTTGTGCTTGGTGTAATGTGCCCTTGATTAAGGAAACACAACATAGTAGATTAGAAATCATCCAAATTGACCAAATGATCCCTAATATGATGAATGGGATGAAAAAATTCCTAAAATACATCTATGTAATGTAGGTGGAATGCATGGATGAATGTATGAAAATACTATGGATTTTTTTTCCATGTATGTATAATACTTTTAAGTTGGCTCAAGTTATTCTCATGGAAGAAACAACAAAAATATGGATTGATAGATAGGAAAAATTCTGATGTAATACTCATCTCTCTCATTAATGGGCTACTATGGGAGCCCCATCTTTGGAATCATCGGAGGTGATAGATAGGACATCAAATTCTTCTTCGAAGTCTTCCTCATTGTCATCATTGGAAATGTAATTGATCATGTTGATGTATTATCTCATTCCTAGAAATACCTCATGTAAATAAGGTGTAAAGTTAGGGTCTAGATAATCATCATCACTATCATCAATATCTTCACTCTCCTCGTCCTCCTATTTAGACTCTAAGGTGAGTCATTGAAATGTCTGCTCGAAAGAGGAGTTTGCGGTTGATGGGCTATGTCCTAAGCCAGAGCGATCATGAAATTCTTGATATTATATATCAATGATGTGATGTATACCCTATTCATGTTGTCCAAATTTGAATCCCTACCAGTTAACCCTAAAAAAATATCATAAAGAGAAATATGGGTTGGACATATATTCTAGATTGGCATAAAACTCTTGTATGGGTTCCTCATTAGGAGGAGGTGTATTGGATGAGGAATCCACTCCCCCATATACAAATTTTATCTGATTAGGCTTAGAATCCATTATATACACTACACCTATAGCTAAAGTTGGATTGCATGGGTGATTGTAATCTATGAATGATTGGATAGGTGGTGTTACTATGACACTTTCAACTATATACTCACCAATACCTAGATTGGTAAGATGAACTACAAATTGATCCTGCTAGGATGTGGATGGTTTAGGTGCTGAGGTAAATGATTCTTATGGCTTAGATGGAGGTAATAGTTCATTCAATGAGGTTTCTTCTTGAATAGGTTATCTTATTTGTGAGACAACAGACAATAAGATTCGAGGTGGATTTGGTTTGATGGGGTTGTTAGTGGTTGGTGGAGTTGGTTGGGCTGAAAAGGTAAATGGAGTTTGTGAAGTGGGGGTGCAACTAATTAAGATGAAGGTTGATTAGTGATGCTATTATAAGTGGTTGAAAATTAAATGAGGTGGAAAAGGTTTGACTTGAGTTCATGTTTTTAGATGCAAGAGTAAAATCAACTATCGATAAGGTCTTTAGGATGGGTGCTTTGGATGAAGTGGTGTTAATTAGTGTGGTTTGAATTATGAGGGGCTAAATTGAAATGTGGATGGATGGAAACAATGGATCATAGGGATTTGATATATTTGCAATATTTAAATGGAGTATCTGGTAATTTTGATGATACACGCTTTTACTCAAAGTCATAGTTTGCTATTAAGGGTTCCATGTAATTTTGGACACTCTCCACAAAATTTTTGAAGGTGTTAGGATCCTTCATTTGTAGTTCGATGGAATTTAGAATTTCCATAAATACCTCACGATGTGGGGGAGATTTTTGTATTAGCTCATATATTGATAGTTTGGTTGATGTCATTCTCAGGCTTTGTGTCAATTGGCTTCTCAAGGTGATGATTGGTCAATATGGAAGATTTGGATTATGGATGGGTGGAGGTGGAATGGTTGGGCCTAGTTTTATGGGCACACTAGGTTATGCTATAGGAGATGGTGTTGCTTGGATCATCTCATTTGTGTGAGTCATTTTTCTTTGCTCACAGGTGACTACATTGATAGTCCCTACAAAATATTGGTATAGTTGTGACACATGATTAACTTGATTGGGAGGAACTATAAAATTTGATGCTCCCAATACTTGTTGATTCAACTCATGATGAGGCAAAGGTGTCTAATATATCCCAAGGTTTTGATTTAGTTGGGCTACAATATTTCCAAATTTGATCTTCCCCATTTCTAATAAATCTTGCACAATATTTTTAAATCCATTGCAAGCTTCAATGTCATGTCATTTCTACCGATGAAATATGTAGTATAGATGCACTATGTAGCTTCTAGGTTTTGGATTATTTAGATATTTTGGCTTCATTTCTGGCAATGTGAAATCTTGTGCATTATAAAAATTCTAGAAAATTGATAAATATGGTTCAGGTAATGGGGTGTAATTGTGTTTGGGCATGAAATGATACAATTGTCTCTCTACAAGTTGATCTTGGTTCTACAATTATTGTGGGGGTGGAACCACTTGATAGTTCTATTATTGCGGTTAATGTTGTTGTTGTTGGGGTTTTTGTACTTGGACTTGGGCTTGTTGGATTTTCTATGAAGGTTGGTCCAAGACTACTTGATTAACCTTCTCAAAATTGGAATGGTTGTGGTTATTCCCCTTTTGATTCTTATTTTGCTATTATTTCTTTTTGGTTTTGATCTCACCCTCTTGAATTTTTATCTCTTCGATTACCTAGGCTTGGGCAAGTGCTTCTTTGAATGTTCTATTTTTTTGTAACTATAATAGAAAGGAGAGGGGCTTGGCACAACTCATTTTGAAAATTTGGGTTAATTCTACCATAGGGAGGGAGAATGACAATATGGCATAGGAGTATGATATTTATATGTAGAACAATCTTCATGCATGAGGATGGGACACACTAAATCTTCATATCGCTCATCCTATGAGTGATTATGAATAAAATAAGGTGCTCTAGGAGTAGCATTAGGTATGCATATATATAGATGATTAAGCTTTCAAATCAACCAGGGATTATTGAGAGGAGTGAAACCCTCATCTAGACTAGGCAAAGGCATGCATCCTATCCCATGCTCATATGGGAGTGTAGATCAATTAGGAATATGAATTTGTGCTACCCCTCTACTTGGCTCCTCAATGGGTAGATCTTGTCTAAATATAGCATAGGATGGATGAAGTCTGAGAATATCATCTTCTCTATCACATGGAGGTTCTAAAGGTGTCCTCCTAGTAGGGGTATGTCGATGATTAGATCCCCCATGAGTGGAATTAGTATCATGATAGCTACTAGGCTATTTTTCAAGCATAAGTAGGTCATATGGGCTATAATGAAGGTGCTATAGGCCTCCTTCTATATTTCCTATAGCTTTAGTCTATGACTGAGCATGACTATATGTGGTGACCATTATGTTTTTATTATGCATATAGTAAAGAAATTAGACAAAGTATACAAATGATTATCTCTTTTAAAGATTCTATGTGATTCCTAAAATGGTTTGTGTGTTTTTGATTCATTGACAGTATTACTTGATTTGTCATGTTTTCATTTTGTTAATGAAAATACTTAGTTAAATGGATTTCACCTGTATCCTCTCATACACAGGCTTGGTGATGAAGTCTAGGTCATGAAACCCAACAAGATTTGGTGATGAAGTCCAAATATAGTGAGGGAGTCTAGGTCCTACCAATCCTCACCCAGTTCACCTTGGTCAATGATATACCTCTCCAAAAAGAGACATGTGCTATATTCCTTGGCTATGATGGTTATTGGACTAGCCTTGGCTAAAATAGGGTGCGAAGTAATCACAAACAAGCTAACAAGGTGGTTATGAAGGCCACCATCATTAGTCTTGATTAACATTTGGGTGTGAATTCCAACTTGTTGATGTTTAATATGATTCATGGTGTGTGTGAGTTCATTTTATTTCATGCAAAAAATAAAATGCAACATAGAGCAATCAATGATTTTTTACTAATGCATGAAAGAACATTTTAAATTTCCAAATTCCTATATAAAAACATTTTTTTAGAAAATTTAAAATTATAAATCCTAAAGGATATTTGCATTTACATAGGCAGCAAGCATGTAAATCCAAACAGATAGCAAAACAGAGATCATCTCTATGTAATATGATCTACAGAAGAGGTCGTATAACATAGAAGTGGTTAAAAATAGGGGCTACTTGACCCAACAAAGGCCAGAAGTAGAGGCTGCTAGACCGAGGAGTGGTCATAGGTAGAGTGTTTCAAATTTAAAATTTCTTCTAAATTTATAAATTAAAACCTAAAATTCTATTTTTTCTATGAAAAGCAGTAAAATCAAGTGTGGAAAAACTCATAGGTAAAGCCTATATTCGATGAAGTTGTTGGATCTTTGGTTTTGTGATTCTACTCTAAGAACATCATAGGGAAAAGGGGTGGGCTATACTAGCCATCATAGGGTAGGACGATGGCTCCTATGAGCCGTTCCAGTCTAAATTAGTTGTACTTATAATTCAAGAAAATAAGAAATAGATAGTTAGTGATAAATTGTGAAGGTTTAGCTGAGGTCCAACCGTGATCACCACTATAGAGTAGCAAAAGCTATAAACCTAAACATTTATGAAATTAAATTAAAAAATTCAAATCATGTAACCATCAAATGATAAAGAAATATGCAAAATAGTATCCTTCTCATTAATATTTCAATATTTCTTCATAATATGGTCAAAAATATATCCCTCTTAGGGATTATACCAATTTGATATAAACTAAAAATTAGAACCACAAGTAGGTGTAAACCACAGATTATTTTCTATCTCAAACTAATTATAGGAGGGTTTCTTTGCAACCTCTAGATGGTGAAATAAATATTAAATGATACTTATGTAGAATAGCTCTTGATAAGATATAAAACCTACACACAAGAACACTTACAAGACATTAGTAGCAAATGAAGAACCTCTCATGATGAGGTCTATTTCCATGATAAGCAATTGAAAGAAATATGCTAAAAATGATAAACAAATGCATGCAAATTGAATAAAACTATGTTATAATAGAAACTAAATGCTACTAAAGCTACTTTAACTAGAAAATACAGAGAAAGCATATTTCACTAAGAGGCCATCATAGGGTCAAGCTTGCTAGCCATCATAGGGTGCCACAGTTGTGTTTGCAGTCCGCTTTGGGGTGAAGCATTTACTGAACAAAGAATCATTTCTTCGTGTTCGATGTGGGACGACGTCTAGTTAGTGCAACATTTTCTTCAAAAACAATTCCTTCTTTATGAGCATATCCTTTTCAACTAATCATGCTTTATAATTTTCAAGTGAACCATATGCTTTATATTTGATCTTGTAGATCCATTCACATCCTACTATTGTCTTTCCTTAAGGTAAATCAACTAAATTCCATGTTTTATTTTTCATTAATGTTACATATTCTAATTGCATGGTTTATTTTCATTTTGGATGAATTAAAGCATTTAGAGTAGTTGTAGGTTCTATTATAGAGTTTATTAATCACCTATTCATTCTCATTAGACTACAAATTTGAGATCTTGTAGTAGTGAGATCTAGAATTTACTCTATTTTGAATCCTTAAGTGTATGTCTAACCCATATTGGTTCTTTCCTTTGTAGTATTATAGTAGTCTCTAAGTTCTCAATTTGTTCATCATATATGTCTGTTTTAGAGTTTTCACTTGATGAGTCTTCTTATAAAAAACTTAGAATTACCTTTGAATCAACATTTTGTTCTTTAACAATACTTTTGTTTCCTTTTTCAAATACTACATATGTGCTTGTGTACATTTTCTTTGTTGTTGGAACAATTAGTCTATAACCTGTTAAATCATTAGCATATCCAAGAAATATTCCACACATAGTTATGTTATCTAGTTTAATTCTTCTTTGCATGTATGCCTTACATCCAAATATTCTTAACAGTTCTACTGTTGGTTTTTGTCATGACCATACTTCTTTAGGAGTAACATTTCTCAATATCCTTATAGGTGATATATTTTGTAAGTGTACAATTGTTTTAACTATTTTTTCCTAATATTGATGATCAATATGAGTTTCTTTTAGCATACAACAAACTATTTCTATAATTGATATATTTATTCTTTCAATAATATCATTTTGTTATGGTGAATATGCTACTATAAGTTGTCTATTTATACCATTGGTTTCTAAGAATAGGTTAAATTATTTTGATAAAATCCACCTCCTCTATCTGATCGAAGATTGTTGACTGATTTTCCTATTTATTTTTTTACTAGTAGTTTGAACTATTTGAAACAACCGAATGCTTTAGATTTGAATATCATAAAATACACCCACATTATTTTTGAGTAATCATCAACACATAGTTGAAAATATATGTCATCCAATACTAGTGATGTTCATTGGACCACATAAATTTGTATATATTGATTCCAATGGTTCTTGAGTTCTATGCTAACTGAGCTCAAAAGATATTCTATGATATTTAACTGGTATACATTCTAGATAGAGTGTAGAATTCTAAGAAATATTAGGTAATCCTTTAACCATTTAATGTTTACTCATCTCATTTAATAAATATGTACTATGTGTCATAGCATTTTATGCCAACGCTCCCTTATTTTTTTAAATCCCTTGTGATAGAACCATGTTTGACAATGTATCTAGAGTAAAAAAACTATTTTTATATAAACCTGAAGCTACAAATTTAATTAATAAAACTTATATATAAAAAATTAAAATCCATGAGTTGCTTAGTTAAATATAAATCTTTACACTAAATTAAAAAGTGTTTCCATTTACTAGATTCTAAAGCTAGGGGACCTACTACAAATATAAGGTGAACATCCTAGATTTTGAACGACTCACTATCCCATCAAAGGTTCAAGACCTGGTAGCTCTAAAGGAAGCTAAATAGCCAGCGTTTGGTAAATGAGAGAGAGTGTGAGAGAACCCTGTGCCTTCATTCTCATACTGTCAAAGGATGACTTGCCAATAGCGTCCCTGTCATGGCTTGGTTAATGCATAGTCTTCTAACAGGTTTTAGCAACAACCTTAGGATATGGATAAAGATTTCTATGGTGGACACATAGCTCAAAGTACATGAGGTGACACAACAACAAACTACAAATACGAGAAGGAAAGTTAAGGATGTTTGGGTGTTTTCCAACACATAATGTCCTAATACATAACAGGGCAAAGGTAACTACCACCTAAAATATGTGGTGACATCCCACAAATAACCGATCTCCCATCCAGATTGGAAGACACTAATAGAGTTCATTTTTTACATGGTAGAGAATTCTCGGTTAAGCACCCAAAACCCAACCCAATACTACGAAAACTATACCTTGGTTAGGTAACAATGTTTAAACAATCAAAGCCTAAAATGGTGATAATACCATCCTTACTGGGATAGACTCAACCATAAAATTTATACACACAATGTCCATAGACTTTGCTATGATGTTACACCATCACCCGAAGAACCCAAAAGCAATGAGAGTTTACAGATAAAGAAACCAGGGGGGTAGAAGCGTTCTAAAAAAAGCTAAAAAGAAGTTATAGTAACATAGTTAAACCAATCTGCTATCCTTTGCAATGGTCTTAGTTTACTCTTGAAGCTGTCCTTACTTTCACATAGCTAGTTTTCTCTTCTTTTTCCTCTTTGAAAATAGTGATCCCTTGATGTTGCGTTTCTCAAGGTTTATATCCCCTCCTCCTCACTGCCTAACTCCATGAGTCTTCTTGCCTATGACTCCCTTCTTCAACCACCACCATAACTACCATTACTCCCCCTCACATCCATCAGGTGGTAGGGGAGATATCCCCTCAACCTATCTTTTCCAAGACATCGCAATAATGAAGACATCTCCTCACAGTAGTTAGAAGCTTCATCTGACAAGACCGATCGGATTCTGAAGGATGGTTCCATAAGTTTTTATTTTTTAAAACCAAAAGTAGTTTACCATTTTATTAAATGAATTCTTCATTATCATTAAGACAATAAAATATTTTCTATAAGTTTAATGAATTTCATTTATCATTCCAAATAGAATAGCTATTTGCTTATAATGGAGATTCTTTTATCACTTAATATGAAACAACTATTTAAATGAAATTCCTCTATTATAAAATAGTCTCTTTATCATTTTAAAATAAATCCATTGTTTATATAAAATGAAATATGTTTATCATTATAAAATAAATCAACTATTTATTTAAAATGAAATTACCTATTTATTTAAAATGAAATTTCTTTATCATTCTAAAATAAATCAACTATTTATTTAAAATAAAATCTCTTTATCATTCTATTTTGTCTGAGCAACAAAAGGAATTATGAAGACAACCAATCCATCAATACTTTGCAAATCATTGAGGAAAATAGTGCTGAAGTAAAATACAATCAAGCATGATCAACAAACAAAGAGGGGAATCTTTCCATCAACCTAGCCACCCATCTCAACCTCTAGAATTTACAATAGCTACTAGGATATCAATCTAGGTCTCAATGTGGCTAACTATTGATGATTATCCATAACCAAATGCATACTTATATGAAGGTATCCATCCATGTTACCTCCGAGTTGCCTTTTCATCACTTTCCTCACCTCAAGTACCCTCACCTTTGGTGGATGACTCAACTTCTTCCACCTATGAGTGTACCTGATCCTACACATTGGCAATTTATTAGCAGTATCATACTATTTAATATATACTAACATCACCTAGTTATTTAATTGCACAAAATCGAGTATTAAAGCACCATAAATCAATACATTGTTTTCCATGTCATAAGGTCCATTAGGGAGGGTCATGACATGTCCCAAATTCCAAATCCAATAATATTAGAATGATGAAAGGCCACCTGATATGATCATAAGCTTTGGCAAATTTAATTTCTATAAATAAGAATTTTTGTTGAGAGGTTCAATCCCATTCTATACCATCCCACACAACATTTATGTTATCTAAAATATACCTAATTTTAATGAATCTTATTTGTTTAGGGTAAAAAATTAGTGGAATCAAGTTTCAAAGATAATGTACCGAGGCCTTAATGATGATTTTGTAAGAAATGTTCAATGTGATAATAGGCCTCCAATGGTATATTTCCTCTAGATATTTGGTTTTAGGTATGAATTTAATAATATTATTATTTAGGTACGAGGTGTAGACCAATTGGTTCATCCAAACCCGATAAGGGGAAGGAGGTCTAAGGTTCAAATCTCGGGTCTCACCGAACTGAACACTTGTCCCTTTCCTGGTGTTTTCATTGGTGTAAAAGGTTTAATATGATTGTGACATGGTTGTTATAGGGGCGGACTACACGAATATGTGTGGTGGCTTTCAGGGCGAACAATGTAGAATACTGTGGTGGCCATAAAATCTGGACAACCCGCCTAGATTCGTGGTGGCTACCGATTCCACCATGTAAATTTAAAAAAAAAAATACTCTTATTTATGATATCACCTAATGTACTAGTATGGAATGCTTCCAAATAGACCTAAAACAAATCCTAACCAATAGTGTCCCATAAGGATTTATAAAATTTGTAGGGGAATCCATCACAACCAAGGGATTTATCATTGGTCAAGGAGAATATGGCATCATGTAGTTCATATTAAGTGAGTCACAAAAGACCTATTGTGAAGTGGACAGTTTATAGGAGATCATATTTTTACATGTTTGGAGAGCAATATTCAACTCAGGTGAAGGAGGTTGGGCCTTGAAAACCTAATGATAATGTCAAACAAAGGCTTTTACGATATCAAGTTATGATAAAACATGTTGAACTTACTTGATGCATTTGATATTTTGGGATACCAAGAAGCTTTTAAGGATTGAATTAGTTCTTTAGAAACTTTATCTCCAACCTTACGATAGTGAAGGTGGGCCTTGATTTGGGCTCCTCGAGTTGTATGTTAGTAAATGATTTATTTCTACTCATGAAGCTTGTATACTCATAGTTTTAGAGTGTGAAATAATGGAAAATTTTCTATATTAGCTTTAAAATGGTTTAGCTCCAAGGTAGTAGCCTCATAGGAGCAATAGTGGAGAAGCGTCAGCTAGGAGCCATACATGAAAAAAATATATTATTTATATTTTAGTACACTATTCCACCATTAGATCTAGCCAATTGTGTTACAATAGTAATAATCAAGATTCTAGATAGGTTGGATGTGGGCCAACATGGTTGCATGTTCCAACAATTATGTGTTTAGAAAAATTGATATTTTTTCTTCTTGGTAGTGCCACTTAACCATTCAATGCAAAACTAAATGGGAAAGTGACTGAAGAGGATAATATCTGGCATGGGTTCTACTACAAGAGAAAAATAATTAGAGAAATATATATCATGATATATTAGCATGGCTCTATCAATCCATTCAAGATTTTTTTTGCACTAGATTGTATGTTTACATGTGTACCAAATAGAATTAGAATTATGATGACTAGTATTAGCGTTTAAAAATTTCCAACTTATTATACATGTAGTACCATTCAACTCTTTTGTAAATTTCCTAGCACATTGGGAGAATACCACATTTGCATAATGCATAATAAATCAAATTAAAATCTCTACACAATTATCCAAATGTAGTAGGCAATGTATCTATGATCCAATGCTAGAGGTAGGATCATTCAAAAACATCATTGGATGCATAAACATTAACAATCCCAAAAGAAAGATTGTTAATGTTGAAAAGTATCCAAAATATTTGATAAGTGGGGTCACATCTATGCTCAATTAAATGTGATCACCACCTAACAAAGACAAAGGTGACAACTCTTCCATGTCCTAGAAGAAATTATTGATTGACCATATGGCATGACAAGCAATAGAGAGAATAAAATGAGATCTTTAATTCCTATAAACATAGAATATCAAGATGGTATACCTCTACCAAGTTTCCTACATTATATAGTTCCTTTTGGAGTCTAATATACCCCTAGCATTCCATGAAATAAATTTCATGAAAGATGTCGATCGAACAATATATCCTCACTATCGAGCTTAGCCATAATTTCATAGTTATTGTGCCCACATAGAACCCTCATGAAGCCTATAATTTTCTAGATATGTGATTGGTATGGATATGGGTGTGTTGTGGTAGTTCCACAATGTACCCTAAATATTGGGGACCCAACTTTTAAATTTTGTTGTTTGGGTATGTTTGGTTTATCTTGAAGGTCTTGTGGGTTCACTGTGTTTGGAGGTTGCACTTTTGCTCAAGTTGGTAGTGTGAATTCAAATTTAATGTTGAAAATTTAATTAAGAAAAACATTTGAAATTTAATTAATCTACATTCAAACATTTAAACTAATTAAAATGAAATTTGAATATATAAGTAAAATAAAAATATAAAAAATAAAATAATATCTATATATATTTTCATATATGATGTTATAAAAATATCTAAAAAATAAATAAATAAAGAATAAAAAAATAAAAGTAACATATATATATTTGTATGTATATACAGCAAGTTATAATAAATAAAATGGTAAAAATAATTAAACAAAATTATAAGATATATGTTTATATATATATATATATAGTCATATCGATATATAAACATATGACATCATAAAATAAGGGTATAGTTGGAGCCTCCATGATTTTGATGATATGTATATTTATTTTATTTATGGACTTCATTTTGCTATCAAAAATTTTACTTATGTTTTCCTTTGGTTGCAGGAACCTCACCGGAGCCACCAAGCCAGCATGGTACATTGGGTATGTACATGACAGATGGGTAGGTGAGCATAGCAGACCCTCCAGTTGATGCATGGGTGGAAGACGACTTGATGACTAGGTTTTAAAGAAGACACGGTGGACGTCAAATGCTAATGGGACCCACATCGATAGACCAGACAAACGTGGACCCTTACATGGAACCCAAACACGCAAGGTAGACGATGATATAAGGTGTGTTTGGTTCGGTTGAAGGTGTACTACACATGGTTGCACAGGGCAATTAGTGATATAGCTAGCACTTGCGAGATTAAGATCCCCCGGTGGTCACCTAGAATTATTGTTTCAAGTGATGCCGATATCGAAGCATGTGGAAGACACGACATCAGGTGAGTAGATGGAGTAGCGTAGATTCACTAAGCAAAAGTGAGAGAAGATCCACGACGTAGATTCAGATAGAGCAAACGAACAAATATTTACCTCAGTGAGGACGTGTTCGTTCGAATTATCAACACCCGACACAACGCAAAATTTTTCATAAAGACAACGACAGTGTAGAGTTATTATTTTTTACCAATGATAGCTTCGTGTGGGTTACGCCTAATTTCAAAAATAGACAATGAAAGGATGGATTTGCTTATGGTAAGAAATTGTTAGACATTGGCAGATTCAAAGGAAATTAGGTATTTGTGCACACTATCACAAGCCACGAGAGTCATACACAGTGAGTAGGAATGTATGGTATGTATTCTAATTACTGAGAGCTACAAAGGCCTCTGGAAGTGATGGTTTCACCCATGGATTTCGAGTTGCATACCACGCATTTAGGTTTATGGTACCAACCAGATGATATCAGGGATTGTACGAAGGGTGTGGACCGGATATCACACTTAGACGCACAGATGCATATGAGTCAGATAAAGGTGGGTCCGAGAATGCTTCGCCACCAGCATTGTTGATGCATTAAAATATGGAGCGTATGGTCATGATAATGCCTCATGAATGATATGAGAGCGTTACCTTTGGAAGAGAAGTTTGTTATTATTATGTTATGAGAATTGTCAGCGTGAAAGGCTTGGCAAATTGGACTCACTTCTAACCAAAACATGGGATGTAAGATGGATATTCTTGCGTTTTAAAGGGTGTCCTCCTAAAATAACTAATGTGGCAGTTACGAACAGAAGAGTGCATTTGCTGAAACTAAACGAAGGAAAACCAAAAGTCTATGAAACAAAGAGAATGAAGGGTCGCCATGAAAATTTTAAATATCCATGGAGATGAAGAAGCAAGGGCTAGATCTTCTTAGAGAGGCTAGAGGCTGGAATTTTTGTAGGCCAGAGGCTTGACCACTTTGGAAGCCATGGTTGGATTGATTTTGCCATTATGTTGGATTTTGTTTTTCACCACATGATGCCTAATTTGGGGTAGAGTTTTTCTGCACACAATGTTTAATATTGAAGATCTTTTCTGCAATATAATGAAGATATTTCAAGTTTCAATACATGTTTATGATTAACCTTGTTTTTTTTTTTTTGGCATATTGCACCATTTACTTAGAAGCTTGCACCGCATTAGTTGTTTGACTGCGTGAATTCGGAACACTAATACTGGTTTTTGAGCAGAATACTAATGCTTGCAGGGCTAATTCTGGTTTTTTAGTAGAATACTAATGCTTGTAGGGGTCTGTGGAGAATTTTTGAGTTACAGTATTTGTTTTATTTTCAGATTTTTATTTTTTATTTTTCTAACCCTTCTTTTTGCTTTTTTATTTAATTTTTCAAGATTAAAATAAAAATTGAAAAAAATTCAAACTCCAAAAATAAATACATGGGTGTGAAGAATGAGCTTCAATATTTCATCCAAAATAATTTTGAACTCATTTCAAAGCCATTTCAAATTTATAAAAATCATTGAAAATTGTTGTTTTATGAGGGTTTTATAATTTCGGAATTTTTATATTTTTGCATTTTTTAAGGTAAATCAGATTTTTTCATCTTTATAGTTTTATTCGCAAGCAATAAATGAACTTTCCTTTATGAAAATTACAATTTCATTAAAGGGAATTGATTTATATGGCATTCCATAGGCCATCATTTTCGGAGCAATAAATTCACCTTTCTTTATGAAAATTCTGATTTCATTAAAGAAAGGTAATTTATACATTATATCAAAGGCTATTGTTATTGAAGCAGTAAATTATTTTTTCTTTATGAAAATCATGATTTCATTAAAGAGAGTTGATTTATAAGGACATTTTAAGGCCATTATTTTAAAGCAATAAATTGTCGTCTCTTTATGAAAATTAATTTCATCAAAGAGGGGTGATTTATTTTATTATATCAAAGGCTATTGGTATTTCTTTATGTTCAAAGAAACATCAAGTAAATCATTTCATCATTTAAGTTTCCAATTTAGAGATAGATTTTAATCTTCTATTTCATGCTTAAATTAGGGTTTAATACAAGATAAAAACTTGTTTAAAATCTACTTAATCTAAAGAAGATAAAAGTTATCTAAAATCCTTCAAGATAAAATGAACTAAGGGTTTACATCATGGTTATATGAGGGCCAATCATATTTTGTTTTTCTCTTTAAGTTTTATGAACAATCATTAGTATAAAATAATAAAATAAACCAACACAGGCCCCTTGTTAACAGTTACTTGCAAATCACTAAGGTATTCCTAGCACTCATTTAACACATCTTTACAAGATTACAAATACACATGTGCAATGCTTACATAGTAGAACCTTGGAGAAGTTTTTTTGTTTTAACTTCTTTGCAAGAGAGGGTTTTGTGATCAAAATCCTAAGGGTGAGTGTGGTTTTTCAATTGGACAAAATTACCACTCAATAGGGTATATTTTTAACACAAACTCATCAGCCTCCTCCTTGTGGCTTATACTATGCAAGCACCTAGGATTCATTGGAGGAGATGATGGAGGAGAATGTGTTTGAGTGATTGCCTATATCCTAGGGATATCTAATTTAGCAATGCATGGATACCTCTTTAATCTTATTTTAAGGATATAATGGAGAAATATCCTTCCTCTTGCTATCTTGCTTGTGATATTCGCTAGGAATATTGATATAAACCCTAATAGGTGTAGATCCTATAGAACCATTTTTGTGGTTATTCCTCTAGTTACTATAATTATCTATCCTTCTAATTAAATTAAGGAGTGGTTGTGTTATAATTCTTTGCAGTTTGTTTGGCTCTCTAGGTGACCAAAGGACAATCCTTAATACTGTGCTTAAAGGATTGGCATTTAAAGTATGTATTACAAATATTTAGGTATAAAACCTTATAATATGTGTAATAGGCACCAATAGATAACAATGACATCCTTGAGATATGTTTCAACACAAACCCTTTTTTGAGTGTGGGCAACAAAGAATATTTTTGGCTTTACACAAACAACATTATCAAAGAACATTGTAATGTAGTTGTGATAAGGCCATAAGGATAAAGAAATCATAGGGAACTCGATCCAAACTTGCACCCATTTGGTGCTTTCCTCAAAAATAAGGAATTATTAGATCCAAGGAGAAAATACAAGGAAAGAATTACATATAACATCATATTTGTTTCCTTATTAATATAAGTATTTTCATAAAATTCATGTTTTTTATGTTATGCTACATGTAAAAGGTGTTTATAATATACAAAAACAATTCAAAAACCAGTATTCTATTTTTTTTGGGCTAGGGTTTTGAGTATCAATATGGTCCCCAATGTTGGTAGACTAGTGCAAAACATTGGTGCCACAGAAGGGAATGCATGCAATGGCTCCACTCAAAAAACCATGTAGGTTTGTGCTAAGAATTGTACACAAGGTAACCCTCATTCTCATCATGTAATTCTTCCATTTCCTGAATTTGATTTTGCATGTCATTATTTAGAATCATTCACCCATGCCCGATATTTCATTGGATGCATCCCTAATGATTCTTCCATTAGAGCATGGGTTAACACATCTTGGAATCCTCATGGAGTCAAGATAACGATGGTTACAAATATTTCTAAGGGTTTTGTTTTGTTTTGATTTACAAAAACAACCCAAACTAAGGCAATTTATGAGCATGGCCCTTGGTACATGATAAACTCTCTACTTGTTTTCTCTCCTTGGACCCATGAATTTTCTATTTCTGAGGAAATATCTACAAAATTCCCTGTGTGGGTGGAATTAATAGGACTCCCTCTATCTATGTGGCCCTTTCTTAATCACATAGCAATCCCTCTAGGGTGTGTTATTTTGGTGGAGGCAAACAATTTTTTTAATGCACACCCTCAAAAATGTGTTTGTGTCAAGATTGATATTTCTTGAGATATCAATAAGACTATTGACTTACAGGTTGGTTACATTGCGCTATCCTAGCAGGTCCTCTATATTAATTTTCCCAACACATATTTCCAATGCTAGTACTTAACACACAAGATCAAGGATTGTCCTTTGATGTCACATAATGGAAATAAGCATAGCCCCACCACATTGAGTGCACCCACTCCTCAACCTCAAGAGGATGGTTGGACAACTATGGGAGGGTATAAAAATGCACATTTGGCTACTTCTAAAGGTACATAGTCTAAGTCAACACATGTATCAAAGTTGGTAGAAAAAGGGTATGAAAAGGAAAAATTTGGTCCCTAGCTGAAACTACCAACAATGAGGCTCCTTAGTCTCAACAAATTCATACCCCAAGGGTTGCAATAGTGGTTGCTTCATAGTCTACCTACCTAGCCAGTCCTTCAGTAAATTTCTCCCCAATAGGTGCAAGGTGCTCTCACAACTCGATAAGGGGATCTATAGAAGAAGATGCTACTCCAAAGAAGCAAATTCATGTGACGAGTGTTTAGTGGGGCAGTTATGTTCCTAATTCATCCAACAACCACAGTGTTTTGGAGTATCTTGGAGGTGGTGAGGATATGTCATTGGATACAAAGCCATCATCGATGGGATTGGTAGTTCCTACGAAGGAAGAAAAATCTAAATATCCCCTCCTTTATGTGTAGTTTCAACATTCTTGTAGTCCTCGACAAGGGAAAGAAGATGGAGATAGTCTACCCAAAAAATAGTTTCACCCATTCGACCCAACAGTTTGATCAACTTTAGAGTGTTTGCTTTGAAAAGATGTAGGATGACTAAGAAATAAGTCTACTTGGTGCCTAGAGTTATAGTTTTACAATTTAGGGTTTTTTTACTCTAGTTTATTTTTCTATGTTTAGTTATGTTGTTTATTCACCCTTTTAGGGGTTGGTTCTAGTTTTTATCGAATGGGTGGCCTTGTGCCTTGAGTTGTAATATTTCTAGTTTCCTTTTTATTATAACCTCTTTTATTTTTATTGAATATAATTGTTGGTTCCAATAAAAAATAAAATTTAATCTTTGAAGTTCTTAGGCAAGATTTCCTTAATTTATATTTAATA
Organism: Wollemia nobilis; assembly: GCA_028583015.1. NCBI lineage: Eukaryota > Viridiplantae > Streptophyta > Pinopsida > Araucariales > Araucariaceae > Wollemia > Wollemia nobilis. The sequence goes on along the minus strand of JAQPPZ010016436.1, from coordinate 10,209,236 downwards.
AAGACAAAGTTTAAAAATGCTATGACAAATATAATGGAATTAAAAGGCTCATTAAGTTGTACATTGAAAAATGTTTCAATGGAATTACAAATACAAACATATGTTTTATAAAGTCAAATAAGTGCAAAATTTTACAATAATCTAGAGAATTCTCACATGCATGCTTCTATGCTTTTCCCTTTTGTTATTTTTTTCATTGACCCAAATATAGCTTCACACAATAGTGGATTAATTCTAAAGCATTCACCAAAAACTCAATGGATTCAGATAATTTGCTTGTAATATGTCATGTGTCACATAAAATGCATTTTTTATTTGAAGTTTCATGCTAAAAGACTAAAGGTTGGCCCATGTTTTTGAAGGCTCTGCTTTTATAATTTCCAGTTGTAATTGTACATTTGATACTTATTTTTGTAGGTGAAACATTATACCAGAGCAACTATAGATGGGATTATACAGTCTAGAAGTTGCTTCATACACCATGTTGCTTACTACGTGTTGAGTGGTATTTTCACCCAGTTGTGAAAGTACACTCTCCTTTAGGATTTGGGTTCCAAATCCCCTCTTGCAAAGAAGTTAAACAAACAACTTCTCCAAGGTCTCCGCTGTATTAGCATTTGCATATGTGTATTAGTGATCTCAAATAAAGATATTCAATTTAAATGCTTGGAACACCTTAGTGATTGCAAGTAACTGTAAACAAGGGGCAATGTTGGTTTATTTCACCATGAAACTTTAGTGATTGTTCATTTTTTTTTTGGATTTTGAAATTTTTTAAGTGTTTATTTTAATGCCTGAGAATTTAAAATAAGTTAAAATTTCTGGAAAAAATAAAATGCAGAAAATGAAAATGAAATGCAGAAAACTGAAAATAAAATGCATTCAATATGATGCTATCCTATTTTGAAAAAATCGAAGATGTGAGGTCTCCATGCATGCAACCTAACCTATTGGACTTGCAAAACAAGCACAATCCCCATAGACTAAGTGTTGGTTCCTAGGGTACGAAATAAAATTCAGATTTCAAATATTCGCCTAATGTAACCCAAAAAAAATGGCATTAACATTATCTATAAATTCAAAATCTGAAAAATGAAAGAATAAACATTAAATCCATAGCATGCAAAGAAAATCTCCTTCTTTCTTGCCCACAAGATGCAAATTTCTGAAAACTTCTACATTAAAAATATGTCATTTTACAATAGCAAAATTTCTGGTTTTTCCAAACCAGTCTGTGGAAGAAAAACAACTCAAACAGGTCCAGAATGGCCTTCTCGCCTTCAACTCTGCAACTCTACTTGTAGTGGTTTCCAACCCCTTCTGGCCTCTTTGAATGGCGTATTTAAACTTCTAAAAAAATTGCTTCTCCTTCCATGACGGTTCGTTTCATTTTTTGACAGCTATTTGTTTCACCTTCCCTGACTGTTCGTTTCATTTTCCAACGGTTGCTCGCTTCACCTTCCCTTGTATGCGTATGTGCTTTGGTTTCCATTTTGTGGCCCTTCACTGCAAAAATGTAACATGTCACGATATCGCGACACTTTTTCTCTTTTGACCGCGACCATGCAACATGTCGCGATATCGCGACACTTTTTCCTCCTTTGGCCGTGACGATGCAACATGTCGCGATATCACGACACTTTTTCTCTTTTGGCCGTGACGGTGCAACATGTCGTGATATCGTGACACTTTTTCTCTTTTGGCCATGACGGTGCAACATGTCGCGATATCGCGACACTTTTTCTTGTTTGGCCGTGAAAACGCAACATGTCGCGATATCGCGACACTTTTTCTTGTTTGGCCGCGAAAATGCAACATGTCGCGATATCGCGACACTTTTTCTTGTTTGGCCACGAAAATGCAACATGTCGTGATATCGCGACACTTTTTCTTGTTTGGCCACGAAAATGCAACATGTCGCGATATCGCGACACTTTTTCTTGTTTGGCCGTGAAAATGCAACATGTCGCGATATCGCGACACTTTTTCTTGTTTGGCCATGAAAATGCAACATGTCGCGATATCGCGACACTTTTTCTCCTCGCTCTTTTTCTTTGCTTTGGGCCGCGAAAATGCAACATGTCGCGATATCGTGACACTTTTTCTCCTCGCTCTTTTTCTTTGCTTTGGGCCGCAAAAATGCAACATGTCGCGATATCGTGACACTTTTTCTTTCTTGTCTTTCTCTTCTCTTTTGGCCGTGACAAAGCAACATGTCATGATATCATGACATTTTTTCTCTTTTGGCCGTGATAGTGCAACATGTCGCGATATCGCGACACTTTTTCTCTTTTGGCCGTGAAACTGCAACATGTCGCGATATTGCGACACTTTTTCTCCTTGTGGTGTTTTGCTTTTTTTCCTTGATCTTTAGCCTATGGGCCACTTCGGTCTTCTTGGAACACATGCAAAAATGTGGGTCCCCAATTTTGGGGTACGTTGTGGAGCAGCCACAACAAATGGCGACTCTGCTGGAAAATGCTCCTGAGCATTTCGGTGAGAACTCAACCTGAAAACACACAAACTCAAATACAAGCGTCAAAAAATATCCCAAGAATGAAACTAGACGAGAAATACATGAAGCATTAGAATTATTAAGCATCAGCTTGGTGTGTGCAATGTGCTTCATTCCCTATCGTTTGAAACTCGTTCAACTTTCCATTGTCAGTTTCACTTATGATTCATAGGCAAGGCTATGAATGATTTGTGCAGGATTTGACGTATGACAACTATGTTAGAGATATAACAACCTACTTTGCAAAGGCTCAAACTTTCTAGTATCATGAACAAACATATTAAAATTGTCAAACCCTCTTAGGACCAAAAATGTGCATATTGAATTAATTTACTAGATCCCAAAGTTGGTTATGTGTCACTACCATCTTGAACCCATGTGCAAGTGTAAGTGAAATCAGAGCTTTGGGGAATAGGATTCCCAACCTAAGCGAGATGGGAATTTAACCCTATCCTTACTACTTTGATCTGGAGTTCATTACCTCATCTTGAACAAAATGATTTAACCTTTTATGGATGAAACTGTCAGGCTAGCCTGTCCATTTGAGCAATCAATGGTCTTGTTTTTAGACAAGACATGTTGCCACGCATGAGCATACTCCACTTCCAGCTAGGCGTCTATAGCCCCGATGGAGATCAACCCCATAATCCAGGATTTGGCTCTACTTTTGATTTCTTGGACCTTGGGGATGACTACCCATCCTTGCAAGGGACATGTAGTACGATCCTTCCAATCCAATATTAATAGAGAAATGAAAAATATTTGCTTTGGAATTTCAAGTTCTTGAATGGGCAAAATAGAAGCTTTGGGGAATCGGATTCTCAACCTAAGCGAGATGAGAATTAGACCCTATCCTTACTACTCTGATTTTAGGCTTTAAGCATTATGGGAGTGGTAAAAACCATTGTTTTAAGGATTATGTTGCATGATAGGACAGACACGAAATATTCCTTTCGCCTCACCTTTTCTTCCAAGTATGGTTTTGACCATTTTGCTCAATATTCTCTTTAATATGCGTAGAACGTGCTTGGTTCAAGATAGTTCGGGCATCAGTTCCCAACCTTAGGATCCTTTTAGTATATGTTATGTAATAACCCTAAGAGGATTCGACACCTTTTCAATGATTGTACATGAAATGAAGATGCAACTGAGATGAAATGTATATGCAATGCGGAATGTAATATGAGATATGAATGCATTGCTCCTTTTGAAATGCGGATGGAGTATATATCACCTACTTTACCATAATGTGTAAAACTGACAACTTCATGCATCACAAGTTCCAAACGATATTCTTTAATGTGTTTGTGATACTCGTGGAGCTTTTTGCAATACAATTCCGATGTTTCATATTCTCCTAGTCTTAGTCAACATTCATAGGGACTTAAGTTGACAAACCAAAAGTGCCAAGGACCAACACACAAAACTTAAAACCAAAATGAGATCCAATCCAAAACCAAAACACGAAAACCAAAAGTATATACAAATGTACAATATAATGCAAGATGGTGCAAAAGTTTGGATTATCATTTTCCCGGATCCCAAACCTGATTGGAATTCTTTAAAAGATGTATGACGTGATACGCATACCAAGTTTTGTAGGAATCCAAAAAAAAACAAGATCAAACCAAACAAAGAAACAAACTTCCACTTGCCCCTCTCACCATACCAATTTGATTTAGTTTCATTAATAATCCTATGGTGGAGTTTCAAGTTTTCAAATTGATTAGACAATGATTGATATTCAATTCCTTTATGTCTATTCTTTAAGATGTCCATTCCACACTTTGATTCATGGTGTAGAAATAAGCTTTCATTTTCATTCAATAAAGCCATAACATTAATAATATTTGAATCAAACCATTCATTAGGCAAACCTTCATTCGAATTTTGCATGGTGAAACCAAAAAGGTGAGATTTTACCTTTGGCATGTTTTCATTTGACCTTACTTGAAGAGGATTTGAAAATTCCTCTTTTCTCTCATGACATTCATCATCATGTAGCACTTGTTCTTTCTCCATGACTCGTTTATCAAAGGCACCAAACTTAGGTACCCAATTGAAAATATGTCCATCCCTTTCAAACCATAAGTCTTGTCTATCTAGGGGTGGGTTAACTAACACATTTCCGTGATCAATCACTTGGATTGTTTTGGGTAACGTGAGATTTTCAATTGGATCATCAATGATATCAAACCCAAATGATTTAGGTTTTGTAATTTTCTCATTTTGAAATGGCATAATCATTGTAGCACAAGTAAGTGGATCAAGATTTTCAATTTCTTTTCCTTCCAAGGAATCTAAAGCAAATGACTCTCTTTCTTGATTCATGGTTGTAGAATCCTTATCATGTTCCAAAATTTGATGAGATTCAAATTCCTCTTCCAAAACTTTCTCAAATTGTACAGGATTTATAGTATCCTCATGTGAGGAAGCAATTGAGTTATCCTGCATATTAATTGACACAACAAGTTTATTAGAAGATTTAGATTGATAATATTCTTCCCATTTCTTCCACGAATCATAGTAATCATCCTCCAAGTTCAAGTTGTGACGCTCAAGTACTTCTTCTTCATCTTCTGATTCATCAACATGTTTCTCACCCCATTCATCTTCACCTTCCTCATTCTCACTCTCTTGACGATATAGAGTTTCCACCACCAAAATGTTGTCCTCTCCTTGTTGATGTTGGGGTGGACCCTCATTTGGCACAAGTTCCAAATCATCCACTTGAGCTTGGAGACAATGGGTATACCTAGCAATTTTGGGACAATTCCTTTCATTATGCTCCTTTGTATTATGCAATCTACACCCCTTTTCCCATGCAAAATCAGAAATATTAAGAATGGAACTAGAGTGACTTGGTCCTGTAGAAGTATCTATCTGATTAGCAATAGGGGAAGGCACACCCCCATTGTTTGGCTTCGTATTCCACTGTCTCCCTCTATTGTTGAAATTTTGATTTGGGTGAGGGGCATGGGATTCATACTTCTATTTTTGAACCAAATCATTACTCAATTTGTGAATCATCTTTTTGAGTTCTTCAACCTCTGAATAAATCTCTTTTGGTTGAGCTATGTTATTGCTAGTTCCAATAGGGTTTGCGTAATTGGTGAGATCTTGACTTAACATTTGAGTTGGATTTTGAGCCACTTGATTTGCGTAGGGATTCACACTTTGAATCGGAATTGGATTGGGGAAAGGAACTATAGCCTGAGAATTAACCAGACTGGCTCCTTGCATAGTATGCTGACTATTTTGCAAAAATGAAGGAATGGGGGGAATGGATGTGATTGGTTGAATTGGAATGGGTGCGTAAGCGGGTGTTGATGAATATGGTTGTTGATAAGGCAAAGCATTTATGCCTAATATTTGTGGTGCCATGATCTGATTCATCATAGGAGCTTGACCATATGGACCATATTGTCCTACCATAGGCATATGGGAAAACCCATAACCCTGTGGTGTCATTTGTTGTTCAATGGTCATAGCTTCATTGTAGGCTAGAGCAAGCGTGGTAACTTGAGGATTTCTCCTTGCAAACATTGTCGTCATAGGATCCAATGCCCCAAAATATATTTGCAAAGCTACTACGGGATCAATGGCAAAATTTCGAATTGCTCTATTATAGCACTTCTGAAATCTCTGATTAAAAGTTTGGATTGGCTCACCCTGGCCTCTTTTGCATGTAATGAACTGATTATAGATGATTGTGGGATCTAATGGTGACCTGAATTGGTTGACAAAAGCATCCTCCATTTGCGTCCATGACGTAATGGAACCAATAGGTAAGCAAATATACCATTCGTAATCCACTTGGTCTAGGCTCATGGGGAAGAGTCTACAAGCCACATCTTCATGTTGAACTTGCAATCTTATCAAAACATCCCTATAGGCCTGAATATGTTCTTCTGCGGTCCTTGGGCCATCCGATTTGTATTTGGGCAAAAATCTCTCTATATTCCTAGGGATCTCGTGAATATCCCCTGCAATATTCAAAGGAATGTTATGGGCTCCGTACCAAGGAGGTGGTGGAGGTTGGGCCATTTGATTCAAAATCGATGATGATAACCCTACAAGAACCTAACAAAACTCTCAGTACCTCAAAGAAAACCTGCGACACACAAAAAATCCTGCAATTAATGAAATTCAAAGAATAACTTCAAAATCAATTTGTTAGTCATGAAAGAAGGAACCTTGACAAAGCAGTATTCTAAAAATGTAAGTTTTTGATTCACCAGATCGCATATGCGCAAGTGAAGAGCATACTCCTAGTGTTGTAGGCTTTTTGATTCACAAGATCGCATTACGCGCAGGTGAAGAGCATAATACCGACAACAAATACATTTTTAGACAAAATAATTCCTTACAAATCAGCATCAACCAAGAGGTGTATCCATTAAAATCGAATGAAAGTAATTGCATGGAGACAACCTCGTTAGTCAAGACCAATTTTTTTTTTTAAATCAAATCAAAACACATTATTCCTGTATGAACAATCAAAAGCGTTAGAACAATGCATAGCAATTCATGTCCTCCTTTTAACAGTACAAGGTTGTATTATTAAAAGAGGGCTAAAGATAATAATCAATAGGGCATGAAATATTCAAAATTTAAATCCCTATAGCATTTAAATCACTCTAAAATAAAACAATTCGGGCCCTCCTTCTAGCGCCAATCTGTTGAGTGGTATTTTCACCCGATTGTGAAAGTACACTCTCCTTTAGGATTTGGGTTCCAAATCCCCTCTTGCAAAGAAGTTAAACAAACAACTTCTCCAAGGTCTCCACTGTATTAGCATTTGCATATGTGTATTAGTGATCTCAAATAAAGATATTCAATTTAAATGCTTGGAACACCTTAGTGATTGCAAGTAACTATAAACAAGGGGCAATGTTGGTTTATTTCACCATGAAACTTTAGTGATTGTTCATTGTTTTTTTGGATTTTGAATTTTTTTAAATGTTTATTTTAATGCCTGAGAATTTAAAATAAGTTAAAATTTCTGGAAAAAATAAAATGCAAAAAATGAAAATGAAATGCAAAAAACTAAAAATAAAATGCATTCAGTATGATGCTATCCTATTTCGACAAAACCGAAGATGTGAGGTCTCCATGCATGCAACCTAACCTATTGGACTTGCAAAACAAGCACAATCCCCATAGACTAAGTGTTGGTTCCTAGGGTACGAAATAAAATTCAGATTTCAAATATTCGCCTAATGTAACCCAAAAAAAATGGCATTAACATTATCTATAAATTCGAAATCTGAAAAATGAAAGAATAAACATTAAATCCATAGCATGCAAAGAAAATCTCCTTCTTTCTTGCCCACAAGATGCAAATTTTTGAAAACTTCTACATTAAAAATATGTCATTTTACAATAGCAGAATTTCTGGTTTTTCCAAACCAGTCTGTGGAAGAAAAACAACTCAAAAAGGTCCAGAATGGCCTTCTCGCCTTCAACTCTGCAACTCTGCTTGCAGCGGTTTCCAACCCCTTCTGGCCTCTTTGAATGGCGTATTTAAACTTCTGAAAAAATTGCTTCTCCTTCCATGACGGTTCGTTTCATTTTTTGACGGTTGTTCGTTTCACCTTCCCTGACTGTTCGTTTCATTTTCCAATGGTTGCTCGCTTCACCTTCCCTTGTATGCGTATGTGCTTTGGTTTCCATTTTGTGGCCCTTCGATATGAAAATGTAACATGTCACGATATCGCGACACTTTTTCTCTTTTGACCGCGACCATGCAACATGTCGTGATATCGTGACACTTTTTCCTCCTTTGGCCGTGACCATGCAACATGTCGCGATATCGCGACACTTTTTCCCTTTTGGCCATGATGGTGCAACATGTCGCGATATCGTGACACTTTTTCTCTTTTGGCCGTGACAGTGCAACATGTCGTGATATCGTGACACTTTTTCTTGTTTGGCCACGAAAACGCAACATGTCACGATATCGCGACACTTTTTCTCTTTTGGCCGCGAAAGTGCAACATGTTGCGATATCGCGACACTTTTTCTTGTTTGGCCGCGAAAACACAACATGTCGCGATATCGCGACACTTTTCTTGTTTGGCCATGAAAACGCAACATGTCGCGATATCGCGACACTTTTTCTTGTTTGGCCACGAAAATGCAACATGTCGCGATATCGCGACACTTTTTCTTGTTTGGCCACGAAAACGAACATGTCGCGATATCGCGACACTTTTTCTTGTTTGGCCACGAAAATGCAACATGTCGCGATATCGCGACACTTTTTCTTGTTTGGCCGCGAAAATGCAACATGTCGCGATATCGCGACACTTTTTCTCCTCGCTCTTTCTCTTTGCTTTGGGCCATGAAAATGCAACATGTCACGATATCGCGACACTTTTTCTCCTCGCTCTTTTTCTTTGCTTTGGGCTGCGAAAATGCAACATGTCGTGATATCGCGACACTTTTTATTTCTTGTCTTTCTCTTTTCTTTTGGCCACGAAAAAGCAACATGTCACGATATCGCGACATTTTTTTCTCTTTTTGCCGTGACAGTGCAACATGTCACGATATCGTGACACTTTTTCTCTTTTGGCCGTGAAATTGCAACATGTCGCGATATCACGACACTTTTTCTCCTTGTGGTGTTTTGCTTTTTTCCTTGATCTTTAGCCAAATGGGCCACTTCAGTCTTCTTGGAACACATGCAAAAAGGTGGGTCCCCAATTTTGGGGTATGTTGTGGAGCAACCACAACACTACGTCTTCTCTCCTATCAAGCCAAATATCTTGAAACACAACAACATAAAAATAAATTAGTTGACTAACCAATGCAACACTATTCCTAAGATTTATCTATAGGTTTAATTATTCTTGAACTATCATATTATATTAGGGCTTCTCTTTCTTGATCTTGGAATTTTAACAAAAGGAATAGTTTGCAAGCAAAGACTTTGAAATGAAATATTGTAACTTAACTCGAAGGATTTTGATAATGTTGCTTGCTCTAAATACTCTATGAGCTGCTAAAAATCTCTAGGGTTTTTTTTTTGTGGAAATAAGCAGCAAGTGGATCTTTTTCTGTGCATTTTCTTCATAATGTTTTGCAACCTATCTATTTATTTCTCTACATAGTTGTCATTGCCCAAGCCTTAGGGGCTATGCTAGCCCAATATGATGATCAAAACAATGAAAAAGAATTTATTATATTAGTTGAATCCTTATCGGCTATGAAACCTAATACACCCCTTTAGAAGAGATTTTCCTTGTAGTGTTTACATATAAAAAGTTATGACATTATAAGATTAACCATAAGATATTAATAGTTGCAAGGTTTGATCATGTTCACTACTTAATGTGAAAGCCTCACCTTTTAGGTCAAGCTACCAAGTGGGTTCTTTTCCTTAGTGAATTTGATCTAATCTCTATTAGTCGAAAAGCCATAAAACATCAAGTTACTATTGAACAATTAGCCATAGCACCTTTAGAGTCTATCTATCCCTTAGTTGTATAATTACCTGATGAGTGCATCTTCAACCTTGGTGTATAACCCCAAGATTCTTGGACCTTATATTTTTATGGATCCCATTGTTTAAAGGGTGCAAGGGCTGGAATCATTCTAGTCACTCCATAAAAGCAACTAATATTTATTTCCTTCAAGTTGTGTTTCTCTTGCACTAATAATAATGCATAATATGAAGCATTAATTTTAAGTATTAGGGCCACCCTAGCCTTAAAATTCAAGATATTTTCTATCTATGGTGACTCTCAACTTGTAGTGAATCAAGTCAATGATGTATGCAATACTAAAGATGAAAATTTGAAGCCATACAAAGACATTGTTTCTAAGCTTATATTAGCATTTGATAAGATAACCATAGAACCAATCCCTAGATACTCTAACTATCATGCAAACATAATGGCCATAGGTGCATCCCTTATCCCCTTGGAGTTAGAAGATTATCAAGCTATAGTTGTCATTCAAAAAATATAATAACCTACAACCTATAGTCTTAGCCAAATTCCTTTAAATGTATTGAATATCAGAGCTTCTCCTTCTAAGCCTTGGTACAAGGATATATTATTTTATTAAAATATGGAACAATACTTAAAGGCTTAGATCACAACAAGCAAAAGATTTTGCAAATAAGAGTAAGTAGATTTATGATAATCAATGATATTTTATATCGATGCTCTTTTCATGGCATCCTCCTATGATGTCTTACATCCGATGAAGCAAGGAAAGCTCTTTGTGAATCCCATGAAGGATAATGTGGAGGCTATTTTAGTGGAAAGGTAATTTCCAAAAAACATATTCAAATAGGATATTATTAGAATTCCATGGAGAAGGATGCATGTGACTATGTTCAACACTGTGATAAATGTCAACATCAAGATAACCTTAATCATGCACCTTCACAAAAACTCAAGTTATTTTTCTCCTTGGCCATTCTCCCACTTCTTTTGATGGTCGTAAGTTTATCATCATAGTGATTGAGTACTTCACTAAGTGGGTAGAATCCATGTCCCTATCCATGATCACTAGAGTTCATGTCTCTATGTTTATCCTTAATTTAATCTTGTATTAGCATGAAGTCCCTTCTATTATCATCTCTAACAATGGAACTCATTTCAAGAATAAGGATATCCATAATATTTTTTCTAAATATAAGGTTTAGCATAAATGGTCAAATCCTTATTACCCTCAGGGTAATGGTCAATTTGAATCCTCTAACAAATCCTTAATTAAGATCCTTAAAATGTTGGTTAATAAAACTAGTTGTAATATGCATATTCAAATTTATCCTACCTTGTGGGCCTATCATACTAGCATACCAACATCTATAGTTGCAACACCATTTGTATTGGTCTATGGTACTAAGGTTATATTCCCTTTTGAGTAAGAATTCCTTTCTTTATGCATTTTATCACAAGATATATCTATAAATTATGAGTATCACCTTACTCATTAAATAAATTAGAGTTTCTAGATGAAAAATGCATCCATGACTTAGAGTATCTTTGATCTTATCAAAATAAGTTTAAGAAAACCTACACCAATAAGGTTTGGAATCATTATTTTGAATTAGAGGACCTCATCCTCGAATAAAAACAAAATAATACCAATGCTTGGACTGATCTAAAAGGTAAGCTCTAGTCTAATTGGTTAGGCCCCTTTGTCATGATAGCCAAGTTTGGATTATGAGCCTATCATTTAGCAACCATAAACAAAAAATATCTAAAAGAACCCATGAAAATTATGCATCTCAAAAGATACTATGCATGACTTTGTTATTCCTTATTAGAATTCTAGTCTAATATTCTAGAGTTCTTCTAGAATTTGGAGGAGAGGTTGAAGTGTTGACCATAATATCCTTTCCTTCTTATTGAGTATTATTCTATTTTAACATTTCTTTATACTCTCTTGATAATATTATCTTAATTCCTCTACTTCTTCTATAAAATTTCCCAAGATATCTGTTGTGCCAACTTGCATATGTTTACTTGATCATGCTACATGATTGCTTTTCATGATTTGCATAGATTACCTGGCATACTTCTTATTCACATCTATGGTTGACATATATTTTACTTCTACTTAATATTCATAATTGCATAAAAATGCTTGCTCATATAGATTCGGGGAAATTTTACAACGAGATAATGATGACATCTAGTAAGGTTTAGCTCATATGTATTGCACTTGCACTAGGTAGCTGGCATTTAGCGAATCCCCAAACCTAGGGTATGTTTCTTTTCTTTACCTATAAAGATACTATGATTACCCCTTTTACATATATATGGGTAACTCTATGCTAATGGGATTTGTATTTACTTTTATACATTTACATATGATTACATCTATTAGCACAAAGTCACTCTTGGGTCTTTTCACCTTATTTTCTCTTAACTACCAATATTTTTCTCTTCCATTATTGACCATCACTTTGATCTCACATTCTCATCCTCTAATATCTTATTTCAACTCCTTGCTCTTTACCACCCTTTCTTTACTTTTTCTTGTGAAACATCACTCTTCTCACATATTATATTTTCTTGGAGATATCATGTGATGGATCATGGATCATTGTTCTCTAGTTCATATATATGCTCATTGGAGGTATTTATATTTATCACAGGATGATGATGCTAGGATTCATCATTTGATTCTTCATATAAACACAATCCTCTTTCTTCTTATATATCCCTTGACCTTCAAAGTATAAAACCATCTTAATTTCCCCAAGTTAAGAGATGTTCTTCTTATTTCCTCATACATTTCTACTTTTTCTTCTTACTCTTATTGTATATCCCTTAACCTTGTAAGTATAAATTTATTCTTCAGATTATCCAATTCAAGGGATATACACATTTCTTATTTATCAAATTCTTGAATGACTCTTAGATAATCAAGGAGATCATCTTATAATGTTTACATATTGCTATACATCCTTCTTTTGATTATGCTTGTCCTTGAATGTTATAGGGTGCCCATTTCTAGTTATTTTTGAGTTGGGTAGGACTTATATTCCTTTACAATGCATATGCATTTTCTATTTTTTTTAATCCTAAATAGATCCCAAGAACCTCCATCCCTTGTTTTCCCTTTTTGTATATATATTATCTCCAAATTTTGTTAATTCTTCTTGCTAATGAGGGAATGTAGGTATGATATTATCACTTCTTAGCATTGTGCCTCTGCACCTTAATGCTAGGTTATCGGTAATCTTGTAAACATCTCTCATTTACCCATTGCATGATATTTTATCACCTATATTTGCATATTTTATCTTAGCATATATCATATATATCTAAATATTTTCCATTTGTGTATATTTTTGTATGCCCCTGCATATATCTTGTATATACATGTACATATATTGTGTATAGGATAAGCACATACATCAACCTTTATTGATTATTACTTGTTTATATTTGATTAGATTGCAATTATCCCTTAACTATTCACTCATAGTCATGCTCCTTAATTGGTCACCCATAGTCACTTGCAACCATGTACATTAGCTAGTTATTACTTGCTTTCACTACAACTATATATTCATTGGTCACCATAGCTACTTATGTTTTGCCCTTACGACCACTATATATGTGTGTGTATGTATCTATGTATGTATGTATGTATATTGGGTCATATTTCAATCCCTAATATTTTTCTTAGACTCATGTCATTTTGATCACATTGATATTTATTGATCTATGCTAATACTAGTGATGTGATCTAAGCACCTCTTACTTTTATCAACTTGTTTGTAGCCTCTTCTTATTTCTATTCCTCTCTCTTGATGTTGTCATGATATTTCTCCCATCACTTTACCTACTTAAGTCAAGCAATCATACATAAATCATAAAACATATTTATCACAATCCTTCATCATATTTTTCTTAATCAATAAATAATAACTAGATTTCATCAATATTCAAAATATATTACGTATACTCTGATGTGTTAGTGTGCCATTATTTAAAAATTGGCACACTCAACCATACTATAGCCTCTACCCTATGGGAAGCATACCACACTCAATTTTGGCATGTTATTCCATCCCTCCCTAATTCTATGAGCCAAACTCACCCACATTGCCTACTGATGGTGGTATGTTCATGGAATATGATATGGTTTACATCCATGACTATGACCTACTATGTGAGTTATGTGAGGATGATGGAGGAAATTTCTAATCCATGTGGATGGCTTAGAAGTATAAATTTTGATAATATATCCCATCATAGTGATGTTTGGAGAACCTCCCTCACCCTTTATAGCTCCTCTTGTAATAGCTTGATCACCTACTCCTGTTGGTCACCTATGATGATGTTCATACCCTCTAAATGAGATTTTTGTATCTCCTACTCTAGTCAATTTATATCATCCCTCATCCACTCTATCTCGATGCTTTCTATATCCCTCTCTATCTTGAGTTTGTCTCAATTGGTGATGACATCATCATTGGTTCCCCTTATTCTTATCAATATCTAAGCCATATCCTCATGGAGTAGGTCCATATTCCATCATAACTAGGTTATATCTACCCATATAGCCTCCCTCTCTACCTTTAGGTCATATTGACCCATTGTTCCACTCAATCCAACATCTATATCCATGGGGGCAACTCCTATAGCCCTCTCTCCCCTTGTCATCATGGCACTTGTATCGCTCCAAATTTTTCACACCCTTACCTTTAGGCTATAGGATCCGTGCCCGAAAGGGGGATGTGAAAATGATGGTGTGGTACCTCGGACTGAGAGGCCTTGCGAAGGTCCCGCCTCTCGAGGGAGGTGTATTAAGGTGATTTTTCGACAGATGGTGGGTTCACCAGGAAACATTTAATGGCAGTTTCCACACCTAGGTTGGGAATGTGTTTTATGTGTTTGCTTTAGCCTTAAACATTCAAATCCTAGGTTTTGCCAAATGCGTCTAAGCTATTCTATATGAAGATGCAAATTAAATGAATACAAAAAATAGGATAAAGATAGAAAAAAAGAAATTAAAGAATGTTAAAAGAAAAATACCTGATCCGGATGTCTGATGAAGATTCTGATTCTTGAAGCAGTCAAGATCATCTGGAATTTGATAGAATCATCTGAGATCTGATGAATTCATCAGACGAATTCATAAGAGACCTGCAAACAGAGAAATAGGTGCAAAACATAGAAAATGCAACTATTCTAATAGAGGGAAACAATGTAAAATGACAACAATAATATCAAACTAAAACTTAAAAACAGAAACATGCATGCATTATACTGATTTCATAATAATTATGACTTAATTATGCATTTAATCTAGATGGGTGAACTCCAAAATGCAAGATAGCATAAAATAACAAATACAGTAACTAATTATAGCATAAAATAGCAGAAAAAGAGATGAAGAAATGCAAACTTTAGGCACTGATTGCCTTAATGTTGACTGCAGTCGAAATCGTCTCGCATTGGTACAAAATCGTCTCTGATTCGACAGGATCACATTTGATCTGAATAGGATCGTCGGCGACGATGTAAGCTTGCTCCGGCTGAAAAACACTAAGGTACCTACAACAAAATTAGTGTAAAACTAATGCAAATAGAATTTTGGGATGTTTTAATGCGTGTGAAGTCAGTTTACAGAGGATTTCATCTAGGGGGTGCTAAGGGAAGGGCTTAGGATTAAATAGGCTTAGGAGGGAGGTTAGGAGGTTGGAGATCATCCCTATTTGTGAGATCTCCAATGGGGGAGGGTCTCTAACGACGTAGACATGCTTCTGCTCGGATTAGAGACCCGTTGGAACAGAAGCTAATTGTGAAAAATTAGTTTAGGGACAAGATCGTCTGGACGTCCTAGCCTAGACGAAATCATCAGATCTGGGGTGATATCATTTGATCGGCGATGATATCGTCAAACGATAAAAAAAAACTCTAAAAATGGCGTGGGAAATGGGGGAACGGATTACACGGTGGTTAACGGGCGGTTTGGGAGGTTAAAATTTGAATTTGAATTATTTACTAAAGTAAATGTAATTATTAAGATTTCACTGCGCCAATTTTAAAGTGCTACATTTTGCCCCCTCTTTAGAAAATTTTACAAAGAAAATGCGTTAAAGATGAGTTCTTCTCAATCTACGAGAAAGCAAAAATTATTCACATTTTTAGGCGACAATTCTTGGTCGAATCATATGACAGCTTACTATGGTGCCCCCTCCGTGTTTTTACCCAAATCGAACGTTTGAGGTAAAAACGCAAAAAAGCAAAATTTGAAAAAAAAAGTTTTTAATTGTGTTTTGAATAAAATTAAGAAAAATAGGGTAAAACCCTAATTCATTTTTACTGTTCATTTATTTTTGGTTTTAGAGCTCTGAAAGCAAAAAATGGTGGAGACAACGCACAGATCAACAGAGGTCCGGCGCGGGCTACGGGTAAGAGTCTAGACTTAGTTTAGAATGGTTTAATTTGAATTTACATGCTTTTTAGGTGAATTTTAAATAAATTTTTGAGCATCACGGTCATTTTTGGGCCGTCGATGTCATTGGGACGAAATCGTCTCGATTTTGATGAAATCGTCTCGATTTCGATGAAATCGTCTCAAGTTCATCGATTTCATCCAAGGGCGAAATTGACAAAAGGGGGACGATTTCATTAAATTAGGGATGATTTCAGCTTGCAAAATCGAAGACGATTATGCTCAAATTTGAGATGATATCGTCCAATATTGGACGATATCATCATTTGTAAAATGGAATTTATTTTAACTTGCATTATTAATCACTTGAGTTTGTTATTAATGATTGTTTGTTGTTTATGTTGCAGAGAGGATTGCTAAAGAGCAAGGAATGGAAATATGGAGGTTTGAGAGATGACTTGGCTGCTCTAACACAGGTAGAGCGGGATCAGTTGGCACAGGCCGGCTTACTGCATGTGGCGAGAAATGCCACAAGTTTCTACGGACATGGGGGCTACGCGACGCCCTAGCAGAGAGGTGGTATCCGGGTTCTTCCTATTTTCGGCTACCCACAGGGGAGATGACTCCCACTTTGGAGGATGTATGGAGGATTCTAAGAATCCCCATACAAGGATGGTTGATCACTCCTACGACCAATCAGGGCCATGCTATGGGGCGGTTGTGTGGTGACTCGAGCTTTGCCCTGGAGAAGGGCGAAGTTAACATCGAGGCATTGCATCAGATGCTTGGGGCATCTAGACTCACACAGGTTTTGGCTGGAGTGGTTGGTGGACTTCTGCTATGCCACCAGAGTGGGTGTAATGTACCATGGATGCTAGTAGATGTGATCTGTGATATGCGAGACCATGGTTACAGATTTGCTTGGGGCAGTTTTGTTCTATGCCAGTTGTACAGGATCCTGCATGGGGTCATGTACAAGGGAGGTCGATGTCTAGTTATGACATCGCTCCTACAGGTTTGGTGTTGGGAGCACATTGCAGTGCAGAGGCCGATAGGGCTTCCTTTGACAGGGATTGATGGGGAGAGGCCCCGAGTTTTCTACTGGTGGCTCTGAAGAGGGTCACAACGGCGGATCGACCTATCGATGTCCTGAAGACTACTGGATGACCTTGTCCCGGATCAGATCACCTGGAGGCCATGGCGAGAGCACCCAGGGTGGGCCGAGGATAGACAAGAGCTGGCTCACATTAGGTGAGTTTTCTAGCTTTGAATGGAGAAGGGAGAGGTGGAGCTCCATCGGTATGACCGAGTTTTGTGATAGTTCTATCTACAGCAGGGGATCCCATCTCTCAAGGATTATGAGTTTTCTCGAACTGTCTGAGATAACACCACAGTGAGCGGGGCTCTAGACATGCAGCACTTATGAAGTCAAGACTCAGACAATGCCCCCATTTAGCCAGTGGATGGGGATGATGCAGGGGTAGCCAATGGCTATGATGCCTGGTACGCAGGCATCCGCCCTCCTCGAATGATGAGGGCTCAGGGTTCGATACACGCAATTATGCATCAGATAGGGATGCAACGCCAGGAGGCTATGGAGGCAGCTTAGGGTCATGGCGAGAGAGAGTTGAGGAGGCCACAGGCACAGGAGAGGCCACGACAACGAGATAGGAGGGCAGAGAGACCCCCTTCTCCATAGAGAGAGAGGCCACCATTTTCTAATAAGGGCAAGGGTGTTGACACAGGGGAGAGTAGTGAGACAACGACTCTTCATGCAGAGATGATCCATCTCTAGGCATAGGTGCAAACCCTATAGGAGGAAGCTGCACGACACTGAGCTGAGGTTACACAGCTCAGAGACGAGATTGCATGCCTCAGGGCACGAGGCAGAGGGACGAGCACTAGGGAGCTGGCATGGGCGATTACCCAAATAACTTTCTATCAGACATTATACTATTATATGGTGCCAGAGGAGGATAGACTACCACTTCCAGCTAACATTGTAGAGCCAATCAAGATCGGGTCGTCGAGGACTTCATCTCGATCGACGACTAGGACTTGCAGTACCACACATACTGCGATGGGGCCACCTCGTCCACCTCAGGGCAAGGGAGGAGATGAGGCTGAGAGCTCAAGGGGTTCTCAAGGCTAGAGTACTACATGACATTGTATAGATTGAGACATATAGCATTTATTATTATTTTTTTGTTGATAGAGGATTGAGTATGCCGAGGTACAGATTGTGGCATACCAATCTAGTTTTGATATGATGTATATATACTGTTGATATATATAGATGAGATATGTTTGATCATATGACTTGTGTTATGTATTTGTATAATGCTTTTATGTTTGATTGATTGATTTTATGATTCATGTAATTATGTCATTGGAAAAATTATGATTTTGATGTCAAGCTTTAAGATTTTAAATGAAATAATCTGATGTAACAAATTAGTTGTATGCGATGTAATGTGATAAAAGATAAAAAGAGACTTCTAACAATAATTTCAAAGGACATTGTCGCTATTATAGACCATTTCATGGAGTCGCCGCTCACTCGGTTGTCAAGCTAATCCCAGTATAGAAATATTGTTAAAAGTAAAAGAGTGCTTAAGAGACTATCTTAAGACTGGTGCAATGGTGCAAATGATGATGATGATGGTTTGTTTTCAGATTTTCATAAAAATAGTATGCATGAAATAATGTTAAAATGATCTTTTCTAGGCATAAATTCCTAAGTGTGATAAATGTTTTGGATAATTCCCTAGGAATTATACCATCATTGCAAAATTGAGGGTTGACATAATGACATGAAATAATGAAAAATGTGCATGCTTTTGAAAGCATAATTGTATAATAGAATGATTTAAGTCATATGGTTTTTATGATTTTAAATAAATGGGGAATAAAAATTGTTACAATGGTTTGCGCTAGGCATAGAATATGTAGGTATAGACTTATACCATCATCGCGAAAATCCAAAAAGAGATATTTTTATTGCATGGTTGATTTTTGATAAACAAAAAATATGAAGAGGAGGACTTGCGCTAGGCATAAAATTCCAATTTTGGTTTTGGAACTATACCATCGTCGCGAAAGTCAACAATATATATATATATATATATGTGTGTGTGTGTGTGTGTGTGTGTGTGTGTGTGTGTGTGTGTGGTTTTGAAAGAAATTTTGATGTTTCTATTATGCATGTAGTTGTCTAAACAACTGTACTTGAAAGAAGAAAAAGAATTATTCCAAACAATTTGTGCAAAAAATATTTCAAAGTATTTTGAAGACAAAAGTTAGATTTATAAGGAATCCCATGTGCATATGTGAATTCATTTCCAATCTTGATTTATCATAATGATACACAAAATCTCTCAAATACAAATGTGTGTGCAATTGCATTGTTCATTTACTAGTTTTGAGCAAGATAATATGATACAAGTTATTTGAATGAACCAAAGAAGTGTTCATTAACCATGATGTAGATGCATATAACCATACTAGACTACTATGTAGGTCGGATTATCAAGAGCTAGCTAATCCATAAGCAGACATAGGTCTGTACAAAAGAAGGTCGCTAATGTGACAGACATATCGCCACGCTAGGAGTTACCCAAGGCCAAGCGGGTTGGGCACAAACCACCTGTTATGGGGCTTACCTCACAGTTTTTGAATAATTGAGAATTCCAAGGATTCAAGCTCATCAACCCTTCTTTTCTTTTCAAAGGGTAGGGAAAAGGGATTTTATTGCTTTTGATTTTGATTTCTTTTGCTTTTTTTTGCTTTTCTTTTCTTTTTCTTTTGTATTTTTGCTTGATAATGCTTGGAACACTGCTGTAATGATATAAAATAACATTATTTCTTTTTTCTTTTTCTTGAACTTTGCTTTTTGTTCTATGCTAGGGATACTTGCTCGGATTAGCTGTAGAGCAAGGGATTTTTATTCTGGGTAGGGGTGAGCTTGTCCTTTTGCCAATTCTCAAAGATTCTAGACCATGTGCATGATAGGATAGCAGGGGAAACTTTTCGCTCAAGAAACCACTTCTACTATGTAGCAAAGCATGGAAATTACAAATATAATCATTTTATTGTGAAAATATGTGCTTGGTTTAAGTAAATAACAATATCAATTCTCTATGCTCAAACTTTATTTAATTGAATTTTGTGGACTTTGATATAAGAGAGATTAGTAATCATGCCAGATAAAATCAAGATATTTATTTTGTGAGTTTGTGAAAGTGAGGGATTCCAAATAAATGCTAATTTATCCAAAATAATTTGAAACATATAACTGCAACATTTGTAAGAAAATATATATATATATGATTTTTGAGAAGTTTTGAGAATGTTGACTCTCTCTTTCTTCTTTATATTGTTTTGGTTTCGAAAGAGTCAAGAATATTGCTGTTTTTATTTTTATCATTTTTGTTTGTTTTTGAAAAAATTAACAAGTGCCATAAATAAATACAACAAATAGTTTTGAAGATTTTGATGATTATGAATTTTTTTGGTGTTTTTGAATTTATAAATTGAAAGAAATACAAGATAGTGATTTTGAAATATTTTAAACAAATATATACAAGGATGAACTGACCCAATTTATACATAGTAACGTTTAAGATGCAAAATATTCATGGGTTCTTTAAGTTCTTTACCATCTAAGGTAGATAATTTGTATGCTCCTGATTCAAATTTAGCAGTGATAATGTATGGTCCAAGCCAGTTGGGCTCAAATTTACCTTTAAGGTCCTTAGTTGCATTAGTATTTTTTTGATTTTTTTTTTTTTTTGAAGATTTTGATTTTTTTGTATTTTGATTTTAATTTATGAATTGAAATTGGTGGTATATACAAGATGATCTATATACACTATACAAGGTTATTTGAGTATAACATGTCTAAGGTTGCTTCAAAATCAAAGGAGGTTTTGAAGGATAATTTGGTTGAGGTGACGGTAAGGACAAAAGATGATAAATAAAAGGTAGTGATAACAAAAGTTTTGTTATAATGTAGAATAATGTAGAAAAAGATTTGACTTTTATGTGTGTAAAATTGATCATGTTACAAAATAAAATGTAAGAAGGATAAGAAAGTTCTTCATTCTTATCACTATATTCCAAATCTTGATAAGATGGAAGGAGCAGATGCAGATGTGAAAGATATGCATGGATGTTATTTGGTAAACAAGGATGATCATATATGGATGAAGAAAAGTGAGAAATAGAAAATAATTTTGATAACAGAGAATGTATAGAACTTGATGTTTCAACCGTTAAATATTCTTTAAATGGTGTTGGGTCACCATGTATGGTAACATTTTTATTTGCAAGTTCAAACTTCAAACATTGGTGAAGAGTGGAAGGGACAATCCTCATTGTATGCATCCAAGGACTTCTAAGAAGTAGGTTGTACGGTGAAGGGAAATATGCTACATAAAATAAAATATCCAGGATCTTGGATCCAATATTAAAGGGAAGAATTATAATACCTTGAGCTTCTTGAATTTCATTGTTAAAATATTTTATAATAACATTTGATTCATTACTATCTGCTTCCTTTAATTTGATTTTTTGGAATAATTGATGAGTGCATAAATTAAGAGAGGTGCCATTATATACCATGATAGTTTTAACAGGTGTTTCTTTACTAGATCCTATAATGTAAAGATAGGAGTCTTCTTGTGGAGTAGAGGAAGGAATATCCTCATCATAGAATGAAATATGGTTAACCTCAAGAGGGTTTACACCATTAATTATGTTCTTAGAGAAAATATGATGAGGAACAAATTGTTGGCTAGGTATTTTGAACAAAATTTCTTTGTGATAAATTTGTAATACTTCTAAAAGAGATATCTTTGCTTGAGGATTAATCACTTGTTGTTGGCTATCAAAGGGGATTTCAGATTGAAATTTTGATTTTAAATATGAGCTTTCTATGCTTACATTCCATTTTGGATCATTCTCTAGAGCCAAAGATAGTTTTGAAGGTTGGTCAAATGAGGAATCCATCTCTTGAATATCAAATTGGGTTGATTGAACTTGAGGTTGCTCATTTGTAGTTTTTGTTACAATATTAGTAATATCATCATGATGGGACACATTAAAATGCAATATTTGATTGGTTTCTTGTTGTTGATAATTGAATAGGGGTTCTTGGTGGATCCCCATGTCTTGATTGATTATTGGTATTTGTTGTGTAGGAGTTTGATTGTTTAATGGAGATTTATAATCAGTTGTAGATTGTAATTCCTTTATATTAAAAAGACCCTTATCAATCAAATCTTGAATTGCACATCTTAAATCTTTACAATTTTGTGTCATATGTCCATCCACTCTATGATATTCACAATGTAGCTTAGGTTTAAACCAATCTGCTATGGTATCAAGTTGTCTTATGGAAGGAAGTTCAATCTTATTTGTATCAAGTAAATGCTTGAGAATTATATCCATTAGTTTATTGAGCTTAGTAAATTTACGTGATGAAGGTTTTTAAGAGGTTTTTGATAAATGACTTAGGAATTTCGTCATAAAAGGACCTAATGGTTTCTCACCTCTTCTTTCTTTATTATGGGTAGAATGATGACAGGAAGATTGCGAAGTAGGAGGTGAGTGCATGGTAGAATTGGAAGAATAAGAATTTTCTTGTTGAAATGGATGTGTTGTATTGAAAGAAGAATATTGAAAGGGTGATGGAGGATTATATGTGGATCGATAGACATAATATGGATATATGGGAGAATAGATAATATCGTTATGAAGAGGATTGGCAAAGGGATTTTTTTGTTGGGTTATGGATGAAAATAAGAAGAGTGTGATGGAGGTGATGTTGAATAGAGATGAGGTTGGTCATAATCAACAAATGTATTTGGCTAAATTCTTCCAAAATTACTAATGGGCTCATATGGATTTGAGTAAAAACTCATGGTTTCTTTAGTACTTCTAAAAGTAATATTTAACATCTACTATTTAGAATTGAATTTAAAACATACAAACTTGAAATGATGATTTTGTTTTTGTTTTTCTTGTATACATATATATATATATATATATATATATATATATATATATATATTTGTTTTCAAAAGGTTTAAAATGCATTCACGTCGGGTTCACCAAAATGTATCGCTCCAAAATTTTCACACCCTTACCTTCAAGCTATAGGATCCGTGCTCGAAAGGGGGATGTGAAAAGGATGGCACGGTACCTCGGACTGAGAGGCCTTGCGAAGGTCCCGCCTCTCAAGGGAGGTGTATTAAGGTGATTTTTCAATGGATGGTGGGTTCACCAGGAAACATTTAATGGCAGTTTCCACGTCTAGGTTGGGAATGTGTTTTATGTGTTCATTTTAGCCTTAAACATTCAAATCCTAGGTTTGGCCAAAATGCGTCTAAGCTATTCTATATGAAGATGCAAATTAAATGAATACAGAAAATAGGATAAAGATAGAAAACAAAGAAATTAAAGAATGTTAAAAGAAAAATACCTGATCTGGATGTCTGATGAAGATTCTAATTCTTGAAGCAGTCAGGATCGTCTGGAATTCGACAGAATCATCTGAGATCTGACGAATTCGTCAGATGAATTTTTCAGAGACCTGCAAATAGAGAAATAGGTGCAAAACATAGAAAATGCAACTATTCTAATAAATGGAAATAGTGTAAAATGACAGCAATAATATCAAACTAAAACTTAACAACAAAAGCATGCATGAATTATACTGATTTCATAATAATTATGACTTAATTATGCATTTAATCTAGATGGGTGAACTCCAAAATGCAAGATAGCATAAAATAACAAATACAGTAACTAATTACAGCATAAAACAACAAAAAAAGAGATGAAGAAATGCAAACTTTAGGCACTGATTGCCTCAATGTCGACTGCAGTCGAAATCATCTCGCATTGGTACAAAATTGTCTTTGATTCGATAGGATCGCCTTCGATCTGAATAGGATCGTCGATGATGATGTAAGCTTGCTCTGGCTAAAAAACACTATAGTACCTACAACAAAATTGGTATAGAACTAATGCAAATAGAATTTTGGGATGTTTTAATGCGTGTGAAGTCAATTTACAGAGGATTTCAGCCAGGGGGGTGCTAAGGGAAGGGCTTAGGATTAAATAGGATTAGGATGGAGGTTAGGAGGTTGGAGATCATCCCTATTTGGGAGATCTCCAACGGGGAGGGTCTCTAACAGTGTAGACACACTTTTGCCTGGATTAGAGACCCGTTGGAACAAAAGCTAATTGTGAAAAATTAGTTTAGGGACAAGATCGTCTGGACGTCCTAGCCTAGACGAAATCGTCAGATCTGGGGTGATATCGTCTGATTGGCAATGATATTGTCAAACGGTCAAAACAAACTCTAAAAATGGTGCAGGAAAGGGGGAAACAGATTACACAGCAGTTAACGAGTGGTTTTGGAGGTTAAAATTTGAATTTGAATTATTTACTAGAGTAAATGTAATTATTAAGATTTCACTGCGCCAATTTTAGGGTGCTACAACATTATCAGTAACCAATGCTCTAATAACTATCATGACCTCTATCCTAGACTTCACCTACCTATACCTAGGTTTTCCTACCATCATCTACCATTTCTCTATGGTATGTTTGCTAGCCTCTTGGAGTACCAATTGTATACCTTGATCCATCACTTGAAACCTCTATATAGTAACCATTGGTGAAATACTCACTAGCATAATCCTCTGATACGACTATTTGTAGCCTAAGGTTACCTTAATATTTTCCACCATTATATTGATGTATAGTGTATCATAAATATCCTCCTCTACAAAACTGGTAAGGTCAGGTTACCCATATACTCTCGTCTAGACCCTAGCCATGGTTTGATACAAAGAGTCTCACTATCTCTACATCCAATCAAAATGGTACAATTCTTGCTCCTCCTCATCTATGATTACTTTCTTGATCTATTAGACTCATACCAACTTGAACCCATCCTCAACCCACCTTGGGTGTATATACCATGGTCTCCATATCATCTTCTAGTCTCATATCTCATCTACCACTGTCCTCTCCAATATCAAGAATATTGTAAAAGTTTGGTGCACCCTCTTGTAATGGTGCACCCACCCATATGTTGCTAGCATTTCTAGATTTGGTAGTGGATTTAGAAATTCCTATGGTCATCACACAAATATGTGCTCCCAACCATAGACCTGCAAAAGGATCATGTAGGTAAATCTATGACCTCTCTTACACATAAAATTTTATAATGTCTTGTACAATCTAGCCAAAACTAGTAGTTCCCATGAGAATTGCACCTACAGATCTCTCATATTAGCTATAAGACTTGCCAAATACCATGGCATGTATCTCCTACTTATGTGGCACACTAGTAGCACAACCACCATCCAGTAGAACATGCATATAAGATTCAAGACACCATATATCTTGATAATATTATCTACATATAATACACTTTGCTAGATCTCATGGTATAGATCCTTTGATAGTATTTGTAGTGCATCATGTGACATCGAGGCCCTTTAGACCTCCCTACCTATAATAGGGATCTTAAAAATAAGCCACACATCCACAAGTTTGATAGTTGTATCTCCAATGTGCAACCAAAAGGTCAATAACTCTAGGTACCACTTCTCCATCAATGTTGTCAAGAGTACCCTATCACACTATATCCATGATATCTTTATTACATGTAGCATATCCACCATCTCTAAACCCTCTTTGTATGCTATTTTAAACTACCTTAGGGACATCTCCAATGTCTACAATCTCCACTCTTTACTCTCTATGACATTTAGCTACAAAAATCACACACAAAATTGCTATTAATATTCATATCATCAAAATAACACCAAAAAAACAACATATATTATTTCTCTCTTTCTAACACTACTCTATCATTCATACTTTCTATTCATACTTATTCCCTTCCTCTTTTCTATCTTTCTTTATCTCTCTTTCTCTTTCTATTTTTCTTCACTTCATCCTTTGTAATTTTGTACTTTATTTTTGTTGAGCATGAATTAGTGAATTTATAGTCTATATTTGTAGGTTGTAAATTTTTTCATCGTATATAGACCCCATGATTGCAAGAACTCGCTTAAAATTTCATGAATATCAATGATTTTTTGAGAGGACCCACAAATTCTTATCAGGTTTCACAATGACTTCTAAAAAAATCATTTTTTTTTTGGAAAATATTCAAATCTATCCTATTTTCTACCTTCTAATCCTAGCCTATTGGAAATATTTCAAAGCTTACTCAAGCTTGCTCCTCTAGTGTGCCTTCCTCACCCTTAGAAATATCCAAAAAGTGTGTCGATAATTCCATCTCTCTCCAAATATCCTCACCTCTTTTCTCGCATGGTAAAAATGACTATTTTTCACCCTTCCTTTTTACCTCTCCTCTTCTCTTTTTCCTTATTTCCTTTTTTTGCTCTTTCTTCCATTCTTCTTCCCTTGCCATTTTGAGTTTCATCAAGAGGATTGTATTCCTTTTGAAACTCAAGGGGGCACCCTAAACTTAGGGATATTGATGTCATCATTGCCCTCTAAAGAATATAAAATATTCAAAGTGTTCAAAATCACACTATATTTGCATTGTCCTTTCACCTAAACCTTCTACCACTTTTAATAACTATCTTTTTAAATATGAAGGTATCTACAAATTTATTTGATGCATTTATTGCATCATAAATGCATCAAAGAGGGGGTAAAATGTAGACATAAAAAATTAACCCAACTAATTAAGTCAGTTTTTTCTTAGAAGCCTAAGTATCCCTTCAAAATTATCAAATAAAATTTCATGCACACTAACCCTTGGCTTTTGAGATCTTTCTCATTTGAGAAAATTCGTGGTTCTCCTTGATGGACCATCACATATCCATTTCTTTAGGAAGTTCTTGGCCTCCATGAACTCAAGGCCTTACTTAATGAACCACAAAATCATTCATTGATGCTTCCTACCTAGTTGTCAAATAGGCCACCTAGCATCATTTGTTGCAATTTAATGTAACTATAGATGAAAAAAGCTACACCATAGTAATGGATTAAAAAGAATGTAATATTTTATACTTTTTTATCCTTTTTTATTACAATATCAAACCCTCACGAGGTGTACAAGTATAGAAAGATTAATTCCATTTTTACAAATAAATATTATGCATTCAACATTCTTCTGCTACAACATTTGATGGGTGGGTTTTTTATGACCATCACTTCACTAGATCTAGATTTGCTAGTTATATGTTTGGATCTATGTTATATCCACTAGATCTATTTCCTGGATGTGTTTTGGATCTGGATCAGGATCTAGATCTTCCAGTTGTGGATCAAGATCTGCATTAGATTTGCTGCTAGGATATGTGTTGGATATGGATTTGGTCTAGATCAACTTGATTTGTGTTGGATCTGTTAGATTTATATTTGGTCTAGATATGAATACCTACACACACGTACACTACAAATAGTCAATAATATTTTTTGGGCCTCCCAAAGTGAGGCCTGAATCTAAAATGAAATAAAACCAGGGTGAATAAAATTAATGTTGACTATAAAAAATAAAATATTAAATTACAAATAACCAGATCTTACCTTTGCCTCTTGCTATTGTTGGGTTATGCTATGTTGTTTCTGAAGGTTTGAATGTAGGTTGTTTGAAGATGTCAACCATCTGAGGGGTTGTCAACTTCATTTTTATACCATCTAGGGTAGGATGACTGTGACCAAAGACTATCTAGGGTCAAATAGCCAAGATCTGTGGTATCTTGCCACTATGGAAAACTAGATCTAAACCTACATAATGATGCAATTCAATGTGGCACAAGATGGGGATGGTTGTGAATAGTCATTCGAGAGATTGGATGCAAAATAGGCTCAAATTTTTGACAATATTTGTCTGCTTATACCATGCTTGTGCTCCATGAAGGAAGATATGATGCATTTATAGAATTTTCAAGGGGAATGGATGAGGTGGTGGCTCACCCAGTTAAGTGGTGTTAAATGGTGCTTTTTTTCTACATTGGTATTATATCGAAGGATGCATGCTTTTAGAGGAGGATAATATTGTATTGGAAATATCACCAGATGTGCACACCTTAGAGTTATCACTAAGAATGCACATGCAATTTTACAATATGTGCATATTGGATATGCATGTTAATTGAGTGTGTATGTTAAACTGAAAATGCATATGGATTGAATATGCATTTTTATCCATATGTGCATGTTTGAATTGTTTATGCATTTAAATTAAATATGTTTATTTAATTTAAATGTGTATGCTAAACTATGAGTGCATGTTGGGATTGTGTGTGTATTGGAAATATCCAATGTGATGATGGAGGTGCAACTGCAAGTTATGACATGTGTAGTAAATTGAAGTCCATTTCTGGCAAAGGGTGATCCTTTTCTTGCACTTGACTAGAATGGGGGATGTGAGGTGAAACTAAAGTGAAGTGGAGATGATGTGGAAGGGGGGAATGGAAGGATGAATTTTCCCACGAGGAAGAGCGAGGGGTTGTGTAGCCTAGGGAATAATTAAACAATTATTTAATTAATTAATCACTTTATTAATTAATACTTAGGAAAATGAATATTTAATTTAACATTAATTAATTTTAAATATACTAATTAATTATTATGAACTAATTAGCACTTAATGTGCTTGATTTTTGTGTCTATAAATACCTCTTTTTGTATCATGTTGTGTGAAAACACAATGTAATATAAAAATAAATAACACCTGTAGTTGTGTGGATGAGTGATGGATTTTGTGCTTAAGGGGTTGATGTTTGATTGCTTATAGATGGTGGTCAACATAATTACCTTTATTATATCATCGACATATACCCTTATAGACATCGACTTGATGCAATAGCCACTTAGATTTGATTAGAGTTTTTGCATTTAGACCTGATAGAGTAGGGTGTATGATTAGTCATAGACAAGGTTCTTGGATAGATGTTCAGTCCAAAAATGAGTTTTTACATCTTGATATTGTTTGATGTATAATTTTTTTATTGGTATTATCTACCCCTAAAGTGATGAGTGGGGAGAGGACAAAGTGGATGATGACGACAATATGATTGACCTTAGTGGGAGTGTGTTGAATTGATGAAACTGGGTGGGTGATTGGATGGCTTTGATAAGTGGAGTGACTAGAGATGGGGCATTGCATGATTGATAAGTAACATAATATACCCTTTTTTATTTTATTTTATTGTAAAGAATTTGTGCATGTTTCT
Organism: Wollemia nobilis; assembly: GCA_028583015.1. Lineage (NCBI taxonomy): Eukaryota > Viridiplantae > Streptophyta > Pinopsida > Araucariales > Araucariaceae > Wollemia > Wollemia nobilis. The sequence continues at coordinate 10,179,605 of JAQPPZ010016436.1, read as the reverse complement.
CTTGATTGGTGGGTATTTTTTTGTTGCGCTTGTTTTTTTTTGTTTTTTTACGATTGTGATGGTTTTTATTTTTATTGATTTTTTATTGAAACAAGTGTTGAACTAAGTATGACATTGAGAGAGGGGATGAATCAATTTGTATTAAAAAATTAATCTAACTATGAAATCAAATTAAAACAAGCAATCACACAAACATGCATCACATAACACCAAATTTATAGTGGAAATTCGATGTGGAAAAACCACTATGCCAATGGACTGTTTGGAATCCCATCCAAATCTAGCCTCGAAAATGTTTGTTTTTTACAATATTTTTCAGAACCAACTACAAGGAATGGAATCAACCAACCCGGAATTTAGTAGCACCAATTGCAAGGAGCATCGACCCTTGTTGCCAAACATCGACTCAAAAAATTTAAAAAGCTCTGATAAAAGTATTAAATCTCATCAAAAGACCCTGAGTGGTATAGCTCACAAATATTCTCCTCTAAAATATTATGTCTAACCTTTTCAATATTCTCAACTCTGCACATTGATTATATCACACCTTGCAAATTTTCAATCAAAATGCCAAAGAAAAAAAATTCTTCACAACATGCATTGATAATCCTTTCTACAAAAAATCCTCTTCTCCCTTTTCTTTTAAAACATATATATGCTTCACATTAAAAAACGTAGCTCTTTTTTCAGTTACACAAAAGTACCACTCAACCGTTACATTCTTAGAAACTGCCAAAAATACCAAAAAGAGCTGATAGGGCTTTTTGTAATAGTCATAAATTCCTCCTTAAATTTCCAAACAAGATAAAAATGAAACATATTTTCTTGCATAAACTGACTACCTTCAGTTTAAATTTCATATTTTTAACTCTTCACGAATTATTTGCAGTACCTCTGACATTGATTTTATACGTCATAAAAACTGAAAAAGTGCTCCAGAGCCATTTTGCAATGCTCACCGTTTCTTCTTTCGGATTGCATTCGGGCACAAATTTAAAACTTAAGCTCTTAGTATATCCAAATACCTCTAGTAAAAACTTTGAGTTCCAATTCCTCACGGATTGCTTAGTATTCCTTCCGTAAAGTGACCTCTATGCAGATTTTACACATGTCATAAACTGGAAAAAGTGCTACGAAGGCATTTTGCAACTGCTTTTGTTTGTTCCTCAGGTCTCTATCTATACATCAGACCCTATAAAGTGGCCTCTAATGTAGATTTTACAACTGTCCAACTAAGTGCAAAATTGTCCAACCAAGTACCAGAGATGCAAACAATCAATCCAAACATCGAGCTGACACCAATACTATTATATCATGTTTCCTAGTATGCCAACATACTCTGACCTATATGACCATGCACTGCAAGCAAGAAGCACACTTTTTTGACAATTTTTTCTACTTTGACAACTTCCTAATAATTTTTGCAACTTTTGCAAATTTGCACGAACAACCTGTAACAACTTCACCTGTACATCAAAAACATCCTCATAAGCATTAAACACCATTGTACATACTCTGAATAACCTTCGAAAAACTATCCACTAAATCAACCTGTCCATCTAAGTGTGTTGACAATAATGACAATACTATCATTGCACCTTGCTCAACAATCTCCCCCTTTGGAATTGTTGGCAACACACACATAATTTCCTGTAACTCTTCTCCCCCTTTGTCAAAAAGACCAAAGGGCTACTGCAAAATACCCCTCAGTCCATGCACAAAATTCTCAGGCAAAAATTATTACACTTAGCAAGAATCACAAACATGAGCAAAAAGATAAACAAAGACACAAATGCTCCCCCCTGAGAATGTGGTCCCGATACCTAGTCAATGCTTGGGAAGTGTGACCACTCCCAATTTATTATGAAGGTACTCAAAGACTTCCTTGGACAATGGTTTGGTGAAGATATCCACTACTTGTTCTGTTGTTGGAACAAAATCCAACTTAACCTCACCTTCCTCAACTTTCTCCTTAAAAAAATGGTATCAAATAGCAATATGTTTTGTGCAAGAATGCATAATCAGATACTTTGAGATATTGATTGTACTTGCATTGTCATACATTCATTCCAATATTGATTACACTTGCACTTGCATTGTCATGCATTGTCACTGAAATTTATTCCAATATCCTTCAAATTTTTTTTATCCAAAGTACCTGTGTATAGCATGATGTCATTGCAATATACTCTACCTCTACTATGGATAATGAGACTGACTCCTACTTTTTGCTAGGTCACGCAACAATATTATCACCAAGATAGAATGCACCTCCATTGGTACTCTTCTTGTCATCTATATATCCTGTCACGCAACAATATTATAGGGTGAAGTCCTTACCTTTCGAATACCATAACCAATACTCCATAGTACCCTTGAGGTACCAAAAAATCCTCTTCACTGCTTTCACATGAGTCTCCTTGGGACTAGCCTGAAATCGTGCTACCATGCATAATGCCTATAAAATATCTGATCTAGTATCTGTCAAGTATAGTAAGATCCCAATCATGGATCTGTACATAGTTTTATTAATAGGTGAATATTTTTCATCCTTGCTCAACTTGCAACCTATCGTCATGGGAGTGCTAACTGGCTTGCAATCCTCCATTGTGAACTTTTTTAGCATCTCTTTCACATATTTAATTTCAGAAATAAATATGCCCTTATCCTTTTGATTAACTTGCAATCCGAGAAAATATGAAAGTTCACTAATCATTGACATTTCAAACTCTTTCTGCATCTTATTTGCTAAATCTTTACACAACTCATATTTGTTGCTGCCAAATATGATATCATCTACGTATACAACAACAATATGATGACCATTTTCTATTTTGACATACAAATTACTGTCCACCATACTTTTCTTGAACCCTTGTTGAGTAAGATAACTGTCTAGCCTTGGATACCATGCCCGGGGTTCTTATTTTAAGCCATATAATTATTTCTTCAACTTGCAAACCAATTTGGGATCATCACCAAGCTAAAAACCATATGGCTACTCAATATAAACCTCTTCTTTAAGTTTCCCATTCAAAAATGCTAATTTCACATCCATTTGATAAACTTTGAAATTCTTGTAAATTGCTAAAGCAAGAAATATTCTAATTGCCTCTAGTCTGGCCACAAGTGCAAAGGTTTCCTCGAAGTCAATACCTTCAACTTGCGCATACCCTTTGCATACCAATATTGCTTTATTCCTGACTACGTGTCCGTCTTCATTCAATTTTTTTTGAAAGACCCATTTAGTATCGATTTCATTTTTATTTGCGGGTCTTGGTACTAAATTCCAAGTCTTGTTTTTCTCGATCGAATCTAATTCTTCATTTATTTCCTTTACCCAAATTTCATCTTTGATTTCTTTGACAACATTTTTGGGCTCAATGCTAGATAGTAAAGAGTAGTTACTTACTAATATTCTTCTTGTCTGAACACCAACTGTGGGGTCTCCAATTATTTGCTCTCTAGGATGATCTTTATGTCAGCTACCTATTTTGAATTTCTTGTTTTCTTCCAATTCTGAATCACTTTTTGAATCCTCTGAGTCAATTCTCAATTTATTTTTGTTTCCTCTTCCTCATATCCTTCAATGACATCTTCATAAATTGGGTAGTTATCTTCATAGCTAATTACTCGTTCCATTCCTTCATCAACTTTAACATTGACACTTTCCATAATTTTTTTGAGCCTCTTGTTGTAACATTTGTAATATTTTCTTTTTGATGAATAGCCAAGAAAAATACTTTCATTCGCTCTATCTTCAAACTTACCAAGGTTTTCTTCAATTCTTTTGATGTAACACTTGTTGCCAAAAACTTTAAAATATCTTGTTGTTGCCTTTTTACTGAACCACAACTCATAAGGAGTTTCCACATAAATCAGTATGTACTAGTTCCAAAGGTTTTCTCGTGTAGTACTATTTTGTTTTAAATGAGACTCTAGTTTGCTTTCCTTTTTGAAATGAAGCACAAATGCTATTTGATGGTTTACCAATGGTGGGAATATCTCTCACTACTTTCTTTGAACTATTTTTTACTAGATTGTAAAAATTGATATGATCGAGCCTCTTGTGCCACAACCAATTCTCTTCTTCCTGTCCAATTAAGAAAGATCCTTCTGAAGTCTCTGATAGAGTGTACAGGTTGCCAGATGTCCTTGATCTGGCTACCATCAACTTCCCACTATTTGCATTTCTGATTTCACAACCCTGCTTCTTAAAGATCACATCATGAAATCTATCACCAATATGACTTACACTCAACAAGTTATGATTCAGACCAACCACAAACAAGACTTCTTCTGACCTTATTTTTCTATCACTGATCTTAACTGAACCTCTGCCAACTATCTTAGCTCCATCATTATTTCTAAATTTCATTGAACCACCTTCATATTGCTGCAGCTTCTCAAATTTTTGTTTGTCACCTGTCATATGACTGGAGCATCCACTATCAAGTATCCATGGTGCAAATTTATTCTGCGCTTTAAATATCATCTGTACGATCAAGGATTTCTTTTCTTCCTTAGGTTGCTCTTTTTATTTCCACTCCAGTTTGATTACAATTTTGGGCTCTTGTTTTGGCTTTTCTTTTTCAGTAGCTTGTGCATATTTTTTGAGAAATTTTCTTGTTTGTCTTATTCCATTTGGCTGAAATTTTCTTCCCTAAAATTGATTTGATGCAAATGTACTTCTACAATTTCTTTCAATATGCCCAAAGTTATGACAGTTATAACATTCTACTGCATAATCCCTCAAAGATGAAAAAGTATTTCTATTGGCAAAATTCCTTGGTCCTACATTATACTTGCAATCTGAAATCTTATGTCCATAACCATTGCATTTAAAATAGTAACCAGAAAAGGGATGATTGAACCTGGGTGGTGGTCTTTGCCATATTGTTGTAGGAGCCATAAATATTCTTCTTTTTTGATGTGTGACATTGGTGAAACCATCATTGTCAATTCTCCTTTTGTACCTTGCATTATTGCTTTCCTTTGCATGATTCATTTTTGCTTGATTAACCTATTTCTTTTCTTCATTATTTGTGGATTCTTCATTTGTGGCCTTTGATCCATTTGATGATTCTCCTTCATCAAAACCCAAACCAAATTTGATTCCTATAGTCTTCTGGTTCTTTATGATCTTATCCAACTTCATAGAACTCTCTTCACGTTTGTGATAAAAGTCAATTTTATGATTCATCTCTTCTAGTTGCATCCTTAAACCAACAATATATTCTTCTAACTTGATGCAATAATCTATTTTCATGGTTATTTGCACTTCGAGATCTTCGGAGATCTTCTTGGATTCTTCTATCTGCACTTTCAAACTTGTTATGATTTCATTTGCATCCTCAAGCTTTCTTGAAATTTTCTTAATGCTTTTTCTTTCTGTCTTCAATTCATCTAGAGCTGCAATTAGTTCCTCTTCCAAATTCATTTCTGCGTCAATTTCTTCTTCATCACATTTCTATTTTTTTTCTAGTTTTTCTTCTTCGAACGCCATAAAAAGAGCTTCACATGTTTCTTTTTCAGAATCCTCACTGGAGTTGTCTTCTGATGAACTGACCTTCTTGGAGATGAAACTTTTCTTCTTGAATTTGCCTTTTTTGAAATTTTATTTTTTCTTCCAGTCACTTCTTTCTCCGTGAGATCCTTCATCACTTCTATTCTTATCATTAAGTGGACATTTATCTACAAAATTCCCAATACCTCCATAGTTGAAACATTTAAATGGTAACTTTCCTTAATATTTTCCTTTTCCCCTTTTTAGTTTTTGAATAAATTTTGCTTCCATTTCATCTGATGCCTCTTCTTCCTCGAATTCTTGTTTTGCTTTTATATTTTTTTGGTCTTTAAAAGCATCTTCTTTATTTGTGGGTTTAGATTTTCCTATTCTCATCTCATATGCAGTAAAATAACCATGCATCTCATCCATACTAAAAGAATTTAGATCTTTAGCTTCTTCTATAGCTAAAAATTTAGAATCAAATCTTTGGGAAAGGGACCTTAATACCTTTTTTCACGATGACAGAATCTTCGATTTCCTCACCGAGTCCTCTAATCGCATTAATGACTTCATTAACTCTTAGCATATATACCTCTATATTCTCATCCTCATTCATATTTAATCCTTCGAACTGAGCTTGATGTGTTTGTAACTTGGCCTCCTTGATCTTAACGTCTCCTTCATGAATGCTCTTCAGTTTATCCCATATTTTCTTTGCCATTTTACAACCCATAATCTTTACCAGTTCATTGTCCACTAATCCACACATGATAGCATTCTTTGCTTTTGAGTCATTCTCAAATAGTTTCTTACCAGAAACATCGATTGGAGAAGTGGTGGGTATTATGTATCCACTATTTATTGAATCCCAAATGTCATATCCCAAATCACAAAGATATGTCTGCATCTTGAGTCTCCAAAATGCGTAATTAGTTTCATCAAACAATGGTGCTTTGTTTGATGAGAAGCCTTCACCACCTGCCATTGTGTCACTTCCAAGATCACCCTAGGTGGTTAAGCCCATTTAGGAACCTCCCTCTGATACCAATTATTGAACTAAGAATGACATTGAGAGGGGTTGAACCAGTGTATATTAAAAATTTAATCCAACTATGAAATCAAATCAGAATAAGCAATCACACAAATATGCATCACATAACACCAGATTTATAGTGGAAACTTGATGTGGGAAAACCACTATGCCAATGGACTATTTGGACCCCATCCAAATCCAACCTCGAAAATATTTGGTCTTTACAATATTTTTGCAGCACCAACTATAGGGAATGGAACCAACCAACCCGGACTTTAGCATCACCAACTGCAAGGAGCACCGACACCTGTTGCCAAGCACCAACCCAATAAATTTAAAAATATTTGATAAAAATATTAAATATCATCAAAATACCTTGAGTGGTCTAGCTCACAAATATTCTCCTCTAAAATATTTTATCTAACCTTTTCAATATTCTCAATTCTATGCATTGATTATCTCACACCTTGCACATTTTTTCAATCAAAATGCCAAAGAAAAAAATCTTCACAACATGCATCGATAGTCCTTTCTACAAAAAACCCTCTTCTCCATTTTCTTTTAAAACATATATATACTTCACATTAAAAAATTTAGCTCTTTTTTCAGTTACACAAAAGTACAACTCAACCGTTACATTCTTAGAAACTGCCACAAATGCCAAAAAGAGTTGATAGGGCTTTTTGTAACAGTCATAACTTCCTCCTCAAATTTCCAAATGGGCTAAAAATTGAAACATATATTCTTGGATAAACTTACTACTTTCCTTTTAAATTTTATATTTTAACTCTCCACGGATTATTTATAGTACCTCCGATAAAGTGGCCTCTGATGTTGATTTTACACGTCACATAAACTAAAAAAGTGCTCCAGAGCCATTTTGCAACACTCATCGTTTCTTATTTCGGATTGAATTTGTGCTGATATTTAAAACTTAAGTTCTTAGTATATATATATATACCTCAAAAAAAACTTTGAGGTCCAATTCCTCACTGATTTCTTAATATTCCTCTTGCAAAGTGACCTCTGCGCAGATTTTACACATCACATAAACTGGAAAATGTGCTACGGAGGCATTTTGCAACTACTGTCGTTTCTTCCTTGGGTCTCCGTTCTGGATAAAATTTAAAAAATAAGCTCTCTGTACATCAGAATACCTCTAGTAAAAATTTCAAGGTCTAACTCATGAATTTCTTAATATTCCTCCTGCAAAGTGGCCTCTAACACAGATTTTACAATTGTCCAAGCAAGTACCGATGATGCAAACGATCAATTCAAACATCGAGCTGACATTTCCAACACTATTATAACATGCCAATATGCTATGACCTGTACGACCATGCACTACAAGCAAGGAACACACCTTTTTGACAACTTTTGCTACTCTGACAACTTCCTGATGATTTTTGCAACTTTTGCAAATTTGCATGAACAACCTGTAACAACTTCACCCGAACATCAAAAACATCCTCATAAGCATTTAAAACCACTGTACATACTCCGAAAAACCTTCGAACAACTGTCCACTACATCAACCTGTCCATTTGAGTGTGTTGACAACAATGACAGTACTGTCACTGCACCTTGCTCAACAACAAGTGTCCTTATGGTAATCTACTCATCATACTAAATTTCATGGATAACCAGTCAATGCAACCTCCATGTGACTATAATAGATCACTGGATACAAGGTGCACTCAAATATCTAAGCTAGCAAATTGATAATAGAAGAGGAAAGCAAATCTTATGAAAGCAAGAAAATTGCATGAAAGGAAAGTTGACCAAAGGGGTTTTGTATCATTAGAGATTTTAAAACAAAAGCTAATATAATGCACATTAGAAGGAATCCAAAAAATTATTATACCTAAGAAAAATGGGACTCTAATATATGGCTTTACTTTTTCTCGAGCAAAATGGGGTTGTTAGCTAGTCTAATCTATGAAGGTAAAACTATGCTATGGTTTTGCTTTTGTCTGAGGAAAATGGGACTCTACTTTTATCTGAACAGAACGGGGTTGTAGCACCTTAAATTTGACCCATTTGCATAAAAACACAAAAATATTGGAAAAACATTATGTTTGCATTTATCACCTCAAAATTTGTGCTGCTCTGACGAGATCGTACTACGATTAGCAAAATCATAGTACGACCTCCAAAATCATAGCACGATCTCAGTCTTACGATCCTTGCGATCGGCGTACGATATCGTCGATCGTAATACGATCTTGCTTGAAAACAAAAAATTTAAAATAAGAAAATGACAAAGTTAGTTAAACGGTTTTTTGCCCTCACCTGTGTAACTATGTGGGAAGTACGGGATCGGATCCATTCGGTCTCACCCAACTTGGAAGAAATTTCAACAAATCCACCCTCCTCCCTATTCTAGACACTCCTCCTTGCCTATTTAACCAGACCCCTCCCTCCGTAAATTCTCCTGGCTCTCTGCACTTAGGAAAACTTAGTTTAATTTTGCATTCTAGCACTCGTTATTTCATTATTTGCTTGCAGGATCGGAGTATTTCATCGTAGATCGGAGGATACGATAGTGCGATCATAGTACGAACATGCAAGTTCGGGATACGATCTCACCCAGAACGCTACGATATCATCTACAATTTTCTTGGGGGCAACTCCGAGTTTTGGTTTGCATATTCTGGCCTCTCTTCATTTGATTTAGACTTCATTTAGTATTTTTATCATAAGACATATTAGATTAAATCATTTGCATTCTTGGAGTTCACCTAAAATCTCATGTAATTGCATGTTTTAGGTAATTAGATGCATTTGTCTATCAATTCCTATTATTGTTACTGTTCAGTAGTGTTTAATAGATCATAACCATATTTGCAAAGATAAATAGGATCATAAATTTATGTTCTTTACCCTCTATCCATGCATTTGTTGTCTTCTATCAAAATCGGATTTGTCTGTCTATGATCGGAATACGATCTCGCTGATCGTAATACGATCTTGTGAAATCGTAATACGATATCGCCCTGCATTGTACGAAACTGGACTACTTACAAATTTTAGAACCTACATCAGACATCCGGATACAGGTAAGGTTTAAAATCTCTTCATAGGCATTGCATCAATTTATACATTCTATTTTCTGTATTCTTTTGTCTACATTTGAAGTTAAAAGTGCATGTAGCTTAGTTTAGTTTGCATATTGGCCAAACTTAGGTATATGTGATTTGAATAAAAAGAAACCATTAAAACAAATCCCAAAACCTAGGCTCAAAAATAGCCAAAAATATTTCCTGGTGAACCCAAAACCCATTCATCAAAAAATCACCATATATAGAAGGTACGATTAAGTACCTCTCTTTTGAGGTGTAGACCACTCATTCTCCCATTCCCCTCTAAGGCGCGGATCCATCAGCCTTGAGGAAAGGAGTGCGAGAATTTTTGGGCTACATTCTTTGGTGAACCCGACGTGAAACATAGGCATTTCTTCTGATATTCTAAATAGTTACAAAAAAAAACAAAAACAAACCAAAAACATTAGTCAAATTTCATAATTTTGCATGCCATAGATGGTAGATTATAACATAAGGAGAGTCGTTCATATTAATGTTAGTACAGTACTAGCAAACCAAGAATTTTCTTCATTAGGTAGTGTGCCATACCCTAATATTTGGAGAAGGTTAGAGATTATAAGAGCTAAAGAACCCGAACTTAAGAAAATCATAAGGTTCAATTTATCTAGAATCCTGGATCCTGATAGTGCACCTTTCTACTTTGACCTTCAAAGAGCCTGTGATAGGTGGCTAGCAGACAAAAGAGCTGTGATTTCTCCAAGTCTTTATTCCTTTGAAGATTATCTTGAGAATGCAATAGTAGTACATAAGTTTTTATCACAAGTGGAAAATCAAGAAATTGTTTTAGATGATAAGAGAAGATTTAATAGGGTTCCTAGAGTTATGCTTTATCGAGAATACTATCATGAATTACACTTTTATACATCAAATTGTGAAGTTGATTGCATTACTATAGCACATTTCATAAAATTTCTAAAAGCCAACTTCCTATTTGAAGAAGAACACTACCTGTCACCAGATCAATTGGAACCTGTTAATGATATCTATAGGCTTTTTCAAGAAACTTGAAATATAACATTTATAATATTATAGTTGTGTTTATTTTGTTATTTGCAATCTAAAAACTACAAAAAAAAAACCTAAAAATAATCATATTATATTATTTTTCTAGTTAGGTATATATATAACATATATACCCCAAAATTTTAGCACATATATATATAATATATATCTGCAAAAACAAATTATTCTAAAAATAAAATGCCTATATTAAGAAGTGGTAAACAAGTAGATAATGATAATATGGGAGAACAAGAACAAGATGATATTGAAGATAGAGCACTTGTTGGAGAGGATATACTATCATAATATGAAGGTGATAATGGGGAAAATGAAGTAGAAGATCCTAATGAACCTAAATTAGATGAAAAGGGACATGTTCAATTTGAGACTCTTGCAAATTTTACTCAATTCATAAAAGATCACATAGGTGAATTTAGCCAAGCAGTACATATGGATAATTCAGGAGAAGGTTCTATGGAAGCAGCCTTAGCATCCACTTTTCGAATACATACAAACCCATTACCTTACATGCCTTCAACAGACCCAGATGATAATCAAGCAGGACCATCTAATCAAAATATGATACCTTTAAATCAAAATGCTCAAAAATCAATGGCACAATCATCCAAAATTGTTGCTAGCAACCCAAAAGCAAATCTAAAAAAAAAAACAACCATTCACATCCATGTTCACTCAAGCTCTTAATCAACAAATGTCAAATCAACAAAAGGTTAAACAAGTACAAAATACCAACTATCAACAAACTCAACAAAATGTAGTTCCTACAAACACTTTACATAATAGTGTTTCAGTTGGAAATCTTCACACAACAACACCAACTTATTATCAAAGACATAATAATATGGTGCAACAAAATCAGTTTGGTGGACAACAATAAGGACTTGAAGCTATGGTTAAGCAGTTAGCTTCTCGTCTAGACCAGATGGATCCTTACCATCCCTCATACAGTTATCGAGAGATGTGTAGTCAACCTTTGGATCCTATAGTTGTAGCACAACCTTATCCTAAGCATTTCCCCATGCCTGTCCTCTCGATATATAAAGGAACTGAAGATCCTATAGAGCATCTTCGTATGTTTAGAATGACATGTCATGATGTTTCTCATGATGATTTGTTGTTGCTAAAGATGTTCCCTAAAATTTTGGGAGGTATGGCCCTAGAGTGGTATTATCAATTACCCAATAACTCTTTAAGGAATTTTGAGGAAACAACAGAGATGTTTGTCCATCAATTTAGTGCCTATATAGAAAGGCATGTGACCATTAAAGATTTATACAACCTGAAACAAGGGAAAGATGAAAGTTTTATAGAATTCTTGGCTAAATGGAGATAAATTTTGGGAAAATTACACTTTGCATTACCTCATCATGAAATGTTGGACATATTTATAGGTAATTTGCAAGAACAATTATCTTATGAACTTTCTACTACTACAGTAACCACCTTCGATCAAGCCATTGATTTAGCAAGAAGGGTAGAAGATGCCCTTATCAGGAGAGGTCAATTTAAGAAGAAATATGAAGATAAAACTTCTAAGAATCAATACAAAAACAAACAAGTAGTAGGTGATGGAGTTACTGATAGTAGAAACAACTCAAATGTTAATCTTGCAGAAGTTGTGAAGAAATTTGTATTGAAAGTTCTTGATAAACCACCAAGAGAATTTACAAGATTAAATCAACCTTTAACTATGATTTTACCTCAACTATTGGAACAAGGTTTGATATGGTTGCCTGAAATAAGACAACCTGATACAACTGTAGCTGGATTTAGAGCTGATTTACATTGTAACTTCCATAGAGCTGATGGTCATTCAACAAACTCATGTAAAATATTGAAACACATGATACAAGATCTAATTGACAATGGAAAAATGGAAGTAGAAAAATTCCCACCAAAAGATGCTCAAAATAATACACAAAAATCTCAAAATCAAAATGCAAATCAGAATTTGGACATCTTCCAACACCCTTTACCAAAGCATGGTAAAGAAGTTGTAAATCAGGTAGAACATCATAATGTTCCCCATCCAACTCGATATGTGGGAACTATTAGTAGTTTTCTACCACATCAAGACTTGCCAAAAACATGTGTAACTACTGAATCCCTAGTCACTATTAGACCTCTAAAAATCTATCAAAAAACACCTTTAGAAAGTGACACGAAAAGTGAAATAGGAAGTGAATTAGAGATTGCTTCAAATAGTTCTGAGTATGAATCAGATCAAGTCACACCTATTACAGATTTATTTGTTCCAGAAGAACCATTTCCAAGAAGAATAACTACTAGACCATCATCTCAACAATGGCTTTCAAATGAGCAAGCAAAAAATGCTAGACCCCATTTTGGTAATCCACGACATAGCAACATTGTAGGTACCATCGGAGTTGTTACAAGACAACAAGCACAAAACCAAAATTCTCAAGATCAAAGTCAAAATGAGAAGACAAATCCATTTGTATTAAAAGCTCCTACTAAAGCAAATAATGTAACAAGTTCACAACAAAGATCTCCATATGATATTAATGAACAATTAGCTACTATCACAACAAGAATATCTCTTTTGGATCTCTTAAGGACTTCCTCCATACATAGAGAAGAATTGATGAGAACTTTGAGCAAGATGATGGTACCTAAAGATATTGAACCAAATGTTGTAGTAAATGTTGTAACTTTGGATGAAACAAACTTTATAGATTTTCATGATAAAGATATCCCTCCTCAAATTTTGTATGGAGATAACCCTTTGTACATTACAACATTGATTGGAGATGTAGGAGTTAAGAGAGTCTTAATTGATAATGGATCATCATTAAATATATGCACATATGATTTCTTTCAAAGGTTTGGATTTAAGAAAGAAGATATGAAAAATATTGAAATGATCATTAAAGCATTTAATGATGAAACTCAAGAAACATGTGGAGTTATGAAGATCTCATTGCAAGTTGGTCCAAGGATTTTGGATACGACTGTGTTTGTTGTACCATGTTTTGCATCGTACAACATTCTTCTAGGTCGACCTTGGATCAATGCAATGAGAGAAGTACCTTCCACATTACATCAATGTGTTAAATTTGAATTTAAAAATCAATTAGTCACCATTCATGGTGATCCTAGACCATTTGATATGTGTGTTGTGGCAGAACCTATAGGGGTTCCATTTTGTCCTGCTATGTCTGTTGTTCATCCTAGTCCATCTTCATCATCAAAACCTTCTAAATCTAAATCACCTCCTAAATCAACATCATTAAAAACATATTCTAAATCATCAACATCAACAAATTCTACATCATTATCATCATCACCTTCTGAAACTATACCTAATCCATTTCCTAAGTCTATAGTAATAGAGTCACCTCCTGAGTCTACAATGTTTAAATTTACAACATCTAAAGAACTAACTAAGGAGGATAATCCATCTACTTCATATGCCATTTCAGATGAAGTATTACCGGATTTATCTTCAGTGCTTGCAACTACAGAAGAAGTTAATTTTTCTACTCAAGATTCTTTGGTACTATCTAAGTTACCACCATCTCCCCAAACATTAGGCTTACCAAAGAAAGGGAGCATTTGTCATATTGGGAGTTGTGAATTTGTGTATGCAGGATATGATTGGGGAAAATTTTTAGTTATGCAGATTACAATTGATCAAGATGGATTTGCTAAATGTTATTTCTCTAATGGATATGTAAAATCAAAACCAATGATGTGTAATATGGGTTATAGAGGTAAAGGTTTAGGACCTCATGAAAATGGAATAAAAGAACCCTTGGAGGTCGAAGAGTGGCCTACCCGATGTGGTCTTGGTTATATTCCTACAAAAATAGAACCATTCCCATATAAATATGATGACCATATTATAACATATCAAGAGTATATGGAACAAAAAGAACTTTTTAAAATGATACATACTTGTAATATGTTGACTATGGTTTATCCAAAAATGATTGCTTCTTTGGATGAATGTTTAGAGGGGGATATTTGTCATGATATATCTCTTGATGAAGTTCTAAGAAATAATTTTTTCTTTGATGGATCAATGCCATGTGTAGCTCACATAGAAGCTACTACTCCCCAAGAAGAGTTAGCTAAATGCACATTCGAAGAATTACAAGAAATGGGGGTATCACCCACACCTCCCAACTTTGAAAGAGAGCTGAATATTGTTGTAGAAAATTTCATAAAAATCAACATTGGAATAGAAGAGAATCCTCGCATGGTCAAAATTGGATCTGAGTTAAGTGAAGAAAAATAAAAGCTATATATTGAATTTCTTATTGAATATTCTGATGTCTTCGCTTGGACATACGCAGATATGCCAGGCCTAGATCCTTCTGTAGTTGTGCACCATCTAGTAGTGCACCCTGATGCTAAACCTGTAAAGCAAAAACTTAGAAAAATGCATCCTAAAGTAGCACTACTAGTTAAAAGTGAATTAGAGAAGCTTTTGAATGTAAATTTTATACAAGCTATTGACTATGTTGAGTGGATATCAAATGTTGTTCTAGTAACTAAGAAATAAGCTACTAAAATTAGGGTTTGCACAGATTTTAGAGATATTAATGTTGCATGCCCTAAAGATGACTTTCCTCTCCCTAATATGGATCAAATCATAGATTTTATAGTTGGGAGTGGGATGTTGTCCCTTATGGATGGTTTTTTAGGATACAACCAAATTAGAATAGCTCCTGAAGACCAAGCTAAAACAACTTTTATTACACCTTGGGGGACTTTTTGTTGGAAAGTCATGCCCTTCGGTTTAAAGAATGCTGGTGCAACTTATCAAAGAGCTATGACATATATTTTTCATGATATGATGTATGATATTTTGCATGATTATGTGGATGATATTATAGCTCGCTCAACTAAAGAAGATGATCACATTAATGATTTAAGAAAAGTGTTTGATAGATTAAGAGAATATCTGATACGTTTAAACCCAGACAAATGTGTATTTGGAGTAAAATCTAGAAAATTATTAGGAGTTATTGTTTCTATGTGAGGCATCAAGATAGATCCTTTAAATATTAAGGCTATCCATGATATGCCACCTCCTAAAAACATATCAGAATTAAGAAGCTTACAAGGAAAATTACAAGCTATTCGTCGCTTCATTGATAAATTGGCAGATAGAACAGAACCTTTTCTTAAATTACTCAAGAAAAACATTTCCTTTCAATGGGATAAGGAATTTCAAGAAGCTTTTGATAGCATTAAACAATATCTTCTCAACCCTCCAGTGCTTGTTCCACCTAGACCAGATTGTCCTTTCATTTTATATATTTCTGCTTCGAAACTTGCACTTGGGGCTATGTTGGCTCAAATTGATGATGAAAAGAAAGAACGAGCCACATACTACATAAGTAGAACTTTAATAAGTTATGAAACAAGATATACTCCATTAGAAAAACTTTGTTTAGCAGTTGTGTTTTCTACACAAAAATTGCATCATTATATGCTTAGTCAGAAAACATATGTCATTGCTAAATCTGATCCATTGAGGTACTTGATGAGTAGACCATACTTATCAGGATGCACAACTAAGTGGGTTCTTGCTCTTAGTGAGTTTGAACTCACATTTATCGGCCAAAAATCCATAAAATGCCAAGTTATAGCTGATCAGTTAGTTGTTGCACCTTTAGAGTCTACTCACCCCATGAATATTGAATTTCTAGATGAGTGCCTTTATTTAGAAGAAGATCATTCTGAAACTTGGACATTGTTTTTTAATGGAGCTAGATGTATGAGTGGTGCAGGTGCTGGTATTATATTAATATCTCCTCAAAAGCACCTAATACCTTTATATTTTAAATTACAGTTTGCTTGTACTAATAACACTACAGAATATGAGGCTCTAATCCTTGGATTACGAGCCGCTTTAGCTTTAAAGATTAAAGTTTTATTAGTTTTTGGAGATTCTCAACTCGTGATAAATCAAATCAATGAATTTTATCAAACACGAGATGAGAAAATTCATCCTTATAAAGAGTATGTGCTTAAGCTTATTTCATTGTTTGAAAAGGTGACTTTAGAAGCCATTCCTAGAACTAGCAATCGTGTTGTCGATGCTATGGTTGCGGCTGCCTCCTTGTTGCCTTTGGAGTTGGATGATGAATATGCTACTATCATTATCCACAAACTCCAAGAACCTACTTCCTCTAAATCCTTCTTAGAGCCATTGGATGTATTTTTTATTAATGAGATCACCCCAGAACCTTGGTACATAGATATCTTTAAATTTTTGTAGAATGGGACTTTCCTCGAAGGATTAGATAGAAACCAATGTAGGCTACTACGTAAGCGAGTTGTCCACTTCGTAATTGTTGGTAATACCCTATATAGAAGATCCTTTGAAGGTATCCTGTTAAGATGTCTAAACCTAGAAGAATCTAAGAAAGCCTTAAGTGAAGCCCATGATGGATCCTATGGAGGTCACTTTAGTGGAAGTGCCATTGCTAAAAAGCTCCTTAGAATGGGCTATTTTTGGCCTTCCATGGAAAAATATGCTAATGATTATGTGCGTCATTGTGACAAGTGTCAAAGACATGCTGACCTTGTCCATGCTCCTGCTCAGGAACTCCAAACCATAGCCTCTCCTTGGCCCTTCTCTAAATGGGGTTTAGATATTATTGGTAAAATCAATCCTATCTCATCTGATGGTCATAAATTTATAATAACTACAACAAAATATTTTACAAAGTGGGTTGAAGCTATACCTTTAGCTTCTTGCACAGGAGTTCAAGTTTCTAAATTTATTTTCAATCAAATCATTTGCAGATTTGGAATTCCATCTAATCTCATTTCAGACAATGGTACATGTTTTAAGAACAAAATGTTAAAAATTATGTCAAAAATATAAAATTCAACATAGATGGTCTACTCCTTACTATCCACAAGGAAATGACCAAGCTGAAGCATCTAATAAAACATTGATCAAAATCCTAAAAATATTAGTTAATAAAATAGGTCATGACTGGCATATACAATTATATCCTACCTTGTGGGCTTATCGAACTAGTGTTCGTACTCCCACAGGTGCTTCACCTTTTGTCTTGGTCTATGGTGCTGAAGCAATTTTTCCATTTGAGTTAGAAGTTCCTTCTTTAGCTCTTCTACTTCAAGATGCTGAAGTAGGAGATGAATATCGTGCTGGCAGATTAAGTCAGTTGGAACTTCTAGATGAAAAGTGCATCCATGCTTTAGAGCATCTTCGCGCCTACCAAGACAAACTTAAAAGATCATATGCAAAGAAAGTTCATAATAGATCTTTTGAAATTGGAGATTTAGTCTTAAAAGAAAATAAAAAAAATACTAATGCAAGAAAAGACCTTAAAGGAAAATTCTAGCCTAATTGGCTTGGACCATTTATCATCACTGCCAAATTTGGATCAGGTGCATACATATTGGCTACCTTGGATGGAAAAGATCTCAAGGAACCCATGAATATTATGCATCTGAAAAGATATTATGCATAAAGCCAAAAGTCTTATCATTGTACATAGTTGTAAATAGTTTTTCTTATGTATTTCAATATACCCTCAAAAATAACCAAAAAAATTTACAAAATCTAAAAATCTACAAAAATATTTCAAAGCATTATTAGATCATTATCTCTGCATCTATTATCTACTAAGATTGCAAGTTATATTTTCATTTACTTCAGATTAATTCAAAGGTTATCTTGAACCATGCACTAAAATTCACATATTTAATAAGTTTTGGATTTCGTTATTTTGATTATAAATCTCTCTTGTACCAAAGAACACTATTACTTCATTAAATAATTTTGAGTATTGTGAATGATTTTGCTACTTCTTGAACCAAGAACACATTTTTACATATTAAAATGATTTGTTGCAAATTCGATAAAGTGATACTACTTAGTAAATCCTAATACCTTAAGTGAAAAAGTTTCCTTGCTATCCTATCATGTGCATGGTCTAGAATACTGAGAAATTGGCAAAAGGAAAAGCTCCTCCCTACCCGAATAAAATCCCTTGCTCTACGCTTAATCTGAGCAAGTATCCCAAAAAAGAAAAGAAAAAAAAAAAAAGAAAAGAAAAAAAAAGAAAGAAAAAAAGAAAGAAAAAGAAAGAAAAAAAAGAAAAAAAAAGAGAAAAACAAGAAAAATGTTCCAAAGCAATAAAATCCCCTTGTCCAGAAATGAACAAGAAACCCCTATCCTATAAATGTGAAGAAAATAAGGGAGTATTGAACTTGAATCCCTGGAATTTCTCAGTTATTCAAAAACCATGAGGTAAACCCCATAACAGGTGATTTGTGCCCAACTTGCTTGACATTGGGTAATTCCTTCTCACATGGCGATATGTCTGTCACATTAGTAATTTTTATTTTGTATAGACCAATGTCCGCATTTGGATTAGCTAGCTTTTGGTAATTTGATTTACATAGTAGTTCAGTACCAATGCATGCACAAAATCATGGTCAAATGAACATTTCACTCGCACACACATTGGTTCATTCAAAGTTTGCTTTATCATTAACGTACTCAAAATCGGTAAATTAACCTTACAAAGCACACACATTTTTTACTTGAGAGATTTTGTATCATTATGACAATCAAAACAAATAATGAACTCACTTTTCACACACTGGTTCTAGATAAATTTGAATTTGTCTTAGAAATAAGTTAAAATATTTCTTTGGAATTTTGTTAGATAATCAATTTCAATTCTTTGCATTAGTTCCTACAAATTATTTTATCATCATGACATAATAATTTATTTCAACTATATCTATTACAAAATCAAAATTTATATCATCCCGCATTTCATTTTGATTTTCGTGATGATGGTATAGTTCCTAAGTAATTATTTCTCTTTAAATTTCACACTTAGGAATTTTATGCCTAGCGCAAGTCATCTTTCTAATTTTTCATGCCCAACAATGATTTCATAAAACTATTATAAAAATATTTTGAATATGTGACATAATGATCTATCCAACACTAATTTTACATTTTAAAAAGAACACACAAAATTTATATCATCATGCATTTCATTTTGATTTTCGCGATGATGGTATAATTCCTAAGTAACTATTTTCTTCAAATTTCACACTTAGGAATTTTATGCCTAGCACAAATCATCCTTCGAATTTTTCATGCTTTGATCAATATATTTCACAAACATTTATCAAATACATTGTTCTCAAACAAACATCACACATATTCTTTTCATCACAAAAGCCTTAAGATTATTCTTAAGCATACAACCATTTTTAGCAATATCAAAAACATTCCTCACAAAACAGGATTAGCTTCGTGACTTAGCGAGCTTTGAACTCCACCAATAGTCACATAACAACACAACATCCTTTGAGGTTTATTGCTAAAATCTATCAAAATTTATCATTATTCCAAAACACCTTTTTCAAAAACACATTTTCAAAATTAAATCATTTTTAATAATCCATTTATCATTTTCAAAGCATGATTAATAACATCTCATCATCCAAAAATTAAAATGCAAAATTAATCAAACAAAACACATGAAGTCACATAAGAGACAAAATATATATATATATATATATTTTATTATATCTCAAAAATCCATATACAAAAATAAAGTTAGACTGATATGCCACAATCCTCAAAAATCGGTATACTCAGTCAAATATATCATACAACTATACAAATATCTAGGCTCACTCCCTAGAAGCCCTAGAACTCTGTGCCTCATCATCTCTACCAAGGGGTGGAGGTGGTGGTGGCATCTCTCGTGTCTCTACGATGCTCCATCTCCTGTTCGAACCAAATCGATGTGATGTGAAGCTCCTGCCATGTTTTTCTCCAGAGCTCTGAAAAGGTAAAAAGGTAAAAAGCAAATGAATTACTTTTTCATGTTATTTTTCTTATTTATTCATTTTACTCCTAATTTTCGAGTTTTTTATCCAAACATCAATTTGGATATAAAAACTCGAAGGGGGTACCATAAACATCATATTTCAAAACAACTTGCATTAAAACTTAAAATCATCAACGAAAATTGCAATAAAATTTTGCTTTCTCGTAAAACATGTCACACTTTTCTTTAACGCAATTTCTTTCGAAACTGCGCTAAAGAGGGGGCAAAATGTAGCACCTTAAATTTGACCCATTTGCATAAAAACACAAAAATATTGGAAAAACATTATGTTTGCATTTATCACCTCAAAATTTGTGTTGCTCTGACGAGATCGTACTACGATTAGCAAAATTGTAGTACGACCTCCAAAATCGTAGCACGATCTCAATCTTACGATCCTTGCGATCGGCGTACGATATCGTCGATCGTAATACGATCTTGCTTGAAAATAAAAAATTTAAAATAATAAAAATGACAAAGTTAGTTAAATGGTTTTTTGCCTCCGCCTGTGTAACTGCACGAGAAGTACGAGATCGGATCCATTCGGCCTCACCCAACTTAGAGCAAATTTTAACAAATTTACCCTCCTCCCTATTCTAGACACTCCTCCTTGCCTATTTAACTAGACCCCTCCCTCCGTAAATTCTCCTGGCTCTCTGCACTTAGGAAAACTTAGTTTAATTCTGCATTCTAGCGCTCGTTATTTCGTTATTTGCTTGCAGGATCAGAGTATTTCATCGCAGATCGGAGGATACGATAGTGCGATCGTAGTACGAACGTGCAAGTTCGGGATACGATCTCGCCCAGAACGCTACGATATCATCTGCAATTTTCTTGGGGGCAACTCCGAGTTTTGGTTTGCGTATTCTAGCCTCTCTTCGTTTGATTTAGACTTCATTTAGTATTTTTATCATAAGACATATTAGATTAAATCATTTGCATTCTTGGAGTTCACCTAAAATCTCATGTAATTGCATGTTTTAGGTAATTAGATGCATTTGTCTATCAATTCCTATTATTGTTACTTGTTCAGTAGTGTTTAATAGATCATAACCATATTTGCAAAGATAAATAGGATCATAAATTTATGTTCTTTACCCTCTATCCATGCATTTGTTGTCTTCTATCAAAATCGGATTTGTCTGTCTATGATCGGAATACGATCTCGCTGATCGTAATACGATCTTGTGAAATCGTAATACGATATCGCCCTGCATTGTATGAAACTGGACTGCTTACAAATTTTAGAACCTACATCAGACATCCGGATACAGGTAAGGTTTAAAATCTCTTCATAGGCATTGCATCAATTTATACATTCTATTTTCTGTATTCTTTTGTCTACATTTGAAGTTAAAAGTGCATGTAGCTTAGTTTAGTTTGCATATTGGCCAAACTTAGGTACGTGTGATTTGAATAAAAAGAAACCATTAAAACAAATCCCGAAACCTAGGCTCGGAAACAGCCAAAAATGTTTCCTGGTGAACCCAAAACCCATTCGTCGAAAAATCACCATATATAGAAGGTACGATTAAGTACCTCTCTTTTGAGGTGTAGACCACTCATTCTCCCATTCCCCTCTAAGGCATGGATCCATCAGCCTTGAGGAAAGGAGTGCGAGAATTTTTGGGCTACATTCTTTGGTGAACCCGACGTGAAACATAAGCATTTCTTCTAATATTCTAAATAGTTACAAAAAAACAAACCAAAAGTATTAGTTAAAATTCATAATTTTGCATGTCATATTTAGTATATTATAACATAAGGAGAGTCATTCATTTTAATGTTAGTACAATACTAGCAAACCAATAATTTTCTTCATTAGGTAGTGTGCCACACTTGGATATTTGGAGAAGGTTAGAGATGATAAGAGCTAAAGAACCCAAACTTAAGAAAATTATAAGGTTTAATTTATCTAGAATCCTAGATCCTGATAGTGTACCTTTCTACTTTGACCTTCAAAGAGCCTATGATAAGTGGCTAGCAGACAAAAGAGCTATAATTTCTCCATGTCTTTATTCCTTTGAAGATTATCTTGAGAATACAATAGTAGTACATAAGTTTTTATCACAAGTGGTAAATCAAGACATTGTTTTAGACGATAAGAGAATATTTAACAGGGTTCCTAGAGCTGTGCTTTATCGAGAATACTATCATGAATTACACTTTTATACATCAAATTATGAAGTTTATTGCATTACTATAGCACATTTCATAAAAATCCTAAAATCCAACTTCCTATTTGAAGAAGAACACTACCTGTCACCATATCAATTGGAACCTGTTAATGATATCTATAGGCTTTTCCAAGAAACTTGAAATATAACATTTATAATATTATAGTTGTGTTTATTTTTCTATTTACAATCTAAAAAATACAAAAAAAAAACCTAAAAACAATCATATTATATTATTTTTCTAGTTAGGTATATATATATATATACCCCAAAATTTTAGCACATATATATAATATATATATTCAAGAACAAATTATTCTAAAAATAAAATGCCTATTTTGAGAAGTGGTAAACAAGTAGATAATGATAATATGGGAAAACAAGAACAATATGATTTTGAAGATAGAAAACTTGTTGGAGAGGATATACTATCAGAAGATGAAGGTGATAATGGGGAAAATGAAGCAGAAGATCATAATGAACCTAAATTAGATGAAAAAGGGAAATTTTAAATTTGAGTCTCTTACAAATTTTACTCAATTCATAAAAGATCACATAGGTGAATTTAGCCAAGCAGTACATATGGATAATTCAGGAGAAGGTTCTATGGAAGCAACCTTGGCATCTACTTTTCGAATACATACAAACTCATTACCTTGCATACATTTAACAGACCTAGATGATAATCAAGGAGGACCATCTAATCAAAATATGATACCTTTAAATCAAAATGCTCAAAAATAAATGGCACAATCATCCAAAATTGTTGCTAGCAACCCAAAAGAAAATCTAAAAAAACAAAAACAACCATTCATGTCCATGTTCACTCAAGCTCTTAATCAATAAATGTCAAAGCAACAAAAGGTTAAAAAAGTAGAAAATACCAACTATCAATAAACTCAACAAAATTTAGTTCCTACAAACACTTTACATAATAGTATTTAAGTTGGAAATCTTCACACAACAACACCAACTTATTATCAAATACATAATAGTATGATGCAACCAAATCAGTTTGATGGACACCCACAATAAGTACTTGAAGCTATGGTTAAGTAGTTAGCCTCTCGTCTAGACCAGATGGATCCTTACCGTCCCTCATACAGTTACTAAGAGATGTGTAGTCAACTTTTGGATCCTGTAGTTGTAGCGCAACCTTATCCTAAGAATTTCCCCATGCCTATCCTCCTGATATATAAAGGAACTGAAGATCCTATAGAGCATATTTGTATGTTTAAAATGATATTTCATGATGTTTGTCATGATCATTTGTTGTTGCTAAAGATGTTCCCTAAAAGTCTATGAGGTATGGCCCTAGATTGGTATTATCAATTACCCAATAACTCTTTAAGGAATTTTAAGGAAACAACAGATATGTTTGTCCATCAATTTAGTGCCTATATAGAAAGGTATATGACCATTAAAAATTTATACAACCTAAAACAAGGGAAAGATGAAAGTTTCACATAATTCTTGGCTAAATAGAGACAAATTTTGGGAAAATTACACTTTGCATTACCTCATTAGTAAATGTTGGACATATTTAAGGGTAATTTGCAAGAACAATTATCTTATGAACTTTCTACTACTACAGTAACCACCTTAGATCAAACCATTGATTTAGCAATAAGGGTATAATATGCCCTTATCAAGAGAGGTCAATTTAAGAAGAAATATTAAGATAAAACTTCTAAGAATCAATACAAAAAATTAGTAGGTGATGGAGTTACTGACAGTAGAAACAACTCAAATGTTAATCTTGTAGAAGTTGTGAAGAAATTTGTATTGAAAGTTCCTGATAAACCACCAAGAGAATTTACAAGATTAAATCAGCCACTAACTATGATTTTACCTCAACTATGATTTAAAGCTGATTTACATTGTAACTTCCATAGAGTTTATGGTCATTCAACAAACTCATGTAAAATATTGAAATACGTGCTACAAGATCTATTTGACAATGGAAAATTTGAAGTAGAAAAATTCCAACATAAATCAAAATAATACACAAAAATCTCAAAATCAAAACACAAATTAGAATTTGGACATCTTCCAACATCCTTTACCGAAGCATGGTAAAGAAGCTACAAATCAAGTAGAATATCATAATGTTCCCCATACAACTCGATATGTGTATTAGTAGTTTTCTACCGCATCAAGACTTTCCAAAAACATGTTGAACCATTGAATCCCTAGTCACTATTAGACCTCTAAAAATATATCAAAACACACCATTAGAAAGTAGCACAGAAAGTGAAATAGGAAGTGAATTGGAGATTGCTTCAAATAGTTCTGAGTATGAGTCAAATCGAGTCACATATGTTACAAATTTATTTTTTCCACAAGAACCATTTCCAAGAAGAATAACTACTAGACCATCATCTCAACAATGGATTTCAAATGACCAAGCAAAAATGCTAGACCCCATTTTGGTAATCCATGACATAGCAACATTGTAGGTACCATCAACGTCGTTACAAGACAACAAGCACAAAACCAAAATTCTCAAGATCAAATTCAAAATTAGAAGACAAATCCATTTGTATTAAAATCTCCTACTAAAGAAAATAATGTAACAAGTTCACAACAAATATATCCATATGATATTTTTGAACAATTAGCTACTATCACAGCAAGAATATCTCTTTTGGATCTCTTAAGGACTTCCTCCATACACAGGGAAGAATTAATGAGAAATTTGAGCAAGATGATGGTACCTGACGATATTGAACCAAATGTTGTATTAAATGTTGTAACTTTGGATGAAACAAACTTTATAGATTTTCATGATAAAGATATCCCTCCTCAAAGTTTGTATGGAGATAACCCTTTGTACATTACAACATTGATTGGAGATGTAGAAGTTAAGAGAGTCTTAATTGATAATGGATCATCATTAAATATATGCACATATGATTTCTTTCAAAGGTTTGGATTTAAGAAAGAAGATATGAAAAATACTGAAATGATCATTAAAGCATTTAATGATGAAACTCAAGAAACATGTGGAGTTATGAAGATCCCATTGCAATTTGGTCCAAGAATTTTGGATACAACCTTGTTTGTTGTACCATGTTTTGCATCGTACAACATTCTTTTAGGTTGACCTTGGATCAATGCAATCAGATTAGTGCCTTACACATTACACCAAGGTTTCAAATTTGATTTTAAAAATTAATTAGTCACCATTCATGGTGATCCTAGAGAATTTGATGTGTGCTATGGCAGAACCTGTAGGGGTTCCATTTTCTCTTGCTATGTCTCTTGTTCATCCTAGTCCATCTTCATCATCAAAACCTTCTAAATCTAAATAACATCCTAAATCAACATCATTAAAAACATATTCTAAATCATCAACATCAACAAATTCTACATCATTATCATCATCACCTTCTAAAACTATATCTAATACATTTCATAAATCTATAATAACAGACTTACTTCCTGAATCTACAGTATTTAAATTTACAGCATCTAAAGAAGCAACTAAGAAATATAGTCCATCTACTTTATATGTCGTTTCAGATGAAGTATTACCAGATTTATCTTTAGTGTTTGCAACTACAGAAGAAGTTAATTTTTCTACTTAATATTCTTTGGTACTATCTAAGTTACCACCATCTCCCCAAACATTAGGCTTACCCAATAAAGGGAGAATTTGTCATATTAGGAGTTGTGAATTTTTGTATGCAGGATATGATTGGGAAAATTTTTAGTTATGCAGATTCCAATTGATCAAGATGGATTTTCTAAATGCCATTTATCTAATGGATATGTAAAATCAAAACCAATGATGTGTAATATGGGTTATAGACGTAAAGGTCTAGGACCTCATGAAAAAGGAATAAAATAAACTTTAGAGATTGAAGAATGGCCTGCTCGATGTGGTCTTGGGTATATTCCTACAAAAACAGAACCATTCCCATATAAATATAATGACCATATTATTACTTATCAAGAGTATATGGAACAAAAAGAACTTATTAAAACAATACATACTTGTAATATGTTGACTATGGTTTATCTGGAAATGATTGCTTCTGTGGATGAATGTTTAGAAGGGGATATTTGTCATGATATATCTCTTGATGAAGTTCTAAGAAATATTTTTTTCTTTGATGGATCAATGCCATGTGTAGCTCACATAGAAGCTACTACTCCCCAAGAAGAATTAGCTAAATGAATGTTTGAAGAATTACAAGAAATAGGGGTATCACCCGCACCTACCTAATTTGAAAGAGAGTTGAATATTGTTGTAGAAAATTTTATAAAAATCAACATTGGAACAGAAGAGAATCCTCAGATGGTCAAAATTGGATCTAAGTTAAGTGAAGAAAAATAAAAGCTATATATTGAATTTCTTATCAAATATTCTGATGTCTTCGCTTGGACATACACATATATGTCAGGCCTAGATCCTTCTGTAGCTGTGCACCATCTAGTAGTGCGCCCTGATGCTAAACCTATAAAGCAAAAACTTAGAAAAATGCATTCTAAAGTAGCACTGCTAGTTAAAAGCAAGTTAGAAAAGCTTTCGAATGTAAATTGTATACAAGCTATTGACTGTGTTGAGTGGATATCAAATGTTGTTCTAGTAACTAAGAAAGAAGCTACAAAAATTAGGGTTTGGACTAATTTTAGAGATATTAATGTTGCATGCCCTAAATATGTCTTTCCTCTCCCTAATATGGATCAAATCATAGATTTTACAACTAGGAGTGGGATTTTGTTCCTTATGGATGGTTTTTCAAGATACAACCAAATTAGAATAGCTCCTGAAGACCAAGATAAAACAACTTTTATTACACCTTGGGGACTTTTTGTTGGAAAGTCATGCCCTTCGGTTTAAAGAACGTTGGTGCAACATATCAAAGAGCTATGACATATATTTTTCATGATATGATATATGATATTTTGCATGATTATGTGGATGATATTACAGCTCACTCAACTAAATAAGACGATCACATTAATGATTTAAGAAAAGTGTTTGACATATTAAGAGAATATTTGACACGTTTAAACCTAGACAAATGTGTATTTGGAGTAAAATATAGAAAATTATTAGGAGTTATTATTTCTATGTGAGGCATAAAGATATATCCTTTAAATATTAAGGCTATCCATAATATACCATGTCCTAAAAACAAATCATAATTAAGAAGCATACAAGGAAAATTACAAGCTATTTGTTGCTTCATCGATAAATTGGCAAATAGAATAGAACATTTTCTTAAATTGCTCAAGAAAAACATCTCCTTTCAATGGGATAAATAATTTGAATAAGCTTTTTATAGCATTAAATAGGATCTTCTCAAACCTCCAATGCTTGTTCCACCTAGACTAGATTGTCCTTTCATTTTATATATTTTTGCTTCGAAACTTGCACTTGGGCCTATGTTGGCTCAAATTGATGATGAAAAGAAAGAACGAGCCACATACTACATAAGTAGAAATTTAATAAGTTATGAAACAAGATATACTCCATTAGAAAAACTTTGTTTTGTAGTTATGTTTTCTACGCAAAAATTGCATCATTCTATGCTTAGTTAGAAAATATATTTCATTGCTAAATCTAATCGATTGAGGTACTTGATGAGTAGACCATACTTATCAGGATGCACAACTAAGTGGGTTTTTGCTCTTAGTGAGTTTGAACTTGCATTTATTGGCAAAAAATCCATAAAATGCCAAGTTATATCTGATCAGTTAGTTGATTCTCCTATAGAATCTACTCATCCCATGAATATTGAATTTCCAAATGAGTGCCTTTATTTAGAAGAAGATCATTCTGAAACTTGGATATTGTTTTTTGATGAATCTAGATGTATGAGTGGTGCAGGTGCAGGTTGATGAGGCTTGGAAATACCTCAATCATAACATGTTTTGAACACTGAAATTGCCTACAAACTCTTATGTTTAATTTGATATGCTAGTTAAGTTGATTCAATATGCTGTATATTAACTATTTGTATGATAAATGTATCTGAAATACTATATTCTAATTTTTACAACTTTTTGCATAGTTTTATGTTATTTTGTTATGATTTGCTAAATGAGATATGATTAGGTTGATAGCAGCATTTCACTAATCATGTTTTGATATGTCTCAAGCATTTATTTTACCTAAATCTGGCAATAGTGCAAGCAAACTGTTACTGTGCAGCAAAAACTGGTTTTTCAATGTAAATTCTAGCCAATTGCCAATGAATGGCAAGGCATGGAATTCACATATGGAAAAAGATGAAGACCATTGAAATCTAATCCTGAGAGATAACCCACCTGAGAAATGCAGAGGAAATCATTTAAAGAGCACACATTTGTTCATTTCAAAGTCTCTTTGGAATGAACAGATATCTTTGAAATGAGAAAACATAGTGTCTTCAAAATGAGTGAATCTTTGGAATGAGAATTGCAGACTCTTCGAAATGAGCCACTTATCTTCGGAATGAAAACAAAATGTGCTTTTTGACTTGTTGACTGATTTTTGACACTAGAAAAAATGAAATAAATATTGAAAAGGGTAAGGGAAAATATCTCCCATCTGAATTTGTCGTCCTTGTCGACCAAAGCCACCATTTATGGAAAGATCAAGTTTGATATTCTTCTAAGATAAACCCAAGAATTGTTGTAGCATAATAGGATTAGATATTTTGAGATATTTTCAGTTTGTTAGTAGATTTTAGGACATCTATAAATATGGCTCTCGTTTAGGTTGAGCTAGTAGGAGATAGAGAAAGCAGAGAGTAGAGAAATATAGGAGAAAATAGGCAATAATAAAAAAAGTGGATCGCTATGATCTCGTAACGAGTTTTCAACAGAATTATTGTAATCATGTTTTTGAATCAATACAGTGTACTATTTCTATTTCATATTTCTTGTAAATGTGTGAGTAAGATATATATAGATAGAGACTCATACCTTCTTCTAGACAAGGAGGCTGGCCACTTACAGACCTAGGAGGAGGACTAACAACAGGTTTTTATTCTGATTTTGCTGCAACGAAATGAGTTGTAGAACTTGTCATTTCATTTCTTTGTAAAAAACTAATAGAATTTGTAATATTATCTTATTTTATGTTTAGATTAATCTTATTATTAATGGTTTGGTTGTAATATCCACTTTCAGCAAAGCTTTCAATTTATTGCAGACTATCATTTCCAAAATTTGTTATTTTTTGTAATTTCTTGCATTTTGTGTTTTGCTATCAACCCCTGCATAGAATATTGACAACCTTCTATTACAGAGTCTTGACAGGGTTTCATTTCCATGCTATAATTAGGTTTCCATTTTTTCAAAAGTAAATAGATTTCCTTTCTACAATTATAATCAGACTTCTAATTTTACAACTGTTATTTCTGCAACATAATTAGGTCTCATTCTGCAATTGTAATTAGGATTTCATTTCTATAATTAATGATTAGTTTCCATTTCTACAATTAGATTAAGGTTTAATTTATGCAATTTAGAGATAGGAATGTCCTAAATCCCCCACACAATCGGTTTCACCAATAAGACCTATTGCTCCAGATTGACCTAAGTTATAACCCTGTTCACCCCTTCTTTCGTAGATAGCCTTGTACACTGCCCTAGATTAAAAAATTCATTGAGAATTAATGATGTGTATGATGACTACGCATCATTTTGGCACCATTTTTGGTGAATTGTGTTGCTAGAAGGTGACAACAGTTCAATAGCTATTAATTAGACTGAGCTATGAAGATTCAGGATAAAATCCGAATAGAACAATTGGTTAAAGTAACAACTATTGACCTATAATTTATGTCATTTTAGAGTAAACATGAATGAGTAAGTCTAGAGATGAAAAAGGTAGAATTACCCAAAAGGATCCCTGGCTTGTTCCATTAAGGAGATCTTCATGCCTAAGGGGTGAATCACCTGTGTTTGAACTACCAGAAAGATTGAAAGAAAAATCACCGAGTCTCACCATCATTAGAACATTCTGAGAAAGAAAAATCACCAGTCTCATCATCATTAGAACATCCTAAGAAAGAAGAATCATTAGACTCATCATCAACAGAGGATCTTGGACCTCTTAAGAGTGAAATTTGGATAGGTTTAATTGTTCCTAAGGAACAGGAAACTATGGCAAAGGGAGGCAATCTAGATAAAGATGGTCAACATGTCTATGTCCATAATGAAGGAGATGATCAAGATATGCCCAAACCTTCTAGAAAATTTGAATATCCTATCTGTTTGAATCCAACATAAAAATCTCCCATGAAAACCATTTCACCTTCAGTACTTCCAACCTTTCGAGGTGTTGTATCTGAAGATCCTGATCAGTTTTTTTTTTAATTCAAAGTAGTGTGTCAAACCTATGATTATGTAAATGACAATTAGAAACTTAAGGTCTTTCCCTCAACACTCAAGGACTCAGCATTACGCTGGTTCATGAGCTTAGAGCCAAATTCCATTCGAACTTGGGATAAAATGGAAACTATGTTTTTAGATAAATATCAGGAGTATTGTGGTGTAAGGAATAGGAAATATGAGTTATTTAGGATTAAACAAGAAGATGATGAAACATTAAAAGACTATCTTGATAGGTTCTCATTTGTTCAAAGGATATGTGGTCTTGTAGAACTAGAATTATGTAAAACCATCTTTTTGAGAGGATTACAAGATGAATCCAGAGAAGTATTGTATTTGATGGAAAAAGGGATGTAAAAACTCTCAATAATGAGAAAATTATGGGTCTCTGTAGGAATTAATCTCGCACTAAGAAGAGAAGAAGAAAAAAAAGTACAAATGGCACTGATGTGAAGGACCTAATAGAGGAACTTGTAAATTTTAAAATTGATATTCTAGTGCAATTGAACACAACTTTGGGGGAAATTTCTGCAAAAGCAAAAACCATAGAACCTTTGGAAATTTATTGCCCAAGATGTAGAAATAAACATGCTTTGCAGGAATGTCCTTTGAATAAAACATCTATCTCAGCCATTTGTAGTATATGTTCAAAGAAGAATTCAAGCCGATAAATGTCACTGCTACCACAACTCAAAACTATGTTAGAAAATTAGACTAAGGAACTCAACTATGTTGGACCAAAACAAGGGGGAAATTTCTCTCAATACCAAAATCCCCCTCATTTTCCTACAAATTAGGGGCATAATCCTTGGACTATGCCTTGGGGACAATAAGAACCACCCCAATGTCCTTGGAATTATCCTTAATGGACAAATTCCCAAGAATGGCCACAAACAAGTTGGAGTAATCCAACTTGGAATTAGAATAAAAATAATTCATCATGGAATAAAAACAACCCACCTTGGAATTAGAATCAGAATAATCCACATTGGATGCAAAATCAACCATAGTGGAATCAACAATACCAGTCCTATCCAAGGCAGCAAAGGAATCAAGGTCAAACTCAGCATTTGCTGCCTACACCTAATCAAATTTTTCAAGAAAAATAGAACAAACCACAAAAAATACAATAGGTGAAACAACCTTAACTTCCATCTCAATCAGTCACTAATCCAAACAACATGAGACAGGCATCCCCTATCTATGTGGTTGAAGCTGAAGAAAATGTTGAAATAAATGTTCTTGATTGTAGTAACATCCAACTTCGTTCAGGAAAAGTTATACCTGAACCTGTTTCAATTAAAATCAAGGAAAATGAATAGCAAGAACCTTTGGAACTAGTTAGATTTAAACCAACAATAGAGAAAGAAAAAATAGAACCAAAGGCAAAAAAATTACCTTCATCAAGAATAATTCCATATCCTAAAATATTCAATAGCACAGCAAAATTTTTTGAGTCAGACCTGGTCAAGGAACTTAGAAAGTTAACTATATCATTGCCCTTATTGCAATCCATTAAGGATATACCAGTGATTAAAAGTATTGTCCGAGATTTGTGCATTAGAAGAGCAGGAAGAAAAAAGAAAGCATTTCCCAAGACTGTTTAGGTTGAAGGAAAGATAGCTGATCTCTTGTCTGAAAAACTAGTACCTCCAAAGTATAGTGACCAAGGAAGTCCAGTTATCATAGTTACCATAGGTTTAGTACCAATATCAAATGTCTTAGCAGATCTAGGAGCTACAATAAATGTCATGACCAAGGATATAATGAAACAATTACAACTCAAACATCTTAGCCCCACATTTATAATTTTAGAAATGGTTGATAGGTAAGTTGCAAAAACTAAAATTATCATTGAAGATGTCCTTATAGAATTTTCTTCTTGGGAATTCCCTGTAGATTTTTTGGTTTTGCAGCCAAGAAATTCAGCACATGGATATCCCATCATTTTGGGAAGACATTGGCTTGCAACTACAACAGTCTTCATAGATTGCAGATCTGGAAAAATGACTATTTCAAATGGTATTGATCTAAAATAGATCTCTTTGTATCCTCCTGCAAAACCATCTAGCAATTTTTTAGGTCAGTTATGGTTTTCTAACTCAGATGAAGAACAAGAAGATGTTATTTCTACACTAGCTACCTTAGTAGTAAGGGAACACACAGAAGATCTCTATGACACAAAAAATTTAGAAAATGAAACTATCCTAATGAATGTCCTGCATGAACAAGGGTTAGAAGAGGAAGCAATAAATATCCATCAATTGTTAAGGAATGAGGAGAACCAAAATTCTGAAGGTGAACCATCTGCACTATCACAAGAAAACTCTGTTTCACTACCACATGGGTGGCACCATCACTTGATTTTTCCTTCTCACTATTCCATACAGGATATGCTTCCATCAGGAAGAAATGAAACAAAAACTTCTTATTTCATCCCATATCAGCAGTGTCCTCTTAACTCCCTAATCACCAGGTATGAAGAAGTGAATTTAGTCCTTCCAAATACAAAACAAATAGAATTCCAACCAGGAAAATTTTTGAACATTTATAGCTGGCTTACTAGGGAAGAGGAAGAAAAATTGATAGCTATCTTGCAAAAGCATGTTCATGCTTTTGCTTGGGACTATAAAGATATGTCAAGAGTTCACCCTGATATATGCACCCATAGAATTTATACTAAAGAAGTCAAGCCAATGAAGACAACCCCGAGAGAAGGTCGAATCCTCGCCCTAAGGGATATTGTAAAGGAAGAAATTGAAAAACTTCGAGGTAGGATTCATTTATCCAATTTCTGATAGCCAGTGGGTCTCTCCATTGGTTATAGTTCCTAAGAAAAATGAAAAAATGAGAGTATGTGTAGACTATAGAGAGCTGAATAAGGTGACATACAAAGACCATTTTCCATTACCTTTCATAGGTCAAGTGTTAGATACCCTTGTTGGAAAGAAATACTTTTGTTTTCTTGATGTATTTAGTGGATATAATCAAATTCAAATTGCACCTGAAGATCAAGAGAAAACAACCTTTACTTGTCCATGGGGAACATTTGCCTAGAGGGTTTTACCTTTTGGTTTGTGTAATGCCCCAACAACATTTCAGCGAGTAGTCTTAGCAATTTTTTTTTATCTGACTACTAACAGTGTTGAGATATACATGGATGATTTCACAGTATGTGGACAAAATTTTGACTTTACATTAGAAAACCTTGACAGAGTTTTAAATCGCTATGAAACATACCAATTATCCTTGAATCTAGAAAAATATTTTATGATGATGAAGGAAGGAATAGTTCTTGGTCATCACATCTCTCTTCAAGGGATCTAGGTTGGTCCAAAGAAGGTGGAAATTATCAAGAATATTCTTCCTCCTAAAACTCAAACTGATGTTAGAAGTTTCCTAGGATACATTGGTTTTTATCGTAGGTTTATTCTCAGCTTTAGCACAATAGCCAATTCCATGTTTTCCCTATTGACTAAAGATTCTAAATTTTCCTGGACTGTAAGGTGTCAAGAATCATTTGAAGCTCTGAAAGAGAAATTAGTAACTCCACCTATGTTAAGAGGACCTAATTGGACATTACCATTTCACATATAGGTTGATGCTTCCAATACAGTAATTGGAGCAGCATTAGGACAAATTGACAATGGTGAACACTATGCCATCTACTACATTAGCAAGAATTTGACAAGAGCTAAGAAAAATTATACCACAACTGAAAAATAATTCCTAGCAGTAATTTATGCCATCAAAAAATTTAGGCATTACATCATAGGTTATCAAATATTTATTCACATAGATCATACAACCATTAAGTATTTGATGAATAAGCCTATGGTAAGTGTAAGAATTATTCGTTGGTTACTATTACTGCAAGAATTTGATATCACTATAATCAACAAAATAGGAAAAGCTAATGTTGTAGAAGATTTCTTGTCCAGGTTGCAGAACACATATGAAGGGGAATTAGTTGAAGACACTTTTATTGATGAAAAAATATTTGCTATATCAGTCCAATCACCTTGGTTTGCAGATATAGCCAATTATTTGGTCACAGAGAAATTTCCTCCACATTTCACTTCAAAATAGAAAAAACAATTGATCAAACAAAATTCTTATTTTGAATGGATTAAGGGTATACTTTTTAAGTGCGGTCCTGACCATGTGTTACGTAGGTGCATCCGAAAGGATGAGGTATATGATATCCTTCGGGATTTTCATGATGAACCCTCAAGTGGACACTACTCTGTAAAAAGCACAATTAGGAAAATCTTAGGGACAGGATATTATTGGCCATCTCTTCACAAGGATGTGAAAAAGTACATCAGGCATTGTGATGCATGCCAAAGAATGGGGAAACCCACTCATACAAATGAAATGCCACTGCAACCTCAATTGGTTTTAGAGCCATTTGAGAGGTGGGGGCTTGATTTTATAGGACCTATTGATCCACCTTCTCAAGGAAAAGTGCATATTCTAGTATGCACTGATTACTTGACAAAGTGGGTAGAGGTGCATGCTTTCAAACATGCTCGTGAAGATAAGGTCGTTGATTTCTTGTATGCTTAGATTTTTTAGAGATTTGGAGCTCCCAGGTCTATCACCATAGACCAAGGACCCCAATTTTCATCTAAAGTCATTGATGCATTTACAGAATTATATGAAATCAAACATAGAAAATCATCACCTTATCACCCATAAGAAAATGGTCGGGTTGAGGTAACAAACAGGGAACTAGAACGAATCTTGACAAAAACAGTAGCTTTTCATAGGAGAAATTGGCTAGATAAATTACTTGAAGTAGTGTGGGCTTACAATACTACTTGGAAATCCACTATTGGATTCACACCTTATGAACTAGTCTTTGGTAAAAAGCCCCTCCTACGTATTGAATTTGAGCTACTAAAATTATGCACAGCATTGGAAATTGGAATTGAATTGTCATAAGAACAAACAGATAGGATTCTGTAGCTAAATGCATTGGATGAACTTAGGTTGGATGCTCTACACCAAACTGAAGTAATTCAGGAGTAGAGGAAGCTGTGGCATGACAGTCACATTCAGCAGAGGAAACTTCAACAAGGATATTGGGCTTTGCTATTTGATTCTCACTATGAGGACTTCCCTGGAAAGCTAATAACTAGATGGCTTGGACCTTACCAAATTGAAGAGGTATTTGACAATGGAGTAGCTTGTTTATCTCCTATTTATGGGTCATAGAGAAAGTTGGTAGTGAATGGACATCACCTTAGGGTGTACCATACACCTCTGACTAAAAATGAATTCTTGCAGCAACTTGATAGTTTGGATACACAACATGTGGAAGAAATTCCCTCTTCCACTTCAAAATAATCAGCATGATCATGGATTTCAAGAAAAAGCAAAAAAAAAAAAATCAAAAAAAGCATAAAACAAAAAGATGAATAAATTCTGATTGTGAATTCCTTCATGGGCATGATTTCAGGGAAATCATGAATTCCTTCACAGGAATAATCAAGATCAAGAAAAAAATAGAGAAAAGGAGAGGTAAAAAAAAAAAAAGGAAACCAAGAAAAAGAAAAAAAAAGATAAAAATGAATAACTTAGCACTGCAAACCTTTTTTAAGGCACTACTGGGTTGGTATGCATGAAAAACCATTTTCTGGCATGCATAACCTTGAAAATTTCTGAATCATCATTGTACAAATTCACCAACTACACTTGTTTTGAAATATTGCAAAAAATCTCAGTGAGAACATCAACAGAAGTAGTCATTCTTCAAAACTTGCATTAACTTGTTTTAATCAGGTATATATTTCTTACATTTCTTCATTTTAAATGATTGGTATATAGTATACAACAATTAACCATTAGCATAAAAGGTATCCATAAGAGTTGGAATACTTAAAACATGTTTTGAGAATAAGAGTATTGATTTCTACCTAATCTTCGAAACAAGAATGCCAAAAATAGTGCCTGCTATCTTCTTCAGATTAATTGTTGTATTGTCTTTGGATTGAAATTGTCTTCGAAATGATAGCAAAATGAATGTTGCACTTTGTCTTCGGAATGAAGCTTTGTCTTCAAAATGTTGATTTATCTTCGAAATGAAGCTTTGTCTTTGGAATAACGATTTTCCTTCACAATGAAGCGTCATCTTCGGAATGAAGCTTTGTCTTCAGAATGAAGCAGGATTTGTCTTTGGAATGCAGTAGGATTTGTCTTCGAAATGAAGTTCTATATTCGGAATGACGATTTACCTTCGCAATGCAGCCTGATCTTCAGAAAGAGGATTTTTTCTTTGGAATAAGGATTTATCTTTGAAAAGAGGATTTGTTTTCGGAAATAGATTTGTATTCAAAAAGAGGATTTATCTTCGAAAAGAGGATTTGTCTTCGCAAAGAAGCATGATCTTCGGAATGAAATCGTAATCTTCGGAATGAAATCGTAATATTCGAAATGAGGTATAGTTTTTTTAATAACTCATAATCTTTGAAAATAAGCATTCAATATAACAGTTCCATGTGGCATCCAGGGAAGGAAAAAATACGATCAAGTAAAAATTATTTTGGTTGCATACGATAAAAGAACACGTGTCAGTTAGGATATGGTTTGTTTTTTCACCCATGTAGAAAGTACCCGAATTATGGGGGACATGACCAATAGTATGCCACCATTTTTTATGCTAATAAACATGCACATAAAAATTTGCGAGAAAAATAGAAGAATTGAAAATGAGTAAGGTGGATATGACGGCAAGGACATTTGCGCAACCATTAACGGACATGTATTTCGAGTAAAAATATAAATGCATGCCACCATTCCTTCTAAAGACATATTTGCTAATGCAAAATGATTACAAGGTACAGTGCTCAGATTATGGTTCATTATGGAGAATAAAAATAGGGCAATTGAAAACCTAGAACAAAACCCTACAAGTCTGCACACACTAGAAACCAGCGATCCAGTAGAGGAATAGCAGAAGAAGTGAGTGGTTTTTAATGTACCTAAATAGGAAAATGGGACGAAAGACAAAAATGGAACTAGTGGATACCACCCACCTCTAAGAGAATCTAGAAGTGCTGCAGATTTTTGAAGATGGATGGCTTATGCAATTTTTGGATAAGTTTAATGGTTCCTCTGAAGATTTGGTTGACATGTTCGCCCACACATTCAAGAACAACCAGGCACACATTAACGGCATGACAATTGAGATAACCCCTAAAGTTTTGAGTCAAATTATTGAGCTGCCATTAGAAGGTCTTCCAATTTCTAGATCTGGCAAAAATACATTGGTGAATATAGTTAATCAATTTTTGGAAGAAAACGATAGGGAACCAGAATATTTAACACATAATAACACATGCAAGGGGGTAAAAAGGGACAACCTACAGGAACCTTGGGATGAAGTGGCCACATGGGTAATCAAATTTCTAACCTATGAATGGCAGTATGTACTGTTGTCAGGACATCATCTAAAAAATTTAAACCATCTCAGACATGGTAGGCAACAACCAAAAGTTAGGGTAAATATTCCCCTGTACCTGCACCAAGAATTGAAAAACATGGTAAAAAGATATTAGGAATGAAAAGTAAGCCTTTGCCACCATGGTCTCATCAAATTAGTTTGCCAGCACCATTTTAGAGGAAAGCCTATGAGCTTTGATAGGTTTTACTCTAGCCTAAATGATGTAATTTTTGGATATGAGGATGAGGAGGAAGAAACAGATGTTGTTGATGCTATTGTAGAAGAAGAAAAAACTATTGTAGAGGTTGTTGCAGAAGAAGAAATACAAAATTTTACAGAGGCTGTTGCAGAGGAAGAAACACACCCAGCAGCAGCAATAGCACACCTTGCTCCAGAACCTTCAACCTCATGAGCTAAAAAACAAAAGAAAAGAGGGTCTAGAACTGGCAGCAGAATAGAAAAATAGAAGAAGGTCCATTTTTTTGAAGTTGTTACTGATTTTTCAAAATAGGGAAGTGAAGCACCCAGCCAAATAGGGGAAGAAACAATAAGGGAAACAAATGCATCTGAAACTATCCCCACAACCCCTGATATCACCAGAAAACAAAGCAAAAAGAAGTTTGCATCTGGAACTAGGAGGTCTACAAGACTCTACTTGAGGGAAATGGTAGAACAGGTCATAGAAGAAGAAGGTGGACAAAGCAGTCAATATGTCACAGAAATATAACTAGCCCCTAAAAATTTTCCAAAATTCCCTGAAAATATAATTGAGAAAGAAACTGGGTAGGATAGTTTTGAAGTGGATACAGTTCAACAGGCTACAGAAATTATAGATGTAGTCATAGACAGTTTCATAGAGCCTCCTGAACAAGAGAAGATAGCTGAAGCAGAAGAAGATATAGCTATTGAGCATCCAACTGCAAATAATTTATCTGCATTAGATTCTAAAGTAGAGGAGGAAGACATCACCGAATAGCTGAGAGCAGTAAGAAGTGTTTTCAAAACACAAATCATATGGATTGAAGAGAGAGAACAAATCATTAAGATGCAGGAAAGGAAAATTGTAGAATTATAGCAAGAAGTGACGAAATTGAGAAAAAGGTTGTCATAATCTAAAAAACAACCAACTGTATCCATTGATGAGGATGATTTGGCTCAATTGCTTGTGGATTTATCTAGGTTAGATGACTCTGTTGAGGCAGACATAGGTGCTCATTTTGAAGCAGCACCCTTTCATTCTAAAGAAATGCCTTCTCATTCTAAAGCATTACCTTCTCATTCTGAAGATGCTTCAAAATTGGCAAAAAGCATAGAAAAAGATACTGGAGATGAGTCACCAGCACAGGAACAGTCCAAGTAGCATCATAAAACTATTAAAGTAAGTACTCCTTCTATTGATGTCCCTGTATTTCAAACTATTACACCTTCAGTAGAAATAGCAAATAAGGGGGTGCAAGTGGAATTACTATCTGATGACCAACCAATAGAAATAGCAGATAAGGGGGTACAGGTAGAATTTTTGACAGATGATCAACCAGTAGAAGTGGCAGAAAAAGGAGTTCAAGTAGATCTGCTAACTAGAGTTCCACCTGTAGTGAGACCACCTAATACTATATCCCTAGAACAATATAATGCAGACATAGCCAGTTGGGTGATTAGATATGAGAAGCTTGCCACTAAGACTAAAAAATTCAAATTGGAAGGAAAACATCTAGAGGCAAAAGAAACAGAGATCCAAGCATTAAAAGAAAAAGTGACTGATTTATGTCAGATCGTTGAGTTTTTTGTCCAATTCAGACGACCGACCAGATTTTACAGTCTTATTCTGAAGGAGAAATACCTCAGATAGCAGGTCATGAGGATTAGCTCTGGTCTCCCATATAAATTGGACACAACTACAGATTTCCTGCAAGCATATTTTGACAGCCCTATAGAGAAAAAAATATCCTATGTGAACTATTTTTACATAGCTTTTTTATTCCAGATAAGTATAATTTCACCCTCAAATTTACATTGGAGATGTTCAATTGAGGGCATTCATATCCACTTTGTAGAATCAGTTTTATTGGGACCAGGAGAAAAGGTCAAATAAAGAAATTGAAACAAGAGCTAAATTTTAAGTCAGAGCAATTCAGCCAAATCATCCAATTTTCATCAGATAGCACTTCACTAT
Organism: Wollemia nobilis; assembly: GCA_028583015.1. Lineage (NCBI taxonomy): Eukaryota > Viridiplantae > Streptophyta > Pinopsida > Araucariales > Araucariaceae > Wollemia > Wollemia nobilis. The sequence continues at coordinate 10,138,933 of JAQPPZ010016436.1, read as the reverse complement.
GATGAATAGGGATGATATAAAGAGGATGCACTTGAACAACTTGAGGGACTGTGTGACCAGATTCCAACATTTTTGTAATGACAATTTTATGCCAGCATTATCAATCTGTAGAAACAGATGGGCTGAACTTTCCATGTATTTATAGAAAAGAGAACCCATCTCCCCCATCAACTTAGAATGGTCTAGAAGAAGGGCAGAATGAATGGTACAGTTGATTGAAATCATGCAACATCATTGGATAGGTCTCAGATTTAGGACTCCAACCATAATTACTCCAGTTCCATTCTACTTTGAAGAAGATGCCCAACCTGATGAACAGTTTGAAGAATGGCTCAAAAAACTTTAGGATAAAAAGGGATATAATATAGGCAAGAAATTGTTCTAGAGGTCATGGAATTTGAACATGGACATATGTGATTCCATAGCCCAACAGAATGCATGAGGACATGCATTAATATAAGTTGGGGGAAAATGATGAGGCCTGGAAATGCCTCAATCATAACATGTTTTGAACACTGAAATTACCTACAAACTCTTATGTTTAATCTGATATGCTAGTTAAGTTGATTCAATATGCTGTGTATTAACTATTTGCATGATAAATGTATCTGAAACACTATATTCTAATTTTGACAACTTTTTGCATAGTTTTATGTTATTTTGTTATGACTTGTTAAATGAGATATGCTTAGGTTGATAGAAACATTTCACTAATTATGTTTTGATATGTCTTAATCATTTATTTTACCTAAATCTGGCAACAGTGCAAGCAAACTATTACTGTGCAGCAAAAACTTTTTTTTCAATGTAAATTCCAGCCAGCTACCAATGAATGGCAAGGCATGGAATTCATATATGGAAAAAGATGAAGACCATTGAAATATGATCCTGAGAGATAACCCACCTGAGAAATGCAGAGGAAATTATTTAAAGATCACACATTTGTTCATTCCAAAGTCTCTTTGAAATGAATAGATATCTTTAGAATGAGAAAACACAGTGTCTTCGGAATGAGCGAATCTTTGGAATGAGCGAATCTTCGGAATGAGCCACTTATCTTCGGAATGAAAACAGAATGTGCTTTTTGACTTGTTGACTGATTTTTGACACTGGAAAAAAGGAAATAAATATTGAAAAGGTTAAGGGAAAATATCTCCCATCTGTCTTTGTCGTCCTCACCGACCAAAGCCACCATTTATGGAAAGATCAAGTTTGATCTTCTTCTAGGATAAACCCAGGAATTGTTGTAGCATAATAGGATTAGATCTTTTGAGATATTCTTAGTTTTTTAGTAGATTTTAGGACATATATAAATATGGCTCCCATTCAGGTTGATCTATTAGGAGATAGAGAAAGCAGGGAATAGATAAATATAGGAGAAAATAGGCAATAATAAAAAAAGTGACTGTTATAGTCTTGTAACAGGTTTTCAGCAAAATTATTGTAATCATGTTCTTGAATCAATAAAGTGTACTATTTCTATTTCATATTGCTTGTAAATGAGTGTGAGTAAGATCTAGAGAGAGAGATACTCATACCTTCTTCTAGACAAGGAGGCTGGCCACTTCCAGACCTAGGAGGAGGACTAACAATAGGTTTTTATTTTGATTTTGCTATAGCAGAATGAGTTGTAAAACTTGTCATTTCATTTCTTTGTAAACAAATAATAGCATTTGTAATCTTAGCTTATTTTATGTTTATATTAATCTTGTGATTAATGGTTTTGTTGTAATCTCCACTTTTAGCAAAGCTTTCAATTTATTGCAGACTGTCATTTCCAAAATTTGTTGTTTTTTGTAATTTCTTGCATTTTGTGTTTTGTTGTCAACCCCTGCACAGAAGATTGACAACCTTCTGTTATAGAGTCTTAACAGGGTTTCATTTCTATTCTATAATTAGGTTTCCATTGTTGCAAAAGTAAATAGATTTCCTTTCTGCAATTATAATCAGACTTCTAATTCTACAACTGTTATTTCTGCAACATAATTAGGTCTCATTCTACAATTGTAATTAGGATTTCATTTCTGCAACTAATGATTAGTTTTCATTTTTGCAAATATATTAAGGTTTAATTTATGCAATTTAGAGATAGGAATTTCCTAAATCCCCCACACAATCAGTTTCACCAATAAGACCTATTGCTCCAGATTGACCTAAGTTATAACCCTGTTGACCCATTCTTTCACAGATAGCCTTGTACACTGCTCTAGATTGACAAATTCATTGAGAATTAATGACATGTATAATGAATACGCATCATAGGTATTATATTAATATCTCCTCAAAAGCACCTAATACCTTTATATTTTAATTTACAGTTTACTTGTACTAATAACACTATAGAATATGAGGCTCTTATCCTTGGATTATGAGTTGCTTTAGCTTTAAATATTAAAGTTTTATTAGTTTTTAGAGATTCTCAACTAGTGATAAATCAAATCAATGAATTTTATCAAACATGAGATGAAAAACTTCATCCTTATAAATAGTATGTTCTTAGGCTTATTTCATTGTTTGAAAAGATGACTTTAGAAGTCGTTCCTAGAACTAGCAATTGTGTTGTCGATGCTATGGCTACGACTACCTCATTGTTGCCTTTGAAGTTGGATGATGAATATGCTACTATCATTATCTAAAAACTCCAAGAACCCAATTCCTATAAATCTTGCTTAGATCCATTGGATGTATTTTTTATTAATGAGATCACCCCATAACCTTGGTACATAGATATCTTTAACTTTTTGCATAATGGAACTTTCCCTGAAGGATTAGATAAAAACCAACATAGGCTACTACGTAAGTGAGCTATTCACTTCGTAATTTTTGGTAATACCCTATATAGAATATACTTTGAATGTATCCTGTTAAGATGTCTAAACCTAGAAGAATCTAATAAAGCCTTAAGTGAAGTCCATGATGGATCCTATGGAGGTCACTTTAGTGGAAGTGTCATTGCTAAAAATATCCTTAGTGTAGACACCCAAAAGTCATAAATTGCTATTTCTACATATCCATAGATGATTCCAGAGATCCCTAGGCTATTTTAGGCTATCGTAGTCATGCGTAGTCATGCATAGTCATGCGTAGTCATACGTAGATTTTCATTATTTTCCATAGCAGTACGTAGACTTCCATATATGACACTTTATTAGCTTTCATGTCTAAAATCTTGACAAGCCTTCAAAATCACATCTGAAGCATTGGGATATCCTTCAACAACCTATTTGCACTCAATTGAGGCCCCCAAGGGCTATTAATTGGTAAAAACAATTAACAAGTCAATTCCAAAAGTCTAATTTAATGTTGACTTCACTTAAGTCACCTTTTTAGGGAAAATTTGATTAAATTAACCTCTAATCCTTAATCAATGCTAATTGCACCCTCCCGAATGTGTGAAATTAGGGTTTGTTAGGATGTTTCTTTTAATAATTACCTAAATTGACTTAAGACCTCCTAATCAAGATTAGCTCTAATCCATCCTCACACATGTGTGAGGATGGGATATTTCTCATAAGGAATGTGATGTTGCCACATTGCATTTACTAACCTAACCCTAGTCAAAATTCAGCCTAGGTTTAGTCTATCTAACTCCCCCCTGAACCTTACCATTTCCTATAAATAGTGGGTCCTAAATCCCTAATTATCTCTCTCTCCCAAGTTCAACAATGCACAAAAAATATTTTGAAATTGATACCAAGTTTTCAAAAGTTAGTTCTCGAAGCATACAATCAGATTTCCATAGTACACAGAGGCACACCAGCTGCCTAGGAATCGATCCACCAAAGGGATTTTACAAAAGAGACTTCACAACTCAAATCACCCCCTATCCCATGAATCTGGTCCTAGTTCACCCCTCAGGTGGTGAATTGGGTCTCTAGTGTCCAGATCAGCCCATATCTGGCATGGAAAGGTCCATTTTCCTGGTTTATATCTATTTTTTTAGTTTATTTCAGTTTTCCATACATATTACCGATAATACATGTCTTCATAAATACAGGTCCTAATCAAGGAAAGCTCCTTTATGCACTGAGGCCCTTTTGTAGGTTATTTAGAAGACCTAAAGAGGAATAAAACCATAAAACAAACAACCTGGTGGTTACCCACATAAAAAGAAGCCCACCTTCATTGAGGTACAATTGAAGACGACATCAGATTGATTGTAACATTGTTAGGAAATGAAACAAAAAAGGGTATCATGTCCCTATTGTAACATATATCTTATTTAATATCAATGGAATACAGTTTCTCTATTTAATGCATTATTGTTTTTTTTATATATCAAGTGTCTATTTCTACCTATTTCATTCTAGCATGCCTAGTGGTATCCCCACAACGGATAGTGTCAGGCTAACTTCTTTTTGATAAATCTGATATTATCCTATATTTTTGTGTTTGTAGGTATTGTATTTGACTTTCATATAGAGTTTAAAAGCCCTAAAAACCCTATCAGGCTCTCAGAATAGATATTTGGGGTCTTTAGACCCAATTTGCCCCTTGCCCCATGAATTAGATCTCAATTCACCTCTCGAGTGGCAAATTTAGCCAGATAGCATCAAAAAACCCTAAAATTGCAGGTGTGAGTAGCACAAGACCTAACCAGACTATCCATAGCATCAGAGTGTAGGTATTTTCCCATTTTATCCCTCTGTTGTTTAGATTTTGAAAGTATGAAGCATATGCTAGTTGAATAACAATTTCTAGGTGTATGTTTCTCCTCTTTTCGAGCTTGTAGGATCATTAGATTTTTTTGATATTTTTAGAACCTGCAACTTTCTAGCAAGTTTCTCAGATTTATTTTTCAAATAAATTTACATTTTCCTTCTTACTTCGTACGTAGTATAAGCCTACATTGTTTCCCCCTTCGTTCATAGCATCTATTGCTAAAAGAAGTGCACATGCTAAAGTTTAAATTAGGGTTTCCTAATCCCCTCTTCCATGTTATCTTATGCTTGAAAATTTTTGCATTCTAAGATTGAAAATTAGGGTTTCCTAATCCCCTTTATTCCACAATTGGATTGCATTTTTCCATGCTTTACAAAGATAGATTAATTTGCTTCATAAAGGCATTTAGGGCTAGACTATTTATTTGCAAAGAATATGCTTATCTAATCATTTTCTTTCAAAAAGGCATTAGGGTTAGTGTTTATTTTGAAAAGGCAACTAGTTAGTTTCTTACATTGCATACACCGTTAGAAAAACACAAACCCACACACTCACGTAGTATCTAAACAAGTGGAGATATTGGACTTCATCCCCAATCCATCACTCGAGACTGGTGCCAACGGAGTTTTACCCTCCACCAGATCTCATCCCCCTAGAAACCTAGCATCCCCACATGAGTGGTTTTCTAGATTTCATCATCAAAAAATCCTTGACTTTTGCAATAGGGCCTTGGATTTCATCACCAGCAGTTACTTGCGAAGTGGAATAGGATTAGCGCCTTCATCCACAAGGCTAGTATAATTAGTGGAATTGGTAACTGTCATTCTTGACCAAGCCCATCCGAGGGTGAAGTGAAAGCATGGGGTACGCCAACCATGCCTAGCACATCATAGATAGTGCCACCTCTTCTCATGAGAGGATATTGTGAACTCACTTCAGCATAGTGGGTTCTCCCCCTTTAGGATATCATTTTACTGCACCTTCCATATAGGTCACCATTTGCACGTTGTGATACAATTCTATTATGTGCATCTTTGGGTGTTGCAAGAGGTTTGATATCGAAGATATTATCGATTTACTAGATTATTCACTCCATTACCCATGATTCTACATAGGGAGTATCAACATTACAACACATAAAATGAACAAAACACTTTTACTTTCTCAGCATTTAGAATTGATTCTGGTCTACCGTTGTTTGCATGATCATGGATCGGTCTCATCACATTACACTATATATTGCTTTGTCACATACAACATGTTACTTACTTCACATTTACATTAGACACAGTCGAGTCTATATCACATAGGGTTTATTTCTAAAACCGTTGTACACATGTAATGTCTATAGTCACTCATAGCAGAGCGCGTGAGCAAGCACACTTCATATAGGAGATACTTGTCACTTCCTCTAATCAGTCCACTCTTACTCCTTCGATCATGAAGGGGAAGACTATAGATACATCTGATTCACACATGGAATCCAATGTACGATTCACACACATGATGCCTCAATATGAGACATCAACCTTGAGCAAAGTCCTTGCTACTTCACTCACAAAGGATTACCCGCTCCTTTTAGCCCCATCCTCACATAATCCATCGACCATGTTCTGCGACCATGTGATTTATACAGTGCTAGGACAAACTCAGCCATTCTTCATCGTAGATGATGAGGTCATACCTACTTCTCCTACCTTTGCACATCCCTTATTCCAAAACCTATCATAATCCCTCTATGAGAGTGACTCATCCCTCCTAAATCGTACCCATCCAGAGGTCACATAATTTTCCCCTATCATAGGAATGGTGTCTGAACCATCCTCCTCTACTGTAGGAAATCATAATCCATCCTTCCAAACTACATAAAAACTTCCTCCCCAATAGGAACCACAAGCATTTCCTCAAGCCTCACATCTATACTCCTCACAGGAGTCTCAGCCATCACCTTCCCAAGAGCCATTTTTCACCATATCTGAAGGTATCTTCCAACCGCCCCTTTAGGATCAAGATGCACAAACTCAAGAGGGAGTGTACACATACACTTTCCCCTCAACCCAATCTCCTACCTTGATAGATTATCCTACATTTTTTGTAGCCTTCCCACCAATATCCCAGGTTCCTGGACTGTACGATACCCAACCTTCAGAGTCACATTTGTCTATGATGACCTTTAGGATACCACCACATCCTCCTTTTCAGGCTCCCACTACTAATCTCCATCCTACCTATGGACTGATATCAACAGATCATCCACCCACTTAGCCAAGCTATTCTACATAGTTTAGCTTCCCTACTACCTACCCTTCAAGATAGATATAGATCCCATCCTTTGATACCTTGTCTCAACCACCCCCAGTATCGGTAGCTCTGAAACCTACACCATTACCAACTCCACCTAGTATCTTTATGCCTTCCCCATATTGGTCATTGCCACCTACATCCCAACCATTATAGTAAGATCCAACCCAACAAGTACCTGTACCACAACCACACACTTACCATACATAGTACTATTACCCACAACAAACACCTACCCCACAACCTAGTGTAACAGTAGATATGACAACACATGTTGCACAGTACCTACCTTATCGAGATCAGGCACAACCATACTCTTCACAATACTGGGAAGAGCAAAAATACCAATATCTACCACATCCATAGTGTCAGCCTACCCTAGCCCAGTCCCCTACTCCTATGGCACCCAAACATCAACTCTTATGTGATGAAGTCAAAATGCTAAACCTATGCACCTCTAGTTATGGGACACAAAATACCTGTTATGATGAGTTGTACAACGAGCCAATCCAACCATCATTTTCCATTCCTCCATAGCTCTATCACTTCAAAATACCAAAATTTGACAAGTATAGAGGTAAGGAAGACCCTAGAGAGCATGTGAGCAATTATCGCTCATCTTGCTATCAGCTTCATAGTAGTAACCCCCTCATGTTGTGTACCTTCTCCCTATCCATCATTGGGCCAACACTGGATTGGTACAACATGCTCCCATGCCATAGCCTGTATACCTTTGAGTAGCTGTCCAAGAGCACTTTTCCATCAACATAAATAAAAAGACCACATTTTCTAATGTCTATGCTTTATGACAAGCGGATGACAAATCCATTACTGATTTTGTTGCTAGATGGAGAGTGATTATCCATGACCTAACCCATAGCCTCCCCACTATTGAGCTTGTGACACTCTTTTCCAAGAGTTTCCACAAACACATCTCCACATCCCTCCAGCTTCACCATAGTCACACCTTTGAATATGCTATTTCACAAGAAAAATTCATTGAAGACATTAAGGTTCAATCTAGGAATATTAAGTTGAGATCCAAATCCAACTATAACCCTAATTTCCACTTCAATAGGACCACACCAAATCAACCTTACCCTCGAACACCTCAAGCCAACCAAGTCGTAATCACTACTCTAGCGCTAGCACCTACTCCAAACTATACACCACAGCCACAAGCATTCCAAGCTAATGCTCCTACCCCACCTCGACCATAATAATATCGAGGTATGCACCCATAGTTTTTTCCGTGTAACTTCACACCCTTATTCAAACCATTTCCAGCTCTATTTAATATATTGTATGAGAAAAACCATCTCATCCTACCCGAGATCTGCCCATTGAATCCAAATATACCCAAGCCTCGTGGATACAACAAGCAACTCTTTTGTCCTTTCCATAGAGAACAGGGCCATAATATTGATTCGTGTCACTCCTTCCATGGGAAAGTTCAAGACCTAATTAATAGGGGCACCATCTAGGTAGTAAACCCTCTAGCCCCAAAAAATCAAAATTTAAGGATTTTTTAAAACCCTCTACTAGACCATAGAGGACCCAACCCTCCTAGACCTCCAAAAAATCCCCCAGCACCACATTTCCAAGTGAAAAATATCCAGTGTGATCCACCATAATGTGGTGTAGTAGGCATGATCAACCTTACTACTAGGAACCAACGATACCCATTGTGTTAGACAACACCTATCATTTTCCCGCCAACTCAGTTCACATTACCATAAGTAACTCAAACACCTACCACTATACCACCACCACCTCAAAATATGATTACCATCTGTGGTAGCCTAACCCATCAGTTACGTAATTCCCTCGCACGACTATCCATTTTTTATCCCCTACAAAATTCTTAATCCCATCACAAGGTGTTGAATGACATCCTACATTCCATTTACCTAGAGACACATGATACAAATAACTTTATCAATTTTATAGGAAATATCCTGGGCTCCATCTAGCCCTCAATTAGTTTCCATGACCATAAGATAACGAAACTCGTAGGAGAAGGAGTAGATCTCCCTATCCACATACAAGCCATGATCAATGATATCACCTACAAGTGGGTACTCGTTGACACAGGCTCATCTATTAGCATCATATCAACAACAGCTCTACATCACCTACATATTCTGCCAGTCCATTTTGCCACACCTTCCTTGGACCTACGTGCATTCGATGGCTCCATGAGACCTACCGTAGGATCCATAGTCTTACCCATCCATGTAGGTATTTGTACCATCTCTATCCTCTTTCACATCATCCAAGGAGAAATGCAATACAATATTCTCCTCAATCACCCTTGGATTAGAGACATGCAGTGTGTCCCTCATACACTACACCATTGCTTTAAGTACATCCACAATGGATTAGTTCACTGTGTCCCAGTTGATGGGGATCCATTTAAGGTTTTCAACATTGCAAATCTTCCCCCTGTACCATCATTTTCATCCTTCCAACTGTTTGTAGCTAAATGAAATGTAAAATAAATGGTTTGATAAATAAAATATGCATTAACATTAGCTTAGAAAGTTCTAAGAATTATATAGTTTACAAATAAACTATATTAATACAAATAACGCTAACATAATGTGTTAGGAGAGTAGTGTGCTAAAAGCTAACCTAGGTAGAGAATTATGAACTAACTACTAATATAAAATACCTAACCTAGGATATTTTAGATACTAATAGGTTTTCCAGTAGATATTTAGCACAATAAATATCTCTATGGTAAGTAGTAAAAAGTAAATGTAATAATCTACCTATGTAGTATAATGCAATATAATACCTATTTTACCTAGTGGAGTAAAAGGGTAAATATCCCAAAGAATGGAATGTTACTCTAACATCCCCCCTTATTACATTATTTGGATAATGTATATAACTGTCACAATACAATGAAAAAAGGTGTTGATCTGTTGCTTCTTGCTTTGTCACAGTGCTCTGGTTGCTTCTAAGCAAAAAGTGGATCATTCCTCACTTTGTCTTCACATCAACGAATGTCCTTATAGTAATCTCATCATCCAATGGAATTGCATGGGTAACCAACCGCTACAATCGCTAGGTGTAGTAGAATAGATCACTTCATATGAGATTCATTCAGTGTAGTAGAATAGATCACTTCATATGAGATTCATTCATTTTACAATATGAGTTTGTAAAAGATAAGGTAGCTAAGGTGTTGGTCGCTACCAAAAATGCATCCTTATAAGTTCCCCCTTCTTTTTGCAAAACATGTTGTAATTAATTTCTGAAAGAAGTATGACTAAGGTGTCGGTCATTGTCGAAAATGCACCCTTATAATTCTTCTTCCCTTTTTACAAAAAATTGTGAAGAAAATAAAGTATATCCCACCTTAATTGCAAAAATATGTGCAACTTAAGAATCTTTGTGAAGGATTTTACAAATATTGCCTCCTAGGCAATTTTACACAAGAAAATTCCCTCCTTTTGTTACAAGAACTTCAAAAAATGAGAGTTTGCTATTTATGAAGCCTAAAAGAGGTACAAAAAGCCCTTTATTACAAGTAATTCAAACAAAAACTTATGCTATTTATGAAGCCTAAAAGAGGAAAGAGAGGAAAAGGTGCTTTGCCCAAGGTGACTAATGTGTTTTCCCTCTACAATACTGTCTGAGCCATGAGCACTCTGTGTGCTCTCTTTGAACCAGATTCAAAATTAGAATGAGACACTTCACTAGAAACATATATTCTGTGGTGTGCCTTTGCCATTTTAGTTTTTCTTGTTTTGAAACCAACACTGAGTGGTGTCTTGGTTGTCATTTTTACAATTTTGTGCAAAACTATGCTTTCTAGGCAATTTTATCAAAAAGTTCACCAAATCATCCTTCCTTATTGCAAGTACTTCAAGCATGGTTGCTATTATAAAGCCTAAAAGAAAAGGTATAGTTTTTATGACTTCTAATGATTGCCTTTACAAGTTTTATCTCCCTCTTGTCAAATTTTGTGTTTGAAGGAAGAAAGGAATTATCTCCCTTAGTGCAAAATATTGCTACTTTCAAGGTTCCTTATTTTAAAAAACTTGTTCTTTCTTTCACTCTCAAGAGGTATTTAATGGCACCTGCTTGAAAAATATCTTGAAGAGAGATAATCAGTTGGAGGAAATTAAGCCAAATAAATAAGAGATGAAAGATAATTCACTCAAAAAGATATTTAATGACACCTACCTAAAAATCCTCTTGAAGAGGAATAATCAGTTTGAGGAAATTAAGCCAAATAAATAAGAGTGAATTAGGGGTTTTGTTGATTTAGGAGAGAATATCAAGTGAATATTGGCTTTAAATCTATGTAATAATTTACACAAATTTGTGAAATTTTGGGGTTTAGCGTGTTCTTGATTCTATGACTTATAATTGCAAAAGACATAATGCAATAATCAAACAAGAATGCCCATAAAATTCTTATCACCTAGGTGTTAGATGCAACCGAAAATACACCTAATTTGCCAATGAAGGTGTCATATAAAATAAAAATGCACCTTTTAATTTTTGCAATAAAATATGAATGTGTGTTATGCAAAAAATTGATATGTTTTTGTCTCCTCCTTAAAATTTTGCAAATAATGTGACAATAAACAATTGCCTATCTTTTCTAATTTTGCAAAATAAAATATTTTGATTTGTTTTAAGTGCTCCTCACTTTTGTGTTACAAATTTACAAAAGAAATAAATTTCTTGTCTTTCCCCCCTTTGTTTTAAAAATTTAACAAATAGCACTCCTTTCAAGACAAGTCGACACACGACCCGTGTTTGAAAGGCTTCCAGAACTAGTCGACACATGACTTGGTATTTATCTTACAAAATGGTGGCGTGCGGGCTCAAAAACGAGACCCACTTGGCCCAAGGTATCCACCTTGGCCAACCAAACTACCGACTGGATTGGAACTGAAGCCTCGATGCTTGGTATTGAAGAAGCCAATGGGCTTCTTCAAGGGATATGTGGGATTTATCCCACATGCATCCCACAGGGGGATGCAAGAGGCTTGAAAAACCTCAACACTTCCCTATGGAGTGATTTCCTATAGGAAATTTGAGTCGGTCACCCACCATTTTGGATGTCGCTATGTGGTGCCAAAGGGTTTTCCGTCGAGTCTAAGTCATCTTGTGGTTGTCCACCATGTGTCAAGTCTGAGTCAGGTCATCTGTCCAATCAATGTCTAGGTGGCATGTGGCTAGTGTGCCACATGTCACCTAGTCAACAGTCCTAGTCAGCTCATAAAGTCAGTAGTCTAGGTCAACACCTCAAGGTGTATGCAGTCTAGAGGTATCCAGATCTCACCACATGTCAAGTTTGCTAGGATCGAAGGGCCTCTTGCCATCATAGATCTCAAGGTGATAGGTGATCGAAGGGCATTCTACCCTCTCATATCCTAATTGTGGGGCCTAGATCCCAAGGATCAGAGGGCCTCCTACCCTCTCGGATCCTGGGTGGCACCTTGTGTGCATCCAACTAGGAGGGGAGGGTTCTCTTACCCTCTCGGCTTTCCCAGTCTATGGAGTCCACATGGGAGCATGAGGGTACTCCTGCCATCAATATGCTCCCACTAGTGGCTCTATGGGGGCTTGATCCTTGTGAGCAAGAACCAAGGTAGGGTGTTTGCTCTCCACGGGCATCGAGGTGGTCGATCAACCGTCGAGCCTGATCAACAGCAAAATACTATTGATCTATCGGATCGATGAGGGTGATCAATCGTCACTCTTTATGCTCTCCTTGCCTTGTGCCATAGTTGATCGACCCCAAGGTTTCCTAGGCCCTGAAAGGTAGATTTGACCTGGCCAATAATGGGTCTCTCTTCGCAATCGAGCTCGCCTATTGAGGTGGGTTTGGTGGCTTCCAAATGTCACTAGCTCATCCTCTAGGCAAGCCAAAAAAGTTGGCTCTGATGCCAATGTAGCTAAATGAAACGTAAGAGAAATGGTTTGATAAATAAAATATGCATTAACATTAGCTTAGAAAGGTCTAAGCATTATATAGTTTACAAATAAACTATATTAGCACAAATAATGCTAACATAACACGTTAGGAGAGTAGTGTGCTAATAGCTAACCTAGGTAGAGAATTATGAACTAACTACTAATCTAAAATATCTAACCCAAGATATTTTAGATACCAACCTAGGTTTACCAGTAGATATTTAGCACAGTAAATATCTCTATGGTAAGTAGTAAAAAGTAAATGTAATAATCTACTTATGTAGTATAATGCAATATACTACCTATTTTACCTAGTGGAGTAAAAGGGTAAATATCCCAAAGAATGGAATATTACTCTAACACGCTTTCTCGTATCCTCTCATCAGTCGATAGGAGCATCGATATCCTCCCCAACTTCCACCTCAATATCCCAGTGTTCATCAAGAGCACAAGCCTCGATGTCTGCACCATTAGCACCATCTTTCATGGGACCCAAAACCTCTACCACACCTTTCTCACCACCATCCTTATGGCCTCCACAACCATCCCAGCCAATACCATTCCAATTTCCACCTGCAATGTTGCAACCACCATTGCCACCCATTACACAACCGACTACATTACCTCCTCCATCCTTACCTATGGAAGCCCCCATCCTTCCTACACCACAAACACCTCCTCTCCCCTTTCGACCATGGCCTAGGACATTCTCATCTCCACATAGCTTGACACCTATGCCAATACCTTCCCCTATACAGACCAAACATCCTATTCAGGCTACAACAACCAAACGCCATGAACAGGAACAACCAACACCCAGTCTAGATGAACAAATTCCACACCCTTCGGTCACTACCATTAGGGAATCCCAGTTTTCACCTTCCTCATCTGATTTTGATATGCCACCCCAGTCGCCAGATCGTGCCATACCACGCATATCCATTTTCATGTCTAATGGTGGCCCAGGAGACTACAATGTACGTGATGCCCACGTATGTGACCCTCCTATCCAATCTACCCAAGATTTTGGCCATCCCTCAGCCTCGGTCTTAACTATTGGAACCATTGTCCAATTAGGAAGTCCTAAAAACCATACCAATTTTGTTTATGTAGGAGTCGACTCTTCGATCCCCCCACAAGCTTCACCACCACCACAAGCTAGCTCTTGTGATGCAATTACACATCTAGCCAACCCTCATTTCACCTTGCGCTACCTCAAGCATTTCCATTGGCATGGATTCGGGCTTGGTCACTATGAACAAGGGTTACGTACACCCATTAACCCTCGTGTTCGATCACCTATCGACAAAACTAGTCTAGGTTATCACCCAACCACCATCTATACGCTAGAATATGAGATCCAAGATTTATCCTTGCATCCTCCTCCACATCCAACACATACCTTGGAGGAGTATATCGATATGGATATACTAGAAGACACTCCCTCACCTAGTTCTACCATTGTAGTCCCCTGTGACTTCTTCTAGGAATCTCCTACGTTCGATACCTCCTCATTCTATGATGTTGGTAGATTGGTAGACCATTTCGCTACCTTATCCTTAAATGTAGTACCAATAGAGCCTGATACAACCCCTCTTGAATCATCATCGATGCATTTAGCCATGTTCCCACCTATACATAGGCAACTATGAGAGAGGCTACTCATCCTCGTTCACCTCCAGTTATTCTATGACCTCCCTTGAGTCTCTTAGGGTGTGCACAAACCATGGAGCCCCACTCACCAGAGTCCTCCCCACCTACTTCACCTACAGCATCGGTCAACATGGTTGAGGTAGACTTGCATTCTCCCCTTCATTACAACCACCAGCAAATTTGAGATGATACCCCAAACCCAAACTTTATAGATCTCACACATATCTCACACATACCAGTTCCTGGAGACTTCCTTCTTTCACCTCATGTCTTATGGGTAGAAAATGCCCCTTCCTCATCCACATCATCCCAAGCCCCTCAGGTCCATCACGTGGGCATTTACATAGATGATGAATACGAGTTCAGCGAAGCCATCGATGACTTCAACCTCATTCTTGTCCCCAAATAGTTATGTGATGGATCTCGCATGCTCATTGAAGACACTATCGATGTCGATATTGGAGATGATCCTAAAAACCCCCACATCCTCAAGCTAGCCACTAGCCTCTCACCCGAGGAGTGCATCACCTTCACAAACTTCCTATGCAAGTACATAAAATTTTTTGCATGGTCTTACAAAGACATGCCGGGACTTGACCCTACCGTAGTGGTTCATAATCTTATACTAGATCCCAATGCCAAATTGGTAAGACAAAATCTATGATGCATGCATCCAACTATCACATTAATAGTGAAGTCTGAGCTCCAAAATCTCCTAGATATTGACTTCATTGTACCCATTGACTATCCCGAGTGGGTATCCAGCATGGTCCCTATACCTAAGCCATCTGGCGAGGTTCGTGTTTGTACTAATTTTTGTGATCTAAACAAAGCTTGTCCCAAAGACAATTTTCCTTTACCTAACATTGACTCCCTTGTCGATTCCATCATAGGCCATGAGATGATCTCCCTCATGGATGGATTCTTAGGATATAATCAAATCAGGATCAACCTAGTTGATCAACATAAAACCTCCTTTACAACACCCTGGGGGACCTTTTGCTATAAGGTCATGCCCTTTGGCCTCAAAAATATTAGGGGCAACCTATCAATGAGCCATGACCTACATATTTCATGATTTAATGCACAAAAATATTGAGGATTATGTAGATGATCTTATCGCTAAGTCCAAGAAATGTGCAGACCATCTCAAAGATCTCCGTCATATTTTTGATCGATTACTAGAACACAACGTGCGCTTGAACCCAAAGAAGTGCATGTTTGGTGTTACCTCAGGAAAAATATTAGGATTCATTGTCTCCCAGTGAGGCATTGAGGTTGATCCTAGTAAGGTGAAAGCCATCATCGAGATGCCTCCTCCTACCACATTAAAGCAATTGCATAGCCTCCAGGGCAAGATCACTTCTATCCATAGATTTATAGCGCAATTATCAGACAAGTGTCAGCCATTCAATCATCTCCTCCAGAAAGGAGTAAACTTCAAATGGGATGATAACTATCAAGAAGCATTTGATGCTATCAAAACCTACCTTATATCACCACCGGTTATGTCACCACCACATCCACAATTACCACTGACTCTATACATTTCAGCCATAGAACTTGCGCTAGGTACACTCCTAGCTCAAAAGAATGCGCTCAACAAAGAGCAAGCTATCTACTACATCAGTCATACACTAGTTAGTTATGAAATGAGATATGGATACATGGAAAAACTATGCTTAGTAGTAGTATTCACTACTCAAAATTTAAGGCACTACATGTTAAACCACACAACCTTTGTCATCGCCCGAGATAACCCCCTTCGGTACATGATGAACAAGAGCTACCACAACTCGCGCACAACTAAATGGATCATGCTCTTAACTGAATTTGACCTAGAATTCATATCCCAAAAATCCATCAAATGGTAGGTCATCACAGACCAACTGGTCGAAGCCCCTTTAATTGACAATCAACCCCTCCTCATTCAGCTTCCAGATGATTCCATATTTCACATAACCAAAGCTGAAGAATATGTAGAACCTAAATTTGTAGCCGACCTCACCCTATTCTTCGATGGTTCTAGATGTCTCCATGTTGGGGGTGCAGGCATTGTCTTCTTCACACCTGAAGGAGAACCACTCCCATTTTCATTCAAACTTGACTTCCCTTGTACCAACAATAATGTAGAATATGAAGCCCTAATCCTAGGATTAAAACAAGCACACTCCATGCACATCAAATGCCTCCACATCATAGGTGACTCACTCTTGATAGTCAATCAAGTGTAGGAACTCTAGCTATGCAATTTTCCAGTCCTCCAATAGTATAAGAAAATCGCACAACTCTTATCCCAGTTTGAGTGGTATGATCTCGAAGCCGCTCCATGATCATCAAACCATTTTGTAGACACGATGGCCTCCTTAGGATCCCTCATTTCACAAAATCCAACATCTGACACAACATCCGTGTCCATCCATACACTCACTAGATCTGCCATATCACCCACACCTCCTACATATGATGGTGGTGTGTATGTGGTACACACTAAACCCCATGATCCATGGTTCTCACAAATCAAAGAGTACATCAAACTAGGTTTCCTACCATGTGATTTACCCCATGCTCAATGTCGAACCTTCAAACAAAGAGTGATCCACTACACATTGTTGGGGGACATCCTCTATCATCATAGCTATGATGGCATGCTCCTGCGTTGCCTAGAACCACAAGAATCACAATGGGTTGTACAAGAAACCCATGATGGTACTTGTGGTGGCCATTTTAGTGGCATGGAAATCACCAAATGCATCCTCCGCATGGGCTATTACTGGCCCAAAA
Source organism: Wollemia nobilis (assembly GCA_028583015.1). Classification (NCBI taxonomy): domain Eukaryota; kingdom Viridiplantae; phylum Streptophyta; class Pinopsida; order Araucariales; family Araucariaceae; genus Wollemia; species Wollemia nobilis. The sequence continues at coordinate 10,121,590 of JAQPPZ010016436.1, read as the reverse complement.
TGGAGCATGACTATTGTGAGTATGTGAAGCATTGCATCAAATGCCAACAACACGTGAACCTAACACATCTCCCATCTCAAGCACTCCAACCCATCCAGTCCATGTGGCCTTTCTCCCAATGGGGCCTGGATCTAATTGGATAGATTACACCAACTTCCTCAAGCAATCACAAGTTTATCATCACTGCCACAGAGTATTTTACCAAGTGGGTCGAAGCCATCCCACTGGTCCAAACCATAGGAGCTAAAATTGTAGCATTCATCATAGATCATATCATATGTCATTTTGGAATTCCCTCCCAAATCATTTTTGATAATGGGAAATCCTTTAAAAACAAAACTGTTCGAGCCTTGTGTGATAGATTTCACATACACCATAGCTTTTCTACCCCATACTATCCTCAGGGTAATGGCCAAGTAGAAGCCATGAACAAAACCATCTGTTCCATCCTCCATAAAACCATAGCAGAATCTCACCGTGACTGGCATAATCAAATACCCCTAGCCTTGTGGGCATATCGTATGAGCATCCATACTCCTACTGGGGCAACACCTTTTTCACTTGTATATAGGGTAGAAGCTATCATGCCCCTTGAGCTTGAGATACCTTCCTTAAGGATATCTATGAAGGATTTCATTGATGATGACACTGCTCATCAAGCTCATCTAGATCAGCTAACACTTCTCAATGAATACCACATTCATGCAATCGAGCACACATGAGTCTATCAAGATCACCTTCTCCATGCCTACAATAGTAAGGTACATCAACACGAGTTTAAAATTGGTGACCTGGTTCTCAAGGAAAACCAGCAAATCACAAGTCAGCCTCACCAGCAGCATGACAAATTTACCCCAAACTGGTTGGGCCCATTCATGGTTACACACAAATACGGTTCAGGAGCATATCATCTGGCCAATATTGAAGGCCTTAATGAACCTGAACCCATCAACATATTGCATCTCCATGCATTCAATGCCTAATATACATAGGTGTTCACCATCACAAGTAGTATACACTGCTAGGCACAAGCACACTAGCTACTACGCACATCACTAAACATGCACTTCTGTTGTTTTACAATTACATTATACATGCATGTTTATTTACTCTTTGATTGGCATTTATATACTATTGGTATTTGTTTTTCTTTTTGTAGGATCTACAATATCCACACTTACACCAGTAGTAGCAATACATGATAACACCATGCAGGATACATCGTAGCCACAGTCCATACCCATTACACCGGTGGACCTAGCCCAACCAGTACCTGTCATTCACCCTAGGCAGACATCACATTCACCACATTCGGATCATCACACATCACCCCACCACATGGAAGCTCACCATCAAGGCTCTTCCTATTCACCTCACTCTAGAGATAGTCAGGTCACCCTATCCTCTTTTGATGAAAATGAGGAATCATCCCATCCCCAAGAATAGGGGTCACCCTCTCATTCACCTGATAACCTCAGAAATCACTATTCACCAACAAATCATCCCCATCACCCCCTAGGAGATTATCATCCTCCTAATAGAGGATACACCCATCATCCAGCTCATCCATCATGCCTACCCACCCCACTTCCCAATGGCGAGTCCACCTACTCCTAGGATTTGCAAGCTCACGTGACCCAAGCTACTCAAGCTGGTCATGCAAACATGCCCCCTTCCCATTTGCATCATCGCTTAGAGCCATCACCTATGCCACCCATACTCTAGACACCACCTTCCCCCTATGAGGCTTACCTTCTTGACAAGCTTTCCAATCCTCGAGACCTTTTCATTCCTCCCCTACCTCATCGAGACCTCATCCAGCTTCCCGTGCCTACCAAGCCATGCCACATACATCATAGCCTCGATCCCCACCTTCACCAACACTATCACCACAACATCATGAGATACAACATCTTTTCTCCCATGTCGAGGCTCTAGAGCTACAGATGAGCCACTACCATTGCCATGTACACCCGCACTAGTCTCCCATGACCCGTACACCTTCACCTTCATGCAGATCCACCCTTCGATCTCATGCCCAACCTACATTGGACCCTCAACCCATGTGCCCATAGGTAGACCGACCTTCATCACCTCCAATAGAGCCCTATATTTACCCCATGCTGGTTCCATACACGCCATTTTCAGAAATGTTTTACCATCTCATGCATCAGGGCCTCATTGACTTACCCAAGATTCGACCCATAGATCCCTCATGTCCTAAACCATGTAACTATCATGAGAATCAATATTGCATCTATCATCACCAACCAGGTCATGACATTGAAGAGTATCAAACATTCGAGAACCTGGTGCACAACATGTTGCATGGTGAGCAAACCCCATCACCAGAGCATCCTATCCCATTTAGCCAACTTCTCAGTCCTCCACATCGCATTACCCCCACAACCTTACCCTCCCATAGCACCCTAACAACACCAACCCGATACATTCATAACATATCCAACTACAACCCCAACCACAATCCTAGCCGCATCCTCACTTCACCATCCCACTCTCGATCGAACCCATGCCACTTCACCCGATAGTAGTTCTAATAGTGCTTTCCTTCTTCTGTCCTACTTCTTCTACTTCTTACAATAGTTGATTCACTTCTTCTCTTCTCTCTCTCTTGGATTTTGGTAATCCTCTTATCTTGTTGGTTACCAAAGCCTATTTCTTCTCACTTCTTCTAGTTGTACATCCTACTTTTACATCTTCCTCCTCTTGATGACTATTACATACAGTTTTACAACTCACAGCTTATGCACCTACCACACACACCCCACACATTGGGGCAACCATGATCACAGCATCATGCTTTTTGTCATCACAACACATTACACTCATCTGTAGATAAGTTTTCCAAACTCCATCTATATGTCATGCATTTCCTCTTGTAGATATTGCATTCCCCCACTTGCATCATTTACGTTTATATCCATTGCATATATCCATATGTTTTTCATTTAAACTTTTAGTTCATGTTTGTACATTCTTCCCCAAAATGTGCCTTCAGTAGGAATAATGAATGCACTTGTTAGCATCACCACCTGGATGTCCATTCCCCCTTTTTAGGATCAGGGTATACATAGGTGTCATGTTCGACTTTGACTACTCTTTAGTTCAGTCAATCTAGTGTCACCCATAGCTACCGAGGCTTGTACATTCTTCTTATGGATCTTTAGGTTGGTTCAACTTCTCTCACGGACCATACACAATAGGTTATACATTAAACAATTTTGAGTCTAGGAAAGAGGACATCTTGAGTAGATATCACCATCTAGCGAATGGTATCCCCTGCTCACCCTATCACTTGCATGGTCAACATACGACCTAGGGATAAACAAAGGGATCAAGCATAAGCAAAAATAAATGATTGGGTAGAAAACAAATGTCATCGCCCATACAAAAAGAGCACCACCAAAAAAAAAAAAAGAAAAAAGAGCACCACAATCAAATAGGTCAACACTAGAAGAGGGGCAAAAAACAAAAGGAAATGCCTCTTGATATCACCCATGTTATGCTTATCGCCTTTGGTCCTTAGGTTCAACATAACACCATGGGATGATTTCCATCGCTAGCAATAGGCTCCAAGAGCCTGCCTACCAGTGGAATAGTCTTACAGGTGGCAACATATCTGTAACATTAGCATCTTGCTTTTGTATAGATCACTATTGCGGATGGATGAGCTAGCTAGTCCGGTAGCATCTACAATGGGTTAATCCTACCTCCCTCAAAATGGATAAATGAACCTTACACATGCACACACATAGGTCCATGATAGATTTTGAACCAGCCCGATTAGTTATAAGTTGCCACAATACTTGTATAGCTAAGGGTCTGAGATTTGATTGTCACAACTATATTGGTCAAAGCCATTACACATACCTTACATTATCCAACTTCCCTAAAATCATGGGATGGATCACATCCATACAGGTAAATGCTATGATACAAGTGCTTCCTTTGGTGCATTTCAGTACGTCCATACATGCATCCATGCATCTATGTCATATACATTTATTACACATTACAACTATGCATTCATCCTACATGCATTTCAACATCAAATCACATTATTGCATCCACCTTACATGCATTTCAATATTAAATAACATCATCACATTAACCCCACATGCATTCACTACAAAATCACATCGGATACCACATCATATCGCATTCAAAACACAATCATACATACTATTCTACAAGTTCATTCATACCACAAAATGATAATAGATCTAAACCATTCACACATGTATATCTATTTATCATACATACCTACAAACTATGCTACGCTATCTATGCAAACATAAAGAGAACACATTTCAAACAATAAAAATGACACATGTATATATCATAACCAAAATCAATATGTATATTATATATATATATATATCATCCATACAAAATACCCGAAGGCTACAACCTGGGACCATGCCCATCATCATCTAGCATCTAAAATGCCCATAGGCTATAATACATAGAAATCCTAACTCCCACCAGGAGTCTCCCCATGTCCCTCATGGCTCACTCACATCTCGATAGCCCTGCTCGATTCTGCTCCAAACTCTGGAACTAGATCCATGGTAGGCTGATCTTGCACTACAACCCTAGCACCCATATGCCCCACCATAGCAGCACTACACTGGCTATGATGTGAAGAGGCCCACACTCATGATCGAGACATCGACTGTGACACCACCTGATCATAATTAGGAAGAGGAATCCCATGCACCAATAGAGTAGTCTCACATAGTATCTTCCTCATAGACTCTACAACCAACTGACTAGCCAAGCTCCCAATAGTCTACTCCTGCCTAGTCACCCTAGCCCTTAGCTGCTCCACCTCAGCCTCTAACTACTAAACTCTATCTCGTAACCCTTATGCCTCCTCTGCCACATATTGCCAGAAAAAACATCAATATCAATGGTATCATCTATACCACCTATATCAGTAGCTCCACCTCCCTCCTCCTGTACTCCAGTGGCCTGCTCCATGGTCACATCAACACCCATAGTCACCTCCTCCACCCTCACTCCCTGGGTGCTCGCTACCTCACCCAAGCATCATTATGACCATCATAGAGGAACCTCCTCCTCATCACTAGCCACATCCTTTACCCTAGCTTGAGCTCCCCTATCAGCTCTCCCCTCTGGTGGAGGTGCCCCAACATCAAGTGCCACCCATCGATCAATCACACCTCTCCTAGGCTCCCAACTCTGTAATGCCCACCAAGCCTCAAACTCGAGAGTCATCTCAACATCCTCCACATCTGGTGTAGCTATAGGAGGATCCCTCTCCCCAACCCAAGGTAAGACCATATGACGCTCTCCTCTATCACCTCATCACCTAAAGTAAGTCATAGGAGCCCCTGGCATATCCTATCGTAAACCAAACTATCGCCTCACTCGATCAAACTAAAAATACTTGGTCTATCGAGTATATCTCCCTACTATCCATCTACCCTATCGGATGGCTCATAGCTCCTCATCATCCTCATCCCATCTGACCCCACCCAACCAAGGCCTCCATATGATGTCACCAGGAGTCAAGCCTCCAAACTTACCCCTCCACAATAGTGGGTCACCCTCATGTGGCCTCTTGATACCCTACTCTACCTCCGTACTCCACCTCAAAGCATAGGGAAAATACTCCTTGCCCACCACATGCATAGGGTGAGGCAATAATGATGGCCTCTCAATAGCTATGTGCTCCCATGCCCATACCTGTAGTAAGGGAATCACACTCAATCCTATCCTCCTACCATGAACAACATCATGTAACTCCCGGTAAACTTGGGCCAATAGTGCAGGTGCCCAAGAAAACACTACCCTATGCTCGACCATGTCACTCACCACATCTAACATATTCCAGGTGAACAGCACCCCAAAAGTATCAGGTAAGGCATAAGTCGAGATCATCATCATGGCCACACACTATCGATCAGATATCTTATCCTGTACCCACAACCACTCATAATCAATCTTAGAGACATCAATACCTCTCCAATCCACCCCAAATAATCGCTCCAACATAGCCTCCTTGCTCTCATCAACGGTTGCTCTCATAGGAACACCCTCAATCGGTAATCTATATATCCGATATATATCCTCCAAAGTAATGGTCATTTCCCTAGTGGGAAAATGAAATGTGTTCCTATTTGCATCCCACCGCTCACATAATGTAGACACATATGCCTTGTTGGTGTGTATACTCTTACACTCCCACACACCTCGAAACCATATATCATCTAACCACTCTAGCTCATCCTCTTGATTCATCAACACCTCAAAACCCTCCTTCATTTTTTGCACCCGATGACGGGGTTCGAGCATCTTCACCTGTTCATCCATAACAAAACACAATGAGACACACATTAGTCATCCACATAATGATGCAATCAAATAAAACTTCATGAATCAAAATTTACAAATTAAAACAATTTAATTTGACATGCACTTCGAGACAAAAATAGTGCACAAATCATATGACAAAACATATCAACAAAACAATCGCATATTTGGATACCCATTTTGTCATTTTATGGCAAAATTTCAAACAAATGTGAAAAACAGTACATATTTGACTCCCAACAGTCAAATATAAGTTCACCCACATACCCATTGTGGCACGAAATTCAAAACATGATCAATTCATTCAACATACAAAAACAAAACACATTTTTGAATACCCATTTGCCAATTTTACAGTAAAACTTTTGACAAAATTCAAAAACAACTTACAAATCAACACGAAATTCAAAGTCAACTTTACCATAAATACACCAAAATTGAAAACACATCAGAAGACATAATTCAAAAATAACAGTCACATTTTTGAACACCCATTTGCCCACTCCATGGTAAAAGTTCAAACATATGTGAAAAATAGTCTAAATCGGGCTCTCTATAGCTCATTTTCAATTTCACACTACCCACACCTTGGCACGCAAATCAAAGGTAAGCCAAACAAAGTCATCAACAAAAACAATCAACATTTTTGGATACCCATTTTGCCCTTCTAAGGTGAAAGTTTCATCGGTTTCCACAAATACTATCTCTAAGGTGGTAAATTTAACAATCACGATTTACTACCTTACACCTAAAAGCAACAAATTCTGAAATCACACCAAACGAAAGCAAAAAAATATAACAATCGCAAAATGGGATACCCATTTCCCACTTTTATGGATAAAATTCAATAACATGTCAAAAATAGTACATCGTCGCTTCACAAATGCATGGTCAAACTTCACACCTACTCTACCCTTCACCCAATCAAATCAGCACTAAAACAAGTCCAATCCCAAAATAGATCACATTTTTGGGTACCCATTTGGCTTGTTTATCACTATGTATTCAAATTTTAATTAAAAATTACTAAAATTTTTAAAAATGGGATGAAAACCTCCCCCCCTCATTCACATTTCTCAGGAAAAACAAAACAAAAACAAAATAAAGACAAAGGACACTTACCGGTGGATCCCCGTGCCTACTGCTAGCCACCCTGCATCCCCTCATCATCGTCGCCCTCGAAGTCATCAATCGCGTTCTCCTCGTGTCATCAGAAGCTCCCACACGTCACTTTCCAATCTTTCCCATCGTCAAAATGAAGCACTTACAAGGAAATTTGACCTTAAATATGCCTTAATCCCGCCTTCGCCCCTCGAGTGGTGAATTCAGATCCAATTCACCCCCGGGTGGTGATTTAGGTCAAAATCACCCCTCGGGTGGTGAACTCAGCTAAAACACCCCAAAATCAACCAAATTGCCCCCAAAACCCTAGGAAAGTAGGCAAATTTCTTCCAAAACCCTAGGAATTCCACAAAACTTTCTTCTAATTTGTTTTTTGTTAATCATATTCATCATGCATTGGTATCTTATCAATCGCTGCATCATCAACTCACCACACTTCATTCACCTCATTGTTGATTCCTCGTTTGAGGGGGTATTCATATCCAAAGTCAGCTTTGCATGCAACCACAAAATCAAAAATCCAAAAGTGTGATTAGCACATTTGTCTACAAATTTTTTTGTTGAAGATTATCATACGAAATAATCTCAATCACAACCAGACATGGGTTATATCATGAGAGTTATGCGTAACAATGGAAAGGTCACCTTGGCATTCATGGAGCACAATGAATGACATGGGTGACTAATCCAGCGCAACATTTGAAGGACTTCACTCTGGCATTCATGGAGCACAATGAATGACACGTTTGAATAATTCAAATGTTAACTAACTCAAATGGTTTGACACTTGTCACCATGTTCTCATCAATCAATCAACAACAAAAATTTAGATAGGCTTTTGTCCTATTCATACTTTTGGACCATGTTGATCTGGTCGCAAAAGCAAAGCAGTCAAAAGTTGTCATTCTCAAGCAACTAGTATGGCATCGTAAATGTCATACGGACTCAACAAAATCACATCATTGCATTCACAATCATTCATTTCCATTTTTCAGCATTGTTTTTATTTCTTTCCTCTTCTCCTTCTTTCCTTCTTCTCTTCTTTCCCTTGGACATCTAGTTAATTTGTATGGTCACGCTTCGAGTGGCTACATACCCTTTGATTGGATTCCATTCCCCTTCTATCCCTTTTCCTTCTGCACAAACCCTTCACATTTTTGTATTAAACTGTGTTCTACACAGTATAGTACAAAAAGGGGCAAAATGTAGACACCCAAAAGTCACACATTGTTGTTTCTACATATCCATAGGTGATTCCAGACATCCCTAGGCTATTGTAGGCTATCGTAGTCATGCGTAGTCATGCGTAGTCATACGTAGATTGCCATAGTTCGCCATAGCAGTGTGTAGACTTCCATATATGACACTTTATCAACTTTCAGGTCCAAAACCCTGATAAGCCTTCAAAATCACATCCCGAGCATTGGGATATCCTTCAACAGCCTATTTGCACTCAATTGAGGCCCCCACGGGCTATTAATTGGCAAAAACAATTAACAAGTCAATTCCAAAAATCTAATTTAATGTTGACTTCACTTAAGTCACCTTTTTAGGGCAAATTTGATTAATTAACCTCTAATCCTTAATTAATGCTAATTGCACCCTCCCACATGTGTGAAATTAGGGTTTGTTAGGATGTTTCTTTTAATCATGTCCTAAATTGACTTAAGACCTCCTAATCAGGATTAACTCTAATCCATCCTCACACATGTGTGAGGATGGGATATTTCTCATAAGGAATGTGATGTTGCCACATTGCATTTCCTAACCTAACCCTAGTCAGAATTCAACCTAGGTTTAGTCTATCTAACTCCCCCCTGCACCTTGCCATTTCCTATAAATAGTGGGTCCTAAACCCCTAATTACCTCTCTCTCCCAAGTTCAACAAAGCACAAAAACTCTACAAAAATTGATACCAAGTGTTCAACAGTCAGTTCTCGAAGCATACAATCAGATTTCCACAGTACACAGAGGCACACCAACTGCCTAGGAATCGATCCACCGAAGGGATTTTACAAAAGAGACTTCACAGCTCAAATCTCCCCCGCCCTGTGAATCCGGTCCTAGTTCACCCCTCGGGTGGCGAATTGGGTCTACAGTGTCCAGATCAGCCCAGATCTGGTAGGTAAGGTCCATTTTCCTATTTTATGTCCATTCTTGCAGTTTATTTCAGTTTTCCATACATATTATCGGTCATTTTGTCTTCATAAATACGGGGCCTGACCAAGGCAAGCCCCTCTACGCACTGACACCCTTTTGCAGGTTATTTAGAAGATCTGAAGAGGAAGAACACCATCAAACAAACAACCCGATGGTGGCCCACATACAAAGAAGCCCACCTTCATTGAGGGACGATTGAAGATGACATCGGATTGATTGTAACATTGTTAGGAAAAGAAATAGAAAAAGGGCATCATGTCCCTATTGTAACCTATATCTTCTTTAATATCAATGGAATACAGTTTCTCCATTTAATGCATTATTGTTTTGTGTTAATATATCAAGTGTCGATTTCTACCCGTTTCACTTAGAATGGGCTATTTTTGTCCTTCCATGGAAAAATATGCTAATGATTATGTCTGTCATTGTGACAAGTGTCAAATACATGCTAACCTTGTCCATGCTCCTGCTCAGGAACTCCAAACCATAGCCTCTCCTTGGCCCTTCCCTAAATGGGGTTTAGATATTATTGGTAAAATCAATCCTATCTTATCTGATGGTCATAAATTTATAATAACTACAACAAAATATTTTACAAAGTGGGTTGAAGCTTCTTGCACATGAGTTCAAGTTTTTAAATTTATTTTCAATCAAATCATTTGCATATTTGGAATTCCATCTAATCTCATTTAAGATAGTGGTACATGTTTTAATAACAAATATGTTAAAAATTATGTCAAAAACATAAAATTCAACATAGATGGTCTACTCCTTACTATCCACAAGGAAACAACCAAGTTAAAGCGTCTAATAAAACATTGATAAAAATCCTAAAAATATTACTTAATAAAATAGGTCGTTACTGGCTTATACAATTATATCCTACCTGGTGGGCTTATCGAACTAGTGTTCGTACTCCCATTGACGCTTCACATTTTGTCTTGGTCTATGGTGTTGAAGTGGTTTTTTCATTTGAGTTAGAAGTTCCTTCTTTAGCTCTTCTACTTCAAGATGATGAAGGAGGAGATGAATATCATGTTGGCAGATTAATTCAGTTGGAACTTCTATATGAAAAGTGTATATATGCTTTAGAGCATCTTTGCACCTACCAAGACAAACTTAAAAGATCATATGCAAAGAAATTTCTTACTAGATCCTTTGAAATTGGAGATTTAGTCCTAAAAGAAAATAAAAAAAATACTAATGCAAGAAAAGACTTTAAAGCAAAATTCTAGCCTAATTGGCTTGGACCATTTATCATCACTAACAAATTTGGATCAGGTGCATACAGATTGGCTACCTTGTATGAAAATATGTCAAGGAACCCATGAATATTATGCATATGAAAAGATATTATGCATAAAGCCAAAAGTCTTATCATTGTACATGGTTGTAAATAGTTTATCTTATGTATTTCAATATACCCTAAAAAATAACCAAAAAAATTACAAAATTACAAAATCTACAAAAATATTTCAAATCTTTATTAGACCATTATCTCTGCATCTATTATCTACTAAGATTGCAAGTTGTATTTTCATTTATTTCAGATTATTTCAAAGGTTATCTTTAACCATGCACTAAAATTTACATATTTAATAAGTTTTGGATTTCATTATTTTGATTATAAATCTCTCTTGTACCAAATAACACTATTACTTCATTAAATAATTTTGAGTATTGTGAATGATTTTGCTACTTCTTGAACCAAGAACATATTTTTACATATTAAAATGTTTTTTTTCAAATTCGATAAAGTGATACTACTTAGTAAATCCTAATACCTTAAGTGAAAAATTTTCCTTGCTATCCTATCATGTGCATGGTCTCAAATACTGAGAAATTGGCAAAAGGACAAGATCCTCCCTACACGAATAAAATCCCTTGCTCTATGCTTAATTTGAGCAAGTATCCCGAAAAAAGAAAAGAAAAAGAAAAAAAAGAAAAAGAAAGAAAAATAAATAAAAGAAAAAGAGAAAAACAAGAAAAATGTTCCAAAGCAATAAAATCCCCTTGTCCATAAATGAACAAGAAACCCCTATCCTATAAATGTGAATAAAATAAGGGAGTATTGAAGATGAATCCCTATAATTTCTCAGTTATTCAAAAACCATGAGGTAAACCTCATAACAGGTGATTTGTGCCCAACTTGCTTAACATTGGGTAATTCCTTCTCACATGGTGATATGTACGTCACATTATTAATTTTTATTTTGTACAAACCAATGCCCGCTTATGGATTAGCTAGCTTTTGGTAATTTTATTTACATAGTCATTCAGTACCAAAACATGCACAAAATCATGGTCAAATGAACATTTCACTCGCATACACATTGGTTCATTTAAAGTTTGCTTTATCATTAACGTACTCAAAATTAGTAAATTAACCTTACAAAGCACACACATTTGTTACTTGAAATATTTTGTATCATTATGACAATCAAAACAAATAATGAACTCACTTTTCACACACTGGTTCTAGATAAATTTGAATTTGTCTTAGAAATAAGTCAAAATATTTCTTTGGAATTTTGTTAGATAATCAATTTCAATTCTTTGCACTAATTCCTACAAATTATTTTATCATCATGACATAATAATTTATTTCAACTATATCTATTACAAAATCAAAATTTATATCATCCTGCATTTCATTTTGATTTTTGCGATGATGGTATAGTTCCTAAGTAATTATTTCTCTTTAAATTTCACACTTAGGAATTTTATGCCTAGCGCAAGTCATCTTTCTAATTTTTCATGCCCAACAATGATTTCATAAAACTATTACAAAAATATTTTGAATATGTGACATAATTATTTATCCAACACTAATTTTGCATTTTAAAAAGAACACAAAATTTATATCATCATGCATTTCCTTTTTATTTTCGCGATGATGGTATAATTCCTAAGTAACTATTTTCTTCAAATTTCACACTTAGGAAATTTTATGCCTAGCACAAATCATATTTTGAATTTTTCATGCTTTGATCAATAGATTTCACAAACAATTATCAAATACATTGTTCTCAAACAAACATCACACATATTTTTTTCATCACAAAAGCTTTAAGATTATTCTTAAGAATACAACCATTTTTAGCAATATCAAAAACATTCCTTACAAAAAAGGATTAGCTTTGTGACTTAGCGAGATTTGAACTCCACCAACAGTCACATAACAACACAACATCCTTTGAGGTTTATTGCTAAAATCTATCAAAATTTATCATTATTCCAAAACACCTTTTTCAAAAACACATTTTTAAAATTCAATCATTTTTAATAATCCATTTATCATTTTCAAAGCATGATTAATAACATCTCATCATCCAAAAATTAAAATGCAAAATTAATCAAATAAAACACATGAAGTCACATAAGAGATAAAAGATATATATATATATATATATATATATATATATATATATATATATATATATATATATATATATATATATCTCGAAAATCCATATACAAAAATAAAGTTAGACTGATATGCCACAATCCTCAAAAATCGGCATACTTAGTCAAATATATCATACAACTATACAAATATCTAGGCTCACCACCTAGAATACCTAAAACTCTATACCTCATCATCTCTACCAGCAGATGGACACAGTGGTGGCATCTCCCATGTCATATGATCCTCCATCTCCTGTTTGGACCAAATCGGTGCGATGTGAAGCTCCTGCCATGTTTTTCTCCAGAGCTCTGAAAGGTAAAAAGGTAAAAAGCAAATGAATACTTTTTCATGTTATTTTTCTTATTTATTCATTTTACTCCTAATTTTTGAGTTTTTTATACAAACCTCAATTTGGATATAAAAACTTGAAGGGGTTACTATAAACATCATATTTAAAAACAACTTGCATTAAAACTTAAAAATCATCAATGAAAATTGCAATAAAATTTTGCTTTTCTTGCTAGAGTCTTCGGCAAGATCCCTAGAATGGCTCCCTCTGTTGCCCAGTGGGCCTTATCCTTTGTTGTCAAGAATTCAAAAACTATTCCCAGCTCCCGCCCTCACAATCCTTGGGAGGCAATTATTTTCAAAAGACTGGACCTTGGCTCCTCTTCTAGAGTTGACTCAGTGAATGGCCGCAGGGAGGTCACTTGGACCAAACCTCCTTTGGGGTGGATTAAACTTAATTTTGACGAGGCTGCTAAAGGCAATCCGAGGCCCGCTGGTTTCGGGGGGATTTTCAAGGACCATAATGGGAAGCTGATCTTGGCCTACTGTAAAAATCTAGGCCCTCAGACTAATCATTTTTCCGAAGCTTATGGTGTGTTGAAAGGGTTGTAGGTCATATCAAATGATCCTAGGCCTTTAATTATTGAAGGCGATTCTCTAAACACTATCAACTACCTTCGTGGCTCCAAAGACCCATCGTGGCGGGTCTTGAATATCATCCTTGATGCTAGGATGCTCCTCTCTCGGTATGCCAGGTGGGAGGCGGGGCACATCTACAGAGAAGGTAACCGAGTGGTGGATCACTTGGCCAACAAAGGACTAATGACCACGTGCCCGGTTTTTTGGCGTTCTCGTTTCCCAACCGAGGTGGACAGTTTGGCCAAGGCAAATATTCCCTCATAATGAAGAATTTGTATCATAGGTCTTCTCCCAAAGTTTGTTGATATATTGTCTTCGGCTATTATTCTATTTTAATGCTTTTCAAGATCAAGATTTCCAGGACTGTTCGCGTCTTCTGGGGCCCTTGGGCATTTTGTATTTCCCTATCTTTTTTACGAACTGCTCTATTTACCCAGCCATCCAAACATGAAATATATTTTAGCAAGGCTGATTTTGTACATAAGGTTTTGGGATCCTTTATAAAAACCCACAATTAATCTATTATTATAATTACCAAAAAAAAAAAATTTGCTTTTCTCATAAAACGTGTCACACTTTTCTTTAACGCAATTTATTTTGAAACTGCGCTAAAGAGGGGGTAAAATGTAGCACCTTAAATTTGACCCATTTGCATAAAAACACAAAAATATTGGAAAAAAATTGTGTTTGCATTTTTCACCTCGAAATTTGTGCTGCTCCGATGAGATCGTACTACGATTAGCAAAATTGTAGTATGACCTCCAAAATCATAGCATGGTTTTAGTCTTATGATTCCAGCGATTGGTGTACGATATCGTTGATCGTAATATGATCTTGCCTGAAACTAGAAAATTTAAAATAAGAAAATGATAAAGTTAGTTAAACGGTTTTTTAACCCCACGTGTGTAACTACGTGGGAAGTACAATATCAGATCCATTCGATCTCACCCAATGTAGACACCTAAATTGTGTCATGCTTAGGGAAGTTACTTACATAGACACACTCATAATATCATAAGACATAATATTGGACTTTCCAAGCATCAATAGTGGTTTTCACCACTCATTTGGGGCCTTTTCAAGCCATCCAAGCTTGGTCGCTCAAGCCAAGAGCAACCAGATCCTAGCCGCTCAAGCCTAGAGAGGCCAGACCTTAGCCACTACAGACAACAGTGGCTAGATATTATCCACTATAGATGACATTGGCTTTGCCATAAGAAGCGGTTTCCCAAAAAATAGACCTAATCATAGGAAAAAGTGGCAGTCTGCATGCAAGAAAGGTGAGCGGGAGTGACTTTGCATTCCTTTTCATGACCAGTTCATATATAATACTTGAGTTTGCATTTATACTTAAGTTAACTAACCTCCAAGCATAAACAAAGCACAAAATCTTCTCATGCTAATGACTAGTTCGCATAGAATACTCAAGTGGGTAGTTAGATTTAGTTAACTGGCCTTCAAATATAGACAATGGACAAAATATTCTCATGCTAACTTGCACTACACATGAGAAATTCATTTCTAGGGCTTGGAAATAGACCTAGGGTTTCACACTATAAAATGTGCAAGCCTAAGAGCACCAAGATTATAGAGAATTAGATATCTAGAGATCTTTAGACATATTCTTGAGGAGAGCTTTCAAGACTTGAAAAGTTCTCTTTGAGATCACGTGTACGGCGGAGCTTTGACGAATCGAAGAGCATAACACCTACTATTTCAACATTAGATTAAATTATTTGACCCATAGCTTTGGGGAAAAGAGGGTAAGGTTTACTTTAGCAGTCATTGTCTTGGACAGTGGCCCGCAAGCTTAGCTTAGATAGACATAACATCTTTTATTCTATTTTCTTATATCATTAGCATAGATTTACATGATTTCATGGCATAGTTTTATCATATTTCCATTACATTATTTTATTACTAACAACCTCATCCGGGGAGGCAATCTTGGACACCTAAATGTGTGTTGTTGTTTCATTGCTTGCAAGGCCATAGGTACATTGGACAAAGATTACAACATACGAGAGCAAAAGGGATCCCTCTAGGAAACAAACCTAGAGAAGGAGGCATCTGTAAGCCCTCATACATTTCTATGTGTGAAACTAGGAAGCTTTTATAAGCACACCACCTCTTCGCAGAAGGGGCACTCCTTACCTATTTGTAATTTGTAGTATCAAAATGGGTATCCCTAAGAGGGATCGACATGTAACCGACTTTCAATATCAATAAAGAGATTTGTATTTTTTTATTTCGTGTTATATGCTTTTTCCTCTTGTCTTTCCATTTTATATTTGGTATTTTAAATAAGCATTGCAAGTAGGGTTTTAGAAAAATGGACCGATGCATGCGTTCTCGGGGTCACTACAGATGGAGATCACGATGGGACCACCACTAATTTTTCATTTTCTATCAGAATACTAACTTAATTTTATGTGCAGGTCTAGCCGCTCTGAGCTATAGTGGCCAAAAACTAGTCGCTCTGAGCTACAGTGGCCAATAGATATTAGCCTCTCTGAGCTACAATGACCAAGAATAAGCTGCTATGGTCAACAGTGGCCAGAACTGGAGTGCAGCATATGTCAAAACAGTGACTCTCTCAGCTGGATCAAAGGTTGGTATAGCTTCTCTAATATTTTATAGATTTCTATCTGCTTTTGTGTGTTTAAAACAGAGAACTTAAAGCACATTTATGTTTGGAAATTGAAATAATAAAATAAGAATGAATTAAGAATTTTGCATATCTTAGATCTTCTTTTAAATTTTCCACTAGGCGTTGCTAGGAACAATGACTTATACCTAAAAATTTCACCCTAGAATCCAACGTGCTAGACATTGTATGTTGTTTGCTTGCTTTAAGACCCTTCTAGAGGTCATAGTTGCACAAGATAAAGTGCACTCATACAAATCATAGTAGTTCATGCATCTTTCTAAATATTGAAACATATTTTTGTACTTAGGCATATAGGAAATATTCATTACTACTATATGATGCACTTTATGATACACAAGCTTAAAATGAACACCACACACACACGTCTCATTTAAAAAATTGGAGAGTTGGATTTCATCACCAACCTTCAATTCAGTCTAGTGACATTGGAATTCATCTCCTTCCACTGGTTTTCCCCCTAGAGCTTCCTAGAAATGGATTGAGAAACTTACTTATAGTGACACTAAGTTATTTGTGTTCAAACTGTCTCCCACTATTGGAACAATCATTAGTTTAGAGTGGAAGAGCTAGGCGAACCCTCTATTGGGTCTTCAATGGTGTACCCTAGCTTCTTTTGAGAAAATCATGTTTGGCACAATTACACTTTATTGTCACTATGGATGAGTCTTATAATTCTTAATCCAATAACAAGAGAAAATAAATTGAAAGAGCAACACATCAAATAGTCTAGGGCACACTAAAATCGATAATCAAGATAAAAATTTATTTGGTATTGTGTGGTCATTCCTAATTTGCAACTCAAAATATCAATTCATAAAAACAACATGGTCAAAACAAGAAGTAAGCACCCTCGGTCTGATATCGAGGAAGAGACAAAAGCAATTCATGCTCATAGGTGGAGTCATAGTAACATTGAATGACCTACCTGTAAGACCGTGAGACATAGCTATATGAGCCTAAGGGGTGATAACTCAACCCTTGGGGGATCTCTTCAAGAAACCCCAAGTAAGGAGTGACATCATGGAACAAAGGTACATAAACAAAAAGAGGCTTCACAGCCATCCTCATCAAGGAGACATGAGGAGACCTCAAGGGCCTCCTCTAAACACGCAAAAAACATCTCAAAGACGTGAGGAAGCTTCAAGGGCTTCCTCATCACATGGACATAAAGAAGGTTCTAAAATGCATTCTTCACATAAGTATGACGAGACTACTACATCTCCATCCACATGGAGAAAACATGTTACCACCAAGCCCTCTTCATTAAGAAGGCAAACAAGAATTGCAACACCTCAAGACTCACAAGAAACATATGAAATAGGTCTGCCTACTGAAGGGAATGAAACTAGAGCTACATATAGTCATGGGAAGAATCACATAGAAGAAACCCTTCACAAAAAAGGAAATATTCTTGTAGAATATGACCTCATAGGAGTAAATGGCACCCCACGGGACTAGCCATGGAAAATAAGATAGCTAGATGTGTTGGATCAATTTCCTACTCAACCAACTCAAAGAACTGTAGCTATTGAGAAATATGCATCTAGAATCTCATGAACTGTGACTTCTAAACATACCTCCTACTCTAGGGGTACTTCAGAGTGACCCCATAGAAGATGCGTGGAGTCTGATCATAGGGATACTCAACAATACACTGAACAAGTCACATTAACTAGCAAGATACAGATACAACATAAATCCCCTCAAGGAATCTGTGAGTCAAGACAACAAGAATAGAGTCAGATAAACATGAGTCTTCTATGATAGCACAAACTAACTGAATGTGGCGGTTATAAAATTCATTACACAAGGAGTGAGAGCTAGTGTAATATCTCAAACAAGAGAAACAAAGAGAAAGACTCTTACGCAAACATGAGTAGCATTTAAGAGAGCAATGTGAGTAGCTAGCTCTTAAAAATTTACCAATAAATAGTGGTGACCACCAAAGAACAAGACACACTGACTCACCTAAGAAGATGCACACTAGAAAAGATAGCCCACAATGAAACCCTCCACCAAATCATGAACGAAATCCAACTAATGGGGAAGGAAAATCATAACAAACCAAGATCACAATCCTAAAACCCCTCGTAGGAGGGAGGAAAACGAAACAAATAAAATGGATAGATAGTTACCTCCATTGCCAATGCAAATAGAATTACAAGAGGAGGAAATCCATGCATCAAAGGCATTTCAAGATCTTGCTAAAAATATGAAAACCTTTGAGAAACAAGAGGTAGCTGGGAACTCACCAACATTGAGCAAAATACACAATAAACCATTGTGCCCATTAATCCCTAGCCCTCCATATCCTAAGAATTTTTATATGCCTAGGTTAGATAAGTTTAAAGGTGAAGAGGATGCACAGGAGCATGTCACCAATTTTATCAACGTCTATTTTCATCTTGAAGACAATGATGCTCTCATGCTAAGAACATTCATAATGAAATTTTCAGGTTTTGCCACTCAATGGTTCAACCAACTACCTAAGCATAGCATAACCAACTTTGAACAACTAGTAAATGCATTCTTGAAGTGTTTCTCCTTTGGTTCTAATAAGAAGGTTAACCTTTCAGACCTGGATAACTTGAAACAATATGATGATGAGCCACTAATGGATTATGGGAATAGATGGACAAAATTCATGGTAAAGTTATCATTCTCCGTTCCCATAGAAGAGATCATTTGCATGTTCGCAAAAAGTTATTCTAAACATATCTCCCTCTTGCTACAACTCCAATAGTATCCTTCATTTGAGTAAGCTTTGGAATAGGCCAAGCTCATCGAAGAGATAAAAGTAGATGAGGGAACCATTAAGCTCTAAAAAAAAAAGGAGTGGAACAAGAATGGTAAGAATGACAAGTACAAATAGAATCATGCCAACCCTACTCCAGTCAATCAATTTGTATTGGCCACACCCAAGGATGGGGGTGCACAAAAACCACAAAACTATCAAGCACATCCCCCGCCAGCCAACTACGACCAAAAGAACAATCAGGGAAGAAACTGAGAATGCAAGCCACCTCATTATTTCACATCTCTAACAGAATCAATGTAATCAATATTTAATCAGTTAAGTGAGGCCAGGAGGATCAGATTTCCTGATATATCTCTTATAGATCCCAACCATCATAAGCCAAAAGGATATAGGGAAGATCAATTTTTCCCTTATCATAGGATACCAGGGTATGACACTGAGGCTTGCATCAGGTTTAAGCATCAAGTGCAAAACATAATTGAGGTGGAAGAACTCAAAGTTGACAACTCACTGGCTCTTTATAATAGAGACATGGGCATATATAGAAACCCATTGCCCAATCATGAGGCCCCTTGAGAGTAAGGGGCCCAAGTCAATCAGGTTTGAGTTGACATACCTACCCATAGATGTGTGGGGATGGTTGAGATTGTTAACATAGCAACAAGGACTAGGTAGTATGGTCAACCACAACCACCTGCAACTCCCATGAACATCCTAGATGCCCCTAGGCAAAGGCAAGACAACCTTCCAAGTCCACCGACGAGACCTATGGTAACTATTCAAAGTATATTGAAGCAAAACCTATAGACAAATCCAGCTAAGTTATCCATCTATGATCTCATACAATAGTTCTCAAAGCATGGGGAGACTCTAATGGATATTTTAAGAATAATTGAGCTTTAACCACAAGATGTGAATGCATTCACTCACTTTGTGGGACAAGTGCAAGAATGCTAGGAACCTGTAATCCGATTCTATGATCATGAGATTAAGACAGTTTTTGCTGCCTTACTAGACCCTCTACTAAACATTGTAACAACCATCAATGAATTACCTTTCAAGATGGTTTTGGTCGATACAGGTTCATCGATTAACATCATTACAACAACTACAATAGAGCACCTCAAGATACCCAAGACCAATATCATTCCAGGAGCTTACACATTGAGAGATTTTAATGATGCTTTATGCAATACTATGGGAACAATAGTCCTACCCATCAAGGTGGGGCACAAGACCATCCCCATGATGTCTCATGGCTTGGAATGAGCTATGCAGTACAAAGGGTGCCCTTGGATAAGGGCCATGAAGTGTGTGCCTTCGATCTTGCACCAGTGTGTCGAGTATGTGCACGAAATAAAGTCTATGTGGTTCTAGCTGATGAAGAGCCTTTTAAATACGTTAATCAGGTGGATATTTCAAGAGAATTCATGATTAATCATGCTCACCTATACGTGGCACATTCATCCCCAACCACATAAGTAGATAATGAAGACAAAGGGGTAAGAAAAGACCCATGCACATCAACACCTCCTAGCGCACTCAAGATAGTCAATGCTTCTAAAGTACCATCAACGTCAAAACCAAAAGATAATCATAAGCTAAAGGCACCCTTACTTAAGGAAGAAAGGCACAAAGAAGTGCCAACTATAGCCATTTTTGAAATGCCAAGTCCTATGGAAGAGGAAGATCCTCAAGATCAAGATGAATATAGTGATTATCACCCTGCTTCACCAGTATCATCCGTGGGGTCATCCACATCGCATACATCAATACACTTTGCAAACATAGGCATAGAGGAGTACCTTGCACATAAAATCACCTTCACACCTATCATTGAGTTTGCACAAGACATAAGGAGACCTAAAGACTTGAGGCTATCAGTAGGAACAATGGTTCCACTGGGAATCCCTCCCAACCAAACCAATTTTATCTATGCCGGCCTGGACTACGCTCATAAGTCTTCAGATATAGAAGAGGATAGTGATGAATTATTTACAATTAATTTTCATTACCTCTCTAATCCCTAGTTTGCTCTAAGATACTTTGAGCGTTTCCATTGGCATGGCTATGGCCGCGGTGTATATGAGCAAGGGCATAGGAGGCTTTACGAGACACTATATCAGCTTCCCTTCGACAAATTTGGATTAGGCTATTAAAGAGAAGGTCAAGATGACTCTCTTGTAGTGACATTGGAAAGATTAAGCATAGGGTTAGGAGAAGACATTGATTTCATTCCTTATCACCCCCTAAGAGTAGCAAATTTGAGCAACAGACAAGTGGCCATGGTGAACATACCACCTTTAGAAACTTATCATCCAAACACCTCAATTGATTCCACCCCAATAGGGTACAACTCATGGGATGAGGAGAATGGATATGAATAAAGTGATGATGAGGCACAACTTGGATTAGCCTATCAAGGTCCTTGCTATTTGCAAAGATTAACATGGTCCATCCACGATGAGAGTGGATATACATTAGATGAAAGTGACTATGAATCGAAAGACTCAACAGAAAGAGCTTACTTAGGCCTAAGCCATCAACCTTATGACTTTGGGGCAAGAGACAAATGCAAATATATTATTCATAAGTGACAAAGAATATGAATATGGAACAAAGATAGCCTACTTGGGGCCAAGACATGAGCCCCTTGTCTTAGGGCCACATACCAATGCTAACAATTTTTGGATAAGTGATGATGACTTTGATGATGAGATCAAGATGGCTTATCTTGGACCTCACCACTTATGGTAATTCAACGAGCTAGTAGAGAGAGATGTGGCACTTCGTGCCATAGACCTTCATATTTGATTTTTGATGGGACTTATTGACCGAGTTGCCATTCATCAGATGGTCAATATCCCTCCACCTACATTTAGAGAGAAGTTAGAGCCTAATGATCCTATTGTCCACCCTGCTCATGGGCCAGATCCAAAAATTCCCATTCCTCCAGAACCTCATTGTAAGTATGGAAGGGAAACCCCTGAGACAATATTGCACCCATGTGGTCCTAGAGATTTCATCCCATCCATCAACATGATCTCCATTAATTTGACCACTCCACATCATAATCCAGTAGATCCTACCAAATCATTACATCTTTACATAGAGGCTATTGATTGGAATCACACTAATTCACCCATAGAGCATGAAGACCTCTTCCCTAATGAAGAGATGTTATAGCCATCCCATTTTGCATTAGGTTGTATGCATGACATCTTCCATGTTCATTTGGAACCTAATTCAGTAGGTCCTGTGAATCCCATTGATGAAATTCAGCTGATACCCACGCCTCATCAGCTAGAGGATGGGTCATATATGGCTATAGAAGCAACTTTTGAGGTGGACATCAATGATGATCCTACCCAACCAAGGAAATTCAAGTTCAAATAAAGTCTATCTCTATGATGAATATCCACAAATAGCCCACAACAGATTCTTAAATCTCATTCATTATAGTTGGAATTGATTTACAATATTGACAACGGTCTGCCATTTAAAAACTCCTTCACTCTGGAAGATAGTTATTTTCTTTCCTCTTACTGCATCTTTTGCCCAGGAAGAATAACAGTCTAACTGGTCCAGAATCGCCCTATTGCCTTCACGTCTGCAACTATGGCTCTGTCGTTCTCCCCACCCTTGTGCATGCTTTCACTTCTCCTTTTAACATCTCTGGAATGACTCTTCGTTTCAATTCTTGTGCCTCTTTGTTGTCTATGCTTTCGAGTGCCTTTCATTCCGACTCTTGATCTTCATCTACTTCCACTGCACCTTGGTGCCATGTGTTGTTTAGTGCTGTCACTATGAACTCAGCCCATCTGTCAACCATTGATGACGTTCGATATACCACTGCTCGACTGTTTCCTCTGTAACAGCTTTTGCAATCGCCTGTGCTTTCTTTTCTTTTGTTTGGTCACAAAAATGCATGATGTTGCGATATCGTGACACTTTTGGCTTCCCTACCTTCCTGCCCCCTTCGAGTCATGAAAATGCGACATGTCATGTCATTGCGACAATTTTGGCTTCTTCACCTTCCTATCTTCTTCGAGTCGCAAAAATGTGACATGTCACGATATAGCAACAATTTTAGCTTCCCTGCCTTCCTGTCTTCTTTGAGTCACAAAAATGTGACATGTCGTGATATCGCGACATCTTTTCCTTTTGGCTCCACCTCGCCTCTCGGGTCATGATATCGTGACATGTCGCGATATCGCGACATCTTTTCCTTTCGGCTCCACCTCACCTCTTGAGTTGCGATATCGTGACATGTCATGATATCGCGACATTTTCCTTCTGGCTCCACCTCGCCTCTCATGTCACGATATTGTGACATGTCGCGATATCGTGACAGCTTTCCTCCCTTGCTTCTTTTTTGCTTCTTCGGTCGCGATATCACGACATGTCGCGATATCATGACCAAAAAGTAGAAAATAAGCAAGGGAGGAAACGTCACGATATCATGAAATGTCGTGATATCGCGACAGTTTCCTCCCTTGCTTCTTTTTTGCTTCTTCAATCGTGATATCACGACATGTCGTGAAATCGTGACATGTCACGATTTCATGACAGTTTCCTCCCTTGCTTATTTTCTGCTTCTTCGGTCATGATTTCATGACATGTCGTGATTTCGTGACATGTCACAATATCATGACAGTTTCCTCCCTTGCTTATTTTTTGCTTCTTCGATCACGATTTTGCGACATGTCACGAAATCGTGACACTTTTGCTCCATGCCTTCTCTCTCCTTCCTGAGTCATGAAAACGCGACATGTCACGATATCGTGACACTTTTCTCTATCGCAATATCGCGACATCAAGGCAAACACTTAATTTTTTTTTTTTTTTGTCGATGCAAGATTGTTCTTCTGTCACTGGATGCTCCTACATCAGACACTCGAGGTAGATTGAGAAGTTTCCTTCACTTCTGTACGGTTGGAGGAAGACCCAGGCGATCGACCTCTATTTTTGACAACCAAGTTGCATCTTTGATAGGTCTGCCCTTCCACTTGACCAAATATTTAGAATACTTCCTATTCCTGGTACTTTTTCCTGCTCGAGTGTCTAGTATTTCCTCGATCTCGACTGCTGCTAAAGTAGATGTTGGAATACTCCATAATTTTGTACTTGGTATCTCACTACTGTCTCCTTCATGATACTCTACCAAATTTGCAATGTTAAAAATAGGTGATATGTTAAGGCCACTTGGCAATTCCACTTCATATGCATTGCTCGAATCTCGTTTTCCCACAATTCGGCATGGTCCAAGCTTCTTCATATTCAGCTTGTTATAGGTTTTAGCAAGAAACCTCTCTTTTCTCAAATGAACCATGACTTCATCACCCACTGCGAATTCCTTAGATCACTACTTCTGGTCCGCCTTTGTTTTATATTGGTTGTTCATGTTAGTAATGTGCTTCTTCACTTCTTCATACACATTCTTTAGATGCTCTGCAAAGTCCTTAGCCTCGGCACTGCACCTTTCCCCTGTATCCATCTTCCTCAACTTAGAAAATCTCCTTGGGCTGCTCCCATATATTATCTAAAATGGAGATTTGTTAGTACTCCTATTGACATAATTGTTGTATGCAAATTTTGCCTATGGCAAAACCAAATCCCATCCCATGGGCTTATCTCCTATCAAGCATCTCAATAGATTTCCCAAACTTCTATTCACCACCTCTATTTGGCCATCAGTCTGTGAGTGATAGGCAGAACTGAATTTCAAAATTGTCTTCAATTTCTTCCACAAAGTCCTCCAGAAATGTCCAAAAAACTTGGTATATTTGTTAGAAACGATACTCTTTGGTAGACCATGAAGTCGTACCACCTCTTTGAAAAATAAACCTGTAATGTGAACTACATCACTAGTTTTTTGGCAAGGGATGAAGTGTGCCATCTTTGAAAACCTATCCACCACCACAAATATGGAATCATTTCCCTGCTGCGTCCTTGGTAGACCAAGAACGAAATCCATACTGACGTCCTCCCAGGGTCTCTATGGTACAGGTAATGGTCGGTACAATCCATTGTTCTGGCTCACACCCTTCGACATCTGGCACACTATACAACTTTGTACAAACCTCT
Organism: Wollemia nobilis; assembly: GCA_028583015.1. Taxonomy (NCBI): domain Eukaryota; kingdom Viridiplantae; phylum Streptophyta; class Pinopsida; order Araucariales; family Araucariaceae; genus Wollemia; species Wollemia nobilis. Next base: position 10,096,096 of record JAQPPZ010016436.1, on the reverse strand, counting down.
ACACATCTTGCTGCAGTTGTGGCCAATAGTAGTTCTCACTAACCAGGGCAATGGTCTTGTCTCGACCAAAATGTCCAGCCAGCCCTCCACTGTGCTTCTCCTTGACTAGATTTTCCCTCATCAAGCTCCTTGGAATACATAATTGACTTCCTCTAAACAAAATTCCATCTTGGATCAGAAAATCCAACCACTTGGTCCTGTCCAAAGTGACAGGTTCCAAGCAAGCCTTCCATGCTTATGCAAAATCAGGATCTTCAGGGTATAAACCCTTCAGTTCATCAAATCCTACCACTTCCACCTTCATTTCTGTCAACAAACACTGCCTTCTACTTAAGGCATCTAAAACTCTTTTTTATTTCTTGCTCCTATGCTTCAACACAAAGGTATAACTCTGTAGAAACTCAACCCATTTTAGGTGCCTCTGATTTAGTTTTCCCTGGCTATTGATATACTGTAAGGCCTGATGATCAGTATATAGAACAAACTCTTATGGCAGCAAGTAATGCCGCCACTTCTTTAGAGCCTGAACTATAGCATAAAACTCTTGATCATAAACTGAATACTTCTTCCTAGCATCATTGAGTTTCTCACTAAATTAAGCAATAGGTTTACCCTCTTGACTCAAAACAGCTCCTATGGCACTACCACTAGCATCACAATCTACTTGGAATACCTTATTAAAATTTGGAAGTGCCAAAATAGGTTGCTCTATAACCTTCTTCTTCATCATACCAAAACTCCTATCTGCTCCTAAGGTCCACTTGAATTCCTTCTTATCCCCTCTCATTGTTTCTATAAGGGGTGCACAAATACTACTAAAATTTCTAATGAATTTCCTGTAAAAACTTGCTAGACCATGGAATGATCTTACCTCAGTCGTGCTTCTCGGAGTAGGCCATTCAATGATAGATCTCACCTTTTTTGGGTCCATTTTTAGACCTTTGGCTAAGATGACAAATCCCAGGTACACTAACTCTTTCTTCACAAAATTACACTTCTTTAGATTTATTAACAACTGCTCCTCCTGCAGCTTCTCAAAAACCCTTCTGACCTGCATCAGATGCTCTTCCAGGGTTTTTCTAAATATTAAAATATCATCCAAATAGACAATGATGAATTTACCTAAAAATTCTTTCAATACCTTATTCATCAACCGCATGAATGTGCTCGGTGCATTGGTTAGCCCAAATGGCATGACCAACCACTCATACAAACCTTCTCTAGTATTGAAGGTTGTCTTCCATTCATCTCCTTATCTAACATGAATCTGGTGATAACCAATATTTAGATAAATCTTCGTGAAGTACTTGGCTCCACTCAAATAGTCCATAATGTCAATCATCCTAGGCAATGGAAATCTATACTTTATGGTGATCTTGTTAATGGCTCGAGAGTCTGTACACATTCTCCATTCTCCATTTTTATTTGGTGCTAGTACTGCAAGTACTGCACATGGACTCAAGCTCTCTTGAATCAGTCCCTTTTTTAGCAACTCTTGGACTTGCCTGTTCAACTATTTAGTTTCGATAGGAGTCATTCTATGTGCTACCTTATTGGGTAAACTAGACCCTGGTATTAAATCTATATGGTGACTAATCTTCCTTACTGGTGGTAAACCTTCAGGCACATTATCAGATACAATGTCTGGGAATTCTTCTAATAGTCCTAAGACTTCTATAGGGTTATCCTTGCATTCTTCCTTCCTAACTCTAGGAATTAATGCATAGCACATATGCTCATGCTTTAAACTATCCAAAAATCTTCCCCCTTCAACTAAACAGATTCTAGCACTGCTACACACCTTTTCACCTGCATCCTACAAGGGCTTCAGCTTATGGCACACTCCATTCTTTGTCACTAAGTACGTGTTGGTGCGACCATCATGCACCGCACACTAATCAAACTACCATGGCCTTCCCAATAGCAAATGGCAAGCATCCATAGGTAGGATGTCACACAGGAACTCATCACAGTACTTCCCAATATTACATTTCATCGAGAATTACTCACTGACCAAGGCCCTATGGTCCTTTTGTAACCATGCAATTCGATATGGATGCAGGTGTGACGTTCTCTTTAACTGTAACTTGGTAACCATTTCTTCTGAGACCAAGTTATCAATACTGCAATTATCTACAATGATGTTACAGACCTTACCTAAAATTTTGCACCTTGTGTAGAACAGGCTCCTTCTCTGGTCTGATCCTTTCTCCTCATTCAACAGGGTCCTCCTTGTAACCATAATTTCTCCTCCCTCTGCCTCCTCAAAATGTTTTGATTCAGCACCTTCATTGACTACAACAGCTCTGGAAGGACCCCCAAGTCTCTCATTTGTCCCTTCTCGATGTTGTGGACACTTGTATGCTTGATGTCCTTCTTCGCCATAGTGGAAACAGGTTCCACGAAATCCTCCCCTTCCAAATCCATGTCCAGATCTACCTCTCCCCCTTAGGTAGCCATTGTTCTGATTACATGGTTGGTAGGTGTTCCTATCTTCCTAATCCTGGGTATTACTGGTTTCACCAGCCTTCTTCTGATCATTATATCTTTCTCCACTGGTCCTTCCACTAGTTCTTCCCCCATGACCTCTTCCTCTTTGTTTTCCCTCAAACCGTCTGTTCAGCTTCTCTTCGACTTTGAGGGCAAACTGGTAAGCATCCTCAATGGTATTCATCCTAACCAGAATCAATTCTTCTTGAATACTGGTTCTCAACCCATTGATGTAATGGGCCACCTTCTCCCTATTAACCTCTACATGGCCAGTTCTGATTGAGATCAGGTAGAACTCCTCTGTATATTCTTTGACAGATCTATTTGACTGTCTCAAACTCTGCATTCTTCTCAATAGGTACAATTTATAATCTACAGGAATAAACTATCTCTTCAACTTCTCTACCATTTGATCCCATCTGGTTATCTTTTCCTTTCCTCCTCTATTTCTTTCTAGTTGCACTTCTTTCCACCATATGCAAGAATGGCATTTCAACTTTTTTTTTGCAAACTTGATCCGATCTGGATCTACAATCTCCTCATACTCAAAATATTTCTCCATATCATTGATCCTGTCAATTAACTCCTCTGAATTGAGACTCCCAGAATACGTGGAGACCTCAAACTTCACCTTCTTCTTGATCCGAGATATGGCCTTAATTAATCTAGCTTCTGCAGGATCCGTTGCTTCTTCTTCAATCGATGGATCATCAACCTCCCAAGCTTCATCTTCACTATGGTCTTCTCTCCTTGGTTCAACTCCTCTTCGCAATTCTTCTTGTAGGGCTTGCACTTGCCTCTGCAAAGCTCTAAAATTTTCTTTAGGTACCACATTCCTTCCACCACCATGATTTCTTCGTGGAGGCATTCTTCCTCACTCTCTTCTCACAATCCTTCCATAGATCCTGGTGCAAACTGCCTCACTTTTGGTGATCTGCTCACACACTCAGGAACTCCTGCTCTGATACCACTTGATGAAGATCCAAAAATAGCTCACAACAGATTCTTAAATCTCATTCATTATAGTTGGAATTGATTTACAATATTGGTAGTGGTCTACCATTTAAAAACTCCTTCACTCTGGAAGATAGTTATTTTCTTTCCTCTTACTGCATCTTCTACCCAGGAAGAATAACAGTTTAACTGGTCCAGAATCGCCCTATTGCCTTCACGTCTACAACTATGGCTCTGTTGTTCTCCCCACCCTTGTGCATGCCTTCACTTCTCATTTTAACATCTCTGGCATGACTCTTCATTTCAATTCCCATGCCTCTTCATTGTCTGCAATTTTGAGTGCCTTTCGTTTTGACTCTTGATCTTCGTCTGCTTCCACTGCACCTCAGTGCCAGATGCTGTTTAGTGCTATCACTATGAACTCAGCCCATCTGTCAACCATTGATGATGTTTGGTATACCACCGCTCGACCGTTTCCTCTATAACAGCTTCTGCAACTACCTGTGCTTTCTTTTCTTTTGTTTGGTCGTGATACCACCGCTCGACCGTTTCCGCTCGACACTTTTGGCTTCCCTGCCTTCCTGCCCCCTTCGAGTCATGAAAATGCGACATGTCACGTCATCACGACAATTTTCGCTTCTCCACCTTCCTATTTTCTTCGAGTCATGAAAATGTGACATGTTGTGATATCACGACAATTTTGGCTTCCCTGCCTTCCTGTCTTCTTCGAGTCACAAAAATGTGACCTATCGCGATATCATGACATCTTTTCCTTTCAGCTCCACCTCACCTCTCGGGTCGCGATATCGTGACATGTCACGATATCACATCTTTTCCTTCTGGCTCCACCTCGCCTCTCGGGTCGCGATATCATGACATGTCATGATATTGCAACATCTTTTCCTTTTGGCTCCACCTCACCTCTCGGGTCGCGATATCGCAACATTTCACGATATCGCTACAGTTTCCTCCCTTGCTTCTTTTCTACTTCTTCAGTTGTGATTTCGTTACATGTCACGATTTCGCAACATGTCGCGATATTTCCATAGTTTCCTCCCTTGCTTCTTTTCTGCTTCTTCGATCATGATTTTGTGACATGTCACGATTTTGTGACATGTCACGATATCACAACAGTTTCCTCCCTTGCTTCTTTTCTGCTTCTTCGATCGCAATTTCGTGACATGTCATGAAATCGTGACACTTTTGCTCCATGCCTTCTCTCTCCTTCCTGAGTCGTAAAAATGCAACATGTCACGATATCACGACACTTTTCTCTATCGCAATATCGCGACATCAAGGCAAACACTTAATTTTTTTATTTATTTATTTTTATTTTTTTGTCTATGCAAGATTGCTCTTCTGTCACCGGATGCTTCTGCATAACTCTAGAGGAACAAGCCATCCTAATTCCTTTCCTCAAGGAGAGGCCAATTTTTTTTTCTTGGAATTACAAAGACATGCCGAGGATAGATCCAAATTTAGTTGTTCACAACATTTGATTGGATCCCATGAAGAAGCCAGTCAAGCAAAAACTGAGGAAAATGCATCCAACTGTCGCTTTGATGGTGAATAATGAATTGCAAAAACTACTGGATGTAGTATTCATAGTTCCTATTGACTACCCTGAGTGGGTGTCAAACATGGTACCCATAGGGAAGCCTGATGGAAGAGTCCGTATTTGCATAGATTTCATGAATTTAATAGGGCAACACCAAAGGATTCATTCCCGTTGCCAAACATAGATGCTCTTGTAGATGCAACCGCAGGTCATGAAATGCTCTTCCTAATGGATGGTTTTTCAGGATACAACCAAATCTAGATTAAGCCTGAAGATCAACATAAAACTGGTTTTATTACTCCATGGGGAACATTTTGTTACAAAGTGATGCCATTCAGTCTCAAAAATGCTGGTGTCACATATTAGAGGGCCATGACATACATATTACATGACTATATGCATAAGATCTTGGAATATTATATGGATGACATATTATCCAAATCCCTATTGCAGCAAGAGCATGTTGAAGTCCTTAGAAAAGTCTTTCATCACATCATAGAACACAATGTCCGATTGAATCCTAAGAAGTGTGTATTTGGCATAACTTCTGGCAAGCTTTTAAAATTCATCGTATCCAAGAGAGGCATCGATGTAGATCTTGCAAATGTGAATGCTATACTGGAAATGGTTTCCCCTACCAACATTAGGTAGTTGAGGAGCCTACAAGGCAAGATAGCATCCATCAAAATATTCATCGTGCAATTATCAAACAAATGCAGACCTATGAATAGGTTTCTACGCAAGGAAGTCCCATTTCATTAGGATGAAGAATTCCATCAAGCCTTTGCAGAGATTAAAAATTATCTGGCAACGCCACCAGTATTGGCTCCACCAAGGCCAGACATACCATTTTTACTATATATCGGCTATTGATTTTGCATTGGGCACCATGTTAGCCCAAAAGAATACACAAGACAAAGAGCAAGCCATATATTACATTAGTCTCACCTTGGTGAGCTATGAGCTAGGATATGCATATGTTGAAAAGTTGTGTTTAGCAGTGGTCTTTACAACTCAGAAGTTGTAACACTACATGTTGAGCCATATGACCTATGTCATATCAAAACAAAATCCTTTGCAGTACATGATGAGCAAGACATATCACAATACATGTACCGCAAAGTGTATCATGCTATTGACAAAATTTGATCTAGAGTTCATAAGCCAAAATTCCATCAAGGGATAAGTCATAGCAGATCAATTAGCAGAGGCGCCTCTTCAAGATAACAAGCCTCTCACCATAGAGTTTTCTGATGATGCGGTCTTTGCATTATCATATCTGCTAGAACTCGAAGAACCTAAGAAATAAAAATACATATCATTATTCTTTGACGGTTCAAAGTGTGAACAAGAATGCAGAGCAGGGATTGTCTTTATCACACCAGAGGGTGCTCCATTGCCCTTATCATTCAAACTGGACTTCCCATGCACAAACAACAATACAGAATATGAATCATTGATCCTGGGACTCCAAAAAGCCATAGTAATGGGCATTAAAATATTGAATATCTTTAGTGACTCCTTTCTCATAGTAAACCAAGTCAAAGGACAATTCCAATGTAGGTGCCCAATCCTGAAGACTTACAAATAACTTGTTAACACCTACTTAGCCTGGCTAGAATGGTATGACATCGATGCAATCCCTCGTACATCAAATAGATTTGCAGACACCATGGCCTCTTTGGTATCCTTAATCCCTTAGAATCCCTCTACTGATTTTACTACCATTCATGTAAAAGTGCTTTTGTATTCAGCAATACACCATGAGTCTTTTGAAAATCAAGAATTAGTCAACATGATCAACATTGAATCAAATCAATATTGGTCCTTCACCGCCAGAGATTTCTTGAAAATAGCATCTTGGGGGTATTTGATCTCCCAAGGACTTGTAGAGTGTGGTGCAACCATATACCATAGAGTTGTTCCTCAATCCGTGTTCACTACCTCAAAAATGCAAGAAGAGCAAGATGTCTATTCTATAGAAGTTGTGGTCTATTAGGATTGGATTTTCCAACTGTGGGACTTCCTGAAGCTTGGAATAATACCTCAAGGTTTATCGCATACTAAAAGGCATATGTTCAAACAAAGAGTAACAAGATACATTTTTCTAGGAGGAATCCTCTACAGACGAGGATATGATGGAGTATTACTCCGTTGTCTTGAGCCCTAGGAAACATCTTGGGTAGTTTTGTAAGCTCACGACGAAACATGTGGAGGCCATTTCAATGGCATGGCCATCGTTAAGTGCATCTTGAGAATGGGTTACTATTGGACCACAATGGAAAAGGACTACTGTGAGTATGTCAAGAAATGCAGGAAGTGTCAGCATCATGCGAACCTAACACACTTACCATCGCAAGCTTTGCACCCCATCCAGGAAGCATGGTCATTCTCACAGTGGGGACTAGACTTGATTGAGAAAATCTCACCCTCATACTTAGGTCTACATACATTCATCATAATGGCCACATAATACTTCACTAAATGGGTAGAAGCGATCCCCTTAACATCAACAAATGGAATAAGGATTGTGGAGTTTATACTCCACAATATCATAAGACATTTTGGGGTCCCGTCTAAGATAATATCATATAATGGGCCATATTTCAAGAACAAAAATGTGCATACTTTAATGAAAAAATACCACATTTAGCACAATTTTTCAACTCCTTATTATCCACAAGAAAACAGGCAAGCAGAAGCCTCAAACAAAATAATAGTCTCAATTTTGAGGAAGATAGTGCAATAAAATCACAAGGATTGGCACATGCAGTTGCCTCTTGCACTATGGGCATATAGGACTAGTATACGGACACACACTATGACAACACCATTTTCACTAGTATATGGCACTAAAGCCATCATGCCTCTAGATTTGGAATCCTGACTCTACGCATAGAATTAAAGGACTTCATAGATGATGAAGCTACGTGGCAAGGCCACCTTGATCAGTTGATGCTTCTTGATGAACGCTGAGTCAATGCTTTAGAGAATCTCCATGTTTACCAAGATCACCTTGCACAAGCTTACAATAGTAAATTCCACTTAAGGGAATTCAAGGTTGGAGATCTAGTACTCAAAGAAAACCATCAAAATTCAAATATGTCGTCACATCTGCGAGATAAGTTCAGGACGAACTGGATAGGTCCATATATTATTTCAAATAGAGTTGGACCTAGAGCATATCAGCTTATATCATTAGATGGTGTTGAAGATCCTGAACCTCTCAATATCATTCATTTAAAGGCATTTTACACATAAACACAAAAACATTCAAATATGTCATAAAACACTAAAACATTCAAGTATGTCAAAAACACAAACAAATCATAAAAACAAAAAATTCAAAAAATCAATTCAAAAGGTTCCAAGGGTGATCCATACCGCTTGATGTCATAAAACACAAAAACATTCAAATATGTCATAAAAACACAAAAACATTCAAATATGTCAAAAACACAAACAAATCATAAAAACATAAAATTCAAAAAATCAATTCAAAAGGCTCCAAGGGTAATTCATACCACTTGGTCAAAATCAACCAAAGGCTCCAAGGGTAATCCAAACCGCTTGGTCAAATCCAATCAATTCAAAGGCTCCAAGGGTAATTCAAACCGCTTGGTCAAATCCAATCAAAAAGGCTCCAAAGGTGATCCATACCGCTTGGTCAAAATCAACAACAAAAGCCCCAAAGGCATAATAAGCCCTTTGGTCAAATAAAATAAAAAATACAAAAAAAATTGCACTTCACATCTTGCATCCACATCATTGCATTACATATTCATATCCACTACAATTGCATATGTCATGAGAGCCTTACAAGTGATACCACAGTTTTTCGCACAAGTCATTCATATCAATACCTCCATCCACATGTGTGTAATTGTGTTTTTCAACACAACCATTATTTGTTGCTATACATAATATACTAAGGTTTTTTGGATAGTCAACCACACCTAGTAATCTTATCAACTTTTGAGGAAACAACTTTGATTAGTAGAATATAAGGCCTAGATGTGTAGCCTTGGATATTCAAGATCCCATCACTAATTGAAACACTAAAATCCTAGCTGGTACAAGGAAAAGATGAAAGCTACAAAGCGGTCTAGGTTACCTTAAGCGAAAAGGATTATCCTTGCTTATCCCCTTGTGCAACTGGTTTAAAGGTGCTGAGAATTGGCAAAAGGACAAGCTTTACCCTATCCAAATCCCTTTCTTAAATCAAAATAAGCAAAAATCCAAAGCAAAATACATATTCAAAATGCCAAGCATACAGTCCAGATTTCAAAGCAAAAATCCGATACACAAATCAAAAATCCAAAAAAAAAAAATCAAGCTCAAAAAGAAAATAAACAGTGATTTTCATCACTACATATGAGCAAAATAAACAGTGATTATCATCACTACAAAAATCCCCGCTAGAAAAAAAAAATCAATCAAAAAAATAAACAATGATTTTCATCACATATGAGAAAATATCCAAAGCCAAAAAGAAGCCAAATAAGGGAATAAATCTTGAATCCCTGGAATTCTCAGCATTGTATAAAATTGGAAGGAGAAATCCTTATGCATGACGATATGTCTATTACAATTGCTTCATGAATTTGTGTAGACCAATTTTTGAATGTGGATGAGCTAGCTTAGATAACCAAATATTGCCTAGTGATATAGTCCAACTAAGTCCAACATAAATATGAGATGAACACTTGAGGATCCCTGATATTAGCAATGGGCTGAAAGAATCCCTCCTGACATTGGAGGAAATTTTTGAGTTCTATCTCAAAATAAACAATCACATGCACACACAGATATCATGAAAAACTAGGTCCATGGTAAAAGCCTTACTTTTCAAAAGTCTAAGTGGTAAGTAGATAGCTGTTGATAGAGAACTAGAGTGTTTGAATCTCCGAAAAGCCCAAAAAAAATTTACATAGCAACAAATCATAACATCATTAACACCATCACTTTATTTATAAGATTCTATAAATTAGGGGGTATCAACATAGTAGGACAAATACCACAAATATTATAAATAGGATATAGACGACCACTGACTACTTTATATCTTTTAATTTACAAAAACTTATTAAGAAAATACATTACACACCATTACATATCATATATCAATACTTAATAAATTCTTATGATAGGAGTAATTATTTAAATTCATGATTATTTTTTTACTTTCTATGGTATCACCCATTAAGATTATCAATTTCATATGCATTTCGTATGTTTTAAGAGATTAGAGCATATAGGTTCATTTATACCATTCCATCACATAAGTTAGATGCATACAATTAAAGCAAAAATTAAACATGCATTTAACAATAACATTTGCATCCACAAAAACAAGTCATTAATCATCCATAAACCACATCATAAAACATATAAGCAATATCCATTTACATACAATCATAAATTCATCATTCATCATCAAAATACATCGCATCATATCATCAAATCATATAAGCATCTACACATCCATCTAAGCATCTTCAAATATCATCTATCATCTAGCATATTTGTATCGCCCAAACTTTTTGCACCCTTACGTTCGAGCTAAAGGATCCATGCCCTAGAAGGGGGATGCGAGAAGGATTGGAAAATACCTCGGATGGAGAGGCCCTTTGAAGGTCACGCATCTCGGGGGAGGGGTATAAGGGTGAATTTTTTACGGATTGTGGGGTTCACCAGGAAACCTTGAGTGGTAGTTTCCACGCCTAGGTTGAGAATGGGTTTGATGTGTTCATTTTATATTCAATCATTCATATTCCTAGGTTGGCTAGAATGAATCTAAGCTATTCTATATGAAATTTAAGGTTTATATGAAGACAACAAACATGAATGAATCCTAAATACAGAAACTATATGAAATAGAGAGGAATACACTTGATTCTTGATGTCTGATGGAGATTCTAAAGCTTGTAGGAGTCCAGATCATCTCGGATATGACAAGATCATTTGTAATTGTACAGAATCATCCCAAATCATAGGCGATCATCTGAGATCAGACAAGATCATCGACGACCTGACGAATTCATCAGTAGAATTCATCAAAAACCTGCAATCATGGAAACAGACACCAAAAACAAAAAATGCAATTGCAAGAATGATGTAAAATGATAGAAATAATAGTATAGATGCTTAAATAATGAATCCAGATAGCAAATCAAATGGGATGCACTATTTTAATAACCTATTTTAAGTTTTATCATGCAAATATGCTAAATGAGGTGAACTCCAAGATGCAAAACAAAAATAAATCAATCTAATGCATAATTAAATACGAGAGAAAGGTAGAAAATGCAAACTCAGGGCTCTGGTTGCCCCCAATTTGGACTGTAGTCGAAATAATCTGTAATCATACGAGATCATCGTCTATCTTGTTAGGATCATCCGAAATTGTGTTGAATCATCCCAATCTAGGAGATCGCCAACATAGGAATATCCAACCGTGTAGACACGCTTTTGCTCGAGTTGGAGAGGTTGTTGAAATAGAAGTTAATTATGAAAATTTGGTTTTGGGACAAAATCGTCTGGACGTTCTGTCCTAGACGAATTCGTCCGATTTGGGACGATATCGTCAGATCGACGATGATATCGTCCAACGGTCAAAACAAATTCTAAAAATGGTACGAAAAATGAGGTGAGCGGTTAACGGGTGGTTTTGGGGTTAAAATTCATTTTTGTGATATTTTTACTGATGGCTTAACTACACCAATTTTAGGGTGCTACATTTTATCCCCTCTTTAGCGAATTTTTGAAGAAAATGTGTTAAATACGAGTTCTTCATGCTTTACGAGAAAGCAAAAATTTATTCAATTTTTTAGATGACGATTCTAGGTCGAATCATACAACTGCTTGCTATGGTGCCCCCTCCGAGTTTTTACCCAAATCGAACGTTTGAGGTAAAAGCACGAAAAAATAAAAATTACCATATATATTTGAGAGGATTGAGTATGCCAAGGTATAGATTGTGGTATACCAATCCGTTTTGATATATGATGTACATACTTATATATATATATATATATATATATATATATATATATATATATATATATATATATATATATATATATATATATATATATATATTCTTTTTGTGATATGACTTGTGCATATGTTTTATGATGCTTTAATATTTTAATTGTTGATTGATTATTCATGTAATTATGTCGTTGAAAATATTATAATTTTATGTCATGCCATAAAATTTAAATGAAATAATATGATGTAAAAAAATTGGTTGTTGTGGTGTGATTTGATGAAAAAATAAAGTGACTTCTAACAATAATTTCAAAGGACATTATTGTTGTTACATGACCATTTCATGGAGTCACCGCTCGCTAGGTCATTAAGCTAATCCTAGTAGAGAAATATTGCTAAAAGTAAAAGGGTGCTTAAGAGACTTTTTAAAGATTTTTGTGTTGTGATGATAAAAATTGATGATGGTGATGATTTGTTTTCAAATTTCCATGAAAATATTATGCATGAAATATTAAAAATATGATTTTTTCTAGGCATAAAATTCCTAAGTGTGATAGAAATTTGAACAATTGCCTAGGAATTATACCATCGTTGCAAAACTGAATGTTGACATAATGAAATGAAATAGAAGAGGTTTTCGTTCTTTTTAAAGCATAATTGTGTAACATAATGATTTAAGCCATATACTTTTATGGATTAAATAACTGGAGAATAAATTTAAAATGATGATTTGCACTAGGCATAGAATTTTTAGGGATAGACATACCATCATCGCGAAATGCAAAGAAGAAATTGATATAATAGTTTTATTGCATAGATTTTTGAGTTTAAGATGAACATAAAATATAAGATGAGGACTTGCACTAGGCATAAAATTCCAATTTAGGTTTAGAAACTATACCATTGCTGTGAAAGTAGAAAATATATAAACGTGACTTTATAGATGTTCTCAAGTGAGAAAATCAAATTATTCCAGAAGATGTACATAAATATTTTAAATTATCTCAAAGACAAAATTTAGATGTATAAGGAACCCCATGTGCAGATGTGAGTTCATTATCGATATGGATCTATCATAATGATACAAAATCTCTCAAATACAAATGTGTGTGCAATTTTATTGATAATTTACAGATTTTGAGCAAGATAATTTGATACAAGTAATTTGAATTAACCAAATGAGTGTTCTTTGACCATGATTTATATGCATATAACTGTACCAAACTACTATGTAATTCGGGTCGTCAAGAGCTAGCTGATCCATAAGCAGACATAGGTCTATACAAAAGAAGGTCGCTAATGTAACAGACATATCACCACGCTAGGAGTTACCCAAGGCCAAGTGGGTTGGGCACAAACCACCTGTTATGGGGCTTACCTCACAGTTTTCGAATAATAGAGGATTCCAGGGATTCAATCTCATTCACCCTTCTTTTCTTTTCAAAGGGTAGGGGAAGGGATTTTATTGCTTTTTGCTTTTTCTTTTCTTTTCTCTTTCTTTTTTTTTGTATTTTTTCTTGATACTGAGATAATGCTAAAATATTGCTGAGATGGTACAAAATGCTATTGAAATAATGCTTCTTTTTCTCATGATTTTTTTTTTTTTAATTTTCTTTTTCTTTTTCTTCCTATACTAGGGATACTTGCTAGGATTGGCTATAGAGCAAGGGATTTTTATTCTGGACAGGGGTGCACTTGTCCTTTTGTCAATTCTCAAAGATTCTAGACCATGTGCATGATAGGATAGCAGGGGAAACTTTTCGCTCAAAAGACCACTTCTACTGTGTAGCATCATTTTGAATTTGCAATGAAATCATTTTAATGTGAAAAGGTATACTTGGTTCAAGTAAATAACAAGATCAGTTCTCTATGCTCAAAACTTTATTTAATTCAACTGTGGACTTCGATATAAGAAATATTAATAATCATACTAAAAAATATCAAGATATTTATTCATGTGAGTGTGAAAGTGAGGGATTCCAAATAAATGCTAATTTATCCAAAATAACTGAAACTATAACTGCAATACTTCAAGAATTGACAGGTGCAAAAATAAAAGATGTTTTTGAAGATTTTGATATTTTTTTATTTTGATTTTGATTTATGAATTGAGAGAATACATAATATTACTGTTTTTTTTTTTAATTTATTGTTTTTTTTTAATTTTTTTTTTTTTGATGATAGAATTGGTGGTATATACAAGATGATCTATATACACTATACAAGGTTATTTGAGTATAACATGTCTAAGGTTGCTTCAAAATCAAAGGAGGTTTTTAAGGATAATTTGGTTGTGGTGAAGGTAAGAACAAAAGGTGATGAATAAAAGGTAGCGATAACAAAAGCTTTGTTATAATGTAGAATAATGTAGCAAAATATTTGACTTTTATATGTGTAAAATTGATCATGTTACAAAATAAAATGTCAAAAGGATAAGAAGGTTCTTCATTCTTATCACTATCTTCCAAGTCTTGATAATATGGAGGGAGCATATGTGAAAGATATGCATGGGTGTTATTTGGTAAACAAGGATGATCATATATGGATGAAGAATAGTGATCATATATGGATGATCACTATCTTCCTATTTTTGATAATTAAATAGGGGTTCTTGGGAGATCCCCATGTCTTGATTGATTATTGGTATTTGTTGTGTAGGAGTTTGATTGTTTACTGGAGATTTATAATCAGTTGTAGATTGTAATTTCTTTATATTAAAAAGACCCTCATCAATCAAATATTGAATTGCACATCTTAAATCTTTACATTTTTGTGTCATATGTCCATCTACTCTATGATATTCACAATGTAGCTCAGGTTTAAACCAATCTGTTGTGGTATCAAGTTGTCTTATGGAAGGGAGTTCAATCCTATTTGTATCAAGTAAATGCTTGAGAATTATATCCATTGGTTGATTGAGCTTAGTATATTTACGTGATGAAGGTTTTCGAGAGGTTTTTGATAATTGCCTTAGGAATTCAGTAATAAAAGGACCTAATGGTTTCTTACCTCTTTTTTCTTGATTATGGGTAGAATGATGATAGGAAGATTGTGAAGTATGATGTGAGTGCATGGTAGGATTGGAAGAATAAGTTCTCTTGTTGAATGGATGTGTTGTATTGGAAGAAGAATATTGAAAGGGTGGAGGAGGATTGTATGTGGATTGATAGACATAATATGGATATATGGGAGAATAGATAATAACGTTATGAAGAGGATTGGAAAAGGGTTTGTCCTATTGGGGTAAGGATGAAAAATGAGAAAAGTGTGATGGAGGTGATGTTGAATAGGGTGACGTTGGTCATAATAAACAAATGTATTTGGCTGAATTCTTCCAACATTACTGATGGGCTCATATTGATTTGAGTACAAACTCATGGTTTCTTTAGTAATTCTAAAAGTAATATTTAGTATCTACTATTTAGAATTGAATCTAAAACATACAAATTTGAAATGATGATTTTGTTGTTTTTTTTTTCTTGTATATATATATATATATATTGTTTTTTTTATATATATTTTTGAATCAGAAAGATGCCTATGATATTCACGTTGGGTTCACCAAAATGTATCACCCAAATTTTTTGCACCCTTACCTTTTGGCTAAAGGATCCGTGCCTTGGAAGGGGGATGCGAGAAGGATGGGACAACACCTCGGACGGAGAGGCCCTTTGAAGGTCTCTCCTCTTGAGGGAGGGGTATAAGGGTGAATTTTTGACGGATGGTGGGGTTCACCAGGAAAATTTGAGTGGCAATTTCCATGCCTAGGTTGAGAATGGGTTTTATGTGTTCATTTTATATTCAATCATTCATATTCCTAGGTTGGCTAGAATGAATCTAAGTTATTCTATATGAAATTTCGGGTTTATATGAAGACAACAAACATGAATGAATCCTAAATATAGAGACTATATGAAATAGAGAGGAATAAACCTAATTCCTGATGTTTGATGGATATTCTAAAGCTTGTAGGAGTCCAAATTGTCCCAGATATGATAGGATCATCTGTAATTGTATAGAATCATTCCAAATCACAAGCGATTTTCTAATATTAGATAAGATTTTTGGTGACCTAATGAATTTGTCAGACGAATTCGTCAGAAACCTGCAATCATGGAAATAGACACCAAAAACCAAAAATGCAATTGCAAGAATGATGTAAAATGATAGAAATAATAGTATAGATGCTTAAATAATGAATCTAGATAGAAAATCAAATGGGATGCACTATTTTAATAACCTATTTTAAGTTTTATCATGCAAATATGCTAAATGAGGTGAACTCCAGGATGCAGAACATAAATAAATTGATCTAATGCATAATTGAATGCAAGAGAAAGGTAGAAAATGCAAACTCAGGGCTCTGGTTGCCCCCAATCTGGACTGCAATCGAAATCATTTGCAATCGTACGAGATCATCGTCAATCTTGTCAGGATCGTCCAAAATCATGTTGGATCGCCTGCGACGCTCCAATATTCCTCCTACTGAAACACAGTAAAATATTGCAATAAAACTTGCAAATACAAATGCAAATGATAGGGGTGAGGATGTTCTAATACAGCACAAAACTAGAGTTGCAGGGAAATGATCTGCCAAGGAATCATGGGGATAAACTAGAAAAATACCAATTTATATAAGATTAGGGGGAGGTTGAGAGGTTAGGAATCATCCCAATCTGGGAGATCTCCAACGTAGGAATCTCCAACTGCACATACACGCTTCTGTCTGAGTTGGAGAGGTTGTTGAAATAGAATCTAATTCTAAAAATTTAGTTTTAGGACGAAATCGTCTAGACGTTCTATCCCAGAAGAAATCGTACGATTTGGGATGATATTGTCAGATCGATGATGATATCGTCCAATGGTCAAAACAAATTCTAAAAATGGCATAAAAAATGAGGTGAGCGGTTAACGGGCGATTTTGGGGTTAAAATTCAAATTTTTGATCTTTTATTGATGGTTTAACTGCGCCAATTTTAGGGTGCTACAATATTCATCAAATCATCATAATACCATCATCGCGTCATATCATAAAATAAAATAATAACAAAAACATAAGCAATAAAAAATACACATAATGAGTCATAAAAAGCAAATCTATCATAAAAGTATGTGTGTCAAGTCCAATGGATATACAAAAATACCCGTGGGCTATAGTCATGTAGGTTAGTCGACCTCAAAAATGGATCAAGAACCAAGTAGAGCATCAATAAAATATCGGGTCTAAGCCCCCTGCACCACCTCCCATGGTGCCACCTCCCCCTATGGTGGTGTCGCAAGTTGAGGGGTGCGAGCCTGTCGATCTCTCTATTCGAGTCTAAGTCTGCTGGCTAGGATGGGTGGAAGACTACCTTGAGGTAGAGTGCCCACTAACTTGTAAACCACCTATACCTGCTGCATCCTTAGGGACAAGCCCATGCATCCTAAGCTACATTTGAAGGATGGTGACATGATCCGCAAGTCCTTAGATATGCTCCTCATACTCATCCAACAAATACTAAAGTCATCCCACATCTGCCCCTAAACCTGTTACTAAAACCTCATGTGGTGTAGAAGGAAGAACAACAAACTACATCTTGAAATCGCCACCCTCAATAGTAGCCTACAGAGCCTGTATCTATGCTGTGAGCTGCTCAATCATAACATCTCACCACTATACCTAGATATTAGTGGCCTGAAGCTTAGCCTCGACCTCATGCAATTGTGCTCTCAGAGGAGAGTCTCTCTCCTCAAGCTCTAACTCCTCCTCCTCCTCAAGAACATCAAGATCCTCTATTGCCACCTACTCTATTGGTTGGCCCCATACCTTAGTCCTGGCTCAAACCCTACATTCTACTATATATGCACCATCACCCCCACCATCATCCTTGTGCCCTAGGTTTATGATGCCATGCCACATCTGATCACACCACCATTGAGAGTAGGACTCTATAAATTCCCCAGTCACTGTAGGGTCTACAGATGGGGCATCCTCCTCATCTGCAAGCTTTGTGATATGTCATGGAGGTAGGTCCTTCTCTACTATGAGGTTTTGATACAAAAATGGTATCAAGGGTACATCCTAATACAATTCGTACTGACAAAGAACCCGAGAGTAGAATAAATACTCTCAGATGGCAATATTATGGCCAATGAGGCATCGCTTGCACCGTGTCCTAGTAGTAAAACTAGCTAGATCATCCCAAGAAGGATACTCATAGTAAGGCCACCACACGACATCTCCATCCAACATTATGGTGAAAGCACAGTATAGTGGGACAACTCCCTTGTAAAAGTATAGCTCATGCTCCTCGTGCTCTCGAGCCCATATGTTAGTATAGCACTATGTTCGAGTCTCAATAGCTATAATCTCGATCAGGATCCCCTTAGGGCAATCTATTTTAATGTGCTTCCATCCCCAAACTTGTAGGAGCAAGCTACAAGTAATGCTAACACATCCCCACCGATGGATGTGGTATAACTCATAATAGCACTGAGCCAATAGCGATCTACCCCATGCATAGATGATATGCTCCTCACTATCCAGTAGGTCCTGCACCATCGCCAAGAGGTTCTAAAGGAACCTTAAACTTGAGCATTCCGAGATAAGAATGTTTTTGATCACCATCAGAAACATAACATGCCTCATTGTGAAAACATAAGCATCATACCAAGACTTGATAGATACTCCTCCAAACCCAGTCTCCCGGAGGACCTATGCAGAATGCACTCCAAACACCCGAGCATAGAAGGCCACCTGATAATTAATGGCTGATGAAATAATGGGCACCCCATCGAATGGGATCTAAAAGATCCTGTACACGTCCTTCGATGTGATAGTCATCTTGTCAGGTGGAAGGTGGAAGGTGTTGGTTCATGGGTCCCAAAAGTGGGCTAAAGCCATAAGAAAAGCCTGGTCATCCATAATATAGGGCAACTTGATGATGTACTATAGCCCATGAGCCTTAAACCACTCCTAGTCAGTATCATAAAATCCAGGAAGCAAGTCAAGTAGGAGCTTCAGGTCCCAAGCCCAAGCAGTGAGGATCTAAATAAAGTAGAAGAAAGACAAAACATAACTATAATGCATCTAAGGCATAATTCACAATAAACATGAATACAGTGTCAAAGAGTATGAGTTACTCTAAATATAAGCAAAGGAAGAATAAATTGCACCTAATCAAGCAAAGCAAAAATTCAAAAAAAATCATAAAAATCAACAAACAAACAAAAAAACAAGGCTTAAGCTTTAGCCGCTATCGCCTACAATGGACGAAACCTGGTCACTGGAGGTAGTAGAGGCCAAGGCCCAATGGTCAAAATTTTGACCATTGGGATTCAAGCTTGGCCACTCTGAGCGATAGCGACTCAAAGCCAACTGCTCTGAGTGATAGCGGCCAAGGGGCAGCATGGAAAACCCATGAACCCTTGGCCAGAAAATAAAAAAAAAATTATAAATTTAACAAAATAGCTCCAATAAAACAACAAAGGGAGGGAAAGCAAACAAATTGGAAAGAAAATTTCCTACCCAAGCATCAAAACTAAGCTAAGTTTGAGAACACCCAAATGGCGGCAGTAGGTGAATAATTAAAAAAATTTGAAAAATCCTAAGCTGAAGCCACTAACAGATAGCAAAATTGGGGACTAACCCACCGTAGCAAAAGGGAACCTAAGCCTAATTACGGAGTTTATTCATTTCCAATAGGTTTAGTAAGGTTTGTTTTGCTCATTACTTAGTGAAGTTCAATTTTACTTAGACAAAGAAAAGAGAGCTAGGGTTTTTAAGAGAGAAATACCCAAGAAGATCCAGCTCCTCTAGTAGCTGATGTCTCGCCCCGTGTATCCATGTCTTCAACACAAACAAGTTTTTAAGTCGCAACCATCACCGCTACACCAGAGGTCTAAAAATAAATCTTCAATAATGAAAATGATAGGTCAAACCCTAGAAAAAATAATGTTTATATTTCCTTAATTATGCCTTGGCCGTCGCTGACGTTAGCGGCCCAAAATTCTTTATCGCTCAAGGTGACAGCAACCACAGGTAGGAACTCAGAAGCCGCTGGACCTGACAGTAGCCAGATACACAAATCAAAATAAGGGATTTTATCCTTGAGGTATCCCATAAAAAACAATAAATAAACACACTCTGGTGGTTTAGGATCACCATAATGTTCAAAATAACAAAAAAATCACATAAAGTCATAATCTTAGGAAGGCCTCGTAAATAGTTACCTACTCTATCCACTCGGTGATTGCAACGATTTGCACTCCATGTATTTCGATGAGATGAGTAGGAAACCATAAGGCCACTTGGGGCAAAAACAACTCATTTTGGAATTACAATATGTCACCCTTCAAACTCGAAGAAGATCAAGATGGTCGAACTACTCCACAGGTGTGAAGGGGTCATTATAATTCCCCTATGACATCAAAAACATTAAGTCAAAGTGATACAATCTAGACATAAATATAATTACTCATCCTAACTCACTAAGAAGGATATTGATAGTTGGACTGCTCCTCGGGATAGGGATGGATGATTATCATAAGCAATTGGAATCACACTTGGATGTGGGATGGCCCATTAAAAGCAACAAATTCTAGAAATGAACCAGATTAGTCATATTGGTCAAGCGACTTGTCACTTCATTCATTGTCATTTCTTCACCAAATCATTGTGTGAGGAGGTAGTTCAAAACTTCAACATAATCATAATAAAAAATCAACAAAATATCACTCGATCATAGCAAAATCATGTTCGTCCTTTGAATAATTGTATACAACAATCATAAATTTACCTTGTTTGTTGGGAACATAAGCAGACATGACATCTTCAATTATAGCTCTCCTACCGGTCAAAATTGTTGTAGTAGCTGAAGCTACTCGATTGAGTTTGAGGAACGAGTGCAATTTAACATGCAAAAGCCACTAAGCTAAGTCCTCCAAACATTGAGGCAATGATTCAAGGGATGCATGCCATCTTGCATGATTGGGACATCCAACATTGATCAAACCATTGATCACCATACATCCTACAAATAAATTAGTCTATGTTTTTTCTCAGCATTGTATTCTCCACACAGCGCATCACAAAAGGGGTATCTGTAGACACCTAAATCATGTCATGATTAGGGGAGATACTTACATAGACACACTCATAAGATCATAACACATAATCTTGGACTTTCCAAGTATCAATAGTGGTTCTCACAACTCATTTGGGGCCTTTTCAAGTCATTCAAGCTTGGCAGCTCAAGCCAAGAGCGACCAGATCCTAGTCATTCAAGACTAGAGCAGCTAGACCTTAGCTGTTACATATGATAGCGACCAGATCTTAGCCACTGTAGACAATAGTGACTAAGCCATAAGAAGCGAATTCTCAACAAACATGCCTAATCACAGGCAGAAGTGGTAGTCTGCATGCAATAAAGGTGAGTGGGAGTGACTTTACATTCCTTTTCATGACCAGTTCACATAGGAGACTTGAGTTTGCATTTAGACTTAAGTTAACTAACCTCCAAGCATAAAAAAGGACAAAATATTCTCATGCTAATGACCATTTTTCATAGAAGACTCAAGTGGATAGTCAGATTTATTTAACTGGCATTCAAATATAGACAATGGACAAAATCTTCTCATGCTAACTTGCACTACACATGAGAAATTCATTTCTAGGTCTTGGACATAGACCTAGGGTTTCACACTATAAAAGGTGCAAGCCTAAGAGCACCAAGATATAGAGAATCAGATATCCAGAGATCTTTAGACATCTTCTTGAGGAGAGCTTTCAAGACTCAAAAAGTTCTCTTTGAGATCACGTGTACGGTGGAGCTTTGAAGAATCGAAGAGCATAACACCTACTATTTCAACATTATATTAAAGTCTTTGACCCATAGATTTTGGGCAAAGAGGGCAAGGTTTAATTTAGTGGTTGATGTCTTGAATAGTGGCCTGCAGACTTAGCTTAGATAGACATCATCTTTTATTATGTTTTCTTATATCATTAGCATATATTTACATGATTTCATGGCATAGTTTTATCATATTTCTGTTACATTATTTTATTACTAACAACCTCATCCGGGGAGGCAATCTTGGACACCTAAATATGTGTTGTTGTTTCATTGCTTGCAGGGCCACAGGTACATCGGACGAAGATTACAACATACGAGAGCAAAAGGGATCCCTCTAGGAAACAGACCTAGAGAAGGAGGCATCTGTAAGCCCTCATACATTTTCATGTGCAGAACTAGGAAGCTTTTATAAGCGCACCACCTCTTCGTCGAAGGGGTCACTCCTTGCCTATTTGTAATTTATAGTATCAAAATGGGTATCCCTAAGAGGGACCGACATGTAACCGAGCTTCAATATCAATAAAGAGATCCATATTTTGTTATTTCGTGTTATATGCTTTTTCCTCTTGTATTTCCATTTTATCTTTGGTATTTTAAATAACCATTGCAAGTAGGGTTTTAGAAAAAGGGACCAGTGCACACGTTGCCGAGGTCGCTACACCCAGCTTAGAGCAAATTTTAACAAATTTACCCTCCTCCCTATTCTAGACACTCCTTGCCTATTTAACCAGACCCCTTCCTTCGTAAATTCTCCTGGCTCTCTACACTTAGGAAAACTTAGTTTAATTTTACATTCTAGTGCTTGTTATTTTGTTATTTGCTTGTCGGATCGAAGTATTTCATCGTAGATCGGAGGATACGATAATGCGATTGTAGTATGAACATGCAAGTTCAAGATATGATCTCGTCTAGAACGCTATGATGTCATCTAAAATTTGCTTGGGGATAACTCTAAGTTTTGGTTTACATATTCTGGCCTATCTTCATTTGATTTAGACTTCATTTAGTATTGTTTATCATAAGACATATTAGATTAAATCATTTGCATTTTGGGTGTTCACCTAAAATCTCATGTAATTGCATGTTTTAGGTAATTATATGCACTTGTATATCAATTCCTATGATTTTTACTATCCAGTAGTGTTTAATAGATCATAACCATATTTTCAAATATAAATAGGATCATAAATTTATGTTCTTTACCCTCTATCCATGCATTTGTTATCTTCTATCAAAATCAGATTTGTTTGTCTGTGATTGGAATACAATCTCGCTGATCATAATATGATCTTGTGAAATCGTAATACAATATCATCCTACATTGTATGAAATTGGACTGCTTACAAATTTCAAAACCTAAAGCAAACATTCGAATAAAGGTAAGGTTTAAAATCTCTTCATAGGCATTGCATCAATTTATATATTATGTTTTTTGTATTCTTTTGTCTACATTTGAATTTAAAAGTGCATGTAGCTTAGTTTAGTTTGCATATTGTCCAAACTTAGGCACGTGTGATTTGAATAAAAAGAAACCATTAAAAGAAATCCTGAAACCAAGGCTCGAAAATAGCCAAAAATGTTTCCTGGTGAACCCAAAACCCATTTGCCAAAAATCACCATATATAGAAGGTACGATTAAGTACCTCTATTTTGAGTTGTAGACCACTCATTCTCTCATTCCCCTATAAGACACGGATCCATCAACCTTGAGGAAATGAGTGCAAGAATTTTTGGGCTATAGGGATGGTAATCTAATCTAAGCTATGAGCATGAAAAATGACGTAATATTACATGTGTTTTCTTATGTTAATCTACTCATCCTACTATATTGAATGAGTAACTAGCCACTACAATTGCCAAGTTTCTAGAGATTACTAGGTACAAGGTTCACACAAGAGCCTACCCTAGGAAATAAATAAAAGCTAGTTTAGGAAAGCAGGAATCTACATTAAAGTAAATCTAAGCTAGAAAGCAAGTAAATTACATGAAAGGAATTTTGACCAAAGGGATTTGGTGCCTTTGGAGACATTGGGATGAAATTGGAATTGGACCAAATGGTTTTGATGCCTTTGGGGCTTCTAAATGGAAATGTTACCAAAGGAGTTTGGTTCCTTTGGGGCTTCTGAATTGAAATATGACAAAAGAATTTTTGTGCCTTTGGAGCCTTTGATCTAAAATTTGAATTAGACCAAAGGGGTTTAGTGCCTTTGGGGCTTATGAATGGAAATGTGACCAAAGGGTTTGGTGCCTTTAAGGATTTTGAATTGATATTTGACCAAAGGGTTTTGGTTCCTTTAGAGCCTTTATGCTGAAATTTGAATTGGACCAAAGGGGTTTAGTGCCTTTGGGGCTTTTGCATAAAAATTTAAATTGGACCAAAGGGATGTAGTGCCTTTGGGAATTTTGAATGGAAATATGAGCAAATGGGTTTGGTGCCTTTGGGACCTTTGAATTGAAATTTTAAAATGTTGACCAAAGGATTTTGGTGTCATTGGGGCCTTTGAGCTGGAATGTGACCAAAGGGGTTTGGTGCCTTTTGATATTTTGAACTAAAATATAAATTTGGTCAAAGGTATTTGGTGCCTTTAGAGCCTTTTGAGCTAGAATTTGATTCATATGGTGAGGCCAAGGGTGCAAAATTTGACAAAAGGACACAATATTTAAAACCTGGCAATTTATGTTGTGTTGAGATGTGAATGTGAGGCAAAGGAAAAAACCTTTGACAATAGGAAATAACCTTTTGAACCTAACAATTGATGTGTTTTAAGATGTGAATTTGAGGCAAAGAGTGCAACCTTTGACAAAAGGACACAACCTTTTGAACCTTGCAACCAATTTGTTGATTGAATGTGTGCTAGTATTGATAAAAAAAACACACTAAAATGTTGATGGTGAGGCAAAGTGCTTTATTGATTGATTGATTGAGCCATTTGATAAATTGGTTGGGAAGGTGTGATACCTAAAATATCTCTAGTTGGTTTGATGATTGAATGTGATCGATGGGGAAGCTATGATACCTTGAACATCCCCACTGTGCATTGGTTGATTACTTGATTGATTGTTGAGGAAGGTATGATACCTTGAACACCCCCATGTTGGTTGATTGGTTGTTTTATTTATGGAGAGTGTGTGATATATTACTTATACCTAAGTTGTTTGATTGCTTTATTGTGATTAATTGGGAAGGTGTGATACCTGGATTGCCCTAAGTTGTTTCAATCATTTGATGTTACTAACAGATAAGGTGTGATACCTTTCTTGTACCCAAGTTTTTTGATTGATTGATTTATTGTTGGGGGAGGTGCAAGATCTTGAACACCCCCAAGTTGGTTGATTTTTTCTTTGATTGATTGGAAATGTGTGACACCCTAAAAACCTCCATGTTGGTTGTTTTCTTGATTGATTGATGGGGATGGTGTGAAATATTACTTGTCCCCAAGTTGTTTGATTGCTTAATTATGATTAATAGGGAAGGTGTGATACCTTGAACATTCCCAAGTTGTTGAATAATTGTTTGATTGATTGATTGATGAGGAAGGTGTGATACCTTAAGAATATCCAGGTTGTCTGATTATTATTATTTTTTATTAATTGATTGATGGGATTTAATTGGTTGGTGGGAAAGATGTGATACCATGAACATCCCTATTTTGTTTGATTGAGTGGGTGATTGATAGGTAGGGAAGGTGTGATACCTTGAAATCCCTACTTTGCATTATGTATGATGTGATTAATTGGATTGATTATTTGGGATGGTGTGTGTAGACACCAAATCCTAGCCACTTGTCATCCATCTAGGTCTTCCTATCATTTTACCTATTATTTACATATATTATATATATTTGTTTAATATATATTTAAATATTAATATTTTATATTATTTAATAAATGTGTATATATATGTGTAAATTAATCTCACCCATCCATATTGGTCTAATCCTAGCCATTCATTTGTCTCAATCCATGCCACCTACCCATATTTAATCAACATCCTCTGTCATATTTTAATCGTGATCACACAAATTGTATTTTTGAAACCCTAACATGCCCTAGGGAATATTATAAATAGGATTCATTTTGATGGCTCAATCCCTAAGTTTTTGAAGCACCCCTGAATCCTAAGTTTTCTAAGAAACCTAGAATCTTGATATTTTTAGAGTCCCTCACATCCTCACCTTTGCTTTCACTCACCCTCACCCTTACATTTATTTTTGCATCTATTTCCATAGCCCTTTCCTAAAGAAAATCTACTTGTGTAGACTTTGCTTCAACCATCGAACGCCCCTCTGCTACTCTTGAGAACCCATCCACTACTATCGAACACCTACTTGCTACTCTTGAGCACCGTTGGGCACTTTCCACTATCCCTAAGCACCCATGGGAGTTCTTTGCTACCACCGAGCACCCCTTGGTATTTCAAACTAGGGTTATACAACCCTACTAACCCTCGAGTGTCATTAGGGCATCTGTGCACCCTCTTCCTGCAACAACAACTACGGATCAAAAAATTTCAAGTTCAATAAGGTAAATATTTTTTTGTTATACTACTTTCATTATTTCCACATTTGTATATAGTCTACTATTTGGAATTTAGGGTTTTTATTGATTTTTGAGGGTCTCTCATAGTGGAGCCCTCATAGTTGCTACTAACTCTTTTCTATCATTTTCTATGTGCATATATGGAAGTATACATACATTGAGCATCTATTTAAGTTGTGGTGGTTCAACCAAAGGATATTTGAAGCCCATTCACTTCTATTGGGATTGATCGAGCGTGAAGACACCACCTTAATTTGTTGTCTAGGGTTTTGGAGAACCCTAGCATATTGAGATTATTATATAGAGCAATAAAGGTTTGTAAAAACCCCAATCTAGGGCATATTTGGTTGTAATATCAGGAATCCACCCAAAAATAAACATTAAATTTATTTATGTGCAATCACATGTGTTTAATTTTCTTTAATTGTTTATTAGTTTAAGTTTAGTTATTTTGTGTTGTTCAATTTGCATCTACAAACTTAGCATTGATTGTTTATTTTTATTCTTGTGAAGTTTCAATTTTACATTTCATTGTATTGAATAATATGTATCTTGGTTTAGTAGCTTATGGTCTTAAAAAGAAATATAAAAATTATTAAACCAAAACAATACATCAATGGACTATTCATCTTCATTTCCTACCACTTCTATGGTAAATCTTGTCAGTGTGGTTCATACAGATTGCATAGATTTATCTGTGGGTCCATCACACACTATGCAGGCTAATGATATCTCTTACAGATATACCTCCACCTCTCTCCCACAAACTAAACCATCCTCACCTACAATTGACCACAATATTACCCACATAGACATGGCCCAAGTAGAGGCTTTCTACAAATCAACTAATTATGTCTTACAACCCATCCATAATGTCCCGAATCAAGATTATTATTTTGTTGGCAATTTTGGGTTTGAGATCCTAGCTCCTTGTCTATGAGTTGTCATTGATGTCAAAAGGAAATGGCATTAATGTTAAGAGGATGTGTTGGCTTCAAAGGTGAAAGATTCCAAGAGAATCTTCTTAAGAGAATCCGGAGAGATTCCATTGGATAAGGTTTTTGGATAGGGTTTTTATTAAAACCAAGTTAAATGGTTTTTATTAAAACCAATGGAGGTTCTCTTTATTATTTAATTATTATTTAAAACCCTTCAAGGTTTTAATTAATTAATTATTTAATTAATTAAGGGAGAAATTATTTTTAATTTATTAAAAATACTTAAAGGTTTTTAAACCTTTTTTATTCTTAATTTATTAAAATTAATTAAGGGTTTTTAAACCCTTTAGAAAGCAATTTCGATTAAATTCGAAATTACGTTTCTCTGTCGCCGACGTGTTCTAAAGTCCACGATTGGACTATAAATATGGGAAGGATCCTAAGGTTTAACTCCTCTTGAGAATTTTGAATGCATTAATTTTTGGCTGCGATCGATGCTCTGTTGACGCCGCGGAAGAAGAGAGCTCGCGTTTGAAAAACTTACGAAGTGCTTGTTCGTTGAAGTGGTAGGAAGTCTGTCTTAGACTTCGTTAGCCCCTTGTGGGCTAGTGGCAGCATAGGCTGCATTTGGGCTTTGCGTAGGCGGAGGTCTGCGTTTCGATTCCCGCGGAGGGAGCTGTGCATGGATTAAGTCACGTTTTTGTTAAAACGTATTTTTGTGCCACGTTTTTCGGATTCGTCAAAGGCAGCCATTCCACGATTTTCGGATTCGTCAAGGGCAGCCATTCCGCGATTTTTGGATTCTTCAAGGGCAGCCATTCTAAGGTGTGATTAATTTCTTGATATAATTTTTGGCATTGTTTAGCATTGTTTAAAAGACATAGGAGAAATAAGGGGATATTTCTTTGGTTGTATTTTTGAGATTAGTCTTTTGCTATGCTAAAGTTTAAAATGGAGATATAAGGTGTAAGTTTTGGTTGTTGTGTTTTTGGCTTCTTTGGTGGTTGTTTTCAAAAGAAGAGAAGCTAAAAGGTGTATTAAGGAAAGTTTTTATATATGCTCATTTATCTTGGTTCTAACCCTAACTTGGTTGGAAGTTTGAGGGTTGTGTGTGGTGACAACTTTAAGGATCAATTTTCTTCTACTCCAATAAGGTATGGGCACATTCTTCTTATGAGTATGATTGGTGTATGTTTTCTAAAATAAGGTTGGAGTGAAAAGGTTTTCAACTAGGTTTTCTTTGATTGGGTGTAAATCCTATTTTTTGGTTTGTTGAAGACTACTTATGCATTGTTATCCTTAAGGAGAGTTTTTTGATGAATGCATAATTTTTGGTTTGAGATAGTGGAAGCTTTGTGCACTAGGGTTTGTATTTGTGAGTCAAGCTACTTGCATTGAGTTGGTGGAACCCTTGGTTGGCTGTTTTGAGTTTGATGGTTGAGTTGCTTCCATAGAGGTTGTTTGATCAAGTTATTGCTTTACTTGATTCATGATATTGGGCTTACTCCATTGAGTTGATTTGAGCAAGTTATTCTTTGCATTTGGTGATATTGTGTTGGTGGCTGTTTTGTTCAAATATCTTTGGAGGGAAAAGGATTTCTACTTGTTTCCTTTTCTTGTGATGATTGGTTGAATGCTTCAAGGTTAATGTTGAGTTGAATGATGTTGGTTAAACCTTGTCTATAAGCATTGTTGTTAAAGCCCTAATTGGTTGAGAAAAGATATTGGTTGTGGAAAGAACATGAGTATCATTGTTATATGAGATATTGCTTGTTTGGCAATTGTTGGGTTGTGTTTCATGTTCTTGAGAAAAGCATACTACATCTATCTTATTCTTTTGAGATTGAGATTGAGTTGAGATTGATATTGGGAGTTAAGTATAGATCATATTGAGTCTCTAACAATTCTCTTTATGTTTCTATGAGATTTGAGATTGGATTTGAGTTTTGATATTGGGAGTTAAGTATAGAACATATTGAGTCTCTAACAATTCTCTTTATGTTTCTATGAGATTTGAGATTGAGATTGGGAGTTAAGTATAGAACATATTGAGTCTCTAACAATTCTCTTTATGCTTCTATGAGGTTGATGAATCACATTGGGTCTCTAACAATTCTCTTTGTGGGTTCATGCTAAGCAAGTTTTTCTTGGTGAACTTGTGAGCTGTTTTGGATAGGTTCCGTTGGGGACTTGTGAGCAGGTTTTGGACAGGTTCCGTTGGGGACTTGTGAGCAGGTTTTGGACAGGTTTCGTTGGGGACTTGTGAGCAGGTTTTGGACAGGTTCCGTTGGGGACTTGTGAGCAGGTTTTGGATAGGTTTCGGTGGGGACTTGTGAGCAGATTTGGATAGGTCCTAGCAGAGGACTTGTGAGCTGAGATTGATAGTTCTATCAGAGAACTTGAGGACAGAGGTACATTGGTTCTATCAGAGAACCTGAGGACAGATTTGGCAAGTCTTTGAGAAGGCTTGTGGATAGAGGATTGATTTGTTCAAGAGTTGGACAGATCTGACGGACAGAGGAAGACTTGTACTAGACCGACTGACTATGTTTGGTACAGGTTTTTGAGCTGCTATGGACGTGATCATAGAAGGCAGAGGTCTCTTAGGCTAAGCATTGAGGATAGGAGGTCTTCGATGGAAAGGAGTTCCACGTGCTGGCAAGAGGTAGAGACAGTTGATCTTCTGAGGGATCATATCCAGAGCAGAGGGGAAGGTATCTCCTTTGAGCAGAGGCTCATAAATTTAGATTGGGGGAAGGTATCTCCTTTGGGTAGAGGCTCATAAATTTAGATTGGGGGAAGGTATCTCCTTTGAGCAGAGGCTCATAAATTCAGATTGGGGGAAGGTATCTCCTTTGGGCCGAGGCTCATAAACATTGTAATTGGGAAGGTTTCCCAAAGAACTTTGAGATAACTTTTAGAGAAAAGTTTTGTGGACGTAGCCCAAGCATTCTGGGTGAACCACGTTAAAATTGGTGTCACTTTGTGGATGATTTTGTGCATTGCTTTGATATTGCTTTGGGTATATTGCTTTACTATTTTGAAGTATAAAGGAAAAAGTAAAAAGAGGTCTTATCTTGTTCACCCCCCTCTCGGTATAAGCTTGTGTTCTTCAATTGGTATCGGAGCGGGTGCCTTCGAAAAGTTTAACGACTTGAAGGAAAAGCTAGTAAAGAACACAATGGATCATTCAAGTGGCAATGCAGCACCTATTCTTGATGGGTCAGATTTTGGTCTTTGGAGTGCAAGGATGAAGGTTCATCTAATGGCACTTGGGAATGAGGTTTGGGAAGTGATTGAAGATGAGTACACTATTCCTGAACATGGTCCTAATACTAAAGAAGAAAGGCTCCTACATCACAGCAATTCAAAAGCAATGAATGCAATCCTGAAAGGCTTACAGAAAGCAGATCTCACCAAAGTGATTCACTGCAAGACAGCTAGTGAAATGTGGAATCAATTGAAGGTGGTTCATACAGGTGATACAAATGTCAAAAAGGCCAAGTTGAGACACTTCAAAGGTATGTTTGAACAACTCAAGATGAATGATGATGAAAATATTAGTGACTACATGCTTCGTATGGATGAGGTTGTTAACTCCATGAAAGACTTAGGTCTTGAGCTTGCTGAAAATGATGTTTGTGATAAGATTTTAAGATCTCTTCCTAATAGATTTAGTGAAAATATTTTTGCTATTGAGGAAGCTAAAGATTTGGATAAGTTGAAAAAGGATGAGCTCCATAGTATACTTGCAGCATTTGAGTTGAGAACTCAAGTGAAGGTTGATGTCAAGAAAGAGGCAGACTTTCAAGGCTACAAAGAGAATCCAAGGGTAAATAGCTTCAAGATAGTGATGAGTCTTCTAGTGATGAAGAGGCATATTACAACAAGAAAGGCAAGTTCTCTAGAAAGCACAAAAGTATGAAAAATGTAAGATGTTTCAATTGTGGAAAGTTTGGTCATTATGCTACTAATCGTATATTGTTCCCAAGAATGAAAGTGATGAAGATAAACAGGATTCTAAGAGCAAGGATTCTAAAAAGCACAAGCATCACAGGAAAAACAAAGATGAGCACAACAATCAAGGAAAGAGGTATTCTCACAAGCACAAGAAGAGTTTCTACCTAGACAAAGCAAGTAAGTGTTCTAGTAGTGATAGTGAAAGTTCTTCAAGTGATAATGAAAATGAGATGTTGTTCATATCAGAAAAAGAGGAAGAACCGAAACATAGATTCATTATCATGAAATGTCTTAGATGTGGAAATTTTGGTCACCTTGAGGATGATTGCACAAATAATGATTTGGTTTCTAGTATGTATGAGGATGCTTCAGAAAACTATAAGGAAGATGCATGTATGGTTTTTGAAAAGGGTAGCACCTCTAGTGATAAGAAATCTGAAAAAGGCTTTGATGATTCAAAAGGAAATCAAATAAAGGATCTTGAAAGTGAACTTATTAGTGCTCTTAGTGCTTTGAAAAAGGAAAGAAAGAAGAATGCTAGACTCAAGGATAAGTTAGATGAATGTTGTATGGAGAGAGATGATCTTATTGAAAATCTTGATTTCTCTATAGCTAAGACACAAGAACTCAAGGATGAGTTAGAGTCTAAGGTTCTTGAGTATAGTGAGTTAGAACAGAAAATGGCTTCTTTGAAAGAGGAAACTAAAGAGTACAAGGATAAGCTTTACAGGTTTCAAGATAGCTCCAAAAAGGTTAAGTCACTCATCAAAGGTCAAAGAAAGACAACAGATAAAATAGGCCTTGGTTTTGTTAAGTCACACAAGGAACAAGTTGGAGAGTCTAGTAAGAGACTCCAAAAGGAAGAGAGTTCTGATGAGGAAAGTATTTCAGATCATGAGTCCTTGAATGATAGATGCACAAAAATAGAAAATAGAATTCAGAATGAGAAGAAGAAGAAGTTTTCAGGACCCAAGAGGTCAAATAAAGGAAAGTTTCAAGGCAGATGTTTTGCTTGTCACAGGTTTGGTCACATGGCTTCACATTGCATGGCTCAAGTGAAGAAGGTAAATGACAGTTTCAGAAGTGCTAGTTACTTTCAAGGGTATTGCTACTCTTGTCAACAGTTTGGGCACAAGGCGAGTTTATTGCAAGGCAAATAACAAGAACAGGTTTGATCGAAAGGTTTGGCCAGGTTTGGTCAGAACAGGTTTGGTCAGAACAGGGTTGGCCAAAACAGGTTTGGTCAGAACTGGTGGATTCAAAGATCAGGTTTACCACAGAGAAATAACATTGTTACTTGTTATAAGTGCAACAATGAAGGTCACATAGCTAGACAGTGTAGAGCTAAAATTCCAGAATACAAGAACAGGAACAGTGGCATGATCAGGTCCAAGGATCAAGGCATGGACAAGAACAGGGATGAGAACAAGAACAAGAACAGTGACAGGAACAGGAATATGGACAAAGAGTTCAAGAGAAGGCCCGACAAGGAAGTTATAGACGCTGATGATGATCAGTGCCTAATGGGAGTTTTACTCCCACCCCAGAATTAATCACCTCAACAGGAGGTGGGGGAGGGACTAAGCTAAGAGGCTCATTCTTAGTCCCGAGCCCCAAAGGTGACCCTTTGCCATTGATGACAAAGGGGGAGAGATTTGAGTAAGGGGGAGAGCCTCAAGACAGGGGGAGCTATTTATGTTGAGTTTTTGTTGTTGAGAAGCATGGTTTGCCATCAATGACAAAGGGGGAGATTGTTGGCAATTTTGGGTTTGAGATCCTAGCTCCTTGTCTATGAGTTGTCATTGATGTCAAAAGGAAATGGCATTAATGTTAAGAGGATGTGTTGGCTTCAAAGGTGAAAGATTCCAAGAGAATCTTCTTAAGAGAATCCGGAGAGATTCCATTGGATAAGGTTTTTGGATAGGGTTTTTATTAAAACCAAGTTAAATGGTTTTTATTAAAACCAATGGAGGTTCTCTTTATTATTTAATTATTATTTAAAACCCTTCAAGGTTTTAATTAATTAATTATTTAATTAATTAAGGGAGAAATTATTTTTAATTTATTAAAAATACTTAAAGGTTTTTAAACCTTTTTTATTCTTAATTTATTAAAATTAATTAAGGGTTTTTAAACCCTTTAGAAAGCAATTTCGATTAAATTCAAAATTACGTTTCTCTGTCGTCGACGTGTTCTAAAGTCCACGATTGGACTATAAATATGGGAAGGATCCTAAGGTTTAACTCCTCTTGAGAATTTTGAATGCATTAATTTTTGGCTGCGATCGATGCTCTGTTGACGCCGCGGAAGAAGAGAGCTCGCGTTTGAAAAACTTACGAAGTGCTTGTTCGTTGAAGTGGTAGGAAGTCTGTCTTAGACTTCGTTAGCCCCTTGTGGGCTAGTGGCAGCATAGGCTGCGTTTGGGCTTTGCGTAGGTGGAGGTCTGCGTTTCGATTCCCGCGGAGGGAGCTGTGCATGGATTAAGTCACGTTTTTGTTAAAACGTATTTTGTGCCGCGTTTTTCGGATTCGTCAAAGGCAGCCATTCCGTGATTTTCGGATTCGTCAAGGGCAGCCATTCCGCGATTTTTGGATTCTTCAAGGGCAGCCATTCTAAGGTGTGATTAATTTCTTGATATAATTTTTGGCATTGTTTAGCATTGTTTAAAAGACATAGGAGAAATAAGGGGATATTTCTTTGGTTGTATTTTTGAGATTAGTCTTTTGCTATGCTAAAGTTTAAAATGGAGATATAAGGTGTAAGTTTTGGTTGTTGTGTTTTTGGCTTCTTTGGTGGTTGTTTTCAAAAGAAGAGAAGCTAAAAGGTGTACTAAGGAAAGTTTTTATATATGCTCATTTATCTTGGTTCTAACCCTAACTTGGTTGGAAGTTTGAGGGTTGTGTGTGGTGACAACTTTAAGGATCAATTTTCTTCTACTCCAATAAGGTATGGGCACATTCTTCTTATGAGTATGATTGGTGTATGTTTTCTGAAATAAGGTTGGAGTGAAAAGGTTTTCAACTAGGTTTTCTTTGATTGGGTGTAAATCCTATTTTCTGGTTTGTTGAAGACTACTTATGCATTGTTATCCTTAAGGAGAGTTTTTTGATGAATGCATAATTTTTGGTTTGAGATAGTGGAAGCTTTGTGCACTAGGGTTTGTATTTGTGAGTCAAGCTACTTGCATTGAGTTGGTGGAACCCTTGGTTGGCTGTTTTGAGTTTGATGGTTGAGTTGCTTCCATAGAGGTTGTTTGATCAAGTTATTGCTTTACTTGATTCATGATATTGGGCTTACTCCATTGAGTTGATTTGAGCAAGTTATTCTTTGCATTTGGTGATATTGTGTTGGTGGCTATTTTGTTCAAATATCTTTGGAGGGAAAAGGATTTCTACTTGTTTCCTTTTCTTGTGATGATTGGTTGAATGCTTCAAGGTTAATGTTGAGTTGAATGATGTTGGTTAAACCTTGTCTATAAGCATTGTTGTTAAAGCCCTAATTGGTTGAGAAAAGATATTGGTTGTGGAAAGAACATGAGTATCATTGTTATATGAGATATTGCTTGTTTGGCAATTGTTGGGTTGTGTTTCATGTTCTTGAGAAAAGCATACTACATCTATCTTATTCTTTTGAGATTGAGATTGAGTTGAGATTGATATTGGGAGTTAAGTATAGATCATATTGAGTCTCTAACAATTCTCTTTATGTTTCTATGAGATTTGATTGAGATTGAGTTGAGATTGAGATTGGGAGTTAAGTATAGAACATATTGAGTCTCTAACAATTCTCTTTATGTTTCTATGAGATTTGAGATTGAGATTGGGAGTTAAGTATAGAACATATTGAGTCTCTAACAATTCTCTTTATGCTTCTATGAGGTTGATGAATCACATTGGGTCTCTAACAATTCTCTTTGTGGGTTCATGCTAAGCAAGTTTTTCTTGGTGAACTTGTGAGCTTTTTTGGATAGGTTCTTGGGGGAAGGTATCTCATTTGAGCCGAGACTCATAAAATTTGTAATTGGGAAGGTTTCCCAAAGAAATTTGAGATAACTTATAGAGAAAAGTATTATGGACGTAGCCTAGGCATTCTGGGTGAACCACGTTAAAATTGGTGTCACTTTGTGGATGACATTGTGCATTGCTTTGATATTGCTATGGGTATTTTGATTTACTATTTTGAAGTATACAGGAAAAAGTAAAAAGAGGTCTTATATTGTTCACCCCCCCCTCTCAGTATAAGCTTGTGTTCTTCATATTTACAATTGGAACTTATTCCTTCATAGCCATCCAACTTCACCTAAGTGTACACTAGCCCTCTTTTTGAGGTATTAGTTGCACCTTCATCCCATGTCTCCATTCCCCAACCATCATGTGCTCTTGGAACATCATATATATCCACCTATGCCAACCCCTTGTATGAAGCACAAGTTAATGGTGCTTCACAAGTGCCCATTTCATCAAATCAAGTTGCAATTCCCATTACCACTTATCCCCCATCCACATCATCTATTCCATATTCATCCATGCCTTCCAATTATGATATGAAAATTAATGAAGCATGGGAACATTTGAAAAAATTGCTTAAGAAGTGGTAGACTTCTCAACAACAAGTTCAAGTGAACCCTAGGCCTTAGTCAATTTCCACTCAACCCACCTTCATCACACAAATTCAATCATGGGAACCATAATATTTAGTGGTTTCCATCCCTATACCTCCATCCACCCATAACCATTCCATTCCCATAGGCCAACCCAACCATAGTCCTCATGCATTGTCCTCTTTTCAACAATCACCATAATTTCTCAATGAAACTCATCAGCCTCAATTCCAATCCACTCTACCTATTCATAATCATCTTTTTACTCCACAACATCTTTCTACCCCATCATAGAATAATCAAGTGATTCAAGGCTTTCACATTACTAGGGAAGAACCTAGAATCAAGGCTATGCAACAATAGATTGATAATTTAATACAACATACTCATGGTTACAATAACCAAAAGTCAACCTTACATCAATTAATCAATAAACCAATTCACCCTTTGGTACCATCATTGCCATATCTGGAATACTTCATGGTACCA
Source organism: Wollemia nobilis (assembly GCA_028583015.1). Lineage (NCBI taxonomy): Eukaryota > Viridiplantae > Streptophyta > Pinopsida > Araucariales > Araucariaceae > Wollemia > Wollemia nobilis. Next base: position 10,059,742 of record JAQPPZ010016436.1, on the reverse strand, counting down.
AGGTTTGACATATTTAAAGGGACTGAGGACCCTAAAGAGCACATGAGCACATTCGTGCACTCATGTTTCAAAATTCAAAATGATAATGCTCTCATGCTTTGCACATTTTCTCATACATTGGGGGAGATGCCATAGAGTAGTATAACCAATTGCCCAATTATAGTATTTGTACTTTCAAATAATTATTTGACCAATTATTTGAATTATTTACCCTTAATGTAAGAATTAAAGTCTCAGTATATGATATCTATGGTTTAAGACAACATGATGATGAGTCTATCTATGATTTTGACAACCATTGGAGGACCATCATAACCAAAATGCCATTCACCCTACCAATGGAAGAGCTTATTAAGCTATTCACTAAGAGTTGCTTAAAACAAATTTATTGGATGCTTCAATTGCAAACATATCACTCATTTGAGGAAGCTCTTGCCCAAGCCAGTGTCATCAAAGAGATAAAAATCCAAGAGGGCATACTTAAGCTAAGAAAAAAGGAATGGTAAAACAAGGGCTAATGCAAAAGCAATTATTCTAGCCATACCAAATCATCACAAGCCAATTTGGCCAATCAAGCCAATCATATCAATCAAGTGGTCATGAGCCAATCGATAATGGCTCAAAAAAAACCAATGCAACAACCACCACAATAAATTACCTATCATGTGGTACCCTTAGTAACCCAATATATGCAAAGCATAGTGCCAACTGTGGAGAATCACCAACATCAACAATCTATTTGAAAAAATAATTATTACATCCCTCTATATGAATCTTATGATTCCATATTCCAAAGGTTCTATGATACCAATAGACTTGCTTTACCTAAGGTCAAACCAGATGATCCCACAATATGTGGTAAAAACTATAGGGAACATTTGATTTTCCCTTATCATAGAAAAAATGGGCATGAAATAAATAACTACCATGTGTTTAAGGATATAGTACAATACCTCATTGACTTGGGGGCCATCAAGCTTGAAAAACCCCTAGCTCAATAATACCAAAATATTATTATCTTTCAAACACCACTTCCTCATCATGAGGAGGTGCAATCCATATTGAGAGGGTCTAACATCAAGACCCCTCCAAATCAAGTCAACCATGTTCAATAGTACCAAGGTTTTGTAGGTGCTATTCATGTGATAACCCGAGGTTAACAATGAAAAAATCCACAAAACAACCCATTCAATAGCCCATGAATTCACAAGCAAGGGAGTCTCAACCTGTTCCATCACCATCCATTCAAATTTCCCCAAATACTTCTCCACCAATCCACATTCTCAATCATTCTAATCCATCAAGCCATCCCATCAACCATCCCAAATGTCAATAATTTCTTTGAGTAACCGATTAACCATGAGTTTAAAAACGGATTCATAAAAACTATCTATTTATGAACTAATTCAGCAATCTCCTCAACATTGTGAGACATTAATGGATATTCTAAAGTCCATCAAACTCCAATATCAATATTCCAATGCCTTTAATGACTTTATAGGGAGCATTCAAACATACATGGAGCCTTCCATCATGTTTTATGACTTTAATATTAAACCACTCTCATTAGAATCAGTGGACCCTCCATTGCATATAATGGCCAAAATAGATAGGAAACCATTCAAAAGAGTCTTAATTGATACTGGATCCTCCATTAATATCATCACCACATCTGCCCTCCATCATATCAATATTCCTCCATCTCACATAACCAAATCCACCTTCACATTGAAAGCATTTAACGATCTCTGCTCTATATTTGGCACTCTTGTTTTTCCCATTGACGTAAGGGTAAATATATTGCATACCTTATTCCACATATTATAAGGATATATGGCATACAATGTACTCCTTGGAAGACCTTGGATGAGGGAAATGATATGTGTCCCTTCCATATTACATCAATGTATGAAATACGTACATGAAGGACAAGTACATTGCATACCAGCGTATGTTGAACCGTTTAATAATTGCAACTTCATCTCGAATTCTCATGAATTCATGCTTCCTTCTACCCACCTTTTCATCACATCATCCACCACATCATCAGTCACCCCATCCAATCCTTCATCAAAATCTCCCATTCCTGAATATATTCCCACTACTAATTCCAACCAAGCATCCACTTCTACACCTTCATCCTCATCATCATTGAATACATGTATATGTGGTAAAACTCAATATATGCTATCCACATCATTATCCCCTTCATTGGCCAAACTTTTTTCTTCATAATAAAATCCACCTTCATCAACCAATGTTTCACAAGTCAAATTGTTGAATTGTGAGATACCCACATCTTCCCCATCATACAAGCCATTAGACAACCATGGGCCTCCCATGTACACTTCCTCCTCATCATCCCAAGTTGAGTTCCACCTCACCAACCCTGGTATTGGTGAATATGTAGTCCAATATATCACAATCACATTGCTTAGTATCTAAACCTCTAAGGATTTTGATTGCCCATGTGACCCATATTTATCTATAGGAGTGGTATACAATATGGGTTTAGTGCCTAACAGTATAAATTTTGTGTATGGTGGGATATAATTTTTGTTTAATATTACTCCTCCTGAAGAGTCCAAACAACCACCACCTACCAATATCCAACAAATTATGGGTTTTTCATCCCGCTATTTTCACAAACATAATTTGCAAATACATGGCTTAGGCCGATATGAATAGGGAGTGCCTCAAATTATTGATGTCCCATAACAAGAAGTGCACGACATTTTAGGTCTAGGTTATAACCCACTTCCCACCATATCTTCTTTTGAAAAATAATTTCAAAGGCTTAATCTAAATTTAAAATAAGAAGCCATCCACCCTAATGACTCTGACAAGGAAATGTATGAACAATTCGACCTCATGTTGATAGCTTATGATGAATCTAATGAGGAATCAAAATCCATCATTCTCCATATTGAACAAGATGAGTTTTATCTTAGAATGTTCCTCATCCATGAGCCCATATTTCACTTGCTTCTTCCATAATATTGAGCTAAACCTACTAGTGAACCACCACCTCCATCTCATTAATCCACCTCATCAGCCAAAATTATAACATATGTATATAATGCAAAAACATAAAAATTAAACATTTCCTTTTATGCATTGCATGTATATAGAATTTAGTTAAATACATTTATTTTTTTTGTTGGTTGTTGTCTAGGTTTACCAAGGTCATAGCATTGGTTCTTAGGCTCCATCCATCCCATCCATTTCACCTCATCCATTTTCCCTTAAGTCAACATGAATCCTACTGACTTATTCACCCCCCTCTGTAATCCATATTATTTAGCAAAGCCAATCGCAATTGATATGATCCTTATTGATATGGATTGGATTTTCTCACTACCATCATTTTTTTATTTTGTCCTATCCAAGGAACTATTAAGAGCTTCAACCAACTACATTCCTCCATCCTCTCCACCTTCACCTTCACCTTCACCTTCGAACCTTAAGGTATTCTAGTTAAACGTAGATGAGGATAAGTCAAAAAAGTTTGATGACATCTTAGATGACATTCATATAATCCTAAATTACCATCAACTTGAGGAAGGTTATCACATATCTATTGAAGAAACCATCAATGTGAATTTTAGTTCAGATGTCGACAATCCCCAAATGGTCAAGCTTGGAAAAAGCTTATCCAAATATGAACAAAAGTAATTAATTGCTCTCCTAAAGATAAATAAGGGAATTTTTACATGGTCCTATAAATACATACCCAATATTCACCCTAAGTTGGTTGTCCACAATCTCACCTTACATCCAAATGCTAAGCCAGTCAAACAAAAAATAAGAAGGATGCATCCTACCATTTCCATCTTAATCAAATAAGAGCTTCAAAATCTATTAGATGCGGGTTTAATTATACCAATTGACTATGCTAAATGGCTATCAAATAGGGTACCCTTTCGTAATCCTAATAGAACAATACATGTTTGCACTAACTTTCGAGATATTAACAAAGCATATCCTGAGGATGATTTTCCTCTTCCAAACATTGATACTCTTGTCGATACTTGCACTGACCATGAAATACTTTCTCTCATGGATGGGTTTTCAAGATACAACCAAATTTGAATAAATCATTATGACCAACACAAAATAAAATTCACTACACCTTGGATAACCTTTTGTTACAAGGTGATGCCATTTGACCTTAAAATTGCAGGTGTCGCTTATCAGCATGCCATGACATACATTTTCCATGACTATATGCATAAGATTATTGAAGACTATGTGGATGATCTCTTGTAAAAATCTAGAACTCGACAAGAGCACATTTGTGTGCTGGAGAAAGTTTTTGATCGACTCCTAGAGCATAATGTAAGGTTGAACCCCAAGAAATGTGTCTTTGGTGTTACCTCTGGAAAACTACTAGGGTTCATTTTCTCAAAAAGAGACATTGAGGTGGACCCAAAAAAATTCAAGGATATCATGGAGATCCCTCCCTCAAAAAAATTAAATGAATTGCATAGTTTACAAGGAAAACCCAATCAATTTCTCATTTCTTTGTGCAAATTTATAAAAAATGTAGGTCATTCAATCACCTGCTATAAAAGGGAGTGTCATTCTCTTAGATAGATTAGTGCTAGAAAGCCTTTGATGACATTAAGAAATACTTAGCTTCTCCATAAGTATTAGGTCCTCCTCATCTGGGAGTCCCCTTCTACCTTTATGTTTCAGCAATGAAATTTGCATTAGGGACAATGCTTGCACAAAAGAATAAATAAAATCAAGAACAAGTTGTATGTTATAGTAGTCAAACATTGGTAAGCTATGAAACTAGATACACTTATGTAGAAAAATTGTGCTTAGCAGTGGTTTTTTCCACTAATAAAATTTGACATTATATGCTTAGCCACACAACATATGTCATAACTGGAGAAAATCCTCTACGTTATATGATGTCTCACACTTACAATAACACCCATACCACTAAATGGATAATGCGTCTTACTAAATTTGACCTTGATTTCATTAGCCAAAAATCCATTAAAGTTCAGGTTATAGTCGATCAACTTGTGGGAGCTCCACTACCTAGTGACCATCCCTTGATTATTGAGTTTCTAGATAATTTGATATTTGCTATCACAGAACAAGAATAAGATGTCATTCTGAAGGAATACATTGATATCACACTATTCTTTAATGGCTCTAAGTGTGATAAAGGTCAAGGTGTTGGAGTCATGTTTCATACACCCTAAGGGGTACCTATCCCCTTATCATTCAAACTTGACTTCCAATGCACAAACAATGTTGTAGAGTATGAAGCCTTAATATTAGGTCTTCATTCAACTATAGCTATAGGCATAAAGCGTAATAGGATATTTTGTGATTCTCAACTTGTTTTCAAGAAAATTAATGAAGAATACCAATGTAAAGAACCTACCATTAAGCTTTATCATGAAGTAGCAATGAAAACACTCTCTACATTCTAATGGTATTAAAATGATAGTTTACCATGTTCGACTAATAGATTTACAGATGCAATGGCCTCTCTTGGATCATTGATTCCAAAATAATTCATAAGAGAGGTACATCCACTTATTATCTCAAAAATATCTAAATCTGCAATTGTTCGTGCTGAATATAAGGATAAGAAGGATGTTTTCTTTATCTAGTCAGATCCATATGAGCCTTGGTCAAGCCAAATAGTGGCCTTTCTCAAGTTTGTAACACACCCATTTGACATGTCTCAAACTACTAAACACACTTTCAAGTAGAAATCAAATCATTTTGTTCTCTTGGGGGACGTGTTGTATAAACGTGGTTATGATGGAATCCTCATTCAATTTTTTGAGGTTGTTGAGGCACAAAGAGCCATAACTGAAGCTCATGATGGTACTTTTGGTGGAACTACCAAAGCACCCATGAGAACTGAATATATTTAGCCTCACTCTAATACCTCCCAACCACCCACCTAGCCTGTATGACCCATCATAGCTGCTCTCCAATTTCCATTTGGTACCCTGTCATGTCCTCCATATAACTTGGATGAATGTTAATCAAATTCATAAATATTTGTACCACTAACTCATCTATATAGGATGATTCAACTGTACCTATTTTTCCACCACCCATATCCTAGAATAGGGTTAATCCTTATCCCATTTTGTAGCTGGTAAACCCTCCAATTGAGCCATGCTAAAATGCTACCATCCCTAGCATTGCAATAATAAATTGTATTCCAATCCCTTCCTCCTCCACCTTTGCACCTCATAAATCTCTTGGTACACCTACACTAACAAGGCAAGAGCCCATGCATACACTTATGGTTTAGCGATCATATCACTCACCAACCCTATGAGCTTCTAAATGAACCTACAGTTGGTACTATTTTGGACCATGATGTTGGCCAACACAAACATTACCAAAGCTAGCAAGGCTCAACATACATGGACAAGTACGAAATACCCCCACATTTAACCACCACACTCTTCTAGCTATCACCAAACATCTTCCTCATCTCTATCCCATGATCGTGTTCAACCTTAACATGAATCCCCTTCACCAATATCTTGAGGATGTAATAAACATCATCAAGTGTGAGGGTAATCTCTCTAGTGAGAAGCTAAAAGGTTCTCCTCTCTAGATCCCACCTCTCTACCAAGGTAGAGAGGTACCCCTCACCGACCCTCATGACATCTATCTGAGCTTCCTTCGCTAGACCCACATCCTTCAATAAGTTCTAATCCTCACTCTGCAATGCCTTTCTCATCCCTAGGATGAGATGCAATAATCGGTGTTGAGCCTCCAAAATCCTAATCTGTGTCACAACACAAAATATTTGTTGTTAATACATGTTCATAATCTTAAAAAAACAACACAAACATAAAATTTTTGCACAAAAATATTAAAATCTTCAAATAAGGAACTTACCTTAGTCACTCGCACTACCATTTCATCCGCACCTTCCACCACCATAGATTTTGCACTCACCTCACTTCCCTTCACTCCACTCCACTTCACCTCACTCTTCTAGATGTAGCTTCATAAATTCACAAATGCAACAATGAGATCTATTTTCACCCTAAAAGCTATTTATAGCTGCTTCAGGCGCCTTCAAACACCCATGGGCATTTCTTGGCACATTGAAGCACCCCAAGGCATTTTGAAAGTACCCAAACGTCAATGGTCATTTGTACGTATAGTAAGTGCCAATTAGTGTTTGGCATAAAAAATAACAAGAAAAACCAAATCATTGCAAAATAGTAGCTTACCCCCATTAGATCAATCAAAATTTCATCCATGCATTCACTTACGATGATGCATGACAAGATCACCTTGATCAACTTATGCTTCTTGATGAAAGATGAGTTAATACCCTCAAGAACCTTTTTGTTTATCAAGATCATATACTATGATATAAAATTTAACACTAGGGAGTTACACATTGGTGATATTATGCTCAAATAAAATTAGCAAACTTCTAACCTGCCTAGCTATTTACATGATAAATTCACTACAAATTGGTTAGGCCCATTCATAATAACACAAAATGTGGGACTGGAAACATATTAGTTAGCTTCACTCAAAGGTATTGAGGATCCTGAACCCCTTAACATTCTCCACCTATGAGCATTTTATGCATTAAAAAAATAACAAAAAGCACAAAAACACAATATTGTTAGGGATATTGAATATTTGGTTTCCATAAGGTGCTTATACTTAGTTAGTTAGTTGGATATTAGATTATTTCATTTTATTATTTATACATACATTCACATTTCATATCATTTAAATCATCACATATCATTAGTACATCATGCACATATCTAGGTCTATGCACAAACAAATCATATATCTAGGCATCCACATCACATATATGCATCATCATGCATATAAGTCTAGGCTTAAATCCATAATCATCCATTATCTCATAATCACTATCTCATAACACATACACAATAAACACAACACAACCATCAATAAACATCATGTCATATATATCAAATTCATAATTACATCAAGACATAAAATACCCATAGGCTACAATAATAAGTGGGTCCTCAAACCTCACATCCAAACATGAATCTAGTACAATATATTTGCTCAATATGGTCCTACACCATCACTCTTACCTACCCTCAGGCTTGTATCTATGATATTACTTGGATCTATAGGATTTTGATATCTACGAGATCCTTGGTGCTGGGAAAAGTAGCACTCGAGGTCTCATGAATGGCTTCCTTGTAGTCTTGATCTAGTGGCTTCAATGTGACTGAGAATGAGATGACCCTAATAATCATGAAGGTAGTCAACTAGCAAGTCTATCCACCTCATCTTATATGCTACATATATAAGCTTGCTTGTCCTAATATCAATCCTACTCCTTAGCCAATCTGGCCCTTAGTTGGAGCATCTCTATAACCTATCCCGTTAGCGCTCCTCCACCCTAAGCCCATAGAGCATCTCACTCTATCATCACTCTATCCAGAGCCTCTCATAAGCTCATAACCTAAGCCTACAAAATCTCTGCCCAACTCTACCATTACTATCTATTGGCATCCCACTATGTGTAGTGGCATGAGCTATGTCCTTATTACTAATCTAATGCTAGAGGATTCGAATATAATCCATCAATGCAACCATCTACTCCTAAGGGTCCTCTACATCTAGCCCCTCATCCCTCTTAGGTATCCCAATCTCCTCTGTGCAACCCTACAAGGTACCTACCTCCCTCTCTATCTTATGACATAACCATCACTATGTAGGATCTATTTCTATTGTACCTACCCCCTCTTATACGGTTGTAGCTCATCACCCCTACTATCCCTCTTTGGGTCGCCTAAGCAATCCACTAATCATCATAATATGATGTGATCCCTAGATTAGCTATATTGGGGTTAGTTAGTGGTGCATCCCCTCTCTTAGAGGCTCAACCTGTGCTATTGGTAGTTGAGTCTCCCTAGTCCTCTACCTATAAACCATTGGATCCTCAAGTACATCCTATATAACTCCTAGACAATGGGTCACTCATGAGTATTGGAAGTACTCATGCTTTATTCCATGACACCCTATCATCCACCTGGTTTGCCTCACCTACATCAGGTGGATCCTATCCTCATCCCAACTTAGATATCCTATCCATGGTCACCATATCACATCCTTCGATTGTAATCCATCAAAGTTGTCTCTATAGTTCCATAGCATACCATACCAAGAGTAGATCCTACCACACTCTTGATTGTGTATCCAGTATATGGCATAGGTAATATCCTTATCTATCATGTCAATCCTCACAAATATTTGTATTTTGAGAGGTCAGTCAATGCTGAAGTACTCCCAACCCCAAACCTATAGAAGGAAGTTGCATCCCAATCGTAGCCTTCTACATTGATGGATCTCATATAGATCTCTATAGAGCTATACTAAAAAGGTGGGACCCAATGCCATAATATATGGCTACTCCACTAGATCTTGAATAAGATTTTATAGGTTTGTAGGTAACTATAGCCAAAGGAATCAGGAAGAATAAACTCTGACATGAGTTTCATCAACAACACATATCTAGCTATCAAGATATGGGTGTTGTATTCTATCTCAACGCACACACCGTCACTAGAAACATTGTAGTATGCAATATCCCATTGGTCTCTTTACACTCGATGAAACACTGTATCTCTCTCAATAGTCACAAAAATAATGATGGGTGCCCCCTCGATAGGAATCCATAAGATTCGATAGACATCCTCAAGGGTGACTATGACCTCTTAAATGGACATATGATATATGTTGGTCTAAGCATCCCACCTATCAATCAGGGTTATTAGGTAGGCTTGATTGACATGCACTAACTCCAATTGCACTATGTACTAAAGGTTCAAATCCTTCAACCAATCCCAATCATAGTTTTCATTGAGCACTACAACACGTGCTTTATTATCATGGTTTGTAAAGTGGTGTCGTGCTCTAATGAGCTAGTAAAACACAAACACATAAAATCACAAAGTCAAAATAAGAAGTAAAAAAATAAAAAGAAGTAAACTTATTTGCACATTCGAATCTTTAGGTTTTCTAGGAAAACGTAGATGAGGATAAGTCAAAAAATTTTGATGACATCTTAGATGACATTCATATAATCCTAAATTACCATCAACTTGAGGAATGTTATCACATATCTATTGAAGATACCATCGATGTGAATTTTAGTTCAGATGTCGACAATCCCCAAATGGTCAAGCTTGGAAAAAGCTTATCCAAATATGAACAAAAGTAATTAATTACTCTCCTAAAGATAAAGAAGGGAATTTTTGCATGGTCCTATAAATACATACCCAATATTCACCCTAAGTTGGTTGTCCACAATCTCACCTTACATCCAAATGCTAAGCCATTCAAACAAAAAATTAGAAGGATGCATCCTACCATTTCCATCTTAATCAAATAAGAGCTTCAAAATCTATTAGATGCGGGTTTAATTATACCAATTGACTATGCTAAATGGCTATCAAATAGGGTACCCATTTGTAATCCTGATAGAACAATACACGTTTGCACTGACTTTCAAGATATTAACAAAGCATATCTTGAGGATGATTTTCCTCTTCCAAACATTGATACTCTTGTCGATACTTGCACTGGCCATGAAATACTTTCTCTCATGGATGGGTTTTCAAGATACAACCAAATTTGAATAAATCATGATGACTAACACAAAATAACATTCACTATACCTTGGAGAACCTTTTGTTACAAGGTGATGCCCTTTGACCTTAAAATTGCAGGTGACACTTATCAGCGTGCCATGACATACATTTTCCATGACTATATGCATAAGATTATTGAAGACTATGTGGATGATCTCTTGGCAAAATCTAGAACTTGACAAGAGCACATTGGTGTACTGGAGAAAGTTTTTGATCGACTCCTAGAGCATAATGTACGGTTGAACCCCAAGAAATGTGTCTTTGGTGTTACCTCTGGAAAACTACTAGGGTTCATTTTCTCAAAAAGAGACATTGAGGTGGACCCAAACAATTTCAAGGATATCATGGAGATGCCTCCCTCAAAAAAATTAAATGAATTGTGTAGTTTACAAGGAAAACCCAATCAATTTCTCATTTCATTGTGCAAATTTATAAAAAATGTAGGTCATTCAATCACTTGCTATAAAATGAAGTGTCATTCTCTTGGATAGATTAGTGCTAGAAATACTTTGATGACATTAATAAATACTTAGCTTCTCCATAAGTATTAGGTCCTCCTCATCTGGGGGTCCCCTTCTACCTTTATGTTTTAGCAATGAAATTTACATTAGGGACAATTCTTGCACAAAAGAATAAATAAAATCAAGAACAAGTTGTATGTTATAGTAGTCAAACATTGGTAAGCTATGAAACTAGATACACTTATGTAGAAAAATTGTGCTTAGCAGTGGTTTTTTCCACTAAGAAACTTTGACATTACATGCTTAGCCACACAACATATGTCATAGCTAGAGAAAATCCTCTACATTATATGATGTCTCACACTTACAATAACACCCGTACCACTAAATGGATAATGCTTCTTACTAAATTTGACCTTGATTTCATTAGCCAAAAATCCATTAAAGGTCAGGTTATAGTCGATCAACTTGTGGACCATCCCTTGATTATTGAGCTTCTAGATAATTTGATATTTACTATCACAGAACAAGAAGAAGATGTCATTCTGAAGGAAGACATTGATATCACACTATTCTTTAATGGCTCTAAGTGTGAGAAAGGTCAAGGTGTTGGAGTCATGTTTCATACACCCTAAGGGGTACCTATCCCCTTATCATTCAAAATTGACTTCCAATGCACAAACAATGTTGTAGAGTATGAAGCCTTAATATTAGGTCTTCAATCAACTATAGCTATAGGCATAAAGCGTAATAGGATATTTTGTGATTCTCAACTTGTTTTCAAGAAAATTAATGAAGAATACCAATGTAAAGAACCTACCATTAAGCTTTATCATGAAGTAGCAATGAAAATTCTCTCTACATTCTAATGGTATTAAAATGATAGTTTACCATGTTCGACTAATAGATTTACAGATGCAATGACCTCTCTTGGATCATTGATTCCAAAAAATTCATGAGAGGTACTTCCACTTATTATCTCAAAAATATCTAAATCTGCAATTGTTCGTGTTGAATATAAGGATAAGAAGGATGTTTGCTTTATCTAGTCAGATCCATATGAGCCTTGATCAAGCCAAATAGTGACCTTTCTCAAGTTTGTAACACTCCCATTTGACATGTCTCAAACTGCTAAACACACTTTCAAGTAAAAATCAACTCATTTTGTTCTCTTGGGGGACATGTTGTATAAACATGGTTATGATGGAATCCTCATTCAATTTTTTGAGGTTGTTGAGGCACAAAGAGCCATAGCTAAAGCTCATGATGGTACTTTTGGTGGAACTATCGAAGCACCCGTGAGAACTGAATATATTTAGCCTCACTCTAATACCTCCCAACCACCCACCTAGCCTGTATGACCCATCATATCTGCTCTCTAATGTCCATTTGGTACCCTATCATGTCCTCCATATAACTTGGATGAATGTCAATCAAATTTATAAATATTTGTACCACTAACTCATCTGTATAGGATGACTCAACTGTACCTATTTTTCCACCACCCATATCCTAGAATAGGGTTAATCCCTATCCCATTTTGTAGCTGGTAAACCCTCCAATTGAGCCATGCTAAAATGCTACCATCCCTAGCAATGCAATAATAAATTGTATTCCAATCCCTTCCTCCTCCACATTTGCACCTCATAAATCTCTTGGTACACCTACACTAACAAGGCAGGAGCCCATGCATACACTTATGGTTTAGCGATCATATCACTCACCAACCCTATGAGCTTCTAAATGAACATATAGTTGGTACTATTTTGGACCATGATGTTGGCCAACACAAACATTGCCAAAGCTAGCAAGGCTCAACATACATGGACAAGTACGAAATACCCCCACATTTCACCACCACACTCTTCTAGCTATCACCAAACATCTTACTCATCTCTATCCCATGATCGTGTTCAACCTTAACATGAATCCCCTCCACCAATATCTTGAGGATGTAATAAACATCATCAAGTGTGAGGGTAATCTCTCTAGTGAGGAGCTGAAAGGTTCTAATCTCTAGATCCCACCTCTCTACCAAGGTAGAGAGGTACCCCTCATCGACCCTCATGACAAGTATATGAGCTACCTTCGCTAGCCCCACATCCTTCAACAAGTTCTAATCCTCACTCTGTAATGCCTTTCTCATCCCTAGGATGAGATGCAAGAATCGGTGTTGAGCCTCCAAAATCCTAAGCTGCAACACAACACAAAATATTTGTTGTTAATACATGTTCATAATCTTAAAAAAACAACACAAACATAAAATTTTTGCACAAAAATATTAAAATCTTCAAATAAGGAACTTACCTTAGTCGCTCGCACTCCCATTTCATCCGCACCTTCCACCACCATAGCTTTTGCACTCACCTAACTTCCCTTCACTCCACTCCACTTCACCTCACTCTTCTAGACGTAGCTTCATAAATTCACAAATGCAACAATGAGATCTATTTTCACCCTAAAAGCTATTTATAGCTGCTTCAGGCACCTTGAAACACCCATGGGCATTTCTTGGCACATTGAAACACCCCAAGGCATTTTGAAAGTACCCAAACTCCGATGGGCATTTGTACGTATAGTAAGTGCCAATCAGCGTTTGGCATAAAAAATAACAAGAAACACCAAATCATTGCAAAATAGTAGCTTACCCCCATTAGATCAATCAAAATTTCATCCATGCATTCACTTACAATGATGCATGACAAGATCACCTTGATCAACTTATGCTTCTTTATGAAATATGAGTTAATACCCTCAAGCACCTTTTTGTTTATCAAGATCATATACTATGATACAAAATTCAACACTAGGGAGTTACACATTGATGATATTATGCTCAAATAAAATCAGTAAACTTCTAACCTGCCTAGCTATTTACATGATAAATTCACTACAAATTGGTTAGGCCCATTCATAATAACACAAAATGTGGGACTGGAAACATATTAGTTAGCTTCACTCAAAGGTATTGAGGATCGTGAACCCCTTAACATTCTCCACCTACGAGCATTTTATGCATTAAAAAAACAACAAAAAGCACAAAAACACAATATTGTTAGGGATATTGAATATTTGGTTTCCATAAGGTGCTTATACTTAGTTAGTTGGATATTAGATTATTTCATTTTATTATTTACACATACATTCACATTTCATATTATTTAAATCATCACATATCATTAGTACATCACACACATATCTAGGTCTATGCACAAATAAATCATATATCTAGGCATCCACATCACATATATGCATCATCATATCTATAAGTCTGGGCTTAAATCCATAATCATCCATTATCTCATAATCACTATCACATAACACATACACAATAAACACAACACATGCATCAATAAACATCATGTCATATATATCAAATTCATAATTACATCAAGACATAAAATACCCATAGGCTACAATAATAAGTGGGTCCTCAGACCTCATATCCAAACATGAATCTAGTACAATATCTTTGCTCAATATGGTCCTACACCATCACTCTCACCTACCATCGGGCTTGTCTCTATGATATTACTTGGATCTATAGGATTTTGATATCTACGAGATCCTTGGTGCTGGGAAAAGTAGCACTCGAGGTCTCATGAATGGCTTCCTTGTAGTCTTGATCTGATGGCTTCAATGTGACTGAGAATGAGATGACCCTAATAATCATGAAGGTAGTCAACCAGCAAGTCTATCCACCTCATCCTATAGGCTACATATATAAGCTTGCTTGGCCTAATATCAATCCTACTCCTTAGCCAATATTGCCCTTAGTTGGAGCATCTCTATAACCTATCCCGTTAGCGCTCCTCCACCCTAAGCCCATAGAGCATCTCACTCTATCATCACTCTATCCAGAGCCTCTCATAAGCTCATCACCTAAGCCTACAAAATCTCTGCCCAACTTTACCATTAATATCTATTGGCATCCCACTATGTGTAGTGGCATGATCTATGTCATTATTACTAATCTAATGCTAGAGGATTAGAATATAATCCCTCAATGCAGCCATCTACTCCTAAGTGTCCTCTACATCTAGCCCCTCATCCCTTTTAGGTATCCCAATCTCCTCTGTGCAACCCTACAAGGTACCTACCTCCATCTCTATCTTGTGACATAACCATCACTATGTAGGATCTATTTCTATTGTACCTACCCCCTCTTATACGATTGCAGCTCATCACCCCTACTATCCCTCTTTGGGTCCACTAAGAAATCCACTAATCATCATAATATGATGTGATCCCTAGATTAGCTATATTGGATTTAGTTAGTGGTGCATCCCCTCTCTTAGAGGCTCAACCTGTGCTACTGGTAGTTGAGTCTCCCTAGTCCTCTACCTATAAACCATTGGATCCTCAAGTACATCCTATCTAACTCCTAGACAGTGGGTCACTCATGAGTATTGGAAGTACTCATGCTCTATTCCATGACACCCTATCATCCACCTGGTGTGCCTCACCTACATCAGGTGGATCCTATCCTCATCCCAACTTAGATATCCTATCCATGGTCACCATATCACATCCTTCGGTTGTAATCCATCAAAGTTGTCTCTATAGTTCCATAGCATACCATACCAAGAGTAGATCCTATCGCACTCCTGATCGTGTATCCAGTATATGGCATAGGTAATATCCTTATCTATCATGTCAATCCTCGCAAATATTGGTAGTCTGAGAGGTCAGTCAATGCTGAAGTACTCCCAACCCCAAACCTATAGAAGGAAGTTGCATCCCAACCGTAGCCTCCTACATTGATGGATCTCATATAGCTCTCTATAGAGCTACACTAAAAAGGTGGGACCCAATGCCATAATCTATGGCTACTCCACTAGATCTTGAATAAAATTTTATAGGTTCACAAGTAACTATAGCCAAAGGAATCAGGAAGAATAAACTCTGACATGAGTGTCATCAACAACACATATCTAGCTATCAAGATATGGGTGTTGTATTCTATCTCAATGCACACACAGTCACTAGAAACGTTGTAGTATGCAATATCCCATTGGTCTCTTTACACTCAATGCAACACTGTATCTCTCTCAATAGTCACAAACATAATGATGGGTGCCCCCTCAATAGGAATCCATAAGATTCGATAGACATCCTCAAGTGTGACTGTGACCTCTTAAATGGACATATGATATATGTTGGTCTAAGCATCCCACCTATCAATCAGGGTTATTAGGTAGGCTTGATTGACATGCACTAACTCCAACTGCACTATATACTAAAGGTTCAAAGCCTTCAACCAATCCCAATCATAGTTTTCATTGAGCACTACAACACGTGCTTTATTATCATGGTTTGGAAAGTGGTGTCGTGCTCTAATGAGCTAGTAAAACAGAAGACATAAAATCACAAAGTCAAAATAAAAAGTAAACTTATTTGCACACATCATGATCATCTTGCATTGAGATGGCCATCTCAACCGATATGGTCACAAAATGGAGTCATATTGATTCAAGATGATCCTCAAATCAAATACAACAATAAAAATTAAAAAATAATAAAATTTCAAAAAACATTAACTACCTAACCCATATTTCATTTTCATTTCGCCCACCCTATTCATTTCATTTCTATTTTAAATTAATTAAGGTTCATTTTTATTAAATAATTAAAGGTTAGGATTTTTTGTCCTTACCTTTATTTCATTCACTCACAAAATCACCTCTTAGGTCCAGGGCATTAATTGATATTTAGTTGAAAAACACTTTGTTGCATAAATATAATTCCTCTCCTCCTCATCTCATCCTCTCCTTATTTCACATAGTGCAAAATGAGGGGTTATTCCATGAATTTCACTATTTGACTGTTTGATATGACCAGTCTTTTGACCATCCAATATGGTCACTTCGACTGTCTAAGATGCTCTCTCAAATTAAAATTTAACCAAACCCCAAATGGTACTTTTTCAAAAAGCATCCATGCTAATGGAGTTGTTTTTATCAAGCAACTTGTCACTATAATCAATTTTTTATCTCCTCCATTGACTCGTCACTTGAGGGGGCAGTCAATAACTACAAAAATTATATTTCAAAGTCAATTCAACAATCAAACACTCAAAAATTGAAATTATTTTCATTCAAGAGTCTTTGCTAAAGGCTATCATAAGCCCTTTTTTCTGGGGCAAACAACAAGCAAAATTCAATTCAAACAAACACTTGGCATACCTAAAACCTAAACAGTAGACTAAATCTTGTCTACCCATAGCTAAAATTTTATCAAGATAAAATCAAATTAATCAATGTGTTAGAAGGAATGATCCAAAGACGTATGCATTTTTTATGATTGGGGCATCTTACGTTGAATTTTTCAAATTAACATCATCCATCATCAACTCAACCATTTTAGGTCATTTATTTTTGCTCTGCATTGTGCTTAGGCACAAAGCATTCCAAAAATAGGTATCTATAGACACCTAAAATGCATAATCACAAGGAAAATCTCCAAAATACCTCCTTATAGCATGTCTAATCCACATAGGGCATCCTCGAGGCTATGTAGTGTCCTTCCTTAGTAAAAGGGCACTTTTCCCTCATGGGAAGCAAGATCATCTCACCCAAGATGGTCTCCAAATCAAGGTTATCTCACTGTGAGATAATCGCATATGTGTAATTTCAAAAAGGAATAATTAGGCAATGGGACTACCTATTAATGTGGTAGTGGATTTCTTGATGCCCTTGATGACCTGTAGTGACCCTTGGTGACCTGTAGTTGTCCCTACAACTTGCAAAGTGGCAATCAGATTTCCCTTGATTATCCCATTGTCTCTTTTGGTACCTAGCCAAGGAGGCTATAAAATAGAGGTATACCCTCTTAGTTTTAGAATCCACAAACTAGAGAAATGAAGTGCTATCAAATTCATCCACTAAGCTTTTTTGCTGCCATCAATGTTGGTTCTTCAATACATAAACCTCAAATTAATCCTCTTCATATTTACGTGATCAATTTTACAATTTTATATTGATAAAATAACCGTGCTCACTAACATATCGCCACAAATTCATTGAAAAAACTCACCTCTGGATCACCCCCAACCTCACCTCAGATTGGTTCTATAAAGTTGTATGTCTACGACAAAGACTATCTCACCTGATATGGTCCCACAAGCAAGACCATCTCGACAAGATGTGGCCTTGATAAGGTGATCAATTTTATGATTTTTCCTTTTATTTTACTTCAGATATATATTTCCATGTTAATTCTAATAGAAGATCTTCATTTTGAGCACTTTATTTCACAATATTAGAATAGATCCTTTTTATTTCAAATACGCATTTACTTTATTTAGTTTTATATCTTGATTATTATGGGTCCAATCGTAGTGGGCCACGTAGAGGCTACTGATTATTCTATTGTTTCATTATATGCAGGTTATAGGATTTGGAACAATGAATAATATTGGATCCAATCCTCACTTGACGATCACAAGAAAACCTGCTTCCAAACACATTGTTGTGGGTATGAAAATCACTTGGATTGCACCAAGAAAGCTATTGTAAAAATTGTATCATGGGTAAATATGTGGAGGGGATTATATGTAACACATTTTAAATAAATCAATGCAATATTAATATAGAAAGATTCCATTGCCATTTGGTCTCTTTATTTCATATATTTGCATCGTGTTTCCTTTCAGCATCTTCTTTACATGTCTATATGTTATGGTGCATGCATTTTCATGCTTTAAATACCAATGAGAATGTACATAGGAATGAATTAAGAGCATATGAGAGATGTTAGTGAAGAGGAGGTAAAGGAATCTATATTTTCCTTGGGGAAGGACAAATATCCAAGATCAGATGATTTTTTCATAGGTTTAGGTTGGCATAAAATATGCCTAGTCTATGCATTTTAGATGTGCCCTAGATTTCAACAATTATTTATTGGATGAATGTTATTTTTCTCAATTCAACCTTTTGAGAAGGGCAAATCCTTAGGATAATTATAAACTAAAATAATATTTTGGGCTAAGGGTAAATAGATAAAAAGGTTTAGAGAAAGTAAAGGTTTAAATAAATGAGTAGACGATAGATGGGATATAGTGCAACAACATTAGACATTATCATATAACAAGCTCACACAATTAAATTAGATGATACTTAATAGACCATCCATTATTAGATGCAAAAATAATTATTCAATTTAAATTATGTAATTTAATCATTCCAAAGACTTATATGTATAGTAATCCAATAGTGATCCAAAAAGCAGAATTTGCTTTAACAAAATAGACTAATCATAAAAGTGTAACAGAAATAACTTAAAGTAAAGTTACATTAATAAAATACTATAATAATAACATAAATAAGGGTTATATGGATATTTAAAAGGTATATGATGATTTTTTATAATTTATTAAATTGTCAACTTTTAGAAATTCAACAGGTTATAGAAATATCCTAACTATTTGTTAGGATATTGGTTTCAATTTGTATTTGGCATCTCGTATGCCTATTTAGCTTGTAAATTTAATAAAATTCTTAGTTGGGTTTTACCCTTGACATTTTCCTTCACAATGACAGAGGACACATATGTTGGATTTCGTTATCCTAGCCCAGCCTACCACATGATGTGGTTGTGATATCAATTGGAAATATAACAACATATGGTCCTATAATGTCTACCTTTCATGTTACCATTGTTCACAACACATTGGGGAAAATATCCCACATTCACAGGATGATATAAATTTTGATATTTTAATGTCATGATTAGGGATTGGATAAAATAGCTAGCCTTAACTGGCGATGGCTTGACTAGCCGACAACCTGCATATGCACCAAATGGTGCTTGTGTTGTTTTATCACTGCTAATGGTCCTCTGTTAACCGATAGATAAATTTTTAAAGGTTTTAATTTTTAAATCTTTATAATAAAAGGTTTTTATTTTTCAAACCTTTATAATAATATATTGCAAAGGATCATGCATCCCTTCTATTTTGCTATCGAAGAGACCTACTATTTTATATTTTTGCAAACATAGGCTTGCATATAGTCGTTGGAAAGCTCTTTTCAAGTCGGTTCTAGTAGGACTATTATTTTGAAGTTTTATAAAGGTATTATTGAATTTATGGTTCTTGGAAGAGTATGTTGTCTAAACCTTATTTCTTAAACAACTTCTTGTAATATGGAGTGCATTCTCGGTTGAATTCGACACTCCTTAATCCACCATTATATTTTGAGATATTTTTGGAAGCAATTCTTCCTTCATAAAGACCTTTGGCCCTTTCTATGTGATCAGGGATATCACATGGGTATTCCACACATTGGATTTGTCTTTGACCCTATTTGGCTTATATATTCATGGATGTTTTAGCTACCAAAACCATATCAAGCATCACTTTTACATCTTCGAAGACTACAAATATTTCAACAATTTAGACCACAACCACTTCTAAACACTATAGAGCATTGAAACTTTAGAAGCTTCTTATTCTCAATATTATGCTTTTGTAATAAGGAGTGTAGTTCGGTGGTACCCGAAACTCCATTCTATGCTTGTTTTGAATCCTTATGATTTTTACCCTTTCCTCCACTCTTCCTCCACCGACTATATTTACAATATGATTTCTTTGTAGGATCATTTATACTAAGTTTTGGGTGCATGATTATGGTTCATCATGGTTGGTGTGAAGAGTTACGACTTTTCGAATATTGAAAGACATTTTTCACAAGATCCTTTTTAAGCATAGTAGTGCTCATTCCTACATGTTAAGAATAGTAGTGCTCACTCCTACATGCTATAGGCTGATCCAAGAGGTAACAGACCTTGATATCCCATGGGATATTCCTAAATGGACCCTTTTTGAGTATGTGTTTGCTCATTGTTAATCCCTTTGATGGAATTGTGGTGAAATATTTGGGGCTCTTGTACAACATCTATCTCTCTTCTTTTCTAAACCACTTTGGAGGATTTAATTTTTGGAAACATACTTGTACTATATTATCTTCCACTTCATTGTAAAATCATTGGAGTCCAATGCTTCTATGGTGGAGAGGAATGATATGGATATCTAAAAGGCATAGGATTTGTTTTTTCCTATTAAATTGTTAAATTTTCAAAAGTTGGTAGGTTGTAGAAATATTCTAACAACTATTTTTTAGGATATGGGTTTCATTTTGCATTTGGCATCTCGTATGCCTGTTTAGCTTGTAAATTTAATAAAATTATCATTTGAATTTTTACCCTTTACAGGGGACCAAATATCTATCAATTCTCATGAATTGGCAACAAGATTACATAGTATGTATCTAGGAAAACACTACAGAGCCAACCCTTCAATTTGAGGTGTCATGGCTTATTTATAGGCTATATTTTGAATCTTACAAAAAAATATTTACAATTAGTTATAGGCATGTTATGTGAAGAACACAAGCTTATACTGAGAGGGGGGGTGAACAGTATAAGACCTCTTTTTACTTTTTCCTTTATACCTCAAAATAGTAAAGCAATATACCCAAAGCAATATCAAAGCAATGCACAATATCATCCACAAAGTGACACCAATTTTAACGTGGTTCACCCAAAATGGCTGGGCTACATCCACAAAACTTTTCTCTAAAAGTTATCTCAAAGTTCTTTGGGAATCCTTCCCAATTACAATATTTATGAGCCTCGGCCCAAAGGAGATACCTTCCCCTAATCAAAATTTATGAGCCTCTGCTCAAAGGAGATACCTTCCCCTCTGCTCTGGAAATGATCCCTCAGAAGATCAACTGCCTCTACCTCTTGCCGGCACGTGGAACTCCTTTCCATCGAAGACCTCCTGTCCTCAATGCTTAGCCTAAGAGACCTCTGCCTTCTATGATCACATCCACATCAGCTCAGCAACTTGTACCAAACAAGAGTCAATCGGTCTAGTACAAGTCTTCCTCTGTTTGTCAGATCTGTCCAACGCTTGAACAAATCAATCCTCTACACACAAGCCTTCTCAAAGACTTGCCAAATCTGTCCTCAGGTTCTTCTCAAAGAACCAGTGCACCTCTGTCCTCAAGTTCTCTGATAGAACTATCAAACTCAGCTCACAAGTCCTCTGCTAGGACCTATCCAAATCTGCTCACAAGTCCCCACCGAAACCTGTCCAAAACTGCTCACAAGTCCCCATCGGAACCTATCCAAGACTGCTCACAAGTCCCCACCGAAACTTGTCCAAAACTCAGCAAGCTCACCAAGAAAAAAAATTTCTTAGTAGGAAATCACAAGGTGAATTGTTAGAGACCCAATGTGATTTGTCAAACTCATAGAAGCATAAAGAGAATTGTTAGAGACTCAATATGTTCTATACTCAACTCCCAATCTCAAAACTCAACTCAAATCAACTCAGCTCAAACTCAATCTCAAATCTGAAAACTCAACTCAATATCTGAAATGGATAGGATAGAATGCTTTCTTTCAAGAACATGAAACCCCAACAATTGCCAACTATGCAAAGAATCACATAACAATGATACTCATGTTCTTTTCACCATCAATTAGGGCTTCAACAACAATGCTCATCAAACAAGGTTCAATCAACACCATTCAACTCAAAACACAACCTTGAAGCATTTCACAATCAACATGAGAAAAGGAAACAAGTAGAACTCCTTTTCTCTCCAATATTGTTTGAACAAAAAGCATCCACCAACTCAAATCAACAAGAGCACACACAACTTTTCAAATCATCAACAAAGGAGTAAGCCCAACACTTTAACCAAGTAAAGAATAGCTTGATTATTACCAATTTAATGAAAGCAAATGTCAATCTCAAAGCTGCCCACTTAAGGTTTCACAACTTCACACAAGAAGCAATTTTAACCTTAAAACATCATGCTTTCATTTCCATAATCAACCAAAAGCACTCTCAACATTACAAGAAAAATTTATCCCTTATACACCTTATTTCTCCCTTATAGTCTTATCAAAAATAAAATTTATCTCTCATAAGAATGCAATAAGATATTTCAAACAACACCTTCAAAAGAATATTTTATCAAAATAAAACAAGCTTTAAACTCCTTATAACTCCTAAGCTATTTTTCCCTCTAATAAACTTCCTCCATCCGCAAAATACACTTAGCAAAAATTAATTTCAAAAATACCTTGGCCAACATCAAAAATCGTGCTATGGAGAAATTGCGCACGAATTCTAACACCACCCGCTGCGTCCACTTCACGATGTAAAACCCTTTCACGTTATTCGAACGTGGAACCTCCCGTTCGGGTAGCGCGCCAACAACCTAGCCGCTATCGGTGCGCCAAAGGCGCCCGGTGAGGTTTAAACCTCACGCTGTTAGCCTTGTTCCTTCTGTGCCAGGGATTAAATAAAACAATAGTGCCTCCCTTTCTTCTGACGCGAACACGAAGACGAAAACCTTACGACGGATTTACGACAAACGGCGAGTACAAAAAAATGAACAGTGGATCACAAAATCACAGCGAGGAAGAAATCGAACAACAGATCACGAATTCACAGCGAGCAACTCTTTTCAAAATGTGGATGGGATGATTCTTGATTTTCATCGAGGGAGATTTATATGCATTTTTACCATAAGCTCTTGACGTCGGCGAGGAGTTTAACACGTCGGCGGAGGTCTTGGCTAGCGCCCACAATCTTAAAACATAGCGCCCACATAGTTAAGACATTTGCGCCATGGGTTAGGAGAACCCATTGCAAACAATAATTTAATATTTATTTAAAAATAATTAAAGGGAACCTTAACAAGGTTTTTAATTATTTAAATAAATACTTCCTCCTGGACCCAAATGCATTAAACTAATGCATCCACCTGTAATCTTTAAACCTGCCAACTTGGGGTTTACAAAAGACCTTTGAAACTGTCATGTCGTAACCTTCATCAAAACAAATTATTTGACATCAAATCAAATTCCTTCAAGAGCTTCTTGACATCAATGACAACTTATACACTTGAGCAAAGGCAATGTACCCAAAGTACCCAAAATTGCCAACAATCTCCCCCTTTGTCATTGATGGCAAACCTTTACTGAAAACACTTCTCAAGAGCCAAAACTGAAACCAAGCTGTGCTAACAAGCGACCAACTATGCCCACAACTGAGAATCTTCCTTTGAAGTTTTGCTCCCCCGACTTGAAGCTCTCCTCTTCACTTTGAAGCTCTCCCCCTTACTCATATCTCTCCCCCTTTGTCATCAATGGCAAAGGGTCACCTTTGGGGCTCGGGACTAAGAATGAGCCTCTTAGCTTAGTCCCTCCCCCACCTCCTGATGAGGTGATTAATTTTGGGGTGGGAGTAAAACTCCCATTGGGCACTGATCATCATCAGCGTCTATAACTTCCTTGTCGGGCCTTCTCTTGAACTCTTTGTCCATATTCTTGTTCTTGTCACTGTTCTTGTTCTTGTTCTCATCCCTGTTCTTGTCCATGCCTTGATCCTTGGACCTGATCATGCCATTGTTCCTATTCTCGTATTCTAGAATTTCAGCTCTGCACTGTCTGGATATGTGACCTTCATTGTTGCACTTGAAACACTTGACGATGTTGTTTCTCTGAGGTAAACTTGATCTTTGAATCCACCTGTTCTGACCAAACCTATTCTGACCAAACCTATTCTTGCCAAACCTGTTCTGACCAAACCTGTTCTGACCAAACTTGTTATGACCAAACCTATTCTGGCCAAACCTATTCTGACCAAACTTGTTATGACCAAACCTGTTCTGACCAAACCTATTTTGATCAAACCTATTCTTGTTATTTACCTTGCAATAGACTACCTTGTGCCCAAACTGTTTACAAGAGTAGCAATACCCTTGAAAGTAACTAGCACTTCTGAAACTGTCATTTACCTTCTTCACTTGAGCCATGCAATGTGAAGCCATGTGACCAAACCTATGACAAGCAAAACATCTGCCTTGAAACTTTCCTTTATTTGACCTCTTGGGTCCTGAATACTTCTTCTTCTCATTCTGAATTCTGTTTTCTGTTTCTGTGCATCTATCATTCAAGGACTCCTTTTCTGAAATACTTTCCTCATCAGAACTCTCTTCCTTTTGGAGTCTCTTACTAGACTCTCCAACTTGTTCCTTGTGTGGCTTAACAAAACCAAGGCCTGTTTTATCTGTTGTCTTTCTTTGACCTTTGATGAGTGACTTAACCTTTTTGGAGCTATCTTGAAACCTGTAAAGCTTATCCTTGTACTCTTTAGTTTCCTCTTTCAAAGAAGCCATTTTCTATTCCAACTCGCTATACTCAAGAACCTTAGACTCTAACTCATCCTTGAGTTCTTGTGTCTTAGCTATAGAGAAGTCAAGACTTTCTATAAGATCATCTCTCTCCATACAACATTCATCTAACTTATCCTTGAGTCTAGCATTCTTCTTTCTTTCCTTTTTCAAAGCACTAAGAGCACTAATAAGTTCACCTTCAAGATCTACTTCACCTTCCTCTATATCTTCCTCTATTTGTTTGCTTTTTGAATCATCAAAGCCTTTTTCAGATTTCTTATCACTAGAGGTGCTACCCTTTTCAAAAACCATACATGCATCTTCCTTATAGTTTTCTGAAGCATCCTCATACATACTAGAAACCAAATCATTATTTGTGCAATCATCCTCAAGGTGACCAAAGTTTCCACATCTAAGACATTTCATGATAATGAATCTATGTTTCGGTTCTTCCTCTTTTTTCGATATGAACAACATCTCATTTTCATCATCACTTGAAGAACTTTCACTATCACTACTAGAACACTTACTTGCTTTGTCTAGGTAGAAACTCTTCTTGTGCTTGTGAGAATACCTCTTTCCTTGATTGTTGTGCTCATCTTTGTTCTTCCTGTGATGCTTGTGCTTTTCAGAATCCTTGCTCTTAGAATCTTGTTTATCTTCATCACTTTCATTCTTGGGAACAGTACGATCGGTAGCATAATGACCAAACTTTCCACAATTGAAACATCTTATATTTTTCATACTTTTGTGCTTTCTAGAGAACTTGCCTTTCTTGCTGTAATATGCCTCTTCATCACTAGAAGACTCATCACTATCTTGAACTTGTTTACCCTTGGATTTCTTGGTAGCCTTGAAATTTGCCTCTTTCTTGACATCAACCTTCACTTGAGTTCTCAACTCAAATGCTTGCAAGTATACTATGGAGCTCATCCTTTTTCAACTTATCCAAATCTTTAGCTTCCTCAATAGCAGAAATATTTTCACTAAATCTATTAGGAAGAGATCTTAAAATCTTATCACAAACATCATTTTCAGCAAGCTCAAGACCTAAGTCTTTCATGGAGTTAACAACCTCATCCATACGAAGCATGTAGTCACTAATATTTTCATCATCATTCATCTTGAGTTGTTCAAACATACCTTTGAAGTGTCTCAACTTGGCCTTTCCGACATTTGTATCACCTGTATGAACCACCTTCAACTGTTTCCACATTTCACTAGTTGTCTTGCAGTGAATCACTTTGGTGAGATCTGCTTTTCGTAAGCCTTTTAGGATTGCATTCATTGCCTTTGAATTGCTGTGATGTAGGAGCCTTTCTTCTTTAGTAATAGGACCATGTACAGGAATAGTGTACTCATCTTCAATCACTTCCCAAACCTCATTCCCAAGTGCCATTAGATGAACCTTCATCCTTGCACTCCAAAGACCAAAATCTGACCCATCAAGAATAGGTGTTGCATTGCCACTTGAAT
Source organism: Wollemia nobilis (assembly GCA_028583015.1). Taxonomy (NCBI): domain Eukaryota; kingdom Viridiplantae; phylum Streptophyta; class Pinopsida; order Araucariales; family Araucariaceae; genus Wollemia; species Wollemia nobilis. The sequence goes on along the minus strand of JAQPPZ010016436.1, from coordinate 10,032,943 downwards.
GATCCATTGTGTTCTTTACTAGCTTTTCCTTCAAGCTGTTAAACTTTTCGAAGGCACCCGCTCTGATACCAATTGAAGAACACAAGCTTATACTGAGAGGGGGGGTTGAACAGTATAAGACCTCTTTTTACTTTTTCCTTTATACCTCAAAATAGTAAAGCAATATACCCAAAGCAATATCAAAGCAATGCACAATATCATCCACAAAGTGACACCAATTTTAACGTGGTTCACCCAAAATGGCTGGGCTACGTCCACAAAACTTTTCTCTAAAAGTTATCTCAAAGTTCTTTGGGAATCCTTCCCAATTACAATATTTATGAGCCTCGGCCCAAAGGAGATACCTTCCCCTAATCAAAATTTATGAGCCTCTGCTCAAAGGAGATACCTTCCCCTATGCTCTGGAAATGATCCCTCAGAAGATCAACTGCCTCTACCTCTTGCCAGCACGTGGAACTCCTTTCCACCGAAGACCTCCTGTCCTCAATGCTTAGCCTAAGAGACCTCTGCCTTCTATGATCACGTCCACAGCGAGCTCAGCAACCTTTACCAAACACAGTCAGTCGGTCTAGTACAAGTCTTCCTCTATCCGTCAGATCTATCCAACAGCTTGAAAAAATCAATCCTCTACACACAAGCCTTCTCAAAGACTTGCCAAATCTATCCTCGGGTTCTTCTCAAAGAACCGAGTGCACCTCTGTCCTCAAGTTCTCTGATAGAACTATCAAACTCAGCTCACAAGTCCTCTGCTAGGACCTGTCCAAATCTGCTCACAAGTCCCCACCGAAACCTGTCCAAAACTGCTCACAAGTCCCCACCGAAACCTGTCCAAGACTGCTCACAAGTCCCCACCGGAACCTGTCCAAAACTCAGCAAGCTCACCAAGAAAAAAACTTTCTTAGTAGGAAATCACAAGGTGAATTGTTAGAGACCCAATGTGATTTGTCAAACTCATAGAAGCATAAAGAGAATTGTTAGAGACTCAATATGTTCTATACTCAACTCCCAATCTCAAAACTCAACTCAAATCAACTCAGCTCAAACTCAATCTCAAATCTGAAAACTCAACTCAATATCTGAAATGGATAGGATAGAATGCTTTCTTTCAAGAACATGAAACCCCAACAATTGCCAACTATGCAAAGAATCACATAACAATGATACTCATGTTCTTTTCACCATCAATTAGGGCTTCAACAACAATGCTCATCAAACAAGGTTCAATCAACACCATTCAACTCAAAACACAACCTTGAAGCATTTCACAATCAACATGAGAAAAGGAAACAAGTAGAACTCCTTTTCTCTCCAATATTGTTTGAACAAAAAGCATCCACCAACTCAAATCAACAAGAGCACACACAACTTTTCAAATCATCAACAAAGGAGTAAGCCCAACACTTTAACCAAGTAAAGAATAGCTTGATTATTACCAATTTAATGAAAGCAAATGTCAATCTCAAAGCTGCCCACTTAAGGTTTCACAACTTCACACAAGAAGCAATTTTAACCTTAAAACATCATGCTTTCATTTCCATAATCAACCAAAAGCACTCTCAACATTACAAGAAAAATTTATCCCTTATACACCTTATTTCTCCCTTATAGTCTTATCAAAAATAAAATTTATCTCTCATAAGAATGCAATAAGATATTTCAAACAACACCTTCAAAAGAATATTTTATCAAAATAAAACAAGCTTTAAACTCCTTATAACTCCTAAGCTGCTTTTCCCTCTAATAAACTTCCTCCATCCGCAAAATACACTTAGCAAAAATTAATTTCGAAAATACCTTGGCCAACATCAAAAATCATGCTATGGAGAAATTGCGCACGAATTCTAACACCACCCGCTGCGTCCACTTCACGATGTAAAACCCTTTCGCGTTATTCGAATGCGGAACCTCCCGTTCGGGTAGCGTGCCAACAGCCTAGCCGCTATCGGTGCGCCAAAGGCGCCGGTGAGGTTTAAACCTCACATTGTTAGCCTTGTTCCTTCTACGCCAGGGATTAAATAAAACAACAGTGCCTCCCTTTCTTCTGACGTGAACACGAAGACGAAAACCTTACGATGGATTTACGACAAACGACGAGTACAAAAAATGAACAGCGGATCACGAAATCACAGCGAGGAAGAAATCGAACAACAGATCACGAATTCACAGCGAGCAACTCTTTTCAAAATGCGGATGGGATGATTCTTGATTTTCATCGAGGGAGATTTATATGCATTTTTACCATAAGCTCTTGACGTCGGGCAGGAGGTCTTGGCTAGCGCCCACAATCTTAAAACATAGCGCCCACATAGTTAAGACATTTGCGCCATGGGTTAGGAGAACCCATTGCAAACAATAATTTAATATTTATTTAAAAATAATTAAAGGGAACCTTAACAAGGTTTTTAATTATTTAAATAAATACTTCCTCTTGGACCCAAATGCATTAAACTAATGCATCCACCTGTAATCTTTAAACCTGCCAACTTGGGGTTTACAAAAGACCTTTGAAACTATCATGCCGTAACCTTCATCAAAACAAATTATTTGACATCAAATCAAATTCCTTCAAGAGCTTCTTGACATCAATGACAACTTATACACTTGAGCAAAGGCAATGTACCCAAAGTACCCAAAATTGCCAACATTATGAAGATAGCTTAACAAAGAAGGCTTATGTTGTTGAGGTGGAAGTTTCAAAAATTTCTCTATTTTTGAATTTGAATTTATTTGAAATCTACTTCATCAATCTACAATTGACTACTACAATTAGCCAAACTGTTGCAACTGGTTTTTTAGAACTATCATTTTCATGCTTCAATATTGTTAGCTAGAATAGCTAGAAGGCATCATGGTGGCTGCATCTCTAAAAGAGATGTTTCAAAGCATTGTCTTGAATTTGGGTTCATCACTTTGTTTACAAAGCTTCTTGGAATAAATCCAAACCTTATGAATATTTTACTTACATCACCAACTTAAATGGTCTAACTTTATGTATACCTTTGTCTATTCAATGCTTCATCATCATTTGGATCTAACTTGGTTCAATTATGATGTTCATCACACAAGTTTGGACTTCGATGTTGGGATGCTAATGCCATTGCTAAAAATACTTTAGGATAATTACACTTCATATTTATGTAGAAGTGTGCATATTTTGGTTAGCATCGAGAACAAGTTATTTACTTTTGAATATCTAGCTTTTTGCATCCCAATTTTGTGCAATTTGTGCATTTTTGGACTTTTGCGATGCCATGTTGATGTCACCATTGAGAAGGATCCAACTTTGTTGATCTTGGCTATGAGAAATCTTTAAAGCCTTTAAAACAGTTAACTATTTTTTTTTTAAAAGGATCATGGCTTCTTGTATTGTAAATGAGATCATGAATTTGATCTACAATTTCTTCCAAGTTTTTTGGAATAGATTAAAAGAGGAATTACTAGAAGCAGTTCAAGAGTCTCACCATTCAAGAAAATTTCTTAGAGAATTTAACAACTCTCTTTTAGTAGTTATCTTGAAGTAATAGAGGTAGAATATATTTAAGGACTATATGCTAATAAGCCTATGTACTGTAATATATAGGTTCATTGCTAAAGTGATAGCATTAAGGTTGAAAAATGTCCTCCCACAAATTATAGTATACCAACAAGGAGGTTTTGTGAAGGGAAGGTAAATATTATATGGTGTCATCTCTCTCCATGAAACACTACACTTAATAGTGCAAAGTAGGAGGGAAGAAATGCTATTAAAACTAGACATGAAAAAATATTATGATAGGGTATCCTGGAGCTTCTTCAAAAAAAAAAAATTCTAAGTTTGGGTTTAGTAAGATATGGAGAATATGGGTGAGAAATTGCTATGGAGTACCAAGGTTCTCAATTATTATAAAAAATTCCTCGACATGTTTCTTTAATAGCAATAGGGGCTTAATGCAAGGGAAACCACTTTCTCCCTACCTCTTTATTATCATGGTAGAATCCCTTAGAATATGTATAGGTGCAACCCAAATTATGAGATCATTAAATGGGTTGAAACCTTATGTGTCTATGAGAGATATCATTCACCAATAGTTTGCAGATCCTGCTTGGTAAACCTTTGGTGGTTGAACTCAAGGAGTTCCAATGGATCCTAAATCTATACAATAGGGCTTCCCAATAGATGAATAAATTGGAAAACAATAAGGTGTTTATAGCATAGCAATGAGGATTCCTAGGAATTAGGGAATGGAAATTATTAGACCAAGGAATTATAGTATTTTGAAGAATACTTTGTCCAAGACAACATCATTTCTATGATGGAAAACCCAACTTCAATCGATGGGTCAATTTCAAAATGACATAATAGCTTAGAAATTAAATGTTAGATGATATTTAGTCTGATGGAACTTTATATATGGCACTTTGGTATGATGGAAGCTATTAGATGACATAATTAATGATGACATGATGGAAATCTTGATGACATGACAACATGATGGGGTCTAACATCAACAATGACACTCTCTAACAATATCAACACTCCTTGATGGTGTCTTAACCTTCTAAAAATATTGACACTTCCTAAAAATATCTAACTTTATTCTAGTTGCACTTCAAATGATGTCTATAATCCTTTTTGTGTCTAGTCCCATTAACCTACAAACAATATCAATAGTAACACTCTATACATAGAAAATTGATCGACTTGAGTGAGTTTTTTTCCTTAGCCCCTCAAAGAGGTCCTCCAACTTGACCAAAGTAGGTTTGGGCCCCTCTCCCTCCTCTTTTCCAAATTTTTCCTTGCTCCAATGAAATCACGATCGATCCTTATGGGGTACAATTTCCCCTAGTTAAGGTTTTGGCTTAGAAAACCCTAGCATCTAGGTTAACCTTCCTTGGTGTTATATTTTCCTTGGTTTTCCTGACCATTCTTGTTTTAAATCTCTTATAAATAGATGGTTTTAAGCTTTATTTTTCCTCATGTAACCCCAATAATCTTATACCAAGAATTTTGATTTCTAGGTCTCTTCTAATCACACATTCTAATTGAAGCATTCTACAAACTACTAACAAGTTTTGATGCAAGTGCTAAAAATATTTTATTGAATATTTTGATTTTGTGGAGATCTCTTTTATTGCATTGGATTGTGTGTTGCTACCCTTAGTGGACAAGTGTTGGAGACCTAATGAGGAGTCTACCATGTTGGGGGTCTTCATACTTTTGTCTATTTTTTCGCTACCATCAAGATATTTTGATCTTTCTAAATTTTACCTATTTCTAATGTGCATTCATAGTTAGTTTAAAATTTATTTGCATTGTTTTACTATGTTTTTCCTCTACTACAAAATCGTACCCTGTAATTACAAGGCACAATTTTTCCTGAGGAAAGATCAAGATCACCCCATATATGGCATGATTTCACTATAGCTAATATTGGAGGTAGAATTTTACCTCCAAACCCTAGATATTCTTTTCATGATTCATTTAGGGCATAATTATGTAAACTATATTCTAAATTGTATTCTATTTTTTTGCATTATATCTTGCTTTTTTATCTTCCAAAAAGGTCAACTTTCACTTTTACATTCTAAAGGTCAGCTAAAAGGACCTAGGGGGCTTGACTGCTATGCCTCCATGTACAGTCATATAATGGCCTAAGCAATCCCCCTAGCACTAATCATATTTTTCAAGGTATTTGTGAAGCTATGTTTGAAGGATAGAAGCTAAGGGATATTGTTGGATGCAAGTTAAGTATTGGAACAACCATAAAAATCATATAAGTGCTCTAGTAGATATTTAAGATGTTTTTTGGTTGTTTATATCTATTTTTTCTCCAAAATATAGATCACAGGTGAGGAAATTATTTGATTAATTCTTAGGCATTGGAAAGAAATAAAGCATATAGTGTGCATCTAGGGTTTTAACCTTGTTTGTGCATGTATCTTGAACCCTTGCTTAAAGGATTTTATTTTACAATATTAGGGTATTTAATCATTCAAGAAAAGAATAATTCTAGGGTTAGCTCTTGTCCTCTTGCATTTTTTATCTTGCATTGTTTTTTCTCCTTTCATAGTATAGCTTAGAAAGGCCAAACATAGGTGATTGTTTCAAATTGACACATCAAACATATTCCACCCTAGACTTGGAGCCAGTCCTAAATCCATTCCTAGTGAACCTTTCCCTTAGTGGCTCACTTGATTGTAGAGTTATAACATACCCCCGTAGTTTACCTTGACTTCTTGCGTATCCAACCAAGATTCATACATGGTAGGGTAGTTTTCCTCCTCTACATATTTGGTGAACCCAACATGAATGCATGTCTTAGTGCTAAATTATAAATCCTTATCCTTGGTTGCTTTTATTTCGAATTTTTTTTAATAAAGACCACTAATTTGTTTGCTTAGATCAGAAAACACTTAATAGACATCTTAAAAATCTTCTTGTGTGCCTTTCACTAGTTTTCTATTCTATCATTTGGATTCTTATAATAGCTCCATTCCTTATAAGTTTGCGAAGGTAGGTAGAATCTGATCATGTTCCCCAATAAGGTGATCATATTGATATATAAAACCATAACCTTGATGTAGAAGAGTAAGAAGATATGGAAACTGAAATAAATTTTGATCCCCTTGGAGCACCTGATGGATGCTACTTTTAATAAATCATTTGAACATGTTTGGGGTTTTATGAAAGATTATAAGGAATACTTGCTTGTAGCTATGGAACAAGAATATTGACTCAAAATATATGAGACTCCACCTCCTCCAATAGTCTCCCCTAAATGTTTTCATGCTAACTCTTTGTCTTAATTATTGAATCTTGGTAATCATATCCATAAATCAACTTGTGCCACTACTATAACAACCAATGTTGGAAGGAACTCACAAATTCCTCCACCTAGTAGTGTTATTCAAAATTGTTCTCAATTTCCTCCTCAATCTACTAATCTCAAAAAATTTACCTCTATTCCACCAACTATTAGTTATCCTCTCTATCAAGATAACACATATCACAACACTATCAATACCTTAAACATAGGCCAAATACTTGTTCAACAACCTACCTATCCATTAAGGAACCTAGGAGCATTACACAACAACAATCCAGAGGTGCAAAGTTTAACTAATATGGTGAAACAACTAGTTTTAAGAGGATATGATCCAACCCACTAGTTCCACCTGCAGTTACAGATAAATGTGAAACTAGCCCTTAGAACCTATAGTTGTTGCTAAACCTTATCCTAAGCATTGTCCCATGCCATTTTTACCTATAAAATGGAATAGAGAATCCAACTGAGCATCTAAGAATATTTAGAACAACTTGTCATGATATCATATTTGATGACATGTTGTTGTTGAAGAAGTTCCCTATGAGTATTGGTGGTATGTTAGAGTGGTATTATTGGTTACCCAACAATTCTTTAAATTTTTTTAAAGAAACAACTGAGTTATTTGTACAAAAATTTGGTGTCTATGTTGAGAAGAATGTAACCATGAAAGATGTTTACAATTTAAAACAAGTTAAATAGGAATGTTTTTTATAATTTGCATCACATTGGAGTTTAGTTTGACACTTGAGATATACCTTACCTCCTTGATACATGCTTGAGATATTTATTGAAAACTTGCAAGAACAATTATCTTATGCATTGGAAACTACAACTATCACATATTTTGATCAATTAATTAACTTAGCAAGAAAATTAGAGCAAGCTCTTATCATAAGAGGATAGATTAAAGGAATATATGACCACTAAGAATCAGTATAAGAACAAGCATGTGGTTGGTGATGGGGTAACAGATAGTAGGCCTCTTAATAGTATTATTAATAACCTATAAAATATGGTGCTTAGTCAACCTCAAAAACCCCCATGAAGGAATTGCACAAATATCAACACACCTATGAATGTGGTCCTACAGTAGCTTTTGGAAGCTAATATGATTGAGTTACCTCCTATAAGGAAACCAAATACCATAATTTATTGGTACAAGGTAGGTCAACACTGTGAATATCATAGAGTGGATGGACACTAGATGAATTATTGTAAGAGGTGAAACATGTGGTTTAGGACCTGATTGATGAAGATCACCTTGTCATAGAAGGTCCTTGTCCATAAAACAACCAACCTCCTACTCAACAAGCACCCACAACTAATCAAGATATATAAATATTATAAGATCCACTACCTAAGCATGGGAAATAGGTAGTTGATAAAATGTTATATTAGAATGTGCTACCTCCCTATAATAATGTGGTTGGTATGATAGCAGTGAATACAAGGAAACAAGGTCAAAATACATCAACTCAACATTCTCAAAAAGAGAGAGCTCTTCACCATTGATCATAATATTGAAGGATGCTCAAAGGAAAAATGTAGGAGTAAAAGCCTAACCTTTAACATTGAAATCCCAACCTAAAGTCTCCTTTGACATTAAACAATAGTTATCTAGTACCCCAACCAAGATATCGTAGAACTCTTACAAAGTTCTCCAATTCATAGGGAACCTTTGTTGGAACTTCTAAGATAGCAATTTGTCCTTGTTGGAATTTGTCCTAGTGTTGTAGCCAATGTCTTAGGTTCTCTTTGGATATATCACATCACATTTTTGTATGCCGATATGCTCTCCTTAAAATTATGATGGGATTCTTACCTTTACATCACAACATTAATTGGATGAAACTTTTTCAAATGAATCTTTATTGACAATGGTTCTTCCCTTAATTTATGCACTTATCAATTATTCCAAAATTTTGGATTGAAATGTGAAGACTTAACTAAATATAACATCATCATCAAATCTTTCAACAACAAGTCCTAAGAGGCTTGCAAAACTGTATCCCTTTCCCTTAGGGTTGTACCTCATATCTTGGATACTTCATTAATGTGGTACCTTGCCTATCATCTTTGAATATTCTTCCTGAATGTCCTTGGATCCATGCAATGAAGGTTATCCCTTATACCTTTCACCAATGTTTGAAGTTTAAATTTAAGGATCAATTTTTCACCATTTTAGGTGCTCCTAATCCATTCAAATAGTGTTCAATGGTTGATCAAGATCAATTAAACATCAACATTTGTCCTTATGTCTCATCATTTGACTCTCCAAGTTCCTCATATCAAATATCTGAGCCACTTGAAAGTCTAAAAGTGAGTGTGGAACTTCAAATCAAAGTTTCATCATGGGATCATGATAATCAGTTTATTAAAGAACCTCTTCTAGATCTTGCCAAGCTACCACCTTCACCAAGGACTATGGGTTTACCTCGTAAGAAGGGTGGAATAATACACATTGGCATGTGTACCTTTTTCTTCATAGGAATAGCCCTCAAAGAAAATATCAATGGTAGCAACCCTTATCTTATGGAGCATTATTTTATCCACTGCTACTTATCCAATGATTACCCACTCCACAAATATATCCTATCTAGCATGGGATATGTAGGTAAAAGTTTGGGACCACAACAAAAAGGTATTCGAGAGCCTTTGAATGTCAAATTTTGGCCTAGGAGATGTGGTGTAGTCTACATACCCAAAAAAAACCAACCTTTACCATTTGATAATGATGATCACCTTAAGACTTATGATGAATATATAGATCATCAAAAATTAAAGTGGGTTGATGAGGATGAAGGACCCCCTTATCCCTTTGATGTTCTATTTTATAATATGATAAATATGTTACTTTTAAAAAATAATCTGCTTAACCATCTTATTGAGATCTTACAAAATTAGGAATTGCCCCTCCTTTTGCTAAGAAAAATTGTTTAGTTATGGTTTGTGAATATTTTCATGCAAATTTTATCAGAGAAAAAACTATGAAAATGAATTCTCGTGATATTGATCATGAGGAAGATCCCTATTTTAGATTTTTATTTTATGGACCAGTCCCATGCATACCTATTGTTTTTTTTAAGATAGGAGGCACGCTCAGACTACGTGCCAACTATAATTTTGCTCAATAACAAAAATAAAATAAAATAATAAATAAATAATAAATAATAATAAATTAATAAATAAATCATCAATTAGGCATACCTTGCATTTTTCATCTGCCTCATTTGTTTACCTATTTATACTACATGTTTTCCTATCATATTATGCATGATTTGCCTAACATTACATTGCATATGCATTTATGCCTATCATAATTGCATTGTTGCTTGCTCATGACTATTTGATCATATATTTTTTGGGGAATTTCCAATAATGGCACATGATGACACCTAGTTAAGTCATAGCTCACATGCATTTCACTCTCACTAGGACTCTTATGCCTAGAGAATTCCCCAACCTTGGGCTCCTTGGGCTCCTTATTCTTCTTCTTCCTCTTATTTTGTTTCCTTTCTCATTTTTGTCTTTACTTTTGTGTTACTTGACCTTGAAAGTTTTCCTGATTCTCATCAATTTATCCTCAAGTCAAGTAACACAACTCTTCCTTGCTCTTTTTCTTTTGCTTTCTTCCTCCCTTTTATTCCACATGTGCACACACTCACATCCTATCTTGTTCACATATTTTCACACGCCATACCCCTATTGGGTAGTACTTTCTAATACATATTACACATACAAAACACCCCATACTGATTAGCTTTATGGTCACGAGTGAAGAGCAACCTCCATTTGATAATTTACGAGCATACATCCCAGTGGGTATATATATTGATCAACTAATCATCTTAGTGAGCACAAAACCCATAGTGGGTCTTGCTCCACATTTTGACCATATTAGCAAGTACTACACCCATAGCAGGTATCACTCCTCGTATCCATCTTATTTTGCTTGATGTATGTATGGTTGGTCACACTTATCTGATACAATCTACGCTGACTCAAGAATCATACCTCAAGCTCCTATTTTATTTTGTTGACCTTTTTATTTCTTTTCTTCTTCTTCTTCTTCTTCTTCTTCTTTCCTTTTCTTTTGTTCTTTTTTCTTTTCCTTTTCAATATTGTGTCCTGTCTTTATGGGTCATGAGTTTGCTCTAGCATATCGCACTCTATATTTATGGGGTGCAATTTTTCCTAGTGTTTTGTTTTTATCCCCCCTTTATTTCTTCTTTTTTCTTTCTTCTCCTTCTTATCTTATTTTTCACTTTCTTCCATACATGTATTTTCATACCATGCATTCATTCTATTGCATCCATACATGTTGCATTTTAGTCTAAGTGCATATCATATCATAAATAAAATTATAAATATTAAAGTAAAATATTGAAAACACCATAAAAAGAAGACACATAATCACACACATTCCACAAAAATAAGCATGATATTACTTGAGAACAAGAGAGATACATAGTTCTATTTGGTCGATGTACGACAGTCTAAACTTGGTACACTTGACCACCCCTAGGGATGCATGCCGCACTAGAAAATTGGCATATCACTTTGATCCCTTCCCTAGCTATAGGAGCCTATCTCCTCTTCTCTACCCATCAAAGGTGGTACCTAGTGGGGACATGTTCATAAACCATGAAAACATCTATGATATAGATCAATTTCAGCCCAATTTTTGTAGGCATGAAGGTGGTGGCACTCGTTGCTCCACTAAAACTATCTAGAAGTGCACTATCTAGAAGAAGGTTACCCTTTGCATGAATACCTCAAACCTCTTCCCTACTCTCTATAGCTCTACCTATAGTAGGTGGATCTCATTTCTTGGTTAGTTGTTGTTGACCACATCCATCCCATCTACCTGAGCCTACTTGTCTAGCCGACTCACCTCTCCTTGGAGATATTCAACTTCTTCAAAACTCCTCAACCCCTTCATCCTCTTAGCCTTGTCCTATCATATTTGGTCCACCTCCCTTCATAGAGCTTCTACCTATGATTGTAGCACCTTTATCTTCCTCCTCGGGTCTCCTTGACCTATAGTCTTACTTGGGTTGGTTGTTATTAATGTAGAGGCATTTCCTACCCCTCTGATTGGCATGTCTATAGACATTATGGTGATAACTCCAATCGCTCCCACATCCCTAGTCCTTGTTATAGTAGTGACAACTACCACTAGATCCACTCATACCTATGCTTGTATCTATCATGGAGTTGCCTAGCCCTATATCTATCACTTCATGGTGTGTTATATGACCCTAAGTTATAGCTACACACACTAGCTTATAACCTAGCACCTATACATGGGTACTAGTGGAGATATCCTCAAGGCCATGACAACCCTATACTATCTCTAGTAGTTGAGGGTCACCTTGACATCATCCACCCTTAGATACACATATAGTTGATCATATAGGTCCTCCTCTGCCCACCTCACCGCATTAAGGTCCCACCTAACTCTTGATGGATCTTGGTACACCCACATATACAAGTAGTTGCCCAAGGTTGGGATATCCTAAAGGATTTTGAACTGCATTGGACTCTATCAAACTAAAAGAGCTTTAGCTCTCCCTTATTTTTAGTAACCCATCTGATCCTATTGACCCTAGCTAGCTCCTCTATGTCCTCAACCCACCCAGTATGTAGACACCACATTCACCATATGATCTTAGGTCTTTGTAGCTCATCTACTACCTGCCTTACTAGTGGTAGGTTCTCAAAAAATTTCCTTTGGACTTGCTCAAAGGACCTGGACCATTTGTATATTTTTGGCCACTCTAGGCTAGGAAATAGTCTTGGGAGTGTGTATGGTCTCTGAATAGCTATGTTCTACTAGCTCCACACCTATAGAAATATTGTACACACCAAAACTTATGTCGCTTGTACATAATATTATATAATATTATGTACAAATGGGTCAACACATGTGGACCCCATGCAAACCTTGCTCTCTAGTCATGCATATTTGACACTACACCCACCATAATCCATGGTAGATTTCACCTATTGGTATGTAACATTAGCAACCCAAATACCACCCCATAAATCATGATCGTTAGAGTATCATCCCCACATCGCCCTACCATCTCATCCATCGAGATCACACTATCAGACCTGGTGGGTCCAACTACCTGATAATCTATATAGTATGGCCCATTGTCCCCATGCTTTGTAAAATACTCTCATACTCATGGTGATGTGCAAAATGCACCACACATCCTCTAGTGTGACTATCATCTCCCCTATAGGTAACCGAAAGGTAGATGATTTTGGTTACCACCTCTCTACCAACGTCATTAGTAGTGCTCTGTCTACCTCAACCCGGGGCATCTTGTCCAAGTGGTCCAACCCCACTACCTCTAGGATGTCTCTCTCTACTTGTGTGAGGCCATATAGATACACCTCTAAAGATCCCTATCACCACTCATAGCTCTCCAGTACACCATGTTACATTCATAAACATCATAAAATTTTTATCAGTGCACATAAATATAAAAATAAAATAAAATAAATAAATTTAACTCAGCTTGTTAAGTTGCTTCACTTTACCTCTTTCTCACTCTCTTTTCTCATATTTTTTCTTCTTTTTCTTCTTTTATTTCCCTTTTTTCCTTCCTTACTCTCTTTGGTGAAATCCGATAAAAAATTAAAAAATGCACAAAAATTCACAAAAAACGGTTAAAATCTACCTAATCCTAATCTAAAAGGGGAATTTTAGTCCGTACATGTGCCTAGTCAACTACTACTCCAACCTTATCCCTCGCAACAGTTGCATGGTGTTTCAAAAATGTTATTTTTATTTTTCTCCAAGGCTCTTTTCCTTTATTTTGCACGGTGAAAATGAATTAGGGTTTTCACCTTTTGCTCCTTTTCTGCATCTTTTTTACTTTTTTTCCCTCTTTTTTCCTTCCTATTTTTGCTCTTATTTCTTCTACATTTGCCATTTTGATTTCTATCAGAAATTTTACATTCCTTCCAAAACTTAAGGAGGCATCCTAGCTTGAGAGGCATTAATGTCCCTAATGCCTTGATTTGTGTGTAAAACATGAAAGTATTTGGAATGACACCATTTTTGCACCACTTCTTTCTTATAAACTAGCCACTCATTTTTTGTTTCCTGTACTTCATTAGGTGTCTATATCTTTCTTTGATGCATTTATTATACCATATATGTATCAAAGAGGGTGTAAAATGTAGATATGGAAAATTGACCCATTGAGTAAGTCATTTTCCTTAGCTCCTCAGAGAGGCCCTCTAACTTTCCCAAAGTAGGTTTGTGCCTCTCTCCCTCTATTTACCCCTTGTTTTACTTGCTATGATGAAATCGTGATTGGCCCTTATGGAGTGCGATTTCGCCTAGTTAGGGTTTTTTCTTAAAGAACCCTAGCATCTTGGTTAACCTTCCTTGGAATCATATTTCCTTGGTTTTATTACCCATTACTATTTTAAATCTATTATAAATAGAGGGTTTGAAGCTTTATTTTTCCTCCTATAACCCAAATAATATTTTACCAAGCATTTTTATTTCTAGGTATCTTCTAATCATGCATTCTAAGTGAAGCAAATTATAAGTTACTAAAAAGTGTTGATGCAAGTGCTAACAAGATTTTATTGAAGCTTTTTATTTTATGGATATATCTTTTGTTGCATTGGATTGTGTGTTGTTGTCCTTGGTGGACAATTTTTGGAGCCCTAAGGAGGAGTCTACCATCTTGGAGGTCTTCATCCTTTTGTCTATTTTTTAACTACCACCAGGTTGTTTCACTCTTTTTGATTTTTTATTATTTCTAATTTGTATTCATAGTTAGTTTATTTGCATTGTTCTACCATGTTTTTCCTTTGCTGCAATTTCTGCCCATAATTATAGGGCATAATTTTTCCTAAGGAAATATTGTGGTTTCTTCGTATAGGGTACGATTTCATCAAAGCTGAGTTTGGGTGCAAAATTTCACCCCAAACCCTAGATATACTTTTCATGATTTATTTAGAGCATAATTATGCAAACTATGTTTTGTTTATCATTATGTTCTATTGCATTATATCTTGCTTATTTATCTTCCAAAAATATCAAATTTCACTTTTGTATTCTAAAGTTCAGCTAAAAGGACCTAGGGGGCTTGAATGTTGTACCTCCAAGTATAGTCATACAGTGGCCTAAGCAGGCCTCCCAATGCTAATCATATTTTTCAAGGGTTTTGTGAAGTTGTGTTTGTAGGATAGAAGTTGAGGGATATTGTTGGACACAAGTTAAAGCTTGTAATAACCATCAAACTCAGATAAGTCGTCTAATAGATATTTAGGCTATTTACTGGTTGTTTATATCTATTTTTGCTTCAAAATATAGATCATAGGTGAGGAAAGCATTTGATTAAATTCTTAGGTATTGGAAATAAATAAAGCATATAGTTTGCATCCAGGGTTTTAACCTTGTTTGTGCATCTCTCTTGAACCCTTGCTTAAAGGCTTTTGTTTTACAATCTTAGGGTTAGTAATCATTCAAGCAAAGCATCATTCTAGGATTAGCTCTTGTCCTACTGCATTTTGTATCTTGCATTGTTCCTTGTGTTTTCATAGTATAGATTAGAAAGACCAAACATAGGTGACTATTTTAAATTAACACATCAAACATATTCCACCCTAGACTTAGAGTGAGTCCTAAAACCATTCCTAGTGAACCCTTTCCCTAGTTGCCTTACTGAGTATAGAGTAATAACATACCCCTATGGTTCACCTCATCTCTCTATAGATCCATCCAAGAATCATACGTGGTAGGGTAGTTTTCCCCCTCTACAAGCACAATATCTTAACATTTATCATAGTAAATATCATTACAATAATGAACACAATGGGAGAGCAAGATCAATATAAATTCATTATCAGAATGGTACAAGATACAAAATTATAGAGATTCTAGTTACTATGACTAAAATCTAACTTATCACCCTAGTATTCATGTTATTACAGCCTTGCATTGCGTACATCTAGCATGGATTACAAAAATGAAGTAAAGGGGTTTATTTAAAGTGATGTCCTAGTGGTTGACATAACCAATTCCTATTACTTCATTATACAACTACCCCAACTAATTACATTGTCAACCTTAGAAAACCTTAGAAACCTTATAATTAACTTATTTTATTAAGGATTGCAATGATGGTTGCATTTACATTTCAATTGCATGCATTTCTTTATATTTCATTTTGACTATATTTCAATTTATTTCAATTGTATATCATTACATTATGTTTTAGTGTTTGGTCATTTTCATAAACACTTTCAATTGTATTTTATTTTCATTGGCACTTGACTTCTATTCTAGAATTTATGTATCCTCCAAAACCTTTCAATATTTCTTCCCCTTATTCCTAGGAAAAAATCCCTTACTCCTAGGTATCTGGGATTCAGTTGCTTCTTTAACAACTAAAGGCAACCACTTTAGATTTAATAGGTCATCCGATGTGGTCTTCACGATCCAAACTCATGATCTCACGAATGTTGGTTATTTTGTACTTGATATACAAATAGTGTTTGTGGTTTATTTTATTGATCAAATGACCTATGGGTAGCAAGAAGAAAATTTCTTCCCCTCGAGCCATCAAGAGAGAGATCAACCAAACTCCTCCCTTGGCTAGGTATACTTGTGTTTACAAAGAAGACTTGTTGATTCTCTCAAATTTCTTAAGTTACCTCCACTACACACTCTCTTAGTTAATTATACTCTTTTCAACTATATTTCTCTATTTTGAGTTCATGGTGATAGTTTTAGAGTCCTCAATCCTTTATTTTCGTACAACAATCATCTTTTTGATCTTGCTTCCTCAAATTATCTTTGTGGTTCACAATATATCAATGCTCCCCTATATTAAATTGAGAAATAAAATTCAATGCTTGAGTCATTTCCTTCATCTAGTATTTCCATAGGCCATCTAGATGTTTCTTACACTCATCTTTGTGGTCTTCTTACTTCTCTCCTCTACCTTCTCAATTTTTGGATTGCAATTCAATACTCTTATACCTTGGTATGATCCTATTTTCCTCTTACCTAATCATTATTACTTTTTGAACTATTTCTCATTATTTTTTCCTTCTCTTCTTGATGGATTGCTAGTTCATTATTTTCATCCTCTCAAACCATTTCAATGAATATTATCTCTACTCTTTGGCTTTGATTTTCATCTCTCTATATCCTAAGAGGATTGCAACTTGGATGTGGGTTATTCTAATTAGGAAGATTTTCACTACTACTTGAATCTTTAATCTAGCCTTCTCTATTTTCTAGTTGTGTTGGTACTTCCTTGATACCTCTCCATAATATTTTATCAATTTATTCTCTTCTTATCCAATATTATATTGGATCAACAAGCTCTTCCTAGTTTTTTAATGCTCTTTCTTCAATCCTCTCCTATTGTTTAATCTATTCCTCTTGTTCCTACCTTTGAGGATTAGGTTGAGCTAGGTTTCTATTCCTCCTTTATATTCTTATCAGTGAGGAACTTGAACTAGTAGTACTAATACTATTCAATCAAATTCCTAATGTGTTCAAAGATGAGTTGTGTGAATTTAACAAGAAAATCCTACTTTTTGAAGGTGATCCTTCATTACCATCAATGTTTCTCCTTAATTCATCAATTTGACTTTCTATTCCTTGTTCAAGTTCATATAAATATTTCCATCTTAGTTCTTCCCTTTTATTTATTCATTGCATTGTTTATTATAATTCTTGAACCACTTGTTCTCTCACTATTCTATTATACATTTGCAAAGTTTCATACTACTCTTGTATTATATATTTTTTGTAGAACTCTAGATTTTGTTGGTTGGCACAACTTATTTCTATTTTCTATATTTTGAGTCTCATCCTCTAAATCCATCATGCTTAAGTCTCTTTCTTGTAATGATATAGTGGTTAGAGTTCTGAGTCTCATTTATTCCTTGCTATCCAAGAATCTCACATGGACTTGCAACCTTCTATTAGTCTAGATTTCAACTCCTTTTATTCAATCATAGGTTCTCTCATTGTTCCAAATAACCATTATAAGTTCATTTTTTCACCTTTATGATTTGAACCTATATTTGTAGTTCCACTAGGTTCTCCTCATTCAAAATCGTATACCTTATTGTGGTGATTATATTGATCTTATAGAAATTTCTCCTTACAATGATTCCAGGTTGATCATATTTGCATGTCCCTTTATCTTATACACCTTCAACTAAGAATCATTTACTATCTCAGGGTAAATTATTTCATCCAACTTCCTAAGTCAAACCACCCCATTGTACAACACTTCTTCTACTTGGAAGGGCCCAAGCCATAAGGTCTTCAAATTACCAAGTTTGATCTCCATTTTTCCATAAAACTTAATCTTTAAGTCACCTATCTTCAAATTCAACTTCCATAGGTGCTTATCATGCAATAATTTCCTTTGATGTTGGGTAATATCTATTTTCCATTATGCCATAATCTAATTTTATTCTAGTTTTACTAGTACCATAAGCCTCTCCTCTAGGATCTCTTTATCAATTAGATGATTCTCCACTACTACCCTTAGAATAGGTACCAGGAATTCAAGTGATCCTATGGTATCTTGTTCATACATTAACTAGAAGGGTGTGTGGTTCATTGTTAGGTTGAAGGTTTTCCTCTATTCCCACAGGACTATTGGTAATCTTTCTTCCTAATTAGGTCCTACTTTGAACAATTTGTACAATATAGATACCAAGACCTTATTCGTTACCTTAGTTTATCCATTGGCTTTGGTATATTATAGAATAGATAAAGAATGAAAGATCCTAAATTTTGTGGTTAATTTTGAAATAATATCATTTACAAAATTTCCTCCCCTATCACTTATCAATTATAGGGTTATCCCAAATCTTATAATAACTTGTTCGTACAAGAAACAAGTAGTGCTCCTTATAGAGTTATTTGGTAGAGCTCATGCTTCCATTAATTTTATCAAGTATTCAATAGCCACCATAATGTATCAACACCTCCTCTTATTCTTTATTCTAATTTTTCCCACAAATTCTAAACCTCATCTCTCAAAAAGCTCTTTTGGTTGAGATGGAAATAATGACATGAAGTCTCTCTTTAATGGCATCCCCATTCTGTAGCATGTATCACATGCCTTAACATACTATTTGGCATTATTATAAAAGGTATGCCACCATAATACAACTAACAAAATATTTCTTGTTGTTTCATATGGTACCATATGTCCTCTAGCTAATCCTTTAGGCACTTCTTTTAATGTTACTTGTACTTCCTCCTTCATAACACATCTTCTTAGAATTTGGTTAGATCCCAATTTATAGAAGCCTACAATAAGTTAAAATGGTATTGCTTTCACAATGATATTACATTTTTTAGCTACTAGTATCTCCTTCAGTAGCTTCCTTATTGACGTATATTCCCCTACTTATTTATACCAAGCTAGTATTGCACTTATCATGAACAATTTTACATTATGGAATTCATCTAGTACTCCTCCTTGTGCTACTTTTCCTAAGAAAATCCTTGATAGTTGATCTTTTATCATGTATTTCTTCCATCGTCTAATTACCACTTAAAACAAAAACTCTTGCAATGTGATGGTCCACCTACTTACTTGCCCATATATCATTGGTTTATTGATTAGATACAACAATAACTGGTGATCTACATAGAAAGTGAATGGGTTTGCTAGAAGATTTTTTTTGTATTGCATATACCATCTCCAAGGCTTCTCGTTCTATAGTGTTGTAATTATTTTTTGCCCTTGACTAAAACTGACTTGCAAATTAGATGAGTTGGTCTAGTCCAAACTATCCCTCTTGGGTTAAGGCACATCTAGTAGCAAAATTTGATGCATCAACATGTACATGAAATTCCTTTTCCTAGTTTGGAAATACCAAAATAGGTATGCTCACCAAATTTACCTTCAACCTTTTAAAGGCCTTCTAATATTACTTTGTACACTTGAAAGGACCACTCTTTTGCATAAGAGCATCCAATGGATAAGTGGTCTATGCATAATTTCTTATAAACCTTCTATATTATCCTATTATTTCTAAGGTGGTCTTAACAAAACTTACACCGTATGGTTCCTCCATCAAAAATATGACTTATATCTTATATGATAAAGTCTTCAATCCTTCCTTATAGATAATGTGCCCTAAAAACTTGTTGTAACATACCATCAATACATATTTTCTAGGATTTAGCGCTATCTAAAAATTATGGTGCAAGACCATACATTCTTATAATACCTAAAAATTAAATTATTTTGCCATAAAAATACCAATCATCAAGAAATATTTGATGTTTTCATGTATATTTGATAATATATATATATAGAATTATTATTTGAAAGGTAGTGTGTGTATTTCATAACCCGAATGGCATCTAATTATATGCATATGTCATTCTCTACTATGAAAGTAATCTTCAAATTATCCTCCTCAATAATGATGATTTGATTATAGCTCAATAATCCATACAAAAATTAATAGATATCGAGTCTTGTTGCCTCTTCAAGTATGGATTCTATGAATGAGATTGGGAAGGGATATTTTATACTTATAACATTCAAGCTTCAAAATTCTACATAAATCTAGATCTTGTTGGTTTTTTTATTTAAGGTGATCTCTATCGATGACACTCATTCACTCATCATAACTTTGAAAATAATTTCTACTTCTAGCATCTTCTCAAATTCATCATTCACCAGAGTTTCATATTTTAGAATCATTCTATATGGCCATATCCTCACTAGGTTTGCCCCTTCAATCAAAGGTATCAGGTGTACACACAGCTCTTGTGGTATTCCCTTTATGTCTTTATAGGTCCATGCAAAGACATCCTTGTACTTCATAAATTTTTTGAAAGTTGTTGCTTTTAGTAGAGGGTCCCAATCATCTTCATATTGTATAATATTTTCTTCCCCATATTCTCCAAGTTTCATCTACACCATTTTTAGTCCTTCATACTTTATTGTATTTGAATCTTCTATTACTTTGAGTATATTTATCACATGGATTGGTTTATATTAAATGATTACATTTTCTATTTTGTACTCTACAAAGTTTTTTGATAATATCCACTTGTCTCATCCTGATTTATTGTAGATCATCTTCAACTACTTTGGCAAAATTTTAGCGGCTCTTTTTCTTCATCTTGGTATTCCTCTTACACATGGATGCAATAGCATTGTGGTGTGAACACTTCATAGTATTCCATTTTCCAATGGAGTTCTTTATCATTACATTTTTTGTCTTCCATAAAATCTTCAAGTTGCAACACTCCATATATATCATACCCTATTTCTTAATTTGATGATAAACTTCTTGATTCATACAAAGTTCTAATGTCTTGACTTATGAATTGATTCTTTAGATTTATCATGTACATGTATTGGCCCTTCTTAAATGTAAGGTATTACTTATTCCAACTATACTTCACTTTTTCCATCCATGTCTCACCAATGGATCATAAGTAGGATTTTACATTGCAATTATTACAAATTCCAAGATAAAGTCTTGATCTGCTATTCTTACTTTTTGGTTTATCAGTATGTATTTTGTTTCTATCTCATACTAATTTACTCCATACAACCAAAAATCTAGGGACCATAACAATAGTGTCCCAATTTCCCTCCATGTCTTTTCAAGCATGACATTAACACTCAATCCTCCATTTACTATCTCTTGAGTCAACTTATGATCCAACAACTCTAGGTGAACCAAATTTGGATTCTTCCTTGCTTCAATAATCAATAACATAGGATAAATTAATTGTTCTTTATTTATAGTAGAAACCTCTCTTAATTCTTTTAATTTCTTGGTATTCACCATTTCTCCTACCATGGCATATAATTATGGTATTGCACCAAGTAAATTAGATACTTTCACTTCAACTAACATGTATGGTACATGTGTTTCCAATAATTCCACTGATGATTGCTTACTCAATATCTATTCTAGATTTTTTAGAGATTTTTCCTAGAGTAATATTTTTTGTTTCACTTTATTATGCTCTTATTTTACCATATGATGGGCTTCCTACCATTGCTTCTTCTCCTTGGAAAGATTTTGTTATTGGTCAACCTTCGTAGCTTGAGCTCTTGTTATCACTAGCACTTGTTTCTCATTTCTTGTTAGTCAATTACTCCATCAATGTCAATCAAATTAACATTTTATATCTTACCGGTACTTGATTTCTTTGAGTAATTTAGCTCCTTTTCATTGCCTAGTCCACCCCATCTACACATATGGGTTATTTTGTTTCCATTTGTACCTCCAATATGTGGTTTAGACTAATTCTTCATGAAATTCCCTCATTCCTAGCAATTTCAATATTGGATGATTGGTCTTCCATCTAAATCATATTATAATCAATTCTTCCTTCCTTGTCAATTATCTTGATATTGTATTTCACCTCGATGGTTATTCTTATAGCCACCACTTGTTGCTCCTTGTCCATTCCTTGGGATGTTTGTGTTTTAATCTTATTGCACTATCATTGTATAGTATCTTGATCCCATTAAATTAAATGGATAATCAATGACTCGATGTCATACTATGTCACATATATTGCAATATGTATTTTTTGGACAATTGATATTGGTGTGTCACTCAGCCTTATAGTCTGAACACTAGAAGTATTTTTCGTCCTTATTGACTTCATCTTTCACCTCCTTCATTATCTTATCAAAATACTTCCCATAGAGTGGATAGCACTTTGTACTTTTTCATTAGTGTTGCTATTTGATTCTTCACTTTTAGGATATCCTCTGATTCTGGTTATTTTTTATTTTGCTTCACTTTCAAAATTCTTTGCCTTCTCTAATACTTTGGTATATGTTGAAGATGACACAACCTTAATTTTCTTCCTATATTTAGGCAATAACCCATCGATAAACCATATTATTATCAACCCATTAGCAGATGGTATATGTATTTTATCAATTAACCGCTTTAATATTCTATTATAGGTCTTGATATATTCTTCCTTATTTTGTTTCATGGCATATATTTCTGTTATAATATTAGTATCATCATTCAATGGTTGAAAATAATTTATAAATTCTTCATCCATAGTGTTCAATTACCAAAATTCTTGTGTGCTTTCTCTTTTAGATACCAATTTTTGGATTTTTAAGCCTTATTACCACAAAATATCATAGGTTATCACACATGTCCCAATATAAAATAACCACAATATTAAATATCAAAATAATGATAATAAGAGTATAATAATATGAGAAAATTAATATGTATATCAAGGATTATATAATAAATAAAATAAAATTTAGTTATATGTTGAAATATAAATGTAAATAGCCTAAATTATTCATGAACTATGCATGGAGAAAACTTACAATATTAATTGCTTAAGAACCTGTATACAAGTTGTGTTTCTTTTCTCCCTATTACAAAATTGTATCCTCACTTGAGTTTTCCCTTTTGTATTGTCTTCTCTTGTAGTATTTTATCCATAATATAGCCATAATAATGTGAATATTCACATACTTGACTATTGCTCTCCATATGACAAGTCCCATGACTCTTGGATTATCATCTTTCCACTTGCATACTAGATGGACTCTTGACTCTAAGACACTTGCACACATGAATCTTACACTTTTGCATGAACTCCTAATCTAGGATACTTGTGCACATCCTCACATTATATATTTGCACTCTTACATACAAGACACTTATGCACATTATTTCTTACATGACACATGCATTTCCTGCACATTGACACTTACATAAAAGGGGAAATATAAATCACACCCTAAACTATATACTCAATCCTAATATATTACATATTTATAAATGTACCATGAAGGTACCATGGGGGTATATTAGCATGTATCAAATAATTTAATATATCTCAACACCCCCTGCATTACATTATTTGGTTATTGAAGACTTTAATCTTCAATATTCAAGTGACCTTGCATTGTTCATGAACCTATGCTTCTCTAGAATCTTCTTCATCATATTGAATTTGGATTCATCTTCTTGCTTGACTTCAATTCTTAGGTCTTGTTCAGTTTTATTCTTTGATTCTTTAAACTTTGGGTCTTCAAGAATTGGATCTATTTGAGCTTCATATTTGACCTTAGGTTCAATAGCTTGAACTTCTTATTCATATTTCGATGTATATGATTCATTTTTTATCACTTTGTAAGACAATTTTAAACTATATTTGATCTATTTTTCTTTTCCTTATTTTCTAAATATTTTATCATGAAACATTTTTCCTTCCTGTATTTAAAAAATTGAACACTACTTGATTGTTAGAAGATGCTTCAGAAATAAGTTTTTAAAAAATATTGCCTAATCTGTGAATAATAGTATCCTTTCAAATATTCCACAATATTTTCTTTGTACCAACAAAATGTTGGAGAATGAGATTTTCTTCCACAATATTTACATGGATAAATATTTCAACAATTAGCTTTTTCATGACCAATTCTATTACAAGAATTGCACCTCAAATACCTTTTCTATATTTTATGCTTCCTTGTTAGTGCTTCAGGTTCTTCTATCTTCTTGATAAAGTAACATAACTATTTATGCACAATCAAGGCTACTCTTTATTTATTTTTCTTGTAAATAAGAGTAGATATATATTCTATGATAGGATCTATTTTTGATGTACTATCAGATTGATATTTAGTAGCAACAAGATGTATTTCTGAGTTCTCAATAGTGTTATATTTTGATGCTATATATTTAATAAAACAAATACCACAAGGTATATAAATAGAATGCAATATTAAATATATGGAAATGGCAATATACTAAGCATGAGAATATGATTAGGAACTTCCAAAAATACTCATAAATCAGCCATTAATGAAAGCTCATAAAAATAGTACATTGCTATGAAATGGAGATCTCAAGCACTCCATATTGGTTATATGCTCAGCATTGTATCTACTACTATT
The DNA here is from genome assembly GCA_028583015.1 of Wollemia nobilis. Classification (NCBI taxonomy): domain Eukaryota; kingdom Viridiplantae; phylum Streptophyta; class Pinopsida; order Araucariales; family Araucariaceae; genus Wollemia; species Wollemia nobilis. The sequence continues at coordinate 10,008,195 of JAQPPZ010016436.1, read as the reverse complement.
ATATCTTATGCACTCCAAAAATCCTTTGTTTGCTATCACCTAAGAATGCCTATATATAATGAGACATGACTCTTGGCCTTCCATATTCCTATGACTCTTCATATTCCTATTCTTAAGAACTCATGTACATGTGGACAGCATGCACATTTACATCATTGCACATTCTAATAATACTAGTGTATTTATTCCATTGCATAAAGTAAATACTTAAATCCTAATCTAATACAAACTTCTAATCTAAAAATGTATCCATGATGGTACATTAGCATGTACCAAATAATGTAATATATTCCAATACCCCCTGTATTACATTACTTGGGTATTGAAGACTTTAGTATTTAGTATGTTCTTTTTCTTGTCTTCAATTTACTTTGCACTCTATACCTCCTTTGCCAAGTTCCTCTTATTCTTCTTTATCTTCATAATTAGAGTCAATATTTGTGTTATTATGAGTTGTCCTGCTATCATCATATTCTTGTAAAAATATTTATTCATTTCCTTTGTCCTTCTTATCACAAGTCTTCTTTAGTGTACAATATTTTGAAAAATCACTTAAAGCATCATGATAAGATTTTGAGTTAGAAGAACTTGAAGTATCAATACTGCATGAAGAATGAAATATCTTCTCTAGGAAGGATTCATCTATTTTTGTTTTCTCTTTAAGTAATTTAATCAATTTCTTCAGCTCCAAATTTTCTTCTTTGTGATATTTGTATGTAAGTAATTCCATATATAATACACTTCCAATATCTAAAGGAATTATAATATAAGTTTTTCAATTATCAATTACTTCAATGGTTATAGCATGTGGATAATATTCCAGAGTTTTAAAGTTTTCTTCTAAGGCTTCACTATAGATCAATTTTGAATTAAGATCTATGTTTCCTTCAGTCTTTGTAAGTAAATTTTTTATTCCAATTTTTATGATATTTGCTCTTTCCTTTCTAATTATGTTTTCCATATCATTATTCATTGTATTCTTTGAAGTAGAAATTATTTTTGCTCTTTAGTATTTGATATTGAGAATGAATTTGATAGAATCTTTTATATTTTAAATCCTTTGAAGTTGTCTACCTTATGACTCCCTAGTTTAGATATCAAACTTTAATGAACTTCTATTAGTTCTCAAATTTATAGGATACCCTATGTATCGACCCAAAATTTTCATGTCCTTACCTTCAGGCTAAAGGATTCGTGCCTGAAATGGGGATGCGAGAAGGATGGAACAATACCTTGGACTGAGAGGCCCTTTGAAGGTCACGCCTCTCAGGGGAGGGGTATAAGAGTGAATTTTTGACGGATGGTGGGGTTCACCAGGAAACTTTGAGTGGTAGTTTCCATGCCTAGGTTGAGAATGGGTTTAATGTGTTCATTTTGTACTTTAATTATTCATATCCCTAGGTTGGCCAGAATGAATCTAAGCTATTCTATATGAAATACCAATTTATATGAATACAAAAAGCATGAATGAATCCTAAATACCAAGAATATACTAAATAAGAAAGAATGCACCTGATTTCGGATGTCTGATGAAGATTCTAAAGCTTGTAAGAGTCCAGATCATCTCGAATATGACAGGATCATCTGCAATTGTACAGAATCGACTCAGATCACAAGCGATCGTCTGAAATCAAACAAGATCATCATCAATCTAATGAATTCATCAAAAGAATCCGTCATAAGCCTACAATCACAGAAACAAACACCAAAAACCAAAAATGCTACTGCAAGAATAATGTAAAATAATAGAAATGACAGTATGAATGCTTAATTGATAAATCTAGATAGCAGATTAAAGGAAATGCATTATTTTAATAACTTATTTTAACTTTATCATGTATTTATGCTAAATGAGGTGAACTCTAGGATGCAAAATGAAAATAAATCAAGCTAATGCATAGTAAAATAAAGAAGAAAGACGAGAAATGCAAACTCAGGGCTCTGGTTGCCCCAAATCTAAAATGCTATCGAGATCGCCTCCAATCATACGAGATCATAATCGATATACAACAGGATTGTCTGAAATTGTCTGGAATCACCTGCGACAATCCGAGCTTCCTCCAACTGAAGCACAGTGAAAACCTGCAATGAAAAACTTGAAAATACAAATGCAAATGATGGGGGTGAGGATGTTCTAATATAGAAAAACTAGAGTTGCAGGGAAATGATCAGCCAAGGGTATAAACTGGGAAAATCCCAAGTTTATATAGGATTAGGTGGATCATCCCAATCTAGGAGATCTCCAATAGAGGAATCTCCAACTATGCAGACATGCTTCTGCCCAAGTTGGAGAGGTTGTTGAAACAAAATCTAATTATGAAAATTTGATTTTGGGACGAAATCGTCTAGATGTTCTGTTCTAGACGAATTCATCCGATCTGGGACAATTTCGTCTAATCGGCGACGATATCGTCCAACAGTCAAAACAACTCCTAAAAATGGCACAAAAAATGGGGAGAGCGGTTAACGAGTGGTTTTGAGGTTAAAATTCAAATTTTTATCTTTTTACTAAAGGTTTACTATGCCAATTTTAGGGTGCTACATTTTGCCCCCTCTTTAGCAAAATTTTCAAAGAAAATGTGTTAAAGATGAGTTCTTCCCATTTTACGAGAAAACAAAAATTTATTCCATTTTTTAAATGATGATTCTAGGTCGAATCGTACAACTGCTTACTATGGTGCCCCCTCCGTGTTTTTACCCAAATCGAACGTTTGAGGTAAAAGCGTGGAAAATAATTTTTTTTTTTAAAGTTGTTTTTTAATAAAATTAAAAAAAATAGGGTAAAACCCTAATTCATTGTTACTATTCATTTTTGCTGTTTTAGAGCTCTACAAGAAAAATGGTGGAAACAACACATAGATCGATAGAGGTCCGACGCGGGTTGCGAGTAAGGATCTAAACCTAGTGAATTATGTTTTTAATTTGATTTGTGTGATTTTTAATTTAAATTTTGACTGTTTTGGGGGCATCGCGACTATTTTTAGGCCGTCGACAACATCGGGACAAAATCATCCCAATTTCGTTGAAATCATCCCTAGATCGCCGATTTTGTCTAGGGGCAAAATCTATGAAATAGGGGCGATCCCGTACAACAAGGGGCGATCCCCAAGTTGAGAAATCAAAGACGATTTCATCCTACCAAGGATGATTTGACTTAATTTAGTACGATATCATCCAATAATGGACGATATCATTTTTTTTTATAAGATGAAATTAATTTAACTAATTTTAATGATTATCTATTGATAATTTTTTTTGTTGTATTGTTTATTTTGTAGAGGGGATTACTAAAAAATCAGGAGTGGAAATATGGGGGACTAAGATACTATGTAGCCGCACTTGACCAGGTGGAGTGATATCGACTACCGAAGGTTAGACTATAGCATGTGGCAGAGATGCCACAAATATCGACAAACATGGGGCTACTGACAGCCCTAGCAGAGAGGTGGTATCCGAGGTCATCCTTCTTCCTTTTGAGGATACTTAGGAACTGCATTTTAACCTAAGTCTTTTCAAATGGCTCCCACTCTAGAGGATGTATGGAGGATCTTGAGGATCCCCATACAGGGATGATTGATGACTCCTACAACCAATCAAGGCCATGCCATGATGCGACTATGCGGAGATCCTAGCTTCATCCTGGAGAAGGGTGGGGTGAACATCGAGACATTGAGGTAGATGCCTAGGGCATCTCGATTGACTCAGGTTTTGGCAGGAGTAGTGGGTGGCTTATTGCTATGCCACCAAAGCGGATGCAGGTTACCATGGCTACTCTTATATGTGGTCTATGATATGAGAGACCACGACTATAAATTTGCTTGGGGCAGCTTTGTACTATGCTGCTTGTATAGGATCCTGTATGGGGTTGTATACAAGGGAGGTCGATGTTTGGTTTTGACATTGCTGCTATAGGTTTGGTGTTGGGAGCACATTGCGGTGTGGAGACCGAAAGGGATTCCACTGATAGGGGTTAACTAGGAGAGACCCCAAGTTTTCTATTGGTGGCTCCAGAGAGGGTCACAGCGGTAGATAGATCTATCGATGTCTCGAAGGTTGCTAGATGACCTCATCCCTAACCAGATCACCTAGAGGCCATGGAGAGAACATCCATGGTGGGGAGAGGATGGACAGGAGTTGGCTCACATCAAGCGAGTCTTCTGGCTAAGGATGGAGCAGGGAGAGGTAGAGCTCCATCACTATGATCGAGTTTTGAGGCAGTTTGATCTACAACAAGGGATCCCTTCTCTTAGGGATTATGAGTACTCTCAGACTATTCGGGATAGTACTACACTGAGCAAGGCTCCAGATATGCAGTGATTCTAGAGTTAGGATGCAAATGATGCCCCCATTTAGCCAATGGATGGGGATGATGTAGGGGTCACAAATGGATATGATGCTTGGTACGCAGGCATCCACCCTCCTCAGATGACAAGGGCATAGGGTTCAATGCACGTAGTTGTGCGATGGATTGGGAGGCGGTGCTAGGCTACCATTGATGCAGCAAGGGGTCATAGAGGGAGGGAACAATGACAGTCTCCTCAGGAGAGATGTCGGAGAGTGCCATAGTCTCTGGAGAGACCACAACATCTAGAGAGGAGAGAGGAGGTACTACCTTCTTAGAAGAGGGATAGGCTAGCATCGCCTAGTAAGGGCAAGGGTATCAAGGTGGGGGAGAGCAACGAGATGGTGGCTCTCTGGGCTGAGAATGCTCACCTTCGGGCTCAGGTACAAACACTACATGATGAGGCTACATGACTCAGGGCTCAGAGCAAAGGGGCGAGCACTCAGGATCTGGTATGGTCTATTGCTCAAATCGCATTCTATCAAGGATTGTACTATCACATGGTTTTGAAGAACCATAGGATACCGTTGCCAGCCCCTATTATAGAGCCTATCATGATGAGATCATCGAGGACATCCTTACAATCAACATCGAGGACCCATGATACAACATGGACCTCGATGGGACCACCTCCTCCATGCCAAGGTGGGAGAGGAGATGAGGCTAAGAGCTCAAGGGCTTCTTGAGACTAGCTGCTCTTTGGCTAGACTGTATATTTTTGAGAGGATTGAGTATGCCAGGGTATAGATTATGGCATACCAATCCAGTTGTGATATGATGTACATATATTTCTGATATATATATATATATATATATGATTTTTTTTGTGATATGACTTGTCCATATGTTTTATGATGCTTTAATTTTTTGAATTGTTGATTGATTATTCATGTAATTATGTCATTGAAAATATTATAATTTTATGTCATGCCATAAAATTTAAATGAAATAATATGATGTAAACAAATTGGTTGTTGTGGTGTAATTTAATGAAAAATAAAGGGACTTCTAACAATAATTTCAAAGGACATTGTCACTTTTATATGACCATTTCATGGAATCGTCGCTCGCTAGGTTGTCAAGCTAATCCTAGTATAGAAATATTGTTAAAAGTAAAAGAGTGCTTAAGAGACTGTCTTAAGACTTTGTTTTGTGTTGATGAAAAATGATGATGGTGATGATTTGCTTTCAGATTTTTATGAAAATATTATGCATGAAATATATAAAAAAAATATGATTTTTTCTAGGCATAAAATTCCTAACTGTGATAATATTTTGAACAATTCCTTAGGAATTATACCATCGTTGCAAAATTGAATGTTGACATAATGAAATGAAATAGAAAATAGTGTTCGTTATTTTTAAAGCACAATTGTGTAACATAATGATGTAATCCATATGTTTGTATGAATTAAAATGAATGAGAAATCAAAAGTAGAAAAATGGTTTGCGCTAGGCATAGAATTATAGATATAGACTTATACCATCATCACGAAATCCAAAAATATTTTTATTGCATAATTGGTTTTTGATTTTGAGATAAATAGAAAATATATAAGATGAGGACTTACGCTAGGCATAAAATTCCAATTTAGGTTTTAGGAACTATACCATCGTTACGGAAGTCGAAAGTATATATAAATGTGACTTTATTTGCTAGATTTTTGAAGATATTTTGAAATAAAATTTTGGATTTTGGAAAGAAATGTATTTAATTGTTTTTATGCTAAACAAATTTTCTCAAATAAGAAGATGAAATTATTCCAAAATATTTGCTTAAATATTTTAAATTATCTCAAGGCAAAAATGTAGATTTATAAGGAACCCTCATGTGCAAATGTGAGTTCATTGCCGATCTTGATTTATCATAATGATACAAAATCTCTCAAATACAAATGTGTGTGCAATTGTATTGTTCATTTACCAATTTTGAGCAAGATAATTTGATACAAGTAATTTGAATTAACCAAATAAGTGTTCGTTGACCATGATTTATATGCATGTAACCGTACCAGACTAATATGTAAGTTGGGTCATCAAGAGCTAGCTGATCCATAAGCGGACATAGGTTTGTACAAAATAAGGTCGCTAATGTGACAGACATATCACCAAAATAAGGTCGCTAATGTGACAGACATATCACCATGCTAGGAATTACCCAAGGCCAAGCAGGTTGGGCACAAACCACCTGTTATGGGGCTTACCTCAAAGTTTTCGAATAATTGAGAATTTTCGGGATTCAAGCTCATTCACCCTTCTTTTATTTTCAAGGGGTAGGGAAAGGGATTTATTTGCATTTTCCTTTTCTTTTCTCTTGCTTCTTTTCTTTTTCTTTTTTTGTATTTTTTGTATTAATGCTGGAATATTTTTGCGATGGTACAAAATGATATTTTTCTTTTTCTCATTTTTTGACTTTTCTTTTTCTTCCTATACTAGGGATACTTGCTCGAATTGGTTGTAGAGCAAGGGATTTTTATTCTGGGCAGGGGTGAGCTTGTCCTTTTGTCAATTCTCAAATATTATAGACCATGTGTGTGATAGGATAGCAGGGGAAACTCTTTTCTCAAGAAACCACTTCTACTATGTAGCATCATATTGAATTTGCAATGAAATCATTTTAATGTGAAGAGATATACTTGGTTCAAATAAATAACAAGATCAATTCTCTATGCTTAGAACTTTATTTAATTCAATTGTGAACTTTGATATAAGAGAGATTAATAATCATACCAAATAAAATCAAGATATTTATTCATGTGAGTGTGAAAGTGTGAGATTCCAAATAAATTATAATTTATCCAAAATAATTGAAAATATGACTGCAATACTTCAAGAATTGACAGGTGCAAAAATAGAAAATGTTTTTTGAAAATTTTAATAATTTTGATTTTTTTTTGTTATATTTTGATTTTAATTTATGAAATTGGTGGTGTTGTGGCTGTTCCACAACGTACCCCAAATTTGGGGATCCACATTTTTGCATGTGTTCCAAGAAGACTGAAGTGGCCCATAGGCTAAAGATCAAGGAAAAAAGCAAAATACCACAAGGAGAAAAAGTGTCGCGATATCACGACATGTTGCACTGTCGTCGCCAAAAGAGAAAAAGTGTCGCGATATCGCGACACGTTGCAGTTTCACGGCCAAACAGGAAAAAGTGTCACGATATCGCGACATGTTGCACTATCGTCGCCAAAAGAGAAAAAGTGTCACGATATCGTGACACGTTGCAGTTTCGAGGCCAAACAGGAAAAAGTGTCGCGATATCACGACATGTTGCATTTTCGCGACCAAACGAGAAAAGAAAGAAGAAGAAAGAAATTTGCCGTGATATCGCAACATGTTGCATTTTTGTGACCAAATGAGAAAAGAAAGAACAAGAAAAAAAAGTGTCGCGATATCGCGACATGTTGCGTTTTTACGGCCAAACAAGAAAAAGTGTCATGATATCGTGACATGTTACGTTTTCACGACCAAACAAGAAAAAGTGTCGTGATATCACGACATGTTATGTTTTTGTAGCCAAACAGGAAAAAGTGTCGCGATATCGCGACATGTTGCATTTTTGCGACCAAAAGAAAAAAGTGTCATGATATCGCGACATGTTGCACCGTCGCGGCCAGAAGAGAAAAAGTGTCGCGATATCGCGACATGTTGCATGGTCGCGGTCAAAAGAGAAAAAATGTCACAATATCGTGACATGTTGCATGGTCATGGTAAAAAGAGAAAAAATGTCACGACGAAGAGCCACAAATGGAAACCAAAGCACACGCATACAAGGGAAGGTGAAACAAACAATTAGGGAAGGTGAAACGAACAACCATCGAAAAACGAAACGAACCGTCATGGAAGGAGAAACAATTTTTTCAGAAGTTTAAATACGCCATTCAAAGAGGCTAGAAAGGGGTGGAAACCCTTGCAAGCAGAGTTGTAGAGTTGAAGGCGAGAAGGCCATTCTAGACCTGTTTGAGTTATTTTTCTTCCATAGACTGGTTTGGGAAAACCAAAAATTCTGCTATTGTAAAATGACATATTTTTAATGCAGAAGTTTTCAAAAATTTGCATCTTGTGGGCAAGAAAGAAGGATATTTTCTTTGCATGCTATGTATTTAATGTTTATTCTTTCATTTTTTCAGATTTCAAATTTATAGATAATGTTAATGCCATTTTTTATGGGTTACATTAGGCGAATATTTGAAATCTGAATTTTATTTCGTACCCTAGGAACCAGCACTTAGTCTATGGGGATTGTGCTTTTTTTGCAAGTCCAATAGGTTAGGTTGCATGCATGGAGACCTCACATCTTCAGTTTTCTCGGAACAGGATAGCATCATATTGAGTGCATTTTATTTTTCAGTTTTTTGCATTTCATTTTCATTTTTTGTATGTTATTTTTTCCAAAAATTTTAACTTATTTTAAATTCTCAGGCATTAAAATAAACACTTAAAAATTTTCAAAATCCAAAAAAACAATGAACAATCACTAAATTTTCATGGTGAAATAAACCAACATTGCCCCTTGTTTATAGTTACTTGCAATCACTAAGGTGTTCCAAGCATTCAAATTGAATATCTTTATTTGATATCACTAATACACATATGCAAATGCTACTATAGCAGAGACCTTGGAGAATTTGTTTGTTTAATTTATTTGCAAGAGGGGATTTGGAACCCAAATCCTAAAGGAGAGTGTACTTTCACAACTGGGTGAAAATACCACTCAACATATTGGCGCTAGAAGGAGGGCCTGAATTGGTTTATTTTAGTGTGATTTAAATGCTATAGGGATTTAAATTTTGAATATCTCATGCCCTATTGATTATTATCTTTAGCCCTCTTTTAACAATACAACCTTGTAGTTTTAAAAGGAGGACATGAATTGCTATGCATTGTCCTAACACTTTTTTGATTGTTCATACAAGAATAAGATGTTTTGAATAAGGTGTTTTGATTGTGCATTGTTTTAGAATATTGCTTTGTCATGGTTCCTTCTTTCATTCACAACTAACAAATTGGTTTTGAAGTTATTATTTGAATTTCATTAATTACAGTATTTTCTTTGTCTCACAGGTTTTCTTTGAGGTATTGAGAGTTTTGTCAGGTTTTGCAGGGTAGTTTCATTTACAAGCTGGACCCACCGCATCACATCACAACTAGGTCCAAAACAACTGAGGAAACCATATTCCAAAGCCTCTCAATCACTCATAGGAATCCAAGGAATAAAACTAAGAAAATTGTGGTCTCACCAGATATTCTTGTTACAGAAGATCCTTCTGTTTCAGGCGCATCTAGCGAACTTGCACCGGTGGTGTCATTTGCCACTAGTGTACCAATTATCAGTACCATTTCCATGGTTCTTGTAGGGTTATCATCATCGATTTTGAATCAAATGGCCCAACCTCCACCACCTCATTGGTACAGAGCCAATAACATTCCTTTGAATATTGTAGGGGATATTCACGAGATCCCTAAGAATATAGAGAGGTTTTTCCCAAATACAAACCGGATGGCCCAAGAATCGTAGAAGAACTTATTAAGGCCTATAGGGATGTTTTGATAAGATTGCAAGTTCAACATGAAGATGTGGCTTGTAGACTCTTCCCCATGAGCCTAGACTAAGTGGCTTACAAATGGTAAATTTTCTTACCTACTGGTTCCATTACGTCATGGACGCAAATGGAGGATGCTTTTGTCAATCAATTCAGGTCACCATTAGATCCCACAATCATCTATAATCAGTTCATTACATGCAAAAGAGGCCAGGGTGAGCCAATCCAAACTTTTAATCAAATATTTTAGAAGTGCTATAATAGAGCAATTCGGAATTTTGCCATTTATAGTAGCTTTGCAAATATATTTAGGGGCATTGGATCCTATGATGACAATGTTTGTAAGGAGAAATCCTCAAGTTACCACGCTTGCTCTAGCCTACAATGAAGCTATGACCATTGACCAACAAATGACACCACAAAGTTATGGGTTTTCCCAGATGCCTATGGTAGGACAATATGGTCCATATGGTCAAGCTCCTATGATGAATCAGATAATGGCACCACAAATATCAGGCATAAATGCTTTGCCTTATCAACAACCATAGTCATCAACACCTACTTACACACCCATTCCAATTCAACTAATCACATCCATTCCCCCCATTCCTTCATTTTTGCAAAATAGTCAACAAACTATGCAAGGAGCTAGTCCGATCAATTCTCAGGCTATAGTTCCTTTCCCCAATCCAATTCCTATTCAAAGTGTGAATCCCAACGCAAATCAAGTGGCTCAAAATCCAACTCAAATTTTAAGTCAAGATCTCACCAATTACACAAATCCTACTGGAACTAGCAATAACATAGCTCAACCAAAAGAGATTTATTCAAAGGTTGAAGAACTCAAAAAGATAGTTCACAAATTGAGTAATGATTTGGTTCAAAATATAAGTATGAATCCCATGCCCCTCTCCCAAATTGAAACTTCAACAATAGAGGGAGACAGTGGAATACGAAGCCAAACAATGGGGGTGTGTCTTTTCCTATTGCTAATTAGATAGATACTTCTGCAGGACCAAGTCACTCTAGTTCCATTCTTAATATTTTTGATTTTGCATGGGAAAATGTGTGTAGATTGCATAATACAAAGGATCATAACGAAAGGAATTATCCCAAAATTTCTAGGTATACCCATTGTCTCCAAGCTCAAGTGGATGATTTGGAACTTGTGCCAAACGAGGGTCCACCCCAACATCAACAAGGATTGGAAAACATTTTGGTGGTGGAAACTCTATATCGTCAAGAGAGTGAGAACGAGGAAGAAAAGGATGAAATCTTGGAATAGGAAGTGCAAGATTTTAGATAATTTAGAAAGGGGAACCATGGTTACCATTTGAGGAGTAAGTCCAAAACCCCTAAAACATCCTCAACTCCACCAAACAGTTCTATTATTCCTCCTGATGCTAAGGCTGATAATAATCCCCCTCCTCCATCTGAAAGAGAAACGTCTAAGGACACACAAAAAACATTGAAGCCTGAGAAGTCAACTTATGACATAGTGGAGGATTTAAGGAATTCCAAGTCTAGCCTTTCATTTTTAGAGGCAGCTAGGTTACCTGGCCAAAAGGAAGCATTGATAAATGCTTTGGGCTCACCTAGTTAAATACAGGAAGGAAAGGAAGTTGAATCTCACATGGTTTTATGAAAGGAAATATGAGATGTCCCTCCTTTTTTATTGACTATGAGGATTTTTGGAAAAAAATTACACAATTTTTTGGTGGACACAGGTGCCACAAGTAACCTCATGCTTGCAAAAATTTATCAAATGCTAGGCCTAGAGCCTGTGTCTACTAAATGCAAGATTTTGCAATTGGATCGGTCTGAGGTAAATGTGGTAGGGACCCTCTATGATGTTAAGATCCAACTCAATTCTGAACCTAGGGTCCAACAAGTGGTTGATATTTTGGTTGTCAATATCCCAAGTCGATATGGAATGTTACTTGCTAGGGATTGGATGAAAAGTTTGAATGGTTATTTCTCCACTAATTGCTTGCACATGTGGCTACCCTAGAAAGGGATTGCTAATCAAATTAGAGTGGAAAATGAGCCAAGGCTTAAGGAAATAATCACAGAATTCAACAAGCCAAATGAAGTTCAATTTTTTGAACTTGAGTTAGGATTCTACGCTTTTGATGTTGAAATAGCTACCGAAGAACCTCAAAAAGAAACATTTTCTTGTATCTCTTTTGAAGAAGATAATCTCGTGTGGTTACTGAAGTTTGATGGATCTAAGTCAAAATAGGGGGCAAGAGCTGAAGTTGAACTCACTTGTCTAGGAAGTAAACCATTGTTTGCTGCCTATAGATTACAATTTCCTTGCACTAACAACGTGGCAGAATATGAAGCTCTTATCTTTGGATTACAATTGGCTTTGAGAAAGAAGGTTAAGTGTTTGAAAGTATTGGGAGATTCGGAGTTGGTGGTCAAACAAGTTAAAGGACAATATACCTACCGCGATAAGAGATTGAGCCTTTATAGAGCTAGGGTGAGGGACCTCATTGAGGAATTTGATGCTTTTAATATATCCCTTATTTCTAGGAAAGGAAATCGTATAGCTGATTCTCTTGCGATCGCTGCAGGCATGCTAAATCCAGTTGACATAAAAAAATGCAAGAAGTTTTCCATTGAGTTGGTCCCTTGCCCATCGGTACTTGATAACGTCAGAAACTTGCAAGTTTTTGAGAATGATAGACACATTTTCAAATTTTTCTTTTGAGAACCAAGTGATTGATGAAGATCAAAGGTGGCAAGAAGAAACAGAAGGAGAAAGCGAAGTTACATTTCAATCCAAAAAGATACCTAAGAACATCGTTTCATTGGAGAAGGTGTTTGATATGGGATATAAAGCTAGAAAAGGAAAAAGGGCTCCACCTCCTAAAGATGCTTGTGACCTGATCAATATAAGGAGTGTGGATAATACGCGTGAAGTGTACATTGCAAAGGCATGTACAACTGATGAGAGGGAAAATATAATATGTGCACTAAAGTATTACATGGATTGCATTGCTTGGAATTACAATGAGTTGAAAACATATGATCAAAATGTTATTATGCACACCATCCCTCTAAAACCAGATTCCAAACCTTTCAGACAAAGACAACGACCTGTTAACCCATTACTTGAGCCCTTGATAGATAAATAGGTCAAGCGATTTATGGACACGAAGATAATATTTCCCGTTAGGCACTCAACTTGGGTGGCCAATCTTGTTCTAGTGAGAAAGAAGAATGGAGAGATAAGGCTATGCATAGATTTTAGAAATCTCAACAAAGCCTCACAAAAGGATAATTACCCACTGCCATCAATTGATGAAATCTTGCAAATGGTGAATGGATCTGAAATGATGTCTTTTCTTGATGGGTATTCTGGATACAATCAGATTCTTATTCATCCTAGTGACAGGACGAAGACAGCCTTCACAACCAAATGGGGAATTTTTGCCTATAGAAGAATGCCTTTCAAATTATTAAATGCAGGCGCAACATTTCAACATGCCATGGATTATGTGTTCAAAGTACTCATAGGTAAATGTATTATTGTGTATGTGGATGACATTCCTATGTTTTCAAAGAAAAGAGAAGACCATGTGAAAGATTTGAGGAAAGTTCTCCAAAGGTGTAAAGAGCACGAAATTTCTTTAAATCCAAAAAAAAGCATCTTTGGAGTGACAGAAGGAAGATTGCTTGGCCATATCATTTCTAAATAAGGTATCTCCATTGATCCGAAAAGGATAGAAGCTATCCAAAACTTGCATCTCCCATCTAGCAAAAAGGAATTGAGATCTTTCTTTGGAAAAATCAATTTTTGTGAGGAAGTTTATTTCTAGCTTCACTGAGATAGCTAAACCACTAAATGAGATGCTCAAAAAGGATGTGAATTTCATATGGGATGAAGAAAGTAGGGTCACCTTTCAAAGCATCAAGGATGCTACTTATAGAGCCCCTGTCCTTATAAGTCCAAATTATTCTAAGCCTTTCTTTATTTATGTTTTTGCATCTTAACACTCTTTTGCGAGTGTCTTGACTCAGAAAGGTGAAGATAACGTAGAAAATACCATAGATTTTCTAAGTGCTCCTTTAAAGGATGCTCAATTGAGGTATTCCATCCTCGATAAGCAAATGTATGCACTTTTCAAAATTGTAAAAAAAATTAGATATTACATTGTGCATAGTAGGGTCTCTGCCATTGTGCCTGACCCTGCTGTCAAAACCATGTTTGTGCAAAACAAGCTAGGTGAGAGAAGAGGTAAATGGATTTCTACCATCCAAGAATTTGACCTTGAAATTCAACCCATGAAATTAGTCTATGGACAAGGACTTGTGAAAACAATTGCTTAGAACAATCCCCAAGTCACATGCCAATATTCAGATGGAGAGCGCATTTCTAAAGATGATTGGTATGTTGATATTGTGTATTTTATATTAAATGGTAAGTGTCCATAACATCTTAATTCTACTCAAAGAAGAGCCTTGAGACTTAAATCTACAAATTATCTTATTAGTTCTGGTGTTCTTTACAGGAAAAATCACAAGAGAATTTACTTGTGATGCTTAAATCAAGAAGAAGCTACCAATGTTTTGCAAGAGTTTCATGGTAAATACGAAACCGGCCATGGTTCGGCAAATTCAACAGCACATAAAATCCTAAGAACGAGATATTATTGGCCCCACATTTTTAAATATGCACATGCACACGTGCGATCTTGCCATATTTGTCAAGTGGCTGCCAATAGAGAAAGGAATGCAGCTATGCCATTGCAACCTGTAGTTGAGATGAGACCATTTGCACAATGGGGATTAGACTTCATCGGGGTTTGTATCGCTCCAAATTTTTTGTATCCTTACCTTCAGGCTATAGGATCCGTGCTCGAAAGGGGGATGGGAAAAGTATGGGACAATACCTCAGACTGAGATGCCCTTTGAAGGTCCCGCCTCTTGGGGGAGGGGTATTAAGGTGATTTTTCAACGGATGGTGGGGTTCACCAGGAAATTTTTAGTGGCAGTTTCCACGCCTAGGTTGGGAATGTGTTCAATTTTAGCTTTAAACATCCAATTCCTAGGTTTGGCCATATGAATCTAAGTTGTTCTATTATGAAAATGCAAATTAAAATGAATACAGAAAATAGATTTGAATAGGAAACAAAGAAAATAAGCTAGATTAAAGAGCCATACCTAATTCGGATGTCTGATGGAGGTTCTAATTTTTGAAGTAGTCTAGATCATCTAGAATTTGACATAATTGTCTCCAATCTGACAGGATTATCTGAGATCTGACGAATTCGTCAGAGACCTGCAATCAGAGAAGTAAATACAAAATACAAAAAATGCAGCTATGCAAACAGAGGGCAATGATGTAGAATGATATTAATAATATTAAAATGATAATTATAGACATAAATACGAGTGCATTACAATGATTTAATGACAAATCATGATTTTATGATGCATATAAGCTACATGGGTGAACTCCAGGATGCAAAATAATGTAGCAGAAAAGAGTGAAGAAACACAAACTATGGGAACTGATTGCCCCCAATGTTGAATGTAGTCAAAATTGTCTCAGATTGGTACGAAATCATCTCGAATTGAACAGGATCGTCTGTGAAGATCTGAGCTTGCTTCGGCTGAAAAACAATGAATTTCTTGCAAACAAACTTGGAAAAATACAAATGCAAATGATGATTTAAGAGGGTCTAATGCATGTAGAACTCGTATGATAGGAAATATTGAGCTAGAGGGAAGTCAAGGGGGGTCCTAAGGTTTAAATAGGCTTAGGAGGGAGGTTTGGAGGTTGGAGATCATCCTAATGTGGAAGATCTCTAACGAGGGAGGTCTCTAACCATGTAGACACGCTTTTGCCCGGATTAGAGACATCGTTGAAATAGAAGCTAACTATGCACAAATCAGTTTGGGACGAGATCGTCTAGACATTATTCTCTAGATGAAATTGTCCGATCTGAGGCGATATCATCTAATCGACGACAATATCATCAAACGGACAAAACAAACTCTAAAAATGGCATGAAAAATGAGGAAACGGACAACAGGCGGTTTGGGAGTGGTTTTGGGGTTAAAATTTGAATTTGAATTATTACTAAAGTAATTTTAATTATTTGCTGAGGTTTACTGTGCCAATTTTAGGGTGTTACATTTTGTCCCCTCTTTAGCAAATTTTTTGAAGAAAATGCGTTAAAGATGAGTTCTTCTCGATCTACGAGAAAGCAAAAATTATTCCCATTTTTAGGTGATGATTCTTTGTCGAATCGTACGACAGCTTACTATGGTGCCCCCTCCGTGTTTTTTACCCAAATCGAACATTTGAGGTAAAAATGTGGAAAAGCAAAATTAAAATGTTGTTAATTGTGTTTGAATAAAATTAAGAAAAATAGGGAAAAACCCTAATTCATTTTTACTATTTAGTTTCATTTTTTGGTTTCTAGAGCTCTGTAGACAAGATGGTCGAGACAGCGCACAGATCGACAGAGGTCTGGCGCGGGCTACGAGAAAGGGTCTAAACTTAGTTTAGAATGCTTGCATTTTGATTTTCTATGCTTTTTAGATTAAATTTTGATGATTTTTGAGCATTGCAGCTATTTTTGGGCCGTTGACGTCGTCGGGACAAAATCGTCTCGATTTCGTTGAAATCGTCTCGATATCGCCGATTTTGTTCAAGGGAAAAATCGGCTAAATGGGGACGATTTTGTCAAAAAAGGGACGATTTCGGCTTGCAAAATTGGAGACAAATTTGCTCAAATTGAACTTGTTTTACTTGCATTATTAATGATTGTTTTATTAATGATTTTTACTATTTTGTTGTTTATGTTGCAGAGAGGATTACTAAAGAGCAGAGAATGGAAATACGGTGGGTTGAGGGATGACTTGGCCGCTTTATCTCAGGCAGAGCGAGATCAGATAGCTCAGGTTAGCTTACAGCATGTGGTAGATATGCCACATGTTTTTATAGATTGCAAGGGTGTGGACACAGGAGAGAGTAGTGAGATGGCTACTCTCCAGGCGAAGACTGTCCGTCTCCAGGCACAGGTGCAGACTCTACAGGATGAGGTTACACGCCATCAAGCTGAGGCTACACAACTCAGAGATGAGGTCGCACACCTCAGAGAACAGAGCGAAGGGGCAAGCACTCAGGAGATGGCATGATCGATTGCTCAAACCACGTTCTATCAGGGTATCTACTTCCAGATGGTGCCAGAGGGCTAGAGGGTATAGCTGCTAGCCAGCATTGCAGATCCAATTAGGGTTGGGTCATCGAGGACTTCATCTAGATCGACAACTAGGACTCGTAGTACCACACATACTATGATGGGTCCACCTCATCCACCTCAGGGCGAGGGAGGAGATGAGGCTGAGAGCTCGAGGGGTTCTCGAGGCTAGGCTACTACACTGCACAGATTGATATATGATTGAGAGGATTGAGTATGCCAAGATGTAGATTGTGGCATACCAATCTAGTTTTGATATGATGTGCATATATATAGATGATATTTTTGATCATATGACTTGTCTTATGTATTTTTATGATGCTTTAATGTTTTGATTTGATTGATTTGATGATTCATGTAATAATGCCATTTGGAAATATTATGGTTTAAATGTCATGCTTTTAAAATTTAAATAAAATAATTTGATGTAAACAAATTGGTTGTTTATGATGTGAGAATTTGATAAAATGGGACTTTTAACAATAATTTCAAAGGAAATTGTCGCTATTATAGACCATTTCATGGAGTCGTCGCTCACTCGGTCATCAAGCTAATCCCAGTATAGAAATATTGCTAAAAGTAAAAGAGTGCTTAAGAGACTGTCTTAAGACTTTGTTGTGATGATGCACATGATGATGATGGTGATTTGTTTTCAGATTTTCATGAAAATATTATGCATGAAATATTAAAGATGATTTTTGCTAGGCATAAATTCCTAAGTGTGATAAATTTTTTGGATAATTCGCTAGGAATTATACCATCATTGCAAAAATTAAAGTTTGACATAATGACATGAAATAGAAACAATGTGGGTTTTTGGTTTTTAAAGCATAATTATGTAACATAATTATTTAAGTCGTATGTTTTTATGATTTTGAATAAATGGAAAATAAAATTGGTACAATGGTTTGCACTAGGGATAGAATATTTAGGTATAAACTTATACCATCATCACGAAATCCAAAGAAGAAAATAATAGTTTTATTGCATGGTTGATTTTGTTAATTTTTGAAATAGTCAGAAAATATGAAGACGAGGACTTGCGCTAGGCATAAAATTCCAATTTTGGTTTTGGAACCGTTGCGAAAGCCGATAATATATATATGGTTTGAGAGAAATTTTGATTTGTTTGATAATGCATGTGGTTGTCTTTATACTAAACAATTGTTCTTCAAAGAAGAAAATGAAATTATTCCAAACAATTTGCAAAAATATTTCAAAGTATCTTAAGGACAAAAGTTAGATTTATAAGGAATCCCATGTGCGTATGTGAGTTCATTACCAATCTTGATGTATCATAATGATACACAAAATCTCTCAAATACAAATGTGTGTGCAATTGCATTGTTCATTTACCAATTTTGAGCAAGATAATTTGATACAAGTGATTTGAATGAACCAAATAAGTGTTCATTAACCATGATTTAGATGCATATAACCGTACCAGACTACTAGTAAGTCAGGTTATCAAGAGCTAGCTGATCCATAAGCAGACATAGGTCTATACAAAAGAAGGTCACTAATGTAACAGACATATCACCACGCTAGGAGTTACCCAAGGCCAAGCGGGTTGGGCACAAACCACCTGTTATGGGGCTTACCTCACGGTTTTTGAATAATTGAGAATTCCAGGGATTCAAGATCATCAACCCTTATTTTCTTTTCAATGGGTAGGGAAAGGGATTTATTGCTTTTTCTTTTGCTTTTTTTGCTTTTTTTTTTTTTTTTTTTGTATCTTTTGCTTTGATATTTGAGATAATGCTGAAATAACTCTTTTTTTTTTCCGGGTAGGGGTGAGCTTTGTCCTTTTGCCAATTCTCAAATATTCTAGACCATGTGCATGATAGGATAGCAAGGGAAAATTTTCGCTCAAGAAACACTTCTACTATGTAGCATAGCATGGAAATTACAAATATAATCATTTTAGTGTGGAAGGATATGCATGGTTTAAGTAAATAACAAGATCAATTCTCTATGCTCAAACTTTATTTAATTGAATTTTGTGGACTTTGATATAAGAGAGATTAGTAATCATGCCAGATAAAATCAAGATATTTATTTTTGTATTTGTGATAATGGGGGATTCCAAATAAATGCTAATTTATCCAAGATAATTTGAAAATATAACTGCAATTCTTGAAGAAATATATACAACAAATATTTTTGAGGAGTTTGATAATTTTGACTCTCTCTTTCTTCTTTATTTTTTTTTGGGTTTCAAAAGAGTCAATAATATTGTTGTTTTGACTTTTTATTTTTTTTCATTTGTTTTTGTGTAAACATTTTTATATATATTTTTAAAATGAGACAACATGCAAAATATGTAAAAATGATGAAATGACCAAATTTTATGTGTAATATCGCTTAAGATGCATAATATTCATAGGTTCCTTTAAATCTTTACCATCTAAGGTAGCTAATTTGTATGCTCCTAATTCAAATTTAGCAGTGATAATATATGGTCCAAGCCAGTTGGGATCAAATTTACCTTTAAGGTCTTTAGTTGCATTAGTATTTTTTTTATTTTCTTTTAAAACAAGGTCGTCGATCTCAAAGGATCGATGACGAACTTTCTTGGCATATGATCTTTTAAGCTTGTTTTGGTAGGCACGAAGATGCTCCAAAGCATTGATGCACTTTTCATCTAGGATTTCCAGTTGACAGAGTTTGCCAGCTCAATATTCATCTCCTACTTTGGTATCTTGAAGTAGTAGAGCCAAAGAAGGAACTTCCAATTCAAAAGGAAAAATAGCTTCAGTGCCATAAACCAAGACAAAAGGTGAAGTACCTGTGGGAGTACAAATGCTAGTTCGATAGGCCCACAAAGATAGATATAATTGAATGTGCCAGTCGCGGCCAGATTTATTGACCAATATTTTGAGAATTTTGATTAAGGTTTTGTTGGAAGCTTCTGCTTGGCCATTACCCTGAGGATAATAGGGAGTGGACCAACGATGTTGAATCTTATATTTTTGGCATAATTTCTTGAAATCTTTATTTTTGAAACAAGTTCCATTGTCTGAGATGAGATTTGTAGGAATTCTGAACCTACAAATGATTTGATTAAAAATAAATTTAGAGACTTGTGTTCCAGTGCAGGAAACTAAATGCATAGCTTCCACCCACTTCGTTAAATACTCAGTGGCGGTTATGATGAATTTGTGTCCATCAGATGACATAGGATTAATTTTTCCAATAATGTCTAAGCCCCATTTTGAAAAGGGCCAAGGAGAGGAAATAGCCTGCAACTCTTTTGTAGGCGCATGGACAAGGTCAGCATGTTTCTGGCACTTGTCGCAATGGCACACATAATCATGTGCATCATTTTCCATGGTAGGCCAAAAGTAGCCTATCCTAAGGAGCTTTTTAGTAATGACACTACCACTGAAGTGTCCTCCACAAGATCCATCGTGGGCTTCACTTAAATCTAATTTGGATTTTTCTAGATTCAAACATCTCAATAGGATATCTTCAAAATATCTCCTATATAAAGTATTGCCAATTATTAAAAATCGACTTGCTCGTCTATGTAATAACCGACGCTGGTTTCTATTAGAATTGGCAGGGAAAGTCCCATTTAGAAGAAAATCAAATATATTCGTATACCAAGGTTCAGGAGTAGTTTCATTGATTAGAAACACATCCAAAGGTTCTAAGCATGACTTATTTGAAGCGGGTTCCTGGAGTCGACGAATAATGATGGTGGCATATTCGTCATCTAACTCCAAGGGTAGAAGAGATGCAGCTACGGCCATAGCATCAGCTGCATGGTTGCTAGTTCAAGGAATAGCTTCCAAAGTAACTTTATCAAATAAGGATAACAATTGCAAAACATATGCTTTATATGGGCGTAATTTATCATCTTTGGTATGATAAACTTCATTAATTTGGTTTATGACAAGTTGAGAATCACCAAAAACTAGCAGATGTTTGATTTTTAGCGTCAAGGCAGGTCGTAATCCAAGGATTAGAGCCTCATACTCAGAAGTATTTTTAGTGCACGCAAATGTCAATTTAAAGGACAAAGGTATAAGATGTTTTTGCGGGGATATTAAAATAATACCCGCACCAGCCCCACTCATGCATTGGGCTCCATCAAAGTATAAGGACCATTGTTCAATATGGTCTGCCTCTAATTGAAGGCATTCATCAGGAAACTCAATGATGAGGGGATGGGTAGACTCTAAGGGTGCAGTGGCTAATTGATCTGCTATGATTTGACCCTTAATAGACTTTTGTCCTATGAACGTGAGTTCAAACTCGCTTAGAGCAAAAACCCACTTGGTTGTGCGACCTGATAAATAAGGTCAACTCATAAGATATCGCAAGGGATCATATTTAACAATGACATACATTTTTTGACTAAGCATATAATGTCATAATTTCTATGTAGAAAATACGACTGCTAGACATAGTTTTTCTAATGATGTATAATGAGTTTCATAACTGATGAGGGTTCTGCTAATGTAATAATTAGCACGTTCTTTCTTCTCATCATCAAGCTGAGCTAACATAGCTCCTAAAGCAAAATCTAAAGCTGAAATATACAAGAGAAACGGGTGATCAGGTCTAGGTAGTGAAAGCATAGGTGGGTTAAGGAGGTATTGTTTGAGAAGTTCAAAAGCTTCTTTACATTCGTCATCCCAATTAAAAGGGACATCCTTCTTAAGGAGCTTAACAAAGGGACTGGTTTTGTCTGCCAGCTTATCGATGAAGCAACGGATGGCTTGAAGCTTACCTTGTAAACTTCGTAACTCAAATATATTAGTAGGTGCGGGCATATCAGTGATAGCCGCAATCTTGAGAGGGTCGATTTTGATACAACGTAAAGAAACTAAAACCCCTAACAGTTTACCGAACTTAACTCCAAATATGCATTTAGCTAGATTTGATCGAATAAGATATTCTCTTAACCGATTAAATACTTTTCTCAAATCATCTAAATGATCATCTTTTTTAATAGAGTGAGCTATAATATCATCTACATAATCATGTAGGATATCATGCATCATATCATGAAATATATAAGTCATAGCTCATTGATATATTGCACCTGCATTCTTTAAACCAAATGGCATCACTTTCCAACAGAAGGTACCCCAAGGGGTAATAAAGGCTATTTTAGCCTAATCTTCAGGAGCTATCCTGATCTAATTATAGCCAAAAAATCCATCCATTAGGGACATCATTCCACTATCGGCAGTAAATTCAATGATTTGATCCATGTTTGGAAGAGGAAAATCATCTTTAGGGCATGCAGCGTTAATATCTCTAAAGTCTATGCAAACCCTAACTTTGGTAGCTTCTTTCTTGGTGACTGGAACTACATTCGAGATCCATTTAGTGTAATAAATATCTTGTATGAAAATAACATTCAATAGTTTTTCTAACTCCCCTTTGACTAGCAAGGCCACTTTGGGATGCATTTTTCTAAGTTTATGTTTAACAGGTTTAGCATCCGGATGGACTACTAGATGATGCATGACTATAGAAGGGTCCAGACCTGGCATATCTTCATATGTCCAAGTGAAGAGATCTTCATATTCTTTAAGGAATGCAATGTATTCATATTGTTTTTCTTGACTTAATGTTGATCCAATATTGATTATGTGAGGATTATCCTCAGTTCCAATGTTAACTTTAATGACGTTTTCTACTTCCATGTGTAGATCTCTTTCAAAATTAGGTGGGGTGGGTGAAACGCCCAATTCTTGTAATTATTTTAAGGTTAAGTTGGATAATTCGTCTTGAGGAGTGGTGGCCTCAAGATGGGCTTTAGTTGGTATAGAACCATAAAAATAAAAACCATTGTGTAACAACTCTTCAACGGAGACATCATGGAAAATATCTCCTTCCAACTCCTCATCAGAATCAGCAATCAATTCAGGGTAAGCTATGGATAGCATATTACATGTAAATGGCTGATTTTTTAGAGGCAAATCATCATGCCTATCCAAATAATCTTGATAACATATGAGTTGATCATCATCTTCAAAAGGGAAGGGTTGACCCTTACTAAAAAATAGGCCCACACCACATCGGGCGGGCCATGGTTCTACCTCAATTGGTTCTTTCATACCATTTTGGAAAGGTCCCAAACCTTTCCCTTTATATCCCATTTTAAGCATTATAGGCTTAGCTTTAATATATTCATTAGTGATTGATAGCGACGATTGGCAGGAAAATGAGCTCTGGCGATTTTCTCCTCTAAACCAGGGTTTCTGCATCCTCGAATTTTCTCTGGTTTTTGCGGACTTGCTGAAGTGCCTTTAGGGTACAGGGGATCTGAAGATCCGATCGGTGCCCCAAGAGGTTCCAATGGGGACTTCTCCGGCTCCTAACTCAGGAAACACTAGCTCTTACGTTGATCTGTTTAAAGGCGATTCTTCCCCGAAGACTACTGAAGCACAAAAGATGGCATACAAGAAGATCTTCATGGCTATTGGGAATCAGCTATCAGCTCATCGGGTGAATGGTTGTCTGCCGCAGGCCGAATCCAGGCCAAAAATTGTCATTGAACCCAACATGGTTGAAGAATCAGTTCTCTACAAAGTGAACCATGACCTAATCTGCAAGTTCATGGGCATTCGCCCCTCCCTGAACTTCCTGCATTCATGGATCCATCAAAACTGGGAACCCCACGGTGAGTACTCATTGTGTTTTATTAGTAATGGTTATTTTATTGTCAGCTTTTCGGCTCTGACCGACAAAAATAAGGCTTTTGAGTCAAAAAATAAGAACCATGGCCTAGTAGGGATTTTTGTACAACCATGGCAGGTGGGCTTTGACCCTCGTGTTGAACCTACTGTTGTTCCAGTGTGGATTAGATTATACGCCCTTCCTATGGAGTTCTGGGGTGAGCAGGGATTGGCCATGATTGGTAATACGATTGGTAGACATATTGGTGTTGCCAAAGACACTATTGAAGGGAGCATGGCAGTATACGCTCGAATCTGTGTTGATATGGATCTCAGCCAGCCTCTATCGGCTGAGTTGGATATTGAACTGGCAGGTCATACCTGGATCCAATAGCTTGACTATGAGGCCCTACCCTTCAGATGTCAGGTTTGCCATAAACATGGGCATCTAGCCCGTTTCTGTCCTATTAATATGAATGCCAAAATGGAGGCCCCTTCAGATATGCCAAACCTACCTAAGGAGGATAATGCTGCTCCTAATACAGATCCTAATAGCTCTAGTCAGAGCCAGAACACTTCGAGAGAGGGTTTTGAACCCAGAAGAAGAATACGGACTAAGAAAAATGAGGGAAAGGAGCAATCTAATCTCAGGCCTGCCAATAGGTATGAGATTTTTAAGTCATTGTTTGATGAAGAGGATCACTCTATGGAGGGCTTGGAGGGTTTCAAGGAAACATCTAATATCCCTGGGCAGCCCCCCATCTCACCTTCTCCTGTCATACAGTAGATAGTTGATCCCTGTGAAGTATCACAACCAGTGTCTTCTGGTGCCTTAGTAGTCCATAATCCTGAGCAGTTAGTATCTTAGGATATCCACATGGGGATAGCAAAGAAGAATAGGGAAAGGCCATCTTTGGGGATAACCCAACTTGAAAAAAGACCAAAAAATAGCAATTCTCAGGGAGCAGGTCGAAGATCTAATAAGGAGCTGATAGCAGCTCAAGGAGACAAATTGATCATGGGAGGATCAATGAGGACAATTGATTCTTATTGCTCTCAGGGTAACCCATGATTATACAATCTTGGAATGTGAGGGGTTTAAACAGCAAAACCCATCAATTTTTTGTTCAAAGGTTATTAGAAAATAGCAATACTGATTTCTTGCTTTTACAAGAGACTAAGATGTCTTTGGATCTTATGTCTAAAACAATCAACGGAATCCGGAAGGGTGTCTGGTCACATGGATGTGGCTGCCCAAGGTGCCTCAGGGGGGATTGTTACTTTGTGGAACTCTCTGGAATGGTCTGCAATAGATCACCTTGCCTGGAGGGGTGTTCTAACTTCTCTTTTTAGGAATAATGTCTCGGTAGAAGTCGTTTTAATTACTAACTTTTATGGATCTCAAACTCTGGAAGGTCAGAGGCAGTAGTGGAAGGCTGTGCATGACATGAGAGCATCTAAGGAAGATCTATACTGGATTGTAGCAGGGGACTTTAATGCTAAATTATCTTCTAGAGACCAGGAAGGGGGAACACCTTTTTTGGATCCAGGGGACCATTTCATGATCGCTCAAGTCCAGGATTTACACCTAGTGGACATCAAATGTCCTGGCAATAATTTCACTTGGACTAATAAAAGGAGGGAGCCACATAGTAGGAAGGTGAAACTAGATCGCTTTTTGCTTTCAGAAGAGATGTTTGTAAAATGGAACATTAATTTTTATATTTTAGCAGGCCCAATTTTTTATCACTGCCCTATTCTGTTGGAAGGTGGGGCTAGGAGGGCACACCATCACAAACCTTTCAGATTTGAGAATTTTTGGTTGTAGAAAGAAGAACTTCAGGAGAAAATCTCGCAATGGTGGGAAGAAGGCCATCCAGATTATGGAAGAGCAATGTTCAGAATTCACAAACAACTTCAATATGTCAAAACTCAGTTGAAATATTGGAGGCGTTCTAATAAATCTAACTTCCAGGCCCAAAGAGCTCCATTGGTGGCCCACTGGGATGAGGTCCAGAAATAGTTCAGAGAAGGAGTTATTACAGATCATCTCAAGGATGAGGATGATGCCTTGCGTAGAGCGGTGGAGGACATTGATAACCAGGAGGAGACTTATTGGAGGCAGAGAGCAAGAACTACCTGGTTAGTGGAAGGGGACCGAAATACAAAATTCTTTCATCAGACTGCTTGTGCCCAAAGACAGATGAACAAGATGGAGGTCCTTCAAGATGAGAATGGTCATTCCTTTGACACTCTTCCAGATATACACTCCCATGCTATGGATTATTTCTCAAATATTTTTAAGGAAAGTGCGGTTCAAGATGCTACGACCCAAAATGAAGTTATTTCTGTCATTCCTACTCTCATTTCTGAGGATGAAAACCAGGCCCTCCTCAAACCCATTGATAGAGATGAACTAACAGCTATGGTCTTTGGAATGAGTATTGGTAAAACTCTAGGTCCTGACGGTTTCCCCATTGAGTTTTTCCAGGCCTTCTGGGATTGCTTAGAGGAAGATGTTAGAGCTGTGGCTGAAGAATCCAGAGAAAATAAGAGAATGCTTAAATCTCTAAACCACACTTTCATTACCTTGATTCCAAAAGGGTAGGAGGGGAGTCATATTTTAGATTATAGGCCTATTGCCTTATGTAATGTGTTGTATAAAATAATCACCAAGGTAATGGCTGAGCGACTAAAACCCCTTCTTCACAAAATTATCTCCCCTGAGCAAGGGGGTTTTGTTGAGGGTCGACAGATTCTGGATGGGGTGGTTCTGGCTCAGGAAGCTATTCATTCAATGCACACTTTTGGGAATAAAGGGATGTTCATAAAATTGGACATGTCCAAGGCTTATGACAGGGTTGAATGGAGTTTTCTGGCCAAAATGATGGCTTCTTTGGTTTCTCTCAGGAATGGATTGAGCGGGTCATGAGCTGTGTCTCTTCCCTGACCTACTCTGTTCTAATTAAGGGCCTTCCTTTGTAGCCTTTTGGAGCCTCTCGGGGTCTTCGCCAGGGGGATCCTTGCTCTCCTTATCTGTTTAATCTGTTTCTGATTATGGCTGAAGGTCTTGGCAAAATTTTCTTGAGGAGAAGATAGCAAGGTAGATTATTGGGTGTTAGGGTGGGGGACAAAGTTTTATCGCATCTGCAGTTTGTGGATGACACTGGTCTGATGGGAGTTGCCAGCCTCAGGGAAGCAATATCGATTAGGGATACTCTTAGTGTATATCTCAGGGCTACTCAACAGGTTATTAATGACAAGAAATCCAAAGTGGTCTTTTTCAATCTGGAGCATAGGCTTCAAAATAGAATTTTAGAAATCCTGGGATTTACTAGGACTGCTCTCCCTGTGGTTTACTTGGGGATTCCCTTGCATTTCAAGAAGCTGAAACTTGACACTTGGAGGCACTTGCTTGAGGGTATCAAGGAAATAATTAATCACTGGTCTCACAAGTGGTTAAGCTATGGTGGCAGAGTAACTTTCTTAAAGTCAGTCATTCAAGCCATGCCTATCTACAAATTCTCTATCTTGGCTACCCCGCTTACAATCTGGAAAGATTTGGACAGGATGGCTAGAAAGTTTTTGTGGGAAGGACCAAAGGGAGAGAGAAAGTGGGCCTTAGTGAGCTGGGATAAAGTTACCCAGCCCAAGGTAAAATGTGGGTTGGGACTGAGAGGATCCAGGTTAAATAATAAAGCCTTGGCTGGAAAGTTGTACTAGAGGTGGATTTCCCAGCCAACTTCCTTATTCAGTAGAATTCTCACTAGTAAATACTTGGGTCATGTCAACCCCAATGAGGTGGGTCACTTTTCTTTGGAGGGTGTTGGATCCTTAGTATGGCAAGATCTCAATCTTGGATCTCAGGTTATTAAAGACCAGCTATTTTGGAAAGTGGGGAGGGAGGAGAAGGCCCGTTTCTCGTCTGATTCTTGGGATCAGTTTCCACCCATCATGGTTGAATTCCTCGAGTTACTCCCAATAAAAGTTACCATAGAATCCAAGGGTTGGGTCCAAATTGAGAGTTATTTCAATACTACTCGACTGGGGGGTATAAGTTTAAGAAGTTTAAGAAGTTGGAGGAGTGGCCAATTTCAATCCCTCCAGAGCTAGCACCCATCTTGTCCAAAATATTGAAAGAAAGGTTTCTCACTGGGAGAGACGAGGAGGATGAATTAGCTTGGGGCTATGGGAGCCTTGGCATTTATACTATTAAATATGGATATGATAACATCCTCCATAAGCCTCCCCCCTTACTTATCTGGTTGAGGACTGGAGACAGATTTGGCAACCCAAGGGCTAGCCGAAAGTGAACTTTTTTGCCTGGCAGGTTATGCACAATG
Organism: Wollemia nobilis; assembly: GCA_028583015.1. Lineage (NCBI taxonomy): Eukaryota > Viridiplantae > Streptophyta > Pinopsida > Araucariales > Araucariaceae > Wollemia > Wollemia nobilis. The sequence continues at coordinate 9,980,106 of JAQPPZ010016436.1, read as the reverse complement.
GAATTCTCACTTTTGACAACCTTAGGTGTAGAGGTATCATCGGTCCATATCAATGTGCTCTATGCCATAAGAATGAAGAAATAGCTAATCATCTGATGTTTGAATGCCCCTTCACATGCCTGATCTGGAAGCACTGATTCTCTCACTATAAAATACAGCTTAATGGTGATTTGAATCGGATTAACATTCTGGAAAGATGGAAGAGGGGTAGATTTAAATCTAAAGCTCTTCGAATCGGTTGGGAGCTTAGCTTAAATTTCATTTGGTGGCAAGTGTGGTTGGAGAGAAATGCAAGAATATTTCGAGAAATGTTTTTCATTCTTGATGGTGTTTGGCAGGTCATCTGGAGCAAAGTCATTGAAACAGTTGTCATCCACGCAAATGAGGAATCTCAGGTTGATTCGGGGCCAATGGATGAGGGAGTTGAAAAGCAATAGGAAAAGGTCAGAGCCAGCTGGAAACCTCCTCTTGACAGTTGGATTAAAATCAATACTGATGGAGTTGCTAAGGGCAATCCGAGCAATGCTGGCATTGGTGTGGTCTGTCGGAATCACGAGGGCACCGTGCTCTACTGGGAACTGCAGGGATTGGGTAGAACCACAAATAACGAAGCTGAAGCCATTGCTATAAAATTTTCTTCTATTTGGGTAGTTATTCAGGGCCATAGGAGGATAATTCTAGAATCTGACTCTCAAATACTGGTTGGAGCTCTTGACTGCATGAGGAACTTTACTTTGAAAGCATGGAGGTTGAGGATTTTGGTCTCTCAAATCAAGGAACTATGGATAGAACTAGATGACGTGATCCCTGTTTATGTGAGTAGAAATCTAAATAAAGCGGTTGATTTCCTTGCGAAGATGGGTGCTGAGAAAGAGGTAGGGGTGCAGCTGCACAGTGACATGCCTTTGGAGGATGAAGTGATTAGGCAGGGCCTAGAACGATCCTTGAGACAATGAATAAAGAAAATGCTAAGTGTGGTTTTTATCATGATATCGCGACCTGTTGCGCTGTCGTGGCCTTTGGTGGCAAGCTGTCGCGATTTCATGACATGTTTCATTGTCATAGCCGTTGGGGAGAAGCTGTAGTGATTTCATGACCTGTTGCACCGTCGCTGCCTTTGGAGAGAAGCTGTAGCGATTTCATGACCTGTTGTTCCGTCGTGGCCTTTAGAGGGAGACTATCATGATTTCGTGACCTGTTGCACCATCGGGGACTGTGGCTGGAAGCTGTAGCGATTTCTCGACACTTTTGGAGAATGGGCACCAAGGGGGAAAATCGTTGTGATATCGTGACACTTTTGGGGTATAGGCACCAAGGGGAAAATCCATCGCGATATCGCGACATTTTTGCTGAAAGGTCACCAAGGGGAAAAATCGTCACGATATCATGACATTTTTGGAGAGCTGGCACCAAGGGGAAAAAACCGTCACAATATCGTGACACTTTTGAAGGTTGTGTGCCAAGGAGAAAAACCGTCGCGATATCACGACACTTTTGCTGAATGGGCACCCAGGGGAAAAATCGTCGTGATATCGTGACATTTTTGGAGAGCTTGCACCAAGGGGAAAAATCGTCGTGATATCGTGACACTTTTGAAGGTTGGGCGCCAAGGTGAAAAGTCGTCGCGATATCGCGACACTTTTGCTGAATGGGCGCCAAGGGGAAAAATCATCACGATTTCACGGCATTTTTGGCAAGCTGGCACCAAGGGGAAAAACCGTCGCGATATCGCGACACTTTTGAAGGTTGGGCACCAAGGAGAAAACTCGTCGCGATTTCGTGACAATTTTGAAGGTTGGGCGCCAAGGGGAAAACTCGTCGCGATTTTGCGACAGTTTTGGGGAATTGGTGCCATGGGGAAAAATCGTCGCGATATCACGACACCTTTGATGAATGGGCGCCAAGGGGAGAACTCGTCGAGATATCACGACACTTTTGTAGTTTGGGCGCCAAGGGGAAAACTCGTCGTGATTTCGCGACACTTCTGGAGAATTGGTGCCATGGGGAAAACTCGTCGCGATTTCGTGACTCTTTTGCAGCACTGGCGCCAAGGGGAGAACTCGTCGCGATATCGCGACACTTATAGTGAACATATGCCTTTTGGAAATCTTGTCACGATTTCATGAAACTTTTGGTGATTGGGCGCCTTGAGGTTGTGTCGTCGTGATTTCGCGACGCTTGTGGTGTTTAGGTGCCTCGGGGCTTGGCTGTCGTGATTTCGCGACATGTCACAATTTTGTGACTTGTTTCTCTAGCGTGGCCTCGGTTGGGTTGCTGTCACGATTTCATGACATGTCGCATTTTTGCGCCTTGTTGTAATCTTGCTTCTTTCTCTCGACTGGGATGTGTTTTCTCCCTTATGTAATTGTTCTCTGTTTTAATACAAGTTTTTTCAATTTTTTCAAAAAAAATATATTCATTAGTAAAATAACATCGGGCATATCCCTCATGATGAGTTTTTATATTCCTGGGTATTCTTCCCCAATCATATCCTTTATAAATAAAAGCACAACTCCTGACCTGGTAAGTACTTCCCATAGGTTGTGGGAGGCCCAAAGTACTAGGAGATGGCGGCAAGTTATTTAAAAGGATTGAATCTTGCATAAAAGCATTTATTTTTTTTTATATTAAGATTGTGGATAAATCCGGTAAAAGTTCATCAGAAAGAGCATAAGATGTAGAAGGATCATTTCCTATATCTTTAGATGTGGAAGGTATGATAGATGTAGATAATGTGGAGGTGTTAATAAATGGGTCTATAGGTTTTGAAATAATAAGGATGGAACATGAAGATTTGGTTGTAGGTCTAAGATCTTTTTGAGGTTCTAGTGTGGTTTGTTCAGAAGATGGTTGAGTTAAATATATAGGTGTAGTTGATGGGGTAGATGATGTTATGGGTGTGTGTTTCACACGTTTAGATGAAAAATAAGAATTAGGATGTGTGGATGACAGAGCGAGGCAAAATTGCACTCCAACAGGTTCTGCCAAAGCACACATATCAAAGGGTCTAGGGTCACCATGGATAGTGACCAACTGATTTTTAAATTCAAATTTAACACATTGGTGTAAAGTTGATGGGACAGCCCGCATCGCATTGATCCAAGGGCGACCCAAAAGTATATTGTATGATGTTGGGCAATGTACAATAAAAACGGTTGTATCTAGGGTTCTAGGACCAACTTGTAAGGGTATAGTAATGACTCCACATGTTTCTTGTGTTTCGTCATTGAAAGCTTTGATAATCATGTCAGTTTTCTTCATTTCATCACTTCTAAACCAAAATCGTTGGTAGAAGTCAAAAGTGCAAATGTTTAGAGATGAGCCATTATCAATCAAGACTATTTTAACAGCTACATCTCCAATTAGAGCAGTAATATATAAGGGATTATCCTTATGTAAACTGTGTTGTGGGATATCTTTATCCTGGAAGTCAATACAATCGACTTCTCGAGTGATGATAGTATTGGACATGGCTTCAGGTTGAATATTTTGAGGTACCATCATTTGGCTTAATGTAAGCATTAACTCATCCCTATGGGTGGGAGAAGATCTTAACAAGTCCAAAAGGGAAATTCTGGCTATAGTATTGGATAATTGTTCATTAATATTGTAAGGAGGTTTTGGTTGAACATTAGACATATGATTCCATTTATTGGGATTTTTCAAAATAAATGGGGTTGACCCATCATTCTGAGTTTTATCCTGTTGAGAGTTTTGAGCCTGTTGTCTGGTAATGGCTCCGATGGTACCTACAATGTTATATTGAAGATGTTGAATTGGTCTTGGTTGAGCATTTATGGCTTGTTCATTAGGAAGGAACTGATTAGAAGAGGGTCGAGTAGTAACTCTTCTAGGAAATGGTTCTTCCGGAACCATAGCATCTATGATAGGTTGAATAGGATCTGATTCATTTTTAGAACTATTCGATTGATTTGAGGTGATGTCTACTTCACTTTTAGTATCCGATTCTACATCACTAGGATCGAGAGTTTAAGTATTATACAACGACCTGATCATGACCATGGATAAAGTTGTGTCAAATATTTGAGGATCCTAAACAGGTAATTGTCCGCTAATAGTCCCTACATATCGGGTAGGAGGGGGAACATTATGATGTTCGATTTGATTGGCCACTTATTTACCATGGTTTGGTAAAGGATGTTGAAATATATCTAATGATTGATTAGCATTTTGATTTTGATTTTGGGGAATGGTCTTTTGAGAATTATTAGGAGCATTTTGTTTAGGTTGGAATGCTTGCACCTCCATTTCATTATTATCAATCAAATCTTGTATTTTATGTTTCAATGTTTTACAAGAGTTTGTAGCATGTCCAGGTCCTCTATGAAAGTCACAGTGTAGATCGGCTCTGTATCCGGGTATAGTTGGATCAGGTTCCTGGATAGCTGGTAATTGAATCAAGCCTCGTGCTAGTAATTGAGGAAGAATGGTTGATAAAGGTTGATTCAATCTAGTAAATTCTTGAGGAGGTTTATTAGGAGGTTTTAATATAAATTTTTCTATTGTCTTCGTTGTATTGATACTAGCAATGTTTCTATTATCAGTGAATCCGTCACCTACAACTTGTTTGTTTTTATACTGATTTCTAGATGTTTTCTCATCATCTTTCTTTTTGAGCTGACCTCTTCTAATGAGAGCATCTTCCACTCTTCGAGCTAAGTCTATAGCTTGATCAAAGGTGGTTAAGGTAGCAGTTGATAACTCATAAGATATTTGTTCTTGTAAATTATTAATAAAAATGTCCAACATTTCCCTATAAGGTAGCACAAAGTGTAGTTTTCCTGTCAACTGCCTCCATCTAGCTAAGAAATCAGCAAAACATTCATCTTTGTCTTGTTTTAAGTTGTACAAATCTTTAATGGTGACATGCCTCTCGATGTAGGCACTAAATTGATGGACAAAATATTTAGCTATCTCTTCAAAATTTCTCAAAGAATGAGTGGGCAATTGATAGTACCACTCTAATGCCATTCCTCCTAAACTTTTTGGGAATATTTTTAGTAATAGCAAGTCATCATGTGATATATCATGACATGCTATCCTAAACATGCGAAGATGCTCTATGGGATCTTTAGTTCCTTTATATATAGGCAGGACGAGCATGAGAAAGTGTTTAGGGTATGGTTGTGCTACAACTATGGGATCCAGAGGTTGACTACATATCTCTCGATAATTGTACGAGGGACGGTAGGGATCTATCTTGTCCATGCACGAAGCTAACTGTTTCACCATGGCTTCCAGATTACTGGTTTGCCCACCATATTGGTTCGGTAGGGCATTAATATGGGATTTGTGAGCATATGATGGAGGGACATGAAGATTAGAGGCTATATTGCTATTGTGTAAATTGTTGGTAGGAAGGGTGTTATGAAGAAGTTTTGAAGTTGTATTATGTTGTATCCCAGATTGTTGGAAATTGATGTTTGGCTTCATTTTAGGCTTTTGTCGATTTGAAGCATATTGATCAACAGTTTGGCGAAGTAAAGCAGTGAAGGAAGGTTTTTTTTGTGTGGGAATGATTTTAGGCTCAATAACAGGTTCCTTAGGGGGTTGGTTAACCTATTGTTTTGGCATGTTTTGAATCATAGTGACCATATCTCTATTGGATGGTCTAGCCTTATCACTTTCTTGATCAACAAAGGACAAGCGATTAGTGTGTATGTTAAATATATCTTCCATGGCTGCTTGAGTGTCACTAATTTGTCCTTTATCAATACGAACTGCCATATTAAGAGCACCAATGTTATTAGTGAAAATTTTCTAGAAATGATCTAAGTTATTAAAAGCAATAGTTCCATCTGGAGCTACTCTAGGGGATGAGGATCCTTCCTCTTTAAGATTTTCTTCTTGTTCAATGTCTTCAACCAGGTCATCTTCTGGCTGTTCTAGAGTTTCTCCTTCCGAAATTGGATCCTTAGGAAGGACATTTGGGTTTCTTGTTTTGTCTGCTAACCAATCTTCTTCTTCTTCTATAGTTTCTTTACCATTCCTAAGTCTAGGCATTGTGCTTAAGTTTATATTTCAGCAAATATATATATATATATATATATACTTGTATATATATATATATGTGCAACAAGCTTAAGAGGTATATATTTTAATTATATACCTACTATAGTATTTAAAAATAAAATGTTTTGGTTTTTTTTGTTATGTTTTTGGTTTTTCTTGTTTTTAACAATATTATAAAGATAACAAACAACACACAAAACGCAAGAAATAATAATAATGAAAGCAATGATCTAGTTTTCTATAAATAATTTATAAATGTCATTAATGGGCTCAAGTTCTCCAGTCGTCATAAAGTGTTCTTCAAATTGAAAATTTTATTTGACAAAAAGTGCTATAGTGATATTATCTGTCTCAGATTCTAGTTGGTAGAAATAAATTTCATGGCAATACTCTCGATATAACACAGCCCTAGGAACTCTATTCCATATTTCCCTGTCCATAAGAACAACCTCTTGATCTTCTACACGACCTAGGAATTGGTGTATAACAGCTGCGTTCTTGAGGTATTCCTCGAAGGTGAACAATTCTGACGACACAAGAGCTCTCCTATAAGCTAACCACCTATGGCAAGCTCTCTGAATTTCATGATAAAAAATGAGTTGATGAGGATCCAAGATTCTATCTAGGGCAAACCTCTTGATTTTTTTAAGTTCATTTGATCTAGATGAAATGATACCTAGTCTCCTATCAAGTTATTTCCACAAAAGTTGATTTTTATCTGTTTTAGGCACACTAAGCACAGAATTAACCTCTATGGTTGCTAATTGGTTTTCAAAATTTATAGTGACTGCTAGTATTTTCTTAGGAGCTACCATCTAGACATGATATGCAACTTAGTAGTTTTAAATGCATCTATGTTTTTGTTTTGTTTTTTGTTTTCAAAAGGTTTTAGTTTCATGTCGGGTTCACCAAAATGTATCGCTCCAAATTTTTCACATCCTTACCTTCAAGCTATAGGATATATTCCCGGAAGGGGGATGGGAAAATTATGGGACAATACCTCGAACTGAGAGGCCCTTTGAAGGTCTCGCCTCTCAAGGGAGGGGTATTAAGGTGTTTTTTTGACAGATGGCGGGGTTCACCAGGAAACGTTTAGTGGCAGTTTCCACACCTAGGTTGGGAATGTGTTTAATGTGTTCAATTTTAGCTTTAAACATCCAAGTCTTAGGTTTGGCTAGATGAATCTAAGTTGTTCTATTATGAAAATGCAAATTAAAATGAATACAGAAAACATATTTGAACAGGAAACAGAGAAAATAAGCTAGATTAAAGAGCCATACCTGATCTGAATGTCTGATGGAGGTTCTAATTTTTGAAGCAGTCCAGATCACCTGGAATTTGACAAAATCATCTCCGATCTGATAGGATCATTTGAGATCTGATGAATTCGTCAGAGACCTGCAATCAGAGAAGTAGATACAAAATACAAAAAATGCAGCTATGCAAATAGAGGGCAATGATGTAGAATGATATTAATAATATCAAAATGATAATTATAGACACAAATACGAGTGCGTTACAATTATTTAATAACAAATCATGATTTTATGATGCATATAAGCTACATGGGTGAACTCCAAGATGCAGAACAATAAAGCATAACCATAATATTACTAAATGTAGAATAATGCAGCAGAAAAGAATGAAGAAACACAAACTCTGGGAACTGATTGCCCCCAATGTTGACTGCAGTCGAAATCGTCTCGGATTGGTATGAAATCGTCTCGAATTGAACAGGATCGTCTGCGACGATCTGAGCTTGCTTCGACTAAAAAACAATGAAGTTCCTGCAAACAAACTTGGAAAAATACAAATGCAAATGATGATTTAAGAGGGTCTAATGCATGTAGAACTCGTATGACAAGAAATATTCAGCCAGGGGGAATTCAAGTGGGGTCCTAAGGTTTAAATAGGCTTAGGAGGGAGGTTAGGAGGTTGGATATCATCCTAATCTGGAAGATCTCCAACGGGGGAGATCTCTAACCACGTAGACATGCTTCTACCCAGATTAGAGATGTCGTTGAAACAGAAGCTAACTATGCACAAATCAGTTTGGGACGAGATCGTTTGGATGTTATTCTCCAAATGAAATCATCCGATCTGAGGCGATATTGTCTGATCGATGATGATATCATCAAATGGACAAAACAAACTCTAAAAATGGCATGAAAAACAAGGAAACGAGCAGCAGACGGTTTGGGAGTAGTTTTGAGGTTAAAATTTGAATTTGAATTATTACTAAAGTAATTTTAAATAATTTTCTAAGGTTTACTGCATCAATTTTAGGGTGTTACAGGGTTATTAACCCAAATTCTTCAGATTCCCATAAATTCATACTCACAGCTACAGATTATTGCACTAGATGGGCAGAAGCAATTCCTATGAAGCATGCTACTATGGATGTGGTAATAAAATTCCTCAAAGATCATATTGTAACAAGGTTTGGAATGCCCGATTCTATTGTAAGTGATAATGGTAAGGCTTTTTTTTCCACTCAATTTGCAAATTGGGCATATGATAATAAGGTGAGTTTAAAGTTTTTGTCTAACTATTACCCTCAAGGCAACGATTTGGCAGAATCTTCAAATAAAAATTTGTTAACCATCATTAAGAAGTTATTGGAAAAGATTTCTCGGGATTGGCACAACCAATTAAAATTTGTTCTTTGGGCAGATAGGACTAGAGAAAAAGAATCAATAGGGAATACACCTTATCATCTAGTTTATGGGCAAGATCCAATTTTTCTTGCAAATTTGAAGCTTCAAAACCTTCGTTTCACGCAAGAATACCTTGGAACTGATAATCACATTAAGGCTAGATTAAGTAATCTAATGCACCTTGATGAAAAAATAGAAGAATCCATGCTCCACATGATCAAACATCAAGATGTGGTCAAAAGAAGGTTTGATAAAAGAGCCAAAATTAATTCTTTCAAGATCTTAGACTTGGTTTTATTGTGGGATAAAAAACATGATGAGAAAGGGGATCACAAAAAGTTTGATTGTCTTTGGTTAGGTCCTTATCAAATTTCTGAAATCCTTGGGGAGAGTACTTTCAGACTAAGAACTTTGGATGGGAAATATTTGACGTTACCAGTTAATGGGCAAGTTCTAAAGCATTATTTTAGCCCTTAAATCATGTGAGATTTGTATCATATTGTACATTCGTATATGATTTTTTTTTTTGGTTTTGATGTTGGTTTTGCATTTTTGTTTTGGTTTCAAGTTGTGTGTTGGTCCTTATGAATGTTGACTAAGACAAGGAGAATATGAAACATTAAAATTTTATTGCAGAAAGCCCTACGAGTATCACAAACACATTAAAGAATATCGTTGAAACTTGTGATGCATGAAGTTGTCAGTTTTACAAATTATGGTAAAGTAGGTGATATACTCCATCCTAATTTCAAAAAGAGCAATGCGTTTATCCATATCTCATGTTACACTTGACATTGCATATACATTTCATCTCAGTTGCATCTACATTTCAAATACAATCATTGAAAAGGTGTCAAATCCTCTTAGGGTCATTACATAACATATATTAAAAGGATCCTAAGGTTGGAAACTAATGCTTAAACTATCTTGAACCAAGCACGTTCTACATATTTTAAAGAGGATCTTGAGAAAAATGGTCAAAACCATACTTGGAAGAAAAGGTGAGGCGAAAGGAGTATTTTGTGTCTATCCTATCATGCAACATAATCTTTAAAATAGTGGTTTTTACCACTCCCATAGTACTTAAAGTCTAAAATCAGAGTAGTAATGATAGGTTCTAATTCTCATCTCGCTTAGGTTGAGAATTTAATTCTCCAAAGCTCTGATTTGACCTTCATGGAGTAGTAATGATAGGGTCTAATTCTCATCTCGCTTAGGTTGAGAATATGATTCCCCAAAGCTCTGATTTGACCTTCATGGAGTAGTAATGATAGGGTATAATTCTCATCTCGCTTATGTTGAGAATATAATTCCCCAAAGCTTCTATTTTTCCCACTCAAGAACTTGAAACCCAAAGCAAATATGTTTCATTCTACGTTTTTTTTTGCATCATTGATATTGGATTGGAAGGATCGTACTACGTGTCCCTTGCAAAGGATGGCTAGTCATCCCAAGGTTTAAGAAGCCAAAAGTAAAGTCAAATCCTGGATTATGAGGTTAATCTCCATCAGGGCTATAGACGCCTGACCGGTAGTGGAGTATGCTCATGCGTGGCAACATGTCTTATCTAAAAGCAAGACCACTAACTGCTCAAACGGACAGACTAGCCTGACAGTTTCATCCATAATAGGTTAAATCATTTTTTTCAAGATGAGGTAATGAACTCCATATCAGAGTAGTAAGGATAGGGTTAAATTCCCATATCGCTTAGGTTGGGAATCTTATTCCCCAAAGCTCTGATTTCACTTACACTTGCACATGGGTTCAAGATGGTAGTGACACATAACCAACTTTGGGATCTAATAAATTAATTCAATATGCACATATTTGGTCCTAAGAGGGTTTGACAGTTTTAATATGTTTGTTCATGATACTAGAAATTTTAAGCCTTTGCAAAGCAGATTGTTATATCTCTAACATAGTTGTCATACATCAAATACTGCACAAGTCATTCATAGCCTTGCATACAAGTCATAAGTGAAACTGACAATGGAAAGTTGAATGAGTTTCAAACAATAGGGAATGAAGCACATTGCACACACCGAGCTGATGCTTAATAATTCTAATGCTTCATGTATTTCTCGTCTAGTTTTCATTCTTGGGATATTTTCTGACACTTGTATTTGAGTCTGTGTTTTCAAGTTGAGTTCTCACCAAAATGCTTAGGAGCATTTTTCAGCAGAGTCACCATTTGTTGTGGCTGCTCCACAACGTACCTCAAATTTGGGGACCCACCTTTTTTGCATGTGTTCCAAGAAGACTGAAGTGGCCCATAGGCTAAATATCAAGGAAAAAAGCAAAATACCACAAGGAGAAAAAGTGTCGCAATATCATGACATGTTGCACTATCGCGGCCAAAATATAAAAAGTGTCGCGATATCACGACATGTTGCAGTTTCGTGGCAAAATAGGAAAAAGTGTCGCGATATCGTGACATGTTGCATTTTTGCAACCAAACAAGAAAAGAAAGAACAAGAAAAAAAATTGTCACGATATCACGACATGTTGCATTTTCATGACCAAAAAAGAAAAAGTGCCATGATATCACGACATGTTGCGTTTTCACGGCCAAATAAGAAAAAGTGTCGTGATATCACGACATGTTGCGTTTTCACGGCCAAACAGGAAAAAGTGTCACGATATCGTGACATGTTGCATTTTCATGGCCAAAAGAAAAAAGTGTCATGATATCGTGACATGTTGCACCGTTGTGGCAAAAAGAGAAAAAGTGTCGCAATATCGTGACATGTTGCACCGTCGCGGCCAAAAGAGAAAAAGTGTCAAGATATCGCGACATGTTGCATGGTCGCGGTCAAAAGAGAAAAAGTGTCATGATATCACGACATGTTGCATGGTAACGGTCAAAAGAGAAAAAATGTCACGATATCGTGACATGTTACATTTTTGCGGTGAAGGGCCACAAATGGAAACCAAAGCACACGCATACAAGGGAAGGTGAAACGAACAGTCAGGGAAGGTGAAACGAACAACCATCGAAAAACGAAATGAACCGTCATGGAAGGAGAAATAATTTTTTTAGAAGTTTAAATACGCAATTCAAAGAGGCCAGAAAGGGGTGGAAACCGCTGCAAGTAGAGTTGCAGAGTTGAAGGTGAGAAGGCCATTCTAGACTTGTTTGAGTTGTTTTTCTTCCACAGACTGGTTTGGGAAAACAAAAAATTTTGCTATTGTAAAATGGCATATTTTTAATGCAGAAGTTTTCAGAAATTTGCATCTTGTGGGCAAGAAACAAGGATATTTTCTTTGCATGCTATGGATTTAATGTTTATTCTTTCATTTTTTCAGATTTCGAATTTATAGATAATGTTAATGCCATTTTTTGTGGGTTACATTAGGCAAATATTTGAAATCTGAATTTTATTTCGTACCCTAGGAACCAACACTTAGTCTATGGGGATTGTGCTTTTTGTGCAAGTCCAATAGGTTAGGTTGCATGCATGGAGACCTCACATATTTCATTTTGTCGGAACAGGATAGCATCATATTGAGTGCATTTTATTTTTCATTTTTTTGCATTTCATTTTCATTTTCTGCATTTTATTTTTTCCAAAAATTTTAACTTATTTTAAATTCTCAGGCATTAAAATAAACACTTAAAAATTTTCAAAATCCAAAAAAACAATGAACAATCACTAAAGTTTCATGGTGAAATAAACCAACATTACCACTTGTTTACAGTTACTTGCAATCACTAAGGTGTTCCAAGCATTTAAATTGAATATCTTTATTTGAGATCACTAATACACATATGCAAATGCTAATACAATGGAGACCTTGGAGAAGTTGTTTGTTTAAATTCTTTGCAAGAAGGGATTTGGAACCCAAATCCTAAAGGAGAGTGTACTTTCACAATCGGGTGAAAATACCACTCAACAGGTGGTTTATACAAGATGATCTATATACACTATACAAGATTATTTGAGTATAGCATGTCTAAGGTTGCTTCAAAATCAAAGGAGATTTTGAGGGATAATTTGGTTGTGGTGAGGGTAAGAACAAAAGGTGATGAATAAAAGGTAGTGATAAAAAAAACTTTGTTATAATGTAGAATAATGTAGCAAAAGATTTGACTTTTATATGTGTAAAATTGATCATGTTACAAAATAAAATGTCAAAAGGATAAGAAGGTTCTTCATTCTTATCACTATATTACAAGTCTTGATAAGATGGAGGGAGCATATATGAAAGATATGCATGGGTGTTATTTGGTAAACAAGGATGATCATATATGGATGAAGAAAAGTGACGGGTAGAAGGTAATTGTGAAAATGGAGAATGTAGAGAACTTGAAGTTTCAACCATTAAATATTCTTAAAATGGTGTTGGGTCACCATGTATGGTAACAATTTTATTTGCAAGTTCAAACTTCAAACATTGGTGAAGAGTGGAAGGGACAACCCTCATCGTATGAATCCAAGGACTTCTGAGAAGTAGGTTGTAAGGTGAAAGGAAATATGCTACATAAAACAAAGTATCCAGGATCTTGGATCCAATATTAAGGGGAAAAATTATAGTACCTTGAGCTTCTTGAATTTCATTGTTAAAATATTTTATAACATTTGATTCATTAAGATCTTCTTCCTTTAATTTCAGTTTTTGGAATAATTGATAAGTGCATAAATTAAGAGAGGAGCCATTATCTACCATGATAGTTTTAACAGGTGTTTCTTTACTAGATCCTATAATGTAAAGAGAGGAGTCTTCTTGTGGAGTAGAGGAAGCAATCTCCTCATCATAGAATGAAATATGGTTAACCTCAAGAGGGCTTGCACCATTAATTATGTTCTTAGGGAAAATATCATGAGGAAAAAATTGTTGGCTAGGTATCTTGAACAAAGTTTCCTTATGATAACTTTGTAATACTTCTAAAAGGGATATCTTTGCTTGAGGATTAATCACTTGTTGTTGGCTATCAAAGTGGATTTCAAATTGAGATTTTGATTCTAAATATGAGATTTCTATGCTTACATTCAATTTTGGATCATTCTCTAGAGCCTAAGATAGTTTTGAAGGTTGGTCAAATGAGGAATCCATATCTTGAATATCAGATTGAGTTGATTGAACTTGAGGTTGCTCATTTGTAGTTTCTGTTACAATATTAGTAATATCATCATGATGGGACGCATTAAAAAGCAATATTTGATTGGTTTCCTATTTTTGATAATTAAATAGGGGTTCTTGGGAGATCCCCATGTCTTGATTGATTATTGGTATTTGTTGTGTAGGAGTTTGATTGTTTACTGGAGATTTATAATCAGTTGTAGATTGTAATTCCTTTATATTAAAAAGACCCTCATCCATCAAATCTTGAATTGCACATCTTAAATCTTTACAATTTTGTGTCATATGTCCATCTACTCTATGATATTCACAATGTAGCTCAAGTTTAAACCAATATGTTGTGGTATCAAGTTGTCTTATGGAAGGGAGTTCAATCTTATTTGTATCAAGTAAATGCTTGAGAATTATATCCATTGGTTGATTGAGCTTAGTAAATTTACGTGATGAAGGTTTTCGAGAGGTTTTTGATAAGTGCATTAGGAGTTCAGTCATAAAAGGACCTAATGGTTTTTTACCTCTCTTTGCTTTATTATGGGTAAAATGATGATAGGAAGATTGTGAAGTATGATGTGAGTGCATGGTAGGATTGGAAGAATAAGTATTTTCTTGTTGAAATGGATGTGTTGTATTGAAAGAAGAATATTGAAAGGGTTGAGGAGGATTGTATGTGGATTGATAGAAATAATATGGATATATGGGAGAATAGATAATATCGTTATGAAAAGGATTGGAAAAGGGATTGTCCTGTTGGGTTATGGATGAAAAATGGGAAAAGCATGATGGATGTGATGTTGAATAGGGATGAGGTTGGTCATAATCAACAAATGTATTTGGCTAAATTCTTCCAACATTACTGATGGGCTCATATTGATTTGAGTAAAAACTCATGGTTTCTTTAGTACTTCTAAAAGTAATATTTAATATCTACTATTTAGAGTTGAATATAAAACATACAAACTTGAAATGATGATTTTTTTATATATTTTTTCTTGTATACATATATATATATATTTTTTTTATTTTATTTTTTTATATTTTTGAATCAGAAATATGCCTATGTTATTCACGTCGGGTTCACAAAAATGTATCGACCCAAATTTTTCGTGTCCTTACCTTTAGGCTAAAGGATCCGTGCCCGAAAAGGGGATGCGAGAAGGATGGAACAATACCTCGGACTAAGAGGCCCTTTGAATGTCATGCCTCTCGGGGGATGGGTATAAGGGTGAATTTTTGACGGATGGTGGGGTTCACCAGAAAAATTTGAGTGGCAGTTTCCATGCCTAGGTTGATAATGGGTTTGATGTGTTCATTTTGTACTTAATCATTCATTTCCCTAGGTTGGACAAAATTGATATAAGCTATTCTATATGAAATGCTAGTTTATATGAATACAAAAAACATGAATGAATCCTAAATACCAGGAATATACTGAATAAGAAAGAATGCACATGATTTCGGATGTCTGATGAAGATTCTGAAGCTTGTAGGAGTCCAGATCATCCCGAATATGATAGGATCATCTGCAATTGTACAGAATCAACTCATATCATAGGTGATCATCTAAAATTAGACAAGATCATTGTCGATCTGATGAATTCTTCAGATGAATCCGTCAGAAGCCTGCAATCACAAAAACAGACACCAAAAAACCAAAAATTCTACTGCAATAATAATGCAAAATAATATAAATGACAGTATGAATGCTTAATTGATAAATCTAGATAGGAAATTAAAGGAAATGCATTGTTTTAATAACTTATTTTAATTTTATCATGCATTTATGCTAAATGAGGTCAACTCCAGAATGCAAAATGAAAATAAATCAAGCTAATGCATAGTAAAATAAAGAAGAAAGATGAGAAATGCAAAATCAGGGCTCTGGTTGCCCCCAATATGAACTGCTATCGAGATCACCTCCAATCGTATGAGATCATCGTCAATCTGTGACAATATCGTATGAAATCATCTGGAATCACCTACGACGATCCGAGATTCCTCTAGCTAAAGCACAATGAAAATTTGCAATGAAAAACTTGAAAATATAAATGCAAATGATGGGGGTGAGGATGTTCTAATATAGCAAAACTAGAGTTGTAGGGAAATGATCAGCCAGGGGTATAAACTAGGAAAATACAAAGTTTATATAGGATTAGGGGGAAGTTAGGAGGTTGGGGATCATCCCAATCTGGGAGATCTCCAATGGAGGAATCTCCAACTACGCAGACACGCTTATGCCCAATTTGGAGAGGCTTTTGGAAAAAAATCTAATTATGAAAATTTGGTTTTGGGATGAAATCGTCTAGACGTTCTGTTCCAAACGAATTCGTTTGATTTGGGATGATTTCGTCTGATCAGCGACAATATCGTTGAACGATCAAAACAACTCCTAAAAATGACACAAAAAATGGGGAGAGCGGTTAACGGGCGGTTTTAGGGTTAAAATTCAAATTTTTATCTTTTTACTAAAGGTTTACTGTGCCAATTTTAGGGTGCTACACCCTAAAATATCTTAAGAAGACAAGCTTATACTGAGAGAGGAGTGAATAGTATAAGAACACTTTTTGCTTTTTCTTCCAATTCAATATTATATTGTGTATAGATAGCAGTATCAATAGCAATAATCAAAGCAATGCACAAAATACCATACACAATAGAGACACCACAATTTATGTGGTTCACCCAATGTGGGCTACTCCACAAAGAAAATATTTTACTAAAACTTTCTCAATCAATCTCTTTGGAAATCACTCCCAATTACAATGTTTATGGATATCTGTCCAAAGGAGATGCTAATCCCCTAATCTCAATTTTGTGGATATCTTCCATAGGAGAACTCTTTCCCCTTCTGCTCTGGCTATGTGATATTCTAGAAGACTTTGTCTCTCTACTACACTGACTGGTGGACCTCTCTCCACTTGAAGACTCCTCAATCAGATCTATCTTCAATTATGCTGGCTATTGGATCTCTATCCATTGAGACTCTGTCCTCTATACTCTATCATCTCCAAAGCTCTGTTAATAGGCTCACTACAAACCTACTCAATAGTCTCACACAGAACCTGTTTAACAAGCTCACATAGAACTTGTTGAATTTGCTCAAGCAAGCTCACCAAGAACTTGACCAAATATGCTCTAGCAAGCTCACCAAGAACTTGCCCAATAATGCTCTAGCAAGCTCACAAAGAACTTTCCCAAATATGCTCTAACAAGCTCACTAAGAACTTGTCCAAATCTACTCTAGAAATATCACCAAGAACTTGCCCAAAATCTGTCCAACAATCTCACCAAGAACTTGTCCCAAATCTATCCACAAATTTATCCATAAATATGTCCACAAAGCTGTCCCAAAACTATCCACAAGGGCCTTCCCAAAGGCTCAATAAATCATACACAAACTGCCACAAATATTTCTAGAATTCTATCCCAAATATCTTCTCAAAGACTCAACCAATCATGCTCAAGTAGCACTCAAAACTCATCCACAAATCTATCAAGGCAAAACTCAAAGATGAACTCAAAAATTAATGGGAATGTACTCTTTAATGGATAACAATAATGATTCACAATGATCTCAACTCAACTCAACTCAAATCAACTCATAGAAGCATAAAGAGAATTGTTAGAGATTCAATATGTTCTAATCTCACTCTCAACTCAACTCAACCAATCATCACAAGGGATAACTCTCTCTTACAAAACCCTAGTCCAAGTATGTATCAACCAACTCAAATATTTCCAACAATGCTCAACCACAAATATCACATACCAATGATACTCATGTTCTTTTCTAGTTCTTTTACAACCAATGGGCTTCAACAACTATGTTTATAAAATAAGGTTTGAACACAACTCTCAAACCAGAAAACCTTGAAGCATTCAAATAACCACTTTCGAAAAGGAAGCCAAAATCAATATTTTTCACTCCAATGATATTTCAAAAATCAACCACCATAAATAATCAATAGGATAATGTGTCCATACCTTTTTAATGCCAATAATTTATCCATAAAATCTACCACACTAAACACAACTTTCCTTTTCCAATCTTCACAAGGGTTAGTATATCACAAAACAATCAACATTACTCCACTTCTCAATAATAATCACCAAGGCTTTTAATTTCAAAACTTCCTTATCTCTCCTAAAACCACTTATACCATAAAATAAAATATATCAAAATATTGCATAACCTTATCATTTCCAAAACCACTTATACCTTAAAATAAAATAAATCACAATATTGCATACCTTGTCACCTCATGGAAGAATTAGTCCTCTTGAAAAATAACAAGGCAAACTTCACTTTTGAAACCTCTTAAAAAAACATAAATATCTCTCTACATACACCTTATTTCTCCTTCTAAATGAGTTAGTCAAATAGCCCTCGAAATAAGATTTCCAACGATATATAATATGATATACTTTTATAAAAATAGAATACCATAATTATCTTCTTTTCTAAAAGTGCTTTTAAACTTGCCTTCCAAAAGAAATCAAACCAACCCTCATCACCTTATTTCTCCAACATTAGGCAATAATAAACATTTATTAATAAAAAATGTTACTTTCCTCTTAGAGGGAATCAAACCCTCGTATCTGCCCAAAAAATCCTCAACCGTGGTGCCAAAGACCACACAATCTATGCGCTCGCATAGGACAAAGAGCGCAGAATGTGCTTTTGTCCTTCTCCCCTTACTCACATCAAAATAAAAATGTGGGCCAATTCTCTTGCTTGAAACTCTAACCCGTGGGAATTGAACCTTATCTCTTTTACAAGAAAAAACCTTTGCACTCCCCTCGATTGTCATTGGATCATGCTACCACATGAATATTTCGACACTTTTCATCTTATATCCTCTTACTCACAATTCCAAGGCTTTTGAATTAAAAGCCTTTGTATTTATATGTAACTTCCCTTTAATTTTTGTAGACGTCGAAAACACTTTTAAATGAATTTCTTTTTTATGATGATGTCGATGCTAAGGTAATTTTAATTTTAAAATTTAAAAATAAATTTTAAATATTAAAATTTAAACCAAATATTCAAAATTGAATATCTCCATCTCCAAGGCACCTTTTTTGATGAAACGAAAGCCTAAACCGGGTTTTAAGAAAAACCCATTTCAAATATGCCATCCATGGTTTTAAATAAAACCTTTTATTTTACTTGCCTTGGTTTTCACAAAAACCTTATAAATAGCCACCAAAACCAAATGTGATCCATGTGACATCAATGACAACATAAAATACCTCAAATTACCTCAAATGTCCAAAAATCTCCCCCTTTGTCATTGATGGCAAAACCTCTAATGTAAACACCACAAATACTAAAAGAACCATATCTGAGAATCAAAGATGATCCCCATGACTCAATAATTTCTATGGACGTTACTCCCCCTAACTCAATACTCTCTTTGGAGGTTGCTCCACCTAACTCAAATATCTCTTTGGAGGCTGCTCCCCCTAACTCAAATTTTAGTCTCACAATGACACTGAGAGGGGGGGTGAATCAGTGTAGCTCTTAAAAAATTAAATCTTCAACTCTTAATGCCGAAACAATGAAAACTTAAAACCCAATAAAGCAAATATAACAAAAGAGCATCACACAACACAAGATGTACCGAGGTTCACCAGTTTTGGCTACTCCTCAAAATTGACTATTTGGACTCCCATCCAAATCCAACCTTTGCAAAATACCAATTTTACAATCAATTTACCAGCACCCACTGGAAGGAGCACCAACCCTTGATTTATCTGCAACAACAAAAAGGAGCACCAACCCCTGATTTATCTGCACCAACAAAAAGGAGCACCAACCCCTGATTTATCTGCACCAACAGAAAGGAGCACCAACCCCTGATTTATCTGCACCAATAGAAAGGAGCACCAACCCCTGATTTACCAACACCAACTGGAAGGAGCACCAACCCCTGATGCCAAGCACCAACTTGGACTTTTGTTCTAAAACTAGAAGATTGACATAAAGATGCCTTCACTTTTACAAGACCCTGACTGGTCTATTGCTTTCTCAACATCGCCCACTCTTCACATACCACACACCCTGCTCGCTCTCGGCCTCTCGCTCTCCTCTTGCTCTCTTCGCAAGATTAAATCCACCTCGCTTTAATCCCGAGCGCTTTCACTCTTTTTTAGCAACACTTTAATTCTCCACGTAGACCTCCTTTTATAACAAAGTTCTGACTCTATTTTTAACTTCCATATTTTCACATGCAACTCGTAACTGGCCTTGTAACTGTCGTTCTGACTTCAGTTCACTGTTCTTATTTTAGCTACATGATTTTTCTCTGTAACTGCACCTGTAACTGTCGTACTAACTTCAGTTAACTCTTCTTATTTTAGCTGCATGATTTTCTTCTACAACGGCCCCTGTAACTACCGTATAACTTCAGTTAACTGTCACATATCTTATTTTAGCTGGGTTCTCTTCTTAGCTCACGCCAAAGCGACCTGTCATGAAATCGTGACACTTCTGCCTCTTTGTCCTCTTCTCGGCTTTCGCCTACGAAAACACATGTCATGATATCATGACACTTTCGCCTCCTTACTCTTCCTCTTTACTTTTGTCACGATATCGTGACACTTCTGCCTTCTTACTTTCTCTCTCCTTCTAGAGTCATGAAAATGCGACATGTCGCGATATCGCGACACTTTTCCTTCTCTGCCTTCCTACTCTTTTCAAGTCACAAAAATGCGACATGTCGCGATATCGTGACACTTTTCCTTCTCTGCCTTCCTGCTCTTTTCAAGTCATGAAAATGCGACATGTCACGATATCATGACACTTTTCCTTCTCGGCCTTCCTGCTCTTTTCAAGTCACAAAAATGCGACATGTCACGATATCACGACACTTTTTCTTCTCTTCCTTCCTGCGCTTTTCAAGTCGTAAAAATGTGACATGTCGCGATATCATGACACTTTTTCTCTCTCCTCTTTCTCTTCCCTTCGGACCACGAAAATGCGACATGTCGCGATATCGTGACACTTTTTCTCTCGGACTCTCTCTCTTGCAATATGTCACGAAATCATGACACTTTTTCTTTCGTACAATCTCTCTTGCAATATGTCACGAAATCACGACACTTTTTCTTTCGGACTCTCTCTCTTGCAATATGTCATGAAATCGCGACACTTTTTCTTCCGTACAATCTCTCTTGCAATATGTCGCGAAATCATGACACTTTTTCTACTTGCCTTTTTCTCTTCCAACATGTCGCGAAATCGTGACACTTTTTCTTCCGTACTATCTCTCTTGCAATATGTCATGAAATCGTGACACTTTTTCTACTTGCGCTTTCTCTTCCAACATGTCACGAAATCGTGACAGTTTTTCTTGCTTGCGCTTTCTCTTTGAACATGTCGTGAAATCGCGACAGTTTTTCTTGCTTGCGCTTTCTCTTCGAACATGTCACGAAATCATGACAGTTTTTCCTGCTTGCGCTTTCTTTTCGAACATGTCACGAAATCATGATATTTTTCTTTCTTCTCAACATGTCGCGATATCGCGGTTTTCTTTCTTGCTCAACATGTCTCTGATATCACGTTTTCTTCCTTGCTCAACATGTCACGATATCGCGACAGTTTTCTTCCTTGTGATTTTCTTTTGATTTTTAGCATATGGGCCACTTCGATCTTTTGGAAAATCACTGTACATACTCTGAAGAACCTCTTAACTCCTGTCCACTACATCAACCGATCTGTCTAAAACTCCTATCCACTGCATCAACCGATCTGTCTGACTGTGTTGACAACAATGACAATACTGTTGCTGCACCTTGCTCAACAATCTCCCCCTTTGGAATTGTTGGCAACACACGTGCAATTTCCTGTAATTCTTCTCCCCCTTTGACAATAATACCAAAGGGCTACTGCAGACTCCCCCTGAGTCCATGCACAACATTCTCAGGCACAAATTATTACAGTTAGCAAAAATTACAAACATGAGCAAAAAGATAAACAAATTGACCACTCCCAATTTATTGCGAAGGTACTCAACGACTTCCTTGGGCAACGGTTTTGAGAAGATATCCGCTACTTGCTCTGTTGTTGGAACGAAATCCAACTTAACCTCACCTTCCGCAACTTTCTCCTGCATACAGCATGCTGTCACTGCAATATATTCTCCCTCTGCTGTGAATAAGGAGACTGACTCTTGTTTCTTATTGTTCCACGTGACCAACCTATCTCCAAGATAGAGTGCACCTCTATTGGTACTCTTTCTGTCATCTACACATCCTTGCTCAACTTGCAACCTGTCGTCATGGGAGTGCTAACTGGCTTACACTCCTCCATTGTGAACTTTTTAGCATCTCTTTCACTAAACCAAATTATCAGAACTGTTATAATCCATAACTTTGAATAATGGCAGTAAGAACCATCAAAAGTATAACACTGACATATAGCAATACTACCAATGGTGACAACTCTCAATTTAATCACCACCCTTCATGGTACCTCCACAAACAACTACATGAACTGAAACACATTTTGACAACTATACGACAACTCCCCCTGCCTACTTGCCTTTCATCCTCGGATAACCAAACAAACACATAGGAGCAAAAATAACCTTTAAGATTGCTCCCCCTGAGGATGTGCTACCTGGAGTTGCTTAGTGCAATAGAGGAGTAATCTCCTTCAGTCCAAGGAGACACGATTTCCTCTCTTCTTTCTTTCTCCAATCTTTCTTGAACTTGGGCTTGAGTTTTTCAACTGCATCCCTATTTTGAACCTTTTCGTGAACTTGAACATTTCTCTTGGGTGGTTGTCTCTTGTGCATCCTTGATGGATGATTATTTTCCTTTCTTTGATGCACATGATTTCTTCCCTGTCTGTGTTGCATTCTTTGTGTCTGATGAAATCTATTGTCTTGCCTTAGATTAGATACAAAAGTTCTTGGACAAAACCTTGCTATGTGCCCATGACCATTACATTTAAAACATTGCACATGGTGTTCAACAGATGTATTTCTACCAGCATAACTCTTTGATCTATTATTCAATCCACAATACATTGCCTTGTGACCATAATGGTTGCATCTAAAACAATAGCCATTACAAGCATTATTATGAATAAAGTGAGAGTGATAGAACCTCTTTTGTTGTGGTTGCTTTTTTGTAGATCTCCTTTGAGATTTTCTTCCTTTTGAAGTTTCAGCTTCAAACTTTTCTTGCTTTGATCCTTCAACAGTGGACTTCTTCTTCTCTGTAGATTTAGAAGATGAAGGTTGTTCAGCTTCATATCCAAGACCAAGCTTACACATGGGGCTTCTTTGATGCCTTATCATTTTATCTAGCAACTCTGTGCTCTTCTCAAATTTGAGATTTGTATTGGCCTCTTCTAGTTGTTTCCTCAATAAAACAATCTCCTCTTCTTGTTTGCCGCAAACATCGCTTTTATCATCCAGGTGTGACTTCAAGGCTTCTTCTATTTTCTTGGCTTTATGAATTTGCAAGAAGAGATCTTCAATATTATCCCCATATTCTTCCAAATTCTTGGACAGTCTTTTGTTCTTTTTTCTTTCTATACCCAACTCTTCAAGTGCAGCGATCAACTCACCTTCTAGATATACTTCAGCCTCAGCCTCAAGTTTTTTATTACATTCCTATTTTTCCTCTATTTTTTCTTCTTCGAATGCCATGAAAAGAGCTTCATCTGTTTCTTCTTCAGAATCCTCACCGGAGCTATCTTCTGATGAACTGACATTCTTGGAGATGAAACTTTTCTTCCTGAAGTTGTCGTTTCTGAAATTTGGTTTTTTCTTCCAGTCACTTCTTTCTTGGTGCGATCCTTCATCACTTTCGTCCTTCTCATTAAGTGGACATTTATCTACAACATGCCCAATGCCTCCACAGTTGAAACACTTAAATGGTAGCTTTCCTCTATATTTTCCTTTTCCCCTTATTAGTTTTCGAACAAAGTTTGCTTTCGTTTCATCTGATGTCTCTTCTTCCTCGGATTCTTGTTTTGCTTTAATATGTTTATGTGCTTTAAAAGCAGCTTCTCTATCTGTGGGTTTAGTTTTTCCTATTCTCATCTCATATGCAGTCAAAGAACCATGCATCTCATCCATACTAAAAGTATTTAGATCTTTAGCTTCTTCTATTGCTGAAACTTTAGAATCAAATCTTTTGGGAAGAGATCTTAGTACCTTTTTCACGATGACAACATCTTCCATTTTCTCGCCGAGTCCTCTAATCGCATTAATGATTCCATTAACTCTCGAGCATGTATGCCTCTATGTTCTCATCGTCATTCATCTTTAATGCTTCGAACTGAGCTCGATGCGTTTGTAACTTGGCCTCCTTGATCTTATCATCTCCTTCATGAATGCTCCTCAGTTTGTCCCATATTTCTTTTGTCATTTTACAACTCATAATTTTTACTAGTTCACTGTCCATTAATCCGCACATGATAGCATTCTTTGCTTTTGAGTTATTCTCAAACAATTTCTTACCGACAACATCGGTTGGAGAAGTGGTGGGTATTGTGTATCCACTATCTACCGAATCCCAAATGTCGTATCCCAAAGCACAAAGATATGTCTGCATCCTGAGTCTCCAAAATGTGTAATTAGTTTCATCCAACAATGGTGCTTTGTTTGATGAGAAGCCTTCACCACCTGCCATTGTGTCACTTCCAAGATCACCTCAACCGATTAAGTTTGTTCAGGAACTTGGCTCTTATACCAATTGTTAGTCTCACAATGACACCTGAGAGGGGGGGGAATCGGTGTAGCTCTTAAAACTTAAATCTTCAATTCTTAATGTCGAAACAATGAAAACTTAAAACCCAATAAAGCAAATATAACAAAAGAGCATCACACAACACAAGATGTACCGAGGTTCACCAGTTTTGGCTACTCCTCAAAAATTGACTATTTGGACTCCCATCCAAATCCAGCCTTTGCAAAATACCAATTTTACAATCAATTTACCAGCACCCACTGGAAGGAGCACCAACCCCTGATTTATCTACACCAACAGAAAGGAGCACCAACCCCTGATTTATCTGCACCAACGAAAAGAGCACCAACCCCTGATTTATCTGCACCAACAGAAAGGAGCACCAACCCCTGATTTATCTGCACCAACATAAAGGAGCACCAACCCCTGATTTATCTGCACCAACAGAAAGGAGCACCAACCCCTGATTTACTAGCACCAACTGGAAGGAGCACCAACCCCTGATGCCAAGCACCAACTTGGACTTCTGTTCTAAAACTAGAAGATTGACATAAAGATGCCTTCACTTTTACAAGACCCTGATTGGTCTATTGCTTTCTCAACATCGCCCACTCTTCACACAACACACACCCTGCTCGCTCACCTCTCGTGTGCCTCTCGCTCTCCTCTTGCTCTCTTCGCAAGATTAAATCCACCTCGCTTTAATCCCGAGCACTTTCACTCTTTTTCAGTAGCACTTTAATTCTCCACGTAGACCTCCTTTTATAACAAAGTTCTAACTCTATTTTTAACTTCCATATTTTCGCATGCAACCCGTAACTGGCCCTGTAACTGTCGTTCTGACTTTAGTTCACTGTTCTTATTTTAGCTGCATGATTTTTTTCTGTAACTGCACCTGTAACTATCGTACTGACTTCAGTTAACTCTTCTTATTTTAGCTGCATGATTTTCTTCTACAATGGCCCCTATAACTGCCGTATAACTTCAGTTAACTATCACATATCTTATTTTGGCTGGGTTCTCTTCTTAGCTCGTGCCAAAGCGACCTGTCGTGAAATCGTGACACTTCTGCCTCTTTGTCCTCTTCTCGGCTTTCACCTGCAAAAACACATGTCGCGATATCGCGACACTTTCGCCTCCTTACTCTTCCTCTTTACTTTTGTCGCGATATCGTGACACTTCTGCCTTCTTACTTTCTCTCTCCTCCTTGAGTCACAAAAATGCGACATGTCGCGATATCGCGACACTTTTCCTTCTCTGCCTTCCTGCTCTTTTCAAGTCACGAAAATGCGACATGTCACGATATCGCGACACTTTTTCTCTCTCCTCTTTATCTTTCCTTTGAGTCACGAAAATGCGACATGTCGCGATATCGTGACACTTTTTCTCTCGAACTCTCTCTCTTGCAATATGTCACGAAATCGTGACACTTTTTCTTTCGTACTATCTCTCTTGCAATATGTCACAAAATCATGACACTTTTTCTTTCGAACTCTCTCTCTTGCAATATGTCGCGAAATCGCGACACTTTTTCTTCCGTACAATCTCTCTTGCAATATGTCGTGAAATCATGACACTTTTTCTACTTGCCTTTTTCTCTTCCAACATGTCACGAAATCGCGACACTTTTTCTTCCGTACTATCTCTCTTGCAATATGTCACGAAATCGCGACACTTTTTCTACTTGCCTTTTTCTCTTCCAACATGTCGCGAAATCGTGACACTTTTTCCTGCTTGCGCTTTCTCTTCGAACATGTCATGAAATCGTGACAGTTTTTCTTGCTTGCACTTTCTCTTCGAACATGTCATGAAATCGCGATAGTTTTTCTTGCTTGCGCTTTCTCTTCGAACATGTCGCAAAATCGCGACAATTTTTCTTGCTTGCGCTTTCTCTTCGAACATGTCGCGAAATCGCGACAGTTTTTCTTTCTTCTCAACATGTCATGATATCGCGACAGTTTTTCTTTCTTGCTCAACATGTCGCGAAATCGCGATAGTTTTTCTTTCTTCTCAACATGTCATGATATCGCGACAGTTTTTCTTTCTTGCTCAACATGTCGCGATATCGCGACAGTTTTCCTTCCTTGCTCAACATGTCGCGATATCACGACAGTTTTCTTCCTTGTGATTTTCTTTTGATTTTTAGCATATGGGCCACTTCGATCTTTTGGAAAATCACTGTACATACTCTGAAGAACCTCTTAACTCCTGTCCACTACATCAACCGATCTGTCTGAAACTCCTATCCACTGCATCAACCGATCTGTCTGACTGTGTTGACAACAATGACAATACTATTGCTGCACCTTGCTCAACATCAAATTTGTCTCCCTTACTCAAATATCTCCCTCTTTGACATCAATGGCAAAAGGGACACCTATGGGGCTAAAATATATGACTCTTAAGTTTAGCCCCCTCACCCTCTTCTCTTTTGAGGTGATTAATTTTGGGGTGGGAATACTTTTACTCCCATCTCACTTTGTTTCTTTCCTTTATCAATTTATTTCCATGTTTTTTTTATATCCTTCTCTTGATGAATTACTTGGTCTTCTTGTCTAGAACCTATTTGACCTTCTTGCTTTGAACCTGTTTGACTTCCTTGCCTTGAACCTATTTGGAATTGAGTCCTAAACCATTTTGTAATATGCCCAAAGTTATTGCAATTAAAACTCTTGATATTGTAGCCTTTGGATGGTGCCCATATCCTGAAATATTTCTTGAAATAATTTCCATATCCATTCCTTTGAACCCTGTATTGTGAAGTTCTGTTTTCATGACCATTATGACCATGAATTCTAAATTTTGTAGCTCTAAAACCAAAGCCATATTTCTCATTTTCTTTGCATTGAGAAGCTCTATGACAAACCTTGTTACATGAGAAGCAATGTCCCTAAAAATCATACCTTCTTCCTTTGAAGTTTCTTCTAGCAAAATCAAACTTCTTTGATCCATGGATCCTACAATGTATATCCCTATGTCCAAATCCATTACAAGAAAAACAATGTCCTTGAAAAGCCCATTGTTCATGACTTGGTTCTTCATACCTTTCTTGATCATTATCCTTATGATATATTTCAACTTGTGCATTGCATCCTTGAATCTTCTTTGTAGTATCTAAAACCTCTTACTTAGTTTCTTCCTTGCCTTTCTCTTCAAAAATTTATTTTCCCTTTGAGCTTGATTCACCTATCTCTGCTTCATGTTTCCCTTGTTCTTCTTTAGAACTAAGTCCTGTTATGATGACTGATGACCTTTGTCCATTGATAGTCCTTTCCAAGGTCTTTGAATATTCCTAAAACTTGTGTAGCTTTTCCTTAAAACCTTTTACTTCCAACCTTAGTGAAACTACCTCATGCTCTAATATTTCACACTATGGATCTTTTGTTTTTAATTTTTCAGCCATACCTTCTTCAATTTTTCTTGTTTCTTCAACTTTGATTTTGAAGTTAGTAAGTTCCTATAGAAACCTTGCTTTTTCTTTTTCATATTCTTGAGCTTGATCCCTTAATCGTGAGTTCTCCCTTTTTAGTTCTTCAAGAGTAATCATAAGCCTTTCACATTCTAAATTCTCTCTTTTCAATTCAATAAGCTCTTTAAGAGTGGCTTTCCCTTTTTCTTTTTCTGAAGCATCTTCTTTTTCTTCTATTACTAAAAATAGAGTTTCTTCTTCATACCTGTTTTGATTGTCCCTGTTATCCTTTCTCTCTAGGATTTCATTTTTGAGAATATCATCTTCATCTTCACTACTACTAAACCCATTACAATATCTTGCATCATGGCCAAGTTGACCAAAAATAAAATATTCTTGTGGACAATGAGTTGCATGGTGACCTGTGTTCCCAAGTCTGGTACAAAAATTTATCATTCTGGATACTTCTCTATTACTTGATTCATCTATTGAATATATTTCCATGTATCCTCCCAACATAATAATATTACATTCATCTTCCTTTTATTTCATAACCATAGGTGTTATCTTCTTCTTGTGTCTCATGCTTCTACTCTTGCCCTTCTTTGACATTTGTGTTCTTGTAGAATCTTCCCTCAAGTTGTTAGCCTTTTCGAAGGAACCCGCTCTGATACCAATTGAAGAACACAAGCTTATAATGAGAGGAGGGTGAACTATATAAGACCATTTTTTTCTTTTTCTTCCAATTCAATATTATGTTGTGTATAGATAGCAGTATCAATAGCAATAATCAAAGCAATGTACAAAATACCATACATAATATAGACACCACAATTTACGTGGTTCACCCAATGTGAGCTACTCCATGGAGAAAATATTTTATTAAAACTTTCTCAATCACTCTCTTTAAGAATCACTCCCAATTAAAATGTTTATGGATCTCCGTCCAAAGGAGATTTTGATCCCCTAATCTCAAGTTCGTGGATCTCTTCCATAGGAGAACTCTTTCCTCTTCTACTCTAGCTATGTGATCTTCTAGAAGACTTTGTCTCTTTGTTGTACTGTGTAGCAACCCCGGGACACATGCACCACTCTTTTACTCTACTTGCAATTTTATTAAAAAATTCAAGATGAAATGGAAGATAATGAAAAATCATATAACATAGAAATAACAAATATGGATCTCTTTATTTGTATTGAAACTCGGTTACATGTCGATCCCTCTTAGGGATACCCATTTTGATACAATAATATTACAAATAAGCAAAGAGTGCCCCTTTCACAAAGAGGTGGTGTGCTTATAAAGGCTTCCTGATTCTACACACAAAAATGTATGAGGGCTTACAGATGCCTCCTTCTCCAGGTCTATTTCCTAGAGGGATCCCTTTTGCTCTTGTATGTTGTAGATTCCGTCTGATGAACCTGTGGCCCTATAAGCAATGAAATAACAACACACGCTTAGATTTTTGAGAATGCCTTCCCAGATGAGGTTTTTAGTACTGAATAAAACAAATGAAAGTAAGTGCAAATTAGACTAATGCTATGGATGCAAATGAATGAAATGATGCTATGCTAATGATATGCTAAAATAATGAATCTAATGTCTAAAATCCTAAGCTAAGCTTGCAGGACACTATCCAAGATAGCAGCCGCTAAGGTAAACCTCATCCTCTTTGCTCCAAATATATGGACCAAATCTTGTATCTGATGTTGAAATAATGGTTGCTATGCTTTTCAATCTATCAAGTCTTCACCGTACACATGATCTCCAAGGGAACTCTAAGTCTCAAAAGCTCTCCTCAATGACCAAGATTGATGGATAAAATATCGTCTACAGTGACTAAGATCTGGCCACTGTCGTCTGCAGTGGCTAAGGTCTTTCCACTCTAGGCTTGAGTAGCTAGGATCTGGGCGCTCTTGGCTTGAGCAGCTAGGCTTGGATGGCTTGAAAAGGCCTCAAATGAGTGGTGAGACCCACTGTTGATGCTTGGAAAGTCCAATATGATGTCTTATGGTCTTATGAATGTGTCTATGTGAGCAGCTCCCCTAAGCATGACATGATTTAGGTGTGTACAGATGCCCCTTTTTACGATGCGCTATGTGGAAAACATAACTCTAAGAAAAAATGTAGACTGATCTGTTTGTAGTATGTATGATGATCAATGGTTTGATAAACGTCGGATGGTCCAATCATGCAAGATGGCACACATCTCTTGAATCATTGCCTCAATGTTCAAAGGACTTAGCTCAGTGGCTTGGGTGTGTTAAATTGCACTCATTCCTCAAACTCAATCGGGTAGCTTTAGCTACTACAACAATTTTTATTGGTAGGAGAGCTAAAATTGAAGATGTCATGTATGCTTACGTTCTTAGCAAACAAGAGAAATTTATGATTGTTGTATGCAATGATTCATAGGATGAACACAATTTTACTATGATCGAGAGATCTTTTGTTGATTTTTGATTATTATTATGTTGAAGCTTTGAACTACTTCCTCACACAATGAATTGGTGAAGAAATGACAATGAATGAAGTGACAAGTCGCTTGACCAATATGACTAATCTGTCTCCTTTCTAGCATTTGTTGCTTTTAATGGGCAATCCCACATCCAAGTGTGATTCCAATTATTTATGATAATCATCTATCCCTATCCCGAGGAGCGGTCCAGATATCAATAGCCTTCTTAGGGAGTTAGGATGAGTAATTCTATTTATGTTTATATTGCTTCACTTTGGCTTAATTTTTTTGGTATCATAGGGAATTAGGATGATCCTTTCATACCCATGGAGCAATCTAACCATCTTTGTATTCTTCAGTATTGAAGGGTGGCCCATCGTAATTCCAAAATGAAATTATTTTTCCCTAGGTGGCCTTATGGTAACCTACTCATCTCATAGAAATGCATGGAGTGTGAATCATTGCAATCATCGAGTGGATAGAGCAAGTAACTAGGTACGAGGCCTACTTGAGATTATGATTTTAGTGATTTTTTTGTTATTTTGGTCACTAAGATGACTTCAATTCATCCAAATGTGTTTATTTAATGTTTTTGTCATCCCCCCATGGAAGGAATTTCCTTGTTTTTATTTTTGGATTAGGCCACTATCAGGTCCAGTGGCCTCTGAATTCTTGCCTGTGGCCATTGTTGTCTTGAGCGGCCAAGAAGTTCGGGCCGCTGATATCAGTAATGGCTAAGGCGTAATTAAAGAAACATAAAATTTGTATTTTCTAGGGTTTGACCTTTCATTTTCACTGTCGAGTGTGACAGTGACAGTTGTGACTTTGGAGTTTTTTGGCATTGAGGACATGGTTGCGTAGGGTGAGACATCAGCTGCTGCAGGAGCCAGAGCTTCTCGCGTATTTCTCTTTTTTAAAAAATAAGTAAAACTAAACCTCACTAAGTAATGGGTTAAATGAACCTCACTAAACCTATTGGTAATGAATAAACTTTGTAGTTAGGCTTAGCTTACCTTTTTCTACGGTGGGTTAGTCCCCATTTTTGTTCTCGTTGCTTGGCCTTGGTAGTTTCTGGCATAGGGTTCCCAAGTTTTATGTTGTTCACCTACTTCTGCCATGTTAACCATTTTTGAACTTAGCTTTGATCTGATGCCCACATCAGAATTTACCTTTAATTTTTTTATTTTTCTTTTCCTTTTGTGCTTTTTATGTTATTTTACAATTTTTGGATTTTATTTGTCATTTTTTGGTCTAGGGTTCACGGGTTTGTTATGTCGCCCCTCGACTGTTGTTGCTCATAGTGGTCGGTTATGAGTCGGTGTCACTTAGAATGGCCAGGTTTGAACCCCAATGGTCAAAAATTTGACCATTGGGTCTTGGCCGTTGTCTCCAGCGACCAGTTTTTGACCGTTGTAGGCGACAGTGGCTAAACCCTTAGCCATATTTTTTGTATTTTTATGATTTTCTTAAGACATATTTTTAATTTTTTTATTCTTTTTGAAATTTTTAAACCACTCCTATGCTTTGTGTTGCCCGACTATATGCATTTATCCTTCATTTGTTCAGACTTAGGAGTGTTGATGTTGTTATGTTTTGTTTGATTTGTGCCTTAGACACATTGTAGTTTATTTTTTATTTTCCTTTGTTATTAGATCCTCTTTGCTCGGGCTCAGGACCCGAAGCTCCTGCTTGAGCTCCTTCCTAGATTTGATGACATGGATTGGGTATGGTTCAAAGCCTGTGGGTTGTAGTATGTCATTAGGCTACCTTACATCATGGTAGATCAAGCTTACCTTACGGCCCTGGCCCATCACGGGGACCCACAAACTAATACCTTCCACCTCTTGACTAGCGAGATGACCATTACACTAGAGGATGTATATAGGATCTTTAAGATTCCATTTGATGGGGTGGCCATTGCCTCTTCGATGACTAATGATCAGGTGGTTGTTTATGCTTGGATGTTTAGAGGACATTCTACAGAGGCCCTTCGAGATACCAAGTTTGAACAAGTGTCTATCAGTTGTTGGCACAGGGAACATGTTTTTAGAGTGAGGCATACTATATTGTTGATGGTTATCAGCAATGTTCTTATCCTGAACTACTCGGGTTTGAGGTTCCCATGGAACCTTTTGGTGATGGTGTAGGATCTATTGGATAGCAAGGAGCCTATCATATATGCATGGGATAGATCGCTATTGGCTTAGTGCTATGATGAGTTGTACCACATCCATTGGTGAGGACATGTCAACATTACCTGCAGCTTGCTCCTACAAGTTTGGGGATGGGAGCATATTAGGTTAGATCACCCTAAGGGGATCCCATCCAAGATTATTGTGATCGATGCTCAGACATAGTGTTATGTTGCTAGATGGGCTCGAGAGCACGAGGAGTGCAAGAGCCACACTTTTTTAGGGTAGTTGTCCCATTATACTGATGCTTTTACTAGAATTTTAACTAGAAATATCATATGGTGGCCTTACCATGAGTGTCCTTGGGATGATCTATTTAGCTTTACTGCAAGGACACGATGTGAGCTATGGATCATTGGCGATAAGGTTACCATTCGAGAGTAATTATTCTACTCTCAAGTTCTTTGTCAGTATGGGTTGCAACAAGATGTGCCCCTGGTATCGTTCTTATATAGGCACCTCCTCCTCAAGAACATCAAGATCCTCCATTACCACCTGCTCTACTGACTGGCCCCATACCTCGATCCTAGCTTGGACTTTGTGTCTTTTCAAATCTGCACCATCACCCCCACCATCATCCTCGTGACCTAGGTTACCAACACCATGCCACATCCGATCACCCCACCACTAAGTGTATGCCTCTATAACTCCCCTAGCCACTCTAGGGTCAATATCTGGGGCATCCTCCTCATATGAAAGCTCTGTAATCTACCATGGAGGTAGGCCAGAGTTAAAGACCAAGGAGAGAGACTCTCCTCTGAGAGCACAACTGCATGAGGTTGAGGCTAAGCTTTAGGAAACTAAGATCTAGGTACAACGACAAGATGTTACCATTGAGCAGCTCATAGCATATATGCAAGATCTATAGGCTACTATTGAGGGTGGTGATGCTAGGATGCAATTTGTTGTTCCTCCTTCTACACCATAGGAGGTTTCGGTGGAAGGTTCAAGAGTGGATGTGGGAAAAATTTAGTATTTTCTAGATGAGTATGAGGAGAAAATCTAGGGACATTTTGATCACATCATCATTCTTTAGATGTAGCTCAAGAGGCATGGGATTGTTCCTAAGGAGCCACCTGATGCGGGTGGTTCGTAGGTCAGTGGGCACTCCAGCTTGGGCCAGTCTTCAGATCATCCTAGCCAGAGGACCTAAACTCAGACAGAGAGACCAACATGGTCACATCATTTGACTCACGATATCACCATAGGGGGAGGTGGCACTAGAGGAGGTGATGTAGGGGTCTCAGGCCTGGTATTTAATTTATGCTTTATTTGATCCTTGATTCATTTTTTAGGTCGACTGACCTATATGAATATAGACCATGGGCATTTTTGTACATCCATGAACTTGACACACATACTTTTATGATATCTTTACATTATGACTTATTATGTGTATCGTTTATTGCTCATGTTTTTGTTGTTATTTTGTTTTATGATATGATGCGATGATGGTATTATGTTGACTTGATGAATATGTTAGATGATAGATGATATTGAAGATGCTTATATGGATGTGTAGATGCTTATATGATTTGATGATATGATGTGATGTATTTTGATTTTGATAAATGGTGAATTCATGATTGTATGCAAATGGATATTGCCTATATATTTTATGATGTGCTTTATGATGTGATGATGGACGATAAATGACTTGTTTTTGTGGATATGATGATATTGTTAAATGCATGTTTTAATTTTTCTTTAGTTGTATGCATCTAACTTATGTGATGGGATGGTATAAACAAACCTGTATGCTCTAATCACTTAAAACATACGAACTTCATATGACATTGATAATCTTAATGGCCACAAAGTAAAAAAATGATCATGAATTTAAATAATCACTCTTATCATAAGAATTTATTAAGTATTCATATATGATATGTAATGGTGTATAATGTATTTTATTAATAAATTTCTATAAATTAAAAGATATAAAGTAGTTAGTGGTCGTCTATATACTATTTCTAATATATATGCGGTATCTGTCCTACTATGTTGATATCCCCTAATTTATAGAATATTATAAAGAAAGTGATGGTGTGAATGATGTTATGATTTGTTGCTATGTAAGAATTTTTGGGGCTTTACGGAGATTCAAACACTCTATTTACCCTATCAACAACTGTATAGTGACCACTTAGAATTTTAAAAAGTAAGGATTTTACCATGGACCTGGTTTTTCATGATCTTTGTGTGTGCAAGTGATTGTATATTTTGAGATAGAACTCAAGTATTTCCTTCAATGTCAGGCGGGATTCTTTCAGCCCATTGCTAAGATCAAGGATCCTCAAGTGTTCATCTCATCCTTAGTTGGACTTAGTTGGACTATACCAGTAGGCAATATTGGGTTACCTAAGCTAGCTCATCCACATTCAAACATTGGTCTACACAAATGCATGAAGCAATTGTGGTAGACATATTGTCATGCGTAAGGATTTATCCTTCTAGTTTTGTACAATGCTGATAATTCCAAGGATTCAAGATTTATTCCTTTTTGGCTCGTTCTTGGCTTTGGATATTTGCTCATATGTAGTGATGAAAATCACTTTGTATTTTTTATTGATTTTTTTTTGAGCGAGGATTTTTTGTAGTGATGATAATCACTATTTATTTTGCTCATATGTAGTGATGAAAATCACTGTTTATTTTTTATTTATTTTTTTGAGCTATGTTTCTTTGAATTTATGATTTGTGTATCGGATTATTGCTTTGAAATCTGGACTATATGCTTGGCCTTTTGAATATGTACTTTGCTTTGGGATTTTGCTTATTTTTATGTAAGCAAGGTATTTGGATAGGGTAAAGTTTGTCTTTTTGTCAATTCTCAACACCTTTAAACCAGTTGCACAGTGGGATAAGCAAGGAAAATCCTTTTCACTTAAGATAACCTAGACCACTTTGCAACTTTCATATTTTCCTTGTACTAGCTAGGATTTTAGTGTTTCAATTAGTGACGGGATCTTGAATATCCAAGGCATTATCACGACTAGACCTTACCTTCTACTAATCAAAATTATCTTCCTCAAAATTTGATAAGATCACTAGGTGTGGTTGATTAACCGAAAAAATTTAGTATATTATGTATAGAAACAAAAAATGGTTGTGTTGAAAAACACAATTACACACTGGTGATGATGGAGGTATGGATTTGAATAATTTGTGAGACAAATTGAGGTATCACTTTTAAGGCTCTCATGACATATGCAATTGTAGTGGATATGAAAATGCAATGCAATGATGTGGATGGAATATGTGAGATGCAATTGTTTTGTATTTTTGTTTTTTATGTTATTTTTGTACTTTTGTTTTATTTGACCAAAGGGCTTATTATGCCTTTGGGGATTTTTGATTTTTGACCAAGTAGCATGAAGTACCCTTGGAGATTTTTGATTGAAGTTGACCAAGTGGTTTGAACACCCTTGGAGCATTTTGAATTAATTTTGACCAAGCAGATTTAATGCCCTTGGAGCCTTTTAAATTGATTTTGACCAAGCGGCTTGAATGCCCTTGGAGCATTTGAATTGATGTTTGACCAAGCAGTTTGAATTACCCTTGGAGATTTTTTTGAATTGATTTTGACCAAGTGGTTTGAGTACCCTTGGAATGTTTTGAATTGATTTTGACCAAGCGAGATGAATTACCCTTGGAGCCTTTGATTGTATTTTTAAAATTTTATGTTTTTATGATTTGTTTTGTGTTTTTGACATATTTGAATGTTTTTGAATTTTTGACATATTTGACATATTTGAATGTTTTTGAATTTTATGTTAGAATGCCTTTAAGTGAATGATATTGAGAGGATCAGGCTCCTCAACACCATCTAATGATATAAGGTGATATGCTCCCAGCCCAACTCTCTATGAAATCATGTATGGGCCTATCCAATTTTTTGCGAACTTATCTCACAGGTGCGATAGCAAATTCAAATTCTGATGGTTTTCTTTGAGCACTAGATCTCCAACCTTAAATTCCCTTAGGTGGAATTTACTATTGTAATCTCGCATAAGGCAATTTTGGTAAACATGAAGATGCTCTAAAGCATTGAATCGACATTCATCAAGAAGCATCAACTGGTCAAGGTGGTCTTACCGCATGACATCATCATATATAAAGTCCTTTAATGCTATGCGTAGAGTCAAAATTTCCAACTCTAGTGGTATGATGGTCTTAGTGCCATATATTAGTGAAAATGGTGTTACCTCAGTGGGCATCCATATACTAATCTTGTATACCCAATCCTACATGTGCCAATCCTTGTGATTGTCTTACACCATCTTCCTCAAGATTGAGACTATTGTCTTATTCGAGGCTTCTGCTTTCTCGTTTTCTTGTGGATAATAATACATTGAAAAACTATGTTGAATATGGTATTTGTTCATTAACTACGACATATTTTTGTTCTTGAAATATGGCCCATTATCCAATATTATCTTATAAGGGACCCCAAAATGACTTATGATATTATGGAGTATAAAATCCATAATCCTTGGTCCAGTTGTTGATGTTAAGGGGATAGCTTCAATCCATTTAGTGAAGTATTCTATGGCCATTATGATGAATGTGTGTCGGCCTAAGGATAGGGGTGAGATCTTCCCAATCAAGTCTAGTCCCCACTGTGAGAATGGCCATGCTACCTAGATGGGTTGCAAATCTTGCGATGGTAAGTGTGTTAGATTTGCATGATGCTGGCACTTACTACATTTCTTGACATACTTGCAATAGTCCTTTTCCCTTGTGGTCCAATAGTAACCCATTCTAAATATGCGCTTAAACATGGCCATGCCACTGAAATGCCCTCCACATGTACCATCGTGAGCTTGCAAAATTGCCCAGGATGCTTCCTAGGGTTCAAGACAACGAAGTAACACTCCATCTTATCCTTGTCTATAGAGGATTTCTCATAGCAAGATGTATCTTATTTCTCTTTGTTTGAACGTTTGAATTTTAGTATGCGATAAAACTTGAGGTACTATTCCAAGCTTCAGGAATTCTTGTAGTTGGGAAAGCCAATCCTGATGAGCCATGACTTCTATAGAAAATATGGCTTGGTTTTCTTGTATTTTCAAGCTGGTGAACATGAATTGAGGAACAATTCTATGGTGTATGGTTGCACCACACTTCACATGTCTGTTGAGAAGCAACACACCCCCACTGAAAAAATGAATTTCCATCCTTTGAAAATTTTTAGCTTT
Organism: Wollemia nobilis; assembly: GCA_028583015.1. Lineage (NCBI taxonomy): Eukaryota > Viridiplantae > Streptophyta > Pinopsida > Araucariales > Araucariaceae > Wollemia > Wollemia nobilis. The sequence continues at coordinate 9,942,369 of JAQPPZ010016436.1, read as the reverse complement.
CATTTTACAGTAGGGACCCTCTTGATGTTTTCCAGGTTTTTATTCCAAATTTTGCTTGCCTCCTTCTTCTTCAAGTTTTGCATATACCAAAGTATCCAAGTAGGCTTGTCTATGGCTTTGATTTCAATTTAGAATTCATTTTTAAAATGTTAGAGTCATTTCTGAGTAAAGAAAATCTTTCACTAAATATGTAAAAATGCATAATGCAAATGAATTCATTAGAAGTCAAACTTCCATTTTTGGAAAAGTCACGATATCGTGACACTTTCCATTTTTAGAAATGTCGCAAAATCGCGATGGGTCTGGGAAGAAAAGGCTAAGTGCCGAAAACGTCGCGATATCGTGACACTTCCATTTTTGAAAAAGTCACGATATCGCAACACTTTCCATTTTTGGAAATGTCACGAAATCACGACGGGTCTGGGAAGAAAAGGCTAAGTGCCAAAAACGTCACGATATCGCGACACTTCCATTTTTGGAAAAGTCGCGATACCGCGACACTTTCCATTTTTGGAAATGTCACAAAATCGTGATAGGTCTGGGAAGAAAAGGCTAAGTGCCGGAAACGTCGCGATATCGCGACACTTCCATTTTTGGAAAAGTCGCGATATCGCGACACTTTCCATTTTTGGAAAAGTCGCGATATCGCGACACTTTCCATTTTTGGAAAGTCGCGATATCGCGACACTTTCCATTTTTGGAAATGTCGCGAAATCGTGACGGGTCTGGGAAGAAAAGGCTAAGTGCCAAAAACGTCATGATATCACGACACTTCCATTTTTGGAAAATTTGCGATACCGCGACACTTTTCATTTTTGGAAATGTCGCGAAATCATGACGGGTCTTGGGAGAGAGAGCAAGTGCGAAGGAAGGTCACGATTTCGTGACATGTTGCGAAATCACAACATGTCATGGTTTCACGGCAAAAGGGGCAGAAAAGCGCCTAAGGCATAAGGGCGTAGCAAAATCATGATGCTACGAAATTGCAACGTCACGAAATTGTGACATCGTGAAGCCGTGACACGTTTCAGAAAGAAGTGCCCAGTCAAGGGAATGTCGCGATTTCGTGACATGTCGAGAAATTGTGACATGTCGCGGTTTTGCGGTAGACAAAGCAAAGAAGTGCCCACTTAGGGGAACGTCACGATTTCACGACACGTGTCACAAAAATAAATAGAGCCGACATATAATGAATATTAGGGTTTTAAATTAATAATATTAAAGTACTAATTCTTGCATGTCTTTTGCAGAAAGCCATTTGGCAGTTGCATACTAGCGAAAGTAATGGCGAAAAAGACAAAATAAGCATGGATTAAATGAAGGCCGTAAGATGGAAATTTGAGATGCCGGGAATTGTTGGTTCATCCAAATTTTACATATCTGGCCGCAAAGAGACTTTATGGTGACTAAGCAGTTGCCCATTTATGAAACATGTCAGTGACTGGCCAGAAAATGAAGATATTTACTTGTAGTTACAGATGGATGAGAATAATATCAGATCATGCCTTCTCCATTTAGGGCAAGTAACTGCACTAAGATTTACAGAGTGGTTAGGGTTTTCAAAACTCTATTTTTTAAAGGGACTTATATTGTAAAACCGAGGAAGTAAGGTTTAGAAGATAAGATTTAGGGTTTGAGAAGAAGATATTTCTAAAAAGATCAGGGTCTGTCCTGATTCTATAAATACTTCTTCTAAATGTAATTTTTGGGGGCGAAAACTTAGAAATACAAGCTATTGGAGCAATTTCTTGCAAAGATTTGTTTGAATGCTTTATTCTAGACTTAGAGTTGGTGTGACTTCCGTTTTCTATGATAGCATGGCCAGGAGCCTAATCTCTTTTAGATTGTGATAAGTTCATCTTCTTTTGTTTCCGTTTCATTAAGGTTTATTTAATTTATGTTGTAGATCTGTGTTACTAGGATTGGATATGCTGCTAGGCTTCATTTTATTTATTGTATGTTAGGAAAAATTACAAATTTAAGGTTCATGCTTGTTCTAAATGCTCTGTCCTCACTGTGCGAGCTAGGCTGCTAGTGAGAGATACCAATTTTAACCGACTTCCCTTCTATTTATAATTTTTTGTTAGATCTGTTTCATCTTTGTCTTATGCTCTTAGTTGAAAGTGATCTTAGAAAGGTAGACACTTTCCTCTTTGATTTGTTCTATTGTGAAGCTAACCGGTATAACTAAAATTGGGAGTTTTGGTTTTGCAACTAAGTTAGATAAACTTCTCTTTCTGCCTTACCCTACTCTCTTTGTTCCACCGTGAAATGATCCATTTTTATCTTTCTTTAAATTTGTCTTTTATTTAAATCTGCTAAAGCATAAAGAGCTAGATCAAAGAACTGATTGTAAATCTGATTATCCACAAAGATAACCAACTCTAAAAACATTATTGAACTGAAGTCTCGAGCCCGTTGTAAGGTAACAGATAGTCCACTTGAAACTATTCTAGAAGTGAAAAAGAGTGAATAGACATTCGACCCAACTCTGTAACTCACACCTTGGATATCCAGCAAGATCCTAAAGTGAGTGGGATTTATCCCGTATAAGTGTTATCGGTATTTTCATGCTCATCCTTCACAAGGTGTGTATAAAAGTCGAACCAAAATTTAAAATTGACGCTAGAAGGAGGGCCCACTGAACTCCGTTCAGTATTGTAAGTTGTTTGTGTAGAGTTTGGTGTTTTATATTTTGAATCCTTTTCCCTCCTCTTTAGCTCTTTTTAAACTTTTTTGTTTGAGTTTTTCCTAAACAGCAGAACTCAACACCAACATTTAAAATTGCTAGAAAAGAGGACCCGAAGTTCAGTAGTCTGTTAAGGATTGTAAGATTATAAGTTGCTTGTGAAAATTTGGATTCCACTTATAGAGTAACAAGGTCCCACTCCAGAGCTAGAGAGCTCCTTGTGCCTGAATTAGAAACTCCAAGAAGAAGTAGCCTCAGAAGGGCCAAGTCCTTGTCTGGAATAGTTTTGTCACCACTTGTAGTTACTCCAACCGCAACTCGAAAGTATCATCGTCAATCAAGTAGTAATGGCCAACTGGTTGGGTTCCACTACCTTAAGTATCCCAGGTGCATCCCATGACCTGCCTAGAAATCCTGAGAGATATCTTCCCAGATACAAGCATGATGGAACTAGGACAGTAGAAGAACATCTAGTAGCATTCAAGAATGCTCTGAAATTGTTAAATGTACAGCATGAAGATGTCGCTTGCAGATTGTTCTCGTTCACTCTCCAGGAGGGAGCGTATGACTGGTTTCTAAATCTCACTAACGATTCTATTACCAGTTGGAATGATTTGGAAAAGGTTTGTGTATCGCATTTTGGTGAAGTAATAGATCCCAGTGTATTATATCAGCAGTTTTCTGGTATTAAAATAGAAATAAATGAATCTGTCAGATCATACAATGTTAGATTTCAAAAGGCTTATGGTAGACTGACTGGTTATTATGTGCCAAATGCAAACCTGGCATTAGAGATTTTTAGGATTTCTATAGATCCAATGACTTCTGTTTTCTTGAAAAGAGATGCCTCTATTACCAATCTAACAAAGGCTTACAAAGAAGCTTTAGTTCTGGAAATGTAATTGGGGCCTTAACCTTTAAATACTCATCAAATTCCTTTGGTCACATAAGGTACTCCTGTCTTCAATCCCATACCACATCAGATGATGTTGCCAACACATCAAATCCCACCAATAAGCAATCCATTGGCTGTAACACCTGCTAAAAATGTACAGAATCCAGGTAAAGAAGCTGATAACACAAGAGTTGAGGAAGTGTCAAAAATAGTCCAAAAGTTGGCCAATGACTTTTTAAGTTTTAAAAGGCAGGTTTCTACTGGAGAGAACTCAAACATCTACTCTTATCAGCAGAACAGATTCACTTGGCCCCTATACGAACCTAATAAGGATTATAAAGATAAAATTCATGATGTAAATATTTGTGATTTGGCTTTGCCTAACTGGTGTAGGATACATGCTACTTCTCAGCACAGGGAGTTGGATTGTTTGGAATTTTGTAACGCCTTTGAAGCTTTATCTAGGGAGTTGATTTCTCCTAAACATCAAAGAAATGCATATGGCCCAAGTTCATCCAGCCACAGTGCAGCTATGGTCTTAGATTCTTTCACTTTTCCAGGTGAGTCTAAGAATGTAGTTGAAATGCCTATGGATGAGGTACAGGCTTTTCAACAATACAAGAGGGACAACTACAACCTCAGAAATAAAAATCGGAGCCCAACACTACGTCTACCCCTCCGGACAACTCCCACAACGTTCCTCCAGATCCATCTTCAAGCAATAACCCATCTCCACCCAAGGGAGGAAATCCGAGAGGACCAGATGCTTTTGTCCCTCCACTCAATAAGGGATATAATATAGTGGAGGACATGAAGAAGATCAAAGCCAACATCACTCTTCATGAGTTGGCCCAAATTTTAGAACAGAGGGATAACTTGATTAAAACATACTTTGGGCCTGCTACCAAATATTTGGACAGGGGAAAGAAGATTGCCAATGCAAATGTAGCCATGTATAAAGAGAAAACTGAGGTTTCACATTTTCTACTGACTATTCGTATTTTTGGGAAAAACTTACACAACTATCTGGTAGATTCGGGTGCTTCAGCTAATGTTATGCCTTTGGCCATTTGTCAACAGTTGGGTTTGACCCCAATGAATTCTGAAAGAAGAGTTGTCCAATTGGACAAATCAGAGGTTAAAGTAGTAGGTGAACTTCAGAATATTCATATCCAGTTAGCATCTAAGCCAAGGGCACAACACAAAATTGAAATTCAGGTGGTGGATATTCCTATGGGGTACGGGATGCTTTTGAGCAAGGATTGGTCAAAATATTTGAATGGATACTTGGCAACTGACTTTTCACACATGTGGTTGCCATGGAAAGGAGTGGCAAACCAATTAAGGGTTGAAAGAGAACCCAGATACAAACATACGATCACTGAATATAATGCAAAAAATAAGACTGTAAATATTGTTGAGGTAGATATTGGAGTTTATAATTTAACAACGGAACAAAATGAGAAGTTTAGTAAAGCTCATCCTATTCATAGTAATGAAGTTTGGACGCTTCATGTGGATGGAGCTAAATCTAAACAGGGTTCTGGTACGAGGGCAGTCCTTAAAGGGTTTGAAAGTCAGACATATTTTATGTCTTATCGCCTACAGTTCCCTTGCATAAATAATTTAGCGAAATACGAAGCACTGGTGCTAGGATTGAAATTTTCTTTGGACAGAGGTGTAAGAAATATCCAAGTTTTTATAGATTCAGAGTTGGTGGCTAATCAAGTTAAAGGTAAATTCTAGTGCAAAGCATCTTATTTAAAAGGATACAAACATCGAGCATGGGATATTTTGGAAGATTTTGATGCTTTTAATTTAACGCACATACCTAGAGAGTAGAATTCACGTGTAGATGTCTTGGCTTCATCGACCGCAAGTCTGAAACCACTGGAAGAATTCAAATGGAACAAGTTTTCGATCGAGTTAGTCCCTTGTCCTTCGGTCCCAAATAATGTGGATAATTTTCAGGTTTTCTCTGATGACCAGCAGATTATAAATTTTTTACAGAGTACCAAAGCGTTTGAAAATGCTATAATAAATGATGGACAAAGGGATACTCTGCTGGAGTAGTTAGACGATGAAAGGGGAATAATAAGGTTGAAAGATAACAGAATTCCAAAAGGGATGGTAGAACTGGAGCGGCTCTTTGATGTTGACCAAATCAAGCAAAAGGTGAGTTCTGAGGATTCTATGGGTGTAACAAACAGTGATACTGAGAACCTAAACGTAGGGATTGAAGAAGATCCCAGGCACCCCAAGTTGGCTAAAACTTGTGACCCTGAAATAAAAAGAAATATGATTGATTTTCTTCACAGGTCCAAGGATGTTATGGCCTGGTCTTACAAATACTTAAAGGTTTTTGATCCGAAAGTTTACACTCATGTTATACCTTTAAAATAGTTTTGCAAACCTTTCTGGAAAAAACAGAGGCATGTCAACGCTCTGCTAGAGCCCCTCATCCAGAAGGAGGTAGAAAAATTATTGAGTGCCACCATTATTTTTCCCATTAAGCATTCTACTTGGGTGGCCAATTTGGTGCCGATCAAAAAGAAAAATGGAGAGATCCGCTTGTGTGTGGATTTTAGAAATTTGAACAAGGCATCTGAGAAAGATAATTATCCTCTGCCTTCCATGGATGAGATGTTATAGATTGTCAATGGTTCAGAAATGATGTCTTTCCTAGACGATTTCTCAAGGTATAATCAAATATTAGTTGAAAAGGAAGATAGGATGAAAACTGCCTTCACAACCAAGTGAGGAACTTTTTCCTACAAAAGAATGCCATTCGGATTTGTTGTGGCTGATCCACAACACACCCCAAAATTGGGGACCCACCTTTTTTGCAGGCTTGCAGAGAAAAATCTCAGTGACCCAGATGCTAAAGATGAGGAAAAGAGGCAAAAAAATGCACAAGTGAGGAAAGTGTCACGAAATCGCGACATGTCGCGAAATCGCGACCTGTCGCGCCATCGCTGCCGAAAAATAGAAAAACGTCGCGATATCGCGACATGTCGTTCGGCAAAAATGAAAAGTTGTCGCGATATCGCGACATGTCGCTCCGTCGCTGCCAGAATGAAAAAGTGTCACGAAATCGCGACATGTTGCTCCGTCGCGGCCCAGGCAGGAGAGAGAAAGACAAAATGAAAAGGTGTCGCGAAATCGCGACATGTTGCTGCAGAAGTTGTACGGATGAAAATAGCGTAGCGAAATCGCGACAAGAAGCAGCCAGGGCGTACGGAGAAGAGAAACGTCATGAAATCGTGACAGCATTGAGCAAAGAGGTGCCGAGTGAAAAGACGTCGTGAAATCGTGACAGATTGCAGGTGGAAGGCATGAAACGAGAAATCGTCGCGATATCGTGACATGTCGCATTTTCGCGACTCCAAGTAGCCAAAGGTGTACGGAACAAAAATGGTAGCGATTTCATGACAGAAAGCAGGAAGGTAGTGCGAGCAAGAAAGACGTCATGAAATCATGACAGTGTTGCAGGTTACGGAAAATGGCTCCGAGCATGACGAAGTGAGTATGGACGGAGGTAGCGTAGCGATTTTGCGACAGGTTGCAGGCAAATGGTACGGAAAAGAAAAGTGTCACGATTTCATGACAGAAAGCCGCAGGATACCCCAAGTGAAAAATCGTCATGATTTCGTGACAAGAAGCAGCCGAAGGCGTACGGACAGGGAAAGCGTCACGATTTCGTGACATGTCACGAAATCGTGACATGTTGCATTTTCGCTGGGAGTGACTGCAAGAAAGGTTGCTGACAGAAAAGCGTCGCGATATCGCGACATGTCGCGATTTCGCGGCCAGGAAGGTGAACAGGCTGCATGCCATTTTTGTCATGATTTTCGTAGAAAGACGTTACAGAAGGCGCAGAGAACGTGTGACACGTGGCATACAGGTGTCAGAGTTGCAGAAGCATTACATGCAATGGAAGATTTCAAACGTTTCGGCATAAAGCATGGAATAAAAGCATCGAAAGGGCAGGAATTTGAAAAGAAGCATTCTGGGAGGTGAAACGAAGCGACACAGGGGAACTGAAAGGCCGTGCCAGATAGTATAAAGTCGAAAGCGCAGATTGGACTAGGGGTTGGAAATTGCTGCTTGCAGAGTTGCAGAGACAAGGGCTTCATGCCATTCTGGGCCTGCACTTGGGCAATTTCCTTCATTTGTTCTGGATTTGTAAAACCTGGAACATTCTGTAATTGTAATTGATACATCATTTTAATGCAGAAATACAGAGAGTTGACATTTCATTGATGAGAAAGGAGGAGTCATTTTTGCATGCATGATTCAATGTGTTATCTTTCCCTTTCAGATTTCTAGGCTTATAGGTGAAGTTGAATGCAAGTGTTCTTGGTTGCTTCATGCGAATGTCTGAATCTAAAATTACATTAAAAACCCCAGAAGCCCGCACCTAGCTTATCTGGATTGTGTGAATTTACAGGTTCGGTAGGTTAGGTTGCATGCAGAAACCTCATTAGCTTCGGTTTTATCAATCAGAATGGTCGCACTCTGGATATAATTTAGTTTTACTTTCATTTGCATTTCTCTTATTTTCAAACCCTTATTTTATTTTGCATTTTAATTATTGTATTCAAATAAACAACTGAAAATCCATCAGAGCTAAGGATCAAAATATATTTATTTCCTAGATTTATTTTCTTTGAGTCCACTGCAAATTCAAATTAAAGTAAACTACAGTGCCCCTTGTTAACATCCACTTGCAACCCTGAGGTGTTCCCAGCATTTACATTGAACAACATCATTGGTGTTAAAGAATCAACATAACAGGAACCTTGGAGAAATTACTTTCTCTGCAAGCAGAGGATTTTGGGACTCAGATCCTACCGGAGAGTGTGCTTTCACATTTGGGTGAAAACACCACTCAACAGATTGGCGCTAGAAGGAGGGCCCGAATTGGTTTATTTTATTTTGATTTTCATACCTGAATAGTATTTTTTTGATCTAATTTTGAAATCATTTGTTAAATCTCACAGACGGCTAAACTGCAACATTTGTTTTTGTTTCTGTTGCAGGTTTTCTTTGAAATAGCCGAGGGTTTCATCAGGCAGGCTGGACCCACCGCGTCGTATTGCGACCAGGTCCCAAACAACTGGAGAAACCATTTTTCATGACCTTACTGGTACTCCCAAGAGTAAAACCAAGCAGGTCGTAAGTTCACCAGTCACAAAAGACCTGTTTTCTCCAGGAACATCGGGTGGACTTACGCCAGTAATATCAGTTGCCCCTAGTGTGCCTGTAGTCAATAATATTTCTACTGCTATTGTAGGTTTGTCTTCATCGATTTTGAGTCAAATGGCTCAAGCTCCAGCAGCTCCTTGGTATGGAGCTAATAATACTCCTTTGAATATTGCTGGGGATATCCATGAAATCCCCAAGAACATTGAAATATTTCTGCCTAAATACAAACCAGATGGCCCAAGAACAATAGAAGAACATATCCAAGCCTATAGGGATGTTTTAATTAGGCTGCAAGTTCAATATGAAGATGTGGCCTGCAGACTTTTCCCCATGAGCTTAGATCCAATAGCATATGAATGGTATATATGCTTACCAACTGGTTCAATCACCTCTTGGACTCAAATGGAAAATGCCTTTGTTAATCAATTTAGGTCACCCTTGGATCCCGCAACTATTTATAATCAGTTTATTACATGCAAAAGGGGCCAAGGGGAACCGATCAGAATGTTTAATCAGAGATTCCAAAAGTGCTATAACAGAGCAATTCGGCATTTTGCCATCGATCCCGCAGTGGCTTTACAGATATATTTTGGGGCATTGGACCCCATGACAGCCATGTTTGCAAGGCGCAATCCTCAAGTCACCACGCTGGCTTTGGCCTATAATGAAGCCATGACTATCGAACAACAAATGACACCACAGGGCTACGGGTTTACCCAGATGCCTGTGATGGGACAGTATGTTCCATATGGTCAAGCTCCCTTGGCAAATCAAATCATGGCACCTCAAGTGCCAAGCATGAACGCCTTCCCATATCAGCAGTCGTATCCACCAGCACCCGCGTATGCACCCATTCCAATCCAACCAATCACATCCATTCCACCTGTCCCTGCATTTTTGCAGAACAGTCAATCAACTATGCAAGGAACTAGCCAAGTCAATCCTCAGGCCATAGTTCCTTTTCCAAATCCAACCCCGATTCAAAGTGTCAATCCATACGGGAATCAAATTCCTCAGAACCCGACCCCAGTGTTGAATCAAGACCCCATTAATTATGCGAATCCAACGGGGGTTAACAACAATATGATTCCACCGCAGGAAATTTATTCAGAAGTCGAAGAGCTCAAGAAATTAGTTCATAAACTGAGCAATGACAGGGTTCAACAGCAGAAGTATGAGTCCCATGCCCCTCACCCAAATCAAAATTTTAACAATAGAGGGAGGCACTGGAACACCAAGCCAAACAATGGGGGAGTTCCCGCTCCCATTGCTAATCAACTAGATACTTCTGTAGGACCTAGCCAATCCAATTCTCTCTTGAATATTTCAGATTTGGCGTGGGAAAGGGGGTGCAGGTTGCATAACACCAAAGAACACAATGAGAGGAATTGTCCTGAAATTGCTAGATACACTCATTGTCTTCAGGCACAAGTTGATGATTTGGAACTGGTATCAAATGAGGGTCCATCACAACATCAAGATGATAATATTATGGTGATGGAAACTGTATATCATCAAGAAGGTGAGAGTGAGGAAGAAGAAGACGAAATTTTGGAACAGGAGGTGCAAGCTTTTCGAGATTTCAGAAAGGGGAATCATGGATACCATTTGAGAAGTAAATCTAAAGCCCCTAAAACCTCATCGACACCTCCAAACAATTCTATTCTTCCTCCAGATACTAAGGCAAATAATAATCCTCCCCCTCCACTCAGAAGAGAAATGTCTAATGATGTGCAGAAGACAGTCAAATTCGAAAAGCCAAACTATGACATAGTGGAGGATCTAAAGAAGTCCAAATCTAGCCTTTCGTTCTTGGACGCAACTAGATTGTCGGGCCAAAAGGAGGCATTGATAAAAGCTTTGAACTCACCTGATCAAACGTGGAAAGGAAAAGGAGTTGAATCCCATCTGATTTTGCGAAAGGAGAGAAGGGATGTCCCGCCATTCTTACTGACTCTGAGAATTGCGGGTAAGAATTTGCATAACTGTTTGGTGGACACAGGTGCCACGAGCAACCTCATGCCTGTAGAAATATGTAAAATGCTAGGTCTGCAACCTGTTTCATCCAAATGTACGGTCTTGCAATTGGACCGTTCAGAGGTAAATGTGGTAGGGACCTTGTATGATGTCAAGATTCAATTAAATTCTGAACCCAGGGTCCAGCAGGTTGTAGACATTCTGGTGGTTAATATCCCAAGTAGGTATGGAATGTTACTTGCGAGGGATTGGATGAAAACTCTGAATGGCTATTTTTCAACAGACTGCTCACATATGTGGCTACCATGGAAGGGAATTGCAAACCAAATCAGAGTGGAAAATGAACCGAGGCTTAAGGAGATTATAACAGATTTTAACAAGCCGAATGAAGTTCAGTTTTCTGAGCCAGAACTAGGAGTTTATGCACTTGATGTTGAGGAAGCAGCTGAAGAGCCTAAAGAGGAGGCGTGTCATGGTAGCTCTTCTGATGAAAATGATTACACGTGGTTGCTCAGGTTCGATGGATCAAAATCTAGACAGGGAGCAGGAGCTGGAGTCGAGCTCACTGGCCCAGGAGGTAAACCATTATTGGCTGCCTACAGACTGCAATTTCCTTGCACGAACAATGTGGCAGAATACGAAGCATTGATCTTTGGTTTACGTCTAGCATTGAGCAAACATGTTAAATGCTTGAAGGTTTTGGGAGATTCTAGAGTTGGTAGTCAAACAAATCAAAGGACAGTATATATGCCGTGACAGGAGACTAAGCCTTTATAGAACTAGGGTTATGGACCTCATTGAGGAGTTCGATGCGTTCAATATAGCCCTTATTTCTAGGAAAGGAAATCGAATAGCAGACTCTCTTGCAGTCGTCGCGGGCATGTTAAACCCAGTTGATATAAAAAGATGTAAAAATTTTTCCATTGAACTGGTTCCTTGTCCATCAATACCCGATAATGTAAAGAATTTCCAGGTTTTTGAAAGTGACAGACACATTTTCAAATTTGTCACGAACTCGGGTATTTTTGAAAATCAGGTGATTGATGAGGAGCAAAGGTGGCGGGATGAAACAGAAGATGAAATTGAAACTGCGTATCAATCCAACAAAATTCCTAAAGACGTGGCTTCATTGGAAAAGATGTTCGACATGGGATGCAAGACCAAGAAAGGAAAAAGAGTCCCACTCCCTAAAGATGCATGTGATTCAATTAATCTAGGGAGTGCAGACAATCCAAAGGAGGTGTACATAGCAAAGGCATGTAGAGAGGAAGAAAGGAGCAATATAATGCAGGCATTGAAGCATTACATAGATTGTATTGCTTGGAATTACAATGAATTGAAAACATACAACCAAGACATCATCACACATACCATCCCTTTGAAGCCAGACTCCAAGCCTTTTAGGCAAAGACAACGAGTTGTTAACCCGCTATTGGAGCCTTTGATCGAAAAGGAGGTTAAAATATTATTGGAAGCGAAAATCATTTTTCCTGTTAGGCACTCAACCTGGGTGGCTAACCTCATTCCGATGAGAAAAAAGAGTGGAGAGATTAGGCTGTGCATAGATTTTCGAAATCTTAATAAAGCCTCTCAAAAGGATAATTATCCATTGCCATCAATCGATGAAATTCTACAAATGGTAAATGGATCTGAAATGATGTCCTTTCTCGATGGGTATTCTGGGTACAACCAAATTCTTATACATCCAGATGACAGGATGAAAACAGCCTTCACTACCAAGTGGGGGACATTTGCATATAAGAGAATGTCGTTCGGACTGTTAAATGCTGGTGCAACTTTTCAACGCGCCATGGATTATGCATTCAAAGGACTCATAGGCAAATGCATCATCGTGTATGTGGATGATATCCCAGTTTTCTCGAAGAAGAGAGAGGACCATGTCAAAGATTTAAAGAAAGTGCTTCAAAGATGCAGAGAACATGGAATTTCCTTAAATCCCAAAAAGTGCATTTTCGGAGTAACAGAAGGAAAATTGCTGGGTCACATCATTTCAAAAGAGGGAATATCCATCGACCCAGAAAGGATACAAGCTATCCAAAACTTACCTCTCCCGAGTAGTAAAAAAGAATTGAGATCTTTCTTTGGGCAAGTTAATTTTGTGAGGAAGTTTATCTCTAGCTTTGCTGAGATAGCCAAACCTCTGAACAAGATGCTCAAGAAATATGTGGATGTAAAATGGAACGAGGAAAGTAGAGTGGCCTTCCAGAACATCAAAGATGCCATTTCCAGGGCCCCGGTCCTTATAAGTCCAGACTATTCCAAACCTTTCTTCATTTATGCTTTTGCATCAGAACACTCCTTTGCGAGTGTCTTAACCCAAAAAGGCGAGGATAGTGCCGAAAAACCCATAGCATTTTTAAGTGCCCCCCTAAAAGATGCTCAATTAAGGTATTCAATCCTTGATAAGCAAATGTACGCACTTTTTAAAACGGTGAAAAAATTTAGGCATTACATTGTGCACAGCAGAGTTATTGCCATTGTGCCTGACTCTGCTGTTAAGACCATGTTTTTACAAAATGAACTAGGTGAGAAAAGAGGGAAATGGATTTCCACCATCCAGGAATTTGATCTCGAAATCCAACCTATGAAACTAGTTCGAGGACAAGGACTGGCGAAGGCGATCGCAGAAAATAATCCGCAAATAACAGGCCAATGCTCGAATACATAATACATTGCTAAGGATGACTGGTATGTTGATATTGTGCAATTTTTATTGATTGGTAAGTGTCCTTCTAATCTGAATTCAACACAGAGAAGAGCTTTAAGGCTTAAGTCTATCAATTATCTGATGAAATCTGGTGTTCTTTACAGGAAGAATCATGAAGGAATCTACCTGAGGTGCTTGAGCAAAGAAGAAGCTGCCAGGGTGTTGCAGGAATTTCACGGGAAACATGGAACTGGTCATGGTGCAGCAAATGCTACAGCACATCAAATCCTGAGAGCAGGATACTACTGGCCCCACATTTTCAAAGATGCACATGCCCATGTACGATCTTGTCATATCTGTCAAGTGGCTGCCAATAGAGAAAGAAATGCAGCCATGCCGTTACAACCTGTAGTTGAAATGAGACCATTTGCACAGTGGGGACTAGATTTTATCGGGGTTATTAACCCAAATTCGTTTGATTCCCATAAATTCATATTGACAACTACAGATTATTGTACAAGGTGGACAGAAGCGATTCCTACTAAACATGCCACCACAGACGTTGTGATTAAATTCCTTGAGGACCAAATTATAACAAGATTTGGAATGCCCGATTCTATTGTCAGTGACAATGGTAAAGCGTTTATTTCTACGCAATTTGCAGATTGGGCATATGATAACAAAGTGAGCTTAAAATTTGCATCCAATTATTATCCTCAAGGAAATGGTCTGGCCAAATCTTCAAATAAAAATTTATTGAACATCATTAAGAAGTTGCTTTGGAAAAGAACCCTCGGAGTCGGCATAGCCAATTGAAGTTTGCCCTTTGGGCGAGATAGGACCAGAGTGAAAGAATCTATAGGGAATACTCCCTATCATTTGGTCTATGGGCAAGACCCGATATTTCCTGCAAATTTGAAGTTGCAGACCTTGCATTTCATACAAGAGTATTTGGGGACAGATGATCAAGTTGAAGCCAGGTTAAGTCAGTTGTTGCATCTTGATGAAAAGAGAGAAGAAGCCATGAATCACATGAATAAGCACCATGAAGTTATCAAAAGATGGTTTGATAGAAGGGCCAAAGTTAAGTCATTCAGAATTTCAGATTTGGTATTACTATGGGACAAAAGACATGAGGAAAAAGGGAATCATCAAAAGTTTGATTGTCTTTGGTTAGGCCCATATCAGATTTTAGAGATTCTTGGGAAGAATACCTTCAGGCTAAAAACTTTAGAAGGGAGAGATTTCATGCTACCGGTTAATGGGCAGATTTTAAAGCATTATTTTAGCCCTTAGGTTGTGAGATTTTGATATTATTCTTTCGGTTTTGGTGGGGATTTTCAGTTTTTGTTTTTATTGTTTAGGATTGTTAGTCTAGCTAGGATTTTGGTGGTGGATTTGATTTCAATTGACATGTTTTGTTAATTTTGATAAAAATATATAAAAAAAGTGGGATGTCAACTTATGCTTAAGGTTAGGAGAATATGAAATATTGGAATTGTCCTGTAAAAGCTCCACAAGTAACACAAACATCTTAAGTTATATTGCTTGATTTTGTGATGCATGAAAGAGTCAGTTTTGCATGACAAATCATTTCATTTGCAAGTCAAGAGATAATGCATTCATGTTCCATCTCACCTTACATACATTTCATCTTAGTTGCATATGCATCTTAGGTACAAATCATTAAAGTATGTCAAATCCTCTTAGGGTTGTGTTATAACATAAATGTAAGAAAAATCCTAAGGTTGGAAACTGAGTCTTGAGATATCTAGAACCAAGCACGTCTTATACATTAAAAAGGATCTTGAGCAAAATGATCAAAACCTAACTTGGAGGAAAAGGTTGGGCGAAAGAAGTTTTTCATGTCTATCCTATTATGCAACATGATCCTTAAAACAGTGGTTTTGACCACTTCCATAGAGCTTAAAGCCTAAAATAGAGTAGTAAGGATAGGGTTAAATCCTCATCGAACTTAGGTTGAGGATCCAATTCCCCAAAGCTTTGATTTGACCCACATGGAGTAGTAAGGATAGGGCATAAATTCTCATCTCGCTTAGGTTGAGAATCTGATTCCCCAAAGCTCTTATGTCTCATTTCATAATAAATCTAAAGTTTGGACTGGAAGGATCGTACTACTTGTCCTCTGCAAAGGATGGGTAGTCATCCCCAAGGTCTAAGCAACAAAATTAATATTTTCATTTACATCTAAAGTTTGGATTGGTGGGATCGTACTACATGTCCCTAGCAAGGATGGGTAGTCATCCCTAAGATCCAAGAAGTAAAAATAAATTTTTCCCATCTCATCTTTATATTGGACTGGAAGGATTGTACTACTTGTCCTCTGCAAAGGATGGGTAGTCATCCCCAAGGTCCAAAGAAATGAAGATAAGTTTTGGATTGTGGGGTAAGATATGCCCATGCATGGCAACATGTCTTGTCTAAAAAACAAGACCACTGATTGTCCAAAGGGTTAGACTAGCATGACCATTTCTTCCATAATTGGTTTAGTTATTTTGCTTAAAGTGAGGTAATGAATTCTAAATCAGAATAGTAAGGATAGGGTTAAACTCTCATCTCGGTTGGTTGGGAGTCTGATTCCCCAAAGTTCTGATTTCACATTCACTTGCACATGGGTTCAAGATAGTAGGGACTCATAACCAACTTTGGGATATAATAAAATAATTCATCAGTAGATCTTAAGAGGGTTTGGCAATCTTGAATGTTTGTACATGATACTAGAAGAAAGACTATGCCTTGCATAAAAGCAAAATCTCCTAGCATATTCATTAGGTTACACAAATCATTCACAATCTCGCATATGCATTCATGCAAAACTGACAATGGAATGTTGATCAATTTCAAATGATAGGGAAAGAAATCCATGGCACACACTGAGCTAATACTTGATGATTCAGATGATTCATGTACTTCTGATCTTTGGGCATTTGTTTATATTGCTTGTGTGCTAACGCATGTTTTCAAGTTTATATGCGTTTCAGGTTGGGTTCTTACTAAAAATGCTCAAGAGCATTTGACAGCAGAGTCGCCATTTGTTGTGGCTGATCCACAACACACCCCAAAATTGGGGACCCACCTTTTTTGCAGGCTTGCAGAGAAAAATCTCAGTGACCCAGATGCTAAAGATGAGGAAAAGAGGCAAAAAAATGCACAAGTGAGGAAAGTGTCACGAAATCGCGACATGTCATGAAATCGCGACCTGTCGCCATCGCTGCCGAAAAATAGAAAAACGTCGCGATATCGCGACATGTCGCTGGCAAAAATGAAAAGTTGTCGCGATATCGCGACATGTCGCTGGCAAAAATGAAAAGTTGTCGCGATATCGCGACATGTCACTCGTCGCTACTAGAATGAAAAAGTGTCACGAAATCGCGACATGTTGCTCCGTCGCGGCCCAAGCAGGAGAGAGAAAGACAAAATGAAAAGGTGTCGCGAAATCGTTTCGAGGGGGGGGGGGAGGAAAAAAGAGCGAAACGCGACAAGAAGGCAAGGCGTACGGAGAAGAGAAACGTCATGAAATCGCGACAGCATTGAGCAAAGAGGTGCCGAGTGAAAAGACGTCATGAAATCATGATAGATTGCAGGTGGAAGGCATGAAACGAGAAATCGTCGCGATATCGCGACATGTCGCATTTTCGTGACTCCAAGCAGCCAAAGGTGTACGAAACAAAAATGGTAGCGATTTCATGACAGAAAGTAGGAAGGTAGTGCGAGCAAGAAAGACATCGTGAAATCGTGATAGGGAAAATGGTAGATGACAAAATCAGCAAAGATGCATGAAGTGAAAAAGGTCGTGAAATCATGAAAAAAAAAATGTGAAATCGTGAAGATGCGAAAGGTGCAAAATGTGAAAGTCGCGAAGTAGGGAGGGGTGATGAGGGGAAATGGTAGGAAAAGAAAAGTGTCAGATTTGGAAGTTGAAAAATCGTCGCGATTTTGCGACAAGAAGTAGCCGAAGGCGTACGGACAGGGAAAGCGTCGCGATTTCGTGACATGTTGCATTTTTTCTGGAGTGACTGCAAGAAAGGTTGCTGATAGAAAAGCGTCGCGATATCGCGACATGTCACGATTTCGTGACATGTCGCGCGGCCAGGAAGGTGAACAGGTTGCATGCCATTTTTGTCATGATTTTCGTAGAAAGACGTTACAGAAGGCACAGAGAACGTGTGACACGTGGCATACAGGTGTCAGAGTTGCAGAAGCATTACATGCAATGGAAGATTTCAAACGTTTCGGCATAAAGCATGGAATAAAAGCATCGAAAGGGCAGGAATTTGAAAAGAAGCAAAGGGAGGTGAAACGAAGCGACGCAGGGGAACTGAAAGGCCGTGCTAGACAGTATAAAGTCGGAAGCACAGATTGGACTAGGGGTTGGAAATTGCTGCTTGCAGAGTTGCAGAGACAAGGGCTTCATGCCATTCTGGGCCTGCACTTGGGCAATTTCCTTCATTTGTTCTGGATTTGTAAAACCTGGAACATTCTGTAATTGTAATTGATACATCATTTTAATGCAGAAATACAGAGAGTTGACATTTCATTGATGAGAAAGGAGGAGTCATTTTTGCATGCATGATTCAATGTGTTATCTTTCCCTTTCAGATTTCTAGGCTTATAGGTGAAGTTGAATGCAAGTGTTCTTGGTTGCTTCATGCGAATGTCTGAATCTGAAATTACATTAAAAACCCCAGAAGCCCGCACCTAGCTTATCTGGATTGTGTGAATTTACAGGTTCAGTAGGTTAGGTTGCATGCAGAAACCTCATTAGCTTCGGTTTTATCAATCAGAATGGTCGCACTCTGGATATAATTTAGTTTTACTTTCATTTGCATTTCTCTTATTTTCAAACCCTTATTTTATTTTGCATTTTAATTACTGTATTCAAATAAACAACTGAAAATCCATCAGAGCTAAGGATCAAAATATATTTATTTCCTAGATTTATTTTCTTTGAGTCCACTGCAAATTCAAATTAAAGTAAACTACAGTGCCCCTTGTTAACATCCACTTGCAACCCTGAGGTGTTCCCAGCATTTACATTGAACAACATCATTGGTGTTAAAGAATCAACATAACAGGAACCTTGGAGAAATTACTTTCTCTGCAAGCAGAGGATTTTGGGACTCAGATCCTACCGGAGAGTGTGCTTTCACATTTGGGTGAAAACACCACTCAACAGGATTGATTAATGTCAGAGCTACTTTTCAACATATGATGGATCATGCTTTCAAAGGCCTTATGGGTAAGTGCATTGTTGTTTACATGGATGACTTAACAGTTTTCTCTAAATCTCGGTTTGACCATGTAAAACACTTGGAGTCTGTGTTCAACAAATGTAGGGAGTTCGGCATTTCTTTGAATCTAAAGAAGTGTGTTTTTGGTGTAATGGAAGGAAAGCTCCTTGGACACTTGATCACCAAAGATGGCATTTCCATGGATCCTGATAGATTTGAAGCCATATCTAGCATACCCTTTCCCAACTCTAAGAAAGAGTTAAGATCCTTTTTTGGGAAAATTAACTTTTTCAGGAAGTTCATCTCTGGTTTTGCATAAATAGTCAAGCCACTGAATGACATGCTAAAGGAAACTGCTCAGATTGCTTGGACAACAGAAGCTAAAGCAACATTCCAAGAAATCAAGACTACCATCAAGTAAGCTCCAGTTCTGGTGAGCCCAGATTTCAGTGTAGATTTTTACTTGTACACCTTTTCTTACGAACACACACTTGCTGCAGTTCTGACCCAACGAAGAGAAACGGAGGAGCATCCAATTGATTTCAAGAGTACCAATTTAAAGGGTTCTGAGATAAAATATTCTCACTTAGATAAACAAGCCTATGCCTTGGTGAGAGCAGTTAAGCAGTTCAGGCACTACATACTAAGAAGTAGAGTTCATGCTATAGTTCCTGACCCAGCTGTTAAATACCTATTAATCTAGGACAAATTGGGTGAACTAAGAGGTAATTGGGTTACAAGACTGCAGGAATACGACTTAGAAATTTGGCCTGCAAAATTAATCAGAGGACTTGGTTTGTCTCGACACATTGCCAAAATACCTGTACAAGAAATTAATCAGTCGAATTCTAGATTCGATGACTGGTATGGAGATATTATTCATCTGTTGCAATTTGGAATTTGTCCATCTCACTTGAATAGAACCCAAAGGAGAGCACTAAAACTGAAAGCTTCTCATTATCTCCTCAAAGGAGGCAACTTGTATAGAGAAAATTATGTTGGCATTTTCTTAAGATGCATTTCTCAGGGTGAAGTCAATGAGGTGATGTCCAGTTTTCATGAAAATTTAGGGGTAGGGCATTCCTCAGGATCTGCTACTGTGCATAAAATATTGACAGCAGGCTATTACTGGTCTACATTGTTTAAAGATGTGCATCAGCATGTGAGAACTTGCCATCAGTGTCAAACTTTTGCATCCAAAGAGGCCAATTGAGTTCTACCATTGCAACCTATTGTAATAAATAAACCTTTTATGCAATGGGGACTTGATTTTGTGGGAGTGATAAACCCAAATTATTCAACTAGGCATAAGTATGTTCTAACAGCTACTGATTACTGCACGAGATGGGTTGAAGCAGCAGCCACCATGAGAAGTACAACTCATGAAGTGATCGAATTTCTAGAGTCAAATGTCATAACCAGGTTTGGGGTTCCTCTAAATTTGGTGTGCAATAATGGACCAGCCTTCCAATCATTAGAGTTTGTAGAATGGGCATACCATATGGGGATAATTATCAGATTTTCATCCAACTATTATCCCCAAGGTAATGGACTAGCTGAGTCCATGAATAAGAATTTAATGAATGCCATTAAGAAATCTGCAGCAGACAAACCCAGACAATGTCATACATTATTGAAATATGCACTTTGGGCTGATAGGATAAGATATAAAGTGGCTCTTAAGACTTACCCATTTTCTTTGCTATATGGTACTCATCCCATTGTTCCCATCTCTATGAAATTACCTACTTATCAATTTGTTTTAGACTATTTTGAGGATCAAGCAGATGTAGAGGCTCGTATTTTGGATCTAACTAATTTATAGGATGAACGACTCCAAGCCCTGGAACATTTTAGTCGGCACCAAGAAACCTTCAAGCGCTAGTTTGACAAAAGATCCAGAGTGAAAGCTTTCAGACTTGCAGACCTGGTGCTTCTATGGGACAAGGCCCATGAAAAGAAAGGTAAACACACAAAGTTGCAGCCATTATGGATAGGGCCATACCAAATTGTTGAGATCCTAGGTAATAACGCATTTCATTTACAGGACCTTGATGGTAATTTTTTGAATCTTCCTGTTAATGGTCAATACCTAAAGCATTATTTCTCAGCTGTTCCATCCAATATATCATTTGAATGAATCACAAAGACGTAACATGTGTATATATTGTAAATAGGCTTTGAAGTAGTTTGTTTTTATTTTATTTTGTTTGATTTTAAAGTCTTTTGGGGTCTGTACAAAGTAATTTTTATTTTATTTTGTTTTGTTTGATTTTAAAGTCCTTTGGGGTCTATACAAAGTAGTTTTTATTTTATTTTATTTTGTTTATCCTTTGGGGTCTGTACAAAGTAGTTTTATTTTATTTTATTTTGTTTATCCTTTGGGGTCTATACAAAGTAGTTTGTTTTTATGTTTGTTTTTAAAGTTTTGTGTTTTATCCTTTGAGGTCTGTACAAATTTCTTTTAACTTTTAAGATTCTGTTTATTTTAAGTTTTGCCTGAGCAGTAAAGAAAGAATCAGCCTTTTAAAATTGTTTTATTCTGAGTTCAAATTCTAGTGTTCATTATTCTAATTGAGAGATAGTCTGCTTAAACTGAATAGTGCAACTATTTTGTTATTCAGAACAATAGTAGAAAGATGATTAGATTTTGTGTCTTGCTTGCCATAATTATTTTAATTATAAAGAAACTGCCATACTGTTTGGCTAGAGAAACTCCAAGGGAATCCAAGAAAAGTTGGTCGTAAGAGGGGACTCTGATTCGTGAAATTATTTGAGTATCCATAGAGGCTATCGCACCAGTGTTGAAGCGGTTCAGCATTGATGAAATATTTAAAAAAAAATTGTTCTTTTTAAGGCTTTTCATGATTTCGGTATATTTCAAAGAAGAGAGAGAGAAGGTGAAATTTGAGCAAGACAAAGATAAAACTGGCACTCTGTTATTTTCTATACAAAAAAAAAAAAGTTATGTAATGAAAGAGATAGCCAAGGCTTCAGAAGATGTTTTCTTTTACCAAGTTGTAGATACCACCTCACAGTTGTGGATCAGGGTCATGAAAATCTAAAGAGTAACTCTGTCGGGGCTATAAAAGGCTAAACTAGTAAACAGAGCCCTACTCGGTTTCCCCTTTCACAACTCGGTTTCCCCTTTCTAGAAAAGCTGATCAATCCAAAGTACAACATTCGAAGGCCCAGTCATTCTTGAAGAAAGTTTTATATGCTTATAATTGCACATCAGAAATCTTCCTTAAGTGATCTAACCTAGTATGTCCTTGGGAAATTTTAACAACTATCAGGTAGTAGTTAAATTATTTTGAGGAATATTTGTGGCAAGGCATGGTGCATGGTCTATATTGTTTTGAAACTAGAGTCCTAGATTCTAAAAAAGTGCTACTATTTTCCCCGTAGATTAATGCTATGCGTAGAGTCAAAATTTCCAACTCTAGTGGTATGATGGTCTTAGTGCCATATATTAGTGAAAATGGTGTTACCTCAGTGGGCATCCGTATACTAATCCTCTATGCCCAATCCTGCATGTGCCAATCCTTGTGATTGTCTTACACCATCTTCCTCAAGATTGAGACTATTGTCTTATTCAAGGCCTCTGCTTTCTCGTTTTCTTGTGGATAATAATACATTGAAAAACTATGTTGAATATGGTATTTGTTCATTAAATACCGCATATTTTTGTTCTTGAAATATGGCCCATTATTCGATATTATCTTATAAGGGACCCCAAAATGACTTATGATATTATGGAGTATAAAATCCACAATCCTTGGTCTAGTTGTTGATGTTACGGGGATAGCTTCAATCCATTTAGTGAAGTATTCTATGGCCATTATGATGAATGTGTGTTGGCCTGAGGATAGGGGTGAGATCTTCCCAATCAAGTCTAGTTCCCATTGTGAGAATGGCCATGCTGCCTAGATGGGTTGCAAATCTTGCGATGGTAAGTGTGTTAGATTTGCATGATGCTGGCACTTACTACATTTCTTGACATACTTGCAATAGTCCTTTTCCCTTGTGGTCCAATAGTAACCCATTCTAAATATGCGCTTAAACATGGCCATGCCACTGAAATGCCCTCCACATGTACCATCGTGAGCTTGCAAAATTACCCAGGATGCTTCCTAGGGTTCAAGACAACGAAGTAACACTCCATCTTATCCTTGTCTATAGAGGATTTCTCATAGCAATATGTATCTTATTTCTCTCTGTTTGAACGTTTGAATTTTAGTATGTGACAAAACTTGAGGTACTATTCCAAGCTTCAGGAATTCTTGTAGTTGGGAAAGCCAATCCTGATGATCCATGACTTCTATAGAAAATATGGCTTGGTTTTCCTGTATTTTCAAGCTGGTGAACATGAATTGAGGAACAATTCTATCGTGTATGGTTGCACCACACTCCATAGGTCCTTGGGAAATCAAATACCCCCAAGGTGTCGTTTGTAAGAAATCTTTGGCTATGAAGGACCAATCCTAATTTGGCTTAATTTTGATCATGTTGACAGATTCTTGATTGTTAAGATCTTCATGATGTATTTCTGAGTGGGAAAGCACTTTCACATGAACGGTTGTAAAATTAGCAGATGGATTCTAAGGAATTAAGGATCCCAAGGAGGCCATAGTGTCTGCAAATCTATTTGACATACGAGGTATTGCCTCGATTTCGTACCATTCCAGTCAGGCTAGGTAAGTGTCAACAAGTTCCTTGTAAGTTTTTAGGAGTGGGCACCTACATTGGAATAGTCCTTTGACCTAGTTTGCTATTATCAAGGAGTCACCAATGATATTCAATATTTTAATACCCATTTCTATGGTTTTTTGGAGTCCTAGGATCAATTATTCATATTTTGTATTGTTGTTTGTGCACGAGAAGTCTAGTTTGAATGATAAGGGCAATGGAGTACCCTGTGGTGTGATAAAGACAATCCCTACTCTGCCCCCTTGTTCACACTTCAAACCATCAAAGAATAATGACATATATTTTTATTTCTTGGTTTCTTCAAGTTCTGGTGGATCCGATAATGCAAAGACTACATCATTAGGCAATTCTATTGTGAGATGCTTGTTATCCTAAAGAGGCACCACTGCTAATTGATTTGCTATGACTTGTCCCTTGATGGAATTTTGGCTTATGAACTCTAGATAAAATTCTATCAATAGCATTATCCACTTTGCGGTACATGTATTGTGATATATCTTGCTCATAATGTACTATAAAGGATTTTGTTTTGATATGACGTAGGTCGTATGGCTCAACATGTAGTGTCGCAACTTTTGAGTAGCAAAGACCACTGCTAAACAAAACTTTTTGATATATGCATATCCTAGCTCATAACTCACCAAGGTGCGACTAATGTAATATATGGCTTGCTCTTTGTCTTGTGCATTCTTTTGGGTTAACATGGTGCCCAATGTGAAATCAGTAGCCGATATATATAGTAAAAATGGTATGTCTGGCCTTGGTGGAGCCAACACTGGCAGCATGGCTAGATAAGTTTTGACCTCTACAAAGACTTCATGGCATTCTTCATCCCAATGAAAGGGGACTTCCTTGCGTAGCAACCGATTCATAGATTGGCATTTGTCTGATAATTGCACGATGACTATTTTGATGGATGTTATATTGCCTTGTAGGCTCTACAACTCCCTAATATTGGTAGGGATGGCCATTTCTAGTATAGCCTTTACTTTTATAGGATCGAATTCAATGCCTCTCTTAGATACAATGAATCATAAAATCTTGCCAGAAGTTACACCAAATACACACTTCTTAGGATTCAATCAGACATTGTGCTATATGAGGCGATCAAAGACTTGTCTAAGGATTTCGGTGTGCTCTTGATGCAATAGTAATTCATCCATATAATATTCTAAGATCTTATGCATATAGTCATAGAATATGTATGTCATGGCATTTTGATATGTGTCACCAATATTTTTGAGACCAAATGGTATCACTTTGTAACAGAATGTTCCCCATGGGGTAATGAAAGCAGTTTTATGTTGATCTTCAAGCTTAATCCAGATTTGGTTGTACCTAAAAAAACCATCCATTAGGGAAAGCATCTCATGACCTATGGTTGCATCTACAAGAGCATCTATGTTTGGCAATGATAATGAATCCTTTGGTGTTGCCCTATTTAAATATCTAAAGTATGTGCAGATACAGACTCTTCCATTGATTTTCTCTATGGGTACCATGTTTGACACCCACTTAGGGTAGTCGATAAGAACTATGAATACTACCTTAAATAGTTTTTGCAATTCATTATTCACCATCAAAGCAATGGTTGGATGTATTTTCCTTAGCTTTTGCTTGACTGGCTTATTTATGGGATCTAATGAAAGGTTGTGAATGACTAACTTTGTATCTATCCCTGGAATGTCGTTGTAAGTCAAAGAAACAAATATTTGGCCTCTCTTTGAGGAGAGGAATTAGGATGGCTTGTTCCCCTAGAGATAGACTTTCTTTGAGCTTGACTTTCCTTGGTTGGGTAGGATCATCGCTGATGTCCACCTTGAAATTTGCTTCTATAGCCATATGTGACCCATCCTCTAGCTTATGAGGCGTGGGTATCAAATGAATGTCATCAATGGGATTTACAAGACCTAGTGACTTTGGTTTCAAACCAACATGGAATACATCATACGCACAACCTGATGCAAAATGGAATGGATGTAACATCTCTTTGTTGGAGAATATGTCTTTCAGCTCTATGGGTGAATTAGCATGATCCCAATCAATAGCCTCTACATAAAGATGCAATTATTTGGTAGGATCTACTGGATTATGAATTGGAGTGGTCAAATCAATGGAAATCATGTTTATGGATGGAATGAAATCTCCAAGACCACATGGGTGCAATCTTGTCTTAGGGGTTTCTCTTCCATACTCACGATGAGGTTTTGGAGGAATGGGAATTTTTGGATCTGGCACATGAGTAGGATGAAAAATAGGATCATTGGGCTCTAATCACTCTTTGAATGTAGGTAGATGGGGATTGACCATCCATTGAATGGCAACTAAGTCAACAAGTCTCTCCAAAAATCATAGATGAGGGTCTGTGGCACAAATTTCCGCATTTCTCTTTACTAGCTCATTCACTTACTGCAAATGGTGAGGTCCAAGATAAGCCATCTTAGTCTCATACTCAAAGTCATCATCACTTATCCAATAACCGTTAGTATTGGTATGTGACCCTAATACAAGGGGCTCATGTCTTGGCCCTAAGTAGGCCATATCTATTTCATATTCATATTCTTCATCACTTATGAAGAATCCATTTGTATTTGTATCTTGCCCAAAAGTCAAGGGTTGATGGTTTAGGCCTAAGTAGGCTCTCTCTATTGAGTCTTATAATTCATAATAACTTTTATCTAATGTATATCCACTCTCATCATGGATGGAGCATGTGAATCTTTGTAAATAGTGAGGCCCCTGATAGGCTAAGCCAAATTGCACCTCATCATAACTTACTTCATATCCATTCTCCTCATCCACGAGTTGTACCCTATTGGGATGGAATCAATTGAGATGTTTGGATGATAAATTTCTAGTGGTGGTATGTTTATCGTAACCACTTTTATGTTGCTCAAATTTACTGTTCTTAGGGGGTGATAAGGAATGAAATCAATGTCTTCTCCTAACCCTAAGCTTAATATTTCCAATGCCACTACAAGAGAGTCATCTCGACCTACGATATAATAGCCTAAGCCAAATATATTAGAGGGAATCTAATATTGTGGCTCGTATGGCCGCCTGTGCCCCTAATCATATATGCCAAGGCCATAGCCATGTCAATGGAAACACTCAAAGTATCTTAGAGAAAACTCGAGGTTAGAGAGGTAATTAAAATTGACTATGAATAATTCATCACTGTCATCTTCTATATATGAAGACTTATGAGTGCAGTTCAGCCTGACATAGACAAAATTGGTTTTGTTGGGAGGGATTCCAAGTGGAACCACTGTTCCCACTGGTGGCCTCAAGTCCTTAGACCTTGCCATGTATTTTTCATACTCAATGATAGGCACGAAGGCAATGTTCTACACAAGGTACTCCCCTATGCCTGT
This sequence comes from Wollemia nobilis, assembly GCA_028583015.1. Lineage (NCBI taxonomy): Eukaryota > Viridiplantae > Streptophyta > Pinopsida > Araucariales > Araucariaceae > Wollemia > Wollemia nobilis. Next base: position 9,915,596 of record JAQPPZ010016436.1, on the reverse strand, counting down.
GCTTTCCAAGTGTATTGATGCATGTGATGTAGATGACCCTACGGATGACACTAGCAAAGCAGGGTGATAATCACTATCTTCATCTTGATCTTGAAGATCTTCTTCTTCCATAGGACTTGGCATTTCAGCAATGGCTATAGTTGGCACTTCCTTGGGCCTTTCCTCCTTGACTAAGGGTGCCTTTAGCTTTTGATTGTATTTTGGTTTTGACATTGATGGTACTTTAGAAGCATTGACTACTTTGAGTGCACCAGGAGGTGTTGAAATGCATGGGTTGTTTCTTACCCCTTTGTCTTCGTTATCCACTTGTTTGGTTGGGGGAGAAGGTGCTATGTACAGGTGGGTAGAAGGAATTACAAATTATCCTAGAATGTCCACCTGATTTATGTATTTAAAAGGATCTGCATTAACCATAAAAACATAGACTTTGTTCTCATGCACATACTTGACACACTGGTGCAATATCAAAGGCACACACTTCATGGCCCTTATCCAAGGATGCCCTAAGAGGATGTTGTACTGCATAGCTCCTTCCAAGATATGACACATCACAAGAATGGTCTTGTACCCCACTTTGATGGGTATGACCATCGTTCCCATAGTATTGCATAAAGCATCATTAAAAGCTCTCAATGTGTAAGCTCCTAGAACAATATTGGACTTGGGGATATTGATGTGATCTATTGTAGTTGTTGTAATGATTTTTATCGATAAACCTATATCGAACAAGATCCTCTTGAAAGGTAAGTTTTTGATTGTTGCTACAATATTTAGCAGAGGCTCTGGTAAGGCAACATGAATTGTCTTAATCTCATGGTCATAGAATCAAATTACAGGTTCCTGGAATTCTTGTATTTGTCCCACAAAGTGATTGAATGCATTTGCATCTTGCAGTTGGAGCTCAATTGTCCTTAAGATTTCCATTATAGTCTCCCTATGATTTTGGGACTGTTGTATGATCTCATAAATGGATAACTTAGCTGCAGTCATCTATAGGTTTTGCTCCAATCTACTCTAAATAGTTACCACAGGTTGCATTGGTGGACCTGGAAGGTTGTCTTGCCTTTTCCTAGGAGTGGCTAGGATGTTCATGGAAGCTGCAGGCGATTACGGTTGACCATACTACCTAGTCCTTGTTGCTATGTTAACAATATCAACCATCCCAATGCATTCGTGGGTCGGTATGTCAGCTCAAACCTGATTGACTCGGGATCCTTGCTCTCAAGGGGCCTCATGATTGGGAAATGGATTTTTGTATATGCCCATGTCTTTGTTATTGGGATCCAGTGGGTTTTCAACTTTGAGTTATCCCGCCTCAATCATGTTTTGCACTTGATACTTAAACCCAACGCAAGCCTCAATGCCATGGCCTAGTATCTTGTGATAAGGGCAAAATTTATCTTCCCTATATCCTTTTGGATTAGGATGGTTGGGATATATAAGAGGTACATCAAGAAATCTAATCCTCTTGGCATCGCTCAACTAATTAAATATTGATCGCATTGATTATTTTAGAGGCATGAAATAATGAGGTGGCTTGCATTCTATTTTTATTCCTTGATTGTTCTTTTGGTCCTAATTAGATGGCGGGGGATGTGATTGATAGTTTTTGGGTTGTTTTTCATCCCCAAACTTGAGTGTATCCAAATACAACTTAATTGAATGGAGTAGAGTTGGCCTGCATCTGTTTATACTTGTCATTATTACCATTATTTTTCCACTCCTTTTTGTTTTGGAGTTTAATGGTTATCTCATCTACTTTTATTTTTTCGATGAGCTTGTCCTGTGCCAAAGCTTTCTCAAATGAAGGATAGTACTGAACTTGTAGTAAGAGGGATATGTTTTTAGAGAAACTTTTGGTGAACATGCAAATGATCTCTTCTATGGGAATGGAGAATGATAATTTTACCATGACTTTTCTCCATCTATTCTCAAATGAAGGATAGTGCTGAAGTTGTAGTAAGAGGGATATGTGTTTAGAGCAACTTTTGGTGAACATGCGAATGATATCTTTTGTGGGAATGGAGAATGATAATTTTACCATGACTTTTATCCATCTATTCCCATAATCCATTAGTAGCTCATCATCATACTGTTTCAAGTGGGCCAAGTCTAAAAGGTTCGCCTTCTTCTTAGCACCAAAGGAGAAACGCTTTAGGAATGCGTTCAATAGTTGTTCAAAATTTGTTATACTATGCTTAGGTAGTTGGTTGAACCATTGAGTGGCAACACCTAAAAATGTTATTATGAATGTTCTTAGCATGAGAGCATCATTATCTTCAAGATGAAAATAGATGTTGTTAAAATTGGTGACATGCTCTTGTGCATCATCTTCACCCTTAAACTTTTCTAACCTAGGCATCTCAAAGTGCTTAGGCTATGGAGGGCTAGGGATTGATCGGCACAATAGTTGGTTGTGTATTTTTCTTAATGTTGGTAAGTTCCCAGCTGCCTCTTGTTTCTCAAAGGTTTTCATATTTTTAGAAAGCTCTTGAAATGACTTTGATGCACGAATTTTCTCCTCTTGTAAGCCTATTTGTAGTGGCAATGGAGGTAACTCTCTATCCATTTGATTTGTTCTATTTTCCTCCCTCCTACGAGGGGACTCAGGATTGTGATCCTGGTTTTTTGTGTTTGCCCTTCCCCCACTAGTTGGATTTTGTTCATGGTTTGGTGGGGGATTTCATTGTGGGCTATCTTGTCTAGTGTGCCTCTCCTTAGGCAAGTCAGCGCATCTTGTTCTTTGGTGGTCACCACCATTTTTCTATAAATTTTTAAGAGCTATCCACTCAACATGCTCTTTTACACGCTTCTCATGTTGGTACAAGAGTCTTTCTCTTTGTTTATCTTATTCGAGAGCTTCCACTAGCTCTCGCTCCTTATGTAATGCATTTTCTAACCACTGCATTTGGTCAATTTACACTATTATAGAAGACTCATGTTTATCAAACTTTGTTCTTATTGTCTTGACTCGTAGATTCCTCAAGGAGGTTTCTACTGTATCTATACTCTTGATAGCTAATGTGACTTGTTCAGTGTACTTGTATGAGTATCCCTACAATCAGACTCTGAGCATCTACTACGAGGTCACTCTGAGATACCCCCAAACTGAGAGATGTGTTTAGAAGTTAGTTTGTGAGCTTCCAGATGTAGAGTTCTAAATAGATATAGTTCTTTGATTTGGTCATGTAGGAAATCAATCCAACCCATCTAGATGTCTTATTTTCCATGGTTGGTCCCGTGGGGTGCCATTCACTCCTATGATGTCATAGTCTACATGAATATTTCTTTTTGTGTGAAGGGTTTCTCCTATTTAATTTCCATGGCTAGATGTAGCTCTAGTTTCCTACCCTTTAGTGGGTAGGCCTATTACATATATTTCTTGTGAGTCTTGAGGTGTTGCAATTCTTATTTGTCTTCTTGATGAAGAGGGCTTTGTGGTAACATGTTTTCTCCATGTGGATGGAGATGTAGAAGTCTCGTCATCCCTATGTGAAGAATGAGTTTTATAACCTTCTTTATGTCCATGTGAGGAGGAATCCCTTGAAGCTTCCTCATGTCTTTGAGATGTTTTTGTGTGTTTAGAGGAGGCCCTTGAGGTCTCCTCATGTCTCCTTGATGAGGATGGTTGTGAAGATTCTTTTTGTTTATGTGACTTTGTTCCATGATGTGGTTCCTTGCTTGGGGTTTCTCGATGAGATCCCCCAAGGGTTGAGTTATCACCCCTTATGATCACATAGTTATGTATCACAGTATTACGGGTAGGTCATTCAATGTTACTATGACTCCACCTATGGGTATGAGTTGCTTCGGTCTCTCCCTTGGTATCATACCAAGGGTGTTTATTTCTTGTTTTAACCATGTTGTCTATGACTTGATCTTTTAAGTTGCAATTTAGGAATAGCCACACAATACCAAACAAATTTTTATCTTGATTATTGATTTAAGTGTGCCCTAAATTGTTCGATGTGTTTTGATATGTTTTTCTTTTGATTTCTTGCTCTTGTTCTTGGATTAATAATGAGAAGACTCATCCATAGTGACAATCAAGTACACATGTGCCAAACATGATTTTATCAAAAGAAGCTAGGGTACACCTATGAAGACCCAGTGGGGGGTTCACCTAGCTCTTCCACTATGAACCAATGATTGTTCCAATAGTGGGAGATAGTTTGAGCACAAGTAACTTAGTGCCACTATAAGTAAGTTTCTCAATCCGTTTCTAGGAAGCTCTAGGGGGTAAACCAGTGGAAGGAGCTGAATTCCAACGTCACTGAACTAAATTGAAGGTTGGTGATGAAATCCAACTCCCCAATATTTAAATGAGATGTGTGTGTGTGGTGTTCATTTTAATCTTGCATAACATAAAGTTCATCATATAACAACAGTAAATCTTTCCTATATGCCTATATGCAAAAATACATTTCAATATTCAGAAAGATGCATGAACTACTATGATTTGCATGAGCACACTTTATTTCATGTAGATATGGCCTCTAGTAGAGCCTCAAAGAAATAAAACAACATACAATATCTAGCACATTGGATTATAGGGTGAACTTTTCAGGCATAAGTCGTTGTTCCTAGCAACGTCTAGTGGAAAATTAAAAAGAAGATCTAAGATATGCAAATGCTTAATTATTTTTCCTTTTATTATTTTAATTTCCAAACATAAATGTACTTTAAGTTCTCTGTCTTAGACACACATAAGTAGAAAAAAAGCTATAAAATATCATAAAAGCTATACCAACCTTTTATCTAACTTAGAGAGTCGAGGTTTTGACCTTTGCTGCACTCCAGTTCTGGCCATTGTTGACCAGAGAAGCTATTTCTTGGTCACTGTAGCTCAGAGTGGCTAAAGCTCTATTGGCTACTATATCTTAGAGTGGCTAGTTTTTATCTGTTGTAGCTCAAAGTGGCTAGAAGTGCACATAAAATTAAGTTAGTATTCTAGTAGCAAATGAAAACTAGTGGAGGTCCCACCGTGATCGCCATCTGTAGTGACCTCAGGACGCACACACCATGCTTTTACTCTACTTGCAATGTTATTAAAAAATCCAAGATGAAATGGAAGACAATAAAAAGGCATATAACACAAAAATAACAAATAAGGATCTCTTTATTCGTATTAAAACTTGGTTACATGTCGGTCCCTCTTAGGGATACCCATTTCGATACAATAAGGTTATAAATAAGCAAAGAGTGCCCCTTTCCACACACAAAAATGTATGAGGGCTTACAGATGCCTCCTTCTCCAGGTCTATTTTCTAGAGGGATCACTTTTGCTATCGTATGTTGTAGATTTCATCTGATGAACCTGTGGCCCTGTAAGCAATGAAACACCAACACACACTTAGATGTCCAAGAATGCCTCACCGTATGAGGTTGTTAGTACTAAATATAACAAATGAAAGAAAGTGTAAATTAGACTAATGCTATGGATGCAAATGAATGAAATTATGCTATGCTAATGATATGCTAAAATAGTTAATCTAATGTCTAAAATCCTAAGCTAAGCTTGCGGGCCACTGTCCAAGACAACGACCACTAAGGTAAACCTCATCCTCTTTGCTCCAAAGCTATGGACCAAAGCTTGTATATGATGTTGAAATAATGGTTGCTATGCTCTTCAATACATTAGGGATTCACCGTACACATGATCTCCAAGGGAACTCTCTGAGTCTCAAAAGCTCTCCTCAATGACCAAGATTGATGGATAAAAGATCGATGATCCCTTGGTGCTCTTAGGCTTGCACCTTTTATAGTGTAAAACCCTAGTTCTATGTCCAAGACCTAGGAATGAATTTCTCATGCGTAGTTTTAGTTAGCATGAGAATATTTTTGTCTTTTCTATGTTTGGAGGCCAGTTAACTGAAATATAACTGCCAATATTGAGTCTCCTATGCGAACTGGTTGTTAGCATGAGAAGCTTTTGTCCTTTTTTTATGATTGGAGGTCAGTTAACTAAATTTTAAATGCACAATTAAGTCTCCTATGTGAAATGGTCATGAAAAGGAATGCAAAGTTACTCCCGCTTACCTTTATTGTATGTAGACTGCCACTTCCACCCATGATTAGGCCCATTTTTTAGTAAAATTGCTTTTAGGTTTTAGTTGATGTCATCTGTAGCGACTAATATCTAGCCACTATCATCTATAACGGTTAAGGTCTAGCGGCTCTAGGCTTGAGAAACTAGGATTTTGCTGCTCTTGGCTTGATCGACTAGGCTTGGATAGCTTGAAAAGACCCAAATGAGTGGTGAGACCCATTGTTGATGCTTGGAAAGTCCAATATTATGTCTTATGGTCTTATAAATGTTTCTATGTGAGTAGCTCCCCTAAGCATGACATGATTTAGATGTCTACACATTGACTGGTGGACCTCTCTGTACTTGAAGACTCTTCACTTAGATATTTCTTCAATTGTGTTGGCTACTATATCTCTATCCACTAAGACTTTGTCCTCTATACTCTGTCACCTCCAAAGCTCTATTAATAGGCTCACTAAGAACCTACTCAATAGGCTCACACAAAACCTATTAAAAAGCTCACATAGAACTTGTCAAATATGCTCAAGAAAGCTCACCAAGAACTTGCCCAAATTCGCTCTAGCAAGATCACCAAGAACTTGCCCAATTCTGCTCTAGCAAGCTCATAAAGAACTTACCCAAATCTGCTATAACAAGCTCACTAAGAACTTGTCCAAATATGTTCTAGCAAGCTCACCAAGAACTTGCCCAAAATATGTCCAACAAGCTCACCAAGAACTTGTCCCAAATATGTCCACAAATCTATCCACAAAGCTATCCCAAAATTATCCACAAGGGCCTTCCAAAAGGCTCAATAAATTGTACACAAACTACCACAAATATTTATAGAATTCTATCCCAAAGATATTCTCAAAGACTCGACCATCATGCTCAAGTAGCACTCAAAACTCATCCACAACTCTACCAAGGCAAAGCTCAAATATGAACTCAACAATGAATTTCAATGTACTATTCAATGGATAACAACAATAATCCATAATGATCTCAACTCAACTCAAATCAAATCAACTCATATAAGCATAAAGAGAATTTTTAGAGACTCAATATGTTCTAATCTCACACTCAACTCAACTCAACCAATCATCACAAGGGACAACTCTCTCTTACAAAACCCTAGTCCAAGTATGTATCAACCAAATCAAATGTTTCCAACAATGCTCAACCACAAATCTCACATAACAATGATACTCATGTTCTTTTCTAGTTATTTCACAACCAATGGGCTTCAACAACTATGCTTATAAAATAAGGTTTAAACACAACTCTCAAACCAGAAAACCTTGAAGCATTCAACTAACCACTTTCGAAAAGGAAACCACAATCAATAATTTTCACTCCAATGATATTTCAGAAATCAACCACCATAAAAAATCAATAGGAGAATGTGCCCATACCTTTTTAATGCCAAGAAGTTGTCCACAAAATCTGCCACACTAAACACAACTTTCCTTTGCCAATCTTCACAAGGGTTAGTAGATCACAAAACAATCAACATTACTCCACTTCTCAATAATAATCACCAAGGCTTTTAATTTCACAACTTCCTTATCTCTCCTAAAACCACTTGTACCATAAAATAAAATAAATCAAAATATTGCATAACCTTATCACTCCCAAAACCACTTATACCTTAAAATAAAATAAATCACAATATTGCATACCTTGTCACATCATGGAGAATTAGTCCTCTTGAAAAATAACAAGGTAAAATTCACTTTCAAAAACTCTTTACAAAAATATAAATATCTCTTTATATACACCTTATTTCTCCTTATAAATGAGTTATTCAAATAGCCCTCGAAATAAGCTTTCCAATGATATATAATATGATATACTTTTATAAAAAGAAAATACCAGAATTATCTTATTTTCTAAAAGTGTTTTTAAACTTGCCTTCCAAAAGAAATCAAATCAACCCTCATCACCTTATTTCTCCAACATTAGGAAATAATAAAAATTTATTAATAAAAAAAATGTTACTTGCCTCTTAGATGGAATCGAACCCTCGTCTTTGCCCAAACAATCCTCAACAACAGCGCCAAAGACCATGCAAGCTACGCGCTCGCATTGGACAGAGAGTGCATAATGCACTTTTGTCCTTCTCCCCTTGCTCACATCAAAATAAAAACGTGGGCCAATTATCTTGTTTGAAACTCTAACCCATGGGAATCGAACCTTGTCTCTTTCGTAAGCAAAAACCTTTGCACTCCCCTCAATCATCGTTGGACCATGCTGCCACACAAATATTTCAACGCTTTTCATCTTATATCCTCTTGCTCACAATTCCAAGGCTTTTGAATTAAAAGCCTTTGTATTTATATGTAACTTCCATTTAATTTGCGTAGACATTGACAACACTTTTAAATTAATTTATTTTTGATGATTACGTCGATGCTGAGGTAATTTTAATTTTAAAATTTAAAAATAAATTTTAAATATTAAAATTTAAACGAAATATTCAAAATTGAATATCTCCATCTTCGGGGCACATTTTTTGACAAAACAAAAGCCTAAACCGGGTTTTAAGAAAAACCCATTTCAAATCTACCATCCATGGTTTTAAATAAAACCTTTTATTTTACCTGCCTTGGTTTTCACAAAAACCTTATAAATAGCCACCAAAACCAAATGTGATCCATGTGACATCATGTTGGTCACAAATCTACCACAGGAAAGGATTTTGTACGTATACGTGCCCTAGACTTGGCCAACATTGAAAGGCCAAGAGAAAGAGAAGTCTCCCGGGCCAATATCTAGAGAGGGTTGGCTCCCAAACTAATCTAAACTAGTTTCAAGATAAGGATGTAGGAAAGAAATGGGAAAATGCGAAAAGAAATGGGAAATAAAAGAAACGGATGTAAATATGGCCAAAGCCGGTAGTTGATGGGGACAAAAACCTCACACAGCAAATAACCTCCACTAGATCCTAAAGCTAAATAGCAACCAATTCTTAGAATGCATAAACAAAAATTGGATCAAGCCTTAGCCATCAGTTTGCTTCCAATTACACTCCAAACGTTCAAATGCAAATATAATTCAACTTATATTAAAACTAGACTAACAGAAGTGATTCACATAGAAAGCATCACATGGACAACAGTTTGGATCACCAACTCCAAAAGACACTAAGAATAGAGCAAAATGCATCTAGGATATCTGCTTCAATTTATGCAAAAAGGTCTTCCTTCTACTTGAGATTTTACATTGGTATTTATAGAGGTGCCTGCATCTTTATTTTGTATTACGGCATTTAATACATGAAATAGATTTTGAAGAAATGATCCCCTTAATCTGCCTCGGAGAAATAACAGTCCATGTTTTAAATGGATTACAACTAAAAATAAATGAAAACAAGGGACCATACTTCTTCATTTAATGACCGTTATTGGGACAAGCTGAAAGTTGTTAAGAGATCATGAACAGGATCTTTTAATGCTGGAGGCATATTTAATTTTTGTGGCATCAAAAACTACCTCAAGTTCTTCCATCCTACGCACATCGATAATCAACAACATTTAATCTTGGCGCTTCTTTGACCACGAACTCAAAATCTGTTGGAGAACTTTTAAAACATTACTGTGTTTGATCTTATCTTCTCTGCACGTTCTCCTATGCAATTTTTAAGGAAAATGAAGACAAAACTATATCGGGCCTTTGTTATTGCTTCGATCGCAAAAATGTGACAGGTCGTGAAAATGCGACATGTCGCAAAATCACGACACTTTTACCTTACTATCTTCTATTTCTGCCACCAGTCGCGAAAATGCGACATGTCATGAAATCGTGACATCTTCCTCTTAGTTCAGCTTCGTCCTCATGATATGTCATGAAATCGTGACATTCTCCTCTTTCTTGGCTTCTTCGCTACTCCTTATCGTGAAAATGAAACATGTCACGAAATTGTGACAATTTCTCACTGCCTTGTACTTGTCAGCTTTCATTCTACGAAAATGTGACATGTTGCAAAAATGTGACATGTGAAATTGCGATGTTTTATGTGTTTGGTTATTTCATCTTCAACAAGTCATGAAATCGTGACATGTTTTTGTCTTCTTCAACTTTGATGTTGTTAGGCCACAAAAGTTTGACATGTCGTGAAATCGTGACATTTCATACAATCTGACTGCTTTCAAACTTGCCCCTCGTGAAAACGTGACATGTTGCAAAATCATGACATTTCTCCACACTTGGTCCTTTCGCCCCAATATGTCATGAAATCACGACACTTTCCTGCCTTTGCCTTCGTTGCTGCTTCCTGTCGCGAAATCGTGACAAGTTCCTTCTTATTGGCTTTGTCCTCAAAAATGTCATGAAATTGCGACATCTTTCTTTGCCTTGTGTTTATCCTTCAGCCCTTCCGTGAAAACGTGACATGTCGTGATATCGCATCATTTCATACCATCTACTCCTTTCTTGATTTTCTATCGTGATATCATGACACTTTTCATTGGTGCTCCCCTTTGCTACTGTATGTCGCGATATCATGACATTTTCTATCACTCTACTCTATGGCCATCGTAAGTCGTGAAAACACGACATGTCACGATATCGCGACAACTTTCATTTGAATGATCCCTCACCACAACAAGTCACGAAACTCCCACATGTCACGATATCGTGATAGTTTGACTTCCTTGTTGCCGTTGACTATTTTGATCACAAAAATGCGACAAGTCACAAAAATGTGACATGTCGTGACATCGCGACATTTTTTGTACTTTGTTGATTTCTACATTTGACACCGTGAAACTGCAATAGGTTGCGATATCGCAACAGTTTCGTTTACTTTGCTCTAACACAAAACTTGCAGAGATTTTTACATTTTCCCTTTCAAGGTGCTTGAAGGGACAAACAGAAGAATTAGTATCTCTACAACTTGTGCATTCTTTTGCATGAACAGTAACAACAAAAATAATGTGACAAAAATGCCAACATTCTTGGCGGCTCGCGGGGTATACAGTTCTGCTGTATGCACAAATCTCAAACCTTTATCCATTGGGCAACAGATTCAAGAAGCTAGAGGGGCAAAAGAAGTAAGTGTTGGGTGTCTCTGTGGGCTGCTACAACAAGATTTGTTTGGCACTCGGCACTTAAAACAGGACCTACAACAGAAATTTATAGAAGAGCAGAACTTCCTTTATTTCTTGAATGACTGCATTTTTGCCTAGCTCGGTTGAGCTGGGTAATCACCAGGTGCTATGCAAGGATCTTCATGGCAGTAGTGAAAAGCACCTGAATTGCAAAAATGGAAATGAATGGAATGGATGACCAGCGGCTACGCAGGTCGTGGAATGGAAATGGTGAATAATTGAATGGTGGAAAATGGAGGAGTAGAACTGATAGATACAGCAACTGAAGAGGGTGCTACTGTGCTACTAGCTGCTGGGTTTTATGAAAATAGAGAATGAAATAGGAGTGGATGGGATGAAGAAGGTGGTAGGAACTATGGCTGTGGTGAAGGACTCACAAAACAAAGGACTAGAAGAAAGGGAAAGAATAAATGGGAACATCAGAGAGGGAAGTAGAAACAACAGTAGTGGCTTGATTAGTTGCAGAAGAAGAAGGAATAGGAGAGGAAGGGAATGAAGTAAGGAAGTGGAAGAAAGAAGTAGAGGAAAATCCACTATCTACTGGGAAGGAAAAGAAAAAGAAAGAGAAATGAACATACCTGCGAGCTCGCCTGCAAAATGAGCCGAAGTTAATTTTTTTTTTTTCTTTTTTCTTCTTTTTTTTTTTTTACTTACTATATACACGGTAACCCTGAATTTAGCTGTGAAATCTTGAGAGAGACACATACCAAAACATGGATCTATGATCTCCTGGATCCCAGACCTTGAACAAACACTCATTGATCTCCTGATTGATAGTTAGCTCGGTGTCACCAAAGATTTGCAACTATCATGCTCTAAGTATCTTAGCCTTCTTGAGACCTGGGCATAAAGCCTCATACTCTATGGTATTAGTTGTGCAACTCCAGGTCAACTGGTATGAATAGGATCGTGGAATACCAGAAGGTAATACTAGAACAGTCCTAGTGTTGACGTCATTTCTGCATTGTGCTTCATCGAAATAAAGCTGATCTTGACTTCCATCATTCTGTTCTTGAGCCTTTTTAGTCTTGAGAATAGAATAACACCCTAAGTCGATTTCTATCATGGTGTTAAAATTGAGCATTGAAAACTCATCCTCCAAGCAAAGCTCATCCAGGACTTCCTCCATCAAATCAGGTTTTTCCAATTCCTCAGTTATCATATTGACAGAATGTTTGGACTTTTCTTCTTCTTCCATCTTCTCTATATGAAAAGTAGAAGGCTTCTGATTGTCAATACAGACTCTTATTCCTTTGAAAGGTATCTCCAAATGAGAATAATCTAGAGAAAGGTAACCTCCCAGCTTGGCATTGAATTCTCTCAACAAACACATACTAAAATATGGTTCCAAATCAACCACAACTATCTCCTAAATTACTGTAATGTGAGGCATACTATGTAGAGCAATATGAACATCCTTAATTACACCCACTGTATTCACAGAAGTCTTGTCCAACTGCAAGACACCAAGGCTACTTCTTGTATACTCCATACCCATGGCTTCACAAACTACCTTTGGCATGACAGTTGTCGTAGCACCAGAATCAATCATACAGTTGTGCACAATCCAACCCTCCATCCTGAGTGACAAATAAAATGGGGGTGGTCTATTCTTTCCAGTGACTAAAGAGGTCAGAGGTTGAGACATAACTACCTGGGCCGGAGCCTTCCCCTTACTTTGTATGGTTTTCAAGGATTCCTGTAAGAGATTTACTTGTCCAAGCAGTTGAAAGGTGTCATACAAACTTACCTTAGATGGTGTCCACTTGAGTTCTTCAACAATGTTGTACTCCATCGAGATCTGCTCTTTCCCTCCATTGGAAGATTCAAATTTTCTTTTATATTGCTAGGTGGCCTCCACTCATTATCGTTTAGTCAATGATGGATACCACAATGTCTCTATAGCTTGTTCCTTTGTTTTTGCTTGTGGCTGAGAGAGAGAAGATTTTTCCTTCTCTTTTGCTTGTAGTGGAAGCGGATCCTTCGGAAAAATAGGTGGTTGTTGTGGAGCTCGATAATCATGAGTCTTTGTAGGTATTTGCTGCTTTGTTTCTTGTGTAGGAGGCACTTTCAATGGCTCCATCTTAGCCGGATCTACCAACATTGGTTTCTTGCCACTGCGTGTCAATACTGCTGTGTGTTCCTCAAGAGACTTCACGAAATTAAGATCCACCTCTCGAATCATGTTTACATGGCTTCCTGCAAGAACTTGCAAATAATTTTGGTGGACCATGCAAGTGGATTCATCATGTGGATCATTACAGGAAGAACACCAGTAAGATGGCTCATGTGAAACTTCAGAAGGGCCAGCCTCTTCACTTACCAGGATCACTGAGTTCCTCTCAGGTACTTTCTCTATAGCCTTGCTAGGAGCAAGTTGCTCTCTAGTTATCGCCAAAAAAGATCTTCGTGGCTGATAGTTCCTTTCCGCCTCTCTCCGCTCCATAGATGTCACCTTGTTATTGAGAGCTTTCATGGCCAACTGAATTTCTTGCAAAATAGCCAAATTGAGGATTTGGGCTTGAGGACATAGGTGGTGCAGGTAGAGGTAATGGAACTGGTAGAGAAGGTAGTGCAGGAGTTGGAAGTGGAGAGGTTATCTATGAAATGGGAATCATAGGTAATGAAGGTATGGGAGGATTCCTTGAAGATGAAGGATATATGGATGAAGTAGTGTAATATGTAGGGGCTGCACCTATATGTTGGTATTACAGAAGCTTGGGAAAAATAGGCATAGTCATATTTAGAGGCAATTTCCCCTTGGAAATCAGATCGACCTTAGCCTTCTGTGCCTGGGCATATAGTGCAGGAAAGGTTTGAACACTGGACATCCTAATATTCATACCAATATTTGAATGAAAAACCCTAATAAAGTACAATGCTGCTTGTTCATGAGTAGGACGAAGACCTTCAGGAACTCTCTACCAAGTTTGAGAAAACCTAACATTGAAATCCACTATCTCCTCTTGAGTATGACTCTTGATATTATTAAATTGATGCACTAAAAAAAATGGGTCTGTGCTCATTGAACCCTTGGATTAGCATATCTACTAACTGATCTCATGAATTTATGGAGTTGGGAGGCAAGGATCTATACTAGCACAACAACTTACCTTGGAGCGATAGGACGAGCAATTTTATCATGACATCTTTGTCTGTGATATTATGAATTGAAGCCAAGGTTGCCACATCTGACACATGATCGTACATTGTCTTTCCAGTCCCATTGTATGTAGGCAATTATTTTATTGCTGCAGTAGGAACTGGATTCTAAAAAGGCAGGTCCAATGCTCCCAAATCGTTCCAAGCAGGAACTCGTCATGGAGGAGGTTGTTGAGCCATTTGTACTGTAGGATTTGGATCTACTCGCAGGCTCGTAGCAGTACTGGGGAGAGTTGGAGATGGCACAAATTGATTCGTTGCCTGCAAAGAAACAACAAATGACGGGTTCATAGGACTTACCAATCTTGAGCGCTCCCTCCAGTTTTGAACATCAATTTCAAAGAATTCGATTGGATCTTCTGATTATTTGGCACTTGATCTTGTGATCATGAAGCGAAGATTCTCACCAGCTTTAGGATTGGAAATTTTGAGGTACTATACAGTCACCTTCAGCAAAGTCACCAGATGAACTTACAATCGTCGCTTTTGAGGTCAAGACAGTTCATCAATATCTTGATTCCTCCGGGTGTTAAAAAATGGAACAGTCTATCCCACCGATTATGGATCTTTCTAAGATAGAAATAGTCTGTCCCACCGGGCATGCCAAAAACTTTTGGCATAGGTGGGTTTGTTAAATATGGGACTTGTGAGTCCCACCGGGCGTGCCAAAAACTGTTGGTCACAAATCTGCCATAGGAAAGGATTTTGTATGTATACGCACCCTAGACTTGGCCAACATTGAAATGTTGAGAGAAAGATAAGTCTCCCGGGCCAATCTCCAGAGAGGGCTAGCTCCCAAACTAATCTAAACTAGTTGCAAGATAAAGATGCAGGAAAGAAATGGGAAAATGTGGAAAGAAATGGGAAATAACAAAAAGGGATGTAAATATGGCCGAAGCCGGTAGTTGATGGGGAGAACAACCTCACACAACAAATAACCTCCACTAGATCCTGAAGCTAAACAACAACCAATTCTTAGAATGCATAAACAAAAATTGGATCAAGCCTTAGCCGTCAGTTTGCTTCCAATTACACTCCAAATGTTCAAATGCAAATACAGCCAAATCCAAAACAGTAGAATTCAACTTATATTAACACTAGACTAACATAAGTGATTCACATAGAAAGCATCACATGGACAACAGTTTGGATCACCAAATCCAAAAGACATTAAGAATAGAGCAAAATGCATTTAGGATCTCTGCTTAAATTTATGCAAAAAGGTCTTCCTTCTGCTTGAGATTTTACATTGGTATTTATAGAGGTGCCTGCCTCTTTCTTTTGTATTACGGAATTTAAAACATGAAATAAATTTTGAAGAAATGATCCCCTTAATTTGCCTTGAAGAAATGACAGTCCCTATTTTAAATGGATTACAACTGAAAATAAATGAAAACAAGGGACCATAATTCTTCATTTAATGACCGTTATTGGGACAAGCCGAAAGTTGTTAAGAGATCATGAACAAGAAATTTTAATGTTGGAGGCGTCTTTAATTTTGGTGGCATCGAAAACCGCCTCAAGTGTTTCCATCCTGCACACATCGATAATCAGCAACATTTAATCTTGGTGCTTCTTTGACCATGATCTCAAAATCCGTTGGAGAACTTTTAAAACATTACTACGTTTGATCTTATCTTCTTTGCATGTTCTCCTATGCAATTTTGAAGGAAAATGAAGACAAAACTATATCAGGCCTTTGTTATTGCTTCAATCACGAAAATGTGACAGGTCGCGAAAATGTGACATGTCACGAAATTGCGACACTTTTACCTTACTGTCGTTTGTTTCTGCCACTAGTCGCAAAAATGTGATATGTAATGAAATTGTGACATCTTCCTCTTAATTCAGCTTCGTCCTCATGATATGTCGTGAAATCGTGACATTCTCCTCTTTCTTGGCTTCTTTGTTATTCCTTATCATGAAAATGAAACATGTCGTGAAATCGCGAAAATTTCTCACTGCCTTGTACTTCTCAGCTTTCATTCTGCAAAAATGCAACATGTCAGTCTGCTTTGTGGCCATCGTAAGTCACGAAAACATGACATGTCATGATATCATGACAACTTTCATTTGAATGCTCCCTCACCGCAACAAGTCGCAAAACTCTCACATGTCATGATATCGTGACAGTTTGACTTCCTTGCTTTCGTTGACTGTTTTGACCGTGAAAACATGACAGGTCATGAAAATGCGACATGTTGCGACATCGTGACATTTTCTGTACTTAGCTAATTTCTGCATTTGACACCGTGAAACTGCAACAGGTCACGATATCATGACAGTTTCATTTACTTTGCTCTAACACAAAACTTGCAGAGATTTTTACATTTTCCCTTTCAAAGTGCTTGGAGGGACAAACAGAAGAATTAGTATCTCTACAACTTGTGCATTCTTTTGCATGAACAGTAACAACAAAAACAATGTGGCAAAAATGCCAACACATCAATGACAACATAAAATACCTCAAATTACCTCAAATGTCCAACAATATCTAATGTTCAACCAATGGTTTTGACAAAGGTTTTTATTTTCAAATCTTTAAGTAGACTTCCTTTTAAATCCCTAGTATTTTGAATGTAAAAGATCAATTTTGATAAGATCTTTTCAATTCTTCAAGTTTTGTAGAATACCTTATCTCTCCAAAATGTTTTGAATGTACTATGATAGTAGACTTAGCTTTCTAAGTTTTCCTTTGAGTTGAATCCCTTTTGTCTCCCTAATGTTTTGATGATAATTTTAATATAATGTTCAACTCCTATTCTTTAGCTTATTTCTCCCTATTTGTGAATAGAAAGCTAAAGATATTTTTGATGCACTTTCAATTGATATAATTCTCTATATTCAAGGATCTATAGTTGGATTCCGTATGTCTCATTAATTTGAGTGAGAGACTACCTTCAATGTAGTTTCCAACTTTTCAAGAAACTCTATGTTTGTGTTTCTTTCAATTTTCAATAATATATTTTTCTAAATTTTAAAGTTTTAAATTTTTTGTTGAACTCCTTATAACTTCCTAATTAGAAATTTAGAAAACTAATGTATTTACAATTTCAAAGTGGAAATCCTTATATATCCAAGTTTAATAATTTACAAATATTTTAATGGAATATAAATTGAATATAATAATTTCAATGCTTCTCTCTTCAAATATCTTCTAAGGTATTCAATACTTTATCCAAGGTTATAGTTTATCACCTTATTTTTCCTATTTCTCAAAAAACCTTAAGTATAAAAACTTAATTTTATCCTTAAAAAATTTCTTATATCTCCTTTAAAATTTGTAAGTATATGTGATGCACCAAGCTTGAATTGCATTTACTCTGCAACCTGTGCTCAAAAAGACTTCTATCTTCCTGTAATAAATGTGTCTCCTTGCTCATTGAATGTGGTCTCTTGAGGTTTGAATCTCCTCTATGCTTACCAACTTCTTCAAGACACTCAACTCTGATTTCCACATGCTCTCTTTGTTGTTTTGAGGATTTTTCAGCTCATACACTAAATAGGTGCCTTTTAGACATTGTGCCTTCCTCTAATCATAACTAAAGTTTTGAGTATAAAGTGCCAAGTGGCACTAGAGGTCTTTGCACTTCATTTTAACATATCCTATGGCACTCTACCCAACTTTTCTTGCTTAACGCTTGACAAGAGCATTGTACTTCATGGGTATGAATGTATTATGACTTCTTTAACATTACAAATAGAATGTATCTCTTCTTAATGGAACATGTAATATCATTCAATGGAATATGTAACATCCTCAAATAGAATATGTAACTTCCTCCATGTGGCATATGATTTCTTATCACTTGGCCTTCCTTATCATGCACCTTATGCACCCTAATTTTGGTTCTTGTTTCTTGGCCTTCAATCACTTCAAAAAAAATTTATGCTTACCAATGTTCACTGAGGTTATTTCAATTGTTACTTCTCCAATGCTCTCCTCCTATGGTAGTTTCTACATGGATGATTCCTTTTTAATAGATCTTGCTTCAGGTTTGGTAACATTTTCTTTAAGGTGGTGGTTCTTCGACTTCTTGGTGGTGTTATGGTGGTTCTAGTACCACTTGTTTTCCAATTCTCACTCTTAGATGTTGACTATTCATATGCCATGGATTGTGATGCTAATGTTTGCAGTGATACTACTTCTTCTCCTCATACTAGTGGTGCAACCTTGGTGGCTCAACATTGCAATATGTGATGGTTTCCAATGCTTTACATTGGTCGAATAATGACTGTTACTCAATGATCTATGTTGCCTTCCTTGGTGCAAGTGGTTATATTCTTCAAGATGATGGCATTGCTTATGGTAGTTCTTTCTATACCTTTGTTAAACTTACCTTCACCAAAGGCTTTTCAATACTTGGCACACCTCTTGGTGTATTTAGATACTAGAAATATGTGTTGCCTTTGTTTACTATTGAGTCTCCTTATTTTTCTCAATAGACCTTTGAAAAATCTGCACTTTGATGAGTCTAAAGCATGCTTTTGAAATTGATGTTTTCTTCCTTTATAACTCCTTTAAAAATATCTAATTTTCTTTATGTTGTTTGAAATGTGCAAGTTTGATGATACCCAAGATGCCTCCTTTTTTAGCTTAGAGACACTAATATTTAGAGCTATATTTTGCTAAATTTAATGGCTCTAATATGTTGCTCTTGTAATATTAAAATGAACTGCTTATAATAACCTTTATAGCACCAATGTAACTAATTCTTCTTTTGACTTAGAATATGTAAACTTGAGACCTTTCCTTTTGCTATTTAAATATGGTGTTAAAAACTTAAATAATACTTGAATAATAAAACTTTAATAACACCAATTTTAAACCTTATTTAGGCCTTCATTGTAGCAAGCTTCCTTGGTTATTTGACTCACCTATTTGCTATCCTAGTTTTGTAATTTTCATAGCTTCAAATCCTTGTGCTTTTCTGCCCTCAAATTTGCAAATTTGTAGCTTTTATTGCTGTACAAATCAGCTCATAAACTCCTTCAATTAGCTGCCCACTCTTGCTTTAAATGATCGAGTCATTTTCCTTTATTTTGTAGCTTCCAATGCTGCCTATTTCTCCTTCAACTATGCTTTCTTGGAATCTAAAATTTGCAGCTATTAGTGCTTCCAAAATTGCTACCCTCTTGTTGTCTTAAATTCTGAAATTTTCAGCTTCTAACGCAGCCAATTTCTCTTATGTTTTCCTGTCTTTAACTCTCTCAAATTTTGTAGGAAACTCCTCCAATTTGCAGCTTTCTTTGCTTTCAATTCTTCCTTTAATTTTGTTGTTCAAGGGCTCTTCCAAGTCTACTAAAATATCCTCTAACTTACAGCTCTATGTCACCTTGATTTTGTTGTCATGTGATTCTTCAACTTCTGTTGTAAAAATAGCAATCTTCTCTTCTACAACTCAACCTTCAAGCCTTCAATGGTAATCTTCAAATCTATCAAATATGGTGGCCTCTTCTAGATCCTTTTTTATTTAACCTCGTCAAAATTTTACTTCAATATTGGCCTATTTTTTGCCCTTCTTCTCAAGATTCTAAATGTCTTGCAGTCTTCTAGAATCTCTTCCAAAATTTGACAAACTTCTTGCCAAATCCTTTTTTCTTTTGGGCTTGTTTTTAGATGGCAAAAATTATCCCAAATTATTATTTATTGGAAGCTTCTCCTTTCTAGAAATATTCTCCATTGATATTTCTTCAAATATTCTCCAATGGCAACTTCTTCATTTTCTTCAATATGGCTTTTCTATCCTCCTTATTTCTCCTTCTAAACTTTCTTGAGACCTCTTCTCTTGGATGTTTAAATATTGTAGATTCTCAAATATTCAATAGGACTTTTTATAGTCCTCTATATTCAATTTTCAATCTTACAAATATGGAATTTCTTCAACAAGACCTTTCTCTTGGGTCTCCTCCTTATGAATTTGTTTCTTCTTTCTTTAATCTAAAGTCTTTAATCTTCAAATTTCTATGAGGATCTCCTTCTTGGTTCTCCTAAATCTTCAAATTTCTATGAGGATCTCCTTCTTGGTTCTCCTCAATCTTCAATTTGGCTCCTTTGGCCTATTACTCTCTTCTCAATCTTCTACTTGGAATATTCAACATGCAAATCCTACGATGGGACATTTTACTTAGGCCTTCAAATTCTTCAATCTTCAACTTGTTGCTTCAAGTACCAGATCAACTCCAAATAAGATATTATTCCTAGCTATTGTAGGAAGCTTATCAATTTTTCTTTGAATCAACTCTTCTCTGCAACAAAATATTAGAAAATGGTAATATAAATTTATTTAAATCTAAATATAATGAACTTCACTAGTTGATTTGTCAAAATAGTGGAATCAATGCTGAGTCCTAGTATTCACAAGTTTTTTGCAACTCTATGGAAATACTCTAGCCAAATAACAATTTTAGAAATTCTGAAAATGAAATATCATATCTCCTCGTAATATTCTTATGGATATCCCTATCTTCTATCAAAATCCCTTGTGGCTTTGATACCACTATTAGCTTTTGATGTTATATATTTAATGAAATAACTACCACAAGGTATAAAAAGAGCATGCAATATTAAATATATGGAAATGGAAATATACTAAGCATAAGAATATGATGAGAAAATTCTAAAAATACTCATAAACAAGCCATTAATGAAATCTCACAAATATATTACATTGATATGAAATGGAGATATCAAGCACTTCATATGGCTTATATGTTCTACATTGTATCTACTACTATTCTAGCTTGTGCACTCCAAAAATCCTCTCTTTGATATCACCTAATAAGGCCTATATATAATGACACATGAATATTGAACTTCTATATTCGTATGATTCTTCATCTTCCTATTCTTAAGGACTCATGTACATGTGGATAACATGCACATTTACATCATTGCACATTCTAATAATACTTGTGCATTTATTCCATTGCATAAAGTAAATACTTAAATCCTAATCTAAGACAAACTCCTAATATAAACATGTACCCATGATGTTACATTAGCATGTACTAAATAATGTAATATATTCCAACAAAAAGCATTTAGTGATCTTGTTATTTTATTCTTTTTATCAATATCATTTACCAAAATTTGAAAATAAAGCTTTAACTTGTTCACTATTTATTCACTATCCTCATTTAATACATATCTAATAATTTCTTCCATGGTATAAATCAATTCAATGGTTTATTTCCTTCGAAGTAGTAAACTTTATAGCTCCTTAATTATTACTTAAATATAAATTTTACAAATTTTTCCAATCCTTTGATGTTGAAAATATTTTAAGTACCTAATTTGATTTTAAAAAATTTCAAAAACTTCAAATTCTAAATTTTTATTGGAACCAAAAATTATATTAAATAAATAAATAAAATATGTTACAATAAAAAAAGAGCTAGAGAGATCATAGCTCAAGGCCCAAGGCCACCCACATGATCAAAATAAAAAAATAACCAAAGAAACTAAAATACAAATACAAAACTAGCCCTTAAAAGGGTGAATAAACAACATAACTAAGCATAGGGAGCCACTCCCAGAGGAGGAGGAGGATCATTTTTTGGCCCAAAAGAGACCAAACTATGAGGATTGTTTGTAGGTGAATCGATAGATCAATATTTTTCAAGAGCAATAATGTTCATCAAAGGAACCATAATACCCCAACCAGGGGGAGTAGAATTGATCAAAGTTGAAGGTGGCAATGGAGTAAAATGAGTAGGAGTATGAGGATAAGTAACCAGATGAGGATAAAAGCTAGGGATCCAACCATTACCATGATCAATTGAGCGATGCATAGGACTCCAACCATGCTATGAACAGTGTGAACACAAACAATGCCTACTATTAGAAATAGGAGGAGACCAAACCTTCCTGTGAGCACTAATAGATTGATAAAGGCTAAAAAACATCACCCCATCGATCTACTACATCGAGATATTGAAGAAAATTAAGGGATCAAAATTCTTAAATTTTAAGTTTTTATGTTTTCAAATTTTCTAAAAACTTTAAAATTTCTAGATACTTCAAAATACTTAAAACTTCAATAATCACACTTGTAGAGGGGGAAAAATGCCCTACCATGTACGATTCTTGGCTGGATCCACAAGAGAAAGCCAAGGTGACCATGGGGGTATGTTGTTCTCTACACTTGGTGTAAAATAGGGGGAAAGGGTTCACCAAGAATGGTTTAAGGACTCGCTCCAAGTCCACTGGTTTTCAAGAATGTTTGATGTATTTGTTTCAAGACAATCACCTATGTTTGGCCTTTCTAGATCTATGCTATGAAAGATAAAGGACAATGCAGAAATACAATATGCAAGAAGACAAGAGCTAACCCTAGAATGATTCTTTGTTTGAATGCTTTCTAACCCTAGGGTTTCAAGATAGAAAACCTTCAAGCAAGGGCTCAAGAGAAGATGCACAAACAATTCTAAAACCCTAAGTGCACACTATATGTTGTTTTCCTTTCAAATGCCTAGAAATCAATTAAATAATTATTTTATTATTAGATCTAGGGTTCAAAAGGAATAACAAACACCCAACAAATAACCTAAAGACTAATTAGGGCACTTATCTTATCCGGTGGTTGATCCTTGCTTTTATCCTTTATCCAATGATATCCAATAATTCTTGTTCCTACAAGATAACTTAGAAAACACTTGAAAAATATGATTAGCATTAGGGGGCCTACTTAGGCCATTGTATGATAATACTTGGAGGTGCAGAAATCAAGCCCCCTAGGTCCTTTTAGCTAACCTTTGAAAATAGAAGTGAAAGTTGACCTTTGGAAGATGAACAATCATAATAGAATATAGCAGAATAGAATGATAAATTACAACACAAAATACAATAGTATGTCCTATATGCTAGTCTAGAATGTAGATCTAGGGTTTGGGAATAGCAACTTACCCCCAAATGTGGTCTGGGTAAAATCATACCTTGTAATAGGTGATCACGATTTTGCATATTGGAAAAATTGTACCATGTAGAGATTGGGCATGATTTTGTAGAAGCTATGTAAAAAATTCTATAAATGATGCAAGAACTTAATTACATCATACAAAAAATTAATGCATGCATGAAAATATGCAAAAACACTTGGTAGATAGCATAGAAGTAGACATAAGGGTTAAGACCTCCTGAATAGTCGATCTCTCCTTAGGGCTTCAACACTAATCCACTAAAGTCAATAACAATAATCAATAATCCAATGTAGTAGAAAATAGATCACACTTCACAATTATGAGTTAGCTTGCTTGTAGAAGAAAACAATTCACTTGGAGAAGAGAGCTTAGATCACATGTAAGAATTACTTGAATACTTGATGTCTTATTACCTTGTTCTATTTTCAAGATGATTTCAAACCCTCCTTATATAGTGGATTTGAAAGTAGAATGGGTAGGAAAAACCAAGGAAAGTTGATGCCAAACATGCCAACTTCAAAAATTAGGGTTTCTTTGGAAGAAAATCCTAAAATGTAAAATTATGCCCCATTAAGGTTGATCATGATTTTGCATTATGTAAAATCATGCCCCATCAAGGGTGATCATGATTTTACATAAAGAGAGAAAAAAAGTAAAATGAAGGGAAGAGAGACCTAGTCCTTGCCCTAGGCAAGTCTAAGGGGTCTCTCTAAAGGACTCAGGGAAAATTGCTTACTTGAGTGGGTCAATTTTTTGTGTCTACATTTTACCCCCTCTTTGATGCATTTATGGCCTAATAAATGTATCAAATAAATATGTAAACACTTACAAGCAAAATATAGCAAGCAAAAAAGGGGTGGTTGGTTTAGAAGAAAGGAGTGGTGCAAAAATAATGTTATTCTAAACACTTTCTTGTTTTACATGCAAATCAAGGTATTAGGGATATTAATACCTCTTAGGCTAGGGTTCCCCCTCGAGTTTCATAAGGGAGGACCTATCCCTAATGAAACTTAAAATGATAGACTCAAAGGAAGAAAAAGATAAAAAGAAGCAAAATTAGAAGGACAACAATGAAAATAGAGATAAAAGTGAAAAAGGGGTAAAATATTTTTAATTAATTTTTAAGATGATAGAGAAGAAAGGAGCTCTAGAGAAAAATAGGATATGGCATTACTAGTGCACCGATCAATGATCGTGAGGGGTAAGGCTAGCATGGAGGTAGAGCGGGCAGAGGTAAGATCAAAAACCCTTCCAAAATTTTCAAAATTTTAATTTTTTTTCAAATTTTTGGTGATTTTTCACCAAATCTAGTGGATTTACTACGTACAACCTAGGCACAATTTTAGGGCTTGGTCGCAATTTTACCCTAGTTTGTAGTGGTAAAATCATACTTGATGAAAACAACCAAGCATGATTTCATGAAATCGTACCTCACAAATATGGGGCATAATTTCCCAGAGGTAAAATTGTGATCCTAAAAAATGAGGCATGATTTCGTCAAAAGAAATAAAGAGAGAGAGAAGAGGGAAAGCAAGCAAGCAAGCTATAACTCAAAATGTAAATTTTATTTAGTAATTAATTTGAATTATTGATTAATGAAACTGATGAGATATTTTGTTATGTTTGTGAATGTAACTTGGGTACTTGAGAGCCATGAGTGGTGAGCAAGCTCCTTGGAGGTGGAGTTGTGCGAGCTCGGGTAGGTAGAGAGAGACACACTGGGAGTGGTGGGGCTAGACCACCTAGCGAGGATGCCTCGGGTGGAGGTAGATAGGGTACTATTGATAGCATTGGTGGAGAGGTGGTACCTAGAGTCATCGACCTTTCAACTACCCATGGGGGAGATGACCATCACACTAGAGGATGTGTGGTGCATCTTATGCATCCCCATCAG
This sequence comes from Wollemia nobilis, assembly GCA_028583015.1. Lineage (NCBI taxonomy): Eukaryota > Viridiplantae > Streptophyta > Pinopsida > Araucariales > Araucariaceae > Wollemia > Wollemia nobilis. Next base: position 9,890,479 of record JAQPPZ010016436.1, on the reverse strand, counting down.
AGGAGAGCAGTTTATAGAGTGTGAGGGTGGCTAGTGACCTTGCAGTGATTATCAAGAGGCTGGACCCACTAGGTGCGAGAGAGCATGATAGTCGTAGATGACCTGGTGGGGTGATATGGGGTGGACCCATTGATGATCATGCTCTATGAGGTGGTGGTGGGTATGCTGATGTGCCATACTAGTAGGTGACATCTACCATGGATGATGGTAGGTGTAGTAGTAGACATGCGAGACCAAGGAGTGTGGTTCGCATGGGGTCCATATGTGTTGGCCCACTTGTATAGGATGTTGTACAACATCATGTACAAGTGGTATATTAGGATTGTGTGTACGATATTGCTCTAGGTATGGAGCTAGGAGCATATCATGATGCAGATATTGGATGCACTACTAGGACCATTGCCTATCTTGGAGTGACCAATTACATATATATGGTCTAGATCCTTTGAGCGAGTCATGAGGACATATGTTGGGAACCTACCACTAGCGAGGTGGGTAGTAGATGAGTTGAGGGAGGCCTAGATTATATGGTGACCCTAGTATCTACACCTAGGATGGGCTGAGGATAGGGAGGAGCTAGCTAGGGTTAGGAGGATTATATGGTTGACCATGGAGAGAGGGGAGCTAAAGGTATTTCGATTTGATAGAGTCTTGAGGTAGTTCAGGATTTTGTAGGGGATCCTAGACCTAGGAGACTACTAGTATTGGAGGGTGTACCGAGACCCAATAGGGGTTGGAGGAGAGCCTGAATTGGTTAGGTGGGTAGAGGAGGACTTGGATGATCCTCCTTACATGGATTCGAGGGTGGATGATATGAGAGTGGCCTTCGGATATCGAAGGTGGTATAGAGGAGTCATGCCTTAGAGGGTCTCCCCACTAATATTGATATAGAGGTGCTAGGTGATGGACCTGAGCATGTAGTGAGCATTTTGAGAGGTAGCTCATAGGGCCATAGAGAGGGAGTAGTAGGGCTAGGTAGCCTCAAGATAGAGATAGGCATGGGTCTAGATTGAGCTAGTGATAGAGGCCACTAGTGCTGTAGGGACCAGGGAGGTAGGGGCATCTAGAGTTGCCCCCATAGAGGTCAGGTTACTACCATGTAGAGGATTGGGAGAGGCCTCTACATTAGTAATAGTCAACCAAGGCTAGGCCTTAGGTCGAGGGGACCTAAGGGAGGAGGTAGAGGTGCTATGAGCATAGGTGGTGACTCTATAGAGATAGGTGGACCTACTCTAGGAGGATAGGTCCAAGAGAGGTGATTACTTTGAGCATCGTAGAGGTAGAGAGGGATGTAGCTCGAGTAGAGGTTGATCATATTTAAGGGGAGGTGAGCCATCTAGATATAGAGCATTAGAGGGCTTGGGTAGAGGGGATGGCTATCATTGGGAGTAGCCAAGCTAGTGATGGGATCCACCTTATAGGAAGAACTATGGAGGATAAGGAGGAGTGTTGGAGGTGGCCATTCAATGGGCTACCTTTTATGAGGCCATGTACTACTAGGTGGTACCATAGGGGTAGAGGGTGGTACTCCCTCCATCCCTATAGTTAGTTAGTAGGTCATGATCTCGATCATGGATAGTCTCAGCCTCATCGTCCATGGGTATGAGGCTGCTTGGACCACCTCCTATGGGTGGAGTAGAGGAGATGGGCTCTCAGAGCTAGGGCTAGGGATCGGGATGACATACTAGTTTTGATTGTGGTATGCATCCCTAGGGATTGGTTGAGTGTACTAGGATTGGATTGTGGTACACCAACCAGACACTTATGTATCTCTCTTTTATCGAGTAATACTAAGTTGCTTTCTTTTATGTGTTAATGTGTGTGCATGTGATATAAATTGATTAAGTGTTATATGTTATTTTTTATTTATATTTATGATGTTTTATGCATGAAAACTACCTAATGCAAGAACTATATGAAATGCATGGATGAGATGGATGTGAAAATGGAAGAAGAAGAAACACAAGAAAGAAGGAAGAAAGAAGGAAGAAGAAAAATAAGAACCAAAGGTCAACCATCGAGAAATAGAGAAGAGCAAGCGAAACATAGTATTTGAATCAACGTAGATCATGGTAGATCAGTGTGACCAAACACTATGAATCAAATCATAAATAGGGAGCTAAACCCGCTATGGGTGTAGTACTCACCATGAGTGATGGAGTGTTGGAGTCTGACCCGCTATGGGTGGTTGCTCACTAATTGACTGCTATGGGGTGATTACCCACTAGGATGTATGTCGAGGCCTACTAAAATGGCCAAGGAGCTTATCCTATAATGGGGTGTTGAGCCCGTTGAGTCAAAAGGAGTATAACCCGATAGGGGATCATATCCAATAAGATACCCACTAGGATGTACATTATCCCATGTGGGGTGCAATATATGTAGATGAGAATTAGTAGGTGAGTGCTACCCCTGATAGGGGTGTGAAATATACAACCATGAAAAACACTTTGTGAGTGTGTGCAAATGCTCAGAAGAAGAAAACAATCGAAATAGAAAGAGAAATATATATCCTTGTCTAAGCAAAAAGATAAAGAAAATCTCAAGAAGAAAAATGTGACAAGGACATATTGACAAACTATCATCCTTGACCTAAGAAAATGATGAACATGAACAATACTTTCAAGATCAAGGAAGAGAAAAAGAACAAAGGAAGAAAGAAGGAGAAGCAAGAAAGAAGTTGGAGAAGAATCCCTAGGTGGGGATTTTTCTAGGCATCAAAATCCTAGTGAAAGTGCAATGCATGTGAGCTATGACCTAACTAGGTATCATCACATGCCATTATCACAAGATCCCCAAAAATCTATATGATCAAGCAGTCATGAACAAGAAATCATGCAAAATATGACACTCAAACATGCAGTTTGTGCTAAATGTCAGGAAACTCATGCAAAAAATGATAGGCAATAATGCAATATGAACAAGCAGATGGATGCAATGGAAATGCAAATGCATAGCTAAATGATGATTGATTTATTTGATGTGATTTTTTTTTAAATTTAAGCAAGCAGGATGATAGTCGACACAAACTCTGAATGTGTCTCCTATCTTGACAAAAATAATAGGTGTACCATGGACTGTTTCATCAAAGAAATCTCTAAAAGGTAAGCCATATCGATGATTAGAATCATGGAGAGGCTCCTTCATAGCTTTTTCTTTGATAGCCATAGCATGATAATCAATACATTCTCGAACACAACCATTATTTTTAACATAAGGAGGAGCAATTCCTAACTTCACAAGATCCCTATAGGACAATGAAGTAGGATCCTTTTCTAAAATAGAAATCTTATCTTTGGGACACACAGAATCAATCATATTACAAAACAAGATCTTAGAAGAATAAGGGGGACCATCATCCTCATCATCCACTCCTAACTTTTGATAATCCAAGTATTCAACATAAGTCATAAGATGATCATCATCATCAAATGGTAAAGGTTGGTCTTTGCTAGGTATGAAACCTATGCCACATCTCCCAGGCTAGATCTCGACATCCAAGGGCTCTTGAATACCTTTATGTTGTGGTCCCAAACCTTTACCTACATATCCCATACTAGATAGGATCTTTTTAGGAAGTGGGTAGTCATTGGAAAGGTAACAATGAGCAAAATAATGCTCAACGAGAGAGGGGTTGCTACCATGTATATTTTCTTTGAAGGTAGTTCCTATGAAGATAAAGGTACACGTGCCAATGTGTACAACATCACCTTTCTTATGGGGTAAACCCATGGCTCTAGGTGAAGGTGGTAGCTTGGCAAGATCCATAAGAGGCTCTTGAAGAAATTGATTATCTTGATCCTGAGATGAGAAATTTATGAGATGTTCCTCACTCATGTTTAAATTTTGAAATTGCTCTGATATCTGAAATGAGGAACATGGAGAAACCATTGAAGAAATAGAAGGACAAAGGTTGAACTCAGATTGAGCTCACTCTACATTTGAGCAAAACTCAAATGGTTGAGGGTCACTCGGAATGGTGATAACTTGTTCTTTAAATTCAAATTTCAAACATTGATGAAGAGTAGAAGGGATGACCTTCATTGCATGGATCCAAGGACGTCCAAGAAGAAGATTAAAATATGCAAGACAAGGTACCACATAAAACAAAGTATCCAATATTTTAGGCCCAACCTTAAGGGGAAGAGATATGGTGTCACAAGCCTCTTGGGACTCATTGTTGAAAGCTTTGATGATAATATCGAATTTAGTTAAATCTTCCTCTTTTAATCCAAATTTTTGAAAGAATTGATATGTACACAAATTGAGGGAAGAACCATTATCAATCAGGATTCACTTGATAAAGGTATCCCCAACAAGTGTTGTGATGTAAAGTGAAGAGTCTTCTTGTAGGTTTGAGGAAGGCTTATCATCATCCGAGAATGAAATATGATGTATCCCAAGAGATCCTACGACATCAACTATAGCACTAGGGGAAATATCTAGAGGAACATATTGTTGTCTTAGAAATTCCATCAAAGCATCTCTATGGTTGGGAGAAGTTTGCAAAAGTTCTAAAATAGAAATTTTAGCTGGAGTATTGGCCAACTATTTTTGGAGATCAAATGAAACTCTAGGTTGTGGTTTCAATACTAAAGGTGGAGTCCCTATCTCTGAAACCTTTTTCTGATTATTCTTCAAAACCAAAGTGGGTTGTAATGTAGAATTCTATCCTTGCTGAGAATGTTGAGTAGGTTGAGTCTAAGCTTGTCTTCTTGTAGTTACCCCAACCATGCCAACCATATTACCATAGGGAGGAGGCTCATTCTGATGAGCCACCTGATTAGCTACCTATTGATTATGTTTTGGTAATGGATCCTTGAATATTCCCATATCTTGATTTGTTTTTGAAGCTTGTTGAGTAAGAGCTTAATTATTTGATGATTGAGAGCTCCCTATATCAATACATCTTGCATCGATCAAATCTTGAACCACATGTTTCAACTTCTTACAAGAATTTGTCCAATGTCCTTCCACTCTATGATATGCACAATGTTGACCTACCTTGTACCAATTAGTTGTAGTATCTGGTTGCCTTATGGGAGGTAACTCAATTGCATTGGCTTCTAAAAGTTGTTTCAAAACTACTTCCATAGACATATTAAGCTTTGTGAAATTCCTTTGTGGAGGTTTCTGAAGTATTATCTTTTGTAGGTTGTTAACAACATTATTAATAGGCCTACTATCTGTTGCACCATCACCTCCTGTATGCTTATTCTTGTGTTGAGACTTAGTAGGTTTATCTTCTTTAACTTTGAGTTGGCCTCTTCTGATAAGAGCTTGTTCTACTTTTCTAGCTAACTCAATTGCTTGATCAAAGGATGTGATAGTAGTAGTTTCTAATGCATAAGATAATTGTTCTTGCAAATTTCCAATAAATATCTCAAGCATATCTTTGGGAGGTAAAGTATATCTCAAGCGTCCAACTAGACTTCTCCAACGAGCCAAGAATTCTGAAAAAAATTCCTCTTTACCTTGTTTCAAATTATAGACATCTTTCATTGTTACTTCTTTCTCAATATAAGCACCAAACTATTGAACAAATAATTTTGTTGTTTCTTCAAAATTTCTCAATGAATAATTAGGTAACCGATAGTACCACTCTAATGCCATGCCACCAAGACTCTTAGGGAATGTTTTTAGTAACAACATGTCATCATATATGAGATCATGGCATGTTGTCCTAAATCTTCTTAGATGCTCTATTGGATCTTCTGTCCCCTTATATATAGGTAAAACTGGCATAGGAAAATGCTTAGGATAAGGCCTTGCAACAACAATAGGATCCAATGGTTGGTTACACATTTCTTTATAACTGTAAGTGAAACTTGAAGGCTGAATCATCTCAACTTTTGAAACCAACTACTTTACCATATTTGTTAAATTCTGCACTTCTGGATTATTGTTATGCAATGTCCCCAGATTCCCTAAAGGAGGGATATAGGTGTGTTGTGGAGCAAGTGCTTGGCTTAGGTTGGATGCATGGACACTATTATTATATGTGTTACCTTGTGAAAAGGGATAGCCAACATTTGGTGGAATAGAAGCAAAAGTGTTGAGATTAGAATATTGAGGAGGAAATTGAAAATAATTTTGAGTGACACTACTAATTGGAGGAACTTGTAAATTCCTGCCAATGTTGGTGGTCATAGTAGTGGCATCAGTTGCTTGGTTTCTCAAATTATCAAGATGCAAATATTTGGACAAGGGGTTATTTTGATCAAGTCCAGGAGATCTTACTAGAGGAGGAAGTGGAGGAGTCTCACCTCTTTCAAGATGAGCCTCTCGTTCCATACCTTCTAGTATCTTATCTCTATTAGCTTTCATAAAACCCCAAATATGCTCAAATGATGAAAAGACGAACCCACCATTGGGTCCTTCATAAGGATCAAAACTCATCTCAATTTCAACATTATCTTGTTCTTCTGGATCTATGTTAGGATCCTCTCTATCAATCTGATCATCTTCTAGGGGAACATAATCAGATTCAAGATGCTTCCACTGACTTCTAAGGAAGGGAGCCATTAGAAGAAGTGAAAGGATAGAAGAGAATACTAACAACAAGCACACAAAGAAATATTCTTAAATATGTTATTAATGTTCTAAAACCAAACAAACAAATTAATGATCTTGTTTAAGGTTTTAAAAGAAAAGGAGGTGTTCACGTCGGGTTCACCAAAGATGTAGAGGGGGAAAACCGCCCTACCGCGTACGATTCTTGGCTGGATCCACAAGAGAAAGCCAAGGTGACCATGGGGGTATGTTGTTCTCTACACTCGATGTAAAATAGGGGGAAGGGTTCACCAGGAATGGTTTAAGGACTCGCTCCAAGTCCTCTGGTTTTCAAGAATGTTTGATGTATTCGATTCAAGATAATCACCTATGTTTGGCCTTTCTAGATCTATGCTATGAAAGATAAAGGACAATGCATAAATACAGTATGCAAGAAGACAAGAGCTAACCCTAGAATGTGAAGAACACAATCTTATACTAAGAGGGGGTGAACAGTATAAGACCACTTTTACTTTTATTTTCTAAACAATATTATGCAATATATCATTGGAAATATCAATAGCAGTAATTAAATTAATGCACAAATCACCATACACAATAGAGACACCAATTTAACATGGTTCACCCAATGTGGGCTACTCCACGGAGAAAATATTTCACTAAAATTTTCTCAACAAATCTCTTGGTAATCCTTTCCCTATTACAATGTTTATGGACCTCTATCCAAAGGAGACACCAATCCCCTAATCAAGTTAAAGGATCTTTATCCATAGGAGAACTCATTATCCTCTACTCTGGATGGTGATATTCTAGAAGAACTACTGCCTTCATTGCACTGGCTTATGTATATCTATCGAATGAAAACTCCTATCCTCACTCATAAGACTTGTCCTCACTGCCCTGGCTAATGAACCTCTATCCACTAGATATTTTTGTCCTCTATACTCTGTCACCTCCAAAGCTTACTCTCAGCTTTATCTCAAATCTACACTAAACACGGTCCTTCGATCTAGCACAAATCTGCTCAATATCTATCCTCAAATTTGTACTACACATAGTATTTCGATCTAGCACAAATCTGATCAATCTCTATCCTAAAATATGCACTAAAAATAGTCCTTCGATCTAGCACAAATCTTCTCAATCTCTATTCTCAAATATACACTAAACACAATCCTTCGGTCTAGCATAAATCTGCTCAATATCTATATTTGATCTGCACCAAACATAGTACTTTGGTCTAGCACAAATCTTCTCAATATCTATCTCTAGTCTGGCACAAACCTATCCTTACATCTACACCAAACTCTTTCCTCAAATCTATCCTCAAGCCTTAACACAAAGCTTGATACAATTATAAATCAACTCTACTATATCTTCCCCAAACCTTAACCCAAGGTTTCAACAAATCAATCAATAAAATCTACTCTCAAGTCTTCTCAAATACTTATCTAAAATATACATTGTAAGCTTCCACAAAATCTTACACTAATCTCTCCACAAGTCCTCTCTAGAACTTTTTTGATCTGCTCAACAAGAATTCACCAAGACTTGTCTCAATTATGCTTAATAAGTCCTCACTAGAACTTGTCCAATCTTCTTGTAAGATTCCACAGAAGCTTACTCAACTTAGTCCTTAAGTCCACTCTAAGACTTACTCAAATCTATCCACTAGCTTTCACAAAAGCTCTATACAACTCAATTCAATCTATCTCAGAAAACCTCTTCAATCACACAAACAAGCTTCACATGGAATCTTGTTCAATATCACAGAAATATATAGAGAATTGTTAGAGAATCAATATGCTTCACACTCACAACAATGCTCAATCACTTTCAATATATTTTTCAAATCAATTTAGAATATAGAACAATATGTTTCACAAAAATTGAACTATCACTTCAACACTTCCACTTGATTGGGCTCAATCAATTCCACTCAATCAATCACTCAATGAAACATTCCTTAATTACAAAGCCTAGTCCAAGAATATGAATACTCACTCAATTATTTCAACAATATTTATCAAACAATCTCACATAACAATGATACTCATGTTCTTCTCACAAACCCTAGTCAATTACATGAAATCTTACTCAATATTTCCAACAATGCTTATCAAACAAGGTTTCTAGTATCAAATTTCATTCCAAAAATTCAAACTCAACAATGCTTATCAAACAATCCTTTTAACTCAAACTTAGAATTCACAACATCCAACAATCACTCTCAAGGATAATGTGCCCTTACCTCTTATTTGAATATGATTTGACCTTAAACACATGTCTCAATCACAACCACTCTTTTTTCCAATACGAGGGTTAGATGGCAAATATCTATCCTTAATAGTTTCTCACAAAAATATTTCACCAAGTCAAAATATCAAAAACTTACTCAACCTTATTTCTCTTTCCAATATTTTAATTAACTTTTTTTTCAACAAAAATATCCAAATCCTTTGGTACACCTTATTACTCCTCTCAATAAGCTCAAAGCACTCAAAAATAAACCCTAAATCAAAATGATGCATATCCTTTTATCTCCCTCACAAAAACCTTATAACATGCAATTTCCATTTTATAACCTTTAAAAAAATTATTTCCATAATTTTGGAACCTCTGTAAATTTCAAAACAAGAATTTTAGTGCATACCTTATCATTCACCAAAATGTGCCTCAACGGGTTTCAAATGTGGAACCTCTCCCTATTGAGTGCCTTTACTAAGTGTGCACCTACCACGTGGGCTACGTGCTCCCATGCAAAGGGAAAGGCTAGCATCTTCCCTTTATATTTTGCCTCTTGCATGATTTCCAACAAAACCTTCCTTGCTCACCAAAATGCAAACCATGGAATTTAATCCCTCAACCTCATGCCTGCCAAAGTCTTAGCGTTGCCCTTGACTGTCAGATGTGCTACACAATGCCTTGGAACATAAAACAAAATTCCCTCTGCTTTTTCCTCTCTTATGCCTCATTGAACCTTTGAAAGCGCACGATATTTTCCCTTGCAATGCGCACCAAAATTACTTATAACACATAGATCACAAATCGATTAAATGCCATGGTTTTTGCCTTCCTTTATATGCACAATGTGAAGAACACAAGCTTATACTGAAAAGGGGGGTGAACAGTTTAAGACCACTTTTTATTTTTCTTCTCAAATCAATATTATGCAGTGTATAGATAGCAGTATCAATAATAGTAATCAAAGCAATGCACAATACACCATACACAATAGAGAAACATATTTTAATGTGGTTCACCTAGTGTGGGATACCTCCACAGAAAAATATTTCTTCTAAATATTTCTCAAATAATATCTTGGGAATATTTCCCAAATTACAATGTTTATGGACTTTTGTCCAAAGGAGATGTTGATCCCCTAATCTCAAGTTCGTGGATCTCTTCCATAGGAGAACTCTTTCCCCTTCTGCTCTAGCTAGTGATCTTCTAGAAGACTCTCTCTATGCTACACTAACTGGTGGATATATTTCCACTTGAAGACTCCTCACTCAGATCTGTCTTCAATTGTCCTGGTTGCTAGATCTCTATCCACTGAGACTCTATCCTCTATACTCTGTCACCTCCAAAGCTCTATCTTAATACTGTACTAAACACAATTCAGTCGGTCTAGCACATTTCTACTCAATATCTTGTACTAAACATAGTACAGTCGGTCTAGTATAATTTTTTTCAATAGGTTCACAAGAACTTGCTCAAATCTGCTCAATAGGTCCACATAGAACGTACTCAAATCTGCTCAATAGGTCCACACAGAACTTGCTCAAATATGCTCAACAGGTCCACACAAAACCTACTCAAATCTGTTCAAAAAGTCCACACAGAACTTGCTCAAATCTGCTCAACAGGTCCACACATAACCTACTCAAATATGCTCAACAGGTCCACACAAAACCTATCCAAATTTTCTCAATAAGTCCTCTCTAGGACTTGCTCAAATCATCTCAATAAGTCCTCTCTAGGACTTGCTCAAATCTGCTCAATAAGTCCTCTCTAGGACTTGCTCAAATCTTCTCAATAAGTCAGGGGATTCGAACCCCTGACTTGCACATGTCGTGAGTGTCTTAGCCATGACTAAGATTCCAACTGAGCTAGCCACTCATTGTAAAGGTAAAGGCACAACGTGCCTAATCCTCGTCTCCAAATTTCACAAAACCAAAGATGCCAAAGCACTTCTCTCACGCTTTCCAAAAATATAGTAAAGGGGATTCTATCCTCGGTGTTTTTGTCTACCCCATGCCTTAGGCAAGGCCCACTTGCCAATGCATCACATTGCCCACGATGTTTGTTTCTCCGAATGCAGTCTTTCTTATTCATTGCTTCGCTTCTCAATAAATTTGCACGAGCTCATAAACAATTCAATAGCCAACGATTTGATTGCACGAGCAAGGATCAAATAATAATTAATTGAAGCCCCCTTTATATATTCCTTTAATCATATTGAAGACTTCAGTGGAAATATGAATTTTTATTTGCTTGATGACGTCAGTGGAGATCTTACATATTTAGTTTTAAATTTGAATCTAAATTTTAAATAATTAAAATTTAAACCAAATATTAAAACTTAAATATATCCATCATCGGGGCACATTTTTCTATGAAACGAAAGCCCAACTTGGGTTTTAAGAATAACCCAGATCAAATTTGTTGTCCATGGTTTTAAATAAAACCTTTTATTTTTCCTATCTTGGTTTTCACAAAAACCCTTCATAGATCCTTTTGACATTAAATGATCTTTTGACATCAATGACAACATTTTAGCTTAGGGACTCAAAATGTCCAACAATTTCCCCATTTGTCATTGATGGCAACCCAAATCCTTTTACTGAAATCTAACCTTCTTTTCTACTCCCCTTGGGACTTTGCTCCCCTGGCTCAATGCTCTCTCAGATATCAAAACTCTCATATCAAAAAATCTCCCCAAAATACAGAAATCTCTCCCCTTTAACATCAATGGCAAAGGGTCACCTTTGGGGCTCGGGGATAAGAATTAAGCCTCTTAGCTTAGCCCCTCACCCACCTCCACATGAGTTGGTTAATTTTGGGGTGGGAGTATTTCTACTCCTTGAAAGCATTGTTCTCTGCCTTTGTATTTTCCCTTTCTTTTTGTTGAATCCTCTCACTGATTCTTTCTAAATCATCATCCTTATTCCTATTCTTGTTCTTGTTCTCATCCATGTTCCTATTCTTATTTTTATCCATGTTCCTATTTCTTTACCTACACTTGTCCTCATTCTTTTCTGAGTCTCTTTTCTTTTTTGAGTCTGTGTTCCTTTTCATCTTCTTGTTTCTGTTCATGTTCTTGTTCTTGCCCATGTTCCTGTTCCTATTCATATCTCTATTCCTCTTCACATTCCTATTCTTGTTCATGCTTGATTCTAGAATATTTGCTCTACACCATATTGTTATGTGACCATGATTATTACACTTATAACATGTAATGTTATTATTCCTTGGATGTGCAACTATCTTAGAATTTCTCCTAGTTGATGCGTAGTCGTTATACCATCATTAATTCTCAATGAATTTGTCAATCCAGGGCAGTGTATAAAACTATTTGCGGAAGAAGAAGTGAAACAACTATAACTTAGGTCAATTTAGAGCAACAGGTCTTATTGGTGAAACCGGTTGTGTGGGGGGTTTTAGGACATTCCTATATCTAAATTGCATGAAATAAACCTTAAATCTAAGTTGCAGAATTGGAAACTAATCATTAACTACATAAATGAAGTCCTAATTACAATTGCAGAATAAGACCTAATTAGATTACATAAATAACAGTTGCAGAATTGAAAGTCTGATCCTAATTGCAAAAAGGAAACCTAATTAATTTTGTAGTAATGAAACTCTAGATCTAATGTGGAAATAAAAACTATTAAATTTTTGCAACAGAAGGTTGTCAATCTTCTGTTCAGGTTTATAACAGCAAAACATAAAATGCAGGAAATTGCTGAAAAACAATAAATTCTAAAAATAACAGTCTAAAATAAAGTGGAAGCTTTGCTGAAAGTAAGATTGCAACTAAAACATTAAGCACAAGGTTAATCTAAGTATAAATAAATTAAGACTACAAATATTGTCAACTATTTAGAAGTAATTGAAATAACAAGTTCTACAACTCATTCTACTGCGGCAAAATCAGAATAAAAACCTGCTTTGTTAGTCCTCCTCCTAGGTCTGGAAGTGGCCAGCCTCTTTGTCCAAAAGAAGATGTAAGTCTCTCTCTCTTTCTAAATCTTAATCACACTCATTTACAAGCAATATGAAATAGAACTGGTGCACTTTATTGATTTTTTTTTTGAAAAATTTGAAAAAAGCTTGCATTAAAACAAATTACAGTTACAAGAGGGAGAATGGGCATCCCAACCAAGAGCAAAGAGACCAGAAGAACAAAGGGCGCGAAAACGCGACAAGTCACAAAAACGTGACAAGTCACGAAATCGCGACACCAAACCTAACAACCGCCACGCCACGACAACCGATCACGAAAACGCGACATGTCTCGAAAACGTGACATGTCGCGAAATCGCGACATGTCGCGACATCGCGACAAAACTGCGCCGAGGCCACACAACTCAAAAAATGTCGCGAAATCGCGACAGCACAGCTCCAAAGCACCCAAACGCCAAAAACGTCGCGAAATCGCGACGAGAAAGCCAGAAGGCACCTGCTCACCAAAATTGTCGCGAAATCGCGACGAGTTCTCCCTTAGACAGCAACCTTGAGAAAGTGTCGCGATATCGCGACGGCTTTTCCTTAAAGCCCCAGTTGGCCGGAAGTGTCACGAAATCACGACAAGAATTCCATTGGGCGCCCCTTCCGCAAAAGTGTCACGAAATCGCGACATGTTCTCCCCCATGGTGTCCTTTTCTTAAACTAGTCACAAAATCATGACGTTTATCCTTCATGCAGTTTGTTCTCCAAAACTGTCGCGAAATCGCTACAAGTTTGCCCCTTTGCTTCCTTTCCTCAAAAATGACGCGAAATCGCGACAAATTATCCTTTGAGAAGCTTTTCACAAAAAATGTCACGATATCGCGACGGTTTTTCCCCTTAACGCAATTTTGCTCAAAGCGTCGTGAAATCGCGACAACTTTCCTCCAGCAGCGGAACCGACAAAAAAGGTCATGAAATCGCGACATGTTCTCCCCGTGGTGCCCTTTTCTCAAACTAGTCGCGAAATCGTGACGTTTATCCTTCATGAAGTTTGTTCTCCAAAATTTTCGCGAAATCGCTACGGGTTTGCCCCTTTGCGTCCTTTCCTCAAAAATGGCATGAAATCGCGACAAATTTTCCTTTGAGTAGCTTTTCACAAAAAATGTCGCGATATCGCGACATTTTTTCCCCTTCACGCAATTTTTCTCAAAGCATCGCGATATCGCGACGACTTTCCTCCAGCAGCAGAACCAACAAAAAATGTCATGAAATCACGACACCTTCTCATCAAAGACCGCGACGATGCAACAAGTCACGAAATCATGACAATTTTCCTCCCAAGGCCGCGACAACAAAAAAGGTAGCAAAATCACGACAATTGTCCAGGAAAGGTCGCGACAGAGCAGCATGTCGCGAAATCGCGACAGCTTTCCAAACAAGGTCGCGACGGCGCAATATGTCACGATATTGTGACAAAAACTAACCTTAGCCATTTTTGAGCTCATGGATGCAGGGATCATTCCATACCACTCCGAATCTCTTCATCTATCATAGGTATATCACTGTGCAGCTGAACACCTACCTCTTTCTCAGCACCCATCTTCGCAAGGAAGTCAGCTACCGTGTTCAAATTTCTACTCACATACACAGGGATAACATCATCTAACTCCCTCCATAACTCCTTGATTTGGGATATCAAAATCCGTAGTCTCCAAGCTTTTAATGAGAAATTCTGCAAGCAATCAAGAGCGCCGATCAGGACTTGAGAATCTGATTCAAGAATTATCCTCCGATAACCCTGCTTAACAGCCCAGATAGACGCTGACTTAATGGCAAAGGCTTCGGCTTCATTGTTCGTGGCTCTGCCCAATCCCTGCAATTCCCAGTAAAGAACCGCACTCGAGTGATCCCGACAGACAACACCAATTCCTGCGCTGCCCGGGTTGCCTTTTGCAGCCCCATCAGTATTGATCTTTATCCAGCCAACTGGGGAGGTTTCCAGCATGCTCTGCCTTGCCCCTCATGTCCCTCAACCCCCTCTTCAAGATGCCCAAGAGCTGCCTGATTCTCTTCATCAACAAAAATAGCAACAGTTTCTGTGACTTTGCTCCAGATGACCTGCCAAACGCCGTCAATCGAGGAGAAAGTGTCTCTAAAGATCCGGGCATTTCTCTCCAACCAAACTTGCCACCAAATGAAGAGAAAGCCTAACTGCCAGCCAGTTCGGAGAGCTATGGAATTGAACCTGCCCCTTTTCCATTTTTCCCAAATATTGGTATGATTGAAAACACCATTAGCCTGGAGTTTAAATTGAGAGAACCAGCGTTCCCAAATCTGATGAGTAAAAGGGCACTCAAAAAACAAATGATCTGCAGTTTCCTCATGTTGGAGGCATAAAGCACATTGAGAGGGGCCATTGAAACCCCTACGTCTGAGATTTTCAAAGGTGAGAAGTCCATTATGCATAAGTTGCCAAGCAAAGAAATTCACTTTCGGCCAACCCTTTGAATGCCAAATCCTTCTCCAATGCTGAACCGAAAAAGAGTGTGGGGGAGGCTCAGGGAGGATCTCTTCATATCCAGCCTTAACTGAGTAGACCCCAAGGCTTCCATAGCCCCAGGCTAATTCATCTTCCTCATCCCTCCCCGTGAGGAACCTTTACGACAAGATTTTATGCAGGATGGGCGCCAACTCCGAAGAGACAGTAATTGGCCACTCCTCCCACCGCTTAAACTTTTTAAATTTATACCCCCCCAATTGATTGGTGTGTAGATAATTATCAATATGGATCCAGCCCTGGGCTTCTAAGGCGGTCATGATTGGTTGTAGCTCAGGGAACATGACAATAATGGGCGGATGTTGGTCCCAAGAGTCAGTCCAGAAACGAGCCTTGTCTCCTCTCCCCACTTTCCGAGAATAATTGATCTTTGATAATCTGGGACCCAAGCTTGAGAGTCTGCCACACTAAGGATCCAGTACCTTCCAAGGGAAAGCGACCCACCTCATTGGGATGAACATGCCCCAAATATTTACTGGAAAGAATTCTGTTGAAGAGGGAGGTTGGCTGAGAAATCCACCTCCAATACAGTTTTCCAGCCAAGGCTCTGTTATTAAGCTTAGAACTTCTCATGCCCAGCCCTCCTTTGTCCTTAGGCTGGGTAACTTTGTCCCACCCAACCAAAGCCCATATTTTCTTCCCTTTTGCACCTTCCCATAAAAATCTTCTAGCCATTTTGTCCAGCTCTTTCCAGATGGTATGAGGGGCAGCCAGTATTGAGAATTTATAGATCGACAAAGCCTGTATAACTGACTGCAGGAAGGTTAATCTACCCCCGTAGCTTAACCATTTATGAGCCCAATGATTCATTCTGTCTTTGATGCCTGCCAACAGATTCTTCCAGATGTCAATTTTTAACTTTTTGAAATGAAGGGGAACGCCCAGGTAAACAATTGGAAGAGAAGTCCTTGTGAAGCCCAGGATCTCAATAACACGCTCCTGTAGCCGTTGGTCAAGATTGAAAAAGACCACTTTGGACTTCCTATCATTTAGAACCTGATTTGAAGCCCTTAGGTAGATATTCAGAGTATCTCTGATTCCTCTAGCTTCCCGAAGAGTGGCCACACCAACCAGGCCAGTATCGTCCACAAATTGCAAGTGAGTCAGAGTTTCCTCCCCAACCTTGATACTAGATAGCAGACCTTGTTGCCTTCTCCTCAGAAACAGTTTGCCCAAACCTTCAGCCAAGAGAAGGAAGAGATAGGGAGAACAAGGGTCTCCCTGGCGAAGACCACGAGTGGCACCGAAAGGATGCGAGGGAAGGCCCTTGATGAGAACAGAATAAGAGGGAGTAGAAACACAACTCATAACCCAATCAATCCATTCCTAAGAAAATCCAAAGGCAGCCATCATTTTCGACAAGAAGCACCACTCCACCCGGTCATAAGCCTTGGACATATCCAGTTTAATGAACATTCCTTTGTTTCCCGAAGTTTGCATTGAATGGATGGGCTCCTGGGCCAAAACCACCCCATCCAAGATTTGTCTTCCCTCAACAAAGCCCCCTTGTTCAGGAGAAATGATGTTATGAAGTAGGGGTTTAAGCCTCTCAGCCATTATCTTAGTGATGATTTTGTAAATCACATTGCATAAAGAAATAGGCCTAAAATCAGAGATATGAGTCCCCACTTCCCCTTTTGGAATTAAATCTATGAAGGTGTGATTGATCGCCCTGAGCATTCTTCGATTGGATCTAGATTCCTCAGTAACAGCCAAAACATCCTCCCCCAAGGTGTCCCAGAAAGCCTAAAAAAATTCAATAGGAAAGCCATCTGGACCAGGAGATTTTCCAGTACTCATACCAAAGACCACATTTCTCAATTCATCCCTTTCAATGGGTCTAAGCAGGGCCTGATTGTCTTCTTCAGAGATAATAGAAGGAATAACATTAAGAACTTCGTTCTGAGCCTCAACATCTTGCTCCATACTTTCCTTAAAAAGTTTAGAAAAGTAATCGATTGCATGGGAATGCATACCAGGAAGAGTATCGAAGACATTTCCATGTTCATCTTTAAGAGCTTCCATATTGTTCATATGTCTCCTAGCACAAGCTGACCGATGAAAAAATTTGGTATTTCTGTCCCCCTCTAATAACCAAGTATTTCTAGCCCTCTATTTCCAAGTATATCTCCTCTTGGTTGTCAATGTCCTCAACCGCTTTACGCAGTTCATCATCTTCAAATTTGAGTTGCTCAGTAATTGATCCTTCCCTAAAAAGTTTCTGAACCTCCTCCCATATAGCCACCAAGGGGGCCCTTTGGGACTGGAAATCCGACTTGTTTTCTTTCCTCCACTATTTCAATTAAATTTTGACAAATTGAAGTTGTTTATGAAATTTGAACATTTTTGTCCCAAAAGGTGGACGGCCTTCTGTCCACCATTGAGTAATTTTCTGTCGAAGGTCCTCCTTTTGTAACCAAAATTTCTCAAATTTAAAAGGCCTATGGTGCTGCCCTCTCGAAGTCCCTCCCTCTAGAAAAATGGGAAAATGATCTGAAATAGGGCCCTCCAAAATCTGGAACTTAAAAGTCCATTT
The DNA here is from genome assembly GCA_028583015.1 of Wollemia nobilis. Taxonomy (NCBI): domain Eukaryota; kingdom Viridiplantae; phylum Streptophyta; class Pinopsida; order Araucariales; family Araucariaceae; genus Wollemia; species Wollemia nobilis. The sequence continues at coordinate 9,872,696 of JAQPPZ010016436.1, read as the reverse complement.
AACAAAAGCCTCCTCCGAGACCAAAAAGCGATCTAACTTGACCTTCCTGCTATGTGGCTCCTTTCTCTTATTTGTCCAAGTGAAAAAAACACCAGGGCCTTGAACGTCCACTAAATGCAAGGCCTGAACTTGGGCAATCAGTATCCGGTCCCCTGGATCCAAAATAGGGGTGCCACCTTCCTGGTCACGAACAGATAATTTTGCATTAAAATCCCCTGCAATAATCCAGTCATAACACTCCCTGTATGCCCTCATGTTGTGAACAGCTTCCCATTGGAGCCTCTGGCCATCTAGGTCTTGGGCCCCATAAAAGTTGGTGATTAGGACCTGCTCAGAAGTGAAGTTATTTCTGAAGAGAGAAGTAAGAACACCCCTCCAAGCTATATGTTCTAAAGCAGTCCAATCCAAAGGGTTCCAAAGGGTAACAATTCCACCTGAAGATCCTTGGGTAGCCACATCCATATGACCAGCTCCCCGCCAGATTTTAGTAGCAGTTTTACTCATAATATCTAAAGACATTTTGGTCTCCTGAAGAAGCAAAAAGTCTATTTTACGGTTTTCTAAGAGTCTTTGAATAGCAGATTGATGGGTTCTATTGTTTAAACCCCTAACATTCCAAGATTGAATAATCATTGAAAACCTTGAGAGCAGTAAGAATCAATGGTCCTCACCAATCCTCCATTGATTAGCTTATCTCCTTGCGTTGTTAGTAGTTCCTTATTGGATTTTCTTCCCGCTCCTTGAGAGTTATTGTTTCTAGATCTCTTCTCCACCTGGGTAATCCCTAAAGCAGGCCTTTCTTTGTTTTTATCTGCATTTCCCATGGTGACATCTTTGATAGCCGGCTGTGCTGGGGAGTGTATAACCAATGCCCCTGGATTCTCTGACTGCAGATTCTCAGCTGGCACAGTCACCTGTTCTACTATAGGAGTAAAAGAAGGAGAAACAAGAGGTGGAGTGTTGTCATTCACACCATTCCCATCCACTCCCTCCATAGTTTGGTCCTCCTGATCCACTAATGACTTAAAAATTTCATACCGATTGTTTGGCTTGAGCTGCACCTGCTCCTTGCCATTTTTCTTTTTGTTTCTCTTTCGTTTCACCTGTTCAAAGCCATCCTGCTAAGCATCAGGACCTGGAGAATTGCTAGAAGGTTCATTGACAGGACTGGACTTACCCTCTCTAGGGCGGTTTGACATTCCGCTCGAAACCTCCGTTTTTGTGCTCAATATGTTTGGGCAAAACCTTGCCAAATGTCCATGCTTATGGCATACTCGACACCTGAAAGGTAGGGCCTCATAGTCTAGCTGCTGGATCCAGGGTACTCCTGCTAGCTCAAGTTTCGCCTCAGCTGGTAGAGGCTGACTAATGTCCATCTCTACACAGATTCTGGCAAAGACAGTTGTATTTCCCTCTATGGTATCTTTGGAGACTCCCAAAAATCTGCCTAGGGAATTACCTATTAGTTCCAACACCTGCTCACCCCAAAACTCCATCGGGAGAGCGTACAGCCAAATCCAGATCAGGACAGTCGTGGGTTCGATGCGGGGGTCGAAACCCACTCTCCAGGGTTGGAAAAATAACCCTGCTGGTCCGTGGTTTCTCTTTTTTGATTCAAATGCTCTGTTTCTATCTGCTAAAGAAGAGAAACTAATGATGAAATACCCATTGCTTATAGGCCATAAAGAGTACTCACCGTGTGGCTCCCAGTTCTGGCGAACCCAGGTATGCAAAAAATTCAGTGTGGGTCGGATGCCCATGAATTTGCAGATCAAGTCGTGATTAGCTCGGTAGACGATTGTATCTTTGACCAGCATTGGTTCTATAACAATCTTAGGCCTGGAAGTGGATTGCGGGAGGCATCCATTAACACGGTGAGCATTTGGGCCATTGCCAACATTCTTGAGTATCGTTTGAAAAGCATTTCGCTGAGCTCCATCAGTGGAAGGCGAAGGGTTATCTTTCAACTTCTCAGCATATGAAGTCTTTCTCCCAGCAGGAGAAACTGGAGGAGACCCCATCGGGCCCTCTCGAGACCACGAATGTACCTTCAAATGAATTCAAAATCAACCCTCCAAAACCTCTGGCAAGATCTTCGGGCCAGAATCCCTTGAGCAACACCAGACGCCTTCTTAGAAATTTTCCTGCCAAATCGCCAGAGCCTCTATGCCATCACCTTTTCTATCGTAATGGTGCACTTTATTGATTAAAAGACATGATTACAATAATTCTGCTGAAAAACTATTACAAGACTGTAACAGTCAATTTCTACCTATACTCTGTATTTTTTGCTAGCTTCCTTACTCTTTTCACTATTTTCTATCTCCTTTTCTACCTACTCGGCTCAACCTGAATGGAAGCAATATTTATAGCTATCCTATGATCTGATTACAAACAAAGAAAATCTCAAAAGATCTAATCCTACAATGCTGCAAAAAATTTTTGTTTTATCCTAGAAGAGGACTAAAACTTGATCTTTCCCTTAATGATGACTTTGGTCGGCAATGACGGCAAATACAAATGGAAGATCTTTTTCTTTACTTTTTCCAACCTTTATTTCTCTTTTTTTGGCTTCAAAAATCGGTCAACAGGTCAAAGAAACCATTCTTTTCTTCATTCTGAAGATAAGTGGCTTCATTCCGAAGACAATGCAATTCTCATTCCGAAGATCACTCATTTCGAAGATACTACATTCTCATTCTGAAGATACTGCATGCTTCATTCCGAAGATTCGCTCATTTTGAAGACGCTGCATTCTTCATTTCGAAGATTTGCTCATTCTGAAGATGTGTTCTTTCATTCCGAAGATATCTGTTCATTCCAAAGATACTTCAGAATGAACAAATGTATGCTTTTTCCATGATTTCTTCTACATCTCTTAGGTGGGTTATCTCCTAAGATCAAATTCCAATGGTATTCATCCCTTTCCTCATGTGAATTCCATGTCTTGCTATTTATGGACAGCTGGCTGGAATTTACATGGGAAAGACCGATATTTGTTGCACAGCAACAGTTTGCTTGCATTGTTGCCAGATTTAGGTGAAATAAATGCTTGAGACAAATCAAAACATGATTAGTGAAATGCTGCTATTATTCTAAGCATATCCCATTGTAGCAAATCATAGCAAAAAGAACACAAAACTATGCAAAAAGCTATAAAATCAGCATATAATATTTTAAATACATTGATCATGCAAAATGGTTAATATACAACATATTGAATCAACTTAACTAACATATCAGATAAAACATAAGATTTTATAGGCATTTTTAGTGTTCAAAACATGTTATGATTGAGGCATTTCCAGGCCTCATAATTTTCCCCCCAACTTATATTAATGCATGCCCTCATGCATTCTGTTGGGCTATGAAATCACATATGTCCATGTTTAGATTCCAAGACCTGTAGAATAATTTCTTACCTATGTAATACCCCCTGTTTTCCTAAAATTTTCTGAGCCAGTTTTCAAATTGTTCATCAGGTTGGGCATCTTCCTCAAAGTAGAATGGAACTGGAGTAATGATGGTCGGAGGCCTGAACCTGAGACCTATCCAGTTATGTTGCATGATCTGAATCAGTTGGACTACACCTTCTACTCTTCTTCTGGACCATTCTAAGTTGATGGGGGAGATAGGTTCTCTTTTTCTCAAAGACATGAAAAGTTCATTCCATCTGTCTCTGCATATTGACAATGCTAGAAAGAAATTGTGATCACAGAAATTGTCAAATCTGGCCACACAGTCCCTTAATTTTTTCAAGTACATTCTCTTTATATCATCCTTGTTCATCATTGAGAAGTGTTGCCTGGTGATAACTAGGTGATTTAGCTGGATTGCTCTGACTAACAATTCAGCCCTTATTTCAATCACTTTATTCTGCCTTTTCTCTTGATCCCAGTAAAGTCGATTCCGTAAAGTAGACATAAATGCTCTCAACTGAACATCTCCAATGTAGATTTGAGGATGAGAGTCAACTTCCTATGGAATGAAGAAACTGTGTAAAAACAGTTCACACAGGAGATTTTTTTGCTCAAAAGGACTATTAAAATATGCCTCCAAAAAATCTTTAATAGTGTCCAATTTATATGGAAGGGTGGAAGTAATCCTTATGACCTGCCATCTGAGGTATTTTTCCTTCAAAATAAGGCTGTAAAATCTGGCTGGTCGTCTAAATTGGACTAAAAATTCAGCAATTTGGCATAAGTCAGACACCTTTTCTTTCAATGCCTAAATTTTTGTCCTTGGCTTCTATATTTTTTGCTTCCAATTTGAACTTTTTAGTTTTAATGGCAAGTTGCTCATATCTAATCATCCAGCTAGCTATGTCTGCATTATACTGCTCTAGAGACACAGTATTAGGTGGTCTAACTGCAAGGGGGATCCTAGGCAACAGATTTATTTGAACTCCTTTTTTTGCCACTTCCACTAGTTGTTCATCTGTCAATAACTCTACTTGCACCCCCTTATTTGCTATTTCTATGGGGTTGTCATCAGATAGTATTTCTACTTGTACCCCCTTATATGTTGTTTCTACTGGAAGTGTAACAAGTTGAAATGCAGGGACCTCAATAGGAGTACTTACTTGAACATTTTCTTGTTGTTGGGACTGTTCCTGTGTTGGTGGCTCATCTGCAACATCCTCTACAATATTCTTTATCATTTCTGAAGCATCTTCAGAACAAGAAGGTAATGCTTCAAAATAAGATGGTGCTGCTTCATAATGAACAGACACTTCTTCAAAATGAAAGAGTGTTGTTTCAGGATGAACTCCTATGTCTACCTCAACAGAGTTATCTGTCCTTGATAGACCTAGAAGCAATTGAGCCAAATTGTCTTCATCATGGGATATAGCTGGCTGTTTTTCAAATTGTGACAACAATTTTCTCAATTTTGCCACTTCCTATTGAAGCTCTACAATTTTTCTTTCTTGCATATCAATGATGCTTTCTTTCTCTAAAATCCACCTAGTTTGTGTTTTGACAACACTCCTTGCTGCCCTCAGCTGCTCTGTGATATCTTCCACTTCTGTTTCTGCTTTAGAAGCTGATGCAGAAAAATCAGTTGCAGTTGGTTGCTCAACCAATATTTCCTCTTCTTTTGCAACAATTTGTTCTTGTTCAGGAGGCTTTGTGAGACTGTCTATAAGGGTATCTACCATATTTGTAGCCTGTTGAACTGTAGCCTCCTCCAAACCATCCTGCTTAGTTTTTGCCTCAGCTATCTGTTCAAGGAATTTTGAAAAGTTTTCAGATGCTGGTTGTATCTCCGTGACATCTGGGCTGCTTGGTCTATCTTCTTCTTCCATGACCTGTTCTGCAATTTTTTTCAAATGGATTCTTATAGACCTCCTAGTTCCAGATGCAAACTTCTTTTTGCTTTGTTTTTTGGTGACAGTAGGGGTCATGGGGTCAGTTTCAAATGCCTCTATTTACCTCGTTGTTTCTGCCTCTGTTTGGTTGAGTGCTTCACTTCTCTGTTCTGACAAATCAGTTGCAGCTTCAGCAAAATGAACCTTCTTTTATTTTTTTGCTCTTCTGCCAGTTCCAGATCCTCTTCTCTTTTGTTTCTTAGCTTGTGAAGTTGAGGGTTCAGGAGCAAGGTTTTCTGCTACTGTTGTGGGGTGTAGTTCTATAACAGCTTCAGGGGCACCTTCTATAGTTTCTTCTGCAGCATCTTCTGCAACATTTTTTGCAACAGCTGTTTCCTCTTCTACAACAACATCAGTAGCATTTGGTTCTTCTTCTTCCTCACTTTCATCCCCAAAAATGACATCATTTAGGGTAGAGTAAAACCTATCAAACTCCTATGGTTTCCTCTAAAATGGTGTTGGCAAACTAATTTGATGAGGCCATGATGGCGAAGGCTTCCTTTACCCTCCTAATATCTCTTTGCCATGTTCTTTAACTCTTGATACAGATACAGGGGAAGATTTACCCTAACTTCTGGTTGTTTCTCACCATGTCTGAGATGGTTCAAAATTCATAGATGATGCCCTGACAACAGCACATACTGCCCTTCATAGGTTAGGAATTTAATTACCCAGGTGGCTACTTCATCCTAGGGTTCCTACAGGCTGGCCCTTTTTAACCCTTTGCATGTGTTGTTATGGGTTAAGTACTCTGGTTCTCTATCATTTTCTTCTACAAACTAATTAACTACATTTGCCAATGTGTTCTTGCCAGATCTAGAAATTAAAATCCCTTCTAATGGTAGCTCTGTAATCTGACTTAAAATTTTAGGGCTTACCTCAATAGTCATGTCGTTAACATGTGCTCGGTTGTTTCTGAATGTATGGGTGAACATGCCAGCCAAATCTTTAGAAGACCCATTGAATTTATCCAAAAATGGCATAAACCCTCCATTTTCAAAAATCTACACAACTGCCAGATTTTCTCGGAGGTAAGTGGTATCTGCAGGCTCTGTTATGATCTTTCGCCCCATCTTTTCTGTTTAAAAAATGTATATTGTGGCTATTGTTCTTCTACTGGATCTCTGGCTATTTTTTGTTACAAATTTGTAGATTTTTAGTTTGAAACCTTTATTGCCCTGTTTCTCGTCTTCTTCTTCGAAATGAGCCTTAACCTGAGCACTATACTTCGCAAACATGTCTTCAGAAAGAAATGTGGCACACATTTCTACTTTTGCACTATACACCTATTCGTTGATAATTGCATGGATGTCCTTGCCGTCAGATCCACCTCATTAGTTTTACAGATTCTCACGTGCATGTTAATTGGCATTAAAAACTGGTGGCATATGGTTGGTCACGTTCTCCGTATTTCCAATGAGTGTAAAAATGAACCATGTGCTGATTGACACGTGTTCCTTCCTCGCATGCAACTAAAAGAGTTTGATTTTGTCGTACCTTGTCTTTTTGGATGCCACGTGGAAATGCTCTTTTCGAAGATTATAACTTATTGCATAGACAAAATTTCATTCTGAATATTATGACCTCATTTTGAAGACAAGTCTTCATTCTGAAGACAAATCCTCATTCCGAAGATTATGACTTCATTCCGAAGACAGGTCTTCATTCCGAAGACAAATCTTCTTTGCAAAATTTTCATTTCGAAGATTAATCCTCATTTCGAAGATCAATCCTCATTTCGAAGATCAAGCTGTATTGCGAAGGTAAATTGTCATTCTGAAGACAGACCCTCATTCCGAAGATAGATCTTCATTTCGAAGACAGATCTTCATTTCGAAGACAGATCCTCATTTCGAAGATAGATCTTCATTTTGAATACAGATCTTCATTCCAAAGACAGATCTTCATTCCGAAGATGATGCAGCAAGTCGTCATTTCGAAGACCAAGTTTCATTCTAAAGACAAATTGTCATTTCGAAGACAAAGTTTCTTTACGAAGACAAAGTGCAACATTCATTTTGCTGTCATTCTGAAGACAATTTCAATCGAAGATAATACAATGGAGCACTTGTTTTTGGCATTCTTGTTCGAAGATTAGGCGAGAAATCAATATTTTCATTCTCAAAACATGTTTTTAAGTATGCCAACTCTTATGAATACCTTTTATGCTAATGGTCAATTGTCACATACTATATACTAATCATTTTACAATGAAGAAATGTAAGAAATATATACCTGATAAAAATAGTTAATTCTAGTTTTGAAGAATGATTGCCTTTGTTGATATTCTGTTGAGATTTTCTACAACATTTCAAAACAAGTGCACCTGGTGAATTTGTACAATGATGGTTCAAAAATTTCTCAAGGTTATGCATGCCAGAAAACTGGTTTTCATGCACACCAACTCAATAGTGCCTTAAGAAAATGTTTTCACTGCTGAGTTATTCATTTTTCTCTCTTCTTTTTTCTTGATTTTTCCCCTTTTTTTTTTTTTTTTTTTTTTTTTAATTTTTACCTCTCCTTTTCTCTCTTTTTTTTCTTGATCTTGACTATGCCCATGAAGGAATTTCATGATTTCCCTTGAAACCATGCCCGTGAAGGAATTCATACTCAGAATTTATTCATCTTTTTGTTTTCTATTTTTTTTGATTTTTTTTTTTTTTGTATTTTTTGTTTTTTCTTGAAATCCACTGATCATGTTGATTGTTTTGAAGTGGAAGAGGGAATCTCTTCCACTTGTTGTGTATCCAAATTATCAAGTTGCTGCAAGAATTATTCTTTAGTCAGAGGTGTATGGTATACCCTGAGGCGATGTCCATTCACTACCAACTTTCTTTGTGACCCATCAATAGGGGATAAACGAGCTGCTCCATTGTTAAATACCTCCTCAATCTAGTAAGGTCCCACCCATCTAGTTCTCAGTTTTCCAAGGAAGTCTTCATATTGAGAATCAAACAATAAATCCCAATCTCCTTGTTGAAGTTTCCTCTACTGAATGTGACTGTCATGCCATAGCTTCCTCTGCTCCTGAATTACCTTAGTTTGGTGCAGAGCATCCAATCTAAGTTCATCCAATGCATTCAGCTGTAGAATTATGTCTGTCTATGCCTACGACAATTCAATTCCAATTTTTAGTGTTGTGCACAATGTTAGTAGCTCAAATTCAATAGGTAAGAGAGGATTTTTACCAAAGACTAGTTCATAAGGTGTGAATCTAGTAGTGGACTTCCAAGTAGTATTGTAGGCCCAAACTACTTCAGGTAATTTATCTAGCCAATTTTTCCTATGAAAAGCTACTATTTTTTTCAAGATGCGTTCTAGTTCCCTGTTTGTTACTTCAACCTGGCCATTTGCTTGTGGGTGGTAAGGTGATGATTTCCTATGTTTGATTTCATATAATTCTGTAAATGCTTTTATGACTTTGGATGTAAATTGGGGTCCTTGGTTTGTGGTGATAGATCGTGGAGCTCCAAATCTCTAAAAAATTTGAGTATACAAGAAATCAGCGACCTTCTCTTCACGAGCATGTTTAAAAGCACGCACCTCTACCCACTTTGTCAGGTAATCAGTGCATACTAGAATATGCACCTTTCCTTGAGAAGGTGGATCAATAGGTCCTATAAAATCAAGCCCCCACATCTCAAATGGTTCTAAAACCATTTGAGGCTACGATGGCATCTCATTTGTATGAGTGGGTTTCCCCATTCTTTGGCATGCATCACAATGCACGATGTACTTTTTCACATCCTTGTGAAGAGATGGCCAATAATATCCTGTCCCCAAGATTTTCCTAAGCTGTGCTTTTTATAGAATAGTGTCCACCTGAGGGTTCATCATGACAAGCTCTAAGGATATCATACACTTCATCCTTTCGGATGCACCTACGTAACACATGGTCAGGATTGCACTTAAAAAGCATACCCTTAATCCATTCAAAAGAACTCTGTTTGATCAATTGTTTTTTCTGTTTTGAAGTGAAATGTGGAGGAACTTTCCTTGTGACCAAATAATTGGCTATATCTGCAAACCAAGGTGATTGGACTGATATAGCAAATAGTTTTTCATCAAGAAAAGTGTCATCAACTAATTCCCCTTCATCTGTGTTTTGCAACCTGGACAAGAAATCTGCCACAACATTAGCTTTTCTTGGTTTGTTGATTATAGTGATATCAAATTCTTGTAGCAACAGCAACCAATGAATAATTCTTGCACTTACCATAGGTTTATTCATCAAATACTTAATGGTTGTATGATCTGTGTGAATAAATATTTGATAACCTATGATATAATGCCTGAATTTGTTGATGACATAAATTACTGCTAGGAATTCCTTCTCAGTTGTTGTATAATTTTTCTCGGCTCCTGTCAAGTTCTTGCTAATGTTGTAGATGGTATAATGTTCACCATTATCAATTTGTCCTAATGCTGCTCCAATTACTGTATTGGAGGCATCAGTTTGTATGTGAAATGGTAATGTCCAATTAGGTCCTCTGAGCACAGGTGCAATTATCAATTTCTCTTTCAAAGCTTCAAATGCTTCCTGACACTTTGCAGTCCAGGAGAATTCAGAATCTTTAGTCAATAAGGCAAACATAGGACTGGCTATTGTACTAAAGTTGGTAATAAACCTATGGTAAAAACCAATGTGTCCTAGGAAGCTTCTGACATTAGTCTGAGTTTTAGGAGGAAGGAGATTCTTGATAATTTCAACCTTCTTTGGGTCAACTTGGATCCCTTCAGGAGAGATGTGATGACCAAGAACTATCCCTTCCTTCATCATCATGAAGCATTTATCTGTATTTAAGGATAAGTGGTATGTTTCACAGCAAGTTAAGATTTTATCAATATTTTCCAATGTAAAATCAAAAGTTTGTCCACATACTATGAAATCATCCATGTAAATTTCAACACTTTTGGTGGTCATATCAGCAAAAATTGCTAGGACTGCTCACTGAAAAGTTGCTGGGGCATTACACAAACCAAAAGGTAAAACCCTATAGGCAAATGTTCTCCATGGAAATGTAAAAGTTATTTTCTCTTGATCTTCAGGTGCAATCCGAATTTGATTATATCCACTAAATCCATCAAGAAAACAAAAGTATCTTTTCTAGCAAGAGTATCTAACACTTGATCTATGAAAGGTAATGGAAAATGGTCTTTGTATGTCACCTTATTCAATTCTCTATAGTCTGCACATACTCTCATTTTTCTATTTTTCTTAGGAACTATTACCAATGGAGAAACCCATTGGCTATCAAAAATTGGGTAAATGAATCCTACTTCTAGGAGTTTTTCAATTTCTTCTTTCACAATATCTCTTAAGGTAGGATTCAATCTTCTTTGAGGTTGTCTGACTGGCTTAACTTCTTCAGTATAGATTCTATGGGTACATATATCAGGATGAACTCCTGACATATCTTTGTAGTTCCAAGCAAAAGCATGAACATGCTTCTGCAAGACAACTATCAATTTTTCTTCCTCTTCCCTAGTAAGTTGGCTGTAGATGTTTAGAAATTTGCCTGGATGGACTTCTATTCGTTTTGTATTTAGAAGGACTGAATTCACTCCTTCATACCTGGTGATTAAGGGATTAAGAGGACATTGTTGAGATGGGAGAAAAGAAGCAGTTTTTGTTTTATTACTGCTTGAGGGAAGCATATCTTGTATGGAACAGTGAGAAGAAAAAATCAGATGATGGTGCCATCCATGTGGTAGTGAAACAGAGTTTCCCTATGATAGCACAGATGGTTCATCTTCAAATTTTTTATTCTTCTCATTACTTAACTGTTGGATATTTTTTGTTTCCCCTTCTAAACCTTGTTCATGCAGAACATTCATCAGGATTATTTCATTTTCTAAGTTTTCTGTGTCACTGAGGTCTTCTATGTGTTCTCTTACTACTAAGGTAGATAGTGTAGAAATGACCTCTTCTGGTTCTTCCTCTGAGTCAGAAAACCATAACTGACCTAAAAATTTGCTAGATGGTTTTGTAGGAGGATATAAAGAAATCTTTTTCAGATCAATACCATTTTAAATAGTCATATTTCCATATCTGAAGTCTATGAAGGCTGCTGCAGTTGCAAGCCAAGGTCTTCCCAAAATAATGGGATATCCATGTGCTGAATTTCTTGATTGTAAAACCAAAAAATTTGTAAGGAATTCCCAAGAAGAAACTTCTATAGGGACATCTTCAATGATTCCTTCAGGTTTTGCAACTGACCTATCAGCCATTTCTAAAACTATAAATGTGGGTCTGAGATGTTTGAGCTGTAATTGTTCCATCGTATCTTTGGTCATAACATTTATTACAGCTCATAGATCCACTAAAACATTTGATATTAGTATTAAACCTATGGTGACTGTGATAATTGGACTTCCTAGGTCACTATACTTTGGAGATAGTAGTTTTCTAGATAAGAGATTAGCTATCTTTTCTTCAACCTGCACAGTTTTGGGAAATGCTTTCTTCTTTCTTCCTGCTCTTTTAATGCACAAATTTTGGACAGTACTGTTAATTTCTGGTATTTCCTTAATAGCTTGCAATAAGGGCAATGATATAGTCAACTTTTTGAGTTCTTTGACCAATTCTGACTCAGAATTTTTTGGTATTGCATTAAGTCTTTCAAGATATGGAATTATCCTTGGTAATTGTTTTGTCTGTGTCTCTTTCTCTATTGTTGGTTCCAATTTTTTTGTTTCTAATGTTGGTTGGAATTTCTCTGGTTCTGATGATTCTTGCTCTTCATTTTCTTTGATTTCAATTGAAATAGGTTCAGGTACAACTTTTCTTGAACGAATTTGGATGTCACTACAATCAAGAACATTAATTTCAACATTTTCTTCAGCTTCAGCCACATAGACAGGAGGTGTCTATCTCACACTGTTTGGATTAGTGACTGGCTAAGCTGGCAATTGAGGTTGTTTCACTTGCTTGTGTTTGCTTGTTATTTTTCTTGAAAATTTTGATTAGGTGCAGGCAACAAATGCTGAGTTTGACCTTGATTCCTTTACTGCCTTGGATAGGACTGGTATTGCTGATTCCATTGTGTTTGGTTTTGCATCCAATGTGGATTAGTCTGATTTTGATTCCAAACTGGACTGTTTTGATTCCATGAGGATTTGTTTTGATTTTGATTCTAGGCTAGGTTACTCCAATTTGATTATGGCCATTCTTGGGAATTTTTCCATTGAGGATAATTCCAAGGACGTTGGGGTGGTTCTGATTGTCCCCAAGGCATAGTACCAGGATTATGCCCCCAATTTGTAGGAAAACGAAGGGGATTTTGATATTGAGAAAAATTTCCCCCTTGTTTTGGTCCAATATAGTTGAGTTCCTCAATCTGGTTTTCTAACACAGTTTTGAGTTGTGGTAGCAGGTGGCATTGATCAGTTGAATGCCTTTTTGAAAAGATACTAAAAATGGCTGAGATAGATGTTTTATTCAAAGGAAATTCTTGCAAAGAATGTTTTTTTCTACATCTTGGGCAATAAATTGCCAAAGGTTCTATGTTTTTTGCTTTTGCAAACATTTCCCCGTGTTTAAGTGCACTAGGATATCAATTTTGAAATTTGCAAGTTCCTCTATCAGGTCCTTCACATTAGTGCCATTTGTGCGGCTTTTTCTTCTTCTCTACTTAGTGCGAGAGTAATTCCTACAAAGATCCATAATTTCTTCATTACTGAGAGTGGTTACATCCCCTTTTCCCATCAAATCCATAACTTCTCTGGATTCATCTTGCAATCCTCTCAAAAATATGGTTTTACATAATTCTGGTTCTACAAGTCCACATCTCCTTTGAACAAAGGAGAACCTATCAAGATAATCTTCCAATGTCTCATCATCTTCCTACTTGATTCTGAATAACTCATCTTTTCTATTCCTTACACGGCAATATTCCTGATATTTGTCTAAAAATACGATCTCCATTTGATCCCAGGTTCTTATGGAATTTGGCTCTAAGCTCATGAACCAACGCAATGCTGAATCCTTGAGAGTTGAGGGAAAAACCTTAAGTTTTTTATTATCATTTATATAATCATAAGTCTGACACACTACCTTGAATTCAAACAAAAACTGGTCAAGATCTTCAGATACAACACCTCGAAAGGTTGGAAGTACTGAAGGTGAAATGGTATTCATGTGAGAGTTTTGTGCTGGATTCAGATGAATAGGATATTCAAATGTTCTAGACGGTTGGAGTATATCCTGATCATCTCCTTCATTATGAACATAACCATGTTGGCCATCTATATTGCCTCCTTCTGCCATAGTTTCTTGTTTGTTGGGAGAAGTTAAAGCTTCCCAAATTGTTCTCTCAAGAGGTCCAAGCCTCTCTGTTGATGATGAGTCCGATGAATTGTCTTTCTTAGGATATTCCGATGATGATAAAATTGGTGATTTTCCTATCTCAGAATGTTCTAATGATGGTGAGAATGGTGATTTTTCTATCAATCTTTCTGGTAGTTCAAACACAGGTGATTCACCCCTTAAGCGTGAAGATCTCCTTAATGGAACAAGCCAAGGATCCTTCGAGGTAGTTCTACCTTTTTCATCCCTAGACTTATTCATTCATGTCTACTCCTAAATGACATAAATTAAGTTAATAGTTGTTATCTTCCTCAACTATTGTATTTAGATTTTAACCTGAATTCTCACAGCTTAGTCTGATTACAGCTATTGGACTGTTTGTTTTCTTCTAACAACACTATTCCTCAGCAACGATGCCAAAATGATGCATAGTCATTATACCATCATTAATTCTCAATGAATCTATTAATCCAGGGCAATGTACAAGGCTATTTGCGAAAGAAGTGAAATAGCTATAACTTAGGTCAATTTAGAGCAACAAGTCTTATTGGTGAAACCGGTTGTGTGGGGGGTTTTAGGACATTCCTATCTCTAAATTGCATGAAATAAACCTTAAATATAAGTTGCAAAATTGGAAACTAATCATTAACTACAAAAATGAAGTCCTAATTACAATTGCAGAATAAGACCTAATTAGATTGTAGAAATAACAGTTGTAGAATTGAAAGTCTGATCCTAATTGCAGAAAGGAAACCTAATTACTTTTGCAGTAATGAAAGTATAGATCTAATGTGGAAATAAAAACTATTAAAGTTCTGCAATAGAATGTTGTCAATCTTCTATTCAAGTTTTTAATAGCAAAACATAAAATACAGGAAATTACTGAAAAACAATAAATTTTGAAAATAACAGTCTGAAATAAAGTGGAATCTTTGCTGAAAGTAAGATTGCAACTAAAACATTAAGCACAAGGTTAATCTAAGCATAAATAAATTAAGACTGCAAATATTGTCAACTATTTACAAGTAATTGAAATAACAAGTTCTACAACTCATTCTACTGCAGCAAAATCAGAATAAAAACCTGCTTTGTTAGTCCTCCTCCTAGGTCTGGAAGTGGCCAGCCTCTTTGTCCAGAAGAAGGTGTAAGTCTTTCTCTCTTTATAAATCTTAATAACACTCATTTACAAGCAATATAAAATAGAACTGGTGCACTTTATTGATTAGAAGACATGATTACAATAATTCTGCTAAAAAACTATTACAAGACTGTAACAGTCAATTTCTACCTATACTCTGTATTTTCTGCTAGCTTCCTTACTCTTTTCACTATTTTATATCTCCTTTTCTACCTACTCGGCTCAACCTGAATGGGAGCAATATTTATAGCTATCCTATGATCTAATTACAAACAAAGAATATCTCAAAAGATCTAATCCTACAATGCTGCAACAAATTCTGGTTTTATCCTAGAAGAGGACTAAAACTTGATATTTCCCTTAATGATGAATTTGGTCAGCAATGACGGCAAAGACAGATGGAAGATCTTTTCCTTTACTTTTTCCAACCTTTATTTCTCTTTTTTTGGCTTCAAAAATCGGTCAACAGGTCAAAGAAACCATTTTGTTCTTCATTCTGAAGATAAGTGGCTTCATTTCGAAGACAATGCAATTCTCATTTCGAAGATTGCTCATTTCGAAGATACTGCATTCTCATTCCGAAGATCGCTCATTCTAAAGATACTGCATGCTTCATTTCGAATATTCGCTCATTTCGAAGATGTTGCATTCTTCATTCCGAAGATCCACTCATTTGGAAGATGTTGTGTTCTTTCATTTCGAAGATATATGTTCATTTCGAAGATACTTTAGAATGAACAAATGTATGATTTTCCCATGATTTATTCTGCATCTCTTAGGTGGGTTATCTCCTAAGATCAAATTCCAATGGTCTTCATCTCTTTCCTCATGTGAATTCCATGCCTTGCTATTTATGGACAACTGGCTGGAATTTACATGAGAAAGACCAATATTTGCTTTGCACGACAATAGTTTGCTTGCTGTTGTTGCCAGATTTAGGTGAAATAAATGCTTAAGACAAATCAAAACATGATTAGTGAAATGCTGCTATTATTCTAAGCATATCCCATTGTAGCAAATCATAGCAAAAAGAACACAAAACTATGCAAAAAGTTGTAAAATTAGCATATAATATTTCAAATACATTGATCATGCAAAATGGTTAATATACAGCATATTGAATCAACTTAACTAACATATCAGATAAAACATAAGAGTTTATAGGCATTTTTAGTGTTCAAAACATGTTATGATTGAGGCATTTCCAAGCCTCATCACTAGTGAAGCCATATCCTCTTCTGTCATGAATCCTATAATTCATTGCCTTGTGACCAAACTCATTACACGAATAGCAATATCCTTAGAAAAGTTTTTCTCTTCCATATACCTATCTTTCATGTGACCTACACTATGAAGCCATGTGCCCAAACTTGTGACATGAGAAGCATCTCCCATTGAAGCTTCCTTGTCTAGACCTCATTGGTATCCTATTCTGATTTTTGTTTCATTTGAATCTTCTTTGCCCATTGTCCCTATTGGACTCGCTGTAATCTAACTCATCCTTAGAAGTTTCACTTTCACTTCCACTTTCATCTAAGAATCCCTCTTCTGAAGTGTCTTCTTCTGAAGTTCCTTCTTCTTCAAGACTTGAAGTAGACTTTTCTTTTTCCTATTTCTTTCCAAAGCCAAGACCTATTGAACATGATGTTCTTTGTTTTCCACAAATGAACTTATCTAAATTCTTAGAGATATTTGTGAAACTCTTCATCTTGATCTTGGAATCCTTTAAATATTTCTATAGAGTAGCCACTTCTTGTGCTATCTTCTCACATTCCAAAATCTTTGCTTCTAACTTTTCTTTGAACTTACTTGCCTTAGCCTTAGAATTCTCTAAGTCCTCTATGAGCAATAATATTTCTACATCACATTATTGAAACTGAATTTCAATCTTAGAGTGTTGCTTTCTTACCTTCTTTACTGTTTCAAGAGCATAGATGAGTTATCCCTTCAGATCATAACCATTCTCTATTGAATAGTCCTCTATTTTTTTGCCTTTGTCCATGTCATTTCTTTCTTTTGACTTGTCTTCTATAGGATCACTCATTTCGTCATCTTCTAATGTCATTAGAAGATTCTCATTTGTTCCACCAAGTGCATCTTCAAAATCATCATCACTAAAACTATAACCATCCCTTGTGTAATCATATTCAAAATGTCCAAATTTATCACATCTAAAACACTTGAGAATAACTAGAGTCTTTTTCTTAACTGGATCTTTTTCTTCAACCATGAACAAGACTTCATCTCTATCATTGTCTGAAAGACTAGCATCACTATCAATTGAGTACTTACTTGCATTATCTGCATAGTAGCTTCTCTTTTGCATTTGGAAGAACTTCTTCCCTTGTATATTTTGTCCATCCCTGCTTTTCTTTTAGTACCTATGTTTTTTAGATTTCCTATACCTGTGATCTTGGTTTTCTTCATCATTGTTATTCTTTGGCTCTTTGCACTCAGTTTCAAAATATCCATACTTTCCATAAATAAAGCACTTAATATATCTCATATCTATCGATATTTTGGAACCTATATCTCTTCTACCATAGTTAGCTTCTTCATCACTAGAAGATTCATTGCTTGATTCTGTCTTCTTACCCTTTTTCTTACTGTCCACTTTGAATGCAGTTTCTTTTGGAGGAATATGATATTTTGTTCTTATTTCAAAAGTTGTAAGCATACCGATAAAAACATTTCTTGTTAGATTATCACTATCAATTGATGTTTCTATGGTAGAAACCTTTTCACTATACCTTTTTGGAAGAGTTCTCAAGATCTTGTCGCAAGCATAAGATTCATAAACCTTCATTCCAAGACATTTCATCTCATGTATAAGTTCATCAACCTTGTTGAGATAGTCATGAATGCTTTCATCATCCCTCATTCTTATATTCTTAAATTATCTCTTGATATTTCTGATCTTAGATTTCCTGACACTTTTATCTCCTTCATATATGGTATGCAATAGTTCCCACATATCTTTTGTTGTTGTACATTTCATAACCTTCATAGATTCTAATATATGTAGTCCTCTTATAATTTCATTCATATCTCTTGAATTTGCATGCATGATAAGCTTACCTTCATTATCTGTAGGAGGATTGGCTCTTGAATCATATCCAAATTCCACTGCATCCCAAACTTCTTTGCCAAGTGCCATCAGGTGAAATCTTATCGGCACACACCAAGACCACTTTTTACTTTTCTTCTCAAATCAATATTATGTAGTGTATAGATAGCAGTATCAATAACAGTAATCAAAGCAATGCATAAAACACCATACACAATAGAGACACAAATTTTAACATGGTTCACCCAATGTGGGCTACCTCCACAGAGAAAATTTTTCTTCTAAATATTTCTCAAATAATCTCTTGGGAATATTTTTCAAATTATAATGTTTATGGACTTCTATCCAAAGGATATGTTGATCCCCTAATCTCAATTTTGTGGATATCTTCCATAAGAGAACTATTTCTCCTTCTACTCTGGCTAGTGATCTTCTAGAAGACTATATCTCTATGTTGCACTAACTAGTGGATATCTTTCCACTTGAAGACTCCTCACTCAGATCTATCTTCAATTGTCCTAGATGTTGGATTTCTATCCACTAAGACTTTATCCTCTATACTCCATCACCTCCAAAGCTCTATCTCAATATTGTACCAAACACAATTCAGTTAATCTAGCATAGTTCTGCTCAATCTCTTGTACTAAACACAATACAGTCAGTCTAGTACAATTTTGCTCAATAGGTTCACACAAAACCTACTCAAATCTGCTCAACAGGTCCACACATAACCTACTCAAATCTGCTCAACAGGTCCAAACATAACCTTTTCAAATATGATCAATAGGTCCACACAGAACCTGCTCAAATCTGATTAACAAGTCCACACAAAACCTGCTCAATAGGTCCACACATAACCTATCCAAATCTGCTCAATAAGTCCTCTCTAGTACTTGCTCAAATCAGCTCAATAAGTCCTCTCTAGGACTTGCTCAAATCTTCTCAATAAGTCCTCTCTAGGACTTGCTCAAATTTGCATAGTAAGCTTTCAAAAAAGCTTAACTCAAATCAGTCCACAAGAATTCTCAAAGACTTGTCTCAAATCACATAGAATCATAAAGAAAAATTTTAGAGACTCAATATGTTCTAAGCTCAATGTTCAATCAATATCTCAATTCAATCTCATAGAAGCGTAAAGAGAATTGTTAGAGACTCAATATGTTCTATACTCAAATCCCAATCTCAACTCAAATCAATCTCAGAGAAGCATAAAGAGAATTGTTAGAGACTCTATATATTCTATACTCAAATACCAATCTCAACTCAATAGAATCATAAAGAGAATTATTAGAGACTCAATATGTTCTATACTCAAATCCCAATCTCAACTCAACTCAATCTCATCTCAAATCAGAATATAAAATAGTTTGTTTCTAGGAACTTGAACAACCACATGCATCCATTTGACTAGGCTTAAATCAACTCAACTCAACCAATCACCTCAAGGAACAATCCTTTCTCACAAACCTTAGTCCAAGCTTGTATTTAACCAACTCAAAATGTTTCCAACAATGCTCAATCACAAATATCACATAACAATTATACTCATGTTCTTTTCTAACTCAAGTTCAAGTTCATTTCACAATCAATGGGCTTCAATAAAAATGCTTCTAAAACAAGGTTTAATTGCAACTCACAAACTAGAAAACCTTGAATCGTTAAACCAATAACTCTCAAAAATGGAAACCACAATAAATCCTTTTCTCTCTAAAGATATTTTAGAAATCAACCACCATAAACAATCAATAGGAGAATGTGCCCATACCTTTTTGATGCCAAGGAGTTGTCCACAAAATCTTCCACACTTAAACACAACTTTCCTTTCCAATATCAATAAGGGTTAGTGGACTTCAAATAATCACAATATAAAGCATAACTCAATTTACACCCTTTTTACTCCAACTAAATAAACACATCCACAAAAGTCCCTTTTTAATAAAACCCTTATCAAGATAACAATCAATAAGCCTTTCAAAAATACTTTAAAACAACTCCTTATTTCTCCTAAATTCAATTCTTAATAACCATCAAATAAATCATTAAACCCCTCAAGTTTTGCAATAATCAACATAGCCCAAATAAACAAAGTTTAATTAAAACTTTAATTTCCACTAACCACCTTATAACTCCAACTTAGGGCTAAATAAAATTAAATTAATGCAAAACGTAATTACCTCCTCAAGGGGATTCAAACCCCCGACTTGCACATGTCGTGAGTGTCTTAGCCATGGCTAAGATTCCAACCGAGCTAGCTGCTCATTGGAAAGGGAAAGGCACAATGTGCCTAATCCCCATCCCCACCTTTCGCAAAACCAAAGGCGCCGAAGCGCTTCTCTTACGCTTTCCAAAAAACACAGTCAAGGGGTTTCGATCCTCGATGTTTTCATCTGCCTCATGCCTTAGCCAAGGCCCACTTGCCAATGCACCATGCTACCAACAATATTTATTTCTTCGAATGCAGTCTGTCTTATTCACTACTTCGCTTCTTAAGAAATTTGCATGAGATCATAAACGATTCGATAGCCAATGATTTGATTACACGAGCAAGGATCAAATAATTATCAATTGAAGCCCCCTTTATATAGTCCTTTAATCATATTGAATACGTCAGCGGAAATATGACTTTTTAGTTTCTTGATGACGTCGGGGGAAATCTTGCGTATTTAGTTTTAAATTTAAATTCAAATTTTAAATAATTAAAATTTAAACCAAATATTAAAACTTAAATATCTCCATCATCGAAGCACCTTTTTCGATGAAACGAAAGCCCAAATTGGGTTTTAAGAAAAACCCAGATCAAATCTATTGTCCATGGTTTTAAACAAAACCTTCTATTTTTCCTATCTTGGTTTTCACAAAAACCCTTCATAGATCCTTTTGACATTAAAAGATATTTTGACATCAATGACAACATTTAAGCTTAGGAACTCAAAATGTCCAACACAATGCCATATATCCGATTACATCAGCAATTTTGATTAATTCGAATATTTTTGAATTAATTTAAACTTTATAACCCTAACCTTTAGGGTTAGTTAAATTAATATATAAATTAATTTATAATTAAATTATAATTAATTTATAATTAACTTAATAACTCTAAAAGTTAATTAAATTAATTTATAATAAAACTATTATAATTAATTTAAAGTCTTTTAATCTTGTCCATTTAATATTATAATAAAATTTTATAATATTATTTTTCTTGGGCCTTCCTTTTGCCCTTTAAACCTCATCTGACCACTTGGGAGCAATCTTTCTTTTGCACTTGATTATGGAACCTGAAACTGATGTTGCTCACTGAAACTGATGCTTACTGGTGCTGACTTCTTGATATCAATGACAATAAATCTGCTCATATTTCCAACAATCTCTCCATTTTTCATTTATGGTAACCCAATTACATTTTACCATTTCCTTAACATTTTTCTATTCTGCTCCACCTGAGAAACTACTCCCCCTATCTGAATGCTCTCCCCATAACTCAGATCTCTACCCCTTTGACATAAATGGCAAAGGGTCACCTTTGGGGCCCGGGGCTAAGAATGAGTCTCTTATCTTAGACCCTCCCCCATCTCCTATTGATGTGGTTAATTTTGGGATGGGATTATTTCTACTCCCAGCATGCACCGATCTTTACCTTTGTCCACTTTCTTTCTCAACTGATCCTTCGGATTCCTTTGAATATTCTAGTTCCTGCCTATCTTTGGAATTTCTAATCTACACCATATTGTTGTATTCCCATAATTATTACACTTATAATACTTAATATTTTTATTCCTTGGAGGTGCAAATGTATTGATATTTCTCTTGGTGAAGCCATATCTATTCTTGTCATGAACCTTGTAATTTACTGCCTTGTGAACAAATTGATTACACGAGTAGCAATACCCTTGAAAAAGTTATTTGTTTATGAAGTTCCCATATTCTTGTCTTTCTTGTGTCCTGCATTGTGAAGCCTTGTGCCCAAACCTGTGACATGAGAAGCATCATCCATTGAAATTACCTTGCCTTGACCTTATTGGTCTCTTAGTCTCTTATATCATGTTTTGGTTCCTATTCCATATGTTCCTCATTTTTACATTTTCATTTCCTTGTTGAACTTGCTATTGTCCAAATCATACTCAAAAATCTCACTTTCTCTTACACTATCTTATTTTAGAGTTTCTTCTTCTTCAAAACTTGAGATTGACTCATCTCCTTGTTTTCTTTGTTCTTGTTCAAAACCAAGACCTGTCTTGTTTTTTGACCGTCTTTGTACCTTGATCATATTATCTACAATTTTTGAGCTCTTTCCAAACTTGTGTAGCCTATATTTAGACTCTTTTACTTCCTTCCTTAGTAGAGCCACCTCATGCTCTAACCTTTCACATTCTAAAACATTTGCTTCTAACTTCTCTTTAAACCTTATTGTCTTAGCTATTGACTTATTTAGATCCTCTATAAGCTTTCCTTTCTCTTCATCACATTATTGAAACTAAAGCTTAAGTTTGGAGTTTTAATTTCTTAACTCCCTTAATGCATCAAGGGCATGAATAAGCTCTCCCTCAAAATCAAATTTTCCATTCTCTTATTCTTCCTCTATTTGTTTACCTTTGAAAACATCTTCATTCTTTTCTAACTTATTTTCTATAGGATCACCTCCTTCTTCCTCGAATGCCATATGTAGATTCTCTTTTGGTCCTTCAAGTGTATATTCATATTCTTCATCATTGAAACTGAAACCACTCCTTGTACAACTATCATGAATATCACCAAAGTTTCCACATCTAAAACACTTGAGAATTATTAGTGACCTTTTCCTAACCACTTATTTTTCTTTTCCAGAAATAGAACTTCATATTTATCATTATCTGAGGAGCTATCATCACTATCACTTGAGTACTTACTTGACTTGTCTGCATAGAAACTCTTCTTCTATATTTAAAAGAACTTATTTCCTTGCTTGCCTTGTCCACTCCTACTTTTCTTTTGGTACATGTATTTTTCTATTTCCTTGTTCTTATGATCCTATTTTTCTTCATCATTGCTATTTCTAGCTTCTTGAAAATCAGATGCATAGTGACCATACTTTCCACAATTGAAATAAATAATAAATTTAATACCTCTAAAATTTCTTAGATCCTTGTTTCTTCTACCATATTTTGTTTCTTCATCACTGGATAACTCATTTTTTGAATTTGAATTCTTATCCTTTGTCTTCTTGGTAGATTTGAAGGTTGCTTCTTTCTGGAGATTAGGTTCCTCTTTTGTTATCATCTCAAAAGCTATAAGAATGTCATGTAATTCATCCCTTGTCAAAAGATCACTATCTTTTGATTCCTCTATAGCCGAAATATTTTCACTAAATCTTTTTGGAAGTGACCTTAAAATCTTATCACAAAAATCATATTCTTAATCAAGTCTAAGTCCTTGCATGGAGTTAAAAACCTCATCTACATGAAGTATATAAGCACTAATTTTTTCCTCATCCTTAATTTTTAAGTCTTCAAATATTCCCTTGAGATTTCACATTACCTTTTTGACCTTTTTATCCCTTTCATATATGCCTTGCAATTTATCCCAAATTTCCTTTGCTGATTTGTAGTGCATAACCTTTATAAACTCTATTTTATGCAAACCTCTCAAAATTGCATTCATTGCTTTTGAATTTTAATTATGTAGAAGCTTACCATATTTATCTATAGGTGGAGTATTTGGTGGTCTGTATCCATTTTCAACTGCTTCCCATATTTCATTACCAAGTGCCATTAGGTGAGTCTTCATTCTCATACTCCAAAATACATAATAGTTTCCATAAAACATTGGTGTTGAATTATCTGAGGATCCACTCTTAGAATCCATTTATGTTCTTGTAAGATTTTCCTTCAAGATTTTAAACTCTTTTGAAGGAAAACTCTTTGATACTAATTGAAGAATACAAGCTTATACTTAGAGGAGGGGATGAACAACATAAGACCACTTTTTAATTTTATTTTCAATATTATGCAATATATTAGTGGCAATATCAACAACAGTAATAAAATAAATGCATAAATCGCCACACATAATAGAGACACCAATTTAATGTGGTTCACCCAATGTGGGCTACTCCATGAAGAAAATATTTCACTAAAATTTCTCAATAAATATATTGGGAATACTTTCCCTATTACAATGTTTATGTACCTTTGTCCAAAGGAGACACAAATACCCTAATCAAGTTCATGGATATCTATCCACAAGATAACTCCTTCTCCTTTGCTCTAGCTAGTGATCTTCTAAAAGAATTGCTACCTCCACTGCACTAGCTTATGGATCTATATCCACTGAAGACTCCTATCCTCACTACCCTGGATAATGGATTTATATCCACTAGATACTATCGTACTTTGTACTCTATCACCTCAAAAGCTTACTCTCAACTCTATATCAAATCTACACTAAACACGGTCCTTCAATCTAGCACAAATCTACTCAATCTTTGTCCTCAAATATGTATTAAATATAGTCTTTCAGTCTAGCACAAATATGATCAATATCTATCCTCAAATATGTACTAAACATAGTCTTTTTATCTAGCACAAATATTCTCAATATTTGTCCTCAAATATATACTAAACACAGTCCTTCGATCTAGCATAAATCTGCTCAATATCTATCTATGATCTGCACCAAACACAATCCTTCAATCTAGCTCTCTGTCTCTGGTCTGGCACAACCCTATCCTCAAATCTACATCAAAATATATTCTCTAATTTGTCCTCAAGCCTTAACACAAATCTTGTTACAATTACAAATCAACTCTACTAGATCTTCCCCAAACCTTAACCCAAGGTTTGAACAAATCAATCAATAAACTACGCTCTCAAGTCTTCTCAAAGACTTATCTCAAATATGCATTGTAAGCTTCCACAAAAGATCACACTAATATATACACAAGTCCTCTCTAGAACTTGACAAATCTACTCAACAAGTCTTCACCAATACTTGTCTCAATTCTTCTCAACAATTCCTCACTAGAACTTGTCCAATATGCTTGTAAGCTTCCACAAAAGCTTACTCAACTCAATCCTTAAGTCCACTCTAGGAATTACTCAAATATTTCCACTAGATTTCACAAAATATCTATACAACTCAACTCAATCTATCATAGAAAACCTCTTCAATCACACAAAAAAGCTTCACATCTTGTTCAATCTCAAAGAAACATATAGAGAATTGTTAGAGACTCAATTTGATTCACACTCACAACAATGCTCAATCACTTTCAATATCATTTTCAAATTAATTTATAATATAGAACAATATTTTTTACAGAACTTTAACTATCACTTCAACACTTCCACTTGACTAGGCTCAATCAACTCCTCTCAATCAATCACTCAATGAAACATTCCTTGCTTACATACCATAGTCCAAGCATATGAACACTCACTCAATTATTTCAATAATGTTTGTCAAACAGTCTCACATAACAATGATACTCATGATCTTGCACAAACCCTAGTTCAATATAGCTGTCAACTTCACATAACAGTGATACTCATGTTCTTCTCACAAACCCTAGTCAAGTATATGAAAGCTTACTCAATGTTTCCAACAATGCTTATCAAACAAGGTTTCTAGTATCAACTTTCATTCTAGAAATCCAAACTCAACAATGCTTATCAAACAATCATTTTCACTCAAACTTAGCATTCACAACATCTAACAATCACTCTCAAGGATAATATGCCCTTACCTCTTGTTTGAAGATGATTTAGCCTTTAACACATGTCTCAATCCCAACCACTCTTTTTGCCAACACTAGGGTTATATAGAAAATATATGTCAATATTTTCTCACAAAAATATTTCACCAAGTCAAAATATCAAAAACTTACTCAAATTTATTTCTCCTTTCAATATTTTAATTAACTTTATTTTCAACAAAAATATATAACTCCTTTGGCACACCTTATTACTCCTCTCAATAAGCTCAAAGTACTCAAAAATAAAACCCTAAAATAAAATGATGCATATCCTTTTATCTCCCTCACAAAAACCTTATAACATGCGATTTCCAATTTATAACCTTTAAAAAAATGATTTTCGTAAATTTTGGAACCTGTGCAAATTTTGAACCAAGCAATTTAGTGCATACCTTATCATTCACCAAAAGGTACCTCGATGGATTTTTAACGTGGAACCTCTCCCTATCGAGCACCTTTGCTAGGCACGTGCCCACCACATGGGCTATCTGCTCTGATGCAAAGGGAAAGGCTAACACCTTCCCTTTATCCTTTGCCTCTTGTACAATTTCCAACAAAAACCTTCCTTGCTCACCAAAACACAGACCATGGGATTCGATCCCTCAACCTCATGCCTACCAAAGTCTTAGCACACCCTTGACTAGTGGATGTGCTACACAGTGCCTTGGAACATAAAATGAAATCCCCTCTACTTTTTCCTCTCTTCTGCCTCATGAAACCTTTGAAAGCACATGATCTTTTCCCTTGCAATATGCACAAAAATCACTTATAACACATAGATCATGGATGGATTAAATGCCATGGTTTTTACCTTCCTTTATATGCACAATGCCATATATCCGATGATGTCGATGATTTTGATTAATTCAAATATTTTTGAATTAATTTAAACTTTATAACCCTAACCTTTAGGGTTAGTTAAATTAATATATAAATTAATTTATAATTAACTTTATAACTCTGAGTTAATTAAATTAATCTATAAATTAATTTATAATAAAACTATTATAATTTATTTATAATTAATTTAAAACCTTGGGTTTTTTCCTTTTAATATTATAATATTATTTTTCTTGGGCCTTCCTTTTTCCCTTTAAACTTCATCTGACCTCCTAGGAGCAATCTTTCTTTTGCACTTGATTACGAAACCTGAAACTGATGCTGCTCACTAAAATTGATGCTTACTGGTGCTAAATTCTTGACATCAATGAAAATAAAATCTTCTCATATTTCCAATAGAATGATTCTTTGTTTGAATGTTTTTCTAACCTTAGGTTTTTAATATAGAAAACATTCAAGCAAGGGCTCAAGAGAAGATGCACAAACAGTTCTAAAACCCTAAGTGCACCCTATATGTTGTTTTCCTTTCAATGCATAGAACTCAATTAAATATATTCTTTTAAGATCATATCTAGGGTTTTGTAACAATAATAATAAACATCCAACAAATAACTTAAATACTAATTAGGGTATTTATATTATCCGATGGTTGATCCTTACTTTATGTTGTAATCCAACGATATCCAATAATTCTTGTTCTTGCAAGATAACTTGGCAAAAAATTAAAAAATATGATTAGCATTAGGGGGCCTACTTAGGGTGTTGTATGATAATACTTGAAGGTGCAGCAGTCAAGCCCCCTAGGTATTTTTAGCTGACCTTTGAAAACATAAGCATATGTTGACCTTTGGAAGATGAACAAGCATAACAGAATATAACAAAACAAAATGATAAATTACAACACATAATACAACAATATGTCGTATATGTAGTCTATAATGTAGATCTAGGGTTTGGAAATAACATCTTTTCTCCAGGTGTGGTCTGTATGAAATCACACCCCATAATAGGTGACCGCGATTTCATATATCAGTGAAATCGTGTCTCGTAGCGATTGTGATTTTGCAAAAGCTAGGTGAAAAATGCTAGAAATATGTGAAAACTTGAATACATAATACAAAAAATAAAAGCATGCATGAAAGGACACAAAAACACATGGTAGATAGCACAAAAGCAAACAAAATGGTTAAGACGTCCCGAATAGTTGATCTCTCTTTAGGGCTTTAACACTTATCCACTGAAGTCAACAATAGCAATAAATAATCTAATGCAATAAAAAATAGATCACACTTCACAATTGTGAGTTAGCTTGCTTGCAGAAGAGAAAAAATCACTTGGATAAGAAGTGCACAAGAGAAAGAGAGCATAGATCGCATGTAAGAATTGTTTGAATACTTGATAACTTGATGTCTTATTGCCTTATTCTATTTTAAAGATGATTTCAAACCCTACTTATATAGTGGATTTAAAAGTAGAATGGGTAGGAAAAAACAAGGAAAGTTGATGCTAAACATGCCAACTTCTAAAATTAGGGTTTCTTTGGAAGAAAACCCTAAAATGCAAAATCGTGCCCCATCGAGGTTAACCATGATTTCATATTATGTGAAATTGTGCTCTATCAAGGGCAACCACAATTTTATATAAAGAGAAAAAAAAGCAAAAGGAAGGGAAGGGATACCTAGCCCTTTCCCTAGGCAAGTCTAAGGGGTATCTTTGAATAACTCAAGGAAAATTGCCTACTTGAGTGGGTCAATTTTCCATTTCTACACACACCAAATCAAAAAAATTAAAAACATTATCTCCTTAATTCTACTTTCCTTATATTTTTTACATTATTTAAATATTAAATTTGCAATTAATTAGAAAATCAACTTAACCTTGTACTTCCATTATTGCATGAAATTAAAATTTAATCCCTCCAAATAACTATGTATTGGTAATATGAGTAATTACCCAAGGACTCATTGGCTATAATATAGTTGTCTTCCTTTGTAATGTCTAATCAATTTTTCTCCTTTAGTGTTATGCATTGCATGTAAATTCCTTTGCTTGACCATTCACTTCCTTCCCTTAGTTTCATGCTCATGAAACATTAGCATGTCCATTTCTCAAGATTTTTCTTGGTTAGAGAAGACTTGGGTGTCTCCACTTTTGGTTTTTCTTGACTAGATAAGAATCAAGCTCCTTCACTTTTCTTTTTTCTTGATTGGAGAAGACCCGAACATGTCCACTTCTAAATGTCCCTATTGGAGTGTTTGGGAAACTCCACTTTTGGATGTCTTGGTTAGAGTGTTTGAGAAACTCCACTTCTGGATATCTCAATTGGAGTGTTTGGGCATATCCACTTCTATTTTTTTGGATAGGTGGCTCTAATTATTGTTGTCCTTGTAAGACAATAATTTGGTGTCTCTTCATTTGGGTTTCTCAGATATCTCCACATATAGCTTCTTCAATCAATGTACCTCATTGTAATGTAACTAGTTATATTTTTGCCTTAGGTACACTATACAAGATTTAAATATAATAATCCCTTCCTTATTTTCTATAATAGTTGATTGGCCTTACCTTCATAGTATGATCTTTAATCAATGTGTTGCATTGGTTGTATTGTTAGCTCTTTATGTTGACCAAATGAGCCTTTGCTATGTTGGCTAAATAACTCTCTCTATTATTTTGACTTATTGCACTAGCCGAATAGATCTCTCTATTACCTCAACTTCTCCTTCTATATTATCTTCTTGTACTAGCAAAATTAATAGCCTATCTTTCTATTGCAATATCTTGGGCCTATATTTTCTCTATCCTTAGGTCTATTTCTTATACGATGGTCTCTTTGACCCTATCTCTCCAATAATGGATTCTTGAGTCTTTCTTCTATAATTTTCTCTTGGACCTATCTTCTATAATAGCCTCTTAGACTTAACTTCTATAATAGCCTCTTGGGCTTCTCTTCTATAATGGAATCTTGTGGGTTTCTCTGCTATAATGGCCTCTTGGGATTTTCTTTTACCTCTGTTACAAAAATATCTACCTTGAAGAACCTAATTCAAAAATAATCTATGATCAAGACTGAAATAATATATACATATATTCAGTCAACCTAGTTCTTCAATGTATTATATGTTCTATGCTTTCTTCTTCTTCTTCTTTGGTTTCTTTCTTATTATATCTTTAATTTCTCCTCTCTGCTTTCTTTTGCTTATCTCTATTACTTTTTGCTATTTTAGGAAGCTTTGAATGCTTCTCAATCCACTACTTATATTCTTTCTACTTTCTTCTATTCTCTACTCTTTTCTTCTCTACAATCTACAATCTTCAATGTCATAGGTCGTACCTAAGAACCTAATATGATTATCTTCCTTACTAGAGAACCCAATATCAATTTCAAGATGGCTTTGTAAATCCTTGAATGATCAAATGTCTCCAGAGTTGATTTCACCTCAATATTTAATATGCAAATCTTCAAATCAATGTCAAGGTGGCTCTATCCTTGAATTACCAACTTACCTCCTAAGTTAATTCTTCCTATTAATATAACCGAGTCCTAGTCTTCACTGGTTTTCATTTGACCTAGTGGAAATAACCTAGCCTATTAATCAAGGTGATTGAATCCTAGTTCCTTCAATATTCTACTCTATAAGACCTTTAAAAATTAGAGTCCAAGTCTTCACTAGCTTCAAAGTGGAAAAACTCTAAATTAACTTTGTCACAAGTGGGCAAGGTTTATTAATAATAGTGGCTAATAAATAACTCTATCAAATTGGACATATTCAGGTGGTAACTTTAATACCACTATTATATTTTTAAGCCTTACTACCACAAAATATCATAGGTTATCACACAAGTCCTAATATAAAATAGCCACAATATTAAAGATTAAAATAATGATAATAAGAATATAATAATATGAGAAAATTAATATGTATATCAAGGCTTATATAATAAAGAAAATAATATTCACTTATATGCTAAAATATGAATGTAAATATCCTAAATCATTCATGAACTATGCATAAAGAAAACTTACAATATTAATTGCTCAAAAATATGTATACAAGTTGTATTCCTTTTCTCCCTATTACAACACTATAACCTCACTTGGATTGTTCCTTTGGATTATCTTCTCATGGAGTATTGTCTCCATAATATAGCCATAGTAATGTGACTCTTCACATACTTGACTATTGCTTTGTTAGAGTAATATTCCATTACTTGGGATATTTACCATTTACTCCACTAGGTAAAAGAGTAGTTACTTTTACTTATACTATTTACTTTTACATTCTAGATATTTATCATTCTTATCCTAGGTTAATATTTAAATATCCTAGGTTAGTTGTTAGTCAGTTAGCGCTATTTCCTATGGTTAGCGTAGTTAGCGTTAATGTGGTTAAACAACCTATTTTGTAACCTATATTAGCCTATCTATTTCCTAATGTTAGGCTAATGTTTTTCTCATTAATATCATAGTGCAAACTATTCCGCTCACTCTCTTTACCACATTGGCATCAGAGCCGAGAGGGTAGGTGAGGCGAAGGGAGTTATTCCCTGGTTCCACCTACCCAGGTCAAGGTTATTTTTTTTTCTCACCTAGAGGACGAGCTGGTGCCAATTGGCAGCACCCATAACCACCTCAACAGGCGAGCTCATAGGCTAAGCAAGCACTGCATTCACTAGGACCACCATGCAGCCCATAGGGCCTGCACATGTCGTGCAGGACCATCAGCCTGATTAGGCCCACAGGACCCACATGCGGCACGTAGGCCAAATATCAACCAAGAGTCGAAAGGCCCAATAAAAATCGGCCAGATCGGTAGCAACCCGATTACCCTCATCTAAGGTGGATCGCTGCTACGATCGGGCTATGACCCAATCCCGTAGGCCCATAGATTTGATAGTAGGAGGCTGTATCAGACCTGATAGGCCCACGTGGAGAGGCCCACAAGAGGATCAATGTGCCCCTCTGACCACCGTTGATTGGAAAGGAGACTCTGATGATCGGCGATCGAATACAGGTGACCTGCCCACCAAGGAGGGCAGGATAGCCCTCCTGTGGAGTGGGCACCAGACTCAGATCTGGCGATCGGCAATCGGAATGACTTATCGTTGATGACCTCATGTGACCTCAGGCATAGATACTGAGGCACTGACATGGCATACCTAACATGACTCCCGATACAAGGAGCTGACATGGACTAGGGCAGCCGAGGAGATGTGGATCTTATGTGGCAAACACATGGGCTTCCTAACAGCTTTGGAGAGCTGAGAGGGCAGGAGCGCCTTTCCCCTCCTAGTTGGACAACTACACGAGACTAGACCACCTTAGGATTTGTAAGGGCAGGAGGCCCTCTGATCCCTGAGATTCGATGATCGAAGGACCCATGCATGCCCAGGCATAGATCTCGAGGTGCTGACTTAGACCAACCTAGATTGGACATGTGGCACTACCACCTGGACACAGATCTAGAAGCTGACTGGATCAAGGGATAGAACACTGATGTGGCACTACCACCTAGAGTGACATCTGGATGACACATGGCAGATAGCCACTAGACTCGACCTAGACTGAACATGACACTATGCGACACATGGCAGACAACCACGCGTCACTCGACTAGACTGTCTATGACATGTGGTGGCTTGACAACCGTGACATGTGGCGACAACCAAAATGAGGGTGACGGTGACTTCTCGAAGGCAGTCACTAACCTAAGGGCTTGAAAGCCCTTTTATTCCCCATAAAATCCCCCGCACGGACGATGTGGGATAATTCCCACATTTTTCCCTGCCCATGCAAGGAGAGAAGGGAAAGGGAATATCATTCCCTTCCCTTCACATTGGGCCCTCTAGCCCGACCAATTGATTGGGCCAGGCTAATGCCCTAAGCGGGGAATCAAGGGTTCGAATCCCGTTGGGAGTCAAAAAGGCATTCTTTTGCCTTATAAAACCAAGGTAAAGAATTTTTTTTTCTTTAATTTCAACTTTATTTAAATTTAAAAGTTTTTTTTATATATTTGATTTAATAAATTAACATATAACTTATGTTTTAAAAAAAAAAAAAACATTTTTTTTTTTAATTTGATTTTTTTTTTATATAAGACATTAGTTTATTTTTTTATTAAATTAAATTATATGATAAATTTTTTTATTTAAATTTTGCAAATTAAAGAAAAGAGGGTTATTTTTTTTTGCAATTTACAAATTTAAAGGAGCTTTTGTTTTTTCTCCAAGGGAGGATATAAGACATAGAAGAGCACCTACTTTTATTGCAAATAAGAAAACCCTAAACTCTTCTCAAACTTGTTCAATTTGCACACATGAAAGGGGACAAAATCAAACACATTTGATTCTTTATTGCAAATTAGACAACAAGGAGACTGAATTTTTTTTGTAAAATTCAAAAGGCAAAGTGTGCATTTGTTTTCTTCAAAGGGGGATATAAGACATAAAATTGCACATTATTTTTTGCAAAAATTGAGAAGAAATTGTAACCTTGGGCCCATCAAAACCAAGTCGTGTGTTGACTAGTTTTGGAAGCCTTTCAAACGTGGGTTGTGTGTCGACTTGTCTTGGAAGGAGTGCTAAAATTGTTGATTTTGCAAAATTCATGGGGGAATACAACCATGTACTTCTTTTAAAAAATTGGAAAACAAAGTATGAGACATAAAAATATCATTTTTTGCACAACACAAAACACACATTTTGTTGCAAAAATTTAAAAAGGTGCATTATCGATTTTACTTGACACCTTAATTGGCAAACTAGGTGATAATAATTTTGAGGCCATTTCTTGTTTGATTGTTGCATCATTCTTTTTGCAACTATAATTCATATAATAAATAACACCCAAACCTCAAAATTTCACAAATTTGTGTACATCCATGCATAGATTTAAACCCAATTTCACTTAATATTCTCTCTTAAATCAACAAAACCCCTAATTCACTCTTATTTGTTTGGCTTAATTTCCTCCAACTTCTCATCTTTCTTGAAGGGTGTTAAGGTAGGTGCCATTAAATATTTGTTTGAGTGAATTATACTTTGGTACTCTTTTAGGGTAATCAAAAGAAATAACAAGTTTTTTGAAAATAAGGAACCTTAAAAAGTTGCAATCCTTTGCACTAAGGGGGGATAATTCCTTTCTTCCTTCAAAACACAAATTTTTAAAAAGAGGGAAATAAAACTTGTAAAGGCAATCATACAAGTAGAAGTCATAAAAATTATACCTTTTCTTTTAGACTTCATAATAGCAATCATGCTTGAAGTTCTTACAATAAGGAAGGATGATTTGGTGAACTTTTTGATAAAATTGCCTAGAAAGCATAGTTTTGCACAAATTGTAAAAATGACAACCATGACACCATTCAGTGTTGGTTTCAAAACAAGCAAAACTAAAATGGCAAAGGCACATCACAGAAGCCATATTTCTAGTGAAGTGTCTCATTCAAATTCTGATTTTGGTTCAGAGAAAGCACATAGAGTGCTAATTGCTAGAACAGTTTTGTAGAGGGAAAACACATGTGTCCCTTGGGCAAAAGCACCATTTTCTCTCTCTTCTCTTTTTGTCTTCACAAATAGCATAAGTATTTTGTTTGAATACCTTGCAATAAGTGGTGCTTGTACCTCTTTTAGGCTTCATAAATAGCAAATTCTAGGTGTTTGAAGTACTTGTAACAAGAGGAGCGACTTTTTGTGATGTAAAATTGTCTAGGAGACAATATTTGTAAAATCCTTCACAACACTCTTGCATTGCACACTTTTTGCAATTAAGGGGGGATATAAATTTCTTTTCTTCACAATTTTTATAAAAATGGAAGATGGATTATAAGGGTGCATTTTTGGCTTTGACCGACACCTTAGTCACACTTCCTTCATAAATTAATTACAACATGTTTTGCAACAAGAAGGGGGGAACTTATAAGGGTGCATTTTCGGAAGTGACCGACACCTTAGCTACCTTATCTTTTGCAAATTCATATTGTAAATGAATGAACCTTGTATGAAGTGATCTATTCTACTACACCTAGCGATTGCAATGGCCGTTTACCCATGTAATTCGGTTGGATGATGTGATTACCATAAGGACATTCGTTGGCGTGAAGACAAAGTGAGGAATGACCCACTTTTTTCTTAGAAGCAACCAGAGCACTGTGATAGAGCAAAGAACTAGCATATCAACATCTTCTTCACTGTATTGGGGCAGTTATATACTTTACCCAAATATTGTTGTATAGAGGGATATGTATGTATTACCCAAATAATGTAATAAGGGGGGATGTTAGAGTAATATTCCATTACTTGGGATATTTACCATTTACTCCACTAGGTAAAAGAGTATTTACTTTTACTTATACTATTTACTTTTACATTCTATATATTTATCATTCTTATCCTAGGTTAATATTTAAATATCCTAGGTTAGTTGTTAGTCAGTTAGCGCTATTTCCTATGGTTAGCATAGTTAGCGTTAATGTGGTTAAACAACCTATTTTGTAACCTATATTAGCCTATCTATTTCCTAATGTTAGGCTAATTTTTTTCTCATTAATATCATAGTGCAAACTATTTTGCTCACACTCTTTACCACATGCTTTCCATATGAAAAGTCCCATGACTCTTGGCTTATCATCTTACCACTTGCATACTAGATGGACTCTTGACTCTAAGATACTTTCACACATGAATCTTATACTTTTTCATGCACTCCTAATCTAGGAAACTTGTGCACATCCTCATATTATATATTTTCACTCTTACATACAATATACTTGTGCACATTATTTATTACATGACACATGCATTTCCTACACATTGACACTTAAAAGAGGGAATATAAATCACACCAAAAACTATAGACACAATCCTAATCTATTATATATTTATAAATGTATCATGAAGGTACCATGGGGTACATTAGCATGTACCAAATAATGTAATATATCGCAACACCAATCAATTGTAATTCCTCATGATATAGCAGGAAATCATTACAACCAAGTACCTATATGTATTGTTGGATTTTTTCCCTCTCCAATAAAGCATGAACATTTCTACTTTCTTGATTTGTTTGCAATATTTTCCATTAATAAAATGTACACCTCTTCATCACTTGATGATGGTTCTTGTGGGATCTCACCCCACTCCAATTCTATCATTTGTGGCTTGACTTGTTGCTCTTGATCTTATGTTTATCCTTCAACTAGTCTTCTTTCCAATTATTGTGTGTATGTGCTTCATGACCTCCTTCATGAATAAATATATGGCTTTGGTCTACCTCCCTAAGTGTCCACACATGTTTTCTCTAGTACCTAACTCCTATCCTCTACACTCATTGGTGAAGTCCTTTTTTCTAGCTCAGGTGTCACCATCCACCCTTAGTTTCTTTGTGCATGCCCTACATTAGCACATTCAATTGTGTGAATGTTTTATTTGATTATTTGATTTTTATTCTCTTGCACTTTTTCCTATTTTTTTAGCACTTTTAGTTTCCACATTTTTCTTTTGTCACTCATATTATTGTCTTTTAGAGGGTTCCACACTCTTTCCACCTTTGGTTGTGTAAGCTCTTATCTAAGTTTCACTCCTTGGTTGGCAAGTCTTGTGATTATCCTCATAGGTTTCTCCAAAGTCCATACTTGATTCCTCCTTCATCATACATGCAACTTTAAATCTATTATTCACCTCCTTGTTTGTCATGCTTGTTGCTTTCTATTGACCGATACTTGTTTAGGCAATGGAGCTAAATATAGCATAGCAATGAGGATTCCTAAGGATGAGGGAATGAAAAATGTTAGACCAAGGAATTATATTATTTGGGAGAAGACTTTATCCAATATGACATCATGTCTATGATGGAAAACCCAACTTTAGTTGGTAGGTCAATCTTTAGATGATGTCAAAACTTAGAAAATGGATGTTTTATGACATTTAGTGTAATGGTTCTTAGTATGACAACACTTCATAGATGGTACTCTAGTATGACAACAACTACTAGATGATAAATTCATGACCACATGATGGCATAATGATATGACTAGATCCAACATTAACAATGACACTCTTTGATGTTATTAACACTCTATAATGTTATCAATACTCTCTGATGGTGTTGACACTCCCTGATGACATATTCACCTTCTAATGATGTTGACACATTTTTATAGTGTCTATGACTTTATTCTAGTTGCACTTCATTAAATATTTGTAACCCTTTCTACGTTTAAGCCATTCAACCTACAAACAATATCAATAGTGGCACAATATCCTAACATTCTATCACAGTAAACATCATCACCATAATGGAAATAATGGGAGAGCAAGATAAATTTTTCTTCATGCACAAGATACAAAATGACTAAGATTCTAGTTATTGTGATTGCAATCTAACTTATCAACCTAACATTCACATTATTATAAACTTGCATTTTCTATGTCTATAATGGATTACTTGGAAGTTTAAATAACCAATTCCCAACATATTGTTAAAAAAATACCCTAACTAATTACATTATCAACCTTAGAAAACCCGTAATTCACATTGTTATAGCCTTACATTGCCTATGTATAGCATGGATTACCTGGTGGTTGACATAATCAATTCCCAAGATATTATTAAAAAAATTCCCTAACCACATACATTATCAACCTTGGAAAACCTTAGCAATACTATAATTAACTTGATTACTAAGGATTACAATGAATTTTACATTTATATTTCATTTGCATTAATTTATTTACATTTAATTTTGACTATTTCATTTTATTTCAATTGTATTTCATTCCATTATGTTTTTGTGTTTGGTTATCTCAAACATTTTTATTTATGTTTCTTGGAACTACTTCCTACAATGTTCTTCGTCAACGCTCTAGAGAAGTGACAAATATGTTCTTCATCCATCTTCATAATCCATCTGCCCATCAAACTACATTTTTTACCGCATCAATCAAACCACTTTTCAACTTCCATATTGTCTTTTTGCTCATTTTAACGAATTCATAACCTCTAATTTTAGGCCACAATTTTGCTAAAATAGCAAGATGCCTAGCTACCCGAATGACTAAATAATTTTTTTTCTAAATCAACCTATTTTTCCATGTTTAAAAAATTCATGACCTCTAATTTTAGGCTGCAAATGTTTTGATATTTGGAATTTTCCCAAACCATCTAACTTCCTCAAACTGTCATCTTAAATCTCATGGTTTTTTGGTTGATCCGCATTGATCAAAGTTATAAAATGTGCACCTTACCTTCCAAAGAAAATAATGAATGAATTAATGTAGGAACTAAGGAATGAGAAACTAAAGAACAAAGGATTGAAGGATTAGCTTAGATGATTCCATTTACAAAATAATCCATAGAAGAAAGATTTTTGGTATTTTTTTCTATGCTTCTATTTAATTTTTACCTTTATACTTCATATTTTTGCATTTCTAGTGAATTCGCAAGTAGATCCATAAATTCACTTTACAGGACATGAATTCGCCTTACAAGATATGAATTCACTGAACTAGGATCTTGGAGGGAAACATATGTCTCCAAAAGCATTTTCTTACTTTTCATACTATATTTAGATCATTTTGCTTCTGATAGCATTATGCTTACTACACTATTTTACATCATTTCATCTTAGATTTTGCATTTTGTTCCTAAAGGGTAAATTATTTTTCATTATTTATGAATTATTTACTAAAAAGACCAAGGGTAATTGACTGTTTTGTCTCTTATACCAGTCATATAGTGGCCTAAGAAATTCACCAAACACTGATCAAAATTTCTTGTGTTTTGTGGAATTGTTTGTAGGTTTTTAGAAAATTCATACTCTAAGCTGTGAATTTGGTTTACTAGTTGCAAATTCACTTTATAGACCATGAATCTACTTTATAGGCCATGAAATCACTCTGTTCAAAAATTTGGGCTAGGTAGGTGCTCTACAAATATTTTTTTTAGTTTTATATGTATGCTTTTTAGTATTATATATATTCTATTTTCTTAAATTTCTATGAAAAAATTCAAAACATCAAAATATTGAGAACAAAATCTATAAACATGCATTGTAGCTTAAATATTGTTTTTTTATTTTCAATGAAAGCTAAAAGTGCATATAGTTTAATCTCTAGTTGCATTTGGCCCAAACTTAGGTGTTTGTAATTTGAAATAACACACTTAAACAAACATCCTTGGCTAGACTTAGTAGTCTTTAAATACTTCTTAGTGAACCTAGATCTATTCAACCATCACCAAAGGAGGTATGCCACTAGGTACCCCTCACATCGAGGTGTAAGAGTGCAAATATACCATCCTTCTTCTAGGAATGGATCCATTTAACTAGACGAAAAGGGATGCAAATTTTGCCCTCTAAATTATTTGGTGAACCCAACGTGAATTCATGCATTGAGGGTTCAAATCATCACACACTTATCTTCCTTTCATTTACCTTCTTGGGTTTTTCATGTACTGACCTTTTTCTAGTTCCATACCACCCTTGGCATCAAGTGGTGTCAATTTTTAGTTAGGGTTTGAGGTTGAACCCTCCAACTTGTTAAAGTTAGGTATTAAGTGATGTGCACCTCCTACTCTTAGGACAACTAGATGACTAAGATTAGACATATTTGGGATAATTTCAAGAGAGGATTTGGTTGGAAGATCATATTTTTGTTCATCACCTATTCTTCATTTATACTAAACAATACCACATCAATTAATTGTTTGAAAAATAAATTTATCACATAAACAAGATTATCAAAAATAAAGGAATCCTAAAGTGTGAAAGTATTTCTCTTATCTGTTTGCAATTATAATCACTAGAATAAGGAAAAATATTTTGTGTGACTTATTCCTTTAAAGCAATTTCTTTTTATTATTTAAAAATAAAAACATGACCATGACTCTTAGAAATAGTAATAAAATTGTCGGTCTTGCAGATGACCAAATTGATAGAGAAGACCCCAATATTGAAACCATAAAAACTAAGGAAAACAAATAATTTGATATTTATCCTATATAAGGGGCTCATGGAACTGTTTCATTCAAGTCCCTCGAATGCTTTTGAGAGTTTTTAAAGAGTAATCATGTTGCTTTTGGCCAATCCATAGAATAACAAGCTTGTAATGCAAAGGGTGAACATTCTGATCTTCACCTCGTTCTTTCTCATATTCTACCTAATGCACCCTTGGTTCAGGCTTCATACAACCTAGTTTCACCACACCACACCACATACATAAATCCATTATGTAATGCTACCCCTCTTATCCAACACAAACCCATGTATGCTACTTCTACAACCATCAGTGCTAGGGAAATTCCACAAGTTTCTTTGGATTATTATAACCAACCCTGTCCACAATTTCACCTATCATTAGCATCCTCCTCATTGTAACCTTCTACTCTTTCATCCTTTTCCTCATAACCAATTCCTCTACAATTATCCCTTCCATATTCTTTCCCACCACTATTGTCATTACAACTAATTCCATAGTCTTCTTTCAACATGCATATCCATTTCATCAAGCCAATGTTTTCTTTTCAAATCCTTTTTATAATAGTATCACCATTCCCTCCATGCATCCATATCATGCCTCACATCCCAACTACTATCCCTCTTTTGATAATGTAGTAACACCAACTGCTCACAATCCTCAAACATAATATCTAGAGATGATAGTGAACAACTTGCCACATGACTGGATCATATTGATCCCTATTACCCCACTTATATCTACAAATATATGTGCAATAAACCATTAGATCCTATCATTACTATAAGGCCTTACTCTAATCACTTTTCCATGCCTATCTTGCCCATCTACAAGGGGACCGACGATCCCATAGAACATCTCATAATTTTTAGGGTGGCATATCATGATATCACCTATGATGACATGCTACTCCTAAAGATGTTACCAAAGAGTCTTTGGGGCATGGTCTTGGAGTGGTATTATCAATTACCCACTGATTATTTGAGGAATTTCGAGGAGACGGTTGAATTGTTTGTCTATCAATTTAGGGCTTATATTGATAGGCATGTAACCATTAAATATTTGTATAATCTAAAATAAGGAAAAGAAGAATGAATCTCAGAATTCCTAGTGCAATGGATAAAGTTAGTGGTAAAAATTACATTCACCTTAAATCCTAGAGAGATGTTGGAAGTATTCATTGGGAACTTACAAGAACAACTCTCCTACAAACTAGAAAATACTACTGTGACCTCTTTTGAGCAATCCATTGATCTATATAGAATAGTGGAGCAAGCTCTTCTTAGAAGAGGCTAGATAAAAAATATATAAGAAGAGAGAATATCCAAAAACCAATATAAAAACAAACATCTAGTGGGGGATGGAGTCATAGAAACTAGATCTACTCCAAATATTAATACTACCAATATCTTAAATAAAGTGATATTAAAGGCTCCTCAGAAATCCCCACCATATAATTTCACCAAACTTAATCAACCATTATCCATAGTACTAAAATAGTTGTTGGAGATAGACATTATAGAGTTACCTGAAATTATATAAACCAACACCATAGTTGATTGGTATAAACCAGGACAACAATTTTATTTCCATATGGTTTATGGATATTTGAAAAATTCATGCAATAGGTTGAAACATTTGGTACAATATTTAATATACAATGTTCAATTAGTTATAGAGGGTTATTCCACAAATTTTTACCCTCCAACAACAACTCAAACTCTTGCACAATAGGCACAAACTGCAAATCAAGACCTAGATATTTATTAACATCCATTACCTAATCATATAAAATAATCAACACATGAGGTAAACTATCAAAATGTACCCCCCAAAAATATTATATAGGTATGATTACAGTGTCCCAAAACAATAATCTCCATCAAATGTACTTGTGCCTTTGCAATCTATTTTTACCATCAAGAAAGAACAAGATGAGGCTCATTCACATTTGTCTTTTGATCATTCTAAAGGTGAGTTGAACACCCAATACAACACCATTTTTTTCACCTCTAATAGTTTGAAGAAGTACTCAGCTCTTGTTATACCGATCATGGATCTTTTTGTTCCAAATGGTCCATATATCAATCTCTTGCCATTTCACCCTCCTATGTAGTGCTTGCTTCCATTGGAGCAACTAACACATCATAGGTATCACCCCATTCAACCCACTTCACCTTCTCCTCCCATGCTTCTCTAGATTATTCCATATCTTTATGGCATAGTTGGTATAATTAGGACCACAAACTAATAATTGGCTCAAGCTCAATTATCAAAACACCCACAATAAACAACCCCATCTTAGTTGCCTTCACCACAACTAAGTGGTCCTTATAAGACTATTTTGATTTTGAGGGCACAAAAAAAAAGCAACAATATAAACAAACCATAATAGAATTCACCCTTAAATATAGAACATCAACTTGCTTACACACCTACCAATATTTCTCTCTTGGAGCTTCTTCAATCTTCTCCCATCCATAGGGAGGAATTGATGAACTCTTTGAGTCAAATGATGGTACCACAAGATATTCACCTGACCTCTATAATAAATTTTATGGCTTCTCATCAAGTTGATCATATAGAATTTTATGATGAGGATATCCCTCCTCATAGTTTACAGAGTGACAACCCTCTTTACATCACAACAATTATTGGGGATGTTATTATAAAATGGGTGTTAATAGATAATGAGTCCTCTCTCAACATTTGCATATATGAATTTTTCAAAATTTTAGTTTTAAATATGAGGATCTAAGAAAATTGGATTTGATAAAAAATACTTTAATAATTAACCTCAAGAAGCATGTGGGATGATATCTATCTCTCTTCAGGTCAACCCTCAAATTCTTGACATGTGTGTTTATGTTGTACCTTGTACTAGATCATACAATATCATTTTGGGGTGTTCATGTATTAATGCTATAAAGGCATTCCCATACACATTGCACCAATACATTAAATTAAAATTCAAGAATCAACTAGTCACCATCCATGGTGACCCACGATCATTTGACTATTGTGCAATGGTGGAGCCATCTGGTTCTTCATTATATTTTTCCTTATCATAATTATCACATTCTACTCAATGTCCCCCTTCATCTATGTCTAAGCAACCTTATTCATCTCACCTATCTACTTCCAACCATCATTCACATTCTTCTAATACTCTTCATTCTTCTCATACAACCAACCCATCACCTTCTACCTCTTATTCTCTTATGGACCAATCACTTTCCAAATTGACTATTTCTTCATCATCGCATGACCATGAGAATTTTTTAATTTAATATTATCTCATTCTTTCTCAACTACCACCATCTCCATGCACTATGATATTACCTTACAAGTAAGGAGACACTATACATATTGGTAGTTGTACCTTTATCTTAACCGAATTTATCATGGAAAAAATCATCATTGGAAAAAATTTCGTTATCGAAGAAAATACTTTTACCCATTGTTACTTGTTTGATAAATATCCACTTCCAAAAAAAATTATGTGTAGCATGGGTATATATGTAAAGGCCTAGGTATCAAACAAAATGGCATACATGATCCACTTAAAAATAATTCTTGTCCTAAAAATTGTGGCATCGGCTACATACCAACAAAAAAACTTCTATATTTTGATGATGATGACCATCTGATTACTTATGATGAATATCTAGAAAGTCGTCAAAAATTGGAGTGGATTGAAGAAGATGAGGGACCTCCTTCTCCCTCTAAAATTTATTGTAACATGCTTTCCTTGATTCATCCTAAGTTAAACACGAATTTGGATGAGTGTGCATAAGGGGATGTCTTTTATGACATGACAAACAATGATCTTGTACAAAATGGTT
Organism: Wollemia nobilis; assembly: GCA_028583015.1. Classification (NCBI taxonomy): domain Eukaryota; kingdom Viridiplantae; phylum Streptophyta; class Pinopsida; order Araucariales; family Araucariaceae; genus Wollemia; species Wollemia nobilis. The sequence goes on along the minus strand of JAQPPZ010016436.1, from coordinate 9,829,423 downwards.
TCTATTTTGAGGGATCCATCCCATGTGTAGCACATGTCCAAGAATCCAATTTAAAATATGAATGTGTTGACTTATCTCCAGAATACCTCAAACAAATGGGTGTCTTACCTGATCCTCCTTTTGAAAGAGACTCTCACATTTTAATCTAGGACACTTTGAAGATCAACATTGGCACTGATGCCAATATGTGCATCCTTAATATAGGAACTACCTTGGATAAATAGTAGACTAAGCTCACAAGTTTTTTGATGGAATATCCTTATGTCTTTGCCTAGACCTATATAGACATGCTTGACCTTGATCCATCTATTATCATGCATCATTTAGTGGTTTACACTGATAATAAGCCTATTAATAAAAAGCTTAGGAAGATGCATCCTAAAGTAACTCTTCTAGTCAAATAAGAACTCGAAAAGCTCTTATACATTGATTTTATCCAAGCTATTGATTATTCCTATTGAATATATGTAGACACCTAAAATGCATCATGTCTATGGTGATTACTCATATGGACATGCTACAAGACCATATGGAAGATCTTGGATAGACTCCAAGATAGAGCAATGGTTCTAACCACTCAATTTGGGATCCTTGGCCTATTCAGTGTAAACTACAGCTGAGACCTGCGGTCTACAAATTGAACCACGACTAAGATCTATGGTTTATAGTCTGGACTACAACTGTAACCTACAGTCTTAACTGAATTTTAGTTGGCCTTCATCCAAGCCAAATCATCTTGAACAAACATTTGTTCTAGAAGAAGGTGGTTAAAGGATGGAAGCTTCCAATACAACTTTCCTAACCACCCCTTCTTGATCTTGCCTTCTCCATGAATCCACCCCTAGCCCTGGGACATCCTATAAGTACCCCTTAAAATTAGGGAAAAGTGATGAAGAATGCATTTGAAGATCAAAGCAATGAAGCCCTATCGAATTGTGGACTCATTTGAGTGCATAGAGAGAGCCTTGTTGTCATCACCATTGTCAATTTGTCAAGCATCATGATAAATTTACCATGGATGCTCTAAGGACCTAGGAGATCCAAGAATGTAAATTCAAACAAACAGAGGCCCTATTCAAAAATTCAACCACCAAACCTATCAGAGGACACTGAGGTGATCCTTGATCATCAATTTTACAAGGAGGATCAAGTCTACTGCCCTTGAAATTGGATGGCAAACATACTTGGTTGCTCACTACAGATTTTAGCTACGGTTTATAGTGTAGATAGCTCATCAGAGCTATAGTTTACTACAAGTATAATATCTCCTTACCATTCTTATTTTAGATTACTTAATTAGATTAGATTAATCATTTACATGGTTAAAATAGGGTTTTAGAGATCTCTGACCCGTAGATTTAGTGTTTAGAGTAATTCTAGTACATTAGTGTAGAATATGCAAGAATGGTTTATTTTTATGCTTTCATGCTCTATTTCATTTAATTGGACCATTCAATACTTAGCTGCAATAGTCTTTTATGCATTTCCATGAATATTTACTAATTTGGCATAGTTTAGATGTGTTTTTCATGCTTTCTTGATTATATGCTTTTCATGGCTTTTTCATGCATCAATCCTTCAAAGGGCCTCATCATGAGAGGCTGCCTATTTGTATAATGTTCTTGTGTTGTTTCTTGATCGTAGGAAATAGGTTTAAAGGGAGCTTCAATTGTTCAAACACCTTCCTCAACATGAAGAAGAGGGTTAAATCCACCCTAGAGTAGTTTGCAACTATTTGAAAAAGCATTTATAGTGCACCTACCCCATTGGGGGCTTTGGCAATTGTATTGATAGTATCAACATTTTGGGTGACCCTAAGAGGGGAAATATTGTAACCGATTTTCATTAAAAATATTAATAAAAGAAACGTGCATTTTCTTTGGTTCATACAATCTTGTTATTTTTTCATGTTTTTTTATTGATTTCCATTAATGCAATAGCTATGTGTACACTTTTTGAGATATGTCAGAAGGTGATAACGATGAAACTCCATAAAATAAGTGATCTAACTGTTATTTCTTGATTTTTGGAATTGTAGGTATAGACCGCAGCTATCAGCTGTAGGCAAACAATTGAACCATAGGTTCAACATGTGGTTTACAATGCAAACTCCAGACCAGACCTACGGTTTACATCTGACAGAGCAGACAATAGAAAATAGAGTACAGATCGGATGAGGACCTGAGGTAGGCTCCATTTTCACCCTTTGTTTTTCTTTTTTTTTTGTCTGTGCTTTCTAGAGAATAGAAATTGAAATGTAAATTTACTAAGGCTAAAATAAACTAAAAATGGATTAGGTCCTTAGGTTTATTTTTCTAAGTTTTTGATAGCCTCTGCTAGGAACATCGGATCTTTGATTGCAATCTACCCTAGAATACATCATGCTATATTAGAATTGTATGTAGGTTTACATGTTTGAGGCCCAAATAGTGGCCATTTGCATACTAGTTTGCATTGTCAAAAATTCATGTAGCGTATAGCATGCATCTCTGAATATAAAACGTTTATTTTACATTACATGTAGGAAAAATTCATTACGTTGTATTATGAATTTGTTATTTTATGCAAATTAAAATGAACCACACACATCACGTTTCACTTAAACGCTAGTGAGTTGGGCTTGACATACAACCACTAGTAGGGTTCAATGATAGTGGAGGTGATTTCCATACGTTGGCCCAAATCCTATGTACCCTTGGATACTAGACCAATACCAAATCCAAGAACCTTTCGTACCTTGGAAAATTTACATGTATTCTCTTCAGAAAGTATAACTCTAACTAGGGAAAAATAGGTGAGGATCTGTGAGGACCTATGCTCCTTGTCCAAGTGTGGACCCTCATTACCACACATGGGGGATTTATGTTGCTTGGAAGTCACATTTAAATTGTCGAGCTGCCAGCGTACAGGTGAAAGCTAATTTAAACTGAGGATATCATTCAATGCTTTTCAAATACGATAAGGAGTTCTTTAATGACACAAAAAATCATTGAAACACATCAAACAGTTTAGGGCTCACTTTAAAATGTAAAGTATATAATCACATTGTTTACTTTGTATGCTTATTTATTTCTTAATTCATCAAGATAAGGCCCTCCTTGAGGCCAAAATTCTTAGTGAGAGAGGAAACCTCTTGAGTCTTGCTTAGTTGGTTCATCATGATGACTAGGCATGATAGAGCTCAATCATGAGTTAATGAGTCAGAGAGTTCATGGAGAAGTTTTTTATGCTTCTGATGTTCTCTTGAGGATCTTTCAGACCTCGCATGCCTCATTGCTAGGCATCACACTCATCATACACCTGAGGATCCAATCCTCCTAGTGCGACACTCTGATAGTCTTTGCGAGCTCCCTTCATCACACAGGGGTTTCACCCATACATATCATGGGGTTTCCTCACACACAGTGAGAACCCATATCATTAGGTCTCCACCTAGTGAGATAGAGAGTTGTGGATCTTATGCCATGATTCAATCATATAGGGAATCTGAGTCGCACGCAACCCATAAGAGGGGACTACTCCAAGACCAATTGGAGGAGGTGTGTAGTGAGTGTAAGTGTCTAGAGTGTGAGTGCACAGAGAAGAAGAGATCGCATCAACAAAGGTTGGATGAGCTCCAAAAATGTGAAGAGAGGATTTACCAATAGAAAGTATGTGAGGAATAATCATGTGAGGTAAATCCCAAAAAGAAGCTCATAACTAGAGTGCTTAGGTAACAATTCAACATGATGCATCCTGTGCATCGTCAAGATTTGCCACTTAAGAAAGTAGATAGCTAGTCTTCTAGGTAGATAGACATACCTAGGGTTATCGAAGAACAATAGAAAGAGATGTTTAAGGATCCCATGCATAAGCGTGAGGTCGAGAGTAGTCAAGTTTGACAGGTGAGTAATGTCAACACTCAAAATTCGTCACAATCCTTGGGGCATATACAGTCTATTCCACCATATAAGGAATAGACTGTATAAGCGAGTGTTGGTGGATACAGGATCATCGATTAATATCATCACCACATCAGTGTTCAAACATCTCAAAATTCCACCATCCCACATCAAGAAAACAACATTAATGTTGTAAGACTTTAACGATGTGGAATCCCCTATAGTAGACACAATAGTCCTCCCCATCAAGGTGGGACAAAATATCATTCCTACATTGTGCTACATTTTAAAGGGATCAAGATAGTATAATCTATTGCTTGGAAGATTATGGATAAGAGCCATGGAGTGCGTGTCATCAATAGTTCATTAGTGTGTTAAGTACACCCATGGATTTGAAGTCCATGTAGTTGAGGTGGACCCAGATCCCTTCAAATATTATAAACCTGAGGATCATCCATAGGAACTTGGTGAGTCGTGTATGCATTTGCAAGTTAAACAAGGTGATTCTATCCAAATTTTGGACATAGCCTTGCAAACTGTGATGGAGTTACCATCCCCACTGCTATCATCGATAGAGTCACCTACAACCCATGCATTCTTGACACCGCTTAGAAAGGAAGGATTGATGAATGCCATCACAAATATGCTCACAGTTACTTTGGAGGTGTCATTATAGGATCCTCATACTCCTATCAAGGAAGAAGAACCTAACATGGGCATGGATGCATCCGAGTGCATCACACCATCTTCATCCATCATGACACTAGATACTCCTCATGAGGATGATGATGAATACAAAGACCTTATAGATGCTAGCATTACGATGCTTCCCAACATAGATTCCATGGAGGATCTAGGTCAACTTTTTTTCGAGTCTCTACTTACGGATCCTATTCGAGAGACATCGTATGAGCATAAGGTTCAGTTATCACAACTGAAATAGGACAGCCTCAGTATGTTGATGAATTACCTACGATGCATGTATTTATGGAGTCTTCTCATGAGTTTGTGGGAATGGTCGACATTAGGCCAAAATATCAGGTGATTCCTAATCACATAGAGCCAGATATGGGGTAATCTAGTGGTTTTTCCACATTTCCAGGGCCAGAACCTTTGAAATTAGTCACTCCTAATTCATTTCTCATGGTGCCATCTCAAGAGCATAAACAAGTAGGTTCCTCACATCAGATTGGGAGTACCAAAACTAACACAATTCAACACAATGAAGTGAAACAACAACTTGAACTAAGTCATAGGCATGAGCATGTGGATAGTATTGATGAAGTGTGTCATCAAGAAGCATCCGCATCAACTCAAGAGAAGGAAATAGGTGATTTGCAATCGCCTAATGGATCCATAGCATCCACTTTTCTGTTTCCTTCAAATAACAAAGGTATTTCAAATCAATCATTGGAAATACATGGGAACTCTTTGTCAATATTGCAATCCATTCTATGTCATATATAATGGATGGAGAATCAAATAGATGAGCAAGATAAGGTGTTGCATTTTATCAGGAACCAATTTGAAAATCTAGGATCACAAAAGCAACCCTTGTCTAAGGCCGAATTGCTTTTTGTGCAAGTACAGGAAAAACTACAACAAAAATAGGAGCCTATGTGGTCAAGAGCCCAAAATAGTCGTAGCATAGTGGGACTCCATTAAAAAATTCTATGTCTAACATCTTTTAGAAGCTTCGAGAGGCTAAGGTCATCACCTTGCCTGATATCATCTTGTTATACCCAAATAGAGTTAAACCTATGGTTACAGGGAGTATCACTATTGTCTCTATCATAGAATAGAGGGTCATTCAAGATTGTCATGAATTTAAGAGTGTGGTGCAACATCTGATAGATAGTGGGGTTTATCATGTAGATGGTTCTCTCATAGCACCCTGCAATGCTGAAGTGGAGGTCATACCTCCTCAAGAGTGACCCTAGAGTCATCAGTCACCTCGTAAGCCCAATAGTCTAGTGCAGTGAGTAGTTTCATTTCAGATGACTACTTTAACTTTGTTTCAAAAGTTACACGAGGCAAAGGCATTCATATTTCCCGAAGTCAAGCATAGGGCCTCCAAGATTGGGTCACCTAATGGGGGTTCCTTTTGTGTGTATCAGCAAGCACATGGACATGACATTCAAGGTTGCCATTCATTTAAGAGGGTCATATAAGACCTAGTAGAATAGGACACGATCCACGAGGATGGTTCTCTCGTTCACCCTTGCTAAAGCATAGGCACTCCGGTGAGGTCCATTATTCACCTATGAGAGTTTATTTTTGTCACTCTTCCTAAAAGAGTTGATTACCTTTCAATAAATATCATGAATGTTGAGGGTCTTCAAGGTAGCATACCTTTCCCACCAGCCACACCAAATTCGATAAGGCAAAATGAGGAATCTAGAGGTATTGCACCTCCCTCACCATCATCGAATGGCACACACACTAGGGGTATATAGGGTAGCATACCCTCCCCAAAATGCTCCAAGGTCTCCTAAAACTACTTGGTTGTGTTAGTCAAAGGCCCCAAGGGTTTGTTCAAAATTACTCGATCATCCTAAAAGGCTCCAAGCTCATTTGTGAGTAGTTTGGTCAATAAAAAGGTACCAAGAGTTTCTAAAAAGCTGCTTGGTCAACCCAAAAGCTCCAAGGATTCTTAAATATCACTTGGTCATCCCAAAAAGTCCCAAAGGTGCTCATAATCCCTTTGGTCAAACCCAAAAGGCTTTGAGGGTTTGCTGAAAACCGCTCGGTCATCCTAAAAAAAAAAGGCTCCAAGGATTTTGCTAAAAACTCGCTTGGTCAATATAAAGGCACCAATGGCATTTCATCACTATTTGGTCACTCCTAAAGGCTCCAAAGGCATGTACTCATCATTTGGTCAAATACGAGGCTCAAAACTCATAAAAATTATAAAATCAATAAAATTCAATTTTTTTTGGATAAATCCAAAAACATTTGCATTTGCATCATGCATTTTCATTCACACATGCATTCACTTCATTGCATTGCAAATATGCATTTGTCATCTATTGCATTCTATAGTATGAGGGATTGTGTTTGTCAGTCTTACAAATGACACCACGTTTGTGTCTAAATCATGCATCTCTATATTTATCATAAATCCATCATTCATGTGAGTAATTGTGTTTTTCAACACAACCCATTTTGTTCCTATAGAGAATATACTAGGGTTTTCTGGTCATTCAACCATATCTAGAGGTCTTCTCAAGAGTTTATAGAAATATTGCTTTGCTTTTGTAGCTAAGATCCAGTTAGTATAGCCCTTAACATATAAGAATCCTATCACTAATCAACAAATTAAACAATCCTAACAAGGACTAGGGGAATATGAAAGTCGTGAAGTAGGACCGGGTATCCTGAGGTGAAAATAATTATTCTTTCTTATCCCTCTATGTGGACAGTATGGGAAATATTGGTAGTTGGCAAAAGGACAGGTTAATTCCCTATTCAAAATCCCTTTCTTACGATAAAATGAGCAATACCTAGAGTGATATCCCACATCAATCCTCAATATTGATACCCTAGATTGATATCATATATCGACTTCCCAGATTGATATCCCATATTGATAGCATAAGATCAATATCCTTAATAGATATACCATAAATAGTTTCCCCAAAGGGAGGTTTTTGAAGAAAATTATCAAATGTAAACGTTGAAAAGTGAAGATCAAATGAAGATCAGAAAACAGGCTCAAGTGAAGATTAAATCAAGTTCAAATCAAGATAAAATGAAGATCATAAATCAAAGTTTGAGTAGATATCAAATGAAGATCAGGAATCTAGTTCAAAGAGAGATCAAATGAATATCCAAAGAAAGTAAAAGCCAAAATGGAATGGACTCCCTTGCTTCACCACATATGAGCAAGTATCCCAAAAATGGAAGGATAGAAAGGAATGAGCCTGAATCCCTATAATTTTTTTTACTATTGTACCTTATGCATGATGATATGTCTGATACACTTGCATTTTTCTAGTGTGCAGACCAATGTTTGAATGTGGAAGAGCTAGCTTCAGGTGTCCTACATTGCCTATTGGCTTAGTACAACTAAAATCTAAAATTGGGATTGGATAAGACATTTGTGGAGCCCCTATCTTAGAAATGGGCTGAAAGAATCCCACCTGACATCGGGGAATGCTCATGTCTTATCTTAATATAATCATGTGCACACATAGGTATAATGAACAGTTAGGGCCTATCCTAGCAAAAGCCTTGCACTTCATAATTCTAGTGTGGCAGTATGCAACTTTTGATAAGTCTACTAGGGTGTTTGAGTATCATGGAAAACCTCAAAAATTTCTCTAATAGCAAAAAAATACCAAATATCGCAAACCATATAGAATGAAATCATCAAACTGCAAAGTATCTAATCCATGATATATCATTATATAAAACACAATCAAGATATAGGATAGATATCGTATGGATATTAGAAATAATATTTAGACGGCCATTGACTATATTGTACATATTTTTCAAACTTGCAAAATAAAATAGAATGACACATTATATCATTTGCATCATACAACTTCATACCATTGCATTTCATATATGGGTTATTAATTGATTAAATTCTTAGTATGAGGATCTTTCAATTATATTCATGATTTTTATACATTCTATGGTGTCATTCATTATATTGATAAACATAATTGCATTCATTCCTTATTTTTTAAGTGATTAAAGCATACAGGTTCATTTACATTAGATTACCATCATGTAAATAATGCATTACATACATTGCATCAACATATCGTGACAGTGTCATAAAATTAAATGCATGCAATAAAGCAAAATCAAATATGCATTTAAGTAAACATTGCATCCATATGCATCCATCATACATCGCACATAGAAGCATCTAGATCACTACATATCATCATCATCATAAATTAAATAGCTATCTAGTGCATGTCATCCATACATCACATAACATATCATCAAATTAACATAAGCATTGCATCCATGTGTGTCAAATAAACATAAAATTAAAAATACATAAGGACACATAATGAGCCATAAATGATCAAATTATATATATCTGTGTGTGTCCAAAATAGTACATCAGGAGTAAAAAATTCCCATAGGCTACAATCGTGTAGGTCCTAGACCTTACACCAAAAATGATACATATACAAAAATGTAGCCTGGATCTAATAAAGCCCTAGCTCTGGCCTGCTCCTCTTGAGTTGGAGCTCTCACCACCTCCCTCAACCTTGTGCTCTAGATCCTACTCTGCAATCGGCTCTGGTTCTTACTGTGTGCCCTGCTAAGGACCCTATGTGCCACCTAATACAAATAGGTCTAGCACATAAGATACTAGTATTTCTATGCAGTGATACTTGTGACTAGAGGTCACAGAAGACTAATCGATCTCTATGGTCCTGGTATGGGAGTTGCCTCCATGTGTGCTAGAGTACCTGTGTGTCCTCTCGATCCTATGAGTCTGCTAACTAGAGCTCATTGTGGACTACTTCGTAGTCCTGGACCTGGTCCATTGGGACCCTATAGCATTTTAATCCTCTAGGACCTTCCCACCTATCAACTTGATGTGACCCTCCAACTGGTCTATGTGAACTACCTTGGCTATGTTCCTAGCATTGACATCCACCAATAGGTCCTGTAAGCATCAAATCTCTAACATTGGGTCATGACCGCCTAGTAATAATGATGATGGTGAAGTTGGAGGTCCCATAATAGCCTAGGAGGATGAAGGATCCTCTCTCTGTGCTTTGATCAAATCCTACTCTGTGATAGCCTCACCTCGTTGCACCAATACCACATCACATGCACTAGTGAGATCATGGACTTGAGTCTCTACCATTGTAGCCCGTGCTATAAGACCCATGATATGCTCCTGAGCCTCAGCTAGTTGCCTATCCCTGTGAGCTAGCTTTGCCTCTAGAAGGGTGATAGAAGCATCCTGCTGTAACTACTGAGTCTACAGCCTCCCAACATAACTTTGTAGATCTACAACCTGAGTGAGGAGCTACCCTACCTCACTGTCAGGAAGCACCTTGCACTCCTAATACTCCTCCTTAACCTCTACCTACGAATCCTCCTTTGTGGTGGCCTTTATGCCCCATCTACCCTCAATCCACTAGCACACTCTGCACCCATCTAGATTGACCTCTACCTCTACTTGGTCATCTACCCTGCCTAGAGGTCCTGATCCCTACAACTGTAGTAAGTACCACCATGTGTCATATGATGGGTTGGCCCTAGCCCTGTCATCCCTAGACTCCTAGAAATCATTAGCCTCATCTCCAAGTGTTGTAGGATGAATCCATGATAGGTGTGTCTCCAATACTAGATTCCTACAGACAAAATGAATCTTTGGGATATCCTACACTAGATCGAACTATCGTAGGATGTGAGAGTAGAACTAGTACTCTCTAACCTTTAAATTATGACTGAGTAGCCACCTATCCTAGTGAGCTTGTTTTAGTCACTCGCCTGCCTCTATCTAGTCCAAGAAATCCATGTAGGGACACCACTCAATATCGTCTAGCTTGAGCACTACAAATCATGTAATGTAATGATCAACATTGCTAGCATGGGTCATTCTTTAGAATCCCTTCTCCTCTTGAGGCTATCACATAGTATAGCATTGATGCTCATCATTGATGATAGAAATGTGAATGGGTAGCTCTATGGGATGCTCTATCCTAATATGCTACCAGCCCTAGATCTTTAGCAGTAGGTTGCAACTAATATCACAACAACTTCGACTGGTGATCTGGTATAGCTCCTGGTAGATCTGGCATAGTAAAGTGCTCCCCCATGATAGGGACTATAGCTAAGTAGTGGAGCTCTGAATAACTCTCCTAACATTGGCCAAGAGGTTCTAGGGAATCCTCACACCCGAGGAGTATGGAAGAACAATCTGCACAACTAGGTGCATTAATATCGCCTCTCTCATAGAGAAGATACGTTGAACCTTCCAATATCTGATGTGGACTTCTCCATGATCAATCATGCGCTGAGCCTCCTAGCTTTGGTTGTTGAATATCGCATCAAATATGGACCCCTTGCTCCGGGAGGAGGAAGAGGCGATGGCCTCACCATCAATAGAGATCCTAAAGATATGATAGAAATCCTTAAGAGTGACGGTCATCTCACCCATGGGTAGGTGAAAGGTGTTGGTTTGCGCATTCCAACGTCAGGCCAACGCAGTCAAATAGGCCTGATCTACCCTAATAATGGGTAGATCTAGAATGTAGCCGAAGTCAACAGCTCCAAACCATGTCCGCTCTCTAGGAGTGAGTAGTCTATAGAGATTATTTAGAAGGTTTGGCTTGCGAGCTCTAGAGGTCAACCTATGAAATAAAAGCATTGTATAAGAGAAAATCTAACTAAAAAACAAGCAAAAATAGATAAAAAATGACCTTAAAAATGTCAAAAACATTTAAAAATTGATAAAAAGACAAAAACATGTCACAAAGCATTCAAAAAAATCAAAAAAATCAATTAGGAAAGTCAAAATTATATTAAATGATATTAATTACCTATTAAACCTTAGAAAAATTAAAAATTTGATCATTTTTTTCTAAAGTCTGCAAACTACAGGTCAACCCTATGGTCTGCATGTGGTCAAAATTTAACCGTTGTAGTTTGAATGTGAACTATAGCTTATATTTGTGGGCCCCAATATGACAATTGGGAATCTTAGCTACCATTTGCAGTCTATGAAGGATACCCATTTTGGATCACTTCCTAGCCTCACTGACCAAAAAATTAAAAAACTAATCTAACCTAATCTAGTGCAGGGTTCATTACCAACTGTTAAATGAAATTGATTTACTACATTACTTAATGTGGTTCATTTTAAATTGATATTGATTGTGAGGACTCAGTTTCGAGTTACCATGGCCTCTACTAGTCGATGGTTGTCCAGGATCCACCATCGGGGTATAGGTGTGAGGTATGGTCAAGTTTTAGGCAGCGTTCCAGATCATTATGTCTTCTACCTCTTAGAGCTCTCACAAATGCAGTTTATTTCAAGAAAATAATAAAAAATTTAAATGGGAAAGGCTAATTATAGGCCCTCCTAATTTTGGCAGACCATAGTGAACACCTACAGTCCTAAAATTAGGGTTTTCATCCCATAGGTCCAACCTACGATTCCCAAAATTTGAAAACTTCAATCGTAGACCGTACTCACAGTTTGTAACTAGCATTAAATGCACTCAAACCCCACTATGGGAAGGTATAAAATGATAAATGAATGACTCCTAATAGATCAAATTTCAAAAAGAGCAATCAATATTGTAAATTTGGTGATGTACAAAGCACCAGGATCGATCAATAAATCAAAATTAACAAAAAATCCATGCAATCCAACAATATGAGTAACTTACCATAAGGACATTTGGGGCAAAAATTATCATCGTTGATCTGATATGCTTCTTTTCAATCCCTAAGAAGGACTTTGAGGCTAGACTGCTCCACATAAACAAGGTGTTTCATGTCATTTCTTCTATGACATCTTTTAGCAAATCATCGATAACTTGATTCAACACAAAATTAATTGGATTTGCATCATTTTGATTCCCTAAGACGACTATTGTAGCTTGACTACTCCATGGGATAGGAGTGTGCAATTACTATTAACAGTTAGAATATTATGTTGAACTAGGCTTAGCCAAGTAATTAAATTCTTAATTATAAATTTGTTCATATCATTCATTGTGGTCAAGCGACCTCGTTGCTTCATACATTTTCTTTACCCTCATCAACTCGTCGCTTGAGGGGGTAGTCATAATATCAAATCATAATCAAAATCATCAAAAGATCCCTAAAATTGTAGATCCCTTGATATTGTCAAAATTGCATTCGTCCTTGTGAATCATTGTCAACAACTATCATAAGCTTACCCCTTTGCTTGAGGAAATAGCAAATATGAAGTTTGCTTGTTGTTCTCCACCTTTTGGATCTATGGGTTAGAATATGCCTATGGATTTGCAGTCACACCAAATGATATGAGATGGTACAAGCTTTTCAAATTTAATCCTTTCACCCGGTTTAAAGCAATGATTGTAGGATGCACGTCCTTTTGCAGGACCTGGGGCATCTAATGTTGATCCAACTAATGATCATCATAGAACCTTTGACATCATTTTAGGAGGTCTATTTTTTCTTAGCTTTGTTTGATCTCACAATGCATCTTAAAAGGGGCATCTATAGACACCTAAAACATGTCATGTCAATGGTGACTACTCATATAGACATGCTACAAGACCATATGGAAGATATTGGATAGACTCCAAGATAGAGCAGTGGTTCTAACCACTTAATTTGGGCTCCTTGGCCTATTCATTTTGAACTGCAGCTGAGACCTGTGGTCTATAGATTGAACCGCAACTGAGATCCACGGTTTACAGTCTAGACCGCAACTATAACCTGCGGTCTTAACTAAAGTTTAGTTGGCTTTCATCTGAGCAAAATCAGTATGAACGACCATTTTTTCTAGAAGAATGTGGTTAAAGGATGGAATTTTCCAATCCAACTATCCTAACCACCCCTTCTTGATCTTGTCTTCTACATGAAGCCACCCCTAGCCCTGGGACATCCTATAAGTATCCCTTCAAATTAGCGAAATTTGATGAAGAGTGCATTTGAATATCAAAGCAGCGAAGACCTGTCAAATTGTGGACTCATTTGAGTGTATAAAGAGAGCCTTTTTGTCATCACCATTATCAATTTTTCAAGCATCATGATCAATTTTCCATGGATGCCCTAAGGACCTAGGAGAGCCAAGAAACACAAATTCAAGCAAACAGAGGCCCTATTCAACAATTCAACCTCCAAACCTGTCATATGACACTGAGGCAACCCTTGATCATCAATTTTATAGGGAGGATCAAGACCACTACCCTTGAAATTGGAGGGCAAACCTACTTGGTTGCTCACCGTGGCTTTCAGTCACAGTTTACAGTGCAGACCGCTCATCAGAGCTACGATTTGCCACAATTATAAGATCTCCTTAATGTTCTTGTTTTAGATTACTTAATTAGATTAGATTAATCATTTGCATGGTTAAAATAGGGTTTTAGAGATTTATGACCCGTAGATTTAGTGTTTAGAGTAATTCTAGTACATTAGTGTAGAATATGCAAGAATGGTTTCTTTTTATGCTTTCATGCTCTATTTCATTTAATTAGACCATTCAATACTTAGTTGCAATAGTATTTTATGCATTTCCATGAATATTTACTAATTTGGCATAGTTTAGATGTGTTTTTCATGCTTTCTTTATTATATGCTTTTCATCGATTTTTCATGCATCAATCCTTCAAAGGGCCTCATCATGAGAGATCGTCTATTTGTATAATGTTTTGGTATTGTTTCTTGATTGTAGGAAGTAGGTTTAAAGGGAGATTCAATTGTTCAAACACCTTCCTCAATGTTAAGAAGAGGTTTAACTCCACCTTAGAGCAATTTGTGACTATTTGAAAAAGCATTTATAGTGCGCCTACCCCTTTGTGGGCTTTGGCAATTGTATTAATAGTATCAAAATTTTGGGTGACCCTAAGAGGGGCAATATTTTAACCAAGTTTTATTGATAATATTAATAAAATAAACACGCATTTCATTGTTTCATGCAATCTTGTTATCTTGTTATGCTTTTATGTTGATTTCCATTAATGCAATAGCTATGTGTTCGATTTTTTTGGATAGGTCAATATCCAACATTGTTCATGTAGCCATGAAGGAAGTAAAAATTAGAATATGCAAAAATTTTAGGGATATCAATTCTTCTTGTCCTAAAGATGACTTCCCCCTCCCCAACATGGATCAAATTATTGATTTTACAACTAGGAGTGGGATTTTATCCCTTATGGATGGGTTTTTATGATATAATCAAATTTGCATCGCATCGAAATATCAAGCTAAGATAACTTTTATTACATCATGGGGTATATTTTGTTGGAAAGTAATGCCTTTTGGCTTAAATAATGTAGGCACCACATATCAATGTGCCATGATCTATATATTTTATAATACGATGTATGACATTCTACAATACTATGTGGATGACATTATAGGATATTCCATTGATCTTGATCACATTTCTGACCTAAGATGGATATTTGATAGATTTTAAGAATATAAAATCCATCTCAATCCTAAAAAATGTGTCTTTGGTACGACATCTAGAAAATCATTAGTATTCATTGTGTCTATACGGGGCATAGAGTTAGACCCATTGTAGATATATCGCTATCTTCTAATATCATCAAGCTTCATAGCCTACAAGGAAAAATTCAAGCTATTCATTGCTTCATTTACCAACTAGCTAATAAATATCAACCTTTTCTTAAAATACCTAAAAAATATACACCCTTTCACTGGAATGATGAGTGCCAAAAAGCCTTTGAATCCCTCAAGCACTATCTTCTTAAATCACTAGTACTTATTCCACCCATGCCAGATCAATATTTTATCTTTTATATATTAGCCATAGTTCATGCCTTGGTGGTATTACTCGCTCAACATGATGATGATAAGAAATACCAAGCCATCTATTACATTAGCAGGACCTTGGTGAGTTATGAAACTCATTACACCCCCCTTCAAAAGTTTTATCTTGTTGTTGTGTTATCTACACAAAAGCTACATCACTACATGATAAATCATAAGACCTTCTTCATTGCCTAATTTGATCCACTATGTCATTTGATGAGCAAACCTTACCTATCGAGATGAGTTGTAAAATGGGTCTTTATTCTTATCGAGTTTGATTTGATCTTTATCGATCAAAAATTCATTAAAGGGTAAGTCATAGCTAATCAACTCATTGTTTCTCCTCTCCAATCTACTCATCCCTTCATAATAGAATTTCTTGACAAGTGTCTTAGCCTAGAAGTTGATTACCCTAACTCTTGGTCCTTATTCTTTGATGGAGTTGATTGTATGACTGGTGCTGGTGCTGGCATCATACTAGTGTCACCCCAAAATCAATTGATTCCTCTATCATTCAAACTCTAGTTTTCATGCACCAATAACACTACAAAATATGAGGCTTTGATTCTTGGTATGTGTGAAATTGTGGTCTATCTTTGAATATTCCTAACTTATCACCAATAAAATCAATAACATTTATCAAACTTGTGATGAGAAGTTTCATCTTTATAGGGAAATTTTCCTCAAACTCATCTCCTTGTTTGAGAAAATCACTATCGAGTCCATTCTGCATTCTAGGAATTATTCTTCAGATGCTATGGAAGCAACTGCCTCATTAATTTCCTTGAAATTAGAATATTATCATGCTACCATAATCATCCAACTTTGAGAACCTTCTTAATTAGAATCCAATATTGCACCATTAAATATCTTCGCTATTGAAGATACGCCATCTAAGTCATGGTATGAAAATATTGAGAATTTCCTCCAAAATGGCTCAAATCCTAACAACTTAGATCGAAATAAGAATAGGATTTTATGTAATAGAACCACTCGCTTTGTTATATTGGTTAATACCTTATATCGATGATCTTTTGAAGGAATCCTTTTAATATGCCTTAATGTTGAAGAGTCCAAGCTCACCCTTAGCGAAGTACATGAAGGATCATATGGAGGTCATTTTAGTGGCAATGCTATTGCCAAGAAGCTCCTTTGAATGGGCTACTATTGGACTTCCATGGAAAAGGATACATGCAATTTTATTTGTCGATGTGACAAATGTCAATGCCATGCCAACCTTGTCCATGCTCCTTCTCAAGAACTTTGGGCCATCTCTTCTCCTTGGCCCTTCTCTATGTGGGACCTTGATATTATAGGTAAGGTTAATCCTATCTCTTGTGATGGCCATAAGTTCATCCTAATGGTGACTAAATGCTTTACTAAGTGGGTTGAAGCCATACCTTTAGCTTTCTATATAGGGGTCCAAGTTTCCAAGTTCATCTTCAACCAAATCATATGTAGATTTGGGATCCTTTCAATGATTGTTTTAGATAATGGTAATTGTTTTAAAAACAAGGACATATGCGATATTTACATAAAATACAAGATCCAACATATATGGTCTACTCCATATTACTCGTAAAGCAATGGTCAAGCTAAAGCATCCAATAAAATATTAGTAAAAATATTTAAAAGGTTGGTCAAAAAATTTAGTCGAGATTGGCACATTCAATTGTATCCCGCCCTATGGGCCTATAGGACCAGTGTGTGAACCCCTATGGGTGCTTCTCCTTTTGTCTTGGTTTGTGGTGCATAAGCAATTTTTCCCTTTGAGCTTGAAGCATCTTCTCTAGGAATATTACTACAAGATGCTAATGTAGGAGATGAATATCGCTTGGGTTGCTTAAGTCAATTGGAACTATTAGATGAAAAGTGCATCAATGCCTTAGAGCATATTTGTGCTTATCAAGAAAATATCAAGATATCCTATTCAAAAAGGGTCTGCAATAATTCTTTAGAGGTTGGTGAACTTATTATCAAAGAAAATCAAAGCAACACCAATGCTCGATTGGATATGAAAGAAAAATTTAAACCTAATTAGTTAGGACCTTTCATCGTAACCGCTAAGTTAGAATTAGGTGCATATCGTTTGGCCACACTAGATGGAAAAAGGCCTTAAGAATCCAATGAACATAATGCACCTAAAAAAATATTATGCATAAATCACCTTGTACAGTGTATATAGAACATATGGCACAATTCATCTTATATATAACCCATATTGCATAACTATCATTCCATAGCCATGATCATACATTCTACATAGTATAGCTTACATGTTGTATCTCACAATTCTGATTAGCTCAACTGCATACGTCATATAGGCATACTTATCCATCATTTCATTTCAATATTAGACAAATATCATCATATTCATAGGTAATCTTGATCTCCTTATGAATTTTGGTACAACAAGAAGCCAAATGTAAATCATTTTAGAGTTTTTGGATGTGTGGATTTTGTGCATGTTACTGGTGAGAATAGGAATAATTTGGATGTAAAGAATAAAAAATGTATTTTTATTGGGTACAATGAGCAATCTAAGGCTTAAAGGTTCTTTAATCCTATTTCACATAAAATAATTGTATCTAGAGATGCAATTTTTTATGAAGGGGGAAGTTGGGTATCACAAAAATTGTTTGTTGAGGATGTTTTTGGTGAAGAGAAGATGGAACCAAGCCATGTTTCAGTTCAGCCCAACCATAAAAAATTTTCCAGTTCATCCTCTACAAGTGCACCTTCAAGTTCAAGAGAAGGTTCTTCCAGTAGTTCTCCACCTCCATCACCACCGTCCAAAGGAAAAGGTAAAATATTTTTGAAGGATCACCCAAAATATCAAATTCTTGATAAGAATTTTCATAATAGGGTGACAAGGAGTTAGCATACAAAGATGAATGTAGTAATAGAGAGGTTATAGAACCTGCATCTTTATGAAGATGATGATATTGGAGATCCCAAAGGTGATGTTGTAAACTATGCACTTGTTTCACAAGTTTCTAAAGTTTCTAAAGTTATTGTTGATGTTTTGAGCCTTCATGTTTTGAGCATGCTAGTACTAACAAAGTGTAGATGAAGGCTATGTAAGAAGAAATGCATTCTATTGAAAAGAATGATACTTGGGAGTTGTGTGATTTTCCCAAGGATAGGAAAAATGTAGCATGCAAGTGGGTCTACAATATCAAGAAGAATAGTGATGGATCCATTGAGAGGTACAAGGCATGGTTTATAGCAAATAATTTCACTCATAAATATGGTTTGGACTATGAGGAAACATTTGATCCAATGTCAAGGCAAGAAATAGTAAGGATGTTGCTATCATTGGTAGCTCATAAAAGTTGGAAGGTGCATCATATGGATGCCAAAAGTACATTTCTCAATGGGTATTTAGATGAAGAAGTATATGTAGAACATCCACAAGGTTATTTTATCCAAGGAAAATAAGATCAAGTCTATAGATTGAATAAGGCTCTATATGGGCTGAAGAAAGCTTCAAGAGCTTGGTATGTTAGAATCCATGACTACTTCCTGCAATGCAATTTTGAAAGGAGTAAGAGTAATCCCACTTTGTACTATAAAATGGAAGGTAATGATATTCTTATTGTATGCCTTTATGTTGATGATATGTTATTTATGGGGAGTAGTTCTTCTTTGAATGATTATTTTAAACATGATATGAAGAAGGAGTTTGAAATGTCTGATTTGGGTTTGATGAGTTACTTTCTTGGGATGGAAGTACATCAAACTAGCAATGATATTTTAGTTTGTCAATCCAAATATGTAAGGGGTATGTTGAAGAGATTTGGTTTGAGTGAATGTAAACTTGTAGCAACACCCATTGTACATGGGGAGATATTGATTTTTGAAGATGGAGCTGAAAGGGCAAACAAAATAGAGTACAAGAGTATTTTTGGTAGCCTTATGTTCCTTTGTAACACTAGGTTGGATATATGCTTTTTTGTTTCATTGTGTACCAGGTATATGGCTAATCCATCACAGTTATATTTGAAGGCAACAAAGAGGATTTTGAGGTATGTTCGTGGAACAATTGAGTATGGGATCCACTACTCACAAGCAAAGAATTTGAAGTTAGTGGGATTTAGCAACAGTGATTGGGGCGATAATATTGATGACAGGAAATCCATAAGTGGGCACTATTTTTCTCTTGGTTCAGGTTTGGTGACATGGAGTTCCAAGAAATAAGCTACAGTGGTGTTGTCTTCTACTAAAGTAGAGTATATTGCACTTACATCGGTAAGTGAACAAGCATTTTTTCTTTGAAAGGTGCTAAGAGAGATTTTGGAGAAGCAAGGGATTCCAAATACTTTATTCTGTGATAATTAGAGTGCCATTAAGTTGGCACATAATCCTATCCACCATACAAGGTCCAAGCATTTCGACATCAAGTACTACTTTATTTGGGACATGGTATAGAAGGAATAATTTAAATTGAGGTATTGCTCCACACACGATCAAGTAGCACAATTTTTTACTGAGGGAGTAGTAAAACCTCAATTTTTGATTCTAAGGGACCTGATAGTCAGTCCCCTTACCAACAAGGGGATGAATGTTGGAAATCTAGCCAGCCATACATTAAAACAAAAATTTAGGCTGTTAGATGATATTTTCAGCCTTGGAAAGAGTCTCTTCTTAATGGAGATAAACTGAAATCATAGAGCTTCAAAATTTGTGCAATATGAAAAAAATGGTATCAAACGGACACCCAAGTCAAAAGTTATGGCCGAAACACTAAGACATGTAATAAACATTGTCGATGTAGATCATGTTGGCAATTTGAGTTATTTTGTGTTGTCATTGATGTCACATGGATCACATTCAGTTTTGGTGGCAAAAGCACTTCATAAATAATAATTTATGATATTTTGAAGAGCATGGATATGTACAGGGTTTTGTGGCACAAAAGGCATATAATATTTAATTTTTAAATATTTTATTAATGGTTTTTATTAAAACCAATGGTAAAGTTTTTTATTAAAACCAACGGCAAAGGTTTTTATTAAAACCAATGGCAAGGGTTTTTTATTAAAACCAACGGAAAGGGTTTTCATTAAAACCATTGGAAAGGGTTTTTCATTAAAACCACTATTCTAAGACTTCTCCAAATTATGATGGATGAAAAGGTTTTCCAATAAAACCTAGGTGCAAAAAGTTTCATGGTGAAATTCAAAAAATCAAGGAGATATCCAAATTCAAAATTAAGAGGTGAATTATTAAATTTTTATTTAATAATTCTAAGGTATAAAGTTGAATTACATTATCCACCAATGTGCAAAGGTTGGGGATATGAATAAAGATTCACCGATGTCATTTGAAGGATGGAGGTTCTTATAAATAAAGGTGAAAAACCTTTGTTTATAAAAGACTTGACATAACACATGAGAGAGAGTTGTTGAAATAGGAGCAGCGAAGAAAGAAGGATAAATAACTTTCGATTTGATAGCAAGGTCAAGTAAATAGTGTGAGAAATTGATGTCACGGATGACTCCTTAGCGCAACTGGCAATGGACGAACTTTGCACGAGCTAGGTTTGTTGTTCGAATCCTGCCAGGGGAAAAGTATTTTGCTGAGAAAGGCAATTCAAGTTTTCAGATTCGAAGCATAGGACAAGCTGGGTGTTTGGTATTAAATACCAACATGGGCTAACACCCACATGGTAAGCACCTCACAGCACTAGGCAAGAGGAACAGAGTTTGACTCCTATGAAGGTGTGAAGGCCCATTGATTTTTGGCAAGGCATTGATGATTTCGAATGTGTGAAGGTGCATTGATTTTTGGCAAAGGAATTATCTATTTCAAAGGTTGCGAAGGCCACAAATTTCAAATAAATGTATTTATCTCTAGTGCATGGTAATATTTGTTATTACCGAATTTTTGGTGCATTAAAATTATTTTTGTGATAACTAGGGAGTCATAAGGAATTTAGGGAAATAATTGCTTGTTGTATGTGTTAATGTGCTTAGGGAGTTATAAGGTGTAGAATTAAATATTTGTTATTGTTGTGTGTGATTAGGGAGATATTAGGTGTGGAAATAAATATTTGTGATTGTTGTATGTGGAGTTATAAGGTGCGGAATTAAAAATAAAAGCATAGGTGCTTGTTGTATGTGTTAATGAAATTAGGGAGTCATAAGGTTGAAAAGTGTTGAACTTGTTATATGTCCTAGTGCATAATTTAATTATGAAATTAAACTAGGAACTTGAGACCTAGTTAATTGCTACCTTGAGTTAGAATACATGCACATGAGTTAGGGTTTGAATTTGAATACAAATTGCTTGATTATGTGCCTTGGCTATCGAGAGGAAGTGGATGGATTAGAAAATCAATTTTATGGATAAAATTGATGCTTGAGTTTCATGATTGCTTTACTGGAGTTCATTTAGAGTATTCCCATTATTGAGGATATCTTTGTTATTGCCTTGAGAAGCATATTGTTGATTACTTATTGAGTACATTGCCATTAGTTGAGACCATTGAGGAGATCATTTGCTAGTCACTTGTGGATACATTTGTCTTTCATTTTGAGGAGATCATTGTTGGCTATTTGAGAGCTCTTTACTTGAGGGAGTTGTGCCTGTTTCTTGTGAGCTTATTGAAATTGCATGAGGAATATATTATTGAGAATCTATTGCTATCACTTGTGGAGATTTTCCTTGGTTGGTTGAAGTCCTCATTGTTATTGCTTGGAGAGGTTTCCATTTGAGAGATCATTTGTCATCCATTTGAGAGTACCTTGTTGAGCATTGTTGTCATCCATTTGAGAGTACATTGTTTATCATTATTGTCATCCATTTGAGAGATAATTTGTCATACATTGTTGAGATCATTGTGGATCATTGTTGTCATCCATTGAAGAGTACACTGCCATTCATTGTTGATCACATTGTTGAGTACTGTCATCATTAATTTGTTATACATTGTTGAGTTCATCATTGAGCCTTGCCTTCATTGATTTGTGGTTGAGATTTGAGTGCTACTTGAGAGTCATTGGTTGAGCATTTGGAAATGCTTTTGGGACAAAATTTTTGGATATATTTGAGACAACTTTTGTGCATGATTGGTTGAGCCTTTGGGAAGGGTTTTGGGACAAAATTTTTGGACAAATTTGAGACAACTTTTGTGCATGATTGGTTGAGCCTTTGAGAAGGCTTTTGGGATAGATTTGTGGACATATTTGGGACAACATTTGAGTAGGATTTTTTGAGCCTTTTGTGAAGGCTTTGAGAATAAATTTGGGATAGCATTTGAGTAGGATTGTTTGAGCCTTGTGAGAAGGTATTGAGGCACATTTGTGAGTAGTAAAAGAGACATGATAGAAATAGAAAACGCATCAACACCAATTTCCTAGCTGAGAAGATCAGTGGATAGCCTAGCTAAGCAGATTAGTGGATAGCCTAGCTAAGCAAATATATGGATAGCCTAGCTGAGCAGATCAATGGAGGAACTAGCTGAGCAGATTAGTGGATAGCCTAGCTAAGCAGATTAGTGGATAGCCTAGCTGAGTAGATCAATGGAGAGCCTAGATGACCAGATCAGTGGAGCCCACCTAAGAAAATTAGTACAACCTAGCTTTGAGCAGATCAAAGTAATCATTTGTATTGGGATAAGGATTCCTATTTCTTTATGAAATATTATAAGGATAATATCTTGTGGACTACCCCACATTGGGAGAACCACGTTAAATCTGGTGTCTCAATTGTGTGTGATGATTTGTGCACTTGCTTACTATTGCTATCTATGTTATTAATGCACATTACTATATTTGGTTATTGCAATTGAAGACACTAATTGATATTGGTTTGGAAAGAAAGTGAAAAATGGATGCTATATTGTTCACCCCCCCCTCTCAGTATAAGCTTGTGTTCTTAAATTGGTATCAGAGTGGGTTCCTTCAAAAAGGCTAACAACTTGAGGGTAGATTCTACAAGAACATAGATGGCTTCACATAATGGATAATCTACATGTAAGGCTCAAATTTTTGACAGTAACAATTATGATTTTTGGAGCATGAGAATGAAGAACTATCTAATATCACAAGGATATGAGGAATGGCAGATGGTTGCAAAAGAGTATAAGGTTTAAGGTGATCCCGAGACATATAAGACTATCAGGAAATTGGTTGATATCAATTCAAATGCAATGAATTGTATTATGAGTGGGCTATGTGAGAAAGATTTTGCAAAGGTCATGGTATGTAATTCAGCTAATGAAATGTGGACCAAATTGCAGAATACCTATGAAGGAGATTTCAAGGTAAAGTTGGCAAAACTACAAACTCATAGAAGAATATTCGAGGAATTGAAAATGGAAGATTCTAAAGATATTGCAAAGTTTTTACTTCAAGTTGATGAGATTGCTAACAACATGATAGGCCTAGGATTTGAGATGAAAGAATCAAATGTTACTCAAAATATTTTGAGATCACTTCCCATGAAGTATTATGCAAAGGTTTCAATGATAGAAGAAACAATGAATATTGAAAAGCTAACAATGGAAGAACTATAGGGAAGTCTCACAACTTATGAGATGAGGATAGATAAGCATCAAGCTCCAAAGAAAGAAATTGCATTCAAATATTTAGAGAAAAAGAAAGGGAAAGATCCAAATATAGATAGAGATTCAGTTAATGATGAGGAAGCTAACTTCATCAAAAGGAAAAAGGACTCAAGGAATTACAAGGATATGAAGAAATTCAAATGCTACAAGTGTGGTGATTATGGTCACTATGTAAAAAAGTGTCCACATGAAGAAAATAGTGATGATGAAAAATAGAATTACAAAAAAAAAATAAGGAAAGCATAAGCATGACAAAGATGACAAGTACAAGCAAAGCAAGCATGGGAAGTAGAAAAGTTTTCGTAAGACTAAGAAAACTTTCTACATTGAGGAAACAAATGTTGGCTCAGATCACAGTGATAAATATCACTCAGATGATGAAAAGGAAGAACATCTATTCTTAGGAATAGAATGTGAAAGAGAACAATGCTTTGTGTGTCATCAACGAGATCACAGATCAAGATATTGCAATGGCTTCAGTGATAGTGAAGATGAAATGACATACCAAAGGAAACAGGCAAAGATAAAGGATTCATGAGATTTTGTTTGCTATAGAATAAGATAATGATATCAGTGATAGTCAATATGAATAAGGGCTTTCTATGGGATAAAAGAAGTAGAAGAAGAACTTCCACTCCAAACAGAAGAAGTTAAACAAGAGGATATTTCAAGAAAGATAGATGTCTCAGTTGATCTAAAAGAAGACTTCAATGATATCCATGAGCAACTACAAGAGGTTAAGGAGAATCTAAAAGAATTGAGATGTTCCATACTTGAGAAGTTTGATCCATCACATGAATCAAAAGGTCAAGATATTTTCACTAAGAAGGAAACATGTATTTTAGAGAGAATAGAGATGGATGCTAGTTTGCTATTGGGAACAAGTGAAGAGAAATATGAAGAAATTTCCAAAGCTCCTATGGCTCCAAATATCCAATTTGGATCTTTTTTTGAGATAGTTGAATCAATTTCAAAAGGCAAAGAAATTCTTGAAGAATAAAGCAAGGAAGAAGTTAAGGAAGAATATTTGGATACCACAAAGAAGGATCGAGGATACAATGCACAAGTCAAAGATGATAACAAGGATAATGATTAAGAAAGGTATGAGGACCCAAGGTATGAACAAAGGGATTTTCAAGGACATTATTTTTCTTGTAATGGATTTGTACACAGGGCTATACATTGCAGGGTCTATGGATCAAAGAAGTTTGATTTTGCTAGAAGTAACTTCAAAAGAAGAAGGTATGGTTTTCAGGGACATTGCTTCTTATGCAATAGGATTGGTCATAGAGCTTCTTATGCAATAGGATTGGTCATAGAGCTTCTTAGTGCAAAGGAAATGAGAAATATGGTTTTGATTATAGAGCTGCACAGTTCAGAGGTCATGGTAAAAATGATTATGGAAACAAAGCTTCACAATATAGGGTTCAGGAAAGGAATGGATATGGAAATTATTTCAAGAAAACATGTAGGACATGGGCACCATCCAAAGGATACAATATCAAGTGCTTTAATTGCAATAACTTTAGACATATTGCAAGATGGTGTAGGACTCAATTCCAAACAAGTTCAAGGCAATAAGGTCAAATAGGTTCAAGGCAAGAAGGTCAAACAGGTTCAAGACAAGAATATCAAGTAACTTATCAAGAAAATGAGACCAAAAATATGTGTAAGGAAGTTGACAAAGGAAAGGAATAATGTAATATGGGAGTGAATGTACTCCCACCCCAAAATTAATCACCTCAAGAGAGAAGGTGATGGGGGGGCTAAGCTTAAGAGTCATATATTTTAGCCCCATAGGTGTACCTTTTGTCATTGATATCAAAGGGAATAGTTTTGATTAAGGGGGAGAGCATTGAGTTAGGGGGATCAACCTCTAAAGAGAACATTACGATAGGGGGAGCAGCTTCCATAGAGAGTATTGAGTCATGGGAAGCAACTTTGATTTTCAAAAATGGCTTTTGCAGTGATTGTGGTTATTTGAATTAGAGGTGTTGCCATCAATGATAAAGGGGGACATTGTTGGCAATTTGAGTTATTTTATGTTGTCATTGATTTCACATGGATCACATTGAGTTTTGGTGGCAAAAAAACTTTATAAATAATCATTTATGATATTTTGGAGAGCAAATTTTGAATAAATTTATTTATCTCTAGTGCATGGTAATATTTGTTATTACCAAAGTTTTGGTGCATTAAAATTATTTCTGTGATAACTAGGGAGTCATAAGGAATTTAGGGAAATAAATGTTTGTTGTATGTGTTAATGTGCTTAGGGAGTTATAAGGTGTAGAATTAAATATTTGTTATTGTTATGTGTGAATAGGGAGATATAAAGTATGGAAATAAATATTTTTGATTGTTGTATGTGGAGTTATAAGGTGTGGAATTAAAAATAAAAACGTAAGTGTTTGTTGTATGTGTTAATGAAATTAGGGAGTCATAATGTTGAAAAGTGTTAAACTTGTTATATGTCTTAGTGCATAATTTAATTATGTAATTAAAATAGGAACTTGAGACCTAGTTAATTGCTACATTGTGTTAGAAGACATGCACATGAGTTAGGGTTTGAAGTTGAAGACAAATTGCTTGATTATGTGCCTTGGCTATTGAGAGGAAGTGGATGGATTAGAAAATTAATCTTATGGATAAAATTGATGCTTGACTTTCATGATTGCTTTAGTGGAGTTCATTGAGATTATTGTCATTATTGAGGAGATATTTGCTATTGCCTTGAGAAGCATATTGTTGGTTACTTGTTGAGTACATTGCCATTATTTGAGACCATTTAGGAGATCATTTGATAGTCACTTGTGGATACATTTGTCTTTCATTTTGAGGAGATCATTGTTGGCTATTTGAGAGCTCTTTTCTTGAGGGAGTTGTGCTTGTTTCTTGAGAGCTTATTGACATTACATGAGGAATATATTATTGAGAACCTATTGCTATCACTTGTGGATATTGTACTTGGTTGGTTGAAGTCCTCATTGTTATTTCTTGGAGAGGTTTCCATTTGAGAGATCATTTGTCATCCATTTGAGATTACCTTGTTGAGCATTGTTGTCATCCATGTGAGAGTACATTGTTGATCATTTTTGTCATCCATTTGAGATATCATTTGTCATACATTGTTGAGATCATTGTGGATCATTGTTGTCATCCATTTAAGAGTACATTGTCATTCATTATTGAGCACATTGTTGAGTATTGTCATCATTAATTTGTTATACATTGTTGAGTTCATCATTGAGCCTTGCCTTCATTGATTTATGGTTGAGATTTGAGTGCTACTTGAGAGTAATTGGTTGAGCCTTTGGGAAGGCTTTTGGGACATATTTATAGACATATTTGAGATAGCTTTCATACATGATTGGTTGAGCCTTTGGGAAGGATTTTGGCATAGAATTTCTAGATAAATTTGACACAATTTTTGTGCACGATTGGTTGAACCTTTGAGAAGGATTTTGAGATAGATTTGTGGATATATTTGGGATAACATTTGAGCAAGATTTTTTGAGCCTTTTGTGAAGGATTTGAGAACAAATTTGGGATAGCATTTGAGTAGGATTTTTTGAGCCTTGTGAGAAGGCATTGAGGCATATTTGTGAGCAATGAAAGAGATAGGACAGAATTAGAAAACATATCAACACAAATTGCCTAGCTGAGAATATCAGTGGATAGCCTAGCTAAAAAAATTAGTGGAAAGCCTAGCAGAGCATATTAGTGGATAGCCTAGTTGAGCATATCAATGGAGAGACTATCTGAGTAGATCAGTGGATAGCCTAGTTGAGCAGATCAGTGGATAGTCTAGCTGAGCATATCAGTGGAGAGCCTAGATAAGAAAATCAATGGAGCCCACTTGAGCAAATCAAGATAGCCTAGCTTTGAGTAGATCAAAGTAATCATTCGTATTGGGATAAGGATCCCTATGTATTTATGAAATATTATAAGTATAATATCTTGTGGACTACTCCACATTGGGGGAACCACGTTAAATATTGTGTCTCAATTGTGTGTGATGATTTGTGCACTTGCTTACTATTGTTATCTATGTTATTAATGCACATTGCTATATTTGGTTATTGCAATTGAGGACACTAATTGATATTGGTTTGGAAAGAACGTAAAAAGTGTGTGCTATACTATACACCCCCCCTCTCAGTATAAGCTTGTGTTCTTAAATTGGTATTAGAGCGGGTTCCTTCGAAAAGGCTAATAGCTTGAGAATAGATTCTACAAGAACACATATGGCTTCAGAGAATGGATCATCTATAAGTAAGGCTCCACTGTTTGATGGTAACAATTATGCTTTTTGAAGCATGAGAATGAATAACTATCTGATATCACAAGGATATGAGGTATGGAAAATGGTTGCAAAAGAGTATAAGGTTGAAGGTGATCCTAAGATAGATAATACTATCAGGAAATTGGTTGAGATCAATGCAAAGGCAATTAATTGTATTCTGGGTGGGCTATGTGAGATATATTTTGCAAATGTCATGGTATGTAATTCAGCTAATGAAATGTGGACCAAATTGTAGAATACCTATGAAGGAGATTCCATGGTAAAGTTGGAAAAACTAAAAACTCATAGAAGACGATTCGAGGAATTGAAAATGGAATATTCTAAAGATATTGCAAAGTTTTTACTTCAAGTTGATGAGATTGCTAACACCATGAGAGGCCTAGGATTTGAGATGAAAGAATAAGATGTTACTCAAAAGGTTTTAAGATCACTTCCCATGAAGTATGATGCAAAGGTTTCAGCGATAGAAGAAACAATGAATATTGACAAGCTAACAATGGAAGAACTACAAGGAACTCTCACAACTTATGATATGAGGATAGATAAGCATCAAGATCTAAAGAAAGAAATTGCATTCAAAGCTTTAGATAAAAATAGAGGGAAATATCCAGAGATAAATAGAGATTCACATAATAATGAGGAAGCTAAATTCATCAAAAGGAAAAAGGACTCAAGGAATTATAGGGATATGAAGAAAGTCAAATGCTACAACTGTGGTGATTATGGTCACCATGCAAACAAGTTTCCACATGAAGAAAATAGTGATGATGAAAAATGGGATTACAGAAGAAAAAGAGAAGGAAAGCATAAGCATGACAAAGATGATAGGTACAAGCAAAGCAAGCATGATAAGTAGAAAGTTTTTCATAAGACTAAGAAAAATTTCTACATTGGGGAAGCAAATAATGGATCAGATCATAGTGATAGAGATCACTCAGATGATGAAAATGAAGAACATCTATTATTATGAATAGAATTTGAAAGAGAACAATGATTTGTGTGTGGTCAACGAGATCACATATCAGGATATCACAATGGCTTCAGTGGTAGTGAAGATGAAATGACATACCAAGGAAACAGGCAAAGACAAAGGATTCATGAGAGTTTTTTTGCTATAGAAGAATATAATGATATCAGTGATAGTGAAGATGAAGAAGGGTTTTCTATAGGATAAAAGAAGTAGAAGAAGAACTTCCATTCCAAATAGTTGAAGTTAAACAAGAGGATATTTCAAGAAAGACAGATGTCTCAGTTGATCTAAAACAAGACTTCAATGATATCCATGAGTAACTACAAGAGGTTAAGGAGAATATAAAAGAATTGAGATGTTCCATACTTGAGAAGTTTTATCCATCACATGACTCAAAAGGTCAAGATATTTTCACTGAGAAGGAAACATGTATTTTAGAGATAATAGATATGGATGCCAGTTTGCTATTGGACACAAATGAAGAGAAATATGAAGAAAGTTCCAAAGCTCCTATGGCTCCAAATATCCAATTTGGATCTTGTTTTGAGATAGGTGAATCAATTTCAAAAGGCAAAGAAATTCTTGAAGAATAAAGCAAGGAAGAAGTTAAGGAAGAATATTTGGATACCACAAAAAAGGATCAAGGATATTGTAGGTTTAAAATTTTTGCACTCCTTTCCTCTAGGCTAATGGATCCATGCCTCAAAGGGGAATGGGAAAATAGTAAAGCTACACCTCGGACGAGAGACACTTGAGTCGTGTCCTCTTTGGTGATTTGTCGACGGATGGTGGGTTCACCAGGAAGCATTTTGTGGCAGCTTTCGAGCCTAGGTTGAAGATGTGTTTGATGAGTTCATTTTAATTTCAATCACCTAGGTTGGCCATAATGAAACTAAACTATTCTATATGCGATTTTATGATTTATATGAAGACAACAAATGGAATGATAATTAAATGCAGCTAACAGAATATTTTAAAGAAATTGGAAATGACTCACTCAATTTTGGATGTCTGATGAAGGTTCTGCTTTTTGAAGCAGTCTAGAATGTCTATGATTTGCTGAAATCGCCTACAATTCGACAATATCATCTACAATGATGCAGGATCATCCAAAATCGGATGATATCGTCTAAAATCAGGCAAAATCGTCTAAACGATTTCGTCTAAAACCTGCAACTACACAAGTTGATGCCAAAACACAGAGAAATACTCCAAAATATAGTAAAATCTATTTAATAGTATGTAAATGAATGCTTATGATGACTTAGAAACTGATTTTGGATTGAATTGAAGATAACTGCTTATGCTAACAGAAAAAGGATAACAAATTGTAATCTATTGACAAAATGAGGTGAACACCAGATGCATTATAAGCAATAAACTAATCTAATGCAATTTGACTAAAGAAACTAGGAGAGAATGCAAACTGTATATCATAATTACCCCCAAGAGGGTTGCAAACAGGATCGTCTCTAATCCAGCAAGATCACCTCCAATCAGCATAGGATCATCTGCAATCGGGATGAGATCGTCTACGATGATCCGAGCTTCTTCTGACGGATGCACAGTGAAAAACCTACAAGTGAGCTAATAAAAAATATGAAAATAACAATACTTGGGATGCTTTTTGAAACTAATAGGATTCGGGTTGTAGGTACTTGATCAGCCAGGGGGATTTCATTAGCAAAGCATGAGTTTTATAGGGCTAGGAGGAGGTTAGAGGGTTGGGATCCATCCCAATATGGGAGATATCCAGTGGGAGGATAGTTAACAACCCAACGCGCTTATGCCCAGATAAGCCAGGAGGTTGGAACTGATTTGATTGCGCTTCTATTCTTGCAAATTTCTATTTTGGATGAAATCATCTGGACATTCGGCTCTAGACGATTTCGTTCAATTAGGGATGATATCATCAAATCGAGGACGATATCATCCAATGGTCAAAACAAAGCCTATTTGTGGCACAAAAATCGAGGCAGGCTGTTTAAAATATGGTTTTAAGGTGAATTTTTGGATTTTTAACCTTATGGTAAATTGATTGCATCATTTTTAGGGTGTTACATTTTGCCCCCTCTTTAGCGAATTTTTTGAGGAAAATGCGTTAAAGAAGAGATTGTCACGCTTTTGAAAAAGGTAAAAATTTATTCCGATTTTTAGGCGATGATTCTAAGTTGAATCGTGCAACTGATTACTGTGGTGCCCCCTCCGGGTTTTTACCCAAATCGATCGTTTGGTAAAAACTCAAAAAAATTAAAAAAACATTCGATTTTTAATATATAATTTTAGAAAATAGGGTAAAACCTAATTTCATTTTCATTTTTACTTTTTTACTATTTTTAGAGCTCTACGACGAAAATATGGTGGAGACTGAGCATCGGGTGATTGCGGTGCGGCGAGGGATAAGGGTAAGGATTTCTGACCTATCCTACAAAGATTGTTAACTTGATTTTTATGTTTCGAATTTAATTTTTTTTTTGTATTTTAGGGCATCGCGGTCGTATTTCACCGCGTTGACGAAATCGAGGTGATCTTGGCAAGATCATCTCGATTTTGACAAGATCGTCCCGATTTCAGCAAGATCATCTCAGATGAACTTGACGAATTTGGGGTGATCACGTCCAATTAGGGACGATTCAACTTTTAGGGCTGAATCGTACAAGATGAGACGATCTCGTCGAAACGACGATGATCTCATCCAATCAGGGACGATATCATCCAATAGTGGGCGATATCAAAAATTTGTTAGACGATTTTGATTTTTTTTATTTTATTGATGTTTTTAATGATGTACTAATCCTGCTTTTTGTTGTTTGTTTTTGCAGAAAGGGGTACTAAAGAGCCGAGAGTGGAAATATGATGGTTTGAGGGATGATTTAGGTGCATTAGACCCAACAGAGTGAGATACACTTGATGTCGTTGGTTTGTGACATGTGGCAGAGATGCCACAGGTACCTACAGACATGGGGCTACTGATGGCCCTCGCTGAGAGATGGTATCCGGGGTCGTCATGTTTTTGACTGTCGATAGGGGAGATGGCTCCCACACTAGAGGACATGTGGAGGATTCTGAGGATCCCAATTTAGGGATGTTACATTGCTACCTCGACCAATCTTGGTCGAGCCATGATCAGATTATCCGGAGATGCTAGCTTCATCCTTGAGAAGGGTGGGGTTAACATTGAGCAGTTGAGGCAGACTCCAGGTGTGACCTAGTTGACCAAAGTTTTGGTTGGAGTAGTGGGTGGCCTATTGCTATGCCACCAGAGTGGGTGTAGAGTGCCATGGTTGCTTTCGGATGTCATCTATGATATGAGGGATCATAGGTACAGGTTTTCCTGGGGACCTTATGTTTTGTGCCACTTGTACAGGATCCTCCATGGGATCGTGTACAAGAAAGGCAAATGCATGGTGTTGACGTCGCTCCTACAGGTCTGGTGCTAGGAGCACATTGCGGTGAGGAGGCTTGTAGGGCTTCCACTGACAAGGGTCGATGGAGAGAGACCTAGGGTGTTCTACTGGTGGCTATAAAGAGGCTCATAGAGGAGAGCTGATTTACCTACCTCTCACAAGTTTATAGATGACTTGACTCTGGACTAGATTACCTGGAGGCCATGGAGAGAGCTTCCAAGATGGCTAGAGGATGGATATGAGTTGGCTCACATCAGGTGAGTGATTTGGATGAGGATGGAGGGGGAGATAGAGCTCCATCGGTATGACAGAGTTCTTCGTCAGTTCAGGGTCCAACAGGGGATCCCGATGACGAGGGATTATGAGTTTGCACGGACGGTTTGGGACACCACGACACTGAGTGGGTCCCTTGACATACGATGGTTTATGAGCCATGATGAGGATGATGCCCCCATCCAGCCAGTGGATGGAGATGATGCAGGGGTGGCTATGGGGTATGATGCATGGTATGCCACTATTCATCCTCCATGTTTGATGAGGGCGAGGGGGTCGGTACATGTGGCTATGCATCGGATGATGAGGTGGTGATAGGCTACTATAGAGGTAGGTAGAGGACCGATCGGGAGAGGATAGATGCCTCCTATACGAGGGTGGACTAGGACACAAGGTGAGCACCTGATCCCCATCGATGCTCATCAGGAGCAAGAGGTGCAGACTAGGGAGAGATAGAGGAGAGAGGAGAGGAGGGAGGAGAGGAGGTAGAGTTCCCCTCCTCAGTAGATAGATATACCACCTTCACCCGGGAAGGGCAAAGGCATAAATGTTGGGGAGAGCAACGAGATGGCAGCTCTCCGGGTGGAGAATGCCCAATTACAGGCTCGGGTGCAGAGTTTAGAGTCTGAGGTTGCACGACTCAAGGCTCGGGGTGGAGGAGTGAGTGTGACAGAGCTGGCATGGTCTATGGCATAGACCACATTTTATTAGGGGATTTACTTTCAGATGGTACCTG
This sequence comes from Wollemia nobilis, assembly GCA_028583015.1. NCBI lineage: Eukaryota > Viridiplantae > Streptophyta > Pinopsida > Araucariales > Araucariaceae > Wollemia > Wollemia nobilis. The sequence continues at coordinate 9,795,791 of JAQPPZ010016436.1, read as the reverse complement.
AAGGTCAGAGACATACATTGCCTCTAGAGATCGTGGGGCCTATCAGGTTAGGGTCATCCTCGAGGTCTTCATCTAGATCGACGATGAGGACCCACACTACTCGGACACCCATGGGACCACCTCCTCCACCTCATGGCGGTAGAGGAGATGAGGTTGAGAGCTCGAGGAGCTCTCGGTATTAGATGATATAAGATGTGTATATATTTTTTTGTGTATATCATTTTGGATGATGATTGAGTATGCCAAATTGGATATTGTGGCATACCAATCGAGTTTTGGTGATGTATATATATTTTTGATATATATATAGATATATGGTTATTTTTGTGATATGACTTGTGTATATTTTTTTGATGCTTTGTTTTTGATTTGATTGATTTGTTCATATAATCATGTTTTTTGAAAATAATTATAATTTTTGTCATGCTATAATTAAATGAAAAACTGACTTAACAAAGATGTGTTGATGAATTGATGATAGGAAAAGGGACTTTTAACAATAAACCTCGAAGGATATTGTCGTTGTTACATGACCATTTTGTGGAGTCGTCACTCGCTAGGTCATAAAGCTAATCCAAATATGAGGAAAAATATTGCTAAAAGTAAGGTGTGCTTAAGAGTCTGTCTTAAGGCTTTTGTAATGGTGGAAAGAGAGATATGATTTATTTTCAGGATTTCACGTAATTTTATGCATGAAAAATTTAAAAGAGGATTTTTGCTAGGCATAAAATTCCTAAGTGTGATAGATGATTGAACAATTACCTAGAAATTATGCCATCATCGCAAAAGTCAAGATGTTCAACATGATAAAATGAAATAGTAAATTTCGTTCTTCTAAAGCATGATTTTGTGAAAAATATTTCAGTCATATGGTTTTTGTGGTTTTTTTTGAAATAAATTGGGAGTAAAAATTTAGAAGGATGACTTGCGCTAGGCATAGAATTCCTAGTGTGGAATTATACCATCATCGTGAAAGTCGAAAGAATTTAGAATAGTTTTATTGCATGGTTTGTTGGTGATATTTATAATAGACAAAAAATATGATAAATATGACTTGTGCTAGGCATAAAATTCCAAATACATCTAGGAATTATACCATCATCGCGAAAGTCAAAGTATTAATGAAATTTTATTGCAAGATTTTTGAAAATATTTTTGACAAATGAAATTTGACAATTTAGAAAAAAATGTGTAAGCTTGACTCACGCTAAGTAAAATTCGCAAGTATGAAAGTCAAATTCATAACAACCTGAAAATAATGCTATTATAACGAAGTCAAAAAACAAAATAAGATATGTGTAAATAAATAATTGAATGTTGAAAAATATTTAAAGTTTGAAATTTCGAAGAAATATTTTAATTTATTTCAAAGACAACATTTAAATTTATCAAGAACCCAATGTGTGCATACGTGAGTTCGTTATCCATCTTGATTTATCATAATGACACAAAATCTCTCGAAGATCAAATGTGTGTGCTTTGTAATGTTCATTTACCCATTTTGAGTGAGGTATTGATACAAGTAATTGGAATGAACCAATGTGTGTGCAAGTGAAGATTCATTAACCATGATTTTTGTGCATGTAACCATACCAGACTACTATGTAAGTCAGGTCATCAAGAGCTAGCTAATCCACAAGCGAACATAGGTCTGTACAAAAGAAGGTCGCTAATGTGACAGACATATCACCACGCCAGGAATTACCCAATGTCAAGCAAGTTGGGCACAAATCACCTGTTATGGGGCTTACCTCATGATTTTCGAATAATTGAGAATTCCAGGGATTCAAGCTCATTCACCCTTCTTTTCTTCCAAAGGGTAGGGAGGGAAATTTTATTGCTTTTCTTGTTCTCTTTTCTTTCTCTTTCTAATTTTTCTTGACTTTTCTATGATCTTCTGCATTTTTCTTGGATTTTGAACATTTCTCTTTTCTTTCTTTTCATTCTTTTTCTGATTTTTTTCTTTTCTTCCTATTCTAGGGATACTTGCTCAGCTTAGATGTGGAGCAAGGGATTTTTATTCTAGGTAGGGGTGAGCTTGTCCTTTTGCCAATTCTCAAAGATTCTAGACCATGTGCATGATAGGATAGCAAGGGAAACTTTTCACTCAAGAGACCACAACTACTGTGTAGTATCGTTTTTCGAATTTGCAACAATCATTTTAATATGTAAAAGTGGACTTGGTTCAAATAAATAACAAGATCAGTTCCCAAAACTCAAAATGTTATTTAATGCAATAGTGGACTTCGATATAAGAGAGATTTATAATCATAGCAATAAGATCAAAATTATTATGTGAGCTAAAAGTGCGTGGTTCAAGATAACTTATAAAGTTATCTGAAATAAAAGGAAAATATAACTACAAAATTTCAAGAACTGATAATGCAAATATAAACATGTTTTTGATGGTTTTAATGATTTTTTATTTTTATTTGATTTTGAATTGTTATGTGGATTGCTTGAAATGAGGAAATTATATACAATTATATACAATGATGGGATTTTGGATTTAAGCATAATATCGTTTGAGATGCATAATGTTCATGGGTTCCTTAAGATATTTTCCATCTAAGGTTGCCAATCGATATGCACCCAATCCAAATTTAGCAGTAATGATGTATGGTCCAAGCCAGTTGGGCTGAAATTTACCTTTATGATCTTTAGTGGCATTAGTGTTCTTTTGATTTTATTTTAAGACTAGATCGCCAACTTCAAAAGATCGGTTATGGACTTTCTTTGAATATGCTCATTTAAGCTTGTTTTGATAGGCACGAAGATGTTCCAAAGCATTGATGCGCTTCTCGTCTAGGAGTTCCAGTTGACTAAATCTACCAGCACGATATTCATCTCCTACTTTAGTGTCCTAAAGTAGCAGAGCCAAAGAAGGAACTTCTAGCTCGAACAAAAAAATAGCTTCGACATCGTAAACCAAAACAAAAGGAGAAGTGCCCGTGGGAGTACGAACACTGGTTCGATAGGCCCACAAGGCAGGGTATAATTGCATGTGCCAGTCACGGCCTGATTTGTTAACCAATATTTTGAGGATTTTAATCAAGGTTTTATTAGATGCTTCTGCTTGGCCATTACCCTGGGGATAATAGGGAGTGGACCAACGATGTTGGATTTTATATTTTTGACATAATTTCTTAACATATTTATTTTTGAAACAAGTTCCATTATCTGAGATGAGATTTGCAGGAATTCCAAACCTACAAATGATTTGATTGAGAATAAATTTTGAAACTTGAGTTCCCGTGCAAGAAGCTAAAGGCATAGCTTCTACCCACTTCGTAAAATACTCGATGGCAGTTATGATGAATTTGTGACCATCGGATGATATGGGATTGATCTTCCCAATAATGTCTAAGCCCCATTTAGAAAAGGGCCAAGGGGATGAAATAGCTTGGAGTTCTTGAGCAGGAGCATGGACAAGGTCAGCATGTTTCTGGCACTTGTCGCAATGGCACACATAATCATGGGTGTCCTTCTCCATGGTAGGCCAAAATTATCCTATTCTAAGGAGCTTCTTAGCAATGGCACTACCACTAAAGTGTCCTCCACAAGATCCGTCATGGGCTTCACTTAAAGCTTTTCTAGACTCTTCTAGATTTAAACATCTCAATAGGATACCTTCAAAGGATCTCCTATACAAAATATTGTCGACTATCATGAAGCGAACAACTCGTTTATGTAATAACCGACATTGGTTCCTATTAAAACCTTCAGGGAAGGTTCCCTTCTAGAGAAAATTGAGGATGTCGATGTACCATGGTTCAGGAGTAATTTCATTGATTAGAAATACATCCAATGGCTCTAAATAGGATTTGGTAGAAGTGGGTTCCTGGAGTCGATGAATAATGATAGTAGCATACTCATCATCCAACTCCAAGGGCAATAAGGAAGCGACTACAACCATAGCATCAAAAGCACGGTTACTAGTTCTAGGAATAGCTTCTAAGGTGACTTTATCAAATAAGGATATCAACTATAATACATAAGATTTATATGGGTGAAATACATCATTAATTTGATTTATTACTAATTGAGAATCACCAAAAACTAATAAGTCTTTAATTTTTAGTGCTAAGGTGGCCCGTAATCCAAGGATTAGAGCCTCATATTCAGCAGTATTATTAGTGCAAGCAAATGTTAATTTAAATGATAAAGGTATAAGGTGCTTTTGAGGGGATATTAGGATGATACCCACACCAGCCCCACTCATACATCGGGCTCCATCAAAATATAAAGACCATTGTTCAGAATGATCTTCCTCTAGATTGAGGCATTCATCAGGAAACTCAATGATGAGGGGATGAGTGGCTTCTAAGGGTGCAACAACTAATTGGTCTGCTATGATTTGACCCTTAATGGATTTTTGACCTATGAATGCGAGTTCAAACTCACTCAGAGTGAGAACCCACTTAGCTGTGCGACCAGATAGATAAGGTCGGCTCATGAGATACCTCAAGGGATCAGATTTGGCAATGACATATGTCTTTTGACTAAGCATATAATGGCACAATTTTTGCGTAGAAAATACGATTGCCAAACATAAATTTTCTAGTGATGTATAATGAGTTTCATAACTTATTAATGTTCTACTAATATAATAATTAGCTCGTTCTTTCTTCTCATCATCAAGTTGAGCTAACATAGCTCCTAAGGCAAATTCTGAAGCAAAAATGTATAAGATGAATGGGCGATCAGTTTTGGGAGGAGCAAGCATAGGAGGACTTAAAAGATATTGTTTTATTTGTTCAAAGGCTTCTTTACATTCATCATCCCATTGAAAGAAAGTATTTTTCTTAAGCAATTTGAGAAAAGGTCCAGTTTTGTCCGCCAGCTTATCAATGAAGCGATGGATAGATTGAAGTTTACCTTGTAAAATTCGTAACTCAGATATGTTTTTAGGAGCTGGCATATCAATGATAGCCTAAATTTTGAGAGGGTCAATTTTGATGCCACGCAAAGAAACAATAACCCCCAACAGTTTACCTGACTTAACTCCAAATATACATTTTGTTGGGTTTAAATGGATATGATATTCTCTTAACCGATCAAACACTTTTCTCAAATCATCTAAATGCTCATCTTCTTCAGCAAAATGGGCTATAATATCATCCACATAATCATGCAGAATATCATACATCATATCATGGAAGATGTATGTCATAGCCCGTTGATAGGTTGCACCTGCATTCTTTAATCCGAATGGCATTACTTTCCAACAAAAGGTTCCCCAAGGGGTAATAAAGGTTGTTTTAGCTTGGTCTTCAGGAGCTATCCTGATCTGATTATAACCTGAGAATCCATCCATAAGGGATAGCATCCCACTTCCAGTAGTAAAATCAATGATCTGATCCATATTAGGAAGAGGGAAATCATCTTTAGGGCATGCGACATTAATGTCTCTAAAGTCTGTACAAACCCTAATCTTGGTTGCTTCTTTTTTAGTTATAGGGACAACATTAGAAATCCAATCAAGCATAATCAATGGCTTGAATAAATGTGACATTTAGGAGTTTTTCTAACTCACCTTTGACTAGTAGGGCAACTTTAGGATGCATTTTTCTAAGTTTTTGCTTAACTGGTTTTGCATCCGAGCGTACTACTAGATGATGCATAACTACAGAAGAGTCTAAACCAGGCATATCTACATATGTCCAAGCAAAGACATCACTATATTCTGTAAGAAATGTAGTATATTTGTTTTGTTTTTCTTCATTTAATTCTGATCCAATGTTGACTATGTGAGAATTCTCTTCTGTTCCAATATTAACTTTTATGACATTTTCCACTTCCATATGTAAGTCTCTTTCAAAATTAGGAGGGGCGGGTGATACACCCAATTCTTGTAATTCTTCTAAGGTCAACTTAGATAATTCTTCTTGAGGGGTTGTGGCCTCAAGATGAGCTACAGGTGGTATAGACCCATCAAAATAAAATCCATTATACAATAATTCTTCAATGGAAATATCATGGAAAATATCACCTTCTAATTGTTCGTCCAGCTCAGCAATCATTTTTGGGTAAGCTATAGACAACATATTACAAGAAAATAACTTACCCATAGACTTAAGGATCTCTTGTTCATCTAAATAATCTTGATAGGGTATTAAGTGATCATCATCCTCAAATGGGAATGGCTGACACTTACTAGAAAATAAGCCTATACCGCATCGATCAGGCCATGCTTCGACCTCAAAAGGTTCTTTCATGCCATTATGGAAAGGTCCCAAACCCTTCCCTTCATATCCTAGTTTAAGCATTATAGGTTTAGCTTTAATATATTTATCGGTGAAATAACATTGAGCATATCCATCATAATCAGTTTTAATATTTCTAGGTATTCTACCCCAATCATATCCCTTATAAATGAAGGCACAACTCCCGACTTGGTAAATACTTCCCATAGGTTGTGGCAAGCCCAAAGTACAAGGAGACGATGGTAATTTGTTTAAGGCAAGGGAATATTGCATAGAAAAATCTGTTTCTTCTGATGTTATGAGAATTTTAGACAAATCAGGTAATAGCTCATCAGATAAAGCATATGAAGTAGAAGGAGCCTCTTCTACGGCTTTAGATGCAAAAAATATAAATTTAGTAGATGTGGATGGGATAGAGGTTGTAGTAGATGGATTTATTGTGGATTCAGATGGTGTAGGGATAGAACAAGGAGAAATTATTGCGGGATTAGTATTAAATGTAGATTTTGGTGGAGATTCTTTAGGAGAAGGTTGAGGAGATGGGGATGTAATTGGTGTAGATGGAGGAGATGATATTTTAGGTGTGAGCTTCACACGTTTAGTGGGAAAGGCATAATTAGGATGAGTAGAAGACAAGGCGGGGCAAAACTGAATCCCAATTGGTTCTGCCAAGGCACACATATCAAATGGTCTGGGATCACCATGAATGGTGACCAACTGATTCTTAAATTTGAATTTGACACATTGGTGTAAGGTAGAGGGTACAACTCACATTGCATTGATCCAAGGGTGACCCAAAAGTATATTGTACGATGCAGGGCAATGTACAATAAATACGGTCGTATCCAAGGTTCTTGGACCAACCTGCAATGGGATTGTAATAACTCCACATGTTTCTTGTGTTTCATCATTAAAGGCTTTTATGATCATATCCATTCTCTTCATCTCATCACTTCTAAATCCAAATCTCTGGTAAAAGTCAAAAGTACAAATATTTAGGGATGAGCCATTATCAATCAAAATTCTTTTGATAGCTACATCTCCAATTAATGCAGTAATGTATAAGGGATTGTCTTTATGTAAACTATGAAGTGGAATGTCTCTATCTCGAAATTCAATACAGTCAACTTCATGGGGCACAATGGTATTTGCCATGGCTTCAGGTTGTATGTCTTGTGGTACCATCATTTGACTTAATGTATGCATTAATTCTTCCCTATGTGTGGGAGATGATCTTAGAAGGTCTAAGAGGGAAATCCTCGTTGTAATATTAGAAAGTTGTTCATTGATATCATAAGGAGGTTTAGGTTGAGCATTCGATGCATTATTTCCTTTACTAGGAACCTTCAAAACAAATGGGGTTGATTTATCATTATGATTTTGATCTTGTTGAGAATTTTGGGCCTGTTGTCTAGTAACGGCTCCGATGGTACCCACAATATTGTTGTGTGCATGATGAATGGGTCATGGTCTAGCATTCATGGCTTGCTCATTAGGGAGGATTTGTTGTGAGGATGGTCATGTTGTGATCCTTCTTGGAAATGGTTCCTCTGGAACCATGTGAGTTGTGATAGGGAGAATAGGTTCTGACTCATCTTCAGAGCTATTCGATTGACTAGAGGTAATATCCAGGTCACTTTATGTTTCACAATCTGTGTCACTTGGATATGATGTTTGAATGTTGTGTATGGGTCTAGTTGTGACCACAGATAATGTTGTCCCAAATATCTCAAGGTTATGAGAAGGTATATGTCCACTAATGGTTCCCACATATCGGGTTGGATGGGGAACATTATGATGTTCGGCTTGATTAGCCACTTCTTTACCATGCTTGGGTAAAGGATGTTGAAAAATATCCAATGTTTGATTTGCATTCTGATTCTGATTTTGTTGTGTATCTTTCTGAGCATTGTTTGGAGCATTTTGTTTTGGTTGGAAACTTTGTACTTCCATTTCATTGTTATCAATCAAATCTTGTATTTTATGTTTTAATATTTTGCAAGAATTTGTTGAATGTCCAGGTCCTCTATGGAAATCACAATGTAAATCTGCTCTGTATCCAGGTATGGTTGTATCAGGTTCCCAAATATTAGGTAATTGTATTAAACCTCATTCTAATAATTGTGGCAAGATAGTGGATAAAGGTTGATTTAACCTAGTAAATTCTCTTGGAGGTCTATCAGGAACCTTCAATACAAACTTCTCTGTGGTTTTTGCAGCGTTAATATTCACAGTATTCCTACTGTCGGTGACTCCATCACCCACAACCTGTTTATTCTTATATTGATTTTTAGATGTCTTATCATCATCCTTCTTCTTAAATTGGCCTCTTCTAATGAGGGCATCTTCAACTCTTCATGCTAAATCTATAGCCTGATCGAAGGTTGTCAAAGTAGTAGTTGAAAGCTCATAGGACAATTGTTCTTGCAAGTTATTAATGAAAATATCCAACATCTCCCTATGGGGTAATGCAAAGTGTAATTTCCCTAGCAACTGTCTCCATATTGCTAGGAAATTGGCAAAGCATTCATCTTTTCCCTGCTTCAAGTTGTACAAATCCTTAATTGTCACATGCCTCTCTATGTAGGCACTAAATTGGTGGACAAATGATTCAGTTGTTTCTTCAAAATTTCTCAAATAATTGGTAGGCAACTGATAATACCATTCCAATGCCATGCCTCCCAAGATTTTCGGGAATATCTTTAGCAATAGAAAATCATCATGAGATATATCATGACATGCTATTCTAAACATACGAAGATGCTCTATGGGGTCTTCGGTTCCTTTATATATAGGGAGAACAAGCATAGGAAAATGCTTAGGATAAGGTTGGGCAACAACTATGGGATCCAAAGGTTGACTACACATCTCTCGATAATTGTACGAGGGATGGTAGGGGTCTATCTGGTCCATGCGGGAAACTAATTGTTTCACTACGGCTTCAAGATTACTGGATTGTCCACCATATTGGTTTGGTTGCATGATAGTGTTGGATATTTGAGTGTAAGATGGTGTAACATAAGGATTTGATGCTAGGTTATTGTTGTGCAAAGTATTACTAGGAAGAGTGTTGTGAAGTGGATATGGGGCAGTATTCTGTTGAACTTTTTGTTGTTGATAGTTGACATTTGGTTTTGGTTTAGGTTTCTGCTGATTTGAAATTTGTTGATTAATAGCTTGAGAAAATAAAGCAGTAAATGATGGTTTCTGAGGTGGAGGATTGGTTTTTGGTTTATTGACAGGAACTTTAGAATGTTGAGTTGTTTGTTGTTGTTGCATGTTTTGAATCAAAGATGCCATATTTGTATTTGATGGCCCTGCTTGGTCACTTTCTTGATCTATGTATGAAAGAGGGTTTGTATGCATTTGAAATACGTTTTCTAAAGTTGCCTGTGTCTCACTAATTCTAGCTTTATCTGCTAGTGCTGCTAGAGTAAACCCCTCAAGGTTAGTTTTTACAAATTTTAGAAGGTGTTCCATAGATTTAAAATTAACATTTCCTTTGGAAGTCACTCTAGGTGATCCAGTTTCATCTTCCCTATTAACTTCTTGTTCATATTCTTCAACAGGAATCCCATCATGATGGTCCTGAGCAACTTCCTCCTGATCTTGTTCTTTAGGAGGGGGATTTTGAGTAGGTGGTTGCTCTAGCCACTCATCATCTATTTGTTTACCACTCCTTAGTTTAGGCATTATGGTAGATTTAGGTTTTTGCAAATATATATGTTCTTATATATAAATGCAGTGGAATTTAAGGGGTATATATTTTATATATATACCTAATTAATATAACATATATTTTTTAGATTTGTTTTTTTTTTAATTTTTATGGTTTTACTTTGCAGGTGTAGCACCCTAAAATTGGCACGGTTAAAACCTTAGTAAAAAGATAAAATATTAAAATTTGAATTTCAACCCCAAACTGCCCGTTAAACAACCTTTTACCCGCTTTCCCCATTTTTCATGCCATTTTTAGGATTTGTTTTGACCGTTGGACGATATCGTCTCAGATTAGACGAAATCATCCCCGATCTGACGAATTCGTCTGGAACAGAACGTCCAGACGATTTCGTCCCAAAACCAAATTTTCATAATTAGCTTCTGTTTCAACAACCTCTCCAACTCGGGCAGAAGCGTGTCTGTGCAGTTGGAGATTTCCCTGTTGGAGATCTCCCAGATTGGGATGATCCCCAACCTCCCAAACCTCTTCCTAATCCTATATAAACTAGGATTTTTCTAGTTTATCCCCTTGTCTCCCCTGATTCCCCCTGGTTGATTCTCCCTGAACCCCCAACCCCTTAGTTGATGGATTTCATTGCAGAGTTAGCTCCTTATTCCCTCGCACTATTTTGCTTGCATTTGGTATTTTTGTATTTTTATTGCAGGAACTCTACTATTTTTCAGTCGAAGCTAGCTTGGATCGTCGCAGACGATCTCGGACGATTGCGGACGATTTCGTACGATTGGAGGCGATCCTGATTGTAGTCCAGATTGAGGGCAGTCCGAGTTTAGAGTTTGCATTTTCTTAGCTTTTTCTGCATTTTTCATATCATATCTCTGCACTGTTTTAAGTTATTATGTTTTATGCATCTTGGAGTTCACCTCATTTAGCATAATTGCATGATAAAGATAAAATCAATCATTAAATTTACTGCATTTCCTTATCTGTTATTATAATCTATTATTTAGGCATGTTTGCTGTTATTTCTACCATTATCCCTTGCTTCTGCATTTGCATATTTGGTATTTTGTGTCTGTTTTTGTGATTGCAAGTTTGACGAATTCGTCAGATTTCAGACGATTCTGTCTGATTTCAGATGACCTTCTGTGATTTGGGATGATCCCAAGAAATATCAGGCGATTACGTACAAATTGAGACGATCTGAACTGCTACAAGACTCAGAATCTCCATCAGACATCCGAAATCAGGTATGACATCTTCTAGTTAGCATATTCTCTGTCATTTGCATCCATTTCTATTTTTTGTATTCACTTAAATCAGCATTGGCATATAGAATAGTTTAGATTCATATCGGCCAAACCTAGGAGTTGAATGATCAAGCATAAAAATGAACACATCAAACACACTATCAACCTAGGCATGGAAACTGCCATTCAAAAGTTTCCTGGTGAACCCACCATCCATCAAAAATTCACCCTTATACACCTCCCCGAGAGGCGGGACCTTCAAAAGGCCTCTCAGTCCGAGGTATTGTCCCATCCTTTTCACATCCCCCTTCCGGGCACGGATCCTATAGCCTGAAGGTAAGGGTGCAAAAAATTTGGAGCGATACATTTTGGTGAACCCGACGTGAAACAGAAACCTTTTGAAAACAAAAACCTTTTTAAAAATAAAAATAATAAAAACCAAAACATAAATGCATTTAGACTTAAGAAAATTTGCATGTCATATTTAGATGGTAGACTATAATAAAAGACGAGTTGTCACCATTAATGTTGAAAATCAACTAGCAGCTATAGAGATTACTTCTGTGCTTAGAGTACCTCAAACAAATAGGGTTCAACCTTTGTGGGACGAACTTGATAGGAGATTAGATCTCATTTCATCTAGAGCAACCGAACTTAGGCAAATCAAGAGGTTTGTCCTAGATAGAATCCTGGATCCCGATCAAGTGATTTTGTATCATGAACTTCAGAGAGCTTGCCATAGGTGGTTAGCAGATAAAAGAGCCCTTGTGTCTTCTGAGTTGTATACCTTTGAGGAATACCTTGAGAATGCAGCTGTAGTACATAAATTTCTGTCTCGTATAGAGGACCAAGAGGTCGTTCTTACAGATAGAAAAATATGGAATAGAGTTCCCAGAGCTGTGTTATATCGAGAATATTGCCATGAGATTTATTTTTACAAAACAGAATCTGAAACAGATAATATCACCATAGCACACTTTGTTGACTTCTTGAAAAACAATTTCCAATTTGAAGAGGAGCACTTTATGACTCTTGATGAACTTGATCCTATCAATGACATCTATAAACTATTTATAGAAAACTAAGTTATTATTTTATTATTGTTATTTCTTGTATTTAGTGTGTTGTTTATTGTCTTTATAAGCATAAAAACAAAAACAAAAACAAAATAAAATTATAAAAAAAAAATCAAAACATTTTCTTTTAAGTATTATAGTAGGTATATAATTAAAATATATACCTCCCAAGATCTGTTGCAAATATATTAATATATATTTGCTAAAACCTAAATTTAGACACAATGACTAGACTCGGGAATGGAAAACAAATTGAAGTAGAAGAAGATTGGTTAAGAAAACCAGAAAATAACCCAGATGCCCTTCCTGAAGACCCAATTCAGGAAGAAGTAACCTTAAACCAACAAGAAGAAGAATTTGTGGGCGCAAATGAACAAAAAGAAAATGATAGAGAGGAAGGATCCTCATCTCCTAAAATAACTCCAGACGGAGCTATTACTTTTGAGAACATGGACCATTTTTGGAAATTTCTCAATAATAATATTGGCACCCTTAATAGAGAAGTTCATATGGATAAAGATCAAATTAGTGATACTCAAGCAACCCTAGAAGACATATATCACACACGCACTAATCCTTTGTCCTTTGTTGATCAAGAGAGTGATCAAGCTGGACCGTCCAATTTGGACATGGCTGCTATAATCCAAAACATGCAACAACAACAGAGCTACCCAACCACCTAGAGTGCCTATTACCAAGCCAAGGGTTATCCCCACACAAAAGAAACCTTCATTCACTACTTTATTTCGCCAAGCTATTGATCAATATACCTCAAATCAACAAAAGCCTAAAACAAAACCAAATACCAATTTCCAACAATCTGGGATACAACATAATGCTACAACAAATCTTCTTCATAATACTCTTCCTACCAACCATTTGCATAACAGCAATATAGCATCCAATCCTTATGTCCCGCCTTCCTACGGTCACAAATCCCATACTCATGTACCACCAAACCAATATGGTGGACAAACTGGTAATTTGGAAGCCATGGTGAAACAGTTAGTCTCTCGCATGGACCAGATAGATCCCTACCGTCCCTCGTACAATTATCGAGAGATGTGTAGTCAACCTCTAGATCCTATAGTTGTAGCACAACCATATCCCAAACACTTTCCTATGCCTGTCCTACCTATATATAAAGGAACCGAAGATCCCATAGAGCATCTTCGTATGTTTAGGATAGCATGTCATGACATATCACATGATGATTTGCTATTACTAAAAATGTTCCCGAAAAGCTTAGGGGGGATGGCATTGGAATGGTATTATCAACTACCTACTCATTCTTTGAGAAATTTTGAAGAGACCGCTGAGTCTTTTGTGCATCAATTTAGTGCCTATATCGAAAGGCATGTAACCATTAAATATTTGTACAACCTAAAACAAGACAAAGATGAGTGTTTTGCTGACTTCTTAGCTCGATGGAGACAGTTGATAGGAAAATTACACTTTGTGTTACCTTATCGGGAGATGTTGGATATTTTTATCAATAATTTACAAGAACAACTATCCTATGAATTATCAACTGCTACCTTGACCACCTTCGATCAAGCTATAGACTTAGCTCGAAGGGTGGAAGATGCTCTCATTAGAAGAGGTCAGCTCAAAAAGAAAGATGATGAGAAAACATCCAGAAATCAATATAAAAATAAACAAGTTGTGGGTGACGGAGTCACTGATAGCAGAAACATTGCTAATGTTAATACTGCAAAAACAACAGAGAAGTTTATATTGAAACCTCCTGATAAACCACCCCAAGAATTTACTAGGTTAAATCAACCTTTATCAACCATTCTCCCGCAATTACTAGCACGAGGCTTGATCCAATTACCAGCTATCCGGGAACCTGATCCAACTATACCCGGATACGGAGCTGATTTATATTGTGATTTTCATAGAGGACCTGGACACGCTACCAACTCTTGTAAAATATTAAAACATAAAATACAAGATTTGATTGATAATAATGAGATGGAGGTGCAAGCCTTCCAACCTAAACAAAATCCTTCTAATAACGCTCAAAAGAGCATTCCCCAAAATCAGAATTCGAATGCCAATCAATCATTGGACATATTTCAACATCCTTTACCAAAACATGGTAAAGAGGTGGCCAATCAAATTGAGCATCACAATGTTCCTCCTCCTACCCGATATGTAGGGACTATTAGCGGACAATTACCTGATCATGATCCTCAAATATTTGACACAACTTTATCCATAGTTACGACCAGACCTCTACATAATATTCGGACACTTGATCTTAGTGACACTGAATATGAGACTGAAAGTGACATGGAAATCACCTCGAATCAATCGAATAGTTCTGAAGATGAATCAGATCCTATTCAACCTATCACCAGTTCTATGGTTCCAGAAGAACCATTTCCTCGAAGAGTCACTACTAGACCATCTTCTCACCAAATAGTTTCTAATGAACAAGCCATAAATGCTAGACCAAGACCTATTCATCACTTGCAAAATAACATTGTAGGAACCATCGGAGCCGTTACCAGACAACAGGCTCAAACCTCTCAACAGGATCAAACTCAGAATGATGGATCAGCCCCATTTGTTTTGAAAAATCCCAATAAAGGGAATTATGCGTCTAATGTTCAACCTAAGCCTCCTTACAATATTAATGAACAATTATCCAATACTATAGCCAGAATTTCCCTTTTGGACCTGTTAAGATCTTCTCCTACCCATAGGGATGAATTAATGCTTACATTAAGCCAAATGATGGTACCACAAAACATTCAACCTGAAGCCATGGCCAATACTATCATCACTCGAGAAGTCGATTGTATTGACTTTCGAGATAAAGATATCCCGCAACATAGTTTACATAAGGATAACCCCTTATATATTACTGCCTTAATTGGAGATGTAGCCGTTAAACGAGTCTTGATTGATAATGGTTCATCTTTAAACATATGCACTTTTGACTTCTACCAACGATTTGGGTTTAGAAGTGATGAAATGAAAAGAACTGATATGATTATAAAAGCCTTCAATGACGAGACACAAGAAACGTGTGGAGTCATTACTATACCCTTGCAAGTTGGTCCTAGAACCCTAGATACGACCGTGTTTATTGTACATTGCCCTGCATCGTACAATATACTTTTGGGTCACCCTTGGATCAATGCGATGCGAGCGGTTCCCTCCACTTTACATCAGTGTGTTAAATTCAAATTTAAAAACCAGTTGGTTACCATTCATGGTGATCCTAGACCCTTTGATATGTGCGCTTTGGCAGAACCTGTTGGAGTGCAATTTTGCCCTACCCTCGTCATCCACACATCCTAATTCTTATCATCCGTCCAAACGTGTGAAACACACACCCATAACATCATCTACTCTTTCAACTACACCTATACATATAGCTCGACCATCTTCTGAACAAACCACATTAGGACCTCGAAAAGATCCTAAACCTACAACCAATGCTTCCTGTTTTACTCCTATATCTTCCATACCTATAGACTCACCCATCAATATCCCTATGACATCTACATCCACTACAGGCATCCTTTCTACACCCGACGATGTAGGAAATGTTCCTTCTACCTCTTATGCTCTTACTGATGAGCTCTTACCCGATTTATCTACAATTCTTATATCTGAGGAAGCCAACACTGCCATGCAGACTTCCCTCCTTTTAAATAAACTTCCACCCTCTCCTCGTACCTTGGGCCTCCCACAACCTATGGGAAGTATCTACCAAGTCGGGAGTTGTGCTTTTATTTATAAAGGATATGATTGGGGAAGAATACCCAGAAACATTAAGACACATTGTGATGGATATGCTAGATGCTATTTTGCTAATGATTATCTTAAAGCTAAGCCCATAATGCTTAAATTGGGATATAAAGGGAAAGGTTTGGGACCTTTCCAAAATGGTATGAAAGAACCTTTTGAGGTAGAACCGTGGCTTGCCCGCTGTGGTGTGGGCCTATTTTCTAGTAAAGGTCAGCCCTTTCCATTTGAGGATGATGACCATCTCGTATGTTATCAAGATTATCTAGATAAACAAGATTCTTTGTGTCCAAAGAATAATTCTTTTACCTGCAATATGCTATCCATAGCCTACTCTGAAATGATTGTCGAATCCGACGACGAGTTGGAAGGGGATATCTTCCATGATGTCTCCATTGATGAATTGTTACATAATGAATTTTATTTTGATGGCTCTATACCTAGTATAGCCCAGCTTGAGGCCTCGACTCCTCAAGATGAATTATCCAAGCTAACCTTGGAAGAATTACAAGAATTAGGTGTTTCATCCGCCCCACCTAATTTTGAGAGAGATTTACATATGGAAGTTGAAAACGTTATAAAAATTAACATTGGAACCGAACATAACCCTCACATAATCAATATTGGATCAGAATTGAGTCAAGAAAAACAAGATAAATACATTTCATTTCTTAAAGACTATGAAGATGTCTTTGCTTGGACATATGAAGACATGCCAGGTTTGGACCCTTCTGTAGTTATGCATCATCTAGTAGTCCATCCAGATGCTAAACCTGTTAAACAAAAACTCAGAAAATGCATCCTAAAGTGGCCTTACTAGTCAAAGGAGAACTAGAAAAACTGTTGAAAGTCATTTTTATACAAGCCATTGATTATGCCGAATGGATCTCTAATGTAGTTCCAAGAACTAAGAAAGAAGCCACTAAAGTTAGGGTTTGCACCGATTTCAGAGACATTAATGTTGCATGCCCTAAAGATGATTTTCCTCTTCCCAATATGGATCAGATCATTGACTTTACTTCTGGAAGTGGAATGATATCCTTAATGGATGGATTTTCTGGTTATAATCAGATCAGGATAGCTCCTGAAGATCAGGCCAAAACAACCTTTATTACCCCTTGGGGAACCTTTTGTTGGAAAGTGATGCCATTTGGCTTAAAGAATGCAGGTGCAACCTATCAACGAGCTATGACTTATATCTTTCATGATATGATGCATGATATCCTACATGATTATGTAGATGATATCATAGCTCATTCCATCAAAGAAGATGATCATTTAAATGACTTAAGAAAAGTATTTGATCGGTTAAGGGAATATCTTATCCGACTAAATCCAGCTAAATGCATATTCGAAGTTAAGTCCGATAAATTATTAGGGGTTATAGTTTCTTTACGTGGCATTGAAATTGACCCTCTCAAGATCATGGCTATCACAGATATGCCCGCACCCACCAATATATCAGAATTACAAAGTTTACAAGGTAAGCTTCAAGCTATTCACCGCTTTATCGACAAGTTGGCAGACAAAACTGGACCCTTTCTTAAGCTTCTTAAGAAAGATGTCTCTTTTCATTGGGACGAAGAATGCCAAGAAGCATTTGAACTCCTTAAGCAATATCTCCTCAAACCACCAGTGCTTTCCCCACCTAGATCTGATCATCCTTTTATCTTGTACATTTTTGCTTCTGATTCTGCCTTAGGAGCTATGTTAGCTCAGCTTGACGATGAGAAGAAAGAACATGCTAATTATTACATTAGTAGAACCTTAATCAATTATGAAACTCGATATACCACATTAGAGAAATTATGTCTAGCAATCATATTTTCTACATAGAAACTACGACATTATATGCTCAATCAAAAAACGTATGTTATTGCCAAATTCGACCCTTTGCGATATCTCATGAGTCGACCGTATTTATCTGGTCGCACAGCCAAGTGGGTTCTTGCGCTAAGCGAGTTTGAACTCACGTTCATAGGACAAAAGTCTGTTAAAGGTCAAATCATAGCAGATCAATTAGCTGCTGCACCCTTAGAATCTACTCATCCCCTCATCATTGAGTTTCCTGATGAATGCCTTAAACTAGAGGCAGACCATTCAGAGCAATGGTCCCTATACTTTGACGGAGCCCGATGCATGAGTGGGGCTGGTGCGGGTATTATTTTAATATCTCCACAAAAACATCTTATACCTCTGTCCTTCAAATTAACATTTGCTTGCACCAATAACACTGCTGAATATGAAGCTCTTATCCTTGGATTACGAGCTGCCTTGGCATTGAAAATTAAAAGTTTATTGGTTTTTGGTGACTCCCAACTTGTCATAAATCAAATCAATGATGTTTATCGGACCCAGAGATGATAAATTACGCCCATATAAAGCATATGTTTTGCAGTTATTATCCTTGTTTGATCAAGTTACTTTGGAAGCTATTCCTCGAACTAGCAATCGTGCGGCTGACGCTATGGCTGCAACTGCATCTCTTTTACCCTTGGAGTTAGACGATGAATATGCTACCATCATTATTCATCGACTCCAGGAACCCGCTTCAAGCAAATCATGCTTAGAACCTTTGGATGTGTTTCTCATCAACGAAACAACTCCTGAACCTTGGTATACTGATATATTTAATTTTTTGCAGAAAGGAACCTTCCCTGATGGTTGTACTAGCAACCAACGTAGGTTATTACGTAGACAAGCAAGTCGCTTTGTGATTATTGGTAATACCTTGTACAGAAGATCTTTTGAAGGCATCTTACTGAGATGTTTGAATCTAGAAGAATCTAGATCAGCTTTGAATGAAGCCCACAATGGATCTTGTGGGGGACATTTTAGTGGTAGCGCCATTGCTAAGAAACTCCTTCGGATAGGATATTTTTGGCCTACCATGGAAAATGATGCACATACTTATGTGCGACATTGCGACAAGTGCCAGAAACATGCTGACCTTGTCCATGCGCCTGCACAAGAACCGCAAGCTATTTCATCTCCTTGGCCCTTTTCAAAATGGGGCCTAGACATTATTGGAAAAATCAACCTTGTGTCATCCGATGGACACAAATTCATCATAACCGCCACTGAGTATTTCACGAAGTGGGTTGAAGCTATGCCATTAGCTTCTTGCACCGGAACACAAGTTTCCAAGTTTATTTTTAATCAAATTATTTGTAGGTTTGGAATTCCCGCCAATCTCATTTTCGATAATGGAACTTGTTTCAAAAATAAAGATGTCAAGAAATTATGTCAAAAATATAAAATTCAACATCGCTGGTCCACTCCCTATTATCCTCAGGGTAATGGTCAAGCGTAAGCATCTAATAAAACCTTAATCAAAATTCTCAAAAAATTGGTTAATAAATCCGGTCGAGATTGGCACATTCAATTATATCCTGCTTTGTGGGCCTATCGAACTAGTGTTCGAACCCCCACTGGAACTTCACCTTTTGTCTTGGTTTATGGTGCTGAAGCCATTTTTCCCTTTGAATTAGAAGTTCCTTCTTTAGCTCTACTACTTCAAGATACTCGAAGTAGGAGATGAATATCGTGCTGGCAGATTTAGTCGACTAGAACTTCTCGATGAAAAGCGCATCAATGCTTTGGAGCATCTTCGCGCCTACCAAAACAAGCTTAAGCGAGCATATCTTAAGAAAGTTCATCCTCGATCCTTTGAGATCGGTGACCTTGTCTTAAAAGAAAATCAAAAAAATACTAATGCAACTAAAAACCTTAAAGGTAAATTTGAGCCCAACTGGCTTGGACCATATGTCATCACTGCTAAATTTGGATCAGGAGCATACAAATTATCTACCTTGGATGGTAAAGAGCTTAAAGAACCTATGAACATTATGCATCTTAAACGTTACTATGCATAAAATTGGTCAATTCATCATTGTATATATTTGTTTTGCATATTATTTCCTTTTTAGTCACTTATATAAAACATTTCAAAAAACAATTATCTTGTATTTCTTTCAATTCATAACTTAAAATTAAAAACATCCAAATCATCAAAATCTTCAAAAACATCTTTTATTTTGTACCGTCAAACTGTGAAGTATTGCAGTTATATTTTCAGTTATTTTGGATAAATTAGCATTTATTTGGAATCCCGCACTTTCACATTCACATGAATAAATATCTTGATTTTATTTGGTATGATTATTCATCTCTCTTATATCAAAGTCCACAGTTGAATTAAATAAAGTTTTGAGCATAGAGAACTGATCTTGTTATTTACTTGAACTAAGTATATCTTTTCACATTAAAATGATTTCATTGCAAATTCGATATGATGCTACATAGTAGAAATGGTTTCCTGAGCGAAAAGTTTCCCCTGCTATCCTATCATGCACATGGTCTAGAATCTTTGAGAATTGACAAAAGGACAAGCTCACCCCTACCCAGAATAAAAATCCCTTGCTCTACAGCTAATCCGAGCAAGTATCCCTAGCATAGGAAGAAAAAGAAAAGTTCAAGAAAAAGAGAAAAAGAAAAGGTTATTTTATATCATCACCACAATATTTCAGTATTTTCTCAAATATCAAGCAAAAATACAAAAGTACAAAAAAAAAAAAAAGAAACGCAAAAGCAAAATGCAATAAAATCCTTTCCCTACCCCTTGAAAAGAAAAGAAGGGTGAATGAGCTTGAATCCCTGGAATTCTCAATTATTCGAAAACTGTGAGGTAAGCCCCATAACAGGTGGTTTGTGCCCAACCCGCTTGGCCTTGGGTAATCCCTAGCATGGCGATATGTCTGTCACATTAGCGACCTTCTTTTGTACAGACCTCTGTCAGCTTATGGATTAGCTAGCTCTTGATAACCTAACTTACATAGTAGTCTGGTACGGTTACATGCATATAAATCATGGTCAACGAACATTCATTTGGTCAAGGCAAATTACTTGTATCAAATTATCTTGCTCAAAATTGGTGAATGAACAATACAATCGCACACACATTTGTATTTGAGAGATTTTGTATCATTATGATAAATCAAGATCGGTAATGAATTCACATTTGCACATGAGGATTCCTTATAAATCTACATTTGTCTTTGAGATAATTTAAAATATTTCTGTAATTCTTTTCGGAATAATCTTATCCTTTTTCAGAATTTTTGTTTTGTATAAAAGCAATTACATACACCTTTTTACAAAATCAAAATCTCAAAAAATAATTTCAAACAAAATTTTCATATTATTATTTTTCTATTTATCACAAAAGTCACAAATTCATCTTGCAATAAAACCAACAATCTCTTTTCTTCTTTGGATTTCGCGATGATGGTATAAGTCTATACCTATAATTCTATGCCTAGCGCAAACCATTGTTCTAATTTTATTTTCCATTTATTTTAAAACAAATTCATCAAAACATATGACTTGCATCATTATGTTACACAATTATGCTTTACAAACAAACGAACACTTATTCTATTTCATGTCATTATGTTCAAATTCAATTTTGCAACCATGGTATAAATTCTAAGGAATTATTCAAAATTTTATCACACTTAGGAATTTATGCCTAGCAAAATCATATTTCTTTTCGTATCTCATGCATACTATTTTTATGAAAATCTGAAAACAAATCATCAAACCATCATTATCTCCATCATTACAACACAAAGTCTTAAGACAGTCTCTTAAGCACTCTTTTACTTTTAACAATATTTCTATACTGGGATTAGCTTGACGACCGAGTGAGCGGCGACTCCATGAAATGGTCTATAACATCGACAATGTCCTTTGAAATTATTGTTAGAAGTCTCTTTTATTTTTTATCAAATCACACCACCACAACCAATTGTTTACATCAGATTATTTCATTTAAAAATCTTATAGCATGACATCAAATTATAATATTTCAACATGACATAATTACATGAATCATCAATCCAATAAGCAAACAATTCAAACATTAAAGCATCATAAAAACATATGAACAAGTCATATCATCAAAAACAAGATCATATATATACATCAAAAAATTATATACATCATATCAAAACTAGATTGGTATGCCACAATCTATACCCTGGCATACTCAATCCTCTCAAAAATCTCTCAAAATCTATAGTCCATAGACACCTAGCCTCGAGAAGCCCTCGAGCTCTCAGCCTCATCTCCTCCCCCACCCTGACGTGGAGGAGGTGGTCCCATAGAGGTCCGAGATGTATCTCGGGTCCTCGTCGTCGATCGGGAGGATGTCCTCGCCGATCCCAGCCTGACTGGTTCTGCAATGTTGGCTAGCAGTTGTACCCTCTGGCCCTCTGGAACCAGCTGAAAGTATACACCCTGGTAAAATGCAGTCTACATCATGGACCACACTAGATCATCCCTACTCACTCCTCCACCTCGAGCTCTAAGCCATGTAGCCTCATCCTGCAATGTCTACACCTAAGTCTAGAGGCGGGCAACCTCAACCCGAAGAGCCATCGTCTCGCTGCTCTCCCCTATGTCAACACCCTTGCCCTTATCAGGCGATGGTGGTCTCTCCCCCTATTGTGAAGGGAGTCCCTCCTCCCTCCACCCTGTCTCCCATGGCCTCTATGGAGCCCGTGCCATCCTCTGGCATCTCTCCTATGGGATCCATCGCTGCTCTCTTCCCTCGTGACCCCACGCTGCCTCAATAGCAGCCTATCGTCGCCTCCCCATCTGGCGCACCACAGCGTGCACTGGACCCTATGCCCTCGTCATCCGAGGAGGGTGGATGCCTACGTACCAGGCATCGTAGCCATCCACAACCCTGGCATCATCACCATCCATTGGCTGGATGGGGGCATCGTCCACGTCCTGACTCTAGAATCACTGCATATCTGGAGCCCCGCTCAGTGTAGTACTATCTCAAATAGTCTAGGAGTACTCATAATCCCTAAGAGAAGGGATCCCCTATTGTAGATCGAACTATCATAGTACTCGATCATAGCGGTGGAGCTCTACCTCTCCTCGCTCCATCCTCAGCCAGTAGACTCACCTGATGCGAGCCAGCTCCTACCCATCCTCTGCCCACCCGGGGTGCTCTCACCATGGCCTCTAGGTGATCTGGTCTAGGATGAGGTCATCTAGCAACCTCCGTGACATCGATAGATCTATCCATCGCTGTGACCCCCGCTGCAACCACCAATAGAAAACCCGGGGCCTCTCCCGATCAACCCCTATCAATGGGAGCCCTACCGGCCTCCGCACCGCAATGTGCTCCCAACACCAAACCTGTAGTAGCGATGTCAAAACCAGACATCGACCTCCCTTGTATACGACCCCATACAGGATCCTATACAAGCGACAAAGAACAAAGCTGCCCCATGCAAATCTGTGCCCGTGGTCTCTCATGTCGTAGACTATGTCTGAGAGCACCCATGGTAGTCTGCATCCACTCTGGTGGCACAATAGTAAGCCACCGACAACTCCTACCAAAACTCGTGTCAGCCTAGATGCCCCAAGCATCTACCGTAGCGACTCGATGTTCACTCCGCCCTTCTCCAGGGTGAAGCTCGGGTCTCCCGTGAGCCTCATCATCGCCTGGCCCTGATTGGCCACAGGCATCATCAGCCGTCCTTGTATGGGGATCCTCATGATCCTCCATACGTCCTCTAGAGTGGGAGCCATCTCCCCTATCGGTAACCAAAAATAGGATGACCCCGGATACCACCTCTCTGCTAGGGCTGTCAGTAGCCCCATGTCAGTCGGTACTTGTGGCATCTCTGCCACATGCTGCAGACCGACTTGTCCAAGTCGGTCATGCTCTGCCTGGTCAAGCGCGGCTATGTCATCTCTTAGCCCATCGTATTTCCATTCTCGGCTCTTTAGTAATCCCTTCTGCAAAACAAATAATAAAACAACAAAATCATTAATAACTCAATCATTCAAATTAAACAACTTAAAATCAAATTTTAAATGATATCGTCCACCATTGGATGATATCGTCCCACATTGGGCAAAATCATCCTTTGTGAGGATGAAATCATCTCCGATTTTGCAACTTGGGAATCGCCCCTTGTTGGACGAAATCGCCCCTAATTCACCGATTTCACCGTCAGACGAAATCGACGATCTAGGGACGATTTCGACGAAATCGAGACGATTTTGTCCCGACGACGTCGACGGCCTAAAAACGGCCGTGATGCCCCAAACAATCAAATTTAAATCAAAAGAATTGCACAAAGTTAAATTAAACTTAATCTACTAGGATTAGATCCTTACCCGTAGCCCGCGTCGGACCTCTGTCGCTCTGTGCGCTGTCTCCACCATGTTTCTTCTCTGTAGAGCTCTGGAACAGTAAAAGTGAATAGTAAAAATGAATTAGGGTTTTCCCTATTTTCTTTAATTTATTTAAAAATCAACATTTTAAATTTTTGCTTTTTCACATTTTTACCTCAAACGTTCGATTTGGGTAAAAACACGGAGGGGGCACCATAGTCAACATTCGTACGATTCGACCAAGAATCGTCGTCTAAAAAATTGAGTATATTTTTGCTTTCTCGTAAAATGGGAAAAACTCGTCTTTAACGCATTTTCTTCAAAAAATTCGCTAAAGAGGGGGCAAAATGTAGCACCCTAAAATTGGCATGGTTAAAACCTTAGTAAACAGATAAAATATTAAAATTTGAATTTCAACCCCAAACTGCCCGTTAAACAGCCTTTTACCCGCTTTCCCCATTTTCCATGCCATTTTTAGGATTTGTTTTGACCGTTGGACGATATCGTCTCAGATTAGACGAAATCATCCCCGATCTGACGAATTCATCTGGAACAGAACGTCCAGACGATTTCATCCCAAAACCAAATTTTCATAATTAGCTTCTGTTTCAACAACCTCTCCAACTCGGGCAAAAGCGTGTCTGCGTAGTTGGAGATTTCCCTGTTGGAGATCTCCCAGATTGGGATGATCCCCAACCTCCCAAACCTCTTCCTAATCCTATATAAACTAGGATTTTTCTAGTTTATCCCCCTGTCTCCCCTGATTCCCCTTGGTTGATTCTCCCTGAACCCCCAACCCCTTAGTTGATGGATTTCATTGCAGAGTTAGCTCCTTATTCCCTCGCACTATTTTGCTTGCATTCGGTATTTTTGTATTTTTATTGCAGGAACTCTACTATTTTTCAGTCGAAGCTAGCTTGGATCGTCGCAGACGATCTCGGACGATTGCGGATGATTTCGTACGATTGGAGGCGATCCTGACTGTAGTCCAGATTGAGGGCAGTCCGAGTTTAGAGTTTGCATTTTCTTAAGCTTTTCTGCATTTTTCATATCATATCTCTGCACTGTTTTAAGTTATTATGTTTTATGCATCTTGGAGTTCACCTCATTTAGCATAATTGCATGATAAAGATAAAATCAATCATTAAATTTACTGCATTTCCTTATCTGTTATTATAATCTATTATTTAGGCATGTTTGCTGTTATTTCTACCATTATCCCTTGCTTCTGCATTTGCATATTTGGTATTTTGTGTCTATTTTTGTGATTGCAGGTTTCTGACGAATTCGTCAGATTTCAGACGATTCTGTCTGATTTCAGATGACCTTCTATGATTTGGGATGATCCCGAGAAATATCAGGCGATTACGTACAAATTGAGATGATCTGAACTGCTACAAGACTCAAAATCTCCATCAGACATCCGGAATCAGGTATGACATCTTCTAGTTAGCATATTCTCTGTCATTTGCATCCATTTCTATTTTTTGTATTCACTTAAATCAGCATTGGCATATAGAATAGTTTAGATTCATATCGGCCAAACCTAGGAGTTGAATGATCAAGCATAAAAATGAACACATCAAACACACTATCAACCTAGGCGTGGAAACTGCCATTCAAAAGTTTCCTGGTGAACCCACCATCCATCGAAAATTCACCCTTATACACCTCCCCCGAGAGGCGGGACCTTCAAAAGGCCTCTCAGTCCGAGGTATTGTCCCATCCTTTTCACATCCCCCTTCCGGGCACGGATCCTATAGCCTGAAGGTAAGGGTGCAAAAAATTTGGAGCGATACAACAGGAATTAAAGGAAAACAGGAAATACAAAAATATTATAATATAAGTATTATTACTTAGTTCTCCAGGAACAACTTGTAAATATCATTGGTAAGTTCAAGTTCATCAGGTGTCATGTAATGCTCTTCTTCAAATTGAAAATTGTTTTTTAGAAATTGGACATATTGATCTATAGTGATACAGTTGAATTTAGAATTTGACACATAAAAGTAAAGTTCATGAAAATATTCTCGATATAAGATAGCTCTAGGAACTCTACTAAATCTTCTTCTATCTGTTATAACAACTTCTTGACTTTCCACTTGTGCTAAAAACTTATGTACTACTACAACATTATCAAGATATTCTTCGAAAGGATAAAGTTATGTAGAAATCAAGGCCCTTTTGTCGGCAGCCCCACCCCCACCCTCAATAAAGAAGTTCATGGTAAAAAGGTAAGCTATCAGAATTTAGGATTCTGTCTAAGTCAAACATCTTAATCTATTTAAGTTCTTATTTTTTGGAATAAAGAATGCATAGTCTTCTATCAATTTTGTTTCAATGCTCTTCAAAATTGAATCTAGAACCTCCAACTATAGTAGAGACCTCTAGGACTGCCAAATAGGTACCAACATTGAACTGAGCAACTCTTCTTCTATTATAGTCTACCATCTAGAATGAAAATGGAAGATTAGGCACCTAAATATATATATATATATATATATATATATATATATATATATATATATATATATAATCAAAAGTTATTAATGTGATTCATGTCGCGTTCACCAAAGAATGTAGGTTTAAAATTTTTGCACTCCTTTCCTCTAGGATAATGGATCCATGCCTCATAGGGGAATGGGAAAATAGTAAAGCTACACCTTAGATGAGAGACACTTGAGTCGTGTCCTCTTTGGTGATTTGTCGATGGATGGTGGGTTCACCAGGAAGAGTTTTTATGGCAGCTTCCGAGCCTAGGTTGAAGATGTGTTTGATGAGTTCATTTTAATTTCAATCACCTAGGTTGGCCATAATGAAACTAAAATATTTTATATATGATTTTACGATTTATATGAAGATAGCAAATGGAATGATAATTAAATGCAACTAACAAAATATTTTAAAGAAATTGGAAATGACTCATTCAATTTCGGATGTCTGATGAAGGTTCTGCTTTTTGAAGTAGTCCATAATGTCTGTGATTTGCTAAAATCACCTGCAATTCAACAATATCATCTGTAATTATGCAGGATCATTCAAAATCAGATGATATCGTCTAAAATTAGATGATATCAGTTTATAGGTCATCATAAGAATTCATTTACATATTATTAAATAGATTTTACTGTATTTTGGAGTATGTTTTGGCATCAACTTGTGTAGTTGTAGGTTTCATACAAAATCGTCTAAACGATTTTGTATGAAACCTACAACTACACAAGTTGATGCCAAAACATACTCCAAAATACAGTAAAATCTATTTAATAATATGTAAATGAATTCTTATGATGACCTATAAACTGATTTTGGATTGAATTGAAGATAACTTCTTATGCTAACAGAAAAAGGATAACAAATTGTAATATATTGACAAAATGAGGTGAACACCAGATGCATTATAAGAAATAAACTAACCTAATCCAATTTGACTAAATAAAATAGGAGAGAATGCAAACTATATATCATAATTACCCCTAAGAGGGCTGCAAATAGGATCATCTCTAATCCAGCAAGTTCGCCTCCAATCAGCACAAGATCGTCTGCAATTGGGACGAGATCGTCTACGACGATCTGAGCTTCTTCTGATGAATGCACAATGAAAAACCTGCAAGTGAGCTAATAAAAATATGAAAATAACAATACTTGGGATGCTTTTTGAAACTAATAGGATTTAGGTTGCAGGTACTTGATTAGCCATGGGGATTTCATTAGCAAAGCATGAGTTTTATAGGTCTAGTAAGATGTTAGAGGGTTGGAATCCATCCTAATATGGGAGATATCCAACGAGAGGATAGTTAACAACCCAACGTGCTTATGCCCAGATAATCCAGGAGGTTGGAATTGATTTGATTGCACTTCTATTCTTGCAAATTTCTATTTTAGACGAATTCATCTGGACGTTTGGCTCCAGACGATTTCATTCAATTAGAGACGATATCGTCAAATTGAGGAAAATATCATCCAACGGTCAAAACAAAGCCTATTTGTGGTGCAAAAATTGAGGCAGGCTATTTAAAATGCAATTTTAAGACGAATTTTTAGATTTTTAACCTTATGGTAAATTGATTGCGTTATTTTTAGGGTGTTACAGATACAATGCACAAGTCAAAGATGATCACAAGGATAATGGTCAAGAAAGGTATGAGGAACCAAGGCATGAACAAAGGGCTTTTCAAGGACATTGTTTTTCTTGTAATGGATTTGGACACAGGGCTATACACTGTAGGGTCTATGGATCAAAAAAGTTTGATTTTGCTAGAAGGAACTTCAAAGGAAGGTGTGGTTTTTAGGGAAATTGATTCTTATGTAACAGGATTGGTCATAGAGCTTCTCAGTGCAAAGGAAATGAGCAATATGGTTTTGATTATAGAGCTACACAATTCATAGGTCATGGTCAAAATGATTATGGAAACAGAGCTTCACAATACAGGGTTCAGGAAAGGAATGGATATGGAAATGGTTTCAAGAAATAATTCAGGACATGGGCACCATCCAAAGGCTACAATATCAAGTGCTTTAATTGCAATAACTTTGGACATATTGCAAGATGGTGTAGGACTCAATTCCAAACAGGTTCAAGGCAATAAGGTCAAACAGGTTCAAGGCAAGAAGGTCAAACAGGTTCAAGACAAGAAGATCAAGTAACTTATCAAGAAAAGGAGACCAAAAATATGTGGAAGGAAGTTGACAAAGGAAATGAATAATGTAATATGGGAGTAAATGTACTCCCACCCAAAAATTAATCACCTCAAGAGAGAAGGTGATGGGGGGCTAAGCTTAAGAGTCATATCTTTTAGCCCCATAGGTGTCCCTTTTTCCATTGATGTCAAATGGGGAGAGTTTTGAGTAAGGGGGAGAGGATTGAGTTAGGGGGAGCAGCCTCCAAAGAGAACATTGATATAGGAGGAGCAACCTCCATAGAGAGTATTGAGTCAAGGGGAGAAGCTTTGATTTTCAAAATTGGCTTTTGTAGTAATTGTGGTGATTTGAATTAGAGGTGTTGCCATCAATGACAAAGGGGGATATTGTTGGTAATTTGAGTTATTGTGTGTTGTCATTGATGTCACATGGATCACATTGAGTTTTTGTGGCAAAATAACTTCATAAATAATTATTTATGATATTTTGGAGAGTATAGATATATACATGGTTTTGTGGCACAAGAGGCATATAATATTTAATTTTTTAAATATTATATTAATGGTTTTAATTAAAACCAATGGTAAAGGTTTTTATTAAAACCAATGGCAAAGGTTTTTTATTAAAACCAACGGAAAGGGTTTTCACTAAAACCATTGGAAAGGGTTTTTCATTAAAACCACTATGCTAAGGCTTCTCCAAATTATGATGTATGAAAAGGTTTTCCAATAAAACCTAGGTGCAAAAAGTTTCATGGCAAAATTCAAAAAAATGAAGGAGATATCCCAATTCAAAGTTAAGAGGTGAATTATTAAATTCTAAGGTCTAAATTTGAATTACATTATCCTCCGACGTCCAAATATTGGGGAGATTAATAAATATTTTTCGACGTCATTCGAAAGACAGAGGTGCATATAAATAAAAGGTGACAAACCTTTGTTTATAAAATACTTGGCATTACGCATGAGAGATAGTCGTCGAAATGGGAGCAGCGAAGAAAGAAGGATAAATAAATTTTCATTTGAGAGCAAGGTCAAGTAAATAGTGTGGGAAAGTGATGTCACGGAGGACTCCTTAGCATAGTTTGCAGTGCAAAAACTTTTCACAAGGTAGGTTCGTTGTTCGAATCCCTCAAGGGGCAAAGTATTTTGTTGAGAAAGGCAATTCGTGTTTTCAGATTTGAAGCGCAAGACAAGCTGGGTGTTTAGGATTAAATACCAACATGGGCTGATGCCCACGTGGTAAGTGTATCATAGTGCTAGGTGAGAGGAATAGAGTTTGACTCCCACAAAGGTGTGAAGGTGCATTGATTTTTGGCAAGGCATTGACGATTTCGAAGGTGTGAAGGCGCATTGATTTTTGGCAAAGGAATTATCGATTTCAAAGGTTGTGAAGGCAACAAATTTTGAATAAAGGTATTTATCTCCAACGCATGGTAATATTTGTTATTACCAAAGTTGTCGTGCATTAAAATTATTTTTGTGATAACTAGGGAGTCATAAGGATTTTAGGGAAATAAATGCTTGTTGTATGTGTTAATGTGCTTAGGGAGTTATAAGGTGTAGAATTAAATATTTGTTATTGCTATGTGTGATTAGGGAGATATAAGGTGTGGAAATAAATATTTGTGATTGTTGTATGTGGAGTTATAAGGTGTGGAATTAAAAATAAAAGCATAGGTGCTTGTTGTATGTGTTAATGAAATTAGGGAGTCATAAGGTTGAAAAGTGTTGAACTTGTTATATGTCCTAGTGCATAATTTAATTATGAAATTAAACTAGGAACTTGAGACCTAGTTAATTGCTACCTTGAGTTAGAAGACATGCACATGAGTTAGTGTTTGAAGTTGAAGACAAATTGCTTGATTATGTGCCTTGGCTATTGAGAGGAAGTGGATGGATTAGAAAATCAATTTTATGGATAAAATTGATGCTTGAGTTTCATGATTGCTTTAGTGGAGTTCATTGAGAGTATTGCCATTATTGAGGAGATCTTTGCTATTGCCTTGAGAAGCATATTGTTGGTTACTTGTTGAGTACATTGCCATTAGTTGAGACCATTGAGGAGATCATTTGCTAGTCACTTGTGGATACATTTGTCTTTCATTTTGAGATATCATTATTGGTTGTTTGAGAGCTCTTTTCTTGAGGGAGTTGTGCTTGTTTCTTGTGAGATTATTGACATTGCATGAGGAAAATATTATTGAGAACCTATTGCTATCACTTGTGGAGATTGTCCTTGGTTGGTTGAAGTCCTCATTGTTATTTCTTGGAGAGGTTTCCATTTGAGAGATCATTTGTCATCCATTTGAGAGTATCTTGTTGAACATTGTTGTCATCCATTTGAGAGTACATTTTTGAGAATTATTTTCATCCATTTGAGGGATCATTTGTCATATATTGTTGAGATCATTGTGGATCATTGTTGTCATCCATTGAAGAGTACATTTTCATTAATTTTTAAGCACATTGTTGAGTATTGTCATCATTCATTTGTTATCCATTGTTGAGTTCATCATTGAGCCTTGCCTTCATTGATTTGTGGTTGAGATTTGAGTGCTACTTGAGAGTCATTGGTTGAGCCTTTGGGAAGGATTTTGGGACAGAATTTTTGGAGATATTTGAGACAACTTTTGTGCATGATTGTTTGAGCCTTTGGGAAGGCTTTTGGGACAGAATTTATGGACAGATTTGAGACAAATTTTGTGCATTATTGGTTGAGCCTTTGAGAAGGCTTTTGGGACAGATTTATGGACATATTTGGGACAACATTTGAGCAATATTGTTTAATCCTTTTGTGAAGGCTTTGAGAACAGATTTGGGACAACATTTGAGCAGGATTTTTTGAGCCTTATGAGAAGACATTGAGGCAGATTTGTGAGTAGTGAAAGAGATAGGACATAAATAGAAAATACATCAATACCAATTGCCTAGCTGAGAAGATCAATGGATAGCCTAGCTGAGCAGATTAGTGGATAACCTAGCTGAGAAGATCAATGGATATCCTAGCTAAGCATATCAGTGGAGAGCCTAGCTAAGTAGATCAGTGGATACCCTAGCTGAGAAGATCAGTGGATAGCCTAGATGAGCAGATCAATGAAGAGCCTAGTTGAGTAGATCAGTAGAGCCCACCTGAGCAGATCAGGAAAACCTAGCTTTGAGTAGATCAAAGTAATCATTTTTATTGGGATAAGGATCCCTATTTCTTTGTGAAATATTATAAGAAGAATATCTTGTGGACTAACCCATATTGGGGAACTAGGTTAAATCTTGTGTCTCAATTGTGTGTGATGATTTGTGCACTTGCTTACTATTGCTATCTATGTTATTAATGCACACTGCTATATTTAGTTATTGCAATTGAGGACACTTATTGATATTGGTTTGGAAAGAAAGTAAAAAGTGGGTGCTATTCTGTTCACCTCCCCCTCTCAGTATAATCTTGTGTTCTTTAGATCTGACGGGTGTGATTTGCTAGGGTTAGGGTTTGCTTTGTTTTTTCTTACTTAAGGTAGTTTTAGGGTTTTCTTTTATGAAGAAGAATTTTACATTGTAGTAAGTGTGTGAGCTCTTCCAAAGCCTATGAGGAGATTGTAATAGAGTACTGAAACTCTACCAAAATTATTCTATATAATAAGAATATAATAGTTGTTCCAATTTTGTTTTAGTGTATTATTGTAAATTCTTCATTTCCATATCTGGTGGTGGTCCTGATAGGGGCATATTCATGAACTGAGTTACTATTTGTGACATCGATCATGAATGACTCTTGATCCTCAATGAATTTGGTATAGAAACCCTCTGCTTTGCAAGAACTACTTGGTGATAGAGACTCTAAAAGAATATCTCTCATTGTGAGGTCATCACCACTTCTATCTATGATGCTCGAAGCTCCTCTTGTAGAAAGTGATAACCTCCATTGCTCGTAGAAAGGACCAATATTACTTGTTATTGTACCTGAGCTTGTAGTTGTGATAGCTCAATCTCCATAGTCAAAATATGCTATTTCTAAGCCAACAACTGCTCCTCCTAAGCTACTAACTTTATACCCTGAGCCACTAACTATATGCTCTAGGAAAGCACCTACATCTCTAACTCCTCCTCTCAGTTAGTACCCATTAACCTTACCTCGCTAACCATCTATACCCATACATGTGGCTATTGGGATGTTGTCATCTACCTGGATCTCTATGCCTCCCCCTACCTAGGTCTATCCTCTCTCCTCTATTAAGCAACCTCTTGGACTGCTAGCTACATCCTATGATCCACTACTATTCGTGTAGGTGGAGCCAATTCAGGAGTGATCCTCAGGTGTATAATCTCCTGACACCACCTCTAGTATCCATCCTCCACCCCTACATAATCCAAACCTGAGCCTATCAAAAGAGGGTCATCCTCATTGAGCTTCAAAAATTAGATAACATCAATATCACCACCTACACTTGGCAGATCCCTCATCACACATCGAAACCATAGATCACTTAGCTCTAGTATACCCTGAACTAGCCCAAACTATTGCTATAATCGATCAAAATGATACAACTCCACC
The DNA here is from genome assembly GCA_028583015.1 of Wollemia nobilis. Classification (NCBI taxonomy): domain Eukaryota; kingdom Viridiplantae; phylum Streptophyta; class Pinopsida; order Araucariales; family Araucariaceae; genus Wollemia; species Wollemia nobilis. Next base: position 9,762,424 of record JAQPPZ010016436.1, on the reverse strand, counting down.
TCTCCCTTTTTTGATTGTAGCCATCGAATCCTCTACACATATGCTAACTCTACACCATACTCATCCTAACCCAGATGCATATACCATGGCCACCATACCACCCATTGTGGATTCAAATCATCTATCATTCATATAGCTACATCTATTTGACCATTTCCCACTTCCTCCCTTCAATGGAGTCCATTAGTACATAGGTGGTCACCCCATATCTACCTACTATCAAGGCAACCCATCAGGCCTTTGCACTACCAGATACTCCCAACACCATATCTGGAGCAAGGAAGTAAGCATAATGTAATGATGTCATTTTTACATGATATTATATAATATCTTATACAAACAACATAGCACAAAGGGACCCCGTGCAAAATGCATCCTGATATCCCTTGTCTTTGCCACAACTCCAATCAAGGCCCATGGAAGATATCACCTGCTCATATGAAAAGCCAATAAGCGAACAACCACTCGACTTAGCACCATTGTTAGTGTATAAATGCCTTGTCTCCCTACCATACTATCCACACTAATACCACTCTAATAGACCTCAGTTTGTATTCTTGATCAACTGCTCCAGAGCTCTCACATGTATCATAGACTAGTATACTACTTATCATTTAATTGGAATCCATAAAATTTGCCACACATCCTCCAATGTAAGTGCCATCTCCCCTTTAGGCAACCAGAATGTCAATGATTATGGATACCACCTCTCTACTAATGTTATCAAAAGTGAGTAGTCCACATCTACTCTTAGCATATCTACTAAATGGAGAAGCCCTACCTACCTTAACACATCTCTCTCCATGCTAGTGAGATCCCTCACTCTATCCTCAAAATCCCTACAATGTTATTTTTGACTCTTGAGAGTACCATACTGCAACCAAAAACATCAACAAATAACATCATTAGTCTATTATAATCATAAAATCATCAAAATTCTAGCAAATTATGACATCTTAAGCAAAAAAAGTGAATTCACTATGAATTCGCTAGGGTTTTGATTACATAGAAAATATGCTAGGGTTTAGAAAATTTGCTGCAAATTCACTAGGTTTTTGCAAATTCATGAAACCCTAGTGATTTTATAAATTCGTAGGGTGTGAATTCATCGCATGGCCATGAATTCGTGACGACAGCCACACGACGTCAAACTACCCCTAAAATCTAAAGAAACTTGGAAGAATCAACAAAGAATAAATTAGGAAGCACAAGGAACTTTGCCACTCACACATATCCGCCTAGATGCTTCATCATTCTCTTTGCACATGATTTCTTCCCTGTGAGTAGGAAGTGTCATTTTCTCTAGAGGTCCAAACTAAAAAATCGAATGGTAAAAATGAATTACTTTTTACCCCCACCCTCCATTTTAACCCACCTACCCTTTTCCTTTTTTCACATTTTTTTCTTTCTCCTTCAGTCATTTCAAGTTCCATTAGGAATATTGTATTCCTCATGAAACTCAAGGGGGCACCTTGATCAAAAAAAAATTAATCATCTTCGTGCATCAATTTTCATGCTAAAAAAAATTATAGCAATTTCATACAAACCATCCATCCTAAACTATCTACCCTTTTTTCATCCACATTAGTCATTTCCACCTCCACTTAAGTGTCTACATATTTCTTTGATGCATTTATTGATCATAAATGTCCAAAAGAGGGGGCAAAATGTAGAAAAGGATTTTTGACCCACGTAATAATCAATCCTTACCCCTAACAAACGTAACCTATTTGCCCATCAGTCTACCTTATTTTCCATGTCATTCAAACCACTTACCAACTTCCATATTGTCTTTTTACTTATTTTTAATGAATTCACAACCTCTAATTTTAGACCGCCAATTCACTAAAATAGCAAGCACCCAACTACATTTTTCATAAATTGTTATATTTTTCCATGTTTCACGAATTCGCAGACTCTAATTTTAGGCCACGAATTCGATAAGATTTGGAATTTTTCCAAACCATCTAACCTCCTCAAACCACCATATTGTGATTTTTTGGTTGAGTCGCATCGATCAAAGTTATAAAATGTGCACCTTACCTTCCAAAGAGACTAATGAATGAATGAATGCAAGAACTAAAGGATTAACTCAAATGATTCCATTTGTAATATACTCCCTCAAAAGCAAGCTATTTGGTATCTGTTTCTGTGCTTCTATTTTATTTTTGCCTTTATACTTCATATTTTTGTATTTTTAGCAAATTCGAAGTAGATCCGTGAATTCACTTTACAAATCACAAATTCACCTTACACACCATGAATTCACTAAAATAGGGTCTTGGGGGTAAATATCTATCTCCAAAATAACTTTCTTACTTTGCATAGTATATTTAGATCATTTTTATTCTGATAGCATTTTACTTTTTGCACTGTTTTACATCATTTCATCTCAACTTTTGCATTTTTTTCCTAAAGGGTCAACAATTTTTTATTATTTATGAATGGTTTGCTAAAAGTACCAAGAGTACTTGACTGCTATATATTTGAGACTAGTCATACAGTGGCCTAAGTAGGTCCCCAAACACTAATAAAAATTTCTAGTGTTTTGTAGAATTTTTTGCAGGTTTTCAACAAATTTTCACTTTGAATCGTGATTTCAATTTATTGGCTATAAATTCATTTTACAAGCTGCAAATCCACTTTACAGGCCATTAAATCACTCTGATCAGACATCCAGGGTAGGTAGGTGCTTTTCAAAGCTCGTTTTAGTTTCATACGTATGCTTTTCAGTATATATCTATTCTATTTTCTTAATTTTCTAATAAAAATTTCAAAACACTAAAATATTGAGAAAAAAATCTACAAAGGTGCATTGTATCTTAAATATTGTTTGTTTTTTTTCAAGGAAAGAAAAAAGTGCATATATTTCAAGTTCTAGTTGCATTTGGCCCAAACTTAGGTGTTTGTAATCTAAAAGAACACACTTAAACAAACATCCTTGGCTAGACTTAGAAGTAGTCTTTAAATACTTCTTGGTGAACCTGGATCTATTCAACCATCACCAAAGGAGGTACACCACCAGGTAACCCTCACATCGAGGTTTAAGAGTGCAAACGTCCCATTCCCATTCTAGGAACAAATCCATTTATCTAGAGGGAAAGGGGTGCAAATTTTGCCCTCTATAGAAGGTCATTCTTTATGGGCCATAATATTAAAGAGAAAGTACTTAGATAGCTAAGAAGATATGATATTTTTAACCAAATCAAATCCTTGTAAAGAATCCTCTATATCGAACCATAATATGGAGGGAAAACAATTGCTATGAAAAGGAGTCTAATGGAAAATTAGGAATGGCAGACCAGTTCACTTTTGGGAGGATGCATGGATGGAGAACCTACGTCTAAGCTTGGATAAGGAGTTACGTAAACTATGGGTAGATTTGGAACAAATATATGAGAGTATGGTTGTAGACTATCTAGCCTAGGAAGAGGAAGTGGTAAGGTGGAACGACTTACATGGAAATAATCGTAGTGAGGAAGATTTAAATAAGATTAAAATTAAACTAAGAGTCTTCCATCTAGGTGTAAATATGGGTGAAGACTCTATAGTATGGGGAGCTACTCTTGATGGATCCTTTAGTGTAAAATCAACCTTAGATATTTTGTCAAATGAGTCATAAGATGGGTTTAAATGGAGAAGGTTGTAGGAAATAAAGGCGACACTAGAGATAGCAATGTTCCTTTGGCTAACTATGCAGAATAAGATCCTAACAATATATAACTTACATAAAAGAGGGTTTTAATTTCCTAATAGATATCACCTATGTGAAGAATAGAAAGATTCAATAGAATACTTAATGTTAGAATGTAGCTATTCCCTTTAAATTCTTCAAGGTTTAATTAAGGATATGGGGATCATATAGGTACTACCAAATAGTATGGTGGATTGGATAGAACAATGGGAATAACCCTCTAAAAGTATAAGTTTGAATAAGATATATGATCTAATTCCTTTCCACTATGCTTTGGGGTTTGGCTAGAGCATAATAGAAGAATATTTGAGGAAAAGAGAGTCTCCTTAATAATCATGTAGACGGTATAGGCAACTATAGTGAAAAATATTAAAGTCCTAAGTATGAAGGAAATTATGGAATCTGTAGAGGAAGCAAAGATTAGTAAACATTGGGGCCTTATCCCAATTGAGATGGAGAGATCCCCTCAAGAAAATCCAAGAAGTGTAAAATAGAATATGCCTACGAAGGGATGGTTAAAGCTCAACTTTGATGGAGCTTCTAAGAGAAACTCTAGGAAGGTAAGGAGAGTAGTAATAAGGGATAGAAAAGGGATCTTAAATGGTGTTGTCAATGAGTTTCTAGGCTCTATGATGAGTCAAAAAAAAAGCCAAGTCATATTTGACTAGAGGAAAATTGGCAAGGTAGTTGGGTGTAAGCAAGTTGATAGTGCATGGAAATTCTCTCAATATTATCAATTTTCTTAACAAGAGGGCTATAGAGAGCTAGTATATTTCAAATATAATAATAGAAACTCTAAGGATATTTAACTCATTGGAGCACATAGAGATGACTCATGTTTTCATAGAAGGCAATAGGGTGGTGGATTGGTTGGCTTACTAGGGGGAATTTCATGAAGAGGATTAGAGGTGGATTCCTCAAGATAATGTTCACCTAGACATACAAGAGATAGCATAAAAGGAAGGGGCATAAACAAGTTGTTTATGATACGGTCAAAGGTTAATCCAATGGCCCACATTTTTTCACAAGCTAGAGAAGTAGAATCCTAGGAACAAGCCCTACCATTAACAAGTATAGGATCATGTGGCAATGTGTGGCATGTGCAACTACACAAGCCTAGTGATAGATTTATCAGCAAAAAGTCTCATCATTAGTTATCATTTGCAACATGGCAAATGTAGTGATAGTCTACTTAAGATGCCCCTTGATGGATAATAGGCTCATGGAATGTTCCATATAGATATGTGGTAATTGCATCAAAGACCTGGGCAGACCACACAAACATAATGATAATTACTTTGCAGGAATAAGGGAAAGATTTTAAGGGCATAAATTTTATAGCAATTAATTGGTTGAGGGAAGTCCCTATGAATGACCAAACTCAAGGACATTATTAAAGGATGGTAGCAAGTCTGGTATGTTGATGGTTTGGATCGAGGGACAAAAAAATGATTTGTAAAGGAGGTTTACAACCCTTTTGACCTTTGGATAAGTGAACTATAAGAAAACTATTATTTTGTATTGAGAGGAAAAATGAGGGGGTTACAAGAGTCATCCTTTTACAACTATGTCATTGGAGGCTACAATATGGGTCTCCCAAAGTGGAAACCCTCTTTCATTGAAATTGGTGAACAACTATAGATGTCTTATTTGTATTCCTCAAAGGGGATTGAGCTTATTTCACGTGGGCCATTGCTAGTCGTATAGGTCCTCTAAACCTGCACAACTCTACAAAAATAGTTAGAAAAGTTTGGGGGCTTGTCTTAATTAGATCCCTTGTAATGAAAGATAAAAATACTCAAAAATCTAGTCTAATGAATAATTATAGTGTTGGAAATTGACTGAAAATAACAAAATAGTGACATTTACCTGGCTTAATGGTTTGTTGCAGGGTTTTGAGACTGAAATTTATCCCTAAAGGGGTTTGTAGTCCTAGGTACGAATTTTTGGTTCATACCTGTCCATACAAACTAGACTATTGTATCCAAATAGAATGAAATTGTGCTATAGAGGTCCTGCTAGTGTTTTTGGAGCTCCTTGCCATGTCGAGACACCTTTTGAACCTGCAAATGAGAACAATTTACAATGCAAAAGGGATGTTGACAAGCTCATCTAGATGACCATGGTGATTGATGGTAAGTAATAGTGAGTGATGGTTGAGTGCACTTGGTAGTCTAGAGTGATTTCAATAGAGTTTGGGTATGTGAGTGAGTGATTGATAAATATGGAGGAAATGACATCCTATTTATAGAATTTGCTAAGGTTAGGAGGTTGAGATGTCCCCTAAGCTGACATGGGATGTCATGCCTCATAAATGGATTTGGGTGAGAGAAGTCCTCACCCATCCAAATGCAATAAATGGGCATGGGTGGGCATGGGTGAGGCATGAAAGTCTTCTCCCCATTATGACATGGAGGATGACTCATCCAAACTTTCAATGCCTTGAAGGCCTTAATGCAAAAAGTCTTCATTTGTCATTTATGACATTGAATGTGCATAGAAACATGTGTGGAGCAAGGGTTAATGTTAACGATAATTAGACTAACCTTGGGTTGAAAGGTTGACCAAGGTGAGGTGAAGGCTAGGCTTTGGTGGGAGCTAGATTGAGGTAAGGTTGACCATGGGTTTAAGTTTGACTATGATGTGGAGTTTGACCAACGTTAGTCTAGGGCGAGCTAGGCTTATATGGAAGCTAGACTAGTCAAAGGGTGGACTAGGGTGAGGTATCCATAGATTAGACTAGGGAGATAATCGCATGGTGAACACGGGCTAAGCGTAGGAAAGGAATTAAGTGGCTAAGGGGGCTTAAGGTGAAGAATAGTGTTTTTAGGCAAATAATACAAAATTAAAGGTGTTTTGCAAATTAATCTACCGTTATGATGAGATGAGAGACAATGTGAGATTTTTAGGTGTCTACAATAAGGCCTATGAGACAATATATATGTTTCCAGAGTAAGAATGGTAGTTTGGAATCAATTGAGAATGTTTGAAAATTGATGAAAATAACTCAATATTATGTAACCCTATAAGAAGAGGTTTTGAACAATAAGACTGATAATACCACTCAAAAAATGTAAAAAAAAATCAAACCCTTTCAAAAATACAACTTTTACTATAGTATATATATAATGATATTAAATTTAATAAATAAAAAATACAATAAATTAACTCATAATTTTATATGTTTCATACTTATCCATAATAAAATTACACTAAAACAATATATATAATTTTTTTTTATTTGGTTATTGCAAGAAACCTCTATGACTAATGGAAGCAGGGCTAAGCAGTCTCTCCCAACCATGACCCTTCATAAAGACGAGAGCTATACTTATCAATAGAGAATTTAACACAAAGCCACCACACCCACCCCCTCACACACTCACCCACACCAGGGTTTGAACACTAAAACAATATTTTTTATCCACCTCTAAAATAATGTACATGTCCATAATGACGAACGATTCAATAATTAAAAAAATACGACCTAGTAAATCATAAATTTTTATCTTTCACTATAATAAATGCTATGTAACATGTTTTTTCATTAAGAAAATACAAAACAATTTAAAAATAAAAATAAAAATAAAAATAAAAATACGGTAACTCCAGAAGAACGTGCGCGGTCGAATCAAGTGGGCTTTTCCAGGAAATTGTGTGTAACCGATAGCGTTGCTGTAAAGTCAGAAGTGGTAGGCAGGATTAATAAAAAAATCGGCAATCCCAATCAGACACGGTTCACCATAAATGTCGGTACAACCTTTTTGAGTTGTCTACTCCGACGTTATTCGATCGCATGCGCACCGTTCGTACAGCTCAATTTTTTATTAATCCTGCCTCCCACTTCTGACTTTACAGCGACGCTATCTGTTACACACGGTTCACCATAAATGTCGGTACAACCTTTTTGAATTGTCTACTCCGACGTTATTCGATCGCATGCGCACCGTTCGTACAGCTCACATTTATAGCATACCGTGTATATGGCTTATATATGTAGTGCCGAGCAATTCATGAAAAAATAGACGGCCCCATCAAGCATCTCGCCAGAAGGCACACTAGAGTATTCTACTCTATTTTTTTAAGCAAATAGTTTCTTATTTAAAAAAAAAAAAATTAAATATAATTATGATATTTAATAAATTTATGTTGTTGGTGAGTTGGAGAGGGTAGGGTGTCCAAGTGAGGTAATTTCTACCTTACCAAAATCCAGTTGATCATGACTCTAGGGTGATATTTAAGGTATAAAATTGAAACTCCTAAGTGATTTTGATGGTGTAAAACTCCCCATAGTTTCTAAGACCAAAACTGTCTCACAAAAAAATTTCTTTAATTAAAAAAAAATTCGATCTTAAATTAAAAAATATTAAAATTACAATTTATTTCAATAACTATATTTAAAAAATTTATTGGCTATTGAAAAACCGTCCGAACTTTGATTGCATGTTTCACTAATTGTTGCGGGTTACCCATAATAATTTCTTTCGGTTAGTGTATTTTCATTTTATTAAATATGCATCCACCCTTCACACTTAGTGGCACTTTGAATCTTAAATTTTTGGAAAAAGAGTCAAAGTTTCAACTGTACTATTAAGTTGTCCCTCACATATTAGCTATACCACATTACCAAAATGGTTTTGTACATAGTACCAGGCTGGACCAGGCTGGCACTACTTCACACCTATTCTCTTGTAACACTTTTTTCCATATAAACGCAGTCATTATAAATCTTAGTTCTTTGGGTAAGATGAAGTCAATAAAACCTAACCTTAGATAAAATCAATTAAAACTGACATCAAACAAAAACTACTACCAATTAGCAAACACTTAGCCAATACCAACTAACCTATATTCTTCTAAATTTAAACCTTTCTAAAAAATCAAAATCCTAACTACTATTATATTGAACAAACGGAACAACATATTAAACAAACCGAACAACATTTACTTAAACCATGCTTATAGCTTTGAGATAGACAATGAACAAACCCAACAACATTTACTTAAACCATGCTTATAGCTTTGAGATAGACAATGAACTTGTATTACCAGGAATAAGCCAATGAAGTTGTTTGATTTCATAGCCATAATTAGAGGCCAACAGAGTTTCCGTCCTTGTCCATTGATGAAAACTAGTCTATGTTTTTTCTTGCACAGAATTTTTTTTTTTAATATGCGAATTTGCTGTCGCATTCATTTTCAAAATTGCGCGACGTGGATCCTTCAATATGTAATCCAGCAAGACCTGTTGCGTGGATCCTTGCGTCATATAAATCGGACGTATGACATAAGAAGACGTTAACCTTCGGACAAGGGACAAAATGTTACTATATACACGATCCATCTTTTATCAAATTACATATATATTTTTCCGGTTACATAGGAGAGCCAATCTGTGTTGATTATTGCAGATGGAGAAGAAAACAATACGCGTGAGCAGGGTCGCATTTCCGTGTGGAGCCTGCCGGAAATTAAGACGAAAATGTGCGCTTGCTCCTTATTTTCCACCAGACGATACGGAGAGGTTCCTAATAGCTCATAAAGTATTTAGATCAAGCAAAATCCTCCGAATTCTTCGAGTTAAGCTGCGATACTTCATCCTGAGAAAAACCGCTTGAGTAGCGTTTGCTTCTGCCAAATCCAGATGTTGATTGTAAAAAAGAAAACCATAATTTTGGGTATTACAGTCGGTATAATTTAACATAGTGATGTGTGAGAGAAACAAGAGGATTAACTCATGTCTTGTGTTGTTGTGTTTCAGAATATTCCCCATGAGAGTGAAGAAAAATTTAATTTCTTATTTCTTATTCTCGCCGAAGTCTGGACGGGCGAAGTGCGAATAGCGCACTATTTCGTCGAAGTCCGAAAGTCGGGGGCGAAGTGCGGACTTCGCTCAACCGACGGCGCAGTGCGAACGTCGGGGGCGAAGTGCGGACTTCGCTCACCAAATGGCGCAGTGCGAACTTCGGGGGCGCAAGACGGATTTCGCTCACCAAGTGGCGAAGTGCGGATTGCGCACAAAGATTTGCCGAAGTCCGATTTCGGGAGTGAAGTGCGGACTTCGCTCAGCGCACGGCGAAGTGCGGACGGGGCGACTCGCGCTTCGCTTGCGCACTCGGGCTGCGCTCGGATCTCGGGCGCAATCGGGTTGCGGCAGCGAACTCGAAAAACTTCTTCCGACTTAGCCAACTTTGGCTCTGCAATATTTTCTGCTCGGAAGGCTTGCGCGGCTACGGCAATTGCTTGCTTGGCTGGGAGGAGAAAAACACCGAAACTGAGATCAAAGTCTCGAATCTGAGTTCTAACTTATAGAACCCGAACACAATCGCTCTGAGGCGATTTGTACAGAGAGCAAGAGACTTTAGCACACATAAATTAACTGCAAACCCTAAAGATGCCTAAAAAAACAACAAACTTTATTCATATGAAACGAGGGTTACAGAAGTCCTCAACTGAGGAAATAACAACATCTGCAGACTAAGTTGCAGGATAAACTGAAAGGCAAAAATGTCGAGTCGGCTGCTCGAACTTTAATCAGATGAGCCACACTGCTCACTGAAACGCTCTTCTCACTTTCTCCGCTCTTCTTCTCCTCACTCCTCCTCAGTCACTACTATATCACTGTCTAAAGACCCGAACTGCTTTATATAGTCGTGGGGAGAGGAGGATAGGGTTTATCCTCTGACAGGTTCTGACAGGCCCTCAACTAGGGTTTTTGACCAATCGTCGAACTAGCATTAAATCGTCGAACTGGCATTAACTTCTACGGCGATCGGATCTGTCAGATGTCACATTTGTCAAAGGGTAGGTGCGACGTCATGTCAAACCTTTTTGCCGGGATCCCCAACTGCGCGAGCGCAATCTGGCTTCGCCCATGTTCGGAGTGCAGTTTGGCAGAGGCGTGAAATCTGGGTTAATATTTCTAACACCCTCATTTAAACTTGATTTCACGAGTGCTTTGACTCCAATCTGCTCTCGCAATCTGTTGAAGTCTTCCTCCTTCAAAGGCTACGTGAAGATGTCAGCCAGCTGCTCCTTGGACCTGCAAAACTGTAATTGTACTTCGTCGAATTTCACCAGCTCTGATGAAATGATACCGGATGTCTATGTGCTTCGTCCGTCCGTGGAAGACTGAGTCCTTCGAGAGCACGATTGCAGAGTTATTGTTGCAAAATATTGTTGTCGCTGCTTCGGGCGGATGATGTAGTTCACACAGAAATTTTCTCATCCAGACTGCTTGGCAGGCGGCTGAGGTGGCAACGACGTACTCTGCTTTTGCTGTGGACAACGCAACGATGGGTTGTTTCTTGGACGCCCATGAGACTGCCCCTGATCTGAGATGGAAAGAATACTCGGAGGTGCTCTTCCGATCATCGGTGCTGCCAGCCTAGTCACTATCTGTGAAGCTGACCAGTTCCAACTGGTCCTGTCTGGCGTAAAATAGACCATGGTTCCGTGTCCCGTTGACATAGCGCAAGATCCTCTTGCCTGCTTGTCAGTGCGTGTCCTTCGGAGTCTCCATGAAACGACTGATCATACTGACTCCGAACATCAGATCTGGCCGAGTTGCAGTCAAATACATCAGTCTGCCAACTAGCCTCTTGAATAGGGTTGGATCTACATTCCTTCCTGAATCCAGCTTGCTCAGCTTCAAACCTGTGGCTACAGGTGTGATGGCATGTTTATTGTCCTCCATCTTGAACCGCTTCAGGACATCCTTCGCATACTTGCCTTGAGAAATGAAGATGCCATCTACCGATTGGTCAACTTCAATGCCGAGAGAATACTTCATCAGCCCTAAGTCCATCATCTCAAACTCCTTCGTGGTTGTTCTGAACTGGTCGAACAGGACATTGTTGTTGCCAGTATAAATCAAATCGTCCACATACAGGCAGATGATAATGAGCTCACCTGCTTCATTTGTCTTCATGTACAGGGTGTGCTCATATGGGCATTTGATAAACCCATTCTCCTGAAAGTAGCCATCAATTCGGCTGTACCATGCCCGGGGTGCTTGCTTCAACCCATATAGGGCCTTCTTCAGCTTCAATAATTTGCCCTCTTGGCATTCAATTTCGTAACCTGGTAGCTGGTCTATGTAGACCTCTTCCTCCAACACTCTGTTAAGGAAGGCTGACTTGACATCCATCTGGTACATCTTCCAACCTTGTTGGGCTGCCAATGCCAGGATCATCCTGATTGTGTCAAGTCGGGCTACAGGCGCATATACCTCATGGTAATCGATGCCTGACTTATGCTTGTAAACCTTCACCACCAGTCTGGCCTTATGCTTGTCAACGTCTCCTTGGGCGTTGAACTTTGTCTTATACACCCACTTGACCCCAATGGTCTTCTTCATCTACGTGGGTTTGGGTTGCCTCGTATATTTCTTGCAAGCTCCTTGTCTTCGCTAGTGTCGCCAGGTTCTAGATTCTACTTGCACATGGAGGCGACCGAGATGGAGTGACTGTGCTACTATTGGCACCGTTGTTGCTGCTAGAAGTTGCAGGTGGCTGCACACTTCCTTCTTCTAAGTCAACAGACTATACTACTGCTGGCTCTGACTGGCCAGTCTCCAACTTCCCGTTCCAGGCTTGATCTTCAAGAAATTTCACATCACGACTGATGATGAGCTTCTTTGTCACAGGGTTGTACAGCCTATATGCCTTCGCCTGCTCACTGTACCCTGTGAAAATGCACTTTTCAGCTCTATCATCCAACTTCGCCGCTTTTCTTCCGGAACATGTGCATATGCAATGCACCCGAACACACGCAAGTGAGCCACACTTGGCTTCACACCGCTCCAAGCCTCCTGAGGGATTTTGTCCTTCACGCTTTTGGTGGGAAATCTGTTCAGCAGGTAGACTGCACATGTTACAGCCTTTGCCCAAAATTCGTGCGATAATCCCTTCGCCTTCATCATGCTTCGTGCCATTTCCATGATGGTTCGGTTCTTCCTCTCGGCTATGCCATTCATCGTGGCGTGTATCCGGCGATGAATCGCCTTCGAATTCTTTGCTGCTTGCAGTAGTTATGGAATTCGTTGGAGATGTATTCACCTCCACCATATGTCCTGAGAATCTTGATCTGATATCCACTCTGTTTCTCCACTAGAGCCTTGAACTCCTTAAATCTGGCAAATTCTTATGACTTCAACTTGATGGCATAGATCCAAGTCTTTCGGCTGAAGTCATCTATGAATGTTAAGAAGTATCTGTTGTCGGTAAACGTGGTGGTCTGCATCGGACCGCAAATGTCTGAGTGCACCAGCTCCAATGGCCGTGATGCTCTCCAAGACTGTCCTACAGGGAATGCATCCTTGTGTTGCTTGCCGACTAGGCAACCTTCACAAACTTGGTTCGGTTGCTCAATAAGGGGTAAACCCTTCACCATTTGCATCTTGTGCAGTTGATTCAGGCCACTGAAGCTCAGGTGATCGAATCGAAAATGCCACAGCCAGGTAGCATCTTTCACAACTGCACTTAGAGACATCAATGATTCATTCTGAATTTGCAGCGGAAACATTTTGTTCTTCGTCATGGACACTGTAGCAATCTGCCCATGCGACTTGTCTTTGATGGTGCAAGCTCCGTCTTTGATCTGGACTGTATGTCCCTTTTGCACGAGCTGTCCAACGCTCAGCAGGTTATGCTTCAGGCCAAGCACATAGTAGACGTCACAGATGTGCTTCCGTTTGTCGTGCCTGGTGTGGATGAGGATTTTTCCTTTCCCCATCACGGGAACCTTGTTGTTGTTCCCCATCTTCACTTCAGATCGGACTGTTTCATCCAGTTGGGAGAACATCTCTTTGTTCCTGGTCATGTGGTTGCTGCACGCACTATCTAAGTACCAGACATTCTTCTGGCACTCCTCAATGTTGCAAGTCAACAACACATTTCCTCCTGTCGCATTTTTAGTTTCATCCGTGTAATGGGCCTGCTGCTGGTTCTCCGTGGCCATCCGTTTTCTGCACTGTAAGATGTAATGGCCAAACTTCTTGCAAAAATAGCATTGGACCTTTGACATGTCCTTCTGACCTAATCCAGCTTGCTGATTTCTCGAACTGCCTCTTCCACCTTGCTGATGGAAATTGCAGTTGGTCTCTCCTTCACTAGGGTTTGACCGTCCTCCTTACTTGTTGCCTTTCCCACGCCTGCCTTTGCCTCTTCCTTCGTGAGAACTAGAGGCGCCATGGTGGGAATCTTGTCTGCCATTGTCTCGGAATGAGACTTGAGCCCTGAATGCTTGCTCTAAAGAGGTCTGAGATGAACGGCTCAACCTCTGTTCATGTGTCTGCAAAGACCCCATGAGTTCGTCTATCGAGAGGGTTGTCAGATCCCTCGACTCTTCGATTGCTATCAAAACCGAGTCAAACTTGGCGGGTATAATTCTGAGAATCTTCTCCACGATTCTCTGGCTCTGCATGATTTCACCATTCAACCGCATTTGGTTAATGACGTCTGTCGTTCGGGTGAAGAAGTCACTCATGGACTCGGACTCACTCATCTGCAAATTTTCAAACTCCCTCTCGAGAATCTGCAATTTCACCAACTTTACCTTATTGGTGCCCTAGTACGAGCTGGCCAGAATCTCCCAGGCCTGCTTCGCTTTTGTGGTTGATGCGATCCGTGGGAAGATGGAATACTCGATCGCTTGCATGATGTAGAAGAGGGCCTTCTGGTCCTTCTTCTTATTCTCTTTCAACAGGTCCTTGTCTGCTTGAGAGAGGGCGACCAGTGCTGTTGCATCTGCCGGTTCTGGGTAGCCGTTCTCAACTAACTCCCACAGCTCCTGAGATCCGAACAGGATCTTCATCTGGATGCTCCAGTAATCATAATTTTTCCCGTTGAAGTGCAGGATCTGCAACTGCAAGTTGTTGCTTGTGGAAGCCATTCTGCTTCGGTCTCTGCATCAAGGGATCAGTTGCTCTGATACCAATTTTAAGAAAAATTTAATTTCTTATTTTTGATTCTCGCCGAATTTCGGACGGGCGAAGTGTGAACAACGCACTGTTTCGCTGAAGTCTGAAATTCGGGGGTGAAGTGCGGACTTCACTCAACCGATGGCATAGTGCGAACGTCAGGGTGAAGTGCGGACTTCGCTCACCAAATAACGCAGTGCGAACTTCGGGGGCGTAAGATGGATTTCGCTCATCAAGTGGCAAAGTGCGGATTACTCACAAAGATTTGCTGAAGTCCGACTTCGGGAGCGAAATGCGGACTTCGCTCAGCGCATGACGAAGTGCGAACGGGGCGACTCGTGCTTCGCTTGCGCACTCGGGCTGCGCTCGAATCTCGGGTGCAGTCGGGTTGCGGCAGCGAACTCGGAAAAATTCTTTCGACTTAGCCAACTTTGGCTCTGTAATATTTTTTGCTCGGAAGGCTTGCACGGTTGCGGAAACTGCTTGCTTGGCTGGGAGGAGAAAAACATCGAAACTGAGATCAGAGTCTTGGATCTGAGTTCTAACTTATAGAACCCGAACACAATCGCTCTGAGGCGATTTGTACAGAGAGTAAGAGACTTTAGCACACATAAATTAACTGCAAACCCTAAAGATGCCTAAAACAACAACAAACTTTATTCATATGAAACGAGGGTTACAGAAGTCCTCAATTGAGGAAATAACAACATCTATAGACTAAGCTGCAGGATAAACTGAAAGGCAAAAATGTCGATTCGGCTACTCGGACATTAATCAGATGAGCCACACTACTCACTGAAACGCTCTTCTCACTTTCTCCGCTCTTCTTCTCCTCACTCCTCCTTAGTCACTACTATATCACTGTCTGAAGACCCAAACTGCTTTATATAGTCATGGGGAGAGGAGGATAGGGTTTATCCTCTGATAGGTTCTGATAGGCCCTCAACTAGGGTTTCTGACCAATCGTCGAACTAGCATTAAATCATCGAACTGGCATTAACTTTTGCGACGATCGAATCTGTCAGATGTCACATCTGTCAGAGGGTAGGTGCGACGTCATGTCAAACCTTTTTGCCGGGATCCCCAACTGCACGAGCGTAGTCCGGCTTCGCCCATGTTCGGAGCGCAGTTTGGCGGAGGCGTGAAATCTGGGTTAATATTTCTAATAGAGAGGAGAGCAGATGCAGTAAACAACAGTGTATGAAGCAACTGCCAGATTGCATGATCCCGTATATGGTTGCACTGGCGTAGTGTGTCAATTGCAGAAGCAAGTCGTAGACCTACAATCACAACTGGCAACTACGCAAGCAGAGCTGCTCAAAACACAGGCCATTATTGACTCTCTTATCAATGGATTTTGCAATCAAACACAAACGGGAAATGTATCATATGTACCTCACAACATATCACCATAGTGTGATGGGGATCAGTTGCGTTTATGGTAACCAGTTTCTATGTGTTCTTTTTATTTGAATCCATGTGGATCCAGTGAATCCATAGGCAATTGTTTCATGGTATTTTGGTTACATATGCTGCGCCGTTGCATAATTTAGCCCAGACACTTGAAATCATGGTATTTTGGCGTTGTTTTCCATTTTAGTCGCAGCAGCGAAGGAAAAAGATTTAGAATAGGAGGATCAAAATCTGCCTTATCATAATATTTTAAAGTGCAAAATGTTTTTGATCTTCAGTCTCATCAAATTTTCTGGGTGCTTGTCCAGATTTTTTCCCCAAATGTTTTATGCATGTATTCTGTAGCTCTAAAATTATAAAGAAAGATATTTACCAATCATCCAACTCTATTTTCCCCTTAATATAGTATTGGCGTTAAATTCAATATTCCTTTTATATAAATTTATAAATTTGTTGGGAAGTGTTGTACACTTTGCATTTATTACATCAGTATGGAATTTACACTTATACCTCAATTTTTGCAGGTCTACATTTACCTTAAAAAAAAATCAATATTTTGGTTGGGGTTTTTCTGGAAGTAAGGGTTTTCTTAGAATAAATTTGTGTGTTTATTATTATTATTGTTTTAACAATTAGCATCAAAGCTAGGTTTGGCTTGTATGGGTTTATTTATATACCTTGTTCAACTGGGAGTTTTATAGCTAAGATGCCAAATACAACCAAATTGAAGTTTGGAAAATTTAATGGACACAATTTTGAGTTGTGGAAAACTCAAAATTGAGGACTCGGTAGAAAGAGATCAGCGGGTAGTGGTTTTTGGAATGGTTTTAGGCATGCCTGCAGAGGATTGGACAAAGTTGGACAAAAATGCAAGAAGCACTATTTGGCTTTGACTTTCAGACTCAATGTTGTTGAATGTTTCAGATGAAGGAACTCGTGAAGGACTATGGAAAAATTTGGTTGTTTTGTATTAGATGAAATCTCTGACAAACAAGTTGTTTTTATGGAAGAAGCTATATTCACTGTAGATGAGTGATGAGATGCCTATGAAAAATCACTTAAATGCATTTAACATTGTGATAAGTCAACTAGCCTTTGTAGACATCAAAATGTTCGAGGAAGAAAAATGTACTACTTTGTTATGCTCACTTCCAAACTCTTGGGAAGACACCTAGATAATAGATTTAGGTGCAACTTTCCATATGGCATCTTACAAAGAATGGTTCAATGAATATAAACCCTACAATGGTGGTGATGTCTTTTTGGGAGGTAATGCATCATTCAAGGTCATAGGTCACATAAAAGTAAGGGTAAAATTTGGATATTATAGGATTAGAACCTTCCCTAGCGTCATGCACATCCCTAATTTAGCAAGAAGTCTGTTATCTATGAGTAAAATGGTAGAAGTAGGTGTACAAGTGATTTTCAATAATGATGGTTGCAAAATGATTCAAGGGGTTTTGGTCTTGGAAAAAGGAGAATAGATAGGTACTTAATGTTGGTTGCAGGAAATAACAATAGTGCATGGATTGAATGCTTCTATTATTGATAAGGACAATATTGATAGAATGGTAGTGCTATGACATTAAAGGCTTGGACATATTGGACATAAGGGTTTGAAGTCTGTTCATGAAAAAGGTATCCTTAAAGGTTTATCTGATTGCTTTTTTATTTTTGTGAGCATTGTGTCTATGGCAAGCAGAAACACATAAGTTTCTCAAGTAGTTCTTCAAGGGCCAAAGAAGTGTTAGAGTTAGTACACAATGATGTTTTTGGACCTACTCCTATAACTTCATTGGGTGGATCTATGTACTATGTATCTTTTATTGATGATTTTTCAAGGAAAACATGGATCTATTTTCTAAAGCATAAGTCTAAAGTATTTTCTAAGTTTAAAGAGTTCAAATAACTTGTGGAGAACTTGACTAGGAAGACAATTAAAATTTTGAGAATTGATAATGGTGGAAAATATTGTTCAAATGATTTTGATGTGCTTTGCAAGCAACATGGAATTCAAAGACAAAAATTGTTCTTGGTACACCACAATATAATGGAGTTGTAGAACGGATGAACAAGACATTGATGGATCTGGCTAGTGAATGCTTAGTGGTGCAAGGTTAGAGCAAATTTTTTTGGCAAAGACAATCATGATAACCTATTATCGGATAAACCAATATCCTACATTAACTGTGGATGGAAATATTCTAGAAGAAGTTTGGACAAGTAAAAGTGTCCATCTAAAACACTTAAAAGTTTTTGGTTGTGATGCATTTATGCATGTCCCAAAGAAAAATAGATCAAAGTTAGATTATAAGTCAAACAAATGTATTTTTCTTGGCTATGGAAATGGAATAAAAGGCTATAAACTATGGGATCCAAATTCTCAAAATATTGTGTATAGTCGAGATGTTTTCAAAGAGATGATGAGGGCTACACAAGAAGAGCCTTTCAAATAGGAAATTCTTGAAATTGTTCCTTTTGAGCTTACAGAGGAACAACATTATGATTTGGAAATAGAAGAGGGTATTGAGTAGGATGGATATGAGCCTCAAAATCTGATCCTCAAAAGATCTAATCGTGTGAATAGAGCATTTGAGAGGTATAGGCCATCCATATTTATTTCAACCTTTGATTTATTGGTTGATGAAGAAGAACCAAGAGCTTTCAAAGAGGTATGTGAATCAAAAGAATACAAGTTTTGAAAAAGGGCAATGGATGAGGAAATAATTGTATTACATAAGAACAAAACTTGGGAGTTGGTGGAGTTTCCAACTAGAAGGAAGCTTATGGGATGCAAGTGGGCATTAAAAATGAAATGAAATACTGAAGGTGAAGTTGAAAATTTTAAAATATGACTCGTTACAAAATGATACTCTCAGGTAGAAGGTATTGATTATGTTGAAAATTTTCTCTTGTTTTTAAGTTAACATCTATTAGATTTATTTGAGCTCTAGCTGTTGCTTATAGTTTGGAGCTTGAAAAAATAGAATGTTAAGCCTGCTTTTCTTCATGGTGATCTTGAAGAAGAAATTTATATGGTGCAACCTAAAGGTTATCAGGTAAAGGAGAAAATGAACATGGTATGAAAGATGAAAAGTCTTTATACAGGCTACAGTAGTCACCAACGATGTTGTATAAAAAATTTGATACTTATATGTCAAGGCTTAATTTTACAAGGTCTGAAATAGACCATTGTATTTAATTCAAGTAAGAAGGTGATAACCTCACACCTATTAACATCGAGTCGCGACATGTGTGTGGGGTAGTTGGTCCTCTTGCTTTCTAACCGGTTCATGTGATGTTGTGTTCCCATACAAGCTATTTATTTCCAGTGGCATATTCCTATGTTGGAATTTCATTCCACTTTAATACCTTTTCTTCTTCTTCTATCATTGTATTTTGATGGCAAGAAATAATATAAAATGATTAACAAAGTAAAGTCTAAATTGTCCTCTCAGCTTAAAATGAAAGATCTTGGTGTAGCAAGTCATATTTTAGGCATAAAAATTAGGAGGGATAGAATTAAAAAGAAAGTATGACTAAGTCAGAATTTATATACTAACAAAATTTATATAAATTTAGAATGCATTAGAGTAAGCCTGCTAGTAATCCACTTCTTGTTGGCATAAATTTATCTACAAAACAATATCCAAAGATAAACAAAGAGGCAAATAATTTGTCTTAGTTTCCATATGCGAGTGTTGTTGGGTGTTTGATATGTGAGTGTTGTTGGAAGTTTGATATGCAAGTGTTGTTGGGAGTTTGATGTATGCCATGGTTTGCACAAGGTCATATATTACACAAGCAGTGGGAGTCATTTGCAGGTAAATATCTAATCCTAGAAGGGAATATTGGATGGCTGTAAAGAGGATATTTAGATATCTACATGGAACATCAAATTATATCATTTGTTACCAAGGAAATATAGATAGTAATAAAGAAGATAATATGCATGGTTATGTCGATTCTAACTCGACAGGTGATAATGATAAGCGAAAATATACCAGTGGATATGTGTTCAATATCTTTGGAGGTGCTATAATATGGATGAGTAAAAGGCAACCAATTGTTGGTCTTTCAATAACTAAAGTTGAATATGTTGTTCCTACATAATTTTGTAAGGAAGTTGTATGGTTACAGAGACTATGTTCAAAGATTGGTTTCATACAAAAATTGATAAATATAGAGTGTGATAATTAGAGTGCAATTTACTTAGCAAAGAATCCAAATTATTATACAAAATCGAAGGATATGGATTCTTAGTTTCATTTTGTAAGATCCATGATTGAAAGAGGAAAGGTGATACTGGAAAAAGTTGATACAACAAAAAATATTGCAAATGCACTAATAAAAACAATTACTATTGAGAAGTTCTACTAGTGTAGAATTGCAATGGGTATGGCTTCCCATTAGATGCCAAATGATGGACCCTAAAGAATATCTTCTACAAAGTATACAACAAGTGGAATATTGTTGGGAAGTGTTGTACACTTTGCATGTATTACACCAGTATGGGATTTACACTTGTACCCAATTTTTACGAGTCCAGATTTACCTAAATAAAAACATGTACCTATGTATACACAATCTATGTGTTGCTCATGTTTTTTTGGTACCAAATGGTATTGTAAAACCATTGGTTATTTTTTAACCATTTTAATGAGAAATTGTGTCTGGTTTTTGGTATTGGTGTGACCATAAAAAAACCTTTGAGGGTCATGTAAATATGTAACGTAATCTTGATAGTAGGCGATATTTATATTGAGGATTCGTGAAGTCCAAAGTAATAAAAGGATTATTTTGGCTAGGGTTTTTTCCTTAAGTAAGGGTTTCCCTAGGATAAATTTGTGTATTCTATTTTTATGTGTATTTTTGGTGCATTACTCTGTTTTTTAATATCATTGTTTTAACAAAATTAACTTAGATGTAAAATGTACCCTTCAAATATTTTAATACTAATTATTGTAAAAACATTGTTTTCATATAATATTTTTAAAATATAATAAATATCATAATATTCTTTATGAAGGTCATACTTCATATAATATTTTTCATTATTAGATATATCTTTACCATCCTAGATTTGTAATTCAATTCAATTGTAAATGATGTGCATATTACAAGGAATGGATTTATGATTGGGTGCATAAGGGTACAACAAATGTATGGAATCATACATTTTTTTTTAAATTAGAGATATCACTATCATCATAGCTTTAAAATTCAAAAAATTATGTATATATCATATGATCCATACAAGGAATAAATGGATGATTAGATCCAAAGGGAAATATATGAAATCATTATAATCTTAACTATAGATTTTCTTAACCTCTTAGTCATGATTTAAAAAAAATTATTGACTACTTTTTTTATAATATAAGAAAACTTGCATATATGCTTTACATAACTTCAAATATGTAATGTGCATAGTGCATTATAAACTTGCCACTCATAAATTATTTCAAATATATAATGTGCATAGTGCATTATAAAATTATCACTCATAACTTATTGTTTCACTTTTTAATAGGCTACTATAAATTTTGTTTATAGTGAAGCAAAAAAAATGTGACTCAATTCAAGTATTCATCATTTACAGACATGTGGACTTTACTTTTATAAAACTTAAGCCTTATTATGAAAGATAAATCTTCTCAACTACTCAATATTAACATGGAAGACAATTTTAAAGTTTACCAATAGCACTAAAGGATGACTTATGGTGTGAAACTTCCTCCCCACCACTTTCCTAAACATTCTGCATAAAATGTTAAAGTTCATCCATAGGATTGGAGTCTTAGATTATGTTATGAAACTTTCCATTCTCCACCACTTTCCCGTGCCTAGCAGGTATATTTTAAGGTTCATTTGTGGCATTAAGACCTTGGCTTATGGTGTGAAACATCTTGTTTAACACTACTTGTCCCAAATCTAATGGACTAAAATACCAAGGTTTATGCATAAGATTAGAACATCGGTTTATGTTAAGTATAACACATGCTTTTGGAACCTTTTTTTAGCATGAAAAACTCTTTGTAACATGGGCTATAAATAAGCATAACTTTGTATCATATATGAGTGAATATATATTGAATGTCCTCTAAAATATCAAGGTTCACTCATGGGATTGGAACCTTGGATTATGGCATGATGATCTTTACTCCCCACCACTGTAAGATGAAATACTAAGGTTCACCAATATTATTGGAACTCTATTTTATGATGTGAAACTCTTCATTCATCACTTCTTACCCCCAATGAGATTTTGTACACTTACTATTTGAATTAACTTTTATTTTTTATTTGATACATGATTTGAATAAATGGTACACATTTTTTTGATGTGGAATCCAACTGTATTTGACTTCAAGTACCACTATAATTTATTAACATCTCTTGTGATTATAAGATAATTCAAATACTAATGTATGCAATTTTTAGATAGTGAGATAATTTAATCTAAGATTCTACTATATTTTTTATATATGTATGACCTTGACACTGCCATTATCTATCTTGGTTTAATACCAAAAATATTAATGTTCAATAATATGGTAAATATTTACATGATCATGTAGATTTTTAGAATTGTTATGTAATTATATCGAGTATGTGATATTTTTCAATGTGCTTTATGTATTGGTTAAATGATGGAGTCCAGTCTAAGGAAGATAATATGCATGTCTTCTAAAAATAGTTATGATTATTTTTACAATCATGTTTTTTACATTTAATTCAAAATTTGCATTGTACACTTTGGTTTGTAACTTTAATTTTATTCTAATATATCAAATCATATCTTATATCCAAGAGGGGGTGAATATTTATGAATAGTGCTATGGTAAATTTCTTTCACTATCAAACATATTTTATATTTTTAATTGGGAGCTATAAGAGGGACAATAAGAAATTTGGAAGTAAGAAAATTAAAACAAATGGGTGACATCCAAGAGGTATTATCTTAAATATATAATCTCAATATTTGTATAAGATGTAACTATGATTGCATGACAAAAATAGTTATTTGGTCATATATAATCATCGATTGAGTATAATGAAATATGTTTAAAATCATTCCCCTAGAAACTAAAAATTTATAATTAGGTCCTTGGGTCATGCTAACAATGATCGAGGCATGTGATCTTTTTAGGGCATGGTTTTATGCCCATAAATATATGAAAACCTACTTTCTAATCCTAACCAAATTCTTAGGGGCATAAATTTATGCTTAGGACTTGATTTTTATCCATTCTAGCAGCATTTGAAAGCTTTTAATCTTGATATTGTGATGGATGAGAGCCCTATCACTTTGGAGGTTAATTTTAGCTAATATTTATTAGGATTGTTTTATCCTAAGATCACTACTTTTAATTTGGTCTTTTGGTAGGATTCTTTATCTTGAGGCTACTTTGAGTAGAATGTTGGTCCTTGGCAGGGTTATTTACCTTGAGACAATTTCAAGCTTCTCTATGTTGAATATTAAGTAATATCTTTGTGTTTTTCCTCATTAAGGTATTGAGACCTACTCTTGTTATGTCACCCATCTATTTTTCCTACTACTTATCCAATGGCTTCAAAAAATCAATTGGTGCTAATTTGGTATTGATATTATTTTAAGTGGTGAAGAAACACAAACTTATACTAAGAGGGGGGTGAAAAGTATAAGATAAAAATTTTCTTTCCAATCAATAACTACAATGATATGAATGCAATAATAAATTAATGCACAAAATCCACACACATAAAAGATAAGAGTTTTATGTGGAAACACCCTCTCGGGAGAAAATCACGATAAAATATTGCTTATATTTTTTTCAATAAAATTCATGGGCACCAACCCACAGGAGACACCAATCCCCTTATACAAGTTTGTGAGAACCAACCCATAGGAGACACCAATCCCCTTATACAAGTTTATGAGCACCAATCCACATGAGACACCAATCCCCTTACACAAATTCATGAGAACCAACCCATAAGAGACACCAATCCCATTATACAAGTTCGTGAGCACCAATCCACATGAGTCACAAATCCACTTATACAAGTTTGTGAGCACCAAATCATAGGAGAAACCAATCCCCTTTACAAGTTTATGGGAACCAACCCACTAGAGACACCAATATCCTTGAGGCTCCAACCTCAGATCTAAAGGCACCGACCTTGATCAACAAATAGAGAATGGTATATTGGTGTTGGAAGCTTCGAATAGTAGAAATATCCTTCACATTCATTAAGTTTGTCACTTCCACATGTCTCACATTTATTACATTTAAAGGTAGCCCAAGTCTAGCACTAGATAACTTACTTGCGTGTTGAATTGGAGATGCTAATACCTTTACTTTCACTCTTTTATACTTCCACATTATGAAGCACTTCTCAAGCTCTTCAAATTTTGATATTGAAACTTGCTCAGGTCTACTCCCAAATTTGATCACAAATATTGCTCAAATCTACTCCCAAATATGATCACAAACACTACTCAAATCTATTTCAAAATCTTTATGAAGTCACTGCTTCTTGTCCTCACTAGCTATATCTTCAATAGTGTAGTTGTTTCGATGTGCGTGCTAGTAATATCTTCAATATTTGCATAGAAAGCTCTACCACCTTCTATATTCCATCTTTATAAATAATCCACTTCACTTTGACATTGAGGTGATTTCAAAGACCTTTATAAATAGTTCCTCCTTTAAATACTTCTAAGGTAATTAAATCAACTTATACCTTTCACTAAAGTTGACTTACATACCTCTTATCATTGCACACATTTTGTTTCTACTCCAATACTTTAATTATTAATGGTAGTACAAAAGTTGACTCACATACCTCTTATCATTGCACACACTTTAACACTTTAATCATTTAAAATTTGTTGAGCAAAAATTTAGCAAGCCATCGAAGGGATTCAAACCTCTAACCTTCAACATCGTAGTGACCTAATGCTAGCTTGTGACCGACTAGGCTAACCTAGCGATTGAGACTAAAGATAAAAATAATGTATTCATACCTTTCATTGCCTATCATTTTTGATGTAGCACATGGTTTAGATAACTCTACTACCAGCTCAACTTGGTCCTTTCACACTACCATCACTGGGAATATTATTACACTCTGCATATTGCTCATTATAATTTGTCTAAGTTAGCTTGGCTCTGATTTTGTATGTGCTTTAATTTGACCATGAGTTTTTGCCTTGAGAGGTTTATTTGACCGCATGATTCTCTTCTTATAAGACCCCTATCATGATCCACATGAGATTTTATAGGTCATCTCAACTCTTCATTCCTAAGTTCAATCTTACAACCACCCTTCTACAAATTTCACGTATCTATAGCTCTCTCACAAAGAGTTTCCTTCACATAACTACTACCTCTGTGTAATTCCTGCTACACAAGCTCTTTCAATCACCAATTCCAAGTACAAAAAAAACTCTCCTTGCCTCTACATTTCCAATTTTAAATTGGGTCTACTTTGTTGGTGCCTCCAAAAACCTTTGTTTGTCTAACAATCATATGCTTGGTATTGGCTAGAAAGCAATGTTGCTCCTCGATGATGAATTTGGTTGTATGTGAGTCAAATACAAATATCACCTGTGCTCTTCCTAGAAGTTGTGTTCTTCTACCTTGCTATTTCACCACTCGAAGGATCCAACTAATTTCATTCACTCATTGAATGTCTTACAACATATCACATGATACTGCAAACACCTCCAAAATTTTTCCACCCTCGAATGTCTGCCAACATCTCTAAAACCAATCAAATTGCTCCACACTTTGTTATACCACGCCGCCACTTATTTGCTCATCAAAATCGAGGATCTTAAATTGAAATATTGATTTGAAATGAACTCCAACACCTATATTTCTATGCAACCAACATAATTATCCTAAGGTCAGCCCATGTTGAGCAAGGTGCAACAACAATATTGTCATTGTTGTCAACATAGTCAGATAGATCTGTTGATGCAGTGGACAAGAAGTTCAAAAGATATTCAGATGCAGAAGACAGGAGTTCAAAGGGTACTCAGAGTTTGTATAGTGATTTTCCAAGAAGACCGAAGTGGCCCATATGCAAAAGATCAAAGAAAAATACAAGTAAGAAAAGTGTCGTGATATCGCGACATATACAACAGGAAAGAAAAATTGTCGCGATATCGCAACATGTTGAGAAGAAAGAAAAACTGTCGTGATATCGCGACATGTTGAGCAAGAAAGAAAAAATATCGTGATATCATGACATGTTCGAAGAGAAAGCGCAAGCAAGAAAAACTGTCATGATTTCGCGACATGTTCGAAGAGAAAGCGCAAGCAAAAAAAATTGTCGTGATTTCACGACATGTTGGAAGTGAGAGAAAAAGTTGGAAAAACTGTCGCGATTTTGCGACATGTTGGAAGAGAGAGAAGAAGCAGGAAAAACTGTTGCGATTTCGTGACATGTTGGAAGAGAAAAGAGAAATCAAGAAAAACTGTCATGATTTCGCGACATGTTGGAAGAGAGAGAAGAAGTAGGAAAAACTGACGCGATTTCGTGACATGTTGGTAGAGAAAAATGCAAGTGGAAAAACTGTCATGATTTTGCGACATGTTGGAAGAGAGAGAAGAAACAGGAAAAACTATCACGATTTCGCGACATGTTGGCAGAGAAAAATGCAAGTGGAAAAACTGTCACGATTTCACGACATGTTGGTAGAGAAAAAGGCAAGTGGAAAAACTGTCATGATTTCGCAACATGTTGGAAGAAAAAGAGAAAGCAGGAAGAAGTGTCGTGATTTCGCAACAAGCTCAAAGAAAGAGAGTAAGTTGTAAAAGTGTCACGATTTCATGACATGTCACATTTTTGCGACTAAAATAGGAGAGAGAAAGTAGGTTTGAAAAGTGTCGCGATTTCGCGACATGTCGTATTTTCGCGACTAAAACAGGAGAGAGAAAGGTCGTTGGAAAAGTGTCACGATTTCACGACATGTCACATTTTCGTGACTCGAAAAGTGCAGGAAGGAAGAGAAAGAAAAAGTGTCACGATTTCACGACATGTCACATTTTCGTGACTCGGAAAGTGCAGGAAGGAAGAGAAAGAAAAAGTGTCGTGATTTCGTGACATGTCGCATTTTCGCGACTCGAAAAGAGAGGAAGCGTACGAAAGCAGAACTATCGTGATTTTGTGACAAAAGCAGAGAAGAAGACTTCAAAGGCAGAAGTGTCACGATTTCACGACAAAAGCATAGAAGTGAAATATGAAAGCAGAAGTGTCGCGATTTCATGACAAAAGCAGAGAAGAAGACCTCGAATGCAGAAGTGTCACGATTTCATGACAAAAGCTGAAAGAAAGACTTCGAAAGCAGAAGTGTCATGATTTCGGGACATGTCACATTTTCACGACTCAAAAAAGATAGGAAGGCAAAAAAGCAAAAGTGTCACGATATCACGACATGTCGTAGTTTCGTGACTCAAGAAGGGCAGGCAGGTAGAATAACAAAAGTGTAGCAATATCGCGCAATGTCGCATTTTTGGGACAAAGGATTAGAGAAAGCGTACGGAGGTGAAAGTGTCGTGATATCGCAACATGTATTTTCGTGGGCCTAAGCTAAGAGAAAGAGCAAGGAGAAAAAGTGTTGCGATATCGCGACATGTAGCTTTTTTGCGGTCCGATGCAAAGAGAAAGAGCAAGGAGAAAAAGTGTCGCGATATCGCGACATGTAGCTTTTTTGCGGTCCGATGCAAAGAGAAAGAGAGAGAAAGAAAAAGTGTCACGATATTGCGACATGTATTTTTGGGGGCCAAAGCAAGGAGAAAGAGAGAGAAAGCGAAAGTGTCATGATATCGCGACATGTTGTATTTTCGCGATTAAGTTGAAGCCGATGAAGACCGACGAATAGCCGACTAATTTTAGGGTTTTCAGTTGTTATGCAAGCCGACTAAGATTAGGGTTTTCATCATGAAAATGTTGTTATAAAAGGAGGGCTGTTTGGAGAATTGCATTGTTGTTGAAGAAGTCGTTGAATGCGTGTCGAAGTGTGGAATGTGGTCGTAAGAGCGTAGAAAGCGCAGAAGTAGCGAGATGATGGTGAAGTGCGCAAAGTGAGCGAAGAGTCGTGTCAAATTGTCCTAAGTGAGTCTGTGATTGTGCAGAGAAAATAGAAGGAGCAGAGAGTGCAAAGGGCAAAGACGAATGCAAAGTGGAGCTGTAACAAAGCAGAGTGTGCAAAGTGATTATGCAGAGAGAGCAGAGTGCGTAGAGAGTGCAAAGGTGAAGTAGACCAGTCAGGGTCTTGCAAAAGTGAAGGTATCTTACAAACAAACTTATAGATTCAAATTGAAGTCCAGGTTGTAGCTTGGCATCAGGGGTTGGTGCTCCTTTCTGTTGGTGCAGATAAATCAGGGGTTGGTGCTCCTTCCAGTTGGTGCTAGTAAATTGATTGTAAAGTTGATGCTTTGCAAAGGCTATATTTGGATGGTAGTCCAAGTAGTCATTCTTGAGGAGTAGCCAAATTGGTGAACCTCATTAAAATCTTGTGTTGTGTGATGTTCTCTTGTGATACTTGCTTTATCTGGTTTTAAGGTTTCTTTATTTCAGTTTTAAGAGCTGTAAATTCAAGTTTAAAGAACTACACTGATTCACCCCCCCCTCTCAATGCCATTGTAAGACTAACAACCCACTCAACTTTATATTTTAAAATCACTTCTATAATATAATATTTGAATAATTAAACTTTTTATTCAAACTATATTTAAATCTTTTGATTTAAATATATCAAACCTTTGGCTCAAATTAATTATAAAAATATCACTTTAATATTTAAATATTTAATTTAAATACTAAAGCATACTCATATAATTAAATCATCCTTGGGGATATATCTGCTTTGAATAATTTTTCCAAACATGCCACCACTTTCTAGCAACCAAATCAACCTTTGACATCAATGACAACTCAATAATTCTAACAATATCCCCCTTTGTCATTGATGGTAACCCTACAAAGAAACTATCTTTTACTATAGCAGAATCACAAGTTGCTCCCCCTAACAAGTTGCTCCCCTAACAAGCTGCTCCCTCTTATTGAAATTCTCCCCCTTTGACATCAATGGCAAAGGCTTCTCGGGGCTAAAGGATAAGACACTTGACAACACCCCCTTACCACTGCTCTAACTGAGACTTCAATGATGATATGGGAGTGAAACTCCCAACTTACTATGCTCCTTTTCTTGTTCCATTTTCTTTCTCCAAACTTTGGAAGACATATCCTTTTGAACAATTTGACCATCCTCCTTCTTACTTGATTTTGGAAGTTCAGGGAACACCATTCTACACCATCTAGTTGTATGCCCAAAATTATTACATTTGTAACATATGATGTTGTAGTCCATGAGAGGTACAAATGAATTGAAATTCCTCTTGGTGAAGCCAAAATTATTTTTAGCATAGACCCTGCAATTTATAGCTTTATGACCAAATTGGTGACATGAAAAGCAATAACCTCAAAAGAAATATTGAAACATGTCTGATTGCCTTGGAGGATATGACCGCATGGTTCTCTCATTGTTGTTTCTGTGATGGACCTTGTTCCTTGATGATGCTTTGTTTTCTTCCTTATTGATGCTTCCACTTCTAAACATCTTAGGATAGGTCTTAGGCTCTTCTTTAATTATTTTGTTTGAGGCCTTTATTCTTTTTGAACTTGACTCCTTTTTTTTCTTTTGACTTTCGTTAAAACCAAGTCTAGTATTTATAATCGAAGATCTATGCACTTTGATAATATCATCCATGATTTTTGTGCTTTTCTCAAACTTATGTAGCTTATAATTAGATTCTTCCACTTCCTTCCTCAAAGAGACAACCTCATGTTCCAATTTTTCACATTCCAAATCTTTTGCCTTTAACTGCTCAACCATACCTTCTTCAATTCGCTTTGCCTCTTCAATTTTCACTTTTAAGTCGGTGAGATCTTTGTCGGTGAAGCTTTGCCTTTGTCTTCTCATCCTCTTGTACTTGAGTCTTCAATCTTGAGTTCTTATTTTTAAGCCTTTTCAACTCTTCAAGAGAAAAAACAAGTTCCTCTTCTATGTCAACTATGGCTTCCTCTTCATTTTTTGGATCTTTCTCCTCTTCTTGTTTTTCAAAAATAGGAGCATCTTCTTTCACCTCCATGGCCAAAAATAAGATTTCTTCTCTTTCACTATTAGAGAGACTTTCATTACTATTGTTGGAAGAACTACTTTCTTCCTCAACATAAAGACTCTTCTTGTGTCTTTGAAATATCTTCTTCTCATGCTTGCTTTGATCGTGCCTATTTTTATTTTCATGATAAAATTTTATTTCCTTCTTTTTCTTGTATTCCTCTTCTTCTTCAGTTCTACTACTTATAGCTTATGGGCACTGAGCTGCATAGTGACCAATGTTACCATAATTAAAATATTTCACACTATGCTTACCTTTGTGTTTTCTTGATCCCTTCTTATTTCTTCGCACAAAGTTGGCTTCTTCTCCGCTGCTCGATTCTTCACTTGACTCTGGTTCCTTATTATTTGTCTTATTTGAAGCTTTAAATGTAGCCTCCCATTTGGATGTTTGATCTTTTTCAGTCCTCATCTCATAGGCTATGAGAATTCCGTGTAGCTCATCCATGCTTAAGGTTTTAAGATCCTTCATTTCTTCAATCGTCGAGACCTTCACATCAAACCTCATGGGAAGTGACCTTAATATTTTATGAACAATCTTAGAGTCATCAATACTTTCTCCAAGTCCACAAATGGTGTTGATAATTTCATCAACGTGGAGTAGATATTTGGCAATATCTTCCTCTTCTTTCATTTTTAAGTCTTCAAACTTCCTCCTATGGGTTTGAAGTTTTGCCATTTTAACCTTGTCATCTCCTTCATATGTTCTTTGTAAATTGTCCCATATTTCTTTTGTTGAGGTGCATTGCATGACTTTCATAAACTCTAATTCACATAACCCACTTAGTATTGCATTCATTGCCTTGGCATTATGTTCAAATGGTTTCTTGCCATTTTGATCCGTGGGAGGGGTTGTAGGTGGTTTGAACCCATCCACAATAGATTGCCATATATCATAGCCATGTTCCATCAAATAGGTTTGCATCCTCATGCTCCAAAATGTATAGTTAGTCCCATAGAATAATGGATCCCTATTTGATGAAAAACCTTCTTGGTAAGCCATGTGTGTTCTTGTAAGATCTTCCTTCAAGTGGTTAGGATTTTACGAAGGAACCTTGCTCTGATACCAATTGAAGAAACACATGCTTATACTAAGAGGGGGGGTGAACAGTATAAGATAAAACTTTTCTTTCCAATCAATAACTGCAATGATATGAATGCAATAATAAATTAATGCACAAAATCCACACACATAAGAGATAATATTTTTATGTGGAAACACCCTCTCGGGAGAAAACCATGACAAAATATTTCTTATATTTTCTTCAACAAAATTTGTGGGCACCAACCCACAGGAGACACCAATCCCCTTATACAAGTTCATGAGCACCAACCCACAAGAGACACCAATCCCCTTATACAAGTTCGTGAGCACCAACCCACAGGAGACACCAATCTCCTTATACAAGTTTGTGAGCACCAACCCACAGGAGACACCAATCCCCTTATACAATTTTGTGAGCACCAACCCACAGGAGACACCAATCCCCTTATACAAGTTCGTGGGCACCAACCCACAGGAGACACCAATCTCCTTGAGGCTCCAACCTTAGATCTGAAGGCACCAACCTTGATCAACAAATAGAGAATGATATACTAGTGTTGGAAGCTTCAAATGGCCAAAATATCCTTCACATTCATTAAGTCTATCACTTCCACATGTCTCACATTTATTACATTTAAAGGTATCCCAAGTCTAGCACTAGATAACTTACTTGCATGTTGAATTGGAGATGCTAATACCTTTACTTTCACTCTTTTATACTTCCACATTATGAAGCACTTCTCAAGCTCTTAAAATTTTGATATTGAAACTTGCTCAGGTCTGCTCCCAAATATGATTACAAACACTGCTCAAATCTATTCCCAAATATGATCACAAACACTACTCAAATCTACTCTAAAATCTTTATGAAGTCACTACTTCTTGTCCTTGCCAACTATATCTTCAATAGTGTAGTTGTTTCGATGTGCGTGCTAGTAATATCTTCAATATTTGCATAGAAAGCTCTACCACCTTCTATATTCCATCTTTATAAATAATCCACTTCACTTTGACATTGAGTGTTTAGGCCTTTAATGTCCCCTTTTACTTAAGGTAATTAAATCAACTTATACCTTTCACTAAAGTTGACTTACATACCTCTTATCATTGCATACATTATTTTTCTACTCCAATACTTTAATTATTAATGATAGTACAAAATTTGACTCACATACCTCTTATCATTGCACACACTCTAACACTTTAATCATTTAAAATTTGTTGAGCAAAACTTTAGCAGGCCACCGAAGGGATTTGAACCTCTGACCTTCAACACCGTAGTGCCCTAATGCTAGCTTGTGATCAACTGGGCTAACCTAGCGGTTGAGACTAAATATCAAAATAATGTATTCATACCTTTCATTGCCTATCGTTTTTGATGCAACGTGTGGTTTAGATAACTCTACTGCCGGCTCGACTTGGTCCTTTCACACCACCATCGTTGGGAATATTATTACGCTCTACATATTGCTTGTTGTGCTCCATCTAAGTCAGCTTGGCTCTGATTCGGTAGATGCTTTAATTTGACCAAGATTTTTTTCCTTGAGAGGTTTCTTTGACCATAGGATTCTCTTCTTACAAGACCCCTATCATGATCCATGTGAGGTTTTATAGGTCATCTCAGCTCTTCATTCTTGTGCTCGCTCTTACAACCACCCTTCTACCACTTTAAAGTATTTTTAGCTCTCCCATAGAGATTTTCCTTCACGTCATCATTGCCTCCATGTAATTTCTACTATGCAAGATTTTTTGTTCATCGATTCCAAGTACAATGAAAACTCCCCTAGCCTCTGCGTTTTTTAATTTAAACTAGCTCTGCTTCATTGGTGCCTCCAAAAACCTTTATTTGTCTAAAAATAATATGCTTGGTATTGTATAGGCAACAATGTTGTTGCTCGATGATGAATTTGGTCGTATGTGATTCAAATAAAAATATCGCCTGTGCTCTTCCTGGAAGTTGTGTTCTTCTACCTTGCTATTTTACCACTCAAAGGATTGAACTAATTTTTTTCACTTATCTAATGTCTTAAAACATATCACATGATACTGCCAACACCTCCAAACTTCCATCCACCCTCGAACGTTTGCCAACACCTCCAAAACCAATCAAATCGCTCCATGCTTTGTTTTGTTGTGTTGTTGCTTCTTTGCTCATAGAAATTGAGGATCTTCAATTGAAAGCTTGATTTGAAATGAACTCCAACCCTTGTATTTATATGCAACCAACATAATTATCCTAAGGTCAGCCCACTCAACTTTATATTTTAAAATCACTTCTATAATATAATATTTGAATAATTAAACTTTTTATTCAAACTATATTTAAATATTTTGATTTAAATATATCAAACCTTTGGCTCAAATTAATTATAAAAATATCACTTTAATATTTAAATATTTAATTTAAATATTAAAGCATACTCATATAATTAAATCATCCTTGGGGATATATCTGCTTTGAATAATTTGCCCAAACATGCCACCACTTGCAAGCAACCAAATCGACCTTTGGCATCAATGACAACTCAATAATTCTAACAAGTGGTATATTGAATATCCAATCAAGTCATGGATACAATATCTATAGTTTTTCCTTGTGTAGTTATTGTTGAGCATTCATTATGCCATCATAGGAAAAAATAATGGGTTCTTCCATAATTACTATTTGTTTTTTGATGAATCTTATCAAACATGATCATAGGTTCCATGATGTTTGTGAATACACTTTATATAGTAGAGGTTTCATTATATTTTAGGTGATTTCTCATTTTTTGTTATTTTTTTTATGAGCTTATCTTATGCATATTTGGATATGGTGATCAACCAAGACTTTCTATCTGCTTTGTAAAATTTTATTTTTTCTTCTTCACCTTCTTTACAATGGATAGTGAACCCATTCACAACATACCAAACTTTTGTAAGCTCTAGTTGAATTCTAATTTTTATCTTCCAAGTAGAATAGTTATCTTCTCATAATAGTAGGGACTCAAGTAATAGGAACTTTGGTGCACCATTGACTATTTTAAACCTTCACAAAAGTGGACATTTTTAATTCCACTAGATTCTCCTAAAAAAATACTTTTTGATGAGTGTATATAAGCCTATACTAATTTCTTTATTAATGTCTCAAATCACAAGAAATCAATGTCTTTTCAAGTAAAAAATATAGGTAGATTTTCTTTCTCTTATTGGAACCTTCAAGGAATATACTTCAAAATTTTCTTATGCCTTTAAATTATTATAGGTGCCTTTTATTTTCACCTATAATCAACCAAAGGAAATAACAATAACTTATAGCTTTTAAGTGTACTTCCCACTATCAATGTGGGCATACACATAGGCTACTATCTCACACGTCCACATGTCAAGACTCTAGCAAAGACTTCCTACATGTATTACAAACTGAGCACAAACTTTTAGTCAAAGTTTTTAGCCTTATGGTGTCCAAATAAATTGGGAATTTTTTTATATGAAACATCCAATACAAATTTAGACATATTTTTGCCTTGCTCTTTCTTCTTCTATTGCAATAGATGTTAAAATATCACTAAATTAGTGAATTTTGATGATTGGATTTTGAAGAAAAATCTAGTAATAATCTATTCTAGACTTACAAGGTTCAACAAAGCTTATGTTTCTCTATTTTGGAAGAAATACCTCTTTCAAAAATACATCATCCACCTTTAGGTATTGCCTATGAAGTAATTAAAATATTATTTCTAATGGTTGTTCATTATCTTCTCTTGTACAATGTGACTAAGCATTCTATATCTTAGACCTTTAAGATATTTTTATTTGATTTATAAGTTGTAATCTACCTTAGAAGAAAGCATATAAATATTTCCATTGAGACATAGATACCATACCCACAAAATATCTTGCTAAATTGAGTGATGTTTTAATTAATAGGGAATACACTATTTTAAATTAGAAAACTAATGATACTTGCTTGTGTGCTCTTCATGAGTGGTGATCAATTCCAATGTATCCAAATCTTGCATGGTACATGGTAATGAGAAGTGACCCTCTTGAAACTATCTTTGAACATTATCCATTTTATAGGTGACTCTAGTTTAGAGAGGTATTAGATCCTTCATTAATCCTAGAATGATTAGGGACCTAAATAGACAAGGAATGGACATAGCCTTCATATCTTTATAACACTAAAAAATGAACCAGATGAGGAAATATAAGATCCCATAAATATGTTGTTAATAGTACTTTGGTGTTGTCCTAGAGTTGCACATTATTGGCACTCTTGGAAGTAATATCCTCCTTGAGCATGCACTCATCAAAGTGGTGTCACAGTACTAGGCTTCTCTTATCTTCTTTAATGAGAGTGAAAGTATGGATGCTAGATCCATCCATGTGCTTGGAGATCATTATTGAGGTCCCATGCTTTATGTATAGATACATACCATGCATGTTCTTGAATAGAATATGATCAAGGTTCTCCATTGCGGTGAAGATCTTGACACACTCCTTCCTCACAATCCTCTTGTAATAGAATTTTGTATTACATAGGTATGAGATAAAGTGACCACATGCCTTTGGATTCAACAAACTTATTAATTGTCATGTTTTTTTACTACTTTAACTTATGTGTAATATTCTAGAGAATCAAATTCCTATTTATCTATGCTTGAGACATTGATACCTCTTTTTTTTCAAGTTTTTACCTTCAACCTATCACACAAATCAGCCCTAGCAATTGATGACTTTATGCTAATCATCAAGCTAGATAATTTACATCCTATTTGTAGAGTTTTCCTAAAGGTTGGTGATGCCTAGGTGGTACTTCTTGTCCTTTAAAATGCTCTAGTTCATGGAGTATATGTGATAAGAGGATTTGATAAATTTATTGTTTTTAAATGCTTTCTCAATGTGTTCCTTGAGTTCCTATTGGACCTTCATGTCTCATAGGGAGTACACTAGTGCTTCTCTTAAGAGATGCAAATCTTTCTCAACCTACTTGCTTTACCTATTATGATCACCACTTTTCCTTCCAACCTTTGAGTACCATTTTAAATGCTTTTCCACATATTTAGGTGTGAGGACAACCTCAAAAACCCATGGCTTCCTCTTCAACCTAATGTAATACCATCAATAAGAACTACTTTTATGGTTTATATTATGAATTATGGATATTTAAATACAATGCACTACCACATATGGCATAACAATTATCCAAATGAGGACAGCAACCAAAGTAGAATAATGGTCCTTATGAAGATAAAAATAACACTTAACTTGACCTATGAACTTTGTGGGTGGTAGTTTCCATGTAAGGACATTGGTTGACCTTAAATAACATGAAAATATATATCATGTAAGTGGTAGTTGTATCCAATATAATTTATGAGCCACTAAACTATGATGATAATAATTCCTAATAGATTGAGCCTACCAAGGACCATTAAATTTATTGTGTTATTATCCTATTCCCCCCAAAAAGTTGAAGTCATTTACTACATTTGATGGAATTAGAAATAAGACAACATAATATCACTTTAGTGAGCTATCAACAATTAAGTCAATCTACCATATTCAATATGAGGACATCATTGTGTGCTTACTAATCTACCCTCTATATGATAAGGATGCATTATGGTATAAAGGATTACAAGATAACTCTTTTACAAGTTGGGTATCAATTACATAACATTTTATGAGTAAATTTGGTAGTATGATAAATGGTTACTCTATTTTATTCCATTTGAACACAACAAAAAGGCACCTTCAAGAAAATATACATGATTTTAATACTAATTTTTTTAGAACCTTAAATTTAATTCCATAAAATGCTAGGCCAAATAGAGAACAAGTATTACATTACTACATCAAGGGTTTATAGTCTAATATATATTTGATGGTTTGTAATGCTAATTATCATACACTAACTACAATTTTTGAAGAGGTAGCCTATTCAAAGGGTGTTTTTATTATGGTAGAAAAACTCTCCTACCTCATTGTTGGCCTATGCAACCCATATTATTCCAAAAATAGTAGTACCTAGTCCTACACCGATCATTTTGCTTATTCTAAATTCTTAGTCAAATGCTACTACTAATCCAATACCATCATCATACATTATCATGCATCTTGAGGATAACATGTTATTCACTATCTATTTTTAGCCATAACTTATATACTTTATTTATCCATTGAATATAAAAAATAAATCAAATAATAGTTTTATTATGAGTGAGATGCTTGAAGTGATCAAAATTTGATAAAATGAAACAATGCTAAAAGGAAATACTAGTAACATCCTAAAAATGGTAACCATAGAAGACCCCATATCTTACAAAATATCAAGTGCATTAGCAAGGTCCTAACCATGAAATGAGTTAGACTCACAAAAATATGGTTAATGCTAATTCAAAGGTAACCCAATATGGTGTATTTTATGTAATTATAAGCATCATCCTATAGAGTGTGATGGATCCATAAGGAATTTCCAGACCATAAAATATAATCAACAATAATAGTCTCAATAGGCCACCATCTTAGATTGGTCAACATAGCAAATAAACTGACATAACAACCTTAACCTCAATAACTAGTTTATGCCTTATCCAACCCCAATGATGCTAACTATAGAGATAAATAATGAGTCAAAATTTGAAGATGATACCATATGTTTTAATCAACAAGGCACTGAGACTAGTGGTATGAAGAAACTAGTTGAGGAATAACCAACTCAAAAACTAATTGAGGTCAATAAGGGTACAATGGTTATTAGAAGATGAAGGACACCATTACACTTGAAAGATGAATTTTCAAGTGTAGTAGAATAGGAGAAACAAAATAAAAAGAGCTTGCAAAAAATAATAGCATGGGCGCATAAAAAGAAGAAGCATAAACTATTAAGGATAGATAAATAAATAAAAAAGGAACTTAAAATAGACATAATGAATGGAGGAGCAAATAAGCCTATTTACAAAGGAGTGATAAGAAAAGATGTTATATTCATAAAGAGGCTTAGTAGTGACTAAAGTTCCCCTCTCTCACCTATGAAGGTTATGTGATAGCCACAGGGTAATATTAAAAATTCATAGCATGAAGTGAGAGTACCTCTATGGAATTCAAGTTTAACATTGTATAAAGCACCTACTAAAGTATGTATTCTAGAGGTGTTATCTCCATAGTCAATGATATTTACTTTAGGAGGATCTAAAGTGAAATAGAGGATAAGTTTAAGTAATTAGTGCTTACTCAAACCAACATAATTGATCAATAAAATTAATAATAAAATATCTAGTAGACATCCAGGTCAATATGATTGATATACTAAATGTCCCAAAGCCTAAAAATTTGAATCCAACCCTATTTTATGCCACCCTCAAAATTGAAAACTATATACTAAGGAGCTATATAGTTGATTTATGGGAAACATTGATAGTAACGATTAAAGCTATTTGTGAATAGGTGCATCTACCTTATACCAAAAAATTTAGGCATCCAATCTAAATGGATGAAACTAGGGTAAATGTAGTGGGAGTCCTAAAATATCTAATAATAACCATAGTTAGAAATACAAAATTGGTAGTGGTATAGGAAGTACTAAGTGTCAACTTCCCCTTGTACTTTCATATGCTACTATCTAGAGAATAAACATGCAAGTTATCAAGAGATGGTTATATAGAAATGGATTATACACATATGAATGTGTCTAAGGATGGGATGATGATCATGATTTAAAATAAGTTGCTTTATAATTACCTATTGCATAAGATAGATGAAGAGTATGTTGTGATTATAGTGAGATCCCAAAATTCATAGAGGATTATAAGTATCTTGAAGATGATTAAACCTATGAAGTAGATATGATAATTGACATACTACAACATGAATAAAATTCAACAATTGACTACAAGGAGACTGAATTAGGAAACTATATCATCATATAAGTACTATATAATATCTTGGATCCTGAAAAGTTAGGGAGTATATAAAACCTATACAATATACTTTGATAGAGCTAGAACAAAAAATGTGGTATGTGTTGGCATTCAATTCGTTGACCTGTAGGGTGCATAGATCCATTTTTCTTGTAGATTGATATTCAATTGCACCAAAAATATGGTAAAATAAGAACCGCTATGTACAAAATTAAGGAAATTCTAGAAGTTGAGAATTAAGGACCTAAGAATATATCACGACTATGAAATAATCATAAATTAGTTTAATTATCAATATGCCACAAAAATAGAAATTTGAATTTATATAAGAATCAAGTCTAGGATTTGCTAGAGGGTTTTAACATGTATGAGATCAAAGTAATTCTTATAGAATTAAAAGTTGAGATATATAATTTGGAAAGCATGGTATTGATATTCAACCTCACCATGAATATAGTATAAATCAAAAGAGTTGGAAAGTTGTCTTCATACCAGTCATCCTTGATAACTCTAATCATGGGTAGGTCTTTACCAATGATGAGAATATCATAGAATTATTGATCAGAGAGACCCAAAACAAAGAATAAAAGAATGATTATGGTGAAAACATCAAGGACAAGGTCAACAACTAAAGACAAATTAGTTACCTATGGGATTGATCACTCTAGGGATCCTATTTAACCCTAATGATAATATAAGAAAATTGATCCTCAAAGTAAAATCCTCCTCATATCACCCTAGTGAAGTGGATAAAGAAAATAGTCTACTATTTCAAAAAGAGTGTGCTTAGGAATAAATGAGACTTATTAAAGAGCTATATTGCAAGTATAAAGACTTCATTGCATGGTAATATAAATATATCATAGTCTATAACCAAAAAATAATAGAGCACAACATTGAGTTGGGGTGAGATGCTAGATGTTTTAGATAAAAAAAATGAAATGAATCCTTAAATCAAAGAAATGATAAAAAATAGGAACT
The DNA here is from genome assembly GCA_028583015.1 of Wollemia nobilis. NCBI lineage: Eukaryota > Viridiplantae > Streptophyta > Pinopsida > Araucariales > Araucariaceae > Wollemia > Wollemia nobilis. Next base: position 9,722,287 of record JAQPPZ010016436.1, on the reverse strand, counting down.
TTTAAAGCCCTTATAGGCCTAGATAATATTCCCAATCAAACACTCCACTTATACTTCAAATTTGATTCCTATATGTAAGAAGAATGATGATATAACATTGTGTGTTTATTTTAGGAATCTAAATAGAGATTCATTAAGGGTTTCCTATCCCCTACCCACCATAGATTAGATTCTAAAAAAAGTAGCTCAATCACAAATGTTGTCTTTTCTTGGTGGTATCTCAAGGTATACTCAAATCTTGGTTAAAGATGATAGCTAGAATAAAATAACCTTCACCACCAAATGGGGGACCTTTAAATATCAAATAAAGCATTTTGGTTTATCAAAGATAAGGGAAAAATTCCAATAGACCATGGACATAGCATTTATTAGACTTGTTGGTAAGACTATCCACATATACCTTGATGATATTGTTGGAATATGTAATGCAACATTGTGTAAATTATTCTTAGACTAAAATATAAAGTCTAAAGAATAATATTTGAATTAGAAAATAATTCTATTTTATGTAAAAATATTCCCACCCAATTAATAAATAAAATAAGGGTGCTAAGAATATTTAATTTGTGGGAAAAAGTTATTTCCCCTTTTCTAGCAAATATTAAAAAGTAATCAATCACTTTTTAATATTTGATAGATGCCACTTGTCACACATCTCAAGATAATATTGTGATAAGATTTGTCACACATCTCAAGATAAGATTGTGACAAATATTATCACAATATTATCTTGAGATGTGTGACAAATCTTATCACAATATTATCTTGAGATGTGTGACAAGTAGCATCTATCAAATATTAAAAAGTGATTGGTTACTTTTTAATATTTGCTAGAAAATGGGAAATAACTTTATTCCCACAATATTCCTAGCACCCTTATTTTATTTATTAATTGGGTGGAAATATTTTTACATAAAATAGAATTATTTTCTAATTCAAATATTATTCTTTAGACTTTATATTTTAGTCTAAGAATAATTTACACAATGTTGCATTACATATTCCAACACTCCTCCTTAATGCAATATTGGGGAAAAGAATTATGAAAAAAAGAAACATTCTCCCCTAAAGATACAAACAAGGATGAGAATCATATGAGTAATATAGTTACAATGAGCTTCTATGACCAAGAATGGTCTATAATAAGGCACCAATACAAAATGGGCCAAAATGAGACTGCAAGCCCCCAACGGAGTAGCTTCAGATACAAGAAGCTTACAAAGCCATCCATAAACCACAAGTGGTTGCAAATGACAAGAAGAAAACATCACAAGGGTGTCTTTAGTAAGCCTTCAAAACCCCAAATGGAAGTACCTACAAGCTACAAGTAGCTCAACATAAGATCAGTTAGATACATCATCATAAATATATTCACCACAATATATATGAATATCCAAAGATGATAACATAATTGATCTAACAAATAGTGAACTATAAGTCATAAAAAAAATATGCCAAGCCATACTTATAGTCACATGCTATATAGTTGATCAAAAAATATCATGTACAAATTTGCATAAAGCAAACAAGGAGTACCATGATAATGCAAACTCTAAAGTACCATGTTCAAAAGTAGCACAAGGCTAACAAAAAAGTACCATGTACAAGAGTTGCATAAGGTATATGAAAATAATAAAGTGTGCACACCGGTTGCATAAAGCCAACCATCATGTACAAAAGTAGCATAAATGCTAACAAGAAAGTACCATGATAAACCAATTGCATAATGCCAACTACATAAAAACATGTACAAATTTGCAGAAGGCAACAAGAAAGTACCATATAAAAGATTCGCATAAAGCAATTGCATCATATACCATAATTGCACAATGCCATATACAAAGTAACATGTACAAAATTTGCACAAGGCAAACAAGAAAGTACCATGTTCAAAAGAGATGTAAAAATCAATTATACCATAAAATACCAACTCATATATATAGCACAAAAAACCTCATAAGGATGAAGTTGTCATCACACAAGTGTAACTACACTTAATTCCCCCTTGAGGACAACTTCACCAAACCGCGTGAGTCCCTCAGCTTACAAAACTGCTCCTTGGGAAGAGGTTTGGTGAACAAATCAGCAGAATTAGAAGATGATGGGAAATACTCCAACTAAATAGTCCCATCCAATACCTTCTCTCTGATAAAATGGGCTTGGATTTCAACATGCTTTGTCCTTTGATGCATTACAAGATTTTTAGCCAGATTTTTAGCCAAGGCAATAGCTGATTGATTATCAGAGAGCAAACGTGAAGGACCAAATTTCTCAAAGCCAATTTCCTTCATGAGGGTACGAAGCCAAACCGCTTCCTATGCAGCTGTTGTCATAGCCTTATACTCCACTTTTGTTGTATAAAGAGCAATTGTATCTTGCTTCTTGGAAGACCAAGAGATAACTGCAGACCCAATACTAAAAACATATGTTGTGGTAGACTTTTTGTCTATTGTATCCCCTCAAAAATCAGAATCAACATAGCTGCAAAGAGCAAAGGAAGGAAGACTAGAATACTTGAGTGCCAAATCTCTAGTACCTGAAAGGTACTTCAAAATATTCTTGGTAGCTTGTAAGTGCTCAATATAAGGTTTTTGCATGAACCTAGCCATCATACCAACTACAAAAGCAATATCTGGCCTTGTGATGGTAACATAAAGAATACTACCAATGAGCTACCTATACAATGTAGCATCAACCAATTGAGATTTTGTACTTACTTCCAACTTAACCCCTATAGAAATAGGAATGGAAGTAGTATTGCCATCCTCCAAATCAAACCTCTTAAGAAGATCTTCAATATACTTGAATTGACTCAAAAAGGTACAATCCTCATGCTGATAAACTTACTTGCTAAGATAGTAGTATAGAAGACCAAGGTCAGTCTTTTCATACTCTGACTTTAATTTGGAGATGAAATAAAAAATGGCCTCATTCTCATTTCCAGTCATAACAAGGTCATCAAAAAATAGAGAAATTAAAATGACCAATTTATCCATACTAAGCACATAGATATCTGTATCTGAATAGCATTTATTAAAACCAAGAGACAAGAAGTAACCTAAAATCTTCATGTACCATGCTCTAGGTGCTTGCTTCAGACCGTACAAGGTTTTATTTAGTTTACACAAGTGTTTACGTACCTTGTACAACAAATCCTTGTGGTTGACTCATGTAGATATCCACATTTAAATCACCATTTATAAAGGCACTTTTCACATCAAGCTAAAAAATTTGCCAACCTTGAGCAGCAACAATAGCAATGAGAAGCCAAATGGTGGGAATTTTGGCAATTGGTGCAAATATTTCATCATAGTCAATGCCATGTTTTTGAGCATAACACTTAGTAACCAATCTAGCCTTATTCTTTTCTATCTCTCCATTAGAATTGTACTTTATTCTATAGACCCACTTGTTCCCAATAACATTTCTCTTATTAAATTCAAACTATTCAATGCATAGAAGACCAAGTTACTTTATAACACCTTATAAACTCCCAAAATAATATTCAACCTATAAAAATTAAACCCTTATTCAATCCTTATTACTCCAACCTTTAATTATTTTTTCTAAGAAAAAAATAATATAAAATATCCAAATAACCTTATGAATCCCTATATTTCACCAAGGTTCTATCTAAATATCACATGGCCTAAATGTATGCACTTCCCAACCTTGGCGTAATTTAAAACTTAAATAAAAAATATAATGCTTACCTTATACACCTTGGCCCATGTTGAAAAATTAATGGCACATGTTTTGGTTGCTCTTTGAACCTACGACCAACTACAACCGTGGTGCTCTAGCTAAAGCTAGGTAGCTGTTGGGCCACATGCCCACACAAGCACTAACACGAGCACACTCCTCCTTATTGCCTCCGCAGGTTTTGACTAACGAAAACAAAAATATCCTACCTTCTCAAAATGATAGCGTGAGGATTTGAAACCCCAACCTCTACCCTGTGAATGTCTTAACACTCCCTTGACCACCAACTATGCTATCCAACATTATGAAACACTTGGGTTGCACCACATGCATTTAACCAATCACTTGCACTCCAAAGCCTTTAAAAAATACGAAAATCTCTTCTTCCTCACAATAAAGCAATGCACAATTTTTAGCATAAAATTTTGGATTCGAATGCATTGATGGGGTTATTAAAAAAATAATTCCCCTTTATATATACCTTGCATTTTGCACTCGACATCGGCGCAAATTTGAATTTAGAAATTCGAATTATAAATTTAATTTTTAACCTTTAACTTTGGCACCCAAATTTATTTAAATTAAAATTTTAACCTTTAGGTTAAAATATTTTAATTTAAATAAATTAAATTAAATCCTTTGCAAACTACCAAATGGGTCTTTTGAGGATTTATATTTTAAAGACTCCTTGGACCTCGTATTTCTTCACCTCAACCTTTAGACTGACATATTATAATTTTAAATATTATAATATTATTATTGCCTTTTAAAACTACCTCTCCTTCCTTGGGTCTTCAACCTTTAAGGCCTTTTTAGGTATATAATATTAAAAATATATATTATATCCTATTCCTTTTAAAACCTTCCTTGTCTTTTGTAAAAACCACCTGATGACATTAATGATGACAAAACTGAAACAACAATCTCTTGACATTAATGACAATAAAAATTGCTCAAATTTCCAACAATTTCCCCTTTGTCATTGATGGCAATCCTTTTTCCTTTAACAATTTCTTTTACTTTTTCAGTTCTGCTCCCCCTGATAAATTGATCCTTCTGACTGAATGCTCTCCCCTTAACTTTGAATGTTCTCCACCTAACTTAAATCTCTTCCCCTTTGTTATAAATGGCAAAGGGCCACCTTTGGGGCTTGGGGATAAAGATAAGACTCTTAGCTTAGGCCCCCCCCCCACCTCCTCTCTTTGAGGTGTTTAATTTTGGGGTGGGATTATCTCTACTACCAGCATACACTGAGCTTTACATTTGTCCACCTTCTTCCCCAACTGATCCTGTTGATTCCACTGACTATTCTATGTTCCTACTTGTATATAGAAATTTTTCTCTACACCACTTAGACATATGACCAACATTATTGCACTTATAACACTCAATGTTGTGGTTCCTTGAAGGTGCAATCTCTTGAAGTTCCTCCTAGTGAAGCCATATGTCTTTCTATCATGAACCCTACAATTGACTACCTTATGACCAAACTGATTATAAGAGTAGCAATACCCTTGAAAGAGATGTCCATTTCTAAAATTTCAATTGGTGAATTCATAACCCTGTCTTTCATGTGTCCTACATTGCATAGCCTTATGACCAAACCTATGACATGAGAAACATCATCCATTGAATAACAATTGCCTTAACCCCATTGGTCTCTCAGTATTTTCTTCCCTGTGACATTTCCTATTCCATCTATTCCTTATTTGTGCATTATTATTTTCCTTGTTGAAATTTCTATTGTCCAAATTATCCTCAGAAGTCTCACTCTCTCTTACACTCTCTTCTTCAGAAGCTTCTTCTTCTTTGGAGCTTAATATTGACTCCTCTCCTTATTCTCTTTATTCATGTTTAAAGCCAAGTCATGTCTTGTTTGATGAAGTTCTTTGTACCTTGATAATCTTATATAAGGTATTTGAGCTTCTTAGAAATCTGTGTAGCTTGTCTTTAGACTCTTTCACTTTCTTCCTTAGTGAAGATACCTCATGCTCCAATATTTCACATTAAAAAACCTTTATCTCTAACCTCTCTTTAAATATCCTTGTCTTAGCTATTGAGTTAGTTAGATACTCTATAAGATTTCCTTTCTCTTCATCATATTCTTGAAATTGAAGCTTAAGTTTTGATTTTTTCTTTCTTGCCTTCCTTAATTCCTTAAGAGCATAAATGAGCTCACCCTCAAGATCAACTTCTCCTTCCTCCGATTCTGCCTCTATTCCTTTGTCTTAAAGATCATATTCATTCCTTTCTGATTCATTTCCACTATTAGCACTTTCTTCTTCTGGTCCTTCAAGAGCATCTTCATATTCATATTCACTAAATATAAACCCATTCCTTGTACAATGATATTCAAGGTGACCAAAGTTACCACACCTAAAACACTTGAGAATTACTAGTTCCCTTTTTACCTTTTTTTAACATCTTTTTTTTCTACTATCAGAAATAGAATTTCTTCTTCTTCATTTTTTTATGACCTTTCATCACTATAACTTGAACTCTTGCATGTATTATCTGCATAGAAACACTTTTTATGCCTTTGGAAAAACTTATTTTCATGCTTGTTTTGTCCATACCTATTTTTCCTTTGGTACCTGGATTTTCCTACTTCCCTGGATTTTCGATCTAGCACAAATTTTCTCATAATTCTATCTCTAATATAGCATAAATTTTCCCTCAAATTTGCACCAAAATCTATCTCTTCTATGGAACAAATATATCCTCAAATCTACACTATACTCTGTCCTCAAGCCTTAACACAAATTTTGATCCAATCACAAATCAACTATGCTTAGATCTGCTTCAAGCCTGAACTCAAATATTGAAAAAATTAATCAATCAACTTTGCTCTCAAGTCTTCTCAAAGACTTACCTCAAATCTATCCACAAGTCCTCTCAAGAACTTGCTCAAACTACTCTCAAGTCTTCATTAAGACTTACCTCAAATTTGTCCAACAAGTGCTCTATAGAACTTGTCCAATATGCTCAACAAGTCCTCTCTAGAAATTGTCCAATATGCTCAACAAGTCTTCACCAAGACTTATCTCAAATCTGTCCAACAAGTCCTCTCTAGAACTTGTCCAATCTTCTCAACAAGTCTTCACCAAGACTTACCTCAAACCTGCTTGTAAGATTCCACAAAAGCTCACACAAATCTGTCCTTAAGATTCCCTCTAGGACTTACATAATTTTTCTCACAAGATTTCACAAAAGCTTGCCTAACTTTATCCTCAAGTACCCACTAGGACTTACTCAAATATGTTCACAAGATTTCAAAAAATCTTATTCAAATCAATTGCAAAACTTGCATACCAAAAGTTAGCTTAATCTCTTTCAGAAAACCTCTTCAATCACACAAACAAGTTTCACTCAAAATCTTGTTTAACCATAGAAACATATAGATTATGGTAAGAAACTCAATATGTTTCAAACTCACAAATCACTTTATCACTTTCAAACTCACTTTCAAATTAATTTAGAATAAAGGATAATTTGTTTCACAAATCTTGAACTAACATTCCAATACTTTCAATCAATAATTCTCATCAATTTCACTCAACCATCCACACTCAAATATTTCCAACAATGCTTATCAAACAATCCTTTTTAGTCCAACTTTGCATTTCACAAGTTTCAATCCAACAATATTTCACTCACAAGGAAGATGTGCCCATACCTTTTGTTTTTATGGAGATATGTCTTCAAAATCTGTCTTAATCACAATCAAATCTTCTTTTCCAAATTCAAGGTTAGATAGAAACAACCTATCTCAGAATCTCCACAAATATCCTCCTCAAAATTAATTCACCATTACAAAAATTAACAAGTCTCAAGTACACCTTATTATCTCCAAACTTCTTAAAATATCACTCAACACATAAAAATCAATTTCCTTTATTAACTTCAAAATATTCAATGCATAGAAGACCAAGTTCCTTTATAACACCTTATAAACTCCCAAAATAATATTCAACCTATAAAAATTAAACCCTTATTCAATCCTTATTACTCCAACCTTTAATTATTTTTTCTAAGCACAAAATAATATAAAATATCCAAATACCCTTATGAATACCTATCTTTCACCAAGGTGCTATCTAAAATATCACGTGGTCTAAACATATGCACTTCCCAACCTTGGCACAATTTAAAACTTAAAAAAAATATAATGCTTACCTTATACACCTTGGCCCACATTGCAAAATCAATAGCGCATGTCTTGGATGTGCTTTGAACAAACGATCAACTTCCACCGTGGCGCTCTAGCAAAATCTAGGCAGTCGTTGGACATCACGCCCACACAAGAACTAACATGATTATGCTCCTCCTTATTGCCTCCGCATGTTTCGACTGATGAAAACAAAAATATTTTGCCTTCTTAAAATGATTGTGTGGGGATTTGAAACCCCAACCTCTACCCTATGAACATCTTAAAACTCCCTTGACCACCAACTATGCTATCCAACATTATGAAAAACTTGGGTTGCACCACATGCATTTAACCAATCACCTACCCTCCAAAGCCTTTAAAAAATACGAAAAATCTCTTCTTCCTCACAACAAAGCAGTGCATAATTTTTAGCATAAAATTTTGGATTCGAATGCATTGATGGGGATTATTAAAAAAATAATTCCCCTTTATATATACCTTGTATTTTGCGCTCGATGTCGGCCCAAATTTGAATTTAGAAATTCGAATTATAAATTTAATTTTTAACCTTTAACTTTGGCACCCAAATTTATTTAAATTAAAATTTTAACCTTTAGGTTAAAATATTTTAATTTAAATAAATTAAATTAAATACTTTGCAAACTTCCAAATGGGTCTTTTGAGGATTTATATTTTAAATACTCCTTGGAACTCGTTTTTCTTCACCTCAACCTTTAGCCTAGAATATTATAATATTATTATTACCTTTTAAACCTGCTTCTCCTTCCTTGGGTCTTCAACCTTTAAGGCCTTTTTAGGCATATAATATTAAAAATAATTATTATATCCTACTTCACTTTAAAACCTTCCTTGCATTTTGGAAAAACCACCTGATGACATTAATGATGACGAAACTAAAACAACAATCTCTTGACATCAATGACAACAAAACTTGCTCAAATTTCCAACAAAGTAATATTGATTCTTTTACTAAAAATATGATATGTGACACTCATATTGCATCTTAAACAATGAATTTAAAATTGTTTCTCAATAGATGATATAAGGATCAATTATTATAAAATATCCATGTCCATGGTGACATTATGTTGAGGACTTAAATTCCTCATTCCATTAAATATTAAATTAAAATTTTAATTAATTATTAATTAATAGTTAACTATTATTAATTAATAATTAATTATTATTAACTAATAATTAGTTAGTAGTTAATTATTATTAACTAATAATTAATTAATAGTTAATTATTACTAATTAATAATTAGTTAATATTAATTAATAATTAGTATAACTTTATGAAAAGTAATGAATGAGAATACTTAGCTTTTGTTTTTCAATTCTATTACTTCTCACCCATTTATCTCCACATCAGTGGTATCAGAGCATACCAATCCACCTATGGATCAAATCACTCTATAATATGGTCTCTACCTTTTATCCATTCAACATGGTTGATTGTATTTCTAGACCATTTATATGTCAAAGCATGTATTTTTTCATTTAACACGGTCAACTATATTTCTAGACCATTCGATCATTAAGGAGTTTAAAATTTGAGGCCTTAGTCTTTTGTCCATTTAACATGACCAACTATGTTTCTATATCATTTGGAAATCAAGGCACTCCAAGAGTTGGTACCATGTTGCCTAGCCCAGACTTCCAAGATATGGGAATCACGGAGCTGGCCCAGTATATTAAAGAGTTATATGCCAAAATAAAGCATATCATGTCAAATATGACTAACACAAACTAGAGTGAGTCTCTTGGTGTTAAGCACTCCAAGCAGGATGTTAAAGTTTATTCTAGCCCTACTTCATTAACCACAAATTTTAGCATTTTGGACAACAACAACAACCTGATTAAAGCCAAATTGGGGAACAATTTTGAAACTAATGCTCAGTCCATGAAGGACCTATCAATAAGGGATGATGTGACCATCAAAAAGAAAAAAATAGTAAAGGAATTATACAAAGTTTCTTGCATCTAGAAGGGTACATTCATACCCAACAAACCTTTTTCTTTAGAACCGTTTAACAAGCTGAATCCTACTTGAAAGGAAGCTCATTCCCCATATCCCCTAGTGTATGTCATAGATGATGATATTCAAAATCCTACTTCACTTCTTGAAGTATCCTCATTTCTTGGATTAAAATATCAAAAGCTTGACAGCTATTTGGCAAATGCATTTGAGGGTATGCTCGTTGAACATGAAATTCATTTCTCTTATCTACCCCCTATATTTGAAGTGGGCCATGCTTACTCTATGTAGGTCGATGCTTGAGATTTAAAGTTGACAAACATGTTATTGGATAAAATTCTTGTCTAACCAAAGTTAAATGTTGGTACACTTACTTCTATTATTCCTAAAATTGAATCCATAATTGTGAAGAATCTGGATTCCTAGGAAGAGAGTACCATTAATATGATTTATAGAACCTTGTTGCATGCTCCCTTTGCACGCTCGATGCCAATTTATCACCCCCCGTGGCTTCCTTCTCATATTCCAATTCCTTTCTTCCTCCTCTTTTGAACTCATTGGGATACAATGCACATATTGTTGGGAGAAATAATGATGAATACAATTCCTCATTCCAATAAATATTAAATTAAATTTTAATTAATTATTAATTAATAATTAACTATTATTAATTAATAATTAGTTAATAGTTAATTATTATTAATTAATAATTAGTTATTATTAGTTATCCACAATGGTGGCTCTCCTTTCTTCCCTCGAACCTAGCTTCAGGTTGTGGGTTGACCTCTTATTAGTTGAGTGAAGTGACCTAGGGAATATTTTCTTTGTATATTTATGGTCTTTGGGGGAGGACCACATTTTTTAATGCTTGTAGAAAAGCGTCTCTTGCTGCTACTTCCAGGATGGGCTTTCAGTGGCGGTTGGTGTGATTGGGCTTTCTTGTTGATCTATTGAAGTTGATTGTTTGATGGGCACTCTATGTAGTTCTTTTTGGTATTTGAGAGGAGATCATGTGCATGATCGTTAGATGCAGAGGAAGGGTTATTGAAGATGGTATCTAGGTCAAACATACTTTTGGTTTTGGGGGCATCATGATGAATATTTTTGGGGTTATCCATTTCCAAGTTGCACATTCCATTTCACTTTGTAAGGAGATCTCATGGCCTATGGAGACCTCCTCGTGCTGTTGTTCCATATTAGAGGCCTGCAAAAGCTCCTTAGGTGTAGGCCTTCCTTGTTTGTGTTGTTTCTCCTGAGTGGGAAACTTTGTTTCCCATATAGGATTTTTTTTTCAACTAGTTGTTATTTTTGCTTGGTTGCACTTTAGGTGGATATTTATCGAGCCAACCTCAAATTTGTGTGTGAGTAGTTTCCTGGGAAGGAAATTTTGTGTGGGAATATTTATTTTAGCCATTCTATAGAGACTCCATTGTTTTCAATTTCCAAATTCTATTGGGTGTGGGATTTCCTTAGTTAGGTGGGAATCCCTTTTTTAGTCTAGTTTCATTTGTAGTTGGTCCTGTGGAGTTTATCTCCATTCTTTAGCTTTTCTTTGTTTGTCTCTAGGAGATAGTATCTTCTATTGTATTTTCTTGTAAAAGGTCTGAGGATACTTTCAAAACTCCTTATAAAACTTTATGAAATAGTTATTATTAATTAATAATTAATATAACTTTGTGAAATGTTATATTATAAAATACATGTTTTTTCAAATCATGGCTATTCATTTGATATATGTATTGAAAATTAATGAATGATAATACTTTGCTTTTGATTTTCAATTCTATATCTTCTTTCCTATTATATCCACATCACATTAACAACAAGATATTGCATGAAAAAAAATTATATATCTTACTAAAAACAAAATGATTAAGTCCACATTAATATATTAGGTTATAAAGGAAAAATAAATGTAGAATCTATTCTACTCTATAGATATATCCTTATATATATTTATTTTTTTATCTTAGTAAATTAATGGGACCATCCTTATATTGCTCCATGTGATAGTTTCTACTTGTAAGAATTCATATTGTTATGTAGGTCTATGCATAGTTATTTGGGATTAATTCCCAAATGAATGGAAGACCAAGGATAATGGTCAACATTAGATCATGCTTGATGAGAATCTAATTGTTGGTGAAATTTAACTCTATTACCCATATTTTTAAGGTAGTAGAGGGAAGTCCCCACTTGGATGTGGTATAAAATGGTATAAATAATTGACTAGTATATTGTGTTATCTTATGAAAGTAATTTAAATATATGATATTTTTATGATCAATTTTTTAATCTTTTTAATTTCTAAAAGTATTTTCAATTTTATGAAGACAAACATTTTTAATTTCACAAAACTGTGCATGAAACTATAACTTCTTTCAATACAATTTTATGATCTCTTGGATGAAAGTTATAATTTAAATACTATGACTATTAATTATTATCTCTCTTTTTGTTCTATCCCTTTTTTGGACATATATTTTAATATTTTATAAAAAGGAATATCTTTATGTATGAAATATATGTAATTGTAGTCCTTGACAAGGTGCCTTATCATTAAATTTTATAACATAATCTCATTATTATTCCTCAATGTAAGCACCTTCTCTCTTTTTCATTTCATTGTTTATTTTATTTGAAAGTAGATTTCAAATATGTGATAACATATCTACAAGGATATCCCAATGGTATATCATTGACATTTCATCTCAATGACTTAAGTTCAAATCATAGGGAGGGAGGCCTCCTATTGCTATTCTCCTAGGAAGTGTGGCCCCCAATTGTACCACTTGTTGTATTTCATGTCACCTCAACAAAAAAGTGATAACTATAGATGGTGTTGGATGAAAGATCACACATTGTTAAATAGTGTAAAATATTACCTAAGGTTAGTGAATAGTTTATTTTCCCACACACCTATTGGGACATCAGTCTTCAAATTAAATGATTATTTTGCACAAAATTGAATGTAGTGCATTACCTATCTAAATCAATAAATTTTTTAGGAGAATTTCCAACTTATATAAACTAGTTCTAGATATCAATGCTTTAAGAATATCATGGTATTCTAAGATATTCCTTGATCTAAAAGGATCAAGAGAATAAGAATTATTTCTTCATATGAGAATCCTAATAATAAAATTATATGACCAATAAGGTCGTTATACCCAATAGTAAATCACTAAGTAGGATGGCCTAACCAAATCCTCAGTTGAATCCACCACCAACTTATTGTATGATGTGGGTCTATTGGCTTAGATGACACATAAATTAGTTTATAGATTTTATTTAATTATATAAAAAATAAGATTGCATATGGATATTTATAGGAGGTGAAAACATAAATAGGAATCAAAAAAATATAGTATGAGGATGTCATAGTTTATCTCTTAGCACTCTCATTAAGAGAGAAAGTAAATCTATTTTATATGTAGTATTCATGGCTAGGATTATCTAACCAATGTATACATTAAAATATGAAAAAACAAATGATGGGTGCATATTCTTGTATATCTTAATATCATATAACAACATCTTATCAAATCAATCCAATATTTCAATCTATGTTGTACTTAAATATGAAATCATATACTTTAACAATCAGACCACTTAATGTTTAATTTTTTATTTTTTATTTAAATGAATTATAATTGGTTTAACTTTAAGATAATATATTTACAAGTATATCAAGAGCTATTAGATCCAAGAAGATATCAATACGTATTAATAACCTATATTTCATACTATTGATACCTTTTGTAACAAAATTAAATTTTATTCATGTAACAAATACATTCCAACAAAAAAAATGACTTCTCTATTAATGACTTTACCAAGCATTTATAACACTTTAGTAACAACACCTTTTTCACCTCAAATAAAGCCTCCAATGAAACAATATTCTCTTCTTTCTACTTAGTGGAAAGACTATATGGTTCACGTGTAAAAGTAGTTAAATAATTTGACTTATGTGATCATGAATGTAAGTATGATAATTTCTAATATAAAATAAAACCTTTTATTTCTAGAGGTAAGTTAATGTATAATGACTACCAATTATATGCTATGTACATATCACATAAATATATTTGATATTATACATTAATAATACTCAATATCATAAAAGTTACATAATAAACCATCATAAATTTTTATAGAAGAGAAAAGTAATAACTACATAACATAATTTTCTATTTTTATTAAAAAATCATTTTCAATAAATACATTAAATAAACCTTAAAATAAATAAATAAAATTATATATATATATATATATATATATATATATATATATATATATATATATATATATATATATATATATATATATATATATATATAAAAAAAAAAAAAGAGAAAAACCCCTTGCACGGCCGCCTTGGTCTGAGAGACCACGAACAGAGGGTTCTACACCATCAAAGTCACCCGGGAGTCGCACCCGACCCTGCTCGCACCAGCATTATAAATTGGATTTTGGATACCCAATTCAACTTTTTGGTAGAGTGGAGATTTGAACATGGGACCTCCCTTGGAGGATTATCCTCTCCTCTCCAACTCACCTACAACACCTGGGTAATAAAATAATATATTTAAGATATATTTTAAAGTCTTGATCATATCTTTCTCAGTAATCTATTAGTGGCCATTAAATATATTAAAATTTCCCACTCATAACTTAGATTTCATACCTTTAGGGTCTATACTCTAGGATGAAATATCTTGCCTACAATAGTAGGACAACCTAACACTAGGACAAAAGACATAATTTAGGTTTGTACTAAAAGTTATTAGTAGAAAATATATTAAATATGATTTTTGTTTTTGGTAAATTAAAATATTTGATTACTAAAATGGGTTTTAAGGTTACTGAAACCATGATACAAAATCAATAGAGCTTGTTGCGAGAAAAATAGAGAAGCAATAGGGACAAACCATAGACCTTAAAACAGAAAAAGCCAAAACTGAGGACGTAGAAGTTAAGGAGACAACCTAAGGTTAAAATACCGCAATGCAAAAAGGAATAGGCTCCATGCAGGGTAGCTATAGGAAAAGGGGAAGAACAACAGATAGAAGAGGATCAGGCTCCACACAGGGTAGCCTTAGAAGAAAAAATTGAGGAATTGAGGAAACTAGTCCTCAGTCGAAATCCTATCCTCGTCCTTGGTGTCATCCTAATTAGCTTCCTAGGGTTCTTCGTTGATCGTTATCTCCTTCTCAGCTTCAGACCCACTGTCGACCTCCTGGATAATTTGACCCCTAAAAATAGCTTCTATAGATCTTCTCGGATGTCAATCATCGAGTTGACCATAGCATTCATCATGGCGACAGTCGAAGAAATAATGAATTCCTTCAGGCGCTTTGTCTCATATTCAGTATCCTAATTTTTTATTTCAATTACTTGGCGCCTAGCTGCTAGATTTTGGAGGTGGGCAGACTTCCTCATAGGTTCTTCCATGCTTTCAAAACTAATGCTCTTCCTTGTTATCAGGTTCGTAATAGCTTCAATGGCATTCCTCTTTTTTTTTGCAAGGGTAAGGCGCGTAGAATACCCTTTAGGTTTAGCAGGGTTGGGGATGTTTGGGTTGGGATTGGGGTTGTTGGGTAGGACATGGGTATAAATGACCTTGAAGAGGCCTTAATAGAGAGTAAGGTCGTGGTTATTTTTGTTTCTGCAAGAATTGATCGATAAATTAATGGAGTTGAGGAAGAATTTGTGGATGCTAAGGGGGTTGATATCACAAAAATGATTAAAAAATACCAAATGGTAGGTTTTGAGGGATTTATTGGGGTCGTCGAAAGTGATGAATTCCATAATTGGTTTCATCATGTCATCCTAGGGGGTATTTAGGTCACTTCTGAAGATCCCTGGGTTCTTTGCATTTTTGAGGATTTTCTCATTCTCCTTGAACTCCTTGAGCTCAACCTCCCAATTATGTTTGTGCTTGTGGATAGAGCGCCATTTGGGATTCTACCCAAAAATTGTAGCCAAAATATGGAGTTATACCATGAAAACTCTACCACAAACTGTGACTATTAGCATAGTGCATTATCTAGGGTATTACATTATTATGCAAAAGTAGTGCTCATAGGTGCTCTCCGAGTAATTTGGTTCATAAACCAACTTGATGTTTCCACAACCACCTCAAAAATGAATTGAATGCTTTGTATATATTTCATTTGCAATATAATATCTAATTGCTTCATCAAAATTTAACATGGTACTAGAGCCACGGGTGATTGAAGATAGGAGAAGGTTGGTTAAGGTAGTTTCTAGCACCAACTACTCCAACTCCTCTTGTGACACGGTTCTTGGTCAATAGATGCAGGATAGAGCATAGTCAAACAAAGCACACGATGCAAGACAACATAGAATAGTCAGATAGAGCACATAAATGTAGGATAGCTAAAGCACATGGTTTGAGGCATGTAGAAAAAGGACAACAAAAGCATGTAGTTCAAGGCACACAAATGTAGGATAGCCAAAGCACGTGGTTTGAGGTATTCAAACACAGGATAACAGAAGCAAGTGATTTGAGGCATGTAGTCGCAGGACAGGGTGGAGGCAAAATGGAGGTAAAATGGAGGGTTGGTTGTTCGATGGCAATCGAAAGCCTTAGTGGCTTTCATTTCTTTTAAAGCCTCTCAAAGTTCCCACATGAAGAATGTGGTATTATTATTTTTTTCCTTCTCTATGCCCGAAGGTGCTAACTATACTCTATTGTCTGTCCATGTTCGTTGAGAACCCTAGCTCAAGTGGTATGCATGGTGTTTATTTGGAGGTAGGTTTCAGGTTCGAATCCCATCAGGAGTAGATTTTTTGACGCCCCCTTCGCATGGTTGACACCCAGTTCCTATTGATGATTCCGGAACGCGTGTTTGATGCCCGTCGTCTATCGTTTGACACCCTGCGCATCATGTTTGATGCCTTGCACGAAGTTGACACCCTTACAAAATAAATGATGCCCTAAGCAAAAAAAATGACACCCTAAGCAAAACTATTTGACACCCCATTTTTCATCAATTTTTTGTTTTTTTATCATTTTTTTCTACCCATTTTTGACCTAAGAGAGTCATTTTTTCCACACCAGAAGCCATTTTTTGGTCCGCAAAGGAGTAATTTTTTGTCTACAAGTCATAAGCGATGCTCATTTTCTCCGAGGTTTCTTCCATACATAGCTTCCTTCATTTCAAATTTTTTTTTGGAGGGATAAGTAGTTTTTCATTGGAATTGGAAAGGATCATTTTTTTCCCATTATTTATTTTGCAACAAAAAGGAGGATCTCATATGCATTTATTTCTTGCAAAATTCTAAGACACAAGGGACAATAAAATTGTGGAACATGAATATATTCTTTTCATCTCAAAACTGGCATTGTAATAGGTGCATTTTCGATGGAAATCGACACCTCAAGTAGTTAAATTTGTGGGCATTTGTGGTTGTTTTGCATTTAAATTTCCTATTTTATTGCATTAACAAACACACAAAAAAAAGACCCCAAATTTATACACCTATTCGTGCAATTTATTGAACTGTAGCATTCGGTATATACGATACCTCTGGTCCACAGTTACAGGTTAGCTATCGTTCTAGGACTACTGTATATAACGCCTAATATAGCTGTAATAATGATGTCTGAGCTTGTTATCTATCAATCGTCGGGGAGAAATAAGGCAAACCATTTCTGATATTCACTTCATTTATACCCTAATCATTATTGTTGTTAGACATAAATCCTGACGAAGTGATTTATGAAGTGTTTAGGGGAAGTTACGCCCCATGCATGAGGAAAGACATTCTATGGTAGGTGTCATAAACAAAATGATTCCCTTTAAGTATCACCTAAGTTCCACGTATCGTTATGCTCGTATATACTTATAGTCTCCCTCACGTAAGGGCGGGTATATATAGAGAAGTTTGGTATAAAGGTCTGGTAGGTATAAATAAATGGGGGCCATTTGGTGTTATAAGGAACCTTCACAATGACCTCTATTCACAAATATCTATCAGATTCATAGTTGTTGAAAGGTTCTAACTTCACACCATGGAAGAATAAGATGCATGCTATTCTTCAAGTGGAATATTTATGGGATGTAGTGATTGGCACTACAAAATGCCCTACAACAATAAGATCAGATCAATAAAAGTTTGATAAGAAGGACAAAAGATATCTCATGTTTATCCTGTTTGCTACTATAGATGAGATCCAACCTCATACATGTGATACAAAAAATAGTAAGGAAGATTGGGATGCTTTGATTACTATTTATGAAGGAAAGAATTGGTCCACTATTCTAAACCTTCAAACTCAACTTCATACACTCAATATGAACTCTGGTGAGACAGTTGATCTATTCCTATGCAAAGTGGAGGAATTGAAAGTCAAATTGAATATTATGTGACAACCAGTGGATGATACTCTCTTTACCTCTGTCATCTTAAGAGCATTGCCCGATTCCTATAAGGTGTTGATAACCTCTCTTAATGTATCTTGAAGACAAGTATCTTTTGTGGAATTGGTGAATTTGATTCAAACTGAGGAGGAAAATCGGTTTCAGAAGGATAAAGTACCAGATAATGCCCTCTACATCAAACAAAAGGGTAAGAAACAAGGTCAGTTTCAAAAATGAGGATCTTCATCAAAGGGAAAAGAGAAACAAAATCAAAAGAATGACAAAAAATATTGCAATATCTGTGACATGAATAACCTTGACACCAACAGGTGTTGGTTTAAGAACAAGCAACAAAATGACCAATGTCATAAGAAGAAGAACAAAGGGAAATACAAACCATAGAAAAAGATGAAGCAACCCAAGGGACATGTTGCTTATGTCAAATTAAATTTAGACTCAGAGTTTGCAAAATCCAAATCAGGCTATGAGAGAGCACACAAAGTGCTCATGACTCATACTTCATATTCGTATCTAGATGCTATATGGTATATTGATTCGAGTGCTAGTAAGCACCTGGTGATAAATTATGGTTTGAGACATTTTAGGAGAAAGAAGGTAAGCCAGTCACCATTGCTGACAATCAAGTCTATCAAGTGAAGGGTGAAGGTGATGTTCCTACCACTCTTCCAGATGGAAAATGTTAGATTGAAAAGGTACTCTATGTTCCTGGATTGGCTAATAGTTTGTTGTCCATCTCAAATGTTGGATTGAGATATGGATGTTGTGTTTCATGTTGCAAAAGGAAAAAAGAGATGTTTTATAACCAGTAGAGGAAAAAATGTAGCATCCAGATCATACAAGCATGGCTTGTTCATTTTAGATGTCATTTCCACACCTCATGTTGCCTTGGAAGCAACTAAAAAGGAGGCTACTTATCTATGGCACAAAATATATGGGCATCTTAGTTTAGGATATTTGCTCGAGTTGAGAAAATATGAGATGGTGAGAGGACTAACCAACATTTCATACTCATTTTCCATATGCTTAGATTTCTTAGAAAGGAAGCAACACCGAGTATCTTTTGAAGCTAGCTTTTCAAGAGCTAAGAAACCATTGGAGTTGGTACACACTGATATGTGCAGTCCTATGCCAAAAAGTTATGGTGAAAAGAGGTATTTTTAGTTGTTTGTTGATGATCACCCACGAAAGATGAGGGTTTTATTTCTTCAATTGAAGTTTGAGGTATTTTTGTACTTTCAGTAGTTCAAGAAGCTTGTTGGGGAGTCAGGGTATTTTATCAAGATCCTCCGCTCATATAAAGAGGGGAATATACCTCCAATGATTTTTTATCATTTCTAAAAGAACATGGGATTAAGATACATATGACTACAGCCTATACTCCCAAGAAAAATAGATTTTCTGAGAGGAGGAACTGTTCCATCATGGAAATGAGTCACTGTATGATTTTAGGAGCACATCTTGAGTAGCAGTTTTGGGTAGAAGTGGTGAACACAGCAGTTTACCTCTTGAATAGAGTTCCCAAAAAGGCTCTACAGGGAAAGACCCCACAAGAAGCATGGAGTGGTAGGAAACCCTCCAATTATCATCTTAGAGTTTTTGTATGTAAATATTTCATTCACATACCAAAACAAAAGCAAAATAAATTAGATGAGAAAACCCTATAATGCATTTTTCTTGGTTACAATGAGCATTCAAAAGGATATTGATTAATAAATCCAATAACAAAGAAAACACACACTAGTAGAGACGTGGTATTTGATGAATCTTCCACATATGATATCACATCTACAGATGTATACCTTGAAGAAGTAGAAGAACCTAAGAAGGAAATTACTCCCCCAAAGAAGAAGGTTCCAAAGTGGTATACTAGTACATTGAGAGATTCTTAATTTGAATTCACTTCCAGATCTAACTCAAGATTGACCTTGCACTCGAAGTATGACACAATAAAGAAGAGTAGAGGCATCATCTTCAGAGGTTGATGAACTTTACCAATAGTTTGATGAACTATCCATAGATGTAGAGGAAGGCAGATAAGCAAATGTGGATGATGATGAATGGCTTTATATGATAGCATTGGATGCAAATGAACCTACAATAGTTCTAGATGCACTTAGTGAGCCTCAATGGAAGGCTACTATGAAAGAAGAACATACATCTCTCATGAAGAATCATACATGAAAGCTAGTTAATTTACCTACAGGAAAGAAGCCCATAGGCTGCAAATGGGTCTTAAAAGTGAAGTATAAGGCATATGGTACTATTGATAAGCATAAAGCCCATATTTTTGCAAAGGGCTATGCTTAGAAAGAAGGCATAGACTATGAAGAGACTTTTGCTCCTACTGCAAAAATGACTACCATTTGAGTACTTTGTACCATGTTAGCTCAGTTTGGGTGGAAGTTACATCAGATGAATGTAAAAAGTGCCTTCTTGAATGGTGACCTACAAGAAGAAGTGTACATGATCCAAGCCAAAGGATTTGTTGTTCAAGGGCAAGAACAAAAAGTTTGTAAGTTGATCAAATTCTTGTATGGACTGAAACAAGCTCCTCGATATTGGTACATAAAAATAGATAGTCACCTAGTGCAGCATGATTTTCAAAGAATTCCTTCAGATGCAAATATTTATATCAAGAATAATGGTTCTGACATAGTGATTTTGGTGTTATATGTAGAAGATCTGATCATAATAGGGAGCTCAGAGAATATGATTCATACAGTCAAAGATGATTTGAAGTAGTCATTTGAAATGATATATTTAGGACTTCTTCACTATTATCTAGGTTTGGAAGTAACTCATGAAAGGTATCATATCAGAGTCACACAAAAGAAGTATGCCAAGAGATTGATTGATAAATATTGTATGACTGATTGTAAGCCTAAGGCAAATCCAATGGAGCCTAGACTCAAGCTATCATGATATGATCAATCACCTTAGGTAGATGACACTCTCTATCACCAATTGATTAGGAGTCTCATATATCTCACAAATACCAGACCAGGCCTCAGTTTTGTTGTAGTTTATCTTTCAGGGTTCATGTAGGAACCAAAAGTTAGTCATTGGAAAGCAGCAAAAATAGTCCTTCATTATATCCGTGGTACTACCTATTTTGGCCTGGAGTACAAAAAGAATAGCAAATTCTATCTATAGGCATACATAGACTCATATTATGTCGGATCTATTGATGATTGCAAATCAGCTTCTGGATATATTTTTCATCTTGGATTTGGTCCTGTCTCTTGGCACAGTAAGAAGCGGTAGGTGGTTTCCATATATTCTATAGAGGTAGCATATCACACAGCTAGTGGAGCAATCTATGAGATAATTTGGTAAAACATATTCTTACAAATATGGGTCTTCTAAAGAATCTGCCACTACATTTATTTTACGATAATCAAGGTGTTTTGAATCTTGTTAAGAATCCCATATTCCATGATCGCACCAAATACATTGACACTAGATGTCATTTCATTCAAGATGAAGTTCCAAAGTATCATATACAGCTCCAATACATTCCCACTGATGAGCAAGTTGTAGATATCTTCACCAAGGCACTTGCACATGTCAAATTTGAATTGTTTTGCAATGCTATTTGCAGTTGCCAATAATGTAATAAGGGGGGATGTTAGCATAGTGCATTATCTAGGGTATTACATTATTATGCAAAAGTAGCGCTCATAGGCGCTCTCCGAGCCATTCTATTCATCAACCAACTTGATGGTTCCACAACCACCTCAAAATCAAATTGAATGCTTTGTATATATTTTATTTGACATACAATATCTAATTGATTCATTAGAATTTAACAGTGACAACACCATTGTTCCAAGCCTCCAGAAAGGCTAGAGTAATTTCTATCTCATCGTCAGAAAACATATGGAGGAAGGGGAAGAAATGGTGTTCCTTGAGGATTTTCTCTACCACGAGGTTGCAGACAAAGGAGCTAGTTTCAATGAAAGTTATGGTGGACAAGCGATGGGGATTGGTGTGGCAATGGACAGGAAAAAGCAGGGTGAGCAAAAAATACACCAGACTATGAAGGTAGATAAACTAGGAGGCGATGGTAAGGTGGGGATGAGCAGAGGAATATAAATGGAAGGTGACTTTGAGAAAATGCCACAAAAGCTGGAGGATGACAAAATAAATCTTGACCAAGCAAGAGAGAAAGCCAAGAAAGAGTGTCTCAAACATGTGAAGGGCTTGGTTGCTCGAACAAGGACACTGATTGAGGATATTGGGAAGGTTAGGCAAAATAATATTGACAAAAAAAAGATTGGAACCCAAACAAGATTTATGGAAAAGATCACTTGCCCCTCCATGATATGTCAGGATTGAGAGATTCAGAATCTGGGGTGCCATATTGAGATGACTGTTCACCATTTTTCCTTTACTCTTGTAGTGCGACGTCCTAATTTCATGGCTGGTGGTGATAAAAATTTCTCAGCCCACCGTTTTATGTTGGGATTGGAGGTTACATGGCCCGAAGATGGTGTGTTTCTTGATAAAAATTGCATTGGAGCCTGAACGGGAGTTTCTAGAAATATCGATTGTGCCTCCATGATTTCTCGGGGACGTGACCATCAGAATCTGGGGTGCCATCTTGAGACGATCGCGTTGTTTTCCTTTGTCTTGCAATGTCACATCCTAAGCCCGTAGTTGGTGGTGATAAAAATTCCTCGAGCTGTAGTTTAATGTTGGTATTGGAGGTTATGTGGCCCAAGGATAGTGTGTTTTTGATGCCATAACAAGCATATGGTATGATGATGGTGGAGACCTCAAAAAAACCTTGTATTTTTGGAAATCAGCACGTTGTTTTGGTACCTGCACACTTTTGACATGGATTGCTAGTATTTAAAACACATGTTAGCATACATTCCAATAATGAAAAACCAAATAAAGGTAACCTTTCAGTGGTAGGACAACTGGATGATATTTTGGCGGTAGCATTGGATGATGTGGATGGACATCTGGGCCCCACTCTTCGCATATGTGTTGAGGAGGTCACACATGTACTGATTATGGATGTTCATGGTACACGTGGCTATCCCCCAGATTCTTTTGATGTTACTCATGAGGTAAAAATCTTGGAGGACAACGTCCTGCTGATGATGACCAATATGATTGCTTCCTTGAGGTTTTTCCTAGTCTACAATAGCTCGGATATCCTCAGGAATGTCATCATTCTAGGTCTGAATGTTGACTGTGTGAACTCCGATGTTAGCAAGCCTGTCCACAACCTTGTTAGCTTCTCGGTAAGCATGTTGGAAGGTGACTTCTTGCAGGTCAATAATTAGTGTCTTGGCTCCTTCAATATAGTCAGACTCTCCAGGAGGGACTGATATTGTTGTGCCTGAGGTAGTTAATGATATTGAGGGAGTCTCCCTAGACTATCAGCTCGTTGGTAAAGTTCTTTGCAAGGGAAAGTCCCCTCCACATGCTTTTTGCTTCAGCCACATGATTGGTCTATTCTCTCAATACCTCAACGAAGGCTAAGATGACTTCTCCTTGGTGGTTTTTGAGGATGCCTCCTACTTCTGCTTTCTCTGGATTACCTTTAGCAGCTCCATCAAAATTTAGTTTGAACCATCCCATCGGTGGAGATAGGAATGTTATTGGAAATAAACAATTTGTATGAAAACAACAACACATGAACCAAAAAACGAACTTGGAAATAAACAGTTTATATGAAAACAGCATCACATAAATGAGAAGGCTAACTACCCTACATACATACTATATAAAATTAAATTATTTTTTCTTTTCTTTATTTGGATTTCACAGAAAGCAATAGCTATGTTGAAAAAGAAATATTCCAGCATAACTTGAAGAATTATGAGAATATCGATGAAACCCAAATTCTGTAGTTGTTAAAAATCTCTTACTATTCTGTTGAAAAATACGGAGCAAGCGCACGTCTTCTAACCCATTTTATTCGTGATGTCCTTGATGTCTTTACTTATAATACTTGCTATATCACAATATATATATATATATTGTTTAATCCTTTTTCTTACCATCAATATATGGATTTGACAGAAAGCAAACATTCAGTAGCTATGTTGAAAATGAAATATTCCATCTGAGCTTAACTTGAAGAATTATGAGAATATTGACCAACCCAAATTCTGTAGCTGTTAAAAACCTCTTACTATTCTCTTGGAAAATACGGAGCAAGCCCACGGTTTTTAACCCATTTTCTTCGTGATGTCCTTCAACCTCCACATGGAAATGCCACCCAACTCAACCTTTTTGTTTTGTCTTGCGTCTACTTCATACAAAAGGAAGTTTGACTTCAGATTAAATATAAGCTGTTAATCGTGCATACAGATTGTATAGGCGTTGTTGAACATCTGACATATGTGATATGACGTAACAGATGCACGTCACAGGTATTGAAATGGAGGGTAGCAAGGGTAAAGCCGTGTAGGATTATTCCTACTACCATCGTTGTCGATGTAAATGCATGTGCACATTTTAATAAATTATCGTTCCTCCTTCTGCAGACCCCACAATCTACAAGATTATAGGTTAAAAAACAAAATTCCTAGTTTTCATTAACAGACAACCTACAAAATTTTCATTGGCGTGGTCACTATGGCTATGGAACAATAATTATGTTATGAAACAATTACCTGGTATTGACCCTTGTGGCCATGTTCGCACATGAAGCCGTTCATTTTTGCCTGAATTGCTCGGCGCGTCGTATACACAGTTTGCTATTTCGAGCACGTCATGTCTACAGCGTCCGCTGGACCTTGAAAATTTAATATTTGTTTAAGCTCTCTTTTCAATTCTAAACTTGAATAGTCTATTTCGTAGCAGCAAATATAAATTCTTTTTTCGGCTATTTCAGGCTTTCAACGCTTTCTCACTCAGTAATTTCAGGAATTTAAACTCTTATTTGATTTGACTCCATATTAAACAAGCTGTTATTGCTTTGACTCTAATTTTAAACAGAAAGTACGAACAATAAAATCCGCCCATTGCTTGACTCATGCATAATACCTAATTTCATAGTGTGAGTGAACTCTTAATATTTTTTTTCATATGAAAAAAATATTAAGATCCGATCATGTAGAGGAGTTGGAGAGCAAGCGAGTAGTTAAAACTCTCCAGTTATCGGAATTCAAATCTCTCCAAAATATTAAGAGTTCACTTGGCTGAATTGTTGGCCCACCACTCTTGATGAATATATAGACCCATAAGCAGTGAGGGGCTTGACCTTCCTTGTTGGTGCGTGTGGTCGGTTTGAAGACAAATGAATTGATAAATCCGGGCTTGACCTTCCTTGTTGGTGCGTGTGGTCGGTTTGAAGACAAATGAATTGATAAATCCACCAAGAAGAAGTTGAAAATTACCGTAATAATTTACAAAATTTAGAAAAGTTAAATATCATAAGACAATGTAAAACAAGAAGAGTGTGTTTACTTAACGAGGATAGGTTGATTATTTGTAATTAAATGAAAAATCCCTGTTCAATCCTGTTTACTTTAGTTGTAATTAAATGAAAAATTCGGGTTGAAATCTTTTGAGGTGGATGGTATGTTACACATAAAGTGAGAGCCGGTAAGGATTATGTTTACAACAATCAAAATGAAACATTTTTATTAAAGATAGATAACAATGGCTTGTTATTAATTACATTACTTTAATATATCTTTTCTCATGGATGTTTTAACTATATAAATATTTAACCTTTATTATAGGCCTCTCTATCTTAAAATGTTTATTTTTTAAAATATTTTTCTCATGTCTAATTTTATAAAACTCTTTGAATATGATTTCATTGTGAAGTACAATTTCTTAAATATTGGTAAGGCATTGAAAGATTTATCGACTTATTTATTAATTAGTTGTGTAGAAATTAGGATTTAATGACTTGGATGACCATTGAAGTTAGACAATGCAAATATTAATCAATTTGTGTACAAGAATAAGAAACATTTTTATCATAGTATTTACTTAAGAAAATACTGTAGTATTTAAAAGAGACATGTGGATCTTATAAATTTCATTGCTTATTCATGATTGTATTAAAATTTACTTAATCTCTAACTTAGATACTTAAGATGTATTTAAGGACGAACACCCACCCATCCAATATGAATTTAAGGACACACGCATCTAAGATGCATTGAAGGATGGACACATATACAAAATTCCAACTCTTTAATTTACTATTAAACATTTATTTTAATACTAACTTTATTAACAATGATATTTATTATAGAAAATTTGTGTATTTACATATAGAGTAAAATCTACTTTAAAATGATTTCTATGTTAAATGTTTGTATGAATGTTAATGAACTAATTTTAAAAGAAATTTTCATGGAAACCTCAACTATTGAAAAATATAGAAGGAGCCTTAAATTATGTGTAACAACCCAAGTCTACTCACGTGGTTGTACTAAAAAATAGCCAAGCAATATTTTAGGGTAATTTTTTTCTTCTAAATTTAATGTTTTCAATTCAAAATATGCATTCAAGTTTATAGCATTTTGTTTCACCCAATAAGATTTTAACACATAGTTTCAAATCAGTATAGGTATATCAAACCACATTTGAGTTTAGTACTACTACAGAGATTCATCCAAGTGGATGAGATTGGACAAATCTCATAAAAAAGGTACCATTATGTGGAGTCAATTTACCTCATTTAACGTCCTCTAGTTTTTGCATGAGGTTCAATCCATGGCTAGGGTTATCCTTTAGGGCCCATAATACCTAAAGTGTGGATGCATACTTCTCCATCCCTTATCATACTGAACCTTCGAGTAATCGATTGATTCATTTAATAGATGTATGTAAGGGAGTTAGCTTGCATATGTCTAGTGTTCTTTGATTGTCCTCTACCCAAAGTCAGCTAGAGGTATGTTAATACCCTAACCTTAGACTTGGTCACTCATGTCAATTATAACTCACAATCATTTATCTCATACCAAACATCATAGTTGAACTAGCTAAGTTAATATGGGCATGAGACTTATCATAGTACTACCTAATTAGTAACCTGGAGGTGGCATCCCATACCACCCCTCGTTACCAGTTTTGACCTAGTAACTTGTTTTGACCAATTTTGTCAAACTATGGTTACTTTCGAGACTTTTTGTGTGCATACCTGCACCTTAACAACATTGGGTGTTTTCAATTAGTCATATCTTCTCGATGATCTCTTCAAGTTTTCAATTTTAGAATCTCCTTCCTCGAAGAATTTATACTAGTTTTCATATAAGGGGTTTTTAAATTATTTTTAATATAACAAGTATTAAAGCCTTATTCAATCTATAGTTAAAACCTATTTAGTTGTGGAACTCTCAAGATCTCTTACATAACAATATTTATAAATTTCTACCTAAATATTAAGTTTACTCATGTAGGGAACAAGCATTTAAGTCTTCACAAGTTTAACTATTTAATTAATACTTCCTATTGGGTATATCTACTATAAAGTTTCATGTATTCAAACTTATTTGATTTTATTATTTATTTTACCAGATAAGGCCACCATAGTATGTAAAGCAGCAATGGGGTTATAGTTCAAATTTCATTATTCAACCACATCTAATGTTCTAGGAATCCTTACCCAAACCTAGGACCCTTTCTATTCCTACGCATGCCTAAGCAATGCTTTCGGCACCCAAGCCTTCCCAACTAGCATTTCCATTATATCACAACCATGTTTTATCACCGATGAACATAATTATAACAAAATGTTTGAAGTTTTTTTTTTAAAGGTGAAGGTTTCAATTTGATGTTGGTTTCCATCTTGCAGTTTTTAGAAAAACAATTACCTATAGTTGCTAATATTCTAACTTATTAAATGAAAAGGGAACCTAGCCACACTTTTGACTAGTCACAGAAAATCATGTACAACATGTTCTTTAACAAAATAAGTATGAAGGGAAGCTTTAAAGTATATCAAACCCTTCCAAATATGCAATGGCTGACAGTTCTATATTTCCACATACACAACAACCATCCAAGATTTTTATTTTAAAAAACAAAGAAACTAAACATATATTTTCAATTAACAATTTCATCACAGATGAGGACACATTACATTTATTTTGTGTAGTATATAAATAGTTTATCTAAATTGTAAACCAACATAACTATTTTTACATGCACAGTTAGAATATTTCCACAAACACACCTGGATAACAACGTTTGATACAACCAGTTTTAATATGAGCTTCAATAATATGCCAAAGCACATAGCACACAATAATTGTTCTCTCTTTTTTTAAGCATGCTATATAAGGTTTGAAGACTCTCCTCCTTTCCAATATTTCCTTGTTTTCATTAGAGGTTAAACATAATTACTACAGTTTCAAGCCAACACCAAATTCTAAGGATCATTACTATTCCATTTGGCTAATAAACAAGAAAACTTTTATAAGAATAAAATTACTTTGTTAATTCCTTTCATTTATTTTCCTTATAACTCATGTTGTTTATGCCTATGTTACGCATAAATTAATATAACAACCTAAATAATAACAATAATTGCATTTTCCTTTAATCATGTCTATTGATATTAATTCATTTATATTTTATTTCTACATTTAAACTTAGTAGAAAGCATCCAAACAAACTCTATTTCTTAAATGCTTAATAAAATAAGGCTCATGCTTTGGGCACCTCATCACCTTTCAAAAATCTATGAATACACACCATAAACCATTCATTAAATCTACATGACATGCATATGCATGAGTTTCCATGTACTCACGAGCCAAATCATCACTTTCCCATTTTACCATTTTCCATCAACTCACTTCCATTCATCGATAACATGTACTTGGTCCTGCATTCACAGTGGCTATCAACAGTACCACATTTCACAAGAAAAAACAATTTTATCATCAATTTACTTATAACCATTAGTTTTGTGAGGTGGGTAAATACATTATGGTAATTTTATATTCACCAATATAAGCATAACCTTTGTTTAAATAATCAATTAAATTTATAAAAATTTCAATATTTGATGATTTTTTGTATCATACAAACAAATTCAATGAGTATATTAAAACAAACCATAGTCATGCATGCACACATAGAGATTTTTTTCCATTATGCCATCATCTTAATTTTATTTTACATTAAAAAATTATGGTTGAAACAAAATGATTAATGAAAATGTTCAAAAAGTAAGGCAATATGATTTTAGAGAAATAATTCATAAATCCACTTTTATTTTTCGTTATTCCATTTATTTAATACCATAGTCCCACATGTACACACCTACATCCACATGCACACACAATTTTTTTCCATTATGTCATCTTCTTAATTCTATTTTACAATAAAAAATTGAGGTTGAAACAAAATGATTAAAGAAAACGTTCAAAAAATAAGGCAATATGGTTTTGGAGAAATAATTCATAAATCCAATTTTATTTTTCATTATTTCATTTACTTAATTATATTTTACATATAAAAATAATTAAGGTTGAAACAAAATAAATAAGGGAAAATTTCAAAAAATAAGGTAACACAAGTTTAGAGAAGTAGTTTATAGATCCATCTAAAAGTGAATAAATTATTATATAAAAGATAAATTTATTTCTCTATATTTATATTTATTTTAGATATTTACATTAGTAAAACGACCTATTTTATTTTTTGGATATCATGGTAAATTTTATAGTTAAATTTTCTAATGATGACATCTTTGTTTCTATCCTTGTCAAACATGAACATGAACTCAAACTTGGTAGCTTAAGACATAAACATTTGATTAGGAGTGTATGAATCTACTATCCAATTATAAATTAAATATTTTTTTTACATGGTGGAATCGATAGCCACCATGAATTCGGGCAGGCTATCTGATTTTTTATGGCCGCCACAGTATTTTGTGTTATCCACCTCAGAAGCTACCACATAGATCTCTATGTAGTATACCCCTATAACCACCATGCCACGATAATTTTAAACCTTTTACATTGTTGAAAGCACTAGGAAAGGGATATGCGTTTAGTTTGGCAATGCTTCAGATTTTAAACTTGGACCTCTGCCCCCCTTACGGGGTTTGGGGGAATCAATTGGTCTACATATCAGACCTAATGATAAATTAAAATTTTATGCTTTTATTGTATCAATAAAACAATTATATAATAACCCATTTTTTATTTATAGAAGTGAAGTGATTTTGAGAAGGCTTCTTGAACCTTTTACAAAGTGAACTTAGATCAAAAGATACGATCTCCAAAGAAAATATTTATATAGCAAATATTAAGAGACAATATGCTCCACTAGAAGAGAAACAAAGACACCCTTGACCATGATATATAGAAAAAAAAATTCAAATACAAAGACACACAGGGGATAAACACTAAGCACAATGAAATTTTTACACACCAAGGCTATGGAATGAAAGACACCTATGAGAAGATAGACACTATAAAGTTATAAGTGATGGATCCATTTGAAGTTGAGGATGCATATGTCGAAGTATGAGGGCATATAACTGCATTGGGACCAAATAAACCATATCATGAGTGAGGTAGCACACTCTAGATCAACAGTTTAAAGCATAATAAAATAAGGTAAGCTAGGTCTAATGGGAGGTTAGCAACAAAAAATTATTACTTTCATATCTAGCCACCCAAGATATGTGAAAGCTTCAAAAATAGTAAAGGTTATCTTGTATTGGGAAGAACTATGTTGAAGACCACAACACCTAAAATTGGGGCACTTGAAAAAGGTAATCAATGACTTGGAACTCACAAGGTTATAAGGTATTAGAAAGGGCACTGATTAACTTAGGTAATCAATTGCTCTTGCCTCCACAAAATTATTTTTTTGGATTCATATATTCTTAGAAAAATCCAGTAAGATGTTCCCCATGTGATCATGGAAAAGGTCTCCTACTCCTTCTATACTAGGATTCCTTTTCACTAGTCCATCAAAATTAAATTTGATTGAACCTAAAGGATGAGGCTCCCAAAAAAGTATGATCTGTTCACTAGAGGTTTGAGGTCCCGAGGGGAATAGACCTAAGTATAATAAAATATCCACTTCACTCTTCAAGGTGGGAGCATCATTCTGGTGCATAATAGAATAGTTTTCAAAGGTAAAAGACAAGATTTGATTCCCAACAAAAGAAACATCTTTGAAGGAATTACTAAAAGATCTATTATTTCTTTCATTCTAGATGGCCTAAAGATAGTGGGAAAGTATGAAAGATAAAGTAACTTTCAACCTCGTATAGGCAAAAGTAGCAGGTCATTGGAGGTAGAGGTCAAGGATGGAGTGAGGTTGGGCCTAGCTAATATTAAAAAAGGAGAAAATAAAATGGAGAATAGCTAAGTAAGGGCACTCTAAAAATAGGTGTTGAACAGTCTCAAGATTACACTTGCACAAATAATAGCAATTAGGGATAACAAGATCTTTGCATTGAATATTGTCAAGAGTTAGAATTTTGTTTTGAATAACAAGCCAATAGAAGATTGCAATTTTGGGAATGAGATGTTTGACCCAAACTTCTTTAGTAGGGAAACTATACACATGAGGGTGGTCATTAACAAAGTAGGTTTGGTTTGGTTTCAAAATAACTTTATCATCAAGAGGAATAATAGGTATAAATTATGTTATAATAATATTGGATAAGGATTTAGCAACCTGGATTTGATCTCTGGATTGGATAAGCTTCATTTAATGCCTATGACCATCACCATTTATGAAGTCAAATAACCTAGGACTAAAATTTTGATTAGTGATTGGCTTGATTGGAATTAGGGCTTGGTCCTAACTCAATGGGGTATCACAAAGATAAACATCATATAGAAATCAATGCTATTACCTTTATAAAGTTGCCAGCCAATTCCTATTTTAACAATATGTCCATTTTTTAGAATTGAGTTCCAGATGGCAGAACTAGATGGGAAGATTTCATTATGAAGAAATTCATTGCGGTGAAGAAAATTTTCTCGGAGGATATCTATCCAAATAGCATTTTTTTAATAAATTAGTCTCTAACCCAATTTGGCAAGAAGAGCTATATTCATTTGGTTTACTCTTTTGAGACCCAATCCCCCTTGTGACTTTTTGGAATAAAATTTCTTCCAAGATACTAAGTGGAACCTATGCTTGTTTTTAAAATTAGACAAAAGGACGTTTCTTTGGAGCTATTTAATTTTTTGGCAAATGGATGCAAGAATTTTAAAAGTATATAGGAAATAGATCGGGACACTTTGGAGGCACACATGAACTAGGGTTAACTTACCATCCTGGCTTAGTAAGGCTCCCTTCCAACCACTAAGGTTTCTATAAATTCTTTCAAGGATAGGGTTTTGTTTGTCATGAATATACCTAAGTATAAATTCTTGTGCACCCTAGACCCGACCAACATTGAAAGGCTGAAGGAGAGAGATGTCCTCTAGGCCAATATCTATAGAGGGTTGGTTCCTGTACCAAAACTAATGACTGGTTTGAATATTAGCAACTAATTAGGGATAAAATAGCAGTGGAAATCCAAATCAAACATTAGTTAGCATATAACAAAAATAAAGGCATTGGAACCATTCACATTTTTATAGATATAACCTCCAAAAAGGCACTTCAGCATTCATTCCCTCACCAACAATAGTTAAATTCATATGTAGAATTTAAAATAAGCTAATAATAGACATGAACATAATCAGAAATGACAAACAAAAAGTAATGAAACACAAAAATACTAAAGGAACCTGAAGCTGAATATATTTTTATTTATGCAAAAAACTCAAAGTGTTTTTCTGTAGAATGTCTATCCTCCTATTTTACATCAAAAGTAATAGTATTTATAGAGGATTTTGCCTTCGAAATTAAATGCACATTAAAACAAAATGTCGACCAGTCAAGGATAAAATGAAAAAAATTCCTCCTTAGCAATAACAATGAACCAATTAGCAAATACATTGGAAAATGTCTAGCGATTTCGCCACATGGCGTATCGGGGATTTGGAAAAAATCATTGATCTGATTTCAATATCCATGACAATGCCTTGGAAATGAACACCCACCAAAGTAGACAGTTCTTCGAAAGTGAAAAATATTACACTAGAGTCAAGGGCGTAATACTTAAATTCAGAAGTTTTTTTAGTAGTGATCCCAGATATATCTATTATGTTGCCACAAGAATTAATTATACCAGCCTTAATCCTTTCCCAAAGAAGATCTGCATCGAAAATGTAGGCACGATGGTGTTTGCTTCTAAAATGAGCTTTCATGCAAAGTTTCACCCGAAATGGACCTTCATCTTCATTTCACCCAAGTCATGCATGAAATGGGCTTTTCATCTAAACTTGATCTTGGAAATGGAGTTTCACTCCAAACCTAGGTGAAATGGAATTTTTCCCCAATCTTGCCTTTTTGCTATGACTTCACCTAGGAAAATCTTGCACTCCCAAAAGTGGGACCCGTCTTGTAAATTGGATTTCGCTGAGAAATGAAGTGAAAAGGAATTTCACCATTAATGGGAGCGAAACTACCGGCAAAGTGATTTTGCCGACGAAATGCCCAGGAAGTGTTTTCACCAACAGAATGCCAAAAAAAGGATTTTTGCTGCGCCTAAGGGTGAAAAGGCATTTCATTGTGCATGAGAGCGAAATGCATTTCACTCGAATTTTACCCGAAACTGCACCCATCAATCACTTAGAAAAATTTTCAACAAACTTTCTTTTTTAAATGTGGTAAAAATGCTCAAAATGAATTTATGATTATTTTTAGTAAAATTGTTTACATATTTGAGGAAAAAATTATACAAAAAATTAATATAGCAAAAATACCAACATTTTTGGCGGGTTGTGGGTTATTTAGCTCACATGAATTAAATCAATCCCATACCTTTATTCATTGGGATCAGAGTCTCTACTGTTAGCTGCATCTGCCTACCTACTACTTGTACCAACTTCTTCCTACTTTTTAAGATGTGACATCGTAGATTTATACACCGTAACTACTTCAACCTAGGCATCCATACTAATCACCTCACAAGAATTGAGCATATCCATAATGTATCTAAAAGCCTCAACCTACTCCATATCAATATATTTATCCCTATGGCTGAGATCTAATCATCTAGACTCAATGCAGGTGAATTTACTCATTAATGGTAGCACATGCTCTTCAGTTATGGGATCCTCAAAGTCATCAATCTCTGAGGCATCATCTATGAAAATATCCCATAATACATCCAAGTTCTTCTTTTTTGAAATATTACTTTGATCATCAACAAAACTGAGGAAACCATTAACTACAATCGTATCAAAGCAAACCAATGAAATGCACCTCTCATGCTCAAATATATCTTGTAGTTTATGAGCTTATTTAACCATGTACATCTTGAATAAATAACTACGTAGCATGATCTTGGAATTTTCCCAAGCGTAGGATATTTTTCTCAGTGGGTGAAATCGAAGATCCATCTAAGCCATTGCTTTGATCTTCATCACCAATTCCAATTTCAGCTCTAGGTTCTCCTCTGTATACTCCACTGCATGTTTGTCATACTATATGACCATCCATACTTCCTAAAGGAACATGAGAACTAATGTAGCCTTTGTCACCATATCTTTACTATCAATCAGTAGCTAACTGTAAGCTTCCTTAATTTTATTCTTTGTGAGGATCATCGACTGTGCTACCTTTGCTACCAACTGATTTTATAGATTCTAGAGTTGGTCCTGCAAGATATGGATATGTTGTTTCTACATTGCCTAGTACTATGTGGATGCCCATTTAATTTCCTTGATTTTTCCCTCCAAGCATATTGCATTATGCTGCCACTATTGAAATTCAAACTGCACAGAATCTAGTTGGGCCTTTTGTGCTGCCAAATTTCCTCTAACTCCACTATCTTTGCCTTATCTTGGAAGAAGTGGTCCTTGTAATGCTCACCATGTAGGTAGATCAAAATCATATCCACCTGTATGTTACCAATTTTCTCAGTTACATCTATCTTCGTGAGGTCCTCGATGATAACTTAGTATGAATGATCACTAGGTGCCATATCTCCTTGAGGTTTTTGAACCTGAGGAACCATCTTAATTGTGTGCACGTCCATTGCCTTTGGTTCAAAAGTCACTTTCATCATTGGTTTTTTTAGGGATAGTGCATCCTTTTACTTGTGATTCTTCAGCCATCGTGATGAAATTTGCTATGCTCTTTTGATATTTTCTACTATAGGGTGCTCTGACAACAACTCCATATTAGAAGCTAGTGGCTCTTGCACTGCAAAAATTGGGGAAGATAGAAAAATTGCCTACTAAGGGTTTGAATCAACAATAGGGATGTAAGTGGAAGGTGCTACAGTTACACTCACTCTGAGATGGGCTTGCATACTTACAATGGTAATAGGATTGGAAGACATGGAAGATAAAGTGGAGGATAATAAAAAGGAAAATGGGTTTGAGATAGATGCAAGTGAACTAAAGAAAAGATAAAAGGAGGGAATGGATGAATCTAGGAGAGCATTGGTGACCTACAACTGTGAGAAAGATATGGGAATGGAAGAGATGGATATGGTAAATGGAGGTGAAGTAGAGATGGGAAATTTAGATGGGAAGATAGTGGTCACCAAGTGCTTGTCAGAGAAAGAAGAGGAAAGAAAATGTGTACCTACGGGCTTCGATACCATTTGAGGCGGTGATGAAGGTTGTTGCACTACAGTGTATTTCTCTTTCTATGCTTTTTCCTCCTCTACTTCTAGATCTACTATTTCCACCATTGGGCTTTATTATTCTAGCTAAGCCGAAGAGGATATTTCCTAAACAATAGTCTGCTCAATCGTTTGTGAAGGAAGCGATTTCATGCTAAACATAGAAACTGCACCACTTTTGGGATTATTCACCATACCGTGGAAAGGTAAAATTATACCCATGCTCTTCTTTCTAAGTGAAATATGCTCCTCAGGTGGTAATTGCTCATCTTCTTCTTCTTCTTCTTATTCTTCTTCTTTAGTAACTGCTCTCTTTTCTACCGAAATCTACTTTTCTCTCACCATATCTTCTTCTTTGTCAGGGCTATGGATACTTCGAGGTACCAAGTTAGCAAAAGAGAGGGTTTGGTACTTTTCACACTAATCATCATAAATTAGCAAAAATGTGTCATCCATAACCAATGGATAACTTGATCTAGGCTTACTTCGATAGATCCTCATGACCTACCAGTTGGCAATATTTTCATTGGACCAATTAGGCAATTTTGATTTTATTTTATTGAACAAAAATGGATGAGGAGCTTTGCTTTGGATGATTTTTAGGAACATACTCGACCTCCATATCATAAAAATAATGCTAAGGAGGGAGTATTCTAAGGGTTGAATGAAAGTAAATTTGTTTACCTAGAAATTCATGCATAGTGGAATTCTTAATTTTGATAATTTGAGGAGTAGGGGAATATTTGACCCATCACAATGTGTTTGATGCTACACAAGTTAGGAAACATCTAACCACCTGATGTTTGAGTGTAAATGCATGAACCAAATATGGGAGAGATGGTTTTTAGCTTATAAAATCCAAGCCAACGGTGATCTAAACCAGATTAATATTTAGAAAATATGAAATATGATAATATTTAAATATGAATCTCTTTGTATTAGGTGGAATATTGGATTAAAATTTATTTTGTGGTAATTATGGTTGGAGAGAAATGGTAAATTAAAAAAAAAACTTTTTCATCCTTGGATGGCATGTGGTAGGTCATTAGGAGCAAAGTTATAGAAGCTATGTGATATTGATTCAAATCCATATCTTAATTTTATTGATTTAAAAAAATATATAGGCATTAAAAAATGTCAAATTTTACAAAATATCCAATATTATGCTAGTTGTAATATAGCAACTAATAGCTAAGATTTCCTAATAACTTTGTCAATATTTTAAGTTGCTGGAAAATTAAAATCCAAAGTATTTTATTAAACCTAACTTTAGAAACTAAATAATAATATTAAAATCTATGCCTAGCTATCCTTATAATTCCTTCCCACCATAGAAGCATTGGAATCTAATGCTTTTACAAGAAAGTGGGAGAGAAAATATGCAAGTACCCAAAATACAACCCTCAAACTTGATGGAAAAGAGTGAGAGCCTTTGGAAGGCTCTCATCAAAACTATAGATCATACAATTGTTTGAGACTCTACTCAAACGAGTAGACAATTGAAGAACACAAGCTTATACTGAGGGGGGGTGAACAGTATAAGATAAAAATTTTATCCTTTTATTTCCAAATAAATAACTTGAAATAATATCAATGCAATAATAAATCAATGCACATAATCATCATACACACAAGAGACAAGGATTTACATGGAAACACCCTTTTAGGAGAAAACCAAGATAAAATATTACTTATATATTTCTTCAACAAATTTCATGGGCACCAACCCACAGGAGATACCAATCCCCTATACAATTTCATGGGCATCAACCCATAGGAGACACAAATCCCCTTGCTCAAGTTCGTGGGCACCAACCCACATGAGACACCAATACCTTATAGAATTTTATGGGTACCAACCCACATGAGACACCAATCCCCTTGCTTAAGTTAATGGGAACCAACCCATAGGATACACCAATCCTCTTGATCAATTTTATGGGCACCAACCCCTAGGAGACATCAATCCCCTATACAAGTTTATGGGTACCAACCCATAGGAGACACCAGTCCTCTTGCTTAAGATCATGGTCACCAACCCACAAGAGACACCAATCCCCTTATGCAATTTTATGGACACCAATCCACAAGATACGCCAACCCCTTCTGTAATTTTATGGACACCAATCCACAAGAGACACCAATCCCCTTGCTAAAATATGCTCACAAACACTACTCAAATATGCTTCCAAATATATTCACAAATACTATTGAAATATGTTCCCAAATCTACTCACAAACACTGCTCAAATATGTTCCCAAATCTGATCACAAACACTGCTCAAATATGTTCCAAAATCTGATCAATAATGACATCAAATTCTTCACCTTTTCTTGAGTTTGCTTTCTTCAACTTGAAAGCAATTCAAACATATTCTACCCAAAATTATTTTAACTTCATGAAAATATAGAGCATGATATGCACTAGTGTATAAAGCTTCAATTGTCCAATATGTTCTTCACATTCATTAAGCCTATTGCTTCCTCATATTTCATATTTACTATATTTTAAAGGTAGCCCAAGTCTAGCATTAGATAACTTACTTGCTTGTTTGAATTGGAGATACTAATACCTTGCTTTTCTTCCACTATCAAGTGCACCTTTTCTTCTTCTTGAGATGGCTGAATTTGTCCTTCTTTTCAATTGAATGCTTGGGTGAATATGTGCACTTAATCCTCTTACTCTATTCTCTGATGCCTTGACTTGTTTCAAATATGTGCCCTCCAAATATGCCTCAACATGATGATCTTCCTTTTGTACATGCTTTCCAAATTTGTCTTGACAAAATAATTTTCCTTTTGTATGTGCCTTCCAAATCTGCCTCAATAATTCTCTTTTTCCCTTCTTGATTTAAATATCAAATCAAACACTTTAAACCCTTATCACTCCTTTTAAAACATACATAATAAAGCTTAATTAAAAATAACTCCTTATATATTTATTTTTATAAAACAAAAATATTTTCCTCAAATAATTTAAACCACCTTGAGAAAGGAATTAATTCACTATACCTCCAAATATGCCTCAACAATGATGATCTTCCTTTTGTATGTTCCCTTTAAATCTACCTCAACAAAATTCCCTGTGTGTGCGGTCAACTCACAATAGGTCAAAATCGAACTCACAATAGGTCAAAATTCACTCAATGGTTATTGCCAAGAGACTTTTAGATTTCTGCCACGTGGTCCATAAAGTGTCAATGCCCTCCAACTGTGCGTACCTACGTACAATAGGGCATAATGGGAACCGTGAGATGCTCACAATAAACTGATTGCATGAAGGCTTTCTTATGCTGTCCCACACCCTTCATAGGGTAGATGTGGGATTAATACTTCCACAAAAATGCAAACCGTTGGAAATAATTCTTTGTTAGAAATATTTCAACTTTAGCACATTAAAAATATCTTACTTGCCTGTCTTATTTCCTTGCGCTCGTTGATAGTAATTTTATTTTATTTTTGCTTGATATAATTCTTCATCACTGGAAATTTTAATCTACTTTCTATCCTTGTGCTCATTACTTTATCTCCTTGCACTTGCTGTGTTATCTCCTCACATTTTTTGGTTCCTTAAAATGAGCATGCTTATTCAAGAATGAATATGTCTCTTCGGGTTTCAATGTAACGTCTTCCTTTAGAATCAAATGAGAGATAGACTTCAACACACTGTGAATCATACTGCAATGCTTTGTCTCACAACTCTACCAACATACTGCGCTTCTTTGTCTCACAACTCCTTCACCCTACCAATGCACTTCGATGCTTTACTTCCATGTTGTGCTTAGAG
Organism: Wollemia nobilis; assembly: GCA_028583015.1. Lineage (NCBI taxonomy): Eukaryota > Viridiplantae > Streptophyta > Pinopsida > Araucariales > Araucariaceae > Wollemia > Wollemia nobilis. The sequence goes on along the minus strand of JAQPPZ010016436.1, from coordinate 9,682,582 downwards.
TTTTTGATTTTTCAAGACTTTAATTACTTTCTTCCCACATCGTGTCTCCTATACCACTTCGCTGCTTTAAATGGATATGTTCTCACATCCAAATATGAGAAGTCCCATCTTATCAACACTAAAAATGTAGTAAAACCTTCATCAATAGTGTCACTTCATCTAGAATATATTTGGTTTTTGCTCGATGTGTGGTCCTACGAAATCCACTATTTCCTTCTATTCTTAGTTTCTATTTGTACTCTTTATCTATTTTCTTCTACACTTGGTCTCCATGTGTGCTCTATCTACTTCACTCTATGCTTGATCTCTGTGTGCACTCTATCTGCTTCACTTTAGGCTTGATATTTGTGTGCACTCTATCTTCTTCACTCTGCACTTGGTCTCCATGTTCGCTCTATCTGCTTCACTCTATGCTTGGTATCCGTGTAACAACCCCAGTTGTTACTTCTCATCAAATAATTTTTTTTGTTTTGTTTTTGAAACCCATATAATAATAGTTGTAACCTTTCAATGATTCAAGAGTATAATAATTATCTAATACAAGGATATACCAAATGCTCAGTAAATAATCCGAGCCATAAAATATTAATCCAAAGTCACATTTAAGTTAATTCACAACCATTCATAAATATGAGTATCATCTCCTTTAATTCCTCCATACCATCACCATTTGATGTGAGGATAATACAATGGCTAAGTCTTTCATGAGGATATCTCAATGGTTTTACCATTAATTGGGAGTTTAACCCAAAGGGAATTATCCCCTCCTCTCCATACTATCCATGAAGACTAGTATTAAGGAGAGATTTATTAATCTTATTATTTCTCATGTGACTTGGGATATTTTCTTAAGAACCATTATAGAATTTACTTACTTACTAGGTGTGATGGTGTTAGTGATTGTATAAATTACCCGATTGCATGAAGTGATTGGTTTACTTCTAGCTATCTTAGGTGGATGGTGTGGATATTGTTTTATCTCATATTATTGTGAAGGTTGTCCATGAATTTTCTTCTACACTATTATAGTTCATGAGAGAGAATTTAAATACATCCATATAATCTACTAGAGCAACATAAAACTTAATTTCATACATTTTATTATGTGTAATATCAAAGTAATTCCATTACTTGCTTATATTATAAATATATTTCACCTAACATTTATAATAGGTGAATACTACAATATGAAAAACTTTTATCTATTTTATAAATCTTGTGATAAAAAATATAAAACATTACAAATAATAGCTAATTAAATACATCCATCTAATCTACTAGAGCAACATAAAACTTAATTTCATACATTTGATTATGTGTAATATCAAAGTAATTCCATTACTTGCTTATATTCCAAATATATTTCACCTAACATTTATAATAGGTGAATACTACAATATGAAAAACTTTTCTCTATTTTTTAAATCTTGTGATCAAAAATATAAAACATTACAAATAATAGCTAATTTTACATAAATTATATCAGCCCTGTATAGTTACATTGGAACTATATCAATACAAGCTCTACATGATTAACATTGCAATAGTCTTCAAAATGTGTTGTCCGGTCCTTCTCTGACATGTCTTGAGTTCTTCATGGTTGTAAGATATGATAGTGAAGGGATCAGGATAACTCGGATGCAATTTATGCCAAATTCATTACAAACAAGCCATGCTTATCCAATTTAAATGCAATTATGCATCAAGTAATTACCAAATGTATAACATATATCAAGAAATCACCAAGCATGAATAAAAAATTCATCCACCTTTAATATTTTTATAATGAGGATTAATTCATAAATCCCATCCATCATTCATTTGGATTATCACCAAACATAGGGAAGAGTCCCATACCTCTTACCAAGGAATGGACCCAATCGAATCCTTCCAAATCTAGAAGATATTCATCTATACTTCTAGTTGGTTACACTCATTTGCAAGTCTTATCATAAAACATAGGATAGTTACTAATATAAAATTTTTCATTCAAAATCTATAATTTTTAAATGTCCATTCAATTTGTCTATCCTGATTTCACCAATTGTTTTTCATTACATAAAAGGAACTATAACAAATTATAGTAAAGAAAGTTACTATCTCCATTTTATACACACCAATATTTTCAAGTAGAATTCAGTAATTTCAAATGATTGCCAATTCCTTTACATAATTAATTTCAAATATACTTTCAAACTATATTCATACTTCATAAGTTCATTCAATTAAATATAGAAAACATAATGATACCCAATCATCATTCAAGTTTTATGTAACCAAACTATTATTTACAAGGAATGGAAGAAATCTGACCATCTCCATTTTTATCATAAATCCTTATCTACATTAATAATAGAAAGGAGATAGTTTATACATTCCTCCTGTATATATATATTTGACACAATATAATGTCCAATTAAGGTTTTGTGACCTTACAATTTATCTAAATTACTTATGAACACAACATAATTTTATATGTCGATATAAACCATATGTGCTGGAGTTGAGTGATATTATGGTCATCATAGTTTACACAGCGAAACAAAGATCCAGAAGGATGGTTTAATGCAAATGGACATCGTGATCCAAATAGGGTGATTAAATAAAATGTATTATTAAAATAAACTCAAAATTACATTTTAAAACTCATAAAACTCCTAATATTTATAGGGAGTAGGAGGTTATGGAGGAAGGGGATGTGGAAGGATAAGAAGCGTGGAGGGATAAGGAAGGAGGCGGTGGAGGTATTTTCGGTTAGGGGAATGAGAAGGAATAAGGGATGAGGAGGAAGCGGGAAAGATGGCGAGAAAGGTGGGAGGAGAGAATTTAGGAAATAATTTAGGCAAGGGAGTTCACAAACCAAAAAATCATGCCGAAAACACTTTGTCGACAAATACACAATGCATTCACACTTGGGCCTAGAAATATCTAGAAATTTTTGGGCCTAAACATTTTTTCATACTTGCAACATTATCCCCCTTAAAGTTGAGATAACTGACTACACAGTATCTTAGCTTTAAAAATTGAGCTTTAGCCATCGCTTTGGTAAATATGTCAGCAACGTTCTCCAAAGTGCGGCAATATTGAAGCTCAAAAATTTCATTTTCCACCATATCTCGGATGAAGTGGTACTTCATATCAAAATGTTTTGTTCTGCTATGGTGGATTGGATTATATACCAACTGAATGGTACTGATGTTGTCGCAGTAGATTCTAGTTGGACCACTTTGTTGTTCTCCAATCTCTTCTAAAAATTTTCTTAGCCATAGAGCTTGAGTACTATCATAGGTGACTTCTATATACTCAGCTTATGTAGAAGACAAGGCTACCACTATTTTCTTTTTGGAGCTCCATGTTATTAGTCCTTATCCCAGAATAAAACAGTTTCCTGAATTTGATTTTATTTCATCAATATTACTGCCCGAATCACTATCACTGAAACCTACAAGATTAACAGTGTTACATTTATGGTACTGGATTCCAAAATCTAATGTACCCTTCACATATATGAGAATTCTCTTAGCTACCTACAAATGCAGCTCAGATGGGCTAGCTATAAATCGAGAGACAAGAGAAACATCATACTGGATATTAGGTCTGGTGTTGGCAAGAAACATCAAACTCCCAACTATGCTTCTAAAAGTGGTCACGTCAACTTTTGATGCTCCATCATCTTTGCTCAATTGGATCCCATGTACAATTGGATTTGCAACTAGTTTGCAATGCTCCATAGCAAACTTTTTGATCATGTCCCAAGCATACTTATGTTGACAAATGAAGATACATGTATTTGTCTGATGAACTTCCAGTCCAAGGAAGTAGTGCATTAAGCCAGGATTCTTCATCTCAAACTACATCATCATGGAGCGTTTGAATTCCATATTCATTTTTCTATTACTACCCATGAATATGAGATCATCCACATACAAGAAAACTATTAGGATGTCGTTACCTTGCTTCAGGTAGTAAAGAGTGGGTTCATTTCTACTTCTAGTGAACCCAAAATCTTTGAAGTACCCATCAATGCATGAGTACCAAGCTCGTGGTGCTTGCTTAAGGCCATAGAGTTCCTTTTTCAGTCTGTAAACAAGGTGTTCCTTACCTTGCTCTTGGAATCCCTATGGTTTCTCAATATACACTTCCTCTATCAAGTATCCATTGAGAAAGGCACTTTTCACATCAATGTGTTGGAATTTCCATCCCTTGTGTGCAGCTAAAGCAAGAACTATTCTGATGGTCTCCTGTATGGCTACAAGAGCAAATGTCTCCTCATAATCAATACAATACTTCTATGTAAATCCTTTTGCAACCAATCTTGCTTTGTGCCTTTCAATGCTTCCATCAGCATTGTATTTGGTCTTGAAGACCCATTTACATCCAACACACTTCTTTCCTTTAGGAAGCTCTACCAGATCCCAAGTATAGTTGTTTTTTTATAGAGGTTATCTCCTCTTTCATGGCATCCTACCATATATTTTGAGTACAAGCCTTCTCATAACTAGAAGGTTCAAGATGTGCACTAGTCAACAAATCATAGTTAACTACATCTCCCCGAGGTCCTTTGGAGTCATCATCTCCATACAAATGCATATTTTCAAGTCTTTATAAAACTGAACCCATTTCACTTGCTTGAATTCTAGTATATCATATTTTAAAATTTGTATCCAACATCTGATAATATGGATGATGCTGTAGAGTTCTATTACCTCTAGATGGAGAATCAATATCCATTGGTGAGGAACTAACTGACCTTTGTGGAGAAGGACTTGGTGAAGACGATGATGAATTAGAAGTCGAATGTTTGCTTGGGCTTAGAGGAGGAGGAGACTTCTTGCTTTTTTGTGGTTCCTGTTGAATTTGTGAAGAACCTGCATCATGAGATTCAACATAACTATAAATTTGGGGATTTTCCCATTCTCCCCCTTCATTAAAGATCACATACCTGGAAAGTATTATTTTTTGAGTCCTAGGATTGTAGATTCTGTAAGATTTTATGTTCTCACAATACCCTACAAAAATGCATGCTTGAATCTTAGGATCAAACTTCTTCCTCTGTTCATCAAGAATGTGTGAGTAAGACAGTGAACCAAACACTCTGAAATGCTTGACATTCGGTTTCTTACCATACCATGCTTGGTAAGAAGTTTTCCCTTTCAAACTTGAAGTAGGGCTCCTATTCAAAATGTACACATTGGTCTTGGCTGCATCTGCCCAATACATATTGCTCAAATTCTTCATTTGAAGCATAGATCTTGCCATCTCTACAATGGTGTGGTTATTTCTCTTAGCCACACCATTCTGCTATGGAGTGTAGGTAGCAGTGAACTGCCTCTTCATTCCATGTTTTTTACAAAAATTAAAAAATTCATTAGAGTATTCTCCTCCTTTATCTGATCTGAGACACTTAATAGAATATCCAATCTCATTTTCAACTCTTGCTTAAAATCTACGAAGTAGTAAAATGCTTCATATTTATTCTTCAAAAAATATATCCAACACATTCTTGAAAAATAATCAATGAAAAGAAGAAAGTAAGAGTTGTTACAAATGCTCTTGGTCTACATCGGACCATAGATATCCGAATGCACTACCTAGAGTGGGTAACTGGCCTGCCATGCTTTTCCATGAGTAAATTTGGTTCTAGCATGCTTGCCCAAGGCACAACCTTCAAAGAATTCCTTATTGTCCTGAAATTTAGGAAGTACAGTCACCATTGCTTGAGAAGTTAACATCTTCAAACTGGTTAAATTCAAATGACCATATCTCAAGTGCCACAACACACTTGGATTTGCAATAACAACATTTATTAATCGATCTCTTCCTGGCTGGCCAAAATTTAAAAGAAATAACATGTTCCTTGTCATTGGGACTTGAGTAATGACTCTATCATATTACTCTTATAAAAAATGGTACATTTATTCTCATCAAATAAAAACTTATAGTTCTTCTCTAACATTTGACCAACACTTAAAATATTGTGTTGGAGATGAGGTGTGTAATAGATATCACTTACTTGTTTCATGCCTTCTTTTGTTGGAACCTCCACGGCTCCAATGCCTTCAACTGCCAATGACTTGTCATCTCCCAATTTGATGTTGGATTTGTAGGAAGAATCCAGAGTAGCAAAGAGTTCTTCTTTACCACTCATATGATTTGAACACCCAGTGTCCAAGATCTAGGTGTCATTCAAGTTCTGATCTAACTTGCCATATGAGAGATATTTAAGGTCTCTTCCTCTTCTCTAAAATTTCCATACTGACTACTCTGGCTGCTGCTCCCTTGTGAATATTTTGACCAGCAGTCACGAGCGAAGTGGCCAAGTTTACCACAATTATAACAAACTTGTTTTGACTTGTCACTTCTTTTTTCTCGTCCTGGATGCTTCCCTCTGTTCTACTGTCCACCTCTATTCTGACCTCCACCTCTGTTTGAAGATTCTCCTCTTTTAGGAGTTCCACATCATGGACTATTATTACATCTACCTCTATTCTGACCTCTGCCATGACCTCTGCCTTGTCATTTTCCTTTTTTTGAAGTGAATGATTTGTCATCGCCTTTGTGGCTAGTGAAAGGAGATTCTTGTAATCTCTCTTCATGTGAAAGAAGAGAACCAATTAGTGCATCAAAGGAAAGTGTAGTCAAATATTTTGACTCTTCAATAATGATTGCTACATGATTCCACTTAGGAAGAAGTATTCGCAACACTTTCTTCACCACAACCTCTGGTTTAACTTCTTCACCTAGAGTGACCATTTTATCTACTACGACTTTGAATCGCATGCAGTAGTCTCTTACTTTATCATTCTCCTGCGTTCTAAGATTTTCAAAATTTCTTTTCAGAGTTTGAAGCCTAACCTACTTCACTTGATCACTCCCTTGAAAAATTTCCTTTAAAGCCTTCCAAGAATCTTGAGCTGTTATACAGGATGCTATTCTAAGAAATATGTTTTTATGTGGGGCTGCTTGTAAATGATATAGGGCAAAGGAATTGTTTTTCTAGGCTTCTTTCTTGGTTTTTCTATCAGCAACACTTAAGGTAGACCAGTCAGTAGGAGAGGGTTTTGTGTAACCCTCTTCAACTATTTCCCATAAAACTTTACCAATCAACATAGTTTTCATCTTTATTGACCAGTATTCATAATCACTACCATTAAATTTAGGAATTGAGAGATTTGATTTTGAATCCATTTCTACTACTTGAAAGCAAACTTTGATTTGAATAAAAATAGGAAGTACATAGCAATTATAAGTTCAAATAAAATCTAGATTTCTTAACTCTCTCATTGATTTCTTCTTCTTCTTCTTATGGATTACCCAGTACTGGAGGCCCAAAATTGTCTGCAATGGAATCCTCATCGTCACTGATGGCAAAAGTTTTAGGAGCTACCACTGGTTTCGCCTATGCTGGCTCAGGCTCTGTTGGCTCAGTCTCTGGAGAGCATGGGGTATAACTTTCACTGGATTGTTGCTCCAGATCAGTTGGAGAGTAGCTATCACTCACTTGATCTATAGGTGTGGCTTCAATTGTATTAGAATCCTCCACTCATTTTCCAAAAATATTGTCTTTTGAGTCAGCGTCGTGTCTAGAATTAGGCTTCCTCAAGTGGGCTATCATTGAATTCTGCAGCTAATTGAATACGACATGTAGTCTGTCTTGTCGAACTCATTCATAAAAAAATTTGGCAGTTTCTCTCTGCAGTAGAGAGCACAAAGCATGGTAACATCTGATAGATCTGATCATCTACTCATCAAGGCAAAAAAAACTTCGTTAGAGCTTAGGATGTTACAATTTTTGCTCTTTTATAGTCGTTGAGGCTATTACACAAAATTTTTAGCTTTGAATGGGGTTCCAAGGGGCAGCGCCCCTAGCGTGCCACCCCCATCATGAGATGGGGAGTCCAAATTTTTTTGGAAGCAATAAACGGGCGCTTCGTAAGGCTTCCCATTGCATTTTTTTACAATGCTTTCCTCTTAGTCTATTACACAATTTTGCAAGGTTTTCTATATATATATATATTTTATAAAGTCTTTATTAAAAAAAAATTAATAATATTTTTATATCTTTAATTATTTATTAAATATATATTTAAAAATAATTAAAAATATAAATAAAAAACTATTAAATTAATTAACAAAAAACTTAAAAAAAAACTTATTTCCAACCTTTTCTTTATGCAAAAATTTCCTTTTGTTTTTCGAAGCGGAGGGGAATCGATCCCCCAACCTTCCGCTTGCAAGAGATGAGACATAGCCACTACATCATGCGACTTCATTGAAACATGAAGGCACCTTGTGCCTTATTCTTTCCTGCTAGTGATGACCAAAAAAAAAAAAAAACAAAAAAAATATTTATATTTTCTCCCTGACGGGTTTCAAACCCGAATCTCACCACTGCTCGCAGGCAACTTTTACCGCCAAACCACAGGGCCTGTCGTGATTACAAAAAGAAAGCACAACAAATTATAAAATAATGTCGCGATGTTTAAAAAATAAAATAAAATTTACTCCCACATGTAGTGGGCAAAGGGCATGGGGACTATTCTAATATGCGTGCATGCATATATGCTATTGATTACCTTTGGGTAATCGCAAGTCCATAATTTTGCCCTATCAACCAATCAAAAATCGCCATGTGGTGACTTATTTGCCATACGATCTTGCTCGTGCCATATTCTCACCCGTGCTACCACATGTCCACCTGCCTAGTCAGCACCTGCCACGTTACCTCTCGCTCATGCCACATCCATTGCCACACATCCGCCTTAGGATGTGTGCCCATACTGCCAGCTCAAATTACCCAATTAGTGCCTACCATCTCAAACTGTGTGCTGCTACCCAGTCAATGTCCATGTCAGCACCCATATTGGGATCCATGCCCCTGGCCTCGGCTCTCGTGCCTTTGCACCTGTACCTCAAAAAATGTGTCCGAATCTGATACCAGTGAGCCAACTCGTGCGATTAAATAAAATATATTATTAAAATAAACTCAAAATTACATTCAAAAACTCACAAAACTCCTAACATTTATAGGGAGTAGGAGGTTATGGAGGAAGGACAGGTCGAAGGATAAGAAGCGTGGAGGGATAAGGAAGGAGGTGGTGGAGGTATTGTTGGCGAGGAGAAAGGAAAGGAATAAGGGATGAGGAGGAAGCGGGAAAGGTGGCAAGAAATTTGGGAGGAGAGAATTTAGGAAAGATTTTAGGCAAGGGAGTTCACAAACCAAAAATCATACCGACAACACTTTGCCGAAAAATACACAATGCATTCACACTTGGACCTAGAAATATCTAGACATTTCTAGGACTAAACCCTTTTTCATACTTGCAACACATCGGTCATCAGTTTAGGTTTACTGCACAGTGTTCTCATGGATAGCACAGATATTGGAATGCAAAATAATTAGAGTTAGAAGAGGTATTAAAGTGGAATAAAATTCCCAATAGAAATTGGCATGTCCATTCACGTCAGTGGTGTAGCGTTCTCTAGAGTGGTGGATGGCTACTAAATGCAGCATAAAATTTTGTTTTGTTGAGGAGAAAAATAGTTAAGTAGATAGGTATGAATGCTACTGATTACATCATGATTCTTCAATTGGTAAGCATATATTTGCCTAAAATATTTGTCGGGTAATGGTATTCTTAAAACTGTATATAGATGGTCATGTACATCAAATTATCTGGAATATACAACATTGAATCTCATATCCCAAAATTTAAATACTTTCAATGTTCAGATTAAGCAAGAAGAATCAAACCATTATAGGTATTGACCTCAAGCAATTAGTGGTTTATTGATGGAGGTGAAACAACAGTTTCTTTAAGGTTATTGGTAATAATGGAGGCATATGCTTTCCAAGCAAATCACTACTGCAACATCACGTAAGTGATTTATGTATACTTATACATTCAAACAATGGATGGGTAATCTTACTAATGTACTACAAGGAGGCATATAGGTTGCATATTTCCATTAAGATAAAATATCATCTATGCATTCAAAGGTCATTGGCAACACTGGTTTGTAGTTGCATAGGCATTTGTTTGGAAGTGATATGGGATGGCCACCAAAGTCCATATCGAACATCATCCATCTGGTAAATAAGTGTTTCCCACATTTGGATAAATGATAAACTTCCATTGTATAGTCCATAACCAAAATTATATACTCCAATGTTATATAACAATGCAAGAAGATTGATTTATCCTTACTGGCTAAGTCTAGACGAGGGTGCAAAAGTCATGATAATACTTCAAATAAGACTCTTATGAGTCAATGGAAGGAAAAGACTTCATCATAAATATCAAAATATAGTAAAAGAGTAGAGAGTCTCAATCCACATAAATGCCATGGATCCTTGAAGCTTTAGTTTTTCAAAAATACAGTAAGGACAACCTTTTACATAGAATTTAAGTGTCACTTCATTGACGTATACCGAGTTTTCAGTATGTATATTTTGAAGCTTCAGGGTTGAAATAAAGCATGAAATAGACCCAACTATAAAATTAGCCGATATGGCGGTCAGGCCAACTATTCACTATTATCGAGAATGTTAGTCATCAGACCTAAGGTAATGACATATTGAAAAGGTATTTTATACAAATTCATAATGATTACAGGTGAAAGAATTACTAAGTTAGCAATAAGGTATAACATCTTAGTCACGTAGTCCAAGGATTTTAAATGAACTTTAAGGAGAAGATATTCAGACTAGAAAATATGATTATATTATTAAAGTGAAAGCCATTTTCATGTTTCACAAATAACTTTTCAATGGTGAAAAGCAAACAACCCATAAACCATTTAAAGAAAAACCAAAAAGCATAAGGATGAAATAACTTCCACTTGAAACTCCAGAAGATTGGTGACTCTTATTATATTGGGACTTCTCCTATAGCTTCTCTAGTCTAGCATAACATCACACAACATAACATAACATCCCCCCCATTTTCTCTCAATCTTAATGGTAATTTATAGCTCTCTTTCTTTTTGACAAGAAAGATGCTTCTAAATATAAATTTTATTTATTTTTTTGCTTTCTTTCTTTTAGAAAAGATGCTTCTAATTATATATATATATATATATATATATATATATATATATATATATATATATATATTTTTTATTTTATTTATATTTTTTTTCTCACCCCAAGTTAAAGCTTCCTTTAGTATATATTTTAATGGAAAGGGAATCCATAGAGATAAGAGCAGAATCTCATACACCAATTCAACCTTCATAAAGTAGCCATGCATGTGTAAGAAAGATTAATTATTTAAATATACAAGGTAGTTTTTTTTTACATGTTTTGATCTAATTAAAATTGAACAAACTCATAAAAAACAAACTACCTAATTTCCTTCTAAAATAGTATCAACTAGATCCAACAAGCATGTTCAAAAAAATAAATCATTTACTTTAATTCACAAAATCATAATAAATTGCATGATATTCTTTTCAATATTTTCTAGAATAATTTATAAAATGCAAAACATTATTAATGTGCATTTTCAAAGTAAAATTCATTTAAACCAATCTCATGCAAATTATTTATGAAATCAAATATAAATCACACACAAATGACATACAAGCACTCGATGCATGTGCCCAGTATCCCCTATCACCATTTTTCCTTTGATTAGGTGGGATTTTTTTAGAGCAATACTCAAGTAACACCACCATCAGGGAGGTAACTAGTGATGATAGGAATATGAGCTTTACCTGTTGAGTTGTCATAGTCATAATTTCCCTTCTCATATCTTGGTGGTCTGTCTTCCACCTATGAGAATAAATGTTCCTACAATCAAGCAACACAACATCATTTTATTTGAAAAATACAACGAAAATATATTAAGTATTAAAACCAGTTACCATTACACAAATAACATCCTAAAAATAGTCCTCCAAGGTGGGATATGACATACTTCCCCCTTATATTAAACACAGTCCTCTGTGTTTTCCTGTAATATTACATAACAATCAATAAAACATAGTTTTTGGTATAGTTTCCACTTTGCATAAGTGGTCCATAGTTCAAAATTGTATTATTACATAACATCATTAAATAAATAAGGAAAGTATATTTTCATATCTTCCACTTTTTCCCAAGTGGAATTTGTTTTCAGAATACTGGCCCCACTGGACCTTACACTGATCAATATTATGCTTCCTCATAGTCTTGGAATATAATCATGATCTAAGATAGAATCATTCCAACTGGATTGTAAGTTATCAAGGCAAATAGCATCAAGAGATATTAAGACTTGATTAGAGTCACTCTTGAGTAGAAGTGATAAACTCATAGAATATTTGGAATGTCATCTTTAAGCATGATTATATAACCTTGTACCTCTTAAGGCTTATTTGTCCACCCTTTTATTTAGGCATCCCTTTTGTTATATACATGAATTAATTAAGTTAATTACAAAAGGACATTATTTAACCATCATGGGAGTACCTACTCCTCATGTATACTCATTTATCATAATCTATAGTACATCTTGGTCTGAATTATACAACCTTAATGAGTTTATCTACTATAACAAATATTGCATTATGATAATATTTTGTCTTTGTCAAATCGACAATAAAATCCATTGATGTTACTTACCATTTGTGAGTGGGTATAGCATGCAAAAATAATTTTCCTAATGGATGCTGATGTTCAACTTTCACCTTCTGACACTGTAAACATCGTGTCATAAAATCAGTGATATATTTTTTCATGCCCGACTAGTAAATATTTTTTTCATATTTTCCCTCATCTTGGCTCCTCTAGGATGAGTGGAATAATGATAATTATGAGCTTCATGCATGATAAATATCCCCAAATCATCCATTTTAGGTATGACTACTCGATCTCTAAAGCATAAAAGTCTATATTTCATGCTATAATCTTGGTTTTCATTCAACTTTTGCTCTATCCTAACCCGAATTGCACTACATTCAGGATCCTAACACTACATCTTTCGGACTTACCTCATTAAATCCACATGACTATGAGTCAATGCAACTATGTGCTTCCTCCTGCTTAAGGCATCAGTGACTTTATTTTATTTTTCTTTGATATACTCAATACCAAAATCATATTCTATTGTCTAATATTTTATTTTCATATTCTACCCTTGGTATAGTATTGTTTGTAATTTCATCCTTTAATTTGTGGAACTCCTTTTGTATAGTACTATTTGTAAGTTCTTCCTTCCATTGGTGTACTTCCAGGATAAATTATTTGAAGCTAATGTCCTACGATCTCCTACCATTGGACATTTTAGGGCTGGTTTGTAAAATATAAGTCCTCTTTTAAACTTTGAGAAAATATTTGCAAAAATATTTATATAATTTGGTAAAAAGAGAATTATGTCAATTGTTAACAAAAATTTAGTTTTTCAACTGTTTGGACCTCAATGGTCAATAGTTTAAATTATGGTGGGAAGCATGGACGGTAGGTGACATCAACAGGTGGAAGCGACACATGAGGTGGCAAAAATTGAGTGACTAGGGTGGTGAAGGAGTGGCAAGGGTGGGAGTAAGGGTGTAAGGGTCATCAGTGGATAGTTGGCAATGAGAGGCGGTGTGTGGAAAGTAGGAGAAATCGAGATGATTATGAGAAGACTATGACATAGATAACTGACACTTGGTAGATGAAGAGATAGGGATTGTAGAAGCTAAAAAACAAGATTTGGAGCATATATTACAAGGCGGGAGGAAGAAATCAATGGTGAGAAGCACATAAGGGAGGTTCATGTGAGGTGTAGTGAAGCGTGACCAAAGTTATTAACTTCACTATGTGATTCAACATATATATCCTAAAATTTACCTCATTAATTGATGTGGGACTATTGTCCCTTGAATTTTTTAAACCTTTAAACTACATCCAACTCTGGTGTTAGAAATCTAAGCGTCGATGGTCGAAAAATCTAATGAACCTTAGTTTACTCTTTTAATTTTTCAATTTTTAGCCATCTATTTCCTGGGACTCTCACTGAAAAATGATATATTGCAGCAGATGATGAATTTTCTCACGTTTTTATTTTGTTTTTCGAGTTATGGTTGATTATTAAACCCCATAGGTATGAAATTAATTATCTTCATCGGAGATGATGTATTAATGGTTATTCAAAATTTGGTCACCAGCATGACATAATAGTTTTTTACTTTGCAGTTGGTCGAAATGCATTGCTTGAGATGCTTATACGAACATAAGGAGTGTAGGTTATTATGTAGCATAGATTATTCCACGTTGTTTTCCTTTTCCTTGGTATATGATAAGCAAAACGTTGGTGATGACAGAGTGGGTAATTATCAACGATGGTTGAAGATAGAGTGGTAATGAATTAAAATGGTGCAGAATAGATCCCTAGAAGGGAGGATCTGATACCATATGGTACAAACCTAGGTCCTAGTAGCTTTGATGTATGAAAAATGTATGGATTCAGATGCAAAAAAATGAGAAACAATTTGAATCACCTTTGAAACTGGATCTCAGTTACACTTGAGGAGAACCTGCCCATGGATGAAACATCATATATTTTTTAAATTCTTGGATGATTATCTACGCCCTAGTGAATAAGTCTATACACCTATGCTAGAGATATTAGTGAAGGGACACAATGGTCCATATAAGGTTATGCATATTTAATTAGTGATAATAGTTAGGATTAAGGAATCCTAATAGATAAGGAGATCCAGGAAGATCTTCACACAAGAGGAAACTTATTGGAGGTAGTGATCAAGGAATAAGTGACTTATGGAAGGAGACAAAAACACTAAATTCTTTCACATCTAAACAATAAAGTATAAAAATATTAGGAGGATTTTTGAAATCCTACGTGAGGGTCATGAAATATTTAAAAGTGAAGAAAGGATCATGTAATAATGATTTGAATTCTTTGATTCATTGCTATCAAAGGAAAGGGGGAAAGGCTAGGAAGCTATGGAAGAAATTATTCAATATATACCAATGAGAATGTACATAGGAATTAATGAAGAGCTTGTGAGAGATGTTAGTGAAGAGGAGGTGAAGGAAGCAATATTTTTCTTAAAGAAGGATAAAACTCCAGGCTTGGATATTTTTTCATAGGTTTATGTTGGTGTAAAATATGCCTAGTCTATGGATTTTAGATGTGCCATAAACTTTAGCAAATTTTTATTGGATGAATGAGATTTTTCTCAATTCAACCTTCAAATAAGGCCAACTCCTTAGGATACTTATAACCTAAAATAAGGATTTAGTCCAAGGGTAAAGGGATAAAAAAGTTAATAGAAAATAAAGGTTTAAATAAATGAGTAGACGATAGATGAGATATAGTGTAAAAACATTAGACATTAGCATATAACAATCTCACACAATTAAATTTGATGATACTTAATAGACTAGCCATTATAAAATTCAAAACAAATTATTCAATTTCAATAATGTACTTTAATCATTCCAAATACTTAGATGAATAACAATCCAATAGTGATCCAAAAATTAGAATTTGCTTTAACATAATAGACTAATCGTAAAAGTGTAACAAAAATGACTTAAAGTAAATATACATTCATAAAAACCTATAATGACACCAACAATGGGGGTCAAATATCTATCACTTCTCATTAATTGGTAGCAAGATTACATAGCAAGTATCTAGAAAAATACTACAGAGACAACCCCTCAATTTGAGGTGGCATGACTTATTTGTAGCTTGTATTTTGAATCTTATAAAAGAATATTTACAATTTGTTATAGGCCTGCTATGAAGATATCTTGACAAAGAAGGCACACATTGTCGAGGTAGAAGTTTCAAATTTTACTCTATATTTGAATTAAAATTTAATTACAATCTACTTCATCAATCTACAACTACCTACTATATTTCACCAAACTATTGCAACTAATTTTCCAAAACTATCATTCTCATGCTTCAATGTTATTAGTTGGAATAGTTGGAAGGCATTAGGGTGGTTAAGGCTCTAAAAGAGATATTTTAGAGAATTTATCTTGAATTTGGATTCATCACTTTGTTTGTAGAGCTTCTTGGAAAAAATCTAAACCTTATGAACATTTTGATGACATCACCCACTTAAATGGTCTATCTTTGTACATTCCTTGGTTTTTTCAATGCTTTGGTATTGTTTAGCTCTAACTTGGTTCAATTATGATGTTCATCACACAATTTTGGACTTCAATGGATATTTCATTGCTTAAAATACTTTAGGATAATTACACTTCATCTTTGTGTAGAAGTTCATCCTATTTTTATTCGTTTTGGACTTGAGCACCCTTGCTTGCATGATTCTAGGCTAGTCACTTTGTTTGTAAAGATTCTTGGAACAAATCTATACCTTATGAATATTTTTATTATGTCACTTTATTGAATGGTATGGATTTATTCATCCTAGTTTTGTGCAATTTATGCATTTTTAGACTTCCATGATGCCATGCTAATGTCACCATAAAGTATAGTCCAAATTTGTTCATCCTCTATTTGCGCAATCTTTGAAGCCTTTAAAATATAGCTAATTTTTTTAAGAAAAGGATATTGGCTTCTTGTATTGCAAATAAGATCATGAATTTGACATATAGTTTCTTCCAAATATTTTGGAATAGAATAAGTGAGGAATTAATAGAAGTAGTTCAAGTGTCTCACTATTCAAGTTAATTTCTTAGAGAATTTAACAACACTCTTTTAATACTTATCTTGAAGGAATAGGGGTAGAAGGGATTTAAGGACTATAGGTCGAGAAGCATATGTAATATAAGATATAAGTTCATTGCTAAAGTGATAATATTAAGGTTGAAAAATGTCCTCCCAAAGATTATATTCGACCCAAAAGGAGGTTTTGTGAAGGGAAGGTAAATATTAGATGGTTTAATCTCTCTCTGTGAAACACTACACTTAATAGTGCAAAGTATAAGGGAAGGAATTCTCATAAATATATACATGAATAAAGCTTATGATAGGGTATCTTGGAGCTTCTTCATCAAAATTCTTGCTAAATCTAAGTTTAGTAGGATATGGAAAAGATGGGTGAGAAATTGCTTTGGAAGACCAAGGTTCTCAATTATCATAAATAATTCCTCAACAAGTTTTTTTAAGAGCAATAGGGGCTTAAGGCAAGGGAAACCACTTTCTCTTTACCTATTTATTATCATGGTAGAATCCCTTGGGAGATGTATAGGTGCAAGCCAAATTATGAGAGCATTAAATGGGTTGAAACCTTATGTGTCTATGAGAGGTATCATGATGAGGCCATGAATTACCTTATTCATGGACTATTTTGGATTTATCATAAACTGCTTAATAAACCTTATGCTATGTTTTTATGCTAATATATATGATTGAATGTATTATATATTAATATTTACATGCTTAAATGTTTAGGAGCATAATACTTTGTTTTGACCATTTTATGCATTTATTTGCACAGTTTCAGTTGATTTACTTAGTAAATAAAAGGATATTTGAAGAATAGAGTGATATGTGCTAATGTGTATTCTGTTATGGTGATATTTCAAATGGTTTTATTGTTTTTCTAACTTGTTTGAATCGCAAAAAGGTGCCAAAATTTTGTGACTATGTAGAAAACCTAAAACACAAAATTTTAGCCATACAAATTCCAGCCAGCTGTCCATGAATAGAATGACTTGGAATTTGTCAATTATAATGTGTAAAACCTATTGGATCTATATTATAAGGACTTAGGGAGACTACCTAACCAGTCAAAACTTATTTCTTGGGCATTTTGAATCTAGATAAGTGTCAAGTTTTTGCACTACCAGATACTCTAGAGAATCTTAGAAATGAGCAGAGAAAGACCAGTTCTGGTCAAAAGGTGAACACATCACTCAATAAGGTAGGAAATGGATAGTTGGAGATGGATACAGGTGTATGAGATATTTTATAATATCTTACAACTCATTTCCACCATTGGAGGACGTACAACAGGGAAAATGAATGATGTTGTAGCATAAACAGTTCCCTAAATTTGCGGAAGACAACTTTAGAACAGATGTTGAATCACTACAAAATAGAAAAAATATGGATTGTAAGCGTAGGAACATGTAATACAATATTATAAATAATAGGCTCCATTTATGGTTGAGAATATAGGAAAATAGACATAGAGCTAATAGTTGATAGGAAGCAAAAACTATAGCAATACTGTAATTTAGCAGGATTCTCCTACAACATTGTAATGTTATGTGACAATCAATAAAAAGTGCAGTCTCTTCATTCATTTGTTGTCTCAAAAGTACATGTGAGCATTGAATAGTTAGAAGAGTCCTTTCAAATTCTTTTGGATCAGGGAGTAAGGACCACTGCCAATCCTAGAAGAAGAACCAAATTATTGATAGGTTTTTCTGTGAACTTTGCTGTAGCAGATTTAGCAAAAATATTATCAGTTTACATTTCTTGTTTACTAACCTGTGTTTTCTATAAATGCATGTGATATTTGTAGATAGTATTAACACAATATATATATGTGTGTTAGATGATCAAATATCATAAGTTTATGAATTTTCAACGTTCATGATTTTCTCCTATTTTTAACAAATTGTTTCTAGTTTTTCAAGCATTCTTATTTTGCTAATTGGTCAATGTAGTGGAAGCTTGATAACCTTCTGCCATAAGAAACTATTGTCTTGTGTGTGTTTATTTGACTACAATATTTTCATTTATGTCATTTCAATTCTGCAAATGTAATTAGGTTTTATTTCTGCAATATTTTCATTTATGTAATTTTGATTTTGCAAGCATAATTAAAGTTCAATTTTAGTTCATGCTAGTAAACTAGTTTCATAGGATTAAAAGTAACATAAAAAACCCAAGCTAACTTGTCCCACCAGTAAATCATATTTTATGAATGAGCTAATTTTCAAGATGACTATAACTACTATCGTATATAGCCTTGGAAACTGCCATGGATTGACAAATATTAGGAGTTAAATGATGTGATTTACGACACTCATGATATCATTCACCAATAGTTTGTGGATCCTACTTGGTAATCCATTGGTGGTTGAACCAAAGGAATTTAAATGAATCCTAAATATATACAATAGGGCTTCCCAATAGATGATTAAATTGGAAAACAACAAGGTGTTTGCATCATAGCAATGAGGATTCATAGGAATGAGGGAATGAATATTCTTATACCATGGAATCATAGTATTTGGGAGAAGGATTTGTCCAAGACATAATTCTTATGATAGAAAACCCAAATTTATTTTATGGGTCAATATTCATATGATATAATAACTTAGACATCAAATTTTTTATGATATTTAGTTTGTGGAACTTTATAGATGGCACTTTGGCATGATGGAAGCTACTAGATGGTAAAATTCATGATGACATGATGGCAATCATTATGACATGACAACATGATAGGTTAAAATGTCAATAATGACACTCTCTAATGATATCAACACTCCTTTATGGTGTCTTCACCTTCTAACAACATTGATACTTCATAACAATGTCTATGAATTTATTCTAGTTACACTTCAAATGATGTCTATAACCCTTTTTGCATCTAATCCCATCAACCTACAAACAATATCAATAGTGGCACAATATCTTAACATTTTATCATAGTAAGCATCATCACCATAATAAACACAATAGGAGAGCAAGATAAATATGTCTTCATTATCAGAATGGCACAACATACAAAATAATAGAGATTCTAGTTACTATGACTAAAATCTAACTTATCAACCCAGTATTCATGTTGTTACAACCTTGCATTGCCTATGTCTAGCATGGATTACCAAAATGAAGTAAGGGAATTTATTTAAAGTGATGTCCTAGTGGTTGACATAACCAATTCTTAGTACATCATTACAAAACTACTCTAGCTAATTACATTGTCAACCTTAGCAAACATTAGCAATATTATAATTAATTTGATCTGTTAAGGATTGCAATGATGGTTGCATTTACATTCTATTTGCATGCATTTTCTTACATTTAAGTTTGAAATATATTTCAATTTATTTCAATTGTATTTGATTATATTATGTTTAGTGTTTGGTCATTTTCATAAACACTTTCAATTGTATTTCATTTTCATTAGCACGTGACTTCTATTCTAGAATTTATGTATCTCCCAAAATATTTCAATATTTTTTCTGCTTATTCCTAGGCAAATATCCCTTATTTATGATTGTCTTACTCCCATGTATATGTGATTCATCTAGTTCCTCAATCACTCAAGTAAACCTTTTTATATTCCATAGGTCATACAAGGTGGCCTTCATGATCTAACCTCATTATTTCGTCGATGTTGGTTATTTTGTACTTAATCTATAAATAGTCCTTTTGGATTATTTTATAGATGAAATGACCTACGAGTAGCAAGAAGGGAATTTCTTCTCCTTAAGCCATCAGGAGAGAGATCAACCAAACTCATCCTTTTGTCTAGCTATACTTGGGTTTACCAATAAGACCTATTGATTCTCTCAAATTTCCTACATTACGTCCACTACACTCACTCTCAAGTAATTCTACTCTTCTTAACTATATTTCTCTATTTGTTTTATTGGTGATAGTTGCCTTAGATCCCTCAATATTTTTTTGGGTAAATTAAAATATTTCATTAAGAAACAGGTTTTAAGGATCCCAAAACCTTAGTACAAATAAAATATTGCTTGTTGTAAGCAGAATATAATATCAACAAGGGATGCAACCCTAAGCCAAAAATAGTAGAAAGGAAAAAGTACAGGACGTAGCCTCAGGTAAAAAGACAAAGGAGAACAAAGGGACTCTGCCCTAGCATAACAAGCCACAAAATAAAAAAATAGGCTCCATTCAGAATAGCCGCAGGACAAAAATAGATATTGCTGAGGAAATTAGTTCATAGTGGATTCATCATCCTCATCCTTGGTCTCGTTCTTCATTGGATCCTTGGGATCCTCCTTGAAAAAAACCACATCCTCCACTTCAGAATAGCCTTCAGTATCTTTCCCCATATGCACACCAAAGAAAAGTGTATGAAGGGAATCCCTAAGTTCAATTATAGAGTTTACCATAGCATTCATCATGCTTGTCATTGTGGATATGATGAACTTCTTCAGCTGCTTGACTTCATATTCGACTTCCTCATCATCTTCCTTGATATATATCACCTTATTTATACCTTTCACAAATAGATCCTAAAGGTGGGCTGATTTCCTAATAGGCCCTTCAGTTTTATCAAATTTAATACTTTTCCTAGCCTTCAACTCGTGAACCG
This sequence comes from Wollemia nobilis, assembly GCA_028583015.1. Lineage (NCBI taxonomy): Eukaryota > Viridiplantae > Streptophyta > Pinopsida > Araucariales > Araucariaceae > Wollemia > Wollemia nobilis. The sequence goes on along the minus strand of JAQPPZ010016436.1, from coordinate 9,661,360 downwards.
CTTCAATAGATTTTCTCTTTTTTTTTGCAAGGGACAAGCGGGCAGGAGGCCCAATAGGTTTCACGGTTGGGTTGGGTTTGCTCGGGTGGGCCTAAGGGCTATGGGCTAGGATGTGGGTGTAAATGAATTTGAACAAACCTTGGTGGGAGGGAAGGTCAATTCCTTTCTTTTTCCTATAGGAAGTGATGGAATAATTCATGGATTTTATGAGGAACTAGGGAATGTTGATAGGATTCACATCACAAAAATGGTTGATGAAGGATAAATGGAAGTTGCATAGGACTTTTTTAGGATCGTCGAATGTAATGAATTCTATTACAGGTTTCATTGTATCATTCCATGGCATGAGGATATACCTCCTAAATATCCCTTTTTTTACTCCTTTGAAGATCCTTTCATTGTATTTAAACTCTTTTAGTTCGACCTCCCAATTGTGCTTCTCCCGATGAATTGAGCACCCCTTCACTAGCTAGCCTAAGATGATTGATAAGAGATTGGCATACAAATGGAATCCCCTCCCTCAGACCATGATGCATACATTCTCCCAAGACTCCAAGAAATCCACGGTGATGTCAATTTCATCATCGGTGAATAGGTGGAGGAAGGGGAAAAAATTTCTTTTAGTAAGGATTCTCTCAGCCAAAATATCATATTGAAATTTTCTAGACTCAACGAAGCTCATTTTGGACGGATGATTGGGGATGGGAAAATAAACCATGGAAATGATGATGAGAATAGTGGAAAACAGGGTGGATAATAGTCTACATCAATGAGGGGGGATGAACAATAGAGGAGGGTAATTGAAAATACAGGCAATGGGGATAATAAGGATGCTTGTGATGGATTTAAGGGAAAAAACCCATAGAAACTGCCTCACTTTCTAATATTTATCATTATTGAGATCTTCAAGGCACTTCGAAGTTGGCATTAAGGGTTTTGAATTTCCATAGCTTTTTTGGTAATAATTAATCATAGAGGAAAAGTCCCTAAGAGGATTTGGAAAATAGGTAATTATAATCCTTTGTTCTTCACACTGATTGGGTGTTGAGATTCTATTTTTAGAATGATGTAAATCAACACCGGTATCACTTGTAACCCTTGGGAGGATATGCTCTAGAATATAATGCATGATTTTGATAAGAATACAATTCCCTCATCCTATGAGGATAAGCCATGTTTGATCAAGGATGCCATTATGAATCTAACCGTTGAAGACTATGACCTCTTGGTTCGACCTGTCTTGGAATTGACTATTTATTGGTCCAATGCTGGTGCAATGCTGAGGCATGAAGCAATTGAGGTTCTTGAAAAAGAGGTCTTTGTAAATTAGATCGTTGTTGGAACTTAAAGCACCACCTACATTACTGCACATGAGATAAAATTACCAAAAATTGATAGAAAAATTGGTGTGCTTTTCCAAAAAATTCGTCCAATCGGGCATGACCTGATTGTAGTGGGAGTCAATCTGCATGGAATAATGGAGATCAATCATGGTGTAAAGATATTGGTCCATACTCCTATTGAATTTTTGGGAATATTGCCTATCCACAAGGAGAATTTATTGGTGGTGACACCAAAGTTATGTCATTGATGCAAGATGAGGATACTGAAGAAACTAATCCTAATGGGAATGGCCATTAGGATTGTCGACCTAAGGTTTTTCCTGATCCACGATGGTACGAATATCATTAGGGATGTCATTTTTCCACGTTAGAATGTTAGTCACATGAACTCCAAGGTTGGCCAAACTATCTGCAGCACCATTGGCCTCTCTGAAAGCGTGTTGGAAAATGACTTCCTGCATATCAAGGATCAAACTCCTGGCATCCTCAATGTAATATCTGACCCTCCAGGAAGGATTGCTATTATTTTTGAGATAACTAATTATATTCAAGGAGTCTCCTTCGACAATTAATCTATTGGGAAAGTTTTTGGCAAGGGAGAGACCTCTCCACATGCTCTTGGCCTCAACAACATGATTGGTTTGAACTCCTAACCCTTCAACAAAGGCAAGGATGACTTCTCCATGATGATTTATGAGGATGCCTCCCGCTCCTACTTTTTTGGGGTTTCCTTTTGCAGCCCCATAAAAATTCAATTTGAACCACCCTATCGATGGAGGAATCCATTTAGAATCAATTCTAGGGTTAATTGAAGGATGGAAATCCTCCAAGGATAAGTCTAAGGATCTTCCTAAGACACTCTCAGATCTAGAGGTAATGTGAGGGGAAGGGGGAATGAGGGTGGTATTTTCCTTGGCATAGGCTAGGATTTTATTGGAAATCAGCTTTGGGATAGAGGGATGCTAAGAAAATATTCTACGATTTCTTTCAAGCCAAAATTGCTAGAGGAAATGGTGAAGATAGGTATTCTAGAGGAACTTGAGGTGAGGGTTACGGAAAGGATTGGGCCATTGGAGGAAGAGATCGACTATAGAGCAGGGTATATCCCAAGTGATATGGAAGGTTTGAAATATGGATTTGAGGATGGATGAGGAATAGGGGCAATGGAGGAAGAGGTGAGGGGGGATTCCCAAGAAGCCAAGCATAGAGGACACCTATTAGGAATGGTAAAACCTTTTTTGAGCAAATTGTCAATGGTAAGGATCCTTTCTTGAATGGTGATCCAGGAAAAAAAGATACCTTAGGAATGAGGGATTTAATCCACACCAAATTACAGGGAAATAAAATATCCTCATTCTCAATAAGAAGTTGGTAACCAAACTTGACTGTGAAATATCCACCTTCAAAGGGTTCCCAAATAAGATGATCTTTGGAATTACTGGGAGGAATGATGGTGGAGTGCAGAAGGGAGTTCATGCTGATGGACTCAGTAGGATGAGAAGTGCATCTGATAATTTTCCATCTGGCTCTATTATTCTGAATCCTTAAGAAATTTGAGACTTTGTGCCCTATCATGAGGTCTGTATAGGCTTTTAATCTGGACAGAAGAGGATCTTCAATGAGTGGTTTTTCAGTGATCCATTTGTCATTCCAAAAGTCTATATTGCTCCCATATCCAAATATCCATCTTAGGCCTTTCTTCAAAATCATCTTGGTGCTAATTATGGACTTCCAAAAAGTGGATCCTCCTGTGGGGGCAGTATCACTGAGGAAATTTGCTTCTTGTAGATATTTCCTTTGGACTATGGATGTCCACTCATTTTTTATATTTGTGACCAGATGCCAGGCTTGTTTAGCCATTAGAGCTATGTTTAGGGAGTGAATTATTCGAAGTCCAATTCCCCATTTATCCTTAGGTCTGCACACTTTATCCCAAGTGACAAGATGCAAATGTTGCTTATTTTCAGTCCCTGACCACAATTTTTTTTGAATTTGTTCAATTTTATGATATATTGCAACAAGGGATTTTAAAATAGAGAGGAAGTACACAAGAATACTTTGAAGGGAGGATAACGTGAGCATACATTTAGCTACTTGGGATAATAGGTTGTCCTTCCATCCAACTAGTTTCTTCTGGATCATTTCGATGATGTTGTTCCACATAGAAGCTGAGGGTTGGCCAATGAAAAGTGGGAGGCCCAAGTAGGTGGTGGGGTGGAATACCACTAAACATTCGATAATTATGATGATATTGTTCTATATTTGAATAGGGGTATTGAGGAAATACAACTTTCTCTTGTTGAAATTTACTTTCTACCCAACAAATTCCTCATAAATATGGAGAATGTATTTGATAACCTACACCTCAAACACAAAAGCATTAGTAGAAAGGATAGTGTCATCCACGAATTGTTGATGAGAAATAGGATTGGTATGGGATGGAGCTCTAATTCCTGAAAGGATTCCTGTTCTAAAAGCTACTTTGATAGTTTTTCCTAAGGCTTTTGCAACAATGATGAATAATAAAGGAGAAATGGGATCCCCTGCCTTAGCCCTCAGCTTCTCTTAAAGTAACCAATTGTGGATGCATTGATATGGAATGAAAATTGGGTGAAGAAATGTAAGATATTATTAATTCAATCCATTCATGATGTAATATGAACTTGAGCAGGATGGCTAAAAAAAAGTCCTAGTTGACTCTGTCATAGGCCTTATTCATGTCAAGTTTGAGAACAAAGGTGGATTTTTTAGTTTGAGAGACATAATGCAGAGCTTCATGAATGGAGATGACACCATCGAGAATTGATATACCTTGGATAGAACTTCCTTGGTAGGGATCAATGAGGTTTGGCATGATGCTTTTCATCCTATTAGCAATGATTTTAGTTAGGATTTTATATGCAACATTGCAAAGACTAATTGTAGCAAGTGTGAACACTTAATTCATTAAGTGGTTATTTTAGTGGTCGGCTAGGTTAGTTAGTTGTCGGCAAATTCTTAATGTCGGCATGATTTTTTTAAGTTAATATCTCTTCTTCCCCTTATCCCTCCATTCCCTCCTATATTCCCTCTTCTACCTTATCACTCCACCTTCCTTCCCTCTTCTCCTCCAACCTCCCTTCTTTTTCTCTCCGTCGACTTCCTCCCTTCCCTCTTCATATAAATTAGTGGTTATATCCTATGTTTAATTAATGGTTGTATTTGCTCTGCATAATAATAATAAAGCATTATTATTTTCAACTTACCATATTGCCTCCTGATCCGAATATTATATTTGGTATCAGAGCTTGGTCGGGCGAGCATGCTGGGCACGAATCTTGAGGTCACATGATGATCTAGCTGGAAAGCATGTTGGGCACGTATCTCGAGGGCACATCGTGATCGAGGAGGTGGCAGAGCATAGAGTTGGGCATGGATTTTGAGGTGATTGACTGCACAATTTCTGAGGTGACATGTGGTGGAGCAATCGCTGATGTGGCACAGCGGTGACGTGGCGATCTGAGGTGGACGCTGACGTGGCAAGCTGACGTGGTGCATCGGGTGTACGGTGACGTGGCAAAATTTTGGTTTGTCCACATGGCGGAAGCAGTTTTGTCAAAGTATGACACGTGGTGGAAGCAGAGCAAGCATAGATTTGAGGAGTGATTGCCCGAAGGCAATCAACGTTACATGCGCTCACGCGCATATTTGAAGGCTATGTTGCCTTCTTCCCACTGAATGTGGGATAAATCTTCACATATTTAAAAAAAAAAAACTTTGCCCATAGTCAGTATAAGGAACAGGAGGTTCCTTCCTCCTCTAGCTGAAGCAGGTAGCGCAGTGGTTGAGTTGTTTGGTTGCGGCACAGAGGTCCCGGGGTCGAATCCCGTCGGGGTTAAAAAAATACAATTTTTTTTTTTTTTATGCCACCGATCAAGGATTTATTAATCCTTGTTGCCCTTGTCCTTCCACCGGAGCCGCGTGGTGCAGCGGCTAGACCTTGCGGGTAGGAAGCGGAGGTCCTTAGATCGAATCCCGTCGGGGATTTCACAAAAAAAAGGTTTTTTATTTAATTTTTATTATTTAGTTTTAATTAAAGTTTTAAAAATTATTTAATAATTTTTATTTATATATTTTTTTATTATGTTTTTTTTAAATAAACTTTTATTTAAAAAAAGGAATAATTTAAAATATATATATAGAAAATTGTTAAAAATTTTTTAAGGGCTTTATTAAAACAAATTTTGGATTTTTAAAATTTTGGGGGAAATTTTTTTTTGAGGTAGAAGTTTTTTGGCATCATTATTGTAACCCAATTCATGCGGTGTAATTCTGGGTAGATGATTCGGTCATCTGGATGCTATTATGCATTGCTCTCTCTGTTGAGAAGAGAGACTCCTGATTCCTTTGACAGGAAAGTCCAGCAGAGTGGACTTCATACAGTGTTTTGTCAGTTGGAAAACCAAGTGATAGCACATCAGAGAAAACCAGATTCTGGATACGAGGCGGATTCTGAAGATAATATCTTCGGGCAAAGAGTAGTTGAATCCGAGACGGTTGAAACAGTACCTGAAGGACAATCAAGTGACAGTTATACTCCTGCAGTGCTTGAAGTTGAAACGAGTGAGAGCTATACACCTCGCTCTCCTGATTCAGAACCAGAAGAAGCAGAAGCAGAAGCAGAGGAAAAAGAACCAGTGGAGGTGAAACCTGCAATTGAAGAACGAGTTGTTCTCAAAAGGCGTCTTGAGCCAGCAGCAACAACAAAAGAAGTCATTATAATCAGTGACGACGAAGCAGACAATTTCACCTTTCCAGTCTTGGGAAATCCTCAAGAAGAAGAACGCCAAATCAGTGAGCATTTTAAGAAAGCTAGATTTGATTTAAATCAATGATCTATTTTGTACTTCTTTGTACAACTTGTTTGAAGTTGAAATAAAATTTGCTTTCTAAAATGGCTTCCAATACTAGTTTACCAATCACTGAGTTCAATGGTGGTGATTACGAGTATTGGTCAATTAAAATGAAAACTCTGTTGATTGGCAAAGGTCTTTGGGATGTGATTGAAGAGGGATATACTGAACCTTCAGCTGTTGAGTGGGCAGTTTTGAGTGTTGCTGATAAAAGGGCTAAAAAGGAAGCTCAGAAGAATAATTCTTCTGCCCTTTATCACATTCAAGCCGCCCTTGATAGAAGTATTTTCCCTAGAATAGCTTCTTTTACAACAGCTGAATCTGCTTGGAATGCTTTAAAAGAAAGTTATAGGGGTAGTGACCAAGTCAAACAAGTTAAACTCCAAACCTTGAAAAGAGAGTTTGAAACTCTTAAAATGCAAGAAAATGAAAAGGTTGGTGATTACTGCGTGCGAGTGAAAGTCGTAGTAGATAAGATGGTCACTTTAGGAGATGATGTAAAGCCTGAAGTTATAGTGAAGAAAGTGTTGAGGACACTTCTTCCTAAGTGGAATTCAGTTGCAATAATTATAGAGGAATCTAAAGACCTAACTTCTCTGTCTTTTGAAACCCTCATTGGCTCACTTCTCTCACATGAGGAGAGATTACAGCCAACTCCTTCCACAAGTTATGGAGGAGATGATAAAGCCTTTGCTTCTCAAGAAGGCAGAGGTAGAGGTCATGGTGGAGGAAAGTATAGAGGAAGAGGCAAAAATAATCAGAGAGGTGGAACTCCTAACGAGAGGAGGAAATCAGAACAGAGGAGGATTCTCAAACAATAGTGAACAACCGAATAGAGGAGGACAACAAAATAGAGGGAAACAATCAGGAAGAGGCAAAGGAGGAGATAAGTCAAAACAATCTTGCTACAATTGTGGCAAACTTGGCCATTATGCTCGTGACTGTTGGACTAAGACTTCACAAGGAGCTAGTAGCAGCCAGAGCAGTCGGTTTGGAAACTTTGGAGAAGAGGAAGAGGCCACAAATCTCTTTCTCTCATATGGTCGAGCAGATCAGAACATGAATGATACATGGATCTTGGACACTGGGTGTTCAAACCATATGAGTGGCAAAGAAGAGCTCTTTGCTACTCTAAACTCCTCCTACAAATCCAGCATCAAATTGGGAGATGATAAATCATTGGCAGTTGAAGGCATTGGAGCTATGGCAGTTCCAACTAAAGAAGGAGTCAAACAAGTAAGTGATATCTATTATACACCCCATCTCCAACATAATCTTTTAAGTGTTGGTCAAATGTTAGAAAAGAACTACAAGTTGCTTTTTGATGAGGGTAAATGCACTATTTTTGATAAAAATAACAATAATAGAATCATTACTCAAGTGCCAATGACAAAGAATAGATTGTTTCCTTTAAAGTTTGGCCAGCCAAGGGGAGATAAGTTAGCAAGTGTTGCTATTTCCAATCCAAGTGTTCTATGGCACTTGAGATATGGCCATTTGAATTTTGCTAGTTTGAAAATGCTAACTTCCCAAGCCATGGTCACTGGACTTCCTAAAGTTCAGGATAGTAAAGAAGTCTATGAAGGGTGTGCTCTTGGGAAGCATGCCAGATCAAAGTTTCCTCATGGACAAGCATGGCGGGCCAGCTATCCACTCCAGCTAGTGCATACCGACATCTGTGGTCCGATGCAGACACAGAGTCTGGGTAACAACTCTTACTTTCTACTCTTTATTGATGATTATACTAGAATGTGTTGGATATATTTTTTGAAACATAAGGATGAAGCATATGAATGCTTTATCGATTTCAAAACAAGAGTTGAAAGTGAGAGTAGATATTTTGTAAAATGTCTTCGATCAGATAGGGGAGGAGAATACTCCTCTAATGAGTTTGTGAATTTCTGTAAGCAACATGGCATTAAGAGGCAGTTCATTGCTGCCTACACTCCACAGCAGAATGGTGTCGCAGAGAGGAAGAATCGCACCATTGTGGAGATGGCAAGGTCTATGCTTGAGACGAAGCATTTGACTAATTCATATTGGGCAGATGCAGCCAGGACCAGCGTATATATCTTGAACAGAAGTCCTACTTCAAGTTTGGAAGGGCTGACACCTTACCAAGCTTGGTATGGTAAAAAGCCAAATGTTAAGCATTTCAGAGTGTTTGGCTCGTTGGCCTATTCTCACATTCCTGATGAGCTTAGGAAGAAGCTCGATCCAAAGAGTCAGGCATGTATCTTTGTAGGATACTGTGAGAATACAAAAGCTTACAGACTCTATAATCCCCGGACTAGAAAGTTTGTGATTTCCAGGGATGTGATTTTTGATGAAGGGGGAGAATGGGGTAAGCCCCAAATATTCAGTGATGTTGAATCCACTGATGTAGTTTCTAAGCAGGTGCAACAACAGACACCACAAAAAGGAAAGCAGTCTCCTCCCGATCCAAGTTCATCTTCTGATTCCACTTCTTCACCAAGTCCTTCTCCACAGCGATCCGTAAGTTCCTCACCAATGGACATTGATTCTCCATCCAGAGGTAAGAGAACTCTACAGTATCATCCATCATATCAGATGTTGGATAAAATTATTTCAAGAAGATACACTAGGAGTCAAGCTAGTGAAATGGATTCTGTTTTACACAGATTAGAAAGTATGCACCTGTATGGTGATGATGTCTCCCAGCAGGAACCTAGGGGAGATCAAGTTAACTATGCTTTGTTAACTAGTGCACAGCTTGAACCTTCTAGTTATGAGAAGGCATGTACTCAAAAAATTTGGCAAGATGCCATGAAAGAGGAGATAACCTCTATAAAAAACAACGACACTTGGGAGCTGGTAAAGCTTCCTAAAGGCAAGAAATGTGTTGGATGTAAGTGGGTCTACAAGACCAAGTTTAATGCTGATGGTAGCATTGAAAGGCACAAGGCGAGACTAGTTGCAAAGGGATTCACTCAGAAATATGGAGTTGATTATGAAGAGACTTTTGCTCCTGTAGCCAGAAAGGAGACTATTAGAACAGTTCTTGCCTTAGCTGCACATAAGGGATGGAAAGTCCAACACATGGATGTGAAAAGTGCATTTCTAAATGGTTACTTGACAGAAGAAGTGTATGTTGAGCAACCACAAGGATTTGAAGAGAAAGACAAGGAACATCTTGTTTACAAGCTGAAGAAGGCACTTTATGGCCTCAAGCAGGCACCACGAGCTTGGTACTCACGCATTGATGGGTACTTCAAAGAATTTGGGTTCACCAGAAGTAGAAATGAACCCACCCTTTACTACCTACAGCAAGGAAATGACATCCTCATAGTTTGCTTGTATGTGGATGATCTCATATTCATGGGTAGTAATGAAAAAATGAATATGGAGTTCAAACACTCCATGATGAAGCAGTTTGAGATGAAGGATCTTGGCTTAATGCACTACTTCCTTGGAATGGAGGTTCATCAGTCAGATACAGGGATCTTCATCTGTCAACATAAGTATGCTCGGGACATGCTTAAGAAGTTTGCTATGGAGCATTGCAAACCAGGTTGCAACTCCGGTTGGACATGGGATCCAATTAAGCAAAGATGATGGAGCATCAAAAGTTGACATGACCACTTTCAGAAGCATGGTTGGGAGTTTGATGTTTCTCGCCAACACCAAACCCGATATTCAGTATGTTGTTTCTCTTGTCTCTCGATTTATGTCTAACCCTTCTGAGTTGCATTTGCAAGCAGCTAAGAGAATTCTCAGATATGTAAAGGGTACATGGGATTTTGGAATCCATTACCATAAATGTAACACTATCAAGCTTGTAGGCTTCAGTGATAGTGATTGGGGTAGCAACATTGATGACAGAAAATCAACCTCAGGGAACTGTTTTAGTCCGGGATCGGGACTAATAACTTGGAGTTCCAAGAAGCGGATAGTAGTAGCACTATCTTCAACAGAAGGCTGAGTATATAGCGGTCACTCATGCTAGTACTCAAGCTCTATGGCTACGAAAGGTATTAGAAGAGATTGGAGAGCAAGCAAAGTGGTCCAACAAGGATATTCTGTGACAACATTAGTGCCATTCGGTTGGCATACAATCCTGTCCACCATAGTAGATCAAAGCATTTTGATATGAAGTACCACTTCATCAGAGATATGGTGGAAACTAAAACTGTTGAGCTTCACTATTGCCACACTTTGGAGAATGTTGCGGACATCTTCACCAAGGCACTGGCTAAAGCTCAATTTGTAAAGCTGAGAGACTGTCTTGTCAGTCCTCTCAACTTTAAGGGGGAGAATGTAGCAAGTGTGAACACTTAATTCATTAAGTGGTTAATTTAGTGGCTAGGCTAGGTTAGTTTAGTTGTCGGCAAATTCTTTTAATGTCGGCATGATATTTTTAAGTTGAATATCTCTTCTTCCCCTTATCCCTCCATTCTCTCCTATATTCCCTCTTCTACCTTATCACTCCACCTTCCTTCCCTCTTCTCCTCCAACCTCCCTTATTTTTCTCTCCGCCGACTTCCTCCCTTCCCTCTTCATATAAATTAGTGGTTATATCCTATGTTTGATTAATGGTTGTATTGGCTCTGCATAATAATAATAAAGCATTATTATTTTCAACTTACCATATTGCCTCCTGATCCGAATTTTATACTAATGGGTCTAAAGTTAGATAAAAGATTTAGCAGTGGGATTTTTAGGAATAAGGTAAATGAAGGTGGAGTTGAAGCTTCACAAAATTATTTTAGAATATTGTAATTCTCTTATATCTATACTCACATTAAGACCTACTATGTCCTAGAAGTTTTGGAAAAAATGAGGAGGGAAGCCATCAAGTATTGGAGTTTTGTCAGGATGCATGGAGAAAAGGGTAGATTTAATTTCCTCATCCTGGAAATGTGCAATTAAGTTGGAATCTACATTCTTAGGGATGGACTAGGGGATATTATTGAGTATGGAAGCTCGAGTATGGGCAGATAAGGAATTATCATCTTCAAGGAGAGAGTTAAAATACAAAACTGCCTCATCTCTGATTTCCTCAATATTTGTAGTGGAAGTGCCATCACTTTTCACCAATTATTTGATTTTATTGTTGCTTTTGTTCCTTAGAGTATATACATGGAAAAAATTTGTGTTTGAATCTCCCTCTTTAATCCATAAGGCTCTAGATTTTTGGCACTAGAATAACTCTTCATAGGCAAGGAAATTTTGAAATTCAGTATGGATTAATTTTTCTTTTGTCTTTATATGTTCAACAATATTTCCATTTTGAATTTTATTTTTTATCCTTTAGAGTCTCTCTTGGAGATATTACTTTTTGGCAAAATTTTTTCCAAATACTTATTTATTCCATATTTTTAGGTCTTCTTTAAGGATTTTGATCTTTTGGGTAAGTTTGAAGGATGGCCATCCTTGAACTTCTTGTTGCCAGCATTGAGAGACCCTGTGCCTAAGATCTGGATGATGTATCCACATTGCCTCAAACCTGAAGGGTCTTCTGTAAGGGTTGCACTTGTCAATTTCTAACATGAGAGGATTGTGATAAGATCCTATTTTAGGTAAAGAATGAAAACAAGCATCACCAAATGTTTGGATGACTTCATGTGAGAGGAAAAATCTATCCAATTTGAATTGAATATGTTGGTTCCATATTCTTCTATGCTCCAAATGAACTTTGCATTTTTGAGTTTTACGTCCATGTGATTGTTTGAGTTTATGAAGCCATTGAAATATTCCATGCTTTTTATTGGGGCCTCAGTCCCTCCCTTTTTTTTGAGGGGTATAGGGGGGTGTTGAAATCCTTAGCTACAATCCAGGTGATGTTTTGGAAGGAATATTGTATCCTACTCAAGGAATCCCACAATTGTGCTATACTAGTTAGAGTGTTAGGAGCATAAATAGTAGTGAGGATCCAGGATGTCTTTATGCTTTTGTCATGGAAAAACACACTTAGGATCATATAAATAGAGTGGATTAATATACCTTCAAATTTTTGCATGTTCCACAAACACATGAGACCCCCAGAGGATCCTATGGTATGACTGAACACTGTATATACCTTTTTCAAAATTTTATTTGCTATGGTGAGAGAGCTATTTGCATCAATTTTAGTTTCCTTCATGATGAAAATTTAGGGCTTTAAGTCTCTTCTCATTGATTTAACAAGTATCTACTTGGCAGGACCATTTAGGCCTCTCACATTCCATTAGAGGATATTTATTTATAAGTTTTGGATACCTTTTTGCCTCCCCTACTTTGTGGTTGGGGGGGTTTGAAACTTTTTCTTTCCTATTTGGGTTGACATACAACATTAGAAAACAAAGTTTTCTAAATGCCATTAGTAATGTCATCATCAATTGCTATCTTCCATTGCTCACTAGTTGGAACCCTTCCCCCTTTTTGGTCACTACCACAATCAATGGGTGAATTTGTGGAGCTTCAGGTTTGCTTGGGACTAAACTTGTAAGGGATTACTTGTTCAAGGATAGGGCTTGAGGGTTTTGAATTGTCTTGCTTTTAGGTAGAAATCATCATATCTGACACTATGTTTCAATAAGGGGGACTTGATTATAAGGGCTTCCAAGATGGAGAATATTGGGGTTATCAATAGGACTATGAGAGGGTCCTGACTTAGAGGGGGAGTCAAAAAAACTAAGATCAATATCAAATCTTCGGGGGGAAAGGAAAGGCCAAATTTGGAAGAGGGAATGACTTGGTTTTGGATTTTATCAAAAGGGGGATTTGTAACAGAAACAACCTCACATTACACTTGTAATATATTATATTCACCTAAGATACCATACTTATTGAAATGAAAATAAGGGAACTTACTTTTTCTTGCATTGGATTCAATGTCGAAGTGGTGATTTTCTTTCCCTTGCAAGGAGATGAGATACCTTGAGATTTTGATGACCTTTACTGTTGATAGGATCCTTTCTCTAACTATTTTTGGTTCTACCATTTTTATGTTGTTTAAGGTAACCATTGTTTGCTAGGTTTTTGTTTCCTTTTTTCTGTGACATGGGTGCCCTTCGGTGGAGAGGATCACTTTATTCTAGTCTCTAGTCATTTTCCTTGATGATTTGAGGTTTGATATTAGGGAACTGGATCCTAAGATACCCGTGGGTTTGGAATTCCACATAAAAGGAAGGTTCATTCACATATTCCAGAGGTTATTTCCTAAAATAGGACTTATAATTGAGATTGACATATGTGGGAAGCTCAAAAGCTAGATTTGCATTAACGTAGATTCTGGTGACATTCATTCATTTGTGAGCAAGCGTAATAGATTCGATTGATACTATATCACCTATAGCTTTTACAATTTATTGGAGGATATCATCATGTCGAATGTGAAAAGGGATATTAGGAACATGAACCCAAATGGGGGCATAGTTGATATCCTAAGTTTCAAAATCAAAATCTACATCCCACCTTTGAAGGAACAGGCTCTTGCAACCAAGGAACCATGAACCTCTAGTGAGGATGTGATTGGTGTCATCATGGTTGCTCAATATTATTACAAATAACCCTATAGTCAGAGAAATGATTTCTATACTTCCTAGGTTTTTTTATTTGGAGAATGCCCATCTATGGATGGTTTCCATATCTAGACTACCCCCAACAAACTTGCCCACCAATGAATATTTTTCCATTAAAATATAGTTTTCAACTACGTAGTCAGGGATGATAATATCTTTACCATTAGGAATAAGAGTTTATAGAGGAATATCATAACCATGGCTTCCTCATTTGGACACAACACTTGCAAAGGTTATTTCCTTGGTGAAATCAATAGTGGGTCCCTTTGGGCATTGGGAAAGGGGCCCAGTGTCAGATGGTTCTTCCTCCCAAAGAACTTCATACTATTCATGAAATTTGGTAGTTTTTGGCCATCCATCCTCTGTATCAATGCCATAATCCTTTTTTCAATCGTAATCATTGCTATCTCCCTACAGACCAGCCTTGCTCCCATACTACCCAACTCTAGATTTTTGAAAATTTTGTTTCCCACTCTTTTTGATTTTCTTGCTACTTCACTCCATCATTATTAGCAATCATAGTTATTTTATGCTAAGAATTAAATATAGATCCCTCAATATTTTATTTACTTGCAATAATCATCTTTCCATCTCACTTCCTCAAACTGCCTTTGTGGTTCACAAACTATCAATGCTCACCTATATTAAATTGAGATATCAAATTTAGTGCTTGATTCATTTCCTTCACCTACTATGTCCATAGGCCATCTATATGTTTCAATCATCTTTGTAGTATTCTTACTTCTCTCCTCTACCTTCTCAATTGTCTAGTTGCAATTTGATACTCTTGTACCTTAGGATGACCCTATTGTCCTCTTACCTTATCATTATTGCTACTTGAACTCTTCCTCAGTCTTTCTTGCTTCTCTTCTTGAGGGGTTACTAGTTCATTATTTTCATCATCTCAAACCATTTCAAGGAATATTATCCCTACTCTTTGACTTTGAGTTTCATATCTCTATCTACTTCTAAGAGGATTGGGACTTGGATGTAGGTTATTCTAATTATGAAGGTTTTAATCACTACATGAATCTTCAATCTAGCCTCCTCTATTTCCTAGTTGTGTTGGTACTTTCCTAATATATCTTCATTATATTTTAGATTTTTTTTCTTTGCTTAGCCAATATTATATTGGATTAGCAAGTTCTTTCTAGTTTTGTCATGCTATTTCCTCAATCCTCTCCTATTGTTTAAGTGCTTCCTCTTGTTCATACCTTTGAGTATTAGGTTGATCTAGGTTTCTATTCCTACTTTATCTTCTTAAGTTGGGAACTTGAACTAGTAGTACTAATACTATTCAATCAATTTCTTAATGTGTTCAAAGATGATTTTCTTGAACTTAAGGAGAAAAACCTACATTTTGAAGGTAATCCTTCATTACCAATAATGTTTCTCCTTAATTCATTAGTTTATATTTCTATTCCTTGTTCAAGTTCATCTAAATCTTCACATCTTAGTTCTTCCCTTTTGTTCATTCATTCCATTGTTTATTGTAATTCTTGTACCACTTGTTCTCTCAATCATGTATTATACATTTTCAAAGGTTCCTACTAATCTTATATTATGCATTTGTTGTAGAAAATTAGATTTTGTTGGATGGAACAACTCTTTTCTATTTTCTATATTTTGAGTTTCATCCTCTGATTCCCTTATGCCTAAGTCTCTTTCTTGTAATGCTATAGTGGTTAGAGTTCAAAGTCTCATATATTCCTTATCCAGAAATCTCAAATGAACTTGTAACCTTCTATTGGTCTAAGTTTCAACTCCTTTAATTCAATCAAAGGTTCTCTAATTATTCCAAATAATAATTCTAATTTCATTTTCTCACCTTTATGAGTTGCACCTAGATTTATAGTTCCACTAGGTTCTCCTCATTCATAATAATATATCTTATTGTGGTGATTCTATTGATATTTTAGAAGTTTCTCCTTGCAATGATTCCAAGTTTATCACATTTGCATGTGCCTTCATTTGATACACCTTCATCTAAAAATCATTTACTATATCCAAAAAAACTATCTTGTCCAACTTCTTACATCAAACCACCCCATTGTTCAACACTTTTCTACTTGGAAGGGCCCAACCCATAAGGTATTAAAATTACCGAGCTTGATCCCTCATTTTCCACTAAACTTAATCACTAAGTTAGATATCTTTAAATTCAACTTCCATAGGTGCTTATCATGCAATAATTTCCTTTGATGCTAGAAATATTTATTTACCATTGTACCATAACCTACTTTTTTTCTAGTTGTACCAATGCCATGAGCCTCTCCTCTAGGCTCTCTTTGTCACTCAGATGATTCTCCATTTCTACCGTTAGACTAGGTACTAGGAATTCAACTAACACTATAGCCTCTTGTTCGTAAATTAACTAGAATTGTATGTGGTTCATTGTTAGCTTGAAGGTTGTCCTATATGCCCATAGTACTATTGTCAAATTTTCTTTCCAATCAGGTCCATCCACTTTTCACATTTTTTACATTATAGATACCAAGACCTTATTCATTACCTCAACCTATCTACTATATTTGGGATAATGTAGACTAGACATAGAATTAAAGACCCTAAATTTTGTGGTTAAGTTCTAAATAATATCATTTAAAAAATACTCTCCCCTATCACTTATCAATTATAGGGGTATCTCAAATCTTTTAATAACTTGTTAATACAAGAAACATGTAGTGCTCCTTGTATAGTTATTTTGTAGAGCTCACACCCACTCATTTTATAAAATATTCAATAGCCACCATGATGTATCAACATCTCCTCTTATTTCTTATTCTAAAGGGTCCCACAAATTCCAAGCCTTATCTCTCAAAAATATCTTTTGGTTGAGAAGGGAATAATGGCATGAAGTCTCTCTCTAATGGCTTCCCCATTCTCTAGCACATATCACAAAACTTAACATACTCTTTGACATCATGATAAAGGGTAGGTCACCATAATACAACTAACAACACCTTTATTGTTGTTTTATATGTTCCCATATGTCCTATATCTTTCAACATTACTTGTACTTCCTCCTCCATAACACATCTTCTTAGGATTTTGTTAGATCCCAATTTATACAACAATATTGCAATAATTGAAAATTATATCGCTTTCACAATGAACTTACATTTTTTATCTACTAGTATGTTATTTAGCAGCTTTCCTACTAATATGTATTCCTCTATTTTCTTATACCAAGCTAATACTACACTTATCAAGAACAATTTTTCATTAGGAAATTCGTTTGGTACTCCTCCTTGCGCTAGTTTTCCTAAAAAAATCCTTGATAGTTGATCTACTATCATGTGTTTCTTCCAGGGTATTACTACCACTTAAATCAAAAAATCTTGTAATGTGATAAGCCACATGTTCACTCACACATATATAATTTTTTTATTTATTAGATACAATAATACATGTTGATCTACATAGAAAGCGAATGGGTTGGATAGCAGATAATTTTTTGTGATGCATATACCATCCCCAAGGCTTCTCATTCTATAGTGTTTTAATTATTTTCTACTCTTGAATAAAAGTAAATTGCAAATTATATGGGTTGATCTAGCCCAAACTACCCCTCCTGGGCTAAGGTGCATCTAGTAGCAAAATTTGATGCATCAACATGGACATGAAATTCCTTTTTCTAGTTTAAAAATACAAAAATAGGCATGCTCACCAACTTCACCTTCAATATTTCAAAGTCCTTCTAATGTTCCTTTGTCCACTTCAAAGGAACACTCATGCATAAATATATCCAACAGATAAGTGGTCTATGCATAATTCCTTATAAACATTCTATAGTATCCTATTTTTTCTAAGGTGGTCTTAATAAAACTTACACCATATGGTTCCTCCATCAACAATATGACTAATATCTTATTTGAGTAATGCTTCAATCCTTCATTATAGACAATGTGCCCTAAAATATTATCATAAAGTACCATCAATACATATTTTCTAGGATTTAGTCCTATCCGAAAATCTAGGCACAAGACCATACATTCTTCTAATGCCTACAAATGTTTAATTGTTTTGCCATACAAATACCAATCATCAAGGAATATTTGAAGTTTATCATGGATATTTGATAAAATATATATAGAATAATTCTTTGGAAGGCAAGGGGTGTATTTCATAACCTGAATGACATCTAATTATACGCATATATGACATTCTATACTATTAAAGTAGTCTTCAAATTATCCTCCTTAATAATTATGATTTGATTACATCTTGAGAATCCATCCAAAAATGAATAGATCTTGTGTCTTGCTTGCTCTTCAAGTATGGAGTCTATGAATGGGATTGAGAAGGTATCTTTAGAGTTACAACATTTAGGCTCCCAAATTCTACATAAATCTTGATCTTGTTGGATTATTTCTTCAATGTGATATCCATCGGTGACACCCATTAACTCATCATAAAATTAAAAATAATGCCTACTTCTAGCATCTTCTCAAATTCATAATTCACCAAAGTTTCATATTTTAGATTCATTCTATATGGCCATCTCATCACTTATTGTGCACCTTAAATCAAAGGCATAACATGTACACACAACTCTTATGGTATTCCCTTTAGATCTTTATAGGTCTATGCAAACACATCCTTGTACTTCATGAAAATTTTGAAAGTTGTTTCTTTCAGTATAGGGTCCCAATCATCTCCACATTATATCATATTTTCTTTCCCATATTATCTAAGGTTCATCTACACCATCCTTGGTCCTTCATACTTAATTGCATCTAGCTCTTTTATTGCTTTGAGTATGTTAATTGGGTGGGTTGGTTTATCTTCAATAATTTCATTACCTATTGTGTACTCTGCAATTTTTTTTGAGAATGTCCACTTCTTTCATCCTTCTTTATCACAGATCTTCTTCGACTACTTTGGCTAAATTTTAGCAACACTTTTTCTTCATCTTGGTCTTCCTATTCTACATGTATGCAAAATAATTATGGTATTAACACTTTGTAGTCTTCCATTTGCCAACATAGAAGTTCTTTATAATCATATTATTTGTCTTCTATACAATTTTCAAGCTACAAAACTCCATATAGCTTATACCTTATTTCTTATTTTGATGATAAACTTCTTGATTCATCCAAAGTTATAATGTCTTGAATTATGAATTGATTCTTTAGATTTATAATGTACTTGTGTTAGTCCTTATTAAATGTAAGGCATTCCTTCTACTAGTTATACTTCACTTTTGCCATCTTTAGTCATCCATGTCCCAAATATGCATTATAAGTAGGATTTTATATTTTAATTATTAAAATCCAAGATAAAATATTGATCTATTATTCCTACTTTTTTTTTATTAGTATATCTTTTGTTTTATCTCATACTGATTTCCTCTTTACAATAAAAAATTTTGAGGACCATAACAATGGTGCTCTAATGTCCCTCCATGTCTTTTCAAGCATGAAATTAACACTCAATCCTCAATTTACTATCTCTTGAGTCAAATTATGATCCAATAACTCAATGTCCTTATTAAATGTAAGGCATTCCTTCTACTAGTTATACTTCACTTTTGCCATCTTTAGTCATCCATGTCCCAAATATGCATTATAAGTAGGATTTTATATTTTAATTATTAAAATCCAAGATAAAATATTGATCTATTATTCCTACTTTTTTTTTATTAGTATATCTTTTGTTTTTTCTCATACTGATTTCCTTTTTACAATAAAAAATTTTGAGGACCATAACAATGGTGCTCCAATGTCCCTCCATGTCTTTTCAAGCATGAAATTAACACTCAATCCTCAATTTACTATCTCTTGAGTCAAATTATGATCCAATAACTCTAGGTGAACCAAATTTGGCATCTTACTTGCTTCAATAATCAATATCATAGGATCAGTTAATTGTTCTTTCTTTACAGTGGTAACCTCTCTTGATTATTCTACTTTCTTGGTCTTCACTATTTCTCCTACTATGGCATATAATTATTATATTTCACTAGGTAAGTTATATACTTTCACTTCAACTACCATGTATGGTACTTGTGTTTCCAATTATTCCATTGATGATTACGTACTCAGTATCTACTCTAACTTTTTTAGTTATTTTTCTTGAGTAATATTTCTTGCTTTTCTTTATTGAGATCTTATTTTACCATGTTATGGGCTTATTTCCATTGCTTCTTCTCCTTAGAGATATTTGGTTATTGCTCAATATTTGTATCTTGAGCTCTTGTTATCACCAGCACTTGTTTCTCATTTCTTCTTGATCAATTACTTCACCAATGTCAATCAATTTAAAATTTTATGTCCCATTGGTATTTTCTTTATTCGAGAAATTTAGCTCCTTGTCATTACATGGTCCAAAACATCTACACATATGGGTTATATTGTTTACAATTGTACCTCTAGGATGTTTTTTGGGATAATTTTTCATGAAATACCCCCATTCATAGCAATTTAAACATTGGTTATTGGTCTTCCATATGAATTATATTGTAATCAACCCTTCCCTCCTTTTCAATTACCTTGATATTGCCTTCCACCTTGATAGTTATTCTTATAGCCATAACTTTTTGCTCCTTTTCCATTCTTTAGGGTGTCTATTTTTTCCTCTTCTTGCACTGTCATGGTCTAGTGCCTTGCTCCACTTAAATTAAATAGAAAATCAATGACTAGATTCCCTACTATATCACATATATTGCAATATGTATTTTTAGGATAGTTGACATAGATATATCACTTAACTTTACAGTATAAACACTAGATGTCTTTTTGGTCCTTCTTGACTTCAACTTTCACCTCCTTCATTATCTTATCAAAATCCTTTCTTATAGAGTGGATAGCACTTTGTACTTTTTCATCAGTGTTTCTATTTGATTCTTCAATTTGAGGATATCATCTAATTCTAGTTTATTTTCTACTTTCAAAATTATTGTCCTTCTATAATGCTTTACCATATATTGAAAATGACACAACCTTTATTTTCTTCTTATATTTTAGCAGTAACCCATAGATGAACCATCTTCTGATCAACCCATTAGTAGATGGTATATGTATTTGATCAGTTAATTGCTTTAATATTCTATTATAGGTCTTGACATCTTCTTCCTTATTTTGCTTCATAGCATATATTTATGTTATAATCTTAGTATCATCCTTCAATGGTTGAAACTCATTTATAAATTCTTCATCCATGGTGTTCCATTGTAAAAATGCTTGTGTTCTTTCTATTTTAGATACCAATTGTTGGAGTTTTAAGCCTTACTACCACAAAATATCTTAGGTTATCACACATGTCCCAATATAAAATAACCACAATATTAAAGGTCAAGATAATGATAATAAGAGTAGAATAATATGAGAAAATTAATATGTATATCAACACTTATATAATAAATAAAATTACATTCATTTATATGTTGAAATATAAATGCAAATAGCTTGAATAATTATTGAAATATGCATGAAGAAAACTTACAATATTAATTGCTTAAAAACTTATATACAAGTTGTATTCCTTTTCTCCTTGTTACAACATTGTAACCTCACTTGAATTGTCCCTCTTGGATTATCTTATCATGGAGCATTATCTCCATAATATAGTCATAGTAATGTGACTCTTAACATACTTGAATATTGCTCTCCATTTGAAAAGTTCCATGACTCTTGGCTTATCATCTTACCACCTGTATACTAGATGGATTCTTGACTCTAATAAACTTGCACACATGAATATTACACTTATGCATGCACTCCTAATCTAGTTAAGTGTGCACATCCTCACATTACATATTTTCTCTCTTACATACAAGACACCTATGTACATTATCTCTTACATGACACTTATGCATTTCTTGCACATTGACACTTACATAAAAGGGGAAATATAAATCACACCCTAAACTATATACTCAATCCTAATCTATTACATATTTATAAATGTACCATGAAGGTACCATGGGGGTACATTAGCATGTACCAAATAATGTAATATATCTCAACACCCCATTGTATTACATTATTGGTTATTGAATACTTTAGTCTTCAATATTCAGGTGACCTTACATTGTGCATGAACCTCTACTTCTCTGGAATCTTCTTCATCATCTTGAATGTTGGGTTCATCTTCTTGCTTGAATTTAGTTCTCAGGTCTCCTTCAATTTCGTTCTTTAATGCTTTAGACTTTTTTTTAAAGTGAAAAACCTCTTGTGGGGCCATCTTGGTATGAGAGACCATGAACAGGGGGTTCTACACTGTCAAAGTCACTAGGGAGTCGCACCCGACCCTACCCTTGGAGGATTTTCCTCTCCTCTCCATCTCACCTACAACACCTGGGTAGATGCTTTAGACTTTGGGTCTTCAAGAACTAGATCTATTTGAGCTTCATATTTGACCTCAGGTTCAATAGCTTTAACTTCTTCATCTTTTGATGTATATGATTCATTCTTGATTACTTTGTAAGATAAGTTTGAAATATATTTGATCCAATTTTCTTTTCCTTATTTTCTGAATATTTTATTATAAAATGTTTTCCCTTGCGGTATTTCAAAAATTGAACACTTTGCTCTTTCTTTATTTTTCTTGTAAATAAGTTGTAAGATCTTATAATCTGTAATATTCTAAGTAGATAGAGATTATATGATATAATTTTTTTTTTATGTACTATCAGATTGAGATTTAGTAGCAACAAGATCTAATTTTGAGTTCTCAAAAGCATTTAGTGATCTTGTTATTTTCTTCTTTTTATCAGGATCATCTACCAAAGTTTGAAAATAAATATTTTCTTCACTATCCTCATGAATATATTTCTAATAATTTCTTCCATTTTATGAATCAATTAAATGGTCTATTTCCTTCGAAGTAGTAAGCCTTATAACTCCCCAATTAACAATAACTTAAATATAATTTTTGCAAAAAAATTCAATCCTTTGATGTTGAAAACCTTTTAACTACCTAATTTTATTTTACACAAGTTCAAAAACTCCAAATTCTAAATTTTCAAAATTTTAATGTTTTTCAAATTTTATAAAAACTTTTAAAAGTTATAAATACTTAAAAATACTTAAATCTTCAATAATCACACCAAATCAAAAAATTAAAAACATTCTCCTTATTTCTCCTTTCCTTTTATTTTTCACCTTCTTTAAATATTAAATGTGCAATTAATTAAAAAATCAACTTAACCCTTATATCTCCACTATTGCATAAAATTTAAATTAACTCCCTCCAAATAACCATGTGCTATACATATGAGTAATTACCTAAGGACTCGTTGGCTATAGTGTAGTTATATTCCTTTATAACATCTAATCAACGTTCCTCCTTTAGTCCTATGTGTTGCATGCTAATTCCTTTTCTTGAACATTCACTTCCTTCATTTAGGTTCGCACTCATTCAACATTAGCATGTCTATTTCTCAAGATTTTTCTTGGTTAGATAAGACTTGGAAACCTCCAATTTTGGTTCTTCTTGATTGGAGAAGAATCAGGTGGCTTCACTTTTGGCTCTTCTTGACTAGAGCAGACTTAGGTGTATCAACTTTTGGATGTCTCGACTAGAGTATTTAGGCAACTCCACTTTTGTATATCTTGGTTAGAGTGTTTGGGTAGGTCCATTTTTGGATATCTCAATTGGATGTTTTTGCTAGATTCACTTCTAGATGTCCGAACATCTCTGCATCTGGTTATTTTGTTGGATAGGTGGCTCTACTTATTTTTGTTCTTACTAGGTAATTTTTAGGTGGCTTTTCATTTGAATTTCTCAAAAATGTCCACATATGGCTTACTGAATCAATGTGCCTCATTGTAATGTAACTAGTTTTATTTTTACCTTAGGTACACTATGCAATATTTAAAAATAATATTCCCTACATTATTTTCTATAATAGTTGACTAGCATTCCCTTCTAAGTACGCTCTTTAATCAATGTGTTGTTGTATTGACAATATTGTTAACTCTTTATGCTGACCAAATGACCCTTTGCTATGTTGGCTAAATAGATCTCTATTATTTCAACTTCATACACTAGTCAAATAGCTCTCTCTATTACTAAGCTTCTCCTCTTGTGTTATCTTCTTGTATTGACCAAATGAATGACCTATCTTTTTACTGCAATATCTTGGGCCTATATTTTTTATATCCTTATGTTGTTTTCTTATATGATTACCTATTTAACTTATCTCTCCAATAATGGATTATTGAACCTTTCTTCTATAATGGTCTCTTGGACATATCTTGTATATTATCCTCTCAAACTTAACTTCTATAGCAGCCTCTTGGGATTCTCTTCTATAATGGCATTTTGTGCGATTCTTTGTTATAATGGCCTCTTGGTATTTTATTTTACCTCTATTACAAAAATATCTACCTTGAAGAACTTACTTCAAAAATTATCTACAACCAAGACTGAAATGATATATATATATATATATATATATATATATATATATATATAT
The DNA here is from genome assembly GCA_028583015.1 of Wollemia nobilis. Taxonomy (NCBI): domain Eukaryota; kingdom Viridiplantae; phylum Streptophyta; class Pinopsida; order Araucariales; family Araucariaceae; genus Wollemia; species Wollemia nobilis. Next base: position 9,637,179 of record JAQPPZ010016436.1, on the reverse strand, counting down.
ATATATATATATATATATATATATATATATATAGTATGTATGTATATCTTTAGTCAACCTAGTTCTTCAATGTATTCTATGTTCTATTCCTTTTTCTTCTTATCTCTTTACTTTATCTTCTTTGCTTTCTTGTTCTTACCTCTACTACTTTTTTCTATCTTAAGAAGATTTGAATTCTTCTCAATATTCTTCTATTCTTTTTGCTTTCTTCTATTCTCTACTCTTTTCTTATCTACAATTTGCAATATTCAATGTCTTAGGTTGCACATAGGAACCTAATGTGATTATCCTTATTACTAGAGAACTCAATATCAATGTCAATATGGCTCTATAACTATATCTAGAGTTTACTATGCCTCAGTATTCAATATGAAAATCTTCAAATAAATGTCAGGCTGACTCTATCCTTGAATTACCAACTTACCTTCTAAGTTTATTCTGCCTATCAATAAAACTAAGTCCTAATATTCACTAGTTTTCGTTCAACTTAGTGGAAATACTCTAGCCTATTAATCAGGGTGACTAAATCCTTGTCCCTTCAATATTCTACTCAATAAGACCTTTAAAAATTAGAGTCCAAGTCTTCACTACCTTTAAAGTGGATAGAATCTAAATTAACTTCATAAAAAATGGGTAAATGTAATTAATAATGGTGGCTAATAAATAAATCTATAAAATTTGATAGATTCATGTGGTATCTTTGATACCACAGTTGTATTTTTAAGCCTTACTACAACAAAATATCATAATTTATCACATAGGTCCCAATATAAAATAGCCATAATATTAAAAATAAATATAATTATAATAAGAGTAGAATAATATGATAAAATTAATATGTATATCAAGGTTTATGTAATAAAGAAAATAACATTCATTTATATGCTAAAATATGAATGTAAATATCCTAAATTATATATGAACTAAGAATAAAGAAAACTTGGAATATTAATTGCTCAAAAATATGAATGTAAATATCCCGAATTATTCATGAACTAAGAATAAAGAAAACTTGCAATATTAATTGCTCAAAAATATGTACACAAGTTGTATTCATTTTCTACTTCTTACAACACTATAACCTCACTTGAATTATCCTATTTGTATTATATTATCATGGAGTATTGTCTTCATAATATAGCCATAGTAATATGACTCTTAACATACTTGACTATTGCTCTCCATATGAAAAATTCCATAAATATTGGCTTATCATCTTACCACCTGCATACTAGATTGACTCTTGACTCTAATACACTTGCACACATGTCTCTTACACTTTTGCATGCACTCCTAATATAGGACACTTGTGCATGTCATCACATTACCTATTTCCACTCTTACATACAATAAACTTGTGCACATATTTTCTTACATGCCACTTGTGCATTTCCTACACATTGACACTTATATAAAAGGGGGAACATAAATCACACCCTAAACTATAGACTCAATCCTAATCTATTATATGTTTATAAATGTACCATGAAGGTACGATGGCGTACATTAGCATGTACCAAATAATGTAATATATATCAAAACAAATCGATTTTAATTCCTCACAATATAGTAGGAAACAATTACAATAATTCATCTAGTTGCATCACCCCGTTTGCTCTTCATATGACTATGCAAGTACTTATATGTATTGTTGGATTTTTTTCCTCTCAAATAAAGGGTGGATATTTATACTTACCCACTCTTTTTGCAATGTTTTTTATTAAGAAAATTTCCACCTCTTTATTTCTTGATGATGGTTCTTGTGGGATCTCACCCCACTCCATTTATATTGTTGGTGGCTTGCATTGTTGCTCTTGATCTCGTGTTTATCCTTCGAATAATCTTCATTTCAATTCTTGTGCATATATGATTGATGACCTTATTCATGAATAAATATTATGTTGTTTGGGTCTACCTCCCCAAGTGTCCATGCATGGTTTCTCTAGTGCATAACTCCTATCCTCTACACCCATTGACAAACTCCTTTTTTCTATCTCGGGTATCACAATCCATCCTTTGTTTATTTATGCAATCCCTATGTTAGTGTCTTCAATTATGTGCATTTTTTCTTTCCCTATTTGGTTTTTCTTCTCTCACACTTTGTCCTACATTGTTTGTAATAGTATTTTCCACATTTTTTATTTGTCAATCATATTATTATATTTAAGAGGGTTCCATAGTATTTCTACCTCTAGTTGTATAAGCTCTTCTCTAAGTTGCACTCGGTTGAAAATTATTGTTCTTATCCTCAGAGGTGCTCTAAAGTCCATACTTGATTCCTCCTTCATCATCCATGCAACTTGAATATATCATTCACCTTATATTTTATCATATTTGCTGCTTTCTATTGATACATACGTGTTTAGGAAATAATACCAAATATAGCATATCAATGAGGATTCTCAAGGATTAGGGAATGACAATTGTTATATCAAAGAATTATATTATTTAGGATAATAATTATTCTAATATGACATCATATCTATGATGAAAAACCCAACTTTATTTGGTAGGTCAATTTTTAGATGATGTCAAAACTTAGACGATAGATGTTTGATGACATTTAGTGTAATGGAACATAGTCTAATGGCACTTCATGGATGGTACTATTGCATGATGACAACTTCTAGATGATAAAATCCATGACCACAAGATGGTAATCTTGATGGCATAATGGTATGACTAGATCCAATATCAACAATGACACTCTCTAATGTTGTTGACACTCAGATGGTTTCGACACTCCCTGATGACATTTTCATCTTCTAATGATGTTGACACTTCTTGATGGTGTCTGTAACTTTATTCTAGCTGCACTTCATACAATCTTTGTAACCCTTTTTATGTCTAAGCCCTTAAACCTACAAATAATATCAACCACCATTTGAAAGGTAAGGCAAGGGGCTCTTTAATATAATAACCATCTCAAGGTCCTAAGAACTAAATGATATTTCAATTAAAATGGGAATATCCTAACATTCTATCACAATAAAAATCATCACAATAATGGAAATAACGGGAGAGTAGAATGAGTTTATCTTCATTATCATAATGTCACAAAATACCAAATGATAGAAATTCTAGTTATTGTGATTGCAATCTAACTTATAAACCCAACATTCACATTGTTATAGCCTTGCATTACCTATGTCTAGAATGGATTACCTAGCGGTTGACATAAAAATTCCCAAGATATTGTTAAAAAACTTCCCCAACTAATTACATTATCAAACCTAGCAAAACTAACATTCACATTGCTATAGCCTTGCATTGCATATGCCTAGCATGGATTACTTGGTAGTTGATATAACCAATTCCTAGGATATTGTTAAAAAACTTCCCCAACTACTTACATTATCAATCTTAGCAAACCTTAGAAATCTTATAATTAATTTGATTTACTAAGGATTGCAATGATTTATGCATTTACATTTTAGTTTCATTCATTTCATTACATTTAATTTTGACTATTTCAATTTATTTCAATTGTATTTCATTCCATTATATTTTAGTGTTTGGTTAATTTCTCAAACACTTTTTTTAATGTTTCTTGGAATTGTTGCCTACAGTGTTCTTCAACAACACTCTAGAGAAGTGACAAAGAAGGATAATAGAGATAATAGGTTGTAATATATAAATACTTCCATACACTTATCTAGGAATGTCTCTATTTACAAGTATGTAAGGACCAGATATGGGATATGTTGATAAGTAAGTTTCAATGTGCAAGATGGAAAAGAAAATTACTAAGTCAGGTATGAAAGATTCAGCTAGTAAAGAGTACCCTTCAAACCATGTTTGTATATCTCCTATTTATGTTTAACATACCAAAAAAATATACAAACAATATAGAAAGTATGCAAAAGAAATTTGTATGGTCACATGTAGAGGAAAAGAGTAAAATCCCCCTTGTGGCATGGGAAAAAGTGTGTAGACTAAAATCTAAAGGAGGATTGGGATTAAGGAGGATTAGAGGCATGAATAAGATCTTAGATATAAAAGTAGGATGTATTTTACTTAAGGAAGGCCATACTTTATGGGAAAAAATATTAAAGAGAAAGTACTTAGATAACTAAGAAGATAAGATATTTTTAACCATATCAAATCCTTATAAAGAATCATCTATATTGAACCATAATATGGAGGGAAGAAAGTTGCTATTGAAAGGAGTCCAATGGAATATTGGAAATGGTAAATAATTTTATTTTTGGGAGGATGCATGGCTAGAGAACCTACCCCTAAGCTTGGATGAGGAGTTACATAAAGTATGGGTAGATATAGAACAAAGATATGGGAGTATGGTTGTAGACTACCTAGCCCAAGAAGATGAAGTGATAAGGTGGAAGGACTTACATGGAAATAACCATAGTGAGGAAGCTTTAAATAAGCTCAAAATTAAACTAAGAGCCTTCCATGTAGGTGTAAATATGGGTGAAGACTCTATAGTATGGGGAGCTACTCTTGATGGATCCTTTAGTGTAAAATCAACCTATGATATTTTATCAGTTGAGTTGGAATATGGGTTTCAATGGATGATGTGGACATCATTAGACCTAGGCTTATGTTTATTAGGCTTAGTTTATTTTATCATTTACTAAAGCTTAAGTCCTAAGTCTAAGTTAGAAATTGTGTTATAGACTAGGTGTTAGCTTTTACTTATTTGATTAAGTATAAATTCCTAAGTCTAGGTTTGATTTAATAATATCTTATTCCAACTTGTAAATATCGGCACATTTGGATGACATAAGTTATTGGGTAATATTTATCTTCTTTTTAGAGTTAGAAAGATCAATTTGTTAGCATCTTTAGCTTAACTATAGTTTTTGGTTAAGAATATTCCTAATTTAGGAGATTATGGTTGTAAATAGTGTTATTTAAGCACAAGTTGGAAATAATATTGAGTTAGTGTTTTTCTAATTTAGTTTCCTCATCAATGGAGAAGGTTTTAGGAAACAAAGGCAACACTAGAGATATCAATGTTCCTTTGGCTAACTATGCAGAATAAGATCCTAACAATAAATAACAAAAAATAGGATTTTAATTTCCTAATAAATTTCACCTATGATAAGAACATGAAGAGTCAATAGAAAACTTAATGTTAGGATGTAGCTATTCTCTTTCAATTCTTCAAGATTTAATTAAGGATATGGGGGTCATATAGGTATTGCCAAATAGAATGGTGGATTTTATTGAACAATGGAAAGAACCCTCTAAAATTGTAAGATTGAATAAGATATCGGATCTAATTCCTTTCACTATGCTTGGGGGTTTTGCTGGAGCATAACAAAAGAATATTTAAGGAGGAAAATAGAGCCTTCTTAAGAATCATGCAGATGATCCGAGAAACTATAGTGAAAATATTAAAGTCTTGAGAATGAAGAAAATTATTGAATCTATAGAGGAGGTAAATATTGGTAAACATTGAGATATTAGCTTAGTTGAGATGAATAAATCCCTCAAAGAAAATCCAAGAAGTGTAAAATGGCATATACCTAGGGAGGGATGGCTAAAGCTCAATTTTGATAGAGCTTCTAAAAGAAACCCTAGGAAGGTAGGGAGAGCAGTAATAAGAGATAGCAAAGAGATCCTAATTAAGTTTTTCAATACCCAGGTGTTGTAGGTGAGTTGGAGAGGAGAGGGAAATCCTCCAAGGGAGGTCCCAGGTTCAAATCTCCACCCTACAAAAAATCTGAATTGGGTATCCAAAATCCAATTGATAATGTTGGTGTGGGTAGGGTCGGGTGCGACTCCCGAGTGACTTTGATGGTGTAGAACCCCTTGTTCATGGTCTCTCAGACCAAGGCGGCCCTGCAAGGGGTTTTTTGCTTAAAATAATAATAATAATAATAATTTTTTCAATGAGTTTTTAGGCTCTATGATGAGTCATCAAGCAAAAGGTAAGCCATATTTGACTAGAGGAAAACTAACAACATAGTTGGGTGTAAGAAAGCTGATAATGCATGAAGATTCTCTCAATATTATTAGTTTCCTTAACAAGAGAGCTATAGAGAGCTAGTAGATTTTAAGTATAATATTATAAAATCTAAGGATATTTAACTCATTGGAGCACATAGAGATGACTCATATTTTTGTAGAAGGTAATAGGATAGTGGATTGGTTGGCTAACTTGGAGGCTTTTCATGAAGAGGATTAGAGGTGGATTCCCCAAGATAATGTTCACATAGACATACAAGAGTTAGCATAAAGGGAAGGGGCATAAAAAAGTTGATATGTAATTAGAATTTTGAATGCATTTGTATTATTTTGGTGCTTAAATAGTACTAATAGTTACAACTACAAATAGGTAGGTGCAAAATAGGTTCAACATCCCATACAAACGAACAAGGCTTAATCTGGAGTGTAGTTAACAACCTCAATATATTAGCCAACATTCATAACTTACATTAGAAATAGGTATAGCCTAAGATATCCTTATCATTCCTCCCCACTATATAAGAATTGGACTCCAATGATTTTACAAGAAGGTGGATAAGAATTTAGGAGTATCAAGTACCACCGAGCTTGCACTCCATATTACAATTTTACAAGGACACTTGCTTACAAAAGCATACAAATGATCTTAATCAAAATAAAGCCCAAAATAAGGCTCTAAGAACCTTAATACAAACTTAAATAATTAATTATTAAAGAAATAATAATTAATTTAAAGGTGCTAAATAATTAAATTAATTAATTAATTTTGAAAATTAATCAATTATTTTTTTTAAAATTCTTAAATAGCATGTTGTGTGCACGTTGCACACACGTTGCATAGTGTGTATCTATACATACCGTGCATGTTTCTAGAGCATGATGTGCACACTGCATGCACGTTGCATAACATGTGGCTGTGAGTGACATGCATGCTATGAGCGTGTGACGTGCACACTACCAATGTGTGGCTACATGCACATGCTATGCAACAAGCCACATGTTGGGGTGACCTTCTTCATGTAGGCTAGCACACAACTTTGCATGTGGTTACCACATAGGCCAGCACTAGCCCACTACATGCCTAAGTGTTGCTTTACGTGTTCACCATGGGATGTGTGTCCTCTCTACGCACATCATGTAGTGATGTGTGGGCCTTCTTGGATGCACAAAAAAAGGAATTAAAGGGGACATGAAGCATTCGAGCCTCGCTCATTTTTTTTCTTCATAAGAGTAGGATGAAAATGGTAATCTGAACCAGTCTTCAATGCATGCAGTAGAGGAAAAGGCTTGGAACTCATAAGTAGTTGAGGCAGCGGTGGTGGCCAATGAGGTGGTTGATATGTGATGCAAATCAATTGCGGATCTCTTAGTTGTGGTAAACCATAGGGCAAAAAAAATAGATCCAATAGCATCATAAGATCCACCATCTATAGTGGAAGGAAAAGGGTGAAATTTGGATTCATCAGCATCCTTTTATTTTTCTAGATATCTGATTGTTTATTCAAAATCAAAAAAGGGGTCTTATTCATCATAGAGACCTTTAAATTCTGCATTAACAAAATTATGGTACAAAGGAAGGACAATGTGTTCCATGCCCATAGATCCTGGTTCGATTCTAGGTACTGCTTTAGGATTTTCTTCAATAAAAATTTATGCAGCAATTATTTCTTCTATAGTAGGAATTTTAGCAGTTTCCTCTGTAGTAGCAATGAGAATTTCTTCCACAGGAAGAATTTCTTCTTTTGCAAAAATTTCTTCTATAGTAGTTTCTTCTACAGTAATTTCCTCTACAATTTTTGTCACAAATTTTTCCATAGGAATTTCTTCCATAATTTCTTCTTTTTTATCAACTTCTATTTATGTAGGAAGAATTTTTTCCTTTGCAGATTCTTTTGTTGGCATTTCTTCTGCAGCAAATTGAATTTTTATAGCAATTTCTACAGGAATTTCTTCTACGACAACCATTTTTTTTGGAGGTTGTGCAACTTGAATCTGTTGGATATTAGCAACGATCAATTTAAGTCGTTGCTTCAAATATTCAAAGAAAATTTGATCTTGGATAGACAACATGGTGCCCTACCCATATAGGAGCAGAATCTACTGCTCTGATACCACTAATACATAATTAGAATTCTGAATGCATTTATATTATTTTAGTGGTGCTTAAATAGCACTAATAGTGACAACTACAAATAGGTAGGTGTAAAACACTGCTCTGATACCACTAATATAGAATTAGAATTCTGAATGCATTTATATTATTTTAGTGGTGCTTAAATAGCACTAATAGTTACAACTAGAAATATGTAGGTGTAAAATAGGTGCAACCTCCCATACAAATGAACAATACTTAATATGTAGTGTAGTCTAAGATTCTAAATAGATTAGCCAATATTTATAACTTGCAATAAAAAATGGCATAGCCTAAGTTATCCTTGTCACAAGTTTTTTATGATACGGTCAAAGGTTAATCCAATGTCCTACACTTTTTCACAAGCTAGAGAAGTAGACTCCTAGGAACAAGCCCCACCATTAGCAAGTATAGGATTATGTGGTAATGTGTGGGGATAGTTTTTTGATCTAGATATTTTATGGATTATGTGATAGATTTACCAGCAAAAAGTCTCATTATTGGTTGTCATTTACAACATGGAAAATGTAGTGGCAGTTTGCTTATGATACCCCTTGGTGGATAGTAGGCTTGTGGAATACCCCATTTAGATATGTGGTAATTGCGTTAAAAACCTAGGCAAACTGCCTAAACATAATGATCAATGGTTTGCATGAATAAGGGAAATATTTTGAAGGCATAAAATTTATACAAATTAATTGGTTGAGGAAAGTCCCTATGAATGACCAAACTCAAGGATATTATTAAGGGATGGTAGCAGGTGTGGTTTGATGATGATTTGTATGGAGGGATAGATCAATGGTTTGTAAAGGAGGTTTGCAATCCGTTTGACCGTTGGATAAGTGAACTACAATAAAATAGTTTTTTTGTATTGATAATAAAAATGAGTGGGTTACAAGAGTCATCCTTTTACAACTATGCCATTGGAGCCTACAATATGGGTCTCCCAAAGTGGAAATTCTCTTTCACTAAAATTGGTAAACAATTGTAGATATATTATTTGTATTTCTCAAAGGGGGAGTGGGCTTATTGCACGTGGGCCACTGCTAGTTGTATAGGTCCTCTAAACCTACACAACCCTACAAAAATGATAAAAAAATGTTTGGGGGCCTGTCTCAATTAGATCCCTTGTAATGAAAGAGAAAAAGACTAAATTATCTAGTCTAATGCATAATTATAGTGCTAGAAATTGACTAAAAATAATAAAACAATGATATTTACCTAGCTTAGAAGTTTGTTGCAAGGTTTTAGGATTGAAATTTACCCCTAAAGGGGTTTGTATCCTTGGGTACAGATCTTTGGTTCATATCTATCCATATGAATGTGATTGTTGTATCCCAATAGAATGAAATGGTGCTATAGAGGTCCTGCTAGTGTTTATAGAGCTCCTTTCCATGTCAAGTCACATTTTGAACCTATAAATGAGAATAATTTATAAATTTAAATGGGATGTTGACAAGCTCTTGTGGGTGGCCATGGTGGTTGATGGTGAGTAATAGTGAGTGTTGATTGAGTGCACTTGGTAGTCTAGAGTGATTTCATTAGAGTTTGGGTATGTAAATGAGTGATTGATAAATATGGAGGAAATGACATCCTATTTATATATTTTGCCAAGGTTGGAGGGGTTGAGGTGTCTTATAAGGTGTCCATTGAGGTGGCATGGGGTGCTATACCTCACAAATGGATTTGGGTGAGAGAAGTCCTCACCCATCCACATGCAATAAATAGGTATGGATGAGTCATGAAAGTCTTCTCCCCATTATGGCATGGTGGAGGATGACTCATCCAAAATTTTAATACCTTGAAGACCTTAATGCAAAAAATATTCATTTGTTATTTATGACATTGAATGTGCATAGAAATATGTGTGGAGCACGGGTTAATATTAATGATAATTAGGTTAACCCTGGGTTGAAAGGTTGACCAAGGTGAGGTGGAGGCTAGGCTTTGGTGGAAGCTAGACTAGGGTAAGGTTGACCATGAGTTAAGTTTGACCATGGGTTTAAGTTTGACTATGATGTGGAGTTTGACCATGGTTAGGTGATAACCAAGATTAGTCCAGGGTAAGCTAGGCTTAGGTAGAAGCTAGACTAGTCAAAAGGTAGACTAGGGTGAGGTATCCCTAGATTAGGCTAGGGAGATGGTCGCGTAGTGAACACAAGCAAAGCGTATGAAAGGGATTATGTGGCCAAGAGGGCTGAAGATGATAAATAGTATTTTAGGCAAATAATACAAAATTAAAGGTGTTTTGCAAATTAATCTATCGTTATGATGAGGAATGGTGTGAGATTTTTAGGTGTCTACAATAAGACCTAGGAAACATTAGATATGTTTCCAGGGTAAAAATGGTAGTTTGAAATCAATTGAGAATGTTTGAAAATTGATGAAAATAACTCAAAATTATATAACCCTATAAAAATAGGTTTTGAACAATAAAACTGATAATGCCACTCAAAAAGTGTAAAAAAAATTGAACCCTTTCAAAATCTAGCTTTTATACACACACACACACACACACACATATATATATATAATTTCATAATTTTTTTTTGAATTTACATGGTGGAATTGGTAGCCGCCACGAATCCGGACAGGCTATATAATTAAATAATTTAACAAATAAAAAATACAATAAATTAACTCATAATTTTATATGTTTCATACTTATCCATAGTAAAATTATACTAATACAATTTGTTTTTAAGTTTTAAAATAATGTACATGTCAATATGTCAATATTTGTTTTTTGATGACATAGAAGAGTTTGTCACAACCACACTATTTTTAGTAACTAGCACGCAGACGGTTCAAACCAAAGGGGCTGCTCCCACCAAACATATTCTACCTTGTTATTGTTGACCTAGCGTGAAAGAGAACACTGATCACTCAGGATTTATATGGTCGTTGTCAATCATGAGATCCAGATATCTTCTTAGTAAGTGCCTAGCCACACAAACACTTACCAATCCAACCAATCCACTAACCCTATAGGACAGTCAATATGTCAATAGTTATGAAAGATTCAATATAATTAAAAATCCACTAGCCATAAGGGGCAGTCAATATGTCAATATTGATGAACGATGCAATAATTAATAAAATACCATCAAGTGAATCATAAATTTTTATTAATCACTATAATAAACGTTATGTCATGCAACATGCGTTTTCATTAAGAAAATACAAGACAATTTAAGAATAAAAATAGAAAACACAGAACGTGGGCGGAAATGTCGAACCATGTGGACTTTCCCAGGAAATTTTGTGCAGCAGATACCGTCATTTTATCTATTAAAGTCAGAAATTGTAGGAAGGATTAATAAAAAATTCGGCAATCTCAATCATACACACTTCATCCTAAATGTGGGTACAAGCTTTTTGAATTGTCTACTCCGCCGTTAATCGATCGAATGCGCACTGTTCGTACAGATCGTTTCACACGTTAAAACCAAAGAGTGTATATGTAGTGCCGAGCAAGTCATCTAGGGTCTCGCGAAGGCACACTAGAGAACTCTACTCTATTTTTTAAAGTAAATAATTAAAATTTAATTATCATTATTTTGTTTAAGATTTTATAAAATTAAATTAAAAACATAAAAATTATTTAAATAATTATATTTAAAAATTTTTATGGCTATTACAAATCCTATCAGCTTTACTTGCATGTTATTTAATTGTAGCGGTTAAAAAAAATGGTTAGGGTAATAAATTTTTAGGATAATATTTAGGGTTGAGTATTTTCATTCTATCTTCACATTCGATTAAATTGCCCTTAAACTTTCAAAAATCTTGGATGCAGTTATTATAAATCTTAATTGGTTGGGTAAGATAAAATCAACCAAACCTCATAAACAAAGTTGATTAGACCTGACTTTCAAAGATATCAAACAAAAACTACTACCAACTGATAAACACTTTAGCACTACCAACAAACCTATATTCTACTAGATCAACTTTAAAACAAGAAAATCAAAATCCTAACTTACACCATTTAATTAAAACATGCTTATAGCTTTGAGATAGACAATGAACTTGTTTTACGAGGAATAGGCTAAAGAACTTGTTTGATTCCGTAGGCAACAGAGTTTCCGTCTTTGTCCATTGATGAAAAATAGTCTAAATTTTTCTTGCACATAGAGATTTGTTTTTAAATATGCGGATTTGCTGTCGCATTCATTTAAAAAATTGCGCGACGTGGAACGCCAATGAACATTAAGACATCAGAGATTCCGTCCTTGTTCATTGATGAAAACTAGTCTATGTTTTTAATATGTTTTTACGTGCATCCTTGCGTCATTGATGACATAAGAAGACGTTAACCTTGGAACTATATAAACGATCCATCTTTTATCAGATTACATATATCACCGTAAGGTAAGCTTTCCTGGATTAAGGGTTTAAGAATCAATTGTTCACTTATGTTGTTATACTGTGAATAGGTACTCTCCTTGTAACATTCTGTTGAGTATTGCAGATGGAGAAGAGAACAATACGCGTGAGCAGGGTTGCATTTCCGTGTGGAGCCTGCCGGACATTAAGACGAAAATGTGGTGAGAAATGTGCGCTTGCTCCCTATTTTCCACCAAACGATACGGAGAGGTTCCTAATAGCTCATAAAGTATTTGGATCAAGCAACATCCTCCGAATCCTTCGAGTTAAGCTGCAATACTTCATCCTCAGAAAAACCGCTTGAACAGCGTTTTTTTTTGGCCAAATCCAGATGTTGATTGTAGAAAAGAAACCATAATTTTGGGTATTACAGTCGGTATAATTTAACATAGTTATGTGTGAGAGAAACAAGAGGATTAACTCATGTCTTGTGTTGTTGTGTTCAGGATATTCCCCCTGAGAGGAGAAAAGATACAGTAAACAGCATGGTATACGAAGCAACTGCTAGATTGCGTGATCCCGTCTATGGTTGCACTGGCATCGTGTGTCACTTGCAGAAGCAAGTCATAGACCTGCAGTCACAACTGGCAACTACGCAAGCAGAGCTGCTCAAAACACAGGCCATTATTGACTCTCTTATCAATGGATTTTGTAATGAAACAGAAACAGTAAATGTATCATGTGTACCTCACAACATATCACCGTAGTGTGATGGGGATCAGTTGCGTTTATGCTAAACAGTTTCCATGTCTTCTTTTTATTTGAATCCATGCAGATTCAGTGAATCCAAAGGCAATTGTTTCATGGTACTTTGGTTACAGAGGCTGCATAATTGAGCTCAGTCAATTTTCTTTTTTAAAGTACAAGGGAAGGGTTCGAATCTTAAGCTACTCCGTTGTTTTGGCGCATAATTGAGCTCAGACACTTGAAATCATGGTATTTTGGCGCTGTTTTCCATTTCAATCGCAGCAGCCAAGCTAAAAGATTTAGAATAGGAGGATCAAAATCTGCTTTATCATAATATATTAAAGTGCAAAAAGGGTTAGATCTTCAGTCTCATCAAATTGTCTGGGTTCTTGTCCATTTTTTTCCCTAATGTTTTATGCGCTGTTTTCCTTCATTAGTTCTTGTCTATTTTTAAAGGTATGCATGAATATTTTTCCTCCGAATAAAATTCTGTTGTTTTGTAAAAATATAAAGAGTTTAAAGTTATTGTAAAAACACTAGACTGAGAAGAAGATAAAAGTGTTGTAGACAGATAATTCAGTAATGAAATTGAGGATTTTTGTAAGTAATTCTGAAGAGCAAAAGAAGGGGCTCTAGTTTTTGTTGGTTTTAGAGTTTCATGGTAAAAAATTGTGTTTGTGTGAATATTAGTTTTCTCTATTTTATAATTATGTTTGCACTCATATCTTAGAATAGGTTTATCAATTTCTTCATGTATTTTATTTAGTAGTTTTAAAATTTTAATATTATAAACAAAGATATTTACCAACCATCCAACTTTACTTTCCCTTGTTAAATTTAATAATTTTTTTATATAAATTCAAACATAGGATGCTTCACAATACAAATTTAAAGATTTGTTGGGAACTGTTGTACAGTTTGCATATATGTATGCTATTTACACTCCTACCTCAATTTTTATTTTTTTTGTATCAAGTGGTATTCTAAAACCATGGGCTGTTTTTTGTCCATTGTAATGAGAAATTGTATCTGGTTTTTAATACTGGTGTGACCATAAAAAAAACCCATGAGGGTCATGTAAAGATGTAATGTAATTTAAAAAAAAACGAAGTTTGTATTGAGGGTCCATGAAGTTCAAAGTAATAAAAGGATTATTTTGGATGAGGTTTTTCCCATAGTAAGGGTTTCCCCAAGATAAATATGTGTGTATTCTATTTCTTTGTGTTTTTTTGGTGCATTACTCTATTTTTTTATTATCATTGTTTTAACAATTGGTATTAGACCTAAATTTGAATTGTACTGGTTTTATTTCTATACCTTGTTCAAGTGGGAGTTTTGCAGCCAAGATGGTGAATGCAACGAGATTGGAGTTCAAAAAATTTAATGGACATAATTTTGAGTTGTGGAAACTCAAAATGGAGGACCTTCTAGTAGAAAGAGATTAGTGGGCAACAATTTTTGGAATGGTTTTAGGCATACCTGTAGAGGATTGGATAAAGCTAGATATAAAAGCGAGAAGTACTATTCAAATTTGTCTTTTGGACTCAATGTTGTTGAATGTTTTGGATGAAGAAACTGCTAAAGGACTATGGAAAAATTTGGTTGCTTTGTATCAGATGAAATCCCTAAAAAATAAGTTGTTTATGTGAAAGAAGATATATTCATTACAGATGAGCAATGGGATGCCTATGAAAGATTACTTAAATTCATTTAACCTCATGCTAAGTCGACTAGGCTCTGTAGACATTAAAATATTTGAGGAGAAAAAATATATTACTTTGTTATGCTCACTTTCAAACTCTTGGGATAATTTGGTTATGTCAATTAGTAGCACTTTGTTAGAGTTAAAATTTGAGGAAATAGTAGGAGCCTTGTTGTTTGAGGAGATGAAAATAAAAATATCTATAAAAGAATCGATCAGTGCCCTAGTTTTTTGAGTGTGTTCTCATAAAAAAATCATCAAAATATAAATCCAAGTTGCGAAGCAAAAAATCCCAAGGAGGCAAAAACTTCTCAAGCAAGTGGGAAAAACTAAGATGCTGGCATTGCAAAAAACTTGGCCATATGAAGAAACATTGCATATTTTTGAAAGAAAAATAAAACAATGATACTCCCTCTGAGTCAAAATATATGTTAGCATAGATTTATATTATTACATTATTCACTTAACATCATGTATATTATGTTAAGCACATAGGTGGTTAGGGAAGTTACGTAACTAAGTTTATTATGTCGCATGTATTATATATTTACACTATTTTCAATACAATGCTTAATGCTCATCTTACTCGAATATGGTATCAAAGAAATCACGATGTTGGGAGAATCTGTGGATACATTTTTAAGGTATGCTTATTGAGGTGAATAACAAGCATTTAGAGCACAAATCCTAGAGCGAGACCCTTGGACATCTCAGACTAGATGTGGACTGAAACATTTTCGATTGCATTTGACACCTTAAAATTGGTATTGTAGAATAGGTGCATTATCGGTGGAATCCAACACCTCTTTTTTAAAATTTATGGATAATTTTGATTGTATATTGCATTTAATTTCGTATTTTTTGCACTTACATCATAACTTAAAATTCAAAAGCACGTAAGACCCCAAATTTTAAATATTTTTGTGCAATTTATTGCCCAACAACATTTGGTAAATAAGGTACCTCTAGTACACACTTATAGGTGAAGTTGTCATGCTTGGCCTAATGTATCTAATGCCTAATATAGCTACAAAAGCTATGTCTAAGCTATTGTTCTCTATAAATCATCAAGGAGAAATAAGGAAAGAATATTTTATTTTGATATTCACTCTATCATAAACTCTAATTCATTCGTATTACTTAGCTTAATTTCCTACAAATAATGATCATTTTTTGGAAGGATTTTTAGGCAGGTGCCATAAATTTGAGTGAATTCTATTTCAATACTTATTTTTGGTATATAGAAAGAGAGACCATTTTGGTGATATAAGGAACCTTCATAATGAGAACTATACACAAATATCTTTTAGATACACAACTACTTAAAGGTTCCCATTTTACTCCATGGAAAACTAAAATAAGATCCATTCTATAGGTTGAATATTTGTGGGATGTAGTGACTAGAACTACAAAATTTTCTACAATAGTAGGTACAAATCGTGAAGCATATGATGAAAATGACACAAGGTCCCTCATTTTTATCATGATTGCTACTACTGATGAAATACAACCTTACATTTGTGATGCTAAAATTGGTAAAAATGCTTGGGATGCATTAGTTAGCATATATGAAGAGAATAATCAGTCCACCATTTAACCTTAAATCCCAACTTCATACTCTCAGTCTAAATTCTGGTGAATCGGTAGAAATATTCCTATGTAGAGTGGTAGAATTGAAGACCAATTTGAATGCTTTGGGAGAAGTAGTAGAGGATAAGCTCTTGACTTCAGTCATTTTGAGAGCTTTACCAGATTCCTATAAGGTGTTGATCACATCCCTTCAAGTGTCCATGAGACAAGTTACTTTTGTAGAGTTGGTAAATTTACTTCAAACTAGGGAGGTAAATCAATTTCAAAGAGATGAAGTGACAAATAATGCACTTTACTCAAAAAAGAGGTCAAGAAGATAGGGTAACTTTCATAAGGGAGGATATTCTTCCAAATGTTCCAAAGGAAAACAACCTCAAAAGGGAAAAAATAAGTATTGCAAAATTTATGATATGAAAAACCATGACACCAACAGGTGTTGGTTCAAAAATAAACAACCACATGACCAAGGTCAAAAGCAAAAGGGCAAGAACAACCCACAAATTAAGAATAAGAAACCAAAGGGATATGTTGCTTATGAGGAATCAAACTAAAATTTTTAGAGGGCACACAAGGTGCTCATAAATCACATAGCTTCTCAGCAAAAGGATCTTGTGTGGTATATTGATTACGAAGCCAGTTTACACATGACTAGTGATAAATCATAGTTTGAGATATTTGAGGCTAAGGAAGGCAAACTAGTTACCATAGTTGATGATATGACCTACTAAGTCTAAGGTGAAGGAAATTTTTTTTTCACTCTTCTAGATGGAAAATTTTAGATTGATAAAGTCCTTTATATTCCAGGATTGGCAAAAAATTTGGTGTCAGTACCTCAAATATTAGATAAAAACATGGTGGTTGATTTTAGAGTTGATGATGGAAAGAAGTGTTGCTTCATCACAAGGAAGGGTAAAAATGTAGCAACAAATTCCTACAAGCATGGTTTGCTTGCTTTAGATGCCATTTCTACACCTCATGTTGCCATGGCGGTGAACACAAAAGAGACCACTTCTCTTTGGCACAAAATATATGGTCATCTAAGTTCAAGATATTTACTTGAATTAAGTAAATATGAAATGGTGAAAGGTCTCCCCAACCTTTCATTCATTTTTCCCATTTGTAGAGTTGACGATGGAAAAAAATTTTGCTTCATCACAAGGAAGGGTAAACATATAGGAACAAATTCCTACAAGCATGGCTTGTTTGCTTTAGATGCCATTTCTACACCTCATGTTGCCATGGCGGTGAGCACAAAAGAGACCACTTCTCTTTGGAACAAAATATATGGTCATATAAGTTCAATATATTGACTTAAGTAAATATGAAATGGTGAAAGGTCATCCCAACCTTTCATTCATTTTTATCCTTTGCTTGAATTGCTTACCAGGGAAGCAACACTGAGTACCTTTTGATATGAGCTCCTAACGAACCAAAATACTATTGGAGTTTGTACACACCGATTCATGCAATCCTATGCCAAATAGTTATGGGATAAAGAAATATTTTTAGTTCTTCATTGATGGCTACTCATGGAATATGTGGGTTTTATTTATACAACTAAATTTAGAGGCCTTTCTATATTTTCAGCAGTTCAATAAAAGTGTTGGGAAAGAAGCATGATACTCTATTAAGACCCTCCGCTCCAATCGAGGGGGAATATACCTCAAATTAATTTTTCGTATATCTTAATGCACATGGGATTAAGAGGTAGCCTAATACAGCCTATACTCCATAGTAAAATGGAGTTGTTGAGAGGAGGAATCATTCCATCATGGAAATGGTTTGATGTATGCTTACAAGGGCACATATTGAGCAAAAATATTGGGTGGAAGTTGTCAATACAACAACGTATCTCCTAAATAGAGCACCTAAAAAAACCCTTAAGGGAATGACTCCACAAGAATAATGGAGTGGTAGATTACCCTCCTTTTCTCATCTACAAATTTTTGGGTGTAAGGCATTGATGCACATTCCAAAAGCAAAGAAAAAAAGTTATATGAGAAATCCCCTCAATGTATTTTTCTTGGTTATGATGAGCATTCCAAGGGATATCGTTTGATAGATCCTAAAACCAAGAAAACTCACACCATTAGATATGTGGTATTTGATGAAGCTTTCACACCACATAACACATCTACAATTGTATACCTGGATGATGAGGAGCCTAAGAAAGAGACTCCTCCCCCATAGAAAAAGATTTCAAAATGGTATACAAGTACAATGAGAGATTCAAAAGTGACTACACCTCCAGACCTCACTTTAGATCAACCTCGTACATGACGTATGACTCATCAAATGAGAGAAAAAGTATCAACTTCAGAGGTTGACGATCTTTGCCAACACTTTGAAGAACTTTCTATAGATGCAGAGTAAGATAGATAATAAGATATGGATGTGGATGAAGATAGGGTTTTTATGTCTTCATTGGATGAGCATGAACCTACCATAGTCTAAGATGCACTTAGCGAGACTGAGTGGAAGGCAACTATGGATGCAGAACATATGTCTCTCATCAAAAATAAGACTTGGAAGTTAGTTGATTTACCTTATAGAAAGAAACCCATTGGATGAAAATGAGTATATAAAATGAAGTATAAGGTATATGGAAATATAGATAAGCATAAGTTCTATCTTGTTGCAAAGGGCTATGCATAGAAATAATTCATTTACTATGAAGAGACTTTTGCATCCACTGCTAGAATGACTACCATTCGTGTACTTTGTACTATGGTAGCTCAGTTCGGATGGAAGCTACATCATATGGACGTAAACAGTACCTTATTAAATGGTGATATCAAGGAAGAAGTGTATATGACTCATCCAAAAGAATTTATGATTGAATACCAAGAGCAAAAAGTTTACAAATTGGTTAAATCCTTGTATGGGTTAAAACAAGCTCCACGAGCTTGGTACTTAAAAATTGATAATCACCTATTGCATCATGATTTCAAAAGAATTCCTTTGGATTATAATATCTATATCAAGAAAAATGGTTCGGAAATAGTGATTTTAGTACTCTATGTTGATGATCTAATTATCATTGGCAGTTCAAAGAAATTGATAGATGTAGTGAAAGGTGACTTAAAAAAGTCATTTGAGATGATAGATCTAGTACTTCTTAATTATTGCATTAGTTTAGAAGTGGCAGAGAAGAAGAATCACATCAGAGTGACACATAAGAAATATGCCAAGACATTGATTGAAAAATATCGCATGACTGATTGTAAGCCTAAATTAACTCCAATGGAAATAGTTCTATAGTTATCATGATATGATACTTCTCCATAGGTATATGGTACTCTTTATTACCAGTTTATTGGGAGTCTCATATATCTGACCAACACTAGGCCATAAATCAATTTTACCGTGAGTTATATTTCGAGGTTCATGTAGGAATCTAAGGCTAGTCATTGGGAAGCAGCGAAATGAGTTCTTCATTATGTCCATGGTAGTACAAAATATGGCCTAGAATATAAGAAGAATGATAACTTATTCTTGCAAGGTTACACAAAATCTAATTATATTGGGTCAATTGATGATAGGAAATCTATTTCTAGATACATTTTTCATCTTGGATCTAGTCCTATCTCTTGGTACAGTAAAAAGTAGCAGGTGGTTGATTTATCTTCTATAGAGGTAAAATATCATGTAGCACATGGAACAATCTATGAGACGATATGGTTACGACACATTATTTCAAGTATGGGTCTTCCTAGTAAACTTCTAATCCACATGTTTTACAACAACCAAGGTGTTTTGAAGCTTGTCAAGAATCCAGTGTTTCACGAATGCACCAAACACATTGATACTCAATGTCATTTTATTCAATATGATGTTCTAAAACATTAGATACAACTCTAGTACATTCCCACCGATGAACAGGTTGCAAATATTTTCACTAAGGCACTTGCACATATCAAATTTGAGTTGTTTTGCAACACTCTTTGTATTTCAAAATAATGTAATAAGGAGGTGATGTTAGTATAGATTTGTATTATTACATTATTTTTTTAACATCATATATATTATTAAGAACATAGGTGGTTAGGGAAGTTAGGGAACTAAGTTTGTTACAATGCATGTATTATATATTTCCACCATTTTCAATACAATGCTTAATACTCATATTACTCCTATAAAATATAGAAAGTAAATATGGAGATGTGTATATGGTCTCTTCAAATACCAGGACAAATCAAGACACCTAGATAATAGATTCGGGTGCATCTTTTAATATGTTATCTCACAAAGAATGGTTTAGTAAATAAAAACCCTACAATGGTGATGGTTTAGATAATTCATCATGCAAGATCATAGGTCATGGAAAATTAAGGATAGAGTTTGGAGATGTGGGGATTAAAACCCTCCCTAATGTCATGCACATCCTTGATATAGAAAGAAGTATGCTATTTATGAGTAAAATGGTATAAGTAGGTGTAGAGGTGACTTTCAATAATGATATATGCAAAATGACTCAAGGAGCTTTGGTCTTGGCAAAAGGAGAAAGGATAGGTACTTTATACTAGCTACAGGTGACAAAAATAGTGCATGGGTTGAATGCCTCTATTTTTGATGAGGACCATGTTGATAGAATGACAATGCTATGGCATCAAAGACTTGGATATATTAGAGAGAAAGGTTTGAAGTTCCTTCATAAAAAAATGTATGCTTAAAGGTTTATTTGATTGCTCTTTTGATTTTTGTGAACATTGTGTCTATGGGAAGCAAAAACACATATGCTTCTCACACAATTATTAAAGGGCCAAAGAAGTGTTAGAGATAGTACACAACAATGTTTTTGGACCTACTCCTATATCTTCTCGGGTGGATCTATGTACTATATATATTTTATTGATAATTTTTCAAGTAAAACATGGATCTTTTCTTGAAGTATAACTTTGAAGTATTTTCTAAGTTTAAAGATTTCAAATCACTTGTGGAGAAATAGACTCGGAAGAAAATTAAAGTTTTGAGAACTAATAATGGTAGAGAATATTTTTCAAATGATTTTGATGTGTTTTGCAAGAAACATAGAATTCAAAGATTAAAAATTGTTCTTGGTACACCACAACAAAATTGAGTTGTAGAACGGATAAATAAGACACTCATGGATCAAGCTAGGAGTATGCTCAGTGGTGAAGGATTAGATCAAAATTTTTTGGGTAGAGGTAGTAATGATAGCCTGTTACCTAATAAAATGATCTTCTACATCAGCTCTATATGTAAATATTCTAGAAAAAGTTTGGATAGGTAAAAGTGTCCATCTAAAACACTTACAATTTTTTGTTGCGATGCATTTAAGAATGTCAAAAAGAAAAATAGATCAAAGTTAGATTATAAGTCAAAAAAATATATTTTTCTTGGCTATGGAAATGGAATAAAAGACTATAAACTATAGGATCCAAATTATCAAAATATTTTGTATAGTCGAGATGTTGTTTACAAAGATGATGAGGAATACACAAGAAAAGCCTTTGAAATAGGAAATTCTTGAAGTTGTTCCTTTTGAGATTATAGAGGAATATAATTCTAATTTGAAAATAAAAAAGGGTATTGAACAAGATGGATATGAGCCTTAGACTCTATTCCTTAAAATATCTAGCTGTATAAGTAGAGAACATGAGAGGTATAGTCCATCCATGTTTCTTTCAACCTTTGCTTTATTAACTGATGAATACCAAGAGCTTTCAAAGAGGTATGTGAATCAAAAGAATACAAGTTTCAAAAAAGGGCAATGGATGAGGAACTAACAACTTTATATAAAAATAAAACTTGGGAGTTGGTGGAGCTACCAACTAGAAGGAAGCTTGTGGGATGTAAACGAGTGTTCAAAAAGAAATGGAATACTAAAGGTAAAGTTTGAAAGTTTAAAGTATGGCTTGTTGCAAATGGATACTCTTAGGTAGAAGTTATTGATTACGATGACATTTTTTCTCCTACTATTAAGTTAACATTAGGGTTATGCATAGTGGCTATTTATCGCCAAATTGGCTAAAATTAGGATTTTCAACATTTGGATTTGGCTAATATTTAGGACCCATGACCAGGGCCCATTAGCCAAAAAATTTTGGTTGCAATTATTTTCGAGGGTCGATTCACCCCAATTTTATAATAATTTGACAATTTTAAGTTTAAATTTCCAACATTGCCCTAATAATAGTGAACCTTCTATATGCGTTTGGACACTATTCACCTAGATTTCAAAACTAATTCACCAAATTTTTATAAATACATTTTGAGGCGGATCCCTTATGCATAACCTTGGTTAACATCTATTAGATTTATTTTAGCTGTGGTTGTTGCTTATAATTTGAAGCTTGAACAAATGGATTTTAAGACTAATTTTCTTCATGGTGACCTTGAAAAAGAAATTTATATGGTGCAACCTAAAGGTTATCAGATATAGGATAAAAAGAACATGGTATGCAAGTTGAAAAGTCTTTATACGGTCTAAATCAGTCTCTAACAATATGGTATAAAATTTTTGATACTTACATGTTAAGGCTTGGTTTTACAAGGTCTGAAGTAGATCATTGCATTTATTTCAAGCAAGAAGGTGATAACTTTGTTATTTTTTCATTGAATGTTGATGTTATATTGATGGCAATAAATAATATGAAAATTATTAATTAAGTAAATTCTCAACTATCTTCTTAGTTTCAGAAAAAGGATCTTGGTGCAACAAGTCATATTTTGGGTATGGATATTAAGAGGGAAAAAATTAACAAAATATTATGGTTGAGTCATAATTTATATACTAATAAAATTTTATATAAATTTATAATGTAGTAGAGTAAACCTACTAGTACTCCATTTCCTATTCGTATAAAGTTATCTATAAAATAATATCCAAAGATAGAAGAAGAGGCAAGTAAAATATCTCAAGTTCCATATGAAACTGTTGTTGAGAGTTTGATGTTTGACATGGTTTCCACAAGGCTAGATATTGCACAAGTAGTGTGAATTATTAGCAGGTATATGTCTAATTCTAGAAAGGAATATTGGATGGTTGTAAAGAGGATATTAAAATATTTATGTGGAACATCATATTATGCCATTTGTTACCAAGGAAATATAGACTGAAATAAAGAAGATAGTATGTATGCTTATGTCGATGTTGACTAGGTTGGTGATATTGATAAGCAAAAATATAATAGTAGATATGTGTTCAATTTATTTAGAGGTGCTATAATTTGGATGAGTAAAAGTTAATCAATTGTTGTTATTTTGAAAACTAAAGTTAAATATGTTGTTGCTACTCAGGATTATAAGGAAGTATTATGGTTATAGAGAGTAGGTTCAGATATTAGTTTCATACAAAAATTTGTAAAGATAGATTGTGATAATTAAAATTCAATTTACTTAGCAAATAACCCAACTTATCATACCAAATCGAAGCATATTGATTCTTGGTTTCATTTTGTAAGTTCCATTATTGAAATAGGAAAGGTGATGTTGGAAAAATTTGATACAATAGAGACTATTGCAGATGCATTGATAAAGCCAATTACTATTGAGAATTTCTACTAGTGCAAAAAAGTAATGGGTATGGCTACTTATTAGATGCCAAATGATGGACTGTGAAGAAGACCTTCTACAAAGTATACAATAAGTGGGAGATTGCTAGGAAGTGTTCTCCACTTCGCATGTATTACACCAGTATGAGGTTTACTTTCATACCCAAATATTTACGAGTTTGGATTTAACTAAATAAAAAGCATGCACCTATTTATACACAAATCCATGTGTTGCTCATGTCTATTTTGTACCAAGTGGTATTGTAAAACTGTTGGTTGTTTTTACACATTGTAATAAGAAAATATGTCTAGTTTCTAGTATTGGTGTGACAATAAAATAACCCATGTAATGTAATTATGGTAGAAGGAAATATTTTTATTCAGGTTCCATGAATTCCAAAGTAACAAAAGAATTATTTTAGCTGGGGTTTTTCTTGAAGTAAGGGTTTCCCCAGGATACATTTGTGTGTGTTTCATTTCTTCGTGTATTTTTGGTGTATTACTCTGTTCTTTATTATCATTGTTTTAAAAAAAATAAAACATAGATATAGAATGTACCCTTCAAATATGGTATTCCTATTTACTATAAAAAATATTGTTTGCTTATAATATTTAAAAAATATAATCAATATCATAATATACATTATGAAGGTCAAACATCATATAATATTTTTTATTCTTAAATATATCATTACCATCCTAGCTTTCTAATTCAATTCAATTGTAAATGATGTACACATTACATGATCTATGATGGGAATGGATGTATGATTCAGTCCACAAGGGTACAACAAATGGATGGAATCATACACTTCAAAGAAAATAGAGATATCACTATCATAATAGCTTGATAATTCAAATAATGATGTATGTATTATATGATTCATGAAGGGAATAAATGGATGATTGGATCCAAAGGGAAATGTATGAAATCAATATAATCTTAGCTATAGTTTTCTTAATCTCTTATTCATGATTTAAAAAAAAAAACTATTGACTACTTTTTTAATATAAGAAAATTTGCATATATTCTTTACATAACTTCAAATATGTAATGTGCATGGTGCATTATAAACTTATCACTCATAACTTATAATTTCACTTTTTAATAGGTTACTATACATTTTGTATATAGTGAGGTCAAAACAATGATATTGGGTTCAAGTATTCATAATTTATGAACATGTGGACTTTACTTTTACATGTAGCAGAAATTATGGCCCTCAAATTACTGGTTTACTTGGTAGAATCAAAATGAATACAAAAAATTAAATTTATTGAGACTTATAGGTGGTAATACACTAGATGTTTGGTGTTTTTAGGATGGAAAACATGATTATACAATCTATCTTCTCTCAAATAAAAGCAGTTGTGGATCTAAGTTATGATTATTTTCACAATCATATTTTTTACATCTAATTCAAAATCTGCATTGTACACTTTGGTTTGTAAATTTAATTTTTTTCTACTATATCAAATCATACCTTATATCCAAAAGGAGGTGAATATTGTGAAAATGTTGCAACAATAAGAGTCAAAATTTTGCACTATCCTAGGATTTCGGTATGGCATTAAAAAATACTTCAAATACCTAGGAGTTCCCATGAGCTTCCACCTCAAAGCCATTAGAGTTTTGGATGCTATCATTGGACAAGATGGTCAGGAGAATACATAGTTATAGTAAGAGTTGGCTCAATCTTGCAGGAAGGGCTAGTGTTATCTTCTCTTCCAGTCTACCAACTATTACTATATCATGCTGCCAAGTTTATTTTACAAAAGGTAGATGCAATCATACACAAATTTCCATGGCAGAGAGGTAGGCAATCAGAAAGACAATACTTCCACTTGGTCAATTGGAATATGGTTACTAGAACTAAAATTCAAAGAGGAGTGGAAATAAAAAAAAATGGAGATAGTTTCAAAAGTATTGGGAGCAATTTTTTTTTAAACATGCTTAAGCACAATAAAGCATGGCAACACATACTGGTCTTTATGTAAATAATCAAATGGGTATTCAAATGCTTAAACACAAATATAAAATTCCTAGAGACTCGTTGGTTTGGAAATATATAGTGGTAGCGAAAAGCATAATATAGGATAGAATTTCTTGGCTACTGAAATATGGTAAGTCATTTAATCTATGGGAGGACCTAATTCTAGGAAATCAATACATCTAGGAGTCCAACATTAGCATATTGGGCCTATAAAAAAAAACTATCGATAGTGTAGAAAAATAGAGCACCACCTAAATTGTAAGTATTCAGCTGACTAGTCTCTCAAAATAAAATATTAACAAGTGATAATATTCAAAATATGAGTATATCAAAGCCTCATGTTTGTTATAGGTGCATGCAAAATAGTGAAATAATTTTACATATTTTTTTTGAATTCTCGAAGGTAATTTCAATTTAGTTAGGAATAACCAATATTCTTGGCACTTCCTACTCTGGAAGGTTAACCATAGACACATGTTTTACCAAGTGGAACAAATAATATAAATGTATGCTAGCATTCAAGCCCCTCCTAAAATATTTGTGGAAATATATACCATATTTTGTCATCTAGCACATCTAGTTGGATAGAAAACAGAGGATTTTTATAGGCAAAGGTAAGGACAACAAAAATCTAATATGAAGGATAAGAGAAGAATTAGTCTTAAATATCAAATCTAGTTTATGTTAATAGCAATATGAATAAGACCTGTCACCCACATAAAGAAGAATGATGTAACAACTTAATATCCAAGCTTTCCTAATACAAAGAGGCTACAAAGCAAATAATTCCTTGTCTGATATCTATTTTTTGGTGCTCTTATTTGATGGTGCCTCCAAGTTCAATCTCCATCAAGCAACAATAGGGGGTCTAATTAGTACAGGATCCCATGAGATCCCATGAGATCCTAGTCAAATACATGATCAACTTGGGAACAACATCTAACAATGTGGCAAAGAATATTGGATGTAAAATTAGCTTAAAATTTGTGGTAAAGCAAGGAATCACTTAGGTCAATGTTTACAGGGATTCTAAATTGATAATTACAACTCTTACAAAAAAAAAAGATTTTAGATCTTTACAATTGAAGATTATTCAATATAGGATTAGAAAGCTATGCAAGATAATTGGTAAAATATCCTATCAACACATAAGGTGGAAATTCAACAAAGAGGTCGACTCACTAGTGAATCATGTTATAAGTATAGCCCCTGGTTATTGTCTCCATATCATGAAGAAGGAGAAGGATAAGGGTGTTATACCACGATGATGAGGACTCCAATAATGATGTATTTTTTTTGTCTTCATATTCTATTTTCGAGAATGCTTTGTCCACTTTCATATTTCTAAGTTTTATATATTTTTGTTAAACAAAAAAATCTTAATAAATGTCTAGTCAAACAAACACTTACCCATCCACTAAACCTAAAGATGAAAGATTCACTAATTTAAAATCCACTAGCTGTGAGCGACAGTCAATATGTTAATATTCATGAACGATTCAATAATAAAAAAAAAACATCATAAATTTTATTTTTTCACTATACTAAACGCTATGTCATGTACCATGCTTTTTCATTAAGAAAACACAAGACAATTTAAAAATAAAAATAAAAAAATGGTAAGTCTAGAAGAACGTGCGTGGAAATGTCGAATCAAATGGACTTTCCCAAAAAATTGTGCAGCAGATAGTGTCGTATCTATTAAATTCAGAAATTGTAGGCAGGATTAATAAAAAAAAAAATCGGCAATCTCAATCCAATATATTAAAGTCAGATGTTGATTATTTTGTTATGTTCACTTTTAGACTCTTGAGATAATTTGGTTATGGCAATTAGTAGCACTTTGTTAGAGTTAAAATTTGAGGAAATAGTAGGATCCTTGTTGTATGATGAGATGAAAATAAAAATATCTATAAAATAATCAAACGATGCCCTAGTTGTTTGTATGTGTTCTCATGAAATAAATAAAGAGATTAGGTCAAAATATAAATCCAAGTTGCGACACAAAAAATCCCAAGGAGTCAAAAAATTCTCAAGCAAGTAAAAAAACAAAGATGCTGGCATTGCAAAAAACTTGGCCATATGAAGAAAGATTGCATATTTTTGAAGAAAAAGAAAACAATGATACTCCCTCTGAGTCAAAAAATATAGAAAGTAAATATGGGGATGTGTGTATAGCCTCTTCAAATACTAGGACAAATCAAGACACCTAGAAAATAGATTTAGGTGCATATTTTCATATGTCATCTCACAAAAAATTGTTTAGTGAATATAAACCCTACAATGGTGATGATGTCTTTTTGGGAGATAATGCATCATGCAAGGTCATAGGTCATGGAAAAGTAAGAATAAATTTTGAATATGAGGGGATTAAAAACCTCCCTAGTGTCAATAACATCATTGATATAGAAAGTGAAGAACACAAGCTTATACTAAGAGGGAGGGTGAGCAGTATAAGACCACTTTTTACTATTTTTTCCAAAACAATATTATGTAATATATAAATAGAAATATAAAAAACAGTAATAAATGTAATGCACAAATAACCACACATAATAGAGACACCAATTTAACGTGGTTCACCCAATGTGGGCTACTCCACGGAGAAAATGTTTCACTAAAGTTTTATCAACAAATATATTAGAAATATTTTCCCTATTACAATGTTTATGGACTTTTGTCCAAAGGAGACACAAATACCCTAATCAAGTTTGTGGATCTATATCCACAAGAGTCATCAATCCCCTCAGCTGATTTATGGATCTCTATCCATAAGAGAACTCCTTCTCCTCTTGCTCTAGTTGGTGATCCTCTAGAAGACTACTTCCTCCACTAAATTGGTTTGTGGATCTCTATCCATATAAGACTCTATCCTCACTCAGAAGATCTCTGTATTCACTGCCCTAGCTAATGAATCTCTATCCATTAGAGACCATTATCCTTTGCTCTGTCACCTCCAAATCTTACTCTCAGCTCTATCTCAAATCTACACTAAACACAATCATTTAGTCTAGCACAAATATGCTCAATATTTGACTCAAATTTTTACTAAACATAGTCCTTTAATCTAGCACAAATATGCTCAATATCTTTCTCTAATATACATTAAATATAATCCCTTGTCTAGCACAAATTTACTTAATCTCTATCTCTGATCTACACTAAACACAATCCTTCTGTATAGCACAAATATTCTCAATATCTATCTCTGGTCTGGCACAAACATGTTCTAAAATATGCACCAAACACTATCCTCAAATATGTCCTCAAGCCTTAACACAAAGCTTGATCTAATCATAAATCAACTCTTCTAGATCTTCACAAAGACTTAACACAAAGCTTGAATAAATCAATTAATCAACTCATA
Organism: Wollemia nobilis; assembly: GCA_028583015.1. Taxonomy (NCBI): domain Eukaryota; kingdom Viridiplantae; phylum Streptophyta; class Pinopsida; order Araucariales; family Araucariaceae; genus Wollemia; species Wollemia nobilis. The sequence continues at coordinate 9,607,868 of JAQPPZ010016436.1, read as the reverse complement.
TATTCAAGTATTTTCAAATACTTACCTCAAATATATCCATAAGTCCTCTCTAGAACTTGCTGAAACTACTCTCAAGTATTTACCAAGACTTACCTCAAATATGCTCAACAAGTCCTCACTAGAACTTGTCCAATATGCTCAAAAAGTCTTCACCAAGAGTTGCTTTAAATATACTCAACAAGTCTTCACTAGAACTTGTCCAATATGATTGTAAAATTCCAAAAAATCTCACATAAATCTATCCTTAAGTCCACTCTAGGACTTACTAAAATCAGCTCACAAGATTTTTTAAAATCTTATTCAACTCAACTCAATCTATCACATAAAACTTCTTCACTCACACAAACAAGCTTCACACAAATTATTTTTTAATCTCACAGAAACATGTAGATAATGGTTAGAGACTCAATATGCTTCGTACTAACAACAATGCTCAATCACTTTCAAACTCTTTTATTTAATCACAAAAACATATAGAGAATGGTTAGAGACTCAATATGTTTCACACTCAATCACTTTCAATATTTTTCAACTCAATATAGAAATAACTAACAAATTGTTTCACAAAACTTGAACTATCACTCCAATACTTTCAATCAATTATGCTCATTCAAATCCACTTAACCAATCACTCGATGAAATCTTATTCAACAATTCTTATCAAACAAACCTCACATAATAATTATACTCAAACCCTAGTTCAATATTATTCACAACTTCACATAACAATGATACTCATGATATTTCAAAAACCCTAATCATGCATGTGAAGGCTCACTCAATATTTCCAACAATGCTTATCAAACAAGGTTTCTAGTAACAACCTTCATTCCAAAAAAACCTTCATCAATAAATATTGGATGTCTCAAAACCAAACTCAACAATGCTTATCAAACAATACTTTTCACTCCAACTTAGCATTCACATCATCCAATCCAACAATATTTTACTCACAAGGAAAATGTCCCCATATATTTTGTTTTTATGGAGATATATCCTCAAAACCTATATTATCACAATTAAACTTTCTTTGCCAATATCAAGGTTAGGTAGCCACAACTTATTTCAATATCTCCACAAAATAATTTTCCCAATAATTATTTTTCCATACAAAATATCAACTCTCTTAGTAAACCTTATAATATTCAAACTTACATAATATAAGTCATCATTTTCATTATAACAAAATACTCAACAATTTCTTTTATACACCTTTCAACTATTCTGCCCACAAAACATCCTTGGCAAAAATTGAAACCACAACTTAGCTTCTCCAAAACCCTAGCATTAATCTAGGCTACCAAGTGGGCTCTGTACCCACATAAAACCTTGGGTGCACATTTCAATCTTTATTCTCCTCACAAAAGTGCTCAATGAAAAATAAAGGCCTCTCCACTAGAAAAACGTCAATCACATGGATCGAACCTACGATCCCTTCCTTTCAAGCCTTAGCACTTATCCCAAATGTCGCCTGCACTACCACCATTGGTGGATGTCTATATCCACATTGATGCTTTTATTTACTTCGTCTTCCTCCAATGCTTTGAAATACGAAAATGCTCTTCTTCTAAAAAATGCACCGCACGATGTCTTTTCTTACTCAAGGTGTATATTTTTCTAAGGACATAGGAAATGTAATCTATTTCCTATATTAATACACATGATTCACACATCGATGAATTTCAAATTTAAAAATTTGAAATAGATTTTAAATATTTTAAATTTAAAACCTTTGCACCCATTATTAATTTAAATTAAAATTTTAATCAAGGATTTAAATATTTTAATTTAAATTAAAGCCTTTGTAAACTGTTCATGGGTTTTTTAACTTGAACCTTGTTCTTATTCACCTTGTTATTTGGCCCAAAATATTATAATAATATAATATTATTATTTAATTCAAAATTCTTCTCCTTCCTTGGGTCTTCATCCTTTGGGCTTTTTTAGGCATATAATATTAAAAATGTATATTATATCCTATTTTTTTCAAGACCTTATTACTTTTGGAAAAACCACTTTATGTCCTGAATTATGATGAAATTGAACCAGTACACTTTTGACATCAATGATAACAAAACTACTCAAAATTTTCAACAATCTTCCCCTTTGTCATTTATGGAAACCCTTTTATTTTTACCATTCCTTTTTATTTTTTAAAAGATGCTTTCCCTAAGAAAATACTTTCCTTGGCTGAATGCTCTCCCCATAACTCAAATCTCTCCTCCTTTATCATCAATGGCAAAGGGTCACCTTTGGGTCTTAGGGCTAATAATGAGACTCTTAGCTTAGCCCATCCCCCACCTCCTCTTGAGGTGATTAATTTTGGGGTGGGAGTATCTCTACTCCTATCATACACTGATATTTACCTTTGTACACCTTCTTCCTCAATTGATCCTTTTTATTCCTCTAACTATTCTTGTTCCTGCTTGTCTCTAGAAGTTCTACTCTACACCACTTAGCTATGTGCCCAACATTATTGCACTTATATCACTTAATGTTGTGATTCCTTGAAGGTGCAAATATCTTGGAATTTCTCCTAGTAAATCCATATATATTCCTATCATGAACCATGCAATTTATTGCCTTATAACAAAATTTATTACAAGAGTAGAAATACCCTTAAAAAAATTGTCTATTTTTGAAACTTCCATATTCTTGTCTTTCATGTGTCCTGCACTATGTAGCCTTCTACCCAAAACTGTGAAATGAGAAACATCATCCATTGAAACTACCTTGCATTGACCTCATTGGTCTCTTAGTCTCTTCTACCCTGTGCTATTTTCTATTCCATATGTTCCTCATTTGTGCATTGTTCCTTTCCTTGCTGATATTTCTATTGTACAACTCATCCTTAGAAGTCTCACTTTCTTTTACACTTTATTCTAATGAAGCTTCTCCTTCTTAGAAGGTTTATATTGACTCCTCTCCTTATTTTATTTGTTCCTATTCAAAACCGAGTCCTATTTTGTTTGACAAATATCTTTGTACCTTGATAATCTTATCCAAGTTCTTTAAGGTTCTCCAAAATCCGTGTAACTTATCCTTAGACTATTTTACCTCCTTATTTAGTGAATCTACCTCATGCTCTAACCTTTAACATTCTAAAACCTTTGCTTATAACTTCTCTTTGAATCTCCTTATATTATCTATTGAGTTGGTTAGATCCTCTATAAGCTTTCATTTCTCTTCATCACATTCTTGAAATTTAAGCTTGAGTTTTGAGTTTTGCTTTCTCACATCCTTTAATGCATCAAGAGAATAATTAAGCTCATACTCAATATCAACTTCTCCTTTCTCTAATTCTTCCTCTATTTTTTTTACTTTGGTATTATCTTCATTCCTTTCTAATTTATTTCCACTAGAAGTACTCCCTTCTTCTTCTATTTCTATAAGAAGAGTTTCTTCTTTTGGGCCTTCACTAGCATCTTCATATTCATCTTCACTGAAACAAAATCCATTCCTTGTACAAATATCTTCAAGATTATCATAATTACAAAATCTAAAACACTTGAGAATCATTGGATATTTCTTTATAACATTTTATTTTTCTATAGTTATAAATAGGGTTTCTTCTTCTTCATTACTTGAAGAGCTTCCATCACTATTACTTGAACTCTTACTTGCCTTGTCTGCATAAAAACTATTCTTATGCCTTTGGAAATACTTATTTCCTTGTGTACCTTGTCCATCCCTATTTTTATTTTAGTACTTGGGCTTCCCTGCTTCCATAATCTTATGATTGTGTTTTTCATCATCATTGCTTTTTCCAGCCTCTATACAATCAGTTGCATAGTGACCATATTTACAAAAAATAAAAAATCTAACTGATTTCATACCTTTATAATTTCTTGAGTCCTTGTTCCTTTTGCCTTAATTTGCTTCTTCATCACTAGATATCTCATTGCTTGACTCTAACTTTCACCCTTTGTCTTCTTAGTAGCTTTGAAGGTTGCTTCTTTCTGGGAAATAGGTTCCTCTTTTATTCTCATCTCAAAAGCTATGATAATGCTATGTAATTCATCCCTTGTCAAAAGTTCAATATATTTTGACTCTTCTATAACCAAAATATTTTCACTAAACCTTTTTGGAAGTCACCTTAAAATATTTTCACAAACATCTATTTCCTCAACTTTAATTCAAAGTCCTTGTAAGGATTTAACGACCTCGTCCACACAAAGTATATATGTAGCAATGTTTTCCTCATCATTCATTTTTACGTCATCAAATGTTCTCTTGAAGTTTTACAACTTTACCCTTTTGACCTTTTTGTCTCCCTCATATATGCCTTTCAAGTTATCCCAAATTTGCTTTGTAAATGTTCAATGCATAACCTTTATAAACTCTGTTTTATGCAAACCTCTCAAAAATCCATTCATTACCTTTTAATTGTGATGATGTAGAAGCTTACCATATTTATATGTAGGTGGAGTTGCTGGTGATATGTATACATTTTCAACTTCTTACCATATCTCGTTTCCAAGTGCCATTAGGTGAAACTTCATCCTTGTAATCTAACATGCATAGTTTTTCCCATTGAACAATGGTGCTAAATTACTTGAAGATACACTATGAGAATCCATCTATGTTCTTGTAATCTTATCCTTCAAGCTGTTAAAATATTTCTAAGAAACCTGCTCTGATACCAATTGAAGAACACAATATTATACTGATAGGGGAGTGAATAGTATAAGACCACTTTTTACTTTTCTTTCCCAAACAATATTATGCAATATATCAATGGCAATATCAAAAGTAGTAATTAAAGCAATGCATAAATCACCACATACAATAGATACACCAATTTAATGTGGTTCACCCAATGTGGGCTACTCCACGGAGAAAATTTTTCACTAAAATTTTCTTAACAAATCTCTTGGGAATCCTTTCCATATTACGATGTTTATGGACCTCTGTTCAAAGGAGACACCAATCCCCTAATCAATTTTATGGATATTTATCCACAGAAGATATCAATCCCTTCATATGGTTTATGGATCTCTATCCACATAAGAACTCCTTATCTGCTATGGCTGGTGATCCTCTAGAAGAGTACTGCCTCCACTACACTGGTTTGTGGATCTCTATCCATAGAAGAATCTATACTCACTCAGAAGATATTTGTCCTCACTTCCCTGGCTAATGGATATCTATCCACTGGATACCACTATCCTCTACTCTATTACCTCTAAAGATTACTCTTAGCTCTATCTCAAATCTACACCAAACATAGTCCTTCGATCTACCATAAATATGCTCAATATCTATCTCAAATTTGCACTAAATACAATCCTGTAGTATAGCACAAATCTTCTCAATATCTATATCTAATTTGCACTAAACACAATTCCTTGATCTAGCACAAATTTTCTTAATCTCTATCTTTGATCTACACTAAACACAGTCCTTCGGTATAGCAGAAATCTTAATATTATCAATATTTATCTTTGGTATGGCACAAACCTATCCTCAAATCTGCACCAAACACTATCCTCAGATCTATCCTCAAGCCTTAACATAAAGCTTGATCCAATCATAAATCAACTCTTCTAGATCTTCCCCAAGACTTAACATAAAGCTTGAATAAATCAATTAATCAGCTTATCTCTTCAAGTCTTCTCAAAGACTTACCTCAAATATATCCATAACTCCTCTCTGGAACTTGCTGAAACTACTCTAAAGTCTTTACCAAGACTTGCCTTAAATATTCTCAACAAGTCCTCACTAGAACTTGTCCAATATGCTCAACAAGTCTTCACCAAGAGTTGCTTCAACTACTCAACAAGTCCTCACTAGAACTTGTCCAATATGATTGTAAGCTTCCACAAAAGCTCACACAAATTTGTCCTTAAGTCCACTCTAGGACTTACTCAAATCAGCTCACAAGCTTTCATAAAATCTTATTCAACTCAACTCAATCTATCATAGAAAACTTATTCAATCATAAAAACAAGCTTCACACATATTCTTGTTTAATATCACAAAAACATGTAGATAATGGTTAGAGACTCAATATGCTTCACACTAACAACAATGCTCAATCACTTTCAAAATATTTTATTTAATCACAAAAACATATAGAGAATGGTTAGAGACTCAATATGTTTCACACTCAATCACTTTCAATCTTTTTTTCAACTCAATCTAGAAATAAAGAACAATTTGTTTCACAAAACTTGAACTATCACTCCAACACTTTCAATAAATTATGCTCAATCAACTCCACTCAACCAATCACTAAATGAAATATTATTCAACAATTCTTATCAAACAAACCTCACATAATAATGATACTCAAACCCTAGTTCAATATTATTCACAACTTCACATAACAATGAAGGCTCACTCAATATTTCCAATAATGCTTATCAAACAAGGTTTCTAGAAACAACCTTCATTCTTGAAAAAACCTTCATCAATCAATATTAGATGTCTCAAAACCAAACTCAATTTTTTTTATCAAACAATCCTTTTCACTCCAGCTTAGCATTCACATCATCCAATCCAACAATATTTTACTCATAAGGAAGATGTGCCCATATATTTTGTTTTTATGGAGATATGTCTTCAAAACATATCTTATCACAATTAAACATTCTTTTCTAATAGCAAGGTTAGGTAGCCACATCTTATTTCAATATCTCCACAAAATAATTTTCCCAATAATTAGTTTGCCATACAAAATATCAACTCTCTTAGTACACCTTATAATATCCAAACTTACATAATATAAGTCAACATTTTTATTATAACAAAATACACAAGAGTTTCCTTTATACACCTTATCACTCCAACTTTATAAAATAAATTTCAATTACCAAAAATTAAAACTCAAATATATTAATTTACTTTACCTTATAAATCCATCAAAAACACCTTATAACTTTCAGCTTACAAAACCCTCTAAGAAATTTTTGAAATTCAAAACCTTTGAAGAAATAAAAATGTGTTTTGCATACCTTTCAACTATTCTTCCCACAAAACATCCGTAGTGAAAATTAAACCCACAACTTAGCTTCTCCAACACCCTAGCCTCAAGCTAGGCTACCAAGTGGGCTACGTTTCCACATAAAACCTTGGGTGCACATTTCCCTCTTTATTCTCCTCACGAAAGTGCTCAACTAAAAACAAAGGCCTCTCCACTAGCAAAATGCCAATCGCATGGATCAAACCCGTGATCCCTTCCTTGCAAGCCTTAGCACTTATTCCAACTACTGCTTGTGCTACTGCCACTAGTGGATGTCTCTATCCACATTGATGCCTTTATTTACTTCATATTCCTCCAATTCTTTGAAATGTGAAAATACTCTTCTTCCAAAAAATGCAGCGCACGATGTCTTTTCTCACTCAAGGTGTATATTTTCCAAAGGACATAGGAAATACAATTTATTTCCTATATTAATACACATGCTTCTTGTATTTCACACATTGGGAAATTTTGAATTTAAAATTTTGAACTAGGTTTTAAATATTTTAAATTTAAAACCTTTACACCCATTATTAATTTAAATTGAAATTTTAATCAAGGATTAAAATATTTTAATTTAAATTAAATTATTTGAAAACTTCTCATGGGTTTTTAAACTTAGACCTTGTTCTTCTTCACCTTGTTATTTGGCTTGAAATATTATAATAATATAATATTATTATTTAATTCAAACTTGCTTCGTCTTCCTTGGGTCTTCATCCTTTGGGTATTTTTAGGCATATAATATTAAAAATAAATATTATATCCTATTCCTTTTCAAGACCTTCTTTATTTTGTAAAAACCACTTGATGTTCTTAATGATGACGAAATTGAACCAATACGCCTTTGACATAAATGACAACAAAACTAAAAATTTCCAACATAAAGAAATATGTTATTTATGAAAAATGGTAGAAGTAGGTGTACAAGTGACTTTCAGGAATGATAGTTGCAAAATGACTCAAGGGTATTTGGTCTTGGTAAAAGGAGAATGGATAGGCACTTTATACTAGCTATAGGTGACAACAATAATACATGGGTTGAATGCTTCTATTTTTTGATTAGGACAATTTTGATAGAATGGAAATTCTATGGCATCAAAGTATTGGATATATTAGAGAGAAAGGTTTGAAGTCTCTTTATAAAAAATGTATGCTTAAAGGTTTTTCTTATTGATATTTTAATTTTTGTGAACATTGTGTCTATGGGAAGCAAAAAATCATATGTCTCTCATGAAGAACACAAGCTTATACTGAGAGGGGGGGTGAATAGTATAAGACCACTTTTTACTTTTCTTTCTCAAACAATAATATCCAATATATCAATGGAAATATCAATAACAGTAATCAAAGCAATGCACAAATCACCACACACAATAGAGACACCAATTTAACGTGGTTCACCCAATGTGGGCTACTCCACGGAGAAAATATTTCACTAAAATTTTCTCAACAAATCTCTTGGGAAACCTTTCCCTATTACAATGTTTATGGACCTCTATCCAAAGGAGACACCAATCCCCTAATCAAGTTCATGGATCTCTATCCACAGGAGACACCAATCCCCTCAGCTGGTTCATGGATCTCTATCCATAGGAGAACTCCTTCTCCTCTGCTCTGGTTGGTGATCCTCTAGAAGACTACTGCCTCCACTACACTGGCTTGTGGATCTCTCTCCACTGAAGACTCTTGTCCTCACTCAAAAGACCTATCCTCACTACCCTGGCTAATGGATCTCTATCCACTGGAGACTACTATCCTCTACTCTATCACCTCCAAAGCTTGCTCTCAGCTCTATCTCAAATCTACACTAAACATAGTCCTTCGGTCTAGCACAAATCTGCTCAATATCTATCTCAAATCTACACTAAACATAGTCCTTTAGTCTAGCATAAATTTGCTCAATATCTGTATTTAATATGCACTAAACATAGTCCTTTGATCTAGCATAAATCTTCTCAATATCTATCTTTGATCTACACTAAACATAGTCCTTTGATCTAGCACAAATCTGCTCAATATCTATTAATTTGTCCTCAAGCCTTAACACAAAGCTTGACTTAATCACAAATCAACTCTGCTAGATCTACCCCAAACCTTAACTCAAGGTTTGAACAAATCAATCAATCAACTCTACTCTCAAGTCTTCTCAAATACTTACCTCAAATATATCTACAAGTCCTCTCTAGAACTTGTCCAATCTTCTCAACAAGTCTTCACCAAGACTTACCTCAAATCTTCTCAACAAGTCCTCACTAGAACTTTTCAATAAAAGTCTTCAAAGACTTATCTCAAATCTTCAATTCTCTTTAAGTCTTCATCTATCCAACAAGTCCTCACTAGAACTTGTCCAATCTGCTCAACAAGTCTTCACCAAGACTTATCTCAAATCTGCATTGTAAGCTTCCACAAAAGCTTACTCAACTCAACTCACTCTATTATAGAAAACCTCTTCAATCACACAAACAAGCTTCACACAGAATCTTGTTTTAATCTCACAGAAACATATAGAGAATGGTTAGAGACTCAATATGCTTCACACTCACAACAATACTCAATCACTTTCAATCTCTCTTTTTACCATAGAAACATATAGAGAATGGTTAGAGACTCAATATCAATTTCAATCTCTCTCTCAAATCAATTAATAATAAAGAACAATTTGTTTCATAGAACTTGAACTATCACTCCAACACTTCCAATCAACTAAGCCCAACCCTCAACCAATCACTCAATGAAAGCTTAGTCAACAATGCTTATCAAACAAATCTCACATAACAATGATACTCATGATCTTTCACAAACCCTAGTTCAAGATAGTTCTCATAACAATGATACTCATGATCTTTCACAAACCCTAGTTCAAGATAGTTCTCAACTTCACATAACAATGATACTCAATATCAAATAAATTCAATATTTCCAACAATGCTTATCAAACAAGGTTTCTAGTATCAACTTTCATTCCAGAAAATCCACATCAATCAACATTGGATTTCTCAAAACCAAACTCAACAATGCTTATCAAACAATCCTTTTCACTCCAACTTAGCATTCACAACATCCAACAATATTTCACTCACAAGGAAGATATGCCCATACCTTTGTTTTGAAGAAGATTTGATTCTCAAAACCTGTCTCAATCACACTCACTCTTTTTGCCAATCTCAAAGGTTAGATAGCAAAAATTTGTCCTTAATATTTTCTTTCAAAAATATTTCACCAAGTCAAAATATCAAAAATCAACTATACCTTATTTCTCCTTTCAAATCAATTTTTATAATATAACTTTATTTCAACAAAAACATCTAACACCCTTGGCACACCTTATTACTCCTTTTAACCACTTAAAAATCAAACACACAAATTAAAACTTTGCATACCCTTTTATCTCCCTCTTATAACTCATAAACCCTTTTAACTATGCAAATTTTAATTAACAAGACCTTAGGAAATTAAAAAATTAATTTCCACCTTTGCAATTTTTGGATGCAATGTTTAAACCTTAGCAATAGTGCATACCTTGTAATCTTACCCAAAAAGACTTCGATGGGATTCGATCCATCGATCCCCTTCTCCCAAGCACCTCTACACAGTGCATGCCCACCAAGTGGGCTACGTGCCTTCACATGATGAGTAAGGCTCACGCCTTCCTCTTTAACCTCTTCGATGGTGCAAAATTCAAATCAAACTTCTACCTTCCAAAACCACTATCGCATGGATTCGAACCCATGACCTATCACCTACAAGCGACTTACCACTACCTTGGCTGCCAACCGTGCTACCAGCACTTCTACGATTTAATCAATGTTCCTCTCTCCCTTGTTCCTTGGTCTGCCTCCTCAAAGGGTTAAAAAGCACATGCGATTTTCTTCCTTAGTCCTTGGTGCACGATTTCATTTTCATTCAAATGGATCACATGGATACCTTCCTAAGGTGGAACTTACCACCTTATATATGCTTTATTAATTTTTAAAGCACGTCGATGCTTTAATTATTTCGAATTTGAATTAATTCAAATTTTGAATTATGGCACTTTTAAATTAATTTAAATTTAAATTTTACCTTAGGGTAAAATATTTAAATTTAAATAATTTAAACTTAGGGCTTTATAAACTTTTACATGGGTCTTTTGGAGAAATAATAATTTTATCACTCCACAACCTTTGTTTCTCTTCACACCAAACTATAACTAGAAAATATTATAATATTATATATTATAATATTATTATTTTTATCAACCTGCTTCTTGCCTTGCTAGAAAAACCACTGGAGGACATTAATAACACCAGAATTTGGACATCAACCTTTTGACATAAATGCATGGATGACATTGAAACTTGGTCATCATCCTCATGACATTAATGATGACAAACCTTGCTTTCTTCTTGACATCAATGACAACAAACCTTGCTCATATTTCCAACAATCTCCCCCTTTGTCATTGATGGCAACCCATTTTTCTTTTACCATTTCCTTTACCTTTTTCTATTCTGCTCCCCTGAGAAACTGCTCCCCTTGACTGAATGCTCTCCCCTTAACTCAAATCTCTCCCCCTTTGACATCAATGGCAAAGGGTCACCTTTGGGGCTCGGGGCTAAGAATGAGACTCTTAGCTTAGCCCCTCCCCCACCTCCTCTTGAGGTGGTTAATTCTGGGGTGGGAGTATTTCTACTCCCACAAGCACTGATCTTTACCTTTGTCCACTTTCTTCCTCAACTGATCCTTCTGATTCCTCTGACTATTCCTATTCTTGCTTGTCTCTGGAATTTTTGCTCTACACCACTTTGTTGTATGCCCATAATTATTGCACTTATAACACTTAATGTTGTTATTCCTTGGAGGTGCAACTATCTTGAAGTTTCTTCTAGTGAAGCCATATCCATTTCTATCATGAACCCTACAATTTACTGCCTTGTGACCAAACTGATTACAAGAGTAGCAATACCCTTGAAAAAGATGCCTGTTTCTGAAATTCCCATATTCCTGTCTTCCATGTGTCCTGCATTGTGAAGCCTTGTGCCCAAACCTGTGACATGAGAAGCATCATCCATTGAAACTACCTTGCCTTGACCCCATTGGTCTCTTAGTCTCTTTTACCCTGTGTTGCTTCTTGTTCCATCTGTTCCTCATTTGTGCATTGTTCCTTTTCCTGTTGAACTCTTTATTGTCCAACTCATCCTCAAAGTCTCACTTTCTCTTACACTCTCTTCTTCTGAAGCTTCTTCTTCTTCGGAGCTTGAGATTGACTCCTCTCCTTGTTTTCTTTGTTCCTATTCAAATCCAAGTCCTATTTTGTTTGATGAATACCTTTGTACCTTGATAATCTTGTCTATGGTTTTTGAGCTTTTTCCAAACTTGTGTAGCTTATCTTTAGACTCTTTTACTTCCTTCCTTAGTGAAGCTACTTCTTGCTCTAACCTTTCACATTCTAAAACCTTAGCTTCTAACTTCTCTTTAAACCTCCTTGTCTTAGCTATTGAGTTGGTTAGATCCTCTATAAGCTTTCCTTTCTCTTCATCACATTCTTGAAATTTAAGCTTGAGTTTTGAGTTTTGCTTTCTTACCTCCCTTAATGCATCAAGGGAAAAAATAAGTTCACCTTCAAGATCAACTTCTCCTTTCTCTGATTCTTCCTCTATTTGTTTGCCTTTGGGATCATCTTCATTCCTTTCTGATTTATTTCCACTAGAAGTACTCCCTTCTTCTTCTATTGCCATAAGAAGATTTTCTTCTGGTCCTTCAAGTGTATCTTCATATTCATCATCACTAAAACTGAATCCATTCCTTGTACAACTATCTTCAAGATGACCAAAGTTACCACATCTAAAACACTTGAGAATCATTGGTGCCCTTTTTCTAACATCATCCTTTTCTTTTGCTAGAAATAGTACTTCATATTTATCATTATCTGAGGAACTTTCATCACTATCACTTGAGCTCTTACCTACCTTGTCTGCATAGAAACTCTTCTTATGCCTTTGGAAAAATTTCTTTCCTTGCTTGCCTTGTCCATCCCTACTTTTCTTTTGGTACCTGTGTTTTCCTGTTTCCCTGTTCTTATGATCCTATTTTTCTTCATCATTGCTATTTCTAGCTTCTAGACAATCAGATGCATAATGACCATATTTTCCACAATTGAAACATCTAACTAATTTCGTACCTTTATACTTTCTTGAGTCCTTGTTCTTTCTGCCATAATTTTCTTCTTCATCACTGGATAACTCATTGCTTGAATCTGACTTCTTACCCTTTGTCTTCTTAGTAGCTTTGAAGGTTGCTTCTTTCTGAGGATTAGGTTCCTCTTTTATTCTCATCTCAAAAGCTATGAGAATGCCATGTAATTCATCCCTTGTCAAAATATCAATATCTTTTGACTCTTCTATAGCTAAAATATTTTCACTAAACCTTTTTGGGAGTGACCTTAAAATCTTATCACAAACATCAGATTCTTGAACTTCAAGTCCAAGTCCTTGCATGGAGTTAACAACCTCATCTACATGAAGTAGATAAGCATCAATGTTTTCCTCATCCTTCATTTTTAGATCTTCAAATATTCCTTTGTAATTTTACAACTTTACCCTTTTGACCTTTTTATCTCCTTCATATATGCCTTGCAACTTATCCCAAATTTCCTTTGCTGATTTGCAATGCATAACCTTTATAAACTCTATTTCATACAAACCTTTCAAAATTCCATTCATTGCTCTTGAATTGTAATGATGTAGAAGCTTACCATATTTATCTGTAGGTGGAGTAGTTGGTGGTATGTATCCATTCTCAACTACTTCCCATACCTCATTTCCAAGTGCCATCAGGTGAATCTTCATTCTCACACTCCAAAGTACATAATTGTTCCCATCAAACAATGGTGTTGAATTCCTTGAGGATCCATCCTTAGAATCCATCTATGTTCTTGTAAGATTTTCCTTCAAGCTGTTAAACTCTTTCGAAGGAACCCACTCTGATACCAATTGAAGAACACAAGCTTATACTGAGAGGGGGTGAATAATATAAGACCACTTTTTACTTTTCTTTACTCAAACTATAAAATCCAATATATCAATGGCAATATCAATAATAATAATCAAAGCAATGCACAAATCACCACACACAATAGAGACACCAATTTAACATGGTTCACCCAATGTGGGCTACTCCATGAAGAAAATATTTCACTAAAATTTTCTCAACAAATCTCTTGGGAAACCTTTCCCTATTACAATGTTTATGGACCTCTATCCAAAGGAGACACCAATCCCCTAATCAAGTTCATGGATATCTATCCATAGGAGACACCAATCTCCTTAGCTGGTTTATGGATCTCTATCCATAGGAGAACTCCTTCTCTTCTACTCTGGTTGGTGATCCTCTAGAAGACTACTGCCTCCACTACTCTAGCTTGTGGATCTCTCTCCACTGAAGACTCTTATCCTCACTTAGAATACCTATCCTCACTACCCTAGCTAATGGATCTCTATCCACTAGAGACTACTATCCTCTACTCTATCACCTCCAAAGCTTACTCTCAACTCTATCTCAAATTTGTACTAAATATAGTCCTTCGATCTAGCATAAATTTGCTCAATATCTATCTCATATACACTAAACATAGTCCTTCGATCTAGCATAAATATTATCAATATCTATCTCAAATATACACTAAACATAGTCCTTCAGTCTAGCATAAATCTTCTCAATCTTTGTCTTTAATCTACACTAAATATAGTCCTTTGGTCTAGCATAAATCTGCTCAATATCTATCTCTATTCACTAAAACTTCAAATATACACCAATCTCTATCCTCAAATATATCCTCAAGCCTTAACACAAAGCTTGACTTAATCATAAATCAACTCTGCTAGATCTGCCCCAAACCTTAACTCAAGGTTTGAACAAATCAATCAATCAACTCTGCTCTCAAGTCTTCTCAAATACTTACCTCAAATATGCTCTACAAGTCCTCTCTAGAACTTGTCCAATCTCTACAAGTCTTCACCAAGACTTACCTCAAATATGCTCAAAAAGTCCTCACTAGAACTTGTCAATCTGCTCAACAAGTCTTCACCAAGACTTATCTCAAATTCTCAATAAGTCCTCACTAGAACTTGCTCAATATGTTCAACAAGTCTTCACCAAGACTTACCTCAAATCTCTCAAAGCTTCACCAAGACTTTCTCAAATCTACATTGTAAGCTTCCACAAAAGCTTACTCAACTCAACTCACTCTATTATAGAAAACCTCTTCAATCACACAAACAAGCTTCACATAAAATCTTGTTTTAATCTCATAGAAACATATAGAGAATGGTTAGAGACTCAATATGCTTCACACTCACAACAATACTCAATCACTTTCAATCTCTCTTGTTTTACCATATAAACATATAGAGAATGGTTAGAGACTCAATATGTTTCACACTCAATCACTTTCAAAATCTCTCTCAAATCAATTAAGAATAAAGAACAATTTGTTTCATAGAACTTGAACTATCACTCCAACACTTCCAATCAACTAAGCCCAATCAACTCCACTCAACCAATCACTCAATGAAAGCTTAGTCAACAATGCTTATCAAACAAATCTCACATAACAATGATACTCATGATCTTTCACAAACCCTAGTTCAAGATAGTTCTCAACTTCACATAACAATGATACTCATGATCTTTCACAAACCCTAGTTCAAGATAGTTCTCATAACAATGATACTCAACTTCACAACTCAAAATGATACTCAATATTTCCAACAATGCTTATCAAACAAGGTTTCTAGTATCAACTTTCATTCCAGAAAATCCACATCAATCAACATTGGATTTCTCAAAACCAAACTCAACAATGCTTATCAAACAATCCTTTTCACTCCAACTTAGCATTCACAACATCCAACAATATTTCACTCACAAGGAAGATATGCCCATACCTTTTTTTTGAAGAAGATTTGATTCTCAAAACCTATCTCAATCACACTCACTCTTTTTGCCAATCTCAAAGGTTAGATAGCAAAAATTTATCCTTAATATTTTCTTTCAAAAATATTTCACCAAGTCAAAATATCAAAAATCAACTATACCTTATTTCTCCTTTCAAATCAATTTTTATAATATAACTTTATTTCAACAAAAACATCTAACACCCTTGGCACACCTTATTACTCCTTTTAACCACTTAAAAATCAAACACACAAATTAAAACTTTGCATACCCTTTTATCTCCCTCTTATAACTCATAAACCCTTTTAACTATGCAAATTTTAATTAACAAGACCTTAGGAAATTAAAAAATATAATTTCCACCTTTGCAATTTTTGGATGCAATGTTTAAACCTTAGAAATAGCGCATACCTTGTAATCTTACCCAAAAGGACTTTGGCAAGATTCGATCTATCGATCCCCTTCTCCCAAGTGCCTCCGCATAGCACGCACCCACCAAGTGGGCTACGTGCCTTCACATGACGAGTAAGGCTCACGCCTTCCTCTTTAACCTCTCCGATGGTGCAAAAGTCAAATCAAACTTCTACCTTCCAAAACCACTATCGCATGGATTCGAACCCACGACCTATCACCTACAAGCGACTTACCACTACCCTGGCTACCAACCATGCTACCAACACTTCTACGATTTAATCAGTGTTCCTCTCTCCCTTGTTCCTTGGTCTGCCTCCTCAAAGGGTTAAAAAGCACATGCGATTTTCCTCCTTAGTCCTTGGCGCACGATTTCCTTTGCATTCAAATGGATCGCATGGATACCTTCCCAAGGTGGAACTTACCACCTTATATATGCTTTATTAATTTTTAAAGCACGTCGACCCTTTTACTTATCTCGAATTCGATTTAATTCAAATTTCGAATTATGGCACTTTTAAATTAATTTAAATTTAAATTTTACCTTAGGGTAAAATATTTAAATTTAAATAATTTAAACTTAGGGCTTTATAAACCTTCACATGGGTCTTTTGGAGAAATAATAAATTTATCACTCCACAACCTTTGTTTCTCTTCACACCAAACTATAACCGAAAAATATTATAATATTATATATTATAATATTATTATTTTTATCAACCTGCTTCTTGCCTTGCTGGAAAAACCACTGGAGGACATTAATAACACCGGAATTTGGACATCAACCTTTTGACATAAATGCATGGATGACATTGAAACTTGGTCATCATCCTCATGACATTAATGATGACAAACCTTACTTTCTTCTTGACATCAATGACAACAAACCTTGCTCATATTTCCAACATCTCATTCAATTCTTCAAGGGCCAAAGAAGTGTTAGAGTTAGTACACAATGATGTTTTTGGACCTACTCCTGTAACTTCATTGGGTGGATCTGTGTACTATGTATATTTTATTGATGATTTTTCAAGGAAAACATGGATATTTTGTTGAAGTATAAGTTTGAGGTATTTTATAAGTTTAAATATTTCAAATCACTTATGGAGAACCAAAATGGGAATATAATTAAAGTTGAGAACTGATAATGGTAGAGAATATTGTTCAAATAATTTTTATGTGTTTTGCAAGAAACAAAGAATTCAAAAACAAAAAAAATGTTCGTGGTATACCACAACATAATTGAGTTGTAGAACATATGAACAAGACACTTATGGATCAAACTAGGAGTATGCTCAATATGGAAAGATTCTATAAAAAGTTTAGATAGGTAAAAGTGTCCATATAAAAAACTTACAATTTTTTTGTTGTGATGCATTTAAGAATGTCCAAAAGAAAAATAGATAAAAGCTATATTATATGTAAAAAAAAATATTTTCTTGGCTATGGAAATGAAAAAAGACTATAAACTATGGGATCCAAATTCTCAAAATATTGTGTATAGTCAAGATGTTGTTTTCAGAGAGATGATGAGGGCTACACAAGAAGAGCCTTCCAAATAGGAAATTCTTGAATTTGTTCCTTTTGATGTTATACAGGAATATAATTCTAATTTGAAAATAAAAAAGGTATTTATCAATATGGAGATGAGTCTTAGACTCTATTCCTCAAAATATCTAGTTGTATGAGTAGAGCACCTGGGAGGTATAGTCCATCCATGTTTCTTTCAACCTTTGCTTTATTAGCTAATGAATAAGAACCAAGAGATTTCAAAGAGGTATGTGAATCAAAAGAATACAAGTTTTAAGAAAGGGCAATGCATGAGGAACTAACAACATTACATAAAAAAAAATATTAGGATTTGGTGGGGCTACCAACTAGAAGGAAGCTTGTGGGATGTAAACGAGTGTTAAAAAATAAATGGAATATTGAAGGTGAATTTTAAAATTTTAAAGTATGTCTTGTTGCAAAAGGATACTCTTAGGTAGAAGGTATTGATTATGATGATATTTTTTCTTCTACTATTAATTTAATATCTATTAGATTTATTTTAGCTCTGGTTGTTGCTTATAATTTGGAGCTTGAACAAATGGATGTTAAGACTAATTTTCTTCATGGTGACCTTGAAGAAGAAACTTATATGGTGCAACCTGAAGGTTATCAGATATATAAGAAAAATAACATGGTGTGTAAATTAAAAAGTCTTTATATGGGCTAGAGTAGTCACTAAAAATATGGTATAAAATTTTTGATACTTACATGTTAAGGCTTGGTTTTACAAGGTCTGGAGCAGATCGTTGCATTAATTTCAAGAAATAAGGTGATAACTTTGTTATTTTTCATTGAATATTGATGATATGTTTATGGCAAGAAATAATATTAAAATCATTAATTAAGTATAGTCTCAACTATTCTCTCAGTTTGAGATGAAGGATCTTGGGGCAAAAAGTCATATTTTGGGCATGGATATTAAGAGGGATTGAACTAACAAAAGAGTATGGTTGAGTCAAAATTTATATCTTGACAAAATTTTATATAAATTTAGAATGTAGTAGAGTAAACCTACTAGTACTCCATTTCCTATTCATATAAATTTATCTGCAAAATAATATCCAAATATAGAAGAAGAGGTAAATAAAAATCTTAAGTTCCATATGCAAGTATTTTTGGTAGTTTGATGTTTGACATGATTTGCACAAGGTTAGATATCACACAAGCAGTGGGAGTTATTAGAAACTATATGTCTAATATTGGAAAGGAACATTGGATGGTTGTAAATAGGATATTCAACTATCTATGTGGAACATCAAATTATTACATTTTTTACCAAGGAAATCTAGATAGAAATAAAGAAGATAGTATGTATGGTTATATCGATGTTGACTAGGTAGGTGATATTGATAAGCAAAAATATAATAGTGGATATTTGAAGCAGAACTATTTTAATAAAAACACATAAAATCTATAGAAATAGAGAAATGCCAAAGTTTTTCTTGTATTCCTATTTGAGGAGAATGGAGCTTACAAAGAATAATACTTTACAAATTCAAAATTTCCCCTCAAATACCATGTTTTCCCTCTTCCTGCCTAGAACTATACATTTAAAATTTGAATTTTGGGGGTAAACTTCTCGATGTCATAAGTCCTTTCTTGTTTCTCGGATTGACTATTAGTGCACCTTTTCATAAAGCTCTCGAAAATACCTACAACAAAGTTGCATAATTTTTACCCTTCTACAAGGCCTTTAAGGCCTTCAAAATTGACCTTCAAGTTTTAGTAGTAGGATTTTCACTAGTTTTGGTAGGGTAGAAGACCTTAAAATTTACATATCTCCCAAACTTCTTAGGATATTGGGATGATTCTTTCATCATTGGGTCTATTAATCCATCCTCTAAAAATAATTTTTTTGGATGATGCAAGATCACTCTTACACTATTGTATACTCTTGCATCATACACCCAGGGTAAATTGAGAAGTGACCTTATCTTCTCTATTGTTGGAGTAAAACCAAGATGGTCAACCCTTTTATTCGACAACCAAGATGAATATTCAATAGGTATACCCTTCCACTTAACTAGATATTCTTCATACTGCCTATTTTTGGTACTTTTGCCAATGCGGGTATCAAGGATTTTTTCTCTCTTCCTTCTCTAGAGTAGATGCTAGAATATTTCATAATTATGCTACTGGTCCATCATCATTATCTCCTTCATAATACTCTACTGAATAATAAATATTGAACACATGTGATATATTAAGCCTAATTAGTAATGCTACTTCATATGCATTCCTGAAATCTTATTTCTTTATGATCTTGCATGGTCCAAACTTCTTCATTTTTAGCTTGTTATAATTTTTAGCAGGGAACCTTTATTTTATTAGGTGAATCATAACTACATCTCCCACTTGGAATTCCTTAAACCATAACTTTTGGTCCACCCTTATCTTGTACTGAGTGTTCATCTTAGTAATATGCTACTTTACTTCTTCATGTAAGCTCTTCAGGTGCTCTACAAAGTCCTCAGTCTCAACACTGCTCTTTTTGCCTCTATTCATCTTCCTCAACTTAGAAGCATTCCTTGGGTTGCTACCATATACAATTTTGAATGGGGATTTATTAGTACTCCTATTAAAAAAATTATTATAAGAAAATTATGCATGTGGTAAAACCAAATCCTATCCCTTGGGCTTATCTCCTTCTAAACATCTCTATAGGTTAACCAAACTCTTATTCACCACCTCTATTTGTCCATCAATTTGGGGGTGGTATGCAAAACTAAATTTTAAATCTATCTTCAATTTCTTCCATAAGGTCCTCCAAAAATACCCAATAAACTTGGTATCCCTATCTGAAATGATACTCTTTGGTAGACCATGTAGTCGTACCACCTCTTTGAAAAACAACCCTGCAAAATGAACTGCATTATTATTTTTCTATAAGGGAATGAAATGTGTCATCTTTGAGAACCTATAAACCACTAAAAATATGGAGTCATTCCCCCTCTATGTCCTTGGTATACCAAGAATAAAATCTATGCTAATATCTTCCCATGGTTTCTCTAGTACATGTAATGGCTGATATAATCCAGTATTTTGCCTCACACCCTTGACCCTCTATCATACTCTGCAAATTTGTACAAATCTCTTCACATCTTTTTGTAACTATGGCCAATAGTAATTCTCACTAATTAGGGTAATGGTCTTATATCGACCAAAGTGTCCAGCCAGTCATCCACTGTGCTTCTCCTTGACTAGATTCTCTCTCAGTGAACTCTTTGGAATGCACAATGTGTTTCCTCTGAACAACATTCCATATTGGATTAGAAAATCCAACCATTTTTCTATGCAAAGTAACGGGTGCCAAGAAAGCTCTCCAAGACTATGAAATCTGGATCTTCAGGGTATAAACTATTAAATTTATCAAACCCTATAACCTCCACCTTCATTTCTATCAACAAGTTTTATCTTCTACTTAAGGCATCTACAAATTTTTTTGACTTCCCACTCCTAAGATTTAACACAAAGGTATAAATCTATAAAAACTCAACCCATTTTAAGTGCCTTTGATTTAATTTTCCTTGACTATTAATATACTGTAAGGCCTGATGATTAGTATATAGAACAAACTATTTTGGCAACAAATAGTGTCTCCACTTCTTCAAAGCTTGAACTATAGCATAAAACTCCTGATCATAGACAAAATACTTCTTCATAGCCTCATTAAGCTTCTCACTAAAATAGGAAATAGGCTTACTTTATTGACTCAATACATCTCTATGGCACTACCACTAGCATCACAATCTACCTAAAATACCTTATTGAAATATGGAAGTGCCAAAATAGGTCGCCCTATGAATTTATTCTTCAACATATCAAAACTCTTATCTACTGCTAAAGTCCACTTAAACTCCTTCTTATCCCTCTCATTGTCTCCATTAGGGGTGCACAAATACTGCTAAAATTCTTAATAAACATTTTATAAAAACTTGCTAGACCATGGAATGATCTTACCTCTGTCATGCTCCTTGGTCTAGGCCATTCAATGATAGACCTAACATTTTTTGGATCCATTTTAAGAACTTCAGCTGAGATGACAAATCCCAGATACAACAACTCCTTCATAAAACTACACTTATTCAAATTAATAAGCAACTGATCCTCCCTCATCTTCTCAAAAACCCTTCAAATATGTAGCAGGTGCACCTCTAGAGTCTTACTAAAAATTAAAATTTCATCCAAATAGACAATGAATTTTTTTCATAAAAACTCCTTCATTTCCTCTTTCATAAGCAACATGAATGTTCTTGGTACATTGATTAGCCCAAATGGCATGACCAACCACTCATACAAACCCTATCTAGTCTTTAAGGTTGTCTTCCACTCATCTCCTTATCTAATACGAATCTGATGGGACCCACTTTTTAGGTCAATATTTGTGAAGTACTTAGCCCCACTCAAACAATTCATAATGGCATCCATCCTTGGCAATGCAAATCTATATTTGATGGTGATTTTGTTAATATCTCATAAATTTGTACACATTCTCCACTTCCCATATTTCTTTGGTGCTAGTACTGCAGGTACTGCATATGGATTCAATCTCTCCTGAATTAGTCATTTTTTAGTAACTCTTGGACTTGTCTATTTGGCTCCTCAATTTCTATAGGAGTCATTCTATGGGTTGCCTTATAGGGTAAACTAGTTCCCGATACCAAATCTATGAGATGAATTATATTCATCACTGGTGGCAAACCCTTAGTTATATTATCTGATATAATATCTGGGAATTATTCTAATAGATCTAATACCTCTAGTGGTATATATTTGTATTGCCCTTTCTTAACTCTAGGAATTAATATATGTTTGTGCTTCAGAACATCCAAAAATTTTCTACCATATACTAAGAAAATTATGGCACTGCTACATACCTTTTGTTCCACCTTTTTTAAGTGGCTTGTGGTACACTCCATGTTTTTTCAGATAGTAAGTTTTGGCATACTCATCATGTATTGCACGTCGATCAAACTGCCATGACCTTTCCAATAGAAAATGGAAAGCATCCATTGGTAGGATGTCACAAAGGACCTCATCACGATAACTTCAAATATTTAATTTACTAAACATTATTCACTGACCAAAGCCCTATGGTCCTTCTATAATCACACAATTTGACATAAATGCGGGAGAATCCTTCTCTCAAAATGTAACTTGGTAACCATCCCTTTCAAAACTAGGTTATCAGTGCTACCATTATCAATGATAACATTACAGATCTTACCTACACATTTACACCTTGTGCGGAATAGACTCTTCCTCTAATCTGCATATTTCTCCTAATTCAGCAAGGCTCTCCTTGTGACCAAAAATTCTCCTCTTTCTGCTTCTTCAGAGTGCTAAGATTTAGCACCTTCATCTACAACAATAGCTCAGGCATTTCCTTGATGTTGGAAACTTTGATTTAGGTGTGTTTTCATTGATGTCAAGAGTCAGTGTTAGGAAACAATGCAGGACTTGGTGAAAGAAGGGTTAAAATATTTATATTTTAAGCCCAAGAGATTTGGTTTAAGAGCTTCACATGATTGATCAAAAGGATGGTTAAATACCCTGAATAAAAGGCCTAAAGGAAATAATATTATAATATTTATTATTATAATATTAAAGGTGGTCATAAAAGGTCTAAGGTTGAAAGAGAAAAATACCTAGGCCCAATGGAAATAATATTATAATATTTATATTATAATATTAAATGTTTACTTAAAGCCTAAGGTAATTTTTAAATAATTTATAATATTTATATTATAAATTAATTTATACAAATAATAATATTATAACCCAAAGTTGGGTTGGGCGCAAAGGTTAAATTAAAATTTATTCCCCCCACCGACATTGGAGGATAAAATCATATTGTATAAATACCACATAGTTTGTTTTAAAATGCTAAGTCTCTGAATATCATGTTCATCTAATTTGTGAAAGGGAATGCGAATAATTAGTGAGAAAACAAAGACAAAGATTTTTAATTTTTAATTGCATCCAAAATACATGGAGCACAAGGTGACCAAGTTAGAAAGATTTAACACCAACTAATCATTTGGGCTAGCGATAAGTTTGAGGTGTGTAAGTCATTGGGAATGAAGAGGTGTTGTGTTCGAGTCTTGATGGCGATGCAGGAACAAAGTCTTTTGGCTTTGGCATGGGGGAGGAAGAGACAAAGTTATCAAGGCACTCTTACCTCCCAAGTGAGTGCTTAGCTCATGCGATAGGGTATCCACGACTATGGCACAGGTGGCGCTTCGACCAGGGATCGAGTCCGACTGAGGAGCGCATTGAGATATTTAATTTTTATGCATGGTTTATGGTCTATGGTCTATGATTGTTGATGGCGCTTAGTTGAAGCACATAATTTAATTTTTGCATGGTGAGCATGTGGTGTATTTGATTTAGTGAGTGCCTAAGGAGTTAAAATGAGGGTAAGGTAAATTATTTTTTACGTTTGACAAAAAGTGATAAATAGTTTTATTGAAGGTTAAAAGTAAATTACATTATTTTATAAAGTCAATTATTTTAAAAATGCAATTTTGAGTAGGGAGACATAAGTAGAATTTTGGATTACTTCATGCATTAAATTTCTGAAAGGGGTTATTGTGAAACTGAGTGATTGCAATATTTATTTGATAGTTTTGGAGATAATAAGGTGTATTTGAGTCTTGTTAATTTTGTAATGGTTAATTAATATTGAGGGAATATTTGAGTGAAGATTTTTGCTATCTAACCATTGAGATTGGAAAAGAGTTTGATTGTGATTGAGATAGGTTTTGAGGTTAAAACTCCATCAAACAAAAGGTATGGGCATATCTTATTTGTGAGTGAAATTTGTATTGGTTGGATGTTGTGAATGCTAAGTTGGAGTGAATTTTTTTTTTTGATAAGCATTGTTGAGTCAACTTTCATGTGTATGATTGGTAAATATTTGTGAGAACATTTGAGTGAGAAATTGAGAACTATCTTGAACTAGGGATTGTGAAATATCATGAGTATCATTATTATGTTATATTTTTTGATAAGTGTTGTAAATATTTTATTAAACCTTCATGTGCATGATTAGGGTTTGTGAAAATATCATGAGTGTCATTGTTATGTGAATGTGGAATCATCTTGATTCAAGTATTGAGATTCATAGTGTTAGTTTTTGAAAGTGTAGTGAAATACTTATTTAGGGTTTGTAAGCAAGTTATGTTTCGTTGACTAATTGGTTGAGTGGATTTGATTGTGCATAACTGATTAGAAGTGTTGGAGTGATAGTTCAAGTTCTATGAAACAAATTATTCTTTATTCTTAATTGATTTGAAAATATTTGGAAGTGATTGAGTGTTTGTGAGTGAAACATATTGAGTCTTTAACAATTCTCTATATGATTATGTGGTTTAACAAGATTCTGAGTGAAAATTTAGTGTGATTGAAGATATTTTTAGTGAGATATTGAGTTGAGTTTTATATGCAGGTGTTGGTAATTTTGGGTACTTTGGGTACATTGCCTTTGCTCAAATGTATAAGTTGTCATTGATGTCAAAAGGCATTTTTGTGTTGATTTCAAAAGAGAAGAATATCTTGAGAAGCTTCATTATGTTAAAGGGTTTTTATTAAAACCATGGTGTCAAGGCTAAAGGTTTTTCTTAAAACCATTTGGACTCATTAAGGGTTTTTATTAAAACCAAGCTTAACTTAATGCAAAGGTCCATGTGTATTATTAATAATTAAATTAACTCATACCTTTGTCAAAGGTCCAAGTTTAATTTATTATTAATAAAATAATAATAATTATTATTTTAATTATTATTAAAGGGTCTTTCAACCCTTAAGCGTCGCCGATTTATTGCCATCGTTGGAGGAGCGCCGACGTCAATCAGTGATGGATAAATTGCTATATAAGTGGGCATGGTTTTCAAAAGTGAGTACCACCGATTATTATTTGGACATCTGCAATTTGTGGTTCTCTATTTTTTTTTATTTGCGCTTGGCTTCTCGATTTGCTTTATGTCATTTTGTTCGAATTACGCTTGGCATCTACTATTTGATTTTGTACCATTTCGTTCGATCTGCGCTTGGCGTTTGTGACTTGCATTGCTCTACATCCTTCAAAAAGCGCTTGGTGTCTTCATTTGAGCTTGCTCTATGTTTTTGATCTCCGTCGACGTCTTTGAGATCGTGCATGTTCTGCATCATGGATACTGTGCTTGGAAATCTCGGTTTTGAGTTTGGGCTATATCCTTACCTTTTGGCTTGACGGCAGTGGTTTGTTTGCATGCGGTTTGTGGAAGACGTTTACGTTTTCTAGGATCTTGGTGTCAAATAAAGATAAAAGAGAGGGCAGCAATTTGTTATTTCGTTGGGATTTTGTGACCCAACGGCGGTGGCGTTTAAGCGAAAGCACTAGACGACAGAGGTGCTGAGTTTGATTCTCTTCGTTGGGGATTTCTTTTTGGTCACAGTATGCATAGAATGGTGGCCGTGAATGCATGGGAGGTATAAGGTTAAGGTATCTTTTTGTTTTGACATTAATGTTTAATGTTTAATGTTTATGTGGAGTAATAAGGTGTAAAGAGGTGTTATTTTGTATGTTATTGTACTTTGGTGGTTTTTACTAAGTTGGAGAAATAAGGTGTTATATTTGGATCTTTAATATTGTGTAATATTGTATAGTTGCTAACTCTAATTGGTGGCAAATTGAGAGTTAGTGGTTTTTACTAAGTTGGATAAATAAGGTGTTATATTTGGATCTTTAATATTGTGTAATATTGTATAGTTGCTAACTCTAATTGGTGGCAAATTGAGAGTTAGTGTTGTGACAGATTTTGAGTTCTCCTTCTTCATCAAAGTAAAGGTATGGGCAACTTCTTCCATGTATGTTGTTTATGGTATATTTTCTAAAATTGAGTTTGGAGTGAAAATGTTGTCTACTAGGTATTATTGGTATAAATCTTATTTTCTGGATATTGAAGATTGTTTATGCATTAAAGTTATTGTTGAATCTTTGGGTGAATGCATAATTCTGGTTGAGGAAGAAGAAGCATTTTTGCAATAGGGTTTATGTTAATAAGTCTTGCTACTTGCATTGAGATGATGAAACCCTAGTTGTTGGTGAAAAGAATATAAGCATCATAGTTATATGATATATTGCATGGTTGGCAATTGTTGGGTTGTGTTTTATATTCTTGAGAAAAGCTACTACATCTATCTTATTCTTTTGAGATTGAGTTTGAGTTGAGATTGATATTGGGAGTTAAGTATAGAACATATTGGGTCTCTAAAAATTCTCTTTATGTTTCTATGAGATTTGAGATTGGGAGTTAAGTATAGAACATATTGAGTCTCTAACAATTCTCTTTATGCTTCTATGAGATTTGATATTAGGAGTTAAGTATAGAAAATATTGGGTCTCTAACAATTCTCTTTATGTTTCTATGAGATTTGAGATTGGGAGTTAAGTATAGAACATATTAGGTCTCTAACAATTCTCTTTATGTTTCTATGAGATTTGATATTGGGAGTTAAGTATAGAACATATTGGGTCTCTAACAATTCTCTTTATGTTTATATGAGATTTGAGATTTGTAGTTAAGTATAGAACATATTGAGTCTCTAACAATTCTATTTATGCTTCTATGAGGTTTATGAATCACATTGGGTCTCTACCAATTCTCTTTGTGAGTTCATTCTAAGCAAGTTTTTCTTGGTGAGCTTGCTGAGGTTTTGGACAGGTTCCAGTGGGGACTTGTGAGTAGGTTTTGGACAGGTTTCGAGTGGGGACTTGTGAGCAGATTTGGACAGGTCCTAGCAGAGGACTTGTGAGCTGAGATTGATAGTTCTATCAGAGAACGTGAGGATAGATTTGGCAAGTCTTTGAGAAGTCTTGTGTGTAGAGGATTGATTTGTTCATAGAGGTGGACATATCTAACAGACAAAGAAAGACTTGTACTAGATCGATTGACTGTGTTTGGTACAGGTAGCTGAGCTACTGTGGACGTGATCATAGAAGGCAGAGGTCTCTTAGGCTAAGCATTGAGGATAGGAGGTCTTCGGTGGAAAGGAGTTCCACATGCTGGCAAGAGGTAGAGGCAGTTGATCTTCTGAGGGATCATTTCCAAAGCAAAGGGGAAGGTATCTCCTTTGAGCAGAGGCTCATAAATTTAGATCAGGGGAAGGTGTCTCCTTTGGGCCAAGGCTCATAAAAATTGTAATTGGGAAGGTTTCCCAAAGAACTTTGAGATAACTTTTAGAGAAAATTTTTGTGGACGTAGCCTAGGCCTTCTGGGTGAACCATGTTAAAATTGGTCACTTTGTGGATGATTTTGTGCATTTTTTTGATATTGCTTTGGGTATATTGCTTTACTATTTTGAAGTATAAAGGAAAAAGTAAAAAGAGGTCTTATATTGTTCACCCCCCCCTCTCAGTATAAGCTTGTGTTTTTCAATTGGTATCAGAGTCGGTGCCTTCGTAAAGTTTAATAGCTTGAAGGAAAAGCTAGTAAAGAACACATTGGATCATTCAAGTGGCAATGCAGCACCTATTCTTGATGGGTCAGATTTTTGTCTTTGGAGTGCAAGGATGAAGGTTAATCTAATGGCACTTGGGAATGAGGTTTGGGAAGTGATTGAAGATGAGTACACTATTCCTGAACTTGGTCCTAATACTAAAGAAGAAAGGCTCCTACATCACAGCAATTCAAAAGCAATGAATGCAATTCTGAAAGGCTTACTGAAAGCAGATCTCACCAAAGTGATTCACTGCAAGACAACTAGTGAAATGTGGAATCAGTTGAAGGTGGTTCATACAGGTGATACAAATTTCAGAAAGGCCAAGTTGAGACACTTCAAAGGTATGTTTGAACAACTCAAGATGAATGATGATGAAAATATTAGTGACTACATGCTTCGTATGGATGAGGTTGTTAACTCCATGAAAGACTTAGGTCTTGAGCTTGATGAAAATGATGTTTGTGATAAGATTTTAAGATCTCTTCCTAATAGATTTAGTGAAAATATTTCTGCTATTGAGGAAGCTAAAGAATTGGATAAATTGAAAAATGATGAGCTCCATAGTATACTTGCAGCATTTGAGTTAAGAACTCAAGTGAAGGTTGATGTCAAGAAAGAGGCAGCTTTCAAGGCTACCAAGAAATCCAAAGGTAAACAGCTTCAAGAGAGTGATGAGTCTTCTAGTGATGAAGAGGCATATTACAACAAGAAAGACAAGTTCTCTAGAAAACACAAAAATATGAAAAATGTAAGATGTTTTAATTGTGGAAAATTTGGTCATTATGCTACTAACTGTACTATTGCCAAGGATGAAAGTGATGAAGATAAACAGGACTGTAAGAGCAAGGATTCTGAAAAGCACAAACATCATAGGAAAAACAAAGATGAGCACAACAATCAAGGAAAGAGGTATTCTCACAAACACAAGAATATTTTCTACCTAGACAAAGCAAGTAAGTGTTCTAATAGTGATAGTGAAATTTCTTCAAGTGATAATGAAAATTAAATGTTGTTCATATCAGAAAAAGAGGAAGAACCAAAACATAGATTCATTATCATGAAATGTCTTAGATGTGGAAATTTTGGTCACCTTGAGGATGATTGCACAAATAATGATTTGATTTCTAGTATGTATGAGGATGCTTCAGAAAACTATAAGGAAGATGCATGTATGGTTTTTGAAAAGGGTAGCACCTCTAGTGATAAGAAATCCGAAAAAGGCTTTGATGATTCTAATAGCAAACATATAGAGGAAGGTGAAGTAGATCTCAAAGGTGAACTTATTAGTGCTCTTAGTGCTTTGAAAAAGGAAAGAAATAAGAATGCTAGACTCAAGGATAAGTTAGATGAATGTTGTATGGAGAGAGATGATCTTATTGAAAATATTGATTTCTCTATAGCTAAGACACAAGAACTCAAGGATGAGTTAGAGTCTAAGGTTCTTGAGTATAGTGAGTTAGAACAGAAAATGGCTTCTTTGAAAGAGGAAACTAAAGGGTACAAGGATAAGCTTCACGGGTTTCAAGATAGCTCCAAAAAGGTTAAGTCTCTCATCAAAGGTCAAAGAAAGACAACAGATAAAACAGGTCTTGGTTTTGTTAAGACTCACAAGGAACAAGTTGGAGAGTCTAGTAAGAGACTCCAAAAGGAAGAGAGTTCTGATGAGGAAAGTATTTCGGATCATGAGTCCCTGAATGATAGATGCACAAAAATAGAAAACAAAATTCAGAATGAGAAGAAGAAGTTTTCAGGGCCTAAGAGGTCAAATAAAGGAAAGTTTCAAGGCAGATGTTTTGCTTGTCATAGGTTTGGTCACATGGCTTCACATTGCATGGCTCAAGTAAAGAAGGTAAATGACAATTTTAGAGGTGGTAATTTCTTTCAAGGTTATTGCTACTCTTGTCAACAGTTTGGGCATAAGGCAATTTATTGCAAGGCAAATATCAGGAACAGGTTTGATCAGAACAGGGTTGGTCAGAACAGGTTTGGTCAGAACAGGTTTGGTCAGAACAAGTTTGGTCAAAACTGGTGGATTCAAAGAACAGGTATGCCTAAAATAAATAACATTGTTACTTGTTATAAGTGCAACAATGAAGGTCACACAGTCAGACAGTGTAGATCTGAAATTCTAAAATACAAGAATAGGAACAGTGGCATGATCAGGTCCAAGGATCAAGGCATGGATAAGAACAGGGATGAGAACAAGAACAAGAACAATAACAGGAACAAGAATATGGACAAAGAATTCAAGAGAAGGCCCGACAAGGAAATTATAGATGCTGATGATGATCAGTGCCTAATGGGAGTTTTACTCCCACCCCAAAATTAATCACCTCATCAGGAGGTGGGGGAGGGACTAAGCTAAGAGGTTAATTCTTAGTCTCGAGCCCCAAAGGTGGCCCTTTGCCATTGATGACAAAGGGGGAGATATATGAGTAAGGGGGAGAGCTTCATAGTGAAGAGGAAAGCTTCAAGTCAAGGGGAGCAAAACTTCAAAGGAATATTCTTAGTTATTAGCACAGTTGGTTTCAGTTTTTGCTCTTGCGAAGTGTTGTCAGTAAAGGTTTGCCATCAATGACAAAGGGGGAGATTGTTGGCAATTTTGGGTACTTTGGGTACATTGCCTTTGCTCAAATGTATAAGTTGTCATTGATGTCAAAAGGCATTTTTGTGTTGATTTCAAAAGAGAAGAATATCTTGAGAAGCTTCATTATGTTAAAGGGTTTTTATTAAAACCATGGTGTCAAGGCTAAAGGTTTTTCTTAAAACCATTTGGACTCATTAAGGGTTTTTATTAAAACCAAGCTTAACTTAATGCAAAGGTCCATGTGTATTATTAATAATTAAATTAACTCATACCTTTGTCAAAGGTCCAAGTTTAATTTATTATTAATAAAATAATAATAATTATTATTTTAATTATTATTAAAGGGTCTTTCAACCCTTAAGCATCTCCGATTTATTGCCATCGTTGGAGGAGCACCGACGTCAATCAGTGATGGATAAATTGCTATATAAGTGGGCATGGTTTTCAAAAGTGAGTACCACCGATTATTATTTAGACATCTACGATTTGTGGTTCTCTATTTTTTTTTTAATTTGCGCTTGGCTTCTCGATTTGCTTTACGCCATTTTGTTCGAATTATGCTTGGCATCTACGATTTGATTTTGCACCATTTTGTTCAATCTGTGCTTGGCGTTTGTGACTTGCATTGCTCTACATACTTCCAAAAGCGCTTGGTGTCTTCATTTGAGCTCACTCTATGTTTTTGATCTCCATCGACGTCTTTGATATCGTGCATGTTCTACATCGTGGAGACTGTGCTTGGCAATCTCGATTTTTAGTTTGGGCTGTATCCTTACCTTTTGGCTTGACGGCAGTGGTTTGTTTGCATGCGGTTTGTGGAAGACATTTATGTTTTCCAGGATCTTGGCGTCAATGAAAGATAAAAGAGAGGGCAGCGGTTTGTTATTTCGTTGGGCTCTTTGACCCAACGATAGTGGCATTTAAGCGAAAGCGCTAGACGAAAGAGGTGCTGAGTTCAATTCTCTTCGTTGGGGATTTCTTTTTGGTCACGGTATGCATAGAATGGTGGCCGTGAATGCGCAGGAGGTATAAGGTTAAGGTATCTTTTTGTTTTGACATTGATGTTTAATGTTTAATGTTTATGTGGAGTAATAAGGTGTAAAGAGGTGTTATTTTGTATGTTATTGTACTTTGGTGGTTTTTACTAAGTTGGAGAAATAAGGTGTTATATTTGGATCTTTAATATTGTGTAATATTGTATAGTTGCTAACTCTAATTGGTTGCAAATTGAGAGTTAGTGTTGTGACAGATTTTGAGTTCTCCTTCTTCATCAAAGTAAAGGTATGGGCAACTTCTTCCATGTATGTTGTTTATGGTATATTTTCTGAAATTGAGTTTGGAGTGAAAAGGTTGTCTACTAGGTATTATTGGTATAAATTTTATTTTCTGGATATTGAAGATTGTTTATGCATTAAAGTTATTGTTGAATCTTTGGGTGAATGCATAATTTTGGTTGAGGAAGAAGAAGCATTTATGCAATAGGGTTTATGTTAATAAGTCTTGCTACTTGCATTGAGATGATGAAACCCTAGTTGTTGGTGAAAAGAATATAAGCATCATAGTTATATGATATATTGCATGGTTGGCAATTGTTGGGTTGTGTTTTATATTCTTGAGAAAAGCTACTACATATATCTTATTCTTTTGAGATTGAGTTTGATTTGAGATTGATATTGGGAGTTAAGTATAGAACATATTGGGTCTCTAACAATTATCTTTATGTTTCTATGAGATTTGAGATTGGGAGTTAAGTATAGAACATATTGGGTCTCTAACAATTCTCTTTATGCTTCTATGAGATTTGAGATTGGGAGTTAAGTATAGAACATATTGGGTCTCTAACAATTCTCTTTATGTTTCTATGAGATTTGATATTGGGAGTTAAGTATAGAACATATTGGGTCTCTAACAATTCTCTTTATGTTTCTATGAGATTTGAGATTGGGAGTTAAGTATAGAACATATTGGGTCTCTAACAATTCTCTTTATGTTTCTATGAGATTTGAGATTTGGAGTTAAGTATAGAACATATTGAGTCTCTAACAATTCTCCTTATGCTTCTATGAGGTTTATGAATCACATTGGGTCTCTAAAAATTCTATTTGTGAGTTCATGCTAAGCAATTTTTTCTTGGTGAGCTTGCTGAGGTTTTGGACAGGTTCCAGTGGGGACTTATGAGCAGGTTTTAGACAAGTTCTAGTGGGGACTTGTGAGCAGATTTGGACAGGTTTAGGTGGGGACTTGTGAGCATATTTGGATAGGTCATAGCAGAGGACTTGTGAGCTGAGATTGATAGTTCTATCAGAGAACTTGAGGACAGAGGTACATTGGTTCTATCAGAGAACCTGAGGACAGATTTGGCAAGTCTTTGAGAAGGCTTGTGTGCAGAGGATTGATTTGTTCATAGAGTTGGATAGATCTTACAGACAGAGGAAGACTTGTACTAGACCGACTGACTGTGTTTGGTATAGGTAGCTGAGCTACTGTGGACGTCATCATAGAAGGTAGAGGTCTCTTAGGCTAAGCATTGAGGACAGGAGGTCTTCGGTGGAAAGGAGTTCCACGTGCTAGCAAGAGGTAGAGGCGATTGATATTCTGAGGGATCATTTCCAGAGCAGATGGGAAGTTATCTCCTTTGAGCAGAGGCTCATAAATTTAGATCAGGGGAAGGTGTCTCCTTTGGTCCGAGGCTCATAAACATTGTAATTGGGAAGGTTTCCCAAAGAAATTTGAGATAAATTTTAGAGAAAATTTTTGTGCACGTAGCCCAGGCCTTCTGGGTGAACCACATTAAAATTGGTGTCACTTTGTGGATGATTTTGTGCATTGTTTTGATATTGCTTTGGGTATATTGCTTTACTATTTTGAAGTATAAAGGAAAAAGTAAAAAGAGGTCTTATACTTTTCACCCCCCCCTCTCAGTATAAGCTTGTGTTCTTCAGCAAGTTAGCAATTGATTTGAACAAGATTTTATGAAAGCTAGTGAGAATATTTGAGTAAGTTCAAAAGTGGACTTAAGGATATATTTGTGTGAGCTTTTGTGGAAGCTTACAAGCAAATTTGAGACAAGTCTTGGTGAAGACTTGTTGTGTCGATTTGAGATAGATATTGAGAAAATTTGTGCTAGACCAATGGATAGTATTTAGTGCAGAGTTGAGACAAATATTGAGAAAATTTGTGTAGGGCATAGAAAAGTATTCAGTACATATCTGAGACAAAGATAAAATAGAGTAAGAGCATAATTTGGAGGTGATGGAGTAGAGAAAAGTAGTCTCTAGTGGATAGATATCCATTAGCTAGGGCAGTGAGGACAGAGACCTTCTGAGTGAGGATAGGGGTCTTCAGTGGAGAGAGATCCACAAGCCAATGCAGTGGAGGTAGTAGTCTTCTAAGAGGATCACCAACTAGAGCAAAGGAGAAAGATTTCTTCTTTGTATAGAGATCCACAAACTTAATTAGGGGATTGGTATCTCCTTTGGACTGAGTTCCATAAACATTGTAATAGGGAAAGGATTCTTAACATAATTTATTGAGAACATTTTATAAGGAATATTTTCTCCATGGATTAGCCCACATTGTGTGAACCATGTTAAATCATGTCTCTCATTTGTGTGATGCTTTGTGTAATATTTACTACTTTAATATTATTGATGTTATCATATGGATTGAAAAGCAAAATGTTTTATCTTATAATGGTCACCCCCTATCGGTATAAGAACATGTTCTTTAATTGGTATTAGAGCAGGTCTCTCCATGAAAAGACTAACAACTTGGAGGAAGATCCATTAGAAACACACATAACTTTAGAGAATGAAGAAGAGACCTTGTTTGACATAAAAGAGAAATTTTTTGCTGCTCTCAAGAACCTTGAGAATGTTAGAAATAAAAACTCAAGTTTGAAGAATCAAATTCAAGAGGATGAAGAATTAAGGATAGAATTTCTATATAGTATAACAAAACTCAATATAAAGGTAGAAGAGAGTAAGAAAATTTTACAAAATATGATAGATTTTTTAGAAGCAACGAAAACAGAGTGTGAAAAATTGAAAATAGAAATTGTTTCTCTAAGGAATGAAGTTGAAAAGACCAAATTACAACAAGATATGAAGTTAGAGAAACAAAAATATGAGTCAATATTTCATGATGTAGAGACATCAAACACAGATAACCTCGTGACTCATACTCTGGAAAAAAAATACATAAGAAAAGAAGAAGGCAAAGAAGAACCATGGACAAGAGTTAATCACAACAAAAGGAGAAGCACTCAACCATATTTTCCAAGGCATTCAAATAGGTTACATAATCTCTTCCATGGCTATTGTTTTTCATGTAACAAATATGGTCATAAAGTTGTACATTGCACTAGTTATTTAAAAAAGGATGTTAATAGAAATTTTGATTCTTTTGCACCTATTATGAATAGTGATGTCATGTGTTATAAATACAATAATTTTGGGTACAAGGCTAGATGGTGAAAAATGGTATTTCTTGAGTCAAGTAAAAAGAATGCAACATCAACAAGTAGGAAGGAGAGAAAAGGACACGAGAAAGCTAGATCAATGTTAGTACAAACAAATCTTCATGTTCAAGATAAGGGAAAACAATGGTTTCTTGATAGAGGATGTTCTAGTCACATGATAGGAGATAAAATTAAATTTCTTGTACTCAAATAAACTAATGGAGGATCAAAAATATTTGGTGATAATGGATCCACAAAAATTTGGGGAAAAGAAAATCTGAATTTAGATAATTTAAAAACAAAAATAGAGAATGTATTATATGTCAAAGGGTTGAGGCACAATCTATTAATTGTGATCCAACTTTGTGATAAAGGGCACATTATTACTTTTCATCAAAGTAGGTGTGAGATCAGGAAGTCTAAAACTAGAAAATGTATTGCAAATGCAAATAGAACTACAAACAACCTCTACATGTTAAGTGATATTAAAGGGGAAAAATATTTTCTATCACAAGAAGATGAGATTTGGTTGTGGCATAGAATAATTGGTAATTTAAAATTTTAATACATAGTAAACATAAGCAACAAGAAATATGTCAGGGATTTACCAAAGCTAAAAATGCCACAAAACATAATTTTTTCACAATGTCAACACATGAAGTAAACTAGAACAAGTTTTAAGTCAAAATTATTTATGCCATCTGAGCCATTGAGGCTAGTGCACACTAACCTATGTGGTCCTACAAGGAAAAAGAGTTTACAAGGTGAAATTTACTTTATACTATTTATAAATTATTATTCTAGAATGATTTGGGTAGCTTTCCTGAAAGAAAAATTAGAATATCTTGAAAAGTTTAAATATTTTAAAGAGTTAGTGGAAAATAAAATAGGTAAAAGGATTAAGAGTTTAAGATCAACCATAGGAGGAGAATTTACCTCAAATGAATTTATAGAATTTTGTGAACAAAAAGTGATCAAAAGATAATATTCAGTAGCAAGAAATCCTTAACAAAATGGGGTAGTTGAAAGGAAAAATAGGACAATTGAGAATATGGCTAGAACTATGTTAAAGGAGTCTAATATTTCAGATGGTTTTTAGAAAGAGGCAGTACATACAGTAACATATATCATCAATAGATATCAAATAAGAGTGAACCATCACACAAATCCATATGAGCTTTGGAAGGGAATAGCAGCAACTATGAAATACTTCAAAATATTTGGAAGCAAGTGTTACATAATATGGGAATAGAAAAACTTGGGCAAGTTTGACCCAAGATGTGATGAGGGTATTTTTCATTTTTATTCTACTAAGAGCAAAGCCTATAGATGCTATAACAAAAGGACGCATACTAATATAGAAAGTATAAATGTAACAGTTGATGAGAATATAGGATTAAAATAACCAGTTCAAGAAATTATGTATCAAGAAGATTAAAGTTGTCAAGAAGAGTTATGTGAAGAATTAGAGGAAGAAGAGGAAACACAAAGACCATTTCCTAAGACTCCATCTAGGTATATATAGAAAGATAATCCAAGGGATAAAAAAATTGGAAACCTAGATGAGATAAAGACAAGGGGAAGGATAATAGCATCAAATCAACAAGCAAATTTCTCTTTGTTATCTAAAGTTGATCCAAAATATTTCAATGAGGAAAATGAAGACGACTTTTGGATTAAGGCAATGAATGAGGAACTAGATCAAATAGAGAGGAGTAAGACTTGGGATCTTGTCCCATGACCAAAGAACAATAATGTGATTGGAACTAAATGGGTATTCAAAAACAAGTTAAATGAAGATTTTCAGGTTGTTAGAAATAAAACAAGATTAGTATGCAAAGGTTATGCACAGGTAAAGGGAATTGACTTTGATGAGACATTTTATCCATTTGCACAACTTGAAGCTATCATAATTTTCTTAGCCTTTTCAAGTTTCAAAAAATTCAAAGTATATCAGATGGATGTTAAATCAGCATTTCTAAATGGTGATCTAGAAGAAGAGGTTGACATTGACTAGCCATAAGGATTCAACTTGACTGATAAACCATACTATGTATGCAAATTGAAGAAAGTACTTTATGGACTAGAGCAAGCTCCTAGAGCTTGGTGCTCAAGATTGGATAAATACCTAAATGAATAGGTTTTTAGGAAAGGAATAGTGGACAACAACTTATACATAAAAAATGAAGAGAATGACTTACAAATAGTGCTTGTTTGTGGATGATATTATTTTTGGAGGTAACAATGGTAATATGTGTTAGAAATTTATAAAAAGCATGCAGAATGAATTTGAGATGTAAATTCTTGGTGAATTGTCCTTCTTTATTGGACTTCATATTTCACAATCATAAAAAGGAGTATTTCTTTCTCAAACCAAGTATATAAAAGAGATGCTAAATAAATGTTGTAATCACAATGACACTGAGAGGGGGGGTGAATCAGTGTGTTCTTTAAAAACTTCTAAAACAATTAGATTATAAAACCAACAGCAGTTTAAAGCAGATAAAAGAGATACTAAATGCATCAATAAAGCATCACACATAACACAACATTTTAACGAGGTTCACCAATGTGGCTACTCCTCAAAAATACCGCTTGGACTACCATCCAAATCCAGTCAATGCAAAGCTACAACTTTACATAATCCTTTACCAGCACCAACTGGAAGGAGCACCAACCCCTTAACTTTATCTGCTTCAACTGAATGGAGCACCAACTCCTATTTTACTAGCACCCACTTGGAAAGAGGCACCAACCCCTTAATTTTCCAGAACCAATCGGACAAATTGTTTACCAAAGACCAACTGGAAAGAGGCACCAACCCCTTAATTTGCCCAGCACCAACTGGACTTCAATATTGAATAAAAAAATGTTTGACATATACCTTTGTTATTGCAAGACTATAACTGGTCTACATCACCTTTGCAATCTCTGTGCACTCTGCTCTCTCTTGCACAATCACTTCACATAGTTTGCTGCACTGCTACAGCCAAACTTTGCAATCAACTTTTCCCTTCGCGCTTCTCTACACACTTTGCTTTCTCTGCGCACACGCTTCGCACACTCTGTGTCATTTCACATTCTGCTTTCTACTCAACACGAACTTCACTTTCACAAACACTATGCTCGCATTCGCACTTTATCTTTTCATCCACTTGTTCAAACTCAAAGTACCCTTGCTTTTATAGAAGAAGTT
This sequence comes from Wollemia nobilis, assembly GCA_028583015.1. Lineage (NCBI taxonomy): Eukaryota > Viridiplantae > Streptophyta > Pinopsida > Araucariales > Araucariaceae > Wollemia > Wollemia nobilis. The sequence goes on along the minus strand of JAQPPZ010016436.1, from coordinate 9,569,278 downwards.
TTAGGAACAAACCCTAAAAGAACGTCTGTTGAGAGACCCTAGAATTTGTCAGCTGCCAAACCCTAAAATCCGTCGGCCCAGATTTAAATTTGTCAGCCTCAAACACTTCTTCCACCTTCTTCACTTTCATGTAGCTTATTGTCGCGAAATAGTAACATGTCGGCCCTTTTAATTTAATTTAATATTTTAATTTAAATTTTAAATAAAATAAAATTTAAACTAAATATTTAAAATTAAATATCTTCATCACCGGGGCATATTTTTCAACGAAACGAAGAGCCAACTTGGGTTTTAAGAAAAACCCATTTCAAATCTTTTATCCATGGTTTTAAATAAAACTTTTTATTTTGACTGCCTTGGTTTTCACAAAAAACCTTTAAAATTTAAACTAAATATTTAAAATTAAATATCTTTATCACCGGGGCATCTTTTTCAACGAAACGAAGAGCCAACTTGGGTTTTAAGAAAAACCCATTTCAAATCTGTTATCCATGGTTTTAAATAAAACTTTTTATTCTGACTACCTTGGTTTTCACAAAAAACCTTTTCGCTTCTTGACATCTCAGGTTCTGAAGACTTCTTCTCATTCTGAATTATGTTTTCTATTTCTGTGCATCTATCATTTAAGGACTCATGATCTGACTAACTTGTGAACTTTATCCTCTGCATCCGAGTGACTTCTAAACCGCTCTGTCCATTGCATCATTAGATCTAACCGATCGTATTGACAACAATGACAATCCTCCTGCAACACCTTGCTCAACACTGAACTCCTATCTATTGTACTTTGGCTGCACCTTGCTATTCAATAAACTCTTGTCCATTGCATCAATAAATCTGTTTGACTGTGTTGACAACAATGAAAATACTATTTGCTGCACTTTGCTCAACAATCTCCCCCTTTGGAATTGTTGGCAACACATGTGCAATTTTCTTGTAAATCTTCTCCCCCTTTGACAATAATACCAAAGGGCTGCTACAGACTCCCCCTGAGTCTATGCACAATATTCTTAGACACAAATTATTACAATTAGAAAATATTCCAAGCATGAACAAGAAGAAAAACAAGTACACAAATGCTCCCCCTGAGTCCAAGACCACTTCATTTCACCGATTGACAACATCATGATAAGCATAATAGGCATCAATAAAATCAACAATGTGAATAGCAACAATAACCAAGTGAATGACACCATCACCGTCAACTTCACCAATATAACATGTGTAAGAACATGATTGAACCACTGTCTTCTGTGCAACTACCCTTTGTTGCCTTGCAAACTCAAACTTGTCCACTGTTAGTGAAGGCATACAATAATCTTATATAGCCAACTTTTTGTTCTACAATGCCAAAAACATCTGCATAAAACTTCACCATGCATCTTGGATATATTCTCAACAAGCTTGAACCCAATGACAGTTGTTTGTCTCTCTCTACAGTGAGAATCCAACAGGCTACCTCAATCCACTTTCAACTCTGTGCAGGTACCAAACATTGTACCACAACACAACCAACATCTTTTCTCAACCAATTAGGGCTTTAGCAACAATGCTTATAGACAAGGTTTAACCAACATCATTCAACTCAAGATTAACTTTGAAGCATTCAACCAATCACTACATGAAAAGGAAACTAGTAGACATCCTTTTCCTTCCAAATGTATTTGAACAAGACATCCACCAACATAAATCACCAAGGCAAAGAATAACTTGCTCAAATAAAACTCAATGGAGTAAGCCCAAATCATGTATCAAGAAAAGCATTAACTTGATCAAAACAACCACTATGAAAGCAACTCAACTCTTCATCACCGAGTCGGAAATCATCCTGGTCGCTCATTAAAAAACTTTTTTTTTTCAATCTTCCCATTCAACATGCTGATTTCACTTTTGTCAACGGAATTGACAAGTGACTCACATCTGTACCAATTTTTGTCCAACACTGCAATTTTGCTGCCAACTCTTACTTTCAACTATGCATGTCGAAAGAAGACATTTTGTCAAACACTTTATGGCCAACCGTAGTGCACCTTACTCAACCTCAAGCTTCTTATTCTTGGAATGGCATTAAATCAATAGTTAAAACAAAACTGTCTGTGAATTAAATATATTCACCAAGGTGTCATGAAAGATCTGGCAATCTTCACATCAAAGAGTAAAAACAAATACATGCTACTCGAAACACAAATACATAGCTAGGGCAAGCATTCTTTCTTTGAGCAAATTATCTAGACTATTATGATTCGTAATTTTGAATAGTGGTATTAAGAATCATCAATAGTACAACAGTGACATATCTCAAAACTACCAATGGTGACAACTCTCAAATTAAACACCACACTTCACGGCATTTCCACAAACCACTATATAAACTGAAAAACACACTTTAACAACTATACAACATTAATCTGACTGCTTACCTTTCATCCTCAGATACCTAGACAAATACATAGGAGCATTAAAATAAAACTTTAATATTGCTCCTCCTAAGGATGTGCCACCTGGAGTTGCTTAGAGCAATGGCAGAGTAGCCTCCTTCAGTCCAAGGAGACACAATTTCCTTTCTTCCGTCTTTCTCCAGACTTTCCTGAACTTGGGCTTGGGTTTTTCAACAACATCCCTATTTTGCTTCTGTTCGTGAAATTGAACATTTCTCTTGTGGGGTTGTCTCTTGTGCATTCTTGATGGATAATTATTTTCTTTTCTTTTATGCACATGATATGTTCCTTGTCGGTGTTGTCCTCTTTGTGTCTGATGAAATCTAGGGTTTTGCCTTATATTAGATATAGAAGTTCTTGGACAGAACCTTGCTATGTGCCCTTGACCGTTGCATTTAAAACATTGCACATGTTTTATTCCCTGTTTGTATTGCATTCTATGTGTATGATGAAATCTATGGTATTGCCTTAGATTGGATACAAAAGTGCTTGAACAAAACCTTGCTATGTGCCCATGGTCATTACATTTAAAACATTGCACAGGGTGTTCACTCAAAAAAATAGAAGTATTTTTATCAGCATAACTCTTTGATCTATTGTTCAGTCCACAATAAATTGCCTTGTGACCAAAGTGGTTGCATTTAGAACAATAGCCATAAAAAACATTATTATTAAAAGAGTGAGAGTGAGAGAACCTATTTTGTTGTGGTTGCTTTGCTGTAGATCTTCTTTGATATTTTCTTCCTTTTGAGGATTCAACTTTAGAATTTTCTTGTTTCAATCCTTCAACTGATGACTTCTTCTTCTCTACATATTTGGAGGATGAAGGTTGTTCAGCTTCATATCCAAGACCAAACTTAGCTGTGGAGCTTCTTTGTTGATTTATCATTGTATCTAGCAAATCTGTGCTCTTCTCAAATTTGAGATTTATATTGGCCTCTTTAAGTTTTTTCTTCAATGAAACAATCTCTTCTTCTTGTTGGCAGCATACAGTCTCTTTCTCATTGATCTAAGACCTAAGAATATCTTCAATCCTTTTGTTCTATTCTACTTGCAACTTTAGATCAACAATAACCTGTTTATATTCCTCTTCACTTGTGCTGTATACATCATTCTTATTACCCAGCTGTGTCTTCAAGGCTTCTTTTGATTTCTTGGCCTTTTGAATTTGTAGGAAGAGATCTTCAATATCATCCTCATATTCTTCTAATTTCTTGGATAGTATTTTGTTCTTTTTCTTTTCTATTCTCCACTCTTCAAGAGCAGATATCAACTCTCCTTCAAAATCTACTTCAGCCTCAAGATTTTCATCACAAACTTCAGGATTCACTTCTTCTACCTTTTTCGGTTCAAATTTCTCTTCTACAGGAACCGAAACTGATTGGGATGCCTTTTTGGATGAGGATCTATTCTTCTTAGCCATTGTGTACTAATCCAAGATCAACCCTAACTGATTTATCCAAAATTGGGAACTTTGCTCTGATACCAATTGTTGTAATCACAATGACACTGAGAGGGGGGGTGAATCAGTGTGTTCTTTAAAAACTTCTAAAACAATTAGATTATAAAACCAGCAGCAGTTTAAAGTAGATAAAATAGATACTAAATGCATCAATAAAGAATCACACATAACACAACATTTTAACGAGGTTCACCAATGTGGCTACTCCTCAAAAAGACTGCTTGGACTACCATCCAAATCCAGTCAATGCAAAGCTACAACTTTACATAATCCTTTACCAGCACCAACCCCTTAACTTTATCTGCTTCAATCGAATGGAGCACCAACTCCTATTTTACCAGCACTCTACTGGAAAGAGGCACCAACCCCTTAATTTTCCAAGCACCAATCGGACAAATTGTTTACCAAGACCAACTGGAAAGAGGCACCAACCCCTTAATTTGCCAACACCAACTGGACTTCAGTATTGAATAAAAAAATGTTTGAAATATACCTTTGTTATTGCAAGACTCTAACTGGTCTACATCACCTTTGCAATCTCTGTGCACTCTGCTCTCTCTTGCACAATCACTTCACAAAGTTTGCTGCACTGCTATAGCCAGACTTTGCAATCAACTTTGCCCTTCGCGCTTCTCTACACACTTTGCTTTCTCTGTGCACATGCTTCGCACACTCTGTGTCATTTCACATTCTGCTCTCTGCTCAACATGAACTTCACTTTCATAAACACTATGCTCGCATTCGCACTTTGTCTTTTCACCCACTTGTTCAAACTCGAAGTACCCTTGCTTTTATAGAAGAAGTAACAAACCCTAAAAGAACGTCTGTTGAGAGACCCTAGAATTTGTCAGCTGCCAAACCCTAAAATCCGTCGGCCCAGATTTAAATTTGTCGACCTCAAACACTTCTTCCACCTTCGTCACTTTCCTGTAGCTTATTGTCGCGAAATAGTAACATGTCGGCCCTTTTAATTTAATTTAATATTTTAATTTAAATTTTAAATAAAATAAAATTTAAACTAAATATTTAAAATTAAATATCTTCATCACCGGGGCATATTTTTCAACGAAACGAAGAGCCAACTTGGGTTTTAAGAAAAACCCATTTCAAATCTATTATCCATGGTTTTAAATAAAACTTTTTATTTTGACTGCCTTGGTTTTCACAAAAAACCTTTAAAATTTAAACTAAATATTTAAAATTAAATATCTTTATCATCGGGGCATCTTTTTCAACGAAACGAAGAGCCAACTTGGGTTTTAAGAAAAACCCATTTCAAATCTGTTATCCATGGTTTTAAATAAAACTTTTTATTCTGAATGCCTTGGTTTTCACAAAAAACCTTTCTGCTTCTTGACATCTCAGGTTCTGAAGACTTCTTCTTCTCATTCTGAATTATGTTTTTTGTTTCGTGCATCTATCATTTAAGGACTCATGATCTGACTAACTTCTGAACTTTATTCTCTGCATCCGAGTGACTTCTAAACCGCTCGTCCATTGCATCATTAGATCTAACTGACTGTATTGACAACAATGACAATCCTCCTGCAACACCTTGCTCAACACTGAACTCCTATCCATTGTACTTTGGCTGCACCTTGCTATTCAATAAACTCTTGTCCATTGCATCAATAAATATGTCTGACTATGTTGACAACAATGACAATACTATTTGCTGCACTTTGCTCAACAATAAATTCAAACTAGAATATTGTAAACCAGTAAGTACCCCCATGGTCACAAGATGCAAGTTAAGTAAAGATGATGAATCTCCATAGGAAAATCAGAAATTATACAGATGATTAAACAAATTGTTACTTATTCTTAATTTATTTTAAAAGAGTTGGAAGTGATTGAGTGTTTGTGAGTGAAACATATTGAGTCTCTAAAAATTATCTGCTTCTATGGTTTAACAAGATTTTGAGTGAAACTTGTTAGTGTGATTGAAGAGGTTTTTTGTGAGAGATTGAGTTGAGTTTTATATGCAAGTTAGCAATTGATTTGAACAAGATTTTGTGAAATTTAGTGAGTAGATTTGAGTAAGTCCTAAAGTGGACTTAAGGATATATTTGTGTGAGATTTTATGGAAGCTTACAAGAAGATTTGAGATAAGTCTTGGTGAAGACTTGTTGTGCATATTTGAGACAAAGATTGAGTAGATTTGTACTAGACCAATGGATAGTGTATAGTGCAAATTTGAGATATATTGAGAAAATTTGTGTAGGGTAGAGGAAAATGTTCATTACAGATCTAAGATAGAGATAAAATAGAGTAAGAGTAGAATTTGGAGGTGACATAGTAGATGACATTAGTCTCTAGTGGATAGAGATCCATTAGCTAGGGTAGTGAGGACAAAGGTCTTCTGAGTGATGATATGGGTCTTCAGTGGAGAGATATCTACAAGCTAATGTAGTGGAGACAATAGTATTCTAAGAGGATCACCAACCAAAGTAGAGGAGAAAGATTTCTCTTTTGGATAGTGTAGCACCCTAAAATTGGCACGGTTAAAAACCTTAGTAAAATATAAAAGATAAAAATTTGAATTTTAACCCCAAAACCGCTCCAAAACCGCCTGCTACCCGTTTCCTCATTTTTTGTGCGATATTTAGGATTTGTTTTGATTGTTGGACGATATCGTCGTAGATTAGACGCGATCGTCCCAGATCTGACGAAATCGTCATGGACAAAACATCCAGACGATTTTGTCCCAAAACCAAATTTTCATAATTAGCTTTTATTTCAACAACCTCTCCAACTTGGGCAGAAGCACGTCTACGCGGTTGGAGATTTCCCTGTTTGGAGATCTCCCATGTTGGGATGATCTCCAACCTCTTAAACCTCTTCCTAAGCCTATATAAACTAGGATTTTCTAGTTTACCCCCCCTGACTCTAGATGACCCCCTGATTCTGATTTCCCTGAACCCCTTAGCTGATAGATTTAATTCCTTATTCCCTCGCACTATTATTTGTGTTCTATATTTTACATTTTCTTGCAGGAATTCTACTATTTTGCAGTCGAAGATAGCTCGGATCAGTGCAAATGATCTCGAATGATTACAGATGATCTCGTATGATTGGAGGTGATCTTGACTGTAGTCCAAATTGGGGGCAATCTGAGTCTAGAGTTTGCATCCCCTTAGCTTCCTCTGCATTTTTTTTATATTGTGTTTCTGCATTGTCTTGAATTATTATGTTTTTTGCATCTTGGAGTTCAACTCATTTAGCATAATCACATGGTAAGGTTAAAATCAATCATTAAATCTACTGCATTTCCTTATTTGTTATTGGAATCCATTATTTAGGCATGTTTGTTGTTATTTCTATCATTATATTTTGATTTTGCACTTGCATATTTGGTATTTCGCATCTATTTATGTGATTGCAGGTTTCTGATGTATTTGTTTGATGAATTCGTCAGATATCAGACGATCCTATATGATCTCAAATGATTATGTACAAACTGAGGTGATCTGGACTGCTGCAAAACTCAGAATCTTCATCAAACATCCAGAATCAGGTATGACATATTCTAATTAGCATATTCTCTGTTATTAGCACTCCTTCCTATTTTTTGTATCCATTTAAATTATCATTGGTAGATAAAATAATCTAGATTCATCTTGGACAAACCTAGGAGTTGAATGATCGAGTCTAAAAATGAACACATAAAACCCACTATCAACCTAGGCATGGAAACTGCCACTCAAAAGTTTCCTGGTGAACCCACCATCCATCAAAAATTCACCTTTATACTCCTTCCCCAAGATGCGGGACCTTCAAAGGGCCTCTCAGTCTGAGGTATTGCCCCATCCTTCTCGCATCCTCCTTCTGGGCACGGATCCTACAGCCTGAGGGTAAGGATGCAAAAAATTTGGAGCGATACATTTTGGTGAACCCAATGTGAATAACATAGGCATATTTCTGATTCAAAAATATTAAAAAAAAAAAAAAAAAAATATATATATATATATATATATATATATATATATATATATATATATATATATATATATATATATATATATATATATATATATATATATATATATATATGTATGTATACAAGAAAAAAAAAAGCCATCATTTCAAGTTTGTATGTTTTAGATTCAATTCTAAATAATAGATACTAAATATTACTTTAGAAGTACTAAATAAACCATGAGTTTTTACTCAAATCAATATGAGCCCATCAGTAATGTTGGAAGAATTCAGCCAAATACATTTGTTGATTATGACCAACCTCATCCCTATTCAACATCACCTCCATCATGCTTTTCTCATTTTTCATCCATAACCCAACAGGATAATCCCTTTTCCAATCCTCTTCATAACGATATTATCTATTCTCCCATATATCCATATTATGTCTATCAATCCACATATAATCCTCAACCACATTTTCAATATTCTTCTCTCGATACAACACATCCATTTCAACAAGAAAATACTTATTCTTCCAATCCTACCATGCGCTCACATCATACTTCACAATCCTCCTATCATCATTCTACCCATAACAAAGAAAAGAGAGGTAAGAAACCATTACGTACTTCTATGACTGAACTCCTAAGGCACATATCAAAAACCTCTCAAAAACCTTCATCACGTAAATTTACTAAGCTCAATCAACCAATGGATATAATTCTCAAGCATTTACTTGATACAAACAAGATTGAACTCCCTTCCATAAGACAACTTGATATCACAGCAGATTGGTTTAAACCTGAGCTACATTGTGAATATCAAAGAGTATATGGACATATGACACAAAATTGTAAATATTTAAGATGTGCAATTCAATATTTGATTGATAAGGGTCTGTTTAATATAAATGAATTACAATCTACAACTGATTATAAATCTTCAGTAAACTATCAAACTCCTTCACAAAAAATACTAATAATCAATCAAGACATGGGGATCCACCAAGAACCCCTATTCAATTATCAACAATAGGAAACCAATCAAATATTGCATGTTAATGTGTCCCTTCATGATGATATTACTAATATTGTAATAGAAACTATAAATGAGCAACCTCAAGTTCAATCAACTCAATCTGATATTCAAGATATGGATTCCTCATTTGACCAACCTTCAAAACTATCTTTGACTCTATAGAATGATCCAAAATGGAATGTAAGCATAGAAAGCTCATCTTTAGAATCAAAATCTCAATCTGAAATCCCCTTGATAACCAACAAGTGATTAATCCTCAAGCAAAGATATCCCTTTTAGAAGTATTACAAAGTTCTCATAAGGGAAATTTGTTCAAGATACCTAGCCAACAATTTGTTCCTCATCATATTTTCTCTAAGAACATAATCAATGGTGTAAACCCTCTTGAGGTTAACCATATTTCATTCTATGATGAGGAGATTCCTTCCTCTACTCCACAAGAAGACTACTATCATTACATTACATGATCTAGTAAAGAAACACCTATTAAAACTATCATGGTAGATAATGGCTCCTCTCTTAATTTATGCACTTATCAATTATTCCAAAAACTCAAATCAAAGGAAGAAGATCTTAATGAATCAAATGTTATTATAAACAATGAAATTCAAGAAGTTCAAGGTACTATAATTTTTCCCCTCAATATTGGATCCAAGATCCTGGATACTTTGTTTTATGTAGCATATTGCCCTTCACATTACAATCTACTTCTTATAAGTCCTTGGATGCATACAATGAGGGTTGTCCCTTGCACTCTTCACCAATGTTTGAAGTTTGAACTTGTAAATGAAATTGTTACCATACATGGTGACCCAACACCATTTGAAGAATATTTAACGGTTGAAACATCAAGTTCTATACATTCTCTATTGTCACAATTATCTTCTATCCATCACTTTTCTTCATCCATATATGATCATCCTTGTTTACCAAATAACACCCATGCATATATTTCATATATGCTCCCTCCATATTATCAAGACTTGGAAGATAGTGATAAGAATGAAGAACCTTCTTATCCTTTTGACATTTTATTTTGTAATATGATCAATTTTACACATATAAAAGTAAAATATTTTGCTACATTATTCTACATTATAACAAATATTTTGTTATCACTACCTTTTATTCATCACTTTTTGTTCTTACCTTCACCACAACCAAATTATCCTTCAAAACCTCCTTTGATTTTGAAGCAACCTTAGACATACTATACTCAAATAACCTCGTATAGTGTATATAGATCATCTTGTATATACCATCAATTTCATAAATTAAAAAAAAATATATATATATATATATATATATATATATATATATATATATATATATATATATATATATATATATATATATATATATATATAAACATCAAAATCATCAAAATCTCCAAAAACATATTTTATTCATACCTATCAATTATTGGAATTTACAGTTATATTTTCAATTATTTTAGATAAATGAGCATTTATTTGGAATCCCGCACTTTCATAATCACATGAATAAATATCTTGATTTTATTTTGTATGATTATTAATCTCTCTTATATCAAAATCCACATTGGCATTAAATAACATTTTGAGCATAGATAACTGATCTTGTTATTTACTTGAACCAAGTATATCTTTTCACATTAAAATGATTTCATTGCAAATTCAATATGATGCTACATAGCAGATGTGGTTTCTTGAGTGAAAAGTTTCCCCTGCTATCCTATCATGCACATGGTCTAGAATATTTGAGAATTGACAAAAAGACAAGCTCACCCCTATCCAGAATAAAAATCCCTTGCTCTATAGCTAATTTGAGCAAGTATCCCTAGCATAGGAAGAAAAGAAAAATGCAAGAAAAAGAGAAAAAGAAAAATGTTATTTTGTATCATCACAACAATGTTTCAGCATTATCTCAAATATCAAGCAAAAATATAAAAAAAAAAAAAAAAAGAGCAAAAGAGAAAAGCAAAATGCAATAAAATCCTTTCCCTACCCCTTGAAAAGAAAATAAGGGTGAATGAGCTTGAATCCCTGGAATTCTCAATTATTCAAAAACTGTGAGGTAAGCCCCATAACAGGTGGTTTGTGCCCAACCCCCTTGGCCTTGGGTAACTCCTAGTGTGGTGATATGTCTGTCACATTAGTGACCTTATTTTGTACAGACCTATATTGGCTTATGGATTAGCTAGCTCTTGATAACCTAACTTGCACAGTAGTTGGGTACAATTATATGCATATAAATAATGGTTAATGAACTTGGTTAAAGCAAATTGCTTGTATCAAATTATCTTGCTCAAAATTGGTAAATGAACAATACAATTGCACACACATTTGTATTTGAGAGATTTTGTATCATTATGATAAATCAAGATCGGTAATGAACTCACATTTGCACATGAGGATCCCTTATAAACCTACATTCGTTTTGAGATAATTTAAAATATTCCAGTAATTCGTTTTTGGAATAATTTCATCCTCTTATTTCATAATTATGTTTTAAAAACAATTATATACATTGTGTCACAAAATTGCCAAACGATTTCAAACAACATGTTCATCATATTATTATTTTTTGTTTATCAAACATCACAAATCAAAAAATCAATCATGCAATAAAACTAAAATATCTATTTCATATTTGGATTTCATGATGATGGTATAAGTCTATACCTATAATTCTATGCCTAGTGCAAACCATTGTTCTAATTTTATTTTCCCATCCATTTTAAAAACACATATGGCTTACATCATTATGTTACACAATTGTGCTTCAAAACAAATGAACACTTATTCTATTTCATGTCATTATGTCAAAACATTTCATCTTGCAACCATGGTATAATTCCTAAGGAATGATTCAAAAATTTATCACACTTAGGAATTTATCCCTAGCAAAAATCACTTTTAAACATATTTCATGCATACTTTTGTAAAAAAAAAAAATATGAAAACAAATTATCACCATCATCATTTTCATCATCACAACACAAAGTCTTAAGACAGTCTCTTAAGCACTCTTTTACTTTTTAGAAATATTTCTATACTAGGACTAGCTTGACGACCTAACGATAGGCGATTCCATGAAACGGTCTATAACAGCGACAATGTCCTTTGAAATTATTGTTAGAAGTCCCTTTTATTTGTCATCAAAATCACACCAAAACAACCAATTTATGCACATCAGATTATTTCATTTACAAATATATGGCATGACATAACATTATAATTTATTTCCAAATGACATAATTACATGAATCAACAAATTCAAAACAATTAAAGCATCCCAATACAACATATCCACAAGTCATATCATCAAAAATAATCTATATATATCATCAATCAATTATCTACATCATCTGGATTGGTATGCCACAATCAAAACCCTAGCATACTCAATCCCCTCAAAAACAAATATATATATACATATATCATAAATTTGCACTCTATAGTAGCTAGCCTCGAGAAGCCCTCGAGCTCTCAGCCTCATCTCCTCCCCCACCCTGACATGGAGGAGGTGGTCCCATAGAGGTCTAGGCCGTATCTCGGGTCCTCATCATTGATCATGAGGATGTCCTCGATGATCCCATCATGATCGGTTCTGCAACGGGGGATGGCAATGATATCCTTTGTCCCTTTGGGATAGCCTGATAGTACAACCCCTGGTAAAATGTAGTTTGAGCAATAGACCACACCAGATCCCAAGTGCTTACCCCTTCACCCTGAGCTTTGAGCCATGTAGCCTCATCCTGTAGTGTCTGCACCTGAGCCCATAGGTGGGCAACCTCAGCCCGGAGAGTCGTCGTCTCATTGCTCTCCCCTACCTCAACACCCTTGCCCTTATCAGGTGATTATGGTCTTTCCCCCTATTGCAAAGGGAGTATCTCCTCCCTCTGCCCTGTCTCCCATGACCTCTATGGAGCCTGACCCTTTCACTAGCGTCTCTCCTATGGGGACCATTGCTGGTCTCTCCTGCCATGACTCTGTGCTGCCTCAATGGCCGCTTGGCATCACCTCCCCATCCGTCGCACAACCGTGTGCATTAGACCCTGTGTCCTCGTCATCCAAGGAGGGCAGATGCTTGTGTACCAGGCATCATAGTCGTCTGCAACCCCAATGTCATCACCATCCATTGGCTGGATGGGGGCATCGTCCACATCTTGACTCCAAAATCGTTGCATGTTTGGAGCCCTGCTCAATGTAGTAATATCCTGAATAGTCTAGGAGTACTCGTAATCCATGACAGAAGGGACCCCCTACTGTAGACCGAACTATCGTAGTACCCAATCATAGCAGTGAAGCTCTACCTCTCCCCACTCCATCCTCAGCCAACAGACTCACCTGATGTGAGCCAGCTCCTACCCATCCTCTGCCCACCCGAGGTGCTCTTGCCATGGTCTCCAAGTGATCTGGTTTGGGATGAGGTCATCTAGCAACCTCTGAGACATCGACAGATCTATCTGTCACTGTGAACCTCTTTGTAGCCACCAATAGAAAACTTGGGGTGTCTCCCGATCAACCCCTATCAATGGGAGCCCTATCGGCCTCCGCACCGCAATGTGCTCCCAGCACCAAACCTGTAGCAGCGATGTCAAGACTAGACATCGACCTCCCTTGTATACGACCCCATGTAGGATCCTATACAAGTAGCAGAGTACAAAGCTGCCCCATGCAAATCTATACTCATGGTCTCTCATGTCATAGAATATATTTTAGAGGAGCCATGGTAGCCTGCATCTGCTTTGGTGGCACAACAGTAAGCCACCTACTACCCCTGCCAAAACCCGAGTCAGCCTAGATGCCCCAAGCATCTATCGTAGAGACTCGATGTTCACTCTGCCCTTCTCTAGGGTGAAGCTCGGGTCCCTAGTCAGCCTCATCATCACCTGGCATTGATTGACCATCGACGTCATCAGTCATCCTTGTATGGGGATCCTCATGATCCTTCATACGTCCTCTAGAGTGGGAGCCATCTCCCTTGTCGATAGCCAAAAATAGGATGACCTCGGATACCATCTCTCTGCTAGGGCTGTTAGTAGCCCCATGTCAGTCGGTACCTGTGGCATCTCTCCCACATGTTGTAGCCCGACCTGTCCTAGTTGGTCATGCTCTACCTGGTCAAGCACGGCTATGTCATCTCTTAGTCCATCGTATTTCCATTCTCAGATCTTTAGTAATCCCCTCTACAAAACAAATAATAAAAAACAAAATTTATTAATAACCAATTAGTAAAATCAAATTAAACACATTTTAAAATCAAGTTAAAGATGTTATCATCCACCATCGGATGATATCGTCCTAAATTTGGCAAAATCATCCTTTGTAGGACGAATTCATCTCCGATTTTGCAAACTTGAGGATCGACCCTTGTTGAACGGGATCACCTCTAATTCGCTGACTTCGCCCTTAGATGAAATCGATGATCTAGGGATGAGTCTGACAAAATAGGGACAATTTCATCCAGACATCGTCGATGGCCTAAAAACGGTTGTGATGTCCCAAATATTCAAAATTTAAATCCACAAATTACACAAAGCAAAATCAAAACTAATCTACTAGGCTTAGATCCTTACCTATAGCCCGTGCCGGACCTCTGTCGCTCTATGCACTGTCTCCACCATTTTCTCTTTGCAAAACTTTGAAACAGTAAAAAAAAAAAAACAGTCAAAATGAATTAGGGTTTTACCCTATTTTTCTTAATTTTATTCAACATTTTAATTTTTACCTTTCTACGTTTTACCTCAAACGTTCGATTTGGGTAAAAACACGGAGGGGGCACCATAGTCAGTAGTTGTACGATTCGACCAAGAATCGTCGTCTAAAAAATTGAGTACATTTTTGCTTTCTCGTAAAACAAGAAAAACTCGTCTTTAACACATTTTCTTCAGAAATTCGCTAAAGAGGGGGCAAAATGTAGCACCCTAAAATTGGCACGATTAAAAACCTTAGTAAAAGATAAAAGATAAAAATTTGAATTTTAACCCCAAAACCGCCTGCTACCCGTTTCCTCATTTTCTATGCCATTTTTAGGATTTGTTTTGACCGTTGGATGATATCATCGCAGATTAGACGCGATCATCCTAGATATGATGAAATCGTCATGGATAGAACGTCCAAATGATTTTGTCCCAAAATCAAATTTTTATAATTAGCTTTTGTTTCAACAGCCTCTCCAACTTGGGCAACAGCGCGTCTGTGTAGTTAGAGATTGCCATGTTGGAGATCTCCCATATTGGGATGATCCCCAACCTCTTAAACCTCTTCCTAAGCCTATATAAACTAGGATTTTTTAGTTTACCCCCCCATAATCTACATGACCCCCTGATTTTGATTTCCCTGAACCCCTTAGCTGATAGATTTAATTCCTTATTCCCTTGCACTACTGTCTGTGTTCTATATTTTGCATTTTCTTGTAGGAATTCTACTATTTTATAGTCGAAGATAGCTCGGATCGGTGCAAACGATCTTGGACGATTACGGATGATCTCGTATGATTGGAGGTGATCCTGACTGTAGTCTAGATTGGGGGCAATCCGAGTCCAGAGTTTGCATTCCCTTAGCTTCCTCTACATTTTTTTTATATTATGTTTCTGCATTGTCTTGAATTATTATATTTTTTGCATCCTGAAGTTCACCTCATTTAGCATAATCGCATGGTAAGGTTAAAATCAATCATTAAATCTACTGCATTTCCTTATTTGTTATTGGAATCCATTATTTAGGCATGTTTGTTGTTATTTCTATCATTATCTTTTGCTTCTACACTTGCATATTTGGTATTTCGCATATATTTCTATGATTGCAGGTTTCTAACATATTCGTCTAACAAATTATTCAGATATCATATGATCCTATCTAATCTCAGATGATTACGTATGAACTAAGGCGATCTGGACTGCTACAAAACTCAGAATCTTCATCAAACATCTAGAATCAGGTATGACATTCTAATTAGCATATTATCTATTATTAGCACTCCTTCCTATTTTCTGTATCCATTTAAATTATCATTGGTAGATAAAATAGTCTAGATTCATCTTGGCCAAACCTAGGAGTTGAATGATCGAGTCTAAAAATGAACACATCAAACCCACTATCAACCTAGTTGTGGAAACTGCCACTCAAAAGTTTCCTAGTGAACCCACCATCCATCAAAAATTCACCTTTATACTCCTCCCCCGAGAGGCAGGACCTTAAAAGGGCCTCTCAGTCCGAGGTATTGTCCCATCCTTCTCGCATCCTCCTTCTGGGCACAGATCCTACAGCCTGAGGGTAAGGATGCGAAAAATTTGGAGCGATACAGATAGATATCCACAAACTTAATTAGGGCATTGGTGTCTCCTTTGGTAGAGTTCCATAAATATTGTAATAGGGAAAGGATTCCTAAGAGAATTTATTGAGAAAAAATTATAAGGAATATTTTCTCCGTGGAGTAGCCCACATTGGGTGAACCACATTAAATCATGTCTCTCATGTGAGTGATGCTTTGTGTAATGTTTACTACTTTAATATTGATTATGTTATCATATGGATTGAAAAGTAAAAAGTTTTATCTTATACTATTCACCCCTCTTAGTACAAGCACATGTTCTTCACTTGAGACCTCTTATTCATTCTCTCTTGGTGTTGTGGCCACTTGTATGCTCGATATTCTTTTTACCCACATTGGAAATAGGTTCCACGAAATCCTCCTCTTCCAATCCCTCATACAAAACTTCCTCTTCCTCTTTGGTAGAAATTATTTTTCTCACAGGGGCAGTAAGAATTCTCTCCCTTTTGGTCTTGATTGTTGCTTTCGTCTCCACTCTTCTTTTGGTCCTTATTTCACCCTCCATTTTTTCTCCCTCTAATTCTTCCACCAGGACCTCTTAATCTCTACTTGCCCTAAAATCTTCTGTTCAACTTCTCTTATACCTTCAAGGCAAATTGGTAAGCTTCTTCTATGGTGGTCATCCTAACCAAACATAGCTCCTATTGAATGCTTGCTCTCAACCCATTTATGTAACAGGCTATCTTCTCCTTATTGGACTTAGAAAGGTCTGTTCTGATTAAAATCTTGTAGAAATCCTTCGTGTACTCCATGATAGACTTGCTTGATTACCTCAAACCTTATATTTTCTTTAGCAGATCCAACTCGTAATCATATGGAATTAATTGTCTCTTCAACTTCTCCACCATTCGCTCCCATTTTTTTATCCTTTATTTCCCTCTTCTATTTCTATTCAACTACACTCCCTTCCACTAGATACTAGAATGACCCTTCAGCTTGGTCTTAGCAAATCTGACCCTCTCAGTATCTTTCACCTCCTCATACTCAAAATATTCTTCCATATTATTGATCTAGTTGATAAACTCTTATGGGTTAAGATTTCCATAACATATATAAACATCAAACTTTGGTCTTTTCCTAATATAGGATATAACCTTATACAATATGGCTTACATAGGATCTACTACCTCTTCTTCTTCCTTGAACTAAACCTCTTCTTCTTCAACTTCATCTTAACTCCCATATTCTCTCCTTGGCTCAAACCCTCTATGCAAATCCTCTTGTAGAGATTGAATTTGTCTCTACAAAGATCTAAAATCCTCTTCTGATATAACATTTCCCCCACCACCATAATTTCTTTGTGGAGGTATTTTGATCATGCTTCTCACAAACCCTAACCATAAATCTTGGTGTAAACTACCTCACATATGATGATCTATTTACACACTCAGGAACTCCTACTCTGATACCACTTGAAGCAGAACTACATTAACAAAACACATACAATCTATAGAAATAGAGAAATGCCAAATTTTTTCTTGTATTCCTTGCTGAGGAGAATGGATCTTACAAAGAATAATCCTTTACAAATTTGAAATTCTCCCTCAAATACCCTATTTTCTCTTTTCTCGCCTAGAACTATGCATTTGAAATTTGAATTTCATGGGTAAACTTCCCGACGTCATAACTCCTCGCTCGTTGCTTGGATTGACTTTTAGTGCACATTTTTGAAAAGCTCTAGAAAATACCTATAAAAACATAATGTACCAAAGGATATTATGCCTAATTTTCACCCCTCTTCAAGGCCTCGAAGACTCTCAAAATTGACCTTCAAGTTTTAGTGATAGTATTTTCACTAGTTTTGGCATGGTAGAAGACCTTAATATTTACACATCTCCCAAACCGCTCAGGATATTGGGATGCTTCTTTCACTATTGGGTCTAATTGTCCATCCTCTACAAAAATAAATAAACTTTAGAACAAAATAAAACAAATACAAATTTTGGATGATGCAAGATCACTCTTATACCATTGGATGCTCCTACATCAAGATATGTGTTCAATCTCTTTGGAGGTGCTATAATTTGGATGAGTAAAAGGTAATAAATTGTTGCTCTTTTGAAAAATAAAGCTAAATATGTTATTTCTACTCAGGATTTTAAGGAATTATTACGGTTACAGAGACTAGGTTCATAGATTGGTTTCATACAAAAATTGGTAAAGATAAAATGTGATAATTAAAGTGCAATTTACTTAGCAAAGAATCCAACTTATCATGCCAAATCATAGCATCTTGATTCTTAGTTTCATTTTTTAAGTTCCATGATTTAAATAGGAATGGTGATGTTGGAAAATTTTGATACAATAGAGACTATTGCAGATGCATTGATAAATCTAGTTACTGTTGAGAAGTTTTGCGAGTGCAAAACAGTAATGGGTATGGCTGCTCATTAGATACCAAACGATGGACTTTGAAGAAGACCTTCTACACAGTATACAATAACTGGGATATTTCTAGGAAGTGTTCTACACTTTGCATGTATTACACCAGTATGAGGTTTACATTCATACCCCAATTTTTATAATTTTGAATTTAACTAAATAAAGAGCATGCACTTGTTTATACACAAATCCATGTGTTGCTCATGTCTTTTTTGTACCAAATTGTATTGTAAAATTATGGGTTGATCTGGGTGATGTGGTCTACCGGTAAGGATGCCACTTGCATTATCAGTGATGTGATCGGGGTTCAATCCCCACAATGGATATGTACATGTATAAGAAGTAATTATTCAATAAAAAAAATGGTGGGTTGTTTTTGCACATTGTAATGACAAAATATGTCTAGTTTTTGGTATTGGTGTGACCATTAAAAACTCATGTAATGTAATTATGGTAGAAGTAAATATTTTTATTGAGGGTCCATGAAGTCCAAAGTAATAAAAGGATTATTTTATTTGGGGTTTTTTTCTTGAAGTAAGGGTTTCCCAGGATAAATTTGTGTGTGTTTTATTTCTTTGTGTATTACTCTATTTTTTATCATCATTGTTTTAACAAAATAAAATATAGATGTAAAATATACCCTTCAAACATGGCATTCCTAATTATTGTAAAAAATATTGTTTTCTTATAATATTTAAAAAATATAATCAATATCATAATATACATTATGAAGGTCAAACATCTTATAATTTTTTTCATTATTTAATATATCATTACCATCCTACATTTGTAATTCAATTCAATTGTAATTAATGTACACTTTACATGATCTATCATGAGAATGAATGTATGATTGGGTCCACAAGGGTACAAAAAATGTATGGAATCATACACTTAAAAAAAATAGATATATCACTATCATAATAGCTTGATAATTCAAATAATGATGTATGTATTATATGATTCATGAAGGGAATAAATGGATGATTGGATCCAAAGGGAAATACATGAAATCAAAATAATGTTAGGTATAGTTTTTCTTAATCTCTAATTCATGAATTTTTAAAAAATTATTGACTACTTTTTTACAATATAAGGAAACTTGCATATATGCTTTACATAAATTCAAATATGTAATGTGCATAGTGCATACTAAACTTATCACTCATAACTTATAGTTTCACTTTTTAATAGGTCACTATACATTTTGTTTATAGTGAGGCCAAAACAATGTGATTGGGTTCAAGTATTCATCATTTACAAACATTTGGACTTTGCTTTTACAACTTGTAGCTGAAATTATGGCCCTCAAATTATTGGTTTAGTTGGCAAAATCAAAAGGAATATAAAAAAATTAAATTTACAAAGACTCATAGGTGGTAATAAAATAGATGTTTGGTTTTTCTAGGATGGAAAACATGATTCTACAACCCATCTTCTCTCAAATAAAATAAGTTGTGGATCAAAGAAAAGCTTTTGCTTTTTGGTATATCTATAAAGTTGTGGATAGGGAAGCATATGAAATCTCAAAGGAGGAACTTCAAATTGATCTACGTACATGCTTAGTACAAGAATTCAACGAGGGCAATGCACTATAGCTGGTCCAAATCTCTATCTAGGAGGATTAATACACTCCAATTAAAGCAAGTACAGATAAAGTAACTTTTTCAAAAAAAATAGAATTTAGTGATTTAAAGCATATTTTTTGATAAATTAGGAAGGTATCTAAGGATATAACTTAGCATGATAGATATATATTGTTATGATGTATAAATGACTTGAATCTTAGATCATAATTGAAATTTTGAAGAAATGTGAAAGAGGCATTTGAAGAATGTAATTTCATATTTACTTGATATAAAATTATAATTTTTTTTTAGGAAAAATAACACTTAAACATAAGCCTTATATATGAAATATAAATCATCTCAACTACTCAAGCATAGCATGAAATATAATTTTAAAGTTAATCTTTGGCACTAAAATGATGACTTATGGTGTGAAACTTCCTCCCCACCACTTTTACCAAACCTCTTGCATAAAATATCAAAGTCCATCCATGGGATTGGAACCTTAGATTATGTTATGAAAATTTCCATTCTCCGCCACTTACCCATGCATAACAAATAAATATTAAGGTTCACTTGTGGCATTAAGACTTTGGCTTAAAGTGTGAAACATATTTTTTAATACTACTTGTCCCAAATTTAATGGACTAAAATATCAAGTTTTATGCATAATATTAGAACATTGATTTATGTTAAGGTGGACACATGCTTTTGAAACCTTTCTTTAGCATGAGAAAATCTTTGTAACATGGGCTATAAATAAGTATAACTTTGTATCATATATGAGTGAATATATACTGAATGCCTGCTGGATACTTTCAAAGTAAAAGGGGCCTAAGGCAAGGTGACCCTATCTCTCCCATGTTGTTTATCATTGTGGCTGAAGCCCTTGGGAGGACAATCAAAGCTGCCTGTAATATTGGTCTTATTTCAGGAATTAAAGCATCATCACAAACACAGGCAATTACACATGAACAATTTGTGGATGATACTTTGTTGTTAACTCTTGCATCAGTTTTTGAGGCTAAGGTCATAAAACATATTCTAGAGCTATATGAGGATGCTGCGGGGCAAAAGGTAAATTTTTCAAAGAGTAAAATTTATTTCTTTAACACTCCCATTCAGAGGCAGATTAAGATTGCTAGGATTCTTGGATGCTCGAGTGTCTACTCTTCCATCCACATACTTAGGCCTTCCTTTATTTACAGTGCGAGCTACCGATTCCATGTGGACTAATCTAATTGAAAGAATTCGAGAGGAAGTCGGTTGGATGGAAAGGGAATTTGTTATCTCAAGCTGGCAAGGCAGTTCTCACCAGGTTTTCCATTCAAAGCATCCCTGTCTACTTTCTCTCTGTTTTTAAAGCTCCTACAAGTGTCTACACTAAAATTGAACAGATCCAAAAGAGGTTCCTATGGACTGGTTCTGAATCTAATCAACGCTTTCACTTGGTGTCCTGGGATAGGGTTTGCAAACCAAGGGAGTTTGGAGGTATTGGGCTAAGGAGAATACAACATTTAAACATGGCCCTCCTGGCCAAACAAGAATGGCGTCTTTTGACAAATGCAAATGCAGAATGGATTACTATAATCAGAAGAAAGTACTTGTAAGAAACTGAATTCTTAAGCTATTCCTTTCCTTCGAGGGGATCAATTTTTTGGAAATCAATCCTTCAAACTAAAAACATGCTAAGAAAAGGGCTACATTGGAAACTGGGAAATGGAAGAAACATTGATTTATGGGACCACAAATGGTTAAAGGACTACCCCCTCTCTACAGACCCCATCCTTTCAACCCTTAGAGCTTGGATAGTTGAAGTTTTTGGTACCAAAGTTGCATATTTTATTACTTTGTCAAACAATAGAAGGGTATGGAAGCCAATAATGAACAATGATCTACCAGGGGCATCAATAATACTGGAGAATGAATTAAGACAGTATTTACTCCCTTCTGGCATTCTTGAGGACCAGCTTATCTGGGAAGCTTCAAACAATGGGGAATTTTCTATCAAGACTGCTTATCTGATGCTTATTGATAATGATGAACCACTTTCCCTCACTTGGAAGTTTGGCCCAAAAGCATTGTTCTGAAGGTTGGGTTTTTTGCATGGTCGGCCATCCAAAATAAGATCCTCACCATGGATAACTTAATAAAAAGAGGTGTGATTGTTGTTAATAGGTGTTATCTTCGTATGTCTGAGTGGGAGTCTATTGATCATTTGTTTTTGTATTGTAATTTTTCTGTCTCAATCTTGTTAGGTTTGTTACAAGTGTTTCATATTTATTGGGTCCATCCTCAGTCCATTTTTGAATTATTTGTCCAGTGGCCTTCTCCCTTTTTGAATAGGCGTCTTAGGTATATGTGGAAGATCTGCCTTCATCACTACTTGTGGCAGATATGGTTGGAAAGGAATCGTCGGGCCTTCTTGGATAAGGTCTTTCAGTCATCCTCTGTCCTGTCAAAATTTTTAGTATATGCTAATGAGAATGCTTGTTTAGTGCCTGCAGCATCTAAACCTCCAAATCCTTTTGAAGCTTCATTAGGCCAGTCATTAAACTTACCTCTCACTGATGGCCTCAATCATCCTCAAGTCTGTCCTAGAACCATGATCACATGGACCCCACCCCCCCTAGGGTGGATTAAGTTAAATTTTGATGGGGCATCTAGGGGCAACCCAGTGAAGTCAGGGCTGGTGGCTTACTTAGAGACCACAAGGGTGAGGTGCTTGTAGCTTTTGTTGAACATCTTGGAGCTCAAACTAACAATGTGGCTGAAGCGAGGGCAGTTTGGAGGAGCCTCAAGGTGGTAGAGAATTATCTAGGGAAACTGTTGGTGGAAGGTGATTCTCTTATTATTATAAATCTTCTAAAGAACACTAAGAGAGCTCCTTGGATATTTGATGACTACATCCATGAAGCAAGGGCTCTAATTCATGATCGACCTGAGGCCATAATTTTGCATACCTTCCGGGAAGCAAACATGGCAGCTGATAGGCTGGAAAATGAAGGCATTGTAGCAGCAAATTTGATCACGTGGACTGAAAATCTTCCTCATGCAGTCTCAATGGTGATAGATAATGAAAAATTTTAGATTGGAAGGCTCAAAGTGGATCAATGATAGAAAATGGGGGCATTTTTAAAAATATTTTTTGAACCTTATAATGGCTTTTGTCATATTTGTTTTTTTTGTTCATGTGACTAGTGTTTTTTGCAGATGGTGGGGCACTGATATAGGTTTTTTATCTACAAATTCATGCATGGGAAACATCTGCTTTGGCCTCATGTATTTACCAAGGTGTGTTTGGATTCGATGTCACAAAAAGGCCCTAGAAAGAAATAACAAAGTGTTGGAGATCCCTGACAATGAGGTACCAGACCCCACCATAATAGTCTTGGAGAAGATGACAATTTCATCAGCCTCCAACAGTATCAACCAGTTGAAGAGTCCTGTCCGGACTCATCGGTGCAAGCTGTTGATTTGTGTGATTCTCTAAATCTTCTATTTTATAGCCAGCAGTTCCAGGGGAACAAGGAGTCGAAGGCAAAATCTAAAGATGATGGCAAGGAGGATGATAAGAAGTTAGATGAGGACTACAAGGAAGATTGCTTGGCCTCTTGGCTGTCCATTCTATGGGATGTTTTTTTTTACCATATTCTATTATTTTATATGGGCACAAGCTACTCTGCATGGTGCTTGCATGATTAGTTTTTTTCTTTGTTAGTTCTATTTTGCGTCTTTCTTTTCTGATGGCCATAATATTAGGCTTCCATAGTTTAGTTTGGGTGTATTCTGATGGAAGAGTAGGTCTTGGCCCTTTTTGTTGTCAGTTTAAAATTTTAGGGCTTGGCCTTTGTCCAGTTGGTCAGTGGACCCTATTTTGTAAAATGGTTTTGGGTCAACCAGTTAAAACCCAGTGTTAATTATAATATTCTCTTACTTACCAAAAAATATATATATATCGAATGCCCAATAAAATATCAAGGTTCACTCATGGTATTGGAACCTTGGATAATGGCATGATGCTCCTTACTCCCCACTACATTCTCTAAACCCATTAAACTGAAATGCTAAGGTTCACAAATATTATTGGAACTCTAGTTTATGATGTGAAACTCTTAATTCCTCACTTCTTATCCCCAATGGGATCTTGTACACTAATTTTATGAATTAATTTTTATTTTGTATTTGATACATGATTTGAATAAATAGTGCATATTTTTTAATGTTGAATTCAACTATATTTTACTTCAAGTACCACTATAAATTATTAACATCTCTTGCGATTATAGAATAATACAACTACTATTGTATGCAATTTTAGATAGTGAAATAATTTAATCTTAGCTTTTACTATATTTTTTTATACATGTATGACCTTGACACTACTATTATCTATCTTGGTTTAATACAAAAAATATTAATGTTTAATAGTATGGTAAATATTTACATGATCATGTAGATTTTTAGAATTGTTATGTAATTATATTGAGCATGTGACATTTTCAATGTGCTTTATCTATTGGTTCAATGATGGAGTCAAGTATACGGAAGATAAGATGCATGCCTTATAAAAATAGTTAATATTATTTTTCCAATAATATTTTTTACATCTAATTCCAAATCTGCATTGTACACTTTGGTTTGTAAATTTAATTTTATTCTAATATATCAAATCATTGCAGGTTCACCAGGGTCTTATTCATGGATGGAAATGGGAGAATAGTAGGCCATCCATTTCCCCTCTTCAGTTTGTTGATGACACTGCTCTCTTGGGTGTAGCTTCTATTTGTGAAGCAACCAACTTTAGACATGCTTTGGACTTGTATTTGGTTGTCTCTGGTCAGGATATTAATGAGCACAAGTCTATTATTTTATTTTTCAATACAGATCCCAGGGTTCAAGCTAGAATTGTTCAGATTCTCAGGTTTCAGGTTGGAACTCTTCCTCTTACATACTTGGGGATTCCCATTTCTGTTGGTCCTCTACCTAGGGCGGTTTGGACTAACATACTTGACAAATTTCGTAGTCGAGTTAGTCATTGGACTCATAGATGGTTAACTTTTGCTGGTCGGGTTTTACTTTTGAAGTCAGTTGTTCAGGATTTACCGGTGTATAGATGCCTTATTCAGATTGCTCCAGCAAGTTTTCTTCATGACCTGGATTCTCTTTCTAGGCAATTCCTATGGGTTGGCAATCTTGGTTCCTCAAAATGGAGTCTTGTTAAATGGGAGACTATTTGTCGACCAAGTCAAGTCAGGGGGTTGGGTCTTCGTCTAAGCTCTCTTTTGGGACTCGCTTTTCTCGCTAAGTCGTATTGGTGTTGGTGTAGTAATCAGGAGCAAACTTGGGCCAAGATTATCTCCCACAAGTATCTTAGGGGAGTGGAAGGTTCATAGATTCCTCGATACAGCTTGACTGGTCGAGGATCATTTGTTTGGAATACTTTGAAAAATGGAGCAGAGCTGGTTAAGTAGGGGTTATTTTGGATTTGTTATACTTGGGTCTCGGGCTCTTTTTTGGTAGGATTCTTGGGATGGCTTTGCTCCTCTTCTTAGCGAGTTTCCACATCTTCAAGATCTTGCTCAATGCTTTTGGGATGCTGGATGGTTGAATGTGGCGATTTCAAAACCGTTAAGTCCTTTGGTCGGATGGTTAGTCTCCGGTGGAAGGATCCTCGAGAATGGCCTCGCTGGTGGCACTATGGATGCGAGGGCCGAGCTGGCCCGTATTCTCGCTAGCCGTCCCTGCTCTTCTCTACCCGGGGATGATGTGCTAGCATGGGGAAGAGATAATAGAGGGATATTTTTGGTTGCTGCTGGTTATTGTGTTTTGGATCGGCAACGATTTGGTGAGGAGGAGGTTCCATGGTGGAAGCAAGTTTGGAATAAGTTTATTTGGTCGAAGTGTAGTTTTTATGGGTGGCAGGCTACTCATAATCATTGTCTCACTTGGGATAATTTTCAAAAGCGTGGGTTTGCTAGCCCCTCTTTATGCTATAACTATGGGAAGGCTGAAGAATCTGTTGGGCATTTACTTCTCCAATGTGACTTTGCTCGACAAGTCTGGCATTATTGGTGGGGAGTATGGAATCACCCTTGTTCGCATGCTTCATCAATAGTTGATTTTTGGAGGAGTATGGGGCGGCCTCCTGCAGCGGCTTTCTTTTTACAAGTTGGATGGAGTATTGGTCCTTCATGCATTTTTTGGCAGATTTGGCTTGAACGGAACCGTCAAATTTTCCAAGGTAAGGAGTTAACTACTTCCCAGGTCTGGCAGAGGATTTTGCGAATGATCCAGGAAACTGTGTCTGCAAAATGTCAGATTATTTCTCCCGTGGACCATGCGGAACGTCAGATCATGGAAATATTAGGCTTGATGGTTAATGGTCTTGGTCCTAATGTCTCTTGCAGACGGATGGGTCAGAATAATCGGGTGTGGAGGGCTGGCAAATGGAATCCGCCTCCTCCGGGAGTGCTGAAAATTAATACGGATGGATCTTCCCGGGTAATCCGGGTAATGTTGGTATTGGTGGTGTGGGGCGGGATAGTAGTGGTACTATCCAATTTTTTTTCTCTTGCTTTAAGGGACATCATTCTAATAACTTCATGGAAGCACTCGCAATTTTATATGCTTTGGAGCAAGGGTATGCTTTGGGTTGGCATCGGATTGTTTGTGAATCTGATTCTCAGATTGTTATAAATTTGTTAAATTCTGGAGATAGTCTTCATGGTTGTTGGCGGTTGAGTTGGGTTGCTCGGAAAATTCTTAATATCTCTGCTCACTTGGACTTCATTTATTTTGTGCATATTCCTCGGGAGTGGAATAGGGTAGCGGATTTGTTAGCTAAATGGGCTTCTAAGTTTCAAGATGGTTGGGATGTTCAAAATTGGTCTCAACTTTCTTCTGATTGATCTCAATCTCTCTCTTCTTTATTGAGAGCTGATATGTCTGAATAGCTTCTGCTTTTTCTTTGTATCATGAATGTTTTGTTGAGTTAATAAATTTTTACCCTCTTTTACAAAAAAAAAATCATACCTTATATCCAAGAGGGGGTGAATATTGTGAAAATATTGCAGCAATAAGAGTCAAACTCTTGTGCTATCCTCGGATTTCGGTCTGGTATTAACAAATACTTCAGATACCTAGGAGTTCCCATGAGCTTCCACCTCAAAGCCTCATACTATTGGACCCCAATATTGGACAAGATGGTTAGGAGGATACATAGTTATAGTAATAGTTGATTCAGTCTTGCAGGAAGTGTTAGTGTTAGTTTTTCTTCCAGTCTACCAACTATTAGTATAGCATGCTCCCAAATTTATTTTGCAAAAGGTAGATGAAATCATATGCAACTTTCTATTGTAGGGAGGTAGGCAATCATAAAGAAAAAAAATTCTACTTGGTTAATTGGGATATGGTCACCAAAAGTAAAATTCAAGGAGGACTAAGAATTAGAAAAATGAAGATGGTTTTGAAAGTATTGAGAACAAAAACATTTTGGAAAATGCTTAAGCACAATCAAGCATGGTAGCACATACTAGTTAGTATGTAAATAATCAAATGGGTATTCAAATGCTCAAACATAGATAAATTTCCTAGAGCCTTGTTGGTTTGGAAACGTATAGTGGTAGCAAAGAGTATAATATAGGATAGAATTTCTTGGCTACCGGAATATGGTAAGTCAATTAATCTATGGGAAGACCTAATTCTAATAAATCCACCATTAAGAGATATAATTCCAATCAAAATGTATAATCACTTGGAAAACTGACGAATACTCAAATTAGGTGACTTGTTTTAGTACACCTCAAAAATTCTAAACCGGATCTACCCTCCTATTCCATCTTAGCTTCAAGGATATTGGGATTATTTTAAGTCCCATGTGCTGAGAATTAGACCTCTTGATTCCATAATGCTAGATAAAATTATTTGGGGTAGAATCAACAATAATGGGGAATACTTAGTACATCTAGGAGTCCACCATTACAATATTGGGTCTACCAAAAAATACTATCGATAGTGTGGAAAAATAGAGCACCACCTAAATTGTAAGTATTCAGTTGGCTAGTCTCTCAAAATAAAATATGAACAGGTGATAATGTACAAAAAGAGAAGTATATCAAAGCCTCATGTTTTTTATAAGTGTATGCAGAATAGTGAAATAATTTTCCATATTTTATTTAAATTCTTGAAGGCACTTTCAATTTAGTTAGGAATAACCAATATTCTTGGCACTTCCTACTCTAGAAGGTTAACCACAAGCACATGTTTTACCAAGTGGAACAAATAATATAAAGTTAAAATGGCAGTTAAGCCCCTCCTAAAATATTTGTGGAGTTTTATACCATATTTTATCATCTAGAACTTCTAGTTGGATAGAAACTAGAGGTTGTTTTAAGGCAAAGGTAAGGACAACAAAACTCTAATATGAAGGATAAAATAGGAATTAGTATTAAATTTCAAATCTAGTTTATTTCAATAGTAGTATGAAGAATACCTGTCACCCACACAAAGAAGAATGATCTAACAACTTAATCTCCAAGATTTATTGATACATAGAGGCTACAAAGAAAACAATTCCTTGTCTAACATCTATTTCTAGGTGCTCTTCTCTGATAGTGCCTCCAAGTTCAACCTCGATCAAGAAGCAGTAGGGGGACTAATTCTTATAGGACCCCATGAGATCCTAGTCAAATACATGATTAGCTTGGGAACAACATCTAACAATGTGGCATATGCTATTGGATGTAAAATTAGCTTAAAATTGATGGTAAATCAAGGAATCACTCAGGTCATAGTTTACAAGTATTCTAAATTGATAGTTACAACTCTTACCAAAAATAAATATTTTAGATATTTACAATTGAATATTATTCAATATATGATTAGATAACTAGGTAGGATAATTTGTAAAATATCCTATCAACACGTAAGGTGGTATTTCAACAAAGAGGTCAATACGCTAGTGAATCAGGTTATAAGTATAGCCCCTGGTTATTGTCTCCAAATCATAAAGAAGTAGAAGGGCAAGGGTGGTATGCAAGGATGATGAGGACTCCAATAATGAGGTATTTAATGTCTTCATGTTCTATTTTCTAGAATGATTTGTTAAATTTTATCTCTATGATTAGAGAGTTTTATATATTTTTGTTAAGTACATAAATCTTTTCATTTTAAAAATAACAATAATTTCTTCCATGGTATGAATCAGTTCAATAGTTTTTTTTTCCTTCAAAGTAGTAAGCCTTATAACTCCCTAATTAAAAATAACTAAAATATAAATTTTATAAATTTTTCCAATCCTTTGATGTGGAAAATATTTTAACTACCTAATTTGATTTTACAAAATTTCAAAAACTTAAAATTCTAAATTTTCAAAATTTTAATGTTTTTTAAAAATTTCTAAACACTTCAAAATACTTAGAACTTCAATAATCACATCAAATAAAAAAATTAAAAACTTTATATCCTTATTTCTCCTTTCCTTTTATTTTTCACCTTCTTTAAATATTAAATGTGCAATTAATTAAAAAATCAACTTAACCTTATATCTCCACTATTGCACAAAATTCAAATTAACTCCCTCCAAATAACTGTGTTGGCAATATGAGTAATTACCTAAGGACGCAATGGCTATAATGTAGTCATATTACTTTGTAATTTCTAATCAATGTTCCTCCTTTAGTGCTACGTGTTGCATGCAAATTCCTTTGCTTGACCATTCACTTCCTTCACTTTGTTTTGTGCTCATGCAACATTAGCATATCCATTTAGCAAGATTTGTCTTGGCTAGAGAAGACTCGAACACTTCACTTTTGGTTCTTATTAACTAGAGAAGACTCGAGCACCTTCACTTTTGGTTCTTATTTACTAGATAATACTCGAGTGCATCCACTTCTAGATGTCCCTATTGGAGTGTTTGGGAAACTCCAATTTTGGATGTCTTCATTAGAGTGTTTTGGCAACTCCATTTTTGGATATCTCAATTTGAGTTTTTGGACATATCCACTTCTAGATGTACAAACATCAATTGGTTCTTTTGTTGAATAGGTGGCTCTACTCATTGTTGTCCTTGTTGGACAATTCTTTGATGGCTCTTCATTTGGATTTCTTAGACATCTCCACATTTGGCTTGCTGAATCAATGTACCTCATTGTAATGTAACTAATTTAATTTTTGCCTTAGATACACTATGCAAGATTTAAATATAATAATACCTACCTTCTTTTCTATATTAGTCAATTGGTCTTCCCTTATAAGTATGCTCTTTAATCGATATTTTGTATTGACCATATTTTCAACCCTTTATGCTAACCAAATGAGCCTTTGCTATGTTGGCTAAATAGATCTCTCTATTATTTTAACTTATTGCACTGGCCAATAGTTCTCTCTATTACCTTAGCTTTCCCTTCTGTGTTATCTTCTTCTATTTTCCAAATGAATGGCCTATCTTTTTGCTAAAATATCTTGGGCCTATATTTTCTCTATCCTTTAATCAATTTCTTATATGGTGGCCTCTTTGCCCCTATCTCTCCAATAACAGATTCTTGAGTTTTTCTTTTATAATGGTCTCTTGGAACTCTCTTCTATAATAGCCTCTCAAAATTAACTTCTATAATATCTTCTTGCGCTTCTCTTCTATTATAGCGTCTTATGGTATTCTCTACTATAATGGCCTCTTGGGATTTATTTTACCTTTGTTACAAAAAAAACTACCTTGAAGAACCTACTTCAAAAATTATCTACTACCAAGACTAAAATGATATATAGATGTATTCAATCAACCTAGTTCTTCAATGTATTTTATGCTCTATGCTTTCTTCTTCTTCTCTGGTTTCTTTCTTCTTCTATCTTTACTTTCTCCTCTTTATTTTCTTATTCTTATATCTACTACTTTTTGCTATCTTAGGAAGGTTTGAATGCTTTTAAATCTACTACTATTATTTTTTCTTTCTTCTATTCTCTGCTCTTTTCTTCTCTACAATATACAATATTCAATGTCTTATGTCACACCTAAGAACTCAATGTATTATATGTTCTATTATTTCTTCAATGTATTATATGTTCTATTATTTCTTCTTCTTCTCTCTCTACTTTCTCCTCTTTGATTTCTTGTTCTTATCTCTACTACTTTTTGCTATCTTAGGAATATTTGAATGCTTCTCAATCTACTTCTTCTATTCTTTCTGCTTTCTATGCAATCTTCAATGTCTTAGGTTGCACATAGGAACCTAATGTGATTCACCTCCTTACTAGAGAACCCAATATCAATGTCAAGATGGCTTTGTAAACCCTTGAATGATAAACTATCTCTAGAGTTGATTCTGCCTCAATATTCAATATGCAAATCTTAAAATCAATATCATGGTGATTCTATCATTGAATGACCAACTTACCTCCTCAATTGATTCTACCTATCAATATAAATGAGTCATAGTATTCGCTAGTTTTCCTTCAACCTAGTGTAAATACCTTAGACTATTAATCAAAGTGACTGAATATTTATCCCTTCAATATTCTACTCTATAAGACATTTAAAAATTATAGCCCATGTCTTCACTACCTTCAAAGTGAATAGACTCTAAATTAACTTTATCAAAAGTGAGAAAAGTTAATTAATAATGGTGGCTAATAAATAAATCTATCAAACTAGATAGAGTTATGGGTTAGTTTTGATACCACTATTGGATTTTTAAGCCTTATTACCACAAAATATCATAGGTTATCATACATATCCCAATATAAGATAGCCACAATTTTAAAGATCAAAATAATGATAATAAGAGTAGAATAATATGAGCAAATTAATATGTATATCAGGGCTTATATAATAAAGAAAATAAATTCACTTATATGCTAAAATATTAATGTAAATATTTGAAATCATTCATGAACTATGCATAAAAAAACTTAGAGCATTATTTTCTCAAAAATATGTATACAAGTTGTATTCATTTTCTTATAATGAAGTATTATATCCATAATATAGCCATAGTAATGTGACTCTTCACATACTTGACAATTGCTCTGCATATGACTGTTGAACATTTTGAGTAATTGAGTTATCATTGATGTCAAAAGTTAGATTCAGTGAGCAGTGCAAGAAGAAGCAGTTCCGCTATCAGTGCAAAAGGAAAATCCACCTCCAGTTGGTCAGATCCGGTTCCAGGTGGTCATATGAGGTCCAAAGAGCAATGAAGAGGCCCAAGGAAAATAATATTATAATATTTTATTATAATATTCAAATCAAAGATTTAAATTAATTATAAATTAATTTAAATAATTTCATTATAAATTAATTTATATTAATTAAATAACCCTAATGTTGGGTTATAAAGGTTAATTATTTATTCAAATTTGAAATTTGAATAATGCACGGGTATTTCTATGATATCGGTCATCATGTATAAAAGAAGGCAAGAACCTTAGTAAAAATTCCCATGCAATTATTGATTGAAAACTCCAAAGACTCATGCAAAAAGAAGAGGAAAGGCTTTTTGCATTTTTGAAAGCTTTCGGTAGAAGAGGATAAGACAAATAGGAGTGGGGCTCCTTTGTCTTCACACAATGTTGTGTAGCGTAGTTGGAAATAGCGAGTAGCGCTAAGACATACAGAAGGTGAGGAGAGGAGGGTTCAAAACTCATCGATTTGGTTTTGCAAGGAAGGAGTACGTTTTTTTTTGCACCTCGCCAATCAAAAAGGAAGAAGAGGAAGGCTTGACCCTTCCCTTTGTGTGGAGGCTTGTAGCCCATGTCATGGGCTATCACCTCGATAAGGCACTCGACTGGAAGTGGTCTCGCATTCGAAACCAGTCGAGGCCTTTTGATTGAGATAAAATTTATGGATTAATATTTTCCAAGGTTGCATGAGGTATTTTAGATTTGCTAAGGTTGAATGGAAATTAAATATTTTGAAGAGTTATAAAGTTTATTTTTAAATTTTATTATTTAGTATTTGAGAGATAAAATTATACACAATAGTATCTTTGAGAGTTTTATTTTTGGAGGTTGTAAATCAAATATTGGAGATTATAAGGAGTATCTGAGTAATTAATTTTTATGTATGTCTTGATGATTGGTAATTTCAAAGGAGTAATAAGTTGTATTTGAGTTTTATTATTATTTTAATTAAGAAATATGTTTGAGAGAGTGTTAGCATGTGTAACACCCTAAAAATGACTCATTATAATTTGCACTAAGGACAAACAACTTGTAAAAATGAGCCTCTAGTTGGTTGCCTCGATTTTTGTGCCCTCTTGGCGAGATCGAGTAATCTGGATGAGATCATATGATATGATATTGGATCGTACAATATGATATCTGATCGTACGATACGATCCCTGATCGTATGTGTATGATCTTGCTCAAAATAGAAAATCTCAACTTAGCAAAGTGATAAAATTAGTTGTAATGTTTTTTGTCTCTATTTGTGTGACTGTTATAGGATCAGATTCACCCGATCAGTCCCATATTGGAAGGAGTTGCAACTAAGTTGGTTTTCAGCCTATTTTGGTTGATTTGCCCAACTTATTTAATCATACACCCTTCCCCTCAGATCCCTCCTAGTACTCCTATACTGCATTCGATTATAATTTCTACATTTTAGATCTAGATATTTTATCTTTTCTTTCAGGATCGGAGGATACAATCGATATCGAATTGATACGATCTTGCATCAGAGGCGTACGATCTTGCTCATACTATATGATCTTGCTCTAATATCACTTGGGGGTAACTCCGAGTGTTGGTTTACATGTTTTAGCTCTGTTTTTTAGATCTGTCATTTCACTTATCATTTACATCATATAGAATATAGAATTCAATCATTTGCATTCTTGGAGTTCACCGATTTGCATATAATCACATATTGCATGTAGTTTAAAGCACTTATCTGTTGTTTTATTTCAATTACAACATTCAATAGCCGACATTAAGTCTCATTTTGCTAAAAAAGAAACATTGGAATTGTCTCTTTATTTTTTGCACTCTATCCATGAAACTATAGGTTTTTGTCAAGATCGGATATGATGATCTCTGATCGTATTCATATGATATTGCTCTATTAGTATGATCTCTGATCATTATTTGGACTACAATAAAAAATTAGAATCTTCTTCAGACTTTCGGATACAGGTAAGAGTTCTAAATTACTTTTTAAGCACTGCATTGTCCATCTAGACATTGTTTCTTGTTGTTTGCTATCTACATGTAAATAAAAATTGCATATAGGTTAGCGTAGTTGCATATTGGCCAAACTAGGTGTATGTGAGATTTGATAAAAGGAACACATCAAAACAAACTCCAAAACCTAGGCATGGAAACTGCCATAAAATGTTTCCTAGTGAACCCTAAACCAATTCATCAAAAAATCACCATAAGAAGGCACGATCAAGTGTCTCTCTCTGAGGTGTAGACCTATCATTCCCACATTCCCCTTCGAGGCACGGATCCATTAGCCTGGAGGAAAGGAGTGTGCAAATTTTAGACCTACATTCTTTGGTGAACCCGACATGAAAAACATTAGGCATATTTCTTATTCATAAAACATAAAAAACACAAAAAAATTACAAAACATAAAAACAAAACAAAAACTGAAGGATCAAACAAAGTCATTAGTCAAATTTGCACATCTTTAGTGAATTTCATAGATGGTAGATTACAACATAAGGAGAGCTGTTCGAATTGATGTTAGTACAGTATTGTCAACCCAAGAATTTTCTTCATTAGGTAGTGTGCCATACCCTGAGATTTGGAGAAGATTAGAAATTATAAGAGCCAAAGAACCTGAACTTAAGAAAATCATAAGGTTTGACTTGTCTAGAATCCTGGATCTCGATAGTGCACCTTTTTACTTTGACCTTCAAAGAGCATGTGATAGGTGGCTAGCGGATAAGAGAGCTATTATTTCCCCAAGTCTTTACTCCTTTGAAGATTATCTTGAGAATGCAATAATGGTACATAAGTTTTTATCACATGTGGAAAATCAAGAAGTTGTCTTAGATGATAAGAGAAGATTCAATAGAGTTCCTAGGGCTGTGCTTTATCGAGAATACTATCATGAATTGTACTTTTATATGTCAAACTATGAAATTGATTGCATCACTATAGCCCATTTCATAAAATTCTTAAAGGCCAACTTCCAGTTTGAAGAAGAACACTATATGACCCATGCAAAACTTGAACCTGTTAATGATATCTATAGGCTTTTCCAAGAAAATTAAAGTATAATATCTATAATATTATAGATTTTATTTTGTTTGTTGTATTGTTTGCAATCTAAAAAACTACAAAAATCCAAAACATAATATAATATATTATTTAGGTATATATATAGCATATATACCCCAAAATTTTAAAGCATATATATAATATATATTTGCAAGATAAAAATCCTAAAATCAAAATGCCTAAATTAAGAAGTGGTAAACAAGTAGAATCTGGTCATATGGAAGAACAAGACCAAGAAAACATTGATGATAGAATACTCATTGAAGATTATGTATCTTCAGAACAAGGTGAAGAGAATAATAATGAAGATGAAATAGAAGATCCTGATGAGCCTACATTAGATGAAAAAGGAAATGTTAAATTTGAGTCTCTTAGAAAATTTACCCAATTCATAAAAAATCACATAGAAGAGTTTAATCAAGCAGTACAAATGGATAATTTAGGAGAAGGTGATATGGAATCAGCCTTAGCATCTGCATTTCGGATACATACAAATCCATTATCATATATGAATTCAATAGACCAAGATAATGATCAAGCAGGACCATCTAATCAAAACATGATACCTTTAAATCAAAATGTTCAAAAACCAGTGGCACAATCATCCAAGATTGTTGCTAGCAACCCTAAAAATCCTAAACAACAAAAACAACCATCCACAACCATTTTCTCTCAAGCTCTTAACCAACAAATGGCAAACCAACAAAAGGCTAAACAAATGCAAAATACCAATCATCAACAAAAAATTCAATAGAACACAATTCCACAATAGCTTCATAACAATCCTCCTACCAACACTTTGCACAATAGTATTTCAGTTGGAAATCCTTATACAACATCAACTTATCAAAGACACAACAACATGGTGCAACAGAATCAGTTTGGTGGACAACCATAGGGCCTAGAAGACATAGTGAAACAATTAGCTTCAAGACTAGATCAAATAGATCCCTACCATCCCTCATATAGTTATAGAGAGATGTGTAGCCAACCCTTAGATCCTATTGTGGTTGCCCAACCATATCCAAAACATTTCCCTATGCCTGTCCTCCCGATATATAAAGGAACCGAAGATCCTATTGAGCATCTTCGCATGTTTAGGATAGCATGTCATGATATTTCTCATGATGACTTGTTGTTGCTAAAAATATTTCCTAAAAGTCTTGAGGGCATGGCTCTAGAATGGTACTATCAACTGCCTACAAACTCTTTAAGGAACTTTGAAGAAACAACAGAGATGTTTGTCCATCAATTTAGTGCCTATATAGAGAGGCATGTAACCATTAAGGATTTATACAATCTGAAACAAGGTAAAGATGAGAGTTTTACCAAATTTTTGACTAAGTGGAGACAACTCTTAGGTAAACTACATTTTGCATTACCACATCATGAAATGTTGGATATATTTATTGGTAATTTGCAAGAACAACTATCTTATGAGCTTTCTACTACCACAATAACCTCCTTTGATCAAGCCATTGATCTAGCTAGGAGGGTAGAAGATGCTCTCATTAGGAGAGGACAATTTAAGAAGAAATATGAAGATAAGACTCCTAAAAATCAATATAAGAATAAGCAAGTAGTGGGTGATGGGGTCACTGATAGCAAAAACAACTCAAATGTTAATCTTGCTGAAACTGTAAAGAAATTTGTATTGAAAATCCCTGATAAGCCACCAAGAGAATTTACAAGATTAAATCAACCCTTAACTATGATTTTACCTCAATTATTGGAACAAGGCTTGATACGGTTACCTAAGGTAAGACAACCAGATACAACTGTAGCTGGATTTAGAGCTGATTTACATTGTAATTTTCACCAAGTAGATGGACATTCTACAAATTCTTGTAAAAGGTTGAAACACATGATACAAGACTTGATTGATAAAGGTAATATGGAAGTTCAACAATTTCCTGCAAACAATAATACCCAAAATAATACTCAAAAACAAACAAATCAAAATGAAATCAAAATGCAAATCAAAATCTAGATATTTTTCAACATCCCTTACCTAAACATGGTAAAGAAGTAGTAAATCAAGTAGATCATCACAATGTTCCTCATCCAACTCGGTATGTGGGAACCATTAGTAGCTTTTTACCACAACAAAGTTTGCAAACCTCCTATGTACCTACTTTTTTTGTAGTCACAACTAGACCAATACAATACTTTCAAAATTCATCTTCAGAAGATACTAAAAGTGACACAGAAAGTGAAACAGGAAGTGAACTAGAGATTGCCTCAAATAGTTCTGAGTATGAATCAGATCGAGTTACTCCCATTACAGATTTATCAGTTCCAGAAGAACCATTCCCTAGAAGAGTAACCACTCGACCCTCATCTCAACAAATGCTTTCAAATCAACAAGCAGAAAGTGCTAGGTTTTGCTTTGGTCATAATAATATTGTAGGTACTATTGGAGCCATTACTAGATAACAAGCTCAAACTCAAAATTCTCAACCACAAACTCAAACTCAAAATGAGAAATCAACTCCTTTTATATTAAAACCACCTATGAAAGGAAATAATATATCAAGTTCACAATAGAAACCTCCATATGATATTAATGAACAACTAGCAAACATCACAACAAGAATCTCTCTTTTGGATCTTTTGAGAACTTCATCTATCCATAGAGAAGAATTAATGAGTACCTTAAGTAAGATGATGGTACCACAAAATATAGAACCTGATGTTGTGGTTAATGTTGTAAGCTCAAATGGAACAAATTACATAGATTTCTTAGATAAGGATATTCCTCCTCAAAGCATGTATAGAGACAATCCTCTATACATCACAACATTAATTGGAGATGTAGGTGTTAAAAGAGTTCTAATTGATAATGGATCATCATTAAATATATGCACGTATGACTTTTTCCAAATATTTGGATTTCGAAAAGAAGATCTAAAAAGGACTGAAATGATTATTAAAGCATTTAATGATGAAACTCAAGAAACATGTGGAGTGTTATCGATCCCATTGCAAGTCGGTCCAAGGATTTTAGATACGACCGTATTTGTTGTACATTGCCCTGCATCGTATAACATACTTTTAGGTCGACCTTGGATCAATGCCATGCGAGTGGTACCCTCTACATTACATCAGTGTGTTAAGTTTGAATTTAAAAATCAACTAGTTACTATACATGGTGATCCTAGACCATTTGATATGTGTGCCATGGCAGAACCGATAGGAGTTCCATTTTGTTCGGCTATGTCATCAGCATATCCTAGTCCACCTCCATCATCAACAACTTCATCACCAAAACTTACATCATCATCAACACCTTTATCATCAACATCGTCACCATAAAAAACTACATCATCTAAATCTATAATTAAAGAAGATAGTCCTTCTACTTCATATCCTACTATGGATGAAATATTACCGGACTTATCTTCGATACTCACAACTTCAGAACATAATAACTTTGCCACTCAATATTCCCTAGTGTTAGCTAAGTTACCACCATCTCCCCGAACGATGGGCTTACCACGACCACTGGGAAGTATCTATCATGTTGGGAGTTGTGCCTTTGTTTATGCAGGGTATGATTATGGTAAAATTAATGTTGTGAATATCACAATTGATCAAAATGGTTTTGCTAATTGTTATTTCTCTAATGGATACATAAAATCAAAACAAATGATGTGTGATATGGGTTACAGAGGTAAAGGTTTAGGACCTCTTGAAAATGGAATACAAGAGCCTTTGGAAGTTGGGGAATGGCCTGCCTGATGTGGCATTGGTTACATTCCTACAAAGACCCAACCATTCCCATATAAGGATGATGATCACCTTATAACATATGAAGAATATTTAGCACAAAAGGAATTGTTCAAATCAAGAAAATGGATATCTTCTTGTAATATGTTATCCATAGCATACCTAGATATGATTGCTGAACCAGATGAATATTTAGGGGGAGATATTTTTCATGATATCTCTGTTGATGAAGTTTTAAAGAATAAATTCTATTTTGATGGGTCTATCCCATGTATAGCTCATGTAGAAGCAACTACCCCTCAATAAGAGTTAGAAAAATTAACTTTAGAAGAATTACAAGAAATGGGGGTGTCACCAGAACCACCCAAATTTGAAAGAGAATCAAATATTGTGATAGAAAATGTTTTACAAGTTAATATTGGGATGGAGGAAAATCCTCGCATGGTCAAAATTGGAGCAGAATTAAGTGAAGAAAGACAAAAAGAATATATCACATTTCTCATAGAATATGTTGATGTCTTTGCTTGGACATATGCAGATATGCCAGGCCTAGATCCTTCTGTGGTAATGCACCATCTAGTAGTGCACCCTGATGCAAAACCTGTAAAGCAGAAACTTAGGAAAATGCATCCCAAAGTAGCACTACTAGTTAAAAATGAGTTAGAAAAACTTTTGAATGTAACTTTTATCCAAGCTATTGACTATGTTGAGTGGATATCAAATGTTGTCCCAGTAGCTAAAAAAGAAGCCACTAAAGTTAGGGTTTGCACTGATTTTAGGGACATTAATGATGCATGCCCTAAGGATGATTTCCCTCTCCCTAATATGGATCAAATCATAGATTTTATAATTGGGAGTGGGATGTTATCCCTCATGGATGGTTTTTTAGGATACAATCAAATTAGAATAGCTCCTGAAGATCAACCTAAAACAACTTTTATTACACCTTGGGGTACCTTTTGTTGGAAAGTAATGCCTTTTGGCTTAAAGAATGTAGGAGCAACATATCAAAGAGCTATGACATACATATTTCATGACATGATGTATGATATTTTACATGATTATGTAGATGATATTAT
Source organism: Wollemia nobilis (assembly GCA_028583015.1). Taxonomy (NCBI): domain Eukaryota; kingdom Viridiplantae; phylum Streptophyta; class Pinopsida; order Araucariales; family Araucariaceae; genus Wollemia; species Wollemia nobilis. The sequence goes on along the minus strand of JAQPPZ010016436.1, from coordinate 9,529,116 downwards.
AGCTCGTTCAACTAAAGAGGAAGAGCATATAAATGATTTAAGAAAAGTGTTTGATAGATTAAGAGAATATTTAATTAGATTAAATCCTGAAAAATGTGTATTTGGAGTTAAATCAGGAAAATTGTTGGGGGTTATTATTTCTATGCATGGTATAGAAGTAGATCCTCTCAAAATTAAAGCTATCCTTGATATGCCACCACCTAAAAACATATTAGAGTTAAGAAGTTTACAAGGTAAATTACAATCTATCCATCGTTTCATTGATAAATTGGTGGATAAAACAAGACCTTTTCTTAAATTACTTAAGAAAAACATTCCATTTCAATGGGATGATGAATTTCAAGAAGCTTTTGAGAGTCTTAAATAATATCTTCTTACTCCTCCAGTGCTTGTTCCTCCTAGACCAGATCATCCATTTATTTTATATATTTTTGCCTCGGAACTTGCACTTGGAGCTATGTTGGCTCAAATTGATGATGAAAAGAAAGAACGAGCCACATATTATATAAGTAAAACACTAATAAGTTATGAAACCCGCTATACTCCATTAGAAAAAATTTGTTTAGCGGTTGTGTTTTCTATGCAAAAGTTGCATCATTATATGCTTAGTCAGAAAACATTTGTTATAGCTAAATCTGATCCTTTAAGGTACTTGATGAGTAGACCTTACTTGTCAGGGCGCACAGCTAAGTGGGTTCTTGCTCTAAGTGAGTTTGATCTTACATTTATTAGCCAAAAATCTATTAAAGGTCAAGTTATAGCTGATCAGTTAGTTGTTGCACCTTTAGAGTCTACTCACCCTATAATTATAGAATTTCCTGATGAGTGCCTTAATTTGGAAGAAGATCTATCTGAGTCATGGTATTTATATTTTGATGGAGCTAGATGCATGAGTGGTGTAGGTGCTGGTATTATCTTAATATCTCCACAAAAGCACCTTATCCCATTATCTTTCAAATTACAATTTGCTTGTACTAACAATACTGCAGAGTATGAGGCTCTAATCCTAGGGTTACGAGCCGCTCTAGCCTTAAGAATTAAAATACTATTAGTCTTTGGAGATTCTTAGCTTGTTATAAATAAAATCAATGAATTTTACCAGACATGAGATGAGAAGCTCCACCCTTATAAGGAGTATGTTCTAAAACTTATTTCATTGTTTGAGAAAGTAACTTTAGAAGCCATCCCTCGCACTAGCAACCGTGCCGCTGATGCCATGGCCACAACTGCTTCCCTGTTACCCTTGGAGTTGAATGACGAGTATGCCACTATCATTATTCACCAAATATGAGAGCCTACTTCTTCTAAGTCATGTCTAGAGCCATTAGATGTATTTTTTATTAATGAAACAACCCCAGAACCTTGGTATACAGATGTCTTTAATTTTATCCAAAATGGAACCTTCCCAGAAGGGTTAGATAGAAACCAACGTAGGTTATTGCGTAAGCGAGCTGTTCACTTCTTAATTTTTGGTAATACCTTATACAAAATATCCTTTGAAGGTATCCTATTAAGATGTCTTAATTTAGAAGAGTCCAAGAAAGCCTTAAGTGAAGCCCATGATGGATCTTGTGGAGGACACTTTAGTGGAAGCACCATTGCTAAGAAACTCCTTCGAATGGGGTATTTTTGGCCTTCCATGGAAAAATATGCTAATGATTATGTGCATCATTGTGATAAGTGTCAAAGACATGCAGACCTTGTTCATGCTCCTACCCAGGAACTTCAAGCTATTGCATCCCCTTGGCCCTTTTCTAAATGGGGTTTAGATATTATTGGTAAAATCAATCCTATTTCATCTGATGGTCATAAATTCATAATAACTACAATAGAATATTTCACAAAGTGGGTAGAAGCTATGCCATTAGCTTCTTGCATAGGAGTCCAAGTTTCTAAGTTTATATTTAATCAAATCATATGTAGATTTGGAATCCCATCAACTCTCATCTCAGATAATGGAACATGTTTCAAGAATAAATATGTTAAGAAATTATGTCAAAAATATAAAATTCAACATAGATGGTCTACTCCTTATTATCCACAAGGAAATGGCCAAGCTGAAGCATCAAATAAAACCTTAATCAAAATATTAAAAATATTGGTTAATAAAACAAGTCGTGACTAGCACATGCAATTGTATCCTTCCTTGTGGGCCTATCGAACTAGTGTTCGTACTCCTACAGGTGCCTCACCTTTTGTCTTGGTTTATGGTGCTAAAGCAGTTCCTGGGTTGAGTGCAAGCAGCTCTAGAGGTTGGTTTTTAGCGGCCAATATTTTTGTGGTTTATGCTCAATATTTTAGCAGGAAATGTTGCAGGGGATACAAGATGGATTAGAAATTTGTCTTTCAACAGATCATACTATGAACTTGAGTGACAACGAATTCCAATTTTTTGCAAAAAATAAAAGTGAAAACCATACCTTTCCATGACGTCTAGGGCAAGGATTAAATAGATCACAAAACAAGTTTCAAGTAGTTGATAAAAAAATGGCTCATATCTCAAGTGAATCGGGTGCTAAGGTGCACCCACAAAATAATTCTACTGTGAAAACCCCTATCAAGGGTAATAATTTTGAAGACTCAATCCCAAAAATAAATTTTAGGAATGCCCTTCATGGTGGACAGCCTCAACCCAATGCTAATATCAATATTAGGGCTTCCCATAAACCTCTAAGAATACCTAAGATTGATCCTAGGAAAACGGAGTCAGGATGTCTTAAAGCAGTTGATGGAACTCCTATTGTTAAGCTTGATATGGGTAACATTCAGACTAGCATTGAAGATTTGGAAAAAAAAGGGCTAATTTGTCGGTTCGTGGGCTTTCATTCGAGTCTATATGCTTTCAAAGTCTAGGCTGCAAAAAGCTGGAAAACTAAAGGTGAGTTACAAATCTCTATTTATCCAAATGGTTATTTTCTTGTTTTATTTGCTAATAATGAAGATAGAGAGAAAATCTTTCAAGGGGGTCCTTGGTTTTTTGGAAGGGCAGGGCTTTTCATGAAGCCCTGGCATACTAAATTTAAAGCCGAAGAAGAGATGCCTTCTATAGCTCCCGTGTGGGTTAGACTCTTTGGCCTCCCTATTAAATTTTGGAATCCTACTATTTTTTCTTCAATTGAAAACTCTTTAGGAACTTTTATGATGATTGCTAATTGTACTCAAAATTTTGAACATATTATTTATGCTCGAATTTGTGTTTTAATGGATTTTGACAGACCCCTACCTAAAAAGATCACATTACAATTTGGGGAAGACACTTGGGAGCAAGTAGTGGACTATGAGAACATTCCTTTTCGTTGTAGAATTTGCCATGAATATGGTCATTTTTCCAGTGCTTGCCCAAATAAAATTCCTGATCAAAAGAAATAAGATATAAACTCAATAGATTTCCAAATACCTAAGAAGAAGAACACTAAAAAAAACTAGTTATGAAGGATCAATCAAAGTCATCTGCTAATATGTTTGAAATCCTTTCCACAAATGATGTCCCAAGTGAGGAAAAGGAATTAATGGAAACTGAAATCTTAGAAACATAATTTAAATATGAAGGGAAGAAATCAGAGACAAACCAACAAATCAAAGGTTTTCAACAGAAAAAAAAAAGGAGAAAATTTACACAAGAAAAACAATATTTCAAATTTCAAAACTTCAAATAATGCAGGTCCCAATATAGACTTCATTGAACCATCTAGTAAAATTTTGGTTGTGTACGAGCATTCTTCAAGGTTAGAAGCCATCTCATATTCAATTGGAATAAGTCAAGAAACAGGGAAAAAAAATTGAAGATGGATTCTAATCAAAAAGTAGGTCGCAAGACCAATCAATATCATATGGTAAAAGAAGGTGAAAATCTTGTAGAGGAAGGTAAGATTAATGTCCTTCCCAAATTTTTTAGCCTTGGTATTAATGAAGATCATCACTTGGAATATTAGAGGACTCAAAGGGAGTCTTTCAAAACAAAATGAAATTAGAATAATGATTCAGGTAAATCATCCACATCTTGTTTTCCTTCAAGAAACAAAGATGTCAATGGAGGATATGGACTTAATTGTCAATAAAATCTGGCCAGCTGGAAAAGTGGTTTCCCTCAATTCCCAAGGGATTTCGGGTGGCATTGCTTGTATTTGGGATCCAAAAGAGGTAGTTATTCACCATATGGTTGGCATTTGGGGTTTGTTAGCCATAGCTATTCAAAGTAGACATTCCAACCAGATTATGCTCTGCATTACTATTTATGCTCTGACTTCTTTGGAGGAAAAAAGAAGACAGTGGAAGGATATTACTCATATTATCTCTCATTTTCCTAAATCTTGGATCTTAATCGGAGGATATTTCAATACCATCCTATCTCTAGATGAGAAAATGGGGGGAAATAGAAATTTGGACAAAAGAACTGACCTCAAGAGCGAATATATTGCAAACCTCCATCTTGTGGATATCCAACCGGATAATGGCCTTATGACTTGGTCTAACAGAAGGCAAGGCTTAGCTTGTATAATGGAGAGACTGGATAGGTTTTTACTCTCTGAAAATTTCTTAATCCATGGTCACATTCCTAAAGTGAAGACTCTTAATAATGTTGGTTCGGATCATTGGCCAGTCATGGTGGAAATGTGGAAAAAAAATGTGAGTTTCTCTCCTTTTCATTTTCAATTAATGTGGCTTAGAGACATTTCCTTCAAACCTCATGTGCAACAATGGTGGAAGGAACGTAAACCTAGGCATGGGACTAAGATGTTCTATTTTGCCAAAATACTGCAATACATTAAATCCAAAATCAAGACTTGGAACTGGAAAGAGTTTTGGGATGTTCATAAAAAAACATGAAGTTATTTCTCATATTGAAAATTTGAATAAGGAAATTTGTTTAGATAGCCTCACAGAGAAGAGAAGTGTAAATGAAATTAAACTCACAACTCAGTTAGAGGAATGGGAAAAAAGAGAAGAAATATTATGGAAGCAAAAAATCTAGAATTCAATGGCTCAAAGAAGGAGATCGAAACACAAATTTCTTCCACAAATATCTTCTAACTCAAAGATCTCACAACTTTATTTGTTCCTTAAAATCAAATTCTGGAGATGTTGTTTATACTTGGGATGGCATGAACTCTATTGTTGTTGATTACTTTTCCAATATTTTTGCTACTACTCTCCTTGAATTAACTTCACAATATAATTTTCTTCAAGCAATCCCTTCTCTTATAACCTCTGAGGAGAACTCTATTTTGACTGCTCCTGTTACTATCACTAAGCTTCAACAAGTAGTTTTTAAAATGAAAAAAGAGAAAACCCTAGGTCCTGATGGTTTTCCTATTGAGTTCTACCAAGAGTTTTGGGATATCCTTCATGTTGATTTATTAGAGGTGGTGGAAGAATCCAGGAAATCCAAATAAATTTTGAAGGTTATCAATAAAACTTATATTACTCTTGTTCCAAAAGCTCAAGAGGTTGATCATATCTTAGCTTTTATACCTATTGCTTTATGTAATGTTCTTCTCAAAATCATTACTAAAATCGTGGCAGAAAGGTTGAAGCCTCTTTTGCATAAGATTATTTCCCTAGAGAAAGGGGGTTATGTGGAAGGACGTCAAATAGTAGATGAGATAGTTCTTGCTCAGGAAGCCATCCATTCCATGGATATGCAAAATTCTCCTTCCATGTTCATTCGGTTAGACTTATCCAAAGCTTATGATAGAGTGGATTGGCACTTCCTTATCAAAGTTTTGAGGCAATTTTGTTTCTCTAAGGATTGTATGGATTGGATTATGGGATGTATCTATTCAGTTTCCTACTTAGTTCTTATCAATGGCAGGCCTTCTCAGTCTTTTCCAGCTTCCAAAGGTACTAGGCAAGGTGACCCGCTATCCCCTTATTTATTCATCATTCTTGCTGAATGCTTGGGTAGGACTATAACCAAAAAGAGGGAAAACAAAACCCTTGAGGGAGTTACCATTGCTCATGGAGCTAGACCTATCTCTCATATTCAATTTGTGGATGACTCTACTCTTTTAGGTAAAGCTACGATTAAGGAAGCTTCTAATATTAAGCAAATCATTAGTCTGTTTTTCTAAGGCTACTGGGCAGTTGATCAATGAAGACAAATCTAAAGTTATTTTCTTTCACTACTCTGCTAAACATGAATCCATGGTCTTGGATAAACTAAGATATAATAAGACCTCTCTTCCAATCACTTATTTAGGTATTCTCATAAATATTCAAAGGCAGAAAAATAAATATTGGAATTGGTTGTTGGACAAAGTCAAGAAGAAAATTGGAAAGTGGACCAACAAGTGGCTTTCTTCTAGGGGTAGAATCACCTTGGTAAAATTAGTCCTTCAAGCTATTCCTATTTAATTTTCTTTCGTTTTGAATATCCCAAAGGCTATTCTTTGATAATTGGATCAAATCAGTCATCGTTTCCTTTGGAGTAGTACTAAGGAGAAAATAAAATGGGCTTTGGTGAAATGGGATACTTTATGTTTTCCTAAGAGTGAAGGGGGGTTAGGATTATCGTCTTCAATTAAGAACAACAAAGCTTTAGCTGCTAAATTATATTGGAGGGTGTTGCATAACCCCAATGCTCTTTGGGCTAATAATCTCCGTGCTAAATAGGCTGAGAACAAAAGTCCTGAAGACCTTGTTCGCTATCAACTTCCTACCAAAAGTCCTCCCATTTTAGCAGTTCTTAAGACTAGTGAGGATTTGATAAAGAAAAAATTATTTTGGATCATTCATAATGGTCAACATGTAAATTTTTGGATAGATTCTTGGGATGGTCACAAGCCTTTGATAACTCAGTTTCCCGATTGGAGGCCTTGGATGGAGGAGCATCACCGAGCTAATTGGATAAAGGTGGGTAATTACTATCGATACCATACTGGTAATTCAAAGGTTGGTATATATTTTATCCCTAATGAGGACTGGCCTATTCAAATCCTAGAAAGGCAAAGACAAGATATCCAAGGCATCCTTCATATGAGATCCCTCTCTTGGTCCCATGAAAAAGATTGTTTTGGATGGAACAACACTACTAAGGGTGAGTATTCAGTTGCTCAAGGTTATTTGACCTTATGCCATAATAATCCCAACCATTCTTCTGACATCGTTTCTCGATTATGGGGTCAAAATATCTGACCTAAGGTGAGGTTCTTTAATTGTATTTTATTGCATCGTAGGGTGCTTACTAGTGAGCAACTTATGAAGCGTGGTTTTCATGGCCCTTTTAGATGTGAAATGTGTGAAGAGAATGTAGAAAATATCAACCACTCAATGATGTCAAAGGGGAGAGATTTGAGTAAGGGGGGAGATTTGATTTAAGGGGAGAGCATCGAGCTAGGGGGAGAAAAATAGAAAAAGGTTAAGGAAATTGTAAAATATAATTGGGTTACCATCAATGAAAAAGGGGGATATTGTTGGACATTTTGAGTAATTGAGTTGTCATTGATGTCAAAAGTCATTTTTAGTGAGCAGTGCAAGAGGAAGCAGTTCCGCAATTAGTGCAAAAGGAAAATCCGCCTCCAGTTGGTCAGATCCGGTTCCAAGTTGTCAGATGAGGTTCAAATAGCAAATAAGAGGCCCAAGAAAAATAATATTATAACACTTTATTATAATATTAAAAGGGGAGATTTAAATTAATTATAAATTAATTTAAATAATTACATTATAAATTAATTTATTAATTAATTTAATTAACTTTTAAAGTTATTAAGTTAATTATATATTAATTATAATTTAAATTATAAAATTAATTTATATTAATTAAATAACCCTAAGGTTGGGTTATAAAGGTTAATTATTTATTCAAATTCAAAATTTGAATAAGGCATCGACATTTCTATGACATTGGCCTTCGTGTATAAAAGAGGGCAAGAACCTTAGTCAAAAATCCCCATGCAATTATCGATTGAAAACTCCAAAGACTTGTGCACAAGGAAGAGGAAATGTTTTTCACATTTTTAAAATCTTTCAGTGATAGAGGATAAGACAAGTAGGAGTGGAGCTCCTTTGTATTTTCACAACACTATGTAGTGCAATTGACAATAACAAGTAATGCTAAAACGTATGGTAGACGAGCAGAGAAGGGTTTGAAATCCATCGAGTTGGTTTTGCAAGGAAGGAGTACATTTTGTTTTATGCCACATCGATTGGAAAGGGAGAAGAGGAAGGCTCAAGCCTTCCCCTTTGTGTTGAGGCTCATAGTCCACATGGTGGGCTAGCACCTCGATAAGGTGATCGGCTAAGAGTGGTCTCGTGTTCAAAACCCATCGATGCCTTTTGCTTGAGATAAAAGGTATGCATTAATATTTGCCAAGGTTGCATGAGGCATTTTGGATTTGCTAAGAATAATTGGAAATTAAATATTTTGAAGGGTTATAAATTTTTATTTTTAAATTTTAGTATCGAGTATTTGAGGGAGTTAAAAGGATAGGCAACATTATTTTTTAAAGTTAGCTTTTTGGAGGTTGTAAATCAAATATTGGATTTTCTAAGGAGTAATTAAGTAATTAATTTTTATGTATGTTTTGATGATTGCTAATTTCAAATAACGAGTAATAAGTTGTATTTGATTTTGATTATTTTTTAATTTAGAAATATTTTTGAGAGTGTTAGTGTGATATTTTTTCATCTAACCATTGAAATTGGCAAAGAAGAAAATTGTATTTAAGACAGGTTTTGAGGTTATTTTCTTCATCAAACAAAAGGTATGGGCACATCTTCCTAGTGATTAATTTTTGGATGTTGTGAATGCTAAGTTGGAGTGAAAAGGATTGTTTGATAAGTATTTTTGGAAATATTGAGTAAATATTTAATATGCTTGAACTAGGGTTTGTGCAAAGAACATGAATATCATTGTTATGTGAAGTTGTGAACTATCTTGAACTAGGGTTTGTGAAAGAACATGAGTATCATTGGTATGTGAAGTTGATAACTATATTGAATTAGGGTTTGTGAAAGTACATGACTATCATTGTTATGTGAGCTTGTTTTGTAAGCATTGATTGGAAATAATTGAGTGAGTATTCATATGCTTGGACTAGGTTTTGCGAGCAAGGATTGTTTCATTGAGTGGTTGATTGAGTAGAGTAATTTGAACCTAGTCATGTGGAACTATTGATATGATAGTTCTATTTCTATGAAAAAAATTGTTCCATATTTTGAATTGATTTGAGAAAGAGGTTGAGTGTTTGTGAGTGTGAAACATATTGAGTCTCTAACAATTCTCTATATGTTTCTATGATAAAAAGAGAGAGAGAGAGAATTTATTTGAGCGTTGTTGTAAGTATGAAGTATATTGAGTATCTAATAATTCTCTATATGTTTATGTGAGATTGGATAAGTTCTAGTGAGGACTTGTTGAGAAGATTTGAGGTAAGTCTTAGAGAAGACCTATGGATAGATTATTGTGAGCTTTTGTGGAAGCTTACAATACAGATTTGAGGATAGATATTATTGAGCAGATTGGAAAAGTTCTAGAGAGGACTTGTGGACATATTAGTGTGAACTTTTGTGGAAGCTTACAAGGCAAATTTGAGATAAATCTTTGAGAAGACTTGTGAACAGAGTTGATTGATTGACTTTTTCAAACCTTGAGTTAAGGTTTGGGACAAATCTAGCAGAGTTGATTAGTAATTAAGTCAAGCTTTGTGTTAAGGCTTGAGGAAAAATTTATATTAGACCTAAGGACTATTTTTAGTGCAGATTTGAGGACAAATTTTGGTGCATATTTGAGGATAGGTTTTTGCTAAACCAAATACGAAGATTGAGCAGATTTGTGCTATATCGAAGGACTGTGTTTAGTGCATATTTGATATATATCTGAGAGAAATCTTTGGAGGTGACAAAGTATAGAGGATGACAGTCTCTAGTGGACATATATCCATTATCCAGAGTAGTGAGGATAGGTCTTCTGAGTTAGGATAGGAGTCCTCAATGTATAGATATCCATAAGCTAGTATAGTGGAGGCAGTAGTTCTTCTAGAATATCACCAGCCAGAGCAGAGGAGAAAGGAGTTCTCCTATGGATAGAGATCCATGAACTTGATTAGGGGATTGGTGTCTCCTTTTGACAGAGGTCCATAAATATTGTAATAGGGAAAGGTTTCTCAAGAGATTTATTGAGAAAATTTTAGTGAAATATTTTCTCCTTGGAGTAGCCCAGGTTGGGTGAACCACGCTCAGGGTTATGCATAAGCACACAATATCGTAAATTGACTCTATTTAGAATTTTTAAAATTTTTAAAAGCCTAATTTTGGATCCTTTCACTAGGGCCCATTCTCCTAAAATTTAAGGGGTGGAAGTTTTTTTGGGGTAAATTTGCCCATCGTTGATAATCATAAACCTAATTTTATTTTAACTCATCGACCTCAAATTACATATGATTTTGATTTTCCTGCGCAATTCACCTTCAAATTATAAATGATTTTATATTTCCCGCACAAATTGCCTTCAAATTATAAATGAATTTATTTTTCCCACCCAAATTGCCTCATATACTACCCATATATATACTGTACTAGGTACCGATAATTATACATCAAAAATACTCTAACTCAAAAATAGCTCTGAAATAACCAAAAACTTGAGAAGGTTGTAGAGGAGTGTCTATCAAAATAAGCAGATCAGTTGCAGAGGAGTGTTGATCTATGCAAGACGATCAGTATAAGTCGATTGGTTGTAGATTTGTATCTATCAACATAAGTTGATTAATTGCAAAGCTATGTTTGTTAAAGTAAGCTGATAAGTTACAAAACTGTGTCTATCGATATAAGTTGATCGATTACAGAACCGTGTCTATTAGTATAAGCCAATCGGTTGTAGAGTCATGTCTGTCGGTATAATTCAATTGATTATAAAGGCATATCTATTAGTTTTAGAGGTGTAGATCAGCATTAGCCTATTAGTTGTAGGGATTTTCGATCGGTATTTATCTATTGGTTGTAGAGGTGTTGATCAGTATTAGCTAGTTAGTTGTAGGATTGTGTCGATCAACATTAACCATTTGTCATCCCTATAGGAAATCGACATTCCTATAGTCGATCGACATACCTACAATCGATCATCATACATACAGTCGATCAAAATTCATACAGTCGATTGTCATGCTTACAGTCAATCATCATGCCAGCAGTCGATCATCATGCCTATAGCCGATTAGCATTCTTGAAACTGATTGTCATACCTGTAGCTGATTTTCATACATACAACTGATCTTCATGCCTACAATCGATCGATATTCCTATAGCAGATCAGTATACCTATAATCGATCATCATGTCTGTAATCTATCATCATGCCTATAGTAGATCGTCGTACCTACAATCAATTGGCATTCCTGTAGCTGATCATCATACCTACAACTGATTGTCATGCCTGTAGCTGATTGTCATGCTATCAATTGTCATGTCGACCTAAAGTATTTCAGATCAGTCTAAAGCTTTTAAGTATGTCGTACAATTTTAGATTTTTCAAATTGATATTCATAGCCCCCAACATAGAAAAATTTGCCACATTTTGAAATTTTTTGGAGATAAATTAATGAAATTCGCCATGATTTGAAACTTTTTTAAGACAAATAAATGCAATTCGCCATGTATACTTCTACAAATTTTGTCCGGATTCCAAGACAATTCACTTTGATTTTATAAATAGATTTCAAGTCCGACCCCTTATGCATAACCCTGACCACGCTAAATTGGTGTCTTTATTGTGTGTGGTAATTTGTACATTGCATTGGTTACTACAGTTGATATTGTTATTTATACATTGCATAATATTTATTGGGAAAGAAAAGTAAAAATGGCCTTATACTATTCACCCCCCTCTTAGTATAAGCTTGTTTTCTTCAATTGGTATTAGAGCGGGTTCATTGAGAAGAGTTTAACAGCTTGAGGGAAAATCCTACAAGAACACAATGGATTCTAAGAGTGGATCCTTAGATAATTCAGCACCAGTATCTTATGGAAGCGATTATGTATTTTGAATTATGAGAATGAAGATTCACCTGATGGCACTCGATAATGAAATATGGGAAGCAATTGAAAATGGATACACACCACTAGCTACTCCACCTACAAATAAATATGGTAATATTCTACATCATTACAATTCAAAAGCAATGAATGCAATTTTGAAAGGTTTACATAGGATATAATTCATAAATTTTATGCATTGTAAATAAACAAAAGGAAGTTGGGATAGGTTGCAAAGCATATATGAATGAGATAAAAATATCAAAAGGGCAAAGATACAAAATCTCAAGGGACAATTTGAAGAATTAATAATGAAGGATGAGTAAAATATTAGTGCTTATCTACTTCATGTAGATGAGATTTTTAACTCCATGGAAGGACTTGGACTTGAGGTTCAATAATCTGATGTTTGTGATAAGATATTAAGATCTCTCCCAAAAAGGTTTAGTGAAAATATTTCAGTTATAGAGGAATCAAAAGATGGTGATATTTTGAAAAGAGATGAATTACTTGGCATTCTTACAACTTTTGAGCTGAGAACAAAAGAGGAACCTAATATTCAAAAGGAAGCAACCTTAAAATATACTAATAAGACAAAGGATAAAAATTCAGATTCAATCAATGAGTCATTGAGTGATGAAGAAGCAAATTATGGCAAAAGAAGTAAGGATCCAAGAAGATTTAAAGATGAAAATTTTTTTAGATGTTTCAATTGTGGAAAGTATGGTCACTATGCAACTGATTTTCAAAAATATAGAAATAAAAATGATGAAGAAAAATAGGATCATAATAACAGGGAATTAGAAAAATATAGGTACCAAAAGAAAGGCAAGGATGGACAAGGCAAACAAGGAAAAAAGTTATTTCAAAGACATAAGAGGAGTTACTATGTAGACAAAGCAAGTAAATACACAAGTGATAGTGATAATAGTTTCTCAGATAATGATAAACATGAAATTCTATATCTAATAGAAGACAAAAAGTTAAGAAAAGGTCACCAATAATTATAAAGTGTTTTAGATGTGGTAACTTTGTAAATATTGAAGACAGTTGTACAAAGAGTGGTTTCAATTTCAATGATGATGAATATGAAGATACACTTGAAGGACCAGAAGAGGATATTCTAATGGCACTAGAAGAAGGAGGTGATCCTATAGAAGACAAGTCAGAAAGAATGAAGATGTTTTCAAAGACAAAAAAATAGAGGAAGAATCAGAGAAAGGAGAAGTTGATCTTGAGGAAGGTCTTTTTTATGCTCTTAACACATTAAAGAAGGTAAGAAAGCAAAATTTCCAACTTAAGCTTTAGTTTCGAGAATGTGATGAAGAGAAAGGAAATTTTATAGAGGATCTAAATAATTCAATGGCTAACACAAAGAAGTTCAAGGATAAGTTAGAAGCAAAGGTCTTAGAATATGAAAAGTTAGAACATGAAGTGGCTCTACTAAGGGAAGAAATAAAAGAGTCCAAGGACAAGTTACACAGGTTTGGAAAGAGCTCAAATATCATAGATAAGATGATCAAGATACAAAGAAGGTCAACAAATAAAATAGGTCTTGGTTTTAAATAGGTACGAAAGAAACAAGAAGAGAAGTCAATCTCAAGTTTTGGAAAAGAAGAAACTTCAGAATAAGACAATGTAAGAGAAAGTTAGACTTCTGAGGATGAGTTGGACAACAAAGATTTCAACAAGGAAAGGAACAATGCACAAATGAGAAATAGATGGAACAGGAACCAACACAAGGTAAAAGAGACTAAGAGACCAATGAGGTCAAAGCAAGAAAATTTCAATGGATGATGTTTCTCATATCATAGATTTGGGTATAAGGCTTTACAGTGTAGGACACATGGAATACATAAATATGGGAACTTCAAAAACAGGTAACTTTTTCATGGGTATTGCTACTCATATAATTAGTTTGGTCAAAAGGCAATGAATTATAGGGTTCATGACAAGAATAGATATGGCTTAACTAGGAGAAATTCCAAGATATTTGCACCTCCAAGGAATAACAATATTAAGTGTTACAAGTGCAATAATGATGGTCATACAACAAAGTGGTGTAGATCAAAAATTCTAGAGACAAGCAGGAACATGAACAACCAGAGGAATCATAAGGATCATATGAGAAGGAAAGTGGGAAAAGGTAAATATCAGTGTATGTTGTAAGTATAAATACTCATGCCCCATAATTAACCACCTAAAGAGGATGTGGGGGAGGGGCTAAGCTAAGGGACTCATTCTTAGTCCCGAGCCCCAAAGGTGACCCTTTGCCATTAATCTCAAAGGGTGAGATATTTGATTTAAGTGGAGAGCATTGAGTCAGGGGGAGCAATTTTCTAGAGGGAGCAGAACAAAAAAAGGTTAAGAAAATTATAAAAGATAATTGGGTTACCATCAATGACAAAGGGGGAGATTTTTGGACATTTTGAGTAATTGAGTTGTCATTAATGTTAAAATTTAGTTTCGGTGAGCAGTGCAAGAAGAAGGAGTTTTACAATTAGTGTAAAAGTAAAATCCACCTACAGTTGGTCAGATCTGGTTCCAGGTGGTCATATGAGGTTCAAAGAGCAATGAAGATGCCCAAGCAAAATAAAAAAATAAAATAAATATAAATAATTTCATTATAGATTAATTTATTACTTAATTTAATTAAATTTCTAAAGTTATTAAGTTAATTATAGATTAATTATAATTTAAATTATAAAATTAATTTATATTAATTAAATAACCCTAAGGTTGGGTTATAAAGGTTAATTATTTATTCAAATTCAAAATTCGAATAAGGTGCCAACATTTCTATGACATTGGCCTTCATGTATAAAAGAGGGCAAGAACCTTAGTCAAAAATTCCAATGCAATTATTGATTGAAAACTCCAAAGACTCATGAACAAGGAAGATGAAAGGTTTTTCACATTTTTGAAATATTTCGGTGGCCAAGGACAAGACAAATAGGAGTTGGGCTCCTTTGTCTTCGCACATCACTGTGTAGTGTAGTTGGCAATAGCAAGTAGCGCTAAGATGTATGGTAGGAAAGGAGAGTAGGGTTAGAAACCCGTCGAGTTGGATTTGCAGAGTACATTTTGTTTTATGCCACGCTGTCTGAAAAGTGAGAAGAGGAAGCCTTGAGCCTTCCACTTCAAGTGGAGGCTCGTAGCCCACGTGGTGGGCTAGCACCTCGATAAGGTGCTCGGTTGGGACTAGTATTGCATTCGAAACCTGCCGAGGCATTTTGCTTGAGATAAAAGGTATGTATTAATATTTGCCAAGGTTGCATGAGGTATTTCATATTTGCTAAGGTTGAATGAAATTAAATATTTTGAAGGGTTATAAAGTTTATTTTTAAATTTTATTATTGAGTATTTGAGGGAGATAAAAGGATAGGCAACATTATTTTTAAGAGTTTGATTTCTGGAAGTTGTAAATCAAATATTGAGATTATAAGGAGTAATCGAGTAATTAATTTTTATGTATGTTTTGATAATTGCTAATTTAGAAGGAGTAATAAGGTGTATTTGAGTTTGATTATTTTTGTAATTAAAAAATATTTTTGAGAGAGTGTTAATGTGATATTTTATCATCCAACCATTTAAATTGGCAAAGAACATGAGTATCATTGTTATGTGAAGTTGTGAACTATCTTGAACTAGGGTTTGTGAAAGAACATGAATATCATTGTTATGTGAAGTTGAGAACTATCTTGAACTAGGGTTTGTTAAAGTACATGAGTATCATTGTTATGTGAGATTGTTTGATAAGCATTGATTAGAAATAATTGAGCAAGTATTCATATGCATGGACTAGGGTTTGTGAGAAATGATTGTTTCATTAAGTGATTGGTTGAACCTAGTTAAGTGGAAGTGTTGAGATGATAGTTCTAGTTATGTGAAATAATTTGTTCCATATTCTGAATTGATTTGAGAAATAGGTTGAGTGCTTGTGAGTGTGAAACATATTGAGTCTCTATTTCTATTATAAAAAGAGAGAGATAGTGAAATTATTTGAGCATTGTTTTAAGTATGAAGCATATTAAGTCTCTAACAATTCTCTATATGTTTTTGTGATATAGGATAAGTTCTAGTGAGGATTTTTTGAGCAGATTTAAGGTAAGACTTAGAGAAGACTTGTGGATAAATTGGTTTGAGATTTTGTGGAAGCTTACAATACAGATTTGAGGACAGATATTGTTGAGCAGATTGGAAAAGTTATATAGAGGACTTGTGGATACATTAGTGTGAGCTTTTATGGAAGCTTACAAGGAAAATTTGAGATAAGTCTTTGAGAAGAATTGTGAGCAGAATTGATTTATTGATTTGTCCAAACCTTGAGTTAAGGTTTGGGGTACATCTAGTAAATTTTATGAGTTATTAAGTCAAGCTTTGTGTTAAGGCTTGAGGATTGAGATTGAGGATAAATTTGTGCTAGATCAAAGGATTATGTTTAGTGCAGATTTGAGTACAAAGTTTGGTGCAAATTTGAGGATAGGTTTGTGCCAGACTAGAGACAGAGATTGAGAAGATTTATACTAGGCCAAAGGACAATTTTTAGTGTAGATTTGAGATAGATCTAAGAGTAAGATTTGGAGGTTATAGAGTATAGAGGATAAAAATATCTAGTGGAAAAAGATCCATTAGCCAGAGCAATGAGGACATGTCTTCTAAGTGAGGACAAGATTCTTTATTAGATAGAGATGCATAAGCCTGTTCAATGGAGGTAATAGTTCTTGTAGAATATCACTAGCCAGAGAAGAGGAGAAAGGAGTTCTCCTTTGGATAGAGATCCACAAACCTAATTAGGGGATTGGTGTCTCCTTTGGATAGAGTTGCATAAACATTGTAATAGGGAAAGGTTTCCCAAGAGATTTTTTGAGAAAGTTTTAGTGAAATATTTTCTCCATGGAGTAGCCCACATTAATTTGGTATCTCTATTGTGTGTGGTGATTTGTACATTGCTTTAATTATTGAATTTGATAATTGTATTTGTACATTGCATAATATTGATTGGGAAAGAAAAGTAAAAAGTGGCCTTATACTGTTCACCCCATCCTCTCACTATAAGCTTGTGTTCTTCAATGACAAGTGCCATGACTCTTGGCTTATCATCTTATCACTTGCATACTAGATGGACTCTTGACTCTAAAACACTTGCACACATGACTCTTACACTTTTGTATGCACTCGTAATCTAGGACACTTTTTCACATCCTCACATTACATATTTGCATTCTTACATACATGACACTTGTCTTACATGACACGTGCATTTCTTGCACATCTACACTTACATAAAAGGGGAATATAAATCACATCATAAACTATAGATTCAATCCTAATATATTATATATTTATAAATATACCATGAAGGTACCATGGGGGTACATTATCATGTACCAAATAATTTAATATATCTCAACACCAATCGATTGCAATTCCTCACAATATAGTAGTAAATAATTACAACCAGTCATCTAGTTGCGTCATTCAATTTGCTCTCTAGATGGCTATGCAAGTACCTATATTATTATTGAATTTTTTACCTCTCCAATAAAGAGTGGATATTTATACTTACCTGATTTTTTTGCAATGTTTTCCATTAAGAAATTTTCCACCTCTTCATCACTTGATGATGGTTCTTGTGAGATATCACCCCACTCTTTTTCTATTATTTGTGTTTCTCCTTCAACTAGTATTCTTTCCAATTCTTGTGCATCTATGCTTCATGCCTTTCTTCATGAATAAATATTATGTGGCTCTAGTCTACCTCCCCAAGTGTTCATGTATGGTTTATCTAGTTTCTAACTGTTATCTTCACACCCATTGGCAAACTCCTTTTGTGCACTCCCTACATTAACATATTTTATTATGTGAATGTTTTCTTTGAATATTTGGTTTTTCTTCTCCTACATGTTATCCTATGTTGTTAGGAATAGTATTTTCCACCTTTTTCTTTTGTCACTCATATTATTATATTTTAGAGGGTTCCACACTATTTACACCTCTAATTGTGTAAGCTCTTCTCTAAGTTGCACTCTTTGGTTGGCAAGTCTTGTGCTTATCCTCATAGGTTGTTCCAAATTCCATATTCGATTCCTCCTTCATCAGCCATGCAACCTTGAATCTATCATTTACCTCCTTTTTTGTTATGATTATTGCTTTCTATTGACACATGCTTGTTTAGGCAATGGAGCCAAATATAACATAGCATTCAGAATTCCCAAGTATAAGGGAATACAAATTATTATACCAAGGAATTATATTATTTGGGATAATATTTTATCCTTATGACATAATTTATATGATGGAAAATCCAACTTTAGTTGGTAGATCAATCCTTAGGTGATGCCAAAACTTATACAACAGATGTTTGATGATATTTAGTGTAATGGCACATAGTCTAATTATACTTCACAGATGGTACTCTAGCATGATTATAGCTACAATATGAAAAACTTCATGACTACATGATGGTAATCCTAATGGTATAATGACATGACTAGATCCAACAACAACAATATCACTCTCTGATTGTGTCGATACTCCCTGATGATATCTTTACCTTCTAATGATGTCTATAATTTCTAATGGTGTTTGTGAATTTATTCTCGTTGCACTTTATACAATATTTGTAACCCTTTCTATGTCTAAGCCCTTGAAACTACAAACAATATCAATAGTGGCACAATATCTTAACATTCTATCATAGTAAGAAACATCACCATAATGAAAAAATGGGAGAGCAAGATGAATTTGTATTCATTATTAGAATGGTGCAAGATACATAATGATAGAGATTCTAGTTATTGTGATTTCAATCTAACTTATCAACCCAACATTCACTCTGTTATAGCCTTGCATTACCTATTTCTAGAATGGATTACTTGGTGGTTGACATAACCAATTCCCAACATATTATTAAAAAACTACCCCAACTAATTACCTTATCAAACTTAGTAGATCCAAAATTCACATTATTAAATCCTTGTATTGCCTATGTATAACATGGATTACCTGGCGGTGACATAACCAATTCACAAGATATTGTTAAAAACCCGCTCCAACTACTTACATTATCAACCTTAGCAAATATTAGCAATATTATAATAAATTTGATTTACTAAGGATTGCAATGATTGTTGTATTTACATTTCATTTGTATTAATTTCATTACATTTAATTTTTACTGTTTCACTTTATTTCAATTGTATTTCATTCCATTATGTTTTGGTGTTGTGTTATTTTCTCAAACACTTTTATTCATATTTCTTAGAACTCATGTCTAGAATGTTCTTCATCAACACTCTAGAGAAGTGATAAAGAAGGATAATAGAGGTAATAAATTTTAATATATCAAGCCTTTCATCCACTTATCTACAAATACCTTTGTTTACAAGTGTATCTAAGGACTAGGTATGGGATATGTTGATGAGGAAAATAAAATTACTAAGTCAATCATGAAAGCTTCAACTACTAAAAAGTACCCATTAAACCATGTCAGTATATATCCTATTTATGTTTAAGATACCAACAAAATATGAAAATAATGTAGAAAGTATGCAAAATAAATTTTAGTAGTCACATGTGGAGGAAAAGAATATAATCCCCCTTGTGGTATGGAAAAATGTGTGTAGACTAAAATATAAAGGAGGATTAGAGACATGAATAAGTTATTAGCTATTAAAGTAGGATGGATTCTAATGAAGGAAGGTCATTCTTTATGGGCCAAAATATTAAAGAGCATGTACTTACATAACTAAAGAGATATGAGATTTTTAACCATATCAAATACCTATAAAGAATCCTCTATATCAAACCATAATATGGAGGGAATAAATTTGCTGTGGAAAGGAGTCCAATAGAAAATTGGGAATGGCAGGTCAATTCACTTTTGGGATTATGCATGGCCAGAGAACCTACCCCTAAGCTTGGATTAGTTATCTAAACTATGGGTAGATTTGGAATAAATATATGGGAGTATGGTTGTAGAATAACTAGCCCAAGAAGAGGAAGTGGTAAGGTAGAAAGACTTACATGGAAATAACCATAGCGAGGAATATTTAAATAAGATTAAAATTAAACCAAGAGCCTTCCATGTACATGTAAATATGGGTGAATAATCTATTGTATGGGGAGCTTCTCTTGATGGATTCTTTAATTTAAAATAAGCCTATGATATTTTTTTTCAGTTGAGTTGGAAGATGGGTTTCAAAGGATAAGGTTGTAGAAAATGAAGGCAACACTAGAGAGAGAAATATACCTTTGGCTAACTATGTAGAATAAGATATTAACAACATATAACTTACATAAAAGAGTGTATTAATTTCCTAATAGGTGTCACCTATGTGAAGAAAAGGAAGAGTCAATAAAACACTTAATGTTAGGATGTAGCTATTCCATTTCAATTCTTCAAAGTTTAATTAAGGAGATGGGGTCATCTAGGTATTGCCAAATAGAATGGTGGATTAGATATAACAATGGGAAGAACCCTCTAAAAGTGCAAGGTTGAATAATATATGGGATATAATTCCTTTCCACTATGTTTGGGGGTTTTTCTAGAGTATAATAGAAGAATATTTAAGGAGCAAAAGAGAGCCTCCTTAAGAATCATGTAGACGATCCAGGTAGCTATAGTGAAAAATATTAAAGAACTGAGTATAAAGGAAATTATGGAATCTGTAAAGGAGACAAATATTAGTAAACATTGGGACCTTAGCCCAATTTATATGGAGAAATCCCCCCAAGAAAATCCAAGAAGTGTAAAATGGCATTTGCCTATGGAGGGATGGCTAAAGCTCAATTTTTATGGAGCTTCTAAGGGAAACCTTAGGAAGGTAGGGGGAGTGGTAATAAGGGATATCAAAGGGATCCTAATTGGTGTTGTCAATGAGTTTCTAGTCTCTATGGTGAGTCATCAAGAAAAAGCCAAGGTATCTTTGACTAGAGGAAAACTGGTAAAGTAGTTGGGTGTAAGAAAAATGATAGAGCATGGAGATTCTATCAATATTATCAATTTCCTTAACAAGAGGGTTATAAAGAACTAGTAGGTTTCAAGTATAATATAGAAACTCTAAGGATATTTAACTCATTGGAGCACATAAATAAGAATCATATTTTATTAAAAGGAAATAGTGTGGTAGAATGGCTAGCTAACTAGGGGGCTTCTCATGAAGAGTATTAGACGTGGATTCCCCAAGATAATATTCACCTAGACATACAAGAGTTAGCATAAAAGGAAGGGACATAAACTAGTTGTTTATGATACAATAAAAGGTTAATCCAATGGCCTACATTTTTTTTACAAGCTAGAGAAGTAGAATCCTAGGAATAAGCCCCACCATTAGCAGATATGGGATCATGTGATAATGTGGGGATATTTTTTTGATCTAGCCATTTTGTGGCATGTGCAACTACAAAATCCTAGTGATATATTTTCTAGTAGAAATTCTCATCATTGGTTGTCCCTTGCAACATGGAAAATGTATGGTAGTCTACTTAATATTCCCCTTGGTGGATAGTAAGATCATGGAATACCCCATATCAATATATGGCAATTCCATAAAAGACCTCGGTATACCACCCAATCATAATGATAAATGGTTTGCAGGAATAAGGGAAATATTTTGAGGGCATAAAGTTTATAGCAATTAATTGGTTTAGGGAAGTCCCTATGAATGACCAAACTTAGGGATATTATTAAGGGATGGTAGAATGTGTGGTCTAATGACAATTTGTATCAAAGGAGAAATAAATATTTTATAAATGAGGTTTGCCACCCTTCTAACCTTTGGATAAGTGAACTAAAATAAAAATATTGTTTTGTATTGATAATAAAAGGAGGGGGTTACAAGAGTCATCCTTTTACAACTATGCCATTGGAGGCTACAATATGAGTCTCCTAAAGTGGAAAACCTCTTTCACTAAAATTGGTCAACAACTATAGATTTCTTCTTTGTATTCCCCAAAGCGAGATTGGGCTTATTGCACATGGGCCACTACTAGTCGTGTAGGTCCTCTAACCTGCACAACACTACAAAAATAGTTTGAAATGTTTTGGGGCTTGGCCCAATTAGACCTCTTGTAATAAAAGATAAAAAGACTCAAAAATCTAGTTTAATGCATAATTATAATGTTGGAAATTGACTAAGAACAAAAAAAATGATATTACCTTGTTTAGTGGTCTGTTGCAAGATTTTGGGATTGAAATTTAATCTTAAAGAGATTTTTACCCTTGGGTATGAATATTTGGTTCATACCTGTCCATACGAATCTTATTGTTGTATACAAATAGAATGAAATGGTGCTATAGAGGCCTTGTTGGTGTTTCTGGAGGTCATTTCAATGTCAAATCACGTTTTGAACCTGCAAATGAGAATACTTTACAATGCAAAAGGGAATTTTGAAAAGCTCATCTAGGTGGCCATGGTGGTTGATGGTGAGTAATAGTAAGTGATTATAGAGTGCACTTGGTAGTCTAGAGTTATTTCAATAGAGTTTGGGTATGAAAATGAGTGAGTGATAAATATGGAGGAAATGACATCCTATTTATAGAAATTTCCAAGGTTAGGGGTGATTGAGGTGTCCTATGAGGTGTTCCTTGAGGTGGCATGGGATGCCATATCTCATAAATGAATTTAGGACAAAAATCCTCATCCATACATATGCAATAAATGGGCATGAGTGAGGGATGAAAGTATTCTTGCCATTATGGCATGGTGGAGGATGACTTATCCAAATTTTCAATGCCTTGAAGACCTTGATGCAAAAAGTCTTCATTTTCTATTTATGAAATTGAATGTGCATAGAAAGATGTGTGGAGCAAGGGTTAATTGTGCATTGTAAAATCCATTGGAAGACCCACAACCCAAGCCACCATAGAAAATAAATCTGGGCTCTTGAAATCCATCAATGGATTTGGTAAATTTGGCAGTTCACCATGCTAGGGTGTTTTTATCATTCGGGTCTCCATAAACTAGTGCTACATCATTGTCAGCTAATATTTTTCTTCCTATATTCCAAGGTGTAAAATTTTGAAGGAGGAGTAATTCCACAAGTGAATGCCTCCTGGATATCTTCATATGATATAGTGAACAATACGTCCCCTTTTGCTTTCTCAACTGCCTTGGTGTTAGGATTATAAAACTTCAAAATAACTTTTATCAACTCTAGACAATAGTGAACTAGTGCACACAAAAACCAGAAAAGATGAGCATGATATGCAATGGTGAGAGGAATTTCAAGTATCAACCCTTGTAGGACTACAACATCTACATCCTGGCATAATTTCTCAATGTACTTATTTGTATTAACACAATATCCCACTTGAGCTAGCGTATCAGAATATGAATCTAGGTCGACATATTTATTTTGCTTGGCCTTATTGGACTTCTTTTCTCTCTCAATATTCTTTTGCATCTTCTTCAATTTTGTGGTGTTCTTTGATTCAGCAGCTCTTTTACCCATCTTCAACAATGTTTAAACATCATGTAATCCTTGCACTCATTTTACCAGATGCAATAATATTTATAGATATTATAAAACTTTCACCTCATCTTATTGAATGCACTAAATTTATAACTAAACCTTCATCTATTTGATTAAATGCATGTGCTAATTTTTAAATAATTTTGGTGAACGTGCATCTAGATCCTCGTACCAAGCATGATTTTTAATAATTTATTTAACTATCACCAACTTCCTCTTACCCAAAATCTTCCTCGATCCTCATGCAAAAAGTGCTCCATGAATATCAATGGATAGCTTCAAAAATAAAAAATACCAAGTGTTAGTGTAGGATGCTCCTCGAGATGAAAATAAATTAATTCCTACACTTTAAATATTCATAACATCAACCTAGGGTGATTTGGGTGAAATTTAAATTTTTCAAGATGCACTTATTTCTTCAAGGATGTGAAAGGGTGCTCTGAAATCACTCTTTGCTAGAAAAAAAATCAATGGGTGCACTCCCTTCTTCTCTAGGTGAAAACACCTTCTGTAGCTTACTTCTTTGCTCATCATCATTTCTTTATTTTTTAGATTTTTTATAAGTATAACATACTTGAAAAATAAAAGGAAAATCTATACATATATACATACTTGTGCTCAAAAATTTCAATGATAATAGGCCTTCAGATGAAAAAAAATTACCGAAATTAGTAGCTCTCAGCCATTCATGTCCTGGAGATAATAAGCATTAACTGAATTCACCTCAAAAATCTAAAATGGGCCTTCCAAAATTACCTCAAATTTATGGTGTTTTTCGGGCTTGGCTTTATTCTCATTCCACTTAAGCACCAAATCTACAACCTTAAACTTTTGTTCAGTCATATTTTTACTGAACCACTTCTATGTCATATTGACATGTTCAGTGAAAGCAACATATGCCTTCTCTCTTTCTTCCTCAAGTTGCAGGAGTTGGGCTAAACTTGCATTCATGGGACTAGATTCATAATCCTTATCATTAAGCATCCGCAAAGTCTAGGGAACTGGGATTTCAATATGGGTAGGAAAAATTGCTTCCTTTCCATACATCAAGGAGTAGGGAGAAGTTTTAATGGACTTCTTTATTGATATGCAATACACCCATAGATCTTGGTTTAGTAGCAGACGCCAACTCCTTTTATTGCTTTCGAGTTTTCTCTTCAAAATTTGAAGCAAATTCTTGTTTGTGGACTTGACTAAGCCATTTCCCTATGGGTAATAATTAGAATATATTTTGAGGTAAATTCTATACCTACCTACAAACTCAATTATATTTTCTCCAATGAAGGGAGTCCCATTATCAGTCATAATGGCATATGGTACACCAAAATGGGTAATTAGCCCCTCGAGGAAATAGATGGATGTCACTAGATATAATTTATTTGTTGGGATAGCCTTCGACCATCAAGTAAAGTAGTCAATTTCTATAAAAATATATTTATGTTCAGTAGAAGAATGGGAATCAATGACCCCAATAAAGTCTAAGTCCCACTATTGAAACAAATCTTCTACCTAGATTATAGGCAGAGGCAAATATGCCTTCTTACTCCTACCGACATATCACTAACAATTATCATATATTTGACTCACTTTGTGTGCATCTATAAAAATAGTGGGCCAAAAATATCTAGCCCAGATGATTTTCAAGGCCATAGGTCTCCCTGCATTGTGTCCACTAAACAAGCCAAAGTGAAACTCCTCCAAAATATTATGTTGAAGAACATGTGCTTATACTGAGAGGGGGGCTCAAAAGTATAAAATAAAACTTTTTGCTTTTCAATTAAAATGATAACATCAACAATATTAAAATAGTAAACATCACACAAAGCATCACACACATGAGAGACATGATTTAACGTGGTTCACCCAATGTGGGCTACTCCACGGAGAAAATATTCCTTATAAAATTTTCTCAATAAATTATCTTGGGAATCCTTTCCCTATTACAATGTTTATGGACCTCTATCCAAAGGAGACACCATTACCCTAATCAAGTTCATGGATCTCTATCCACTAGAGAACTCGTTTCTCCTCTACTTTGGTTGGTGATATTATAGAAGAACTACTGCCTCCACTACACTGGCTGATGGATCTCTATCCACTAAAGACTCCTATCCCCAATCAAAAGATATGTCCTCACTATCCTGTTTGATGGATCTCTATCCACTAGATACTATCATCCTCTATACTCTACCACCTCTAAAGCTCTATCTCAAATCTGCACTATACACACAGTCCTTCGATCTCGTACAAATATGTTCAATATCCATCTTTGGTCTGGCACAAACCTATCCTCAAATATGCACCAAACTCTATCCTCAAATCTGTCCTCAATCTATGTACTCAAATCTATCCTCAATCTTTATCCTCAAATTTGTATTGTAAGCTTCCATAAACACACACAAATTTGTCCACAATTCTTCACTAAGACATGCCTTAAATATGCTCAAAAAGTCTTTGCTAGAACATGTCCAATATCATAGAAACATATAGATAATTTTTAGAGACTCAATATGCTTCACATTCATCACAATGCAATCACTTTCAATATCTCTTTTACTACATAAACATATAGATAATTTTTATAGACTCAATATATTTCACACTTATAAACACTCAGTCTCTTTCTCAAATCAATTTAGAATATGGAACAATTTGTTTCATAGAACTTGAACTATCACTTCAACACATTCACTTGACTAGGCTCAACCAACTCTACTCAATAAATCACTCAATGAAATAATCCTTGCTCACAAACCCTAGTCCAAGCATATGAACACTCACTTATTTTCAACAATGGTCATCAAACAATCTCACATAACAAAGATACTCATGATATTTGCAAATCGTAGTTCAAGTTCTTCACTCAACCAATCACTTCAACAACAATATTAATCAAACAATACTTTTCACTCCAACTTGGAATTCACAACATTCAACAATCACTCACTAGGAAGGTGTTTCCATACCTTTTTGTATGATGAAGAAAATGATCTCAAAACCTATCTTAAACACAATTTTATTCTTTGCCAATTTCAATGGTTAAATGATAAAAATATCACACTAACTCTTTTCAGAAATATTTCTCAATAACAAAAATAATCAAACTCAAATACACCTTATTTCTCCTTATTTGAAATTAGCAATCATCAAAGCATACAAAAATTAATTACTCAATTACTCCTTATAATATATAATATTTAATTAACAACCTCCAAAATCAAACCCATATAAATAATGCTTCCTATCATTATATCTCCCTCAAATTCTCAATAATTAGACTTTAAAAAATAAACTTTATAACCCACAAAAATATTTATTTTATTCAACCTTTAGCAAATCCAAAACATATAAATTAACCTTGGCAAATCATGAGTGCATACCTATCTCTATGCAAAAGGGGCCTCGATGTGTTTTGAACACGAAACCTCTCCAGTCGAGTGCCTTAGCAAGGTGCTAGCCCACCATGTGGGCTATGTGCCTTTCCACAAAGAGGAAATCTAGAACTTTCCTTTTGTGACTTCCCTAGCGGTGTAGCACTCAACAAAACAAACACCCCCACTTTGTAAAATAGAAGCCGATGGGTTTCAAACCTTATACCATGAGCCTTCCACACTTAGCACCTCCCACAATTGCCAGTTGTGCTACACAGTGCTTGTGCATTGGATAAGGAGCTCCGCTCCTCTTTGTCATTTAGTCTACCACAAAAAACTTTTAAACGTAAATTTGTTTTTTCCTTTGTGCACGATCATCGAGAGCATACACATACAAATGATGTATGGGCTTATACAAGGTCTTTGCCCCCTTTTTATATGCATAGACCAATATTTGAAAATGTCAACGGATAATTCAAATTTTTGAATTCGAATTATAAAATAAATTTTATAATCCTAACTTTAGGATTATAAAATTAACATTAATTAATTTTATAATCAAATCGTAATTAATCAATAATTAAATAAATAACTTTAGAATTTAATTAAATTAATTAATAAATTAATTTATAATGAAATTATTTAAATTAATTTATAATTAATTTAAATCTCCCATTTTAATATTATAATAAAATATTATAATATTATTTTTCTTGGGCTTCTTTATTGCTCTTTGAACCTCATCTGACCACCTGCAACTAGATCTGATCAATTGGATGTGGAATTTCCTTTAAACTAATTTTGGAACCACTTCTTCTTACATTGCTCACTGAAACTGACTCTTGACATCAATGACAACTCAATTACTCAAAATTTCCAACAATCTCTCCCTTTGTCATTGATGGCAACTTAATTATATTTTACCTTTTCCTTGACCATTTTTGTTCTACTCCCCCTAGGAAACTGCTCCCCTTGACTCAATGATCTCCTTAAATAAAATCTCTCCCCCTTTGACATCAATGGCAAAGGGTCACCTTTGGGGTTTGTGGCTAAGAATGAGTCTCTTAGCTTAGCCCCTCCCTCACCTCCTCTTGAGGTGGTTAATTCTAGGGTGGGAGTATTACTTCCAGTTTTCCTTGAAGATACTCAAAGGTCTCATTTGAAAGTGGCTTAGTGAAGATATATGCTATCTACTCCTTTGTAGTAACATATTCCAACTTGACCTATGTATTTGTCACCTATTCTCTCATAAAATAATACTTGATAAGAATATTCTTTGTTCTAGAGTGCATCATTTGATTCTTTGAGATAATTATAGCATTTTTATTATCACATAATATGAGAATAGGATGATCATGTTTTATCTTAAAGTCTTCTAGAGTTTGCTTCATCCATAATACATGTGTACAATTGGATAGTAATATAATATATTTTGCTTCTACTATATATAAGGATACTGAAGCCTATTTCTTACTTATCCAAGAGATTAAACAGTATTCAAGAAAGAATGCTTCTCCACTTGTGCTTTTTTGTCATTAATACTGCCAACCCAATATGCATTTGTATACACTAAGTGTGAAATTATCACTTTTGGGATACCAAAGCCCAAAATCCACTGTCCCTTTTAGATACCTTAGAATTATCTTTATTGTTGCCACATGTGTTTGCTTGGGTGCTGCCTGAAACCTTGCCACTAATCCTATTGACTACACTATGTCTAGTCTTGTAGCTATAACATACAACAAGCTGCCAATCATAGATCTGTATAATCTCTGATCTGCCTCTAGAGATTCATCATCCTTACTTAACTTACATCATGCAACCATGGGGGTACTTACTATTTTGTAATCTTCTAACTTGAATTTCTTTAGCATCTCTTTTATATACTTGGTTTGTGAATGAAATACTCATTTCTCTAATTGTGAAATATGAAGTCCAAGAAAAAAGGACAACTCACCGAGCATAGACATCTCAAATTCATTTTGTATGTTCTTTGTAAATTCTTTACACACATTATCATTATTTCCCCCAAAAATAATGTCATCAACATAAACAACCACAATTAGTAGATTATTCCCTTCATTTTTGATGTATAAGTTGTTGTCCGCTATACCTTTTTAGAATTCTTATTCTTGAAGATACTTATCCAATCTTGAATACCATGCTCTAGGAGCCTATTTTAAACCATACAATACCTTTTTCAATCTATATACATGATATAGTTTATATGTTAATATGAATCCCTCTGGCTATTCAATATAGAATTCTTCTTCTAGAACACCATTTAGAAATGTTGCCTTAACATCCATATGATATACCTTGAATTTTTTAAAATTTTATAAGGATAACAATATTATTATGTGTTCAATTCATGCAATTGGAGAAAATATCTCATCAAATTCAATTCCCTCTACCTGTGCATAACCTTTGCATACTAGCCTTGCTTTATTTTTGACTACCTGTCCATCTTCATTTAACTTATTTCTGAATACCCATTTTGCACCGATCACATTTTTATCCTTTGGTCGTGGAACAAGTTCCCAAGTCTTGCTTTTATCTATCTGATCTAATTTCTCATCCATTGCCTTAATCTAGAACTCATATTCACTTGCCTAATTGAAATCCTTTGGCTCAATATTAGATATTACGAAAACATTTTCTTGTTGAGATGGTGTTATTATCCTTCTCCTTGTCTATCTTTCATCTGGATTCCCAATGATTAGATATTTTGTATGATGCTTTTGTACATACCTAGATGGAGTTTTAGGAAGAAGTCTTTATGTTTCTTCTTTTTCTTCATTTGATTCCTCATAAAACTCTTCTTGACAACTTCCATATTTCTGATACATAATTTTCTAAATTGGTTCTTTTGAATCTATCTCCTCATCAATTGTTACATTTATACTTTCTACAATAGTGTGTGTTCTCTTGTTGAAGCATCTATAAACTTTACTCTTAGAGAAATAACCAAGAAAAATTCCCTCATTACATCTTGGATCAAACTTACCTAAGTTTTGCTCTTCTCATCTTATGTAACACTTGATTCCAAAAACTTTGAAGTGTTTTACAGTGGCCAATATTCCTTTCCAAAGCTCATATGGACTTGTTGAGTGTTAATTTTACCCATTTGTGAAATTACACTCTCCCTTAGGGTTTGGATCTCATAACCCTCTCTTGCAAAGAAGTTAAACAAACAACTTATCCAAGGTCTCCGCTATAGTAGCATTTGCATATGTTTATTAGTAATCTCAATAAAGATATATCAATTCAAAGCTAGGAACACCTTAGTGATTGCAAGTAACTGTAAACAAGGGACATGTGTTGGTTTATTTTACCATGCTACTTTAATGATTGTTCATGAAACCAAAATAAAAATAAATGTGAATTGACCCTCATATGACCATGATGTAGTACCTTAATTCCTTTTATCTTGAGGATTTTAAGGTAGATTTTATCTTATCTTATTAAGTGGATTTTAATCAAGCTTTACCTTGCATTAAATCCTACTTTAAATATGAAAATAAATATTAAAATATATCTATGAATGTGAATCCGAAACTATGAATAGGCTCCTTAAATGTAGCTTATTATCATGAAGATAAAGATAGCCTTTGGTATGAATAATAAATGATTCCTCTTTGGTGAAATCAATTTTCACAAAGAGATAATAATTTATAGACTTGAAATATAGGCTTTAAAATGTCATTTAATTATCTTTCTTTAATGAAATAATTTTCATAAAGAATAATAATTTAATGTGTTAAAACAATAGCCTTTTAATGTAACATACAAAATCACCTTTCTTTAATGAAATCGAAATTTTCATAAAGATAGGTGCATTAATGGCACCGAAAAAGATAGCTTATGAAATGCCATAAAATTAACCCCCTTCGAAGAAATTGAAATTTTCGTGAAGGAAAGTTTATTTTATGTTTGCAAATAAAAAATATGAATATGAAAAAATCGGATTTGACTCCAAAATGTGAAAAAATGAAATTTCGAAATTATTAAATCTTCATCAAACAACCTTTTTCAAAAATTTCTATAAAATCGAAATGACCTTGGAATGAATCCGAATCTATTGCATATGATATTTTACATCATTATTCACAGCCATGTACTTATTTTTATCATTTTATTTTTTTCAATTTTTATTTTAATCTCTAAAAATAAAAAAAATAGCAAAAATAAAGTTAGAAAAATAAAATATTAAAAAAAAACAATGAAAAACAAAAATGATGCAATCCCGAATTTCTCCATAGACCCTGCAAGCATTAGTATTCTACATAAAACCAGTATTAGAGTGACCCGACTTAGTGCAATCAACATCTAATATGGTGCGAGCTTCAAAAAAAAAGGGTGCAATAAATTAAAAATGAAATCAAATTAACAATAAAAATGCATAAAACTTGAGACATTTCCAATTAATTGCTGCAAAAAAATATTCAATATTCCATTACAATGCAGAAAAAAATGCCCAAAGTTGGCATCCAAATGGTGAAAATCGGCCCAACAGTATGCTTTCCTCCGAAAAAATCCCAAAATATCTAGCCCTTCAAATTGCATTTTTTGCTGTTTTTAAAGAAAAATCATTTTCCCCTTTGTTTCCATCTTTCTTGACTGTCTATTTTCTTTATTTTTTGTTTGGCTTCTCTTACACTTTCATTTTCCAAAGTTTTTTGTTTTCCCTCAAATGACTTGAAAAACCGCTTATTTGCATGTGCTCCGCGTTCTTTTCCATAACGCATTATTTTCTTTCTTTGATTCTCCTTCTACCTTACCTGCACATAAAACAAACATGTGCATTAGCTTTTAAAAACAAACTTTAAAAAAATCAAAACAAACTATACTAAAAGCATAAAGTTAAACTATTAAAAAAGAAATTAAAAAAAATATTAAATTTAAACTATTTAAAATGTGAACTAAAAAATAAACTTAAAAAAAACAAAACAAACTATACTAAAAGCATAAAGTTAAACTATTAAAAAAAGAAATAAAAAGAAAAAAGAATATTAAATTTAAACTATTTAAAACGTGAACTAAAAAACAAACTTTAAAAAAAACAAAACAAACTATACTAAAAGCATAAAGTTAAACTATTAAAAAAAAAAATAAAAAGAAAAAAGAATATTAAATTTAAACTATTTAAAATATGAACTAAAACGTGGTGAATGAAGCACCATGGCTTCATTCACTACTTATTTTTATTTTTATTTATATTTTATTGTTTTTATTTTTTATTTTTTATTTTTTTTACTTTACATATATATATAATCTTTCACTTTTTAAATTTTTTTATTTGTTTATATATAAAATATATATATGAACTTGTTTTTTTTTCCTTTTAAATTCAAAAAGCTTCATTTAATATTTTTTTTTAATTTTACTTACTTTCTCTTTTATTTTAAATTTGATTTAATTAATTTTAAATGTTTTAATTGATTTAATTCAAAACATTAAAATTAACCAAAACAATAAAAAAACAAGGAGGAGCCTAACCAATCCATTAGACACTCAAAATGAAACCAAAATACCCAAACACAAAAATTAAAAGGTGGGTCCCCAAATATTGGGGCTAGTTGTGGACTAGCTACAACAAATGTCGACTCTGTTGGGAAATACTTATGAGCATTTCAGTAAGAACCCAATCTGAAATGAAAACATGTAAGATTAGTGAGACATAATTATTTAGCAACATCCCAAGAAGATGGGGCTAAATAGCTTAAGCATGAAAACAAATAATACATTTGTCTTTGCTCAGTGTGTGCAAAAGTTATTCATTTCCGCATTTATAAAAATCCTCTAGATTCCATCATCTCTTTCTGCATTAGGCTATGAAGTACAACTCATAAAGTGAAAATTTTTACAAAGAGAGTCCCATTGCCAATTAGGCGTCTATAGCCCTGGTGAGGTTTATCTAACTCACCCGTGTGTTTCCTTAATGTTTTGCAAAGAGCATCTATCCTAAGTGTGTCAATATTTCTAACGCTCGTTCTCATTTTCTCTTTCTTTTTTTACTTTTTTTTCTTTTTTTTTTGTCTCTTTCTAAGTATCAAGCTTTGCCTAGCCAAGGCTCCACAACTAGTCCTGTGTCTATAGCCTCGATGGATTTTTCCTGAACTAGGTGAAAGACTTCAAAAATTTTGTTGCATAGCTTATACTCATGAACTCTTACAAAAGCATCAAGTCTCACTAGGTTAGAAAGCCAAAGTGGAGCATTTTAGATTTTTACCTAGGGTTGCATAATCAAGACAACTTCATCCTTCTTACTTTCAGAAATACCATTTAATGTGTGTGTGGGTCCCATGTGGAGCTTGGGCTAATATTTCATTATTCCACTTTCCACCATTTTAGTCCCAACATCTGAGCATGATCACCAAATAACTCATCCCCCTTTTTTTGGGTTGATGAGTTTTTCAAATCAGGTGCTCCCCTACTAAGCAAAGAAATATGCAAATGGGCCAGAGACCATAAGTTAGCACCCACAAAACATTACCTCAAAAAAAAGGGAACAATCCAACACACAAAACTAAAAACAACACCAAAATGAAATCCAAACCCAAAATCAAAACATGAAAACCAAAACTATATACAAATGTATAATATGGTACAAGATGGTGCAAAGTTTGAACTATCCCTTCCCTAGATCCCAAACATGATTAGAACATTTCAAGAGATATATAACATGATACACATCCCAAACTTTGTAGGATCCAACAAAATAAATATAAGGCCAGACGCTGCACCAAAATTCAACTTGCCTCTCTTTCCCCACCTAGTTCCATTAATAATCCTATGGTGGAGTTTCAAATTATCAAACTGATTAGACAATAATTGATCTTCAATTGTTTCATGTCTATTATTTATTATGTCAATTTCACACTTCGGTTCATGGTGTAGAAATAAGCTCCCATTTTTAGATATGAGATTTTGCAAGTAGGAACCTATTTCTCCAAATTTTAAAGCCAAATCATTTTCCAAATTTGTAGGCCAATCAAATTCATGTAACCATTTGCAATAATCTATGATATGTATTAAATGAGCATCATCATAAGTTTTTATCCTAGATTCGGTTACTAATTGATCATGAACTTGATTTAACACTTCAAGCATACCAACTTTATTTTCATTCAATAAAGCAATATCATTAGTTGTCTGAGGAGAAATTAAGTCAAAATTTTTACCAACCACAAATGACATTTCATCATTGATAGTATTTGAATCCATCAACCCATTAGACAAACCTTCACTTGCATTTCTAATGGTGGAACCTAAAATGTGAGATTTTACCTTTGGCATATTTTTATTTACCATTACTTGAAGAGGATTTGAAACTTCCTCTTTTCCTCATGACATGCATCATCATCATCATGTAGCATTTGTTCTTTCTCAATGATCTATTTATCAAAGACAACAAACTTAGGTACCCAATTAAAAACATGTCCATCACTTTCAAACCATAAGTCTTGTCTATCTAGGGGTGGGTCAATTAACACATCCCTATGATCAATCACTTGGGTTGTTGTAGATAACATGAGATTTTCAATTGGATCATCAGTGATATCAAACCCAAACCATTTCGGTTCTGAAATTTTCCCATTTTGAAATGGCATAGACATTGTAGAACAAGTAAGTGGATCAAGATTTTCAATTTCTTTTCCCTCAAAGGAACCCAAAGTAAATGATTCTCCTTCTTGATTCATGGTTGTATCATTTTCCAAAACTTGATTATATTTTGATTCTTCTTCCAAAACTTCCTCAGGTTGTACAAGATATGTAATATCCTCGTGTGAGAAAACAATCGTATTATCCTGCATATCAATTGACACAACAAGTTCATTAGAAGGTTTGGAGAAAGTATATTCTTCCCATTTCTTCCAAGAATCATAGTAATCATCTTCCAAAATTAAGTTGTGACACTCAATTATTTCTTCATCATATTCTGATTCATCAATATGTTTCTCATCTAATTCATCGTCACCTTCCCTAGATGGTTCAATAATTTCCAAAAGTGGGTTATTTATTGAATTCAAATTTGTGAGGCTATCATAATCCAAATTGGTAACCCATGATTCAATTTTACCATAATTTGGAAGGTGTAGATCTTCTTGGCCATCAGTTTCAACAATATCATTCAAAGTATCTTCCGAGAACAAGTGGTGAAATTTTGTTGTGTCTTAAAATACTTTTATTGATTATCTTTCAAGTTCACTTTCAACCACTTTTGATGGATTAGGAGCTTCTATAATGGGATACATTTTTACATCTTTCTCCATATAGTCACTCCAATATTCTTTTGTGATTCCACATGACCAACTCATTTCCTCATAGGTTTGTTCATCCCAATCCTCATTTGTGGGTAATGATTCTAGATATTTTCTTTCCAAAACAAAATGTTGATCTTTTGGTTCCAACTTATTGTTACCCATCCATAGAATTTCTTCTCCAAAATCTTCATGCTCGTCAAGAGATTCTAAATAGGCATTTAATTCAATGTAAGTCACATCAAAGTCTCTTCTATCACTTGAAGGAACATAACATGAAATATCATTAATATTAGCATTATAAATTTTCTTCCTAGGATGATTTAGATGCATACATTGATGTGCTCATTTTTGTGATGGAACCACATCTCTACTTAACTTCTTAACCACCTTATTTTTCTCTTTTACTTACAATACAAGCTTTTTGGGTTGAGTGGTAGAAGTAGTAGGATTAGTTGGATTGATATCAAAAGATACTTGTTGTAATAGCTCCATGGGTGACCCCATGATTCTCTAACCATTATGGAGTAGTTGGATGGATAGAAGTACTCGTATAAACACATGTGGGAGCATACATAGGTATGGTAGGGTAAAATTGATTGTGGGGCAAAACATTTGATATCAAATTTAGTTGTACCCATGCTTGATTTACCATCTAAGTTTGATTGCAAGCCACTATTTGTCCTACCATAGGCAATTGCTCCATCCCATAACCTTGTGGCCTTAATTGTTGATCTACAATTCTAGCTTCCATGTAGGCCAAGGCAATATTAGTAACCAAAGGATTTGTCCTAGTGAACATGGAAATCAAGGGATCCAATACCCCAAAGTATATTTGAAGAGCACCACTCTCCTCAATATTATGGAGAGCAAACAATCTTTCATAGAGATTTTAAAATCTCATGTTGAATTTTCTCACTAGCTCATTAGGTCCCTTCTTGCAAGAAGCAAATTGTTGATAAATTGTGACAAGATCAATGAGCAACCTAAATTGATTGATAAAAGTAGTTTCCAATTGGACCCAAGATGTAATAGATCTAGTGGGTAAATTGATGTACCAATCATATACTACCTCATCTAGGCTCCCATGGAACAATCTACATGTCACATCCTCATTTTCAACATTCCATATAACTAGGATATTCACATAGGCCTAAATGTGCCCCTAGGCTAATATTGTGCCATTGTGCTTAAGCTTGGGTAAAAGTCTCTCTATGCTCTTGGGTAAGTCATGAGCATCTCCACTAATGTTCAAAGGGTTACCATGTATCCCATACCACTTTCCCGTGTTTGTAGCCATTAGTGAAACTCAGAATAACTTCAAAACTAATGTGTTAGTCAAATAAATATTTCTTACAAAGAAGCATAAAATGCCTAACCAATCTCAAATATGTAACATATGAATCATCATGTTAGCATCAACCAAGAGATATGTATCCATTAAATCATGAAATTGAAGAACATTCTCAAATTTACAACATGTTAGACTTAGTGCATCATCAAAAATAGAGAATGTTAGAATCAATGAAAGTAATCATATGGAAACAAAACCTTGTTAGTCAAGATCAATATTTTTAAATATTTCAAGTAACATGAAAAATTTAGCATCTAAATAGCAATAAAATAAATCCATTCAAATCTTTCTAGATCCCAAAATGTTGAGTACTAAAGGATGCCAAAGATGCTAGTCAAATGAACTTGAAATATTTAGCAATTTAAATTCTTGAGGAACCCTGAACAATCCAAAAGCGTTAGGCCAATGAATACCAATTCATGAATTGCTTAGCATAAATAAATAAAGTAAACCAATTTAGGCCCTCCTTCTAGAACAAAAATTATGAGTGTTAATTTTACCCATTTGTGAAATTACACTCTCCCTTAGGGTTTGGATCTCATAACCCTCTCTTGCAAAGAAGTTAAACAAACAACTTATCCAAGGCCTCCACTATAGTAGCATTTGCATATGTGTATTAGTAATATCAATAAAGATATATCAAAGTAATCTCAATAAAGATATATCAATTCAAAGCTAGGAACACCTTAGTGATTGCAAGTGACTATAAACAAGGGGCATGTGTTGGTTTATTTTACCATGCTACATTAATGATTGTTCATGACACCAAAATAAAAATAAATGAGAATTGGCCCTCATATGACCACGATGTAGTGCCTTAATTCCTTTTATCTTAAGGGTTTTAAGGTAGATTTTATCTTATCTTATTAAGTGGATTTTAATAAAGATTTACATTGCATTAAATCTTACTTTAAACTATTTAAAACGTGAACTAAAATGTGGTGAATGAAGCACCATGGCTTCATTCACTACTTTTTCTTTTTATTTATATTTTATTGTTTTTACTTTTTTTTTATTTACTTTATATATATATATATATATATATATATATATAATATTTCACTTTTTAAATTTTTTAATTTTTTTATATATAATATATATATATATATATATATATATAAACTTTTTTTTTCCGTTTAAATTCAAAAAGCTTTATTTAATTATTATTTTTTATTTTACTTGCTTTCTCTTTTATTTTAAATTTGATTTAATTAATTTTAAATGTTTGAATTGATTTAATTCAAAACATTAAAATTAACCAAAACAATAAAAAAATGAGGAACCTAACCAATCCACTAGACACTCAAAATGAAACAAAAACACCCAAACACAAAAATTAAAAGGTGGGTCCCCAAATATTGGGGCTAGTTGTGGACTGACCGCAACAAGATTCTTCTGATGGTTTACCCTGATTTGAGCCCTAGTGATTATATATATATATTTTTTGTTGACTGCTTCCCTCCAAAATCCATCTAAAATTTTACACTCATTTAACATAGCTCTAGCCATATTATCAATGGTTCTATTTTTCCTTTCAACTACTCCATTTTATTGAGGATTTCTTGTGGATGAGTATTCTCTCTTGATTCCATGTTGTTCATAAAAGTCTAAAAATTCATTTGAGGTAAATTCTCCTCCTCTGTTAGATCTCAAACACTTAATCCTCTTGCCAGTTTCATTTTCAACTAGTTCTTTAAATGTTTTGAATTTTCAAATGCTTTTAACTTATCTTTCAGGAAATCTACCCAAACCATTTTGGAGTAGTCATCTATAAAAAAATATGAAGTAACTCTCACCCTAAATACTTTGTGTTCTGGTAGGACCACATAGATCAATATGTATTAGAAATTTAGACTTAATGGCTCAGATGAAATTTTTCCTTTTGACTTAAAGTTTGTTCTAGTTCGCTTTCCATGTTGACAAGGTGCACAAATTGTGTTTTGTGGCCTTTTTAGCTTGGGTAAACATCTGACAGCCTGCTTATTGCCTATGTTGACTATGTTATCAAAGTTCAAGTGATACAATATTCTATGCCACAACCAAATCACATATTATTGTGATAGAAAACACTTTTTCCATTTGATCTCACTGAGCATGTATAGATTGTTTAAATTTCTTCTTGCATTTGCAATGACTTTTCCAGTTTCTGATTTTCTTACCTCACATCTATCTTGGTGAAATGTAACCATATGACCTTGATCACAAAGTTGAATTACACTTAGCATATTATGTTTTAACCCTTTGATATACAATACATTTTTTGTTCCTATTTTCCCATTATCTAAACTCAAAGGTCCTCTTCCACCAATCTTTGTTGATCCATTATTACCAAAACTTACTGATCCTCTATTGGTTTCTTTTAGTACAATGAATTTGTCTTTGTCTCCTATCATGTGTCTACATCAACCACTATCAATATATCATTTTTATTCTTTATCTTGAGCATGAAGGGTTGTTTGAACTAACATTGATCTAGTATTTGCATTCCCCCTTTCCTATTTCCTAGTTGTTGAAATTGTTTTTTCTTTTGCTAGACTCAAGAAGTATCATTTTACACCATCTAACATTGTGCCCAAAATTATTGCATTTGTAACATATAATATAATTATCCATAAGAGGTGCAAAAGAATTGAAATTTCTTTTGAAATTATTTATTATATGACCAATACAATGTACAACTCTATGACCATATTTACTACAAGAAAAACAATAACCATGGAAGAAATTATGTAACATGTTTGGATGCCTTTGGTATTGTGGTTGAGTGATTCTTCCTTTATTATTAACTCTCATCCAAGGTTATAATTTGCTTTCTTCCTTTATGATGTCTTTTCCTTTTGAAGTAACCTTTCCTTACCTATATTTATTTGAAGTTTTTGATTCTTAAAGACTTGAATCCTCTTTCTATTTCTCATACTCTATATATTGTAGTACCTTGGTCCTTTCAACTTTGTTTCTTAGATAAAAAATTTTTGCTTCCAATATTTCACATTTTATTTCTCTTTCTCTTAATAGATCTATCATATCCTACTCAATTTTCTTTCCTTCTTCTACCTTTATCTTGAGTTCTATGAGACTTTGTAGAAGTTTCATCCTTGCTTATTCATACTCTTGAATTTGTTCCTTAAATCTTGAGTTCTTCTCTCTAGTTATTTCCAAATTTATAAGAGCAGTAAAGAATTCCTCTTTTATATCAAAAATGGTCTCTTCTTAATTTTTTGAAGTCATGTGTGTTTTTGATGGATCCTCCTCCAAGTTGTTAGTCTTTTCATAGAGAGACACACTTATAATGAGAGGGGGGGTGAATAGTATATGATAATTTTTTTTTTTTTCAATACAAATTATAACATCAGCAATATTAAAGTAGTAAACATCACACAAGGCATCACACACATGAGAGACATGATTTAACATGGTTCATCCAATGTGGGCTACTCCATGGAGAAAATATTCCTTATAAACTTTTATCAAATAAATTCTCTTGGGAATCATTTCCCTATTACAATATTTATGGACCTCTATCCAAAGGAGACACCAATCCCCTGATCAAGTTTGTCGATCTCTATCCACAGGAGAACTCCTTTCTCCTCTACTTTGGTTTATGATCTTCTAGAAGAACTACTACCTCCATTGTACTGACTGATAGATCTCTATCTATAGAATAATCCTATTCCCACTCAAAAGACCTATCCTCACCATCCTAGTTGATAGATCTCTATCCACTAGATACTGTCATCCTCTATACTCTACATCAAAATATCTATCTCAAATATGCACTAAACACAGTCCTTTGGTCTAGTACAAATTTTCTCAATCTATATCTCTGGTCTGGCACAAACCTATCCTCAAATATACACCAAATTCTTGTCCTCAAATCCATCCTCAATATATATCCTCAAATCTATTCTCAATCTCTATCCTCAAATATGTATTGTAAGCTTCCACAAAATGTCACACCAATCTATCCACAAGTCTTCACTAAGACTTACCTCAAATCTGCTCAAAAAGTCTTTACTAGAACTTGTCCAATATCATAGAAACATATAGAGAATTTTTAGAGACTCAATATGCTTCACATTCATCATAATGCTCAATTACTTCAAATATATCTTTTACCATATAAAAATATAAAGAATTTTTAGAGACTCAATATTTTTCACATTTATAAACACTCAATCTCTTTCTCAAATCGATATAGAATATGGAACAATTTGTTTCACATAACTTAAACTATCACTTCAACACAATCACTTGACTAGGCACAACCAACTCTACTCAATAAATCACTCAGTGAAATAATCCTTTCTCACAAACCCTAGTCCAAGCATATGAACACTCACTAATTTATTTCCAACAATGATTATCAAACAATCTCACATAACAATGATACTCATGATATTTACAAATACTAGTTCAAGTTCTTCACTCAACCAATCACTTCAACAACAATGCTAATCAAATAATCCTTTTCACTCCAACTTAGCATTCACAACATTCAACAATCACTCACTAGGAAGATGTGCCCATACCTTTTTTTTTTATGAAGAAAATGATCTCAAAACCTTTCTTAAACACAATTTTCTTCTTTTCCAATTTCAATGGTTAGATGACAAAAATATCACACTAACACTCTTCAAAAATATTTCTTAATCACAAAAATAATCAAACTCAAATACACCTTATTACTCCTTCTTTGAAATTAGAAATCATTAAAGCATACAAAAATTAATTACTCAATTACTCCTTATAATATCCAATATCTAATTAGCAACCTCCAAAATAAAATCCTTAAAAATAATGCTTTCGATCCTTATATCTCCCTCAAATTATTAATAATCAAACTTTAAAAAATAAACTTTATAACCCGCAAAAATATTAATTTTATTAAACCTTTAGAAAATTTGAAAAATAACAATTAACCTGGTAAATCATCAGTGGATGCCTCTCTCTATGTAAAAAGGTCCTCGACGGGTTTCAAACATGGAACCTCTCCAGCTGAGTGCCCTAGCAATGCACTAGCCCACCACGTGGGATACATGCCTTCCCACAAAGAGGAAAGCTAGTGCTTTCCCTTTTTGACTTCCCTAAGGACGTAGCGCTCAATAAAAAAACACCCCCGCTTTGCAAAATCGAAGCCAATGGATTTCAAACCTTACACCATGAGCCTGCCACACTTAGCGCCTCCCATGATTTCTTGTTCCGCTACACAGTTCTTGTGCATTGGAGAAGTAGCTCCGCTCCTCTTTGTCCTTTAGTATGCCACCAAAAACCTTTAAACGTGAATTTATATTTTTTGTTGCACACGATCACCGAGATCATACACATACGAACGATGGATGGGCTAAGGCAAGGTCTTTGCCCCCTTTTTATATTCATAGACCAAGATTTGAAAATGGCAATGAATAATTTGAACTTTTGAATTCAAATTACAAAATATATTTTATAATCCTAACTTTAGGATTATATTAATTAACATAAATTAATTTTATAATTAATCAATAATTAACTTAATAATTTTAGAAGTTAATTAAATTAATTAATAAATTAATTTATATTAATTTAAATATCCCCTTTTAATATTATAGTAAAATATTCTAATATTATTTTTCTTGGGCCTCTTTATTGCTCTTTGAACCTCATCTGACCACCTAGAACCGGATCTGATCAACTAGATGTGGACTTTCCTTTACACTGATTTTGAAACGGTTTCTTCTTGCATTGCTCACTGAAACTGACTCTTGACATAAATGACAACTCAATTAATAAAAATTTCCAACATATATTTATCAAATTATTTAATTCACCTAAGGAGCACTCCATCTACATTCTTATGGAATAATCCACTTGGTAGAAATATGTATCTAAGGGCCTGTAGTCTAAACCTTCACCTCTATGAATGATTGAGGTGATATGGACACCTTA
The DNA here is from genome assembly GCA_028583015.1 of Wollemia nobilis. Classification (NCBI taxonomy): domain Eukaryota; kingdom Viridiplantae; phylum Streptophyta; class Pinopsida; order Araucariales; family Araucariaceae; genus Wollemia; species Wollemia nobilis. The sequence goes on along the minus strand of JAQPPZ010016436.1, from coordinate 9,486,758 downwards.
TTTACTAGGCCTTTTGTCGAGCCATGATTGTCTGTTGCTTTATTAGCAAGATTGCTCTCACTAATAATATTATCTTGTGATGGTACTAGCGATTGAGAAGTTGCACTTTGAGCCAACTCATGAAAGAGTTCCTGACCATGAACCAATTTGGTTAGTCAAATATCTACATCATACTCCTAGATCTTGGAGATCCAAATTGCTATTGTGTCACCAAATTCTCCTTGAATGATAAAATTCCTGACATCCAAATGAATAACGTAGATAATTGTCTTATTTTGTGAGATGAAATATTGGAATTTCTTGAGGAACTTTATAAAATTCATAAACCTGCTTCTCAATAAAATTATATTTTTCTTTGTACGGTTGAATGAATTGGCTTAGAAAAGCAATCGGTTGTTCATTCCCATCATCTCACTTCTGCATAAGGATTGTGGCATAAATTTTTTGCTTGCCTACTGCATAAAGGATAAAATATTTAAAATAGTCATGATTGATCAAAACTGGTGCTTGGATGATTCTTTCCTTAATCTCTTGCAATACCTGCTTCCTTTTCTTTGTCTATTTGAAGTTTACATTTTTCTTCAGGATTCCATTCATCAGCTTCACCACCTGAGTCAAGTCGATGATGAATTTTTGGATAAAATTAATTTGATCAAAAAATAATTACATGTCTTTCTTATTGGATAGTAGTGGTAATTTTAAGAGATTAAGCTCTCATAGGATCAATGGCTAACCATTCCTTTGAAATGACATGTCCCAAGAGCTTTCCCTACTTAATAGCAAAGATAGATTTTTTGGATTGATGGAGATACCAAAATCCTATAACTTTTCAAACACCTATCGTAGATGAGATCCATGCTCTTCCATACGATGTGAAAAATAGTCATATCATCAATGTATATCATGATTATTCGATTCGGCAACTCACCAAAGGTGATATTCATTACTTTTTGAAAGGTGGTGCCAGAATTTGAAATATTGAAGGGCATTCTTTGATAGGTAAAAGTGCCCCACATGGTAGTAAATGTTTTCTTATGTTGGTCCTCATCCTTTACCTAAATTTTATTATAGTTGGAGAAACCATCAAGCAACAAAAATATTTGTGCTCCAACAACAACTTGGAGGATATGGTCAATATGTGACAAGGGATAATGGTATTTTAAATATTTATGGTTCAGATTATGAAAATCTACACATAGGAGAATATCTCCATTCTTATTTCATACTGGAACTAAATTTGCCACCCAAGTCGAGTTTTTAATGGGGTAAATAATTTTTACCTCCAGAATCTTTAGTAGTTTTGCTTTCATAAGCACCTCAAACTTTGGATTAATAGGCCGCTGCTTCTACCCAAAGGGCTTTACCCCTTCCTGCAATTCGATGGTGTGCTAAATCATATTTTTGTCATACCCTCTCAAATAATGATAACTCCATGTGATAATGTTAGAGAATTCATAACATAACTTCTTGATTTCCCCAAGATCTAGAGAGAAATATATCCTAACTTTGATTATCTTATCAGGTTCCAACTTTAGCTTAGTATAATTATTTTCATCCACCTTGATCCTACACTTTTTTTATCTGTCTTTATGATAAAAAAACATTCTCTAATGTAATCAATCCTTTTGGGATGTGATTATTCCTGGGTTGTATTAAGCCTTTAGTTTCTTCTTCATCCAGTGTCCTGCCCTAAACACTACCGACTTCTTTAATAAAAAAGTTTACAATCTATTCATCATTGTAAAAACTTGCCAGTATATATTTTTTTTAGGGAATGAAGATATAAAATTAGCCTTAAATTCTTGGGCTTTCACAGCAGATTATCAAAAATATAGAAGTTCGCACCAAGGGATGCTAGGAGATCTGCATGCTTATTTCATTCTTGTAAAATTGCTTGAACATTTAATGAAATAAATGATTCAAAAAATTCCCATACCTTGTTGCGGTATACCTTCAGGTAGTGCTTATTTAAAATGCACTTGATGGTCACCTGGTTGACAATCAACTCAAAATCTCCAAAAATCTGCAACTATTTAATCCTAAGTTTTTTTTCTTTCTTCAAGACTAAGCATAGTGCTTCGTACTCAGTGGCATTGTTTGTACAACTCCAGGTTAATCGATACGAGTATATTTTATATATTACTAAAGGAGAGATGAATACTACTCGAGCTCTGGTACCATTCTTGCATATGGTACCATCGAAGTACATTCTTCACAAATGGTCAAAGGTGAAACCCAGATCATCAAATACCTTTGATTCACCCTTCTAAGGATTATTGATGGTGTAATAAATTATTTTGGTTTCCATAATTGCATTGAAAATGCATCCTCTAACTGAAGCTCATCCAAATCTTCCTCTATGAGATCAATATCCTCTAGCTCTTACACTCACCATGTTTATTGACTCTACAATATTTTCTTCTTCTTTAATCCTTTCAATATGATATGTGGAGGGCTTCTCATTGTAAATATATATTCTCCTCCCTTTGAATGGGATCTCTAGGTGAGAATGATCTAGAGACAAGTAGTATCCTAACTTGGCTATGAAATCCCTAGATAGACACATGATGAAGTATGGCTCCAAATAAACTACTACCACTTCTTGAATGATGGTAATGTGCAACATACTATGTAAGAAAATCAGGATATCTTTGATCACCCCCACCTTTTTGATAGGAGTGCCATCCAACTATAAGATGTCTAGGTTACTTCTTGTGTACTCCATGCCCATGATTTTGCAAACTACCTTTGGCATGATAGTTTTCATTGTGCCAAATTCAATCATGCAATTATACATAATTCAAACTTCCATATCAAGAGAAATATATAATGGGAGAGGTCTATTTTTTTCTATGGTAGAAGTGGGCAGTGTTTGAGCCAACACTATATATGCAAGGTTTTTTTTCTTATCCTTCATGAATTTCAATTATTCCTAGAACAAATCCACTTATTGAGGTAGTTGTACCGCATCATAGAGGTTCACCTTGATGGGAATCCTCTTTAGTTCTTTGAAAATGTTGTATGACTATGTGTTGGGCTCCCTTGATTCACCAACAGATTCATATCTATTTTTTATTTGTTGTGTAGATTCTACCCTCCGATGCTTTATCAAAGAAATGTACTTGATCCTCTCCTTCGCCTGTTCTTTCATTTCTATTTTTGCTTGCGTAGTCAAAGGTTATGAAGTTGATAATTTTACTTGCAATATATCCTTCAATGGCATAGGCAAAATATATTTCAATAAGACAGGTTCATTTGCCTTAGGTGTTAGCATAGGTACTTTCACTTGATATTACCTCTCTTTTTTCTACATCTTCTACTCAATAGGCACCTTCAATGGCTCCATTTCAGCTAGATCTACAAAAATATATTTTTTTCTAGATATCATAAGAACTAAAACTTGTTCAACAGATGGAACCATGAAGTTATGATAAAATTTTATGATCATGTTAACTTGACCACTAGAAGAGCTATCTGCCATTGTTTGCACATAGTTCAAATGAACCATGCAAGTATCTTTGTCATGTGGGTCATTATAGGTAGAACACCAAAATATTATCTCTGATGGGCTATCTTCCTTATTTGCATGCATAGTAGTACCCATTTTAGGAGCTTTGGCGAGAGAAAATACTTGTTATCTGGTGATTGATGGTGGTTGAGATCTCCTTGGTATGAAGTTACTTTCAACATGCTTTTTATTTATCATCGTAATTTTGTTACCCATTGCTCTTATAGAAGAATTCAGGGACTGTAACTATTTCATCACCTTGTCTTGTAAATTGGGGTTTGAGGATTTTGGGCAAGCTAGTAATGGTAATAGAATAGGTGGAGATGGTAGTGCCATGAATGGAACTAGAGCTTGTAACTATGAAATAGCTAGAGCAAGGAGTTTAGGGACAAGAACTATCATCGTATTTTAGGATGTTCTCAGATTCCATGAAGGAATTAGATACATGGGTGACATGGGCAAAGGATGAGAAGATGCAATGGTATAAAAATACTATGGAAGGTTAAGAAAAATAGGTATGGCCATTTTTTATGGAAGCTTATTGGTAGTAGTCATATCAACTTTAGCCTTTTGTGCTGCGAAGTATAGCTGAGTGAATGTATTAGCATTGGACTATTGAATGGCCATACTGATTTCAGATTTTAAATCTCAGAGGTAGTAAGAGGCTGCTTTTTTAGGAGTCGATCAGAGACCATCAGGAACCCTATGCCAATTTTGGGTGAACCTAACATTAAAGTCCATGATTTCCTCCTATGGATGACTCTAAATAGTAGTGAACTAGTGCAATAAAGAGAATGTATCTACTTGTTCATTGAACCTTTTGATTAGAATTTTAGATAACTAATCCTAGGTAGTGATGGTCGTAGGTTGAAATTATTGGTACCAGTAAAGAAATTTTCCTTGGAGAGAAATAACAAGCAATATTACAATTATATCTTCGTTTATGATACCATGAATTGTTGTAAAATCAGCTACATCTTGAACATGCTCATAGGTCATCTTTCCTCTACCATCATAATTTGGCAAAGCCTTCATCATTGCTTGCAAGATCGAGTTTTGAGATTACATACTTAGAGGTCCAAAATGGTTCCATGATGGAAACTGCCTTGGTGGTGGCTACTGTGGTGGTGTATTTTGATCTATGTGGACTGGTGTGTGGTTGAGGAGGTGGATAACTAGTGGTTGTTCTAGTAGGACTCGAAGGAATGAAAACTACACCAACTAACTACGAAGATGTTTTACTTAATGAGACAATTAGAGTAACTAACCTAGCGTGTTATATTAGCACTTGGGTGTCAAGTTTGTAAAACTCAATAGACTCTTTAGAATTTTTGGCCTTCAATCTTGTGATTATGAAGAAATATTTCACTTACTTCATGTTCAAAGGTTTTTAGGTAGAGCTGAGTCACTAGATGTTCTAACCATACAACACAAAGGTGAACATAAAAACTCAATACTGTTGAAAGTGAAACCTTTTGAATATCCCACTAGGTGTACCAAAAATTGTTGGTCATGAATCTGCCTAGTTACAAAATCTATGCTTTGTGCACCCTAGAACCGGCCAAAATTAAAAGGCAAGAGGAAAGAGATGTCCTCCAGGCCAATCTCTAGAGAGGGTTGGATCCCTTTCTAATCTACTTTGGTTGAAAGCTTAGGGTAACAGGAAATAAATAGGGAAATATGGCTATAAGTCGGCAATATAGGATGGGGATAGACTAATAGCCAAAATTCCACCAAGCAACAATTAGCTATATACAATAGAAATATAAGCACAGGAACTTCTTATAGTTATGTAGAGATAACTCCAAAGAGCATTTTAGTGTTCAACCCCTCACTAGAAAAGATTAAATTTCGAAGCATAATTTAAACATAGAAAATAATGGAAATGAAAATATTCAGAAATGACACACATAAGATTATCAAATGCAACACCACTCAAATAATCAGAAGCCAAATTCTTTCTATTGATGCAAAAACACTTGAAGTATTTTTTTGTAGAGTATCCATCCTTATTTCTTACATGAACAATGACTAGTATTTATAGAGGATTGTACCTCTTTCATTTAACACACTTACAAACAAAATATTGGTAGATCAAAAACCAGTGAGAATAATTTCCTTCTACGCATTAGTGATGTTCTGGTCAAAATAGTCTTCATGGAAGCTACGATCTGGATTTGATGGGAGAATCACATGGAAAAACCAACGTGATTAAATTATATAAAGGGGCCTTAGTTTTGGTGCATTGGCACGCAGTAAAATCACCTGGAAATTAGGATCTTGGTCATTGAATTTACTTCACCCTTGCACCTTGTAATTCCATCTTCTCCAAGAAAGACCACTAAGCATTAAATCTGCCCTGAGAATCAACAAATTCGGTGGGTGATGCATTGGAAATAAATAGGAATGGCCTCTGATATTGCAACATTGAAGCATAAATTATGGAAACACTGCTTGAATTTCTTAAAAAATTAAATTTCATCCCTCATTGGTCATTCCCAAGAGAATCTATAAAAATAGTTCCTTTGGAAGTAACGTTGTCAAGAATAAATGCCAAAGAATTAATTTTGATTAAAACCATAATGGGTGAAACAACCTTTTTGAAACCACAATGTGTGATAACACAACTTTCTTTGAATTTTGATCGATATTTTTGGTGATTTTCACCCCTCAACTGCTTCTTCTTCTAATCATCTTGTTTAATTTCACCATAGAGGAGGGTAACAGGGATTTTCGTTCCTCTGAGGAGGCGACATAACCTTTGAATTTTTTATTTTGAAGTAGTGTGTGCTACAACTCTTTTGTTCGAAATTTGTTTTTAAAACCTCATTTTCCCCCTAGAAAGGTGATACCATATGGTGCCTCTCAACAGGTTCACCTTTGATTTTTTGTGCTTCAAACTTGGCACGAAGCACTACCTTTTATTTTTGCCCCAATTTTGGGTAAAAATATTAAATATATTAAGGTGGTCCCCATGACGTCAATCTTCTATTTTGCATTTAAAATTGCCCTTTTACCCCAAAGAGAGGCAACAATGAGTTTCACCCCTCACTTGTTGTGAAATACTTCTTCAAAACCTTCTTCAATTTGCTTATGTCGGACCCACGCCATTCCATCTTTAAAAAAAAAAATACGTTGTGTTTCACCACAAATAAGGGTGAAAGGGGAGTTTCACCCCTCACTTGGGGTGAAAGCCCTCTTATTTTTTAACTTGTTGGATCATTTCTTGTAGATGTATCCACTTGCACTTTAAAATAATGTTCATCCCAAAGAGGGGTGACAAGGGTTTTTACTGCTTACTTGGGGTGAAAGCATTCTGTTCTTTCACATAAAATTCATAACTTTCACCCCTTTCCTTTGTTGGATGAATTTACTACCTTGCAACTACGTTTCACCTCTAAGAGGGACAAAAGGGATTTTTACCCCTTAATTGGAGCGAAACTCATCTCATTCTTCCCTTTAACTTTCCTCTTGAATTGAGTCATGATTTTCATCTCTTTTTACGATGAAATTCCTTTGCAAGCAAATATTTTTGCAGAAATACTTGAATTCATTGTTCTTCCTTATAATATTGCTGCAAATTTAAAAACAAACATTCCTCCATTGCCTTTGTTTCATTTTGGGTGAAATAATTCTTATGTTGTGCTTCACCTCTAAAAAATGTGAACATGACTTTCACCTTGAGCTAGGAGCGAAACAAGTTGTTTCTTCTTTTTGAGGTACTTTTCTTTAAATTACTGTCCTACCAGTGTTTTTCCTCCTTCAATATTTTTCAACAAATTTCTTCATTGCGTTCATGAATTCCATTTTTATTTACAAAAAACTATTTAAAAAAGGGCAAAAAAACCTTTCCTGGTCTTTCAGCGATGTAAAAGTTTTAAAATTATTATGGCATGGTGGTTATATGGGTGGACTACGTGAAGATCTATGTGGAGGCTTCTGGTGTGGACAACACAGAATACTATGGCAGCCATAAAAAGTTGGATAGCCTTCCCGGATTCGTGGCGGCTATCGATTCCACCATGTAAATTAAATAAAAAATAAAAAATAAATGGAAAAAAAAAAATTAAACAAAACTATAGCACCTTCCTTCAGTAAATTTATCAAAATTTTACAATCAAAATTCAATAAAATTTTAATGTGGCAAAGTAACAAAAATACCAACAGTTACCTTTTGAGGCATCATCAAAATTAGATTTGATTCAATATTTCTTTGGTGGGTTCCATTCTACTATATCCCTATTGATTCCATTATTCTTGACATATTAATATAAATTGATTATAGATTCTACATTTTAGCTATAATTTTCTCTATCCCTTTTTATATCTCATCCCTTAGTCTTTGCTTTCAACTTTTCTTTGATTTTTAAACTAATCTACTCCATAAACCTATTAATTTTCTATCTTTTCCCTTTATATCCTCTTTTTTATTTCCAACTAGATATTCTAAATCATATATGTTGGGAATAAATTCTAAAGTAACTAATTTCGTCTACTTTGAAAAAGGCATTCCCACTACATCACCATGTCATTCAAATTACTCATAAAAACCCAAATATTTTTAGTTTTAACCAAAAATTTATGCGCAATTTCTATCATGTATTGGTAATTAATAAAGAGATGATCATGACTTTATTCTTTAGCTGGGTAGAGCCCACATCTAAAGGCTCCTATAGATCCCTTTTTCTAAGGTTATCCATAGTTAATTCTTTCTCTTACACAACTATCCAATCGAAGAAGATTATTTTTTAGACCCCTTTATTAATCCAAATCATCAGCCATGGTAAATATAAAACTTCCTTCCCTTTTGTTGACTAATAACCATACTTTACTTAGTATTTTGCATATTTGAACCACAACCACCATAACCAATCAATTTTTGGTAATTAAGCAATATAATAAGCTCTCGATATTGCCTTTAGAGTGCTCATTGTGTCCCTAATATTATTCTTCATTTCTAGAGGTCTCTAGAGATGAAATCCAACTTTATCCTAGATGTAGTCACTCATATTTTATCCATATGCTCTTCTAGGAATAATATGTAATTCAAATAAAATCCTCTCTTTATTTAGAGGTTTAGATCTCAATCATTTATCATCCTATAAATTGACCTTGGTTCCATATTCAATCTTCTAAATGACACCTTTCTATATTATTTGTTGACTCTTAACTATGTTATTATATATCGTTTACCTGATGCTAATATATTGTGCTTCTTCTTCACACTACCTATACTATTTTATTCTCCAAACATTGACCTAAAATGTATTATCCTACCCAAACCTCCACCATAATTTACCCTCTAAGTTCTCATTCACTTCTACAAAACTCCTTATCATTTGTTCCTCCTATTTATTTGCTCTACATACTTGATACAAACAAATAAAAGGAAATATGTGTATATCCATAGTTCCTTCCCATAAGAAAGAACACTACCTTATTTCTAAATCATATTGCATTATGGCCAACATTCTCAGGGCTTCCATAAAGTAGATGAGCAATGCCTAAAGTGTGGATTTTAATAGTTATAGCTTTCCCATATATGAAAGAAGCTTGTCTTTTCAATTGGTCAATGTTGAAGAGAAAAACCCCACTCTTATAATTATTGACTTATTTTCATAATGCTCTTTCATAAAACTCAATAACCTAGTTGACAATCCTAGCCTTCTTAGCTGAGTCTTCCCTAATAGGATCATGCCATTTACAAATAACTAGTGGGTAAATCACCTTAAGTCATGAGTTCCTATCAAATATTTTAGATTTGCAATACTTTAGTGGTTTTTTACACTCCTCCCCAAAGCTTCCATGAAGTTGATAAACATGTAGGGGGGATAAAATCCCCCTAATGGAGACGTATAGAGCTATCAAAAATCCATAAGGGGATTTATTAACTATGACTAAGAATATTGGCTAAGTTACATACTCAATAAGCTAATTACTCTACTTTCTATCAAGACCATACCTCTATAAGACCCTATTGTGAAAATCTTAGTTGAATCTATCATAGGATTTTAACATGTCTAATTTAGCCACCATACATGCTTAATTGCTTCAAGAAATAGAATGGATTGATTCATAAAATATAATTATACCATCCACACTATGTTTTCCTTGAAAAAAAACCTCCTATTGATATAAAATTATATGGGATAAAATTAATTTTAATCTATTGGCTATAATTTTGGTAATGAAAAGAAGGTACAAATTGAAACAAGATTTTTTACAAGTACATAAGATATTCATGCTAGGAGGTAGTTGACTATAAATATAATAACAATAATGTTTTAAAGGAATGTAAGGATAAGATAATTTAGGAGTTGAATAGATCAAAATAATACATAACAAGAAGTGGATAGAATGTAAAGACTGAACAAAATAGGAATACCATAAGAATATAGAGATATTTTTGATAGCCAAAGAAAACCTAAAGTCAAAATGATTGTTTATATAATAGATAATAGAAGAATTTTATTTTGGGATAACCTTATGAAAAGGGGTTTTAATGGCCCCTCATAATGTGTTTCTTGTAAAAAGGAGCAGAGTATAGACAATCTCTTGGGATATTGCTCAATAGTCTAGAAACCATGGCAATGAAATATTAATATGTTTGGTACATGCATGGTTATGAATGGTAGAATTGAATAATTATTAAAGTAATGATAGAGCACCTTTAAAAATAAGGTTTTTTAGACAGTCTAGAATATATCAAAAGATATAATGCTTTGGAATCTATGGTTGGAAAGGAATAGAATAATATTTAAAGGTAAAGAAAAAAATTATAGGTAATGAAAAGGAATATTTGTTTATCCATAGAGGAGTCTAAAACAACCCTATCAACTCACCCAATCCCTAATCTTGAAGCAGAGAGCATTGGTAAAATGGAGTCAAGTCACAAAGTGGAATTATGATGTTATGTATAGGAGAAAGAAAAAGAAGGTAAATAATATAAAGTGAAAAACACCAAAAGTGGTGTTAGTCAAATTGAATTTTGATGGAGCATCTAAAGTAAATCCAAGACCAACCCTATCAACTCACCCAATCCCAAATATTGAAGCAGAGAGCATTGATAAATGGATTCAAGTCACCAAGTGGAATTATGATGTTGTGTATAGGAGAAATAAAAAGAAGGTAAATAATATAAAGTGAAAAACAACAAAAGTGTTGTTAGTCAAGTTGAATTTTTATGGAGCACATAAAGGAAATCCAAGACCAATAGGAGGAGAAGGAATAATAATTAGAAATTATAGGGGAGAGATTTTTTCTCATTACACTTTCAATAGTGGATTTAATATAAATAATGAAGTTGAAGCTTGGGCGGATTTGGAAGGGTTAAACATATGTATACAAAATAAGTGGAATAGAATATGAATGGAAGGTGATTCACTAATAGCAATAAATGTAATTTTGAGGAAAGCAAAGGATTAATGGAATATATAAGAGATGACTATGAAAATACAAGACCTTGCTATAGAATTTGAATAAATCATGTTTACACATAAGGGAAGGAAAAAATGTTTAGATAGGCTATCCAATAGGGGGTTTTAATTGAGTATCTTAAAGTTATATTATCTTTTCCATGGTTAGAGGAAGCTATAAATTTAGTTGAAGTTGAAAATAAAATGTTGATTGCCTAAATAAAATAATGATTAATATTTAATTTAATGTTTTCCATTGGTAATATATTATTTATTTTATAACATTAATGTGTTTTCATATAAACTATTTATTACAATTCTTGCGGTTGCATGTATGCTTTAGGAAGAAAACTATTAATCTTAATATGGTAAAATGGACTATGATAGCATAGAGTTTTGAAAATATTACTCTACTAAGATAAAATTAATAGATAGTAGAGGTGGAGTTTTGGTTTTATGAAGGCTACTGTAGAAAAAATTCAAGAATAAGGATGCTAAATTTTATAATATTTGTATTCACACAAAAAAATGAATATTTCAAAAATGAAAGTCAAGAATTTAGGAGTTTTATGAAAAATGATATAGGTATCTAGCTATAACAACTCAATTGAGATGATAATTGAAACTATTCGCAACCTCTCAAGACCTATAGGAGAGAGTTATAATTTTTCAAGGGTGGAGGACCTAAGTACAACCCCTTGTTTTCCAACAAAAGAAAACATGGTAATGAATTTATACATTGAGTTAACAAGAATAATATATCTAAAGTCAACACATGTTCGAGGATCTTGATTCTTAGGAATCAAGGCTATGAAGGTATTATTTAATTATCTCAATATAATACTCCTTTGGTATTCCTTGACTACTTAGATCACATCATTCCCCACAATTTCCCCACATTCTTGCAAGAAATCTATAGAAAATCCATGAGACCCTAAATCCTTTATTCCTTCCCAAGCAAAAAACTACTTTCTTAATTTACTTCTCATATACATTGGTATTTAATATTTCATTTATTTTTTCAATCACTAGCTTGGGTATAAAATTTAAAATATTGTGAGCTGCTTCATCTTCCTCTACACCTTCTATGTATAAAAGGTGTCTAAAGTAATCCACAACCTCTCCATTGATTTCCTTCTTTTCCTAGAGCTTTTGAACCTACCTATTCTAAATTTATTTTATGGTATTATTGTTTATATGGATTGAGGCTATAATATATAAAAACATATTACAATTCTCTTCCTTCCACCACATAACCCTAGATTTTTATCTCCAATAAGCTTCCTCATTTTCCAATACATTGTGGTACTTAATAAAGACTCACTTTTATTTTAATAGTACATCTTGAATCATGTTACCATTAGTATAATAATAAAATTAAAATAACTAATAATTAAATAAAACATAAATGTTGAGTCATAAATACCACATTATTAGTATAAATAATAAAATTAGAACTAAGTAATATTGATTCTTCTACTAAAAATATGAGATGTGACACTCATATTGCTTCTTAAACAATGACTTTAAAATTTCAATTGATGATGTAAGAATAAATTCCTATAAAATATCCATGTCCATGGTCGCATTATGATGAGGAATAAAATTCCTCATTCCATTAAATATTAAATTAAAATTTTAATTAATTATTAATTAATAGTTAATTATTATTAACTAATAATTAGTTAGTAGTTAATTACTATTAACTAATAATTAGTTAATAGTTAATTATATTAAATTTAATTAGTTAATAGTTAATTACTCTTAATTAATAATTATTTAATAATTAGTTATTATTTTTTAATAATTAGTATAACTTTTTGAAAAGTAATGAATGAGAATACTTGGCTTTTGATTTTCAATTCTATAACTTCTCACCCATTTAGATCCACATTAGTGGTATAAAAGCATACTAATCCACCTATGAATCAAGTCACTCTATAACCTGGTCTCTACCTTTTATCCATTCAACATGGTTGAATGTATTTCCAAAACATTTGGATGTCAAGGCATACCTTTTGTTCATTCAACATCGCCAATTGTATCTCTAGACCATTCAAGCATTAAGGAGTTTAAAATTTGAGGCCTTAGCATTTTGTCCATTTAACATGACTAGATATGTTTTTAGATCATTTTGAAGTCAGGAAACTCCAAGAGGTCAAACCATGTTGCGTAACCTAGACTTCCAAGAGAAGGGTATCATAGAGCTAGCCTAGTATATTAAATATTAATGTTCCCAAATAAATCATATCGTATCAAATATGACTAACACAAATTGGGATGAGTCTCTTGGTGTTAAGAACTCCAAGCAAGATGTTAAAGTTGATTCTAGCCTTGCTTCATCAACCACAAATATTAACATTATGGACAACAATAACAACCTGATTAGAGATAAATTGGGGAAATTTTTTGAAACAAATGCTCAATCCATGGACCTATCAATAAGGGATGATGTGAGAATACAAAAAAAAATTAAAGGAATTATATGAATTTCATTTCATCTAGAAGGGAATAATCATGCCCAATGAATCTTTTTCTTTGGAACTGTTTAACAAGATGACTTCTACTTGAGAGTTAGCTCCTTACCCATATACCCTAGTGTACATCGTAGATGATGATATTCCTACCTGCTTCACTTCTTGAAGTATCCTCATTTCTTGGCTTAAAGGACCAAAAGCTCAACAACCATTTGGCTAATACATTTGAGGGCATGCTCATTGAAGATGAGACTCATTTCTCTTATCTACCCCTTATATCCAAAGTGGGCCATGCTTACTCTATGTAGGTCGATGCTCAAGATTTAAAGTTGGAAAATATATTCTTGGAAGAAATTCTTGTCCACTCAAAGTTAAATTTTGGTACAATTGTTTTTATTATTCCTAAAATTGAATCCATCATTGTAAAGAATCTAGATTCCTAGGAAGAGAGTACCATTAATATGCTTTTAAGAACCTTGGTGCATACCCCCTTTGCACACATAGTGCCACTTCATCGGCTTCTCCCATGGCTATCTTATCATCCTCCAAATCCTTTCTTCCTCCTCTTCTAAACAAATTGGGATCCAATGCACATATTATAAGGAGGAATGATGAGGAATATAATTCCTCATTTCAATAAACATTAAATTAAAATTTTAATTAATTATTAATTAATAGTTAACAAATATTAATTAATAATTAGTTATTTAAATTTTATTAATTAATAATTAGTTATTATTAGTTGTTTACAGGGGTGGATCTCCTTTCTTCTCTCGAACCTGGCTTTCATTTGTGGGTTGGCCTCTTGTTAGTCCTTGACTAAAGTGGCCTAAGGAATACTTTCTCTACATATTTATGGTCTTTGGGGGAGGACCACATTTTTTAATGCTTATAGAAAATATTCTCTTGCTACTACTTCAGGTATGGACTTTTAGTGGTAGTTGGTGGGGTTGGGATTTCTTGTTGATCTATTGCAATTGATTGTTTGATGGGCCCTCTATGCATTTTTTTTGGTATTTGAGAGGATACCATGTGCATGATCCTTAGCTATAGAGAAGGGAAACTGAATATGGTCTCTATATCAAATATATTTTTGGTGTTGGGGGTGCCATGATGAATATTGTTGAGGTTATCCATTTCCAAGCTGCACATTCCATTTCACTTTACAGGGAGATCTCGTGGCCTATGGAGACCTCCTTGTATTGTTGTTCCAAATTCTAGGTCTTAAAAATATCTTCTAGTGTAGGCCTTCCTTGTCCATGTTGTTTCTCCAGAGTGGGAAATTTTTTTTCCCATGCAGGATCTTTGTTTTAATCAGTTGTTGTTTTGGCTTGACTGCACTTCAAGTGGATGTTTCTCAAGTTAGCCTCATATTTATCTACGAGTAGTTTCCTAGGGAGGAAACTATTTTCCAATTTTTTGTGTGGGAATCTCTATTTTAGCCATTCTATAGAGACTCCCTTATTTTCATTTTTAAATTCTATTAGGTGAAAGATTTCCTTGGTTACGAGGGAATCCCTTTTTTAGTCTAGTCTCATTTGTAGTTGGTCCTATGGAGTTTGTCTTCATTATTTAGCAATTATTTATTTATCTCCAGGATATAGTCTCTTATGTTGTATTTTCTTGTAAAAGGTCTAGGTATCTTGTTGAGAAGCAACACACCCCCACTGAAAAATAATTTTCCATCCTTTGAAAACATTGAGCTTTCATTTTGCAGTAGGGACCCTCTTGATGATTTTCAGGTTTTAATTCCAATTTTTACTTGCCTCTTTCTTCTTCAAGTTTTGCCTGTTTCTTTATCCAAGTTTTCTTGCATTCTAGCTTTGTTATCTCAGACTTCACTTTTTACATGCTAGAATCATTCATGGATAAAGAAAATCTTACACCGGTACGAAAAAAATGCAGAAAACAGATAGATAAATTCATTGAAAATCAAAACTTTCCTTTTTTGGAAGTGTCGCGATATCGCGACAGGTTTTTGAAAAATCGGCTAAGTCAGAAATGCGTAGCGAAATCGCGACACTTTCCAAAAATGGAAATGTCGCGATATCGCGACATTTCCATTTTTGGAAATGTCGCGATATCGCTACCGGTTAGGAGAGAGAAAGTCGAGTCGTACGAAACGTCACGATTTCATGACATGTCACGAAATCGCGACAAGTTTGGAGAGAGAAGGCAAGTCGTACGGAACGTCACGATTTCGCGACATGTCACGAAATCGCGACAAGTTTGGAGAGAGAAGGCAAGTTGTACGGATGTCACGATTTCGCGACATGTCACGAAATCGCGACAGTCAAGTAAAGGAAGAAAGGCAGGAGAAAAGGTCGACGATTTGGACATGTCGCGAAATCGCGAAGTTGATGAAGGAAGAAAAGTAAGGATGAAGAGGGTCGAAATCGTGACGTTAAGGAGAAGGGGGACGCGATTTCAGGACATGTCACGAAATCGCGATAGGTCCAGTGAGGAAGAAGAGGAGGAAAAATTGAAAAGTAAGGAAAAGGGGATGGTGATGCCAAGGAAGAAAAGCGTAAGGAAGAAAGGGTCACGATTTCAAGTGCGAAATCGTGACATGTCGCGTTAGAAGGAAGAAAAGCAGCTAAGGTAGAAAAGGGTCACGATTTCGACATGTCGCGAAATCGTGACATGTCGCATTTTCACGGCTGGAAGGAAGAAAAGCTGCTAAGGCAAGCAAGGGTCACGATTTCGTGACATGTCGCGTATTTGCGGCTGGAAGGATAGAAAAGCAGCTAAGGCAAAAAGGGTCACGATTTCGTGACATGTCACGAAATCGTGACATGTCGCGTTTTTGCTGGAAGGACAAAAGAGTTTCGAAGGGGGAGAAGGGTCGCGATTTCGTGACATGTCACGAAATCGCGACATGTCGCATTTTCGCGACTTGGCGCCAAAGAGAACCGTAAATGCAAGACAATCTGAAATGGACACGTGTCATGATTTTGTGACACGTGTCAAAGCACTCGGAGCCACGTATCGATTAATAAGGCCGACATGCAAGTAAACTTTAGGGTTTTTAATCTGATTTAATAATTAAAGTTTTGATTTAATATTTTAAAAATACTAATCCATCTTTTGTTCTTTCATGCAGGAAGCCATCTGGCACTTACGGGATAATGGAGAAAGGGCCATAAAGACAAAGTCGAATGCAAATTAATCAAAGACAGCCATATTGAAAGAAAAGATGCCAGGAATTGTGTCATCCAATTTTTTTAGATCTGGCTGCAAAGAGACTTTACGGTGACTAAGCAGCTGCCCATAGTGGAATATGTCGAGAATTGGCCGAGAAATGAAAATATATGCACACAGTTGCCGAATTTTGCCGGTGAATGCATTTAATGAAGATTTATGGCAGAATTAATGGCGTGCAGATATTTTCAACTCACGGATGGCTCTACGGAGATGAAATGTCGGAGAAGTGGTGACTCATCCAGCTTACCCGAGGGAATTAATGAGGGCATTTATTTACAGTTGCGGGTGAATGCAAGTGGCATTCGAATTCTATCTTCTCCATTTATGGCAACTGACTGCACTGATTTGCAGAATGGTTAAGTTTTATCCGGACTTTGTTTTAAATGGCTTTATATTGTAAAACCCGGGTCCTAGGGTTTGAGATGATAAGATTTAGGGTTTGAGAGGAAGATATTTCTGAAAAGATCAGGGTCTGTCCTGAGTCTATAAATACTTCTTCTCAATGTAATCGCAGGAGGCGAAAACTTAGAAATAAAAGGCTATTGAAGCAATTTCTTGCAAATTTTGTTAAATACTTTATTTCTGGACTTGGAGTTGATGTGCTTTTGTTTTCTGTGATAGCATGGCCAGGAGCCTAATCTTTTGCAGATTGTGATAAGTTCATCTTCTTTTGTTATCCGTTTCATTAAAGTTTATTAGATATATGCTGTAAATCTGTGTTATCAAGATTAAATATGTTGTTAGGCTTCATTTGTTCTATTGTATACTAGGGAAAATTACAGATTTAAGGTTCAAGTTTGTTCTAATTGCTCTGTCCTCACTGTGCGAGCTAGGCTGCCGATGAAAGATATCAATTTTAACCGACTTCCCTTCGGTTTATAATTTTCTGTTAGATCTGTTCCATCTCTGCCTTCTGCTCTTAGTAGAAAGTGATCTTAGAAAACTGGACACTTTCTTCTTTGATTTGTTCATTGTGAAGTCGATAGTATAAATAAAATTGGTAGTTTTGTTTTACAGCTTAAGTTTGATAAACTTCTCTTCTCGCCTTACCCTACCCTCTTTGTTTTACCCTGAAATGACCCATTTTTATTTTCATTTAATTTTGTCTTTTATTTAAATCTGCTGACCCATGAGAGCTAGATCAAAGAATTAATTTTAAATCTGATTGTCAACAAGTGACAACTTCTGAACATTACTGAGCAAGTTCAGTGAGCCCGTTGTAAGGTACAGATAGTCCATATTGAAATCTATTCTAGAAGCGAAAAAGAGTGAATTGACATTCGACCCGACTCTGTAACTCACACCTTGGATAACCAGCTAGATCCTAAAGTGAGTGGGATTTATCCCGTATAAGTGTTATCAGAGTTTTGTGCTCATCCTTCACGTGGTGTGTATGAAAGTCGGACCAACATTTAAAAATGGCGCTAGAAGGAGGGCCTACTGAACTTCGGTCAGTATTGTAAGTTGTCAAGCATAGTTTTTAAGATTGCCGAAAAGAAGACCTCAAGTTCGAGACTCGTTAAGGATTGTAAGTTTGTAAGTGCTTGTGAAAAGTCGGATTCTATATACAGGGTAACAAGGTCCCACCCTAGAGCCGGAGAGCTCCTTGTACCCTGAATTAGAAACTCCGAGAAGAAGTAGCCTCGTAAGGGCTAAGTCTCTCGTCGAAATAGTTTTATCACCGCTGATAGTTACCCCAACCACAACTCAGAATATCACTAACAACCAAGTAGTGATGGCAAATTGGTTGGGCTCCACTGCTTTGAATATTTCGGGTATTGCCCATGACCTGCCCAAAAATCCGGAAAGATATCTCCCCAGATATAAACATGATGGGACAAGAACTGCAGAGGAACATTTGGTTGCATTCAAGAATGCTTTGAAATTATTAAATGTACAGCATGAGGATGTTGCCTGTAGACTATTCCCGTTCACTCTCCAGGAGGGAGCTTATGATTGGTTTCTAAACCTCACTAATGATTCTGATCACCAACTGGAATGACTTAGAAAAAGTTTTTGTGTCACAGCTCGAGAAGTGATAGATCCTAGTATATTGTACCAAGCAGTTTTCCGGCATCAAAAGAGAATTAGGTGAATCTATCAGATCCTATAATGTTATATTCCATAAAGCTTATGGTAGACTTACTGGGTATTATGTACCGAATGCCGACCTGGCATTAGAGATCTTTAGAAACTCTCTGGATCCCATGACCTCTGTCTTTTTGAAGAGAGATCCCACTGTTACTAATTTGACAGAAGCTTATAAAGAAGCTTTGATTCTCGGAAAGACAGCTTGGGACCCCAACCCTTAAATGCTCAAAGAAGTTCCTCTCGGTTGCACAAGCTGCCCCCGTGTTCAATCCTATTCCACATCGGTAATGCTGCCAGTTTGTCGACTCTACCATCAAGAAAATCCATCGGTCGTAGCACCTGTTGAGAATGTACAGAACCCATGCAAAGAGGCTGACAATGCAAGAGTGGAAGAAGTCTCAAAGATTGTTCAGAAGCTGGCCAATGATTTCTTGAGTTTTAAAAGGCAAGTTTCTACTGGGGACAACTCCAACAGATATTCATATCAACCAAACAGATTCAACAAGCCCCCATATGAACCTAATAAAGATTACAAGGGCAAAGGCCATGATGTGAACATTTGCGATTTAGCTCTGCCTAACCGGTGCAGAATACAT
The DNA here is from genome assembly GCA_028583015.1 of Wollemia nobilis. Classification (NCBI taxonomy): domain Eukaryota; kingdom Viridiplantae; phylum Streptophyta; class Pinopsida; order Araucariales; family Araucariaceae; genus Wollemia; species Wollemia nobilis. Next base: position 9,467,467 of record JAQPPZ010016436.1, on the reverse strand, counting down.
GCCACTTCACAGCATGGGGAGTTGGATTGTCTGGAATTTTGCAATGCATTTGAAGCTTTGTCTGGAGATTTGATCTCCCCTAAAAATCAAAGAACTGCTGATGGCCCAAGTTCATCCGACCACAGTGCAGCTATGGTCCTGGATTCTTTCACTTTCCCGGATGAATCTGAGAATGTAGTTGAAATGCCTATGGATGAGGTGCAGGCTTTCCAATAGTACATAAGAGATAATTACAACCTGAGAAACAGGAATCCGGAGCCTAATACTACATCAACTCCTCCGGACAACTCTCACAATGTTCCTCCCGACCCCTCTCCAAGCAATAATCCATCTCCACCAAAAGGAGGGAATTTGAGAGGACCAGATGCTTTTGTCCCTCCACTTAACAAAGGATATAACATAGTGGAGGATATGAAAAATATTAAGGCCAACATTACTCTGCATGAGCTGGCACAGATTTCAGAGCAGAGAGACAATCTGATAAAAACATACTCTGGCCCTGCTACTAAACCTGTGGACAAAGGAAAGAAAATAGCACATGCCAATCTAGCCATGTACAAAGAAAAAACTGAAGTTCCCCCCTTTTTACTGACTGTCCGTATTTTTGGGAAGAACTTACATAATTGTTTGGTAGATTCAGGTGCATCTGCAAATGTTATGCCTTTGGCCATTTGTCAGCAGTTGGGTCTGACCCCAATGAAGTCTGAAAGGAGAGTTGTCCAATTGGACAAATCAGAGGTTAAAGTTGTTGGAGAGCTTCAAAATATTCATATCCAATTAGCATCTGAGCCAAGGGCTCAACATAAAATTGAAATTCAGGTTGTGGATATCCCCGTGGGGTACGGGATGCTGTTGAGTAGGGATTGGTCGAGATCTCCGAACGGATACTTGGCAACAGATTTTTCACACATGTGGTTGTCGTGGAAAGGAGTGGCAAATCAATTACGGGTTGAAAGAGAACCTAGGTACAAGCATACAATTACTGAGTACAATGCAGAGAATGAAACTGTAAATATTGCAGAGGTAGATATTGGAGTCTACAATTTAACAATTGGGCAAGATTAACAAGTTTAATAAAGCCCATCCTGTACATACTAATGAAGTCTGGACACTTCATGTGGATGGAGCTAGATCTAAACAGGGTTCTGGAATAGGGGCAGTCCTCAAAGGGCCTGAAAGTCAGACATATTTTATGTCTTACCGCCTGCAGTTCCCTTGTACAAATAATTTAGCAGAGTATGAAGCTCTGGTATTAGGTTTGAAGTTTGCTTTGGACAAAGGAGCAAGAAATATTAAAGTTTTTACTGATTCAGAATTAGTGGCAAATCAAGTCAAGGGTAAATTCCAGTGTAAAGCATCTTATTTAAAAGGATACAAACATCGGGCTTGGGATCTTGTAGAAGACTTTGATGCTTTTAATCTGACACATATACCCAGAGAGCAGAACTCCCATGCAGATGTCTTGGCTTCTTCAGCTGCAAGTTTAAAGCCATTGGAAGAATTTAAATGGAACAAGTTTTCAATTGAGTTAGTCCCTTGTCCTTCAGTTCCAAACAATATAGATAATTTTCAAGTTTTCTCTGATGATCAACAGATTGTAAACTTTTTGCAGAGTACTAACACATTTGAAAATGCTATAATTGATGAGGGCCAAAGAGATACCCTGCTGGAACAGTTAGATGATGACAGAGGAATAATGAGGTTGAAGGACAACAGAATTCCAAAAGGAATGGTGGAGCTAGAGCGGCTCTTTGATGTTGACAAAATCAAGCAAAAGGTGAATTCTGAGGATTATGTGGCTGCCACAGACAGTGAGACTAAAAATTTGAACATAGGGACTGAAGAAGATCCCATGCACATCAAGTTGGCTAAGAACTGTGATCCAAAAATAAAAAGAAGTATGATTGATTTTCTTCACAGGTCCAAGGATGTTATGGCCTGGTCATACAAAGACTTAAAGGTATTTGATCCTAAAGTTTACACTCACATTATACCTTTAAAAGAATTCTGCAAACCTTTCCGGCAAAAACAGAGGCATGTCAATGCTCTGTTAGAGCCCCTCATCCAGAAAGAAGTAGAAAAATTGTTAAGTGTTGCCATTATTTTTCCCATTAGGCATTCTACTTGGGTGGCCAATCCGGTGCCATCGAAAAGAAAAATGGAGAGATCCGCCTGTGTGTGGATTTTAGAAATTTAAACAAGGCATCTGAGAAAGATAATTACCCTCTGCCTTCCATGGATGAGGTGTTGCAGATTGTCAATGGTTCGGAGATGATGTCTTTCCTGGATGGTTTCTCATGGTATAATCAGATATTGGTTGAGAAGGAAGACAGAATGAAGACTGCTTTCACAACTAAGTGGGGAACTTTTGCTTACAAGAGGATGCCATTTGGATTAATAAATGTCGGAGCTACATTTCAACGAGCAATGGATCATGCTTTCAAGGGCCTTATGGGTAAATGTATTGTTGTTTACATGGATGATTTAACAGTCTTCTCCAAATCTCGGTTTGACCATGTAAAACACTTGGAGTCTGTGTTTAATAAATGCAGGGAGTTTGGCATTTCTTTGAATCCGAAGAAGTGCATTTTTGGTGTAATAGAAGGAAAGCTCCTTGGGCACTTGGTCACAAAAGATGGCATTTCCATGGATCCGAGCAGAGTTGAAGCCATATCCGGCATACCATTTCCCAACTCCAAGAAAGAGTTGAGGTCCTTCTTTGGAAAAATTAACTTTGTCAGGAAGTTCATCTCCGGTTTTGCAGAGATAGTCAAGCCAATGAATGACATGCTAAAGCAAACTGCTCAGATTGTCTGGACCACAGAAGCTAAGACGACTTTCCAAGAAATCAAGACAACCATCAAACAAGCACCAGTTCTGGTAAGCCCAGATTTCAGTGCAGATTTTTATCTGTACACTTTCTCTTCTGAACATACACTTGCTGCAGTTCTGACCCAACGGAGAGAAACTGGGGAACATCCAATTGCTTTCAAGAGTACCAATTTAAAGGGGGCTGAGCTGAAATATTCTCGTTTAGACAAACAAGCTTATGCCTTGGTAAGAGCGGTTAAGCAGTTCAGGCACTATATATTAAGAAGCAGAATTCATGCTATAGTTCCAGACCCAACTGTTAAATACCTTCTAAGTCAGAATGAATTGGGTGAATTGAGGGGTAATTGGGTTACAAGGCTGCAAGAGTATGACTTAGAGATTCGGCCTACTAAATTGATCAGAGGACTTGGTTTGTCCCGACACATTGCCGAAGTACCTGTACGGGAAGAAGTTAATCAGTTAAATTCTGAATCTGATGACTGGTATGGGGATATTACTCATCTGCTGCAATTTGGAATTTGCCCGTCTCACTTGAACAAAACCCAAAGGAGAGCATTAAAACTGAAAGCTGCTCATTATCTCCTCAAAGCAGGTAATTTGTACAGAGAGAATTATGCTGGCATTTTCCTAAGATGCATTTCTCCGAGTGAAGTCAGTGAAGTCATGTCCAGTTTTCATGAAAAGTTAGGGGCAGGGCATTCATCAGGATCTGCTACTACGCATAAAATATTGAGAGCAAAGCTATTACATGGCCTACACTATTTAAAGATGCACATAAGCATGTAAGAACCTACCATCAATGCCAAACTTTTGCAGCCAAAGAGGCCAACCGGGCTCTCCCATTGCAACCTGTTGTAATAAATAAACCTTTCATGCAATGGGGACTTGATTTTGTGGGAGTGATTAATCCAAATTCTTCAACAGGGATAAGTATGTTCTCGACAGCTACTCGATTACCGCACAAGATGGGTTGAAGCAAAGAGCCACCACAAGAAGTACAACTCATGAAGTCATTGAATTTCTAGAATTAAATATCATAACTAGGTTTGGGGTTCCTCTCGAATTTGGTGTGTGATAATGGACCAGCCTTCCAATCATTGGAGTTTGCAGTAATGGGCATACCAGATGGGGATAGTTATCAGATTCTCATCCAACTATTATCCCCAAGGCAATGGACTGGCTGAGTCCACAAACAAGAATTTAATGAATGCCATCAAGAAATCTACAGCAGATAAACCCAGGCAGTGGCATACATTATTGAAATATGCACTTTGGGCTGACCGGATAAAATATAAAGTGGCTCTTAAAACTTCTCCTTTTGCTTTGTTGTATGGTACCCAGCCAATTGTTCCCATCTCTCTGAAGTTACCTACTTACCAATTTGTCTTAGACTATTTTGAGGATCAAGATGATGCAGAGGCTCGTGTTTTAGATCTAACTAACTTGCAGGATGAAAGACTCCAAGCCCTGGAACACTTCGACCGGCACCAAGAAACCGTCAAGCGCTGGTTTGACAAGAGGGCCAAAGTGAAAGCTTTCAGACTGGCAGACTTGGTGCTTCTATGGGACAAGGCCCATGAGAAGAAGGGTAAGCATACAAAGTTGCAACCACTATGGATAGGCCCCTACCAGATTGCTGAGATTCTGGGTAACAATGCATTTCGATTACAAGACCTTGATGGTAATTTTTTGGACCTCCCTGTTAATGGTCAGTACTTAAAACATTATTTCTCGACTGTTCCATCCAATGTATCATTTGAATGAGTCATAAAGAAGTTGTAACATGTGTATACATTGTAAATAACTTTGCAGTTTATCTGCTTTAGTTTACTTTTAATGTCTGTATAGTTGTTTAGTTTAGTTTACTCTTCATGTCTGTATAGTTCTTTAGTTTTTTTTAGTTGTTTAGTTTACTTTTAATTTCTGTACAGTTGATTGCTTTAGTTTAATTTTAGGTGTCTGTGCAATGCTGTTTAATTATTTTAATTCTATCTACCTGTACAGTTTTTAGCTTTAGTTTTAATTGCTTTATAGTTTTTAGTTGCTTTGTTTTAATTTGTTTTTAAATGTCTGTGCAGTGTTCTTTTTATTTATTTAATCCTAATTTGTCTGTGCAATTTCAGTCTGTCTTGAAGTTCTGTATTTTTTTCCTTTGTAAATAACCCCAGCTTTAATTCTTTCGAGTCTGTACATTTATGTATTCTATTTCCTGTGCTGTCTGTAAGTTGTTTTATTTTAAAGTTCTGTATTTTATATTTTATTTAAGGTCTGTGCAGTTTATTTTCTTTGTAAATAGCTCTGCAGTCTTGTTTTATTTCATTTCCTTTAATTGCCTGTATAGTTTTATTTTGTTTCCTTTGTAAATAACCCTGCAGTTTTGTTTGTCGTCTGATACGCTTTATTCTGAAGTCTGTGCGCTTTTATTTTATTTTGTTTTTAGAGGCCTGTGTTTATCCTTGGAGGTCTGTACAAAGTTCTTTGGCTTTTAAAATTCTGTTCTTTAACCTTTGCCTGAGCATTCATAAAAAGTCAGCCTTCCAAAATTGTTTTTATTCTGAGCTGATCAATCCAGTGTTCATTATCACAATTGTGAGATAGTCTGTTTGAACTGAATAGTGGAACTATTTTTTTAGTCAGAACAACAGTGGAAGGATGATTGGATTTTGTGTCTTGCTTGCCACAGTTGTTTTAATTATAAAGAAACTCGCTATGTCGTTTAGGTGGAGGAACTCCCGGGAATCCAAGAAAAGTTGGTTATAAGAGGGGACTATGATTCATGTAATTATTTGAGTATCCATAGAGGCTATCGGTGCCTAGGCCGAAGCAGCTCCAGATTGATGAAATATTAAAAGAAAATTGTTATTCTTTCTAAGGCTTTTCAGATGTTGATGTATTTCAAAAGAAAGAGATGTAAGTTGAATTGGCACTCTGTTATTTCCAATATATATAAAAAAAAAAAAAGATAAAAAAAAGAAAAAAAAAGAGTTATATAATGAAAGAGGCAACCAAGATTTCAAAAGATATTTTTCTTCTACCAAGTTGTAGATTCTACCTTACAGTTGTAAATTTGGGTCGTGTAAACCTAAAGGGTAACTCTGTCGGGGCCGTAAAAGGCTAAACTAGTAAACAGAGCTCTACTCGGTTTCCCTTTTTACAATCTAGAAAAGCTGATCAGTCCGGAGTTCAACATTCGATCCAGATCATTCTTGAAGAAAGTTTTATACCCTTGTAATTGCACATCAGAAATCTTCCTTAAGTAATTCAGCCTAGTATGTCCTTGGGAAATTTTAACAACTATCAGTTAGTAGTCAATTTATTTTGAAGAATATCTGTGGCAAGGCAAGATGCATGGTCTATGTTGTTTTGAAACTAGAGTCCTGGGTTCTAAAATAATGCTACTATTTTACCCGCAGATATCGCCATTTGTTGAGAAGCAACACACCCCCACTGAAAAATAATTTTCCATCCTTTGAAAACATTGAGCTTTCATTTTGCAGTAGGGACCCTCTTGATGATTTTCAGTTTTAATTCCAATTTTTACTTGCCTCTTTCTTCTTCAAGTTTTGCCTGTTTCTTTATCCAAGTTTTCTTGCATTCTGGCTTTGTTATCTCAGACTTCACTTTTTACATGCTAGAATCATTCATGGATAAAGAAAATCTTACACCGGTACGAAAAAATGCAGAAAACAGATAGATAAATTCATTGAAAATCAAAACTTTCCTTTTTTGGAAGTGTCGCGATATCGCGACGGGTTTTTGAAAAATCGGCTAAGTCAGAAATGCGTAGCGAAATCGCGACACTTTCCATTCCATTTTTGGAAATGTCGCGATATCGCTACCGATTAGGAGAGAGAAAGCAAAGTGTACGGAACGTCGTGATTTGATGACATGTCGCGAAATCGTGACAAGTTTTGGAGAGAGAAGGAATGAAATGGTCACGATTTCGTGACATGTCGCGAAATCGCGATGGGAGAGAAAAGTGAAAGATTGAATGTCGATCGTGACATGTCGTTGGAAGGAAGAAAAGGTAAGGATGAAGGTGATGTCGCGAAATCGCGACATGTTTTCGGAAGGAGAAAGGCGTAGGAGGATGGTCGCGATTTCGCGACATGTCGCAAAATCGCGACTGTCCATGAGGTAAAGGAAGAGAGGAAGAAAGAAAAGTAAGGAAAGATAGCAATCGTGACGGGAAGAAAAGTGTAAGGAAGAAGGGTCACGATTGGAATGTCGCGAAATCGTGACATGTCGTGTGAAGGAGAAAGGAAGGAGAAAGGTCGATTTGGAATGGATCGGAAGGAAGAAAAGTGTAAGGCAAGAAGGGTCGCGATTTGTGACATGTCATGAAATCGCGACATGTCGTGGGTTGAAGGAAAAAGAAGCTAAGGAGAAAGGGTGACGATTTCGACGACATGTCAATCGTGACATGTCGGGAGAAGTGAGGGGAGAAGTCAGATTTGCGACATGTCGTCGTGCGGTAAAAGGTGAAGATGTCGCGATTTCGCGACATGTCACGAAATCGCGACATGTCGCATTTTCGCGACTCCAAGAAGAGAACCAGAAATGCAAGACAACTGAAATGGACACGTGTCATGATTTTGTGACACGTGTCAAAGCACGTGCAGTATCGAATTAATAAGGCCGACATGCAAGTAAACTTTAGGGTTTTTAATCTGATTTAATAATTAAAGTTTTGATTTAATATTTTAAAAATACTAATCCATCTTTTGTCTTTCATGCAGGAAGCCATCTGTCACTTACGGGATAATGGAGAAAGGGCCATAAAGACAAAGTCGAATGCAAATTAATCAAAGACAGCCATATTGAAAGAAAAGTTGTTGTGTCATCCAATTTTTTCAGATCTGGCTGCAAAGAGACTTTACGGTGACTAAGCAGCTGCCCATAGTGGAATATGTCGGGAATTGGCCGGGAAATGAAAATATATGCACACAGTTGCCGGATTTTGTCGATGAATGCATTTAATGAAGATTTATGGCAGAATTAATGGCGTGCAGATATTTTCAACTCAGGGATGGCTCTACGGAGATGAAATGTCGGAGAAGTGGTGACTCATCCAGCTTACCCGAGGGAATTAATGAGGGCATTTATTTACAGCTATGGGTGAATGCAAGTGGCATTCGAATTCTATCTTCTCCATTTATGGCAACTGATTGCACTGATTTGCAGAATGGTTAAGTTTTATCCGGACTTTGTTTTAAATGGCTTTATATTGTAAAACCCGGGTCCTAGGGTTTGAGATGATAAGATTTAGGGTTTGAGAGGAAGATATTTCTGAAAAGATCAGGGTCTGTCCTGAGTCTATAAATACTTCTTCTCAATGTAATCGCAAGAGGCGAAAACTTAGAAATAAAAGGCTATTGAAGCAATTTCTTGCAAATTTTGTTAAATACTTTATTTCTGGACTTGGAGTTGATGTGCTTTTGTTTTCTGTGATAGCATGGCCAGGAGCCTAATCTTTTGCAGATTGTGATAAGTTCATCTTCTTTTGTTATCCGTTTCATTAAAGTTTATTAGATATATGCCGTGAATCGGTGTTATCAAGATTAAATATGTCGTTAGGCTTCATTTGTTCTATTGTATACTAGGGAAAATTATAGATTTAAGGTTCAAGTTTGTTCTAATTGCTCTGTCCTCACTGTGCGAGCTAGGCTATCGGTGAAAGATATCAATTTTAACCGACTTCCCTTCGGTTTATAATTTTCTGTTAGATCTGTTCCATCTCTGCCTTCTGCTCTTAGTAGAAAGTGATCTTAGAAAACCGGACACTTTCTTCTTTGATTTGTTCTGTTGTGAAGTCGATAGTATAAATAAAATTGGTAGTTTTGTTTTACAGCTTAAGTTTGATAAACTTCTCTTTCTGCCTTACCCTACCCTCTTTGTTTTACCGTGAAATGATCCATTTTTATTTTCTTTAATTTGTCTTTTATTTAAATCTCTGACCCATGAGAGCTAGATCAAAGAATTAATTTTAAATCTGATTGTCAACAAGTGACAACTTCTGAACATTACTGAGCAAGTTCAGTGAGCCCGTTGTAAGGTACAGACAGTCCATATTGAAATCTATTCCAGAAGTGGAAAAGAGTGAATTGACATTCGACCCGACTCTATAACTCACACCTTGGATAACCAGCTAGATCCTAAAGTGAGTGGGATTTATCCCGTATAAGTGTTATCAGAGTTTTGTGCTCATCCTTCACAGGGTGTGTATGAAAGTCGGACCAACAGATATCCTTTCAAAAATCATCATTTCAACTAAAACAAAATAGTTATTATTAATTAATAATTAATATAAATTTATGAAAAGTTAAATTGTTATAAGGTATGTTTATTCAAATCATGCCTATTAATGTAATATATATTGAAATGTAATGAATGAGAATACATTAGTTTTGATTTTGAATTATATATCTTCTTTCTTATTATCTCCACATCACATTAACAACAAGATATTACATGAAAAAAAAGTATCTATCTTACTAAATGCAAAATGATTATGTCCACATGAATATATTAGGTTATAAAGTAATAATAAATATAGAATCTATCCTAATATATATAAATATCCTTATATATTGATTTTTTTTATCTTAATAAACTAATGTGACCATCCTTATGTTGTTACACATAATAATTTCTACATGTAAGAATTCATGTTGTTATGTAGGTCTATGCATAGGTATTTGGGATCAATTCCCAAATGAATGGAATCAAACCAAGGATCATGGCCAGCATTAGATCATGCTCGATGAGAATCTAAGTTTTGGTGAAATTTAACTTTATTACCTATATTTATAAGGTAGTAGAGGAAATTCCCCACTTAGATATGGTATAAAATGGTATAAATAAGTGACTAGCATATTGTGTTATCGTATGAAATTAATTTAAATATATGATATTTTTTATGATAAATTTTATAAGATCTTTTAATTTCTAAATGCATTTTCAATTTAATAAAAACAACAATTTTTAGTTTCACAAAATTGTGCATGAAACTATAACTTCTTTCAATATAATTTTATGACGTCTTGTATTAAATTTGTAATTTAAATACTATGAATATTAATTATTATCTCTCTTTTTTGCTCTATCCTTTTTTCGGACATATATTTTAATATTTTATAAAAAGGAATATCTTTATGTATGAAAAATATGTAATTGTATTTCTTGACAAGGTGCCTTATGATTAAATATTATAACATAATATCATTATTATTCATCATTGTAAGCACCTTATCTCTTTTTCATTTCATTTCTTATTTTATTTGAAAGTAGATTTCAAATATATGACAACATCTCTATAGGGACATCCTAATGGTATGTCATTGGCATTTCATCTTGATGACTTGAGTTCAAATCATGAGGAGAGAGGTCTCCTATTGCTATTCCCCTAAATACTGTGCCTCCAATTGTGCCACCCATTGTATGTCATGTTACTTCAACAAAAAAATATGAAAACTATAGATGACATTTCAATCTTGACACACTAGTCCTAATATTTCAAGACTAGTCATAACTTCTCAAAGCTAGATTAATCATCTTTCCAAAATTAGTTTAGAAATATTACAAAACCTCAATTTGACCATTCCTAGTCATTTTGGGCATCATTTTTCACCTTTACCAAATTTTCCACTCTGACCAAATTTTCTAGTGGTGAATTTGGCAAGTTGAGTGGCAAATTTGGCAAAACTGCAGAAATCGACTCTTGACATTCAGAATCAGTTCTGACCAAATTTTCCACTCCTACCAAATTCACTAGTGGTGAATTTGGCTAGTGGAGAATTTGGAAAATTTTCAAATTTCAAACTCACAAAATCATATTTGGACTCCTTACCAAATTCGCCACTAGGTCGCCAAATTCACCAAGTGGTGAATTTGGTCGATAGTGGTAAATTTGGAAAAAATAGTCAAGAATATTCCACACAAACCAGAGAGGTATGGATTGACCTCCCTTCAACCTCTACCATTGATTTCACATGCTCCAAAAATGCATCATATGCAACAATTTTGAATTGTTCTTATCCATTTCTCCCTCCAATCCTCCTCCAAATCCTATTTAAGGAGGTCATGGGGTAAGCATTATCATCAAATTTCACTATAGCAAAGCTCTACCAAAGTTTCTAAGCTCTCTTCTTCTCTTAGCATTCTCATTCTTAGCATTCTTAGAGCTCTCTTCAAGCATTTCAAGTGTTGAGGAGTCATTTAGCAAGCATTTGTGGAGGGCAACTAGGCAAGGCAAGGGAGCTTGGTGGTAAGATCTTCATGCAAGGGAGAGGCCATAGCTAGGTGAAATCTAGCATAGTTTTCTCCTTTATTTTCTTGCTACCCATATTATTTTAGCTTCCTAATTTTAGCTTTGCAAGTTGACTAACTCCATTTACTTGCTTTTGCTTCATTTCATTTTGCACACTTATCATCATATTGAGCTCACCTTTTGTTTTGTAGGCTCTAACATCATTACTTGTAGGTCTGATTTCAAGGATTTGTAGCATCTTTTATTCACCTCTAACATCTCTTTGTAGGCTTATCTTAGTTTGCATTCATCTCATTATCATACTTTACCTCTAATCCTCTATTTTGCAGGGTTTTTGGTGCATTTCCTAACATATTTTGCATCCTAAATATTTGTTGTTCTTTTCATTTATAACATTGTTTTACTTTCATTTCAAGTATACTAACCATTTCCTTTCACTTCCATGCTATTTTAATTTAATATCTCTTTCATTTATCAAGCATATCTAGTTTTTAATTCCATTTTATTTCATGTACTTCATCTAGTTTATTTATATAACATATTATCTTCTCCCTTTCAAGGTAAGGTGTTGATGATATAAAGTTATTGCTTTATTCCCCACATCCCTTTGCCTATTTTCAAATCTCTCCACTCCTAAGTTCTCTTGACTATTCAAAATAGTCATTGAGGTACTTCCCCTATTTTTTCATCCAAGCATTCACTTAAATCATAAATTGGTAAATAATTTGCATCAATATTTATTTATCTTGCACTTAGATCAGTAATAAATAGCATTAAGAGAATTCCTAATATATTTGTGTGCATATTTCATTCCATTGTACTCCCATTTAGTTAAATTTTTAGTATTTTTGGGCATTTTCATTATCTTCATATATATTTAAATTTTTTGTCACTAAATTCTCTATTTCCATGGGTTAATATTCTAATTTTAATATTTAGAAACTAGTAGATATTCTAGGAATCCTCCCTTAGTGTTTAGCTTAAAACATAGTCAAAATCCATCAAAATCGACCTCTAAAACTTCAAAAACCTATCCTAGGATCAAATTCACCACCTTGAACTATTAATGGTGAATTTGGTAGCCAAAATACACTAAACCAAATTTACCACTCAGACCAAATTTTCTAGTGGTAAATTTGGTAGACCTAGTGGTGAATTTGGTAACAAGCCAAATTCCACCCTAAGAGGTAAGCATACTCATTTATTTTATTAAAAAGGGGTCTGATCAGCTATTTAGATAATATTCTACCCTATCCAACCCTTAGATAGACCCCTTAAATAAGAAACCCTAATTTTTTAGTTTTTGTGTAGATTTACCAAATTTGCCACCCTAGTGGTGAATTTGGTAATAGTGAATTTGGCACTTTCTAGTGGTAAATTTGGTAGATAAGCTTTAGGAGAGGTAATTCAGCCACTTGGCCCTTCCTTAGCTCTATAATTTCATTTCTTCTATGTTCTATTTCTATTTTCTATTATTTTGCAAGTAGAAATCACATTTACTTTGGCAAATTAAGGAATTCTAACTAGAAAACCTAATCATTTATAAAACCTTACAATTTCTTTATAAAATATTCTAATTTCTTTACAAAACACTTAAAAACTAGTCAATTAAGGAATCTTAGGCTGAATTTTAGCTTTTCGATCATTTTCAAGTACATAGGCAAAGAATCAAAAAGCATTTAGTTGCATTAGGCTAGATTGTCTTCTTGCATTCCTCCTTGTTTTACCTTGAAATAAAAATCTCTTTAGTTTAGCTCATTCAAACTTGAAGTGCATATAGGTTAGCTCTTGTTTGTATGCATTTGTGTGATTTAAGCTTTAGCATTGCATTTAGATGATCCTTGATGATTTAGGTTTAAATAATCGTTAAGGCTTAAAAAGAGTCAGATAGATAGAGATCCAAAAACCTTAGGTGTTTGTTTTAATTAAACTCCTAAAACATCGATAACACAAGCATTACATCAACTTACACACAACCATAGGAAAAAGTATTGAGTAGGAGTCTAGTTGTGTTGAGGATCTTTGTATCCTTGGGGTCTCCTTTGGAAAGAGACTCTCAAGTGGGGAAGTAGAGATTCTAATGAATCTCCCTCATGCACACTTGACATTAAATTAGACTTAAGGGAAAAGAACATGAGGTTTTCCCACCATCTACATATTTGGTGAACCTAATGTGAACACTCCTTTTGCCTTAACTAAGATAAAATTTTGTTAAACTTAAACAAGATCATCTAATTTGCTTGCTTAGCTTACATCACATTAAATTAAGATAACAAGAACATAACCAATTGCTAATCCTACTAGGGGAAGGATAATGACCCCTTGAGTAAACCAAAGTATGAACCTTAGGGGAGAAATATTCTTTGGCAAGTATATCATGGTGGATTAGTGGGAGTCATAAGGAGGGTTGCTTATCTAGGTGACATAAGGATCTCAAACATCTTCTCTTCTTTGCTATAAGTACTCTGGAAACAAAACTCTAATAAATTAACTCCCTTCAAACTCAAGCTTTCAAACCATGTCTCAACATCCTTACAACACCTAAAATAAGGGTGTACCTACTACTTCTCATGAGGGGTCATCCTCTCATGGATAAATTGAACAAGAAGTAAACCCTTGGTCACAACAAGCACCTAGGGAACAAGAACTAATTATTGAACAAATATCCTATCAAACTATAGATCATGTCAAAGAATATATCAAATGAAATAAGGACATCATCTTAGATGTTCTTAAAGATGAACTTAGAGAACAAGCGAAAGAGAATCCACCATAATGCATGAAAATATCGAATATTCTAATGAACAATCAACCACTACTCAAATCAATGAAACTCAAAATAACTTGGCAAGTCTCAATGTGGCTATGGCTCAACCTACTGATTCTACAACACCTCCAACCACATCTATGGGGATCCCCACTATGGGGAACCCATTCTCAACTAATGATACAATCAATACTATGAATCCTTTTTTCACTCATGACATGGGATTTAGCCAAGTCCCTCCCACCATAATATCAAGTCAAAATTCTTCAACTCTCATGAATATACCTTTTATGATGCAAACCTTTACTCAACCACAAATGCAACCACTAATAACATTACCATTAAATCCTTCATCAAATGATATCCAAGATATCAACACTAAAATCTTAGACTTAGAAAAGAGGGACTCCAAGTTTGAAGAACTTGAGCATCAAATTGCCTCTCTCCAAGGATCATCTAAGTTAAAATACTCTTTTGAAGAATTCTACAATGAACCATTAGATCCAACCATCCTCAACCATCCATTTCCAAAGAACTTTGAAACTCCCAAATTTCAAATGTACAATGGAAAGCAAGACCCTATCAACCATCTAAGGTTATTCCAAATAGCTTGTAGTGACATCAATCATGATGAAAAACTTCTCCTTAGGTTATTCCCTAAAAGTCTTAGTGGTTTAGCCTTAGAATGGTATTTTCAAATACCTCACCACTCCATCACAAAGTTCAAAGAACTTATGGAAGCCTTCGTTAAACAATTTTCAATCTACATAGAAGATAAGGTTACCATAGATGACCTTTATCAACTTAAACAATCTAAGAATGAGAAATTTTTAGACTTCTTAGCCAAATGGAGAGGTTTAGTAGGAAAACTTCAATACATTCCTCCTCCTAAATAACTCTTACATATTTTCATATGAAACCTTCATGAACAATTATCATATCCTTTGGAAATGATAAACTTAACCTCCTTTGAAGAAGTCATCGATATGGCTAAAAGAGTAGAAGCCATCCTCATAAGATGAGGACAACTTAACTATAACAAGAAAGAAGATGAAAAACCCTCTAACAAGGGGTAATACAAAAACAAACATGTCGTAGGAGATGGTGTAACCGACTCTCATCAAAACAATAACATAAACACTACTCAAAATGCTCCTCAAAAGTTGGTTATCCAAAGAGAAGAAAAACCCCAAAGGCAATATATGAATACTGGATAAATTCAAACATCTATGCTAAAAATGCTCCTTGATTCTAAATTAATAGAACTTCCACCTATTAGGCCTTGGGATCTATCCAAGGGAGCCCCTTTTGGTATAGACAAGATGAATATTATGACTTTCATCGAATAGAAGGACACACTACCAACAAATGTAGAACTTTAAAGAACATTATTCAAGACCTCATTGAGGAAGGAAAAGTAACATTCAATAAAATAGAAAATCCCAACAAAGGTATGGGGATATTTCAAGACCCCTTACCAATACATGATAAAAAATCAGCCAACTTTGTAGGCACCATTCATTTATCTAAATCTTCCCATGCCATAACTAGGCAACAAGCAAAGAATCAATCTTCGGATCAACCTCCATTGGTTATCTCAAAGGAAAAAGATCAATATCCCTAATAAGTCACCTTTGGTGCTCACACCTTCTCAAAATACCTTACATACCTTCGATCTTCATCAATAATTAGAGGAGGTACCCACAAATATCTCTCTCCTAGAATTGCTAAAAACATCACCTGCTCATAGGGAAATATTGTTGAAACTCTTAAGTGAACAAGAAGTCCCTCAAGACTTATCTCCAAATGATATCGCTAACATGGTTGGATTAACTAGAATTAACAATGCTATCTTAGCCTTTCATGAGGAAGATACTCCTCTCGAAACCATATCAGGGATTCCCCTCTTTATATCATAACTCAAATAGGTGATAAATATATCAAGAGAGTCTTAGTAGACAATGGATCAACCTTGAATGTATGCAATATCAAATTCTTACAAAATTTTGACTTAATAGAAAATGACTTGAAAAATTAGACCTCATCATTAGGGCCTTTGATAATGAAGAATGAGAAGTAATCGATACCATCACTTTACCTATCAAAGTAGGACCTCATGTCCTAAACACCCTCTTCTATGTCATATCATGTGATGTAACCTATAACATGCTCCTTGGAAGACCTTGGATACATGCTATGAGGGTAGTGCCTTCTACCTTACATCAATGTCTCAAATATGAGTATCAAGGAAGGATTATCCATGTCCTTGGAGATCTAAAACCTTTGCCATGTGCAACTCTATCGACTTACAAGAGATTAATCTCTGCCCTTCCATACAATCAGCTAAGTCAAGTAATCAACCAAAAGTAGATAAAGGAAAGGAAATATTAGAGGAACCTCTCATAAACTTAGAGGATATTCCCCAATCATCCTCTTCCAATGATCAAGTCAACTTCATTCATCAAAAACCAGATCCTTTCGTAGAACTAGTAAGCATGTTCCTATCTCCTCATGATATAGGTCTACCTAATAGGAAAGGACTTAAAATCCAAATAGGATCTTGTACTTTCATTCATGGTGGAACTACCCTTGATGAAAAGATCCAAGGATATAACCTCATGCCTAGTGAATGAACATATGCTACATGCTATATGTCACCTTCATTTTCCATAGCTAAACAAATACTTTCCAACATGGGTTATCAAGGTAAAGGCCTAGGTCATTATGAATAAGGTATTAAAGAACCCCTAGAAGTTGAACCTTGGCCAACATGATGTGGGATCGGATTCATCCCCAACAAAAATGAACCTTCTCCTATATTGGAAGAAGATGATAAGGATGATTATTTTGAGTCAATACATGGCTCCCAATGGGGTGATGAGGATGAAGAAGAACTATGGTCACTCCTTAACCAAACACCTCATAAAACCATATGATTTGGTAGCATCAACATGTTAGAATTAGTTCATCTAGAATCAATAGCAACCAAAGAAAATCTTGAAGATTCTTTGGATGATCATCATATAGAAGAATATCTCAAAAAAATCTTCAACTTAGATGCAGCTCAACTTCCTAATTTGAACAAACATCTATGGATCTACAAGAACTTAAATAATTAGGGATAATAGATGCCCCTCTTCATTTTGAGGATGAGTCACAAGCCTTAATCGAAGAGACTATAGAAGTCAACATAGGAATAGACCAAGACCCTCACCTTATCAAACTTGGAAAATTCTTGACTCAAGAAGAACAAACAGAATACATAAACCTATTGAAAGAATTCTCTGACATCTTTGCTTGGGGATATGATGACATGCCAGGACTCGACCCTTCACTAGTAGTCCATCATTTGGTAGTGCATCCCGATGCCAAACCCATTAAACAAAAATTAAGAAAGATACATCCAAGAGTTGCTCTTTTAGTAAAATATGAATTGCAAAAACTCTTAGATGTTGGCTTCATAAAGGCCATAGATTATTCAGATTGGATATCCAACATCATTCCTATCACCAAGAAGGAAGGATCCATTCAAATTTACATCGACTTTAGAGATATAAACAATGCTTGTCCAAAGGATGATTTCCCTTTGCCAAACATAGACATGATAGTCGACTTCACTATAGGATCTAAGATGTTATCCTTAATGGATGGATTCTCAGGCTACAACCAAATCAAGATAGCACTAGAAGATCAATCTAAAATAACTTTTACTACCCCTTGGGGAACCTTCTGCTATCAGGTCATGCCATTTGGCCTTAAAAATGTAGGAGCAACATATCAAAGGGCCATGACATATATATTTCATGATCTTATGCATAAAATTGTAGAAGATTATGTAGATGACATCTTGGGTCAATCTCAGAAAAGATAAAACCATATTCGAGATCTCAGATGTATCTTTAAAATATTACGAGATTATAGAGTCAGGCTAAAACCCAACAAATGTATATTTGGGGTAACATCAAGAAAAATATTGGGATTCATTGTGTCCCATCATGGGATTGAAGTTGATCCCTCCAAAATTATGGTAATAACAAATATGCCACCACCTAAAAACTTAACTGAATTATGAATCTTACAAGGTAAATTACAAGCCATCCATAGATTCATATCACAACTTGTAGATAAATGTCAACCTTTCTCCAAATTATTGAAGAAGGGAATAAAATTTGAATGGGATGAAGGATGTCAAAAAGCCTTCAAATATTTAAAAACTTATCTCTTGACACCACCTATCTTGGTACCACCAAACCTAAATCAACCATTATTGCTATACATAGTAGCTATTGAACATGCTCTTGGAGCTTTACTAGCCCAATATGATGAACAACATAGAGAAAGAGCAATCTACTACATTAGTAGAACCTTAGTAAATTATGAAACTCGCTACACACCACTAGAGAATATTTTCCTAGCAGTTGTCTTCTCATCTCTCAAACTAAGACACTACATGCTTAGTCAAAAGACTTACGTCTTAGCAAGGGTAGATCCATTGTGCTACCTCATGTCGAAACCTTATCTATCAGGTAGAACTACAAAATGGGTCATAGCCCTTAGTGAATTCGATATAGAATTTATAAATCAAAAATCACTAAAGGGGCAAGTCATAGCTGATCAATTGGTTGCATCCCCTTTAGAATCAAAACATCCCATAAACATATCTTTTCTAGATGAAATAATATTTTCAATAGAAGCCCAAGAGCCTAAAACTTGGGTCTTATATTTTGATGGAGCTAGATGCACAAAAGGTGTAAGGGTAGGAATTATCCTAGTCACTCCACAATAACAACTCATCTCACTATCCTTTAAACTTTACTTCTCATGTACTAATAATACAATTGAATATGAAGCACTCATCCTAGGTCTTAGGTCCACAAGAAAGCTAATCATTTAAATCTTAGTAGTATATAGTGATTCACAATTGATCATCAACCAAGTGAACAATACTTATCAAACCAAATATGAGAAGTTGAAGCCATACAAAGATATTGTAGACATGTTGAAAACTCACTTCAACCAAATTACCATAGAAGCCATACCATGATCTAGCAATCATCATGTTGATGCTATGGCTACCATAACATCTCTCATACCCTTAGAATTGGAATATGAAGAAGCTTCTATTATCATAAGGTCAATCAATGAATCTTCCACAATTGAATCATGCCTACAACCTCTTAACATATGCAATATTGAAACATCTATACCTCAAGAACCTTGGTATCAAGACATCTTTAAATTCCTCAAAGAAGGAACATTTCTTAAGGGTTTTAACTCTAAAAAATGAAGATAATTTAGGCTAAAATCTTACAAATATGTCATCATTGGAGATATCTTATATCGATGCTCCTTTGAAGGTATACTCCTCAGATGCGTAAATAAAAATGAAGCTCAAGCTATCATAAAAGAAGCCCATGATGGAGCATGTGGTGGACATTTTAGTGGATTATCCATAGCCAAGAAGCTCTTTAGAATGGGCTATTATTGGCCCTCTATGGAAAAGGATACTCACAACTATGTAAAGAAATGTGACAAGTGTCAATGACATGACAACCTTGTTCATGCCCCTTCTCAAGAACTTCAACCAATCACATCTCCTTGGCCTTTCTCCTCTTGGGGATTAGATATCATAGGTAATATCAACCCTCAATCATTTTATGGATATAAGTTCATCATCACTACTATAGAATATTTTACTAAATGGGTCGAGGCAATGCCCCTATCCACCACAATAGGAATTCAAGTATCAAAATTCATTCTAAATCAAATCATCAATCGATATGGTATACCTTCTACCATAATTGTAGATAATGGCACCCCTTTTAAAAATAAGGAAGTTGCCAAAATGTGCACCAAATACAAAATTCAACAAATATGGTCTACACCATACTACCCATAAGGAAATGGACAAGTTGAATCCTCCAACAAAATGTTAATCAAAATCCTTAAGAAGCTAGTAAACAAAAATGGTTGAGATTGGCACTTGCAACTCTACCCTACCTTATGGGCATATCACACAAGTGTGTATACTCCCATAGGGGCAACACCATACACTTTAGTTTATGGCACCAAAGCAGTATTTCCCTTTGAACTTGAGATACCTTCTCTAAGAGTCTTGTTACAAGATTCTTCGGTAGGAGATGAATATCACTCAAGTCACTTACAATAGCTAGAACTCTTAGAAGAAAAATGCATCAATGCTCTAGAGCATCTCAGAACATACCACAATAGACTTCGATGTGCCTATAATAAGAAGGTACATCCAAGATCCTTTGAAGTTGAGGACTTAGTCCTCAAAGAAAATCAAAAGAATACTAATGTTGATGTTGACCTAAAAGGAAAGTTTGAACCTAATTGGTTAGGACATTTCATCATCATAGCCAAATTTGGATCTAGAGCCTACCACCTAGCCACATTGGATGGCCAAGAACATAAAGAACCAATCAACATCATGCATCTTAAATGATACTATACATAAAACATCGAGTCATTTGCTTGATCATTTGATTGAATGCATGAAAATATCATCATATCATCATACACACTTTACCCCTTGCATGATTTCTTAGTTTTCTTGATCATACCATAGAGTTAGGAGGGTTTACTATGATGCAAAATCCAATCCTTATTATAAATACATCTGCATTGCATCCACCTAGGCTAACCATATGTTGAGTAAACTCTCTCAATCCAAAAATCTTGTCCACTAAAATCTTCTTCTACATCCCACTTCATTACTATCATACTTCTCTTCTTCTCCCTCTCTTGGGTTAAGTGATGTATGATGTGATCATCCATGGCCCTGATGACCTAACCTTTCCCTTTCTTCTATCCCAACCTTGGGGTATCCAACAATAAACAACAATCAATTACACTTATCCATCATACTTCTTTTCTCTTTAAAATAAGTAATATGCATAACCTACTTTCTTCCATTTCATACATGGTCACATCATTAATATCAACAAATATTTCACAACAATATTATCAACAATATATATCTACAATATCCTTCAACAAAAGAGTCTCTTTTGATCAACACTCATGATTATTTAATAGACTCCTCAAGGACACCTTTTCTCTCCTATAATACATCAATAACTTTTGCAAACTTGCAAAATGATGTATTGTATAAGAGAATTTTAAGAGTAGTCTATTGAATGTATCATGACATCTACTCATCACATTCTTCAAATACAACTCATTTGATATGCCATCCAGGGATGGGAAAACACATTCAACCAATCTCTCATGAATTCATAATCATTTGTGAATTTCATTAGTTACTGGTTGAATGGGGTTCTCTTCCTTGATTGGCCTATCATCTGAGTTCACAAAATCATACCTAATATATCATCACTCGCTTACTCATTCGATAAGTCACATGGGCTAAGAAGCCCTTAATCATCCATTCTCCTATGGATTAATAATTACTTATCAACTTTATATGAGGATGGATGATTAAGGGTAGTCTTTCCCATTCGACATACCATTTTAGTATGCAATCTAAACATAAATCAAATCTCCATACGTTTCCTGATAATAAATCATAGGGATTGTAAGATTTCATTGATCCAATATCTCATAGGTTTGCAATTTCTTGTGAATCTCATTAGGTAATGGATCAATGCTATCTTTACTTTCTCTTTGATTTATTGCATCAACATGCTATCACATTTTATAAATCTCATTGATTACCTTCGATAGTCCATGAGGTTGTTGAAGACTCTATCGATCCAATATCTTGTAGATGTATAATCATTTGTATATCTTACTAGGCACTAGATCAATATTATCCTCATAGCCACCTGGTTCATGTCATTGGTATTCTATCAAATAAAAATCAAGATCTCTCACAAGCTATTGTTCAAATAGGTCTATCAAACTATGAGGCTACATGGATCCAATGCCTTGTGAGCATACAATTATTTGCATGCTTCACTAGATACTAGATCTATGTTGTCCTCATAGTTACTTGATCTTCTACAATAATAGAACATCCATAAATCATATTCTCTCCATCAGCTATTTTCCTAATAAATCATTGGATCAACAAAATTTTATTTCCAACTAAGTATATTATGCAAATATGCTATAAACATCTAATCTCAAAATAATCATTCATCAAGCATGCTAGATATTCTCTATCTAGTTGTACAAAATATTATTCAATAGATAGAGAACTTCCTCCATCTTGATGAATAATAATGAACTATCATTTCTTCTTTTCTTCAAAACTAAAACATCTAGACTGACTAATGGGTCCTTCGAGAACATTGGGATTTGGTAATCAACACTTCATGTACCCATAATCATTTATGACTACATCAAGTAGTCGATTATTAGATCCTTGTGCTTCCTAATGACCTATAAGCTAACATGGATGTCATCTATTCATTCATACAAATAAGATCCTTCAGACTAAGGGTAATGTTATCACATGGACCTCCTAGATAAGGGGATTTATTTTTCCCATGCTCTGTGCATATACATTTCTTTGTACACACATTGAGCAAAGGAGAAGGACTTCTTCTTCTCTTGGATTGTCCATATGGGAGTGTTACCCTCAGTTTGAAATATTTTGTTTACAAAATCCTTGAATATTTCAACACATCAGAGGTGGCAATGAGTATTAAGTCCAATTCCTCATGTACATGTAAATATTTGCATATGCATTAGGTAATGAACTTATATACTCTTGTTACCCTCTCTCATGTGTTAATAAATTCAGCAATATCAAGTCATTAAAATAATTTACTTTCAAATGATAAAAGCAAAATAACGATACAAAATCATTTCGCAAGCCTTTGCAAACATTACAAGATATATTTACAAACATTATATATTCAATATTTAAACTTTAAAATTACATTACAATACATTATTACAAATATACATCAAAACACTTACATTGCAAAATATTTTGCAAATAAAATTATTAAAAATCAACAAAAGCATTTCATCACTTTGTAAAATATTTGCAAAGATCAAAAATCAATTACAAAAGCATTTCATCACTTTGCAAAACATTTGCAAAGACATTAAAATATTTCATCACTTTAAAACATTTGCAAAATTAAAAATATTCAAAACTTCATAACTTGAAATCAATTACAAAATATTTCAAAATAATAAACATTATAAGAATCAAATATATTTTTAAAGTTTATAAAGAATGGCTTGAAATTGATAAAATATATTATCTATGTAGTTAAGTGTTTCATAGAGAATGACACTTGAACATTGATGAAAATCCTAAATATTATCTATGTAGTCAAGTGTTTCATAAAGAATGGCACTTGAACATTGATAAGAAGCAAAACAATTTTATCTATGTAGTTAAGTGTTTCATAGAGAATGGCACTTGAACATTGATGAAAATCCTAAATCTTATCTATGTAGTCAAGTGTTTCATAAAGAATGGCACTTGAACATTGATAAGAATCAAAATATTTCATCTATGCAATTAAGTGTTTCATAGAGAATGGCACTTAAACATTGATGAAAATCAAAAATCTTATCTATGCAATCAAGTGTTTCATAGAGAATGACACTTGAACATTGATAAGAAGCAAAAAATTCATCTATGTAGTTAAGTGTTTCATAGAGAATGGCACTTAAACATTGATGAAAATCAAACATCTTATCTATGTAGTCAAGTGTTTCATAGAGAATGGCACTTGAACATTGATAAGAAGAAAAAATTCATCTATGTAGTCAAGTGTTTCATAGAGAATGGCACTTGAACATTGATGAAAGAAAAATTATATATCATGTAAATATCATAGGTACCTCATCTATGTAGTCAAGTGTTTCATAGAGAATGACACTTGAACATTGATGAGAAGAAAATATATATATCATGTAAATATCATAGGTACCTCATCTATGTAGTCAAGTGTTTCATAGAGAATGGCACTTGAACATTGATGAGAAGAAAATATTATATATCATGTAAATATTATAGGTACCTCATCTACGATAGTTAAGTGTTTCATAGAGTATGACACTTAAACATTGATGAGAGGAAAAATATTTTCAAAATATGTACATATTATAGGTACCTCATTATGTCTTAAATGCTATCATGAATGCAGCACTATAGGCCACCATTTAAACATAATGAGATCATGTTCCCACCTATGGGAATACATAAAAGGTAAAGCATCTACCTCTAAAAATATGAGCATTCTCCTATATCTGATCTAGAGATCACCACTCATAACATACTTCTATATCATCCAAAATCTCAATACATCTCTCAAAATGGGGTAACTACCCTCCCTTAGCATTTGGTCATCATCATTAAACAATCAATCAAGACTACAATCACTTAGTCAACTATATCATAAAATCTCAACACATCAATACATAAATCACATATCAAAGCATCAACATCTAAATCAAACCATAAGAAATCAAAATATCATATCAAGATCAAAGCACAAGTATCATATATATACCTCATATCATACATATCACTGGAGAAGGTGTATCACAAAAAGAAATAAAATGATACACTCAACTCATGAAAGGAGGGTGTACCACAACCCCAAAATTTGGTACACTCACTCTTAGACATCCCTAAGATCAGCCTAGCTAGTAGAACCCACCTCTCCATCACCCCCTAGAGGAGGAGGAGGATGAAAAATTGGTAGTCCTCTGAGAGGTATCACTCATCGATGGAGCTCTCGATCATGATCTTAAAGGTGATGGTGCTCGTTGCTCCTTAGGAACATATTTCAGATATAGCTGGTGGTAGTACATGGTCCTACCCTGCTCTCTCAATGTAAACTATAATATGTTACAACTGTGTTATGAGATACACCCTCATTATCTCCAATACTTCTCTAGAACTATCCAACTATTGCTCTAGTGGTCCTATAATCATGGCCACCACTACACTATCCAAGCCCCTCCCTACCTGTAATCGATCCTCATCTCTCTCCCTCGTCACCCACTCCAAATCAGACCTAAGACCAGTAATGATCACCTGGTCTATGGCCCACTCCTCTGTAACTTGATCCAAAGTCGATCAAAGTTTGATAATGGTCTCCTCACTCTCATATTGAATATGAATCATCTCATCTCGAACTCTAGGTGACCTCCTCCACCCTCCATAACCTCAGAAGCTACCAACTGGCTCCTCACCTCCTCTAAAGTATGATGAAGAACCCTCAACTCCACCATTGTAGCCTCCTCTATCATCCTACTAGGACCTACCTCTCCACCAAAATCTAGCCCTACCCCACCAAATTTTGGTCCTGCTTTACCTGAACTCGATCCCTCTCCACTAGGTGGGGCACATAGAAGTTGAATCATGATCAATGGAGCTACATCTAAGGGGGCACTAGATGATCCTCAAGCTCTCCATATGATGGTCATCCTCTACCATCCCTCTCTCCTACATCGGTGCCTAGCCCCTCTTAGAGCACTCAACATATCCTAGAAAACCTATCTTTGATCCCTCGATGGTGGACCCATTATCAGTTGATGAGGCCTAAATCACCTATACCAATTATCATACCCTACTACTACCCCCACATCATCCAATCTAGGAGTCAGTACTACTGGATCATCCTCATCAGCCTCCATAAAGGTAATAGGGTCCATAGGATCCCACCATGTCTCATGATGCACTCATCGTATCCATATCTCACCTACTATCGGTACCCCCTATACCTCTCCAAATTGGTGAGTCACATGGTCAAATTGGTATAACTCATAGGCCTTGTTCCCATCATCTAGCCATTGAATCCACCTCACCCTAGCCAACTCCTTGTGGTCATCTGACCACATGTACCTGTCCCTCCATAGTCGCTAGATAACATGGGCCACCCTCATGTCATCAATGAGATGCCTCATCTAGGCTAAAGAATAAGATGAAGGATGGATGCACCTCTCCCATATATAAAATATAGGCCTCTCTGGGTCGACATCCCTCATCACTACCATGGGTCAATGGATGGCTATATGCTCCCACACCCAGACCTAGAGCAAAGTACATGTCAAACTCTAACCTTGTCTATATACCACCTTGTACAAAGTGTGGTATAACCTCACCAAGATTTAAAATTATTGTGGCATGGTGGTTATAGGTATGGACCGCATGGATATTTGTGTGGTAGCTTCCAAGGTAGATAGTGCAGAATACTATAGTAGCCATAAAAATCTAGACAACCTTCCCGGATTCATGGTGGCTACTGATTCCACCATGTAAAAAATAAATAAATTACATAGTGTAATCAAATAATGAAGCATAACAAAAATCTAAAGAGTCAATCCAATTATCATGTTCATATTGATCCTCTAATTTACTATTATGTGTCTAGTGGTTCATAATATGTAATATAAATGGTCTTGGTCTGTTCGTAGCTCCTTGTTGATTTTTCAGTCCTAGACCAAGGATTTTCGCTCACTAATGATGTTTTCTTATGGGTTCCAATTTGGATTGAATTCCCTAGTCTTCCTCTACCACTCTAGCCTTACTATCAAGACCTCGTGGTCCCCGTTGATGAATTTATCTATTGTAAAACAAATAAATTTTATGCCTCATGTCCTCAAAAGTATTTTTGTGTCAAATTTTATCTTTCTAAAGACCTCAAGGAGACTGTTGATGTCCAAGTTGGTGACTATAGGTTCAAGCAATGTGTTGTCTACATAAACCTACCTAACACATGTTACCATTATCAATCAGCTACCCATAAGATAAAATATTATCCTTTAATGGTATATAAGATTAAATCTAAGGAGACGGTTGTAGCTTCTATTACTACTAGTTGTGTCCCTACTTCCAAAGGGGGGTAACATGAATGGAACATTGTCCATAAGAAGGGTAAGAATAGGAAAAATGTAAACCCTATGTCTTCTCCCAATAGTTTGCATCAACCTCTTGTATCTTTTATGCTAGCTGGGCATGGTGTGGTGATAGAGCAACATACCATGCAATTAATGACACCCAATTCTAGGGCTTAACAGATGGTTGCTAATATACCATCTGCTAGTGCTTTCTTTGTTGAAATTGTTACTTCTTATGCTCCTACTTAGTATTCATATTTTTAAGTTCTACATATCAATGAGTAATCTTTCTCAACCTTCATTGAACCTGAACGGGCTTATGTCAATGGCTAAAGATCCTGTAGCCCACCTTAGGGAGACTCCTTAGTTCACCAGGATGAAAGGTATCAAATGAATTTTGAGAAAGTAGGTTAGGAGTATTTTCTTAGTAATATTTATGATTCTCTTTCAAACCTTAGAGATGCTGAAGATGTAGCCAAACATACGATTCTTGATCAATCTCCATGATTTTTTTATCAAGGAATATCAGAGGGTCTATGGATGCAATCTGTAAATACCTAGTCTAAGATAAGATTATTTTATGCTCCAGGTTTTATGGTAATCCTTACTTTATTTGTTTTTAAGATATTAAGATTTTCAAATTTATTCTGCAATGTACTTGCCTTTATCTTTGGCCAGGTTGCTTTTTTTATGCCACCAATCATTCTTCTAGTATAGGGGGAGCTGTCATTCTTTTGGAATATAGGTGGAAAGATAGTTTTGTCTCGTGGGGTGTCGACCCCTCCAATCATGCAGTTTGGATTTTACTTGAGTTTGGTGGGTTATCTTTTGGTATTATTAATGTCTATACCTCCAATGACATTCAGGAGCACTATAGCCTCTAGTAGTGGTTTGATTTTTCTTTACCACATGTTGTTTGGGTTATGTGCAAATATTTTAATAAGACTAAAAATCTTACAGACAAGATAGGACAACTTCCTAGGCAGTGGGCTACTAGGAAAAGAGAGACCCGGTACTTCATGAAAAATAAATTGGATTTTTCAGACCTAAATTTTTGTTTTTTCCCCAATATTTTCCTAAAATTTGTGGTATACATGTTCCAATTTCTAGGCTAGCCATGCAAGAATTCTAATAAGGCTAGACAGAGCCATACTTTTATATCATGTGTAGTTTTTATTTCATAGGAGAAATGCTTCAACTTAATTTGTGGAAACCATTCTTGGTACCACTACTTTCAACCATTCACCCATCATGTTTAATGTGTTGATGAAATCCATACCTCAAAGACACTATAAATCATAATTTTTTTTCAATACTTCCTTTCTTCAACACCCTTTCTTTGTTTGTCATATCCGAAGAGTCTAGAATCTAGTTCCTAGACCTATTGGAGAGTTGGGTTGGATAGAATGGTGGAATGATTCCATTATGCATACAACTATATTTCTCTATACTTTGGATAAAAATGTGGCATAGTTTAGAAGATATTATAATGATATCCTTCATGATGATCTTGTCAAAGCTTCTCTCAGGCTTGAGGTCTATCCATTTAATCTCAAACTATAGTCTCATTTTGCCTATATAAGACATGAAATTAAACTTTTTGAAATTTATGAGGCTTGGGGAGCTCAAATTAAAATCCAAATTCATTGGCTTAAAGTTTATGATAGGGTCACCAAATATTTTTTTCAAATTCTTCACACTCCCAAGAAAGCTACTCAATTCAATGCCATTCAATACAATGGAATAAGGCTTACCTCTCTTCCTGATATGATTGATACTTTTTTCAAACACTATACTAATGTTTTTACTACTAAAGCTTATTCCCCTAAGTTGGAGCAAGATATAGCAACTTGTATGATAGTTGTACCAGTTAAGGTATCAGAGTCTTAAAGAGCAGGGTGTGATAAACTACTCTCCCTTAAAAATTTAGAGGATGCATTATCTCAAATAGAAAATGATAAAGCACCAGGTCTGTATGGCTTTCCGTATGAGTTCTACAAGGTCCTTTAGGGCTTAGTTGGTTCTGATATGCACAAATTTTATGTGGAGGCTCTTCGAGTAGACTATTTGAGAGCAATTATTAACAGGGTAAATATCAAATTCTTACCTAATAAAGGGGACACAAATTTTATCACTAATTGGAGGTCTATTACTTTGTTGAATGTTAGTTACGAGATCATTTTCAAATCTTTGGCTCTTTGCCTTAGGTATTTTCTTCCTTTTATAGTCAAATCCAAGAAAACTAGTTTTATTCAAGGAAGATACATCCTTGATAATGTTTTGGCTATCTAGGAGGGCATGGAATGGGCCCATATGTCAAACCAAAATATGATTTTTATTAATATTAATTTTAAGAAATCTTATGACTACATTGAATGGAGATTCATTCTTGCTATGCTCAAAGCTTTAGGATTCGGGCTAGTTTTCATTTAGACTATTGCTATGCTATTCAAATATGCTTCATCTATTCTCAACCTAAAAATTTCACAATATGAAGTAGTGGGTCTTTTTAGGTCTATTTTGCAATGGTGTCCTATTGATCCCTCTTTATATGTGATTGTTGTTAAAGCCTTCAGCTATATTTTAGCTTCTCAAGCTTCTACAAGTCTTATTAAAGGAATTGCACTTTCAAATGATCAAAGACAAATTATTAATGGTCACTTTGTTTATGACTCCTTTATTACTATAAGGGAAGAGAAGCAATATGTTTCTAATACTCTATTTTATCTGAACACCTTTTGCACAACCTCTAGTTCTAGCATACAATGGAGGAAGACCTCCTACTTCATACAGTCTCTCTTGCCTATGCCTCCTTGGCTTCAAGGGTATCATTGGAATTAGATCCCTCCTAGAAACGTTTTTAAGTTTCTTGGTATTACTTTTGACTTTCAAGACTCCCTTGCCCAACTTTGGAATTATGTGCTTCAAAGAGTTGTAAAGAAACATGATTTTTGGCTTACTAAGAAATTGTCATTAGCAGGTATATTTTAAATATGCTCTAAAGTTTTAGATGTCATTCATGTATACTATTCCTCTTGTTGGGTTTATTCACAGGATTGTTATAATAATCTTGAGAAACTCCTTCGAGATTTTCTTTGGAATAATTCTTTTGAAACAAAGGTATTTTATAGAGTTACCTAGGATATTTGTTGTCTTCCCAAAGAATCTAGAGAATGGGTATGTTGGACTATAGACGATAAGGTATTGCTTTGTATGCTAAATGGGTGGTTAGGTATTTGAGGGTAGCTAAAGATTAAAAAGTTATATTTTGACATTTCATTTCCTCTTGTATTCCCTTAAACCGGAGAGCATGGAGAGGGTTGGATTTTCCCTCTCTCATTGTTGCTCTGGTTTTTGTTAAGATTTTTTGGCTTCTTTGTTATTAAAAGTATATGGAAATCCCGGAAGCAACTCACTCCTTCGATATGTCAGAGAGGAGATGGATTTCATAAAGGCTTATCCATAAATTCTATGAATATTTGGTGGTCCATTATGTTTCTTCATCAATGTTCTCCCTTAGCTCGGGTGCAATGGATTTTTATGCTCAATGGTTTTTTGAAAAGGGTATTATTACAATAGCTATTTTATTTTCTTGCTATACCAGGGATTGGATACCATGGAATGAGTTTAAATGCACCTTCAATTTGAATGGTATAGATAAAGATACTTATGATGTTTTTATTGCTCTCATCCTTTTTTCTATGTTACACAAGATTAGTGTGCGCTTGCAACATCCTTCGTGTTTAGACTGGAGATGGCATGTTGACACTTCTTTGCTTAATTATAAGACCCGTCTGGGGTATAAATGGTTATCTCCTCATATTCCTCTGGTTCCTAAAATCAATCAGTGTTGGGACTTATTTTCTACAAGGACTAGATGGAAATATAGATGTTAGAATGTTTGGGCTACCTATGTTGAGCCCAAGAAACCTTTTTTTGTGTGGAACTTGTTGTGTCAAGGCATTCCCTTGGGAGAATGTTTGAAGCACCTTATAATTTTGTTAGTCTTACAATGACACTGAGAGGGGGGGTGAATCAGTGTAGCTCTATAAACTTAAATTTATAGCTCTTAATACCGCAACAATTAAAACTTATTACTAGATACAACAAGTATAACAAAAGAGCATCACACAACACAAGATTTAACGAGGTTCACCAATGTGGCTACTCCTCAAAAATTGACTGCTTGGACTACCATCCAAATCCAGCCTTTGCAAAGCACCAACTTTACAATCAATTTACCAACACCCACTGGAAGGAGCACCAACCCCTGATTTACCAGCACCAACTGGAAGGAGCACCAACCCCTGATTTACCTACACCAATAGAAGGAGCACCAACCCCTGATTTACCAGCACCAACTGGAAGGAGCACCAACCCCTTATTTATCTGCACCAATAGAAAGGAGCACCAACCCCTGATGCCAAGCTGCAACTTGGACTTCAATTTGAATCTATAAGTTTGACAGTAAGATACCTTTGCTTTTGCAAGACCCTAATTGGTCTTCTTCACCTTTGCGTTCTCTGCGCACTCTGCTCTCTCTGCATAATCACTTCACATACTCTACTTCGTTATAGTCGAACTTCATGATCGTCTTCTCCCTTTTGTGCACTCTGCTCTCTTTGTGAATTTTACACTTAGCATGATTCGACATGACTTGCTCTCTGCGCACAATGACCGTATTTCACACACCTTCGACTCATCATCAATTCTCCAAACAACCCTCCTTTTATAACAATATTTTTTATGATGAAAACCCTAATCTTAGTCAGTTATAAATCCTAATCTTAGTCGGCTTTCATAACAACTGTAAACCCTAATTTTAGTCGGTTGTCATCGGTCTTCGTCGGCTTCAACTCAATCATGAAAATACATGTCACGATATCATGACACTTTTTCCTTCTTTCTCTTTCTCTTTCTTTTGTCGCAAAAATGCTACATGTCATGATATCGTGACACTTTTTTTTCTCTGCCTCTCTGCCATTCTTGAGTCACAAAAATGCTACATGTCGCGATATCGCGACACTTTTTCTTCTCTCCTTTCTCTTCCTTTTCGAGTCACAAAATATAACATGTCACGATATCGCGACACTTTTGCTTCCGTAGACTTGCTTTCTGCTTTTGTCACAAAATCATGACACTTCTGCCTTCGAAGTCTTCTTCTCTACTTTTGTCATGAAATCATGACACTTCTACTTCCGTACTTTACTTCTTTGCTTTTGTCATGAAATCGTGACACTTCTACCTTTGAAGTCTTCTTCTCTGCTTTTGTCATGAAATCATGACACTTTTGCTTTCGTACTTTACTTCTTTGCTTTTGTCATGAAATCATGACACTTCTACTTTCGAAGTCTTGCTTTCTACTTTTGTCATGAAATCATGATAGTTCTACTTTCGTACGCTTCCTCTCTTTCTTTTGTCATGAAAATGCGACATGTCACGATATCATGACACTTTTCAAACTTACTTTCTCTCTCCTATTTTAGTCATAAAAATGTGACATGTCACGAAATCGTGACACTTTTCCAACTTACTTTCTCTCTCCTATTTTAGTCGTGAAAATGTGACATGTCACGAAATCGTGACACTTTTCCAACTTACTTTCTCTCTCCTATTTTAGTCGTGAAAATGCGACATGTCATGAAATCGCGACACTTTTCTTACTTGTTCTCTTTCTTCGAACTTGTCATGAAATCGTGACACTTTTTCCTGCTTTCTCTTTCTCTTCCAACATGTCGTGAAATCATGACAGTTTTTCCACTTGCCTTTTTCTCTTCCAACATGTCATGAAATCGTGATAGTTTTCTTACTTGTTCTCTTTCTTCCAACATGTCATGAAATCGTGACAATTTTTCCTGCTTTCTCTTTCTTCCAACATGTCATGAAATCATGACAATTTTTCCACTTGTCTTTTTCTCTTCCAACATGTCATGAAATCGTGACAGTTTTTCCTACTTTTTCTCTCTCTTCCAACATGTCATGAAATCATGATAGTTTTTCCTTCCTGTGTATATGTCGTGATATCGCGACACTTTTCTTACTTGTCTTTTTCTTTGATCTTTTGCATATGGGCCACTTCGGTCTTCTTGGAAAATCACTGTACATACTCTGAATAACCTTTGAACTCTTGTCTTCTACATCTGAATAGCTTTTGAACTTCTTATCCACTGCATCAATAGATCTATCTGACTGTGTTGACAACAATGACAATACTGTTGCTTGCACCTTGCTCAACAATCTCCCCCTTTGGAATTGTTGGCAACACATGTGCAATTTCTAGTAACTCTTCTCCCCCTTTGACAATAATACCAAAGGGCTACTGCAGACTCCCCCTGAGTCCATGCACAACATTCTCGGGCACAATTTATTACACTTAGCAAAAATCATGAACATGAGCAAAAAGATAATCAAATACTTAAATGCTCCCCTTGAGAATGTGATCCCTGTAGCTAGTCAATTCTTGGGAAGTGTGACCACTCCCAATTTATTGTGAAGGTACTCAAAAACTTCCTTGGGCAATGGTTTTGTGAAGATATCTGCTACTTGCTCTGTAGTTGGAACAAAATCCAACTTAACCTCACCTTCCGCAACTTTCTCCTTCAAAAAGTGATACCTGATAGCAATGTGTTTTGTGCGTGAATGCATAATCGGATTCTTGGAGATGTTAATGGCACTGGTGTTATCACACTTAACTGATATTGGCTCACTGAAGCTAATACCAAGATCTTTCAGGGTTTGTTTCATCCACAATACCTGCGTACAACATGTTGTCGTTGCAATATATTCTGCCTCTGTTGTCGATAAAGAAACTGACTCTTGTTTCTTACTGTGCCACGCGACCAATCTGTCTCCAAGATAGAATGCACCTCCATTGGTACTCTTTCTGTCATCTACACATCCTGCCCAATCTGCATCTGAATACGAAATAAGGGTGAAGTCTTTACCTTTTGGATACCATAACCCATACTCCATAGTACCCTTGAGGTACCGAAGAATCCTCTTCATTGCTGTCACATGAGTCTCCTTGGGATTAGCTTGAAATCGTGCTACCATGCATACTACCTACAAAATATCTGGTCTGGTAGCTGTCAGGTATAGTAAGCTTCCAATCATAGATCTGTACATGGTTTGATCAACAGGTGGAGATTTGTCATCCTTGCTCAACTTGCAACTTGTCATCATGGGAGTGCTAACTGGCTTACAATCCTCCATTGTGAACTTTTTTAACATCTCTTTCACATATTTAACTTGAGAAATAAATATGCCCTTCTTATTTTGATTAACTTGCAACCCGAGGAAATACGAAAGTTCACCAATCATTGACATTTCAAATTCTTTCTGCATCTTATTTGCTAAATATTTACATGACTCATCTTTTTTGCTGCCAAATATGATATCATCTACGTATACAACAAGAACAATAAGATGCCCATTTTCTGTTTTGACATACAAATTACTATCCACCATACCTTTCTTAAACCTTTGTTGAGTGAGATAGTTGTCTAGCCTTGCATACCATGCTCGGGTTGCCTGTTTTAAGCCATATAATGCTTTCTTCAACTTGCAAACCAAGTTGGGATCATCACCAAGTTGGAAACCATCTCGGTTGCTCAATATAAACCTCTTCTTCAAGTTTCCCATTCAAAAACGCTGATTTCACATCCATTTGATAAACTTTGAAATTCTTGTAGACTTCTAAAGCCAGAAACATTCTAATTGCCTCTAGTCTAGCTATTGGTGCAAAAGTTTCCTCAAAGTCAATGCCTTCAACTTGTGCATAACCCTTACATACCAATCTTGCTTTATTTCTGACTACCTGTCCGTCTTCATTCAATTTGTTTCGAAAAATCCATTTAGTCCCGATTATATTTTTATTTGCAGGTCTAGGTACTAACTCCCAAGTTTCGTTTTTCTCGATCTGATCTAATTCTTCATTTATTGCCTTCATCCAACTTTCATCTTTGCTTGCGTCAACAACATTTTTGGGCTCAATGCTTGGATAATAGAGAGTAGTTACTTACTACTCTTCTTCTTGTCTGAACACCAACTTTGGGGTCTCCAATTATTTGCTCTCTAGGATGATTTTTCTGCCAGCTGTCTGTTTTGAATTTCTTATTTTCTTCCACTTCTGAATCACAACTTAAATCATCTGAGTCAATTTTTTGTATCTTTTCCGTTTCGTTTTCCTCATCTCCTTCAATAACCTCTTCATAAATTGGGTAGTTCTTTTCATAGCTAATTACTCGTTCTCTACCTTCATCAAATTTAACATCGACACTTGTCCACAATTTTCTTTAGCCTCTTGTTGTAGCATTTGTAAGCTTTGCTTTTTGATGAATAACCAACAAAAATACCTTCATCCGCTCTATCTTCAAACTTACCAAGATTATCTTCAGTTCTTTTGATGTAGCACTTGCTGCCAAAAACTTTGAGGTATTTTGTTGTTGCCCTTTTACCAAACCACAACTCATAAGGAGTTTTGCTTTCATGTGTTCTCAGCATGTACCTATTTTGGATATACACCGTAGTATGGACTGCTTCTTTCCAAAATCTGTCTGCTACTCTGCTTTTAGCCAACATAGTCCGTGCCATTTCCTGCACTATCCTATTCTTTCTTTCTACCACTCCATTCTACTGAGGTGTCTTGGCTACTGAAAATTGTCTCCTAATACCGTATTTTTCATAGTACTCTATAAACTCCTCTGAAATGAATTCTCCTCCTCTATCTGATCTTAAACATTTGATCCTCTTTCTTGTTTCATTCTCAACATGGTTTTTGAAAATCTTGAACATTTCAAAAGCTTCTGATTTATGCTTCAAGAAAAATATCCATGTCATTCTGGAATAGTCATCAATGCACAACATAAAATATTTGTCACCATTTATGCTTTGTGTTCTCATGGGTCCACATAAATCAGTGTGTATTAGTTCCAAAGGTTTGCTTGTGTAGTACTCTTTTGTTTTGAATGTGACTCTAGTTTGCTTCCCCTTTTGGCATGAAGCACAAATGTTGTTTGCGAGGTTTGTTGATGGTGGGAATATCTCTCACTGCCCTTTTTGAGCTGATTTTTACTAGATTATCAAAACTGATATGACCGAGTCTCTTGTGCCACAACCAATTTTCTTCTTCCTTTCCAATAAAACAAGCTCCTTCTGAAGTCTCTGAGAGCGTGTACAGGTTGCCAGATGTCCTTGATCCAGTTGCTATCAATTTTCCACTATTTGTTTTTCTGACTTCACAACCCTGCTTCTTAAAAACTACTTCATGACCTTTATCACAAATCTGACTTACGCTCAACAAGTTATGTTTCAAACCATCCACAAACAAGACTTCTTCTGACTTAATTTTTTCATCACTAATTTTAACTGAACCTTTGCCAACTATCTTAGCTCCATCATTATTTCCAAACTTTACTTGAACCACCTTCATATTTTTGTAACTTCTCAAATTTTTGTTTGTCACCTGTCATATGACTGGAGCATCCACTATCAAGTATCCATGGTACATATTTATTCTATGCTTTAAATGTTGTTTGTACGATTAAGGATTCCTTTTCTTCCTTAAGTCGCTCTTTTTCTTTCCACTCCGTTTTGATAGTAGTTTTGGGCTCTTGTTTTCCCTTTCCCTTATCAATAGCTTGTGCATGTTTTTGGGAAGTTTTCTATTTTGTCTCATCCTATTTGGTTGAAATTTTCTTCCCTGAAACTGATTTGATGCAAATGTACTTCTAGAGTTTCTTGCAATGTGCCCAAAATTATGACAGTTATAACATTCTACTGTATAATTCATCAAAGGAGAAAAAGCATTTCTATTGGTGAAATTCCTTGGTCTTACATTATATTTGCAGTCTGAGATTTTATGTCCATAGCCATTGCATTTAAAATAGAAACCAGAAAAGGGATAATTGAACCTGGGTGATGGTCTTTGCCATGTTGTCGTAGGAGCCATAGGTCTTCTTCTTCTTTGATGTGTGACATTGGTGAATCCATCATTGTCAATTCTCCTTTCGTGCCTGGCATTATTGCTTTCTTTTGCATGAGATGTTTTTCCTTGATCAACCTGTTTCTTATCTTCATTCTTTATGGATTCTACATTTTTGGCCTTTGATCCATTTGATGATTCTCCTTCGATGAAACCCAGACCAAATTTGATGCCTGTAGGCCTTTGGTCATTTATAATCTTATCCAGCTTCATAGAACTTTCTTCATGTTTGTGATAGCAACTAATTTTGTGATTCATCTCTTCTATCTGCATCCGTAAACCAACATTCTCTTCTTCTAGTTTGCAATAATAATCTATTTTCATGGTAATTTGTACTTCAAGATCTTTAGATATTTTCTTGTATTCTTCTGTCTGTACTTTCAGACTGGTTATGATTTCGTTTGCATCCTCAAGCTTTTTTGAAATTTTCTTATTCTTTTTCCTCTCTATTTTCCACTCTTCAAGTGTAGAGATCAACTCACCTTCTAGATCTACTTCAGCCTCAGGGTTTTCACCACATACTTTAGAGTTCACTCCTTCCTTTTCTGATTTTACTTCTTCAAATGCCATGAAAAGAGCTTCACCTCCTGCCATTGTGTTACTTCCAAGATCACCCTAGCCGGTTAAGCTTGTATAGGAACTTAGCTTTGATACCAATTGTTAGTCTTACAATGACACTAAGAGGGGGGTGAATCAGTGTAGCTCTATAAACTTAAATTTATAGCTCTTAATACCACAACAATTAAAACTTATTACTAGATACAACAAGTATAACAAAAGAGCATCACACAACACAAGATTTAATGAGGTTCACCAATGTGGCTACTCCTCAAAAATTGATTTCTTGGACTACCATCCAAATCTAGCCTTTGCAAAGCACCAACTTTACAATCAATTTACCAACACCCACTGGAAGGAGCACCAACCCATGATTTATCTGCACCAACTAGAAGGAGCACCAACCCCTGATTTACCAACACCAAATGGAAGGAGCACCAACCCTTGATTTACCAGCACCAACTGGAAGGAGCACCAACCCCTTATTTATCTACACCAATAGAAAGGAGCACCAACCCCTGATGCCAAGCTACAACTTGGACTTCAATTTGAATCTATAAGTTTGACAGTAAGATACCTTTGCTTTTGCAAGACCCTAACTGGTCTTCTTCACCTTTGCGTTCTCTACACACTCTGCTCTCTCTGCATAATCACTTCACACACTCTGCTTCATTACAGTCGAACTTCATGATCGTCTTCTCCCTTTTGTGCACTCTGCTCTCTTTGCAAATTTTGCACTTAGCATGATTCGACATGACTTGCTCTCTGCGCACTATGACCATATTTCACACACCTTCGACATACTTCAAAATTCTCCAAACAGCCCTCCTTTTATAATAATATTTTTTATGATGAAAACCCTAATCTTAGTCGGTTGTAAATCCTAATCTTAGTCGACTTTCATAACAACTGTAAACCCTAATTTTAGTCGGTTGTCATCGGTCTTCGTCGGCTTCAACTCAATCGTGAAAACACATGTCACGATATCACGACACTTTCACCTCCATGCTTTCTTTGTTCTTTTGTCGCAAAAATGCTACATGTCGTGATATCGTGACACTTTTTCTCTCCCTCTTTCTCTTTTTGAGTCATGAAAATGCAACATGTCATGATATCGTGACACTCTTGCTTATCTACCTTCTTGTCCTTTTCGAGTAGCAAAAATGCGACATGTCATGATATCGTGACACTTCTTCTTTCGAAGTCTTGCTTTTTGCTTTTGTCATGAAATCATGACACTTCTGCCTTCGAAGTCTTCTTCTCTATTTTTGTCATGAAATCATGACACTTCTACTTCCGTACTTTACTTCTTTGCTTTTGTCATGAAATCGTGACACTTCTGCCTTCGAAGTCTTCTTCTCTGCTTTTGTCATGAAATCGTGACACTTCTGCTTCTGTACTTTACTTCTTTGCTTTTGTCATGAAATCATGACACTTCTACTTTCAAAGTCTTGCTTTCTGCTTTTGTCATGAAATCATGATAGTTCTACTTTTGTACGCTTCCTCTCTTTCTTTTGTCATGAAAATGCGACATGTCGCGAAATCGCGACACTTTTCAAACTTACTTTCTCTCTCCTATTTTAGTCGTGAAAATGCGACATGTCACGAAATCGTGACACTTTTCCAACTTACTTTCTCTCTCCTATTTTAGTCGCAAAAATGCGACATGTCGCGAAATCGCGACACTTTTCTTACTTGTTCTCTTTCTTCGAACTTGTCACGAAATCGTGACACTTTTTCCTGCTTTCTCTTTCTCTTCCAACATGTCACGAAATCATGACAGTTTTTCCACTTGCCTTTTTCTCTTCCAACATGTCACGAAATCGCGACAGTTTTCTTACTTGTTCTCTTTCTTCGAACATGTCACGAAATCGCGACACTTTTTCCACTTTCCTCTTTCTCTTCCAACATGTCGCGAAATCGTGACAGTTTTTCCACTTGCCTTTTTCTCTTCCAACATGTCACGAAATCGTGACAGTTTTTCTTGCTTTTTCTCTCTTCCAACATGTCACGAAATCACGACAGTTTTTCCTGCTTTTTCTCTCTCTTCCAACATGTCACGAAATCGTGACAGTTTTTCTTGCCTGTTGTATATGTCGCGATATCGTGACACTTTTCTTACTTGTCTTTTTCTTTGATCTTTTGCATATGGGCCACTTCGGTCTTCTTGGAAAATCACTGTACATACTCTGAATAACCTTTGAACTCTTGTCTTCTGCATCTGAATAGCTTTTGAACTTCTTGTCCACTGCATCAACAGATCTATCTGACTGTGTTGACAACAATGACAATACTGTTGTTGCACCTTGCTCAACAAATTCTTGATCCTAAATATTCTTTTTGTGGTGTACCTGATTCTTGTACTCATATATTTTGGAATTGTAAAATATCTAGGTAAGCTTGGGAATGGGTTCTTTCCTTTTTTTTCCCATTTACAATTATAAGAGTTTCTTGGCCCCAAGCTCTTCTTGAGGACTCTTTTACATTGTATCTCCAACTTTTTGAAGTGTGGAAGGTTTTCAAGATTATCCCACTCCATATTTGGAAGGCCCATAAAAAAATTGTTTTTAAATAGTATACATCTTCTGTCACATTTACCCATGCTGATAAATTAGAAGTTTCTAGTGATATGTGGCTACAAATATGTACTCAAGCCAAAAAAATTTCTATGGATTTGGTTCACGTGTAAGTTATTATAGCACTTTGGACCAATGCTCCATGTATAGTCAACCAAATCCTCCCAAAGAGCTCTTCTCAGGAGAACTTTTATCCCGCTCTCACCACCGACCTCCATCATATGCAAGAAGTGATCCCATAGACAAACACTAGTCCCAACCCTCACCAGTCAAGAAGTAGCCTAATATTGACATTGAGTGTTCATCCCGCCAGGTTGGGGGATGGGATGATGTTCAACCAGTTTCACTTGGGCTAGTTGTTGGTTGGAGCAACATAGGTACTGAAGGCCTTAATATCAATGGAGAGGGTTGGATTCCCATCCCATAATCACTAGAATTTTATGCAGGGTAATACACTAGGGTACATTACTCAATATGATATGCTTTATTTGATGCAATGATCATTAATGATCATGATTGGTAAAATTTTATTTTGTTGGTGTCTTTGTTTCCTAATGCTTGTCAATGAGGGTTAGTTTGATTCCCCATGGGGTGTGTTAACCCACCCATTTTTTTTATTGTAAAGGCTTTTATCTTAATTTAATTTAAATTTACTTTTTTCATAAAAAAATCCCCTCAAATTTATTGGTTGATATGTTTGTATATCCTCTCATATTCATTGGTTGATAGGTGTATCTCACTCACTCACACACCCACACACACTTCAACTAGAGTTAATTACATAGAATGGAATGGATACTCATAACAAATAACTTACATAATGCATCCATTGATTGATATGCTTGTATAACAAACGCACTTTAACTAGAGTTAATGACATAGAATGGAATGGATACTCGTAATGAATTTATTACATAACGAGTCAACATATTTGAAATTATTTTTTAAAGACTTAATTCAACTATTAAAATTATGCTTATATTTTGTGATCTTATACATAGGTAAGTCCATATATTTTTATAATTAAAAAATATTTGCACAAAAGTAAGAAAATATTGATGTTATTACCTCAATGATACCTTGTGCCTATAGGTATAGCTTTTTTACTTATGAATATTTATCTACACATGACATATAAAAATAAATTGAAAGCATATTTAATTTTATTCTATATAAAATTAAGACACAGACACTTAAACTAGAGTTTATGACATAGAATGGAATGAATACTCGTAATGAATATCTTACATAATTCATCTACACGTTTGAACTTATTTTTTAAAGACTTAATTCAACTATTAAAATTATGCTTATATTTTGTGATGATATACATAGGTAATTATTTCATATATATTTTTTATTTTTAAAAATTATATTTGCACTAAAGTAAGAAAATCTTGATGCTATTACCTCAATGATTCCTAGTAGGTATAGTTTTTTACTTATGAATATTTATCTACACATAACATATATAAATATATTTAAAGTATATTT
Organism: Wollemia nobilis; assembly: GCA_028583015.1. Lineage (NCBI taxonomy): Eukaryota > Viridiplantae > Streptophyta > Pinopsida > Araucariales > Araucariaceae > Wollemia > Wollemia nobilis. Next base: position 9,426,191 of record JAQPPZ010016436.1, on the reverse strand, counting down.
CATTTTATTCTATATAAAATTAAGACATATACATATGTTAATATTATTTAGAAAATTAACAACCAAATATATTTCTTAAATGTATTTAAAACTAGTTTGCACTTGCCACTTTTATATTTTGGATTAATTTATGTATGTATGGATTTTTATTTTCTTATACACACCAGGAATCAGTAACACCTTTACCTAGGATAAAACTTATACATTAATAATTTTAAGAGTATTGATTCATACATTTTCCACTATGTACATGATAATCTTGGATGTGTTACTCCTTATTTATATTTATCTCCAATGATATGTATAGTAGTAAATTATACTATATCTATTTATGTTATTGATTTATATACTTTTTAAAATGATTTATCTAAATATTTTAATATTTTTTATAAATATTAATATTAATTTTTTCTGCTGATCATACTCTTTTTCTAGTGGAGGATTAGTGCCCAATGTATGAACTCATAGTTAAGTAAAATTTCCATTTCATATATTTCATAAAATTCTTTATTGGTATACCATGATTATTATTTGATGCTAATGAAACACTACATCCATAAAATCAGAGCTTATAAGGTTAATCTCCATAGTCTCCCAATGAACCAAAAAGAGGTTCAGACTAGAAATAAACAACAAAAACAAATTGCATAAGGGCCCAAGGCCTACAAAGAGAAATAAGACAGAGAATACCCACAACCATTCATTGTGACCATCAAACGGGATAGGTGATTGGCCAACTTGTTAAGACACTTGCAAAGTTTAGGCATAGGATATATTGTCTTCAGTGATACAAGTGTGCATTAATAATTGGAGAAAATGTCCTTTCTATATCATGAGGATCTCCTATATAATCTCATGATTGGCCATGAGGTCAACCACTTTATTTCCCTCTAGATAGACATGTTGGACCACAACGTTACTGAAGCTTTGGATAATAGACTTTGACTCTTCAATAAGTGTTGCAAAATTTGAAGATGGGTGAGTAGACCCTTTTAAGAAATTAATAGTATTGAGAGAATCCTCCTCCACAATAAAGTTTTGAGTATGTATCTCTTTTTCCACCACTAATCCCTAAAACACTCCTTTAGCTTTGGCGAAGTTGTTAGATTGACACCCTATATTTTCTACAAAGGCTAGAATAATTTTGGCTTCATTATCTCTGTTCACTTCTCCACAACTGGCCCTAATGGGGTTTCCTTTTGCTACCCCATCAAAATTAAGTTTAAGCCAAACCGGTATTAGTCTACCCTATATTCATAATTAAATAAAGTTCTAAATTTATTAGGGCATGGTATTTTAACATAATTTTATCCTATCTAATGATACCAATTTCTTTAAATAGATAATATGCTCAAATTCATTAAAGAATAAGTGGTACATTAGTTGACAATTATAGGGGGCTTATTGAAAATATATTGTAAATGAAGTATAGCATAGGAATATAATTTTTGTTTCCAGATATGAAATATATAGATATAATAAATTATTTAGTTAACTTCGATATTGTTCTTTATTTATTTTGAAGTTTCTTGAGGAGATGTTGAGTGAGATTCATGATATTTTGAACAAACACTCTATGAATATATATTCTACATAAATAGATTTAGGCCAAGATATTGTTAATATCTTCATTATTTTTTTATTTTAAACTAAAGAAGCATAATTTTATTGATAAATTTTTGTGAGGGTATATGTTGGGTATTAAAAATCAATAAAAGTTTACAAATTTTATAAATAATAAATGCAAACAAATAAATCTTGGGAAAGGATATGATTTATGATTTTTTTGTGCTTTTAATCTTTTCTATTTTCATAAATATAAGAATTATTTTTACTTTTATATAAGCCATTAATTATCTATAAATATGTATGTAACTATGATTAAAGTACATAAATTTATACTCTATGAATCTACATTTTAATGATATTAATATTTGATAGGCTTTTGGAAGCTAGGGCATCAACCATGTAGATGAAGCACTTTGTGGTTGCTATAAAATTGAAGATGGTCAATAGAAATTATGTCTCGAAAAACAATCTTTTCTATTTCATAAATTATCAATCTGATAAGTCCGTAAACTTATGGATTCACGCATAGTATATGCTTGCAGTATTGGGGAATGAATTCCTTTGTACCTTATTTAGTTTGGTGGGGGATGTTTGTGCATTGTAATTTTAGCCAAACCAAATAAACTAAGTGCGAAAATTTAAATAAATAAATTACGAACTAAAACTAAAATGGTGGAATTAAAAGTGCAAAAATAAAATGCAAGAAAATAAAACACAGCTAAATTAATTAAAGTAAGAAATAAAATAATAAATATAATCTAATGAAAAATAAAGAACAGAAATGAAACAGGGGACTACTGTAGGGAGTGGGCCCAAGCTCCCGCAAATAGAACGTCCGACTAGCTACGTAGAGCTTGCTCAAATAAGAGGATTTGCACTCTTAATAATTTAGACAAAGAAATAAAATAAATTAGCTTCTATTATGGTTGATATCCCTTCTTTAGGGAAGACCTATGCATTTATACAATGCACAACCTTCCTCTATTACAATTTTAGGCAAGCCTATTTTGGACTTGCAGTTACAATAGATATGCAGTGAATATTACAACCATTCAATTATAATAGTCATGTGCTAACAATAACAGTCACGCACTAATTTTACCCATAGGAGAAATCATACGTGTTCTATTTTATCAGAACAAAATCATGATCAGGTTGGAAAATCCATTTGCGTGGTTGCCCATATCATTCGCTGGGAAAATCATTGTTCTAATTTATCCATGAGCATGAGAAAATAATGCTCACCTTACAAATTTAACCGCCCAATAAAAAAATAATAGATGCTTTATTCTATTTTAATAATACAACATAATTAAAATATCTCATTTGTCTTCACATGCAACAACCTCCATAGCTTACTGGTCAACCGATCAAATCTGGCTTGGTTAAAGTAAGGCACCTCCAATGTATGGCAGTAAGGTGTCTGCTTGTTGCCTACTTGAGTAAGGTGCCTACTTAGTATCTACTTGAGTAAGGTGCTAGAGTAAGGCACCGCCAGAGTAAGGTGCCACAAGAGTAAGGCGCTGCAATAGTAAGGCACCACCAAAGTAAGGCATTGCCATAGTAAGGCACCACCATAGTAAGACACCACTAGAGTAAGGCATCGCCAAAGTAAGGCACCACCATAGTAAGGCACCACCATAGTAAGGCACCGCCAGAGTAAGGTTCTAGAGCAAGGCTTCTTCTTACACACTGCTAGGTCCAAGTGGGGTGTAGATTGGAAAGCACCATATTTGTAGTAAACCCTGCACTTATACATAGTTTTCGCTAAAAATACCATTCAAACATAATATTGGATTTTCTATCAAATATATGCATAAGTTAAATAAAAAAACATCTCACATGCTAATTAAACCAGTAATGATGCCCCTTAATAATGTATGTAAAATGAGCATTTATGGTGCTCATCATCCCCTCATGCCTAAATATTATCACGTCCTCGTGACAATAGCCCGCAGAATAATTTTTTTTAATGTCCTTCAGCATCTCTATTTTTTGTACTATGGCACCAATGGAAGTTAGAAACATATCATGACTGATCACTACACGAAAACAAGTAAATCATGACTACACTGTTCAGGTCGGATTACCACTACACTATGTTTTTCTTCATTAAGCATTGTGACACCTGCAAAAGCACACTACACTAATTTTGATAAATGTTGTCATGTAATTATCCATATGAGCCTTCATGTAGCTATCATAGGGTTGCATTTTCTAGTTTTGCATATTGGTCAAATTTGGTGAGACCAAATTTTAAAAGAAGTGCGGTTGCCTGCCACTTTTTTTGCCCATGTCTAAAACATGTTTGAATCTCCTTTGTGGTACAGAGTAGCATCGTCTACATGTGTTGGCTACCATTGAAATAATGCCAAATTTATTTACGCAAATGTCATAACTCTTTTTTTCAATTATTCTAGGGTAATAAATTTATCATATCTAAGGCATATCACGTGGATGGGAGAATTTGACACAGAATTTAAGGGGGCATCTACCGATATTAGCAGAGAAATTATTTTTAAAATAATTGTACACATAATTAATAGAAATTAGTATATACCTGGGTGAATTTCATAGAGCTGAATGTGTATGATGCTGATTGTGCGAAATTTTTCCATGTGGCCTGTAACCAAGGTGTACCAGAAAAATAAAACTATTGTGACATTGGTGCTCCTAGAGAATTTTATTTTATTAATTTTTTTCTTTTTCTAACTGCCTTCCTCATCCACACCACTAATCATCATTGTTGTTCTGCATTTGAGTGTTGTTGCTCCTGTAGTGAATCCTATAAATTGAACAAGTCATGGTCAGCCATTAAACTATGGGTAAACAACTAAATAATACCCACCACAAAGAATAGCAAACGAAGCATGACATTTTTTTTATATGGTGTTCTCCTCAAGCGAATATTGATGATGTCTAGTTATTCCATTGAGGTATTCTTTCTATAGGTGTGGATTCTAGAATCACAACCACAGTTTAACACTTTTCTTTTCTTTTTAAATCTTTAGCCTAAGCCCTCTTTTGATGGTGTTACAGTACAAGTTATATTTCTAATCTGCATTTCAACTAGGATTCTATCAACAATTGTTTTTTATTTGTAAGATATTTTGGTTCACCCATATCCTTCCCCACTTAATTTGGTGATGCCCTCATCGCCAATAATAGGTCCCTTTGTGCAACAGGTCTATAGCCCTTTGAATAACAGGTCCCACACTGATCAACCGACATCCCCATCCTAGGGAGAAGAAGTTTGAGCACTTTTGGGTATAGAGGGGGTCTACAACTTCTTCTCAATGAAGGGTTGCAACTTCTTTTTAGCACCCAGCCATCAGATTCTCCACAAAAATTTTCAAATATATGGGCACCACTCTTCCTGGTGGGAGAGTGACACCACTTATTGGTGCCTTCCTCCAGGTGGAAAGATGCATGGTTGTACTAGGCTGATTGTAGGAACTCTCTTCCTAGTAGGAAATGAGTGTCTTTTCTGCTTTGCTACACTCCTAATTGTAGGGCATGATATGTCACATCCTTTGGGCCTAGTTTAAGCCAGATCTACCGATAGATTGTGCTTATGGTTGTGTCCTACGAAAATAAACACACAAAAGCAAGAAAATAAGAATCATGCCTATGCCTAAGGCCCTAGATCTTAGGATACCTTCAAATTGCATTCAGAGGGCACGATGACCTAGAAAGAAAAAACACACAAAAGTAAGAAAAATGAGTCATGACTCTGTGCCTGTTAGGCCCTGGCTCTCAAGATACCTGTAGCTTGCATGCGGTTCATGATTTCTTGCAAAGCAAAATATATTTTTTTGTATGCTAAGCAGGACATGTGCCATGTGGGATTTTATTATTTTTTTTTCTAAAATTTTTGAAGGCACCTCCAAAATTTTTCGAGTAAGGTGCCTTACTATGGGAGTAAGATGCCTCCTAATTTTTTTTCCCAAAATTTTTAGAGTAAGGCACCTCCAAAATTTTTGGAGTAAGCCGCCTCCCAAAATTTTTAGAGTAAGGTGCCTTACTATGGGAGTAAGGTGCCTCCCAATTTTTTTTTTTACCCTCCCTGTGTCAATTTATGACCCAATTTCATAAATGTGAGGTAGTTGTGAATGGAGCTCGTCGACCGTTACTCAAAAATTGTCTCGATACTCTACTCTGCACGTGGTGTAGCATCTCTGACTCTGCTTATCATTTACTCAAATTGTAACAGTCACACACCTTGTAGAAAAACTTTTTCAAAATTCCATAAGCACATTGGGCTGGAAGCTTTTTTCTTGATTAGGGTTACATAGCCTGCCTTCAAGTGCCAATGTTGCCAAGGGAAAACTCCACTAGCTTTCACCTCCTAGACTAGATGCTACATGATCAAGATACACATGATAGTTCATATAGTGTTATTACGAACTCCATATATAAATATCAATTCATGAAATATTCATAGACACCTCCTTATTTGACTACATCACACTTCATATTGTCCTGCAAAACATAAAAGAAAAATTTAAACTTAAGGTATTTAAATAAAAATTCTAACTATTTTTTTTTTAATTTTTAATTTTTCATTGTTTTTTATCTTCTGATTACTTCGAGGCTCCTCTCCTACTTTATTTAGCGATCGGTTGGATATTTCTCATTTTTATTCTGGACCAAGTTGGTCCTAGGGAAAGAGGATACTCTCTTCCAATAGGTAGCAGAAAATAAATCTCAATTTTTGAATTGCTCTCAATCTTGGAGCCTTTTCAGTAGAAGATTTATTTTGTTTTATTTTTCATGAACACTATAAACAATTTTCATTGTGTTTTTGGTGGCAATGATGTAGGTGGGGTACCCTCCATGCCTACATCTGAACTAGTCTTCTAAAAATTATCTCCTTGATCAACTAGTTTGATACGTTGTAGAATGAGAAGAGTATCTTACCCCATGGCCTCAAAACCAAAAATTTTCAACTTAATGGAAAAATGCATAGGCTGGAAAAAAACTTTATGTGGTTGGCTACTTGGATAAAACATGGCATAGCAGTATTTTAAAATCACATGCTAGTTTTTATTCACCAGGTCACCTTAAGCGCAAGTGAAGAGCATACTCCATAACAAGATGTTCTTTTAAATTCAATTTTGTCATTTTTCCTATATCATTAAAAGAATTTTCCAATATGTTGCAAAGCGTCAAGCCTATAAAAAAAAAAAATTACTAAAAAGTAAGCTTCTAGAGGCACAATTTCCCAATGGTTTCTATATAAAAATACATCCCTAAAAAATTTCAATTATATCAGACCTGGGTTGTGCTATTTCTTTGATCTCTTGAAACCATTTAGAATATGATGGAAATCCGTCATTGCCTAAAAGGTCCTTGGTGGACTCATACTTCTTAGGTAGAATATCTACAGGTATTTTTAAATGGGTTTTTTATCTGACCTGTAAATCAGAACACTATAGTTTTGAAACTCCCCAGCAACGATGCCAAAATGGTGAGCATAAATTATGTCTCAAAAAACAATTATTTCTCTTCCATAAATTATGAAATCGATAAGTAGGTAAACTTACAAGTGTCACGCATTGAATATGCCTGCAGTTTTGGGGAATGAATTCTTCTGTACCTTATTTAGTTTGGTGGAGGATGTTTGTACATTTGAATTTCAGCCAAACCAAATAAACTACACTCCCTCTGATGATTTTTAATTACATGACACATACTCTCACTCAATAACTTGACACATACTATAGACACAAATAATAAACTCATATCGTAATATAAATATTTACAAAGGTACCAAATAATGTAATACCTCCAAAACCCCCTGCTCATATTACATTATTTGATATGAATTCCTTTTTTCCTTCAATATATAACTCTTGTCTTCATTCTTTGGCTTTGGATCTAGTACTACTACTAGTTTTTATTTTTTCTTTTATGATCTATCTTTGGTACTACTATTTTTGTGGTTGCTTTTAGAATATTTTTCTAAAGAAGTTCATCTAGTGCCATCATAAATATTCCTTCTACACTTTTCCATTCATGATCATTATTTCCTTTGTACCAACAATTCCTTTGTGAGAGACTATTGTTCCCATGAATTTTACAATGATAAATATCCCAACAAAATTTTGCTTTGTGTCCATATCTACTATAATTTTTATACCTAATCATATCGTGAGTGTAATTTTCTTTTTCACATTTTGGATGGACCTTTATGGGCTTTGAATAAAGATCATTCACATCTTTCATTATAGGTCTATTTCTTGATTCTTCACTTTTTATTGGTGTTTTTGTCTTAATAATATTGAAAGTGATTACTACATTGCATATCGATTTCCATATATTGAAATAATTATCATCCTTAATGCTCAAGTATGCAATGTTTAAGTATCAAAAGAACTAAAATTTTAGTATCAAAAGTTATGTGTATGCAATATTTAAGTATCAAAAGAACTAAACATTTATCTTCTTTTTAGATGATTGTAGATGTTACTTTAATTTTGTTAACCCATATTTTCTTCCTTTAATAATATTTTTAGAGATGACTTGTAAATGATTTTTTGAAGGCTTTTATTTCTCTTCATGTTGAATGTTTGTTTTCTCATAATGGATTTCTTCAAGTAAATCTTCAAGTAATATTTTCTAATTCAATTTTCCTTTTCCTATAGAATTCCTTGTTGCTACAAAATAATTTTTTTTTCCTTTCCAAAAAATTCAATTTTCTTGTAATTCTTCATTCATTAACTTCTCTTAAATCAATTTTTCAATTTCATTTTTTTTTTTAATATTCTTCTTCTTATATATCCTTTTAATTTTCTTCAATTTTATTCTTCAACTTCAATTATTCTTTTATTTAAAAGTCTTTTCATCAATCAATTTCAAGCTTCAAATCAATTAATCTTCTTATATCTTCCTAGTTTTTAATTTGAATTTCCTTTAATATTTAATTATTTCTTCCTCCATTATTTCACTTTTTTCTTCTTCAATTCATTTAATCACCTTCTTATGTCTCCTAAATAATACAAATTTTAAGCTAAACTATTCTTCAAAGTCAAGATATGCCTTTAATGATGTGTACCCAATTTTTCCAACTAACATGAAAGTCAAGATATGTCTTTAATTATGCTTTAACATTTCATTTATTTATCTCATTTTTACACACAAGTTGTAATGTCCCCTCTCTAAGCATTCAATAGTAATTTGTGGATTATCCTACTACTGGGTTCATGTAGGCTAGTGAGGTGATTGGGAACCCTATTGGGTTTGGTTCTTTGAGCTCAGTGCATTACCAACTTTCTCCAAATTTTTTTAAAGGATTTTAGAGTTGTGGTTATCACTTTCTATTTTTAGTAAATGACTGTTTTTAGTAAGTGGGCTTTCGGAGACTGATTGGAGTGATATAATCACTTTCTATTTTTAGTAATTACTATTTATAGTAAGTTGGCTAGTTATTTTATTTGGAGGACTAATATTTAATATCTAAGGATTTCATAAGTTAAATTAAATATTTAAACTAGGTGTTTAATTAAATATTGGATTTGCCTAGTTCCTAAGTTAAAGTGAAATTTAAATATTTAAAAAAAAATTGGGTGTTGGACTTGGAGATAAAAGGGAAAGTGAAGTCATTTCAAGGGGATCCAGGTTATTTCATTTTTTCTCTCTAGCGAGAACTTGCAGCAAGGCGACAGATTTTTCATGGCTTACTGAGGATGAAAACCTTTGCAAGGAACATTGCTTTTGGATGTGAAAGACCATTCCTAGGGTAATCATCATTCAATTTCATTCAAAGGTTGAGATTTGTACTTCATTGGTGATTTTTAGTGTGATTTTCATTACTTCAGCATAGGGTTTCATATTTCATCAGATTGTTGGTGTGATGATTTTTGGGGTTTACTGTTCATCTCTCGGTATGGTCATACCATATTGAAGGTTACAGCTCTTGTATCGATTGGTATTTGGTTTTATTTTTATTTTTAATATGAGCTTTGGCAAGGTGGGTGATGGAGAATAGAACTAACACAGAACAGCAGACAAGGAAAACAAGAGCCAAATTTCTTATTCAGTAGATTTAGAAGAATTTATAGAAAATATATAGCCATCTGCCATTTTGCCAGCTTGGCATATTTTGCAACTTTGCACAAACATTTTCACATCTTGCTACAGTTGCAGCTAATAGTAGTTCTCACTCACCAGGGCAATGGTCTTATCCTGACCAAAATTTCTAGCTAGTTCTCCGCTGTGTTTCTCCTTGAGTAAGTTTTCCCGCATGGAACTCCTTGGAATGCGTAATTGATTTCCTTTGAACAAAATTCCATCTTGGATTAGAAAATCCAACCACTTTGTCCTGTCCAAAGTAAGAGGTGCCAAGAAAGCCCTCCAGGCTTCTACAAAATCAAGATCTTCAGGGTACAAACCCTTTAGTTCTTCAAATCCTACCACTTCCACCTTCATTTCTATCAGCAAATTATGCCTTCTACTTAAGGCATCTGCAACTCTGTTTGATTTTCTACTTTTGTGCTTCAACACAAAGGTGTAACTTTGGAGAAACTCAACCCACTTCAAGTGCCTCTGATTCAGTTTTTTTTGGCTATTAATGTACTGTAAGGCCTGATGATCAGTAAATAGAACAAACTCTTTTGGCAACAAATAATGCCTCCACTTCTTTAGAGCCTGAACTATAGCATAAAACTCCTTATCATAAACTGAATACTTTTTCTGAGCATCATTGAGTTTCTCACTAAAGTAAGCAAATGTGCCCGCCTTCCCGACTCAAGTATGACTCCTATTGCACTACCACTGGCATCACAATCTACCTGAAATACTTTTTTAAAGTCTGGGAGTGCCAAAACAAGTTGTTCTGTGACCTTCTTCTTCAACATATTAATGCTCCTATCTGATCCTAAGGTCCACTTAAATTCTTTCTTATCCCCTCTCATTGTTTCTGTGAGGGGTGCACAAATGCTGCTGAAATTTCTAATAATTTTTTTGTAAAAGCTGGCTAGACCATGAAATGATCTTATCTCTGTTGTGCTTCTCGAAGTAGGCCATTTGATGATAGCTCTCACCTTTTCTGGGTCCATTTTTAGACCTTCTACTGAGATGACAAATCCCAGGTACACTAACTCCTTTACAAAATTACACTTTTTTAGATTAATTAATAACTGCTCCTCTCGTAGCTTCTCAAAATCCCTTCGATGTGCATCGGGTGCTCTTCCAGGGTTCTGCTAAATATTAATATATCATCTAAATAGACAATGACAAATTTGCCTAAAAATCCTTTCATTACCTCATTCATCAGCCGCATGAAGGTACTTGGTGCATTGAATAGCCCAAATGACATGACCAACCACTCATACAAACCCTCTCTAGTCTTGAAGGCCGTCTTCCACTCATCTCCTTATCTGACACGGATCTGATGGTAACCACTCTTGAGGTCAATCTTGGTGAAGTACTTGGCTCCACTCAAACAGTCCATTATGTCATCCCTTCTTGGCAATGGAAATTTGTATTTTATTGTGATCTTGTTGATGGCTCGAGAGTCTGTACACATTATCCACTCTCCATATTCCTTTGGTGCTAGCACTACAGGCACTATGCATGGACTCAAGATTTCTCGAATCAGTCCCTTCTCCAGCAACTCCTGGACCTGCCTGTTTAGCTTCTCAATTTCTACAGGCGTCATTCTATGTGCAGCTTTATTGGGCAAGCTCGATCCTGGCACCAAATCGATATGGTGACTGATCTTCCTTACTAGGGGTAAACCCTTAGGCACATTATCAAATATAATATCTGGAAATTCCTCCAATAGATCTAGGACTTCTACTGGGGTATATTTGCATTCTTTCTCCCTAACTCTAGGAATTATTGCATAACACATATGTTCATGCTTTAAATCATCTAAAAATTTTCTCCCATCAACTAAGCAAATTCTGGCACTGCCACATACCTTTTCTTCCACCTCCTTCAGGGGTTTCAGCTTATGATGCATTTCGTTCTTTATTATGAAGTAGGTGTTGGCATGGCCATCATGAACCACACACCTGTCAAACTGCCATGGACTTCCCAATAGCAAATGGCACGCATCCATGGGCAGGATGTCACACAGGACCTCATCATGGTAATTCCCAATATTGAATTTTACCAGGCATTATTCACTGACCAAAACCTTATGGTCTTTCTGCAACCACGCGATCCGATATGGATGCAGGTGTCTATTCCTCTCCTTTTGTAGCTTTGTAACCATTCCCTCTGAAACTAGGTTATCCGTGCTACCGTTGTCAATAATAATATTGCAAATCTTACTCGTGTATTTACACCTTGTACAGAATAAGATTTTCCTCTGATCTGCGTCCCCCTCTTCATTCAACAGGACTCTCATCATGATCATTACTTATCCTCTCTTTGCTTCTTTAGAATGCTCAGATCCATCATCTTCATCAGCGACCGTGGCTCTGGCATTTCCTTTCGGCCTCCTATTAGTCCTTTCTCGTTGCTGTGGACACTTGTATTGGTGATGTCCCTCTTCTCCACACTAGAAATAAGTTCCACAAAACCTTCCTCTTCCATGACCACGTCCAGATCTACCCCTTCCCCCTTGGTAATCATTGTTCTGATTATGGGGGCGATAGGTATTATCTCCCCTTCATTCTTGATTACTGCTACCTTCTCCATTCTTCTAAGGATCTTCATTTCTTCTCCCACTGGTCCTTCTACCGGTTCTTCCTCCATGACCTCTTCCTCTTTGCTTGTTATCAAACCTCCTATTGAGCTTTTCTTCAACCTTTAGGGCAAATTGGTAAGCATCCTCTATGGTGGTCATCCTGACTAGAATTAATTCCTCTTGACTACTTGCTCGTAACCCATTAATATAATGGGCTACCTTCTCCTTGTTGGCCTCTAAGTGGCCTATTCTGATCATAATTTTATGAAACTCTTCTATGTATTCTTTTACAGACTTACTTGATTGCCTCAAACATTGCATTTTCTTTAGCAAGTCTAACTCATAATCACCAGGGATGAACTGCCTCTTTAGTTTTTCTACCATCCTTTCCCATTTTGTTATTCTCTCTTTTCCTCTTCTATTTCGCTCTAGTTGCACTCCCTTCCACCATATGCTGGCATGACCTTTCAGTTTGGTCTTAGTGAATCTGACCCTATCAGGATCCCAACTTCCTCGTACTCAAAGTACTCTTCCAGATCGTTGATCCAGTCGATCAATTCCTTTGGATCGAGGTTCCTAGAATACGTGGAAACCTCCATCTTCAACCTCTTCCCAATCTGGGATATGGCTTTGTATAGTCTAGCTTATGTAGGATCTACTGCTTCTTCTTCTTCCTTAGGCTGGCCTTCTTCTTCATCATCTTCCTCTTCACTACCTTCATCTCTTCTTGGCTCCAATATTCTACGCATCTCTTATTGCAGGGCTTGCATTTGTCTCTAAAGAACACAAGCTTATACTGAGAGGGGGGGTGAACAGTATAAGACCTCTTTTTACTTTTTCCTTTATACTTCAAAATAGTAAAGCAATATACCCAAAGCAATATCAAAACAAAGCACAATATCATCCACAAAGTGACACCAATTTTAACGTGGTTCACCCGGAAATCTTGGGCTACGTCCACAAAAATTTTCTCTAAAAGTTATCTCAAAGTTCTTTGGGAAACCTTCCCAATTACAATGTTTATGAGCCTCGGCCCAAAGGAGATACCTTCCCCCAATCTGAATTTATGAGCCTCTCGCTCAAAGGAGATACCTTCCCCTCTATCTAAATTTATGAGCCTCTGCTCAAAGGAGATACCTTCCCCTCTCGCTCTCGAAATGATCCCTCGAAGATCAACTGCCTCTACCTCTTGCCAGCACGTGGAACTCCTTTCCACCGAAGACCTCCTGTCCTCAATGCTTAGCCTAAGAGACCTCTGCCTTCTATGATCACGTCCACAGCAGCTCAGCAACCTGTACCAAACACAGTTAGTCGGTCTAGTACAAGTCTTCCTCTGTCTGTCAGATCTGTCCAACTCTTGAACAAATCAATCCTCTGCACACAAGCCTTCTCAAAGACTTGCCAAATCTGTCCTCAGGTTCTTCTCAAAGAACCAATGCACCTCTGTCCTCAAGTTATCTGATAGAACTATCAAACTCAGCTCACAAGTCCTCTGCTAGGACCTGTCCAAATCTGCTCACAAGTCCCCACCGAAACCTGTCCAAAACCTGCTCACAAGTCCCCACCGAAACCTGTCCAAAACCTCAACAAGCTCACCAAGAAAAACTTGCTTAGCATGAACCCACAAAGAGAATTGTTAGAGACCCAATGTGATTCATCAACCTCATAGAAGCATAAAGAGAATTGTTAGAGACTCAATATGTTCTATACTTAACTCCCAAGTATCAATCTCAACTCAATCTCAATCTCAACAGAATAAGATAGATGTAGTATGCTTTTCTCAAGAACATGAAACACAACCCAACAATTGCCAACCATGCAATATCTCATATAACAATGATACTCATGTTCTTTCCACAACCAATTAGGGTTTTAACAACAATGCTCATCAAACAAGGTTTAGTCAACCAACACCATTCAACTCAACATCAACCTTGAAGCATTCAACCAATCATCACAAGAAAAGGAAACAAGTAGAAATCCTTTTCCCTCCACACTTATTTTTAGAAAACCATCAATCAATAACAACCATGGAAGAATGTGCCCATACCTTTACTTTGATGAAGAAGGAGAACTCAAAAACTGTCACAACATTAACTCTCAATTTACCACCAATTAGAGTTAGCAACTATACAATAATACACAATAATAAAGATCCAAAATAACACCTTATTACTCCAACTTAATATTAACCACCAAAATTATAATATACATACAAAGTAAAATCTCTTTACACCTTATTACTCCACATAAGCATCAAGCATTAATAATAACAATGTCAAAACAAAGATTACAACTTAACCTTATACCTCCATCAATAATTCTTGATCAAATCAACTCAAATATCCCAAGTCAACAATAAAAAGATTTACCTTGGCAATACTTAGTTCTCCAACCTTAGGAGAAATGAGGAGCCACCACTATAAGCGCTAAAGCGCATTCTCCTCTACTTACGTAGCCCAATCACAGCCGCTCTCCTTCGTGCATCGCAACAAAAGGAAAAATGCACTCGACGTGATTCGAAACCCGTATCTCCGCCTAGCGAGCGCCTTTACTCAAACTCCATCGTCGTTGGAGCACAAGTGCCCGACAAAGAAATATTAAACTATCCTTTGTTTTATCTTCACTTGATCGTAGGATATGGAAAACGTATTCGTTTTCCTAGCACTGTCCAAAACATAAGTCACTGAATGCTTGCATTAATCATCTCACAGCACAGTCTAGAAAAACACAGTTCAGGTGCAATTGCCAATCCACTAACGTCAAGCAAAAAAAGTAAGGATGCAGCCCAAGCTCAAATCCGAGTATGCCAAGCATGGTTTCCAAGACACGGATCAAGCACGATTTCAAAGACGTCAATTGGAGATTCGAAGACACAGAGCAAGCACAAATCGAAGACACCAAGCGCTATTCGAATGATACAGAGCAAACGCAAATCGAAGACACCAAGCGCTATTCGAATGATACAAAGCAAACGCAAATCGAAGACTCCAATTAATCGGTGGTACACTTACTTTAGAAAATCATCCCCACTTATATAGCCATTTCTCCTTAACTGTTTGACGTCGGCGCTCCTCCAACGATGGCAACACGTCGGCGAAAGAAAACTTTATTCGCGTCGCTTAAGGGTTAAAAGACCCTTTAATAATAATTAAAATAATAATAATTATTATTTTATTAATAATAAATTAAACTTAGACCTTTGTCAAAGGTTTGAGTTAATTTAATTATTAATAATAAACATGGACCTTCAAGGTTTTTCAAGAAGCAAAAACCTTTGCATTAAGTTAAGCTTGGTTTTAATAAAAACCCTTAATGAGTCCAAATGGTTTTAAGAAAAACCTTTAACCTTGTCACCATGGTTTTAATAAAAACCCTTTAACAATATGAAGCTTTCTCAAGATATTTTTGACATCACACTCTTTTTGATATCAACACAAAAATGCCTTTTGACATCAATGACAACTTATACACTTGAGCAAAAGCAATGTACCCAAAGTACCCAAAATTGCCAACAATCTCCCCCTTTGTCATTGATGGCAAACCTTTATCGAAAACACTTCTCAAGAGCCAAAACTCGAAACCAACTATGCTAACAACTGACCAACTGTGCCCACAACTGAGAATCTTCCTTTGAAGTTTTGCTCCCCCTGACTTGAAGCTTTCCTCTTCACTTTGAAGCTCTCCCCCTTACTCATATCTCTCCCCCTTTGTCATCAATGGCAAAGGGTCACCTTTGGGGCTCGGGACTAAGAATGAGCCTCTTAGCTTAGTCCCTCCCCCACCTCCCGATGAGGTGATTAATTCTGGGGTGGGAGTAAAACTCCCATTAGGCACCGATCATCATCAGCGTCTATAACTTCCTTGTCGGGCCTTCTCTTGAACTCTTTGTCCATATTCCTGTTCTTATCCATGCCTTGATCCTTGGACCTGTTCATACCATTGTTCCTGTTCCTGTACCTTGGAAGTTCAGCTCTACACTGTCTAGCTGTGTGACCTTCATTGTTGCACTTATAACAAGTAACAATGTTATTTCTTTTAGGCATACCTGTTCTTTGAATCCACCTGTTCTGACCAAACCTGTTCTGACCAAACCTATTCTGACCAAACCTGTTCTGATCAAACCTGTTCTTGATATTTGCCTTGCAATAAACTGCCTTGTGCCCAAACTGTTTACAAGAGTAGCAATACCCTTGAAAGAAATTACCACCTCTGAAACTGTCATTTACCTTCCTTACTTGAGTCATGCAATGTGAAGCCATGTGACCAAACCTGTGACAAGCAAAACATCTAGCCATTAAACTTTCCTCGTAAATGGCTTTCTAGGTCCTGTAAACTTTCTCCCCTTTTTTGTTTCCTATTTTCTATTTTCGTGCATCTATCATTCAAGGACTCATGATCTGAAATACTTTCCTCATCAGAACTCTCTTCCTTTTGGAGTCTCTTACTAGACTCTCCAACTTGTTCCTTGTGTGGCTTAACAAAACCAAGGCCTGTTTTATCTGTTGTCTTTCTTTGACCTTTGATGAGTGACTTAACCTTTTTGGAGCTATCTTGAAACCTGTGAAGCTTATCCTTGTACTCTTTAGTTTCCTCTTTCAAAGAAGCCATTTTCTGTTCTAACTCACTATACTCAAGAACCTTAGACTCTAACTCATCCTTGAGTTCTTGTGTCTTAGCTATAGAGAAGTCAAGACTTTCTATAAGATCATCTCTCTCCATACAACATTCATCTAACTTATCCTTGAGTCTAGCATTCTTCTTTCTTTCCTTTTTCAAAGCACTAAGAGCACTAATAAGTTCACCTTTAAGATCTACTTCACCTTCCTCTATATGTTTGCTTTTTGAATCATCAAAGCCTTTTTCAGATTTCTTATCACTAGAGGTGCTACCCTTTTCAAAAACCATACATGCATCTTCCTTATAGTTTTCTGAAGCATCCTCATACATACTAGAAACCAAATCATTATTTGTGCAATCATCCTCAAGGTGACCAAAGTTTCCACATCTAAGACATTTCATGATAATGAATCTATGTTTCGGTTCTTCCTCTTTTTTCGATATGAACAACATCTCATTTTCATTATCACTTGAAGAACTTTCACTATCACTACTAGAACACTTACTTGCTTTGTCTAGGTAGAAACTCTTCTTGTGCTTGTGAGAATACCTCTTTCCTTGATTGTTGTGCTCATCTTTGTTTTTCTTGTGATGCTTGTGCTTTTCAGAATCCTTGCTCTTAGAATCCTGTTTATCTTCATCACTTTCATTCTTGGGAATAGTACAGATCAGTAGCATAATGACCAAACTTTCCACAATTGAAACATCTTATATTTTTCATACTTTTGTGCTTTCTAGAGAACTTGCCTTTCTTGCTGTAATATGCCTCTTCATCACTAGAAGACTCATCACTATCTTGAAGTTGTTTACCTTTGGAATTCTTGGTAGCCTTGAAAGTCGCCTCTTTCTTGACATCAACCTTCACTTGAGTTCTCAACTCAAATGCTGCAAGTATACTATGGAGCTCATCCTTTTTCAACTTATCCAAATCTTTAGCTTCCTCAATAGCAAAAATATTTTCACTAAATCTATTAGGAAGAGATCTTAAAATCTTATCACAAACATCATTTTCAGCAAGCTCAAGACCTAAGTCTTTCATGGAGTTGACAACCTCATCCATACGAAGCATGTAGTCACTAATATTTTCATCATCATTCATCTTGAGTTGTTCAAACATACCTTTGAAGTGTCTCAACTTGGCCTTTCTGACATTTGTATCACCTGTATGAACCACCTGCAACTGTTTCCACATTTCACTAGCTGTCTTGCAGTGAATCACTTTGGTGAGATCTGCTTTCTGTAGGCCTTTCAGGATTGCATTCATTGCTTTTGAATTGTTGTGATGGAGGAGCCTTTCTTCTTTAGTAAATGGACCATGTACAGGAATAGTGTACTCATCTTCAATTACTTCCCATACTTCATTACCAAGTGCCATTAGATGAACCTTCATCCTTGCACTCCAAAGACCAAAATCTGACCCATCAAGAATAGGTGCTGCATTGCCACTTGAATAATCCATTGTGTTCTTTATTAGCTTTTCCTTCAAGCTGTTAAACTTTTCGAAGGCACCCGCTCTGATACCAATTGAAGAACACAAGCTTATACTGAGAGGGGGGGTGAACAAGTATAAGACCTCTTTTTACTTTTTCCTTTATACTTCAAAATAGTAAAGCAATATACCCAAAGCAATATCAAAACAAAGCACAATATCATCCACAAAGTGACACCAATTTTAACGTGGTTCACCCAGAAAGCCTGGGCTACGTCCACAAAACTTTTCTCTAAAAGTTATCTCAAAGTTCTTTGGGAAACCTTCCCAATTACAATGTTTATGAGCCTCGGCCCAAAGGAGATACCTTCCCCCAATATGAATTTATGAGCCTCTGCTCAAAGGAGATACCTTCCCCTCTATCTAAATTTATGAGCCTCTACTCAAAGGAGATACCTTCCCCTCTGCTCTGGAAATGATCCCTCAGAAGATCAACTGCCTCTACCTCTTGCCAGCACGTGGAACTCCTTTCCATCGAAGACCTCCTGTCCTCAATGCTTAGCCTAAGAGACCTCTGCCTTCTATGATCACGTCCACAGTAGCTCAACGAACCTGTACCAAACATAGTCGATCGGTCTAGTACAAGTCTTCCTCTGTCTATCAGATCTATCCAACTCTTGAACAAATCAATCCTCTGCATACAAGCCTTCTCAAAGACTTGCCAAATCTGTCCTCAGGTTCTTCTCAAAGAACCAATGCACCTCTATCCTCAAGTTCTCTGATAGAACTCTCAAACTCAGCTCACAAGTCCTCTGCTAGGACCTGTCCAAATCTGCTCACAAGTCCCCACCGAAACCTATCCAAAACCTGCTCACAAGTCCCCACCGAAACCTGTCCAAAACCTCAACAAGCTCACCAAGAAAAACTTGCTTAGCATGAACCCACAAAGAGAATTGTTAGAGACCCAATGTGATTCATCAACCTCATAGAAGCATAAAGAGAATTGTTAGAGACTCAATATGTTCTATACTTAACTCCCAGTATCAATCTCAACTCAATCTCAATCTCAACAGAATAAGATAGATGTAGTATGCTTTTCTCAAGAACATGAAACACAACCCAACAATTGCCAACCATGCAATATCTCATATAACAATGATACTCATGTTCTTTCCACAACCAATTAGGGTTTTAACAACAATGCTCATCAAACAAGGTTTAGTCAACCAACACCATTCAACTCAACATCAACCTTGAAGCATTCAACCAATCATCACAAGAAAAGGAAACAAGTAGAAATCCTTTTCCCTCCACACTTATTTTTAGAAAACCATCAATCAATAACAACCATGGAAGAATGTGCCCATACCTTTACTTTGATGAAGAAGGAGAACTCAAAAACTGTCACAACATTAACTCTCAATTTACCACCAATTAGAGTTAGCAACTATACAATAATACACAATAATAAAGATCCAAAATAACACCTTATTACTCCAACTTAATATTAACCACCAAAATTATAATATACATACAAAGTAAAATCTCTTTACACCTTATTACTCCACATAAGCATCAAGCATTAATAATAACAATGTCAAAACAAAGATTACAACTTAACCTTATACCTCCATCAATAATTCTTGATCAAATCAACTCAAATATCCCAAGTCAACAATAAAAAGATTTACCTTGGCAATACTTAGTTCTCCAACCTTAGGAGAAATGAGGAGCCACCACTATAAGCGCTAAAGCGCATTCTCCTCTACTTACGTAGCCCAATCACAGCCGCTCTCCTTCGTGCATCGCAACAAAAGGAAAAATGCACTCGACGTGATTCGAAACCTGTATCTCTGCCTAGCGAGCACCTTTACTCAAACTCCATCGTCGTTGGAGCACAAGTGCCCGACAAAGAAATATTAAACTATCCTTTGTTTTATCTTCACTTGATCGTAGGATATGGAAAACGTATTCATTTTCCTAGCACTGTCCAAAACATAAGTCATTGAATGCTTGCATTAATCATCTCACAACACAGTCTGGAAAAACACAGTTCAGGTGCAATTGCCAATCCACTAACGTCAAGCAAAAAAGTAAGGATGCAGCCCAAGCTCAAATCCGAGTATGCCAAGCACGGTTTCCAAGACACAGATCAAGCACGATTTCAAAGACGTCAATTGGAGATTCGAAGACACAGAGCAAGCACAAATCGAAGACACCAAGCGCTATTCGAATGATACAGAGCAAACGCAAATCGAAGACACCAAGCGCTATTCGAATGATACAAAGCAAACGCAAATCGAAGACTCCAAATAATCGGTGGTACACTTACTTTAGAAAATCATCCCCACTTATATAGCCATTTCTCCTTAACTCGTTTGACGTCGGCGCTCCTCCAACGATGGCAACACGTCGGCGAAAGAAAACTTTATCTACGTCGCTTAAGGGTTAAAAGACCCTTTAATAATAATTAAAATAATAATAATTATTATTTTATTAATAATAAATTAAACTTAGACCTTTGTCAAAGGTTTGAGTTAATTTAATTATTAATAATAAACATGGACCTTCAAGGTTTTTCAAGAAGCAAAAACCTTTGCATTAAGTTAAGCTTGGTTTTAATAAAAACCCTTAATGAGTCCAAATGGTTTTAAGAAAAACCTTTAACCTTGTCACCATGGTTTTAATAAAAACCCTTTAACAATATGAAGCTTTCTCAAGATATTTTTGACATCACACTCTTTTTGATATCAACACAAAAATGCCTTTTGACATCAATGACAACTTATACACTTGAGCAAAAGCAATGTACCCAAAGTATCCAAAATTGCCAACAGCCTCTGCATAACTAAGACATCTTTTGCTGCCACCATGCCTCTCCCACCAATAGGGTTTCTTCTTGGAGGCATTCTGCTCACTCAATCACAAGCCCTTCCATAGATCCTGGTGTAACTGCCTCATGTTCGGTGATCTATTACACACTCAGGAACTTTTGGCTCTAATACCAATTGATGGAGAACAGAACTAACACAGAACAAGAGACAAGAAAAACAAGAGCCAAATTTCTTATTCAGTAGCTTCAGAAGAATTTACAGAAAATATACAGCCATCTGCCATTTTGCTAGCCCCTTCTCATTACAATTCTTGGGTTTTTATTGAGGTCCCGACCCTCTGTGTTTTCAAACTTTCCATGATCTGCAACAGCCACCTAGCTCAATACTAGAAAGTTGCATTGATGGGACTCTGGGTGAGGTGCGTGATTGGTCACCATAACCATCGAAATATTCTTCTGGAACTGCTACTTTTTTGCTACTTGCCTTAACTGTGTCTTTAGATATAATGCACGAGTGGCTGACATGCTTGTTGGAATCTTCCTCTGAGAATGCTGCTTCATTATCGCTAGCTTGTCATGCATGAAGGAATGCATTTATGACAGCCTAGACTACGTGTTTTTCTTTTGGTCGTGATATCACGACATGTCGCGATATCATGACATTCTTTTCTTTCGCCTTTCGGCTTCTGCCTTGGTCGCGATATTGTGACATGTCGCGATATCGTGACATACTTTTCCTCCGCCTTCCTACTTCTACCTTGGTCACGATATCGTGACATGTCATGATATCATGATGTATTTCCATTGCATCCCCATTCTTCCACTTTGGTCGTGATATCATGATGTTTCTCTATCGTGCCTCTGTTCTTCAGTTTCAGTCACAAAATTGTGACATGTCACGATTTCATGACCTTCCATCCTCCATGCCTTTGCTCCCTGCTCTGGTCATGATTTCATGACATGTCGCGATTTCATGACATTCTGTCCTCCATGCCTTTGCTCCCTGCTTTGGTCATGATTTCGTGACATGTCGTGAAATTGCGACATGTCGTGATTTCGCAACCTTCTGTCCTTTGCACCTTCGCTCCCTGCTTTGGTCATGATTTCATGACATTCTATCTGCTGCATCTCCTATCTCCTGTTTTGGTCGCGATATTGCGACACTTTTTCTGTTGCGATATCGCGACACATATTTTTCTTTGCAAAACACTTAGAAAAAATTGGTTGATGCAATATTGCTCTGCTGCCCTCGAATGCTCCTACATTAGTGGGGAAACCTCTTTGGAGAGTTTGGAGGTGTAGAAAATAAATAGTAAAATTTAATATCAAATCACCCTCACGGAGCTACGCTAGGGTTTGAGAGAGGGTTTTGGGTTTGCAAATCATACCTAAGTGTTGGATGCCATCTTTGCTATTTGGAGACTATTGTTGTTGATATTTCCTTCATTTTGGATTGTTGTTTGTGGTATCAACTTTAGCTTATCCATCTGTTGTTCTTAATCTTTGTAATCAAAAAACTAGGTAGTTGATCTTGTGCTCCTCTTGGTAATAGACTAAAAAATCCATGCATGTTGTTGGAGATTCATTATTTGATTATGGGAATTCATGAATATTGATTTAATGAAGTTTTAAGTATTTGGGTTTGTTGCTTGCTTCTATATTTTATTATGTTATCATATTGGTTTTCCATATGAACTTTACAAAAAATTGCAGAATGGGGGGTGGGTTATTACAGTGGTATCAGAGCCAATTTTTCCTGCCATCCTATGGAAAAACCTTTGAAACTTGCACATGAGTGAAAGAGAAAAGAGATACACTAACAGAGAACTAAGAAAGGTTTGGCAACCTCCTTCAGTTCCTGAAGGTGAAAATATTTCAGACATCCTTGGAATACGCTTAGAAGAACCTAGTGGTAGTGAGAATATAGTTGAGGAAATGGCTGATAGAGATAAGGGATGTGTTGTTCCAGAAGACCCCGATGATGCCATGCAGAGGAAGTTTGAATGCATGTTTGAGATGATGTCACAGATGTTGGGGAAGATTAACCAGTTTGGCTCCTTGGTTGTCCTTGCATAGAATGGTGAGTCTAGTTTATCTCAGCCACAAAACCATAACAGGTAAACTAATACAATAACTATAGGATCGGTCCCTAGACCCTTATAGCCTACCTTTACACATAGAGAGGAGACATGGGCCACATAGGAGGTGCATGTTCCTGTGACTAATGACATGACCAAACTTTGGGCTGAGTATTCGGCATTACCAGCAGACCTACGTGCCAGTTTATCCATGAATGATTTTATGAATCAGAAGAGGGTTGATAACATGGGCAATGGTAGTAGGATTGATCAGAGGAGACCTCCAACTCAGAGATATTTTTAGTAGGCTTTGGGTAAGGTCACCTTACCTCATTTTTATGGTAGTGATAGGAGTACAACTAGAGCTTGGGTGCAAAAATTAGATAATTACCTAGCTCTTAGGCCAATGCTTGAGGATGAGGCAATCAAGTTTACCACTTTGCACTTGGATGGAGTTGCTCACGAATGGTGGTACCATGGTCTAGTTACTCTAGGACATGGTTTGATCACTACATATGATGAGTTTACCAATAGACTCATTGAGATATTTGACAAAAAATATCTAGAGCTGCATTTCAGAGAGTTAGCCCAATTGAGACAATATGGATCTTTGGAGACATACATTGCAAAATTCTAGAGACTATCGATTATGGTTCCAAACATCACAAAGAGGAGGCTTGTGGTCCTTTTTAATGAGGGACTAATGGAACCACTTAGGGGTTGGGTGAAAGCTTTTGATCCTCCCAGTTTACAGGATGCAATGAAGAAGGCATGAAACATGGAGTTTGCCATCCCAAAGCATAAAACACAATCCAAGTTTTTTTTGGACAAAAAATATAAGGATAAGAAACACTTTCAGAAGGGTTCCACACAGTAGAAAAATGTGCCAAATAGATTGGATAATGATCAGCTTAATGAGCTTAGAAGGAAGAAGCTATGTTTCCACTACAGAGAACCATGGGACCCATCTCATAAGTGCTCAATCAAGGCCAAAGCTAAGCAGATTGAGTACTTTTCAGCTGATGAAACAGGATCAAAAAATTTAGATCAGCAAGCTGATTCAGAATGTAGTGATGAGGAGAGTTCAAAAGAAGAGGTGGAACATGAGCCCAAACCTGAGGGAACGATAGCCCAACTTTCTAGTTTCCAAAAGGTTGGATCCTTCAAGGTTCGCGGAGTTATTAATGGGCAGTGGGTCATTACTCTTATTGATATGGGTGCTACACATAATTTTATAGATGAGGGGTTGGTTGCTAAGAGGGGAATTAAAACTGAGGAGTTCGAGGGATTCAAAGTAATGATTGTCGATGGATTTACCCTCACATGCACACGGAAAATTCTTGATCTTCACATTCAGTTTGGAGAGTATGAATTGAGAGATGATTTTTATGTTGTGAGTATTGGAGGTACTGATGTGGTGCTTGGTATGCATTGGATGTGTACTCTTGGGGAGTTCTATATGAATCTGTAGACTATGGAGATGAAGTTTGAATCAGCAGGGAAGCAGATAGTTTTGCGAGGTATGTCAGATGGAGGAGCGAGGGTAGTTTCCCTCAAGAGGATGGAGAGATTATTTTACCATGATCAGGTTGAGTGGGCAGCAGAATGTCTCATAATGCCCAACATTGCAGAGCATCAGAAGAATGATTATCATCCTGAGATACAAAAAATTTTGACTAAACATTCCAAAGTTTTTGGTGATATACCTCCAAGGAGACCTCTAGAGAGAGGTATTGAGCATATCATTGAGCTCGAGGATGGAGCTAATCCAGTCATCATTACACCTTACAGGTATCCAAAATGATATAAGGATGAGATAGAGAAAGCAATTAAGGAGTTATTGGATATGGGACACATTCGGCCAAGTAAGAGTCCTTTTGCCTCTTTAGTAGTATTGGTGAAAAAGAAATATAGGACCATGTGGATGTGCATTGATTATAGAGCTCTAAATAAGAAGACAATTAAAAATCGATATCCCATTCCACGTATAGATGAGCTACATGGAGCATGCTTTTTCTCTAAGATTGATTTGAGATCTGGTTATCATCAGATCAGAGTTCGTGAGTAGGATGTGGAGAAGATAACCTTTAGATGTCACTTTGGACACTTTGAGTTTTTTGTTATGCCCTTTGGCTTGACCAATGCTCCAACCACTTTTTAGTCCTGTATGAACAAGACATTCAATAGGCAACTCAGGAAATCAGTCCTGATATTCTTTGATGATATCCTTGTTTACAACAGATCTTGGGAGGAGCACTTGAGACACCTAGAGGAGGTGTTGAGTATTCTTGAGCAGGATTCATTCTATGCTAAGGAGTCCAAATGTGATTTTGGACTAACTGAGTTGCTTTACCTTGGACATATAATCAGCTCAGAGGGTGTTCGTGTTGATCCTAAAAATATCAAGGTGATTATGGATTGGCCTACATCAACAAATCTCACTTAGCTTAAGGGATTTTTTGGATTGTGTGGATTCTACAGGAGATTTGTTAAGGGTTTCTCCCAGTTGGCAGCCCCACTTACATATTTGACCAAGAAGGGGGTATTTGTATGGTCAGAATCAGCTCAGAAGTGTTTTGAACACTTCAAATAGGTAATGTGTTCATGTCTTGTACTTGCTATACCTGATTTCTCCAAACCATTTGAGTTGGAGTGTGATGCTTCAGGTGAGGGGATAGGAGTAGTATTGATGCAGTGCAAACACCCCATTGATTTTGAGAGTAGGAAGCTAAGGGGGGCCGAATGGAGTTATTCTATTTATGACAAGGAGATGTTGGCCATTATGCACGCATTGGCCAAGTTCAGACCCTATCTGGTGGGAGGTAAATTCACAGTCAAAACTAACCACAACAGTCTCAAATATTTTTTGAATCAGAGGGATCTTAATGAGAGACAACAAAAATGGGTGAGTAAACTCTAGGCTTATGATTTTGACATTGTTTATGTCAAAGGTAAAAAGAACATAGTTGTTGATGTATTGTCCAAGAGACCATATTTGTGTTCTTTGACTGAGATAGCAACAAACTAGAAGGAGGAAATTATGGTTGAATATGCTAAGGATGATTGGGCCACTAGTGTGATTGAAGGAAATTTGCATGATGATAGATATACCATGGTGAATGGGCTGATTATGTATAAGGACAGAATACTTCTGATTCCAAACTCACGTTTCAAGTTGAGAGTTCTAAAATATTTTCATGATAATCCCATGGCTGGTCATACAGGTTTTTTAAGACATATAGGCGGGTAAGAGAAAGGTTTTCTTGGAAGGGACTTAAGAATGAGGTCCTCCAATATGTTTAGGAGTGTCCCATCTGCCAATAGAATAAGGATGAGCACTCTTACCCAGTTGGGTTATTGCAGCCCTTACCGATTCCCAACCAAAAATGGGAAGGAATCTCCATGGATTTCATCATTGGGTTGCCTAAGGTGCAAGGCAAATATTGCATCTATGTTGTGGTTGATCAGCTTACCAAATTTGCTCACTTCTTTGTAATTTTAGTGATATATACAGCTGCATAGGTGGTAGATCTATTCTTTAGAGAGGTGTTCAGATTGCATGGGATGCCTAGGATGATTGTCAATGATAGGGACAATAGGTTCTTGAGTTTTTTTTGGTAGGAGCTCTTTAGATTGAGTGGGACCGAGCTTACTCCCAACACTAGTTACCACCCATAGATGGATGGGAAAATAGATATAGTTAATAAATGGGTGGAAGGGTATCTCAGGAATTATATTTTGGGGCAGCAGAAGGCTTGGATCAGATGGTTGCACCTTGGTGAGTTTTGTTATAATACTACTTATCATATGTCTATTGGGATGTCACCATTCATGGCTCTGTATGGATATGAAGCCCCTAGCTTCATAGATTTTATTTTGGAGGATAGTAGAGTGCCAAGGGCTAGATATTTGTTGCAGGACAACCAAGATATCATGAAATCCTTGAAGGATAATTTATAATAGGCACAAAATCAGCAAAATATGTATGTTGATCAACATCGGTTAGAGCGCAATTTTGAGGTTGGTGACATGGTTTATTTGAGATTGCAACCATACAGGCAGTCCACTCTCAAGAAGAGTGGGAAGGAGAAGCTTAAGCCATGATTCTATGGTCCATTCAAGATCTCCAGGAAGGTTGGGGAAGTGGCATATGAGTTGGAATTATCGGTTGATAGTAAGGTGCACAATGTTTTTCATGTATCTCACCTCAAGAAGGCATTGGGTGGGAATGTGGTTCCTTCTTCCGAGTTGCCACCACTTGATGAAGAAGGAAAAATTATCTTGGTACCAGAAGCTATTATTGATACTAGAGAGTGTACTCTCAGGAGGAGAGTGATCAGGGAGTTTTTGGTCAAATGGAAGAACTTGCCGGTTGAGGATGCTACTTGGGAGAGTGAGCAGATTTTACAGCATCCAGAGTTGCAATTGCTTGAGGACAAGCAATTTTGGGGAGGGAGGACTGTAATGTCCCCTCTCTAAGCAGTCAATAGTAATTTGTGGATTAGCCTACTACTGGGTTCCTGTAGGCTAGTGAGGTGATTGGGAACCCTATTGGGTTTGGTTCTTTGAGCTCAGTGCATCGCTAACTTTCTCCTACTTTTTTTTGGGAGCATTTTGGAGTTGTGGTTATCACTTTCTATTTTTAGTAACTGACTATTTTTAGTAAGTGGGCTTCCGAAGACCGATTGGAGTGAGATCATCACTTTCTATTTTTAGTAATTACTATTTATAGTAAGTTGGCTAGTTATTTCATTTGGAGGACTAATATTTAATATCTAACGATTTCCTAAGTTAAATTAAATATTTAACCTAGGCGTTTTATTAAATGTTGGAGTTGCCCAGTTCCTAAGTTAAAGTGAAATTTAAATATTAAAAAAAAAAACTAGGCATTGGACTTGGAGATAAAAGGGAAAGTGAAGTCATTTCAGGGGGGATCCAGGTTATTTCATATTTTCTCTCTGGCGAGAACTTGTAGCTTGGTGACAGAGTTTTCATGGCTTTGTGAGGATGAAAACCCTTGCAAGGAACATTGCTTTTGGATGTGAAAGACCATTCCCTGAGCAATCATCAGTCAGTTTCATTTAGAGGCTAAGATTTGTACTTCATTGGTGATTTTTAGAGTGATTTTCATTGCTTCAGCATAGGGTCTCAGATTTCATCAGATTGTTGGTGTGATGATTTTTGGGGTTTATTGTTCATCATTTTTTGGTATGGTCATACCATATTGAGGGTCACAACTCTTGTATCGATTGGTATTTGGTTTTGGTTTTTTAACTCAAGCTTTGGCAAGGTGGGGTGACCTCTTTGGAGAGTTTGGAGGTGCAGAAAATAAACAACAAAATTTAATATCAAATCGCCCTCACGGAGCTATGCTAGGGTTTGAGAGAGGGTTTTGGGTTTGCAGATTAGACCTAAGTGTTGGATGCCATATTTGCTATTTGGAGACTATTGTTGCTGATATTTCCTTCATTTTGGGTTGTTGTTTGTGGCATCAACTTCAGCTTATCCATCTACTGTTCTTAATCTTTGTAATCAACAAACTGGGTAGTTGATCTTGTGCTCCTCTTGGTAATAGACTAAAAAATCCATGCATGTTGTTGGAGATTCATTATTTGATTATGGGAATTCATGAATATTGATTTAATGAAGTTTTAAGTATCTGGGTTTGTTGCTTGCTTCTATATTTTATTATGTTATCATATTGGTTTTCCATATGAACTTTACAAAAAATTGCATAACAGGGGGGTGGTTGTAACAACCCCTGTGTTGTCACTAACCAAGCACTCAATAATTTTTTTTATTTTCATACATACATTTTCCATGAGGCAATAGACATAATCATGACCTAAGATATTCTCATTCCATTTGGATCGAAGCTTATCAAGGCATATAACATCAAGAGCTATCGATACTTGATCAAAGTCTCTTAAGGTAGAAGTGATCAGCTTCTATGAAACCCTCATACCCCCATTGGTATGAGAACATTGGCCAAGCATGAGGTTTCATTCCATAAAAGGGAAAATCACCAATATACATATTGTCCACCAAGATCAGTACGTAGGTGAATGCTTTGAATATGGAGAACCACACCAATGGAAAACCATCATAGATGAAATAACCTTATTAATGGTTATTCATAGGTCTTAGAGATGATTCTCTTCATCTAGAAGATATTTCTAAGACAACAATATCACTAACGTGATAAGAATCCATGGAATGCCATCTTAAATATGATTATATAACTTTAAATCTCTTAGAAACATAATGGTTCACCCTTTTTTTTAGACAACCCTTTTGTTGTAAACATTGATTTATTTACAAAGGACATTACTTGTCCAATAAGGGTGTACCCCACCTCATGCACACTCAACATCTTAGCTTTTAGAATATAAGATTTATTTGTTTTTAATTGTTGAGCAAGGTGCAGCAACAATATTGTCATTGTTGTCAACACAGTCAGATAGATCAGTTGATGTAGTGGACAGGAGTTAAGAGGTTCTTCAGAGTATGTACAGTGATTTTCCAAAAGATCGAAGTGGCCCATATGCTAAAAATCAAAAGAAAATCACAAGGAAGAAAACTGTCGCGATATCGCGACATGTTGAGCAAGAAAGAAAAACTATCGTGATATCGTGACATGTTGAGAAGAAAGAAAAACTGTCGTGATTTCGTGACATGTTCGAAAAGAAAGCGCAAGCAAGAAAAATTGTCGCGATTTCATGACATGTTCAAAGAGAAAGTGCAAGCAAGAAAAATTGTCACGATTTCATGACATGTTCGAAGAAAAAGTGCAAGCAAGAAAAACTGTCATGATTTCGCGACATGTTCGAAGAGAAAGCGCAAGCAGGAAAAACTGTCGCGATTTCACGACATGTTGGAAGAGAAAAAGGCAAGTAGAAAAAGTGTCACGATTTCATGACATATTGCAAGAGAGATAGTACGAAAGAAAAAGTGTCACGATTTTGCGACATGTTGGAAGAGAAAAAGGCAAGTAGAAAAAGTGTCACGATTTTGCGACATATTGCAAGAGAGATTGTACGAAAGAAAAAGTGTCACGATTTTGTGACATATTGCAAGAGAGAAAGGCAAGTAGAAAAAGTGTCACGATTTCATGACATATTGCAAGAGAGATTGTACGAAAGAAAAAGTGTCACGATTTCGTGACATATTGCAAGAGAGAGAGTCCGAAAGAAAAAGTGTCACGATTTTGTGACATATTGCAAGAGAGATTGTACGGAAGAAAAAGTGTCACGATTTCACGACATATTGCAAGAGAGATTGTACGGAAGAAAAAGTGTCATGATTTCATGACATATTGCAAGAGAGAGAGTCCAAGAGAAAAAGTGTCGCGATATCGCGACATGTCACGTTTTCACGACCCGAAGGCAAGAGAAAGAGCAAAGGAGAAAAAGTGTCATGATATCGTGACATGTCGCGTTTTCATGACCCGAAGGCAAGAGAAAGAGCAAAGGAGAAAAAGTGTCATGATATCGCGACATGTCACATTTTCGTGACTAAAGGAGGAGAGAGAAAGTAAGAAGGCAGAAGTGTCGCGATATCGTGACAAAAGTAAAGAGAAAGAGTACAGAGGCGAAAGTGTCATGATATCATGACATGTGTTTTCATGGGTACAAGCCAAGAAAAGTAGCAAGGAGGCGAAAGTGTCGCGATATCGTGACATGTTGTGTTTTCATGGGTACAAGCCAAGAAAAGAAGCAAGGAGGCAAAAGTGTCACGATATCGCGACATGTTGTGTTTTCACGGGTACAAGCCAAGAAAAGAAGCAAGGAGGCGAAAGTGTCGCGATATCGTGACATGTTGTTTTCATGGGTACAAGCCAAGAAGAGAAGCAAGGAGGCGAAAGTGTCACGATATCACGACATGTTGGGTTTTCATGAGCTAAGAAGAGAACCTAACCAAAATAAGATATGTGACAGTTAACTGAAGTTATACGGCAGTTACAGGGGCCGTTGTAGAAGAAAATCATGCAGCTAAAATAAGAAGAGTTAACTGAAGTCGATTACATCGATTACAGGTGCGATTATGAGAGAAAAATCATGCAGCTAAAATAAGAACAGTAAACTGAAGTCGAACAACGATGTCACGAGGCCGATTACGGAGTGAAAGCATCGAGCGACGGTTAAACTGAAAGTCATCAGTCGAAGACCAAACAAAGAGCCGTAACTATTAATAGGATGCATGAGAGAATACTATGTGATAAAGGAGTTACATATAGAAGTTTCTATTAATAAGTTGCATGCGAAAATATGGAAGTTAAAAATAGAGTCAGAACTTTGTTATAAAAGGAGGTCTACGTGGAGAATTACTTTGTCAGCTGAAAAAGAGTGAAAGTGCTACAAAAAGAGGGTTGGAAGAGTGCCGTAAGAGAGCGTTAAGCAGAGCCATGAGAGCCATAAGAGTGCAGTAAGAAGCACAACAAGAGGGTTGTAAGAGGGCCATAAAAGTGTAGTAAGCAGAGCCTTAAGTGTGTGTGGTGTTTTGGTGAATAGCGAGAGAGGTTGGGTTAGCAATAGACCAGTCAGGGTCTTGAATAAGCGAAGGCATTTTTATGTCAATCTTATAGCTTCAAAATTGCAGTCCAAGTTGGTGCTTGGAATTAGGGGTTGGTGCTCCTTTCTGTTGGTGCAGATAAATTAGGGGTTGGTGCTCCTTTTTTTTGGTGCAGATAAATCAGGGGTTGGTGCTCCTTCCAGTGGGTCCTAGGTAAATTGATTGTAAAATTGGTATTTTGCAAAGGCTGGATTTGGACGGGAATCCAAGCAGTCATTTTTTAGGAGTAGCCAAATTGGTGAACCTCATTACATCGTGTGTTGTGGAATGCTCTCTTGTTATACTTGCTTTATCTGATTTAAATCTTCATTGTTTTGGCATTAAGAGTTGTAGATTTGAATTTAAATAGCTACACTGATTCACCCCCCCTCTCAGTGTCATTGTGAGACTAACAATTGGTATCAGAGCCAAGTTCTGAACAAGCTTAATCGGCTAAGGTGATCTTGGAAGTGAGACAATGGCAGGTGGTGAAGGATTCTCATCAAACAAAGCACCATTGTTTGATGGAACTAATTACTCATTTTGGAGACTCGGGATGCAGACATATCTGTGTGCTTTGGGATACGACATTTGGGAGTCAGTAGACAGTGGATACACAATACCCACCACTCCTCCAACCGATGTTGTCGATAAGAAATTGTTTGAGAATAACTCTAAAGCAAAGAATGCTATCATGTGCGGTTTAGTGGACAACGAATTGATAAAGATTATGAGTTGTAAAATGGCAAAAGACATGTGGGACAAACTAAGGAGCATTCATGAAGGAGACGACAAGATCAAGGAGGCCAAGTTACAAACGCATCGAGCTCAGTTCGAAGCATTAAAGATGAATGACGATGAGAACATAGAGGCATACATGCTTGAGAGTTAATGGAATCATTAATGCGATTAGAGGACTCGACGAGGAAATGGAAGATGTTGTCATCGTGAAAAAGGTACTAAGATCTCTTCCCCAAAGATTTGATTCTAAAGTTTCAGCAATAGAAGAAGCTAAAGATCTAAATACTTTTAGTATGGATGAGATGCATGGTTCTTTGATTGCATATGAGATGAGAATAGGAAAAACTAAACCCAGAGACAGAGAAGCTGCTTTTAAAGCACATAAAAATATAAAAGCAAAACAAGAATCCGAGGAAGAAGAGACATCAGATGAAACGGAAGCAAACTTTGTTCGGAAACTAATAAGGGGAAAAGGAAAATACAGAGGAAAGCTACCATTTAAGTGTTTCAACTATGGAGGCGTTGGGCACTTTGCAGCTAAATGTCCACTTAATGAGAAAAACAAAAGTGATGAAGGTTCACACCAAGAAAGAAGTGACTGGAAGAAGAAACCAAATTTTAGAAAAGGCAACTTCAAGAAGAAAAGTTTCATATCCAAGAATGTCGAGTCCTTCAGAAGACAGCTCCGGTGAGGATTCTAAAGAAGAAACAGGTGAAGCTCTTTTCATGGCATTCGAAGAAGAAAAAATAGAGGAAAAATAGGAATGTGATAAAAAACTTGAGGCTGAGGCTGAAGTAGATCTGGAAGGTGAGTTGGTCGTTGCACTTAAAGAGCTGAGTATAGAAAGGAAAAAGAATAAGAAAATTTCAAGAAAGCTTGAGGATGCCAATGAAATCATAACCAGCTTGAAAGTATAGATAGACGAATTTAAGAAAATATCTGAAGATATCAAAGTACAATTAACCATGAAAATAGATGAGTGCAACAAGCTAGAAGAAGAGATTGTTGGTTTAAGGATGCAGCTAGAAGAGATGAATCGAAAAATGAGTTGCTATCACAAACTTGAAGGAAGTTCTATGAAGCTGGATAAGATTATAAATAACCAAAGGACTACAGGCATCAAATTTGGTTTAGGCTTCGTCGAAGGAGAATCATCAAATGGATCAAAGGCCATAGCTGTAGAACCCATAAAGAATGAAGATAAGATCGGGGTTGATCAAGAAAAAATGAATCATGCTAAAGAAAGCAATAATGCCAGGCACGAGAGGAGTATTGACAATGATGGATTCACCAATGTCACTCATCAAAGGAGAAGAAGATTTATGGCTCCCACTACAAAATGGCAAAGACCATCACCCAGGTTCACTCATTCCTTTTTTGGTTATTGTTTTAAATGCAATGGTTATGGACATAAGATTTTTGATTGCAAGTATAATGTAGGACAAAGGAACTTTACCAGTAGAAATGTTTTTCACCATTGATGGATTATGCAGTAGAATGTTATAACTGTCATAATTTTGGGCACATTGCAAGAAATTGTCGAAGTACATTTGCAACAAATAAACATCGGGGAAGAAAATTTCAACCAAATGGTTTGAGACAAAATAGAAAATTTCTCGAAAAACATGCACAGGCTACTGACAAAGAAAAGTCAAAACAAGTGACCAAAAGTGTAATCAAACCGAGTGGAAAGAAAAGGAGCGACCCAAGGAAGAAAAGGAATCCTTGATCATACAGACAACATTTAAAGCACAGAACAAATCTGCACCATGGATACTTGATAGTGGATGCTCCAGTCATATGACAGGTGACAAACAAAAATTTGAGAAGTTACAGAAATATGAAGGTGGTTATGTAAAATTTGGAAATAATGATGGAGCTAAGATAGTTGGCAAAGGATCAGTTAAGATCGGTGATGGAAAAATCAAGTCAAAAGAAGTCTTGTTTGTGATTGGTCTGAAGCATAACTTGTTAAGCGTAAGTCAAATTTGTGATAGAGGTCATGAAGTAATCTTCAAGAAGCAGGGTTGTGAAGTAAGAACAAAAAACTGTGGAAAGTTGATAGCAACTGGATCAAGGACATCTGGCAACCTGTATACTCTCTCGGAGACTTCAGAAGGAGCATGCTTGATTGGACGGGGAAGAAGAAAATTGGCTGTGGCACAAGAGGCTCGGTCATATCGGTTTTGACAATCTAGTAAAAATCAGCTCAAAAAGGGCGGTGAGAGATATTCCCACCATTGGCAAACCATTAAATAGCATTTGTGCTTCATGCCAAAAGGGGAAGCAAACTAGAGCCACATTTAAAACAAAAGAGTACTTCACAAGCAAACCTTTAGAACTAATACATGCTGATTTATGTGGACCCATGAGAATGCAAAGCATAAATGGTGACAAATACTTTATGTTGTGCATAGATGACTATTCCAGGATGACATGGGTACTATTTTTGAAGCTTAAATCAGATGCCTTTGAGATGTTCAAGATTTTCAAAAAACAAGTTGAGAATCAAACAGGAAAAAGGATTAAATGTTTAAGATCAGACAGAGGAAGAGAGTTCATTTCAAAGGAGTTTGTAGAGTATTGTGAAAAATATGGGATTATGAGACAGTTTTCAGCAGAAAGGACACCTCGACGAGAATGGTGTGGTAGAAAGAAAAAATAGGACAGTGCAGGAAATGGCACGGACTATGTTGACTGAGAGCAAAATAGCAGACAAATTTTGGAAAGAGGCAGTCCATACTACGGTATACATCAAAAATAGGTGCATGTTGAGGATGCATGAAAGCAAAACTCCGTATGAGCTATGGTTCGGTAAAAGGGCAACAACAAGATACTTTAAAGTTTTTGGCAGCAAGTGTTACATCAAAAGAACTGAAGATAATCTTGGTAAGTTTGAAGATAGAGCTGATGAAGGTATTTTTCTTGGCTATTCGACAAAAAGCAAAGCCTACACATGCTACAACAAGAGGCTAAAGAAAATTGTGGAGAGTGTCGATGTTAAAGTTGATGAAGGTAGGGAACAAGAAATAAGCTATAAAGAAAACTACCCAATTTATGAAGAGGTTATTGAAGGAGATGAGGAAAAGGAAACGGAAAAGAAACAAAAAATTGACTCAGATGATTTAAGTAGTGATTCAGAAGAGGAAGAAAACAAGAAATTCAAAACAGTGACTGGCAAAAAAATCATCCTAGAGAGCAAATAATTGGAGACCCCACAGTTGGTGTTCAGACAAGAAGAAGAGTAGTAAGTAACTACTCTCTATTATCCAACATTGAGCCCAAAAATGTTGTTGAAGCAAGCAAATATGAAAGTTGGATGATGGCAATAAATGAAGAATTAGATCAGATCGAGAAAAACAAAACCTGGGAGTTAGTACCAAGACCTACAAATAAAAATATAATCGGTACTAAATGGATTTTTTGAAACAAATTGAATGAATATGGACAGGTAGTCAGGAATAAAGCAAGATTGGTGCTGTAAAGGCTATGCACAAGTTGAAGGTATTGACTTTGAGGAAACCTTTGCACCGAGTGGCTAGACTAGAGGCAATTAGAATGTTTCTAGCTTTAGCGAGTTCACAAGAATTTCAAAGTTTATCAAATGGACGTGAAATCAGCATTTTTGAATGGAAAACTTGAAGAAGAGGTCTATATTGAGCAGCCGAGATGGTTTCCAACTCGGTGATAATCCCAACTTCGTCTGCAAGTTGAAGAAAGCATTGTATGGCTTGAAACAGGCACCCGGAGCATGGTATGCAAGGCTAGACAACTATCTTACTCAACAAGGGTTCAAAAAGGGTATGGTGGATAGCAATTTGTATGTCAAAACAGAGAATGGCCATCTCATTGTCCTTGTTGTATACGTAGATGATATCATTTTTGGCAGCAGCAATGATGAGTCGTGTAAAGATTTAGCAAATAAGATGCGGAAAGAATTTGAAATGTCAATGATTGGTGAACTTTCGTATTTCCTCGGACTGCAAGTTAATCAAAATGAGAAGGGCATATTTATTTCTCAAGTTAAATATGTGAAAGAGATGCTAAAAAAGTTCACAATGGAGGATTGTAAGCATGTTAGCACTCCCATGATGACTGGTTGCAAGTTGAGCAAGGATGACAAATCTCCAGATGTTGATCAAACCATGTACAGATCTATGATTGGGAGACTCATCGTATTTGACAGCTACCGGACCGGATATCTTGCGGGCGGTTTGCATGGTAGGATGATTTTAGGCTAGTCCCAAGGAGACTCATGTGACGACAGTGAAGAGGATTCTTCGGTATCTGAAGGGTACTATGGAGTATGGGTTATGGTATCCGAAAGGTAAGGACTTCACCCTTATTGCGTATTCGAGATGCGGATTGGGCAGGATGTGTCGATGACGAAAGAGTACCGGTGGAGGTGCATTCTATCTTGGAGAGAGGTTGGTCGCATGGCACAGTAAGAAACAAGAGTCGGTCTCCTTATCCATAGCAGAGGCGAGAATATATTGCGGCAACTACGTGTTGTACGTAGGTCTTATGGATGAAACAAACCCTGAAATATCTTGGCATTAACTTCGGTGAGCCAATTTTAGTTAAGTGTGATAACACCAGTGCCATTAACATCTCAAAGAATCCGGTTATGCATTCTCGCACAAAACATATTGCTATCCGATATCACTTTTTGAAGGAGAAAGTTGCGAAAGGTGAGGTTAAGTTGGATTTTGTCCCAACTACAGAGCAAGTAGCGGATATCTTCACAAAACCGTTGCCCAAGGAAATTTTTGAGTACCTTCGCAATAAATTGGGAGTGGTCACGCTTCCCAAGAACTGACTAGCTATCGGGACCACATTCTCAGGGGGAGCATTTATATATTTGATTATCTTTTTGCTCATGTTTGTAATTTTTGCTAACTGTAATAATTTGTGCCTGAGAATGTTGTGCATGGACTCAAGGGGAGTCTGCAGTAGCCCTTTGGTATTATTGTCAAAGGGGGAGAAGAATTACAGGAAATTGCACGTGTGTTGCCAACAATTCCAAAGGGGGAGATTGTTGAGCAAGGTGCAGCAACAGTATTGTCATTGTTGTCAACACAGTCAGACGGATCGGTTGATGCAGTGGATAGGAGTTAAGAGGTTCTTCAGAGTATGTACAGTGATTTTCCAAAAGATCGAAGTGGCCCATATGCTAAAAATCAAAAGAAAATCACAAGGAAGAAAAACTGTCGCGATATCGCGACATGTTGAGCAAGAAAGAAAAACTATCGTGATATCGCGACATGTTGAGCAAGAAAGAAAAACTATCGCGATTTCGTGACATGTTCAAAAAGAAAGTGCAAGCAAGAAAAACTGTCACGATTTCGTGACATGTTCGAAGAGAAAGCGCAAGAAAGAAAAACTATCGCGATTTCACGACATGTTCGAAGAAAAAGCGCAAGCAAGAAAAACTATCACGATTTCGTGACATGTTCGAAGAGAAAGCGCAAGCAAGGAAAAACTGTCACGATTTCGCGACATGTTGGAAGAGAAAAATGCAAGTAGAAAAAGTGTCACGATTTTGCGACATATTGCAAGAGAGATAGTATGGAAGAAAAAGTGTCACGATTTCGTGACATGTTGGAAGAGAAAAAGGCAAGTAGAAAAAGTGTCGCGATTTCGTGACATATTGCAAGAGAGATTGTACGGAAGAAAAAGTGTCACGATTTCATGACATATTGCAAGAGAGATTGTACGGAAGAAAAAGTGTCACGATTTCGTGACATATTGCAAGAGAGAAAGGCAAGTAGAAAAAGTGTCACGATTTCGTGACATATTGCAAGAGAGATTGTACGGAAGAAAAAGTGTCACGATTTCGTGACATATTGCAAGAGAGAGTCCAAAAGAAAAAGTGTCACGATTTCGCGACATATTGCAAGAGAGATTGTACGAAAGAAAAAGTGTCGCGATTTCACGACATATTGCAAGAGAGATTGTACGAAAGAAAAAGTGTCACGATTTCGTGACATATTGCAAGAGAGAGAGTCCGAGAGAAAAAGTGTCGCGATATCGCGACATGTCGTGTTTTCACGACTCGAAGGCAAGAGAAAGAGCAAAGGAGAAAAAGTGTCGCGATATCGCGACATGTCACGTTTTCACGACCCGAAGGCAAGAGAAAGAGAAAAGGAGAAAAAGTGTCACGATATCGCGACATGTCGCATTTTCGCGACTAAAGAAGGAGAGAGAAAGTAAGAAGGCAGAAGTGTCGCGATATCGTGACAAAAGTAAAGAGGAAGAGTACAGAGGTGAAAGTGTCACGATATCGTGACATGTTGTGTTTTCGTGGGTACAAGCCAAGAAAAGAAGCAAGGAGGCGAAAGTGTCGCGATATCGCGACATGTTGTGTTTTCACGGGTACAAGCCAAGAAAAGAAGCAAGGAGGCGAAAGTGTCGCGATATCGCGACATGTTGTGTTTTCATGGGTACAAGCCAAGAAAAGAAGCAAGGAGGCGAAAGTGTCACGATATCGCGACATGTTGTGTTTTCGCGGGTACAAGCCAAGAAAAGAAGCAAAGAAGCGAAAGTGTCACGATATCGTGACATGTCGTTTTGGCATGAGCTAAGAAGAGAACCTAGCCGAAATAAGATATGTGACAGTTAACTGAAGTTATACGATAGTTACAGGGGCCGTTGCAGAAGAAAATCATGCAGCTAAAATAAGAAGAGTTAACTAAAGTCGGTACGTCAGTTACAAGTGCGATTCTGAGAGAAAAATCATGCAGCTAAAATAAGAACAGTGAACTAAAGTCAGAATGATAGTTATAGGGCCAGTTACAGAGTGAAAGCATCGAGCGGCGGTTAAACTAAAAGTCATCAGTCGAAGACCAAACAAAGAGCCGTAACTATTAATAGGATGCATGAGAGAATACTATGTGATAAAGGAGTTACATATAGAAGTTTCTATTAATAAGTTGCATGCAAAAATATGGAAGTTAAAAATAGAGTCAAAACTTTGTTATAAAAGGAGGTCTACGTGGAGAATTACTTTGCCACTGAAATAGAGTGAAAGTGCTACAAAAAGAGGGTTGGAAGAGTGTCGTAAGAGAGCATTAAGCAGAGCCGTGAGAGCCGTAAGAGTGCAGTAAGAAGCACAACAAGAGGGCTGTAAGAAGGCCGTAAAAGTGTAGTAAGCAGAGCCTTAAGTGTGTGTGGTGTTTTGGTGAATAGCGAGAGAGGTTGGGTTAGCAATAGACCAGTCAGGGTCTTGTATAAGCGAAGGCATTTTTATGTCAATCTTATAGTTTCAAAATTGCAGTCCAAGTTGGTGCTTGGAATTAGGGGTTGGTGCTCCTTTCGTTGGTGCGAGATAAATTAGGGGTTGGTGCTCCTTTTTGTTGGTGCAGATAAATCGGGGGTTGGTGCTCCTTCCGGTGGGTGTTGGTAAATTGATTGTAAAATTGGTATTTTGCAAAGGCTGGATTTGGACGGGAATCCAAGCGAGTCATTTTTGAGGAGTAGCCAAATTGGTGAACCTCGTTACATCTTGTGTTGTGGAATGATCTCTTGTTATACTTGCTTTATCTAATTTTAAATATTCATTGTTTCGGTATTAAGAGTTGTAGATTTGAATTTAAATAGCTACACTGATTCACCCCCCCCTCTTAGTGTCATTGTGAGACTAACATTAATTCAAGACCAATTTTTGCCTCATTGTGGATTTTACTCCACTTCGAGTTTCAATGTGTTCTAATTTGAACCATAATGAGTGTATATGAGGTGAACATAAACTAATGGAGCCTTTTATGATAATATCTATTCATCATAACCATATATTTCTAACATCACATGAGATATTCACTTAAGCAGAAGTTATATTCCATTGTGAAAAGCTTCTATGAATGGCACATAACTATTGAATACAAGAAGCAAGACTGATTATCTACATCATTTACATTTGACCAATTTAATCTAGAAAGTATATGACACAATCACATATCATTAAATCCTCGACATGTTAGAAATTATGCATACATTCTTAGCATCATAAATGAATTTACTGAATGAATAGTGTTCAATTATAAACATGCATAACTATCCCATTATATCATTTAACCATCTCATCCACATATATCATTTACATTTTGAAACAATAAATAACACATCAACCCACAAAATAGAGTGACACACTATTTTATCCTGGGAAAACCTTGACGAAAAAAAACCCAACCTCCAAAATGTATTCTTTCCTCATATTCATAAACTTAAATACCAAGTTTACAAGTATAGAAGGGTATCTATCGATCCCTTTCAATCAAATACAAGTCAAGTAATACCATTATTCCATCTCATGCTTATGATGCAATTAAGGAAGTTTTCCAATTCCTTTCTCTAAGTCATCATTATAACATTAAGGTATTTGTCATACCAAAAAGGAATCCACCTGTTCCTTTAAAATCAATGATGCAATTAATGAATCTACTAGTTCCTTTATCTAAGTCATCATATGAATGTTAATATTTTACATATGTTTATGATAATCATTGGAATCACATTTTGGAGAAGTCTCAACGACTTTGGAGGAAACCTTATAAATTCCCTCAAGAATGAATATAAATCCATTCTTTTCTTCTCTAAGTATCCATACTAAGTGTATGAAGAGGGAAGCTTATAACTTCCTCAAGAGTGGATTCTCCATATACTCTTATTTAAAACCTTAATCTTATTAAGGTAGTATCTATCTCACATTGTCTATGCATCAAACCTGTAGCACCCTAAAATTGGTGCAGTGAAATTGTAATAATTACATTCACCTTAGTAAATAATTTAAATTCAAATTTTAACCTCCCAAACCGCTCGTTAACCGTCGGGTAATCCGTTTCCCCCTTTTCCGCGCCATTTTTAGAGGTTGTTTTGACCGTTTGATGATATCATCACCGATCAGACGATATCACCCCAGATCTGACGATTTCATCTGGGCTAGGATGTCCAGACGATCTTGTCACAAAATTGATTGTTCACAATTAGCTTCTGTTCCAACGGGCCTCTAATCCAGGCAGAAGCGTGTCTGCGCCGTTAGAGACCCTCCCCCGTTGGAGATCTCCCAAATAGGGATGATCTCCAACCTCCTAACTACTCCCCTAAGCCTATTTAATCCCTAGGACCTTCCCTTCCCAACCCCTGGCTGAATTTCCCTGTAACTTGATTTTGCGTGCATTAGAATACTTAGAACATTATTTTGCCTTTGTTATTTTGAAGTTTTCTTGCAGGGACCTCATTGATCTTCAGCCGGAGCAAGCTCAAATCGTTGTAGTTGATCTCGTTCAAATCTCGGACGATCCTGTCGTAATTCGAGATGATTTCATTACTTCCAGACGATTTCGACTGTAATCTGCATTGGGGGCAATCAGTGCCCAGAGTTTGCGCTTTCTCTTATTCCTTTCGTTGTTTTATTCTGCATTTTAGTTAGTTTATCCTTATTGCTTACTATTTTGCATTTGGAGTTCACCCATATAGCTTAACTTGCATGATAAGATCATAATTTATCATTAGAACATCGTAATTTGTTTGAATTTCTGTTCATAATTGTTTTCTAGTGTTCATACTGTCATTTTGTGTTGTTTCCCCCTATTAGCACAGTAGTATTCTCTGTATTTTGCATCTGTTCTTCTGTTTGTAGGTCTCTGATGAATTCGTCTGACGAATTCGTCAGATCTCAGACGATCTTGTCTAATCTCAGACGATTCTATCGAATTCCAGATGATCCTGACAGCTTCAAACATCAGAATCTTCATCAGACATCCGGATCAGGTATTCTTCTTTAAAATTCTATAATTTCTCTATTTTTTTCTTTAAATCTATTTTCTGTATTCATTAAATCTGCATTTTCATATAGATTAATTTAGATTCATTTGGCCAAACCTAGGATATGAATGCTTAAGGCTAAAAATGAACACATAAAAACACATTCCAAACCTAGGCGTGGAAACTGCCATTAAATGTTTCTTGGTGAACCCACCATCCATCGAAAAATCATCAAAATACACCTCCCTTGAGAGGCGGGACCTTCGCAAAGTCCTCTCAATCCGAGGTACTGTGACATCCTTTTCCCATCCTCCTTCTGGGCATGGATCCTATAGCTTGAAGGTAAGGATGCGAAAAATTTGGAGCGATACATTTTGGTGAACCCGACGTGAATGCATCATAACCTTTTGAAAACAAAAAAAAACAAAAAAAAATAGAACAACTAAAACATAGATGCATTTTAGATCATTTAAGTTTAAAATCATGTTTAGATGGTAGCTCCTAAGAAAATATTAGCAGTTACTATAAATGTAGAAAACCAATTGGCAGCTATAGAAATCAACTCTATGCTTAATGTGCCTGAAACAAGTAGAAATCAATTCTTGTGGAACGAACTTGATAGAAGACTTAGTCTCATCTCATCTAGGTCCACACAACTTAAGCAAATCAAGAGGCTAGTCCTAGATAGAATCCTGGATCCTCATCAACTAGTTTTTTATCATGAACTTCAGAGAGCCTGCCATAGATGGTTAGCTTATAGGAGAGCTCTAGTATCTTCAAAATTGTTCACCTTCGAGGAATACCTCGAGAACGCAGCCATTGTGCACCAGTTCCTAGGTTGTGTAGAAGACCAAGAGGTTGTTCTTACAGATAGGGAAATATGGAATAGAGTTCCACGAGCTGTGTTATATCGAGAGTATTGCCACGAGCTTTACTTCTATCAACCAGCATCTGAGACAGATAATATCACTATAGCTCTTTTCATCAAATTTTTAAAAGAAAACTTTCAATTTGAAGAAGAACACTTCATGACTCCTGAACAACTCGAGCCTATTAATGATATTTATAAATTGTTTATAGAAAACTAGATTATTACTTTCAGTCTTATTTCTTGCATTTATTGTGTTGATTGTCTTTACAATATTATTTCAAAAACAAAGAAAAACTAAAAAAAAAACTAAAAAACATAGCAAAAACTTAAACATTTCATTTCAAATATTGTAGTAGGTATATAGTAAATATATACCTCTTAATTTTGTTGCATATATATATATATATATATATATATATATATATATATATATTTGCTGAAATCAAAATTTAGCACCATGCCTAAACTTAGGAATGGTAAAGAAACTTTAGGAGAAGAAGAAGATTGGTTACAAGATACAACTAGAGACCCAAATGTCCTTCCCGGAGATCCAATTCGGAAGGAAAAACTCTAGATCAACCAGAAGATGACCTAGGTGAAGATAATGAACAAGAAGGAAGTGTTAAAGAGGATGGATCCTCATCCCCTAGAGTAGCTCCAGATGGAACTATTGCTTTTGACAACATAGATCATTTCAAGAAATTTCTTGATGATAACATTGATGCCCTTAATGTGGCAGTTCGTATTGATAAAGGGCAAATTAGTGACACTCAAGCAGCCATGGAATATATGTATGATGTGCGCACTAATCCCTTGTCTTTCATTGATCAAGAAAGTGATAAGGCTGGACCATCCAATACGGATATGGTCACTATGATTCAAAACATGTCAAAACAACAGGCTATCCAACCTCCTAAGGAACCTGTTATTCAACCTAAAATCATTCCCACACAAAAGAAACCTTCCTTCACTACTTTATTCTGCCAAACTATTGAGCAATATGCTTCAAGTAAACAAAAACCTAAAACGAAGCCAAACACCAATTTTCAACAATCTGGAATACAACATAATACAACTTCAAAATTCCTTCATAACACTTTTCCTACCAATAATTTACACAATAGTAACATGGCATCTAATCTTCATGTTCCTCCATCATATGCCCATAAAACCCATGTCAATGCCCTACCAAACCAATATGGGGGGCAAACTAGTAATCTGGAAGCCATGGTGAAACAATTAGCTTCACGTATGGACCAGATAGATCCCTACCGTCCCTCGTATAATTATCGAGAGATATGTAGTCAACCTTTGGATCCCATAGTTGTAGCTCAACCATACCCTAAGCATTTTCCCATGCCTATCTTGCCTATATATAAAGGAACCGAAGATCCCATAGAGCATCTTCGCATGTTTAGGATAGCATGTCATGACATATCGCATGATGACTTGCTATTATTAAAAATGTTCCCAAAAAGTTTAGGTGGAATGGCATTAGAGTGGTACTATCAATTGCCCACTCATTCTTTGAGAAACTTTGAAGAAACAGTTGAATCATTTGTCCATCAATTTAGTGCCTACATCGAGAGGCATGTAACTATTAAAGATTTATAC
Source organism: Wollemia nobilis (assembly GCA_028583015.1). NCBI lineage: Eukaryota > Viridiplantae > Streptophyta > Pinopsida > Araucariales > Araucariaceae > Wollemia > Wollemia nobilis. The sequence goes on along the minus strand of JAQPPZ010016436.1, from coordinate 9,381,484 downwards.
AATTTAAAACAAGACAAGGATGAATGTTTTGCCGATTTCTTAGCTAGATGGAGGCAATTGATAGGAAAACTGCACTTTGTGCTACCTTATAGGGAAATGTTGGACATTTTTATCAACAATTTACAAGAACAAATATCTTATGAGCTATCAACTGCTACTTTAACTACCTTCGATCAAGCTATAGATTTAGCTCGAAGAGTAGAAGATGCCCTCATTAGGAGAGGCCAACTTAGGAAGAAGGATGATGAGAAAACATCCAAAAATCAATATAAAAACAAACAAGTTGTCGGTGATGGAGTCACTGACAACAGAAATGTTGCTAATATCAATGCAACGAAGACAACAAAAAAATTTATATTGAAACCTCCTGATAAGCCTCCTCGAGAATTCACTAGATTAAATCAACCCTTATCAACTATTTTACCTCAATTACTCGAAAGAGGTTTGATCCAATTACCAGCTATCCAGGAACCTGATCCAACTATACCCGGATACGGAGCTGACTTACATTGTGATTTCCATAGAGGACCTGGACATTCTACCAACGCTTGTAAAAGGTTGAAACATAAAATACAAGATTTGATTGACAATAATGAAATGGAAGTGCAAGCCTTCCAACCTAAACAAAACCCTCCTAATAATACTCAAAAGACCGTTCCCCAAAATCAAAATCAAAATGCCAATCAAACTCTAGACATATTTCAACACCCTTTACCAAGACATGGTAAAGAGGTAGCCAATCAAATCGAACATCATAATGTTCCACCTCCTACCCGATATGTAGGAACCATTAGCGGACAATTACCTGTTCAGGATCCTCAAATATTTGACACAACCTTATCCCTAGTTACGACCAGGCCCTTACATAATTTTCAAACTTCTGATTCTAGTGATATAGAATCAGATAGTGAAAGTGAACTAGACATTACTTCAAACCAATCGAATAGTTCTGAAAATGAATCAGATCCTATTCAACCCATCATAGATGCTATGGTTCCAGAAGAACCATTTCCTAGAAGAGTTACTACTCGACCTTCTTCTAATATATTCCTTTCTAATGAACAAGCCATCAATGCTCAACCGAGACCAGTTCAGCGTCTTCACTATAACATTGTAGGTACCATTGGAGTCGTCACCCGACAACAAGCTCAAAATTCCCAACAAGAACCAAACCAGAATGATGGATCGGCTCCATTCATTTTGAAAAACCCCAATAAAGGGAATCATGCTCCTCTTGTTCAACCTAAACCCCCTTACAATATTAATGAGCAATTGTCCAATACTACGGCCAAAATTTCCCTTTTGGATTTATTAAGATCCTCTCCCACCCATAGGGATGAGTTGATGCTTACATTAAGCCAAATGATGGTACCTCAAAACATTCAACCTGAAGCTATGGCCAATACTATCATCACTCGAGAGATTGATTGTATTGACTTCTAGGATAAAGATATCCCACAACACAGTTTACATAAGGATAATCCCTTATACATTACTGCTCTAATTGGGGATGTAGCTGTCAAACGAGTCTTGATTGATAATGGCTCATCTCTAAACATTTGCACTTTTGACTTCTACCAACGATTTGGCTTTAGAAGTGATGAAATGAAGAAAAGCTGATATGATTATCAAAGCTTTTAATGACGAAACACAAGAAACGTGTGGAGTTATTACCCTCCCATTGCAAGTTGGTCCTAGAACCCTAGAAACAACCGTGTTTATTGTACATTGCCCAGCATCGTACAATATACTTTTGGGTCACCCTTGGATCAATGCCATGCGAGCGGTCCCATCAACCTTACACCAATGTGTTAAATTTGAGTTTAAAAATCAGTTGGTCACTATCCATGGTGACCCTAGACCTTTTGATATGTGTGCTTTGGCAGAACCCGTTGGAGTGCAATTTTGCCCTGCTCTGTCATCCACACATCCTAGTTCTTATTTTTCATCTAAAACTGTGAAACACACACCCATAACTTCACCTATTTCCCCTCCATTAATTTCATCCTCCTATATAGATCAACAACCCTCTAAACAAATCACTCTAGAACCTCAAAAATATCTTAAATCTACAACCAATCCTTCAAGTTCTATCCCTATAAATTCAAAACCTACAGAAACATCTATCATACCTTCCACATCTCAAGATATAGGTAATAAGCCTTCTACATCTTATGCCCTTTTTGATGAACTTTTACCAGATTTATCCACAACCTTAATATCAGAAAATACAAATGCTTTCATGCAAGATTCAATTCTTTTGAATAACTTGCCGCCATCTCCTCGTACTTTGGGCCTCCCACAACCTATGGGAAGTACTTACCAAGTCGGGAGTTGTGCCTTCATTTATAAAGGATATGACTGGGGAAGAATCCCTCGGAATATCAAAACTCATCATGAAGGATACGCTCGGTGTTATTTTACCAATGATTATATTAAAGCTAAACCCATGATGCTTAAAATGGGATATAAAGGGAAAGGCTTGGGACCTTTCCAAAATGGCATGAAAGAACCTTTCGAGGTAGAACCGTGGCCTGCCTGCTGTGGTGTGGGCCTATTTCCTAGTAAGGGTCAACCTTTTCCTTTTGAAGATGATGATCACCTCATATGTTATCAAGATTATTTGGATAGGCATGTTGATTTGCCTCTTAAAAATCAATCGTTTTCATGCAACATGCTATCCATAGCTTACCCTGAAATGATTGCTGACCTCGATGAAGAGTTGGAAGGAGATATCTTCCATGATGTCTCTGTTGAAGAGATGTTACACAATGGATTTTATTTTGATGGTTCTATACCAACTATAGCCCAACTTGAGGCCACTAATCCTCAAGATGAATTATCTAAATTAACCGAAGTAGGAGATGAATATCGAGCTGGCAGACTCAGTCAGCTGGAACTCCTAGATGAAAAATGCATCAATGCTTTGGAGCATCTCCGTGCCTACCAAAACAAGCTTAAAAGATCATATGCTAAAAAAGTTCGTCATCGATCCTTTGAGATCGGCGACCTTGTTTTAAAAGAAAATCAAAAAAATACAAATGCAACTAAGGACCTTAAAGGTAAATTTGAGCCCAAGCGGCTTGGACCATACATTATTACTTGCTAAATTTGAATCAAGAGCATACAAATTATCTACCTTAGATGGTAAAGAACTTAAAGAACCCATGAATATTTTGCATCTTAAACGTTACTATGCATAAATTTGGTCATTTCATCCATGTATATATTTGTTCAAAATCACTATCTTGTATTTCTTTCAAATTTATAAATTCAAAAACACCAAAAACATTCATAATCATCAAAATCTTCAAAAACTATTTGTTGCATTTATTTATGGCACTTGTTAAATTTTTTTGTTCAAAAACAAAAATAAAACCAAAAAACAAAATAATGATAAAAATATAAAAACAACAATATGCTTGACTCTTTCGAAACCAAAACAATATAAAGAAGAAAGAGAGAGTCAACATTCTCAAAACTTCTCAAAAGTGTTTATATATATTTTCTTACAATTATTGCAGTTATATGTTTCAAATTATTTTGGATAAATTAGCATTTATTTGGAATCCCTCACTTGCACACTCACAACAATAAATATCTTGATTTTATCCGGCATGATTACTAATCTCTCTTATATCAAAGTCCACAAAATTCAATTAAATAAAGTTTGAGCATAGAGAATTGATCTTGTTATTTACTTAAACCAAGCACATCTTTTCACAATAAAATGATTATATTTGTAATTTCCATGTTTTGCTACATAGTAGAAGTGATTTCTTGAGCGAAAAGTTTCCCCTGCTATCCTATCATGCACATGGTCTAGAATCTTTGAGAATTGGCAAAAGGACAAGCTCACCCCTACCCAGAATAAAAATCCCTTGCTCTACAGCTAATCCGAGCAAGTATCCCTAGCAAAGAAAAAGAAAAGAAAAAAAAAAAAAAGAAAAGAAAAATGTTCTTTTATATCATTACAACAATATTTCAAGCACTATCTCAAAAAAAAAATCAAGCAAAAAAAATACAAAAAGAAAAAGAAGCAAAGTTCAAAAGAAAGCAAAAAGCAAGAAAGCAATAAAATCCCTTTCCCTACCCTTTGAAAAGAAAAGAAGGGTTGATGAGCTTGAATCCCTGGAATTCTCAATTATTCAAAAACTGTGAGGTAAGCCCCATAACAGGTGGTTTGTGCCCAACCTACTTGGCCTTGGGTAACTCCTAGCGTGGTGATATGTCTGTCACATTAGCGACCTTCTTTTGTACAGACCTATGTCTGCTTATGGATTAGCTAGCTCTTGATAATCCGACCTACATAGTAGTCTAGTATGGTTATATGCATCTACATCATGGTTAATGAACACTTATTTGGTTTCTTCAAATCACTTGTATCATATTATCTTGCTCAAAACTGGTAAATGCACAAAGCAATTGCACACACATTTGTATTTGAGAGATTTTGTGTATCATTATGATAAATCAAGATCGGAAATGAATTCACATATGCACATGGGATTCCTTATAAATCTAACTTTTGTCTTCAAAATACTTTGAAATATTATTTTTGCAACTTGTTTGGAATAATTAATTCAAGTACGATTGTTTACCATACAGACAACTATATAATAGAAAAATCAAAAATTTCTTTCAAAACTATACAATCAAAACATATATATTTGGTTGACTTTCGCGACGATGGTATAGTTCCAAAACCAAAATTGGAATTTTATGCCTAGCGCAAGTCCTCATCTTCATATTTTTTGTTTATTAAAAAAATCAACCATGCAATAAAACTATCTCTTTTTTGATTTTCGCGATGATGGTATAAGTCTATACCTACATATTCTATGCCTAGCGCAAACCATTGTAACAATTTTTATTCCCCATTTATTTAAAAATCATGAAAACCATATGACTTAATTCATTATGTTACACAAATTATGCTTTTAAAAAGCAAACACATTTTCATTATTTCATGTCATTATGTCAACCTTCAATTTTGCAATGATGGTATAATTCCTAAAGAATTATCCAAAAAATTTATCACACTTAGGAATTTATGCCTAGCAAAAATCATTTTAACATTATTTCATGCATACTATTTTCATGAAAATCTGAAAAACAAACCATCATCACCATCATTTTCACCATTGCACCAAAGTCTTAAGACAGTCTCTTAAGCACTCTTTTACTTTTAACAATATTTCTATCCTTGGGATTAGCTTGACGACCAAGTGAGCGGCGACTCCATGAAATGGTCTATAATAGCGACAATGTCCTTTGAAATTATTGTTAGAAGTCTCTTTTTATTTTTTTCACATCACATTACAAACAATCAATTTGTTACATCAGATTATTTCATTTAAAATATTACCGCATGACATCAAAATTATAAATTTTCAAAATGACATAATTTCATGAATCCTCAATCCAATTATCAAATCAATCAATCAAACATAAAAGCATCATAAGCATACACATAACACAAGTCATATGATCAAAAACATATCATATATATATCAACATATGTACATCATATCAAAACTTGATTGGTATGCCACAATCTGTACCTCGACATACTCAATCCTCTATCAACAAAATAATAATAATACAATGCTAGCATGTCAATCTATACAAAGTTATGCAGCCCTCTAGCCTCGAGAGCCCCTCGAGCTCTCCGCCTCATCTCCTCCCCTGCCCTGAGGTGGACGAGGTGGCCCCATCGCAGTCTGAGTAGTCCTAGTCCTTGATCGGGACGAGGTCCTCGACGACCCGATCCTGATCGGATCTGCGATGTTGGCTGGCAGGGGTAGTCTATCCGCCTCTGGCACCAGCTGATAGTACAAAGTCTAGTAGAAAGTAAGTTGGGCAATAGCCCGTGTCAGCTCCCCAGTGCTCGCCCCTCCGCCCCGTGCCCTGAGGCGTGCAATCTCGTCTCGTAGCTGTGCCACCTCAGCTCGGTGGCGTGCAGCCTCATCCTATAGAGTCTGCACCTATGCCTAGAGATGATCTCTCTCCACTCGGAGAGTAGCCATCTCGCTACTCTCCCCTGTGTCAACGCCCTTGCCCTTATCGGGCGATGGTGGCCTCTCCCTCTATGGAGATGGGGGTCTCGCCTCCCTCCTCTCCCTCTATCGTGGCCTCTCCTGTGCCTGTGGCCTCCTCGGCTCTCTCCCACCGTGACCCTGGGCCACCTCCATAGCCGCCTGGCGCCACCTCCCTATCCGACGCACAACCATGTGTATCGAACCCTAAGCCCTCATCATCCGAGGAGGGCGGATGCCTACGTACCAGGCATCATAGCCATCGGCTACTCCTACGTCGTCCCCATCCACTGGCTGGATGGGGGCATCATCTGCGTCCTGACTCTAGAACCGCTGCATGTCTGGAGCCCCGCTAACTGTGGTGTTATCCCGGACAGTCCGAGAAAACTCATAATCCCTCAGAGATGGGATCCCTTGCTACAGACCGAACTGACACAAAACTCGGTCATAGCGATGGAGCTCCACCTCTCCCCTCTCCATCCGTAGCCAGCAAACTCGCCTAACGCGAGCCAGCTCCTGTCCGTCCTCGGCCCACCCTGGATGCTCCCTCCATGGCCTCCAGGTGATTTGATCTAGGACTAAGTCATCCAATAGTCTCCGGGACATAGGAAGGTCGATCCGCCGCTATGACCCTCTCCGGAGCCACCAGTAGAAGACTCGAGGCCTCTCCCCGTCTACCCCTATCAGAGGAAGCCCTATCGGCCTCCGCACTACAATGTGCTCCCAACACCAAACTTGTAGGAGCGATGTCATCACCAGACATCGGCCGCCCTTGTACACGACCCCATATAGGATCCTGTACAATCGGCATAGTACATAGCTACCCCAAGAGAATCTGTAGCCATGGTCTCGCATGTCGTAGATCACATCTGCTAGCATCCATGGCACCCTCCACCCGCTCTAGTGGCACAACAGAAGTCCACCAACCACTCCAGCTAGAACCCGTGTGAGTCTAGATGCCCCAGGCATCTGGCGCAGTGCCTCGATATTAACTCTGCCCTTCTCCAGGGTGAAGCTCGGGTCACCACACAATCGTCCCATAGCGTGGCCCTGATTGGCCGTAGGAGTGATCAACCGTCCTTGTATGGGGATTCTTAGAATCCTCCATACATCCTCTAGAGTGGGAGTCATCTCCCCTGTCGGTAGCCAAAAACATGAGGAACCCGGATACCATCTCTCTGCTAGGGCCGTCAGTAGCCCCATATCTGTGGACACCTGTGGCATCTCTGCCACATGCTGCAAGCCGGCTTGTGCCAGCTGATCTCGCTCTGCCTATGTGAGAGCGGCCAAGTCATCCCTCAAACCTCCATACTTCCATTCCCTGCTCTTTAGCAAACCTCTCTGCAACATAAACAACAAAACAACAAACAATCATTAATAAACAATTCAAGTAATTAATAATGCAAGTTAAAGTTCAATTTTATGCAATTGATGATATCGCCCACTATTGGACGATATCGTCCCAAATTTGAGCATAATCGTCTTCGATTTCGCAAGCCGAAATCGTCCCTAATTTGACGAAATCGTCCCCCTTTCGCCGATTTCGTCGAAATCGAGACGATTTCGTCCCGACGATGTCGACGGCCCAAAAATGGCCGCGATGCTCAAAAATTCAATCAAAAATTACCTAAAAAGCATGTAAAATTAAATTAAAGCATTCTAGTTAAGTCTAGACTCTTACCCATAGACCGTGTCGGACCTCTGTTGATCTGTGCGTCGTCTCCACCATTTTTGCTTCAGAGCTCTAAAAACCAAAAAATGAACAGTAAAAATGAATTAGGGTTTTACCCTATTTTTCTTAATTTTATTCAAAAATAATTTTTTGCTTTTTCGCGTTTTTACCTCAAACGTTCGATTTGGGTAAAAACACGGAGGGGGCACCATAGTAAGCTGTCGTACGATTCGACCAAGAATCGTCGCCTAAAAAATGGGAATAATTTTTGCTTTCTCGTAGATCGAGAAGAACTCATCTTTAATGCATTTTCTTCGAAAAATTTGCTAAAGAGGGGGCAAAATGTAGCACCCTAAAATTGGCGCAGTGAAATTGTAATAATTACATTCACCTTAGTAAATAATTTAAATTCAAATTTTAACCTCCCAAACCGCCCGTTAACCATCGGGTAATCTATTTCCCCTTTTTCGTGCCATTTTTAGAGGTTGTTTTGACCGTTTGACGATATCATCGCCGATCAGACGATATCGCCCCAGATCTGACGATTTCGTCTGGGCTAGGACGTCCAGACGATCTTGTCGCAAAACTGATTGTTCACAATTAGCTTCTGTTCCAACGGGCCTCTAATCCGGGCAGAAGCGTGTCTACGCCGTTAGAGACCCTCCCCCGTTGGAGATCTCCCAAATAGGGATGATCTCCAACCTCCTAACTACTCCCCTAAGCCTATTTAATCCTTAGGACCTTCCCTTCCCAACCCTTGGCTGAAATTCCCTGTAACTTGATTTTGTGTGCATTAGAATACTTAGAACATTATTTTGCCTTTGTTATTTTGAAGTTTTCTTGTAGGGACCTCATTGATCTTCAGTCGGAGCAAGCTCAGATCGTCGTAGATGATCTCGTTCAAATCTCGGATGATCCTGTCGTAATTCGAGATGATTTCATTACTTCCAGACGATTTCGATTGTAATCTGCATTGGGGGCAATCAGTGCCCAGAGTTTGCGCTTTCTCTTATTCCTTTCGTTGTTTTATTCTGCATTTTAGTTAGTTTATCCTTATTGCTTACTATTTTGCATTTGGAGTTCACCCATATAGCTTAACTTGCATGATAAGATCATAATTTATCATTAGAACATCGTAATTTGTTTGAATTTTTGTTCATAATTGTTTTCTAGTGTTCATACTGTCATTTTGTGTTGTTTCCCCCTATTAGCATAGTAGTATTCTCTGTATTTTGCATCTGTTCTTCTGTTTGCAGGTCTCTGACGAATTCGTCAGATCTCAGATGATCTTGTCTGATCTCAGACGATTCTGTCGAATTCCAGACGATCCTGACTACTTCAAACATCAGAATCTCCATCAGACATCCGGATCAGGTATTCTTCTTTAAAATTCTATAATTTCTCTATTTTTGTCTTTAAATTTGTTTTTTGTACTCATTGAATTTGCATCTTCATTTAGATTAATTTAGATTCATTTGGCCAAACCTAGGATATGAATGCTTAAGGCTAAAAACGAACACATAAAAACACATTCCAAACCTAGGCGTGGAAACTGCCATTAAATGTTTCCTGGTGAACCCACCATCCATCGAAAAATCATCAAAATACACCTCCCTTGAGAGGCGGGACCTTCGCAAAGTCCTCTCAGTCCGAGGTACCGCGACATCCTTTTCCCATCCTCCTTCCGGGCACGGATCCTATAGCCTGAAGGTAAGGATGCAAAAAATTTGGAGCGATACAAAACCAAGAATAGATCCTTGTCTATTCTTTCCTTAATTATTTATTATATATTTCATGGTTTGAGAGGATTCAACCTCCTCTCATCCATTCTAACTTCCAATCATGCCAACTTCACTAGTCCATAAATCCTATATATGGTCATTAATCGTATGATTGAATATAGTGAGGAAACCCCATAATCTCCTCTAAATATTCTTCTAAAATTTTGCATAAATTTGATTAAAACATAGAATAAGGGTGCTATTTTTCCCTTCCCTATCAAATGAATATATATATATATATATATATATATATATATATATATATATATACCACTATTCATTTACTATTCACTAGTTACTATTTACTATTCACTAGTTACTATTCACTATTCACTATTCACTATTCACTATTCACTATTCATTTTACCATTTACTATTCACTATTTTAAGCCATCCCTTTGAATAGTTTATTACAATCCAAATAGGTTATTGATTCTTCCAATAATCTATATAGGACATTTAAATGATAGGAAATTTAAATTTAGATCATGGCTTCGAATATATGATGCAGTAGAAGATTAAGTTTTTACCAATATGTTTCAACAAGCTTTTAAATGGGGATAAATCCTAATCTTTCAGTAAATGAATGATGTTACTAGTGAATATAGATTTATAAGCAATGAAGTTTATCCATTAGGCTTCAAACTAGCTTTAATAGAAAATTATATCCCTTTTAACTAGTAACAAATGAGGTTATAATGAAGCTTCTATCAAGCATAGTAAATAAACCCACATTATTTGATTAACAACCTAATCAATACAAGAGAGATCCAACCTGATCTATCTTCTCTTGAAACTTCCAAGTGCTCCCCGAGTCTTCATGCTTTTCTCCATGAGTTGAGTCCTTCCAATCTTCCAAGAGTTGCCTTCTTCTTCAACTAAGAAATCTCTTCAACCTTCTGGTTTCTGATCCGCAAAGGTGGAGAGCATACTCCCTAGGTATCCAATATTTCTTCTACCTAAAACTTAGTACTCTCCCAAAGCTTTTTGGTTTCTGATCCACCATAGTGGAGAGCATACTCCCTAAGCTCCAGGATTTCCTAGCTGCCCTTTTCTTCCCAAGGTGTCCTCTATTTATAGGAAAATTTCCCCACTTATGGCCAAATAGTGACCTTATTATTTTATTATTAAAATATGCCTTGGGCCCCTTAAGACTTATCAAATCATATGGAGGGTAATCCAAAAAGTATAAGAGGGTCCAAATAAGGATAAGGTAGGTGACCTTATCTTGTTTTGTGTTCCCTTTTCATGGGAACAAATACAAAACTAATACTATTGAGGTATAGAATAGATACAAAGGTAGGACTATTAATTATAAGAGAAGAGACCTCCCTTTTATTTCCACCAATGTAGGGAAGCCAAATGGATAATTCCCAAGAGGATAGAATAATTCTTATATTATTTAATAATACTAGAGTCCTTTTAAGTTCAATCAAAATTGGGTCCATTTTGTGGGAAACTAATTATTTTAATAAAAAGGGTGACCCATCTACTACTATTTGGTATGTGGGTGTTGCAAGATTGAAATTGGAGGTATCTCACCTACCATTCTAGCCATCCTAAAGTTACCATGTGGAGTGTAAGCCAAAATTAGGAAAAAAGGTCCTACTATGGATAAGATAGGTGGTCCTTTTTTTTTTGTCTTGTATCTTTTCCCATGGGGACAAGTATAAGACTAATACTATTAAAGCATGGACTGGGAACAAAGTTAGAACTATTATTGATAAGGTAAAGGACTTCCCTTTTAATTTCCACCAATATAAGGAAGCCATATGGGTATTTCCCAATAGGTAGGATAACCCATATGCTATTTTAAAAATCCTCCAGTCCTTCTTAAGTCCCATCTAGGTTGGGTCCACTACCTTTACACCTAATTTATCATATTGTTCTAAGAGATAATTTCTCAGTTTTATTTTTTAAAATCTCATAATTAATTATCATTTCTAAAAGATAATTAATATATATATATATATATATATATATATTTATTTATTTATTTTCTATCCTTCCTAGAATTCCTTTATTGGAATTTTTGTAGGATTCTTTAGGGTCATGCCCCTTCATTTAGGCATTAATTGATCCCCAAGATCAATTAATATTTTTTTAAATAAGGTAGGAGGGTAACGGGTCATGACATACACCCCCCATTATATTAAATAGAGTCCTTTGTGTTTGAACATATACCTTACAAAACACATTTGTCTAGCAGAAGCTAGCATTTATTTTGCTGATTTAAAATCAGATTCTTCTTTCATCTAGTACTTCAATTCTGATGGCCAATCTTCATATTCCATCCATGAGAATACTTGGACCTGTAAAAATCCAAAATATCAGTAGTACCATATCCTTGTAAACAATACAACATCCATATTGTATATCAACAAGTATTGAAAGCATCATCAATACACAATATTAACACAAAATTACAATTTTAACTCATTTCAAATTGCACAAACAATTGATCTAGAGAACTGTAGTATCGGAATTTGCAAAATGATGTTACAAGGATATCATGAAATTATGCATTTGTACCTTACTAGACATAAAAAAATTCATGTTAATTTTATCAAAACTCCCACCAAGGAGTATCACAGTATAATTTTGTTAACCTTTGGCATGAATTAACCTAATAAAGCCAAGTGCTAACAAAGATACAACATAATTTCAAAGTCTTAATTTAGGATATTCACATATATCCTAGTATGTATTTTGTTACCAGAGCATCCACCTAGATGCCTCCTAGTCTATATCATCATGGAGAAGTCCTATACGTTCTCCAAGAATGGACACCAATCCATTCCTCATATTCATTTGATCAGATAAAATTCAAAATTCATGCATTTTTTGTATTACATACAAATTAAATCTATCATAAATAATTATATTAAAATAGCATATAAAATTCAAAAATGAATAATGTTTGTGCCTCGTCCTTGTGATTAGTAAACTACTACAAAATGATGGTCTATAGAGTGGGTTCCCAATGGACCTTAAGGTTGGTGCTCCTGGATACGTTATTTGCCTCATACTATGCTGGTACATAGGGCTGGGGATGGCGATGGAGAAACTGTTCTAGAAGTTGCTTGATCATTACATCCTCTTCTTCCATGTTGTGTATTAACAGTTGGTTGTGATGGAAGGAGCATATTGTGATTCATCAAGGCAACCAAATAGGATTCCAAGAATGCTACAGTGAATTCCTCCCTTAGTTGACGAAATTGAGGATTTTTTGTGAGCATGGCTACCATCGTTGTTGCTCTTCAATTATTTCTTTGTAGCTTTTCAGACCTAAGCTGATCTCGCTCTGCTATGGCATCATCTCTTTATGTTATTAACCTTAATCTTTCCTATGCCCAAGAATCATCCAGGGCACGCTGCACTGGAGATTTACTCTTTGTTGCATTGATGGGTTTACTACTTCTTGCCATGTTTATTTTGCTTGCTAAATCTAGCACTACTTCAGATTCGCTTCTACTCTTCAAGGTATGTGCGACAATAGATCGGTAACCAATAGAAAAAGAATCATAAAGCACATAATGGGGCTAACTCCACTTAAAACCATTATCATCCTAGTGAATTCTATCATAAATATGATTGCATTGAATGTCATGGCATAAAACTTCTCTCCAATACAACTGACCGTTAGGTCCATATTTTATCACGACTATTACCTTTATATCTGGTCACATCATTGTTCCCTCAATGGCTTCAAATGTCGATCTCATGCACACTTATTTGGGATTCATATCATCGGTACTATTTATCAAATCTGTAATGAGTATTTGTTGACATCAACCACCTTATCAAAGAGGAAGAGATAAAATCTCTTCTCTTTTCTCTTGGTAGGAAACCGATTTAGTAATTAGCCACCATGTTTTCTTATGAGGAAGAGCAACACGAATTTTATGAATCTTTCATTTGGGCTCCTCAAAATTTTCTTCAACAAAGGGAAATATTGTATATCTTCTTACGAAGTTAAGCTATCGAAGCTTGTAATGCCTTTATATTCATGAAGCAGATATTTTGCAATACCTATTACCAAGATGCACTTTGTGATGTATGGTTAAGATATAATTCCTATAATTATTTAGCTTTAGAAATTCCTTTAAGTTATTTCAAGTGGTTCGATCGATACTTCAGTTGGCCTATCTAGACTTTCCATGTCCGATTTTGGGATTTTTGGTTACCTCCTATAACTGATTCTCTAAATGTTCCATTTCAATTTTTACCAACCTGCTATTTGGATGTGATTAAAAAGTATGTTCCCACTGGAAGGGCTGCTTTTGATAGTGATATTTATCAAGGTCTTCTGTATCAAAGGTTTGTACAATCTTACTTACATTGGGAAATTCAGAATAGACTCTCTCAAACTCAGTGTCTGATGGAAATGGATCTTGTGTCATGTGTACACCGTGGTACTCCTTGGCCATATTATGTGCTTGATAGATATATTGCAATCCGTTGCAATATTTCTCTTCCAATCATCTATTCCGATCGTAGCTCATCTTCAATCGAAGATTATGATAGCTCAGATTCTGAATAAGACTATGTTGTTTTTCATCTTACCATTTCTATTATATCCAGTTTTCTAGTTCGGGCATATTTGTAGACAATAAAAAATAATCTGCTTAACAATATGCTATGTCTTGTCCAACTATTCTATGTTTTAGTTTTCTTTGAAAAATAATACCACATGCATGGTATTATGAGTAGTGTCAGATTTAAATAGTGTAACACACTTTCATAAATTTGACCACTGCCCGAGTGGTCGGGTGGTATACTTGTTGAGTGAATATTTTGTCCTATTACAAAATGAACACGCAACTAGAGTCTCAAACCGGAAAACTCTTTCTTGCAAAGAAAATATATTATTTTTAATTTCTCCAAGCTTCTTGTGAACAAACCTTTATATGCATATAACCAATTAAGACTTAATGCAAATAAATGAATGTATCCTAGAATAACTCAAATCCTGCAAGTAACTGTTAACAAGGGGCCTTTAATGATTCACAACAAACTTTGTAACCCTAATCTGTTAAAATAACCAACCATGTAAAAAAAAGAAAGAAAAATCCTTTTTTATGCTCTTGAAATTAATGAAACCCACCCGAAAATAAATTAGTGGCCTTTTTTATCTTTTGGCTTTAAAAAATATTTCAAATGAGAAAGTGCGTGGTATAGGCCACTTCGTTTTAAGCTCCGTGCCTTTAGCATGAGGTTCATTTTATAGTTAATTGGTTCATTTTATCTTTTGTTTAACTGTTATGCTATTTCTATGTTAGCTTTTGGTGTTAGTAAAAATCCGCAGAGTATTCTGGAATGCACCGAGAATCCGAAACTCAAATTTTCAAATGAGATGTAAAAATAAATTAGAACCTAAAACAGAAAGTATTCTTTATGAGAATCAGGTGGAAAAAGCTAAAAAATAGGACGTTAATTTGGTTAGCAATCTCCTCCCTGCAAAACCCCAAGTTATGAGATGAAACTCTAAAACAACCTGACCTAACAGACCTGCAATAAAACACAGTCGAATCAGATCGGATGCTAGACTCTAAGGAAATAAATAATTTGCATCATTCTATCATTCACCTATCGTAACCCACATTATGGTGTAAACGAATAGATACAAGAAAAAATAATGCAAAGGAAAGATATACAGAAATAACAGTAGTCTTAGCCTTCAATCTCCTTTTGGTTTCACACACAAAAGTTACTCTTGCCAAATAAACTCCTTTTATTCCAAAAAAATAATGCTTTTTCTCCTTACAATTTCCAGCCCCTGTATCTACATTCGCTTCTGCTTTTAAACTTTCTGTTGCGGCTCTTGGTTTCCCTCTGCGATGCTTCGTTTCACTTCCCATATCGCTTCGTTTCATTTTCCCGCTTCTTTGGTGTTTTGACCTTTTGCTCGAGCCTAAAACGTTTGGTCTTCTCTGCTAACTATAACTGTCGATCTGAAGCGTTATCATGACCCTCATGCCTTTGTGCCACGTGTTCAGCGCTTTTCTGCACGTTCTGTAATGGCCCCATGTAAATCGCGACGTTTTTATGCATGCAGCTTTGCTTCCTTGCTTTCATCGCGAAAACGCGACATGTCGCGATATCGCAACATTTTCCTGCCAATAACCCTATCCGCTTTCATGCACAGTAAAAATGAGACATGTCGCGATATCACGACATTTTTCTATCAGCAGCCTTTCTTGCCTTCATGCACAGTAAAAATCCGACATGTCACGATTTCGCTACAAGTTTTCCGCACTTAGTCTCTTTTCAATAAAGTGTCACGAAATCGCTACCATTTTCTGCCCTCTGCATGGTCTTCACTTTCTATCACGATTTCGTGACGTCTTTGTCTGGCTGGAACGTTTCCTCAAAAGTTATGCGATATCGCTACGCCTTTGTGCCTTAGACTCTTTTCATTCACCCGCATCGCGAAAATGTGATGCGTCGCGATTTCACGATGCCTTTCTTAGCTTTGTCTCGTTAAATTAATTCCTGCGGATTTCGCTACACTTAGGCCTTTAATCCACCTTTGGCTGATTTGTCACGATTTCACTACACTTCTGGGCCTTATCGCCTTTGGCTCGGTTTTGTCATGATTTCGCTACACTGTTGGGCCTTATCGCCTTTGGCTCGGTTTTGTCACGATTTCGTGACCATTTTATATTTTATGCCTTTTGCCCATTTGCAAGCCATGAAAATCAAACACGTCATGATTTCACGACGGTTCCGCCCACCTGTTGTCATTGACTGCGTTGACCATGATTTTGCGACATGTCACGATTTCGCTACGCTTTTTTGCTTCGTGCCCCGTTTGACTGTCTTGACCGCGATTTTGTGACATGTCACGATTTCGCTACAATTTTCCATTCTGCCTTTCTCTCTCCTCTTTGGGCCGTGACGGAGCAACATGTCGTGATTTCGCTACACTTTTTGCGACGGAGCAACATGTCGCGATATCGTGACACTTTTTCATTTTGGCAGCGACGGAGCGACATGTCGCGATATCGCGACAACTTTCGGCCGTGACAGAGCGACATGTCGCGATATCGCGACAACTTTTTTCCTTAGTGAAATTTTTGCCTTTTTCTTTGATTTTCTTAGCATCTGGGTCATTGTTTTCTTCTTTGAAAGCATGCAAAAAGGTGGGCCCCCAATTTTGGGGTGTGTTGTGGATTAGCCACAACAAATGGCGACTCTACTGTCAAATGCTCCAGAGCATTTTGGTGAGAACCCAACCTGAAATATACAAGCTTAGATACAGGCGTCAGCACATAAAAGATAAACAAATACCGACGGGATCAGAAGTACATGAAACATCAGAATCATTAGTATTAGCTCGGTGTGTGCTATTTGTTTTCATTCCATATCGCTTGAACTTGATCAACATTCCATTGTCAGTTTTACATGCATGCATATGTGAGGCTGTGAATGATTTGTGTAACCTAATAAATATGCTTAGAGATTTTGCTTTTACAAATGCATAGACCTTCTAATATCATACACAAATATTCAAGATTATCAAACCCTCTTAGGATCAACCATGTGTATAATGAATTGTTTTATTAGATCCCAAAGTTGGTTATGAGTCACTACTATCTTGAACCCATGTGTAAGTGAAAGTGAAATCGAGCTTTGGGAAATCAGACTCCCAACCTAATCGAGATGAGAGTTTAACCCTATTCTTACTACTCTGATTTGGAATTCATTACCTCACTTTGAGCAAAATAATTTAACCAATTATGGAAGAAATGGTCATGCTAGTCTAACCCTTTGAACAGTCAGTGGTCTTGTTTTTTTAGACAAGACATGCTGTCATGCATGGGCATACCTAACCCCATAATCCATGACTTAACTTCATTTCTTTGGACCTTGGGGATGACTACCCATCCTTTGCAGAGGACAAGTAGTACGATCCTTCCAATCCAATATAAAGATGAGATGGGAAAAATTAATTTTTACTTCTTGGATCTTGGGGATGACTACCCATCCTTGCTAGGGACATGTAGTACGATCCTTCCAATCCAAGCTTTAGATGAAAATGGAGAATATTAATTTTATTGCTTGGACCTTGGGGATGACTACCCATCCTTTGCAGAGGACAAGTAGTACGATCCTTCCAATCCAAGCTTTATCATGAAATGAGACATAGGAGCTTTGGGGAATCAGATTCTCAACCTAGGCGAGATGAGAATTATGCCCTATCCTTACTACTCCATGTAGGTCAAATCAAAGTTTTGGGGAGTTGGATCCTCAACCTAAGTTCGATGAGGACTTAACCCTATCCTTACTACTCTGATTTTAGGCTTTAAGCTTTATGGAAGTGGTAAAAACCATTGTTTTAAGGATCATGTTGCATAATAGGATAGACATGAAATACTTCTTTCGCTTGACCTTTTCTTCCAAGCAAGGTTTTGATCATTTTGCTCAAGATCCTTTTTAATGTGTATAAAATGTGCTTGGTTCTAGATATCTCGGGGCTCAGTTTCCAACCTTAGGATTTTTTATTTATTTATTTATGTTATAGCATAACCCTAAGAGGATTTGACACACTTTAATGATTTGTATCTGAAATGCATATGCAACTAAGATGGCATGTATATGCAAAGTGAGATGTAATATGAATGCATTGCCCTTTGAATTGCAGATGAAGTATTGCCATAATTTGTAAAACTGACTACTTCATGCATCACAAGCCTCAAACGATATTATTTAACTGTTTGTGTTACATGTGGAGCTTTTACAACATAATTCCAATGTTTCATATTTTCCCGATCTTAGGCATGTGTTAACATTTCAAACTTTTATTCTTTTTTTTTTTTTAAATAAATAATGTCAAATAAACACACCACCTAAACGGCAAACCTGCACACACAAAAGAAACAAAGCACGGCATCATTACATATAATACAAAACCTAAACATGTCAAACAAACACACAACTTAAATATCAAATCTGCACACACAAAAGAAACAAAGCATGGCATAATTACATATAATACAAAACCCAGCCGCTTCAAGCCCGGAAATAGTGTTTCAAGTGCAACCCATTGACAGGTAATGCCAAATCCTTTCCATCCAAGGTTTTTAGTCTAAAACTATTTTCCCCTAGGACTTCTGAAATCTGGTATGGACCCAACCATAAGTAGTCAAACTTATCATGATCCCCTTTCTTCTCATGTCTTTTATCCCATAACAACACTAGATCTGATATTTTAAAAGCCTTGGCTCTAGACTTTTTGTCAAACCATATTTTTACTACATCCTGGTGTTTACTAAAATGAAGCATAGCCTCATCCCTTTTTTCATCCGGATGCATTAATTGTGTTAGTCTAGACTCAAGTTTATCATTGGTTCCGAAATAATCTTTCATGAAATGCAGTGTTTGTAACTTGAGATTTGTAGGAAAAATGGGATCTTGTCCATAAACCGGATGGTAAGGAGATGTTCCTATTGATTCTTTGACTCTGATTCTGTCAGCCCAAAGAGCCAACTTAAGTTTGTTATGCCAATCTCTAGGATTTCTTTCCAACAATTTTTTTATGACGCATAACAAATTCTTGTTAGAAGATTCAGCCAATCCATTGCCTTGCGGATAATAATTGGAAGAGAATTTTAAACTCACACTGTTGTCAAATGCCCAATTAGCAAATTCCAAAGAGGAAAAAGCTGAACCATTATCACTTACAATGGAGTTAGGCATCCCAAACCGAGTGACAATATTATCCTCTAAGAATTTAATAACAACCTCCGAAGTAGCATTCTTTGTGGGGATAGCTTCAGTCCACCTTGTGCAATAATCCGTAGTCTATCAGAATGTATTTGTGGGAATCAGATGAATTGGGACTGATAATCCCAACAAAATCCAGGCCCCATTGCGCAAAAGGTCTAGACTCAATTACGGATTGTAAAGGCATGGAAGCACCCCTGTCTCTATTGGCTGCGAGTTTGACATGTATGACATGACCTCACATGAGTATGGGCATCTTTGAACAGTCGAGGCCAATAATAACCGGCTCTAAGGATTTGATGGGCTGTGGCATTAGCGGACCCATGTCCTGTCCCATGTTTACCATGAAATTCCTCGAGTATTTGCACTGCCTCTTTTTGATCAACACAACGAAGGTAAATACCTTCATGGTTTTTCTTGTATAACGTGCCGGATCTAATTAGGAAATTAGCAGACTTCAAGCGCAAGGCTCTTCGTTGAGTAGAATTCAAATGCGGTGGACATTTACCGTTTAGTAGAAAATACACCACATCTGCATACCACTCATCTTTGGTTATATCTGCGATTTCATAATGTTGACATGAAATTGCGAGATCCTTTTCTGCTATAGCCTTAACCAACCCTTGTCCCCACACTATCTTCATGGATTGAATCTCAAGATCAAACTCTTGCAAAGTTGAAATCCACTTCCCTCGTCTTTCACCTAGTTCATTCTGTATAAACATGGCTTTGACTACAGGATCCGGGACTATAGCAAACACCCTACTGTGGACTATATAATGCCTAAATTTTTTAACGGTCTTGACTAGAGCATACATTTGCTTGTCCAAGATGGAGTATCTCAGCTTCGCATCTTTGAGAGGACTACTCAGGAAGGCAATAGGATTTTCAATGTTGCCTTCACTCTTCTGAGTTAAAACACTCGCAAAGGAGTGATCTGAAGCAAATGTGTAAATATAGAAAGGCTTCGTATAATCGAGACTCACTAATCAAGACTCACTAAAACCGGGGCTTTAGAAATCGCGTCCTTGATATTTTTGAAAGCATCTCTATTTTCATCTGTCCACTTGATCTGGACCTCTTTCTTTAACATGTCGTTCAAAGGCTTTGCTATTTCTGCAAAATCTGCAATAAATTTTCCGACGAAATTGATCTTCCCAAAAAATGATCTCAACCCCTTTTTGTTGTTGGGACAAGGAATCTGTTGTATGGCCTCTATTCTTTCAGGGTCAATGGAAATTCCATCCTTAGATATTACATGTCCCAATAACTTTCCTTCCGTCACCCCAAAAATGCACTTCTTTGGGTTGAGAGAAATGCCATGTTCCCTGCATCTTTGAAAGACTTTCTTTAGATCCCTGACGTGGTTTTCCCTGTTCTTAGAAAAGACAGGAATGTCATCTACATAGATGATGATGCACTTACCTATGAGCCCCTTAAAAGCAAAGTCCATAGCTCGTTGGAATGTGGCACCTGCGTTCAATAGTCCGAAAGGCATTCTCCTGTATGCAAAGGTGCCCCACTTTGTGGTGAAGGCGGTTTTCATCCTATCACTAGGATGGATAAGGACCTGATTATATCCCGAATAACCATCCAGGAATGACATCATCTCCGACCCATTTACCTTTTGAAGTATTTCATCAATGGTGGGTAATGGGTAATTGTCCTTTTGTGAGGCTTTATTAAGATTTCTAAAATCGATACACAACCTTATTTCTCCATTCTTTTTCCTCACGGGGACCAGGTTAGCAACCCATGTGGAGTGCCTAACAGGAAAGATGATTTTAGCTTCTAACAGTCGCTTTACCTCTTTCTCTATCAAGGGTTCTAATAATGGATTGACTGGCCTCTGTCTCTGCCTGAAGGGTTTGGAGTCTGGCTTCAAAGGAATCGTATGCGTTATGACATTCTGATCATAGGTTTTCAGCTCCTTATAACTCCAAGCTATGCAGTCTATGTATTCCTTTAATGTATTGGCAATGGAATCCTTCTCCTATTTGGTGCATGCTTTTGCTATGAATACTTCTCGAGGGTTTTCTGCACTTCCAATATTAACCAAGTCACAGGCTTCTCTGGGAGGTGGAACCTTTCTACCTTCTTTTGGTTGGTATCCGATATCGAAAGTTTTTTCTAATGAAGCCATCTCATTTGGCATCTTATTACATTTTCCAATAATCTTTTCTTCCAAATCTGCATCTTCTAGGTCCCTCTCGTCTTCATCTATAACTTGCTTTTCAAATATGCCAGAATTAGTGACAAAATGGAATATGTGCCTGTCACTATCAAACACTTGGAAATTCGTGACATTATCCGGTATCGAGGGACAAGGGACCAGTTCTATGGAGAATTTCTTACATTTCTTGTGATCCATTGGTTTCAACATACTCGCAGCTACGGCTAGAGAGTCTGCCAGACGATTGCCTTTTCTAGAGATCAGAGATATGTTAAAGGCATCAAACTCATCTATTAAATCTCTAACCCTGGTTCCGTAAAGTCTGAGCCGCTTGTTCTTACATACGTATTGTCCCTTCACTTGTTTTACCACCAGCTCCGAATCACCAAGGACCTTGATACACTTAACTTTCTTTCGAAGGGCCAATTGAAGTCCGAGAATCAAGGCCTCATATTCTGCCATATTGTTGGTGGCAAGGAACTGTAGTCTATATGCAGCGAACATAGGCTCTCTGTCTGAACATGATAATTCAATACCGGCTCCTGCTCCTTGTCTGGACTTGGATCCATCAAATCTTAAAGTCCAAATGTCCTGATGTCCTTCAGTAACGTTGCATCCAATCCTTTCATTTTGGGAATTTTTAGGTGTTTCTATGTCCAAACAATATGCTCCTAATTCCGCTTCAATGTATTGGATCTCATTAGGTTTGTTGTATTCTGTGATCATCTCCTTGAGCCTAGGTTCACTATCAATCCGAATTTGGTTGGCCACTCCCCTCCAAGGCAACCACATATGTGAAGAATCTGTCACAATGTAACCGTTTAGGTTTTTACTCCAATCTCTTCCCAAAACCATGCCATATTTGATAGGAATGTCGAGCACCAATATGTCTATGTGATGTTGAACCCTAGGTTCTGAATTGACTTGAATAAGAACATCACCCAATTCTCCCATTGCCTCCATGGTTGATCTATCCAGCTGCACCACCCTGCTTCTAGAAGGTTTTGGTGTAAGTCCCAATTTTTTACAGATTTCTAGGGGCATAATGGTAGCCGAGGCCCCTGAATCTATTAAGCAATTGTGCAGGTTTTTACCTGCAATTCTAATGGTTATCAGAAAAGGAGGTATATCTCATTTTTCCTTTTTCAAAACCAATCGGGACTCAACACTTTTAGCTTCATGAACTTGGGCAGGTGGATCTAAACTTTTTGGTGGACTTACTTCTTGGCCTAATAATCGGGACATATCATACATTGAGACATTGGCCTTAGTTTTCTTCATGTCTTCCACCAAGTCATAAGTGGGTTTTTCTGAATTTGACATGTTTTGCACCATCTTAGACTTTTCCACCATGGATGGAGGAGAGGGATTGACATCTCCTTTGAAATCGGGAGGGAGTAATTGGTTGTTTGGAGGAGTAGAGGAAGTTTTGGGCTCCTTAGAACTCCTAGTGTAATACTTGTGATTTCCTTTCCCAAAACGTTTGTTGGCATGAACTTCCAATGTTTCTTCATCTTCGTTTCCAAAAAATTCCACATCCTCCTCTTCTTCACTTTCTTGGGAATGTATAACCTCAGTCAATATAGACTCATGCTTCCCGTGGCCACAGTGCATGCAATCGTTGTCACAAGGTCTCGATTCTCCAAAATCTTTCGAGACATCTGCCTGATTGGCTACGGGATTGGGTACTCGCCCATTATTCGGCTGCGTGTTGTATGTTCCTTTTCCTCTATGGTTATGAGGTCGGTTATGACCCATGGCTTGGTCCACCTTTTTATTGACATTTCCCACCGTAACCAAAACTTTGGCCAAGGTTTCCTTCATGTTTTCTATGGCGGATTCGGACCCTTGTGGTTGAGGCATGGTAATTCCGGGTCCAGTTGTGTTTGCTACATTAGCCACCTCTGGAATAGGTACAATGGCTTGGGTCTGGGCAGTTGGATTCCATCCTGGATTCACACTTTGAATCGGAGTGATTGTTGGATAAGTCATTGGGCTTGGCATGCTAATCGGAGCAAACCCCGGCATGGTCAACAAATTACTGCCCATGCCGAACCCAGGCAAACCCATCGGGCTATTTTGAATTAATCCCTGCGTTTGAACGGAGGCATTAGGATAACTTGGAAATGATGCCACTTGGGTGGGTGTTTGGAAATTGTTCATCATAGGAACCTGTGGTGCCATTAACTGGTTCATCATGGCAAATTGACTGTATGGACCATATTGTCCCATCCCGATCAATTGAGACAATCCTGCTCTCGGCGAGTTCATTTGTTGTTCGAGAGTCATTGTCTCTGCATAGGCTAAAGGAAGCGTTGTAATCTGAGGATTCCTTCTAGTCAACAAAGACGTTAAAGGATCTAAGGCTCCAAAATATAATTGCAAGGCGACCGCAGGATCTATCGCAAAGTGACGAGTCAGATTCGTGTATAGTTTTTGGAACCTCTGATTGAATGTTCGTATGGGCTCATTAGGTAATCTTTTGCATGATACGAACAAATTGTAGATTATGGAGGGATCCAATAACATTCTAAATTGGCTTATGAAGGCGGTTTCTAATTGGGCCCATGAAGTGATGGACCCTACTGGAAGATTCCGATACCATTCATTGGCCGTGGGGTCTAGACTAGCAGGGAAAACTCGGCAAGCAACATCCTCGTGAGTAACCCCTTGTCTAAACATATAATCCTTGTAGATTTGGACATGATCTTCTGCTGTTGTGGGACCATCGTGCATGAATTTGGGTAATCCCCTTTCAATGTTTCTAGGCAAGTCATGGACTGCCCTAGGAATATCTAAGGGGGAACTTTGCGCACCATACCAAAGGGCAGGTGGTTGTTGTTGTTGTTGTTGTTGGGCCATGTTGTTCAAAGGTGTTAACCCTGTGGGAACAATGGAAATGCTTGGAACTATGGAGACAGATACACCTGGTGTTACTGTCGCACTTGAAATTAAGGGCTCAGGCCCGCTAGACGTACTTGAGTCTAAAGAAATCCCTAACTCAAGTATACTTGGGTGGTATTTCGATCTCTAATGTTTTGTTTTTCGGCTTCCTAGCAATGGGAGAAAGGCTTTGGAAAATAGTTTCCCCTGTGGTCTTGGACCTAGTAGCTATGTACTCAGGTTGGGCCAGCTTGGAAACTCTAGAACTCTAAAAGACTTCTCTCAACTTACTTGCAAAATACAGTATCTAAATGTTATACCTGCAAGCACAATAGGTGGAAACAAAACTACCCACGTTAATTGTTAGAACAAATCATAATCACAAAGCAATAAAGAAGGCCCTCCTTCTAGCGCCAAAATGTTGAGTGAATATTTTGTCCTATAACAAAATGAACACGCAACTAGAGTCTCAAACCAGAAAACTCTTTCTTGCAAAGAAAATATATTATTTTTAATTTCTCCAAGCTTCTTGTGAACAAACCTTTATATGCATATAACCAATTTTGACTTAATGCAAATAAATGAATGTATCCTAGAATAACTTAAATCCTGCAAGTAACTGTTAACAAGGGGCCTTTAATGATTCACAACAAACTTTGTAACCCTAATCTATTAAAATAACCAACCATGTAAAAAAAAAAGAAAAAAAAAAACCTTCTTTTATGCTCTTGAAATTAATGAAACCCAACCCAAAAATAAGTTAGTGACCTTTTTTATCTTTTGCTTTAAAAATATTTCAAATGAGAAAGTGTGTGGTATAGGCCACTTCATTTTAAGCTCCATGCCTTTAGCATGAGGTTCATTTTATAGTTAATTGGTTCATTTTATCTTTTGTTTAACTATTATGCTATTTCTATGTTAGCTTTTGGTGTTAGTAAAATTCACAGAGTATTCTGGAATGCACCAGAATCCAAAACTCAGATTTTCAAATGAGATTAAAAATATATCAGAAACTAAAACAAAAATGTTCTTTATGAGAATCAGCTGGAAAAACTGAAGAAGGACGTTAATCTGGTTAGCAATCTCCTCCCTGCAAAACCCCAAGTTATGAGATGAAACTCTAAAACAACCTGACCTAACAGACCTGTAATAAAACACAGTCGAATCAGATCAGATGCTAGACTCTAAGGAAATAAATAATTTGCATCATTCTATCATTCACCTATCACAACCCACATTATGGTGTAAACGAATAGATACAAAACAAAATAATGCAAAGGAAAGATATACAAAAATAACAGTAGTCTTAGCCTTCAATCTCCTTTTGGTTTCACACACAAAAGTTACTCTTGCCAAATAAACTCCTTTTATTCCAAAAAAATAATGCTTTTTCTCCTTACAATTTCTAGCCCCTGTATCTACATTCACTTCTACTTTTAAACTTTCTATTGCGGCTCTTGGTTTCCCTCTGCGACGCTTCGTTTCACTTCCCATATCGCTTCGTTTCATTTTCTCGCTTCTTTGATGTTTTGACCTTTTGCTCGAGCCTGAAATGTTTGGTCTTCTCTGCTAACTGTAACTATCGATCTGAAGCGTTATCATGACCCTCATGCCTTTGTGCCATGTGTTCAGCGCTTTTTTGCATGTTCTATAACGGCCCCATGTAAATCGTGACGTTTTTATGCATGCAACTTTGCTTCCTTGCTTTCATCGCAAAAACGTGACATGTCGCGATATCGCGACATTTTCCTGCCAATAACCCTATCCGCTTTCATGCACAACAAAAATGAGACATGTCACGATATCGCGACGTTTTTCTATCAGCAGCCTTTCTTGCCTTCATGCACAACGAAAATCCGACATGTCACGATTTCGCTACAAGTTTTCCGCACTTAGTCTCTTTTCAATAAAGTGTCATGAAATCGCTACCATTTTTTGCCCTCTGCATGGTCTTCACTTTCTGTCACGATTTCGCGACGTCTTTGTCTAGCTGGAACGTTTCCTCAAAAGTTGTGCGATATCGCTACGCCTTTGTGCCTTAGACTCTTTTCATTCACCTGCACCACGAAAATGCGACGCGTCACGATTTCGCGACGCCTTTCGACTTATGCGCTTTGTCTCAGTTCTCGTCACGATTTCGCTACACTATTGGGCCTTATCGCCTTTGGCTCGATTTTGTCATGATTTCGCTACACTGGGCCTTATCGCCTTTGGCTCGATTTTGTCATGATTTCGCTACACTGGGCCTTATCGCCTTTGGCTCGGTTTTGTCATGATTTCGTGACCATTTTATATTTTATGCCTTCTGCCCGTTTGCAAGCCGTGAAAATCAAACACGTCACGATTTCGCGACGGTTCCGCCCACCTGCTGCCGTTGACTGCGTTGACCATGATTTTGCGACATGTCATGATTTCGCTACGCTTTTCTGCTTCGTGCCCCGTTTGACTGTCTTGACCACGATTTTGCGACATGTCACGATTTCGCTACAATTTTCCATTCTACCTTTCTCTCTCCTCTCTGGGCCGCGACGGAGCAACATGTCACGATATCGCGACACTTTTTCATTTTGGCAGCGACGGAGCGACATGTCGCGATATCGCGACAACTTTCGGCCGCGACAGAGCGACATGTCGCGATATCGCGACAACTTTTTTCCTTAGTGAAATTTTTGCCTTTTTCTTTGATTTTCTTAGCATCTGGGTCACTTTTTTCTTCTTTGAAAGCATGCAAAAATGTGGGCCCCCAATTTTGGGGTGTGTTGTGGATTAGCCACAACAATACTTTACTACTAAGTCGAGACACATGGATTAACAAAGCTGATTGGCATATTTCTGACATAGTTCAGCCTAAAATTTCATATCAAGAAAAGTATGAAGTTCCTGGTGAAATTTGGGATGGTTTCCATGCCTAAATGTGTCCTTGCTTCCTTTCACCATTCTTGGGTTTCCATGGCTTCCAGAGTTATGGTTCTCCTCTAGCTTAGCGAAGTTTCAGGTTCTGGTGTTGCTAGATGGCTTCTTCCGCCATTTCCTACACCTTAACTTCTAATTGGGGACCCCAAAGTGCATTGTAACATTGATCAAATAAAGAAAACATTATTTTGCTTATTTCTTGCTCTTAAATTACTAGTAGTTAGTTTTTCAATGACTAACTTATATTCACCCATGGTGATAATTCTTAAACTAGATTTTAGTCATTTTCGACAATAGCTTTATCTCTTTTTAGTATTTACCATCAGTTCTCATATATAGAGGATAATACCATATGCGTCATGTCATGTCTCATTTTAGTGCCTAAATAGTGTGAAGCACATCTATTAGATTACAACAAGGAGAGTGGTATCTCTAACCATGGTAAAGGTTCAGGTCCACAACTATCTCTGGGTAAACTATTACTACTCGAAATAGTAATCCACTAGAGTTCATTGTATTTGATATGTTCAGTCTCATGGCCTAAGGTCAAAATGTAATAAAAATTAATTAAATAAAATATTCTTTTGATTATTCCACTAGCTCAAATTGTTAGACACACTTGAAAATAAGGAATAGGTAGCCAAAAGACATAGATGTCGAATGATTTCCCAAAATATTCTAAGGTACACTACTTAAAAGCCATACAGGAGGGTTTTCTTAGCTCTTCAACTTTTGAATGACTATGGATCTACTCATGGGGGATAGGAACTCAGACATCATAATATTAAGTATTGACCTTATCCTTAATAAGTGTGCATTGTTTAGAGTTTATATTTTGAGTTTCACTCATGTTCTATTTAAGGCCCAAATATTTTACTAACCTAGATCTAACTAGAATCTATTAGTTAGCCTGGGCTCTGATACCAATTGTAACAACCCCTGTGTTGTCATAACCAACCACTCAATCAATTTTTTTTTTCACACTCACATTTTCCATGATGCAAAAGACATAATCATGACCTAATATAGACTCCTTCCATTTGGATCAAAGCTTATCAAGTCATATAACATCAAGAGCTATCGAGATTTGATCAAAGTATCTTAAGGTAGAAGTGATTAGCTTCTACGAAACCCTCATGCCCCCATTGGTATGAGAACACTAGCCAAGCGTGAGGTTTCATCCCATAGAGGGGAAAATCACCAACATACATACTATCCACCAAGATCAGTACGTAGATGAATACCTTGAAGATGGAGAACCACACCAATGGAAAACCATCATAGATGAAATAACCTTATTAATGGTTATTCATAGGTCTTAGAGATGATTCTCTTCATCTAGAAGAGATTTCTAAGACAACAATATCACTAACGTGATAAGAATCCATGGAATGCCATCTTAAATATGATTATATAACTTTAAATCTCTTAGAAACATAATGGTTCACTCTTTTGTTGTAAACATTGATTTATTTACAAAGGACATTACTTGTCCCATAAGGGTGTACCCCACCTCATGCACACTCAACATATTAGCTTTTAGAATAGAAGATTTGTTTGTTTTTAATTCAAGACCAATTTTTGCCTCATTGTGGATTTTACTCCACTTCGAGTTTCAATGTGTTCTAATTTGAACCATAATGAGTGTATATGAGGTGAACATAAACTAATGGAGCCTTTTATGATAATATCTATTCATCATAACCATATATTTGTAACATCACATGAGAGATTTACTTAAGAAGAAGTTATATTCCATTGTGAATAGCTTCTATGAATTCCACATAACTGTTGAATACAAGAAGCAAGACTGATTATATACATCTTCGTATTTGAACAATTTAATCCAAAAAGTATATGACACAATCACATATCATTAAATCATCGACATGTTAGAAATTATGCATACATTCTTAGCATCATAAATGAATTTGCTGAATGAATAGTGTTCAATTATAAACATGCATAACTATCCCATTATATCATTTAACCATCTCATCCACATATATCATTTACATTTTGAAAGTAAAAGCAATAGGAACAAGAAATAACACATCAACCCACAAAATAGAGTGACACACTATTTTATCCTAGGAAAAACCTGACGGGAAAAAAAAACCAGCCTCCAAAATGTATTCTTTCCTCATATTCATAAACTTAAATACCAAGTTTACAAGTATAGAATGGTATCTACTGATCCCTTTCAATCAAATACAAGTCAAGGAATACCATTATTCCATATCATGCTTCTGATGCAATTAATGAAGTTTCCCAATTCCTTTCTCTAAGTCATCATTATAACATTAAGGTATTTTTCATACCAAAAAGGAATCCACCTGTTCTTTTAAAATCAATGATGCAATTAAGGAATCTACCAATTCATTTCTCTAAGTCATCATATGAATGTTAATATTTTACATATGTTTATGATAATCATTGGAATCATATTTTGGAGAAGTCTCAACGACTTTGGAGGAAACCTTATAAATTCCCTCAAGAATGAATATAAATCCATTTTTTTCTTCTCTAAGTATCCATACTAAGTGTATGAAGATGGAATCTTATAACATCCTCAAGAGTGGATTCTCCATACACTCTTATTTAAAACCTTAATCTTATTAAGTTAGTATCTATCTCACATTTTCTATGCATCAAACCAAGAATAGATCGTTGTCTATTCTTATGTTAATTATTTATTATAGATTTCATGGTTTGAGAGGATTCAACATCCTCTCATCCATTCTAACTTCCAATCATGCCAACTTCACTAGTCCATAAATCCTATATATGGTCATTAATCGTATGATTGAATATAATGAGTAAACCCCATAATCTCCTCTAAATATTCTTCTAAAATTTTGCATAAATTTTATTAAAACATAGAATAAGGGTGCTATTTTTCCCTTCCCTATCAAATGAATATATATATATATATATATATATATATATATATCCACTATTCATTTACTATTCACTAGTTACTATTTACTATTCACTATTCACTATTCACTATTCACTATCCACTGTGAAGTGAACTCTACGTTCATCCTACTACACATAATCGACATGTGGAGTCCTCGAATTATAGTCATTTTGTGCTATAATCACTATTCATTTTATTATTCACTATTCATTTTACCATTTACTATTCACTATTTTAAGCCATCCCTTTGAATAATTTATTACAATCCAAATAGGTAATCAATTCTTCAAATAATATATATAGGACATTTAAATTTAGATCATGGCTTCAAATAAATGAGGCAGTAGAAGGTTAAGTTTTTACCAATATGCTTCAACAAGCTTTTAAGTGGAGACAAATCCTAATCCTTCAATAAATGAATAAAGCTACTAGTGCATATAGATTTATAAGAAACGAAGTTTATCCATTAGGCTTCAAAATAGCTTTAATAGAAAATTATATCCCTTTTAAATAGTAACAAATGATGTTATAATAAAGCTTCTATCAAGCATAGTAAATAAACCCACATTATTTGATTAACTACCTAATCAATAGAAGAGAGATCCAACATGATCTATCTTCTCTTGAAACTTCCAAGTGCTCCTCAAGTCTTCATGCTTTTCTCCATGAGTTGAGTCCTTCCAATATTCCAAGAGCCTTCTTCTTCTTCAACTAAGAAATCTCTTCAACCTTCTGGTTTTTGATCCACCAAGGTGGAGAGCATACTCCCTAAGTATCCAATATTTCTTCTACCTAAAACTTAGTACTCTCCCAAAGCTTTTTGGTTTTTGATCCACCATAGTGGAGAGCATACTCCCTAAGCTCCAGGATTTCCTAGCTACCCTTTCCTTCCCAAGGTGTCTTCTATTTATAGGAAAATTTCCCCACTTATGGCCAAATAGTGACCTTTTTATTTTATTATTCAAATATGCCTTGGGC
Source organism: Wollemia nobilis (assembly GCA_028583015.1). NCBI lineage: Eukaryota > Viridiplantae > Streptophyta > Pinopsida > Araucariales > Araucariaceae > Wollemia > Wollemia nobilis. The sequence goes on along the minus strand of JAQPPZ010016436.1, from coordinate 9,350,394 downwards.
CCTTTAAGACTTATCAAATCATATGGAGGGTAATCCAAAAATTAGAAGAAGGTCCAAATAAGGATAAGGTAGGTGACCTTATCTTGTTTTGTGTTCCCTTTTCATGGGAACAAATACAAAACTAATACTATTGAGGTATTTAATAGATACAAAGGTAGGACTATTAATGATAAGAGAAGAGAGCTCCCTTTCATTTCCACCAATATAGGGAAGCCAAATGGATGATTCCCAAGAGGATAGGATAATTCTTATATTATTTAATAATACTAGAGTCCTTTTAAGTTCAATAAAAATTGGGTCCACTTTGTGGGAACTTAATTATTTTAATAAAAAGGGTGACCCATCTACTACTATTTGGTAGGTGGGTGTTGCAAGATTGAAATTGGAGGAATATCACCTACCATTCTAGCCATCCTAAAGTTACCATGTGGAGTGTAAGACAAAAGTAGGAAAAAATTTCCTACTATGGATAAGATAGGTGGTCCCTTTTTTTTTGTCTTGTATCTTTTCCCATGGGGACAAGTATAAGACTAATACTATTAAAGCATGGACTAGGAACAAAGAAGTATTACTGATAATGTAAAGGACTTCCCTTTTAATTTCCACTAAAATAAGGAAGCCATATGAGTATTTCCCAATAGGTAGGATAACCCATATGCTATTTAAAAATCCTTCAGTCCTTCATAAGTCCCATCTAGGTTGGGTCCACCACCTTTACACCTAATTTATCATATTGTTCTAAGAAATAATTTCTCAGTTTATTTTTTTAAATCTCATAATTAATTATCATTTCTAAAAGATAATTAATATATATATATATTTTTTCTATCCTTCCTAGAATTACTTTATTGGAATTTTTTTAGGATTATTTAGGGTCATTCCCCTTCATTTAGGCATTAATTGATCCCCAAGATCAATTAATATTTTTTAAATAAGGTATGAGGGTAATGGGTCATGACAGTGGGTTATTACATAAGTGTCACCTTTTTATCCCTCCAAAATTAATAATATTACGAGTGTTACTAAATGATTTAATTATAGACACTATGTTCCACTGGAACATTACTCTTGTACATTTGCAACACACTTGTCTCTATCCTAACATTCACCTCCAACTCCACAAAAATCTCTCTTTAGTTGTAACCTTAGGCACTCCTTTTATCTCACATTCCTCCACTCAAGCATTCTCCTCCAACACTCAAATCCTTCGATGTTCTTCTTCTCTCAGGTGCTCTCCAATGCTTTTGTTCACAAATTCTTTAACATTCTTGTGCTCTTAGGCACACTCCGATGTGTGTCTTCATGAACGCTCTCATGATTTTCTACTCAAGCACTTGCAAATGATCCTCTTCACATATACTCTCATGCTTTTTTTTCTGCTACATGAATGCTTCTACTCTCACATTGAATATAAACCTTTGTCTCTCGAAACTGCTCATTGTGAACTAACCTTCTTCTTGCTTGTCCTTTGCACATATTCGTCTAAATAGTATTTTGACCTTGACATATCCTCTCGTTGGATATTCCACATCCCTTCTCCTTCAATATCCAATTTTTCTTTAATCTCATTCACTCTAATCGTTGCTTCCTCTTCTCCTTATTATCTCTTCACCTTAGCTTCTAACAAACTCATGTTCTCTCCACCATGGATAGCTAAAAAATATGGCTTTGATACCATTGTTAACAAATGAACCTTATTATCATTGGTTAATATTTTTTTAGGATCTAATAATATTTCATAAACTCATACAACCATTCAATAAAAATATTGTACAATCATAAAATGAAATCTTTATTGAAATTACATCTATTAAAAGCATGCATAAATGTAATGCTTCTTCAATTTTTGATACAGGGTCTTTTCTTCAATATAAACTTACATAAGACTCTTCAAATGCATCTGAATCTTGACCTTTGATCTCCTCAAACACAAGAGAACCAACTCTTCATATTTCCCTCTTACATAATAAATATCACATATTACGTAATAACAAGGTCTCTCATGATTTCTCATAACTCCCTACTTCTAAATTTGACACATCACTCACATAACTCACACTTACACACATGACACCTCACACTCTTAAATCCACACTTAATTAAATGACACATTATCTTACTCATTGACTTAACAATTACTATAGACACAAATAATAAACACACACCCTAATATAAATATTTACAAAGGAATCAAATAATGTAATACCTCCAACAATGTGTATGTATGTTTTATGGATCTCTAGACATTTTTATAAAATATTTGATAGTGGTCTATTTTGTTAGGCCTAAGTTGATGTTTAGATTATCACTATAGGCTATTGGAATGTTATAAATACATAGCATTCAATGATTGTATATATATTCATTTCTTTAAAAAATTGCCAATGGCCTATTTTGTTAGGCCTTAGTTGTTTTTTATATTATCACTAAGGGCTATTGGAGTGGTACAATGCATGATTAATGCTAAATTTATATTAAGTGATGCTTTTCCTGGTAGTTGATCTATTAGGACTTGTATGTAGATAAGTTGCATGGTATTTTGCATAGGGTTCAATAGTGTTGTTAGTCAAATGTCATCCACCTTTTAATCTATATTTCTCTCCTTTCGCTCTCTCTTCAACCCTCAATTTCTTTCTTTAGTCTTATTTTAATTATTTGATTGCTTTGCATAAGGAACCAACCTTCTCTAGAGGTTGTCTTAGAAGAAATTTCGAGCCATCCAATCTTGGCCACAATCTAGAGCACAAATCACACCACTAGGCAAATGATAGACCAAGAATTACTTATACCAAATTTTTGCAATTGTTATTATTTTGCATTTTCATCTTTCATTTAAATGCTTCTACTATTGGATATGCAATATTTGTGATAATTTTTGCAATAATACTTGTAATCATAGTTAGAATTATATTTGGCATTGAATTTCTTATCTCAGTATAACTCATAACTAAGAATTTTGAGGTAAAATATTCACATGAGAAGAGGTTCATTGTATTTTCTTGTTATTTTCTTAGGAGAGTAAAATCATTGATTTGACCTAGAGTCTACTATAATATGGTCTTCTTGTTTCATATTGAAGTTTATCCCATACCTAAAATTTTCCATTTCTTTCTCCATAATTTTCACTTTGCAATCTCTTGCCATGTGTTTAGTCTCATAATATCTATGATATTAGAACACAATGTTTTTGTAATTCACATTTTGAGCCCATTATCTTGATTGAGATTTAATCCTAACGGAATATGGTAAATATTTATAAATATCCATGGCAACACATTGTTGTATATACAATGTCTTATTTTCTTAGTAGTTGGTCCCTCCTAAATGAACTCCCCTAGACCATTGCCAATATTCTTCAAAACCTTGTTATTGATGAGTTAATAAGGAATTTTATAAGGGGTAATCCATATTGGAATTCTTTTAATGGTCTCTATATCCATATAAAAATTCTCACTCTATGGTCTTAAATATAATTCATATTTACCTCTAAATTAAGGGCCACCATCCATTATTTTATCATTTATTTCTAAATTTTATAAGATAATGATGAAAAATCCTTTTGAAATAAAATTCATGGAGTATTTTAAATTTAGTCCCAGCATCCACTTGATCCAATATTTAATATTAGAGAAACTTGGCTAGGATTCATGGAACTTACACATTAACCCTTTAATTTTAAAAACCATTATATCATTCCCAACCATCTCATCCTTGATAATAAATTTTGATGTAGTATATGTTGTCCAGATAGGGTTTGACATAGATTTTCTCTTCCTCTTGTTTCTAGCTAAGTCATCCATACTTCCAGCTAGGGCATCCTTACTTCTAACAAGAACTTCAAAAATTACATTCCTAAAATGTTACCTAGATTTTATTTACATGAATAATTATATTTTTGAGTTTCTCCTAATATTTGCAACAAGAAGAAGTGACTCTCACTTATTGCTCACAATTTTATTCCAAATTCATGCTTGCATCTCTTACTTGATCTAAGCTTGTACTCACTCTATTGGATGATATACCTCCAACTTTAACTTTGATACTCTAAACACAACTTTATGAATTATTTAGTTTGTTACTACATAAAAGGAACGTAATACTTTGATACAATTTATGATTATTTATTATAAGTTATGCTATTTTTTATAGTCTAAAATACAAAAAAATTAAATTCAATATAAAAAATACAACAATATAATTGCACAGTACAAAATAGAATAAACCCATAATAAAATTTTATGTTTTAAATATGGATGCAAATAACTTGTTAAAGTCCCATAACCATAAAGAATAAAAATATTTTATTATATTGAAACAATTTTTTTTGTCAAACTATAAATAATATACATTTTAATATAAGATGTTTATTTTGGCAAGGAAACTCAAACATGTGAAGAAAAAAATGAATACTTGGAATAAGAAAGTATTTGGAAATATATTTATATAGAAGGAAATCCTTAGACAATAACTAAGTTTATTAGAGGATGAAGTGAGAATGAGTGGGATGTATTAGGCCTAATATGAAAAATAGGAGATACAGGAAGAGCTTCACACAAGAGGAAACTTATTGGAGGTAGTAATCAAGGAATAAGTGTCTTATAGAAGGAGATAAAAATACTAAATTATTTCACGTCTCAATAATAGAGCATAAAAGTGTTAGGAGGATTTTTGAAATCCTACTTGAGGGTCATGAAATATTTAAAAGTGAAGAAAGGATCATGTAAGAACTAGTTGACTTCTTTTATTCATTTCTATCGAAGGAAAGGGGGAAAGTCTAGGAAGCTATGGAAGAAATTACTCAATATATACCAATGAGAATTTACATAGGAATGAATGGAGAGCTTGTGAGAGATGTTATTGAATAGGAGGTGAAGGAAGCTATATTTTCCTTATAGAAGGAAAAATTTCCATGCTTGGATGGTTTTTCATAGGTTTATGTTGGTGTAAAATATGCCTACTCCATGGATTTTAGATGTGCCCTAAAATTTAGCCAATGTTTATTGGATGAATGATATTTTTCTCAATTCAACCTTCAAATAAGGCCAAATCCTTAGGATACTTATAACCTAAAATAAGGATTTAGGCTAAGGGTGAAGATATAAAAAGGTTAAGAGAAAGTAAAGGTTTAAATAAAAGAGTAGATGATAGATGGGATATAGTGTAACAACATTAGACATTACCATATAACAATCTCACACAATTAATTTTGATCATACTTAATAGACTATCCATTATCATATGCAAAACAAATTATTCAATTTCAATAATGTACTTTAATAATTCCAAAGACCTAGATGAATATCAACTCAATAGTGATCCTGATAAGGAATTATTTTTCAAGGTAAGAAATAAATTCCTAGATAATTTACATTACAAAATAGGTGCTTAAATAAGCACAAGTTACAATTAATTATCCTTCCAAATAACAACAAAATACCAAATATAGAAGATACGATGTTATCCCTAAAATAAGGAGGATAAGATAGGCTCTAACCCTATCTACGTGAGCAACAAAGTCTCACAATAATTATTAAAAATAAGACTTATGACTAAGTCCTAACCTAAGGTTTTATTAAACCTAGGAACTTAAACTATGCCTATCATATAATATCCATATCATATCCAAAAAGTAGAATTTTATTTTACATAATAGACTAATCATAAAATTGTAACATAAATGACTTAAATTAAAGATACATTCATAAAAACCTATAATGAAACCAACAATGGAGATCAAATATCTATCACTTCTCACTAATTGGTAGAAATATTACATAGCAAGTATCTAGGAAAATACTACGAAGCCAATCCCTCAATTTGAGGTGTCATGACTTATTTATAGGTTGTATCTTGAACATTATAGTAGAAGATTTACAATTTGTGATAGGTCTGCTATGAAGATAGCTTGACAAAGAAGGCACATGTTGTCGAGGTAAAAGTTTCAAATTTTGCTCTATATTTGAATTAGAATTTATTTGCAATCTGCTTCATCAATATACAACTACCTACTATATTTAAATAAACTATTACAAATAATTTATCAGATTTATCATTTTCAGGCTTCAATGTTATTAGTTGGAATAATTAAAAGGCATTAGGGTGGTTGAGGCTCTAAAAGAGATATTCCAAAGAATTTGTCTTGAAGTTAGGTTCATCACTTTAAATGTAAAGCTTCTTGGAACAAATCTAAACCTTATGAATAATTTTATGATATCACCCACTTAAATGGCCTGTCCTTGTGCATTCCTTGGTTTGTTCAATGCTTTGGTATTGTTTGGCTCTAAATTGGTTCTATTATGATGTTCATAACACAAGTTTGGGCTTTGATGTTAGGACACTAACATAATTGCTAAAAGTACTTTAGTATCATTACACTTCATCTTTGTGTAGAAGTGCATACTTTGGTTAGCATCGAGAACAAGTTATTTACTTTTGAAGGTATGTTGTTGTTCATCCTAGTTTTGTTCATTTTGGCCTTGAGTACCCTTGCTTGCATGATTCTAGGCCAGTAACTTTATTTGTAGACCTTATTGGAACAAATCTATACCTTATAAATATTTTGATTATGTCACCTGCTTGAATGGTATGGCTTTGTTCATATTAGTTTTGTGCAATTTATGCATTTTTAGACTTCTGTGATGCCATGCTAATTTCACCATCAAGAATAGTCTAACTTTGTTCATCCTAGCTTTGAGCAATCTTCAAAGCCATTAAAATATAACTGAATTTTTTAAGAAAAGGATCTTGGCTTCTTGTATTGCAAATAAGATCATGAATTTGACCTATAGTTTCTTCCAAGTATTTTGAAATAGAGTACGGGAGGAATTAATAGAAGTAGTTCAAGAGTGTCACCATTCAAGTTAATTTCTTAGAGAATTTAACAATACTTTCTGAGTACTTATATTGAAGGAATAATGGTAGAATGGATTTAAGGACTATAGGCCAAGAAGCCTATGTAATGTAATATATAAATTTATTGCTAAAGTGATAACATTAAGGTTGAAAAATGTCCTCCCAAATATTATAGTATACCAACAAGGGGGTTTTATGAAGGGAAGGTAAATATTATATGGTTTTATCTCTCTCCATGAAACACTACACTTAATAGTGCAAATTAGGAGGGAAGGAATGCTCATAAATCTATACATGAATAAAGCTTATGATAGGGTATCCTAGAGTTTCTTCATCAAAATTCTTGCTAATTTTGGGTTTAGTAGGATATGGAAAATATGGGTGAGAAATTTATATGGAGTACCAAGGTTCTCAATTATCATAAACAATTCCTCAACATGTTTATTTAAGAGAAATAGGGGCTTAATGCAAGGGAAACCACTTTCTCCTTACCTCTTTATTATCAAGGTAGAATCCCTTGGGAGATGTATAGGTGAAAACAAAATTATGAGAGCATTAAATGGGTTGAAACATTATGTGTCTATGAGAGGTATCATTCACCAATAGTTTTTGGATCCTACTTGGTAAACCTTTGGTGGTTGAACCCAAGTAGTTTAAATGAATTCTAAATCTATACAATATGGCTTCCCAATATATGATTAAATTGGAAAACAACAAGGTTTTTGTATCATAGTAATAGGGATTCCTAGGAATGAGGGAATAAAGTTTCTTAGACCATGGAATTATAGTATTTGGGAGAAGTATTTGTCCAAGGCATCATTTTTATGATGGAAAACCCATATTTAGTTGATGGGTCATTCTTCATATGATAGAATAACTTAGAAATCAAATATTTGATGATATTTAGTTTGTGGAACATGATGTAAGCTACTAGATGGTAAAATTCATGATGATATTATGGCAATCCTAATGACATGACAACATGATAGGGTCCAACATAAACAATGACACTCTCTAATGATATCAAAACTCCCTGATGGTATCTTCACCATTTAATAACATTGATACTTCCTAACAATGTCTATGACGTTATTCTAGTTGCACTTCAAATGACTTCTATAACCCTTTTTGTGTATAATCCCATCAACCTATAAACAATATCAATAGTGGAACAATATCTTAACATTTTATCATAGTGAGCATCATCACCATAATGAACACAATAGGAGAACAAGATGAATATGTCCTCATTATTAGAATGGCATAACATACAAAATGATAGAGATTCTAGTTCCTATGACTAAAATCTAACTTATCAACCCAGTATTCATATTATTACAACCTTGCATTGCCTATGTATAGCATGGATTACCAAAATTAAGTAAGGAGTTTTATTTAAAGTGATGTCCTAGTGGTTGACATAACCAATTCCTAGTACGTCATTACAAAACTACCCTAGCTATTTACATTGTCAACCTTAGCAAACCTTAGCAATCTTGTAATTAATTTTTTTATTAAGGATTGCAATGATGGTAGCATTTAAATTCCATTTGTATGTATTTTCTTAAATTTAATTTTTATGCATTTCCTTACATTTAATTTTGAATATATTTCAATTTATTTCAATTGTATTTGATTATATTATATTTTAGTGTTTGGTCATTTTCATAAACACTTTCAATTGTATGTCATTTTCATTAGCACTTGATTTCTATTCTAGAATCTATGTGTTCTCCAAAACCTTTTAATATTTCTTCTCATTATTCCTATGAAAATATCCCTTATTTGCGATGGCCTTATTCCAAAGTATTTGTGATTCGTCTAGTTCCTCAATCACTCAAGTCAACCTTTTTAGATTCCATGGGTTATACGAGGTGGCCTTCATGATCCAACCTCATGATTTTGTTTGATGTTGATTGTTTTGTACTTGATCTACAAATAATCCTTGTTGATTATGTTATTGATAAAATGACCTACGAGTAGCAATAAGGGAATTTCTTCTTGTCGATCCATCATGAGAGAGATCAACCAAACTCATCCCTTTGGCTAGGTATACTTGGGTTTACCAAGAAGACCTATCGGTTCTCTCAAATTTCCCAAGTTACCTCCACTACACTCCCTTTGAATTAATTCTACTCTTGTTAACTATATTTCTATATTTTGTGTTCTTGGTGATAGTTGCCTTAAAGTCCTCAATATTTTATTTGCTTGAAACAATTATCTTTTCCATCTCACTTTCTCAAATTGCCTTTGTGGTTCATAATCTATCACTGCTCACCTATATTAAATTGATATATCAAAGTTAGTACTTGAGTTATTTTCTTCACCTACTCTATCCATATGCCATCTAAATATTTTTTACACTCATCTTTGTAGTCTTATTACTTCTCTCCTCTACCTTATCAATTGTATGGTTGTAATTTGATACTCTTGTACCTTAGGATGATCCTATTGTCCTCTTACCTTATCATTATTACTACTTGAACTCTTCCTCATTCTTTCTTCCTTCTCTTCTTGAGGGGTTACTAGTTCATTAGTTCCATCCTCTCAAACCATTTCAAGGAATATTATCCATACTCTTTGTATTTGAGTTTCATATCTCTACCTCCTTATAGGAGTTTTGGGACTTGGATGTAGGTTATTCTAATTAGGAAGGTTTTAATCACTACATGAATATTCAATCTATCCTCCCCTATTTCCTAGTTGTTTTGGTAATTACCTAATATCTCTTCATTATATTTTGGAAATTTATTCCCTGCTTAGCCAATATTCTATTGGATCAGCAAGCTCTTTCTAGTTTTTTCATGCTCTTTCCTCAATTCTATCCTATTTTTCAAGTGTTTTCTCTTGTTTTACCTTTGAGGATTAGGTTGAGCTAGGTTTCTATTCCTCCTTGATCTTCTTATTAGTGGGGAAATTAAAATAGTAGTATTAATACTATTCAATCAAATTTTTAATGTGTTCAAAGATGAGTTACTTGAACTTAAGGAGAAAAGCCTAATTTTTGAAGGTAACCCTTCATTACCAATAATGTTTCTACTAAACTCATTAGTTTACCTTTCTATTCCTTGTTCAAGTTCATCTAACTCTTCGCATATTAGTTATTCCCTTTTGTTCATTTATTCCATTGTTTATTATAATTCTTGTACCACTTGTTCTCTCAAGCCTGTATTATACATTTTCAAAGGTTCATACTACTCTTGTATTATGCATTTGTTGTAGAACTCTATATTTTTTTGGTTGGGATAACTCATTTTTGTTTTCTATATTTTTAGTTTCATCCTCTGATTCTCTTATGCCTAAGTCTCTTTCTTGTAATGCTATAGTGGTTAGAGTTCAAAGTATCAGATCTTCCTTCCTATCCAGGAATCTCAAATAAACCTACAACCATATATTGGTCTAGGTTTCAATTCTTTTCATTCAAACATAGGTTCTCTCATTGTTTCAAATAACCATTCTAATTTCATTTTCTCACCTTTATGAGTTGCACCTAGATTTGTAGTTCCACTAGGTTCTCCTCATCCATAATCATATATCTTATTATGGTTATTCTATTGATATTATAGAATTTTATCCTTGCAATGATTCCAAGTTGATCACATTTGCATGTGCCTTCATTTGATAAACCTTCAACTAAAAATTATTTACTATCTCAATATAAACTATCTTGTCCAACTTATTTAGTCAAAACACCCCATTGTTCAACATGTTTCTACTTGGAATGGCCCAAGTCATAAGGTCTTAAAATTACCAAGCTTGATATCTCTTTTTCCACTAAACTTAATCACTAAGTTAAATATCTTCAAATTCAAATTCCATAGATGCTTATCATGCAATAATTTCCTTTTATGTTGGCAATCTCTATTTCCTACTATTCCATAACCTACTTTTTTTCTAGTTGTACCAGTGCCATGAGCCTCTCCTCTAGGATCTCTTTGTCACTCATATAATTATCCATTGCTATCCTTATACTATGTACTAGAAATTCAACTAATACCATAGCCTCTTATTCATACATTAACTAGAATGGTGTGTGGTTCATTGTTAGCTTGAAGGTTATCCTATATGCCCATAGTACTATTGGTAATATTTCTTCCTAATCAGATCCTTCAACTTTGTACATTTGTATATTATAGATACCAAGACCTTATTCATTATCTCATTTATAAAATGTCCTCCCCTATCACTTTTCAGTTATAGGGGTATCCCAAATCTTGTAATAACTTGTTCATACAATAAACGGGTAGTGCTCCTTGTAGAGTAATTTGGTATAGCTCACGCTTCCACTCATTTTATCAAGTATTCAATAGCCACCATGATGTATCAACACCTCCTCTTCCTACTTATTCTAAAGTGTCCCACAAGTTCCAAGTCTCATCTTTCAAAAAGCTCTTTTGGTTGAGAAGAAAATAATGGCATGAAGTCTCTCTTTAATGGCTTCCACTTCTCTAACACATATCACATGAGTTAACATACTCTTTGGCATCATGATAAATGGTAGGCCACCATAATCCAGTTAACAACACCTTTCTTTTTGTTTCATATGGTCCCATATGTCCTCTACCTAATCCTTCATGCACTTATTTCAACATTACTTGTACTTCCTCCTCCATAACACATCTTCTTAGGATTTGGTTAGATCCCATTTTATACAAAAATCCTACAATAAGTGAAAATGGTATCACTTTCAGAATGATATTACATTTTTTAGCTTCCAGTATCTTCTTTAGCAGCTTTTCTACTGATATATATTCCCCTATTTTTTTATACCAAGCTAATACTACACTTATGAACAATTTTGCGTTAGGGAATTCATCTGGTACTCCTCCTTGTGCTAGTTTTCCTAAGAAAATCCTTGATATTTGATATACTATCATGTGTTTCTTCCATAATATTACTACCACTTAAAATATAAACTCTTGTAATGTGATAATTCACCTACACACTCACTCATATATCATTGGTTTATTGATTATATACAATAATATTTGGTGATCTACATAAAAAGTGAATGGGTTGGCTAGAAAATATTTTTTTGTGCTGCATATACCATCCCTAAGGCTTCTCACTCTATAGTGTTGTAATTATTTTCTACCCTTGACTACAACTGACTTGTAAATTAGATGGGTTGATCTATCCCAAACTACCCCTACTGGGCTAAGGTGCATCTAGTAGAAAAATTTGATGCATCAACATGGACATGAAATTCCTTTTTCTAGTTTAAAAATACCAAAATAGGTATTGCTCAAAATTCACCTTCAATATTTCAAATGCCTTCTAATGTTCCTTTGTCCACTTGAAAGGGACACTTGTGCATAAGGGCATCCAACGGATAAGTGTTCTATGCATAATTTCTTATAAGCCTTCTATAGTATCCTATTATTTCTAAGGTGGTCTTCACAAAAGTTACACCATATGGTCCCTCCTTCAAAAATATGACTAATATCTTATTTGAGTAATGCTTCAATCCTTCCTTATAGAAAATATGCCCTAAAACCTTGTTGTAAGGTACCATCAATACATATTTTCTAAGATTTAGTCCTATCCAAGAATCCTGACACAAGCCCATACATTCTTCTAATGCCTACATATGTTTGATTTTTTTGTCATATAAATACCAATAATCAAGAAATATTTAAAGTTTATCATGGATATTTGATCAAATATATATAGAATAATTCTTTGGAAGGTAAGGGGTGTATTGCATAATCCGAATGACATCTAACTATATGCATATATGATATTATCTACTATCAAAGTAGTCTTCAAATTATCATCCTTAGCAATGATGGTTTGATTATAGCTTGATAATCCATCCAAAAATTAATATATATTGTGTCTTGCTTGCTGTTCAAGTATGGAGTCTATAAATGGGATTGGGAAGGGATCTTTATAGTTACAATATTTAGGCTCCAAAATTCTACATAAATCTAGATCTTGTTGGCTTATTTCTTCAAGGTGATATCTATTGGTGACACCCATTCACTCATAATAACATTGAAAATAATGCCTACTTCTAGAATTTTCTCAAATTCATCATTCACCAGAGTTTCATATTTTAAATTCATTCTATATGGCCATATCATCGTTGATTGTGCACCTTCAATCAAAGGTATCAAATGTACACACAAATCTTGTGGTATTACCTTTAGATATTTATAGATCAAACACATCTTTGTACTTCAAGAAAATTTTGAAATTTGTTGCTTTTAGTATAGGGTCACAATCATCTCCACATTATGTCATATTTTCTTTCCCACCTTCTCTAAGGTTCATCTACACCATCCTTGGTCCTTCATACTTTGTTGTATCTAGCTCTTTGGTTTCTTTGAGTATGTTAATTGGGTGGGTTTATTTATCTTCAATAATTTCATTGCCTATTGTGTATTTTAAAAAGTTTTTTGAGAATATCCACTTCTCTCATTATTTATCACAGATCTTCTTTGACTACTTTGGACAACTTTTAGCAACTCTTTTTCTTCATATTAGTATTCCTCTTCTGCATGGATGTAAAAACATTATGGTTTCAACACTATGTAGTCTTCCATTTTCCAATGGAGAAGTTCTTTATTATCATATTATTTATCTTCTATACAATCCTCAAGTTGCAACACTCCTTCATCTAGCTCATACCCTATTTGTTATTTTGATGATAAACTTCTTGATTTATCCAAAGTTGTAGTGTCTTGAATTATGAATTGATTCTTTAGATTTATCATGTACTTGTGTTAGTCCTTCTTAAATGTAAGGCATTCCTTCTAATCATACTTCATTTTTGCCATATTTAGCCATCCATGTCCCAATAATGCATCATAAGTAGGATTTTACATTGCAATTATTACAAAATCCAAGATAAAATTTTAATCTATTATTCCTAATTTTTGGTTTATCAGTATACCTTTTGTTTTATCTCATACTAATTTTCTCCTTACAATAAAAACTATTGAGGACCATAACAATGGTATCCCAATGTTCGTCCATGTATTTTCAAGCATGACATTAACACTCAATCTTCCATTTACTATCTCTTGAGTCAACTTATGATCCAATAACTCTAGGTGAACCAAATTTGGCTTCTTCCTTGCTTCAGTAATAAATATCATAGGATCAATTACTTTTTCTTGATTTATAGTGGCAACCTCTCTTGATTCTTCTACTTTCTTGGTCTTCACCATTTCTCCTACTATGGCATATAATTATTGTATTGCACAAAGTAAACTATATACTTTCACTTCAACTACCAAGTATGGTACTTGTGTTTTCAATTATTCCATTGATGATTGCTTACTTAGTATATACTCTAGCTTTTTTAGGGATTTTTCCTAAATTAATATTTCTTTGTTTCTTTCTTGAGATCTTCTTTTACCATGTTATGGGCTTATTTCCATTGCTTCTTCTCCTTAGATATACTTGGTTATTGCCCAACCTTTTTATCTTGAGCTCTTGTTATAACTAGCACTTGTTTCTCATTTCTTATTGGTCAATTACTTCACCAATGTCAATCAAATTGATATTTTATATCCCACTAGTACTTGCTTTATCTAAGAAATTTAGCTCCTTGTCATTGTTTTCTCCACACCATATACACATATGGATTATTTTATTTCCATTTGTACCTCTAGTATGTGGTTTGGGATAATTCTTCATGGAATGCCCCCATTCCTAGCAATTTAAATATTGGATGATTGGTATTCCATCTTAATTATATTGTAATCAACCTTTCCTTCCTTTTCAATTACCTTGATATTGCCTTCCACCTTGATAATTATTCTTATAGCCACCACTTGTTGCTCCTTGTCCATTCCTTCAGATGTCTAGTTATTCCTCTTATTGCACTATCATGGTCTAGTGCCTTGCTCCCCTTAAATTAGATGGAAAATCAATGACTAGATGCCCTACTATATCACATAGATTGCAATATATATTTTTAGGATAGTTGACATCGGTGTGTCACTTAACCTTACAGTCTAAACACTAGATGTATTTTTGGTCCTCATTGACTTCACCTTTCACCTCCTTCATTATCTTATCAAACTCCTTTCCCATAGAGTTTATAGCACTTTGTACTTTTTCATCAGTGATGCTATTTGATTCTTCATTTCTAGGATATCCAATAATTTTGGTTATTTATTTTTCACTTTCAAAATTAGTTGCCTTATCTAATGCTTTAGCATATGTTGAAGATGACACAACCTTTATTTTCTTCTTATATTTTGGCAGTAACCTATCGATGAACCATCTTCTTATCAACCCATTAGTAGGTGGTATTTATATTTTATCAGTTAATTACTTTAATATTCTATTCTAGGTCTTGACATCTTCTTCCTTCTTTTGCTTCATGGTATTTATATATTTTATAATCTTAGTATCTTATTTCAATGGTTGAAACTCATTTATAAATTCTTCATACATGGTTATCCATTATGAAAAGGCTTGTGTGCTTTCTCTTTTAGATACCAATTACCACAAAATATCATAGGTTATCATACATGTCCCAATATAAAATAACCATAATATTAAAGGTCAAAATAATGATAATAAGAGTAGAATAATATGAGCAAATTAATATGTATATCAAGGCTTATATAATAAATAAAATAACATTCATTTATATGTTGAAATATAAATGTAAATAGCTTGAATCATTCATGAAATATGCATGAAGAAAACTTACAATATTAATTTCTTAAAAACTTATATACAAGTTGTATTCCTTTTCTTCTTGTTACAACATTGTAACCTCACTTAAATTTTCCCTCGTGGATTATCTTATCATGGAGTATTATCTCCATAATATAGCCATAGTAATGTGACTCTTCACATACTTGACTATTGCTCTCCATATGACAAGTCCCATGACTCTTGGCTTATCATCTTACCACTTGCATACTAGATGGACTCTTGACTCTAAGAAACTTGCACACATGACTCTTACACTTATACATGCACTCCTAATATAGAAACTTATGCACATCCTCACATTACATATTTTCACTCTTACATGCAAGATACCTATGTACATTATCTCTTACATGACACTTATTCATTTTGTGCACATTGACACTTACATAAAAGAGGAAATATAAATCCCACCCTAAACTATATACTCAATCCTAATATGTTACATATTTGTAAATATACCAAAAAAGGTACCATGGGGTACATTAGAATGTACCAAATAATGTAATATATCTCAACACCCCCTTGCATTACATTATTTTGATATTGAACACTTTAGTATTCAATATTCAAGTGACCTTGCATTGTGCATGAACCTATACTTCACTGGAATATTCTTCATCTTGAATCTTGGGTTCATATTCTTGCTTGATTTTAGTTCTTAGGTCTCTTTAAATTTTATTCTTTGATGCTTTAGATTTTGGGTCTTTAAGAACTAGATCTATTTGAGCTTCATATTTAACCTCAGGTTCAATAGCTTGAACTTCTTCTTCACATTTTGATGTATATGATTCATTATTTATTACTTTGTAAGACAATATTGGACTATATTTGATCCAATTTTATTTTCATTATTTTATGAATATTTAATTATAAAATGTTTTCCCTTACTGTATTTCAAAAATTTGATACTTTGCTCTTTCTTTATTTTTCTTGCAAATAAGTGCAAGATCTTATAATCTACAATATTTTGAGTAGATATAGATTCTATGATAGAATCTATTTTTGATGTACTATCAAATTGAGATTTAGTAGCAACAAGATCTAATTTTGAGTTCTCAAGAGTATTTAGTGATCTTGTTATTTTCTTATTTTTATCAAGATCATCTATCAAATTTTGAAAATAAAGATTTAACTTGTTCACTATTTCTTCACTATCCTCATTGAATACATTTCTAATAATTTCTTCCATGGTATGCATCAATTCAATGGTTTATTTCCTTCGAAGTAGTAAGCCTTATAACTCCCCAATAAAAAATAACTTAAATATAAATCTCGCAAAAATTTTCAATCCTTTGATGTTGAAAACCTTTTAACTACGTAATTTTATTTTACAAAAGTTTAAAAACTTCAAATTCTAAATTTTCAAAATTTTAATGTTTTTCAAAATTTCTAAAAACTTTTAAAAGTTATAAATACTTTAAAATACTTAAAGCTTCAATAATCACACCAAATCAAAAAATTAAAAAATATATCTCCTTACTTATCCTTTCCTTATATCTCCATATTGCATGAAATTCTATTTTAACTCCCTCCAAATAACCATGTGCTTAAAATATGGGTAATTACCTAAGGACTCATTGGTTGTAATGCTACCATATTCATTTGTAACATCTAATCAATGTTCCTCCTTTAGTCCTATGCATTGCATGCAAATTCCTTTTCTTGACCATTCACTTTTTTCATTTAGCTTCGCACTCATTCAACATTAGTATGTCCATTTCTCAAGATTTTTCTTGGCTAGAGAAGACATGGGAACCTACACTTTTGGTTCTTCTTAATTGAAGAAGACTCTGGTGGCTTCACTTTTGTCTCTTCTTGACTAGAGAAGACTTGGATATGTCCACTTTTGGATGTCTTGACTGGAATGTTTAGGTAACTCCACTTTTGGATATCTTGGTTAGAGTGTTTGGGTAGCTCAATTTTTGGATATCTCAATTGGAGTGTTTGGGTATATTCACTTCTAGATGTCCAAAAATCTCTACATATGGTTCTTTTGTTGGATATGTGGATCTACTTATTGTTGTCCTTGCAGGATAATTCTTAGGTGGCTCTTTATTTGGATTTCTCAAACATCTCCACATTTGTCTTGCTAAATAAATGTACCTCATTGTAATGTAACTTGTTCTATTTTTGCCTTAGGTACACTATACAAGATTTAAATATAATAATCCCTACCTTCTTTTCTATAATATTTTATTACCCTTCCCTTCTAAGTAAGCTCTTTAATCAATGTGTTGTTGTATTGACCATATTGTTAGCTCTTTATGATGACCAAATGAGTATTTGCTATATTGGCTAAATAGATCTCTCTATTATTTCAACTTCTTACACTAGTCGAATAGCTCTCTATTACCTCAACTTCTCCTCTTGTGTTATCTTCTTGTATTGGCCAAATGAATGGCCTATATTTCTACTGCAATATCTTGGGCCTACATTTTCTCTATCATTAGGTTGATTTATTATATGATGACCTTGTTGACATTATCTCTTCAATAATGGATTATCGAGCCTTTCTTCTATAATGGTCTCTTGGAAATCTCTTGTATAATATCCTCTCAAACTTAACTTCTATAGCGGTTTCTTGTGCTTCTCTTCTATAATGGCCTCTTTTGGGTGTCTTTGCTATAATGGTCTCTTGGGATTTTCTTTTGCCTCTATTACAAAAATGTCTTCCTTGAAGAACCTGCTTCAAAAATGATCTACAACCAATACTGAAATGATATATATATATGGTCAACCTAATTCTTCAATGTATTATATGTTCTATTATTTCTTCTTCTTCTCTCTCTACTTTCTCCTCTTTGATTTCTTGTTCTTATCTCTACTACTTTTTGCTATCTTAGGAATATTTGAATGCTTCTCAATCTACTTCTTCTATTCTTTCTGCTTTCTATGCAATCTTCAATGTCTTAGGTTGCACATAGGAACCTAATGTGATTCACCTCCTTACTAGATAACCCAATATCAATGTAAATATGACTCTATAAATATTTGAATGATCAACTATCTCTAGAGTTGATTATGACCCAGTCTTTAATATGCAAATCTTCAAATCAATGTCAGGTTGAATCTATCCTTGAACGACCAACTTACCTTCTAAGTTGATTCAGTCTATCAATGTAACTGAGTCCTAATATTTACTAGTTTACCTTCAACTTGGTGGAAATACCCTATCCTATTAATCAGGGTGACTAAATCTTGATCTCTTTAGTCTTATACTCTATAAGACTTTTAAAAATTAAATTCCAAGTCTTTACTACCTTTAACGTGGATAGAATCTAAATTAACTTTATCAAAAGTGGATAAAGTTAATTAATAATGGTGGCTAATAAATAAATCTATCAAATTGGATAGAGTCAGGTGGTAGCTTTGATACCCATGTTGGATTTTTAAAGCCTTACTACCACAAAAAATCATAATTTATCACATAGGTCCCAATATAAAATAGCCATAATATTAAAGATCAAAATAACGATAATATGAGTAGAATAATATGAGCAAATTAATATGTATATCAAGGATTATATAATAAATAAAATAGCATTCATTTATATGCTAAAATATGAATGTAAATATCTTGAATCATCCATGAACTAAGCATAAAGAAAACTTGCAATATTAATTGCTCAAAAATATGTACACAAGTTGTATTCCTTTTCTCCTTGTTACAACACTATAACCTCACTTAAACTATCCCCTCTGTATTATCTTATCAGGGAGTATTATCTCCATAATATAGCCATAGTAATATGACTCTTAACATACTTGACTATTGCTCTCCATATGACAAATCCTCTGAATCTTGGCTTATCATCTTACCACTTGCATACTAGATGGACTCTTCACTCTAAGACACTTGCACACATGACTCTTACACTTTTTTATGCACTCCCAATCTAGGATACTTGTACACACCATCACATTACATATTTGCACTCTTACATACAATAAACCTATGCACATTCTTTCTTACATGAAACTTGTGCATTTCCTACACATTGACACTTATATAAAATGGGGAATATAAATCACAACCTAAACTATAGACTCAGTCCTAATCTATTAAATATTTATAAATTTACCATGAAGGTACCATGGGGTGCATTAGCATGTACCAAATAATGTAATATATATCAACACAAATCGATTGTAATTACTCACAATATAGTAGGAAATAATTACAACAATTCATCTAGTTGCATCACCCCATTTTCTCTCCAGATGACTATGCAAGTACTTATATGTATTGTTGGATTTTTTTCCCACTATATATTTCTACTTGCCCACTGTATTTGCAATGTTTACCATTAAGAAAATTTCCACCTCATTGTTGCTTTATGATGGTTCTTGTGGGATATAACCCCACTCCCTATATATTATTGGTGGCTCAACATGTTTCTCTTGATATCGTGTTTATACTTTGAAAAGTATTCTTTTCAATTCTTGTGCATATATGCTTTATGACCTTATTCATGAATAAATGTTATGTGGCTTTGGTCTACCTCCCCAAGTGTCCATGCATGGTTTCTCTAGTGCCTAACTCCTATCCTCTGCACCCATTTATGAACTTCTTTTTTATAGCTCAAGTGTCACCATCCACCCTTTATTTCTTAATGCACTCCCTATGTTAGTGTCTTCAATTATGTGAATTTTTTCTCACACTATTTTTTTTCTTCTCTCACACTTTGTCCTATGTTTTTTGCAATAATATTTTCCACCTTTTTCTTTTCTCATTCATATTATTATCTTTAAGAGGGTTCCACAATCTTTCCACCTCTGGTTGTATAAGCTCTTCTCTAAATTGCACTCCTTGGTTGAAAATTCTTGTTCTTATCCTCAAAGGTTGGTCTAAAGTCCATGCTTGATTCCTCCTTCATCATCCATGCAATCTTGAATATATAATTCACCTTATCATTTATCATGCTTGTTTCTTTCTATTGACCCATACTTGTTTAGGAAATGGTGTCAAATATAGCATATCAATGAGGATTCCCAAGGATAAGGAAATGACAATTGTTATATCAAGAAATTATATTATTTGGGAGAAGAATTTGTCCAATATGACATCATGTCTATGATGGAAAACCCAACTTTAGTTGGCAGGCCAATATTTAGATGATGTCAAAACTTAGACAATAGATGTTTGATGACATTTAGTGTAATGGTGCTTAGTCTGATGGCACATCAGAGATGGTACTATGACATTATTACAAATACTAGATGATAAAATCCATGACCACATGATGGTAATATTGATGGCATAATGGTATGAATAGATCCAATATTAATAATGAAACTCTCTAATGTTATCGACACTCGGATGGTGTTGATACTCCCTGATGACATCTTCACCTTCTAATCATGTTGACACTTTTTGGTGTCTGTGACTTTATTATAGATACATTTCATACAATATTTTTAACTCTTTTTATGTCTAAGCCCTTCAACCTACAAACAATATAAATAGTGGCACAATATCCTAACATTCTATCACAGTAAGCATCATCATCATAATGGAAATAATGGGAGAGTAGGATGAGTTTGTCTTCATTATCATAATGGCATAAGATACCAAATGATAGAGACTCTAGTTATTGTGTTTACAATCTAACTTATCAACCCAACATTCACGTTGTTACATTCTTGCATTGCCTATGTCTAGAATGGATTACCTGGAGGTTGAGATAATAATTCCCAAGATATTGTTAAAAAACATCCCCAACTAATTACATTATCAACCCTAGCAAACCCAACATTCATATTGTTATAGCCTTGCATTGCCTATGCCTAGCATGGATTACCTGGAAATTGGCATAACTAATTCCCAAGATATTGTTAAAAAACTTCCCCAACTACTTACATTATCAACCTTAGAAAACTTTAGAAATCTTACAGTTAATTTTATTTACTATGGATTGCAATGATTTATGCATTTACATTTTAGTTTCATTAATTTCCTTAAATTTAATTTTGACTATTTCATTTTATTTCAATTGTATTTCATTCCATTATATTTTAGTGTTTGGTTATTTTCTCAAACAATTTTTTTTTACATTTCTTAGAATTGTTGCCTATAGAATTCTTCAACAACACTTTAGAGAAGTGAAAAAGAAGAATAATAGAAGTAATAGGTCATAATATATAAATTTGTCCATACACTTATCTAGGAATGTCTCTATTTACAAGTGTGTAAGGACCAAGTATGGGATATGTTGATAAATAAGTTTCAATGTAATCTAGAAAAATAGAAAAGAAAATTACTAAGTCAAGTATGAAAGATTCAACTAGTAAAGAGTACTCTTCAAACCATGTTGTTATATATCCTATTTATGTTTAAGATACCAACAAAATCTATAAACAATGTATAAAGTACACAAAAATAAATTATGGTCATGTGTAGAGGTAAAGAGTAGAATCCCCCATGTGGCATGGAAAAAAGTGTGTAGACCAAAATTTAAAGGAGGATTAGGATTAAGAAATATTAGAGACGTGAATAAGATCTTAGCTATAAAATTAGGATGGATTTTACTGAAGTAAGACCATTATTTATGGGACAAAATATTAAAGAGAAAGTACTTAGATAACAAAGAAAATAAGAGATTTTTAACCTTATCAAATCCTTGTAAAAAATCATCTATATTGAACCATAATATGGAGGGAATAAAGTTGCTATGGAAAGGAGTCCAATGGAATATTTGAAATGGTAGATCCGTTCATTTTTGGGAGGATGCATGGCTAGAGAACCTACCCCTAAGATTGGATGAGGAGTTACCTAAACTATGGGTAGATTTGGAACAAAAATATGGGAGTAAGGTTGTAGACTACCTAGCCCAAGAAAAGGAACTGGTAAGGTGGAATGACTTGCATGTAAATAACCATAGTGACGAAGATTTAAATAATATTAAAATTAAACTAAGATCCTTCCATGTAGGTGTAAATATGGGTGAATACTGTATAGTATGGGGAACTACTCTTGATGGATCCTTTAGTGTAAAATCAACCTATGAGATTTTGTCAGCTGAGTTGGAAGATGGGTTTCGATGGATGATGTGGACATCATTAGACCTAGGATTATTTTTATTAGGCTTATTTTATTTATCATTTACTAATTCTTAAGTCCTAAGTCTAAGTTAGAAATTGTGTTATAGACTAGGTGTTAGCTTTTACTTATTTGATTAAGTATAAAGTCCTAAGTCTAGGTTTGATTTAATAATATCTTATTCCAACTTGTAAATATTGGCACATTTGGATGACATAAGTCATTGGGTAAGATTTATCTTCTTTTTAGAGTTAGCAAGATCAATTTGTTAGCATCTTTAGCTTAACTATAGTTGTTGGTTAAGCATCTTCCTAATTTAGGAGATTATGGTTGTAAATAGTTTTATTTAAGCACAAGTTGGAAATAATATTGAGTTGGTATTTTTCTGATTTAGTTTCCTCATCAATTGAGAAGGATGTAGGAAACAAAGGCAACACTAGAGATAGCAATGTTTCTTTGGCTAACTATGCAGAATAAGATCCTAACAACAAATAACTTAAATAAAAGAGGATTTTTATTTCCTAATAGATATCACCCATGTGAAGAACATGAAGAGTCAATAGAGCACTTAATGTTAGTATGTAGCTATTCCCTTTCAATTATTCAAGGTTTAATTAAGGATATGGGGGTCATATAGGTATTGCTAAATAGAATGGTGGATTGGATAGAACAATGGGAAGAACCCTCTAGAAGTGCAAGGTTGAATATGATATGGGATCTAATTTATTTCCATTATGCTTGGGGATTTGGCTAGAGCATAACAAAAGAATATTTAAGGAGTAAAAGAGAGCCTCCTTAAGAATCATGTAGATGATCCGAGCAGCTATAGTAAAAAATATTAAAGTCCTGAGTATGAAGGAAATTATGGAATCTATAGAGGAGGTATATATTAGTAAACATTGGGACCTTAGCCCTATTGATATGGAGAAATACCTCCAATAAAAATCAAGAAGTGTAAAATAGCATATACCTAGGGAGGGATGGCTAAATATCAATTTTTATGGAGCTTTTAAGAGAAACCCTAGGAAGGTAGGGAGAGTAGTAATAAGAGATAGCAAAGGGATCCTAATTAATTTTTTCAATGAGTTTCTAGGCTCTATGATGAGTCATCAATCAAAATCCAAGGCATATTTGACTAGAGGAAAATTGGCAACATAGTTGGGTGTAAGCAAGTTGATAATGCATGAATATTCTCTCAATATTATTAGTTTCCTTAACAAGATAGCTACAAAGAGACAGTACGTTTTAAGTATAATAATATAAACTCAAAGATATTTAACTCATTGGAGCACATAGAGATGACTCATGTTTTTGTACAAGGGGATAGGGTAGTGGACTAGTTGGCTAACTTGGAGGCTTTTCATGAAGAGGATTAGAGGTGGAATCCCCAAGATAATGTTCACATAGGAATACAAGAGTTAGCATAAAGGTAAGGGGCATAAATAAATTGTTTATGATATGATCAAAGGTTAATCCAATGTCCTACACTTTTTTACAAGACAGAGTAGTAGACTCCTAAGAACAAGCCCCACCATTACCAGGTATAGGTTTATGTGGAAATATGTGGGGATATATTTTTTGATCTAGCCATTTTGTGGCATGTGCAACTACAAAAACCTAGTAATAGATTTGACAACATAAAGTCTCATTATTGGTTGTCATTTGCAAAATGGAAAATGTAGTGGTAGTTTTCTTAAGATGCCCCTTGGTGGCTAGTAGGCTCGTGGAATACCCCATATAGATATGTGGTAATTGCATCAAAGACCTGGAAAAACTACCTAACCATAATGATCAATGGTTTGCATGAATAAGAGAAATATTTTGAAGGCATAATTTTTATACAAATTAATTGGTTGAGGGAAGTCCCTATGAATGACCAAACTCAAGGACATTATTAAGGGATGGTATAAAGTATGGTCTAATGACAGTTTGAATGGAGGGATAGATCAATGGTTTGTAAAGGAGGTTTGCAACCCTTTTAAACTTTGGATAAGTGAACTACAAGAAATCTATTTTTTTGTATTGATAATAAAAAATGGGGGTTACAAGAGTCATCCTTTTACAACTATGTCATTGGAGGCTACAATATGGGTCTCCCAAAGTGGAAATCCTCTTTTACTAAAATTAGTAAACAACTGTAGATGTCTTCTTTGTATTCCTTAAAGGGGGAGTGGTCTTATTGCATGTGGGCCAATGCTAGTCGTATAGGTCTTCAAACCTGCACAACCCTACAAAAATTGATTAAAAATGTTTTGGGGCCTATCTCAATTAGACCCCTTGTAATGAAAGAGAAAAAACTCAAAATTTAATCTAATGCATAATTATAGTGCTAGAAATTGACTAAAAATAATAAAACAATGATATTTACCTGGCTTAGTGGTTTTTTTCATGGTTTTAGGATTGAACTTTACCCCTAAAGGGGTTTGTATCCTTGGGTATGAATATTTGGTTCATACATGTCCATATGAACGTGATTGTTGTATCCAAATAGAATGAAATGGTGCTATAGAGGTCCTTCTAGTTTTTCTAGAGCTCCTTTCCATGTCAAGTCACCTTTTGAACCTATAAATGATAATAATTTACAAATATAAAAGGGGATGTTAACAAGCTCATGTGGGTGTCCATGGTGGTTGATGGTGAGTAATAGTGAGTGTCGATTGAGTGCACTTGGTAGTCTAGAGTGATTTTATTAGAGTTTGGGTATGTAAATGAGTGATTTATAAATATGGAGGAAATGACATCCTATTTATAGAATTTACCAAGGTTAGGGGGGTTGAGGTGTCCTATGAGGTGTCCCTTGAGGTGGCATGGGGTGCCATACCTCATAAATGGATTTGGGTGAGAGAACTCACCCATCCACATGCAATAAATGGGTATGGGTGAGGCATGAAAGTCTTCTCCCCATTATGGCATGGTGGAGGATGACTCATCCAAACTTTCAATGCCTTGAAGGCCTTAATGTAAAAAGTCTTCATTTGTTATTTATGACATTGAATGTGCATAGAAACATGTGTGGAGTAAGGGTTAATGTTAATGATAATTAGGCTCACCCTCAGTTGAAAGGTTGACCAAGGTGAGGTAGAGGCTAGGCTTTGGTGGGCTAGACAAGGGTAAGGTTGACCATGAGTTAAGTTTGACCATGGGTTTAAGTTTGACTATGATGTGGAGTTAACCAAGGTTAGTCTAGGATGAGCTAGGCTTAGGTGGAAGCTAGACTAGTCAAAGGATAGACTAGGGTGAGGTATCCCTAGATTAGGCTAGGGAGATGGTCGCGTGGTGAACACAGGCTAAGCATAGGAAAGGGATTAAGTGGCCAAAAGGGCTTAAGGTGATAAATAGTAGTTTTAGGCAAATAATACAAAATTAAAGGTGTTTTGCAAATTATTCTACCGTGACAGATGATATGATATTTTTAGGTGTCTATAATAAGGTGTAGGAAACACAAGGGTAAAAATGGTAGTTTGGAATCAATTGAGAATGTTTGAAAATTGATGAAAAGAGGTTTTGAACAATAAAACTAATGGCACTCAAAAAGTGTAAAAAAATTCAAACCCTTTCAAAAATCCAACATTTACCATATTATATATATATATATATATATATATATATATATATATATATATATATATATATATATATATATATATATATATATAATTTTTTTTTGAATTTACATGGTGGAATCAATAGCCACCACGAATCCAAGCAGGTTGTATAATTTGAATTTATATGCTGGAATCAGTAGCCACCACGAATCCAGACAGGCTATATAATTAAATAATTTAACAAATAAAAAATACAATAAATTTACTCATAATTTTATATGTTTCATACTTATCCATAGTAAAATTATACTAAAACAATATTTTTTATCCAGCTTTAAAATAATGTGCATGTCAATATTTTTTTTGGTTAAATAGGAGAGTTGGTCACGACCACACTACTTTTAGTAAGTAGCAAGCACATGGTTCAAACCAGGGGTTGCTTCTACCAAATCTATTCTACCTTGTTATTGTTGACGTGGAGTGAAGGGTATCTTTCGGTATTATCATCATCAATCATAAGATTCAGATTAGACTACTACCTTTGCAAAAAGACTACTCTGAAGTTTGAATATGAGTGTCTTGTACCTAGCTAGACAAGCACTTACCAATCCACTAACCCTAAAAGCAATCAAATATAATATTTAGGAAAAATTCAATAATTAAAAGTCCACTAGCCGTGAGGGGCAGTCAATATGATTCAATAATTAAAAAAACCATCAAGTCAATCATAAATTTTTATCTTTCACTATAATAAACGCTATGTCAGGTAATATGCACGGTAAGTCCATAAGAACGTGCACGGAAATGTCGAATCAAGTGGACTTTTCTAGGAAATTGTGTGCAGCAGATAGCGTCGTTGTATCCATTAATGTCAGAAGAGGTAGGCAGGATTAATAAAAAAAAAATGGGCAATCTCAATCATACACGGTTCACCATAAATGCCGCTACAAGCTTTTTGAATTGTCCACTCCGACGTTATTAGCAAACGTCGTATATGCGCACCGTTCGTATCACACGTTAATAACAAACGGTGTATGTGTAGTGCCGAGCAATTCACTGAAAAAATAGACGGCTGAGTCTCGTCAGAAGCCACACTAAAATACAATACTCTATTTTTGTAGTAAATAATCTCTTATTTTAAAGGAAAATTTAAATATAATTATTTTGATTAAAATTTTATAAACTTATATTTAAAATTATAATTTATTTAAATAATTATATTAAAAACAATTAATGGCTAATGACAAACCCGCCTATATTTGATAACCTATGAAAATAAAAGCCTAACAACTATGCTGTCTTAGACAAACCTTTCACAAAGGACAACATTTACTTTGAGATAGACAAGAACTTGTTTTACGAGGAAATAGCCAATGAACTTGTTTGATTCCGTAGTCAACAGAGTTTCCGTCTTTGTCCATTGATGAAAACTAGTCTATGTTTTTCTTGCACATAGAGATTTGTTTTTAAATATGCGGATTTGCTGTCGCATTCATTTTCAAAATTGCGAGACGTGGAACGCCAATGAACAAAGACAACAGAGTTTCCGTCCTTGTCCATTGATGAAAACTAGTCTATTTTTTTAATATGTTTTTACGTGCATCCTTGCGTCATATCAATGAGACGTATGACATAAGAAGACGTTAACCTTGGAACTATATAAACCATCCATCTTTTATCAGATTACATATATCACCGTAACGTAAGCTTTCCCGGATTAAGGTTTTAAGAAGCATTTGTTCACTTATGTTGTTATACTGTGAATAGGTACTCTCCTTGTAACATTCTGTGTTGAGTATTGCACATGGAGAAGAAAACAATACGCGTGAGCAGGGTCGCATATCCGTGTGGAGCCTGCCGGACATTAAGACGAAAATGTGGTGAAAAATGTGCGCTTGCTCCTTATTTTCCACCAAACGATACGGAGAGGTTCCTAATAGCTCATAAAGTATTTGGATCAAGCAACATCCTCCGAATCCTTCGAGTTAAGCTGCAATACTTCATCCTCAGAAAAACAACTTGAATAGCGTTTGCTTCTGTCAAATCCAGATGTTGATTGTAAAAAAGGAAACCATAATTTTGGGTTTTACAGTCGGTATAATTTAACATGGCGATGTTTGAGAGAAACAAGAGGATTAACTCATGTCTTGTGTTGTTGTGTTTCAGAATATTCCCCATGAGAGGAGAGCAGATGCAGTAAACAGCATAGTGTATGAAGCAACTGCCAGATTGCATGATCCCGTCTATGGTTGCACTGGCGTAGTGTGTCAATTGCAGAAGCAAGTCGTAGACCTGCAGTCACAACTGGCAACTACGCAAGCAGAGCTGCTCAAAACACAGGCCATTATTGACTCTCTTATCAATGGATTTTGCAATCAAACACAAACGGGAAATGTATCATATGTACCTCACAACATATCACCGTAGTGTGATGGGGATCAGTTGCGTTTATGGTAACCAGTTTCTATGTCTTCTTTTTATTTGAATCCATGCGGATCCAGTGAATCCATAGGCAATTGTTTCATGGTACTTTGGTTACATAGGCTGCATAATTGAGTTCAGACACTTGAAATCATGGTATTTTGGCGCTGTTTTCCATTTCAGTCGCAGCAGCCAAGGAAAGAGATTTAGAATAGGAGGATCAAAATCTGCCTTATCATAATATATTAAAGTGCAAAATGTTTTAGATCTTCAATCTCATCAAATTGTCTGGGTTCTTGTCCAATTTTTGTTTCCCAAATGTTTTATGCTTGTATTCTGATTTCTGTCTACTAGCACTAAAATTATTAACAAAGATATTTACCAACCATCCAGCTATATTTTCCCTTAATTTAGTATTGGTGTTAAATTTAATATTATTTTTATATAAATTTATGAATTTGTTGGGAAGTGTGGTACACTTTGCATGTATTACATTCTACCTCAATTTTTGGGGTCTAGATTTACCTAAAAAAAGCATGCATCCGTGTATACACAAATCTATGTGTTGCTAGTGTTTTTTTTTTACCAAAGTGGTATTGTAAGTCGTTGGTTGTTTTTTTTCCATTGTAATGAGAAATTGTGTATTGTTTTTAGTATTGGTGTAACCATAAAAAAAACCTATGAGGGTTATGTAAAGATGCAATGTAATCCTGGCAAAAGGTGATATTTATATTGAGGGTCCGTGAAGTCTAAAGTAGTAAAAGGATTATTTTGGTTGGGGTTTTTTTGAGGGTTTCTTTAAAATATATTTGTCTGTATTTTATTTTTGTATGTGATTTTGGTGCATTATTATGTTTTTTATTATCATTGTCTTAACAATTGGTATCAAAACCAGGTTTGGCTTGTAAAGGTTTATTTATATACCTTGTTCAAGGGGGAGTTCTATAGCTAAAATGGCAAATACAACTAAATTGGAGTTTGGAAAATTTAATGGACAAAATTTTAAGTTGTGGAAACTCAAAATGGACTCGGTAGAAAGAGATTAGTGGGTAGTGATTTCTGGAATGCTTTTAAGCATGACTGCAAAGGATTGGATAAAGTTGGATAGAAATGCCAGAAGAAGTTTTTGGATTTATCTTTCAGACTCAGTGTTGTTGAATGTTTCAAATGAAGCAACTCTTCAAGGACTATGGAAAAATTTGGTTGCTTTGTATTAGACGAAATCCTTGACAAACAAGTTGTTTTTGTGGAAGAAGCTATATTCACTATGAATGAGTGATGGGATGTCTATGACAGATCACTTAAATGCATTTAACATCATGGTAAGTCATCTAGCCTTTGTAGACATTAAAATATTTGAGGAATAAAAATGTATTACTTTGTTATGCTCACTTCCAAACTCTTGGGATAATTTGGTTATGGTGATTAGTAGCACTTCTTATTAGCTAAAATTTGAGGAAATAGTAGGAGCCTTGTTGTCTAAGGAGATGAGAATAAAAACCTTTGTAAAAGACTCAAACAATGCCCTAGTTGATCAAGGGTATTTTTGTGAAATAAATCAAGAGACTAGGTCAAAATCTAAATCCAAGTCATGAGGCAAAAATCCCCAAGGAGGCAAAAAAATCTCAAGCAAGTGAGAAAAACTAAGATGCTAACATTACGAGAAAGTTGGCCATATGAAGAAAGATTGCAGATTTTTGAATAAGGAAAAAGAAAACAATGATACTCCCTTTGAGTCAAAAAATGCAGAAAGTGAAGATGGAGATGTGTATCTAGTCTCTTCAAATACCACGACAAATCAAGACACTTGAAAAATAGATTAAGGTGCATATTTCCATATGACATCTCACAAAGAATGGTTCAATGAATATGAACCCTACAATGGTGGTGATGTATTTTTGGGAGACAATGCATCATGCAAGATCATAGATCATGGAAAAGTAAGGGTAAAATTTGGATATGGGAGGATTAAAACCCTCCCTGGTGTCATGCACAACCTTGATTTAATAAGAAGTCTATTATATATGAGTAAAATGGTAGAAGTAGGTGTACATATTATTTTCAATAATTATGGTTGCAAAATGATTCAAGGGAATTTGGTCTTGGCAAAAGGAGAATAGATAGGTAATTAATATTGGTTGCAGGAAACAACAATAGTGCATGGGTTGAATGCTTCTATTGTTGATCAAGACAATGTTGATAGAATGGTAGTGCTATGGCATCAAAGGCTTGGACATATTGGAGAGAAGGGTTTGAAGTCTCTTCATGAAAAAGGTATGCTTAAAGGTTTATTTGATTGCTCTTTTTATTTTTGTGAGCATTGTGTCTATGGGAAGCAGAAACACATATGTTTCTAAAGTAGTTCTTCAAGGACCAAAGAAGTGTTAAAGTTAGTACACAATGATATTTTTGGACCTACTCCTATAACTTCTTGGGTGGATCTTGTACTATGTATCTTTTATTGATGATTTTTCAAGGAAAACATGGATCTATTTTCTAAAGCATAAGTCTAAAGTATTTTCTAAGTTTAAAGAGTTCAAATCACTTGTGGAGAACTAGACTAGGAAGACACTTAAAGTTCTAAGAAGTGATAATGGTGGAAAATATTTTTCAAATAATTTTGATGTTTTTTACAAGCAACATGGAATTCAAAGACAAAAAATTGTTCTTACTACACCACAACATAATGGAGTTGTAGAATGGATGAACAAGACATTGATGTATCATGCTAGTTCATGCTTAATGGTGTAAGGTTAGAGCAATAATTTTGAGTAGAGACAATAGTGATAGCCTACATCAACTCTGGATGGAAAGATTCTAGAAGAAGTTTGGACAAGTAAAAATGTCCATATAAAACACTTAAAAGTTTATGGTTGTGATTCATATATGCATGTTCCAAAGAAAAATAGATCAACGTTAGACTATATGTTAATATTACTTTTCTTCATGGTGATTTTGAAGAAAAAATTTATATGGTGCAACCTAAAGGTTATCAAGTAAAGAAGAAAAAGAACATGGTATGCAAGCTGAAAAAGTCTTTATACAGGCTAAAGCAGTCACCAAGGATGTGGTATAAAAATTTTGATACTTACATGTTGAGGCTTGGTTTTACAAGGTTTGAAGTGGACCATTGCATTTATTCAAGTAAGAAGGTGATAACTTTGTTATTATATCATTGTATGTTGATGATATGTTGATGGCAAGAAATAATATGAAAATGATTAACAAAGTAAAGTCTCAATTATCCTCTTAGTTTAAAATGAAGGATATTGGTGTAGCAAGTCAAATTTTAGGCATGAAAATTAGGAGAGATAGAATTAACAAGAAAGTATTCCTGAGTCAGAATTTATATACACACAAAATTTTATATAAATTTAGAATGCATTAGAGTAAGCCTTCTAGTACTCCACTTCTTGTTGGTATAAAGTTATCTGCAAAACAATGTCCAAATATAAAAGAAGAGGTAAATAAAATTTCTTAGGTTCCATATTCGAGTGTTGTTGTGAGTTTGATATGCAAGTGTTGTTGGGATTTTGATGTATGCCATGGTTTGCACAAGGCCAAATATTACACAAGCAGTGGGAGTTATTAGAAGGTACATGTCTAATCTTGGAAGTGAACATTGGATGGTTGTAAATAGGATATTTAGATATTTGCATGGAACATCAGATTATATCATCTATTACCAAGGAAATATAGATAGTAATAAAGAAGATAGTATGCATGGTTATGTTGATGTTAACTACGCAAGTGATATTGAGAAGTGAAAATATACCAGTATATATATGTTCAATCTCTTTGGACCTGCTATAAGATGGATGAGTAAAAGGTAACCAATTGTTGATCTTTCAAAAACTAAATTTGAATATGTTGTTGCTACTCAATCTTGTAAGGAAATTGTATGGTTATAGAGACTAGGTTCAAATATTGGTTTCATACAAAAATTGGTAAAGATAAAGTGTGATAATTAGAGTGCAATTTACTTAACAAAGAACCCAAAATAAATTCCAAATAGAATCATATGTATGCTCAGTTTCATTTTTTAAAATCCATTATTGAAAGAGGAAAGGTGATTTTGGAAAAATTTGATACAACAGAAAATGTTGCAAATGCATTGATAAAGCCAGTTACTGTTGATAATATCTACTAGTGTAGAACCGTAGTGGGCATGGATTCCCATTAGATTCCAAATGATGGACCCTAAATAAGATGTTCTACAAAGTATAAAACAAGTGGGAGATTATTGGGAAGTGTTGTACAATTTGCATGTAGTCTATTTTTGAAGTGTTGTACTTCAAATCACACCTAAAACCTCATATTTCTGTTTTTGAATAGTTTCGAGCATAAATTCACCACACACACCACCATGCCTATTGTCACACCTATTCAAGCGCGTGAGCAAGCACACCTCAAGGAGGAGGTATTTTTTTCCACCTCTAGTTATTCTACTTCTTCCCCTTACTCTACATGGGATGTTGCCACACTCATAGTAGATCTCCCCATAGATTCAGATTTACCTTCCATACACTATGTCTCATGACGAGACTCCCACTTCCTTCAATGAAGATTTTCCACTTCTTCCCTATTCACCTTCACCTAATTCACCTTTCACATTTTGTGATCACATAATCTACACCACTCTAGGACATCCACCTCCTCTCTTTACTATTGACAAGGAGACCACTCCTACCTCACCTACCTTCGTGCATTCTTTATTCCAGAGTCTATCTCAATCACTATTCAATAATGAATCTTCCTTGCTCAATCGTACTCGCCCTGAGATCATCTCATTTACCCCTACCACAGGGATGATCTCAAATCACTCGTATTACAATCCAAGCATACAATCATCCTCATCAAAAATCCCTTTACGACAACATCCTTTAGAGCCATAGTATAGACCCCTCACATCATCATATCAGGATGCTTTTAAAGCATCACAACCACCATCCTTCCTACAACTCTCCTTTACATCCTTCAATGTTACATCACAATCATCTTCTCACTCACAAAAATTCTCATAACAACTACACCAACAGACCCTATCTCCCTCATCTACTGAGACCATTTTCACCACACTACCTCCTAAGGATCCTACCATTGAATTCCATGATCCTTCTACCATATTACCTCCACCTACATTCCACCCACATAGAATGTATGGTTTGTAACACTCTATTCCACTTTCATCTTCATCTGCTCCCATATTTCGCATCCCCCCACCACCTCCATTTTAAAATCTAGCTCCTAGATTCTTTCCCACCTATGAATCATGACCCACACATTTTCCTACCAATCCTCCAGGCTATCCTATGTCACCTAGCTTCTCCACCCATCATGATCCTAGCCAGATGTAGGTGCCATATTTTGACACCTCATCTTGCCCACAAATAACACCACTCATCCATACATCATTACCTCCAATGTAGCCTGTTGCACCAACATTTTTCATGACACACCCTTCATGGTCATCATATCCTATGGTCCAACCATTAAAATAGATCCCTCTCCAATAGATCTTGATTCAGTAAACACAATCTCCACAAAAACAATATTACTACCCTCAATAGATGCCTACCCTACTGTAGGGTATCCCCTCAACTTCGACATCCTATGCTACCCAGTAGCCTCACCTATAGGTACCATTGCAATATGTCCCTCCCCACACTAGGAGGAACAAAAACTCCAATATCCACAAAATTCTCAAGCTCCACCTACCCACACACAATCCTCTACACCTTTAGCATCCAAACTTCAACTTCTACAAGATGAAATTAAAATGCTCAACCTTCATACAACCGATTATGGACCATAAAAACCCATATACGATGAACTCTACAATGAGCCAGTCCACCCACCAGTTCCTATTCATCCCTATCCTTATCGCTTCAAGATCCTGAAGTTTGATAAATACCACTCATCTTGCTATCAGCTTCATAGTAGCAACCCCCTCATGTTATGCACCTTCTCCCTCTCCCTTGGGGGACAAGACTTATATTGGTACAACATACTCCCATTCCTAACTTGTACACCTTAGAGCAATTAGCCAACTCATTCTTGGAATAATTTTCCATTAACATCAAGAAGAAAACCAAATTTTTATATGTCTACACACTGCGATAGGTCGACGATGAACCTATTACTAATTTTGTTTCCCAATACATATTTGTTATACATGACCTCTCTCATAGCCTCTCATACGCTGATTTAGTTACACTCTTGTCAAAGAGTTATCATAAGCATATTTCTACCTCCTTACAACTTCATCAAAGTCATACCTTTGAGGAAGCTATCACTCAATACAAGGTCATTAAGGACATAAAATTCCAATATGGAAAGATCAAACACAGACAAAAACCTTCTTACAATTCCAAATTTCACTTCAGCAAAAATGCGCCAGATAAAACCTATACTAGACTGAAACAAACCAACCAAGTGGAAGCAACTTCTCCTTTATCTTCATCCATCTCACAACCTCCACCTCCACTACAACAATTTTTCTAGACTAGCACACCTCCTACATCCTGATTGACACAACCTTGTGGTCTTCACCCACAATTTCCATAGAGTAATTTGATCCTGCTATCTGAGCCCTTTAAATATATATTTTAGTGATTGTATGACGTAGGTCATATTACCTTACCCGACATTCAAATCCTTTATCCCAATCAACCCAAACCTCAGGGATATATCAAGCATGCCTTCTATGCATACAATCGATAGCATGGCCACGATATAAAATATTTTCATTCCCTTTATGGTATTATTCATGGCCTCATTGATCGAGGTACCATGAAATTCTCAAACCCCTTTGCATCCCAAAACTAAAACTTGAAAATCTACCAAAACCCGCTACTCGAATGTCACGGGATAAATTTCCAAGGAACCCAATACAATTCCCAAGGATAACCTAGATAGGTTAACAATGTTCAAAGAGATCCACCCTCATGTGGTATTGTTGGCATGATCAACCTTACCACTCGGTCCCAATGTTATCTGCCATGATAGGATGCACCTGTGGTTTCTCCCCTGGCACCCTTCACTTATTCATAGCCCTCTATCGTAGCTCAAGCCTCACCATGCTTGCCACATAATATCATCACCGTATATGGTAGCCTTACACACCAGTTACACAACACCCTAGCCAGGCTATCCATATTCGATATCTTACAACAATCCCCACCCCATCATAAGGCATTGAATGACATCCTTTGATCCATTGACCTTGAAATGCATGACATAAATATGTTTGTTAACTTCATGGGAAACATACCTCATTGCCTCCAACCCTCCTTTAGCTTTCACAACCGTAAGATCACAGAGCTTGTAGGAGGATTGGATCCACCTCTCCACATACAAGAAACTATCAATGACATCACCTACAAGCATGTTCTTATTGTTACTAGCTCATCCATCAACATCATTTCTATGTATGCCCTACATCATTTGCACATTTCACCCTTTCACTTTGCCACACCATCGCTCAATATTAGAGTGTTTGACGGTTCCATGTGATCCATTGTAGGCTTTATTTTCCTACCTATTTGCATCGGTATTTGAACCATCTCCATACTATTTCATATCATTAAAGGTGATATGTAGTACAATATCTTGCTCGAATTCCCATGGATTAGAGACATGCAGTATGTTCCTTCTACCTTACATCATTGTATGAAGTATGTCTATGACGACCTCATCCATTGTGTTCCCACCAATGGGGATCCTTTCAAATTCTACAAAATTATAGACCTTCCCCTAAGACCTTCATCATCCTCCACTCAGATCCTCCTCATCCCTTCTCATCACTCATTAGGAGTATCTACATCTCCTTCAGTACCAATCTCATCCCCACAAAAATCATCACCTAGCACAACACTTCGTTTTACTGCCATTCCTTTCTCATCACCTTCCTCATGGTCTCCCCCTCCTTCTCATTCATCTTCTTCCACAACTCCCCTTCACATGCTTTCACCTTTTTCACCATCATCATTGTCACCTCCTATCCCATATTACCCATATTCCTCCATCGAATCTCCTCTCCTTACCATTCCTCAAATACCTCCACTTCTTTTTCATCCATGACCATGATCTTTCACATCTTTGTATAGTCTAAAACCTACCCCTCATCCCCCTACCACATAGTTCCCATATGTGAACCACTACATTCCATCTACCACAACTAAATGCCATGATTGAAAATAATAATCTTCCCACTTAGACGCTAAATTACTCCATTATCTACCTCCCATCATTCACTATTCCCAGCTGGCATCATCCTCCTTGTATTTTGATTTGCCACCTAAATACCCAACACATGTGAAACCTTGAGTGTCAATTTTGATGACAAACGTCAAATCTGATGACTACAATATTTGGGATACTCATGTGTGACCCTTGACAATCTAATCCATGCAGGTTTTTGATTGTCCTTCAGCCTTGGTCTTAACTATTGGTATCGTTGTGTGACTAGGTTCCACAAAAAATTATACCAACTTCATTTATGTTGGCCTTGACTCCTTGCTTTTGGTTTCTATACCTCCACCACAATAATCTAGGTTCTGTGGAACTCTAGACCATATGCTAAACTCCCAATTCATCCGATGTTAATGGTTTTTGTGGCACAAGAGGCATATAATATTTAATTTTTTAAATATTATGTTAATGGTTTTTGTGGCACAAGAGGCATATAATATTTAATTTTTTAAATATTATGTTAATGGTTTTTATTAAAACCAGTGGTAAAGGTTTTTATTAAAACCAATGGCAAGGGTTTTTATTAAAATCGACGAAAAGGTTTTTTATTAAAACCAATGAAAAGGGTTTTTATTAAAACCATTGGAAAGGGTTTTTCATTAAAACCACTATGCTAAGACTTCTCCAAATTATTATGGATGAAAAGGTTTTCCAATAAAACCTAGGTGCAAAAAGTTTCATTACGAAATTCAAAAGAATGAAGGAGATATCCCAATTCAAAGTTAAAAGGTGAATTATTAAATTTTTATTTAATAATTATAAGGTCTAAAGTTGTATTATATTATTCGCCGACCTGCAAATGTTGGGGAGATAAATAAATATTCATCGACATCATTCAAAGGTATGGAGGTGCATATAAATAAAAGGCAAAAACCTTTGTTTATTGAAGACTAGAGATAGCGCATGAGAGAGAGTTGTCTAAAGGGGAGCAGTGAAGAAAGAAGGATAAATAACTTTCAATTTGAGAGCAAGGTCAAGCGAACAGCTTGGAAAAGTGATGTCATGCAGGAGCTTATAGCGCAGTTGGTAGCGCATGAACTTTGTAGAAGGTAGGTTCGCTATTCGAATCCCACAAAGGGCAAAGTTTTTTGCTAAGAAAGTAAAATCAAGTTTCATATTTGAGCGCAGGTTAAAGTTGGGTGTTTGGGATTAAAATCCCAGCATGGGCTAGCACCCACGTGGTAAGAGCTTAACATCACTAAGTGAAAGAAATGGATTTCGACTCCCACGAAGGTGTGAAGGCACATTAATTTTGGCAAGACATTTTGGCAAAGACGATTTCTAATGTTACAAAGGCAGCAAATTTCATATAAAGGTATTTATCCCCAATGCATGGTAATATTTGTTATTACCAAAGTTTTGGTGCATTAAAATTATTTCTGTGATAACTAAGGAGTCATAAGGAGTTTAGGAAAATAAATTCTTGTTGTATGTGTTAATGTGCTTAGGGAGTTATAAGGTGTAGAGTTAAATATTTGTTATTGTTGTGTGTGATTAGGGAGATATAAGGTGTGGAAATAAATATTAGTGATTGTTTTATCTGGATTTATAAGGTGTGGAATTAAAAATAACAGCATAGGTGCTTGTTTTATGTGTTAATGAAATTAGGGAGTCATAAGGTTGAAAAGTGTTGAACTTGTTATATGTCCTAGTGCATAATTTAATTATGAAATTAAACTAGGAACTTGAGACCTAGTTAATTGCTACCTTGAGTTAGAAGACATGCACATGAGTTAGGGTTTGAAGTTGAAGACAAATTTCTTGATTATGTGCCTTGGCTATTGAGAGGAAGTGGATGGATTAGAAAATCAATTTTATGGATAAAATTGATGCTTGAGTTTCATGATTGCTTTAGTGGAGTTCATTGTGAGTATTCTCATTATTGAGGAGATATTTGCTATTGCCTTGAGAAGCATATTGTTGGTTACTTATTGAGTACATTTCCATTAGTTGAGACCATTGAGGAGATCATTTACTAGTCACTTGTGGATACATTTGTCTTTCATTTTGAGGATATCATTGTTGGCTATTTGAGAGGTCTTTGCTTAAGAGAGTTGTGCTTGTTTCTTGAGAGCTTATTGACATTGCATGAGGAAGACATTATTGAGAACCTATTACTATCACTTGTGGAGATTTTCCTTGGTTGGTTGAAGTCCTCATTGTTATTTCTTGGAGAGGTTTCCATTTGAGATATCATTTGTCATCCATTTGAGATTACCTTGTTGAACATTGTTTTCATCCATTTGAGAGATCATTTGGCGTACATTGTTAATTTCATTGTGGATCATTGTTGTCATCCATTGAATAGTACATTATCATTCATTGTTGAGCACATTGTCGAGTATTGTCATCATTCATTTGTTATCCATTGTTGAGTTCATCATTGAGCCTTTCCTTCATTGATTTGTGGTTGATATTTGAGTGCTACTTGAGAGTCATTGGTTGAGCTTTTGGAAAGCTTTTGGGATAAATTTTTTGGACATATTTGAGATAGCTTTGTGCATGACTGGTTGAGACTTTGAGAAGGCTTTTGGGACAAATTTTTTTGATAGATTTGAGAAAGCTTTTGTGCATGATTGGTTGAACCTTTGAGAAGGATTTTGGGATAGAATTTTTGGATAGATTTGAGATAGCTTTTGTGCATGATTGGTTGAGCCTTTTATAAGTATTTTGGGATAGATTTGTGGATAAATTTGGGACAACATTTGAGCAAGATTTTTTGAACCTTTTGTGAAGGCTTTGAGGATAGATTTGGAACAAAATTTGAGCAGGGTTTTTTGATCCTTGTGAGAAGGCATTGAGGTAGATTTGTGAGTAGTGAAAGAGACAGGACAGAAATAAAAAAATACATAAACACCAGTTGCCTAGTTGAGCATATCAGTGGATAGCCTAGCTGAGCAGATCAGTGGAGAGCATAGCTGAGTAGATCATTGGATAGTCTAGCTGAGTATATCAATGGAGAGCCCACCTAAGTAGATCAGGATAGCCTAGCTTAGTAGATCAGTGGATAGCCTAGGTGAGAAGATCAATGGATAGCCTAGTTGAGCAGATCAATGGATAGCCTAGTTGAGTAGATCAGTGGATAGACTAGCTGAGTATATCAGTGGATAGACTAGCTGAGCATATCAATGGAGAGCCTAGCTAAGAAGATCAATGGAGCCCACCTGAGTATATCAGGACAACCTAGCTTTGATCAGATCAAAGTAATCATTTGTATTGGAATAAGGATATCTATTTCTTTGTGAAATATTATAAGGAGAATATCTTGTGGACTATATCTTGTGGACTACCCCACATTGGGGGAACCATGTTAAATCTTGTGTCTTAATTATGTGTGATGATTTGTGCACTTGCTTACTATTGCTATCTATGTTATTAATGCACACTTTTATAATTGGTTATTGCAATTGAGGAAACTAATTTATATTGGTTTTTAAAGAAAGTAAAAAGTGGGCATTATACTGTTCACCCCCCTCTCAGTATAAGCTTGTGTTATTCAATTGGTATCAGATTGTATTCCTTCAGAAAGGCTAATATCTTGAGGGTAGATTCTACAAGAACATAGATGGCTTCATAAAATGGATCTTCTACAAGTAAGTCTCCACTATTTTATGGTAACAATTATGCTTTTCAAGGTCTGAGGTGTAGACCAATTTCTTCATCCAAACCCCATAAGGGGGGCAAAGGTCCAAGGTTCAATTCTTAGGCCTTGCCAGACTAAAAGCTTGTCCCTTTCCTGGTGCTTTCAATGGTGTAAAAGGTTTAAAATGATTATAGCATGGTGGTTATAGTGGCGGACTACGTGAAGATCTATATGGCAAATTTTGGGATGGACAGTACAGAATACTGTGGTGGCCATAAAAAGCTAGACAGTCTACCCGATGGCGGCTACAGATTCCACCATGTAAATTCAAAAAAAAAAAAATTATGCTTTTTGGAGCATGATAATGAAGAAATATTTGATATCACAAGGATATGAGGTATGGCAGATGGTTTCAAAAGAGTATAACTTTGAAGGCAATCCCGATACAGATAAGTCTATCAAAAAATTGGTTGAGCTAAATGCAAAGGCAATGAATTGTATTCTGAGTGGTCTTCGTGAGATATATTTTGCAAAGGTCATGGTATATAATTTAGTTAATTAAATGTGGATCAAGTTGTGGAATACCTATGAAGGAGATTCCAAGGTAAAGTTGGCAAAACTACAAACTCATAGAAAAATATTCAAAGAATTGAAAATGGAATATTCTAAAGATATTAAAAAGTTCTTTCTTCGAGTTGATGAGATTGCTAACACCATGAGAGGTCTAGGATTTGAGATGAAAGAGTCATATGTTACTCAAAATGTTTTGATATCACTTCCCATGAAGTATGATGCAAAGTTTTTAGCAATAAAAGAAAAAATAAATATCGACAAGCTAACAATGGAAGAGCTATAAGGAACTCTCACAGCCTATGAGATGAGGATAGATAAGCATCAGGCTCCAAAGAAATAAATTGCATTCAAAGCTTTAGAGAAAAAGAAATGGAAATATCCAGAGACAGATAGAGATTCAAATAATTATGAGGAAGCTAACTTCATCAAAAGGAAAAAGAACTCAAGGAATTACAGGGATATGAAGAAAATCAAATGCTACAAGTGTGGTGATTATGGTCACTATGCAAACAAGTGTCCACATGAAGAAAACAATGATGATGAAAAATAGGGTCACAAAAGAAAATAAGAAGGAAAGCATAAGCATGACAAAGATGATAGGTACAAGCAAAGCAAACATGAGAAAAAAAAAGTTTTCATAAGACTAAGAAAACTTTCTACATTGAAGAATCCAATGATATCTCATATCACAATGATAGATACAAGTCAGATGATGAAAAGGAATAACATCTATTATTAGGAATATAAGGTGAAAGAGAACAATGCTTTGTTTATGGTCAAAGAGATCATAGATCAGGATATTGCAATGGATTCAGTGATAGTGAAGATGAAATGACACATCAAGGAAACAAACATGATCAAAGAATTCATGAGAGTTTATTTTCTATAGAATATGACAATGATCTCAGTGACAATAAATATGAAGAAGTTTTACTTTTGGTAAAAAATAAGAGGATGATCCAAGAAAACAATAAACAGAATTCAAAAGTCTAAAAGAAGAAATTAGGAATCTTGAAAACAAGATTCAAACAAATGTCAAAATCAAATAAGAACTACTTCAGACAATTAGTGATCTAAGATATGAGCTTCAATATGCAAAAAGGATAGAGGAAAGGATGAATTAAGAACTAAGGGTAATGATGACAAGACATGAAACATTAGATGAAAAGGTTCAAAAAGGAGTGGAAACATATTTTAATACTGTATCTCATTTCCAAGAAAAGTCATAGTCAAAAGGAAACGAAGTTCTAAAATATGAAAGCAAGGAAGCACCTAAGATTCATGAAGAAAGTTCCAAAGCTTCTATGGGTCCAAATATCTATTTTGGATCTTGTTTTGAGATAGGTGAATCAATTTCAAGAGGCAAAGAAATTCTTCAAGAATAAAGCAAGGAAGAAGTTAAGGAATAAGATTTTGATACCACAAAGAAGGATTAAGGATACAATGCACAAGTCAAAGATGATCATAAGGATATAGGGTTTTCAGCCTTAGTTTAAACTAAAAAAATAAAAAACAAAATT
This sequence comes from Wollemia nobilis, assembly GCA_028583015.1. Taxonomy (NCBI): domain Eukaryota; kingdom Viridiplantae; phylum Streptophyta; class Pinopsida; order Araucariales; family Araucariaceae; genus Wollemia; species Wollemia nobilis. Next base: position 9,307,926 of record JAQPPZ010016436.1, on the reverse strand, counting down.
TTTAAACTAGGGTTTTGATCTTAGTTTAAACAAACACCACACAAAATACAAATACAAAACAATTAAACTAGGGTTTTGATCTTAGTTTAAACAAAAAAATGAAATACAAAATAAATTAATTACGATTTTGAACTATAAAATAAAAACAAACAAAATAAAGAGGAGCACCTACCGGTCTTGCCTCGGCTCTACCACTCGAAGATCCAGTCTGTGCACTCATGGTATTTGTGAAATCTTGACAGCGCTTTGCTATGCAGACTCGACCTCCTCCTCCTCACAGCTCCAAATTGCCAAAAAAATAAAATGCAAATGAGCCCAAAACCTAGTTTTGGCCCTTATATAGGCTCTTAGGCCTGTAATCGTTCCACCCTAGGACAAGCACTCTAGTTAGCACTCGTACCACCCAGGTACTATTACAAAACTGGTATTCATCCCACCTTGGGCCGATTACAGAGCAAGAAAATAAAAAACAACCAAAACTGCATCCAAAATGCACCAAAAATAACAATAAAATTGCCGAACAAAGGCGCTTTTGCACCTGTGATTCTTGGCATCAAAAAATGACATTGGGGTCCCAAATTTCCACTATCCTACTCCCTAAGAAGGCTACCATATCTGGACCACTCTGTGGGAGGATGAATTTTTGACAATTTCATCCCCAAAAGGCGTCACAAAAAGGGTCAAAACCCACCCAAAAATAGCAATAAAATTGCCAAATAAAGGCGCCTTTGAGCCTGACATTCTTAGCATGAAAAACTGATGTTGGGCCCACAAATTATCAATATCCTACTCCCTAAGAAGGCTACCATATCCGGACCGCTACACAGGAGGACACATTTTTGACAATTTCAGACCTAATAAGCGTCACAAAAAGAGTTAAACCCCACCAAAAATAGGTCAAATTGTTGGGAAACTACATAAATTCAATGGAAAACAACTGAAGGAACCCTTACCATAAGTTATCTTGGGTCAAGCGACTCATCACTTTTCTCATGTCGGTCATTCCCTCATCGATTCGTCGCTTGAGGGGATAGTCACACTTAGTCACCAATCAACAAATACACACCCAATCAAGGAAATGGCATGCATTCAAAGAATCATTGACAAAGACAATCACGCTCCTGCTTGGGGTAGCAAACAAGCAATAATCACAAGCTGATCAAATGCTTGGCATTCTAGAATCATGAAATCAAGTTTACCACAGACAAAAGGTTGCGTCCTTTGCCTATTCATGATTGAACAATGTCCAAGATTAGGTAACACCTCACCGAAAAAGGTTAACACTTGAATTAATCTCCTTAGCTTGTCAAAAGCAAGGATTCAATAATGCATGCCCTTTCCATACTTGGGGCATAAAAAGTTGGTTAGGTTACTGATAAACCCTAATCATTAGTGCTTTGGTTATCTATTTTTGCTCAGCACTATGCCATGCACAACGCATCCCAAAAAGGGGCATCTATAGACACCAAAATAGCACCAATCTGATTATGTGATGACAAGCACTAATAAAATTGACATACATAGTCCCTAGGGAATCCCCCAGAGGTTAAACATTGGTCCTAACCACTCTCACAGCAGTTTTGGAAGGTCAAAGGTCAATTTGGCACTGTTCATGCACTCTGCTCCCTATTCGTTCCACCCTAGGATGATTACAAACTGGTATTCGTCCCATCCCAAGACGATTAGCAGCATTCGCTCTAGGGTGGAGCGAATAGCAGGTTTGACGGGTAAAAGGTCAAACCTTGAAAAATGGCATCTCAAATCCGCAAATCAACTCCACCTTCAATGCGTGGGAGTGCGAGTTAGCATTTTTAAGCTCAAAGAGGTAGTCATAGAGGCAGTCATGGAGCCCTTAATCAGGGAGGAATCTTCTCTCCCCTGGGAAAGCATGATGGCCAAGTGGCACTCCTTCATGCAAATTCAAAGTAGACCTTCAGGTCTATAAAATGGTGAGTCTTCTCACCCCAAAAAAGGATAGAGGAGGAGCATTTGGAGCAACTGAGTGCTGTCGAATTACATCCTCACCCCTCACTTGTGCTTCTTACATCCTTGATCTCTCTTTTGGAAGGGAGGTTATTGGGTGAACATTGGAAGTGCAATCCGGACCCAAAACCTGAACATTTGGCCACAATACCCCACCCAATTTTTTGACACAACCCCCTAGGATTTTTTGGACCCATCCCAAGTGGATTGGTGTCGAAACCAAGCCCTAAACGATGGGCGTCCTGCCCCTGGGCGCCCCCCGCACTGCTACAGTCCTAATCACCCCACCCCCGAGTGATTAAAAATTTGTAGCATATTTATTCATTATTTATTTTGCATCTTATTTTATGTCATTCATGTATGCTGCCATTCAAATTTCATGTTATTCTAATGAGTTTTGACTGTGTTTTCATTATTTTCCACTTTCACTAACATACAGGGAGCATCTTCGGATACAGGGCAATCGGGGATGAATCCACAAAATCCAACCTTCTGGGTTGTCTCAAAATGCCCCATTTTTCCTAACCCCAACTTTAAAAGTGTTTTTGAGGTCTATGGATGGGACATTTAGGAGGTTGCTTTCTGACATTTTGTGATAGTCCTAATTGTCCCACCCTGGAGCGATTAGAAATATGCTATAGATTTCTTGATTGTTCCTTTTGTAGTGTGTTCATGATGGTGTTTGCATGCTTTTTTACAAATTTCATCTTATTATGACATGTTTTGATTACCGCTTTAATTATTTCATGCATGCATTGATCGAAGGCCTTGGGGATTGCATGTTTCCCTCCATCCGCAGGTGCTATTAATTGTTTGATATTTCTTTAAATGTAGGATATCGACACTAGAGGGATAGCAAGGAACTACATGTACATTCATGCAAGTAGTGGCAACTTTTGGCCCGCCCATTTCAAATGTGGACACGCAGAAGATCCCGAAGGGGAGCGTACCATCTGTGGTGTAGCAAAACTATATCTAACGCTCCTAGCCCCTAAAAGGTAAGGAGACGTATTGTAACCTGATATCAAAGAAAAATTAATAAAAGAAAGGGTTGCACTTTACATTTGCTTTATATCTCATTTCAGTTCGTTTGTTTTCCCTTTTCATGCACTTTAGTCCTTTTTATTCATTCATAGGACTTAGCATTTTTTATGCTTTTATTTGCATCGCACCCGGTATGCCTATTGTTTCCATATCCTCGTACTTTCACAATATTATGGTCAATGAACCATCGCTCACACCGTGTCCTAGCAACAAAACTAGCTGGATCATCCCAAACTGGACACTCATAATACAACCACCACACAACATCTTCGGCCAACAGCCTAGTGAAAGCATCAGTGTAGTGGGATAGCTCCATTGTAAAAGTATGGCTCTTTTGCTCCTCATGATCTCAAGCCCATCTATAAACATAGCACTATGTTCGAGCCTCTATAAATGTAATCTCAGTTGGGAGCCCCTTAGGATGATCTACCTTAATGTGCTCCCATCCCCAAACCTATAAGAGCAAACTGCAAGCAATACTGATGTGTCCCCACCGATGGATGTGGTACAACTCATCATAGCACTAAGACAATAGTGATCTACCCCATGCATATATGATAGGCTCCTCACTAGCCAGTAGGTCCTACACCATCGCTAGGAGGTTCCAAGAGAACCTCAAACTCGAGCAGTCCAAGATAAGAACGTTACTGATCTCCATCAGCAACACAACATGCCTCACTGTGAAAACAATGGGCACGTTGATAGATACTCCCCTGGACCCAGTATCTCAAAGAGCCTATGTAGAATGTGCCCCAAACACCCTATCATATATGGCCACTTGATCATTAGTGGCCAACGAAACAATGGGTACCCCATCAAACGGGATTCTAAAGATCCTGTACATGTCCTCCGACGTGATAGTCATCTCGTTGGGTGGAAGGTGGAAGTTGTTGGTCCATGGGTCCCAACGGTGAGCTAAAGCCGTAAGATAAGCCTGGTCATCCATAATTTGGGGTAACCTAATAACATATTGTAACCCACGTGCCTTAATCCACTCCCAGTCAGTGTCATCAAATCCAAGAAGCAAGTCTAGTAGGATATTCGGGTCCCAATCCCGAGCAGTGAGGATCTAAACAAAGCAGAAGAAAACAAAACATAACTACAATGCATCTAAGGCATAATTCACAATAAACATGAAAATGGTGCAAAAGAGTATGATTTACTCTAAATCTAAGCAAAAGAAGAATAAATTGCACCCAAGCAAAGCAAAAATTAAAAAAAAAATCATAAAATCAATACATAAAATGCAAAAAAGGCTCAAGCTTTAGCCGATGTCGCCTACAGCGACCGAAACCTGGCCGTTGGAGGCAACAGCAGCCAAGGCCTAATGGTCAAATTTTTGACCATTAGGATTCAATCCGGTCGCTCTGAGCAACAGCAGCCAAGGGGTTGCATGACAAACCCGTGAACCCTTGGCTAGAAAATAAAAAAATAAATTACAATTGACAAAATAATTTAAGCAAAGCAACAAAAGGGAGGGAAAGCAAAAAAATAGGAAAAAAAATCCCCTACCCAAGCATCGAAACTAAGCTAACTTTGAGAATGCCCAAAATGGCAAAAACAGGTGAATAATGGAAAATTTTCAAAAACCATAGGCTAAATCCACTGACAGATTGCAAATTTGGGGACCAACCCACCGCAGCAAAAAGGAACCTAAGCCTAATTACGGAGTTTGTTTGTTGCCAGCAGGCTTAGTGATGTTTGTTTTGCTCATTTCTTAGTGAAGTTTAATTTTACTTAAGCAAAGAAAAGAGAGCTAGGGTTTTGAAGAGAAATACCCGAGAAGCTTCGGCTCCTCCAATAGCTTATGTCTCACCTTGTGTAGCCATGACCTCATTACTAGCAAAGTTTTGAAGTCGCAACTGTCGCAGTTGCACTAGAGCTCTAAAAATAGAATCTTGAATAGTGAAAATGACAAGTCAAAATCCTAGAATTGCAAGTTTTATATTTCCTTAATTATGCCTTGGATTTTGCTGATGTCAACGGCCCAAGATTCTTGGCCGCTCAAGGCAATAACGACCACAGGCAGGAAATTAGAGGCCACTGGACTTGACAGCGACGAAGCCCATAGATCAAAATTAAGTAATTCCTTCAATGAGGGAATAACAAAAACATCAAATAATCATACTTTGATGGTTTAGTATCATCAGAATGTTCAAAACAACAAAAAAAATCACATAAAATCATAATCTCAAGCAGGCCTCGTATCCAGTTACCTACTCTATCCACTCGACGATTATAGTGATTTGCACTCCATGTATTTCGGTGAGATGAGTAGGCAACCATAAGGTCACTTGGGGCAAAAGCAACTCATTTTGGAATTACGATATGTCACCCTACAAACCGAAGAAGATCAATATGGTCAAACTGCTCCACGGGTGCGAATGGGTCATTCTAATTCCCCTATGACATCAAAAACATTAAGTCAAAGTGATACAATCTAAACATAAACAAAATCACTCATCCTAACTCCCTAATAAGGCTATTGACAGCCGGACCACTCCTCAGGATAGGTATGGATGATTATCATAAGTAATTGGAATCACACTTAGATGTGGGATTACCCATTAAAAGCAAAAAATTCTATAAAGGAACCAGATTAGTCATATTGGTCAAGCGACTTGTCGCTTCATTCATTGTCATTTCTTCACCAATCCATTGTGTGAAGAAGTAGTTCAAAAATTCAACTTAATCATAATCAAAATCAACAAAAGATCACTTGATCATAGAAAAATTATGTTCTTTTTTTGAATCATTGCATACAAAAATCACAAATTTCCCTTGTTTGTTGGGAATGTAAGTAGACATGATATCTTCAATTGTAGCTCTCCTATCGGTTGAAATTGTTGTAGCAGCTGAAGCTACCCGATTGAGTTTGAGGGATGGGTGCAATTTAACATGCAAAAGCCACTGGGCTAAGTCCTCCAAATTTTGAGGTAATGACTCAAGGGATGCATGCCATCTTGCATGATTGGGCCATCTAGTGTTTATCATACCATTGATCACCATACACCCTAAAAATAGATTAATCTATGTTTTTGCTCAGCGTTGTGTTTTCCACACAATGTGTCATAAAAAGGGATATTAGTAGACACCTAAATCATGTTATGCTTAGGGGAGCTACTTACATAGACACACTCATAATATCATAAGACATAATCTTGAACTTTCCAAGCACCAACTGTGGTTCTCACCATTCATTTGGGACCTTTTAAAGCCATCCAAGCTTGGTCGCTCAAGCCAAGAGCAACCATATTCTAACCACTCAAGCCTAGAGTGACTAGACCTTAGCCACTATAGGTGATAGTGGCCAGATCATAGCCACTGTAGTCGATAGAGACTAAGCCATAAGAAGTGGTTTGCTGAAAAACAAGCCCAATCCCGGGTGAAAGTGGTAGTCTATGTGAAATAAAGGTGAGCGGGAGTGACTTTGCATTCCTTTTCACGGCCAGTTCACATAGGAGACTTGAGTTTGCATTTAGACTTAAGTTAACTGACCTTCAAGCATAAACAAAGGACAAAAGCTTCTCATGCTAATGAACAGTTCGCATGTAAGACTCAAGTGGGCAGTTAGATTTCAGTTAACTGGCCTTAAAATATAGACAATAGACAAAGGCTTCTCATGCTAACTTGTACTATGCATGAGAAATTCATTTCTAGGGCTTGGACATAGACCTAGGGTTTCACACTATAAAAGGTGCAAGCCTAAGAGCACCAAAGAGAGACACATGATTGATATATGACATATAGAGACACATGATCGATATATGATATATAGAGACCCAAATCACATACAGGAGATCATTTCAGAGAGAGTTCTCTTTGAGGTCACGTGTGCGGTAGAGCTTTGACAAATCAAGGGGCATACCACCTACTTTCTTCAACATTAAATCATAGTCTTTGAACCATAGCTTTGGGGCAAGGAGAGCAAGGTTTTCTTTAGCGACTACTATCTTGGACAGTGGCCCATAGACTTAGCTTAAATAGACATAGCATATTTTATCTTGTTTTCTTATATCATTAGCTTAGATTTACTTGATTCCATGGTATCATTTTATCATATTTCTTTTACATTCTCTGATTACTAACAACCTTATCCGGGGAGGCAATCTCGGACAACTAAACATGTATTGTTGTTTGAATTGCATACAGGGCCACAAGTTTATAGGACATAATCCATGACATACAAGAGCAAGAGGATCCATACGGGATACATACATGGAGAAGGAGGCATCTGTAAGTCCTCAGACATTTATGTGTGCGAAATTGGGAAGCATTTTAGAGCAAGCCACCCTTTTGTAAAAGGGGAAATCTCTTTGACCACTTGTACATCATTGTATCAAGATGGGTATCTCTAAGAGGGACCGACATGTAACCGAGATTCAATATTAATGAAAGATCTATTCTTTGTCATTTTCATGTTATATGTTTTCTTGTAATCTTTTAGCTTCATTTTTGGTATAGTAATAACATCGCAAGTAGAGTTAAGAGTGGTGCATGCACCCCGGGGTCACTACAGTTAGTTGTGCATAACCTAGTCCTAGATGACAATGCAAAACCTGTATAACAAAAGTTGTGTTGAATGCACCCCACCACTGCTCTTATGTTTAAATAGGAGTTCCAAAATATTTTTAATGTGAACATTATACAACCTATAAATTACCTTGAGTGGGTTTCAAACATGGTTCCTGTCGAAAAACCCAAGGGGGTATCCATATTTGCATTGATTTTAGGGATATTAAAAAAGCTTGTCCAAAGGATAATTTTCCACTCCCTAATATTGATACATTGGTTGATGCCATAGCCGAACATAAAATCCTATCATTCATGGATGGTTTTTTGGGTTACAATCAAATTCATGTCAACCTAAAAAATCAGCATAAGATCTATTTCACAATCCCCGAGGGATATTTTGTTACAATATCATGCCCTCCGACATTAAGAATTATGGGGCAACCTACCAATGTGCAATGACATACATTTTTCATGATCTTATGCATAAAACCATCGAGGACTATGTCGACAATCTCATTGCTAAATCCAAAACTCATGGTCAACATCTTGAGAACCTTCACCAAATTTTTTATTACCTCCTCGAACATAATGTTCAATTAAATCCAAAAAATATCTCTTTGGTGTTACCATGGGCAAAATATTGGATTTTATCATTTCACAAATAGGTATCAAGGTAGATCCCCAAAAGGTCCAAGATATCATTGATATACCTCCCCCTACGAATCTGAAACAATTATGCAAATTGCAAGGAAGAATCCAATCCATCCAATGATTTATCGTCCAACTTTATGACAAGTTTCAATCATTCAACCATCTTCTTCAAAAGGGGGTCCCTTTCAAATGGGACAATAATTGCCAAATCACTTTTGATACCATCAAATTATATCTTACATCCCCACCCATTCTATCACTGCCTCATACAGATCGACCTTTCCATATCTATATTTTTGTAGCTAATTTTGCATTGGGCACGCTCCTCACCCAAAATAATGAAATGAACCAAGAACAAGTCGTATACTACATTAGTTGCACATTGATTAGCTATGAGACATGGTATACCTACATGGAAAAACTCTACCTTGTCGTTGTCTTTTCTACATAGAAGCTGCGATATTACATGATTAATCACACTACCTACATCGTAGCCCATGATAATCCACTTCGCTACATAATGGGTAAGAGCTACCATAATAGTTGCACAACCAAATGGATTATGATTCTCACGAAATACGATATTGAATTTATTAGTCAAAAATCCATTAAAGTCTAGGTCATTACCAATTAGTTGGTTGAAGCACCTCTACCAAGTGATGACCCACTACTCATTCAGCTTCCTAATGTTTTTGTATTTCATACTACTTAAGCTAAAATTTGTGGAACCTGAATCAACCACTGACTTAACCTTCTTTTTTGATGGCTCTCATTGTGAACATGGAGGATATGCAGGTATAGTATTTTTCACATCGTACGAGGAGCCACTCCCCTTTTCCTTTAAATTAGGCTTTCCTTGCACTAATAACAATATCAAGTATGAAGCTCTTATCCTTGGATTGAAATAAGAAATTCCAATGCATATACGGTGTCTAGATATATATGGTGTCACCCTTATCATTGTAAATCAAATTAAGGGAGAATGAAAATGTCATTGCCTAGTCCTTCAATAGTATAAATAGGTTGTCCAACACTTGCTTGCCCAGCTCAAGTAGTATGACATTACTGTCACTCCACATTCCACCAATAATTTTGTAGATACTATGGCTTCTCTAGGTTCACTCATCCCACAAAATCCACTTTCTGACACAACTCATGTGTCCATTCAAACCCTCTTCCATTCTACCATTTCTACCACCCCGTATTCTCATGATGATGGCATCAATATCATTGAAACAGAAGTGTATGACCCATGGTTTTCACAAATTAAAGATTACATCAAGCTCAGTATTCTCCCACCTGATCTAAATCATACTCACAAATGAGATTTCAAGCTATGCACAATTCACTACACATTGCTAGGTGATATCATTTACAAGCAAAATTATGAAGATATCCTATTGCACTATATTAAGCCATACGAAGCCCAATGCATCACCCAAGAGGCTCATTATGGTACTTGTGGCATCCACTTCAATGGTATGACCATTACCAAACACATTTTATGAATGGACTATTACTGGCCCACAATGGAACATGACTATTGTGATTATGTCAAAAAGTGTGTCAAATATCAACATTATGCCAATATTACACATTTTCCTTCTCAGGATCTTCAACCTATTCAATCAATATGGCCCTTTTAACAATAGGGTTTGGATCTTATCAACAAAATAATTCTCGCATCATTTGGTAATCACAAGTTCATCATTATAGAAACCAAATACTTCACATATGGGTTGGGGCCATCCCTTTAATCAAAATGACTGGTCCTAAAATTGTTGATTTCATCACACAACATATCATTTGTCATTTTGGCATCCCATATAAGATCATATTTGATAATGGTACCACATTCAAGAACAAGAATATTTGCACATTATGTGAGAAATTAAACATTCAACACAACTTTTCTACTCCATACTACCCATAGGGTAATGGGAAATAAAACCATTTGTGTCATTCTTCACAAGACTATTGCAGAGTCACATCGTGATTGGCATAATCACTAGCCTTATGGGCCTTTCGTACAAGCATTCGTACTCCAACTAGGGCAACCACATTTTCTCTTGTATATGATGTTGAAGCCATCATGCCCTTGGAGCTCAAAATACCATCCTTATGAGTCTCTATGCAAGAATTCATTGATGACGATACTATGTGTCAAGCTAGTTTAGATTAGTTGACCCTATTGGATGAATGTTGCATTCATGCTATCATACATACACACGTTTATCAAGACCGTATTCGACATGCCTATAATTCTAAGGTACACCAACAAGAATTTCAAGTGGAAGATTTAGTCCTCAAGGAGAATTGTTAGAGTTACTATGTTAGTAACTATAAATATTACCTCATTTAGGTAGATATAATTTACCTCATGGTAAAAAGTAAATACTTACTTTTTACCACTAGTAAATTTATTTTACTAGTTAGTCATTGTAGTCATTTTGACTACGTTGGTTAGTAGGTTAGCTGTTAGCTAACTTAGGGGGGAGGACTCCTAATTTATGCTAGGGGATATTTTCTAGATATTCCTAGCACCTATCTTAAGCCTTCTAAAGTTGTATTTAATCATTATATTTCTTAATGCAAGGTTAATGATTTTGTGTGGAATATTGGGCTTACTCTCCTTCTAACATTGGTATCATCGCAGCCGGGTGGCCTAATACGAGCTCCGCTCGTTCCACCCGACTTGGACCTGGAACGGTCTTTGAGGGCCCTGCTGGCCCTCAGGACCTGCATGGATCCCTATGCGGGCCCATAGTCCCGCAAGCCCACTTCACTGGGTGGCCATGGAAGAAGGCCCGCAGGTCTGATAGATTTGACAACATTTTGCTATCCGACCCATCAGGCCTGACAGGCCAAGAGAGGGTAGGTGGCACAAATCTGACGATCGAGATCTATGAGGGTAGGAGCGTCCTCCGATCTTTGGCGATCGACGACACATATCTGACGATCGATATCTGAGAGGGCAGAAGTGCCCTTCGATCTTTGACGATCGGATCGGAGACCCTAAACCTAAGGACAAACTCTCAAGAAAAAATATCAAGGATAATTGTAGGTGACAGACTCTAGTGAAGACGTAGCTGGGACCCACGCGCGCTCGGGCATAGATCCCGAGGCACTGACTCGGACCACTCATCTAGCGACATGTGGTGGCTAGACGCGACCTCGAGCACAGATCTTGAGGTGCTGACATGGTACTACCACTCGACTTGACCTAGACCGAATTAGACACATGGTGGATAGCCACTGGAAGACGGACCAGACTAGACATGTGGCAAACAGCCACTGGATGAAGGATTATATGGGACACATGGTAGACATCCGCTGGATGACGAACCGGATCTGGACATGTGGTGGCCACATGGCGGACAACCATGTGTGCCACCTGACATGTGGACCCCTCCGACCGTGCCACGTGGGCAATAGCAAAAGGGGTCTGACAGACCTTGATTGCCCGTAGGCAATCAAAGAGCACTGTGTGCTCTGTTGCTTTTAAGCAACATAAAATCGCTTGCATGGGCGATGTGAGATAAATCCCACTGATTTCCCTATCACTCAACGAGGAAGCCTTCAAGGAGAAGGCGTGCCACCTCTCTTCCCATCGGGCCAGCTAGCCCGACCGATGGAGGGGCCAGTGCTAAGGCGTTGCCCGACGGGAGGTCGGGAGTTCGACTCCCATCGGGGACATAAGGTTATTTTTTTATTTTTTATTTTTTTAGTATTTTTTTAATTAAATTTCTTAATTTATTAATATTTTTAATGTTTTTTAAATCATTTTTTTTTAAATTAAAGATGGTTTTTTAAACTTAAAATATTATTTTATTAAGTTAATTAATGAAATTTACTAAATTAATATATTAAAATAGAAAATTTTCGTACCTAAGGGCTATTTTTTTTTTTGCAACAACCAAATTAAGTGTTTTTCTTCGTTTTCTCCTTTCAAGGGGATAAATAGACAAGAAAGCAATACACTAATTTGTTGCATATTTTTTTTGAGAGTTTCATTAAAAATTTGCTCCCACATTTTTTTTCTAATCCTTTGATTGGAGAGCACAAGTTAAACATCTCATGAAGAATAGACCCTGGATAAAGAAAACTCTTCTCAACCTTGTTAGTTTTGCAAAATCCAAGAGGGACAACATAACAAAAATTTGATTCTTTCTTGCAAAATTAGAAAACAAGGAAACACAATTTTTTTTAAAATCAAAGTTCAAAGAGTGCATTTGTTTTCTCCAAGGAGATATAATACATAAAATTGCACATCTATTTTTTTTGCAAATTTGAGAAGAAATTGTAACCTTGGTCCATAAAAACTAGGTCGTGTGTCGACTAGTTCTGGAAGCCTTCCAAATGCGGGTCGTGTGTCGACTTGTCTTGGAAGGAGTGCTCAAAATTGTTAATTTTGCAAAATTTAGGGGAGAAGACAACATTGTACTTATTTTGCAAAATTGGAAAACAAAGTAGGAGACATAAAAATATCATTTTTTGCACAACACAAAACACACATTTTTTTGCAAAAATTAAAAGGTGCATTTTTTATTTTACTCGACACTTTTATTGGCAAATTAGGTGCATTTTCGGTTGCATTCGATACCTAGGTGATAAGGATTTTGTGGGAATTATTGTTTTATTATTGCATTATTTCTTTTGCAATTATAATTCATAGAATCAAGAACACACTCAACCCCAAAATTTCACAAATTTGTGTAAATCCTTGCACATATTTAAAGCGAAAATTACTTGATATTCTCTCCTAAATCAATAAAACCCCTAATTCAGTCTTATTTGTTTTGCTTAATTTCCTCAAACTTTTCATCCTTCTTGAAGGGAGTTAAGGCAGGTGCCATTAAATATCTATTTGAGTGAATTATATTTTGGTACTCTTTTAGGGTAATCAAAAGAAAGAACAATTTTTTTGAAAATAAGGAACCTTAAAAGTTACAATCCTTTGCACTATGGGGGGATAATTCCTTTCTTACTTCAAACATATATTTTGATAAGAGGGAAATAAAACTTGTAAAGGCAATCAGAAAATTCCAAGTCATCAACATTAAACCTTTTATTTTAGACTTCATTAATAGCAATCATGCTTGAAGTACTTGCAATAATAAAGGACAAATTGGTGAACTTTTTTGATCAAATTTCCTAGAAAACATAGTTTTGCACAACTTGTAAAAATGAAAACCATGACACCATTCAGTGTTGGTTTCAAAACAAGCAAAACTACAATGGCAAAGGCACAACACATAAGCCATCTTTCTTGTGAAGTGTCTCATTCTGATTCTGTTTCTGGTTCAAAGATAGCACAAGGAGTGCTCATTGTTAAAACATTTTTGTAGAGGGAGAACACGTGTCCCTTGGGCAAAAACAACATATTCTCTTTCTCATATTTTTGGCTTCATAAATAGCATAAGTATTTTGTTTGAAGACCTTGCAATAAGGGGTTCTTGTACCTATTTTAGGCTCCACAAATAGCAAATTCTAGGTGTTTGAAGTACTTGTAACAAGAAGAGCGACTTTTTGTGATGTAAAATTGTCTAGGAGGCAATATTTGTAAAATCCTTCACAACACTCTTGAGTTGCATACTTTTTGCAATTGAGGGGGATATCCATTTCTTTTCTTCACTGATTTTTGTAAATAAGGAAGAAGGCTTATAAGGGTTCATTTTCGGTAGCGACCGACACCTTAGTCTCACTTCCTTTAGAAATTAATTACACTATGTTTCGCAACGAGAAGGGGGGAACTTATAAGGGTGCATTTTCTGCAGCGACCGACACCTTAGTCTCACTTCCTTAAGAAATTGAATACACTATGTTTTCCAACGAGAAGGGGGGAATTTATAAGGGTGCATTTTTTGCAGTGATAGACACCTTAGCTACCTTATATTTTGCAAATTCATATTGTAAATGAATGAACCTTGTATAAAGTGATCTATTCTACTACACCTAGCGATTCCAGCGGTTGGTTACCCATGTAATTCGATTGGATGATGTGATTACCATAAGGAAATTCATTAGCGTGAAGACATAGTGAGGAATGACCCACTTTTTTCTTAGGATCGGCTAGAGCACTGTGCCAAAGCAAAGAACCAGCAGATCAACATCTTCACTATATTGGGGTAGTTATATACTTTTCCCAATACAATGAATAAGATGTTGATTTGTTGGTTCTTTGCTCTATCACAGTGCTCTGGCTTCTCTTAAGAAAAAAGTGGGTCATTCCTCACTATGTCTTCACGCCAACGAATGTCCTTATGGTAATCTCACTAACAAGAATCAACAAATTACTAGCCAACTGTATCATCTCCGTTATAAATTTTCACCTAATTGGCTAGGCCCTTACATGGTTACTCAAAATTTTGGGTCTAGGGCATATCACCTTGCCACACTAGAAGGCATTTCTTACCTTGAGCCCATTAAAATTATCCATATTTGAACATTTTATGCCTAAGTGTAGGCACTGCAGCTCTTCATTCCTTATACATATCATCATGGTTACAAAAAATAAAAACAAACAACAAAAACACAAAAACAAAAATAATACCTTTTTGGCATTCTATGACATTATATTAAATTGAATTTACATTAAAATTTGCTTAACCCACACTTTTTACTTCTTCTTTCTCTTCCCATTCTTCTATAATGAATGTTGTATGGTCACGCTTCGAGAAACTACATACCTTTCATTCCCTTTATTATTTTCATTATATTCTCTTTATTTCTCTTCTTTCCTTATTGTTACTTATAAATGTTGTATGGTCGCACTTCAAGCAGCTACATACCTTTGATTGGTTTCATTCCTTCTCTTCTTCTTATTTTCCTTTCTCTTCTTCTCCTCTTCTTCTATCATTCTATCTTTATTTTTTTTTCCCCCATCATTTTACTGTTCACTTCATCATCCTATTTCATTACACATAATACTAGGGCAACCTTGTACATAAATTCCCACTTTTCATTCATTTGTAACATCCCATAATGTGCCTAGAACTTTACACCTTTTTCATACATTTTTCCATACTCATAAATTGCATTCATGCATGCACCTGTACATAATCATTATGAAAACCATGCTTGGAGAATTAAATATGCACATGCTAGCATAATATTTTTGGTACCCAATCTCATTTTCATGAGATAGTATTATTGAAATGCTTCGAGTGCTTCACCCATATATAGTTATTTAATCAACCACTATCCAAAGTTGGAACATTTCAAAAGCATTTCCAGAATACCCTTGGTTGACTTGCTCTCATTCATGGATTACATTACACGTCCTACACACTAAGCAGATTTTGAGAATAGGACTAGCCACACTGTATGCATATTAATCGCCTAGTGAAAATCACCTTGCTCATCATATCATTTACATGATTTATCTCAAACTTGAGGATTGACAAAAGGATAAGCTAAAAAGCATAAGAAAAATGGCAGAAAACAAAAGCCAATACCTCCCCAAAAAAAGAGAGAGAAAGACATTACAGGGGTAGAAAACAAAACGAAATTCCTCAAAAGTTCTATCAAAAAGCTTAAATCCCCTTGATCCTCAGGTTCATGTGGATGAACTAGCTTACAGGCTAAGTGACCATATAGTTGAAACCACCCTTTTTCAAAATGGTCAAATGAACATCACTTTACACACACTAATCCATTCTTGAGGACTTGTTTACCAATATAACCTAGATTTTTCAAAGAAATGTTGCTTAGTTATTCAATGGGTATGATTACTTCAGACTATAATGTTCAAATCTCTTTAAAAACATCTTCATATCCAAATTCCTCAAAAAAATAAAATGGACTACACTCTCTGATTTTTTGCAAATATGCAAACGCTTTCTTCAAGCAGTATTTTTTAGCCCTTACATTTTCATCACACATATTCGATTTACATTATTTCATATATAATGTCTTATTTATCTATGCATTCAAACATTCCATGTATATACATAGCTATACTCTACCACAACCACATCATTCATACTCATACATCATCAAAAGTAGAAACAAACATACACATAATGCAATTTCACACAAATGTTGTAGAATATCATGTATATATCTGTATATATCTTAAAAAGTGCCATCAAGCTATAATAAGGTGTGTACCCCTATGGATACACCACCACAAAAACAACTCACCATCTATGCATCCATCAAAATACAAAATGGTAGGTCAATCCTCCATCACCACCCTCATAGCTTCCTCATGCATGCTGCCTCCCAGGAGTCTCTCCACTCCCATCATACGCTAGAACTTGCTCTATTTCCCCATGTGGTGACTATGCATTCCCTGTCTCCTATGTTGTTGTTGCATCCACTCACATCACCGATGCCAATCCCACTACCTATGATTTTATAGGTGCCACCATATGCTGACTCCTCCCCACCACTGATGATGAACTCTACTGACTTTGATGTGAGTTAGCCTGTGACAATGATACTAATACTAAGTACAATGAAACATGTATCCCATGCATCAATAGCTTCCCCTCACACTTAGCTCTCTTTGCAGCCTCCTTCATGTGGGCTGCTACTAATATTACATTTACCTAATACAAATTCCCCACCTCCACTTGTGCCTACTCCAAATGTGGCACCATCACCTCCAAACCCTTAATATCTCTCACCACCCGCCTCTTAGCAACCTACATATCATGCACATGCTGCTCTAGATCCATAATACTCAATAGATGACTAACTTTAATAGCCTATGTCTTAGCCCTCATAGCATCCAAAATCCCCTATAGCCTCTTAGAAGACTCAATAATATCATCCCTCTTTGTCCTCACAACATCCTACTCACCTTTAGGTATATCTCACTCACTAATGAGTGTATCCCACTCCCTCATTAATGCATCCCTATCCTTGATAACCTACCACAATCTAACTCTCACCTCATCTCGCTCCTCCAAGGTGACCCTCAACTCTACCTCTGCCTTGTGCCTCTCCTCCTCTAATTCCAAGCGATTAGTCATACAATCTAACTTTATGTCTAGAAGCTTATCATTAAGCATTTTCACCTTCCCTCATAGCTACTACATCTCATCCTTTGAAGCCATAATCTCTTGCAGCTCTATAGAAAAATAAAAATCTATTTACTCTACCATCGTATCCCCACCATTACCACCCTCCTCCATCAGAGGTGAGTTGTCTGACCCAACCATACCCTCACCATATGATGAATCATCAATGATATCCATCATCGACATATCTATTATTGCTACTGCACCCTCGAATATCCCTTCACCACCCTCTATCAATTGCCATGCACCACTGTCACTCACCAATCGATCTTGCTCATTAGAGTGAGGTCTCACCTACCTATTCATCTGATCTAGCTATACCTCATCCTCCTCACTAGGTTTAGGTGATCCTTCATCCCTACGTCGACCCACATATCCTAATGATGTTTCCCTCACCCCACTTGGAAATGTACTAACTAGAAATACTACTACCACCTCCCCCAATCCATCCACAACCTTGAGTATAGTCTCCCATAATTGCCTGACCACCATACGCCATACTCTGGTGTGGTCCCCACATTTTCCACATTAGATATAAATAATGGCTCATCAAGTATCAAATCAAGTGGTGGCACCATTATCTTTGGCCCTATATCACCTACCACTCTAAATATCACCATGGGCAAATCTGGTCACCCCTACCATAACCCAAACTATTACAAAACCTGCAAGAATGTAAAATACTCAATCTACAATATGTATTTCCCCACCAACCATTGCCCTCACCTGATGCACACTAGCTACTCTACATCCTCAGCCCAATGAGGTGCTCCTTGCCAAGGCCTCCATCTCACCTGATCCATCCTCAAGCCCCCTAGATCCTCTTGGTGATACATCAAATCACCCTCATGCACTCTCTTTACCCTCTTCTCCATATCTACCCTCCATCTCATTGCATAGGGCACATCACGGCCATCCACACTATGTGCATCATGTGGTAGCTCTGATGGCTATAAAATCATGATATGCTCCCAAGCCCACACCTGTAGCAATTGACTAACTCTAATGCCCATCTGCTCCATCCTCACCAATCCATGGAGCTCTCTATACACTCGTGCTAGTAATGTGGGCACCCATACATATACAATGCTCTGCTCAACCATATCACACACTATCCTCATCATATTCTAGGGAAATCTCACCCTTGAAAATTTTGGTAAAGCATGTCTAGCTATCATCAGCATCGCCATTACATGACAATTGGATAGGAACTTCTTACTGTTGGGATCTTGCCATTACATCGTCAATAATTTACATAATCCACCCCACCCTTCACATCCACCCTCCTCCATCTGTGCACAAACACCTGTTGCAAGATGTCATCCCGTGCATATTTCTCTGTCGTCATCACTGTAATCCCTTCTATCAAAAATTGATAGATGTGGTATATATCCTCCAGGGTTATTGTAATCTCCCCTATCAGTAGGTGAAAAGTGTTCCTTTTAGGATCCCACCTCTCGCATAGTGTAGAAATGTACACATGGTTCACATGAACCTCATGCATATCCCATATGTCATAAAGTCTTATGACTTGTAACCAATCATCTTGCAGTGCCTTTATAAATTTTTGTTGTTGATATCGAGCAAATATATTCTTCACCTGCCACAAATCACTTATCACATGTCAAATATCACTCACAAATTTTCAACATCATTGTAAATAACAATAATTCATGCATTTTATTTTCTAATTCACATAGGTAAATTTCATCAACTGTATATTTCTACATCACATTGTAGTTGCACTCATTCTATACATTACATATTATTTTTCAAATTATACACATGTGCATTTAAAAATATATATATGCATTCTTACAACCCCGTGCGAACCTTCCCTTTTCCAAAATTTTCACACACACAATTTCGCCTCTCATCCCAAAATCCAAAAATGCATTTCGCATGCATGAAAAACATCAAATACATGCTGATGAGTGTCGTTGAGTCTCATCATTTAATCTCAATGATTTATCAATCTGGGGTGGTGTCCAAGGTTGTCTATGATAGAAGGCTAGGGCAGAGTACAATTCAAGCATTTAGATTTCAAGCATTTATTGGTGAAGCAGATTTTGGTTTAGACTTTTGGTGTCACACTAAACCTAGTCTGAAGAATGGAAACTAAAATAAATTATAGGAATTGAAAACTAAATCTAAATTGCGTAATTTAACAATTAACTACAATTGCATGAATTGAAATTGTTGAATTGAAATCTAATTTACTTTTGTAGAATTGAAATAACAGAATTGAAATTGCTAAATTGAAATGTTGCTAAAATGAAATCCTAAATTACACTTGCAAAATTGAAATCTATTTTACTCTTGTAGAATGGAAGTGATGCTTGGAAATAAAAACACCTGTCAATGCCCTACCACAAAAGGTCGTCAAGCTTCTTCTACAGGAATTGACTGTAAAATGAAATATGCTGAAAATGAAAAGTTGTTAAAATAGAAAAGCAGGGAAAATATAAAAAGCAAAGGAAAAGTGCTTAATATAATTTGTCAGCTGACATACACACAAATGTTGTACACAAACATAATAGAAAACATAAATCACATAATACAAAATAAAAACAAGAAAATGAAATCTGGCAATTAATTCTCATCGCAACAAAATTACAGATTAAAACCTGCCATAAAATCCCTCCTTCTAGATCTGAAAGTGGGCCCATACTTCCTGATCTAGAAGGAGGTGAAAAGTACTACTTAACTAATTAACACTCAGAACAGAAAATGATAAAATAGCTACACTTTTAGTTATGACAGAACATGCTGAAAACTGTTATAGAAAATTGTTGTACAGTCCTAATTGTTGTTATTGAAAACTCTCCTCTATTCTAATTCCTAACTGGCTCAACCAAAGATGGAGATGTGTTATTTATATAAATATTTATAGCATATCCCATGTTCAAATCAGTCTATGTACTACTTTATAGTGATTTGCCATTAATTCTGGATCTGAAATAAATGCAAATATGGACAGTTTGTGTTGCAGTAGTAGTCATTGGCCCTTAGAAAGCATCTTAAGTGGTGGGAGTACGTGGGAGGAGTCTAGAAATATCTCACACATCTTTCTCCACTTCAGAATATGCCATTTTTATCTTGCAAACAACTTTCTATTATGTTGTAGTTTTTCTGGGTTTATCCTAAAAGAGGATCAAAATTGATCTTTTCCATGAATGGTGGCTTTGGATGGCAAGGACGAAAAAATCATATGGGAGATATTTTCCCTTAACCTTCTCAACATTCTTTCCATTTTTTCATCGTCAAAAATAGTCAAAAATTCAAAAAGCACTTTTCTATTCTCATTTCGAAGATAAGTGGCTCATTCCGAAGAGACTGTATTTATCATTCCGAAGATGTCTTGTTCATTTCGAAGATCTTCTAAATGAACAACTGTGTGCTCTTCAAATTATTTTAGCTACATTTCTCAAGTGGATTAGTCCTCAGGATTATATTGCAATAGCCTCCATTCCTCTCCATATGTTAATTCTATACCTTGCCATTCATTTGTAGCTTGCTAGAATTTACATGGTAAATTACTGTATTTTCCAATTCTGCTGCACAGTTGTAAAATATTGGCATTTCTTGCCAATTCAAACAAATTAGAACATGAAAAAATTATTCAAATATCAACATGAAAGATTACATCAAGTTGTTACTGAATTTATACACTTCATTCACCAAGTAACAATGCTAAAATAGTGCAACAATGCTGCACAATTGTCCCTGCTTTGTTATACCCTGTTGCTACCTATTTAGACCATGTGGGAATGATTCTAAATAGGTCAGATATCTTCTGTAGTCCTTCTAAACTCATTCCATCCATATCCTCATGCTTTTCTTGACAACTTCAAGGTGTTCCTATAAAGTGACAACTTACTGATTTTTATATGGCTGTTTTTTCAAATTTTTAGATTTATGACAGTCCTAAACTTTTGGCTTCAATGTGGATTTGAAACAAGTTGAAGGGTAGGAAAACATTCAAAAACCATTGAGAATTTAATGGATATTAGCATACCACATTTGGTTAATTGAAATGCATGTTCTTACTTGCTACTTAATCAAACAAAATTAGTCACAAAATGCTGAAAATAGTCAAAAACAGAGATATAGTATTCCTAACATAAAATCATGTAAACACTTAACAATAGTATATTTTAGTCAACTATTTGGCAATTAAATTATCATATGGTAGTCAAACATTGTGCAATAATGAGGTATTTTTGGGCCTCATAATCCCCCCCAACTTGAACTGATGCATGCCCTCATGCATCTTAGTAGGCCATAGTAATATGCAATTTTTATTCTTGTGAACATCCTTTGCTACCTGCTAACTTAGAAATTCCTCCTTGCTGCACTATATCAAGTATTTTGCAATTAAGCACATGTATGACTCTTTTTCTGTATTTCTACAAGTTTTAGTGTTGCAAGGTACCTCTTATAGGCTTGATATCATGTGATTCATCTTGCAATAGTCTTATTGTGGAACCATATTTGGCAGATGCACTACTACTAATGGAATTTTCTGTTCTTAACAATATTTCAGCCTGAATGCTTATTTCTGTTATTTACACCTTTTGAAAAAAATTGATAAAAAAATTGGATTTGAAATGCTTAAGGGATGTACTTACTTGTGGTAGAGCCTTATAAACCTCAATATTTGATGTACCCTACTCTTTTTGCTATTTTGTAGCATTTTCAGCAATTTTGGTATAGTTTATGCTCATTCCGAAGATATCCTGCTCATTTCGAAGAGACTGTATTTCTCATTCCGAAGATGTTTGCTCATTTCGAAGAGACTGTATTTCTCATTCCGAAGATGTTTGCTCATTTTGAAGAGACTATATTTCTCATTTTGAAGATGTCTGCTCGTTTCGAAGAGACTATATTTCTCATTTCAAAGATGTCTGCTCATTTCGAAGAGACTGTATTTCTCATTCCAAAGATGTCTGCTCATTCCGAAGAGACTGTATTTCTCATTCCGAAGATGTCTGTTCATTTCGAAGATCTTCAAAAAAAAATGCAAAAATGACCTCCTATGCAAAAGTTAGCTACATATTCTATTGTGGGCCCATCTCTAGAGTGTATAAGCCTTTCATAACATCAAAAATCCCTTCTTCATCCTTTTTTTTAGATGCTATTCTTTGTTTTGTATGTTGCTGTTTTATTCCAGTAGTACTAAAATAAAATCTTCAGGTGCATTTTGTTGATTATCCTCCTTCAATTTATCAGACAATTATGAGATATAAAATTGCAGTTCTCCTTCTAAAACTTGCACTACAAATTGAAATATAATTGTTGCCATATCTATCCCAAAATCAGGTTTTTGCACAGTTTTGGAATTTCCATGCAATTAAGGGCATAAGGGGGTGTTTCTTGACATCTTGAACATGTTCCATTTTCAACTTGCCAATATTGTATGAATAGTTTATGCCAAATACCGATTATCATACACTAAATGCTAAAATTTTACTATGAATTAAATGCAAGAAACACATACCTTACTATATTGAAAATTGGTCATGCACTTTACAAGATGCTTTTGATGATTATTAGCAGGCTATCTGAAAAATAAACATAACACATGTGCAGTGTGAGATTTGTATAATGGTGGAACAATGATGGGTAGATCAACAAGGCAATGCATACCAAAAAATTGGTTTTCATGAAAGCCAACTCAGTAGCACCTCCAAAAAGGTTTTCACTACTGAATTATTCATTTTTTTTCTTTTCTTTACCTTTTTTTTCTTTTTTTTTTCTCTTTTTTTTATTTTTTTCATCAGAAGAGGCTGTCATTTCTGGTTTTCAACCAACTTTTGTCCTCTTTTTTTTTCAAGTGCTTCAATGAGAGAGAACATCTCTCACTCTTATTTGGATAAGACCAATCCTTATTCTGCAAAAACATGTCAATTGTTGTATGAAAACACCATCTCTTTCTGTTGAAACTTGCAACATTGATGCAACCTTCCTTTCTAAATGAGCAGTAAGAATCTTCTTACATCATAATTGCCTCCTTATTGCTAGAAATAAAGTATTGGCTTCATTGTTCCTCTTCCTTGCTGAAATTGATGTTTGTCCTCATGTATCCCCATTTTGTGGGACATGCCTTTGCTGTAATTTTTTTTCCTCTCTCTTTTTTTTTCAATTTTTCTTGGCTTGCTTGTACCCAAGAAGGAAGTTCACAAACAAGACTATTCTTCTTTTTGCTTTTATTGTATTTTTATTTTTATTTTTTCTTTTTGTCAAAATTTTTATCATCACTCTGAATCTGATATCAAAGAGAAATTCTCTTCCATTATGTGTACATCCAATGGAATATCCTTTAAGAACTCCTCCTTAGTTAATGGTGCATGGTATACCCGAAGGCAATTTCCATTCACCACTAACATCCTCCATGAATTACCAATGGGAGAAAGAAGCACTGCTCCATATCTGAAAACTTTTTCAATCAAGTGTTGTCCATGCCTCCTAGTCTGCAAAATCTTGTCAATCTATTCTTGAAATAATTAAATACCAATTCCCAAAAGATGTTAAGTGCTTACATCAAGATAAAATCTTGATATACCCTTGTAATTTCATGTAAAGGGATTGAAATATTGTTTCAAAATAACAACAATTTTGCTTTTTGTTTATAAGTCGACCAACTAATAATGTTCAAGAATTTTCTTGGCTGCACTTCAATTTGTTTCATTCCTAGGAGGACAAAATTTACCCCTTTGTAAAATGAAAGTAAATTTTCTATGTGCAGTTTTTCTAGTTTTTTCTCCTTTATCCAAGGCTAATTTCTGTGTGTTTGGACTAAAGTTTTTATGTGTATCTCCATTGATTTTTGTCTCTTCAAGCTCAGGTAAGTTCTTGTTTGAGCACAGTTGGATGTTGTTGCAATCAATAGCATTTCCTAAAAGTTTTTTTTTTTATACCAGATTCAGCTACATAGACAGGGGTTGCCTATCCTGTATTATTCAGACTAATCACAGGTTGGGCTAAAAATAAATATTTTTGGTTTGCACAATAAGACAAGAAGTGTACAACTTTAGCAGATCAACTACTTGTCAAGTAGGATCACCTCTAATGAGATCAACTATTGTTTGTGTAGGCTAAGAATTGTTGGGTTGCTGTTTAGCACGGTAAAATCCTAACAATATTTAAGTAATAATGGAAAACTCTAGGATCATCATTAAGTTGTAAACTCCTATTTTGATTGTGCAAAATTTTTTATGATTTTTTTTTAATAGATTCAACTTACATGGACAGGGGTTGCCTATCCTGTATTATTCATATTGGCCACAGGTTGGGCTGAAGGTGGTGGTTAATTTACTTGCCCTATTTGTTGTTGTTGGGATCTCTCTTTGAGAAGAATTCATATTAGGCAACAAATTTTATATCTCTGAGTTATGGAAGTAAATGGCATTCACCAATGATATGTCCCTGTGAACAAATGCTACATGTAGCTAATATGGCTATTTTGTTGAAGGGATAGTATTGTATATCTACCATGATATTTTTCCAACACCTAGTATAAATTTTTTTATACTACCCTGATGATATGGATATAAAAATGGCAGTACTAGCAGATGGCTCTTCTAAAATTTTTAAGATATCTTATATCTATTGATAATGAGGATGATGAATTCTTTCTAGTTTTATCAATAATTTCAAACATAGGTAATTTAACCCCCAAGTGTGAAGATCACCTCCCTATGGTTGCTTGTTTTCTAAATGGACTGAAATGCAACTATCAATAATTATTATTTATACCAGCTATTTCATTCAGGAAACTAAACATAAATAAATTACAGGAATTGAAAACTAAATCTAAATTGCACAATTTAACAATTAACTACAATTTTATGAATTGAAATTGCTGAATTGAAATCTAATTTACTTTTGCAGAATTGAAATAACAGAATTGAAATTGCTAAATTGAAATGTTGCTAAAATGAAATCCTAAATTACACTTACAAAATTGAAACCTATTTTACTCTTGCAGAATGGAAGTTATGCTTGGAAATAAAACACCTGTCAATGCCCTACCACAAAAGGTCATCAAGCTTCTACTACAGGAATTGAATGTAAAATGAAATATGTTGAAAATGAAAAGTTGTTAAAATAGAAAAGCAGGGAAAATATAGAAAGCAAAGGAAAAATGCTTAATATAATTTGTCAGCTGACATACACACAAATGCATTATACAAACATAATAGAAAACATAAATCACATAATACAAAAATAAGAAAATGAAATCTGAAATCTGGCAAGCAATCTATTAATTCTATTGCAGCAAAATTATAGATTAAAACATGCCATAAAATCCCTCATTCTAGATCTGAAAGTGGGCCCATACTTCCTTATCTATAAGGAGGTGAAAAGCACTCCTTAACTAATTAACACTCAGAACAAAAAATGATAAAATAGCTGCACTTTTAGTTATGACAGAACATGTTGAAAACTGTTACAGAAAATTGCTATACAGTCCTAATTGCTGCTATTGAAAACTTTCCTCTATTCTAATTCCTAACTGGATCAACCAAAGAGGGAGCTATGTTATTTATATAAATATTTGCAACATATCCCATGCTCAAATCAGCCTATGTCGTTGCTTTACAGTGATTTGCCAATAATTTTGGATCTGAAATAAATGTAAATCTAGACAGTTTGTGTTGCAGTAGTAGTCATTGGCCCTTATAAAGAATCTTCAGTGGTGGGAGTACATATGAGGAGTCTAGAAATATCTCACACATATTTCTCCACTTCATAATATGCCATTTCTATCTTGCAAACAACTTTCTATTATGCTGCAATTTTTCTGGGTTTATCCTAGAAGAGGATCAAAATTGATCTTTTCCATGAATGGTGGCTTTAGACGACAAGGATGGCAAAATCAGATGGGAGATATTTTCCCTTAACATTCTCAACCTTCTTTCCCTTTTTCCACCGTCAAAAATAGTCAAAAAGTCAAAAAGCACTTTTCTATTCTCATTCCGAAGATAAGTGGCTCATTCCAAAGAGACTGTATTTCTCATTTCGAAGATCTTTGAAATGAACTATGTGCTCTTCAAATTATTTTAGCTGCATTTCTCAAGTGGATTAGTTCTCAGGATCAGATCACAATATCCTTCATTCCTCTCCATGTGTGAATTCCATACCTTGCCATTCATTTGTAGCTTGCTGGAATTTACATGGTAAATTACTGCATTTTCTAATTCTGCTGCACAGTTGTAAAATATTGGCATTTCTTGCCAATTCAAACAAATTATAACATGGAAAAATTATTCAAATATCAATATGAAGGATTACATCAAGTTGCTACTGAATTTATACACTTCATTCACCAAGTAACAATGCTGAAATAGTGCAACAGTGCTGCACAATTGTCCCTGCTTTGTTATACCCTGTTGCTGCCTATTTAGACCATGTGGGAATGCTTCTAAATAGGTCATATGTCTTATGTAGTCCTTATGAACTCATTCCATACATATCCTCATGCTTTTTTTGACAACTTCAAGGTGTTCCTATAAAGTGACAGCTTGTTGATTTTTATATGGCTATTTTTTCAAATTTTTAGATTTATGACAGTCCTAAAATTTTGGCTTCAATGTGGATTTGAAACAAGTTGAATGGCAGGAAAACATTCAAAAACCATTGAGAAGTTAATGGATATCAGCATACCACATTTGGTTAATTGAAATGCATGTTCTTACTTGCTACTTAATCAAACAAAATCAGTCACAAAATGCTGAAAATAGTCAAAAACAGAGATATAGTATTCCTAACATAAAATCATGTAAACACTTAACAATAGTATATTTTGGTCAACTATTTGGCAATTAAATTATCATATTGTAGTCAAACATTGTACAATAATGAGGTATTTTTGGGCCTCATCACATGCCAAATTATGCAAAAACATGCACAACTCCATCCACACATGCACGAAAAACGAGATCATCAACTAGAAATTAAAATAGTCAAACAAACACAAATATGGATACCCACTTGGCCCAATAGCATTGTTACTTGTTATTTTTCACATACATGCACTCTCACATCAAAACCCATCCATCGCATCTCTTTCATGCTTTCCAACAATCAACAATGCTTGCATACAAAACCAAAAAGCATCTCGAAATACCTATTTGACATTTTTCACACAAAATGCATGTGTTTCACTCCTATATAACATACACACATAATATACTCTATTTCAAGCAAAAACAATGTTCTTTTTTATCCTAAGTAATTCACACATATTTCAAGAAAGCATAATTCACTTACCTTTGGTATCACCACCCCTACACCTGTACTCGCTAATGTACTTGCCATCTTGTCCCATCCAATCCGTAGCTTGATAGACTTCACTTCCACTTTTCTCCTCCATAGTTACTTTTCCTCCATCCTTCATGCACAAATAATGTCAAGCACATTATTTTTAGCATTTAAATGTGCTTTACACATATTCACACCTCACATGTGCAAACCGGCAAATTTGCATTCCCCCATATGAACCACCCCCATTCTCATAACCCCATGTGAACCTTTACTTACCACTCAAATTTATAACCCCCACATCAAATTCCTCTTGGATTCCTCCCAATTTTCATTTTTTATTGTTTTTCCATTCAAATTTTTATCATGTCTCCTTCATCATCATCAATTGTTTCATCGTCGATATTCGTCTCCTCCATCACTAATTTATCGCTTTAGGGGGTAGTCATCCAACACATCAAAATCTACCTTTCATGATAAGACAACCAAACATCCAATCATGGACACAAGTACAACAAATACCTAAGAAAATTTTGCTAAAGATTATCTCAAGTCCCCATGCTAGGATAGATACAAAAGTGAAATTTCTCTTTTCAATAAAAATTCTGATCCAAAATAAATTAATGTTTGTTAAACCTCAAAAAACCTATGACTATAGACATCTTATGGATTCCTCTCTTCATTGTGGCAGTCGTAAATCCACTTTCGAATGAAGCTCCTGAAAGCTCTACCCTATGCCTCCAAAAATTCGTAAAATATTGTCAAAAGAGCTCATCCATCAATCAAAAGCAAAAATTAGGAAAGGCACTTATTTCCTCCAAAATTGAAACATATCAAGTTGATCATAATGCAAGGTAATCTTACGCCTTCCCCCAAAAGCAATCAATTATAAACCATTTTTATCAATGCGTCTCTCTTGCAATCATCCACAAGTCATCAATCACAAATTATTTGCCTTCCAATCATTTCATCAATTCACATCATCAATTTTTGTACTAAACCATGTTTCACACAATCTAGTACAAAAGGGATAAAATGTAGACACCCAAAAGTTGCACATTGTCCCTTTCCTCATCTTCATGGTCAATCAATTTGCAAAACCCTTGAAAATTGCATAAATTGGCTAAAAATTATATTCATTTATCAAAATCACTATTCATCATCCTTAGCCCCCTTGGGCTAGCTAAGCCCCTTATTATGCTTAACTCTAGGTCCTCATGTGACCTCATTCCCAACTCAACCAAGTTTGAATTCTCCACCATCGTCAAAAAGCACTTTATGGTCAAAAGTCAATATTTTTGGTTAAAATATGCTTTATGGCTAATCACATGCTTAATTATATCTAATCTTGATTTGATTTAAGCCTTCCACCTCACCTAGTCTAGCCTATCCTAGCCTTGCCACCTCTCACCTAGATATTTCTCCACCTCACACTCCCCTGGGTCATAAATGAAAGATGGAGACTTTTGCACACAAAAAGCAATTTTTAATTAAGAGATATTTCCAAAAAGGTGCTAATAAATACCAAATGGATATTTTTATCTAGGTCATCATGACTTGTGGATGGGTTAGGTATTCTCTCACCCAACCTCATGTATAAGCCAAGAAACCTCAAGGGATACCTCTTAGGTGGACACCTCACCATATACACCTCAAGGGGACACCTCATCCCCTCCCCCTCACCTTGGCCAAGTCTATAAGTCGAAGGTCATTTCCATTATTTTAGAGAGACTAGCTTTAGATTATAGAAAATCTACAAAAATTACTCCAAACACACATCCATCATACTCACATTGCAATAATAGTTTAGTTGCTTTTATAATATTCCTCATGATTGAAACAGGTTATCAACATCAAAAAAGACAATTTTTGAAGGTGACCTATCTAAAAAGTGAAAAACCAATAGCACCAAAACAACCCAAAAATCCATCTTGTAGATTTAGTCACAAAAGGACAGGTTCAAACACCCCCGTGTGAACCTCCTAGTTCATACCAATATCGCACCCCCCATGTGAATATTTTCTACAACAAACAATGATCACCAAGCAGGTAAACATGGCATAGTTTAGAGTTTTATACTGTTTTTATTAGTTTTTATCATGTTTTGAGCTTATTTAGAGATTATTTTATTTGTATAAACATGGGGTTTGATCGAGGCAAGCCCCCAAATACTCTAACCATATTTTTTAGGTCAAAAGGTACACAGAACACATCAATCCAGTGGTGGTCCACGTGCAAGAAGCCCATCAACATTGAGGAACACCAAGAAGATAGATCCTACTATCTTTGTACACATCTGAAAGGGTTTCCTTAGGGAAGATCCCATTGTAGCCTTCAGGGTAAGAATTATAAAAGGATATCACTCTGTAACCTCCTTTTATTATTTCAATAACAAAAGTAGCAAGATTATACAATTTTTGAATGAAGGATTGTAGTGTCATTTTGGATGGTTTCAAAATGACTATTAGTTCATTGATTTGACTAAGAATATGATCTTAGATTTTCTAAAACAATAGGGAAATAGTCCTAATATGTTTTTAAAACAAGCTAGAAGTTTACAAAAAATACACAAAGCTTGTTGTACTAAAAATTATAGATTGTGTGATGATAAATCTGTCAAACTAAAAAATATACTATAATTTCCTACAACTTTGACTAAAATATGATTATATGTGAACTCAACAAAAAATATAAGTAAAGTCTATAAAATTATATTTATATTCAAAATGGGTTACAAGTGTTCCTTTTGATAAATCTACCTTAGAAGACTACAAAACAAGCTTCAACATGGTGAATGTCCCTTTTCTTGAAGTTAACTATCGACTACGTCCTGGATTGGTCTTCCATGATCCTCAAGGGGTGTGGGCCTAGTGTAAGCATTCCATAATTAGTCAAACTATCCTCTAAGCCTGTTTGACCTACAAAATAAAGTTAGTGCATTTGGGGACCTGTCATGGATTAAATCCCATAGTAATGAAGATAAAATACGCTAAATAAAGTAGTATAATGCATGATAAGAGTTGCTAAAATTATATAAAAATGATAAAAAATAGTAAAGTATACCTGCAAGGAGGGTTTTGTAACTTTCTATCGACTGAAAGTGCACTCTGGCTAGAATCACACCCTACCTAGCGATCAGATTGGGTCGCTAGGTACCTATCAACCAGGACTGTAACAATGTTTTCTATATTTGTTAGAAGATGATGTAATATCATGACTATACCAGCATCTAGTCGACATCAGATGTGCTCCTATACCTGTTAGGACCTGTTCAAATGGGATACAAGAGGGTACAAGTGGTGTAGTTGTCATGGTGATTTGATGGTGAGGTAATGTATGCTTGGTTGATGTAATTTTGATAGAGTTTTGTTATGTTGAATGATATGGATGGATTTAGGAGGAAAAGTACTCCTATTTATAGATTTTGGAGAGCTTAGGGGGGTGAGGTGTCCCTTGTGAGGTGGCATAAACCCTGGGTTAGATCCCAACCATGGTAAGGTTAAAGGGTGAGGTGGAAGGTGACTCATCCTCCCACATACCCTAAAAAGGAATCTTCTAAATATCTAGAAATATCCTAGGTGCACACATGTGTGAGGATAAGATTAATATTAATATTAATTAATCCTAATTAAACACTTATTTAAGTCATAAAGTGCACACATGTATGAGGATAAGATTAATGTTAATCTTAATTAATACTAACTATTGTAACTAATCATGTATTTAAGTTATAAAGTGCACTTTAAGGATACAGTGATTTTTAAACCAATATTAGGGATACCATGGTTAAAATCTTATTGGTGTTCACATGGGGACCATGATTAAGTGTAGGAAAGGGATTAACTAACCAAAGGGGCTTGTGGATAGCTCTTTTAAGAATACAAGGTGTCTTGGGATTAACTAGTACAATTTTGTAAGGTTTGCAACTTAATTAATCGTGAAGGATGAATTTACGACCATACGCAACTTTTAGGTGTCTACATTTACCCCTTTTTGTATTGCAATGTGTGAAGACACTGGGTAGTGCAAAACTTTAATGACACAAAATATGATTATAGTTTTAGAAAATAAAGGAAGAATTGATTATGGAGGATTACGGATGATGGTGGATTTTGCCATGCCACATTGATTTTTGAGGGATTAGACATAATATTACCTTACTGTCATGATCAATGTAATATGCCCCAATTGTGGAAGGAACGAATATCTTTGAAACTTTACCTTTGATACTTCATTGAGATTGATATGACTCGATGAACTGTCTAACCCTAGGTAGGTTTTTCTCAGGTGCTTCATCCATGAGTGGTCTTATGACTACTAGTCTTGGAGAAGGAAATCCATGATCAACCTAAAGACTTAAGTATTTTGGTCCATCAAATGTTCATTTGAATTGGAGTTTTGATGAGAAGAGAAATTTTACTTTTGTGTTGCCCCAACAAAGAGGGGTGTAAGATGATATTTGGCAAAGGTTCATGGACAAACACAATTTCTAGTATTGAGTGTTTTGTTATTGATTACACGTAAATTATATTTGATGAGATGTCTATCCCCTCAAGTTATGAATCGATGAGAGGTGAAAATGAGGCAGCAATGAAATGCTTGACAAAATGGTTGATGAGGGGATATAATTCATAAAATAGTATGAATATGAAAGAATTATGAGGTAAGGTTATGTTAGACAGTTGAATAGGCACATGGGGATCTTGGGGCTAATTTTGGTAAAATTTGGGCTTAATCGCTAGGTAGGGTGTGACTAGATTGGATCGCTAGGTACCTAGCAACTCAAATTTTGATATCACCCATCTACCATTTTTCTACATTTTCAGAGATCAAATATGGTCAGAATATAGGTAACCCATATATTATCAGAAAGCTCTTTTCGAGCTTGATCCAATGGTAGTATTTTTGTGAAATGTGGAGAATATTTGGGGGGGGAAGTGGGATCAAAGTGGACCAAACTTTTCAACATGATAAATGCAAGAAATTTTATGACACTCATTGATGCTTTGATTTTGAGGGAGGAGAATTGATGATGGATGATTAAGAATGATGGTGGATTTAATCATGAAATGTAAGGTAAATTTTATTATAAATAAGATCATATTACATTATTTGGATAATGTAAATGTATCTACCAAGATACATACTTAGGACATTAGATTACTTTAGCGAGAAGTTACTTAGTTTCTTCATGCAATGTAATAAATGCACAAGTATCAATGTGCAAGTCATACATGTGCAAGTTATCCCTTGCACAACTAGATACAGTGTTGACCAAGGAACCTATATTCCTATATAATGGTCTTATTTTCATATTCATAGATATAGAACACATATCACATAGTATCATGGAGAGCATCTCATAGTGCATCATAGGGCATACATAAATCTGCCCATATTGGAGATGGGTGCAATGTAGTTTAGTAGCATTATTCATGGAATGTTCATTTCCTCCATAGCTACATTGTATTCATTTTTTCCATTTCTATTTATAGTATATTTTTAGTCATCTTGTAGATTTACTTTCTTTCATATTATTATTTCTGCATCTTGTGATTGCTATCTCCCATTGCATTTAGCATCAAAATCTATTAGTGGTATTAGAGCTATGGTAGATCTACCTATAGGAAAGCCACTATTATTAATAAGCCTGATTTTATTTTTCAAACTGACGTGCCTTTGGATCAATCACCATAAAAAACTCTTAGAAAAGTCTAGGTGGTAGAAATAGGGAGAGCCAAAAGTGAGGACTGAAATAAATATCAATTTCAAATTTACTAAGATTACTTTTGGCTAGTCCTTCCAAAAATTTATAGGAAAAACTCGTGAAGACTAGGACTCAACATTTAATCCACTAGATTGACAAATCAACTAGTGAATTTAATTCAGGATATTTGTAATTGTAGCACCCTAAAATTGGTGCAGTAAAATTATAAAATTTACATTCACCTTAGTAAATAATTTTAAAATCAAATTTAACCTCCCAAACCGCCCGTTAACCGTCGAGAAATCTGTTTCCCCCTTTTCTGCGCCATTTTTAGAGGTTGTTTTGACCGTTTGACGATATCGTCGCCGATCAGACGATATCGCCCCAGATTTGACGATTTCATCTGGACTAGGATGTCCAGACGATCTTGTCACAAAACTAAATTTGCATAGTTGGAATCTATTCCAACGGGTCTCCAATTTGGGCAGAAGCGTGTCTGCGCCATTGGGACCCTCCCCTCGTTGGAGATATCCCAAATTGGGATGATATCCAACCTCCTAACTACTCCCCTAAGCCTATTTAGTCCTTAGGACCTTCCCTTCCCAACCCCTGGCTAAAATTCCCTATAACTCGAATTCTACACGCACTAGACCATCTTAAATCACTGTTTGCATTTGCATTTTTTCAAGTTTGTTTGCAGGAACTTCATTTTTTTTCAGCCGAAGCAAGCTCAGTTCGTCTTAGACGATCTCGTACAATCTTGGACGATCATGCCACAATTCAAGACGATTCTTCATTTTGTAGACGATTTCGACTGCAGCCAACGTTGGGGGAAATCCGTGCCCTGAGTTTGCATTCTATGTCCATTATCTACTATTTTTGCTTTGCATTAGTTAAGCTTATTATTGCTTTGCATCTTGGAGTTCACCTCATGTAGCCTAGATGCATAATAAAGTCAAAGTTAATCATTAAAACAATGCATTTTACTTAATATGTTATCTAAAGTTGTCATTCTAACATTCATACTTTCATTTCTATCATTTTCCCTTGCTTTTGCAATTGTATTTTTTGTTCTTGGTATCCATTTCTGTAGTTGTAGGTTTCTGACTAAATCATTAGACGATTTCATCAAATTAGAGACGATCTTGTAAAATTAGAGACGATATCGTCATATTAGAGACGATCTTGTCAGATTAGAGATGATCTTGTCAGATCAGTAGATCAGGGATGATCCTGTCAGATCAGAGACGATCCTGTCAAATTCCAGACGATCTGGACTGCTTCAAAAATTAGAATCTCCATCAAACATCCGAAATCAGGTATGGCTTTTCTCATCTAGCATATTTTCCGTGTTTTATGTTTAATTTTGTTTTCTGTATTCATTTAATCTGCATCTTCATATAGCATAGCTTAGACGCATTTTGGCCAAACCTAGGACTTGAATGCTTAAGACTAAAAATGAACACATCAAAACACATTCCAAACCTAGGCGTGGAAACTGCCCTTAAATGTTTCCTGGTGAACCCACCATCCGTCGAAAAATCATCAAAATACACCTCCCTTGAGAGGCGGGACCTTCGCAAAGTCCTCTCAATCCGAGGTACCGCGACATCCTTTTCCCATCCTCCTTCCGAGCACGGATCCAATAGCCTGAAGGTAGGGATGCGAAAAATTTGGAGCGATACATTTTGGTGAACCCGACGTGAATGCATCATAACCTTTTGAAAACAAAAACAAAAACAAAAAAACAAAAAAAAAAAAAAAAAAATAAATGTATTTTATTAAATATATATATATATATATATATATATATATATACAAGAAAAACAAAAACAAAATCATCATTTCAAGTTTGTATGTTTTATATTCAATCCTAAATAGTAGATGCTAAATATTACTTTTAGAAGTACTAAAGAAACCATGAGTTTTTACTCAAATCAATATGAGTCCATCATTAATGTTGGAAGAATTCAGCTAAATACATTTGTTGATTATGACCAACCTCATCCCTATTCAACACCACCTCCATCACACTCTTCTTATTTTTCATCCATAACCCAAAAAAACAATCCCTTTGCCAATCCTCTTCATAATGATATTATCTATTCTCCCATATATCCATATTATGTCTATCAATCCACATATAATCCTCCGCCACCTTTTCAAAACTCTTCTTTCAATACAACACATCCATTTCAACAAGAAAATACTTATTCTTCCAATTCTACCGTGCACTCACCTCCTACATCGCAATCTTCCTGTCATCATTCTACCCATAATAAAGAAAGTAGAGGTGAGAAACCATTAGGTCCTTTTATGACGAAATTCCTAAGGCATTTATCAAAAACCTCTCAAAAACCTTCATCACGTAAATTTACTAGGCTTAATCAACCAATGGATATAATTCTCAAGTATTTACTTGACACAAATATTATTGAACTTCCTTCCATAAGACAACCTGATACCACATCAGATTGGTTTAAACCTGAGCTACATTGTGAATATCATAGAGTAGATGGACATATGACACAAAATTGTAAAGATTTAAGATGTGCAATTCAAGATTTGATTGATAAGGGTCTTTTTAATATAAAGGAATTACAATCTACAACTGATTATAAATCTCTAGTAAACAATCAAACTCCTACACAACAAATACCAATAATCAATCAAGACATGGGGATCTCCCAAGAACCCCTATTCAATTATCAACAACAAGAAACCAATCAAATATTGCATGTTAATGTGTCCCATCATGATGATATTATTAATATTGTAACAAAAACTACAAATGAGCAACCTCAAGTTCAATCAACTCAATCCGATATTCAAGATATGGATTCCTCATTTGACCAACCTTCAAAACTATCTTTGACTCTATAGAATGATCCAAAATGGAATGTAAGCATAGAAAGCTCATCTTTAGAATCAAAATCTCAATCTGAAATCCACTTTGATAACCAACAACAAGTGATTAATCCTCAAGCAAAGATATCCCTTTTAGAAGTATTACAAATTTATCACAAGGAAATTTTGTTCAAAATACCTAGCCAACAATTTGTTCCTCATCATATTTTCTCTAAGAACATAATTAATGGTGTAAACCCTCTTGAGGTTAACCATATTTCATTCTATGATGAGGATATTCCTTCCTCTACTCCACAAGAAGACTCCTATCTTTACATTATCGGATCTAGTAAAGAAACACTTGTTAGAACTATCATGGTAGATAATGACTCTTCTCTTAATTTATGCACTTATCAATTATTTCAAAAACACAAATTAAAGGAAGAAGATAGTAATGAATCAAATGTTATTATAAAATCTTTTAACAATGAAATTCAAGAACCTCAAGGTACTATAATTATTCCCCTTAATATTGGATCCAAGATCCTGGATACTTTATTCTATGTAGGATATTGTCCTTCACCTTACAAACTACTTCTCCAGAGTCCTTGGATTCATACGATGAGGGTTGTCCCTTCCACTCTTCACCAATGTTTGAAGTTTGAACTTACAAATAAAATTGTTACCATACATGGTGACCCAAAACCATTTGAAGAATATTTAACGATTGAAACATCAAGTTCTATACATTCTCTATTGTCACAATTATCTGCTATCCATCACTTTTCTTCATCCATATATGATCATTCTTGTTTACCAAATAACACTCATGCATATCTTTCACATATACTTTCTCCATCTTATCAAGATTTGGAATATAGTGATAAGAATGAAGAACTGTCTTGTCTTTCTGACATATTATTTTGTAACATGATTAATTTTCCACATATAAAAGTCAAATCTTTTGCTACATTATTCTACATTATAACAAAGCTTTTGTTATCACTACCTTTTATTCATCACCTTCTATTCTTACCTTCACCTCAACCAGATTATCCTTCAAAACCTCCTTTGATTTTGAAGCAACCTTAGACATGCTATACTCAAATAACCTTGTATAGTGTATATAGATCATCTTGTATATACCACCAATTTCAATTCATAAATTAAAATCAAAATACAAAAAAAATCAAAATCCTCAAAATCTTCAAAAAAATACAAATGCAACTAAGGACCTTAAAGGTAAATTTGAGCCCAATTGGCTTGGACCATACATTATTACTGCTAAATTTGAATCCGGAACATACAAATTATCTACCTTAGATGGTAAAGAACTTAAAGAACCCATGAATATTTTGCATCTTAAACGTTACTATGCATAAATTTGGTCATTTCATCCATGTATATATTTGTTCAAAATCACTATCTTGTATTTCTTTCAATCTTATAAATTCAAACACCCAAAAACATTCATAAATCTCCAAAAATATTCAAAAACTATCTATTGCATTTATTTAAAGCACTTGTTAAATTGTTTGCTCAAAAACTAAAATCAAAATAAAAATCTAAAAACAGCTATATGCTTGACTCTTTCGAAACCAAAACAATATACAGAAGAAAGAGAGAGTCAACATTCTCAAAACTTCTCAAAAATGTTTATATATATTTTCTTACAATTATTGCAGTTATATGTTTCAACTTATTTTGGATAAATTAGCATTTATTTTGAATCCCTCACTTGCACACTCACAAAAAAATAAATATCTTGTTTTTATCTGGCATGATTACTAATCTCTCTTATATCAAAGTTCACAAATTTCAATTAAATAAAGTTTGAGCACAGAGAATTGATCTTGTTATTTACTTAAACCAAGCACATCTTTTCACAATAAAATGATTATATTTGTAATTTCCATGTTTTGCTACATAGTAGAACTGATTTCTTGAGCGAAAAGTTTCCCCTGCTATCCTATCATGCACATGGTCTAGAATATTTGAGAATTGGCAAAAGGACAAGCTCACCCCTACCCAGAATAAAAATCCCTTGCTCTACAGCTAATCCGAGCAAGTATCCCTAGCAAAGAAAAAGAAAAAGAAAAAATTCAAGAAAAAGAGAAAAGAAGAGAAATGTTCTTTTATATCATTATAGCAATGTTCCAAGCATTATCAAGCAAAAGAAATACAAAAAAAAAATAATGCAAAGTTCAAAAGAAAGCAAGAAAGCAATAAAATCCCTTTCCCTACCCTTTGAAAAGAAAAGAAGGGTTGATGAGCTTGAATCCCTGGAATTCTCAATTATTCGAAAACGTGAGGTAAGCCCCATAACAGGTGGTTTGTGCCCAACTCGCTTGGCCTTGGGTAACTCCTAGCGTGGCGATATATGTCTGTCACATTAGCGACCTTCTTTTGTACGGACCTATGTCTGCTTATGGATTAGCTAGCTCTTGATAATCCGACCTACATAGTAGTCTAATATGGTTATATGCATCTACATCATGGTTAATGAACACTTATTTGGTTTCTTCAAATCACTTGTATCATAGTATCTTGCTCAAAACTGGTAAATGAACAATGCAATTGCACACACATTTGTATTTGAGAGATTTTGTCTATCATTATGATAAATCAAGATTGGAAATGAATGCACATATGCACATGGGATTCCTTATAAATCTAACTTTTGTCTTCAAAATACTTTGAAATATTATTTTTTTTGCAACTTGTTTGGAATAAATCAAGTACAGTTGTTTACCACAAAGACAACTATATAATAGAAAAATCAAAAATTTCTTTCAAAACATATCATATATATCGTGTCGACTTTCACGACGATGGTATAGTTCCAAAACCAAAATTGGAATTTTATGCCTAGCGCAAGTCCTCATTTTCATCTTTTCTGTTCATCAAAAAATCAACCATGCAATAAAACTATCTATTTTTCTTTGATTTTCGCGATGATGGTATAAGTCTATACCTACATATTCTATGCCTAGCGCAAACCATTGTAACAATTTTATTTTCCATTTATTCAAAAATCATGAAAACCATATGACTTAATTCATTATGTTACACAAATTATGCTTTTCAAAAGCAAACACATTTTCATTATTTCATATCATTATGTCAACCTTTAAATTTTGCAATGATGGTATAATTCCTAGGGAATTATCCAAAAATTTTATCACACTTAGGAATTTATGCCTAGCGAAAATCATTTTAAAATATTTCATGCATAATATTTTTATGGAAATCTGAAAACAAATCATCATCATCATCATCATTTGCACTATTGCACCAAAGTCTTAAGACAGTCTCTTAAGCACTCTTTTTACTTTTAACAATATTTCTATAAATGGGACTAGCTTGACGACCGAGTGAGCGGCGACTCCATGAAATGGTCTATAATAGCGACAATGTCCTTTGAAATTATTGTTAGAAGTCTCTTTTTATTTTTTATCACATTTTCATTACAAACAACCAAATTGTTACATCGGATTATTTCATTTAAAATATTATAGCATGACATTCAAATTATAATATTTCCAACGAAATAATTACATGAATCCTCCAACCAATTATCAAATCAATCAATCAAACATAAAAGCATCATAAGCATCACATAAGACAAGTCATATGATCAAAAATATCTCATCTTATATATCTCAACCGTATATGTACATCATATCAAAAACAATTAAACACATTTTAATAATTTTGCTTTTCCGCGTTTTTACCTCAAACGTTCGATTTGGGTAAAAACACGGAGGGGGCACCATAGTAAGCTGTCGTACGATTCGACCAAGAATCGTCGCCTAAAAATGGGTATAATTTTTTGCTTTCTCGTAGATCGAGAAGAACTCATCTTTAACGCATTTTCTTCGGAAAATTCGCTAAAGAGGGGGCAAAATGTAGCACCCTAAAATTGGCGCAGTAAAATTATAAAATTTACATTCACCTTAGTAAATAATTTTAAAATCAAATTTAACCTCCCAAACCGCCCGTTAACCGCCAGGAAATCCGTTTCCCCCTTTTTCGTGCCATTTTTAGAGGTTGTTTTGACCGTTTGACGATATCATCTCCGATCAGACGATATCGCCCCAGATTTGACGATTTCGTCTGGACTAGGACGTCCAGACGATCTTGTCGCAAAACTGAATTTGCATAGTTGGAATCTGTTCCAACGGGTCTCCAATCTGGGCAGAAGCGTGTCTGCACCATTGGGACCCTCCCCTCGTTGGAGATCTCCCAAATTGGGATGATCTCCAACCTCCTAACTACTCCCCTAAGCCTATTTAATCCTCTAGGATTTTCCCTTCCCAACCCCTGGCTGAAATTCCCTGTAACTCGAATTCTACACGCACTAGACCATCTTAAATCACTGTTTGCATTTGCATTTTTTCAAGTTTGTTTGCAGGAACTTCATTGTTTTTCAGCCGGAGCAAGCTCAGTTCGTCTCAGACGATCTCGTACAATCTTGGACGATCACGCCACAATTCAAGATGATTCTTCATTTTGCAGACGATTTCGACTGCAGCCAACGTTGGGGGCAATCCGTGCCCTGAGTTTGCATTCTATGTCCATTATCTACTATTTTTGCTTTGCATTAGTTAAGCTTATTACTGCTTTGCATCTTGGAGTTCACCTCATGTAGCCTAGATGCATAATAAAGTCAAAGTTAATCATTAAAACAATGCATTTTACTTAATATGTTATCTAAAGTTGTCATTCTAACATTCATACTTTCATTTCTATCATTTTCCCTTGCTTTTGCAATTGTATTTTTTGTTCTTGGTATCCATTTCTGTAGTTGCAGGTTTTTGACGAAATCGTCAGACGATTTCATCAAATTAGAGACGATCTTGTAAAATTAGAGACGATATCGTCAGATTAGAGACGATCTTGTCAGATCAGTAGATCAGGGACGATCCTGTCAGATCAGAGACGATCCTATCAAATTCTAGACGATCTGGACTGCTTCAAAAATTAGAATCTCCATCAAACATCCAAAATCAGGTATGGCTTTTCTCATCTAGCATATTTTTTGTGTTTTATGTTTAATTTTGTTTTCTTGTATTCATTTAATCTGCATCTTCATATAGCATAGCTTAGACGCATTTTGGCCAAACCTAGGACTTGAATGCTTAAGACTAAAAACGAACACATCAAAACACATTCCAAACCTAGGCGTGGAAACTGCCCTTAAATGTTTCCTGGTGAACCCACCATCCATCGAAAAATCATCAAAATACACCTCCCTTGAGAGGCGGGACCTTCGCAAAGTCCTCTCAGTCCGAGGTACCGCGACATCCTTTTCCCATCCTCCTTTCGGGCACGGATCCAATAGCCTGAAGGTAGGGATGCAAAAAATTTGGAGCGATACAGTAATTTCTTAACTATTTCCCACATTTTTTTTGGTAGAAATATAATTCTCAAAATATTGGTATTCCTCATTCAACAGAAAGCTAGGAGACTTCAAATTCATTGCCCAAAGATCGATGTATCTTCATAGTGCAAAGGTTAGTTTCTTATCCAAGAAAATAATATTGTAGAAGAAGGCTTCTAGAAAATATTTGTGGTGAAGTTAGGAGATAGGATATATCCATTACTAAGTTGATAACTTCACACCAAAATAAAATTTCATAGGAGCCTTGATCCAAAATAAAAGGCCATAGAAACCTTGATCTAGAATAAAAGGTCATAGCAGCCTTGATCAAGAAGAAAATACCATAGAAAACTTGATCTAAAAGAAAAATTCCATAGAAGCGTTGATCAAGAAGGAAAGGCCATAGAAGCCTAAATCCAGAAGAAAAAGACCACAAAAGCCTGAAAAAGAGGCCACAAGAGTCTTGATACTAAAATTAGGCCATAGTAGCCATAATCTTGAATAAGACTTCAGAAGAGATTATTTGATTCAGAAGGAGATTAAGATTTTAGTACTAACACTTTGTTGAAGGGAAAGGAGATTCAGTGAATCAAGGAAAACTTCCTACAAGAAAGCTAGGAAGAGTATATTATTCATAATCAATCCAACACCTACATGCAAGGAGATCAGGATAATATCACATTGAAGAATTTCTAGTCTTGAAATAAGAAGGACTAGGAGAGTCTTGCACGAATCCAAAAGCAGCAGAAGCAAAGATCCAGAGGAAGATCTCACCACAAAAACTTCTAAGAGTAGAAGTTTGAAGAAAACATCTCAAGTAAGACTAGAAGAAACTGCAATATCAAAGACCTTGGAGAGGTCTCAATGAGCATCCAATAAAAGGCTTGTAGAGCCTTACTAAAGAAATCATCAAAGAAGAACTGATTAGATAAATAGACTACCAAGGATAAGCTCCTAATAGTGAAGGACTTAGGATAATTATCGTCATTCGACAACAAGCCCAAGAGGAGAAAAATTTAGCAAGGAGTGCCAAATACCAGAAGAAGAATCTAGTGAAGACCTCAAGACACTTAAAATCTTGAGAAGAAGATAATGTTTGAAGACAAGATTTCAACAAGGATGATTTAGACAGAAGAAGCCAACCAAATCAAAGATATTTGGAGATTACCTCTCACAACAAGAAGGCACCTATTTAGAAACAAATATCTCTTCAAATTTACAACAAAAGGAGGAGACTAAAAGAGGATAACAAGCCACAAAAATCCTAGACTCATGAAAGAAATTTCAAGACCATATTTTGGTGAAGATGAAGTTGTTCAAGGTAGCCTACAAAGAGCTGCAATATCTTACACAAGGC
Source organism: Wollemia nobilis (assembly GCA_028583015.1). Lineage (NCBI taxonomy): Eukaryota > Viridiplantae > Streptophyta > Pinopsida > Araucariales > Araucariaceae > Wollemia > Wollemia nobilis. The sequence continues at coordinate 9,265,144 of JAQPPZ010016436.1, read as the reverse complement.
AACGACTTAATGATCCTAGATACCAAGATCTACATCCTCTATAGAAGTAGGAAAAGAGCTTTCTAAAAAAGGTATGCAATTTTTGGTGCAAGTAGATTCATTAATTGGATTACTTGTCAAATTTTTTTAAGGACCTTAATTTGAATTGAAGTTGCAAAATAGGATAATTAAATTATAGTCTTCAAAAGTGCAAAAATAGAAAGGTTCCTTTTAGGTTCATTTGTGCTTTAGGAGTTGATTAAATTTTAGAATTACAATAATCTATAAACTACCTATCATCTACTTTGGAAAGCAAAATAAGACTAGTTCCTACTACATTTGCTTATAATAAAATTGCAGAATAAGTCTTGAAGATTCATTCCAGATTATTCTTGATTATTTGCAGTAAATTGATTTGAGTGTATTAATTTTTTAGATTTAATTGGAGTGATAAGGTGAAATTTTTAGTACATTAAAAGTGAAAATTTATTAGATTTATTTGCACTATCTTATTGCTCTCAAAATATTGTTATTTGTGTTCTTGAGAAAGCCACAAAAAAAGTTTTTAAAGGCACTATTAGTGCACATATATTTGCAACTTTGAGTGACCTAAGGAAGCCACAAAATCATCTCAATACTCCAATAATTAGAGAAGAAAGTAACCACCAAAAGAGTAGCAAAGGAAGCCTCGAACAAGACTTGGTGAGTCTCAAGCTCAAATCACATTAAGTTTTCTACCAAAGAAACGGTGCAAAAAAATACGAAAAAAGAGAGCTTCTATCAAGTTGTTACAAGCTTGAATCCATCCATAAAATATCCAAGCAAAATGAGGAGGTGTCTAATCAAATAGAAAACCTTGAAAACCCCTCATATTGCATTCAAAATTTTGCCACAAACTAGAAAATGAGATTTTAAAAAAGAGGTGTAAAAGAAGGTGCAATAAAACCTAATCTATACATTAATATGTTACATTTCATTGCACTATCCTGATCTGGTTTATATAGAAAAAGGAGGAAAATTTGAAGGTATCTCATGGGCTCAATATTAACTAGAAAAAATAGGTGAAGGCAATTGTTCACTAACGTCCATCTAAGCACATCAACGGAGGAATATTTAAAGGAGTCTCAAGGGCTCAACGTTCACTAGAAAAACTAGCCAAAGGCGGTCATTCACTATCTTCCCTCCAATCACATCAAAGGAATCACCTTAAGGACTCTTACTCTCTCATATTGGATTGCAAACCTGCAAGAGAAAAGACAATGGATTAAAGGGAGAAAAGTAATGTTATAATATAGAGCAACACTGTCTACAAGGAGGACATAAAACAAGTGAGTTAAGTGGAAAATAGAAGCACCATTGGAGCATTCCAGTCTCCACATATTTAAAGAAATGCTCCTCAAATTAGCCTAAAAAAACCTACAAGCAAGTGTAATTTATTGAAATAAGAGTTGTGGATATCACAAAGTTTAAATAACCTCCAAGAAGGATACATTGAAGGAGCATTATAGAAGACACCCATGCACAAGGAGGAATTGATATTTGTCACGTGAAATAAGACCCTAATTCTCATCAATCGAGCACTCATCGACAACAGCAAGGGAGTTACAAGCTACAATTTGGTGCAATTATCTTATGAGGAACACTTACCCAAAGGGAAGCCAAGAGATTTGTTAAAATAACGTAACACCTATACATTACTAAGTGTTCTCAAGCATCTTCAAACTCCTCAAGTTATCACAAAGAAATGGGCGTACCACTCCAAATTTTAAAGCATCAATGATCAATGCATTGAATAAGAGTGCATTTATGTTCAAACTCGACAATCACAGGACACAGCAATAGCATGGAAGCAAGGCATGGAAGAGCCTTCAATATTTTGAAGAAGGAATATCAAGAGTAGACGTAAGCGGTGACACATTTGGAATGTCTAAGGTTCCAAGAAAATCATTGAAGAGTTACATTTGAAACTTCTATTGCAACTAAGGTTCCAATAAAATCATTGAAGGAAGGGCCACATTTGGAAATTCTATTTGTAACCAAGGTTCCAAACAAATTATTGAAAGAAGAGCCAAAAAATCAACATTCATATTTTAGTGAATGCATAGTGAATTGTTTTCACTTCTGAAACATGGTGTATATTCAGCTTTCCAGTAATTTATGCTCCTCAGAAACTCTGTTCTCATTATTTGAATGCATTTTTCTCTCTCCTAATTTTTATTGTTAAACCCTTTATACAATACCTGAAACAATGTGCAGTTGTTTCTATCTATTGACCATGTAGGGAAATCCTTCTTTCGATGGTGATGGTGTTTTGTGCCAAGTCCCCTAATGCAATTTGACCCCATGGATGAGGAAGATTGCAGCCCAGTCTTAGGACAAAATAGATAAGCCCAATTTGAAGAACACACTACCAGCAGAGTGCTACGCCTTTTAAAATGATCAAAAGCGCAACACTCAACTTCAGCATGAAAAATGACTAAGTGTAGGCAAGAATGTGGTGCACTCAATGAGGTGTGCAAGACTATGGTGCACTCTCTAAAGTGCACAATACTATGGCCCACTCTTTATAGTGTGTAATAATATGGCACACTCCATGAAGTGCATAAGAATGTGATGCACTCCCTAAGATGTGCAAGACTTTGGCACACTCTGTAAAGTGCACAAGATTATGGTGCACTCCTTCTAGCACACAATAATGTGGCACACTCCCTAAAGCACACAAGAATGTGTTGCACTCCTTGAGGTGCGTAAGACTATGGTGCACTCCCTAAGGTGTGCAATACTATGGTGCACTCCTTCCAGTGTGCAAGAATGTGGTGCACTCCGTGAAGCGCATAAGGATGCGGTGCACTCCCTGAGATGCACAATACTATGGTGCACTCTCTAAAGTATGCAAGACTATGGTGCACATTATTAGCATGCAATAATGTGGTGCACTCCCTGAAGCATGCAATAATGTGGTGCACTCCTTAATGTGTGCAAGACTATGGTGCACTCCCTAAAGTATGCAATACTATGGTGCACTCCTTCTAGTGCACAATACTATGGCACAATCTTTGATATGTGCAAGGCTATTGCAAGCTATCTGGATATGCTTCATTCATTGACAAGTAAAGCCTATCATAGTTTTCAAGGCATCCAAGCTAGCACTTATTTTCTACTATGTATGACAAATGCACAATCAGTTCATGCACTTCATCGATTGAATTTTTTATAGAGGCGCATCTCCCGAGGCCTCATTCTTATGCTCCTTTTCTCCTATGTAGGGCCTTGTGATCCTTTTTTTTGCACCAAGCAACCGCACAATGGGCCAATTGTGCTTCACCTCCAGACCTGTCAACTCTGGTGCTGGTATTTCTTAGATGTGCTCCATATCAACAAAGTTAATGTGCATCCTTATCCATCTAAGCGTAGCCATTCTAAGAAGATTCCATACTAGAAATTTTAGGATTTCAATTCTATATTCCAAGGAAGTGGTCCCTGTGAGTGAGGAAGCAATGCCAGCAAGCCAAGCCTATCAGGGCATTGAAGGAGCTCAAATGCATTTTCAAGGAGTCATCAGTACCGACCAATCCCAATAACTATTTTATGACTGTACTCTATTGTAAATCTTATCTTGGTTGCCACCACCATGTTTTGTATGTGTGCATTTAATGTTCAAGCGACAAAATTTGCTATATAAGCCTACTCTTTTATTGTAAAAAGAATGGATGTCTAGCTATAACTCTAGACTTCTATTTTATGTGTATGTCTTCTATTTATTATCTTCTATTAAAGTTCTCTGGTTTGTTTATAGGCTTGAATTTTAATATCTAGATTTAGCTTCTAATAAAATGTGAACCCCTGGAGTAGCCCTGGAGATTATGCATGTTAGATGTTTAGTTTTAATTTTTGTTAGTTGTATATATTTGAGGGCTATTTGATTCAGAGTGTAGTAGAGTTATCATGTTGTTAGTACATCACCCTTGTTCTAGCTGTATTGTGGGCATATTTCCCATCTCTTTCAGTCATTTCCAATTTCTTTCCAGTTCCTTAATCTTAAAATCCCCCAGTTAGAATAGCAAGGGAACCAGCCCCTCTCTAGAGATTGGTATAGGAGGCATTTCTTCCTCTCGGTATTTCAATATTGGCTAGGTCTAAGGTGCATAAATAAATAAACCCTTACCTAAGGTAGATCTTTGACCAACAGTTTTTGGCACACCCTATGGGACCTAATGTTCCATTACAAAAGTAGTATTATAAAGTTGATGCTCATATTATTGCTGACAAATCTAAAAATATGGCAACTCATACAAACTCAAACACCTCTAAACCTTGCAAAACATCTCAAAATATCACACCTTCATGTGAACGAGGTGGCAGATTAGAAATACAAAATAAGAAGTCAAGTTCTTTGAGCTTGACATTGACATTCTAGCAGAGCACCCTAGAGTGATCAAGCCAAATATCCTGTTAGATAGGACTTCTTCATAGGAATTTGTTGCTACACTAACTCCAATGCTTGACAACACAATAATTAGCTTGTCCCCATTTCCACAGAATTCTTTGGATAATCAAAATACCCTAGCTCCACCTAAAATTTAATCTAGGTACTCTAAGTGTTCCCATTGTTTCATCTCAGCCATTGTAGCCACCACTCCAAGCAAATCTACCACCCCATATGGTGCAACCGACTTCACCTAGGCTATTCTCAACCTAGAACCATACCAGACCTCTTTCTCTATAGGCTCAATACACTGTACCGCCCACAAATTTGAAAACTTTACCTACTTACAAAAGAATAGGAAAGATGGTGCATGAGCACATTCAAGACGTCATAATATTAGCGACCATACACCAGATCACCGAAGAGGATGTTATGGTGAAGTTGGTGCTTTCATTTAGAGGTAAGCTTCTCTAATGGTATCAATCACTCCTAACCAACATCATCACTTCATGGGACACCCTTGCCTCCAAAAGCGACTACATCGATTTATCCAGATTTTCCTTAGAACATGTATCCAAGTGCCTCCGCTTTGTCTACACCTCAGATGTACCCCAATTAACCATGGGCTCCTAGCCCAAAATATTAGGCAATACCCACTCCTCAATTTTAGGTATTGATTCCTCATTATCTAAACCCTGTGGTTCCTCAGATTTTGGCTCCTCCTTAGTACTCAGTATTTCTTGCACCATTGGCACCATTACCATCACCCACACCCACAACCATGACATCTCTAAATGTAGATAAATCCAAGGAGTTGCAATATTTGTATGGGTTCATGAAAACCATGGTGAACATTATGGCTATCATGAAGAAAATCTAATTCAGGGATCAAAACTATCTTCCAAGGAGGTTTCTTCCCATGATCACGAAGGATAAAGTTGCCCATATCGAAAAAAATCATGATGTTAGAGTGCGACGAAGCTAGCTCATATAGTAGGGCCTACTAGTACTCCACCTACAATGAACCACATGATGAAGACACTTGTATGGCTCATCTAAACTATGTGTAGATGCTTGCAAATGATGCACCTAGTGGATAGGTAAATATGATATGGGAATATGATCGTAATTGCATGATTCCCCCTGTCGAACAGGTCTTCATTCTAATGCAAACAAGTAATAAGGTAACTGAGGTAGACCCAATTTAGATGGAACCACTCAAGGTGTCTTTTGATCCTAAACTACCAAGTGAGAAGGTAGTCATGCCACCAGAAAGAGAACTAGCTCAAGTGTCGAAGCCGACAAATACCACCCGACTAGAAGACTATCTACCCTCGAGAGCAAGAGTGAGGACCCCTCAAACACAAGCTTCGACCTCTTATCCCCTAGCGAAAGAAAGGGGTCAGGCAAGGGAAAAGTTATGGTACCCCTCAATCACCAAGTGTTAAAGGGTGGAAGCAACACAATAGTACCACACTTGGTACAAAATCACTAAAGAGGGAGGTGAGTCTGGTGCTAGAGCATACAATGTCATCGAAGATTTAAGGAATACTCTGGCTAAGGTAAGCCTCTTTGACACGCTCCAATTTCCTGGTCAAGTTGACCTGTTGCAAGAATCCCTCAAGTTTGTTAATGGCAAGGGGAGACCAACTCAGATCGTTATAACACAGCTGCTGACCACCTTCGCTATGGAAAAGAACAAACCACTACCATTTTATCTATCGCTCATGATGGAAGGATGGGTCGTGCATAATTGTATGGTTGATTATGGTGCTACCAGCACTATAATACCCAAAGTTGTATGTGAATTCATGGGTGTGGAGTACACTAGGAGCAATCCTTGAGTGCTTTAGCTATATGGGACTTCGATAAGAATAGTGGGAGTCATCAAGGATATCTTGATAGTGTTGCACAATATGTCGTAGATCATAGTAATCCAAGAAGTTATGGTAGTTTACTTGGAGCCCAATTTTAGCATGTGTTTGTCAAGGGAATTCACTACCAAGATTGGAGGCTATATGTCTCTTGATTATTTGCATCTGTAGGTCCCCTTCAAGGGGAAGAGTGTCAATATTTTTAATGAGAAGCCATCCACATTTCTCATTGAAAAAATCTAGGATGCAGAGAAAACCATGGACTCAGTAAACATCATTAACATAGTAGAAGAAGTGGAGGAAAAAGTGGAGTTGATGGAGGAAGCTCTTGATGAGTTGCACATAGAAGATGAGTTCTCCATGCATGATTTCAATGCTATAATAGAATCAGACATCAGGTGTTACTCAATTACCAAGCCTAAAAAGGCTACAGTGTTGAGTGATGCTGACCCTGTGGATGACCAATTATGGAAGCTCTTTTTTTATGGTGCCCAATGAAAAAATGGCACTGGAGCTAGAGTTGTCCTCATATCTCCCTCTAGAAATTAAAATATATACTCGTACAAGCTCACTTGGAGTTATACTAATAATGCCACTGAGTATGAAGCCCTATGTTTGGTGTTATGAAATGTAAAAAAGTTAGGATTAAAACAGTTACAAGTATTTGAGGACTCTGAATTGATCTATAACCAAGTAACAAATAAATGTGTTGTCAAATAATACTATCTCAAGGTATACCATAATAAGGTATGGGATCTGCTCAAGTGCTTCTCAACTCTTAAAATTTAATTTATTTTGTGAGAGCGGAATAAAAATGTTGATGTTTTGGCATCAATTGGAGCAATATGCTCCCTAGTTGAGAATATGATGCAAAGGCCAAAAATGGTAAGGGTTATCTACAGGCCCTCAGTCCCAAATAAGAATATTCACTAGCAAGTCTTTGACAATGATGAGAAAATCGTTAATTTTTTGATTTATGAAGTTGCAAGCATCGAGGATAGATCTCTCAATGATGAAGAATATGAGGGCTTAATCCAGCTAAAACACAACCACCTCCCTAAGGATTTGATCGCCCTTGAAATCATGTTCAATCAATATGACAGGGCTCTTCCCTTCAAAATCAAAGTGAATGCAAGAGAGTACTAAGAGCTAGATCTAGAGTCCAAGAAAATGATCAAGGTGAGTACTGATTGCATGTCATAAGAAAATGAACAGATCAGGACCCTATGTAGAGAATATCCAAAAATCATCACCTCGAGCTATCGCGACCTGAAAGGGTATGACAGCGATATCTTCCAACATAAAATTGAGCTCCAGGAGGGAGTTAAGTCGGTCCAATAAAATCAAAGGCATGTGAACCTAAATATTGAAAAACTGATGAAGGTCGAGCTTCTAAAAATGTTGTAAGAAAAGATAATCTACCCCATCAAGCATTCATCTTGGGTAGCAAAACTAATCCTAGTTTAGAAAAAGAATGGAGATATTCACCTTTGCGTGGACCTCCAAAATCTTAATCAGGCATCTCTAAAGGATCACTACCTATTGCCACAAATTGATCAGATTCTACACGTAGTGGCAGAAACCCAGAGGTTTTCCCTTCTAGATGGTTTCTTAGGGTATAAAAAAATTTAGATCAAATATGAGGACCATTATAAGACTACTTTCACCACCAAGTGGGGCACCTTTGCTTATCAACGTATGTCGTTCAACCTCTCCAATGTCAGAGCAAACTTCTAGAGATCAATGGACTTAGCCTTTGGTGAGTTTCTCAAATGTGTCATTGTAAATTATCTAGATGCTATGACTCTTTTCTCCCACAGGAGGGAGGGGCACATTTTACATTTACGGTAAGTTTTCGATAAGTTTTGAGAGTTTGAAATATCCATAAACTTAAAAAAATAAATTTTTGCAGTTAAGGAAGGTAAAATACTACAGCACCTCATATCAGAGAAGGGTCTTGCTATTGATCCCATTTGGACTAAAGTCCTGAAGCTACCTTTGCTGGTGAACAAGAAGGGCCTCCAATCCTTCTTTGGACAGATAAATTTTGTCAGGAAGTTTATTTCTAACTTCACCTAGGTAGTGAAGCCTATGACTGAGCTCCTAAAAAAAATGAGTTCTTATGGATAGAAGAGAGAAGCTAGGCATTTAAATATATCAACCACAGAATCACCTAAGCTCCATTCTAGTAAACCTTGACTATTCTAAATATTTTATTTTATATGTGGTCGGGGAGCCAGAAAGATATGTGGCTATACTAACACAAAAGAATGAGGACAAGGATGAATAACCTATAGTATTCCTCAGTCAAGTCATTCTACCACATGAGGAAAATTATAATTTTATTGAGATTCAAGTGCATGCGGTAATGAGGGTGTTGAAGAAGTTTCATCATTTCATCTTGCAAAGCAAGACGATAGTGTAGGTGGTACACCTGAACATCTGAAACTTTATCAATCAAGGTGAGCTTGGTAACAAGAGAGCAGGTTGGATCACCAATATCCAAGAATATTATATAGAGATCCAACCTAAAAATTTGGTTCGTGGTTGGGCTCTATACCTGAAGCTTGCCAAGAGTGTCATAGCTGAGGTAATAGCCTACCAATGGGAAAATTTGCTACCACAGAGTAATCTGGTGAATCGGTCAACAAATGACAAGGATTGGACTGAAGACTTGGTGGAGTAATTCAATATGAGATAGTGCCCTACAAGCCTCAAATATTCATAGAGGAGGCATTTTAGGATTCAAAACTACAAATATGTGTTGCTAATCGAGGAGTTGTTTCATCAAAATATCAACGGTGTCCTCCTAAGATGTGTCAAGGGGACATAAAAACATAAAATCCTAGATGAGTTCCATTCTAGAATGTTCGAGGGCCATATCACTAGAAGGCCAATGGCTTTAAAAATAATAAGGGTAGACCATTATTGGCCCACTATTTTTGTTGATTCCTTCATTATGAGCCAAAAGTGTGATAAAAGTTAAAGATATGTTGGTCGCATCAAGAATGCTTCTCTGTCTCTACAATTGATTCAGGTTGAGGCTTTATTTCAGCAATGAGGTTTGGACTTCATAAAAATAATTGAGTCTAATTCTTCCATAGGACACAAGTAAATTTTGATAGCTACAAATTATTTCACCTGGTGGATAGAGGCAGTGCCCACCAAGCGGGCTAATCAGGATGTCGTTATCATTTTTTTGGAAGGGCTAATAACCTATTTCGAAATACTGGATACCATGGTGATAGATAATGGTTTCCATTTCATTGGGGTTAAGATGTGTGCATTCACTAGTAAGTACGGTTTTTACCTGAAAAATTCATCAAACTATTATTCATAGGGTAATAGTTTGGCAGAGTCTACCAAAAAAAACTTACTTCTAATCCTAAAGAGAATGCTAGAAGACAACAAGCAGACCTAACAACTGCCCTTAGATTTTGTGTTGTGGACAGACTGAATTTCCATCAAGAAATCCATTAAGATGTTCCCATATTCCTTAGTGTATGGGAAGAAAGCAGTGCTTCCTATGCATATTTAATTGTTGCACTATAGTATATCTGGTCATTGGATGGTAAGCATGAAGGGTTTGATCATATTAGCATCAGAATTTCCCAACTACTATAGTTGGAATAGGAAAGGGAGAAATCCTATATGGCTTTAATAAAGCATACTGTTACCACAAAAAATTGGTTTAGCAAAAATACCTCTGATCACACTTTCTAGGTCAGTGACTTGATGCTTAAATAGAACGAGAAGAAGTCCAAGCCTAGATACCATGATAAATTCATTGTATTTTGGGAGGGCCCATTTCAGATTTCTTGGGTCCATCCGATAAAATATTTCACATAGCAAGACCTAAATGGATTCACCCTGCCACTATAAATTAATGGTATTCACATGAAGGTGTACTACCAGTGAGGAATAGTACAAGAATTTCTTGCACAACTATATATTTTTTGTGTTTTCCCTATGCATTTTAGTTTTCTTTTCGAAGTATCTCTCTGCCTCCTCCTGCATTAGCGATAGCACAGTTTTTTGGGCCAGAATCTCAACTGGCAAGGGGATGCTGATGAGTGTAGTTATTTTATTTTATTTTGTTGATTCATGTACAGAAGCAAGTAGTAGTTCAAGGTGTCTTGAAGTTTTAGGTAAAAGAGAATTTTGTAAGCAGCGAAGCTTCCAGCTATCAAGGAATGGAGGTTCAGCTCTCTCTCAAGGGTAAGGGTGCACTCCAATAATGTAAAGTATTACAGGGTGAAGTGCAGTAGTGATGAGTATAACACCTTTGCACCCGGTCTGAAGTGTGCAACATATTTTTTCCCTTCTAGAATGTGCATCATCCTAGTGCACATAAGTGTGGCACACCATATGAAGTGCACAACACCCCTTTGACCAACCAAAGCACACTAAATCTATGCACCCCACATGTGCATCCCTCTTTAGGTGTGCAATATGCATTGACTAGTCAACAACGCAATGCCAAGTGCAAGTTAAAAAATGCCTCAGTGTAAGAGGAGGTCTTGCGCTTAAAATTCAGTGCATCATGCCAAGGTGTAAAATAAGAGAGCGCTCGAGCGTTTGAATTTCCAACCCTAGCATAGTTTTCGATAATAGGTTAATAGGCAAAAGCTTGCACATCAGTTTTGTGCGCCCAAGGATGACACACAGTTTTAGGTGTGCCCAAGGCTGGTGCATATTTTTTGGTGCACCCAAGGCTAGTGTATGGTTCAAGTGCACCAAAGGGCTTGTGCACCATATTTTATGTTCCCAAGTATTGCGCATAGTGCAAGTGCACCAGGACATTGCGTACGGTCTCTAATAAACCCAAAAATTGTGCTCCAAGCTATTACGATTGAGATGCAAGTATGCAAGGTGAGGATGGGATCATGGGGGGTGCATCTTGAGGAGGTTGTTGCACTCCAGTTTGTGGGTGCAACCCAATTTCGGATTTCTATGCATTAGAAACTTCTTCCCAAACATCTTAGGCATACTTTCCAAGGTAGAACACACACAAGAAATAAATGTAACAGGTACTATGCATCACATATTCCAAGAAATATTACACTATAATTTGTTAGTTAGCATTGGTATGCACACTCCTCCATCTATTACTGCATAGGAGATCTTCCATAGTGTGCCCAAATCGCTCCTAGTATTTACTCTGCTTAAGCAACATTAATGCAAGTGGGTGTATACCAAAACTATAAGAAGATGCATTACGCATCAATTATACCTATTAAAATATTTAAGTTGTTATGCCATCCACCATTACTGAGTTCCAAAGAATTATTATCATGGGTAAGATCAAAAAGCATTAGTGGAGCATAGTGTTGTTCTGGTGCAAGAAAAATATTGCTCAAACGCATTTCGGGTGAACTGTGGTTAGGCATTGTCATTCCTAGTGCGCTTGAACGATTTACCAGTGGATATAGGTAAGAAAGGAGAGCCCAAGTAAAAAAAGGTAGAAGGTCCCAAAGTCCATGAAGGGTGAGCAGGAGAAGACAAAAGAAAAAAAGGAAAATCCCCTATCGTCTCTGCCTAAAGATAAATTGAGTAAAATTCGGGACTATGTCCTCACTAGGACCAGTATAGAGAAGTTACACAAAGATATTGATCAGATTATAACTAAGGTGTCTAAAGTGAGTAATCGGGAAGTTACCTACCACTCCCTCCTGTACTGGTACCTGTGCATGCCTGTGCAACCTTGCCCGAAGTTGGTTCATGCAATTGCCCAATTTTATGACCCTCAGACTAGGTCATTGAAGGATGAAGAGCGAAAGAGGTTGTTCTCTATCTCTACTTGTGATTTGAGAGAATTTAGGAGAAAAAATTAGATAATCAATATTATATTCAACCTTCGGAAATCTCAGTTACATTGGAATATATACTCGTAGGATTAACCGAACTTAGGGAATATAGGGAATTTAGGGAAATAGAAGAAATAGGGAGGAAAGGGAAAAAGGAAATTGAGTTGGTTCACCTTGATGCCCTTGCCATCCAATCCTACCCAGTTAGCTGCCATCCAAGTCAAACTTACCTATCCAGTCAACTATCGTCCAAGGAGGTAAAAGGGGTAAGATCCAAAGCTTATAGTTGAAACAAATTTTTACACCTTTTTTACTCCTTTTTGGTATTTTTACTAGCTTTATTTCCAACATTCTCCCCATTAAAGTTAAGAGGACTGACTATATAGTCTCTCAACTTTATATATTGATCTTTAGCTATACCTTTGATGAAGATGTCTCCAATATTATCCAAAGTGTTACAATGTTGAATCTCAACTATTTGTTGTTCCACCATATCTCGAATGAAGTGATACTTCATATCCAAATGCTTTGATCTGCTATGGTGGACTGGATTTTATGCCATGTGAATGACACTTATGTTATCATAATACAGTCGAGTTGGACCACTTTGACTTTCTCCAATATCTTCAAGAACTTTTCTCAACCATAGGGCTTGAGTACTAGCATGTGTGATGGCTATATACTCAGCCTCAGTTGATGACAATGCTACAACAGTTTGTTTCTTAGAACTCCATGTAAATAGTCCTGATACTAGACTAAAACAATTCCCTAATGTAGATTTCCTGTCATCTATACTGCTACCCCAATCACTTTCACTGAATCCAACTAATTTTATAGACTTACATTTTTGGTAATGGATTCCAAAATCCAATGTACCTTTTACATATCTCAATATTCTTTTAGTTGCTTGTAGATGCAACTCAGAAGGACTAGCCACAAACCTTAAGACTAGAGAAACATCATATTGAATATCGGGCCTTGTTTTTGTGAGAAACATCAGACTCCCAACCATGCTTTTGTAAGTGGTCATGTAAACCTTTTATGCTCCGTCGTCCTTGCTCAATTGGATCCCATGTCCGGTTGGAGTTGCAACTGATTTGCACTACTCCATGGCAAATTTCTTGATCATGTCTTGAGCATACTTGTGTTGACATATGAATATCCCTTTGTTTGATTGATGTACTTCCATGCCTATGAAGTATCACATTAGACCAAGATATTTCATCTCGAACTACTTCATCATGGATTTTTTGAACTCTATATTCATTTTATTGTTACTACCCATAAATATTATATCATCCACATACTAACAAACTATGAGAATGTCTACTCCATGATTTAGGTAGTACATATTTGGTTCACTTTTGATTCTTGTGAATCCATACTCGCTGAAATAGCCATCAATGCGTGAGTACCAAGATCTTGGTGCTTTCTTGAGGCCATAAAGTGCTTTATTCAATTTTTAAACAAGGTTCTCTTTTCCCTATTCCTAGAAATCTTGAGGTTGTTGAACATACACCTCTTCTATCAAGTATCCATTCAAAAAAGCACTCTTTACATCCATGTGTTGAACATTCCATCCTTTATGGGCTACTAAGGAAAGAACTAATATGATTGTCTCTTGTCTTGCAACAGGAGCAAAGGTTTCCTCATAGTCAATGCCATATTTCTAAGTAAAACCTTTTGCTACTAGTCTCGCATTATGCCTATCAATGCTTCCATCAACATTGTACTTGGTCTTGTAGACCCATTTACATCCAACACATTTTTTACCTTTGGGTAGCTTTACTAGCTCCCATGTATCATTATTTTTTATAGAGGTTATTTCCTCTTTCATGGATTCTTGCCATATATTTTGAGTACATGCCTTCTCATAGCTAGCTGGATCTAGCTGTGCATTATTCAATAAAGCATAATTGACTTCATCTCCTCTAGGTTCTTGGGAGTCATCATCCCCATACAATTGAAAATTTTCAAGTTGCTGCAAAACTATATTCATTTCACTAGCTTGGCTTCTAGTGAATCTTCTCTAGAAATTTTGATCCTGCATCTGAAAGGATGGATGATGTTGTAAAGTTCTTCTGCCTCTTGATGGAGAGTCAATGTCCATTGGTGGAGAATTTATTGATCTCTATGGAGAAGGACTTGGAGTGGCGGTTGAAGTACTTGAACTTCTTGATCTTGGAGGGGGTGGTGTGCCTTTCTTGTTCTTTGGAGACACCTATTGTACCTGTGAAGAATTTACATCTTGGGACTCATCATCAACAAAAATTATTTGATGACCCCATTCTCCCCCTTCATCAAAAATTACATCCCTAGAGAGTACAATTTTATGAGTCTTGGGATTGTAGAGCCTATATGCTTTTGTAGACTCACAATACCCGATAAATATACAAGCTTGACTTTTTGGATCGAGCTTCCTCCTTTTCTCATCAAGAATTTGGGCATATGCTAAAGAACCAAAAATTTTGAAGTGCTTTACATTTGGTTCCTTTGCATACCACATCTCATAAGGAGTGATGCCATCTAAACTAGAAGTTGGACTTCTATTTAGAATATATACACTTGTTTTTATAGCATCATCCCAGTACATATTAGTGAGATGCTTTGTCTGAAGCATCGATCTCGCTATCTTAGGTAGGGTGTGGTTCTTTCTTTTGGCCACACCATTCTGTTGTGGGGTATAGGTTGTGGTGAATTGCCTTTTGATCCCACTTGCTTTACAAAAGTTTAAAAATTCTTTTGAGGAGTATTCACCTCCTCGATCTATCCAAAGACATTTTACATAATTACCACTTTGATTCTCTACATTGTTTCTAAAATCTATGAAGCAATCAAATGCTTCATCTTTGTGCTTTAAGAAATAAATCTAGCACATCCTAGAGAAGTCATCTATGAAAGTGAGAAAATAATAATTATTTTTGAGACTCTGTGTTTGCATCGGACCACAGATGTCTGAATGTACTAACTAAAGTGGATAGTTGGCTCTCCACGCTTGTCCTCTTGGAAAATTTGATCTGGAGTGCTTTCCCAAAGCACATCCTTCACAGAACTCCTATTGATCATTGATTTTTGGAAGTCCTATCACCATAGCTTGAGAAGTGAGAAATTTCAAGCTAGCAAAATTAAGGTGACCATATCGCAAGTGCCACAGCACTCTTGGATTTGTTATTGCTACATTTACAAGTTGAAATCCCCCTGGCTCACCAAATTTGAGATGGAATAACCTGTTTTTGGTCATGGGGACTTGGGTGATGACACAATTACAATTATTTTTATCAAAAATAATACATTGTCCTTCATCAAAGACAAGCTTGTAATTGTTCTCCATCATTTGTCCAATGCTGAGAAAATTGTGTTGGAGCTTTGGAGTGTAATAGATTTCACTCACTTTCTTTAGTCCTTCTTTGGTTGGAACCACCATGGCTCCAATACCCTCTACTTGGAATGCTTTTTTATCCCCTAATTTTATTTGGGATTTATAAGTGGAATCTAGAGTAGCAAATAGTTTTTCTTTGCCACTCATATGGTTTGAGCAACCTGTATCTAGAATCCATGTGTCATTTAAATTTTGATCTGATTGTCCAGATGATAGAAAAATATTAGAAGCATCATATTCTTCTCCATAATTTCCATATTGACTGCTGTTGTCTTGTGAAGATTTTGACCAGCAGTCATGAGCAAAGTGACCTGGCTTGCCACAGTTGAAACAAGCTAATTTGGACTTGTCACTTCCTCACGCTTTATTGCCACTTCATCCTTGATTTGCACCTTGATTCTTATTTCCACCTCTTTGTTGGTTGCCTCCTCTGTATGAGTTGCCTCCTCTATTGGAATTGCCTCCTCTGTTCTGGTTGCCTCCTCTGTTGGAATTGTCTCCTCTGTAGGTACCTCTGCCTCTACCTCTTTGCTTGCATCGACCTTGACCTCTTCCCCATCCTCTTCCATTATTTTCATTGGAAGTGAAGGCCTTATCATCGCCTTCATAGCTGGTTGAAGGAGTTTCAAGAAACCTCTCTTCATGTGACATTAACGATCCGATCAATGCATCAAATGTTAAAAGGGAAAGATCTTTGGATTATTCTATTATTATGGAAATATGGTTCCATTTGTGTGTAAGTGTTCTCAACACTTTTGTTACAATTATCACAGGCTTGATTTATTCGCCGAGTGTAACCATTTTATCTACAATTGCTTTTACTCTAACACAATAATCATCGACTTTTTCATTATCTTTCATTCAAAGATTTTCAAAATCTCGCTTCAATGTTTGAAGCCTTACCTGCTTCACTTGATTACTATCCTGGAATCCATAACTCAATGCTTTCCATGTAGCTTGTGTAGTCGTACAGGCAGCAATTATGGGAAATATGTTTTTCTCCAATGCAGCTTGGAGATGAGAAAGAGTAGAAGAGTTGCTCTTTTGTTCTTATTTTTGTGTTTTCTTGTCTGTGGCACTTAGTGTTGTCCAGTCTGAAGGTTATATGTAGCCTTCTTCTATGATGTCCCACAAACCTTTACCTATGAGCAAGGTCTTCATCTTTATATACCAATACTCATAGTCATAACCATTAAATTCTGGTATAGGTAAACTATTGTGTGAGGCCATAGTTACCAAAAAACTCTTTATTTCATGGTTACAATAAAGTATTTTTTCTGAAAGAAGGAAATAAGGAGGAAGAAGGAAGAGATTACAAGTTTAAGTCAAATTTGACTTGTTCTAATCTATCATGGACTACCTGGTCCTCTTTATGTGGGGATGCGATATCTTGAGTTACAAAGTTATCTGCCACTTCTTCGTCGTCACTTATCTATATTATTTCCAATGATTCTGGTTCTAGGATTCCTACTGAATTATTGTAGTGTGTATACTATGATTCTTGTGCTTCAGATTGTACTAATTTTTATTGTTCAAATTCACTCCTGAATGAGTTATCTTCAAAGTTTGCCTCGTACCCTAAGTCAGGATGCCTTTGATGTGCTATCACTACATTTTGAAGTTGACTAAACACAATGTTGAGTCCAAAACCTCTGACTTTGTTATCAAAATTCTCTGCACCTTCTCATTCTAAAATTGCACATAAGGCATGATAACAACCATTTGGTCTTATCATCAATGCCTTGTTACAATTTTACAATTTGATCCTTTCTCTCTTTTACAAAAAAAAACTAAGCATCTTAGGCTTATTACACACTCTTTATGATTCCCCGAATAAAAAAACTTTGCTTTTACAATGAATTGCCTCCTAGGCAATGTCCCCTTTTTTTATAATAAAAAAAAATATATATTTCTTATTTAATAAAAATAAAATAATTGCTTTTAAAAAAAAAATTAAAAAACAATTAAGTTTTAATTTATTAAATATAATATAAATATTTTTAATATAATAATTTAAAAAAAAGTTCAACTATAGAAATGAGGGCAAAGGGTTTTGAACCCTTGACATATGATGGCCTTGGGACTTACAGTGTGTGTGTTTGCCATGACAGTAGCTCACCTGCCATGAGCTAAGGAAGTCCAACTTCCTTATAAAGCCTAATTCGAACCCTTTTTAGATTTTTTTTTTTTTAAACTAATAAAACTTGTCCTCGCGGGATTCGAACCCAGGACATGCGATTCACAAATAATCCGCCTTCATCGATCGAGCTACACCCATAGCTGGGTATCAAGGAGGAAGGTCATATATTTATTATGGAGTTTTGTGGCAATTTCAAACAAAAAAGAATTTCACAGTCATTGGGTTTCGAACCCACAACCTCCAGGGGGTCAAGCAACCTATGGTTGGCTCCTCGAGCCAGTCGAGCTACGTGGCCCGACGGGAATCCAAAGGAGGCTTGCCTCCTTTATCTCTTCGACCGCGCAAACAACTTTAAAAATAATAATAATCCCACATCCGCTATGCAAAGGGGATTTTATGCTTTAAAAGCACAGAGAAGCAGTATGCTTCTCGATTGCCTTTGGGTAATCGCTTGATCGCCCCTTTTGCCTTTTGTCTGCCCACCTTTATCTGCCATGTTGCTCCTCCCTTTGTGTGCCACGTGCCTGTCCATGTTAGCTCCTTATGCCTCATTTTTTGTTCGTGTCAGCTCTTGATTTGTCCTCCTGTTGCCACGTGTCGCTATGTGATCGGTCCTTATACACCGCTCCTGTCTTTGTTGGTTGTTGTGTTGGCCTACTCTGGTGTTTGCCTCAATCCACGTGCCTTCAAGCTTCTCTAGCCTTAAGATTCGAGCTATGGGCCCCACCTTGGTCTAGCTACAAGTTGTGCTCAACAGGTTTCTCTCGCTTTGATCCTCGAGATTCCTTCATCTCGATTCTTGTATTGTCCTTGGCTTTAGCTCTCGGTCCTCGGACCTCCCTCACCTTCGGATCTAATACCAGATGTGATTTGAGAGAAGTTAGGAGCAAAAATTAGATAATCAATATTATATTCAACCTTCGAAAACCTTAGTTACATTGGAATATATACTCGTAGTATTAACCGAACTTAGGGAATATAGGGAAGTTAGGAAAATAGAAGAAATAGAGAGGAAAGGGAAAAAGGAAATTGAGTTGGTTCACCTTGATGCCCTTGCAATCCAATCCTGCCTAGTCAACTGCCATCCAAGTCAAACTTACCTATCCATTCAACTGTCGTCCAAGGAGGTAAAAGGGGTAAGATCCAAAGGTAATAGTTGAAACAAACTTTTACACATTTTTTACTCCTTTTTGGTCTTTTTACTAGCTTTATTTCCAACACTGCTAACAAAATATGCTTAGCCTTCACCTATGGGCGAGAACCTTTTATTCAAGTCATTATCAAGAAAATTAACACCAAGGAGTAGAGTGAGAGATATACCAACACGATGCTAATAAGGCTATTCATTGAGGCCCATTCCACAGATATGGTTGCACCAGGACCTTGCCCCAACTCCCCATATCCTTTAGGATATTCAAAAATGTTGAGCTCTTTTCCATGCTAGTGTGGATTACTGGTCTTGCCTCAGACACCTAAGTGAATTCCTGGCAGGTGACAATTGTTGAATGAGTGTCCCACGAGGACTTCTACACCTTCGATAATGCATCACGAGGGATAAAGCCCATATTTTTTGATTGGGAAGATTGGGTATCTCGATAACTACACCTCCAGCTATGCAGGATGCAAGATGAAAACTTGGATTTCTGAAAATTCTCATTCTTGGTGTGGTATTTCTTCTCCCACCTGCATTCGCATCACCATTTTTCATTTATTGCCAAGAGCTGCATGGATGAGAAGGGTGAGGCACTCCCAGTGTACCAGTGGACTTCAAGCCTATCAAGTGTGAGCCCTTATATAATTTTAATCAAGTCTTTTTGGTTCTGGTTCTGGAGATCATTTATGGTGTCTATGAGCGAGTTCCAAGGGCTATGAGGGACTACATAGTACAACAATGACTTTGAGATATTTTTTAGGTAACACAGGGGCTTGTGGTATGGATATTCGGGTTTTTTGGTAAACCCTTCTTGTTGCCCTACTATACGACTGAGTACCTATTTGCCCTCAAATTTGCTCGTTAGTGTGTCTTCGCAGATGCTATGTACAACAAGGGGTGGAAAAAATAGCATACCTGCCCTTGGCCTATCAAGCTTAGCACCATAAAAGTGATAAAAAATAAGCAAAATGTCCATTTGGTAGTTACTCTGTACGCGTTTGGTCTAATTGACCTACCCAAACGATGTAAGTATGATCCAGAAGATGTATTTAAGTAAAAATTGCAAGGGATAAATTCCACTACTATCCTTGCCCAAACATCGAGAAGTAGTGTAATAACCCTTCTAGGCTAGATCTTAAATGACACATTGAATGGATGGTCTCCTTCCCCTCATGGCATGACTTTTACATCAAGGAGGCTGAATACAACCCTAGGCAGCATCCGGCATAGGACCCCGATGACCGAGTGTTCAAGTTCATAAAAGAAAAGTGCCCCATTGGTCGGAGGAGAAGATTGTGAACTGGTGGATCATGAGGTGCCACCATAGACAAGGAGTATCTGACCCAATGCTACCGATAGATCAGAAATTTTTTGACATATTTGACAAATATCATGACTCCTACCAGCCCGTCTTCTTCGGCAACATTGTTCCCAGGAGTGCAAAGAGTCCCAGCAGAGTGGAAGACACATTGGAAATACAAGAGCAACATGCTAGTTAGGCACCACCTATTGATGGTAAGGGTAAGCAATCGCTTATAGAATAAAAATTTGCTCCAAAGAAGAGGAGTGCACTCATTGCACCTATGCCCTAGAGCATCATGAAGATGTCTCGTATTGTTAAAATCAAACTCACTGGCGTAGGCCCTCTGGCAGCATTAGCAACCATAAAAGGGAGTTCTTCTATAGTTTTCATCCTAGCACAGTAGGTGCAACATACCCAATAAGCATGGTAGGCATAGCAGGCATAGCTCGAAGTTTCATATATCAATATGGAGGATGAGGCATCATATGGAGAAAGAGAAGCCAACCTGATAATGCAGTAGTTCACCACATCGACTTTGGAGACGTCTGAGCCCACAGGTGCATCTTCTATTCCTCTATTTTTCTCATCCACTCCTCTAAAAACCCCACTTCTTAGCGTCG
The DNA here is from genome assembly GCA_028583015.1 of Wollemia nobilis. Lineage (NCBI taxonomy): Eukaryota > Viridiplantae > Streptophyta > Pinopsida > Araucariales > Araucariaceae > Wollemia > Wollemia nobilis. The sequence goes on along the minus strand of JAQPPZ010016436.1, from coordinate 9,244,463 downwards.
AACCCCTAGTGTTTACCCAAATTCCATTCGATGCCCCTACTAAATTCTTTCTGAACCCCTATTTTAGGTGAAGTTTCATCCTTCCTTGCTCATAGTTTCTAAGTTTTTTAAAAATTTTACAAAAATATCCAATGCCTTCACCTTCCCGATGACTTCCATCCCTACTCCCCATAGTTCATTATTTTTAGTTACAGCTTATGTGGCAACAATGAGTCTTAGCCAGCCCTTGTATTTCCTCACTTCTTCAATTATTTTTATAGTATCCTCCATGCAGACCCCTCCCATTGAACATAGTATTTTGGACATATTCATACAAACCCCAATGCCCCCCATGATCATTACAATCATCACTCTAGCTATTCTAGACACATCTATTGAATCGAGACCTCAATGGGCTCTGTTCCCCTTTACCTGTTCTTCAGAGTATAGGAGCCTACAGAGCTGGATTTCAAAGAGAAAGGCCCAATGACAGATAGCATTTGCAATGCGTAGTATAATATCTCAACCTGGCTCAAATGCCAAAAAAAATGTGTATAGGAACTGGCTTAACCAGAGAAAAAGGTAGTGTTTGATCCTCAAAATATGCAGCTCCACATAATGGAGAAGGCACCCAAGGTACAAAAATCATTGGAAGAGATGACATCGGTAGATTATTCTTATCATCATACGGTGGAAGATTTGAAAGCTACTGATCCTATGAAAAAGGTCAAAAATATCCATTTGAGGCCACATCCATCAATATCTAGGTAGAGCATTTTAGAAATCACTGTTATGATGCTGAGGCCAAAAATAAGCAATTTGAAGAGACCTTGGCACTCACAAGGGGGAAAATTGAAGACGAGCAGTCCAAAGTGAAATAGTTGTAGCAATGAATAATCAATCTGGAGCAAGAGATGGAAGACTGCAAGAAATATTTTTAGGAATACCTCAAGTTTCAGGGAGAGGCAAAGACTAGCTACAAATGTTAAATGCTCAAATTCAGGAGCTACAGGCTACATTAGCGAATAAAGCAAATCCCATCCTGTCAAAGGGTCATGTCAAGGAGGTGCGCATTCGCTTCCTAGGCAACTTCAAAAATAGAGCACGAAGGGAAACTGCACTCCTGGCGTTCATCAGGGAGGCCAAGGACATGGTTTCCCATGGAGCCTCCATTTTAGAAGAGATCGAGGAAGACACTAACCAATAGCTGGAGATAGCCATGAAAGCACAAACCCTAGATAGATCGGGCATATGCCTTGCCCTGATGTGTGAAATTGCTTAGTTATGGGCAACTGCATGCACAACGCTAAGGTCTTTCTTCAATAAGTCCAAGGAAGACAAAAAGGCCCTAGATCTGATAGATAGGTTTGAGAGGGAAATGTACTTTGAGACTTTGGCACAAAATAGTTTCCCGAGCTTCACTAATGAAACATACCGCATTTTAACAGAAAAAGAGTTGTAGTAATTCTGGGATTCCTTTGAAAGTGATACTTCAAAAATTGATAGTTTGGAGGAGCCCATTACTAAGCTTCAGGTCACACAACGTATGACCAGGTTCACGTTGATGGAAGCTTTCCTTGTCGATGTCAATGAGAGGTTTAATTACGCTGAAGTTCACCAACTTGAAAGGTTCAGGTACCTAATTTGGGAAATTTAGAAGCATGATATAATGCATGAGGATGAATGGGGCCTGGTCCAATCAACCTGTAATCACATTATTAATGAACTCGCATAATCTAAGCCTCTCCAACAATAAGTAGAAACTCAACCACAAGGAGTGAAAGCACGAGGATACGAAAGCAAAAAGGAAAGCGAGTATGCGATGCAAAAAGAATCGGACTTAGCGCTAAATCCTAGAAACTTGAAAGTGCAATGAGAAGAGGGAAAAACATGCATGAATCGAAATGAAACAAATGTGAATAAAGAAGACAGCCCTTTTTATTGATATGTTTCACAACTCGGTTACAATGCGCATCCTCCCATTCCAAGGGCTAGGAGTGTTTAGGCGTGTGTTCTCGTTACATCCATGGGTGCATTTCCTTCTTTCGTGTGCCCACATGTAAAATGGGCAGACCAAGCATCACCGCCACTTGCATTGATGAGTCTTGACTCCTTGCTGCTCCTCCGATGTCCAAACCCTACGTTCAAAGGAACAAGAAATGGTCAGTAGCACCTGCGGATAAAACAAAGCATGCAATCTCGAAGCCTACGATAAATGAATGATAAAATGAATTAAACTATGACTAAAATAGATCCAAATGCTCTAAAAATTGGATAGGGGCATCAAGACACCACCATGAAGGCCCTGCAAAAAGAACAGTCGAGAAATTCCTCACCGATTTGAATTCGCTCTAGGGTAGGACGAATTCACCTACAACAAAACGCCAAAAAGGTACTGTCCCAATGTCCTACCTAGGAAGATCCAAAAGACCTGCAAACTTGGTGTTAGCCATTTGGGGGAATTTTGGGAAGACCCAGATGATCAGATTTTCCCAATTTGGCCTCCATTAGCAAGAATTTGATGATGCTACCTGCAAGTTAGTAGAAGCGAGCAAAGATAGAAATATGGTCAAAATAGTTCAAAACGAGACAAAATTCAAATGACAACCTATCTAAGAATCATAGAACTGAATGCAAAAATGAAATAAAACAAGTCTACCATAGAATTCCCATCGTTATGAAAGTGGGTGATTAATATTGTGGTAGTGTAGGAGGGGGCGCTCATGGGGCAGGCCGCCCGTCGTTTGGGGCCTGATTTTGCAACAATCCACTTGGGATGGGTCCAAAACATCTTGTGTGGTATTGGTATTGTCAGCAAATTTGGTGGAATATTGTGACCAAATATCAGGTTTTGGGATCTATATTTGTCCTCCCAATAGTCACCCAATGACCTCCCCTCTAAAGGAGATCAAGGATGTGAAAGGCACAAATCCAAAAGGTGTGAGATATGTAAATAAAACGGTAGCACTTCGTTGCTCTAAAATGCTCCTTCTCTATATATTTTTGGGTGAGGAAACTCACCAATTTATAGACTTGGAGGTCTCTTGAAATGGGCATGCAGAGGTGCCACATGGCAGCCATGCCCTCCCAGGGGGAAGGAGATTCCTCCCTGAATTGGGACTTCATGACTGACCTTGCAAATGCCTCTAACGCTCGAAAACGCTCACCCATACTCCCATGAGATGAAGGAAGCGTTGAGTGGTGGATCTGAGCTACCATTTGTCAATATTTGACTTTTTTCCTGTCAAACCTACAATTCACCCCACCTTGGAGTGAATTCAGAATTTGTCCCTGGGTGGGGCGAATCTCAGTTTGAATTCGTTCCAGGGTGGAACAGATATTGAGCAAAGTGCCTGAAGGTGCCAACTAATCTCTGGCATTCCAAAACTACTATGAGTGTGGTTAGGACCATTGTTTAACCTCTGGGGGCTGCCCTTGGGGTTGTGTGTGTCAAAGCGATCAGTGTTTGCAGTCACATAATCGGATTGGTGCTATTTTGGTGTCTATAGATGCCCCTTTTTGGGATGCACTGTGCATGGCGCAGCGCCGAGCAAAAATAGTTAACCAAAGCACTAATGATTAGGGTTTCTTAGTAACCTAATCAACTTTTGATGCCCCAAGTATGAAAAGGGCATGCATTCTTGAATCCTTGCTTCTGACGAGCGAAGGAACTCAGTCCAAGTGTTAACCTTTTTCGATGAGGTGTTACTTGAGCTTGGACATTGATCAGTCATGAATAGGCAAAGGGCGCAACCTTTTGTCTATGGGAACCTTGAATTCATGATTCATGAATACCAAGTGATTGATCAGCTTGTGATTATTGCTTGTTTACTACCCCAAGCAGGTGCGTGATTATCTTTGTCAATGATTCTTTGAATGCATGCTATTTCCATGATTGGGTGTGTATTCGTTGATTGGTGACTAAGTGTGACTACCCCCTCAAGCGACGAATCGATGAGGGAATGACCTGCATGAGAAAAGCAATGAGTCACTTGACCCAAGATGACTTAGGTGAGGGTGTCTTCAGAGATTTATCTTTGAATTGTGTGTGCAATTTTCTGACATTTAGACCTATTTTTTGTGGGTGTTAACCCTTTTGGCGACAATGTTTAGAGCTAAAATTATCAAAAGTTCGTCTTCCCGTGGAGTGGTCCGGCCATGGTGGACTTCTTTAGGAGTAGGATGGTGATGATTTATAACCCTAACATCTATTTTGGATGCCAATAATGTCATGCGCGAAGGCGCCTTCATTCGACAACTCTTGCTATTTTTGGGTGGGTTTTCACCTTTTTGGGGATGCCTTTTGGGGAAGAAATTCTCGAAGATCCATCTTCCCATGGAGCGGTCCAGCTATGGTAGCCTTCTTAAGGAGTAGGATAGTGAGGATTTGTGATCCGAATGCCTATTTTGCATGCTCGAAATGTCAATTTCAAAAGCACTCTCATTGGACAGGTTTATTACTGCTTTTGGTGCATTTTGGTGCATTTTTTTTCTGTTTTTGAAATTTGTGTGCTGAATTCATTCCAGGGTGGGATGAATTCCTATGTAGTATTCGTCCTAGGGTGGAACGAATGCTAACTAGAGGGCTCATTCCAAGAAGGAACTATTACAGGCTCAAAAAGCCTATTTAAAGGCCAAAACTAGGTTTTGGGCTCATTTGCACTTGTTTTTTTTGGTGATTTGGAGCTCTGCGAAGGAGGTCAATTTTGCAAAGCAAAGCACTGCCAAATTTCTCCTGAAATTATGAGTGCACAAACTGGTTCGAGCAGTGGAGCCGAAGCGAGACCAGTAAGTGCTTCTTAGCGTTATTGCTTTTGTTTGTTAGCGTACTTATTCTATTTGTCTCTATTCATTATTTAGTTCACTGTTACAACTGCTGTAACAGAGTTCAGTTCAGCCGGTGTCTATTCCCGGCATTGCTGTATTATTTAATCTGTTGCTGAATAATGAAATCAAGTTCATTATTTAACATGGTATCAGAGCCAATCTGAATTTCTGGGGAAGAGGAGCACAGCATGATTTATTTCGGGCGTGTTTTTTTTTTCCCTGCTAGTGCGAAATCAGCTGAGCATTTTTTGTTGCAGAGGGGCGTAGGTCGCATCGCTGCCATTAGACGCAGCATGCGTCCTAGTTGGAAGAGGATGCAGCGCGCGTCCCAGTTGGAGGAGGACGCAGCGCGCGCCCCCCCCCGCCCACCCGCTAGAACGCGGACGCAGCGCTACGTCTGTGACAGCGCGAGCGCGGACGCGACGGTGCTACGTCCACGACAGGGCAAGCGTGGATGCGATGCTCACTGGGCATGCTACGTCTGTGATAGTGCGAGCGCGGACCAGCGAGGTACATCTGCGACAGCGCGAGCGCGGACGCTACAGATCGAGCATCGTGTGGATGCTACTTCCCGAGCGACGCCCCCCTCCCCCGTTGGAGGTGCCACGACGCTCGCTGAGAGCGAGCATCCACCCCCCCCCATCCCGGCAAATTTCTTTAAAAAAAAAAAAAAAAAAATACCCGACGCGCGACGAAGCAAAGCTGCGACCGCGACGCGTAGGAGGCAGCCACAGTGGGGCCGGGAAGCAGAGAGGAGGACGGGCAGACCGAGGAAGGATAAAGGAGAGGAGCTCCACTGATCCTTTCGGATCAGCCCGCTAGCTCACTTGGCAGTGAGCTGTGCGGTAAGGCTCAGGGAGCCTACAGGTCGGGGGTTCAAATCCCGCCGACTCCCCCCAAGGTATAAATTTTTTTTTCAAAGTTTTTTTTTAATTATTATTTTTTAATTAAAATTTTTAATTTTAATTTATTTTTTATAGTTTTTTAAACTTTATAAATTAAAATTTAATTTTAATTTATTTTTTCATAAGTTTTAAAACTATATAAATTAAAATTATTTATTTTAATTTTAAATATATAATAATTATTAAAATGCTTTGTTAAAGAGATTTTTTTTAAAGGGGGGATATTTTTTTCAAAAAATCAAAGGGGGATTGTGAGTAATTTTCTGAAAAAGCAATTTGGCGAATTGTAAAAGGTGCATTTTTGGTTGTGACCGACACCTTGTGGGTTATTCTTGTGGGCATTTTTTTTGTTGTATGTTGCATATTTCATTTTTGCACTATAACATTAAAAATTAAAATCAAATCACTCCCTAAGTCCCTAAAATATTTAAAACCCATCCGTGTAATTTATTGCACTGCAGCGTTCGGTATTTGTGATACCTCTGGCTAGCACTTACAGGTAAAGTCGTCGTGATTGGGCTACTGTATCCGTCGCCTAATATAGCTGCTACAACGACGTCTGAGCTTGTTCTCTATAAATCGTCGGGGAGAGATAAGTTAGCCATTTTTGCATTTTTTTACTCCATCCACTACCCTTTATCGCACTTGTGTTTAGGCATAAATCCTGACGAAGTATTCTTCATAGTGTTTAGGGGAAGTTACGCCCCATGCATGAGAAGAATATTCTATGGTAGGTGCCATCAACAAGGCGATTCCCTTTCAGTATCGCTTATGTTCCACGTATCGTATGATCTCTAAAACTCACCTATAGTCTCCCTCACGTAAGGGCGGGTGATTTTTGTTGATCTTTCTAAATACCTATAGTTTCCCTCACGTAAGGGTGGGTATTTTGTATGGTATAACGACCTAGCAAAAGGTATATCGAAAGGGGGACCAATTGGTGATATAAGGAACCTTCACTATGGTCGTTGTTGCAAAGTTGATGACTGATCCTCATCAGTTATTGAAAGGTCCAAATTATACACCATGGAAACATAAGATGAAGGCAATTCTCAAAATGGAAGATTGTGGGAGATTGTTACTGGAGTAACAACTAGGCCTTCACCAACAGCAGGATCCACAGGTCCTTCCGCAGATCAGATAGCTTTTGAAAAGAAAGACAGTCGAGCAAAGGTGCTCATTTTGTTTGCTGTTTCAGATGAAGTGCAACCTCATATAGCTGACAAAGCAAGTGGTAAAGAGGCATGAGATGCCCTTAGAACCATCTATGAGGGAAATAATGATTCAACCATTCTTCATCTTCAACAACAACTTCATAACTCTGAGTTTGAGATAGGGTGAAACAGTTGAACTCTTTCCGTGCAGAGTGTCTGAATTGAAAGAGAAATTGAATTCTTTGGGAGATCTTGTGGATGAAAAGCTTCTCATTTCACTTGTTATGAGAGCTTTACCTTCTTCATTTGATATGTTGATAACCTCCATCCAGGTGTCTCAACGACAAATTACCTACATCGAGTTGGTCAATCTGCTTCAACAACAGGAGGCATGCCAACTTCACAAGGATGATTCTTCCAATACAGCCCTATACACCAACAGGCAGGGTTCTAGGAAGAAAGGTAATGGGCAAAAATGAGGCAACTTTCAGAAAGGAGGAAATTCTCAATAGGATACGAAAGGAAAATGCAAACAACCTCAACAGAAGAAGAGGTGGTGCAAGATCTGTGAGAAAGACAACCATGACACCAACAGGTGTTGGCATGACAACCATGATCCCCATACAATTGAGCTCTAGGAGGGAGTTAAGCTGTTTTGACAGAAGAAAATGCCTATGAACCCAAAGATTGAAATATTGATGAAGGTCGAGCTTTTGAAAATACTAGAAGGAAAGATAATCTACCCCATCAAACATTCATCCTAGGTAGAAAACTTAGTCCTGGTTAAGAAAAATATGGAGATATTCACCTTTACGTGGACTTATAAAATCTTAATCAGGTGTCCCTGAAGGATCATTACCTGCTACACCAAATTGATTAGATTTTGCACGTAGTGGCATGCACCTAGAGGTTTTCCATTTTGGATGGTTTCTCAAGGTATAACCAAATTTGGTTCAAATATGAGGACTAGTATAAGACTGCTTTCACCACCAAGTGGGGCACCTTCACTTATCAACACATATCGTTCAACCTCTCCAATATTGAAGCAACCTTCTAGAGAGTAATGGACTTAGCCTTTGGTGAGTTTCTCAACTGTGTCATTGTAATATATCTAAATGATATGACTATTTTCTCCCATAGGAGGGATGATCACGATTTACATTTGCGACAAGTTTTCAAGAAGTGTCGGGAGTTCAAAATATCAATAAACCTAAAAAAATAAATTTTCACGGTTAAGGAATGCAAACTCCTATGAGACCTCATATTAGATAAGGGTCTTGCTATTGATACCACTAGGGCTAAATCCCTACTCGTGATACCTTTATCAACGAAAAAGAAGGGCCTCCAATCCTTCTTTAGACAGATAAATTTTATCAAGAAGTTTATTTCTGACTCACCCAAGTAGTGAAGCCTATGCCTGAGCTCCTCAAAAAATATGTGGAGTTCCTATGGACAAAAGAGAGAAGGCAAGTTTTTAAAGAGATCAAGCACATAATCGCCCAAGCTCCCATTCTAGTAAACCTCAACTATTCTAAATATTTTATTTTATATGTGATCGAGGAGCCAAAAAGCTATGTGGTTGTACTAACCCAAAAAAATGAGGATGGGGATGAACGGCCTATAGAATTCCTCAGTCAATTCATCCTCCCGCATGATGAAAAGCATAATTTTATTGAGATTCAGTGCATGCGGTAATGAGGGCACTGAATAAATTTCATCATTTCATCTCACAAAGAAATATGATAGTGTACGTGGTACACCCGAACGTCTAAAACTTCATCAATCAGTGTGATACTGGTAATAAGAGGGTAGGTTGGATCACCAATATCCAATAATATGATATAGAGGCCCGGTCCACCGAGTTGGTTTGTGGTCAAGCTCTATGCCAGGAGCTTGCCAAGAGTGCTGCAACTAAGGTAACAACCTGTCAATGGAAAAATTCGCTACCACAGAGTAAACTGACGAATCAATCAATATATGATAGGGATTGAACTAAAGACTTGGTGGAGTCATTCAGCATGGGACAGTGCCCTACCAGCCTCAACTCTTCGCAAAGGAGGTTTTTTAGGATTTATTCCCATCATAATATGCTTTCTTTTACTTGGGAGTCGTAAGGTTGAAATTAAAATAATTCAACTACATTAAAAGTTATATCTTAAAGGGGAATAATATATCATATCAATAAAATATTTGCAATATTAACATAGGATCAATAAGGACTTCTACTGGAATTTATTTAAAATATTTGTAAATATTATTGTGATCTAATTTTCCAATGTTTGGGAGTTATAAGGGTTACTACTTTAAATTAACTTATTGGAAATTAGATACACTTCAATCAAAAAATAAGGGATATTTAAAAAGAGGTTATTAAAAGCTTTAGGCTAAGGTTAGAAACTTACATATATACTTGTCTCAATCACATCAAAAAAGGATAAAAGAAATTCAATATTAAAATCTCTACATATTGAGAAAAAGTGTTTAGTTCAATAGGAGCAATAACGGATAGATAAAAGTTGATTTTTGATATTTACAAAGCCTTACAAAATCAACCAAAAATTGAACTATCTTTTCAAAAGTACTATATTATATCCATAGGGAGTCATAAGGAATTCTACAAAACTTGATAATATCATCATTGATCATAAATAATCAAGTTGCAAATATATTGGGAAAATATAAGCTTTTACAAAACCTAAAATTCCATTAGGTGTATATACTCTCATAACTAGGGAGACATAAGAAAACCTACAAAACTAAGGAACAATAAAGGTTTCATCAAAATCAATACTTCTTCTAAGTCCTATCTCATTTCTCCAATTTTACTTCTTGAAATGGGAAAAAGATTGCCATACAATGAACGTGAAACTTACCTAAACCAATCTACAAAAAAAGAAAACATGTGGTACATTGACTCAGGAGCTAGTCATCATATGATCGAAAATATACAATGGTTTTACTATCTTGAAGGTGTTAAAGGCTACAGGCTAAGAATTGCAGATAACCAAACTTATCCCATACATGGTTATGAATGTGTAACACGCAGTAGATCATTTCCAAATATTCTACTACAAAAAGTATTGTATGTTCCAGGATTAACCTTCAGTCTTATCTCTGTGAGAAAATTAGTAGAAGATAACTACATGATCAACTTTAGATACATGGATGGAATCAATACATGTCTCATCAAGGTGAAATAAAGGCAACAAGATAAATCCATGGAGATACATATATCCTGGATTCAATGGAAATTTCACAAAATATCGTGATGTTTTAAAATGATACTAAAAATTTTTCAAAGACACAGGTTGAATAAAATGAAGGACCAATACACCAAAAGAGCAAGCATACAAAAATCATGAAGATGAAAATGCAATTGCACCATGCTCTACTCAACATCAATAATAAAAACCAAATAAAGATACTCATGTATACTTCAATAAAGGTGGCTGGATAGAATACCAGGAAGAAGAACCTGAACAAGCGAAATATCATTCAATGGAGGAAGATCCACATTGAAGACTAAGTCTTCAATACCCAAGAGAGCTTAAGGTGATGAATAGTATTTTTAGGAAAATAATACAAAATTAAAGGTGTTTTGCAAATTAATCTACCGTGAGAGATGGTGTGAAATTTTTAGGTGTCTACAATAAGACATAGGAAACATTAGATATGTTTCCAAGGTAAAAATGATAGTTTGGAATAATTTGAGAATGTTTGAAAATTGATGAAAATAACTCAAAATTATGTAGCCTTATAAAAAGAGGTTTTTAGGTGTCTACAATAAGACATAGGAAACATTAGATATGTTTCCAGGGTAAAAATGATAGTTTGGAATAATTTGAGAATGTTTGAAAATTGATGAAAATAACTCAAAATTATGTAGCCTTATAAAAAGAGGTTTTGAACAGTAAAACTAATAATAACACTCAAAAAGTGTGAAAAAATTCGAACCCTTTCAAAAATCCAACTTTTATATATATATATATATATTATCGGTAGCCACCACAAATTCGGACAAGCTGTATAATTAAATAATTTAACAAATAAAAAATACAATAAATTAACTCATAATTTTATATGTTTCGTACTTATCCATAGTAAAATTATACTAAAATGATATTTTTTATCCATCTTTAAAATAATGTACATGTCAATATTTTGTTTTGGTTACATAGGAGAGTTGGTCACAACCACACAATTTATTCTACCTTGTTATTATTGACCTACATGAAGGGAAACACTGATCTTTCGGGATTTGTACTGTCATCGTCAGCAAACAAACTACTATGAGGTTTGAATCACAGTTTTCTTAGTAAGTTCCTAGTCAATATTCATGAAAGATTCAATAATTAAAATTCCGTTGGCCCTCAGGAGCAGTCAATATGTCAATATTCATGAACGATTCAATAATTTAAAAAAAAAAAAACATCAAGTCAATCATAAATTTTTATCTTTCACTATAATAAACGCTATGTCATGTAACATGCTTTTTCATTAAGAAAAAACAAACGATTTAAAAATAAAAAAATAAAAACACAGTAACTCCAGAAGAACGTCCGCGGAAATGTCGAATGAAATGTCGAATCAAGTGGACTTTCCCAGGAAATTGTGTGGAGCAGATAGCGTCGTTGTATCTATTAAAGTCAGAAATTGTAGGCAGGATTAATAAAAAAATCATACACGGTTCACCCTAAATGTGGGTACAAGCTTTTTGAATTGTCTCCTCCGACGTTATTCGATCGCATGCGCATGCGCATGCGATCCGTTCGTACAGGTAACACTTACAATATAATCGTCTCGCCACAAGCATACTAGAGTACTCTGCTCTACTCTATTTTTTTTATATAAATAAGAAAATTTAATTATAATTATTTTGATTAAGATTTTAAAAATTAAAATTTAAAAAAAATTATTAACTATTAACAAACTTGTCGAGTTTTACTTACATGTTTAACAAAAAAAAAAAAATTATTTTGATATTTAGAGTTGGGTATTTTCATTTTATTATGACTTATAGGAGAATTCAGCTTAATCAATAGGGATCAAATATACAGCCATACACACCCACCCTCTCACATACTCAAGCACTCAAGCTGCGGCTTGAACCTTAGACTTGTTGAAGAAGAGCCAGCCAAAGTTTATACTTTTGCATTGTACTAAGGGACACTAGCCATACCACATTACCAAACTGGTTTTGTACATAGGTTAGACTGGCACTACTTCACACCTATTTCTTTGTGACAATTTTTTTCCATATGATGGAACTTGGACACAACCATTATAAATTTTAGTTCTTGGGTAAGATGAAGTCAAAGAAACCTCATCTTAGACAAAGTTAATTGAACCGGACCCTCAAAGGCATCAAACAAAAACTACTAGCAAATGGTAAACACTTAGCCACTACTAACTAACCTATATTTTTTTTTGAATTCATTTTAAACCTTAAACCCCTCTAAAAAATGAAACCCTATTTTAAACAAACCTCTCACAAAGTACAACACTTACTTAAAATCATGCTTATAGCTTTGAGATAGACAATGAACTTGTTTTACCGGGAATAAGCCAATGAACTTCTTTGATTCCATAGCCATAATTAAAAGCCAACGGAGTTTCCGTCCTTGTACAGAGTTCTTCTTTTTTTTAATATGCGGATTTGCTGTCGCATTCATTTTCAAAATTGCGCGACGTGGATTGGAGGAATAAAACAGCGCGGCTCCACCGCTCACTTCAATACCCAATCCAGCAAGAACCGTGACGTGCATCCCTGCGTCATATCAATCAGGCGTATGACATCAGAAAACGTGTGGAACAAGGGACAAAATGTAAAACTGTAACTATATGAACGATTCATCATTTGTCAGATTTACATAAATCACCGTAAGGTAAGCTTTCCTGGATGAAGGGTTTCAGAATCAATTGTTCACTTATGTTGTTATACTGTGAATAGGTACTCTCCTTGTAACATTCTGTTCAGTATTGCAGATGAAGAAGAGAACAATACGCCTAAGCAGGGTCGCATTTCCGTGTGGAGCCTGCCGGACATTAAGACGGAAATGTGGTGAGAAATGTGCGCTTGCTCCTTATTTTCCACCGAACGATACGGAGAGGTTCCTAATAGCTCATAAAGTATTTGGATCAAGCAACATCCTCCGAATCCTAAGCTGCAATACTTCATCCTGAGAAAAACCGCATGAATAGCGTTTGTTTCTGTCAAATCCAGATGTTGATTGTAAAAAAGAAAACCATAATTACGGGTATTACAGTCAGTATAATTTAACATAGTGATGTCTGAGAGAAAGGATTAACTCATGTTGTGTGTTGTTGTGTTCAGGATATTCCCCCTGAGAGGAGAGAAGATGCAGTAAACAGCATGGTGTATGAAGCAACCTCCAGACTGCGTGATCCCGTCTATGGTTGCACAGGCACAGTGTGTCAATTGCAAAAGCAAGTCCTAGACCTGCAGTCACAACTGGCAACTACGCAAGCAGAGCTGCTCAATACACAGGCCATTATTGACTCTGTTATCAATGAATTTTGCAATGAAACAGAAACAGTAAATGTATCATGTGTACCTCACAACATATCACCGTAGTGTGATGGGGGATCAGTTGTGTTAATGGTAACAAGTTTCTATGTGTTCTTTTTATTTGAATCCATGCGGATCCAGTGAATCCATAGCAATTGTTTCATGGTACTTTGGTTATATAGGCTGCATAATTGAACTCAGAATAGAAAGATCAAAATCTGCCTTATCATTTAGAATAGAAGGATCAAAATCTGCCTTATCATAATATATGAAGGTGCAAAATGTTTTAAATCTTCAGTCTTATCAAATTGTCTGGATTCTTGTCCATTTTTTTTTCCTATGTGCTGTTTTCCTTAGTTACTTTTTGTCCATTTTTTAAGGCATGCATGGATATTTTCCTTAAAAAAAAGAAAAAACTGATGTCTTCAGAAAATTCAAAGAGTTTAATCTGATGTCTTGGTAAAATTCAAAGAGTTTAAAGTTTTGTAGAAAATCAGACTGAGAAGAAGATAAAAGTATTGCGGACAGATAATGGAGAGTTCTATGGCAATGAATATGAGGAGTTTTGTAAGCAATTTCGGAAGACCAAGAGGAGTTATTCTGGTTGAATACGAGGAGTTTTGTAAGCAATTTCGGAAGAGCAAGAGGAGTGACTCTGGTTTATGTTGGTTTTAGGATTTTTAGGTATATTCATGCCTGCATATTATTTTTTAATCATGTTGCAGTAATATCAGTTTATCAATTTCTTCGTATATTCTCTCCATTAGCTCTAAAATTTTAATATTATAAACAAAGTTATTTACCAACCATTCAGCTTTATTTTCCCTTAATATAATAATATATTTTCCCTTCATATAATAATAGGTTTATCAATTTCTTCATATTGTCTCCACCAGCTCTAAAATTTTAATATTATAAACAAAGATATTTACCAACCATCTAGCTCTATTTTCCCTTAATATAGTATTGATGTTAAATTTAATAATATTTTTATATAAGTTCAAACATTAAGTTGTTATAAAAATATTTAAGTATGGGATTTATATTAGTATCTAATTTTTTTTAGGTATATAAAGGGGTGGGTTTTTTGAATAGGGTCCCCAAAATTTATTTATATTAAAGTTTTGTACATCCAAGTCATACCCCAATTTGTGTGGGTCTTTATTTACCTCCAAAAAAACATACACATTTGTATACACAAATTCATGTGTTGTTTATGTTTTTTTTGTACCAAGTGGTATTGTAAATCCATGGGTTGTTTTTTGTCCATTGTAATGAGAATTTATGTTTAGTTTTTGGTATTGGTGTGACCATAAAAAAACCCATGAGGGTCATGTAAAAATGTAATGTAGTCCTAGTAAAAGGTGGAATTTGTATTGAAGTTCAAAGTAATAAAAGGACTAGTTTGGCTAGGGTTTTTCGGAAGTAAGGATTTCCTCAAGATAAATATGTGTGTATTCTATTTTTTTTTTTTTTTTTGTGCATTACTCTAATTTTTTTTTTATTATTGTTTTAACATTTGGTATTAGAGCTAGGTTTGACTTGTAATGGTTTTATTTCTATAACTTGTTCAAGTAGAATTTTTGTAGTTGAGATGGTTAATACAGCCAGATTGAAGTTCAAAAAATTTAATGGACATAATTTTGAGTTGTGGAAACTCAAAATGGAGGACCTTCTGGTAGAAAGAGGTTAGTGGGCAGCGATTTTTTAAATGGTTTTAGGTATGCTTGTAGAGGATTGGATAAATCTAGATAGAAAGATGAAAAGTACTATTCAACTTTATATTTTGGACTCAATGTTGTTGAATGTTTTGGATGAAGGAACTACTAAAGGACCGTGGAAAAATCTAGTTGTTTTTTATCAGATGAAATCCCTAAAAAACAGGTTGTTTATGTGAAATAAGTTATATTCAGTGTGAATGAGTGATGGGATGCCTATGGCAGATCACTTAAATGCATTTAACATCATGGTAAGTCAACTAGCCTCTGTAGACATTAAAATATCTAAGAAAGAAAAATGTATTACTTTGTTATGCTCACTTTTAGACTCTTGGGATAATTTGGTTATGGTGATTAGTAGCACTTCTTCTGAGTTAAAATTTGAGGAAATAGTAGGAGCCTTGTTGTTTGAGGAGATGAGAAGAAAAACCTCTATAAAAAACTTGAATGATGCCCTAGTTGTTTAAGGGTGTTCTCATGAAAGAAATCAGGAGATTAGGTCAAAATATAAATCCAAGTCACAAGGCAAAAAATCCCAAGGAGGCAAAACATTCTCAAGAAAGTGAGAAAAACTAAGATGCTCGCATTGCAAAAATAGTTGGTCATATGAAGAAAGATTGCATATTTTTGAAGGGAAAAAATAATGATACTCCCTCTAAGTCAAAAAATGTAGAAAGTGAAGATAGATATGTGTATCTGGTCTCTTCAAATACCAATACAAATCAAGATACTTGGATAATAGATTTAGGTGCATCTTTCCATATGACATCTCACAAAGAATGGTTTAGTGAATATGAACCCTACAATGGTGGTGATGTCTTTTTGGGAGATAATGCATCATGCAAGATCATAGGTCATGGAAAAGTAAGGGCAAAGTTTGGAGATGGGAGGATTAAAACCCTCCTTGGTGTCATGCACATCCTTGATTTAGCAAAAAGTCTATTATTTGTGAGTAAAATGGTAGAATCAAGTGTATAGGTGACTTTCAATAATGATGGCTACAAAATATTTCGAGGGACTTTGGTCTTGGTAAAAGGAGAATGGATAGGCACTTTATACTAGCTATAGGTGACAATAATAGTGCATGGGTTGAATGCTTCTATTATTGATCAGGACAATGTTGATAGAATGGCAGTGCTATGGCATCAAAGGCTTGGACATATTAGAGAGAAGGGTTTGAAGTCTCTTCATGAAAAAAATATGCTTAAAGCTTTATCTTATTACTCTTTTGATTTTTATGAGCACTGTGTCTATGGAAAAAAAGACACATGTTTCTCAAGTAGTTCTTCAAGGGCCAAAGAATTATTAGAGATAGTACACAATAATATTTTTGGACCTACTCCTATAACTTATTGGGTGGATCTATGTACTATGTATCTTTTATTGATGATTTTTAAAAGAAAATATGGATATTTTCTTGAAGTATAAGTTTGAAGTATTTTCTAAGTTTAAAGAGTTCAAATCACTTGTGGATAACTAGAATGGAAAGACAATTAAAATTTTGAGAACTGATAATGATGGAGAATACTATTCAAATTATTTTGATGTGTTTTGCAAGCAACATAGAATTCAAAGACAAAAAATTATTCCTAGTACACCGTAACAGAATGGAGTTGTGGAATGGATGAACAAAACACTAATAGATCAAGCTAGGAGTATGCTCAATGGTGAAGGGTTAGAGTAAAAGCTTTGGGTATAGGTAGTAATGATAGCCAATAATGATAGCATGTTACCTGATAAACTCATCTCCTACACCAGCTCTATATGGAAAGATTCTAGAAGAAATTTTGATAGGTAAAAGTTTCCATCTAAAACACTTAAACATTTTTTGTTGTGATGCATTTAAGAATATCCCAAAGAAATATAGATCAAAGTTAGATTATAAATCAAAAAAATATGTTTTTATTGGCTATGGAAATGGAATAAATGGCTATAAACTATGGGATCCAAATTCTCAAAATATTGTGCATAGTCGAGATGTTGAATTTAGAGAGATGATGAGGGCTACACAAGAAGATTCTTCCATAGAAAATTGAGCAGGATGGAGGAACCTTAGACTCTATTCCTCAAAGTATCTAGTCGTATGACCAGAGCACTTGAGAGGTATAGTCCATTCATATTTCTTTCAACATTTTCTTCATCAACTAACAAATAAGAACCAAGATCTTTCAAAAAGGCATGTGAATAAAAAGAATACAAGTTGTAGAAAAGGACAACGAATGAGGAAATAACAACAGTACATAAGAGCAAAACTTGGAAGTTGGTGGAGCTACCAACTAGAAGGAAGCTTATGGTATGCAAATGGGTGTTCAAAAAGAAATGGAATACTGAAGGTAAAGTTGAAAATTTTAAAGCATGACTTGTTGCAAAAGGATACTCTTAGGTAGAAGGTATTGATTATGGTGAAATTTTTTCTCCTATTGTTAAGTTAACATCTATTAGATTTATTTTAGCTTTGGTTGTTGCTTATAATTTGGAGCTTGAACAAATGGATGTTAAGACTAATTTTCTTCATGGTGACCTTGAAGAAGAAATTTATATGGTGCAACCTGAAGGTTATTAGGTAAAGGAGAAAATGAACATGGTATGCAAGCTAAAAAAGTCTTTATACGGGTTAAAGCAGTCACTAAGGATATGGTATAAAATTTTTGATACTTACATGTTGAGGCTTGGTTTTACAAGGTCTGAAGTAGACCATTGCATTTATTTCAAGCAAGAAGGTGATAACTTTGTTATTTTATCATTAAATGTTGATGATATGTTGATGGTAAGAAATAATATGAAAATGATTAACAAAGTAAAGTCTCAACTATCCTCTCAGTTTGAGATGAAGGATCTTGGTGCAACAAGTCATATTTTAGGCATGGATATTAGGAGGGACAAAATTAATATAAGAATATAGCTAAGTCAAAATTTATATACTGACAAAATTTTATATAAATTTAGAATTTAGTAGAGTAAGTCTGGTAGTACTCCACTTCCTATTGGTATAAAGCTATCTGTAAAACAATGGCCAAAGATAGAAGAAGAGACACAAATAAAATATCTCAGGTTCCATATGAAACTATTGTTGGGAGTTTGATGTATGCCATGGTTTGCACAAGGATAGATATTGCGCAAGTAGTGGGATTCATTAGCAGGTACATGTCTAATCCTGAAAAGGAACATTGGATGATTGTGAAGAGGATATTCAAATATCTATGTGAAACATCAGATTATGCCATTTTTTACCAAGGAAATCTAGATAATAATAAAGAAGATAGTATGTATGGTTATGTTGATGTTGACTAGGTAGGTGATATTGATAAGCAAAAATCTACCAGTGGATATGTGTTCAATCTCTTTGGAGGTGCTATAAGTTGGATGAGTAAAAGGTAACCAATTGTTGCTCTTTTGATAACTAAAGTTTAATATGTTATTTCTACTCAGGCTTGTTGCTCTTTATGACATTGAATGTGCATACAAATATGTTTGGATCAAGGGTTAATGTTAACAATAATTAGGCTAACCCTAGGTTGAAAGGTTGACCAAGGTGAGGTGGAGGCTAGGCTTTGGTGGGAGTTAAAATGAGGTAATGTTGACCATGAGTTAAGTTTGACCATGAGTTTAAGTTTAACTATAATGTGGAGTTTGACCAAGGTTAGGAGTAAACCAAGATTAGTCTAGGGTGAGCTAGGATTAGGTGGAAGCTAAACTAGTCAAAGGGTAGACTAGGGTGAGGTATCCCTAGATTAGGCTAGGGAGATGGTCATGTGGTGAACATGGGCTAAGTGTAGGGAAGGGATTAAGTGGTCAAGGGGGCATAAGGTGATGAATAATATTTTTATTTAAATAATACAAAATTAAAGGTGATTTGCACATTAATCTATCGTTATGATGGAATGAGGGACAATTTGAGATTTTTAAGGGTCTACAATAAGGCCTAGGAAATATTAGATATGTTTCCAAAGTAAGAATGGTAGTTTGGAATCAATTTGAGATTTCTTAAAAGAAATATTTTTGGATAGTGTGAAAAACTTTTACTATGATACAGGGTCACATTTTCGTGTGGAGCCTGTCGAACATTAAGACGAAAATGTGGTGAGAGATGCTCCTTATTTTCCAACAAATGACACTGAGAGGTTCCTAATAGCTCATAAAGTATTTGGATCAAGCAACACCCTTTGAATCCTTTGAGTTAAGCTGCTCACCCTGAGAAAAATTGCTTGAATAGTGTTTGCTACTGTTAAATCCAAATGTTGATTGTAAAAAATAAAACCATAATTATGGGTATTACAGTCAGTATAATTTAACATAGTGATGTCTGAGAGAAAGAAGAGGATTAACTCATTTCTTGTGTTGTTGTGTTTAGAATATTCCCCCTGAGAGGAGAACATATGTAGTAAACAACATGGTGTACGAAGTAGCCTCCATACTACGTGATCTCATCTATGGTTGCAATTGCAGAAGCAAGTCATATACCTGTAGTCACAACTGGAAACTATGCAAGTGAAACTGCTCAAAACACAGGCCATTATTGACTATGTTATCAATGGATTTTGCAATGAAACATAAATAATAAATGTATCATGTGTACCTCACAACATATCACCGTAGTGTGATCGGGATTAGTTGCGTTATGCTAACCAATTTCCTTGTGTTATTTTTATTTGAATCCATGCAGATCTAGTGAATCCATAGGCAGTTGTTTCATGGTACTTTGGTTACATAGGCTGCATAATTGAGTTCAGACACTTGAAATCATGGTATTTTGGTGTGTTGTTTTCCATTTCAATCGCAGCAACCAAGAAAAAATATTTAGAATAGAAGGATCAAAATCTGCCTTATCATAATATATGAAAGTGCAAAATGTTTTAGATATTCAGTCTCATCAAATTGTCTAGATTCTTGTCCATTTTTTTCCTAATGTATTATGCGTTGTTTTCCTTCATTAGTTCTTGTCCATTTTTAAGGTATGCAAGGATATTTTCCTTAAAAAAATTATTGTCTTTGTAAAATTCAAAGAGTTTAAAGTTTTTTAAGAAAATCAGACAAAAGAAGATAATAGTGTCTTGATCGAACAAGATTTCAAGGGTGATCAAACCCTTAAGGAGATGGTTGTTTTTCATCTGGATTAATCCCTCATATTCTTCATCGTTGAGAGCTCTATCTTCGATGCTTCTAGCTTCATAAATAAAAATATTGATGATATTTTTCCTTATGGTTTAAATTTGTGTGTGTAATCTTTGATAAAAGAGAAATATTAAGAGATCTTGGTTATGGTCAAAATTGTCTTGATATTAAATATTTTATGAGCAAATTTTTAGGAAATATGTTATGGTTGGTTTGAAAAATGTTATGATAACTAAACCTTGAAAGTGGAATAAGAAGGACATCTTGAGACAGTTTTTTGAAGACATATTTTCATAAGAGCAAATTAAGAGGTATGGGCACATCATTCCTTATTTAAGATGTTTGGTTGAAATATTACAGAGTTATAAGGTGGAGATAAAAAGGCTGATTAGTGTGTATTGTTGGAAATATTTGAGTTAGGTTTGTGAAACAAATTTTATTATTTTGTAATTCTTGTAAGCATTGGGTTTAATGTATTGAATATGGTTGAGCAAGTCTTTTGAGAATGCTTGAAGGTATATTTGAGCAAGTCTTTTGAGAAGGCTTGAAGGCAGATTTGAGTAAGTCTTGTGAAGACTTGAAACAACATTGAGATAGAATTGAGAGTAGGTTCGGTTGCTGATTTGATTAAGATTTATGTTAAGGTTTGGGGAAGATTGTAAGCAGATTATGAGTAGATTGTGAACATATTTGAGCAAAGTTATGAGCATATTGTGAGTAACGTTGAGCAAATTGTGAGTAAATTATGAATAGATTGTGATTAGGGTTGAGCAGAGTTGTGAGCAGATTTGAGTAGAGTTATGAGCAAATTGTGGGTATAGTGGTGAGTAGATTGTGAATAGATTTGATTAGAGTTATCCCGTGCAGAGATATCCACAAATCAGAGTAGAGGGGGTAGAATACTCTTGTGGAAAGAGATCCATAACAGTAGTGGGGACATAGGTCTCTTGTGGATAGATATCCATAAACTTGAGCATAGGGGATTGGTGTCTCCTTTGGATAGAGGTTCATAAACATTGTAATAGGGATTTGCTTCCCAAAATATTCATTGAGAAAATTTATAATAAATATTTTCTCCATGGATGTAACCTACATCGGGTGAACCATGTTAAATCATGTCTCTCATGTGTGTGATGATGTGTGCATTATTTACTACTTTAATATTATTGATATTATCATTTGGATTGAAAAGTAATTTTTTTTTTATCTTATACTGTTCACCCCCCTCTCAGTATGAGCTTATGTTCTTCACTGACTAGGTAGGTGATATTGATAAGCAAAAATCTAATAGTGGATATGTGTTGAATCTCTTTGGAGGTGCTATAAGTTGGATGAGTAAAATGTAACCAATTATTGCTCTTTTGACAACTAAAGTTGAATATGTTTTTGCTACTCAAGCTTGTTGTTCTTTATGACATTGAATGTGCATAAAAACATGTTTGAAGCAAGGGTTAATGTTAATGATAATAAGGCTAACCCTAGGTTGAAAGGTTGACCAAGGTGAGGTGGAGGCTAAGCTTTGGTGGGAGCTAGACTAGGGTAAGCTTGACCATAAGCTAAGTTTGACCATGGATTTAAGTTTGACTATGATGTGGAGTTTGACCACATTTAGGAGTTAACCAATGTTAGGCTAGGGTGAGCTAGGCTTAGGTGGAAGCTAGACTAGTCAAAGGGTAGACTAGGGTGAGGTGTCCCTAGATTAGGCTAGAGATATGGTTGTGTGGTGACCATGAGCTAAGTGTAGGAAAGGGATTAAGTGGCCAAGGGAGCTTAAGGTGATGAATAGTGTTTTTAGGTAAATAATACAAAAGTGTTTTGCAAATTAATTTACCATTATGATGGGATGAGGGACAATGTGAGATATGTAGGTGTCTACAAGAAGGCCTAGAAAACATTAGATATGTTTCCAAAGTAAGAATGGTAGTTTGGAATCAATTGAGAATGTTTGAAAATTGATGCAAATAACTCAAAATTATATAACTCTATAAGAAAATGTTTTGAACAATAAAATTGATGATACCACTAAAAAAAATTAAAAAAAATTAAACCATTTCAAAAATCCAACTTTTATATATATATATATATATATATATATATATATATATATATAATAATTAAAAAAACAATAAATTAACTTATAAGTAAATCATAAATTTTTATCTTTCACTATAATAAACGTTATGTTATGTAACATGTTTTTACATTACGAAAATAGAAGATAATTTAAAAATAAAAAATAAAAAATACGGTAACTCGAGAAGAACGTCCGCGGAAATGTTGAACCAAGTGGACTTTCCTAGGAAATTGTGTAGCAGATAGCGTCGGTGTATCTATTAATGTCAAAAATTGTAAGCAGGATTAATAAAACAATCGGGCAATCTCAATTCAATCGTACACGCTTCACCCTAAATATCGGTATACGCTTTTTGAATTGTCTACTCCTAAGTTATTTGATCGCATGCGCACCGTTCGTACAGGTAACACTTATAATCCTGTCACTGTACAGTATCGCTTACAATATAATTTATAATCCATCTCATTATAACTTTTTATAAAAGGAGAGTTGAACTTATTAATAGAAGTAAGTTTTACACATACACACCCCCTTGCATATTTGGTCAAGCCGCAGTTTGAACCTTAAACCTTCCAAACAAGAATCAAAGTCCATTGTGTTGTCCTGTGAGATACTAGCCATACCACATTACTAGACTGGTTTTGTACATAGGACCAGGCTGGCATATTTCACACTTATTATGTTGTAACACCTTTTTCCCATATGGATGGAACTTGGAAGCAGCTATTATAAATCTTAGTTCCTTGGGTAAGATGAAGTCAATGAAACCTCACCTCACACAAAGTTAATTGGACCTGACTCTCAAGGGTATCAAAGAGAGACTACTATCAACTAACAGACACTTAACCACTACCAACTAGCCTATGTTCTTCTGAGACAGCTTTAAACCTTGAACCTTTCTAAAAAATCAAAACCATAACCACTATGTTGTCTTACACAAAACTTTCACAAATGACAACATTTACTTAAACCAATACTTATAGCTTTGAGATAGACAATGAACTTGTAGTAAGAGGAATAAACCACCAAACTTGTTTGATTTTATAGACATAATTAAAAGTCAACCGAGTCTTTATCAAACTAGTCCAATTACTATGATAATGCAAATCTAATGACATATTCTATTATTGAACTACCCTCCACATTACTACTTTAGGCACAATTATTTTCAAAATATGCGGATTTGCTGTCGCATTCATTTTCAAAATTGCGAGACGTGGATTGGAGGAATAAAACAGCGCGGCTCCACCGCTCGCTTCAGTATGTAATCCAGCAAGCCCGTGACGTGCATCCTTGCGTCATATCAATCAGGCGTATGACATAAGAAGACGTTAATCTTGGACAAGGGACAAAATGTAAAGCTGTAATTGTTTACTATATGAACGATCCATCTTTTATCAAATTACCTAAATCACCGTAAGGTAAGCTTTCCTGGATTAAGGGTTTAAGAATCATTTGTTCACTTATGTTTTATTACGTGCTACTGTCAATAGGTACTCTCCTTGTAACATTCTGATGGAGAATTGCCGATGGAGAAGAAAACAATACGCCTGAGCAGGGTCGCATTTCCGTGCCTGCCGGACATTAAGACGGAAATGTGGTGAGAAATGTGCGCTTGCTCCCTATTTTCCACCAGACGATACGGAGAGGTTAAAAATAGCTCATAGAGTATTTGGATCAAGCAACATCCTCCGAATCCTTCGAGTTAAGCTACAATACTTCACCTTGAGAAAATCCGCTTGAACAGCGTTTTTAGATGTTGATTGTAAAAAAGAAAACCATAGAGCCTATAGGCTTTGGTATTTTCACAATACCCAATAAAAATGCATGCTTCACTTTTTGGATCAAGTTTCCTTCTATGTTCTTTTGGAATATGTGCATAAGCCAAACAACCAAATTTTTTGAAATGAGTTACATTTGGTTTCTTTGCATACCATGCTTCATATGGAGTGATGCCATCCAAGCTAGAAGTTGGACTTCTATTCAAAATATAGATGGTTATCCTAACAACTTCATCCCAATACATATTACTTAATTTCTTTGTTTGTAGCATGCTCCTTGCCATGTTTACAACTATTCTATTTTTACATTTAGCCACACCATTTTGTTGTGGAGTATAGGCAGTAGTGAGTTGTATTTTAACACCACAATGTTTACAAAATTGTAAGAATTCATTTGAACAAAATTCTCCCCCTCTATTAGTTCTTAACCATTTTATATAGTGCTCACTTTGCTTTTCAACATGATTCTTGAAATCTTAAAAAAAAGCAAATGCCTCATATTTTACTTTCAAAAAATAGACCCAACATATTCTTGAAAAATCATCTATGAAAGTGAGGAAGTATGAATTCTTACCAATACTTTGAGTTTGCATTGACCCACAAATGTCAGAATGCACCAATTGAAGAGGATAGGAGGCTCTCCATGCTTTTCCTCTTGGAAAACTCATTCTTGAGTGCTTTTCCAAAGCACATCCTTCACACACACCTTTGTGATCTTCAACCTTGGGCAACCCATACACCATTTCTTGAGATACCATTAATCTCAAACTTGGGAAATTCAAATACCCAAATCTTAAGTGCCACAACTAGCTCTTGTTATCAATGGCAACATTTATAAAATTAGCTCATTGTTCTCAAAAATTTAGAGGAAAAAATATATTCTTGGTGATAGGAATAGTGGTGACAATTCTATGCCCATGATTCTTATCATAAATGACACATTTGTTATCTTAAAAAATAATCTTATAATTCTTTTCCATGATTTGACCAACACTCAACAAATTATGTTTCAAATTTGGAGTGTAGTATATATCATTCACCTTCTTTTTACCTTCATTGGTGTGCACCTCCATAGCTCCTTTACCTTCAACTTGTAATGCATTATCATCTCCAAGATTGATCTTGGACTTGTAGG
This sequence comes from Wollemia nobilis, assembly GCA_028583015.1. NCBI lineage: Eukaryota > Viridiplantae > Streptophyta > Pinopsida > Araucariales > Araucariaceae > Wollemia > Wollemia nobilis. Next base: position 9,219,249 of record JAQPPZ010016436.1, on the reverse strand, counting down.
AATTGTCCATTGTGGAAAACAACTCCCCCTTGCCGGTCATGTGGTTGGAACAACCAATATCTAGGAGCCATGTCTCATTCAAATTTTGATATGATTTACCATATGAAAAAAAAAAATTGAGGAGTCTTCCTCCTCTCCATAGTGTGCACTACTCCTTCCTTCATGGGATACCTTATGAAAGCACGAGGATACGAAAACAAAAAGGAAAATCCAAGATTGCGATGCAAATGAAACAAAAGATAACGCTAAATCCTATGAATTGGAAGTGCATGAAAGGAAAGAGGCATAAACGAATCGAAACCAAATAGAAAGCCAATATGGAAGAAAACCCTTTTTATTAATATGCTTCTGAACTCGGTTACAATTCGCCTCCTCAATTTTCAAGGTCTAGGAGAGTTAAATGTGTTCTTGTCACATCAATGGATGCCATTGCTTCTTTTGCATGCCCACATGTAAAGTGGGTGGACCAAACGTCACCGCCGCTTGCGTTGATGAGTCTTGACTCCTTGTTGCTCCTATGATGTTGAGACCCTACGTTCAAGAAAATAGGAAACAGTCAGTAGCACCTGTAGATAAAATAAAACATGCAATCCCTATGCCTTCAACTTGTACATGCAAAACATAAATAAAACGATAACTGAAATAAATCCAAATGAACTAAAAACTTGACAGGGGCATCCAAACATCACAAGGAAGGCATTGCAAATGGAATAGTCAAAAAATTAGCCACAGATTCGTATTCGCTCTGGGGCAGGATGAATAGACCTGCAATAAAGCGTCAAAAAGCAATGTCCCAAATGTCACGTCCGGGAAGCTCCAAATCACCTATAAAATTGGGGTTAGCTAAATGGGGGTATTTTGGGAAGACCCCAAAGGTCAGATTTTCCCAATTCGACCTCTATCACCGAGAATTTGATGATGCTATCTACATGTTAGTAAATGCGAGAAATGATAAAAACATGATAAAAATGTTCAAAACGATGTGAAATTTGAATGACAACCTATCTAAGCAACATAGAATCAGATGCAAAAATAATAGAAATGAAATCTGCCACAAATTTCTAATCACTCCAGGGTGGGGCGATTAGAACTGCAGTAATGTGGGGGGCGCCCAAGGGCAGGACGCCTACTGTTTAGGGCCTGATTTTGGCACCAATCCACGTGGGATGGGTCCAAAACCTCTTGTGGGGTGTTGTTGGCAAATTTAGTAGGATGTTGTGGCCAAATGTCGGGTTTTGGTTTCGGATTTGCGCTTCCAATAACCACCCTATGACCTCCCTTCCAAAAGAGATCAAGGATGTGAAAGGCACAAATCGAAAGGTGTGTGTGGATGTAAAATGACAACACTTCATTGCTCAAAATGCTCCTTCTCTGTCTATCTTGTGGTGAGAAAACTCACCAATTTATAGACCTGGAGGTCTCTTGTGATTGAGCATGCAGAGGCGCCACTTGGAAATCATGCCTTCCCAGGGGGGAAAAGATTCCTCCATGATTAGGGGCTCCATGACTACCCCTATAACTGCCTATAATGCTAAAAAAGTCTCACTCACACTCCCATGCAATGACGAAAGAGTTAAGTGGCGAATTTGAGTTGCCATTTGTCAAGATTTAAATTTTTGCCTGTCAAACCTGCTATTCGCCCCACCATGGAGTGAATACTGATAATCATCCCTGGGTGGAATGAATACCAGTTTGTAATCATCCTTGGGTGGAACGAGTAGAGAGCAGAGTGCCTGGAATGTGCCAAATTGACCTCTGACCTTCCAAAACTGCTGTGTGAGTGGTTAGGACCACTGTTTAACCTGTGGGGGCTACCCTGGGGGCTGTGTGTGTCAATGCGATCAGTGTTTGCAGTCACATAATCGGATGGGTGCTATTTTGGTGTCTACAGATGCCCATTTTTGGGATGTACTGTGTGTGTTGCAGTGTTGAGCAAAAATAGATAACCAAAGCACTAATGATTAGAGTTTCTCAGTAACCTAACCAAATTTTGATGCCTTGAGTATGGAAAGGGCAAGCATTCTGAAAGCACGAGGATACGGAAACAAAAAGGAATATGCTGAATACGATGCGTCTAAAACCAAACTTAACGCCAAAAGCCTATGTATTGAAAGAATGCATAAAAGGAAAGAACATGAGCGAATCGACACAAGATAAAAGCAATATGGAATAGGGTCCTCTTTATTGATGTGCTTTCAAAGTCGTGTTACAATACGTCTCCTTCCTTTTTTAGGGGATAGGAGCGTTAAATATGTTCTTGATCACATCCATGATAGCGATCCTTCTTCCGCGTGCCCACATGTAAGATGGGCGGACCAAAACGTCGCCGTCGCTTGTGTATATGATTGTTCACTCCTTCCTGCTCTTCTGATGTCGAAAACCTACGTTCAAAGAAACAGAAAATATTAGTAGCACCTGCAGATAGAATAAAGCATGTATTTCCCAAGGCCTACTGTCAGTATATGCATGAAAATATTAAAACGATAATCAAATGACCTCAGATCGACCTAAAATTTTAACAGAAGCATAAATATGTTACCAGGAAGCCACTGCAAAAGGAACAGTCTAGAAATTCCTCACAGATTTGTATTCGCTCCAGGGTGGGACGAATAGACCTGCAATAACTTGTCAGAAAGCACCCTCTTCAATGTCCTATCCAGAAAGCTCCAAATGACCTGCAAAGTTGGGGTTAGCTAATTGGGGGTGTTTTGGGAAGACCCAGAAGGTCAGATTTCTCCAATTTGGCCTCTATCACCCAGATTTTGCTAGTGCCATCTGCAAGTTAGTAAAGGCGAGAAATGATAAAAACCTGGTCAAAATTGCTCAGAATGAAGTGAAATTTAAACTACAGCCTATTTAACAGACCTAGAATAAGATGCAAAAGAAAAATCAGAGAAATCTATCACAGATTTCTAATCATCCTAGGGTGGGGCGAATAGGACTGTGACAGCTTGGGGGGCGCCCGGGGGCAGAACGCCCACCGTTTGGGACTCTGTTTCGGCACCAATCCACTTGGGATGGGTCCAAAACTTCTTATGGGGTGTTGTCGACAAATTTTGTGGAATATTGTGGCCAAAAATCGGGTTTTGGGTCCGGATTCGTGCTTCCAATAATCACCCAATAACCTCCCTTTCGAATGAGAGATTAAGGATGTGAAAGGCACAAATCGCAAGTAGGTATGTAAATTGGCAGCACTTCATTGCTCAAATGCTCCTTCTCTGTATATCTTTTGGGTGAGAAAACTCACCAATTTATAGACCTAGGGTCTCTTTGTTTGGAATGCGCATGCGAGGGCGCCACTTGAGTTAATTGTCCTATTTTGAGAGAAAAGATAATTCCCTGATTTAGAATCTCCTTGCATGAGGTCTCTAAAATAAAGACATGCATGACAGAAGTCTCTCTTCTTGATTTAAAGCTATTCCTCGCAATTGCATGGCCTGAAGCCTCAGTTAATTGGCGGACTTGTCGAGGTTTGACTTTTTGCCAGTCAAACTTGCTATTCGCCTCACCCTGGGGCGAATGCTGATATTCGTCCCTGGGTGGGACGAATGCCAGTTTGTATTCATCCCGGGGTGGGACGAGCAGAGAGCAAGGTGCCAAAAAGGTGCCAAATTGACCTCTGACCTCCAAAACTACTTTTGGAAGTGGTTAGGACCACTGTTTAACCTCTAGGGGCTGCCCTAGGGGCTGTTTGTGTCAATGCGATCAGCGCTCGTTGTCACATAATCGGATTGGTGTTGTTTTGGTGTCTACAGATGCCCCTTTTTGGGAAGCGCTATGCAAGGCGCAACACCGAGCAAAAATAGATAACCAAAGCACTAATGATTAGGGTTTCTCAGTAACCTAACCAACTCTTGATGCCCCAAGTATGGAAAGGGCACGCATTCTTGAATCCTTGCTTCTGACGAGCTAAGGAACTTAATTCAAGTGTTAACCTTTTTCGGTGAGGTGTTACTTGAGCTTGGACATTGATCAGTCATGAATAGGCAAAGGGCGCAACCTTTTGTCTATGGGAACCTTGAGTTCATGATTCATGAATGCCAAGTGTTTGATCAGCTTGTGATAATTGCTTGTTTGCTGCCCCAAGCAAGGGCATGATTGTCTTTTTCAATGATCCTTTGAATGCATGTCATTTCCTTGATTGGGTATGTTTTTGTTGATTGGTGACTAAGTGTGACTACCCCCTCAAGCGACGAATCGATGAGGGAATGACCGACATGAGAAAAGCGATGAGTCACTTGACCCAAGATGACTTAGGTAAGGGTGCCTTCAGTTGTTTACCATTGAATGCGAAAGCAGTTTCTGAACATTCTGACCTATTTTTGGTGGGTGTGAACCCTTTTTGTGACGCATTTTGGAGCTAAAATTGTCAAAAATCCGTCCTCCCGTGGAGCGGTCCGGCTATGGTAGCCTTCTTAGGGAGTAGGATAGTGACAATTTGTAACCCCAATATCTATTTTGGATGCCAAGAATGTCAGGCGCAAATGCGCCTTCGTTCGGCAATGTTATTGCTATTTTTGGTTGGGTTTTGACCCTTTTGGTGATGCCGTTTGGGGATGAAATTCTTGAAAATCCATCTTCCCGTGGAGCGGTCCGGCTATGGTAGCCTTCTTAGGGAATAGGATAGTGAGGATTTGTGACCCCGACATCTATTTTGCATGCCCGAAATGTCAAGTGCAAAAGCACTCTTATCGGACACTTTTAGGGCTTGTTTTTGGTGCATTTTGTGCAGTTTTTGCTATTTTTGAAATTTTTGCTCTGTATTCGTCCCTGGGTGGGACGAATTCCTATTTAGTATTCATCCCAGGGTGGGACGAGCGCTAACCAGAGTGCTCATCCTAGGGGGATGAGTACAGGCTCAAAAAGCCTATTTAAAGGCCAAAACTGAGTTTTGGGCTCATTTGCATTTGTTTTTCTTGGCGATTTGGAGCTCTGAGGAGGAGGAGGTCAATTCTGCGAAGCGAAGCGCTACCAAATTTTTCTTGTGACCATGAGTTCACACATCGGATCGAGCGGTGGAGCCGAAGCGAGACCAGTGAGTGCCCTTCCTCTTTATTGTTTTGTGTTGCAATTTGAAAACCGCAATTTGCTTATTTCTTGTGTTTTTTTGTTTATTTTGTTGTTTAAAGTTAAAAATGAAACCCTAGTCTATCAAAATTAACACTTAGTTTAAAACTTAGTATAACCCTAGTCAAACAAAGATCAAAATTTAGTTGAAAACTGAGCTAAAAACTTAGTTTAGAACATAACCCTAAAACCTCGCCTAACCCGAATTGAACCAAGATCAAAACTTAGGTTAGAAACGTAGGGTAAAACTAAGCGTAAAACGTAGCTTTAACCCTAGTTATTTGTTGTTTTTGTTTTTGTGAATTTTTTTGTTTGTAATTTATCAGTTAGAGTTTAAAAACCCTAGGTCTGAGAAATTAGTTTTGAATTTTTGTGTTTGTTTTTGAATTTATCAGTTAGAATTAAAAACCCTAGAACTGACAAATGATTTGTTTGAATTTTGTTATGTTTTTAATTTAGATTTAGAAGTTAAAACCTAGTAAAAATTAGTTTTTTTGTTTTTTTTATGTTAAAACCTAGAATAAAATTAGTTTTGTTTTAATTTAGTGTTAAAACCCTAGAACTGAGAAATTAAGTTTTTTTTGAATTTTGTTATGTTTTTGGCTGTACATTTTGATGCATTGTTGTATATTCATGTTATTGTTGTACAATTTTTCATTGTTTTTATGTTGTTTTCTTTTGTAGGTTGTGAAGAGCCGGTACCGTGTGCCCATAGTTTTCACTGAAGCACGTGCGCCGACTTTGGTTGACTAGGACTGGCTTGACGCCCTTGGGCTCAAGCAGGTGACTCGGCTGGAGCCGATGGTCGGGGATCGGGCCTATCTGATGGCCCTTATCAACCTGTGGGATCCCCGGACCAACACCTTCCATCTCCCAATAGGGGAGATGATGGTGACCTTGGAGGATGTCTATCGGATTCTTCGGATTCCAATAGATGGACTGTCGATCCGGATGATGTCGTGGGATCGGAGGACATAGAATGATACTGCTATTTTGGGCATGGGGAGGAGTTGGGTGTGGAGAGCCCAGTGGAGAGGGCGGAGGGCGACTGCCAGATTGGTGGCATACTGGTTCGATGGTGGCTAGAGAGGGGTGTGTTGGGAGTGAGGCACGCATTACTCATGGGCCTCATTTCCAACATGCTGCTTCCTGACTCTTCGGGCATGAGGTTCCCGTGGAACCTGCTAGAGGTGGTGTTCAGGTTGGTGGAGTGTCCGATAGATGCACCTATGATTATGATATGGGGATAGACTCTACTGGCATAGCTCTATGATGAGTTGTACGAGGTCCATTATCGAAAGCGAAAGGGGATTAGTTGTAGCTACTTGTTGCAGTGTTGGGCTTGGCAGCACATAGTAGTGGAGAGGCCGGTGGGGCTGCCCTGGATGACTCGGGCGGAGATGATAGACCGAGAGATCAGATACGGGGCATTATGGTGGAGGTCGAAGGAGCAAGGATAGAGTCGATGATGGGCAGGTGTCGTAGGGCACTATGTCGATGCCTTCGCTCGGCTTACTCTAGGGGAGGTGTTCTGGCGCCCCTATCGGGACTGTCCAGCCTGGCTTGAGGCTGGAGAGTGGCTCCGATGGATACGGAGGGGCGGTGGCTGATTGGGCATCATGGGACTGAGCAGGAGTTCTTCCCATATGGTCGGGTGACATGATAGTTTAGGGTGCGCCAGGGGTTTCCTGGTGAGCCCGTGGTCTATCGATGCTAGGGAGACGAGAGGACTCTTGCTTGGCCAGTCATTGCACCACTAGGTGAGGATGTGGACACAACAATAGGGGGGGGGGGGGGGGGGGGGGGGGGGGGGGGGGGGGGAGGGGATGAGGGTACAGAGGCATCAGATGAGGGTTGGGGTGTTTCGCGTGATGATGTAGACATGGTGGAGGTTGAGGATGTTGGATGGGAGTTTGGGGTTCCAGAGCATCTAGAGATGTAGGACGTCCTGGAGTAGTGGGAGCCTGAGCAGTTTCCAGATTTCGAGGCCTCGGGAGGTCTCGAAGGATTTGAGGCAAGGCATTGCGTTGAGATAGCATGATTGGAGGAGTTATTCTGGAGATGAGGAGCTCGGGGATGCTTTGCGGAGAGGGATCTCCTTGGACTTAACTAGTGGAGCGAGGAGAATGCATGTATGTACCATCGATGGGATGGGGATACGATATGCATGGGAGAGGGATCTCTTATGTAGAAGATGTGCAATGAGACTATGTATATGGATGGGAGGAGAAGTGGTTTCGTAATCGGTTGGATATGGAGGGAGAGATTATTCACCTTGGTGGGTGGATTCCGAGCCCCTGGAGGTGGATCTTCATGTCGGATGAGAGGGAATGATACTGAGCAGTCAACATCCTCTCGTCATAGGCGGCTAGATGAGGGAGGCACTAGTAGGCATGATGTGGGGGCTAGCAGCAGTCACCCTGAGAGGTCCCATAGGACCCACACCATGGGGGGTAGTTCCCATTGCACCGATCCTACGTGATCATGGTGGCCGATGCCCTAGGCTTAGGGGTTTTTGAGCTTTTGGCTTTTGTGGAGGTCGGAGGACCGGTTCATTGTAGCCTACGGGCATTTTTGATGATATATATATAGATGACTCTTTTTTGGTGTTTATGCACTTTTCATGGTTTGTTTTTATGTACATGTATTTACATTGATGTATGCATATGCTATTATGAATGCGATGTTTCTAATTTATATGATGTATGCATATGGAATGAATGAAATGAGTTGTTGATAACTTGTCGATGGCACCATAGACTGTACAAGATTGACTGGCTTGTTGTACTTATGGGATGACTTTGTGGAATGACTTTGCATGTGAAAACTTTTTTGTTTGTATTTTGCATATTTTTTGATGGTGATGTATGGAATGAAATGTACCAGTTGTTTTTAAAATGTAGTTAAGCTTTTCTGAGATTCAGATATTTTAACTAACTAGCCAAGACTGTACATTTATCTTGCAAGACTTTTGAACAAGGTATAAATCCGACTTGAATTTAACCAAGTTATTTCACATCCCTGTGTGTGCAATTGAGTTCGTTTATGTGGTATTTGTCAGGATACCGCCAGTGCTAGATAGGCTATCAACCAAACCTGTACTGAGGATCACCTAATTAGCTCCACTAACTCCATTGTTGTATTTAGTAAGATTAATCCATGAGACAATCTAAGGTACCATAAGCTAGCTCATCCACATGCAAACATTGGTCTGCGCACACGCAAAGCTAATGTGACAGACATATCGTCATGCGTTTAGGATACCGCCATTGCCAGGTAGGTTGTCCACCAAACCCGTAATGAGGATCACCTAGATGGTTTTTGAATGCTGAGAATTCTAGGGATTCAAGTTCAGGCTTTTTATTTGCTCAACGGTTTAGGATACTTGCTCGTATACATAATGATGAAAATCACTGTTTATTTTTCTTCTTGTTTTTCTTTTTGAGCAAGGATTTTGAATAGTGGTGAGAACCACTGTTAATCATTTTGGATTTTGAACTTTGTAAGGTTGAGCTTGTGAATGACATTGATCCTGTTGGCCTTGGGGATGACTACCCATCCTGTTTAGGGACGTGTAGTATGAATCCTTACGACTTTGGGAACCAAAGGGGATGATGGAGATTATGAAGTAAGGGCATTGATCTTTTAGGCCTTGGGGATGACTACCCATCCTGTTCAGGGACGTGTAGTATGAATCCTTACAACTTTGAGACCAAAGGTGATTGTGATGATGGCTTGTGGGAATTTTGTTTTTGAATGGCATCGATCCTTTGAGGCCTTGGGGATGACTACCCATCCTTGGCAGGGACGTGTAGTACGAATCCTTACAACTTTAGGGACCAATGGTGATTGGGATTGTTGGTAGTGGTGAAAACCACTATTTATTAGGGGGAATTGATGGGGAAGAGCTCGTCCTTTTGTCAATTCTCAGCACTCTTAAACCATTCGCACAGGGGGATGAATAGACTAATCTTTCACCTATGGTACCCTAGACTGCTTTGTAGGTTTCTCTTGCATTCACACAACTTAGGAATTATTTTATGTGTTTTAACTTGTGTAGGGATGTTACGTAACGAGGCGTGATCCAAGTAAAACTTTCCCTTGTAAAATCTGTTTAACTTTGTACAATTTTTGGCTAGAAATTTAAAGACAGCTGAATGACGAAAACCCTATATACATTAGGAGACAACTGACTAAGCTAAAAAATGATGATGGTGTTATTCTGGAGGTATGCATTTATAAAAATGGATTTGATGTGGAAAAATGATGGAATTGCCAAGTAATGACAGTCTATGGTGCTTTTGACTTGTATGACCTAGCAAATATGCAATGTATGGATGTGATGCCTAATGCAACCTATATTTTTGTATTTTGATTTTTATGAGTATGCATGGAATTGAAATGCAATTTTTTTTGTTATTTTTGATGATTTTATTGTTTTTGCTTGTTTTTGAATATTTATTGTTTTTGTTTGTTTTTGAATATTTATTTTGACCAAGCGGTTATGGTAACCCTTGGAGCTTTTGGTGTTTGACCAAAGGGTTTATGGATACCTTTGGAGCATTTTTGGGGTTGACCAAGTGATTGTGAGAATCCTTGGAGCTTTTGGGTTGACCAAAGGGTTTATGGATACCTTTGGGGCATTTTGGGGTTGACCAAGTGATTGTGGGAATCCTTGGAGCTTTTGGGTTGACCAAAGGGTTTATAGATACCTTTGGGGCATTTTGGGTTGACCAAGCGATTGTGAGAATCCTTGGAGCTTTTGGGTTGACCAAAGGGTTTATAGATACCTTTGGGGCATTTTGGGTTGACCAAGCGATTGTGAGAATCCTTGGAGCTTTTGGTTGGACTATGGCTCTCTAGATGTGGAATGGCCTCAAATGACTGATGTTCAAGGGTTCTGTTTCCTTGATTCCTTCAAGAGAGGTGAGCCGGTATGTTCCAGGTCCTATTCTACTATCAATCACATAAGGACCTAACCAGTTTGCCATGAACTTGTCTCTTAGATGAGATGACAAATTAGAATTCTGTTGGTTCTCTTTCAAGACCAAGTCACCAACCTGAAATTCCCTTAAGTGGACCTTCATGTTGTATGCTTTCTTAAGTCGCTCTTGATAGATACGCAAATGCTCGAGAGCATTGACGCGTCATTCATCGAGCAACGTCAGTTGGTCTAACCGGGCCTACCACGTAGTGTCATCATCGATGAACTCTTGCATTGAAATGCGTAGGGAAGGGATTTCCAACTCAAGAGGCATGACTGCCTCGGAGCCATACACCAATGAAAATGGAGTTGCCCTAGTGGGCATCCGAATGCTAGTGCGATAAGCCCATAGGGCAAGCGGGATTTGAATGTGCCAATCCTTATGACTGTCTACGATGGTATTTTTGAGGATGGCGACTAGCATTTTGTTCGACGCCTCTGCTTGCCCATTTGCCTACGGATAATAGGGTGTTGAAAAACTATGCTAAATTTTGTACTTTGTGGTCAAAGCACGCACATATTTGTTCTTGAATGACGTCCCATTATCCGATAGGATCTTGGATGGAATACCAAAATGACATATGATGTTATGCAAAATAAACTCCGCAATGCGGGATCCAGTCGTAGAGGTTAGCGGAATTGCTTCCACCCACTTGGTAAAGTACTCTGTGGCCGTTATGATGAACGTGTGATGACCGAATGATGTAGGGGAGATCTTTCCGATTAGATCAAAGCCCCACTACAAAAAATGCCAAGCCGATTGGATCGGCTGCAAGGCCTGAGAAGGCACGTGTGTCAAATTAGCATGGTGTTGACACTTCACGCACTTCTTTACATATGCACAACAATCTCGCTCTAAATATGGCCAATAATAGCCCATGCAAAGAATGCGCTTTGCGATGGCCATACCACTGAAGTGGCCACCACATGTACCATCGTGTGCTTGGGTGATCGCCCAAGCGGACTCTTGCTGGTCCAAGCAATGGAGGAGGATTCCTTCATAGCTCCGACGATACAAAATGTCTCCTAACAAGACATGTTTTGCCACTTTCTATTTAAATGATCTTTTCATGGCTTGTGTCAATCCAAGTGGGAGGTTACCTAGCTTGAGGTAATCCCTTATGGGTGTGTACCAATCCTACTGATCAGAAACCTCGATGGTATGAATGACCAATCCCTCTTGAAGTTCATCCCTAGAAAAAGCTGAGCGGGAAAGAACTTGTAAAAATAGCATTGTGTTGCTATTAAGAGGGGTCGAGGAGAACAAGGACCCCTAGTTGGCTCGAGTCAGACAATCATGGATTCAAGAGAACCTATCCTGAGATGGTTCAATCTGGATCAAGTGGATTCCTGGTGTTAGGTCAGAGCTTGCACGCTCCATCATGGATTGCGATAATGTTTTAACCTGAATGGTGGTCATCTCACCAGAAGGGTCTTGCGGGATTAGTGACCCCAAGGAGGCCATAGTATCCACAAAATGATTCGATGATCGAGGGAGTGCCTCGATGTCATACCATTCAAGTTGTGCCAGGAATTTGTCCACAAGGGCTTTGTAGGCCTGCAGAACTGGACATTTACATTGGAATATCCCCTTGACTTGATTGACAATTAACAACGAATCACCAAAGATGTTTAAACATTTAATGTTCATGGTGATTGTTGTCTGAAGACCTATGAGCAAGGCTTCATATTCTGCATTGTTGTTGGTGCACGAGAAGTCTAATTTAAATGATAGAGGCATTGGAGCCCCTTGTGGAGTGAAGAATACAATTCTCACGCCACCTCCTTGCTCACATTTAGAACCATCAAAGAATAAGGTCATGTCAGCCTGTGACTCAGGCTCATCAGAATCTGGCGATTCTGAAACATGAAAAACCCCATCATCAAGTAGTTCTATGGTCAGAGGCTGATCATCTTCAAGAGGAGCCTCTGCCAGTTGATCGGCGATGACTTGACCTTTTATGGATTTCTATCCAATGAATTCTATGTCAAACTCCGTCAACAACATGATCCATTTTGCCGTGCGGCTACTATGATAAGTATGACTCATCATGTATCACAATGGATTCTCCTTAGACACAACATACGTCGTATTGCTGAGCATGTAGTGGCATAGCTTTTTGGTAGCAAACACCACTGCCAAGCAGAGCTTCTCAACGTATGCATAGTTAAGTTCATAACTGACCAGGGTGCGGCTAAGATAGTAAGTAGCCTATTCTTTGTGTAGTTCATTTTTCTGGGATAGCATGGCACCCAATGCCACCTCAGTAGCTGAGATGTATAAGTAGAATGACACTCCTGGTCTAGGTGGTGCCAATACTGGTGGTGAAGCCAAGTATTGTTTAATGTCATCAAAGGCTGACTGGCACTCGTCATCCCAGTGAAATGTTACCCCCTTATGCAATAATTTATTCATGGGTCGGCACTTGTCAGATAGCTACGCTATGAAGCGCTTGATCGACGCGACCTTTCCTTACAGACTTCTGAGCTGCTTGATGGTAGTTGGGGGAAGCATTTCAAGGATTGCCTTGACTTTGTGTGGGTCTACCTCGATTCCTCATTTAGAGACTATGTAACCCAAGAGCTTTCCAGATGTGATGCCAAATACGCACTTCTTGGGGTTTAGTCTGACCTTATGCTCCATGAGGCGATCGAGGATCTTGCTTAAGTCATCGAGATGATTTGGGCGCAAAAGAGATTTGGCCAACAAATCATCCATGTAATCCTCCAAAGTTTTGTGCATGTAATCATGGAAGATGTACGTCATGGCACGTTGGTAGGTGGCGCCAATGTTTTTAAGGCCAAAAGGCATGACCTTATAGCAAAATGTCCCCCAAGGCATTGTGAACGCCATTTTTAGTTGGTCCTCGGGATTGATACGAATTTGATTGTATCCTGAGAAACCATCCATGAGGGAAAGCATTTCGTGGCCCATTGTAGCGTCTACCAATGCGTCGATGCTCGACAAGGGAAAATCATCCTTAGGACTCACTTTATTTAGATCTCAAAAATTGGTGCATATGCGAATCCTCCCATCGAGCTTCTTGATGGGAACCATGTTAGACAACCATGGCGGGTAATCCACGTAGATGACAAACTGTGCATCCAACAGCTTTTGTAGCTCATCTTTGACCATTAAGGCCACTGTTGGGTGCATCTTACGTAGTTTTTGCTTTACTGGCTTGACTGTCGGATCAAGCATTAGATTATGCATGACTAGCTGCGGGTCTAGTCCCGACATGTCTTTGTATGACCATGCAAAAACCTCCTTCTTCTCTTTGAGAAGGGCAATGTAGTCGGCTTGCTCTTCGGGGGATAGACTTACCCCCAGCTTGATGATTTGCAAATTCATTGGATCTGAGCCGATGTCTACGTCAGTCATCTCCTCGATCGACATGTGGGATCCGTCCTCCAACTGGTGTGGAGTTGGGATCAAGTGGATATCATTTGCTGAATTTAGATCATCGTTCGGAACATCAGGTTCCTCTTCAGCATGGAAGACATCCTGAGTCTGTCCTGGGGTGAAATGGAACATCCCACCACAAGGCTAATACTCTGATGGGGATGGCGGTGTGTCAGCATGATCCCAATCGATAGCATCTAGGTCTAGATACAATGACCATGTCGGGTCGGTTGGATCATGGATGGGGGCGGTTAGGTCAATGGAGATCATGTTGATGAAATGATTATGGTCTCCATTACCGTGGGTGTTGTAACTCGGACATCCTAGATGATCTTTGTGCTCCGGATCTGGCTCTGTGGGTACTGGCACAAATGGATCGGCTCTATGCATGGATACGCAGATAGGGTCTACCCTAGGCACTGATGGTTTGATAGGGTCTCTAGGTGGAAGATGCTCTCTGTGTACCTGGAGTGGTGGGTGCAGTAATTGCTATAACTACGCTTGGTTTAAGTGCCACCTATTCCTTGGCCCTATGTGTAAGTGTTCAAACATGTCATCTATATCCAAGGGATATTGTTGTTGTCACATATGATTGAGATAAGCCATCTCGGTTTCATCTTCGTAATCACTGTCAGAGATCCAAAGGCCTTCGTTGGCTCCAACAATGATTTGCGACATATGAGGCTCATCTTGTTCGAGCAAATTAATGTGGTCCCATCGAGGTTGTTCCGCTCTCTATGGGGGGACCTGATTCTCTTGAGGTGGCATATGCTCAAATGGAGCATCCAAAGGGAACATTGTCAGGAAGCTCTCCTGATCATCATCCATGGGATATACTTGTGAATGATTGCTATCAGACTCGAAAGGATCCCAAGGTGCTACCTCATACTCTGACTCATCCTCTGAAGACCCTTCTTGGTCTTGTCCATATCCCTCTTGTGGGTGAGTCCTTAAATTTTCTCCCTGTTCGACCGAAGGGAAAGGGTTGTTATGGTCAACAAGGTTGGTTGTTAGCAATGGGAGATAATCTCCCAATGTATATGTTGTGTTAGGATTGGCATATGGATCTGATGCCAACCCATCCTTGTTGCCTATCCCTAGGCCTTGCATGTTCTCCACCAAGATGTCTAGGGGCAAGGGGTGGTTGAACCCTACTCCTGACTTGTCATACGACATTTGATATCTCGGTTGGCAAAGAACACGCACTCCTTGCTCATACCTGCCCAACCCATATCCATGCCAATTGCATTGGCCAAGATATCTCAATGCAAATTCTGGGTTGGACAAATAGTTAACGTCCTCTACAAAGGGCTCTTCATCTTCATCTTCTTGCATACAAATTTCAATGCCATTATCCAGGCCCCCATAAACAAAGTTTGTCTGATTGGGTGGGTAGCCTAAAGGAACCACAGAGCCGATGGGGAGTCGAGGCCTCCCCATGTCCTGCATGGACTCAAGTGTGGGCATTGCTACAATGTTCCTCACTAGATACTCCCCCAGGCCCGTGTTGGCCATTTCAACGGTGACCGTTGGCGGTTGAGGGGGAGCGAATGGGAGTCCTTCCTGAGTCCACTCCATGTGGGGTGAACTAGGCATCTCGACTTCCATTCTGCTAGGCATCTCTTCTGTCGAGATGGTTGAGACTAGAGGTGGTTCCTCTTCTAGGGGTTTCTTTCCCTTGTCCTTGGATGTGGCCACCGTAGGTGGCATCGTTGTTGAAGGACTAGCGGAGGAAGATGGACCCGACTGAGGACTCGATGGATTAATCAATGGAGATGCCTACGGAATCGGACCCTGTTGAGATGGATTCAACTAAAAATCCAAATGTGTTGATGGAAGAGTCGATTGCGGCATGAATTGCACTGTATTGCAGTATTTGAAGGGCTCCAAGTCTACCGGGACTACATGCACCTGTCCTTCAAATGTATACTTTAGGCACTGATGAGCTATTGAAGGGACACACTTCATGTCCCTAATCCAAGGCCGGCCCAGCAAGATATTATAAGCCATCTCACCTTCCAAGATGTGGCACAATGTATGAATAGTCTTTTGTCCCACTTGGATAGGTAGGACAATTGTGCCAACTGTCGAGCAGATTGCATCATTGAATGCTCGCAGTGTATAAGTGGAGGCCACGATGTGAGATGCTGGCAACTTCAAATGTTTCAGTGCTGTTGTAGTGATGATATTATTGGACGAGCCAGTGTCCACCAACACCCTCTTATACGGAATCTCGTTGACCCACGCAATAACGTGCAGGGGTGGATCCGCCACATCACCAGTCACTATTTTCAATTCATCTTCTCTAAAGGTGATGACTGGTTCTGTACATTGTTTTACATGTCCCACAAAGTTGTTGAAAGAGTTCGCTTCATGGGGCTGCAGCTCGATGGCCTTTAAAATCTCCATTAGAGCCTCTCGATGGGGCATTGATTGTTGAATGAGCTCGTATATGGAGAGCCTAGCCGACGTGGTCCTTAGACTTTGGGTAAGTCTAGTCCGAATCATGGCCACTGGTCTAGGCGGGGGAAGTTGCGTAGGGTGCTGTTGAGTTTGTGACATCGATGGAACCTCTCTTGTGGCTGCCGCGGGGGCAACTCCTGGATATCTCTTGTTCCTAGTCACTATGCTTATCATCCCTACATACCCCTGCATGGGGCAATTCTGTTGCACCTCATTGACTTGAAGAGGTTTTTCCTGTGCCTCATGGGTAGGCAAGGGGTCTCTAAAGACTCCCATATGTTGGTTGTTTGGTGCTACGGGGTTGTCCACTACCAATGTCTTGTTGTCGATTAGGTCTTGTACCAAACCTTTGAACTTCCAACATGCATTAAGATCATGTCCCTTACGCCTGTGGAACCTACAGTACAAGTCCTCTCGGTACCCCTTAGGCTTCGGTGCATTGGGGTCTATAGTTTGAATCTCTGGAAGGTTGATCAAGTTCGCCACTGACAAGCGGTCAAACAGAGAGTCCCTGGACTCTGTGTAAGGAGTAAATTGTCGCCTAGGGTGACGCTGCTGATTTTGTTCCTGCCTTTGGTTTTCTCTCTCATAGTTGTTAGGAGGCACCACTTGATAGTTAGCCTTTTGAGGTTGTGTTGCTTGTGCAGGCTTAGGGACGTTGATAGCAACCTGATTAACCATAGCGGGTTTCGGTTGCGTGGTCCCTGTTTTAGTGTTCTTGGTCCATTCTTTCTTCTTAGGTTTGGCGATCTCACCATCCTGTATCTTAATCTCCTCAATGATTCTGGCTTGCGCCAGAGCTTCCTCTAAACTGGCATATTGTTGCAGCTGCAATAGCATGGAGATCGATCTCAAACAACTTTTTGAGAACATTTGGGTCAGGTCTGACATGGGAGGGAGGTAAGGCAGCTTTGAAAGCAACGTCCTCCACCGGTTCCCGTATGCCACCATGGTTTCTTCCTCATACTTCCTGAGGCTAGCTAGGTCACTTAATGATGCCTTTTTCTTAGTGTTGAAGGTGAAGCATTCGAGGAACACGTCCACTAGCTGATCCAAGTTACTGATGCTATGTTTCGGTAATTGGGTGAACCAATCCGAGGCAGGGCCTACGAATGTGGTTATAAATGTTCTTAATAACAAAGCATCATTGTCCTGAATACCAAAGCACTGGCTCAGGAATCTAGTCACATGCTCTTGGGCATCCTCCTCCCCTCTAAAGAGTGCCAACTAGGGCAGTTTAAAGTGTTTCGGGTATGGAGGTGCCGACACTGACGGATGCACAGGATGACTACGGAGTTGGCATAAAGTGGGATTTTGGGGCCCAAAAGTCTTGATCTCCATAGACTCTAAGCGCTCTAGCAGCGCTTTATATGCATCAGAGGATTTAATTTCTTCCTCCTTAGTTTGCTCCCATTGTGGGTTGCGGGGAACTTGAGGCCTATTGAGAGGTAGCTGGATAGCACCCCTTCTGCCTTGGTAGAGCATTTCAGCCCACTCTTCTTCTTGTTCATACTCCTCATAGGCTTCTTGAGGAGTGCCTAGCCGAGACCTATACACATGGGTGGGTGCCCATGGAGGGTGCCCATCATTGTTTCGGGGAGTGGCCTCCCGCTCAGGTCTAGGAGGTCTCGAAGGCAATACTTGATAAGGTCACGTGGACCTGTCTCGTACCAAGGGGTTATGCCTCTCATACACTTCTACTTTATGCGTGCGAGGGATTGGAACCTTCGCAGGCACATTGTTATGAAGCAATTCGGTTGTCTGACGTTGAATGCGCTCTTTGCTAAGGCGGTACAGATGCTCTAACTATTGTTGATCCTGCCTGAGCTACATGATTTGCGCTTGGCGGGTGGCATGTCTGGAAAATGCCAAGTCAATTTGTTCCACCGTCTCTTGTTTAGGAAGCCTAGATGCCTCTCCTACATGTCTATCTCGGTCATGGTGATCCGAGACCCCTATGGGTTGCTTTCCTCTATCGAGGTTAGCTGCATTAACCCGAGGTTGTGGCCTCAATGGGTGATCCTGATACATGGCAGGCATGGAGGTACATCGCTCCCATGCTGTGTACTACTCTTGAGGAACATGATAGTCTTCCTCATCCTCCCTTTCATATGCATGCAAAGTGCGGGCAGAATTGTCTTGCCCTATCTGGAAAGCCTGATACTCTAGATTTGGTCTAGTGTTTCTAACAGTAATCTGGGGTAGAGGAGGGATGACGAAATCATGTGGCCCCTCCTTCTGGACCCTCTATTGTTCTAACACTTCATCACTAGGCCACTCATAACGAGCATCTAAGGGAGGTCTCCTGTCTATGTTGAGTGCTACGTGTAGGTTCTCTTCTTGAAAGGACCTATGCTGAGTGGGGGTGCCCCTCAAAGAGGTGCCTCTATAGTCCTATTCTGTTATGGCATGATGTGGACTATCTTGTGTGTCAGGCCACCAAGGCGGGATGACCAAGTCCTCAGGACTATATCGGAGGTGACTTGTCCCCCTTGGTGCACTTTCTGCAGTGCTTGCCCGTGATTGGGCTCGGCTACGAGTGTACACCATGGTGATGCTTACCTAAAGATGCATAGATTTTTATCTTTTTTAGGATTTCTTATGCTACACTAAATAGGAAATATCACACACACAAAACAATGATTATCTCGTTTAACGATTAAAAGTGTGCCCTAAACCTGGTTCAGTGTGTTTTTGATGTTCGTTTTGAAAGTTTGTGGAAAGAACATTTAAATGCAAAATGATGGCTCTTATGACTCCCAAAAAATGGTCGCCCCTTCGATATACCATTGCCAGACCGATATACCAACCTCTCTATATACCCGCCCTTACGTGAGGGAAACTATTGGTACGTGAGAGCAGATGGTACGTGGAACATAGGCGGTACGAAAGGGGAATCACTCTGTTTATGACACCTACCATAGAAGACTTATCCTCATGCACTGGGAATCACCCCAGCTACACTTGGTCAGCTTTCATCAGGATTTACGTCTAGCAACAATCACGATCGGGGTAATGTATGCAGTATCTCAAGCCAAGGTGGTGATGAAATCCACCGTTGGTCTTGCTCAAGGGTTGGGGTTTTACGACCAACTCCTTGTTGTTTTAACTTACCACGTGGTGTGTGGGGTTCTTTTTAAGTTGCATAAATGAAGCAAACAAGCATTCAAACTCTCCTATGCAAGCAAATAACTAGAGAACAAACAACAAAATTTTGATAGAAGGTGTTTAAGACCTCTACCTCTTCTCTGCCCAAATCGGATGTCTCTGAATTTCTGCTCTGAAACAGTCCAGCGTTGGAAAACTTGGTACCTGTAAGCAAAAAAACAAGCAACTTTAATCAGAAGGTTAATCTTAAAAATCAAGGGACAGAGGTCCCACCATGATCACCACTGAAAGCACGAGGATACGGAAACAAAAAGGAATATGCTGAATACGATGCGTCTAAAACCAAACTTAACGCCAAAAGCCTATGTATTGAAAGAATGCATAAAAGGAAAGAACATGAGCGAATCGACACAAGATAAAAGCAATATGGAATAGGGTCCTCTTTATTGATGTGCTTTCAAAGTCATGTTACAATACGTCTCCTTCCTTTTTTAGGGGATAGGAGCATTAAATATGTTTTTGATCACATCCATGATAGCGATCCTTCTTCCGCGTGCCCACATGTAATATGGGCGGACCAAAATATCGCCACCACTTGTGTATATGATTTTTCACTCCTTCCTGCTCTTCTGATGTTGAAAACCTACGTTCAAAGAAATAGAAAATATTAGTAGCACCTGTAGATAGAATAAAGCATGTATTTCCCAAGGCCTACTGTCAGTATATGCATGAAAATATTAAAATGATAATCAAATGACCTCAGATCGACCTAAAATTTTAATAGAAGCATAAATATGTTACCAGGAAGCCACTGCAAAAGGAACAGTCTAGAAATTCCTCACATATTTGTATTCGCTCCAGGGTGGGACGAATAGACCTGCAATAACTTGTCAGAAAGCACCCTCTTCAATGTCCTATCCAGAAAGCTCCAAATGACCTGCAAAGTTGGGGTTAGCTAATTGGGGGTGTTTTGGGAAGACCCAGAAGGTCAGATTTCTCCAATTTGGCCTCTATCACCCAGATTTTGCTAGTGCCATCTGCAAGTTAGTAAAGGCGAGAAATGATAAAAACCTGGTCAAAATTGCTCAGAATGAAGTGAAATTTAAACTACAGCCTATTTAACAGACCTAGAATAAGATGCAAAAGAAAAATCAGAGAAATCTATCACATATTTCTAATCATCCCGGGGTGGGGCGAATAGGACTGTGACAGCTTGGGGGGCGCCCAGGGGCAGAACGCCCACCGTTTGGGACTCTGTTTCGGCACCAATCCACTTGGGATGGGTCCAAAACTTCTTATGGGGTGTTGTCAACAAATTTTGTGGAATATTGTGGCCAAAAATCGGGTTTTGGGTCCGGATTCGTGCTTCCAATAATCACCCAATAACCTCCCTTTCGAATGAGAGATTAAGGATGTGAAAGGCACAAATCGCAAGTAGGTATGTAAATTGGCAGCACTTCGTTGCTCAAATGCTCCTTCTCTGTATATCTTTTGGGTGAGAAAACTCACCAATTTATAGACCTAGGGTCTCTTTGTTTGGAATGCGCATGCGAGGGCGCCACTTGAGTTGATTGTCCTATTTTGAGAGAAAAGATAATTCCCTGATTTAGAATCTCCTTGCATGAGGTCTCTAAAATAAAGACATGCATGACAGAAGTCTCTCTTCTTGATTTAAAGCTATTCCTCACAATTGCATGGCTTGAAGCCTCAGTTAACTGGCGGACTTGTCGAGGTTTGACTTTTTGCCAATCAAACTTGCTATTCGCCTCACCCTAGGGCGAATGCTGATATTCATCCCTGGGTGGGACGAATGCCAGTTTGTATTCATCCCGGGGTGGGACGAGCAGAGAGCAAGGTGCCAAAAAGGTGCCAAATTGACCTCTGACCTCCAAAACTACTTTTGGAAGTGGTTAGGACCACTGTTTAACCTCTAGGGGCTGCCCTAGGGGCTGTTTGTGTCAATGCGATCAGCGCTCGTTGTCACATAATCGGATTGGTGCTGTTTTGGTGTCTACACATTCTTGAATCCTTGCTTCTGATGAGTGAAGGAACTCAATTCAAGTGTTAACCTTTTTCGGTGAGGTGTTACTTGATCTTGGACATTGATCAGTCATGAATAGGAAAAGGGCGCAACCTTTTTTCTATGGGAACCTTGAGTTCATGATTCATGAATTCCAAGTGTTTGATCAGCTTGTGATTATTGCTTGTTTGCTGCCCCAAGCAGGGGTGTGATTGTATTTGTCAATGATTCTTTGAATATGTTCCATTTCCTTAATTGGGTGTGTATTTGTTGATTGGTGACTAAGTGTGACTACCACCTCAAGTGACGAATCGATGAGGGAATGACCTACATGAGAAAAGCGACGAGTTGCTTGACCTAAGATGACTTGTGTAAGGGTGCCTTCAGATGTTTTTCTTTGAATGTTTGTGCAGTTTTTCGACATTTAGACCTGATTTTGGTGGGTGTTAACCCTTTTTGTGACGCTTTTTGGAGCTAAAATTATCAAAAATCCATCTTCTCATGGAGCGGTCCGGCTATGGTAGCCTTCTTAGGGAATATGATAGTGGTAATTTGTGAACCCAATGTCGGTTGTGTATGCCAATGAATGGCGGGTGCAAAGGCGCCTTTGTTCGACAATTTTATTACTATTTTTGGGTGGATTTTAACTCTTTTGCGGCACCGCTTGGGGATGAAATTCTTGACAATTCGTCCTCTTGCGGAGCGGTCCGGCTATGGCAGCCTTCTTAGGGAGTAGGATAGTGAGAATTTGTGACCCCGAAGTTTGTTTTGTATGCCCAAAATTTTGAGTTCAAAAGCACTCTTATTGGACAATTTTATTGCTATTTTTTGTGCATTTTGGTGTATTTTTTGTTGTTTTTGAAATTTTTGCTCTATAATCATCCCTAGGTGGGATGAATACTAGTTTAGTAATCGTCCCGGGGTGGGATGAGTGCTAAATAGAATGCTCATCCCAAGGTGGAATGATTACAGGCTAAAAATCCTATTTAAGGGCCAAAACTAGGGTTTGGGCTCATTTGCATTCTTTTTTTTTTTTCTGGCAATTTGGAGCTCTGAGGAGGAGGAGGTCAATTGTGCGAAGCGAAGTGCTACCAAATTTTTGAACACCATGAGTTCACGGACCGGGTCATCAAGTGGTGGAGCCAAAGCGAGACCGGTGAGTGCACTTCCTCTCGCAATTATTTGGAAATTGGTTGATTTTACAATTTAAAATCGTAATTTATTTTTCTTTTGTAGTTTGTTTCGTGATTTTAAAAATGAAACCCTAGTTTAAATTTATTTTGAAAAGACGTAATTAAATTCTAAAATTTGTTTTTCTATTTTAAACTAAGGTAAACCCTAGGTAAAATGAAAAATTTGCTATTTTTTGATGTTTTTGTTAAATTAAAACCCTAGGATAAACGCAAAACCCTAGCTTAGAGTTTTAGGTTAATTTTGTCAGTTTTAAAACTTAGCTGAAAAACCCTAGGTTTTAAAAAACTGTCATTTTAATTTTGTTTTGTTTGTATATTTTTATTAGTTTAGACTAGGATTATAAACCCTAGGTTAACTTTTTTTTTTATGCTGTTATAAAATTTTGTTTTTGTCAGGTAGACTAGGATAAACAACCCTAGGTTAACTGTTGTTTTTATTTTTTATTTTTGGTTTGTTTTTGTAGTTATTTGTCAGTGTAGACTAAGGGTAAACCCTAGGTTAATTGAAAAATTTGTTTTTGAATTTTTTGAATTATGTTTATCAGTTTAAACGTAGAGTTAGAAACCCTAGGTACTGACAAACTGTTTTTGATTTTTTTTTGAATGTTTTGAATTTTGTTGTTGTTTTAGTTATCAGTTTAAACGTAGAATTAAAAACCCTAGGTACTGACAACTATTTTTTTTGAATTGTTTTGAATGTTGTTGTTATTTGTCTGTTTTTAGCTGTACATTGTTTATGCATTGTTGTATATTCATGTTTGTTGTACAGTTTATCATGTTTTTTAATGTTTTTGTCTTGTTTTCTTTTGCAGATTGTGAAGATTTGGTACCGTGTGCCTACGATTTTCTCAGAAGTGCGGGAGGCGCTGACTTTGGCTGACTGGGAGTGGCTTGATGCCCTTGGGCTCAAGAAGATGACTCGACTAGAGCTGGTGGTCGGGGATCATGCTTATCTAATGGCCTTGATCAACTTGTGGGATACCCAGACTAACACTTTCCATCTCCCAACAGGGGAGATGACAGTGACCTTGGAGGACATTTATCAGATTCTACAGATTTTGATAGATGAACTATCGATTAGGACGATGTCATGGGATTAGCGAAAAACAGTGTTGACGTGTTGCTTTGGGCATGGGGAGAAGATGGGTGTGGATAGCCAAGTGGAGAGGGTAGAGGGCGACTGCTAGATTGGTGGCATTCTTGTATGGTGGTGGCTAAAGAGGGGCGTGTTGGGAGTGAGGCATGCAGTGCTAATGGGTCTCATTTCCAACATGCTGCTACCCGAATCTTTGGGTGCGAGGTTCCCATGGAACCAGTTGGAGGTGGTCTTTCGGCTGGTGGAGTGTTTGACGCATGATCCCTTGATTATGAGGTGGGGGCAGACACTGCTGGCACAACTCTATGATGAGCTGTATGAGGTTCGTTGTCGAGGCAGAAGGGGATTGGCTGCAACTATCTGTTATAGAGCTGGGCTTGGCAGCACATAGCGATGGAGAGGCCGATGGGGTTACCGTGGACTAATCGATCAGATATGGTGGACAAAGATATAGGATATGTGGCTCTGTGGCAGTGATCTGAGGAGCAGGGGCAGAGTCGGCGGTGGGAAGGTATCATAGGGCACTATGCTGATGCCTTTTCTTGGCTTACTCCAAGGGAGGTATTTTGCTACCCATACTAGGAATGTCTATCCTGGCCTGAGGCTACAGAGTGGCTCCGATGGGTGCATAGGGGGAGATGGCTGATTCGGTGGCACGGGACTGAGCAGGAGTAATTCTCGTATGTCCATGCGACACGATAGTTTGGGGTGCACCAGGGGATGTCTGGTGAGCCCTTGATCTATCGATGTTGAGGGGACAATAGGACATTGGCCTGGCCGATCATTGAGCTATTGGGGGAGGAGGAAGATACAATTATCGACGTGCTTGATGTGGACGACGTCGAGGTGATGGCTGAGTATGAGCAATGGTGGACACTACGACGATGGCAGGGAGAGGGACCATTGGGAGGAGCAGAGGCAGTAGCAAAAGGCAGGGAGGGTGGAGAGGCACCAGAAGATGATTAGGGAGCTCCGCAGGAGGATGCAGACATGGTGGAGGTGGATGATGTGGATGAGGTTTTTGGGGTTATGGATCAGTCGGAGATGCAAGACGTCCCGAAGCAGTGGGAACCAAAGTAGCTGCTATTCCAGAGATGTCAATTCCTTGGGCAATCTCGGAGGACACAGAGGTCGGGTTACGCACTGAGAATGCATGATTGGCAAGGCTGCTCCAGAGACGAGATGAGGAGCTCAAGGATGTGCTACGAGAGAGGGATCTCCTACGAATGCAGATGGCAAAGCGGGAGAACACATTGGCTATGTACCGTCGGTGGGATGGGGATACCGATGCTGTGCGGGAGAGGGATCTCCTGTGAACACAACTAGCGAAGAGGGAGATGGCATTGGCGTAGTGCAATGAGAACTTGGTGATAGTTCGTTATCGGGAGATGGATTTGGTTCAATATCGATTTGAGTTGGAGGAAGAGATTATCCGCCTCGATGGGCAGATCCCAGTGTTTAGAGGAGGCAAATCGTCGCACCGCTCGAGAGGGAGTGATACAAAGTAGTCATCATAATATCGGTGTAGGAGACTAGATGAGGGGGGCTCTAGTAGGCGTGATGCAGGGGCTAGTAGCAGTCGCCCTGAGGGGTCCCATAGGACCCACACCATGGGGGGTAGTTCCTATTGCATCGATTTTACGTGATCATGGTGGCCGACGCCCTAGGTTGGGGGTTTTTGAGCTTTTGCCTTTTTATGAGGTCAGAGGACCAGTTTATTGTAGCCTATGGACATTTTTCAGGATATATATATACAGATGACATTATTTTATTTATGTCGTGATTTGATGTTATGCACAATGATTGTTGAATGTGTATGTATGCATGTTAATTTATGTTGATGGATGCATATGTTATGATGAATGCAAATGTTTCTAATTTTTATGATATGCAAATAGAATGGATAAATTGAATATGTGATTTTTTGACGGTGGCACCATAGACTATTTAGAACTTATGGATTTTTGTCCTAGGCAAGTACTATGGGAAATGAATTTATTTTTATGTATATATGTTATTTTTTGTATTTTCTGATGGCGATGCGAGGATGAAAGATAGCATAGTTGTTTTAGAATGTAGTTAAGGTTTTCTGAGACTCAGATGTTTTAACTAACTAGCCACTACTGTATTTTTATCTTACAAGACTTTTGGACAAGGTATGAATCGAACTTGTCTTTGACCAAGTTATTTCACATCCCTATGTGTGCAATTAAGTTTATTTATATGGTATTTGTTAGGATACCGCCAATTCCAGATAGGCTGTCAACCAAACCTGTACTAAGGATCACCTAATTAGCTCCACTAACTCCTTTGTTGTATTTAGTCTGATTAATCTGTGGTGCTATCTAAGATACCATAAGCTAGCTCATCCACATGCAAACATTGATATGTACATAAGTTAATGTGACGGATACATCATCATGTGGGAGGTTTACCACCAGTGACCGATAGGCTATCCACCAAACCAGTACTGAGGTTTATTTCATGACCTTCTGAATGCTGAGAGTTCTAGGGATTCAAGTTCGACTCCCTTCTTTTCTTTAATTGTATTGGGATACTTGCTCTTTTGTAGTGATAAACATCACTGTTTATTTTTGTTTTCTCTTTTGAGCAAGGGATTTGAATATTGAGTGATGAGAATCACTATTGTATGTGTTTTTTGATGTATGCACTTTGGTTGTAATGTCAAATTTTTTGGAGTTTTGATTTTTGCAAATTTTTGATGTTTTGCAACTTTTGAGAACTTGGGATTCTTGGGGAATTGGGTAGGGAAGATGCTTGTCCTTTTGCCAACTCTCAACATTCTTGGGGTCATTCACATAGAGGGATGAGCAAGATAACCATTTCACTTATGGTGACTTGGATTGTTGTGCAGGTTTCATATTTCATTCACACAACTTGGGAATTATTTATGTGTTTTAATTTGTGTTGGGATGCTACGTAACAAGGTGTGATCTAAGTAGAACTCTACCTTTGTAAAATATGTCTGAATTTGTATAGTATTTGGCTAGAAAGCTAATGACAGCTAAATGACAAAAACTCTAGATACATTAGAAGACAACCGACTATGATATGGTGAAAAGATGTGAATGGTGTTTATTTTTGATGGACTGTTTATAGAATGGAGAAATGTGGAGAATGATGAATTTGCCAAATAATTACAGTCTATGGTGCCTTTGACCTTTATGACCACAAATATGTAATGTATGGATGTGATGCTTAATGCAGCTATTATTTTTGGTTTTTGATGGATTTATTTTTTTGTGAGTATGAGGATGAGATGCAAAAAGAGCTCTTTATTATTGTGATGATTTTGAGCATGCATGGAAATGAGATGCAAATTTTTCTTTTTTTTGCTGATTTTATTGTTTTTGAATTGTCTTATTTTTGACCAAGCGATTGTGGGAACCCTTGGAACTTTTTGGTTTGACCAAAGGGATTATGGGTACCTTTGGGGCATTTTGGAATTGACCAAGTGATTACAAGAATCCTTGGAGCTTTTTGTTTTGACCAAAGGGGTAATGGGCACCTTTGGGGTGTTTTGGGGTTGACCAAGTGATTGCGGGAATCCTTGGAGCTTTTTGGTTGGACCAAAGGGGTAATGGGCACCTTTGGGGCATTTTGGGGTTGACCAAGCGATTGCGGGAATCCTTGGAGCTTTTGGTTTGGGCTATGGCTCTTTTAAATATGGAATGGCTGCAAATGACTGATATTCAAGGGTTCTAGTTCATTGATTCCATCAAGAGAGGCTAGCCGGTACGTTCCAGGTACTATTTTACTGTCGATGACATAAGGACCTAACTATTTTGCTGCGAACTTGTCCCTTATATGGGGCGGCAAGTTAGAATTTTGCTGATTCTCTTTTAAGACTAAGTCACCAACCTGAAAGTCCCTCAAGTGAACCTTCATGTTGTATGCCTTATTAAGTCCCTCTTGATAGATACGTAAATGCTCTAGAGCATTAACGCATCGTTCGTCGAGCAACGTAAGCTGGTCTAACCCGGCCTACCGTGCAGTGTCATCATCAATGAACTCTTGCATTGATATGTGCAGGGAAGGAATTTCCAACTCGAGAGGCATGACAGCCTCGGAGCCATACATGAGAAAAAATGGAGTTGCCCTAGTGGGTGTCCGAATGCTAGTGCGATAAGCCCACAGGGCAAGTGGGATTTGAATGTGCCAATCCTTGTGACTGTCTACGACTATCTTTTTGAGGATGGCAACTAGCATTTTGTTTAATGCATTTGCTTGCACATTTGCCTACGGATAATAGGGTGTCAAAAAACTATGCTAAATTTTATACTTTGTGGTCAAAGCATGCATGTATTTGTTCTTGAATGACGTCGCATTATCCAAGATTATCTTGGATGGAATACCAAAATGACATATGATATTATGTAAAATGAACTCCGAAATGTGGGTTCCAGTCGTAGAGGTAAGCGAAATTGCTTCCACCCATTTGGTGAAGTACTCTGTGGCCGTTATGATAAATGTGTGACAACCTGATGATGTAGGGGAGATCTTTTCGATTAGATCTAAGCCCCACTGCAAAAATGGCCAAGCCGATTGGATGGGCTGCAAGGCTTGAGCAGGTACATGTGTCAAATTTGCATGGTGTTGACACTTCATGCACTTCCTTACATACACGCAACAATCTCGGTCTAAATATGGCCAATAATAGCCCATGCGAAGAATGCACTTTGTGATGGCCATACCATTGAAGTGGCCACCGCATGTACCATCATGTTCTTGGGTGATCGCCCAAGTGGACTCTTGCTAGTCCAAGCAACGAAGAAGGATTCCTTCATAGCTCTGATGGTACAAAATGTCTCCTAACAAGACATGCTTTGCCGCTTTCTGTTTGAATGATCGTTTGGTGGCATGCGTCAATCCAAGTGGGAGGTTACCTAACTTGAGGTAGTCCCTTATGGGTGTATACCAATCCTGCTAATCGAAAACCTTGATAGTATGAATAGCCAATCCCGCTTGAAGTTCATCCCTAGCAAAAGCTGAGCAGGAAAGAACTTGTAAGAATAGTGTTGTGTTGCTATTAAGGGAAGTAGGGCAGAACAAGGACCCCCAGTTGGTGTAATTCATACAATCATGGATTCGAGAGAACTTGTATGGGTACGGTTCAATCTAGATCAAGTGGATTCCTGGAATTAAGTCATAGCTTACACGCTCCATCGCTGATTGCGATGGTGTTTTGACTTGAATGGTTGTCATATTACTAGAAATGTCTTGTGGGATTAGTGACCCCAAGGAGGACACAGTGTCCGTAAAATAATTTTATGATCGAGGGAGTGTCTCGATGTCATACCATTCAAGATTTTCCAAGAATTTGTCCAACCCTAGGTTAACTTTTTTTTTTTATGCTGTTATGAAATTTTGTTTTTGTCAGGTAGACTAGGATAAACAACCCTAGGTTAACTGTTGTTTTTATTTTTTATTTTTGGTTTGTTTTTGTAGTTATTTGTCAGTGTAGACTAAGGGTAAACCCTAGGTTAATTGAAAAATTTGTTTTTGAATTTTTTGAATTGTGTTTATCAGTTTAAACGTAGAGTTAGAAACCCTAGGTACTGACAAACTGTTTTTGATTTTTTTGAATGTTTTGAATTTTGTTGTTGTTTTAGTTATCAGTTTAAACGTAGAATTAAAAACCCTAGGTACTGACAACTATTTTTTTTGAATTGTTTTGAATTTTGTTGTTTGTTATTTGTCTGTTTTTAGCTGTACATTGTTTATGCATTGCTGTATATTCATGTTTGTTGTACAGTTTATCATGTTTTTTAATGTTTTTGTCTTGTTTTCTTTTGCAGATTATGAAGATTTGGTACTGTGTGCCTACGATTTTATCAGAAGCACGGGAGGCGCTGACTTTGGATGACTGGGAGTGGCTTGATGCCCTTGGGCTCAAGAAGATGACTCGACTAGAGCTGGTGGTCGGGGATCATGCTTATCTAATGGCCTTGATCAACTTGTGGGATACCCAGACTAACACTTTCCATCTCCCAACAGGGGAGATGACAGTGACCTTGGAGGACATTTATCAGATTCTACAGATTTTGATAGATGAACTATCGATTAGGACGATGTCATGGGATTAGCGGAAAACAGTGTTGACGTGTTGCTTTGGGCATGGGGAGAAGATGGGTGTGGATAGCCAAGTGGAGAGGGTAGAGGGCGACTACCAGATTGGTGGCATTCTTGTACGGTGGTGGCTAAAGAGGGGCGTGTTGGGAGTGAGGCATGCAGTGCTAATGGGCCTCATTTCCAACATGCTGCTACCCGAATATTTGGGTGCGAGGTTCCCATGGAATCTATTGGAGTTGGTCTTTCGGTTGGTGGAGTGTTTGATGCATGATCCCCTGATTATGAGGTGAGGGCAGACACTGCTGGCATAACTCTATGATGAGCTGTAAGAGGTTCATTATTGGAGGCAGAAGGGGATTGGCTATAGCTATCTATTACAGAGCTGGGCTTGGCTACACATAGCAGTGGAGAGGCCGATGAGGTTACCGTGGACTACTCGGTCATATATGGTGGACAAAGATATAGGATATGCGGATCTATGGTGGCGATCTGAGGAGTAGGGGCAGAGTCGACTGTGGGAAGGTATCGTAGGGCACTATGCTGATGCCTTTGCTTAGCTTACTCCAGGGGAGGTATTCTGCTGCCCATACTAGGAATGTCCAGCCTGGCCTGAGGCTAGAGAGTGGCTCCGATGGGTGCACAAGGGAAGATGGCTAATTCGGTGGCACGAGACTTAGTAGGAGTAATTCTCATACGTCCATGCGACATGATAGTTTGGGGTGCACCAGGGGTTTCCTGGTGAGCCCTTGATCTATCGATGTTGAGGGGATGAGAGGACCTTGGCCTGGCCGATCATCGAGCTGCTGGGGGAGGAGGCAGATACAATTATCGATGTGCCTGATGTGGACGACGTCGAGGTGACGACTGAGTATGAGCAATGGTGGACACTGCGGCAATGGCATGGAGAGGGACCATTAGGAGGAGCAGAGGCAGTAGCAATAGGCAGAGAGGGTGGAGAGGCACCAAAATATTATTGGGGAGCTCCGCTGGAGGATGCAGACATGGTGGAGGTGGATGATGTGGATGAGGTTTTTGGGGTTATGGATCAGTCTGAGATACAGGACGTCCCAAAGTAGTGGGAGCCAGAGTAGGCTGCTATTCTAGATATGTCAATGCCTCGGGCAGTCTCAGAGGACACGAAGGTCGGGTTACACACTGAGAATGCATGATTGGCAGGGCTGCTCTAGAGACGGGATGAGGAGCTCGGGGATGCGCTACGAGAGAGGGATCTCCTATGAATGCAATTGGCAAAGTGAGAGAACGCATTGGCTACGTATCACCGTTGGGATGGGGATACCGATGCTGTGTGGGAGAGGTATCTCCTACGAACACAACTGGCAAAGAGGGAGATGACATTGGCACAGCGCAATGAGAACTTGGTGATAGTTCGTTAGCGGGAGATGGATTTGGTTTGATATCGATTTGAGTTGGAGGAAGAGATTATCTGCCTTGATGGGCAGATCCCTATGTTTAGTGGAGGCGAATCATCACACCGCTCAAGAGGGAGTGATACAGAGCAATCATCATCCTATCGATGTAGGAGACTAGATGAGGGGGCTCTAGTAGGCATGATGCAGGGGCTAGTAGCAGCTGCCCTGAGGGGTCCCATAAGACCCACACCACGGGGGGTAGTTCCCGTTGCATCGATCTTGCGTGATCATGGTGGCCGATGCCCTAGGTTGGGGGTTTTTGAGATTTTGCCCTTTTATGAGGTCAGAGGACCGGTTTATTGTAGCCTACGGGCATTTTTGATGATATATATATATATATGACATTATTTTATTTATGTCGTGATTTGATGTTATGCACAATGATTGTTGAATGTGTATGTATGCATGTTAATTTATGTTGATGGATGCATATGTTATGATGAATGCAAATGTTTCTAATTTTTATGATATGCAAATAGAATGGATGAATTGAATATGTGATTTTTTGGAGGTGGCACCATAGACTGATTAGAACTTATGGATTTTTGTCCTAGGCAATTACTGTGGGAAATGAATTTTTTTTTATGTATATATGTTATTTTTTGTATTTTCTGATGGCGATGCGAGGATGAAATATAGCACAGTTGGTTTAGAATGTAGTTAAGATTTTCTGAGACTTAGATGTTTTAACTAACTAGCCACTACTGTATTTTTATCTTACAAGACTTTTGAACAAGGTATGAATCGAACTTGTCTTTGACCAAGTTATTTCACATCCCTATGTGTGCAATTAAGTTTATTTATGTGGTATTTGTCAGGATACTACCAGTGCCAGATAGGCTATCACAAACCTGAACTGAGGATCACCTAATTAGCTCCACTAACTCCTTTGTTGTATTTAGTCCGATTAATATGCGGTGCTATCTAGGATACCATAAGCTAGCTCATCCACATGGAAACATTAATATGTACACAAGTTAATGTGATGGATATATCGTCATGCGGGAGGTTTACCACCAGTGACCGATAGGCTATCCACCAAATCGATACTGAGGTTTATTTCATGACCTTCTGAATGCTGAGAGTTCTAGGGATTCAAGTTCGACTCCCTTATTTTCTTCAATTGTATTGGGATACTTGCTCTTTTTTAGTGATAAACATCACTGTTTATTTTTGTTTTCTCTTTTGAGCAAGGGATTTGAATATTGAGTGATGAGAATCACTATTGTATGTGTTTTTTGATGTATGCACTTTGGTTGTAATGTCAAATTTTTTGGATTTTTGATTTTTGCAAATTTTTGATGTTTTGCAACTTTTGATAACTTGGGATTCTTGGGGAATTGGGTAGGGAAGACGTTTTTCCTTTTGCCAACTCTCAGCATTCTTGGGGTCATTCACATAAGGGGATGAGCAAGATAACCATTTCACTTATGGTGACCTGGATTGCTGTGCAGGTTTCATATTTAGTTCACACAACTTGGGAATTATTTTATGTGTTTTAATTTGTGTTGGGATGCTACGTAACAAGGTGTGATCCAAGTAGAACTCTACCTTTGTAAAATATGTCTGAATTTGTATAGTATTTGGCTAGAAAGCTAATGACAACTGAATGACAAAAACTCTAGATACATTAGAAGACAACTGACTATGATATGGTGAAAAGATGTGAATGGTGTTTATTTTTGATGGACTGTTTATAGAATGGATAAATGTGGATAATGATGAATTTGCCAAATAATTATAGTTTATGGTGCCTTTGACCTTTATGACCACAAATATGTAATGTATGGATGTGATGCTTAATGCAGCTATTATTTTTGGTTTTTGATGGATTTATTTTTTTGTGAGTATGAGGATGAGATGCAAAAAGAGCTCTTTATTATTGTGATGATTTTGAGCATGCATGGAAATGAGATGCAAATTTTTCTTTTTTTTGCTGATTTTATTGTTTTTGAATTGTCTTATTTTTGACCAAGCGATTGTGGGAACCCTTAGAACTTTTTGGTTTGACCAAAGGGATTATGGGTACCTTTGGGGCATTTTGGGATTGACCAAGCGATTACAAGAATCCTTGGAGCTTTTTGTTTTGACCAAAGGGGTAATGGGCACATTTGGGGTGTTTTGGGGTTGATTAAGTGATTGCAGGAATCCTTGGAGCTTTTTTGTTGGACCAAAGGGGTAATGGGCACCTTTGGGGCATTTTGGGGTTGACGAAGCGATTGCGGGAATCCTTGGAGCTTTTTGGTTTGGGCTATGGCTCTTTTAAATATGGAATGGCTGCAAATGATTGATAGTCAAGGGTTCTAGTTCCTTGATTCCATCAAGAGAGGCTAGCCGATATGTTCCAGGTACTATTTTACTATCGATGACATAAGGACATAACTAGTTTTCTATGAACTTGTCCCTTAGATGGGGCAGCAAGTTAGAATTTTGTTGATTCTCTTTTAAGACTAAGTCACCAACCTTGAAGTCCCTCAGGTGAACCTTCATTTTGTATGCCTTATTAAGTCCCTCTTGATAGATACGTAAATGCTCGAGAGCATTAATGCATCATTCGTCAAGCAACGTAAGCTGGTCTAACCGGGCCTACTGTGCAGTGTCATCATCAATGAACTCTTGCATTGATATGTGCAGGGAAGGAATTTTCAATTCGAGAGGTATGACAGCCTCAGAGCCATACATGAGTGAAAATGGAGTTGCCCTAGTGGGCATATGAATGCTAGTGCGATAAGCCCACAGGGCAAGTGGGATTTGAATGTGCCAATCCTTGTGACTGTCTGCAACTTATTTTTTGAGGATGGCAACTAGCATTTTGTTTGATGTATCTGCTTGCCCATTTGCCTACGGATAATAGGGTGTCGAAAAACTATGCTGAATTTTATACTTTGTGGTCAAAGCACGCACGTATTTGTTCTTGAATGATGTCCCATTATCCGAGATTATCTTGGATGGAATACCAAAATGACATATGATATTATGTAAAATGAACTCCGAAATGTGGGTTCCAATCGTAGAGGTAAGCGAAATTGCTTCCACCCATTTGGTGAAGTACTTTGTGGCCGTTATGATAAATGTGTGACAACTTGATGATGTAGGGGAGATATTTTCGATTAGATCTAAGCCCCACTGCAAAAATGGCCAAGCCGATTGGATCGGCTGCAAGGCCTGAGAAGGTACATGTGTCAAATTTGCATGGTGTTGACACTTCATGCACTTCCTTACATACACGCAACAATCTCGCTCTAAATATGGCCAATAATAGCCCATGTGAAGAATGCACTTTATGATGGCCATACCATTGAAGTGGCCACCGCATGTACCATCATGCGCTTGGGTGATCGTCCAAGTGGACTCTTGTTGGTCCAAGCAACGAAGGAGGATTCCTTCATAGCTTCGATGGTACAAAATGTCTCCTAACAAGACATGCTTTGCTGCTTTCTGTTTGAATGATCATTTGGCGGCATGAGTCAATCCAAGTGGGAGGTTACATAACTTGAGGTAGTCCCTTATGGATGTATACCAATCCTGCTGATCGAAAACCTTGATAGTCTGAATAGCCAATCCCGCTTGAAGTTCATCCCTAGCAAAAGCTGAGCGGGAAAGAACTTGTAAGAATAGCGTTGTGTTGCTATTAAGGGGAGTAGGGCAGAACAAGGACCCCCAGTTGGTGTGATTCAGACAATCATGGATTTGAGAGAACTTGTATGGGTACGGTTCAATCTAGATCAAGTGGATTCCTGGCATTAAGTCAGAGCTTGCATGCTCCATCACTGATTACGATAGTGTTTTGACTTGAATGGTTGTCAGATCACTAGAAATGTCTTGTGGGATTAGTGACCCCAAGGAGGACATAGTGTCCGTAAAATAATTTTATGACCGAGGGAGTGCCTCGATGTCATACCATTCAAGATTTTCCAAGAATTTGTCCAACCCTAGGTTAAATTTTTTTTTTTTATGCTGTAATAAAATTTTGTTTTTGTCAGGTAGACTAGGATAAACAACCCTAGGTTAACTGTTTTTTTTTTTTTTTGGTTTGTTTTTGTAGTTATTTGTCAGTGTAGACTAAGGGTAAACCCTAGGTTAACTAAAAAAATTGTTTTTGAATTTTTTGAATTGTGTTTATCAGTTTAAACGTAGAGTTAGAAACCCTAGGTACTGACAAACTGTTTTTGATTTTTTTGAATGTTTTGAATTTTGTTGTTGTTTTAGTTATCAGTTTAAACATAGAATTAAAAACCCTAGGTACTGACAACTATTTTTTTTGAATTGTTTTGAATGTTATTGTTATTTGTATGTTTTTAGTTGTACATTGTTTATGCATTGCTTTATATTCATGTTTTTTGTATAGTTTATCATGTTTTTTAATGTTTTTGTCTTGTTTTCTTTTGTAGATTATGAAGATCCGGTACCGTGTGCCTACGATTTTCTCAGAAGTGTGGGAGGCACTGACTTTGGCTGATTGGGAGTGGCTTGATGCCCTTAGGCTCAAGTAGGTGACTCGGCTAGAGCCGGTGGTCGGGGATCGGGCTTATCTAACGGCCTTGATCAACTTGTGGGATCCCCAGACTAACACTTTCCATCTCCCAACAGGGGAGATGACAGTGCCCTTGGATGACGTTTATCAGATTCTATAGATTTTGATAGACGGACTGTCGATCAGGACGATGTCACGGGATCAGCGGACAACAGTGCTGACATGCTGCTTTGGGCATGGGGAGAAGATGGGTGTGGATAGCCTAGTGGAGAGGGTAGAGGGCGACTGCCAGATTGGTGGCATTCTTGTACAGTGGTGGCTAAGGAGGGGCGTGTTGAGAGTGAGGCATGCAGTGCTAATGGGCCTCATTTCCAACATGCTGCTACCCGAATCTTTGGGTGCGAGGTTCCTATGGAACCAGTTGGAGGTGGTCTTTCGGTTGGTGGAGTGTTTGAAACATGATCCCTTGATTATGAGGTGGGGGCAGACACTACTGGCATAACTCTATGATGAGCTATATGAGGTTCGTTGTTGGAGGCAGAAGGGGATTGGCTGCAACTATCTATTACAAAGCTGGGCTTGGCAGCACATAGTGATGGAGAGGCCAGTGGGGTTATCTTGGACTACTCGATCATATATGGTGGACAAAGATATAGGATATGCGGCTCTGTGGTGGCGATCTGAGGAGTAGGGGCAGAGTCAGCGATGGGAAGGTACCGTAGGGCACTATGCTGATGCCTTTGCTTGGCTTACTCCAGGGGAGGTATTCTGCTACCCATACTGGGAATGTCCAGCCTTGCCTGAGGCTGGAGAGTGGCTCTGGTGGGTGTGCAGGGGGAGATGGCTGATTCTGTGGCACAAGACTGAGTAGGAGTAATTATCGTACGTCCATGTGACATGATAGTTTAGGGTGCACCAGGGGTTGCTTGGTGAGCCCTTGATCTATCGATGTCGAGGGGACGAGAGGACCTTGGCCTGGCCGATCATCAAGCTACTGGGGGAGGAGGTAGATACAATTATCATCATGCCTGATGTGGATGACATCGAGGTGATGGCTGAGTATGAGCAATGGTGGACACTATGACGATGGCAGGGAGAGGGACCATTGGGAGGAGCAGAGGTAGCAGCAGCAGGCGAGGAGGGTGGAGAGGCACCAAAATATGATTGGGGAGCTCCGCTGGAGGATGCAGACATGGTGGAGGTGGATGATGTGGATGAGGTTTTTGGGGTTATGGATCAGTCGGAGATGCAATACGTCCCGAAGTAGTGGGAGCCAGAGCAAGCTACTATTCTAGAGATGTCAATGCCTCGGGTAGTCTTGGAGGACACAAAGGTCGGGTTACGCACTGAGAATGCATGATTGGCAGGGCTGCTCTAGAGATGGGATGAGGAGCTCAGGGATGCGCTACGAGAGAGGGATCTCCTACGAATGCAGTTGGCAGAGTGAGAGAACGTATTGGCTGCGTACCATCGATGGGATGGGGATACCGATGCTGTGCGGGAGAAGGATCTCCTACGAACACAACTGGCGAAGAGGGAGATGGCATTGGCACAACACGATGAGAACTTGGTGATAGTTCGTTAGCAGGAGATGGATTTGGTTTGATATCGATTTGAGTTGGAGGAAGAGATTATTCGCCTCGATGGGCGGATCCCTATGTTTAGTGGAGGCGAATCGTTGCATCGCTCGAGAGGGAGTGATATAGAGCAGTCATCATCCTATCGATGTAGGTGACTAGATGAGGGGGGCTCTAGTAGGCATGATGCGAGGGCTAGTAGCAGCCGCCTTGAGGGGTCCCATAGGACCCACACCACGAGGGGTAGTTCTCGTTGCATCGATCCTACATGATCATGGTGGCCGATGCCCTAGGTTGGGGGTTTTTGAGCTTTTGTCTTTTTACGAGGTCAAAGGACCAATTTATTGTAGCCTATGGGCATTTTTGATGATATATATATATATATAGATGAGATTATTTTATTTATGCCATGATTTGATGTTATGCACAATGATTGTTGAATGTGTATGTATGCATGTTAATTTATGTTTATGGATGCATATGTTATGATGAATGCAAATGTTTCTAATTTTTATGATATGCAAATAGAATGGATGAATTGAATATGTGATTTTTTGGCAGTGGCACCATAAACTGTTTAGAACTTATGGATTTTTGTCCTAGGCAATTACTGTGGGAAATGAATTTTTTTTTATGTATATATGTTATTTTTTGTATTTTTTTATGGCGATGCGAGGATGAAAGATAGCACAGTTGGTTTAGAATGTAGTTAAGGTTTTCTGAGACTCAGATGTTTTAACTAACTAGCCACTACTGTATTTTTATCTTACAAGACTTTTGGACAAGGTATGAATCGAACTTGTCTTTGACCAAGTTATTTCACATCCCTATGTGTGCAATTAAGTTTATTTATGTGGTATTTGTCAGGATATTGTCAGTACTAGATAGGCTATCAACCAAACCTGTACTGAGGATCACCTAATTAGCTCCACTAACTCCTTTGTTGTATTTAGTCTGATTAATCTGTGGTGCTATCTAGGATACCATAAGCTAGCTCATCCACATGCAAACATTGATATGTACATAAGTTAATGTGATGGATATATCGTCACGCGGGAGGTTTACCACCAGTGACCGATAGGCTATCCACCAAACCGGTACTGAGGTTTATTTCATAACCTTCTGAATGCTGAGAGTTCTAGGGATTCAAGTTTGACTCCCTTCTTTTCTTCAATTGTATTGGGATACTTGCTCTTTTGTAGTGATAAACATCACTGTTGATTTTTGTTTTCTCTTTTGAGCAAGGGATTTGAATATTGAGTGATGAGAATCACTATTGTATGTGTTTTTTGATGTATGCACTTTGGTTGTAATGTCAAATTTTTTTGAGTTTTGATTTTTGCAAATTTTTGATGTTTTGCAACTTTTAAGAACTTGGGATTCTTGGGTAATTGGGTAGGGAAGACGCTTGTCTTTTTGCCAATTCTCAGCATTCTTGGGGTTATTCACATAGGGGGATGAGCAAGATAACCATTTCACTTATGGTGACATGGATTGTTGTGTAGGTTTCATATTTCGTTCACACAACTTGGGAATTTTTTTATGTGTTTTAATTTGTGTTGGGATGCTACGTAACAAGGTGTGATCCAAGTAGAACTCTACCTTTGTAAAATATGTCTAAATTTGTACAGTATTTTGCTAGAAAGCTAATGACAAAAACTCTAGATACATTAGAAGACAACTGACTATGATATGGTGAAAAGATGTGAATGGTGTTTATTTTTGATGGATTATTTATAGAATGGATAAATGTGGAGAATGATGAATTTGCCAAATAATTACAGTTTATGGTGCCTTTGACCTTTATGACCACAAATATGTAATGTATATATGTGATGCTTAATGCAGCTATTATTTTTGGTTTTTGATGGATTTATTTTTTTGTGAGTATGAGGATGAGATGCAAAAAGAGCTCTTTATTATTGTGATGATTTTGAGCATGCATGGAAATGAGATGCAAATTTTTCTTTTTTTTGTTGATTTTATTGTTTTTGAATTGTCTTATTTTTGACCAAGCGATTGTGGGAACCCTTGGAACTTTTTGGTTTGACCAAAGGGATTATGGGTACCTTTGGGGTGTTTTGGGATTGACCAAGTGATTACAAGAATCCTTGGAGCTTTTTGTTTTGACCAAAGGGGTAATGGGCACCTTTGGGGTGTTTTGGAGTTGATTAAGTGATTGCGGAAATCCTTGGAGCTTTTTGGTTGGACCAAAGGGGTGATGGGCACCTTTGGGGCATTTTGGGGTTGACCAAGTGATTGCGGGAATCCTTGGAGCTTTTTGGTTTGGGCTATGGCTCTTTTAAAGATGGAATGGCTACAAATGACTGATATTCAAGGGTTCTAGTTCCTTGATTCCATCAAGAGAGGCTAGATGGTACATTCCAGGTACTATTTTACTATCGATGACATAAGGACCTAACTAGTTTGTCGTGAACTTGTCCCTTAGATGGGGCGACAAGTTAGAATTTTGCTGATTCTCTTTTAAGACTAAGTCACCAACCTGAAAGTCCCTCAGGTGAACCTTCATGTTGTATGCCTTATTAAGTCCCTCTTGATAGATACGTAAATGCTCGAGAGCATTAACACATCATTTGTAGAGCAACGTAAGCTAGTATAACCAGGCCTACCGCACAGTGTCATCATCAATGAACTCTTGCATTGATATGCGTAGGGAAGGAATTTCCAACTCGAGAGGCATGACAGCCTCGGAGCCATACATGAGTGAAAATGGAGTTGCCCCAGTGGTCGTCTGAATTCTAGTGTGATAAGCCCATAGGGCAAGTGGGATTTGAAGGTTCCAATCCTTGTGACTATCTGCGACTGTCTTTTTGAGGATGGCAACTAGCATTTTGTTTGATGCATCTGCTTGCCCATTTGCCTATGGATAATAGGGTGTCAAAAAACTATGCTAAATTTTATACTTTATGGTCAAAGCACGCATGTATTTGTTCTTGAATGACTTCCCATTATTCGAGATTATCTTGGATGGAATACCAAAATGATATATGATATTATGTAAAATGAACTCCAAAATGTGGGTTCTAGTCATAGAGGTAAGCGGAATTGCTTCCACCCATTTGGTGAAGTACTCTGTGGCCGTTATGATAAACATGTGACGACCTGATGATGTAGGGGAGATATTTTTGATTAGATCTAAGCCCCACTGTAAAAATGGCCAAGCCGATTGGATCGGCTGCAAGGCCTAAGAAGGTATATGTGTCAAATTTGCATGGTGTTGACACTTCATGCACTTCCTTACATACACGCAACAATCTCGCTCTAAAGATGGCCAATAATAGCCCATGCGAAGAATGCACTTTGTGATGGCCATACCATTGAAGTGGCCACTGCATGTACCATCATGCACTTGGGTGATCGCCCAAGTGGACTCTTGCTGGTCCAAGCAACGAAGGAGGATTCCTTCATAGCTTTGATGGTACAAAATGTCTCCTAACAAGACATGCTTTGCCGCTTTTTGTTTGAATGATCGTTTTGTGGCATGCGTCAATCCAAGTGGGAGGTTACCTAACTTGAGGTAGTCCCTTATGGGAGTATACCAATCCTGCTGATCGAAAACCTTGATAGTCTGAATAGCCAATCCTGTTTGAAGTTCATCCTAGCAAAAGTTGAGCAGGAAAGAACTTGTAAGAATAGCGTTGTGTTGCTATTAAGGGGAGTAGGGCAGAACAAGGACCCCCAGTTGGTGTGATTCAAACAATCATGGATTCGAGAGAAATTGTATGGGTACAATTCAATCTAGATCAAGTGGATTCCTGGCGTTAAGTCATAGCTTGCACGCTCCATCGCTGATTGCGATAGTGTTTTGAATTGAATGGTTGTCATATCACTAGAAATGTCTTGTGGGATTAGTGACCCCAAGGAGGACATAGTGTCCATAAAATAATTTGATGACCGAGGGAGTGCCTCGATGTCATACCATTCAATATTTTCTAAGAATTTGTCCACAAGGGCTTTGTAGGCCTGCAGAACTGGGCATTTACATTGGAATACCCCTTTGACTTGGTTGAAAATTAACAACGAATCACCGAAGATGTTCAATTGTTTGATATTCATGGTGATTGCTATCTGAAGACCTATGAGCAAGGCTTCATATTCTGCATTGTTGTTGGTGCATGGAAAATCTAATTTAAATGATAGAGGCATTGGATCCCCTTGCGGTGTGAAAAATACAATTCTCGTGTCACCTCCTTTCTCACATTTAGAACCATCAAAAAATAGGGTTATGTCGACTTGTGACTTAGGCTCATCAGAATCTGGTGATTCTGAGACATGAAAGACCCCATCATTGGGTAGTTCTATGATCAAAGGATGATCGTATTCGAGAGGATCCTTTGCTAGTTGATCGGCTATGACTTGACCTTTAATGGATTTCTATCCAATAAACTCTATGTCAAACTCCGTCAACAACATGATCCATTTCATCGTGCGGCTACTATGATAAGTATGACTCATCATGTACCGCAATGGATTCTCCTTAGGCACAACATACGTATTGTTTCTCAGCATGTAATGGCGTAGCTTTTTGGTAGCAAACACCACTGCCAAGCAGAGCTTCTCGACGTATGCATAGTTAAGTTCATAACTGACCAGGGTGTGGCTAAGATAGTAAGTAGCATGTTCTTTGTGTAGTTCATTTTTTTGGGCTAGCATGGCATCCAATGCCACCTCAGTAGCTAAGATGTATAAGTAGAATGACACTCCTAGTCTAGGTGGTGCCAATACTGGCGGTGAAGCCAAGTATTGTTTAATATCGTCAAAGGCTGACTGGCACTCGTCATCCCAATGAAATGTGAACCCCTTGTGCAATAATTTATTCATGGATCTACACTTGTCAGATAGCTCGCTATGAAGCACTTGATTGACACGACCTTTCCCTGTAGGCTTTTGAGCTGCTTGATGGTAGTTGGGGGAAGAATTTCAAGGATTGCCTTGACTTTGTTTGGGTCCACCTCGATGCCTCGTTTTGAGACTATGAAACCCAAGAGTTTTCTAGATGTGATGCCAAATACGCACTTCTTGGGATTCAGTCTGAATTTATGTTCCATGAGGTGATCGAGGATATTGCTTAAGTCATCGAGATGATCTAGGTGTAAAAGAGATTTGGCCAACAAATCATCCATGTAATATTCCAAATTTTTATGCATGTGATCATGGAAGATGTACCTCATGGCATGTTGGTAGGTGGCACCAGCATTTTTAAGGCCAAAGGGCATGACCTTATAACAAAATGTCCCCCAAGGCGTTATGAACACCATTTTTAGTTGGTCCTCGGGATTGATACGAATCTGATTGTATCCCAAGAAACCATCCATGAGGGAAAGCATTTCATGGCCCACAGTAATGTCTACCAATGCGTCGATGCTTGGCAAGGGGAAATCATCCTTAGGACTTGCTTTGTTTAGATTTCAAAAATTAGTGCATATGCAAATCCTCCCATCTGGATTTTTTATGGGCACCATGTTGGACAACCATGGTGGGTAATCCACGCAGATGACAAACTGTGCATCCAATAAATTTTGTAATTCATATTTGACCATTAAGGCCACTGTT
Organism: Wollemia nobilis; assembly: GCA_028583015.1. Classification (NCBI taxonomy): domain Eukaryota; kingdom Viridiplantae; phylum Streptophyta; class Pinopsida; order Araucariales; family Araucariaceae; genus Wollemia; species Wollemia nobilis. The sequence continues at coordinate 9,176,767 of JAQPPZ010016436.1, read as the reverse complement.
GGGTGCATCTTGCGTAGTTTTTGATTAACTAGCTTAACTGTCGGATCAAGTATTAGATTATGCATGACTAGTTGCAGATCTAGCCCTAGCATGTCTTTGTAGGACCATGCAAAAACCTCCTTCGTCTCTTTGAGAAGGGTAATGTAGTTGACTTGCTCTTCAAGGGATAGACTTACCCCCAGCTTGATAATCTGTGGATGCATTGGATCCGAGCCGATGTCTATGTCAGTCGTCTCTTCGATCGACATGTGGGATCCGTCCTCCAACTAGTGTGGAGTTGGGATCAAGTGGATATAATTTGCTGAGTTTAGATCATCGTTAGGAACCTAAGGTCCCTCTTCAGCATGGAAGATATCTTGAGTTGGCCCTGGGGTGAAATGAAGCATCTCACCGAAAGGCCAGTACTCTAATGGGGATGGTGGTGAATTGACTCGATCGCAGTCTATGGCATCTATGTCTAGATACAATGACTGTGTTGGATCGACTGTATTCTGGATAGGGGCAGTTAAGTCAATGGAGATCATTTTGATGAAATTATTTTGGTCTCCATTACTGTGGGTGTGATGACTCGAACATTCTAGATGATATTTTTGCTTCGGATCCAGTTCTGGAGGTATTGGCATGAATGGATCAGCCCTAAGTGCAGATAGAAGGATAGGGTCTGCCCTTGGCACTGATATCTCTATAGGGTATCTGGGCGATAGGTGCTCTTCGTATGCCCAAAGTGGTAGATTCAACACTTGGTCCCACTGCGTTGGGTTTATGTGCCACTCATGCCCTGGCACTATGTTTAGTTGTTCAAGCATATCGTTAATATCCAAGGGGTATTGTTGTTGCATCTATTGCATGTGATTGAGATATGCTATCTCAATTTCATCTTCATAATCACTGTCAGATATCCAAAGGCCTTCATTGGTTCCAACAACTATTTACAACCTTAGAGGCTCGTATTGCTTGAGCAAATTGATCTGGCCCCATTGGGGTTGTTTCGCTCTCTATGGGGGGACCTGATTTTCTTGAGGGGGCACTTGCTCGATTGGAGCATCCAAAGGGAACATTGCCAAGAGGCTTTCTTTATAATCATCCATGGGAGTCACTTATGAGTGATTTCTATCCGATTCGAAGGGGTCCCATGGTGCTACCTCATATTCTGACTCATCTTCGAAAGATCCTTCCTGACCTTGTCTATACCTCTCTTGTAGGTGAGTTCTCAAAATTTCTCCTCTCTCGAGCGAAGGGAAAGGGTTGTTGAGGTCAACAAGGTTGGTTGTCAATAATGGGAGATAATCCCCCAGTGTATATGTTGTGTTAGGGTTGGCATATGGATCTAATGCCAATACCCCCTTATTGCCTATCCCTAGGCCTTGCATGTTCTCTACCAAGATGTCCAAGGGTAGGGGATGGTTGAACCCTACTCCTGACTTGTCGTATGGAATTTGGTATCTTGGTTGGCAAATAATACACACTCCTTGCTTATATCTGCCTAACCCATATCCATGCCAATTTCATTGGCCAAGGTATCTCAAAGTGAATTTTGGGTTGGACAAATAGTTGACATCTTCAGTAAAAGGATCTTCATCTTCGTCCTCTTACATGTATGGTTCCATACCATGATCAAGGCCCCCATACACAAATTTTGTCTGATTCAGCGGGTAGCCAAGAGGAACAATGGTATTTATGGGGAGGCGAGGTCTCCCCATGTCCTGCATGGACTCCAGTGTGGGTGTTACTACAATATTCCACACCAAATACTCCCCCAGGCCTGTATTGGCCATTTCAATGGTGATTGTTGACGATTGAGGGAGAGGGAACAAAATTTCTTCCTGAGTCCATTCCATGTCAGGTGAACTAGGAGCCTTGACTTCCATTCTACTAGGCATATCCTCAGTAGAGATGGTTGATACTGATGGTGGTACCTCTTCCAGGGGTTTCTTCCCTTTGTCCTTCGATGTAGCCATCGTAGGTGGTGTCATTGATAAAGGATCAGACGATGAAGATGGACCTGGTTGGGGATTTGATGGAATTTTTAATGGGGATGCCTACGGAATCAGACCCTATTTAGATGGATTCAACTAAAAATCCAAATGCATTAATGGAAGGGTCGATTGCTGTATCAACTACACTGTATTACAATACTTGAAGGGTTCCAATTTCGTCGGGACTACATGCACCTACCATTCGAATGTATACTTTAAGCACTGATGAGCTATCAACAGGACACACTTCATATCCCTGATCCATGGCCGACCTAGCAAGATGTTATAGGCCATGTCACCCTCCAAGATGTGGCACAATGTAGGTATAGTCTTTTGTCCCACTTGGATGGGTAGGACAATTATGCCAACTGTCGAGCATATTGCATCATTGAATGCTCGCAGTGTATAGGTGGAGGCCACTATGTGATATGTGGGTAACTTTAAGTGCTTCAAGGCCGTTGTTGTAATGATATTACTAGACGAGCCAGTGTCCAATAATACCCTTTTGTATGGAATCTCGTTGACCTACACGATGACGTGCAAGGGTGGATCTGCCATGTCACCAACCACTGATTTCAACTCATCCTCTCGAAAGGTGATTACTGGCTCAGTGCATCATTTGACATGTCCCATAAAGTTGTTGAAGGAGTTTGCTTCATGGGGCTGCAACTCGATGGCTTTTAGTATCTCCATTAGAGCCTCCTGATGGGGCGTTGATTGTTGTATGATCTCATAGATGGAGAGACTAGCCGATGTGGTCCTCAAACTCTGGGTGAGTTTTATTCGAATTATGGCCATTGGTCTAGGTAGCGGAGGTGGTGCAAGGTGTTGTTGTGGTTGTGACGTTGTTGGCACCTCTCCTATAGCTACCGCAAGGGCAGCTGTGCTCGGGTACATCTTGTTTCGAGTCAGTATATTGATCATACCTACATACCCCTGCATGGGATAGTTCTGTGTGACCTCATTGACTTGGAGGGTCTTTTCCTACGCATCATGGGTAGGCAAGGGGTATTTAAAGACCTCCATTTGTTAATTGCTTGGTGCCACATGGTTATCCATCGCTAATGTATTGTTATCTATTAAGTCTGGCACCAAGCCTTTAAACTTCCAACTGCATTAAGGTCATGTCCCTTCCGTCTGTGGAACCTATAGTACAAGTCTTCCCTATAGCCCTTAGGTTTTGGTGCATTGGGTTCTATGGGTTAAATCTCGAGTAGGTTGATCAATTTTTTTGCTGATAAGCGGTCAAACAGGGAGTCTTTGGACTCTGTGTATGGTGTGAATTGTCGCCTAGGGCGACGCTGCTAATTTTGTTCTTGCCTCTAATTTTCTTTGTCATAACTGTTAAGAGGCATCACCTGATAGTTAGCCTTTTGGGGCTATGTTGCTTGTGCAGTCTTAGGGATGTTTATAGCAAACTAATTGACCACAACGGGTTTCTATTGCATGGTCCCTGTTTTGGTGTTCTTAGACCATTCTTTCTTCTTTGGCTTGGCTATCTTGCCATCCTGAATCTTGATCTCCTCAATAATTCTAGCTTGCGCCAGATCTTCCTCTAAAGTGGTATATTACTATAGCTGCAATAGCACATAGATCGATCTCAAACAACTCTTTGAGAACATTTGGGTGAGGTCGAACATAGGAGGGAGGTAGGGTAGCTTGGAAAGAAAAGTCCTCCACCGATTCCCATAGGCCACCATGGTTTCTTCCTCATACTGCCTGAGGCTAGCTAGGTCACTTAGTGACACCTTCTTCTTGGTGTTGAAGGTGAAGAGTTTGAGGAACGCATCCACTAGCTAATCTAATTTACTAATGTTGTGATTTGGAAATTGAGTGAACCAATCTGAGGCAGGGATTGCGAACGTGATGATGAATGTTCTTAATAGCAAAGCATCATTGTCCTGAATACCAAAGCATTGGCTTAGGAATCTAGTCACATGCTCTTGGGCATCTTCCTCCCCTCTATAGATTGCCAACTGAGGCAGTTTGAAGTGTTCAGGGTAAGGGGGTGCCGACATTGGTGGATGCACAGGATGACTACAGAGTTGGCATAAAGTGGGCTTTGGGGCCCAGAAGTCTTGGTCTACATAGATTCCAAGTGCTCTAGCAGCGCTTTATATGCATCAGAAGATTTAATCTCTTCCTCCTTAGTTAGCTCCCGTTGTGGGTTGTGGGAAACTTGAGGCCTATGGAGGGGTGGCTGGATAGCAGCCCCTACGCCTTGGTAGGGCATTTAGGCCCGCTCTTATTCTTGCTCATACTCCTCATAGGCTTCTTGAGGAGTTTCTGTATGAGACCTATAACCATGGGTGGGTCCCCACAGGGGGTGCCCATCGTTGTTCCCAAGAGTGGCCTCCCGCTCAGGTCTAGGAGGTCTCAAAGGCAACACTTGGTAAGGTCATGGAGACCTGTTTCGTACCAAGATGTTGCACCTCTCATACGGTTCTACTCTTTGGGTGTGAGGGGTTGGAACCCTCTCAGGCATAGTGTTATGGAGCAACTCATCTATTTAGCATCGAATGCGCTCTTTGCTAAGGCGATATAGATGCTCTAGCTGATGTTGGTCTTGCTCAAGCTACATGATCTGCGCTTGGTGGGCGGCATGTCTGGTGACTTCCAGGTTGATTTGTTTTTCCAGATTGAGTCTAGGAGGCCTAGATGCCTCTCCTATGTATTTATCTCGGGCGCAATGATTTGAGATCTCTATAGGTCGCTTCCCTCTGTCGATGTTGGCGGCATTCACTCGAGGCTCTGGCCTCAATAGGTGATTCTAGTAGATAGCAGGTGCGGAGGTGCATTGCTTTCGCACTATGTATTGCTCTTAAGGAATGTAATGGTCTTCCTCGTGCTCCCTTTCATATATGTGAAAGGGGCAGGCAAAGTTGGCTCACCCTATTTGAAGAGCCTTGTGCTCTGGATTTTGCCTATTGTTTCTAACAATGATGGGGGGTAAAGGAGGGATGACATAATCATGTGGTCTCTCCTCATGGACCCTATGCTGTTCTAGCACTTCATCGCACGATGGCCACTCATACCTTGCTTCTAAGGGAGCCTTCCCATTTATATTGAGTGCCACGTGTAAGGACTCCTCCTGAAAGGGTCTATGTTGGACGGGAGTGCCCCTCGAAGGGGTGCCTCTATAGTCCCATTCTGAAATGGCATGATGTGGACTCTCTTGTGGGTCGGGCCACCAAGGTGGTATGACCAAGTCCTTGGGGCTATAGCGGAGGTGACTTGTGCCCCCTTGTACACTCTCCGCAGCTCTTGCCCGTGATTGGGCTTGGCTACGGGTGTACACCATGGTGGTTTTTTCCTACAAGATGCGTAGATTTTTATGCTACACTAAATAGAAAATATCATACACACAAAGCAATGATTATCTCGTTTAAAGATTAAAAGTGTGCCCTAAATTTGGTTTAGTGTGTTTTGATTTTTGTTTTGAAAGCTTTTGTAAAGAACATTTAAATGCAATATGATGGCTCTTATGACTCCCAAAAATGGTCGCCCCTTTGATATACCATTGCCAGGCTGATATACCAACCTCTCTATATACCCGCCCTTACATGAGGGAAACTATTGGTACGTGAGAGCAGATGGTACATGGAACGTAGGCGGTACGAAAGGGGAATCACCTTATTTTTGACACCTACCATAGAAGACTTATACTCATGTGTTGGGAATCACCCTAGCTACACTTGGTTAGCTTTCTTCAGGATTTATGTCTAGAAACAGTAGCGATCGGGGTTGTGAATGCAAAAATTCAAGCCAAGGTGGTGATGAAATCCACCGTTGGTCTTGATTAAGGGCTGGGGTTTTATGACCAGCTCCTTGGTGTTTATATTGCCACATGATGTGTGGGGTTATTTTTAGTTTTGCATAAGAGAAAACAACATGCAGTAAAAAAAAAGTTTCCCTAAGCAAGCAAATAACTAGAAAATAGAAAATAGAAAGCAAAAAATGACAAAAGGTTTTTAGGACCCCTACCTCTTCTCTGCCCAAATCGACTGGTTCTGAATTTCTATCCTGAAACTGTAGAGAGAGCTATTCATCCTTGGGTGGGATGAATAACAGAACTGTATTCATAACAGGGTGGGACGAATGTCCATTCATCCCTAGGCAAGATGAATTCTAGCTCCGTATTCGTCATAGACTGCAATGAACAGCAGTCCCATGTTTGAAAACTTGGTACCTGCAAGAAAAAACAATCAAGTTTTGATAAGATTTTTGATCTTAAAAATAGAGGACAATGTCCCACTGTGATCGCCACTGAAATCACAAGGATACAGAAACAAAAATGAAAAGCCAAGATTGCGATGCAAATGAAACAAAAGATAATGCTAAATCCTATGAATTGGAAGTGCATGAAAGGAAAGAGGCATAAACGAATCGAAACCAAATAGAAATCCAATATGGAAGACAACCCTTTTTATTAAATCATATTTTCCCAATTCGACCTCTATCACCAGGAATTTGATGATGCTACCCGCATGTTAGTAAAGACAGGAAATGATAAAAACATGATCAAAAATGTTCAAAACGATGTGAAATTTGAATGACAACCTATCTAATCAGCATCGAATCAGATGCAAAAATAATAGAAAGGAAATCTACCACAAATTTCTAATCACTCTGGGGCAGGGCGATTAGAACTGCAGTAGTGTGGGGGGCGCCCAAGGGCAGGACGACCATCGTTTAGGGCCCAATTTCAGCACCAATCCACTTGGGATGGGTCCAAAACCTCTTATGGGGTGTTTTTGACAATTTTGGTAGGATGTTGTGGACAAATGTCAAGTTTTGGTTTCATATTTGCGCTTCCAATAACCACCCTATGACTTCCCTTCCAAAAGAGATCAAGGATGTGAAAGGCACAAATCAAAAGGCGTGTGTGGATGTAAAATGGTAGCACTTCATTGCTCAAAATGTTCCTTCTCTTTATATCTTGTGGTGAGAAAACTCACCAATTTATAGACCTAGAGGTCTCTTATGATTGAGCATGCAGAGGCGCCACTTGGCAATCATGCCTTCCCAGGGGGGAAAAGATTCCTCCTTGATTAGGGGCTCCATGACTGCCCTTGTAACTGCCTCTAATGCTCAAAAATTCTCACTCACACTCCCATGCAATTAAGGAAGAGTTAAGTGGCGGATCTGAGCTGCCATTTGTCAAGATTTGAATTTTTTCCCGTCAAACCTGCTATTCGCCCTACCCTAGAATGAATACTGCTAATCGTCCCTAGGTGGAATAAATACCAGTTTGTAATCGTCCTTGGGTGGAACGAGTAGAGAGGAGAGTGCCTAAAAGGTGCCAAATTGACCTTTGACCTTCCAAAATTGTTGTGTGAGTGGTTAGGACCACTATTTAACCTCTGGGGGACTGCCCTGGGGGCTATGTGTGTCAATGTGATCAGTGTTTGAAGTCACATAATCGTATGGGTGCTTTTTTGGTGTCTACACCTTCAATATACACTCTTTTTCAAAGTGTCCAAATTTGTTACAATAGTAACATTGCTTGTCACTCTTGTCACCTCTTCCTCTTCCTTGAGCACCTCCTCTTCCTTGGAAGCCACCTCTTCTTCCTCTACCTCTTCCTCTTGAAGGAGATCTACCTCTCCCTCTACCTTGGCCTCTTGAACTAGATTCACCTTCTTTGGATGTAAAGGCTTTTTCTTCAACTCCACCAACATTTGAAGATGAAGATAGTCTTTCTTCATGGGATGTTAAAGAGCCAATGAGCTGATCATAATTAAGAGTAGTGAGATTTTTACTCTCTTCAATTATGATAGCTACATGATTCCACTTTGGAAGAAGTGTTCTCAACACTTTCTTCACCATGACTTCATTGTTCACCTCTTCACCAAGAGACTTCATCTTGTCCACACAAGATTTTACTCTCACACAATATTCTCCCACATTTTCATCTTCCTTCATTCTCAAATTCTCAAACTCCCTCTTGAGAGTTTGCAATTTGACTTGCTTCACTTGATCATTGCCTTGAAAGCCATCCTTCAAAGCTTTCCAAGAATCCTTAGTTGTACAACTAGCAGTTCTAGGAAAGAGGCTCTTATCCAAGGTTGTTTGAATGTGGTAGAGAGAAAAGATATTTATCTTGTGTGATTATATTTTTTCTTGTCTATCAGCAACTGGTATAACATTTCAATCAGTATAACATTTCAATCAATAGGTTCAGTATATCCATTTTCAATTATATCCCATAATTCTTTTCCAAGGAGTATGGTCTTCATTTTTATGGCCCAATACTCATAGTATTCCCCAATGAATTCTGTAATTGGAAATGAGTTGGTTATGTTAGCCACGATGCTAAAAAACCAACAAGGAACCTTTAGGCAATGTGCAAAAGCTTAATAAACTCAAACACTCCATAGGCTCTCTCCAACCCAAAATACCTAACTAGCTCTAATACCACAATGAGTATTTTATGCTCATTGATTTATTCAGGAATGATTACACAGATATATAGCCTTGGAGTCTCAACAGAAGAATCTCCAGAGGAGGCTAAAAGACAAATACAATCAACTAAAAACTGTTACAATATAAACTATATGTTAACAATAGAAAAACTGGCAAACTACACACCCAATAATTAGAAAATGCCCAAAACTAGACACACACAAATAACTAACAAAATAAAAAATAGTGGCCCACAATATGGAGATAGTTGTACTCAGATTTGGTCGGTTCAATTCCCAATAATTTCTTCATATATTCTTTCCACTAGCTCTAAAATTTTAATATTATAAACACAAATAATTACCAACCATCCAACTCTATTTTCCCTTAATATAGTATTAGTGTTAAATTTAATAATATTTTTATATAAATTAAAACATTAAGTTGTTATAAAAATATTTAAGTATGGGATTTACATTAGTATCCTAATTTTTTTAATAGGGTCTCCAAAACCTATTTACATTCATGTTTTATACATCCAAGTCATACCCTAATTTTTGTAGGCTTTGATTTACCTCCAAAAAATCATGCACATTTGTATACACAAATCCATGTGTTGCTCATGTTTTTTATTTGGTACCAAGCAGTATTGTAAATCCATGGGTTGCTTTTTGTCCATTGTAATGAGAAATTGTGTTTGGTTTTTGGTATTAGTGTGGCCATAGAAAAACACACGAGGGTCATGTAAAGATGTAATATAATCCTGGTAAAAGGCAATATTTGTATTTAGGATCCGTGAAGTCCAAAGTAATAAAAGGATAAATGACTATTTTGGCTAGGGTTTTTCCTAAAGTAAGGGTTTCCTCAAGATAAATATGTGTGTATTCTATTTCTTTTTTTTTTGGTGCATTACTCTATTTTTTATTATCATTTTTCTAACAATTGGTATTAGAGCTAGGTTTGACTTGTAATGGTTTTATTTCTATAACTTGTTCAAGTGGGATTTTTGCAGCTAAGATGGCGAATACAACCAGATTGAAGTTCAAAAAATTTATTGGGTATAATTTTGGTTTATGGAAACTAAAAATGGAGGACCTTTAGGTTGAAAGATATTAGTGGGCGATGATTTTTTAAATGGTTTTGTCAACTAACCTCTATAGACATTAAAATTTCTAAGGAAGAAAAATATATTACTTTGTTATGCTCACTTTCAGATTGTTGTGGTAATTTGTTTATGGTGGTTAGTAGAACTTCTTCTTAGTTAAAATTTGAGGAAATAGTAGGAGCCTTGTTGTCTGATAAGATGAAAAGAAAAATCTCTATAAAAGAATCGAATTATGCCCTAGACGTTTAAGGGTGTTATCACGAAAGAAATCAAGATATTATGTCAAAATATAAATCCAAGTGACAAAGCAAAAAATCCCAAGGAGGCAAAAATATCTCAAGCAAGCGAGAAAAACTAAGATGCTCGTATTGCAAAAAAGTTGGCCATATGAAGAAAGATTGCATCTTTTTAAATGGAAAAAATAATGGTACTCCTTCTAAGTAAAAAAATATAAAAAGTGAAGATAGAGATGTTTATATGGTCTCTTAAAATACCAAGATAAATCAAGATACTTGGATAATAGATTCAGGTGCATCTTTCCATATGCTATCTCACAAAGAATGGTTTAGTGAATATAAACTCTTCAATGGTGATGATTTCTTTTTGGGAGACAATGAATCATACAAGATCATAGGTCATGGCAAAGTAAGGGTAAATTTTGGAGATGGAGGGATTAAAATCCTTCTTGGTGTCATGCACATCCTTGATATAGAAATAAATCTATTATTTGCAAGCAAAATGGTAGAAGAAGATGTATAGGTGAATTTCAATAATGATGGCTACAAAATAATTTGAGGGGATTTGGTCTTGGTAAAAGGAGAATGGATAGGTATTTTATACTAGCTATAAGTGATAACAATAGTGCATGGGTTGAATTCTTCTAAAATTTATTTGTTGATCAGGACAATATTGATAGAATGGTAGTGTTATGGCATAAAAGGCTTGGACATATTAGATAGAAGGATTTGAAGTCTCTTCATAAAAAAATATGCTTAAAGGTTTATCTTATTACTCTTTTGATTTTTGTGAGCATTGTGTCTATGGGAAGCAAAAACACAAACGTTTCTCAAGTAGTTCTTCAAGGGCCAAAGAAGTGTTAGAGTTAGTACACAATGATATTTTTGGACCTATTCCTATAACTTATTGGGTGGATATGTGTACTACGTATATTTTATTGATGATTTTTAAAGGAAAACATGGATATTTTCTTAAAGTATAAGTCTAAAGTATTTTATAATTTTAAAGAGTTCAAATCACATATGGATAACTAGACTGGGAAGATGAGAACTGATAATGGTGGAGAATATTATTCAAATTATTTTGATGTGTTTTGCAAGTGACATAGAATACAAAGATAAAAAATTGTTCCTGGTACCCCCCAATAGAATGGAGTTGTAGAATGAATGAACAAAGCACTAATGGATCAAGCTAGGAGTACGCTCAATGGTGAAGGGTTAGAGCAAAATTTTTGGGTATAGGTAGTAATGATAGTCAGTAATGATAGCTTGTTACCTCATAAATTGATCTCCTACATCAACTCTATATGCTTAGACCTAGAAAAAAATTGGATAGGTAAAAGTGTCCATCTAAAACACTTAAAAGTTTTTTGTTGTGATGCATTTAAGAATGTCCCAAAGAAAAATAGATAAAATTTAGATTATAAATCAAACAAATATATTTTTCTTGGTTATGGAAATGGAATAAATGACTATACCTATGGGATCCAAATTATTAAAAGATTGTTTATAGTCGAGATGTTTTTAGAGAGATGATGAGGGCTACACACGAAGAGTCTTTCATAGGAAATACTTGAAGTTGTTCCTTTTGAGATTATAGAGGAATATAATTCTAATTTGAAAATAAAAGAGCGTACTGAGTAGGATGGAGGAACCTTAGAATTCATTCCTCAAAATATCTAGTCGTATGACCAGAGCACCTGAAAGGTATAGTCCATTCATATTTCTTTTAATATTTGCTTTATCAACTGTTGAATAAGAACCAAGAGCTTTCAAAGGGGTATGTGAATCAAAAGAATACAAGTTGTGGAAAAGGACAATGGATGAGGAAATAACAACATGACATAAGAAAAAACCTTGGAAGTTGGTGGAGCTACCAACTAGAAGGAATCTTGTGGGATGCAAATGGGTGTTCAAAAAGAAATGGAATACTAAAGGTAAAGTTGAAAATTTTAAAGCAAGTATTGTTGCAAAAGGACACTCTTAGGTAGAAGGTATTTATTATGGTAAAATTATTTCTTCTACAGTTATGTTAACATCTTTTATATTTATTTTAGCTCTGGTTGCTACTTATAATTTGAAGCTTGAACAAATGGATGTTAAGACTAATTTTCTTCATGGTGAACTTTAAGAAGAAATTTATACGGTGCAACCTGAAGGTTATTAGGTATAGGAGAAAATAACATGGTATGCAAGTTGAAAAAGTCTTTATATGGTATAAAGTAGTCACTAAGGATATGGTATAAATTTTTTGATACTTACATGTTGAGGCTTGGTTTTACAAGGTCTGAAGTAGAACCATTGCATTTATTTTAAGCAAGAAGGTGATAACTTTATTATTTTGTCATTGAATGTTGATGATATGTTGATGGCAAGAAATAGTATGAAAATGATTAATAAAGTAAAGTCTTAACTATCCTCTCAATTTGAAATGAAGAATCTTGGTGCAACAAGTCAATTTTAGGCATGGATATTAGGAGGGACAAAATTAACATAAGAGTATGGCTTAGTCATAATTTATATACAGATAAAATTTTATATAAATTTAGAATGTAGTAGAGTAAGCCTGCTAGTACTCCACTTTCTATTGGTATAAAGCTATCTATAAAATAATTTCCAAAGATAGAAGAAGAGACAAATTAAATATCTCAAGTTTCATATGGGACTATTGTTGGGAGTTTGATGTATGCCATGGTTTGCACAAGGCTAGATATTGCAAAAGTAGTGTGAGTTATTAGCAGGTACATGTCTAATCCTAAAAATGAACATTGGATGATTGTGAAGAGGATATTCAAATATCTATGTGGAACATCAAATTATGTTATTTTTTACAAGGAAATCTAGATAATAATAAAGAAGATAGTATGTATGGTTATGTCGATGCTGATTAGGTAGGTGATATTAATAAGCGAAAATATAATAGTGGATATGTGTTCAATATCTTTGGAGGTGCTATAAGTTGGATGAGTAAAAGGTAACCAATTGTTGCTCTTTTGACAAATAAAGTTGAATATGTTGCTGCTACTCGGGCTTGTTGCTCTTTATGACATTGAATGTGCATAGAAATGTGTTTGGATCAAGGATTAATGTTAACAATAATTAGGCTAATCCTAGGTTGAAAGGTTGGCCAAGGTGAGGTGGAGGCTAGGCTTTGGTGGAAGCTAGACTAGGGTAAGGTTGACCATGGGTTTAATTTTGACTATGATGTGGAGTTTAACCAAGGTTAGGAGTTAACCAAGGTTAGTCTAGGGTGATCTAGGCTTAGGTGGAAGCTAAACTAGTCAAAGGGTAGACTAGGGTGAGGTATCCCTATATTAGGCTAGGGATATGATCATGTGGTGAACACGGGCTAAGTGTAGGGAAGGGATTAAGTGGCCAAGAGGTCTTAAGGTGATGAATAATATTTTTAGGCAAATAATACAAAATTAAAGGTGATTTGCAAATTAATCTACCGTTACGATGGAATGAGGGAAAATTTGAGATTTTTAAGTGTCTACAATAAGGCCTAGGAGATATTAGATATGTTTCCATAGTAAGAATGGTAGTTTGGAATCAATTGAAAATTGATGGAAATAATCCAAAATTATATAGCCCTATAAGAAGAGGTTTTGAACAGTAAAACTGATAATCCCACTTAAAAATTGTAAATAAATTTAAACCTTTTCAAAATTCACCTTTTACCTTATTTTATATATATATATATATATATATATATATATATATATATACAGAAAAAATACAATAAATTAACTCATAATTTCATAATTTTAAATGTTTCATACTTATCCATAATAATATTATACTAAAACAATATTTTCTATCCAGCTAATATGTCAATATTGATGAACGATTCAATAATTAAAAAACTACCATCAAGTAAATCATAAATTTTTATCTTTCACTATAATAAACGCTATGTTATGCAATCTTTTTGAATTAAGAAAATACAAGATGATTTTAAAATAAAAATAAAAAAATATGGTAACTCCAGAACGACGTCCGCTGAAATGTCGACCCAGGAAATTGTGTGTAACAGACAGCGTCACTGTATCTATTAAAGTCAAAAATTTTAGGCAGGATTAATAAATAAATCGACAATCTCAATCGTACATGGTTCACCCTAGATGTCCGTACAAGCTTTTTGAATTGTCTACTCTGACGTTATTAGATCGCATGCGCACCGTTCGTACAGGTAACACTTACAATATAATCGTCTCACACGTTAATAGCAAACCGTGTATATGTAGTGTCGACCAATTCATGAAAAAATAGACGGCCCCATTTAGGGTCTCGCCAGAAGGCATACTAGAGTAGTCTACTTGGTAATGTGATATGGCTAGTGTCTACTTGCATGTTTAACTAATTGTTGCGGGCTACCCATAACATTTAAGAATTAGTTAGTGTGAAAAAAATTTATCATGACATTAAAGAATTAGTTAATGTGAAAAAAAATTATTATGACATTTAAGGTTGGGTATTTTCATCCTGAACTTAATCAATAGAGACACAGAGTTATACACATCCACCCCCTCACACACTCAAGTTGTGGTTTGAACCTTAGACCTCCCCAAGAAGAGCCAAAGTTCGTACTTTTGCATTATCCTATGGGACACTAGTCATACCACATTACCAGGTTTTGTGCATACGGCCAAGCTGGCACTACTTCACACCTATTCCTTGTAACACCTTTTTTCCATATGGATGGAACTTGGATGCAACAATTATAAATCTTAGTTCCTTGGGTAAGATGAAGTGAATGAAACCTCACCTTAGACAAGGTTAATTGGATCTGACCTTCAAGGACATCAAAGTGGAACTACTACCAACTGACAAACACTTTGCCTGATGTAAATTCACTGTAGGATACCGATAATGGACTCCAAGGGTAAGATTGTAAGACAAAACATCATACAAAATACACTAGTAAAAGAAACCTGCAAATGCTTCCTTTCATTATATGAATTCACACCCCCTTATAATAGAGTCTCCCACTCCTTATACTCTCCAAAAAGAAAAACCCTAGCCTACACTACTCCCTTAAAATTTTTAGTCACTTTCTATTTTTAGAAACTCACTTGTTATTTTTAGTAACCCTATAAAAAAAAGCTCGGATGACATCCAAAATGGAATCATGCACCTGTTATTCAATAATACCCACTATCCCAAGATAGCAACTCCACTCTATTTCTAAACTAATAGTTATGATAACTTTTCAGTTGCGAAAGCTAAAAATTACATTAAAAGCTAATTCTGGACCTCCTATAGGCATTTTTGGCTTGCAAACGCAAAGGGTATTTATTTTTAAGTTCTCCATGCAATTTTGCATGTTTTGAAAAAATAACAAGACAAAACGGACACTCAGAGCAAATGTTATGGCCATGGCAAGGTGCATTATTCTCCTCTGGTTGAAAATAAACTCAGCTCCTACAATTTTTGTTGACGAAATACCTTGAGCTTGTCAATGTCAAGCCTATTTAGTTTCTCCTCGAAAATCCAAGTGTTATTGGCCTAGGACAAACCTTCCCACTATACCAAGTATTTGCTATAGTTTCCATTACATGTGGTGATCACTTTCCTGTCAAGGACCTGCGCAATGTGTTCCTTCTTCTTCTTGGGGATTTGCTTCTCCCAAGCTATGGTGTTTGCCTCTTCAACAACTACATTATCACCATGAAATTCATGCAAATAAGAGATATTGAAAATTTGTGAAATATCGAGGTCAATTGGTAATTCCACCTTACAAGCATTGTCATTCATTTTCTATAGAATCCTACAAGGGCCAATTTTCTTCATTTTCAATTATAATCTATCCCCTTGGGAAATCACTCCATTCGAAGGTGAACCATCACTATGTCCTCAACCTAGAATACTTGGATGTGCCTGTGCACATCAACGACCTTTTTGTAATTAGTATTACTATTTTGCAATTTGTCTTTGACCTCTTCTTGCAATTGTTGTATATGTTCAACAAATGCTTCTACATCATCACTAACAAGATCATGGATTGGTAATGTTGTGACTGTCACACAACTCACCCAAAAATTGGGGACCCACCTTTTTGTTTTGGTATTTGGTTGTTTGCAATTTGTTTGAAGTGTCTAATACTTTTGCTTTGTTGTGAGTTTACAGTTATCGTTCGTTTCTTGTTGATGATATTTTCTTGTCGATGATTTTTTCTCATCGACGATATTTTTCTTATCGACAATATTTTCTTGTCCATGATATTTTCTTGTCGACGATTTTTTCTTGTCGACGATATTTTCTTATCGAGAATATTTTGTTGTCGATTTGTTGTCAGTGTTTTGTTTCGTCAAGATTTGTGTTAGCACTTTATTGTTAGATTTTTGTTTTCTCATTCGTTTATATGTGTCAAAATAAAGAAATAAAAAAATAAAATAAAAAATATATATACATATATTTTATATATGTATATATAATGAAAAGTCATAAAAGAAAAAAAAATGAAAAAAAAAAAAAGATTATTACTATTACATTCCATGTGTAATAATAGTAATAACATTAAATCACTTTAAAATAAAATGATAAAAAAATTAAAAAAATAAAATGTATATGCATATATATTTTGTATATGCATATACAATTGAGTTGAGGATATTAAAAGTCAAAACGGAACAAAATAATAATAAAATAAAAATTAAAAAAATTAACAATAATAAAGAATGAAAATAAAACAAATAAAAGAGCAAATAATAATAAATAAGTCTTGGTGCTTCTTTGATCTTTAGCTTGTGGTAGTAGAGGCTTAGATCATGGTATCAAAATTTAGTGGGTTAGGCTCATAGATATAATTTATTTCATATGTTACATAATATTTATTATTTTATTAGTTTTATTTTCAATAAAAGGTGGATTATTAAATTTTGGTAGAATATATTGTTTGTCTTAGTGTGTGCAGGGATGAACAAGACGAGTGACGCGCCAAGAAGTATTTAGATCTAGATATGAGAGATGTATGGGCTAAAGGGACACAGACAAATATTATAACACTAGGACCTTACCTAAAATAGGGAGAAGACAGACAATGTGGAGAAGCGCATGTTTCGAGATCATCAGCATGGATGCCACGTAGAGGAAAAACACACTGTTCAATGAAGCGTTGGTTGGGATTATTAGGCATATCGTGCAACATCATTAAAACAACCACAGTGTGAAGGTATCCCAGTGAACAGTGGATACGAATACCATATATGCAGATGTGTACAATATCGGATTGATCAGCACAATCTCTGAAGCTTGGAAACGTAGCATACACGGATGAAGTGTTGTTTGATAGCACTCACTTGGTAAGTGATAATCACGAAGGCAGCCTCCTAGGGCATTGTTTCAAAGGTGATGAACTATCAGATGCGCGAGGTCATCGTCTTCTCCGATAGAAGGATGATATGATTTTTGATACAAATACGAGTGATAGCAATATATCACACAAAAATAATTAGTCTCCAAAGTGTCGTCGCAGACGAAAGTAGATAGCAAAGAGGAGTTGCAATGAACTGGTGGATTAAGAGTTTTCACACACACAATAGTGTAGCAGGTGGAAATGAGTAATATCAGACGCCATGGCGGAGGATTAATGTAGAACAAAAATATGTAAAAAAAAAAAAAAACTGCTGTTAATACTTATTTAAATGTGGTTTTGGAGTCGAATAACGTAGTTGTAGGTGTAAAAGTTGGTTGTTTATAAAAAGGAAGCGTCGCGACAGATGTATAAAGGCCAGACGCCCGTTTATTACAGTGCCACCACCATAGATGTAATAAGTTGGAAGAAATATTGCACAGTGGGATCGTTGTGTATCGAATGGATCTAGGACGACTTGTGCTGGGAGCTCATGAAATTGTCGACTCAGACTTACCAGAGGATGCAGATAACAATGCAAGAGGCTATGTTAGATGCCTGGTTATTTGGTCTTCTCTATCACAATCCATAGGAAGAATACGACGAGATGCACCCATGTTAATATGTCACCCTTTAACAGTGGTTGAGTTGTTTAAAAGTTTAAAACACTGAGCATTCACGAGATATATATGGGTTTGAAGTACAGTAACACAACGTGGATGGTCATGGCAACATGAATTCGACATCAGACAACGTGTATGGGATAAAGATGCAGATAAAATACGTGCAGGATTTGATTTGAGTGACCAATGCCCATACAGGCGGTAACACTAGATGGGAGGCGACCAACGATGAGTATGTGCAGCAGAGGCAGGCTCCGGTAATTAACGATGGCTGCACGCATTGAAAGAAACAATTTTAAAGACATCTCTTGGATGTGGACGCGGCATGAGATGTGGATTGCATGGTGGGCTCTGCATGCACATTACCGATAAATTAGACGGGGATATCCGATAGGTCAACGCTATAGAGAAAACACTGGCAGGGTTGGTAGGTTTCATAGACGATGGGTCCCAGATTCACGTCGGGGTATAATTAAAAGGGGTATTGTGTAAACAGACCCAGATATAAGTATTTAACATGAAGGTAAATGAAGGCCTTCCTTGAAAGAGGAAAAAAAGGGCTGGAATTCTTTTGGGCAAGGCCAAATGCTGTCGGAATGACATTGTAAAAAAATGAAAACATTACATTAATGCAAGACTTTTCAGAAATTTGGGTTTTGTTAGCAAGAAAGGAGGAATGTCTGCATGTTGGAATTTAATGTCTCATTTTTTTCATTTTCAGATTTTGGATCTATGAAGGATGTTCAATGCCTTTTAGGGTTACATTGCTGAAATTTTTGAAATCTGAAATTTATTTTCTTTCCTTAGGAGCTAGCACTTAGTTTGTTTTAACTATGCAAATGCATGTTAAAATGAATTAGGTTGCATGTCAAATTTTTTCACATCTTCAATTTTGCAGGACGAGATACCATCAAACTGAAAGGGCTTTGCACACTTAAGTTTTCAACATTTCATTCCCATTTCCAGTTTTACCTTTATTTTTTTGATATTTTTTATTTCACATTTTTCTTTTAATTTTCAGACATTAAAATAAAAATCATAAAAAATAAAATGACAAAAATAAATGCATGATTGTATAGAATGAACTTCAATCTTCCATGTGCAACAAATTTGAATTCATTCCGAGGTCATTTTGATTTTATAATTGTTTTTGAAAACTATTGTTTTTAAGGGTTTTTATAATTTTAGAAATTTTATTTTTTTTAGTTTTGGAGGTAAATCAGATTTTTTTAAATCTGCATTTCATTCATAAGCATAAGATGAACTTTCCTTCATGAAAATTTTAATTTCATTGAAAGGGGGTTAATTTTATGGCATTTTACAAGTTATCATTTTTGAAGTAATAAATGCACTTTTCTTCATAAAAATTCTGATTTTATTGAAGAGGGGTAATTTTATATGTTACATTAAAAGGCTGTTATTTTAAAGAATTAAATTATTTTTCTTTATGAAAGTTATTTCTTTAAAGAGGGATAATTGAATGACATTTTAAAGCCTTTATTTTAAGGCTATAAATTATTGTCTCTTTGTGAAAATTAATTTCACCAAAGAGGAATAATTTATTATTCATATCAAAGGCTATATTTATCTTCATGATAAGAAGCTACATTTAAGGAGCCTATTCATAATTTCAGATTTACATTCATACATAGATTTTTCATCTTCATTTTCATGCTTAAAGTAGGATTTAATGCAAGATAAAACTTGTTTAAAACCTACCTAAGAAAGGAAGATTAAATCTACCTTAAAATCCTCAATATAAAAGGAATTAAGACACTACATCGTGGTCATATGAGGGCCAATTAACATTTGCTTGTATTTGGTTCCATGAACAATCATTAAAGTAGCATGGTAAAATAAACCATCACATGCCCCTTGTTTACACTTGCAATCAGTAAGGTGTTCCTAGCATTGAATTGATATATTTTTATTGAGATTACTAATACACATATGCAAATGCAAATATAGTAGATACTTTGGAGAAGTTGTTTGTTTAACTTCTTTGCAAGAGAGGGTTTTGAGATCCAAACCCTAAGGGAGAGTGTAATTTCACAATTGGATAAAATTACCACTCAACATTTTGGTGCTAGAAGGAGGGCATGAAGTGGTTTATTTTATTGTGATTCTAAATGCTATATATTGTTCATTATTACTTAAGGGATTTGAATTGTTTAATGTTTCATGCCCTTTGACTATTATATTTGGCCTCCTTTAGTACTCAACATTTCAGTAGTGGAAGGAGGGCTCGAATTGGTATTCATTGATATAACGCTTTTGGATTGTTCATTCATGAATGAGGTGACTTGGTATAACTTTTGAAAGTTCTAAATTTCTAAATTTTTCAAGTTCATTTGATTAGCATCTTTGGCAATATTTTAGCACTCAACACTTTGGGAGCTATAAAAGCTTGAATTGATTTATTTTATTTCTAGTTAGATGCTAAATTGTTCATGTTACTTGAAATATTTATAGGCATTGGGCTTGATTAATGAGATTTTTTTGATCACTTTCATTGACTCTAAAATTCTCTATTTGATGATGTGTTAATACTAACCTTTTTGTAAATTTGAGAATGTTCTTTCATGTCATGGTTTAATTAAGACATATCTTGTTATTGATACTAACATGATGATCTTTATGATTTATTCATTTGAAAATTGTTAGTCATTTTATATTTCTTTGCAATATATCTTTATTTGACTAACAAATTTGATTTCAAGGTTATTCTTTGAGTTTCACTAATGGCGACAATTGATGAACTAAGAACAAATATAGTGTCTCTAAAAGAAAAAATGGTATCCTCATTAGGGGACTATTATGGTATTTTAACCATCAAATTCCTGAAACTGTATTGGAGTTTCTATGATAGTTTAGTCAAAATAAGACTTTAGGATACATACAAAAATTGCATACTACAAGAGCATATTATTTCAATGGTAAATTTACCATGAGGATGTTGCTTGTAGGTTATTATCTTACATATTGGAGGACAAATCAATGGGTTGGTATGGCCAAATACCTTTTGAGGTTAAAGTTTCTTGGGATCAATTAGAAGCAACATTTCTTGACCATGTTGGAAAATAAATTGACCTAAAAAATCAGTTTGACTCTACCTACAAAGAACCTAATGAATCCATGAGTCAATTTAATGATAGGTTCTATTATTTGTATGCTCAAGTGTGGGAATATTCTGACATAACATAAGAGGAAGCTATTCAAGTGTACATGGGAGCCATACCTCCTATACTTGCTACATTATTGAGGGAAAATCTTGATGACCCATATTTAGCTACAATCTATGAGGTGGTAGAACAAATGGAAGAAAAGGCACAACATGTTCACATGATAGATTGTCCTTATGGAGCTATTAATGTCAACCTACACCAACCATCGAATATAGTACCCTCCACTCTAATGATACCTAAGGTGAATGATCAAGGGGATGAATTTGAATGTCCAAATATTACAACCACCTTAGATATAGTCCAAGAGGAGGTGCAAGTTTCCAAGACAACATCCACCAATGAGGTTTGTGTAGAGATGGGTTCATTTTTAAAAGTGCATGAGTATTTAGATAATGGTGTCCTAAATATAACTAGTTTGGAGATATGTGATAGGACATAAACTACCATCGAATTGAATGAAGTGGTTGAAAGTGAAATTGGAATAGAATCAATAAATGAATTTGAAGACATAATAGAATTTCGTAACTGGTTCTCGAAATACACTCTGGATGAGATTGTTGAAATTGATGATCAAGAAAATCCTCACCTTCCAAATTATGATAAAATAAAATCATGGCTTACAAATGAGGATAGGGATCTTGTAAACTTAAATTTAAAGAGCATCCCACTTTTGTAAATTATTGAACCATCTAAGGAAGGTGAAGGTGAATTTGATGAGAAACTGTTGGAACAAAATCTACCTTCGGTTAATAGTGTTACACCTTAGACTTTGCCAACATTGAATAGAAAGATCTTGCTTGAGGTCATCTGTCTAGTCTCCAGAGAAGGCTGGTTCCTTTGAGATTTTTAGAGAAAAGGGGAACAAGAGATAAGGGAAATATAGCCTAAGATAGAACTTTTCTCACAGTATATATTAGACAACAGCAAACATTGATGATGTAGTTTTAGATAACAACAAAGCTAGAACTCTTTTTTATAGAAAACCTGAATTCCTGAGTGTGACTTTTAGATGTTTGTCTAAAAGCATGTAAATATCTGTTAATGTTCAACTCTAGAAACAAGATTCATACGTGCACAGTCCAGATTTTAGAACAGATACATTATAAAACTTAGAGTGAATAAAAGTTAAAACACCAAATACATACAAGCACACAAAAGTTTTAGAAGCCAGAGGAAGAAATATTTTATTGCTTGTAATCTAGTACATGTACATCAAGCTTGTAAACGTCCAAGAGCCGACCCTTTTTCTAGTCGACTCACTCCTATTTATACCCTAAAAAGAGTATCTTCTACTACATACTTTTAATTTCTTCAATCAATTACAAGTAATTATCTGTAGTTTCTAATAATACACAAAGGATTTCCCATAGATTGGATAAATTTCCCTCTGGCTAATTTTAGGTGAGCCTGTTACTCTACAATCATCCAGCGGACCTGCCAGGTTATAATCAACAGACGATTCTTCAAAAATAAGCACCTGATGTCAGTGCATATCCCCAGTTGGAAAAAATATACTCTATTCCTTTATAGCTGGCATGTCGTGAAATCACGACATTCGTCTCCTGTTTTGCTCCTCTGCCACTTTCAGTCGCAAAAATGAGACATGTCGTGAAATTGCGATATTCGTCTCTTCCTCTACTCTTTTTCTGCATCCCGCCATGAAAATGAGACATGTCACGAAATCGCAACATTCTTTCCTTGCTTTGCTCTTCTGTTGCTTCCAGCCGTGAAAATGGGACATGTCACGAAATCACAACATTCGTCTCTTCCTTTGCTCCTTTGCTGCCTCCAACCACAAAAATGAGACATGTCACAAAATCACGACATTATTTCCTTGCTTGCTCTTCTGCTGCTCCCAACCGCGAAAATGGGACATGTTGCAAAATCGTGACATTCGTCTCTTCCTTTGCTCCTTTGCTGCCTCCCGTTGTGAAAATGGGACATGTCGCGAAACCGCGACATTCGTCTCTTCCTTTGCTCCTTTGCTACCTCCCATCGTGAAAATGAGACACGTCACGAAATCACGACATTCTTTCCTTGCTTGCTCTTCTGCTGCTCCCAGCTGCGAAAATGAGACGTGAAATCGTGACATTCTTTCCTTGATTTGCTTTTCTTCCGCTTTCAGCCCAAAAATGAGACATGTCACGAAATCGTGACATTCGTCTCTTCCTTTTCTCTTTTGCTGCCTCCCACCGTGAAAATGAGACATGTCACGAATTCGCGACATTCTTTCCTTGCTTTGCTCTTCTGCCGCTTCCAGCCACGAAAATGAGAGATGTCATGAATCACGACATTCGTCTTTTGCTTTACTCTTCTGCCGCTTCCAGTCGTGAAAATGAGACATGTCACGAAATCGTGACATTCTTCCCTTGCTTTGCTTTTCTGCCACTTCTAGCCGCGAAAATGAGACATGTCGCGAAATTGCAACATTCTTTCCTTGCTTTGCTTTTCTGCCACTTCCAGTCGCAAAAATGAGACATGTCACAAAATCACGACATTCTTTCCTTGCTTTGCTTTTCTACCGCTTCCAGCCGTGAAAATGAGACATGTCACGAAATCGCGACATTCGTCTCTTGCTTTGCTCTTCTGTTGCCTTCAGCCACGAAAATGCGACATGTTGCGATATCGCGACACTTTTGCCTCCTTGCTCCCTTTTGTTGCTCTTAGCTGCAAAATAGCAACATGTCACGATATCGCAACACTTTTTACTCTTGGCTCTTTCTCTTTGCTTTGGACCACGAAAAAGAAACATGTCGTGATATCATGACACTTTTTCCCTCCTTGCTCTTTCTCTTTGCTTTTGCCCATGAAAATGCAACATGTCGCGATATCACGACACTTTTTCCTCTTGGCTCTTTCTCTTTGCTTTTGACCGCAAAAAAGCAACATGTCGCGATATCGCGACACTTTTTCCTCTTGGCTCTTTATCTTTGCTTTTGACCACAAAAAAGCAACATGTCGCGATATCGCGACACTTTTTCCTCCTTGCAGTGCTTTGCTTTTTCTTTGATCTTTAGCATATGGGCCACTTGGTCTTCTTGGGAAATATGCAAAAAAGGTGCATCAGCTGTTTTCCTGTAGTTAGTCACTTTTTTACTAACATTCTTGGCACCTTCTGAGGGAATTTTTGCTAGCAAAAAAAAAAGAGACCAAGCCTTCATCCATTGGGAAGCAGAGTCACTAGAACAGTTGTGAAAAGTAAAATTTCGAGCGAAAAAACAAAAGAAAAAGAATGCACTTTGGAAAACAAGTGATCTTCACCTTATCAGAAACTTTATTTTATCGCTTAGGTATTTAACCTTTGTCTAAAGAACACAAAAATTCAAATATGGGAGCTGGTCCCAGCTCTGGCCGCTGGCTGCTACCCCTGATGTTTAGATCTTCTGATTTTGTCCATGGTTGCAATTATCTCTTGATAAGCTTGCACACTTGATTCTTATTAGGCCATAAAAAGGGAAATATTTACAAAACTTCAAACTTATAATATACTTTACATATAATGGTGATCTGTAGCTTTTGCTGAAAATACAATTTTAGGTGAAAAGCATTCACCATGATGGGTAGAACCCATCCATCTTGATTTTTTAACTAGAAGGCATTGAATTGCTTTTCTGCAACAATTTCGAATGGCCCCTCCCAGAAAGCATCAAACTTGTCATGGTGTCTTGGCTTTGCTTTCTTTACATTCCATTTTAATACTAGGTCACCTGTTTTAAATTTCCTGAAAGTGGTTTTCTTATCGAACCACCCGACTGTTTTTACCATATGCTTTTGATGATGATCGTAGGCCTGTTCCCTAGATTCTTCAAGCTACAGAAGTTGCATCAGTCGGGCATCCATTGGATGACCTTCATCTTTGTTAACTTGGTTTAGCATCCTCAACGCGGGTATCTCCATATGAATCGACAGAACAACTTATTTGCCATAAACCAAAGCATATGGCAAAGTATTAATTGAGATTCTGTCGGCCCACAGGGCTTGATTCAGGAGTGAGTGCCAGTTCTTATTGTCCTCTAATGTTCTTTTCAGAATTCTCAAAAGATTCTTATTAGTAGACTCAGCTAATCCATTACCTTGTGGGTAATAATTAGAGGAAGTCTTTAGGTAAATTCTATATCTACTGACGAATTCAATCATCTTTGCACTAGTGAAAGGGGATCCATTGTCTGTAACCAAAGAATATGGTATGCCAAACCTTGTGATTAGACTTTCAACAAATTTTATCACCACTTCTGAATCAGCTTTCTTCGTAAGCACTGCTTCTGCCCACTAGGTGAAGTAGTCCGTGGCAGTGAGAATGTATTTGTGGCCTGATGATGAGTTTGGCTCTATTATCCCTACGAAATCCAACCCCCACTGTTGGAATGGTTCTTCAACTTGAATAGCTTTTAAGGGCATAGGTGCATTCCTTTTTCTTCCCACATACCTCTGACACTGTTCACATCTCTAGGTCACTTTATACGCATCTAGGAAGATGGAAGGCCAATAACATCCAGCTCTAAGGATCTTCAAAGCTGTAGTTCGGCCTGCATAATGTCCCCTTGAAAAACCCCTATGAAATTCATCTAACACTTTCTGCTTTTCATTATCGGGAATGCATTTTAACAATACACCATCGATGTTAATCTTGTACAACCCCTCTATTCGAAGGGTATATTTCAATGCTTGGGTTCTAAATTTCCTTCTCTGGGAAGCGTTCATATCTTCAGGACATGACCCAGTCTAAAAATACCTCACAAAGTCATCGATCCAACTCGAACTTGCTCTGTCTTGGTGTTGCTCTGTGTTTGCCATGACGGGGTGGCTCTCCCTATATCCACTTGTAGCTTGTTTGGCCAATTCCTGGAACAAAGCTCTCCCTCTAACTATTTTAGTAGGATGTATTTCTACATCATACTCTTGGATGCGAGTCACCCATCCAGTTATTTTTTGACCCAATTCTCCTTGAATTATGAAGTTCCTTACATCAGGATGAATAACATACACCATCATCCGACTCTGGGATAAGAAGTGTTTTAGCTTATTCAAGGATTTCATAATTGCGTATACTTGTTTTTCTATGAAGTTGTACCTTTCCTCATGTTTGTGCATGGTGGAACTCGGAAAGGCTATGGGTCTTTCTTCGTCATCTGCTCCTTTCTGAGTGAGAACTGCAGCATAACTATTTTGCTCTCTGATAGCATATAGTATGAAATCTTGAGAATAGTCAGGGTTGACTAACACAGGATCTTGAGCGATGGCTTCTAGAATTTTTTGGAAAACTTCTTTCCTCGGCTCTGTCCATTTAAAAGGAGTGTCCTTTTTCAATAATTCAATCATTGGTTTAACTGTTTGGGAAAAATCCATAATGAATTTTTTGACAAAATTTATTTTCCCAAAGAAAGACTGCAAACCTTTCTTGTTAACTGGGAGAGACAACTCAAGAAGTGCCTTTACTCTATCAGGATCAATTGATAGCCCAACTTTAGAAATAACATGCCCAAGGAGTATTCCTTCTTCCACAAAAAAAATAGATTTTGTAGGCTTTAGTGATATCCCAAATTCCCTACATTTCTCAAATACTTACTACAAATGAGTGGCATGGTCCTTTTTGTTGTGAGAAAAAACTGTCATATCATCTAAATAGACAATAATTTTGTTCACAAGCTCCCCAAAAGCTACGTCCATGGATCTATGGAAATTTGCTCCTGCATTAGATAATCCAAAGGGCATCCTTTGGTATGCAAATGTTCCCCACTTAGTGGTGAACACAGTCTTGTATTGATCTTCATTTCTCACCCAGACCTGATTGTAACCAGAAAAGCCGTCTAACAGAGAAAACCTTTTTGCTCCCGCCATAGTATGAAGGATTGGGTCAATTTGGGGTAAAGGATAGTGATCCTTTAAAGAGGCTCTATTCAAATTTCTAAAATCGACGCATAGTCGTATTTCTCCATTTTTCTTATAGACTAGAACTAAATTTTCCACCCAAGTAGAGTGCTTGATTGGGTATATTATCTTAGCCTGTAGGAGTTTTAACAACTCTTGTTTCATTAAGGCTTCAATATTGGGATTCACAGGCCTCTGCCTCTGCTTGAAAGGTTTATCTCCTTCCTCCAGTTCAATGGTATGCTGAATGACCTCTTTCCTATACACTTTCAGATCACTATAAGTCTAGGCTATTATATCTAGATACTCTACATAACTGATTTATTTTCTCTAGTTCTACCACTGTACAATCAGTCCCTACTTTGATCATTTTTCTCGGTTCTAGTTCTACTTATTTATACAGGCGTTCATCTACCTTCCTTCGACCTACAACTCTGTCGCTATTGTCGAAAAGGATCTCCAGGGTGATCAGTCCCCTGGGGATATGGTTGTTTTTTAGTTGAATAAGGCTCTCTTTGTACTCTTCTTGTAACACTCTATCTATAGAGCAATTCATCTCGTGAATAAAAAAATCCAGGATCTGCTCATCGTTTTCAAATACTTGCCAGAAAATGTCTTTGTCAGGCACTGAAGGACTGTATATAACTATTTTAGACTTCTGAATAACATTGCTAACTGGGCAAAAATTTGATCCTACTGATGCTAACAGGTCTGCATGTGTGTTCTTCTCTCTGGAAATGGATTTCATGTTTAGTGCTTCAAAAATTTCCAATAGATCTAACACTTTGTTTTTGTAAGCTCTTAGGTAATGTTGCTTACAAATGCACTTGCCAGTAACCTGTTTAACGATCAGCTCTGAATCTTCATAGATCAACAGCTGTTTTACACCCAATTTTTCAGCTTTCTTGAGTCCCAAACACAAGGCTTCGTACTCAGCTGCGTTATTGGTGCAACTCCATGTCAACCTATACAAAAAGACTTTTTTTGTTCCAGTGGGTGAAATCAGGATGATTCCAGCTCCTGCTCCATTTTTGCACATTGACCCATCAAAGTATAATTTCCATAAGTGGTTGACTGAATCATCTGTTTTAGGGACATCAATAGGGAGCTTTTTTGGTTTCTCAATGGAATAGCTTCCCATTTTTGTCTCTATCATAGCATTGAAGTATTTCATTGAAAACTGATCTTCAAATTGGAGTTCCTCCAGGGTTTCTTCCATTAAATCGATACTCTCAGATTCCTCGGACATCATGTTGATAGTAGCTATTTCTTCTAGTCTTTCCACATGAAAAGTAGATGGTTTCTCATTGTAGATCCTGACTCTTTTACCTTTGAAAGGTACCTCCAAATGCGAATAATATAGTGATAGATAACCTCTGAGTTTGGCTATGAACTCTCTGGATAAACACATACCGAAATATGGTTCTAAGTCTACAACGACTACTTCTTGTATGAAAACTGCTTCTGGCATTCTGTGGAGTTGAATAGGTATATCTTTGATCACCTTGATAGTTTTTATTGGAGTACCATCCAATTGCAACATACCAGGATGACTTCGAGTATATTCCATCCCCATTATGTCACATACAAATTTCAACATCACCATAGTTGCGGCCCCTAAATAAATCATGCAATTGTGAACTATCCACCCCTCCATTTGCAAAGATAAATAGAATAGGGGCGATCTATTTTTTCCAGAGGTTGACACAACATTTGCTTGTATAACATTTGAGGAAAAGGTATTATTCTTTAAAGTTAAAGATTCTTTGAGGAGGTCAATCTGACCAGGAATTTGCAATGCATCATACATGCTTATTTTGGAGGGGGTCCTCTTCATTTCTTCTACAATGTTGAATGAAAGAGTTGCAGTTGGGGATACTTCAACACTTTTCTCCCTTCCACTAGTCGATGCGTCATATCTGTCTTTGTAGACCTGCGTAGCTTTTGTTCTTTACATTTTTATAAATGAAGGAAATCTGAGTTTTTCCTTCTCTTGCTCTTGAGCTTCGCTCCCTTTTCTAGGAGGAAATTCTTTTCTTGGTGTAGTCGCAGAAGTCTGAGGAGGGTCAGAACGTCCTTTCTCACTGGACAGGTTCTTCTACGGAGTTGCTCTGGGGGCAGGAGGAAAACCGAGTGGTTGGAGTTCCTTAGGGTCAGCTTGTATTGACTTTTTTCCTGATCTTGTTAGGACCGATACTTGCTCCACTGATGGCATTGCAAAATTGTGGTGGACCTCTCTATTATGTTCACCTATCCTTTGCTGATTTCTTTGGTTCTTTCATTAATAACCACTTGCACATGATGTTGATGAATCATGCATGAATCTTCTCCATGAGGATCATTGTAAGTGGTACACCAGTAGTCGAAATTAGTGGGTTCTCCATTATCTCCTATCTCATTTGCATACACCACATTTTTTTTATCTTGTCCTCTTCCACTTGTTGTAGCACCTTCCTTTTGTATCTTTGGAAATCTTCTTTCTTGGATATTTCGTTCAGCCTCTCTACTTTTCATGGACTCCATTTCATTTGATAATGTCTTCATTATATCAATTATGGTCGTGTATTGATCATTGGGGGGAGTTGATGCAAGGGGTGTGGCTGGTAATGCAGGGAATGTAGGGAGTGCAGCTATAGATGGGAGAGCATGCGTTGATGGGAGTGTAGGCAGTTTAGAAATTGATGCTTGGGAAAGCTCTGGTAAAATAGGCAATAGAATTTTTGATGGATATCTTTTTGTAGCGATGAGATCAGCTTCACCCCTTGTTGCCTCTACATAGATCCTAGGAAAAGTGGTTACACAGGATTGCCTTATTATCATACTAAGATCTGAATCAAAAGCCCTTAAATAATAGCATATAGCTTGTTATTTCGTGGGCTTTAGGCCTTCCGAGATGTAGTTCAAAAAACTCGATAGGTTCTTCAGAGTTTCTAGCTCGGGATCTGGTTATCATATGGCTATATAACCAGAAGGCTTCTAGACAAGGTCTTTCTTTTATGGTCTAAATGCAACGGAGTCGCTAGGTGATTTTTCTTGAGATTTTTCAAACAAAAGGCTCTTAAGGTAAAACACCAAAAATTATACAATACTGTGGGATTGCTGGTCCCACCGGGTGTGCCAAAAATTGTTGGAAAAAAATCTGCCTTCGGTTAATAGTGTTGCACCTTAGACTTTGCCAACATTGAATAGACAGAACTTTCTTGAGATCATCTATCTAGTCTCCAGAGAAAGTTGGTTCCTTTGAGGTTTTTAGAGAAAAGGGGAACAAGAGATAAGGGAAATATAGCCTAAGCTAGAACTTTTCTCATGGTACAGATTAGACAACAGTAAACATTGATGATGCAATTTTAGATAACAGCAAAGCTAGAACTCTTCTTTATAGAAAACATGAATTCCTAATTGTGACTTTTAGATGTTCGTCTAAAAGCATGTAAATATCAGTTAATGTTCAACTCTAGAAACAAGATTCATACATGCACAGTCTAGATTTCAGAATAGATACATTATAAAACTTAGAGTGAATAAAAGTTAAAACACCAGATACATACAAGCACACACAAGTTTCAGAAGCCAGAGGAAGAAATCTTTTATTGCTTGTAATCCAGTACATGTACAACAAGCTTGTAAACGTCCAAGAGCCGACCCTTTTTTTGGTCGACTCACTCCCATTTATACCCTAAAAAGAGTATCTTCTACTACGTACTTTTAATTTCTTCAATCAATTACAAGTAATTATCTACAGTTTCTAATAATACACAAAGGATTTCCCGCAGATTGGATAAATTTCCCTCTGGCTAATTTTAGGTGAGCCTGTTACTCTACAATCATCCAGCAAATCTGCGAGGTTATAATCAATAGACCATTCTTCAAAAATCAACACCTGATGTCAGTGCATGTCCCCAGTTGCCAAAAATATACTCTATTCCTTTACAGCTGGCATGTCACGAAATTGTGACATTCATCTCCTGTTTTGCTCCTCTGTCGCTTCCAGTCGCAAAAATGAGACATGTCATGAAATCGTGACATTCGTCTCTTCCTCTGCTCTTTTGCTGCCTCCCGCTACAAAAATGAGACATGTCACGAAATCACGACATTCTTTCCTTGCTTTGCTCTTCTACTGCTTCCAGCCGTGAAAATGGGACATGTTGCAAAATCGCGACATTCATCTCTTCCTTTGCTCCTTTGCTGCCTCCCATCGTGAAAGTGAGACATGTCGCGAAATCATGACATTCTTTCCTTGCTTGCTCTTCTACTGCTCCCAGCCGTGAAAATGGGACATGTCACGAAATTGCGACATTCGTCTCTTCCTTTGCTCCTTTGCTGCCTCCCGTCGCAAAAATGGGATATGTCACGAAATTGTGACATTCGTCTCTTCCTTTGCTCCTTTGCTGCCTCCCGCCACGAAAATGAGACATGTCATGAAATCGCGACATTCTTTCCTTGCTTGCTCTTCTGGTGCTCCCAGCCGTGAAAATGAGACATGTCACGAAATCGCGACATTCTTTCCTTGCTTTACTTTTCTACCGCTTCCAGTCGTGAAAATGAGACATGTCGCGAAATTGTGACATTCGTCTCTTCCTTTGCTCTTTTGCTGCCTCCCACCATGAAAATGAGACATGTCACGAAATCACGACATTCTTTCCTTGCTTTGCTCTTCTACCGCTTCCAGCCGTGAAAATGAGACATGTCGTGAAATCACAACATTCGTCTCTTGCTTTACTCTTCTGCCTCTTCCAGTCGCAAAAATGAGACATGTCATGAAATCGCGACATTCTTTCCTTGCTTTGCTTTTCTGCTGCTTCCAGCCACGAAAATGAGACATGTCACGAAATCGCGACATTCTTTCCTTTGCTTTTCTGCCACTTCCAACCATGAAAATGAGACATGTCGTGAAATCATGACATTCTTTCCTTGCTTTGCTTTTCTGTCGCTTCCAGCCATGAAAATGAGACATGTCGCAAAATCATGACATTCGTCTCTTGCTTTGCTCTTATGTTGCCTTTAGCCGCAAAAATGTGACATGTCGCGATATCGTGACAATTTTGCCTCCTTGCTCCCTTTTGTTGCTCTTAGCTACGAAAAAGCAACATGTCACGATATTGCGACACTTTTTCCTCTTGGCTCTTTCTCTTTGATTTGGACGACAAAAAAGCAACATGTCGCGATATCGCGACACTTTTTCCCTCCTTGCTCTTTCTCTTTGCTTTTGCCCGTGAAAATGCAACATGTCGCGATATCGCGACACTTTTTCCTCTTGGCTCTTTCTCTTTGCTTTGGACCGTGAAAAAGCAACATGTCACGATATCGTGACACTTTTTCCTCCTGGCTCTTTCTCTTTGCTTTGGACCACGAAAAAGCAACATTTCGCGATATCGCGACACTTTTTCCTCCTTGCGGTGCTTTGCTTTTTCTTTGATCTTTAGCATATGAGCCACTTTGGTCTTCTTGGGAAATATGCAAAAAAGGTGCATCAACTGTTTTTCTGTAGTTAGTCACTTTTTGACTAACAAAAATACGTTGATGAATTGAAATATGTTGAAGATATAGTTAAGCATCACAATTTGATTTTGGAAGATGATTACTATGATTATTGGAAGAATTTGGATGAATACGCTCACTCTAAACCTTCTAACGAACCCTTTGTGTCAATTGATATGCAGGATAACATAATAATTTTCTCGTAGGAAGATATCTTATGTCCTATACAATTTGAGGTTGTTTTGGAAGAGGGGTTGGAATCTCATCAAATTTTGGAAGATAATAACGATCCTACTACCAAGGACCAAGAAGAGAAAGAATTGATTAATGAATCAAAATATCATGTCACATATACCATAGAGTTTCATCCCACGAATTTGGATGACAATTTTTACAATGGTTTGGGAAGATATGAAGATGTGTTATTTTCTCACACCCCTATTGATGAAACTTTTATTCCACTTGATATGAAAGATGTTGAAACTTCTACATCACATGAAGATCTTACATTCGTAAGATTTGAGAAGGTTACAAAATTCGATCATGATGAACATAAATTCATTGAAAATATTATTGAAATAGAAAGGGAGGAAATGGTAAAAGTTTCTTATGACTCATCTATTTGGGATGATGAAGAAGTAAAATTTGCTCTTTCATTTCTAGATATTGAAAATTCAAATACAAATTCACATGATTATTTTGAGGATTCAAATGAAGAGATACCATGGGTAGTGAACAAAGAATCAAAACCAAATGACAAGGAGGTTGATCTATTAGATTGATCATCGATATGGGTTACTTAACACACACTTTGACCAACAAGATTTAAGGGTTGAAAAGGATGGAAATGTTTTCAATTAGGTGCCCAATTTTGGTGTTTGATGAACACGTAATCAATGAAGAAATTGTAAATCCTCACTAAGATTTGGTAAATGAAAGCATGAAAAAGGTAAAATATAAACTTTTGTGTCCAAAAATCTAAGATTCAGGTGAAGATTTGTATAATTACTCATTAGATTCAAATTATGTTTATGATGAAATGCTATTGAAGGTGAATAAAGAACAAGGATTAATTTCTACTCATACCTCTAATAAGAATGCTTTGTTGAATGAAAAATAAGTTGATGCACTTGAATTGTTGAATCAAATTCATCAACAATTAATTATTGAATCTAGGATAAAAACTTATAATGATTCCCATTTAGTAAATATCCTAGATGCTTGCAAGTGGTTGCGCAAATTTGATTGGACTATGAACATGGAAAATAAATTGGCTTTAAAATTTTTAGAAATAGGCTCTTGTTTACAAAACTTCATTTTGGATAAGGAAAGCCTAGTTCTAAATCATGAATTGAGTCCTAAAATTTACATCTTAAAGAATAGACAAGAAATAATTGAAAATCATTTATTGTCTAATCAATTTAATTATTTGAACCTCACCTATGGAATTGTTAATAGAACTAAGTCAAATTGGTGGGATAAGCGAGGCAAGTTGAATATTTTTGTATTGTTTGGCTTAATCTTGTTTAGCTTGGATTTTTGTAAAACTTGGCTTGCGTATCATATTATTTATCTTTTGAAATGTGCTAGTCGTGTTTGGGATCCAAGGAAGTGATAGTTCAGGCTTTACATCATCTTGTACTATATTATGCATTTGTATATAGTTTTGGTTTGTGTTTTGAGTTTTGTTTTTTGGGTTGTTCCCTTGTTTTGAGGTAATGTTTTTTGGTCGCTAAATTATGGTCTCTGTATCGCTTTTCAAGCTCATTTATTTAATAGGTTGGAGTACTTAACCTAAAAACTGATGAACCCGAGAAAAGGGTGATGAGTTATTTGGTAATCATGCTCATATTTTGGGACCAAAATAGTGGAAAGTAGAACAAAAAAATATTAGCCAAAGCTCCACAAGGAACTCACAAACGTTAAATGGTGTTTCTATAATTAGGAAGGATGAATTTATCCCAATCTGCAACCCTAGACGAAAATCTAAAGAGTCTCACTTGTAGGCTACCTTACCCTAGTGATGCTTGAAGCTTTGCAAGGTGGTTCTTTTGAAAAGGAAAACTTTTATATGTAAAAAAAAAGAGAAAAAAAAAGAGAAATAAAAGGAGAAATAAAAAGAGAGAAAAAAAAGAAAAAGAGAAAGAAAAGAGAGAGAGCGAGCATTGGAAAGCTTGATCAAATCAGTCACAAGATCTAGATAAAATCTACCAGGGCTATAGACGCCTGACCGATAGTAGGGCTCTGTCTATATATAGCTAGGGTAAAAGAAAAGAAATTTGCAAAGTGTTGAGCAAACATAGGGGTGAGTTAGATAAAATCCATTGGGGCTATAGATGATTGACTGGCAGTGGGGCTCTGTCTATAGCCATTTTGTTATGAGCGATACTTCATAGCCTAATGTAGAAAGGGATGATAGAATTTGGAGGAGTTTCAGAAATTCAATAAACGAATCATTGTTGTACACACTGAGCAAAGGTAGATGGATTAGTTGTTTTCATTCTAAATTTGTTTACCCCCACCTTCTTGAGACATTGCTAAATTATTGTGTCTCGCTAATCTTGCATTTTTTCATTTCAGGTTGGGTTCTTACCGAAATTCTCTAGAGCATTTCCCAACAGTTGCCATTTGTTGTACTGTCGTAAAACTCACCCCAAAATTGGGGACTCACCTTTCTGTTTTGGTATTTGGTTGTTTGCAGTATGTTTTAAGTGTCTAATATTTTTTCTTTGTTGTGGGTTTGCGGTTATCATCAATTTCTTGTTGATGATATTTTTTATTGTCGATGATATTTTCTTGTCGATAATATTTTCTTGTTAACGATATTTTCTTGTCGATGACTTTTTCTTGTCGACGATATTTTCTTGTCAACGATATTTTCTTGTCGATGTTTTTTCTTGTCGATGATATTTTCTTGTTGATTTGTTGTCAGCGTTTTGTTTCGTCAAGATTGGTGTTAGCATTTTGTTGTTAGATTTTTGTTTTCTCATTCATTTATATGTGTGTGTCAACATAAAGAAATAAAAAAATAAAATAATATATATATACATATATTTTATATATGTATATATAATGAAAAATCATAAAAGAAAATAAAAAAGAAAAAAAAGAAAAATTATTATTATTACATTCCATGTGTAATAACAGTAATAACATTAATCACTTTAAAGTAAGATAATATAAAAATAAATAAATAATAAAATAAAATGAATATGCATATATCACTTTAAAATAAAATGATATAAAAATAAATAAATAATAAAATAAAATGAATATGCATATATATTTTGTATATGCATATACAATTGAGTTGAGGATATTAAAATAAAAAAAAAAAGACAAAATAATAATAGAAAAAAATAACAATAATAAAGAATGAAAATAAAACAAATAAAAGAGCAAATAATAATAAATGAGTCTTGGTGCTTCTTCGATATTTAGTTTGTGGTAGTAGAGGCTTAGTTCATGGTATCAAAATTCAATGGGTTAGGCTCATAGATATAATTTAGTTCATATGTTAAATAATCTTTATTATTTTATTAGTTTTGTTTTCAATAAATGGTGGATTATTAAAGTTTGGTAAAATATATTATTTTTCTAGTGTGTGCAAGGATGAACAGGATGAGTGACATGGCAAGAAGTATTTATAGGTAGGGACGAGAGTTGTATGGGCCAAAGGAACACAGACGAATATTACGACACTGGGCCCTTACCGAACATAGGGAGAAGACGAACAATGTGGAGGAGCACATGTTTCGAGATCACTAGCATGGATGCCGCGTGTAGGAAAAATACACGGTTCAATGAAGCGGTGGATGGGATGATTAGGCATATGGTGTAGCATCGTTAAAATAGCCACAGTGTGAAGGTATCTTGGTGAATAGTGGATACGAATACCATATATGCAGATGCATATCTGAAGCTTGGGAACATAGCATACATGGATGAAGTGTTGTTTGATAGCGCTCATTTGGAAAGCAACAATCACGAAGGCAACCTTCTAGGGCATTGTTTCAAAGGTGGTGAACTATCAGATGCGTGAGGTTGTCGTCTTCTCCGATAGAAGGATGATATGATTTTTGATACAAAACACGAGTGATGAGGAAAAAAAATCAAAAACAATGTTGAGCTCGATTTCAAGCAGTAAGAGATGATGCTATGTTGATAAAGCTTTGATCCCAAAAGGAATAGGGGGCCTCGCTGCAACTCACATTGAGATTTCTAGTTCGTTAATGGATGACATCAGCAGTCTTGGGTGAAAACATATGGTCTCAAAATATGCTTACACGAATGCACGGTAAGATACGCATTAGTGGGTAATATACCGAATGATAAGTTAGAAGTGACAGTGTCGATCTCATGGGGCGGATTCAGAAGGTGATCAAGAAAGATCGGGTGCCAAATATTGCATAAGAAGAGGTTTTAAAGTGGAACGAAATTCCAACATAGCAATATATCACACAAAAATAATTAGTCTCCGGAGTGTCATCTCAAATGAAAGCAGATAGCAAAGAGGATTTGCAATAAATTGGTCGATTAGCAGTTTGTACACACACAATTTTGTAGCAGGTGGAAATGGGTAATATCAGACGCCATGGTGGAGGATTAATGTAGAACAAAAAAGTATAAAAAATAAAAAATAAATCCGCTGTTAATACTTATTTCAATGTGGTTTTGGAGTCGAATAACCCAGGTACAGGTGTAAGAGTTTGTTTTTTTGTAAAGAGGAAGTGTTGCAACAAATGTATAAAGGCCAGACGCCCTTCAATTACAGTGCCACCACCATGGATGTAATAAGTGTTAGGAATGGAGCTTAATTATGAGAAGGCTAAACAAGGCTAAACAGAGAAAGTTTTTGGATTTACTGCAGGACGGGGTGGAAAGTTTCCAGATTTACAGTCTGTTAGTCTACCAGAGAAAGTTTCCGGATTTACAACAGGACAGCCAGGGAAAGTTTTTTTGTTTTTATCCCAAAATTAGGTGCTGGGAACTCAGTGTTAATCTTGGAATGTATTAAGAAAAGCAGTTTTTTTTTCTTATATATAGTTGTGAGAAAAAACAGAATAAATAATGAAAATTATTGTGTTGATTCCTTGAAAATATAGAGAGGAAATTACAGCAGATATCGGTCTCTTCTACTGTGTGTTTGTCTTATTTTGTTAATTATGCTGTTAAAGTTTGAAACACTATAATTGCTTTTCTATATTTTATATAGTGATTTACTCTACCAAGTGGTATGTAATAAGTTGGAAGACATACTGCACAGTGGAGTCATTGTGTATCGAATGGACCTAGGAGGACTTGCGTTGGGAGCTCATGAAATTGCCGACTCAGACTTATCGGATGACGCAGATAACAATGCAGGGGGTTATGTTATATGCCTGGTCATTTGGTCTTCTCTATCACAATTTATAGGAGGAATGCGACGAGATGCACCCATATTAATATGTCACCCTTTAACAGTGGTTGGGTTGTTTAAAATTTTAAAACACTGAGCATTCATGATATGTAGACGGGTTTGAAGCACAACAACACAATGTGGATGGTCATGGTAACAAGAATTTGGCATCGGACAATGTGTATAGGATAAAAATGTGGACAAAATACGTGTAGGGTTTGATTTGATCGACCAACATCCATACAAGAAGTAACACTATATGGGAGGCGACCAACGATGAGTATTTTTAGCAGAGGCAGGCTCCGGTAACTGACGATGGCAGTGCACATCAAAAACAACAATTAGGCAGTATAATTCAAAATATGTCTCTTGGACGTGGACTGCATGGTGGGCTCTGTATCCGCATTACTGGCAGATTAGACGGGGATATCTGGTAGGCCGATGCTGCAAAGAAAACACTGGTAGGGTTGGTAGGGTTCACAGACCACAAGTCCCAGATTTACGACGGGGTATAATTAAAAAGGGTATTATGTAGACAGACCAAGATATAATGTATTTACCATGAGGGTAAATGAAGGTATTCCTTAATTTTTTATGAAAATTATTTTATTATGAAAGAAGAAAATGCCAGAGTTTGAAAAGGGAGTATTAAATATGAGCGTTATAAAGCGTGGATGGAATAAGCTTTACATTAATAGTGATAAAATGAGGAATAATTATGTGAGTCACACGAGGTCAAATGAAAGTAAAATAAGTTTAATATTTTCATAGATGGTTCAACCTATTAAAGGGTCGTTATTCACTGAACACGCGAAGGAGAATATTTCAAGGCAAGGAAGGAAAATGAAACGCTTTGGAGAAGTGAAATTAAGCATCTTAGGAAAAAAACATAAGGGAAACGTTGAGGAATGAAAAACCAAAATGGAAATCCAAGGAGATGAAACGAAAATTTTCTATCATGTTAAATAAGCCATCGAAAGAGGAAAAAAAGGGCTATATATATTTTGGGCAAGGCCAAATACTGTCGGAATGACATTGTAAAAAAATAAAAACATTACATAAATGCAAGACTTTTCAGAAATTTGGGGAGGAAAAAAAGGGCTATATATATTTTGGGCAAGGCCAAATACTGTCGGAATGACATTGTAAAAAAATGAAAACATTACATAAATGCAAGACTTTTCAGAAATTTGGGTTTTGTTAGAAAGAAAGGAGGAATTTCTATATGCTGGAATTTAATGTCTCATTTTTTTTGTTTTTATAATTTTAGAATTTATATTTTTTTTTAGTTTTGGAGGTAAATCAGATTTTTTAAAATATGCATTTCATTCATTAGCATAAGATGAAATTTCCTTCATGAAAATTTCAATTTCATTGAAAGGGGGTTAATTTTATGGCATTTTACAAGTTATCATTTTTGGAGTAATAAATGCACTTTTCTTCAAGAAAATTCTGATTTCATTGAAGAGGGGTAATTTTATATGTTACATTAAAAGGCTGTTATTTTAAAGCATTAAATTATTTTTCTTTATGAAAATTATTTCATTAAAGAGGGATAATTAAATGATATTTTAAAGCCTTTATTTTAAGGCCATAAATTATTGTCTCTTTGTGAAAATTAATTTCACCAAAGAGGAATAATTTATTATTCATATCAAAGGCTATCTTTATCTTCATGATTGTGAAAAATAATCACATACAACTTGTTATTGCTCAAAAATATGATTACATTTTATAGAGCTCGATCACAACAACCATAGCTCAACATAGATGCAGGTGCATACATTACGTAACAACATCTAAACTTAGACTTATTCTAACCTTCTCCTATAATCTCTCTCAACAAGAAAGATGCTAACCTAAGCTACGTAATATAACAATTGTATTCACACTTATATCCAAATAAGTGTGTTCATACTTCATTACATACAATGTTCAACATTATCCCCCTTGATACAAAAGACACTCATGCAAGAGTTATTTAAGCATCACAAAGTTGGAAGAAAATATTTCTCTTACGTTTCCTCCAATCTTGAATCAAGAAATCAGAATTTGCAAAATACTTGTGGTGGCACTCCTTCCACTCTTTATGTGGGATTTCTTGCAAATGCTTGAGTGCCTTCTTTTGTTGATTAGCTCCCCCTTCAACAAAAGTATCTCCTCTTGTGGTGTTCAACAACCACTCTCTTACATATTTATCATTATGATATTTAAACCATGCTCTCACATTTTTCTCTTCTTTTACATCTTCAACACTAAATAATACTCCACATGAGTATTTACAATTAATCATCTCACATAGATGATTATACCATACAACTCTTTCACATATTACCACACATAAAATTACAACAAATATGGACATATAATGACCAACTACATATGCAACATAAAATTGCTCCTCACACAAATATTCTCTCAAAATAATGACTTTACAATAATCCTTCTCCCAAGGAATTTTGAAAATATCATTTTGATCCATGTGACCCAAGTTCTCCATCACTATCTTCTCTCCAAGAGGACACTTCATCAAAGTTGTCTCAATGAGACAATCGCCTCTCAATAATGCCTTTGGAAAACATTCTCCTTTCTTTTCATTCCTGTTCACAAAAAACAAATCATTAATCATAAAAACAATACCTTTAGTATGAGTAGATTTGGTTCTTCCCATAAAGCTATTTTGTAGCAGTTCTTCTTCTTTGTATGCTGCTCCATCAACTCTTCACTAAGAGTTCTCCTCCTTTGTTCAATCCATGTTGGTGTGTTGAAAAACCATTCATCCAAGAAATCATACATTGTTTCCTTTTCATTCAAGCAATCATACATTGTTGCCTTTTCAAGACAACTCTTTTTTTGCAATGTAGTCACTCCAAGTGAGTTATCTTCATACACAATTGCCTCTTCAAGAAAATTCTCAATCTCCTTTGATGATGTCTCAATTACATCATGAAGTCCATGAATGACTATCTCACTATTTTCTATCTCCTCTTTGAGATAGTCCTCTTCTACACTTGGGAAATCATCCCACATAACTTCATTTGCTCTTTCAAGAGAGCACACATCCATTCCAAGTGAATGGTCTTCAAGATAAGTGATCCAATGGTCTTCCATGAACA
Source organism: Wollemia nobilis (assembly GCA_028583015.1). Classification (NCBI taxonomy): domain Eukaryota; kingdom Viridiplantae; phylum Streptophyta; class Pinopsida; order Araucariales; family Araucariaceae; genus Wollemia; species Wollemia nobilis. The sequence goes on along the minus strand of JAQPPZ010016436.1, from coordinate 9,136,023 downwards.
TTGCTCCGCCATCATCATGCCAACATTCCAGTTCATTATCATTCTCTTACTTGGGAATTCTAGGTGTATTCTCCATAATAGACTCTTCATTTATCTCCTTCATGAGAGATTTTTCATCACTTTGCCTTCTATTAGGAGCAAATCCTCTTCTTCCTCCTCGTCCTCTTGAGGAATACACACCTCTTCTTATATTTTCATCACAAAATTTAGTAACATATGCTTCCTCCATGAAGCATTATTTATCTTGTTGGTTTTATACGTACAGTTCTACCTCTTCAAGAAAGAATTCTCCATTACAAAGCATGTCTTCATATGAGGATTTACAAGAATCTTCAAAAACTCCTTTAAAAGGATCTAATTCAAAAACTTCTTCAAGGAAACAAAGCTCCTCCTTGCTTAAAAAATATTCATTATTGTCACATATGGCTTTATGGGTGTCCGCATCAAACCCAAAAGCATCCTTCAACACTTGCGATGCCATTGTAGCTGATCTACAATTGGCTATGAGAGAAAAAAATACTTTTTTTCATTCCTCTGCTCAAATCCGTAAGGGCTAAGCAATTTTCATATTACTTCCCTTTCATCTTGTTTCTCTCCTCTCCTTGTAGCTTGTTCCAAGTGGGTTCTTCATATCCTTCTTCTAAAATGCTCCAAGGTCTTTGGTCATTAACAAGATTTTCATCCTTATGATCCGATAAGAATAATTTTCTCCATTGAAACTTGGCACCTTCATGTGTTCCATAATAATAATTTTTTTGTAAAGAATATCTATAAGCTCTAAAAAAATCTAGTTGGTTCTTAATAACAAATCTTTTATTCTTCAAGAACGTTCAACTCCACAAACAAGGGTAAGATGCTTACAAACAAAGAAAATTACAGATTTAGATCAAACCTCATTCTTTCAATTCTCTCATAGAGATCTTGCTCTACTTCCATAGGATCACCTATCTCTTCATTGGTAAAATTATCAGCTACAAAATCACTATCATCACTAACAATTATGATTTTAGGTGAATGTGGTTCTGGCTCCACTCGCTCAACAGAATCATTGTCACTGATATAGATGACTTTAGGTTCTTGTGGGGTAAACTCAACAGATATCAACTGGTTAGATTCAAAATCCTCAGGTTCGTAATATTTATCCTCACTATCACTTGGAGTGGGTCTGCTATCAAAAGAGTCGTTATCTTTAGAATCACCATCGTAATCAGTGTCAAGTGTTCTCTAAATTACAATTACAAAATTTTGGAGTTGACTAAAAACTATATTAATACCATACATATGCACTTTTTCATCAAATGCTTCAGGAGTTTCTGTGGCTAGAAGGGAAAGAAGAGCAAGGTAACATCCTTGTGACATTATCATAATATATCAATGGTTCAAATGTAACCTTCACCAACAACTTCACTTGTTTTGAACACCACACTATCTTTGTTTATCAAGGGCTCAAATGTAACCTTAATGATTGCAAGTTTTGAAGCTTTCAAAAACTTATTACAAAGTTGGCCTCATAAGAAAAAAATGTCACAAGGAAAAAAAAATTCCCCCTTCTTATTACAAGGACTTCAAACAAAAAAATAGTCTTTTATGAAGCCTAAAAGAAAGTGTTGAATTTTATGGCTGCTATTTTATTTATTGTAAATATCTAATAATTTTAATCATAATTTAATTAATAATAAAATAAATTTTAATAAAATTAAACAAATTATTTAATTATAATACATATTAAATTATCAATAAAAAAGTTAAAAACTATTAAAAAAAATTTACAAAATAATTTTTTTTGTTTTTTTTACCTTTCGCTTTGTCCTCAACGGGACTCGAAACCGAGATGTAGGGACGAGTGTCTTATGCTGGCAACAATTGCTAGCATGCTCAGGTAGCTGATTCGAAAGCCAAAGAGAGCAGGATGTGTCTTATTGCTTCTAATCTCACTGGGCGGAGGAACCTCCTCCGCAGGTGGCATTCCTCGACGGATGGCGATGGTGCATCACAACTTTCTCCACTCGGTAGACAATGTGACGATGCCGAAAATACTTGATCGACAACCGCCAAAATTTAAATATTTTTTCTCAACACCTTAGGCTAAAAGTCTGCGATTTATCAAATCATCGTCATCTTCACAGATTAATCGAATGCCTTCCAAACCAGCAAATCGACTGTAGTTTATTAGTCCATTGTCGTAGCTCGATGTCTGAGACTCATTGATAGAAGCAGGAAATAGATGCATTGATACACGGAGGAATAACATACATTCAACCATATTAGATCTTCAAATTGTTCAAACCACACGTCTAGTGAGTGTGAAAATGTAGTAGTAATTAGTAATGCGGCTCATCGGCCTATGCAACTCATGTTAGAAATATTAACCCAAATTTCATGCCTTCGTCCCAACTGCGCTTCGAACTTGGGCGAAGTCGGATTGCGCTCGTGAAAATGAGCATCCTGAAAAAAGCTTGACATGATGTCGAACCTACCCTCTAACAGATGTGATGTCTGATAGATCCGATCGTCATAGAAGTTAATTCTAGTTTGGCGATTTAATGCCAGTTCGATGATTGGTTAGAAACCCTAGTTAAGGGTCTGTCAAAACCTGTTAGAGGACAAACCCTAACTTCCTCTCCCTGCAACTATATAAAGCAATTCGGGTCTTCAGACAAGCAGTGTGGAAGAGTGCGGGTGTGGAAGGAGTAGAGAAAGTGTAGAGAGAGAAAGGAGAGCATTTCAGTGAGTAATGTGGCTCATCTGATTAATGTCTGAGCAGCCGAATCGATGTTTTTCCTTTTAGTTTATCCTACAGCCTAGTCTACAGATGTTATTTCCTTAGTTGAGGACTTCTGTAACCCTCGTTTCATATGAATGAAGTTTGCTATTGTTTAAGGCAGCTTTAGGGTTTGTAGTTATTTTATGTGCTAAAGTCTGTTGTTCTCTGTATAAATCACCTCAGAGCGATTTTGTTCGAGTTCTATAGTTAGAGCTTAGATCTGAAACATTGCTTTTAGATCCGATGTTTCTCTCTTCCATATGGTCCTTGCCAAGCCAGGCAAACCAAGCGATAGCCACGCAAGCCTTCGAACGGGAAAAGATTGCAAGGCCAAATCTGGCCAAGTATGGAAGTTGTCTTCCAAATTCACTGTCGCAACCCGACTATGCCTGAGATCCCTACGCAACCTGACTACACCCGAGATCCAAGCGCAGCCCGAGTGCGAAAGCGCAACCTGGTTGCACAATATTTGGGGGCACACCCCGAGTGCGCAAGCAAAGCGCGAGTCAGGAAAATCTCCCTACTTTGCCTTGCACCTACGAAGTTCACACTTCGCTCCCGACGTTCGCACTTCACTTGTTGTGTGCTCTGTGTCATCCACTGTGCGAAGTCCGCACTTCACCCTTGGATGTCGGCAAGAGAAATCAAAGTTAAAATTTCTTCAAATTGGTATCAGAGCTATTGATCCCTTGACGTGGAGACCGAAGCAGAATGGATTCCAGTAGCAACAACTTGTAGTTGCAGATCCCGTGCTTCAACGAGAAAAATTACGATTACTGGAGCATCCAGATGAAGATCCAGTTTGGATCTCAGGAGCTATGGGAGTTAGTCGAGAATGGCTACCTAGAACCAGCAGATGTAGTAGCACTGGTCACCCTCTCTTAAGCAGACCCCCGGACCCCCCCTACCTGTCGTCTTTTGCGCTGTAGTGCCTGTCGTACAATTCTTTTCCGGAAAAGAATGAGACACATCCAACATTCTACCACTTGTTGAATACTTTGCCAGACCCATTTCAGTTGTACAAAATCTAAACTTTTCAGTGCTTACAGCCTTGGTTAAAGCATCTGCAACATTTTCCTTGGTGTCTACATTTTCCAGCAACACTTTCTTCTGTTCAAGCATGTCCCTGTAGAAATGGAACTTTGTATCAATGTGCTTCATTCTTGAATGGTAAGCAGGGTTCTTTGCCAAAAATATGGCACTCTGACTATCATAGTTTATCTTTACAGCTCCTTGAAAGAACCCAATTTCAACACATAGTCTTTGCAGCCATACAACTTCCTTACTTGCATCAGTGGCTGCCATATACTCAGCTTCAGTAGTTGAAAGAGCAACAATAGTCTGCCTCTTGCTCATCCAACTAATGGCCCCTTCGAACAAATTGAATACATAAGCACTAGTAGATCTTCTCCTATCCAGATCTCCAACCCAATCTGCATCAACAAACCCTTCTATATCCAATTTTATAATTTCTTTACCTGTACCCTCATAGCAGATTGTAAAATCAGAGGTGCCACGCAAATATCTGAAAACCCTTTTCACAGCAGTCCAATGCTCTTTACCAGGTTTAGACATATATCTACTCAAGACTCCCATTGCATGGGCAATGTCTGCTCTAGTAAAAATCATGGCATACATTAAAATACCTACAACATTTGCATAAGGAATATGTGACATTTCCTCTATCTCTTCTTCTATTTTTGGACATTGTTCAGTAGACAATTTTTCACCTAAAGAAATAGGTACCTTCACCAGTTTGCAATCCTGCATATTAAACCTTTTCAACACTGTCTCAACATACTTTTTCTGATCCAGCCACAACTTTCTGTTAGAGCGATCTCTTTTTATTTGCATACCCGATATAAATTTGCAGGGCCAAGATCCTTCATGTCAAACTGCGATGCCAACTGAGACTTTACTTCCATGACCAGTTTCTTGCTATTTTCAATTAGTAACATGTCATCAACATAAAGAACTATAATGACAATTACATTACCAATTTTATTTGAATACACACAGTGATCAGCATTGCTACGAACAAAACCAATTCCTAAAACATAAGTATCAAATTTTTGGTACCACATTCTAGGTGATTGTTTCAGTCCATACAATGATTTCTTTAACTTACATACCAGATCCTCCTTTCCTGCAACAGTGAAACCTTCAGGCTGCCTCATATAGATTTCTTCCTCCAAATCTCCATGAAGGAATGCAGTTTTCACATCCATCTGTTCTATTTCAAGATCAAATGCAACAACCATAGCTAACATAAATCTAATTGATGTTAGCTTTGCAACGGGAGAAAAAACTTCACCATAATCAATTCCTTCAACCTGGGAAAAACCTTTAGCAACCAGGCGAGCTTTATATTTCTCCACTTTACCTTCAACATTCTACTTCTTCTTAAAGATCCACTTGCAACCTATTGCTTTCCTACCACTTGGTAATTTCACTAAATCCCATGTTCTGTTCTTTTTCAGGGACATCATTTCCTCATCCATGGCCTCTTCCCAATGGTTTGCCTCTCCAGAATTAATAGCTTCTCTAACTATTTTAGGATCTTCATCAGTAACAGATAGTACAAAAGAAGTAAGAAAAGCAAATGGACTGTACCTTTCAGGTTGCTTCCTTTCTCGTGTTGATCTCCTTACCACAGGTGTATGAACCTCTTCTTCATCCTCTTCCAGATCCTCACCTGTATGCTCCTCTTCCATATCCTCATCTGTATGCTCCTCTTCCAGATCCTCTACTATCTGATAGTTTTCCATGAGATCAAATTGGACCGTTCCAGGTTCCTCTTCTGTAACTACCTTCCTGGAATCACTGATCATCTCCCTAAACACCACATCTCTACTGTACACTGTACTTTTAGTTTTTGGATTCCAAAGCTTATATCCTTTAACACCATCTTTATAACCAATAAAGATACATTTAACAACCTTATTATCTATCTTACTTCTTTTCTCCTTTGGAATATGCATGTATGCATCACAGCAAAAAACTCTGAGATGTGAAATAGAAGGTTTCTTACCAAATAGAGCTTCAAATGGAGTTTGATCTGGCAATGCTGATGTAGGTGACCGATTTCACAAGTAGCATGTTGCACTCACTACTTCTACCCAGAATTCTTGTGCCAAACCTGCACCACTGAGCATACTTCTAGCCTTCTCCATCAGTGATCTGTTCAACCTCTCTGTAACTCCATTCTATTGAGGTGTATATGGAGTAGTCTTCTGTCTTGCAATACCACATTGCTTACAAAATTTCTCAAATATATTAGAACAATATTCCCCTCCATTATCAGACCTCAACACCTTAATCCTTTTATCAGTTTGATTCTCAACAAGTGCTTTAAATTCCTTAAATTTTTCAAACACTTCATCTTTGCTCTTAAGAAATTAAATCCATGCATATCTTGAAAAATCATCAACAAAGGAAGTATAATACCGTGATTTTCCAAGAGATGGCATAGGAACAGGACCAAAAATATCACTGTGGATCAAATCTAGTACCCCACTAGATCTTGTGGCACTAGATGGAAAAAACTAACCCGATTCTGTTTACCATAAATACAATGTTCATAGAACTCGGAAGACATTGAGTAATTAGGGATACCATGAACCATACCTTTTGTGTACAGGGTACGCAATCCCTTTTCTCCAATATGTCCCATCCTTTGATGCCAGAGTGTTGAGATTTTATCAGAATCAACCTCAAGAACAGTTGAGCTATTGCACTCATTTGTCATAGTGCTTCCCAATAGCTTATACAATGTTCCAATCCGAACTCCCCTTCCCAACACCGTTTATCCACGAACCATTTTGCATGAATCCTTGCCAAAACTGGCATTCACTACTGCATCAGCCATTTTGCTTACCGAAATCAAATTTCTAGCAAGTCCCAAAATATGCATCACACCTGGTAGGGTCTTAACCCTACCATCCTGCAGCAAAATTTTCACTCTTCCACGACCCATGATTCTGAGTGGTGAATCATCTCCCAATAGTACCTCCCCTCCATCATATCTTTCATATTCACTAAACCACCCTTTATGAGGAGTCATATGAAAAGAGGCACCAGTATCAATCAACCAATCATTTTTATCTGATCGTGTGGAGCACGATGAGCAGGATGCCAGACATACATCCCCCGCTTCATCAATGGATTTATTCATCTCTCGTGGAAGTCGATTCATCGGACTTTTTTCCGGACTCAGCTTTCTTTGATCTGCAATCCTTCTTCATATGACCAAGCTTGCCACAATTCCAGCATTTTCTCTCAAACTTCCCCTGAGACTTAGATCTACCTTTAGACTTAGACCTGTCACCATATCTAGATTTGTCCTTCTCCTTGGCATGCCCTCTCACTGTTAGGGCTTCCTTAGATGTGCCCTCCATGGCTTTTCTCCTCATATCCTTAGATAATAGAGATGCCACTATATCTTCAAACTTCAATGTGGATGAATTTGTACTACCAATTGCTACTACTAAGTTATCCCATGAATCTGGTAAAGAGCATAACAAAGTAATGCATTTATATTCCTCACTCAATTTCTATAGATGTTAGTTGACTTACCACTGTATTGAATGCATTTAGATGATCTGCAATCGAATCCCCATCATGCATCCTAAGATTGTATAGTTTCTTTCTAAGGAATAATTTGTTCACTAGGGACTTCGATTGATACAAAGCCCCTAACCTCTCCCAGAGATCCTTTGCTGTAGCTTCTCCCGAAACATTGATGAGCATCGAATCTGCAAGACACAGTCGAATCAGACTCCTTGCTTTTTGATTCATCTTCTCCCAATCTTCATCGAAAGTACTCGTAGGTTGTGTTGTTTCTAAAATAGCAGCCCACTAATATCTGTCCACGAGCATATCTTCCATATTTAACTTCCATAGCTCAAAACTTTTGTCGTCAAATTTCTCGATCTCTATCCTTGAATGATTTCCTGAAATTTTTTTTCTTCAAACTCCTTCTACGTAACTCCCACTCTAGAATAGGTTTTCTTTCACTCCTAGAAACCCTAGGTCTTCTTCAAACGAATTTAAACCCTAGCAATAAAGGCGTCCCCCTATGGCTAATAACTTGGCTCTGATACCAAATGAAGAGAATTTATAGAAACATATTCTAGAAATAATGCAGAAATAATAACTAAGGAAATAATGACACCATTCAATGCACATATAACACACAAGATTTACCCTAGTTCACCCAATTTGGGCTAGTCCAGCAAACAAGAGTCTATCCTCCTCGATATATTATTCTCTCTCTTGTCCCTAAAACGGGACATTACAATAATTATATAAGGAAACTCATACAAACCTAAACCACCAAGTGGTATTAGGGTTCCGTGGATACAACACCGTGGGCTAAACCACCCACACCCACTAACCACCCACGTACTTTTATCGCTACTTTTCACCTACTTTTATTGCTACTTTTGGAGTGACCCCCGGACCCCCCCTACCTGTCGTCTTTTGCACTGTAGTGCCTGTCATACAATTATTTTTCGATAAAGAATGAGACACATCCAACAATCCGTACCAGGCACAGTGAATGAAAGCACATCTATGACATCTACTATGTGCCTGGACTGAAGCATAACCTGCTGAGCGTTGGACAGCTCGTGTAGAAGGGACATATGGTCCAGTTCAAATACGGAGCTTGCACCATCAGAGACAAATCGCATGGGTAGATTGCTACAGTTTCCATGACGAAGAACAAAATGTTTCCACTACAGATTCAAAATGAATCATTGATGTCTCTGAGTGTAGTTGTGAAAGATGCTACCTAGCTGTGGCATCTCAGATTTGGTCACTTGAATTTCAGTGGCCTAAATCAACTGCACAAGAAGAAGATGGTGAAGGGTTTACCCTTGACAGAGCAGCAAAATCAAGTTTGTGAGGGCTGCTTAGTCGACAAACAACATAGGGATTCGTTCCCTTCTAGTCAGTCTTAGAGAGCATCACGGCCACTAGAGCTGGTGCACTTGAACATTTGCGATCTGATGCAGACCAGCACGTTTGCTGGCAACAAATACTTCTTTTTCAGCTAGAAGACTTGGATCTATGCCATCAAGTTGAAGTCAGAATATTTTGCAAGATTTAAGGAGTTCAAGGCTCTGGTGGAGAAACAGAGCGGATATCAGATCAAGACTCTCGGGACAGATGGCGGAGGTGAATACATCTCCAACGAATTCCATAACTATTATAAGCAACACAGAATTTGAAGGTAGTTCACTACCAGATACACGCCACAGTAGAACGACGTAGCTGAGAGGAAGAACCGGACCATCATGGAGATGGCACGAAGCATGATGAAGATCAAGGGATTATTGCATGAATTTTTGGCAGAGGCTATAACATGTGCATTCTACCTACTGAACAAATGTCCCACCAAAAGTGTGAAGGACAAAATCCCTCAGGAGGCCTAGAGCGGTGTGAAGCCAAGTGTGGCTCACTTGCTTGTGTTCGGGTGCATTGCATATGCACATGTTCCAGAAGAGAAGTGACAAAAGTTGGATGATAGAGCTGAGAAGTGCATTTTCATAGGGTACAGTGAGCAGGCAAAAGCATATAGGCTATACAACCCTATGACGAAGAAGCTCATCATCAGTTGTGATGTGAAGTTTCTTGAAGATGAATCCTGGAACTGGAAGTCAGAGACTGGCCAATCAGAGCTAGTAATAGTACAGTATGTTGACTTGGAAGAAGGAAGTCTGTATCCACCTTTCTAGCAGCAGCAACGGTGCCAGTAGTAGCACAGCCACTCCATCTCAGTCGCCTCCATGTGTAAGTAGAATCCAGAACCTAGTGACACCAGCGAAGACAAGGAGCTTGCAAGAAATATACGAGGCAATCGAAACGCACATAGATGAAGAGTACTATGACTTTGCATTCTTTACTGAAGTTGATCCAGTAGAGTTCAAAGATGCAAGTCAGAATTAGAAGTGGGTGCAGGCGATGGATGAGGAGATAGCAGCCATAGAAAAGAATGAGACATGGCAGCTGGCTGATCTTCCAAAAGGAAAGAAGACCATTGGGGTCAAATGGGTGTATAAGACAAAGTTCAACGCCCAAGGAGACATTGATAAATATAAAGCCAGAATGGTGGTGAAGGGTTACAAGTAGAAGTTAGGCATCGATTACCATGAGGTATATGCGCCTGTAGCCCGACTTGACACAGTCAGGATGATCCTGGCATCGACAGCCCAACAGGGTTGGAAGATGTACCAGATGGATGTCAAGTCAGCATTCCTCAAAGGAGTGTTGGAGGAAGAGGTCTACATAGACCAGCCAATAGGTTACAAAATTGAAGGCCAAGAGGGTAAAGTCCTGAAGCTAAAAAAGGCCCTATACGGTTTGAAGCAGGCACCCCGGGATTGGTACAGCTAGATTTACAGTTATTTTTAGCAAAATGGGTTTGTCAAATGCCCATATGAACACACCCTATACATGAAGACAAATGAAGCAGGTGAGCTCATTATCATTTGCCTGTATGTGGATGATTTGATTTATACTGGCAACAATAATGTCCTGTTCGACCAGTTCAAAATAGCCATGAAGAAGGAGTTCGAGATGATGGACTTAGGGCTGATGAAGTATTTTCTCGGCATTGAAGTTGACCAATCGGCAGATGGAATCTTCATTTCTCAGGTTCAGTATGCGAAGGATGTCCTGAAGCGGTTCAATATGGAGGACATTAAACTTGCCATCACACCTGTAGTCACAGGTTTGAAGCTGAGCAAGCTGGATTCAGGGAGGAATGTAGATCCAACCCTGTTCAAGAGGCTAGTTGGCAGTCTGATGTATTTGATTGCAACTCGGCCAGATCTGATGTTCGAAGTCAGTTTGATCAGCCATTTCATGGATACTCTGAAGGACACGCACTGACAAGCAGGCAAGAGGATCCTGTGCTATGTTAATGGGATGTGAAACAATGGTCTATTTTACACCAGACAGGACCAGTTGGACCTGGTCGGCTTCATAGATAGTGATTGGGCTGGTAGTACCGACGATCAGAAGAGCACCTCCGGGTATGCTTTCCATCTCGAATCAGGGGCAGTCTCATGGGCATCCAAGAAACAACCCATCGTTGCATTGTCTACAGTCGAAGCAGAATATGTCACCGCCATGTCAGTCGCATGCCAGGCAGTTTGGATGCGAAGAGTTCTGAGTGAACTGAACTATCCTCCGGAAGACGCGACAATAATTTTTTGTGATAACAATTCGGCCATTACACTGTCAAAGGATCCTGTGTTCCATGGCCGAACGAAGCACATCGATATTCATTCTCACTTCATCAAATATTTGGTGAAGTCCGAAGAAATTCAACTGCATTTTTACAGATCCAAGGAGCAGTTGACAGATATTTTCACAAAGCCTTTGAAGGAGGAATACTTCAACAAATTGCAAGAGCAACTTGGAGTCAAAGCGCTCGTGAAATCAGGTTTAAAGGAGGGTGTTAGAAATATTAACCCAGATTTCATGCCTCTGTCCCAACTATGCTCTAAACTTGGGCAAAGTTGGACTGCGCTCACAAAATCGAGCATCTCAAAAAAATCTTGACATGACATCACACCTACCCTCTGACAGATGTGACGTCTGACAGATCCGATCACCGCAGAAGTTAATTCCAGTTAGGCGATTTAATGCCAGTTCGACGATTGGTCAGAAACCCTAGTTGAGGGTCTGTCAAAACCTGTCAGAGGACAAACCCTAACTTCCTCTCCTCGCGGCTATATAAAGTAGTTTGGGTCTTCAAACAAGCAGTGTGGAAGAGTGCAGGTGTGGAAGGAGTAGAGAAAGTGCAGAGAGAGAAAGGAGAGCGTTTCAGTGAGCAGTGTGGCTCATCTGATTAATGTTCGAGCAGCCGACTCGACATTTTTTCTTTTAGTTTATCCTGTAGCTTAGTCTACAGATGTTATTTCCTCGGTTGAGGACTTTTGTAACCTTCATTTCATATGAATAAAGTTTGTTGTTGTTTAAGGCATCTTTAGGGTTTGCAGTTATTTTATGTGCTAAAGTCTATTGTTCTCTGTAAAAATCACCTCAGAGCGATTTCGTTCGGGTTCTATAGTTAGAGCTCAGATCTGAAACATTGCTTTCAGATCCGGCGTTTCTCTCTTCCATACGGTCCTTGCCAAGCCAGGCAAACCAAGCGGCAGTCGCGCAAGCCTTCGGACGGGAAAAGATTGCAAGGCCAAATTTGGCCAAGTCTGGAAGCTGTCTTCCAACTTCGCTACCGCAACCCGACTGCGCCCGAGATCCCTGCGCAACCCGACTGCACCCGAGATCCGAGCGTAGCCCAAGTGCACAAGTGCAACCCAATTGCACAATATCTGGGGGCTCACCCCGAGTGCGCAAGCGAAGCGCGAGTCAGGAAAATCTCCCTACTTCATCCTGCACCGTGCGAAGTTCACACTTTGCTCCCGACGTTCGCACTTCGCTCGTCGTCCGCTGTGCGCCGTCCGCTGTGCGAAGTCCGCTGTTCGCCCTCGGACGTCGGCAAGAGAAATCGAAGTTAAAATTTCTTCAACTCAGCGCTGCAGCTGTACCATCAGGAATTTTTCCATTTCGCAATGAATTCATGGCTGGAAAGCACAACGGTCTCTGGTGGCACATCCACGACTTTACTTCCATGCTTTAATGATCTTCCACTCAACAAATCGCATCTCTCAACATCATACGTCTAGATTTGAAGTATTAGGTTTCTTCCACTGAATCATTGCGTAGAGTGCTCACGTCCTTTTGCAGTTTAATTAGAACATTAATAGTGAATCAAAAATGTTGTTCACGCTAACAATTCAAACATCGTTCACTCGTCCAAACAACGTCCACTTCTCCTTCGTGCAGGATGTCTCTGTCTTCATAGGAAAGTGCACCAATGCACTAATCAAAAGCTCCCTAAGTGTGCAACCAATCACAAGCTCACTGCAATTTAAAAAAAAAACTCACGTCTTACGATGATCACAGCAGATCGTTTCCAGCTAGATTTTTTTTTTTTTTTTTTAAACATATTTCCTTATGACAATAACTTCCATGTGTTGAATTTCTCGCAGGCAGGCACATTTTCAACAAAAATTCTTTCCTTTGATCGTCTCGCAGGCATTTTTTTTAAAAAAATATCTTTCCTTTGATCGTCAACCAAGCGATCATAAAATTTCTCGTAATACCGTTGTCTGTTACAGATGTCTATTACAGACGTCTTCCAATGTACCTTCACACAATGTTATCAAAAAGCTTTCATGCAGATCTTGCCGCTGCCATCTACAAACGTTTTCAACAGAAGTAATCGATTAGGATGTCTACAACACTCCTCCAATGTGTTCTCCCCACTACAGTGTTAGAGTAAATCACTATATAAAATATATTTATATAGAAAAGCAATTATAGTGTTTCAAAATTTAATGGCAGAATTAACAAAATAAGACAAACACACACAGAAAAGAGAATGATTTTAACGTGGTTCACCAATGTGGGTTACATCCACCAAGAATTTTCAGTCCTTCCTTTCTCAATCCAAGCAATAGAGGGTTACAACCTACAGCCAACATCTGCTGTAATTTCCTCTCTATTTTTCCAAGGAATCAACATAGTAATTTTCATTGTCATTATATTCTCTGTTTTTCCTCACAACTATATATAAGAAAAAAAAGAAAAACAAACCGCTTTTCTTAATACATTCCAAGATTAACACTGAGTTCCCAACATCTAATTTTGGGATAAAAACAAAAAAACTTTCCCCGGTCTGTCTTGTTGTAAATCCGAAAACTTTCTCTGGTAGACTAACAGACTGTAAATCTGGAAACTTTCCCTACCCATCCTGCAAGTAAATCCAAAAACTTTCTCTTTTTAGCCTCCTCATAATTAGGCTCCATTCCTAACAATCTCCCACTTGGATACTAATTCCATTGCACCATATTGCAACCAAGGATTGAAAAATTCTCATCATGGCCTCTTATTCCTTAAGGCCAACTGAAGTTGAGCAAAAGCTCAACTTTTCTCTTGACACCACTTTTGTAAGCATATCAACAGGATTTTGTGATGTGTGCACTTTCCCTAATTTCAAAGATCCATCTTCCACTACTGATCTAATGAAATGATACCTGAGTTTGATGTGTTTAGTTTTTGAATGGAATGCTGAATTCTTTGCAAGGTGTATAGCACTCTGGCTATCACTCCATAACCTATTATCCTCTTGCTTCTTCCCCAGTTCTTCCATTAGTCTTTACAACCAAACCATCTCTTTGCTTGCTTCTGTAGCAGCAACATATTCAGCTTTAGTGGTTGAAAGGGCAACTACGTGTTGGAGTTTAGAAATCCAACTAATCGCTCCTCCTCCTATAGTAAATATGTAGCCAGTAGTGCTCCTTCCACCATCAAGATCACCTACCATATCAAAATCTACGAAACCTTTCAAGCATATATTAGAGCCTCCAAAATTCAAAGAATAATTTGAAGTTCCTCTCAAGTACCCGAGTATCCATTTTACTGCTTGCCAATGTCCTTTTCTCGGATTACTCATAAATCTACTCACTACTCCCATTACGTGGGCAATGTCCGGTCTTGTACAAACCATTGCATACATCAAGCTTCCAACCGCTGATGCATAGGGAACCTTAGCCATATGCTCTTGTTCCTTTTGTGTCTTGGGACACAAATCTTTGGTGAGTTTGAAATGCTTTGCCAATGGAGTAGCAAGAGACTTTGCATTGTTCATGTTGAATCTCTTAAGCACTTTTTCAATGTATTTTGCTTGTGATAATTTCAGAGTGTGACTCTCCTTGTCTCTTGTTATCCTCATACCAAGGATTTGTTTGGCTTCTCCCAAATCCTTCATGGCAAAGGATTTAGCCAACTTCTTCTTGAGCATGTTTATATCTTGCATATTTGTTCCCGCAACCAACATGTCATCCACATACAATAGCAAAATAACATAGTTACCATTTCCAGCTTTGCTTAAAATATACACAATGATCACTTTGACATCTTTCAAACCTTTGATTAGCCATGAACTTATCAAATTTTAAATACCACTGTCTAGGAGCTTGTTTTAACCCATACAAGCTCTTTTTCAGTTTATATACCCAATCCTCTTTACCTTTCACCTGAAAGCCTTCTGGTTGGTGCATATAAATTTCTTCCTCAAAATCACCATGAAGAAATGTTGTCTTCACATCCAATTGCTCCAGAAACAAATTTTCTATTGCTACAAGACTCAGAATAGCTCTAATAGAGGTCATTTTTACAACTAGAGAAAAAATCTCATCAAAATCAATACCTTTTTTTTGAGCAAATCCCTTGACCACTAGTCTTGCTTTGTATCTCTTATGCCCTTCATTCTCCTCTTTAATCATGTACACCCATTTATTGGTCAACGCTCTTTTACCTTCGGGTAGCTCAACCAAATCCCAAGTTTGGTTGTGGAATAAAGAGTCCATTTCTTCATTCATTGCAATCTCCCACTTATTCATGGCATCCATCTATAATGCTTCTTGAAAACATTCTGGCTCACCAACATCAGTATACAAAACATAATCAGAGAAATGTTGAGGAATTTTACTTATCCTGGTAGATCGTCTAACAACACTTTTTGGAGATTGAGGTGCTTGTTGTTGCTGCTGTACATTTTGATCTTCTACCACTTTTGGAGTTACCTTTTCTATGTGTCCATCAAGGTCTATGTATTCAGCAATTTCCTCTTTCTGTTTCTTTCTCTGCAACCAATCTTTATATAAGTTTTTTTCATTAAATATGACATCCCTACTTCTAATGACTTTTCGATTATCACAATCCCATAATCTGTAACCCAAGCCATCAATACCGTAACCAATAAAATAGCACTTTTGGGCCTTAGCATCTAACTTATTTCTGTTCTCTTTGTCTATATGCATAAAAGCCTCACATCCAAATACCTTAAGGAAAGAATAATTTACTTGGTTTACTCGTCCAAAGCTCTTCCGAAATTCCTCCATCCAAGGCACTAGACGGTCCTCTATTAATCGGATATACCTGCAGTATCAACGACATGAGCCCATAAAAATAATGGTAAGCCTCGCATGTATTCTCATGCTCCTAGCACGCTCCATGATGGTTCTATTCATTCTTTCTGCAACCCCATTTTCTTGAGGTGTTCTTGGAACTACCTTGATTCTTCTAATTCCATTTTTAGAACAAAACACATCAAATTCTCTCCTGCAATATTCTCCACCATTATCCAACTTTAGACACTTTAACCTTTTTCCAGCTTCATTTTCAACTAATGCTTTCCAATTCTTAAAGGTATTAAAAACATCACTTTTATTCTTAATGCAATATATCCATGTTTTCCTTGTTGCATCATCAATAAAAAGTACATAGTAAGAGGAACCTCCAAGAGAAGTTACCTGAGCTGGGCCCCAAAAATCTGAGTGCACAAGCTCCAATTTCTCTTTCTTCCTTTCCTTGCCATCCTTGAGAAATCTAACTCTCTTTGCTTTACCATAAACACAATCCTCACAGAATTCCAAATCAATCTCTTTTAACTTAGGCAATAACTTTCTTGAATGTAAAATTTCCATAGCTTTTCCACTCATATGACCAAGTATTTGGTGCCACAAAGATGCACTCTCACCTATAGAAACTAAATTCATGGAGTAGTGAGAAAAATCAGTAAGTAAATAAAGATTACCCACCAATTTACCTCTATCTACTATCAATGAACCTTTAGTAACTTTCCAAGCATTTTCTTCGAATGCAACCGTGTATCCTTCACCATCAAGCTTACTTGCCGATATAAGATTTCTCTTTAAATCTGATATGTGTCTCACCTCTTTAAGAGCCCATTGACATCCATTTGGGGATTTAATCAAAATCTTTCCAATACCCACGATTTTACATGGTTGGTCATTTCCCAATAGAACATGTCCATAATCTCCAGAAACATAATCTATGAAGTATTCCTTATGTGAGGTAGCATGGAATGAAGCACCACTATCAATTACCCAATAATCACTATTTCTATCAAGAGATAAGATTAAAGCATCTTGTAGAATTTGTCCAAGAATATTGGCTTCTGAAGCGTTACCATTATTATCATTACCTTCATTTCCATCACCCTTTCTTTGCCAACAGTCCTTCTTGAGATGACCCTTTTTGCCATAGTGCCAACACTGTAGCTTTCCTTTTCCACGTGATTTGGATCTGCCTTTGGATTTGCCACGATGTGAACTCTTGCCTCTTTCTCTTCCTCTTCCTCTATTCTCAATAGTTAAGGCGGTGCTAGATGATTCTCCTGTGG
Organism: Wollemia nobilis; assembly: GCA_028583015.1. Taxonomy (NCBI): domain Eukaryota; kingdom Viridiplantae; phylum Streptophyta; class Pinopsida; order Araucariales; family Araucariaceae; genus Wollemia; species Wollemia nobilis. Next base: position 9,118,975 of record JAQPPZ010016436.1, on the reverse strand, counting down.
TTTTTCTTCTCATGTCCTCACTGAGTATCACACCAACCACATCATCAAATTCTAATTTATTTGAACTCAAAGCAGAGTTACTTACCGCCATTACCAAACTGTTCCAAATTTTTGGAAGAGAGCATAAGATTAATAAGGCACTAAGCTCATCATCAAAATCCAATCCTACTGAATGCAATTGATTAGTGACAAGTATTAAATTCATTTAAATGATCATGCACAGATCCTCCTTCACTCATTTTCATGTTAAATAACCTTTTCATTAAGAATACCTTATTTGATGTTGATGGTTTCTCATACATCTTGGCCAACTTATCCATGACTCCCTTGGTAGTCTTTTCATCAGAGATGTTGAAGGCTACGGTGGCTCCCAAGCATAGCCTCACAATACCCAATGCCTTTCTATCAAAGAGACTCCACTCCTCATCAGACATAGATGAAGGTCTCTCTGTTTCCCCCTCAAGAGGTAAGTAAAGATCCTTCTGGTACAAGTAATCCATCATTTGCATCTTCCAGAATTGAAAATTTTGGCCATTGAATTTTTGAACTCTAAACCTCTCTTCTTTCGCCATTGCTCCCACTTGATCCAGAAATTCTCCTTCTGTCAAGTGCACCCAACAAAACAACCGCTCTGATACCACTTGTTAGAGTAAATCACTATATAAAATATATTTATATAGAAAAGCAATTATAGTGTTTCAAACTTTAACGACAGAATTAACAAAATAAGACAAACACACACAAAAGAAGAGACAACGATTTTAATGTGGTTCACCCAATGTGGGTTACATCCATCGAGAATTTTTAGTCCTTCCTTTCTCAATCCAAGCAATAGAGGGTTACAACCTACAACCAACATCTGCTGTAATTTCCTCTCTATTTTTCCAAGGAATCAACATAGTAATTTTCATTGTTATTGTATTCTCTGTTTTTCCTCACAACTATATATAAGAAAAAAATAGAAAAACAAACTGCTTTTCTTAATACATTCCAAGATTAACACTGAGTTCCCAGCACCTAATTTTGGGATAAAAACAAAAAAACTTTCCCCGGTCGTCTCGTTGTAAATCCGAAAACTTTCTCCGGTAGACTAACAGACTGTAAATCTGGAAACTTTCCCTGCCCATCCTGCAGTAAATCCAAAAAATTTCTCTGTTTAGCCTCCTCATAATTAGGCTCCATTCCTAACATACAGTGTACACACGTCCATCTCACACTGTAAGTGTTACTTCTCAGTACTACATAGGCTTCTCAGTAATAACTCAGACAACTAATCTCCACCTCTTCTCAATAAAACCTCTCCATATGGGCTCACAACAATGTGATGAACAACCGGTGGGCTCACAGGCTTGATCTTCCAAACGCTTTGATACCAAATATGAAAAATAATCACATAACTTATTATTACTCAGAAATTTGATTACATTTTATAGAGCTCGATCACAACAACCATAGCTCAACATAGATGCAGGTGCATATATTATGTAACAACATCTAAACTTAGACCTATTCTAACCTTCTCCTATAATCTCTCTCAATAAGAAAGATGCTAACCTAAGCTACGTAACATCACAATTGCATTCACACTTATATCCAGATAAGTGCGTTCACACTTCATTACATACAAGGTTCAACAATGATAAGAAGCTACATTTAAGAAGCCTATTCATCATTTCAGATATACATTCATACACAAATTTTTCATCTTTGTTTTCATGCTTAAAATAGTATTTAATGCAAGATAAAACTTTTTTAAAATCTACCTAATAAAGGAAGATAAAATATACCTTAAAATCCAAAATATAAAAAGAATTAAGGCACTACATCATGGTCATATGAAGGCCAATTAATATTTGCTTTTATTTGGTTCCATAAACAATCATTAAAGTACCATGGTAAAATAAACCAACACATGCCCCTTGTTTACAGTTACTTGCAATCACTAAGGTATTCCTAGGATTGAATTGATATATTTTTATTGAGACTACTAATACACATATGCAAATTCTAATATAGCGGAGACCTTGGAGAAGTTGTTTGTTTAACTTCTTTGCAAGAGAGGGTTTTGGGATCCAAACCCTAAGGGAGAGTGTAATTTCACAATTGGGTAAAATTACCACTCAACAGGTAATTCAACTAAATCTAGAACACCCTTGGAGTTCTGGTCATAAACAATTTGAAATTATGATTTGCTTTTCGATCAGTTCACTGAGCTGTTATATGCAAATTCTACTTGCGATAGGGCTAAATTCCATTGTTGTGGATTCTCACCAACTATGCACCTCATAATGTTACCAAAGCTTTGTTTTATGACCTCAGTTTATCTGTCAGTCTATGGATGATAAGCACTACTAAACTTTGTGTTCAGTTTCTTCCACAATGTTCACTAAAAATGACTCAAGAACTTAACATCTCGATCTGAAGTGATGGTCTTTGGAACTCCATGCAGTCTCACTACTTCATCAAAAAAGTACTACAATATTGGTTGCATCATTGGTTTTTTGGCAAGCAATAAAATAAGACATCTTAGAAAACCTATTTACTACAACAAAAATATAATCTTTATCTCACCTAGTATGGGGTAGTCCTAGCATAAAATCTATGCCCAAGTTGGTCTATGATCTTAGGGAAACTGGTAAGGGCATATACAATCCTGTATTTTGTACATGGTCTTTAGCTACCTAACACACTCTACATCTGGACACCAATCAAATTACATATCTCTTCAACTGTGACTAATAGTACTTTTCCTCCATGAGAGAAACTATTTTGTCTATGCCAAAGTGTCCTGCCAAACCACCACTATGCAGCTCATGGATGATATTCTCTTGCATGAAACCAACAGGTATGCACAAATGATTCCCCTTAAATAGATAGCCATCCTACATAACATACTCAATAAATATTTGACCAACCTCACCCACAATTGGGGTTTTGTACTGTTGTACAATGCTTCCAAAATCTACATCAAATTCATACAAATCCTTCATTCCCTGAAATATTACCACTGCATTCTCCATGGTAGTTACCAATAGTACTCTCCTGATTAATGTACCAACAATATTATTCTGCTTACCAAGCTTGTGCTTCAATACAAATGAGTATTCTTGCAAAAAGGAGACCCACCTGGCATGTCTACTATTTAATTTCTTCTATGAATTGACATACCTTAAGCCTTCATGGTCAATATACATCGCAAACTCCTTGGATAACAAATAATATCGCCAATACCTCAGCGCCTACACAATTGCATAAAATTCTCCATCATAAGTGAAATAATTATTTCTTACCTCATTCAAATTTTTGTTGAAAAATGCTACTAGACGCCCCTCTTAGCTCAAGACATCGCCAATCCCCACATGTGAAGCATCACAGTCAACTTCAAATATTTTTCTAAAATTAGGTAATACTAGCATGGGTGCTTCTGAAACCTTCTTCAAGAGTTTGAAACTTTGAGTTGCTACTTTTGTCCATACAACGTTTTCCCCCTTCGTACACTCTATTACGGGTGCAAGAATGCTGCTAAAGTTTCTAACGAACTTCTTGTAAAAAGTTGTCAATCCATGGAAACTTCTCACCTCTATTACATTCCTTTGAATAGGCCATTCAAGAATTGCCTTCACCTTTTCCTCATCCATATTTAAGCTATCCTTGGAAATTACAAAGCCCAAGAACACTCAACTTTCTTAAATAAATCTACACTTCTTCAAATTAGCATACAGTTTGTCTTTCCATAATAACTCTAACACCAAACTCACATGGTGCAAGTGCTCTTCTTCATTTTTACTAAAAATAAAGATATAATCAAAATAGATAACCACAAAGTTACCAATGTATTCCCACAACACTCAGTTCATAATTCGCATAAAGGTACTGGGCACATTTGATAATCCAAATGACATCACCATCCACTCATACAACCCATCTCGAGTTTTGAAAGCAGTCTTCCACTCATCCCTCTCTTTAATATCAATCTGATAATAACCACTCCGTAGATAAATCTTGTTGAAGTAGTTAGCCCCTGTTAAGACGTCCATCATATCATCCACTCCAGGTATTGGAAACCTGTACCTGAAAGTAATTTTATTTATGGACCTACTATCTACACACATTCACCATAAGCCATCCTTCTTTGGAGTTAACAGGGTGGGAGTTGCACAAGGACTCATGCTCTCCCTTACTAATCCTTTATGTATCAATTTTATCACTTGCTTATTCAACTCTGCATTCTAGGTTGGGCTCAACTGATAGGCTACCTGGTTTGAAAGAACTAACCCAAGAATTAAATCAATGTGATGTTGAATATCCCTCTTCGATGGTAACCCATCAAGTAACTCATCTGGTATGACATCAACATACTCATTAAACAAATTAGATGTTGTCGATGGTATAGGAACCTCCTCTACCTCTATCTTCTTCATATGCAATGTATAACACCAACTAGATCCTTGTACCTCTATGATAAACTCCTTGATAATCAGTAAAATCTCGCTCTGCCCTTCTTCTTGAAGAGGTAACAATACTACCTTGGCACCATCCTTCCAGAAGGTGTATGTATTTTTACCCCCATCATGGATAATATTCCTATCATACTATGAGGGCCTCCCCAATAGTATGTGACAAGAATCCATAGGAATCACATCACACCAAAATTCATCTTTATAAGTATTTCGGATTGAGAATTTTACTAAAAATTTCTTATCAATAGTCACCTCATTTACTTTCTTGATCCATGAAATGTGATAGGGGTATGGGTGCTTCTCACATTTTATATTCATTTTATCTACCATTACATTAGATATATTATTCTCACAACTACCACCATCAATGATTACTTTGAATACATTTCCTCTCGATGTGGATCTCATACAAAAAATATTTATTTTTAGCCAGGACTCACCACCCTCATCTGCTTGCATTTTTACCTTCTTCGGAGCAATCAACGTTCTCTTTATCATGAGATTATTGCCCGCATATGCAACAACTTTTATCTTAGTTTCATCCTCTTTCTCAACCAGGTTGACTCTAGACTGTGCTCCGTGATTCCTCTCTTCAACATCATAGTGGGTGCACTCAAATGCTCTATGACCTTCCTCACCACATATAAAATAGGTATATGGCTTCCATGATCCATTTCTAGTTTAACCTCCCCCATTACCTTGACCTACCCTATTTCCTCTTCCTCTTTGGTAGGTACCACGTCCTCATTCTATATCTTCATGTTTCTTTGTATTTGAGGGTTCTCCCTTTGATGAGATAGATCCACCACATCCCTGATTTAGAGAAGATTCTAATCCCTTCTCTCTTATGTAATTACTCCTCTTACGATTTTCTTTGGCCCTCAAGATCATTTGATACACATATTCTATTGTAAGGGTACGATGCATACTCAAATCATCTTGAATAGCATAACTTAGACCATATACATACCTCGCATTAATTTTCTCTTCGATCTTGTTATGCTCCACATGAATAAATAGCTTGTAGAACTCATTGGTGTAGTCCTCGATGCTTTGGTTCTTTTATCGAAGGTTCTAAAATTTACAAAATAAAGTTTGGGAATAGTCTATAGGCACAAATTTTTTTTGCAACTTCTTCTTTATCTTATCCCAAGCCTTGATCTTTACTTTTCCTTTCCTCTATCATTTCATTTTTAGTTTATCCCACCAGATTAAAGCATACCTTTCAACTTCGTGCATGCGAGTTTCACCTTCTTTTCCACAACTAGATTACTCCATTAAAAATACTTCTCCATACTATTTTCCCAATCGATTAGCTCCTCTAGTTTTAACCCACCAGCATACTAGAAAACCTCGACCTTGATTCCATCTCAGCTTCCTTTGAGTCCTTCCAAGGCTCAGATAAATTTGCTTTGAAAATATTTTTGTTCTTCTTTTGCGTGATCCTCAGATCCACCTTCCTTAGCCACAGTATCATTATCAGATCCTATATTTGGGTCCACATTGGTGCGAGCATCCACCATGTGGTTAATCACACCAGTCAATCGTGCTATTTTTGCATGCAAATCCTCCATATCCTTATTTATTTGGGCAGAGATTCCTCACCCTCTCCCTATTCTATTCATCTTCTTTCCACTAACGATATCTCACCCGCTATGATACCAATTGATGTAAAGTCACTGTAGGAGACCGACAATGGACTCTAAGGGTAAAATTGTAAGACAAAACATCATACAAAATACACCAGTAAAGTAACCTGCAAATGCTTTCTTTCATTATATGAATTCACACCCCCCTTACAATAGAGTCTCCCACTCATACTTCCCAAAAATAAAAACCCTAGCCTATTCTACCCCCTTACTATTTTTAGTCATTTTCTATTTTTAGAAAATCACTTACTATTTTTAGTAACCTTAAAAAAAAAATCTTGGATGGCATTCGAAATGGAATCATGCACCCGTTATTCAATAATACCCACTACCCCAACATAACAACCCCAATCTAGTTCTACACTAATAGTTATGATAACTTTTTAGTTGCGAAAACTAAAATTTACATTAAAAGCTAATTTTGGGCCTCCTAAAGGTATTTTTGGCTCGTAAATACAAAGGGTAATTCTTTTTAAGTTCTCCATGCAATTCTGCATATTTTGAAAAAGCAAAAGTTATGGCCCTAGCAAGGTGCATTATGGCCAATATCAACTAGCCTATGTTCTTCTAGGTCAGATTTAAACATAATCAAAACCCTAATGACTATATTGTCTTACACAAATATTTCACAAAGGACAACATTTACTTAAACCATGGTTATAGCTTTGAGATAGATAATGAACTTGTTTGATTCCATAGCCATAATTAGAAGTCAACAAAGTTTTCGTTCTTGTTCACTCATAAAAATTAGTCCTTTTAAGTGATTAATGTGATGATGTAAATTTAATAAAATATTCCATTATTGAAGTTCCTTACCACATTAATACCTATTTATCTATGTTTTTCTTACACAGAGAGTTTTTTTTTTTAATATGAGGATTTATAAAATCATGTAAAAACATTACAAAACAATGCAATAAGACTTGTTTTACCTTTCTTACCTTTGTGCAACTGATTGAGAGTTTGTATATACTATCAAGGTCCAATCATTAGGGGGTGCTAATTGTCTCTATGTAGTCGATAGGGGGTTGTCGACCAAAATTTTGTAGCTCCAAATGATGTGAAGTTGGATAGGGATATTCAAAGCATTGGTAGGAAACCACCCTCAAAATTTTAGGTCGAGCTAAGTCTAGATGAGGGAGTTATGGCCAAAACAAGTCAAGAAATTTTGGCTTTGTAGTCATCAAGGGGCTGACGACTAGCTCTGTGCAGTTGACAGGGGGCTATTGATTGGATTTTAATGAATGATTGAAATTGCATATAGTCTTATAAATTTAGGCAAGATTGTTTGTGCACTTTCCTTAATCCTTGTTAAAAGAGAAATATTTACTTTTTATATCTTAATATTTGCTTCATACAAAAAAAAATCATTCTAAAATAGCTCCTCTTTTGTATATTTTACCTTCTTGCATTTTACTTAAGATAAGCATTTTAATTAATTAACATAATTTTCAAAACCAAACTTAAGTGTTTGTCTAATTTAAACATCAAACCCTATAAACAGACTGAGAATAAATCTTAAAAATTCTTATGATGAACCCTTAACCAAACACATCGATTTGAGATGAGGACAAACCCCACAAAGGTTTTAGCATCATTAAATCCATTAAGATTTTCGTGGAACCTCCTCACAATAATTTATAGATAGATTGCATTTTTGTGTAATTGTGTAAATGTATACATATATACGCTTGAGCCAAAGTTACAAAAGTAGAAATACATTACGATCCCTCTTATAAAGTTAGAATGGATCCTCACGTTCACTTTATATTCCAACCGTACTGTGTTTATGCAAGTGATGTTTATCGCCTGTGGTGAAATTCGCCTCTTCTCCTACGACCCGATTCTATTTAAAAAATCGGCTGGATGTATACTTTGAATTTTATTTTATTAAATTAAACTTAAAATTTTTATTTGAATTTTAAAAAATTTCCGATTAAATTGACAATATGTTTGTTAATGTTTTCTAAAAAGTTTATGTGAAATAATTTACACGACCATGTGCCACCGATCAATTTCATCACAATCCGTAGAAGATATGTACGAACCAAAGGACTTCGCTGTAATGGAAAAAAATGAATGCGATAGTAATTTTTTTCCGTTTTAAAAGGATTTTTTTTAATATAATGTATTAGATATCATGTAATCATTTATTTCTCAAGGTAAAAACGTTTTACCTTGAGAAACATGAAGTAGGTCATATCTCATACGAAAATCAAACACTTCCTATTCGTACTGTAAAAGAGGTGGGAGATCTACTCGACACAAACGTCAAGTTCATTTATTGTGTTCGTTGTAATAATAATGATTTTTTTGAGTTCGTTGTAATAATAATGATATCCCTCTTCCGCCTTCATGTACCAGCAAGGATATTACTTGGGTGATTCAACCTAGATTTAATCTTTACCATTAATATATATAAAAAAAAATATTTTTAAAAAATAGATTACTAAAAAATAAATAATGATATCCCTCGCTATTGTCTCTTCCAATCATGTTAAGAAGAAATTTAATTTTGTGACTAGCACGAAGCCGATGCTTTCTAAATAGGGCGGTTCTTTTTTATTTTATAAGAAATGTAGGTTTTAATATGCTGTAATTTGATGATCCTCAAACACTTTTAAACATGAAACTGGCCTTGTTGCCTATGCATATAGATTTTTGACCATGTTTTCCGCGTTATGGTGCCAGAGTAGCACCATTGCCTTGACCAAGAAGAGTTTAAAAGTTTTAAAAAATTTATATTTCATGGAGGGTACTTAGCCATTCAGGTCAAAGGCTACAACGAGCATCTTAACTGTAGAGCCGAAGCCGTGGAACATTTTGTAACCATCGTAGTTGATATCAAGGCTTTAACGAAGGGTGCCATACATTTACGGAAGAGTGGTGTTACATATATCGAAAAACAAACTGTCCTTGTCGTTCGTCTTAGAGAAGAGTGGTGTTACATACATCGAAGAAACGTGGTTATTTTGCCATACATTTACGGCAAAGAAGCTGTCCGTCTTAGAGAACAGTGTTGTTATATATATCGAAGGAACGTGGTTACCTTGACATACATTGACGGCAAAGAAGCAGTCTTGTTAAAACAACGCAAATTTCTAAGTAGTTATTTACAGCTAGGAAGACTGAATAGAGTTCACACTCAATGTTTATGAGTTGTTGCTATTTAGATTTTCATGAAAGCTAGAGGCACCATTGAAAATTCAAACTTGTTATAATTTTTTTTTAATAATATTTTGACTTGATTGTTATGATAGTGCATACCAAAGATGAGAGCGAGTCTTATCCTTTTTATTTGCATCTTATTTTGTTGTGTGTCTTGGCTGGAATTTAGGTGCTGTACCTATTGTTTGGTAAATTGTTTTGCTTAAAGGAAAAAAAAAAAACTTCATTTAATTAATGGTGTCAAATTAACATAAATAAAAATATTAAAGTTTTATGTAAAGGAGGATTGGTAAAGGTTGTGACCTTGAAGAAGAAATTGGTGCAACCCGAAGGTTATTAGGTATAGGAGAAAAAGAACATGGTATGCAAGCTTAAAAAAATTTATACGGGCTAAAGCAGTCACTAAGGATATGGTATAATTTTTTTGATATTTATATGTTGAGGTTTGGTTTTATAAGGTTTGAAGTAGACCATTGCATTTATTTCAAGCAAGAAGGTGATAACTTTGTTATTTTGTCATTGAACGTTTGATAATATATTGATGGCAAGAAATAGTATAAAAATGATTAATAAAGTAAAGTCTTAACTATCTTCAGTTAGAAATGAAGGATTTTGGTGCAACAAATCATATTTTAGGTATGGATATTAGGAGGGACAAAATTAACATAAGAGTATGGTTGAGTCATAATTTATATACTGAATTTTTTTTAAATAAATTTAAAATGTAGTAGAGTAAGCCTGCTAGTACTCCACTTCCTACTGGTATAAAGCTATCCACAAAACAATGTCCAAATATAGAAGAAGAGACAAATAAAATATCTCAAGTTTCATATGCAAGTATTGTTGGGAGTTTGATGTATGTCATGGTTTGCACAAGGCTAGATATTGCACAAGTAGTGGGAGTCATTAGCAAGTACATGTCTAATCTTGGAAAGGAACATTGGATGATTGTGAAGACGATATTCAAATATCTATGTGGAACATCAGATTATGTCATTTGTTACCAAGGAAATCTATATAATAATAAAGAAGATACTATGTATAGTTATGTCGATGCTGACTAGGTAGGTGATATTGAAAAGCAAAAATCTAATAGTGGATATGTGTTCAATCTCTTTGGAGGTGCGATAAGTTGGATGAGTAAAAGGTAACCAATTGTTGCTCTTTTGACAAATAAAGTTGAATATGTTGTTGCTACTTAGGCTTGTTGCTCTTTATGACATTGAATGTGCATAGAAATATGTTTGGATCAACTGTTAATGTTAACAATAATTAGGCTAACCCTAGGATGAAAGGTTGGCAAAGGTGAGGTGGAGGCTAGGATTTGGTGGGAGCTAAACTGGGGTAAGGTCGGGGTTATGCATAGTGGCGAATATTCACAAATTGGGTGAATATTAGGATTTCCAAAATTAGAAATTGGCGAATATGAGGACCCTCAACGTTGGCCCATTCGCCTAAAATTTTTAGGACCAATTTTTTCTTAGGGTCAATTCACCACAATATATATCCAAACATAGGTATATTTGTACTTGTTGGAAATCTCTTTTCAAACCTGATCTAATGGTGGTGTTTTTATGAAGTTATAAGATTATTTAATAGGTCAAAAGTGGCCCTAAATATTATCTTACATTTTAGAACTTCAAATACCCCAAATTTTGGTGTGAAGATGATCAATTTGATTTGCTTAGAATTATTCATGATTCACCTTGATTTTAATTAGGATTCACCATTTTTTTACAAGTACATTTTGAGTCCAACCCCTTATGCATAACCCTAGGTAAGGTTGACCATGGGTTTAAGTTTGACTATGATGTGGAGTTTGACCAAGGTTAGGAGTTAACCAAGGTTAGGCTAGGGTGAGCTAGGCTTAGGTGGAAGCTAGACTAGTCAAAGGGTAGACTAGGGTGAGGTATCCCTAGATTAGGCTAGAGATATGGTCATGTGGTGACCACGGGCTAAGTGTAGGAAAGGGATTAAGTGGCCAAGGGGGCTTAAGGTGATGAATAATATTTTTAGGTAAATAATACAAAATTAAAGGTGTTTTGTAAATTAATCTACCGTTATGATGGGATGAGGAACAATGTGAGATTTTTAGGTGTCTACAATAAGGCTAAGATATATTAGATATGTTTTGACAGTAAGAATGGTAGTTTGAAATCAATTAAGAATGTTTGAAAATTGATGAAAATAACTATAAGAAGAGGTTTTGAACAATAAAACTCATAATCCCACTCAAAAAAAATTTAAGCCCTTTCAAAATCCAAATTTTTACCATCATATATATATATATATATATATATATATATATATATATATATATATATAATTTAACAAAAAAAATACAATAAATTAACTCTTAATTTCATAATTTTCAATGTTTCATACTTATCCATAATAAAATTATACTAAAACAATATTTTTTATCCAACCAATATGTCAATATTGATGAGCGATTCAATAATTAAAAAAATACCATCAAGTAAAAAATTGGCAGGATTAATAAAAAAATCGGCAATCTCAATCATACACGGTTCAACATTCGTACAGGTAACACTTGAAATATAATCGTCTCACACGTTAATAGCAAACCGTGTATATGTACTACCGAGCAATTTATGAAAAAATAAACGGCGCCATTTAGGGTCTCGCCAGAAGGTATACTAGAGTAGTCTACTCTTTTTTTTTTTTAAATAATTTCTTATTTTAAAAGAAAATTTAAATATAATTATTTTGATTAAAAATTTATAAATTAAAATTTAAAAACATATAAAATTATAATTTATTTAAATAATAATATTCAGAAAATTTAATGGTTATTGACAGACCTGAGATTTACTTGCATGTTTAACTAATTTTGGCGGGGTACATATGACAATTTTTTTTAAGAATTAGTTAGTGTGAAAAAAATTTATTATGACATTTAGGGTTGGGTATTTTCATCCTGAATTTAATCAATAGGGGCCAAACACAGAGACATATACACCCACCTCCTCACACACTCAAGCTATGGTTTGAACCTTAGATCTCTCCAAGAAGAGCCAAAGTTCATAATTTGCATTGTCCTACGAGACACTAGTCATATCACATTACTAGACTAGTTTTATACATAGGGCCAGTCTGGCACTACTTCACACATATTCCTTGTAACACTTTTTTTCCATATGGATGGAACTTTGATACAACAATTATAAATCTTAGTTCCTTGGGTAAGATGAAGTTAATGAAACCTTACCTTAGACAAGGTTAATTGGATCCTCCCCTCAAGGACATCAAAGAGGAACTACTACCAACTGGCAAACACTTTGCCTGATGTAAATTCATTGCAGGAGACCGACAGTGGACTCTAAGGGTAAAATTGTAATACAAAACATTATACAAAATACACCAGTAAAAGAAACCTGCAAATGGTTCCTTTCATTATCTGAATTCACACCCTATTATAATAGAGTCTTCCACTCCTTATACTCCTCAAAAATAAAAACCCTAGCCTACGTTACTCCCTTACTATTTTTAGTCACTTTCTATTTTTAGCAACTCACTTGCTATTTTTAGTAACCTTATAAAAAAAAAGCTTGGATGACATCCAAAATGGAATCATGCATCAGTTATTCAATAATACCCACTACCTCAAGATAGCAAACCCACTCTAGTTCTAGACTAATAGTTATGATAACTTTTTAGTTCCGAAAACTGAAAATTACAGTAAAAGCTAATTTTGGACCTCCTATAGGCATTTTTGGCTTGCAAACGCAAAGGATAATTATTTTTAAGTTCTCCATGCAAATTTTCATGTTTTAAAAAAAGGAGGCAAAACGGACACTTGGAGCAAAAGTTATGGCCATGGCAAGGTGCATTATTCTCCTCTAGTTGAAAATGAACTCAGCTCCTATGAGTTCTGTTGACGAAATATCTCAAGCTTGTCAATGTCAAGCCTTTTTAGTTACTCCTCGAAAATCCAATTGTTATTGGCATGGGATAAACCTTCCCACTATACCAAGTATTTTATATAGTTTCCATTGCGTGTGGTGATCACTTTCCTGTCAATGACCTGCGTAATGTGTTCCTTCTTCTTCTTGGGGATTTGCTTCTCCCAAGCTATGATGTTTGCCTCTTCAAAAACTACAATATCACCATGAAATTCATGCAAATCAGAGATATTGAAAATTGGTGAAATATCGAGGTCAAATGGTAATTCCACCTTCAAGCATTGTCATTCATTTTCTATAGAATACTACAAAGGTCAATTTTATTCATTTTAAATTTATTATATGTCCCCTTCGAAAATCACTCCATTCGAAGGTGAACCATCACTATGTCCCCAACCTGGAATACTTGGACGTGCCTATGCTCATCAACGACGTTTTTGTAATTAGTATTACTATTCTATAATTTTTGTCTGACCTCTTCCTACAATTGTTGTATATGTTCAACAAATGTTTCTTCATCATCACTAACAAGCTCATGGATTGGTAATTCAACCAGATCTAGAACACCCTTGGTTTTCTGGACATAAACAGATTGAAATTATGATTTACTTGTTGATCGGTTCACTGAGCTGTTATATGTAAATTTTGCTTACGACAGGGCTAAATCCCATTGTCGTGGATTCTCACCAACTATGCACCTTAGAAGGTTGCCCAAGATTCGATTCACGACCTCGATTTATTCGTCAGTCTATGGATGATAAGCACTACTGAACTGTAGCTTTGTGTTTATTTTCTTGCATAATGTCTGCCAAAAATGACTTAAGAAATTAACATCCTGATCTGAAGTGATGGTCTTTGGAACTCAATGCAGTCTCATTACTTCATTAAAAAAATGTACTGCAAACTTGGTTGCATCATTGGTTTTCTAGTAAGCAATAAAATAAGCCATCTTAGAAAACCTATTTACTACAACAAAAATAGAATGTTTACCTCACCTAGTACGGGGTAGCCCTAGCATAAAATCCATGCTCAAGTTGGTCCATGATCTTAGGGGAATTGGTAAGGGCGTATACAACCCTGTATTTTGTACATGATATTTAGCCACCTAACACACTCTACATCTGGACGAAAATCAAATTACATCTCTCTTCAGTTGTGGCCAATAGTACTTTTCCTCCACAAGAGCAACTATTTTGTCTACGTCAAAGTATCCTGCCAAACCACCACTATGCAACTCATGGATGATATTCTCCCACATGGAACCAATAGGTATGCAAAAATGATTCCCCTTAAATAGATAGTCATCCTACATAACATACTCAATAAATATTCGATCAACCTCACCTACAATTGGGGTTTTGTACTATTGTACAATGCTTCCAAAATCTACATCAGATTCATACAAATCCTTAATTCTCTCAAAGACTACCATTGCATTCTCCATGGTGGTTACCAATAGTACTCTCCTACTTAATGCATCAAGAACCTTATTCGGCTTACTGAACTTATGCTTCAATACAAATGAGTATTCTTACAAAAAGAAGACCCACTTGGCATGTCTACTATTTAATTTCTTTTATGAATTTATATACCTTAAGCCTTCATCGTCAGTGTACATGACAAACTCCTTGGATAACAAATAATATCGCCAATACCTCAGCTTCTGCACAATTGCATAAAATTCTACATCATAAGTGGAGTATTATTTCTTACCTCATTCAAATTTTCATTGAAAAATGCTACTGGTCGCCCATTTTAGCTCAACACATCACCAATACCCACATGTGAAGCATCACAGTCAAATTCAAATATTTTTCTAAAATTAGGTAATACTAGCATGGGTGCTTTTGAAACCTTCTTCAAGAGTTCAAAAATTTGAGTTGCTACTTTTTTTATACAACTGTAGACACCAAAACAACATCAATATGATTATGTGGCTATAAACATTGATCACACTGGCATACACAGCCCCCAGGGAAGCCCCCATAGGTTAAACAGTGGTCCTAACCACTCTCACAACATTTTTGGAAGGTCAGAGGTCAATTTGGAACCTTTCAAGCACTCTACTCCTTATTTGTTCCACCCAAGGATGATTACAAACTGGTATTCGTTCCACCCAGGGATGATTAGCAACATTCACCCCTGGGTGGGGCGAATAGCAGGTTTGATGAGAAAAAGGTCAAACCTTGACAAATGGTATCTTAGATCTGCAACTTAACTCCTACTTCATTGCATGGGAGTGTGAGTAAGAATTTTTGAGATCATAGAGGCAATCAAGGAGTCCTTAATCAGGGAGGAATCTTCTATCCCCTGAGAAGGCATGATCGCCAAGTGGTGCCTCTGCATGCTCATTCATAGAGACCCTTAAGTATTTAAAATGGTGAGTCTTCTCACCCCAAAAGTAGGACATGTTAGGAGCATTTGGAGCAACAGAGTGCTACCGATTTACGTCCTCACCCTTTTGCTTGTGCCTTTCACATCCTTGATCTCTCTTTTGGAAGGGAGGTTATTGGGTGATTATTGGAAGCACAATCCGGACCCAAAACCCGACATTTGGCCACAATATCCCACCCAAATTTGTTGACAATACCCCACAAGATGTTTTGGACCCATCCCAAGTGGATTGGTGCCAAAACCTGGCCCCAAAAGGCTGGCGTTCTGCCCCTGAGCGCCCCCCACACTGCTGCAGTTCTAATTGCCCCACCTCGGAGCGATTAGAAATCTGTAGTAGATTTCATTTCTATTTTCCTTGCATTTGTTTCTAGGTTGTTCAAGTAGGCTCTCATTCAAATTTCATGTTATTCTGAGCAGTTTTGATCATGCTTTTGTTATTTCTCACTTTCACTAACATGCATGGAGCATCATCAGATTATGGGTGATAGAGGCCAAATTTGCAAAATATGACCTTCTGGGTCTCTTCAAAATACCCCGTTTTACCTAACCCCCAACTTTGTAGGTGATTTGGAGCCTCCTGAATGGGACATTTAGGAGGGTGCTTTCTAACATTTTGTTGTAGGTCTAATCGTCCTACCCCGGAGTGATTAGAAATCAGTGGCGAATTTCCTAACTATTCCTTTTGCAGTGCCTTCCTAGTAATTTTATCATACCTCTTTCAAGTTTTTAGCTCATTTTGATATGTTTTAGTTATCGTTTTATTTATTTTATGCATGCACTAATCGTAGGCTTTGGGGATCGCATGTTTTACTTCATCCGCAGGTGCTACTAATCCTTTTATGTTTCTCTAAACATAGGATCTCAACACCGAAGGAGTAGAAAATAATCAAATACATGTTCATGCAAGCTACGATGAGATTTGTCCTGCCCACTTTACATGTGGGCACGCGAAGAAAGCGTACCAATCTGTGGTGTAATAGAGCCCTACTTAACGCTCCTAGCCCCCGAAAGGGAGGAGACATATTGTAACCCAATTTTAAAGAAAATTAATAAAAAGGGTTGTACTCGACATTTTCTTTCTATCTTGTTTCAATTCATTTATGTTTCTCTCCTTTCATGCATTTCAGTTTGTAGGACTTAGCGTTACGTTTTGCTTTTGCATACATCGCACTTGGCATTTCTGTTTTGTTTTCGTATCCTCATGCTTTCAATGGTGATCATGGTGGGACCAAGTCCTCTGATTTTGAGATCAAATTTCTGATCAAAAGTGTTTGTTTTTGCTTGCAAGTACCAATATTTCAAGCATTGGACTGCTGTTCATTCCAATCCGTGACGAGTACAGAGCTGGAATTTGTGTCACCCAAGGACAAATGGGCATTCGTCCCACCCTGTGATGAATACAATTCTGTTATTCGTCCCACCCTGGGATGATTAGCTCTCTGTGAAATTTTAGAGAAAAAACTTAGAGGCATCCAATTTGGGTAGAGAAGAGGTAGGGGTTCTGAATACCTTCTGTCATTTTCTATTTTTTGTCTCTGTATTTTTCAGTTTCTTTACTTGCCTAGGAAGGTTTTACTACATTTTTAATTTCCTTGCATAAGTAAAAATAACCCCACACACCACGTGGTAATTTAAACAACAAGGAGTTGGTCGTAAAACCCCAACCCTTGATCAAGACCAACAATGGATTTCATCACCACCTTGGCTTGAATTTTTGCATCCATAACCTCGGTCGCTACTGTTGCTAGACGTAAATCCTGATGGAATTTGACCATGTGTAGCTGGGGTGATTCCCAGTGCATGAGGATAAGTCTTCTATGGTAGGTGTCAAAAACAAGGAAATTCCCCTTTTGTACCACCTATGTTCCATGTACCATTCTGCTCTCGCGTACCAATAGTTTCCCTCACGTAAGGGCAGGTATATTGAGAGGTTGGTATAATGACCTGACAGTGGTATATTGAAGGGGTGACCATTTTGGGAGACATAAAAGCCATCATATTGCATGAACAACAACACGTTCTTTACAAAGCTTTCAAAACAAAAATCAAAACACACTAAACCAGATTTAGGGCACACCTTTAAATCTATAAACGAGATAATCACTTCTTTGATTGTGTGGTTCCTTTTTGTTTAGTGTAGAATAAAAATCATAAAAGATATAAAAACCTACGTAGCTTGTAGAGAGACACCACCATGGTGTACACCCATAGCCAAGCCCAATCACGGGCAGAGGCTGCAAAAAGTGTACAAGGAGGCACAAGTCACCTCCGATACAACCCCAAGGACTTGGTCATACCACCTTGGTGGACTGACCCCCAAGATAGTCCACATCACACCATTTCAGAACGGGACTATAGAGGCACCCCTTCGAGGGACACTCCCATTCAACATAAACGGGAAGACTCCCTTAGATGCTCATTATGAGTGGCCACCGTGCAATGAAGCGCTAGAACAACATAGGGTCCATAGGGAGGGGCCACATGATTATGTCATCCCTCCTCTACCCCTCATCACTATTAGGAATAACAAGCCAAATCCAGAGCGTAAGGCTCTTCAGACAGGGTGAGCCAACTCTAACCGCCCCTTTCACATATACGAAAGGGAGCACGAGGAAGACCATTACATTCCTCAAGAGAAATACATAGCACAAGAGCAATGTGCCTTTACACCTGCTATCTATCAGGATCACCTACTAAGGCCAGAGCCTCGGGTGAATGCTGCCAACCTCGACAAAGGAAAGCGATCTATAGAGATCTTGGATCATAATGACCAAGATAAATGTGTAGGGGAGGCATCTAGGCCTCCTAGACTCAAGACGGTGGAACAAATCAGCCTAGAATTTTCTAGACATTCCAACCACCAAGTGCAAATCATACAGCTTGAGCAAGATCAACAACAATTGGAACACCTATATCGCCTTAGTAAAGAGCGCATTCGGTGTCAAACAGATGAGCTGCTCTAGAAAATTATGCCTGAGAGGGTTTCAACCCCTCGCATGTAGAGGGCAGAGACGTACGAGAGGCACAACCCTTGGTACGAGACAAGTCTCCATGACCTTGCCAAATTGAAAGCACGAGGATACGAAAGCAAAAAGGAAAGCGAACATGCGAAATGCAAACAAAGAAACCGAACTTAGCGCTAAATCCTAGAAACTTGAAAGTGCATGAAAAGAGGGAAAAGCATGATCGAATCGAACTGAAACAAATGTGAATTAAAGAAGACAGCCCTTTTTATTGATATGTTCCAAACTCGGTTACAATGCGCATCCTCCCCTTCCAAGGGCTAGGAGCGTTTAAGCATTCGTTCTAGTTACATCCATGGGCGCCTTTCCTTCTTTCGCGTGCCCACATGTAAAATGGGCGGACCAAACGTCACCGCCGCTTGCGTTGATGAGTCTGGACTCCTCGCTGCTCCTCCGATGTCCAAACCCTACGTTCAAAAGAACAAGAAATGATCAGTAGCACCTGCGGATGGAACAAAGCATGCAATCCCCAAGCCTACGATAAGTGAATGAGAAAAATGAATTAAACTATGACTAAAACAAGTCCAAATGCTATGAAAATTTGACAGGGGCATCAAGACATCACCAGGAAGGCTCTGCAAAAAGAACAGTCAAAAAATTCCTCACCGATTTGAATTCGCTCCGGGGTGGGACGAATTCACCTACAACAAAACGCCGAATAGGTACTGTCCCAATGTCCTACCTCGGAAGCTCCAAAAGACCTAAAAACTTGGGGTTAGCTAATTGGGGGCATTTTGGGAAGACCCAGATGGTCATATTTTCCCAATTTAGCCTCCATCAATAGGAATTTGATGATGCTACCTGTAGGTTAGTAAAAGCGAGCAAAGATAGAAATATGATCAAAATTGTTCGAAACGAGACGAAATTCAAATGACAACCTATCTAAGCATCATAGAATTGAATGCAAAAATGAAAGAAAGCAAATCTGCCATGGAATTCCCATCGCTCCGAAAGGGGGCGATTAGGACTGTGGCAGTGTGGGAGGGGGCGCCCATGGGGCAGGCCGCCCATCGTTTGAGGCTTGATTTCGGCACCAATCCACTTGGGATGGGTCCAAAACCTCTTGTGTGGTATTGTCAAAAAATTTGGTGGGATATCGTGACCAAATGTTGGGTTTTGGGATCAAGATTCATCCTCCCAATAGTCACCCAATGACCTCCCTTCTAAAGGAGATCAAGGATGTGAAAGGCGCAAATCCAAAAGGTGTGAGGTATGTAAATAAAACGATAGCACTTCGTTGCTCTAAAATGCTACTTCTCTCTGTCTTTGGGGTGAGGAAACTCACCAATTTATAGACCTGGAGGTCTCTTGAAATGGGCATGCAGAGGCGCCACATGGCAATCATGCCTTCCCAGGGGGAAGGAGATTCCTCCCTGAATTGGGACTTCATGACTGACCTTGCAGATGCCTCTAATGCTTGAAAATGCTCACCCATACTCCCATGCGATGAAGGAAGCGTTGGGTGGCGGATCTGAGCTGCCATTTGTCAAGATTTGACTTTTTGCCCATCAAACCTGCAATTCGCCCCACCCCGGAGCGAATTCAGAATTCGTCCCTGGGTGGGGCGAATCCCAATTTGAATTCGTCCCAGGGTGGAACGGATACTGAGCAAAGTGCCTGAAGGTGCCAAATTGATCTCTCTACCCTTCCAAAACTGTTGTGAGAGTGGTTAGGACCACTGTTTGACCTCTGGGGGCTGCCCTTGGGGCTGTGTGTGTCAAAGCGATCAGTGTTTGCAGTCACATAATCGGATTGGTGTTGTTTTGGTGTCTATAGATGCCCCTTTTTGGGATGCGCTGTGCATGGCGCAGCGTCGAGCAAAAATAGATAACCAAAGCACTAATGATTAGGGTTTCTCAGTAACCTAACCAACTTTTGATGCCCCAAGTATGGAAAGGGCATGCATTCTTGAATCCTTGCTTCTGACGAGCGAAGGAACTCAATTCAAGTGTTAACCTTTTTCGGTGAGGTGTTACTTGATCTTGGACATTGATCGGTCATGAATAGGCAAAGGGCGCAACCTTTTGTCTGTGAGAACCTTGAGTTCATGATTCACGAAATGCCAAGTGATTTGATCAGGTTGTGATTATTGCTTGTTTACTGCCCCAAGCAGGAGCGTAATTGTCTTTGTCAATGATTCTTTGAATGCATGTCATTTTCCTTAATTGGGTGTGTATTTGTTGATTGGTGACTAAGTGTGACTACCCCCTCAAGCGACGAATCGATGAGGGAATGACCTTCATGAGAAAAGCGACGAGTCGCTTGACCCAAGATGACTTGTGCAAGGGTGCCTTTAGATTCTTATCCTTAAGCGTGTGTAGTTTTTCGACATTTAGACCTATTTTTGGCGGGTGTTAACCCTTTTTGTGGACGCTTTTTGGAGCTAAAATTGGCAGAAATCCATCCTCCCGTGGAGCGGTCCGGCTATGGTAGCCTTCTTAGGGAGTAGGATAGTGACAATTTGTAACCCCAACGTCTATTTTGGATGCCAAGAATGTCAGGCATGAAGGCGCCTTCGTTCGGCAATGTTATTACTATTTTTGGGTGGGTTTTTGACCCTTTTGTTGACGCCGTTTGGGGATGAAATTCTCAAAAATCCGTCTTCCCGTGGAGCGGTCCGGCTATGGTAGCCTTCTTAGGGAATAGGATAGCGAGGATTTGTGACCCCGACATCTATTTTGCATGCCCGGGATGTCAAGTGCCAAAGCACTCTCATCGGGCAAGTTTATTAGCTATTTTGGTGCATTTTTGTTCAATTTTTGTTGTTTTTTGAAATTTTTGCCCTGAATTCATTCCGGGGTGGGACGAATTCTAGCTTAGTATTCATCCCAGGGTGGGACGAGCGCTAACCAGAGTGCTCATCCCAGGGGGAATGAATATAAGCTAAAAAGGCCTATTTAAAGGCCAAAACTAGGGTTTGGGCTCATTTGCATCTGAATTTTCTTGCGATTTGGAGCTCTAGGGAGGAGGAGGTTAATTCTACGAAGCGAAGCACTGCCAAATTTCTTCCGACATCATGAGTGCACAAACCGGATCGAGCGGCGGAGCCGAAGCGAGACCAGTAAGTGCTCCTTAGTGTTATTGCTTTTGTTATGTGTTTTTAAAACTGCAAGTTATTTGTTTATTTTTCTTTGTTGATGTTGTTTTCTCAAAATTAAAATTGAAACCCTAAAACCGAGCTGAACACAAACCAAGACTTTAGCTTAAAACTGAACGAAGGACGTAGCTAAAACCTAGGTGAAAAAATTTTTTTATTTTGCTTTTAACTAAAACCCTAGGATAAACGGAACGTAAAACCCTAGTTTTTTAGGTTGAGCTTGTCAGTTTTAAAACGTAGGTGAAAACCCTAGGTTAAAAAATTGTTATTTTAATTTTGTTTTGTTTGTACAGACTTTTTAAACTTAAAATATAGAAATCTTGAGACTAACAACTGTATAAACCTTAGGACTAACAAATTAATTTTTTTTGAATTTTTGTTTTGTTTTTTAAAATTTATCAGTTAGGATTAGAAACCCTAGGATTGACAAATTAATTTTTTTTTTTTTTGTTTTTTGTTTTTGTTGTTTAATTTATCAGTTAGAGATTAGAAAACCTAGGACTGACAAATTAATTTTTTTGAATTTTTGTTTTGTTTTTGGCTGTACATTGGTAGGCAATGGTATATTCATGTTATTGTTGTACAATTTTTTTTGATTTTAATGTTTTTGTGTTGTTTTCTTTTGTAGGTTGTTAAGAGCCGGTATCGTGTATCCTCTTTTTTAAGCAGGGGGCGCTAACGTGGTTGATGGGATTGGCTTGATGCCCTTGGGCTCAAGTAGGTGGCTTGACTCGGAGCCTGTGGTGGACCTTCTCTCTATGTGGATGAGGGGGGAGTAGGCGTGATGCGGGGCTAGCAATAGCCGCCCTGAGGGGTCTCATAGGACCCACACCACGGGGGGTAGTTCTCGTCGCACCGATCCTACGTGATCATGGTGGCCGACGCCTTAGGCTTGGGGGTTTTGAGCTTTTGGATTTTGTTGCGGGGTCACAGGACCAGTTTATTGTAGCCTACGGGCATTTTTGATGATATATATAGATGACTTTATTTTGTTTATGTGAGTGATGATTTGATTTTATGCATGATGAGTGATGAGTATGGATGTATGCATGTTAATTTATTTTGATGGATGCATATGTTATGATGAATGCAAATGTTTTTGATTTATATGTGATATGCAAGATGGAATGGATGAATTGAATTTGTGTTGTTTGGTGAGGGCACCATAGATTGTTTAGACCTTTGTGGTTTTTGTGATTGTTGATGGCAATGCGGGGATGAAAGATAGCACAGTTGGTTTAGAAATGTAGCTAAGGTTTTCTGAGACTCAGATGGTTTTTAACTCACTAGCCATGACTGTACTTTATCTTCCAAGACTTTTGGACAAGGTATGAATCGGACTTGTCTTTGACCAAGTTATTTCACATCCTTGTGTGTGCAATTGAGTTCATTTATGTGGTATTTGTCAGGATACCGCTAGTGCCAGATAGGCTATCAACCAAACCTGTACTGAGGATCACCTGATTAGCTCCACTAACTCCTTTGTTGTATTTAGCCAGATTAATCTGCGGTGCTATCTAGGATACCATAAGCTAGCTCATCCACATGCAAACATTGATCTGTACACGAGTTAATGTGACAGATATATCGTCATGCGGGAGGTTTACCACCAGTGACCGATAGGCTATCCACCAAACCGGTACTAAGGTTTGCCTCATGACCTGTCGAAATGCTGAGAGTTCCAGGGATTCAAGTTCGACTCCCTTCTTTTCTTCAATTGTATTGGGATACTTGCTCTTTTGTAGTGATAAAAATCATCTATTTATTTTTATATATTTTTCTTTTGAGCAAGGGATTTGAATTTTGAGTGATGAGAATCACTATTGTATGTGCCTTTTGATGTATGCACTTTGGTGGTGATGTCAAATTTGTTGGAGTTTTGACTTTTTGCAAAATTTTATGATGTTTGCAACTTTTTGAGAACTTGGGATTCTTGGGGAATTGGGTAGGGAGGATGCTTGTCCTTTTGCCAACTCTCAGCATTCGTGGGGTCATTCGCACGGGGGATGAGCAAGATAACCATTTCGCTTATGGTGACTTGGATTGCTGTGCAGGTTTCATCTTTCATTCACACAACTTGGGAATTTTTATGTGTTTTAATTTGTGTTGGGATGCTACGTAACAAGGTGTGATCCAAGTAGAACTCTACCTTCTTAAAATCTGTCTGACTTGGTACAGTACGTGGCTAGAAAGTAAATGACGACTGAAGGATGAAAACCCTTGATACATTAGAAGACCATTGACTCTGGTATGGTAAAAAGAAGTGAATGGCGTTTATTTTTGATGGACTGCTTATAGAATGGAGAAATGTGGAACAAGATGGATTGGCGGAGTAATTACAGTCTATGGTGCCTTTGACCTGTATGATCACAAATATGCAATGTATGGATGTGATGCTTAATGCAACTACATATTTTTGTGTTTTTGATGGATTGATTTTTTGTGAATATGAAGATGAGATGTGAGAAGAGCTCTTTATTGTGTGATGAGTTTGAGCATGCCTAGAAATGAGATGCAAATTTTTGTTATTTTTGATGATTTTACTATTTTTGAATTTTCTTATTTTTGACCAAGCGATTATGGGAATCTTTGGAGCATTTTGGGATTGACCAAGTGATTGTAGGAATCCTTGGAGCATTTTGGGATATGGCTGCTTTAGATATGGAATGGTCACAAATGACTGATGTTCAAGGGTTCTAGTTCCTTGATTCCATCAAGAGAGGCTAGCCGGTATGTCCCGGGTCCTATTTTGCTATCAATTACATATGGACCTAACCAATTTGCCATGAACTTGTCCCTTAGATGGGATGACAAACTAGAGTTCTGTTGGTTTTCCTTCAAGACCAAATCACCAACCCGAAAGTCCCTCAGGTGAACTTTCATGTTGTATGCTTTCTTAAGTCGCTCTTGATAGATACGTAAATGCTCGAGAGCATTAACGCATCGTTCATCAAGCAACGTAAGCTGGTCTAACCGGGCCTGCCATGCAGTGTCATCATCGATGAACTCTTGCATTGATATGCGTAGGGAAGGAATTTCCAACTCGAGAGGCATGACTGCCTCGGAGCCATACACGAGCGAAAATGGAGTTGCCCCAGTGGGCATCCGAATGCTAGTGCGATAAGCCCATAGGGCAAGTGGGATTTGGATGTGCCAATCCTTATGACTATCTACGATGGTCTTTTTAAGGATGGCAACTAGCATTTTGTTTGACGCCTCTGCTTGCCCATTTGCCTGCGGATAATAGGGTGTCAAAAAACTATGCTGAATTTTGTACTTTGTGGTCAAAGCACGCACGTCTTTGTTCTTGAATGACGTCCCATTATCCGAGATTATTTTGGATGGAATACCAAAATGACATATGATGTTATGCAAAATGAACTCCACAATGCGGGGTCCTGTCGTAGAGGTAAGCGGAACTGCTTCCACCCACTTGGTGAAATACTCTGTGGCCGTTATGATAAACATGTGATGACCTGACGACGTAGGGGAGATCTTTTCGATTAGATCTAAGCCCCACTACGAAAATGGCCAAGCCGACTGGATCGGTTGCAAGGCCTAGGAAGGTACATGTGTCAAATTAGCATGGTGTTGACACTTCACGCACTTCCTCACATATGCGCAACAATCTCGCTCTAAAGATGGCCAATAATAGCCCATGCAAAGAATGCGCTTTGCGATGGCCATACCACTGAAGTGGCCACCACATGTACCATCGTGCGCTTGGGCGATCGCCCAAGTGGACTCTTGCTTGGTCCAAGCACCGAAGGAGGATTCCTTCATAGCTACGATGGTACAAAATGTCTCCTATCAAGACATACTTAGCCGCTTTCTGCTTGAATGCTCATTTTGCGGCATGCGTCAATCCAAGCGGGAGATTACCTAACTTGAGGTAGTCCCTAATGGGTGAATACCAATCCTGCTGATCGGAAGCCTCGACGGTATGAACAACCAATCCCTCTTGAAGTTCATCCCTAGCAAACGTTGAGCGGGAGAGAACTTGTAAGAATAGCGTTGTGTTGCTATTAATGGGAGTAGGGGAGAACAAGGACCCCCAGTTGGCATGTTTCAGATGATCGTGGATTCGAGAGAACTTATCCGAGGATGGTTCAATCTGGATCATGTGGATTCCTGGCATCAAGTCAGAGCTTGCATGCTCCATCATGGATTGCGATAGTGTTTTGACTTGAATGGTTGTCATATCACCGAAAAGGTCTTGCGGGATTAGTGACCCCAAGGAGGCCATAGTGTCCACAAAATGATTCGATGATCGAGGGAGTGCCTCGATGTCGTACCACTCAAGCTTCACCAGGAATTTGTCCACAAGGGCTTTATAAGCCTGTAGAACTGGGCATTTGCATTGGAATACCCCTTTGACTTGGTTGACAATTAACAACGAATCACCAAAGATGTTCAGTCGTTTGATGTTCATGGTGATTGTTGTCTGAAGACCTATGAGCAAGGCTTCATACTCTGCATTATTGTTGGTGCATGGGAAGTCTAATTTAAATGACAGGGGCATTGGAGCCCCTTGCGGTGTGAAGAATACTATTCCCATGCCACCACCTTGCTCACATTTAGAACCATCAAAAAATAGGGTTATGTCGGCTTGTGACTCAGGCTCATCAGAATCTGGTGATTCTGAGACATGGAAGACCCCATCATCGGGTAGTTCTATGACCAGAGGCTGATCGTCTTCGAGAGGAGCCTCTGCTAGTTGATCGGCTATGACCTGTCCTTTGATGGATTTCTGTCCAATAAACTCTATGTCAAATTCCGTCAACAACATGATCCATTTCACCGTGCGACTACTATGATAAGTACGACTCATCATGTATCGCAATGGATTCTCCTTAGACACAACATACGTAGTGTTGCTCAGCATGTAGTGGCATAGCTTTTTGGTAGCAAACACCACTGCCAAGCAGAGTTTCTCGACGTATGCATAGTTAAGTTCATAACTGACCAGGGTGCGGCTAAGATAGTAAGTAGCCTGTTCTTTGTGAAGTTCATTCTTCTGGGCTAGCATGGCACCCAGTGCCACCTCGATAGCTGAGATGTATAAGTAGAATGGCACTCCTGGTCTAGGTGGTGCCAATACTGGCGGTGAAGCCAAGTATCATTTGATGTCGTCAAAGGTTGACTGGCACTCGTCATCCCAGTGAAATGCTACCCCCTTGTGCAATAATTTGTTCATGGGTCGGCACTTGTCAGATAGCTGCGCTATGAAGCGCTTAATTGATGCGACCTTTCCTTGTAGACTTCTGAGCTGCTTAATGGTAGTTGGGGGCACCATTTCAAGGATTGCCTTGACTTTGTTTGGGTCCACCTCGATGCCTCGCTTTGAGACTATGAAACCCAAGA
This sequence comes from Wollemia nobilis, assembly GCA_028583015.1. Classification (NCBI taxonomy): domain Eukaryota; kingdom Viridiplantae; phylum Streptophyta; class Pinopsida; order Araucariales; family Araucariaceae; genus Wollemia; species Wollemia nobilis. Next base: position 9,091,894 of record JAQPPZ010016436.1, on the reverse strand, counting down.
GTTTTCCAGATGTGATGCCAAAGACGCACTTCTTGGGATTCAGTCTGACTTTATGCTCCATGAGGCGATCGAGGATCTTGCTTAAGTCATCGAGATGATCTGGGCGCAAAAGAGATTTGGCCAACAAATCATCCATGTAATCTTCCAAAGTTTTATGCATGTAATCATGGAAGATGTACGTCATTGCACGTTGGTAGGTGGCGCCAGCATTTTTAAGGCCAAAAGGCATGACCTTATAACAAAATGTCCCCCAAGGCATTGTGAACGCCATTTTTAGTTGGTCCTCGGGATTGATACGAATCTGATTGTATCTCGAGAAACCATCCATGAGGGATAGCATTTCGTGACCTGTTGTAGCGTCTACCAATGCGTCGATGCTTGGCAAGGGGAAATCATCCTTAGGACTCACTTTGTTTAGATCTCAAAAATCAGTGCATATGCGAATCCTCCCATCGAGATTTTTGATGGGCACCATGTTGGACAGCCATGGCGGATAATCCATGCGTAGATGACAAACTGTGCATCCAACAACTTTTGCAATTCATCTTTGACCATCAAGGCCACTTTTGGGTGCATCTTACGTAGTTTTTGCTTAACCGGCTTGACTTGTCGGATCAAGCGTTAGATTATGCATGACTAGCTATGGATCTAGCCCCGACATGTCTCTGTATGACCATGCAAAAACCTCCTTCTTCTCTTTGAGAAGGGCAATGTAGTCGGCTTGCTCTTCAGGGGATAAGCTTACCCCCAACTTGATAATCTATGGATTCATTGGATCCAAGCCGATGTCTACGTCAGTCGTCTCCTCGATCGACATGTGGGATCCGTCCTCCAACTGATGTGGAGTTGGGATCAAGTGGATATCATTTGCCGAGTTTAAATCTACGTTGGGAACCTCGGGTTCCTCTTCGGCATGAAAGATATCCTGAGTTGTCCCTGGGGTAAAATGAGGCATTTTACCAAAATGCCAGTACTCTGATGGGGATGGAGGTGAATTGACATGATCCCAGTCAATGGCATCTATGTCTAGATGCAAGGACCATGCTGGATCGGCCGGATTGCGGATGGGTGCGGTTAAGTCAATGGAGATCATGTTGATGAAATGATTTTGGTCTCCATTACCATGGGTATGATGACTTGAACACTCTGGATGTTCTCTGTGCTCTGGATCTGGCTCTAGAGGTACTGGCATGAATGGATCGGCCCTATGTGCTAATAGGAGGACAGGGTCTACCCTCGACACTGATATCACCCTAGGGTCTCGGAGTGGAAGGTGCTCTTCGTATACCTAGAGCAGCGGATCCAACACTTGATCCCACCTCGTTGGGTCTACGTACCACTCGTGCCCTGGCACTATGCCCATCTGTTCAAATATGTCATTAATCTCCAAGGGGTATGGTTGCGGCCTCTATCGCATGTGATTAAGATATGTCATTTCTGTTTCATCTTCGTAATCACTATCGGAGATCCAAAAGCCCTCATTGGCTCCGACAACTATTTGAGGCATTACAGGCTCATCCTGCTCAAGCAAATTAATCTGGCCCCATTGTGGTTGTTCCACTCTCCGTGGGGGGACCTGATTCTCTTGACGTGGCACTGGCTCGCTTGGAGCCTCTAGAGGGAACATAGTCAAGAGGCTCTCTTGAAGGTCATTCATGGGGATCACTTGTGAGTGATCACTATCGGATTCGAAGGGATCATATGATGTTGGTTCATATTCTGATTCATCCTTCGAAGATCCCTCTTGACACTATTTATACCTTCCTTGAAAGTGAGTCCCCGAACTTTCACCTCTCTCTAGCAAAGGAGAAGGGTTATTGAGGTTAACAAGGGTGGTTGTTGACCATGGGAGGTAATCTCCCAATGTATATGTTGTGTTTGGGTTGGCATAAGGATCTGATGCCAACCCACCCTTGTTGCCTATCCCTAGGCCTTGCATGTTTTCCACCAAGATGTCTAAGGGCAGGGGGTGGTTGAACCCTACTCCCGACTTGTCATAAGGCATTTGGTATCTTGGGCTGGCAAAGGACACGCACTCCTTGCTCATACCTGCCTAGCCCGTATCCATGCCAATTGCATTGGCCCAGATATCTCAGAGCAAAGTTCTAGGTTAGACAGATAGTTGACATCTTCTGCAAAAGGCTCTTCATCTTCATCCTCTTGCATGCATGGCTCAGTACCATGATCAAGGCCCCCATACACAAAATTTGTCTGGTTTTGGCGGGTAGCCTAAAGGAACAATTGTACCGATGGGGAGGCGAGGTCTCCCCATGTCTTGCATGGACTCTAGCATGGTCGTTGCTACAACATTCCGCACTAGATACTCCCCCAGGCCCGTACTGGCCATTTCAACAGTAATTGTTGGCGATTGAGAGGGAGGGAACGAAAGCTCTTCCTGAGTCCACTCCATGTTGGGTGAACTAGGAGCCTCAACTTCCATTGTGCTAGGCATCTCTTCGGTAGAGATGGTTGATACTGTTGGCAGCGCCTCTTCTAGGGGTTGAGCCTCTTCCAGGGTTTGCTTCCCTTTGTCCTTCTGTTTAGCCATGATAGGTGGCATTGGTGGTGAAGGAGCTGACGATGAAGATGCACCTGGCTGGGGTTTTGATGGATTTATCACCAGTGGTGCTTGCGACATCGGACCCTGTCTAGATGGATTTAACTAAAAATCCAAGTGCGTCGATGGGAGGGTCGATTGCGGCATCAGCTGCACCGCATTGCAATATTTGAAGGGTTCTAAGTCCACCGGGACTACATGTACTTCCCCTTCAAATGTATACTTCAAACACTGATGAGCTATTGATGGGACACACTTCATGTCCCTGATCCATGGCCGCCCTAGCAAGATGTTATAAGCCATCTCGCCTTCCAAAATATGGCACAATGTAGGTATCGTCTTTTGTCCTACCTGAATGGGTAGAACAATTGTGCCAACTATCGAGCATATCGCATCATTGAATGCTCATAGTGTGTAGGTGGAAGCCATGATGTGAGAGGCTGGCAACTTTAGATGTTTCAGTGCTATTGTGGTAATGATGTTACTGGATGAGCCAGTGTCTATCAACACCCTCTTATACGGGATCCCGTTGACCCACGCGATAACGTGCAGGGGTGGATCTGCCATGTCATCAGACACTGATTTAACTTCATCCTCTCGAAAGGTGATGACTGGCTCCGTGCATCGTTTGACATGTCCCACGAAGTTGTTGAAGGAATTCGCTTCGTGGGGCTGCAACTCGATGGCTTTCAATATCTCCATGAGAGCCTCCCGATGGGGTGTTGATTGTTGTATAAGCTCGTATATGGAGAGCCTAGCCGACGTGGTCCTCAAACTCTACGTGAGTTTGGTCCGAATCATGGCCGCGGGTCTAGGCGGAGGTAGCTGCATAGGGTGTTGTTGAGGTTGTGACGTCGATGGAACCTCTCTTGTGGCTGCCTCGGGGGCAACTCCTGGGTATCTCTTGTTCCTAGTCACTATGCTTATCATTCCTACATACCCTTGCATGGGGCAATTCTGTTGCACCTCATTGACTTGAAGGGGTTTTGCCTGTGCCTCATGGGTAGGCAAGGGGTCTTTGAAAACTCCCATCTGTTGGTTGTTTGGTGCTACGGGGTTGTCCACTGCCAACGTCTTATTGTCAATCAGGTCTTGTATCAATCCTTTGAACTTCCAACATGCATTCAGGTCATGTCCCCTCCGCCTGTGGAACCTACAATACAAGTCCTCCCGGTATCCCTTAGGCTTGGGAGCGTTAGGATCTATGGTTTGAATCTCTGGAAGGTTGATCAAGTTTGCCGCTGACAAGCGATCAAATAGGGAGTCCCTAGACTCCGTATAAGGGGTGTACTATCGCCTAGGGTGATGTTGCTGATTTTGCTCCTGCTTCTGGTTTTCTCTTTCATAATTATTAGGAGGCACTTGCTGATAGTTAGCCTTTTGAGGCTGTATTTCTTGTGCAGGCTTAGGAACATTTATAGCAACTTGATTAACCGCAGCGGGTTTTTGTTGCGTAGTCCCTATTTTTGTGTTCTTGTTCCATTCTTTCTTCTTAGGTTTGGCAATCTCGCCATCTTGTATCTTGATCTCTTCGATAATTTTGGCTTGCGCCAGAGCTTCCTCTAAGGTGGCATATTGCTGCAGCTGCAATAGCATAGAGATCGATCTCAAACAACTTCGTGAGAACATTTGTGTAAGGTCGGACATAGGAGGGAGGTAGGGTAGCTTGGAAAGCAAAGTCCTCCACCGATTCCCGTAGGCCACCATGGTCTCTTCCTCATACTTCCTGAGGCTGGCCAGGTCACTTAGTGATGCCTTCTTCTTGGTGTTGAAGGTGAAGCGTTCAAGGAACGCATCCACTAACTGATCCAAGTTATTGATGTTGTGCTTCGGCAACTGAGTGAACCAATCCGAGGCAGGGCCCACGAATGTGGTTATAAATGTCCTTAGCAACAACGCATCATTGTCCTGAATGCCAAAACATTGGCTCAGGAATCTTGTCACATGCTCTTGGGCATCCTCTTCACCCTTAAAGATTGCCAACTGAGGCAGCTTAAAGTGTTCGGGGTAAGGGGGTGCAGGCACTGACGGATGCACAGGATGACTGCGGAGTTGGCGTAACATGGGCTTTTGGGGCCCAGAAGCTTTGGTTTCCATAGACTCCAAATGCTCTAACAACGCTTTGTATGCATCGAAAGATTTAATCTCTTCCTCTTTAGTTTGCTCCCATTGTGGGTTGTGGGAGACTTGAGGCCTATGGGGGGGTGGCCGGATAGCAACCCCTCCACCTTGGTAGGGCATTTTGGCCCGCTCTACTTCTTGTTCATACTCCTCGTAAACTTCTTGAGGAGTCTCTGGGTGAGACCTATGACCCTGGGTGGGTCCCCATGGAGGGTACCCATCGTTGTTTCGGGGAGTGGCCTCCCTCTCAGGTCTAGGGGGTCTCGGAGGCAAAACTTGATGAGGTCACGGAGACCTATCTCGCACCAAGGGATTATGCCTCTCATATGGTTCTGCTCTTTGGGTGCGAGGGGTTGGAACCCTCTCAGGTGGGTTATGAAGCAGCTCATCTGTTTGGCACTGAATGCGCTCCTTGCTAAGGCGGTATAGATGCTCTAGCTGCTGTTGATCTTGCTCAAGCCGCATGATCTGGGCTTGGCGGGTGGCATGTCTGGCGACTGCCAGGTCAATTTGTTCCACCATCTTGAGCCTTGGAGGCCTGGATGCCTCTCCTATGCATTTACCTCGGTCGCAATGATCCGAGATCTCAATGGGTCGCTTCCCTCTGTCGAGGTTGGCGGCATTTACCCGAGGCTCTGGCCTCAATGGGTGACCATGGTACATAGCGGGTGCAGAAGCGCATGGCTCCCATGCTATACATTGCTCTCGAGGAATGTGATGGTCTTCCTCATGCTCCCTTTCGTATGTGTGAAAGGGGTGGGCGGAGTTAGCTCGCCCTGCTTGAAGAGCCCTGCGCTCTAGGGTTTGTCTATTGGTTCTAACAGTGATGGGGGGCAAAGGAGGGATGCCATAGTCATGTGGCCTCTCCTCATGGACACTATGCCACTCTAGCACTTCATCGCATGGTGGCCACTCATATCTAGCTTCTAAGGGAGCTTTCCTGTCTATGTTGAGTGCCACGTGTAAGGATTCTTCTTGAAAGGGGCTGTGATGAATGGGCATGTCCCCCAAAGGGGTGTCCCTATAATTCCACCTTGACATGGAATGACGTGGACTCTCTTGTGGGTCAGGCCACCAAGGCGGTATGACCAAGTCCTTAGGGCTGTAGCGGAGGTGACTTGTGCCCCCTTGTACACTTTTCATAGCTTCTGCCCTTGATTGGGCTTGGCTACGGGTGTACACCATGGTGTTGCTGTGCTACAAGCTAAATGGATTTTTATCTCTTTTATGATTTTTTATGCTACACTAAACAGAAAAGAGCACACACATACGCAAACAGTGATTATCTCGTTTAAAGATTGAGAGTGTGTCCTAAACCTGGTTTAGTGTGTTTTGTTTTTGTTTTTTTTTTGAAGGTTTTTGTAAAGAACGTTTAAATGCAAAATGAGGGCTCTTATGACTCCCAAAATTGGTCGCCCCTTCGATATACCATTGCCAGGCCGATATACCAACCTCTCTATATACCCGCCCTTACATGAGGGAAACTATAGGTACGTGAGAGCAGATGGTACGTGGAACATAGGCGGTACGAAAGGGGAATCACCCTGTTTATGACACCTACCATAGAAGACTTATCCTCGTGCACTGGGAATCACCCTAGCTACACTCGATCAGCTTTCATCAGGATTTACGTCTAGCAACAGTAGCGATCGGGGTTTATGAATGCAAAATTCAAGCCAAGGTGGTGATGAAATCCACCGTTGGTCTTGATCAAGGGCTGGGGTTTTACGACCAGCTCCTTGGTGTTTGATTTTCCACGTGGTGTGTGGGGTTCTTTTTATTTTGCATTAAACAAAATAAACATGCAGCAAAACTTTTCTATGCACGCAAAAAGAAACCAGAAAAATAGAAAAACTAAAGACAGAAAATGATAGGAAAAGTGCAGAATTCTTACCTCTTCTCTGCCCGAATCTGTCGGTTCTGAGTTTCTTCCCGAAAACTTCACAGACTAGAATTCATCCTGGGGTGGAATGAATTATAGGACTGTATTCACCCTAGGGTGGGATGAATTCCAATTCGTCCCTGGGTGAGACGAATTACAGGTCTGTATTCGCTCCCTGATGGAACGAACAACAGTCAACGTATGAAAACGTGGTACCTGCAAGCAAAAACAACCAAACTTGGATCAGATATCTGATCTTAAAAATAGAGGACAAGGTCCCACCATGATCACCACTGAAAGCACGAGGATACGAAAGCAAAAAGGAAAGCTAATATGCGAAATGCAAACAAAGAAACCGAACTTAGCACTAAATCCTAGAAACTTGAAAGTGCATGAAAAGAGGGAAAAGCATGATCGAATCAAAATGAAACAAATGTGAATTAAAGAAGACAGCCCTTTTATTGATATGTTTCAAACTCGGTTACAATGTGCATCCTCCCCTTCCAAGGGCTAGGAGCGTTTAAGCATGCGTTACTCGTTACATCCATGGGTGCCTTTCCTTCTTTCGCGTGCCCACATGTAAAATGGGTGGACCAAACATCGCCACCACTTGCGTTGATGAGTCTGGACTCCTCGCTGCTCCTCCGATGTCCAAACCCTATGTTCAAAAGAACAAGAAATGATCAGTAGCACCTGCGGATGAAACAAAGCATGCAATCCCCAAGCCTACGATAAGTGAATGAGAAAAATGAATTAAACTATGACTAAAACAAGTCCAAATGCTATGAAAATTTGATAGAGGCATCAAGACATCACCAGGAAGGCTCTACAAAAAGAACAGTCAAAAAATTCCTCACCGATTTGAATTCGCTCCGGGGTGGGACGAATTCACCTACAACAAAATGCCGAATAGGTACTGTCCCAATGTCCTACCTCGAAAGCTCCAAAAGACCTAAAAACTTGGGGTTAGCTAATTGGGGGCATTTTGGGAAGACCCAGATGGTCATATTTTCCCAATTTAGCCTCCATCAATGGGAATTTGATGATGCTACCTGTAGGTTAGTAAAAGCGAGCAAAGATAGAAATATGGTCAAAATTGTTTAAAACGAGACGAAATTCAAATGGCAACCTATCTAAACATCATAGAATTGAATGCACAAATGAAAGAAAGCAAGTCTACCATGGAATTCCCATCGCTCCGAAAGGGGGCGATTAGGACTGTGGCAGTGTGGGAGGGGGCGCCCATGGGGCAGGCCGCCCGCCGTTTGAGGCTTGATTTCGGCACCAATCCACTTGGGATGGGTCCAAAACCTCTTGTGTGGTATTGTCAAAAAATTTGGTGGGATATCATGGCCAAATGTCGGGTTTTGGGATCGAGATTCGTCCTCCCAATAGTCACCCAATGACCTCCCTTCTAAAGGAGATCAAGGATGTGAAAGGCGCAAATCCAAAAGGTGTGAGGTATGTAAATAAAATGACAGCACTTCGTTGCTCTAAAATGCTCCTTCTCTCCTATCTTTGGGGTGAGGAAACTCACCAATTTATAGACCTGGAGGTCTCTTGAAATGGGCATGCAGAGGCGCCACATGGCAATCATGCCTTCCCAAGGGGAAGGAGATTCCTCCCCGAATTGGGACTTCATGACTGACCTTGCGAGATGCCTCTAACGCTTGAAAACGCTCACCCATACTCCCATGCGATGAAGGAAGCGTTGGGTGGTGGATCTGAGCTGCCATTTGTCAAGATTTGACTTTTTGCCCGTCAAACCTGCAATTCGCCCCACCCTGGAGCGAATTCAGAATTCATCCCTGGGTGGGGCGAATCCCAGTTTGAATTCATCCCAGGGTGGAACGGATACTGAGCAAAGTTCTTGAAGGTGCCAAATTGATCTCTGACCTTCCAAAACTACTGTGAGAGTGGTTAGGACCACTGTTTGACCTCTGGGGGCTGCCCTTGGGGTTGTGTGTGTCAAAGCGATCAGTGTTTGCAGTCACATAATCGGATTGGTGTTGTTTTGGTGTCTACACAAATGTTGCTTCCGAGGCCTCCTAGACCTAAGCGGGAGGCCACTCCCAGGAACAATGATGGGCACCCTCCGTGGGGACCCACCCATGTTTATAGGTCTCACCCAGGAACTCCTTAAGAAGCCTATGAAGAGTATGAGCAAGAAGAATAGCGGGCTGAAATGCCCTACCAAGATAGAGGGGGTGCTATTCGGCCACCCCTCTATAGGCCTCAAGTTCCCCGTAATACGCAAAAAGGGAGCAAACTAAGGAGGAGGAGATTAAATCTTCCGATGCATATAAAGTGTTGCTAGAGCGCTTAGAGTCTATGGAGACCAAGATTTCTAGGCCCCAAAAGCCCACTTTATGCCAACTCCATAGTCACCCCGTGCATCCATCAGTGTCAGCACCCCCTTACCTTGAACACTTTAAACTACCCCAGTTGGAAATCTTTAAATGGGAGGAGGATGCCCAAGAACATGTGACTAGATTCTTGAGCCAATGCTTTGGCATTCAAGATGATGATGCTTTGTTGCTAAGAACATTTATAACCACGTTCGTAGGCCCTACCTCGGATTGGTTCACTTAATTGCCAAAGCACAACATCAGTAACTTAGATCATCTAGTGGACACGTTCCTCGAATGCTTCTCCTTCAACACCAAGAAGAAGATGTTACTAATAGAACTAGCCAGCCTCAGGCAGTATGAGGAAGAAACCATGGCAGCCTATGGGAATCAATGGAGGACATTGCTTTCAAAGCTACCCTACCTCCCTCCTATGGCCAACCTTACCCAAATGTTCTCAAATAGCTATTTGAGATCGATCTCTATGCTATTGCAGTTGCAACAATATGCCATTTTAGAGGAAGCTTTGGTGCAAGCAAGAATCATTGAGGAGATCAAGATTCAAGATGGCGAGATTACCAAGCCAAAGAAGAAATAATGGTTTAAAAATGCCAAGACAGGGACCACAAAACCAAAACCCACTACGATCAATCAGGTTGCTATAAACATACCTAAGCCTGTACAAGCAATGCAACCCCCAAAGGCTAACTATCAGGTGGTCCCTCTTGATAGTTATGAAAGAGAAAACCATCAGCAAGAGCAAAATCAGTAGCATCACCCTAGGTGATAATTCACACCTTACATCAAGTCTAAAGACTCCCTGTTTGATCACTTGTTAGTGGTAAACTTGATAAACCTGCCAGAGAGTCGACCTATAGATCCTAGCACTCCAAAACCTAAGGGCTACAGGGAAAACCTGTACTGTAGGTTTCTCCGACAGAAGGGACATGATCTTAATGCATGTTGAAAGTTTAAAGGCTTGGTGCAAGACCTAATAGACAACAAGACTTTGGCGGTGGATAACCCCGTGGCACCAAGCAACCAACATATGGAGATATTCAAGGACCCCCTACCTGCCCATGATACATAGGTAAAGACCCTACAAGTCAATGAGGTAACATAGAACTGCCACATGCAGGGGTATATAGAGATGATCAGTATAGTGACTCGAAATAAAAGGTACTAGAGTAAAGTTTCCCCCGCGGCAGCTACAGGAGAGGTGCCAACAATGTCACAACCACAACAGCACTCTACGCAACCTCCTATGCCTAGATCAGTGGCCACAATTTGGACCAAACTCAACTAGAGTTTGAGGACCATGTCGGCTAGGCTCTCCATTTACGAGCTCATACAACAATCATCGCCCCATCGGGAGGCTCTAATGGAGATACTTAAAGCCATCAAGTTACAGCCCCACGAAGAAGACTCTTTCAACAACTTCATGGGGCATGTCAAGCGATGCATCGAGCCAGTCATCACATTTAGAGAGGACGAATTGAAATTAGTGGCTGGTGACATGGTGGATCCACCCCTACACATCATTGCATGGATCAACGAGATTCCATATAATAGGGTGTTGGTGGAAACTGGCTCGTACAGTAATATCATTACAACAGTGACATTGAAACATCTGAAGTTGCCAACATCTCACATCATGGCCTCCACCTACACTTTGTGAGCATTCAATGATGCGATATGCTCGACAGTTGGCACAATTTTCATACCCATCCAAGTAGGACAAAAGACTATTCCTACATTATACCACATCTTGGATGGTGAGATGGCTTATAACATTTTGCTAGACCAGCCATGGATCAGGGACATGAAGTGTATCCCTTCAATAGCCCACCAATGCTTAAAGTATACATTCGAATGGCAGGTGCATGTAGTCCCAGCAAACTTAGAACCCTTCAAGTATTGCAATGCGATACAAATGATGCCACAATCAACCCTTCCATCAGCACATTTGGATTTTTAGTTGAATCCATCTAAACAGGGTCCGATTCTGCATACATCCCCACTGTTAAGTACATAAAATACCCAGCTGGGTCCATCTTCGTCATCTGGTCCTTCACCAACGACGCCACCTACGGTGGCCACACAGAAGGACGATGGAAAGAAACCCTTGGAAGAGGCACCGCCATCAGTCTCAACCATATCTATCGAAGAGATGCCTAGCTGAATGGAAGTTGAGATGCCTAGTTCACCTAACATGGAGTGGACTCAGGAAGAACTCCAATTTCCTCCCCCTCAACTGCCAACAATCACTATTGATATGGTCAATATGGGCCTGTGGGAGTACCTGGTGCGAAACATTGTAGAAACACCCACATTTGAGTCCATGCAAGACATGGGGAGACCTCGCCTCCCCATAGGCACTATTGTTCCTCTAGGCTACCCGCAAAACCAGACAAACTTTGTATATGGGGGTCTTGATAATGGCATTAAACCTTACATGCAAGAAGGAGAAGATGAAGAGCCTTTCATTGAGGACATCAACTATTTTTCCAACCTAGAATTCACTTTAAGATATCTTGGCCAATGCAATTGGCATGGATATGGGTTGGGCACATATGAGAAAGGAGTGTGTGTTCTTTGCCAACCAAGATATCAGATGCCATACGACAAATCAGGAGTAGGTTTCAACCATCCCCTGTCCTTGGACATCTTGGTAGAAAACATGCAAGGCCTAGGGATAGGCAAAAAGGATGGGTTGGCATTAGATCCATATGTCAATCCTAACACAACATACACATTGGGGGATTACCTCCCATTGTTGACAACCAACCTTGTTGACGTCAACAACCCCTTCCCTTTAACCAAGAAAGGAGAAAGTTCGAGAACTCACCTACAATGGGGTTATAGACAAGGTCAGGAAGGATCTTCAGAAGACGAGTCAGAATATGAGGTAGCACCATGGGTCCCTTTTGAATCGAATAACAATCACTCACAAGTGACCCCCATGGATGACTATCAAGAAAGCCTCTTGGCAATGTTCCCTTTGGATGATCCAATCGAGCAAGTGCCACCTCAAGAAAATAAGGTCCCCCCGTAGAGAGCGGAACAACCCTGATGGGACTATATCAATTTGCTCGAGCAGGACAAGCCTCACATGTCGTAAATAGTTGTTGGAACCAATGAAGGCCTTTGGATCTCCAATAGTGATTATGAAGATGAAACTAAGATGGCCTATCTCAATCATATGCGATAGCAACAACACCCCATGCATATTGATGACATGTTTGAACAACTAAACATGGGTCCAAGGCATAGGTGGCACCTAAACCTAGCATAGTTGGACCAAGTGCTGCATCCGACACTTTGGGCATACAGAGAGTACCTTCTGCCCAGAGACCCTATAGCGATATCAGTTTCGAGGGCAGACCCTGTCCTCCTATCTGCACATAGGGCCGATCCATTCGTGCCAATACCTCAAGATCCAAATATAGAGCACAGATATCACCAAGGAAGTCCGAGTCACCACACCCACGGTAATGGAGACCAAAATCATTTCATCAACATGATCTCCATTGACTTAACCATCCCCATCCAAAATCTAGCCGATACAGCATGGTCATTGTATCTAGACATAGATGCCATAGATTGGGATCACGTTAATTCACCACCATCCCCATCAGAGTATTGGTTGTTCGATGAAATGCTTCATTTCACCCCAAAACCAACTCAGGATATCTTCCATGCTGAAGAGGGACCCGAAGTTCCTAATGTAGATCTGAATTCAATGACTGATATCCACTTGATCCCAAATCCACATCAGTTGGAGGATGGATCCCACATGTCAGTTGAGGAGACGACTAACGTAGACATCAGCTCTGATCCAATGAATCCACAGATAATCACGCTGGGGGTGAGTCTATCCCCCTAAGAGCAATTCAACTACATTTCCCTTCTCAAAGAGAAGAAGGATGTTTTTGCATGGTCCTACAAAGACATGTCGGGGCTAGATCTGCAACTAGTCACACATAATCTAACGCTTGATTCGACAATCAAGCCAGTTAAGCAAAAAATACGTAATATGAACCCAAAAGTGGCCTTAATGGTCAAAGATGAATTGCAAAAGCTGTTGGATGCACAATTTGTCATCTACATGGATTACCCACGATGGTTGTCCAACATGGTGCCCGTAAAAAATCCTGACGAGAGGATTCGCATATGCACTAATTTTTAAGACCTAAACAAAGCGAGTCCTAAGGATGATTTCCCCTTGCCTAGCATCGACGCATTGGTAGATGCCATAACAGGTCACAAAATTCTTTCCCTCATGGATGGTTTCTCAGGATACAATCATATTTGTATCAATCCCGAGGACCAACTAAAAACAACATTCACAACACCTTGGTGAACATTTTGTTATAAGGTCATGCCCTTTGGCCTTAAAAATACTGGCACCACCTACCAATGTGCCATAAAATACATCTTTCACGATCACATGCATAAAAATTTGGAAGATTACATGGATGATTTGTTGGCCAAATATATTTTGTGCCCAGATCATCTCGATGACTTAAGCAAGATCCTCGATCGCCTAATTGAACATAAAATCAGACTAAACCCTAAGAAGTGCGTATTTGACATCACATCTAGAAAACTCTTGGGTTTCATAGTCTCAAAGCGAGGCATCGAGATGGACCCAAAAAAAGTCAAGGTAATCCTTGAAATGCTTCCCCCAACTACCATCAAGTAGCCTAGAAGCCTGCAGGGAAAGGTTGCATCAATCAAGCGCTTCATAGCATAGCTATCTAACAAGTGCTGACCCATGAATAAATTATTGCACAAGGGGGTAGCATTTCATTGGGATGACGAGTTCCAGTCAGCCTTCGATGACATTAAACAATACTTGGCTTTGCTGCCAGTATTGACACCACCTAGACCAGGAGTGTCATTCTATTTATACATCTCAGCTACTGAGGTGGCACTAGGCACCATGCTACCCCAAAAAAATGAACTACACAAAGAATAGGCTACTTACTATCTTAGCCGCACCCTGGTCAGTTATGAACTTAACTATGCATACGTTGAGAAGCTCTACTTGGCAGTGGTGTTTGCTACCAAAAAATTATGCCACTACATGCTGAGAAATATGATGTATGTTGTGTCTAAGGAGAATCCATTACGATACATGATGAGTCGTACTTATCATAGTAACCGCACAGTGAAATAGATCATGTTGTTGACGAAGTTTAACATGGAATTCATTGGAAAAAAGTCCATAAAAGGTCAATTCATTGCCGATAAACTAGCAGAGGCTCCTCTCAAAGACGATCAGCCTCTGGCCATAGAGCTACCCAATGATGGGGTCTTCCATGTCTCAGAATCACCATATTCTGATGGGCCTAAGTCACATGCTGACATAACCCTATTTTTTAATGGTTCTAAATGTGAGCAAGGGGGTGGCATAGGAATCATATTCTTCACATTGCAAGGGGCTCCAATGCCTCTATCATTTAAACTTGATTTCTCGTGCACCAATAACAATGTCGAATATGAAGCCTTGCTCATAGGTCTTCAAACAATAATCACCATGAACATCAAACACTTGAACATCTTTGGTGATTCATTGTTAATTGTTAACCAAGTAAAAGGGGTATTCCAATGTAAATGCCCAGTTCTGTAGGCCTATAAAGCCATTATGGATAAATTCTTGGAAAATCTTGAATGGTACGACATCGAGAGACTCCCTCGATCATCGAATCATTTTGCGGATACTATGGCCTCCTTGGGGTCACTAATCCTGCAAGACCCTTCTGGTGAAATGACAACCATTCAAGTTAAAACATTATCGCAATCTATGATGGAGTGTGCAAGCTCTGACCTAACGCCATGGATCCACTTGATCCAGATTGAACCATCTCATGATAAGTTCTCTTGAATCCATGACTGTATGAATCACACCGATTGGGGGTCCTTGTTCTCCCCGACCCCTCTTAATAGCAACACAACGCTATTTTTACAAGTTCTTTCCTGCTCAAATTTTTCTAGGGATGAACTACAAGAGGGATTGGCCATTCATACCATCGATGTTTCTGATCAGCAGGATTGGTATACACCCATAAGAGACTACCTCAAGTTAGGTAACCTCCCACTTGTATTGACTCATGCCGCGAAAAGATCATTTAAATAGAAAGTGACAAAACATGTATTGCTCAGAGACATTTTGTATCGTTGGAGCTATGAAGGAATCCTCCTCCGTTTCTTGGACCAACAGGAGTCCGCTTGGGCAATCACCCAAGCGCAAGATGGTACATGCGATGGCCACTTCAACGGTATGGCCATCGCAAAGCGCATTATTTGCGTGGACTATTACTGGCCATCTTTAGAGCGAGATTGTTGTGCCTATGTAAGGAAGTGCATGAAGTGTCAACACCATGCTAATTTGACACATGTACCTTCTCAGGCCTTGCAGTCGATCCAATCGGCTTGGCCGTTCTCGCAATAGGGATTAGACCTAATAAAAAAGATCTCCCCTGCGTCTTCAGGCCGTCACACGTTCATCATAACAGCCACAGAGTACTTCACCAAGTGGGTGGAAGCAATTTCGCTTACCTCTACTACTGGAACCCGCATCGCATAGTTTATTTTGCATAACATCATATGTCATTTTTGTATTCCATCCAAGATCATTTTAGATAATGGGATGTCATTTAAGAATAAATATGTGCGTGCTTTGACCACAAAGTACAAAATTTAGCACAATTTTTTGACACCCTATTATCCGCAGGCAAATGGGCAAGTAGAGGCGTCAAACAAAACGGTAGTTGCAATCCTCAAAAATATGGTCATAGAAAATCACAAGGATTGGCACATTCAAATCTCGCTTGCCCTATGGGCTTATCGCACTAGCATTCGGACGCCCACTAGGGTAACCCCATTTTCATTGGTGTATGGCTCCGAGGCAGTCATGCCTCTCGAGTTGAAAATTCCTTCCCTGTGCATATCAATGCAAGAGTTCATCAATGATGAAACTACATGGCAGGCCCAGTTAGACCAGCTTACGTCACTCGAAAAATGATGCGTCAATGCTCTCGAGCATTTACGTATCTATCAAGAGTGACTTAAGAAAGCATACAACATGAAATTTCACCTGAGGGACTTTTAGGTTGGTGACCTGGTACTAAAAGAGAACCAATAGAATTCTAACTTGTCACCCCATATAAGGGATAAGTTCATGGTAAACTGGTTAGGTCCATATGTGATTGATAATAAAATAGGACCTGGAACATACCGGCTCGCCTCTCTTGAAAAAATCAAGGAACTAGAACCCTTGAACATTAGTCATTTGAGGCCTTTCCATATTTAAAAGAACCATAGCCCAAACCAAAATCTCCAAGGATTCCCGTAATCACTTGGTCAAATCAAAATCTCCAAGGATTCCCATAATCGCTTGGTCAAACCAAAAGCTCCAAGGATTCCCGCAATTGCTTGGTCAAACCCCCCCAAAAAAAGCTCCAAGGATTCCCATTATCGCTTGGTCAATCCCAAAATGCCCCAAAGGTATCCATAAACCCTTTGGTCAAACCAAAATGCTCCAAGGATTCCCACAATCGCTTGGTCAACCCCAAAAGCTCCAATGATTCCCATTATCGCTTGGTCAATCCCAAAATGCCCCAAAGGTATCCATAAACCCTTTGGTCAAACCAAAATGCTCCAAGGATTCCTGCAATCGCTTGGTCAACCCCACCAATGCCCCAAAGGTGCCCATTACCCCTTTGGTCAAACCAAAAAGCTCCAAGGATTCCCGCAATCACTTGGTCAAAACCTTCAAGGATCCAAAATAATCACTTGGTACGCCCTCACGCGGAATGAACCAACCATAAAGAAAATTCAAAAACAACAAAATCATAAAAAATAACAAAAATTTGCATCTCCTTTCCATTCATACTACAATCATCAATACAATAAAGAAAACTTTTGCATCTCATGAATACTCAAAATACTCACAAAAATCAATCAATCGAAAACAAAAAAATAATAGCTGCATTAGGCATCCCATACATACATTTGTATATTTGCTGATCATACGGGACAAAAGCACCATAGACTGTAATCACAAGTAATTCCATCAGTCTCCACATTCTTCCACTTTGTAAATAGTTCATCGCAAATAAAGGCCATTCACATTTTTTTGTCATATCATAGTCAGTTGTCTTCTAATGTATCTAGAGTTTTCATCATTCAAACCGTCGTTAGCTTTCTAGCCAAATACTTGTACAAATTCGGACAAATTTTTACAAAGGGAGAGTTTTACTTGGATCACACCTCGTTACGTAGCATCCCACACAAGTTAACACAAAAAAAAAACATATCCCAAGTTGTGTAAACGAAATATGAAACCTTCAAAGCAATACCATCTAGTGAAAAGGTTATCTTGCTCATCCCCCTGTACGAATGACCCCAAGAATGCTGAGAGTTGGAAAAATGACAAGCATCTTCTCTACCCAATTCCCCAAGAATCCCAAGTTCTCAAAAAGTTTCAAACATCAAAAAATTTGCAAAAGTTAAAACTCCAAAATTTGACATCAAAACCAAAGTGCATACACCAAAAGGCACAAGCAATAGTGATTCTCATCGCTCAATGTTCAAATCCCTTTCTCAAAAGAAAAAACAAAAATAAACAGTGATTTTTATCACTATAGCAGAGCAAGTATCCCAATACAATTGAAGAAAATAAGGGAGTCGAACTTGAATCCCTGGAACTCTCAACATTCAAAAGGTCATGAGGTGAACCTCAGTACTAGTTTGGTGGATAGCCTATCGGTCAGTAGTGGCAAACCTCCCGTATGATGATATATCTATCACATTAACTTGTGTGCAGATCAATGTTTGCATGTGGATGAGCTAGCTCATGGTATCCTAGATAGCACCACATATTAATCTACCTAAATACAACAAAGGAGTTGGTGGAGCTAATTAGGTAATCCTCAGTACAATTTTGGTTGATAGCCTATCTAGAACTGGTGGTATCCTAACAAATACAACATAAATGAACTCAATTGCACACATAGGGATGTAAAATAACTTGGTCAAAGTCAAGTCAGATTTATACCTTGTTCAAAAGTCTTGTAGGATAAAAGTACAATCTTGGCTAGTTAGTTAAAACATTTGAGTCTCAGACAACCTTAACTACATTTTAACACAACTGCAGTACATCCCATTCTTACATCGCCATCAGACAATCCAAAACAAAATCATGTAAATTCATCATATAAAACAATCGCACAAGTACAAAAATCCGGTAAGTCTTGCATAGTCTATGGTGCAATTACCAAGTTATCAACAAATCATTTCATACATTCATATGCATATCATATATATTAGACACATTTGCATTCATCATAACATGTGCATCCATCACAATAAATTAACATGCATACATCAACATCCATCAATCACATAAGAATAACAATAACTCATGACACGTGTATAAATAAAATAAAGTCATGTATATATATATATATATATATATATATATATATATATATATCATCAAAATGCCCGTAGGCTATAATAAACCGGTCCTCTGACCTCACAAAAAACAAAGGTTCAAAAACCCCCAAGCCTAGGGTGTCGACCACCATGATCATGTAGGATCGGTGCGACGAGAACTACCCCCCATGGTGTGGGTCCTATGGAACCTTTCAGTGCAGCTTTTGCTATCCCCCGCATCATGCCCACTAGCGCCCCCCTCATCCAGCCACCTATGCTGAGAGGATTTTGACTGCTCAGTATCGCTCCCTCTCGTGTGGCGTGATGATCCACCTCCAGTCAACTCAGGTATCCACCCACCGAGGTGGATAATCTTTGCCTCTAGCTCTGACTAATGTCGAACCAAGTCCATCTCCCACTGACAGTATGTCACCAACGCATCGTCATGCTGTGCAAGATGAGTCCATAGGAGATCCCTCTCCTACATGGCATTTGTATCCCCATCCTGTCAATGGTACGTAGCCAAAGAGTTCTCTCGCTCTACCAGTTGCATCCGTAGGAGATCCCTCTCCTACAATGCATCCCCAAGCTCCTCACCCCGTCTCTGGAGTAGATCCTTTAATCGCATTATCTTAGCATGAAACCTCGCCTCCATACCCTCTAGGACCACTTGAGGCATCGACATCTTTGAAACGATAGGCTGCTCTGGCTCCCACTACTCCAGGACGTCTTGCATCTTTGGATGCTCTAGAACCCCAAAGTCATCACCCATAAAATCGCTAACCTCCACCATATCCTCATCCTACATTGGAGCCCCCCAACCCTCCCATGATGCCTCTGCATCCTCCCCACCTGCTACTGCTGCTTCAGGACCTCCTAGAGGCCCCTCACCTCGCCACCGCTGCAACGTCCACCACTAGTCATACTCAACGGTCGCCTCAACATTGTCCACGTCAGGGACATCGATCACAGGATCTGACTCCTCACCTAGCGGCTCAATGATTGACCAGGCCAGAGTCCTCTTGTTGCCCTAACGTCGATAGATCAAGGGCTCACCAGGTAACCCCTGGCGCACCCCAAACTATCGAGTCACCTGAACATACAAGAAGTACTCTTGCTCGGTATCGTGTTGCTCGATCAGCCATCTCCCCCTATGCACCCATCGAAGCCACTCTCCAGCCTTAGGCCAAGCGAGACAATCCTGATATGGGTGCTAAAACACCTCCCTTGGAGCAAGCCAAGAGAAGGCATTAGCATAGTGCCCTATGGCACCTGCCCACCGTCGACTCTACCCTTGCTCCTCATATCATCGCCATAGAGCCACATACCCTATCTCTCTATCAACCATCTCCGCTCGAGTCATCCATGGAAAACCTAGTGGCCTCTCCACAACTATGTGCTACCAAGCCCAGCACTGCAACAGGTAATTACAACCAATACCCTTTCGTCTCTAATAGCAGACCTTGTACAACTCATCATAGAGCTATGCCAGCAGTGTCTGACCCCATATCATAATCAGGGGCTTTGAAGTCAGACACTCCACTAGTCTAAAGATAACCTCCAGTAGGTTCCACAGAAACCTCACGCTTGAGGAGTCGGGCAGCAACATGTTGGAGATGAGGGTCATCAGTAATGCATGCTTCAACCCCAACACGTCCCTCTCTAACCACCACCATACCAAAATTCCACAAATATGGCAGTCGCCCTTTGCCCTCTCCATTGGGCTATCCACACCCACCTTCGTCCCATGCCTAAAGAATCATGTCAGCACTGCCGTCCATTGATCATGTGGTATAGTCTTGATAGGAAGCCCGTCTATCGAAATTCATAGAATCCGATAGATGTCCTCGAGAGTCACTATCATCTCCCCTGTTGGGAGATGGAAGGTATTGGTGTGGAGATACCATAAGTTTATTAGGGCGGTCATATATTCCTGATCCCCCACCACAGGCTCTAGCCGAGTCACATGCTTGAGCCCAAGGGTGTCAAGCCACTCCCAGTCCACCATAGTCAACGCCTCTCGAGCGTTAGAGAATACCATCGGTTGACGGTATCGACTCTTCACCACCTGAAAAACAAAAACAACACACAAACATTAAAAATATGAAAAAAAATAAAGTTGTACAACAATAACATAAATATACCGCAATGCATAAAAACTATACAACAAACATAGTTAAATAAACTGTACAGCCACATCTAACAAATGTACAACTAAAAACATTCCAAAAACAAACAGATAAATTCAAAATCAATTTTTTAGTACCTAAGGTTTTTCACTTTTGGTTCAAACTGATAAACACAACACAAACAAAAAATTCAAAACAAACATTTGTCAATTACCTAAGGTTTTTAACTGTAAAGTTTAAACTGACAGATAAACAACAAAAGCAAAAAAATTCAAAACCACATTTGTCAGTTCCTAGGGTTTTTAACTCTAGTATCACACTGATAAATAAAACAAAAAAACAAAAAAATTCAAAACCACATTTGTCAGTACCTAGGTTTTTTAACTCTAGTATCACACTGATAAATAAAACAAAAAAACCAAAAAAATTCAAAATCAACATTTGTCAGTACCTAGGGTTTTTAACTCTAGTATCACACTGATAAATAAAAAAAAAACAAAAAAAATTAAAATCAACATTTTTCAATACCTAGGGTTTTTAACTCTAGTATCACACTGATAAATAAAACAAAAAAAACAAAAAAAATCAAAACCACATTTGTCATTTCCTAAGGTTTTTAACTCTAGTATCACATTGAAAAATAATACAAAAAAACAAAAAAATTCAAAATCAACATTTGTCAGTACCTAGGGTTTTTAACTCTAGTATCACACTGATAAATAAAACAAAAAAAACAAAAAAATTCAAAACCACATTTTTTAGTTCCTAGGGTTTTTAACTCTAGTATCACATTGATAAAAAAAACAAAAAAACAAAAAAATTCAAAACCACATTTTTCAATACCTAAGGTTTTCCTTTTACTAGTATCCAAGGTTTTTAACTCTAGTTTAAAACACAAAAATCATTACAAACAACTCCGGGGTTTTTTTTTTGTTTTTGTTTTTTTTTTTTACCTTAGTTTACAAAAATCAAACAAAATAACAACTAGGGTTTCTAACTCTAGTTAAACAAAAAATACAATTGAACCTAGGGTTTTCATTTTACTGTAAAACTGAAAAATACAACACACAATAACAAAAAAATTAGTTAACCTAGGGTTTTCATCCTAGTCTAAACTGATAAACAACAGAAAAACAACAGAAAAACAACATAAAAACATTTTTTTTATGCTAAGTTTTCAATCTTAGTTTAGACTAGGGTTTTCTTTTTTAGCTTACAACAAAAACACAAAAACACGGTTTTAACTAGAGTTTCGATCATAGTTCTAACAAAATACTACAAAACACAAATTCACACAAAAATAACAAACATTTAACTAGGGTTTTCATTTTTAAATCGAAAAACAAAATACAAAAGAAAACAAGTGTGGTTTTAAACTGTAAACTGAAACAAGCACACAACAAAGAGAAAGGAGCACTCATCGGTCTTGCTTTGGCTCTGTCGCTTGATGATACGGTATGTGAAATCATGGTGTCCTAAAAAATTTGGCAGCGCTCCACTTCGCAGACTCGACCTCCTCCTCCTCACAGCTCCAAATCGCTAGAAAAACAAGTTGCAAATGAGCCCAAACCCTAGTTTTGGCCCTTAAATAGGCTTTTAGGTTTGTAATCACTCCACCCTGGGATGAGTGCTCTAGTTAGTGCTCGTACCACCCTGGTATGATTACAATACTGATACTCGTCCCACCTTGGGATGATTACAGAGCAAGAAAATAAAAAAATAGCAAAAACTGCACCAAAATGCACAAAAAATAGCAATAAACTTGTTGAACAAAGGGGCCTTTGCGCTTGTAATTATTGGATAGAAAACCAGATGTCGGGGTCACAAACCCTCACTATCCTACTCCCTAAGAAGGCTACCATAGCCGGACCGCTCCACGTGAAGACAAATTTTTGAGAATTTCATCTCCAAAAGGCGTCACAAAAAGGGTCCAAACCCACCCAAAAATAATAATAACATTGCCGAACAAGGCGCCTTTGCGCCTGCGCTTCTTGGAATTCAAACAGATGTTGGGGTCAAAAATTGTCACTATCCTACTCCCTAAGAAGGCTACCATAGCTATATTGCTCCACGGGAGGACGAATTTTTGATAGTTTTAGCTCCAAAATGCGTCACAAAAAGGGTTAAAATCCACAAAAAAATAGGTCTAAATGTTGGGAAACTGCATAAGCATCCAAAGAAAAACAACTGAAGGCACCCTTACACAAGTCATCTTGGGTCAAGCGACTCGTCGTTTTTCTCATGTAGTGTTAGTCTTACAATGGCACTGAGAGGGGGGGGGGTGAATCAGTGTAGCTATTTAAAACTTTAATCTACAATTCTTAAATCTGAAGCAAGGAGAACCTAAAACAGATAAAGCAAATATAACAAGAGAGCATTCCACATAACACAAGATTTAACGAGGTTCACCAATTTTGTCTACTCCTCAAAAATAGACTACTTAGACTTCCATCCAAATTCAGCCTTTGCAAAGCACCAACTTTACAAACAGTTTACCAGCACACACTGGAAGGAGCACCAACCCCTAATTTATCTGCACCAATAGAAAGGAGCACCAACCCCTGATTTACTAGCACCAATTGGAAGGAGCACCAACCCCTGATTTATCTGCACCAACAGAAAGGAGCACCAACCCCTGATGCCAAGCACCAACTTGGACTACTATTTTGAATCTTAGATTGACATAAATATGCCTTCACTTCTACAAGACCCTTACTGGTCTATTGCTCATCCAACCTCTCTTTCAATTCAGGAAACACATATTCCTTCTGTGCACTTGCTGCTACACTCTCACGGACACTCTTTCTCAGTTGCTCTCCCTCAGCTTTGCTCTATCTCCACTTAACCAGCTCTACTCTTTCTTTGGATTTTTTTGATATATATCTACCCACACAGAGCTCAACCTAACGGATCACACTTACCACTCTACTTACTGCGCTCTGACAGTCTTCTCTATGCTCTGACAGCCTTATCTGCATATTTTGACTCTGATAGCCTTATCTGCTTATTTCAGCTCTAACAGCCTTATCTGCTCATTAGCGGCTCTTCTTTCTGTAGCACATTTACTCTTTTAGCAGTGACACTTTAACTCTTTATGGCGGCACTCTTTTCAATTTTGAGTGACCTTTTCTTCTGCACGCAACTGCCCTTTTATAATTATATTTTCATCTTGAAACCCTAAGTCTTCTAAATCTTCCAATATCCTGCATGCAGCCTATTCATAGCTACTCCTACAAGTAATTCCTTTCTGACACAATATTCTTACAAGTAACCTATTAAAATATGTCTCTTTAATTGGGATTCTTAGTATGGCCACCGCTCTGACAGTGTCACTGCGTCACGGCCCTGTAACAATCGTTCTGTCTTTAAAGCACTATTCTAATTTTAGCTGTATAAATTTATTTTGTAACTGCCCCCTATAACTGCAGTTCTGACTCCAATTAACTCTTCTTTATATTTCTTGCATGACTTTCTTTGCAACACCCCCTGCAACTGTAGTTCTGACTCCAGTTAACTTTACTTCGGTGGGTTCTTCTTCTTCCATCATGCCAATGCGACCTGTCGCAAAATCGTGACATTTCTACCCCTTTGACTTTTCTTGGCATTTGACCATGAAAACAAGACATGTCATGATATTGCGGCACTTTCGCCTTCTTGCTTCATTATTCGGCTTGCACCTACAAAAACATAGCATGTCGCGATATCGCAACATATTTCGCCTCCGTACACTCTACTTGGCATGCACCAGCAAAAACATCACATGTCACGAAATCATGACACTTTTTGCTTCCTTGCGCTTCTCTTTGCATGCACCAGCGAAAACGGAACATGTCACGAAATCATGACACTTTTCACTTCCTTATAGTTCTCTTTGCATGCACCAGCGAAAACAAAACATGTCGCAAAATCGTGACACTTTCGTTGCCTTGCACTTATTTTTCGCATGCACCAGCGAAAACGGAACATGTTGCGAAATCATGACACTTTCGCTACCTTGCACTTATGTTTTGCTTTTGTCACGAAATTGTGACACTTCATCCTTCGGAGTCTTCCTCTCTGCTGTTGTTGTGAAAATGCGACATGTCACGAAATCGTGACATATTTTCTCCTTAGCTCTTCTCTTCTCTTCAAGTCGCAAAAACACGATATGTCGTGATATCATGACATTTTTTCTCTTGAGCTCTTCCTCTTGCAATATGTCGCAAAATCATGACACTTTTTATCTTGCCTTCTCTCTCCAGCAATATGTCACGAAATCGTGACACTTTTTCTCCTTAGCGCTTCCTCTTGACATCGGATCGTGAAAACCCGACATGTCGCGATATCGCGACACTTTTTCTCCTTAGCACTTCCTCTTGCAAATTGTCGCAAAATCATGACACTTTTCCTTGCAAGCTCTTTCTATCAAACATGTCGCGAAATCGTGACACATTTTCATCCGTACTACCTCTCTTGCAGATTGTTGCAAAATTGCGACACTTTTCTTTGCGAGTTTCTTCTCTTAAACATGTCGCGAAATCATGACACATTTTCATCCGTACTACTTCTCTTGCAGATTGTCGTGAAATCGTGACACTCTTCTTTGCAAGCTTCTTCTCCTCGAACATGTCACGAAATCATGACAGTTTTCTTTGCTTGCGCCTTCTTTCCAAACATGTCACGAAATCGTGACAGTTTTCTTTGCCTGCGCCTTCTCTCCAAACATGTCGTGAAATCGTGACAGTTTTCTTTGCCTGCGCCTTCTCTCCAAACATGTCGTGAAATTGTGATAGTTTTCCCTGCATGCACTTCTTCTTCAAACATGTCGCAAAATCACGATAGTTTTTCCACTTGGCTTTTTCTCTGCCAACATGTCACGAAATCGCGACAGTTTTTCTACTTGGCTTCTTTGCTTTCAACATGTCATGAAATCGTGACAGTTTTGCTACTTGCCTCCTTTGCTTTCAACATGTCGCGAAATCGCGACAATTTTGCTAATATTTTCTCTCTCCTCCGATATGTCGCGAAATCGTGACAGTTTCTCTTGCGCTTTCTCTCACTTCTAACATGTCGCGAAATCATGATAGTTTATTTTCTTTCGTCTTAACATGTCACGATATCGCAACAGTTTCTTTTCCAATTTCTCAACATGTCGCGATATCGCGACAGTTTTTCTACTTGGCTTCTTTTCCTCCGTTGTGTCACGAAATCGCGACAGCTTTCTTGTCGCGATATCCCGACAATTTTATTACTTGCATTTTTCTTTGATCTTTTGAAACTGGGCCACTTTTGTCTTCTTGGAAATTCACTGTATATGCTCTGACTAAACTCTAAACTCCTGTCCATTGCATCATCAATTGATCTATCTATCTGTGTTGACAACAATGACAATACTTTGGCTGCACCTTGCTCATCAATGAACTCTTGTCCATTGCATCAACTGATCAACCTGACTATGTTGACAAAAATGACAATACTTTGGTTGCACCTTGCACATCAATCTTCCCCTTTGGAATTTTTGGCAACACACATAATTGCGTGCAATTACCTATAACTCTTCTCCCCATTTGACAATAATACCAAAGGGCGGTTGCAAAACTCCCCCTGAGTCCATGCACAACATTCTTAGGCACAAAATTGTTACAGTTAGCAAAAACCTCATAAACATGAGCAATATGATAAACAACTGCATAAATGCTCCCCTTGAGTCCAAGACCACTTCATTTCACTGATTGACAACATCATGATAAGCATAATAGGCATCAACAATATCAATAATGTGAATAGCAGCAATAACCAGTGAATGACACCATCACCGTCAACTTCACCAATATAACATGTGTAAGAACATGACTGGACCACTGTCTTATGTGCAACTACCCTCTGTTGCTTTGCAAACTCAAACTTGTCCACTGTTAGTGAAGGCATACAATAATCTTATATAGCCAAATTTTTTTTCTGCAATGCCAGCAACATCTACATACATCTCCACCATGCATCTTGGATATTCTCAACAAGCTTGAACCTATTGAGAGTTGTTTGTCTTTCTCTATAGTGAGAATCTAGCAGACTAACTCAATTCTGCTCACAAGTTCATCAAGAAAAACTTGCTTAGCATGAACCCACAAAAAGAATTGTTAGAGACCCAATGTGATTCATCAACCTCATAGAAGCATAAAGAGAATTGTTAGAGACTCAATATGTTCTATACTAAACTCCCAATCTCAATCTCAACTCAATCTCAATCTCAAAAGAATAAGATAGATGTAGTATGCTTTTCTCAAGAACATGAAACACAACCCAACAATTTCCAACCATGAAATAACTCATATAACAATGATACTCATATTCTTTCCACAACCAATGTATTTGCTCCACCAATTAGGGCTTTAACAACAATGCTTATAGACAAGGTTTAAACAACATCATTCAACTCAGGATTAACCTTGAAGCATTCAACCAATCACTACATGAAAAGGAAACTAGTAGACATCCTTTTCCTTCCAAAGGTATTTGAACAAAACAACCACCAACATATATCACCAATGCAAAGAATAACTTTCTCAAATCAAACTCAATGGAGTAAGCCCAAATCATGTATCAAGTAAAGCATTAACTTGATCAAAACAACCTCTATGAAAGCAACTCAACCATTCATCACCAGGCTGGAAATCATCTGGCTGCTCATTATAAACCTCTTCTTCAATCTTCCCATTCAACATGCTAATTTCACATCTGTCAAAAAAATTGACAAGTGACTCACACTTGTACCAACTTTTGTCCAACACTGCAATTTTACTGCCAACTCTGTGCAAGCATCAAACACTGTACTGCAACACAACCAAATTCCTTTTTATATTTACAACCTGATCTGAGTTTTCTACAGTTACTGCAGATCACACCTTACTTTCAACTGTGCAAATCAGGAGAAGACATTTTGCCAAACACTTTACGGCCAACCATAGTGCCCCTTACTCAACCTCATACTTCTTAACCTCGGATTGATATTTTATCAACAGTTAAAATGAAACTGTTTGTGAATTAAATAATATTCACCAAGGCATCATGAAAGATCTAACAATCTTTACATCAAAGTGTAAAACAAATACATGCTGCTCGAAACACATATATGTAGCTAGGGCAAACATTCTTTCCACTCAACCAACTTAACTGAACTGTTATAATCCATAGCTATGAACAGTGGCAATAAGAACCAACAACAGAACAACAATGACATAAGCAATACTACCAATGGTGACGACTTTCAATTCAATCACTACCCTTCACGACACCTCCACAAACAACTACATGAACTGACAACACACTTTTGATAGCTATACCAACTCCCCGACTACTTTCCTTTCATCCTTAGATAAATACACAAATACAAAGGAGCATTAAAATAAAATTTTAACATTGCTCCCCTTGAGGATGTGCTACCTGGAGCTGCTTAGAGCAAAAGAGGAATAATCTCCTTCAGTCCAAGGAGACACGATTTACTCTCTTCTTTCTTTCTTCAGTCTTTCTTGAACTTGGGTTTGAGTTTTTCAACTATATCCCTATTTTGCACCTTTTTGTGAGCTTGACCATTTCTCTTGCGTGGTTGTCTCTTGTGCATCCTTGATGGATGATTATTTTCCTTTCTATTGTGCACATGATTTATTCTCTGTCTGTATTGCATTCTTTGTGTCTGATGAAATCTACGGTCTTGCCTTAGATTAGATACATAAGTGCTTGGACAAAACCTTGCAATGTGCCCATGGCCATTACAATTAAAACATTGCACAAGTTATTTACTCAGAAAAATAGATGCATTTTTATCAGCATAACTCTTTGATCTATTATTCTATCCATAAAAATTTGCCTTGTGACCGTACTGATTGCATCTAAAACAATAGCCATTAAAAGCATTATTATTAAAAGAGTGAGAGTGAGAGAACCTCTTTTGCTATGGTTTCTTTGCTATAGATCTTCTTTGATATTTTCGTCCTTTTGAAGATTCAACAACAGACTTTTCTTGCTTTGATTTTTCAATAGTGAGCTTCTTCTTTTCTGCACATTTGGAAGATGAAGGTTGTTCAGCTTCATATCCAAGACCACGCTTATCCATGGAACTTCTTTGTTGGCTTATCATTTTTTCTAGCAACTCTATGCTATTCTCAAATTTGAGATTTGTATTGGATTTTTCTAGTTGTTTCTTTAATAAAACAATCTCTTCTTCTTTTTTGCAGCAAACAGTCTCTTTCTCATTGATCTGAGACCTGAGGATTTCTTCAACCCTTTTGGACTCTTCTACTTGTAGCTTCATATTACTAACAGCTTTGTTAGATTCTTCTTCATGTTTGCTATAAGCATTGACCTTATCACCCAGTTGTGTCTTCAAGGCTTCTTCTGTTTTCTTGGCCTTTTGAAATTGTAAGAAAAGATCTTCAATCTCATTCCCATATTCTTTCACCTTCTTGGACATTCTTTTGTTTTTTTTCCTTTCAATATTCAACTCTTCAAGTGCAGAGATCAACTCTCCTTCAAGATCTACTTCAGCCTCATAGATTTCATCACAAACTTCAGGATTCACTTCTTCTACCTTTTCTGGTTCAATTTTCTCTTCTACAAAAACTAAAACTGACTGGGATGCCTTTTTGGAGGAGGATATATTCTTCTTACCCATTGCAAACTAATCCAAGATCAACCCTGACTGATTTAGCCAAAACTAGGAACTTGGCTCTGATACTAATTGTTAGTATTACAATGACACTAAGAGGGGGGGGTGAATCAGTGCAGCTATTTAAAACTTTAATCTACAATTCTTAAATCTGAAGCAAGGAGAACCTAAAAAAAATAAATCAAATATAACAAGAGAGCATTCCACATAACACAAGATTTAACGAGGTTCACCAGTTTTGGCTACTCCTCAAAAATAGACTGCTTGGACTCCCATCCAAATCCAGCCTTTGCAAAGCACCAACTTTACAAATAGTTTACCAGCACACACTGAAAGGAGCACCAACCCCTAATTTATCTGCACCAACAGAAAGGAGCACCAACCCCTGATTTACCAGCACCAATTGAAAGGAGCACCAACCCCTAATTTATCTGCACCAAAAGAAAGGAGCACCAACCCCTGATGCCAAGCACCAACTTGGACTACTATTTTGAATCTTAGATTGACATAAATATGCCTTCACTTCTACAAGACCCTTACTAGTCTATTGCTCATCCAACCTCTCTTTCAATTTAGGAAACACATATTCCTTCTGTGCACTTGCTACTGCACTCTCACAGATGCTCTTTCTCAGCTGCTCTCCCTCAGCTTTGTTCTATCTCCACTTAACCAGCTCTGCTCTTTCTTTTGCTTTTTCTGATATATATCTACCCACACAGAGCTCAACCTAATGGATCACACTTACCACTCTGCTTACTACACTCTGATAGTCTTCTCTACACTCTGACAGCCTTATTTGCATATTTTAGCTCTGACAGCCTTATCTGCTTATTTTGGCTTTGACAACCTTATATGCTCATTAACGGCTCTTCTTTCTGTAGCACATTTACTCTTTTAGCAGTGACACTAACTCTTTACGACGACACTCTTTTCAATTTTGAGCGACCTTTTCTTCTGCACGCAACTGCCCTTTTATAATTATATTTTCATCTTGAAACCCTAAGTCTTCTAAATCTTCCAATATCCTGCATGCAGCCTATTCATAACTACTCCTACAAGTAACTCCTTTTTGACACAATATTCTTATAAGCAACCTATTAAAAGATTTGTCTCTTTAATTGGGATTCTCAGTATGGCCATCGCTCTGATAGTTTCACTACGTCACGACCCTGTAACAACCGTTCTGTCTTTAAAGCACTGTTCTAATTTTAGCTGTATAAATTTATTCTGTAACTACCCCCTGTAACTGCAATTCTGACTCTAGTTAACTCTTCTTTATATTTCCTCCATGACTTTCTTTGCAACACCCCCTTCAACTGCAGTTCTGACTCTAGTTAACTTTACTTCGGCTAGGTTCTTCTTCTTCCATCATGCCAATGCGACCTGTCATAAAATCGCGACATTTTTGCCCCTTTGACTTTTCTTGGCGTTTGACCGTAAAAACAAGACATGTCGCGATATTGCGACACTTTCGCCTTCTTGCTTCATTATTCGGCTTTCACTCGCAAAAACACAGCATGTCACGATATCGCGACATATTTTGCCTCCATACACTCTACTTGGCATGCACCAGTGAAAACATCACATGTTGCAAAATCATGACACTTTTTGCTTCCTTGCACTTCTCTTTGCATGCACCAACGAAAACGAAACATGTCGTGAAATCACGTCACTTTTCGCTTCCTTATACTTCTCTTTGCATGCACCAGCGAAAATGGAACATGTCGTGAAATCACGACACTTTTGCTACCTTGCACTTCTTTTTCGCATGCACCAGCGAAAACGAAACATGTCACGAAATCGCGACACTTTCGTTGCCTTGCACTTACGTTTTGCTTCTGTCACGAAATCGTGACACTTCATCCTTTGGAGTCTTCCTCTCTGCTGTTGTCATGAAAATGCGACATGTCGTGAAATCGCGACATCTTTTCTTCTTAGCTCTTCTCTTCTCTTTAGGTCGTGAAAACGCAACATGTCGCGATATCGCAACACTTTTTCTCTCGAGATCTTCCTCTTGCAATATGTCATGAAATTGCGACACTTTTTATCTTGCCTTCTCTCTCCAGTAATATGTCGCAAAACTCCTTAGCTTTTCCTCTTGACATCGGATCGCGAAAACCTGACATGTCGCGATATCGTGACACTTTTTCTCCTTAGCGCTTCCTCTTGCAAATTGTCACGAAATCGTGACACTTTTCCTTGCAAGCTCTTTCTCTCAAACATGTCACGAAATCGTGACACATTTTCATCCGTACTGCCTCTCTTGTAGATTGTCGCGAAATCGCAACACTTTTCTTTGTGAGCTTCTTCTCTCAAACATGTTGCGAAATCGCGACACATTTTCGTCTGTACTGCCTCTCTTGCAGATTGTCGCAAAATTGCGACACTTTTCTTTGCGAGCTTCTTCTCTCAAACATGTCATGAAATCATGACACATTTGCAAGCTTCTTCTCGTGATAGTTTTCTTTGCTTGCACCTTCTTCTCGTGATAGTTTTCTTTGCTTGCACCTTCTTTCCAAACATGTGTAGATTGTCACGAAATCACGACACTCTTCTTTGCAAGCTTCTTCTCCTTGAACATGTCATGAAATCGTGATAGTTTTCTTTGCTTGCACCTTCTTTCCAAACATGTCACGAAATCGTGACAGTTTTCTTTGCCTGCGTCTTCTCTGCAAACATGTTGTGAAATCACGACAATTTTCTTTGCCTGTGCCTTCTCTCCAAACATTTCACGAAATCGCGATAGTTTTCCCTGCATGCACTTCTTCTTCAAACATGTCACGAAATTGCGACAGTTTTTCCACTTGGCTTTTTCTCTGCCAACATGTCACGAAATCGTGACAGTTTTTCTACTTGGCTTCTTTGCTTTCAACATGTCACGAAATTGCAACAGTTTTGCTACTTGCCTCCTTTGCTTTCAACATGTCACGAAATCGCAACAATTTTGCCAGCATTTTCTCTCTCCTTCGATATGTCACGAAATCATGACAGTTTCTCTTGCGCTTTCTCTCACTTCTAACATGTCATAAAATTGCGACAGTTTCTTTTCTTTCTTCTTAACATGTCACGATATCGCGACAATTTCTTTTTCAGTTTCTCAACATGTCACGATATCGCGACAGGTTTTCTACTTGGATTCTTTTCCTCCGTTGTGTCGTGAAATCGCGACAGCTTTCTTGTCGCGATATCGCGACAATTTTATTACTTGCCTTTTTCTTTAATCTTTTGAAACTGGGCCACTTCTGTCTTCTTGGAAATTCACTGTATATGCTCTAACTGAAATCTGAACTCCTATCCACTGCATCATCAATTGATCTATCTGTTTGTGATGACAATAATGACAATACTTTGGCAACACCTTGCTCATCAATGAACTCCTGTCCATTGCATCAACTGATCAACCTGACTGTGTTGACAACAATGACAATACTTTGGTTGCACCTTGCACATCATGTAGGTCATTCCCTCATCGATTTGTAACTTGAGGGGGTAGTCACACTTAGTCATCAATCAAAAAATGCACACCCAATCAAGGAAATGGCATGCATTCAAAGAATCATTGACAATGACAATCACGCCCCTGCTTGGGGCCGCAAACAAGCAATAATCATAAGCCGATCAAACACTTGGCATTTGTGAATCATGAACTCAAGGTTCCCACAGACAAAAGGTTGTGCCCTTTGCCTATTCATGACTGATCAATGTCCAAGATCAAGTAACACCTCACCAAAAAAGGTTAACACTTGAATTAAGTTCCTTAGCTCGTCAGAAGCAAGGATTCAAGAATACATGCCCATTTCCATACTTGGGGCATCAAAATTTGGTTAGGTTACTGATAAAACCTAATCATTAGTGCTTTGGTTATCTATTTTTGCTCAGCATTGCACCACGCATAGTGCATCCCAAAAAGGGGCATATGTAGACACCAAAACAACACCAATTCAATTATGTAGCTACAAACACTGATCGCACTCGCATACACAGCCCCCATGGCAGCCGCCAGAGGTTAAACAGTGGTCCTAACCACTCTCACAGTAGTTTTGGAGGGTCAAAGGTCAATTTGGCACCTTTCAGGAACTTCGCTCCTTATTCGTTCCACCCAGGGACGATTACAAACTGGTATTCGTTCCACCTAGGGACGATTAGTAGCATTCACCCCTGGGTGGGGCGAATAGCAGGTTTGATGGGAAAAAGGTCAAACATTGACAAATGGCAGCTCAAATATGCCACTTAACTCCTCCATTGCATGGGAGTGTGAGTAAGCATTTTTGAGCTCATAGAGGCAGTCATGGAGTCCTTAATTAGGGAGGAATCTTCTCTCCCCTAAGAAGGCATGATCGCCAAGTGACGTCTCTGCATGCTCATTCATAGAGACCCTCAAGTCTATAAAATGGTGAGTCTTCTCACCCCAAAATGAGGACAGGTTAAGAGCATTTGGAGCAATGGAGTGCTGCCAATTTACGTCCTCACCCTTTTGCTTGTGCCTTTCACATCCTTGATTTCTCTTTTGGAAGGGAGGTTATTGGGTGATTATTGGAAGCAATTTTTGGACCCAAAACCCGACATTTGGCCATAGTATCCCACCCAAATTTGCTGACAATACCCCACAAGAGGTTTTGGACCCATCCCAAGTGTATTGGTGCCGAAATCGGGCCCCAAACAGCGAGCGTCCTGCCCCAGGGTGCCCCCGCACTGTTGCAGTCCTAATCGCCCCACCCCGGAGTGATTAGAAATTTGTAGCAGATTTCATTTCTATTTTTCTTGCATTTGTTTCTAGGTTGTTCAAATAGGCTCTCATTCAAATTTCATATTATTATGAGCAGTTTTGATCATGTTTTTGTTATTTCTCGCCTTTACTAACATGCAGGGAGCATCATCAAATTTTGGGTGATAGAGGCCGAATTGGTAAAATTTGACCTTCTGGGTCCCTCCAAAATACCCCGTTTTACGTAACTCCCAACTTTGCAGGTGATTTGGAGCCTCTCGAATGGGACATTTAGGAGGGTGCTTTCTGAAATTTTGTTGTAGGTCTAATCGTCCCACCCCGGAGCGATTAGAAATCGGTGGCAAATTTCTTGATTGTTCCTTTTGCAGTGCCTTCCTGGTAATTTTCTCATGCCTATGTCAAATTTTTAGCTCATTTTGATATGTTTTAGTTATCGTTTTACTTATTTTATGCATGTACTAATCATAGGCTTTGGGGATCGCATGTTTTACTTCATCTGTAGGTGCTAATAATCCTTTTCTGTTTCTATGAACGTAGGATCTCAACACCATAGGAGTAGCAAGGAATCAAAGACACATTCACGCAAGCGGAGATGACATTTGGCCTGCCCACTTTACATGTGGGCATGCGGAAGAAAGCGTACCAATTCGTGGTGTAATAGAGCCCTACTTAACGCTCCTAGCCCCCGAAAGGGAGGGGATGTATTGTAACCCGATTTTAAAGCAAATTAATAAAAATGGTTGTACTCAACATTTTATTTCTATCTTGTTTTAGTTTGTTTATGTTTCTCTCCTTTCATGCATTTCAATTCATAGGACTTAGCGTTATGTTTTGCTTTTGCATACACCACACTTGGCATTTCTATTTTGTTTCCGTATCCTCGTGCTTTCAACAATGTTTTCCCCCTTCGTACACTCTGTTATGGGTGCAAGAATGTTCCTAAATTTTCTAATGAACTTCTTGTAAAAAGTTGTCAAACTTTCCTTGGAATAGGCCATTCAAGAATTGCCTTCACCTTTTCCTCATCCATATTTAGGCCATCCTTGGAAATTACAAAGCCCAAGAACAGTAAAATTTCTTAAATAAATCTACACTTCTTCAAATTAGCATACAATTTCTCTTTTACTAAATATAGACAAGTGCTCTAATACCAACCTCACATGGTTCAAGTGCTCTTCTTCACTTTTACTAAAAATAGACAACCACAAACTTACCAATGTATTCCCATAGCACTTAGTTCATCAACTGCATAAAGATACTGGACATATTTGATAACCCAAATGGCAACACCATCCACTCGTACAACCCATCTCAGGTTTTGAAAGCATTCTTCCACTCATCCCCCTCTTTAATATTGATCTGATAATAACCACTCCGTAGATCAATCTTGTTGAAGTAGTTAGCCCCTGCTAAGACGTCCATCATATCATCCACTCTAGGTATTGGGAACCTATACCTGATGGTAATTTTATTTATGGACCTGCTATCTACACACATTCGCCATGAGCCATCCTTCTTTAGATTTAATAGGGTGGGAGTTGCACAAGGACTCATGCTCTCCCTTACTAATCCTTTATGTATCAATTTTATCACTTGTTTATTCAACTATGCATTATAGGTTGGGTTCAAATGATAGGCTACTTGGTTCGGAAGAACTGACCCAGGAATTAAATCAATGTGATGTTGAATATCCCTCTTCGGTGGTAACCAAAAAATTTGAGATGCTTTACATTTGGTTTCCTTCCGTACCACCCCTCATAAGGAGTGACACCATCTAAACTAGAAGTTGGACTTCTATTTAGAATATATACACTGGTTCTTACAGCATCAGCCTAGTACATATTAGTCATATGCTTAGTCTGAAGCATTGTTCTTGCCATCTCAACAATGGTGCGATTCTTTATTTTGGCTACACCATTTTGTTGTGGGGTATAAGCAGTGGTGAACTGCCTTTTGATCCCATTTGCTTACAATATGCCAAGAATTCTGTTGAGTATTCACCTCCTCAATCTGTCCGAAGACATTTTACATAATTCCCACTTTGTTTCTCTACATTGTTTCTGAAATCTATGAAGCAATCAAAAACTTCATTTTTATGTTTCAAGAAATAAATCTAGCACATGCGAGAAAAATCATCTATGAAAGTGAGAAAGTAAGAATTGTTTCCTAGACTCTTTGTCTGCATTGGACCACAGATGTTTGAATGTACTAACTAAAGTGGATAACTGGCTCTCCATGCTTGTCCTTTCAAAAAATTCGATCTTGAGTGCTTTCCCAAAGCACATCCTACGCAGACTTCCTTCTGTTCTATCATTTTGGGAAGTCCTATCACCATAGCTTGAGAAGTTAGTAATTTCAAGCTAGCGGAATTAAGGTGACCATATCGCAAGTGCCTAAGTACACTTGGATTTTCTATGGCTAGATTTGAAAGTTTAGCTTCCCTGGCTTGCCAAAATTGAGAGGGAATAACCAATTCTTGGTCCTAGGAACCTGTGTGATGACTTGATTACAATTGTTTTTATCAAGAATGAGACATTTTCCTTCATCAAAAACAAGTTTGTAATTGTTCTCCATCATTTACCCAACGTTTAGCAGATTGTGTTGAAGCTTTGGAGTGTAGTAGATGTCATTCATTGTCTTGAGTCCTCATTTTGTTGCAACTTTCATGGTTCCGATGCCTTTGAATTGCAAAGCTTTATCATCCCCTAATTTGATTTGGGATGTATAAGTGGAATCTAGAGTAGCAAATAGATTTTTGTTGCCACTCATATGGTTTGAGCAACCAGTATCCAGAATCCAGGTGTCATTGAGATTCTGTTTTGATTGACCATATGAAAGAAAAAGATTAGATTGTTCATCTTCTTCTCCATAGGTTCCATATTGACTGTTGTTGTCTTGAGAAGATTTTGACCAGCAATCGCAAGCAAAGTGACCTGTCTTGCCACAGTTGAAACAAGCTAATTTGGACTTGTCACTTCCTCGCCCTTGATTTCCACTTCGTCCTGAATTTCCTCCTCGATTTTGATTTCCACCTCTATTTTGATTGCCTCCTCTGTTGGAGTTGCCTCGTCTATTGGAGTTGCCTCCTCTGTTCTGATTGCCTCCTCTGTTGGAGTTGCCTCTACCTCTACCTTGTCTCTGACCTCTACCTTGGCCTCTTCCACGTCCTCTTCCAGTATTTTCATTTGAGGTGAAGGCTTTATCATCGCCTCCATAGCTGGTGGAAGTAGATTCCTGTAATCTATCTTCATGAGACATTAGTGATCCGATTAAGGCATCAAATGAAAAAGTGGACAAATTTTTTGATTCTTCTATGATCATAGCAACATGATTCCATATTTTTGGAAGTGTTCGCAACACTTTTGTTACAATTGTCTCAGGCTTAATATCCTCGCCAAGTGTAACCATTTTATCAACAATTGCTTTTACTCTAACACAGTAATCACCTACTTTTTCATCTTCTTTCATTTTAATATTTTCAAAATCTCTTTTTAGTGTTTGAAGCCTCACTCGATTCACTTGATCACTACCCTAGAATCCATCTTGTAAAGCTTTCTAGGCAGCTTGTGCAGTTGTACAAGCAACGATTCTAGGGAATATATTCTTCTCCAATGTTGATTGAAGATGAGAAAGAGCAGAGAGTTGCTCTTTTGTCCTTATTTTAGTGTTTTCTTATCTGCAACACTTAAAATTTTCCAGTTTATGGGTTCTGTGTAACACTCTTCTACTATGTCCCATAAACCTTTCCCTAAGAGCAAGGGCTTCATTTTGATAGACCAATACTCGTAGTCATATACATTAAATTCTGGAATAGGTATGCTATTTCTTGAGTCCATAGTTTCTAAAACACTTTTATTTCTCGATTACAAAAAAAGTACTTTGATTTTTGAAAAAATGAAGAAAGAAGAGATTACAAATTTAAGTCAAATATGGCTTGACTCACTCTATCACTGATGGCTTGTTCCTCTTGTTGTGGTGCTGCTACTTCTTGAGGAACAAAATTGTCTGCTATTTCTTCTTTGTCGTCGCTAATTAGAATGATCTCTGGTGGATCTGGTTCTAGAAATTCTACTGAATTACTATAATGAGTATATTCAGTTTCTTGATGTTCAATTGCAATTGATTCGGATTGCTCAAATTCACTCCTCAATGAATTGTCTTCAAAATTAGCCTCGTACCCTGAGTCAGGATGCCTTTGATGTGCGATTACTGCATTTTGAAGTTCATTAAATACAACATGGAGTCCGTAACTCCTTACTTTGTCATCAAATATTTCTATATTTGCTCTTGCTAAAATTGCACATAAGGCATGATAACAACCATTCGGTCTTATCATCAATGCCTAGTTACAATTTTACAATTTTTTTTTTACAAAATTAAGCCTCTTGGGATTTTTAATCTCAATTTGATGATCCCTGAATCAATCAAAAAACTTTACCTTTTACAAGAAAATTTCCTCTTAGGCAATTGCTACTCTTATATTTTCTTAAAAAAAATAATTATAAACTTATTTAATAAAAAAATAATTGTTCTTTTAGAAGAATTAAAAAAAAAAATTATAATTGATTTATTAAATATGGAAATAAATTTGAATTTAAAAAAAAAAAATTAAAACTAAAACTAAATTTAAAAAAAAAAAAAAAACTTTAATCAATAAAAAAAGGCAATGGGCGGGAGTCAAACTCGTGATCAAGAGGGCGGCTACGTCTTAGGATGGCTCCTCGAGCTAGTCGAACTGCATGACCCGATGGAAGCCACAGGAGGCTTCCCTCCTTTAAACTGTCGCGACCATGCAGTTCCCAAAAAAACACGAGAATTTAGTCCCACATTGGTTGTGTGCATCCAATGTAAGGGTTTAAAACCCTTTGAAGACACAAAGGTCTTCGATTGCCTTCGGGCAATCGTCGATCGAGCCTTTTACCTTTTTCGTCTGCCACTTATCATGTGCCACTTGTTGCATTTATATCCCACGTCTGTCAGCCACGTGTAGCGTCTGTCTCCCACATGTGTCCTCCACATGTCGCGTATGTCTCCCACATGTATCTACCACTTGTCGTGTCTCTATCAGTCTGTCTGCTCACCACATGTCAGTCTGTCTGCTCGCCACGTGTCAGTCTGGTTAGCTCCTCGGTCTGTGTGCTTTGATCTCCTCGAGATTCACACTGTCCTATGGGCCTCCTTCGAGCTCATTGATCTACGGGCCTCCTGGACCTCCTCGTGATCCATGTCCGCCTATCGATCGCCTTGGGCTCTATGTTCACCTGTCTAGCCTGCTCCTTGGGATCCATGTCCACTGGCTCTGATACCAGATATTGGAAATGAAATGGAACAAAGTTAGGAGCTAGAGATTATTAACCAGAATGAAAAAATGCGACAAAATTCATTATTCAAACCCTCGGTTACAAAGCTTAAATACTAGATTAATAACCATAATCTAGATACTTTAGGGAAGGAGGAATAATAGGGAGGAAAGGAAAAATTAACTTAGGAGTCTAACTCCCTGTCGTCCATGTCATCCAATCCTGTCGAGTCAGCTGCTGTCCATGAAGGTAAAAGGTAAGATCCAAAGCTTACAGTTGTAAAAACATTTTTACCCCCCTTTTTCTAGTAAAACCCTTTTTTAACTTCCAACACCTTCAACAACTTGGATGTTGTCAGTGGTATAGGAACCTCCTCTACCTCTATCTTCTTCATCGTCAATGCATATCACCAACCAGATTCTTGTGCCTCTATGATAAACTCCTTCACAATCAGTAAACTCTCGCTCTACCCTTCTTCCTGAAGAGACAACAATACTACCTTGGCACCATCCTTCCAGAAGGTGTATGTATTTTGATCCCCATCATGGATGATATTCCTATCATACTACCAAGGCCTCCCCAATAGTATGTGACAGGCATCCATAGGAATCATGTCACACCAAACTTCATATTTATAAGTATTCTCGATTGAGAATTTTACTAAACATCGCTTATCAATAGTCACCTCATTTCCTTTCTTGATCCATGAAATGTGATTGGGGTGTGGGTGCTTCTCACATTTTAGATTCATTTTATCTACCATTACATTCGAGATCTTATTCTCACAACTACCACCATCAATGATTACTTTGAATACCTTTCCTCCTAATGTGCATCTCATACAAAAGATATTTTTTTGTAGCCAGGACTCACCACCCTCATTTGCTTGAATTTTTGCCTTCTTTGGATAAATCGACGTTCTCTTTATCATGATATTCTCGCTTGCATTTGCAACAACTTTTATCTTAGTTTCATCCTCTTTCTCATCTAGATTGACTCTAGACTGTGCTCCTTGATTCCTCTCTTCAGCATCATAGTGGGTGCACTCAAATGCTCTATGACCTTCCTCACCATATCTAAAATAGGTATATGGCTTCCATGATCCATTCCCAATTCAACCTCCCCCATTACCTTGACCTCCCCCATTTCCTCTTCCCCTTTGGTAGGTACCACGTCCTCGTTCTATCTCTTCTTATTTCTCTGTATTTGAGGGTTCTCCCTTTGATGAGCTAGATCCACCACACCCCTAATTTGGAGAAGATGCTAATCCCTTCTTCCCTCTTCTGTAATTACTCTTCTTATGCTTTTATTTGGCCCTAAAGGTCATCTGATACACATCTTCTATAGTAAGGGTACGACGCATAGTCAACTCATCTTGAATAGCATAACTTAGACCATTTACATACCTCATAGCCATTTTCTTTTCAATATCGTTATGCTCCACATGAATAGATAACTTGTAGAACTCATTGGTGTAGTCCTCGATGCTTTGGTCCTTTTATCGAAGGTTTTGAAATCTATGAAATAAAGTTTGGGAATAGTCTACAAGCACAAAATTTTCTTGCAACTTCTTCTTCATCTTATCCCAAGCCTTGATCTTTACTTTTCCTTTCCTCTGACATTTCATCTATAGTTGATCCCACCAAATTAAAGCATGCCTATTCCACTTTGTGCATGCGAGTTTCACCTTCTTTTCCTCAGCCATATTACTCCATTCAAAATACTTCTCCATACTATTTACCCAATCGATTAGCTCCTCTGGTTTTAACCCAC
Organism: Wollemia nobilis; assembly: GCA_028583015.1. Classification (NCBI taxonomy): domain Eukaryota; kingdom Viridiplantae; phylum Streptophyta; class Pinopsida; order Araucariales; family Araucariaceae; genus Wollemia; species Wollemia nobilis. Next base: position 9,050,973 of record JAQPPZ010016436.1, on the reverse strand, counting down.
CAGCATACTCAAAAACCTCGATCTTGATTCCATATCAACTTCCTTTAAGTCCTTCCAAGGCTCATATCAACCTGCTTTCAAAATATTATGGTTCTTCTTCTACGTGATCCTCAGATCCGCCTTCCTTAGTCATGGTATCATTATCAAATCCTAGATCTGGGTCTACATTTGTGTGAGCCTCCACCATGCGGTTAATCGCACCAGTCAATCATGTTATTTCTGCATGCAAATCCTCCATCTGCTTATTCATTTGGGCATAAATACCTCACCCTCTCCCTCTGCTATTCATCTTCTTTCCACTAGCGAGATCTCATATGCTCTGATACCAATTGATATAAATTCATTGTAGGAGACCGACAATGGACTCCAAGGGTAAAATTGTAAGACAAGACATCATATAAAATACACCAATAAAAGAAATTTGCAAATGCTTCCTTTCATTATCTGAATTCACACCCCCCTTACAATAGAGTCTCCCACTCCTTATACTCCCCAAAACGAAAAAACCCTAGCCTATGCTAACCACTTACTATTTTTAGTTACTTTCTAGTTTTAGCAACTCACTTGCTATTTTTAGTAACAAAAAAAAAATCTCGGATGGCATTCGAAATGGAATCATGAACCCGTTATTCAATAATACCCACTACCCCAACATAACAACCCCAATCTAGTTTTACACTAATAGTTATGATAACTTTTTAGTTGCAAAAACTAAAATTTACATTAAAAACTAATTTTGGGTCTCCTAAAGGTATTTTTGGCTCATAAATGCAAAAGGGTATTTCTTTTTAAGTTCTCCATGCAATTATGCACATTTTGAAAAAAATGGGGCAAAACAAACACTCGGAGCAAAAGTTATGGCCCTAGCAAGGTGCATTATGGCCAATATCAACTAGCCTATGTTCTTCTAGGTCGGCTTTAAACATAATCAAAACCCTAACGACTATATTGTCTTACACAAATATTTCCCAAAGGACAACATTTACTTAAACCATGGTTATAACTTTGAGATAGACCTCGTAAGAGGAATAAGCCAATGAACTTGTTTGATTCCATAGTCATAATTAGAAGTCAACCGAGTTTTCTTTCTTGTTCACTTATAAAAATTAGTCTTTTTAATTGATTGATGTGATGATGTAAATTTAATAAAATATTCCATTATTGAAATTTCTTACCACATTAATACCTATTTATCTATGTTTTTATTACACTGAGAGTTTTTTTAATATAAGGATTTATAAAATCATGTAAAAACATTACAAAACAATGCAAGAAGATTTGTTTTACCTACCTTACCTTTGTGCAATTGATTGGGAGTTTGTATCTATTATCAAGGTCCAATCATTAGGTGGGTGCTAATTGTCTCTATGTAGTCAATAGGGGGTTGTCGACCAGACTTTTGTAGCTCCAAATTATGTAAAATTGGATAGGGATATTCAAGGCATTGGTAGGAAACCACCCTCAAAATTTTAGGTCAAGCTAAGTCTAGATGAGGGAGTTATGGCCAAAACAAGTCAAGAAATTTTGGCTTTGTAGTCATCCAGGGGGCTGACGACTAGCTCTGTGCAGTTGAAGGGGATTGTTGATTGGATTTTGACGGATGATTGAAATTACATGTAGTCTTATGAAATTAGGCAAGATTGTTTGTGCACTTTTCTTAATCCTTATTAAAAGAGAAAAAATTACTTTTTATATCTTAAGATTTACTTCATACAAAAGAAAGAATCATTCTAAAATATCTCCTCTTTTGTATATTTTACCTTCTTACATATTACTTAAGATAAAAATTTTAATTAAGTAACATAGTTTTCAAAACCAAGCTTAAGTGTTTGTCTAATTTAAACATCAAACCCCCTAAACGGACTTAGAATAAATCTTAAAAACTCTTATGATGAACCCTTCAAGGACAAACCCCACAAAGATTTTAGCCCCATTAAATCCACTAAGATTTTAGTGGAACCTCCTCACAATAATTTATAGATTGCATTTTTGTGTAAATGTATACATATATACGCTTGAGTCAAAGTTATAAAAGTAAAAATACATTGCGATCCCTCTTAAAAAGTTAGAATGGATCCTCACGTTCACTCTATATTCCCACCATACTGTGTTTTTGCAAGTGATGTTTATCGCCTGTGGTGAAATTCGCCTCTTCTGCTACGACCCGCTTCTATTTAAAAAATCATGCTGAATGTATACTTTGAATTTTATTTTATTAAATTAAACTTAAAATTTTTATTTGAATTTTAAAAAATTTCCGATTAAATTGAGAATATGTTTGTTAATGTTTTCTAAAAAGTCTTAGAATATTACTGTACAACTCGTTCAGAGTGTACAACGTCTCCGTTCATGTCAAATAGTTTACACGACCATGTGCCACCGATCAATTTCATCACAATCCGTAGAAGATATGTACGAACCAAAGGACTTCGCTGTAATGACAAAAATGAATGCGATAGTAATTTTATTCCGTTTTAAAAGGATTTTTTTTAAATATAGTGTATTAGATATCATGTAATCATTTATTTCTCAAGGTAAAAACGTTTTACTAAAAACATAAAGTAGGTCATATCTCATAAGAAAATCAAACACAAACGTCAAGTTCATTTATGGCGGCTATACTCTGTACAGTCTACTCCTCTTGATCGCATCACGTTCTCGCGTACTGTTAGACATTTTTTTAAAATATGTGTGAAAATCCAACATTTTGAGTCGGTACAAGTGCCGCCACCTCCGCATTGTACGATTGCGGCAATTCTTATCAAAACTTTTTGTGTTCGTTGTAATAATAATAATGAAATCCCTCATCAGCCTTCATATTACTTAGGTGATATAACCTAGATTTAATCTTTACCATTAATATATATAAAAAATATTTCTAAAAAATAGTTTCAATCTTATATAAAAAGTATTACTAAAAAATAAATACTGATATCCCACGCTGTTGTCTCTTCCAATCATGTTAAGAAGAAATTTAATTTTGTGACTAGCACGAAGCCGATGCTTTCTAAATAGGGCCGTTCTTTCTATTTTTTAAGAAATGTAGGTTTTAATATGCTGTAATTTTATGATCCTCAAAACACTTTTAAACATGAAACTGGCCTTGCTTCCCAGGCATATAGATTTTTGACCATGTTTTCCGCTTTATGGTGCCAGAGTAGCACCGTTGCCTTGACCAAGAATAGTTTAAAAGTTTTAAAAACTTATATTTCATGGAGGGTACTTAGCCATTCAGGTCAAAGGCTGCAACGAACATTTTGTAACCATCGTAGTTGATATCAAGGCTTCTAACGAAGCGTGCAAAATTGGAATAGATATATTTAGGGGAAAAAAAAAAACTGTCCTTGTCGTTCGTCTTAGAGAAGAGTGGTGTTACATATATCGATGGAACGTGGTTACCTTGCCATACATTTACGGCAAAGAAGCAGTCCGTCTTAAAGAACAGTGCCGTTATATATATCGAAGGAACATGGTTACCTTGACATACATTGACGGCAAAGAAACAGTCTGGATAAAACAAAACAAATTTCTAAGTAGTTCTTTACAGTTAGGAAGACTGAATAGAGTTCACACTCACAAGGTTTATGAGTTGTTGGTATTTAGATATTCATGAAAGCTAGGGGCACCATTGAAAATTCAAACTTTGTTATAATTTTTTTTTTTTAAATAATATTTTGATTTGATTGTTATGATGGTGTATACCGAAGATGAGAGCGGGTCTTATCTTCTTTATTTGCATCTTATTTTGTTGTGTGCCTGGGGTGGAATTTAGGTGCTGTACCTATTGTTTGTTAAATTGTTCTGCGCAAAGAGAAAAAAAAAACTTCATCTAATTAATGGGGTCAAATTAACATAAATAAAAATGATTAAAGTTTTATGTAAAGGAGGATTGGTAAAGGTTGCGTAACTTGAATTCTTTTTAATGATATAAGTATTAAGAAAAGTATTAAAGAAAGAAAAGTAATAATATATTGTGTTTAAATGTTGGTTATTCTTCTGAAATAATGAGGTTTTATATGACATATATATTAGATGATATGTGATATTTGACATTTTGTAAACATTAAGGATATGTTTTTAAGGAAAAGAAAAATAATTTTTAGTGAACTTATATTGAAATTTCCAATCTAATTTATTCATTCTGTTATGAATTTCAAGATCTTCTTCACCTCTTTGAAGATGTTATAAGGCTTAGAATGCTTAAAAATTGATTTTTTCTTTTTCCAAACTTTTCTCTTATAGTGGTTCACATGGCAATAGATTCTCCTTGGAGACACTCATCTCCTTCCCCTAGTGTTTCTTAAAGTTTGGAACCCCTTCACGATCAATATTTTATTTTTTTTATGGAAAGCCAAAAATGATTTCTTTTTCTCTTAAGACTTTGCTATCCATTCTATAGTGCTATTGATAGGGTCAATGTTGTTTCTTCTATGTTGTTGCAGACTTTAGTGTAGGCCAACAAAGTGGTAATGGAGTTGGCCCATTTGCAGGAATTGATTGGGCAATCATTACATGGATTTGATGGTGAAGAAAATAAAATAATAATAATGAGAAAATACCAATTTCCAAATATAAAATCATCTAGCATAGATCCATAATAATGATAAAATATCAATTTCCAAATATAAAATCATCTACCATAGATCTATAAAAATTATTGTATAAAAATTTAAAATTAAAAGGACACAACAAAATTTTCTAATAGAATTGGATTCCCTATAATGTTTCTTTGATATATAAACCTTACATGTTCCATTTGGTAAATAGTCAATGAAGGATAATATTACATGCTAATATGACTCAAGTTTCTCAATGACCCAATTTTATTATTCCCCTATCATTGACACTATTATTCACCATTATCATGGGCCTTATCCATCATATTAGTAAATGTTTTATAATTAGAAGAATAGAGCCTCATTTAGCTTATATATTTGGTAAAATTTATCATAATATTCTAAAGTAATTACTTTAAAAATCATCATCAATTTCCTTGAGAACTTATATTTTTTTTAAATAAAGGGGTAAAATTTTATTGATAAAAAGTTTGCATTACAGAGTACAATTGAGCTTCCAACCAAGACTCAAATAAACAACCAAACAGGCTAAAACCACTAGACTAGAATGACACCCAAAAAATACAACAAGAACAAACCACATTAAGTATGTACATCCTTGTGGATCAACTCCCATAGGCGTTGAGAGTCCCCAGACGGGAGACTCTCTCAATTATTGATACTCGAAGGATCCAACAGCTCAGAAGCCCTTTTGGCTAGGTAATCAACAACCACATTCCATTCCATTGGAATGTGCACAAAGGATATAAATTCGAACTCTTCACTCATTCTAAAAATCTGAACGGATACAAAGACCAACTGCCAATTAACTTCCTCCACCATTTTACTGTTTAAAATATTAACCACAATTTGAGATTCAGACTCATGAGATAATCCTATGCTAGCCAAGAGAAACCCCCCTCCGCAAGGCCTCAAGAATTGTAAGAGCTTTCATAAAATTGTTGGAGTGACCACCTTTATAAATGAAAAATAAAAAACTGATAGCACCAGTAGAATCTCTCCCAACACTACCAATGCCAGCATGTCTAGGATTACCCCTAGATGATCCATCAGTATTAATTTTTAAAACTCCTCTAGAGGGTGGCCTCCATCTACCATCTCTATTAACCTTCTTGTTGAGCTGAGGAACCCTACTAGGGCTAGAAGAGTTCACACCATCCCCAAAGAGACCAAGGGCTTATTGGACCTTCTCCTATGGATGTTTTCCTGAACCATATACAGGATCCTTTGTGAGATCTGTTGAAAAACCAAATAACTACCTTGAAATATGCACCAGTTTTGTTCGAGCCAAATTTTCCAGATGATGCAAGAAAGGCCCAAATTCCAAGCCACCTAAAGGAAGGGGGCCTTGGTCGGAGGTATGTCCAAAATACTCCAAAACTCCACTAGGGATAACACATGAAAACATGGATGGTTCTAGGCGCTCCACCAATGATGCCAAATATCTTTGGTAAAGGAGCATTGGAAAAATAAATGAGAAGAGTCATCCTCATTATTACTGCAAAGGAAACAAAAAGAGGGACCCTGAAATCCTCTCTTTCTCACATTATCCCAAGTGAGGAATTTATTACGAGCTACCAACTAGAGAAAGAAGTTACATTTTGGCCAAGAAAATTTGTTCCACAACTTTTTCCACCAAGTGACAGGAAGACTCCCATACTTTTGCTTATCAAGAACCTGATAACCATAGGCTACCGAGTAGGTTCCCTTAGGATCAGGGTTCCAAGCCAGAATATCTTTACCCCTTAATGAAGAACAAAGCCTCCTCATAAGAATAAAATCAAGAACCTCTCTATCCTTGGCTAGTCCCCCTAGGGCCATTCTTGCAAATCTTTCCACCTGTACATCTCCATTTTTCCAATATACTAGATTTTTTTAAAGTCCTCCACACGAGACCATCCTACTTCCAAGAAAAAAATGCTTATGGAACGTAACCTAGGATATTGATTCAAAATAGGAGAGTGGCCATCCCAAGAATCCTCCCAAAAAATAGTATTTGATCCCTGATTGCAAATCTATAACAAACCCTACTTGATTAAATTAGCTCCTCTTTTCAGAGTGTCCCAGATAACTGAATCTTTCCCAACCAAGCTAACTCTAGGGATATCAGCCTCATAAATACCTCTCAAGTATTTACAAGATAATATTTTAGCCCAAATATAATCTTGAGAGGTACATCATCTCCAATAAAGTTTTGTAGCCAAAGCCTGCCCAAAAAAAGCTGTCTATCACAACCCAAGGCCTCTCTCTTGTACCGACCTACATATAGAATCCCACCTAAAAAAACTCAATTTATATTGATCATGTTTTCTAGACCATAAAAACCGTCTTGACAAAGCATCCATATCCTTGATGAAATGAGATGGAGCTATTTGTACAAAAAATCTATAAATGGGTAAAGCTTGAACAATAGGTTTTAAAAGCAATACTCTACCTACAGTGGATAACCATTTGAAAGTCGAGTGATTCACCTTCCTTCTAAACTTATCAAGCATAGACTGCCAAGAAGATCTAGGTAGAGGATGAGATGAAATTGGAATACCAAGATAAATGAAGGGGGGAGTCCCAACCTGGAATCTTAGAATGCGATAAATATTGGATTGAATAAGAGGAGGGGTATTGAAGAAGAAAATAGAAGACTTGTCCTCATTAATAAACTGTCTAGAAGCACCAAGATATATGTCAAGATACTGCTCAATATTACCAGATTCCCTGATAGTGGCAACTCCCAACAAAGTAGTATCATAAAAAAATTGAAAGTGGGAAAGAGGTGGCAAAATACTATCCCACTTCCACCCTTGAATGAGACCCTGCATGACTTGAGACTTGAGAAATCTTCCCAACCCTTCCACCATAATGATAAACAAATAAGGAGATAAAGGATCTCCTTGCCTCAATCCCCTTGAGGCCTCAAACAACTCTTATGGCTCATTATTAACAAGAACAAATAATGAGGAAGAAGACACACAGCTCATCACCCATCTAATACATTCCTCCTCAAATCCAAAAGTAGGAAGAAATTTCTGAAGAAAGGACCATCTGACCCAATCATAGGGTTTGTCCATGTCCAACTTAACGAACATAGTTTTCTCCTTAGAAGTTTCCATCGAGTGAATATATTCTGTAGTAATAACAACCCCATCCAAGATTTTTCCGCCATCAACAAACCCTTGCTCCTCAGAGATGATTTTGCTCAACCATATCTTCAGCCTCTTAGCAATAATTTTTGTGATGATCTTATACACAACATTGCAAAGAGCAATAGGCCTAAACATATCCAAATAATTTTCTCCCTCTTTTGGGTATAAGCACCACAAAGGTAGCATTTAGAGCCCTTAGAATCTGTTTGTTCTTTTGGGACTCATGGACCACCTCCAAAAGATAAAATTTGATTAAATACCAAAAAATTTGATAAAACTCAATGGGGAATCCATCTGGTCTTGGGACTTTTTCTTTTTTCATCTTGACTACAACATCTTCCAACTTCTCAAGGGAAATTGGACCCATAAAGCACTCATTCATATCTCTAGAAACAATAGTTGGAATATAGTTTAGAATAAGCTTTTCATTCTCATAATCTGATAGGGAGTCCTCCTTGAAGAGAGAGGAAAAATACCTCTTAGTCTCTTCTGAAATATCCCTGAAAGAAGAGAGCAGGGCACCCTGAGAATTCATAAGAGAGGTAATCAGGTTACCATTACGGTGAGCCTTAACTAAGTTATAAACGAAGGTTGTGTTCCTATCCCATTTCTAAAGCCAATCTACTCAAGCTTTTTGTTTCCAAAAAAATTATTCCCTCAATTCCCATTCAACAAGGTCTTTCGCAGCCTCAGGTTCCTCAACAAGAAGCTCCTTCGTGAATCCCTGATCTCTAATCTTCCTTGAAGCTTCTTCCATCCTCCTAAGAGCTGCCATCTTAGCCAAGGAAAGGTTCCCAAAATTCAGTCTATTCCATATTTTTAATTTATGTTTTATAAATTGTAGTCGCTTCATAAAGGAATACATAGCGGTGCCATGAGGAGGTTTTCCAGTGGTCCACTAGACTCGCATGAAATCATGAAGCTTAAGATCACGAAGCCACATAAGTTGAAACTTAAAGGAGAGATTCTTTTTTAGCCCTAACTCCAAAGCAGAGAGTTTGATAGGCCAATGATTAGAACCTCTACCCTCCAAAATCATAGAACTAGCACTTCTGTTATTACCCATCCAATAACTAAATATCAAAAACCCATCCAGTCTCTCTGATATGGAAGCTTCACCACAACTTTTATTGTGCCAAGTAAAGATCCCATTATCTAGCTTGATGTTAACCAAGTTTAGGGCCTGTATATGAGCACTGAAGACATAAGGAAAAGGCTTGAGATGGTCCACCCCACCATATTTCTCCTCTATACAAGTGATAGAGTTGAAGTCTCTAGCCAAAATACATGGGTACAAGGGAACCAAAGTTATCACAAAGCAAATGTGCTCCCACAAATTCACTTTACCATTGTAATCAACAGGAGCATACACATTTGTGAGTAGGATGGTTTTACCAGATTCATTATCATACTCGATCATCGAATTAGACCATCTGCTGGAAATCCAAGTAAGAGGGGATATATTAACCGGATCTCATAAACAAGCAATGCCACTAGCATATCCACATGCACCAATACACTGGAATTGCCCCCTTCTCCACAACTTGGGAGTAATATTGAACATACTATCAATAGACAATTTAGTCTCCTGAATAAACACCACATCCGGAGAATGCACACAAACTAAATCACGAATAGCTTTTTATCTGGGGATGTTGTTCAACCCCCTTACATTCCATGAGAGGATAATAATTTTTGGGGGTTATAAAAATGGGATTCCAATGTTATAACCAAGCCTGACTCCACCAAAGTCTCCCCCATTAACTTAATTTTATCCTGGTACTTCTTTCGACTCACCTTCCTATTCTTATCCGATTTTTTTTTTAATTATTTTTTGTTGCAATCCTAACATCGTAGGATTTTTGTAGTCCAAGGATGACTGCATCAGTGTCTGAGTAGGAGAGGGCATAACTAAATCTATACCACTTTCCAAAATAGTTTCCCTTATAGGGATAGACCCAACCATGTCCCCTATACTTAGATCCAAAGCCCTTTGTTCTTCATTTAAACCCCCTAGATCTGATTCCTTAAGTTCCTCCTCAAGAAGAGACATCTGATTCGGTCTTGTTATATTTGCATCAGGTAGTGACATTTTAGGTATCTGCATGCACTGATGAATATCATCTAATATTTTAAAATGGTTGAGTAGAGCATCTGGATAGCTATCCTTAAGGTCTTTATTTGCCCTTCATCCTCTGTTTTGGGCTTTTATCAGAATAAAACCTTCCTTATCCCATTCCCATTCCTTTATCGAGGATTTTCATTTATTCAAACTTTTTCCAGACCGAGAGGACCCAGGATTTGAAGCCACGGGTGGGACAAACTTAGGGCATTTTCTTTGCAGGTGGCCATATTCATAGCAAATCCGACAAAAAAATGGAAGAGCTTCATAGTCAAGTTTTTAAACCCATGTAGTTGATCCAAATTGTATTTCAATAGAATCTGGAATAGGATTATTTAAGTCAATTTCAACACAAATATGAGTAACAGAGATTACCTTTTTATCCATTGTCTATTGTGACGGTCCAATCGGCTTCCCAAGCAGAAGGACAATCTTATGCAATATATCAGTTCTCTAGAATTCTAATGGGAGCCATGGAAACCATACCCATAATGGAACCTACGACGGTCACTCCTTTGATGGGTTGAAATCCACATGTCAAGGTTTAAGAAAGAGTCCCACTTGGTTATAGAAATAATTACCCCATTCAAATGCTTTGTTACGATCTGCAATACAAGAGAAAACCACCATAAAATAGTTGTTCGCTCTCAACATCACTTCCATATCACCTTCAGGATTCCAAGTCTTCTTAACCCAAGCCTCCACAAAGGGGAGAGAAATTCAAATGCCCAAAAATTTTCCAGTAAGGGCATGTTTGGTTAGATACTCCACATATTTTGCCATCGAGTTTGGTTGAACCACTAGAACTGGTCTGGCTTCACATCATTCCAAACATCCATTATTATTTAACAAGCGGTTCTCAATATGCACTAGAAAATCTTGTTCCTTCCAGTCATTTTTAGATGAAAAAACATCCCGAACATGCACTCTCTGTGCCGGACCTGATGCCATCATGGCATTCCTCCAATTTTTTATACCTCCTCTTAAAGCTGCTGCCATCCCCGTAGAGCAGTTTTTCTTCATCAAACCCTAGCAAAGTAGTTTTTCCTCATCAAACCCTAGTAGAGCCTTCTTTCAATTTTCTTGAGCACTTATTATTGTAAACAAAAATCTATATTTTTCCTAGTAAAATTGATGTGATAAATGGAATGATGACAAGCCAATGTTTAGTACATAAGTAACTTCTCCAAATGAAGATAAACCAAGAATCATATTGGTATAACTCAAGATAAACATAAATCACAACCTTTTCCATAATGTATTTGATATCATTAGTGGGAATGAATGTGAATATGGTTAGTGATATAAATTATCTCTATTAGATCCAAATCTTATGAAAAGAATATTAATAGTCTAGAGGGATAAAAAAAATATTAACAATGTTAATCCTAATAAATGAAGAAAGAGGAATTATATCCATATTTCTTTGCAAATTCATTAAATTGGTTTGCAAAGACCATATTCACATAGTCAATGCTGCCTATTATTTTTTGTCTCGTAGATTTGATATCATATTATAATTTTAAAAATAAATTAATATAATATTTAATAATAGTATGATAGATTCAAAGTGGCAATTCTAGATTCTAAACAATAGAAGTTCATGGTGGTAAACTTGTTAGAGGGATCTATCGTCTACTTCCATAATTTGATAAGATCATACATATCTTATAGGTGTGAGCTCAACTTCCTATATACATACATATTGAATATATCAAGATCATCATATTCCTTGTTTGAATAGTATTTACTACTAATGAGTGTGTAAATATGGTGATTTTTTTATCTAAATACATACATAACCCTTCACATTGAAGAAGAAATCAATTTTTCACTTATCACAAGGTGTTTATTGCTAGAGAAAATTTTAAGTGATAGAAAAGTTCTTACTAGTATAGAATGGGTGGCAAATATATTTTTTCAAATAACATGAATTATGTGTAATATACTACTATTTAAGGAAAATAATAATTTTTGGTATTACTATATAATTTACTACATATACTATTTATGTGCATATCTTATGTAAATATTTGGAAAAAATATTTTAAATAATGTTGTTCATTGCTGAATAAAATGTTTAAAATTTATAGGTGAAGTTATCCAATTGGAAAAAAAATAGCCCATAAAAATATCCTTTTTATTGATTTATTGGATTTTATTATAGATTTATCCTATAAACAACTAAATATGATTAATAAAAAATCATTACTATTAGTAGCCAAAAGTATAAAATATAAAATAGTAGGACTCCAACTTTTTTTTGTATGAGTAACATATGTCCTATTGAGGATATCCATTCATACAAAAAGAAATTCAAAATACTACATATGTTTTTCTTCTTAAAAAATTATTATTTTCCTATATTGATCATATTTTTCCTTCTAGAGTAATGACTAAATAAGAAATTGACAATTTGCACCACTTGATTTGGCGTAGTCATGTTTATATTTAAAATTTTACTTTTGGTAGGGAAAACCAATTGTGTGTCATTGGTGTTTCATAGCAGAGACCTAAGTTCAGATTATAGGGAGGGAGGGCCCTTATTTCTATACCCTCGAGGAGTGTGGCCCCCAGTTGTGCCACTCTTTGTACTTCTCATTACTTCAACAAAATATATATATATATATATATATATATATATATATATATATATATATATATATATATATATATATATATATATATATATATATTCATTGAGATGTTGCATCAACATAAAGGGATGTCATAACATTTACCAAGAACTAATTTATGATTGGAAATGATAATATCAAGTAAGCAAAAATTCTAATATCATTAAAAAATAAACAAATCCTTGAACTCACTACATTGTATGTCCCTTTGGAAGGTTTTTCTAACTAAGACCCCAAAAAATTCCATCTAAACTTATCAAAGTGATGGGCATTGAAAATGTTCTATTACTGTCCATATAGAACAAATATCACACATTCTTAAAGAACTCGATAAAATTAGTCATTAATTTCTTTGGAGAGGTTAAAAATTGGAGAAGAAATGGGCCTTAGTAAGGTGGGAGACCCTATGCCTTCCTACTCATGAAGGGGGTCTAGGTATTCGATCGACAATCAAGAATAACAAGGCTTTGGCAATAAAGTTATACTAGAGGTTAATTAGCCATCCCAATGCCTTGTGGACCATAAATTTGAGAGTCAAATATGCAAAAAATAAATACCCCTATGATATAATTTGAAACCAACTACCTTATAGAGGGTCCTAAATTTTAAAGGTCCTAAAAATGGGAGAGGAGTTGATAAAGAATAAGTTCTTTTGGATAGTACATAATGGTCAAAAGGCACATTTTTGGATAGACTCTTGCGATGGATACCTTGCACTATCAATTCAACATCCAAAATTAAGGCTTATAATGGAGAAAATGCATAGGATGAATTGGATAAAAGTTGATAAATATTATCAAGATCAGATAGAAAATGTGGAAGTGGGAAGATGTTGGATCCTAGTAGAAGACTGTCCAATCCAACTCTCTAAAGATCAAAAGAAGGATTTTCACAGATTCCTTTAAATTTAATCACTTTCATGGTCACAAGATGAGGACTGCATTGGTTGGAATATCTTAGGGTATGGAGTGTAAATTGCATCTCAAGGTTATTTATCATTAAGTAATATCAACCCCCGTTCCACTTAGGATCTATTCAAACATTTATGGGCTCAAAAGTTATGGTCAAAAATAAAAATTTCAACTGGTTGGAACTTCATAAAAGGGTACTCATAGGGGAGTAGATTATGAAGAAAGGATTTAATGGATATTTTCAATGTGTAATGTGTTGGGATAACATTGAAACTTTAAATCATTTGTTCATAGAATACCCCATAGCGTCTAAATTGTGGAAGATGATGTCTTCCCTTCTAAATTTAAGATGGTCCAATGATCAATCCATATAATAGAGATGGATAGTTTTGAGCAAAAAAGAAAGAACATATTGGTATGTGAACCAAATAGTTTCAATAGAAATGACTATTCTTTCTTAGAATATTTGGAATGAGTGAAACAAGTAAATATTTTAGCAATAGAGTAAGGATATCCACTATGTTTGACTAAAGTCCATAGAAAATATGAGAGACTGGTCAACATATATTCCCTCATCCATACAATTTAAATCAACTATGGGAACAAATGATGATACAATTAAATATTATCCATGGATTAGCCCAACATAGAAGGAAGGAAGTGATCATTCAAAGGATGGATAGAACAAAGAAATGGTAGCCTCCCACACTGAATTTTGAAAAAATCAATATGGATGGAGCATCTAGAGGAAATCCAAGAAGAGCTAGTATAGGAGGGATAGGAAAATTGGAGGACAACACTTTGATTTATAATATTGCAAAAAATTTAGGAATTATTTCCAATAACTTGGTAGAAGAACAAGGAATTTTTAGAAGTTTGCAGGAGGCACTGAAGGTAGGTTGGAGAAGGGTGATAGTAGAGTCGGAGTCTCAAATTATGATTAATTACCTAAATCAACTTCAAGGCTAGAGAATGTAGACTAGAGAATACAAAGGATCATAGATAAGATTAGGTTAATAATAAATAGTTTTCAAGAGGTTATTTTCAATCATGTACCTAGAGAACATAACAGAGAGGCAGATGCTATGGCAAATTGGGTTCTTAAAAAAGGATATATTAGTTGCTATGGTTTCTCGTTAAGGTGGTGGCTAGACCAAACTAGGACATATCTTCTCCTTAGTTTCTTGACGACAATGTCGAAAGCTATGACTAACTTGATAAGAAATGCAAGGCTTTATTCATGAATTGATCCCAATCTTCTAGAAAGAGCAACATTAAATTATTAAATACCTAATGATCCTAAATCCTCTATGAACTTTTAGTTCATCTCTAGGGCTATGAAGGTTTTTTCAAATTCTTTTGGATCTCTTTGAGTAGACTATTCTTCTCTATTTTAGTGCAGTTCTTCAATTCTAATCTTGTTAGAGGTTTTTAGTGGGTCTTGTCTCTTTAGTTATTTTATCTAATAACATGATGGTTGGTTTACTTGGTAGGAAAAATAGAATGAATTTCTAGTTTTTATTGGTATTCATCTTGGGTTGTAGCCATAAGACTAGATTTTATTAGATTTGTATTATGTTCTTGAGTTTCTCTTAATATATTCTTGTGTTTATTGATCTCTTCCTATCGAGGCAAATCGTATGATTTTTATAAATTATTAGGACTGGGTAAGTTAATTATTGTTCTAATTTAAGGATGGATTCCTAGGATAAATTTTTGTACCTTTAATTGTTCATTATTCTTGTATTCAAGGACATAATTTAGTAGTTTAACAAAATTCTAGTAGTAATCCTTAATAGACAAATATTCATGTTGTAAAGTAGATAATTCTTCAAAATTTTCTACATAAAACTACTTGGTCAAGAATATTTTCTTAATATCTTCTACAAATTTCTCCTATTTCATATCAAAGGCTTGGATTTTATTCCCTTCCTTGTATGTATTCCACCACTCTAAGTTTAAAGTGAAAGGTAGCCCAAGCAATTTGAGATTCAGATGATAAGTCATTTATAGAGAAGTATGTTTCTATATCACTTAACCATATCTCTACAACATCCCCACATTATTTTCCATTAAATTTAGAAAATTTACATTCTCCATATTTTTGGCTAGTTTTGCCCCTACCTGAGTTCTACTAGTTTCTACCAATCTATCAGGATTTTCTTCTTGTCTAGTTTTAGGATTTTTTCCCTAAATTGTTTTGCTAAAGTTTCTATCATTTTCTATTGTTGATTTATTAACTCACCTTTTTGATCCATCTTCTCTCTTTGTCGTTGCATTTATTTCTCCATTTTCTCTCTTTGTTATTGGACCTATTCCTACAATATTTAAACTAACATAGAAAATTCCCTACTCCTTTGGTAGGTTCATTTATTTCTTTAAGTGGACTTTCCCTTCAAGGTCAAAAATAAGTTTCCTCCTAACTAGTATGTGTGGGTTTCTTAGATGAGCCTCATGAAGCATCCGTGATATTTTCCTGGGTGCAAAAGAGCTATATTAGTTTTAATGTTCTTGGTGTGCTAAGAGCATAGTAGATTTCACTTATGGAAGGTCTTGGGCCCTAAAATATAGGAATCTTGCAACCTAGGATATGATACCAACCGTGACAACTCAGTTTTGACTCAATGGTTGTAACAACCTAGACTAGCTTACTCGTTCAACAAGATAAATTTTTTAATTGGTTTATTTGAGTAAACTTGACTTAAGGTAAAAATTTTGAGTCATTAAACCTTAATTATCACCCAATGCTTAATTTATACAAGGCATAAACAACCACTTTTAGGTTATTATCATTGTAGTCAACTCCCAAGTGGACAAGATTTGGTCAAGTCTCATGAAAGGTGCTTTTAGTGGTTCTTCCTTTCTCACCATATAACCTGGTATGAGACAATAGAACCACGACTTAGGATTATCCTCTAAGGCCCATAATATTTAGAGGGGGGACACTTTATTCCCTGATATTAACTTGTTATCTCAAATTTATATACAAATAAGATCTATTTAGTGTGTATGCCAACTACTTTGGAGTCAACTAAGGCCAACCCACCCTCTTGGCATTGGTCCTAATTTTACTTACCATTTTATGAGTAAAAAATGAGTTGTCCCATTCCAACTATCGTAAATTTATTTAGACTCCTCACTAGATTCACCCTTCTCATAAATTAACTAAGGAATCATCACAATACTGCTCGCTCAATGGTCTATAGGGATGTCCCATACCGCCCATCCTTACCTACTTGTCCTGAATTATTTTTTTGAGAGTGATTGTTCTCAAATCTCAGTTGTTACTTGCACATAATCATTGGTATTAGTTATTTAATTTCTTATTTTTTCATCCTCATCGATGAATCCAACCATAAATGAATAGGTTTAATTGAGGGTTAATAAGAACTTTAAGAATTACTTCTATGCAATTCCTTGTTTATATTTATAGTTTAAGTTTTTCAATTTTATTTATTTTACAACCCTTTTATCTATTTAAAAGTAAGGAAGCATAAACTAATGATTACAAAACTTTTATATATCAAGTAATCCTAAATAATTTTACTTTGAGGTTTATGACGTAGGGATTCTAATGATATATTTCATATTTCAACAAATGAATGTAATCCAAGTTTTCATAAGATAACTATAATTAAGATACTTTACTCCTAATATAAATATTTAATTAATACCTACAAATATTTATTTCTAAGAAAATTCTTTTATAAATAAAGCTTAAGAAGCTTTTTTCTTCACTATCATGATTCGAGCATGTGCATTATAATCTAGAAATATTATTTGGTATTATATTAAAAAGACCAAAGTATTTAAACAATAAATATTAAAAAGAGTATTAAGGATCATGGGTCTGAGTTTGAAGGTTGTATTCTTACAAAGTTTAAAATTAAATTGTGGGTAGGATCAGAGTGGCCCAAAAACTTGTAATTAAACACTTATGCATAAAAGGTAATCCAAATACTAATATTCTCTTAAATTTTATACTTACCAACAAAAGCACACATTTAAGCTTTTTTCAGCCATGACAATTTATTTCATATGCATAGTTTAAGGGAGTTATTTTATGGATGACTTCCACATAGTTGACTATAACTACGATTCAAAAACTACAATTCAAGCAATTCCTATTTATCTAAAATATTCCTTAATAATTTCCTTTATTTCTATAGCTGAACAATATCATCTAATTCAAGGCTGGACGTATCAAAAAACTGAATGATTGAGTGAAACACTAAATCCAGGTAGCTTTAATTTACAAGGTATCTTCTTTATTAAAGGTAAAATCCAAGACATCATGGAAAGTATATCAAATTTTCAAAGATAAAAGTTTTAGAAAAATGTGAACAATGATTTAATTCAATAGTATACCTCGAATGCTTATAACATGGAATGATTATAAGACAATACCATGAGAGAAAGAGAAATATTTTACTCTAAAGTAGCATAGCTAAGAAGTATGAATCATAAATAGGTTATCCTATTCATTAATTAAAGAAATCAATCTAGGTAAAAATAGAGGAACTTTTTAGTCATCAGATTAATGAAAATATTAACTAGTTTAAGTGATTCAAAAAGTGAAGATAACCCAAATTTATTTAGTGAAAGTACTACCCAATAGGTAATTTCAAATAGCAAGAATGCCAACTGACGCAAGAAAATTTAAATAGTGGAAAAAAACCAATCGATTTAGACAAATTTTAATGGTGATATTATCAACCATATTAAGTAATTGAACTCAACAAGGGTACTAGTGCATTCAGGTAAACATAAACAAAGGCATGATCAAATTAAGTAATTCAGCACAACAAGGATGCTAGTTAGTTTAGGTAGACATAAACAGAGGTATTATCAAATTAAGTAATTCAACACAACACGGATGCCGGTCACTTCAGACAAACATAAGAAATGGTATTATCAAATTAAGCAATTCAACACAACAAGGATGCCAGTCAGTTTAGGTAGACATAAACAGAGGTATTATCAAATTAAGTAATTCAACACAACACGGATGCCGGTCACTTCAGACAAACATAAGAAATGGTATTATCAAATTAAGCAATTCAACACAACAAGGATGCCAGCCAGGTTTTTACAAACATAGACAATGACATTATCAAATTAAGTAATTCAACATAGCAAGGATACCATTTAGTCGAGGAGGTAAAATAATTTCCAATAAAATCTTTTTATAGAATTTCCTGGTGACCCCAAGTTATATAAAGAAAATCACACATCTAATCTAATGTATGCAAGTCATCTCACAATACTAAATATATTAGTTCCTTTAAATTCATCAAAAACAAAACTTTTATGACAAAAGGGAGAGGAGGAATTGAAAAGATTGATTACGTGGCTTGGTTGATTCTCCTTCGACCTTCTCTTTCCTTTCTTATCTTCCTCCCCCTTCACCTTCTCCTTGATTCCCTTTATAGACAAATCTTTCAAAGGTTTTCAAACAACTGGTTCAACATGTGAAAGACCATCTATTCTTCTTTTTTTTTTTTTCCACGTGGACCCATTTGCTAAAATTGTTGTTTCATGCGATAATTTTCATTTTCTAAAAAAAAAAGATTTTAGGATTTATTTATTTTAATTTATCTTTTAATAAATTAGAATTTTATTTACTTAAATTTATTTACTTGATCTTTATTTATTTATTTATTTAAATTGGATTTTAAACAATAATGTATAAAATATAATTTTAAGCTAAAATACAATTTTCAAACCATCAAATATTTATACCTCCAACCATCCTTTGTGTATACAGGTAACATGGTGATAGCAAAATGTTACCATCTACTTAACAAGAAGATATCCCTGCTTCGTGGCACTTTCCTTATCATTGAAGGATTTTCAAATAAAGGTAACCATTCACTTCAAGCAAGCATACATTCATAATGTATCTATATGAATGCAACTACAAGGGCTTCCATATCCCCTCCAACCATTGGTGAATATTTTACTGCCAAGGCCATTTTACCCTACTAATAGTGAATATTTCACAGTAGGTGAAATTTTTAACCCACCATCATTTCCTATTTTAACTTCCAAAGACCTGCACCTGCAACACAAAATTCATTTGCAGTACTAGATCCAAAATATTAAAGCATACAACAATATTTTGATCATCAAAAATTTACATTTGCAATCAAAAAATTCATTCTAGGGAGGGTCATGACACTATAACCAAAAGCTCATTTACATTCATGCTTTTTTTGGTCAACTAAAGAATCAAACAATGACCATCATCTTTTGAGTTTGTTATTTTTGCAGGTTTTATAGATTTGTTGTTGTTTTTTGGATAAGAAAGTGTATTCACAGTCAAGAGATTTAGAGCACGAAATCTTGGCAACCACTAGTTTAGGTGAGCATTCTTGGTAATTCTATTAGGTATTTCTTAATTTTTTTATCTCTATTGTTCTCTACCTCCATTTTGTTAGTACATAAAAAGAAAAGGGACATAAAAGGAACCTTAGTTCATTTTAGTTTAAAGTCATTAAACAAAGGATAAATCAAAGAACTTTACCATTTGATTTGTTTATCTCTTCTCTCCCTCATTTAGGTATTTAAAGTTGAAATTCCATGTAGTCTTATGCACTTAGGCTAGATAGTTTGTGCACTTTCCTTACCCCTTGTTTAAAGAAAAAAAATTACTTTTTGAATCTTAAAATTAATTTCATAAAAAAAAAAATCATTCTAAAATCGCTAGTCTTTTGTATATTTTTCTTTCTTACATTTTAGTTAAGATAAGCATTTTAATTAGTTAACATAGTTCTCAAAATCAAACTTAAAGATAAGTATTTTAATTAATTAACATACTTCTTAAAACCAATCTTAATATGTTAATTAAAACCAAACTTAAGTGTTTGTCTAATTTAGATATCAAACCCCATAAACATACTTTGAAATTAATCTTAAAAACGCTTATAATGAACCGAGAACAAACCCCACTAAAATTTTAGGTCTACTCCACTAAAATTTTAGTTCTATTGAATCCACTAAGGTTACCCCACTAAAATTTTAGTTCTATTGAATCCACTAAGGTTTCATCGAACCTCCTTACAATAGTTTATAGAATTTTTTTTTTTTAAATGTATACTTATATACGCTTGGGCCAAAGTTATAAAAGTAGCAATACATCACGTTCACTCCTCTATATTCCCACCGTACTGTGTTTATACAAGTGGTGCTATTTTAGAAACCGTCTACGTATATGTATATGTTTATCGACTGTGGTGAAGTTCGCATCTTCTGGTACGATCCTCTTCTATTTACAAAATCATTTGAATGTATATTTTGAACTTTATTTTATTAAATTAAACTTTAAATTTTTATTTGAATTTTTAAAACTCTACGATTAAATTGACAATATATGTCTGTTAATGTTTTTTAAAAAGTTTTAGAATATTACTGTACAATGTCTCCTTCATGTCAAATAATTAACACGACCATGTGGCGCCGATCAATTTCATCACAAGCCGTAGAAGATTTGTACGAATCGAAGGACTTCGCTGTAATGGAAAAAATGGATGCCATAGGATTTTTTTCCCTTAAATTATTTAAAAAAAATAAGATTTAAATTTTTTTTTTTTAATATAATGTATTAGATATCATCTAATCATTTATTTCTCAACCATTGAATCAAGGTAAAAACTTTTTACTAAAAGCATAAAGTAGGTCATATCTCATAC
This sequence comes from Wollemia nobilis, assembly GCA_028583015.1. Classification (NCBI taxonomy): domain Eukaryota; kingdom Viridiplantae; phylum Streptophyta; class Pinopsida; order Araucariales; family Araucariaceae; genus Wollemia; species Wollemia nobilis. The sequence goes on along the minus strand of JAQPPZ010016436.1, from coordinate 9,029,896 downwards.
AAAAATCAAACACTTCTTATTCGTACTGTAATAGAGGTGGGAGATTTACTCGACACAAACGTCAAGTTCATTTATGGCGCCTACACTCTATACACTCTACTTCCTCTTGATCGCATCACGTTCACACCTACTGTTACACATTTTTTTAAAATATGTCTGAAAATCCAACAATTTGAGTCGGCACAACTGCTGCCACCAAGTAGGTCATATCTCATACGAAAATCCAAAAACGTTTTACTAAAAATATAAAGTGGGTCATATCCCATACGAAAATCAAACACAAACGTCAAGTTCATTTATGGCGGCTACACTCTGTACAGTCTACTCCTCTTGATCTCATCACGTTCACACCTACTGTTACACATTTCTTTAAAATTTGTGTGAAAACCCAACATTTTTTTATTTTATTTGTGAAAATCCAACATTTTGAGTCGGCACAAGTGCTGCCACCTCCGCATTGTACGATTGCGGCAATTCTTATCAAAACTTTTGTGTTCGTCGTAAAAATAATAATATCCCTCGCTATCCTCTATTCCAATAATGTTAAGAAAAATATTAATTTTGTGATTAGCACGAAGCCCATGCTTTCTAAATACGGCGGTTCTTTCTATCTTATAAGAAATATAGGTTTTAATATGCTGTAATTTGATGATCCTCAAACACTTATAAACATGAATCTCGCCTTGTTTCCCAGGCATATAGATTTTTGACCATGTTTTCCGCGTTATGGTGACAGAGTAGCATCGTTGCCTTGACCAAGAAGAGTTTAGAAGTTTTAAAACTTATATTTCATGCAGTGTATTTAGCAATTCAGGTCAAAGGCTACAATGAGCATCTTAACTGTCATGGAACATTTGGTAACGATCGTAGTTGATATCAAGGCGTCTAATGAAGGGTGCGAAATTGGAATAGATATTATTTAGGGAAAAAATAAAAAACTTTCCTTGTTCGTCTTAGAGAACAGTCGTTATATATAATAACGAAGGAACGTGGTTACCTTGACATACATTGACGGCAAACAAGCAGTCTGGGTAAAACAAAACAAATTGCTATGTAGTTCTTTACAGCTAAGAAGATTGAATATAGTTCACACTCACAAGGTTTATGAGTTGTGGTATTTAGATTTTCATGAAAGCTAGAGGCAACTTTGAAAATTCAAACTTATTATAATTTTTTTTTAAAATAATGTTTTGATTTGATTTGACAGTTATGATGGTGCATATTTACATTTTCATGAGAGCTAGTGGCACCTTTGAAAATTCAAACTTGTTGTATATATATTTTTTTAAATAATATTTTGATTTGATTTGACAGTTATGATGGTGCATATTTACATTTTCATGAAAGCTAGAGGCACCTTTGAAAATTCAAACTTGTTATAATTTTTTTTTTAAATAATATTTTAATTTGATTTGACAGTTATGATGGTGCATAATGAAGATGAGAGCGGGTCTTATCTTCTTTATCTTACTTTGTTGTGTGTCGTGGCTGGAATTTAGGTGTTGTACCTATTTGGTAAATTGTTTTGTGTAGGTAAATAAAAATGATTTAAAGTTTTGTGTAAAGGAGGATTGGTAAAAGTTGTGTAACTTGAATTTAATGTAATGATATAAGTATTAAAGAAATAAAAGTAATAATATATTGTGTTTAAATGGTGGTTATTTCTTTGTAATAATGAGGTCTTATACGACTTTTATATATATTATAGATGATATGTGATATAATATTTTATAAACATTGAAGATATGTTTTTATGGATGAAAAATATTTTTTTTTGGTGAACCTACAAAGTTTCCAATCTAACTTGTCCATTTTCCTATGAATTTTAAGATCTTCTTCACCTCTTTGAAGACTCCATAAGGCTTAGGATGCTTAGAAGTGGATTTTGCTTTGGTTCACATGGCAATAGATTTTCCTTGGAGGCACTCATCTCCTTCTTCTAGTGTTTCTTAAAGTTTGAAACTCCTTCAAGATCAATATTTTATTTTCTTTATGAAAAGCTAGAAATGACTCATTGTTCTCTTAAGTCTTTGCTATCCATTCTATAGTGATATTGATAAGGTTAATGTTGCTTCTTTTATGTTGTTGCACACTTTAGTGTAGGCCAACAAAGTGTGAAGAAAATTAAATAATAATAATAATAATAATAAGAAGAAGAAAATACCAATTTCCAAAAGTAAATTCATGCACCATAGATCCATAATAATGAGAAAATACCAATTTCCAAATATAAAATCATCTACCATAGATTTATAAAAGTTATTGTATGAAACTTTTCTAGTAGAATTGGATTCCCTATGATGTTTCATTGAGATATAAACTTTACATGTTTCATTTGGTAAATAGTCAATGAATGATAATATACCATGCTAATATGGCTCATATTTCTCAATGATCCAAGTTTATTATTCCCTAATCTTTGACACTATTATTCACCATTATAATGGGCCTTATCCATCATATTAGTAAAAAAATTATAATTAGAAGAATAGAGACCTCATTTAGCTTATATATTTGATAAAATTTATCATAATATTCTAAAGTAATTACTTTGAAAACTATCATCAATATCCTTGAACATTCATTATTGTAGACAAAAAATCTATATTTTTCTTAGTAAAGTTGATGTGATAAATGAAATGATGACAAGCCAATATTTAGTACATAAGTAACTTCTCCAAAGGAAGATAAACCAAGAATCATATTAGTATAACTCAAGATAAACATCAATCACAACCCTTTCTCAAATGTATTAGATATCATTAGTGGGGAATGAATGTAAATATGGTTAGTGATATCAATTATCTCTATTAGATCCATAATCGAATCTTATGAAAATAATATCAATAGTCTAGAGGGATACAAAATTTATTAACAATATTAATTGTAATAAATAAAGCTAGAGTAATTATATCGATACTTCTTTGTAAATTCATCAATTTTCTTAACTTTTTCTAGAAAAATCTAGTTTTAATCCTTGTTATAAAAATTTAAGAAGATTATTTGAGTTCCTCTTGGATATTTTTTGCCCATTAGATATTTGTCTTGTTTGATTCAATTTTAGAATATCTTTTGGGTATGTGTAAACATTGAGAGGAAGCTTATGCATATTTTTTGAAATACCTATTGCTATGTAAAATAATTGAAGATATTGTCACATATTGTGTCCACATGAGTATAAAAAACATGTAGGAAATTTTGAGAAAAGATAAAATTATCATATGGCTCAAAAATATAATTTAAGACTATATTCACATAGTCAATGTTACCTTTTATTTTTTCTAGTAGATTTAATATCATATTATAATTTTAAAAATAAATTAATATAATATTTAATAATAGTACAATAGATTCAAAGTGGCAATTCTAGATTCTAAACAACAAAATTTTATGGTGATAAACTTGTTAGAGGGATCTATAATCTACTTCCATAATTTTATGAGATCATACATAGCTTATAGGTGTGATCTCAACTTCCTATATACATACATATTGAATATGTCAAGATCATCATCTTCCTCTTTTGCATAGTCTTTACTAGTGATGAGTGTATAGATGGTGGATTTTTTATCTAAATATATACATAACCCATCACCTTGAAGAAGAAATCAAGTTTTCACTTATCACAAGGTGTTGTTTGCTAGAGAAAATTTTAAGGGATAGAAAATTTATTACTAGAATAGAATGGGTGGCAAATATTTTCTTTTCAAATAACATGAATTATGTGTAATATACTACTATTTAAGAAAAATAATAATTTTTGGTATTACTATATATAATTTACTACATATACTATTTATGTGCATATCTTATGTAAATATTTGGAGAACATATTTTAAAATTAATGTTGTTCATTGTTGAATAAAATATTTAAAATTTCCATGTGAAGTTAATCAATTGGAAAAAAATGGCCTCTGTGGCGATTTTCCTTCTGAGCGAGAGGTCCCCGTACTCCCTGTTCTTCCTGGATGTTCTTCAAGGTATTTTTTGCTCTGTTGTGGTGGTGGTTGACAGTTTTTTGTGCTGGTAAAGGGGTCTTTCCAGTTCTCTCTAAATATCTTATGGTTGCGGTAAGAAACTAAAAATTTGACTCCCTGGCAACCACCAGGTGGATTGAACTACATGTCGACCCTACTTGTGGGGTGATTTGGGGCTTTGGTAGTTGTGTGGATGGTTCTTCTTACTGGTCCCTTGTTTGGTTCTTGACCTGCTTGGCTTTGTGAGCTTCAATTTTTTGGGTTGGTTGCTTGTTGGGGATCTTGGTCAATCGTATCTGCTTTTATTATGGGTTTTGGTATACCACTAAATATTCGATCGGGATCCCTGTGGGAAGGGGATCAAATAAAAGGCCGAACCAAACATACGAGGGTGAATTTAGGGTGTTGTTGTTGTAGTAGCATTGACATTTTTCCCTGGTTGGTGCCAGGTCAGGTTCTGTTGCTCGGGTGGAGGTTGGTAGTCTTGCTGCAGAGTTCCTTTCTCCATTTTTGTGAAAATACTACCTTCTTAGTTACCCAGTTGGGCTGGGTTTTGTCTTCACTAGGGCGGGTTCTTTCTCTCAACTGCGTAGTTTCCTTCTCCAGGGCCTTGGCTTCTATTTTTTGCTTTAGGGTTTTTTCTCTTTTATTATTTAGTGGTCCTTGGAGGAGTTTTTGTCGTCCTCAATTGAGGAGTGGTTTCTTTGCTTCCACCAATTTTTGTGGTTATTTTGCTCTTGTGTGGGAGCTGTTGTGCTTGGTATTTGTTTATTTCTAGAGCTGCAAGGGAATCCTAACATTTTGGTTGCTCTCATTTCTATTGTTGTTGGTTTCGCTGGTCTTGCAACTCCATTGGTTACTTTTGTAGGCGCTAGTGCACTTTGAGGATTATCCATATGGATATGCTGGGGTTCAAATTTTAAATTTAATTTTTCCTTCCGCTCTTGGTTCGGATGGCATTTTCTTAGTTTTGGTTGTTCATCTTTGGAGATTCGTTCTATACTTCCTTTATTGTATTTTGGTGGCATGTTAGTTCATATGACAACCCCTTCTGGTGGTGCTATTGTTCTTGTTTAATTCATTCTGGTGGTGGCTACTTTTATTGGAATTTGTGACGTCCATGGACGTTTTTGTTCTCGGGGGAGCTTAATTGACTTCTAATTTTGATTCTAGCTTGGCGGTAAATGTAACTCAAGGTGTTCTTATGCTTGTGTAGAACTTTCTCAGTTATCCCTTCTTTGAGGCCTTGGGGTTGGGTTTTCATCTTCTGTCTTGTTTGCCTCTGACTTTTTTTGAGGTTGTTTCAATTTTTACTACCCTAATGGCTTTCTTTTTTGTGGTTGTGGGATCCCATTAAAACCCTCTTGCCCTCGTGGCTTTCTTTGTAGTGGTTGTGGGATACCATTAAAAACCTCTTCTTTAATTAGTACCAAAAAAAAAATCAATTGGAAAAAAAAATAGCTCATAAAAATATCCTTTTTATCGATTTCTTGGTTTTTATTATAGATTTATCGTCTAAAAAACTAAATATGATTAATAAAAAACATTACTATTAATAGCTAAAAATATAAAATATAAAATTGTAGGGGTCCCACTTGATTTGTCGTAGTCATGTTTATATTAAAATTTTACTTTTGGCAAAGACACCCAACAATATGTCATTGGTGTTTCATCTTGAAGATCTAAGTTCAAATAATAGGGAGGGTGGACCCTTATTGCTATACCCTTGAGGACTGTGGCCCCCAACTATTCCACTCTTTGTACTTCTCATTACTTCAACACACACACACACACACACACACACACACACACACACACACACACACACACACACACACACACACACACACACACACAACTATATATATATATATTTATTGAGGTGTTGCATCAACATAAAGGGATGTCATAGCATCCACCAAGAACCAGGTTATGATTGGAAATGATAATATCAAGTAAGCATAACTTCTAATATCATTAAACAAAATTTAAATCCTTGAACTCACTACATGCATGTCTCTTTGGAATTTTTTTTTAACTAAGGTCCCCAAAAAGTCATTTAAAACTTATTGAAGTGATGGGCATAGAAAATATTCTATTACTATCCATATAGAATAAATATCACACATTCCTAAAGGACTAGATAAAATTAGTCATAAATTTATTTGGAGAGGATAAAAAATGGAGAAGAAATGGGCCCTAGTAAGGTGGGAGACCCTATGCATTCCTACTAGGGTTATGCATAACGGGTTGGAATTGAAATGTACTTGTAAAAAAATGGTAAATCCTAATCGAAATCAAGGTGAATCCTAAGAAAATAAAATCAATCATATTCACACCAAAATTTGGGGCATTTGAAGCCCTAAAAAGTAATGTCATATTTGGGGTAAATTTTGACCTATTAAATCACCTTATAACTTCATAAATCACCATTATATCAGGCTCAAAAAGAGCTTTCCGAAGAGTACAAATATTCCTATGTTTGGATATATATTATGGTGAATTAACCTTAGGCAAAAATTTTAGGTAAATGGGATGATGTCAAGGGTCCTCATATTCACCAATTTCCAATTTTGGAAATCCTAATATTCATCCAATTTGTGAATATTCACCACTGTGCATAACCTTGCTTCCTACTCATGAAGGGGGTGTAGGTCTTCAATTGATAGTCAAGAATAACAAGGCTTCCGCAACAAAATTATACTAGAGGTTTAATTAGTCATCCTAATGCATTGTGGGAAAAAACTTTGAGAGGCAAATATGCTAGAAATAAAGACCCCTATGATATAATTCGACACCAAATACCTTCTAAAGGGTCTCTAATTTTAACGGTCCTAAAAATTGTATAGGAGTTGATAAAGAATAAGCTCTTATGAATAGTACATAATGGTCAAAAGGCACATTTTTGGACAAACTCTTGGGATGGACACCTTGAATTGGCAATTCAACATCCAAAATTAAGTCCTATAATCGAGAAAATGCATAGTATGAATTGGATAAAAGTTGAAAAATATTATAAATATCAGATAGGAAATATGGAGGTGCGAAGATGTTGGATCCCAGTAGAAAAATGGCCAATCCAAATTTGTGAAGATCAAAAAAGGGATATTCATAGACTCTTTCAAATGTGATCGCCTTTATGGTCACAAGATGAGGATTGTATTGGTTGGAATAGCTTAGGGTATGGAGTGTACACTATAGTTCAAGGTTATTTAGCCTAAAGTAATATTAACCCCCATTCAACTCAGGATCTATTCAAACATTTATGGGCTCACAATTTATAGCCAAAAGTTAAGTTTTTTAACTGGTTCGTACTTCATAAAAGGATAGTCCTAGGGGAGCACCTTATGAAGAAAGAATTAAATGGAAAATTTTAATGTGTAATGTGTTGGGATGACATTGAAACTCTAAACCATTTGTTCATTGAATACCCATAGCTTCTAAATTATGGAAGATGATGGCTTCCCTTATAAATTTAAGATGGTCCAATGATCAATCCATAGAATAGATATGGAGAGTTTGGAGCAAACAAGAAGGAAAATATTGGTATGTAAAGAAAATAGTTTGAACATGAATGACTATTCTTCCTTGGAACATTTGGAATGAGTGAAACAACTAAATATTTTAGCAAGAGAGTAGGGAAATCCACTATTTAGCTAAAGTCCATAGAAACTATGATAGAGACTTTTCAACATTTATTAACTCATCCACACAATTTAAATCAACTAATTGGTCAAAAATATTTTCTTAATCTCTTCTACAAACTTCTCTCATTTCATATCAAAGGCTTGGATTTTCTTCCTTTCCTTGTATGTATTCCACCACTCTAAGGTTATGTCTACCAAGTGAAGGGTAGCCCCAACAATTTGGGATTCAGATGATAAGTCCTTCATAGAGAAGTGTGTTTCTATCTCACTTAATTATATCTCTTTGGCATCGCCACCTTCTTTTCCATTAAATTTAGTAGTTTTTACATTCTTCATATCTTTAGCTAGCTCTGGCCCTACTTGAGTTCTACTAGTTTCTACCAGTCTATCAGGATTTTCTTCTTGTCTAGTTTTAGGATTTTTTTCCTTAGCTTCTTTAGCTAAATTTTCTATCATTTTCTATTGTTGATTCATTAACTAACCCTATTTATCCATCTAATCTATTTGTTGTTGCATCTATTCCTCCATTTGTTCTCTTTGTTATTGGATCTGTTCCTACAATATTTGAACTAACATAGTCAAATTCGCTACTTCTTTGGTAGCTTCATTTATTTATTTAGGTGGATTTTCACCTCAAGGTCAAACATAAGCTTCATCCTGGCTAGTATGTGTGGGTTTCTTAGACTATACCCCATGAAGCATTAGTGTCATTTTCCTGGATACAAAAGAGCTATGTTAGTTTTAATGTTCTTAGTGTGCTAAGAGCATAGGAGAGTTCACTTATGGAAGACCTTGGGCCCTAAAACCTAGGAATATTTCAGCCTAGGCTTTGGTACCAACTGTGACAAACCGATTTTGAATCAATGGTTTTAACAACCTAGACTAGCTTATTGTTTCAATAAGATAAAAATTTTAACTAGTTTATTTGAGTAAACTTGACTTAAAGTAAAACTTTTGAGTCATTAAACCTTAACGATCACCCAATGCTTAATAGGTACAAGGCATAGACAACCATTTTTAGGTTATGGTCATTACCGTTTATCTCCAAGTGGATAAGATTGGCCAAGTCCTAGGAAAGGTACCCTTAGTGGTTCCTCCTTTCTCACCCTCCAACTTGGTATGAGATAATAGAACCATGACTTAGGGTTATCCTCTAAGTCCCATAATACTTAGAGGGGTAACACTTTATTCCCTAATATTAACTTGTTATCTCAAATTTAAATACAAGTAAAAGCTATTTAGCATGTATACCTAGTGCTTATTTGATATCCACTACTTTGGATTTAAATAAGGCCAAACCACTCACTTGGCTCTGGTCCTAATTTTATTTGCTATTTTAATGAGTAAATGATGAGTTATCCTATTTCAACTATCATGAATTTATTCATCCTCCTTGCTAGATTCATCCTTCTCATAAATCAACTAAGAAATCATGATAATACCACTTGCTCAATGGTGTAGAGGGACATTTCATAACACCCATCCTTACCTACTTGTCTCAACTTATTTTTCCAAGAGTGGTTGTTCTCAAATCATAGTTTTTACGTACACATAACCACTAGTATCAGGTATTTAATTCCTTGGTTATTCATCCTCTTCGATGAATCCAACCATAAATAGATAGGTTTAACTGAGGGTTAATAAGAACTTTAAGAATTGCTTCTATGCAATTCCTTGTTTATACTTCTAGGTTAAGTTTTATTATTATTATTATTATTTATTTATTTATTTATTTTACAACCCTTATATCTATTTAAAAGTAAGGGGGCATAAACTAATGATTACAAAACCTTTATATATCAAGTAATCCTAAAGAATTTTCCTCTAAGATTTATAACTTAGAGATTCTAATGATATATTTTATATTTTAACAAATGAATGTAATCCAAATTTTCATAAGATAACTATAATTAAGACACTTTACTCCTAAGATATATATATTTTCATAATATATATATATATATATATATATATATATATATATATATATAATTTGTGGAAAACATCCCAAAAGGGATGCCACTTTCGGGTAAGACCCAAGGAGGTAGGGGTATCCATTCCGCCAAAAATGCCTAGGACTCGAACCTGGCCTACCACCTTTGACATACTGAAGGAGCAAACAAACACACAAAACCAATTTAAAAATAAGTAAATAACAACAAAAATAATAAAATAAAATAAAAAACATGCTCCTTGAGTGTGTCAAAAATAAAAACACAATCAAACATGCACAATAAGATAAAATAAACCACAACACAAACCACATAGAAAAACACAAGAACCACATAACAAAACACAAACAAGACAAAAACAACAGAACACTACAAAGACATAACCCAAAAAAACTTGAAAAATAAACACAACCAAAACCTAAAAAATTAAAAAAATAAAAATAAAAAACAACCAACAACAGACAATAAACAAAAACAAAATACATAGAAAACACTCACACATAAAAACATGAAATAACACAAACAAAGAGAAACCCAAGAACAAGAACGAAAAAAACACAAGAACAATAAAAAAAAACATAAAAAAAAAAACAACACAAAGAACACAAAAACAAAACAAAACAAAAGAACCCACCCACCTTAAAAAAGTAAACAAAAAAAACAAAAAAAAAAAAAAAAAAAAAATGAACAAAACAATGACCTATCTAGACCAAAATACTATTAAGGTAAGAATCAATAGAGGAAACAAAATAAAGAATAGAATGAGCTAGGGAACTAAAAAAAACTGAATGAACCAAAGAGAAGCAAAAAAAAAAACAAGAAGAAACTAGGTACCTTCAAAACTGGAGCCATCCAAAGAAATGATAGAAAGAAGAGCTTCCCTAATTTGAGAAGCCCACCATATAGGAGGGTGGCCATAACAAGTAAGATCACCTTTGTCCAAAGCCCAATTAGCTAAAGCATCAGCACTCTTGTTTTGATCTCTAACCACATGATTGTAATCAAATTTCAAAAATCCCAATTGGATTAATTGAATCTTCTCAATAATTATTTTTATTCTCCAATCCACCTTATGATTCTTAGAAGAAGTCTTCAAGAGATTAATCATAAGTTGAGAGTCAGACTCAACTAACACATTTTCCCATCCAACCTTAGTAGCCTCCTGAATACCTCTAAGGATACCATACCCCTCAGCAAGGTTATTGGAAAGAATACCCAAATTCTCAGCAAACATAAAAACCAGGGAGTCATCTGAAAGTCTACCAATTCCTCCCACACTAGCTTTTCTAGGGTTCCCTCTAGAGGCTCCATCAGTATTGACTTTTCCAAAATCCTTAGGAGGAGGTGAAAGCACGAGATTCCGAAAGTTTTGAAAGAAAAACTATTTGCGATACATTCAAAATACAAATAAACGCCTAAGTCCTAAAGAGTGCAAAGCATGAAATGAAAGAAGCCAATCGAACGGAGACAAAAGAAATTAGAGAAATCACAGCCCTTTTTATTGAATTCTTTTAACCTCGGTTACAAAGATGCCTCCTTCCTTTTTAGGGGTTAGGAGCATTTAAATGAGTTTTTGGATTACAATCACGACTTAGTCTTCCCTCTTCCGCATGCCCACATTTAAAATGGGCGGGCCAAAGTGTTGCCGCCGCTTGCGATAATGAATCCTTGATGTTTGCTGCTTCTCCTGCGATCAAAGAAACACAAATGCGTTAGTAGCACCTGTAACAAAAGGATAAAGCATTTAACTTTAGAAATCAATGAGAAATGCATGCAAAATATTGATTAAACCAGTGAATAAAATAACTCTAATCAACCTCCAACTCTAATAGAGACCAAAAAACATCACCGAAAGGCTGCTGCCAGCAAAACAGTCGGTGAAAGTCCATCGATTTGAGTTTGACTGTAATTCGTCCCTGGTCAGGATGAATTCTACTGTAATTCGTCCCCAGGTGAGACGACTTCGCCTGTGATGAAAAGCCGAAATGCTGCCGCTCAAATGTCACACCTCCATCAGCGGGAATTTGGCGTCGATACCTGCAAGTCAGTGGGACGACAAAAAGCGACAAAAATGACAAACATATGATGAAATCTGATTAAAATATTATGAAATTGAATACATGACTATCTGGTCAACATAGAATGGAATGAGGAATGAATAAATGACAGAAAATGAATTAGAATGAAATTTAAAAGGTGCGGGGTGCCCGAGTGGGCCACCCACCGTTGGAACGTGATTTCGGCGCCAATCCACTAGGGATAGGCCCAAAAACTCTTAGGTTGAATTGTCGGCAAATTGATGGATTAATGTGGTCAAATGTCGGGTTCTAAGGTCCGGATTCACCCTTCCAATATCCACCCAATAACCTCTCTTGCGAAAGAGATTAAGGATGTAAAAGAGATGAATCGAAAAGAGGTGCAATAGGGTGTTCAATTTGGCAGCACTTCGTTGCTTGAAAATGTCTACCAACTTGTCTTTTTTTGGGTGGGAAAAGTCCACCATTTTATAGACCCATGGGGTCTCTTTGGAGGGGCATGCAGGGATGCCATGTGGCGGCCATGCCTTCCCAAGAGGGAGGAGACTCCTCCCTGACTTGGGCTTACATGACTGCCTTTGTGACAGTCCTCTAACTGCCAATCTGCCCACCTACGCGCGCATGCACGGCAGGAGGCAATAATTGACTGTCTTCAGCTGCCACTTGTTTAATGTACATTTTCGTATTTTTTTAATGTCTGCTTTTATTGGTTTAAAGTCCGCCTTCGATTGGTTTAAAGTCCGCCTTTATTGGTTAAAGTCCGCCTAGGCGTAAAGACGGGAGTTTGTCGCGATATCGCGACGTCGCGATATCGCGACACCTAAGCCTTAGGTTTCCTTTTGGCCTTTAGTGTCACGATTTCATGACACTTCTGGCAAAGGCTCTCTTTTGGCCTTTGGTGTCGTGAAATCGCGACGTCACGATTTCGTGACACTTCTGGCAAAGGCTCTCTTTTGGCCTTTGGTGTCACGATTTTGCGACGTCGCAAAATCGCGACGTCGTGATTTCGTGACACTTCTGGCAAAGGCTCTCTTTTGGCCTTTGGTGTCGCGATTTCGTGACACTTCTGGCAAAGGCTCTCTTTTGGCCTTTGGTGTCGCGATTTCGCGACACTTCTGGCAAAGGCTTTCTTTTGATTTTTGCCTTGTTTAAAATGACCAACTTCTGTCTGGAAATAAAACAATATTGCGACACCAAGAAGAAGCCAGGGCGCAAAGGCGGATTTGAAGCAGAATGTCTGGAGGTGCCAAATTACTTTTTGACCTTCTAAAACTGCTGTGAAAGTGGCTAGGACCACTGTTTGACCTCTGAGGGCTGCCCTGAAGGCTGTGTGTGTCAATGCGATCAGTGTTTGTAGTCACATAATCGGATTGGTGCTATTTTGGTGTCTATAGATGCCCCTTTTTGGGAAGCGCTACGGGTGACGCAGTGCTGAGCAAAAAATAGATAACCAAAGCACTAATGATTAGGGTTTCTCAGTAACCCGACCAACTTGTGATGCCCCAAGTATGGAAAGGGCATGCATTCTTGAATCCTTGCTTCTGACGAGCTAAGGAATTTGATTTCAAGTATTAACCTGTTTTGGTGAGGTGTGACTTGAGCTTGAACATTGATCAGTCATGAATAGGCAAAGGGCGCAACCTTTTGTCCCTAGGGGAACCTTGTGTTCATGCTTCGGGAATGCCAAGTGTTTGATCAATTTGTGATTATTGCTTGTTTACTGCCCCAAGCAGGAGCGTAATTGTCTTTGTCAATGATTCTTCGAATGCATGTCATTTCCTTGATTGGGTATGTGTTTGTTGATTGGTGACTAAGTGTGACTACCCCCTCAAGCGACGAATCGATGAGGGAATGACCTTCATGAGAAAAGCGACGAGTCGCTTGACCCGAGGTGACTTAGGTTAGGGTGCCTTCAGATGTTTAGCATTGAATGTGTGTGCAATTTTTTGACATTTAGACCTATTTTTGGTGGGTGTTAACCCTTTTGGTGATGCCATAATGGGGTGAAATCGTCGAAAACCCGTCTTCCCGTGGAGCGGTCCGGCTATGGTAGCCTTCTTGGGGAAGTAGGAGAGTGACAATTTGAGCCCCGACATCGATTTTCTATGCCAAGAGGTTAAGTGCAAGAGCACTTGTGTCCGGCAATGCTTATTGCTATGTTTTTGTGTTGCATTTTTGTGATGTTTTTGTTGTTTTGATTTTCTTGCTTTGTGTATATGTCATGATTTTATGTTATGCACAATGATTGATGTTGATGGATGCATGCTACTTTATATTGATGTATGCACATGGTATGATAAATACGAATGTTTTTGATATATATGTGATATGCAAAATGTAATGGATGAAATGAATTTGTGTTGTTTGGTTAGGGCACCATAGACTGTTTAGGACTTTGTGATTTTGTTTTTATGCGATTGCTGTAGTGGATGACTTTGCTTTTGTGCATGCGGTATTTTGTGTATTTCCTGATGATAATGTGATGATGAAAAGTAGCGCAGTGGGTTAAAAAATGTAGCTAAGGTTTTCTGAGACTCAGACGGTTTTAACTCACTAGCCACGATTGTACTTTATCTTACAAGACTTTTGAACAAGGTATGAATCGGACTTGTTTTTGACCAAGCTATTTCACATCCCTGTGTGTGCAATTGAGTTCATTTATGTGGTATTTGTCAGGATACCGCCGAGTGCCGAATGGGCTTTCAACCGAACTCGTATTGAGGATCACCTAATTAGCTCCACTAACTCCTTTGTTGTATTTAGTTAGATTAATCTGCAGTGTTATCCAGGATACCATAAGCTAGCTCATCCTCATGCAAACATTGGTCCGCACACATGCAAAGCGAATGTGACAGACATATCGTCATGCGGGTAGGATACCACCATTGCCAGATAGGTTGTCAACCAAACCTGTAATGAGGATCACCTAGATGGTTTTCGAATGCTGAGAATTCCAGGGATTCAAGTTCAGGATATTTGTTGGCTGAATGATTTAGAAAGTTGCTCGTCTATATAGTGATGAAAATCACTGTTTATTTTCTATTAATTCTTTTTGAGCGAGGATTTTGAATAGTGGTGATAACCACTTGTTATTTGATTTTGTGTTTTGAGTATTGTGAGTTTGGGCTGGTGAGTGGCCTTGATCCTTGTGGCCTTGGGGACGACTACGCATCCTTTGCAGGGACGTGTAGTACGAATCCTTACGACGTTGGGAACCAAGGGGGTGATGGAGATTATGGAGTAAGGGCATTGATCTTTTAGGCCTTGGGGATGACTACCCATCCTGGTTAGGGGCGGATAGTACGAATCCTTACAACTTGGAGACCAAAGGTGAATGGAAAGTGTTAGGATGATGATTTGTTGGAATTTTGTTTGTGAATGGCGTTGATCCCTTTTGGGTCTTGGGGATGACTACCCATCCTTTGCAGGGACGTGTAGTACAAATCCTTACAACTTTGGGAACCAACTATGATTGGGATTTGGTAGTGGTAAAAACCACTGTTTATTAAGGTGAATGGATAGGAAAGAGCTCGTCCTTTTGTCAATTCTCAGCATTCTGGAACCATTCGCACAGGGGGATGAGCAAGATAACCGTTTCACTTATGGTGACCTGGATTACTACGTAGGTTTCATCTTTCGTTCACACAACTTGGGAATTTTTATGTGTTTTAATTTGTGTTGGGATGTTACGTAACAAGGCGTATTTCAAGTGTAACTCTACCTTCGTAAAATCTGTCTGACTCGGTACATTACGTAGCTAAAGAGCAAAATGATGACTGAATTACGAAAACTCTTGATACATTAAAAGACCACTGACTCTAGTGTGGTAAAAAGCAATGCATGGTGTTTTTGTTGTTTTTGTAAAATGGAACAATGTGGAACAAGATGGACTAGCAGAGCAATTACAGCCTATGGTGCCTTTGACCCGTACGACCACAAATATGCAATGTATGGATGCAATGCTTTAATGCAGCTATGTATTTTTGTATTTTTGATGGATTGATTTTTGTGAATATGAAGATGAGGTGCGAGAAGAGCTCTCTATTGATGAATTTGAGTATGCCTAGAAATGAGATGCAAATTTTTTTGTTGTTTTTGATGATTTTTTTGTTTTTTAAATTTTCTTGATTTTTGACCAAGCGATTGTGGAAATCCTTGGAGCATTTTGGGATTGACCAAGCGATTTTAGGGATCCTTGGAGCATTTTGGGATTGACCAAGCGATTATAAGAATCCTTGGAGCATTTTTGGGATTGACCAAGTGATTATAGAGATCCTTGGAGCATTTTTGGGATTTGACCAAGCGATTTTAGGGATCCTTGGAGCATTTTTGGGATTGACCAAGCGATTTTATGGATCCTTGGAGCATTTTTGGGATTGACCAAGCGATTTTAGAGATCCTTGGAGCATTTTTGGGATATGGCTCTCTTAGATATGAAATGGTCGCAAATGATTGATATTCAAGGGTTCTGTTTCCTTGATACCATCAAGAGAAGCTAGCCGGTATGTCTCGGGTCCTATTTTGCTATCAATGACATATGGACCTAACCAATTTGCCACAAATTTGTCCCTTAGGTGGGATGGCAAACTAGAGTTCTGTTGGTTTTCCTTCAAAACCAAATCACCAACCCGAAAGTCCCTCAGGTGAACTTTCATGTTGTAAGCTTTCTTAAGTCGCTCTTGATAAATACGTAAATGCTCGAGAGCATTAACACGTCGTTCATCAAGCAACGTAAGCTGGTCTAACCGGGCCTGCCGTGCAGTGTCATCATCGATGAACTCCTGCATTGATATGCGTAGGGAAGGAATCTCCAACTCTAGAGGCATGACTGCCTCGGAGCCATACACGAGCAAAAATGGAGTGGCCCCAGTGGGCGTCCGAATGCTAGTGCGATAGGCCCATAGGGCAAGTGGGATTTGAATGTGCCAATCCTTATGACTGTCTACGATGGTCTTTTTAAGGATGGCAACTAGCATTTTGTTTGACGCCTCTGCTTGCCCATTCGCCTACGGATAATAGGGTGTCAAAAAACTATGCTAAATTTTGTACTTTGTGGTCAAAGCACGCACGTCTTTGTTCTTGAAAGGCGTCCCATTATCCGAGACTATTTTGGATGGAATACCAAAATGACATATGATGTTATGCAAAATGAACTCCACAATGCGGGGTCCTGTCGTAGAGGTAAGCGAAATTGCTTCCACCCACTTGGTAAAATACTCTGTGGCCGTTATGATAAACGTGTGACGGCCTGACGACGTAGGGGAGATCTTTCCAATTAGATCGAAGCCCCACTGCGAGAACGGCCAAGCATACTGGACTGTCTGCAAGGCCTGGGAAGGTACGTGCATCAAATTGGCATGATGTTGACACTTCACGCACTTCTTGACATATGCACAACAATCTCGCTCTAAAGATGGCCAATAATAGCCCATGCGAAGAATGCGCTTTGCGATGGCCATACCACTAAAGTGGCCACCACATGTACCATCGTGCGCTTGGGCGACTGCCCAAGTGGACTCTTGCTGGTCCAAGCAACGAAGAAGGATTCCTTCATAGCTGCGACGATACAAAATGTCTCCTATCAAGACATACTTAGCCGCTTTCTGCTTGAATGCTCATTTTGCGGCATGCGTCAATCCAAGCGGGAGATTACCTAACTTGAGGTAGTCTCTAATGGGTAAATACCAGTCCTGTTGATCAGAAACCTCGATGGTATGAACAACCAATCCCTCTTGAAGTTCATCCCTAGCAAACGCTGAATGGGATAGAACTTGTAAGAATAGCGTTGTGTTGCTATTAATGGGAGTAGGGGAGAACAAGGACCCCCAGTTGGCATGTTTCAGATGGTCTTGGATTCGAAAGAACTTATCCGAGGATGGTTCAATCTGGATCATGTGGATTCCCGGCGTCAAGTCGGAGCTTGCACGCTCCATCGCGGATTGCGATAAGGTTTTGACTTGAATGGTTGTCATATCACCGAAAAGGTCTTGCGGAATTAGTGACCCCAAGGAGGCCATTGTGTCCGCAAAATGATTCGATGATCGAGGGAGTGCCTCGATGTCATACCACTCAAGTTTTGCCAGGAATTTGTCCACAAGGGCTTTATAAGCCTACATAAGCTGGGCATTTGCATTGATATACCCCTTTGACTTGATTGACAATTAACAGCGAATCACCAAAGATGTTCAGTCGTTTGATGTTCATGGCGATTGTTGTCCGAAGACCTAGGAGCAAGGCTTCATACTCTGCATTATTGTTGGTGCATGGGAAGTTTAATTTAAATGACAGGGGCATTGGAGCACCCTACGGTGTGAAGAATACAATTCCCGTGCCACCACCTTGCTCACATTTAGAACCATCGAAGAATAGGGTTATGTCGGCTTGTGACTCAGGCTCATCAGAATCTGGCGATTCTGAGACATGGAAGACCCCATCATCGGGTAGTTCTATGACTAGAGGCTGATCGTCTTCAAGAGGAGCCTCCGCTAGTTGATCGGCTATGACTTGTCCTTTGATAGATTTTTGTCCAATAAACTCTATGTCAAATTTCGTCAACAACATGATCCATTTTGCCGTGCGACTACTATGATAAGTACGACTCATCATGTATCGCAATGGATTCTCCTTAGACACAACATACGTAGTGTTGCTCAACATGTAGTGGCATAGCTTTTTGGTAGCAAACACCACTTGCCAAGCAGAGTTTCTCAACGTATGCATAGTTAAGTTCATAACTGACCAGGGTGCGGCTAAGATAGTAAGTAGCCTATTCTTTGTGAAGTTCATTCTTCCGGGCTAGCATGGCACCTAGTGCCACCTCAATATCTGAGATGTATAAGTAGAACAACACTCCTGGTCTAGGTGGTGCCAATACTGGCGATGAAGCCAGGTATTGTTTGATGTCGTCGAAGGCTGATTGGCACTCGTCATCCCAGTGAAATGTAACCCCCTTGTGCAATAATTTGTTCATGGGTCGGCACTTGTCAGATAATTGCGCTATGAAGCGCTTAATCGACGCGACCTTTCCTTGCAGACTTCTAAGCTGCTTGATGGTAGTTGGGGGAACCATTTCAAGGATTGCCTTGACTTTCTTTGGGTCCACCTCGATTCCTCGCTTTGAGACTATGAAACCCAAGAGTTTTCCAGATGTGACGCCAAATACGCACTTCTTGGGATTTAGTCTAACTTTATGCTCCATGAGGCGATCGAGGATCTTGCTTAAGTCATCGATATGATTTGAGCGCAAAAGAGACTTGGCTAACAAATCATCCATGTAATCTTCCAAAGTTTTATGCATGTAGTCATGGAAGATGTATGTCATGGCACGTTGGTAGGTGGCGCCAACATTTTTAAGGCCAAAAGGCATGACCTTATAACAAAATGTCCCCCAAGGCGTTGTGAACGCCATTTTTAGTTGGTCTTCGGGATTGATACGAATCTGATTGTATCTCGAGAAACCATCCATGAGGGAGAGCATTTCGTGACCTGCTGTAGCATCTACCAATGCGTCGATGCTCGACAAGGGGAAATCATCCTTAGGACTCGCTTTGTTTAGATCTCAAAAATTGGTGCATATGCGAATCCTCCCATCGGGCTTCTTGACGGGAACCATGTTGGACAGCCATGGCGGATAATCCATGCAGATGACAAACTGTGCATCCAACAGCTTTTGCAATTCATCTTTGACCATCAAGGCCACTTGTTGGGTGCATCTTACGTAGTTTTTGCTTTACGGGCTTGATTGTCGGATCAAGCGTTAAATTATGCATGACTAGCTACGGGTCTAGTCCTGGCATATCCCTGTATGACCATGCAAAAACCTCCTTCTTCTCTTTGAGAAGGGCAATGTAGTCGGCTTGCTCTTCGGGGGAAAGACTTACCCCCAACTTGAGAATCTGTGGATTCATTGGATCCGTGCCGATATCTACGTCAGTCGTCTCCTCGACTGACATGTGGGATCCGTCCTCCAACTGATGTGGAGTCGGGATCAAATGGATATCATTAGCTGAATTTAGATCTACGTTGGGAACCTCGGGTTCCTCTTCAGCCTAAAAAATATCCTGAGTTGTCCCTGGGGTAAAATGAGGCATCTTACCGAAAGGCCAGTACTCTGATGGTGATAAAGGTGAATTGACGTGATCCCAGTCGATGGCATCTGTGTCTAGATGCAATGACCAGTCTTGGATCGGCCGGATTGTGGATGGGTGCGGTCAAATCAATGGAGATCATGTGGATGGAATGAATTTGGTCTCCATTACCATGGGTATGATAACTTGAACATTTTGGATGCTCCCTATACTCTGGATCTGGCTCTAGGGGAACGGGCACGAACGGATCGGCCCTATGTGCTGATAGGAAGACAGGGTCTTCTCTCGGCACTGATGTCATTATAGGGTCTCGGGGTGGACGGTGCTCATCGTAGATTTGGAGCCATGGATCCAACACTTGGTCCCACCCTACTGGGTCTACATACCATTCATGCCCTAACCTTATGCCTAATTGTCCCATCAGATCTTCATGAGTTAAAGGGTGATTGTGCCGTCGTGCATGATTAAGATAGTCCATCTCAGTCTCATCTTCTGAATCACCGTCGGAGATCCAAACATGTTCATTTTCTTCAACCACTGCTTGCGACATTAAGGGTTCACCTTGTTCCAGCAAATTAATCTGGTCCCATTGCGGTTGTTCCACTCTTGGTGGAGGGACCTGATTCTCTTGACACTGTATTGGCTCAACTGGAACCTCTAAAGGGAATAGTTTCAAAAAGATTTCTGGACACCGTTTATGTTCTCTTTGGGAGTTAGTGTCTGAACTTTCACCTCTCTCTAGCAAAGGAGAGGGATTACTGATGTTGCCAAGGGTGTTTGTTGACCATGGGAGGTAATCTCCCAATGTATATTCTGTATTTGGGTTGGCATAAGGATCTGATGCCAATCCACCCTTGTTGCCTATTTCTAGGCCTTGCATGTTTTCCACCAAGATGTCTAAGGGCAGGGGGTGGTTGAACCCTACTCCCGACTTATCATATGGCATTTGGTATCTTGGTTGGCAAAGGACACGCATCCCTTGCTCATATCTGCCTAACCCGTATCCATGCCAATTGCATTGGCCGAGATATCTCAGAGCGAAGTCCGGGTTTGACAGATAATTGATATTTTTAGCAAAAGGCTCTTCATCTTCGTCCTTTTGCTTGCATGGTTCAACACCATGATCAAGGCCCCCATACACAAAATTTGTCTGGTTTGGTGGGTAACCTAGAGGAACAACTGTCCCTATGGGAAGGCGAGGTCTCCCCATGTCTCGTACTTGATTCTAATGCGGGCGTTGCCACAACATTCTGCACTAGATACTCCCCCAGGCCCGTACTGGCCATTTCAACGAGTGATTGTTGATGCTTGGGAGGGAGGGAACGGGAGGCCTTCCTGAGTCCATTCCATGTTTGGTGGGTTAGGAGTCTCAGCTTCCATTGTGCTAGGTGTTTCTTCTGTTGATATTGTTGATATTGTTGGCAACCCCTCTTCTAGGGGCTGAGCCTCTTCCAAGATCTGTTTTCCCTTGTCCTTCTGTTTAGCCATGACAGGTGGCATTGGTAGTGAAGGAGCGGATGATGAAGACTCACCTGGCTGGGATTTTGATGATTTGGTCACCAGTGGTGCCTGCGGTATTGGACCCTGTTTAGATGGATTTAACTGGAAATCCAAATGCGTTGAAGGGAGGGTCGATTGAGGCATTAATTGCATCGCATTGCAATATTTGAAGGGTTCTAAGTCCATCGGGACTACATGAACTTCTCCTTCAAATGCATACTTTAGACACTGGTGAGCGATCGAAGGGACACACTTCATGTCCCTGATCCATGGCCGCCCTAGCAGTATGTTGTAAGCCATCTCGCCTTCCAAAACATGGCACAATGTAGGTATTGTCTTTTGTCCTACCTGGACAGGCAGAACAATTGTGTCGACTGTCGAGCATATTGCATCGTTGAATGCTCACAGTGTGTATGTGGAAGCCATGATATGAGAGGCTAGCAGCTTCAGATGTTTTAATGCTACAGTGGTAATGATGTTACTGGATGAGCCAGTATCTACCAACACTCTCTTGTACGGGATCCCGTTGACCCACGCGATAACGTGCAGGGGTGGATCTGCCATGTCATTCGATATTGTTTTAACTTCATCCTCTCTGAAGGTAATGACCGGCTCCGTACATCGTTTCACATGTCCCACGAAGTTGTTGAAAGAATCCGCTTCATGAGGCTGTAACTCGATGGCTTTCAAAATTTCCATGAGAGCTTCTCTATGGGGTGTTGACTGTTGAATAAGCTCGTAAATGGAAAGCCTAGCCGATGTGGTCCGCAAACTCTGCGTGAGTTTGGTCCGTATCGTGACCTCGGGTCTAGGCGGAGGCAACTGCACAGGGCGTTGTTGAGGTTGCGACGTTGTTGGAACTTCCCTTGTAGCTACCTCGGGGGCAACTCCTGGGTACTTTTTGTTCCTGGTCACTATGCTGATCATTCCCACAAATCCTTGCATGGGAAGATTCTGTCGCACCTCATTGACCTGAAGAGGTTTTGCCTGTGCCTCGTGGGTAGGCAAAGGGTCCTTGAATACCCCCATCTGTTGATTATTTGGCGCTATGGGGTTGTCCACGGCCAATGTTTTATTATCGATCAAATCTTGGATTAATCCCTTGAATTTCCAACATCCATTCAGGTCATGTCCCCTTCGCCTATGGAATCTACAATATAATTCCTCTCTGTATCCCTTAGGCTTGGGAGCGTTAGGATCTACAGTTTGGATTTCTAGAAGGGTGACTAAATTTGCCACTGACAAGCGGTCAAATAGGGAGTCCCTGGACTCCGCATAAGGGGTGAATTGTCGCCTAGGGCGACGCTGCTGATTTTGCTCCTATTTTTTATTATCTCTTTCATAACTAGGAGGCACTGCCTGATAATTAGCCTTTTGGGGCTGTATTTCTTGCACAGGCTTGGGGACATTTATCGCAACTTGATTAACCACAACGGGTTGTGATTGCGTAGTCCCGGTCTTAGTGGTTTTATTCCACTCTTTCTTTTTAGGCTTGGCGATTGCGCCCTCACCTATTTTGATCTCTTCTATAACTCTGCTTGCGCCAAAGCTTCTTCTAGGTCGGCGTATTGCTACAGCAGCAATAGCCCAGAGATTGATTTTAGACAACTCCATGCAAACATCTGTGTGAGGTCAGACATAGGGGGAAGGTAGGGTAGCTTAGAAAGCAAAGCCCTCCATCGATTCTCGTATGCTGCCATTGTCTCTTCCTCATATTGCCTGAGGCTGGCCAGATCACTCAGTGATGCCTTCTTCTTTGTGTTGAAGGCAAAGCATTCAAGAAACGCATCTACTAATTGATCTAGGTTGTTTATGCTGTGTTTTGGTAACTGTGTGAACCAATCCGAGGTAGGGCCTACGAATGTGGTTATGAATGTCCTAAGCAACAATGCATCATTATCTTGAATGCCGAAGCATTGGCTCAGGAATCTTGTGACATGTTCTTGTGCATCCTCTTCACCTTTAAAGACTGCCAATTGAGGCAACTTGAAATGTTCGGGGTAAAGAGGTGTGGGCACTGAGGGATGCACTGGATGACTACGGAGTTGACGTAACATGGGCTTTTGATGCCCGAAGCTTTTGTCTCCACAGACTCCAAACGCTCTAATAGCGCTTTGTATGCATCGAAAGATTTTATCTCTTCCTCTTTTGTTTGCTCCCGTTGTGAGTTATGGGAGACTGGAGGCCTATGGGGGGGTGGCCGAATGGCAGCCCTCCCGCCTTGATAGGGCATTTTGGCCCATTCTATTTCTGGTTCATATTCCTCATGAACTTCCTGAGGAGTCTCTGGGCGAGACCTATGACCCTGAGTGAATCCCCGCTGAGGGTATCCATCATTGTTTCGGGGAGTGGCCTCCCTCTCGGGTCTATAAGGTCTCGGAGGCAAAGCTTGACGAGGTCGCGGAGACCTGTCCTGCACCAAAGGGTTATGCCTCTCATATTGTTCTGCTTTTTGGGTGCGAGGGGTTGGCACCCTCTCAGGTAGTTTATAACGTAGCTCATCCGCTTCGCGCTGCATGCGCTCTTTATTAAGGCGGTATAAGTACTCTAACTCCTGATGACCTTGCTCAAGCTGCGTGATTCGGGCTTGGCGGGCGGCATGTCTGGCGACTGTCGGGTCAATTTGGTCCGCCCTCTTTTGCTCAGGAGGCTTGAATGTTTCTCCTATGTGTTTGCCTCGATCTTGATGATCTAAAATTTCAATGGGTCGCTTCCCTCTGTCGAGGTAGGCGGCATTTACTTGAGGCTCGGCCTCGATGGGTGACCATGATATCTAGCAGGTGCAGAAATGCAAGGTTCCCACGTTGTATGTTGTTCCCGAGGAATGCGATGGTCTTCCTCGTACTCCCTTTCATGGGTGTGAAAGGGGCGGGCGGAGTGAGCTCGCCCTGTGTGGAGAGCCCTGCGCTCTGGGTTTTGTCTTTCTATTCTAATGGGAGGCAAAGGAGAGGTACCGTATTCACGTTGTCTCTCCTCATGGACACTGTGCCTCTCTAGCGCTTCATCGCACTGTGGCCACTCAGATCTAGCCTCAAAAGGTGATTTTCTATTTACATCGAGTGCCACATGTAAAGCTTCTTCCCGAAAGGGGCTGTGTTGAATGGGCAAACTCCACAGAGGAGGGTCCCAATAATTCCTTCTTGATGTGGCCTGATGTGGACTCTCTTGTAGGCCAGACCGCCAAGGCGGTATGGCCAAGTCCTCAGGGCTAAAGCGAAGGCGACCAGCGCCCTCTCTTTGTGCACCTTCCGCAGCGTCCGCCCTTGATTGGGCTTGGCTACGGGTGTACACCATTGTGGTGCTTCTCTACTAGCTAAGCAGATTTTTATCTCGTTTATGATGATTTTTCTTTTTGTTACACTAAGCAGAAATGAACACACACATACACAAACAGTGATTATCTCTTTTAAGGATTAATAGTGTGTCCTAAATTGGTTTAGTGCATTTTGATGTTTTGTTTTGTTTTTGCAAGTTTTGAAGAACGTTTAAATGCATAATGTTGGCTCATATGACTCCCATAAATGGTCGCCCCTTCAATATACCATTGTCGGACCGATATACCAACCTCTCTATATACCCGCCCTTACGAGAGGGAAACTATAGGTACGTGAGAGCAGATGGTACGTGGAACATAGGCGGTACGAAAGGGGGATTGTCCTGTTAATGACACCTACCATAGAAGACTTATCCTCGTGCACATGGGAATCACCCCAGCGACACTCGATCAGCTTTCGTCAGGATTTACGCCTAACAACAGTGACAATCGGGGAAATGGATGCAAAGTCAAGCCAAGGTGGTGATGAACCCACCGTTGGTCTTGCTCAAGGGCTGGGGTCTTACGACCAGCTCCTTGGTTAAAAATGTGCCACGTGATGTGTGTGTGGTTTATTTTACTTAAAATAATGAAACATGCAAGCAACCACTATTTTCTTTAAGCACGCAAGAATTTGACAAAAATTGAAAGCAGAAAATCAAAAAATGACAAGGACAGTTTGGAACCCTTACCTTTCTCTACCCAGACCTGTTTTCGATCTTCGGCTCTAAAAATTTACAGACAAAAATTCGTCCAGGCAAAGACGAATAACAGTCTGCTTTTAAAAAAATGGTACCTGTCAAGCACAAAACACAAAAAAATCTGATCAGTTTCTTGATCTTAAAACCAGGGAACGGTCCCACCGTGATCGCCACTGAAAGCACGAGATTCCAGAAGTTTTGAAAGAAAAACTATTTGCGATACATTCAAAATACAAATAAACGCCTAAGTCCTAAAGAGTGCAAAGCATGAAATGAAAGAAGCCAATCGAACGGAGACAAAAGAAATTAGAGAAATCACAGCCCTTTTTATTGAATTCTTTTAACCTCGGTTACAAAGATGCCTCCTTCCTTTTTAGGGGTTAGGAGCATTTAAATGAGTTTTTGGATTACAATCACGACTTAGTCTTCCCTCTTCCGCATGCCCACATTTAAAATGGGCGGGCCAAAGTGTTGCCGCCGCTTGCGATAATGAATCCTTGATGTTTGCTGCTTCTCCTGCGATCAAAGAAACACAAATGCGTTAGTAGCACCTGTAACAAAAGGATAAAGCGTTTAACTTTAGAAATCAATGAGAAATGCATGCAAAATATTGATTAAACCAGTGAATAAAATAACTCTAATCAACCTGCAACTCTGACAGAGACCAGAAAACATCACCGAAAGGCTGCTGCCAGCAAAACAGTCGGTGAAAGTCCACCGATTTGAGTTTGACTGTAATTCGTCCCTGGTCAGGATGAATTCTACTGTAATTCATCCCCAGGTGAGACGACTTCACCTGTGATGAAAAGCCGAAATGCTGTCGCTCAAATGTCACACCTCCATCAGTGAGAATTTGGCGTCGATACCTGCAAGTCAGTGGGACGACAAAAAGCGACAAAAACGACAAACATATGATGAAATCTGATTAAAATATTATGAAATTGAATACATGACTATCTGGTCAGCATAGAATGGAATGAGGAATGAATAAATGATAGAAAATGAATTAGAATGAAATTTAAAAGGTGCGGGGTGCCCGAGTGGGCCACCCACCGTTGGAACGTGATTTCGGTGCCAATCCACTAGGGATAGGCCCAAAAACTCTTAGGTTGAATTGTCGACAAATTGATGGATTAATGTGGTCAAATGTCGGGTTCTAAGGTCCGGATTCACCCTTCCAATATCCACCCAATAACCTCTCTTGCGAAAGAGATTAAGGATGTAAAAGAGATGAATCGAAAAGAGGTGCAATAGGGTGTTCAATTTGGCAGCACTTCGTTGCTTGAAAATGTCTACCAACTTGTCTTTTTTTTGGGTGGGAAAAGTCCACCATTTTATAGACCCATGGGGTCTCTTTGGAGGGGCATGCAGGGATGCCATGTGGCGGCCATGCCTTCCCAAGAGGGAGGAGACTCCTCCCTGACTTGGGCTTACATGATTGCCTTTGTGATAGTCCTCTAACTCGCTAATCTGCCCACCTACACGTGCATGCACGGCAGGAGACAATAATTGACTGTCTTCAGCTGCCACTTGTTTAATGTACATTTTTGTATTTTTTTAATGTCTGCTTTTATTGGTTTAAAGTTCACCTTCAATTGGTTTAAAGTCCGCCTTTGATTGGTTAAAGTCTGCCTAGGCGTAAAGATGGGAGTTTGTCGCGATATCGCGACACCTAAGCCTTAGGTTTCCTTTTGGCCTTTAGTGTCACGATTTCGTGACGTTGCGATTTCATGACACTTCTAGCAAAGGCTCTCTTTTGGCCTTTGGTGTCACGATTTTACGACGTCAGATTTCATGACACTTCTGGCAAAGGCTCTCTTTTGGCCTTTGGTGTCATGATTTTGCGACGTCGCGAAATCGTGACGTCACGATTTCGTGACACTTCTGGCAAAGGCTCTCTTTTGGCCTTTGGTGTCACGATTTCGTGACACTTCTGGAAAAGGCTCTCTTTTGGCCTTTGGTGTCGCGATTTCACGACGTCGCGAAATCGCGACGTCGCGATTTCGTGACACTTCTGGCAAAGGCTTTCTTTTGATTTTTGCCTTGTTTAAAATGACCAACTTCTGTCAGGAAATAAAACAATATTGCGACACCAAGAAGAAGCCAGGGCGCAAAGGCGGATTTGAAGCAGAATGTCTGGAGGTGCCAAATTACTTTCCGACCTTCTAAAACTGCTGTGAAAGTGGCTAGGACCACTGTTTGACCTCTGAGGGCTGCCTTGAAGGCTGTGTGTGTCAATGCGATCAGTGTTTGTAGTCACATAATCGGATTGGTGCTATTTTTGTGTCTACAGGAGGTTGCCAATTTCTAGTCCTATCCATCTTACTAATACTCACATTCCCTTTAAGTTGGTTGCCATTATAAGGTTTAATATTCAATATTTGCATCGCTTGATCCCATATTTGGTGGGAGTTTTGGGGGTGATTAAGGAGTTGATGGGATGATTCAACCAAGTTGGCTATGGTATTTTTCCAAATATAGTGAATATCATTTCTATCTTGATTAAAAATTTGACTGTTCCTTTCATTCCAAATATTCCAAAGAAGAATGGTAGAACCCATCAAAATTAACTGCCTAATAAAATGATCAACACCCTCTTGATTAGGCCAATCCCTCCAAAGCTATTCTAAAGTAAAAAAATTGGACCATTGTAAGCCAAGTAAAGAGGCCATTCTCCTCCATAGCTCAGAGGCTAAAGTACACTCAATAAAAATATGGTTGATATTTTCTACATTCTCTTCACACATTTCACATCTAAAAGGGCCATGAAAACCATGCTTCATAAGTCTAGTAAGCACCCTATGATGCAATAAAAGCCAATTAAAGAACCTCACCTTAGGCCAGAGATTTTGAGCCCATAATCAAGAAAATATGTCAGAAGAATGGTTGGGATTATTATGGCATAAGGTCAAATAACCTTGAGCAACTGAATACTCACCCTTAGTAGTGTTGTTTCGTCCAAAACAATTTTTTTTCATGGGACCAAGAGAGGGATCTCATATGAAAGATGCCTTGGATATCT
The DNA here is from genome assembly GCA_028583015.1 of Wollemia nobilis. Lineage (NCBI taxonomy): Eukaryota > Viridiplantae > Streptophyta > Pinopsida > Araucariales > Araucariaceae > Wollemia > Wollemia nobilis. The sequence goes on along the minus strand of JAQPPZ010016436.1, from coordinate 9,001,661 downwards.
TGTCTTTGCCTTTCTAGGATTTGAATAGGCCAATCCTCAATAGGGATCCAATATCCACCAACATTTGAATTACCAGTATGGTATCAACAGTAATTAGCCACCTTTATCCAATTAGCTCGGTGAAGCTCCTCCATCCAAGGCCTCCAATCGGGAAACTGAGTTATCAAAGGTTTGTGACCTTCCCAAGAATCTGTCCAAAACTTTGCATGTTGACCATTATGAACGATCCAAAATAATTTTTTCTTTATCAAATCCTCACCAGTCTTAAGAATTGCTAAAATGGGAGAACCTTTGGTAGAAATTTGATAGCGAACAAGGTCTTCAGGACTTTTGTTCTCAGCATATTTAGAAAGGAGATTATTGGCCCAAAGAGCATTGGGGTTATGCAACATCCTCCAATATAATTTAGTAGCTAAATATTTGTTGTTATTAATTGAAGACCGGAAGACTAACCCCCCTTCACTCTTACGAAGACATAAAGTATCCCATTTCATCAAGGCCCATTTTATTTTCTCCTTAGTACCACTCCAAAGGAAACGATGACTGATTTGATCCAATTCTCGAAGAACAACCTTTGGGATATTCAAAATGGAAGAAACATAAATTGGAATAGCTTTAAGGACTGATTTTACCAAGGTGATTCTACCCCCAGAAGAAAGCCACTTGTTGGTCCACTTTCCAATTCTCTTCTTGACTTTGTCCAACAACCAATTCCAATATTTATTTTTTTGCCTTTGAATATTTATGGGAATACCTAAATAAGTGATTGGAAGAGAAGTCTTCTTATATATTAATTTATCCAAGACCATGGATTCCTATCTAGCAGAGCAGTGAAAGAAAATAACTTTAGACTTTTTTTCATTGATCAACTGCCCAGTAGCCTTAGAAAAATATCTAATGATTTTCTTAATATTAGAAGCTTCCTTAACTGTAGCTTTACCTAAAAGAGTAGAGTCATCCACAAATTGAAGATGAGAGATAGTTCTAGCTCCATGAGCAATGGTAACTCCCTCAAGGGTTTTATTTTCCCTCTTTTTAGTTATAGTCCTTGTAGCACCTTAAAATTGGCACAGTAAAATTGTTATAATTACATTCACCTTAGTAAATAATTTAAAATTCAAATTTAACCTCCCAAACCGCTCGTTAACCGTAGGGTAATCCGTTTCCCCATTTTTTGCGCCATTTTTAGAGGTTTTTTTGACCGTTTAATGATATCATCGTCGATAAGACGATATCGCCCCAAATATGACGATTTCGTCTGGGCTAGGACGTCCAGACGATCTTGTCGCAAAACTAATTTTGCAAAATTAGCTTTTGTTCCAACGGGTCCCCAATTCGGGCAAAAGCATGTCTGCGCTATTAGGGACCCTCCCCCATTGGAGATCTCCCAAATTGGGATGATCTCCAACCTCCTAACTACTCCCCTAAGCCTATTTAATCCTAAGCTATCCCTTTAGCACCCCCCTAGCTGAAATTCCCTGTAAACTGACTGTATACACATTAAAACATTTCAAATTATATTTTTGCATTGGTTCTATATCAATTTTGTTGCAGGTACCACCTTATTTTTTAGCCAGAGCAAGCATACATCATCGTCGACGAACCTGTTCAGATCGGAGGTGATCCTATCGAATCAGAGACGATTTCGTACTGATACGAGATGATCTTGACTACAGTCCATATTGAGGCAATCAGTGCCTGAAGTTTGCATTTCTCAACCTTTTCTCTGTTGTTTTCTTCTGCAAATTAGATAGTTTATTCAGTATTTTATACTATTTTGCATTTGGAGTTCACCCATTTAGATTAAGTGCATAATTAAATCCTAATTATCATCTAATTAGCATGATTTATTTCTGTTTCTGTGCCTAAGTTTCAGTTTGATAACACTGCTGTTATTTTATGTCATTTTCCTCTGTTATCATTGTTGTATTCTCTATATTTTTGCATCTATTTTTCTGTTTGCAGGTCTCTGACAAATTCGTCTGATGAATTCGTCAGATCTCAGATGATCTTGTCTGATCTCAGATGATTTTGTTGAATTCTAGATGATCCTGACTACTTCAAACACCAGAATATTCAACAGACATCCGGATTAGGTATTCTACTTTTAATCTTCTATAATTTCTCTATTTTTGTTGTTAAATCTACTTTCTGTATTCATTCAATCTACACTATCATTTAGATTAATTTAGATTCATTCAGCCAAACCTAGGATATGAATGCTTAAGGTTAAAAATGAACACATTAAAACACATTCCAAACCTAGGCATGGAAACTGCCATTAAATGTTTCCTGGTGAACCCACCATCTATCAAAAAATCATCAAAATACACCTCCCTTGAGAGGCGGGACCTTCGCAAAGTCATCTCAGTCCGAGGTACCGCACCATCCTTTTCCCATCCTCCTTTCGGGCACGAATCCTATAGCCTGAAGGTAAGGATGTGAAAAATTTGGAGCGATACATTTTTGTGAACCCAACGTGAATGCATCATAACCTTTTGAAAAGCAAAAACAAAAACAAAACAAAAAAAAAAAATAGAACAACTAAAACATAGATGCATTTTTTTACAAACATTTAAAGTTTAAAATCATGTTTAGATGGTAGCTCCTAAGAAAATATTAGCAATTACTATAAATGTAGAAAACCAATTGGTAGCTGTAGAAATCAATTCTATACTTAACGTGCCTGAAACAAGTAGAAATCAATTCCTGTGGAATGAACTTGATAGAAGACTTAGTCTCATCTCATCTAGGTCCACACAACTTAAGCAAATCAAGAGGCTAGTCCTAGATAGAATCCTGGATCCTCATCAACTAGTTTTTTTATCATGAACTTCAGAGAGCCTGCCATTGATGGTTAGCCTATAGGAGAGCTCTAGTATCTTTAGAATTGTTCACCTTCGAGGAATACCTTGAGAACGCAGCCATTGTGCACCAGTTCCTAGGTTGTGTAGAAGACCAAGAGGTTGTTCTTACAGATAGGGAAAGATGGAATAAAGTTCTACGAGCTGTGCTATATCAAGAGTATTGCCATGAGCTTTACTTTTATCAACCAGCATCTGAAACAGACAATATCACTATAGCTCTTTTCATCAAATTTTTAAAAGAAAACTTTCAATTTGAAGAAGAACACTTCATGACCCCTGAACAACTCGAGCCTATTAATGATATTTATAAATTGTTTATAGAAAACTATATTATTACTTTCAGTCTTATTTCTTGCATTTATTGTGTTGATTATCTTTACAATATTATTTCAAAAAAACAAAGAAAAACTAAAAAAAAAAATTAAAAAACATAGTAAAAACTTAAAAATTTCATTTCAAATATTGTAGTAGGTATATAGTAAATATATACCTCTTAAATTTGTTGCATATATATATATATATATATATATATATATATATATATATATATATATATATTTTTTTTTCTAAAAATCAAAACTTAGCACCATGCCTAAACTTAGGAATGGTAAAGAAACTTTAGGAGAAGAAGAAGATTGGTTACAAGATACAACTGGAAACCCAAATGTCCTTCCTAAAGATCCAACTTCGAAAGGAAAAACTCTAGCTCAATCAGAACATGACCTAGGTGAAGATAAGGAACAAGAAGGAAGTTTTAAAGAGGATGTATCCTCATCCCCTAGAATAGCTCCAAATGGAACTATTGCTTTTGACAACATAGATCATTTCAAGAAATTTCTCAGTGATAACATTGATGACCTTAATGTGGCAATTCGTATTGATAAAGGGCAAGTTAGTGACACTCAGGCAGCTTTGGAACATATGTATGATGTGCGCATTAATCCCTTATCTTTCATTGATCAATAAAGTGATAAGGCTAGACCATCCAATACGGATATGGTCACTATGATTCAAAACATGTCAAAACAATAGGCTATCCAACCTCCTAAGGAACCTGTTATTCAACCTAAAATAATTCCCACACAAAAGAAACCTTCCTTCACTACTTTATTCCGCCAAACTATTGAGCAATATGCTTCAAGTAAACAAAAACCTAAAACGAAGCCAAATACAAATTTTCAACAATCTGAAATACATCATAATACAACTTCAAAATTCCTTCATAATACTTTTCCTACCAATAATTTGCACAATAGTAACATGGCATCTAATCTTCATGTTCCTCCATCATATGCCCATAAAACCCATGTCAATGCCCTACCGAACCAATATGGGGGGCAAACTAGTAATCTGGAAGCCATGGTGAAACAGTTAGCTTCGCGTATGGACCAGATAGATCCCTATCGTCCCTCGTATAATTATCGAGAGATATGTAGTCAACCTTTGGATCCCATAGTTGTAGATCAACCATACCCTAAGAATTTTTCCATGCCCATCCTGCCTATATATAAAGGAACCGAAGATCCCATAGAGAATCTTCGTATGTTTAGGATAGCATGTCATGATATATCGCATGATGACTTGCTATTACTAAAAATGTTCCCAAAAAGTTTAGGTGGAATGGCATTAGAGTGGTACTATCAATTGCCCACTCATTCTTTGATAAACTTCAAAGAAACAGCCGAATCATTTGTCCATCAATTTAGTGCCTACATCGAGAGGCATGTAACTATTAAAGATTTATACAATTTAAAACAAGACAAAGATGAATGTTTTGCTGATTTCTTAGCTAGATGGAGGCAATTGACAGGAAAACTGCACTTTGTGCTACCTTATAGGGAAATGTTGGACATTTTCATCAATAATTTACAAGAACAAATATCTTATGAGCTATCAACTGCTACCTTAACTACCTTCGACCAAGCTATAGATTTAGCTCGAAGAGTAGAATATGCCCTCATTAGGAGAGGCCAGCTTAGGAAAAAGGATGATGAGAAAACGTCTAGAAATCAATATAAAAACAAACAAGTTGTTGGTGATGGAGTCACTGACAACAGGAATGTTGCTAATATCAATGCAATGAAGACAATAGAAAAATTTATATTGAAACCTCCTGATAAGCCTCCTCGAGAATTCACTAGATTAAACCAACCCTAATCAACTATTTTACCTCAATTACTTGAAAGAGGTTTGATCCAATTACCAGCTATCCGGGAACCTGATCCAACTATACCCGGATACAGAGATGACTTACACTGTGATTTCCATAGAGGACCTGGACATTCTACCAATGCTTGTAAAAGGTTGAAACATAAAATACAGGATTTGATTGACAATAATGAAATGGAAGTGCAAGCCTTCCAACCTAAACAAAACCCTCCTAATAATACTCAAAAGACCATTCCTCAAAATCAAAATCAAAATGCCAATAAAACTTTAGACATATTCCAACACCCTTTACCAAGACATGGTAAAGAGGTAGCCAATCAAATCGAACATCACAATGTTCCCCCTCCTACCCGATATGTAGGACCCATTAGCGAACAATTACCTATTCAGGATCCTCCAATATTTGACACAACCTTATCCTTGGTTACGACCAGGCCCTTACATAATTTTCAAACTTTTGATTCTAGTGATATAGAATCAGATAGTGAAAGTGAACTAGACATTACTTCAAACCAATCGAATAGTTCTGAAAACGAATCAAATCCTATTCAACCCATCACAGATGCTATGGTTCTAGAAGAACCACTTCCTAGACGAGTTACTACTCGACCTTCTTCTAATATATTATTTTCTAATGAACAAGCCATCAATGCTCAACCGAGACCAGTTCAGCGTCTTCACTATAACATTGTAGGTACCATTGGAGTCATCACCTGACAACAAGATCAAAATTCCCAACAAGAACCAAACCAGAATGATGGATCGGTTCCATTCGTTTTGAAAAACCCCAATAAAGGGAATCATGCTCCTACTGTTCAACCTAAACCCCCTTACAATATTAATGTGCAATTATCCAACACTACGGCCAGAATTTCCCTTTTGGATTTATTAAGATCCTCTCCCACCCATAGGGATGAGTTGATGTTTACATTGAGCCAAATGATGGTACCTCAAAACATTCAACCTGAAGCTATGGCCAATACTATCATCACTCGAGAGATTGATTATATTGAATTATGGGATAAAGATATCCCACAACACAGTTTACATAAGGATAATCCCTTATACATTACTGCTCTAATTGGAGATGTAGCTGTCAAACGAGTTTTGATTGATAATGTCTCATCTCTCAACATTTGCACTTTTGACTTCTACCAACGATTTGGATTTAGAAGTGATGAAATGAAGAAAACTGATATGATTATTAAAGATTTTAATGATGAAACACAAGAAACGTGTGGAGTTATTACCCTCCCATTGCAAGTTGGTCCTAGAACCCTAGAAACAACCATGTTTATTGTACATTGCCCAACATCGTACAATATACTTTTGGGTCACCCTTGGATCAATGCCATGCGAGCGGTCCCATCAACCTTACACCAATGTGTTAAATTTGAGTTTAAAAATCAGTTGGTCACTATCCATGGTGACCCTAGACCTTTTGATATGTGTGCTTTGGCAAAACCCGTTGGAGTGCAATTTTGCCCTGCTCTGTCATCCACACATCCTAGTTCTTATTTTTCATCTAAAACTATGAAACACACACCCATAACTTCACCTATTTCCCCTCCATTAATTTCATCCTCCTATATAGACCAACAACCCTCTACAAAAATCATTTTAGAACCTCAAAAAGATCTTAAATCTACAACCAATCCTTCAAGTTCTACCCCTATAAATTCAAATCTTATAGAAACAACTATCATACCTTCCACATCTCAAGACATAGGTAATAAGCCTTCTACATCTTATGCCCTTTCTGATGAACTTTTACTAGATTTATCCACAACCTTAATATCAGAAAAAACAAATGCTTTCATGCAAGATTCAATTCTTTTAAATAACTTACCGCCATCTCCCCATACTTTGGGCCTCCCACAACCTATGGGAAGTACTTACCAAGTCGGGAGTTGTGCCTTCATTTATAAAGGATATTACTGGGGAAGAATCCCTCGAAATATCAAAACTCATCATGACGGATATGCTCGGTGTTATTTTACCAATGAATATGGTAAAGCTAAACCCATGATGCTTAAAATGGGATATAAAGGGAAAGGCTTGGGACCTTTCCAAAATGGCATGAAAGAACCTTTCGAGGTAGAACCGTGGCCTGCCCGTTGTGGTGTGGGCCTATTTCCTAGTAAGGGTCAACCCTTTCCTTTTGAAGATGATGATCATCTCATATTCTATCAATATTATTTGGATAGGCATGTTGATTTGCCTCCTCAAAATTAGTCGTTTTCATGCAACATGCTATCCATAGCTTACCCTAAAATGATTGCCGACCCCGATGAAGAATTGGAAGGAGATATCTTCCATGATGTATCTGTTGAAGAGATGTTACACAATGGATTTTATTTTGATGGTTCTATACCAACTATAGCCCAACTTGAGGCCACTAATCCTTAAGATGAATTATCTAAATTAACCTTACAAGAATTACAAGAATTGGGCATTTCACCCGCCCCACCTAATTTTGAAAGAGATCTACACATGGAGGTAGAACACGTCATTAAAATTAATATTGGAACTGAGGACAATCCTCACATAATCAATATTGGATCAGAATTAAGTCAATAAAAATAAGAACAATACCTTGCATTCCTTAAAGAATATGAAGATGTCTTCGCTTGGACATATGAATATATGCCAAGACTAGACCCTTCCGTAGTCATGCATCATCTAGTGGTCCATCCGGATGCTAAACCTGTCAAACAAAAACTTAGAAAAATGCATCCCAAAGTGGCTCTGCTAGTCAAAGGGGAGTTAGAAAAACTCTTGAATGTTATCTTTATACAAGCTATTGATTATGTTGAATGGATCTCAAATGTAGTTCCAGTCACCAAGAAAGAAGCTACCAAAGTTAGGGTTTGCATAGATTTTAGAGATATTAACGTTGCATGCCCTAAATATGACTTTCCTATTCCAAATATGGATCAAATCATCGACTTTACTACCAAAAGTGGGATGATGTCCTTAATGGATGGATTCTCCGGTTATAATCAGATCAGGATAGCTCCTGAAGATCAGGCTAAAACAACCTTTATTACCCCTTGGGGTAATTTTTGCTGGCAAGTGATGCCATTTGGCTTAAAGGACGTAGGTGCAACTTATCAACGAGTTATGACCTATATTTTTCATGATATGATGCATGATATCCTACATGATTATGTGGATGATATTATAGCTCGCTCTATTATTGAAGATAATCATTTAGATGATTTCAGAAAAGTTTTTAATCAATTACGAGAATATCTTATTCGATTAAATCCAACAAAATGCATATTCGGAGTTAAATCTGGAAAACTATTAGGGGTTTTAGTTTCTTTACGTGGTATTGAAATCGATCCTCTCAAGATTGCGGCCATCATTGATATGCCCGCACCTACTAATATATCTGAGTTACGAAGTTTACAAGGTAAACTTCAAGCTATCCGTCGCTTCATTGATAAGCTGGCGGACAAAACTGGTCCCTTTCTTAAACTCCTTAAGAAGGATGTCCCTTTTAATTGGGACACAGAATGTAGAGAAGCTTTTGAACTTCTCAAACAATACCTCCTTAATCCACCTATGCTTTCACCACCTAAATCTGATCGCCCATTTCTCCTATATATTTCCACTTCAGATTCTACCTTAGGAGCTATGTTAGCTCAGCTTGATGATGAAAAGAGAGAACGTGCTAATTATTACATTAGCCGAACCTTCATCAGTTATGAAACTCGTTATACAGTGTTGGAAAAACTATGTCTAGCAGTCATTTTTTCTACGCAAAAATTACGACATTATATGCTTAGTCAAAAAACTTATGTCATTGCTAAATACGATCCCTTGAGGTATCTCATGAGTCGACCTTATTTATCGGGTCGCACAGCCAAGTGGGTTCTTGCTCTAAGTGAGTTCGATCTCACATTCATAGGACAAAAGTCCGTTAAGGGACAAATCATCGCAGATCAATTAGCTGCTGCACCCTTAGAGTCTACCCATCCCCTCATCATCGAATTCTCTGATGAATGCCTTCAATTAGAGGCCGACCATACTGAACAATGGTCCTTATACTTTGACGGAGCCCGATGCATGAGTGGGGTTGGTGCGGGTATTATTTTAATATCCCCATAAAAACATCTTATTCCTCTGTCCTTCAAATTGACATTTGCTTGCACCAACAATACTGCTGAGTATGAAGCTATAATCCTTGGATTACGAGCTGCCCTAGCACTACAAATTAAACATATTTTAGTTTTTGGTGATTCTCAACTGGTTATAAACCAAATTAATGAAGTTTATCAAACTCGAGATGATAAACTATGCCCATATAAGGCCTATGTTTTACAATTAATGTCTTTATTTGATCAAGTTACCTTGGAAGCTATTCCTCGAACTAGCAACCGTGTAGCTGATGCTATGGCCGTGGCTGCATCTCTCCTGCCCTTGGAGTTAGATGACGAATATGCCACTATAATTATTCATTGACTCTAGGAACCCGCTTCAAATAAGTCATGCTTAGAGCCTTTGGATGTGTTTCTAATCAATGAAACTACTCCCGAACCTTGGTATACAAACATATTTGATTTTCTCCAAAATGGGACTTTCTTTGCCAATTCTAATAGAAACCAGCATCGGTTATTATGTCGACGAGCAAGTCGATTTGTAATAATTGGCAATACTTTATATAGGAGATATTTTGAAGGTATCCTATTAATATGTTTAAACTTAGAAGAGTCTAAGTCAGCCTTGAGTGAAGCCCACGATGGATCTTGTGGAGGACACTTTAGTGGTAGTTTCATTGCTAAAAAGCTCCTTCGGATAGGATACTTTTGGCCTGCCATGGAAATGAATGCACATGAGTATGTGCGCCATTGCGACAAGTGCCAGAAACATGCTGACCTTGTCCATGCGCCTGCCCAAGAACTGCAGGCTATTTCATCTCCTTGGCCCTTTTCCAAATGGGGTTTAGACATTATTGGCAAAATCAATCCGGTGTCATCTGATGGACACAAGTTCATCATAACCGCCACTGAGTATTTTACGAAGTGGGTCGAAGCTATGCCTTTAGCTTCCTGCATTGGCACACAAGTCTCTAAATTTATTTTTAATCAAATCAATTGTAGGTTCGGAATTCCTGCAAATCTCATCTCTGACAATGGAACTTGTTTCAAAAATAAAGATGTTAAAAAATTATGCCAAAAATATAAGATTCAACATTGCTGGTCCACTCCCTATTATCCTTAGGGTAATGGTCAAGCAGAAGCATCTAACAAAACCTTAATCAAAATTCTCAAAAGATTGGTCAATAAAACTGGCCGTGACTGGCACATTCAATTATACCTAGCCTTGTGGGCTTATCGAACTAGTGTTCGAACCCCCACGGGAACTTCACCATTTGTTTTGGTTTACGGTGCTGAAGCAGTTTTTCCATTTGAATTGGAATTTCCTTCTTTGGCTCTGCTACTTCAAGATACCGAAGTAGGAGATGAATATCGAGCTGGCAGACTCAGTCAGCTGGAACTCCTAGATGAAAAATGCATCAATGCTTTGGAACATTTCCGTGGTTACCAAAACAAGCTTAAAATATCATATGCTAATACATGAACATAATTATTCTTGAAAGGAGAACCATTGTAGAAAAGGTTTTTGAAAGAATACCAAAATGATAGATGATGTGTTGTTGAATTAAGTTAATGATTGTGGGATAGTACTGAAAAAAATAAAATGATTGTGGGACCATACTAAAAAAAATAAAATTATTGTGGGACCTATCATTTGGATGAGAGGGACTACCTCAACCCATTTTGTGAAATACTCTATGGTGGTAATGATGAATTTCTAGTAGCTAGATGAGGTTGGAGTGATTTTGCCAATGATATCCAAGCCCCATTGGGAGAACAACCACATGGATTGGATGAGTTGCAACTCTTGAGATGGTAAGTGAATGATATTTGCATATTTCTAGAATTTGATATATTTTAATATATGTATAGTAGTCATGCTCCATGGTGGGCCAGTAATAACCCATGCACAAAATACACTTAGTAATGGCCATGCCACTAAAATGGCCACTGCAAGTACCATCATGGATAGTCATGACAACAAGTTAAGCTTCCTATGGCTCAAGACATCACAAAAGAATGCCATAATAAGTGTGTTTATAAAGAATATCCCATAGCAATGTGTAGCGGATTTACCTTTGTTTGAATGTACGTTTATTAGTGTGATAAAGTATTCTAGGATCATACCTAGTTTAATGTAATCCTTGACTTGGGAAAATCAAGAATCACAAGGTTCAATTCAAATAAAATTAATGTTAGCATCATCAAAAGAAGTAGGAATGGTTATGGATTATTGAAGAAGTATTTGTGGTATTAGAGACCCAAGAGAAGCTATGTTATCCATGAAGTGATTTATTGAGTGTGGGGTAGGTTCAATATCATACCACTCAAATTGGGTGAATGACTGATAAAAAACCTTTTTATATTGCTTAATCACTAGGCATCAACATTGGTAGATTTATTTGATTTGTTTGAAAATGAGAAGTGAATCACCAAAATTTTACAAGCATTTGATGCACATAGAAACTATTGTTTTAAGACCAAGGATACGAGCTTCATAGTAGGTATTATTATTTATGCATGGAAAATCTAATTTGAAATAAAAGGGGAGAAATACCCCTTTAAATGTATAGATACTATGCCTACATATCCCCCTTGTTTGTAGTGAGAGCAATTGAATAAGATGATAAGGTAAGCTTATGATTTAGGTTCCACATATTGTTCATCTTCAATGATGTGAAAAATTGAGTCATTATGAAGTTCTATGTAAAGTGGTTTATTGTTAGTTAAAGAATATTGTACAAGCTAATCAGCAATGACATGACCTTTAATATATTGTTGACTGATAAATTCAAGGTCAAACTTAGTGAATAACTATTGGAGCCAAATTTGACTCAACTTTGAAACCCCCAAATTTAAATTTTTGGTTTCAATAAAAATGTTCATAATGTTGGCTACTTCTTTAGTTGGTGTGATCTACTTGATTTTTCATTGGTTGGTTTGATGAAGTCTAACCTTGGTTATTAATATGGTGTGCCCTTTTTTTTATTACTAAAGTATCTCACAAGTGAATAGGGAAAAATATTATTAATCAAATTCTTAAAGCCAAAATCTGAACCTCCTAAAATAAGTTTCCCTTGGGTCTAAATCAAACGATAGAATTTAAAACCCTAAGGTATTCCAAAGTAAGGGGAAATGTTGATTAAACACCTTGGTCTATAAATCTGAAAACATAAGGTTAGCATTAAGGTCTTCAATTAAAATCTCAAGGGCATGTGTCCCATCTAATTAAAAATTGAGCACCTTAGATTTAATCTGAGGGCTGCGCTCGAATCAGGTTGAATTAGACGACGATGCTTCAATAAAAGTGATTGAAGGTTAAATCGGTAGTCAAATTTCTATGAAAATTATAACCTAAGGTCAAAACTGATTAAATAGTGAGCAACTCTGACAGATCGGATGATAGCACTCAAGAAAACTCAAGATCATCGGTTACACTCATTTTAATTAAATCACATGTTAAAGTGCTATGGTAATAAATCAATAAGAATGCATGCCCCCCTTTGAAATAATCACCAAGCAAGTTAGATAGATTGGATGGCAACGCTTGATCTAGACCTGATTCGATGGCAACACTCTTATAGAGGTGTATTAAAGAGATAAAGTCCCCATGTGATTAATAATATTGAATGAGATTAACAAGGGTACAACACATTAGATAATCATCCCCCATTTTGGCTTAATCAAGGTTTAAAATAATATGTCCTTAAGTAACTGAACCCATAAGTTGAAGGAGATCAACGGTCGTGCCGACATTCAATCAAGATCTGACGGTCACACCAAATTAGAATCTTGGTAAAATACTAGGTGAAACGAAGGTAAAATGAAAAATTAATTATGTAATTAGCAAGGGTATAACACATTGGATAATCATTCCCCATTTTGGCTTAATCATGATTAATAAAATCTAATGATGCATACTTTTGGTTATTAAGTATACAGTTACAGGAAATCGGATGACTGTGCTCTATTTAATTCCTGATCGGATGGATGCGCTCAAACACGATAAAACACCATGACAAAGATTGAAGGAATCAGATGACAACATTTCATCCACATTTGATCCAATGATAGTGTGATGTTTAAAATGATCAAATATTAATGCATGAAGTTTCGATAGTATAATTGATCAAATTCATAAGGTAGACTAATGACCATGCAGGTCCCGAGACATCAACGGTTGTGCTAATAATATTTAGGATCTAATGGTAGCACTTGAATTAAATAATTAAGTGATAAATCAACCACTCAGATATGACGGTGGTGCTCCATTAATATTAAGAAGATCTGACGACCGTGAATGAGTCAGAGTCAAGACAAAAGAACATAAGTGGGCTAAAATAATGAGCATCTTCTCATAAATTCGATGAATGTGCTCTATCTCAAATCGATCCAATGACAACACACACTCTAAAGGTAAAACAAAAAGGTAAGCTTAAATTGACATTTGATTAATTAAATCTTAAAACACATTTAACGAGGTTATAAATTTGTTATTAATTACCATCCTTATTGGTCGAAATTAAAAAGGGTTCGATGCATGTTTTATTTCAGATATCTAACCTACAGGTTTTAAAAGATCAAAGGTTACAATAGAATAAGAGTACATCCAATGGTTGTGCTCAATCACGGTTGACTCAGGGAAGCTAAAGATTTGTGAAATAATAACGAAAGGTACTCACACCAAGAACCAAATATTGTGAAAATATCGAGGGTGATTGTTGCCTAAGTAAAATATAATCAATCCCCAAGATTTAGTTATCATTCGGGGTTGATGTGGCATGAGATTCAAAATGGAAGTCATCCCCATTACACATTCTAGTTCCATGTCAAATTGTAGCACCCTAAAATTGGTGCAGTCAAATTGGAATAATTACATTCACCTTAGTAAATAAATTTAAATTCAAATTTAACCTCCCAAATCGCCCGTTAATCGTCAAGAAACCCGTTTCCTCTTTTTTTGTGCCATTTTTAGCAGTTGTTTTGACCGTTTGACGATATCGTCTCCGATCAGACGATATCGCCCCAGATTTGACGATTTCGTCTGGACTAGAATGTCCAGACGATTTTGTCGCAAAACTAAATTTGCATAGTTGGAATCCGTTCCAACGGGTCTCCAATCCGGGTAGAAGCGTGTCTGTGCCATTGGGACCCTTCCCCCGTTGGAGATATCCCAAATTGGGATGATCTCCAACCTCCCAACAACTATCCTATGCCTATTTAACTCTAAAAATTTTCCTTCCCCAACCCCTAGCTGAATTTTTATGTAAATCAACTCCCTATGCGCTAAAACACTTCAAATTTGCTCTTGCACTAGTCCTATATTAATTTTATTGTAGGTACACCACTGGTTTTCAACCGGAGCCAACATCTATCGCAGCCGACGAACCTATCAAGATCGGAGGCGATCTCATCAAATTCGGGACGATCTCATTTTGATGCGAGACGATTTCGACTGCAGCACACATCGAGGCAATCGATGCTCGGAGTTTGCTCTTCTTTCTCTTTTCTTTGTCATTTTATGCTATAAATTAGATTGTCTATTCAGTTTTTATACTATATTGCATCCGGAGTTCACCCATTTTGTCTAGTTTGCATATTAAGATCATATTCTGCTATCTAAACATAGTGATTTGCATTTACTTTTGTTCTTGTATATTGTTCAATACTCATATTACTTTTTCATATAGTTTGCCCCTATTTACAAAATAGAATTTCTTGTATTTCGCATCTGTTTGCTATTTTGCAGGTCTCTGATGAATTCGTCTGACGAATTCGTCAGATTGCAGACGATCCTGTCATTTTAGATGATTTTATCAAATTGAAGGTGATCATGTTGAATTGCAGATGATCCAGACTGCTTCAAGCTTCAAAAACTCCATCAGACTTCCGAATCAGGTAATCTTCATTGGCCTCCTGTAAATTCTCTGTTTTTGCTTTCTTTTTTGTTTGCTGTATTCATTTAAATTGCATTTTCATGTAGTTTAAGTTAGAATCATTCGGCCAAACCTAGGATGAATGTTTAAAAATAAAACGAACTCATCAAAACTCATTCCCAAAACCTAGGCGTGGAAACTGCCATCAAATGTTTCCTGGTGAACCCACCATCCGTCGAAAAATCACCAAAATGCACCTCCCTTGAGAGGTGGGACCTTCGCAAAGTCCTCTCGTCCGAGGTACCGCACCATCCTTTTCCCATCCTCCTTCCGGGCACGGATCCAATAGCCTGAAGGTAGGGGTGCGAAAAATTTGGAGCGATACATTTTGGTGAACCCGACGTGAATGTATTGTAAACCTTTTGAAAACAAAACAAAAATATATATATATATGTATGTATACAAGAAAAACAAAAACAAAATCATCATTTCAAGTTTATATGTTTTAGATTCAATTCTAAATAGTAGATGCTAAATACTACTTTTAAAAGTACTAAAGAAACCATGAGTTTTTACTCAAATCAATATGAGCCCATTAGTAATGTTGGAAGAATTCAGCCAAATACATTTGTTGATTATGATCAACCTTATCCCTATTCAACATCACCTCCATCACACTCTTCTTATTTTTCATCCTTACCCCAACAAAACAATCCCTTTGCCAATCCTCTTCATAATGATATTATCTATTCACCCATATATCCATATTATGTCTATCAACCCACATATAATCCTTCTCCATCCTTTCAATATTCTTCTTCCAATACAACACATCCATTTCAACAAGAAAATACTTATTCTTCCAATCCTACCATGCACTCACCTCCTACATCGCAATATTCCTATCATCATTCTACCCATAATAAAGAAAGTAGAGGTGAGAAACCATTAGGTCCTTTTATGACAAAATTCCTAAGGCATTTATCAAAAACCTCTCAAAAACCTTCATCACATAAATTTACTAGGCTTAATCAACCAATGGATATAATTCTCAAGTATTTACTTGACACAAATATTATTGAACTTCCTTCCATAAGACAACCTGATACCACATAATATTGGTTTAAACCTGAGCTACATTGTGAATATCATAGAGTAGATGGACATATGACACAAAATTGTAAAGATTTAAGATGTGCAATTCAAGATTTGATTGATAATGGTCTTTTTAATATAAAGGAATTACAATTCACAACTGATTATAAATCTTCATTAAACAATCAAACTCCTACACAAAAAATACCAATAATCAATCAAGACATGGGGATCTCCCAAGAAACCCTATTCAATTATCAACAACAAGAAATCAATCAAATATTGCATGTTAATATGTCCCATCATGATGATATTACTAATATTGTAACAGAAACTACAAATGAGCAACCTCAAGTTCAATCAACTCAATCCGATATTCAAGATATGGATTCCTCATTTGACCAACTTTCAAAACTATCTTTGGCTCTAGAGAATGATACAAAATGTAATGTAAGCATAGAAAGTTCATCTTTAGAATCAAAATCTCAATCTGAAATCCACTTTGATAACCAACAACAAGTGATTAATCCTCAAGCAAAGATATCCCTTTTAGAAGTATTACAAATTGCTCATAAGGAAATTTTGTTCAAAATACCTAGCCAACAATTTTTTCCTCATCATATTTTCTCTAAGAACATAATTAATGGTATAAACCCTCTTGAGGTTAACCATATTTCATTCTATGATGAGGATATTCCTTCCTCTACTCCACAAGAAGACTCCTATCTTTACATTATCGGATCTCATAAAGAAACACTTGTTAGAACTATCATGGTAGATAATGACTCTTCTCTTAATTTATGCACTTATCAATTATTTCAAAAACACAAATTAAAGGAAGAAGATAGTAATGAATCAAATGTTATTATAAAATCTTTTAACAATGAAATTCAAGAACCTCAAGGTACTATAATTATTCCCCTTAATATTGGATCCAAGATCCTGGATACTTTATTCTATGTAGGATATTGTCCTTCACCTTACAAACTACTTCTCCAGAGTCCTTGGATTCATACGATGAGGGTTGTCCCTTCAACTCTTCATCAATGTTTGAAGTTTGAAATTGCAAATAAAATTGTTACCATACATGGTGACCCAACACCATTTGAAGAATATTTAACGGTTGAAACATCAAGTTCTATACATTCTCTATTATCACAATTATCTTCTATCCATCACTTTTCTTCATCCATATATGATCATCCTTGTTTATCAAATAACATCCATGCATGTCTTTCACATATACTTTCTCCATCTTATCAAAACTTGGAATATAATAATAAGAATGAAGAACTTTCTTATATTTATGACATTTTATTTTGTAATATGATCAATTTTACACATATAAAAGTCAAATCTTTTGCTACATTATTTTACATTATAACAAAGCTTTTGTTATCACTATCTTTTACTCATCACCTTTTGTTCTTACCTTCAACACAACCAGATTATCCTTCAAAACCTCCTTTGATTTTGAAGCAACCTTAGACATGCTATACTCAAATAACCTTGTATAGTGTATATAGATAATCTTGTATATACCATCAATTTCAATTCATAAATTAAAATCAAAATACAAAAAAAAATCAAAATCCTCAAAATCTTCAAAAAAATACAAATGCAACTAAGGAACTTAAAGGTAAATTTGAGCCCAACTGGCTCGGACCATACATCATTACTGCAAAATTTGAATCAGGAGCATATAAATTATCTACCTTAGATGGTAAAGAACTTAAAGAACCCATGAATATTTTACATCTCAAACGTTATTATGCATAAATTTGATTATTTCATCCATGTATATATTTGTTCAAAATCATTATCTTGTATTTCTTTCAATTTATTCAAAAACCTCAAAAACATTCATAAAATCTTCAAAAATATTTATTGCATTTATTTTGTAAAGTTCCTTTTGCTTTAAAACAAAAATCAACATAAAAATCCAAAAATAGCTATATGCTTGACTCTTTCGAAACCAAAACAATATACAGAATAAAGAGAGAGTCAACATTCTCAAAACTTTCTCAAAATCATTATTGTCTTACAATTATTGCAATTATATGTTTCAACTTATTTTGGATAAAACTAGCATTTATTTGGCATCCCTCACTTGCACACTCACAAAAATAAATATCTTGCTTTTATCTGGCATGATTACTAATCTCTCTTATATCAAAGTTCACAAATTTCAATTAAATAAAGTTTGAGCACAGAGAATTGATCTTGTTATTTACTTAAACCAAGCACATCTTTTCACAATAAAATGATTATATTTGTAATTTCCATGTTTTGCTACATAGTAGAACTGATTTCTTGAGCGAAAAGTTTCCCCTGCTATCCTATCATGCACAAGCTCACCCCTACCCAGAATAAAAATCCCTTGCTTTACAGCTAATCTGAGCAAGTATCCCTAGAAAAAGAAAAAGAAAAGAAAAATTCAAGAAAAAGAGAAAAGAAAAATGTTCTTTTATATCATTACAACAATGTTACAAGAATTATCAAGCAAAAGGAAAATAAGCAAAGTTCAAAAGAAAGCAAGAAAAGCAATAAAATCCCTTTCCCTACCCTTTGAAAAGAAAAGAAGGGTGAATGAGCTTGAATCCCTGGAATTCTCAATTATTCGAAAAGCGTGAGGTAAGCCCCATAACAGGTGGTTTGTGCCCAAACTGCTTGGCCTTGGGTAACTCCTAGCGTGGTGATATGTCTGTCACATTAGCGACCTTCTTTTGTACAGACCTATGTTTGCTTATGGATTAGCTAGCTCTTGATAATCCGATCTACATAGTAGCCTAGTATGGTTATATGCATCTACATCATGGTTAATGAACACTTATTTGGTTTCTTCAAATCACTTGTATCATAGTATCTTGCTCAAAACTGGTAAATGAACAATGCAATTGCACACACATTTGTATTTGAGAGATTTTGTCTATCATTATAATAAATCAAGATTGGCAATGAATTCACTTATGCACATGGGATTCCTTATAAATTTAACTTTTGTCTTCAAAAATACTTTGAAATATTATTTTTGCAACTTGTTTGGAATAATCAAGTACAATTATTTACCACAAAGACAACTATATAATAGAAGAAATCAAAAATTTCAATCAAAACATGTCATATATATCTTATCGACTTTCGCAACGATGGTATAGTTTCAAAACCAAAATTGGAATTTTATGCTTAGCGCAAGTCCTCATTTTCATCTTTTATGTTCATCAAAAATCAATCATGCAATAAAACTATCCTTTCTTTGATCTTCGCGATGATGGTATAAGTCTATACCTACATATTCTATGCCTAGCGCAAATCATTGTAACAATTTTTTTTTTTTTCCCAATTTATCAAAGATCATACAAAACATATGACTTCATTTTACACCAATTATGCTTTTCAAA
The DNA here is from genome assembly GCA_028583015.1 of Wollemia nobilis. Lineage (NCBI taxonomy): Eukaryota > Viridiplantae > Streptophyta > Pinopsida > Araucariales > Araucariaceae > Wollemia > Wollemia nobilis. Next base: position 8,982,147 of record JAQPPZ010016436.1, on the reverse strand, counting down.
AAGCAAACACATTTTGATCATTTCATGTCATTATGTCAACCTTTGCATTTTGCAATGATGGTATAATTCTTAAGGAATTATTCAACAAACTTTATCACACTTAGGAATTTATGCCTAGCAAAAATCATTTTACAATATTTCATGCATAATATTTTCATGGAAATCTGAAAACAAACCATCATCATCATCATTTGCATCATCACAACAAAGTCTTAAGACAGTATCTTAAGCACTCTTTTCTTTTAATAATATTTCTATCCTGGGACTAGCTTGACGACCGAGTGAGCAGTGACTCCATGAAATGGTCTATAATAGCGACAATGTCCTTTGAAATTATTGTTAGAAATATCTTTTTATTTTTTATCACATTTCATTACAACCAATCAATTTGTTACATCAGATTATTTCATTTAAAATACTTAAAGCATGACATCCAAGTTATAATTTTTTCCAAAACGACATAATTACATGAATCATCAATAAAATAATTACATCAATCAACTCAATCAAACAATCAAACATAAAAAGCATCATAAGCATCACATAAGACAAGTCATATGATCAAAAATATCTCATCTATATATATCAACGAGAATATATACATCATCAAAACTAGATTGGTATGCCACAATCTGTACCTCGGCATACTCAATCCTCTATCAATACAAGTATAATACAATGTCAGTGGCAGTATCCTACCCTCTAGCCTCGAGAGCCTCTAGAGCTCTCGGCCTCATCTCCTCCCCCGCCCTACGGAGGACGAGGTGGTCCCATCGTAGTATGTGTGGTACTGCGAGTCCTCGTCATCGATCGAGATGAGCTCCTCGTCGACCCTGTCCTGATAGGATCTGCTATGGCAGGTGGCAGTTGTACCCTCTGGCCCTCTGGCACCACCTAGTAGTATAGCGCCTGATAGAATGCGGTCTGAGAAACTGACCACAGTAGCTCCTGAGTGCTTACCCCTCTGCCTCGTGCCTTGAGACGAGCATTCTCGTCTCGTAGCTATGACACCTCAGCCTGGTGCTATGCAACTGCATCCTGTAATGTCTGCACCTGAGCTCGTATATGATCTCTCTCTGCCCGAAGAGTAGCCATCTCGCTACTCTCTCCAATGTCCACACCCTTGCCATTATCAGGCGATGGTGGCCTCTGTGGATATGAGGGTCTCGCCTCCCTCCTCTCCCTCTCCCTCTGCCATGGCCTCTCCTATGCCTGTGGCCTCCTCTGCTCTCCTCTGCCGTGACCTCGAGCTGCCTCTACCACCGCCTGGCATCACCTCCCTATCCGATGCACAACTACATGGATTGGTCCCTGAGCCCTCGTCATCCGAGGAGGTCGGATGCCTACGTACCAGGCATCGTAGCCATCGGCTACTCCTGCGTCGTCCCCATCCACTGGCTAAATGGGGGCATCGTCCGCATCCTGACTCTAGAATCGCTGCATATCTGGATCCCCGCTGACTATGATGTTATCCCGGACAGTCCGGGAAAACTCATAATCCCTAAGAGATGGGATCCCCTGCTGTAGATCGAACTATCACAAAACACGATCATAGCGGTGGAGCTCCACCTCTCCCCTCTCCATCTGTAGCCAGCAGACTCGCCTGATGCGAGCCAGCTCCTGTGCATCCTCTGCCCACCCTAGATGCTGCCTCCATGGCCTCCAGGTGATCTGGTTTGGGACCAAGTCATCCAGTAGTCTCCGGGACACCGACAGGTCGATCCATCATTGTGCCCCTCTCTGAAGCCACCAGTAGAAGACTCGGGGCCTCTCCCCATCAACCCCTGTCAGTGGAAGCCCTACCGGCCTCCGCACCGCAATGTGCTCCCAACATCAAACCTGTAGGAGCGATGTCATAACCAGACATTGGCCGCCCTTGTATATGACCCCATGCAGGATCCTATACAATCGACATAGAACAAAGCTGCCCCAAGCAAATTTGTAGCCATGGTCGCGCATGTCGTAGATCACATCTACCAGCATCCATGGTACCCTGCATCTGCTCTGGTGGCACAACAGAAGTCCACCAACCACCCCAGCCAAAAATTGTGTTAGTGTAGATGCCCCAGGCATCTGGCGCAGTGCCTCAATGTTCACTCCGCCCTTCTCCAGGGCGAAGCTCGGGTCATCGCAGAGTCGTCCCATCGCGTGGCCCTGATTGGTCACAGGTGTGATCATCCTCCCTTGTATGGGGATTCTAAGAATCCTCCATACATCCTCTAGTGTGGGAGTCATCTCCCCGCTCGGTAATCGAAAGCATGAAGAGCCCGGTACCACCTCTCTTCTAGGGCCGTCGGTAGCCCCATGTCGAGTAGAAACTTGTGGCATCTCTGCCACATGTAGTAAGCCGGCTTGTGCCAGCTGATCTCGCTCTGCCTGTGTCAGAGCGGCCAATTCATCTCTTAATCCTCCATATTTCCACTCTCTGCTCTTTAGTAATCCTCTCTGCAATCATAAACAACAAACAATCATTAATAACAATTTTAGCAATCAATAATGCAACTTAAAGATCAAAATTTTGCAATTGATGATATCGCCCACTATTGGCCGATATCGTTCGAAATTTGAGCAAAATCGTCTTCGATTTCGCATGTCGAAATCGTCTCTAATTTGACGAAATCGTCCCTTTTTCGCCGATTTCGCCCTTGGGCGAAATTGACGAACTTGAGATGATTTCGTCGAACTAGGGACGATTTCGTCCGGATGACATCGATGGCCAAAAACGGCCGCGATGCTCAAAATTCATCCTAAAATTCATTTACAAAGCATGTAAATTCAAATTAAATCAATCTAAACTAAGTTTAAACCCCTACCCGTAGATCGCGGCGGACATCTGCAGATTTGTGCGCTGTCTCTACCATTTTTTCTCCAGAACTCTAAAAATAGTAAAATGAACAGTAAACAATGAATTAGGGTTTTACCCTATTTTTCTTAATTTTATTCAAAATAATTCAACAATAAATTTTGCTTTTTCGCGTTTTTACCTCAAACGTTCGATTTGGGTAAAAACACGGAGGGGGCACCATAGTAAGCTGTCATACGATTCAACCAAGAATCGTCGCCTAAAAATGGGAATAATTTTTTACTTTCTCGTAGATCGAGAAGAACTCATCTTTAATGCATTTTCTTCAAAAAATTCGCTAAAGAGGGGGCAAAATGTAGCACCCTAAAATTGGCGCAGTCAAATTGGAATAATTACATTCACCTTAGTAAATAAATTTAAATTCAAATTTAACCTCCCAAACCGCCCGTTAACCGCCGAGAAACCCGTTTCCTCTTTTTTCGTGCCATTTTTAGCAGTTGTTTTGACCGTTTGACGATATCATCTTCGATTTCGTCTGGACTAGAACGTCTAGACGATTTTGTCGCAAAACTGAATTTGCATAGTTGGAATCCGTTCCAATGGGTCTCCAATCCGGGCAAAAGTGTGTCTGTGCCATTGGGACCCTTCCCCCATTGGAGATCTCCCAAATTGGGATGATCTCCAACCTCCCAACAGCTATCCTATGCCTATTTAACTCTAAAAATTTTCCTTCCCAAACCCCTGGCTGAATTTTTATGTAAATCAACTCCCTATGCGCTAAAACACTTCAAATTTGCTCTTGCACTAGTCCTATATTAATTTTATTGCAGGTACACCACTGGTTTTCAACTGGAGCCAGCATCTATCGTAGTCGACGAACCTATCAAGATCAGAGGCGATCTCATCAAATTCGGGACGATCTCATTTTGATGCGAGACGATTTCGACTGCAAAGACACATCGAGGCAATCAGTGCTTGGAGTTTGCTCTTCTTTCTCTTTTCTCTGTCATTTTATGCTATAAATTAGATTGTCTATTCAGTTTTTATACTATATTGTATTTGGAGTTCACCCATTTTGTCTAGTTTGCATATTAAGATCATATTCTGCTATCTAAACACATTGATTTGCATTTACTTTTGTTCTTGTATATTGTTCAATACTCATATTACTTTTTCATATAGTTTGCCCTCGTTTACAAAATAGAATTTCTTGTATTTCGCATCCGTTTGCTCGTTTTGCGTGTCTCTCGATGAATTCGTCTGACGAATTCGTCAGATTGCAGACGATAATGTCAGTTTAGACGATTTTATCAAATTAAAGGTGATCCTATTGAATTACAGACGATCCAGACTGCTTCAAGCTTCAAAAACTCCATCAGACTTCTGGATCAGGTAATCTTCATTGGCCTCCTACAAATTCTTTGTTTCTGCTTTCTTTTTTATTTGCTGTATTCATTTAAATTGTATTTTCATGTAGTTTAAGTTAGAATCATTCAGCCAAACCTAGGATGAATGTTTAAAAATAAAACGAACCCATCAAAACTCATTTCCAAAACCTAGACGTGGAAACTACCGTCAAATGTTTCCTGGTGAACCCACCATCCGTCGAAAAATCACCAAAATGCACCTCCCTTGAGAGGCGGGACCTTCGCAAAGTCCTATCGTCCGAGGTACCGCACCATCCTTTTCCCATCCTCCTTCCGGGCACGGATCCAATAGCCTGAAGGTAGGGGTGCGAAAAATTTGGAGCGATACACAAATAAAAATGGTTCCAGTGACAAATAGCTGAAGTCTTGATGATTACAGACACATAAATCAAAATATCTTAGGGCACCTAGGATGAAGGACATTACCCGTCATAAATTCTAAATTCAAAAAAAATGATGCATTGGCAAAATCTCATTGGTTAATTTTAAACAACAGTTGGTGGCGTTGTGTTGAAGAAAAAACATGTGAATTTATCGAACCCATTCCGCCACCCTGTATATGAGCTCACAAAACTAGTCAAGGCCACTACCCTGGCAAGCTAAGAGCAGAAGTTGATACATGAGAAGTACAAAGAGGAGAAGAGCTTCAAACTCCACTGCTTTTAAAGAGGACTATACCCACTACCTTGAGCAAGATGGCCTCATGGGGAGACATTTTTGTACCAAAAAACACTAGGGAAGCAGTAAAATTTGTTACAGACTAGTCCCCATACATTGAGATAGCTATACTGCCTGTACCTGACAACATGATGCATTCACTCAAATATGTGGAGCTAATAAAAAACTGATGGGGGGTCTGAATTCACCACCAAAAATCTAGAGTAATATTCTCCTTTGATCATAGAAAACAAATTACAACACTAGCCCGCAGGCATAGTTTTCTTTTCTTTCTTGTTTTCCTCCCCTTTCATCCCTAGCTCACCACCAGCTTCTATTACAATCTCTGGGTTTTTATCAAGGTCCCGACCCTCTAGGCCATTAATGACCCACCTAGAAGAATCCATCCTCCGAATCTCAAAAGTCGGCTCTTCCCCGGCCTTCATGACTGAACCTTCACATCTTTTACCCTAACTGGAAACTGCCATCGGGTCAACCATGAGAACACACATTGATGAGCCATATGAACATCTCTGACCTCTGGGCATAGCATTCGAGTGGCCTTCATGCTAAACAAGCTTATCCGACAATAAATCATGCATTAATGAGGCCTTTGATCACCTCGAGAAACATCGTTTGGGAACACGTGCCTTTTTGAATCGTGAATCGACAGTATGTCGTGATATCATGACATTTTTCTTCCTCACTGCCTTTCTCTTCTTTGGGTCATGATATCACGACATGTCGCGATATCATGACATTTTTCTTCCTCGCTGCCTTTCTCTTCTTCGGGTCGCGATATCGTGACATCTTTCCTTTTCGGCTCTTCTTTCTCCTTTTCGGTCGCGAAATCATGACATGTCACGATATCGCGACATTTTTCCTTTCTGCCTCCTCCTTGCCTCTTGGGTCATGAAATCATGACATGTCACGATATCGCGACATTCTTCCTTTTTGCTTCCTTCTTGCCTCTTTGGGTCACAAAATCGTGACATGTCATGATATCGTGACATTCTTCCTTTTTGCCTCCTTCTCGCCTCTTTGGGTCGCAAAATCGTGACATGTCACGATATCGTGACAACTTTGCTCTCTGCTTTCTCTCTCTATTTTGGGTCACGAAATCATGACATGTCACAATTTTGTGATAGATTTGCCTTCGACTTTTGCTCTCTGCTTTGGGTCATGAAAATGCGACATGTCACGATATCGCGATAGTTTCCTTCCTTGCTTTCTTTCTGCTCCTTCGGTCGTGATTTTGTGACATGTCACAAAATCATGATATTTTCTTCTCTGGCCTTTCCTGTCTTCACGAAATGTCATGATTTTGTGACATTTTTCTTTGGACGCCCTCTCTCCTATTTCGGTCGTGATTTCGTGACATGTCGTGAAATCGTGACATTTTCTTCGGGCACCTTCCCTCTCCTGCTTCGGTCACGATTTCGTGACATGTCGCAAAATCATGAAATTTTTGCTCCATGCCTTCTCTCTCCTTCCTGAGTCGCAAAAATGTGATATGTCACAATATCACGACACTTTTCTCTCTTGCACCTTCTCTCGGCTTTTGGTCGTGATAATGCGACATGTCACGATATCGCGACACTTTTTCTCTCTTGAGCCTTCTCTAGGCTTTTGGTCGCGATAATGCGACATGTCGCGATATCGCGACACTTTTCTCTCTTAAGCCTTCTCTCGATTTTTGTCACGATAATGCGACATGTCACGATATCGCAACACTTTTTCTTCTTTGTCGACATGTCATGATTTCACGACACTTTTTTCTCCTTGCGGTATTTTGCTTTCCGTTGGATGCTCCTGCATCAGACAACCGGGGTGGATTGAGAAGTGATCTTCACTTTTGTGTTGTTCTGTCACCTTATTTTTCAACATCTCACAACTTATAAAATCTTCAACCTCAGCACTGCTCTTTTCTCCTTTATCCATCGTTCTCAACTCAGAAGCATTCCTTGGACTACTCCCACATACAATCTGGAATGGTGATTTACCAGTACTCCTGTTGATAGTCCTATCCAGAGTAACTGGGGCTGTACAAGCTCTCCAAGATTTAGAAAAATTTGGGTCTTCAGGGTACAAACCCTTAAGTTCTTCAAACCCCACAACTTCCACTCTCATTGTTGTCAGCAACCTCTTTTCATCCATCCCCTTCAGTGGCTTTAGTTTATGGCACACTCCATTCTTTGTCACTGAGTAAGTGTTGGCACGACCATCATGCACTACACACCGATCAAACTGCCATGGCCTTCCCAACAACAAATGGCAAGCATCCATAGGTAGGATGTCACACAGGACCTCATCACAGTAATTCCCAATATTAAATTTTATCGAGCATTGCTCACTGACCAAAGCCCTATGGTCCTTCTGTAACCACGCAATCCGATATGGATGCGGGTGTCTCCTCCTCTTTAACTGTAACTTAGTAACCATTTCTTCTGAGACCAAGTTATCAGTACTACCATTATCTATAATAATATTATAGACCTTACCCAAACTTCTGCACCTTGTGTGGAATAGGCTCCTCCTCTGGTCTGATCCTTTCTCCTCATTCAATAGGGTCCTCCTTATGACCATAACTTCTCCTCTCTTGCCTCCTTAGAATGTTCTGATTTAGCACCTTCATCTGCTACTATAGCTCTGGCAGGACCCAGGTCTCTTATTCATCCTTTCTCAATGTTGTGGACACCCGTATACTCGATGTCCTTCTTCGCCACAGTGGAAATAGGTTCCACGAAATCCTCCCCTTCTAAATCCACATCCAGATCTACCTCTCCCTCTTGGGTAACCATTGTTCTGATTACAGAGTTGGTAATCATTATCCCCCTCTTGATCCTGACTGTAGCTAGCTTCTTATTTCTTCTCATCTCGTCCTCCATCTATTCTTCCACCAGTTCTTCCACCATGACCTCTTCCTCTTTGCTTACCCTCAAACCATCTGTTCAACTTCTCTTCGACTTTGAGGGCAAACTGGTAAGCATCCTCAATGGTGCTCACCCTAACCAGACTCAACTCTTCTTGAATACTGGTTCTCAACCCATTGATGTAATGGGCCACCTTCTCCTTGTTAGCCTCTGAATGGCCAATTCTAATGGAGATCTTATAAAACTCCTCTGTGTATTCTTTGATAGTTTTGCTTGACTGTCTCAAACTCTGCATTTTCCTTAGCAGATCCAATTCGTAATCTGTAGGAATAAACTGTCTTTTCAACTTATCTACCATTCTATCCCATATTGTTATTCTCTCCTTTCCTCTTCTATTTCTTTCCAGCTATACTCCCTTCCACCAGATGTTGGCATGACCCTTCAGCTTGGTCTTAGCAAATCTGACCTGATCAGGATCTTCGACCTCCTCATATTCAAAGTATTCTTCCAGGTCATTGATCCAATCAATAAACTCCTCTGGATCTAGATTTCCAGAGTACGTAGAAACCTCCATATTTGGTTTCTTTCCAATCTGGGAGATGGCTATGTATAACCTGGCTTGTGCAGGATCTATAGCCTCTTCTTCTTCCTCAAACTGGTCCTCTTCTTCATCAACTTCATCTTCACTATGGTCTTCTCTCCTTGGCTCAACCCCTCTTCGCAACTCCTCTTGCAGGGCTTGCACTTGCCTCTGCAAAGCTCTGAAATATTCTTCAGGTACCACATTTCTCCCACCACCATAGTTTCTCCATGGAGGCATTTTGCTTGTTTCTATTACAACCCTTTCACAGATCTTGGTGTAAGTTGCCTCACTTTCGGTGATCTGCTCACACACTCAGGAACTCTTGCTCTGATACCACTTGATGGGGGGTCTGAATTCACCACCAAAAATCTAGAGTAATATTATCCTTTGATCATAGAAAACAAATTACAACACTAGCCCATAGGCATAGTTTTCTTTTCTTTCTTGTTTTCCTACCCCTTTCATCCCTAGCTCACCACCAGATTCTATTACAATCTTTGGGTTTTTTTTGAGGTCCCGAACCTCTAGGCCATTAATGACCCACCTAGAAGAATACATCCTTCGAATCTCAAAAGTCGGCTCTTCCCCAACCTTCGTGACTAAACCTTCACATATTTTACCCTAACTGGCAACTGCCATTGGGTCAGCCATGAAAACACGCATTGATGAGCCATCTGAACGTCTCTGACCTCTAGGCATAGCATTCAAGTGGCCGCCATGCTCAGCAAGCTTACCGTGTAAGAAATCATGCATTAATGAGGCCTTTGACCACCTCAAGAAACATCATCTGGGAATGCATGCCTTTTCAAATCGTGAACCAGCAGTATGTCGCGATATCATGACATTTTTCTTCCTCACTGCCTTTCTCTTCTTTGGGTCATGATATCGCGACATTTTTCTTCCTCGTTGCCTTTCTCTTCTTCGAGTCATGATATCGCGACATATTTCCTTTCCGGATCTTCTTTCTCCTTTTCGGTCATGAAATTGTGACATGTCATGATATCACGACATCTTTCCTTTCTGCCTCCTCCTCACCTCTCATGTCATGATATCGTGACATTCTTCCTTTCTGCTTCCTTCTTGCCTCTTTGGGTCACGAAATCGTGACATGTCACGATATCGTGACATTCTTCCTTTCTGCTTCCTTCTTGCCTCTTTGGGTCACAAAATCATGACATGTCACGATATCGTGACAGCTTTGCACTCTGCTTTCTCTCTTTGTTTTGGGTCACGATTTCATGATAACTTTTCCTTCCACTTTCGCTTTCTGCTTTGAGTCGCGAAAATGCGATAGTTTCCTTCCTTGCTTTCTTTTTGCTCCTTCGGTCACGATTTCGCGACATGTCATGAAATTGTGACATTTTCTTCTCTGGCCTTTCCTGTCTTCTTTCGGTCATGATTTTGCGACATTTTTCTTCGGATGCTCTCTCTCCTATTTCTATCATGATTTTGCGACATGTCGTGCGAAATCATGAAATTTTCTTCGGGCACCTTCCCTCTCTTACTTCGGTCGCGATTTTGCGACATGTCACGAAATCATGACATTTTTGCTCCGTGCCTTCTCTCTCCTTCCTGAGTCACAAAAATGTGACATGTCGCGATATCGCGACACTTTTCTCTCTTGCGCCTTCTCTCGGATTTTGGTCGCGATAATGCGACATGTCGCGATATCATGACACTTTTCTCTCTTGAGCCTTCTCTCGGCTTTTGGTCGCGATAATGCGACATGTCACGATATCGCAACACTTTTCTCTCTTGAGCCTTCTCTCGGATTTTGGTCATGATAATGCGACATGTTGCGATATCGTGACACTTTTTCTTCTTTGTCGACATGTCACGATTTTGCGACACTTTTTTCTCTTTGCAGTATTTTGCTTTCCGTTGGATGCTCCTGCATCAAAAACTTACTCCAGCACAACAGTACACAATTAACAACGCATGTATCAAGAGTTTTTATCGCATAATGGAGAATGATAATAGGACACCATGGATAATTGTTGATCTTCATAATAGAGCATGGAGGTTTCAATTGAAGGGTTTTCCCAAGTATAACAGATGGAATAGTAACCTTTGGAAGTTGATATGCCCAAAGGTTCACTTCTCATCATATTTAATGGTGTAGATGGCAGAGGCGTATGACAAGAGAACAAGGACATTTTGAGATAACAAAAATTGACAGGTATTCAGCATCAAAGTTAGACACATCCAAGAAGTCTTCAATATGATGGAGTATACCACCATTCTGGTGAAAAAGGTAATCAAACACTAGTATCGTATGTTCATAGACATGGAAGTTTTTAAAACTTTGTTTGATACACATGAGAAAATAGAAAAGAATTTTCCAATTAGGAAAATTGCTTTAAAGCCATAGGTCCAAGATTTTTATGATATGATAAACATATTTTTAGGAGTATAGGATCTTAGTGCAGTAACTAAGAGGACTTTATATTTTGCTGCACAATGCAATCGAGCACGTCAGACCCCAATTTACGCTTGGGAATTAGAACCGAGTAATCAAATACATGAAGAAATGATAGAATTAAAAAAGGTAATCTTTGAACAAAGACAAGAGATGCCTCTTCATTTTTCATCCACCTGATAGCGGGTTAATTGGGAGAAGAAGCCTGGAGAAGAGTAGAGGTCATTGACAGCCCCTATGTTCAGACCAATTTTTGGAGAATACATGAAGGGTTAACTCATTTAGGCTAGTTTCGTGATCATTTTATGGTATAAATCCATTGGCTATTGACTGGGATGCTCCTTGAGATATTAGGGCCAGGAGTAAGAGCTTTCATCAAAGAAAAGGATATTGGGGATTTCTTTTTCATAGAAGGTTTTACCTATATCAGGCTCTATGGGGCCAAAATTCCCCCAAAGCTATTGCCGAAGTATTGTCCATTGTCTCTAGCAGCCCTGGAATTATGCAGATAGGTAGTCGAAGAGGCCAAGATGAGATTAGTAAAAAAACATGGTAAAGTCCCCTGGCTCAATGTTCCCTATCGCTTTGGAGATTATATATTCATTGGCTACCCTGCACTTATTAAGGGAATGTTGGATTTAGGTACTATGGAATTCGATGAAATTGCTTGGATATTTTATGATCCAAAAGGGATATACAGTAAAATTATGGAAAAAAGAGACTATGCCCGGATAAAGCATCGACAGGATGATTTTGAAGAGAGGTTATTAGAAGCCATGGAAAAAGGAACATATTTATAGGTTGTATGGAATGAATTCCCCCTAGAGAAAAGGGTTAGTACACAAATTCATGATGCCTATGATTACCCTATAGAATTAAGAAGGCTTTAGGAAATTTTAGTAGAATATGTAGCACCCATTTTGCCAGGTGCTATACAAGCAATCAAGGAAGACCCCCTATTAGAATTGATAGAAGAATAGGGTATTGACCTAATGGAGGTCACTGTAAATACCGTAGACATAGTAAAGCAACAGGTTGGGCCTTCCGAAGGTGCTCACCTCATAATAGAAGTGGCACCAAGCACTTCCTAGGAAGCTTCCAAAAACTAGAGTACAGATAAAGGGAAGGATATTGTAACAACACCTACTCAAGAGTCTTCTCTCCTAGAACAAGCCATAGTTCCTATTTTTGATAGAGTCCTAGCTTTAACAAGTGTAAATAAATTGGCACCCATCTATCCCTACCACTATAACAATAAGAAAGCAAGAGATTAAAATTCCATTAGCTGTGCAGATGAATATGAAAAGAACGAGTGGGATTGGGAGTTTATTCAGAGTCCACTAGGTGAAGAAGCAAACTGAGATTACCACCATAGAAAAGAAGAAGCCTACAATGTCCTTACCTTCTACAAAGGTTGTATTAGAAAGGACAGATGAACATAATATTTTCACTATTGCAAATGAACAAGAACTGTAGTTAGTGGTAGGCATGGGAAATATAGAAGATCAAGTTGCAGAAGAATAACAATTGGAAGCAGTTGTATCAGATATAGCAGAGATAAATCTTCTTGCTCTACAAGAACTACTAGTAGTCAAAATCAATGAGGAAACAGGGGGCTCATCAATACTAGGGAAAGAATGTGAAATGGCCAAAGTTTTCAAGGCAATGCAAATTCAAGCCATAGACTAATTCATTGGAACAATTGCAGAACTATGAAAACAATTATAAAAAGATAAGGAAAAGGCAAAACTAAAAGCATTAATAAGTAAACAATATGAAGAACTGGCTAGAAAAGATAGTTAAAATGCACAGCCCCCTTCAGTGGTGAAGATTCAAGATCATGTCTATTATCTAAATGCAATGAAGAAAGACATGTTAATGAAAATAAAATCTCATGCCAGTGGGTTTTTTGAGATGTTTAGATAGATGAAGGTGATTCGAGTAACTGCTAAAGAAATACTAACATTGCTACAAGAAATACAAGAGGAATTTGAAGTCATTCACCCTACCCTAGATTTTATAGGAGACCATTTTGAAGAGTTATAGGGACAAGAAATAATAACAAATGAAGGCAGCAAAATTCAGCTCAATTTTGAGTTCTTTAAAGCAGCCCTGTTCAAAGAAAACCGGGGGAGATGGATCAATTTTGTAAATAAAATGGATAATCTGATTAGAGATGCAATAGAAAAACTAGCAGCTATTGGACTTTCTTTAGACCAATGCTTAGAGGCCTCTGATGTGGAAGAGGTATTCAAGAATATTATAGATAGATTTGAATGTGAACTAGGTGATGAGGCTGAAATGAGTAGAAAAATTACTCTGGTGGTGAATACTATAGAAATGTTACTCTTTCAATATGAAATGAACAAGCCCACTATTGCCACACAGAAGAACATAATTTTGCAAGAGATGAATATGCTAAGGATTACAGCAACATTTGATACATAAGTATGGAGGTTAATAAATGAGTAAATAAAAAAGTGACAAAAAACCCAAAATGGGAAAGGATTTGAAACTCATGGTCAACATATGGAAGCAGGTTAGTCACAAAAAAAATCCAAGCCAACAAAAAAAGTCTCTGAAGCAATTAAAGACAGTCCAAGAGGAAACAATGAGAACCATTGTGAAGGAGGTAATATAAGAAGAAACAGGTTCTTCCAACACTACCATCACTGGTTAGAATGAGTTACTATTTGAAATATTCAAATAAGAGGGTACAATTAAACAATAAGGGTAGTGGAAGCCAGCTGTACTGATTTTGAGGATTCAATCAGATGATGACAAGTGTAAGATAAAAAATAAAATAGAAATAATAGAATCAAGAACTAGTAGCTATAAAATGAAGCAGACAGGTTCAGATTCTACATCAAGAAATTAGATAATAGTATTTTTTCTAAGAGGTATACTTGAGTGACCTATTAGTTGTGTTTTTTTATCCCCTTATGTGTCTATTTTCATTTCTCATTTCTTATTATTCCCTTTTCTTTGTAGAATTGTGATAGGAAAGTGTTCAAGAAGCTGAGATCATTTTCTACCTTTTTGAGCCTGATATTTAGAGACTCTGTTGTTACAATATTGGAACAAGGAGAGTAGGAGAGACTTGTTACATTATTTGAACATGATATTTTCATTGTATTGATATTTTTTCTTTGAGAAAAATAGATTTAAAAGGCATTCTACCCACTCTACATGTAAAATTTATGAAATCAATACAATTTTAAGTCTTTTTTCTATTATATATTTTGTCTTAGCTCTGTGTTTCACTATGTAATGGGTTATATTATTTGAACGCATTATATACGTTTTTCTCTTTAGTTAACTCTTGGTTTTATTGTGATATTCGAATAATATTAAGAACACCAATTTTTATCCTCCACTTCTTTCTGTTTCATAATAGAATTGTTGTTAAATTGCTATAACATCCCAATGAATCTAGGCATCGATCTACATAAGGCATAAAAAATGGTTTTTTCCATGCTTGATTATTTTAATACATATAGTATAATATAAATCTGGAGCATGTAATTAGGGTTTTATTCATAGAATTTTCATTGGGGTTTCCTTACCTATTCTGTAGTTTTCTTTAGCAATATTTGTGTTTAACAGAACAATGAGGCAGGTCAATCAGATCCTATAATAGCTTGTTGGTTTAAAATAGATTCTTGTAATGTGACAATTGAATTCCTACAGATGCAAGAATCTGTTCCATAATTTTTTGGCACCTTTGCCAAGGATCGAACCCATATGGTTTTTTTTTTTGTATTTACATGGTGGAATCGGTAGCCGCCACGAATCCGGGTAGGTTGTCCAGCTTTTATGGCTGCCACAGTATTCTATGTTGTCTATCCCGGAAGCTACCACATAGATCTTCGTGCAGTCCACCCCTATAACCACCATGCCACAATCTATCGAACCCATATGTTAAAATCTTATATTTTCAGTTTGTTTCCAAATGCCATTTTGTGTGCTTTAACTCGTCAAAATGATACCAACAATTTTTTGGCATTGTTGCCAAGGAGAATTTTTACATTCTAAGCCTGTATTTTACGACATTATTTTTAATCAAAGGGTGGCCAAATAGAATAAAGAACGTTTGTTTTAATTTTTACATTTTCTACATTCTTTATTTTACCCGTGTTTTTCAATCTTATTTTCTTTACGTTTCTTGATCTTCTTGAAATTTCTTTTTCTTGATCTTCTTGAATATTTATTTTTCTTGATTTTCTTGAATTATCCCAAGAACCGACTCCCGTGAGAATGAGTGATAATATCAAGCATTATTGATAAAAGCATACACTGTTCTTTTTGCACCCCAATGTTGGCAACTCTACTGCACGAACCCAAAAAGAAAAATTAAAAAATAAGAGAATAGAATGTGTTGGTGAACACAAGGAGAAGTGGTAAGGAACTATTCCCAGAACTTGTTAATCCAAAGGTATTTATACATACTCAAAAAAATCCACTTTTCAGGAATACTTCTTATAATAGTAGATCAAATTTTAGCGGTAAAAAGTACATAAAGAAAAATCAGAATACTATTACTACTGATATTACTGTAGATGAACATTTAAAATCAGTTATAGAAGATATATGTGATTATTCTCATAATAGTAATACTGAGGTAAATAACCCATTAGATCGTATCCAAATTACTCAACCTCACATTCTTGTAAGTATTACTATTGTGAATCTGAATTCGACAGTAGCAATGGCCCAGGTTAATGTTCATTTATGGATAACTAATAGATATAGGCCTTTTGCATTACCAATAAATTTAAATGCCTTACCTAGTAAATCTCACAAATACCTCCCTAAATTTTTAGGAAACAATGCAGTAACTGGAGAGGATCATATCAAAAGTTTATTATATGCAATGGATAGTCTGGAAGTTGAACATGAAGATATAGTATTAAGATTTTTTTTACAGACTTTAGAAAAATATTCTAGAGAATGGTTTCATTCCCTTCCTAACAATGATATCCCAGACTTCACCAGAATGGAAGATGTGTTTCTAAAGAAATATGGTGAAAGGAAAAATGAAAAATCACTGTTAATTGAGCTATCCACTATGAAGAAAAAAGAAAATGAGGTTGTTAGTGATTTCAACATAATATTTTCAAATACTAGGAACAAAATCCCTGCAAACCTTAGACCTAGTGATATTCAGTCTATTTGTTTTTATAAGAATGTCTTTCAAGGAGAGTTTAACTATGAGTTAAGTCAAGAAAAAGCCACTAAAATTGATGGTTGTATGGAAAAAGCAATGGATATAGAAAGAAATATGCTTGACAGTGGTAAGATGAAGCCCTATTCTCTAGAAGTCAACCTACCTAAAAGAAAACCCAAAAGGGTGCAATTTGATATACAAAGAAGAACCGAAATTGATCCAGTGGAGAAATTGACCAATCAAATGACTGAGATGTTCAATAACTTCAACAGGTTAGAAAAAATTGAAATAAATGGAAATAACGGTGAATCTTCATAGATAGAGCGATATCATGTTGATAACCGTCTTCTCTTCAAGAAATAATTCAATAGGAATTGGGGAAATAACAATGGTTTTGAAGAAGGAAATAGGAATAGAGGTAATGGAAACAATAACTACAAAAATAGAGATTCTGATAGGGATTGGAACAATGTTCCTAACCCTATACCATCTGTTAATGTACCAAAAGGATTTCTTTATTTTTGCTCTACTTGTGATGCACCCCATAACCCCAATGTATGTGGAATTCACCTAAGTGATCAACGTAATATAGATATGCATCCATAATTAAAAGAGGATATAAGAATCAATGCATGTTGGTTTGTTGAAGATGAATCTAGAGAAAGGTTGTTTGAAGAAGACATGGATAAATATACTTCAAATAATCATGCTCAAATTTTAGTAACTGAAGGAACTAAAATATTGCATAAATCACATGAGTTAAGATATGATAATATGAAGGAAGGGAAATTAATCCCCATTGCTCAAGAGGTTGAAGAATTAGAGGTAACCCATATTCTGAATTTAAGGAATAGAACAGTTTCTGAAAGGACAGAGAAAGCCTCTACAAGTGAAACAAGAAAACAAAATTTCACCAATAAAAATATCAGTAAAGAGAAAACTGATAGGAACCCTAAAAATATTACTCTTGAAGTAATAGAATCAGAGGAAGAGATTCCCAAAGAATAAAGTAATAAACCATTGGATATAAAGAAGATAAAAATTTGATGTTGGGTCAGAACTAAATAAGAAAAAGGTTAATATCACATTTGGAGAACTTATGAAAGTTCAACAGTACTGAGAACAAGTCTGCAGAGCATTTGGATTAGTAGAACTAAAAGAAAACCCAACTTGCCATGCTGCTAGACAAATCAATATGATACAAGATCACCATCCTTTGTCAGACCCTTCTATGTGTCATTAAGGTATAATTCAGATGAAGGGGAAAGATATGTAATTCATAATTGCATGCTAGATAGTGGAGTTTCACATAATATCATGCCTAAGCTAATAGTTGGCCAAATGGGATTAATATATACTAGAGATTATGTTCCTATTTATGTAATGGATAGTACGCAAATTCCTTGTGTAGGGGTGATAACTGGATTGTTAGTTTTCCTAGATCAACACCCTAAAAAGGGCATTGTCATGGATATTTCAGTAGTTGACATTGACCCATTTTTCTCATTATTACTCAGTAGACATTGGGTAGAATAACTAGGAGGTTCAATTCAATTGGACTGGTCCTATGTTAGAGTCCTAATATCAGATAAGGAGAATATAATTTTGAGAAGAGAACCATTCAACAAACACTTCGTAGAGTTAATTCAGATAGATGAGACCATGATTAACTTAGTTAACTCTATGGAAGAAAAAGGTATGGGAGTTTACTCAATATGGCACAACCCATTCTTGGTGGAAGTACCAAAAGCAAAGAACTTGGATCCAGAAGATATGAAAATGGTTGATGCAGAATCAGATAGAGTTTTGACTCAAGAAATGTGGACCATATCTTTTGATGGAGCTAAATCCCAATCTAGAGTAGGTGCGGGTGTTAATCTTACTAATATAAAAGGAAATTCCCTTAGCATTCCTTACAGATTGCAATTTCCTTGCATAAACAATGTAGCTAAGTACAAAGTCTTACTACTAGGGCTAAGGAAAGCAAAAGAGCTAGGCATTAACTACTTGATTGTAATAGAGGATGCAGAGCTTAATATACTATAGATCAAAGGTAAATATCAGAATAAAAATCCTAGGCTTAAGAAATATAGAAATGCGGTGTTGGAAGAAATTGATAAATTCTTAGCTTTCAATATATCATATATTCATAGAGAAAAAAATCATGTTGCAGATATTTTAACTGTAAATACCTTAGGTCTAGATCACCCAGAGATAACTATAGAATATATGGATAGATTCTCAACTATTTTAGTTTAATACCTTCTGTTCCAGATAACATAGTATATCTACAGGTCTTTCAGGATGACATAGATATCAAAGATTTTATGACTCTACAAACTCAGTATGCAGATGTAATCTATGATGAAAAATATGAAGAAAAGCTAAAATACTGAATAGGAGATCCAGTAGAATTAATCCAGTTGAAAACTAATAAAATACCCAAAGGATTAGTTTCTCTAGAAAGTCTATTTGATTATTTTGACAAAGCTTATAAACCTTTACACAGAGAAGTAATATTTGAATATATTAACATTGGTTCAATGAAAGAACCCAAAATAGTGAAAGTAGACATGGCTTTACTTTCTAAAGATAAAGTTGGATATATCAATTTTTTGAAAAAGAACAAAGAACATTTTACCTAGACTTATGAAGATCTAAAAACATTCAAAACAGACGTTATGACACACATAATACCCCTGAAAGAAGATTCCAAACCATTTAGATGGAAACTAAGGAAATATAATCCAACTCTGCACCCAATAATGCAAAAGGAAGTACAAAAATTGTTGGATTCCAAAATAATCAGAAAGGTAATATTTTCTTCATGGATATCTAATTTAATACCAGTCAAACAAAATAATGGGGATATTAGACTCTATGTAGATTTTAGAAATTTAAACAAGAGTTCATTAAATGATAATTACCCATTACCCAACATGGAACAATTATTACAAGCAGTAGTTGGCTCAACCAGATTGTCTCTGTTAGATGGATTTTCAGGGTACAATGAAATTTAGATAAATCCAGAAGATAGACATAAGGAAACATTCACTACACCCTAGGGCACATTTGAATATTTAAGGATGTATTTTTGACTAATGAATGCAAGTGATATGTTTCAAAGAGCAATGGAATTTACCTTTAAAGTATTAATGTTCAAAATTGTAGTTGTATACTTAGATGATATCACAGTATTTTCTAAGAATACAAAAGGTCATATAGAACATTTAACTGCAGTTTTTTCTTGGTGCAAGGAATTTGGAATTTCTTTGAATCCCAAGAAATTCATATTTCAGACTAAACAAGGAAAGTTATTAGGGCACATAGTTTCAGGAAAGAGGAATAAGCATTGATCCAGACAGAATTGAAGACATTTCCAAAATTACCCCTCCTAGAAATTTAAAAGGAGTTAGGTCATTCTTTGGCAAGATAAATTTCATGAGAAGATTTGTCCCAAATTTTGTAGAGATGACCAAACCCATAAATTAAATGGTTAAGAAAAATGGAGAAATAAAATGGACAGTGGAAAATATGGAATTATTTAACAAAATTAAAGAAGCCATATCAACCACTCCAACCCTAAGTTGCCCATATTATGCCAAATATTTTAACATCTATTCTTATGCATCTAAAAATTCTATAGTTGTAGTTATTTCACAGAAAGATGATGAAAATAATGAAAGGCCAATAGCCTTCATGAGCTCAGGACTAAAAGGAGCACATATTAAATACAACTTGCTAGAAAAATATGCTTATGCAGTCATATAATATTTATAATACTTCAAAGGTATATTTATCTCAAATAAGGTTTACTGTTGTATTCCATTTATAGCAATAAAGGATATTTTTCCCAATCAGTTCCATTAGGAAGACTAGCAAGGTGGATGGTAAAGCTTCTGCAATATGATGTTGAATTCAAAATAGTTAAAACTGTCAAAGGGTAGGGTTTAGCAAAATTGTTGGCCAAAAAAGAAGTATTTGAAAAAAATTTCACAATAGATGAGGCATATGATATCAGAAGAATAAATAATACTAAATGCAAATGGTATGATGAATAATTCTCATACTTACAAACTCTGTCATTCCCAAAAGATATGTCAACAAAAAAAATTGAGGCCAGTTAAACTTCAATCTCATAAATATTACATACAGGATGGTGTGCTATACTGGAAAAACCCTGATGGAATATTATTAGTTTGTTTATATGAAAGTGAAGACCCATAAATAATTGGGTGTGATCATACCAGCATTAGTGCACTGGATACCATCAGAACTCTGTAGTTAAGCATGCTTGGGTCGGCTACTCCCCTTGACTCAGCTTCACAATATAATGTTCTTCAATCAATCCCTTCTCTTATCACTTCTGAGGAGAACTCTATTTTGACTGCTCCTGTTACTATCAATGAGCTTCAACAAGTAGTTTTCAAAATGCAAAAAGGAAAAACCCTAGGTCCTGATGGTTTTCCTATTGAGTTCTACCAAGAGTTCTGGGATATCCTTCATGTTGATTTATTAGAGGTGGTGGAAGAAGCTAGGAAAGCCAAAAAAATTTGGAAGGTTATTAATAAAACTTATATTACTCTTGTTCCAAAATCTCAAGAGGTTGATCATATCTCAGCTTTTAGACCAATTGCTTTATGTAATGTTCTTCTCAAAATCACTACTAAAATCATGGCAGAAAGGTTGAAGCCTCTTTTACATAAGATTATTTCCCCGAGCAAGGGGGTTATGTGGAAGGATGTCAAATAGTAGATGAGATAGTTCTTGCTCAAGAAGCCATCCATTCCATGGATATGCAAAATTCTCCTTCCATGTTCATTCGGTTAGACTTATCCAAAGCTTATGACAGAGTGGATTGGCACTTCCTTATCAAAGTTTTGAGGTAATTTGGTTTCTCTAAGGATTGGATGGATTGGATTATGGGATGTATCTCTTCGGTTTCCTACTTAGTTCTTATCAATGGTAGGTCTTCTCGGTCTTTCCCGGCTTCTAGAGGTATTAGGCAAGGTGACCCGTTATCCCCTTATTTATTCATCATTCTTGTTGAATGCTTGGGTAGGACTATAACCAAAAATATGGAAAACAAAACCCTTGAGGGAGTTACCATTGCTCATGGAGCTAGACCTATCTCTCATATTCAATTTGTGGATGACTCTACTCATTTAGGTAAAGCTACAATTAAGGAAGCTTCTAATATTAAGCAAATCATTAGCTATTTTTCTAAGGCTATTAAGCAAATCATTAGCTATTTTTCTAAGGCTACTAGGAAGTTGATCAATGAAGATAAATCTAAAGTTATTTTCTTTCACTGCTCTACTAGACAGGAATCCATGGTCTTGGATAAACTAAGATATAAGAAGACCTCTCTTCCAATCACTTATTTAGGTATTAGGATTACGATATTCAATTAATAACAACAAAGTTTTAGCTACTAAATTATATTGGAGGATGTTGCATAACCCCAATGCTCTTTGGGCTAATAATCTTCGTGCTAAATATGCTGAGAACAAAAGTCCTAAAGACCTTGTTCGCTATCAACTTTCTACCAAAGGTTCTCCCATTTTAGCAGTTCTTAAGACTGGTGAGGATTTGATAAAGAAAAAATTATTTTGGATCATTCATAATGGTCAACATGCAAATTTTTGGACAGATTCTTGGGATGGTCACAAGCCTTTTATAACTCAATTTCCCGATTGGAGGCCTTGGATGGAGGAGCTTCATCGAGCTAATTGGATAAAGGTGGCTAATTACTATCGGTACCATACTGGTAATTCAAAGGTTGGTAGATATTGGATCCCTATTGTGGACTGGCCTATTCAAATCCCATAAAGGCAAAGACGAGATATTCAAGGCATCCTTCATATGAGATCCCTCTCTTGGTCCCATGAAAATGATTATTTTAGATGGAACAACACTACTAAGGGTGAGTATTCAGTTTCTCAAGGTTTTTTGACCTTATGCCATAATAATCCCAACCATACTTCTGACATATTTTCTCGATTGTGGGCTCAAAATATCTGGCCTAAGGTGAGGTTCTTTAATTGGTTGTTATTGCATCGTAGGGTACTTACTAGTGAGAAACTTATGAAGCATGGTTTTCATGGCCCTTTTAGATGTGAAATGTGTGAACAGAATGTAGAAAATATCAACCATATTTTTATTGAGTGTACTTTAGCCTCTAAGATGTGGAGGAGAATGGCCACTTTACTTGGCTTACAGTGGTCCAATTTTTTTACTTTAGAATAGATTTGGAGGGATTGGCCTAATCAAGAGGGTGTTGATCATTTTATTAGGCAGTTAGTTTGGATGGGTTCTACCATTCTTCTTTGGAATATTTGGAATGAAAGGAACAACCGAATTTTTAATCAAGATAGGAAGGATATTCACTATATTTGGCAAAATACCATAGCCAACTTAGTTGAATCAGTCGATCATCTCCTTAATCATCCCCAAAAATCCCACCAAAGATGGGATCAAGTGATGCAAATATTGAAGATTAAACATTCTAAGGGCAACCAACTTAAAGGGAATGTGAGTATTAGGAAGATGGATAGGAATAGAAATTGGCAACCTCCTCCTAAGGATTTTGGAAAAGTCAATACTGATGGAGCCTCTAGAGGGAACCCTGGAAAATCCAGTGTGGGAGGAATTGGTAGACTTTCGGATGGCTTCCTGGTTTTTACTTTTGTTGAGAATTTGGGTATTCTTTCCAATAACCTTGCCTGAGGGGTATGGTATCCTCAGAGGCCTTCAGGAGGCTACTAAGGTTGGATGGGAAAAGGTGTTAGTTGAGTCTGACTCTCAACTTATGATTAATCTCTTGAAGAATCCTTTTAAGAATCATAATGTGGATTGGAGAATAAAAATAATTATTGAGAAAATTCAGTTAATCCAGATGAGATTTTTGAAAGTTGATTACAATAATGTGGTCAGAGATCAAAACAAGAGTGTCGATGCTTTAGCTAATTGGGCTTTGGACAAAGGTGATCTTACTTGTTATGGCCACCCTTCTATCTGGTGGGCTTCTCAAATTAGGGAAGCTCTTCTTTATATCATTTCTTTGGATGGCTCCAGTTTTGAAGGTACCTAGTTTTTTCTTGTTTTTTTTTGCTTCTCTTTGGTTCATTCAGTTTTTTTAGTTCCCTAGCTCATTCTATTCTTTATTTTGTTTCCTCTATTTATTCTTGACTTAATAGTCTTCTGGTCTAGATAGGTCATTGTTTTGTTCATTTTTTTTTTTTTTTTGTTTTTGTTTTGTTTTTGTGTTCTTTGTGTTGTTTTTTGTTGTTCTTGTGTTTTTGTTGTTTTTTTTTTTTATGTTTTTTGTTATTGTTCTTGTGTTTTTTTCGTTCTTGTTCTTGGGTTTCTCTTTGTTTGTGTTATTTCATGTTTTTATGTGTGAATGTTTTCTATGTTTTTTGTTTTTGTTTATTGTCTATTGTTGGTTGTTTTTAATTTTATTTTTTAATTTTTTAGGTTTTGGTTGTGTTTATTTTTCATGTTTTTTTTGGGTTATGTCTTTGTAGTGTTATGTTGTTTTTGTCTTGTTTGTGTTTTTTTAGGTGGTTATTGTGTTTTTCTATGTGTTTTGTGTTGTGGTTTCTTTTATCTTATTGTGCATTTTTGGTTGTGCTTTTGTTTTTGACACACTCAAGGAACATGTTTTTTATTTTTTTTATTTTTATTTTTTTGTTATTTACTTATTTTTAAATTGGTTTTGTGTGTGTGTTTGCTCCTTGAGTATGTCAAAGGTGGTAGGCTAGGTCTGAGTCCTGGGTGTTTTTGGTAGAATGGATACCCCTGCCTCCTTGGGTCTTGCCTAAAAGTGGCATCCCTTTTGGGATGTTTTCCACAAATAAAAAAAAATTCCCAGAAATAATCAAAGAATATCGTGATGGTTTCTATGGAGGACCTTTTTTTCCAAGAGCTACAACTAATTAAATTATGAGAGTAGGAAATTATTGGCATTCTATTTTTAAATATATATATAAACATGTTAGGAATTGTCATAACTGTCAGGTTTATGCACGAAAGAAGGATTTGGCTACCATGCCCCTCAAGCTAGTAATTATTGAAGTGTCATTCACACAATGGGGTATTGACCTAATTGGAGAGATCAAGCCTAATTTATTTGGCCAACACAAGTGGATCATAACTGCAACATATTACTTCACCAAGTGGGTGAAATATGCACCTTTGAGAACATATACAACTTCCACAGTAATTAAATTCTTAGAAGAAAACATTCTGACCAGGTTTGGGGTTCCTCAAAAACTGTTAACAGATAATGCACAATATTTTGTTTCATATGAAATGGTAGAATTTTATGCTGAATATGGAATTGAATTATCTCATTCTGCTAATTATTACCCCAAAGAAAATGGTTTAGCCGAGTCATCCAATAATAATGTAATAACAAGAATAAAAAGTTCATTAGGCAAGAACAAAAGGGTATGGGACAGTGAACTTGAATTTGCTTTATGGCCTGATAGGCTGTCTATTAAAAGAAACACAAGAAGAACCCCCTATGAGATGGTTTATGGAGAAAAAGGCTTATTACCTTAAGGAATAGAAAAATTGGCACTTTACCTCTTATTGCAAGACCATGAAAACCCCAACCCCATACATAGAAGGCTTGAAAAAATTGTCCTATTGGAAGAACAAATAAGAGAGACCCTTAATAGAATGATGGAACAAACCCAAAAAACCATGAAATTTTTTAATAATAAAGCTAAGGGTACTCATTTTTCTCAAGGAGATATAGTCATCTATTGGGATCCTAAAAATGATAAACATGGTGAAAAAGGTAAATTTGAACCCAAATGGATTGGTCCATACCAAATAGCTCCATGTTATCAACAATAATACATACAAGTTGCAGACCTTGTAGGGTGAAATAATGGCTATCCCTATTAATGGCCAACACCTCAAAATTTACAATCCCTATTTAAGGTGAATAAATAAATAAAAAAAAATGAAAAGAACAGAAAACCCAAAAAATAGAGTGCTTTACTCTTTAGCTTTTCTTTCTTGTTTAGTTTAATGCTGATTTTACTGTACACTTGATATTCTTAGTTTTATGATTACACATTACTGTATATTCCATAAAAAATGATAAGGAAAAAAGAGATTTATTTTAGATTTTGATGATTTTTATAATTTTCAAAATATGAGTGTGTATGCAATAGTTGTTTGATATGAGATAAAACAGAAGGAAAATAAAGTTGATTGAAACATCATGTCAAAGCCTCACATTACAAATGATACTTAAAGTGATTTCAAAGGTCCAAGGAGCCAAGTTATCTTTGAGAGGGTGGTTAAGCTAAAAATATTTACACTCATCCTTTTAGCTAGAAACTAATCCTCAACTCAAGCATACTCATTGCACAATTTGCTTATATATCCAAAATCTTCTCTCATGAGAAATAAAAATAAAAAACAAAGTTAAATTGAGTCACTAAGATATCTTGGAAAACCTCTACCAAGGCTATAGATGCTTGACTGATACTAGGGTAAGACCATATGGGACTAGAAGAAACTCCACTAGGGCTATAGACGCTTAACTGGCAGTGGAGCCCTATAGAATGGTGAAATTATTTTTGTGTGAAATCACATATTAGGCTTAATTGTTTTTCTTAGATATGGAAATTTTTTGAAAGAATTAGAAATAAAAATGAATACACAAACACACACATGGGCTTAAACATGATGAAGCAAAAGGCTTTGACAAATTTTGTGTAATCATATCTTATAACTTAGCTAGAACAAGCATTACAATAATTTCAAAAGCTCATATGTTTCTAAAATTTTGGCCCTACTTTTCCAGAAAGTGAATGAAAGGAAATTACAGTTTTTCAATAATCTCTGAACCTGATGTCCGGTCACTAGTATAGTTCCTCAGTTTTAAAAATTGTAATGTTTTGTTGGTTTTAAGTTTTGCTTATCAACCTTAAAGTTTTTTAATTTTGTTAATTTTATGCTAATAAAACTAGGAGATTATATGGTTCTCAAGTACCTCATATTTTCAACACTTTGTCCCAGTCAGAGCCTATGTTGGAGCCAAATTTGACTCAACTTTGAAACCCCCAGATTTAAATTTTTGGTTTCAATCAAAATTTTCATAATGCTGGCTACTTCAGTTGGTGTGATATACTTGAGTTTTCATTGGTTGGTTTGATGAAGTCTAACCTTGGTTGTTAATATGGTGTGACCTTTTTTTTATTACTCAAGTATCTCACAAGTGAATAGGGAAAAATATTATTAATCATATTCTTAAAGCCAAACTCCAAACCTCCTAAAATAAGTTTCCCTTGGGTCTAAATCAAACGATAGAATTTAAAACCCTAAGGTATTCCAAAGTAAGGGGAAATGTTGATTAAACACTTTGGTCTATAAATCCAAAAACATAAGGTTAGCATTAAGGTATTCAATTAAAATCTCAAGGGCATGCACCCCATCTAATTAAAAATCGAGCACCTTAGATTTAATCCGAGGGTTGCACTCAAATCAGGTTGAATCAGATGACGATGCTTCAATAAAAGTGATTGGAGATTAAACTGGTAGTAAAATTTCTATGAAAATAATAACCTAAGGTCAAAACTGATTAAACAGTGAGAAACTCTGACAGATCGGATGATAGCACTCAAGCAAACTCAAGATCATCAGTTGCTATCATTTTAATTAAATCACATGTTAAAGAGCTATGGTAATAAAAAATAAGGATACACACCCCCCTTTGAAATAATCAATGAGCAAGTTGGATGGATCGAACGACAACGCTTGATCTAGACCTGATACGATGGTGGTGCTCTTACACAGGTGCATTAAAGAGGTAAAGTACCCATGTGATTAATAATATTGAACGAGATTAACAAGGTTATAACACATTGGATAATCATCCTCCCTTTCAGCTTAATCAAGATTTAAAATAATATGTGCTTAAGTAACTGACCCTACAAGTTGAAGGAGATCAACGATTGAACCAAATTTCAATCGAGATCTGACGGTCGCGTCGACATTCAATCGAGATCTAACGATAGCGTCAAATTGAAATATTGTTAAAATATTGGGTGAAACAAAGGTAAAATGAAAAATTAATTATGTAATTAGCAAGGGTATAACACATTGGATAATAATTTCCCCTTTTGGCTTAATCATGGTTAATTAAATCTAACAATGCACCCTTTTGGTTATTAAGTATACAGTTATAGGAAATCTGACGACTGCGCTCTATTTAAATACTGATCTGATGGATGCACTCAAACACAGTAAAACACCATGACAAAGATCAAAGGAATTAGATGATAGTGTTTCATAAATATTTGTCCAACGTTAGCGTGATGTTTAAAATGATCAAATGTTAATGCATGAAGTTTTGGTAGTATAATTGATCAAATGCATAAGGTAGACTAACGACCATGCAGGTCCCAGGACATCAACGGTTGCGCTAATCCTCTTTAGGATCTGATAGTAGCACGTGAATCAAAGACTTAAGTGATAAATCAACTGCTCAGATCTGATGGTAGTGCTCCATTAATATTAAGAAGATCTGACGACCGCGAATGAGTCATATTCAAGATAAAAGAACGCAAGCAGGCTAAAACAACGGGCATATTCTGATAGATCCGATGGATGTGCTCTATCTCAAATCGATCCAATGGTAACACATGCTCTAAAGGTAAACCAAAAAGGTAAGCTTAAATTGACATTTGATTAATTAAATCTTAAAACATATTTAACGGGGTTATAAACCCATTATTAATTGCCATCCTTATTGGTCAAAATTAAAAAGGGTTCGGAACCCAGGTGTTGTAGGTGAGTTGGAGAGGAGAGGGAAATCCTCCAAGAGAGGTCCCAGGTTCAAATCTCCACCCTACAAAAAATATGAATTGGGTATCCAAAATCCAATTGATAATGTTGGTGCGGGTAGGGTTGAGTGCGACTCTCGGGTGACTTTGACAGTGTAGAACCCCCTATTCGTGGTCTCTCAGACCAAGGCAGCCCCGCAAGGGGTTTTTCACTTAAAACAAAAAAGGGTTCAGTGCATGTTTTATTTCGGATATCTAACCTACAGGTTTTAAAATATCAAAGGTTGCGATAGGAGTACATCCGATGGTTGTGCTCGATCATGATTGACTCAGGGAAGCTAAATATTTTTGAAATAATAATGGTAGGCACTCACACCAAGAACAAAATCTTGTGAAAATCCCGAGGGTGATTGCTACCTAAGTAAAATATAATCAATCCCCAAGATTTAGTTATCGTTCGGGGCTGAGGTGGCATGAGATTCAAAATGGAAGTCATACCCATTACACATTCCAGTTCCACATCAAATAAAAAGGGTTCCAGCAAAAAATAGCTAAATTATTGATGATTATAGGTACACAAATCAAAATGTCTCAGGGCACGTAGGATGAAGGACATTACCCGTCATAAATGCTAAATTCCAGAAAAAGGATGCATTGGTAAAATATCTTTGGTTAATTTTAAATAGCATTTGGTGGCATCGTGTTGATGACAAAATATGTGAATTTATCAAACCCATTTTACCACCCTGTATATGAGCTCACGAAACCAGTCAAGGCCACTACCCTGGTGAGCTAAAAGCAAAATTTGATACATGAGAAGTATAGAGAGGAGAAGAGATTCAAACTCCACTGCTTTTAAAGAGGACTATACACACTACCTTGAGCAATATGGCCTCATAGGGAGACATTTTTATACCATAAATCACTAGGGAAGTAGTAAAATTTGTTATATATCGGTCCTATACATTGAGATAGCTGGACCACCTATACCTGGTAGCATGATGTATGAGTTTGCTCAAAGATGTGGAGCTAGTAAAAAACTTACTCCAGTACAATAGGATGAAATTGACAACATGTGTATCAAGAGTTTTGATCACGTAATGGAGAATGATAATAGGACACCATGGATAATGGTTGATCTTCATCACAGAGAATGGAGGTTACAATACAAGGGTTTTACCAAGGATAACATATGTAACAGTAACCTCAGGAAGTTGATATACCTGAAGGTTCTTTTCTCATCAAATTTAATGGCGTGGATGGCAGTGGAATATGATGAGAGAACAAGGACATTTTGAGATAGCAAGAATCGATTGGTATTCAACATCAAAGTCGAACACATCCAAGAAGTCTTCAATATGATGGAGTATACCACCTTTATGGAGCAAAAGTTAATCGAACACCAGTCTCGTATGTTCACAGACATGGAAGTTTTTAAAAATTTGTTTGATACACATGAGAAAATAGAAAAAAAATTCCAATTAGGAAAACTGCTTTAAAGCCATGGGTCCAATATTTTTGCGATATGATAAAAAAAGTTTTAGGAGTACAAGATCTCAACGCAGTAACTAAGAGGAATTTATATTTAGCTGCACAATGCAATCGAGAACATAACACACCAATTTATGCATGTGAATTAAAATTGAGTAATCAAATACATGAAGAAATGATATAATTGAAAAATGCAGTCTTTGAACAAAGATAAGAGATGCCCCATTTCTCTTAGTATTCATTTTTCATCCACCTGATAACGGGTCAATTGGGAGAAGAAGCCCGAAGAGGAATAGAGGCCATCAACAGTCCCTATGTTTAGACCAATTTTTGGAGAATACACGAAGGACAAACTCATTTAGGCTGGTTTTGTGATCATTTTATGGTAGAAATCCATTGGCTATTGACTAGAATGCTCCCTGAGATATTAGGACTAGGAGTATGGGCTTTCATCAAAGAAAAGGATATTGGGATTTCTTTTTCACATAAGGTACCTATATCAGGCTCTATTGGGCCAAATTTCCCCCAAAGCTATTGTTGAAGTATTGTTTTTTGTCTCTAGAAGCCTTGGAATTATGCAGACAGGTAGCCAAAGAGTCCAAGATGCGATTCATGAAAAAACATAGTAAAGTACCCTGGCTCAATGTTCCCTGTTGCTTTGGATATTATACATTCGTTGGCTACCCTACAATACTCAAGGGAATGTTCAATATAGATACTATGGACTTCGATGAAATAGCTTGGATATTTTATGACCCAAAAGGGATATATAGTAAAATGATGGAAAAAAGAGACTATGCCCGAATAAAGCATCGATAGGATGATTTTGAAGAGAGGTTATTAGAAGCCATGGAAAAAGGAACAAATTTACAGGTTGTATGGAATGAATTCCCCCTAGAGAAAAGGGCCAGTACACAAATTTGTATTGCCTATGATTACCCTATATAATTAATAAGGCTTCAAGAAATTTTAGTAGAATCTGTAGCACCCATTTTTCCAGGTGTAGTACAAGCAATCAAGGAATACCCCCTGCTATAATTGATAGAATAATAGGGTATTGACCTAATGGAGGTCATTGTAAATACCGTAGACATAGTAGAGCAATAGGTTGGGCCTTCCTAAGGTGCTTAACTCAGAATAGAAGCGGCACCAAGAACTTCCTAGGAAGCTTCCAAAAACCAAAGTATAGATAAAGGGAAGAATATTGTAACAACACCTACTCAAGAGTCTTCTCTCCCAGAACAAGCTATAGTTCCTATTTTTGACAGATTCCTAGATGTAACAAGTGTAAAGAAATTGGCACCCATGGCTGTCCCTACCACTATAACAATAAGAAATCAAGAGATTAAAATTCCATCAGTGGTGCAGATGAATATGAAAATAACGAGTAGGATTGGGAGTTTATTCAGAGGTCATCAGGTGAAGAAGCAAATAGTGATTACCACCATAGAAAAGAAGAAGCCCAGATTGTCCTTGCCTTCTACAAAGCTTGTATTAGAAAGGACAAATGAACAAAATATTTTCACTGTTGCAAATGAACAAGAACTATAGTTAGTGGTAGCGATGGAAAATATAGAAGAGCAAGTTGTAAAAGAATCACAATTGGGAACAATTGTATCAGATATAGCAGAGATAAATCTTCTTGCTCTACAATAAACACTAGTCTTTAGAATCAATGAGGAAACATGGGGCTCATCAATACTAGGGAAAGAAGGTGAAATGGCCAAAGTTTTCAAGGCAATGCAAAGTCAAGTCATAGACCAATTCATTGGAACAATTGCAGA
The DNA here is from genome assembly GCA_028583015.1 of Wollemia nobilis. NCBI lineage: Eukaryota > Viridiplantae > Streptophyta > Pinopsida > Araucariales > Araucariaceae > Wollemia > Wollemia nobilis. The sequence continues at coordinate 8,951,133 of JAQPPZ010016436.1, read as the reverse complement.
ACTACGAAAATAATTGGAAAAAGAGAAGAAGGAAAAGGTAGAACTGAAAGCATTAATAAGTAAACAACAGGAAGAATTTTCTAGAAAATATAGTTCAAATGCACAACCCCCTTCAATGGTGAAGATTCAATATTATTTCTATTATCTAAATGCAATGAAGAAAGACATGTTAATGAAAATAAAAGCTCATACTAGTGGATTTGCTGAGATTTTTATACAGATGAAGGTGTTCCGAGTAACTGCTCAAGAAATTCTAACATTGTTACAAGAAAGCAAGAGGACTTTGAAGTCATTCACCCTACCCTAGATTTTAAAGGACACCATTTTGAAGAGTTACATGGATAATAAATAATAACAAATGAAAGCAAAAAAATTCAGCTCAATTTTTAGTTCTTTAAAGCAGCCCTGTTCGGAGCAAACCGGGGGAGATGGATCAATTTTGTAAATGAAATGGATAATATGATTAGAGATGCAATAGAAAAACTAGCAGATATTAGACTTTATTTAGACCAATGCTTAGAGGCCTCTGATGTGGAAGAGGTATTCAAGCATACTATAGATAGATTTGAATGTGAACTAGGTGATGAGGCTGAAATGATTAGACAAACTACTCTGGTGGTGAATACTATAGAAATGTTACTCTTTAAATATGAAATGAATAGGCCCACTATTGCCACACAAAAGAACATAATTTTTCAAGAGATGAATATGTTGAGTATTGTAGCAACATTTGATACATAACTATGAAGGTTAATAACTAAGAAAATAAAAAATCTATAAAAAGTCCAAAAGGGGAAAGGAGGTGAAAATCATTCTCAACAGCTAGAAGTAGGTTCATCACAATGAAAATCTAAGCCAACAAAAAAGTCCCTGAAGCAGTTAAAAAGATAGTCCAAGAGGAAACAATGTGAACCATTGTGAAGGAGGTAATAGAAGAAGAAATAGGTTCTCCCAACACTACCATCACTGGTTAGAATGAGTTACTATTTGAAAGAGTCAAAGAAGAGGGCACAATTAAAAAATAAGGGTAGTGGAAGCCAGTTGTACCAGTTTTGAGGATTCAATCAGATGATGACAAGTGTAAGGTAAAAAATAAAATAAAAATAATAGAATCAAGAACCAGCAGCTATAAAAGGAAGTAGACAGGTTTAGATTCTACATCAAGCAATTAGAGAATAGAATTTTTCCTAATAAGTATACTCGAGTGCCCTATTATTTGTGTTGTTGTATCCCCTTATGTGTCTATTTTCCTTTCTCATTTCTTATTCTTCCCTTTGCTTTGCAGGATTGTGATAGGAAAGTGTTCAAGAAGCTAAGATCATTTCCTACCTTTTTGAGCCTGATATTTAGAGACTCTGCTATTACCATATTGGAACAAGGAGAGTATGAGATACCTATTACATTATTTAAAAAATATGTTTTCATTGTATTGATATATTTTCTTTGAGAAAAACATATTTAAAAGGCATTCTGCCCACTCTGCATGTAAACTTTATGAAATCAATACAATCCTAAGTCTCTTTTCTATTATATCTTTTGTCTTAGCTCTGTGAGTCACTATGTAATGGGTTACATTATTTGAACACATTATATACATTTATCTCATTGGTTAACTCTTGGTTTTATTGTGATATTTGAATAATATTAAGAACACCAATTTTTCTCCTCCCCTTATTTTTGTTTCATGATAGAATTATTGTTAAATTGCTATAATAGCCCAATGAATATAGGCACCGATCTACATAAGGCATAACAAATGGTTGTTTTCATGCTTGATCATTTTAATACATATAGTATAATATACATTTGGAGCATGTAATTAGATATTTAGTCATAGAATTACCGTTGGGGTTTCCTTACCCATTTTGTAGTTTTCTTTAGCAATATTTGTGTTTAATAGAATAATGAGGTAGGTCAACCAGAGCTTGTAATAGCTAGTTGGTTTAAAATGGATTCTTGTAGCATGAAAATTAAATTCCTATGAATGCAGGAATCGGTTCCAACAATAACATAATCCATTTAGCAATACGACTATTATTGTATCTTTGGCCCATAATGTATCAGAGTGGGATACCTATCTACTTCATCATAGGTAAGACCTGACCCTAGAGTCTAGGATACCTATCTAATATTTATAGCCTTGGTTTCCTCTATAAATAGAGGACCATTTCCTTCATTATTCTCTCTCCCTTTTAGTCAACATACCCAAACTCTACAAAAATTGTACCATAATCCTTTCTAATAATTCTACACCCAATATATAGGAACATACATTATATGGAACACATACAGATAGTAAATTCAGATCATCAGTCAATGGCAACCCAATTCACACCCAACCATGCGAACCCGAGCTCGAGTTTGCATGTTGTCATGTGAACCAACCCTATAGCAAATTTGTAGCTATAAATCAAGTATATATCATTTCTAGATAGTTTATACAATATTTCTATCAATTTTTATAATGGTTTTCTTCATTTTTATGTTGATTTGTCTTTATAAACATGGGGTATGATCCAATATGGGTACCCAAACAAACTAACTCCTTTTTTCAGACCCAAAGTAGGTATAAAGGACATATTCAAGCTAGCTACTGATGGAACACACACGGAAGCCTACCTACATTGAGGGTATTGAAAAGACTCCACCAGTTCACCCATATTTGTATTTAAAGAGAAAAAAATACTTGTCTCAAGAGAGACTATATTGTAACACTCTTTTTAATTTAATAGTAAAATGATACTTTGCATATATTCTATTAGTTTTTGAATTGATGAATTTTCACATGTTACATTCTAGCATGCCCAGTGGGACTCCCACAAAAATTATTTTAGAATAGTTATTTGGCTAATCTAACTCAATCTACAACTTCATGTTGTTATTTTAGGTACTGTGAACACAAAATAGAGCCTAGTAGATCCCTGAAATACACCTCAAGCTTGCATATTAGAAGTTTTAGGCTTCCAAACCCAGTTTGCACCATGTCCTATGAACCAATAGTCCATTTCATACACCACCATGTGAAATCTACAAAACTAGCTCAGAACAACCTAAAATTGCAGAGGTCTATAGTAGAGATATAAATAATTCCATTTGACACCACAGGATTTAGGTATTTCTCTCAGGACCACACTTTTTCATCATTCCTTTGCAAAGAAATTTCCCTCTCAAATGCATCAAGTCATTTTGGCAAATTTCCTTTTCAAAGCACATCAATTAGGGTTTTCAGTCATTTCAAAATTAGTTAGGTTGAATCATTTCAAATATCTTTTATGTCCTTTAGACTAAAGTTGCATTCCCTTTCCAATTTATTAGAGTACATTGTTATTTATTTGAAATCTTTAAAATCACTTTCAAATTGTATTTTAATGCACTAGATAGGTTTTTGAAATCTCTTTTCAACAACATTTAGCATAAGATTTTCAATCTCTTTCCAAATCACATTTAGATTAGATTTTTCAATCCCTTTTCAAAAGCATTAAGAATAAGATTTTCAATATATTTTAAAAAACATTTAGAATAATATTTTCAATCTCTTTCCAAATTTTATTTATATTAGATTTTTTAATCCCTTTTCAAAAGCATTCAGAATAGGTTTTTCAATCTCTTTTCAACTACATTTAGCATAATATTTTTAATTTTTTTCCAAATCACATTTAGATTAGATTTTTCAATCCCTTTTCAAAAGCATTCATAATATGATTTCAATCTCTTTTCAATAAATTTTAGCATAATATTTTCAATCTCTTTCTAAATCATATTTAGATTACATTTTTCAATCCCTTTTCAAAAGCATTCAGAATAGGATTTTCAATCTCTTTTCAAAAACATTTAGCATAATATTTTCAATCTCTTTCCAAATCACATTTAGATTAGATTTTTCAATCCCTTTTCAAAAGAATTCAAAATAGGATTTGCAATATCTTTTCAAAGCACTTAGAATAAAATTATCAATCTCTTTCCAAATCCCTAGGGTAACTTGTATTTTCCCTTTCATGTCATTAGATTAGGGATTTAAATTTATTTATATCACTTAGATAAAAATTTCCCATTTATTTCACAAATTCCCTGGGTAATTCGTATTTTACCTTTCATATCATTAGATTAGGGTTTCAATGTATTTCTAAATGCACATAGATAAATCACAATTATTTTCATGCACCTTGGTTTTGTTTGTTTCAATGCTTCGTAGAGTAGATTTATTTTTCCAAAAAGGCATCTAGGATTAGTTTCATTTCCAAAAAGCATACAGATCTAGTTTCATTTCAAAAAAGCATCTAGGTCTAGTTTCCCTTCTAAAAAGGCATTTAGTTAGTTATTTTTACTTTCATATCATCGGTAGCAAACACACTACCACACACTCACGTATCATACACAATGGTAATATTAGATTTCATCACCAATATCCACTTGATACTGGTGATTTTGGAATTCAAATCCTTCCACCAGATCCCCCCTTAGACACCATAGTATCTCCCAAGAGTGGTTTTCTAGACATCATCATAAAAAAATACCCTAATCTTGGGATGGATTTTCTATATTTCATCACCGAAAGGGACCTTCATAGTAGGATAGGATTAGATGCCTTCGTTCACAAGGCTCACATAATTAGTGAATAGGTAACAATCATTCTTGACTAAGCTTGCCTATGAGTGAAGTGACTTCACGAATGGGCTAGCAAAAGGTCTTAGATAGTGCCACCTCTTCTCATGAGAGGATTTTGAACTCATTAGCACATTTTTAGTTCCTCCCATTTGGTTATCATTTTACTGAACCTTTCCATTTAGGTTACTACTTGCCTATTTAAATACTATTCTATTATGTGCACCCTTGGGTGTTGTAGGAGGTTTTGTATAGATAACACTCCTGTCATTTCCATAGTTTCACCCCACTTCTTGTGGTACTTTATAGAGCATAAATAAATATCAAAACACACAAAAACAAACAAACATTATTTTTCTTTGCTTAGTACTGATTCTAGTTGTGCCTTGTATTGTATGCTCATAAAACTAGTTTTAGCATTTTCACATGTTAGGAGCATATCTACTGGTTTTTTGCAACTTACCACTTTTAATTTTCTATAAAATTCACTATTTGATTCTATTTTGCATAGCACTATGTGAACCAAAATTGTGTAGTACAATTTTGCATAATGGTATGTGAACTCCATTCTAGTACATAGAAACATTCCAAATTTCATAGATATATCCAAAATATTACACAGAGCACACCTACAAGTTTAGATTTACATTTCTAAATAATTTTGAGCACTCAATCATAGTACACAATATCGTATCTATTGTTACTCACAATTGAGCACACAAGAAAGCACATCTTGAGGATAAGGCTTCCCGTGCCTCGTCCAGTTAGTCTACTCCTCCTCCTCCCTTCATAAGGGAAGCATACACACTCACACCTGATATCCTTACATATTTTGAGTCACCATACATATGCACTATGTCTCATGGTGAAAATTCTATTTCTAGCAACATGCTTTCCAAATCGTTTGTTGAAGATCATCCACTTCTTCCTCAGCCACCCCTAGTTAATCCACCTTATAGGTTTTGTGACCATGTCATATTTACTCTCTAAGAAATCCACATCCTTTATTAACTATTGATGAGGAAACTCCACCTACATCACCTACCTTTGCTCATACTTTCCTTTAGGATCCATCTCATTCCCTTCTTGTAAATGATCCTTCTTTACTCAATCATCCTTGCCCTAAGGCTACATGATATGCCCCTACTTTATGGATGATTTTAGATCCCTTGTCTTCCACCCTGATAACTCAGGTGCCTTTATAAAAATTAAAATTTTAGAAATGATAGACTCCACTCACATCATCACATTCATATGCTTCTAAAGTGTTGCAACAACCACCTTCCCAACAATCATATTTTTCATATTTCAATACCACATCACAAACTCCCTCTCAATCGCAATAATTATTTCTCAACAACATTAGCAAATCCTGTCTTCACAAACCTTTGTGGAAACATTCACCATACCTTCATCTCAAGATTTCATCCTTGATAGCTACATTCCTTCCTCATCCTTACCTCAACCTACATTCCCTTCTTCCAAGATGTATGGTATGCCATATTTTACTCCTCTTACACCTACATCTACCTCCACATTTTGCCTTCCTCCACCTCATACATTTTATCCTCCTATTTCAATCCCCCTCTCTTCTTACAATCCATGCTATCCATCCTACTTTTCTAATCCTTTATACTATTTTGCCCAACCTAAATTACCCATTCATTGCTCATATGGTCCTACATATGTGCCCTCTTTTGGTGCATCATATTGACCATCAAATTTGTCCTTTGACCAAACACCACTACCTCCACCATAGTCTATCATACCTACATTCTTTATGATGCCTCCTTCTTGGTCATCATCCCCCACTACACAACCATTACAATAGACCCCTGTGCAATAGTTGTAGATCTTGCGACGATAATATTTCTATCCCCAGTAGATGTTTTCTCGATAGAAAAATATCCCATTGGCCTTGGCATCCTATTTTTTTCAATAATCGAATCCATAGGAACACTTGCAGTACATTCCTACTTCATAATGGGAAGAAAAACAACTTTAGTATCCTCCCCATTCTCAATATTTGACTACCTCATCACATCTCATCGCACCTCCATCATTTAAACTTCAACTCTTGCACACTCGTTAGTTCCTATTCATCCTTACCCATACCACTTCAAGATCCCAAAATTTGACATATACAAAGGTAAGGAAGACCCTCATGAACATGTTAGTAAGTACTATTTTATGTCTTGTTAGCTCCATAGTAGCGATCTCTCATGTTGTATATATTTTCCCTCTCACTTTGGGGATGAGCTCTCAATTGGTACAACATGCTCCCATGCCATAGCTCGTTCACATTTGAACAATTGGCCAATTCATTTCTATAATATTTCTCCATCAATATAAAAAATAAGACAAACTTTTCTAACATATACACCTTGTGATAGGTTGATGACTAACCTATCATATATTTTGTTTCTCTATGATATTGGTTATCCATGACCTAGCTCATAGCCTTCCATCCATCTAACTAGTAACACTCTTTGCTAAGAGATATCATAAACATATCTCTACACCTCTACAACTTCATCAAAATTGCATATTTTATGAAGCCATTTCTCAAGCCAAGGTCATCGAGGACATCAAAGTCCAATATGCAAAGATCAAGCTCAAGAAAAAACCATTTTACAAATCCAATTTTTGCTTCAATCGGAATGCATCAAATCAACCTTTCTCAAAGTTATAATAAAATAACCAAGTAGCAGTAGCTTCCCTAGCTTCTTCATCGATATTGTGACCTCCTCCACCATAGAAAAAAATATTTTAGACTAGTGTACCCCTTCTAGCTAAACTGCAACAAACTCGTAGTCTTCAGCCTCAAATTCAACAATAAAATTTGACTTCATTCTCTGAGCCCTTGCCAACTCTATTTTAGATATTGTACAATGTGAGTCACATTACCTTAACTGACATTTATCCTATCAACCCAAGCCTTATGGGTTCAATGAGCAGGAATTTTGCACATACCATCGACAACACGACCATGATGTAGGATATTGTTGCTTCTTCTATGACCTCATCCATGACCTTATCAATCAAGGTACCATTCATATTTTAAACCGCCTTATGCCAAAAAATCAAAACTTGGGTATCTATAAAAATCCACTATCAAAACATGGGGGGATCAATCTCCAAGGAACACAATATAATATACAATACCAATCCAATAAATTTAATAATATCCACCATGATCCTCCCTCATATAGTGTGGTTGGCATGATTAATCATACCACTCGCACTTAGTGCTATCCACCATTCCAGACTGTGCATATAAATTCACCTCTATTGTCATTCACTTCTTCTCATTCCCCTATGACATCAAATGTTTCCCTATCCCTACCATAAAACATCATCATTATTTGTAGTAGCCTCATGCATCAACTGTGCAATGCCCTAGATAGGCTATCCATTTTCAACTTATTACAACAATCTCAACCTCATTGTGAGGAACTAAATGACATTATTCAATCCATCAAACTTTAAAACCATGACACAAATTCATTTATGAATTTTTTAGGGAACATCCCCCATTTCCTACAATCGTCTATCATTTTCCATGACCATGAGATCATCGATTTGTGGGTGAGAGAGTCGATCCTCCCCTCCATATTCAAGAAACTATTAATGACTTCACCTAAAAGCGTGTCCTAATTGATATTGGTTCTTCCATTAGAATCATCTTTGTTGCTGCCCTTCATCACCTACACATTCCATCTACTCACTTTGCTACACCATCCCTCGACCTTAAATATTTTGATGGTTCTATGCAACTGACAGTAGTTTTTATCATCTTATATATCTGTGTAGATGTTAGGACCATATCCATATTATTTCATGTCATTCAAGGCAAAATGCAATACAATATTTTCCACTTGGAAATCCATGGATCAGAGACATGCAATGTGTTCCTTCCACCTTGCATCATTGTCTCAAATATGTGCATGATGGACTCATTCATTATGTTCCCACTAATGGTGATCCATTCAAATTTTACAACATAACCTCCCACCAGGACCTTCATCATCCTCTACATAGATTCTTCCTCTTCCTTCATATCATCAGGTAAATACTTCTATATTTTCTCCTACACCTGCCTCATCACCACATCACTCACCAAGAACACACACATGTTCCCCTGCATATACTTCTCACATATATCCATACTCTTCTATGGATATTCATATTACACCTATACCTTTTTCACCACCTTACTCATGGCCTCTCCCTCCTTCTCAACCATCTTCTTCCATGGATCTACCTCCCATGTCAGTGCCTTTTTTGCCACCATATTTGTGATGTCCTACTTCATTTCATCCATCATCCCCTATAGAGCATCCTCTCCTCCATACTCCTCAAAAACCCTCACTTACTTTCCATCCTAAGTATTATTATTTCATCTCTTCTTTTAGCCTGACACCTAGGCTTGCTCATCCCACCTCACAATTTCCACATGTGGGTCATCCCATCCCTTCGACCATAATAAAATTTCAAAAATGGGAATAGTGTACCTCTCACCTGGATGCCCAATTATTCCATTTCTCTACTACTACTATTCATGATTCTCAGATTTCATCCTCTTCTTCTAATTCTAACTCACCACCTCAGTCTCCACCTCATGCATAACCCCAAGTTTCTATTTTTATGATGAACTTTGGCTTGGATGAATACAATATTGATGATGCTCATGTGCATCCTCTTGTGATCCAATATACCTATGATTTTGGCCACCCTTCAGCTTTAGTACTAACCATTAGTATTGTAATTCACCTTAGTCCACCGGATAATCATACCAACTTCATCTATGAAGGTCTAGACTCATCGCTCCTAGTAGTTATGCCCCCACCATCATAATATAGTTTTTATGGTACCTTAGACCACATGTCCAACCCACACTTTACCTTATGATATCTTTGGTGTTTCTATTAGCATGTATTTGTACTTGGATGTTATGAAAAATGTTTATGAATGCCTATCAACCCTTGTATTCAATTACCTACTGATAAATCTAGGCTAGGCTAGTACCCTACAGTCATCCATACACTCGAAGATGAGATTCAAGATCTCTCCTTGAATCCTCCATTGATTCCTACAAACTCATTGGAAGAGGAATTTGACACTAAAATCCTAGATGAGAATCCATATCCTCATTCTACCATAAACATTCCATGCACCTTCTTCCAGGAAACACTATTTTCTAACACTACAATCACTTACTACATTGATGATCTAGTCACCAGATTTTCTACCCTTTCCCTTAAAGCTCCTTAATCAGAGTGTACTTATTCACCTCCCCCTCTATTGCCTATGCATTCATTGATACATTTGCCTATTCAATAAAAATAACCTTTCTATAACTCAAACTCATTCTCCACCCATGGTGTTACGTACATTGTTAAATTTACCACGTCATTCACATATTCCTGAGCCTTCATCTCCTGAATCATCATCTAGCACCATCTCCACCACATCTATTAACATGGTTGAGATTTATTTATTATCCCTAATTTGGTATACATCTCTTGATCACAACAATGCACCTAATTCTAACTTCATCTACTTCACCCACATTTACCCTATACCTTTGTCATAGGACTACTTGCTATCACAATCCATCCTGTGTGATGCTAATGCTCCTTCACCATCCACTCCACCTCATATTTCATGGGTCAATCATACATATGTCTCCTTAGATTATGAATTTGATTTTCTTGAGGCTATCTATGACCCTCATATCATTTCAATCCTCACTCAACTCCAAGATGATTCCCACATGCTTGTGGAGGATACTATCAATGCTGACATTGGTGATGATCCTCCCAATCCCCATATTGTTAAACTTATTATCAACCTCTCTTTAGAAGAGTGTGCCTTATTTACTACCTTCCTCAAGGAATACATCAACATTTTCACTTGGTCCTACATAGACATGCCTAGACTCGATCCATATTTTATCATCAACAACCTCACACTTGATGAGGATGCCAAGCCCATAAAACAAAAATTGTGATTCATGCATCCCATAGTTGCTTTAATAATCAAATTTGAGCTCCAAAATCTCCTTGATGTGGGGTTCATACAACCCATTGATTACCTTAAATGGGTATCCAACATGGTTCTAGTACCAAAACCCTCTAGTGAGGTTTGCATCTACACTAATTTTAGGGATTTGAACAAAGCTTATCCCAAGGACAAAATTTCATTCCGAAACATTGACTCACTGGTCAATTCCATCATGGACCATGAAATGATATCCCTCATGGATGGATGTTTTGGTTACAATAAAATCAATATAAATCCTTCAGATCAACAAACGATATCTTTCACAATCCCTTAGAGGATCTCCTATTACAAGGTCATGTTGTTTGACCTTAAGAATGTTGGGGCAATTCACTAATGTGCCATGACTTACATCTTCCATGACTACATGCAAAAAATTATGGAAGACTACATTGACAACCTCATAGCCAAATCAAAGGAACACTCACAACACCTTACCAATATTTGTAAGATCTTCAATCACCTTCTTAAACATAATGTATAACTCAACCCAAAGAAATGTGTCTTTGGCATCACTTTAGGTAAGATATTGGTATTCATTGTCTCTCATAAAGGCATTGAGGTCAACCCCAATAAAGTCAAAGCCATTGTTGAGATGCCTCCACCCACAAATCTCAAATAACTATGTAATCTAGAGGGAAAAATTCAATGCATTCATCATTCCATTTCCCACTTATCTAACAAGTGTAAACCCTTTAATCACATTTTACAAGGATTGCCTTTAAATGGGATACCAAATACCGGTAAGTATTTGAATCCATCAAAGAATATATTACATCACCACCAGTTTTATCTTTGCCTCATCCACAATTTCCATTCCTTCTGTATATTTTTGCTATAGATTTTGTGATTAGAACATTACTGGCTTAGAAGAATACCCTCAATCATGAGGAAGTCATCTATTATATCGGTCATACTCTAGTTAGCTACGAAACCCGATACACATACATGGAAAATCTCTACATGAATGTAGTCTTTACCAAACAAAATCTATGCCACTACATGTTTAACCACACCACATTTGTCATCACCTACAATAATCCATTACGCTACATGATGAATAAGAGTTATTACAACTCTCGCATTGCTAAACATATTATGATTATTATCGAATTTGAACTCAAATTTATTTCTCATAAGTCCATCAAGAAATAGGTCATCGTCGATAAACTCATTAAGGCTCCCTTGCCTAACAACCAACCATTACTTATTCAACTTCTTGATGATTCCAACTTCCACATCACTGAATTGAAAGAATATATCAAACCCAAAGCACCATCTAACCTAACACTCTTCTTTGATATCTCCCATTTCACTCACATTGGGGTGCTAGGATAATATTTTTCACACATTATGGGGAACCTCTCCTCTTCTCCTTTAAACTAGGATTTCCTTGCACGAATAATTATTCTAAATATGAAGCTCTAATTATCGTCTTAAAATAGGATCTCTCCATGTACATTAGATACCTTCAGATCATTAGTGACTCTCTTATCATCATAAATCAAGTCAAGGATATTTGGTAATGTCACTGCCCATTTCTCCAAAAATACAAACAAATTGCTCAATAAATACTTGCTCAACATGAGTGGTATGTGTAGACACTAAAATTACATCAATCAGATTAGATTGCAAGGAAACACTCTTATCAACACCATATGGTCCCATTGGGAAACCCTAAAGGGTTAATTAAGGGTATTAACCACTTTTAGTAAGGTTTACCCATCTTTTGGGAAGTTTTGTGTCATGTAGCCATGGTTGTCCCACCTCATGATGGCCACTATTCATGGTCATCCCACCAAGGGATGGCCAAAATAAAGCATACCTAGGTGGGATGGCCATGGTCTAGACCCCTCAAAATGTCAAGGGTGGGAAAAATGGTAATCATATTATGCCATTTATCCCATCCAATTACTTATGATAGATTGGGAGCCTGTCTAGGCGATCACAACCTGTAAATTGGAGGCCTAAATTGCAGGTCTCTTCCACCCAATGCATAGCAAGGGTTTTGAAAAGTGGTGGCACCTATCTTGCATGCCCCAAATTGCCCCTTTGGTCTTGTGGCCCTCTTGGGCTATAAATTAGAGTTATTTTACTTAATTTTAGAGAGAAGTCTTTGCAAGAATTTACCATAAAGTGCTGCTAAGATTTACAATCACCTTTTGACCTTGCATTTGCCCTTGGAAACTTCATCAATCAAAGTAGTTTTCAAGGCATACCAAAATATGTACATCCCTTCCAAAACCTATCCATTTTTATGATTTAAGTTACCGAATTTGACGAAAACACCCCTAGGAGTATTCTAGACCAAATCCCAAAACAATTGGTGGCAAAAACTATTAGAATTAAATAAAAAAACATGAGAAATAATTAATTACAAAAATAAAACATAGAAGAATAATGCAGTACACAAGAGACACAAATTTAATGTGGTTCATTCGATATGGGCTATGTCCACAGAGAAAATAACCAGACCTTTTATTCCTTCTATAAAACCCTTCTCTACATAGTCGTGCACACCAAAAATTACAATAAGTTGTCATACATCATTCTATTATAAATTCACATTACAATTTTAGGGTAAATAACCCATCTAAAATCCACCATTCGATCTGTGACCTAATAATAAATGGTTCTGATTTACATAGAGGAAAAAATCTATTTTTAGCTCTAGGGGTGTTTCCCTCGAAACCCCCATGGTGACATAATTAGGGGGGGTTTATTCCCCCCATACACCCCCATCCTTCATGTAGTGGGTCCAAGTATGGTTGAAAACAAGATCTCTAAATAAATCATGCTCCACAACCAACAAAAACCACCCTGTTTGGTGGTCGTCCCCACCTGGGATGGTTAACAGTCCCAATTGGCCCACCCAGGGACAACCATGAATTTCCATACAAGTTTGAATCAATTTTAGTTTAGATCATTTTTAGAGTATTTTATATGCATCATACTTGAATTTGGTAAATTTTGGAGTAGTTTTGGACCTTCAATTAGGGTTTTTGTTATGACAGTCCCAATTGTCCCACCTAGGGACAACCATAGATTTTGCTCACTATTTCATTTCAATTTCTACATAGATCATTCCAAAATTATATAATATACATTATGCTAATTTTTGGTATCATTTGGAGTAGTTTTGCATTCTCTATTGCAATATTTGTATCCTATGTTGCATGCATTTCATTGATTTTATCTTAATCCACACATGCTATTAACCAATTTTAATTTCTTGTGTGTAGGTATAGGTATTCCATCACATGAGGAAGGACCTAAATATCTGAATATAGATAGCACATTGTAGTGGTAACAAAAACCCACTCTTCAATCATGAGTGCAAGAAATACATTGAAAGCGCACCATAAGTTTATGAAAGGATTGGATCCTTCAACATTGTAATTGGATTGTATCAATTGAGATCCCTCAAGGGGATGTTTTGTAACCATGTATTTGATAAATTAATAAATATAAAGAGAACCCCCCATTTCTTACATATATTTTTCATCTTTATGCTTACTATAATATTGTTTTTTAACGCTTAAGTAGAACAATAGATGCAGTTTATTTACCTTTGCTAGGTGCACCATTTTATCTGCTCTATAGTGGTGATCATGGCAAGACCCTTGTCCATTTTTATTTTTTCAACTTTTGACCTTTTTTTTACCCTTTGAATATTGCAGGTTCTGGCCGTTTGAGACTAAAACAACCATTCCTAATTGGAACACCTACGGATGGCCAAAGCAACCGTTCCATCCAGGGATGACCCCCAAATTTGTAGCTGTCCCACCCTAGGATGGCCATAAAATAGGGGATTTTCACCCTAAATTTCTAGAAATAGTAGCTTCTTAGACTTTCAAGGTAAGTGCCTAAACCCTCAATTTGCATTAATGCTATTTAGAAAAATTTAAATTCATATTTTTCATGTCTTTTCCTTGTTGATTGAAAGGTTGATTTTTGCTTTTCCTAAAATTCAAAATAGCAAACAGAAGAAAAATAGGGAAAGGAATAATTTAAGTATGCATTTTAATGGTTTTAATTTTTGTGATCTACCTAAGGGTTAACATATAGGACAAGTATTTTGTAGGTTCCTTATTCATGCATATATTTCTGAAAGTGAAACATTCTTTGTGCATTTAGTGAACTAGCATTGAGTTCTCTCTTGTTTTACTTTCTTTAAGTATAAAAGGAACCACACACACCACATCAAATTTTAACATTAGTGAGTTGGAATTTCATCCCCAACCACTAATAGAGACCAACAACGATGGGATTCATATCCACCCATTGGCTCACATTATATGAACCCAATGCCGGATCCAAAAACCGTCTTCATCATGGAAAATAGTATGCACTCCTCTTAAGAGGATGTATCTCTACCCATTATCAATATGGGTGAGGTTTGGTAGGACCTGTGCTCCCTTATTAGGTATGGGATTCATCTCCATACTTTGGTTGGTTTACGTGACCATAATTTAATTACCGATTGTCGATCTATGAGTATACAGGTGAAATCCTTTAAACAAATTGAGAATTACATCAACAATATTCAAACATGTGAAAAGAGATCTCTTTGAAAATAAAAAAATAAAAAACACACAAAATAATTTTAGGAACACATAAATCTTTAAAATATATAAACACTTGTATTATTATGTGTTTCTAATTTTGTGTGTTGAATCATTAAAATTTGTAATAGATACAATCACATGGTAACTACACACGACCAAGCCCAATCAAGGGATAGTGTTGTAGAATATTTACAAGGGGCCTTGATACCTTTGCTATTCTCCAAAGGATCTCATTATTCCTGCATGATACCCAAAAATCCATCGTGAGTTCAACCCCTCACTCAGAGGACCTGACCACCAAGGTATCTCTACCAGGAGAACACCAATGGGTTCTCCACATGATCAAATGGATTATTTGGTTATCCAAAACTGATTCCAATCTCAAACCAAATATAATAGGCTTACCAAGGGGCCTAGTAATGAAGTATACACTCCCTCTATGTCATGGTCTTCACCACCTATAACTCCCATCCAAAAAGTGGTAACAATCCATAGGAGGCCTATGTGAAGTTTGCATATGTCATCAGCCAACATGACCATGGGTGAGTTAATACAAAAATACCCTAAGCATCAAGAAAATATTATGGAGGTTTTAAATTCAATCAAGTTACAAACTCACGATATTGATGCTTTCACCAACTTTGTGGGGTACATACAAATGCACAAATATCCTATTATAACCTTTTCAAATCATGATATCAAACCCATGTCTATTGATTTACAATATCCTCCTTTACACATCATCGTGCGCATTAATAGGATCCCCTATAAGTGAGTATTGGTTGACATAGGTTCCATAATAAACATTATTACCAAAACTACACTGAAAATCTCAACATTTCGTCCTCACACATTGCAACATCCACGTTCATCTTGCAAGCGTTTAACGATGCTTTATCCTCCACTATGGCCATGATAGTCTTACCTATTCAATTTGGACAAAAGACTATGCCTACATTGTTCCACATATTGGAAGGTGTGATACAATACAACATACTTCTAAGAATACCTTAGATGAGAGACATGGAGTGCATCCCCTCCATTTTCAATTCATCAATTACATTCATGAAGGCTAGGTGCATGTGGTTCATTCCAACCTAGACTGCTTCAAGTATTACAATAAGGATGATCATCTACAAGAGTCTACTCTTACATCCATACACTTGGACACTAAACCTAATGATCTTATTCAGAGTCTAGATTCAATCCCATAATTAATTGTGAAGCTATCCTCACCATTGTTAATACCATCAGTTTGTACTACCATTCCTCTTTCATCTTTAGTTTCTCCAAGCAATAAAGAGTTAAAAAGAGCAATTTCAAAGGTTCCCATAGCCATTTTTGATACATAAGTAGAATACTTTCCCACTCCTACCAACAAGTAGGAACCCATAGTTGATATAGATGAATTAGATCATATCATACCATCTTCATCCACCACACTTGAGGAAACTTCACTTGATCAATCCTAAACTTGGTGAGTATATAATGCATAATGTTACATTCACATATATCATTGAGTTGATCAAGTATTTAGGTCATCCTCTTGCCAATTCACTACCCATTGATAGCATTTCCAATTCACCATCCAAACATGAGGTCCAAGCAGACCACCTTGGACAAGTTGATGAAGTGTCCATGACTTATCCAAATATAAATGCATCTTCTTATGAGTTTGTAGGAATGATCAGTGTGATGACAGGGAACCAAAGTCCTTCAAATACATATATGAAACTTGTGACTCCATCCAACAATCCATCCATACCAGAAGTTCTACCATCACTAGATTCAATCACACCTACTCCATATCACTCAACATCTCCACAAAATCAAGAATAGGTATACCTCTTACACCAAAGTGGAGATAATCTAGTTGCCACAACTGAACACTCTGAGTTGGAACAAGGGCATGAGCTAAATTATGAACAAGAGCATGTGGATATATACAATACCCATAATCATCATGAACCATCCATATTTGCTCAGATATTGAGAACTTTTGATCCACATCTGCTCAATTGTCTCTTGGCTTCCACACCCAATCCACCTCCACTATCTATCAGGTGCCATCCTTCATCAACAACCATCCAGTCATCATGTCCACTATTTCATAACATATCTTGGATAGGATATCTAATATTGAGTTAGAAGTGAGTCACCAATACAATGATTTACAACAAATATTGAATCGGCTCACAAGCATGGAGTTATGGTTGAATCATCCAAAACCTCAACCCCCTAATGGTCAAGACCAATCCCCACCTTTGTAATCCAAGGTTAAATATAAAAAAAATTAGAGAAAAACGCAACAACATCATCAAACTTACACTTATACACCATTGCTTAAATATTTGGTGTCACTGTTTAATCGATTATGTGAGGCCAAGGCTATCACATCGCTAGATATTTTTCCCTTGGATCCCAAAAGTCCCTAGCCAATGTGGTATCGAGAGGATAAATGCTATCCTTATCATCAAGTAAATGGTCATGACATTCAATATTGTATCACATTCAAGAACAAGGTATAGGATATGCTTGATAAGAATGATATTCAAATCAACAATAAAAAATTGACATATTTAGGAGTTGTTACCTACAAATGGGAGTCAAGAATAGTAATCTAAATAAGTGACTGAGATACATACAACCCTACTATATCATTAAAATGGTTCGACCATGTTCACCTCATGTAAAACATTAATGTTGTACCTAGACTCCATTATCTAAGCCCATGTCAACCATTTTTCATAACCTACAATAAACAAAGACAATCATCTTGCCAAACATACCCCTATTCAACCTGAATAGGTCTAGATATAGACAATACAAGAAGGATCATTCTTACCTCTATCACCAAAGAAGAGGACATGACATTATTAATTATTATTCTTTTAGATACGTGGTCCAAGATCTTATTGATAAGAAAGAATCATCCATGAGCAGGTCACTCATTTTACCCCATCAAGACATTGGATTTACCCATAATTCCCCGCCACAATAAGGGGGGTCAATTTATATCACTTCTAGCCAAGCCAATAATATTACATCAATCATAGTACATACTGGGAGTATCCAAGGTGTCACACCTTCCCCACTATTTACATCACAATAAATGAAGCAACTTGAGGATTCTAAAGGTATCCCACATTTATCACTTCCTGTGATCACCACAAATATTGGGGATACATAAGGTATCAGACCTTACTCATAAATTCATAAAATAATCAAAATCCCAAAAATCCCCAAAGGTATCTACAAACCCTTTGGCCACCCAAAAAGTCCCAAAGATACCTACAAACCCTTTGGCCACCTAAAAAGCCCCAAAGGTACCTATAAACCCTTTTGTCACCCCAAAATTCTCCAAAGGTATATATAAACTCTTTGGTCACCTTAAATTCTCTAAAGGTATCTATAAACCCTTTGGTCACCCTAAAATGCTCCAAAGATATCTATAAACCCTTTGGTCACCCTAAAATGCTCCAAAGGTATCTATAAACCCTTTGGTCACCCCAAAATGCTCCAAAGGTATCTATAAACCCTTTGGTCACCCAAAAATGCTCCAAAGGTATCTATAAACCCTTTGGTCACCCCAAAATGCTCCAAAGGTATCTATAAACCCTTTGGTCACCCTAAAACACTCCAAAGGTATCTATAAACCCTTTGGTCACCCTAAAACGCTCTAAAGGTATCTATAAACCCTCTGGTCACTCTAAAATGCTCCAAAGGTATCTATAAACTCTTTGGTCAACCTAAAAATATCCAAAGGTATCTAAAAACCCTTTGGTCACCCAAAAATCTCCAAAGGCACCTAAAAAATCCTTTGATCACCAAAAAAGATCCAAAGGTATCTAAAAACCCTTTGGTCACCCAAAAATCTCCAACGGTATGTAAAAACTTTGTGGTCACCCAAATAGACCCAAAGGTATTTGTAAACCCTTTGGTCATCCAAAATGCCCCAATGGCATCCACTAAACCCATTGGTCAAATGTGTATGTATATTAATCAAAATAAAAAAACATCATTAAAATATCAAAAATACAAAAAATATTGCATTGCATTAAATTGCATATCGCTGCATTAAACAATCACTTGCATTAGGTATACCTATCATTGCATTTTGTATTCTAGAGTTGATCATACATGTCTAGCACCAGGTCTATACACTAGCCATCATGCAAAATCAGCTTTATCAAAATTCATTGTTCACACTCGTCTACATTACAATTATCATTTACATTTTCCACCTTTCATATGTGTGTCTGTTCCCCTTCATCTAGGCCATTTTTTCTAAGTCATATTTAGTGTTTTTTGTCACTCATCCATATCTACTTTTGTTTTCAATTTTTTAGAAAGCTATCATGATTTTTAGAAGGTAGAGTTCTAATTTTATTGTACCTCGTATACGCCACAATCCCAAAAACATTTTCACAATAATAAATCCAAGTTTTGCACAAGAAAATATGAAAACTACATAGTGGTCAATGTTACCCTAAGAAAAATATTTACCTCACTCATCCCCCTATGTGAATGGTTCAAAAATTCTATGAATTTACAAATGGACAAGCTCCTCCCTACCCAAAACAATCAAAATCCCTTGCTTCACACCAAATTGGGGCAAGTTTCCAAAGAAAAAAATAAAAAATGGTTGTTACTACTAAAAGCATTCAAAATAAATAGTGGTTTTGACCACTAGCAAAAGCAAAAATTAAAATAAATAGTGGTTTTCACCACTACCAAAATCCCTTGCTCACCAAAACAAAAATGAGCAAATCCCTAGAACAATTCAAAAAAAAAAAAAAATAAGGGAGTACTGCACTTGAATCCCTATAATTCTTAGCATTTGAAAACCATAAGGTGATCGTCATTATAGGTTGGGTGGCATCAAGCCTGTATAGCAATGGTAGTATCCTTATGCATGACAATATGTCTGACATATAAGAAACTTGCTTTTGTATAGACCAATTTTTGCATGCAGATGAGCTAGCTTTTGGTAGTCCGTATTGCCTAGTGTCTAATACAACTATGTACAAAAATTAGGATATTGATACTCATAGGGTGATCTTCAGTACATATGGGATGCATTAATTTTGTTTAGCACTGGGATAAATTTATGCGCTATCATAGAAATGAATTCACATGCACACACAAGGATATTGAATATCTTGGTCATCCTAGCAGATTTATACCTTGCCAAAAAGTCTTGCATGGTTAATATAAAAATTTTGACTAGGTCACTAGAGTGTTTGAGTATCATTAAAATCACAAACATATTCTATAAATGTATATCATTCCATAACATTTTATCACACGTTTGTCAGTTTACATGTTCACAAAACATTGCATAGTCTGATGATAACATTAACAATGAATCGAGGAATTTTGTACAATATATGGTGCTATAATATAGTGTCTCAAATAGTATTCATAATTCATAATTCATAATATATATTAAAAAATAATCCATTTAATTATGCATACACACATGTAAATATCACCAAAAAAATATTAAAAAGCAAAGAAAATGGCCTAAAAACCACCAAAAATATGTCAAAATTGATAAAAATTCACAAAGGATCAAGATTGAACACAAATTGTTCATGGATGAATTGAAAAGTCTCTATTAAAATCCCCAAGAAGGCCATTATATTCAGACCACTCCATGGGAACGAGGTAGCCAATTCTATTTTGCCATAAAATATCAACAAATCCATCACAATCCTCACAAAATTGATAAATTCTACAATGGGTAAAATTGAAAGTAATACCTGGAGGAAATAATCACCAAGGGGAGGGTTCGAGCTCTGGCGATTTGGTGGGAAACCTTCTATGCAGGCAGCGAAGCTCCAGGGTTTCTGGTTGGAAGACTCTTCCAGGACCTCCTGTGGATTGAATCTACACTACTTTGAAGGATCATTCGTTGCCTTGGGAGGGCCCAATGGGGTCTCCTCCAGGATCTATCGATGGGCAGAAAAGCTCATATGCTGATATATTAAAAGAAAACCCTGCATCTTCCTCCGATGAAGCTCAACGAAGTGCTTATCAAATGCTATTTAAGAATGCTGGAAAGGGTTTACCTACAAACAGAGTTAACGGCTGCCTTCCACAATCTGCTTCCAGGCCTAAGATTGTCATAGAACCAAAACTGGTTGAGGATACGATTATATACCGTGCTACCCATGATCTGATCTGCAAATTCATGGGTATCCGACCCACTCTGAACTTTCTACACACCTGGGTGAGACAGAACTAGGAGCCCATTGGTGAGTACTCTCTATGGCCTATAAGCAATGGGTATTTTATTATTAGTTTCTCTTCTTTAGCAGATAGAAACAGAGCATTTGAATCAGAGAAGAGGAGCCACGACCCGACAGGATTATTTGTCCAACCGTGGAGAGTGGGTTTTGATCCTCGCATTGAGCCCATGGCTGTCTCGGTCTGGATATGGCTATACGCTCTCCCAATGGAGTTTTGGGGTGAGCAGATTCTTGAGTTTATTGGTAATTCTCTAGGTAGATATTTGGGAGTTTCAAGAGATACCATGGAGGGAAATACTGTTGTCTTTTCCAGAATATGCGTAGAAATGGACATTAGCCAGCCACTTCCAGTCGAGGTGGAATTGGAGTTGGCAGGACTAACCTGGATACAACAGCTAGACTATGAAGCCCTACCTTTTAGATGCAGAGTCTGCCATAAGCATGGCCATTTGGCTAGGTTCTGCCCAAATAGCCTGACCACAAAAGCGAAAGCTCCATCGAGAGTGCCAAATTGCCCCAGAGAGGGTAAGTTCACTCCGGTCAAAGAACCCCTCAATATACCCCAGGGTTCTGATGCCCAGAAATATGGCTTTGAATAGAAGAAGCGAGAGGAAAAACAAAAAGAGAAATGGCAAAGAGCAGGCCCAAACCAAGCCAACCAATCGATATGAAATCTTCAAATCCCTTGTAGACCAAGAAGACCAAGTCATGGAAGGAGTGGATGGGAATGCTGAGGATAATAACACCCACTCTCATGCTCCTCTATCATCTACTCCTGTCTTAGAACAGGTGATTGAAACCCCTGAGACTTTGCAGCCAGAGAACCTAGGGGCTATGGTAATCCATTCCCCTGCACAACCAGTTATTAAGGATGTCAACATGGGAAGTGCAGAAAATAACAGAGAAATACCAGCGTTGGGGATTACCCAGGTGGAAAAGAGGTCTAAGAATAGTAATTCCCAAGGAGCTAGTAGAAAATCCAATAAGGATCTACTAGTAGCGCAAGGGGACAAGCTGATCAATGGAGGATCGATGAGAACAATTGACTCTTATTGCTCCCAAGGTTTCCAATGATTATACAATCCTAGAATGTAAGGGGTTTAAACAGTAGAACCCATCAATCTCATTGTTCAAATACTTTTAGGAAGACACAAAGCAGGACTTTTGCTCCTTCGGAAACAAAAATGTCTTTAGATCTTATATGTAAAATTGCTAGTAGAATATGGAGGGGCGCTGGATATATGGATGTGGCGGCCCAAGGAGCTTCGGGGGGGATTGTTACTCTTTGGAACCCTCTGGTGTGGATAGAAATAGAACATACAACTTGGAGGGGTGTTCTCACATCTCTCTTTAAGAACATTGTTACAGCTGAACAGGTTTTAATCACAAACTTCTATGGGGCTCAAAGCATTGATGGCCAGCAGCTTCAATGGAATGTTGTTCAATAAATGAGATCCTCTCGGGAAGATTGCGATTGGATTATTGTTGGGGATTTTAATGCCAAATTATCTGCCAGGGATCAGGAAGGTGGTTTCCCAGTTTTGGATCCAGGGGATAGGTTGCTGATTGCTCAAGTCCAGGCCTTTCACCTTGTTGATATCAAAGGTCCTGGCACTTATTTTACGTGGACTAATAAGAGAAGAGAGCCACACAGTAGGAAGGTAAAACTAGACCTGTTTCTGGTCTCGGAGGAAGCATTTGTGAAATGGAATATTAAATTTCAGATTTTGGAAGGCCCAGTTTTAGACCACTTTCCCATTTCTTTGGAGGGAGGGGCTATGACAAGGCCAGTACCATAAACCATTTAAATTTGAAAATTTTTGGTTGCAAAAAGAAGATCTCCGAAGAAAAATTCCTCAGTGGTGGGAAGATGGCCGCCCACCTTTTGGGACTGCAATGTTCAAATTTCACAAACAGCTTCAATTTGTCAAGTATAAACTGAAACAGGTGGAGGCAAACTAACAAATCAGACTTCCAGCACCAACGGGCCCCCTTGTTGGCCAGATGGGATGAGGTGCAAAAACATTTCAGGGAAGGAAACATTTTCGAGCACCTTAAATTCGAGGATGATGCTTTGCGCAAAGCGGTTGAGGATATTGATAATCAAGAAGAGATTTACTGGAAACAGAGAGCAAGAAATACTTGGTTATTAGAAGGAGACAGAAATACAAAAAAATTTCAGCGCTCTGCCTGTGCTAGGAGACAAGCGAATAATATGGATTTCCTTCAAGATGAGAATGAATACTCTTTTGACACTCTTCCTGGTATGCACTCCCACTCAATGGAGTATTTCTCAAAACTCTTTAAGGAAAGTATGGAGCAAGATGGGGCAGCCCAAGATGAAGTTCTTGCTGTCATTCCTTCTATAATCTCTCCTGAAGAGAACCAGGCTCTACTTAGACCTATAGATAGAGATGAACTTAAGAAGGTGGTCTTTGGGATGAGTACTGGTAAATCGCCTGGTCCTGATGGCTTCCCTATTGAGTTCTTCCAGGCCTTTTGGGATACCCTGGAGGAAGATGTTCTGGCTGTCGCTGAGGAGTCCAGAACCAATAAAAGAATGCTCAAGGCTCTAAATCATACCTTCATTACTTTAATTCCAAAAGGAGCGAGGGGGGTTCATTTATCTGATTTTAGACCTATTGCCTTATGCAATGTGATCTATAAAATAATTACTAAGATTATGGCTGAAAGGTTAAAACCTATCCTGCATAATATAATTTCCCCAGAGCAAGGGGGTTTTGTTGAAGGGAGGCAAATCTTGGATGGAGTGATTCTTGCACAGGAGGCTATCCATACAATACACCAATCTGGGAACAAAGGAATGTTCATTAAACTGGATATATCCAAGGCTTATGACAGGGTGGAGTGGGGCTTCTTGGCAAAGATGTTGATTGCCTTTGGTTTCTCTCAGGACTGGACAGACTGGGTCATGAGTTGTATTTCTACGCCTTCATACTCTGTTCTTATCAAGGGACTTCCCTCACCTCCTTTTGGTGCCTCTCGTGGCCTGCGGCAAGGAGACCCTTGCTATCCTTATCTCTTCCTCATATTGGCTGAAGGATTGGGTAGACTCTTTATGAGAAGAAGACTTCAAGGTCAAATAACAGGTATTAAGGTCGGGGCTGAAGTTTTGACTCATTTACAGTTTGTAGATGATACTGGATTGGTGGGAGTGGCCAGCCTTAGGGAAGCAAGAAGAATCAGAGATACTCTAAATGTCTACCTCCGGGCCTCTAATCAAGTCATCAATGACAATAAATCCAAAGTGATCTTCTTCAATATTGATCAATGGTTACGGAGACGAGTTATTGAGATTTTAGGTTTCACTCGGACCTCTCTCCCGATAGTTTACACAGGGGTCCCTCTCCATTTCAAAAAACTGAAAATGGATGTTTGGAAGGACCTATTGGATGGCATCAAAGATAGAATGAACCATTGGTCTCATAGATGGTTAAGTTATGGGGGTCGTCTAACTTTTCTGCAGTCAGTTATTCAGGCCATGCCAATTTATAAATTCTTCGTCCTGGCTGCTCCCCAGTCTATTTGGAAAGAGCTGGATAAAATGGCTAGAAGATTTCTATGGGAAGGTGCCAAGGGAGAGAGGAAATGGGCCTTGGTGGGCTGGGACAAGGTTACCCAACCCAAGGAAAAAGGAGGGTTGGGACTAAGAAGTTCCAAGTTTAACAACAAGGCTTTGGCTGGAAAACTGTACTGGAGGTGGATTTCTCAGCCAACATCCCTCTTCAGCATAATCCTCTCTAGAAAATACTTGGGTTCTGTCCATCCTAATGATGTGGGCCACTTTCCTTTGGAAGGTTTTGGATCACCAGTGTGGCAGGCGCTCAAGCTTGGAGCTCAACTCATCAAAGATCAACTATTTTGGAAAGTGGGGAGAGGGGATAAGGCTCGGTTCTGGACTGATTCCTGGGATCAGAATCCTCCCATTATTGCTGTGTTTCCTAAATTGCAACCGATAAAATCTGTTATATAAGATAAGGGATGGATCCAAATTGAGAGCTACTTTAACACTAGTCAATTGGGGGACTACAAGATCATAAAGTTTAAGCGGCTGGATGAGTTGCCAATACCAATCCCTCCGGAGTTGGTACCTACTTTGGGAAAAATCTTGGCAGAAAGGTTTCTTACTGGGAGAGATGAGGAGGATGAACTGGCCTGGGGCTATGGGAGCCTTGGGGTTTATACTGTGAAAGAGGGATATGATGAGATCCTCCCAGAGCCCCCCCCACACTTTTTTTTGGTTCATGATTGGAGAAAGATATGGCATCCCTAGGGCTGGCCGAAAGTGAACTTCTTCGCCTGGCAGTTTTTGCATAATGGAATTCTCACCTATGACAATCTCAGACTCAGAGGCATCATTGGCCCTTCTCAATGTGTGTTATGCCACAAGCAGGAGGAAACTGTGGATCATCTAATGTTTGAATGTTCTTTCACTCGACAGATCTGGAAGCGCTGGTTCTCCCACTTTAAACTTCAGGCTAATGGGGTCTTGTCTCGAAACAACATTTGGGAAAGCTGGAAGAAAGGTAGATTTAAATCCAAAGCTCTTCGAATTGGCTGGGAGCTTGGTTTATTTTTTATCTGGTGGCAGGTTTGGTTGGAGAGAAATGCCCGTATTTTTTGTGAAACCTTCTCCCCTCTAGAAGGAATATGGCAAGTCATTTGGAGCAAAGTGGCGGAAACGGTTGCCATTCATGCCGAGGGGGAAATTCAGTCTGCTTCTGAGCCTTTGGAAGATGGAGCTGTTACTCAACAAAGGCAAGTGAGTGGTAGTTGGAAACCTCCTCCTGAAGGATGGATCAAAATCAATACTGATGGAGCTGCTAAAGGCAATCCGGGAAGTGCTGGAATTGGAGTAGTGTGTCGCGATCATGCTGGGTATTTTCTCTATTGGGAACTGTAGGGTCTGGGATGTGCCACAAACAATGAAGCCGAGGCCTTTGCCATTAAATCAGCCTCCTTCTGGGCTGCCAAACAGGGACACAGGAAGATTATTATTGAGTCTGACTCCCAAATCTTGGTGGGTGCTCTTGATTGTATGAGAAACTTTGTCTCGAAAGCTTGGAGGTTGCGGATCTTAGTCTCCCAAATCAAAGAGCTTTGGAGGGAATTAGATGATGTGATACTTGTCTATGTGAATCGAGATCTCAATAAGGCTGTCGATTTCCTTGCTAAGATGGGTGCTGAAAGGGAGGTTGGGATGCAGCTGCACAGTGACATGCCTGTGGAGGATGCAGAGATCCGACAAGGCCTTGAACGTTTTCTAAAATGATGTGCAATGTTTTTATGCTAAGGAAGGTTTCTGTCACGATATCGCGACATGTAGCGCCGTCACTGCTTCAAGTTGGAAGCTATCACGATATCGCGACAGGTTGCGCTCTCTCGGCCTTTGGCGGGTTTTTTCCGCGATGGCGCGATCGGCCTTTGGCGGGTTTTTGTCGCGATATCGCGACATGTCGCGCCATCGCGGCCCTCGGGGAAGGCGCATGGTAAAATTGTCGTGATATCGTGACAGTTTTGGCAATTTGGGGCTAACTAGAAAAATTGTCGCGATATCACGACACTTTTGCAGATGGAGAGCAAAGTGGAAAATTCGTCGCGATATCGCGATAGTTTTGAGAACTGGGCGTCGAAAGGAAAATTCGTCGCGATATCGTGACAGTTTTGAGAACTGGGCGCCGAAATGAAAAACCGTCGCGATATCGCGACACTTTTGGTGATCTGGTGTCATAAGGAAAACCCGTCGTGAAATCACGACCATTTTGCTGATGTGGTGCAAAGTGGAATTTTTGTCGCGATATCGCGACATTTTTTGGCGATGGCTGCTGTATGAAAATCTCGTCGTGATTTCGTGACAATTTTGGCTTACCAGCGGAATGGAGAAAACTATCACGATATCGCGACGCTTTTGCGATCTGGATGCCATAAGGATAATTCATCGTGATTTCGTGACACTTTTGATGGTTGGTTGCTTCGGAGGCGCTCTGTCGCGATTTTGCGACCTCTTTGGCGTTTTGGAGCAAGCTGGTCTTCTTGTCACGATTTCACGACAATTTTGACGAAGGGTTGCTAGAGGGTGCTGTCATCACGATTTTGCGACATGTCATGATTTCGCAACATGTCACGATTTTGTGACATGTCGCAATTTCGCAACATGTCGCGTTTTCGTGACTGTTGGCACCACAGTGGAGGAGCCGGGGTTGACTGTCGCGATATCGCGACATGTCGCGATTTCGTGACATGTCGCTTGTTCGCGCCCAGTTGACTTCTTTGATTTGTGTTGTGTTGGGTTGACTTTGTGCTCTTCTATTGTAGTGTTGATTGCTATTCTTGGTTGGGATGTGTTCTCTCCCGCTTGTAATTGCTCTTTGTATTAATACAAGTTTTTCATTTTTTTCCAAAAAAAAAAAAATTGAAAGTAATACCAATCAAGTCATATTGGTCAAGTGAATTGTTACTTTCATCACTGATTATGCCATCATAAAATCATTGCTTGAGGGGGTAGTCATAATAATGAATTCATAATCAAAATCAATACTCAAACACTCAAAAGTGCAACTTGCATACATTCAAAAGAATCATTGTCAAAGATAAATTTCAAGCCCATGCTGGGGAAAATAATTTAGTGTAAATTAAAAAATAAAGTCTTGGTATGCTTGAAGCCTCAGGACATGTATTCCAAAATAGGAAAAATAAAAAACCAAGACCAAGTATACCCTAAGCCCCAAGCCTATCATTATAGGGTGGCTAAAAGGTAAACCAAAATCAATCCTTCAATTATGTCAAAAGCATTGATTCCAATAATGTATAATCTTTCCACATTAGAGGCATCCAAAATTGCTTAGGTTACTAAATAACCTTAACCATTTGATAGTTTAGTCATCTATTTTTTCTTCGTGCTCTGTTTCACATAATGCATCCCAAAAATGGGCACATATAGACACTAAAATCATGTCAATCGAATTAGACTGCAATGATGCACTCTTATCGACACCATATGGCCCCATTGGGAAACCCTTAGGGGTTAATTAGGGGTACTAAACACTTTTATAAATGTTTACCTTACTTTTGGGAAGTTTTGGGCCATGTAGCCATGGTCGTCCCACCCTAGGATGACCACAGTTCATGGTCGTCCCATCCAAGGATGGCCACAAGCAACCATCCTTTGGTGGGATGGCCATGGTATAGACCCTTCAAAAATTCAAGGGTGGGATAAATGGAAATAAATTTCTTCCATTTATCCTATCCAATAACTTATGATATATTGGGAGCCTACCTAGGCCATCACAACCTGCAAATTGGAGGCCCAAATTGGAGGTCTCTTCCACCCAATGCATGGCAAGGGATTTGATAAGTGGCAACACCTACCTTGCATGCCCCAACTTTCCCCTTTGGCCCTGTGGCCCTCTTGGGATATAAATTGGAGTGATTCCACTCAATTTTAGAGAGAAGTCTTTGTAATAATTCACCATGAAGTGCTACCGATATTCAATCACACTTTTCTCTCATATTTGCCCTTGGAAACTTCATTCAAAGGATTTTTCAAGGCATCCCCAAATATGCACATCCCTTTCAAAAACCATATATTTCTATGAGTTAAGTTACCAAATTTGATGACAACACCCCTAGGAGTATTATAGACCAAATCCTAGAATAATTGGTGGCAAAAATACCATGTTTGGTGGTCTTCCCCACTTGGGATGATTAATAGTCCCAATTGGCCCACCCAGGGATGACCATGAATTGGCATACAATTTTGAATCAATTTTAGTGTAGATAATTTTTAGAGTAGTTTATATGCATCATACTTGAATTTGGTAAATTTTGGAGTAGTTTTGGACCTTTAATTAGTTTTTTTGCAATGATAGTCCCAATTGTCCCACCTAGGGACGACCACAAATTTTTCTCACCATTTCATTTTAATTTCTACATAGATCATTCCAAAAGTATATAATATGCATTATTTTATGTTTTGGTATCATTTGCAGTAGTTTTGCATTCTCTATTGCAATATTTGTATCCTATGTTGCATGTATTTCATTGAATTTATCTTAATCCGTACATGCTATTAGCCAATTTAAATTTCTTGTGTGTAGGTACAAGTATTACAGTGCATGAGGAAGGAGCTAAAGAGCCTAAGATTGATATCTCATCATAGTGGTAGCAAAAATCCACTCTTCAATCATGAGTGCGAGGAAGACATTGAAAACGTGCCATAATTTTATGAAAGGATTGGATTCTTCAACATTGTAATTGGATTGTATCAATTGAGAGCTCTCAAGAGGACATTTTGTAACCATGTATTTGAAAAAATCATCAATATAAATAGAACCCCCCATTTCTTGCACATATTTATCATCTTTATGCTTACTTTGATATCACTTTTGAATGCTTAAGTAGAACAATAAATGCAGGTCATTTCCATTTGCTAGGTGCACCAATTTTTCTGCTCTACAGTATGATATCGAGGCTGCTACCCACTTGTCAAACTATTTTGCCAATACAATGGCTTACTTGGGTTATTTAGTACCACAAAACCCCCTCTCTGACATGACACGTGTCTATCCACACCTTAACACAATCTGCTATTTTGTCACCTCTCGTTGATGATGATGGCATTCATGTCATCCACACTGAACCACATGATCCTTGGTTTTCTCAAATTAAGGATTACATAAAATTAGGCTTCCTTCCTTGTGACTTACTACATGCTCATCATCAAGCATTCAAACAAATGGTGATTCGTTACAAACTACTAGGGGATATTCTCTACTATCATAGTCATGATGGCATCCTTTTACGTTATCTCAAACCACATGAATCTCAATGAGCGTTCCAAGAAATCCACAATGGAACTTGTGATGGAAACTTCAATGGCATGGCCATTATTAAGAATATTTTGTGCATGGGCTACTATTGGCCCAAAATAGAACATGTATTGTGAGTACATCAAATGATGCATCAAATATCAGTGATATGCTAACCTCACACACTTATCATCGCAAACACTTTATTCCATTCAATACATGTGGCCCTTCTTGCAATGGGACCTAGATATTATTGGGAAAATATTATCTGCTTGCTCGAGCAATCATACATTTATTATCATGGCCACTGAATATTTTACAAAGTGATTTGAAGCTATCCCACTTGTTCAGACCACAGGAGCCAAAATCATGGCATTAATCACTGAGCATATTATCTGTCATTTTGGTATTCCCTCACAAATCATCTTAGACAATGGCATCCCTTTCAAAAATAAAATTATATGCATCCTATGCACCAAATTCAATATTTACCATAGTTTCTCTACCCCTTACTACCTACTGGGCAATGACCGGATTGAAGATACTAACAAAACTACTTGTGCTATCCTTCATAAAACTATCATAGAATATCATAATGATTGGCATAATTAAATGCCATTAGCTTTGTGGGATTACTTCACAAGCATTCATACTCCAACTAGGGAAACCTCCTTTTCTTTTGTTTATGGCACCAAATCCATTACGCTTTTGGAACTCGAGATACCCTCTCTATGCATCTCCATGCAAGACTTCATCGATGATGAAACTGCTCGATAGGCCAGACTAGAGAAATTGACACCCTTATATGAACATCACATCCATGCCATAGAGCACACACTGAAGAGCGAAAAAAATGGTGCACCTAGCAATAGGAATTGAAATGCATCTAACATTCTATTCAATCATTAAAAATATATGATAAAGTATGCAAGTAAATGACAAATAAGTTAAGAAAAAGGGGGTTTCTCTTTGTATTTATTCATTTTTCAAGTATGAGGTTACAATACATCCCCTTGAGGGTTTTTAATTTAATACAATTCAAGTTACAAAGTTGAAATATCCAATCCCTCCATGAACTTATGGTGTGCTTTCAATGTTTCTCTCGCAGTCAATATGAAGAGCAGGCTTGCGCTACCATCGCTTTGAGCTATCTTTCTTCAACCAATTAGCTCCTTCCTCATGTGCTAGAATATATGTACATACACACAAGGAATTAAAATATGTTAATCGCATATGCGTATTATCATGAAATCATAACAACCCTAATTAACAATTCAAAACCACTCCAAACTTCACCAAAATTAAGTATGATGCTAATATAATGCTATAAAATTGATCTACACTAAAATTGTATTAAAATTGTGGGCCAATTCATGGCCATCCCTGAGAGTTCCAATTGGGACTATTAACCATCCCAAGTGGGGACAACCACAAAACAGGGTGGTTTTTACCACCAATTCCACTTGGATCTAGTCTAGAATCCTCCTAGGGGTGTTGTCGTCAAATTTGGTAATTTAACTCATAGGAATTGATAGGTTTTGGAAAGGATGAGCATATTTTGGGATGCCTTGAAAATACCTTCGATTGATGAGGTTTCCAAGGGAAAATACGAGGGAAAAAGGTGAGAGGAAATCTTGGTAGCACTTTGTGGTCAATGCTTGCAAAGGTCTCTCTCTGAAATTGAGTGGAAACACTCCAATTTATAGCCCAAGAGGGAAAATAGGGCAAAGGGGAAAATTTGGGCATGCAAGGTAGGTGCTTCCACTTGTCAATACCTTTACCATGCATAGGGTGGAAGAGGCTTCCCATTTGGACCTCCAATTTGTAGTCCCTAATGGCCATGATAGTCTCCCAATATATCATGAGTGATTGGGTGGGATAAATGGTAGAAATTGATTGCCATTTGTCCCACCCTTGAATTTTTGAGGGGCCTAGACCATGGCCATCCCACCTAGGGATGGTTTCTTGTGGCCATCCTTGGGTGGGATGACCATGAACTATGGTCGTCCTGGGGTGGGACGACCATGGCTACATGGCCTAAAACCTCCCAAAAGTGGGGTAAACCTTCCCAAAAGTGGTTAGGACCCCTAATTAACCCTTGAGGGTTACCCAATGGGACCATATGGTGTCGATAAGAGTGGTGCCTTGGTAGTCTTATCCGATTTACATGATTTTAGTGTCTACAGATACCCCTTTTTGAGATGCATTATGTGAAATAGAGCGCGAAGCAAAAATAGATGACTAAATCATTAAATTATTAAGGTTATTCATTAACCTAACCAACTTTAGATGCCTCCATTGTGGAAAGAGCATACATTCTTGGAATCCTTGCTTTTTGACATAATTGAAGGATTGATTTTGGTATACCTTTCAGCCACTCTACAATGGCAATTGTAGGGGCTTAGGGTATACTTGGTCTTGGTTCCTTTTTTTACCTATTTTGGGATACATGTCCCTAGGCTTCAAGTATACCAAGACTTTGTTTTGTTGAATTTATGTTGACTTATTTGCCCCAGCATAGGCTTGAAAATTTATCTTTGGCAATGATTCTTTTGAATGTATGCAAGTTGCACTTTTGAGTGTTTAAGTGTTGATTTTGATTGTGAATTCATTATTATGACTACCCCCTCAAGTGATGAGTCAATGAGGGCATGACTAGTGATGACCCATATGACTTGACTGGGATAACCACCAATTTTATCCATTGTAAGATTTATCAATTTTATGAAGATTTTGATCGTTTTGTTGATATTTCATGGAAGAAAAGAATTGAATACCTCATTCCTGTGGAGTGGTCCAGCCAAAATGGCCTTCATAGGGATTAAGGTAAATAATTTTCCATTCATCCATGAACAATTTGGGTTCAATATTTATCCTTTGTGAATTTCATCAAATTTGACCTATTTTTGGTAGGTTTTAGGTCATTTTTTATCTTTTTTAGTTGTTTTTGTGAGGTTTTTTTGTGGTTGTACTAGGGTGGGATGGCTACACAATTTATGGCCATCCCAGGGTGGGACGATTGGCCATACTCATTATAGTGTTTTTTAGCACATGATTGGGAAAATGAGCTTATTTTAACATTTCTAACTTGGAAAATTGAGAGATTGAAGCAGAGAACTTCTGAGAACATCCCACAATCACCATGAGCCAGACATATGACTCGATGAGTGGCAAAGCTAGTGCGAGACCGACAAGGGATAAATTTTATCTTATTCTTTATTGAACTTGAAATTGTAATTAATTGCATATTTTTCCAACAAAAACACACTAATTCTTGGTTAATGAACCATAGTAGTGATAAAATGTAGGAATGTAGGCTTTATTTGTGGTTTAGATGCATTGTTATTCCATTTTTTTGTGTTTTCTTGCTATTTTATGGCTATTTTTGGGGGCCAAAATGGCCCTTTTTAGCATTTTTGGGGGCCATATTTAGGTGGGAAGGCCATTGTTGGCCATACCTAGGTGGGATGGATACCAAATTGGGGGCCATACCTAGGTGGGATGGCCACAAAATTAGGGCAAAAAGATCCCTTTTTGAGTCTTTTTTTGTTATTTTTGGGTAATTTTGATGCATTTTTGGTGTATTTTTGTTAACTTGCTTATCTCTGCTAGGTGGTTAAGAGTCGATATCAATTTTCAACTCTTTTTCAGACCACTAGGGACTTGCTAACAGAGGAGGACTGGAAATGGCTTGATGCCATTGGTCTTAATCAAGTGACACGGCTAGAGCCAGTAGTGGGTGATCGAGCTTATTTGATTGCTTTGATAGACTTATGGGATCCTCGCACCAACACCTTCCACCTACCTACAGGGGAAATGATAGTGACTCTAGAGGAAATCTATCAGATTTTGTGCATTTCGATAGAGGGGTGACCTATTGTATCTACTCACCATGATCTAAGAGATATTGTTTTGTATAGATACTTTGATAGGTACTAGCGCAAGGCAGTGCGAGACTTACCTAGCAATGGTATATTAGTGGAGTTATGGTATGAGGTAGAGGTACTAACTATGAGACATGCCTTACTTATGATGCTGATCTCCAACATGTTGCTACCAGGAGCCAGGTTCCCTTGGAACCTTTTGGAGTTGGTATTTACACTTGTGGAGTGCATCATAGAGCAGCTGCTAGTGATGGCTTGGGGTACTACTTTACTAGCATAGTTGTATGATGAGTTATATGAGATCCACTCCTATGGGTGAAAGGGCTTAGGATGTATATTTCTACTATAGGTGTGGGGATGGTAACATATTCCTGTGGATTGACCACGATGACTACCTTGGATGACATGAGCACAACTTATGGATTGGAATATAGGTTATGGGATTCTATGGTAGTGATACTAGGATATAGGTCAGAGCCATCCCTTTGTAGGTGTGATTGACCATTATAGTCCTTTGCATGACTTAGGGTAGAGGAGGTGACTTGGAGATCCTATAGGGATTGTCCAGCATGGCTTGAGGCTAAGGTACAACTTTGTTGAGTGAGGCGAGGGAGATGGTTATTTGGGAAACATGGGATTGAGCGAGAGTACTTCCCATATGCTCAAGTCTTATGGTAGTTTGGGCTATGCCAGGGGTTGCCTAGTGAGCTAGTGATCTACCGACACTGTGGGGATGAGAGGACACTTGGTTGGCCTATAGTTGAGGTAGTGGGAGAGGAGGTAGATCCTATAGTGGATATTTTTGAGCTAGATGATGCCAAGACTATAGCAGAGTATGACTCTTGGTGGGTGACATGCCAGTTGTGAGGAGAGGGACCCCTAGATAGAGTAGGCTTATAGGGATGCTCTAGATGAGGGTCATGATGAGGCTCCAAAAGAGGAGGAGCCAAACATGGGTGAGATACATGTGCATCACCAAGTAAAGTATGAGTGGATAGATCTCATCAATATAGGGGATCTATAGTATGACTTCGATGAGGATTAATTTGATGAGCAGTGAGTGTAGGTACAACTGGTAGCACAAGATGCTACTATTACTGTGATGTAGGGTGAGCTAATCAAAGGTATATGGGAGTGTGTAGAGGAGAGAGCTCTATTACAGGTATAGGTGCAAAGTACATAGGCTAATATTGATAGGTAGGTAGCAGAGATAGCTACTCTTCAAGGATAGGTTTAGGGAGCTCAGGCTAGGTAGCATCTAGTGGTGATACAACTCTAGGCCTTATTGGGGGACTTCTAGGCTCATCATCAAGAGGAGCTATCATACACCCAAGATTTGGAGGATGAGGTAGTGCATTGAAGGGGGTGCTTACCAGCCCATCCTTCCGCTAGTGGATCCCAATAGAGTAGGTAAAGTGGTACAGGGTAGTCATCTACAAGGATGGGGGCTCCTAGATCCACATGGAGGTTAGATAGGGTAGGATGTAGCAGATCTAGGAGTTCTTGATGGATGATGTTTGAGGGTGGGGGTGAGAGTCATAGTTTCGATCCTGCGTGACCATGGCTTTTGAGACTTTATGGTTCTTTTTGGACTTTGGGAGTGTGAGGTCTAAGGACCCACTTGATTGTAGCCTATGGGTAATTTTTGGATGATGATGTATCTTTTGATCTCATACATAAATATATATATATATATATATATATATATATATATATATATATATATATATATATATATATATATATGAGTTTTTCTATTATCATCATGTGTTTCCTTACTACTTTATGAGATGTATGCAATGCTTATGTTTGTTTTATGATGCTTATCATGGATGCATGTATTGTAATATGATGTGATTTGATGATATGTATATGAGCATATGCAAAATGAAATGGATGAATTTTTAATATGTACTAATGAGATATGAATACTATTTGACACACTAGATGCTAGCACCATAGACTATACAAAATTCATCTATTCATTTTCAATGTTATCATGAGATTATATAATGGATTGTGAAAATGTAAATTAACAAACATGTGATAATATGATATGTAATGGAATGAATAATATGAGGTTATATGATGTATTTGGGATTTTTAGGAGACTCAAATACTTTATTTACGTAATCAAAAGTTGTATATTAACCATGCAAGACTTTTTGGCAAAGTATAAATCTGCTAGGATGACCAAGATATTCAATATCCCTATGTGTGCATGTGAGTTCATTGTTATGATAATGCATAAAGTTACCCCAATGCCAAACATGATTGATGCAACCCATCTATACTGAAGATCACCCTATGAGTATCATGATCCTGAGTTTTGTATGTAGTTGGATTAGACCACTAGGAAATACAGGCTACCAAAAGCTAGCTCATCCGCATGCAAACATTGGTCTATATAAAAGTAGGTCGCTTATGTGATAGACATATCATCATGCATAAGGATACCACCATTTCCAGGTAGGCTTGATGCCACCTAACCTATAATGAGGATCACCTTATGGTTGTCAAATGCTAAGAATTCTAGGGATTCAAGTTCAGTACTCCCTTATTTTATTTTATCTTTGAATTGCTCTAGGGATTTGCTCATTTTTGTTTTGGTGAGCAAGGGATTTTGGTAGTGGTGAGAACCACTATTTATTTTGCATTTTTAATTTTTCTAATGGTGAAAACCACTTTTTATTTTAAATATTGTTAAGTGGTAACAACCACTGTTTATTTTTCTCTTTGGATACTTGCCCCAATTTGGCATGAAGCAAGGGATTTTGATTGTTTTGGGTAAGGAGGAGCTTGTCCTTTTGTCAATTCTTAGAATTTTTGAACCATTCGCATAGGGGGATGAGTGAGATAAAATTTTTTCTTAAGGTAACACAGACCACTTTGTAGGTTTCATCTTTCCTTGTGCAAAACTTGGATTTATTAATGTGAAAATGTGTTTGGGATTATGACGTATACAAGGTATAATCAAAGCAAGACTCTACCTTCTAAAAATCAGGATAGCTTTCTACAAAATCTGAAAAGAAAACTAGAGATGGCTGAGTGACAAAAACTCTTAATGACACCTTATAACCAATGGCTAGGTGAAGGGAAATAGACACACAGTATGGAATGTGGATGGAAATGATAAATATAATGTATACAAGTGTGAATAATTACTTTTGACAACATTGATTTTGATTGATGCCTAGTGTACAGACCTGGTGCTAGACATGTATGATCAACTCTAGAATGCAAAATGCCATGAGGTGTATGCCTAATGCAAGTGATTTTATGATGTAACTATATGAAATGCAATGTAATGCAATATTTTTATATTTTTGATATTTTAATGATGTTTTTGGATTTTGATACATATATGGATATACATTTGACCAATGGGCTTAATGGATGCCATTGGGGATTTTTGGGTGACCAAAGGGTTTATAGATACCTTTGGGACTTTTGGGGTGACCAAAGGGTTTATAGATACCTTTGGGGATTTTTGGGTGACCAAAGGGTTTATAGATACCTTTGGAGTTTTTGGGGTGACCAAAGGGTTTATAGATACCTTTGGAGATTTTTAGGTTGACCAAAGGGTTCATAGACACCTTTGGAGTGTTTTAGGGTGACCAAAGGGGTCGTAGACACCTTTGGAGTATTTTAGGTTGACCAAAGGGGTCATAGACACCTTTGGAGCATTTTAGGGTGACCAAAGGGGTTGTAGACACATTTGGAGCATTTTAGGGTGACCAAAGGGATCGTAGACACCTTTAGAATGTGTTAGGGTGACCAAAGGGATCGTAGACACCTTTTGAGCATTTTAGGGTGACCAAAGGGATCGTAGACATATTTTGAAGAATTTTAGGGTGACTAAAGGGTTCGTAGACACCTTTGGAGCATTTTAGGTTGACCAAAGGGCTCGTAGACACCTTTGGAGCATTTTAGGGTGACCAAAGGGATCATAGATACCTTTGGAGCATTTTAGGGTGACCAAAGGGATTGTAGACACCTTTGGAGCATTTTAGGTTGACCAAAGGGATTGTAGACACCTTTGGAGCATTTTAGGTTGACCAAAGGGGTTGTAGATACCTTTGGAGCATTTTAGGGTGACCAAAGGCATCATAGAACACTTTGGAGTGTATTAGGTAGGGTACGGTGCTCTGAGCATGGAAAGGTCGTAGGTGAAGGATATTCAAGGGTTCAGGCTCCTCACATCCTTCAATGAAAGCTAAGCGGTAAGTTCTAGGTCCAATATGACTAGTAATAATGTATGGACCTAACTAGTTTACCATAAATTTATCCTATAGATGGGGTGGCAAATTAGAATTTTTTTGGTTCTCTTTTAGAACTAGATCACCAACCTAAAAGTCTCTAGGGTGGACTTTCATGTTATAAGCTCTCTTAAGGCACTCTTGATAAACACGTAGATTCTCAAGAGCATTAATGCATCACTCATCAAGAAAATTTAATTGGTCTAGATGAGCTTGCCATACAGTATCATCATCGATGAACTCTTGCATGGATATGCACAGTGACAATATTTCCAACTCTAAAGGTATGACAGCCTCAACACCATACACTAGTGAAAATGGAGTTGCCCTAGTGGGAGTCCGAATACTAGTGTGATAGGCCCAAAGGGTAAGAGGTAATTGATTATGCCAATCTTTATGATTATCCTTAATGATTTTCTTTAAGATTGCAATTACTATTTTATTTTATGCCTCAACTTTCCCATTAGCTTGTGGAT
This sequence comes from Wollemia nobilis, assembly GCA_028583015.1. Lineage (NCBI taxonomy): Eukaryota > Viridiplantae > Streptophyta > Pinopsida > Araucariales > Araucariaceae > Wollemia > Wollemia nobilis. Next base: position 8,912,199 of record JAQPPZ010016436.1, on the reverse strand, counting down.
AATAGGGCATAGAAAAATTATGTTGTATGTTATATTTAGCTGTTAGAGCACGCACATCCTTATTCTTAAAAGGTGGCCCATTATCTAAAATTATCTTGGATGGAATACCAAAAAAATAAATGATATTATGCAGCATGAACTCCGTGATGCGAGGTCCAGTCGTAGTGGTAAGGGGAATTGCTTCCACCCATTTTGTAAAATACTCAGTAGCTGTAATGATGAATGTGTGATGGCCTGAGGAAGCGGGTGAGATTTTTTTGATTAAATCAAACCCCCATTGCAAAAATGGCCAAATCGATTGAATCGGTTGTAAGGCCTGAGAAGGTACATGTGTCAAATTAGCATGGTGTTGACACTTTATGCACTTCTTGACATAAGTGCAACAATCTTGCTCTAAAGTTGGCCAATAATAGCCCATGCGAAGAATGCGCTTTGCGATGGCCATGCCACTGAAATGGCCACCACATGTACCATCATGTGCTTGGGTGATTGCCCAAATTGACTCTTGATGCTCTAAGAAATGAAGGAGGATACCCTCGTAGCTTCAATGATACATTATATCTCCAAGTAAGACATAATTTACCACTTTTTGCTTGAATGCTTGTTTTGTGGCCTACGACAATCTAAAAGGGATACTTCCAAGTTTTAGATAATATTTTATTTGGATGGACCAATCTTGCTTTGAAGAAGCCTCAATTGCATGAATTGCTTGATCCTTTTGACGTTCATCTCTCACAAATGCTGATTGGGAGAGAACTTGTAGATATAGCATTGTTCTAGTATCAAAAGGATTTTGAGGGAACAAAGTCCCCCAAGAGGCATTACTCAAACAATTGTGAATTTGAGAGAACCGTTCATGTGAAGGTTCAATCTGAATCATGTGGACTTATGGCATGGAGTTAAGCTCATCACGCTTAGTCATGGATTGTGATAGTGTTTTGACTTGAATGGTTGTGATATCATCTAATGGGTTCTATGGGATTAAAGACCCTAAGGAGGCCATTGTGTCCGCAAAACGATTAGATGAATGAGGGAGTGCCTCAATATCATACCATTCAAATTTTTCCAAAAGTTTATCCACTAGGGATTTATAGGCTTGCAAGATTGGGCATCTACATTGGAATATTCCCTTGACCTGATTCACTATGAGCAAGGAATCACCAAAAATGTTGAGCTTGGTTATTTTCATGGTGATTATCATTTGAAGGCCTATGAGAAGGGCTTCATACTTGGAATTATTGTTGGTGCATGGGAAGCCAAGTTTAAATGATAGGGGTATTGGAGCCCCTTATGGTGTGAAAAATATAATTCTCATGCCACCCCCTTGCTCACACTTAGAGCCATTGAAAAATAGAGTTATGTCAGCCTTTGCTTCAGGATCTTCAGGATCAGGTGATTCTGACACCTGAAAAACTCCATCATCGGGAAGCTCTATGCTAAGAGGTTGGTCATCCTAGAGGGGAGCCTCTACTAGTTGATCAGCTATGACCTAACCTTTAATTGATTTTTTTCCTATGAAATCTAGGTCAAATTCCATCAACAACATAATCCATTTCTCTGTGCAATTTTTAATGGTAAGTTTGACTCATCATGTATCACAATGGATTCTCTTTTGATACTATATATGTGGTATGATTGAGCATGTAATGGCATAGCTTTTTAGTGGTGAAAGACAACGCTAAGAATAGCTTCTCAATGTATGCATAATTTATTTCATAGCTGACCAGGGTGTGGCTAATATAATATGTAGCTTGTTCTTTATGCAATTCATTCTTTTGGGCCAACATGGTGCCCAATGCAAGCTCAGTAGCTGAGATGTAAAGATAGAATGGCACTCCTAGTCAGGGAGGAGCCAATACTGGTGGTGAAGCCAGATATTGTTTAATCTCATCAAAGGTAGCTTGACACTCATCATCCCAATAAAATGCGACCCCCTTGTGTAAAAAATTGTTCATAGGTCGACACTTATCCGATAATTTTGCTATGAAGTGCTTTATGGATGTGACCTTTCCTTGCAGACTATGTAGTTGCTTGATAGTAGTGGGGGAGGCATTTATTAGATTACCTTGACTTTATTTGGGTCTACTTCTATGCCTCATTTAGAGACTATGAATCCCAAGATTTTTCTATATGTGACATCGAATACACACTTCTTGGGATTTAGCCTAACATTATGTTCAATGAGGTGATCTAAAACCTTGCACAATACATCAATAAGCTCATGGTGCAGTAGAGATTTGGTCAATAAGTCGTCTATGTAATCTTCCATTATTTTATGCATGTAGTCATGGAAGATATAGGTCATAGCTCGTTGGTAGGTGGCACCATTGTTTTTGAGGCCAAAAGGTATGACCTTGTAACAAAATGTCCCCCAAGGTATTGTGAATGTCATTTTGAGTTGGTCTTCTGGATTAATGTAAATTTGATTGTATCCAAAGAAACCATCCATGAGGGATAAAATTTTGTGTCCTACTTGTGGCATCTACCAACGCATCAATATTTGGCAAAGGAAACTCATCCTTAGGACTTGCTTTATTGAGATCTCTAAAATCAGTGCAAATGCAAATCCTCCCATCGGGTTTCTTGATAGGTACCATGTTGGAAACCCATGGTGGATAATCAAATGATATAATAAAGTTGGCATCCAATAGTTTTTGCAATTCATATTTTACCATTAAGGCTACTATTGGATGCATACTACGTAGCTTTTGCTTAATTGGTTTGGCATTTGGGTCAATTGTAAGATTATGTGTGACTAAATTGGGATCTAGTCCTGGCATATCTTTATAAGATCAAGAAAAAGCTTTCTTCTTCTCTTTTAACAAATTTATGTAATCATCTTGCTCAGTAGGGGATAAGCCTTCCCCTAGTTTGATGTTCTAGGGATTATCAGGATTTGTATCGATATCCCTATCAATTGTTGGCTCAATTGACATATGAGATCCCTCTTCCAACTGGTGTGGAGTAGGAATCAAATGAATGTCGTCAATTGGGTTTACATCATCAATTGGAAACTCATGCTCAACCTCATCATGAAAGACATTGTGAGTAGATCTTGGACAAAAATGAAATGGTTGTAACATTTCATCATAAGGCTAGTACTTGGATGGATATGGGGGAGAATCTCCCCGATCAAATTCAATTACCTCAAGGTCGAGGTGCAATGGATTTGATGGGTTATTCGGATCATGCAATGGTGTAGTAAGATATATGGAAATCATGTTGATGGATGGATGATTTCTAGTGGATGGGCCATTGGGTCTAGAGACAAAAGGTTGTCTCACGACTCGTAGGGGTGGTTGCGGTGGTGGAATGACCGGTGGTGGTCTATGGGGTAGGCAACGAGCTTGCTCTTCAAGTGGTAAAAGCTATCACTAGATGGGATGTTGCATTGGGAACATATGTAGGTAGAATTCTTCTTTGTCATCCAATGGGATGACCTACTCATATTCCTCATATGAACTAGGGTAGTTGATGGGTGCTATACCATATTATGACTCATCATATATTGTCCATTCATGAGGAGGACCTTGATCCTCTTCCTCACTATCATATGGAAGGGTATGCGAACCTTCACCCACTTCCTAAGATTGGGTGAAATCATGAGATAACCCTTGATCTATCATATTTATGGGAAAGTAATCTCCCAATGAGTAGACATGATTTGGATTAGCATAGGGATCATGTGCAAGCTCATCCCTGTAGTTTAGACCTAGGCGTTCTAAACTCTCTATGAGTACATCTAAGGGTACTTGTTGTGTCCCAAACCAGATTTATCATATGGTAATTGATATTGTGGTTGGCAAGGAACATGAGTACCTTGTTCATATAACCCTAGACCATAGCCATGCCAATGGCAATGATGTAGATATTGCAAGGCATAGTTGGGATTTGACATGTAATTTATATCCTCAGAGAAAGGTTCCTCATCTTCTTCTTGCTGAGGAGATGGCAATATTCCATATTCAATACCCCCATATATAAAATTCATTATATGGGTGGTATACCTAGAGGTATGATGCTACCTATGGGGAGACAAGGTCATCCCATATCTTACACCATCTCAATGGCTAGAACTATTGTGATGTTCCTCACTAGGTATTCTCCTAGACTTGTACTAGCCATATGGATTGTAACCTAGGATGGTGAAGGTGGAGGAGATGGAAGCAAGGCTTGATATGACTCAATGTGTACCTCATGATATGGTTCCTCATCTACTAGACTAGGAATCTCTTCCATAGAGATGGTGGAAATGATGGGAGGGATCTCATCGATTGGCCTCTTTGACATGTTCCTCTATGGAGGATCTAACGATGATGAAGGCTTTTATAAAGGTGCCAATGATGATGATGGTATGGAGGAATATGGTAATGGGGTAATGGAAGGTGATGGTGATGGAAGTGGACCTCGAATAGATGTGTTCAGTTGGAAGTCCACATGAGTCGATGGTAAGGTCGACTTAGGGATTTTCTACACCAAGTTGTAGTACTTAAAGGGCTCAAGGTCTGTAGAGATGATATGTACCTACCCTTCATAAGTATACTTTAGACATTGGTGAGTGATGGAGGGGATACACTTCATGTCCTAGATCCAAGGTCTACCCAGCAATATGTTGTAGGCCATTGCACCCTCCAAAATATGACATAATGTTAGTATAGTTTTGCATCCCACCTGAATGGGTAGGACTATAGTGCCGACTATGGAGCATATCATATCATTGAATGCTCAGAGGGTGTAAGTAGATGCAACAACATGGGATGCTAGAAGTCCTAGATGTTTGAGAGCACTAGTGGTTATTATGTTACTTGATGAACCAGTGTCAATTAAAACTCTCTTATATGGTGTTCCATTCACACATGCAATGATGTGTAGAGGAGGATCAACCACATCACTCGCTATCGGTTTGAGTTCATGCTCATGGAACATGATCATTGGTTCCTTACACTATTGCACATGCCCCACAAAATCAATAAAGGAGTTAGACTCCTAGGGCTATAGATCAATCAACTTAATAATATCCATAAGATCTTCTCTATGAGGTGGAGATTGTTGAATAAGATCATATATGGAAATTCTAGCCAATGTTGTTCATAAGCTTTGAGCAAGCTTAACTTTTATTATCACCATTGGATGAGGTGGAAGGATTTGCACTAGAGGTGGTGGAGGCTATGATATTGATGGAATATCACTTGAAGCTGTAGGTGGTGCAACTTGACTTGGGTAGCATCTATTCCTGGTCACAATACTAACCATCCCAATGAACCCTTGTTGAGGGGGTGCCACCTTGACCTCATTCATTTGTTTGGTAGGAGCTGCCTATACCTCATGAGTGGGTAATGGGTCTTTAAAAACACCCATCTATTGGTTGCTTGTGGTGAGAGGATTATCCACTTGAAGGTCATTCCTCTTGATCATATCCTGCACTAGGTTTTTGAAATCGTAGCACGTAGGCAAGTCATGCCCAATCTACCTATGATATCTATAAAATAGGTCTTCTCAAATTCCCATAGGCTTTTGTTTTCCTGTACTCAGGTCTATAGGCTTGATTTTTGGTAAAGTAATCACTTTGGCAGCCCACAGATGATCGAATAGGGAGTCCATTGATTTAGCGAAGGGTGTATACTATCACCTAGGGTGACATTGCTGAATTTTCCCCTGATTCGCTTGGGTGTTATTGTTGTAACTCATAGGAGGAGGTTGGGCCTGATAATTTACCTTTTGAGGTGGTGTTGTTTATGTAGGCCTTGGGACATTGATGGCAACTTGGTTGACTACAATCATCTTTGATGGTGCCAAATTGCCCTTTGGATTCTTAGTCCACTCCTTCTTGCAAGGTTTTGAGATCTCCCCCTCTTGAATTTTAATTTCTTCTATGGTTCTAGCCTATGCTAGAGCATCTTCAAGAGTTGGATATTGTTGGAGTTGTAGCAATAATGATATTGGTTTTAGATAACTCTTTGAAAAAATTCGAGTCAACTCGAACACTAGCAATAGGTATGGTAGCTTATATAGTAGCATTCACCACCTATTACCATAGTCTATGATGGAATCATATTCATATTGCTTTAACCCCATAAGGTCGGTTAAGGTCACCTTTCTCTTGGTATTAAAGGAAAAATATTCCAAGAACATGTCTGCAAATTATTCAAAGGTATACATGTCATGCCTTGGAAGTTGATTATACTACTCGATGGTTGGGCTAGAGAGGTTAATAAAAAATATTCTCAGGAGTAAGTCATCATTCTCTTGGATGTTGAAGCACTGGTTCATGAACCTAGTGATGCGCTCTTATGCATCTTCCTACCCCTTAAATCTGTCCAATTTAGGTATTTTAAAATGCTCCTGATGTGTAGGGTAAGGTATAGATGGATGTAGTGGTTGACTACATAACTAGCACAAGGTGGGATTTTGGAGCCCACGCCCAGTTGTCTTACTCTCTATGGTTTCCATGCACTCAAGCAATTCTCAATATGCATCAGAGGCTTTAATATGCTCTTCCTTACTATGGTCCCATGGTGGGGGTGAGTACTATTAATCATATGGCATGGTGATTGATTTCCATCAACCATTCCTCCATAAGGTGCTTCTAAGTATTCCTCATTGGGTTATAAGTATTCCTCGTTGGGTTCTAAATCATCATAGGCCCCGTAAGGTGTTTCTTGAATGGGCCTACAAGGAGGAACCAATGCCTGTTGAAGGTGATCTATGTTTGGCCTAGGAGGTAAGTCCCTATTAGGCCTAGGAGGTCTAGGAGGCACCATTTTATTAGGCCTAGGAGGCCTATTTTGGTTATAAGTGGGTTGCCTCTAATGCACCCCCTGCCTATGCGTACTTGGGGTAGGAACCCCATTGTGCAAGGTTTCTTGAATTTATTGTTCAAGTATTTGTTTGTCTAATTGATGCTGATGATCTAAGAGATCCAAGCATTGTTTATCTAGCCAAAGCTGATTAAATTGTGCTTGATGATCAACATACCTTTTGACCACTTGGTTTATATGCTCAGTTGTGCAAGGCCTATGAGCCCTAGCACCTTGGCCATGATACCTATCCTATTCAGGAGGATCTAATAAATCTACTACGAGATTCCATCGATTGAGAGAAGTTGTGTTTACGTGAGGATCATTCCTAAATAGGTGTTCCTTATATTCTACTAGTGTAGAAGCACATCATGCTTGTATAGAATGATGTGATCGAGGATAATCAAGATTTTCCTTGGGTCTTCCTTCATAAATGAGGAAGGGTAGGGTAAAATTGGCTCACCCAATGTGATGAGTATCATACTCATCTTGGTATTTATACTATGGAGACCTATCAACATGATATGAGGGCATATTGTGATCATTTAGTCCTACCCATTGTACATAGTCTTGCTCCTACACATAAGTATGTGGGGTAGACCGAGCAGGCACGTGAATGCATGGTATTTCTCTATATGTTGGCACCTCAATACATGGTTTTCATTCTTGAAAGGTGTGTGAAGTGTCTATGCTTGAAAATAATTTTCAAAATTAGGACCACAACCTATAGGGGTGTCCCTCGTAGGGGTTCCTTGAGGGCTAAGTTCCTTAATTTACATTCTAGGACTTGGGTAAGTAGGAGGCCACCAAGGAGGTATGACTAAATTCTTGGGATCAAGTCAGAGATAGTCTATCTCTCCTTGCCTACTCCCCACAACATTAACCCTTAAGTGGGATTGGTTATAGGTATATACCATGAATGCTTTTTCTAAACTCCTACGTGATTATCTCCTTTACAAATGTTAATGATTCAAACACACAAAAATAAAAACACACAAGAATACAAATGTTTATATCTTTTAAATATTGATATGTGTTCCTAAACTATTTAGTGTGTTTTTGATTTGTTTTTTTGTAAAAAAATCTCTTTTCACATGTTTGAATATTGTTGATGTAATTCTCAATTGTTTAAAGGATTTCACCTGTATACTCACAACTTGAAAATCGATAATGAAAGTCTAGTCACATGAACCAACCAAAGTATGGAGATGAATCCCATACCCGATCAGGGAGAACATGTCCTACCAGTCCTCACCCATATTAACCGTGGGTAGCAATACACCCTTTGAAGATGAGTGCATTCTATTTTCCATGGCTAAGATGGTTCTTGGAGCCAACTTTGGCCAAAAATAGGGTTCGTAGGATTTGAGCCAATGGGTGGAGATGAAACCCACCGTCGTTGGACTCTATTAGTGGTTGGGGATGAATTCCAACTCACTAACATTTAAAAGTGACATGGTGTGTGTGGTTCCTTTTATAATTAATGAAAGTAAACAAAGTAGCATTAAATGAATTTTCATTAAATACATAATATGCGTTTTACTTTCAAACTTAGATGCATGAATAATGAACCTACAAAATATTTATCCTATATGAAAACCTAACCCTTAGGAAGGTCACACATAGGTAAACCATTCAAATGCATATCTAAGACTGTTTTTTTTCCTATTTTTCTTCTATTCATTATTTTAAAATTGAGGAAAGGGTAAATATAGCTTTCAATCAACTAACCGTGGGTAGCAATACACACTTTGAAGATGAGTGCATTCTATTTTCCACAGCTAAGATGGTTCCTGAAGCCAACTTTGGCCAAAAAATAGGGTTCATAGGATTTGAGCCAACGGGTGGAGATGAAACCCACCGTCATTGGACTCTATTAGTGGTTGGGGATGAATTCCAACTCACTAACATTTAAAAGTGACATGGTGTGTCTGGTTCCTTTTGTAATTAGTGAAAGTAAACAAAGTAGCATTAAATGAATTTTCATTAAATACATAATATGCATTTTACTTTCAAACTTAGATGCATGAATAATGAACCTACAAAATATTTAGCCTATATGAAAACCTAACCCTTAGGCAGGTCACACATAGGTAAACCATTCAAATGCATATCTAAGACTATTTTTTTTCTATTTTTCTTCTATTCATTATTTTAAAATTTAGGAAAGGGGAAATCTAGCTTTCAATCAACTAACCATGGGTAGCAATACACCCTTTGAAGATGAGTGCATTCTATTTTCCACATCTAAGATGGTTCTTGAAGCCAACTTTGGCCAAAAAATAGGGTTTGTAGGATTTGAGCCAACGGGTGGAGATGAAACCCACCGTCATTGGACTCTATTAGTGTTTGGGGATGAATTCCAACTCACTAAAATTTAAACGTGACATGGTGTGTCTGGTTCCTTTTGTAATTAATGAAAGTAAACAAAGTAGCATTAAATGACTTTTCATTAAATACATAATATGCGTTTTACTTTCAAACTTAGATGCATGAATAATGAACCTACAAAATATTTAGCCTATATGAAAACCTAACCCTTAGGCAGGTCACATATAGGTAAACCATTCAAATGCATATCTAAGACTAATTTTTTTCTTATTTTTCTTCTATTCATTATTTTAAAATTGAGGAAAGGGGAAATCTAGCTTTAAATCAACTAAGAAAAGACATGAAAAACTAGAATTTACCCTTTTTTGAACAACCTTAATACAAAGTAAATGTTTAGGTATTGTTGGGCATTGAATTACATCAAGTTTTACTTAATAATATGGCTATATATCTTTCTACTTTATATCCAGGCTTGCACCCGATAACTATAGCTTAGCATTCAACATTGGATGGACCAAAATAGGGGTTTCATATCCAACCTCTAGAGTAGGTTGGTTCCTTGTCAACTTAAATAGGGTATTGACACAATTATGCTCACTTAGGGTTTTAGAGATTAGGGTAAGAAAATATTAGGGTTAGAAAATGTGAACAACAGTGGACGAATAGGCTAACAACATTGTACTACAATAAAAAGCTCCCAAAAATCAAATTGAAGACACATTACTCAGATCAACATTATCTCAAATTAAATGTACTTTAATTCATTAAAGAACAGTAGAGAAATATTGTAGACATCAATTTAAATGTATAAACAATGATAATCCAAATAGTAGAATTAATAAATATCTAGATTTTAAAGAAATGCACTCCCTAGCAACAAAGATCTAATTTAAAAGCATATTTCAATTACCCTAATAGTTAGTAATCCATTAATTTGGCACAAAATAACCATTCAAGTATTCACAAAAATGCAACTAAAGAATTCAAATCTCTGATATCGAATTATGAAGACACAAAATTTGAGGTGAAAATCAATGTAATGCTCCTTTCATTAGCCCTTGGGAATATTTACAGTAGCATAGGCAAACACACTAGAGCTGACCCTTAAAAATGAGGGTTCAACCTCTATTTATAGTTTTACAAAATTAAAATAATAAGGAACATTACAAAGATTAAATTTTAACAACTCAGCAGAGAGTTCTTGCTAGCATTCTCTTACTGGTTCAACCTTTGGGAAATTCACTGCAATTGGACCACCATGGCAGCTGGAAACCTTTACAACTTGCTGCTTGTTCAATGCTAACTAGAGTTTTGGCCATTGGAGACTACATATGCATCATTGATCAATCTTGAAAACCTTATACCATCATTGATCTGCAACCATCTCTAGTTCTTGTCTTCTTGAAACCCTCAATGCTTCAACTTCCTCCTCCAACTGAATATTTTAACTCGAATGAGAAATTGCTTTTATATGCTTCATAATTCTTGGAAAAATATCAAACGTCGATCTTCCCCAGTGTATGACTACAATTTAATCTAACATAATCTTGATATATTGGCAAGGGAGAACACAATGTCATTTCGCTTTTAAAAATTTATGACATCACCTTTCATGCTTCAAAAACTGTGGAACACCAATCTGGCACTAAAATGCTTTGAAAGTGAAACTAGATGAAATCCGCTCCCTATCCTTTTTTTTTTCTTCTTTGGCGATGAATCATTCACCAATCTATACAAAAAATGTGGTGACATCATATCTCCTTCAAAAATTCTGTGGATTCCATTCCAGACCTAAGCAAGTATATTAGCTTGTGAACACCATTTTGGACCTAATGCAATGTAAAATGACTCTTCCTCCATTCCACACTGGCTTCAAAATTAAATGTTGCTTATCACCATTCTGAAATAAAGTTAGCCAAAAATACCCTTCATCACGAATCCACATCTCATATACTTAGATTTTCGTCTTCTGTCACCATTCCAAGTAAAAATGTTTTATGTGCTCTCTAAAATTGGGCTCTCCAACACTTAGCTACTCAAAATATATCAAAGAATATGAAGTGATCTTCAATCTGCACTTATTTTACATTGATATCATCCTTCTTCAAAAAATTTTAAGCATTCAAGGAACATCACCGGTCCAAATCCAATAACATAAGAAACTATGCGTAAATGCTCCAAGTGCAAAAATTCATCAAGTGTTGGGTGAGTTTGTGGCTTTTGTTGTGGATTTGCTCCAAAATACACTACAAAGTGTGCGGAATGATATCTTCATGTCTTAGGCAAAATTTCCAAAATTTTCCTAAGTATGTGGCCATTTTGGACCTACATTATGGCGCCTCTGGGGTGGATTTGTTTGCAAAGCCATATAACTCAGAGTATTATCCATTGGGCATTAGGATTCAAAAATGCTTATCTTCAAAAATATGCTTTAAAGAATAATTGCCATACAAACACTACCCTCTAAAAAATCTAATAGTATTTTTAGAGAGTAAAGGTTCATATGGAGATCATCCCAAAAACATCAGAACTTATCTGCTTATATAGAGACTATGCCAAAAACATAGGCCTATTGCGATTGTCTTCAAAAATTAGGTATAACCGTACTCCTATTCTAAGGCCTTATTACAAATATACCTTCACATAAAATCTGCTACTCTCTATGCCTCTCTAGGCTTCATGCCTTTATTGCTTATTTCTAACAATTATCAGAGCAAAAAACAAAAATGCAAAACTTGTGCATATGTACAAAAACAAAAATGAACTAAGTGTGGGCCCCTTCTAGGCCTGTGATAGTTCCATATTTCTCCTCTTCTTGGTGGGACTCTTCCTCGATATCTTCTTCATTCTCTTATTCTTCTTTTGGAGAAGATTGTTTTTTATTCCTTCCTCTAGAATCATCACCAAAAAACTAAATCATCAACTTCAAAGTTAGTAAAGCCTATTTCCAGGCTACTTCAGAGGGGTTTGATGTTTCTTTGAGCTGCTTGTAAATATACTATAATTATCCAATATCCTCATAATTAGCAGTGTTCCCTCTATTCACCATATCTTCCATGAGATATCTTAATCTAGAAAAATCAACAATCAATTGGGCAACTTGCTCTTGGTGTAGTGTCTCTTCAAGAGAATCAATTACAGATTCATCTAGCAGATTTTTATCAATGCTCTTATGGATCTCTTCCATAGATAGCAAGTTGTGATCCTCCATCCACAAACCTTTGAAACCAATTTGAATCATTTCTTTATTTACATAGACCATATATTTAATGCATTTTCTCAATACTATCAAACAACAATTAGGCTTTTTGAAGTGCCCTATGCTTCTTGACCACGATTCTAGTACAAACTATTGCAAGATTCCATTCTTTATTAGGAATTGGTTTAGCAAAATCACTAAGTCTGCTATCAACCAAACTATACATCTATTATTACAAAATCATCATAGGCTACACCTCTCTAGTGATTTGATCTAAATCAATCTAAACATTGAGGAGTAAGCGACTGTAATCATTTAGGTAGTCAATCATAAGCTGAAGCCCTGAAAAATTCTCTTGGACCTTGGAGAGCAATTATTTTGTAATATTATTTAATATAGCTTTAGAAAATCCAGAAGACTTAGATTTATCCATTTGAAGCTGAAGTTTAAAAATTTGAATTTCTTCTACTTGTTCTTCATTCAACTTATTTTTCTCTCCTAGTTGATCTTTGAGCTTATTGGCTTCTTGGAACTTTTCTTGCTAGCCCTTGGCCTCTTTTTTCAAATCCTTTTCTACTTCCTTTTGATTTATCAAAGTATTTTGAAGATTTTCAATCTATTTCTCTAGTTTTCCTACCTTCTCTCTGAATATATCATTCTTCACATAGAAGGTGTCTAAGTGGGATCTAGCTATTATCAGCTCATGTTCTTCAGGAAGCTTTTCATTCTTACCAACTGTTCGTGTATCCTTTGGGCGAGAAATATTGGCCAGTCAAAATAGATCACCCTAGTCCCTTTTTCCTCCATACCTTCCTCATACATTCTTTCATTTGAAATATAGTAGGTTGTAACAATTTTCCAGTCATGCAACATTCTATTAGAATATAAACCCTCCATACAGACCAACATAGAAAATAGTACATGGTTTGGGAATTCGTCAATAGGAATTAGGACTTCAGGTAATTTCTTCTTGGACTTAGCATCGAGATATTTATAAACCCACCTCTTAAATGACTCACAAACATTATCTCATTTCTATAAAGAATAATACCCAACCTGGTTAGTCACCCTAAATTATTTTAGCCTCACTGACGGTTCTGACCCTAGGGCACAAATATTATGACAGGAGGTAGCGGTGATACTAAATATGGTTTTGCCTTTAGATATTTTCACTGCTTTGGCCATTGGGTCGTAAAATTTAACTATTGCAGATATGAATTCTGGGCAAGGATGAACAAAATCACAAATGTAAAAAGACAGTTAAGAAAGGACAACATATCTACCTTCCATAGACAAAGTTGTTCTCTTCTTGAATCTATCGTTCACGATCCTCCCGAGTCTTGTTCTCTCTATGAGGACCATTTCAGTATCTACCATAGCTTCTGCTCTGTTGATGTATAGGGCCACTATCCTTCTCTCCAGGGTTTCAACTTCTTGGATATCCTCAAAAGCCATCTTGATAGCAACAATACTATATTCTCTCTAGAATTTGTAACAAAATATTCTGATTACTATCTCACTCTCTTATGCTCTATGAATGTGATTTACCACTAAATGAACATTGCTCATGCATTTTGATTCTTTTATTTCTTGGTGCGCACATATCTTTCGCTATTAATGTAGTTGCATAATCTACCCGCTAAAACACTTTCCAACTCCCAATCATTCCTTTCGGTGGCTCAATGGTGGCATTCTAAATTTGTAGTGGTTGAAAATTCAAACTACACTATCACCTCACAACATATCTTCAAATACTCTTTGGTTCGAGTGCAGGTTCATTAGAATTGAATGCAGGTATTTTCCTTTCTATCCATGTGGCATGATCGCGAAGTCACTACTTTGCTCCATATTAGTTATGAAAATGGTGGACTAAAGATGTCTTTGATTCTGCTAACACTTAACTCATTTCACGTGTGGATTACATTCTTGGTTCCATTCCACTACACTTTAGCTTTGAAAATTCTTGGATTGAAGATGCCTTAACTTATTTTGATACTTGACTCTTTTCATCATGCGAAAAACAACACTTGCACCATTTTGTAGGAACTTTAGTGCATTTTAGTGCGGATTTAGAAGCGCTCACCATTCCCTTATACTTTACGTGTATTTGAGTGCATACTGGAACCTCGCTAAATTCTTTTTCAACACTTAACCATTTTTTTGCAAATATATTTCAATGAGCTTGTACAAAGTGCATAAAAAAACCAAAGACAAAGTGTAGAAATAAAATCAAATATAATACAAGGTATATACATATGTTACAATGACCTCATATTTCAAACATAGTAGATCTTGAGATGAAAACCATTTACTGGAATCATCTGTATGTTCCCCTTTAGTCTCTATATCCTCTAGATGAAACACATTGGACTCCTTGACCTCTACTATTTTTAAACGGTCATCCCAAAAAGAATAAAACTTTTTATGCTTGCCTAATTTTGCTCTGTCTACATTCCACCTGAGAACTACATCTCCAACCTAGAATTTTTTGAATCTAGCCTTCTTATCAAACCATACCTTGACATATGAGGAATGTTTTTGACATATGCCTAAGATCTATTCTCGTTAAATTACATTAAGTAGGTCAACCTAGTTTTTACCAAATCTTCCTCTGACTCTTCCTCTGTATTGATAAGCTTAAGCGCTGGAATTTCCAAATGGACTGGTAATACTGCCTCTTTGCCATATACAAGACCATAAGGAGAATTTTTAATGGAATTTTTGATAGTAATCTTGTCTTCCCACAAAGCTTGGTCAGGCTGTAGGTGCCAACTTCTTTTATTCCCTTCAAGCGATCTCCTTAAAATACTCAATAGAATATTATTAGAAGATTCAACAAGTCCATTACCCTATGGGTAATAATTTTAAGTATTCCTAAGAGTGATGCCATACTTGCTAGAAAAATCAATATACTTGGCTCCTATGAAGGCTGGGCCATTGTCACTCACCAAGGCTTCTGGAAATCCAAACATTGAAATTAAATTTTCCATAAAATTTATCACAACTTCCTGATCTGATTTTTTGGTAGGAATAGCCTCTACCCATATGGTAAAATAATCTATGGAAGTTAGGATAAACTTATGCTCTACTAAGGAATTAGGGTTGATGACCCCTATGAAGTCCAACCCCCATTATTGAAAAGGCTCTTCAACCTGTATTGTATTTAGAGATAATGAAGCATTCCTTGTCCTTCCAATATATCTCTAACATTTGTCATAGGCCCTAGTAGCCTTGAAAATATCAGCAAATACAATAGGCCAATAATATCCTACTCTTATGATTTTCAAAGTTGTAACTCTACCTAAGCTATGTCCACCATATGGTCCTCCATGGAACTCTTCAATGACCCTCTTTTCATGATCATATTTTAAGCACTTTAGAAGAACTCCATCCAAATTTATTTTATACAGGAATTCTGGTTGTAATACATATTTCAAAACATGAAGCCTGTATATCCTCCTTTGGGATGCATTTATATTGGGAGGGCATAGTCCAGTTTGGAAAAATTTGATCATCTGATAAACCCAATTTGAGTCTACTATTTGTACTCCTTCAACCTGATTCTCTTCTGCTATCTAGCAAGCTATCACCTCTGCTAATGGTGTCGCCTCTATTAGACCTTGGCATAGGGATCTAGATCTCACCAACTTGGTGGGATGTATCTATACATCATACTATTGTATTTTGGTAATCCAACCAAATATTTTATCTCCTAGTTCACCATGAAGGATGAAGCTTCTTACATTTGGATGAATAACATATACCAGGGTCTTACTCTGTTTCGAGTACTACTTGAACTTATATAGTGACTTCATAACATTAAATAATTATCTTTAAATAAATTTGTATTTGGCCTAGTAATCATGGAGATTCTGAATCCAAAATAATACAGGATTCTCTCCACCTTGATCATATTTTTGAGTAAGCACCGAGGCATAACTTTCTTGAGCTCCATAAGCATAAAGGATAAAATATTTACTAAAATCTGGATTTACCAGTACTAGGGCTATTGCAATAGATTTATTGATAATATTAAAAGCTTATTTCTTGACTTCAGTCCACTTAAAATCAACATTTTTCTTGAGTAACTCAGATATAGGCCTTACTTTCTATGCAAAGTCAGGAATGAATTTTTTGATAAAATTGATTTGACCCAGAAAATACTACAAAGTCTTCTTATTTGTATGCAATGGGAGAGCAAGAATGGATCTGATTCTATATGGATCTATGGATACCTTCTTTTGAGACCACATGACCTAGTAGCTTTCCTTCATGAACTGCAAAGAATGATTTCTTGGGAAAGAGTGAAATACCAAATTCTTTGTATTTTTGAAAAACTTGCTCTAGGTGTAATAGGTGATCTTGCTTATCATGGGAAAACATAGTCATATCATCCAAATATATCAGAATGACTTTGTTGATCAATACCCCAAAGGCATAATCCATGGCTCTTTAAAATGTGGCTCCCGCATTGGACAACCCAAAAGGCATTCTCTAGTAGGAAATTGTGTCCCATTTTGTGGTGAATGTTGTTTTATATTGATCTTCATCTTTCACCCAAATATGATTGTATCTAGAGTAACAATCCAATAATGAGAAACTATCTACCCCTGCCACTATATATAAGATCTGATCAATCTATAGGATGTGGTAGTGATCCTTAAGGGATGCTTGGTTAATATTTTTGAAATCTACACACAAACGAATATCCTCGTTCTTTTTTCTCATGGGTACCAAGTTAGCTACCCAAGTTGAATATTTTATTGGGTATATTATCTTAGCCTTTAATAAATTTAATAGCTCCTCTCTCATAATGGCTTTGATCCTTGTATTTAAAGGCTTTTTATTCTACCTAAAAGGCTTTGCATCAGGCTCTAGCTCAATAGTATGTTGGATAACGTTTTTGTCATATACCTTGAGGTATTCATATGGCCATGCCACAACTTCTTGGTATTTTAGGCATAGGGATTTGATATCTTCTTCTTCCTCTAGTGAACATTGATCTCCAATATTGAGCTTCTTTTCAATACCAACTTCAACTTATTTATAGATTTTTTCATTGAATTTCATGGCTTTGGTACTTTTTCTATTCTTGTTGGTAAATAAGATTTCTAGGGTGACCAAGCATCTAGGAATGTGATTGTTTCTTAGTTGAATAACATATTGTTGATAAATATCTTCTATATTATCTCTTGGATAGTGGAGAGACATTATTATATTACCAGAAAGTCAATTATATGTTCATTAATTTCAAAATATTATCAAAAAATCTGCTTGTCTGGTACTATAGGTCTAAAAATAATTTTGATTTCCTTGGCTTTCTTGATTCCAAAGTCTACATAAGGGTTGAAGTTAGCTTCCTTTGTTGCTAAGGAATATTCCCAAGTATTATTTTATCTAGAAATAAAATTTAAATTTAGGGTATCAAAGGATTCCATTAGATCCCATACCCTGTTTCTATAAGCTTTTAGGTAATGGTCCTTATTGCTACATCTGTTTCTTAATTTATGGGCTACTAACTCAGAATTGCCATATATGTTCAAAATCTTAATGCCCATGCTTTCTACTTGTATCAGTCCAAGGCATAAAGCCTCATATTCTATAGCATTATTTGTGCATGACCATGTTAGTCTATAAGAAAAATTATTTGTCCCCTCTAATTGGGACTATAAAACCACACCAGCTTCTGCACCATTTTTGCATTTAGCATCGTAAAAGTGCATGGTCTATGTTTATTTTTCTCTCAGATACTGATTGGATATGTCAAGTATTTTCTTGTCTGATTTAGCTGAGATACTATATATCCCTATACTAGTTCCAAACTGATTGTAATCATCTCTAAAAGACAACTCATCCCCAATATCCAACTCCTCAAATTTTTCAACAAGCTCAAATTCTTCCAAGGGAGTAAGATTGCACATGCCTCCTAATATTTTTAATATGATAAGCTACTGGATTTTTAGGCATTATCCTAATTCTCTTTCCTTTGAAAGGAATCACCATACTAGAATAATCCATGTACATATATCAACCCAATTTTATAGTAAATTCCCTTTAAAGGCATAATCCAAAATAGGGTTCTAGGTCAACCACAACTATTTATTGTACTATTGTCACCTTAGGGGATCTATGCAACCTCATTAAAACATCCTTTATGATACCAACTATCTTAACATGTGTCCCATCCAATTGTAATACTCCATGACAAGATCAGGTATATTCCATACCCATTTCTTCACAGATTGCTTTAGGCATAACTGTATTCGATGCTTCTAAATCTATCATACAAATTTGGACTACCTAGCCTTCCATCCTTAGGGATGTATAGAAAGGAGGAGGTTTATTCTTTAAAATAGTAGGGAACATTTTCTTATTTTCTGATGGCATGGATACTTGTTGAGAGAAGCCTTAAGCATATCTATCTGACCAGGAATGAATAGAGTGTCATATAGGCTATCTTTTGATGGAATTTTTTTCATCTCTTCAACAATATTATACTCAAACTTAGCCAGAGGAGGTCTTTCAGAATTTATTTCTGGCTCACCATATTTTCTTTTATACTGTTGAGTGGATTCTATTCTTTATATTTTGGTAATAGAGGGGAATCTAAGCCTTTCCTGAGCCTCATATTTAGATCTCATTCGGTCTCCTTTAGTTTACTTTTTCAATATCTTAGGAATACTATCTATCTTCTCTTTCCCTTTAGCTTGAGGAATGGAAAAAGTATCACTACTTTGAGGAAGGGGATCAGTTCTTTTTTGAGAAGGGACTTGGAATTACCCCATATTTTGGGGATCTACTTGTAAGGTTTTCTTTCTAGACCTTGTCATTACAACAATTGGATTTTTCTCATCTAGCTCTTTCCCCACCATGATTTGATCAGGATGCCATAACATATTTACTCTCCCTTTTTTATTCCTTCCAACTTGATCCATATCTTGTTGGACATGGTGTTTGTACATAACACAAGACTGTGAGTCATGAGGATCATTACATACTGGATACCAGACATTTGTAAGAGTAGTATCTGAGGAACAATTAGGATATTCATATGCTACATTCACTCTGATACCAATATTTTTACTAGAACCAGGTCTCTGATCTTTGTTTACATATGGAAATCTCCTTTTTTGTTACCTTTCTTGGTCTCTCTTTTCCATTAAATTCATTATGTTACTCAGATTTTTCAGAGCATTTTGTATATCAAGAATAGTAGTGTTGAGTGGTATTTTCACCCAATTGTGAAAGTACACTCTCCCTTAGGATTTGGGTTCCAAATCCCCTCTTGCAAAGAAGTTAAACAAACAACTTCTCCAAGGTCTCCGCTATATTAGCATTTGCATATGTGTATTAGTAATCTCAAATAAAGATATTCAATTTAAATGCTTGGAACACCTTAGTGATTGCAACTAACCTGTAAACAAGGGGCAATGTTGGTTTATTTTACCATGAAACTTTAGTGATTGTTCATTGAACCAAAATAAAGCAAATGTGAGTTGGCCCTCATATGACCACGATGTAGTGCTCAAATTACCCCTCTTTCGTAAAATTAGAATTTTTATGAAGAGAGGGTAATTTTAGGCTCAAAAAATGGAAATTTGTGAAATGCCATAAAACATAACTCCTTCAATGAAATTGGAATTTTCATGAAGGGAATGTCATCATAGGCTCATGAATGCAACATGAAACTGAAAAAAATGAAATTCTGGCCCAAAATGGAAATTTTCTATTTTCGGATTTTTTAAAATCTGTAATAAAACAACAACTTCGATGAATTTTTAAAAATACTAAACAACTCCGAAAATGAAATTTCAAAGTGCGTATTGGAAGTATGAAGTATAACCTACGCAATGGTGAAATTATTTTTGGATTTTGAAAATTTTTAAATGTTTATTTTATGAAAATTAAAAAAAATTAAAATTTCTTAAAAAAATAAAATGCAGAAAAATGAAAATGAAATGCAGAAAATGGAACATAAAATACATTCGAGTATGATGCTATCCTATTTCGACAAAACCGAAGATGTGAGGTTTTCATGCATGCAACCTAACCTATTGGACTTGCAAAACAAGCACAATCCAGATAAGCTAAGTGCTTGGCTCCTAGGGTTTTAAATGAGGTTTTCAGATTTAAACATTCGCATGAAGCAACCAAGAAAACTTGCATAAACTCCATTTACAAGCCTAAAATCTGAAAAGGGGAAAAATAGACATTTAATCTTGCATGCGAGAAAATGACTCCTTCTTTCTTGTCCATAAGATGCAACTTTCTGAAACTTTCTGTATTAAAAATTTGTCATTTTACAATAACAAAAATTTCTGGTTTTCCCAAACCAGTCTATGGAAGAAAAACATCTCAAACAGGTCCAGAATGGCCCTCTTGCCTTCAAATCTGCAACTCTGCTCGCAGCAGTTTCCAACCCCTCAAAACATCCTTGCCTAGCATATTTAAAATTTTTAGGAAGCTTTTCGTTTCATTTTCCAATGGTTGTTCGTTTCACCTTCCCTTGTGCATGCATGTGTTTTGGTTTCCAAAAAGGCTTTTCGTTTCTATTTTGTGGCCCTTCGTTTCATTTCTCCACATGGGCTTGTGTCTGTTTCCTTTCGTGTGTAATGACCATCTTAAATGATTTCAAATCATTAAAGATTCCTTATGTAACGTTTTGTCTTATTCATTGGATTTTGTCCTTATGTCCACGTCACTATGTTCCTTTAGCGAAAATGCAACATGTCGCGATATCGCGACACTTTTGTCTCCTTGCTCTCTTTTGCTGCTTTTGAGGGAAAATGCAACATGTCGCGATATCGCGACACTTTTCTTTCTTTTTTGACATGTCGCGATATCGTGACACTTTTCTTTTGGTGAAAATGCAACATGTCAGGATATCGTGACACTTTTTTTCTTTGGCCATGAAAATGCAACATGTCGCGATATCGTGACACTTTTCTTTCTCTTTTGGCCACGAAAATGCAACATGTCGCGATATCGTGACACTTTTTCTCTTTTGGCCGTGAAATGCAACATGTCGCGATATCGCGACACTTTTTCTCTTTTGGCCGTGACAATGCAACATGTCACGATATCGTGACACTTTTCTCTTTTGGCCGCGACAATGCAACATGTCGCGATATCGCGACACTTTTTCTCTTTGGCCGACAATGCAACATGTCGCGATATCGTGACACTTTTTCTCTTTTGGCCGTGACAATGCAACATGTCGCGATATCGCGACACTTTTTCTCTTTTGGCGCGACAATGCAACATGTCGCGATATCGCGACACTTTTCTTTTGGCAACATGCGTGATATCGCGACACTTTTCTCCTTCTTTTCTCTTTGCTTTGGACCGTAAAAATGCAACATGTCGCGATATCGCGACACTTTTTCTCCTTGCGGTGTTTTGCTTTTTCTTTGATCTTTAGCATATGGGCCACTTCGGTCTTCTTGGAAAACATGCAAAAAGGTGGGTCCCCAATTTTGGGGTACGTTGTGGAGCAGCCACAACAAATGGCGACTCTATTGGGAAATGCTCCTGAGCATTTCGGTGAGAACTCAACCTGAACACCTTCAAAACTCAAACACAAGCGTCAGCAAATATCCCAAGAATGAAACTAGACGAGAAATACATGAAGCATTAGAATTATTAAGCATCAGCTCGGTGTGTGCAGTGTGCTTCATTCCCTATCGTTTGAAACTCGTTCAACTTTCCATTGTCAGTTTCACTTATGATTCGTGCATATGAGAAGTTATGAATGATTCCTGTAGGATTTAATGCATGGTGAAGATGCTAGAGATATAACAACCTGCTTTGCAAAAGCTCAAACTTTCTAGTATCATGAACAAACATATTAAAACTGTCAAACCCTCTTAGGACCAAATATGTGTATACTGAATTAATTTACTAGATCCCAAAGTTGGTTATGTGTCACTACCATCTTGAACCCATGTGCAAGTGTAAGTGAAATCAGAGCTTTGGGGAATAGGATTCCCAACCTAAGCGAGATGGGAATTTAACCCTATCCTTACTACTCTGATCTGGAGTTCATTACCTCATCTTGAACAAAATGATTTAACCTGTTATGGATGAAATTGTCAGGCTAGCCTGTCCGTTTGAGCAATCAATGGTCTTGCTTTTAGACAAGACATGTTGCCACGCATGAGCATACTCCACTGCCAGTCAGGCATCTATAGCCCCGGTGGAGATCAACCCCATAATCCAGGATTTGACTTTACTTTTGATTTCTTGAACCTTGGGGATGACTACCCATCCTTGCAAGGGACATGTAGTACGATCCTTCCAATCCAATATCAATGATGCAATAAAAGTAGAATGAAAAATATTTGCTTTGGAACTTCAAGTTCTTGAGTGGGAAAAATAGAAGCTTTGGGGAATCGGATTCTCAACCTAAGCGAGATGAGAATTAGACCCTATCCTTACTACTCCATGAAGGTCAAATCAGAGCTTTGGGGAATTGGATCCTCAACCTAAGTTCGATGAGGATTTAACCCTATCCTTACTACTCTGATTTTAGACTTTAAGCACTATGGGAGTGGTAAAAACCATTGTTTTAAGGATTATGTTGCATGATAGGACAGACACGAAATACTCCTTTCACCTCACCTTTTCTTCCAAGTATGGTTTTGACCATTTTTCTCAAGATCCTCTTTAATATGTGTAGAACGTGCTTGGTTCAAGATAGTTCGGGCATCAGTTCCCAACCTTAGGATCCTTTTAATATATGTTATGTAATAACCCTAAGAGGATTCGACACCTTTTCAATGATTGTATTTGAAATGTAGATGCAACTGAGATGAAATGTATATGCAATGTCGAATGTAACATGAGATATGGATGAATGCATTGCTCTTTTTGAAATGCGGATGGAGTATACCACCTACTTTACCATAATTTGTAAAACTGACAACTTCATGCATCACAAGTTCCAAACGATATTCTTTAATGTGTTTGCGATACTCGTGGAGCTTTCTGCAATACAATTCCGATGTTTCATATTCTCTTAGTCTTAGTCAACATTCATAAGGACATAAGTTGACATAAGTTGACATAAGTTTTTTTTTTTTTTTAAGACAAACCAAAAGTGTCCAAAGGACCAACACACAAAACTTAAAACCAAATCCAAAAAGCAATCCCAAAAATGAAACTTGAAAACACAAACCAAAACCAACAACCAAAATCTATATACAAATGTACAATATAATACAAGATGGTGCAAAGTTTGGATTATCATTTTCCCGGATCCCAAACCTGATTTGAGCATTCCAAAAGACATATAATGTGATACACATGCCAAATGTGGAAGGAATCAAACAAAAACAAGACTAGACCAAACAATGCAACCAACTTCAACTTTCCTCTCTCACCCCACCAATTAGATTTAGCTCCATTAGTATTCTCATAGGTGAGATTCAAATTACCTAATTGATTAGACAATGGTTGATTTTCAATTCTTTCTTGTCTATTCTTTAAGGTGTAAATTTCATCATTCCATTCATGATTTAGAACTAGGCTTTCTTTATTCAAAATGAAATTTTGTAAGCAAGAGCCTATTTCTAAAAATTTCAAGGCTAATTCATTTTCCATGTTCTTAGGCCAATCAAAATTGTGCAACAATTTACAAGCATCTAGGATATTTACTAAATGGGGATCATTAGAAGTTTTTATCCTAGACTCAAGAATTAATTGTTGATGAATTTGATTTAGCAATTTAAGTGCATCAAGCTCCTTTTCATTCATTAAAGTAACGTTATCAAAGGTGTGGTTAGAAATTAATTCTTGTTCTTCATTCACCTTCAATGGCATTTCATCATAAATATCATTTGAATTATACAAATCTTCACCTAAATCTTGGATGTTTGGACACAAAGGTTTAGATTTTACCTTTTTCACATTTTCATTTACCAAAACTTGGTGAGGATTTGCAATTCCCTCTTTTACCTCATGGTCTTCATATTCTTCATTGATTACTTGTTCATCAAACATACCAAAATTGGGCACCCAATTGAAAACATGCCCATCCTTTTCAACCCTCAAATATTTTTGGTCAAAGTGTATGTCAAGTAACTCATCTTCATGATCAATCACTTGCGTCTCATCCCATTCATCTTCACCTTCCTTAGATGGTTCAGTTATTTCCAAAAGTGGGTTATCTCTTGAATTCAAATTGGTAAAGCTATCATAATCCAAATTTGTAACCCATGATTCAATTTTATCACGATTTGGAAGGTGTGGATCCTCTTGGTCATCACTTTCGAGAAGATCATCCAACGTGTCTTTCGGGAACAAGTGGTGAACTTCATTTGTTGATTCATTTTCAGCCACTTGTGATGACTTAGGAGCTTCTATAATGGGATCAATTTTTGAATTTCGTGTCATATAGTTGCTCCAATCCTTTGCAAGTACATCTGACCAAATCATGTCCACATAAGTTTGTTCATCCAAATCCTCCTTTTTGGGTAATGATTCTAGATATTTCTTTTCCAAAACAAGATGGTGATCATTTGATTCCAACTTCTTGTTACCCATCCATAGAATTTCTTCTCCAAAAACTTCATGCTCTTCAAGACTTTTCGAATAGGTATTTACTTCAACGTGAGTCACCTCAAAATCTCTTGTATCACTTGAAGAAGCATAACATGAAACATCATTAAGATCGGCATTATGAATTTTCTTCCTAGGATGATTTGGATGCATACATTGATGTGCTCATTTTTGTGGTGGAACATGCCTACATACCTTCTTAACCACTTTCTTTTGCTCTTTTACTTTCGATACGAACTCTTTGGGTTGAGTGGTAGAAGTAGTAGGATTAGTTGGATTTATATCCATGGACAAAGCTTGAACATTTGTTGCAATGGTTCCATGGGTGACCACATGATTCTCTAATTGAGGCATAGTTGGATGGATGGAAGTACTTGTATAAGCACATGTGGGAGCATAAGTTGGTATGGTAGGATAAAGTTGATTGTAGGGAAAAATATTTGATATCAAATTTTGTTGTGCCCATGCTTGATTTACCATCGAGGTTTGATTGCAAGCCCCTAGTTGTCCTACCATAGTTGATTGCTCTATTCCATAACCTTGTGGCCTCAATTGTTGATCTACAATCATAGCTTCTGTGTAGGCCGATGCAAGATGAGTAACCAAGGGATTCATCCTAACAAATATGGCAAACAATGGATCCAATGCTCGAAAGTATATTTGAAGAGCACCACTTTCCTCAATAGTATAGGGAGAAATTAATCTCGCATAAAGCTTTCGAAACCTCAAGTTGAAACTTCTCACTGGCTCATTAGGTTCTCTTTTGCAAGAAGTAAATTGTTGATATATCGTGAGAGGATCAATGAGCAACCTAAATTGATTGATAAACTCATCTTTCAATTGAGTCCAAGATGTAATAGAACCAGTGGGTAAATTGATGTACCAATCATATGCCACCTCATCTAGGGTTCCAGGAAACATTCTACATGCCACATCCTCATGTTCGACATTCCATCTAACTAGGATATCCACATAGGCTTGAATATGTTCCTCGGCTAATGTTGGACCATTGTGTTTAAATTTGGGCAAACGTTTTTCTACGTTCTTGGGTAAATCATGAGAATCTCCACTAATGTTCAAAGGATTAACATGTATCCCATACCACGTTCTTGCAGTTGTAGCCATTAATGAAACTCAAAGAATAACTTCAAAACCAATTTGTTAGTCATGAATAAAAGAAGGAACCATGACAAAGCAATATTCTAAAAATGTAAATTAGTTTCGGATTCACCGAGATCGCATATGCGTAAGTGAAGAGCATACTCCTAGTGTTGTAGGCTTTTCGATTCACAAGATCGCATTACACGCAAGTGAAGAGCATAATACCGACAACAAATACATTTTAGACAAAATAATTCCTTACAAATAAGCATGAAATGACTAGCAAATATCAAACATGTAACGTATGAATAATCATGTTAGCATCAACCAAGAGATGTATCCATTAAAATCAAATGAAAGTAATTGCATGGAGACAACCTCGTTAGTCAAGACCAAAATTTTTCAAAATCAAATCAAAACACATTATTCCTGTATGAACAATCAAAAGCGTTAGAACAATGCATAGCAATTCATGTCCTCCTTTTAACACTACAAGGTTGTATTGTTAAAAGAGGGCTAAAGATAATAATCAATAGGGCATGAAATATTCAAAATTTAAATCCCTATAGCATTTAAATCATACTGAAATAAACCAATTCAGGCCCTCCTTCTAGCGCCAAAATGTTGAGTGGTATTTTCACCCAATTGTGAAAGTACACTCTCCTTTAGGATTTGGGTTCCAAATCCCCTCTTGCAAAGAAGTTAAACAAACAACTTCTCCAAGGTCTCCGCTATATTAGCATTTGCATATGTGTATTAGTAATCTCAAATAAAGATATTCAATTTAAATGCTTGGAACACCTTAGTGATTGCAAGTAACTGTAAACAAGGGGCAATGTTGGTTTATTTTACCATGAAACTTTAGTGATTGTTCATTGAACCAAAATAAAGCAAATGTGAGTTGGCCCTCATATGACCACGATGTAGTGCTCAAATTACCCCTCTTTCGTAAAATTAGAATTTTTATGAAGAGAGGGTAATTTTAGGCTCAAAAAATGGAAATTTGTGAAATGCCATAAAACATAACTCCTTCAATGAAATTGGAATTTTCATGAAGGGAATGTCATCATAGGCTCATGAATGAAACATGAAACTGAAAAAAATGAAATTCGACCTTAAAATGGAAATTTTCTATTTTCGGATTTTTTAAAATCTGTAATAAAACAACAACTTCGATGAATTTTTAAAAATACTAAACAACTCCGAAAATGAAATTTCAAAGTGCGTATTGGAAGTATGAAGTATAACCTACGCAATGGTGAAATTATTTTTGGATTTTGAAATTTTTTAAATGTTTATTTTAATGCCTAAAAATTAAAAAAAAAAGTTAAAATTTCTGGAAAATAAAATGCAGAAAAATGAAAATGAAATGCAGAAAATCTAAAATAAGATACATTCAGTTTGATGCTATCCTATTTCGACAAAACCGAAGATGTGAGGTTTTCATGCATGCAACCTAACCTATTGGACTTGCAAAACAAGCACAATCCGGATAAGCTAAGTGTTGGCTCCTAGGGTTTTAAATGAGGTTTTCAGATTTAAACATTCGCATGAAGCAACCAAGAAAACTTGCATAAACTCCATTTACAAGCCTAAAATCTGAAAAGGGGAAAAATAGACATTTAATCTTGCATGCAGAAAATGACTCCTTCTTTCTTGTCCATAAGATGCAACTTTCTGAAACTTTCTGTATTAAAAATTTGTCATTTTACAATAACAAAAATTTTTGGTTTTCCCAAACTAGTCCATGGAAGAAAAACAACTCAAACAGGTCCAGAATGGCCCTCTTGCCTTCAAATCTGCAACTCTGCTCGTAGCAGTTTCCAACCCCTCAAAACATCCTTGCCTAGCGTATTTAAAATTTTTAGGAAGCTTTTCGTTTCATTTTCCAATGGTTGTTCGTTTCACCTTCCCTTGTGCATGCATGTGTTTTGGTTTCCAAAAAGGCTTTTCATTTCTATTTTGTGGCCCTTCGTTTCATTTTCTCCACATGGGCTTGCTTCCTTCCATGTGTAACGACCATCTTAAATGATTTCAAATCATTAAAGATTCCTTATGTAACGTTTTGTCTTATTCATTGGATTTTGTCCTTATGTCCACGTCACTATGCGGTCTTCGGTTTTTCTTAATTTTTTAAAATGAACATGTCGATATGGAACTATTGTCTCTTTGTCCTGCCCTTTTGAGTCACGAAAATGCAACATGTCGCGATATCGCGACACTTTTGTCTCTCTTGCTCTTCTTTCTTTTGAGTCATGAAAATGCAACATGTCATGATATCGCGACACTTTTGTTTCTCTACCTACCTGCCTTTTGAGTCGTGAAAATGCAACATGTCGCGATATCGCGACACTTTTTCCTTTCCTCTTGGCCACGAAAATGCAACATGTCGTGATATCGCGACACTTTCTTTCTTCTTTCTCTTCTCTTTTGGCCAGAAAATGCAACATGTCGCGATATCGCGACACTTTTTCTTTTTTGCCACGAAAATGCAACATGTCGCGATATCGCGACACTTTTTCTCTTTTGGCCACGACAATGCAACATGTCACGATATCGCGACACTTTTTCTCTTTTGGCCGCGACAATGCAACATGTCGCGATATCGCGACACTTTTTCTCTTTTGGCCACGACAATGCAACATGTCGCGATATCGCGACACTTTTTCTCTTTTGGCCACGACAATGCAACATGTCACGATATCGCGACACTTTTTCTCTTTTGCCGCGACAATGCAACATGTCGCGATATCGCGACACTTTTTCTCTTTTGGCCACGACAATGCAACATGTCGCGATATCGCGACACTTTTTCTCTTTTGGCCGCGACAATGCAACATGTCGCGATATCGCGACACTTTTTCTCTTTTGGCCGCGACAATGCAACATGTCGCGATATCGCGACACTTTTTCTCTTTTGGCCGCGACAATGCAACATGTCGCGATATCGCGACACCTTTTCTCTTTGGCCCGACAATGCAACATGTCGCGATATCACGACACTTTTTCTTTTTTTTCTTTGCTTTGGACCGCGAAAATGCAACATGTCGCGATATCGCGACACTTTTTCTCCTTGCGGTGTTTTGCTTTTTCTTTGATCTTTAGCATATGGGCCACTTCGGTCTTCTTGGAAAACATGCAAAAAGGTGGGTCCCCAATTTTGGGGTACGTTGTAGAGCAGTCACAACAAGTAGAAAACTCTTGAGATTGTTGAGAAGGAAGATGAGGGAAAGGAACTATAGAGGATGATGATTTTTGTTGAGGAATGACATTCATTTGCAGATATGTGGATGAGAAATAAATGGGATCCATGTAAGACAGGTTTGCAGGTTGGCCTTGGCCATTAGTAGTTTCTGAGTTATAAGGTAGCACAGTTTTGGGGGGTAGTCTCCCCATATTAATTAGGATATTCTTAGCATGAACTGCTACATTATAAACTTGGGAGAATGTTTCCACTCTAGATTGTTGTATCTACAAGCCTAAATATGATCCAAGAGCTCGGATATAATACATATAGGCTAAACTTTCAGCTAGTCTAGTTGTAGGAGGTATTCTCTTCCATGTTCTGCTAAACCTCAAATTGAAATCTGAGACATTTTCTTGCTAATATTTTTGCATGGATGTAAACTAATTGAGCATGGAGAAAGGGTCAGCAGATTCATTAAAATCTTCCACAAAAGGCTCATCCAATGCTTGCCATGAAGTGATGGTGTTATCTTCTAGAGTTCTAAACTAATGTAATATCTTTCCTTTGAAGGACAAGGCTATAATTATTACAATAATATCCTCCTCTTTTATGTTTTGAATTGCTGTTAGATTTAAAATATCTTGATATTGCTCATAGTTTATCTTCCCAGATCCATCATAAGTGGGGATAGCTTTGGATACAGCCTGGGGGATGGCATTCATTTGGGCTAATATCAAGGGACTGACTTTGTTCTAGCTAGGGTACTTTTGTAATGGCTTATTAGGAGCCACATTTTATGCCATATTTTTTGATGCAGGTCTTATTAGAGGGACTATCAGATTAAATATAGTATTTCCTCAGGAATCTCTCCCTATGAGAGGAAATCTTGATTCAAACTTCTGACAACAACAGACCCTTTATAAGGTAATTCACAATAAAAATAGGAGTTAGGGTCATTCCTTTTTAAAGACTTGGTATACATGAAATGACACTAGTATACAAGGGTAATTCTTTTTTTGGGTTCAAGGACTAGGGAGTCGCTAGGTGAATTTACTCTTCTTCACTTTCAAGGTCAATACAATTCACCAAATCTTGATTCCTCTAGGTTGAGATAAACAATAACTCATATGATGGGTTTTCATGTTCCTTGTGATCTGGTCCCACTAGGTGTGCCAAAAAATTTTGAGCACTGAATTGCATCAAGTTTTACTCAATATTGTAGTTGTCTATCTTCCTACTTTCTGTCCAGGCTTGCACTCGATAACTACAGCTCAACACTCAATATTGGATGGACCAAAATAGGGGTTTCAGATCCAACCTCCAGAGTAGGAAGGTTTTTTTGTCAACTTAAATATGGTGTTGACACAATTATGCTCACTTAGGGTTTTAGAGATTAGGGTAAGAAAATATTAGGGTTAGAAAATGTGAAAAACAATGGATAGATAGGCTAACAACATTGTACTACAGCAAAAAGCTCCAAAAAACCAATTTGAAGACACATTACTTAGATCAACATTATCTCAAATTAAATGTACTTTCATTAATTAAAGAACACTAGAGAAATATTGTAGACAACAATTTCAATATCTAAACAATGATAATCCAAATAGAAAAATTAATCAATATCTATATTTTAAAGAAATGCACTCCCTAGCAACAAAGATATAATTTAGAAGCAGATTTCAATTACCCTAGCAGTTAGTAATCCATTAATTTGGCACAAACTAACCATTCAAGTATTCACAAAAATGCAACTAAAGAATTTGAACCTCTAATATCAAATTATGAAGACACAAAATTTGAGGTGAAAAATAATGTAATGCTCCTTTCATTAGCCCTTGGGAATATTTACAGTAGCACAGGCAAACACACTAGAGCCAACCCTTAAAATTAAGGGTTCAACCTCTATTTATAGTTTTGCAAAATTAAAATAATAAGGAACATTACAAAGATTAAATTTTAACATCTCAACAAAGATTTCTTGCTGGAAATCTCTTACTGGTTCAACCTTCGAGAAATCCACTGCAAGTGGACCACCATGGTAGCTTGAAACCTTTGCAACTTGCTAGTTGTTCGATGCTAACTAGAGTTATGATAATTAGAGAATGCATATGCATCATTGATCAATATTGAAAACCTTCTACCATATTCGATCTACAACCATATATGGTTCTTATCTTCTTGAAATCCTCGACGCTTTAGCTTCCTCCTCCAACTAATTATTTTAACTCCGATGAGAAATTGCTTTTATACGCTTCATAATTCTTTGCAAAATCTCAACCATCGATATCCCTCATCATATGGTGATGATTTAATCTGACATAATCTTGATATAATGGCAAGGGAGAATGCAGTGCCATTCTACTTTTAAAAATTGATGACATCACCTTTCATGCTTCAGAAACTACGGAATGTCAATCCGGCACTAAAATGCTTTGAAAGTGAAGCGAGATGAAATATGATTCCTATCCTTAATTTTGCTTCTTTGAATATGAAGCATTCACCAATCTGCACAAAAAAATGTGATGTCATATCTCCTTTAAAAATTCTATGGATTCCATTCTGGACCTATGCAAGTGTATTGACCTGCAAACACCATTTTGGACTCGATGCAATGTAAAGTGACTCTTCCTCCATTTTGCACTGGATTCAGAATAAAATGATGCTTGTCACCATTCTGGAAGAAAGTTAGCCAAAAATATCTTTCATTATGAATCCGCATCTCATATACTTAGCTTTTTGTCTTCCATCACCATTCTAGGTAAACATATTCAGTGTGCTCTCCGAAATCAGACTCTCCAACACTTATCCACTCAAAATATATCAAACAGTATGAAGCAATCTTCAATCCATACTTATTTTATGCCGAAATCATCCTTCTTCAATTTTTTTTGTAGATTCAGGGAATGTCACCAGTTTAGAGCTAAGAACATAAGAAACTATGTGGAATTGATCCAAGTGCAAAAATTCATCAAGTGTTGGGTAGATTTGTGGCCTTTGTTGTGGATTCGCTCCAAAATATATTGCAAAGTGTGCGGAATGAGATTTTCATTTCTTAGGAAAAATTTCCAAAATTTTCCTAAGTATGTGGCCATTTTGGGCCTACAGGTACTTACCTTATTAGTCCAGGAAGTTGATGTTTTTAGAAATTTGAGTAGAGAACCCTTGTTTTGTGGCCATCCCTAGGTGGGACGGCTATAATTTTTGGGGCCATCCCTGGATGGGACTATTGCTATGGTCGTTCCTAAGAGTTCCAATTAAGAATTCAGTGATCGTTCAACTTAGAATAGCCAGAACTTTCAACATCTAAAAGAAAAAAACAAGGTCAAAAATGAAAAAAATTAAAAGGAACAAGTGTCACACCGTGATCACCACTGAAGAGTGAAAAAATTGTGCACCTATAAATAGGAATTTAAATACATCTAATATTCTATTCAAATATTCAAAAGAGACGAGAAAGTAAGCAAGTAAATGACAAATAAGTTAGTAAAAAGGGGGGGTTATATTTGTATTTATTCATTTTTCAAATAGGAGGTTACAATAAATCCCCTTTAGGGATTTCAATTTGATACAATTTAAATTACAAATTTGAAGGATCCAATCCCTCCATGAACTTATGGCACACTTTTAATGTTCCTCTTGCACTCACGATGAAGAGCGAGCTTGCATTGTCGTTGCTTTGAGTTATATTTATTCAAATCCTTAGATCCTTCCTCATGTACTAGAATATTTGTACCTACACACAAGAAATTTAAATATATTAATAGCATATGTGTATTATGATAAAATCCATGAAATGCATGCAATATTGAATGTAAAAAACACAATCGAAAGGTCTAAACTACTCCAAATGACATGAAAACTTAACTTGATGTATATTATATGATTTTGTAATGATCTAAGTAGAAATTAAAGTTATATTATGAGTAGAACCTATGGCCATCCCTGAGAGAGCCAATTAGGACTATAATCACAAAAATTCTAATTAACAATTCAAAACCACTCCAAACTTCTCCAAAATTAAGTATGATGTTAATATAATGCTATAAAATTGATCTACACTAAAATTGAATCAAATTTATGGGCCAATTCATGGTCATCCCTGAGAGTTCCAATTGGGACTATTAACCATACCAAGTGGGGATGACCACAAAACTAGGTGTTTTTTACCACCAATTCCACTTGGATCTGGTCTAGAATCCTCCTAGGGGTGTTGTAAAATTTGGTAAATTAACTCACTAGAACTGTTGGGTTTTGAAAAGGATGAGTGTATTTGGGGATGTATTAAAAATACCTTTGATTGAAGAGGTTTCCAAGGATAAATATGAGGGTAAAAAGTGAGAGGAAATCTTGGTAGCACTTCGTGGTCAATGCTTGCAAAGGTCTCTCTCTGAAATTGAGAGAAAACAATCCAATTTATATCCCAAGAGGGCAAAGGGGGCAAAAGGAGCAAGTTTAGGCATGCAAGGTAGGTGTTACCACTTGTCAACACCTTTGCCATGCATAGGTTGAAATAGGCTTTCCATTTGAACCTCTAATTTATAGTTTCTAATGGCCATGACAGTCTCCCAATTTTTCACGAGTGATTGGACGAGATAAATGGTAGAAATTGATTACCATTTATCCTGCCCTTGAATATTTGGGGGACCTGGTCCATGGTTGTCCCACCTAGGGATGGTTGCTTGTGGCTATCCCTAGGTGGGACGACCATGAACTATGGCCATCCTGGGGTGGGATGGCCATGGCTACATGGCTCAAAACCTCCCAAAAGCGGGTTAAACCTTCCCAAAACTGGTTAGGATCCCTAATTAACGCTTGAGGGTTACCCAATGGGTCCATATGGTGTCGATAAGAGTGGCACCTTGGGAGTATTATCCAATTTACATGATTTTAGTGTCTGCACACACATGTTTATCAAGATTGTCTTCACCATTCCTACAATAGTAAGGTACATCGATATGAATTCCAAACTAGAAACTTGGTTCTCAAAGAGAACCAATAGATCAATAGTCAACCCTACAAATAGTGAGACAAATTCACCCTAATTTGGCTAGGTCCTTAAATTATCACACACAAATTTGGTCAACCTCGAAGAACTCATAAACTTGAATATATTAAAATCATCCACTTATGCACATTCAATGCCTACTGGTCTTAGGAACATATCACCAGTCATTGCACACACTATCATCATCATGATTTTATATATCACCCCACTAGGGCACACACAATATACATTACACCCAACACAAACTTTGCACTTTTTGTTACACAATAGAAACATCTTTTCTTTATGTGTCATTTTTATGCTATTGGTATTTTTTTCTTGCAGGTTCACAATCACCATTTGTAGCACCAATGCGGAGACAAGTTTCTCTAGATCTATACCTTAGGTATACCATCACTCCATCATGTAGGACCTTCTGATACTCCCTCCAAAACCAATCACCTCTAACGATTATGCAGGGCCACCTATCCCTATTCATATTCATCAGTCATCCCTATCATCATATTTAAATCATGACATGTCACCTTGGCCTCATTTCTTTTATCATAGATATTTCTCCTATTCTCCTAACTCTCACGATAGTCATGTTTCCTTATCCACCTTTATAGATAAGGAGGAACACTCCCACTCCCACTAACCTCAAGCAAGGGTATCATTCTCTCCTATGTTAGTCGATGAAAGAGATCCCTACCTACCGACCTCTTTATCTCAATGACCTTCACTTGGCTACTTTCCTCCTACTAGGATAAATTCACCTGCTTGCCTACAGTCCTTAGGATTACCTCCATCCCTAGCGAATGGGATGTCACCTTATGACCAATCCCTTCACCAATATATTTCCTAAATCATCCCTTCATGTTCTCACCCATCTCAACCACATCGCTCATTGCAGCCATCCCACACACTACCTATTCTACGAATACCCCCATCTCCACTCCATATTATTTCACTTCAGCCTTCGCCATCACCAATGAGCCCCAAAAATGTACATTTTTAAGGGGTATTATTGCTGGTTTAATTAGCATGTGAGATTTATTTTTATATAACTTATGCATATAATTGATAGAAAATTCATTATTATGCTTGATTGGTGTTTTTAGTGGGAATTATGTATAAATGCAGGTTTTTCTACTAATATGGTGTTTTCCAGTCTACATCCACTTGGACCTGGCATACTTCTACTTTCGGAGACTAAGGCATGAGAGCAGGTGCCTTCCTCTTCAAGGAAGGTGCCCAATAGAAGTAGGCACCTTCCTCTTAAAGGAAGGCACCCAACAGAAGTAGGTGCCTTCCTTGACTCTTCAATGAAGTGCCCAATAGAAGTAGGCACCTTCCTCCTCAAGAAAGGTGCCCAGCAGAAGTAGGCACCTTCCTCCTCAAAGAAGGTGCCCAGCAGAAGTGGGTGCCTTCTGCTTCAAGGAAGGCACCCAACAGGAGTAGACGCCTTCCTTATAAGGAAGGCACCCAAAAAAATTAGGTGCGTTCCTCATGAAGAAGGTGCCTCCATGCCTCCATACTTTGCAAAGATTTGACCAAGCAAGCAAGTGGGACCATATTGACCGTTGACTTCATGTCATATGAACCAAGTTGGGATAGCTACCAAATCATGTGAAGAAGAAGGGGGAGATATTTTATGTATTTTTATGAAACTAAATAAAACACCTCTACTATTAAGTAATTGGTCAGTTCAACTTTGCAAGGTGAGGATTATTTTCTCATAAACAGAACAAAGCGATAATTATCCGATAAATCAATGTGTGTGAACAAGACAATGCAATTATCTGGAAAATCGATGTGCATGAATAGAAAATGTGACAAATCAGGAAAATAATGTATTTTGCATTGGTGACTAAGATGAAAAAACATGCAAATGGATTAATTATTTCTGAACATATTCTATTCTGATAAAAATAGAATACGCCTTATTTATCCCACAAATAAAATTAGTGTGTGATTGTTATTATTAGTGCATGATTGTTAGGATTGTCTGGCTGTAATGTTTACAACATATCTATTGTAACTGCAAGTTTGAAATAGACTTGCCTAAATTTGTAACAAAGGAAGGTTGTGCATTGTACAAATGCACAAGTCTTGCCTAATAGAAGGGATGATCAATTTTATAGAGGATCTAATTTATTTTACTTCTTGTCAAATTTATTAAGAGTGTAATTCCTCTTATTTGAGCAAGCTCTACATAGCTAGCTGGGTGGACTATCTGTGGGAGCTTGGGCCCACTCCTTGCAGAAGTCCTCCCCTATTTAATTTTTGTATTTGCTTTCTGTAGATTAGTTTACTGCTTTCTTTCCTACTTTTTAGGTGTGTGTTTATTTTATCACATTTTATTTCCGCACATTTACTTTCAGTACTTTAGTTTTATTTTATTAATTTTTTTGCACTTAGTTATTTAGTTTGGCTAAAATCAAAATGCATACACATCCCCCACCAAACTAAATAAGGTACATAAGGAATTCATTCCCCAACAATGTAGGCATATACTGTGTGTGACACTCATAAGTTTACGAACTTACCGGATTGATAATTTATGGAAGAGAAATGAATGTTTCCCAAACATAATTTTTGCTCACCATTTTGGCACCATTGTCGGGGAGTGTCTAAACTGTAGTGTTAATATTTACAAGTCAGATAAAAATCCATTTAAAAATACTTGTATATCTTTTTACCTGAGAAGTGTGAGTCCACCAAGGGCCTTTTTATAAGGCCAAAAATAGTTACCAGGACAGTCAGAGCCAAATTCCGTAAGCAACTGTTTGCATTTTTAGCTTCTCAGGTAAACGTGGGAATGAACCTGATGTACCAAATTAAATGTATAAGTAGGAATAAAACATGTTGAAAAAATTAGAAAATTTTGGCATTGAAGGATTTTCCTCATATTTTCAATGGTTTCAAGAAATAAACAAAATAGCACAACCCAGGTCTGATAGTTGAAAATATTTAGGGAAGTGTTTTTACATAGAAACCATTGGAAAATTATGCCTAGTTTTAATGATAAATTTTTTTATAGGCTTGAAATTTTTGCAACGTATTGGTAAATATTTTTAATGATGAAATTAATAGCAGGAAAAATGATAGAGAAAATTTTTTCAAGAACATCTTGTTTTGGAGTATGCTCTTCACTTGCGCTTAAGGTGACTTGGTGAATAAGAAACTAGCATGTGTTTTTTTGAATACTGCTATGCCATGTTTTCTCCAAGTTGCCAACCTATAGGTAGTCATTTTCCAGCCTACACATTTTACCATTATGTTGAAAAAAATTTGGTTTTGAGGTCAAAGGGGGAAATTGCTCTTCTCATGCTACAACACATCAAACTAGTTGATAATGAAATTGATGATTTTTAGAAGACTAGTTTAGATGTAGGCATGTGGGAGACCCCACATTCATTATGTTCACAAACAACATAATGAACACTGTTTACAGTGTTCATGAAAAAGAGAAAATATCTTCTGTTGAAAAAAGGTTCCAAGTTAAGAGCAGATAAGAAAAAAATATAGAGTTTTATTTTACCACTTGTTGGAGAGAGTATCCTCTTTCCCGAGGAACAGCTTGGTCTAGAAGGGAAATGAGAAATATCCAACTAGTAGCTAAATAAAGCAGGAAAATAGAAGCTTTATCTTGCGTTACTTTTTGGAAGAAAGTATCCACTTTCCCTAGGACCAGTTTGGTCTATAAGGGAAATGATAAATCTCCAACCAGTCGCTAAATAAAGCAAGCGAGGAGCCCAAAAGTAATAAGAAGATGAAAAAAAAAATAATAATAATAAAAAATAAAAATTAGTTAGTTAGAATTTTATTTTAATGTCTTTAGTTTAGATTTTTATTTTATGTTTTGTAGGACAACGTGAAGTGAGAAGTAGACAAATAAGGAGGTGTCTGTGAAGATCTCATGAATTGAGATTGATACGTAGAGTTCATAATAACACTATACAAATTGTCTTGTGTACCTAATCATGTAGCATACAATCTAACAAGTGAAAGCTAGTAGAGTTTTGCCTTGGAAACATTGGTACTTGAAGGCAGGCTAAGTAACCTTGTTCAAGCGAAAGGCTTCCAGCCCAAGGTGCTTTTGGAATTTGGGGGAAAATTTTGCTGGAAAGTGCATGACTGTTATAGCCTGGATGATAAAAAAAGTCAGATATGCTACACCAAGTGCAAGAGTAGAGTGACGAGACAATGTTCAAGTAACGGTCAATGAGCTCCATTAACAATCGCCTCACATTTGCGATAGTGGATTAGACATCGACATGGGGGAGAGCCCATACCACACCAGTAGCTTGGATGAATGTTCAATCATTTGTTAAAAAAGAAGAAGAGAGAAACAAAAAAAAAAGGAAAAAAAATGAGAGAAAAAAAAAGGAAGGATACGTGAAAAAACAAAAAAAAAAATTATAAAGTGAAGGACGCCTTGATCATCAAGAAGGTGCCTTCCGCATGAAGAAGGCACCATACATTGGAGGTGCCTTACGTAGCAGGAAGGCACCATACACTAGAGGCACCTTCTGCATCAAGAAGACACCATACATTGAAGGCACCTTCCACAACAAGTAGGAACCTTGACATCTAGGGTGCCTTGATCCATTTCTCGCACCTGGGTGGTTTGATGGCACAAGAAAAAAAAAAGGGAAAAGTGATGAGGTGCCTTGATGGCATACATTAGAGGTGCCTTGATAAAAAAAAAAAATCCTCCCAATGAAAAAAAAATAAAGAGGAGAAAAAAAAGAGAGACCGCATGGAACATGCCCTACTTAACACAAAATTTCTTTTTATTTAACTTTGCAGGAAATCATGAACCAAATGCAAGCTGTAGGTATCCTGAGATCCAGGGCCTAACATGCATGAAGTCATGACTCCTATTTTCTTGCTTTCGTAGGTACAGGTAATCATGTATGAAGAGTGCAATCTGAAGGTATCCTAAGAGCTAGGGCCTCAAGCATAGGCTATGATTCCTATTTTCCAAATTTTGTAGGTGTAGTTTTGCAGGATACAACTATGAGCATAATATATAGGTGGAGCCAGCTTAAACTAGACCTAACAGATGTGAAATTTTGTGCCTTGTAATTAGGAGATTGGCGAAGTGGAGAAGGCACTTGCTTCCCACCAGGAAGAGAGTGCCTACAATCAGTCTAGTATAGTAGTGCCTTTTTCCACCTGGAGGAAGGCACCAATAAGTATTTTTCATATCCCTTAGATGAGGGTGCCTGTTTTTCAGTATGGGACCTGATGTTCAGAAGGCTATAGACTTATTGCACAGAAAGATTTGTTGTTGGAGATGAGGGCATCACCAAATTAAGTTGGGGAGAATACAAAAATAAAAAAAATCTTCTGATGAAACCACAAGAAGAGGATGAGGAGAATGCCACATTTTTAAAAAATCACCAGATCAGTTGTTGATGCAGAGGATGAAAAAAAAAAGAGAGTCAATATTTGTTCTTTTCATGGCAGAACAATATATATATATATATATATATATATATATATATAAAAATCTCCAAGAGCACCAACGTACAAGTAACATGGAAACGTTTCGCACAACCGACATCATATATCAGGTTCTATGAAATTCACCCAGGTATATATACTGATTTTTTTTTGTTAATTATGTGTACGGTTATTTTAAAAATAATTTCCATGTTAATATCAGTAGATGCCCCTATAAATTATTTTTTTTCAAATCTTCCAGCCATATGAAATGCCTTAGATGAAAAATGATTAGCATGGAATAATTAAAAAAAAAAAAGAGAAAAAAATACAAAAGAAAAAAAAAGCTATGGCATATGCGTGAATAGATTTGGCCTTGCTCCATTGTTGCATCGTGAGAAATTGATATGGTGGAGTGCAGAAGACAACAATGAACCGGAAATTTTTTTACGTGGCTAGCTTCAACACTTTGACTTCAAAAAATTTGCAATCCATCAGTTTTAATAATTATATGGTTGCATTTTAATATGGTCTTGGTGTTTTCCCATATTTTGATGGTCAGCCATGGTGTATTTTTACTTCTACTAATGCAAAAATGCTCAAGGGAATAAAAATAACAATGCCCACTAATAAAAAAATAAATACCTAGCAGCGCTCCATGGATGAAAAAAATGGAGATGCTCAAGGCCAATGAAAAAAAAAACAAAGAAAAAAAGAGAAGAAAAAAATATATTATTCTGAGGGCTGTTGTCACGAGGATGTGACAATATTCAGGCATGGTCATCCTACGAGAGGGATAACTTCAGATTTTGGTGTCACAAGGACGTGGCACATGTTAGGCATGGGGGGATGATGAGCCCCAAAAATGTACATTTTTAAGGGGCACTATTGATGGTTTAATTAGCATGTGAGATGTATTTTTATATAACTTATGCATATAATTGATAGAAAATCCAATATTATGCTTGATTGGTGTTTTTAGTGGGAATTGTGTATAAATGCAGGTTTTGCTACTAATATGGTGTTTTCCAGTCTACATCCACTTGGACCTAGCATACTTCTGCTTTCAGAGACTAAGGCATGAGAGTAGGTGCCTTCCTCTTCAAGGAAGGTGCCCAACAGAAGTAGGCACCTTCCTCTTCAAGGAAGGCACCTAGCAGAAGTAGGCACCTTCCTCCTCAAGGAAGGCGCCCAACAGAAGTAGGTGCATTCCTCCTCAAGGAAGGCACCCAACAGAAGTAGATGCCTTCCTCCTTAAGGAATGCGCCCAGTAGAAGTAGGTGTGTTCCTCTTCAAGGAAGGCATCCAGTAGTAGGCACCTTCCTTATAAGGAAGGCACCCAATAGAAGTAGGCACCTTCCTCATGAAGAAGGTGCCTTCATGCCTCCATACTTTGCAAATATTTGACCAAGCAAGCAAGTGGGACCATGTTGACCACTGAATTCATGTCATATGCACCAAGTTGGGATATCTACCAAATCACGTGAAGAAGAATGGGGAGATATTTTATACATTTTTATTAAACTAAATAGAGCACCTCTATTATTAAGTGATTGGCTGGTTCAACTTTGCAAGGTGAGGATTATTTTCTTACAAACAGAACAAAGCGACAATTATCCTATGAATCGATGTGCGTGAACAAGACAATGCAATTATCTGGAAAATCAATGTGCATGAATAGACAATGTGACAAATCAGGAAAATAATCTATTTTGCATTGGTGACTAAGATGGACAAACATGCGAATGGATTAATTATTTATGAACATATTCTATTCTGATAAAAATAGAATACGCCTGATTTATCCCATGGATAAAATTAGTGTGTGACTATTATTATTAGTGCATGATTGTTAGGATTGTCTGGCTGGAATGTTTACAACATATCTATTGTAACTGTAAGTCTGAAATAGATTTGCCTAAATTTACAACAGAGGGAGGTTGTGCATTGTATAAATGCACAAGTCTTCCCTGATAGAAGGGATGATCAATTTTATAGAGGAGCTGATTTATTTTACTTCTTGTCAAATTTATGAAGAGTGCAATTCCTCTTATTTGAGCAAGCTCTACGCAACTAGCTGGGAGGACTATATGTGGGAGCTTGGGTCCACTCCCTGCATAAGTCCTCCCCTATTTAATTTTTGTATTTTATTTCTGTAGATTAGTGTACTGCTTTCTTTCTTGCTTTTTAGGTGTGTGTTTATTTTATCACATTTTATTTTCGTACATTTAATTTCAGCACTTTAGTTTTATTTTATTAATTTTTCTGCACTTGGTTATTTAGTTTGGCTGAAATCAAAACGTATAGACATCTCCCACAAAAATAAATAAGGTACATAAGGAATTCATTTCCCAAAATTGTAGGAATATACTATGCGTGACACTCATAAGTTTACGAACTTATCGAATTGATAATTTATAGAAGATAAATGAATATTTTCCCGAACATAATTTATGCTCACCAACCACCATCTCACAAATTTCAATATACTCCTCCTTCCCATCAATCATTCTCATATTTGCATCCATATATTAGTGCCACTATTCCACTAGGCCCTTTTTCTCCTCTTGCATCAGTCCCATCTCCCCCACCTCTTGATATCTAGCATATTTCTCCCACCTCGACAACCTCAAGTTACACTTGAGTCATTATCAATGTCATTCCCCTCCATACCATTCTGCTATGGCCCATTTTCCCCTGCCTTCTTCCATGTCTATCCCTAATTATCACATATAACCTCCACTTGATCCTAGGTCCACAGTCCAACCCCACCTCCCGCAAGCTCATCACCACTTGAGTCATACATTTATTCCACACCTATACTTTCAAAGCCATTCTCTCATACTTCCCACCAACTGATCCATGTAGGACTACTCATGTTACCTAAAATTTATCCCATCAAACCACTTCACCCCAAGCTGAGGAATTACAAGGAGAAAAAATTATACATATACCATCAAAAACCAGGGCATGACATCAACAACTACCACACCTCTGAAAGCATCGTCAATAACATGGTAGATGGTACACTTCCTCCATGATCCAAATATACCACCTCTTATAGAGTCCTAGACACTAGACCTCCTCCCATACATTACCCCATGCCTTGGCGTGAGTCTTTCACATCCACACCCCACTATTTCTAGTAGCTATCCAACTACACCAACTACTAGAATCCTAGTCATGTCACCAAACCACCTAGTCATTCACGACCCGATCTTGACCACTTCACACATTCATAGGTTACCTTCCTATTTTTTATTTTTTCTTTTTCTTCCCTTCTTCTTATTATCCAACATTGTTGTATGGTCACACTTTGAGTGACTACATACCTATGTTGGATTTCTCTTCTCCTTCTCTTCTTATTTATTATGTTATGCATGATTTTATGGTCATGCTTTGAGCAGCTACATACCTATGCTAATTATATCTTCTCTTCTTCTTCTTATTCTTCCTTCCTTCTTTGTTTCATTAATCCCTCTCCATTACCTTTCTTCATTATCGCTTTCCTCATCATCTCTTTTAGCTTCCCAATTTCCTAATTCTTAATAATCACATGCATTTTCCCACTTACATTCATCTCTTGAGATTTATGCACCTCCCATATGATGGGACAACCAAATCTATAGTTCCTTCCTCTCATCATCTCTTCACATATCCATTTCTTTTGAAATAGTTTCCAATCTCATCTCATTGAGCTTCACAAAATTCCTCTTATAGATATTTTCCTTGCATACTATATCTCTCATATTGTATCCATTGCATATACGCATCACTATTATTTTACATCTATATTTATGCTTGTACATTCCCCATATAGAAATGTGTTCATAAATGATTAAAATTTACACTTGTTAGCATCACCACTTGGCTATCCACTCCCCTTCTCAGGATTACATATTATATAGTATTTTTGAGTTATTTTAACCACTCACAAGTTAAGTCAATAAAATTTTACCTCTTGTTGACAAGTTCTAATGCTTCACACAACTATCTTTGGTTGGTTTGATTTCTTTCAGGGACCATTCACACATGTCATATTTTAAGCAAATTTTTATTCTAGGGACGACAACACCCTACGTAGACATTGTCATATAGAGAATGATTTCCCCTTATCATCCTATAATTTACATGATCAAAATACAACCTAGGGATA
This sequence comes from Wollemia nobilis, assembly GCA_028583015.1. NCBI lineage: Eukaryota > Viridiplantae > Streptophyta > Pinopsida > Araucariales > Araucariaceae > Wollemia > Wollemia nobilis. The sequence goes on along the minus strand of JAQPPZ010016436.1, from coordinate 8,868,429 downwards.
AATAAACGAACAAGCATAAGGAAAAAATCAGAAAATAGAAAGAAAAAAAAGACAACACCCACATTCCAAAAAAAATAAAACAAGAAAAGGTAAATCAAAGGAAATATAAAAGAGCATAACAAAAAGAGAATAAAAATAATGAGGGTTAGAAAATAAAAATAAGAGCCTCCAAGAGCACTACTGTTATGCTTGATATCCTTTGGTCCTTCGGTTTAATATAACATCATGGGATAATTTCCATTGCCAAAAATAGGCCCTAAGTGCTAGCCTACTAGTGGAATAGTCATACAAGTGGTGACACATCTGTCAAATTAGCAACTTTATTTTGTACATATCATTGCATGCTTGTGGATGATCTAGATATATTGGCTATGTTTTTAATAGGTTAGTCCTTCCTCCATCAAAATGGATAAATAAACATCACTTCTTGCATACACTGGTACATAATAGACATTAATTCAGTCAGGTTATTATGGGTTGTGGTTGAACCTTGCTTAGTTTCTCATAAGGTTTCATTGCTATAACTATGATGGTCAACTTTATTGCATCATTCTTATGTCATCCTACATCCCTGAGATAATGAAATAGATCACATTACCACTGGTTTTGTTACAATACAAGTGCTTCCTCTATGTATTTCATCATACATATACATGCATCATTGCATCTATATTACATTTACTCATCTACATCACATCATTACAAATTGCATCTAATATATAATGATATAATTCTCCTACATTCTACCACATGTATACATATTTATCCATCATACATTCATCTACCAATATCCTACATTACACTTACACAATATTAAATTCACACATTAATTCACATAAAAATAATGACACATGTATATAAATATACAATATAAAATATGTATATATATTATGATAAAAATACCCTTAGGTTACAAAAATAGTGTACACCCATAGTACATCTCAATCCTATTGATCACTAGGAGTATTGTCACTCCCCTCTTGCACCATCATCACTAGCTCCACCCTTTGCACCTCTACCACCCCACTTGACCCTGGAGTAGCCTCCTCTAACTACATCACCATAGGAATTATAGCATTATCCAGCCCTAGGGTAACGCCCACTAGCTATGACACCACTGGTTTTGCCATGCGTGGCTTCCTAGGAACTATCAATGGAGCACTCCATTAAATCTACTATGAGTGTGTATGAGTTCATGATCATGACCTTGATCTCAAATGTGACTTTGTATAATATGGAATCACATGATCATAGGAAGTCAAGGTGATATCACACTGCATCCTCATCAATCCCTATCTTGAATATTGATCTGACACCTCTCCATGAGCTCATCACCAATGATCCACCTCAGACCTAAGGCCTGTCACCTTAAACCTAAAACCTACTACCTTGATCTCATGCACCAATCACACAAAATTCATGTCAGCTTATGCCTATTGCACACTCTCCTATAACACCACAATATCTAACCTCACTCTCTCCTCACTAGACATGGTCTCTAATGCTCAATTTCATAGATCCTCCATACTCTATGCATGGCTTACCTACTCTGCTATAAGTTATCCCATCAACTCCTCACACTGTCTCTCTAACTCCTCTCTCTCTACATGGTTTTCCTGCTTACCTACCACAAATATTATCTCTAGATCCCGATGCTCCTCCAACCATCTACCTTGGTTTAGAGCCTGATTTATCCTACTCGTGTGCATTCTATCCTCTAGATATTGCACTCTCTCCCTTAGTGTCACTATATCATCATGAGAATCCATCATATCCTAAATATCTAAGGCTACATATGGCATAACCCCATTATAATCCTCCTCCTATCCTATTAATCCATCCTAAGGAAACCCTATTGTATCATCTACTATTATACCACCTCCATCCTCCTCCATAGGCACTACCTCATATAAGGGATACCCTACTCTGTTGACCTATCGCTCTAGCTACCCCATAATAGGTGTCCTAGTCCCATCATATTTATGTTACCTATATCATCATACAAGATACTTTACCTCCTCCTATGACCCTACATCTATCATAGGTCCAACCCCTCCTACTACCTATCCACCTATTATGGGTAATCATGCCACTGGCTACACTTAGTCATCTACCACTTTGATTCTTGGCTCCCACCTCTGCATGGCCCACCACCTATGCATGGTACACCATACATTGTACTCAGGAGTCATCCCTACATCATCTACATTAGAAATCACCATCGATGGATCCCTCATCACATCTAAAGGAGGCACCATAGGTCACACTCCTATATTTTCTTGCCTCCTCTATATCATAATAGGTGGATTTGGTTACACCTATTGTAGCCCAAAATATACCTGTTAAAGGAGGAAAACTCTACTTACAAACTATACCACCCCACCACCCATTTCTCTCAATAGATCTACCCCAATTGCTCATTATCCTTCTTCCACACTACCTCACCCTCTAGGGTCTACACTAGATATACTTAGGCTTCAAATCGCCTAGCAACCTCCTCCAAAATAGGCCATCATACTTATGCCCCATATTCATCTCCTTATCCATATGTATATGCCATTTCAAGTTGTAGGTTATGAAGTATCCCATAGAATCATGCACCTTATAAGGTAACAATGATGGTCACTTTATCGATCATAGGCACATTAAGAGTAGCAATTATAGAGTGATGGTGAGAAAAATATTAGGTGACACATTAGCAACAGATGAATCATAGACCATATCCATAATTTGAATGGGGAGCTATGCGTAATCGTGTGGCATACCCAACCCTTCTACTATGCTAATATCACAAATGAAAACCCATGCACTGAGCTAGAATGTCTTCAAAAAAAGACCATCAAGGGGAAAGACCCCACTAACAAACTCGATAGCAGTAAAGGATACCATGGATAAACCTAATATGCATAGATCGTTAAGGAAAATATCAATCAAGACCTTGCTATGTTGTACAATTTTGTAACACAGGGAGTGGATGTTTTATGCCCTAAGCAACTGATGGAGGGATATGCCATTCGAGACTCTTTTTCCTTGGTAGGGAAATTTATGGGGGGACACCCAAACATGGACTCCATTCATCAATGGGTGATAGCCAAATGGAAAACCCTAGGTATATTGGAGTTGTATGTTATGGCCAGAGAGTTTTTTATGATTCAACTAAACACATGAGAGGATACAAAGCACATTTTGTCAGGAGGTCCCTAGTTTTTCGAAAGATGAAGCCTGTTACTCAAAAAATGGAAACTAGATTTTGATACTGAGACCCAGAGCATTAAGTATGCTCCCATATAGGTCCAGCTTCCAAAAATCCCTACTCACTTCTTCTACAAGGATGTGATCCAAGGGTTGGATCGCACAATTGGGGAACTAGTCGCCATTGACCCAACTACCCACACCAGGACCCGTCTCACCCAAGCATGCATCTGCATCAATGTGAACTTGGAATCATAGCTTCCAGACCACATCAACCTCATCTATGGATATTTTAGGTGAAGACAACCTCTGGTTTATGAAAATAAGCCCACTTTTTGCTTAGAATGTCAAATTCAAGGGCACCTCTCGGCCCAATGCCTGATACATAAAGTCTTGAAGGGTGAGGTACAAACTATAGTTTACCCAGATAATTTTGCTAATCATAGGAGGAACTAAGATATGAAACAAACCTTGAACCTCAAGAGAAAATAGCATAATCGAACCTTACAAACTGGAGATTCGTAAAAGGCAAGTAGTCTCTTTTCTATCTCTAACGAATTCAATTTGCTCAATGATTATGTTTCTTTTGAACCAATCAAGGAAGGTGAAATCCCTATCAAATGTGTCCTTGATCCCCATCATGTCCTCCAATAATACTAGATTCCCCTAACCATTGGAGCCCCAAATAGACCCACAACTTCAAAAAGTCCCAGATCGATGTAGGAGGTGATAGAAAGAAAGGCAGGCCTTCCGACATAGAAAAGAGAACCCATGACACCGTTGAAGACATATCCAATGGAACGCAAAAAATATTGTTTCAAAAAATGGGTAACATCATTAAGGAAAAAAATAGAAAACCCAAACCTCCTTCTTAGAAAGGTAAAAGGGGCAAATAACCCTCCAAAAGTTCCAAATGGAAGTCCTCTCCTAGAATGTGAGAGGACTGAATGGGGCAGCCAAAAAAATATTGGATACCGCCATGAGGAAAGACATCAACCCCTCAATATTTCTCATCCAAGAAACCAAATTAGATGATTAGTGGTCACCTAGGGTTGCCAAGATCATCTGGAAAAAGTGTGAATTTGTCTACTCACCAGCTATCAATTCCTCTAGCAGACTCCTCTGCCTATGGAATCCCACCAAAGTGAAAGGAAGATTTATCTTAGGACAAGACAGGCTATCTAATGTCTTATTTCATGACCACAACTCCTAGCTTTCTTGGGCCATGACTAACGTCTATGCCCCTCATACTCTATAGGGGAGAATGACTCTGTGGAATAACATTACCTAGATGAGGCGAGTGTTTGTCAACATCTCATGCATCCTAGCAGGGGACTTCAACTCTCACCTACACCTTTTAGAAAAAAGTCGAGGAAACATTATAACCTATAGAATAACCAATGATTTGGATCAGTTCGTAGATTCAAATGTCCTAATGGGCATTCAGCAATGGGAGTCCCAATACACTTGGACCAATAAGAGGAAGGGTTTTAATCTAATTCAAGAGCACCTTGACCATTTTTTGTTGTTGCAAGAGGCTCTCCCCTTATTTGGGGATGCCAGTATGTAGGCCCTTCTGAAGATCGACTTATATCATAGCCCTCCCAATTTCAAAACTATAAGGAGGCCCTAGGTTAATATATCCTTTAATTTTGAGTCAATTTGGATTCAACACCCCAACCAGATAGTCGATTTGTGGAATAGAAAATTACTAGGGAATGCTATCAATCAGGTCATGCAAAAACTATGGATGGTCAAGGAAAATTTGAGAATTTGGAATAAGGAGATATTTGGAAATATCTTTGAGAACAAAAAACTATCAAAACCAGGCTTGTTCAGATTGAGGAGAGATTTTAGAATGGACAAGGAGATGATACTCTCAGGGTTGAGGAACGAAGACTACTCTATGACTACCATAACACCCTTCATAGGGAAGAAATTTATTGGTGCCAAAATTCAAGATAGTTGTGGCTTAGGTAAGGTGATATTTTTTTTTGAAAAAAATGAAAACTTGTATTAATACAAAGAACAATTACAAACGGGAGAGAACACATCCCGACCCAGAGCAAAGAGCAACACAACAAGTGCAAAGCACAAAGGCAGCACTAACAACCACAGGGCAAAGAAAACAATAGGGCGCGAAAAGGCGACATGTTGCGAAATCGCGACATGTCGCGATATTGCGGCAGTCACCCCTGTCTCGATCGCGTCGGTGCCAACAGTCACGATAACGCGACATGTCATGAAATCGTGACATGTCACGATATCACGACAGGAAGGGCCCTCGGCAGCCGCACGCAAAAGGAGTCATGAAATCGCAACGATAGCACCTTCCAGCAGCCAAACAGCAAAGGCGTCACGAAATCACGACTACAACTCCAAAGAGCACTAAAGCACCAAAAATGTTGTGGAATCGTGATGGACTGTCTCCGCATCATCCAACCAACAAAGGCGTCGCAAAATTGTGATGAAGTTTCTAAACGACTCTCATGCCACAAAAGGGTCACGATATCACGACAATTATCCTCCCAACCGCTTAAGTGCCAAACGTGTCATGATATCGTGACAAAAATACCTTGCAGCTTCCAGTTTACCAAACTGTCGTGATATCACGACGAATTATCAACTTTGCTCTTCATCTTCAAAAGAGGCACGAAATCATGACATAATCTCAACAAGAGCCGCGATAGCACGACATGTCGCGATATCGCGACAGAAACCCACCAAAGGCCGCAAAGGCTCAACCTGTCGTGAAATCGTGACAACTTCTAGCTCGAGGCCGTGACGGTGCTACAGGTCGCGATATCACGACAATTTTCCTCCTAGCTGCTTAAGTGCCAAACGTGTCGTGATATCGCGACAAGATTACCTTGCAGCTTCCCACTCTCCAACCTGTCTCGATATCGCGACGAAATTTCAACTTTGCTCTTCAACTTCAAAAGAGGTGCAAAATCGCGACAGGATCTCAACAAGGACCGCGATAGCACGACATGTCACGATAGCGCGACATGTTGTGATATCACGACAGAAACCCACCAAAGGCCGCGGAGGCTCAACCTATCGCGATATCGCGACAGCTTCCGGCTTGAGGCCGCGACAGCACTACAGGTCGCAATATCGCGATAAAAAATTTCCTTAGCATAAAGAACACTGCACATTATTTCAAAATTTGTTCAAGGCCTTGTCTAATATCTGCATCCTCCACAGGCATATCACTATGCAGATGCATCCCAAACTCCCTCTCAGCACCCATCTTAGCAAGGAAATCAGCCACCTTATTAAGAGTTCTGCTAGCATAAACAGGTATCACATCCTCTAATTCCTTCCAAAGCTCTTTAATTTGGGAGACCAGAATCTGCAGCCTCCAAGCTTTTAAGGCAAAGTTCCTCATGCAATCAAGAGCGCCAACCAGGATTTGGGAATCAGACTCAATGATTATCTTTCTATGACCCTGCTTGACGGCCCAGATGGAAGCAAATTTAATAGCAAAGGCCTCGACTTCATTGTTTGTGGCATATCCTAGACCTTGCAATTCCCAATAGAGCACAACCCCAGCATGATCACGATAGATTACTCCACTTCCAGCATTTCTCGGATTGCCTTTTGTAGCTCCATCAGTGTTGATTTTGATCCAGCCTTCTGGGGGAGGTTTCCAACAACTTCTTACCTGTCTCTCAAGATCAGCAGCTCTCTCTTCTAGAGGCTTAGAAGCAGGCTGATTTTCCTCCTCAGCATAGATGGCAACGGTTTCCACTACTTTGCTCCAGATGACCTGCCATATCCCATCCACCGAAGAGAAGGTTTCATGGAAAATACGAGCATTTCTTTCCAACCACACCTGCCACCAAATAAAAAGGAAACCAAGCTCCCAGCCAATTCGAAGAGCTTTAGATGTAAATCTACCTCTCTTCCAGCTTTCCCATAAATTGGTCCGAGACAAGTCTCCAATAGCCTGAAGTTTAAAATGGGAGAACCAACGATGCCAAATCATGTGTGTGAAAGGACAATCAAACAGAAGATGATCAGCGGTTTCCTCATTCCTATAGCATAAAACACACTCGGGAAGGACCAATGATGCCTCTGATTCTGAGATTGTCAAAGGTCAGGATTCCATTGTGCATCAGTTGCCAGGCAAAGAAGTTCACTTTCGGCCAGCCCTTGGGATGCCAAATCTTCCTCCATTCTTGAACTGGAAAAGAGTGTGGGGGGGCTCTGGAAGGATCGAATCATAGCCCTCCTTCACAGTATAAACCCCAAGGTTCCCAAAGCCCTAGGCAAGCTCATCCTCCTCATATCTCCCAGTAAGAAACCGTTCTGACAAGATTTTTTCCAGAGTTGGAGCTTGCTCCGGGGGGATTGGAATAGGACATTCACCCAGTCGCTTGAAGTTTTGAATATTATACTCCCCAAATTGGTTGGTATTGAAGTAGCTCTCAATATGGATCCATCCCTTATCTTCTAGAGCTGATTTTAATGGATGCAATTTAGGAAACACAACAAGAATGGGAGGATTCTGATCCCAAGAATCAGTCCAGAACCGGGCCTTCTCCCCTCTCCCAACTTTCCAAAACAATTGATCTTTGATAATGCAAGATCCAAGCTTGAGAGCCTGCCACACTAATGATCCATTACCCTCCAAAGGAAAGCGGCCCAAGTCATTGGGGTGAACAAGACCCAAGTATTTACTAGAGAGGATTCTACTGAAGAGGGACGTTGGCTAGGAAATCCACCTCCAATACAGTTTACCAGCCAAAGCCTGATTGTTAAACTTGGAGCTTCTTAATCCCAGCCCACCTTTTTCCTTGGGCTGGGTGACCTTATCCCATCCAACCAAGGCCCATTTCCTCTCTCCTTTGGCACCTTCCCAAAGAAAACTTCTAGCCGCTTTGTCCAGCTCTTTCCAAATTGAAGGAGGGGCAGCCAGGATAGAGAATTTATAAATTGGCATGGCCTGAATAACAGACTGCAGGAAAGTCAGTCGGCCCCCATAGCTTAACCATCTATGAGACCAGTGATTCATTCTCTCTTTGATGCCATCCAAAAGGTCCTTCCAAAAATTAGCTTTCAGTTTTTTGAAATGCAGAGGAACCCCCAGGTAAACTACAGGAAGAGAGGTCCTAGTGAATCCCAAGATCTCAATAACTCTGTCTTGTGACCTTTGATCAAGATTAAAGAAGACCACTTTGGATTTTGTTTCATTGATGACTTGATTAGAGGCCCGGAGGTAGACGTTTAGAGAATCTCTGATTCCTCTTGCTTCCCTAAGGCTGGCCACTCCCACCAATCCAGTATCATCCACAAACTGTAAATGCATCAAAACTTTAGCCCCAATTTTAATTCCTGTTATCTGTCCTTGAAGTCTTCTTCTCAGGAGGAGTCTACCTAATCCTTTAGCCAAGATGAGAAAGAGATAAGGAGAGCAAGGGTCTCCTTGGCGAAGACCCCGAGAGGCTCCAAAAGGTGGCGAGGGAAGCCCCTTAATTAAAACAGAGTATGAAGGCGTAGAGATACAGCTCATGACCCAGGAAATCCAGTCTTGAGAAAAACCAAAGGCTGCCAACATCTTGACCAAGAAGCCCCACTCTACCCTGTCATAAGCCTTAGACATATCCAGTTTGATGAACATTCCTTTGTTACCTGAATTGTGCATAGTATGGATAGCCTCCTGAGCCAAGATCACTCCATCCAAGATCTGTCTCCCTTCAACAAAACCCCCTTGCTCTGAGGATATTATATTCTGAAGAAGAGGTTTTAGTCTTTCAGCCATAATTTTAGTGATTATTTTGTAAATCACATTGCATAAGGCAATAGGTCTGAAATCAAAAATGTGAACCCCCCCCTCTCCTTTTGGAATTAAGGTAATCAAGGTGTGATTTAGAGCCTTGAGCATTCTTTTATTAGTTTGGGACTCCTCAATGACAGCCAGAACATCCTCCTCTAGGGTATCCCAGAAGGCCTGAAAAAAATCAATAGGGAAGCCATCAGGACCAGGCGATTTTCCAGTGCACATCCCAAAGACCACCTTCTTGAGTTCATCACGATCAATGGGCTTAAGAAGGGCCTGATTCTCTTCATGAGAGATAATAGAGGGAATGCCATCAATGAATTCATTTTGGGCTTCCACATCATGCTCCATACTTTCCTTAAAGAGGTTTGAGAAATACTCCATTGAGTGGGAGTGCATACCAGGGAGAGTGTCAAAAGAGTTTCCATTCTCATCTTGAAGGAGTTCCATATTATTCAATTGTCTTCTAGCACAGGCAGAGCGATGGAAAAATTTTGTATTTCTGTCTCCTTCTAATAACCATGTGTTTCTTGCTCTCTGTTTCCAGTGAGATATCTTCTTGATTATCAATGTCCTCAACCGCTTTGCGTAAAGCATCATCCTCGGATTTAAGATGCTCAAAAATGATTCCTTCCCTGAATTTTTTTTGCACCTCGTTCCATCTGGTCAACAAGGGAGCCCGTTGGAGCTGGAAATCAGATTTGTTAGTTTTCCTCCACTGTTTTAGCTTACTCTTAACAAAAAGAAGTTGTTTATGAAATTTGAACATAGCTGTCCCAAAAGGGAGACGACCTTCTTCCCACCACTGTGGAATTTTCTTTCGGAGGTCCTCTTTTTGCAACCAAAAATTTTCAAATTTAAATGGTTTGTAATACTGCCCTGACATAGTCCCTCCCTCCAGCAAAATGGGAGAGTGATCTGAGACTGGGCCATCCAAAATCTGAAATTTGATATTCCATCTAACAAAAGCTTCCTCCGAGACCAGAAACCGGTCAAGATTAACCCTCCTGTTGTATGGCTCTCTTCTCTTATTAGTCCAGGTAAAGTTTGTACCAGGGCCTTTGATATCAACAAGGTTAAAGGCCTGGACTTGGGCAATTAAAAGTCGGTCCCCTATATCCAAAACTGGGATGCCACCTTCCTGATCCCTGGAAGATAATTTGGCATTGAAGTCCCCAACAATAATCCAATCAAAATATTCTCGGGAGGACCTCATGTTTTGAACAACTTTCCATTGAAACCGCTGACCATCGATGTTCTGAGCCCCATAGAAGTTTGTAATTAAGACTTGTTCAGCTGTAACAATGTTCCTAAAAAGAGATGTGAGGACACCCATCCAAGCTATATGTTCTATTGCTATCCACGCCAAAGGGTTCCAAAGAGTAGCAATCCCTCCCAAGGCACCTAGAGAAGCCACAGCCATATGGCCAGCACCCCTCCAGATTCGACTGACAGTTTTACTCATAAGGTCTAAAGACATTTTTGTCTCCTGAATGAGTAGAAAGTCTGTTTTACTTCTCTCTAAAAGTTTTTGAATAGCAGATTGATGGGTTCTACTGTTTAAACCCCTCACATTCCAATATTGAATAATCATTGGAAACCTTGGGAGCAATAAGAATCAATTTTTCTCGCCAATCCTCCATTGATTAGCTTATCTCCTTGCACTGCAATTAGATCCTTATTGGATTTCCTACCCGCCCCTTGGGAGTTACTATTTTTCGACCTCTTCTCCACCTGGGTAATCCCTAGAGCTGGTCTTTCTCTGATATTTTTTGCATTTCCCATGGTGACATCCTTAATAACTGGCTGTGCTGGGGAGTGGATTACCAATGCCCCTGGGTTTTCTAGCTGCAAAATCTCAGAGGAGTCAATCACCTATTCTAGGACAGGGGTTGGTGAGGGAGGAGCATGAGAATGGATGATATTATCCTCAAGGTTCCCATCTCGCTCCTTCCATAATTTGGTCTTCTTGATCCACAAGAGATTTGAAGATTTCATACCGATTGGTTGGCTTGGGTTGAGCTTGCTCCTTGCCATTTCTCTTTTTGTTTCTTCTTCTCTTTTGCTGTTCAAAGCTATCTTTCTGGGCATCAGAACCAAGGGGAATGATGGGTGGTTCCTTGACCGGAGTGGGCTTACCCTCTCGGGGGCAATTTGGCATTCCCTGTGGAACATCCGCTTTGGTGCTCACGATATTTGGGAAGAACCTAGCCAAATGGCCATGCTTATGGCAAACTCTACATCGAAAAGGTAGGGCTTCATAGTCTAACTGCTGTATCCAGGATTGTCCTGCTAACTCCAGTTCCATCTCGGCTGGTAGCGGCTGGCTAATATCCAGTTCTACACAAATTCTAGCATAAACAACAGTGTTTCCTTCTATGGTATCTTTGGAAACTCCCAAATATCTACCTAGAGAGTTACCTATCAATTCAAGAATCTGATCACCCCAAAACTCCATCGGGAGAGCATACAGTCGGATCCAAACTGGGACAGCCATGGGTTCAATGCGAGGGTCGAAGCCCGCTCTCCACGGTTGGAAAAATAACCCTGCCGGGCCATGGCTCCTATTTTCTAATTCAAATGCTCTATTTCTATCTGCTAAGGAGGAAAAACTAATAATCAAATACCCATTGCTTATGGGCCATAAGGAGTACTGACCGATAGGCTCCCAGTTTTGTCTCACCCAGGTGTGCAAAAAGTGCAGGGTGGGTCGGATACCCATGAATTTGCAAATCAGGTCATGAGTAGCATGGTAGTTGATCGTGTCCTCGACCAGCTTTGGTTCTATGACAATCTTCGGTCTGGAAGCAGATTGCGGGAGACATCCATTGACTCTGTGCATAGGATAACCCTTGCCCGCATTCCTGGATAGCGAATGGTAAGCACTCCACTGAGCTTCATCAAAGGAAGGCGCAGGGTTTTATCTTAATATCTCGGCATAAGAGGTCTTCTTCCCATCGAGAAATCCTGGAGGAGACCCCATTGGGCCCTCCCGGGGCAACGAAAGAGTCGTCAGTGAAAAACAACAACAAACCACCTGAGTCCCTGGTAGAATCTTCCCACCAGAAACCCTAGAGCCTCGGCCGACGACAGTTCAGAAAGTTTCCCGCCAAATCGCCAGAGCTCAAAAACCAGTTCCAATGTTATTTTTTGAAGCTTTAGGTAAGGTGATATTAAAACTAAGTTTTTTCACATTTCCACTCTCAAGCATAGGGCATCTAATATAATAAAAGGCCTAACTAGGCAAGATGGGTCTTTCACCTTCGAAATTCATCAAATTTGGGATGAAGCTATCAACCACTTTGAAAATCTCCTTGCCCCTCCCCCCTCTTCTCTTGATCCAACCATGGAGTCCCTCCTTAAGAACATCCCTAGCTCCATATTACAGACTATGAAAAAAATTCTCCTCAGCCCCCTGTCCCCCAAGGAAATCCATCAAGCCCTATTTTATATGTAGCTAGAAAAAACCCCGAGGCCAGATTGATTCCCCTCAAAATTCTTCTAAACCTACTGGGACATCATTGGCCCTGACCTGTGATGTGATATCATTGATATGAAGCATACCAAAATCATTCCCAGAGATGTTAATTCCACTTTATTGACCCTTATTCCCAAAGGATCGAATTCCTAGTCCCTATATGATTACTGTCCCATCAGCCTCTGCAATATAATTTACAAGATTTTATCCAAAGACTTGGCCAACAGACTCATTGAGATACTCCCATACATTATCAAATCCTATCGGGACAACATGGTCAAAGGGTAAAATATTCTCAATGGCATCATCACGGTCTGTGAGCTTATCCACTCAGCCCACATTTCCAAATCCTCTACTTTTTTCCTCAAGCTGGACATGAATAAAGCCTTTGATAGGGTTAACCAGGAATTCCTTATCAAAATCCTCCTCAAGTATAGTTTTCATGAAAACTGGGTCAACCTCATTTCAAACTACATATCATATTCTTGGTTCTATGTCCTCATCAATGGGTTTGCTATTGGGTATTTCCCAAGCACCAAAGAATTAATATAGGGGGACCCCCTCTCCCCCATTATTTTTATCATTTTTGTTGAGATTCTACGAAGAGCCATAAAATATGCATGCACCAAAAACCTAATATCTAGCATTAAAGTGGCTACCGACCTCCTACCCTCCACCCACCAACATTCTATGGATGATACTCTTGTAGCCATGAGTACAATGGTCTTCGAGGCCAAATCCATCAAATCCATCCTTAACCTTTTCGAGGAAGTGGTTGGGCAGAAGATAAATTTCACCAAGATTAAACTCTATTTCATCAATACCCCCACCAAGCGATAGGGCAAAATCATAGGCATTTTGGGCTATACCATCGCTAACCTCCCAACCACTTACCTAGGCCTCCCAATGTTTAGAGGAAGACCCATTAAGGCCATGTGGAACAATGTCACTGAAAATATCTTAAAGAAATTGGCTGGCTAGAAAGGGGCCCTCCTCTCCCAAGAAGGCAAGGCGACTTTGGTTAAGTCGGTTCTTCAGAGCATCCCAATGTATTTTCTATCAGTTTTCAAGATCCCAACCACATTGGGAGAAGCTATCGAGAAATTCCAAAAACAATTCCTGTGTGCAAGGAATGATAACCAAAGAAATTTTCACCTAATAGCCTGGGAAAAGGTCTATTCACCCAAACATAAATGCGGGTTGGGACTGTGTCGTATAAATCTCATGAACTAGGCCCTCTTGGCCAAAAAAGCTTGGAATGTTACCACCAACACCAACATGGAATGGGTTTCCATTGTAAAAATAAAATACATGCAACGTCACCCATTCTTGGGTGAAGTTCCTTGTCATGGTTCCCACTTTTGGAACTCCAACACCCAAAAAAACCATATTCTCAAGAGAGGGGAAAGATGGTTTATGGGTGACAGTTCTGATATAGATTTTTGGAATGATGTATGGGCAAGAAACGAACCTCTCATCAAGGATCCTGAGATTGTTGCCATAAAGCACCTCATAGATATCAAGTTTGGGCCTAGGGTAGTAGAATTCATTACTACAAAACATGGGACCCAACGCTGGAAATAGATTTAATTCATATTGAAGAATGAAGTCATTGATAGAGCTATGGCTTTCCTCCAGGATATCTTTAGGGTAATATTTATTCTCCAATCCCAAATGAAGGATAAGTTGTGCTGGAGAGAATCCAGTGATGGGCTTTTCACTATTAAAACTATAGCCCAGATGTTGGATTCCTCCCCTAAGAACCCCAAGACTATTGACAGCAAAACAGTGGCCAAAGCTATTTGGATCAAGCAGTTGATCCCCAAAGTGGCACATTTTTGCTGTTTTGTTGTCCATAATAGAATTTTAACCATGGATAATTTTATCCAAAGAGATTTCATAGTTTCGAATAGGTGTTACCTATGCACCCAGGCTTGGGAATCCACCAAACACATCCTCCTGGAGTTTCCCTTTGCCTGGGAGGTGTTTTATTTATTGATCAGTAGACTTCAAGTCAATTGGTTTGTTCCAATATGGTTATGGATATATTCATCCAGTGGCCTAGGGTTTTTAGAAATCTCCATATTAATTTCCTATGGAATTCCCTTCCCCACCATGTGGCATGGCAGATTTGGCTAGAGTGCAACAACCGTATTTTCAATGAAAGACCAAGAAGACCAGATGCAGTGGCCACTAGATATTTGTCTTTTATGATTAAAAATTGTAGCCTCATGACCTGTTATAACATCCCAACCTATGGGGATGAGCCTCTTTTGTTTGCCACTCTTGGAATTATTACAAACTACACCAAATAATAGAATCCCCTTATTCCCAAGGAAAAATTCAAGTAGAACCCACCCCCTAGGTTGGCTCAAAGCCAACTTTGATGGAGCTTCTAAGGGAAACCTAGGTAACCTAGGGGCCATAGGTGTAATTAGATACCACTCTATCAATATCATCCTAGCCTTTGCTAAAAATCTAGGCATCCAAACTAATAAATACATAGAAGCCCATGCACTGTGGAGATGCATTGAAGTTAGCAAGACTATAAACAACCCTATCATTTTTTAAGGAGATTCAGCAGTTGTGGTTGGTCATATCTCTAACAATAGCCAAGCAGGATGGAACATACAAAACATCATTAAGGAATGTCAAGCTTCCCTTCATCACCATCCCCACAACATGATCACCCATGTGTTATGGGAAGCAAATAAGGTAGCCAACCTCTTGGCCAGTAGAGCGGTTAACTTGGTGTCCCTGATTGTTTGGGAAGAATATTTACCATAGGATGTCATCATCATAGCTAGCCAAGATGTGGGTAACTACTATGATTTATAGAGTCAGCCATCGTGAAGGTTCATGATCAACACCAAAGGTATTTATTAACACAAACACTCCTAGGATGAATTGCAAATGTGGTTCACATCACCACAAAGGAATTTTATTAATGCCTTGGGTGTTTTTTCTCAACATCACAACTTATTGGAATTAAACCACCTCCATCATTCTTCGATGTATTGCTAGTATGGATTTCAATGTAGATAAATCAACTCATGCTAGCTCCCCTGACCAGATTTTATGAATCCCCTCCCCCATCGCTCCCCCACTTGTATGTTCTTGTTTTCACCATCCATGATCTACCCATTCGCCTTTATCCCCCATCTTCCCTTTGCCTAATTTGTTTGTTGCCCATTTTTCCTATTACCCCTTTCTGATCCACTCTAGACCGCTCTTCTCGAGCCATGCCAAAGAAACCACCATCACTCTGAATTTCTAGCTAGTGAACTCCGTGACCTTTGGTTGGTGTTCCCTTAGCCTCTTTAGGTCTTTTTTTCCCCTTACGCAGTTCTAAAAATCATTCTTCTAGAGCATATCATTTGTAATATAAAAGGGTGGCCCCATCATTTTGATTTCTCTGGTCTATATAAAACCATGGCATATGTCAAGCCATCTAGCTTACAGGTCGATGTAGATATGGAGGCCCTTATTGATGCTAAAATATTCATTAATTTCTTCAAAATGTTCTTTGGGGCCAATGAAGAAGTTACTGGGGACTTTGTTGATTCGTGGGATGGGATAGATTGTACGTGATTCTTTCCCAGTTGTTTTTTTACTATTTGTAGCATCTATATTTTGTTGGCACCAAGCCTGCCTAC
The DNA here is from genome assembly GCA_028583015.1 of Wollemia nobilis. NCBI lineage: Eukaryota > Viridiplantae > Streptophyta > Pinopsida > Araucariales > Araucariaceae > Wollemia > Wollemia nobilis. The sequence continues at coordinate 8,852,318 of JAQPPZ010016436.1, read as the reverse complement.
TGTAATAGTGACGGGACCCTTCAACCTACTTAGTAAATAATTTTTTTTACCTACAAAAAAAAAATGATGGTCTCTTTATCGCAATGTGCTCCCATGTCCAAACCTGTAACAATGGGCTACAAATCAAACTCGATCACCCTTCATGCACCACATCATGCAACTCCTTGTAAACCTATGTTAACAATGCGAGTGTCCATGCAAACGTTATCTCATGCTCTACCATATCACACACCACACCCATCATATTCTAGGATAATTAAACTCTTGAATTTTCTAGTAGAGCATACGTCGATATCATCAACATTGTCATACAATGATAATTAGACAACATGCCCTCCTACCAATAGTACTCATAGTCTACGCCCTTATCATACACCACATATCCCCACCTTGCACAAAATATCTATTGCAATACATAATTATGTGTATCATCTGATACCATCCTCACTTTCATGTCCTCTATTAGTAACTTGTATATCCTGTAGATATCCTCTAATGTAATTGTCATCTCTCCCATGGGAAGATGAAAGGTGTTCTTGTATGGATTCCACATTTCATACAATATTGAAATATATGCCCTATTGGAGTTAATACTTATTATCTCTAATAAACCATTAATCCACACCTACCTCATCCACTTCCCATCATCCTTCATCCATTTATCACGTAGAGTGTCTCTCAACGATTGCACACAATGTTGTGACTCAATCTTACTCACATGTTTTCATTCAAACACATCTCATGAAATGTTCTTCAGTTTACATATGTATAATTTTTTTCATTTTACTCTACACATATTCATTTTATACAAAAACTATGCAATATATATCATGCATCACAAATTTAAAAAACTAAACATAAAAATAAATAAAATTTGGTTTGCACCCCAACATGCAAACTTGGTTTGCACCCTACCATGCAAACCTAGTTTGCACCCCATATTGCAAAATCTACAAGGAAAGCATTTTTAGGCACCCGTTGGGTCCTTTCATGGCAAAAATTTCATTCACATAAAAACAACACATTCATACCATACAAAATAACACATAATCCCACACGCATGCATTTCGAGTCATACCTTTACAAAACATGCCAACACACCACAAAATGTCAAATAAATCACATTTTTGGATACCCATTTTGGCCTTTTACAAATTAAAGTTCAAAAAAATTCTAAAAATAGTACATACTTTGAACCACATAACAAGGTCAAACTTCACACACATACATCGTATGGCACACATCCACATGCCTTGCCAACACAGAAAATGGTAAACAAATCATATTTTTGGATATCCATATTAGCCTTTCGTAGTGAAAGTTAATATAGATTTCAAAAATAGTATATACTTCATACCACATAACAAAGTCAAACCTCATAAACACATATCTCAAGGCATGCATCCACATGACTTGCCAAAATAATCTAAAATGTTAAACATATCATATTTTTGGATACCCATTTTGACTTTTCACGATGAAAGCTCAAAAAAATTCTAAAAACAGTGAATCATTCATTCAACACAAAGTCAACTATTCCACATATACCACATGCCACATAGTCAAAATTTTCAATCCAATAGTCAAAAAAGAAAACGATCAACATTTTTGGATACCTATTTGGTCACTTTTACACTTTGTACACACATTTCAAACAAACACAATATGCACACATGCATTCATAGTCAAACCTACATTACATACTTTTCATTAATTTACGTAATTAGCTTACAGTTTTTGCACTTACTGGTGGTGTACTATGTCATTCGCTCATGCTTGCATACCCTTTGGCCATCTTAAGATCAGCTTGAGATTTTGACAACACTCCACTTCACAAAATATTCCACACTCTCACAAATTTTCATAGCACAAATGAACCTTGCACACGTGAAAAATTTTATTATACTTCCAATTACCCTGGTTCACACCCCTTCATTTGAACCCTTGTTTGCACCCCACCATGTGAACCAACCATCATCACATCATGTTCACATTTTTCTCATTTTTGTAGCTTTTTACACCCATTCCATTCTTGTTTGTCCCACTCTTCAATATTTTATCACCATTTGTATCTATCAATCGACTCATCACCATATTTCATCCATTTCATTATTGATTTCATTGGTGATGAGTCTATATGAAACTCCGAAATGATACAAAACAAACCCTTCCACCACAAGGTAGATTTCAGAAACTGCAGATAAGAAAAACCCACTCAATAAAGTATGGGAAACAAGCAAGGATGCAAAAAAATCAAAAGACAAGTAAAAATCGCATCCCAAATAGGACTGGAAAGTGGAACAACAAACTTAAGATCTCCATAGACCATGAAATCCTCTTACGATGATGCAAGGAAAATTGTGAGGATTCCATAAAAAGTAGAGGAAGTAACAAACGCAGAACAACACACTGAAGGAAAGAGACATAAAAGTTTCCAAGGAACTCAAAAGGAAGGAGCCATGAGGAGAAATAGTTGCAAGCGATAAGTATTTGCCATTCTAGACCAAAAGGATGCAGCAAACAAACCCAGATAACCTTAAAAACCACCAATGAACAACTTTAGGGAAGTAGATGAGGAAATCCAGTGGGAACCCAAAATAAAGCAATGTAGAGGCCCTTGCTCAAAGCCACAAAAAATGTTGAAAGCCCACTAAACCCACACCAATGAACCCAAAGAGCAAAATCATAAGAGAAAGCACATGGTCACACCAAAATAAAATATGTTGTGCAAAAATACTCATGAAATCACTTTCCCACAGCCACAACAAACAACATCTAAAGAACCATTGAAGACCACCACCAATAAGAAACCTATAAAACCTGGAAAAAACTAAGAACTCAAAGGAAAAACCCTTGAAGTAACCTAGAAATCCTAGGGAGGGTCCCAAGTAAAAACCTAGGGATGTCCCAAGGTCCCATGGATGAACCCAAGGACATCCTAAACACCAGAAACTGAAAGGAAACCCACAAGACGATAAGGGAAGGAGTAGACAAATGGAGAAGTTACCTCCTACCCCATGGAAATAATTTGCAACACTATCCAACTAAGGAGGAAGGGTTAAGGATATGCCAAGAAAATTGGTACAGAACTAGCGACCAAGGATAGGACCAGGGAAGAGCTAAAAGGAAGTGGAGAAGGACTTCCTAAAGAAGCCTCCTACAGAGCCCCCCCTCCAAAGACATATTTTTTTATATTAAGCTTGATTTTGTATTCCAGAAGGTAGTTGTTGGTTGGAAATATAACATCGTATGAAGGGTTGGGGTAGACTAGTACCAAAATTGAATGATCATTACCTAGCAAGGGTAGGGCATTCAATATTTGGAGAAGGATGGTTTATCTATAGTGGTTCCATCTACCTACACCATGAAAGAGAAAAGGGGAAAAGTGGGGAAAGAGATAGGAAAATTATTGTAGCTAAAACTCATAAGGATGTGTATAATCACATAAAGACACATGCAGGTGTTGCATCATGGATGGAAATACAAGCCTAACACCTAATAGATCAGATCCAACTATGCATTCATTAAACACTTTAGAGTGGAGGGCAGAGAGCAAATTATAGAATCAGTGAGTGGGTGCATGAAATCTAGAAAGTAGAATTATAGTTCTCCCATCCAAACAAATTTAATAGAAATAATTCTCCACTCAAGTTCTGAATCCAAATTCTAGAGCCACCTAGTGAATTCTATGAAATCTAGATTGCATAATTATATGAAATCGCTTAACTGACCAAAGTAGAAATAAATACTCATACATTCAAATAAAATAAATGAAGCCAAAATCAAAGACCAAATAGTGATAAGTTTATATTTACACAGTGATGAAAACCTTATATATGAATTGTAATGGCTAAAGAGCCTCCCTTAGAAATGACCAAAATTATACTATTTATAGGTATTTTACAATAAATTTAAAAATTTAACATTAATAGCGGTAGGTAGGAAGACAAAACTTGGAGCAGGCAGATGCTCAACTAGTACATTGCTCTTCAAGATAGTGGTGATATTCTAGAAGGATGTAGGTGCATTCGTATTGATCTGGACTCTTAGAAATACTAACATTTTTTCCCAATTCATTAATTCTCATATACCTCATCCTTTTACTCAATCAGATATCCTCTGGTTAGGTGGTGAATCACATTGGGAGGAGCACATCTCAAATCAATCACTTTTGTGTATGATCACCTGGTAATGGATTACTATAGTAATGAGTACTTCTATTTAAATTTTAGGTAATGACAAGAGTTTGCATGTTAGGTAGGTGCTTCCTTTATGTTTATTTTCATTTATGGAGTCATCAGGAAGGAGGGCAATTACATGTTTAAGGTTCCACCCAATTTACGCCTAAGAGTTCCACCCAAGAATGTATGAGAATCTTCAACCTTCCTATGGATATGGTGTACAATGTTTTTGCCCTTGTTGGTAAGTTGAAATGTCCACCCAACAAGTGGGTGGGTCTTTTTGGATAGTTTCACCTGAAGAAAAGGGTAAATCACCACTTATTTCATTATCCACCCCACTACTTGTATCTACCCATTATGGTTGTCATCCCTTTCTATCTTCCACACATCCATCGATGTTCCCAAAACTTGACAAAATCTTAGAGAATAATTATCCTACAAAAAATAAAGTGGGTGAAGCAATGCAAAATGTCACCAACACTCTTGGTAACTCAAAGGGATATTTACCTTGAGGAAAAGCAAAACCCAGAAAGCTAGGAAATTAAAGCACCCCCAAGGAGAGGGATAGGGAAATAAAGAGGGAAGGAAAAAAAAACAAGCGGACGACGTGAAACACTCAACACGGTGGGAAACTAAGAGGAAAAAGAAAATAAGGGAAATAAAAAAAATAAATAAAAGGATAGAACAAGGAAAAGAGATCTAGATAAGGGTAGTGGAAGGGAAGAACATAGGAAGCAATATAGGTAGGAGGAATAACCTCATTAACCAACAGAGCTAGTGAGAAGAGAGAACCAAGGAAAGAGAAAGAAGGAGAAGAAACATAAAAGTAAAATAAATTAGAGGGAAGGTGACTTTGAGGTCATCCCATGGCATAGGTATGAGAAATTACTTGCTCCATAAGAAATACTCAAAATTCATCTTCCTATAAACATACCCCACCAAAGATCCATGCCTATTCAATAACATACATATATCGAGAGCATTTTTAGCCTTGATGTGATATTTATTTTGGATGCAATCGAGTAAGAGGCTCATTCACTCATCATAAAACTTCAATGGAACCTTCAGTTGTAGCACCATTTCATCTTTTGACCTCACACTTCTTATAATGATTTTACCCCTGGGGGCCTATTTATAGGTCATTTTCTCATACAATTGATGAATGCGAACTATTTCCTAAAATTTTAATACAAAGAATTGGGAATACCAAAAACTTGCCCACTTCATGATCCTATAGCATCATGATTCATTACCTACACATACAGTGAGATGTCCTTCTAGGGATTACATGAAATAAATTCCAATATTTAAGGCCTTAATCCATTGGCTAACGGGGTCATGACAACACAAAATATAGGGTGAACATAAGGGAAACACAAAGTATGAGGGAGAGTTTTTTGCAATTTACCCATTTTCTTGAAGTTGTGCTAGGACTGAGTCACCAAAATCTTGATGATGCCACACCTATTCTACCAAATTCCTTATGCACTTTTATTTTAGAACTACCATGTTACACAAAATTGAAATATGATAGGCATTCCATCACCCCAAAACTACCTTTGGAAGATCACCCAGTAAATATGCAGTATTTTGACCAGATCACATTATAATTTAGGTGCTCTTGGAAGCTCGCCTAGAATTTTTCCAAAGCTTTCCAAGTCATATCCTCGATACAATGTGACAAATCATCATGCATGCCAGTACTCATACAATTGAATATTAGTATGGCCAAAATATTTGCCACATGGGAGTCCTTCTTGGGTATTGATTGAGATGACGGTAGGCTCTAGTGCCACCATTCCTAAGGGTCCTATCATGGACTATCCAAAACATATTTGTCCAACATCCCCATATGATAGTAGGACTTCTATCTTGATGATACCATCGGTGAGATATCTTCAAGATCAGTCTACTGACTTAGCATGCTACTTGGACCATGGCTATTTCATGGCTTGTTTTACATCGAGATACAAAATGGGTGCACAGATGTACCTTTTTTGTACATGGAGCTTACCATCAGGTCCTTCTACTTGTCCAGGTTTTCCTATTGCTAGAAGAATATACAAGTAATTAAGTTATTTGTTATCAAGAATGTGCTTGCAAACTCCATATGTTGGCTCATGAGAAACTCTACCCCAAATGCTTAGCTAGTACACTGCTCCTCAAGATGGTGGTGATCTTCTAAAAGGAGGTAGGTGCATTCATATTGATCTGTTTCCTTGGAACTATTGAAATTTCTACCCAATTCATTAATTTTCATCTACCTCATCCTTTTACTCAACTATTGATCCTCTAGTCAAGTGGTGAATCACCTTGGGAGCAGTGCATCTCAACTTAGTCACTTCTATGTATGGTCATCTAGTACTGCACTACTACAACAATGCGTACTTCTATTTGAATTTTTGGTAATGGTGGGAGTTTGTATGTCAGGAGGGTGCTTCATTTATATTTATGTTCACCCATAGAGTCATCAATAAGGAGGGTGGTTACATGTTTAATATTCTGCCTAATTTACACCTAAGAGTTCCACCTGAGAATGGGTGGGGATCTTCATCCTTCCTATGATAAGGGTGTATGATGTTTCCACACTTGTTGATTGATTTAAATGTCTACCCAACAAGTGGATGAATATTTTTGGATAGTTCCATATCAATAAAAGTGTGGATCATCCACCCATTTCATTATCCACCCCACTGCTTGTATCTACCAATTACTATTGCTACCCCTTTCTATATTCTGCCCATCCATCAATGTTCCCAAAACTAGGTGAACTATTAGATAAGCATCATCCTATAAAAAATAAATTTGGTGAAGCAATGCAAAATTGCACCCACAGTAGTCAAATATTTTTCATAAGTCATCAATGTGTTGATGATATTTCTTGGATTTGGCCAACAGGTCATCCATGTAATTTTCTATAATTTTTTGCATGTAATCATGAAAAATGTATGTCATATAATGTTGGTAGATTGCACCAATATTTTTAATACCATATGGTATGATCTTGTAATAGAAGGTCCACTAGGGAGTAGTAAAGGATATCTAGTGTTGGTCTTCAGGATTAACCTAGATTTGGTTGTATCCTGAAAACACATCCATGAGGGACATCATTTTATAACCTGCTATAGAATCAACTGGTGTATCGATATTGGGGAGTGGAAAATTATCCTTAGGAAATGCTTGATTTATATCTTTGAAGTTAATGCATATCATAATTCCTCCCTTTGGCTTGGCGATAGGGACCATGTTAGAAACCCACTTGGGATAACCAATTGGTTGTATAAATTCTACATCAAGGATATTTTGCAACTCTTACTTTACCATCAAAGCGATCATAGGATGCATCTTATATAATTTTTACTTGATATATTTAGCTCTATCATCGAGTGTGGGGTTATGAATGACCAATGAAGGATCAAGACCGGTCATATCAATGTAAGAGTATGCAAAGACCTTATTATATTTCCTAAGAAGAGTGGTGATGTCCTCCTATTATTGAAGGGAAAATATGTTTCCTAACTTGATGATATAGAGATTGGTATTATTTTCACTGTTGTAAAAATATATGGTATTCTCTACAACCATATGGGATCCATATTAGAGTTGAATAGGAATAGGAATGAGGTGGATATCATCGGTAGCATTGGAAAAAGAAGCCTCATCATGAAGATATGTTTGTATGGTTGACGGAGAGAATATGGGGTAGAATATAAGAAAAGGGGGTGCTTGCTAAGTGTAACAAGTGCTTATATGGATGGAAGTCATGTGGAGAATGAGCAAAGGATATGTGATCAAAATAATTATAATTAGGATGTGTACAAATGATAAAATCTAAATGGATCGCATATCAAAGTGGGCAAAAGAGATCAACACAGATAATGTTAATCAAAATGCCTAAGAACATGAGGAAGGAGAATGCACTAAAGAGGTGTATGATGATGAGGAAGCCAATGGTTGGTTTAAATGAGGGCAAAAAACCATAGGTGGGGAATGGGAGTGAGTGGATGAACGTCTAAACTAGTATCTATGGTTTAATTTCATGTAAGTATTGATTGGTAAAGGAGGAAGCATAGAAGATGTATCATCTAGAGTAGATGATGTAAGAGGGAGGGTCCCAAAATTTTGAATGAAGTTGAAAATAACATAGATGGAGGTGGTTAAATGTGGTATAGACTCCTAAAATAATAATGAAGGAATGTTCACAATAGAATGAGGAGAGAGATAATCATCAAAAAAGTCACACTCAAGCTCATTTTCAAAGTCATCCTTGATAGGTTTGAGGGTGAGGTAATGGAATTCATCTTCCAGGATGTTAATGTGAGTACGATGATACCCTAGACCTAACTTGTAATTGGGATTTCAAAAATGTGGATAAAAAATGGAGTGAAGCCCTTGTTCATAATACCTAATCTTGAATCCATGCTAGTTGAAGAATTGAAGATAACACATCATAAAATTTGGATTAGACATGTGGTCAAGGGTGGAACAATTTTTTTTGATGGTTTAAGCATAGGTGATGTACAATATGTGTTAAGGCCTACATATATGAAATTTGTTCAATTCAAGTGAGGGTTGAGAGGGATGATGACACCAATGGTTATGGGTGCATTATCGGGGTAACATTTAAGAATGGATTAAATGGTGGGAGAGATCACACGAGCATTATGAATGTTATATTATCTAAGACTAGGATTGGTCATGAGGATAGAGATGTATGACATACCATAATGGTCTTATGGAGGTGAAGACTCCAAATGTGATAAGGATGAATATGGTAACGATTCTAGGGGAAATAAGATAAAATGTGGAGAGGAGGATGAGATAGTTTTTTGGAGAAAAGTATCTAGTTATGTAGCAAGTTGCTTATGAGTGTGGAACTTGGTAGGTGTGGTCAAGATAGGATGATGTGCATGTGGTAATTGAGAAGTGTAAGGAGAAATATTAGTAGAATATTTATTTGTATGAGATATGTTGTAAGTGGAAGGTAAATGGATGGGTGGAGTATTAGGAGTAGGTAGGGTTGGAAAGGTAGAATATAGAGGAGGTGGTGGATGTGTAGAAGTGGATCCAGAATATTGTGGTAAATTTCACACACAAGATAAAGAGTTGAAGGGCCCTAGTGTTGGGTACAACCCTATTTGGGAGCTCATAATGGAATGAGCATGAGTGTTGGTTGACACATTGTGTGATGATGAAGAAGTATTCATTAGATTGTTGGATAGATTGAGAAGAGGTAAAGAGGGTGATGCAAGAGGTTATATTGGAGAAGGTATGAATTGGGTGGATGATAAGGGTAGAATGAGTGGAATATTTATGATGTTGCAACATTGGAATGGATCATCATCAGTAGGGATGCGATGCACCTAGATATTAAGAAGATATTTTAGGCAATGATGTAGCATAGAAGGAGCACATTGCATATCATAGATCCATAGGTGTTCTAAGAGAATATTATACTATATTTCCTCCTCAATGACATGAAATAGTGTAGAGATGGTATTTACACCCACCTTTATGGGTAAGATAATGGAGCCAATGTTGGAACAAATAAAGTTGTCGAAAGCTCGTAGATCAAGAGAAGGTGTGGCAATATGAGTAGGTGGGATGTGTAGGTGATGAAGGACCATCATAGAAATGATGTTGATGGAAGAATCCATGTTAATAAATATGTGTTTATAAGTGATGTCATTGATACAATCCATAACATGCATCTCCCTCAGGATCATCCTCCTCATCTTCTAGAGTAGTGATATCATGATTTTAAAATATTATGGACAACTAAATACATATATACACATTAAGAATAAAAATGATAAAAGAATTTAAATAATTTATATCTATATTAATGGAGTGAATAATGTTTCTTAGAGACTCACGATGAGGCTAGAAATGTTGCAGTAGGTCATAGATGCACAAGTGAGCTAGAGTCATTTGAAGTTGATGCAAAAAACTGTTACATATGATAACAATATTACATGGTACAAAAAAAGTGTACTAGACATAGGTAGAGGATTGGAAGAAGGTGGTGGAGGAAGAAAAATACTTTGTTATGTATTAGAGGATGGAGGATAGCACTATTTCCATGTAGTAACATGGATCATATCCACAAATCCTTGTTTATTTAGGTTATGGTTGACATGACTAACCTACATGGGTACTTGTTGTGATGTGGATGTACTTGTATTAGTATTGGCACCCCCATAGTTAGGTAAAGAGTTCTGATAAATACATAGATTTTTATTTTGAGGGGCAAGAGGATTTAAAATATGGATGATTCCATGATCAATGAGTTCTTGTACCAAATTATGATAGAGATGATAAGAGTTAATGTCATGGCCTATTTTTTGATGATACTCAAAAAATACATGTTCATTGTAGCCTCATGGTTTTGGATGATTAGGATCATTAGGTTTTATGTCAAGAAAAGCTATGTGTCCAAAATCATATAACATTTGAAACATATTATGGTTTAGTTAAGGGCATCCAGTTGCATGGTAGGCGAAACAGGTGAGGCACACAAGTTGATGGTTGATTAAATGAAGAATGTATGTTGGTTTGAAAGAGTGCTCATGGTGGCAACTAAGATTGTTGAGTTGAGGAGGTGGATCAAGTATTTTATTCCACTTGATTTGTTTGTGGTGGTTTAACTGCACTAGAATTGGTAGGGTAATCCATCTTATTATGAAGTTCAATATTTCTAGCTTGGATTTTGATGTCCTCAATCACTTTTGCTTGAGCAATAGCCTCTTTAAATGTGCAATTTTGCTAGATTTGTAAAGTTGCAAATATTTTCTTGGTGTAACTCTTTGCAAAGAACTTAAATAGTTTTGCAGGTGGTATGGTGAAATTTAGGTCATGAATAACAACCTACCACCTAGAGACAATTGGTAATAAGTTCTTCATTGAATTGGCATAAGCTATATAAATTTGATAGTGAAGTCTTATTTTTCATATTAATTGAGACATGCTCCAAGAAGAGATTGGCTAATTGCTCAAAAGCGAATATACTGTGTTGAAGAATATTATCATACCAATATAGGGCTTGACTAACAAGTGATAATGGATATGCATGAAGAATTAGGTTGTCACTATAATTGATTTTATAACATAAAAATTGATAATGGCTAATGTGATCATGTGGATCCTCCATACCTTTGAATTTATTGAATTTAGGCATATCATGTTTCCATGGATATAAATGAAGTGATGCGGATGGATATATAGGGTCATTACAATATTTGACTATGGGTTTTAAGAACACAAGCTTATACTGAGAGGGGGGTGAACAATATAAGACCACTTTTTACTTTTCTTTCCCAATCAATATTATGCAATGTAAAGATAGCAATATCAATAGTAGTAATAAAATCAATGCATAAATCACCACACACAATAGAGACACTAATTTAACGTGGTTCACCCAATGTGGGCTACTCCATAAAGAAAATATTTCACTAAAATTTTCTCAATAAATCTCTTTGAAATCCTTTCCTTATTACAATATTTATGGACCTCTATCCAAAGGATACACCAATCCCCTAATCAAGTTTGTGGATATCTCTCCATAGGATAACTCCTTTCTCCTTAGATCTAGCTGGTGATATTCTAGAAGAACTATTGCATCAACTGCTCTAGCTAATGGATCTCTATCCACTGAAGACATTTGTCCTCACTGCCCTAGCTAATGGATCTCTATACACTGGAGACTATCATCCTCTATACTTTGTCACCTCCAAAGCTTACTCTCAGATCTATCTAAAATATGCACTAAATATAGTCCTTCAATCTAGCACAAATCTTCTCAATATCTATATTTGGTCTGACATAAACCAATCCTCAAATCTACAACAAACTCTATCCTCAAATCTACACTAAACATAGTCCTTCGGTCTAGAAAAAATCTATCCTCAATATCTATCCTTTGATCTATACTAAACACAGTCCTTCGGTCTAGCACAAATCTATCCTCAATATCTATTATCTGATCTGTACTAAACACAGTCCTTCGGTCTAGCACAAATTTTTCCTCAATATATGTCCTCAAGTCTTAACACAAAGCTTGATCCAACCACAAATCAACGCTGTTAGATCTTCCCCAAATATTAACTCAAGGTTTGAACAAATCAATCAATCAAATCTCCTCACAAGTCTTCTCAAAGACTTATCTAAAATTTGCCTTGTAATATTCCATAAAAGCTCACACTAATCCGACCATAAGTTCTCTCTAGAACTTGTCCAATATTCTCTAGAACTTGTCCAATATTCTCAACTATTTCTATCCTCAAACTCTATATTGTAAGCTTCCATAAGTCTTCTCAAATACTTACCTCAAATCTACTCAACAATTCCACACTAGAACTTGTCCAATCTCATAAAAACATAAATATAGTTGTTAGAGACTCAATATGCTTCACATTCACCGTAATGCTCAATTACTTTTAAACACTCTTTTTACCACATAAACATATAGAGAATTGTTAGAGACTCAATATGTTTCACATTCACCAAAATGCTCAATCACTTTGAATATTTATTTTTATCATAGAAACATATAGATAATTGTTAGAGACTAAATATGCTATACACTCATAAAATCTCAATCACTTTCAATCTCTCTTTTATCATAGAAACATATAGAGAATTGTTAGAGACTCAATATGTTTCACACTCACAAACTCTCAATCACTTTCTCAACTCAATTAAGAATATAGAACAATTTATTTCATAGAACTTGAACTATCACAACAACACATCCACTTGACTAGGCTCAACCAACTCTACTCAACAAATCACTCAATGAATTAATCCTTGCTTACAAACCCTAGTCCAAGCATAAGAACACTCACTCAAATATTTCCAACAATGCTTATCAATCAATCTCACATAACACTGATACTCAAAATTTTTGCAAACCCTAGTCCAAGTTCTTCACTCAACCAATCACTTCAACAACAATGCTTATAAAACAAGATTACTTTCCTTATCCACTATTCTAGAAAACCTTGAAGCATTAATTCAAAATACACTCAACAAAGAAAAATTAACAAAGTCCTTTTCACTCCAATATTGTTTTTTAGAAAAACTTAATCAATCACTTCAACCAAATAAGAATATGCCCATACCTTTTATTTTATGTAGAAGTGACCTTAGAAAACCTGTCTCAATCACAATTTTCTCTTTTTCCAATTTCAATAGTTAGATGATAAAATATCACACTAACCTCTTCACAAAATAATCCTCAATTATAGAAATTAATCAAACTTAATTACACCTTATTTCTCCTTCTTAAAATAATATCCAACACCACAAATCTTCAATCAAAAAACTTCTTCCAAAAATCTAACTCCTCAAAAGAACATCTTAACACTTCAATTTCATCATAACTATTTTCAAAAAAATATCTAAAAAATAATCCAAACTCTACTTATGACTCCCTACTTAATATTGCATTAATTAAATAAATCACTTTATAAAATAATGCAATAAGTCAATCTCTCACTTTTCTAAGGTAAAACAATTTTACTTTAGCAACAATTAACCCTTCATTTATCAAAACAATATTTCCTCAACACACAACTTAAATTCCACCTTATCCCTCCTTAAACCTTAGCAAAGAAAATTAAAATAATTTTCAAAAATTAATGTTACCACTTTTTGCAATCTGCAGGGCTCGAAACTTGGTGCAATACTCCCATAATGCCTTGGCCGTGGCTTCCATGCCATGTGATCCACATGCTCCACTTGGAGCCTCAAAGCACAACATGTGCTTTGACTCCTTCAAACCCTTAAGAGCCCTTGGCTCTTCCTTCGATGTCGGAAGAAACACACTGCGCTATTCAAGAGGCACACGTTTAAAAATCACATGAAATTTTTTTCTTAAGGTGGATGCAATTCGAAAAGAATGCCAAACCTTAGGAATGGCTATGGTATTTATACCATATGCCTTCCTTGTCACACACGTCGACAGAGAGGAAATTTGTTGGGGAAACAATCCTGTGTCGGCGCTTCCAATTTTAGCTTCTAAATATATTTATTTATAATTATTTAAATTCAAAAGAATTTAATTATTATAAATTAAATATTTAAATCTCCTTTGGTTTTATTTTAAATAAAAGCCTCCTTAGGTTTTAGAAAACCTTTTTGATTTTACTTATAATTATTTAAATTCAAAAGAATTTAAATATTATAAATTAAATAATTAAATCTTCTTTTGGCCTTTTTAAAATAAAAGCCTCCTTAGGTTTTAGAAAACCTTTTTGATTTGCCCAACCATGGTTTTAATAAAAACCTTTTATTTTCCCAACCATGGTTTTAATAAAACCTTTTATTTTGTGCTTCACATAATATTTAAAAATAAACATTATGAAGCTCTTTTTCCACCATCCTTTTTAATTATTCCTTTTGACATTTTGACATCGATGAAAATTCATACTTCACATCAATGACAACTTCATATACTCAAAATGTCTAATAGGGTTGGCATTTATGGCCCATAACCACTATTTTGTATCTCGATATTCTTAAATTTCTCCTTCAAAAGTTACATTTTGGTGGGTGACACTAATGATGTAGAGGTGGAGAGAAGATTTTTTCCTATGATAGATCACTTGGCATAATAATTATGGACACCAATAGGATGATGTGGAAGAAATTAGATATAATATTCAAGAGGAATATGAGTATGGTACGATGTGGGATGAAGCTAGGATGATGAAGCAGTTTGTTGTTATCACTGAAATTGTTGATACAGTTGATCCTGTTGTTATTGCTACTGTTGTAGTTGTTTTTGTTATGACTATTATTGATTAAGTTGCTCCTGATGGAGTTGTTGTTGATGGAGGTAATCTTGATGAAGTTGTTGGTGGTGGAGTTGCTCTTTATGAAGTTGTTGTTGGTGAAGTTGGCATTGATGGTATTGTTGTTGAAGTTGTTTTTGGTAAGATGAAGCTACAAAATGTTGATTTAAATTATTGAGAACTTGATGTTGTAGTTGAGATGGTATTTATTCAATTTTAGTTGGAATATATTGGATATTTTGATTATATCTCTAAATAGGTTCAAGATTTGGATGTTGTAGAAAGTTTTGATTCACCTGTTGGATAGGGACTTGGATTGATGCCTATTGGTAGGTGGAATGCCACTCATATTGTGATGTAAGAATATAATGAGATAAAAAATGTGTGGGCATGGTGGAATTCTACATTTGTGGGGAACTAACAAAACCACCTTGGTTTGAAAGAGGCATGGAAGAATATGGAAGGATTTGAGAAGAAAGGTAGGTAGTGGGAATATTCATTTGAGATGAGGCAAGAATGTTATATTAAAAAAATATGAGAAGTGGATGGAACACAAGAATATGTAGGAGTTTGAAGAAATTGAGAGACTTGAGAGTAAGCTAGTATTTTTGTGTCACCATTTGAAGATATGTGTTACAAGTTATGAAGAATATTGTTAGAAGGAGGATCCATATTAAAATGCTATATTTTGAGGAACATATTGGTAGGATGTGAGGAAGTAGATAATGTTAATAAAATGGAAGATAAATGAGGTTGTGGATGTATGTTGAAGAAGAAATATGGATTGATTTGCATAGATCAAATAGGAATTTGAGTATGTTATTATGAATAAGAAGGCATGTTTGAGGAAGAGCCCCCATGAGTGTTAGGGGGATTTGTGGAGTAGACCATGGAGACAGTTTGGATGGTAGCCCTAACATCTTGCTAAGTGTGGGTGAGATTATCATCACCCTTCAAAAGGTGTTGTGATTGGCCTTGGAGAAATGGGTGTGTGGAATTAGAGGAAAGTGATGAAGCATCATCCTCATAAGTGAGCTTAGGTTGGAAGTCACTTGGTAGAAAGTAGATGATGCCTCAAAATAAAGTTACTTCATGGGTTGATTCTTCTGAATACTGAGAGGTTGAAGTATCAATGGGGTGATGAATTATGGCTTGAGTGATATTCAACATGGTGGACGAAGTTAAAATTAATAGAGGCAGATCAAGAGTATGAACTACCAAGAATTTTAGGGTGATGATGCTAACTTTTTTAGAAGAATTTATGGGTGAAGTGGGTATTGCATGGGCAGATGCCATCAAAATACAAGATTGATCATGAGATTGACTGAGTAACAACCATATTTGTGTGTAAAGTGGGGCTATCAAAGTAGCTCAAATGAGAATTTGAGTTTTTTTATGTATTATGTGAAGGTTTTTGAACCTATCCATGGTCTAAAAATTAGATTTGTATGAAATTGTGTGAATTTGATTCATAGGGTCCTATGTGAATCTATATAAAATAGATAATCAAGGTGGGGTTTTGTAGAAAAATATTGTTGAAAACTAGCAAGTGTATTTTGAAGTTGTTTTGGAAGGTTTTTGCAATAGATTTTGTAATAACAATCAATGTAGATGCAACAAAATGTAATGCTAAATAGTAAGCAACTATTTTTGTGTTTTTAATGATGTTAACTAGCCTAATAAAACTAAGAAGGTAGGTGGAAAATGGACACTACAAAGGTATGTTGAATCATGTGTTATCACAACATCCAAAGGTGAACAAGGGAAAACTATGCGATAACGGGTGAATAGTGACTAATGATAGGTACAATGAGAGGTAACTAAAATGAGGCACTCTAAAAGACTACTTATGAAAGAGGCAACACTATCTAAGACCTGCTACTGGTCTACCTAGGCTTTTGCTTCACCCTTGAATGGACATAGTCAAGAATGATAGTTACTAGCTCATGAATTATGCAAAGCCCTATGTGTGGGGGCGTCTAACTTTAACCTACCCCAATGTATATGAAATGTGCAACTGTGTGTGTATGTTACTTAGGAAAGTTAATTTTTTTTTTAAATAAAGCTAGACTAAGAAAAAGTAAAGCGTTTTTATTTTTAGAAAGTGAAAATGCCCTTCTGAAATTAAAATAAAGAGAAACTTAACATATTGTATTTTGTGAAAGGAAAGAAATATTATGCCAGGGATCAATGAAAAAGCTGCTTGATTTTAGTGAGTGAATCTAATATTTTCTTAGGTGCAAATCTATTTACACTAGCCAAGATATGTATGTTAAGGTTATGGCTAGATATATCTTAGAGCTTTATATACAAGGAAAATATTGGAATCATACTCTCATCTCATGGATTTGAAGACAATAGGAGGTCTTTTCGTGCCTTATGCAAGTTTGTTAACTCTAAGTGATGCAACTATTCAATTAACTAACATGAATAGAAGAAAAAAAAAGAGATTTTTAGAAGTTTGACTAAAATGATTTTTGGGGCCTTTCTAAGCTAGTGACAAGTAAAATGAAATATGACCAAATTAATTTGGCAAATTTTTGTAAAGCAAGTAATAAAATGAAAAGATATTTGTAAAGGATCCAAAATGATTTCAAGGATTACCGATCGCCAGATGTTGTAGGAGTTTATGTCTAGGTTTTATGTTGTAGAATGTTGCTATTTTTTGGGATTTACATAGTACTATGCAAATATAATTGTGCCTCAAGATTCATATAGTACTATGTGAATGTGAATTTTATGGTTGGTTTGGGTAGCTTTGGTGCCTATGAGTTGGATTATAGAATTTTAACTGATTTTAAAAAAGTTTCCTACAACAAAGAGGCTCAAAAAGTTAGTTTGAGCACTTAGAGTGGGTACAAAGAACTAAAATGAAGAATTTGAAAGTGAAATTTGGGAAAGAAAACCTAAAAACCAAGAAAATATTTAAGGAATGGTTTCATCTTGGGGACACCATTTTTTTATGCGGTTTTGGCTTATGAAGATAGAGAACTATGTGAGATAGCAATCTCAATGGGTGATAGGTGTATTTACCTCTTGATTTACATGATTTTTGCTATGGGAGGCTCAAAGAGTGATACCATGTTTTCAGAGATTTATTTCCAAGGTTATTTGAAGGATTCACATAGTACTATATGAATCTACCTGTAACATTTGCATAGGACTATGCAAATCTGGCTCATAGGCTAGAAAAGTGATAAAGGGAGATGTAAAGTGTGTGTCAGGGTTTTGGGTGATATTTTTTTTTTGTAGCACTTGGAGCACAAAGCAATTATTATAAAACAATAATTAGATAGCAATAAAGAATAAGCAATCCAACAAAATATGGTGGGGGTTCAACTGGATGTGCTAGAATGAGATACAAGGAAATTGGTTGTTTTGTAAATTGATATTAAAAAGGGGTTACAATGTTGTTATTTTTACAAATGTGCTCCTAAGGGCCACAAAATTGGATCTTCCACAAGGAAAGCCCTCTTTAGGTATAGATAGTAAAAAACCACCATTTGTCTCCTTTCTTTCCTTGATGTGAGTGGGCTTATTGCTCATGGACCACTAGTGGTCAAAAAAATCCTTGAGATTTGTAAGACCTACAAAATTTGGTTTTAATATTTGGGGATTTGTCTTGATTAGACCCCTTGTGTTTGAAGATAAAAATACCTTGAAATATGATTAAAATTGCATAAACTAATGAGAAATTGGAATAGCAAGGATGCCTACCTAATTTTGGGAGTTGTAAAAGGCTGAAAATAGGATTCACATAGTACTATCAAATATGATTGTGCCTCAGGATTCACATAATACTATGTTAATTTTATTGTAATTTTATGAATTAGTATTTTTTTATGTAAACTTTCCTCTAGTGCAACTGTCACTTTTGTTTTCCATTGAGTCGCCTTTAGAAAATTACAATATTTTTTAGCAACCTATCAAGCAACACAATATGGTGATGGATTTCTATGGATCTCCAAATGAGGATGGATAGTGAGTGATGTTGAGTATAGGTGGTCTAGCATAAGTTTAGTTGAGTCTCGACATGTAAATGAGTGTTTATTAATATGGAGAAGAAGGTATTATATTTATAGAATTTTCCAAGGTTAGGGGAAAGGGTTGAGGTGTCCCCTATGATGTGTCTTGTGTGAGGTATCCCCTTTGAGGTGTCCCCTGATGTGGCATGGGTTTCATACCTCATAAGTGCATTTGGGTGAGATAATACCTCACCCATCCACATGCAATAAATGGGCATGGATGAGTCATCCCACATAAATGCATGGGTGGAGAAAAGTCTCCAAATGTCATTTATGACATGTTGAGGTGGAAAACCTTTTATTTTAAAAATGATTTTGTGTGTATAAAAGTCTTCAATTGTCATTGAATGCATAGGAGGATGTGAAGTGGAGCAAATATAAAAGTGGTGAGGTGGAGGGCTAGGCTAGTCAAAGGGTAGACTAGGTGAGATGGAAGAATTAGGTTAATCATGATTGAGTTGATTAACCATGTGCTTAACCATAAAGTGAATTTTGACCAAGGTAGAGATTAACCAAGGTTAAGTCATGATGGTGGTCACATGAGGACCTAGGGTTAAGCATAGGAATGGGATTAAATAGCCTAAGAGGGTTTATAGAGATGAATAATAATTTTAATAAATGAATAGTCTTTTGAATCTAATTTGTGTAAATTTCATGGGCTTTACAAATTTATTA
Source organism: Wollemia nobilis (assembly GCA_028583015.1). NCBI lineage: Eukaryota > Viridiplantae > Streptophyta > Pinopsida > Araucariales > Araucariaceae > Wollemia > Wollemia nobilis. The sequence continues at coordinate 8,832,641 of JAQPPZ010016436.1, read as the reverse complement.
TTCATGATGATGGGAGAAGTGATCATGTGCAAATTTTGGGTGTCTACACATACATATAAGCATCACAACTAAAAACTCTTAGATGTCTAAGAGGGATTTTTTAATAGTCCATACTTCATGTGGAGTCTTGTTCACTAAAGCTAAGGTAGGAGGTCTATTAATGAGGTAAAAAGTAGTTAACATGGCTTTTGCCCAAAATTTTCTTTTTAACCTTACACCATTTAGCATTCTTCTGGACTTATCCATCAATGTTCTATTCATATCTTCTGCAACTTTGTTCTATTGTGGAGTATATAGAGTTGTTTTATTTCTTTCTATTCCACAATCCTTTCAAAACTCCTCAAATTGATTAGAGCAATATTCACCACCATTATCACTTATAATTTTTTAAATCTTTTTCTCTATATACAAGAGCTTTAAAATCTTTAAATTTGTTGAAAAAATCAGATTTTTTCTATAAAAATATACCCAGGTCATTCTTACAATAAAAGAGTTATTTCAATCAATACTTATAGTGCTAGGCTTAAGTTTGAACATAGTTCTTGTATGAACTCATATTGCCAACACCAAGACTCTATGAACCATCTTGTAGCTAGTTTTATTGAATACCACAACCACACCCATGTTATTCATCTTACTCATGGATATCAGATTCCTTACCAAACCTAGAATATGAAACACACCAAGAAGGATTTTAATTCTTCCATATTTTAACCTCAACTTGACTCTTCCTTGACCTATTATTTTATATTTTGAATTATCTCCCAAGAAGACTTCACCTCCATTTATATTTTTATATTCATAGAACCCCTCCCTATGAGGAGTCATATGAAAGTAAGCACCTGAGTCAATTAGCCATGACTCATGGCAGTTACTTGAGCACACTACAATTAAGAATAAGTTTCCTAAATCTTCATTTTTGGTCTTCATTTTTGTATAAGTTCCTTCATCATATGATTAGCTATTATTAGCCTTTTTATATTTGTAATATCTTTTACAATACCCTATTTTACCACACTTCCAACATTTCCTATTTTCTAGAGCAATAGATTTAAACTTAGATCTAAATTTCTTATTTTCTGATTTCAATTTATTTATTTCTTGAGAAAAATCTCTCACAACTAAGGCATCCTTATGATGATAATCCTTATAATATTTTCATCTCATTTAATTAGATAACAATATTCTTACTATATCCTCTAAATTCAATGTAGAAGTAGTATTGGTGATATCCATAACTAGGTTATCCCACAAATCATATAATGAATAAAGTAAATTAATACACTTTTCCTCTTCATCTATTTTTACTTAAATTTTTTTTAATTCAATTACAACAATGTTAAGAGCATTTAGATGTAAAGCCATAGAAACACCATCATTCATCCGAAGTGAATACAACTTCTTTTAGAGAAAGAATTATACAAATTCACCAATGACTTTGTTTAATACAAAGTTCCTAGCTTATCCCATAATGACTTTGTCATGGTATTTATCGATACATTCAATAATACAAAATAAAATAAGCACAATATAATAAAAATCCTTGCATTCCTATCGATATTCAACCAATCCTCATATGTTGTTGATGTTGATTTTATTCTTAAGACTACATTTCACTGAGCTCTATCAACCAACAGTTCCTCCATCTTTAGTTTCCATAACTCAAAATTCTATCCATTAAACTTTTCAATCTCTACCCCTATTCTTCCCATCATTTTCCTTCATCCAGATTCTTCTATGTATAGCTCCTACTCAAGAATTAATTTATCATAGGTTTAAAACCTTACTCCTCGAACAAAGCTAAAAAACCTAGCTCTAATACCAAATGAAGAGAAAAATACCTCGATAAACTAAATATAGAAAAATAGTAAATACATAAAAAAAATTAGAAGATAATAAATACACACATAACATAGTATTTCAGTTGGAAAATGCTTACAAAACAAAACCTTAACACAATATTATCTCCTTATTGTATAAACGTAACCATCTCCAATACAATAATGTTAATCTCTCTTCAAACCCCCATGCAAGTGAAATTAAATAACAACACAATAACATATTTTACAATACCATGGGAGAAAAACCATGGGTTCAAATATTTAACCCTAAACAACCCATATGGATTTAAAAATAGCTTAAGAACCTTGACTAAGATACATGGAGAGTGCCTAGTACATTTTAGATTTAACCCTGCAAGAATGACATGGAAAATATTCAATATATTCCCAATAATGGAGACATCTAAAATACTCAAGGATCCATGATGAATGATAACAATGATATTTTTTGCAAAATGGATCCTTATTTTTAGATTATGTGCATGTAGGATGAGCAGGGGAAATAATTTACTTTATGGCTAGAGTTACACATGGCTTCATCTTCCCTAAACTCAAAATATGATTAATATGTGAGATATGTGTATGGCCTAAAGAAAACCCGAGGTAACCAAGAAGAACTAAAACACTTAAAGATCAAATGATAGTCAAGAAAAATTGATAGAGCCACTAGGTATGTCTGAATAACTGAAATAACCTAAAGAGTCTCATATCCTAAGGTAAGGAAGAAACAAGGTGTCATGTGGGTAGATAGAACAAGGGTAGACTATGATTATAATTATGGGTATAAAAAGACATAAAACACAGGATGATAAAAAGGGGTTATAGATGTGGGAAAAATGGGGATTTATAGGAAGTGAGTGATTGTATTCATACCCTTGATTAACATAATAAAGTATGCTTAGTAAATGAGACCTAAATGACCACCACTGGATCATGCTTGGATGAAATTTGGGAAATAAGAATGATGAATGAAGGGGAAAGCGGTAGTGTTAGTTAAAGGATGAAATCCCCATAGTCATAGAATTATATTTGAGAAGTGGATGACTCCATTGATACTAGTGGATAACTTTTAAAAAGGATGGTCTCCCCCAGATGAGTAATGAATTGTAGAGGAGGGAGAGAAATGATAAAAATAAATGAGGTTGACAAAGGCAAAGAGAAAGGGAAAAGAAGAGGAAAGGAGAGGAAAATAAGCAGAATAAGAGAAAGGAGAGGTAAAGTAAAATAAAAGAGAGGGAAAGGAAAATAAAGGATAAAAAGGAAATAACAATAGGTATGTAGCCACTCGAAGTGTGATCATATAAAAATAACATAGAATATAAAGAAGAAATAGAGGGGGAGTAAATTGAAGAGATGAATACGAAGGAACAAGGTAGGGTAGAATGGATAAGCAATAGGATGATAATAATGGTGATTTATGATAGATGCAAAGGTATTGAAGTGACACTTGAGAAGGATATGTAGGATTACCTCGAATTATGTTCAATGTATGATGGCCTGAGAATGGAAGGGACATATACATTTGAACCTTTCCATTGACATATTGTGAAGTAGAATGGAGTTAGCAAATGATCCAACCATATGGTAGGTATTCTCATGATGCTACCATAGATTATATGTAGGATTACATCATACTACCTTGATGTAGCATAGATATATATAAATCATAAAGACATAGGCATGGTGCATAGCAAAGTGGATTTGATTAGATTTTGTGTTGAGAAAGGCTATTCCAAAAAATGGGTGCTAGGTATTTTTATAAAATTTGTGATAGCATGGATTAGGTAACGTCATCCATCTCAAGTGGTCAGACAGCTTAGGATGGGGTGTGATTGTGTTGGATGAATGAAATTGGTATTTATGTGTGATGTAAATATGGGTGGAATATGTCAATGGATTAAAAGGAGGATATTAAAAAAATAAAAGGATCCATTAAAAGAGGGTCATGTGGATGATATGGTTGGCTCATTTTGATTGATAAGGTCTCTCAGTAGATGTTGGAACTGTTGACAATCATTAATGTTGTGACCCTTTTATGATGATAGATGCAAAAGTGATCATATTTGTACCATTTAGGTTTGGGATTATTGAGTTCCTTTAGGTAAATATTAGGTACATAAATCATTTTTACATCATATAATATTTGAAATATACTAGACAATGGATCTGATAGGGAAGTTCAGGGACAAGGTGGGCAATCAGAAGGCTGAGTTTTATTGGAGGGTCAAGAAGAAGGTGGAGTGAAGTAGGATTGGATTGGGAAGGATTTGAAAGAAAACTGAGAAGTTTTTTAATGACTTAATTTTATAGTAAGGTTTGTGAGTCGGTTTAAAATTTATTTAAATTCAATAGAAGGTGGACTTGGAGTAGGCAATATAGGTGGGGATGGCTTAATGAGATGGCAAGGGTTAAGTGAATAGCAAGGTTACATGAGTTGGGCCATGTGAGGGGTACAAGATAAAGGATATGGAGTTAATATAAGAGGAGGTAGAGGTAATTGGGTTGGAAGGAGAGGTGGTAAGTATGAAGGAGGTCAGGGTGCAATGGATGAGGTGATTCTCTCAAGAGGTATTTTTGAGGTTGGGGCCTTGATTGGGATGGAGGAGGATTGGTGTGAATGGACGGAAGAAGTGGGCATGACAGACTAGTCTAGGATAACTTAGTATGGAGATAGAAGGGGGGAAAATTGGATGATAAGGAGGAGACAAGAAAGGGAGTTTAGCGGACGAGGCTTATATGGGAACTACAAAAATAAAAGGGATAATTTTGATCGGGATAAAGAGGACAAAAAGGTCCTCTTAGGAGGGGTATGTGTTAAAGTGGTATGTGACATTAGTCCAAGGTTAGGGTGTGGCAATCGAGGATAGGCCTTAGTGAGTGGGCATGGGTTATGATGGATAGTGGTGATAGGAGTATACAAGGAGAGGCATATCCACCAAATATATTGGAGGAGTTACCAAGGGAGGAGGAATCAACTTGACATGGTCCATGTAAGGGTGTGTTTGATATTGGTTTAGGCTTCTAGTGGTTTTCATAAGCAAGTAGGAACAAGATAGGATGGAAGAATATGGATTTTAGAGTGGTTTTTGGGGTTTTGATAATAGTTTAGAAGGTTTTGGTGAAAGAGATAAACTATCTACACAAAAAAAGTCAAAGAATCAATCAAACAAACAATAATTATTTTGATGTGTTTGTTTTGTTTTGCTATTTTTATTTGATGTTTTGAATTGTCTTGGTCAATATTAAGGGAGGTTTGGTGGATTGTTTTTTGTTTGTTTATTTATTTTTTAAGTGTGTTTTAATTTATACCTAGGCTTAAGAACTACAAAGGTAAAGGGGTGGAACGATATCTACAAGGATGTGTTTATGCAAATACCTATCACAAGGAATGAAACACAAATGACTAAAAGTATTCCTAGGATGGAGGGTTTAGCATTGGATAGCCTAAAGGGACAAAATGAACCTCCTAAGAGAGGTCACACTGTCTAGGTTCTACTACTTGCATAACTAGGTTTTCACTTCACCCTCGATCAGGCTTGGACACAAATAACAATTATGATTCCACTAATTATTACACCCCATGGAAAAGGGCATTTAACCTCAATATTACTCGAATGGTAACTAGTTTTTAATGATAAAATATAAGAAACTATGCATACTAACTAGGGTTTCTACAAGCTCAACTGATGGTTGGTGGTGAAATCCAACATCACAATGAGGTTACATTTGTAAAATTATTGCGGAAAATAATGTGCAAAGTGTGTGAGGTTTATTTTAATTTTTTATGCTTAATGTCTTGATGCTTATATGGAATGAAAATTGAAACAAAAATTACCTAAAATGATGCAAGAAAGTAGTATGCCTAAGATGTGCTTATAACCAAAATGTGACTAACCCTAAGAAAAGGTGATGATGGAGGATGCTAGCTAAAATAAGGAGGGGATTTATTATAGAATCTATAGAGATAAAACAAACAACCCTAGAGAGAAAAAGGAGGATGGCTATGGAAACCTAACTTTGAAGATGATCCTAGTAGACTTTAAAATACCTTTAGATTTCATAATTTATAGAAAGTTAGTCTACAGAGCTAACCAATATGGGTATGATGACTACCTAACCACATATGGTGATTGAGAATATAGCTTAAAAGCATATTTCAATAAAACACAAAATGGTATAGTTTTAGTAGAATTATGGAGGAATTGCTGATGGTGACTACAATTGGCATAATGGTCCTATACCATCATAGAGAGTGAGAAAAATAATTAAAATAAATTTATTTTATGGAAGAAGACACCAATGAAAAAATATAATGCAAGGTCTAAACATAACCTATGAAAACCATGGAAAACACTAGAAAACACAAAAACCTATTCTAAAAGAAACCAACTATGCCAATAAAAGGATCTATTCTAGGAATATGGGAGAAACACCTAGCTTATACTAATGAAGTGCAACTAAGCCAACCAAAATAAAAGCAACTATTCTAACAAAATAAAAGTAACTAATCTATGAAAGACAAGTAACTATTCTAAGGAGAATGAAAAATATAACTAATCTATAAAAAGAAAAAACAATTATTCTATTGAAATGAAAAGCAACTATTCTATGGAAAGTAATAACCATGGTAATAACACAAAAAATAACTAAACTAGGAAAAATGAAAATACAAACTATAGTATGAAATTAGTTGATGCAACTATTCTAAGAGGATTAAGAGAACCATGCTAAAAGATATTAAAGGTAAATATTCTGAGGGAATATAAAGGACTACTATAGGGAAATTAAAACTAAGGAAAGAGAATGACTATACTAAGAAATTAAGAACTCCTATTTTAGAAGATAAAAATAAAATAAACTATAAAATAAATAGCAAATATTTTAAGGAAAGAGGAACACCTAAGCTAAGGAGTGGGAAAGTGCCTAAACTACAAAGACAAGTAAAGCAAACTACCTAAGGTAATGGAAATCTATTTAATATAATAGACTTGATAAATGACTAAACTAAGGAAAATAAATCTTTGGTAAGATTAGGAATCAAAATATTGTCCTAAGTTAAGAGGTTTTGAAATCTTATGCTAAACTAAGACTAAAGAGCAACTAGGGTATGAGTTGGAAAGCAACTAGTGACAAAGAGAAAGATGACTATGAATATCTACACCAAAATGGGTGATATAAACCCCTAACCTGTAAGCCTTCATTATTGATGGAGTGGAAGAAAGTTGTTGGCTACTTCTATATCTCATATACCCTAAGGATTCATTGTTGATAGGGAGCTAACAACTGGTAGGTGGTAGTGCAATTGCCATATGGCAGTGATGACTACCATCAATTAGTAGAGGTTCCCAGTAGTCAATAGGTGCTACTAGAAGTGAAACAAAGTTCATGGGTGAATATTGGTTTGGATGATGTGGGATCCTTTTCATGATGCTAGAAACCCATAACACAAACAAAGAGTATAAAGTTTGGAAATTAAGGAATTCAAGCAAAAAGAAATAGAAATCCCTAAGAAAAACACACCAAACATAATATGCTAAAATAAGAGCTAAGTATTTCTATTACTTATGCAATAACATAGGATGCCAAGTGTGTCAAAGGTAAGCATGTCCCACTGTAATCACCAATTTTTAGTAAGAGAAATGCACAATACATATAAATAAAGAAATAAATTCTTTTATTAAACATTTTGTCTTTATATTTTATAAATTTTACCCTCTAATGGCTTACAAATGATGTTTTTTGAGATTTGGAGAAAGATTCTCTTATACAACACATGGTGCGTCAACCAATTCCTTCTTGCTATAATCGATTATGAGATGAATTTTTTGTGACCATCCTAAGCTTTAGGTTGCTTCAAATATCTGCACACAAGCCCACAAAAGTTGTTAGTAACATCTATTTGGGACTTCTAGATAGGGTCTAAATCCAAGGAAATTGCTTATACAAAACTTACAAAAACTTCATTAGGAGTTATAAAATCATGTAAAAATATTATGAAACCATGCAATAAGACATGTTTTACCTTCCTTACCTTTATACAACTAAACGGGAGTTTGTATCTATTATCAAGGTGTAGTCATTAGGTGGTGTCGATTATATTTATGCAGTTGGTAGGGGGCTATCGACTAGGCTTCTATAGATCAAAATTATGTGAAATTTGGTAGGGATGTTATAGGGGTTTAAGGAATCCATCCTAAAAATTTAGGTTTCTCTAAGTTCAAATGTTGGATTTATGGCTAAAATAAGTTGAGCAATTTTGGCTCTATGTAGTTGTCAAGGGGCTAATGACTGGCTCTGTGTAGTTGATAGGGGGTTGTAATTTGGATCTTGATGACTTGAGGGATATGATTTGTCAAAAGGATATTAAAATCTGGATTAGATACTTAATGAGGGGTGTGATTAGGATAAATGGGAATTATGGGGAATTTTAAGGATTTTTAAATTATTTAGGATTTCTAGGGATGGGATGTGGATTTATTGTGTTATATTTCTAGGATTTCAAAATGGGATTAGGAAGTGATCAATGGGATTAAGAAAGGGTTGAATTAGGAAAATGAAGACTAAGCATGGTTATAAGAATTTTGAGGGAGATTAGGGAGAGAAAAGAGAAATTTATGGGGATGAGAGAGGATTTCAGAATTCTTTTGGGATTTTGATGAGAATTGTAAGAATAATTAGGAGTTAATTAGGATTTAAGGATTTTATAGGATGGTTTAGGGGATTTTTATTAAGATATACGATTTTTAGGGAAATTCAAGAAGTTATGAATTTTAGGGATTTTGGGAAAATAAATAGGAAATTAGAAATTTTAAGAATTTTAAGAGAATTTAAGAAAATTAGAGGAGGAATTGGTGTTTTTAAAGCTTTGGAGGGAAATTGGAGATTTAATTAAAATTAAATTAAAATTATTTTAGGTCTTTACAAAATGACACATTTGGGTGTCTACACAATGCATCATATTTATATAATAGCAACATTTTTCTTATGGTCTATATGTTTTTATTAGATGTTTTAATATTTTTATTTTAAATGATTTTTCATAATAGAAGAGAGTAAATATTTTAAGTCAAACCCTCTCACAAATCTATTTTTAATATTCGCAAATGGTGGCAGCAGGATTTCTATCCAAACCCTCTCACAAATCTATTCCTCAAACTAAAAGTGGTCAAACTCAAGCTAAAATGCTGGAACAGGGATGTCTTCGCCAACCTATTTAGTGAGAAAAAGCATCTTATGGATGAGCTGAAAAGGGTGGAAAATTTGATTCAGGGAGGAGATCTGAGGGCCAAAAATTTCCTTGAAGAAAAGAGCCTCCTCTCAAATTTTCACAATGCCTTGGCTAAGGAGGAGACATATTGGAGGCAAAAATCCAAAAACCTCTAGCTCAAATAAGGAGACACCAACACAAAGTTTTTCCATGCATCCACCATGAATCATAGAGGCTCTAATAAAATCACTGAGATGACCAAGGTAGATGGATCCATTGTCTCTGACATCCAAGCAATCAAACAGGAAGCTGTTTACCACTTCCAGGAAATATTAGGACCAAGCACTGGTTGCCATCCCCTCACCTCAAGTTCTTTGCTACAGAACATCCCAAAGATAATGTCTAACAATGATAATGGAAAATTACTTGAAAGCTTAACTGAAGATGAGATCAAAGAAGCTCTGTTCACAATGGAACCTAATAAGGCCCTCGAACCCGATGGCTTCCCACCCCAATTTTTTCAACACTTCTGGGAAATCGTGGGCCAAGATGTCGTTGCTGCAGTTAAATTCTTCCAAAGAGCCAAAAATATGCCGAGAGAGGCCAATTCCACTTTCATTGTTTTAATCCCCAAGTCCAACGATTGTGCTTCCCTTTCTAATTTCAGGTCGATCAGCCTTTGCAGTGTCATTTACAAACTTATCACCAAAGTTATGGCAAATAGGTTGAAAGCCATCCTTCCCTCCATCATTGACCAGTGCCAAGGGAGCTTGGTCAAAGGTAGACTCATCTCGGATGGAGTGATAACCGTCCACGAACTGGCCCACTCGGCATCTAAAAATAAAAAACCTAGCATGTTCCTCAAGCTTGACATGAACAAGGCTTTTGACCGTGTTTCCTAGAAATTCCTGTTCGAAGTCCTGGAAAAGTTTGGGTTTCACAAAGAATGGATCAAGATGGTTCGTGAATGTATCTTGAATGCTTGGTTCTTTATTCTAATCAATGGATCACCCACAGTTTTCTTCCAAAGTTTCAAAGGCATCCGTCAAGGGGACCCTCTGTCTCCCTTTCTCTTCATCATTTTGGCCGAAACCCTTGGAAGAACCCTTTCAGCTGCCTATAATAGGGGTCTTATTTTTGGGATCAAACCAACCTCAACATCCAAAGCCATATCCCATCAACAGTTTGTTGATGATACTATTCTAACCTCTTATGCTTTCGTTCTCGAAGCAAAAATCATTAAGAACATTCTTGATTCTTATGAAGAGGTGGCTGGTTAGAAAGTCAACTACCGTAAAAGCAAGCTATACTTTCTCAATACCCACACTCATAAAAAAAATAGGATTGCTGAGATCCTTGGGTGCAACATTGGGAGTATTCCAACTACTTATCTTGGATTACCGCTTTTCCACGGTAGATCTGTCTCGGCTATGTGGAACCCTGTTTTAGATCGCCTCAACAAAAAACTAGCACAGTAGAAAAGCTCAATGCTCAGCCAGGAAACCAAAGCCACTCTGGTCCAAGATTGCCTTCAAAGTATCCCCATTTTTTTCTTATCTATCTTCAAAGCTCCAACTACCATCTGCCAAAAAATTGAATAAATTCAATGCAGATTCCTTTGGGCTAGAAACGAAAACAAGAATAAATTTTTGCTAGTCACCTGGGATAGGGTCTATTCCAAGAAAAAGGACGAAGGACTCGAATTTAGAGACATCAACCGGATGAACATGACCCTCATTGCCAAGCAGGCCTGAATACTTACCATCAATGAAAAAGTCACATGGATTGATATCATTAAAGCTAAGTACCTTCAATAGTTTTCATTTCTTGGAGAGCACAACCTACCTATCGGATCCCATTTCTGGAATGGCGTAATCAAAACAAGGAAAATAATCATGAAAGGCTTAAGGTGGTGTCTAGGAACTAGAATGACCATCCATTTTTGGGATGACCCGTGGATCCGTGATAAACCTCTCAGCCAAGATCTACATCTTGCAGTGCTCAAGGCGACTACAAAAGCCACCTTTGGAGATAAGGTGTGTCACTTCATTACCCAAGGCCCTACAAGACGTAAATGGAAACACCTGGCTCTTAATGGGCCCAGGAATATCACCAAGGCTCTCAAGCGGTTACAAAACTTGTTGAGGACTTGCATCATCCCGAGCTCACACAAAGATGATTCCATGGTCTGGAACCTTGAAGAATCTAGAAATTTCACTGTCAAATCAGCTTACTACAGTCAAGAAACTCCCACAAATGGATGGGACTTATCAAATCAGATCTGGGTTCCCAAGATCATTCCCAAAGTCAAATTATTTTGTTGGTTGGCCACCCAAAATAGAATCCTCACCATAGACAACTTGATAATCAAAGGGTTACTCATTCCCAATTGGTGTATCCTATGCAAAAACATCTGTGAGTCAATTTCGCATGTTTTTTTGGAATGTCCCTTCTCTTTAGCAGTTCTCAAACAGGTCCATAACACCTTTGGCATCTCCATAGCCCTCCCACATTCTATTCCCCTCCTTATTAAGCAATGACCCCGACATTTCAAGAGCTACCAACTAAAATTCATGTGGCAAGCTTGCCTTCACCTTTACATGTGGCAGATATGGCTCGAGAGAAACGCCAAAATTTTCAAAAATCAAGCCATTGATAAGAAGATTATCATTGTCAAAATCTTGGCCCTATCTGTGGAGAATGCCTCTCTTGTTTCTTCTCCAAACCCCCCCCTCCTAGCTTAGAATCGGATCTAGCCAAACTTTTCAATCTGTCTAACATCTCTATTATGCTTCATAATTTTGTTGACAGGTCTATCATCAAGTGGGTCTTACCACCTACTAGGTGGCACAAGCTCAATTTCGATGGTGCGGCTAAAGGCAACCCAGGAGCGGCTGGCGGAGGAGGAATTCTTAGAAACCACAGGGGATAAATAATTTTTGCCTTCACCTAGAACTTGGGAATTCAATCCAAAAATATGACAGAGGCTCAAGATCTATTCCAAAGTTTGATCCTCATGGAAGGGTTGACCATCAATAAACTTATCATCGAAGGAGACTCGTTGCACTGTATCAACTGCCTCAAAGGTACAACTAAGCCTCCCTGGTCCCTAGCTTCAATTTTCCAAGAATGCAAGGCTCTAGTTGGCAATTACCTAGAATTAGTCATTAAGCATCAGTACTGGGAAGGAAACAAAATTGTGGACTGGCTAGATAACAGGGGAGTCGATGAATCTAAAATTCAAGCATGGAGAGACTCCTTCCCCATTGGCCTAAGGAACGATCCTACAAGTTTTAATGTTTGCACAATGTGAGTTGTTGCCAGGGGGATTGGTATGGTCTGTTGATACTCTAATCACCTACGCCACACTGGCAAATCCCATCCACAAATGTATCCACAAGCATCTCAATAATCTCCAGATTGAGTATAGTTGGAACCCGATCAGTTGGTCTGCACGTTGCCTGTCGACCATGGAGTCTTTCCATGACATTCTCAGGGAGGGTTTGTTCAAAATCAGAGTCAACATCAACTCCTATGCCCAAAAATTGGACATGTCATGAAATCGTGACACTTCTTGTTTCTCTGCTTGCCTGCCCCTTTTGAATCACGAAAATGCAACATGTCACGATATCGCGACACTTTTTCTTTCTTCTCTTTTGGCCGTGAAAATGCAACATGTCACGATATCGTGACACTTTTCTCTTTTGGCCGTGAAAATGCAACATGTCGTGATATTGTGACACTTTTTCCTCCTTTGGCCGCGACATTGCAACATGTCACGATATCGCGACACTTTTTCCTCCTTTGGCTGCGATGATGCAACATGTCGTGATATCGCGACACTTTTTCTCCTTTGGATGCGACGATGCAACATGTCGTGATATCGTGACACTTTTTATCTTTTGGCCATGACGATGCAAAATGTCGCGATATCGTGACACTTTTTATCTTTTGGCTACGACGATGCAACATGTTGTGATATCGTGACACTTTTTCTCTTTTGGCAGCGATGATGCAACATGTCGCGATATCATGACACTTTTTCTCTTTCGGCCTCGATGATGCAAACATGTCACAATATCGTGACACTTTTTCTCTTTTGGCCGCGACGATGCAACATGTTGCGATATCACGATACTTTTTCTCTTCTGGCCGTGATGATGCAACATGTTGCGATATCACGACACTTTTTCTCCTTTGGCCGCGACGATGCAACATGTCGCGATATCGCGACACCTTTTCCTCCTTTGGCCACGACGATGCAACATGTCACGATATCGTGACACTTTTTCCTCCTTGCTTTCTCCCTTTGCTTTGGACCATGAAAATGCAACATGTCACGATATCGCAACACTTTTTCCTCCTTGTGGTGTTTTGCTTTTTCTTTGATCTTTAGCATATGGGCCTCTTCGGTCTTCTTGGAAAACATGCAAAAAAGGTGGGTCCCCAATTTTGGGGTACGTTGTGGAGTAGCCACAACACATCCAAATGGTGAATTTCTCTGTTTAAGTTTTGTTTTCCATTTTCTGATTAGCCTTTGGTCATGTTTCCATTTAGTTAGTTCTTCTAGTTGGTTCCTCTGGGCACCTTTACCTTAGGTGGCCCCTGTTGTTTTTAGGCTGTCTCATTCTGCTGTTGCCGTTCTTCCCCTTTGCCTCCCTCTTCGGAGGCCCACAACTATTTTGTACAAGGTTCGAGGACCTTTCAACACCCTTTCAACCAATAAAAAAAAAAAAATTAATGAGGTTATATGATGGAGCACCAAACATCAACAATTTTGTTTATAATTTTTACATTGAATGAATGTAGAGAAACAAATGAAGGAAACACATGATATTTGTAAGTTTTAATATTCTACTTGCCTTAAAAAAAATAGTTTATATTTTATTTTAAAATAAATTTAACAATTAATAAATAAAAAATATGTACCTATAATAAAACTAAATATAATTTATATGCCTATAATCTACATTCTAATATTTACACAAATTTCATTATACAATGATATGAATTAAACCATACGAGTCTTCCAAATTTGTGTGAGTGACCCTATCACAAAAAAATTTAATATGAATATGTAATTATAATACAAATAAATAAAATATATATTTAATAGTACACATTTTAATGGCTAACACTCCATACATTTTTATTATAAAATGATATGTTTTGACTTTATTTTAAGGTCTTCAAAGTCACGCAACTAACCTATCAACAATAAATATAGGTGTCACTAAAAGAATAACATCCTTTTATAAGTATAGATTTTATTGTAAATTCATTTATACTTTAATACACTATTTTTTAATGTAAAGAATTATTTTTAGTTCTATTTTTATGAGTGAATTATAATTTCCATTCATTTTATATTTATAATTTTTATTGATATAAACGTACTTAGACTTTTTGGGTTGTACATTTCTACATATTTAATCACACCCTCAAATTTATGGTCTATTGATTTTTTATGGACTTATTTTTCTCTTATATATGCTATTTTTAATTAGGTAGAAAATAAGGAGTTTTGAAAGGGTCTTTAAACCTTTTACATATTTACAAATTGGACCAAAAAAGTAGCCTTAAAAACATCCAAGAAAAATAACAGAGCATAGGGGAATACCTAGCCCACAATAGAAACTTGAGATAAACGACCGATAAGAAACACACAAAAAAAATAGGATGAAAAAAATAAGAGACAAAAGCCATCAATTCGAGATCCAACAAAAATAGAGTAAACAAAGAAACTGAGAATGAGAATGCCAAATAAGAGAATAGATTCAATTATTGTCATTGATGAGGACAATATAATTTCTCACCAAGGAAATAAGGTCTTGCACGAAATTATCGTTATAGATAGACATACCTTCATTTTGAACCCCGATATTGGCAAGGAAATCTGCAACCTTGTTACCTTCCCTATAAATATGCTTACTTTGGGAGTTCACAAATTTTCATAGGAATATTTTTTATTCATCCATGAGATTACCAATATTCCAAATGGGTGATGCCTATTCAATGAGGATATTGATAATGTATAAATAATCCCCTTCTATAATAACCTTATTAGCCCCCATTGAATCAAGCAAGGATAAACCTTGGAAAAGAGCCCTAGCATCTACAAAATTGTTGCTTTAGTGACCAAGGTTCCTAGCATAGAATAATTTCTCCACTAGAGTTTCTAATCACTCCAACTTCTGCAATCCTTGGATTTATTTTGGACACTCCATAAAAATTTAATTTAAGCTAGTCCAAAGTGGGAAATTTTTATTTAGTTTGCATCCTACTCGATCCAACATGAGGGGGACCAGGGATCCCAAAAAGTTACCCTAGGCTAGTAGAGAGATAAGCCTCAAAAGAGGAAAAATTAGAGGGGGGGAAGATATAATCAAGATATTTGCAACTAGAGTGCTAAGAATTCTAAAACCTGTGGAGGAGGTGTTTAAAGAATGATCTTTAAAGACCCTACAATTCCTTTCTTTCCAAATCCTACAAAATAAATGAGGGAAATAGAGCTTCCATAGAATACGATGGTTGGGGCTAAGAAAGGGAGAAAAGGACCAATGATAAAAAAATTCTTTCAAAGAATTTTGGACCACCCAACTAACACCAAAGGTTGAATGAAGAAAAGTAAGGATATCTTAGGAGAAGGAGCATTTGAAAAGGATATGCTAAGTATTTTTCTCATGATCCCCACATAGATAACATTGGTTAGGAATGTCCATTCCTGTTTTCTTAATATTATTCAAAGAAATAATTTAATTTTGGATGACAAGATAAAGAAAAAATAATAATTGGGGGTAAGTTCCTTTAACCATACTGAATTGAAAGGGAACCAAACAAAACTACAAGGAACCAATACATATTCCCATCAGTAACTAGGTAGTAGGAAGACTTCACCAAAAAGCTACCACTCTTATCTTTTTTTATAGTTTAATGAGTCCACACAAATAGAGTTCATGTTCACCTGATATTTTAATGCAATATCAAAGTATTTCAAGGGAATCTCCATTCCTTGAGATGGGATAAACCTCAAAATATATTTTCATTTCTTAATACCATTGACATCTTCAATATAGTATACCACTTTAGGATCAATGTACTAAGAAAATATAGGCCTTAAGATAGCAAAAGAAGGAATATCCATGAGAGGCATGTCCTCAAGCCATGGGTCTTCCCAGAAGTCAATACACTCTCCATTGCCTAATCTCCATTTAAGACCATTTTGAAGAATATTTTTTGTTTTAATAATGTAGTTCCAAAATATCAAGCCATACATAATTTTTTTATCTTCCATGAAGCTTAATCCCCTATTCAAGTATTTAGCAGAGATAATCTAGGCCTATCCATTATTTTATTGAGAAACAAGTCTCCAACTTTGTTTCACTAGTAAAGCTTTATTCATATATTTAATATTTCTCAACCCAAGATCTCCTACACTTTTTTTGGAGTATACCTAGTCCTCGAAAAAAGATGGAATCTCTTTTTATCCTCTGCCAGTGATCAAAGAAATATTTTTTTGAAATTGTTCTAATTTTTGAGCAATTTTTCCAAGGATTTTAAAATAGTACACCAATAAGCTTTGAAGGGTAGATTTGACTAGTTGGATCTTGCTTGCTTGACTTAGAAGTACTCCCTTCCATCCTACCAACTTTTTCGATGCCCTTTTTAGAAGCAGATTTCATAGGTCTTCTTTGATCCTTCCTTTGAATAGAGGTAACCCTAAGTAAATAGAGGAGAATCAAAAATTGTACATCCCATGATTCTAGCAATATATCTTTACCTATTAGAAGGGGTATTAAGGAAAAATAGCTTATAATTAATAAATTTAATATATTTCACAACAACTATCTCATAGTCCTTCAACATTACTTTGATTTCCTTGGCTTGAGCAATGGAGGAGAAGGTAGAAAGAATAGTATCATTGAAAAATTGCTTATGGATAATTGGCTCAATGGGAGAAGCATATTTATGTCTTTAATGGATTTGGAGATAGTTGCAACTTTTAGATCTCTCCCAAGGGCTTCGACAAGAATAATGAAAAAGCAAGGGGAAAGCGGGTCACCTTGTCTAAGATATCTAGAGCTGCTAAAGTATCCTAAAAACTCACCATTAATAATGACCAAGAACATAGGGGTAGAGAAGCATGTTTAATCAAAGAGATCCATCTATTATGAAAACAGGTTTTAAACAACACCTTTTTCAAAAATCCCTTGGAGACTCTATCATATGATTTACTCATATCAAGTTTGAGAAACATACTAGTTTTGTCACTCTTATCAACTAAATGAATAATATCACAAACTTTTATGATTCCATCCAAAATTTGTCTCCCTAGAACAAAGTCCCCCTGATTGGAATCATAGGAAGTACATTAAATTTTAATTTGAATATAAAATTAATTTTATATTCCTAGGAAGTATTTGCTACAATATGATTTGGAAAGAAGGGTCTTTTTATGTGAAGAATGAATAATATTTTACATTATCATCCTACTCTTTTATATAGCAAAACTCACATCATCATGCCAATGCATATTATTATGCTTGAGAGAATCATTTGCCATAGATATTCCCTTCTAATCAAGTATCAATCAAAGTAAACCTTAAAACATTCTCTTATAACTACACAACATAGTTGACTACAATATCATTCTTATTTAGATCATATAAGAGAGATCATTATGGTCTATTATAATAACTAAAACATTTATCTCTATTTTAATTTCTCTATAGAACCTTGGCATAAGGAAGAGAACTAAAGGTCCTAAAATAATCAACAATCACATTCCTCCCTACACAACTTCTCATATATTTATAAATTTCATGAGTATTATCATAGGCATACTAATAATAATATAATTAGCACAAGTTATTAAGTATTCCAAAAAGCTATTCTCGAAATAGTGAAAATATATCATAAATTGTACATTGATCACAATATCTTTCTTATTTCATTATATAATATAATTCTAATGTGGTGTATTGGAAAAATATCATTAGATTCCTTAAAACCATAATTGACATGGCCGATACCACCATTAAAACTCAATATCTTGATCTCAACTAATACCTTGATATTTCTAATTATTTAATAAAATATTTATTATTTATTATGAAGAAGAATGGAACCATGCATTCAAAGATTTAATAAATGTCAATAAAAACATGTTACCTATGAGAAAAGTGTTACTCATATTACATTAGGTGTCATACATAACTTTAAACTTAGTCTTAATCACTCTATGCCTTGTCCAGAGTTATATTGCTTGTGAATATAAGCTAACAAATTAATCCATGAAAATGCTCTAAACATATTAATGCATTAGAAACTTGAGGTACACAACATCTCATTTTATAATTCAAAGACATTATTAACTTTTAAAACAAAAAAATAATTTCTCATAAATTTAAGGGGCAAACTTCATATTATATGATAACAACCAAATAGGGTCTAGCTTACAAGAAGATTCGTAGCACGCTCGAATATCTATATCAGGCATAGATTAATACACAAAAAATGGTGGCAATTGCTAATGATGATAGAAGATGGACCACTCTGCTGCCTCGCACTTGAAAATGTGGAGAACTTTACCTAGTTTATGTCAATTCGAATAAAGTTTTTTTAATTATGGCATATTATTTTATTTTAATAAATTTAAATTTTAAATGTGTAAAATCTAACTATTAGATAAATTATATATTAAAAAACTATTCAAAATAAGTGTTACATATGGGGAAAGGAAAGAAAACAATGAAACTCTAGGATAGGAAAGATAGAGCAGTACTCTATACCGATGCCGACACCATTTAATGGAAAGAGAGCTACACTATGGGAGTGAATATATCCGTTTCAAATCTGAAAGCGGTGTCGCGAATGGATAGACAGCATTTTACAAACATAAAAGGTATGAAACGAATGCCATACATTGGACAAGAACCCACACAACAAACGTAAATCTTTATTATTTTGTGCTTTAAAAACGTGTGACCAAGGGAGACTTCATACAAGAAGTTTCAAGTGTTACAATCAGTGTTTTAAAACTTGCAACTCCGGAAAATTCGACAGCTAATTTTGGAGAGTTATTGGGGGCAAAAATTTGAAAAAAAAAAGAAGAAATTAAAAAATAAATAAACAATCCAATTTTGTATTACAAGAGTACAATTGTAGTTTATAAAATAGCAATTCAACTTAACTGATAAAATATAATATAAAAATACAACATTTTAAAATGTAAAATTTTACTTCTTTTTTAGTTGATGTTGATGGTTGGTTTTGGGGTTTCTCAAGTGCAATCTTAAATGTTCTGCTTTCTCTTCTAGTGCCTTAAGGTTCTCTATAGTAAACTTGGGATCCATAGAAGTCTTGGCAATCAAATCAAAATGTGCATCTAGTTCATCCAATTGAATTTTCTCATACCATTTACTATCCTCTATTTGTCTTGTCCGAAACCTAAGACTATATTGCAAAAAGGCAAAGTCATTGAGGTAGTCTTGACTCAACTTATTATTATGCTTTTTGGTATGTATAGTCTCAAATAAAAAGGTGCATTGCATTCCCTTAAATTAGTTGAAGAAAATAAAGTATCCAAAAGATCTTTATATTTACTTGTATTAAACTTACTAATTTATTTATGTCTTAATATATGTAAAATCACAATATAAATAATTCTAAAAATCTTAAATATAATTAATTATAAAATATGCTTTATTTACAAATTGATTTGTAATTTAGGTATTTTTATGATAATTGTAATTTGTTCTTAATAAAATAAATAATGTCATATTTTTAATACACTTTTTAGTTAATACAAAGACAAGTTTCTCATTATATTATGAGATGCAAAATGAAAAATAAACCGATAAAGACAAACTTCTCATTGAATTATGCCATACACCTCGAAAAATAAATGGATTATTGTAAATACAATCAGTGTTTTGAAGCATGCAACTCCAAAAAAATCGGCAGCTAATTTTGGAGAGTTATTGGGTGCAAAAATTGGAAAAAACGGAATAAAATAAAAAATAAATAAACAATCTAATTTTGTATCCATATAAGTCTTGGCAATCAAATCAAAAAGTGCATCTAGTTCATCTAATTGATTTTTCTTATATCATTTACTATCCTCTATTTGTCTTGTCCGAAACCTAAGACTATATTGCAAAAAGGCAAGGTCATTGAGGTAGTCTTGACTCAACTTATTATTATGCTTTTTGGTATGTATAGTCTCAAATAAAAAGGTGCATTACATTCCTTAAATTAGTTGAAGAAAATAAAGTATCCAAAAAATCTTTATATTTACTTGTATTAAACTTACTAATTTATTTGTCTTAATATGTGTAAAATCACAATATAAATAATTCTAAAAATCTTAAATATAATTAATTATAAAATATGCTTTATTTACAAATTGATGTGTAATTTAAGTATTTTTTCTATATTATAAATATGATAATTGTAATTTGTTCTTAATATGATAATGGTAATGTCATATTTTTAATACACTTTTTAGCTAATACACAGACACGTTTCTCATTATATTATATTATGAGATGCAAAATGAAAAATAAACCGATAAAGACAAACTTCTCATTGAATTATGCCATACACCTCGAAAAATAAACGGATTATTGTAAATACAATCAGCGTTTTAAAACATGCAACTCTAAAAAAATTGGCAGATAATTTTGGAGAGTTATTGGGTGCAAAAATTGGAAAAAATAGAAAAAAATAAAATAAAAAAAATAAATAAATAATCCAATTTTGTATTACAAGAGTACAATTGCACTTTATAAAATAGCAATTCAACTTAAATGATAAAATATAATATAAAAATACAACATTTTAAAATATAAAATTTTACTTCTCCTTTAATTGATGTTGATGGTTGGCTTTGGGGTTTTTCAAGTGCAATCTTAAATATTCTGCTTTTTCTTCAAGTGCCTTATGGTCCTCTATACTAAACTTGGGATCCATAGAAGTCTTGGCAATCAAATCAAAAAGTGCATCTAGTTCATCCAATTGATTTTTCTCATACCATTTACTATCCTTTATTTGTCTTGTCCAAAACCTAAGACTATATTGCACAAAGGCAAGATCATTGAGGTAGTGTTGACTCAACTTATTATGCTTCTTGGTATATATAGTATCAAATAAAAAGGTGCATTACATTCCTTAAATTAGTTAAAGAAAATAAAATATCCAAAAGATCTTTATATTTATTTGTATTAAATTTACTAATTTATTTATGTCTTAATATGTGTAAAATCGCAATATAAATATTTTTGAAAATCTTAAATATAATTAATTATAAAATATGCTTTATTTACAAATTGATTTGTAGTTTAAATATTTTTTTTCTATAAATATGATAATTGCAATTTGTTCTTAATAAAATAAATAATGTCATATTTTTAATACACTTTTTAGTTAATACAAAGACACGTTTCTCATTATATTATGAAATACAAAATGAAAAATAAACCGATAAAGACAAACTTCTCATTAAATTATGCCATACACCTTGAAAAATAAACGGATTACTCTAAATACAATCAGTGTTTTAAAACTTGCAACTCCCAAAAAAATTGGCAGCTAATTTTGGAGAGTTATTGGGTGCAAAAATGTGGTAAAAACGGAAGAAATTAAAAAATAAATTAACAATCCAATTTTGTATTACAAGAGTACAATTGCAGTTTATAAAATAGGAATTCAACTTAAATGATAAAATATAATATAAAAATACAACTTAAAATGTAAAATTTTACTTCTTTAGTTAATGTTGATGGTTGGCTTTGGGGTTTTTCAAGTGCAATCTTAAATGTTCTGCTTCTTCTTCAAGTGCCTCAAGGTCCTCTATAGTAAACTTGGGATCCATAGAAGTCTTGGCAATCAAATTAAAAGGTGCATCTAGTTCATCAAACTGAATTTTCTCATACCATTTACTATCCTCTATTTGTCTTGTCGAAAGCCTAAGACTATATTGCACAAAGGCAAGGTCATTGAGGTAGTCTTGACTCAACTTATTGTGCTTCTTGGTATGTATAGTCTCAAATAAAAAGGTGCATTATATTCCTTAAATTAGTTGAAGAAAATAAATTATCCAAAAGATCTTTATATTTACTTGTATTAAACTTACTAATTTATTTATGTCTTAATGTGTAAAATCACAATATAAATAATTCTAAAAATCTTAAATATAATTAATTATAAAATATGCTTTATTTACAAATTGATTTATAGTTTAAGTATTTTTTCTATATTATAAATATGATAATTGTAATTTGTTCTTAATAAAATAAATAATGTCATATTTTTAATACACTTTTTAGTTCAAACAAAATGAAAAATAAACCGATAAAAGTCAAAATTCTCATTAAATTATGCCATACAACTTCTTTTTTTTTTTTTTTTGGTGGTGGCCACAAAGGGTAAACAGACTGTGACCACGAGGGAACCATTACATAACATATTGGCAACATGTGAGGCGAGAGATTTGAACCTGGGCCTCTCAGCAACTAGAGAGGTTTAACTACCCACCAAAAAATAAAGAGATTATTCTAAATTCTATGATCAACCAAAGTTACTATGGATGACGATTTATCATTCAACTACTTTTTATTATATTTAAAAATAAAATAAAATTACATATCATAAGAAATCTTTTAGATTACTTTTTATCCTACCTGGATGCCAGGTACATCAAACGTCGTATAGAGTAACCCTAGGTGGAGAAAACAACAATGACGATTTATTCATTCAACTACTTTTATTATATTTAAAAATAAAATAAAACTATATATCATAAGAAATCTTTTAGATTACTTTTTATCCCTACCTGGATGCCAGGTATATCAAACGTCGTATAGAGTAACCCTAGGTGGAGCATGAAAATACCTCTCATCAAAAACAACCACATTATCTAGGTGGAGCATTTAAATGCCTAACGTGGAAAACCACAATCACAGTGAGTGCAAAGCTTCACTTTCTCATATTAATATACTTTAACAGATCCATACATATATATATATATTACATGTAAGGCATCATCTTGTCTCGTGTGACATACGGGTTTGAGTGAAACCTAGCTCTTCCATTTGAAGCACATCCTCGGGTCCTTGCAGGTAAGGGCAAACTTTCCATCTGTAATATCATTCCTTTATATTGTTAGTATGTGCTATGACTGCAATGGCAATGGCATGCCCTGAGACCAAGAAGTACAATCTGTTGGATTTCAAAACAAGAGTTATTAATCTCTCCCATAAGTTGAGCTCGTGGCAAGGTCACAACTACTGCGACTGGAACAGCATTCTGTGTTTCGCAGACACTACAATACTCCACGTTTGAGATGAAGTTGATCTCAGCAGCCAGGGAGACGTCCATCGGATTGTTTCAACTCCGGCATTTAAGACGCTTGGACCTCATAACTTCTCTCGTATTACCATTCCTTCAGAGGTGGAAATAAATAAAGAGATTGCACACACAAAAATATAGATAAATACATAATGAAGATTCTCACACAATATATAACCTTATGATAATTTTATGAAGGAAGTTTTTTATAGCCATTTCAATTATATTATCTAACTTTTAGAAGGAGACCCTTAATCATCTGCTTTTTCAGTGTGCATTTGCAAAAGAGTTGTGGGAAAGGTGGTTAGACCTATTTAAGGCTCACCTAAAATTTCTGGTGACTCTTTCTAATATCTAGAAGATTTGGAAACACAAAAAATTTAATAATATCTTCATTCAACTAGGTTGGTCCCTACACCTGAGTTTCATTTGGTGACACATTTGATTGGGAAGAAGTTCTAGAATTTTTATAGATGAGTTCATTCCAATGGAGCTAGTTTAGCATAAAATGGTTACCAAAGTTTCTAAAACTATCAGAGTTCACATTAGGGACAAGAAAACTAGAGAGAATGAGGGGACTTCCAAGCCACATAAGTTGAGACCATGACAACCCCCTCCCCTTGGTTGGGAAAAGATTAATTTTGGTGCTGTAGATAAGGATAACCCGAGGGTTGCAATCATTGGTTTTCTTGAAAGATATTTCAAGGAGAAGATCCTCCATTTAAATTTAGAGGGT
The DNA here is from genome assembly GCA_028583015.1 of Wollemia nobilis. NCBI lineage: Eukaryota > Viridiplantae > Streptophyta > Pinopsida > Araucariales > Araucariaceae > Wollemia > Wollemia nobilis. Next base: position 8,808,508 of record JAQPPZ010016436.1, on the reverse strand, counting down.
CTTGGAAGGGTTACTAACATTGAAGCTCAAAGATTGGCTATCATACAAGATTATGTCAATGCTTAGGAGAAATGAGGCTAGAAAGATCATAGTTGAGTCTAACTCATAAATTATGGTGGGGCTTATGGATGTTATTAGAAATTCTAGACCAAAGGCTTAGATGATAAGAAATATCGTGAGGTAAATTAAGTCTATTTGGTAGCAGTTTGAGGATTCCATCCCAGTCTATGTTGATAGATAAAATAATACAAATGATTTTTTGATTAAACATGATAGTGAAAGTCTGATTGGATACATGCTGAATTCTAATTAGGATAGGGACACTTCTAAATGGTTGGAGATAAACCTAGTGGTTCTTAGTTTGGACAACAAAGACATATATAAGGATGAGGATAGGTTTAGAGTCCACTGAGCCTTGTGGATGAATGGAGGATAAATAATTATTTGTTGGGTTTTTTGTTGCCTCTTGCAACACTCTTTGGTCCTTTTTGGGATAGCACTAGTAGTGTTCGTAGGATTGTCAAACCTACTAGGTTAGGATGAGCGTAAAGCAGAAATGAGACTAGGTTAAAAGTTTTTTCTCTTTAGATGCTACTCAATATTTTGTTATTTTTGGAGATATTAATCCAAGATTTATTCAGATTTTAGGGCTTGGCAAAAGTGACAGACCTATGACTATCATTTGATTCTTGTTCTATCAATATATTTTTTTACCTTTTCAAAAAATAATAGGAGATATATTAAATCATAACTAAATTAATTACATGATTTGATTTCTCTAGAACAAATCAATACATAATAATATCACTAACACTCGTACATTATGAATGTCTATGGTTTTATCATTGCCACTTTAGTAGCCCTCATCCCTCACTAAACACCATGCAAGTGTAGGGTTTTGAATTTGTAGCAAAGGATGTGGTTTGTGTAGATAATTCTAGAAGGGTTGAAATGCTCAGTGCATTGTGCCAAAACAATCTAGAAGGTTAATCTGGAATGAAGGTCAAGTTGGGATGGTCAGTGCTAGAACAATCTAGAAGGTCGACATCATCTTCCACTAACTATGCAGTTTTTGCACTAACTAAATTTCACCAAAATAAAATTTTCTCCAACATCCCTCCTATAAATTCATTTTGTCCAATCCCTCTAAGAAACACCACAAGAGACTATGGGTCCTGCCTACCTTTGGAAGATATATAGATGATTAAGTACTGATTTATAATAAGATTTTAATAAACTATAACCATCACTATGGTCTCTCTCAACCAGCTAATCAAGAACACACGTGAGACTTACTAGTCATCAATAATCACTTACAATGCAATGTTGCTTTTACATATTTTCTTGCTCTTTTGAGATCAAGACATCCTCCTATAAAACCCACTTAATATTTCTTTCATTTTACTCCATTCTATAACATCTAGCCATCCATAATCAACATGTACTTTGTTGGTCATTTCATCTTTGCACCAACAATAATTCTTAGAGTGATTATTTGCACCACAAATTTCATATGGATGCAAATCCCAAGACCGAGCTATCTCATGTGCTAACCAACCACAAGGATTGCAACAAATTATTCTAAAGGTTTCTTCACCTCATAGGTTTATCCTTTCACAAACTTGGTTTCACTACTTTTGGTTTCACTAACATAACCAAGGCTTTCATTCTTTGGCCTTATGAATGGCTCTATGGGCTTTCTTATACCTTTCCTATTCCTTATCAAACCTTGTTTATCATATCCCATTATTTTCATTACTTTAGAGAAAATACCTTTGGTGTACTTTTCAAAGCACCCAATCTTGTCATTATTGCTATGTTCTTCAACAAAATGGTCTTTGTCACAGTAATGAGCATCCATTGTTTTTCATCATGATGATTTTATCCAATACAAACATCACTGTCACACACAATGTTTAAGTTCTCAGCATTGTAGGCAAAGTCTTTCCTTTGAAGGTCACTTGTATGACAACAAGCATTTTCCATTGTAGGCTTTACCTTCAACCTTTCATTTGTGTCTTTTAACCTTTTACACTCCTATTTAAGTATATCAATAGTGATTAATGCCTTGTATATGGTCTTCACAACATCAACAGGGAATGTAATACCATTCTTGAAGTGATCTTCACAAACTTTGAGAACCATTTGTAAGTTGCACTTAAATGCTAATAATTCTTCATCTTCACTTGTTGAAAACTAAAAATTTTTATCTAACATCACACTCTTTTGATCTTCAACTTGTTTATTGTTTTCTTTTCTCCTTACCATTCCCATAATGTAAATACTTCTTTTTCCAACCTTTAAAATTTGACTTCCTCAACAAAATAAAAAAGGGTGTCAGGTACTACCGATCATGCACCCTAAATACAATATTTATATAATTCTTAAATACAATAGTGAAGGGTGTAGAGCACCACTAATCATGCACCCCGAAGCAACACTTCTTTTGTAAGAGAGTTATTTATTTTTATAGTCACTCACAACTGATTTTTACCATTTATAATAATTCAATACTTTAATGATTCTTAATACATCTTTGACATACTAGAATATTTATCTCATAAACACACTTTTACCTAAATTTTAAATTTACATTGAAAGTATTCATAAATTAACTTCACTTTACACATTCAACCTCTCTTCACTTTTTCTTTTGTTTTCACACAAACAATTTGCAATTGAACCAGTTTACTATATCTCCCCTAAGGGTTTCTCAATGGCTCGGCTTTGAAGCTCTCCCTTGAACAGCGTTTCGTAGCACAATGTAGCAGTGAAACTCAAGGCCCCCTCACCTCAACAAATATGGATCACCATCGTTGTGCTATACGCTTATTACCAAATATCTTTATTTTTCTTCTTTCGGAGCAACAATGTAAAGGGAGGCTCCACCACTATCACCATCGAAGCAAATGTCTCCTTGACCATCGGAGCCAACAGACACACCAATTCCATAGGATAGAACAAACTCAGCATATAATTACCCACACCCAGACATCTATGGGCTTGGCTACCAAATAAGAGAAATAAATAAATCAATTGCACCACAAAGATTTAGAAAAATAGACAATGGAGATTCACACACAATAACATGAGATGTATTAAATCATAACTGGAGCAATTACATAATCTGATTTCTCTAGAACAGATCAATACATAAAAACAAAACAATAACATGAGATGTATTAAATCATAGCTGGAGCAATTACATGATCTGATATCTCTGAAACAAATCAATACATAAAAAGATCAACGACACTTATAAATTCTGCATATTTGTGGTTTTTTCACCGCCACCGTAGTAACCCTCATCCCTCACCACACACCATGCAAGTGTAGTACTCTGAATTTATAGCAAAGGATGTGGTCTGTGTAGAGAATTCTGGAAGGGTTGAGATGTTCGGTGCCTAATGTCTGAACAATCTAGAAGGTCAAGGTCAAGCTCGAATGGTTGGTGCCAGAACAATTTGGGAGGTCGGCACAATCTTCCACTAACTATGCATTTATTGCACTAAAATTCCCCAAAATAAATATATCTCCAACAAGGATCAAGACTAGCGAAATTCCAAAATGGTTACCATAAATGCATCCCACCCGAATTACATTCCCATAAATGCATCCCACCTGTATCACTTTCTTGTGATATGTCTGGGGTTGCATAGAATATATTTTCTGCTTCTCCTGCACTGCAGAATTCATTGATGAATGTCTGAAGGTCGCCCTGCGTTTTGAGAAGCTCTGCTTGTTTCGTCGCTAATTGAGACTGCAGGTGTAACACTTGCTTTTGGAGTTGACACACTACGCCAGCGCAACCATAGACGGGATCATGCAATCTGGCAGTCGCTTCATATACGATGCTGTTTACTACATCTTATCTACTCCCAGGCGGAATATCCTGAAGCGCAACAACAGAATAAGGCCGATTCAGTAAAGGTTATATGTTATAACCATAAGCGTTTGGCTATGTCCTAGGTTTTTATATATCTCTAGGTTAAATTATACTTGCTATATGGTTTTCTAATCAAATAGTCATGCTGTCATTAAAATATGCGTTTTTGACAAAAGGAAACATTGTTTAAGCAAATTTGTTTGAAAATGAAATATTGCAACTTAACTCGAAGGATTCTCAGAATGTTGCTTGTTCCAAATACTCTATGAACTGCGAAGAAACTCTGAGGATTGTTTGGTGGAAAAAATGAACGAAGCTCACATTTCTCATCACATTTTCTTCTTAATGTTCTGCAAGCTCCACATGGATTTGCAACCCTACTCGACCTTCTTGTTTTGTCGTCCATCTGCATTCCTTAACAAGAAGTTTGTAGGAGCACACCTTAAATGTAACCTATTGCTAGAAGCACACAATGAACGCAATGAGAGAAAACAATCCTTAATTACTTAATTCATGAAGACTTACCTTGCCTGAGATTCTGAGATAATTGGAAGGAACCCTGAGATGTGTAATTTGGTGTAAACTGGTTAGGGCTATGTACTGATAATATGTTGGAAATATTAAACCAAATTTCATGCTCCCAAAAATGGTTCGCTCCGAAGTAATGATAATCCGGTAGTTCGTTCTTCAAGTCTGTGAAGCAGTGATTGCTAGGAATTGAGCCTAATTATGAGGAGGCTAAACAGAGAAAGTTTCTGGATTTACTATAGGACGGGTGGGGAAAGTTTCCAGATTTACAGTCTGTTAGTCTACCAGAGAAAGTTTCTGGATTTATTACAGAAGGGGCAGGGAAAATTTCCAGATTTACAGTCTGTTAGTCTACCAGAGAAAGTTTCGGGATTTACAACAGGATAGCCAGGGAAAGTTTTTTTGTTTTTATCCCAAAATTAGGTGCTGGGAACTCAGTGTTAATCTTGGAATGTATTAAGAAAAGCAGTTTTTTTTTTTTGTTTTTTTCTTATATATAGTTGTGAGGAAAAACAGAGTATACAATGAAATTACTATGTTGATTCCTTGTAAATATAGAGAGGAAATTACAGCAGATGTTTGTTGTAGGTTGTAACCCTCTATTGCTTGGATTGAGAAAGAAAGGACTGAAAATTTTTGGTGGATGTAACCCACATTGGGTGAACCACGTTAAAATTGTTGTCTCTTCTACTGTGTGTTTGTCTTATTTTGTTAATTCTGCTGTTAAAGTTTGAAACACTGTAATTGCTTTTCTATATTTTATATATTGATTTACTCTAACAAGTGGTATAAGAGCAATGTTTTCTTAGGTGCACTTGACAAAAGGAGAATTTCTGGATCAAGTGGAAGCAATGGCAGAAGAAGGGAGGTTTAGATTTTAAAATTTCAATGGCCAAAATTTTCAATTCTGGAAGATGCAGATGGAGGATTATTTGTATGAGAAGGATCTTTACTTACCTCTTGAGGGGGAAACAGAGAGACCTTCAACTATGTCTGATGAAGAGTGAAGTCTCCTTGATAGAAAGGCATTGGGTATTGTGAGGCTATGCTTGGGACCATCGTAGCCTTCAACATCTCTGATGAAAAGACTACTAAGGGATTCATGGATAAGTTGGCCAAGATGTATGAGAAACCATCAACATCAAATAAGGTATTCTTAATGAAAAGGTTATTTAACATGAAAATGAGTGGAGGATCTATGCAGGATCATTTAAATGAATTTAATATTGTCACTAATCAATTGCATTAAGTAGGATTGGATTTTGATGATGATATTAGGGCCTTATTAATCTTATGCTCTTTTCTGAAAAGTTGGAACATTTTGGTAATGATGGTAAGTAACTCTACTTCGAGTTTAAATAAATTAGAATTTTATGATGTGGTTGGTGTGATACTCAGTGAGGACATGAGAAGAAAAACCATAGGAGAATCATCGAGCACCGACTTAACTATTGAGAATAGAGGAAGAGGAAGATAAAGAGGCAAGAGTTCACATCATGGCAAATCCAAAGGCAGATCCAAATCATGTGGAAAATGAAATCTACAGGGTTGGCATTGTGGCAAAAAGGGTCATCTCAAGAAGGATTGTTGGCAAAGAAAGGGTGATGGAAATGAAGGTAATGATAATAATGCTAACACTTCAAAAGCCAATATTACTAGATAAATTCTACAAGATGCTTTAATTATATCTCTTGATAGAAATAGTGATTATTGGGTAATTGATAGTGGTGCTTCATTCCATGCTACCTCATATAAATAATACTTCATAGATTATGTTTCTGGAGATTATGGACAGGTTCTATTAGGAAATGACCAACCATGTAAAATCATGGGCATTGGAAAGATTTTGATTAAATCCCCAAATGGATTTCAATGGGATCTTAAAGAGGTGAGACACATACCGGATTTAAAGAGAAATATTATATCGGCAAGTAATATTGATGGTGAAGGATACACGGTTGCATTCGGAGAAAATGCTTGGAAAGTTACTAAAGGTTCATTGATAGTAGCTAGAGGTAAATTGGTGGGTACTCTTTATTTACTTACTAATTTTTCTCACTGCTCCATGAATTTAGTTTCTACAGGTGAGAGTGCATATTTGTGGCACCAAAGACTTGGCCATATGAGTGGAAAAGGTATGGAAATTTTACATTCAAGAAAGTTATTGCCTAAGTTAAAAGAGATTGATTTGGAATTCTATGAGGATTGTGTTTATGGTAAAGCAAAGAGAGTTATATTTCTCAATGATGGCAAGGAAAGGAAGAAAGAGAAATTGGATCTTGTGCACTTAGATTTTTGGGGCCCATCTCAGGTAAATTCTCTTGGAGGTTCCTCTTACTATGTACTTTTTATTGATGATGCAACAAGGAAAACATGGATATATTGCATTAAGAATAAAAGTGATGTTTTTAATACCTTCAAGAATTGGAAAGCATTAGTTGAAAATGAAACTGGACAAATTTTAAAGTGTCTAAAGTCGGATAATGGTGGAGAATATTGCAGTAGAGAATTTGATGTGTTTTGTTCTAAAAATGGAATTAGAAGAATCAAGGTAGTTCCAAGAACACCTCAAGAAAATGGGGTTTCAAAAAGAATGAATAGAACCATCATGGAGCTTGCTAGGACCATGAGAATACATGCAGGCTTACCATTATTTTTATGGGCTCATGTTGTTGATATTGTAGTATATCTGATTAATAGAGGACCATCTAGTGCCTTGGATGGAGGAATTTCGGAAGAGCTTTGGACAGGTAAACTAGTAAATTATTCTTTCCTTAAGGTATTTGTATGTGAGGTTTTTATGCATATAGACAAAAAGAACAGAAATAAGTTAGATGCTAAGGCCCAAAAGTGCTATTTCATTGATTACAATATTGATGGCTTGGGTTACAGATTATGGGATTGTGATAACCGAAAAGTCATTAGAAGTAGGGATGTCATATTTAATGAAAAAAACTTGTATAAATATCGGTTGCAGGGAAAGAAATAGAAAGAGGAAAATACTGAATACATAGACCTTGATGGACACATAGAAAAGGTAACTCCAAAAGTGGTAGAAGATCAAAATGTACAATAGCAACAACAAGCACCTCAATCTCCATAAAGTGTTGTTAGACGATCTACCAGGATAAGTAGAATTCCTCAATGTTTCTCTGATTATGTTTTGTATACTGATGTTGGTGAGCCAGAATGTTTTTAGGAAGCATTACAGATGGATACCTAGAATAAGTGGGAGCTTGCAATGAATGAAGAAATGGACTCTTTATTCCATAACCAAACTTGGGATTTGGTTGAGCTGCCCAAAGGTAAAAGAGCTTTGACCTATAAATGGGTGTACAAGATTAAAGAGGAGAATGAAGGGCATAAGATATATAAAGCAAGACTAGTGTTCAAGGTATTCACTCAGAAAAAGGTATTTATTTTGATGATATTTTTTCTCCAATTGTAAAAATGACGTCTATTAGAGCTATTTTGAGTCTTATAGATATAGAAAATTTGTATCTGGAGAAATTGGATGTGAAGAAAATATTTCTTCATGGTGATTTGGAGGAGGAAATTTATATGCACCAACCAGAAGGCTTTAAGGTGAAAGGTAAAGAGGATTGGGTATGTAAGTCGAAAAAGAGCTTGTATGGGTTAAAACAAGCTCCTAGATAGTGGTATTTAAAATTTTATAAGTTCATGGCTAATAAAAGGTTTGAAAGATGTCAAAGTGATCACTGTGTATATTTTAAGCAAACTGGAAATTGTAACTATGTTATTTTGCTATTGTATGTTGATGACATGTTGGTTGCAGGAACAAATATGCAAGATATAAACATGCTCAAGAAGAAGTTGGCTAAATCCTTTGCCGAAGGATTTAGGAGAAGCCAAACAAATCCTTGGTATGAGGATAACAAGAGACAAGGAGAGTCACACTCTGAAATTGTCACAAGCAGAATACATTGAAAAAGTGCTTAATAAATTCAACATGAACAATGCAAATTCTGTTGCTACTCCATTGACAAAGCATTTCAAACTCACCAAATATTTGTGTCCTAAGACACAAAAGGAACAAGAGCATATGGCTAAGGTTCCCTATGCATCAGCGATTGGAATCTTGATGTATGCAATGGTTTGTACAAGACCAAACATTGCCCACATAGTGGGAGTAGTGAGTAGATTTATGAGTAATCCAGGAAAAGGACATTGGCAAGTGGTAAAATGGATACTCAGGTACTTGAGAGGAACTTCAAATTATTCTTTGAATTTTGGAGGCTCTAATATATGCTTGAAAGGTTTTGTAGATTTTGATATGGCATGTGATCTTGATGGTGGAAGGAGCACTACTGGCTACATCTTTACTATAGGAGGAGGAACTGTTAGTTGGATTTTTAAACTCCAACATGCAGTTGCCCTTTCAACCACTAAAGCTGAATATGTTGCTACTATAGAAGCAAGCAAAGAGATGGTTTGGTTGCAAAGACTAATGGAAGAACTGGGGAAGAAGCAAGATGATAATAAGTTGTGGAGTGATAGCCAGAGTGCTATACACCTTTCAAATAATTTGACATTCCATTCAAAAACTAAAAACATCAAACTAAGGTATCATTTTATTAGATCAGTAGTGGAAGATTTATCTTTGAAATTAGGAAACGTTCACATATCACAAAATCCTACTGACATGCTTACAAAAATGGTTTCAAGAGAAAATTTGAGCTTTTGCTCAACTTTAGTTGGCCTTAAGGAATAAGAGGCCATGATGAGAATTTTTCAATCCTTGGTTGTAGTATGGTGCAATGGAATTAGTCTCCAAGTGGGAGATTGTTAGGAATGGAGCCTAATTATGAGGAGGCTAAACAGATAAAGTTTTTGGATTTACTACAGGATGGGCAGAGAAATTTTTCAAATTTACAGTCTATTTGTCTACCAGAGAATTTTTTTGGATTTACAACAGGACAGCCAAGGAAAGTTTTTTTTTTTTATCCCAAAATTAAGTTCTGGGAACTCAGTGTTAATCTTGGAATGTATTAAGAAAAGCAATTTTTTTTTCTATTTTTTTCTTATATATAGTTGTGAGGAAAAACAGAGTATACAATGAAATTACTGTGTTGATTCCTTGTAAATATAGAGAGTAAATTACAGCAAATGGTTGTTGTAGGTTGTAACCCTCTATTGCTTGGATTGAAAAAGAAAGGACTAAAAGTTCTTGGTGGATGTAACCCACATTGGGTGAACCTGTAGGTCCCGTAAGAGAGAGCAAATAATATATTGAACATTAACCTAATCAATACAATAGTCTATGTTTAAATAATAGACTAATAACCAATAGTGTAGAGAATATCGCTAACTACCCTCTAACAATAGAATAGGGAGAGAGTTGTGTGATGCTAACCACTAAACTAGGTAGAGAGTTCTAACCATAACACTAACCTAAATATCTGACATAGGATATTTAAGTACTTACCTAGTTTAACCATGAGGTAAAATATCTCATGGTAATTACATAGAAAAGTAAATGTAATAACCCCATGTAGTGTAATACAATACACTACCTTATTTTACCCTAACATCCCCCCTTTATTACATTACTTTGATATACAAAGTTTGCTCCGAAACAGTTGAAATTTGACATGTTCAAGTGCCTTTGTAAAAATTTCTGCAACTTGTTCGTCGGTGGGAATGTGTTGGAGCTTGATTATGTGCTTAGGAAATTCATCACGAATGAAATGACAATCTGTATCAATATGCTTAGTTCGTTCATGATGCACTGGATTCTTGACCAAGTTCAAAACACCTGAGTTGTCACAAAACATGTGAATGGGAAGTTTCTTTGGTAGGCCCATGGTAGCCAAGATGCGACTTAGCCATATCGCTTCACACACAGCTCCACGTGTAGCGCGATATTATGCCTTAGTTGAAGATAAAGCAACCACCTATTGCTTTTTACTATGCCATGAGACAGGACCAGATCCAAGATGAAAAACATAGCCTGATGTTGATTTTCTATCATCTATGGATCCAACATAATCAGAGTCAGTGTAACTCTGTAAGAAGAATGAGTTATTCTTTTTATACTCTAGACCATAATCGACACTACCCTGAATGTAGTGTAGGACTCTCTTAGCTACTTTCCAATGGGAGACCTTTGGTTCTTGCATGAACCGTGAGAGATAGTTTACAACATAAGTAATATCTGGTCTAGTATTAGTTAGATAGATGAGGCTTCCAATCATTTGTATATAAAGTGTTCCATCTACCTGTGGTGAGTCTTCATATCGTGATAACTGTAGCCCTGATTCCATTGGTTTTGCTTTGGGTTTACAATCAGTCATACGATATTTTTCTACTAAAGTCTTGGCATACTTTGTCTGAGTCACCCTAAGATGATTCTCTTTCTGTTCTATATCAAGGCCAAGACAGTAGTGGAGAAGTCCTAGATCTGTCATATCAAATGACTCTTTCAATTCATCTTTCACGAAGTTAATCAAGTTCCCTGAATTGCCAGTGATGATCAGATCATCTACATATAACACAAGAATCACTATATCAGAACCTGTGTTCTTTATATAGAGATTTGCATCAGATGGACTTCTCTTAAATCCATGTTGCAGTAGGTGACTATCCATTTTTTTGTACCATGCTCTTGGGGCTTGTTTTAGCCCATATAATGATTTGACCAATTTGCAAACATGTTGCTCATGGCCTACCTCTATGAATCCAGGAGGTTGAGTCATGTGCACCTCTTATTTTAAGTCACCATTAAGAAAGGTGCTCTTTACATCCATATGATGTAATTTCCATCTGAACTGTGTTGCCATAGCACAAAGCACTCTAATGGTGGTCATCCTTGCTATAGTAGCAAAGGTTTCCTCATAGTCAAACCCTTCCTTTTGAGCATAGCCCTTCACCATAAGATGGGATTTATGCTTTTATATAGTGCCATATGCCTTATATTTTACTTTGTAAACCCATTTGTAACCTATAGGTTTCTTTCATTTAGGCAAATCCACTGGCTTCCATGTTTGATTCTTTATGAGGGAGTTATATTCTGCATCCATAGCTGCATTCCACTGAGGCATTCTAAGTGCTTCATCAACTGTAGAAGGTTAATTCTCATCACATGCTGACAAGTAAACCCTCTCCTCATCTATTTCCATCTCATATTCCCTTGGTAACTCTCTATCAACATAAATATCTTGAAAATCTGCACAAAGATCATCAACTGAAGTGGATGCTTCATTCTTTTCTTTCTGTGTCATGCTTCTTGTCTTTGGATGATTGAGAGTAAGATCAGGTGGGGAAGTGAGTTTAGAGTCTTTCACTATGCTTGTATACCATTTGGGTGGCTTTTTCTGTTGTGAAGAAGGAAGTTGATGTTCCTCCTCATCATCTAGGTATACTGATGTAGTGTTGGGTGTGAAAGCTTCATCAAACACTACATCTCTACTGACATGTATCTTCTTTGTAAATGGGTCTATCAACCGATAGCCTTTTGAAAATTCATCATATCCAAGAAATACACAAGGTAGTAAATTCTCATCTAATTTCTTTCTTTTATCCTTAGGTATATGCATAAATGCCTTACACCCAAATACCCGTAGATGAGTTATGGAGGGTTTCCTACCACTCCATGATTCCTAAGGAGTCATACCTTCAAGAGCCCTTATGGGAGACATATTTAGAAGATATACTACAGTTTGAAAAACTTTAGCCCAGTAAGTTTTCTCAAGGTTGGCCCCCTTAAGAATACATCGAATCATTTCCATAATGGACCGATTTCTTCTCTCAACAACCCCATTGGATTGAGGAGTATAGGTTGTTGTTAACTGTCTCTTTATCCCATGTGTCTATAAAAATGAGGAAAATTATTTTGATGTGTATTCCCCCCCTCGATCTGAATGGAGGGTCTTAATAAAGCATCCTGATTCCTTCTCAACAAGCTTTTTGAACTGTTGAAAATAGGAAAATGCTTCAGACTTCAACTGTAAGAAGAAGAACCACATTTTTCGTGAGTGATCATCGACAAACAATTGAAAATACCTTTTTTCTCCACAAATTATAGATATGGGACCACACAAATCTATGTGAACCAACTCCAAAGGTACCTTAGCTCGAAAAGATATTAGGTTCAAAAGGTACTCTATGTTGCTTTCCTGAAAAGAAATCAGAGCACACTGGCAAAGTAGATGAAAGAGTAGGCAGTCATTTAACCATTTGATATTTACTCAACTCTAGTAAATATCCTGAACTCAAATGCCCAAATATCTTATGCCATAGAGAAGTGGCCTCCTTTGTGGTTACTGACAATGCAGTATGGGTAGAGGTAATTGCATCTAAGACAAACAAACCATGTTTGTATGAACCTGTTGCTATCTGTTTTCTCTTCTGAGTTATATAGCAACGTTTCTTGTCTTTGTCCACTTGAAATTGACATTCATGTTATTGTCCAGGATTTGTGGAACTGACAAGAGATTATTTTTCAATCCTGGTACATAAAGAACTTTTTTAATATTACATTCTCCATCTGGAAGGGAGACAGAAACACTTTCTTCTCCCTGAACTTGATAAGTCTGATCATCAGCAATGGTGACCGGTCTACCTTCTCGAGCCTCAAATGTTGCAAACCAAGATTTATCACCAGTCATATGTTTACTAGCGCCTGAGTCTATGTACCACATAGATTCCTTGTGGGAGGTATCTCTATGTGTCATGAGCACTTTGTGTGCTCTCTTAGAATCTGAACTAGAATCTTCAGCTACAATGTGTCCCTTTTGTTGTTTGTGCTTGTTCTTAGGTTTGCCTTGGCCCTTTTTGTTTCCTTGTTCATTGTGCATTTTGTTCTTAAACCAACATCTTTTGGTTTCATGAGTGTCTTTGTCACAAATCTTACAATACTGCTTCTTCTTCAAAATATCTTTGGCTTTACCCTTTTCTTGATTAGAAGAAGAACCTTTTTGTTGATTCCACTTTTTCTTACCACCTTGTATTTTTGATAAAAGAGCATTTTTGGATGCCTCATCTCTTTGGAGTTGATTAGCTTCTTCTTTTTGAAGCATGTTTACCAACTCGACAAAAGTTACTGTCCTTCCAGAAACTTGTAGTGAAGTGATCAACATTCGGTAGGAGTCAGGAAGAGCTCTCAAAATGATAGAGTTCAAGACTTGGTCTTCCACTTTCTCTCCTAAGGATTGCAGTTTTATTTTCAATTCTACAACTCTGCAGAGGAATAGCTCTACTGTTTCTCCTAATTTCATATGTAGAGTATGAAGCTGTGTTTGGAGGTTAAGAATCGTTGATTGATTCTTCCCTCATAGATGGTATTTAAGGCATCCCATGCTGCCTTACTAGTCGTAGCTTCACTGATATGAGGTTGGATATCATCAGTAATAGCGAGCAAGATCATTAAGGATAGTTTTTTATCCTTTTTATCAAATTCTCTTTGATCTGCTCCAGGTGATTGAGGTCTAGTGACACTTCCATCCACTATTGACCACAAATCCTCTATAGTTAATATAGCTTTCATCTTAGTATTCCAAGCTGAATAATTTGAACCTTTGAGTAGTTGGCTCTCAGTGAGATACTTGTGTATCATGGCCATGGTTTAGGTTTCAAATTTGATAGGACTAAGATGGTTGTATCTTTACACTATACCCTCAAAAGAGTATATTGAAGTTGTTCTCAATTCGCCTCTATAATATATTTAATGGCACATGCATTAACACCCTGAACAAGGGATGAGAAGTTTGAGGAATGTAAGCCAAACAAGATAGAGCAAATAAAAAAAAAGGGATTGGTTGCAAAACTTGTGATTGTTCTCTCTAGGATATTTAATGGCACCTGCCTTAACACCCTTCAAGAAGGATGAGAAGTTGGGAGGAAATTAAGCCAAACAAAGAGAGTTTAATCAAGGTGTGTTTTGAATTTTGACCTTTTGGAGGGGGGTAAGTAAAATTGACTACTGTTCAACCTGTGCAAAGTGTAGCATGTTTTGAGTGAAATATGGGTTTCTGGAAAATGCTTCTGCCAATGGTGTTTTGTGAATGATTTAAGTGCACATAGTAAACATGAGTGTTAGTGCAAATAATCAAAACATGAAAGCAACCCACATTATTATCACTATAGGTGTCGGGTTCAACCAAAAATGCACCTTGTAAAAAGTCAATTTTTAGAGAAAGGTGTCAAGTACAATCGAAATTGCACCTTTCTTACTATTTTGTAGAATCCCTCCTTGTTCTTTACAATTTTGCAAATAATAGAAGTAAAAAAATGACTTCTATCCCCCCTTAATGTGTTACAAAATTGAAAAATGTTTCGAGCACTCCTTTCAAGACAAGTCGACACACGACCCGCATTTGAAAGGCTTCCAGAACTAGTCGACACACGACCCAGTTTTTGTCTTCAACAATGTCACATGTAGGAGCAAGAAAAAAAAATCGGTTTTGGATCTCAAGTTTTGACAACAAAAAAAATATTGCTAGTTTATGTTTTTATGTCCCCTTTCTTGAAGGAGAGAACAAAAGCAATATGTGTTGTGTTCGGAAAAAAAATGAGAGAACCGTTTATGCTCCCTAAATCACTTCAAGCCTTGTGGTTTGCAATAGAAATGATAATTTGTTTGAAGAAGGCCTTTGGATTTTGCACCAAAAAATGGTTCCTATGTCTATTTATCTCCAAGTTGGAGAAAACACAAATTTGCTATAGAACTTTTAGTGCAAAATAATTTGGTTTAATTTTAAATATTTCTAAGTTCAAATAAGGTAAAATATAAGTTTTAAGATGAAATTCTTTATAATCAAGAAAATTGGGAAAAAAAAATCAATTAAAAATGCTTAAAATTGACATTTTTCTGACCAATTAATACGAAATTATAAAGAAATATCTAAAAAAATATTTAAAACTTAAAAAACATTAGAAAAATTAAAAAAAATATTTAAAAAACCAAATATTTTCAAAAAACCTTTGTTGTCTAGGAAGGGTTGGTTCGATCACGCGATCTCGCGGCTACTATGCGATTGCCTTAGCTGAGCAAGCCACTCGGATCTTCGAAACAACACTATTTGTGCTGCATCTTATCTCCAACGTGCATGGGAAATTTGTTTTTTTTAAAGTCTCGGGACTTTTATCCCACATGCATCCCGTAGTGGGATGCAAAGGGGTTTTTAAGGCTGAGGCCTCCCCTTTAACGTTGATTGCCTTTGGGAAATCGACCAGAGTCACCTGCCATTTTGGATGTCACCACATGGTGCCAAGGGTAGGCCAGTTAGTCTATGTCAGTCCTATGGTGATGTGCCATGTGTCGAGTCATGTTCAGTCAACGTCGATCAGGTGGCGATGTGCCATGTGTTGCGAGTTGATTCATCCTCGATGTAAGCAGGTTAGGCAAAAAATTGTGCCATGCATCGATCAGGGTTTGGAGGGTCGCCTACCCTCTCAGATCTTGATGTAGGGTCTAGTGTCTATAGGGAGGAGAGCACGCTTCTGCCCTCTCTACTCTCCCGTGAGTGGGCCACATGGCTGCTTGGTCGACATGGCTCTACGGGCCCTAGGCCGGCATGAGAGATGAGGCTATGATGCCTCTTGACGTCGACCATGGCCGGTCAAGGAGATCATGGGCCTTGGTCGACGTTAACTGAGTTGGCCAGGTCTACGGGCCCATGGCCGACGTCAAGTGAGTCAGCCAGGTCTATGGAGGAGCACTACGGTTGCTCCGTAGGAGTGATTCCATGTCGAGCACCGTGACTGCTCCATGAAGGAATCTCTGTGTTGAGCACCTCATCTACTCCGTGGGAGTTCGTCCAGTAAATTGGGAATGAGCGAAGCTCATCTTTCCCAAATCTAGAGAGTGATACCAATGTAGGTCCCCTAAGAGAGCAAATAATATATTGAACATTAACCTAATCAATACAATAGTCTATATTTAAATAATAGACTAATAACCAATAGTGTAGAGAATCTCGCTAACTACCCTCTAACAATAGAATAGGGACGGAGTTGCGTGATGCTAACCACTAACATAGGTAGAGAGTTCTAACCATAACACTAACCTAAATATCTGACATAGGATATTTAGGTACTTACCTAGTTTAACCATGAGGCAAAATATATTGTTAGAGGGTAGTTAATTAAAATTGTTGTCTCTTCTACTGTGTGTTTGTCTTATTTTGTTAATTATGCTATTAAAGTTTGGAACATTGTAATTGCTTTTCTATATTTTTTATAGTGATTTACTCTAACAATGACTAGGCGTGGGAAATGAGGGTTTGACATCAAGCATGCGAGTAGTTGGGGTCGCTCGATGATTTGTGAAAATCCCTCTTTGACATTTAATTTTTTTAGTCGATAGGTGAATTTTTTCCCTGCCCCTTGTCCTCATATTCCTCTATAAATATCGAAGCATTTGGCATTTTGTGTAGTAGCAAGCGTAAAGCGGTAAAAGAGAGAAAACAGTAGCAGTAGAGCAGCAGACATCTGAAGAAAGGAGCAACAACCTCCAGGAAAACCCTATTGTGTTTATCCTACAATTTAACTTGCAAAAGTTTGTAATCGCTTCATTGAAGAAGCCTTGTAATTCGGTCTTATATGATAAATAAAATATTTGTTTTTCTAATTTGTATCTTTTTAGGTTTTGTTCTCAGATTAAGAAAATATCTTACCCAAAGAATTCACTTCTATGACTCATTTCCCTGAACACCCAAATTCATGTGTATTTTGGCATCATTTTACTAGAAGTCCCATTTCAGCTCTCTCTGTTTAGAAGCTGTATTTCGACATTATTGTATCTGGAGTTCCTTGAAGTTCCACTTCAGCACTTTCTTACCCGAAGTTGCACTTCGGGTTCTTGGTTCCCTGAACCAACACTTCGATGGCATTTTTCCCGAAGCAGCTCCCGCCTTGCATTTTTTTACATCACTGCCTATTTAAACCGAAGCTATCGAATTGCTAGTAAAATATTGAAGTAGCTGTATTGCTACCTAATTTACCAAAGCAATAGTCTCGCTGCATAAACTTTCGAAGCAAATGTCACTTCAAGAGAAGTTCTTGCAAAGTAGTCGTTTCGTTGCCAAAATCTCTTAAACATCCATCATCTCACTATTTAGTTAAGTGAAGCAACCACCTCACAGTTAAAACTTGCGAAGCTCCTCCTCACGATCAAAATCGATGAAGTGACTTAATTATTTCATGATCCAATTTAAAATATTCCTTCAAATTGGTATCAGAACTATTGTGCCATGACGCAAAATATTGAAGTATGGCATCTAGAAATAATTCCTTGTAGTTGCAAATCCTGTGATTTAACGATAAAAAATACGATTACTGGAGCATCCAGATGAAGATCCTTTTTGGGTCTTTGGAGTTGTGGGACTTGGTCAAGAATGGGTACCCAGAACTAGTATATGCAGAAACATTGACCGCCATCTCCCAAGTTGACAAAGACATGTTGAAGGAGAACACAAAGAATGACCAAAAGGCCCTATTCTGCATCGTGCAAGTGGTCGAGGAGACCATATTCTTGCGGATCACATTAGCCACCAAGGTGAAGCAAGACTAGGAGATTCTGTCCATCTTGTAGCAGGGCACCAACAAAGTGAAGTTAGTGAAGCTACAAAATACTCAGGAGGGAGTTCGAGAACCTGTAGATAAGTGAGTCAGAAACCATGAGCAATTTCTTCACCCGAACAATTGATGTCATCAACCAAATGCGGTTGAATGGAGAGATTGTGCAGAACCAAAATATTGTAGAGAAAATTCTATGAATCTTGCCAACAAAGTTTTACTCTATTGTGATTGCAATAGAGGAATCGAGAGATTTGACAACCCTCTCAATAGATGAGATCATGGGTTCTCTGCAGACACATGAGCAGAGGTTGAGCTGCTTAACTCAGTCTTCTCTAGAGTAAGCATTCAAGGCACAGGTCTCATTCCAAGACAGTGGCAGACAAGTCTCCCACCATGGAGCCTCCAATTCTCAAGGAAGAGGAAGAGGCAGGCATGGGAGAGGAAAAAAACAAGGAGGGAGGTCAAACCCTAATGACAGTGATACCAGCTACAACTTTCATCAGCAAGGAGGAAGAGGCACTGGAAAAAATCAATAAGGTGGATCTTATCAGAAGAAGGACAAATCTAAGGTCCAATGCTATTACTGCAAGAAGTTCAACCACTATATCTCAGAGTGTAGGAAGAAGTTGGCCAAGGATAATCAACAACAAGCAAATTACACAAATGAAGCTAGAAATAGAGATGCCTATGGTAATATGTTGTTGACATGCAGTATTGAGGAGTGCTAGAAAAATGTCTGATATCTTAACAATGGATGCAGCAACCACATGACAGGGAACAGGGATATGTTCTCACAACTAGATGAATCCATCCAGTCTGAAGTGAATATGGGGAACAAATACAAGGTTCCTGTCAAGGGTAGAGGAAAAGTCCTCATATATACCAGGTAAGGTGAAAGGAAGCAGATTTGTGACATGTATTATGTGTTTGGGTTGAAACATAACCTGTTGAGCATTGAACAACTTGTGCAAAAGGGGCACACTATTCAGTTTAAATATGGAGTCTGCACGATCAGAGACAAAGAGCATGGGCAGATTGCTACTATGTCCATGATGAAAAATAAAATGTTTCTATTACTTATTTAGAATGAATCATTAATGTCTCTAAGTACAGTTGTAAAGGATGCTACCTGGTTGTGGCATCTCAGGTTCGATCACTTGAGTTGAAGTGGCCCGAATTTGCTGCATAAGAAGCAGATGGTAAAGGGTTTACCCCTTATTGAACAACCAAACCAAGTTTGTGAAGGTTTCCTAATCAGTCTTGGAGAGCTTCACAACCATTTGAGTTGGTGCACTCAGACATTTGCAGTCCCATGCAGACCAACACATTTGCTAACAAAAAATACTTCATCACTTTCATAAATGACTTTAGCCGGAAGACATGGGTTTATCCCATCAAGCTGAAGTCAAAAGCATTTGCAAAGTTCAAGGAGTTCAAGGCTCTGGTTGAGAAATAGAGCGGGTATTCTGTGAAGACACTTAGGAGAGATTGTGGAGGTGAGTACATCTTCAATAAATTCCATAACTTTTGCAAGCAACATGGAATTCAAAAGTAGTTGTCTGCCAGATACACACCACAGCAGAATGGCGTAGCTGAAAGGAAGAATATAACCATCATGGAGATGGCATGGAGCATGGTGAAGGCAAAAATTTTTCCACATGTGGTTTGGGTAGAAGTTGTAAGTTGTGCAGTTTATTTGCTGAATAGATATGCCAGCAAGAGTGTGAAGGACAAAATTCCTGAGGAATCCTAGAGCAATCTGAAGCCAAGTGTGGCTCATTTGCAAGTTTTTGGGTGCATTACATATGCACATGTTCTAGATGAGAAAAGGCAAAATTTGGATGATAAAACTGAGAAGTGCATCTTCATAGGATATAGTGAGTAGGCAAAGGCATACAGGCTGTACAATCTTGTAACAAAGAAACTTGTCATCAGTCGAGACATGAAGTTCTTGGAGGATGAATCCTAGAACTGGAAGTCAAAAATTGGTCAGCCTGAACTAGCCATTATTGAACCTATGAACTTGGAGGAAGATAGTGTGCAGCCACTTGTACCTTCAAGCAACAGTAGTGGTGCCAACAACAACACAAACTCATAATCCCGGTCACCTCCACTTGCAAGCAAAATTCTAAACTTGAGGACACATGTGAAGACTCGGAGCTTGAAAGATATTTACGAGGTAACCCAAAATCAAACAGATGAGGAATATTCTAATTTTGTTTTATTTTTTGAGTGTGATCCAGTTTTATTTGAAGAAGCAATTTAGAATTAGAAGTGGATGAATGTGATGGATGAGGAGATTGTAGCCATTGAAAAGAATGAGACATGGTAGTTGGCTGATCTCCTAGTAGGAAAGAAGACCATCGGGGTCAATTAGGTATATAAAACAAAGTTTAATGCCCAAGGAGAAGTTGACTGGCATAAGGCCAGATTTGTTGTAAAAGGTTATAAGCAAAATTCAGGGATTGACTACCATGAGGTGTATGCACCTATAGCCTGACTTGACACAGTTAGAATGATTCTAGCATTAGCAGCTTAGAAAGGTTAGAGTGTGTACCAGATGGATGTCAAGTTAGCTGTCTTGAATGGAGTGTTGGAAGAAGAGGTCTACATAGACCAGCCACCCGATTATGAATTGCAAGGGTAAGAAGGAAAGGTCTTGAAGCTGAAAAAGGCTTTGTATGGGTTGAAGCAAGCACCCCGGACATGGTACAACCATATTGATGGCTACTTTCAAGATAATGGGTTCATTAAATGCCCATATGAGCACATCGTATACTTGAATACAAATGTAGAGGGTGAGATGATAATCATGTTCTTGTATGTGGACGATATTATATATATTGGCAATAGCAGTAGGCTATTTGAGCAGTTCGAAATAGTCATGAAGATGGAGTTTGAAATGACAGACTTGGGGCTGATGAAGTTTTTTCTTGGCATTGAAGTTGACCAATCAACAGATGACATCTTCATTTCTCAGGGCAAGTATGCTAAGGATGTCCTGAAGCGATTCAAGATGGAGGACAACAAACCTTCCATCACACCGATTGCCACTGGTTTGAAGTTGAGCAAAACTGACAACAATAGAAGTGTTGATCCAACTCTCTATAAAAGGTTAGTTGGAAGCCTGATGTACTTGATTGCAACCAGGAGAGATTTGATGTTTACTGTGAGTTTAATCAGTAGGTTTATGTAGTCACCTGAAGATACTCACTGGCAAGAGGATTCTGAGATATGTCAATGGCATGAGGAACCATGGAATCCACTATGTCAGACAAGACCAACTTGAACTGATTGGCTACACTAATAGCGATTGGGCTAGCAACATAGATGATCGAAGAGCACCTCTAGATATGCCTTCCATCTTGGATCTGGAGTTTTTTATTGGTCCTCAAAGAAGCATCCAATCGTTACTTTATATATAGCAGAGGCAAAGTATGTTGCTGCCATCTCAGCCGCATGCTAGGCAGTCTGGCTGAGAAAAGTTCTGAGTGAACTACATCACATGCCGGATTGACGATTGAATTGGATTATCATTGTCAGGAACATCTATGTAAGGAATATAGCTGGAGGCGAAGGTATTCTTGTAGATTATAAAAAAATTCATAGCATGCTCGAATATCTATATCAGGAATACATTAATACACAAGAAATGGTCTCAATTTCTAATGATGATAGAATATGGCCCACTCTGCTGCCTGGCACTTGAAAATATGGAGAACTTTACCTGATTTATGTCAATTCAAATAAAGTTTTGTTATTTATGTTATATTATTTTATTTTAATAAATTTAAATCTTAAATTTATAAAATTGTATTATTACTTAAATTATATATTAAAAAATCTTTTCAAAATAAGTTTTACATACAAGGGAAAGGATATAAAACAACGAAACTATAGGATAAGAAAGATAGAGCAGCACTCTATACAGACGTCGTTTAATGGAAAGAGAGCTACAGTGTGGGAGTGAGTATATCCATTTGAAATCTAAAAGTGGTGTAGCGAATGGATAGCCAACATTTTTAAAACATAAAAGGTATGAAATGATTGCCATACATTGGACAAGAACCCACACAACAAACATAAATCTTAATTATTTTGCGCTTTAAAAACGTGTGACCAAGGGAGACTTCATACAAGAAGTTTCAAGTGTTACAACCACCATTTTAAAACTTGTAACTCCAAAAAATTCGACAGCTAATTTTGGAGAGTTATTTCGATCAAAAAACTTGCAAAAACTCAAAAAAAAAAAAATTACACCACAAAAAAAACAATTTTGTATTACAACTAGTACAATTTAATCCAAATAACAAATACAATATAAAAATATAATATTTTGAAATGTAAAACTTTTTTCTTTCTTCTCTAAATATAGAGAAATAAATAAAGAGATTGCACACACAAAAATGTAGAGAAATACATAATGAATATTCTCACACAATAATAGAAGTTATATAACCTTATGATAATTTTATGAAGAGAGGTTTTTATGGCCCTTTCAACTACATCATGTGTATATTTTAGGAGGAGACACTTGATTATCTACTTTTTCTAGCGTGTATTTGCAAGAGAGTTGTGGAAAAGGTGGTTAGACCTCTTAAAGGCTCACCTAAACTTTTAGGTGACTCTTTTTAATATCTAGGAGATTTGGAAACACATAAAAATTAATAATATCTCCATTCAAATAGGTTGGTCCCTAGGCCTGAGTTTCATCTGGTGACACATTTAGTTGAAAAGAAGTTCTAGAATTTTTATAGATGAGTTCATTATAATGGAGCTAGTTTGGCATAATTGTTTTACCAAAGTTTATAAAACTATCAAAGTTCACCTTAGGGACAAGAAAACTAGAGAGAATGAGGAGACTTCCAAGCCACATAAGTTGATACCATGACAACCCCATCCCCTTGGTTGGGAAAAAAATAATTTTGGTGGTGCAACTAAGGATAACTCGAGGGTTGCAATCATTGGTTTTCTCAAAAGATATTTCAAGGGGATGATCCTCCATTTGAAGTTAGAGGGTCTTGGAAGGGCTACTAACAATGAAGCTGAAAGACTGGCTATCAAATAAGGTTCTATCAATGATTAGGAGAATGAGGTTAGAAATATCATAGTTGAGTCTGACTCACAAATTATGGTGGGGCTTATGGATGTTATTAGAAATTCTAGATCAAATAATTAGAGGATAAGAAATATTGTGAGGTAAATTAAGTCCATTTGGTAGTAGTTCGAGGATTCCATCTCAGTCTATGTTGATAGATAAAATAATATAACTAATTTTTTTATTAAACATAATAGTGAAGGTTTGATTGGATACATGTTGAATTCTAATCAAGATAGGGTCACTTCTGAATGGTTGGAGATGAACCAAGCGGTTCTTAGTTTGACCAACATATAAGGATGAGGATAGGTCTAGAGTCCACTGAGCCTTATGCATCAATGGAGGATGAACAATTATTTGTTGGATTTTTTTTTACCTCTTGTAGCACTCCTTGGTCCTTTTGGGATAACACTAGTAGAGTTCGTAGGACTATAAAACCTACTAGGTTAGGATGAGCGTAAAGCAGAAATGAGACTAGGTTAAAAATTTCTACTCTTTAGATGGTACTCAATATTTTATTATTTTTGGAGATGTTAATCCAAAATTTATTTGGATTTTAGGGCTTGCCAAAAGTGACAGACCTATGACTATAATTTGATTCTTATTCTATCAATATATTTTTTTTACCTTTTCAAAAAATAATGGGAGATATATTAAATCATAACTAAAGTAATTACATGATTTGATCTCTTTAGAATAGATCAATACATAATAACATAACTAACACTCGTAGATTCTGCATTTCTATGGTGTTATCATTGCCACTATAGTAGCCCTCATCCCTCACTACACACAATGCAAGTGTAGGGGTTTGAATTTTTAGTAGAGGATGTGGTCTATGTAGACAATTTTAGAAGGGTTGAAATGCTCAGTGCATTGTTCCAGAACAATCTAAAAGGTTAATTTGGAATGAAGGTCAAGTTGGGATGGTCAATGCTAGAACAATATAGAAGGTCATCATCATCTTCCACTAACTATGCATTTTTTGCACTAACTAAATTTCATCAAAATAAATTTATCTTCAACATCTCTCCCATAAATTCATTTTTTCTAATCTCTCTAAGAAACACCACAAGGGACTATGGGTCTTGCCTACCTTTGGAAGATATATAGATGATTAAGTACTGATTTATAACAAGATTTTTATAAACTATAACCATCACTATGGTCTCTCTCAACTAGCTAATCAAGACCACACATGAGACTTACTAGTCATCAATAACCACTTAAAATGCAATGTTGCTTTTACATATTTTCTTGCTCTTTTGAGATCAAGACATCTTCCTATAAAACCCACTTAACATTTCTTCCATTTTACTCCATTCTATAACATCTAGCCATCCATAATCAACATGTACTTTGTTGGTCATTTCATATTTGCATCAACAATAATTCTTAAAGTGATTATTTGCACCATAAATTTCACATGGATGCAAATCCCAACACTGAGCTACCTCATGTCCTAACCGACCACAATGACTACAACAAATTATTCTAAAAGTTTCATTCACCTCATAGGTTTATCCTTTCACAAACTTGGTTTCACCACTTTTGGTTTGACCAACATAACCAAGGCCTTCATTCTTTGGCCTTATGTTTGGATTTATGGGATTTCTTATGCCTTATCCATTCCTTCCCAAATATTTTCCATCATATCCCTTTATTTTCATTACTTTGGAGCCAATACATTTCGTGTACTTTTCAAAGCACCCAATCTTGTCATTATCGCTATGGTCTTCAACAAAACCGTCTTTGTCACAATAATGAGCATCCCTTGTTTTTTATCATGATGATTTTATCCAATACAAACATAACTATCACACACAATTTTTAAGTTCTCAACATTGTAGGCAAAGTCTTTCCTTTTAAGGTCGATTGTATCACAACAAGCATTTTCTACCATAGGCTTTATCTTCAATATTTCATTTGTATCTTTTAACCTTTTACACTCCTCTTTAAGCATATGAAGAGTAATTAATACCATTATTTAAGCGACCTTCACAAACTTTGAGAGCCATTTGTAAGTTGCACTTAAGTGCTAATAATTTTTCATCTTCACTTGTTGAAAACTAAAATTTTTTATCTAGCGTCACACTCTTTTGATATTCATATTTTTTATTATTTTATTTTCTCCTTACCTTTCCCATGATGTAAATACTTCTTTTTACGACCTTTAAAATTTGACTTCCTCAACATAATAAAAAAGGGTGTCGGATACTACCGATCATGCACCCAAAATACAATATTTATATGATTCTTCAATACATACCACTAATCATGCACCCCAAAGCAACACTTCTTTTATAAAACAATTCTTTATTTTTATAGTCACTCACAACTGACTTTTACCAACCAATACTTTAATGATTCTTAATACATCTTTGACATACTAGAATATTTATCACATAGACTCACTTTTACCTAAATTTTAAATTAACATTGAAAGTATTCATAAATTAACATCACTTTACACATTCAGCCTCTCTTCATTTTTCTCTTTTGTTTTCACACAAATTATTTGCAATTGAACCAGTTCACTATATCTACCCTGAGGGTTTCTCAATGGCTCGGGTTTGAAGCTCTCCCTTGAACAACGTTTCGTAGCACAATGTAGCAGCGAAACTCAAGGCCCCCTCACCTAAAAAAATATTGATCACAATCATTGTGCTATACACTTTTTACCAAATCTCTTTATTTTTCTTCTTTCGAAGCAACAATGTGAAGGGAGGCACCACCACTATCACCATCAGAGCAAATGTCTCCTTGACCACCGGAGCCTCTTCCTCCTCTATTGTGGGAGCCACTTCCTTGACAAGGGATTCCATCGTGGAAGGCTCTTCGCTTGTAGCAAACACCTTGGAAAGAATAACGATGACCTCAATAATGACCAATAGTCACACT
Source organism: Wollemia nobilis (assembly GCA_028583015.1). Lineage (NCBI taxonomy): Eukaryota > Viridiplantae > Streptophyta > Pinopsida > Araucariales > Araucariaceae > Wollemia > Wollemia nobilis. The sequence continues at coordinate 8,782,556 of JAQPPZ010016436.1, read as the reverse complement.
ATTCTTTCACAAGCTTACAATAATTAGTAGACCATAAAGATGTATTCCACAGCCACACCAATTCCATAGGACAGAACAAACTCAACATATAATTACCCACACCCAGACATCTATGGGCTTGGGTACCAAATAAGAGAAATAAATAAATCAATTGCACCACAAAGATTTAGAGAAATAGACAGATTCACACACAATAACATGATATGTATTAAATCATAACTGGAGCAATTACATAATCTGATTTCTCTAGAACAGATCAAGACATAAAAACAAAACAATAACATGAAAATGTATTAAATCATAACTGGAGCAATTACATGATCTGATATCTCTAAAACAGATCAATACATTAAAAGATCAATGGCACTCACAAATTCTGCATATTTGTGGTGTTATTACTGCCACCGTAGTAGCCCTCATCCCTCACCACACACCATGCAAGTGTAGTACTCTGAATTTATAGCGATGGATGTGGTCTGTGTAGACAATTCTGAAAGGGTTGAGATGTTCGGTGCCTAATGCCTGAAAAATCTAGAAGGCCAAGGTCAAGCTCGAATGGTTGGTGCCAGAACAATTTGGGAGGTCGGCACAATCTTCCACTAACTATGCATTTATTGCACTAAAATTCCCCAAAATAAATATATCTCCAACAAGGATCAAAACTAGTGAAATTCCAAAATGGTTACCATAAACGCATCTCACCCGAATTACTTTCCCATAAATGCATCTCACCCGTATCACTTTCTTGTGATATGTCTGGGATTGCATAGAATATATTTTCTGCTTCTCCTGCACTGCAGGATTCATTGATGAAAGTCTGAAGGTCGCCCTGCGTTTTGAGCAGCTCTGCTTGTTTCGTCGCTAATTGAGACTGCAGGTGTAACACTTGCTTTTGGAGTTGACACACTACACCAGCGCAACCATAGACGGGATCATGCAATCTGGCAGTTGCTTCATATACCATGCTATTTACTGCATCTTCTCTACTTCCAGGCGGAATATCCTGAAGCGCAACAACAGAATAAGGCCGATTCAATAAAGGTTATATGTTATAACCATAAGCGTTTGGCTATGTCCTAGGTTTCTTATATCTAGGTTAAATTATACTTGCTATATGGTATTCTAATCAAATAGTCATGCTGTCATTAAAATATGCCTTTTTGACAAAAGGAAACATTGTTTAAGCAAATATATTTGAAAATGAAATATTGCAACTTAACTCGAAGGATTCTCAGAATGTTGCTTGTTCCAAATACTCTATGAACTGCGAAGAACCTCTGAGGATTGTCTGGTGGAAAAAATGGACGAAGCTCACATTTCTCACCACATTTTCTTCTTAATGTTCTGCAAGCTCCACATGGATTTGCAACCCTACTCGACCTTCTTGTTTTGTCGTCCATCTGCATTCCTTAACAAGAAGTTTGTAGGAGCACACCTTAAATGTAACCTATTGCTAGAAGCACACAATGAACGCAATGAGAGAAAATAATCCTTAAGTCCCTAATTCATGAAGACTTACCTTGCCTGAGATTCTGAGATAACTGGAAGAAACCCTGAGATATATGTAATTTGGTGTAAACTGGTTAGGGCTATGTAAAAGTCTTCATATTCTTGTAATATGGTCGGCGCTAGAAAGGTCAATGTTCATATGCCATCTATTGAGATTTATTCATCGTAGTATCGTTGTCGACACAGTACACTTTGACGAGAAACATTATGTGATTCCATGTGCGGAAACACATTTCCTCTGTTTGTACCTTGGCCATTCCATATCTTTTAGGACTCTAAAAATTTTCATTTGTATACATCGAACTCCATTAAAGTGTCAATTATAATATGTATGTAAAAGGACTCTAGCCTTTCGCCAAAAGCGGCCAAGACAGCGATAGTATGCTTCAAGAAAACCTTTCAAATTTGGTTCCTATACTGGCCTTATAGGCGTGATGCTTGTCCCTACGGGGTACTACCCAATTTTCCTCGAATAGCTCGGGCCTCAAAACAAATGGTTCGTTATGCAGCTGTAATCACGCAACTGCGCAATTTGGGCATCAAGAAGTATCCTGCGGCTACACCTGAGACGCCCATTACATCGACGATTCAATATTACATTCATTGCCCTGCGTTCACAGGAGAACGATCATTGCTTGTCATTGACCGAATATTATTTCAATCGGTCAATCATCTTTATGGTGGAGTCCTCTCGATTATTTAAACGTGATTTTATTTGTATCACATGTGGCCTAGTCCAATATTAGGTATCATGCCACCGACCTCAGCGTTGTAATTTTCTTGTAAATTATAAGAAAATTCATAGCACTCCCGAATATCTATATCAGGAATACATTAATACACAAGAAATGGTCGCAATTGCTAATGATGATAGAAGATGGCCCACTCTGCTGCCTGGCACTTGAAAATATGGAGAACTTTGCCTGATTTATGTCAATTCGAATAAAGTTTTGTTATTTATGGCATATTATTTTATTTTAATAAATTTAAATCTTAAATTTATTAAATCGTACTATTACTTAAATTATATATTAAAAAAGCTATTCAAAATAAGTTTTACATACAAGGGAAAGGAGATAAAACAACGAAACTATAAGAAAGATAAAGCCGCACTCTTTACAGACGCCGTTTAATGGAAAGAGAGCTACAGTGTGGGAGTGAGTATAACCGTTTGAAATCTGAAAGCGGTGTAGCGAATGGATAGCCAGCATTTTATTATTTTGCGCTTTAAAAACGTGTGACCAAGGGAGACTTGATACAAGAAGTTTCAAGTGTGCAACTCCGAAAAGTTCGGCAGCTAAATTTTGGAGAGTTATTTCGATCAAAAACTTGCAAAAACTCATTGAAGAAATTAAAAAAAATAAATAAACAATAAATTTTGTATTATAACTAGTACAATTTAATCCAAATAACAAATACAATATAAAAATTTAATATTTTGAAATGTAAAACTTTTTTCCTTCTTCTCTAGTTGATGTTGATGGTTGGCCTTAGGGTTCCTCAAGTGCAATACCATCATAGTATTTCTTACAACTCTCTTAAATGTTCTGCTTCCTCCTCATGTATCTCAAGGTCCTCTATAGTAAACTTGAGATCCATAAAAGTCTTAGCAATCAAATCAAAAAGTGGATCTAATTTATCCAATTAAATTGCCTCATAGGATTCACTACCCTCTAGTTGTCTTGTACAAATCCTAATACTGTATTGCACAAAGACAAGCTCATTGAAGCAATCTTGACTCAACTTATTGAGCTTCTTGGTGTGTATAGTCTCAATTACAGAGAGGCGTAACAAGGTGCATTACATACCTCAAACTAGTTGGAGAGGATGAGGAGTCTCATTAATGTCCAAAATATCTTCATATCTACTTGTATTAAACATATTAATTTATGTCTTAATATGCATTAAATTACAATATAAATAACTGTAAAAGTCTTATATATATATCAATCATAAAATATGCTTTACTTACAAATTGATTTGTAGTTTAGATTTTTTTTCAACCTTATAAACATGATAATTGTAATTTGTACTTTGTTGTCAATAAAATAAATAATATTATATTTTTAATGCACTTTTTAGTTCAACACGAGGACAAGCTTCTCATTAAATTATGCCATACAACTTGAAAAAATAATAAATTATAGTTTCTTAGCTATGATGTTTAGACTATGATTTGTACAGATCTTGTCCATGGACAAAATTTTTAAATTCTATGATCAAAGAAAATTACTCTAGATGATGATTTATTCATTCAACTACCTTTTCATTATATTTGAAAAAAATATATATATCATAATAAATCTTTTACATTACTTTTTACCACTAATGGATGCCACTTATATCAAACATCTTATAGAGTAAACCGTAGGTGGAGCATGAAAATTTCTATCATAAAAAACAACCACATTAACAACTCCATGATAATAAGTGCAAAAATTTACTTTCTCTAGTTAATATACTTTAACGACTCCATATATTTTATATGTGTAAGGCATCATCTTTTCTCCTGTGATATATGGGTTTGAGTGAAACCGAGCTCTTCCATTTCAAGCACATCATGGGGTCGTTGTAGATAAGGGCAAACTTTGCATCTACAATATCATTGCTTATGTTGTTAGTATGTGCTATGACTGCAATGGCAATGACATACCCAGAGACCAAGAAGTACAACCTATTGGATTTCAAAGCAAGAGTTATTGATCCCTCCTATAAGTTGAGCTTGTGTTAAGGTCACAACTTCTGCAATTGGAATGACATTTTGTGCTTCACGTAAGCTACAACACTCCATGTTTGAGATGAAGTTGATCTTAGTAGCTAGGAAGGCATCCCTGGTATTGTTTAAAGTCTAGAATTTAAGATGCTTGGACCTCATAACTTCTCTGGTATTACCATTCCTTCGGAGGTGGGTAGAATGAAGAGACTCACCTATTTGGACCTTTGAAACACTAGGTTTAGCGATCAAATTGTTGCGAAGCTCAAAAAGTTTTAGGAGATATATAACCTTATGATAACCTTCTAATAATAGGAGATATATAACCTTATGAAGAAATTTTTTTATGGCCCTTCTAACTATATCATGTGTAACTTCTAGGAGGAGACACTTGATCATCTGCTTTTCCTGTGTGCATTTGGAAGAGAGTTGTGGAAAAGGTAGTTAGATCTCTTTAAGGCTCACCTAAACTTTTAGGTGACTCTTTCTAATATCTAATAGATCTAGAAATACAAAAATGGAAGAATATCTCTATTCAACTAGGTTTGTCCCTAGGCCTAAGTTTCATCTAGTGGCCTAAGTTGGTCCCTAGGTTAAAAGTTCATATTATTTAGATGGCACTCAATATTTTGTTATTTTTGGAGATAGTTAATCCAATATTTATTTGGATTTTAAGGCTTGCCAAAAGTTACAGACCCATGACTATAATCTGGTTCTTGTTATATCAATATATTTTTTTACCTTTTTGAATATATATTAAATTATTATCCAAGTAATTACGTGATTTGATTTCTCTGGAACACATAAATACATAATAAGATCACTAACACTCATAGATTCTACATTTATATGACGTTATCACTACCACTATAGTAGTCCTCATCCCTTAATACACACCATATAGGTGTAGGGGTTTGAATTTATGGCATAGGATGTGGTTTATTTAGAGAATTCTAGAAGGGTTAAAATGCTCAATGCATTGTGCCTGAACAATCTAGAAGGTCAAGCTAGAATGAAGGTCAAGTTGGGATGGTTAGTGCTAGAAAAATGTAGAAGGTCAACATTGTCTTCCACTAACTATGCATTTATTGCACTAACTAAATTTTACCAAAATGAATTTATCTCAAACATACTCCCATAAATTCATTTTGTCTAATCCCTCTAGGAAACACCATAAGGGGATATGAGTCTTGCCTACCTGTGGAAGACATATAGCTGATTAGGTACTCATTTACAATAAGGCTTTTATAAAATATAACCATCACTATGGTATCTATCAACCAGCTAATCGAGGACACACATGAGACTTAGTAGTCATCAATAACCACTTACAATGCAATATTGCTTTTACTTTTCTTGCTCTTTTAAGAATAAGACATCCTCTTGTAAAATCCACTTAATATTTTTTTTATTTTGCTTCATTCTATAACATCTAGCCATCCATAATCAACATGTGCTTTGTTGACCATTTCATATTTACACCAACAATAATTCTTACAGTGATTATTTACACCAAAATTTCACATGGATGCAAATCCCAACACCAATCTACCTCACATCCTTATTCATCTCATAGGTTTATCCTTTCACAAACTTCGTTTCACCACTTTTGGTTTGACCAACCTAACAAAGTATTTCATTCTTTGGCCTTATGGATGACTCTATGTGCTTTCTTATACCTTACCCATTCCTTCCCAAACCTTTTTCATCATAGCTCATTATTTTCATTACTTTGAAGCCAATACCTTTGGTGTACTTTTCAAAGAACCGAATCTCGTCATTATCACTATGGTCTTCAAAAAAATGGTATTTGTCATAGTAATGAGCATCCATTGTTTTTCCATCATGATGATTTTATCCAATACATGGTTATGCATAGTGGAAAATATTCACCAATTGGGTGAATATTAAAATTTTTGAAATTGAAAATTGGCAAAAATGGGGACCTTGGATATTGACTCATTTACCCAAAATTTTTAGGACAAAAACATTTTAGTGGTTGGTTTGCCACGCATTGATAATAATATTATAGTTTTTGCTTTTTAATTCACCAAGTCTCCCACCTAAATCGAGGACCCTTTTCACCGAAAAATATTATTTTTTTAATTATACTGTCAAATTCACCTCTTATACTAGTATATATACCTAAGATGACAACCATACCCATACAAATAAAACATTCATTCTTATCAAAAAATGACCTATAGTAGCAAAAATAATAATCAGTTGTAGAGAGAAGAATAGATGATTGATGGAGAAAAATATTGCAAAGAAGCAATGGTTCGATAGAGGAGTAGTGGAAAATAGCTATATGAAAAAGCACACATGGCACTCCATTGGATGTAGTTTTGCACTCATCCCCTTAGGATATAGTTTTGCACCCAACCCTCCATCAAATGCAAAAATGCACCTGATCCTCTCCAAGATGCATTTATGCACTCAACCCTCCCTCAGATATAGAAATCCACCTAGTCCTCCCTCGGATATAGAAATCCACCTGGCCCTCCCTTGGATGCAATTTTGCACTCAACCCCCCAGATGCATTTCTGCACCTGACCCTCCTTCGGATACAAAAATGCACCCGGTCCTCCCCTAGATGCATTTTTACACTCGACAAAAATACACCCAACCAACTGCAAAAGTGTAGTCAGGGAAGGGTTGGGTGGATTTCTGCATCGGAGGGAGGATTAGGTGTAAAAATACACTCGGGAGAAGGTGTAAAACTGCATCCAAGGGAGGTTCAGGTGCATAACTAGGGGAGGATCAGATTCATTTCTACACCTCATCTCACCCAGATACATATATGCACCTGAACCTCCCCCAAATACAAAAATGCACTCGAGTTTTTTCACTCGGCCCTTTCTCAGGATACACTTCTATCATTTATGCACCCACCCCTCCCCTCCGCCCCCTAGAGAAAAAAATGCACTCAATCCTCATATGGGTGTAGGGGAGATGTAAGGTGAGGGAAAAGAGAAGTGAAAATAAAATTTATCTATTTTTTTGGGAATTTTAAGAGTTTGTCGCAAAGCAACATAAAAGCATCTTAAAAAAAAAAAAACTCCTCACAACCACAACCAAAAATTTTAAAAACTACTATGACTTGATGTTTCCAACCCATCAAAAACTCCATAGTTAAGCATTCTTGATTGGAGTAGTACTCGGGTGGATAACCTCCTAGGAAGTCCTAGTTTTGCATCAAATTTGTCTTGTAGGTAGTCATTGCTATTGTTTAGTAGTTTTTCCAAATATTAATAGAAATTCGCTAATGTTTTACAATTTTTGGAGACAAAATAAGGTAATTCGCCTTGTATTATTGCATGAAGTTGGTCAAGATTTCCATGGTTTCAAAATAGATTTACCATTATTTTACAAGTACATTTCGGGTCTAACCCCTTATGCATAAGCCTTCTCCAATACAAACATCACTATCACACACAATGTTTAAGTTCTCAACATTGTAGGTAAAGTCTTTCCTTTGAAGATCACTTGTATCGCAACAAGCATTTGCCACCGTAGGCCCTACCATCAACCTTTCATTTATAATGTTTAATATTTTACACTCCTTTTTAAGTATGTCAAGAGTGATTAATGCCTTGTATATGGTCTTCACAAAATCAACATGGAATGTAATACCATTCTTGAAGCAATCTTCAAAAATGTTGAGAACCATTTGTAAATTGAACTTAAGTGCTAATAATTCTTCATCTTCACTCGTTGGAAAAATAAATATTTTTATCTAGCATCACTCTCTTTTGATCTTCAACTTGTTTATTGTTTTGTTTTCTCCTTGCATTTTCCATGATGTAAATGATTCTTTATACGACCTTTAAAATATGACTTCCTCAATACAAAAACAAAGGGTGTCAGATACTACCACTAATTTATATGATTCTTCAATACAATAGTAAAGGGTGTTGGTTACACCCCAAAGCCACACTTATTTTGTAAAATAGTCCTTTATTTTTCTAGTCACTCACAATTGACTTTTACTGACCATAACAACTCAATACTTTAATGATTCTCAATACATCTTTGACATACTTGAATATTGATCTCATAGACACACTTTTATCTAAAATTTAAGTTAACACCAAAAGTATTCAACTTCACTTCACACATTCAACCTCTCTTCATTTTTTTTCTTTTGTTTTCACACAAACAATTTGCAGTCGAACATGTTCACTATATCTCCCCAAAGTGTTTCTCAATGGCTCAGGTTCGAAGCTTCCCCTTGAGCAACTTTTCACAACATAATTTAGCAGTAAAACTCAAGGCCCCCTCACCTCAACAGATTTGCATCACCATCATTGTGCTATACGCTTATTGCTTGATCTCTTTATTTTACTTCTTATTGCCTGATCTCTTTATTTTACTTCTTTTTTAGCAGCAACAAGAAGGGAGGCACCACCACTATCACCATCAAATAAATGTTTCATTGGCTGTTGGAGCCTCTTCCTTCTCTATTGTGGAAGCCACTTCCTTCACAAGGGATTTTACCATGTAAGGCTCTTCGTTTGTAGCAAACACCTTGGCAGGGACAACAATGACCTCGACAATGACCAACAATCACACTAATTCTTTGAAAAGCTCACAATAATTACTAGACCATACAGATGTATCTAACAGATACACAAATTCCATAGGACAGAACAACCTCAGCATATAATTCCCCACACCCACACATCTGTAGGCTTTAGCACCAAATGAGAGATATAAATAAAATGAGATGTATTAAATCTAGAGAAATACACAATGCAGATTCACACACAATAACATGAGATGTATTAAATCATCACTGAAACAGTTACATGATCTGATTTCTCTAGAACAGATCAATACATAACAAGATCAATGACACTTACATGATCTGATTTCTTTAGAACAATTCAATAGATAACAAGATCAATGACACTTACAAATTTTGCATGTTTGTGGTGTTATCATTGCCGCCGTAGTAGCCCTCATCCCTCACCACACATCATGCAAGTGTAAGGGTCTGAATTTATAGCAAAGGATGTGGTCTGTGTAGGGAATTTTGGAAGGTTGAGATGTTCGGTGCCTAGTGTCTGAACAATCTAGAAGGTCAAGCGCGAATGGTCGGTGCGAGAATAATTTGGAAGGATGGCACAATCTTCCACTGACTATGCATTTATTGCACTAAATAAAATTCCCCAAAATAAATTTATCTCCAACAAGGATCAAGACTAGCGAAATTCCAAAATGGTTCCCATAAATGCATCCCACCCGTATCACTTTCTCGTGATATGTCTGGGGTTTCATAGAAGAGATTTTCTGCTTCTCCTGTAATCTGGCAGTTGCTTCATATACGGTGCTGTTTACTGCATCTTCTCTTCTCCCAGGCGGAATATCCTGAAGCGCAACAGCGGAATAAGGCCGATTCATTAAAGGTTATAAGTTATAACCATACGCGTGTGGCTATGTCCTAGGTTTCTTACATATCTCTAGGTTAAATTATCTTTGCTATATGGTTTTCTAATCAAATAGTCATGCTGCCATTAAAATATGCCTTTTTGACAAAAGGAAACATTGTTTAAGCAAATATGTTTGAAAATGAAATATTGCAACTTAACTCGAAGGATTCTCAGAATGTTGCTTGTTCCAAATACTCTATGGAGTGCGAAGAACCTCTGAGGATTGTCTGGTGGAAAAAATGGACGAAGCTCACATTTCTCACCACATTTTCTTCTTAATGTTCTGCAAGCTCCACATGGATTTGCAACCCTACTCGACCTTCTTGTTTTGTCGTCCATCTGCATTCCTTAACAAGAAGTTTGTAGGAGCACACCTTAAATGTAACCTATTGCTAGAAGCACACAATGAACAAAATGAGAAAAAATAATCCTTAAATCCCTGTTTCTGAGATAACTGGAAGGAACCCTGAGATATATGTAATTTGGTGTAAACTGGTTAGGGCTATATACTGATAATATTGAGCCTTGTTCACTTGACGTCTAAAGGTCTTTCATATTCTTGTAATATGGTCGGCGCTAGAAAGGTCAATGCTCATATGCCATCTATTGAATATGACGTAACGGACGCATGTGAGAGGTATTTCTGGATTGACGATTGAATTGGATTATCATGACGGTGTTGGAAATTAATCCCAACTACCGCCATCAATGCAGAGGTACTGCGTTGCAGCAGCTGGTTAAACCCGGGATACCGCTAACGCCCATGGTTTTGTAAATGTTGGTTTAGGGTTTAGGTTCTTGGACCGCCTATAAATGTTTGTATGCCTCTGTTTTAGGCAATCTGGGCAGCAGCCCCAGTTTCCCTGCACGCTGCAGCGGTGCAGGCGTTTTCAGGCGAAGTATTCCGCAGGAGGCGGCAATGTCTTCCGCAGGAGGCGGCAATGTCCGCGTTTGTGTGCTCAGCAGAGCTTTGTGTTGAATCTGTTTCAAATTTGTATGAGCTTCTCTGTGATTCAATAAAATCATGTTTTTGGTTTCTGCCTCTGTCTGTCTGCGTCTGTATTGCCTCTAACGAGGTTGTCTTTGATCTTGTAATTTTTCAATTTCCGTCATGGTATCAGAGCTTGGAGACAGGACCAGCAGGCAGGGTATGGTTTCCCGTCGAGGATTGAACCTGCGCCAGCGAGGAAGTAGAGAGAACATCCTTCCAGTAGTTGTGATTAAGGGGGTGTGTTGGAAATTAATCCCAACTACCGCCATCAATGCAGAGGTACTGCGTTGCAGCAGCTGGTTAAACCCGGGATACCGCTAACGCCCATGGTTTTGTAAATGTTGGTTTAGGGTTTAGGTTCTTGGACCGCCTATAAATGTTTGTATGCCTCTGTTTTAGGCAATCCGGGCAGCAGCCCCAGTTTCCTTGCACGCTGCAGCGGTGCAGGCGTTTTCAGGCGAAGTATTCCGCAGGAGGCGGCAATGTCTTCCGCAGGAGGCGGCAATGTCCGCGTTTGTGTGCTCAGCAGAGCTTTGTGTTGAATCTGTTTCAAATTTGTATGAGCTTCTCTGTGATTCAATAAAATCATGTTTTTGGTTTCTGCCTCTGTCTGTCTGCGTCTGTATTGCCTCTAATGAGGCTGTCTTTGATCTTGTAATTTTTCAATTTCCGTCAGACGGAGCCGTGTAGATCTATTCATCGTTTTATCGTTGTCGACACAGTACACTTTGACGATTAATTTTATGTGATTCCATGTGCGGAAACACATTTCCTCTGTTTGTACCTTGGCCACTCCATATCTTTTAGGATTCTACAAATTTTCATTTGTATACACATTGTCATCGAACTCCATTAAAATGTCAATTATAATACGTATGTAAAAGGACTTCACCCTTTCGCAAAAAGCGGCCAAGACAGCGATAGTATGCTTCAAGAAAACCTTTCCAATTTGGTACCTATACTGGCCTTATAGTCGTGATTCTTGTCCCTACGGGGTACTACCCAATTTTCCCCAAATTGTTCGTGATGCAGCTGTAACCACGCAAATAAGGAATTTGGGCATCAAGAAGTATCCTACGGCTACACCTGAGACGCCCATTACGTGGACGATTCAATATTACATTCATTGCCAACGATCATTGCTTGTCATTGATCTTATATTATTGCAATCAGCCAATCATCTTTATGGTGGGGTCCTCTCGATTCATAATGTTCAGATACATTGTTAAACGTGATCGTATTTGAATCACATGTGGCCTAACCCAATATTAGGTATAATGCCACCGACCTCAGCGTTGTAGGCTTGCAGTAGCAGGGATTCTTCACCGCACCTTCACAATTTTGCATTATTTGTATGTTGTACTTGTGGTTTCCAAGTTTGAAATCATTTAACCGCTTTGTTAGATTTTTAGCCTTCAAGATTAATTCAATGCGATAAATTTAGAATCGCAGCATTCTTTGAGGCCGTCCGGCTTTTCTATGCATTCCCGCTCGGTATATTTTGGGTCGTATGCTCTGCTTAACCTCTTTCTACTTAGTCATATCTAAGGTAAACTGTTGAAAGAAGACGTGATCAAGCCATAATTTTCTTGTAAACACTTTAAATTATCAACCATCCAAATTGTGAATGGTCGATCTGCCATCTACATAAAGATATTTTATCTTTCCTGGATTACAAAAATAATTTGTGAACATCCAACTCTACATTGTGAATGGTCGATCTGCTATCTACATTGAAATATTTTATCTTTCCTCGATTACAAAGATAATTTGTGAACATCCAGCTCTACTGGCATGCGACCATGGTATGCACTTAAAACATTTTTTTTTTTAATGTATAAATTATGCTAGGAGCCAAGCTATCGAGGAATTGTTATTCTCCTTTGGTGTATTTACATCAGCAATTAAAAATATAAGAACACAATAATTGTTTTTCGACCATTTGTTTTTACTGTTTGAAATACATGTGGAGTGAATTTGGTTTTCCACTTATGTGGATGTTTCCAATTTCAAAGCATGGTATGAATGCTTTTATGTTCACTCTTTTTGGTTGTTTCTTTTAGCGTTTTGTTTTAAGTTATTGATTTTGTTTTTTTCGCTCTTTCAAAAGTTTTTAACATTGATATTTGTTATTTACTTATTATATTTGGTGACCATATGTTTATAGGTTTAATTTATTTTTATTTTTTTTAAATACAAGATTCCTTGCAAAGTAGTGTCTTGCGATGCATCTACGGGGATAATGAACAAGAGTTTATTCATTTATACAAGAAGAATATTATGTTGAACTAAGGATAACGTATATGGTCTTATTGGAATTACCAATTCTTAACAAAGAATATACTTTTAATAGCACTTAGATTTTAGTTGAGAAAAACATTTTAAAAGACAATGAAAACATGCATGATGTATTTGGTGTTTTAACTTGCAACTTTTAAATACTTTGATAGAATTGTAGATTATCTTTTCTATTTCATAGAGATAGGGTTATAGCTTCAAAAGAGTGGAGTCAAGAAAGATAAGATGTATTTTTATCCTTTTTTATAAAATTTTCTTTTTTATTATGACGTTTGTATCTTTTTATTTTTTTTAATAATATAAATGTTTGATTTTAGTTATCTTGAGATATCTTTGGATGAGTTTTATAGCTTGTTGACTAGTAAGCAAGAAAAAATACCTTTTATGATTAATATCTATAGATAAAAAATTATCGCACTCCTTTCCTCAAGGCTGATTGATTTGCACCTTAGAGGGGAATGGGAGAATGGATGGCCTACACCTCAGAGGAGAGGTACTTGAGTTTGTACCCTCTTATAGTGATTTTTCGACGAATGGGTTGGGTTCACTAGGAAACATTTTATGGCAGTTTTCAATCCTAGGTTTAGGATTTGTTTTGATGTGTTTGTTTTGATTAAATCATGCATACACCTAAGTTTGGCCAATATGCAATTAATCTAACCTATATGCAATTTTAATTCAAATACAAACAACAAATAATAGAAAAATATAATGCAAAATACAATGTAGTACTAAAAAAATGGTTTTAAACTCTTACCTGTATCCAGATGTCTGATGAATATTTTGATTTTTGTATGCAGTCCAGATCATACGTAGTAGGTCGATATCATACTATGAACCTTTAGGATCGTATTATGATCTGCGATATCGTATTAAAAAAAGGGATAGACAAATTTGATTTTTATAGACAATAGCAGATTCATGTATAGTGGATATAAAAAAAAAAATCTAGAGATTTACTTATGATTGTAAGCTTAACTAGGATTAAATGAATACACTCAAATAACTATAATGATATGCATTGATGAATAAATGTATAGCAATATATGAAATATGCAATTATATGAAATTAGGTGAACTCCAAAAATACAAATGATTAAATATAATGCTTTATGTGATAAAGAATACTAAATGCAATGTAGATCAACTAAATAAATAGCAAAATATGTAAACTAGAGGTTGAGGTCGCCCCCTAGCCAACTGTAGGTGAGATCATAGCCTTTTGAGTGATACCATATCTTGAACTCACAAAATCGTACCACAATCGCAATATCATAACCTTCGATCTACAACAAAGTCCTTCGATCTTGCAACAATATCCTCTAATACTACAAGAAAATAATAAAATAACTAGATATAGGATGCAAAATTATGTAAAGTTTTCTAAAGTGCAAGGAGCCAAGAGAAATTCAGAAGTAGGGGGTTTGGTTAAATAAGCTGGGAGGAGCATCCAGAATAGAGAGGAGGTTGAATTTTTTGTAAATCCTTCTAAGATGAGCAAGACCAAATGGATACGATCTCTTATTTTCCACGCAGTTACATAGTCGGGGTTAAAAATTGTTAAACTGAATTTGTCATTTTTTAACTTTAAATTTTCTATTTTAGGTAAGATCATATTACAATCTGCAATATTGTATGACGATTGCAAGGATCATAAGACAAAAATAGTACTACGATTTTGGAGGTCACACAATGATTTTGTTGATCCTAGTATGATCTCATCAATAAAGCACAAATTCTACGATAATAAATGCAAATATGATGTTTTTACAATTTTTTATGTTTTCATGTAAATGGGTTAAATTTAAGGTGCTACAATATCAATTTCAAGAATTAAGTTTATATTGTTAAAGTGAGGCAATTTCTTCAAAAGTTTAAAAGAATTAAAATTAAATATTTTAAAATTTCTAAAGAAATAGGAAATATAAAAATAATTAGAGGACATTGTTGTTACTATGGAGAGATGAGACATCAAAACTTCAAGTACATCAAGAATCTAGCTTCTCTTTCCAAGCAATTGATGAACCAAGAAATCTCAAATAAAACACAACATTATGGTAATGAATAAATCTTTCTACTATTTTCTCTTCATAACATGATATCCTTCTTCTCATTATGAATCTATTCTAGATTATAGGGCTTCTCATCATGTGATTACATATTCTTCATAGTATTCTTCTTTGATTAGGGAAAAGGATGACACCAAAATTTATATGACGATAATATTACTCCTTTATTGTTGAAATTGATAATATTCCAAAATGGAATTATTAATAATAGTTATGTTGAATTTAAATTGTATCACCTTATTTGTATACATAACATCATAATAAGTATGTATAGTATAATATTGGGTAGCAATTAGTTTGACATATTGTGGCACAATAGTTTTCTTAAAATGATTACAACATAGTAGTTTATTTCAAAATATTATGTAGTATATTATTTGATATGATTGTGACACAATAACCTACTCACAAAATATTATAGCGATCATAAAGGAATAACAAAATTACAAAATTACAAAATATACATATAAAAAAGGAGTATAATAAGATTATAGTGATCTCATATAGGCTATTGGTCAGTCATACATGTTAATAATAAGAGTAAATAGTAAACTTAAATGTGTTAGCATCATGAAAAAGTGGATTTATCACAAATTCAAGCTATCTTAAGATTTTAATTACATAATTCAGCATATGATAATATTGTAGAAATTCTAGTATGTATCTAGAAGTCCAAGACACTTTTAGAAGTGCTATGTAATACCATGATGAAATAACTTTAGCTATGTGATATTTTTGGCTATCTTTTGAAGCTGTAAAATATTATAAGAATCATTTGAAAGGACATATCTAGAAACATGTATATCTTAAATTTCTCATGTAAGTATAAAATATTGTGAGAAAATTACAAGTAGATATATTGTGAATATTTTAATAACTAACCCATTAATATTTTCCCATCAATAGAACATCAAGTTCACATTAGAATATGTAGCACCCTAAAATTGGCGCAGTAAAATTGGAATAATTACATTCACCTTAGTAAATAAATTTAAATTCAAATTTAACCTCCCAAAATGCTCGTTAACCGCTGAGAAACCCGTTTCCTCATTTTCCGCACCATTTTTAGCAGTTTTTTTGACCGTTTGACGATATTGTCTCCGATCAGACGATATCGCCCCAGATTTGACGATTTTGTCTGGACTAGAACGTCCAGACGATTTCGTCGCAAAACTGAATTTGCATAGTTGGAATCCGTTCCAACGGGTCTCCAATCCGGGAAGAAGCGTGTCTGCGCCATTGGGACCCTTCCCCCGTTGGAGATATCCCAAATTGGGATGATCTCCAACCTCCCAACAACTATCCTATGCCTATTTAACTCTAAGGCTTTTCCCTCCCCAACCCCTGGCTGAATTTTTATGCAAATTGAACCCTTATGCTCTAAAACATCGTAATTCATATTTTGCATTAGTCCTATAGTCATTTCATTATAGGTACACCACTGGTTTTTAGCCGGAGCCAGCACCTATCGTAGCCGACGAACTCGTCAAGATCGGAGGCGATCTCGTCAAATTCGGGACGATCTCGTACTGATGCGAGACGATTTCGATCGCAGAGACACATCGAAGCAATCGGTGCTCGGAGTTTGCTCTTCTGTCTCTTTTTTTTGTCATTTTATGTTATAAATTAGATTGTTTATTCAATTTTTATACTATATTGCATCTGGAGTTCACCCATTTTGTCTAGTTTACATATTAAGATCATATTCTGCTATCTAAACACAATTATTTGCATTTACTGCTTCTTGTATATTGTTCAACACTCATATTATTGTTTCACATAGTTTGCCCCCGTTTGCAAAATAGAATTTCTTGTATTTCGCATCTATTTGTCGTTTTGCAGTGTCTCGATGAATTCATCTGACGAATTCATCAGATTGCAGACGATCTTGTCAGTTTAGATGATTTTATCAAATTGAAGGCGATTCTCGTTGAATTGCGGACGATCCAGATCGCTTCAAGCTTAGAAACTCCATCAGACTTTCGGATCAGGTAATCTTCATTGGCCTCCTACAAATTCTCTATTTTTGTTTTCCTTTCTATTTGTTGTATGCATTTAAATTGCATTTTCATGTAGTTTAAGTTAGAATCATTCGGCCAAACCTAGGATGAATGTTTAAAAATAAAACGAACTCATCAAAACTCATTCCCAAAACCTAGGCGTGGAAACTGTCATCAAATGTTTCCTGGTGAACCCACCATTCGTCGAAAAATCACCAAAATGCACCTCCCTTTAGAGGCGGGACCTTCGCAAAGTCCTCTCGTCCGAGGTACCGCACCATCCTTTTCCCATCCTCCTTCCGGGCGCGGATCCAATAGCCTGAAGGTAGGGGTGCGAAAAATTTGGAGCGATACATTTTGGTGAACCCGACGTGAATGCATCATAACCTTTTGAACAAAAACAAACAAAGACAAAAAAAAAAAATTAGAACAACTAAAACTTAGATGCATTTTAAAACATTTAAGGTTCAAAATCATGTTTAGATGGTAGCTCCTAAAAAGAGGTTAGCAGGCATTATAAACGTAGTAAACCAATTAGCGGCCATAGAAGTTAATTTTGTCCTTAGTGTCCCTGAAGAAAGTAGAAATCAATCCTTGTGGGACGAGCTTATCAAGAGACTTAGTATCATTTCATCTAGGTCCACACAACTTAAACAGATTAAGAGGCTAGTCTTGGATAGAATCCTGGATCCTCATCAATTAGTGTTCTATCATGAACTTCAGAGAGCTTGCCATAGGTGGCTAGCCTATAGGAGAGCTCTTGTATCTGCAAAATTTTTAACTTTCAGGGAAGATCTTGAAAGCACCGTTATAGTGCGCCCATTTTTAGTTCATATATATTCCTTAGAAGATGATCTTATAGTTAGGAGAAGATGGAACAAAACTCCTAGAGCTATGTTATATTGTAAATATGGTCGTGAGAATTATTATTTCCAACCAAAGATCTGAGATAGACAATATCACCATAGCCCTTTTCATCAAATTCTTAAAAGAAAACTTTCAATTTGAAGAAGAACATTTCATGACCCCTGAACAACTTGAACCTATTAATGATATTCATAAATTATTCATAGAAGATTAGTTCATATACTTTCAGCCTTATTATTATTGTGTGCATTTATTGTTTCATTTGTTGTCTTTATTATATTGTTTCAAAGAAAAACTAAAAAACTAAAAATAAAAAAAAAATAAAAAAAAAAAACATAGTAAAAAAAACTTAACATTTCATTTACAATATTGCATTAGGTATATATAAATATATACCTTTTAATTTGTTGCATATATGTATATATATAAATATATATATTTTTTCTGAAATCAAAACTTAGCACCATGACTAAACTTAAGAATGGTAAAGAAATTTTAGGAGAAGGAGAAGATTGGCTACAAAATACAACTGAAAACCCAAATGTCCTTCTTGGAGATACAAATCCGAAAGGTGAAACTCTAGGTCAATCAGATGAAGACTTATGTGAAGATAAGGAACAAGAAGGAAGTGTTAAAGAATCTTCGTCCCCTAGAATAACTCCAAATGGAGGCATCACTTTTGACAACGCAGAACATTTTCAAAAATTTCTTAATCAACATATCGACATCCTTAATGTGGCAATCCGTATTGATAAAGGGGAAATTAGTGATGCTCAAGCAGTCTTAGAACGGGCACTTGATATGCAAACTAATCCCTTGTCTTTCATTGATCAAGAAAGTGATAAGGGTGGACCATCTAATGCGAATATGGTCACTATAGCCCAAGCCATGACCAAACAACAGGTCACCCAACCTCCTAAGCAACCTATTACTCAAACTAAAATCACTCCCGCACAAAATAAAATTCCCTTCGCTACTTCCTTCCTCCAAACTATTGAGCAAAATGCTTTAAATAGACAAAATTCTAAAACAAAGCCAAATACAAACTTTCAACAATCTACAATACAACACAATCCAACTTCAAAACTCCTCCATAATATTTTTCCTACCAATGTTTTACACAATAGTAACATGGCATCTAATCTGCATGTTCCTCCATCCTACGCCCATAACACTTATGGCAATGCCCCACCGAATCAATATGGGGGGCAAACTAGTAGTTTGGAAGCTATGGTGAAACAATTGGCTTCACGTATGGACCAGATAGATCCCTATCGTCCCTCGTATAATTATCGAGAGATTTGTAGCCAATCATTGGAACCCATAGTGGTAGCTCAACCATACCCTAAACATTTTCCCATGCCCGTCCTGCCTATCTATAAACGAACCGAAGATCCCATAGAACATCTTCGCATGTTTAGGATAGCATGTCATGACATATCGCATAACGACTTGCTATTACTAAAAATGTTCCCCAAAAGTTTAGGTGGAATGGCGTTAGAGTGGTATTATCAATTGCCCACTCATTCCTTAAGAAACTTTGAAGAAACAATTGAGTCATTTGTTCATCAATTTAGTGCCTACATCGAGAGGCATGTAACTATTAAAGACCTATACAATTTAAAACAAGATAAAGACGAATGTTTTGCCGATTTCTTAGCAAGATGGAGACAATTGATAGGAAAACTGCACTTTGTGCTACCCTATAGGGAAATGTTACATTTTCATTAACAATTTACAAGAACAACTTTCTTATGAGCTATCAACAGCTGCTTTGACTACATTCGATCAAGCTATAGACTTAGCTCGAAGGGTAGAAGATGCCCTCATTAGGAGAGGCCAAATTAGAAAGAAGGATGATGAGAAAACATCTAGAAATCAATATAAAAACAAACAGGTTTTCGGTGATGGAGTCATCGACAAGATAAATGTTGCTAATGTCAATGCAACAAAAACAACAGAAAAATTCATCTTGAAACCTCCTCGATAAGCCTCCTCGAGAGTTCACTAGATTAAACCAACCTTTTTCAACTATTTTACCCCAACTTCTTGAAAGAGGTTTAATCCAATCGCCGACTATCCGGGAACCCGACCCAAGCATACCCGGATATAGAGCTGATTTGCACTTGTGATTTTCATAGAGGTCCTGGACATTCTACCAACGCTTGTAAGAGATTGAAACATAAAATACAAGATTTGATTTACAATAATGAAATGGAAGTGCAAGCCTTCCAACCTAAACAAAACCCTCCTAATAATACCCAAAAGGCTGTTCCCCAAAATCAAAATCAGAATGCCAATCAAACTTTAGACATATTTCAACACCCTTTACCAAGACATGGTAAAGAGGTAGCCAATCAAATTGAACATCACAATGTTCTCCCTCCTACCCGATATGTAGGAACCATTAGCGGGTAATTACTTGTTCAGGACTCTCACACATTCGACACAACCTTATCCCTGGTTACAACTAGGCCCTTACATAATTTTCAAACTTCTGATTCTAGCAATATAGAGTCAGATAGTGAGAGTGAAGTAGACACCATTCAATCGAATAGTTCCGAAAATGAATCAGATCCTATTCAACCTATCACGAGATGCTAATGTTCCGGAAGAACCATTTCCCAGAAGAGTCACTACTCGACCTTCTTCTAATGAAGTCCTTCCTTATGAACAAGCCATAAACTCTCAACCGAGACCCTTTCAACGTCATCACTATAACATTGTAGGTACCATCGGAGTCGTCACCCGACAACAAGTTCAAAATCCCCAACAAGAACCAAACTAGAATGATGGATCAGCTCCATTTGTTCTAAAAAATCCTAATAAAGGAAATCATGCTCCTATTGTTCAAACTAAACCTCCTTACAGCATTAATGAGCAATTGTCTAATACCACCGCCAGAATCTCCCTTTTAGATTTATTAAGATCCTCCCCCACCCATAGGGATGAATTGATGCTTACTTTGAGCCAGATGATGGTAGCTCAAAACATCCAACCCGAAGCTATGGCCAATACTATCATCACGCGAGAGATTGATTGTATTGACTTTCGGGATAAAGATATCCCACAACACGGTTTACACAAGGATAATCCCTTGTATATTACGGCTTTAATTGGGGATGTAGTCATCAAACGAGTCCCGATTGATAATGGCTCATCTCTAAACATCTGCACCTTTGACTTCTACCAACGATTTGGTTTTAGAAGTGATGAAATGAAGAAGACTGATATGATTATCAAAGCCTTTAATGACGAAACACAAGAAACGTGTGGAGTCATTACCCTCCCATTGCAAGTTGGTCCTAGAACCCTTGAGACAACTGTGTTCATTGTACATTGCCCAGAATCGTACAATATACTTTTGGGTCGCCCTTGGATTAACGCCATGCGAGCAGTCCCATCAACTTTACACCAATGTGTTAAGTTTGAGTTTAAAAATAAATTGGTCACTATTCATGGTGACCCTAGACCTTTTGATATGTGCGCATTGGCAGAACCATTTGGAGTGCAATTTTTCCCTGCTCTGTCATCCACATATCCTAGTTCTTCTTCATCTAAAATTGTGAAATATAAACCCATCATTTCATCTATTCCTCCTCCATTAACTTCATCTTCCCATCTAGATCAACCACCTTCTAAACAAATTACTGTAGAACTTCAAAAAGCTCTTAAAACTACAACCAATTCTTCAAGTTCTAATCCCATAAATTCAAAACCTTCAGACACATCTATCATACCTTCCACATCTCAAGACATAGGTAATAAGCCTTCTACATCTTATGTCCTTTCTGATGATCTTTTACCAGATTTATCTACAACCTTAATATCAGAAAAAATGAATGCTTTCATGCAAGATTCAGACCTTTTACATCAATTGTCGCCATCTCCTCATACTTTGGGCCTCCCACAACCTATGGGAAGTACTTATCAAGTCGGGAGTTGCGCCTTTATGTACAAAGGATATGACTGGGGAAGAATCCCTCAGAATATCAAAACCCATCATGATGGATATGCTCGGTGCTATTTTACCAACGATTATATTAAAGCTAAACCCATGATGCTTAAAATGGGATCTAAAGGGAAAGGCTTAGGACCTTTCCAAAATGGCATGAAAGAACCTTTCGAGGTAGAACCATGGCCCGCCCGATGTGGTGTGGGCCTATTACCTAGTAAGGGTCAACCCTTTCCTTTTGAGGATGATGATCATCTCATATGCTATCAAGACTATTTGGATAGACATGTTGATTTACCTCTTAAAAATCCGTCATTTTCATGCAACATGCTATCCATAGCATACCCCGAAATGATTGCTGACCCCGATGAAGAGTTGGAAGGAGATATCTTCCATGATTTCTCTGTTGAAGAGATGTTGTACAACGGGTTTTATTTTGATGGTTCTATACCAACCATAGCTCAACTTGAGGTCACCGACCTTCAGAAAGAATTATCTAAATTAACTTTACAAGAGTTACAAGAGTTGGGCGTTTCACCCGCCCCACCTAATTTTGAAAGAGATCTACACATGGAGGTAGAAAATGTCATTAAAATTAATATTGGAACTAAGGACAACCCTCACATAATCAACATTGGAGCAGAACTAAGTCAAGAAAAACAAGAACAATACATTGCATTTCTTAAAGAGTATGAAGATGTCTTCGCTTGGACATATGAATATATGCCAGGTCTAGACCCTTCTATAGTCATGCACCATCTAGTGGTCCATCCGGATGCTAAACCTGTTAAACAAAAACTTAGAAAAATGCATCCCAAAGTGGCTCTGCTAGTCAAAGGGGAGTTAGAAAAACTCCTAAATGTTATCTTCATACAAGCTATTGATTATGCTTGAATGGATCTCCAATGTAGTTCCAGTCACCAAGAAATAAGCCACCAAAGTTAGGGTTTGCACAGATTTCAGAGATATTAACGTTGCATGCCCTAAAGACGACTTTCCTCTTCCAAATATGGATCAAATTATTGATTTTACTATCGAAAGTGGGATGATGTCCTTAATGGACGAATTCTTCGACTATAATCAGATCAGGATAGCTCCTGAAGACCAGGCTAAAACAGCCTTCATTACCCCCTGGGGTACCTTTTGCTGGAAAGTGATGCCCTTTGGCCTAAAGAATGCCGGGGAAACTTATCAACGGTCTATGACCTACATCTTTCATGATATGATGCATGATATCCTACATGATTATGTAGATGATATTATAGCTCACTCTCTTATTGAAGATCATCATTTAGATGACTTAAGAAAAGTTTTTAATCGATTACGAGAATATCTCATTCGATTAAATCCAATAAAATGTATATTCGGAGTTAAATCCGGCAAGTTATTAGGGGTTTTAGTTTCTTTACGTGGTATCGAAATTGACCCTCTCAAAATTGTGGCTATCACTGATATGTCCGCACCCACTAATATATTCGAATTACGAAGTTTACAAGGTAAACTTCAAGCTATCCGTCGCTTCATTGATAAGCTAGCGGACAAAACTGGTCCCTTTCTTAAACTCCTTAAGAAGGACGTCCCCTTTAATTGGGACACGTAATGTAGAGAAGCTTTTGAACTTCTCAAGCAATATCTCCTTAACCCTCCGATGCTTTCATCGCCTAAATCTGATCGCCCATTTCTTTTATATATTTCTACTTTAGATTCTGCCTTAGGAGCTATGTTAGCTCAGCTTGATGATGAAAAATGAGAACGTGCTAATTATTACATTAGCCGCACCTTCATCAGTTATGAAACCCGCTATACAGTGTTAGAGAAGTTATGTCTAGCAGTCGTGTTTTCTACGCAAAAATTACGACATTACATGCTTAGCCAAAAAACGTATGTCATTGCCAAATATGATCCTTTAAGATATCTCATGAGTCGACCTTATTTATCGGGTCACACAGCCAAGTGGGTTCTTGCTCTGAGCGAGTTTGATCTCACCTTCATAGGACAAAAGTTTGTTAAGGGTCAAATCATAGCAGATCAATTAGCTGCTGCACCCTTAGAGTCTACTCATCCCCTCATTATCGAGTTTCCTGATGAATGCCTTCAATTAGAGGCAGACCTTGTTGAACAATGGTCCTTATACTTTGATGGAGCCCGATGCATGAGTGGGGCCGGTGCGGGTATTATTTTAATATCTCCGCAAAAACATCTTATTCCTCTGTCCTTCAAACTAACCTTTTCTTGCACCAACAATACCGTTGAGTATGAAGCTCTAATCCTTGGATTACGAGCTTCTTTAGCGCTTAAAATTAAAAACCTCTTAGTTTTTGGGGATTCCCAATTGGTTATAAACCAAATTAATGAAGTTTATCAAACCAAAGATGATAAAATTCGCCCATATAAGGCCTATGTTTTACAACTAATGGCCTTGTTTGATCAAGTTACCTTGGAATCCATTCCTCGAACTAGCAACCGTGCAGCCGACGCCATGGCCGCCGCTGCATCTCTCTTGCCCTTGGAGTTAGACGATGAATATGCCACTATCATCATTCGTCGACTCCAGGAACCCGCTTCACATAAGTCATGCTTAGAGCCTTTGGATGTGTTTCTAATCAAGGAAACCACTCCTGAACTCTGGTATACATGACATATTTGATTTCCTCCAAAATGGGACTTTCCCCGCTAATTCTAATCGCAACCAGCGTCGGTTATTACGTCGACGAGCAAGTCGATTTGTAATCATTGACAATACTTTATATAGGAGATCTTTTGAAGGTATCCTATTAAGATGTCTAAATTTAGAAGAGTCTAAATCAGCTTTGAGTGAAGCCCACGATGGATCTTGTGGAGGACACTTTAGTGGTAGCGTCATTGCTAAAAAGCTCCTTCGGAAAGGATACTTTTGGCCTACCATGGAAACAGATGCACATGAATATGTGCGCCATTGCGACAAGTGTCAAAAACATGCTGACCTTGTCCATGCGCCTACACAAGAGTCGCAGGCTATTTCTTCTCCTTGGCCCTTTTCTAAATGGGGCTTGGATATTATTGGTAAAATTAATCCTGTGTCTTCTGATGGACATAAGTTCATCATAACCACCACTGAGTATTTCATGAAGTGGGTTGAAGCTATGCCTTTAGCTTCTAGCACCGGTTCACGGTGTCTCTAAATTCATTTTTAATCAAATCATCTCGCAGGTTAGGAATTCCCGCAAATCTCATCTCCCGACAATGGAACTCCATTCAAAAATAAAGATGTTAAAAAATTATGTCAAAAATATAAGATTCAACATCGCTGGTCTACTCCCTATTATCCTCGGGGGTAATGGTCAAGCGAAGCTTCTAACAAAACTCTAATCAAAATTCTCAAAAGACTAGTCAATACAACCGTCGTGATCGGCATATTCAATTATATCCCACACTATGGGATTATCGAACTAGTGTTTGAACCCCCACAGGCACTTCACCATTTGTTTTGGTATATGGTGCCAAAGTAATTTTTCCATTTGAATTAGAAGTTCCTTATTTGGCTCTGCTACTTCAAGACACCGAAGTAGGAGATGAATATCGTCTTTGGCGCACTCGATCACTGGAACTCCTAGACAAAAAATGCATCAATGCTTTAGAGAATCTCCGTGCATACCAAAACAAGCTTAAAAGAGCATATAATAAGAACGTTCGTCATCGATCCTTTGAGATTGGCGATCTTGTTCTAAAAGAAAATCAAAAAAATACAAATGCAACCAAAGACCTAAAAGGTAAATTTTAGCCCAACTGGCTTGGACCATACATCATTATCGCAAAATTTGAATCGAGAGCATATAAATTATCTACCTTAGATGGTAAAGAACTTAAAGAACCCATGAATATTTTACATCTCAAACGTTATTATGCATAAATTTGATTATTTCATCCATGTATATATTTGTTCAAAATCATTATCTTGTATTTCTTTCAATTTATTTAAAAACCTCAAAAACATGCATAAAATCTTCAAAAATCTTCAAAAATATTTATTGCATTTATTTTGTAAAGTTTCTTTTGCTTTAAAACAAAAATCAACATAAAAATCCAAAAATAGCTATATGCTTGACTCTTTCAAAACCAAAACAATATATAGAATAAAGAGAGAGTCAACATTCTCAAAACTTTCTCAAAATCATTATTTTCTTAAAATTATTGCAATTATATGTTTCAACTTATTTTGGATAAAACTAGCATTTATTTGGCATCCCTCACTTGCACACTCACATAATAAATATCTTGATTTTATCTGGCATGATTACTAATCTCTCTTATATCAAAGTTCACAAAAATCAATTAAATAAAGTTTGAGCATAGAGAATTGATCTTGGTATTTACTTAAATCAAGCACACCATTCACAATAAAATGATTATATTTGTAATGTCCATGTTTTGCTACATAGTAGAACTGATTTCTTGGGTGAAAAGTTTCCCTTGCTATCCTATCATGCACATGGTCTAGAATATTTGAGAATTGGCAAAAGTACAAGCTCACCCCTACCCAGAATAAAAATCCCTTGCTCTACAGCTAATTCGAGCAAGTATCCCTAGAAAAAGAAAAAGAAAAGAAAAATTCAAGAAAAAGAGAGAAAAGAAAAATGTTATGACAACAATGTTACAAGCATTATCAAGGAAAAGAAAAAATAAGCAAAGTTCAAAAGAAAGCAAGAAAAGCAATAAAATCCCTTTCCCTACCCTTTGAAAAGAAAAGAAGGGTGAATGAGCTTGAATCCCTGGAATTCTCAATTATTCGAAAACTATGAGGTAAGCCCCATAACAGGTGGTTTGTGCCCAACCCGCTTGGCCTTGGGTAACTCCTAGCGTGGCGATATGTCCGTCACATTAGTGACCTTCTTTGTATGCGACTCTCCGTCGCTTATGGATTAGCTAGCTCTTGATAATCCGATCTACATAGTAGCCTAGTATGGTTATATGCATCTACATCATGGTTAATGAACACTTAGTTGGTTTATTCAAATCACTTGTATCATAGTATCTTGCTCAAAATTGGTAACTGAACCATACAATTGCACACACATTTGTATTTGAGAGATTTTGTCTATCATTATGATAAATCAAGATTGGCAATGAATTCACTTATGCACATGGGATTCCTTATAAATCTAATTTTTTCAAAATACTTTGAAATATTATTTTGCAACTTGTTTGGAATAATCAAGTACAATTATTTAACAACATATCATATATATCTTATCGACTTTCGCAACGATGGTATAGTTTCAAAACCAAAATTGGAATTTTATGCTTAGCGCAAGTCCTCATTATCATATTTTCTGTTCATCAAAAATTAATCATGCAATAAAACTATCCTTTCTTTGATCTTCGCGATGATGGTATAAGTCTATACCTACATATTCTATGCCTAGCGAAAACCATTGTAACAATATTTTCTCCAATTTATAAAAATTCATAAAAACCATATGACTTCATTTTATTACACAAATTATGCTTTTCAAAAGCAAACACATTTTTATTATTTCATATCATTATGTCAACCTTTGCATTTTGCAATGATGGTATAATTCTTAAGGAATTATTCAACAATTTTTATCACACTTAGGAATTTATGCCTAGCAAAAATCATTTTACAATATTTCATGCATAATATATTCATGGAAATCTGAAAACAAACCATCATCATCATCATTATTTGCATCGTCACAACAAAGTCTTAAGACAAGTCTCTTAAGCACTCTTTTCTTTTAACAATATTTCTATCCTGGGACTAGCTTGACGATCGAGTGAGAAGCGACTCCATGAAATGGTCTATAATAGCGACAATGTCCTTTGAAATTATTGTTAGAAATCTCTTTTTATTTTTATCACATTTCATTACAACCAATCAATTTGTTACATCAGATTATTTCATTTAAAATTTTATAGCATGACATTCAAATCATATTTCCAACGACATAATTACATCCGATTATTAAATCAATCAATCAAACATAAAAAGCATCATAAGCATCACATAAGACAAGTCATATGATCAAAAATATCTCATCTATATATATCAACATAATATATACATCATCAAAACTAGATTGGTATGCCACAATCGTACTCTCGGCATACTCAATCCACTATCAATACAAGTATAATACAATGTCGGTGGCGGTATCCCCGCCCTCTAGCCTCGAGAGCCTCTAGAGCTCTCGACCTCATCTCCTCCCCCCACCCTACGAAGGATGAGGTGGTCCCATCGTAGTATGTGTGGTACTGCGAGTCCTCGTCATTGACCAAGATGAGCTCCTCGTCGACCCCGTCTCCGATAGGATCCGCTATGGCGGTGGCGACTATACCCTCTCGGCCCTCTGGCACCGCCTGGTAGTATAGCGCCTGATAGAATGCAGTCTGAGAAATCGACCGTAGCAGCTCCTGAGTGCTTACCCCTCCGCCTCATGCCCTAAGATGAGCATTCTCGTCTCGTAGCTGCGACACCTCGCCTGGTCGTGCGGTACCGCATCCCGTAACATCTACACCCGAGCTCGTAGACGATCTCCTCTCGCCTCGGAGAGTAGCCATCTCGCTACTCTCTCCAATGTCCACACCCTTGCCCTTATCGGGCGATGGTGGCCTCTGTGGAGATGGGGGTCTCGCCTCCCTCCTCTCCCTCTCCCTCTGTCGCAGCCTCTCCTGTGCCTGTGGCCTCCTCTGCTCTCCTCTGTCGCGACCCTGGGCCACCTCAATGGCCGCCTGGTGCCACCTCCCTATCCGACGCACAACTGCATGGATCGGTCCTTGAGCCCTCGTCATCCGAGGAGGGCGGATGCATGCGTACCAAGCATCGTAGCCATCGACTGCCCCTAAGTTGTCCCCATCCACTGGCTGAATGGGGGCATCGTCCGCGTCCTGACTCCAGAATCGCTGCATATCTGGAGCCCCGCTAACTATGGTGTTATCCCGGACAATCCAGGAAAACTCATAATCCTTGGGATATGGGATCCCCTGCTGTAGACCGAACTGTCGCAAAACCTGGTCATAGCGGTGGAGCTCCACCTCTCCCCTCTCCATCCGCAACCAGTAGACTCGCCTGATGCGAGACAGCTCCTGTCCGTCCTTTGGCCACCCTGGATGCTCTCTCCATGGCCTCCAGGTGATCTGGTCTGGGACCAAGTCATCCAGTAGTCTCTGAGACACCGGCAGGTCGATCCGTCGCTATGCCCCTCTTCGGAGCCACCAGTAGAAGACTCGGGGCCTCTCCCCGTCAACCCCTATCAGTGGAAGCCCTACCGGCCTCCGCACCGTAATGTGCTCCCAGCACCAAACTTGTAGAAGCGATGTCATAACCAGACATCGACCGCCCTTGTATACGACCCCATGCAGGATCCTATACAATCGGCATAGAACAAAGCTACCCCAAGCAAATATGTAGCCATGGTCGCGCATGTCGTAGATCACATCTGCCAGCATCCATGGTACCCTACATCCGCTCTGGTGGCATAGCAGAAGTCCACCAACCACCCCAGCCAAAACTCGTGTCAGTGTAGATGCCCCAGGCATTTGGCGCAATGCATCGATGTTCACTTCGCCCTTCTCCAGGGTAAAGCTTGGGTCACCACAGAGTCGTCCCATCGCGTGGCCCTGATTGGCCGCAGGTGTGATCATCCTCCCTTGTATGGGGATTCTAAGAATCCTCCATACATCCTCTAGTGTGGGAGTCATCTCCCCTGTCGATAATCGGAAGCATGAAGAGCTCGGGTACCACCTCTCTGCTAGGGCCGTCAGTAGCCCCATGTCTGTAGATACTTTTGGCATCTCTACCACATATAGTAAGCCGGCCTGTGCCAGCTGATCTCGTTTTGCTTGTGTCAGAGCGGCCAATTCATCTCTTAATCCTCCATATTTCCACTCTCTGCTCTTTAGTAATCCTCTCTACAGCATAAGCAACCAAAACAACAAACAATTATTAATAACAATTTTAGCAATCAATAATGCAACTTAAAGATCAACATTTTGCAATTGATGATATCGCCCACTATTGGCCGATATCGTCCGAAATTTGAGCAAAATCATCTTCGATTTTACGTGTCGAAATCGTCTCTAATTTGACGAAATTGTCCCTTTTTCGCCGATTTCGCCCTTGGGCGAAATTGACGAACTTGAGACGATTTCGTCGAACTAGGGACGATTTCGTTCGGACGACGTCGATGGCCAAAAACGGCCACGATGCTCAAAATTCACCTAAAAATCCATCTAAAAAGCATGTAAAATCAAATTAAATCAATCTAAGCTAAGTTTAAACCCTTACCCGTAGACCGCGGCTGACCTCTGCAGATCTATCTAAGATGAGGTTGAATTTTTAAACTTTAAATTTTCTATTTTAGGTAAGATCATATTACAATCTGCAATATTGTATGACGATTGCAAGGATCATAAGACAAAAATAGTACTACGATTTTGGAGGTCACACAATGATTTTGTTGATCCTAGTATGATCTCATCAATAAAGCACAAATTCTACGATAATAAATGCAAATATGATGTTTTTACAATTTTTTATGTTTTCATGTAAATGGGTTAAATTTAAGGTGCTACAATATCAATTTCAAGAATTAAGTTTATATTGTTAAAGTGAGGCAATTTCTTCAAAAGTTTAAAAGAATTAAAATTAAATATTTTAAAATTTCTAAAGAAATAGGAAATATAAAAATAATTAGAGGACATTGTTGTTACTATGGAGAGATGAGACATCAAAACTTCAAGTACATCAAGAATCTAGCTTCTCTTTCCAAGCAATTGATGAACCAAGAAATCTCAAATAAAACACAACATTATGGTAATGAATAAATCTTTCTACTATTTTCTCTTCATAACATGATATCCTTCTTCTCATTATGAATCTATTCTAGATTATAGGGCTTCTCATCATGTGATTACATATTCTTCATAGTATTCTTCTTTGATTAGGGAAAAGGATGACACCAAAATTTATATGACGATAATATTACTCCTTTATTGTTGAAATTGATAATATTCCAAAATGGAATTATTAATAATAGTTATGTTGAATTTAAATTGTATCACCTTATTTGTATACATAACATCATAATAAGTATGTATAGTATAATATTGGGTAGCAATTGGTTTGACATATTGTGGCACAATAGTTTTCTTAAAATGATTACAACATAGTAGTTTATTTCAAAATATTATGTAGTATATTATTTGATATGATTGTGACACAATAACCTACTCACAAAATATTATAGCGATCATAAAGGAATAACAAAATTACAAAATTACAAAATATACATATAAAAAAGGAGTATAATAAGATTATAGTGATCTCATATAGGCTATTGGTCAGTCATACATGTTAATAATAAGAGTAAATAGTAAACTTAAATGTGTTAGCATCATGAAAAAGTGGATTTATCACAAATTCAAGCTATCTTAGGATTTTAATTACATAATTCAGCATATGATAATATTGTAGAAATTCTAGTATGTATCT
Source organism: Wollemia nobilis (assembly GCA_028583015.1). Classification (NCBI taxonomy): domain Eukaryota; kingdom Viridiplantae; phylum Streptophyta; class Pinopsida; order Araucariales; family Araucariaceae; genus Wollemia; species Wollemia nobilis. The sequence continues at coordinate 8,751,226 of JAQPPZ010016436.1, read as the reverse complement.
AGAAGTCCAAGACACTTTTAGAAGTGCTATGTAATACCATGATGAAATAACTTTAGCTATGTGATATTTTTGGCTATCTTTTGAAGCTGTAAAATATTATAAGAATCATTTGAAAGGACATATCTAGAAACATGTATATCTTAAATTTCTCATGTAAGTATAAAATATTGTGAGAAAATTACAAGTAGATATATTGTGAATATTTTAATAACTAACCCATTAATATTTTCCCATCAATAGAACATCAAGTTCACATTAGAATATGTAGCACCCTAAAATTGGCGCAAAGAAAATTGGAATAATTACATTCACCTTAGTAAATAAATTTAAATTCAAATTTAACCTCCCAAACTGCTCGTTAACCGCTGAGAAACCCGTTTCCTCATTTTCCGCACCATTTTTAGCAGTTTTTTTGACCGTTTGACGATATTGTCTCCGATCAGACGATATCGCCCCAGATTTGATGATTTTGTCTGGACTAGAACGTCCGGACCGATTTCGTCGCAAAACTCGAATTTGCATAGTTGGAATCCGTTCCAACGGGTCTCCAATCCGGGAAGAAGCGTGTCTGCGCCATTGGGACCCTTCCCCCGTTGGAGATATCCCAAATTGGGATGATCTCCAACCTCCCAACAACTATCCTATGCCTATTTAACTCTAAGGCTTTTCCCTCCCCAACCCCCGGCTGAATTTTTATGCAAATTGAACCCTTATGCTCTAAAACATCGTAATTCATATTTTGCATTAGTCCTATAGTCATTTCATTATAGGTACACCACTCGGTTTTTAGCCGGAGCCAGCACTCTATCGTAGCCGACGCAACCTGTCAAGATCGGAGGCGATCTCGTCAAATTCGGGACGATCTCGTATCGATGCGAGACGATTTCGATCGCAACGACACATCGAAGCAATCAGTGCCTGGAGTTTGCTCTTCTGTCTCTTTTTTTTGTCATTTTATGTTATAAATTAGATTGTTTATTCAATTTTTATACTATATTGCATCTGGAGTTCACCCATTTTGTCTAGTTTACATATTAAGATCATATTCTGCTATCTAAACACAATTATTTGCATTTACTTCTGTTCTTGTATATTGTTCAACACTCATATTATCTGTTTCACATAGTTTGCCCTCGTTTGCAAAATAGAATTTCTTGTATTTCGCATCTATTTGTCGTTTTGTGGGTCTCTCGATGAATTCATCCGACGAATTCATCGATTGCAGACGATCTTGTCAGTTTAGATGATTTTATCAAATTGAAGGCGATTCTGTTGAATTGCAGACGATCCAGACTGCTTCAAGCTTCAGAAACTCCATCAGACTTTCGGATCAGGTAATCTTCATTGGCCTCCTACAAATTCTCTATTTTTGTTTTCCTTTATATTTGTTGTATGCATTTAAATTGCATTTTCATGTAGTTTAAGTTAGAATCATTCGGCCAAACCTAGGATGAATGTTTAAAAATAAAACGAACTCATCAAAACTCATTCCCAAAACCTAGGCGTGGAAACTGTCATCAAATGTTTCCTGGTGAACCCACCATTCGTCGAAAAATCACCAAAATGCACCTCCCTTTAGAGGCGGGACCTTCGCAAAGTCCTCTCGTCCGAGGTACCGCACCATCCTTTTCCCATCCTCCTTCCAGGGCGCGGATCCAATAGCCTGAAGGTAGGGGTGCGAAAAATTTGGAGCGATACATTTTGGTGAACCCGACGTGAATGCATCATAACCTTTTGAACAAAAACAAACAAAGACAAAAAAAAAAAAATTAGAACAACTAAAACTTAGATGCATTTTAAAACATTTAAAGTTCAAAATCATGTTTAGATGGTAGCTCCTAAAAAGAGGTTAGCAGTTACTATAAACGTAGTAAACCAATTAGCGGCCATAGAAGTTAATTTTGTCCTTAGTGTCCCTGAAGAAAGTAGAAATCAATCCTTGTGGGACGAGCTTATCAGGAGACTTAGTATCATTTCATCTAGGTCCACACAACTTAAACAGATTAAGAGGCTAGTCTTGGATAGAATCCTGGATCCTCATCAATTAGTGTTCTATCATGAACTTCAGAGAGCTTGCCATAGGTGGCTAGCCTATAGGAGAGCTCTTGTATCTGCAAAATTTTTAACTTTCAGGGAAGATCTTGAAAGCACCGTTATAGTGTGCCCATTTTTAGTTCATATATATTCCTTAGAAGATGATCTTATAGTTAGGAGAAGATGGAACAAAACTCCTAGAGCTATGTTATATTGTAAATATGGTCGTGAGAATTATTATTTCCAACCAACATCTGAGATAGACAATATCACCATAGCCCTTTTCATCAAATTCTTAAAAGAAAACTTTCAATTTGAAGAAGAACATTTCATGACCCCTGAACAACTTGAACCTATTAATGATATTCATAAATTATTCATAGAAGATTAGTTCATATACTTTCAGCATTATTATTATTGTGTGCATTTATTGTTTCATTTGTTGTCTTTATTATATTGTTTCAAAGAAAAACTAAAAAACTAAAAATAAAAAAAAAATAAAAAAAAAAAACATAGTAAAAAAAACTTAACATTTCATTTACAATATTGCATTAGGTATATATAAATATATACCTTTTAATTTGTTGCATATATGTATATATATAAATATATATATTTTTTCTGAAATCAAAACTTAGCACCATGACTAAACTTAAGAATGGTAAAGAAATTTTAGGAGAAGGAGAAGATTGGCTACAAAATACAACTGAAAACCCAAATGTCCTTCTTGGAGATACAAATCCAGAAGGTGAAACTCTAGGTCAATCAGATGAAGACTTATGTGAAGATAAGGAACAAGAAGGAAGTGTTAAAGAATCTTCGTCCCCTAGAATAACTCCAAATGGAGGCATCACTTTTGACAACGCAGAACATTTTCAAAAATTTCTTAATCAACATATCGACATCCTTAATGTGGCAATCCGTATTGATAAAGGGGAAATTAGTGATGCTCAAGCAGTCTTAGAACGGGCACTTGATATGCAAACTAATCCCTTGTCTTTCATTGATCAAGAAAGTGATAAGGGTGGACCATCTAATGCGAATATGGTCACTATAGCCCAAGCCATGACCAAACAACAGGTCACCCAACCTCCTAAGCAACCTATTACTCAAACTAAAATCACTCCCGCACAAAATAAAATTCCCTTCGCTACTTCCTTCCTCCAAACTATTGAGCAAAATGCTTTAAATAGACAAAAATCTAAAACAAATCCAAATACAAACTTTCAACAATCTACAATACAACACAATCCAACTTCAAAACTCCTCCATAATATTTTTCCTACCAATGTTTTACACAATAGTAACATGGCATCTAATCTGCATTTTCCTCCATCCTACGCCCATAACACTTATGGCAATGCCCCACCGAATCAATATGGGGGGCAAACTAGTAGTTTGGAAGCTATGGTGAAACAATTGGCTTCACGTATGGACCAGATAGATCCCTACCGTCCCTCGTATAATTATCGAGAGATTTGTAGCCAATCATTGGAACCCATAGTGGTAGCTCAACCATACCCTAAACATTTTCCCATGCCCGTCCTGCCTATCTATAAACGAACCGAAGATCCCATAGAACATCTTCGCATGTTTAGGATAGCATGTCATGACATATCGCATAACGACTTGCTATTACTAAAAATGTTCCCCAAAAGTTTAGGTGGAATGGCGTTAGAGTGGTATTATCAATTGCCCACTCATTCCTTAAGAAACTTTGAAGAAACAACTTGAGTCATTTGTTCATCAATTTAGTGCCTACATCGAGAGGCATGTAACTATTAAAGACCTATACAATTTAAAACAAGATAAAGACGAATGTTTTGCCGATTTCTTAGCAAGATGGAGACAATTGACAGGAAAACTGCACTTTGTGCTACCCTATAGGGAAATGTTACATTTTCATTAACAATTTACAAGAACAACTTTCTTATGAGCTATCAACAGCTGCTTTGACTACATTCGATCAAGCTATAGACTTAGCTCGAAGGGTAGAAGATGCCCTCATTAGGAGAGGCCAAATTAGAAAGAAGGATGATGAGAAAACATCTAGAAATCAATATAAAAACAAACAGGTTTTCGGTGATGGAGTCACTGACAAAGATAAATGTTGCTAATGTCAATGCAACAAAAACAACAGAAAAATTCATCTTGAAACCTCCTGATAAGCCTCCTCGAGAGTTCACTAGATTAAACCAACCTTTATCAACTATTTTACCCCAACTTCTTGAAAGAGGTTTAATCCAATCGCCGCCTATCCGGGAACCTGACCCAAGCATACCCGGATATAGAGCTGATTTGCACTGTGATTTTCATAGAGGTCCTGGACATTCTACCAACGCTTGTAAGAGATTGAAACATAAAATACAAGATTTGATTTACAATAATGAAATGGAAGTGCAAGCCTTCCAACCTAAACAAAACCCTCCTAATAATACCCAAAAGACTGTTCCCCAAAATCAAAATCGAATGCCAATCAAACTTTAGACATATTTCAACACCCTTTACCAAGACATGGTAAAGAGGTAGCCAATCAAATTGAACATCACAATGTTCTCCCTCCTACCCGATATGTAGGAACCATTAGCGGGCAATTACTTGTTCAGGACTCTCACACATTCGACACAACCTTATCCCTGGTTACAACTAGGCCCTTACATAATTTTCAAACTTCTGATTCTAGCAATATAGAGTCAGATAGTGAGAGTGAAGTAGACACCATTCAATCGAATAGTTCTGAAAATGAATCAGATCCTATTCAACCTATCACAGATGCTAATGTTCCAGAAGAACCATTTCCCAGAAGAGTCACTACTCGACCTTCTTCTAATGAAGTCCTTCCTTATGAACAAGCCATAAACTCTCAACCGAGACCCTTTCAACGTCATCACTATAACATTGTAGGTACCATCGGAGTCGTCACCCGACAACAAGTTCAAAATCCCCAACAAGAACCAAACTAGAATGATGGATCAGCTCCATTTGTTCTAAAAAATCCTAATAAAGGAAATCATGCTCCTATTGTTCAAACTAAACCTCCTTACAACATTAATGAGCAATTGTCTAATACCACCGCCGAATCTCCCTTTTAGATTTATTAAGATCCTCCCCCACCCATAGGGATGAATTGATGCTTACTTTGAGCCAGATGATGGTACCTCAAAACATCCAACCCGAGCTATGGCCAATACTATCATCACGCGAGAGATTGATTGTATTGACTTTCGAGATAAAGATATCCCACAACACGGCTTTACACAAGGATAATCCCTTGTATATTACAACTTTAATTGGGGATGTAGTCATCAAACGAGTCCCGATTGATAATGGCTCATCTCTAAACATTCGCACCTTTGACTTCTACCAACGATTTGGTTTTAGAAGTGATGAAATGAAGAAGACTGATATGATTATCAAAGCCTTTAATGACGAAACACAAGAAACGTGCGGAGTCATTACCCTCCCATTGCAAGTTGGTCCTAGAACCCTTGAGACAATTGTGTTCATTGTACATTGCCCAGCATCGTACAATATACTTTTGGGTCGCCCTTGGATTAACGCCATGCGAGCAGTCGCATCAACTTTACACCAATGTGTTAAGTTTGAGTTTAAAAATAAATTGGTCACTATTCATGGTGACCCTAGACCTTTTGATATGTGCGCATTGGCAGAACCAGTTGGAGTGCAATTTTGCCCTGCTCTGTCATCCACATATCCTAGTTCTTCTTCATCTAAAATTGTGAAATATAAACCCATCATTTCATCTATTCCTCCTCCATTAACTTCATCTTCCCATCTAGATCAACCACCTTCTAAACAAATTACTGTAGAACTTCAAAAAGCTCTTAAAACTACAACCAATTCTTCAAGTTCTAATCCCATAAATTCAAAACCTTCGGACACATCTATCATACCTTCCACATCTCAAGACATAGGTAATAAGCCTTCTACATCTTATGTCCTTTCTGATGATCTTTACCGGATTTATCTACAACCTTAATATCAGAAAAAATGAATGCTTTCATGCAAGATTCAGACCTTTTACATCAATTGTCGCCATCTCCTCATACTTTGGGCCTCCCACAACCTATGGGAAGTACTTATCAAGTCGGGAGTTGCGCCTTTATGTACAAAGGATATGACTCGGGGAAGAATCCCTCGTAATATCAAAACCCATCATGATGGATATGCTCGGTGCTATTTTACCAACGATTATATTAAAGCTAAACCCATGATGCTTAAAATGGGATCTAAAGGGAAAGGCTTAGGACCTTTCCAAAATGGCATGAAAGAACCTTTCGAGGTAGAACCATGGCCTGCCCGATGTGGTGTGGGCCTATTACCTAGTAAGGGTCAACCCTTTCCTTTTGAGGATGATGATCATCTCATATGCTATCAAGACTATTTGGATAGACATGTTGATTTACCTCTTAAAAATCCGTCATTTTCATGCAACATGCTATCCATAGCATACCCTGAAATGATTGCTGACCCCGATGAAGAGTTGGAAGGAGATATCTTCCATGATTTCTCTGTTGAAGAGATGTTGTACAACGGGTTTTATTTTGATGGTTCTATACCAACCATAGCTCAACTTGAGGTCACCGACCTTCAGAACGAATTATCTAAATTAACTTTACAAGAGTTACAAGAGTTGGGCGTTTCACCTGCCCCCACCTAATTTTGAAAGAGATCTACACATGGAGGTAGAAAATGTCATTAAAATTAATATTGGAACTAAGGACAACCCTCACATAATCAACATTGGAGCAGAACTAAGTCAAGAAAAACAAGAACAATACATTGCATTTCTTAAAGAGTTTGAAGATGTCTTCGCTTGGACATATGAATATATGCCAGGTCTAGACCCTTCTATAGTCATGCACCATCTAGTGGTCCATCCGGATGTTAAACCTGTTAAACAAAAACTTAGAAAAATGCATCCCAAAGTGGCTCTGCTAGTCAAAGGGGAGTTAGAAAAACTCCTAAATGTTATCTTCATACAAGCTATTGATTATGCTGAATGGATATCCAATGTAGTTCCAGTCACCAAGAAATAAGCCACCAAAGTTAGGGTTTGCACAGATTTCAGAGATATTAACGTTGCATGCCCTAAAGACGACTTTCCTCTTCCAAATATGGACCAAATTATTGATTTTACTATCGAAAGTGGGATGATGTCCTTAATGGACGAATTCTTCGGCTATAATCAGATCAGGATAGCTCCTGAAGACCAGAGCTAAAACAGCCTTCATTACCCCCTGGGGTACCTTTTGCTGGAAAGTGATGCCCTTTGGCCTAAAGAATGCCGGGGCAACTTATCAACGGGCTATGACCTACATCTTTCATGATATGATGCATGATATCCTACATGATTATGTAGATGATATTATAGCTCACTCTCTTATTGAAGATCATCATTTAGACGACTTAAGAAAAGTTTTTAATCGATTACGAGAATATCTCATTCGATTAAATCCAGCAAAATGTATATTCGTAGTTAAATCCGGCAAGTTATTAGGGGTTTTAGTTTCTTTACGTGGTATCGAAATTGACCCTCTCAAAATTGTGGCTATCACTGATATGCCCGCACCCACTAATATATTTGAATTACGAAGTTTACAAGGTAAACTTCAAGCTATCCGTCGCTTCATTAATAAGTCGAGCGGACAAAACTAGTCCCTTTCTTAAACTCCTTAAGAAGGACGTCCCCTTTAATTGGGACACGTAATGTAGAGAAGCTTTTGAACTTCTCAAGCAATATCTCCTTAACCCTCCGGTGCTTTCATCGCCTAAATCGATCGCCCATTTCTTTTATATATTTCTACTTTAGATTCTGCCTTAGGAGCTATGTTAGCTCAGCTTGATGATGAAAAATGAGAACGTGCTAATTATTACATTAGCCGCACCTTCATCAGTTATGAAACCCGCTATACAGTGTTAGAGAAGTTATGTCTAGCAGTCGTGTTTTCTACGCAAAAATTACGACATTACATGCTTAGCCAAAAAACGTATGTCATTGCCAAATATGATCCTTTAAGATATCTCATGAGTCGACCTTATTTATCGGGTCACACAGCCAAGTGGGTTCTTGCTCTGAGCGAGTTTGATCTCACCTTCATAGGACAAAAGTTTGTTAAGGGTCAAATCATAGCAGATCAATTAGCCAGCTCGCACCCTTAGAGTCTACTCATCCCCTCATTATCGAGTTTCCGATGAATGCCTTCAATTAGAGGCAGACCTTGTTGAACAATGGTCCTTATACTTTGATGGAGCCCGATGCATGAGTGGGGCTGGTGCGGGTATTATTTTAATATCTCCGCAAAAACATCTTATTCCTCTGTCCTTCAAACTAACCTTTTCTTGCACCAACAATACCGTTGAGTATGAAGCTCTAATCCTTGGATTACGAGCTTCTTTAGCGCTTAAAATTAAAAACCTCTTAGTTTTTAGGGATTCCCAATTGGTTATAAACCAAATTAATGAAGTTTATCAAACCAAAGATGATAAACTTCGCCCATATAAGGCCTATGTTTTACAACTAATGGCCTTGTTTGATCAAGTTACCTTGGAATCCATTCCTCGAACTAGCAACCGTGCCGACGCCATGGCCGCCGCGATCTCTCTTGCCCTTGGAGTTAGACGATGAATATGCCACTATCATCATTCATCGACTCCGACCCGCTTCACATAAGTCATGTTAGAGCCTTTGGATGTGTTTCTAATCAAGGAAACCACTCCGAACTCGTATACGGGACATATTTGATTTCCTCCAAAATGGGACTTTCCCCGCTAATTCTAATCCAACTGCTCGGTTATTACGTCGACGAGCAAGTCGATTTGTAATCATTGACAATACTTTATATAGGAGATCTTTGAAGGTATCCTATTAAGATGTCTAAATTTAGAAGAGTCTAAACAGCTTTGAGTGAAGCCCACGATGGATCTTGTGGAGGACACTTTAGTGGTAGCGTCATTGCTAAAAAGCTCCTTCGGATAGGATCTTTTGGCCTACCATGGAAACATGCACATGAATATGGCGCCATTGCGACAAGTGTCAAAAACATGCGACCTTGTCCATGCGCCCAAGAGTGAGGCTATTTCTTCTCCTTGGCCTTTTCTAAATGGGGCTTGGTATATTGTAAATTAATCCCGTGTCTTCTGATGGACATAAGTTCATCATAACCACCACTGAGTATTTCATGAAGTGGGTTGAAGCTATGCCTTTCGCTTCCCGCACCTGGTTCACGTGTCTCTAAATTCATTTTTAATCAAATCATCTCGGAGTTAGGAATTCTCGCAAATCTCATCTCCGACAATGGAACTCCATTCAAAAATAAAGATGTTAAAAAATTATGTCAAAAATATAAGATTCAACATCGCTGGTCTACTCCCTATTATCCTCAGGGTAATGGTCAAGCAGAAGCTTCTAACAAAACTCTAATCAAAATTCTCAAAAGACTAGTCAATACAACTGGCCGTGACTGGCATATTCAATTATATCCAGCCCTATGGGCTTATCGAACTAGTGTTTGAACCCCCACAGGCACTTCACCATTTGTTTTGGTATATGGTGCCAAAGTAGTTTTTCCATTTGAATTAGAAGTTCCTTATTTGGCTCTGCTACTTCAAGACACCGAAGTAGGAGATGAATATCGTGCTGGCAGACTCAGTCACTGGAACTCCTAGACAAAAAATGCATCAATGCTTTAGAGAATCTCCGTGCATACCAAAACAAGCTTAAAAGAGCATATAATAAGAACGTTCGTCATCGATCCTTTGAGATTGGCGATCTTGTTCTAAAATAAAATCAAAAAAATACAAATGCAACCAAAGACCTAAAAGGTAAATTTGAGCCCAACTGGCTTGGACCATACATCATTATCGCAAAATTTGAATCAGGAGCATATAAATTATCTACCTTAGATGGTAAAGAACTTAAAGAACCCATGAATATTTTACATCTCAAACGTTATTATGCATAAATTTGATTATTTCATCCATGTATATATTTGTTCAAAATCATTATCTTGTATTTCTTTCAATTTATTTAAAAACCTCAAAAACATGCATAAAATCTTCAAAAATCTTCAAAAATATTTATTGCATTTATTTTGTAAAGTTTCTTTTGCTTTAAAACAAAAATCAACATAACAATCCAAAAATAGCTATATGCTTGACTCTTTCAAAACCAAAACAATATATAGAATAAAGAGAGAGTCAACATTCTCAAAACTTTCTCAAAATCATTATTTTCTTAAAATTATTGCAATTATATGTTTCAACTTATTTTGGATAAAACTAGCATTTATTTGGCATCCCTCACTTGCACACTCACATAATAAATATCTTGATTTTATCTGGCATGATTACTAATCTCTCTTATATCAAAGTTCACAAAAATCAATTAAATAAAGTTTGAGCATAGAGAATTGATCTTGGTATTTACTTAAATCAAGCACACCATTCACAATAAAATGATTATATTTGTAATGTCCATGTTTTGCTACATAGTAGAACTGATTTCTTGGGTGAAAAGTTTCCCCTGCTATCCTATCATGCACATGGTCTAGAATCTTTGAGAATTGGCAAAAGTACAAGCTCACCCCTACCCAGAATAAAAATCCCTTGCTCTACAGCTAATTCGAGCAAGTATCCCTAGAAAAAGAAAAAGAAAAGAAAAATTCAAGAAAAAGAGAGAAAAGAAAAATGTTATGACAACAATGTTACAAGCATTATCAAGCAAAAGAAAAAAATAAGCAAAGTTCAAAAGAAAGCAAGAAAAGCAATAAAATCCCTTTCCCTACCCTTTGAAAAGAAAAGAAGGGTGAATGAGCTTGAATCCTTGGAATTCTCAATTATTCGAAAACTATGAGGTAAGCCCCATAACAGGTGGTTTGTGCCCAACCTGCTTGGCCTTGGGTAACTCCTAGCGTGGCGATATGTCCGTCACATTAGTGACCTTCTTTTGTACTAGACCTCCGTCCGCTTATGGATTAGATAGCTCTTGATAATCCGATCTACATAGTAGCCTAGTATGGTTATATGCATCTACATCATGGTTAATGAACACTTAGTTGGTTTATTCAAATCACTTGTAAACCATACAATTGCACACACATTTGTATTTGAGAGATTTTGTCTATCATTATGATAAATCAAGATTGGCAATGAATTCACTTATGCACATGGGATTCCTTATAAATCTAATTTTTTCAAAATACTTTGAAATATTATTTTGCAACTTGTTTGGAATAATCAAGTACAATTATTTAACAACATATCATATATATCTTATCGACTTTCGCAACGATGGTATAGTTTCAAAACCAAAATTGGAATTTTATGCTTAGCGCAAGTCCTCATTATCATATTTTCTGTTCATCAAAAATTAATCATGCAATAAAACTATCCTTTCTTTGATCTTCGCGATGATGGTATAAGTCTATACCTACATATTCTATGCCTAGCGAAAACCATTGTAACAATATTTTCTCCAATTTATAAAAATTCATAAAAACCATATGACTTCATTTTATTACACAAATTATGCTTTTCAAAAGCAAACACATTTTTATTATTTCATATCATTATGTCAACCTTTGCATTTTGCAATGATGGTATAATTCTTAAGGAATTATTCAACAATTTTTATCACACTTAGGAATTTATGCCTAGCAAAAATCATTTTACAATATTTCATGCATAATATATTCATGGAAATCTGAAAACAAACCATCATCATCATCATTATTTGCATCGTCACAACAAAGTCTTAAGACAGTCTCTTAAGCACTCTTTTCTTTTAACAATATTTCTATCCTGGGACTAGCTTGACGATCGAGTGAGCAGCGACTCCATGAAATGGTCTATAATAGCGACAATGTCCTTTGAAATTATTGTTAGAAATCTCTTTTTATTTTTATCACATTTCATTACAACCAATCAATTTGTTACATCAGATTATTTCATTTAAAATTTTATAGCATGACATTCAAATCATATTTCCAACGACATAATTACATCCGATTATTAAATCAATCAATCAAACATAAAAAGCATCATAAGCATCACATAAGACAAGTCATATGATCAAAAATATCTCATCTATATATATCAACATAATATATACATCATCAAAACTAGATGGGTATGCCACAATCTGTACCTCGGCATACTCAATCCACTATCAATACAAGTATAATACAATGTCAGTGGCAGTATCCTGCCCTCTAGCCTCGAGAGCCTCTAGAGCTCTCGACCTCATCTCCTCCCCCACCCTACGAAGGATGAGGTGGTCCCATCGTAGTATGTGTGGTACTGCGAGTCCTCGTCATTGACCAAGATGAGCTCCTCGTCGACCCTGTCCTAATAGGATCTGCTATGGTAGGTGGCAGCTATACCCTCTGGCCCTCTGGCACCGCCTGGTAGTATAGCGCCTGATAGAATGCGATCTGAGAAATCGACCGTAGCAGCTCCTGAGTGCTTACCCCTCCGCCTCATGCCCTAAGATGAGCATTCTCGTCTCGTAGCTGCGACACCTCAGCCTGGTGCTGTGCAGCTGCATCCTGTAACGTCTACACCTGAGCTCGTAGATGATCTCCCTCTGCCCGGAGAGTAGCCATCTCGCTACTCTCTCCAATGTCCACACCCTTGCCCTTATCGGGCGATGGTGGCCTCTGTGGAGATGGGGGTCTCGCCTCCCTCCTCTCCCTCTCCCTCTGTCGCAGCCTCTCCTGTGCCTGTGGCCTCCTCTGCTCTCCTCTGTCGCGACCCTGGGCCACCTCAATGGCCGCCTGGTGCCACCTCCCTATCCGACGCACAACTGCATGGATCGGTCCTTGAGCCCTCGTCATCCGAGGAGGGCGGATGCATGCGTACCAAGCATCGTAGCCATCGACTGCCCCTAAGTTGTCCCCATCCACTGGCTGAATGGGGGCATCGTCCGCGTCCTGACTCCAGAATCGCTGCATATCTGGAGCCCCGCTAACTATGGTGTTATCCCGGACAATCCAGGGAAAACTCATAATCCTTGGGATATGGGATCCCCTCGTCGTAGACCGAACTCGTCGCAAAACCTCGGTCATAGCGGTGGAGCTCCACCTCTCCCCTCTCCATCCGCAACCGAGAGACTCGCTTCGATGCGAGACGGCTCTCCGTCCGTCCTTTGGCCACCCTCGGATGCTCTCTCCATGGCCTCCAGGTGATCTGGTCTGGGACCAAGTCATCCAGTAGTCTCCGAGACACTGGCAGGTCGATCCGTCGCTATGCCCCTCTTCGGAGCCACCAATAGAAGACTCGGGGCCTCTCCCCGTCAACCCCTGTCAGTGGAAGCCCTACCGGCCTCCGCACCGTAATGTGCTCCCAACGACCAAACTTGTAGAAGCGATGTCATAACCGGACATCGACCGCCCTTGTATACGACCCCATGCGAGGATCCTATACAATCGGCATAGAACAAAGCTACCCCAAGCAAATATGTAGCCATGGTCGCGCATGTCGTAGATCAGATCTGCCAGCATCCATGGTACCCTACATCCGCTCTTGTGGCACAGCAGAAGTCCACCAACCACCCCAGCCAAAACTCGTGTCAGTGTAGATGCCCCAGGCATTTGGCGCAATGCATCGATGTTCACTTCGCCCTTCTCCAGGGTAAAGCTTGGGTCACCACAGAGTCGTCCCATCGCGTGGCCCTGATTGGTCGCAGGTGTGATCATCCTCCCTTGTATGGGGATTCTAAGAATCCTCCATACATCCTCTAGTGTGGGAGTCATCTCCCCTGTCGATAATCGGAAGCATGAAGAGCTCGGGTACCACCTCTCTGCTAGGGCCGTCAGTAGCCCCATGTCTGTAGATACTTGTGGCATCTCTACCACATGTAGTAAGCCGGCCTGTGCCGGTGATCTCGTTTTTCCGTGTCAGAGCGGCCAATTCATCTCTTAATCCTCCATATTTCCACTCTCTGCTCTTTAGTAATCCTCTCTACAGCATAAGCAACCAAAACAACAAACAATTATTAATAACAATTTTAGCAATCAATAATGCAACTTAAAGATCAACATTTTGCAATTGATGATATCGCCCACTATTGGCCGATATCGTCCGAAATTTGAGCAAAATCATCTCTGATTTCACGTGTCGAAATTGTCTCTAATTTGACGAAATTGTCCCTTTTTCGCCGATTTCGCCCTTGGGCGAAATTGACGAACTTGAGACGATTTCGTCGAACTAGGGACGATTTCGTCCGGACGACGTCGATGGCCAAAAACGGCCACGATGCTCAAAATTCACCTAAAAATCCATCTAAAAAGCATGTAAAATCAAATTAAATCAATCTAAGCTAAGTTTAAACCCTTACCCGTAGACCGCGGCTGACCTCTGCAGATCTATGCGCTGTCTCTACCATTTTTGCTCCAGAGCTCTAAAAATAGTAAAACGAACAGTAACAATGAATTAGGGTTTTACCCTATTTTTCTTAATTTTATTCAAAATAATTCAACAATAATTTTTGCTTTTCCATGTTTTTACCGCAAACATTCGATTTGGGTAAAAACACAAAGGGGGCACCATGGTAAGTTGTCGTACGATTCGACCAAGAATCGTCGCCTAAAAATGGGAATAATTTTTTGCTTTCTCGTAGATCGAGAAGAACTCATCTTTAACGCATTTTCTTTGGAAAATTTGCTAAAGAGGGGGCAAAATGTAGCACCCTAAAATTGGCGCAGTCAAATTGGAATAATTACATTCACCTTAGTAAATAAATTTAAATTCAAATTTAACCTCCCAAACCGCCCGTTAACCGTCGAGAAACCCGTTTCCTCCCTTTTTGTGCCATTTTTAGCAGTTGTTTTGACCGTTTGACGATATCGTCTTCGATCAGACGATATCGCCCTAGATTTGACGATTTCGTCTGGACTAGAACGTCCAGACGATTTCGTCACAAAACTAAATTTGCATAGTTGGAATCCGTTCCAACGGGTCTCCAATCCGGGCAAAAGTGTGTCTACGCCGTTGGGACCCTTCCCCCGTTGGAGATCTCCCAAATTGGGATGATCTCCAACCTCCCAACAACTATCCTATGCCTATTTAACTCTAAGGCTTTTCCCTCCCCAACCCCTGGCTGAATTTTTATGCAAATTGAACCCTTATGCTCTAAAACATCATAATTCATATTTTGCATTAGTCCTATAGTCATTTCATTGTAGGTACACCACTGGTTTTCAGTCGGAGCCAACACCTATCACAGCCGACGAACCTGTCAAGATCGGAGGCGATCTCGTCAAATTCGGGACAATCTCGTACTGATGCGAGACAATTTCAACTGCAGCACACATCGAGGAAATCAGTGCCTGGAGTTTGCTCTTCTGTCTCTTTTTTCTATCATTTTATGTTATAAATTAGATTGTTTATTCAGTTTTTATACTTTATTACATCTGGAGTTCACCCATTTTGTCTAATTTACATATTAAGATCATATTCTGCTATCTAAACACAATTATTTGCATTTACTTATGTTCTTGTATATTGTTCAACACTCATATTACTGTTTCACATAGTTTGCCCCTATTTGCAAAATAGAATTTCTTGTATTTCTCATCTGTTTGCTGTTTTGTAGGTCTCTGATGAATTCGTCTGACGAATTCGTCAAATTGTAGACGATCTTGTCAGTTTAGACGATTTTATCAAATTGAAGGCGATTCTGTTGAATTGCAGACGATCCAGACCGCTTCAAGCTTCAGAAACTCCATCAGACTTCCGGATCAGGTAATCTTCATTGGCCTCCTGCAAATTCTCTATTTCTGTTTTCCTTTCTATTTGTTGTATGAATTTAAATTGCATTTTCATGTAGTTTAAGTTAGAATCATTCGGCCAAACCTAGGATGAATGTTTAAAAATAAAACAAACTCATCAAAACTCATTCCCAAAACCTAGGCATGGAAACTGCCGTCAAATGTTTCCTGGTGAACCCACCATCCGTCGAAAAATCACCAAAATGCACCTCCCTTGAGAGGCGGGACCTTCGCAAAGTCCTCTCGTCCGAGGTACCGCACCATCCTTTTCCCATCCTCCTTCCGGGCGCGGATCCAATAGCCTGAAGGTAGGGGTGCGAAAAATTTGGAGCGATACATAATATAAGTGGAGAATATCCCCCTATGGAAAGACAAGTTGAAAATTGTAAACCTTAAGAAAGAAAGTAAAAGTGAATTAAGGGAGTGAGGGATAAGAGTACTACTTATTTAAAGGAATAATGGATTATGATAGAGTGATGAGTATAATCACTAGGTAAGTCCATAAGATATGGTAGAAACATAAAAGATTCCAATTAACTCACTAGAGATAGTTTGGTAAGCAATATTGGATAATCCTATTTTATGTAAGAAAATAATATTATTTTATTATGTAAGCTTTGTAGTGTCACTTCTTACCATATTTTATTTTCATTTGTGCTCTTGAATATAAAAGGGCAAGTTAGATATGGTTTAATTAACCTAATAAAAGTACTTCCAATAGATTCAACACACATTCTATTAAAAATAGATGAAATATAAAAGCAAACACAATTCTAATTATGACAACAACAATGTAACTAGATACTTTATTAAAATATTTCATACCCTTGTAATCTATGAAATTTTATTCTATGGAAGGCTCATTGTCAGCAAATTCATCCATACATGTATCAATTTTTATGCCTTTCACCTCAATAATAATTTTCAAAATAATTACAAGTCCTAGCCAAGGTGGACCATTGCAAGTACCAATGTCTCAAACCATGTACTCTCCATTTAGATTGACAATTCAGATGGCTACTAGGGATCAATATGTGAAGTAGATAAATGCATCTCTTCTAAATATGAAAGAAATAATGGAGAACTATGATACCAAAAAAAACACACCTTCTTCTCCATGCTTTCCAATTTCTTAGCTGAGAACATAGGTTAGAAGGAAATAAAATAACCTCTAGTAGTATATTAAACAATATGTAGGCTTGATAAAAAAATTGATATTATAATACGAGATCTCAAGTTTAAATTGAATGAAAAACATGCCTTAGATTTTATATATTAATATAGTTTATATGAAAAATATTCTACTAAGTTTCCATATATTTAGATAAAAAATAAGAGAAAATACCTTTGCAAGTGAAGGCTATTGAAGAGAAGAAGAGCAAGTTAGATGAATTCATAATAGTCAAAAGTATATCCAAAAATCCATAGTAGGAGTAAGGGACAAGATTACTAAAATGATAAGTATATGCTTACTTACTCCGTGGACAATGTAGGGTACTCTAATATCCAATAATTATTATACCAATTTGATCAAAGAAAGATGGTTATGTGTGCCCAATCATGAAAACATGCCTTCTTCATAAGTAGTTAATCAAATCACTATATCTTTCATCAAATTATATTAACTACAATTAATTAAAATAGGTATGACAAAAGAAATAGGATTATTTTTAGGTAAGGAATATGCTAAGAAATATACCATATTTGAAAGGATGAACTAAGTATAGGTACCCTTTAATATTGATTGGGTCACACTACTAATAGTACTAATCCTCTTAGTTGGGCCATAAAGTTCCTAGAATTATTTTTTGATTCACATAGATTATTTCACCATTTAGAAGCATTCATAATTTTTAAAACATCATGTTCAACAAATAAGGTACTTGGTA
Organism: Wollemia nobilis; assembly: GCA_028583015.1. Classification (NCBI taxonomy): domain Eukaryota; kingdom Viridiplantae; phylum Streptophyta; class Pinopsida; order Araucariales; family Araucariaceae; genus Wollemia; species Wollemia nobilis. Next base: position 8,733,513 of record JAQPPZ010016436.1, on the reverse strand, counting down.
TTTAACACCAACCAAGGACGGTGACTCCAAGGATTGTTAGAATTATAGTGGTTTCACAATTTCCATTGGGTAATATATTTCTAAATTTATCATGTCTTCACAAGTACAGAAATATTCACTTTAATATGGTATTAAAAAGTATGTAAATGATGATATTGATCAGTTAGAAATACTAAATTAGTCTCTCATATTGGCAAGTTTTAATGTCAAAAGAAAAAAAATTCTAAAGACTTTCTAAGTTGGGGATACAATGAATTTTGTAGTAAGTATTTTTTTTTGTACTATTAATTATAAAGAGGGTTTTTAAAGACCTCATACAACCTTGTACATAAGATCCAATAGGAGTACAATTCGCAACACACAAATGAGGGTTTTGAGAGGTATCCCTCAACATTTTAAAATAACTCCAATAGGATTAAAGCACTTGAACAAGTAAGAGAGGGCTTTTAGAGGATACCTGTTGGTCACAAATCTGCCTAAGTACAAGATTTCATCACTTGTGCGCCCTAGACTCGGCCAACATTGAAAGGCCGAGGGAAAAATAAAATTCCTTCAAACCGATCTCCAGAGAGGGCTGGCTCCCTTACTAAATTCTACACTATTTGAAGACTAGGGATGCATGAAAGAAATTGAAAAATAACTAAAAGAAAGCGAAATATAGCCATAGGCCAAAGTGTATAATTTGGGGCAGACTAATAGCAAAAATTCCACCAATTTTTATAACAACATATAATAAAAGGAAAGCAACAGAATTTAACTCACACCTTTGTAGAGATAACCCCCAGATCGCATTTTAAAATCTACTCACTAACCAACAACGTTTGAATTCAGAATGCAGAATTCAAAACTTAACAACAAGAGCATGAGCATAAACAGAAATGACTTTAAAAAAAAAAATCACACATAAGAATGCTTAAAAATTTTAGAAGCCAAGTCTCTTCTATTGATGCAAAGAACTTAGAGAGTTTTCTTGCAAAATATCTAACCTCCCTTTACAATAAGAATTTGATTAGTATTTATAGAGGTTTTTGCCTCTTTCATTAAATACATGTGGAGGCAAAGTGTCAGCCACTTAGCCACCAATAGCAATAACTTTCTTCTCGACCACAATAATGAACCAATGAGCAAATGCCAAATAAAATAATTGTTGATTTTATCACATGGCATATCAAGCTTCAGCACAAATTATCAGTCCAGTTTTAATATCTATGGTGGCACCTTGGAAATGCATGCCCACGAAGTGGTTGATGCCTTGAAAATGAACAATATTACACTGGAATCAAGAGCACATGCTTAAAATTGGTAGCTTCAGCGATCATATCACCTCATGAAGTATATTTATCAATATTAATCTCTTTATCAAGGAAGATTTGCACCAAAATTACATCCATAGGAAAAAGTATTCAATGTGTGAAAACACTTAAAAAATAAAAAATACTTTTCAATGTGGCACCAATGATTACAACAAAATGTCAATGTGGCACACTACAAAAAAATTCCAATGTGGCAAAAATGCCAACATTTTTGGCGGCTCACGGGGTATTCAGCTCACCTAAATGTAATCGATTCCAAGCCTTTATTCATTGGGTATAGAGTTCCCACTTGTAGCTGCATCTGATGGTTGGATACTTGTACCAGCTTTGTCGTGCTTTTTGAGATGTGCTATGGTGGATTCATATATTGCAACTGCTTCAGCCCATCCATCTATGGTAACCGCCTCCCGAGATTTGAGAGTACCCACCAAATATCAAAAATTCTCAACCTTTTCTATATCAAGATGTTTGGCTCTTTGAGTGAGCTCTAATAATCCAGATCCAATGTGAATGAACTTTCTCATTAATGGTAACACATGCTCTTCGGTGATGGGCTCCTCCAAATTATCAATATTTGAAGTATCTGTCATGAAAACAACCCATAATGTATCCAGGTCTTTCTTTGCCAGAATATTTCCATGATCATCAACAAAACTAGGAAAACCATTATTTGCAAGTGTTTCAAAATGAACCAATGAAATACGTCTTTCATGCTCAAAGGTCTCTTGCAACTGACGAGCTTCTTTAATCAGATTCATCTTGGAGAAATAACTATGTAATATGATTTTAGAACTCGCCCAAGCATGGGCTATATCACTCATTGGATGCATCTTGAGATTTATTTGAGTCAGTACTTGGATCTTCATGGCCATTTCCAATTTTGGCTCTAAATCTTGCTCCATGCTGTCTATTATAGGTCCACCATATGAAATAGCTGCCTGAACATCCTGAAGGAACAAGAGCACTAATGTAGCCTTGGTTGCCATTTTCTTACAATTAGTTAACATCTGACTGCGAGCTTCCTTAATCTTGTCCTTGGTGAGGGACATAGAATGCATTGATTTTGTTGCCAATTGATTCTACAAGATCTGGAGCTGATCCTGCAAAGCTTGAATTTTTAGTTGTGCTTCCTGCTCGGCTTCCTAAAACTGTGTATCTATCTGCTTGCTCTCCACTATATCACTTTCCAAATGCATCACCTATTGCTACCACTATTGAGATTCAAATTGTGCTGCATCAAATTTGGCCTATTGTTCCTCTAAGGCTTCCTTAAGCTTTTTGATTTTCTCTTCAGCCTGAATGAGAAGATCCTTCTAATGTTCTTCCTGCAGATACATGGAACTTGATGCCTCCTGTATAGTGTCCATGTGCTCAACTGGATGCTTCTTTGTGAGGTCCTTAGTGACAGCTTGGTATGAATAGTCACTAGATGTCATTTTTCTTTGAGGTTTCTGAACCTGAGGAATCATGGTCACCGTGTGCTTCTCCATTGCTATGGGATCAAATTTTACTTTCTTTACTGGTTGTTCCATGGCTAGTGAATCCTTTCTCCTATGATTCTTCCACCACCTAGATGAACTTTGTTGTGCCTTGCTGAGTTTTTCTACTATTGAGCGCTCAGGTAGCAACTCTATCTCAGAGACTAGTGGCTCCTCCATGGAAAAAATTGGGGAAGAGAGAAAAATAGCTTGTTGGGGATTGGATTCAACCATAGGAATGGAAGTAGATAGGATCTCAGCTACGCTTACTCGAAGAGGTGCGTGCGTGCTTATGGAAGAATGTGAAGGTACGAAAGATGAAACAAAGGGTAATGGAAGGGAAAATGGATTTAGGGCAGATGGAAATGAACTAAAGGCAAGAGAAAATGATGGAATGGGTGAAACTAAAGAAGCACTAGTGACTTGTGACTATGGGACAGAAGTGGGAATGGGAGAGGTGGATGTGACGGGAGGTGAAGTAGACATAGGAACTATGGATGAAAAAATAGTGGTCACCAAATGCTTATTAATGAGAGAAGAAGAAGGAAAATGCATACCTATGGGATCCTCTCCTTTTGTGCTTATGATCATTTGAGCCGATGGTAAACATTGTTGTATCACAATATTTTCCTCTCCTTTGGATTGTTCCTTCCCCATGTTGAGATCAACCGATGTCATCATTGAATCAGAATGTGTTAGCTCAATTGCTTGTGAATGAAGAATGTGCTCGACTCCTAGGCTTCTTCGTTATGTAAGGGAAAGGAATTTCCATGGTTGCACTCATTTTATTTTGTAAAAATTGCTCTTGCTCTCTCTCTTCAATAAAAATCTTCTCTTTTTCCAATACCTCCACTTGTCCGATCATTTCTTGTTCCTTACATGGACTACTAAAACTTTTAGGCACCAAATTAGGAAAAAAGAAGGGCCGATACTTCTCATAATGATCATCATAAATATTTTAAAAGAATCATCTATAGTCATCAAATATTTTATTTTGAGCTTATTTTGATGAACTCTCATGATCCACCAATTGACAATCTTTTCATCAGACCAATCAGGAAATATGGTCTTCATTTGCTCAAAAAAAACTTTAGGAGGAACTTGTTCTTAGTGATTGGTAGAATCATATTCAACCTCCATTTCATAAAAATCATGCCAATGAGGAAGTGGCATCATATTATCTACATGCCATTCAATGTCATGCCCTTCAGGATTGTTCCTTTGTCACACAATATCTTCTCTGGGGCAATAACGAAATGTTTTTGCCTTGATGAAACTAGAAAAAATACCCAAAGGATCATACTTCCATCGTTGGGGGAGCTCAACCAATCCATGATCATAGAGTGTCTTAGCAATCAGTTCATTCTTCCCACACTGAGTAACTGTGATATCACCAAATTTGAAAGGCATAACACATGTATTTTTTTTCCTATTACCTAACCCATAAGTATCATTTATAAAATCACTTTGTCGGGCTACTTCCAAGGCAAAAAGATGTTCAGTTGTAAAATATGGTAGCAAAAAAGGTTTACTAGTAAAACCATACACTCTAACTACCACGCCTTGGGTTAGTAAGAAAACATCACATTTTTTTGATCAACCACTTCTACTTGTAGGGCCCGAGGCACTCTGTTGCATACTCCATACATTATCTCCAAAGCAGGTCCTAAAAACATTCTATTGAAGTTATAATAGGACTCATTCTTGGATAAACTCAGAGTCCATGAGTATACTGGTGATGCTTTTCCTGCTTCATCTATCTTGTTTATTGCTACAAAAGCAAAATGAGAGTGCATATGGTAGAAAAAAATACCATGTCAAGAGGGAAAAATGCCTAAAGGTAAGATCTTCTCCATTTTGTACATTTCTCAATTATGAATGTATCCTCATTTCTAAGAAATTTGCCCAATCAAAGAAAATTGAATTTGGAGTTGCTGTCGCGGCAGTCGGAGCATAATACCCTTGCTGTGAAATGAATTGCACCAACGATTCCTACCACTTTTGTACTGCAAAATATAAATATAATCCTGTTAGCCATGCTATCATTGAATACAAATATGGGCTCTTGAAACTTTTCAATGGTGTCGGCATTTTTGGCAACTCTCCCAATCGTGGGGTCTTTAATAACTGGCCCTCCATGAATTGCCACATCTGAATGGTAGGTTGATACCTCTCCTCCTCCTCATTAAAACTAAATTTTTTTAATGTAGCAGAAGATGAAAGTTGTGCACCGCAAGCAAACGCATCATGTATGGAACTAGCCGAGATACTAAACAATACTTCTCCATGGGCATTTTGGATAGTTCTTGCAGTAGTGTTTTAGCATTGTGCAATTGCCTAGATTATCTCAGGACATAGGTGCATAGGGGTACACAAGTACCAGGAGATATGAGAATGAAATGCTATAGTACGAGGACTCCCAGCAGACATATGTTGTGCAGCAAACTCAACATCTAAATGCAGTCTTTCTACTCCCTTGTTGGTGATATTGCAATCTTTAATTTGTCCCAAGCGATCATCATAAGGTTTTAGTTCCATATCTTCAACCTCTTCTTCTCGAGCTCTTCGCGGTTTCTTCACGATTTCAGACCTTTTTTGTACATTCACCTTCTTGGCCTCTGCAGCTTTCCTTCCCATCTTCAGCTTCCTTTGAATATGCAGCAACGAACAACAAACCCTAGAGCAAAAGAGATTCGCAAGACTTCGATATAGGGACCCTACAAATGTTTTGATTGAAAACAAAAGTATGGGCCTCCTTTTATAAAATATCATACACATCTATTGGTAAGCGTTCTAATTTCATGGGAACCGCATGCATTCCAATGATTCTTTGATTTTTTTATTTTTTTATTTGTAGGCTTCTTACCACTTCTTGAAATGAGAGAAGTGGTAGTTTTTTTTTTTATTATAGAAAGTGAAATGAGTGGGCGGAGTGAGAAATGATAATGAGTGGAATTTACGGATAGTGCAACATGGATATGGGGGGTGCATGGAAAGAAAAAAAAAGGAGCAAAAGGATTCAAATGCATGATGTTTTTTCTTATTTTAGTAGCATTGTTTTTTTTTTTTTTCTTGGAATGGCAAAAATGGTTTATTTGGGGGACGGAATGGGAATTTCGGGACCCGAAATAGTGTTTTCGGGGGTCCGAAAAGGCTATTTCGGAAGGATAACGAAGACTGCGGATGGGGAGTGGTGGAAGACATGCATAATGGCGGGTTTGAAAGGGATTTTTTGGGAACTGAAATAGTGTTTTCGGGGGCCCGAAAAGGCTATCTTAGGGGAAAAGGAAGAAATTTCAGGCATGCATGAGCACGTTTTTTAATTTTTTATAATTGTTTTTTAAAAGTAAAGGAAGGGGGACGGAATTGGAATTTCGAGATCCGAAAAAGTGTTTTCGTGGGTCTAAAAAAGCAATTTCGAGGTGGGAGAAAAAGGAGCTCGGGAAGCATGTAGGATACGAAAAGGGCATTTCAGAAATGAAGGAATTGGAGGCACGAAATGAATTTGAAGTCCGAAAAGGGTATTTCGGAGGCCTAAAAAAGGAATTTCAGGTTATGCCTTTTTGAAATTTTTTTTTTTTAAAGGGTTTGGGATGGAAAATCCAAATTTCATAATTTGAATTTCGAATGGAGCATGGAGGGAGTTGAGGGAAAAAAGAAATGGTGTGCATGGAGGAGGGGGAAAAAATAAAAAAAAAAGAGAAACGCAGCCAAAACCCTAGAACTTTGGACCCCCTAAACACCTCATCCAACTTGATTTTTTGGTTTTCAAGTTTTTAAAGAACTCCCTAGTTAAGCATAACCTTCCTAGAGTAGTACTCGAATGGGTGATCTCCTGGGAAGTCCCGGGATCTGCACACTTTTTCATTTTTTTTTTTTTTTTGAAATCCAAGGCTAAAAGAAATGTAAAATGACAATATGTACATATTTACATCAATAATTTTTATTTATTTTTACTGATAATAGGCCTTCAAATGAAGACCATTAACTGTAATTAACAGTGCATGACCATCCATATCTTGCAAATAAAAAGAATTAACTTGATTGGCACCTGTGATTTGAAATGGACCTTCCCATATTGCCTCGAACTTGTGATGTTTTCCAGGCTTTGATTTCTTTTCATTCCACTTCAATACAAGATCGCTAGCCTTAAAAGTCCTTTTAGAGACATTTTTACCAAACCATTTCTTTGTCATCTCAGCATGTTCTATAAAATCCTGGTATGATTTCTCCTGTTCTTCTTCCAACTAAAAAATTTGAGCTAATCTCATGTTCATTGAATTAGATTCATCATCCTCATCATCAATCAAATGCCAAGTCTAGAGGGTCGGTAATTCAATATGAATTGGCAAAACCACTTCTTTGTCATATACCAATGAATAAGAGGATGTCTTGATAGATTTTTTCACAGAGATGTGATCAGCCCAAAATGCTTGATTCAAAAGTAGGTGCCAGCTCCACTTATTTTTTCCAAGGGTCCTCTTCAAAATTTGAAGCAAGTTCTTGTTTGTAGATTCGGCCAAGCCATTCCTCTGTGGATAATAATTAGATGAAGTTTTCAAATAAATTTTGTACTTACCCATAAATTCACTGATTTTGGCACCTATGAAAGGAGTTCCATTATCTGTTATAATCGCAGTTGGGATACTAAAGCGAGTGATCAACCCCTCAAGAAAAGTGATGACCATGGCTTGATCCACCTTTTTAGTTGGAATTGCTTCAGTCCATCTAGTGAAATAGTCGGTTGCAGTCAAGATGTACTTGTGACCAGCAGATGAGTTAGGATCAATGACCTTGATAAAGTCTAGGCCCCATTGCTGAAATGGTACTTCTAATTGAATCGGGTGAAGAGGTAATGATGCATTCCTGGTTCTACCGATGTATCTTTGGCACTTATCACATTTTTGACTAACTTTGAAGGCATATGCAAAAATAGTAGGCAAAAAATAGCCTGCTTGAATAATCTTTAATGCCATGGGTCTACTTGCATAATGACCTCCTGATAATCCATAATGGAATTCTTTTAAAATTTTATCCTTCTCTAATTCTTTGACACATCTAAGAAGAACCCCATAAATATTCTTATGAAACAAGCCATTTGGTAGAAAGACATACTTGAGGACTTGCAGTCTAAAACTTCTCAGTGAGGCATTCAGATGTGAAGGACATTTTCCAGAATAAAAATTTTCCATCAGCTCCTTTGTCCAATGTTGATTCACTATAGAATGATTGTCAAAATTATAATTATCTACTACATCCTCATAATCATGAATTGTGGATCCAGAGGAAGCATTCTTTGCAAGATCTTGGCACAATTCTCGACCTCGAACAAGTTTAGTTGGTCAGATCTCAACATCAAATTTCTAAATTTTAGAAACCCAGCTAGCTCTCCTATCTCCAAGTTCTCCTTGTATGATAAAATTTTGGACATCTGGATGAACAACATAAACTATTGTTTTACTCTGTGAAACAAAGTGCCAAAACTTCTTCAGAGATTTCATTACTGCATACACTTGTTTCTCAATGAAGTTATACTTCTCTTGATGTGGTTGGATGAATTTTCTTAGGAAAGCAATCGGACATTCATTTTTATCATCTCCCTTCTATGTAAGCACCACTGCATAAACTTCTTGTTCACCAATGACATAAATGATAAAATCCTTGGAATAATTAGGGTTCACCAGGACCAGAGCTTGAGTGAACCTTTCTTTGAACTCCTCAAATGATTGCTTCCTCTGCTCGGTCCATTTAAATTCAGCATTTTTCTTTAAAAGTTCTATCATTGGCCTTATTACTTGAGCGAAATCTGCAACAAAATTTCGAAAAAATTAATTTTCCCAAAAAAATATTGCAAATCCTTCTTATTGGCTGGCAATGGAAGCTTCAAAAGATCTTGGGCCCTAGCTGGATCAATATCTAGGCCATTTTATGAAATTAGATGTCCTAGGATCTTTCCCTCCTTTACAGAAAAAATTGACTTTTTTGGATTAATAGATATGCCAAATTCTTGACATTTTTCAAATACCTGCCTTAAATGAGATTCGTGCTCCTCCCTATTGTGAAAAAAAAATAGTCATATCATCCAAATAAATAACAATAAAGCTATTTAAAAACTCACCAAAAGCCACATCCATTGCCCTTTGAAAAGTTGTGCCAAAATTTGAGAGTCCAAATGGTATTCACTGGTAAGCAAAGGTTCCTCATTTTATGGTGAACGTTGTTTTATGTTGGTCCTCATCCCTGACCCAAATCTAGTTATACCCAAAGAATCCATCCAACAAAGAGAATCTCTATGACCCCACAACCACGTGAATAATTTGGTCAATCTGAGGCAAAGGATAATGATCTTTTAGCGAGGCTTGATTCAAATTTCGAAAATCAACACATAGGCGAATATCTCCATTATTTTTCCGTACTGGGACCAAATTTTCCACCCAAGTTGAATGCTTGATGGGTTAAATGATTTTAGAATCCAAAATTTTAAGAAGCTTCGCCTTCATCAGTACTTCAATCTTGGGATTAACTGGTCTCTGCTTTTGTCTGAAGGGTTTCACCCCATCATGCAACTCAATAGTATGCTGGATTACATATTTGTTATATCCCTTCAAATCATGGTAACTCCAAGCAACTCTGTCAGGAAAATCATGACATAAATTTCTAATTTATTCTAACTCCTCGGGAGTACAATCCGTACCAATATTTATCGATTTTTAGGGACCTAACTCCAGTTCAGTATACTGCTTCTCATCTAATTTTATCCTATGCTTCTCTGCCATATTATTTTTATCAAAAAGGATTTCAAGTGTAATCAATCCTTTGGGGATATGATTATTCCTTAGTTGAATAAGCCCTTTGGCTTCCTCCTCATCAAGCGTTCTCTCTTCCACAATACTCGCTTCTCTTATCAAAAAATCTACAATCTGCTCATCACTTTCGAATACTTGCCAATACATGTTCTTTTCTGGGACTGAAGGTCTATAAACTAACCTTACAATCTTAGGTTTCCTCAAAACATGATCAATCGAAGAGAAGTTTGCTCCAAGAGATGCTATAAGATCAGCATTCTTATTCATCTCTCATGAAATGAATTGAATATTCAATGCTGTGAAAGCCTCAAATAGGTCCCAAACTTTGTTGTAGTACACCTTGAGATAATGCTTCTTGGAGATGCACTTGTTCATTACTTGATTCACAATCAATTCAAAGTCACCAAAAATCTGCAATTGTTCAATCCCCAATTTTTTTGCCTTCTTCAAACCTAGGCACAATGCTTCATACTCAGCAGCATTGTTAGTACAACTCTAGGTCAGTCGATATGAATATGTTTTCTATAGACCAGAGGAAGAAATAAGAAAAATCCTTGCTCCCACACCATTTTTACATCTTGCTCCATCAAAATACAACTTCCATAATTGATCGGGCATAAAGTCTTGATCATCTTGATCAAGAGGCATATTTATTTCAACCTCTTCAGGATTTGTAATGGAGTAACAACCAATTTCATTTTCCATCATGGAATTAAAATCAAGCATTGAAAACTCATCCTCTAAGCGAAGCTCATCCAGGACTTCATCCATCAAATCAAGATTTTCCAATTCTTCAGTTGTCATGTTGACAGAATGTGTGGACTTTTCTTCTTCTTCTATCTTCTCTATATGAAAATTAGAAGGCTTCTCATTGTAAATCTAGATTCTTCTTCATTTGAAAGGAATCTCCAAGCGAGAATAATCTAGAGAAAGGTAGCCTCCCAGCTTGGTAGTGAATTCTCTCGAAAAAAACATACTGAAATATGGTTCCAAATCAACCATAACTACCTCCTGAATTACTGTAATTTGAGGCATACTATGTAGAACAATAGGAATATCCTTGATTACACCTATTGTTTTCATGGGAGTCCCATAAAACTTCAAGACACCAGGGCTACTTCTTGTATACTCCATACCCATGACTTCACAAATTGCCTTTGGCATGATAGTTGTCACAACACCAAAATCAATCATGCAGTTGTGCACTATCTAACCCTCCATCCTGAGTGACAAATAAAATGGGGGTGGTCTATTTTTTCTAGTGGTTGAAGTAATAATGTTTGAGCAAAAATCATTTGGGTAGGATTCTTCTCATTATCTTTCATAGACTTCAATGATTCTTGTAACAAATCAAATTGCCCAAGTAATTGTAATGCATCATAGAGACTAACCTTGGCTAGAATCTTCTTCAATTATTCAACAATATTGTATGTAGATGCACCAAACTCCTTTTCAATAGTGTCTTCATATTTGCTCTGATATTTCTGAGTGGCTTCTACCCTCAGTCTTTTAGTTAAAGATAGGTACTTGAGATTTTCTCTGGCTCGTTCCTTTGTTTCAGCTCTTGCCTGCAAAGCTGAGGCTTTTTCTTGCAATATTTCCTTTGCTCATGGTGGAAAAATATATTTTAATAGAATGGGTGAATCTAGCTTTGGTATTGAAACAGGAGCTTTCACTTGTACTTGTTTCTTCTCATTTTGCATTTTTGAATCAGTAGATACCCTTAATGGTTCCATATCTGCTGGATCTACCGTGACTGGCTTCTTCCCAATTCTCATGAGAACTGAGACTTGTTCTTCAGATGGAACCATAAAATTATGATCTACCTCAGTAATCATATTAACTTGTCCTCCAGAATAGCTTGCGGCCAATGTTTGTACATAGTTCAAATGAACCATACAAGTCTCCTCACCGTGTGGATCATTACATGTAGAGAACCAACATGTTCTTTTTGTAGGGCCAACTTCCTCATTCATCAACACAGTCGAGTTCTTTTCAGGCACTTTGCTTGTTGAAGCCGCTTGTTCTCTCGTGATCGGTGAAGGTTGAAATCTCCTAGGTTGGAAATCTCTCTCGGCCTACTTTCTTTCAATAATTGTGATTTTATTTCCCATCGCTCTTATAGCTGAATTAGCAGATTTTACCTCTTGTAATAGCATTGTGTAAGGATCAGGATTTGAGGGTGCAAGAGGTGCCAGTATAGGTAGAGCTGCTGGCAGTGCAGGCAATGTTGGGAATGAAGTGAGAGCTGGTAATTGTAGAATGCTTGGTGCAGGCAATTGTGGAATAGTTGGAGCAGGGAGCTGGGGAATTGGAATGGGTGTGATCTGAGGTGCACTTGATCTGCATGATGGAATAGTATACATGGAAGGCATAGGCTGTGAAAATGAACCAAAATACAAATGCTTAGGAAGATTAGGTAAGATAGGTATTGTTACCTTTGGGGGAAGCCTACCTATGGAAATCAAGTCAGCTTTCGCATTTTGTGCTTGTTCGAACATCTTTGACAATATAGTCACATTGGACTGCAGGATAGCCAAGCCAATGTCTATGTTAAAAGCTCTGAGATAATAGAATACAACTTTCTTATGAGTGGTCCAAAGACCTTCAGGAACTCTCTACTAGCTTCTGGTAAATCTGACATTGAAGTCCGCTATCTCCTCCTACAGATGCCTTTGAATTACATTAAATTAATGCAACAAGGAAAATGGATCAGTTTGTTCATGAAATTTTTTGATTAACAACTCTCCTAATTGATCCCATGATGCAATAGTGCCTGGTTGCAATGATCGGTACCAATACAACAATTTCCCTCTTAGTGACAACACCAATAATTTTATCATCACGTCTTCATTCGTTATGTCATGGATGGTCTCCAAAGAGGCTACATATTGAATGTGCTCATAAGCCGTTTTACCAGTACCATCATAGGTCGGCAAAGCTTCAAAGCATCTTGAGGGATTGGATTTTGTGCCAGTAAATTCAAGGCTCTTGAACTATTCCATGTCGAGAATTGCCTTGGTGGAGGATGCTAGCCATTTGGAGTGGTACGTGTGGCTGAGGAGGTGGAAAACTAGTAGTAGTACTAGATGAACTTGAAGGAACAAAAAATACACTAGCAATTTGTGATGATGTTGCAGAGGACGTAAGTGGTGGGGAGACCAACTTAGGGTGTCCACTTAATTTTTGGTTGTCAAGTTCAAAAAAAATCAATGGGATTTTCAAAATTTTTGGCCTTCGATCTTGTGATCATGAAGTATAGCTCTCACTGTCTCCACGTTTAGAGGCTTCTGGGTAGTGCTGAGTCGCAAAATGTTCTAACTATACAACATGAAGGCAAACATTAAACCTCAATACTATTGAAAGTGAAACTTTTAGGGTCCCACCGGGCGTGCCAAAAACTGTTGGTCACAAATCTGCCTAAGTACAAGATTTCATCACTTGTGCGCCCTAGACTCAGCCAACATTGAAAGGCCGAGGGAAAAATAAAATTCCTTCGAAATGATCTCCAGAGAGGGTTGGCTCCATTACTAAATTCTACACTGTTTGAAGACTAGGGATGCAAGAAAGAAATTGAAAAATAACTGAAAGAAAGGGAAATATAGCCACATGTCGAAGTGTATAATTTGGGGAAGACTAATAACAAAAATTCCACCAAGTTTTATAACAACATATAGTAAAATGAAAGTAGTAGAATTGAACTCACACCTTTGTAGAGATAACCCCCAGATCGCATTTCAAAATCTACTCACTAACCAACAATGTTTGAATTCAGAATGTAGAATTCAAAACTTAACAGCAAGTGCATGAGCATAAACATAAATGACTTAAAAAAAAATAAGGAAATCGCACACATAAGAATGCTTGCAAATTTTAGAAGACAAGTCTCTTCTATTGATGTAGAGAACTTAGAGAGTTTTCTTGCAAAATATCTAACCTCCCTTTACAATAAGAATTTGATTAGTATTTATAGAGGTTTTCGCCTCTTTCATTAAATACATGTGGAGGCAAAGTGTCGGCCACTCAGCCACCAATAGCAACAAATTTCTTCTCGACCACAACAATGAACCAATGAGCAAATGCCAAATAAAATAACTACTAATTTTATCACATGGCATATCAAGCTTCAGCACAAATCATCGGTCCAGTTTCAATCTCTATGGTGGTGCCTTGGAAATGCATGCCCACGAAGTGGTTGATGCCTAAAAAATGAACAATATTGCACTGGAATCAAGAGCACATGCTTAAACTTGGTATCTTCAGTGATCATATCACCTCACGAAGTATCTTTATCAAGGAATATTTGCACCAAACGTCACCCAAAATTACATCCATAGGAAAATGTTCAATGTGTGAAAACACTTAAAAAAAGAAAAAAACACTTTTCAATGTGGCAGCAATGATTACAACGAAATATCAATGTCACACACTACAACAAAATTCCAATGTGGCAAAAATTCCAACAATACCACAACCATACATCAAGCTCCAATCAAAGAAAAATAAGTAATATCCCCAAAGGGGTTAACCAATCAAAATCACAACCTATGAAAAGTACATCTTTCACATCAAAGGTACCATCCAACAACTCTAAATATGAGGTCAGTAACTTCTTGAGGAGGCAAAAATGTCTGAAAATAAAACCATATAAGCCAATTGAAGGACAAATTTGACTAACAAGAATAATTAGAAATTAATAAATAAAAATCCTGCTCAAAAATATAAATGACATGTTGAAACAAGCGGGTCCCAATGATGGAAACACCCAACGAAACTAGGAAAAAGCGTCTACAAAAGCAGCAAGAGCAAATTTGAAATTTAAAAACTAAAAAATCCAATAAAAACCATAAATTATGCATTGAAACAAGTGGGTCCCAATGATTTAAACACCTAGTGAAACAAGAAAACAACCTCAACAAAAGGAGCACGAGTGAACTTGAAAAATTAAAATTTATAGGACTAAAAGTCCCTACAAAAGAGAATCCAACCTAACCATAAAATGAGAGCTTGAAGAATAGGAATTTGAAATTTACAAATAAAATCCCTCTCAAAGCAAACCAAATTCCTACAATGGAGAAAATAATAGGGAGTCCTAACTTCTTGTACAACAAACAACCGGGGGATAAAACTTCAAATAGGGATCCACCTAGAGACTAGAAAATCTTCTATAACAACAAAAGTATACATATCCTGCATGGCAAACCCATCACGCACAAGCTCCATGAAAATCACATGCAAAACCTAAAGGTATTGAAGGGCTCCTTACCAAAACCCTAAGAATGTTTCTCCCACCAAAGCTTCAAAATTGAGCAAACACACCATGATGAAAGTGAACAAAAATAGGAGAACATGAATCCCATAGATAAAGCTAATGATTAGCTCAAAAGAATATTGCATCCTGCCCATCACCAAAAAAAATTCTTGGAAATGAAGAAATTTCCACCAAACAGGAACATGGAGAAGAACTATCACCACTGAACTTGAGAGTCTCTATCTAAAAAAAACTAACCTCGAAATCCATGGAGCAAGGTTTTGAGAAGTATCCCGAACCTTAAAACCTGTGGGTTTAAAACCCATATGCAAACAACAATATAAAATACCCAACTCCTATGTGTTCTAACCCCACAAGCACACAGAAGAACATAACTTCCACCAAGAAGTGAACCTAACATTTATAAATCATCCAAACCCCACCCTCTGAAAAATCAATGGCTAACAACCTTCAACATAGACCATCATCCAACAACCTACTTAGTAGCATCTTAGAAAAAATGGAACAGGGGACTCCCTTGACTCCAACACAAGGTTAATACTAACAAGAGCTCAGCCACCAACAGTGCTCATACTAACACCCACAATCTTCCCTCTCTCCTGTAAATTAGCAGTCTAAGAAACAAAGAGAAAATTTTGGTTCATCTCGAGAAAATGACACATGGAGAAAAAACCCCACCGCCTATCACTCCAATCACCATATTTAAAAAAGAGACAAGGGTGGCCAAAATACCTCTAAACCCCTTCTATTGAAGAACTTCAATAGAAGGCTTGATGTCTAGAAGTAACTCCAGTTCCTCTGTATTGCTCTTGCCTGCGTACGACATCGCTTCAGCTCTAATTTCCAAATTTTTTGGTAGTAAACTTTTTTTAGATGTATGATTAACCAATTAGATGATATATTGAACCGATGAGGAAAAGTCTCAAAAAATATTTGAAGAAATTATTGATCTATATATTTTGAATTCATTGGTGATATGATCCCTTATTAATTCATGTATGAGAATATATAGGATGTCAAGTTATAAGGGAAATCCCTAATATCTTCCATGTCAAAAAATGAACCCTACATAAGTTTGAAAGATAAATATAAAAAATATAAAGCATCAATTGACAAGAGTAAGGAAGGGAAGATTATATGAAGATGACTACTATTAAATGACCTATAGCTAAAGGAGAAGTTTCAACGTGGAACGTAAAAATATATCTACATAGTAGCCTAATGAAGAAGATGAAGAATCAAATGCATGATGTGTTTAGATAAAGAATAAAAGGTAAGCTATAACAAGTTACATGTGGATTATTCAAGTCAAACAATTATGAATCCAAAATCCCAACCAAGAAAAAAGAATGCTAAGAGGATACAGTGACCAATCTACTAACTAATTAGGTTGACATCACCCTAATATTAGCCAACCAACCATTTGGTAATAATTCAAACTAAATCTTGAGTAATAAAAGTAGTTAAAATACAAAACTAATAATCAAAAGCAATAAATATACTAAACTAAATATATAAGTCGAAGAATGATAATTGAAAATAATATTTTGAATTAAAAGTACATGAATTTCAAGGAGAATATCCACTTAAATACTAGAATGATATTAGGATCTAAAGACTAAATATTATAGAGGATGATTTTACTTTGATAAAGTACCATTCCTTTCTTTGGATCTTGATAGTGTTGAAATATGTGGTATTAAGATTCACTTTAGGCCATCAATGAATTTTAAATTATATTATATTAATAACCCTAAGGAAGCCATCGTGTTAGAAAAATGATTGGATAAGCGTGGAGTAGCTTCGATATCGCACCATTCAAATTCGGTAAGAAGTTGTTGGGTGATTTGTTTGTATTTTTGGAGGATGGGAAAGCAACATTGCCATATCTCGTGGAATTGATTCATGATAAGGAGGTAATCTCCAATGATGTGAAGATATCTAATATCCATAGAATGCACCTATTTTAAGTCAATAATGAGAGCTTTGTATAATGTATTGTTGTTTGTGTAGGAAAATCCTAATTTGAGTGAAAATGGGAGATGCTTCTCATATGGTGTGAAAAATACAATGCTTGCACCCCCAGTGTGTGTGTAGTAGGAACCATCAAAGAAAAGAGTTAAGTCAAAAATCATCTCTGGTTCAACATACTCTTCAGGTTCTGTAATATTAAATATGGAATCATCAAGGATTTTTATGAGGAGAGGCCAATTACTGGGTAATGGAACCTCAACAAGCTAGTTTGTGATGACTTACCCTTTGATGTATTTTTGTGAAATAAACTCTAGATCAAATTTAGTAAGGAAAATTATCCATTTTGTAGTACGAGAGTTATGATAACTCTTGTTCATCATGTATCTAAGTGGATTTCCATGAGTGATGATAAATGTAGTGTGATTGAGCATGTAATGACATATTTTTTAGATGGCAAAGACAACCAAGTATAGCTTTTCCATATATATGTAATGGATTTTATAGTTGACTAGTGTACAAATGATGTAGTATATAGCTTGCTCATGATTGAGCACATCATTTTGGGATAATATCATGCCAACTAAAAAATATGTAGCAAAAATACATAGGATAAATGATAGTTGTGGGTGTGGAGGAGATACAATCGATGAGGAGGTGAGGCAAGCCTTGATTGAATAAAAGGCTTGTTGATAGTGCTCATCCCATTTATAGGTGACACCCTTTGTAAGAGGTGATTGAATGGTTTACACTTATCTAAAATTTGGATGATAAAGTGATGTATGGACTGAATTTTTCCCTACAAGATGCATAGTTGTTTGAGATTGGTAGGTAGGGGCATCTTGATGATGACTTTCACTTTGTTAGGATCTACTTCAATGCCTCATTGAGAGATAATGAAACCTAGGATTTTTCTTGAGGTGACACCAAAGACACACTTATTTGGGTTAAGGTGAACATTGTGTTCTAGGAGGTGATCGAATATTTTACGTAAACCAGTGAGATGTTACAAGCACTCTTTTGATTTTGTGATGAGATCATCAATGTAGTCTTCCACAATTTTATGCATGTAATAGTTTAAAATATAGGTCATTAAACGTTGGTAGGTTGCCCCAACATTTTTAAGGCCAAAAGGTATGACCTTATAGAAAAATATCCCCCAGGTAGTTGTGAAAGAAGTCTTGTGTTCATCAGCTGGGTTGATTTTGATTCGATTATAGCCAAAAATTCCATCCATTAGAGATATCTTTTCATGGACCGTCATGGAATCTATGAGCGAGTCATTTTTGGGTAGGGGGAAATTCTCTTTGGGATAAAATTTTTTCAAGTCACAAAATTCAGTGCATACGTAAACCTTGCCTAAGGGCTTAGGTACTAGTACCATATTGGAGCTCCATTCGGGGTAATCAATTGGTTGAATTAAATCTATGTCGAGGAGCTTTTGGAGCTCAAATTTTACTAGTAATGCAACTATAGGATGCATGCATTGCAAGTTTTGCATGACGGGTTTGGAATATTTGTCGAGAGTGAGGTTATGTACTACTAAGGAAGGATCGAGTCCAGTCATGTCCTTATAGGACCAAAATATGACTCTGATATATTCCTTAAGAAAGGTGGTAAACAAGGTGCATTCTTCTGGTAAGAGGCCAATGGTGAGCTTAAAAATATATGGATTAATGGGGTCATCACCAATATCAACATCAATTGTTTCTTCGACAAGCATGTGGGAACCATCATGGAGTTGATATAGGATGGGAATAATATGGGTGTCATTGATGGCCTTAGGTAAAACGAATACATCATCTAAGTAAAATTTGGTGTGATTAACCCATGGAATGTGAGGTGGGGTACACGAAGATAGAGAGTTCATAGTGTGCAAGATAGAAGATGATAGCAAAAAGTTTTGCAATGAAGGTGTTAGTGAAATTTGGGTGAAATAAATGAAATTAGGGTTGGATGTGTTGTCACAACGTGTAGGAGATGAATATCAAAGTGATAAGAATAAATCCACATCGACCATGTTGATGGAATCCATAGAGGTTGTGGAAGATAATGAATCTGATGATGGGGTTTCAAGTATATTTGAACATCGTGCAAGTTTTAAAGGTGGTCATAAAACCATGGATGGGGAGTGAGATCGTGTTGAGAATTATTGAAGTTACCAAGAAGTTGGTGTTGGTATGGGTGAATGTGTAGGTGATGGGGATATAGGTGAAATGGGATGCTCTTGATGAGAAGGTGTGAGAAATAGGGCAAAAAATTGATCAACTAGTGCATCGATACAATAAGCAGAAGTTGTATCATTAAGAGATATGTCTTGGAAGAAAGTGCATATAATGGTAATGGTAGAATGGGGAAATAGGCTCTCATCTAGGATATCCATGTCAATGTAGTATTCCAGTGTGTGCATAGGTATTAGTGGGGGATGCAAAGAAAGGTATTGAAGCTCATTCTCAAGCGTGTGTACAGTAGAGGGGTGATAGCCTAGACCAGATTTATTTATTGGCAATTGAAAATAGGGGTTGATAGGTGTTCGTAAATCTTGTTCATAGCGTCCTAGCCCAAATCCACACCAGTGGAAATATTAAAGATAATGTAGGACAAATTGGGGGTTTGACATGTGGTCTAGAGTGCCACAAAAACTAGATTGTGGTGGTGGAGGTATAGCAATTGGGAGTGAAGAGTCAAATACAACATAAATAAAGTTGGTATAGTTGTTAGGAGTACCTAGTTGCACAACGATACCGATAGTAAGACCAAATCTAAAGGAAAACCAAAATCCCACATGGATTGGAATGTAGGGGGTCGCACATGAGAATCCCAAATATTATAGTTACTGGATCCAATGTTTGTCATGAATATTAAGACTTGAGGTGTGGCATGTGTCAGGTGTCAATGTGGCAAATCATAATCTGAAGAGGATGATGCTATATAGGAATCATGAATGATGGAAGGAGAAGAATGGAGTAATTCAACATCTAAGTAGGAAGCTTGTTGCTCAAAATCATGGCATTCAGTTGAGGTAGAAAAAATAGTGTGGTTTACGTGTGTGAACTGTGTGGTTGGTGGATGAAGTATAGGCTTCAAGCTATGAGAAGATGTGAAAGATGATTGTCATGGGAGAAAAGAGAGTGGGGGTGTTTGAAGAGTGGTAAGGAGAGGAGATTTAGTAGAGGAATATGGGTGAGAAGGGACAAAATGCGATGATGGTGGTGAAAAATATGGAGGTACAAGAAAAAAATTTGTGGAGGATGAGTAAGAAGGAGGGAGAGACCATGAGGAAGGTGGTAAGAAAGGATGGAAGTAGAGTGAAGTGTCGAACTAGGTGGTGATTTTTGTGGTGACAATATTGGTACTAAGATAATTGTAGGTGCTCTAGATGATTGATTAGAAGGAATGAGGAGGAAATGAGTGGAGGATGATGAGGGCTCTTATGGGAGGTCTACGATGTTGTAAAATTTAAAAGGATCCCTGTCAGTGGGAATACAATGGATAAGATCATCATAGATATATTTAATACAGTGGTATAAGGTAGAGGGGAAACACTATATGTATCTGATTCATGGGCATTCGAGTAAGATATTGTACTACCTATAACCTTGAATGATATGAAATAGGATGGGTATGGTTACAACACTAATGTGAATAGATAGGATAACAAAGCCTACTATGGTTTGCACGGAATCATCAAACACTCTAATGTCGAGCAATGATGTGGCAAAGTGAGTGGATGGAATGTGTAAATTATGTAGGGTAGCTGTAGATATGGTGTTTATGGATGAACCAGTATAAACAAGAACACATTTGTAGGTGATGTCATTGATAGTTTCTTGTATGTGGAGAGGTGTATCTATCCCTTCCCCTAAAATCTCTATAATATCATGGTCATTAAAGCTAATGGAGGGTTGAAGACAATGAGGTATAATTTCCATGAAGTTAATAAATGTATTTTTGTTTTGTTTTTCGAGGTCAATGTATCAAATAATGTTGTTCAATGCCTCGCAATGGGGTTGATATTGTTGTAATAAATTGAATACAAACAACCTATATGGGGTGTTGCATAACTGATGTGTGAGACTACCACAAATGGTTATGATATTCTATGGTAAATACAGTGAGGTATATGCTATGGTAGAGAGCTATAGAGAAGTGAAGGTGTATCGCTCCAAATTTTTCACACCCTTACCTTCATGCTATAGGATCCGTGCCCGGAAGGGGGATGTGAAAAGGATGTCACGGTACCTCAAACTGAGAGGACTTGCGAAGGTCCCGCCTCTCAAGGGAGGTGTATATTGTGATTTTTCGACGGATGGTGGGTTCACCAGGAAACATTTAATTGCAGTTTCTACGCCTAGGTTGGGAATGTTTTTTATGTGTTCGTTTTAGCCTTAAGCATTCAAATCCTAGGTTTGGCCAAAATGCGTCTAAGCTATTCTATATGTAGATGCAAATTAAATGAATATAGAAAATAGAATTAAAGACAAAAAATAGAGAAATTACAGAATATAAAAGAAGAATACCTGATCCGGATGTCTGATGATGATTCTGATTCTTGAAGCAGTCAGGATCGCCTCTGATTTGATAGGATTGTCTGAGATCAGACAAGATCGTCTGAGATCTGATGAATTCATCAAACAAATTCTTCAAAAACTTGCAAATAGAGAAATAGGTGCAAAACACAAAAAATACAACATTTCTAGCAAAGGTAAACAATGTACAATGACAACAATAATATCAAACAGAAACAAGAATGAATTATGCTAATTAGATAATAATTATGATTTAATTATGCATTTAATCTAGATGGGTGAACTCCAAAATGTAGAATAGCATAAAATACTGAATAAAATTGCTAATTACAACATAAAACAGTAGAAAAAGGAAAGAAGAAATGCAAACTTCAGGCACTGATTGTCTGAATGTTGACTATAGTCAAAATCGTCTTGCATTTGTACGAAATCGTCTCTAATTCGACAAGATCACCTCCGATCTGAACAGGTTCGTCGACGACGATGTAAGCTTGCTCCGACTAAAAAACAATATGGTACCTGCAACAAAATTGTATAGAACTAATGCAAAATAGAAACTTAGGATGTTTTAACATGTATGAAGTCGGGTTACAGGAATTTCAGCCAAGGGGGTGCTAAGGGAAGGGATTAGGATTAAATAGGCTTAGGAGGGAGGTTAGGAGGTTGGAGATCATCCCTATTTGGGAGAT
Organism: Wollemia nobilis; assembly: GCA_028583015.1. Taxonomy (NCBI): domain Eukaryota; kingdom Viridiplantae; phylum Streptophyta; class Pinopsida; order Araucariales; family Araucariaceae; genus Wollemia; species Wollemia nobilis. Next base: position 8,711,455 of record JAQPPZ010016436.1, on the reverse strand, counting down.
CTCCAACGGGGGAGGGTCTCTAACGGCGCAGACACACTTCTGCCCGGATTAGAGACCCGTTGGAATAGAAGCTAATTGTGCAAAATTAGTTTTGGGACAAGATCGTCTGGACGTCCTAGCCTAGACGAAATCGTCAGATCTGGGGCGATATCGTATGATCGGTAACGATATCGGCAAACGGTCAAAACAACCTCTAAAAATGGCATGGAAAAGGGGGAAACAGATTACCCGATGGTTAACGGGAGGTTTGGGAGGTTAAAATTTGAATTTAAATTATTTACTAGGATGAATGTAATTATTAATATTTTATTGCGCCAATTTTAGGGTGCTACATTTTTCCCCCTCTTTAGCAAATTTTTCGAAGAAAATGCGTTAAATATGAGTTTTTCTCGATTTACGAGAAAGCAAAAATTATTTGCATTTTTAGGTGATGATTCTTGGTCGAATCGTACAACAACTTACTATGGTGCCCCCTCCGTGTTTTTACCCAAATCGAACGTTTGAGGTAAAAATGCGGAAAAACAATATTTTTTTAAAATGTTGTTAATTATATTTTGAATAAAATTAAGAAAAATAGGGTAAAACCCTAATTCATTTTTACTATTAATTTTTCTGGTTTTAGAGCTCTAGAAGCAAAAATGGTGGAGACGACGCACAGATCAACAGAGGTCCGACGCGGGCTACGGGTAAGAGTCTAGACTTAACTTAGAATGCTTTAATTTGATTTTACATGCTTTTTAGGTGAATTTTAATTAATTTTTGAGCATCGCGGTCATTTTTGGGCCATCGACATTGTCGGGACAAAATCGTCTCGATTTCGATGAAATCGTCTCAATTTCGCCAATTTCATCCAAGGGCAAAATCGACGAAAGGGGGACGATTTTGTCAAATTAGGGACGATTTCGGCTTGCAAAATCGAAGACGAATCTGCTCAAATTTGGGACGATATCGTCCAATAGTGGACGATATCATCATTTGATTAAATTGAACTTGTTTTTAACTTGCATTATTAATTACTTGAATTGTTATTAATGATTGTTTGTTGTTTTGTTGTTTATGTTGCAGAGAGGATTGCTAAAGAGCAGAGAATGGAAATATAGAGGTTTGAGAGATGACTTGGCCACTCTTACACAGGAAAAGTGGGATCAACTGACACAGGCCGGCTTATAGCATGTGGCAGAAATGCCATAAGTGTCTACAGACATGGGGCTACTGACAACCCTAGCAGAGAGATGGTATTCGGGTTCTTCCTATTTTTGGCTACCTATAGGGGAGATGACTCCCACTTTGGAGGATGTATGGAGGATTCTAAGAATCCCCATACAAGGACGGTTGATCACTCTTGTGGCCAATCAGGGCCATGCTATGGGGCGATTGTGTGGTGACCCGAGCTTTGCCCTAGAGAAGGGCAGAGTTAATATCGAGACATTGCGTCAGATGCCTGGGGCATCTAGACTCACACAGGTTTTAGCTAGAGTGGTTGGTGGACTTCTGTTGTACCACCAGAGCGGGTGTTGGGTGCCATGGATGCTAGCATATGTGATCTACGATATGCAAGACCATGGCTACAGATTCTCTTAGGGCAGCTTTGTTCTATGCCGACTGTACAAGATCCTGCATGGGGTCGTGTACAAGGGCGGCCGATGTTTGGTTATGACATCACTCCTACAGGTTTGGTGCTAGGAGCACATTGTAGTGCGAAGGCCGGTAGGGCTTCCTCTGGCAGGGATTGACGAGGAGAGGCCTCGAGTCTTCTACTAGTGGCTTTGAAGAGGGTCACAGCAGTGTATTGACTTACCGATGTCCCGGAGACTACTGGATGACCTAGTCCCAGACCAGATCACCTGGAGGCCATGGCGAGAGCACCCAGGGTGGGCCAAGGATGGACAGGAGTTGGCTCACGTCAGGAAAGTTTTTTTGCTGTAGAGGGAGAGGGGAGAGGTGGAGCTCCACCGCTACGACCAAGTTTTGTGATAGTTCGGTCTACAGCAGGGGATCCCATCTCTTAGGGATTATGAGTTTTCTCGGACTGTCTGGGATAACACCACAGTGAGCGGGGCTCCAGATATGCAGTGCTTCTAGAGTCAGGACTCGGATGATGCCCCCATTCAGCCAATGGATGGGGACGATGCAGGGGTTGCAAATGGCTATGATTTTTGATACGCAGGCATCCGCCCTCCTAAGATGACGAGGGCTTAGGGTCCGATACACACAGTTATGCGTCGGATAGGGAGGCGGCACCAGGAAACTATGGAGGTGGCCTAGGGTCATAGCGGGAGGGAGAAAAGGAGGCCATAGGCATAGGAGAGGCCGCGATAGCAGGAGAGGAGGGTGGAGAGACCCCCTTCTCTACAGAGAAAGAGGCCACCATCGCCCGATAAGGGCAAGGGTGTCGACACAGGGGAGAGTAGCGAGACAACTACTCTCCGAGCGAAGACGATTCATCTCTAGGAATAGGTGTAGACCCTATAGTAGGAGGCTGCATGACACCGAGCTAAGGTTACATAGCTCAAATACGAGATTGCGCGCCTCAGGGCACAGGACGAAGGGGCGAGCACTAGGGAGCTGACACGGGCTATTGCCCAAATTACTTTCTATCAGACATTGTACTATCAGCTAGTGCCAAAGGAGGATAGACTACCCCTGCCAGCTAACATCGTAGAGCCGATCAGGATTGGGTCATCGAGGACTTCATCTCGATCAACGACTAGGACTCATAGTACTACACATACTATGATGGGGCCACCTCATCCACCTCAGGGCGGGGGAGGAGATGAGGGTGAGAGCTCGAGGGGCTCTCAAGGCTAGACTACTGCATTACTTTGTATAGATTGATATGATAGCATTTATTATTTTTGATAAAGGATTTGAGTATGTCGAGGTACAGATTGTGGCATACCAATCTAGTTTTGATGATGTATATATACTGTTGATATATATAGATGAGATATTTTTGATCATATGACTTGTGTTATGTAATTTTTATGATGTTTTAAAATGTTTTGATTGATTGATTTGATGATTCATGTAATTATTTCATTGAAAATATTATTATTATGATGTCATGCTGTAAGATTGTAAATGAAATAATATGATGTAACAAATTGGTTGTTTGTGATGAAGTGTGATAAAAAATAAAAAGAGACTTCTAACAATAAATTTAAAGGACATTGTCACTAGTATAGACCATTTCATGGAGCCACCGCTCACTCGGTCGTCAAGCTAATCCCAGTATAGAAATATTATTAAAAGTGAAAGAGTGCTTAAGAGACTGTCTTAAGACTTTGGTGCAATGGTGCAAATCATGATGATGATGGTTTGTTTTTCAGATTTCCATGAAAATAGTATGCATGAAATAATGTTAAAATGATTTTTGCTAGGCATAAATTCCTAAGTGTGATAAATTTTTTGGATAATTCATTAGGAATTATACCATCGTTGCAAATTTGAAGGTTGACATAATGACATGAAATAATGATAATGTGCATGTGTAAAAGCATAATTTGTGTAACAAAATGATTTAAGTCATATGGTTTTCATGATTTTTAAATAAATGGGGAATAAAAATTGTTACAATGGTTTGCGCTAGGCATAGAATATGTAGGTATAGACTTATACCATCATCACGAAAATCAAAGAAAAATAGATAGTTTTATTGCATGGTTAATTTTTGATAAACAGAAAATATGAAGATGAGGACTTGCGCTAGGCATAAAATTCTAATTTTGGTTTTGGAACTATACCATCGTTGCGAAAGTTGAACATATATATATATATATGTGTGTGTGTGTGTGTGTGTGTGTGTGTGTGTGTGTGTTTTTTATTGTATAGTTTTGAAAGAAATTTTGATTTTTCTATTATATAGTTGTCTTTATGCTAAACAACTGTACTTGAAAGAAGAAAATGAATTATTTCAAACAATTTGCAAAATATTTCAAAGTACCTTAAAGACAAAAGTTAGATTTATAAGGAATCCCATGTGCATATGTGAATTCGTTTCCAATCTTGATTTATCATAATGATACAAAAAATCTCTCAAATACAAATGTGAGTGCAATTGCTATGTTCATTTACCAGTTTTGACCAAGATAATATGATACAAGTGATTTGAAGAAACCAAATAAGTGTTCATTAACCATGATGTAGATGCATATAACCATACTAGACTACTATGTAGGTTGGATTATCAAGAGCTAGCTAATCCATAAGCAGACATAGGTCTGTACAAAAGAAGGTCACTAATGTGACATACATATCGACACGCTAGGAGTTACCCAAGGCCAATCAGGTTGGGCACAAACCACCTGTTATGAGGCTTACCTCACAATTTTCAAATAATTGAGAATTCCAGGGATTCAAGCTCATCGACCCTTATTTTCTTTTCAAAGGGTAGAGAAAGGGATTTTATTGCTTTCTTGCTTTTGCTTTCTTTTGCTTTTTTTTTTCTTTTGTATTTTTGCTTGATTTTTGAGATAGTGCTTGAAATATTGCTGTAATGATACAAAATAACATTTTTCTTTTCTTTTTTTCTTGAACTTTTTTTTTTTTTGTTCTATGCTAGGGATACTTGCTCGGATTAGCTGTAGAGCAAGGGATTTTTATTCTGGGTAGGGGTGAGCTTGTCCTTTTGCCAATTCTCAAATATTCTAGACCATGTGCATGATAAGATAGCAAGGGAAACTTTTCGCTCAAGAAATCACTTCTACTATGTAGCAAAACATGGAAATTACAAATATAATCATTTTATTGTGAAAATATGTGCTTGGTTTAAGTAAATAACAAGATCAATTCTTTGTGCTCAAACTTTATTTAATTGAATTTTGTGGACTTTGATATAAGAGAGATTAGTAATCATGCCAGATAAAATCAAGATATTTATTTTTGTTATTTTTGTTTTTTTTTTGAGTGTGCAAGTGAGAGATTCCAAATAAATGCTAATTTATCCAAAATAATTTGAAACATATAACTGCAAAAATTGTAAGAACATATATATATATATATATATATATATATTTTTTTTTTTTGAGAAGTTTTGAGAATGTTGACTCTCTCTTTCTTCTTTATTTTGTTTTGGTTTCGAAAGAGTCAAGCATATTGTTGTTTTTATTTTTATCATTTTATTTTTGTTTTTGAACAAAAAATTAACAAGTGCCATAAATAAATACAACAAATAGTTTTGAATATTTTGATGATTATGAATGTTTTTGGTGTTTTTGAATTTATAAATTGAAATAAATACAAGATAGTGATTTTGAACAAATATATACATGGATGAAATGACCAAATTTATACATAGTAACATTTAAGATGCAAAATATTCATAGGTTCTTTAAGTTCTTTACCATCTAAGGTAGATAATTTGTATGCTCCCGATTCAAATTTAGAAGTGATAATGTATGGTCCAAGCTAGTTGGGCTCAAATTTACCTTTAAGGTCCTTAGTTGCATTAGTATTTTTTTGATTTTTTTTTAAAATAAGGTCACCAATTTCAAAGGATCGATGATGAACTTTTTTAGCATATGATCTTTTAAGCTTGTTTTGGTAGGCACAAAGATGCTCCAAAGAATTGATGCATTTTTCATCTAGGAGTTCCAGCTGACTGAGTCTGCCAAAGACGATATTCATCTCCTACTTCGGTATCTTGAAGTAGCAGAGCCAAAGAAGGAACTTCCAATTCAAAGGGAAAAACTGCTTCAGCACCATAGACTAAAACAAAAGGGGAAGTTATAGTGGGGGTTCGAACAATAGTTCGATAGGCCCACAAGGCTGGATATAACTGAATGTGCCAGTCACGACAAGTTTTATTGACCAATATTTTAAGGATTTTAATTAAGGTTTTGTTAGATGCTTCTGCTTGACCATTACCCTGAGGATAATAGGGAGTGGACCAGCGATGTTGAATCTTATATTTTTGACATAATTTTTTAACATATTTATTTTTGAAACAATTTCCATTATCAGAGATGAGATTTGCAGGAATTCTGAACCTACAAATGATTTGATTGAAAATAAATTTAGAGACTTGTGTGCTAGTGCAGGAAGCTAAAGGCATAGCTTCGACCCACTTCGTGAAATACTCGGTGGTGGTTATGATGAATTTGTGTCCATCAGATGACAGGATTGATTTTGCCAATAATATCTAAGCCCCATTTTGAAAAGGGCCAAGGAGATGAAATAGCCTGCAGTTCTTATGCAAGCGCATGAACAAGGTCAGCATGTTTCTGGCACTTGTCACAATGGCACACATACTCATGTGCATCCGTTTCCATGGTAGGCCAAAAGTATCCTATCCGAAGGAGCTTTTTAGCAATGACACTACCACTAAAGTGTCCTCCACAAGATCCATCGTGGGCTTCACTCAAGGTTGATTTGAATTCTTCTAAATTCAAACATCTTAATAGGATACCTTCAAAAGATCTATATAAAGTATTGCCAATTATTACAAATCGACTTGCTCGTCTACGTAATAATCGACACTGGTTTCTATTAGAATTGGCAGGAAAAGTCCCATTTTGGAGAAAATCAAATATGTTCGTATACCAAGGTTCAGGAGTAGTTTCATTGATTAGAAACACATCCAAAGGTTCTAAGCATGAATTATTTGAAGCGGGTTCCTGGAGTTGACGAATAATGATAGTGGCATATTCGTCATCTAACTCCAAGGGTAGGAGAGATGCAGCTGCGGCCATAGCATCAGCTGCATGGTTGCAAGTTCTAGTAATAGCTTCCAAGGTAACTTGATCAAATAGGGACATTAATTGTAAAACATAGGCTTTATATGGGCACATTTTATCATCTCTGGTCTGATAAACTTCATTAATTTGGTTTATAACCAGTTGAGAATCACCAAAAACTAACAGATGTTTAATTTTTAGCACCAAGGCAACTCTTAATCCAAGGATTAGAGCTTCATACTTAGTAGTATTTTTGGTGCAAGCAAATGTTAATTTGAAGGACAGAGGAATAAGATGTTTTTGTGGGGATATTAAAATAATACCCGCTCCATCCCCACTCATGCATCGGGCTCCATCAAAGTATAAGGACCATTTTTCAATAAGGTCTACCTCTAATTGAAGGCATTCATCAGGAAACTCAATGATGAGGGGATGGGTAGACTCTAAGGGTGCAGAAGCTAATTGATCTGCTATGATTTGACCCTTAACAGACTTTTGTCCTTGTCAAACTTGCTTAGAGAAAGAACCCACTTGGCTGTGCGACTCGATAAATAAGGTCGACTCATGAGATACCTCAAGGGATCGTATTTAGCAATGACATAAGTTTTTTGACTAAGCATGTAATGTCATAATTTTTGCATAGCAAACATGACTGCTAGACATAGTTTTTCCAATGCTGTGTAGCAGGTTTCATAACTAATGAAGGTTTGGCTAATGTAATAATTAGCACGTTCTCTCTTTTCATCATCAAGCTGAGCTAACATAGCTCCTAAGGTAGAATCTGAAGCTAAAATATATAGGAGGAATGGGCGATCAGGTTTAGGTGGTGGAAGCACAGGTGGATTAAGGAGGTATTTTTTGAGAAGTTCAAAAGCTTCTCTACATTCGTCATCCCAATTAAAAGGGACATCCTTCTTAAGGAGTTTACAAAAGGGATCGATTTTGTCCGCCAGCTTATCGATGAAGTGATGGATGGCTTGAAGCTTACCTTGTAAACTTCGTAACTCAAATATATTAGTAGGTGCGGACATATCAGTGACGGCCGTAATCTTGAGAGGGTCGATTTCGATACCACGTAAAGAAACTAAAATCCCTAATAGTTTACTGGACTTAACTCTGAATATGCATTTTGTAGGATTTAATCGAATAAGATATTCTCGTAATCGATTAAAAACTTTTCTCAAATCATCTAAATGATTATCTTCAATAATAGAGCAAGCTATAATATCATCTACATAATCATGTAGGATATCATGCATCATATCATGAAAAATATAGGTCATAGCTCGTTGATAGGTTGCACCTACGTTCTTTAAGCCAAATGGCATCACTTTCCAACAAAAAGTACCCCAGGGGGTAATAAAGGTTGTCTTAGCCTGATCTTCAGGAGCTATCTTGATCTGATTATAACCAGAGAATCCATCCATTAAGGACATCATCCCACTCCTGACAGTAAAGTCAATGATTTGATCCATGTTTGGGAGAGGAAAGTCATCTTTAGGGCATGCAGTGTTAATATCTCTAAAATCTGTGGAAACCCTAACTTTGGTAGCTTCTTTTTTGGTAACTGGAACTACATTTGAGATCCATTCAGCATAATCAATAGCTTGTATAAAGACGACATTCAAGAGTTTTTCTAACTCCACTTTGACTAGCAGAGCCACTTTGGGATGCATTTTTCTAAGTTTTTGTTTAACAGGTTTAGCATCCGGATGGACCACTAGGTGATGCATGACTACAGAAGGGTCTAGACCTGGCATATCTTCATATGTCCAAGTGAAGACATCTTCATATTCTTTAAGGAATGCAATATATTGTTCTTGTTTTTCTTGAGTCAATTATGATCCAATATTGATTATGTGATGATTATCCTCAGTTCCAATATTAATTTTAATGACATTTTCTACCTCCATATGTAGATCTCTTTCAAAATTGGGTGGGGCGGGTGAAATGCCCAATTCTTGTAAGGTTAATTTAGATAATTTGTCTTGAGGATTAGTGGTCTCAAGTTGGGCTATAGTTGGTATAGAACCATCAAAATAAAATCCATTGTCTAACATCTCTTCAACAGAGACATCATGGAAGATATCTCCTTCCAACTCTTCATCGAGGTCAGCAATCATTTCAGGGTAAGCTATGGATAGCATGTTACATGTAAACAACTGATTTTTAAGAGGCAAATCATCACACCTATCCAAATAATCTTGATAACATATGAGGTGATCATCATCTTCAAAAGGAAAGGGTTGACCCTTATTAGGAAATAGGCCCACACCACAACGGGCAGGCCACGGTTCTACCTCGAAAGGTTATTTCATGCCATTTTGGAAAGGTCCCAAGCCTTTCCCTTTATATCCCATTTTAAGCATTATGGGTTTAGCTTTAATATATTCTTTGGTAAAATAACACCGAGCATATCCCTCATGATGAATTTTAATGTTCCAAGGGATTCTTCCCCAGTCATATCCTTTATAAATGAAGGCACAACTCCCGACTTGGTAAGTACTTCCCATAGGTTGTGGGAGGCCCAAAGTACAAGGAGATGGCGGTAAGTTATTTAAAAGAATTGAATCTTGCATGAAAGCATTTGTTTTTTTTTATATTAAGATTGTGGATAAATCTAGTAAAAGTTCATCAGAAAGGGCATAAGATGTAGAAGGATTATTCCCTATATCTTTAGATGTTGAAGATGTGATAGATGTGTCTATAGGTTTTGAATTTATAGGGATAGAACATGAAGGATTGGTTGTAGATTTAAGATCTTTTTGAGGTTCTAGAGTTATTTGTTTAGAAGATTGTTGATCTATATATGAGGATGAAATTAATGGAGGGGAAATAGGTGAATTTATGGGTGTGTGTTTCACACATTTGGATGAAAAATAAGAACTAGGATGTGTGGATGACAGAGCGGGGCAAAATTGCACTCCAACGGGTTCTGCCAAAGCACACATATCAAAGGGTCTAGGGTCACCATGGATAGTGACCAACTAATTTTTAAATGCAAATTTAACACATTGGTGTAAAATTGATTGGACCGCTCGCATCGCATTGATCCAAGGTTGACCCAAAAGTATATTGTACGATGTCGGGCAATGTACAATAAACACGGTTGTTTTTAGGGTTCTAGGACCAACTTGCAAGGGGATGGTAATAACTCCACACGTTTCTTGTGATTTGTCATTAAAAGCTTTGATAATCATATCAATTTTCTTCATTTCATCACTTCTAAAGCCAAATCGTTGGTAGAAGTCAAAAGTGCAGATGTTTAGAGATGATCCATTATCAATCAGGACTCGTTTGACAGCTACATCTCCAATTAGAGTAGTAATATATAAGGGATTGTCCTTATGTAAACTGTGTTGTGGGATATCTTTATCCTAAAAGTTAATACAATCAACCTCTCAAGTGATGATAGTATTGGCCATAGCTTCAGGTTGAATGTTTTGAGGTACCATCATTTGGCTTAATGTAAGCATCAACTCATCCCTATAGGTAGGAGAAGATCTTAATAAATCCAAAAGGGAGATTCTGGTTGTAGTATTGGATAATTGCTCATTAATATTGTAAGGGGGTTTAGGTTGAACATGGGAAGCATGATTCCCTTTATTGGGGTTTTTCAAAACGAATGGAGCCAATCCATCATTCTGATTTGGTTCTTGTTGAGAATTTTGAGCCTGTTTTCAGGTAACAACTCCAATGGTACCTACAATGTTATATTGAAGATGTTGAACTGGTCTCGGTCTAGAATTTATGGCTTGTTCATTTGGGAGGAATTTATTAGAAGAGGGTCGAGTAGTAACTCTTCTAGGAAATGGTTCTTCTGGAACCATAGCATCTATGATGGGTTGAATAGGATCTGATTCATTTTCAGAACTATTCGATTGGTTTGAAGTGATGTTCACTTCACTTTCAGTATCTGATTCTATATCACTAGAATCTGAAGTTTGAAAATTATGTAAGGGCCTGGTCGTAACCAAGGATAAGGTTGTGTCAAATATTTGAGGATCCTGAATAGGTAATTGTCTGCTAATGGTTCCTACATATCGGGTAGGAGGAGGAACATTATGATGTGTGATTTGATTGGCCACATCTTTACCATGTCTTGGTAAAGTGTGTTGAAATATGTCTAATGTTTGATTAGCATTTTGATTTTGATTTTGGGTAATGGTCTTTTGAGTATTATTAGGAGCGTTTTGTTTGGGTTGGAAGGCTTGCACCTCCATTTCATTATTATCAATCAAATCCTGTATTTTATGTTTCAACCTTTTACAAGCATTGGTAGAGTGTCCAGGTCCTCTATGGAAATCGCAGTGTAAGTCAGCTTTGTATCTGGGTATAGTTGGATTAGGTTCCCAAATAGCTGGTAATTGGATCAAACCTCTTTTGAGTAACTGAGGTAAAATAGTTGACAATGGTTGATTCAATATAGTGAATTCTCGAGGAGGTTTGTCAGGAGGTTTCAATATAAAATTTTTTGTTGTCTTCGTTGCATTGACATTAGCAACATTTATGCTGTCAGTGACTCCATCACCGAAAACTTGTTTGTTTTTATATTGATTTCTGGATGTTTTCTCATCATCCTTCTTCCTAAGTTGGCCTCTCCTAATAAGGCCATCTTCTACTTTTCGAGCTAAATCTATAGCTTGATCGAAGGTAGTTAAAGTAGCAGTTGATAGTTCATAAGATATATGTTCTTGTAAATTATTGATAAAAATGTCCAACATTTTCCTATAAGGTAGCACAAAGTGCAGTTTTCCTGTCAATTGCCTCCATCTAGCTAAGAAATCGGCAAAAAATTCATCCTTGTCTTGTTTTAAGTTGTATAGATCTTTAATGGTTACATGCCTCTCGATGTAGGCACTAAATTGATGGACAAATGATTCAGTTGTTTCTTTGAAGTTTCTCAAGGAATGAGTGGGTAATTGATAGTACCACTCTAATGCCTTTCCACCTAAACTTTTTGGGAACATTTTTAGTAATAGCAAGTCATCATGTGATATATCATGACATGCTATCCTAAACATGCAAAGATGCTCTATGGGATCTTCGGTTCCTTTATATATAGGCAATATGGGCATGGGAAAATGCTTAGGGTATGGTTGAGCTACAACCATGGGATCCAAAGGTTGACTACAGATCTCTCGATAATTGTACGAGGGACGGTAGGGATCTATCTGGTCCATACGTGAAGCTAACTGTTTCACCATGGCTTCCAGATTACTAGTTTGCCCCCATATTGGTTTGGTAGGGCATTGACATGGGTTTTGTGAGCATATTATGGAGGGACATGAATATTAGATGCTATGTTGCTATTGTGTAAATTATTGGTAGGAAAAGTGTTATGAAGGAATTTTGAAGTTGTATTATGATGTATTCCAGATTGTTGAAAATTGGTGTTTGGCTTCGTTTTAGGTTTTTGTTTACTTGAAGCATATTTCTCAATAGTTTGGCAAAATAAAGTAGTGAAGGAAGTTTTCTTTTGTGTGGGAATGATTTTAGGTTGAATAACAGGTTCCTTAGGAGGTTGGGTAACCTATTGTTTTGACATGTTTTGCATCATAGTGACCATGTCTGTATTGGATGGCCCGACCTTATCACTTTCTTGATCAATGAAAGACAAGGGATTAGTGTGCATATCATACATATGTTCCATGGCTGCTTGCATGTCACTAATTTGCCCTTTATCAATACGAACTGCCACATTAAGGGCGTCAATATTATCATTGAGAAATTTCTAGAAATGATCTACATTGTCAAAAGCAATAGTTCCATCTGGAGCTACTCTAGGGGATGAGGGTCCATCCTCTTTAACACTTCCTTCTTGTTCATTGTCTTCACCTAGGTCATGTTCTGGTTGATCTAGAGTTTTTCCTTCCAAAATTGGATCTTCAGGAAGGACATTTGGGTCTCTAGTTGTATCTTGTAACCAACCTTCTTCTTCTCCTAAAGTTTCTTTACCATTCCTAAGTTTAGGCATGGTGCTTAGTTTTAGATTTCAGCAAATATATATATCATGCGTAAAGGCTAAGGATTTGAAATGCATCTATGTTTTAGTTCTATTTTTTTTGTTTTTGTTTTCAAAAGGTTTACAATGCATTCACGTCGGGTTCACCAAAATGTATCGCTCCAAATTTTTCACACCCTTACCTTTAGGCTATAGGATCCGTGCCCGAAAGGGGGATGTGAAAAGGATGTCGCGGTACCTCGAACTGAGAGGACTTGCGAAGGTCTCGCCTCTCAAGGGAGGTGTATATTGGTGATTTTTCGACGGATGGTGGGTTCACCAGGAAACATTTAATGGCAGTTTCCATGCCTAGGTTGGGAATGTGTTTTATGTGTTCGTTTTAGCCTTAAGAATTCAAATCCTAGGTTTGGCCAAAATGCGTCTAAGCTATTCTATATGCAGATGCAAATTAAATGAATATAGAAAACAGAATTAAAGACAGAAAACAAAGAAATTACAGAATATAAAAGAAGAATACCTGATCCGGATGTCTGATGATGATTCTGATTCTTGAAGCAGTCAGGATCGCCTCTGATTTGATAGGATCGTCTGATATTAGACAAGATCATCTGAGATCTGACGAATTCGTCAGACGAATTCTTTAGAAACCTGCAAACAGAGAAATAGGTGCAAAACACAGAAAATACAACATTTCTAGCAGAGGGAAACAGTGTAAAATGACAGCAATAATATCAAATAGAAACTTGAAAATAGAAACAGGAATGAATTATGCTAATTAGATAATAATTATGATTTAATTATGCATTTAATCTAGATGGGTGAACTCCAAAATGCAGAATAGCATAAAATACTGAATAAAATTGCTAATTACAACATAAAACAACAAAAAAAGGGAAGAAGAAATGCAAACTTTAGGCACTGATTGCCTCAATGTTGACTGCAGTCGAAATCATCTTGCATTTGTACAAAATTATCTCTGATTCGATAGGATCGCCTCCGATCTGAACAGGTTCGTCGGCGATGATGTAAGCTTGTTCGACTGAAAAACAATATGGTACCTGCAACAAAATTGTATAGAACTAATGCAAAATAGAAACTTAGGATGTTTTAACATGTATGCAGTCGGGTTACAAGGAATTTCAGCCAGGGGGTGCTAAGGGAAGGGCTTAGAATTAAATAGGCTTAGGATGGAGGTTAGGAGGTTGAATATCATCCCTATTTGGGAGATCTCCAACGGGGGAGGGTCTCTAATGGCGCAGACACACTTCTACCCGGATTAGAGACCCGTTGGAATAGAAGCTAATTGTGCAAAATCAGTTTTGGGACAAGATCGTCTGGACGTCCTAGCCTAGACAAAATTGTCAGATCTGGGGCGATATCGTCTGATCGACGACGATATCGTAAAACGGTCAAAACAACCTCTAAAAATGACACAAAAAAGGGGGAAACGGATTACCCGACGGTTAACGGGTGATTTGGAAGGTTAAAATTTGAATTTAAATTATTTACTAGGATGAATGTAATTAGTAAGATTTTATTGCACCAATTTTAGGGTGCTACAGAAGGGTGCTAGAGAAAAACTACTGGTGTGTCTTGTTGGGGCAGATAATGTTGGGTCTAAGTGGTAAGGTTGATCATGCCAACAATGCCATGTGAGGATGGATAGTGTTAAACATTGTTAACCTATCTAGATTGTCCTTGGGGATCGGATTGGGTTCCTTGAGAGTTAGTCCCCCAATAGTTGGGTAGTATATTTTGATAGATTCCCAAGTTTTTATTTTGGGGTGCAAGGGGGTTTGAGACTTGAATAGTACCTCGGTCAATGAGGTCCTAAAAAAGACCATGAAAGGAATGACAAGACTCTATAACATGACCACACTATCGATGGTATGCACAAAAGGCCTGCTCAATATATCCTCAAGGTTTATGTTTATTGGGACCAAGGGATCAAATTTTGGGTAAGGTAATGTGATCTACATTGTACAATGACAATCCCTAAAGCAAAGCTGGCATGGGATCAGATAGTAGGGTCAAATTATGTTGCAAAAGCTATAGGAAAAGATCATGATGCTGTGTCGGCCAGGATGTATAAGGTACGCTAGTCTAGAAAAACTACTATGATGGATGTGGAGGTCATGATACGGATGAAGAGGCAGTAGAAGCTACTGCCACCTAGTTGGTCTGTGGAGGTCTAGTATAGGGTTGATTTGGTGTATTTTTGTTGAAATGAAGGTTGGAATTGTATGAATATTTTTATCTGAGTTTGATCTTGCTAGATTAGACTTTGTTGTCCTCAATGACCTTGGCCTAAGTGATAGTTTATTCAAAGGTATGAATTTGATGAAGCTGTAAGGAGGTAGAATTTCCTTTGGAATTTGATGTCCTCAATGATTGTAGATATTCTTGTGATAACTCTTTGAGAAGAGTGTGACTAACTCAGTGTATGGGAGTTTATAAGTAAGGTCATGTATGACCGATATCCATCAGGAAACAAACTCTATAATTGGCTCATCATAGGCCTAGTGTAGGGAATAGATATCAAAGAAGTTAATTTTATTTTTATTTTTAATAGAAAAGTATTCCAAAAATGAGTTGGCCAATTGCTCAAATGTGTACAAGTTGTGGCATGGGAGCATGTTGTACCAATCTAAGTCTTATCTCCAAAGTGAGAAGGAGAAGATATGTAACATGATGGGATTACTACTATGAAGCTGATAGTAAGTTGAGTAATAATTATTGACATATTTGTGAGGATCCTCTTTACCTTTGTATTTATTGAACTTCAAGATGTTGAAGTGATAAGGGTAGGGAGGAATAGGAAATGACGGGTGGACTGGATTGTTACAGATCTCATCGTATATGGGCTTTTATGGCCCATAATCGACTGTACAAAGGTTGAGCATTTTAATTTCATCATGTAGAAGTTGAAGCTCAGGTGATAAATGTGTAGAGGATTAAGTGGGGGTTAATGGAGCCTGAGAATGTGGTGGATATTGGAGTTATTATTCTTCCCAATGTGAGGGAGTGACATATTACAATGGTACCTATAGGTGAGGTTGCTGGATGGCATAGGATGTTGAAGCTGAGGGGATACCCTATGGTAGAGTAGACATCTATTGAGGATAATAATATTGTTGTTATGAAGTCTATAACTTTTGAATCAAGATTTGTTGAAGTGGAATCTAATGTAGTGGTTGGATCGTAGGATACGATGACCATGAAGAGGTGTTGTGAATAATATGGGTGCAGAAGGCTATGGTGGAGGTAGTGATGTTTGGATGAGTGGTGCTAGTGATGGGCGAGATGAGGTGTCAAAATATGGTACATTTATCTAGCTAGAAGCATGATGAGAGGAGAAGCTAGGCAACATAGGATAGCTTGAAGGATTTGTAGGATAAGGCATGGATCATGAGTTGTAGCTAGGAAATAAATCGGGATCTAGGGCTCAAAATGGAGGTGGAGGGATGTGGATAATGGGAGCATACAAATATGGAATTGGAATAGAGGGTAGTACACCATACATTCTAAGCGAGTGGAATGTAGGTGGAGGTAATGAGGAAGAAGGATCATAGACTTCCATGGTGGGAGCTTGAGGAGGTGATGTGGTGAAAAATGTCTCATCAGATGAGGGAGATGAGATTTGTTAATGTAGTTGGTATGAGAATTGTTATGGGTGATAAGGTGATTGTGATGTAGCATCGAAGGATGCAAAGGAGGATTGTTGGAAGGATGGTGGTTGCAATGCTTGATAAGCATCCTAAAATGACAATGTGAATGGCTTGTATTGTGGTTCTAAAGGAGGCTACAACATATGGGTCTGTGATGAGGGTACCTGCATACTCGAGGTAAAATATGAAGGGTTTAAAATAATCCCTATGATAGGGGTAAACGAGATGACCTCAGGGCGAGTGCGATTAAGCAAGGAAAAGTCATTCTTGAACAGTGATTAAGATAAACTCTTTAATAAAGGATGCATGAAGGTAGGTGAGGTAGGAGTGGCCTCCTCTTCTATAGTAAATAGAGAATATGGATGCACTAGAGTAGTGTAGATGATGTGATCATAAAATGTAGATAGTGTATTGGGTGAAGATGAGTGGGGATGAAGTGGGAGTCTCATCATGAGACATAGTGTATGTGTGGGGTAAATCTGAATCTATGGGGAGGTCTACTATGAGTGTGGCAACTTACCCTATAGAGGGATGCGAATAAGTATACTGACTGGAAGTGGTAAAAAATACCTCCTCCTCGAGGTACACTTGCTTGCACGCTTTACTATGTGTGATGATAGGCATGATGTCATGTGTGGTGAATTTATGCTTAGAACTATTCAAAAATAGGAATTTAAGGCTCTAGGTGTGATCTATGTGGGGATTTTAAGTAACCCTATGAAATTTGAGGAGTTTATGTGCTTAGAAACATGACTTGCAGGTCACTATATGAATTGATACCTGAATGTGATTCATAGGTTGACCTATGAATTGGACTTAGAATGTGAATCTGATAGAAATACTAGATGTGATAGGCTATGGATCACCAATATATGTGTTGCTGATCAGTGGATGTGCTGAAACCAATTTTCTTGAGGATGCAAACAACGTTTAACTAGAGTTAGTTCTAAATGTAAAAAGTAAAATGTTTTTTTATCTTGTGTTTTGATTTTGGAACTTGCTTTTGAAAAACAAATGGGAATTGGTGTGAAATTCTAGATAACATAGGAATTTCATAGGCATAGAACCTCATGCAAAACCCAAGGGCACACATAATAGAATGTGCGAAAGGAATTGAAATTCTATGTTAAGGGAAAAAAGGAATTATAATCCTAATCTAAAAAACATGAAAGAGATTTGAAATTGATTATGCACAAAGAAATTTGACTCTTATGCTAAAGGATGTGAAAAGGAATTGGAATTTTTGACACAAAAGGGATTTTGAAAACTTAATCTAAATGTGATTTTTGAGAAATGAAATTGAAATGCTTTTGAAAAATAAGAGACAATAAAAAATTTTGATCTAGATGCAGGTTTTGGAAAGGAATTGGAAATACCTATCGAAAATACATAAAGGAATGAATTGCAAAATTTAGAAAAGGGATGAAGAACTAGTTTGATGATTGTAAGTAACAAAGCGAAAAGAAGAATGCAATTCTGAATCGAATGACAACGAATAACTCTGAAATAAATTGAAGGAATTCTAAAACATTCTGATAGACCTAATTATCATTTCAAAAGGACCAACCATACAAAATAGCACAACACATTTAGAATGTAAAATTGCTATGCAAAAGAAACATAGAAACAAAAAATACCAAGGGGAATACCTAATTTTTGAGATGTCAGATGAATTTTTTTGAAGCTTCTGCTATGATTCCTTGATACGTTAATTTTTTGTGAAGCAATATGATAGAATCCGTAGGGTGACCTAGGAATTGGATTCCAATTTTTAGGTTGGGGGGTGAATTAGCCTTAGGAGCCTCAAAATCCTTTTCTATTGGCTTGAAGTTCTTTTCAAGGATTAGGAAGGTTTTGTTCTACCTTGAGGATACCTATAACAGGAAAAATATCTAGATATTGCATCAAATTTATAATAAAACTAGTCTAATGCAACCCTTTGTGGGGGTCCCACCGGATGTGCCAAAATGAAGCTAACTAAAAGACATCATTTGATCAAAAAATATATACAAAACATAAATTGCTCAGAATGCTAGTTTTTATTCATGAAAGAATACTTTTATGTTATAAAATAGATCACCATAATTTTTCCATGAACATGCAACATCCTGATGATATCTTTTAGAATTGCTCAATGAAGGTGGGCTTCTATTTGCGTGGGCCACTAGTAGTTTGCTCAATTATGGTATTTTGCACCTCTTTGGGGCCTATAAAAGATTGTTAGTTCATTTGGAGGTCTGCCTTAGTCAGACTCCATGATAAAAAATATAATACAACATGAAATATGCATGGAAAAGTACTAAAAATAAGAATAAATGCTATAAAAACATGAAATGAATAATACCTTCTAAATATGCTAATATAGGTTAGTTGTATGGTTGATTCCTAGGGTGGCCTATGAATTGAAACCCAGATTCATAGGTCAGGGGATGAATTAAACTATATATGTCCTCTGATGGATACCCTCTATCTAGATAGGCTCCATAAGTCATATTCAGTTGTTTGCATGGTACATAATCGTCAGAAGTGATTCTGGTATAATATTTGTAGATTTTCTATAAGGTGACTAAAAAATGATAGAGCCAAAATGAGGGGAGGGACCCTTTATTTATAGGAAATACTATGGTCAATGAGTGTGGTTAGATGAACTAGACCCTAGAGTCAATCCCTAGTGATGTTAGGTTAGGATTTTGGGGAGGTTTCAAGCCCACATGCCCTAAAAGAATATTTCATCCTCACACATGTGTGAGGAAGGGTTAGGGTTAGCTAGGGTTAGCTAAGTCCTAGGTTAGGTTGGGGTTTAGTTAGGGTTTCTAGAAATATCCTAACTAATTTTAAGGTGCACACATGTGTGAGGGTGTGCTTAGGGATAATTAGATCATTAACCCTAATTAACCTCTTTGTTAATGATAAAGTACATGTTTAGTGAATGTCACTTGTAAATTAAAATATTGATTAGCCTAATTGGGATTTTTAGTGGGGAATGGTCCCATGGGGTCCTAATTAGGTGTAGAGAAGGGCTTAAGTAGCCTTAGGGAGCTAGTAGATGGCCTCCCAGTTGGTAGAAGGTGTTTTTGGTATGTTTTACCTAGTTTTTTTAGGTTTGGAGTCTATGGATGATAAGGTAGCCTACAGGTGACTACAACGGCCTATGATGGCCTATGTTAACCTACAAGTGTCTATGCAGATCTGCAAGTATACAAGAATTAGCATGTGCAACTTTTGGGTGTCTACAACAAGATCCTAAAGTTGAGGTACACAACTTCTCATTTTATAATCCAAAGACATTATTAGCTTTTAAAACAAGAAAATAATTGATTTTCTCATCTCGATATATAAATCATGACAAAATTCATACATATTTTATGATACATTATTTATGTTATTAGAAACAAAATAGGATCTAGTTGACAAGAAGATTCATAGCACGCTGAAATATCTATATCAAGCATACATTGATACACAAGAAATAGTAGCAATTGCTAATGATGATGGAATATGGTCTACTCTATTGCCTTCCACTTGAATATACGGAGAATTTTACCTAATTTCTGCCTATTCCAATAAATTTTTGCTATCTATAGCATATTATTTTATTTTAATAAATTTAAATCGATAAAATCTTACTATTAAAACTACTTAAATTATATATTAAGAAATATATTCAAACTAATAATATTTGCATATAGGGAAAGGAGAGAAAACAACGAAACTATAGGATAATAAAGGGAAGGAATCTATACCGACGCCGACACCAATTAATGAAAAGAGAGCTAGATTGTGGGAGTGAGTATATCCATTTGAAATCTGAAAGCGATGTCGTGAAAGTGGTGTCGCGAATGTATAGACAACATTTTACAAAAATAAAAGTATGAAACGAATGCCATACATTCACCAAGAACCCACACAACAAACTTAAATATTTATTACTTTGCGCTTAAAAACGTGTGACCAAGGGAGACTTCATACAAGAAGTTTCAAGTGTTTCAAGTTGCAACAATGAATATCGCTACCTTATGTTTATAAGAATCTTCAAGTGTTACAACGATACCGTTCACTAAATTTTTTATAAATATAAACCATCTCTGTTGTCGAAAGCGACTAAAGAGACATCAAAATGTGCTCAAATTCATGGAAAGGTCAAAAAATTACCCTCAAAACTCTATCCAAAACAGAGATGTATGCAGGCCATTCATTGGCGAGTGAATTTAGAAATCTTATTTGTTGTAATTCCAACTACATTTGTGACGAATTTCGTCTAAACGACATCATAGATGAGGCATTCCTCATGATCCATCAAAAGTAATTTTTTTGAATGAATTTTAGATTATTATTTTAATTCGATTATTTAGGATCAAGCCTAATGAAATTCCAAAATGGTTACCATAAATGCATCCCACCCGCATCACTTTCTTGTGATATGTCTTGGTTTGCATAGAATATATTTTCTGCTTCTCCTGCACTGCAAAATTCATTGATGACAATCTGAAGGTTGCCCTGCATTTTGAGAAGCTCTGCTTGTTTCGTCGCTAATTGAGACTCCAGGTGTAATACTTGCTTTTGCAGTTGACACACTATGCCAGTGCAACCATAGACGGGACCATGCAATCTAGTAGTTGCTTCATATACCATGCTGTTTACTGCATCTTCTCTACTCCCAGGCCCAATATCCTGAAGTGCAACAACAGAATAAGGCCGATTCATTAAATTTTATAACCATAAGCGTTTGGCTATGTCCTATGTTTATATATCTCTCGGTTAAATTATACTTGCTATAGGGTACGAACTTATGGTTTCTTTTTTCTAATCAAATAGTCGTGTTGTCATTACAATATGTGTTTTTCACAAAAGGAACATTCTTCAAGAAAATGAAATATTGCAACTTAACTCGAAGGATTCTCAGAATGTTGCTTGTTCCAAATACTCTATGAACTGCGAAGAACCTCTGAGCATTGTCTGGTGGAAAATATGAACGAAGCTCATATTTCTCACCACATTTTCTTCTTAATGTTTTACAAACTCCACATGGATTTGCAATCGTACTCGACCTTCTTGTTTTGTCATCCATCTGCATTTCTTAACAAGAAGTTTGTAGGAGCACACCTTAAATGTAACTTATTGGCAGAATCACACAATGAACGCAATGAGAGAAAATAAAAGACTTGCCTTGCCTGAGATTCTGAGATAACTCGAAGGAACCCTGAGATATATGTAACTTGGTGTAAACTGGTTAGGGCTATGTATTGATAATATTGAGCCTTGTTCACTTGACCTGTAAAGGTCTTTCATATTCTTGTAATATGGTCGGCGCTAGAAGGGTCAATGTTCATATGCCATATATTGAATATGCCGCATGTCAGAGGTGTTGCTGGATTGATGATTGAATTGGATCATCATGACGGAGTCGTCTAGATTTATTCATCGTAGTATCTATGAGCAAAAATTAGTCTGAACTGATTAATTCATGATAATCCATTACAATATATAACTTGGGAATGTAACCGATGAATCTCCCAAGTTATTAAAAGATATAACGAATCTTCCAAGTGCGTAAAGAAAACAAATATATGAGAATCAAATGTTCTCAACATCACACCAAACCACCTAAATATTACCTATTACAACTGGAGATATTCACAGGGAATATTGCCCCATGAAAATAGAAAACAACACTAATAATAGAAATCAATTAAACTCCAACATACTCCCCCTTGAAGTTGAGGGGACTGACAAGGAAGTTCCTCAGTTTCAAAAATTGAGCTATGAGAACTCCATTGGTGAACAAATCTGCAATGTTGTCTTCAATGCTGCAATGATGCAATTCAATCACCTTCTTCTCGACCATGTCTCGGATGAAGTGATACTTCATATCAAAATGCTTTGACCTGTTGTGATGAACTAGATTATATGCTAGCTAAATAGCACTCATGTTATCACAATACAATGTAGTAGGACCATATTGTTGTTCTCCAATTTCTTCAAGGACTTTCCTCAACCACAATGCTTGATCACTAGCACTTGTGATTTCAATGTATTCTACTTCGGTGGAAGAGAGAGCAACTGTAGTTTATTTCTTTGAGCTCCAAGTGATTAAACCAAACCCAAGGCTAAAACACTTACCTTATGTAGACTTTCTATCATCTATATTACTCCCCCAATCTGAATCACTAAAACCAAACAATTTTACATCTTCATTTTTACAATAATGGATGCCAAAATCCATTGTACCTTTTACATATCTCAGTATTATTTTTGCAGCTTTCATGTGTAATTCAGAAGGGTCACTCTTATACCTTGATACAAGTGATACATCATATGCAATTTCTGGTCTAGTTTTGGTGAGAAACATCAAACTCCCAACCATACTTCTATATGTGGTCACATCAAATTTTTTAGTTCCATCATCCTTACTCAACAACTCACCATGAGCTATTGGTGTTGCAACAGGTTTACAATTTTCCATCCCAAATTTTTTTACCATATCATTGGCATATTTGTTTTGATAAATGAAAATTTCACTATCACTTTGATACACCTCCATACCAAGAAAATAGTGCATCAAGCCCAAATATTTCACCTCAAATTCATGCATCAGGGCATTCTTGAAGTCATAATTCAACTTAGGATTACTACCTAAGTAAATCAAGTCATCCACATATAAAAAAAAAAGGAGAATGTCATTACCTTGTTTCTTATAGTATAAGGTTGGCTCACTCTTGCTTCTCACAAAACCATATTTACGGAAGTACCCATCAATTCTTGAATACCAAGCTCTTGGAGCTTGCTTAAGACCATACAAGGCCTTCTTCAACCTGTACACAAGATTCTCCTTACCTTGAACTACAAATCCTTGAGGTTGTTGCACATAAACCTCCTCATACAAGAATCCATTCAAAAAAGCATTTTTTACATCCAAGTGATGTACATTGCAACTTTTATGAGCAGCAATAGAAAGAACCATCCTCACTGTTTGTTGTCTTGCAACTTGAGCAAAAGTCTCCTCATAATAAATGCCATACATTTGTGTGAACCCCTTGACCACAAGTCTTGCTTTGTGTCTCTCCACACTTCCATCAGAATTATATTTTGTTTTATAGAACCATTTAGAGCCCACAACATTCTTGCCTTTTGGAATCTCAACTAGCTCCCAAGTATCATTCTTCTTGATGGAGTTCATTTCTTCTTTCATTGCCTTCATCCATACATCATTAGTACATGCTTGTTCATAACAAGATGGTTCTAAATCAACAAGAGACATTAAGGCATAATTCACAACATCACCTTTGGGCTTACCATCATTTTCATCACCATACATATGCAAGTTTTCAAGTCTTTTCACCACTTGATCTACCTCTTGTGCTTGACTTCTTGTAACTCTTCTTTGAAAATTTGTATCTAACATTTGAGATGATGGATGTTTTTGTTGGAGATTTTTACTTTTCAACACATTACTTGGACAATCTTCACTCAATAGTGTGAAATCTTCATTTGTTTGAATAGTACTCCTTCGATAAATGTCACTTAAGCTTCTTACCTTCCTTGGTGGACTTGAACTTGCACTTGAAACTGAAGAACTAGATGAGGGGTTGCTTGGTGGAGAACTAGATGAAGGGCTTCTTGTTGGAGAGCTAGATGAGGGGTTTCTTGGTGGATAATTAGCACTTGGAACTAAAACATTAGTGGGCTGCTCATCATCATTAATAATACCACCAGTCAAAACAGATTTTGACTTCTCAATATGGCCTTTTTGATGACCATAAACTCCCCCTTCATCAAAAATCACATCTCGAGACATGACAACCTTGTGTGTCTTTGGATTAAAGAGCCTATATGCTTTGGTATTTTCACAATACCCAAGGAATATGCATGCTTCACTTTTGGGATCTAACTTCTTCCTTTTTTCATCAGGAACATGTGCATAAGCCAAGCAACCAAAAACTTTGAAATGACTTACAGTTGGTTTCCTTCCATACCATGCCTCATATGGAGTGATGCCATCCAAGCTAGAAGTAGGACTCCTATTCAAAATATAAATGGAAGTTCTTATCGCATTAGCCCAATACATATTAGTTAACCTCTTTGTTTGTAGCATGCTTCTTGCTATATTTACCATTGTTCTATTTTTATGCTCAGCCACACCATTTTATTGTGGTGTGTAAGCAGCTGTGAGTTGCCTTCAAACACCACAATCTTTACAAAATTGAAGAAATTCATTTGAACAAAATGCTTCTCCCCTATCAGTCTTTAAAAATTTTACATAGTGCCCACTTTGATTTTCAACATGATTTTTAAAATCTTTAAAACAATCAAATGCCTCATCCTTTGTATTCAAAATATAAACCCAACACATTCTTGAAAAATCATCCATGAAGGTGAGAACGTATGAATTCTTTACCAATACTTTGAGTCTGCATTGACCCACAAATATCATAATGCACCAATTAAAGGGGATAAGTGGCTCTCCATGCTTTGCCTTTTGGAAAATTCATCCTTGAGTGCTTGCCCAAAGCACATCCTTCACACACACCTTTTTTATCATCAATTTTAGGTAGCCCATATACCATCTCTTGAGAAACCATTTTCCTCAAACTAGGAAAATTTACATGGCCAAATCTTAAGTGCCATAGCCAAATTTTGCTATCAATGGCTGCACATGCAAAATCATTCTTTTCTTCTCCAAATTTTAGAGGAAATAATCTATTCTTGGTCATGGGAATTGTAGTGGCGTGCCTATGCCCATGATCCTTATTAAAAATCTCACACTTATTGTTTTCAAACACAAGCTTAAAATTCTTTTCCATGATTTTCCCAACACTCAACAAATTATGTTTTAAATTTGGAGTGTAGTAAATAGTAGTCATTTTCTTCTTACCTTAATTAGTTTGTACCTCCATGGTTCCTTTGCCTTCAACTTGCAATGCTTTGTCATATCCAAGCTTGATATTGGACTTGTAGAAATTTTCAATTGTAGATAGCAACTCCTCCTTGCCGATCATGTAATTGGAACATCTGATATCAAGAATCCATGTCTCATTCATATTTTGATCAAATTTACCATATGACAAAAATAAAATTGATGATTCCTCCTCACCATAGTGTGCATTATTGCTTCTTCCTCCATGTGATGCTTTCAATCTACAATATTTTTCAAAGTACCCATACTTGTTACAATAGTAACATTGCTTGTTAATTCTTCCTTAATAGCCATTTCTTCCTCTTTCGTGAGAGCCACCTCTTCCTCTTTCTTGGAAGCCACCTCTTCCTCCTCTTGGAGAAAAACTACCTCTACCTCTTGAATAATATCTACCTCTTCCTCTCCATTGGCCTCTTCCTCTTGAACTAGATTCACCTTCTTTGGATGAAAATGCTTTTTCTTTCATTCCACCAAAAATTTGGAGTTGAAGAAAATATCTCCTCATGGGACATTAAAGAACCCATGAGCTGATCATATGTGACAGTAGTCAAGTCCTTACTCTCCTCAATTACAATGGATACTTGGCTCCATTTGGGTAAAAATGTCATCAACATTTTCTTTACAATAAATTCATTATTCACTTCTTCACCAAGAGTCTTCATTTTGTCAACACATGCTTTGGTTCTCATGCAATAGTCTCCAACCTTTTCATTTTCCTTCATCTCAAGATTTTCAAACTCCATTTTTAGAGTTTGCAATCTCACTTGCTTGACTTGAGTGTTGCCTTCATAGCTCTCTTTTAGAGCTTTCCATGCATCTTTGGCTGATGCACAACTTGCAATCCTTGGGAAAATGCTCTCATCCAAGGTTGTTTGCAAGTAGAATATTGCAAGACTATTCTTCTTTTGTGCCTCTCTTGTTTCTTGTCTGTCGATAGTTGGAACAGTACTCCAATCGGTTGGCTCTATGTAGCCATCCTCCACAACCTCCCAAGCACCTTTACTAATGAGCAAGTGCTTCATCTTGATTGACCAATAGTCATAGTTGACTCCTCTAAATTATGGGATTGGGACATTAATGTTGCAATTTTCTATTTTTACAAATCAATGGTGCAACTCCTTCCTTACTCGTTGGTGGATTTTCAATCCCAATGATTGTTCTTCAAATGTAGCAGACAACACATGTCCCATTGACTTAATAGTCTAGTAGAAGGCTATCATCTTTAGCGGCGGTGACTTCATCATCATCGATTTCACCGGTAATGTCATGTTCAAAGTCGTCGGTAAGGTTTTGAGCCTCCACAACCGCCAGGTTCTACAAGATGCAGCCGAAAATCCAATCCAGCAGAACTTTCTCTTCACCGCGCGAAAGTCGTCGATGCTTCAGCTGAAGACGACGTTGGACGTTTTCTTGGCAGGCAATAAGGAGAAAAAACACAGCCTCGAAATCCTCATCGAAGACACCGAAGACGCTTTTGAAAAAAAAACGTGGAGAAACGACGTCATTGCTATCCTGAAACAACACAAAAAAAAAAGTAAACGAAAAAACTAGCAAGGTTTCTCTCAAACCTGTCTCTGATACCACATGTGAGCCAAAATTAGTCTGAACTGATTATTTCATGATAATCCATTACAATATATAGCTTGGGAATGTAATTGATGAATCTTCCAAACAAAACGAATCTTCCAAGTGGGTAAAGAAAACAAATATATAAAAAATCAAATGTTCTCAACATCACACCAAACCACCTAAATATTACCTGGAGATATTACAACTGAAGATATTCTCAAGAAATATTACCCCATGAAAATAGAAAAACACACTAAAAAACAATTAAACTCCAACAGTATCGTTGTCAGACACAGTACACTTTGACGATCAATATAATGTGATTCCATGTGCGGAAACACATTTCCTCTGTTTGTACATTGGCCACTCCATATCTTTTAGGATTCTACAAATTTTCATTAGTAAACATGTGGACATTGGCATCGAACTCCATTGAAGTGTCAATTATAATACCTATGTAAAAGGACTCGACCCTTTCCCAAAAAGCGGCCAAGCCAGCGATAGTATGCTTCAAGAAAACCTTTCAAATTTGGTACCTATACTGGCCTTATAGGCGTGATGCTTGTCCCTACGGGGTGCTACCCAATTTTCCTTGAATTGTTCGTTATGCAGCTGTAACCACGCAACTAAGCAATTTGGGCATCAAGAAGTATCCTACGGCTACACCTGAGACGACCATTACATCGACGATTCAAAATTACATTCATTGCCCTGCGTTCACAGGAGAACGATCATTGCTTGTCATTGACCGAATATTATTTCAATGGGCCAATCATCTTTATGGTGGAGTCCTCTCAATTATTTAAACGTGATCGTATTTGTACCACATGTGGCCTAGTCCAATATTAGGTATCATGCCACCGACCTTAGCGTTGTAAGCTTGCAATTGCAGGGATTCTTCACCGCACCTTCACAATTTTGCAGTATGTGTATGTTGTACTTGTGGTTTCCATGTTAACCGCTTTGTTAGATTTTAGACTTCAAGACTAATTCAATGCGATAAATTTAGAATCGCAGCATTCTTTGAGGCCGTCCGGCTTTTCTATGCATTCCCGCTCGGTAAATTTTGGGTCGTATGCTCTGCTTAACCTTTTTCTACTTGGTCACATCTAACGTAAGCTTTTGAAAGATGTGATCAAGCCCTAATTTTCTTGTAAATTATAAGAAAATTCATAGCACGCCCGAATATCTATATCAGGAATACATTAATACACAAGAAATGGTCGCAATTGCTAATGATGATAGAAGATGGCCCACCCTGCTGCCTGGCACTTGAAAATATGGAGAACTTTACCAGATTTATGTCAATTCGAATAAAGTTTTGTTATTTATGGCATATTATTTCATTTTAATAAATTTAAATCTTAAATTTATAAAATTGTACTATTACTTAAATTATATATTAAAAAGCTATTCAAAATAAGTTTTACATACAAGGGAAAGGAGATAAAACAACGAAACAATATGATAAGAAAGATAGACCAGCACTCTATCCAAACGCCGTTTAATGGAAAGAGAGCTACACTGTGGGAGTGAGTATATCCATTTGAAATCTGAAAGCGGTGTAGCGAATGGATAACCAGCATTTTAAAAACATAAAAGGTATGAAACGAATTCCATATATTTGACAAGAAACCACAGAACATTCGTATATCTTTATTATTTTGCGCTTTAAAAACGTGTGACCAAGGGAGACTTCATACAAGAAGTTTCAAGTGTTACAACGAGTGTTTTAAAACTTGCAACTCCTCCGAAAAATTCGGCAGCTAATTTTGGAGAGTTATTTCGATCAAAAACTTGCAAAAACTCAGAAAAAACTGAAGAAATTAAAAAAATAAAAATAAACAATCAATTTTGTATTACAACTAGTACGATTTAATCCAAATAACAAATACAATATAAAAATATAATATTTTGAAATGTAAAACTTTTTTCCTTCTTTAGTTGATGTTGATGGCCTTAGGGTTCCTCAAGTGCAATACCATCATAGTATCTCTTTCAACTCTCTTAAATATTCTACTTCCTCCTCAAATGTCTCAACTTCCTCTATAGAAAACTTGGGATCCATAGAAGTCTTAGCAATCAAATTAGAAAGTGGACCTAATTCATCCAATTGAATTGCCTCATAGGACTCACTACCCTCTAGTTGTCTTGTACAAATCCTAAGACTCTATTGCACAAAGACAAGCTCATTGAAGCAATCTTGACTCAACTTATTGAGCTTCTTGGTGTGTATAGTCTCAAATACAGAGAGGCATAACAAGGTGCATTACATGCCTCAAATTAGTTGGAGAAGATGAGAAGTCTCATTTATGTCCAAAATATATTCATATCTACTTGTATTAAACATATTAATTTATGTCTTAATATGTATCAAATTACAATATAAATAACTGTAAAAATCTTAGATACATCAATCATAAAATATGTTTTATTTACAAGTTGATTTGTAGTTTAGGTTTTTTTTAACCTTATAAATATGATAATTGTAATATGTAGTTTGTTATCAATAAAATAAATAATCTTATATTTTTAATGCACTTTTTAGTTCAATACGAGGACAAGCTTCTCATTAAATTATGCCATAAAACTTGAAAAATAAACAAACTATAGTTTCTTAGCTATGATGTTTAGTTTATGGTTTGTAGAGATCTTGTCCACGGATAAAATTTTTAAATTCTATGATCAAAGAAAATTGCAGTAGATGATGATTTAGTGGTTGTAATCATTGATGATGATGATTTAGTAGGTGACTCTTTCTAATATCTAGGAGATTTGGAAACACAAAAATAGAATAATATCTCTATTCAACTAGGTTGGTCCCTAGGCCTAAGTTTCATCTAGTGGCCTAAGTTGTTCCCTAGGTTAAAATTTTATATTCTTTAGATGATACTCAATATTTTGTTAGTTTTGGAGAAGGTTAATCCAAGATTTATTTGGATTTTAGGGCTTGCAAAAATTTATAGACCTATGACTATAATCTGGTTCTTATTATATGAATATATTTTTTACCTATTAGAAGATATATTAAATAATTATTGAAGTAATTACATGATTTGATTTCTCTAGAACACATCAATACATAATAATATCACTAACACTCATAGATTTTGTATTTCTATGGAATTATCACTACCACTATAGTAGCCCTCATCCCTCACTACACACCATATTGGTGTAGGGGTTTGAATTTATAGCATAGGATGTGGTTTATGTAGAGAATTCTAGAAGTGTTGAAATACTCAGTGCATCATGCCTGAACAATCTAGAAGGTTAAGCTAGAATGAAGGTCAAGTTGGGATGATTAGTGCTAGAAAAATCTAGAAGGTCAACAACGTCTTCCATTGACTATGCATTTATTGGACTAACTAAATTTTATCAAAATGAATTTATCTCAAACATACCCCCATAATTTCATTTTGTCTAATCCCTCTAGGAAATACCATAATGGAATATGGGTCATGCCTACATCTGGAAGACATATAGCTGATTAGGTACTCATTTACAATAAGGATTTTATAAACTATAACCATCACTATGGTCTCTCTCAACCACCTAACCTAGGACACACATGAGACTTAATAGCCATCAACAATCACTTACAATGCAATGTTGCTTTTACATATTATCTTGCTCTTTTGAGAACAAGACATCCTCTTATAAAATCCACTCAACATTTCTTTCATTTTGCTCCATTCTATCACATCTAGCCATCCATAATCAACATGTGCTTTGTTTATCATTTCATATTTGTACCAACAATAATTCTTAGAGTGATTATTTGCACCATAAATTTCACATGACTATAAATCCCAACACCAATATACCTCACATCCTAACCAACCATAAGGATTACAACAAATTATTCTAAAAGTTCCATTCACCTCATAGGTTTCTCCTTTCACAAACTTGGTTTCACCACTTTCATTTTGACCATCATAATCAAGGCTTTCATTCTTTGGCCTTATGTATGGCTCTATGTGCTTTATTATGCCTTACCCATTCCTTCCCAAAAAAATTTCATCATATCCCATTATTTTCATTACTTTGAAGCCAATACCTTTGGTTTACTTTTCAAAGCACCTAATCTCGTCATTATCTCTACGGTCTTCAACAAAATGGTCTTTGTCATAGTAATGAGCATCCATTGTTTTTCCATCATGATGATTTTCTCTAATACATGGTTATGCATAGTGGTAAATATTCACCAATTGGGTGAATATTCAAATTTTTAAAATTGAAAATTGGTAAAAATGGGGACCCTGGACATCGGGCCATTTGCCTAAAATTTTTAGGACAAAAAAAATTTAGGGGTTGTTTTACCACGTGTTGATAATAATATTACAATTTTTTAAAAAATTCACCAAGTCTACCACATAAATCGAGGACCATTTTCAACAAAAAATATTATTTTTTAATTATACTTCCAAATTCACCTCTTATACTAGTATATATACCAAATATTACAACCATACCCATACAACTAAAACATTCATTCTTATCAAAAAATGACCTATAGTAGCAAAAATAATAATCAATTATAGAGAGAAGAATAGATGATCGATGGAGAAAAATATTGCAAAGAAGCAATGGTTCGATAGAAGAGCAGTGGAAAATATCTATATGAAAAAGCACACTTGGCCCTCCCCTAGATGCATTTTTGCACTCGCCCCCCTTCAAATACAGTTTAGCACCTGACCCTCCCTCAAATGCAAAAATGCACCTGATCCTCCCCCAGATGCATTTATGCACTCGACCCTCCCTTGGATATAGAAATCCACCTGCCTCCCCTTTGGATATAGAAATCCACCTGGCCCTCCCTCGGATGCAGTTTTGTACTCGATCCCCTAGATGCATTTCTGCAATCGACCCTCCTTCAGATACAGAAATGCACCCGATCCTCCTCCATATGCATTTCTACACCCAAAAAAAAGACACCCAATCCGGTGCAAAAGGGCAGTCTGGAAATGGTTGGATGGATTTATGCATCTGTGGGAGGATTGGGTGCAAAAATACACCTGGGGGCAGGTGCAAAACATAATACAAGGGAGGTTCGGGTTCATTTCTATATCTAGGGGAGGATCGGGTGCATTTTTACACCTAACCCTCACCTGAATACAAAAATTTACCAGACCCTCCACCAAATACAAAAATGCACATGGGTTTTTGCACTTGACCCTTCCTCGGGATACACTTCTGTCATTTCTGCACCCATCCCCCCCCCCACGTCCCCTGGATAAAAAAATGCACTCGAACCTCATATGGGTGTAGGGGAGATGCAAGGCGAGGAAAAAGGGAAGTGAAAATAACATTTGTCTATTTTTTTTTTTAGAATTTCAAGAGTTTGTCAGCAAGCAAAATAAAAGCATCTTAAAAAAAAAAAAAAACTCCTCACAACCACAACAAAAAAATTAAAAAACTACTATGACTTGATGCTTTCCAACCCATCAAAAAATCCATAGTTAAGCATACTCGATTGGAGTAGTACTCAGGTGGATGAC
The DNA here is from genome assembly GCA_028583015.1 of Wollemia nobilis. Lineage (NCBI taxonomy): Eukaryota > Viridiplantae > Streptophyta > Pinopsida > Araucariales > Araucariaceae > Wollemia > Wollemia nobilis. Next base: position 8,679,164 of record JAQPPZ010016436.1, on the reverse strand, counting down.
CTCCTGTGAAGTCTTGGTTTTACACCAAATTTGAATTGCAGGCAGTTTTTTGATATTGTTTAGTAGATTTTCCAAATATTAATAGAAATTCACTAATGTTTTACAAATTTTAGAGAAAAAATAAGGTAATTCACCATGTCTTCCTGCATGAAGTTGGTCAGGATTTGTCAGGATTTCAAAATACATTTACCATTCTTTTACAAGTACATTTCGGGTCCGACCCCTTATGCATAACCCTGCTCTAATACAAACATACTATTACACAATGTTTAAGTTCTCAGCATTGTAGGTAAAGTCTTTCCTTTGAAGGCCACTTGTATCACAACAAGAATTTACCATCGTAGGCCTTACCATCAACATTTTATTTGTACCTTTTAACCTTATACACTCATATTTACAAATGTCAAGAGTGATTAATGCCTTGTATATGGTCTTCAAAAAATCAACATGGAATGTTATACCATTCTTGAAGCGATCTTCACAAACATTGAGAATCGTTTGTAAGTTGAACTTAAGTGCTAATAATTCTTCATGTTCACTTGTTGGAAAAATAAAGATTTTTATCTAGAATCACTCTCTTTTGATCTTCAACTTGTTTATTGTTTTTTTTTCTCCTTGCCTTTTCCATGATGTAAATTCTTCTTTATACGACCTTTAAAATATGACTTCCTCAACACAATAACAAAGGGTGTCAGATACTACTACCACTAATATATATGATTCCTCAATATAATAGTAAAGGGTGTTGAGTACACCCCAAAGCAACACTTTTGTAAAATAGTTCTTTATTTTTCTAGTCACTCACAACTGAATTTTACCAACTTTAATAACTCAATACTTTAATGATTCTTAATACATCTTTTACATACTTGAATATTGATCTCATAGACACACTTTTATCTAAAATTTAAGTTAACACCAAAAGTATTCATAAATTAACTTCACTTCACACATTCAACCTCTCTTCATTTTTTTTTTCACACAAACAATCTGCAGTCGAACATGTTCACTATATCTCCCCAAAGGGTTTCTCAATGGCTCAGGTTCAAAGCTCCCCCTTGAATAACTTTTTACAAAACAATGTAGCAACAAAACTCAAGGTCCCTTCACCTCAACAAATTTTCATCACCATCGTTGTGCTATACACTTATTGCTTGATATCTTTATTTTTCTTCTTTTGGAGCAACAACATGAAGGGAGACACCACCACTATCACCATAAAAGAAAAATTTTCATTGGCCATTGAAGCCTCTTCTCTATTGTTGGAGCCACTTCCTTCACAAGGAATTCCACTATGGAAGGCTCTTCGCTAGTAGCAAACACCTTGGCGGGAACAACAATGACCTCGACAACGATGAACAATCACACTAGTTCTTTCAAAAGCTACAATAATTAGTAGACCATACAAATGTATCTAACAGACACACCAATTCCATAGGACATAACAAACTCAGCATATAATTACCCACACCCAGACATCCATAGGCTTTAGTACCAAATGAGAGAAATAAAAAAAATAAAATGTGTTAAATCTAGAGAAATACACAATGCATATACACACAATAGCATGGGATGTATTAAATCATCACTGGAACAATTACATGATCTGATTGCTCTAGAACAGATCAATACATAACAAGATCAATGACACTTACATGATCTGATTTCTCTAGAACAGATCAATGCATAACAAGATTAATGACATTTACTTGATCTGATTTCTCTAGAACAGATCAATACATAACAAGATCAATCACACTTACAAATTTTGCATGTTTGTGGTGTTATCATTGTCGCGGTAGTAGCCCTCATCCCTCACCACACATCATGCAAGTGTAAGGGTCTGAATTTATAGCAAAGGATGTGGTCTGTGTAGAGAATTTTGGAAGGGTTGAGATGTACGGTGCCTAGTGGCTGAACAATCTAGAAGGTCAAGCGCGAATGGTCGGTGCCAGAACAATTTGGAAGGTTGGCACAATCTTCCACTGACTATGCATTTATTTTACTAACTAAAATTCCGCAAAATAAATTTATCTCCAACAAGGATCAAGACTAACGAAATTCCGAAATGGTTACCATAAATGCATCCCACCCGCGTCACTTTCCCATAAATGCATCCCGCCCGCATCACTTTCTTGTGATATGTCTCAGGTTGCATAGAATATATTTTCTGCTTCTCCTGCACTGCAGAATTCATTGATGAAAGTCTGAAGGTCGCCCTGCGTTTTGAGAAGCTCTGCTTGTTTCGTCGCTAATTGAGACTCCAAGTGTAATACTTGCTTTTGGAGTTGACACACTACGCCAGCGCAACCATAGACGGGATCATGCAATCTGGCAGTTGCTTCATATACCATGCTGTTTACTGCATCTTCTCTACTGCCAGGCGGAATATCCTGAAGCGCAACAACAGAATAAGGCCGATTTATTAAAGGTTATAACCATAAGCGTTTGGCTATGTCCTAGGTTTCTTATATATCTCTAGGTTAAATTATACTTGCTATATGGTTTTCTAATCAAATAGTCATGCTGTCATTACAATATGCGTTTTTGACAAAAGGAAACATCGTTTAAGAAAATATGTTTGAAAATGAAATATTGTAACTTAACTCGAAGGATTCTCATAATGTTGCTTGTTCCAAATACTCTATGAACTGCGAAGAACCTCTGAGGATTGTCAGGTGGAAAAAATGAACGAAGCTCACATTTCTCACCACATTTTCTTCTTAATGTCCTGCAAGCTTCACATGGATTTGCAACCGTACTCGACCTTTTTGTTTTGTCGTCCATCTGTAGTCCTTAACAAGAAGTTTGTAGGAGCACACCTTAAATGTAACCTATTGCTAGAAGCACACAATGAACGCAATGAAAGAAAATAATCCTTAAATCCCTAATTCATGAAGACTTACCTTGACTCAGATTCGGAGATAATTGGAAGGAACCCTGAGATATATATAATTTGGTGTAAACTAGTTAGGGCTACGTACTGATAATATTGAGCCTTGCTCACTTGACCTGTAAAGGTCTTTCATATTCTTGTAATATGGTCGGCGCTAGAAGGGTCAATGTTCATATGCCATCTATTGAATATGACGTAACAGCCGCATGTCAGAGTTGTTGCTGGATTGACGATTGAATTGGATCATCATGACGGAGCCGTGTAGATTTATGCATCGTAGTATCGTTGCCGACATAGTACACTTTGACGATCAATCTTATGTGATTCCATGTGCGGAAACACATTTCCTCTGTTTGTACCTTGGCTACTCCATATCTTTAAGGACTCTACAAATTTTCATTAGTATAAATGTGGACATTGGCATCGAACTCCATTAAAGTGTCAATTATAATACCTATGTAAAAGGACTCGACCCTTTCCCAAAAAGCGGCCAAGCCAGCGATAGTATGCTTCAAGAAGACATTTCAAATTTGGTACCTATACTGGCCTTATAGGTGTGATTCTTGTCCCTACGGGTTACGACCCAATTTTCCCCGAATTGTTCGTTATGCAGCTGTAACCACGCAACTAAGCAATTTGGGCATCAAGAAGTATCCTACGGCTACACCTGAGACGCCCATTACGTGGACGATTCAAAATTACATTCATTGCCCCGCGTTCACAGGAGAACGATCATTGCTTGTCATTGACCGAATATTATTTCAATAGGCCAATCATTTTTATGGTGGGGTCCCCTCGATTCATAATGTTCACATAGACTGTTAAACGTGATCGTATTTGTATCACATGTGGCCTAATCCAATATTAGGTATCATGCACCGACCTCAGCGTTGTAGGCTTGCAGTAGCAGGGATTCTTCACCGCACCTTCACAATTTTGCAGTATGTATATGTTGTACTTGTGGTTTCCATGTTAACCTCTTTGTTAGATTTTTAGACTTTAAGAATAATTCAATGCGATAAATTTAGAATCGCAGCATTCTTTGAGTCCGTCCGGCTTTTCTATGCATTCCCGCTCGGTAAATTTTGGGTCGTATGCTCTGCTTAACCTTTTTCTACTTGGTCACATCTAACGTAAGCTGTTGAAAGATGACGTGATCAAGCCATAATTTTCTTGTAAACACTTTGAAGTTGTGAATGGTCGATCTGACAACTACATGTAAATATTTTATCTTTCCTAATATGTGAACATCCAGCTCTACTGACATGCGACCATGGTATGCATGTAAAACATTTATTTTTTTATGTATAAATTATTCTAGGATCTAAGCTATCGAGGAATTGTTATATTTTCTTTGGTGTATTTACATCAGCATTTAAAAATATAAGAACTCAATAATTGTTTTTCGACCATTTGTTTTTACTGTTTCAAAAAAAACATGTGGAGTGAATTTGGTTTTAGACTTACGTGGATGTTTTTAATTTCAAAGCATGGTATCAATGCTTTTTATGTTCACTCTTTGGTTGTTTCTTTTAGCATTTTGTTTTAAGTTATTGATTTTGTTTTTTTTTCTCTCTTTCAAAAGTTTTTAATATGGATAATTGTTATTTATTATATTTGACGAGCATATGCTTATAGGTTTAAATTGTTTTTTTTGAAAATACAAACGAAGGATTCCTTGCAAAGTAGTGTCTTGTGATGTATCTGCGGGGATGATGAACAAGAATTTATTCATTTTAACAAAAAGAATATTATGCTGAACCAAGGATAATGTATATGGTCTTATTGGATTACCAATTATGAACAAATAATATAATTATAATAAAACATAGGATTTAGTTAAGAAAAAGATTTAAAAAGACAATGAAAACATGCATGATTTAGTTGGCGTTTTAACTTGCAACTTTCAAATTTTAATACTTTGATAGAATTGTAGATTATCTTTTCTACTCCATAGAGATAGGGTTATAGGTTCAAAAGAATGGAGTCAAAAACATATGAACCATTTTATGCTCTTTTATAAAACCTTCTTCCTCCTTATGAGGTTTTTATTTCTTTCTTATTTTCCACAAAATAAATGCTTTATTCTAGTTATCTTGAGATATCTTTAGATGGGTTTTTTAGCTTGTTGACTAGTAAGCAAGGAAAATTAACTTCTATGAATAACTTCAATTTCAAGAATTAAGTTTATATTTTTAAAGTGAGGCAATTTTTTCAAAAGTCTAAAAAGAATTAAAATTAAAATTTTAAAATTTCTAAAGAAATAGGAAATAAATAACCAATTAAAGTGTGTTGTTGTTACTATGGAGATATAAGACATTAAAACTTCAAGTACATCAATAATATAGCTTCTCTTTCGAAGTAATTTAAAATCCAAGAAATCTCACGACATTATGGTAATGAACAAATATTTCTATCATTTTCTCTTGACTACATAATATTGTTCTTCCTATTACGAATCTATTCTAGATTATAGAAATTATCATCATATGATTACATATTCTTCATATTTTTCTTCTTTGATTACAGAAAATGATGACAAGAAAATTTATATGATGATAATATTATTTTTTATTGTTAAAACTAATATTATTCCAAAATGGATTTATTAATAATATTTATGTTGAATTTAAATTTTATCATCTTATTTGTATATATAATATCATAATAAGTATTGTATAGTATAATATTGGGTAGAATTTGTTTTGACATATTATGACACAATAATTTGTTTTAAATGATTATAGCATAGTAGTTTATTTTGAAATATTAATATGTAGTATATTATTTGATATGATTGTGACACAATAGCCTACTCACAAAATATTATAGTGGTCATAAAGGAATAATGGCATTAAAAAATTATGCATATAAAAAATTGGTATAATAAGATTATAATGATATAATATAGGTTATTGGTCAAGCATACATGTTAATAATAAAATTAAATAGTAAAATTTAATTTTTTAGCATCATGAAAAATGGATTTATCACAAAATAAAGATGTCTTAGGATATTCATTACATAATTTAGCATATGATACTATCTTGTAGAAATTCTAGCATGTGTTTAGAAATCCACGACACTTTTATAAGTGTTATGTAATCCCATGTTGAAATATCTTCACCTATGTGATATATTTGACTATCTTTTTAAGCTATAAAATATTATAAGAATAGTTTGAAAGGACATATCTAGAAACATGGATATCTTAACTTTCTCATGTAAGTATAAAATATTGTAAGAAATGTCCAAGTAGAGATATCATGAACCATCAATATTTTCCATCAATGGAATATCTAGTTCACATGAGACTACAAATAGAGAATGTCCCCCTATGGAAAGGAAGTTGAATATTTTAAACCTTAAGCAAGAAGTTAAAAGTGAAATAAGGGAGTGAGGGATATAAATACAACTTATGTAAAGGAATAATGTATTATTATAGAGTGATGGACGCAATCTGTAGGTGAATCCATAAGTTGTGGTAGTTCAAAAAATTATTCAATTAACTCACTAGAGGTAGTTTGGTAAGCAATTTTGGATACATTTATTTTATGTATATAAGAAAATAATAATTGTTTATTATGTAATCTCTATAGTGTCACTTCTTACCATATTTTATTTGTGTTTGTCCTCTTAAATATAAAAGGGCAAGTTAGATATGGTTTAATTAACCTAATAAGAGTGGCCCCAATAGATGCAACACACAAGCTATTCAAAAATAGATGAAATGTGAAAACATTTTTTTTTTAATTATGATAATAATAATATAACTATACACTTTATTGAAATATTTTATGCCTATATCATCTATGATATTTGATTCTATGGAAGGCACATTATAGGCAACTTCATCCATATATGTATTAATGTTAATGCCTTTCAACTCAATAATAATTTTTAAAATAATTACAATAGTCATAAAAATAATAGCCCTAGACAAGGTGGGCCTCAATGTAAGCACCAATGTCTAAAATCATATAGTATCATTTATATTGACAATTTATATGGCTACTAGGGATAAATATGTGAAGTATAAAGTCATCTCTTCAAAATATGAAAGAAATAATGGAGAATATTATTACCAAAAAAAATCATACCTTGTGCATGCTTTCTAATTTATTACTTGAGCACATAGGTTAGAAGGAAATAAAATGACCTTTAGTAGTATATCAAATAATATGTAGGTCTAATAAAAAATTTGATATTATAATAGGAGGTCTCAAGTTTAAATTGAATGTAAAAGTATACCTTAGCTTTTATATATTAACATACTTATATGGAAAATATTTTACTAAATTTCCATATATTTACACAAAAAATAAGAGGAAAACAACTTTCCAAGTGAAGGCTATTTAAGTGAAGAAGAGAAAATTAGATGAATTTATAATAGTCAAAAGTAATTTCCAAAAATCCATAGTAGGAGTAAGGAAAAATATTACTAAAATGGTAAATAGAGGGCTACTTAATTCATGGATAATGTAGGGTGTACTAATATACAATAATTATTCTATCAAGTTTTTGAAAGAAATATTGTTTTGTATGTCCAATCATGAGAAAATGTGTTCTTCCTATGTAGTCAATCAAATCACTATATCTTTCATCACATTAGACTAACTATGATAAATATAATGGGGATGAAAAAAATGGAATATTTTCAAGGAAGGAATATGCTAAGAAGTATACCATATTTAAAAGGATGAACTATGTATAGGTACCCTTAAATATTGATCGGGTCACACTACCAACAATACTAGTCCTTTTAGTTGGGTCAAAAAGTCCCTAGAATTCTTTTTTGATTCACATAGATTCTTTCATCATTTACAATCATTTATATTTTTTAAGACTTCATGTGTATCAAATAATTCATTTGGTATTTAACACCAACCAAGCATGGTAACTTCAAAGGTTTCTTACAATTTCCATTGGGTAATCAATTTCTAAATTGATAATGTCTTCACAAAAAAATCAATAATAACTTTAATAAGGTATTAACAAGCATGGAAATAATGATGTTGATTAGTTAGAAATACTAAATTAGTCTCTCATGCTAGCAAGTTTTAATTTCAAAAGAGAAAATCTAAATAATTCCTAGGTTGAGGATATAATGAATTTGGTAGTAAGCATTTCATTGATGCATGATTAACCAATTAGATGATAGATTGTACCCATGAGGAAAATGCTCAAGAAATATTAGAAGAAATTATTGATCTATATATTTCAAATTCATTGATGACATCCTTACTAGTTAATGTATGAGAAGATATAGGCTCTCAAGTTAGGAGGAAAATCCCTATTATCTTCTATGTCAAAAAAATAGATCCTACATAAATACATGTCAAAGATAAATGTAAAAAATATAAAGCATCAATTGACAAGAGTAAAGAAGAGAATATGAGATGAATATGGTTACTACTAAATTACCTATAGGTAAATGAGGAGCTACAACATGAAAAGCAAGAATGTATCTACATAGTAGCCTAATGAAGGAGATGAAGCATCAAAAGTATGATGTGATTAAATAAGTAACAGAAGGAGAGCTATAACAAGTTACATATGGATTATTCAAGCCAAACAATGACAAATACAAAATCCCAACCAAGTAAAAGTAATTCTAAGAGGCTACAATGATCAATTTGTCAACTAATTAGGCTGACATCACCCTAATTTTAGCCAACCAACTATTTGGTCATAAATTCAAACTAAATATTGAGTAAGAAAAGTAGTCAAACAAAAAACTAAGAATCAAAAGTGATAAATATGCTAAACTAAATATATAAATAGAAGAATGATAATTGAAAAATATATTTTGAATGAAAAGTACATGAATTTCAAGGAGAATATCCAGTTAAAGACTAGACTAATATTAGGATCTAAAGACCAAGGCATTAGTCATGATCATGCAACTAAAGATTATATTTTTGGAGCTTGATAGTGTTGAAATATGTTGTATTAAGCTTCACTTTAGGCCATTAATTACTTTTATATTATATGTATAATATAGCTCTTTGGGCCCTTATACAACTTGCATAGGTAGGTTCATTGTAAGATTTCATTATTTAACTTCAATATTAGTTTTTATTTGTGACCTAAAGGATTATTATAATTGGGTATATATATACCTATCTATCAACTATTTGTCTATCATTTGGAGTGTAATTAATTTCTATTAGTAATATTCTTTTGATGTCTATGGATACCTTTCATATTATGCATATTATTTCTATGAGTCATTTTTAGTTTTTTTAGGTAATGGATTGATTCCATTTATTTATGGAAAGTATTGTAAAATCCAACATGGTATCATAGCAGGTGTGAATCACCATTGCTCGATTAATTTCCTTTGATATTTTTCTTCTATGGTAATTCCAAAGAGCAATGCATTTTTGGAAGTAGTTTGTAGAAAGTGTGTACGCAACCAATAATTTTATTTAGGGATTATTTTCCAAAACTCTAGGTGAAATTAGATCATTAGGATATTATTATGTTCTAATAGATTTGATGTTTTAGGATAAATATTCATTGACACGATTCCTTTTTATGTCTCTTCACATTAAATATAATCTTTTTTTGACTAAATGGGTGACTTAACTATCAAGTTAAATTTTTTGAGGATATTTAAAAATATCATTAGCCTTATTTTTCTTTTTGAGAAATCATATTTCATTTACTTTGATTCTAATTATATATGTAGTATAAATGAGAGTGCAATTTGCATTGTTGATGAATAAAAGAAGAGGTTGAACAACTTTTGATAACTTCCATATGAAAGAAGCCATGGGTAGACTTTCATGAATGACAAAGACCTTTAAGTCACTTGATAAAGTTGTTAGTATAGTTAGATAATATTTTTTCTAGATCGGCATAAGAGGATGACCTGATTATTTATGTTCAAGAAAAAGGTTATGTAGGATAAACCATGGTAAATATGGATGAACAATTAATATTTTTTAATTCTTTCTAAAATTTTATAGGGGTTCTAGTTCAACACTTCTCGTAATTCCACCTTTAGGTATTTCCTTCTTAGCATTGATTTTTTTTGTATTTTCATCATTTTATTTTTTCAAAATTGAAAAAGGAATATTTTCTATAGGGGAAATAAAAATAGCATACATGGAATAATAGGCATGAGGTATTCATAAAAGATCATGCTCTTGACATGATTATTGTTATGCTCTCGATAAATTGGAAGTGTTATGGGTAGGTTCAAGCCCATCTAAAGGTATGGTCAGTTGATTAATAAGAAACATGGGCTCACAAGGAGAAGTTAGCCTTATGGCCTTTACCATGTTCACATGGTCACTCTTGTGTGTAGAATTTTTTCCAAGGGACTATAACCATTAAGGAATCATGGATATGACCCTGCAAGTCCTTGAAACATAATTGCTTATTAAATGGGAGTGAAAATACTTTAATGATAATGTCATGTGTGATTTCTCTAGTTTTTACCAAAGATATTATTAAGACTTAACCTCTTGGCGTTCAAGGTTTTAATCCCATACAAATATCTTTTAAGGATGGTTTGATAGCATGGAACTTGATTATGTATCACTAGATAATATGGACCCTTATGACATAGCACCTAATGATGTGGTATTTGATGACACAAACATTAACAAGTGGTTGATTTTTTATTATCATGTGGCACTTAATGAAATACCATTTGATGATGTACCATTGGACAATGTGGTAAAATTACAAAGGAGGAAAAAAAAATTCATGTATAAAAGGGTGCTCAATCAACTCATCAATCCTTCTATTATATTCCTCACATGGTCAACAATATACATAAAAAGTAATAGATCTCTCTTAGCACTAGAAAATAACATTTGGTATAGTTATTTTTATCATTGTTATATCTAGTGTCCTACATGGTCAGTGTCCTAATGGTACCCCTTATGTAGAATAATGACACACAGTGGTAATCAATTTGCTATTACAATTTTTAAGTAACAAACCAATTACAACCTATTTGGAATCCCTTATCTTATTTGGTCAATTACACATGGCGTTGTCCCATTAGATAAATATACATTTTATTTTTTTGGATTTTTGTTGGAATTTTATGGATATCTAATTCAAAATTCCAAGGGCCATAAATTTTGCATACAAAATTGTATCAAGCCCATTTTATTTTTCAACTTGTACTTTTTTATCTCTTTGCATTACCATTATTGTATCTAGATATAAGCACATACAGGAGACTATTTTTTGTTAAGTATTTCATGGATCAACATTTGCCCTTGATTAATGGGCCAAATTATGGCACCTATAAAATCAATATTGAAGCTTTACTTTGATGCAAGATATCACTGAAATATGTGAATTGGATCCCTTTGTACATTAATTTTTATGATAGAAAGAAATTGCAAAAGTATATGAAGGATGAGACTCTTTATTTGATTGTTCTTTATGTTAAAAATATCTTTGACACCCATTAAATCCACACTTTAGACCTCAAGCAACTACTAGATGAGTTCTAGAACTTATATGATTGCGTTAACTCTACATAAATCAATAGATTAGAGGAGGTGAAATCCTTGATTATTTGTAGGAATAATTACTTTATTAACTTAATTGATGGTGTCTCCTTGTATGTATTGATAAGGATTTTAGAAAGTTCAAGGATATCAAGGCACTTATGGAGGATATTTTTGACAGAAAGATCAAGTGCTTAAGGAAATATGGAGGAGGTGAATATTTCAGTAATGACTTTAGTAGTTTTTAAATTAGTCATGGTATTTTTTTTTTGAGGATAATTTATTATACACCAAAATAAAATGTGGTGGGTGAGAAAAATAACAAGGTTATGATTAATATTTCTAGATGAATGTTGCATACCAATTAGATGAAGACCATGTTTTGGTATAAACCAATGACTTGCCTAACTTGTATAAAAAATCATACTCCTACTCAAGTCATTTAGGGCATGACTCTTCTTAAGATAATGATAGGTGAAAGGCCCAATGTGTTTTAATTTTTTTATATTTGGATCCACCACATGGGTCCATATTTCTAAGGACACTCAAAAGAAACTAAAGATAAAAATTCATCGTGTAGACAACTAAAACACATCATATTGAGAAGAATACCTATATGGACTCCCTAGAGATCATATGACCCACCTTGGACAACCTTAGGGCTTAAATAATGGATTTCACCACTCAAACAAGGGATATTTTCCTTTACAACCCTAGATGTCCTGCCAAGGGACAACCTCTAAAGGCCATCCTATCATGGGATGACCCCATTCAAGGTCATCCGACCCTGATATGGTCACACCAAAAGTAAAGATAGAAAAAAGAGTGGGACATAAACAATAGTAAAAACTACCAATTAAACCTAAGCATAAATTTGCACCACATTTTAGCGTGTGCATAAGCCTAAATTAGATCAAAACCATGAAATAATTAATTTGCATGAAATTCTAAAGATAAGCATTCACTTTTATTAATATGAACTATCTCTTCACTTTTTCATGTGTGGGGTGATACTATTATCATATTCCTTTCAAGGAATCTATATAATAGTGCTCACCCCTCATTCAAAATATATCGAGTTGTTAATTTTTCAAGAAACCAAGTGCTTCTAGATTTTCATCACGAGCTTTCACATCCAAAGGGTTTGATATTTCAAATCTTAAAATATTCTTATTGCTATAATTTAAGGCATCATATCACTTTAGATATTGAATCTACATTCGCATGTTCCTTGTGATCCAATATTCTTGTTTCTACTATTGATAGAACCCATCAAGTCATGTCCTCGAAGCACACTAATCCACCAAAAAAACCATAGATAGAACCCTAAGTTTCCCTTGCATTAGCCTCATAAATCAATTACAGGTTCATGGTCATCTCACTTAGAGATTACCTATAGGTACAATCGTCCTGCATAGAGACAACCTCTAAGACATAGATTTGTTTGCTCATTTCTGTTCCTAGTTAGCTTTGATAGTGATTTTATTTACTATATTAGTATAGATAGGATTTTATATTCATATGCATCTACTTTTATTTTAGTTTATTTATAGATTTATTTATCATTATAACAGGCCTTATCTGGAAATGCTCTTCATATGCTTTTAATATTCTTTAGTTCCTTATGTGTAGGTTACAGGTTTCCAAGAGGAAACAAAAGAATATGATATCATCAACCCTTGCAGTGGTCACAAGAAACATATTTCAAGATGGTTTGTGGGCGCAAGAGATCCTATAGAGTACACCATTAGAATTTAAATATTGTATCAATTGTATCAAGACTTGGTAGCAAATCCCCTTAGGAGGGATCTTATTGTAACCTTTAAAAGGAAACAAATTTAATATCAATAAAGGGGCACCATTATTTCATATTCTATTTTATTATCATGGTTATATTTTTGTTATCTCTTTCAATATTTCATTTCATTGCTTGGTGTACAATTATTTTGCACTTTATTGGCAATCATGGTGGGACCTAGTCCCCTATTGTTATCCATCCAACTAATTATTGTTTATTTTTCTATTTTTAGATTGTAGGTCTGACCATATGCCATAAAGACAACGCATGTTTGGTGACCTTATATCACAAATATGACCTCTATTGCTCTCAAACATCCCTTAGAAATATGACATCATGTTAGAGAGCAGAAAAATAAAATAGTTGGATCTTTGTCAAATGTAGGCTTTCAAGGTGAGTACATCTATTCTATCTCTCTATGTTTATAAGTAAAATTGCAAAAACAATTTAGGTTGCAAATATTTATATATATAGAAATCATAAGTGTTGATCCTCTATCTATGACCATCTCTATTCAAGATGACCCTTATGTAGAACCATCTCTTTGTGAGATGACCCCTTGTAGGTGATCGTCCCTGTGCAAGATGACCCCTATCTAAAGCCATATTTGTGAGAGACAACCCCTTATATACTACTTTTTTGTCTAATTTCTTACTACATATCCACATGCTACTCATGTAGGGTTATGCATCTTATAGGTTTGTATAAATTAAATGTTTATTATTTAGAAATCTAAATTTGAAATGTTATTTTTATACATTAGTGAAAGAGCATGGAATGCTTGGTGATTTTACTTTATTTTGTAGAAAATAAAAATAACCCCACACATCATATTTCACTTTAATATTAATGAGTTGGATTTCATCACCAACCATTAATCGAGACTAGTGATGGTGGGCTTCACCTCCATCCACTGGCTCGCACTTTAGAAACTTAGTGGTCAAAAGTGAGTGGCTTCTTGGAATTCATCACCAAGAGGTCCTCTACTCTTGAGTGTGCCCAGAGTGGGAAGGTTTGCAAAGCTCTTTTACCATGGGGCTCTTTAAAATAATCAATGGATGCAATTGTCATTACTAGCCATGCCTTAAATGCAAGGGTTAAGGGAAAGTGAGGCTTCGTTGGTACCAGGACATTAGACAGTGCAACCCATTCAAGGGATTATTTGTTCCCATAAGATTACCTTGAGCCAATATCCAATAGGAAGTTACTTTTTACCATTTTAGTTATATTCCCTAATAGGAGGTGTGTTCAAACTACCTTTTAGCAGTTTTTAGTTTTTTTACCCTTAGTTTCAAGGAATAGGGGTTTTCTTCATCAAAATGCAATAAAACAATTATATAGAATCACACTTAAAACTTAAAAAATATAATAATATTGTTTGATTGTGTATTTTTTTCTTTTAGTCAAGACCATGGTAACCATGCACGACCAATCTTGATCAAGGGTTAGTGCCATAGAAAATTTTCAAGGAGGCATGAAACGTCTCTACATCAGTCTAGAGGATATGGCTATTCTCGAATGGCATCCTAGTTTTTTACAGAGAGTCTAACTTGGAATAAATCCCCATTCAGGATGCATCTGTGAGTCCTTGGTATGATCAAAGTGATGACTTCCATGGTCCAGATACTTTTTTTGCTTCTCATAGACAAAAATTTCAACACAGAGAGGGTCCTAGTAGGTTGGTGTCATGAGTTTACATTTCAACTCATTGTATACACTATTCAGAACATGATCCAGAGTACACTCCATGGATGAGGTTAGATTATCAAGCCACTTTGCTTGACTATCCATGGACGAGTTAGCAATATGCCCATTTATATGGGTACAACACTTGTCATCCTACTCAGATAGCCATGTTGGCTTTTATAGTCCTTTTCAATGAGGAGGAGGAAGATTTTGATAATCCCCCTACTCCTTAAATAGAGTATTCCATACAATCATGTTGTGCCTCTACACTACCTGAGTACGTCAAACTTACATATAAGACTAGATACCAGATCAACATGGATTCCCTAAATCATGGGAAAAAAAAGGCTTATGGGGCTATAGAGCAAGCCATGTCCCTTCATGTTAATATGAAGGTCAATCAAACCCACACTACTGACCAGCTATATCAATACCCTTAGGAATACTGTTGATAAAAAAGTGATGTTGAATCAACTATAGTTGAATAAACAATGCTTGGATGAGCAATATCAGTTGAGACAACAAAGGCTACAAGAGCATAGGGTGTACCACGAAACACTATATAAAGATAGATTGCAAAAAGCTATGCATGAGGTGGTTTCTACTCCAAGTACCTATAGGAAGAAAATCCAATAAAAGCACCTTGTATACCATCAAATGTAGGTAGCAAATCCACCTTGGATTTGCAGAATTTTTCTCAGTTTTGTCAATTTTAATTAAAATGTACAAGTGTTCAAAATATACAAGTAAGTGTAAATGTACAAGGTTGCAAATGTACAACTTGAAATATAAATAAAATTAGGTGAAATGTGCATTTGGGATGAATTTGATAAAAAATAAAGTAGAATTAGTAAAACCTTGTAATTAATTATTTTGAGATAAGTCGGTATGGCAATTTTAAGTAATGTGGTCTCAATAACTACTTTGGAATGGTATGGGTATGCATTATATATCCTCCCATTCAATTTTCAAATTTGTTCATTGATGGGTTCATTCATTGATAATTCTAGGTTGTTCATGGTAGGAATTCATTGTTGTTCATTGTTGATATCCATTGTTGAGTCTATGGCTATTGTGATCAGTAATAATGGATATATTGTACAGGAATATCTATATAGTGAATAAATTAGAAAAACCTCTTTGATTCAAGGCTATTATGAATTCCATTATGTTTTATTATTGCATGTTGTATATTATGTGTTGAATGACTAAATTGTTATGTTAGATTGGTGGAATTACAACGAAATTGGCTTCTGATATTCCTACGACCCTAATGTGAGAGTGAGTAATGATTTCATGGTGAATTATAGTTGTAAAAATACATCATATTTTATTTTTATGATTTTTGGAAACATTGTTGATGATAATAATTCAGTGTTTTTGAATTAGGGTTTGCATGTTGGAAGGAAAGTTGACAATTGTAGTAGGAAATCATCCCCAAACTTGTTTCGAACATATCTATAATGTAAATTACTAAATAATTGAATGAATTATTTGGAAAGGGTTTATGTAAATCATACAACCTAATCCATAGATCGTACAAATGATCATTTTCCTAAATTGGAAGTAAACTTACATGATAAAATCTTGTCATTTATGGAAATTTTATGTTTCAGAGAAATCGATTACAAAAATGATCAATTGGTGTTACAAATAAATTTTTTAAAATTGACAAAGTGGAAAATCATACAAGTTGCAGTTTTTTATGATTTTGATCATACAACTATACAATTTGGTGACTATACAAGCAGTTTTGCAAGATTGATAAGTTGTAAAAATAAAACTGTACAACTTATATGATTTGGGTAAGATCATTTAAAAACCTTGGAAATCATTCTCACATATTCTAAATCATCTACCCCCTCAAGGAATAATACACCCCTATGCTAAATTTGGTATCGTTGCCTTATCGAACCTTGGTGTTTTTATTAAAAACAGGTTAAAATTGTTGCAATCAAGAAGATCCTGCAAATTGATAGATTGTGAGTAGTACTAAATTGGATGTGAATGAAAGACACAAGTGTGCAAAGGTGTAGGATATGGTATCAAAGAGAAGATATCCCAGTTAGAAGGAGCACACAAATTTTTCAAAGAGTGAATGTGGATAGTTCTAAACACAATACACATGAACCAGTGATAGAACAAGTATGGACATATGATGAAGGAGATATTGAGAGGTTGGATACACTACTGATAAAAATAGAAGAGGAGAAATAATCACCTATATTCAAGGATAACATTGGAGTAAGTGAATATGCTAATAAGGAAACTATGCAATATCAAATTTAGTGGATGGTGACACTTGAGGAAGTGGTATATAGGTTGCAAGGAAGTGTGATGGATGGGAGTCAGGCACCAGAGAAATAATGCATGAGGTCTCATCATGAGGTCTTAATTTGGGTATTGAAGAATTTTAGTATTCAATGTGGATTTTCCTTCAATGAATGATCTTGAAATTCATATTATTCTTATATTTTTCCGTAAGCTTTTCAAGAAAGTGGTTAGTGTCTTCATAACCTATCATCCATGTTGAAATAGCTTTAACTTCATAATCATCTATGCATCCTTCTAGTTCTTCTATTCCTTGTATCCTTTGAGCTAGATGTCCTTTCTAATTTCTTCTATGATGCTACAATTGAATATAATCGGTTGGACACTAAAAATATTGTTGATGAGGATTCTGATATTGTTGTAGCTGAGATTGATTTCCATTTTTCATATGATTTCCTCGATTCTAATTTTTGGGATTGAATTTACAATAGTTGGTATTATGACCTTTCTTCCTACATATCTGATAATACCTATTGTACCATGGTTTTCATCATTTTTATGATGATGAGGTAATATTTCCTTGTGGATTATCTTTAGATGACAATGCAGTGTTAGTCGTTTCATATTTGATTGTATTTTCCATCTCATATCCTTGTAAACTTTTGACTTGGTCATCAAAAGAAGTATCTTTAATCAGAACTTGTAAAGATGCTACCAAATGTTGGTAGCTTTTTGAAAGTACTCGCATGGTTACTTGAGTAAGTAGTTCATCCTTAACTGTTTCTCCCAAGGTTAATAGTTTTCCTTTTATATTTATTACCTTTCTTTGAAACAATTCTATGCCTTCTCCAATTTTTATTTTTAATGAATGAAGTTGAGTTTGAAGATGTAGAATGGTTACCTTATTCTTCCCTTTAAATATTTTCTCTAGGCTTGTCCATGCATCTGAGGCTAATTTTTCTAAACTGATATAGGGTTGTATCTCATTAGTGATAGCAAACATTATTATCATTAGATATTTTGAATTATTTTCTTCAAACTTTAGGATTTTGGTATCACCTGAGGTAGGTCTCTATGAGTTTCCTTTAACAATGTCCCAAAGTTTTTCATAAACCAAGATTGCTTTCACTTTATTCTTCCAAGAGAAATAATTTGTATGTTTGAGTAATTGAGACTCTGCAAGGAAGAATTTGTTTGATGTCATTTTACTAAAATCAATTATTTTTTCTATCTAGGGATAAAATATGGTGCTCTTGAAAAGATAGTTCAATTTTGGTTGATTTTGTAAAGCTTTGAAAATATCAAAAATCAATTTTTATCTATTCCTTATTGCTCCTATTGAACTAAGTACTTTTTCTCAATATTTAGAGGTTTTGATGATCAATTTCTTTTGTTTCCCTTTTTTTATATGTTTGAGATAAATATATATAAAAATTTCCAACCTTAGCCTAAAGTTTTTGATAACCTTTTTTCAAATATCCCTTATGTTTTGATTGAAGTGTACCTAATTTCTAATAAGTTATTTTGAAGTAGTAACCCTTATAACTCCCTATTTTGGAAAATTAGATCACAATAATATTTGCAAATATTTAAATAAATTTTAGTAGAAATCCTTATTGTTCCTATGCTAATATTGCAAATATTTTATTGAAATGATATATTATTCCACTTTTTAAGTATTGCTTTCAATGTAGTTGAATTATTTTAATTTCAACCTTATGACTCCCAAGTAAAAGAAAGCATATTATGGTGGAATAAATCTTACCTTATATCATTCAATATTTGACATTGTATTTTTTGTGCATGCGCTTCAATATGGACATTGATTCTATGGCTCACCTTTCAATGATATGCTTGGAACCTTGGTGGCAAATATACATTCCAAATGTGGCCCTTCCATCAACAATTTTCTTGGAACCTTGGTGGCAAGTATACGTTCCAAATGTGGCCCTTCCATAAACAATTTTATTGGAACCTTTATGGCAAGTATACGTTCCAATTGTGGCCCTTTCATCAATGATTTACTTGGAACCTTATACATTCCAAAATGTGGCCCTTCTATCAATGATTTTCTTGGAACTTTAGACATTTCAAAATGTTCCATTTCTCATGTCTACTTTTTACCTTTTGTCTATAAAGCATTGAAGGCTCTTTTCTATCTTACTTCCATGCTGCCATTTTGCCTTGTGATTGTAGACTTTGGATGTAAATGCTTATATATTTTTTCTCTCTTATTTATTGCATTTAATGATAGTCAATGACATACAAGTGGCATCTACATTTCTTGAGATTATTTCCACTTCCTGTAACGTTGTTGCACTGAACGTTACTTCATTGTAATGTATGTGGACTTGCTATGAGCGTTTGTAACTCCTCAACATTGATTTCTCGATAATTAGAAATATGATAGGCGTTAGGTAATATTATGCCAAGTGTCATATGGACTTAATGAATGAATTTTTTGACATAACACCTTCAAGAAGGAGCTTGTAACTCCTTATTTATTCTTCTCCTTAGCTTGATATGCTTTCTTGGGCAGCAAACAATATGTTTTTTACCACAAGTAATTCGTGACCCATCTTGGAGCTACAAACGAGGATGGGGTAGCTCTTTCGCTTTCCTTTGTTGATGCTATTTTTCAATGTAGCATATATCCTTCTCTTTGTTCTTATGCCTTCAATGTGCTCCCTATTCACGTTGATAGAGGTGAAACTTGACGTGTCTTGTCTATCCACTAGATGTGCTCTATATTTTATTTTTTACGTAAATAGATTCTTCTTATCCTTGCAAATATCGATGATGAACTTGCTATGATTTACATAAATGATTTTTATAGACTTCCTTTATCTTATGTAAATAACCTTGGTATGCTTATTATCATTTACGTAAAAGCTTCCTTTGTCTTGCAAGTTCATTTCTGGAGAGAATGCCCTTTTGTTGTTGGACAACACTCGATCCTTTGGCCCTTATTTTGGTTGCCCTTTTTCTTTTACCTATTGTGCCTATTGTGGCACCTTTAAATCTGCTCCTTTCCATGTATTTTATGTATTATAGAAGTGCAATACCATGTAACCTTTACATATATATAGAACCCTTTTACTGCACCTTTTACATGCATTCTTTTTTAGGTCTGAGTTTTTTTATTTTTGTAGCAGATTAGTGAGTGCAAGATGAGGGTTTTGAGGATGTATATTTGGCTAGAATAATTACCCTTTTTTCTTGGATGATTGATGGTGAATACAAACCTTGTAAATATTTTAAAATGAAGACTATTTTTAATTGCACTAACCCCTAAGTGCTTTGGATTTGATCTTCACTAAACCTCAATATTTGAAGCTTCTTTTGGTTAGTTTCCTTTTGCATGTACTAACCAATTTTGGTGGCTTCTATTGGTCAGTTAGAGTTGCAGGTTTTGTGCTTTCAAGGGGGTCATTAGATACTTGATAAAAAATATATTTTATAGCCTTTTTCAAAGTATAAAAACTAATTTATTTTGAGAGCAATGTTAGTGCAAATAAATTTTAACAAATTTCACTTTTCAATGCACTAACAAATTACACCTTATCACTCCAACTTACTCTCAAACAATTAATGCACTCAATCAATTTACTACAACTAATCAAGAATAATATGGAATGAATATTCAAGAGTTATTCTGCAATTTTGTTATAAACAAAGGTAGTAGGATCTAGTCTTCATTTTGCTTTCCAAAGTAGATGATAGGTAGTTTATAGATAGTTGGAGTTCTAAATATAATAAAATCCTCAAGTGCAAATGAACCTAAAAGGAACCTTTCTATTTATGCACTTTTGAAGACTTTAATTCAATTCTCCTATTTGCAACTTCAATTCAAATTAAGTTGCCTAAATAAATCTAATAAGTAATCCAATTAATGAATCTACTTTCACCAATAGTTGCATACCTT
Source organism: Wollemia nobilis (assembly GCA_028583015.1). NCBI lineage: Eukaryota > Viridiplantae > Streptophyta > Pinopsida > Araucariales > Araucariaceae > Wollemia > Wollemia nobilis. Next base: position 8,658,108 of record JAQPPZ010016436.1, on the reverse strand, counting down.
TTTTTCAAATATATTTTGCCACTTCTGTAGAGGATGTAGATCTTGGTGTCTAGTATCACCAAGTTGTTGCCTTGTGTAGGATGTTGTAGCTCATTGTATGCTACCTTTAACAACTTTTTCTTCACCAAAATATGGTATCAAACTTTATTTCACGAGCCTAGGATTTTGGTGGCTTATTCTCCTGTTGTGGTCTCCTCATTTTGCTATATATTTGAAGAGATATTTATTTTTGAAGTGGTGCCTTTTGCTATGAGAGGTAATCTCCAAATATCCTTGATTTGGTAGGATCCTTCTATCTAAATAATCCTTCAAGCTTCTTGTTAAATTCTTACTTGTAACAGGATCTTCTTCTCAAGATCTTGTATCTTGAGGTCTTCACTAGATTCTTCTTCTGATATTTGGCACTCTTTACCAAATTATTCTCCTTGTGGGATTATTTTCATATGGTGACAACTGTCCCAAGTCCTTCACTATCAGGGTCTTCTCCTTGGTAGTGTATTTCTCTAATGAGTTCTCCTTTGATGATTTCTTCAGTAAGGCTCTCCAAACATTTTATTGGATGCTCATTGAGACCTCTCCAAGGTCTTTGATCTTGCAATTGCTTTTGGTCTTCCTTGAGACATTTTATTCAACCTTCCACTCCTAGAAGTGTTGGTGGTGAGATCTTCATCTGGATATTTGATTCTAATAATTCTAGATTTTAGTAGGACTCTCCTAGTCCTTATTCTTCCAAAACTAAAAGTTCTTCTCCTGATATCTTTACCTATAGGTGTTGGATTGATTTTGAAGAAGATACTCTTCCTATATTTCTTGTAGGAAGTTTTCTTGACTCACTAAATCTCCTTCCCTACAAAAAAGTATTAGTACTTAAATATTAATCTCCTTCTAAATCAGATACTCTCTTCTGGAGTCTTCTTTAGGATTAAGGCTACTATGGCCTAATTTTAGTATCAAGGCTCCTATTGCCTTTTTTTATTATCAAGGCTTATGTGGACTTTTTCTTAAATATCAAGACTTCTATGTACTTTTTCAGTATCAAGGCTTCTATGGCCTTATTCTTTTGGATTTAGGCTTCTATGGCCTTTTCTTCTTGATCAAGGCTTATATGGTATTTTTTTGAATCAATATTTTTATGGCCTTTTTTTGGATCAAGGCTCCTATATATTTTTTTTATGTGTGAACTTTTCAATTTAATAATTGAGATATTATGTATCCTAACTTCACCACAACTCATTTTCATAAGTCTTCTTCTATAGTATCATTTTTTGGACTAGAAACTAACTTCTACACTATGAAGATATGCCAACCTTTGGGAAACAAAGTTGAAGTCTCCTAGATTTTTGTTGTAGGAGGAGTCCCAATATTCTAAGAATTAGATATTTACAACAAAAAGAAATTATGGGTCAATAGTTAAAAATTTCCAAATACCCTAACTTCACTAGCTGATTTGTCAATCTAGTGGATTGAATACTGAGTCCTAGTCTTCATGTATTTTTCTAAAACTCTATGGAAATACTCTAGCCAAAAATAATCTAAGTATTTCTTGAAAATAATATTTATTCTAGTCCTAACTTGTGGCTCTCCTTGTTTCTACCACCTAGAATATTCGAAGAGTTTTTTATAGTAATTGGTCCAAAGGTATATTAGGTTGACAAAAAAACTTAGGCTCATTAATAATGGTGGCTTTCATATGGCTAGATCTACCATAGCTCTAATACCATTGTTAGCTTTTGATACTGTATGCAATGGGAGATAGCAATCACAATATGTAAAAATAACATGAAATAAAGTAAATCTACGATATGACTAAAAATATACTATAAATAGAAATGATGAAAATAAATACAATGTAGCTGTGGAGGAAATAAACACTCCATGAATAATGCTACTAGACTACATTGCATGCATATCCAATATGGGTGACTTTATCTAAGCCCTATGATGCACCCTCTATGACACTATGATATATGTGTCCTTCCTCTCTATGTATGACTATGACAATAAGGCCATTATATAGGAAGATAGGTTCCTTGGCCAACACTCTATCTAGTCGTGGAAGGGATAACTTGCACATGTACAACTTGCACATTGACACTTGTGCATTTATTACATTGCATGAAGAAACTAAGTAAATTCCCCCTAAATTAATCTAATATCCTAAGTATGTATCTTGGTAAATACATTTACATGACCCAAATAATGTAATATGATCTATTTCTAACAAGGTATGAGTTGTTGGAGGGGTATAAATTCCTAAGGATAGGGTGGTGTGGAAATGAGGCTCATAAATAGCCTTGGTTTTGATAGGTAGTAGGCAATATGGATCACTAGAGAGTTAGAGGGGTGTAAAAATGTCAATAGATACTAGGATATAATGGGGATGTGGCAAATATGTGGGTGAATATGTGAGATTAGTTTACTCTCTCTCTTTCTCATTCTCCTCATGAATGGAAAGAGAATTAGTTAAAGAAATAAGGGAGGGTATATCAGTGTATCCAAGTCCTACTCTTGTGTGGGGTAATTGGTATGGTAGGTCAATAGGATTGTGGATACCCTACTCATATCATCCTAGGCTAAATCCTTGCTAGTGGTAATTTTGAAATTGGTGCATGAAAAAATATGGGTCAGAGAGGTAGCTAATGTTGGCACAAAAATGATCATGGTAGGGAATACAGTTGGATGATGATATGGGAGTGGTAGTTCCTCTATAAATAAAATTGGTATGGTTAGGTGGGAATCCTATAGGTACAATAGTGTTGATGGTAAAAGGCACATTACAAGGCCTAATAAAATATTTAATTGGCTCTACATTTTTTAGGTTTTTAAAATGTACATTATGTACAAGGTATTCACTAATGGTTGTATTGGTCATACGTATAGTAACATACAATATTTTAGGATGAGGTGGAGCGATAGCTATGGAAGTGGTTTGGGATAAAGTAACTATGATAGGATTAGATGTGGTTGATGAAGGGGTAGTGTTGAGGGAGTTTTCTAGGGCTATGAATGTGGAGTTAATTAGTGTGTGTGTTGTGAGGCATGGGGATCCTCTTCTTGGGAAGTAGGCGTGTTATGATCTTGGGTAGGATTGGTAAGGGTATTAGAATTATGGTATATGGTATTAGTTAAGGGAGGGGGTATTTGGGTGAGGGTGGGTGATTGATCCTCCATCGATGCCACGATGTGATAAATATCTGGAGGTATGGGTGAGGATGTAGAAATATTGGTATTAATAGTGAGGGAAAAATGAGTAGTAGGTAGTTAAGGTTGAGAGGGATCAATGATTAAGTTATAGTACTTAAATGGTTCATCATCTATCGATGAATACCTTGTACATAACACTCCTTGAATTTGTTATACGTGATGATGATGCCATTGGTGAATACCTTGACTCATCATAATACAATAATGTACAATACTTCTTGAATCTAAGCACTTATCAGCTACTCTAACTCAGCATCAAACTACTATTTTTTATCTCAAGTCTTTGAATGCTCCCCCCTAAACCAATCCACCTCACCTTACAACTACCGTATCTTATCATAAAATACTAAGTGATCTTTCCTCAAGTGCTTCTAATCCTCAATATCTTACATCTACGTTACCTTTAATATCCCCATATAACATAAAAATTGGTCTCACTTTCCTACTAACTCCTACCACTTAACCATTGTACCATCCCATTGGTACCTCATATCCTCGAGCTAGGCTACCATCCCCTCCCTTGTGGTCTCCCACTCTCACAACTACATAGCTCACTATTCTCTCTCCCTCTCCAATAACCTTTGGATATTGACTACCCCTATCATATGCTTGGCAGAGGCTGACTACCTTCATCGCATGCTCACCTCCAAACCTCCTCATATCTTCTCATAGATGATCCCTCTCATCCAATACCTACTACATATCCTCCTCCAAAGCATGCACCTACCTCCTCAATCAATCCACATCATCATCATAAATATCCTCTTCATTCACCAATGGGATGCCATGATATTACCACCAATCATCATACTATTTTGTAACCACTACATCTCCCACTTTGTCATCTAACACTATATTATCATCATCCTCTATGAGCATCACCTCCCTACAAGGTAGGTGCCTCTCTAAATCCATCCTTTGATATATCACATGTATTGGAGGAACCCCCTACTAAATACCAAACTATATTAGCACCCTCTTAAACTAAAAGAGTTCATACTCCCCTCTATGTTACCCACAACACCACCTCCTCCTCCTCACTCCTCAAAAGCACTCCATCTATCTCCCACCCTAGCCAGGATGGTCTTGCTGTGACTACCTTGGTTGATATGGTCCTAATGCAACCACCTTAATGGATATGGTCATTTACCAACATAAACACCACCCACCTCAAACATCATCAAACCTATACACCACCCATCGTATATGCTTCCCAACATTGATGTCTGCCCAACCTGCACACCACCTACCCTGGATACTATCCAACCTAGATGTCCATCCAACTTGATCATGACTACCTTGGTGGATAAAATTACCTCCCTAAACCCTACCCACTCAAACCCACATCCCTCCTAAAAAATCACCATTCAACACCCCAACCTCATCCCTTGCCCTTACCCCTACACACATTCCCTAACACTATGAAAGCATCAAAATAGAGTAGAAGATATTTATCAATTATTTCCTACCTCCTCGACCCACTTTGACCCCATAATCCACCATCATGCTCATACCTTCCATTGCACCAACCCCACTCGTTAATGTCATCCTGCCTCCACCACTCCTCTATCTCCTATGGTCACCCCATTATCCTTTGTGGTCACCATTTTACCTAGTTATAGATACTGTGGCTGACCACCCCAACTAGTCATGCAATCGATTGAGGTGGTCATATACAATTTCATTAGGTATTCAAGAACCCACTTGAGATGCTTGCACATTGCAACAAAAAAATAAACGATGATTATCGTTTTATTACCTTGCTAAAAGCAATCAACCAACCAACTGCATCACCCGAGACCATCGACCTCCTAACCACCTCACTCGATCTGGTGGACCTACCAACCACATAACCATAGTATTCGATCTACCAACCACCTTACTGGAAGCAATAAACTAGTTGACTACCTCACCGTAGACAGTCAAGTGCCCAACCATCTGACCGAAGATGATCGACCATCTATAAAAAATAAAATAAAAATTTCTTTTTAAACACCAGGACCCATTTCACCCCCCACTCATTTACCCCTTCTTCACCCTAAAAAATTAATTAATTACTATAATTAAGTAATTAATTCATTTACCCAATTAAGTAATTAATTCATTTACCCAATTAAGTAATTAATTCATTTACCCTTCATTTACCCCACCCATTAGCCTCCTCTTTAGACCCAATTTTACCTATGCATGACACATTTTTTTACATTTTCTTTGCCTCCCATGGGTGTTTCCTTAACATTGCCCCCTTGGGCACCCATTTACACTTTATTTTTAGACACTCCCTTTTATACTCACCCCCTTGGGCTTTACACTCTCTTCAGCTTCCTTCAGCTACACCCAATTTTTCCTTCCTTTCAACAATGTCCATGTGCTCCCTTATGGTCTGCATCTGATATTATTTTTGTTATTTCATCCCCACCATATCCACCTACCCCCATCCTCCCACCCTCATATCCACCATACTACCTTCCTAACCCCCCACTATCATAACCCTACATATCCTCACAATTGATCATTTTTTTCAAGTGGCTCATCCTTGACTTCATGCCCTCACCTGCACACTTGCAACTTGAGGGTGTCACCAAATATACTCCCACAAAGATAATCATTTCACTAGGGCAACAAACAACAAAATTTTGACAATTTTTTTTGTACTATGTTATTTTTACAAACAACACACTACAAAAAGGGACATCTCATAGACATCTAAAATTTACAATTTTGCTAATATAATAAATTAAAAACAAATATACATAAATAAACTTTACAAAATCACAAATAATCCAAATTTCCTATGAATGTCTAATAAAACCTCAGAGACATCATAAGTATTAATATATATAATAAACAAAATCACAAAAATACTAAAATAAAATAATAATGATTCCTAATCATCTCCATATGCCATTAGTAATTAATTAAAACCAAATTATACTAATTAAATACTATTAATATCACTATCATGACCCCTATTTATGACCCCTCCTACATAGAAAATGGTAAAATTAATAAAATAATCATAATGTAAATTAACCACATTATTAAGGCCCCTTAATCAAGATTTAACAATGTTCTAGGCATCACATTGAATAAAAAATCTCTATATGCCTAGAAAATATATCCCTCAAATCTCTAGAAATCCTCAAAATAAATATGTCACCTCACATGCACTTTCCCTCCATGCCATAAATGGAAATTTAAAAATTTAAAAATAATAAAAGTTAAAAAGTTGCACTAAATCCACTTGGTCCAAGGACAAGCCACGTCATCACTTCGAAAATTTTAAAAATAATTTTCCCATTCTCCTAGGACACTTCCCCCAAATCCATGTACAATGACAACTTTCTAGCCCCTACACCTCATCCTTTTGGCAATTAAAAATTACTTGTCACAATCCCTTATGCCCATGGGAAACAAATTTAAAATTAGTTTCCTTTCCCCTAGTCTACCCTTTCCCAAAGAGATTAAATTATCCCACCCATATCCCTTCCACCTCACCATTCTCTCGACCCTTCCCCACCTACCTTACATATGTGGAGACCAAGTGGAACCCATTTTGCATCCCCTCACCTAGCCTCAAAATTTCAATAAATACTCGACCATGACCAACGGAAGGGAGATCATTTTGTGATAAGAATATGCTACCAAAATAATATTCACCACTTTCCTTAGCCTATTTGCCATCATCTATAGCTTCTAAATACTCTTTGAGACCTATATAACTCTTTACCATTATTTCAAGCTATTTCAAGCCTATATTTTTCAATTTGTAGTAGTCACTTCTAGATTGACTCCCTTGATATGATCTCTATATTACTTAAAACAGTATTGAGACTGCCTTATATGGTTTTGCCTTACCACCTTCACAAATATGGTCCTTACCCTAACACAGAGTAGCATCTACAACAAGGTTCTTAGTGACAATTGAGTATGTGTGATAGGTATATCTTGGTTTTCCTTGCACTTCTCTTAATATAGCATAATTCACATTTAATTTTATTGAGGTCTATATTGCATATGAATAAAATCCTAACTTAGGTAGGTCCATTTAACTATTAAAAAATTCTTTGTTGTTTGTGTGTAGATCATTTATCCATATGCAGTAGCACTTGGAAGATCTTACATCCCCCACATGCACTCTCATAGTGTCTCCTGATCGCATTCAGTTGTGGGATAGAAGCATATACATCGTTGTTGTTGTTAAAGCTCTCTCAGGATAGTTTGTAATTTGTAAATATAAAGAGTTTTACTATGCATTGTAAAAAGCCTACATTTGTAATAAAATTTTATTATATATTTCACTCTTTCTCTTTATATCTCATTTATAAATTATGGCTTCTTACCTCTATACCACTACCTACACATGAGGTGCAGGTAGATCAAACATGATAGGTAAATCAAATCCATATAGCCCCACCCAATTAAAGGTTTGTAGGGATGATTAATATTGTGACACATAATAGGAGGTATCTAAATCAAGCTACACCACTTGAAATTCCAACAAATACTTCTTCCACATCACAGCCTTTTCCACCAATAAATCCTATCAAAGGTCCTCCACCTTTCCTGGTGGTGATGATAAAAATTATACTTACTCAAAGTCTATGAATGGCATCAAAAATACTCTCCATGTATGATATGATACAACAATCACAATCACATAGATAAGCTCTAATGGATATTCTAAAAATTAGTTGAATTGCATCCCCATAATCCCAAATATTTTATCAATTTTATGGGGCACATTCAATAGTGCAAGGAACCTATCATTACATTTCATTATCATGAAATCAAGGCAACTCCAACTACTCAACTTGATCCTCCACTATACATCATTACTATTATGAACAAGATTCCGTACAAGTAGGTTTGTATTGAAATAGGCTCCTCCATAAATATCATCACAACCAATGCATTACGCCATCTTAGTATTCCAACCTTACACATTGTAGCATCCAAATTCACCCTTTAAGCATTTAATGATGCTTTATGCTCCATCATCAACACAATAGTCCTTCCTATTCATTTTGGGCTAAAGACTATTCCTACATTGTGCCATATCTTAGAGGGTGCAATGCAGTGTGTCCCATCTATTTTGCATCAGTGTCTTAAGTATATACATGAAGGACAAGTTCATGTAGTTCATGTAGATATTGATCCCTTCAAGTATTGTAATGTGGTGCACCACCCGCAAAAGTCTACCTTGCCATACACCCATATGGATATTAGACCTAATGATTCTACCAAGAGTCTAGATCCAGAACCATAGTCAGTCATTTAATCATCTTCATATCCACCATTGCCATAGATTTCTTCTAATATCCCTTCTTCATCCTCGGATCCTTCGAGCGAGAAATATTTGAAGGAACCAATCGAGAAAATTCCACCATCCATTTCCACTATTTTAGTAGGAGATATTCCAAATCCCATGGATGAGGAAGAATCATTTATTTCTATGGATGAGTCAGATCAAGCCATACCCCCATCATCCTCAACCATCACATCGTAGGTCACAGTTCATTTGGTCACTCCTAGACTAATTGAGTATCTTATGTAGAATGTCATATTCACTCCACCAATAGATTCTATGCAATACATGGATAGACCTCACTTGCCTTCACTACCTATTGGCACCATTGTGCCCTTAGGGTGCCCTTGAATAAAATGAACTTTATTTATGGGGATTTTTATGATTCTACAAGTTTATCCCCTATGGTGGCAAATGATGAAAAGCCATTTTTAGGGAATGTCAATTATTTGTCAAACCTAGATTTTACCCTACAGTACCTTTATCACTACCATTGGCATGGCAATGGTCTTGGTTGGTATAAACGGGATCTCTAGAAATCTTACCAACCACAGTATCAAATACCTAAAGTTAAACTTAGCTTAGGGTATTTTGTGTGTATGTCAAACAAGATCCTTCCAATATTCCTCTATTGCCTAACCATAGATTTTGAGGATGATATTGATGATAATGATTATTCCGACCCATGCTATTTTCATCTACTAGGAGATCATCTTCCCATTACAATGTTTTTTTTAGCCCTCTAACTCTCCAAATGAGGCATCTAAAGAAAAATTATGATGATATATATTTGGAATATCTAGACCCTCACCACATTCAGTGACTTAGTTATTAGGTTCACGTGAACTCTCTTTCATCCTCTAATTGAGAACACACAAGTGGTTGGATTTTTTATGGATAAGAAAAGACCAATGAGCAAGAAGATTATTTCTTAGCCAATAAACCTAAGAATTATTATATCAAAGAGGGTAGTGGATCCAATCAAGATCATGATGACATATCCATTGATTCATCTTACCATTAGTTTGATGCAATATCCATTACTTTAGATAGCTCAAAGGATGAATAAGTTGCTATTGAGGCCCTAGATAATCTTGATGAATTCTACCTTCATCTATGGGAGGATGCCTATTTTGTGGTAGCTACTATCACTAGAAGATCCGGTCATCCTAGATCCTCCTAAGCCTCACCCAGTCATTCTATCTCCACATCAACCATCTTCAATGAACTTGAGGCCATCCATATTTGATAGGCTCTTTCCATAAGTGAAAGGAAACCATCTACCATCCATCAATATGGTTTATATCTATTTGTCTATGCCACTCCATAATCCCAATGAACCTTCAAAACCTTTGCAACTCTATCATGAGGCCATTTATTTTGATTACATCACTTTTTTACCATCACCCACAAAATTCTTCCCTTGTGAAGAAATGTTACAGCTATTTCATTTCTCCCAAGGGCCATCTAAATATGTTTATCAAGCTGATATCAAACTTGATGAAGTGATTGATTCTCCAAATATAGCTAATGACATCCAATTCATACCTACACCTCATCAAATCAAATAGGGATCCCACATGTTAGTTGAGAAAAAAATTGATGTGGATATCAACACCAATCCCACAGTTCCTAAAAATGTCAAGTTGGGGCATAGTCTGTCCCCATAGGAATAATCCAATATAATAGCTCTCTTGAAAGAAGAGAGAAGCATTTACTTGGTATTATAAATATATGTTGGGTCTCAACCTTAGATTTGTCATGCAAAATCTGACGCTCGATCCAAAGAACAAACCATTCAAGCAAAATCTTAGAAATATGCATCCAATAATAGCCTTGATGGTTAAATATGAATTACAATAATTTTTGGATGCAGGGTTCATCCAACCCATTGATTATCCTGGTTGGGTTTCCAACATGGTACATATAAGAAAATTCGATGGGACGATTCACATATGCATAGATTTTTGAAATCTTAACAAAGTGACTCCTAAGGATGAATTTCCCCTATTGAACATTGATGCTCTAGTATATGCAAATGTAGGTCATGAAATGTTATCCCTCGTGGATAGTTTCTTAGGCTACAATAAAATTTGGTTCAATCCTAAAGATCAGCCCAAGACAGTATTTACCATCCCTTGGGGGACTTTCTATTACAAAGTCATTCTATTTGGTCTAAAAAATGTTGGTGCCACATATAAGTGGGCCATGACATATATATTTCATAACTACATGCACACAATACTAGAGGATTCCATAGATGATTTACTAGCTAAATATTTATTGCATCATCAATACATTGATGTTCTTAGGAATGTCTTCGATCACCTCATCAAGCATAACATTAAACTTAACCCCAAGAAGTGTGTCTTCAAATTTACATCTAGAAAAATATTGGGTTTTATAGTCTCAAAATGAGGCATCAAAGTCAATCCCACCAAAGTCAAGGTGATACTCAAAATGCTTCCCCCTACAAACCTTAAGTAGCTTCACAACTTACAAGGGAAGGTAGCATCTATTCGATGCTTCATAGCACAACTTTTAGATAAATGTAAACTAATGAATAATTTATTAAAAAATGGGGTCCCATTCAATTGCGATGATTGTTTTAAAAATACCTTTTATGATATCAAAAAATATCTTGTGTCACCACCAATTTTAGCTCCACCTCGACTAGGTGTACCATTTTTACTATACATATCAGCTACCAACTTTACTTTAGGGACCTTGTTGACCCAAAAGAATTATGTAAATAAAGAAAAATTTATTTATTACATCATTCGCACCCTTTCTAGCTATGATATTAAATACACATATGTTGAGAAGCTTTGCTTAGAAGTGGTATTCATAACTAAGAATATATGTCATTACATGCTTAATTAAACAATGTATGCCATGTCTAAAGAAAATCCTTTGGGGTACATGATGTGTTAGATGTACCATGATAGTCGTACCATAAAATGTATCATGCTATTCACAAAATTTGACCTCAAATTCATAAGTCAAAAATTTATCAAAGGTCGAGTAATTATTGATCAACTAAGGTTCCTCTTTAGGAAAATCAACCACTTACCATTGAGTTTCCTGATCATGCATTTTTTACATTATCCAACTCGCTAGAACTAGAAGAACTTAAAAATAAAGTTGACATGATGTTGTTCTTCGATGGTTCCAAGTGTGAGGAGGGGAGTGGTGCAGGAATCATATTTTTCACACTATAATGGGTTCCTATGTCTCTTTCATTTAAGATTGATTTCTTGTGTACCAATAATTATGCTGAATATGAGACCCTCCTTTTAGGACTTCAAGTAGCTATCACCAAGAAAATAAAAAGGCTAAATATCTTCAATGATTCCTTGCTCATTGTTAACCAAGTCAAGGAAATCTATCAATGTAGGTATCCAATCTTGTAGTCTTACAAAGTCCTTGTGGATAAGCTATTAGCTAAATTGGAATGGTACAATATAAAGGCAGTCCCTCGTACATATAATCATTTTGTAGATACTATGGTTTCCTTGGGATCCTTAATTCCATAGAACCCTTTAGATGATATTACAACCGTTCAAATTAAAAATACTTTTACAATCAATGATTTCATGCGAGGCTTCAAAATATGACAAACTTATCCACATAATTCAGATTGAACCGTACCAAGAATGATTCTCTCACATACATGACTTTTTGAAACATGCTTCCTAGGGGTCTTTGATCCTAAACACTCATTTTTATAATAACACAATAATATATCTTAATGTTCTCTCTCAATTGACAATAATGTGGGATGAATCTCAAAAGGAGCAAGTAGTTCATTCAGTTGAGACTCAGCAATATCAATATTGGTTCACCCAACTTAAAAATTTCCTAAAGCTTGGTAATATCTCTTCAATATTATCGTATGCCATAAAATTAAAATTCAAACAAAAAGCAATAAAATATGACTTTATAGGAGATATTTTGTATCATTGAGGCTACGATGGTCTTCTCCTTCATTATCTAGAGTGCCACAAGTTTGCTTGGGAAATTTTACAAGCTCATGATGGTACTTGTGGTGGCCATTTTAGTATCATGGCTATCACTAATACCATCCTCCAAATGGTATATTATTGGCCTAATATGGAGAAATATTGTTGTGCTTATGTTAATAAGTGTGTGAAATGTCAGCATCATGCTAATATTTCACACATACCTTGTTAGGCCTTAGAACCAATTTATTCGATATGGCTTTTTTTGCGATGGGACTTTGATTTAATTGGTAAAATATCACCCTTTTCTTCAATACATCACATGTTTATCTTAATGGCCATAAATTATTTTACCAAATGGGTGTAAGCAATCCCTCTTACCACTATGATTGGACCAAGAATTGCAGAGTTCATACTCCATAACATCATATGTCATTTTGGTATTCCATCCAAGATCATCTTAGATAATGGTCCCTTATTCAAGAATAAATATGTGTGAGCTTTGTTTACAAAGTATAAAATTCATCACAACTTTTCTATGCCGTATTATTCACAAGCCAGTTGGTAAGTAGAGTTTTCAAACAAAATTTTCATTGCCATTCTAGAAAATACTATCAAATATAATCACAAATATTGACATATTCAACTACCTCTTGTATTAGGACACCCACTAGGGAAACTCATTTCTTGCTAGTATATGGTATTGAGGACAATATAACCTTGTAATTGGAAATTCCTTGGTTGTGCATATAACTCTAAGAGATCATCGATGATGATACTATGTGATAGGCTCACCTTGATCATTTGAACCTTCTTGATGAATGATGCATTAACACTCTAAGAACATCCATGTTTATCAATATCACCTTAAGTGAGATTATGATATGAAATTCCATCTTAGGGAATTTAAATTTTGGGATCTTGTGCTTAAAAAAATCAGCAAAACTCCAATTTTTCATCGCACTTGCAAGACAAATTCATGACAAACTAGTTAGGTCCAATTATCATAACACAAAAGATAGGGCCTAGGACTTATAGATTATATTATATTGGGGGTGTTGAGAAACCTCAAACTCTCAACATTCTCCACCTGTGGGTATTTTATGCATGACACACAATGCATACAAAAAAAAAAATCATGAAAACATTAACAAAACATCAATAAGACAAAAAAATACATCTTCATTTGCATTACACTGCATCATGCATTTCATGTCACTGCATTTGCTCACTTACATTAGGCATGTTATTTCATTGCATTAGCATTAATACTAGTTTGATTCTTGCATGCTATGTTCTAGCACCATGCCTATATTCTGATCATCTTTCTTAATAAACCTTTTTCATCATCATCATTTGTGTTTTTTCTTATGAGATTTTGCTTATTAAGGGGTCCTTCTAATATAGGGTAGATACTGGATGAACATCAACAATGATGTTTTTATGACCACTAACTATTTTATGCTCACCTTTTAGTTTACAAAATATAATACAAAAATCCTTCACATTCCACATATCACTACCATCCACATTCCCCATTGTGAGTAACTATGTTTTTCAAGACAACCAATAAGTTGTCATAAAGTGTTCACTAGGGTTTTCGGTCACTTAGCCATTCCTAGTTTTCCTTTAAAATTTTGTAGAAATCTATCTTGATTTTAGAATGTAGGTTCTTGCTTTAATAGAAACTTGTAAATATCAAAATACCAAATATAAATTCACACATTAAAATCTAGGTTTGAACAAAGAAGGATGATGTTACAACGTAGTCCTTGCCACCCTAAGCGAAAGGTATCCCTTATCATCCTATCATGCACATGGTTTAGGATGTTGATAATCGATAAAAGGACAATATAAAACCTTACCAAAGCAATAAAATCCCTTTCTCTCTTCACAAACAAGAAAATGTCCCTCAAAAAAATAGTGTTTTTCATCACTAAAGCAAATAAATCTTGTTGTTCATCATAAAAAATGAGCAAGAATCCCTAATAAAAAGAATCAAAACAAAATAAGAGGGTAATGAGCTTGAATCCATGGAATCATTAGTAATTCAAAAGCCATGTTATGGTCTCCATTACAAAAATAGGTTGAATGAATCTCACCCAAAAATAGAGTAGTATTACACGTGGTGATATGTCCATAACATTAGCGACCTTATTCTATACAGACCAATGTCAACTTGTTGATGAGCTAGCTTTTGGTGGCTTGTATTTCCTAGTAGTCTAGTCCAACCATGGCCAAACTCAAGATATGGATGACCATGATGTGATATTCATTACAATAATGGATTGGATAAAAACTACCTGGTAATGGGGTAGTCTTATGCACTATAATGAACATCACTATGCACACAAGGATAGTTAGTATCTTGGTCTTCCTAGAAAACTTGTATCTTTTAGAATTATGTGTAGTGATTATACATATTTTGATTGGTTAACTAGGGCGTTTGAGTCTGATGAAAAATATTTTCATCATATTACATATGGTTGGATTTCAAATGTATAACTTTTGAGAAAATGTTAAAATTTTAATAGATGAATTTTATACATTTTGTGGTTCCTATATTTAGATTGTTTTCCATCTCAAATTCATTCATTATATTTTAGCATATAAACATAAAAAACCAAAAATTTTCATCATCATGTACATAATCTATATGCATATATCTAGGCATACATATATGCATCTATACTATAATGTCTAGGTATACATCCATCATCCACAATTGCATCCATAAAGTGCATCCATACATCACATAAAATAAAAACATGCAATAAACACATGATAGGCCACAATAAAAGTCATATTATATATATATATATATATATATATATATATATATATATATATATATATATATATATATATATATATATATATATATATATATATATATATGTTTGTGTGTGTGATAAATCTGGTACATCATGGTATAAAATACCTATAGGCTACAATAGAGTGGGTCCTTGGACCTTACACCCAAAAATAGAATAATACATGAGTCCAAATCAAATAGGGCCTGCACCCCCAGAGTCACATCCACCCTCAACCTCACTCTAATGAGGCTAAGCAGATCCACTAGCCTTTGACCTTTGAGAAGTGTTTGCAAACCTATGAACAAGATACCTCACTGATGGCTTCCCTAACTCGATATGTCATATCTGATGCAATATCCTTGATGAAGCTTGTGATGGTAGTCTACCTTCGATCCACTCTACCTCATCCTCCAAACTAGATATATCCTCTTGATATGATCAGCAATGAGAGACATAACAAGTCACTATTCCCTACAATTCTGACACTTGTGCTTGTAGCCTAGCCTCATCACCTGTGGCCTATCCACCTATGCCCAACCTAGCAATCAAATCCATCATTTGATTTTGTAGTGCATCCTACTCTATGATTAAATTTACATCTATATTTGTAGAGCACCTCACTTTATAGTCAGATACTCCACTTATTTTTGCAAACCATATTTCTGTACTATCATCCTATCTAATACCTCATATGGTATCTATAGTTGTTCTCATTGAGCATCCTTCTACATAGATAATCCCCTCCACTACTACCTCGCCCTAGCTAGCTAGCTTTGTAATAGAGCCACAATAGTATCTCACTCTACCAATTATGCTTATAGAAACTGAATCTACCTCTCCTAATATACTCTATGATCCTATGGATCCTTGCCATCTCCACTCTCTTTTTAGGCTCATCACCTATCTCAAAGGGATAACCCCACTCCTCATCTATCATATGATGCACTTATCACTCACCCTTTTCCTCTCGAATGACCTTAGCCACAATTGCTCCAGCCTATCCACCCATAGGTTTACCCCCTTATGATAGCCAAGTCATTCACCAAATATCATACTCTATAGTGGTGTTTGGGTCCTCTATCCCTAGATACACTAGTGGTTTATCCACCTCATCTATCATTGGATCTACTCATGTCCACTCAAGTTGAGTCTCATCCTCTCAGTGTCAAAAAATGATGGGTTCCCTAGGTACATCCTATTTAACCCCAAAATGTTGATAAATGTGAGAGTACTGTAAGTACTCCTACTCTGTGTCATGGAACCCAACCACCCATCATATGTGTCTGATTAATCTCATCTTGTCCACTACCTTTGTCCATGGTGGGCAGTCCCTATAGGGTCACCATATCACCTACCTTGGCCTCAGTCCCTCAAAGGACTTTATGTAATGGGTAATCCTACCTGAGTGGGGATGACTTTGATCCTACTCTTGGTATTACCTCTACCACATCCCATATCCATTATCATGGTCTAATAGCTATGTTTGTAATTTCCACTAAAGCCCCTCTAGTCTATCCACTTGGATTTTCTTCCACTACTAGATCTATAGTTGGAAACTATAGCCCAATCTATGTTTCCCCTGCTATCATATCTCATAGATATTATCATACAAATGCACTAGTATGGAACTACCCTAGGCCATGATCAGAGGGTCTTAAGTTGTCCACTAACTCTTGGACCAACTCAAGCAGTTTCCATGGGAACCTTGCTCCTAAAGAATCGGGTAACAAAATTTTGGACACGAGTGATATAACACTACATATCTCATATTTAGAACATCTACCTCATACCATGTCTCCATAAGTACTCTACCATTATCCAAGCCTTTTAGTGCCACCTACCAATCCTTACTGAATACTCTTTAGAGCACTATACTCTAGTGAGTGATGTGGATCAAGGTAATAGAGAATCCCTTAATCGGGACACATAAGATCCTATAGATATCCTCTAGGGTGATCATCATATCACCCATTTAAAGGTAGAAATTATTGGTCTAGATGTTGCAATGTTTTATTAAGATCATCAAATAGACCTCATTTATGGTAATCGCCTCCATCCTCACCACATGCTTAAGGCTAATGACCTCAATAAAATTCTAATCAACATCTATTTCAATGGATTATTTGGATCAAGCCATACCCCCATTATCCTAAACCACCCAATTGTATGTCATAGTTCATTTGGCCACTCCTAGAATCATTAAGTATCTTATGCATAATGTAATATTCACTTCACTCATCGAGTCTATGTAAGACATGGGTAGGCCTCACTTACCTTCACTACCCATTGGTATCATTGTGCCCTTGGGCGTGCCCTCAAACCAAATAAACTTTTTTATGGGAGTTTTGATGATTATACAAGTCTATCCCCTATGGTGGCACACGATGAAGAGCCATTTTTAAGGAATGCTAATTATCTGTCAAACCTAGATTTTGCCCTACAGTACTTTTATCACTATCATTGGCATGGGAATGGTCTTGGTTGGTAGGAATGTGATATCTATATACCTTACCATCCATAGTATCAGCTCCCTAAATATGATTTTAGCTTAGGGTATTCCATGCGTATGTCGAATAATCTCCTTGCAATCTCCCTCGAGTGCTTGACCATAGATTTTGAGGATGATATTTATGAGAATAATTATGCCAAACATTTTCTAGGAGATCATCCTACCATTACAATGGTTTCTGTTGAGCCCTCTAACTCTTCAAATTAGGTATCTAAATAATATGAGGATGAGATATATTTGACATATCTAGGTCCTCACCACATTCAATGGCTTAGTGATCAGGTTCACGTGAACTCTCTTTCATCCTCTAATTAAGAACACACAAGTGGTTGTATTTCTAATGGAGAAGAAGAGACCAATGAGAAAGAAGATTCTAGCCTAGCCAATTAACCTAAGAATGATTAGATCAAAGAGGGTAGTGTATCCACTCAAGATCATGATCACATGTCCATTGACTCATCTTACCATTAGTTTGATGTAATATCCATTGCTTTAGATAAATTAAAGGATTAATCAATTGCTATTGAGCCCCTCGATGATATTGATAAATTCTACCTTTGTCTATTCCCTAGGAGGATTCCCATTTTGTTGTAGCTACTATTGCTAGAAGATTCGATCATCCTGGTTCCTCCTAAGCCACACCTAGTCATTCTGCCTCCACCTCAACCACCTTAGATGCACTTGAGGCCACCCATATTTGCTAGGCTCTTTCCATAAGTGAATGGAAACCATCTACCATCCATAAATATGATTTCCATTGATTTGTCTATGCCACTCCATAATACCAATGACCCTTCAAAACCTTTGCACCTCAATCATTAGGTCATTGATTTTAATTGCATAATTATTCCACCATCACCCATAGAGTTCTTCCCTTGCGAATAAATATTAAAACTATTTCATTTCTCCCAAGGGCCATCTAAAGATGTTTTTCAATCTAATATCAAACCATATGAAGTGATTGATTGTCTAAATATATCTAATGACATCCATTTCATCACTACACCTCATCAACTCAAATAAAGATTCCACATGTTAGTTGAGAAAATAATTTACATCGATATTAGCACCAATACCACAATTCCTAAAAATATCAAGTTTGGATATAGTCTATCCCCATAGGAACAATCCAATATCATAACTCTCTTGAAATAAAAGAGATCATTTTTTACTTGATCTTATAAATGTATGTTGGGTCTCAACCCAAGTTTGGTTGTGCACAATTTGATGCTTGATCCAAATAACAAACCGTTCAAGAAAAAGGTTAGAAATATGCATCCAATAATAGCCTTTATGGTTAAATATGAATTACAATAATTTTTGGATGTAAGGTTCATCCAACCCATTGAATATCCTGATTGGGTTTCCAACATGGTACTTGTAAGAAAATTGGATATAAGGATTCACATATGCACAACTTTTTGATATCTTAACAAAGTGACTCCTAAGGATGAATTTCCCCTCTTGAACATTGATGCTCTAGTCAATGAAACTATAGGTCATGAAATTTTATCCCTCATGGATTTTTTCTTAGGCTACAATCAAATTTAGGACAATCCTGAAGATCAACCCAAGATAGCCTTTACCATCCCTTGGGGGACTTTTTATTACAAATTCATACTATTTGGTCTAAAAAATGTTGGTGCCACATATCAGTGGGTCATGACATATATATTTTATGACTACATGCACAAAATCCTATAGGATTGCATAGATGATTTACTAGCTAAATCTCTATTGCATCATGAGAACGTTGATATTATTAGGAAGATCTTTGATCACCTCATCAAGCATAATGTTAGACTTAACCCCAAGAAGTGTGTATTCAAAGTTACATCTAGAAAAATATTAGGTTTTATAGTCTCAAAATGAGGCATCGAAGTTGATACCACCAAATTCAAGGTGATACTCAAAATGATTTCCCCTAAGAACCTTAAGCACCTTCACAACTTATAAGGGAAGGTAGCATCTATTTGATGCTTCATAGCACAACTTTCAAATAAATATCAACTAATGAATAATATATTATCAAAGGGGGTCCCATTAAATTGGGATGATGATTGTCAAAAGGCCTTTGATGAGATCAAACAATATCTGGCATCCTCACCAGTTTTACCTCCACCCCAACTAGGTGTACTATTTTTACTCTACATATCAGCTATCAATTTTGCTTTAAGGACTTTTTTGACCCAATATAATTATGTAAATAAATAACAAATTGTTTATTACATAATTTTCACCCTGGTTAGCTATGAGCTTAAATACACATACATTGAGAAGCTTTTCTTAGCAGTGGTATTTTTCACTAAGAAGTGCCATTACATGGTTAATCAAAAAATGTATGTCATGTCTAAAAAAAATACTTTATGGTACATGATGAGTAATACGTACCATGATAGGCATACCACAAAATGAATCATGCTATTAAAAAAAATTGACCTCGAATTCATAAGTCAAAAATCTATCAAAGGTCAAGTAATTGTTGATTAACTAATTGAGTATCCTCTTTAGGACAATCAACCTCTTACCATTGAGTTGCCTAATGATGCAGTTTTTGTATTATCCAACTCACGATAACTAGAAGAACCTAAAAATAAAGTTGGCATGACATTTATTTTTGATGGTTCCAAGTGTGCACAATGGGGTGGTGCATGAATCATATTTTTCATATTACAAGGGGTTACTATACCTATTTCATTTAAACTCGATTTTCCGTGTATAAATAATAATGTTGAATACGAGGTCCTCCTTTTGGGTCTTCAAGTAGCTATCACCATAAAAATAAAAAATCTAAATATCTTAAATGATTCCTTTTTCATTGTTAACCAAATCAAGGAAATCTATTAATGTAGGTATCCAATATTGCAGTCTTACAAAGTCCTTGTGGATAAGCTATTAGCTAAATTGGAATGGTACAATATCAATGCAATCCCTCGTACATCTAATCATTTTATGGATACTATGGTTTCCTTGGGATACTTAATTCCATAGAATCCTTAATATGATATTACAACCATTCATGTCAAAACAATTTTGCAATCAGTGATTTCATGCGAGGCTTGAAAAGATGACAAAGTTATCCACATGATTCAAATTTAATTGTACCAAGAATGGTTCTCTCACATACATGAATTTTTAAAACATAATTCTTGGGGTATTTTATCATAAATAGTCCTTTTTATCATAACACAATAATATATATTAAGGTTCTCTCTCAATCAGTATTCATGTGGGATGAATCTCGAAAGGAGCAAGCAATTCATTCAGCTGAGACTCAACAATATCAATATTGGTTCACCCAACTCAAATATTTCCTAAAGCTTGGTAATATCTCTTCAGTATTATTACATGCCATAAAATGAATATTAAAAAAAAAAGCAACAAAATATGAATTTCTAGGAGATATTTTGTATTGTTGAGGCTACGATGGTCTTTTGCTTTATTATCTAGAGTCCCACAAATCTTCTTGGGTAGTTTTGCAAGCTCACGATGGTACTTGTGGTGGTCATTTTAGTATCATGGCTATAATTAAGCCCATAATATGAATGGGTAATTATTGGTATGCTATGGAGAAATATTTCTTGTGCTTTTGTAAAGAAGTGTGCAAAGTGTCAGCATCATGCTAACCTTTTACACGTAGCTTCTTAGGCCTTACAACTGATTCATTCAGTATAGTCTTTTTTGTAGTGGGACTTTGATTTAATTGGGAAAATCTCACCCTTGTCTTTAGGATATCACACATTTATCTTAATGGTCATAAAGTATTTTACCAAATGGGTGGAAGCAATCCCTCTTACCACTATGATTGGAGCAAGAATTGTGAATTTCATACTCCATATTATCATATGTCATTTTGGTATTCCATCCAAGATCATCTCAGATAATGGTCCCTCATTAAAGAATAAATATGTGTGAGCTTTGATTGCAAAGTATAACATTTAGCACAACTTTTCTACCATATTAATACAATGCGTAAGCAGAGGTATCAAACAAAACTATCATTGCCATTATAAAGAAGACTATTAAATATAATCACAAATATTGGCATCTTCAACTACCTCTTGTATTATGGGATTGTAAAACTAGCATTAGGATGACTACTAGGGAAACTGCTTTCTCACTTTTATATGGTGTTGAGGCCATTATTCCCTTGGAATTGGAAATTCATTGGTTGTGCATATCACTCCAATATATCATCGATGATGATACTACAAGATAGGCTCACCTTGATCAGTTGATCCTTCTTGATGAATAATGTGTTAACGCTCTAAGCACCTCCATGTTTATAAATATCACCTTAAGTGATATTATGATATGAAAGTACATATTAGGGAATTTATAATTGGGTATCATGTTCTTAAATAAAATTAGTACAACTCCAACTTGTCATCGCACTTGCAAGATAAATTTGGGAAAAATGGGTTAGGCCCATTTATCATCACACAAAGATAAGGCCTAGGACTTATATATTAGCTTCTCTTGAGGGTGTTGAGGAACCTAAACCTCTTAATATTCTCAACCTATGGGTATTTTATGCATGACACACAATGCATACAAAACAAATTATGAAAACATTAATAAAACATCAAAAATACAAAAACATTGCATCTTCATTTGCATTACATTCCATCATGCATTTCATGTCACTACATTTGCTCACTTGCATTAGGAATGTTATTTCATTACATTTTTTGGATATTTTGAGTCCCTAAGTCAAATTCATCGTTGATGTCACAATTGATGTAACCATTGATGCCACCAGATGGAATCATCATTAATACCAATATTTCAGCAGAGATAAAGGCAACAAAGATGGTCATTTGATATTTAGCAAGAAGGTAGAAGTTCAAGTGAAGCGATGTAAAATAAATAAGTTATAAAGGAGTGGTAATATTTATTTTATAAATTATTTAAATTTAGGATGAATTTAAATTTTATAAATAAATATTATAATGGTTAGAAGTTCCATAGTGAAAACCCAAATAAAATAATTGTAATTTTTATTACAATATTTTATACTGCCAAAGTGGGTTTATAAAGTTTGAAAATATCTAAACCCAAAGGTTGGGATTAAAGGTTTAAGACCAAATATTATTTTAATAAATCTAAAAGTTGGATTTAGAGTTTTAAACAAGGCAAATTTTATTTCCAAAGGGAAGCGGGGACATCATAAAATCCAAAGGGAAGCATTGACATCATTTGATTTAATTGAAATGCATATTAATACCATGCCAAAGTTGTTTCCAAAATTATCCTTTCTCGATTTGATAAATGCATGATATACAAATTAATGTAGAGCTCATGAGATAAAGTAATGGAAATCATGTTTGATTTGACGACAAAATAAAAAAAACAAAAGGTATTAAAGTGATTAGTTGGAAGCCACCAAGATGCTTTGGCCTAGTGGCAAGAGGGCTTACATTTTTGGTGTGCATGGTGGTTGGTGTTCGAACTTCGGTGGAAGCATTTCTTGGACGTGTTGAAGGTGCCAAAAATTTAGGTGCATCCATTTTGAAAGGAAATAAATGACAAGGGTGTTGGAGAATGTGGTGCTTATTTTTTTCCAATGATCGTGTAGCTCGTGTGGTGGTTTGCACCATGTTCAAAGACATTTGTGTGGGCTGCGTTGAGAGTTAAAAAATCTTCAAAGACAAAGGTGAAATTTTGTGTTTTATTCTATTAAAGCCTAAGTTGGAGGTATAAGGTATTTTATGATTAAAGTCTTTGCATTGTGATAAAGGTTGGTAGTTGAGAAATTTGTTAGGATGTATAAGGAGAATTTTGTTTTTATTTTTCAAGTCTTAAATTTTGGTATTGTGGAATATTGGAAGGTTAAGACTTTGTGAATGTATTTGAATAGAGGGGTTTTGATTATTATTAGGATATTACTTATTGTTAATTTGGAGTGATAAAGTGTAATTGTGATATAAAAATTATCTTCTAATCCTTATTGAGTTTGTCAAAGAAGTAATTGTGAGTGTGGCAGATTTGTAAGGACAACTACTCTTCAAGAAAAGGTATGGGAAAAATTCTTCTTTTTTGAGTTAGATGGTTGGCTTGATTGAAAATTAAGTTTGGAGTGAAAAGGATTTGATTAGGGTTTCCTTTTCAAAATTGGTTGAGTTAATGCTTCAAGGTTTTCTAGATTGTGAGTTGTGATTAAACCTTGTTTGATAAGCATTGTTTTTTAGACCATTGGTTGAGTGAAGTACTTTGAGTTTATGCTTCAAGGTTTTATGAATTGAGAGTTGTGATTAAAACTATGTCTTATTAGAATTGTTGTTGAATCTAATGGGTGATGCAAAGAACTTGAACTTGAGTTAGAAAAGAACATGAGTATAATTGTTATGTGAGATTTGTTGTTTATCATTATTGGAAACATTTTGAGTTGGTTGATACATGCTTGGACTAGGGTTTGTGAGAAAGGGTTGTTTCTTGAGGTGATTGGTTGAGTAGAGTTTATTAAGACTAGTCAAGTGGTTGTTTAAGTTCCATGAAACAAACTATTCTATATTCTAATTGAGTTGATATTGAGCTTTGAGAATAGAACATATCGTGTCTCTAGCAATTCTCTTTATGCTTCTATGAGATTGATTTGAGTTGAGATTGAGCTTTGAGAACAGAAAATATTGAGTCTCTAAAAATTATCTTTATGCTTCTATGAGATTGAGTTGAGAAAGTGATTGAGCATTGAGTATAGGACATATTGAGTCTCTAACAATTCTCTTTATGATTCTATGAGATTAGACAAGTTCTGTGTGGACTTGTTAAGATGATTTGAGATAAGTATTTGAGAAGGCTTGTGGACTGATTTTTTGTGAGCTTTTGTGGAAACTTGCAATGCAGATTTGAGCAAGTCCTAGAGAGGACTTATTGAGTATATTTGGACAAGTTCTGAGTGATATTGTTGAGTAGATTTGGACAAGTTCTTTGTGAGCTTGTTGAACATATTTATACAAGTTTTGTGTGAGTTTGTTAAGCAGATTTGAGCAGGGTCTGAGTGGACCTGTTGAGCAGATTTGAGCAGGGTTCTGAGTGGACCGGTTGAGCAGGTTCTGAGTGGAACTATTGAGTATATTTGAGAAGGTTTTGAGTGGATATGTTGAGAAAATTTGAGCAGGTTCTAAGTGGAGCTATTGAGAAGGTTATGAGTGGACCTGTTGAGCAGATTTAAGTAGGTTCTAAGTGGACTTGTTGTGTAGATTTGAGAAGATTTTGAGTGAACCTATGGAGCAGATATTTGGAGATGACAAAGTAGAGAGGAGAGTCTCCAGTGGATAGAGATCCATCAGCCAAGACATTGAGGATAGGTCTTCTGAGTGAGGACAAGAGTCTTCAAGTGGAGAAATATCTATAATCAGTGTAGTGGAGGTAGTGTTCTAGAGGATCACCAGCCAAAGCATAGGAGAAGGAGTTATCCTATGGATAGATATCCACAAAATATATTTAGGGGATCAACATATACTTTGGACAAAGGTCCATAAACATTGTAATTGGGAAGGATTCCAAAAATATTATTTGAGAAATATTTAGAAGAAATATTTTCTCTATGGAGGTAGCCCACATTGGGTGAACCACATTAAAATCTATGTCTCTATTATGTGTGATGATTTGTGCATTGCTTTGGTTATTGCTATTGATATTGCCATTGATTATATTGATTAATATTGTTTGGGAAAGAAAAGTAAAAAGTGGTCTTATACTATTCACCTTCCCTCTCAGTATAAGCTTATGTTCTTTAACATTAGCATTATGACTAGTTTGATTCTTGCATGCTAGATTCTAGCACCACACCTATATTATTATCATATTTCTTAATCAACCTTTTTTATCATCATCATTTTTGGTTTTTCTTATGAGTTGTTTCTTAATAAAGTGTCCTTGTAAGATAGGGTAGATATCTAATGAACATAAAAAATGATGTTTATATGACCACTAGCTATTTTACGCTCACCTTTTAGTTTTTAAAATATCATATATAAATCCCTCACATTCCACATATCACTACCATCCACATTACACTTTGTGAGTAACTATGTTTTTCAATACAATCAATAAGTTGACATAGGGTGTTCACTAGGGTGTTTGGTTATTCATCCATTCCTATTTTTCCTTTAAAATTTTGTAGAAAGCTATCTTGATTTTATAAGGTAGGATCTTGCTTTAATAGAACCTTTTAAATCTCAAAATAACAAATAAAAATTCACACATTAAAATCCAAGTTTGAACAAGGAAGGATGACACTATAATGTAGTCCTTGCCACCCTGAGTGAAATATGTCCCTTGTTCATCCTATCATACACATGGTTTAGGATGCTAATAATTGACAAAAGAACAAGATCCTCCATACCCAAAGTAATAAAATCCCTCGCTCTCTTTACAAAAAAGCAAATATCCCTCAAAAAAATAGTGGTTTTCACCACTTAAGCAAATAAATCTCCTTTTTCATCATAAAAATGAGCAATAATCCCTAATAAAAAGAATAAAAATAAAATAAGAAGATAATGAGCTTGAATCCATGGAATTGTCATTTATTCAAATGCCATGTGATGGTATGCATTTTTACCTAATGTTGACTTGTTTTGTTTCTTAT
The DNA here is from genome assembly GCA_028583015.1 of Wollemia nobilis. Classification (NCBI taxonomy): domain Eukaryota; kingdom Viridiplantae; phylum Streptophyta; class Pinopsida; order Araucariales; family Araucariaceae; genus Wollemia; species Wollemia nobilis. The sequence goes on along the minus strand of JAQPPZ010016436.1, from coordinate 8,631,716 downwards.
TTAGTTAGGATAGTGCACTTTAAGGGGGAATGTTAGATTTAAAGTGCACTATGCCTTCACCTTGACACTTGTCAGTTTCTCTTGACAAGTGTCATGTGTTTCATATAGGCCTCCTGCCTATATATTGTAACCCATTTATCAATAAAATAATCCCTTCAATTTGTTTACTCCTAACATTTGGTATCAGAGCAGGCTTACCCTACCCTGTGAAACCCTTAAGGGGGATTTCCCTCATGGAAATCCTCCCTCCCTTTTTTTTTTTCCTATTTTTTTTTTAATTTTTTACCGAGGGAGTATGCTCTCCATCATTTGATGGATTACAAACCAGATGGTAAAATTTTAAAGTTTGGGATTTTTTTTTAGTTTTTTAGATCTGTAGAATGGCTTTACAGTTTCTAGAAGTGATTAAACCCTAGTTGGGTTGAATCATCAAACCCTAGATTTTGGTTTTTTGAGCGCGAAGGATGTCGCATGGTAAATATGCCCTGTGCTGAGCACGATCGCTGCGCAACTGAAAGCAATTTTATTATGCACACGTTTATTTTGGCTAGAGGGCAGATTTTTATAGCAACGCCTGTTGCTGTTGTTGTGCCAAATGATGCTTGTTGTTGCCAAAAGTGGATTCCCTGTGTTTCAAATTTGAGCAGAGTGGATCTACATTGTTGCTACATTTTTGTAATGATCGTTTCACTTTTTTCTCACCCATTTTTTTTAATCCGTTGTGGGACTGTCGAAGGCACAGACAAAATGCCTCCCTGCTGGTGGTTTGTCGGGGTACTGTTGGTGCTGCTACTTGTGCTTCCATAATTGCCACAACCAATGCCTCCATTGCTGCTGCTATTATTGTTCCCACCAGCCAAGCCACTCAACCATACCTTCAATCGAGCGCGACGGCCATTGCTAGACTTAGAAGCTATGGCGAGAGTTGTTACATTTTAGTGTGGTGCACAGGTGCGAGGAAGACCTCACCATCAATTGCATCAACTCACTGCACCGCGAAGGAGAGCATGGGGCTGATGCCTGGAAGAATTGTTATCTATAGTTTGGGCAGAGAAAATAGCATTTTTTGTCATTAATTTTGTACTTCGGTTAAAAGTGTTTGTAGCTTTATGTGCAGACAACATCGTGCACCATCTTGATTTGCAAGTAGATAGGAACCGTGGAGACGATGATCTTGCAACCCGAAGATTCCTACATTGATTTATGCTTTTGTGTGCATCATGATGACACTGCAATATTTTTTGCATTGGTGTTGAACAAGGTGTGAGGCTAACGTAGTTTTTCGATGCCTGCATGAAAGGTGGATATTGCAATTATTTGCTTTCTAAGGTGACTATTACTTGATGTTACCTAGAGCTGAGGGTTGTGCGATAGATCTGATAGGTGTGGTGGCAGCTGAAGTGATGACCTATATTCTTTTCCTCCACATCCTCCGGCTCGGGGGTTCGAAACCCTTCCTCACCATTTGGGTAGAATTTGGGTCAAGGGGTTTTCGAAGCCAAGTCCAAGTCTAGGGTTCGAAACCCATGATTGTCGGTTAACTCCCCCTAACAGTGTGGTTGTTGAAAATACCAATGAAATGAAAGAAATTGGGAATTCAAACCAGTCCCATTATTATAACTTTATGATTCATCAGGTCTTGAAATTTTTTATTTTAGATTAGAAGATTGGGCATAATTATTTGTTGTCATTAGCGGAGGAGTATTTTAATGTGACTGCATTTTCTATATTTTCAAGCCCCTCCACATATCCAGGGCTTAGGCTTGTTTATGCCATGGTCACATTATGGAGGTTGCTACAGATTCAAATGGTCACGGTGGAGCAAGGACTTATCGAAGCAGAAAAGTTGGACTCATTCAACCTTTCGTTTTAAATAAATTTAATTGAAAGCATGGGGGCATAGCTATTTTAATTTGAAAAGGGGGCATGGTTTAATAAATTTATTATTTCAGTGTTTATGGCCAACAATAAAACCACCTTTTAAATGTAATGCATACATGAAGTGAAAGGCTCTGTATTTTTTTCAAGGATGGTTTAAGTGGGCCCATGTAATTTCCTTACGAAAGGAAAATTGTGATGATGTTTTTTATTTTGCAAGAGATCGATGCCGCCACAGTGCAAGGTTTTAGTTGTTGTCTTGGAGAGGCATGTTGTTTTTCATTATGATGAATGCCCCTTTGATGATGGAATATAGGGGTATTTATAGTCATTGGAAATGTTTTTCCACGACGGACACAATGGCGATGTCATATTGTAATTTTGAGGTTGTTTCAATTGATTTTTTTAGCCTCAAAGTTTTTCTACCTTGGAGTGCACTCTCGGTTGTACCCGACACTCCCAAGGTAATTTTATATGTGATCCTTGTACCTAGTGACCTTTTCTATACACTTGGCGAATGCAGCGGCTGGTTACCCATGCATTTCGATGGGATGACATGGTCACCATAAGGACATTTATACTAGGGACTACATACAAAGACACCCTAGAATCTATCCGAGGTTTTTTCTAGATCTACTTCTGAAGACTATAGATGAAGACACTTCAGAAGATTCTCTTCTTTTCTTCTTCTCTCCTCCTATTTTGATCTATGGCTCATTTTATTGTATTGAGTGCATTTTTAGTAGATCCCGACACTCTTATATGGCTCATTTTTCCTTTAATTAGGTGCATTTTCGGCAAATATCGACACCTTCTAGATTGAGTTCACCATGAGGAGGGATTTTATACTCATGATGAATCTAGTCAGTGACCTACGAGAGGCAACATCCTCTGAGGATGACCTGTAGAGGCAATAGACCCAAAAGTGGTTGACCCTGAGGCACCCATGATGACCCTGAGGCACTTAGACGGCTGACCCAGTGGCAACAGACCCATGGAAGTGGCTGACCCTAAGGCAATAGACCGAGATGTATACACAGTGAATCTAGAATTATTCACAGTTGGAGATCCAAGTGCAAAGAGCACGACCCTAGACCAAATCAGCAATAAGAGAGGATGATAGGTTGTTTTCCAGAATTCAACATTAAGGGGGAATGTTACCTAATGTTGACTTGTTTTGTTTCTTCTTTAGTTAGGATAGTGCACTTTAATGGGGAATGTTAGAGTTAAAGTGCACTATGCCTTCACCTTGACACTTGTCAGTTTCTCTTGACAAGTGTCATTTGTTTCATATAGGCCTCCTGCCTATATATTGTAACCCATTTATCAATAAAATAATCCCTTTAGTTTGTTTACTCCTAACATGCATTATATTAATAAGTTGAAAGAATTCCACCTGGAAATGGACTAGTCCTACACGTGGTGATATGTCTATCATATTAGGAACCTTATTGTGTATAAACCAATGTCATCTTGTGGATGAGCTAGCTTTTAGTCACTTGTATTGCCTAGTAGTCTAGTCCAACCATAGCCAAACTCAGGATCTAGATGACCATGAGGTGATCCTCATTACAATAATGGATTGGATAAAATCTGCCTAGTAATTGGTAGTCTTACACACCATAATGAACATCACTATGCACACATAATAATAGTGAGTATCTTGGTCTCCCTAGAAAACTTGTATATTTTAGAGTCATGTGTAGTCAGTATACATATTTTGACTTGTTAACTAGGGTGTTTGAGTCTCATGAAAACCATATTGTTTCCCTATAGCATATTACTGGTCATCCATCCATAATCTACATTTTCATCATATTACATATGCTTAGATTTCAAATGTATAACTTTTGAGAAAAGGTCAACATTATGATTGATGACTTTTATACATATTGTGGTGCTTACATTTAGATTGTTTTGCATCTCAAATTAATTCATTATGTTTTAGCATACAAACATAAAAATCAAAATTTTGCATCATCATTAGAACATCATCTACACACATATATCTAGGCATAAATTTATGCATCCATACTACAATGTCTAGGTATACATCCATCATACACAATTTCATCCATAAAGTGCATCCATACATCACATAAAATAAAAACATGCATTAAACACATCATAAGCCACAATTAAATCCATATCATATCATATGTGTGTGTGTGTGTGTGTGTGTGTGTGTGTGTGTGCGTGTGTGTGATAAGGCTAGTACATCATGGTATAAAAATACCTATATGCTACAATAGAGTGGGTCCTTGGACCTCACACCCAAAAAGAGAATAATACATAAGTCCAAATGAAATAGGGCTTGCACCCCTAGATACACCTCCATCCTTAGCCTCGCTTCAATGAGACTCCGTAGATCCACTAGTATCTAACCTCTAAGGAGTGTATGCAAACCTATGAACAAGATGCCTCAATAATGGCTTCCCTGACTCAGTACATCAAATATGATGTGATGCCCTGGATGAAGCTCATGATGGTAGTCTACCTCTGATCTACTCTACCTCATACTCAAAACCAGAGATGTCCTCTTGATCTGATCATAAATGAGAGACATAGTAGCTCACTATCCCCTACAACTTTACCACTCATGCTTGTATCCTAGCCTCATAACCTATGGCCTATCCACCTATGCCCAACCTAGCAGTCAAAGCCACAACTTGATTTTGTAGTGCATCCTACTCTATGATCAAAGTGGCCTCCTATGTTTGTAGAGCATCTCATTCTATATTCCGAACCCTCACCTGTGTTCATAGATCATCTTGCTCTACTATTATTGTATCTAATGCCTCATATGAGCTCTATGGTTGTGCTCTTAGAGAATCCTTATCCTTAGATAATCCCCTCCACTACTACCTATCCCTAGCTAGATATATTTGTAATAGATTCATAATAGTATCTCAATCTACCAATTATGCTTATAGAGCTTGAATTTGCCTCTCGTGATCTGCTATATGATCATATGGATCATTGCCATCTTGATTCTCCTCTTCAAGATCATCACCTATCTCAAAGAGATGAACCCACTCCCTCTCTGTTAGAATATGCACTCAATGCTCACCCTCATCCTTCCCAATGCCCTAAGCCATAGTTCCTATAGCCTTCCCACCTATAGGTTTGTCCCCATGCCATAGCCAATTCATTCACCAGCTATCATACTCTATAGTGGTTTCTAGGTCCTCTAACCCTGGATCCACTAGCATTTGATCCACCTCATATTTCATTGGTAATGTGCTTTGCATCCTTGCTTTATGAGTCTAAGTTTATAGATTACACGTACTTGAATCTACAATAATTAGTAATGAGACACTAGAAGCATCGAATTCTATTTTATTTGTTATCTATTTAGAACATGTGAATAGTAATATCTGCATAAACCATTTTACCTCATTTAAAAGAAAAAAATAGAATCAAAATGTGATAATATTTATCTTAAAGTTCATTAATAAAAATTCCAATCATCATTTATTTTTAATGAATATGTTGTGTTTGGTTGATTGCCTATGTTCACCTTACTTAGACATATATATTACACTCATTAGAATGTTTGGTGAGCATATTAATAGATTATTTTTAGATTATTTTTTTTACCAAAATAGTTGATATATTTAAATATGCAAAACTTGTTGGATATTCCTTAAAAAATTAGATTACATTGAATTGTTGTTAAATAGAATAGTGGAATAGTCAAATGGATAGTTAAATATTAGTTGCATTCAAAAATATACATGCATTTATATTATATAGATTCATTCTAATCCCTAAAAGGACTATGTGTAATGGGAAATCCATCCTAAGTGGGGATGACTTCAACCCTGCTCCTGGTATCACCTCCACCACATCCTATATCCAATATCATGGTTTGATAGCTACATTTGTGATACCCACTAAAGCCCCTCTAGTCTATCCACTTAGATGTGCTTTCAATCCTAGATATGCAGTAGGAAAATATAGCCCAATTTGTGTTACCCTCGCTATCATATATCATAGAGCTTATCATACAAATGCACCAGTAAGGTACTACCCTAGTCCATGATCAGAGGGTCCTGAGTGATGCACTCCACTAAATATTGGACCAACTCAAGCAGGTTCCATGGGGACATTTCTCCTAAAGAATCAGGTAGAAAAATATTGGACATGAGTGATATAATCATTACATATATTGTAGTCAGAACCTCTATCTTATACTATATCTCCACAAGTACTCCACCATTTTCTAAGCCATGTAGTGTCATCTACCAGTACTCATTGAATACTCTTTGGAGCACTATACTATAGTGAGTGATGTGCATCAATGTGATAGGGCATCCCTTAATCGAGATGCATAAGATCCTATAGATGTCCTCCAGGGTGATCGTCATATCACCCATCGAAAGGTGGAAAGTGTTGGTCTAACTATCACAATGATCTATCAAGATCATAAAATAGACCTGATCTATGGTAACTACCTCCATACTCACCAACTTCTTAAGGCCAATGACCTCAATCCAATTTCAATCACCATCGACAAGTGCATCATGCATTGTCTCATAATATATTGAATATCTATGATGGGCCCTAACAAGTTGAATACATAAGTGGGCAGAAATCAGGTCAAAAAAATCAAACAAATTTTTACATGGAAAAATCCATCCCCAATGAGACCATCTTGGGTCGAGATGGTCCCTCCATGAGGTCGTCTCAGGTCGATATGGCCTCCATAATGATTGGAATTCTAACCATTGTGATTCAAATGCAACCATCCCACCCAAAGATGACCCTCAACCACACAAGCAAGACCATATCATCCCGATATGGCCCTAAAATTAGGGCATATGCAATATAAAAATCCATACCATAAATATAAAAATAAAAAAACACAAAAAAAGCAAGCACCAACAAAACAACCTACTCTACATTTTAATTATAGGGTATGATTTGTTACCTTAATTTATTGGTGATGTTCATTTCCTACTTTTATTAGTGAGGTTTTTTTTACTTTGAAAGGTAAAAAAGGAGAGATAACAATGTTTACCTTTCTCCTTTTGACTCCTCCAGCCATTGAGGTCTCAGGTTGGTCCATGGTGGGATTTGATCAACAATTCAGTCACACTCCACTTCAAAAATTTTAGTCTTCATCCTAGCCTCCCTTTTTTCCTCCAATTGTTAGTTGTGTAAATGAAATCAAAAAGGTTCTAATTTTGCTTTTATATTTTCAAATTTGTGCAAACATATGAAGGTTATATGGTCAAAATTGATGTGTTCGTCGCACCACAAGATGGTCACCAGATTTGCAAAAAAAGAAAAACCCACAAAGAAAAGCTCCAAAAGGAATTCAAACCCTTTGGTAAAATCAATCCAAAAACCTCCAAAGGGAACTTACCCCCTTTGGTCAAATAAATCCAAAAATATTCAAAGGTGACTTACCCCCTTTGGTCAAATCAATCCAAAAGGATCCAAAGGTACCTGACTTCCTTTGGTCACAATTTCAATAAAAAAAATCCAAAGGGAATTGAACCCCTTTGGTCAAATTAATCCAAAAATCTCCAAATATACTTAAAATATTTTGTCACATTCATTAAAAAAAATAAAGTGAATCTCATATCTAGTGATTTACTCTATAAACCTAGTGATTGCAATGATTGGTTGTTCATGCAATTTGGTAGGATGAGAACATTACCATAAGACCACTCACAAAAAAAAATGTTCAAGTGAATATCATATCTAGTGATTTAATCTATCAACTTGGTGATTGCATTAATTGGTTGTTCATGCAATTCACTAGGATTAGTATATTACCATAAGGTCACTCACCAAAAATAGTAATAAAATGGGTGAAAATAAAGGTTTTAATGAGGACATGAGCCATCTAAATCTTGTAATGGTCCTAAAAAACCCAAATCAACTCATCATAGTCAATAAACTCATTGCTTTCATATTTTTTTCATTTCCTCATTGACTCATCACTTGAGGGGGTAGTTATACATCATAAAATTCATAATAAATTCAATAATGAAAACACTCAATCATGCAAATTAAATTCATTCAAGAATCATTGCCAAAGAAAATCATGCCCTTGTTGCTTGGGGTAGACAACAAGAAAAAAATCTAAACAACACAAACACTTGGCATTCTTGAAGCATGAGTTCTATCGACATATATAGCCAATGTATGCCCATGACTAAAAAGTGTGCCAAACTCAAGTATAACTCAAATCCATGAACACTTGGTTGAAATGTTTACTAAAACTAGGTTTTATAACTTGTCAAAATCAATGGTTTGAAAATGCAATCTCTTCAAATAATTGAGGCATCTAACATTAATCATATCAATGAATATCATTAGCCCTCAATTTGACTCTAGGTCATCTATTTTTTCTCTGCATTGTGCTTTCACACAATACATACCAAAAATAGGAATCTATAGATACCTAAAACAAGTCATATTGATAAGACTACCTATATGGACTTCCTAGAGAATATATGATCCACCTTGGGTAGCCTTAGGTCTTAAACAATGATTTTCATCACTCAAACAAGGGATATTTCCCTTTACAACCCTAGCAATATCTCCAAGGGATGGCCTCTAGAGGCCATCCTATCACAGGATGACACCTATTCAGGGTTGTCCCACCATGATATGGTCATGCCAAAAGAAAATATATAAAAAAAGAGTAGGACATAACTAGGAGCTGAAATTACCAGTTAAACCCATGCATGAATTTGCACCTCAATTTAGCATGTGCATAAGTCCAAATTAGATCAAAAGAATGACACATTCATTTTGCATGAAATTTTAAATATAGGTATTCACTTTTCTTAATGTGAACTAATTCTTCACTAATAAATGCATAGGGTGGTACTATTATTAGATTACTTTTGAGGAATCTATATAATAGCACTCACCCCTCATTCAAAATATATCAATTTGTCAAGTTTTCAGCAATGAAGTGCTACTATATTTTCACCATGAGCTTTCACATCCAAAGGTTTCAAGATTTCAAAACTTAAAACCTTCTCACTACTAGAAGTTATGGTGCCAGGTCACTTAAAATATTGAAGCTACATTCTCATGCTCTGCATGATCCAATATTCTTGTTTCTACTACTGATATAACCCATCACGCAACTTTTCCAAAGTGCACCAATCCACTAAAAAATACCATAGATCAAACCTTGAGTTGCTCTTACATCGACCTTGGAAATCATTTACAGGTTCATGGTCATCTTTCTTAGAAATGAACCACACATATGATTTCTCCACATGGAGACAACCTCTAGGGCATAGATATGTTTATTTATTTCTTTTCCTAGTTAGATTTGACAATGATTTTATTTACTATTTCAATATAGATAGGATTTTATCTTCATATGCATTTTATTTTATTTCAATTTATTTATAGCTTTATTTGTCATTATAATGGGCCTTATCTAAAAAGGCTCTTCATATACTTTTAATATTATTTGGTTCCTTGTTTTTAGGTTACATGTTTCCAAGAGGAAGGAATAAAACAAGAATCTAATATCATCAACCCTTGTGGTGGTCACAAGAAACCTATTTCAAGATGGTTTGTGGGTGTGAGAGATCCTGCATAGTACACCATTAGAATTTCATGATTGTATTAATTGTATCAAGACTTGGTAGCAAATACCCTAAAGAGGGATCTTATTGGACCATTTGAAAATAAATAAATTTAATATCAATAAATGGGCACCATTATTTCATATCTTGTTTTATTATCATGGTTATATTGTTACTATCTTTTTCAGTCTTTTATTTTATTGCTTGGTGTCTTTTATATTGTTACATTTTTTTTTGCATTGCACATTGTATTTTTAAGGGTATTCTAATACCTCCAAATCTTATAATATATAGGATCCTAAAAAATATGATGTTTTAATTCAAAGATACATAATATTTTATGAGGTTAATTTAGCTACATTTTTCAATCCTCTTCATATTATTTTAGCCAAGGGATCTTCTCCTCTAGCTTCACCTATGGTATGGTACCTAGGAATAAATATAAGGGGATAAAACATTATATTGTATAAGGGTATTGTGGATAGTTAGCATGGGCCAAAAGTAAACTAAGGTTTATCACATTATTATATTATATTATCATAATAAATGGGATGAGGGTTTAGTAGTCATATCCCTATAGTAGAATTAGAAGATGGGTATATAAAGAAGGGATTTTATCATTGTAATCATCATTCATATAAAGAATTCTATTTTAATCATATTTTTTTATGAAGTGTCTTGTAAGACCTTATCCTCTTTAAGTGGAACTCTCATATTGGGATATCTAGTTGAGTTATTTCTTCTATAAGGATTATTAATGGTGTTGCCCTACCATAAAGGTATTATTTATACCTATGTCTCATTGTCATGACCCACCCAAGAATGAGTCTTTTGATTTCAATTGTAAATATATTTTATTTAAATTCTTATTATATGCTTCTTGGATGAAGTACTACTGATGGCTTTTATTTTGCAGGTAAAGAATGAAATGAGAAATGATAGTGGTATGTATTTTCACCACGGTGAGATTTTCACTTTGGCAAGGGCAGAGTAGCCCTAGTAGCAAAACACTCACCAACAGCTCATGGGTACATGGAAGCCCAAGTAAATGCATTCATTTATCTACATATCTCATATTATTAAAATAAATGAATGCTTGTTTATGAAAATACTCCAAGGAGTAAGAAAATTGCTAAAAATGCTTAGGAGTCAATCTTAACAGGTGGATCCTAAAAATACTTATCATTAGGATATGTGTATAAGAAAACATTGGAGGTATTGAACAAAATATTATGATAGAATTAATTTTGAGTTTTTTGCACCTTTGTTTGTTAATAATAAAACATATATAATAATAATAATAAATTAAACTAAATAATATATGTATATATTCATAATTTTAATATAATAAGGAAAGCATTTTCCATTGATAAAATTAAAGCCGATGATACCCCACCTAATGAAAAAACTAAATAAAGTTTTAATTTACTAAACCACCATATGGTAAGAAGCAAGTATGCTAGCTCACATAGTGCATGACTTTATACTTGTTGATTACCTCCTCCATAATCGTTCATTAAAAGGGATATTAGATTATCTTTGGGGAGGGGAAGAAAACGGAGGGGAAAAAAGGTAGAGACGCTTTTAGGAAAGAGTAGCCAACAAATGAAGGGAAGGAAAGTACAAGTTGGTAAAGTTTCGACCAAGGGATTGTAGGTCAGTTCATTCCTACCCATGTTAGATTATATGGAAAATATTGAATTTTGGTATGAAAAAACTTTTGTCTATTTGTATATATTTAGATTTTATTGAATGCTCAAGATGAACTATGATTTTATTTCTCTTACCTTAAGCATGTTGGATAATAAATAAAAATTGTGTGCAGTCTCTTAAAATATAGATGTTGTTTTACTTGTATTACTCCATTTGGTTTGAATATAGTGTCTAGACGTAAGAATTATTTTTTTGTTGACCTGTTATCCCTTTAATAGTAGCTATTCATTCAAGTTACCATAGTATGTATGTAACTAGAATATATCTTGGAGGGTGAAATTTGAGTCTTTCTTCCAGATGATAGATGTCTCTTTCCCTTTATTGTTCACAATATATCTTATTTATGTTGAATTCTAACCCAAAGACAATGAAATGGATCGGTTGAAATTGAGCATGGTAATGTGCTTTGCATCCTTGCTTTATGAGTCTAAGTTTGTAGATTATAGGTACCTAAATTCGTAATAATTAGGGATGAGATACTAGAATCATCAACTTCTATTTTATTTGTTATCTATTTAAAATGTGTGAACAATAATATCTGCATAAGCCATTTTACCTTGTTTAAAAGGCAAAAAATAGAATCAAACTGTGATAATATTTTTCTTAAATTTCATTAATGAAAATTTGAATCATTGTTTATTTGTAACGAATATGTTGTGTTTGGTTGATTGTTTATGTTCACCTTACTTAGACGCATATATTGCACTCATTAGAATGTTTGGTGAGCATATTAATGGAGTAATTTTAGATTGCTTTTTTTTTCAAAATAGTTGATATATTTAAATATGCAAAACTTGTTGGATATTCCTTAAAAATATTACCTTGAATGGTTGTTCAATAGAATAGTGGAATAGTCAAATGGATAGTTAAATCTTAGTTGCATTAAAAAATATGCATGCATTTATATTATATAGAGTCATTCTGATCCCGACAAAATTAAGAACCTCAAAATGCTAGACAAGGCTAGAGGTATTTAGTTATAGTTAACAAAGGTCAGAGGTCATTATCTTTCATTCACGAAAAAATATCATTTTCGGTTATATTGTCTAAAGAAGTATGTTTATTTATTTATTACTCAATGCATTAGGAGGAAGCAAATCATTAAGTTAAGTCATGAGCCTTGAAATATGATTTTTAATAGTCATTGAAAGTTTTTTTCTTATGAAAACGGTTTTATTTAAGTCAATACCCTTCAATCATTAAATAAAATATCAATATTGAATTTAGATCATCTTCATTGAATAGGAGTTGTGAAATTCCTCTACCTGCATTTGCATACATATAAAAGTGAAATTTTTATCTTTAGATAATATTCATATATATATATTTTTAAAATAAATTAAGGAATCATTAGTATACTTATTTAAATGTAGAATACCTTTAGAAAATGAACATGAATAATATACTTTTATTTACAACCTTTAGGTAAAATTTTGTTACATATTTAATAATGAACATGAAATCAAACATGAATAGTTTATACAAATGTGGAATGTTTAAATTTAGCTAATTTTTGTTACCGTCTTAAATAATAGTGATTAAGAATTCTTTATTTATACATTTTTATTTCATATAAATTAAGAAATTCTTTTTTTGGGGAAAACAAGCAAATCGAAAAAAATTTATGTGTCTTCCTTTTTAGAAAAATTGTATTGGTGTTTTTTTGAAGGTAAAGGAAAACTTAATATAATTGAACACTTGCATAAACTTGCATTGATATGGATATGACTACTCTAATTATTTTAACTGTGTTGATAGGTACTATTATCCTCTTTATACTAAATTATATGTTGTGAGTTGTTCACCGTGGTTCCTTTATATTAGCTAAAACTTGTATAAATAGATTGATGACTCTTTATTTAAAGAGAGCAATTCACTTTATAAATAGGATGGTGATCCTTTATTAAAGATAAAGTGAGAAATATATTTACTTTATTTAAATAAATGGAAAGTAGACAATAATTTACGCCATAAATAGTGACACCTTCTTTAAATAAGTAAAAAATTGTTTATCTTATGAAGCTTCTATTTTAATAAAAGAACTTAAATTCATAAGAGTATTATCCATAAACTCTCTTGTTTAATTTGTAGAATAATCTAGTTCAAGTAGGTTATTATTAAATAATCCTTAAAATGAAAATTATTATTTATAAGTTTTCTTTTAACATTAAATATAATAAAGTGTTTAGTAATCTAATCCTTTAAATTAGGCTTTACCATAACATAAAACACTATAGTTCCTAAAGATAGGTATTTTTAGTTATGCTTTTGAAAATAAAATATGATCATGAGTAAGGTGATCATCTAATAAATGCCTAATACTGGTGGTTATGTGTAGGTAAACATTAAGATTCAAGAATGGTCATTTCTAATAAGTCAAGTTAGGATGAGTAGGTAAGGAGAGATGATATGGGACGTCTCTCTAGGCCATTGGGTGAGCAGGTAGGTGATGGTTCCTTAATCAACTTATGAATAGAAAAACAAGCATAAAACCTAGCTATACAATCCATGATAGTTGGTATGGGACAACTTATCATTATTCATAATTTATCAAGTGAAACTAGGTCTAGAGCTAGAGAAATGGCATGGCCCTAGTTGACTCTAGTGAAGTGGACAATCAACTAGGTACTAGGCATATACACTAAACACCCTTACATGTTAAATTTGGAATAGGTGAGCATAATTAATCTCAAGTTCCACATGTTAAGGGAGGGGAATTATGCATCCACCCTCTAGGTGTTATGAGCCCTAGAGGATAACCCTAGACCATGGATATGATATAGAGAATCATAATATGGAAGAGGAATAAAATGAGGAATCTATTAATGACCTTAATCCTATTAAGGGGCCCAATAGGAACCTTATCTTTAAATTATTTAATCATGTTTGGAATATCTACAAGTATCAGAGAGATGCCTTGAATAATTCCATGGATGAGGAAACTTGACTTGAGCAAGTTGGGACTTCTCATCATCAAAATATTTCTCCTTAGAATGTTCATACCATTTAATTTCTTGAATTTTTACTTCATGTTTATCCTTATCCTAAACCAACATATGTCACTACTATAACCACTAACGTTGTAATAATTCTACAAGTTCCTCAAACTAGTAGTGCATATCAAGATCATGTTCAATTTCCTCCTCATTTTGTTAATCTCAACATTCATGCTTCTATTCCACCAAATGTTAGTTATCCTTAACAACAATATACCACATATCATAATCCATACCATAATACTATCAATGCTTCCAATATTTTCCAAGTTCCCTTTCAATAGCCTACCTATACCCCTCCTATGGGCATTGCACAATAATAATTCTAAACTATGAATTTTAACAAATGTGATGAAACAATTGGTTTCAAGAGTGGATATGATACATCTACCTAGTTTCACCTACAACTACAAATAAATGTGCAATCAGACCTTAGACCCTATTGTTACCTCTAGGCCCTCCCCTAAGCATTTTTCAATATCAATTTTACCTACTATAAGGGAACAAAATATCCAATTAAGCATTTAAGGATGTTTAGGACAACATGCCATGATATCATATATGATGACATGTTGTTGTTAAATACATTCTCTAAGAGCCTTGGTGGTATGGCATTAAAGTGGTATTGTCAAGTACCAAATTATTCTTTGAGGAAATTTGAAGAGATAGATGAAATATTTATTCAACAATTTGGTGCTTATGTTGAAAATAATGTGACTATGAAATATGTCTATATGTTAAAACAAGGTAAAGATGAAATATTTTCAGAATTTTTGTCTCGTTGGAGGAGTCTAGTTGGATGCTTAATATATACCTTACCTCCTCAAGACATTCTTGAGATATTTATTATAAATCTACATGAGCAAATATCTTATGAATTAGAAACTATAACTATCTCATCTTTTGACCAGCCTATAGATCTAGCAAAAAGGGTAGAGAAAGACCTTATTAGAAGAGGTCAAATTAATATAAAAGATGACAGGACCACTAAAACACAGTATAAGAACAAACACTTAGTTGGTTATGGGGTAACGTATAATAGGCCTATTAATAGTGTGTTAATACCATAGAAAATATTGTGCTTTGCCAACCTAAAAAACCCCCACCAATAAATCTCATAAGACTTAACATACCTATGATATGATCCTACAACTAAATTTTGAAGCTATTATGATTGATTTACATCCAATAAGATAACCTAATACCATGGCTGATTAGTATAATCCTAGTCAACATTATGAATATCATAGAGTGGATGGGGATATGAAAAACTCATGTAAGAGGTTTAAACATGTGGTTCAGGATCTAATTGATGAATGGTAACTTGTTATAGAAGGTTCTCAACCTAATCCTCCAACAAACAATAAACCTCCTACTCAACAAGAACCCACAACTAATCAAGACATGGGCATCTTCCAATACACCCTCCCTAAGCAAGGTCAAGAAGTAGTTAACCAAGTGGCATATCGTAATTTGCAACCTCCCTATGATAATATGGTTGTAATGATAGCAATAACCATAAGGCAACAATATTAAGCCTAGTTGACTCAACATTCTCAATAGGATATGAGTTCATCCAAACCACCTTAGTTTTAAATAATACCAAAAAAAATAGCACAAGGTTAGAAAACCCACCTTTAGTGTTGAAGCCACAATCTAAAATGTCCTTTGACATTCAAAAATAATTAGCTAGTACCCCTACCAAGATCTCTCTTAGAGTTTTTTTTTAACTTCTATTCATAGGGAAGCTTTGTTGAAACTTTTAAGGCAACAAATTGTTCCTCAAGACATTTCCTCTAGTGTTATAGCTAATGTTGTAAGTTCTCGTGGGATATATCATATCACATTCTTAGATTATGATATGCCTTCCTAAAATTCATGAGGGTATTCTTCCCTTTATATTGTTGTGTTCATTGGAAAAACATTTATCAAATGGATTATGATTGATAATGGTTCTTCCCTCAATTTATGCACTTATCAATTATTCAAAAAAATTATATTAAAAGAGGAATATTTAACCAAGTTTGATATCATCATCAAAGCTTTCAATAATGAGTCCCAAGAGGCTTGCGGTATTATATCTCTTCCCCTTAGGGTTGGATCTAATATTTTAGATACCTTATTCTATGTGGTATCTTGTCCTACATATTTTAATCTTCTTCTTGGATTTCCTTGGATTCATGTGATGGGGGCCATTACTTCTACTTTTTACCAATTTCTAAAGTTCAAATACAAGAATAAATTTATCATAATTTTGAGCGATCCTCACCCATTTCAATATTGTTCACTAGTTGAACAAGCTCAATATGATCTTATTTATGCCCATAAATTTCTTCATATCACATGACTATGCAATTTAAAAATATAAAAGTGATTAAGGAACCATTAAATATTTCAACATAGGATCAAGTTAATATTTTTCTTCAAGAGCCTCTTATGAATCTATCTCATAAATGCTTAGAGTGGAGTGATGAGGATGATGGACTACCTTATCTCTCTTTATTTTGTAGTGTGATAACTTTGGTGCATCTTGAGTTAGTTATGACCCCATAGGAGTATGTTGAATATGACACTCTTGGTGATATGGCTCATGAAAAATTACCTTTAAATGGTTTTTTATTTGATGGGTAATTCCCTTGCATTGCATAAGCTGAGTCTTCTAGTTCTTAAGAGGATTGTGGTTCTATGTCTCTTGAGGACCTTAAGCAACTTGGAGTGATTCATACCCTACCTCATATTCAGTATGAGTCATCCATTCTCAATGAGGATACCATATATGTTAACATAGGTTCTAAGGAAAGCCCTAGAATTCTTAATCTAGGTAAAGCCTTCTCCATGGATGAGCAAGGGGAGCTGACCAAATTTTTGAAAGAGTTCCATGATATTTTTTCTTAGTCATATGGCAATATGTTAGGGCTTAATGCATACCTTGTTATGCATCATTTGGTATTGAAGCCTAGAGCAAAACCTATTAAGTATAAACTTAGGAAGATGCATCCTAAGGTCATCCTTTTATTCAAGGAGGAGCTCCAACAACTCCTTGATGTCAATTTTATAAAAACCATCAACTATTTTAATTGAATCTCCAATATTGTTTTGGTGGTTAAGAAGATGTGAACGATTAGAATATATACCAACTCTTGGAACATTAACTTAGCATATCCCAAGAATTATTTTACTCTCCCCACCATAGATCATATTGTAGATTTTACTACCAAATGTGGTATGCTCTCACTCATGGATGGTTTCTTAGGATATAATCAAATCATGGTTTCCCCTAAGGATCATGAAAAGACACATTTCATCACACCATGGGGTACGTTATGTTATAAATTCATGAATTTTGGCTTGAAAAGAATCAGTGCTACATATTAGAGAGCTATGACTTATATTTTTATGACATAATGCATGATATTTTACAGGACTATGTGTACAATCTTCAGGGTCATTCCATTTATCAAAAGGATCATTTTCATGATCTAAGATAAATTCTTGAAAGACTTCAACAATTTTGGGTTCATCTTAAGCCCTTTAAATATGCATTTGGAGTCACATCTAGAAATTTGTTAGGTTTCATCATTTCTAGTTGAGGTATTGAAGTGGAACTTGCTAAGATAGTGGCTATCATTGATATGTCTCCTCCTTGCACATTAATCAAGTTGTGTAGCTTATTGTGTAGACTTCAAGCTATTCTTTGATTCATAGCCTAGTTAGCCAATAAGTGTTAGCCCTTTCTTAAGCTTAAAAATAAAGATGTTGTGTTCCAGTGGGATTTTGTGTGTTAATAAGCTTTTGATAAACTCAAAATGTATCTCATATCCCTACCTATATTAGTTCTACCACTAATAGGTAAGCATTTTATAATTTACATAGTGGTCACAAATCATGCTTTGGGAGCCATGTTGCCTCAATAAGATGATCAAAACAAAGAGTGAGATATCTACTATATTAGTAGAACCTTCATAAGCTATGAAATCTGATACACTCCCTTAGATAAGTTGTACCTTGTTGTGGTGTTTGCTTCCCAAAATTTAAGGCACTACATGCTCAGCCATAAGATATTGGTAGTTGTAAATTTTGATCCTTTGTGTTACTTAATGTCTAAGTCCCACTTTTTAGCGAGATGCTAAGTGGATTTTATCCCTTAGTGAATTTGATCTAAATTTCATAGGTCATAAGGCTATCAATGGTTAGGTTATTGTTAATAAGTTAGCCTTTGCTCCCCTAAAATTTTCCCATCCTTTGGTCATCAATTTTTTCAATGAGTGCTTTGGCATAGAGGCTGAAGAGCCAAAGTCTTGGAATTTGTTCTTTGATGGATATCGATGCATGAAGGGAATTGGTGTTGGAGTTATTATAGTTACCCCATAAAAATAGCTCATCCTCTTGTCCTTCAAACTTTATTTTTCTTGCACAAACAACACTACAAAATATGAAGCTTTGATCCTTGGTATTAAAGTAGCTTTAGCCTTGAAATTTAGAGTTATCTCTATCTTTGGTGAATCTCAACTTGTGGTTAGTAAAATTAATTATGTTTATCAAACTCGAGATGATAAGCTAAAACCATACAAATATATTGTCACCAAGATTTTATCTATGTTCGATTGGGTAACCATAGAGTCTGTCTCTAGATCCTCCAACTACTATGCCTTTGCCATGGCCACTATTGCATCGTTGTTTCCTTTGGAGTTGGATTATGATCTAGCATCGATTATCATTAGACAACTTTGGGATCCCATGTTTCTTGGTTCTTATATTATTATATTAGATGTTATGACCATTAGATCTTCCATTTCTAAGCCATGGTATACCAAAATATTTAATTTTCTTAAGGATTATTTTATTTGTAATGGTTTATATCACAATCAACATAAGCTTTTACGTAAAAGAGCATGTTGATTCATTATAATTGGAAATACTTTATATCGATATTATTTTGAAGGCATCCTCTTACGATGAATTAACTCTGATGAAGCCTAGCTATCTCTTAGTGAGGCTCATGAAGGTTCATGTCGATGTAATTTTAGCAATAGTGTCATTGCCAAAATGCTCCTTCAAATGGGGTATTATTGGTCTTCTATGGAGAAATATGCATGTGACCATGTTTGATGTTGTGATAAGTGTCAATGCCATAATAACCTTGTTCATACTCCTCAACATATTTAGGTTATTTCCTCCCCTTGGACATTTTCCATGTGGGGATTGGATATTATAGGAAAGATTAACCCAATATCATATGATGGTCACATGTTTATCATAATAATTATAGAGTACTTTATTAAATGGGTTAAATCCATACCCTTGGTCATGGTGACTAGATCTCAGGTCTCTAAGTTCATATTTAACCAGATCCTTTGTAGATTTAGGATTTCTTTGATAATTATTTCTAACAATGACACTCCTTTCAAGAACAAGGATGTCCATAAACTGTGAGCTAAGTATAATATTCAACATAGGTGTTCAACATCATATTACCCCTAGGGTAATGGACAAGCCCAAGCATACTAATAAGTCTTTGGTCATTATCCTCAAGAATTTGGTTAGTAAGACCAATCATGGCTACCATATACAACTTTATACAGCCTTGTGTACCTATCGCACTAGTGTGTGAAGTCCTACATGCACTTATCTATATGTATTGGTCTATGGGACTAAGGTCATCTTTCTATTTGAGTTAGATATCCCTTCATTGCACATCTTGTTGCAATGTTTCTTAGTTAACGATGAGTATTTCTTGGATTGTTTAAATCAATTAGAGTTGTTGGATGAAAAGCACATTCATGCCTTAGAGCATTTGTGAGCCTATTAAAATAGGCTCAAGTGATATTATTACAAGAGAGTTCATAATCATTCTTTTGAGGTTGGGGATCTTGTCCTCAAGGAAAAATAGAAGAACACCAATGCTCGATCATATCTTAAAGGTAAGTTTTAGCCTAATTGGTTAGGCCTCTTTACCATAACAACAATTTTTTGTTTAGGGGAATATCATTTAGCTTCTATATATGGAAAAGAACTTAAAGTACCAATGAATATAGTACATCTAAAGATATACTATGCATAACTTGGAACTCTACATTTTCATGTTGAATTTAGCTTAGTTTTCATACTACAATTTGTTTTCTTGTTTGAACTACATGGTTGTCTATCATATTTTGCATGTTCTACTTGATATTATGCTTGTCATACAATTGCATTACTACTTGTTCATACTTTCATGATTGATTGATCATATATTTCTTGTGTATTTTTGCAACAATGGCAAGTGATAACACCTAGTTAGGTCATAGCTCACATGTATTGCACATATACTAGGGCTCTAATTCCTAGCAAATTCACAACATGGGGCTCATATTTATGCATTTATATAATTGCATCCATTCTATATTCCTTGACCTTGAAAGTATAAATGATCATCAAAATTCTCTCCAAGTCAAGGAATATAGTTCTTCTTTTGTGTATCCATACCCTTTGCATTTTTTATTTCTTCATTTCGTCAAGACAAGGATACATGTTTTTTTATTCTATATATGAATATTTCTTTGTTCACACTTTCTCCTTCACATGAACCATTCTCCTTATTCATATATATTTCTTACCTCTATTTTTTAGCACATGCACACATAGGTTATCCCTCACCCTATTCACTCATCTTCTACACACACCATACCCCTATCGACTAGTACTCATTTTGGAAAATAAATGACATCATTTCAACATCCCATATGAGATAGATTCATTATCATGAGTGTGGAACAACCTCCATTCAACCACTTTTGAGCATACATCCTAATAGGTATATCCATTTTTATTTGGCCATCTTATTCAGCACTACACCCATAATGGGTATCACTCCACCTATCCATCTCTACAAACATAACACCCTTATAGGATAGCTTCATGGTCACTAGCAAGGCGAAGCCTCCATTCAGCCATTTATGAACATACATCATCATAGGATTTCACTATATTTCCTTTCATTTTATTTGAGCTTTTGGAGTTTAATCTTTCTTCTTTTTTTTCCTTTATTTCTTATTTTGCTATTTGTTTCCCTCTTCTCTCTTATTTACTTCCATCTACTCATTTGTACATTTTGATTTGCATTAATTTTAGCTTAAATATTATATTGCATTTCATTTAGTCAGATTAACTCATGCATTTTAGTTAGGATCATTTTTCATTATATTCATTTTTTTTGTGATTATATTGCTCAAAAAATAAAAAAATAAAAAAATAAAAAAATAAAAAAACTTAAAAATGTAAGTGAAACCCTTGTCTCTTCTTTTTGTCTTTTTTCTCTCTCTTCCTTCACTTTGACAACATTTTATTTGTTGTTTTTTGCCACTCTATTTTCTTCTAATTTAGCCATTTTCAGTTTCTTTAGAAATTTGGAATTCCTTTTGAAACTCGAGGGGGCATCTTGTCTGAGAGGTATTAATGTCCCTAATGCATTGATTTGCATACAAAATTTTTAAAGTGCCCAGAATGAAACTGTTTTTGCAACACCCATTTCTTCTAAATTGATCACCCCTTTTCCCTTGTGCTTGCCATATTTTTCACCCATTGGTGTCTACATCATTCTTTAACATATTTATCAGGCCATAAATGCATCAAAGAGGGTAAAAATATAGAGACAAAAAATTGACTCACCCAAATGAATCATTTTTCCTTGGGCTCATTTAAGAGGTTCTCAAAATTTCTAGGAGCAAGTTTGGACCCATTTTCTTGTGTTTTGTCTTTTTTTTGTTAACCTTGATTGAATCTATGCTCGATAAATTTTGGGGCATGGATTCAAAAAAAAATTGGGGTTTTCTTCAAAAACCTAACTTTTAGATTGACCCTTTTGGAGAGTCAGCTTAATCAAGGTTAAATTTCATTATCCCACATTTTAGCCCTAAAAAATCTCTATAAATAAAGGTATTGGATCTCCTTTTCTCCCATGTTAGACAAAGCAACTTAAAAATTCTTTTTTGCAATCAAGATATCAAAGTTCATGCAAAATTAGAGTTCTCTTGTCTTCTGGTGCTCTTGGTGATCTGGAGTTTTTTTTTTATGTGTTCCTTATAATTTTACAAGTGGAGAAAGACTTGAAAACAATTTTTATTCTTGGAGGAGAGGTCTTCCACCTTTACTCTTGCTTCTTCCATGATAAGGAATTAAAAATCCTAAATAATAAATTAATTCCAATATATTTTACACTAGAAAATACGTGCTTAAATAAGCATAAATTACGAATGAACAATCTTGGTAATCAGCTATATATCCAAGGATTGTGTAAAATATTAAATAAATGCTAATAAGAAAAGCCCTTATTCTAAAAAAGTGCAAACAACTAGAACTAGACATTGTCAACATGAGCCTCGCACAAACTCACGGATATTATTCCCTAGACTAAGTCCTAATAATCATCAAGCTAAGGTTGATGAAATAAATTATCCATATCATTCCTCCCAACAACGAAAGCATTGGACCCCAATGCTTTTACAATAATTTGGGAGAGAAGATATACAAGTGCCCAAAAATGAAATCCTCCAAAGTGGTTTAGAAAAGAAGAGAGATAGATGATGTACAAGAGCCCCAAAGAGATCACCACAACTCCATCAAAGGGAGCAACAATGAGCAAAACACATGCTCAAAAAGGGTCCATTGAGGAAACCCAATGGGATCTTAGGGTTTTTTTCCTCTTAGGTTAGCCTCTTGCATGTAGGAGTGAGCACTACTATGCTTAAAAAGGGTCCTATAAAAATATCATTCAATATTTGAATTAGTTGTAACTCTTCACACCAATCATGTTGAATAATAAGCATGCACTCAAAAATTAGTATAAATAATCCTACCAAGCAAGTATCTTGTAACTATAGTTAGGGGAGGAAGAGTAGAGGACATATCCATCAATTATCATTATGGTAATCAACTCATTTTACCATATTGCATGGATAACGAATCACTGCAACCACCAAGTGTGATAGAGGAGATTACTAATTACGAGATTTAATTGAGGAAATAGATACAAATCATGGAGATCCAAAATAAGGTATAGAATGGAGTTTCAGGTACCACTGAACTGCACTCCTCATTACAAAAGCATAATATTGAGAATAAGAATATTCTAAAGTTTCAAGGCTTTGTAGTCTTTAGAAGTGGGTATCATCTAAAGTGTTGAAATATTTTTAGTCTTCAAATATGTGGAAGCAATGCTAGATGTGGTTCTGGGAGCTGAAAAATACACAAAGAGACAAGCCTACTAGGGGAAAATACAACTCCATGTGGAACCAACACCTTTATTCTACAAACATGTAAACACCTAGACCTAGACATTGTCAACATGAGCCTAGCACAAACTCACGAGATCACCAATTTGTTTCTTTGCATTTTTTAATTTGCTTATTCATATTGGTTTGTGTTTTATTGTATTTTTGGGATGAGGGACCGACATGTCGGATTGTTGGAAATATGAGCAAGTTTTGTTGTCATTGATGTCAAGAGGTTGATGTCCAAGTTTCATCATCATTAAAGTCATCAAGTATTTTTCCAAAAGACAAGGAAGGTTGAGGACTCAAGGAAGAAGAAGCAGGTTTAAAGGCAATAATAATATTATAATAATTCAAGCTAAAAAGGTTGAAGTGAAGAAAACAAGGTCCAAGGAATTATTTAAAATGATTAAATCCTCAAAAGACCCATTTGATAGTTTGTGGAGGTTATTATTTAATTTATTTAAATTAAATATTTTAACCATAAGGTTAAAATTTAATTTAAATAAATATTTAAGGCGCCATAAGTCTAAAGATTGAAATTCGAATTAAAATTTGAATTGGAAGCATCGACGTGTTGGAATGCACAAGGAAAGGTATAAAAAGGAGGGCAATAATTTCATTTAAAGATTATCCATGCAATTTTGTATGCCCGAGAGTAAAAGAATTTGTGCACCGTGTGAAAGAGGATAAGAGGATTTGCATGTGTTTAAGAATAAGAGGGCAGATCGTTCGATAAGACCAAGTGGAGCATAAAATCAATCACCAAGCGCTTGGTAGCGCAAGTGGCAATCAATGGCTGGTTAAGGCATTGAAGTTGGGTAAGGTTAGGGGTTCGATTCGCGTCCCCTTCGGTTTTTGAGTGCAACAAGATTTTTTTTAGGCATCGGGAGCAAAGAGCATAAGGCACTTCATGCGCTATTGGTTTTGTCTTGGGCGCGTGGCCCAACGATAGCCAAGCCTTATGGCTTAGGCACCACGACGATGGTAGGTCATAGGTTCGAGTCATGCATAGTCTTGGTGGGCGCTTTTTAAATGTGGGCCATTGTATAAGGTATGCGCTGTGATTTATTTTGCTATAGTGTGAATTGTGCTAGGGGGCCACGTGATGTTTGTGAAGGTGTTTGATTAATTTTTGCTAAAGTAAAGATAGGGAGTCATAAGGGTGTTTAATATTTTATTTCTTATTTAGCATTAAAATAAATATAGGGAGTCATAAGGGTGTTTAGTATTATATTTTTAATTAGCATTAAAAATATAGATTGGAGATATAAAGTGCTTAAGAGAAAATTGATTGCTTATGAATTGAATATTATTTTTGTGAAAAGTTTGGAGATTATAAGGTGTACTTGAGAGCTAATATTTTTGTATGGTGAGATAATTATTGAAGGAAATATTTGAGTGGAGATTTTGAAATAAATTGTTGCTATCTAACCTTAAGAATAGCAAAAATAATTTGATTGTGATTGAGACAGGTTTTTGAAGACATATCTCCATCAAACAAAAGGTATGGGCACATCTTCCTTGTGAGTGAAATATTGTTGGGTTGGATGTTGAGAAATGCAAAGTTGGAGTGAAAAGGTTTGTTTGATAAGCATTGTTGAGTGAGTTTTCATATACATGATTGGTGAATGATTGTGAGAGCAATTGAGTGTGAAATTGAGAACTATCTTGAACTAGGGTTTGTGAAAGAACATGAGTATCATTGTTATGTGAGATTGTTTGATAAGCATTGTTGGAAATATTTGAGTAAGCTTTCATGTGCTTGATTAGGGTTTGTGAAAATATCATGAGTATCATTGTTATGTGAGTTTGGAATCATCTTGAGTCAAGGTTTGAGTTCCATAGTGTGAGTTGTTGGAAGTTTGGTGAAACACTTGGTTAGGGTTTGTAAGCAAGTTGTGTTTCATTGAGTGGATGGTTGAGTGAAGTTGATTGAGCATTATTGATTGAAAGCATTGGAGTGATAGTTCAAGATTTGTGAAACAAATTATTCTTTATTTCTGAATTGATTTGAAAGTAAGTTTGAAAGTGATTGAGTGAATTGTAAGTGTGAAATATATTGAGTCTCTTACCATTCTCTATATGTTTCTATGGTTAAACAAGATTCTGAGTGAAACTTGTTTGTGTGATTGAAGAGGTTTTCTATGAGAGATTGAGTTGAGTTTTATATGCAAGTTTTGTAATTGATTTGAATAAGCTTTTGTGAAAGCTTGTGAGCATATTTGAGCAAGTCCTAGAGGGGACTTAAGGATAGAGTTAAGCAAGCTTTTGTGAAATCTTGTGAGTAGATTTGAGTAAGTCCTAGAGTGGACTTAAGGACAATTTGAAGCAATATTTTTTTAAAGCTTGTGGGTAGATTTGAGTAAGTCCTAAAGGGGACTTAAGGATATATTTGAGTGAGATTTTGTGGAAGCTTGCAATCATATTGGACAAGTTCTAGTGAGGACTTGTTGGATATATTTGAGGTAAGTCTTGGTGAAGACTTGTTGAGCAGATTGGACAAGTTCTAGTGAGGACTTGTTGATAGATTTGAGGTAAGTCTTTGAGAAGACTTGAAAGTAAAGTTGATTAATTTATTTGTTCAAACCTTGAGTTAAGTTTTGGGGTAGATCTAGCAGAGTTGATTTGTGATTGGATCAAGCTTTGTGTTAAGGCTTGAGGATAGATTTGAGATAGATATTGAGTATATTTGTGCTAGATTGAAGGATTGTGTTTAGTGTATATTTGAGATATATATTGAGTATATTTGTGCTATATTGAAGGATTATGTTTAGTGTATATTTGAGATAGATATTGAGTAGATTTATGCTAGATAAAGGATTGTGTTTAGTGTATATTTGAGATAGATATTGAGTATATTTATGCTAGATCGAAGGACTATGTTTAGTATAGATTTGAGATAGATATTGAGTAGAGTTAAGAGTAAGCTTTGGAGGTGATAGCAGGAGGATAGTAGTCTCTAGTGGATAGAGATCCATTAGCTAGGGTAGTGAGGATAGAGGTCTTCTGTGGAGAGAGATCCACAAGCTATTGTAGTGGAGGTAGTAGTCTTCTAGAGGATCACTAGCCAGAGCAGAGGAGGAGTTCTCCTATGGATAGGTATCCATGAACTTGATTAGGGGATTGGTGTCTCCTTTGGATAGAGGTCCATAAACATTGTAATAGGGAAGGATTCCCAAGATATTTGTTGAGAAAATTTTAGTGAAATATTTTCTCCGTGGAGTAGCCCACATTGGGTGAACCACGTTAAATTGGTGTCTCTATTGTGTGTGGTGATTTGTGCATTGCTTTGATTACTACTGTTGATATTGCCATTGATATATTGGATAATATTGTTTGAGAAAAGAAAAGTAAAAAGTGGTCTTATACTGTTCACCCCCCTCTCGGTATAAGCTTGTGTTCTTCAATTGGTATCAGAGCGGGTTCCTTCGGAAGAGTTTAACAGCTTGAAGGAAAAGCTTACAAGAACACAGATGGATTCTCAGAATGGATCTTCAGGGAATTCGACACCATTGTTCGATGGGAACAATTATGCACTTTGGAGTATGAGAATGAAGATTCACCTAATGGCACTTGGAAATGAAATATGGCAAGCAGTTGAGGATGGATACATACCACCAACAACTCCACCTACAGATAAATATGGTAAGCTCCTACAACTGAATAATTCAAAGGCAATGAATGGAATTTTAAAGGGTTTGCATGAAACAGAGTTTATAAAGGTTATGCATTGCACATCAGCAAAGGAAATTTGGGATAAGTTGAAAGGTATATATGAGGGAGACAAAAAGGTCAAAAGGGTAAAGTTGCAAAATTACAAGAGAACATTTGAAGACCTAAAGATGAAGGATGAGGAAAATATTGTTGCATACCTACTTCGTGTGGATGAGGTTGTTAACTCCATGCAAGGACTTGGGCTTAAAGTTGAAGAAACAGATGTTTGTGATAAGATTTTAAGGTCACTCCCAAAAAGGTATAGTGAAAATATTTCAGCTATAGAAGAGTCAAAAGATATTGAACTTTTGACAAGGGATGAATTACATGGAATTCTCACAGCTTTTGAGATGAGAATAAAAGAGGAACCTATTCCCCAGAAAGAAGCAACCTTCAAAGTTACTAAGAAGACAAAGGGTAAGAAGTCAGATTCAAGCAATGAGTTATCCAGTGATGAAGAAGCAAATTATGGCAGAAGGAACAAGGACTCAAGAAAGTATAAAGGTACAAAATCAGTTAAATGTTTTAATTGTGGTAAATATGGTCACTATGCAACTGATTGTCCAGAAGCTAGAAATAGTAGTGAAGATGAGAAACAGGATCATAAGAATAGGAAAACAAGAAAACACAGGTATCAAAAGAAAAATAGGGATGGACAAAGCAAGCAAGGAAAGAAGTTTTTCCAAAGGTATAAGAAGATTTTTTATGCAGACAAGGCAAGTAAGAGTTCAAGTGATAGTGATGGAAGATCCTCAGATACTGAAGAAGAAGAAATTCTATTTCTGGAAGAAGAAAAGAATGTTGTTAGAAAAAGGACACCAATAATTCTCAAGTGTTTTAGATGTGGTAACTTTGGTCATCTTGAAGATAGTTGTACAAGGAATGGATTCAGTTTTAGTGATGATGAATATGAAGATGCTCTTGAAGGACCAAAATAAGAAAGTCTACTTTTGGCAATAGAAGAAGAAGAAAATGCTCCTATTGAAGATAAATCAAAAATGAATGAAGATGATCCTAAAGGTAAAGATATAGAGGAAGAATCAGAAGAAGGAGAAGTTGATCTTGAGGGTGAGCTTATTTCTGCCCTTGATGCATTAAGAAAGGTAAGAAAGTAGAACTCAAAACTCAAGCTTCAATTTCAAGAATGTGATGAAGAGAAAGGAAAGCTTATAGAAGATCTAACCAACTCAATAGCTAAGACAAGGAGATTTAAAGAGAAGTTAGAGGTAAAGGTTCTAGAATGTGAAAGATTAGAGCATGAGGTAGCTTCACTAAGGAAGGAAGTAAAAGAGTCTAGAGATAAGCTACACAGGTTTGGGAGAAGCTCAAAGACCATGGATAAGATTATCAAGGTACAAAGACCTTCATCAAACAAAACAGGACTTGGTTTTGAACAAGTACATAGAGAACAAGGAGAGGAGTCAATCTCAAGCTCCAAAGAAGAAGAAGCTTCAGAAGAAGAGAGTGTAAGAGAAAGTGAGACTTCTGAGGATGAGTTGGACAATAGGAAGTTCAACAAGGAAAGGAACAATGCACAAATGAGGAACATATGGAATAGGAAACAAAACAGTGAAGAGACTAAGAGACCAATGGGGTCAAGGCAAGGTTTCTTCAATGGACGTTGCTTCTCATGTCATAGGTTTGGGCACAAGGCTACATAGTGTAGGACACATGAAAGACAGGAATATGGAAATTTTAGAAATAGGCATCTTTTTCAAGGGTATTGCTACTCTTGTAATCAGTTTGGTCATAAGGCAGTTAATTGCAGGGTTCATGATAGGAATGGATATGGCTTCACCAGGAGGAACTTCAACACATCTACACCTTCAAGGAATTACAATATTAAGTGTTATAAGTGCAATAATATTGGGCATATAGCCAAGTGGTGTAGAGAAGAACTTCTAGAGACAAGCAAGAACAGGAATAGTCAGAGGAATCAGAAGGATCAGTTGAGGAAGAAGGTGGACAAAGGTAAAGATCAGTGTATGTTGGGAGTAGAGATACTCCCACCCCAAAACTAACCACCTCAAGAGAGGAGGTGGGGGAGGGGCTAAGCTAAGAGTCTCATTCTTAGCCCCAAGCCCCAAAGGTGGCCCTTTGCCATTGATGTCAAAGGGGGAGAGATTTGAGTTAGGGGGAGAGCATTCAGTTAGGGGGAGCAGTTTCTTAGGGGGAGCAATATTGGAAAAAGAAAAAGAAATGGTAAAAGGTAAAAGGGTTGCCATCAATGACAAAGGGGGAGATTGTTGGAAATATGAGCAAGTTTTGTTGTCATTGATGTCAAGAGGTTGATGTCCAAGTTTTGTCATCATTAAAGTCATCAAGTGTTTTTCCAAAAGACAAGGAAGGTTGAGGACTCAAGGAAGAAGAAGCAGGTTTAAAGGCAATAATAATATTATAATAATTCATATTATAATATTCCGAGCTAAAAAGGTTGAAGTGAAGAAAACAAGGTCCAAGGAATTATTTAAAATGATTAAATCCTCAAAAGACCCATTTGATAGTTTGTGGAGGTTATTATTTAATTTATTTAAATTAAATATTTTAACCATAAGGTTAAAATTTAATTTAAATAAATATTTAAGGCACCATAAGTCTAAATATTGAAATTCGAATTGGAAGCACCGACATGTTGGAATGCACAAGGAAAGGTATAAAAATGAGGGCAATAATTTCATTTAAATATTATCCATGCAATTTTGTATGCCCAAGAGTAAAAGAATTCATGCATCGTGTGAAAGAGGATAAGAGGATTTGCATGTGTTTAAGAATAAGAGGGCAGATCATTCGATAAGACCAAGTGGAGCATAAAATCAATCACCAAGCGCTTGGTAGCACAAGTGGCAATCAACGGCTGGTTAAGGCATTGAAGCTGGGCAAGGTTAGGGGTTCGATTCGCATCCCCTTCAATTTTTGAGTGCAACAAGATTTTTTTAGGCATCGAGAGCAAAGAGCATAAGGTGCTTCATGCACTATTGGTTTTGTCTTGGGCGCATGGCCCAATGGTAGCCAAGCCTTACGGCTTAGGCACCGTGGTGATGGTAGGTCGCAGGTTCGAGTCGTGCGTAGTCTTGGTGGGCACTTTTTAAATGTGGGCCATTGTATAAGGTATGCGCTATGATTTATTTTGCTATAGTGTGAATTGTGCTAGGGGGCCACGTGACATTTGTGAAGGTGTTTGATTAATTTTTTCTAAAGTAAAGATAGGGAGTCATAAGGGTGTTTAGTATTATATTTTTAATTAGCATTAAAAATATAGATTGGAGATATAAAGTGCTTAAGAGAAAATTGATTGCTTATGAATTGAATATTATTTTTGTGAAAATTTTGGAGATTATAAGGTGTACTTGAGAGCTAATATTTTTGTATGGTGAGATAATTATTGAAGGAAATATTTGAGTGGAGATTTTGAAATAAATTGTTGCTATCTAACCTTAAGAATAGCAAAGAGAATTTGATTGTGATTGAGATAGGTTTTTGAAGACATATCTCCATCAAACAAAAGGTATGGGCACATCTTCCTTGTGAGTGAAATATTGTTGGGTTGGATGTTGTGAAATGCAAAGTTGGAGTGAAAAGGTTTGTTTGATAAGCATTGTTGAGTGAGTTTTTCATATACATGATTGGTGAATGATTGTGAGAGCAATTGAGTGTGAAATTGAGAACTATCTTGAACTAGGGTTTGTGAAAGAACATGAGTATCATTGTTATGTGAGATTGTTTGATAAGCATTGTTGGAAATATTTGAGTAAGCTTTCATGTGCTTGATTAGGGTTTGTGAAAAGATCATGAGTATCATTGTTATGTGAGTTTGGAATCATCTTGAGTCAAGGTTTGAGTTCCATAGTGTGAGTTGTTGGAAGTTTGGTGAAACACTTGGTTAGGGTTTGTAAGCAAGTTGTGTTTCATTGAGTGGATGGTTGAGTGAAGTTGATTGAGCATTATTGATTGAAAGCATTGGAGTGATAGTTCAAGATTTGTGAAACAAATTATTCTTTATTTCTAAATTGATTTGAAAGTAAGTTTGAAAGTGATTGAGTGAATTGTAAGTGTGAAACATATTGAGTCTCTTACCATTCTCTATATGTTTCTATGGTTAAACAAGATTCTGAGTGAAACTTGTTTGTGTGATTGAAGAGGTTTTCTATGAGAGATTGAGTTGAGTTTTTGTATGCAAGTTTTGTAATTGATTTGAGCAAGATTTGGTGAAAGCTTGTGAGCAGATTTGAGTAAGTCCTAGAGGGGACTTAAGGACAGAGTTAAGCAAGCTTTTGGTGAAATCTTGTGGGTAAATTTGAGTAAGTCCTAGAGTGGACTTAAGGATAGTGTGAAGCAAGCTTTTGTGAAAGCTTGTGGGTAGATTTGAGTAAGTCCTAAAGGGGACTTAAGGATAGATTTGAGTGAGATTTTGTGGAAGCTTACAATCAGATTGGACAAGTTCTAGTGAGGACTTGTTGAGCAGATTTGAGGTAAGTCTTGGTGAAGAAATTGACAAGTTCTAGGGAGGACTTGTGTAACATCCCAAATTCCCAACCAAAGGATGAGGAATGACATTGTTTACTAAAATATATATATATATATATATATATATATATATATATATATATATATATATAAGATAGATAGATAGATAGATTAAAAAAAACTAAGCATCTAATTTAAAAAAAGCAAAGAACAACATGAACTAAAACATCCATTCAATTAAACATAAGAATCCATCAAAAAAAATCCATTAAAAGCAAATACAAGGAGATCCAATATCCATAACACATTCATATACCCTAGGGAAAACCCTTATGGGAAAACCCAACCTTAAATATGTTCCATTTTATTGCATAAATTTGGTCTTTTACAAATACAAGGACCAATAGTCCTTTGCTCCCAAAAGTATCCAATACAATGCATAGAACACATAGTTCATACGACTTAACCATGGGTAGTTCAATTAATCCACATAATACATTGATTAACTAAAGTTTCCACACTTTAATTAATCCAATAATCCATTACCATTACCAATTTAACCAAAGTTCCTTACCTTTAGCTAATTCAATAATCAACTTCATTTACCAACTAACTAAAGTCCCATACCTTTAGCTAATTCAATAATCAACCTCATTTACCAATTAAATAAAGTCCCATAACATTAGCTAATTCAATAAACATATTTACTTATAATATTTATACTAACATATTTAGCATAATCAATTACTTTTTGTGCCTTATAAACTACGTTATCATCTTAACATATTCATAACCTTTCATTAAAATCACACTACTACTCTTAGCTTAATCCATAACTCTCCATCCATTGTAAACTATGCTAACATTCCTAGAATAATCAAAATTTTCTTCCATTACAAGTTACATCAACATTCCTTTCATTATTGTTATGCTAACATCTTAGCATTTAATAATCCATTATACATTTACTAAACTAACTAAATTCTCATACCTTTAGTTAATCTAATAATCACATTGCTTGATGCTAAACCATTATAACATCTATACTTTTCTAGATGCAAAACCATTACAACATCTATTTAGATTTATCCAAATATAAACTATAATGAAACATCCTTCCATTATTTTATTAATTTGTATATGACATAAATCATCCTTTCCACATAAGCCATGTTATTTACATTTTAATATTAACCATGAGTATTCAATATAACTATGATATTCATCTAACAACATAATCATCATTAAATACAAACTATGTTATCTACCTCATAACATAATTCATATTTGAGAATAAACTATGTTATCTACCCCATAACACAATCCTTCTTCAAACTATATTTCTTTTCAAGATAATTGATCTAGATTAATCTCTTTCAATATAATTTTCCTAATATAATCTATATCTCTTTCAACATAAATTACCAATTTAAAACTATATTTCTTTTCAATATAATTTATCTAGATTAAACTATATATCTTTCAATATAATTTGCCTAATATAATCTGTATCTCTTTCAACATAAATTACCAATTTAAAACTATATTTATTTCAATATAATTTAATCAATCCAATCTATATCTCTCTCAATATAAATTCATTAATTAAAATTACATCTTTCTCAATGTAATTTAACCAATTTAAAACATCTAATCTATATATCTCTCAATATAAATTAACTAAATTAACCCATATCTCTTTCAATATAATTTAACCCATTAACTAGGATCTTTGTTAACAGTTATAACATAATCATAATTATTCACATTTACTATAAATAGTCTCGTTCCTCCAAATAATAAAGTAATATATATACCATATAAAACAATGTTTAATTCAGGTCTAAAACATATAATAAAATCCATGTTCATTAGAAGGTTTTAGTTCTAAGGAACTTATAAAAATAGATGGGTGGAGAGAAAAGATAGATGAGACATTTTTCGTAGGACTGCCCAAACTTCCGAACTCGTTTTGGCCATATCTCACTCATCCGGACTCGGATTGAGCTAAAATTTTGAGGGTAGATGCCTGAAAAACCCTAGAACGTCTCCACCAATTTTCATATCATTTGGAGCAACACAGATCCTAGCGCATCCCTATGTGTGAATGACATATTTGGCAAGCGGCTATGCGAGGGTTTCATCTGGGTTGAGTGCAAGCAGCTCCAGAGGTTGGTTTTTAGGGCCTTCGGGCCCTAGCGGCCAATATTTTTGTGGTTTATGCTCAATATTTTAGCAGGAAATGTTGCAGGGGATACAATATGGGTTAGAAATTTGTCTTTCAATAGATCATACTGTGAACTTGAGTGACAACGGCTTCCAATTTGTTGCACAAAAGAAAAGTGAAAACCATACCTTTCCACAGTGTCTAGGGCAAGGATTAAAGAGATCACGAAACAAGTTTCAAGCAGTTGATCAAAAAATGGCTCATATCTCAAGTGAATCTGGTGCTAAGGTGCACCCACAAAATAATTCTACTATGAAAACCCCTATCAAGGGTAAGAATTTTGAAGACTCGGTCCCAAAAATGAATTTTAGGGATGCCCTTCATGGTGGACAACCTCAACCCAATGCTAATATCAATATTAGGGCTTCCCATAAACCTCTAAGAATGCCTAAGATTGATCCCAGGAAAACAGAGTCGGGATGTCTTAAAGCAGCTGATGGAACTCCTATTGTTAAGCTTGATATGGGTAACATTCAGACTGGCATTGAAGATTTGGAAAAAAGAGGACTAATTTGTCGGTTCGTGGGTTTTCGTCCGAGTCTATCTGCTTTCAAAGTCTGGGCTGCAAAAATCTGGAAAACTAAAGGTGAGTTACAAATCTCTATTTATCCAAATGGTTATTTTCTTGTTTTATTTGCTAATAATGAAGATAGAGAGAAAAATTTTCAAGGGGGCCCTTGGTTTTTTGGAAGGGCAAGGCTTTTCATGAAGCCCTGGCATACTAAATTTAAAGTCGAAGAAGAGATGCCTTCTATAGCTCCCGTGTGGGTTAGACTCTTTGGCCTCCCTATTGAATTTTGGAATCCTACTATTTTTTCTTCAATTGGAAACTCTTTAGGAACTTTTATGATGACTTCTGATTGTACTCAAAATTTTGAACATATTATTTATGCTCGGATTTGTGTTTTAATGGATTTTGACAAACCCCTACCTAAAAAGATCACATTACAATTTGGGGAAGACACTTGGGAGCAAGTAGTGGACTATGAGAACATTCCTTTTCGTTGTAGAATTTGCCATGAATATGGTCATTTGGCCGGTGCTTGCCCAAATAAAATTCTTGATCAAAAGAAAGAAGATATAAACTCAACAGGTTTCCAAATACCTAAGAAGAAGAACACTCAGAAAAAACTAGTTATGAAGGATCAATCAAAGTCATCTGCTAATATGTTTGAAATCCTTTCCACAAATGATGTCCCAAGTGAGGAAGAGGAAATAATGGAAACTAAAATCTTAGAAACACAATTTAAATATGAAGGGAAGAACTCAAGAGACAAACCAACAAATCAAAGGTTTTCAACAAAAAAAAAAGGAGAAAATTTACACAAGAAAAACAATATTTCAAATGTCAAAACTTCAAATAATGCAGGTCCCAATATAGACTCCGTTGAACCATCTAGTAAAATTTTGGTTGTGTACGAGCATTCTTCAAGGTTAGAAGCCATCTCAGATTCAATTGGAATAAGTCAAGAAACAGGGAAAAAAAATTTGAAGATGGATTCTAATCAAAAAGTAGGTCGCAAGACCAATCAATATCATATGGTAAAAGAAGGTGAAAAGCTTGTAGAGGAAGGTAAGATTAATGCCCTTCCCAAATTTTTTAGCCCTGGTATTAATGAAGATCATCACTTGGAATATTAGAGGACTCAAAGGGAGTCTTTCAAAACAAAATGAAATTAGAAGAATGATTCGGGTAAATCATCCACATCTTGTTTTCCTTCAAGAAACAAAGATGTCAATGGAGGATATGGACTTAATTGCCGGTAAAATTTGGCCAGCTAGAAAAGTGGTTTCCCTCAGTTCCCAAGGGACTTCGGGTGGCATTGCTTGTCTTTGGGATCCAAAAGAGGTAGTTATTCACCATATGGTTGGCAGTTGGGGTTTGTTGGCTATAGCTATTCAAAGTAGACATTCCAACCAGATTATGCTCTGCATTACTATTTATGCTCCAACTTCTTTGGAGGAAAAAAGAAGACAGGTGGAAGGATATTACTCATATTATCTCTCATTTTCCTAAATCTTGGATCTTGATCGGAGGAGATTTCAATACCATCCTCTCTCTGGATGAGAAAATGGGGGGAAATAGAAATTTGGACAAAAGCACCGACCTCATGAGCGAATATATTGCAAACCTCCATCTTGTGGATATCCAACCCAGATAATGGCCTTATGACTTGGTCTAACAGAAGGCAAGGCTTAGCTTGTATAATGGAGAGATTGGATAGGTTTTTTCTCTCTAAAAATTTCTTAATCCATGGTCACATTCCTAAAGTGAAGACTCTTAATAATGCTTGTTCGGATCATTGGCCAATCATGGTGGAAATGTGGAAAACCAATGTGAGTTTCTCTCCTTTTCGTTTTCAATTAATGTGGCTTAGAGACATTTCCTTCAGACCTCATGTGCAACAATGGTGGAAGGAAGGTAAACCTAGGCATGGGACTAAGATGTTCTGTTTTTCCAAAAGACTGCAATACATTAAATCCAAAATCAAGACTTGGAACTGGAAAGAGTTTGGGGATGTTCATAAAAAAAAACATGAAGTTATTGCTCATATTGAAAATTTGAATAAGAAAATCCATTTAGATGGCCTCACAGAGAAGAGAAGTGCGAGATGAAATTAAACTCACAACTCGGTTAGAGGAATGGGAAAAAAGAGAAGAAATCTTATGGAAGCAAAAATCTAGAATTCAATGGCTCAAAGAAGGAGATCGAAACACAAATTTCTTCCACAAATATCTTCTAGCTCGAAGATCTCACAACTTTATTTCTTCCTTAAAATCAGATTCTGGAGATGTTGTTTATACTTGGGATGGCATGAACT
The DNA here is from genome assembly GCA_028583015.1 of Wollemia nobilis. Classification (NCBI taxonomy): domain Eukaryota; kingdom Viridiplantae; phylum Streptophyta; class Pinopsida; order Araucariales; family Araucariaceae; genus Wollemia; species Wollemia nobilis. The sequence goes on along the minus strand of JAQPPZ010016436.1, from coordinate 8,595,083 downwards.
CTATTGTTGTTGATTACTTTTCCAATATTTTTGCTGCTACTCCCCTTGACTCGACTTCACAATATAATGTTCTTCAAGCAATCCCTTCTCTTATCACTTCTGAGGAGAACTCTATTTTGACTACTCCTGTTACTATCAATGAGCTTCAACAAGTAGTTTTTAAAATGCAAAAGGGAAAACCCCGGGTCCCGATGGTTTTCCTATTGAGTTCTACCAAGAGTTCTGGGATATCCTTCATGTTGATTTATTAGAGGTGGTGGAAGAAGCCAGGAAAGCCAAAGAAATTTTGAAGGTTATCAATAAAACTTATATTACTCTTGTTCCAAAAGCTCAAGAGGTTGATCATATCTCAGCTTTTAGACCTATTGCTTTATGTAATGTTCTTCTCAAAATCATTACTAAAATCATGGCAGAAAGGTTGAAGCCTCTTTTGCATAAGATTATTTCCCCAGAGCAAGGGGGTTATGTGGAAGGACGTCAAATAGTAGATGAGATAGTTCTTGCTCAGGAAGCCATCCATTCCATGGATATGCAAAATTCTCCTTCCATGTTCATTCGGTTAGACTTATCCAAAGCTTATGACAGAGTGGATTGGCACTTCCTTATCAAAGTTTTGAGGCAATTTGGTTTCTCTAAGGATTGGATGGATTGGATTATGGGATGTATCTCTTCGGTTTCCTACTTAGTTCTTATCAATGGCAGGCCTTCTCGGTCTTTCCCAGCTTCCAGAGGTATTAGGCAAGGTGACCCGCTATCCCCTTATTTATTCATCATTCTTGCTGAATGCTTGGGTAGGACTATAACCAAAAAGAGGGAAAACAAAACCCTTGAGGGAGTTACCATTGCTCATGGAGCTAGACCTATCTCTCATCTTCAATTTGTGGATGACTCTACTCTTTTAGGTAAAGCTACGGTTAAGGAAGCTTCTAATATTAAGCAAATCATTAGCTATTTTTCTAAGGCTACTGGGGAGTTGATCAATGAAGACAAATCTAAAGTTATTTTCTTTCACTCGCTCTGCTAGACAGGAATCCATGGTCTTGGATAAACTAAGATATAAGAAGACCTCTCTTCCAATCACTTATTTAGGTATTCCCATAAATATTCAAAGGCAGAAAAATAAATATTGGAATTGGTTGTTGGACAAAGTCAAGAAGAAAATTGGAAAGTGGACCAACAAGTGGCTTTCTTCTAGGGGTAGAATCACCTTGGTAAAATCAGTCCTTCAAGCTATTCCTATTTATGTTTCTTCCATTTTGAATATCCCAAAGGTTGTTCTTCGAGAATTGGATCAAATCAGTCATCGTTTCCTTTGGAGTGGTACTAAGGAGAAAAGAAAATGGGCCTTGGTGAAATGGGATACTTTATGTCTTCCTAAGAGTGAAGGGGGGTTAGGATTACGGTCTTCAATTAATAACAACAAAGCTTTAGCTGCTAAATTATATTGGAGGATGTTGCATAACCCCAATGCTCTTTGGGCCAATAATCTCCGTGCTAAATATGTTGAGAACAAAAGTCCTGAAGACCTTGTTCGCTATCAACTTCCTACCAAAGGTTCTCCCATTTTAGCAGTTCTTAAGACTGGTGAGGATTTGATAAAGAAAAAATTATTTTGGATCATTCATAATGGTCAACATGCAAATTTTTGGACAGATTCTTGGGATGGTCACAAGCCTTTGATAACTCGGTTTCCCGATTGGAGGCCTTGGATGGAGGAGCTTCACCGAGCTAATTGGATAAAGGTGGCTAATTACTATCGGTACCATACTTGGTAATTCAAAGGTTGGTAGATATTGGATCCCTATTGAGGACTGGCCTATTCAAATCCCAGAAAGGCAAAGACAAGATATCCAAGGCATCCTTCATATGAGATCCCTCTCTTGGTCCCATGAAAATGATTGTTTTGGATGGAACAACACTACTAAGGGTGAGTATTCAGTTGCTCAAGGTTATTTGACCTTATGCCATAATAATCCCAACCATTCTTCTGACATATTTTCTCGATTGTGGGCTCAAAATCTCTGGCCTAAGGTGAGGTTCTTTAATTGGCTTTTATTGCATCGTAGGGTGCTTCTTGGTGAGCAACTTATGAAGCGTGGTTTTCATGGCCCTTTTAGATGTGAAATGTGTGAAGAGAATGTAGAAAATATCAACCATATTTTTATTGAGTGTACTTTAGCCTCTGAGCTGTGGAGGAGAATGGCCACTTTACTTGGCTTACAATGGTCCAATTTTTTTACTTTTGAACAGCTTTGGAGGGATTGGCCTAATCAAGAGGGTGTTGATCATTTTATTAGGCAGTTAGTTTGGATGGGTTCTACCATTCTTCTTTGGAATATTTGGAATGAAAGGAACAACCAAATTTTTAATCAAGATAGGAAGGATATTCACTATATTTGGCAAAAGACCATAGCCAACTTAGTTGAATCAGTCCATCATCTCCTTAATCACCCCCAAAACTCCCACCAAAGATGGGATCAAGTGATGCAAAGATTGAAGATTAAACCTTCTAAGGGCAACCAACTTAAAGGGAATGTGAGTATTAGTAAGATGGATAGGAATAGAAATTGGCAACCTCCTCCTAAGGATTTTGGAAAAGTCAATACTGATGGAGCCTCTAGAGGGAACCCCGGAAAAGCCAGTGTGGGAGGAATTGGTAGACTTTCAGATGGCTCCCTGGTTTTTACTTTTGCTGAGAATTTGGGTATTCTTTCCAATAACCTTGCTTGAGGGGTATGGTATCCTCGGGAGGCCTTCAGGAGGCTACTAAGGTTGGATGGGAAAAGGTGTTAGTTGAGTCCGACTCTCAACTTATGATTAATCTCTTGAAGAATCCTTCTAAGAATCATAAGGTGGATTGGAGAATAAAAAGAATTATTGAGAAGATTCAGTTAATCCGGATGGGATTTTTGAAAGTTGATTACAATCATGTGGTCAGAGATCAAAACAAGAGTGTTGATGCTTTAGCTAATTGGGCTTTGGACAAAGGTGATCTTACTTGTTATGGCCACCCTCCTATATGGTGGGCTTCTCAAATTAGGGAAGCTCTTCTTTCTATCATTTCTTTGGATGGCTCCAGTTTTGAAGGTACCTAGTTTCTTCTTGTTTTTTTTTTTGCTTCTCTTTGGTTCATTCAGTTTTTTTTAGTTCCCTAGCTCATTCTATTCTTTATTTTGTTTCCTCTGTTGATTCTTGCCTTAATAGTCTTCTGGTCTAGATAGGTCATTGTTTTGTTCATTTTTTATTTCTTTTTTTTTTTTGTTTTTTTTTTTGTTTAGTTTTTTAAGGTGGGTGGGTTTTTTATTTTGTTTTGTTTTTGTGTTCTTTGTGTTGTTTTTTGTTGTTCTTGTGTTTTTGTTGTTTTTTTTATTATTATTGTTCTTGTTTTTTTCGTTCTTGTTCTTGGGTTTCTCTTTGTTTGTGTTATTTCATGTTTTTATGTGTGAGTGTTTTCTATGTTTTTTGTTTTTGTTTATTGTCTGTTGTTGGTTGTTTTTTATTTTTATTTTTTTAATTTTTTAGGTTTTGGTTGTGTTTATTTTTCATGTTTTTTTTGGGTTATGTCTTTGTAGTGTTCTGTTGTTTTTGTCTTGTTTGTGTTTTGTTATGTGGTTCTTGTGTTTTTCTATGTGGTTTGTGTTGTGGTTTCTTTTATCTTATTGTGCGTGTTTGGTTGTGCTTTTGTTTTTGACACACTCAAGGAGCATGTTTTTTATTTTATTTTATTATTTTTGTTGTTATTTACTTATTTTTAAATTGGTTTTGTGTGTTTGTTTGCTCCTTGAGTATGTCAAAGGTGGTAGGCCAGGTCCGAGTCCTGGGCATTTTTGGCGGAATGGATACCCCTGCCTCCTTGGGTCTTACCCGAAAGTGGCATCCCTTTTGGGATGTTTTCCACAAATAAAAAAATAAAAAATCCATGTTCATTACTTCAAAGGAGTTATTAACATCCAAGTTATAAGTAATCAAATCCTACCTATAACACAATCCTTTCATTATATTTGATAGATCCAATATAATACGATTTTTTTTCTTAAATCAAATAAATTAAATTAAATATGACATAATAATTTTATTGGATAAATCAAACATAATATGATCCATTAATTTAATTCCCAAATGACTAAATTAATATCTAGAAAAACTTTTTCAACCTTTGGTTAATCATTATCTATTTTGCAAAATAATGAGGGGATATTAAAAAAAAATTAAATACCTCTAAAACAATTAAATGTATGGATATTTAAAAAGGGTTATTTTTGTTTTCAAATCGAGTCAACACCGAAGTCTACCATTCTTGGTCAACTACCACAATATCACTCAACCCCGTATCAATTTCAATTAAACCTAGTCTATGCCTTGTTCGATAATAACCAAGTGTTAACCACCACTTTATCCAAACATTTATCCTAACCTCCCATCATGAGAGTGCAATACAACATGACCACCACCACTAGTGGTCTTTTTACAAGCTAGCAGTTCTTTAATATAAAAACCTCCACATACTTCCACAAGAAGCATGTGGGATATTCATACATAACCCTAAATGGAAAATATTTGGGCAAACCACCCATAATAAATTGAAGGCACTCTACCCAAACTAACCAACACATTCCATGAGTTGATAATTGGGTCAATTTTGGTTATACACATGTATGGTCCTACGCAGTCAAACAAACGAATAAATATCAAGTTATGATTAGGGTTCCAATAGACATAAGCAACATAGTTTGAGATAGCCAAGCACTTCGTGTGCTTGGCTATTCTATTTAATGGTCAAGGTTGGTTATAATACATATAGTTACCGTTACATGTCCCAAGTGGGACTAAGCCAAGACCATACAAAAGAGGACTTGTTGCGTGCAAGCTCCAACTGACATCACCTATCTAAAAAATCTCTATATGACTCTCATTTGGCAAATCATTGATAATTTCCTAAAATCCCCATCCTATTATTAATTTAAAAAAAAAATTGTAGGGTGAAGACATCCATGTAACACAAGGTATTTGGGTTTGATTCAAAGCAAATTTCCTTCAGGGATTGACAATGGCATTTATGTAGGTGGTAGAAACCAAAACATCAATTCTTATTTACTTCCAACAAAGCACAATAGAGTGATCTAAGTGAAGGAGACATTAGGGGTGCATTATTCGGTCTAGAAGAGGTAACACATACTCCAAGGGCGAGTGCGTAATCTCATGGACCACGCTTATCTTACCCATAGTGTTCAACATAAAGACCAACGATGAATTGAGAATCCCTTGAAATATTGAAAAGGTCTGCCATCAAGTGGCTAGTCATCCATAGATGGTGAACAATAAAGGTTCTAAAAAAAAAATGCAGGTTAAACTATAGGTCAATAAATACCTTTAAATCCATACAGGGGTGTTCACATATTAAAACTCATGTGGTTGTTTTACAAGTTTCATCTTTGGATATTTATCAAAAGTCCAAAGCCTTAAATAAATATTTAATTTACATTACAAAATATTATCAAGGTAGCAAGGGAAACTCAATATAGAAAGGTGCTAACACATGCATGTGCAATCTAATTAAATCACTAAAAACCAACAAGCTCTTATTTAGATTGTATGTAAAATTAGCACTTTGAACCTACCTTGTTCTCCCAAATGGTTGGCTCCTCCAGTTACTGGAATCCACTCCTCCCCTCTCACATGCTTCCTTTCAATCCAAGATAGTCCATTTTCCCCTCTTCTATCGTTACCCAAGATCCCCTTTCCAAGACATCCCATTCTTTCCCTCCTTTGTCGCTATCCAATATCCCCTTTCCAATACAACCCATTCTTTCCATCCTATGTCATTACCCAAGATCCCCTTTCCAATATAGCCCATCCTAAAGCTTTTTTCCAAAATCTCTTTAAAATAAATCCCCCCCTTTCATGAGCTACTAGGCCACTATACATTTAATTAATAAAAATATTCCCATTTTTAATAATTAAATGGTTTTTTATTCCTTCGCAAGACTATACACTACCTAATTCCATAATAGACCACCCTCCCACGTGGTCTCCTCTTATATTCAATTAATGCTTACCTACTCTATTGATGGTTCTCACGCTTTTGAGTCCAATGGTCCTTTTCTCATCAATGTAAACCATCATACTTGCTTACTAACAATAAAAACATGTGCAAGTTCTCTTAACAATGCACAGTTTATATGCCCTAAGGTCTCCCAGGGAGGATCATGACATCCTTCCCCACTAGGACTAACATTGTCCCTGGTGTTTCTCAATAAAATCATCTTTGTTTATACAAATTTGAATGATCAATGATAATGTATACTTTTCATTCCATTGAGATTAAACAATATTCCCTCATCCCTCATGAATACCAACATTACATCCACTCTATAGGAGATGTAATCCTATTTATTGAGCAACAAAAATAGTAACACTCCTTCAAATCTATCCAGTAGGAGGTTTTGTTACTAGTTTCCCATACTTGCACTTGCAAGGCAAGGAAAAGAGGAAAACATTGCAACTTTCAAATAATATATTGCCCTAAATTATCAAATTTGAGTAAAAATACCCCATCCTTAAGGCACAAGAGTCCATCACTCATGGTGGAGTCTTTCCCTTGCAAATTTTCCTTTAGTTTATCTTAAAACTCATCGTAACTCTCAACTAGAGATCGAATTCTCTTTATCTATTCTAATAAGTCCAAAGGATTTGAAGTCAGAGTGAAGTGTGTTTTCTTTATGATTTGAAGTTAAACACCATTTTATTTCTTCCTAGCCTCCAATTTTTCTCTTTGGAATGACTCTTTACACATTTAAGGGTTTACCAAGCTCAAAATTTTGTTTACACACTTATCAAATTAAGGAGAGGATCCCATAATTCCCCTTAGAGTAGATTTCTTCCTACTTCCCTTTAGTTAAGCAAGCTCAAATTTTAAGAATATATCTCCTCATCTATTCTCTCTTATAGCAATTTCCCCCTATTCCTTCTTATTAAGTACAATTTAACCTAACTAGGAATAGTTACTTCACTCAAGATGAGCTAACTTAAACTATCCCCCTCACCTTTATCAATGAGATAACTAAAATTACCCATCCCATATTGTTGTGAGTCATTTCTTTACCTTACACAAGTACCCTCTGTGTAGGTACACCATGCATAGATAAACTATCAATACCATATACAAGTACCATCTGTGTAGGTATAATACACATTTTGCCACAAATAAGTTTTATCCATATCATCATTCTTGATGTGCTAAAACTTATCACCTTCAGCCAGTCAAAGGTTTATGCCTATAACCATACTATACACAAGTACCATCTGTGTAAGTATGTTATGCATATTTCCCAGTTTGTAATGACCCAAAAACAAAAAATAAGTATACAGAAGACACAAAGAGAAAATAGAAAATAAATATATAGAAAACACACAGAAAATAGAAAATAAATATACAAAAAATAGAAAATTATGAACCCCTAAGTTTTTTGAAAGAGCTACATCTTACAAGATATCCTTCCACAAGTTCCATCTATGTAGGTGTATCATGTAATACCACAAATAAGCCTATCTCTCTCATCATCCTTTATGAGCTAGACTTACCAACTTCAACCATTAGAATGTGCACAGGCATATCCATACTCTACATAAACCATTATGCATAGGTATGCTACGTGTACTACAAAAATGTTTATCCATATCATTATTTCTAGTGAGCTAAACTTATTATCTCCAACCATTAGAAGGTATACATGCATCATCATACCATACACAAGTACCATCTATTACAGGTATGCTATGTGTATCACGAGTTAAGCTATCCATATCATCTCCATGATGAGCTATCTTAACTCAGATGTAGTCTTCCCATAAACTTAGTCACCATTCTCCCTAAGGCCTTAATCCCTTAGGTCTTCCTATGTTCACCCTAAGATGTCTCAATATCTTAGGTCCTTGTAGCAACTAGACTACAATTATGAGGCTCTTTACCTCTATTGAAATTTCTTCCAAGTTTTCCCTTAGGAGTCTAGATTTAGCTTTATCATGTCTAGCTAGATTTTTATTTTGAGAGGATCCTACTCTTCTCATCCTTGTCTTGATGTCATCACATAAAGGAGTTAGATTACTATCATTGGGACTTTTCAAAGGTTTGTTATATTAACCACAATCAATAATGGTCATTGCCATTCTTATATTCCTCAAAAGGCATCTTTTGGGTTATAGCCAATATGATCTCTTTATTAGTAATCTAGGTCACACTTGTCTTGATACAAGGTGCCATTTTTATTAATCCCCAAGGAATTGAGTTATGTTTATCTGTAGATACTAACTCATTTTATCTACTTTCATTTGTGAAAGGTTACGGTTTATGCTTGCTTTATGCAAGATTCTCTACCAAAGTAAAGTTGCCTTATCCAGGACTAATCCTTAAGAAACCCTTAGCTTATCCAAGGAATATTTTAGCTCGTCACACCTAGATCCTTCTCTAGTGATGTTTGTAACCCCATAATTATATACCTTGACTTCAAGAAACTTGTTTGGTTCAAGGTCTTCCCATTTTTTAGCTTAACTAAACAAAGGCCTTCATTGGAAGATACCTAAAATTTAACACATTCCAATAAAACCTCTAGTCCATTATCTCCTAGGGTTTATTTCATGCAATAATATTTTCCTATGCCTTACTGCTCTCATACCAAATGTAACATCCCAAATTCCCAACCAAGGGATGAGGAATGCCACTGTTTACTAATAATTTTCTTTTTTAAATTGATTAACAAACACAAAACATCTACTTAAGACAAAGAAAAGAACAACATGAAATAAAATATTCATTCAATTAAACATAAGAATCCATCAACAAAGATACATTAAAAGCAAATACAAGGAGATCCAATATCCATAACACATTCATATACCCTAGGGAAAACCCTTATGGGAAAACCCAGCCTTAAATATGTTCTATTTTATTGCATAAATTTTGTCTTTTACAAATACAAGTACCAATAGTCATTTTCTCCCAAAAGTAGCCAATACAATGCATAGAATACATATTTCATATGACATAACAATGGGTAGTTCAATTAATCTACATAATACATTGATTAACTAAATTTTCATACTTTAATTAATCCAATAATCCATTATCATTACCAATTTAACCAAAGTTTCTTACCTTTACCTAATTCAATAATCAACCTCATTTACCAACTAGGTAAATTCCCATACCTTTAGCTAATTCAATAATCAACCTCATTTGCCAACTAACTAAAGTCTCGTACCTTTAGCTAATTCAATAAACATGTTTACTTATAATTTTATACTAACATACTAGCATAATCAATTACATTTTGTGCCTTATAAACTATGATATCATCTTAACATATTCATAACCTTTCATTAAAATTACACTACTACTGTTAGCTTAATCCATAACTCTCCATCCATTATAAACTATGCTAGCATTCCTTGCATAATCCAAATTTTCTTCCATTACAAGTTACACCAATATTCATTTCATTATCATTATACTAACATCTTAGCATTTAATAATCCATTATCCATTTACTAAACTAACTAAAGTCCCATACATTTAGTTAATCTAATAATCATATTGCTAGATGCTAAACCATTATAACATCAATACTTTCTAGATGTTAAACCATTATAACATCTCAATACTTTTTAGATGCTAAACCATTATAACATCTATTTAGATTTATCCAAGTATATACTATAATGAAACATCCTCCATTATTTTCTTAATTCATATATGACATAAATCATCCTTTCCACATAAGCCATATTATTTACATTTTAACATTAACCATGAGTATTCAATATAACTATGCTATTCATCTAACAATATAATCATAATTAAATACAAACTATGTTATATACCTCATAACATAATCCTTCCTTGAGCATAAACTATGTTATCTACCCCATAACATAATCCTTATCCAATTTCAAACTATATTTATTTTCAAGATAATTGATCTAGATTAAACTATATCTCTTTCAATATAATTTATCTAATTTAATCTATATCTCTTTCAACATAAATTAACCAATTTAAACTATATCTCTTTCAATATAATTTAATCAATTTAATCTATATCTCTTTCAATATAAAATCATTAATTACCATTACATATTTTTCAATGTAATTTAACCAATTTAAAACATCTAATCTATATCTCTCTCAATATAAATTAACTAAATTAACCCATATATATTTCAATATAATTTAACCCATTAACTATGATCTATGTTAACGGTTATAACATAATAATAATTATTCACCTTTACTATAAAGAGTCACATTCCTCCAAATAATAAAGTTATATATATATATATATATATATATATATATATATATATATATATATATATATATATATATATATATATATATATATATATATATATATATATATATATATATATATATATATATATATATATATATATATATATACCATATAAAAAAATGTTTAATTCAAATATAAAACATATAATGAAATCCACTTTCATTACTTCAAAGGGGTTATTAACATCCAAGTTATAAGTAGTCAAATCCCACCTATAACACAATCCTTTCATTATATTTGGTAAATCCAATATAATATGATTTTTTTTCTTAAATAAAATACATTAAATTAAATATGACATAATCCTTTAATTGGATAAATTAAACATAATATTATCCATTCATTTAATTCCCAAATGACTAAATTAATAGCCAACAAAACTTTTTCAACCTTCGGTTCATAGATATAATCATTCTTTGTTTTGCAAAATAAGGAGGTAATATTGAAACAAAAGTAAAGACCTCTAAAAAAATTAAATGTATGGATATTAAAATGGTGGTTTTTGTTTTCAAACCGAGTCAACACCAAATTCTGCCATTCTCGGTCAACTACCACAACATCACTCAACCCCATGTCAATTTCAATTAAACTTAGTCAATGCAATGTTAATCATCATCAAGTGTTAACCACAAATTTACCCAAATATTTGTACTAACCTCCCATAATTAGAGTGCAATACAACATGACCACCACCACGATTGGTCATTTTACAAGCTAGTAGTTCTTTAATATAAAACCCCCACATACTTCCATAAGAAGAATGTGGGATTTTCATGCATAACCCTAAATGGTAAAATATTTGGGCAAACTGCCCATAATAGATTGAAGGCACTCTTGCCAAACTAACCAACACATTCCATGAGGAAAGAATTGGGTCAATTTTGGTTATACACAGGTATGGCACTACGTAGTTAAACAAATTAAGAAACATCAAGTTGTGGTTAGGGTTCTAGTAGACATAAGCGACATAGTTCGAGATATCGAAGCACTTCGTGTGATTGGTTATTCTCTTTAATGGCAAGGTTGGTTATAATGCATATCGTTACCTTTCCATGTCTCAAGTGGGACTAAGACAAGACCATACAAAATAGGACTTGCTACGCGCAATCTCCAACTTATGCCACATGTCTAAAAAACCTTCGTATGACTTTCATTTGGCAAATCATTGATAAGTTTCTAAAATCCCCATCCTGATATTCATTTAATAAAAATTTTGTAGGGTGAATATGTCCATGCGACATAGGGTATTCGGGTTTTATTCAAAAGGAATTTCCTTTAGGGTTGTGATGATGACCTTTACGTAGGCTATAGAAACAAAAATATCAAGTCTTATTTACTTTCAAAAAAGCACAATAGAGTGATCTAGACGAAGAAGACATTAGGGGTGCATGATTCGATCTAGAAGAGGAAACACATACTCTAAGGGTGAGCATGTAATCATGTGGTCCACACTAATCTTACCCACAATATTCAATGTAAAGACCAAAAATGAATTGGGTATCCCTTGAAATATTGAAAATGCCTACCATCAAGTGGCTAATCGGCCATAGACGATGAATAATAAAGGTTCCAAACAAAATACGTAGGTTGACTTATAGGTCAATAAATACCTTTAAATCCATACAGGGGGGTATTTACATATTAAAACTCATGTGGTTGTTTTACAAGATTCATATTTGGATATTTATCAAAATTCCAAAGCCTTAAATAAATATTTACTCGACCTTACATAATATTATCAGGGTAGCAAGGGAAACTCAATACAAAAAGGTTATAACACCTGCATGTGCAATCTAATTAAATCACTAAAAACCAATGAGCTCTTATTTAGATTGTATATAAAATTAGCACTTCAAAACTACCATTTTCTCCCAAATGGCTGGCTTCTCTAGTTCCTGTATTCCACTCCTCCCTTCTCACGTGCTTCCTTTCAGTCCAAGATCATCCATTCTTTGCCTCCTCTATCATTGCACAAGATCCCTTTCCAATATAGTCCATTATTTCCATCCTCTATCACTACCCAAGATATCCTTTCCAAGACAACCCATTCTTTCCCTCCTCTATCGCTGCCCAAGATCCCCTTTCCAAGATAACCCATTCTTTCCCTCCTCTGTCACTGCCGAAGATACCCTTTCCAAGATAGATCATCCTAAAGATTTTTCCAAAACCCCTTTAAAAGACATCCCCCCCTTTCATTAACTATCAGGCGGTTATAAATTTAATTAATAAAAATATACCCCTTTTAATAATTAAAAGGTTTTTTTTTCCTTCACAAGACTATCCATCGCATGCTTCCATAATAGACCACCCTCCCACATAGCCTCCTCTTATATTCAATTAATTATTACCTACTCTATTTATTGCTCCCACACTTCTGAGTCCATTGGTCCTTTTCTCATCAATGTAAAGCAGTCTTATTCCTTATTGACAATAAAACCATGTGTAAGTTCTCAAAACAATGCACAGTTTCTATGATCTAAGATCTCCCAGGGAGGGTCATGACAACTTTTTGGACAAAATTAAGGCGATTATTTGAGAATATTTGAAAGCAAAGATTATTAATTGATTTGTTCAAACATTGAGTTAAGTTTTAGGGCAGATCTAGTAGAATTGATTTATGATTGGATCAAGCGTTGTGTTAAGGCTTAAGGAAAAATTTGAGACAGAGATTGAGAATATTTGCGCTAGACCGAAGGAATTTGTTTAGTGCAGATTTGAGACAGATATTGAGCATATTTGTGCTAGAATAAAGTACTATGTTTAGTGCATATTTGAGACAGATATTGAGTAGATTTGTGCTAGATCAAAGGACTATGATTAGTGTAGATTTGAGATAGAGATTGAAAAGAGCTAAGAGTAAGCTTTGGAGGTGATATATCAAAGGATAGTAGTCTCTAGTGGATAGATATCCATTAGCCAAGGCAGTGAGGATAGAGGTATCCTGAGTGAGGATAGAATATTCTATGGAGAGATATACACAATTCAATGCAGTGGAGGTAGTAGTCTTCTAAAGGATCACCATCCAAAGCAAAGGAAGAGTTATCCTATGGATAGATATCCACAAAATTGATTAGGGAATTAGGTATCTCCTTTGTACAGAGGTCCATAAACATTGTAATAGGTAAGGATTACCAAGAGAATTGTTGAGGAAATTTTAGTGAAATCTTTTTTCCATGGACATAGCCCATATTGGGTGAACAACGTTAAATGGGTGTCTCTATTGTGTGTGGTGATTTGTGCATTACTTTGATTACTACTATTGATATTGCCATTTATATATTACATAATATTGTTTGAGAAAGGAAATTAAAAAGTGGTCTGATAATGTTCACCCTCCCTCTCAGTAAAAGCTTGTGTTTTTCATAGATATTCGTAGAGTCCTTTTGTTTCCTATCATTTCTATGAAGTCTTGACTAGGTTGTTTATAGTGAAGCCAACAAGTGCATTTGCTATACTCTTGTTTAGATTTGGTGCTAGGATCACATTGCTATTTTTTTCTCATTTGGTTTATCTAAATAGGTTGCAAATGTAGGGGCTCTAACAACCTATAGGAGTTCTTTCTTTTTAGTTCCTTTATCAACCATTAAGGGGAGGACTTATGGTGGTGAAGAGGGCCATATATAATTTGGAGCTAAACTAGATCATATGGAGGCCATGGAGACAACATTGAATATGAGCCAAGGATGATTTTGAGTTAGTTTGTGTTCATTTAGATCTAGTGTATTATCAGCTCTAGTAATATAAAAGAGATATATAGACCAAACCAAGTTTTGGAGCAAATTCATCTTTGACAAGATATCCCACAAATGGAATAGTATTTATATTTACAATTGGAGTATGATGAGGGTTATCCAAGAGATTCAATTTGACCTTATTAATAGAGGATGATTTTGATGACCCTCTAGTGGTAGATTTAGGTGTGGATGATATAGAGGCTATAATTGCATTTAGGAAATGGTACAAAGGGGTTAAACCTCAAAGAGTAACACTAGCTCCTCCCAAATTAGGGATACAACCATTTATTAGGTAATTCTTTTGGGAGGCCAAGAGGTGGTAATGAAATAGGGCTTTATGAGTTCTCAATGTTTCTCCACTAAGATCCAATCCTCTGCCTTAGGGATGTGATCCATGAGTAGTCCCTAATAGGATTATTGAGAAGATATATAATTTTAATAGATCCATTATACAGTGAAAGATATATGTCATGGTAGTTTTGTAGGATTGTCAATTTTGATTAGAGATGGATGTAGTTGTAACCCAAGTGGATCACATAACTTTGGAGAGAGACACTATCAATACAAAGAGATTATGGGATAACCTAGTTAACTACTCAAAGGGATACAAAATTGGCTTGGGCTATAATAGCATAACATGAGTGGCATAGGTTACTTGGAATAGAGATGATACTAAAGCAATGGTTGCATGCCTAAACATGCTCAATTTATTGGATTGTTTGGCTACAATCATGGATGATTTTTTTTTTGAATTCATGTGAAGTGCAACAAATACAAATAGGGGTCACCCTCCCCGAGGGCATTGCATTAGGGAGCCTTACTCCCCATGATTTAACCTTGGGTCATAGATATGAAATGCCAATAACATACCATTAGGGTGTCCCCACAAGGATAATTAGGGATGATTTGAAGGGATGATTTGAAGGTAGATCAAGTTAGGATTGCCAACTATCGGGAATTATATCACTAGATCATTCATCTAGATAAAATATAGTTGATAGTCTTCCCCATTTCATGCTTCTTCCAGGTCTCATTCAAATTATACTACTCAAGCATCATAATAATCATTGTATAGGATGGATCATGATATATGATCATAGAGCTAAACTTTTATAAATATTTTACCAATATTTTGTAGAACTTTGGCCAATTTTAGAGGTTGAGTGCACTGATTTTATTATTATGGTGCACTAGTCCTCATCATTTGTATATGGAAAAGCATATTAATTTTGTCATTGTGTTATGTCAAACCTTTTTATGTGATATCTTGATGTTGTGATGATATGTTTCTTTAAAGTTACTTTAAAAGTTTATGTATAATGATATACTTTGATTTTGACAGTTATGTTTCTATGTAAGAGAAGCTTATATGTTTTTATAAGGCTTCTTATGGAGTTTGAAGGTCTTTATTTTCCTAGAGTGAGATGGCTTGGAGAACTTATCATGATTTCATTTCCTGGAGGACTTGTGATAATTATGCCCAAAAGACATGGTTAGCATTACCTAAAGGACTTAGTCAACATTGCCTAGAGGAGTTAGTTAGCATTGCTAGGAGGACTTAGGTAGAATTTATTGGATTACATAGATAACATTAATCATAGTATGTAGATAGTAATTCTTAGAGTATTTGGATAGCATTGCTCATACGACATAGATAGAATTTAGATTTGAATGTATGGATAGATTATATGTGCTTATATCTTGTAGATTTTAAGGACTTTTATGTGTGATAATATTGCTTGGAGGAATTTATATATGAAATGTGCCTACACCTTGTGGGTTAAAATGTATTTATAATTGAATGCATAATAATTATGTCTTGTTAGGGCTCAAAATAATTATGATTATTGGTGTGCCTCAACTTAGTTAGGGATTTTATCATAGATACCTTTACTTGGGTATAGGGGGTTTTGTGATTTGTTCATAAGAAATAATTTTGGTGATTGGTTAATAAAAGTTTTTTTTTAAGGTATTTTCCCAATTATAAAAGGAAGTGGAAATCCCTACACATCCTTCTAGGTATCATTACAATGATCTATGTATTCACAAATCCTCAAGGCCATAAAACCAATATCCTTTAAAAAAATGAAGTTAGTGCTTATATTAAATTGGTGTGAGGTTTGTATTATAAACATTTGGGGCCATTAAAGTTGTAATTTGGATCAGAATCTTGTTTCCCATAAATAACCTAATGAAGGAAAAAAAATTGTACCAGGTTGTTCTGATGATCCATGGTTATTACCACCCTTTTCTTAGGACTTATTGACAACATTTTGTTACCTTTGTTAAAGTTTTTATAGGGAACAAGAACAATGAATGCAAATTTAAATGATGAGTCAATTTCAAAGAGTTATTAAAGACAAAGGGAAATTAATATGAGAGATGCAAATATGATGCATACAAACCCATGATTTAAATCAAATAAATTTATTCAAATAGAAATATAACTGGTAGCATATGATGCCCTTATGCATAATAATATATGCTAATGTAGGATACCATTATATCCTAGTGGGTATAATCATGCATCAGGAAAGCTAATGTTCTAAGTAGGATGCTTTTCTAGCATTAGAGACCTAGTGCAAGTGCAATGCAAGTATAAGCTATCATGACTAGTTGTCATCATTATCCTTACAAAATTCCCTAATTTTATATGCATCAAGCAACCAAAAATACATGCAACATGTAATCATGCAATTATGCACACAATAAAACATGTAAATGAAAGGAGGATTTTGGTAGTGTAAGTAATGCAATGTGATAAATACCTCCTATTAAGTAATTTATGGAAATGAGGTCTTTTATCATGATTTTTTGGATCAATCAACATTATTTTGATAGAATTCTATATTTTAATAAAATATTATTTACGAAAGCACCTGTTAAATCATAAAAGAGAAAAAAATATCTATCTTCTTTGTTTGATGCATCTATAATGTATTATGGATTCAAAAATGAAGTATCCACGTAACCACTTCCCTTTGAAAAGGGGATTGTAGTGCTTACAAATGATTGTAAATATGGTGAAATTACTTATGTTTATGAAATTTTGTGATAATAGAGTTGCTAGGAGGTGATGATATAGGGCCATATATAATCATGAGGATTTTGTAATGTTCATCATATGGCTTTCATTAGGGTAGAGGAATCATAACTTGAAATTTTTGATAGACCCTTATATAAAGGAAGGACATTTGATAAAATCGTCACACATTGTTGGGTGCATACATATATTAGGAACTTTCTAGGCATTGAATGATTATACCATCCAACATTCTTAGGCATACGTATGAATCAAATTATCAAGTCTTGAATGTGATGAAGTATGACAATTTCATATTTCTCATCAACACCTATAATAAAGAAGGATATTTAATAGAATAATTCCATGCTATTGAAGAACATGTGCTTATACTGAGAGGGGGGTGAACAGTATAAGATAAAAAAAATTATTTTTTATCCATATGATACCATTAGCAATAATAAAGAAATAAATATAACACAAAGCATCACACACATGAGAGACATGATTTAACATGGTTCACCCAATGTGGGCTACTCCACGGATAAAATATTCCTTATAAACTTTTCTCAAATAAATTCTCTTGGGAATCCTTTCCCTATTACAATTTTTATGGAAATCTATCCAAAGGAGACACAAATCCTCTAATCAAGTTCATGGATCTCTATCTATAGTAGAACTTCTTTTTCCTCTGCTTTGGCTGGTTATATTCTAGAAGAACTATTGCCCTCACTGCTCTGGCTAATAAATATCTATCCACTTAAGACTCCTATCCTCACTGCCTTGACTATTAGATCTCTATCCACTGGATACTATTGTCCTCTATACTCTATCACATGCAAAGCTCTATCTCAAATATGCACTAAACATAGTCGTTAGGTATAGCACAAATCTGCTCAATCTCTATTTCTAGTTTGGCACAAACCTATCCTCAAATATACACCAAACTCTGTAATCAAATATGTCCTCAATATTTGTTCTCAATTATGTATTGTAAGCTTCCAAAAAATTTCACACAAATCTGTCCACAAATATTCTCTAAGACTTACTTCAAATATTCTCAACAAGTCCTTACTAGAACTTGTCCAATATGCTCAATAATATCTATCCTCAAATATGTATTATAAGCTTCCACAAAATCTTACTCAAATCTGTCCACAAGTCTTCTCTAAGACTTATCTCAAATCTTCTCAACAAGTCCTTACTATAACTTATCCAATCTCATAGAAACATATAGAGAATTGTTATATAATCAATATTATTCCTACTCATAAATATTCAACCTTCTCCTTCAATCAATTTATGATATAGAACAATTTATTTTATAGAACTTGAACCAACACTTCAACACATCCACTTGGCTAGAATCAACAAATTCTACTCAATCACTCACTCAATGAATTTAATACTTGCTCACAAACACCAGTCCAAGCATATTAACACTCACTCACTTATTTCCAACAATGCTTATAAAAAAAACTCACATAAAAATTATACTCATGATCTTTGCAAACCCTAGTTCAAGTTCTTCACTCAACCAATCACTTCAACAACAATGCTTATAAAACAAGGTTACTCTATTTAACCGCTATTATAGAAAACCTTGAAGCATTAATTCAAAACACACTCAACAATGTTTACCAACCAATCCTTTTCACTCCAACTTAACATTCATAACATTCAACAAACACTCACTAGAAATATGTGCCCATACCTTTTGATTGATAAAGAAGTGTCTTCAAAACCTATCTCAAAATAGCCAAACCTTTTTGTGCCAATTCAAGTTTAGATAACAATAATTTCATCTCAAAAATATTCACAAGGATATTCTTTTTGATCGAAAAGGTACAATAAAATTTAATCCAAATTTTACATCCTATAACTCCCTCCAACTTTCTAATGACTCACAAATATCAAGGATATAACTGTAAGGACTGAAAAATAAGGCGCATATATTTACAAGTTATCTTACAATATATAAACATCAAGATTAGGAGGAAGATATGACAAGTGTCATAAGCTCCACTCCAAGTGTCTTTCAGAAGACACCACTCCAACTCAAACTGAAGACAGGGACAAGTGGCAGAAGACAAATGTCAACCTGTCAATTATAGGCATAGTGCACATTATAACAATAATATTCTAACATTCCCCCTTAATGTGCACTATCCTAAAAAGATAAATCAACATTAGATAACATTCCCCCTTAATGTTGACTTATTTTACATAGATGTAGCAAATTTCTAAACTAAGAAAACTTGTCTTTCCCAAGTGACTTGGTGAATATGTCTGCCACTTGATATTGAGTTGGTACATACTCCATGTGTATAATGTCTTCCTGCACCATTTCTATAATGAAGTGATGATGGATCTCAATGTGCTTTGTTCTAGCATGGAAAACTGGATTCTTGGTCATCTTGATGGTACTTTGATTGTCACAATATATATATGTTGGACCATGTATTATTATCCCAATATCCTGAATTAATTACCTCAACCATATTGCCTCCTTAGTTGCCTCAACTGATGCTCTATATTCTACTTCTGCTAAAGATAGTGAAACTGTGTTCTGCTTCTTTGTGCTCCATTAAATAGAGCCTTGGCCTAATTGAAAGCAATATCCTGATGTAGATATTTTTGTTTCAGGACAACTGGCCCAATCTGAATCTGTGTATCCAATCAAAGAAAAATTATCATTTGATATATACTTAAGGCCATGATGAGGTGTGGCCTTTAGGAATCTCACAATCCTCTTAGCTGCTATCCAATGGCTCTTCTTAGGATCCTGCATGAATCTGGAAATAAGGCCAACTAAATAGCAAATATCTAGTGTAGTTAAAGTTAAGTAGATAAAACTTCCAACTAGTTGTCTATAAAGTGTACCATCAACCCTTTCTTCTTCTTCATTATTAACCAATTTCAATATAGGTTCCATGGGAGTTAGAGAGGGCTTACACTCCTCCATGTGAAATATCTCCAAAATAGACTGAATATACTTAGCCTGTGAGATAGAAATCTTACTAGGTTGTTGCCATACCTCTATTCCTAAGCAATAGTGGAGGAGGCCTAAATATGTCATCTCAAAGTTCTTGCATAAGTCCTCCTTGAGCAAATTTATTCCTTCTATGTCATCACCTGTAATGAGAAGATCATCCACATAAAATGTAACCAAAATAATGTGGTTCCTCCAATGTTTCACATAGAGAGTAGATTCTGCTGCAGATCTAGTGAAACCAAGGTTGAGAAAATAGGAGTCAATCTTTGCATACCAAGCTCGGGGTGCTTGCTTCAACCCATATAGAGCTTTATTTAATCTGAGGACTTTGTTGTTTTGACCTTCAACTATGTACCCTGGTGGTTGTTTCACATACACTTCCTCCTTCAAATGACCATTGATAAATGCACTTTTGACATCCATTTGATATATTGGCCACTGTTTTTGAGCTGCCATAGCAATAACTGTCCTGATTGTAGTCATCTTAGCCACAGGAGCAAAGGTCTCCTCATAATAAATTCCCTCTTGTTGATTATATCCTTGAGCTACTAGGAGAGCCTTGTAGCAATATAGTAAGCCATCTGCTTTATATTTTTTTTTGTATACCCATTTTGTGCCAATGGTATATTTTCCTTTGGGTAAATCAACTAACTCCCAAGTGTGATTCCTTTCAATGGAATCCAATTCTTGATCCATGACATGAACCCATTTAGGATCACCAAGTGCTTATTTGACATTAGAAGGTTTAGGTTGGCTAAGGACTTTAGCCATTAGGGCATAATTCACTTGGTGTCTTAGGGTTGAAGGCATTTTACCTATATAGGTGGGAAAATGATTTTGGGCTTCATCTAGTGTGGCTTGAACCCACTTGGGTAAAGGATTGGATAATGTTACTTGACCATTTGGAGGAGGATATGGAGGAAATGGATCATTTTTAGGAAGTTATTTTGGATGAATTTATTGATTTATGAGTGAAGGTGAAGGAGTAGATGATATTTTATGCATAAATGGAGCAACTATTTTAGTAGTTATTTCTAAAGTGGGGGCCTTTGGAGGATTATATGGGGGATACTCATGAAAGGTAACATCCCTAGATAAAATGATTTTCTTGGAAATAGGTTCATATAATTTATATGCATTGGCACTATCACTATAGCCAACAAAGTTTTCCTGCATAAACAAGCATCTGCCAGCTTGGATGACCACATGCTTAGGAAAGATGCTCCATCACGGTCTCAAACACAGCAAACATAGTGAGAGCAAACTGGCATCCACGAACGTCCTTCAATATCGATCCAGCGAATACAACAAGTTGAATGCAACACCCACGCCTTCAAAAGGCAGATTCAAAATAGAGAAGAAAAACTTTGAATATCTGCTCCACAAACATGTTGATTTCCAGTGAGTTCAACAAAAAAAATTGACAACATGGCTCATGACTTCATGGATTGAAACAGCAAATCAGATCCAAAAATACCAAAAAATAGTAGGAGCAACATTGAATATGATCTCTTCGATATTTGTCTTCATGCTCAGGATCACAGTCAACTATTTTAGTGCTTTTAACCATGGTTTATTTGGATTTTTAACCACTTTCCAATTCAGGTGAAATGCCCGAGCACCAAAAAATACCTTCGCAAGGCAATCAGAGATTCGCCATTGATTGCTAATCACAAAAATGTAACTAGTAACCAGTGCTTCTATCCCTTGATATCCACTTCCTACAAAAATGTAACCTGTAATTCCTTAGAATGCACCACAGAATCCAAAGATTTCCCATATCCCACCACGTGTGATGACACAAATGTCTGTCACTTCACCTACTCCTATGCCAATGGCACCAGCAACGAAGGTCACCTGGGGTGAGACACGGTGAGTCTAGAAAATGGTCTTGAAATGCTGGGTCTTGTATTCGATTGTATTAACTCTACTTTTCTCAATAATTCTTTGAATGACCAGCTAAGTACAGGTATAATGGGGCTCAATCGTGGGGCACTGTCCTTCATACAACATTTGGGCAACAATTTTCCCAAGAAATTTTCTTATTGCATTACATATCCTATGAAGTTCTTGTCCTCTTCGGGTGTGTTAATGATGGGAGAGTCTCCTTCTTTGGTCGTCAAAGCCAAGAAATATACAAAAATGCCATTGCAAAATACAATGACGCAATGTTGGAAATGGCAAGAACTCTTTGCGATGTAGGCCTTGGCGAGTCTGCTACAGGTGGCTTAGAATTACCAAAAAATTTGTGAGGAGCAATGCAAGGTAAACTCAACACTCACAGCATAAAACACAGCAGTGTTATATGATCACCTTCTATTCCTTTGCACATTGAATTTGTAAAATAGCAGTGCTATATATATAACCATTTTAACTTAATACACTGGATTTGTGATGAAGGTAGTATAACACATCAATACCTAAAAAAAAATTTGAGGCTTGTCCTCGGATGGCAAGGATTGTCCTCTAAAATAGGGAAACTAAAAAAAAATAGAAAACAAATAGGGAACAAATAGGGAGCTTCTAGTTTTTTATCCACTCAATGAGTGGAGAGCATACTCCCTAACTCCATAAACCAGACTCCTAAACCCTAAGGTCCCTTAGGCGGATCTCACCACTCTAATACCAGATGTAAGGACTGAAAAATAAGGCGCATATATTTACAAGTTATCTTACAATATATAAGCATCAAGCTTAGGAGGAAGATATGACAAGTGTCATAAGCTCCACTCCAAGTGTCTTTCAGAAGACACCACTCCAACTGAAACTGAAGATAGGGACAAGTGGCAGAAGACAAATGTCAACCTATCAATTATAGGCATAGTGCACATTATAACAATAATACTCTAACAATAACACTTTACCACTTAAATACCCCTTACAAAAATTGCGCACATAAAATAATTATCAACACCTTATAACTCTCCTTAAAACCTTATAAAATAATATTATTTTAAACTTTAGGGCATAACTTTATTTCTTAGAAAATTATGGCACTAACTCAAAAAATGGCAAACCTTTATCTTTTCTCCAAAATGGGGTTTTACGAGTATCCAACCACCATCTCACGATTTCCAAGTGCCTTAGCACTTTGGAGCCCACCACGTAGGCTATAGGCACCCATGAGAAGGAAGGGAAGCTTCCTTCCTCTTATATCCTTCATCTGCCATCAACACTTCCAAAAAGAAACTCGAGTAGATTCGAACATTTACCACTTGATGCCCTTAGCACTTTTCTTCCACCATGGTTGCCAACTATGCTACCCACACTTGGTAACCAAGGCATATTCCTCAGTGGGTGTTGTTCTTTTGCCTATCACTTAGAACTTTCAAAGCCAATGAAAACCTTCTTCCTTCCATATATTATTCACATATTTTTCCTTCACATACCACATGATTAATTCAATTGCATGTTAGACTTTAGGCTAAGGTGGAGGACTCCCTTTTATACATGCTTTGTCATATGACTTCCATGTCGGCGCTCGATGGTCGAATTCAAAAATTTGAATTTCAAATTTAATAACCCACCTTAGGGTTATTAAAATAACCATAAATTAATATATAATTAATATTAAAATTAATTAATAGTTAATTTAAAAAACTTATAAGTTAAGTAAATTAATTAATAAATTAATTTATAATAAAATTATATGAATTAATTTATAATTAATTTAAACTTCCCTGTATAATATTATAAAGAAATATTATAATATTATTTTCTTGGGCTTCTTATTTGCACCTTGGACCTTATCTTGACCTCCTAGAATCGGATCTGATCAACTAAAAATAGACTCTCCTTTTGCACTGATTGGAGAACCTGAAACTGATGCTGCCTACTAAAATTACCATTGACTGGTGCTAAAATATTGACATCAATGACCACTAACTCTTGACATCAATGACAATTCATCTACTCAAAATTCCCAACAATCTCCCTCTTTTTCATTGATGGAAATCCAAATTTATTTTACCAAAACTGGGCCTTTTTCATGTTCTTCTCCCCTTAGGAAATTACTCCCCCTAACTCAATGCTCTCTCCTTAAACCAAATATCTCCCCCTTTGACATCAATGGAAAAGGGTCACATTTGGTACTCTGAGCTAATAATGAGTCTCTTAGCTTAGCCCCTCCCCCACATCATCTTAAAGTGGTTAATTCTGGGGTGGGAATATTACTCCTAGTTTTATTCTAAGATACTCAAAAGTCTCTTTCAAATATGGATTAGTGAATATGTTTGCTATATGGTCCTTTGTAGTAACATATTCCAACATGACCTATTTATCTATTACTTTTTCTCTCAGAAAATGATATTTTATTGGTATGTTCTTTGTCCTAGAGTGCATCATTGGATTGTTTGAGATACTTATTACACTTGTATTATCACATAATATGGGAATATGATGATCATGTTTTATCTTAAAGTTATCCAAATTCCCAATGATTAAATATTTTGGATGATGCTTTTGTACATACTTGGATGGAGTTTTAGGAATAATTATTTGTGTTTATTCTTCTTCTTCATTTTATTCCTCATGAAACTCTTCTTGACAACTCCCATATTTCTGATACACAATTTGCTGAACTGATTCTCTTAAATCTATCTTCTCATAAATTGTTACATTTATACTTTCCACAATAGTGTGTGTTCTCTTTTTGAAGCATCTATAAGCTTTACTCTTAGTGTAATAACCAAGAAAAATTCCCTCATCACATCTCAGATCAAACTTGCCTAAGTTTTGATCTTATCGTATTATGTAGCACCTACTTCTAAAAACCTTGAAGTGTTTTACAGTGGTCGGTCTTCTTTTCCAAAGCTCATATGGGGTCTTGTGATGCTTTACACTCATTTGAGCCCTAGTGATTATATATACTACTGTGTTGACTACTTCCCTCCAAAATCCATCTAAAATTTTGGACTCATTTAACAAAGCTTTAGCCATATTCTCAACTATTATATTTTTCCTTTCAACTACTCCATTTTTTGATGAGTTCTTGCGGATGAGTATTCTCTCTTAATTCCATGTTGTTCACAAATCTATAAATTAATTTGATGTAAATTCTCCTCCTCTGTCAAATCTCAAACACTTAATCCTCTTACAAATTTCATTTTCAACCGGTTCCTTAAATGCTTTTAATTTTTCAAATGTATCTAACTTCTCTTTCAAGAAAGCTACCCAAACCATTTTGGAGTAATCATCTATAAACAATACAAAGTAACTCTCACTCTGAATACTCTGTGTTCTAGTAGGACCATATAGATCATTATGTATTATACTTAATAGCTCATATGACATATATCCCTTTGATTTAAACCTTGTTCTAGTTTGATTTCCATGTTGACAATGTGCACAGATTGTGTTTTGTACCTTTTTAGCTTGGGTAAATCTCTGGAAGCCTGCTTATTGCTTATGTTGACTATGTTGTCAAAATTCAAGTGACCCAGTCTTCTATTCTACAACCAACTCTCATATTCTTGTGATAGAAAGAACTTTTCCCCTTTGATCTCATTAAGCATGTATAGATTATTTGGAGTTCTTCTTGCATTTGCAATGGATTTTCTAGTTTTTGATTTTATTATCTCACACCTATCTGGGTGAAATGTAACCATATGAACTTGATCACAAAGTTGACTTACAATTATAATATTATGTTTTAACCATTTAACATACAACACATTTTATGTTCTTGTTTTCCCATTATCTAAAATTAGAGTTCCTCTTCCACTAATCTTTGTTGATCCATTATCATCAAAACTTACTGATCCTCTATTGGTTTATTTTAGTACAATGAATTTATATTTATCTCCTTTCATGTGTCTAGAGCAAACACTATCAAGATACCATTGTTCTTCTTTATCCTGAGTATGAAGGGATATTTGAACTAACATTGATCTAGCATTTACATTTCTCCTTTCCACTTTCCTAGTTGTTGAAATTATTTTTCTTTTACTAGACTCAGGAAGTATCATTTTACACCATCTAGCCTTGTGACCAAAATTATTGCATTTGTAACATATAATATAATTATCCATAAGAGGTGCAAAAGAATTGAAATTTCTATTGACATTATTCCTTGCATGACCAATACAATGTACAGCTCTATGACCATATTTGTTACAAGAAAAACAATGACCATGGAAGAAATAATGTAACTTGTTTGTATGTCTTTGATATTATGGTTGAGTACTTCTCATTGTGTGATTAAATATCATCCAATATTCTTCTTTATTTTCTTCCTTTATGATGCCTTTTTCTTTTGGAGTATCCTTTGCTTGCCTATATTTGTTTGAAGTTTTTGCTTCTTGAAAAAATGACTCCTCTTTATATTTCTCATACTCTATATTTTGTAGTAACTTGGTCCTTTCAACTTCATTCCTTAGATAAACAATTTATGCTTCCAATATTTCACATTATATTTCTTTTGCTCTTAACATATCTATCATATCTTGCTCAATTTTATTTCTCTCTTCTACCTTTATCTTGATTTCTATAAGACTTTGTAGAAGTTCCATCCTTGCTTCTTCATCCTCTTGAATTTATTTCTTTAAGCTTGAGTTCTTCTCTCTAATTCTTTCCAACTTTTTGAGAGTAGTAAATAATTCCTCTTTTATATTGAACATGGTCTCTTTTTAATTTTCTAAAGTCATGTGTGTTTCTTATGGATCCTCCTCCAAGTTGTTTGTATTTTCACGGAGAGACCCACTCTGATATCAATTTAAGAACATGTGCTTATACTGAGAGGGGGGTGAACAATATAAGATAAAACTTTTTTCTTTTTAATCCATATGATACCATAAAAAATATTAAAGCAATAAGTATCACACAAAGCATCACACACATGAGAGACATGATTTAATCTGGTTCACCCAATGTGGGCTACTCCATAGAAAAAATATTCCTTATAAATTTTTCTCAAATAAATTCTCTTGGGAATCCTTTCCCTATTACAATATTTATGGATCTCTATCCAAAGGAGACACCAATCCCCTAATAAATTTTGTGGATATCTATCCATAGGAGAAATCCTTTCTCCTATGCTCTGTTTGGTGATCTTCTAGAAGAACCGTTACCCCCATTGCTCTGGTTGGTGATCTTCTATAATAATTGTTGCCCCCACTACTCTGGCAGGTGATCTTCTAGAAGAACTATTGCCCCCATTGCTCTGGCTAATGGATATCTATCTACTGAAGGCTCTTGTCCTCATTGCCCTGGCTAATGGATCTCTATCCACTAGAGACTTTTGTCCTCTATACTCTATCACCTCCAAAAATCTGTCTCAAATCTGCACTAAATGTAGTCCTTCGATTATAGCACAAAATTGCTCAATATCTATCTCTATTTTGACATAAAATTGTCCTTAAATCTACACCAAAATCTATCCTCAAATATATACTCAATCTCTATTCTCAATTTTGTATTGTAAGCTTCCATCAAATCTCACAAAAATCTATCCACAAGTCTTCTCTAATACTTACCTTAAATCTGCTCAACAAGTCCTTACTAGAACTTTTCCAATCTACTTAATAATCCATGTCCTCAAATATGTATTGTAAGCTTCCATAAAAGCTTACTCAAATCTATCCACAAGTCTTCTCTAAGACTTACCTCAAATCTGATCAACAAGTCCTTACTAGAACTTACCAAATCTCACGTAAATATATAGAGAATTCTTAGAGACTCAATATGCTTCATACTCATAAACATTCAACCTTTTCCTTAAATCAGTTTAGGATATAGAACAATTTATTTCATAGAACTTGAACCAACACTTCAACACATCCACTTGAATAGACTCAACCAAGTCTGCTCAATCACTCACTAAATGAATTTAATACTTGCTCACAAACCCTAGTCCAATCATATGAACACTCACTCACTTATTTCCAATAATGCTTATCAAACAAACTCACTTAACAATTATACTCACGATCTTTGCAAACCCTAGTTCAAGTTCTTCACTCAACCAATCACTTCAACAAAAATGCTTATAAAATAAGGTTACTCTCTTTAACCTCTATTACAAAAACCCCTTGAATAATTAATTCAAAACACACTAAAAAATGCTTACCAACCAATCCTTTTCACTCCAAAGTAGCATTCATAACATTCAAAAAACACTCACTAGAAAGATATTCCCATACCTTTTGATTTATGAAGAATTATCTTCATAACCTATTTCAAAATAGCCAAATCTTCTTGTACCAATTAAAGTTTAGATAACAACAATTTTATCTCAAAAATATTCACAAAGGATATTCTTCTTGATCAAAAAATTACAATAAAATTTAATCCAAATTTTACACCTTATAACTCCCTCTAACTCTCTAACCACTCACAAATATCAAGGATATAACACATTACCACTTAAATGCCCCTTACAAAAATTAAGTACATAAAATAATTATAAACACCTTATAACTCCCCTTAAAACCTTATAAAATAAAATTATTTTGAACTTTAGGGCATAACTTTATTTCTTCGAACATTCTTGTGCTAACTCAAGAAAGGGCATAGCTTTGTCTTTTATCCAAAAGGGGGTTTGATGGGTTTTGAGTTTTTTTCTCCCAACCCCCAAGTGCCTTAGGACTTTTTTTCCCACCACGTGGGCTATAGACACCTACAAGAAGGAAGGGAATCTTCCTTCCTCTTATCTCCTTCGTCCACCATCAACGCTTCCAAAAATAAACTCACATGGATTCGAACCTCCGCCACTTACTACCCTTAGCACTTTGCTTCTACCATAGTTGCCAATTGTGCTACCCACTCTTGGTGACCAAGGCACCTTACTCAGTGGGTGTTGTTATTTCACCTACCACTTGGGACTTTCAAAGCCAATGAAAACCTTCTTCCTTTCATAGACGATTCACATGTTTTTCCTTTACATACCACATGATTAATTCAATTGCATGCTAGACTTTAGGCTAAGGTGGAGGAATCTCTTTTATACATGTTGTGTGAGCCTGGGGAGCACGCACCATAGCCTCACTTGAAATGAAATTATTGTTATATTAAATGGAAATAAAAGGCACAAAGCAATATGTGTAACTTAGAAATAAAAATAACAAATAAAGATCCTCTTTTTATTAATTTCAAAAATGAATCCGATTACATATTCATCCCTCTAAGGGATACCCAGTTTTTGATACAATCAATTACAAGCAAGACACATGGTGGATAAATACCCTCTCAAATGGGTGGTGTACTTCCACAGGATTCATAATTCTGCACATGAACTTGTCTAAGGGCTCACAAATGTCTCCTTCTCCTTCTCTCGTCTAGGAGGGATCCCGTGTTTTGAATGTCCTGCAAACCTATAGATCTACACACACAAAAAAAACAAAGCACACTTAGTAGTCTGGGCTACCTCCATGGATGAGGCTATTAGTATGAAACCTGATAAGCAATATAGAAAAGCATAATATTACTTAAAGCAATAATACTAATGAAAAATATGGGTATATATCAGGGAACAATAATGTAAATGCATACAATAAATTAGATCTATACTAGAGATAAATTTTGAAGCAAAAATTTATCGAATCTAATGCTAAAAAAAAATCTAGCGTCAAAACCCTAGGTTATACCTATGAGACACTGTCTAAGATAGTTTATGCAAAATAGACCTTCCTCCTCATGATCCAAGGGTTGTAGAACTAGGTTCTCTAATCAAATTGATGTTCAAGGGTCATCGAATGTGTCAAATTCATGGAATGGTGGTGAATAATAATGGATGTGAATAGCAGGTGTGTAGTCTCCCCTCATCCAGATAGCACTTTGTTGCTTCTCAATGGTACGTAGAGTCACTCTCCAATATGACACGGCTTCAGTGTATAAACTATGAAAATAGTGGATCTTTTTCTCTTTGTGGGAGAGTCCATATGTAGACTTCCATCTATCATATCTGGACCTTGGATTCCTAGAGAATCCTCAATCCATATTGCATGCAACTGACCATATCGGGTGGAAAGCATCAGTCATAAAATGGCATTAAAGGGGCAGTTAGGAGTAACTCAGGTATTTCCTCACCAAAATTTTCTTGTAAAAAATGCAAAGGTACAATCAAACGGTGTTATCTGGGCCCTATTCATGGCCAAAATGTGCATGGTGCTAGATACTATTAGGTTTAGTAGCTAGGTGTGACCCTTGTAGTCTTCTATGACTAGGTGTGGCGGCCACTCTACTTGAGAGTGGCCAAGCCTATATGGGCTAGAACTATCCTTTTTGAGTGGTTAGGACCACTGCTTGCTCTTGGAGAGATCCAAGAGGATTCATATGGTTTGTGAATGTGTCCATATGGGTAGCCTCCTCAACATGACATATTTTAGGTATCTACAGATACCCCTTTTTGGGATGTGTTGTGGGAAAACACATCACGAAGAAAAAATAGACCACCTAGGGTCACATTGTAGGTTGGATGATGATCATTGATCTGATCAATATTGGATACCTTAGTCATGCGGGAGGGTGCATTTCCTAGAATTATTGCTTCTATGGAAGTTTGCACTCGTTCATCAGGTGATCAGGTAACTTTAGCACTACTATAGGTCCACAAGGAGGAGAGCTACAAAATTAGCTATCATGTTTTATTTTTGCCCTAGTAAAGGGTAATATTATGATAGTTGTTGGCAATGATTCGTAATATGAACACAACTTGACATGATCGAGTGATATTTTTTTTACTTTGATTATGATTTTTAAAAATTTTGACTACCCCCTCAAGTGACGAGTTGATGAGGAAAGGATAATTAATAAAGCTATGAGTCACTTGACCAAGATGAATGATTTGCACCTCCTTAGAGGGTTTCTTTTGTTGTTATAGGGTTGTTCTCATCCAGGTGTGATTTCAACCATTTTTGGTAATTACACATCTCCATCCCTTGGGACGGTCTGACCGCAATGGCCTTCTTAGAGAATTAATATGTTAGCAATTCTATTTAAACCTATGTTGAACCACTATTTGGTATAGGAGAAATGAGAAGGATCATCACTCCCATGGGGTAGTTTGGTCATCATGGCCTTCTTCAAGTTTAAGTGAAGTGTCTCAATTCTATCTTAATTGTTTTACCCCA
The DNA here is from genome assembly GCA_028583015.1 of Wollemia nobilis. Lineage (NCBI taxonomy): Eukaryota > Viridiplantae > Streptophyta > Pinopsida > Araucariales > Araucariaceae > Wollemia > Wollemia nobilis. The sequence continues at coordinate 8,563,917 of JAQPPZ010016436.1, read as the reverse complement.
AGTGGCCTTATGGTAATTTACTCATCTTACCAAATTGCATGGACCACTAGTCGCTGCAACTGCCAAGTGTATAAAGCAAATAACTGCATACGAGGTTCACTTGAGATTTTGATGTTACTTATTTTTTTTATCAATTTGTATTTTATGATGTTTTTGGATTTTGATATGTATAATATTTTTTGGTATTTGTGTATATTTTGGTTGCTTTTGATTTATGGATGTGCTTATTGACTCATTTTGAGGTGTTTTATGGTGAGAAATTGAATGAATTTCTCCTTATTGCTTAGCCATTGTCAGGTCCAATGACCCCCAATTGCTTTTGCATGGCCGCTGTCAGGTCCAATGGCCAAGAAGTGTGGGTTGCTGATGCCAACAACATTTGAGGCACATTTTTGGAAAACAAAAGCAAATTAGGGTTTTTTACTTTTCATTTTCCAACTATCAATTGTACTTTTGAGCTCTGAGTTGAGAGTGACTTCTTATGACCCAAGATGCTATCAATTTTATGACATGGCTGAGCAGGGTGAGGCTTCGATAAGAAGAGGATTCAAAGCTTCACGGGTACCTTTTTAAACCCTAACCCCTTTTTTAATGTGGTAAAATAAACCTAACTAAATAGTTTGGTAAAGGAACCTCATTAACCCTGTTGAAAACAAACTAAACCAATAGATAGGGCTAGTTTAGGGTTTAAAAAGATGGGTTTACCTTATTTTTAGATGTTTTTACATTTTTTATTTATTTTTGACCACAAGGGAACACCGTTGGCATGTCGCTCATTGGCTATTGCTGCCAAGAGTAGTTAGCCTAGCCTAAGGCTGGTCGTTGTCACCATAAACGACCAGTTTAAAACTCCAATGATTAAATTTTTAACCATTGGAGGTTGGCTTCTATCGGCTTCAATGACTACTTCATGGCTACTCCCAACACGAGCGGCCAGGTGGCCTTAAGTTTATTTCTATGATTTTTAAATTTTAAAGCAATTTTAATTTATTTTTTTGAAATTTAGAATAGTAGTTTTTGAGTTTTTTGAATGTTTAGGTGCATTTAAAAACTATGCTTATTACCTTAAGCTTATATTAGATTATCTTGCACCATTTTTGTTTTATGCATTTATTAGTTTTTAGTGCATTTGATTTAGGTATTTATTCTGCACTTCTAGATTTTGTCTATGTGGGCCTAGGACTTGTAGTTGCTTGTGGACCTATTGCCTGCCATGGATAACATAGACTGGGGTTGGATCGATGCTCGTAGCCTCTAGTATGTTACCAAGCTTCTGATGATCATGTCAGATATAGCCTATTTGAATACCCTAGCCCATAGGTGGGATTCTAGGATTAACACTTTTCATCTTCCTACTAGTGAGATGACCATTATGCCAGAGGACATGTACAATATCTTCAAGATCCCTTTTGATGGAGTTCCTATTGTTTTTTCCTCCACTAATGCCCAAGATGTAGTCTTCATAAGGGTCTTTGGGAGACATGTCACTACTGCCTTCTAGTATACTCAATCTAGTGGGGTATCAGTTGCTCAGTGGTACCAGGAGAATGTCTTCTCCTGTAGACATATCATGTTGTTGATGGTCATCTATAACATCCTTATTCCTAACTTCTCATGATTGAGGTTCCCATGGAACCTCTTAGCCATGGTTCAAGACTTGGTGGATAGTGTACAACCTATTATCTATGATTGGGTTAGTGCTCTACTGGCTCAATGTTATTATGAGCTCTATCGGATCCAACGGTAGGGATGCATCAGTATCGCTTGTAGCTTGTTTCTTAAGATATGGGGATGGGAGCATATCAAGGTGGATCACCCAGCAGGAATTCCTATGGAGATTACTGGTGTGGATGATTCCCACCACTGATATAGATCTAGGTTGCCTATAGAGCTTAACAAGCATAAGCTTTGGCCTCATGCAGGGGAGCTTTCCCACTACACAACATCACTGACTAGTTTGTGAGCCCAGGATGTCATATGAAGGCCTTACTATGAGTGCCTTGCTTGGGGGGACCCAACTAGTTTTACAGCTCAAAGTCGATGTGACTGATGGGTTATCATCCACAAGGATGACATCTGGTAGTTTTTACATTATTCTAGGGTGCTTCAACAATTTGGTCTTTCATAGGATGTGCCACTCCATCCAATTTTGTATAGGTGGATCACTATAGAGAGGGATTTTCTATAGCCTCAAGTTATAGTGGTAACAAAGTATGATTATCCTCTAGTAGTGGATGTTGGTATTGTGAATAGCAGAGTTACAAAGTGTTGGAAATTACCATCAGTAAAAGTTAAAAATATTTGATTTTACTTGGGGTAAAGGTAACTTACCTTTACCTTACCTGGACGGCAGCATTTGGGCGGCAAGAGAACTCAAGTTAACTTTCTTTTCCCCCAATTTCTCCTTTCCCCCCTTTCTTTCTCAAATAGGTTATTTACCTTGTATTTAAGCTTTGTAACCTTTGATTCAATGTTAATTCAATTAATCCTATTTGCAAATCACTCACCTTTCACATTTGGTATCAGAGTGTCATGATTCCCAAGGCGATGGGGCTCGTAGTTCGAGGCAGTAGCACGGATCCCGAGGCGACCCACAAGAGTCGAGGTGGCACGAATCCCAAGACGGCCCGTAGGAGCTGACTGGCATGTTTTTCGAGGCACTGGTGGAACTGGACGACGCGGCCCGTAGGAGCAACAGATCCGCATGATTCTCGAGGCATTGTTGATGTGGCGTCGATGCGATTCCCGAAGCGAAGCTAAGGTGGCGATCTGTTGCACGTGGCCCGAGGTGCAAGATCGACGTGGCATGATGCATGGTGACATGAGACTGGCACGTGGCCCGAGGAGGCTGATGAGGCAAGGTGATGTGGCACTGGTGCGCGGCCCGAGAACGTGATGTGGCGATCTACAAATTATGCTGACGTGGCACTGGTGCACGGCCCGAGAAGGTGGCATGTCAATCTGCGCGTGCATCATCGGTGGCAAAATGCTACGGCATTGGTGACTGCCCACAGGCAGTCAAAGCACATTGCGTGCTTTGTTGTTTTTAAACAACAAAAACATTGCTCTATGAGCGATGTGGGACTAATAGTCCCAAAGAATATAAAAGCTTCGCGCCGAAGCGCGAAGCCAAAACTTGCTTCGCGCTCGATGCAAAAGTCAAGAGGCGGGGAGCGCGCGTTGCTCCCGGATCAGCCCGGGTAGCGCAGCGGCTACCCTCAGCCCTGAGACCCGCGAGGTCGCAGGATCGACTCTCGGCGGGGTCGATAGAAAATCAATTTTTTTTTTAATTAAATTTTTTTTAATCAAAAGAAAAACTAAGGAATAAGTTTAAAATTAAAAATATATATATATTTTTTTAGTTTTTTTTAAAACTGTTCATTAGCTTTTATATAATTTTTTTTTTTTTAGTTGAGTGAAATTTCCTAAGAGGAAATAAATGTGAAGTTTTTTATTGATTGAAATTTCCTAAGAGGAAATATATGTAAAGTTTTTTTTTTTTTTAAACTTGGAAAGTTAAATTTTTTTTACTATTTCCTAAGAGGAAATCCTTGTAAAAGAAAATTTCTAGGAAATTTTCTTAAATGATAAGATCGAAAGGTTGTTATCATGCCCTCTGCAAGTTTTTACTGAGAACAACTCCTGAAAACTTTGATAGGAGTGTGAAAACACTAAGTCTTAATACAGTTTTTTCACAGTTGCAAAACGCGGTTATTGCACACCAGAGAAATCCTGATCAAGGATACGAAGCCGATTCAGAAAATAACTCCTTCGGGAGCAAGTTTGAAAAATCTGACACAGTTGCAATTGCTGCACAAGGATCCGAATATACTCATTATAGTAATTCAGTTGAAATCCTTCAACCTCCTTCTCCTAAAATAATATTGATCAGTGACGATGATGAACAAGTCGCGACAATTTTGTAATTGTTGAACAAGTTTGAGTTGTTCATGATTGTAAATCAAGCAGGGCTTGATAGTTTGTAAAGTCTTTTTGCAATAAGACTATAAAAGAGAGGTTTCTTGTTTTAGTAGATTAAAAAATGGGATCACATAATAATCTACCAATTCCCGAATTCAAAGGGGATAATTATGAGTACTGGTCCATCAAGATGAGGACATTACTCATCGAAAAAAGACTATGGGATATTATTGAAGAAGGTTACATTGCTCCAACATATTGGACTACTTTAAGTGCAAATGATAAAAATATCTACAAAGATGCACAGAAAAATAATTCATTTGCATTATACCATCTTCAATCAGCATTAGATCCTAGTATCTTTCCAAGAATTGCATCTTAATTAACTGCTACAGATGCATGGAATGCCTTGAAAGAAGGATTCCAAGGAAGTGATAAAGTAAAGCAAGTCAGGCTTCAGAATTTGAAAAGATATTTTGAAAATCTCAGAATGAAGGACAATGAAAGAGTTGGAGACTATTGTGTTCGTGTTAAAGCAGTAGTTGATATGATGCAAACTTTAGGTGAAGACACAAAAAATGAAACAATTGTGAATAAAGTGTTGCGAACACTTCTTCCTAAGTGGAATCACATTGCAATCATAATTGAAGAATCCAAAGATCTTTCTACTATTACATTTGATAGTTTGATTGGATCATTAACATCACATGAAGAGCGACTTCAAGGTGCACCTTCAACAAGCTATGGAGGTGATGACAAAGCCTTCACTTCGAATGAAAGTGTAAGACGAGGACAAGGAAGAGGACGAGGCAGAGGACAACAACAAAGAGGCAAGGGCCAAAGCAACTCCTACAGAGGAGGTAATCCAAATAGAGGTGGAAATCAAAACAGAGGAGCCAATCAGAACCAAAGCGGCAATGTAGGCCGTGGAAATCAAGGACGAGGAAGTAATAAGCCTAAAACAGCATGTTTCAATTGTGGGAAACAAGGCCACTTCGCTCGTTACTACTGGTTAAAGTCTTCAAAAGATCAAAGCAGTCAATATGGCTCATTCTACGAAGAAGAAGAAGGTCCACCAAATCTTTTTCTCTCTTATGGACAACCAGATCAAAATCTAAATGATACATGGATTCTGGATACTGGTTGCTCCAACCAAATGAGTGGCAAAGAAAATCTCTTTGCTACATTAGATTCAAATTACAAATCTCAAGTTAAGTTAGGGGATAATAAATCCTTGCAAATTGAAGGCATAGGATCTATGGAAGTTCCCACAAAATAAGGTATTAAAAATGTGAATGACATATACTATACTCCACAGCTACACCACAATTTGTTAAGTGTTGGCCAAATGATGGAGAAGCATTACAAATTAGTTTTTGATGAAAGAAAATGTACAATCTTTGATAAAAACAATTGTAACCGGGTCATCACAGAAGTCCCTATGACAAAGAATAGGTTGTTCCCTCTAAAGTTTGGTGAGCCAAGGGGAGCTCAACTTGCAAACATTGCTATTACAAATCCAAGTGAATTGTGGCACTTGAGATATGGTCACCTCAATTCCGCTAGCTTGAAAATGTTAACATCACAAGCTATGGTGACAGGACTACCAAAAATACCAGAACATAAAAAGTTATGCGAAGCATGTGCTTTGGGAAAGCACTCCAGAATGAAGTTTCCAAGAGGCAAAGCGTGGAGAGCAAGCTATCCTCTTTAGCTAGTACATTCGGACATCTGTGGTCCAATGCAAACAAAGAGTCTTGGAAACAATTCTTATTTTCTAACATTCATAGATGATTATTCTATAATGTGTTGGTTGTATTTTCTGAAACACAAATATGAAGCATTTGATTGCTTCATAGACTTCAGAAATAATGTAGAAAAGCAAAGTGACTACTATGTCAAATGTCTTCACACTGATAAAGGAGGAGAGTACTCCTCAAATGAATTTCTTCATTATTGTAAGCAAAATGGGATAAAAATGCAGTTCACCACTGCCTACACCCCACAACAGAATGGTGTGGCTGAGAGAAAGAACCACACCCTTGTTGAAATGGCACGAACAATGCTTCAGGAAAAACATCTCACAAACAGCTATTGGGCAGATGTAGTGAGAACAAGTGCATATATTCTAAATAGAAGTCCGACTTCTAGTTTAGATGGTATCACTCCTTATGAAGGATGGTACGGTAAGAAACCAAATGTCAAACATTTCAGAGTATTTGGTTCTTTAGCTTATGCACACATTCCTGAGGAGAAGGGAAAGAAGCTTGATCCAAAGAGTCAAGCATGTGTTTTTGTAGGGTATTGTGATTCAACCAAAGAGTATAGATTGTACAATCCCATGACACATAAAATCATTATCTCAAGGGATGTAATTTTTGATGAAGGGGGAGAATGGGGTCATAAAAAATTTGTTGATTTTGACTCTAATTCAGACAGTACCACACCAGTACCTCCCATAATGGTACAACCCAAGAAAAGTAGTCCTCCTCCACAGATTCCACATCAGGAAACTTCATCAAGTACATCAAGTGGTACACCAAGTCTAAGAAGGAATTTTTTGGCACCCCAAAATTCTCCAAAACGATTCCAAAGATCTGTAAGTGCTCCAAGTCCGATGGATATTGATTCAGTTTCTCAAAGGAAAGAGACAAATAGAGGAAAGCACATACTACAGAGTCATCCATCTTCTCAAATGTTGGATAGGAATTTCCAACAAAGATACACTAGGAGTCAAGCTAGTGATATGGATGACATTTTGTCAAGACTTGAAAATATTCAAATGTCAAGGGATGATGAGTCTCATGAACCAAGGGGTGATGTAGTCAATTATGCTTTGTTTGCTGCTGCACAGCTAGAACCTTCTAGCTATGAAAAAGCATGCACTGAAAATATATGGCAGGATGCCATGGAAGAGGAAATATCCTCTATTGAAAAGAATGATACTTGGGAGCTTGTGAAGCTTCCCAAGGGAAAAAAATGTGTTGGATGTAAATGGGTCTATAAGACCAAATTCAATGTTGATGGAAGCATTGAAAGGCACAAGGCGAGATTAGTAGCTAAAGGTTTTACTCAGAAATATGGAATAGATTATGAGGAAACTTTTTCTCCAGTTGCTCGACAAGAAACAATTAGAACTGTTCTTTCCTTGGCAGCCCATAAAGGATGGAAGATTCAACACATGGATGTGAAAAGTGCATTTTTAAATGGATACCTGATAGAAGAGGTGTATGTTCAACAACCTCAAGGTTTCCAAGAACCAGGAAAAGAGAACCTTGTTTATAAATTGAAAAAAGCACTATATGGCCTCAAGCAAGCACCAAGAGCATGGTACTCAAGAATTGATGGCTATTTTAGCAAATATGGTTTCACAAAAAGCAAGAGTGAACCAAAATTATACTATCTGAAAAATGGAGTAGACATCCTCATAGTTTGTTTATATGTGGATGATCTAATATTCATGGGTAGTAATGATAAAATGAATATGGAGTTCAAAAACTCCATGATGAATCAGTTTGAGATGAAGGATCTCGGATTAATGAGATACTTTCTAGGAATGGAAGTACATCAATCAAAGAATGGGATCTTCATATGTCAACAGAAATATGCTCATGACATGATCAAGAAATTTGCTATGCAGCAGTGCAAATCAGCTGCAACAACAACTGGACATGGAATCCAGCTAAGCAAAGAATATGGAGCACCTAATGTTGACTTGACCAATTACAGAAGCATGGTTGGGAGTTTAATGTTTCTCACAAACACTAGGCCAGATATACAGTATGTTGTTTCTCTTGTATCATGATTTATGACATGCCCATCCGAGCTGCATCTTCAAGAAACCAAACGAATTTTACGATATGTAAAAGGTACATTGGATTTTGGAATCCATTACCACAAGTCTAACTCTGTGAAGTTATTTGGTTATAGTGACAACGATTGGGGCAGTAATATAGATGACAAAAAATCTACATCGGGAAGCTGTTTTAGTCTAGGATCGGGACTAATAACTTGGAGTTCCAAGAAGCAATCTGTTGTAGCATTATCATCTACAGAAGCTGAGTACATAGCCATTACTCATGCAAGTACTCAGATCCTCTGGTTGAGGAAAATCCTTGAAGAGATTGGCGAAAAACAAATTGGTCCAACCAAACTGAATTGTGATAATATAAGTGCCATATAGTTGGCATATAATCCGATCCACCACAAAAGGTCAAAACACTTTGATATGAAGTATCACTTCATAAGAGATATGGTGGAACAGTAGACAGTTGAGCTTCAATATTGTAGCACTTTGGATAATCTAGCAGACATCTTCACCAAAGGCATGGCTAAAGCTCAATTTATAAAGCTGAGAGACTATATAGTTAGTCCTCTCAACTTTAAGGGGGGGAATGTTGGAAATTACCATCAGTAAAAGTTAAAAATATTTGATTTTACTTAGGTTAAAGGTAACTTACCTTTACCTTACCTGGACGGCAGTGGACGGTAGCATTTGGGCGGCAAGAGAACTCAAGTTAACTTTCTTTTCCCCCAATTTCTCCTTTCCCCCCTTTCTTTCTCGAATAGGTTATTTACCTTGTATTTAAGCTTTGTAACCTTTGATTCAACGTTAATTCAATTAATCTTATTTTCAAATCACTCACCTTTCACACAAAGGACTACACTTGGTGGTGGGGCATACGAATATGGTAGGGTAGTGGTAATTTGGGCCATGACCAGGATGTGGTTTCTACAAGGGATTATCCTAATGGACAGTAAGTGTAGACTCAAACAGAGGGTTGGGGCAAACCAGTAGAGCAGGAGGTAGCTCAAGAGGAGGAGTTGGCTCCCAAGGAGTGATATTCTCCTCTCTACGCTTAGTTGTATCAAGTGGAGGCCAAGCTACAGGCATCTTAGATCCAGGTACAACAAAGGGATGCCACCATTGATTTGTTATATGCTTAGGTTCAACATCTTGATACGGAGTGTTCCACACTATAGGGCAAGATAGATCATCTTATGGTCAAAGGGGGTGCTACTCAAGGATATATTACACCATCTATTCCAGCACCTCAAGGACTTGGTGGTCTAGATGTAGGTGTGGAGATCTAATTTTTACATGATATTTTAGTAGAGGACTTGGAGTAGTGCACCCTAGATTCCTCCTATATCCTGGCACTGGAGCACAAGGTTAGGCTTCAAGGAGGTCACCTACCAGATAGGCCTATGGCTAGAGGGTCACAAAGGACCGGTTAGAGTACCTCAAGGCAATCATATGCTTGATTGAGTCACTATAATAGAACCCATACAAAGTAGACTAGGGGTGCCAGTTCTATGCTGCCTCCCAAATGGGGTGGTGAGGACATAGGTGATGCTAGTGGTGTAGGTCACTCTGAGCATTATGGCATCTTTGGCATTTTTTACTGTTTTAGGTGTAAGGTCAGCTGACCTACATGATTGTATACTTATGGCATTTTTGTACCTACATGTACTTATTTTGACACACATTTATATGATATCTAGAATTTGAGACTAATTATGTGTATCTTTTATGATTATGTTTTTATGTTTATGTGATGTACTATCATGGTATTATGTGATATGATGTGATGTGATGCTTATATGTTATGATGTGTATGTGTAGGTGGACTACTCTATGATTTTATGCTATATGGTGTGGTTTACATGACTTATGCTTTATGATGTGTGGATGATTATATGGAATGATCTAGATGATGATGATGGATGCATATTTTTAAATGCATGTTTGATTTAGATGTATTGTATGCATTTAACTTATGTTGTTATGGTATGGTAAATGAAATGTGTTATGCAATATGTTTATGATCTAAAGTGAATGAACCTATATGCTTTAATCACTTAAAATATATGGTATGATGTGACATAAGGTTTTGAAAATCTAATGGACGACACCATAAAATTTATAAAAATCATGAATAAATAATAACTCTTAAAATAAGAATTAATCATTTAAACATCCAGACGTGAGATGAGATGATTTGGTATGTATGTACTTTATTGATTAGACTCTGTTAATTAAAATATATGCACAAAATAGTCAGTGGTCATCTAAATATCATTGTTGACACTCATCCGGTATCTATCTTATTTCATGGACACCACTTAACGAATAAAACCTCCTAAAGAAAGTTTATGATGTGAGTGATGATATGAATTGTTGCTATGAGGTGATTTTTGAGGTTTTCCATGAGACTCAAACACCCTAGTTTCTCCATCCAAAGTTATATACCGATCATATAGAGCTTCTGAAGGATAAAGTTTTCGTTATGAAGACCTAGATATTAATTATCCCTATGTGTGCAAATTAATATATTAGATAGTGTAGAAACCAAATTGCAACCACTAAACCTCCATCCTAACCATACCACCACCCACTTGTCTTTCATTCCACCTTCTCGCAAATTATTTGGCCCAAATCCACCTTCCCACAATTACCTAGCCTAATTGGGGTTATTTTAATATTATTTTATAATATTTTATATTTTATATAATATTTTATTATATTTTAATATATTTATTATAAAATATATAAATAAACTCAATTAAACTTAGCTGTCCGATTTCATTTAATCTCCACCATCCATTTTCATTAATCCATGTCACATTCAAAAAAAGTAATCTCAACCCTAGGATATGATTTAATCTTAGCCACACGATCAAAATTACAAGGCTAAAACCCTAAGAAAACCCTAGGCTGGATTATAAATAGGGTATTTTGCAAATGTCAAAACCCTCGAACCTAGATATGAAGTGATATACTTGGAGAAGCATTTGTTGATGCCCTAGTGAAGCAGAGATAGAGAATTGAAGATCGGATGCCCTAGCTAAGCCAACAATACTTCTATCATTCTATCCATCGTCCATCCATCCTCACTCACTACCATAGTCGTATTCCATTTGTCACCTCCATCGTCATCCTTCCTAATCTATTTTTGTAGATCTTCCCTACCCTATGTGTGTTGTGCCAAGCTTGTGAAGCTCACTGCAGAGCTTACCAAGCACCCACCAGAACTTGCCTTGTCTAAAAGTGCACACCAGAGCTTACCAAGATTTTTTTAGAGCCTACCTAGCACCTTCTAGAGCCTACGATAGTCCTAGGTGCAAACCAGAGCTTGCGAAGCTCACGTTAGAGCTTGTTGCAACACTAAAATGAAGATATGAATCTGCTACACCATGAAATCTACAACAATGAAGTGAGGTATATTTAGTATTATTTTATTTCATTTATTTGTTGGTTTGGCATGCATTTTAAATTGATTCTTAATCTATGGTTTTGTTAATATCTGAGTGTCTCACACTAAGGAGCCCTCATAGGTATTACTAATGCTCTTGTATTTTGTTTTGCATGCAGATCTTCGAATTCAACATATTTTGTGATGGTTGTTGAAGCTGGAGTGGCCCCACGTTGGATATTCAAAGCCCACTCAACCTGTTGGGATCAAGGACACACTCAGATATGAAGACTCTTCTGTTATATCTAAATAGGATTTTGGAGAACCCTAGTTTCATTGTAAATTATTGTATCAAATATCTACATTGGATACTGATTGTAACAAAGGAGTCTATTGGCCCCCCCATTGAATACATATTTCTTTTGTGCAATCTGTTTTGTCTCATTGCTTTATTTGATTCTGCCATTTTATTTTCAAGTGTCGTGTCTTTGCATCAACAAATGGTGATCACGGTAGGACCCCACAAGGGTTTCATAATTTTATATCTACCTTGCTAATTTTCTATTGTTGTTGTTGTTGTAGGTTTTTTAGAAAGCGTAAAAACTACCACATTTGTTGCTAGGGTTTCTAAAGTATTATGTAGTAGTTCCAGGGATCGTGCAAGCACCCTTCATGCTTTGCAGGCACTCTCCTATGCCTTAGTAGGCACACAACTATGCCTGACATTAATTTGAAGCAGAGCTAAGGCTTCCAAGTGAGTTACGTAACCCTAGTTTTCCATTCAATAATTTACGTATTTTTTTTCTTTCTGTTATTTTTTTCACTATTTCTGTGTTCACATTAAGAAATCGAGGAAAAAATTAGTAGTAAGTTATAAGGTTTTTTTTGTGATTTAGGATATAAAATATACTTCTTGTTCTGAAATTGCAATTCTAGGTGATTTGTCTACATTTTTGAGTGCATATAAAATGCAAAAGCATCTTAGAGTTGCATTTTAGGGTTAAAAATTATTTCAAACTTGCATATCTAAATAGGAACAACATTTAGAAGTATAAAGTAATCCTCCCCTAGGCTAATCCCTTTGGAAGAGAGGTGGACGAACCCTCCGGTGCTCTTGTGATTTTTATCATTTTTAGGCAAGGTTTTTAAGGGTTTACTCTACGCTCTATCGATGAAATTTACGTCTTTATGTTGGATTTTGATTTAGATTAGTGAGGTTGGTAATTTTTAATATTTTTTGCACACTATAAATAACAAGGAACATAAAATTAATCAATCACACACTTGCATGCTGCACTTTTTAACAGTAATAGTTGGATTTCATCACCAACTATTTCTTGAGGTTTGGTGACGGTGGCTTTCATATCCATCCATCAAATATCTGCCCCTAGACACCATAGGAATACCCCTGAACAAACTTTTTGGAGGTCATTACCAACAATAATCTCGTTGCATTGGCCAACCATAGTTTTTACATTTTTTTTTCATTAAAAAATATTAGGCTACACCAAAACACACAAACCCAACAATTTTAAAAGGAACTTCACATTAAAGGAAGAAAATAATTAATGAACCTGAGGTAAGCCACACAAGGTGAAACCTAGGATTGGTTTTTTTCTTTGCTTTATTTCTTTAGAAAGGAAATTGTTAATTTGTGTGATCTAGATTAATCTTGAATTCTTGGTTTAATTGCTTTATTATGTTAACACATCAACAAAATAAGGTAATGAACCAAAATAATTTAATGGAAAATAATTTACATGAGCCTGCTACTTCTGTAGCCCCATCCACTATGATTTAGATTACTTTGTTTGGATCATCCCATCCATACCACTCTCAAGAGGAGTCCCATACACTTAATGTGGAAGCTGCCACCACTTACATAGACATGGATAGAGTGCAGGCCATCTACAAGGCCTCTAACTATGTCATGGATCCCATTAGCCAAGATGATTTTGAATAGCCTGAATTTGATAGAACCTACCTTACCCAAGGATATCCTAATTCAAAATATGAATATGGTATGCCTTCCACCATAAGCCAACCACTGCAAAGCCCACATGTTCAAAACACTTACTTCACATACACCTACACCAACCCCTTGTATGAGAAGCATGTTAATGTCGCCTCGCAAGTCCCCAACCTTCAATTTGTAACATCAAAGGCAACTTGCACTATATCCATGACCTCTCATCTATCATCCACAGCTCCATCATCACATTTAGCCAACATGATAATGTCATACAAACATCCATCATCATATTTAGCCAACATGACCATGTCATCCACACCTCCATCATCTTATTTAGACAACATGACCATGTCATCCATACCTCCATCATCTCACTTAGCCAACATGACCATGCCTAATATTCCATATTAATCAACCCAACCATCATCTCATCCAACCTCAACCCCATAATTAGACACATGGTCAAATTAGGGACTCATGAATACATTAGGGCTCATCAATAGATTGCTTTCACAATGATCAAAAGGAAAGCAACCGGTTAACACAAAACCTATGACTCAAGGAGTTCTGACTCAAACTCCACTCGTCAATCAAAATTCCTCATGGGTCCCTCAATCCTCCATAGTGACCATCCATAACCCACCACCACTCCACACATCCATCATACTAATCAACATTACCACCAATCAAAAATCCAATCCTTTCCTCCATCATCCTCATCAATCATCCCCATACTTCAATCATCCATCTTATCCACACACCCAACCCAATCCATTCCACAACACCATGTTGGTCACACCCCAACATCCATCATCAAGCCCATCAACCAACCACCACCTAATCCAAGGTCCTCACATTCTAGTAGAAGACCTTAAACTTCAAGCAATGCAAAAGCAAATCAATCAATTGATGCAAAATTCATCAGGAACAACGAGCCAAAATTTCACATTAAGCCAAATGATCCATCAAAAAATTCATCCATCGGTACCATCACCTCCATATTCGAAATATTTTACGGTACCAAAATTTGACAAGTTCAAGGGAACTGAGGATCCCAAAGAGCATTTGAGCTTATTTTTCTATGTATGTTTTTGGATTAGCGATGATAATGCTCTCATACTCCGAACGTTTCCTCAAACGCTATGGGGGATGCCATAGAATGGTACAATCAATTGACCACACATAGTATATACACTTTTTATCAATTGATAGATCTATTCTTAAAGCACTTCACCCTAAATATTAAAAAGAAGGTATCCTTATCAGATATTTATTATTTGAAACAATGGGATGAGGAACCTATATATGACTTTGAAAATTATTGGAGGGCAGTCATAACTAAATTTCCATTCTCCATACCAATGGAAGAGATTATAAAGCTTTTTACCAAGAGATTCTTAAAACCCATGTCTTGGATGCTACAACTAAACACTTATAGAAAATTTGAAGAAGCTTTAGCATAGACTAGTGTCATTGAGGAGAACAAAATCCAAGAGGTTGTCAGTAAGACTAAAAGGAAAGAATGGAAAAATAAGGGCCAATATCAAAATAACCAATCTATACAAAAAAAATCCACACAAGCCTAAATGGCTAACACAACAAACCAAGTTAATCAGGTGGTGATGAGCCAGCCCGTAGTGGCTCAAAAACCGATGCAACAAAAAATTTCATATCATGCGGTCCCATCAGTTACCCAAGCACCAATGGTTCAAAACATAGTGCCAACTATGGAACAACCTATCCACCACCAATTCAATTGCCCCAAAAGATAATACACTCTATTAAATGAGTCGTATTCATCCCTATTTAGAAGGTTGTATAAAACCAAAAAATTAGCCTTTCCAGATATTAGGCCCCTTGATCCCACCAAAAGGCCTAGGACTTATAGAGAGCACTTGTTTTACCCATACCATCGACAAAATGGGCATGCTATCAATTCATGTAATGTGTTCAAAAACGTAGTGCAAGACCTCATAGACTTAGGGGCCATCAAAATGGATAACCCCTTAGCTCCACAAAATCAAAATTTGGGTATATATCAGACACCTCTACCTAACCATGGGGAGGTTCAACACAATGAAAGAGGTAACAATCAACAACAACCTCCTAATCAAGTAAATAATATCCAACAATATCAAAACTTTGTCAGAGCAGTCAATGTGGTCACTAGAGGGCAAAGGCAAAATCAACAACATGATCAACAACCTTCAAATAGACCACCCATACAAAAATCACCAAATCCATATCCTCCCATCAATATGTCCAACCCATATCATCCATCTATCCTTCGTTTGATTAGGCCAGTGGTAACCTTAACTAGCCGGTTAACCACTAGTTTGAATATGGCATTGGCAAAATTTTTTGTCTATGAGCTCATTCAATAATCCCCTAGGCATAGAGAATATTTTATGAAAATGCTCAATTCAATTGAGTTAGAATCCCAAGACTCCAATGCCTTCAAAAATTTTGTAGGGAGTATTAGAACATGCATGGATCCATCAATCACCTTTTATGACTTTGAGATAAAACAAATGAGTTTAGAATCAGTGGACCCTCCATTGCATATAATGGCCTTAATAGATAGAAAGCCCTTTAAAAGAGTATTAATCGATACCGGATCGTTAATCAATATCATTACTATCACTTCCATTATCCATATAAACTTGTCGCCATCCCACATTAGCAAGTCATCACTCACTCTCAAAGCATTTAATGATGCTTTGTGTACCACAGTTGGCACTATCGTTTTACCTATAGAATTAGGGACCAAAACATTGCACACCATGTTTCACATCTTGGAAGGTGCCATGATGTATAATATACTCCTTGGTAGACCTTGGATGAGCGAAATGAAATGTGTCTCATCAATTATTCATAAATGCTTAAAATATGTTCATGATGGACAAGTCCATTGCATCCTTGTAGATGTTGAACCATTTAAGTATTGTAACTTCATTTCAAATCTCTATGAATCCATGTCACCTTCCACACATTTGTTCTTGGTTCCATCATCAGATACATCAACATAATCTTCCAATCCATATTCTTCCTCTAATACACCTTCATCTTCTTCTAAGGCTCCCATCATAGAGGAGCTTGTTAGTCTTACAATGACACTGAGAGGTGGGGTGAATTAGTGTAGCTCTTTAAACTTGAATTTATAGCTCTTAATACAACAACAATTAAAAATTATTACTAGATACAAGTATAACAAAATAGCATCACACAAAACAAGATTTAACGAGGTTCACCAATGTGGCTACTCTTCAAAAATGACTACTTGGACTACCATCCAAATCTAGCCTTTGCAAAGCACCAACTTTACAATCAATTTACCATCACACACTGGAAGGAGCACCAACCCCTAATTTATCTATACTAACAGAAATGAGCACCAACCCCTGATTTACCAGCACCAACTGGAAGGAGGACCAACCCCTGATTTATCTGCACCAATAGAAAGGAGAACCAACCCCTGATGCCAAGCTGCAACCTGGACTTCAATTTGAATCTATAAGTTTTACAGAAGGATACCTTTGTTTTTGCAAGACTCTAACTGGTCGTCTTCACCTTTGCGCTCTCTATAGACTCTGATCTCTCTGCGCAATCACTTCGCACACTCTGCTTCATTACATTCGAACTTCACGATAATCTTCTCCCTTTCGCACACTCCGCTCTCCTTACGAATTTTGCACTTAGCATGATTCGACATGACTTGCTCTCTATGCACTACGACCAAACTTTGCACACTTCAACATCCTTTAAATTCTCCAAATAGCCCTCCTTTTATAACAACATTTTCATGATGAAAACCCTAATCTTAGTCGATTGTAAACCCTAATATTAGTCAGCTTTCATAACAACTATAAACCCTAATTTTAGTCGGCTATCATTGGTCTTCGTCGACTTCAACTTAACCACAAAAATACATGTCGCGATATCGCAACACTTTTTCTTTCTCTCTCTTTCTCCTTGCATCGGACCGCAAAAATGCTACATGTCGCGATATCGCGACACTTTTTCTCCTTGCTCTTTCTCTTAGCTTTGGCCCATGAAAATACAACATGTCGCGATATCGCAACACTTTTTCTCCTTTCTCTTTCCCTTTGCATCGGACTGCGATAATACAACATGTTGCGATATCGCGACACTTTTTCTCCTTGCTCTTTCTCTTAGCTTTGGCCCGTGAAAATACATGTCATGATATTGCGACACTTTCGCCTCCGTACGCTTTCTCTATTCTTTTGTCGTGATATCACGACACTTCTGACTCCATAGTCTTCAACTTAGCTTTTGTCGTGAAATCGTGACACTTCTACCTTCGAAGTCTTCTTCTCTGCTTTTGTCATGAAATTGTGACACTTCTGCTTCTGTACTTTACTTCTTTGCTTTTGTCATGAAATCGTGACACTTCTGCTTCCAAAGTCTTGCTTTTTGCTTTTTTTGTGAAATCGCGATAATTCTGCTTTCGTACGCTTCCTCTCTTTCTTTTGTCGTGAATATGTGACATGTCAAAAAATCCTGACACTTTTCCAACTTACTTTCTCTCTCCTATTTTAGTCATGAAAATGCGACATGTCACGAAATCGTGAAACTTTTCCAACTTACTTTCTCTCTCCTATTTTAGTCACAAAAATGCGACATGTCATGAAATTGCGACACTTTTCTTACTTGTTCTCTTTCTTTGAACTTGTCGCAAAATCATGACAATTTTTCCACTTGCATTTTTCTCTTCCAACATGTCACGAAATTACGACAGTTTTTCCTACTTTCTCTTTCTTTTCTAACATGTCATGAAATCGTGACAGTTTTTCCACTTGCATTTTTCTCTTCCAACATGTGAAATCACGATAGTTTTTCTTGCTTTTTCTCTCTCTTCCAACATGTCACGAAATAGGGACAGTTTTTCCACTTGCCTTTTTCTCTTCCAACATGTCGTGAAATCGCAACAGTTTTGCCTGCTTGTTCTCTCTTCCAACATGTCACGAAATCATGACAGCTTTTCCATTTGCCTTTTTCTCTTCCAACATGTCACGGTATCATGACAGTTTTTCCTACATTTTCTCTCTCTTCCAACATGTCACGATATCGCGATAGTTTTTCCTACTTTTTCTCTCTCTTTCAACATGTCATGAAATTGCAAAAATTTTCCTTGCCTGCTGTATATGTCATGATATCGCGACACTTTTCTTGTCTTTTTATTTGATCTTTTGCAAATGGGCCACTTCGGTCTTCTTGGAAAATCACTGTACATACTCTAAATAACCTTTGAACTCTTGTCTTATGCATCTGAATAGCTTTTGAACTTCCTATCCACTGCATCAACAGATCTATCTCGATCGTGTTGAAAACAATGACAATATTGTTGCTGCACCTTGCTCAATAATCTCCCCCTTTGGAATTGTTGGCAACATGTGCAATTTCTTGTAACTCTTCTTCCCCTTTGACAATAATACCAAAGGGCTACTACAAACTCGCCCTGAGTCCATGCACAACATTCTCAGGCATAATTTATTACACTTAGCAAAAAATCATGAACATGAGAAAAAAGATAATCAAATACTTAAATGCTCCCCCTGAGAATGTGATCCCTGTAGCTAGTCAATTCTTGGGAAGTGTGATCACTCCCAATTTATTGTGAAGGTACTCAAAAAATTCCTTGAGCAATGGTTTTGTGAAGATATATGCTACTTGCTCTGTAGTTGGAACAAAATCCAACTTAACCTCACCTTTCACAACTTTCTCCTTCAAAAAGTGATACCTGATAGCAATGTGTTTTGTGCATGAATGCATAACCGGATTCTTGGAGATGTTAATGGCACTAGTGTTATCACACTTAATTGATATTGGCTCACTGAAGCTAATACCAAGATCTTTCAGGGTTTGTTTCATCCACAATACTTGCATACAACATGTTGTCGCTGTAATATATTCTGCCTCTGTTGTCGATAAAGAAACTAACTCTTGTTTATTACTGTCCCATGCGACCAATCTGTCTCGAAGATAGAATGCACCTCCATTGGTACTTTTTTTGTCATCTACATATCCTGCCCAATCTGCATCTGAATATGAAATAAGGGTGAAGTCTTTACCTATCGGATACCATAACCCATACTCCATAGTACCCTTGAGGTACCGAAGAATCCTCTTCACTACTGTCACATGAGTCTCCTTGGGATTAGCCTGAAATCGTGCTACCATGCATACTGCCTAAAAAATATCTAGTTTGGTAGCTGTCAGGTACAGTAAGCTTCCAATCATAGATTATTACATGGTTTGATCAACAAGTGGAGATTTTTCATCCTTGCTCAACTTGCAACCTATCATCATGGGAGTGCTAACTGGCTTACAATCCTCCATTGTGAACTTTTTTAACATCTCTTTCACATATTTAACTTTAGAAATAAATATGCCCTTCTTGTTTTGATTAAATTGCAACCTAAGGAAATACGAAAGTTCACCAATCATTGACATTTCAAATTCTTTCTGCATATTATTTGCTAAATATTTACACGACTCATATTTGTTGCTGCCAAATATGATATCATCTACGTATACAACAAGAAAAATAAGATGCCTATTTTTTGTTTTGACATACAAATTACTATCCACCATACCTTTCTTAAACCTTTGTTGAGTGAGATAGTTGTCTAGCCTTGCATACCATGCTCGGGGTGCCTGTTTTAAGCCATATAATGCTTTCTTAAACTTGCAAACCAAGTTGGGATCATCACCAAGTTGGAAACCATCTGGTTGCTCAATATAAACCTCTTCTTTAAGTTTCCCATTCAAAAATGCTGATTTCACATCCATTTGATAAACTTTGAAATTCTTGTAGACTGCTAAAGCCAAAAACATTCTAATTGCCTCTAGTCTAGCTACTGGTGCAAAATTTTCCTCAAATTCAATGCCTTCAACTTGTGCATAACCCTTACATACCAATCTTGCTTTATTTCTGACTACATGTCCGTCTTCATTCAATTTGTTTCAAAAAATCCATTTAGTCTTGATTATATTTTTATTTGCAGGTCTAGGTACTAACTCCCAAGTTTTGTTTTTCTTGATCTGATCTAATTCTTCATTTATTGCCTTCACCCAACTTTCATATTTGCTTGTGTCGGCAACATTTTTGGGCTCAATGTTGGATAATAGAGAGTAGTTACTTACTACTCTTCTTCTTGTCTGAACACCAACTTTGGGGTCTCCAATTATTTGCTCTCTAGGATGATTTTTCTACCAGCTGCTTGTTTTGAATTTCTTATTTTCTTCCACTTTTGAATCACACCTTAAATCATCTGAGTCAATTTTTTGTATTTTTTTCGTTTCGTTTTCCTCATCTCCTTCAATAACCTCTTCATACATTGGGTAGTTATAGCTAATTACTCGTTCTCTACCTTCATCAAATTTAACATCGATACTGTCCACAATTTTCTTTAGCCTCTTGTTGTAGCATTTGTAAGCTTTGTTTTTTGATGAATAACCAACAAAAATACCTTCATCCGCTCTATCTTCAAACTTACCAAGATTATCTTCAGTTCTTTTGATGTAGTATTTGCTGCCAAAAACTTTGAGGTATTTTGCTATTGCCCTTTTACCGAACCACAACTCATAAGGAGTTTTGCTTTCATGTGTTCTCAGCATTACCTATTTTGGATATACACCACAGTATGGACTACTTCTTTCCAAAATTTGTCTTCTACTCTGCTTTCAGCCAACATAGTCCGAGCCATTTCCTGCACTATCCTGTTATTTCTTTCTACCACTCCATTCTACTAAGGTGTCCTGGCTGCTGAAAACTATCTCCTAATATCGTATTTTTCACAGTACTCTATAAACTCCTCTGAAATGAATTCTCTTCCTCTATCTAATCTTAAACATTTGATCATTTTTCCTGTTTCATTCTCAACATGGTTTTTGAAAATCTTGAACATATCAAAAGCTTCTGATTTATGCTTCAAGAAAAATATCCATGTCATTCTGGAATAGTCATCAATGCACAACATAAAATATTTGTCACCATTTATGCTTTGTGTTCTCATGGGTCCACATAAATTAGTGTGTATTAGTTCCAAAAGTTTTCTTGTGTAGTACTCTTTTGTTTTGAATGTGACTCTAGTTTGCTTCCCCTTTTGGCATGAAGCACAAATGTTGTTTGCAGGTTTGCTGATGGTGGGAATATCTCTCACTGCCCTTGATTATCAAAACTAATATGACCGAGTCTCTTGTGCCACAACCAATTTTCTTCTTCCTGTCCAATAAAACAAGCTCCTTTTGAAGTCTTTGAGAGCATGTACAAGTTTCCAGATGTCCTTGATCCAGTTCTTATCAAATTTTCACTATTTTTTTTTCTGACTTCACAACCCTGCTTCATAAAAACTACTTCATGACCTTTATCACAAATCTAACTTATGCTCAACAATTTATGTTTCAAACCATCCATAAACAAGACTTCTTCTGAATTAATTTTTTCGTCACTAATTTTAACTGAACCTTTGCCAACTATCTTAGCTCCATCATTATTTCCAAACTTTACTGAACCACCTTCATATTTCTGTAACTTCTCAAATTTTTGTTTGTCACCTGTCATATGATAGAGCATCCACTATCAAGTATCCATGGTACATATTTATTATGTGCTTTAAATGCCATTTGTACAATTAAGTATTCCTTTTCTTCCTTAAGTCGCTCTTTTCCTTTCCACTCCATTTTGATAGTAGTCTTGGGTCCTTGTTTTGCTTTTCCCTTATCAATAGCTTGTGCATGTTTTTTGAGAAGTTTTCTATTTTGTCTCATCCTATTTGGTTGAAATTTTCTTCCCTGAAACTGATTTGATGCAAATGTACTTCTACATTTTCTTGCAATGTGCCCAAAATTATGACAGGTATAACATTCTACTGTATAATTCATCAGAGGAGAAAAAATATTTCTACTGGTGAAATTCCTTGGTCTTACATTATATTTGTAGTTTGAGATTTTATGTCCATAGCCATTGAATTTAAAGTAGAAACCAGAAAAAGGATAATTGAACCTGGGTTATGGTATTTGCCATGTTGTCATAGGAGCCATAGGTCTTCTTCTTTGATGTGTGACATTGGTGAATTCATCATTGTCAATTCTCCTTTCGTTCCTGGCATTATTGCTTTCTTTTTCTTGAGATGTTTTTCCTTGATAAACCTATTTCTTATCTTCATTCTTTATGGATTCTACATTTCTGGCCTTTGATCCATTTGATGATTCTCCTTCGACGAAACCCAGACCAAATTTGATGTCTGCAAGCCTTTGGTCATTTACGATCTTATCCAGCTTCATAGAACTTTCTTCACGTTTGTGATAACAACTAATTTTCTTATTCATCTCTTCTAGTTGCATTCTCAAACCAACAACCTCTTCTTCTAACTTGCTGCAATAATCTATTTTCATGGTTATTTGCACTTCGAGATCTTCAAATATTTTCTTGGATTCTTCTATCTGTACTTTCAAACTGGTTATGGTTTCATTTGCGTCCTCAAGATTTTTTGAAAATTTCTTATTCTTTTTCCTCTCTATTTTCCACTCTTCAAGTGTAGAGATCAACTCACCTTCTAGATCTACTTCAGCCTCAGGGTTTTCATTACCTACTTCAGAGTTCACTCCTTCCTTTTCTGATTTTACTTCTTCAAATGCCATGAAAAGAGCTTCACCACCTATTATTGTGTTACTTCCAAGATCACCCTAGTCGGTTAAGCTTGTACAGGAACTTAGATTTGATACCAATTGTTAGTCTTACAATGACACTGAGAGGGGGGGTGAATCAGTGTAGCTCTTTAAACTTGAATTTATAGCTCTTAATACAACATCAATTAAAACTTATTACTAGATACAAGTATAACAAAAGAGAATCACACAACACAAGATTTAACGAGGTTCACCAATTTGGCTACTCCTCAAAAATAACTACTTGGACTACCATCCAAATCTAGCCTTTGCAAAGCACCAACTTTACAATCAATTTACCAGCACACACTGGAAGGAGCACCAACCCCTGATTTATCTGTACTAATAGAAAGGAGAACCAACCCCTGATTTACCAACACCAACTAGAAGGAGCACCAACCCTTGATTTATCTGCACCAACAGAAAGGAGCACCAACCCTTGATGCCAAGCTACAACCTAGACTTCAATTTGAATCTATAAGTTTGACAGAAGGATACCTTTGTTTTTGCAAGACCCTGAATGGTCTTCTTCACCTTTGCATTCTCTGCGCACTCTGCTCTCTCTGTGCAATCACTTTGCACACTCTACTTCATTACAATTGACCTTCACGATCATCTTCTCCCTTTTTTGCACTCTGCTCTCTTTGCAAATTTTGCACTTAGCACAATTCGACACAACTTGCTCTCTGTTCACTACAACCAAACTTCACACACTTCAACATCCTTTAAATTCTCCAAATAGCCCTCCTTTTATAAAAAAAATTTCATGATGAAAACCCTAATCTTAGTCGGTTGTAAACCCTAATCTTAGTCGGCTTTCATAACAACTATAAACCCTAATTTTAGTCGATTGTCATTGGTATTCATCAGCTTCAACTTAACCATGAAAATACAACATGTTGCGATATCATGACACTTTTTCTTTCTCTCTCTTTCTCCTTGCATCGAACCACAAAAATGCTACATGTCATGATATCGCAACACTTTTTCTCCTTGCTCTTTCTCTTAGCTTTGGCCTACAAAAATACATGTCGTGATATCACGACACTTTTTCTCCTTGCTCTTTCTCTTTGCATTGGACTACGAAAATACAACATGTCGTGATATCATGATACTTTTTCTCCTTGCTCTTTCTCTTAGCTTTGGCCTATGAAAATACATGTCGCGATATCGCGACACTTTCGCCTCCGTACGCTTTCTCTATTCTTTTGTCACGATATCATGACACTTCTACCTCCATAGTCTTCAACTTAGCTTTTGTCATGAAATCGTGACACTTCTACCTTTGAAGTATTCTTCTTTGCTTTTGTCATGAAATTGCAACACTTTTGCTTTCGTACTTTACTTCTTTGCTTTTGTCATGAAATTGTGACACTTTTGCTTCTGAAGTCTTGTTTTCTATTTTTGTCACGAAAACATGATAGTTCTACTTCCGTACGCTTCCTCTCTTTCTTTTTTCATGAAAATACATGTCACGAAATCATGAAACTTTTCCAACTTAATTTCTCTCTCCTATTTTAGTCGCAAAAATGCGACATGTCACAAAATTGCAACACTTTTTCAACTTACTTTCTCTCTCCTATTTTAATCGCGAAAATGTGACATGTCACGAAATTGTGACACTTTTCTTACTTGTTCTCTTTCTTTGAACTTGTCATGAAATCATGACACTTCTTCCTACTTTTGTCTTTTTCTTCCAACATGTCACGAAATCGTGACAGTTTTTCCACTTGTCGTTTTCTCTTCCAACATGTCATGAAATCATGATAGTTTTTCCTGCTTTCTCTTTCTCTTCCAACATGTCACAAAATTGTGATAGTTTTTCCACTTGCATTTTTCTCTTCCAACATGTCACAAAATCGCGACAGTTTTTTTTTCTTTTTCTCTCTCTTCCAACATGTCATGAAATCGCGACAGTTTTTCCACTTGCCTTTTTCTCTTCCAACATGTCGCAAAATCATGACAATTTTTCCTGCTTGTTCTCTCTCTTCCAACATGTCATGAAATCGTGACAGTTTTTCCATTTGCCTTTTTCTCTTCCAACATGTCACGAAATCGCAACAGGTTTTCCTTCTTTTTCTCTCTCTTCCAACATGTTGCAAAATCGTGACAATTTTTCCTACTTTTTCTCTCTTCCAACATGTCGTGAAATCATGACAGTTTTCTTTGCCTGTTGTATATGTCACAATATCATGACACTTTTCTTACTTGTATTTTTTTTTGATCTTTTGCAAATGGGCCACTTCGGTCTTCTTGGAAAATCACTGTACATACTCTGAATAACCTTTGAACTCTTGTCTTCTACATCTGAATAGCTTTTGAACTTCTTGTCCATTGCATCAATATATCTATCTAACTATGTTGACAACAATAAAAATACTATTGCTGCACCTTGCTCAATAGAGCTACCCATCACATCATCTTCTCAATCATCCATTTCTTCTTGTACATGTAATTGCGGACAAGCTTCCATTAGCACATCGTACATCGCAAAAACTTCTTCCACTACAACCACTTCTTCTAGGCCATCTCATCATTCCACACCACCATCTAATCATGCCCCGCCACCATCCAATCCAACTCCATCAGCCGATGTGTCACAAGTCAAACTTTTCGATTGTGACATATTTAATTCCCCGCCATCCACAACCAATCCAGAGCCATCCGAGCCTTCACCATCCACCTCATCAACCCAAGTCAAAGTCCACATCACCAATCCTGGTATAGGTGAGTATGTGGTCCAAGACGTCACCATCACCCCCTTAGCCATTCCAACAGCCAAGGATTTTGGACGTCCCAAAGACCGTTCTCTATCCATAGGTTCTGTCTACGACATGAGTACCGCTCCAAATAGCATTAAATTTGTTTATGGAGGGTTGGATTGCTCAACTGGGGCAAACCCACCCGAAGAACTAAAAGAGCCTAGGCGCACCAATATACCCCACGTGGAAGAGTTTCCAGCCAGATACTTCAACATGTTCCATTGGCAAGGTCAAGGTTTAGGTTCCCATGAACAAGGAATGCATGATATCCTAGATGTCCCATATAGAGGTGCTCATGATCATTCTGGATTAGGTTATACCCCATTGTCCTCCATCGCTTCTCTTGAGCAAGCCTTCAAAAATCTTAGCCTCAATGATGAAGAGCCCTCCATGCATCCATTGCCATCAACATCCTCTCTTGAACAGGCCCTTCAAGAACTTCGCATTGATGAAGTAGACGAGGATGATCCCATCAATTTCTCCTATCCGGTATTTGATTTCGATGATGAAAGTTATGAAGAATTTGAAGTCATGTCAAATGCTTCTAACGATTCTGAAGAGGAATCACTCCCCATTGTCCCCATCACCCAACAGGAAGAGTTTTACCTCCGAATGTTTCCCATCCAACATCCCATTTTCTGCTTGCTTCTTCCACAAGAGCAAGATGATCCACCTGGCAATCCACCTTGAGCCCCACATAAGCCAAGAATTGTAACATATGTACATACAAAAAAACAACAAAACAAAAACATACAAAAAAAAAACATACAAAAAAAAGAGAGAAAAATGTTGCTCTGATGTTTCACGTTCACTATTACAGGGATACCACACCTCGACATCGGTTCTGATTCAATTGTTCCATCCGTGCATCCATCCCAACCACCTTCCATTCCCCTAAGTCAATATGAATCCTATTGACTTATTCACCCCGCTCCGCAATCCATATGATTTGGCTAAGCCAATTCCAATTGACAACAACCTCATTGACTTGGACCGGATTTCCTCCCCACCCTCCCTCTCGGAGTTCATCCTATCCGAGGAATTGTTAAGGGCTTCAGCCTGTTACATTCCTCCTTCGCCCCCACCAGTTTTAACTCCTCCTAAGCTGGGGGTCCCTTTCCATCTATATGTCTCAGCCACAGAGGCTGCTTTAGGGATGATGCTTGCACAAAAAAATGAACAAAATCGAGAGCAAGCAATCTATTACATGAGTCGAACGTTGGTAAGTTATGAAACAAGATACGCTTATGTAGAAAAGTTATGCTTAGCGGTGGTTTTAGCCACTAAGAAACTTTGACATTATATGCTAAGCCAAACAACCTATGTCATAGCTAGAGAAAATCCTTTGCGTTACATGATGTCTCACACTTATAACAATACCCGTACCGCTAAATGGATAATGTTGCTTATAGAATTTGATCTCGAATTCATTAGCCAAAAATCCATTAAAGGTCAGGTCATTGTCGATCACCTTGCAGAAGCTCCACTACCTAGTGATCATCCTTTGATTATTGAGCTCCCAGATGATTCGATATTTTTAGTCACTGAAGAAGGAAAATATATCATTCTCGAGGAGGATGTCGACATCACATTATTCTTTGATGGATCTAAGTGCGAAAAAGGTCAAGGTGTAGGAGTTGTCTTTCACACACCATAGGGGATTCCCATCCCTTTATCATTCAAGTTAGACTTCTCATGCACAAACAACATAGCAGAGTACGAAGCCTTAATATTAGGTCTTCAATCAGCTATAGCTATGGGTATTAAGCGTATCCGAATATTTGGAGATTCTCAACTTGTTGTAAAACAAGTAACAGGAGAATACCAATGCAAAGAACCTACCATTAAGCTTTATCATGAAATAGCAATGAAATTGCTATCAACATTCGAATGGTATGAAATCAATAACTTGCCTCATTCGACTAACATATTTGCAGATGCAATGGCCTCTCTTGGATCCTTGATTCCAAAGAATGACTTAGGAGAGGTACAACCCCTAATAATCTCAACAATCTCTAAAGCAGTCGTGAAGTGTGCTAACCCACAGGATGGAAAAGATGTTTGCTTTATCCATGCGAAATCATGTGAGCCTTGGTCAAACCCCATAATTGCCTTTTTAAAATTTGGAACACTCCCATATGACATGTCTCGGTCTACCAAACGTGCCTTCAAGCAAAGGGTAGCCCGTTTCGTTCTCTTGGGTGACGTGTTGTATAAACGGGGTTATGATGGAATCTTGCTTCGATGCCTCGAACCAGAAGAGGCCCAAAGGGCTATAGAGGAAGCCCATGATGGTACTTGTGGTGGTCATTTTAGTGGAATGGCCATTGCAAAGCGTCTTTTATGCATGGGTTATTATTGGCCCACCATGGAACGTGATTGTTGCACATATGTCAAAAATTGCAAACAATGTCAATCACATGCCAATTTAACACATGTACCATCACAAGCTTTACAGCCTATATAGAGTCTCTGGCCCTTTTCACAATGGGGCCTCGATCTAATCGGAAAAATTTTGCCCTCCTCTTCAGGACAACATACTTTCATCATAACTGCCATAGAATACTTCACAAAGTGGGTTGAGGCAATCCCTCTAACCAGTATGATAGGACCTAGAATTGTGGATTTCATACTCCATCACATCATTTGTCGTTTTGGTATCCCCTCTAAAATCATTTTGGATAATGGTAAGTCTTTTAAGAACAAGGATGTTAGAACACTTTGCGAGAAATATAATATCCAACATAGTTTCTCAACTCCTTATTACCCACAAGCAAATGGACAAGCTGAAGCTACCAACAAGACCTTAATTGCCATTCTTAAGAAACTTGTCAAAGAAAATCATAAATATTGGCATACACAAATCCCTTTGGCACTTTGGGCTTATCGAACAAGCATCCGAACGTCGATGGGAGCAACACCATTTTCTCTGGTCTATGGAGCGAAAGCTATTATGCCTCTTGAGCTCGAGATTCCTTCCTTATGAATTTCCTTGCAAGAATTCATAGATGATGATACAACTAGACAAGCATGACTTGACCAACTCACACTCTTAGATGAAAGGTGTGTCAATGCATTAGAACATTTACGAGTTTATCAAGACCGCCTCAAGCATGCTTACAATGCTAAAGTCCATCTTCAGGAATTTCAAGTAGGGGATCTCGTCCTCAAAGAGAACCAACAAAACACCAATGCGTTGCCACATCTTCATGACAAATTCATGGCAAATTGGTTAGGTCCATATGTGATCACTCAAAAAGTGGGTAATGGTACTTATAGGCTTGCCGATTTAGAGGGTAAAGAGGATCCTGAACCACTTAATGTTCTTCATTTAAAAGCATTCCATTGTTAAACGTGACACACTATATGTATATATACATGGCTAAAAAAAAAATAACAAAACAAACAAATTGCATGCTCTTACATAGGCATTTCCACATTGCATACATTTCATTTGCATTTAGGCATTTACATTCAATCATACATATTCCATTACATTGTACAATTTCCATTTGCATATTAACAGTCATTACACTAGGCATACACATTTGCATTCATCCCATCCCATGCTCAATGATCTGGCATAGTAATGATGATATGGCCACAAACAAAAAGTCAAAGTTATAGAAATTGGGGGTACCTAGTTTGAAACAATCATGCAACTTTCATAAGCCAACAACATCACATGTCAAAATCACAAAAGCCTAAAATTTTCAGTCACTCAGCCATTACTAGTGTCGAAAGCAACCTCCAAGTGGATGTCCAATTTTCTTTAGGACCAAAAGCACAATTTACACACTAAGAAAGTCTTGAGCGATGTCAATTGATTCCAAACGCAATCTTGAACCAATCACATTCCATCACATCTTAAAAACATTATGAGTCAAGGAGGGTTAGTGCCATACTTGGGTAGTACCTTGAAGCGAAAAGGGATAATCCTCGCTTGTCCCATCATGCAACATAGTCCAAAGCAAAAATAGTGGTTTTCACCACTACCTCAATTACTCTTCAAATATAAGCATAAAAACATAGAGTAGTAAGGATAGGGTCACAATTCTCATCACACTTCGGTTGAGAATCCGATTCCCCAAAGCTCTATACAAAATTAACAAATAAAACTCCCAAATACCCTTGATCCCTAAAGTCGTAAGGATTCATACTACACGCCCCTGACAAGGATGGGTAGTCATCCCCAAGGCCTAAAAGATCAAATCCCATTGGACTATGGAGTGAATCTTCATCGGGGCTATAGACGCCTGACTAGCAGTGGAGTAAGCTCATGCGGGGTGACATGTCTCCTTGGCAAACAAGAAGACCTCTGACCGCACATAAGGGCAAGCTAGCTTTAGGTAATCTTCATAATAGGTCATGCCCAATTTACTCATAGTGGGTCAATGAACTTCACATTCACACACACTGGTTCTTGATTGATAGGGTCATTGTCACACTCAAATATTTGGTAATTGAACCTCACTTGCACACACATTGGTCCTAAAGAAAGTTAGACAACCCAAGTGAGTTTGGTTGATAACACTAGTATGTTTGAGTCTTTGAAAATTTTGCCGTACTCATTCCATATCAACATCCATATCTTCTTCCGTGTCAAATTCCATATTTTCTTCCACATCAACGTCCATATTTTTTGACATGTCCACATTCATGTCTTCATGGTAAGTCGAGTTGCAAAACATAACAAAACTGGGTACTCCCGATTGTCAAACAATGGACAACAAAAATGGCCAATAGTATTTCTGAACTATAATAGATCATATGAACAACATGCATTCCTATCATGTAAGTCTGCATTCATTTAGCATTAACTTGCATTAATCATATCAAATTCTCATAAGATTGCATATAGTTTACAGTCGTCATGCATTTACTTACAATAATAACTCATCATTAGCTTGCATACATCAAATCAAATAAACATTAGGCATATACATCATAGTCATTAGCTTGCATACATCATCATAAACATTAAATAAAGCATTGCATAACACATAAAAACATCCACACAAAAAGACAACACGCATATATGAAAAGGCCATGTATATATATATAAGCGTCCAATATACAATAGAGTGCCAAGAAGGCTACAAAAGGGAGCACCAAGGCTCACATGTACAAAAGAGTGCATATAAGCACTACATCAACTATCCATGAGAAGACCCCTGAGACCCGGTAGGAGCCCTCGACCTAGTACTCTGCCTCGACTCTGTCTACCTCGATGGCTCGGCCATAGATGAAGAAGGAGGATCTGGCAAGGTGATGTGATGCTGCATACACACATCCTCCAAGGAATGTGCGTATGCCTCACTAGCTCGAAGTCATCGCAAGTCCTTCTGATGTCATCGCTCCTTCACCAAAATCTCTACCTGTAGCCTCGTAACTATCTCCTGCTCCCGAGCTATAGTCACCCTGGCCTCCCTCTGAGACTCTAGCATAGTCTCTCGCTCCTCCCATAGCTGCTCAAGCTTAGCCCATAGCCTAGCCACCTCGGATATCTCACCCATATCCTCATCATCCTCCCTCTCCCCTGCCGCCAAACCCACCTTCGGAGCCTGCTAGGCCGCTACCCTCGACCGTCTCTATCCCATCGACCACTGAGGCCTCATCCTCTTTGAAGTCGACCTCGACCTCACCACTGTTGCATCCTCACCTGCCACCTTTGGTACCCATACTGGTTGGGCACCAAACCACTCCACATACTCTGGAGTCACATCGACATCATCCACATCAGCCACCTCCAGCTGCTCATCATCCTCCAATGGCACCCACCATGGTTCGGGATAAGGTAGTGTCACCTCATCCTTTACCCGTTGATACAACACCGGCTCATCAGGAACTCCTTGAGGTAAACCAAACTGCCTCAGCATCGATGAGTACTGGAAGTACTCCACCTCCTCATCCCTCCACCCAACTATCCATCGACCCTGCCACACCCACCGTAGTTGTCTCCCATCTCCATCCCACCTAGCTCCTCACCATGGCCTCCATCGCACGTCCACCCGAGCCAAGCCTGACCACATGTCTCGGTACCACTGCCCAATGTGTACCTCTCGACTAGGCTGAACCTCCTCAGCCATAGCCCATCACCTCACATACGACTCATCCATCCGCCATGACTCACATGGCAACCCCTCGGGCTGAGCTATCACAAAATGCTCCCAAGCCCAACACTGAAGGAGAAAGTTACACCCAATCCCCTTTCTCCCCCTCCGTGCCACCTCATATAGCTCCTGGTATAGCTACACCAATAAAGTAGGTGCCCATGCGTACTCCCGAGGATCCATCAGTAGATCACTCACTAAGCCCAATAGGTTCCAAGGGAACCTACACCCAGTGCTATTAGGTAGCACTATGTTGGCCAACATGAACATGATCAAGGCCAGGAGTGCATCTAACTCCTTCGCCTTGTACATGCTCAGGTATAGTATCCCTCCATCCCCTATCCAGGCCTCCCACCACTGATCCCTAACCCTCTTCCCCCCCCCCCCCCCCCCCCCCCCCCCCCCCTAGGCACCTTGAGAATGCGATAAACATCCTCAAGAGTGACAGTAACCTCTCCAGTCGACAGCTGGAAAGTCCCTCTATCCGGGTCCCACCTCTCGATCAAAGCCGAGAGGTAGCCCTCATTAGCCCTCACCACATCCAATCGGGCCACACCATCTAGGCCTACCCTACTCAACATCCCCCAATCCTCCTCTGAAAGCTTCTTCCTCATCCCCAAAATGAGAGGAGAGAAGCGATGTCGAGGCTCAATATCCCTCAGCTGCAACAAACAAAAACACTTTGTTAGTTTTAAAAATTCAAAAAAAAAAAAAAATTCAAAAACAAACTAAAAATAAATTTTTGCACAAAGGAAACAAAGGGTATTACCGGGACAAATGTCACCTCCGCTCCACCAGCAGCACCAAGGCCCTCCATCGCCATCACCTCCACACACTCGCAAGCCTCACTTAGCTCACTAAGTCACTTCCCTCCTCAGACATAGCTTCTCAAAGTTTACAGCACACAAATGAGCCTAAAAATTCCTCAAAAAGATTTTTATAGCTTTAACTAGCGCATTCAGGCACAGAGCTGCGCCTGAACATTGCGGGCACATGCAGGTGCACATGGGCGCCTACAGAACATGCCAAGCGCAGGCGCGCGCCTGGAAGCAAAAGAGAATGAGGACAAAAACTCCTAAAATGGTAGCTCCCATCATCAAATCTGAACCAAAATTCATCCATACATCATGTACATCATAAAAGTTGATTTTGTGAAATTACAAATAGTTTTGCATGCATATTTTTTGAGAAAAAGAAAAATTCTTCACAAATACATATTGCATTGCAGAAACATGCCAACCAAGGTCACATTTTCGCAAAATCAACATCCCACAATTCTTCATCATCTACGTCATCACATTCTTCCATCATCATTATGCATATATCATTCATCATTTTTATTTTGTCTAGGCCATCCAAGCGAACCTCGTATCTAGTATGTTATTCTATAAACTTGGCGATTGCAGCGATGATAATCCATGCAATTCGGTAAGATGAATAATGTACAATAAGGACACTTGCTCATGATCATAATCAATTATCTCGTCATCAAAAATCACAATCACATTTGGCACCTCACATTTTGAATGCAACCTTGCCAAGAACAATTTGCTCGCAATCAATCATTGATGTCCTTGTCTGTGGGGCAAGAAAACACAGATAAATCAAAATCTCAAACACTCATTCATTCGACAATAGTCAAAGTATAGGACATGTCGGTAGGTTGATTGGTTCCATGATGGAATTGACGAAGAAATTTCTACAGTCACTACCCCACCCCTACGATTGACTTAGTCATCATGCATCTTTCATACATTGCATACTCAATGATGCCATTGTGGCAGCTTATTCAACAAGCATCGAATCATCCCAAAATTTGGGGCAACCACGTTACATTATGATTTTCCCATGACGGGATACATCTCACGTGATCATAACATCTACACTGGACAAATACCCCTCTCAACCATTGGGGCAAAAATGGTATCACATTTTACATCATTCATATCGTCTACATTCACATGGTATCATACACCAACCCCCTTCCCACCGTTGGGGCAAAAATGGTATCACATTTTACATCATTCATATCATCCACAATCATTTGCATTTCACATCATTCATTCATCAATTGCACAAATTCACTACATCATTCATTTTCAATTGGCTTGTGAGATACATTCGTAACTCATTCGCCAATTGAGGGGGTAAGCTACAAAAACTCCAAAAAAATTTTATTCTTTTGTCTTCAACATCAGTGCGTAAATCCAACAATAGAGAGAAGCTGCTTCTATGCCCATAGCCCAAGTAGGTGTCTCGTATTTTTGCACCACATTGTGTTTCACACAACATGGTACAAAAAGGGGCATCTGTAGACACCAAATCGCAGCCACTAAACCTCCATCCTAACCATCCCACCACCCACTTGTCTTCCATTCCACCTTCCCGCCAATTATTTGGCCCAAATCCACCTTCCCACCATTTCCTAGCCTAATTGGGGTTATTTTAATATTATTTTATAATATTTTATATTTTATATAATATTTTATTATATTTTAATATATTTATTATAAAATATATATAAATAAACTCAATTAACCTTAGTCGTCCGATTTCATTTAATCTCCACCATCCATTTTCATTAATCCATGTCACATTCAAAAAGTAATCTCAACCCTAGGATATGACTTAATCTTAGCCACACGATCAAAAGTGCAAGGCTAAAACCCTAAGAAAACCCTAGGTTGGATTATAAATAGGGTATTTTGCAAATGCCCAAACCTTGGAACCTAGAGATTAAGAGATATACTTGGAGAAGCATTTGTTGATGCCCTAGTGAAGCGGAGATAGAGAGAATTGAAGATCTGATGCCCTAGCTAAGCCAACAATACTTCTGCCATTCCAGCCATCGTCCATCCATCCTCGCTCACCGCCATAGCCGTATTCCATCCGTTGCCTCCATCACCATCCTTCCTGATCTGTTTCTACAGATCTGCCCTACCCTGCGAGCGTTGTGTCGAGCTTGCGAAGCTCACTGTAGAGCCTGCCTAGCACCTTCCAGAGCCTACGATTAGTCCCAGGTGTGAACCAGAGCTTGCGAAGCTCACATCAGAGCTTGTTGCGACACTGAAATGAAGATCTGAATCTGCTACACCACGAAATCTACAACAACGAAGCAAGGTATATTTAGTATTGTTTTATTTCATTTATTCGTTGGTTTGGCATGCATTTTAAATTGATTCTTAAGCTAGGGTTTTGTTAATTTCCGAGGGTCTCACACTTGTGGAGCCCTCACAGGTATTACTGATGCTCTTGTGTTTTGTTTTGCATGCAGATCTATGAATTCAACATATTCTTTGATGGTTGTTGAAGCTGGAGTGGCCCCACATTGGATATTCAAAGCCCACTCAACCTGTTGGGATCAAGGACACACTCAGATCTGAAGACACTTCTGTTATATCTAACTAGGGTTTCGGAGAACCCTAGTTCCACTGTAAATTATTGTATCAAATATCCGCATTGGATACTGATTGTAACAAAGGAGTCTATTGGCCCCCCCATTGAATACATATTTCTTTTGTGCAATCTGTTTTGTCTCATTGCTTTATTTGATTCTGGCAAACAAGAATACCTATGACCACACATAAGGGAAAGATAGCTTTAGGTAATCTTCATAACAGGTCATGCCCAATTTACTCATAGTGGGTCAATGAAATTCACATTCACACACACTGGTTATTGATTGATAAGGTCATTGTCACACTCAAATATTTGGTAATTGAACCTCACCTACACACACATTGGTCCTAAAGAAAGTTAGACAATCCAAGGATGTTTGGTTGATAACACTAGGATGTTTGAGTCTTTGAAAATTTTGTTGTACTCATTCCATATCAACATACATATATTCTTCTGTGTCAAATTCCATATTTTCTTCCACATCAACATCTATATTTTTTGACATGTCCACATTCATGTCTTCATGGTAAGTCGAGTTGCAAAACATAACAAAACTGGGTACTCTCGATTGTCAAACAATGGACAACAAAAATGGCCAATAGTATTTCTGAACTATAATAGATCATATGAACAACATGCATTCCTATCATGTAAGTCTACATTCATTTAGCATTAACTTGCATTAATCATATCAAATTCTCATAATATTTCATATAGTTTACAGTCGTCATGCATTTACTTACAATAATAACTCATCATTAGCTTGCATACATCAAATCAAATAAACATTAGGCATATACATCATAGTCATTATCTTGCATACATGATGGGGAGCCAAAATTTCTCAAACCAACAAACCCAATTCTCATTCATTAACTTGGAAAAGATTTTTACAGAAAATGGCAATAGTATTCCAAATAAACTCCTTTATTCCAAAAGATAATTTTTTTTTTCTTTATAGAATTTCCTGCCCTAGAAGAAAAACAGCCCAAACAAGTCCAGAATGGCCCTCTTGCCTTCAAATCTGCAACTTTGTCTTCATCGTCTCTGACCTCTTGTGCATGCCTTTGCTTCCCCTTTCAAAATTTTTAGCGTGACTCTTCGTTTCCCTTTTGTGGCCCTTCATTTCATTTCTTGTGCCTCTTCATTATCTTGGCTTTCGAAACGTTTGTCTTTCCGAATATTGGTCTTCGTCTGCTTTCATTGCACCTTAGTGCCACCTGCTGTTCAATGCTGCCACTGTAGACTCTAT
Source organism: Wollemia nobilis (assembly GCA_028583015.1). Classification (NCBI taxonomy): domain Eukaryota; kingdom Viridiplantae; phylum Streptophyta; class Pinopsida; order Araucariales; family Araucariaceae; genus Wollemia; species Wollemia nobilis. The sequence continues at coordinate 8,527,609 of JAQPPZ010016436.1, read as the reverse complement.
GCACCTATCAACCAATGATGATGTTTGGTATACCCACCACTCAATAATTTCCTCTGTAACGACCCTTGTAACTGCCTGCCCTTTTTTTTTTCTTTGGTTGTGAAAATACGACATGTTGCAATATCACGACACTTTTTCTTCTTTGCCAACATGTCGTGATATTACGAAACTTTTCCTTTTTACTCTTTCTCTTCTATTTCAGTCGTGATAATGTGACATGTCGCAATATCGTGACATATTTTCCCTCTTGTGCCTTCTCTTGTCTTTTGGTCGCGAAAATGTGACATGTCGCAATATCGCGACACTTTTCTCTCCTGCACCTTCTCTTGTATTTTGGTCTTGAAAATGTGACATGTCACGATATCGCGACAATTTTTATCTCCTGCGCCTTCTCTCGTCTTTTGGTCACGAAAATGTGACATGTTGCGATATCATGACACTTTTTCTACCTTGTGCCTTCTCTCGTCTTTTGGTCATGAAAATGCGACATGTCACAATATCATGACACATTTTCTCCCTTGCACCTTCTCTCATCCTTTGGTTGTGAAAATGTGACATGTCGCGATATCGCGACACTTTTTATCCCTTGAGCCTTCTCTCGTCTTTTGGTCATGAAAATGCGACATGTCGCGATATCACGACACTTTTTCTCCCTTGCGTCTTCTCTCGTCCTTTGGCCACGAAAATGTGACATGTCACGATATCACGACACTTTTTCTCCCTTGATCCTTCTCTCGTCATTTGGTCGTAAAAATGTGACATGTCGCGATATCACGACACTTTTTCTCTCTTGAGCCTTCTCTCGTCTTTTGGTCATGAAAATGTGACATGTCGCGATATCATGACACTTTTTCTCTCTTGCGCCTTCTCTCATCTTTTGGTCATGAAAATGCGACATGTCACGATATCGCGACACTTTTTATTCTTTGTCGACATGTCGCGATATCGCGACACTTTTTCTTCTTTACTGACATGTCACGATATCGTGACACTTTTTCTTATTTGTGGTATTTTGCCTTTCGTTGGATGCTTCTGCATTAGACAACCGCAGTGGATTGAGAAGTGACCTTCACTTCTGTATTGTTCTATCACCTTCTTTTTAACTAGGGCTGTACAAGCTCTCCAAGCTTCAACAAAATCTAGGTCTTCAAGGTACAAACCCTTAATTTCTTCAAATCCCACAACTTCCACTCTCATTGTTGTCAGCAAAATCTTTTCATCCATCTCCTTTAGTGGCTTTAGTTTATGGCGCACTCCTTCGTTTGTTAGGGAGTAAGTGTTGGCATGTCCATCATGGACTACATGGCAATCAAACTGCCATGGTCTTCCTAATAGCATATGGCAAGCATCCATAGGCAGGATATCACATAGGACCTCATCTTGGTATCTCTCAATATTAAATTTAACTAAGGATGGTTCACTGACCAATGCCCTATGGTCCTTTCGTAACCATGTAATCTGGTATGGATGCAGGTGTCTCGTCCTCTTTAGCTATAACTTAGTAACCATTTCTTCAGAGACCAAGTTATCAGTACTACCTTTATCTATAATAACATTATAGAACTTACCTAAAAATTTGCACCTTGTGTAGAATAGGCTCCTCCTATGGTCTGGTTCTTTATCCTCATTCAACAAGATTCTCCTTGTGACCATAACTTCTCCTCTCTCTACCTCCTCAGAATGTTCTGATTCAACATCGTCATCCGCTACAGTAGCTCTGGCATGACCCTTAGGTCTCTTATTCGTCCTCTCTTGGTGTTGGGGACACTCATATGCCCGATGTCCTTCTTCCCCATAATGGAAATAGGTTCCATGAAATCCTCCTCTTCCATATTCTTGACTATATCTACCTCTCCCTCTTGGGTATTTGTTCTGACCATGGGATCTGTAATCATTATCTCCCTTCTGATCCTGATTGCTGCTAGCTTCTTCTTTCTTCTCATCTTGTTCTCCATCTATTCTTCCACTAGTTCTTTCTCCATTATTTCTTCCTTTTTGCTTACCCTCAAACCTTTTGTTCAACTTCTCTTCAACTTTTAGAGCAAACTGGTAAGCATCCTTAATGGTGCTCATCCTAACTAGACTCAACTCTTCTTGAATATTGGTTCTCAATCCATTGATGTAACGAGCTACCTTCTCCTTGTTAGCCTCAGAATGGCTAGTTCTGATTGAGATCTTATAAAACTCCTCTGTATATTCTTTGATAGATTTGCTTGACTGTCTCAAACTCTACATTTTCCTCAACAGATCCAATTCGTAATCTACAGGAATAAACTATCTCTTCAACTTCTCTACCATTCGATCCCATCTGGTTATATTTTTCTTTCCTCCTCTATTTCTTTCTAGCTGCACTTATTTCCACCATATGCTAGCATGGCCTTTCAACTTCATTTTTGCTAATTTTATCCGATCTGGATCTACAACCTCCTCATACTCAAAATACTCCTCCATATCATTGATCCAATCAATCAACTCTTCTGGATTGAGATTCCCAGAATACATGGAGACATCAAACTTTGGCTTCTTCCCGATCCGAGATATGGCCCTAAATAATCTAGCTTCTATGGGATCCTTTACTTCTTCTTTATCTGATGGATCATCAACCTCCCAAGCTTCATATTCACTACGGTATTCTCTTCTTGGCTCAACCCCTCTTCGCAACTCCTCTTGCAGGGCTTGCACTTGCCTTTGTAAAGCTCTGAAATCTTCTTTCGGTACCACATTTCTCCCACCACCATGATTTCTTTGTGGAGGCATTCTTCCTTGCTCTATTGTCACAACCCTTCCATAGAAATTGGTGCAAACTGCATCACTTTTGGTGATCTACTTACACACTCAGGAACCCTAAGCTCTTCCACAAATCCTAGTGCAAACTGCCTCACTTTTGACGATCTGCTCACACACTCAAGAACTCCAGCTCTGATACCACTTGATGGGGAGCTAAACTTCTCAAACCAACAAACCCAATTATCATTCATTAACTTGGAAAATATTTTTACAGAAAATGGCATCAGTCTTACAAATAAACTCCTTTATTCTGAAAGATAATTTTTTTTTTCTTTACAGCATTTCCTGCCCTGAAATAAAAATAGTCCAAACAGGTCCAGAATGGCCCTCTTGCCTTCAAATTTGCAACTCTGTCTCTGTTGTCTCCGACCTCTTGTGCATGCCTTTGCTTCCCATTTTAAATTTTTTTACATGACTCTCTGTTTCCCTTTTGTTTCCCTTCATTTCATTTCTCGTGCCTCTTCGTTATCTTGGTTTTTGAAATGTTTGTCTTTCCAAATCTTGGTCTTCGTCTGCTTTCATTGCACCTTGGTGCCACCTGCTATTCAGTGCTACCACTAAAGACTCTATCTTCATATCAACCAATTATGACGTTATGTATACCCACCGCTCAATAATTTCCTCTGTAACAGCCCCTGTAACTGCCTGCCCTTTTTTTTTTCTTTGGTCATGAAAATGCGACATGTCGCGATATCATGACACTTTTTCTTCTTTGCCAACATGTCATGATATTGCGACACTTTTTCCTTTTTACTCTTTCTCTTCTCTTTTAGTCGTGATAATGCGACATGTCATGATATCATGACACATTTTCCCTCCTGCGGCTTCTCTCGTCTTTTGATCGTAAAAATGCGACATGTCATAATATCGTGACACTTTTTCTCTCCTGTGCCTTTTCTCGTATTTTGGTCACGAAAATACGACATGTTGCGATATCGTGACACTTTTTCTCTCCTATGCCTTCTCTTGTATTTTGTTCATGAAAATGCGACATGTTGTGATATCGTGACACTTTTTCTCCCTTGCTCCTTCTCTTGTCTTTTGGTCGCGAAAATGTGACATGTCGCGATATCGTGACACTTTTTCTCCCTTGCACCTTCTCTCGTCCTTCGATTGCAAAAATGCAACATGTCACAATATCACGAAACTTTTTCTCCCTTGAGCCTTCTCTCGTCTTTTGGTCATGAAAATGCGACATGTCGCAATATCGTGACACTTTTTATCCCTTGCGCCTTATCTCGTCCTTTGGTCACGAAAATGTGACATGTCACGATATCGCGACACTTTTTCTCCCTTGCACCTTCTCTCGTCATTTGGTCACAAAAATGCGACATGTCGCGATATCACGACACTTTTCCTCTCTTGAGCCTTCTCTCGTATTTTGGTCACGAAAATGCGACATGTCGTGATATCGCGACACTTTTTCTCTCTTGCACCTTCTTTCGTCTTTTGGTCATGAAAATGCAACATGTCACGATATCACGACACTTTTTCTTCTTTGCCGACATGTCACGATATCACGACACTTTTTCTTCTTTGTTGACATGTCATGATATCATGACACTTTTTCTTCTTTGTGGTATTTTGCCTTTTTTTGGATGCTCCTGCATCAATACATCATCATAAACATTAAATAAAACATTGCATAACACATAAAAACATCCACACAAAAAGACAACATGCATATATGAAAGGGCCATGTATATATATAAGCGTCTAATATACAATAGAGTGCCAAGAAGGCTAAAAAAGGGAGCACCAAGGCTCACATGTACAAAAGAGTGCATATAAGCACTACATCAACTATCCATGAGAAGACCCCTGAGACCCTGTAGGATCCCTCGACCTAGTAATATTCCTCGACTCCATCTGCCTCGATGGCTTGACCATAGATGAAGAAGGAGAATCTGGAAAGGTGATGTGATGTTGCATATACACATTCTCCAAGGAATGTGCGTATGTCTCACTAGCTCGAAGTCATTGCAAGTTCTTCTAATGTCGTCTCTCCACCAAAATCTCTGCCTGTAGCTTCCTTCTAAGACTCTAGCATAGTCTCTTACTCCTCTCGTAGCTATTCAAGCTCAGCCCGTAGCCTAGCCACCTCAGAGATCTTGCCCATATCCTCATCATCCTCCCTCTCCCCTGCTACCAAACCCACCTCTAGAGCTTGTTGGGCCGCTACCCTCGATCGTCTCCATCCCATCGACCACTGACACCTCATCCTCTTCAGAGTTGACCTCGACCCTACCACTGCCACATCCTCACTTGCCACCATTGGTACCCATACTGGCTAGGTACCAAACCACTCGGCATACTATGAAGTCATGTCGACATCATCCACATCAGCCACCTCCAACTGCTCATCGTCCTCTAATGACACCCGCCATGGTTCAATACAAGGTAGTGTCACCTCATCCGTCACCCACTGATACAACACCAACTCATCAGGAACTCCTTGAGGCAAACAAAACTACCTCAACACCTATGAGTACTGGAAGTACTCCACCTCCTCATCCCTCCGCCCAACTATCCATCGACCCTGTTGCACCTACCGCAATTGTCTCCCATATCCATCCCACCTAGATATTCATTATCCCTATGTATGCAAATGAATACATTAGATAGAACATAAGCATACCCCAGTTCCAGGCGGGATTCATTCAGCTCATTGCTATATTGGGGATCCTCAAATGTTTATCTTGATCCTAAGTTGGACTCAATTGGATTAGACCACTAGGCGATACAGGATACATAAATCTAGCTCTTCCATATGCAAACATTGGTCTATACAGAAGCGAGATGCTAATGTGATAGACATATCATCATGTGCAAAGATACCTTACGGGTCGTTCATGCTGAGAATTCTAGGGATTCAAGTTCAATACTCCCTTATTTTATTCATATTTATTTGGGATACTTTCTCATGCTTAGTGATGAAAACCACTGTTTATTTTGAATTTTTGTTTTTTCTTTTGAGCAAGGGATTTATGTAGTGATGATAATCACTGTTTATTTTATTTTTGAATTTTTCTTTGTTTAGTATTTTTCTTTTTTTGATTAAAGTAAAGGATTTCTTTGGGTTGGGATGAACTTTTCCTTTTGCCAATTCTCATCATTTCCAAACCAGTCGCACAGGGGGATGAGCAATATAAAATTTTCACCTTAGGATACCTAATACCACTTCATAGTGCTCATATTTCCCTTGTTCCTATTGGGATTTTAGTGTTTTTATTAGTGATGGGATTTTGAAATATACCAGGTGCTATCAAAACTAAACCTCACCTATTGGAAGCTAAAATAATTTTCTACAAAGTCTGATAAAACCACTAGGTATGGCTGAGTGACTAGAAAACCCTAGTATATTCCTTATAGCAACATGAAGGGGTTGTGTTGAAAAATGTAGTTAAACACATGGGTGATGGATGATGATGAATTTTGAAGATGCATGATTGATGTACAAATGTGGTGTCATTTGTAAGATTGTGGACACAACCTACTAAATGCAAATGCAATGGATGTGAATGCCTAATGCAATGTGACTATATGGATGCAAGTGTGAATGTAATTTTTTTTGTATTTTTGATGCTTTCAATTGTTTTTTGAGTTTTTATTATTATGAATGTTTTTGATCTTTTTTATTTTAAGTTGTTTTTGTGTTTTTATGTTTTGCTTTTGACCAAAGGGCTTAGGGTGCCTTTGGGGATTTTTATGAGTTGACCAAAGGGCTTTAAAAGGCCTTTGGAGATTTTTGTGAGTTGACCAAAGGTATTTAAGGTGCCTTTGGATATTTTTTTGTGATTTGACCAAAGGGATTTAAGATGCCTTTGGAGCCTTTTATGTTTTGTTGTTTGTTTGGATTTTTATGATTTCTATTGTTTTTGAAATTTTTGAAATTTATTTGAATGTTTTTTATATTTTTTTAATTTATGTGTGGAACACCTTTAAATAAATAATTTTGAGAGGCTCTATATCCTCAACACCCTATACCATTGTTAGGCAATATTCCCCAGGTCCAATCTTCTCAGAGATGATATAGGGACCTATCCAATTGGTCGTAAATTTGTATCATAGATGTGGCAGCAAATTTGAGTTATGTTGGTTTTATTTAAGAATAATATCCCCAACCTTAAAGTCTCTTAGGTGGAATTTATTTCTATATACTCATGTTAGATGATCTTAGTAAATTCGAAGATGCTCAAGAGCATTTATGCTATGTTCATCCAGAAGGGTCAATTGATCCAAGCAAGCCTATCATGCAATGCCATCATTGATGAACTCTTTCAATGTGACACACAATGTCAAAATTTCTAAGGGCATAATGGCCTCAATAAAATATACAAGAAAAAATGGTGTTGCCCTAGTGGGCATCCACACACTAGTCTTGTAAGCCCATAATGCCAAGGGCAATTGTAGATACCAGTCCTTATGATTCTCTTTCACCGTATTATTTAAGATGGGTACTATTATCTTGTTAGAGGCCTTTGCTTTCTCATTTGATTATGGATAGTATGGTGTCGCAAAACTATGTTAATATTGTATTTGGTCATTAAATCTCACATATTTTTATTTTTGAATGAAGGACCATTATCCGTGATTATCTTGAAGGGTGCCCAAAAATGACAGATAATGTTGCGAAGTATGAAATTTGTAATTCAAGGTCCATTTTTTGAGGTTAAGGGGACTAATTCCACCTATTTGGTGAAGTACTCAGTGTTCATTAAGATAAATATATGTTGACCCGAATACGGGGGAGAAATATTTTTGATTAGATCAAACCCCATTGAGAAAATGACCAAGCTACCTGAATGGGATGTAAGGCCTGAGATGGCAAGTGCATTAGATTTGCATGCTATTGATATTTTATGCATTTATTAACATACTTGTAGCAATACTTTTCCATAGTGGTCCAATAATAACCCATTCAAAGGATGCACTTAACAATGGCCATGTTGTTGAAGTGGCCACCACTTGTACCATCATGAGCTTGCAAAATCACCCAAGCTGATTCTTGGGGATCTAATAAATGAAGTAGGACTCCATTATAACTTTTACAATAGAATATACCTCCTAGCATGTATATTGTCACTATTTTCTTAAATACTCATCTTTCAAAATGCAACAATCCCTGTGGGACAATTCCCAACCTAAGGAACTCCTATAATTGGGATAGCCAATCTTGGTAAGCTATAACCTTGAATAATAAGATGATTTGTTCCTCATACAATTCAATTTGCACAAATACATAGTGAGATACAACCTTATGGTGAATGGTGGTACCATTCTCCGTAGGACCCTACAAAATCAAGGACCCCCAAGGTGCCTTCTCTAAGAATTCATTGGCTTTAAAAAACTAGTCATGGTCTAGCTTTATGTGAATCATGTTGACTGATTCCTTGTTATTAAAATCCTCCCACTGCATCACTGAGTGTGAGAGAATTTTCACATGAATGGTAGTGAAATCAATATATGGATTCTGAGCATTCAAGGATCTTAGAGATGCCATGGTGTTTGCAAATCTAATGTATAAATGAGGGATTACCTCAATGTCATACCATTCTAGTTTAGCTAGGTATGTGTCAACAAGCTCCTTGTAGTCTTTTAGGATTGGATCACAATATTGAAATAGTGCCTTGACCTGGTTGACTATGAGGAGGGAGTCACCAAAGATATTTAGCCTTTTGATTCTCATGGTGATGACTATTTGGAGACCCAAGATTAGGGCCTCGTATTTGGTTTTGTTATTAGTTCAAGGGAAGTCTAGCTTGAATGACAAAAGCATTAGAGCACCTTATAGCATGAGAAAGACAATCCCTACACCACCCCCTTGCTCACACTTTGAATCATCAAAGAATAGAGTCATATTAGCTTCATTTTTTGTTTCTTTGGGTTTGAGCACTTCTAATAGTGCAAAGAAATCATCATCAGGAAGCTCTATGGTGAGGGGCATACTATTCTAAAGAGGCACCTTAGCTAGCTAGTTAGCTATAACTTTTCCCTTGATGGAATTTTGGATTATGAATTCCAAATCAAATTCTATCAATAGTATGATCTACTTTGCAGTATGTGTGTTATGATATATCTTGCTCATCATGTACTGAAAAATATTTTGTTTGGATATAACATATGTCATACAACTCAGCATGTAGCGGTAAAATTTCTTGGTTGCAAATACCATCACTAAGAACAACCTTTCTACGTATTTACATCCTATTTCCTAGCTCACCAAGGTGCAAATAATGTAATATATCACTTGTTCCTTATCCTGTGCATTATTTTGAGCCAACATGGTGCCCAAAGCAAATTTTTTAGTAGATATATATAGTAGGAATGGCACATTTTGTCTTGGTGGATTTAGGACCTATGGTGTTGGAAGATACTCCTTGATTTTAGCAAATTCTTACCGATACTCTTCATCCCACTAGAATGGAACTCCCTTGTGTAGTAGTTGATTCATGGGTTGAAATTTATCTGATATTTATGTGATAAATCACTTTATGGATGCTATTTTACCTTGCAGCCTCCTTAGTTCTTTGATGCTTGTATGCGGGGCCATTTATAAGATAACTTTTACCTTTGTTGGGTCTACCTCGATGCCTCATTTACAAATTATGAATCCCAAGATATTTCTAGAAGTTATGCCAAAGATACATTTCTTGGAATTCAACCTGACATTGTGCTCAATCAGTTGATCGAAGACCTTTTTGAGGGTCTTAGCATGCTCTTCTCACAACAATGACTTGGCTAGTAAGTCATAGATGTAGTATTCCAAGATCTTGTGCATGTAGTCATGGAAAATGTATGTCATAGCCCGTTGGTATGTGGAACCCATATTTTTAAGGCCAAATGACATCACTTTGTAAAAAAATGTCTCCTATGGAGTGGTGAACATGATTTTATGTTGGTCTTCATGTTTAATTAAAATTTGATTGTAACCAAAAAAATCATCGATTAGGGAGAGAATATCATGACCTATAGTTGCATCTAAAAGAGCATTTATGTTGGGCAATGGGAATGAATCCTTTGGGGTTTCCTTGTTGAGATCCCTAAAATCTATGCAAATGCAGATTATTCCAATAGGTTTTCCTATGGGCACCATGTTTGATACCCATTATGGATAGTCGATGGGAACAATAAATGCTACATCCAAAAAATTTTGAAACTCATTTTTTACCATCAAAGTGATGGTTGGATGCATATTTCTAAGATTCTACTTGACCAGTTTCTTTGTGGAGTCTAGAGAAATGTTATGGAAAACCAACTTCGGATCTAGCCCCGACATGTCTTTGTAGGTCCAAGCAAATATATTATGTATCTCTTGCAATAGAGGAATTATGATGGCCTGCTCCTCTAGAGATAAGATTTATACAAATTTGACTTTATTTGGATTGGAATGATTATCACTGATGTCCACCTTGAAAGTCTCCTCTATTGCTATATGTGATCCCTCAAGCTAGTTAGGAGTGGGGATTAAATGAATGTTGTCTTCTGGATTTATAGTTCCCACTAACTCAGGGTCGAGACCATTGTGATAGACATCATGTGTGTAGCCTGGTGCAAAATGAAATGCTTGTAGCATCTCTTCATTAGGGAAGAAATCTTCAAGATCTAGGGGTGAATTAGTGTGATCCAAATTGATAGCATATAAGTTAATACACAATGGTTTTGAAAGACCTATTGGATTATGGAGTGGAGTGATCAAATCAATGAATATCAAGTTGATGGATGGAATGAAATCTCCAAGACCACTCCTGATCTATTTATTGATGATATGAGGGAATCGTTGGGCTACAATAGCTCTATAAATGTTGGGAGATCTGAGAGGACCATATGATAGATGACATTTGGATTTGGTGGTCTTCCCAGGAAGTGCAAATCAATATCTATGATGCAAAGCATCACCTCTCTCAATAAGTAGATTGACTAGACACAAGTGTTAAGGCCCAAGATAAGTCATCTTAGTCTCATCCTCAAAGTCGTAATCGCTTATAAAGAATCCATTGGCATTATTTTTTGGCCCAATGATGTGGCTCGCATGTCTAGGCTAGAGGTAGGTCATATCTGTTGAGTCCTATGACTTATATCCACTCTCATATGACATGTATCCACCCTCACCTGAGATGTATCCACTCTCATATGAGATGTAGCCACTCTTTGTATGGCCTATCCAAGCAAGGTTTTGCACATACCAAGGATTGTGGTAGGCCATATCAGCTTCATATTTGTTCTTTCTTGGGACATAGTCATACTCCTCTCACTAATATCAATGCATTGACTCTTCCTCCCATAGGATGGCTCCTAATGGGGGTACTTCAAGAGAGGATTCAGGGTGGTACTTATCAGGTGGTGCAGTATTGACCATCGACACCCATATATCACCCAAGTAGTTTATGCTAGGGGGTTGATAGGGATTCTAGTCAATGTCCTCCTTGAAATTGATGCTTAACCTATCTAAGGTTTATTCCAAAGAGTCATCATGACTCTATATTTGATAGCCTAAACCATACCTATCATTAGGTAGTTGGTATTACGATTGAAATGGCAGACAAAACCCTTGCTCATATAGGTATAGGCCATAGCTCTTCTAGTGGCACTTCTCAAAGTAATTTAGAGTAAACTCAAGATTCAATAAGTAATGAGAATTCATGGTGAATGGCTCATCCTCATTCCTTTCAATATTAGGAGTAGTATGGGCATAATATAAACCATTATATATAAAATTAGTTTGGTTGGATGGAACCCCTAAGGGAAACATTGTCCCTACTAGAATATTTGGGACTCTTGGCCATCCCATGTCTTATGCATACTCAATGATTGGCATAAAATTCACATTCTACTCAATATATTAACCTAATCCTATGTGGGCTAGGTGAACTATTACTTGGGGTGCAAATGACACTATTGATGATGTAGGCAAGGCAGGTTGAGGCACCTACTTAGATATTTCTTAGGAATTTTCCTCCTCCATGGGAGTAGGGATTCCTGTAGCTACTATATTTGGAATTTCCTTGGGTCCTTCCTCTACTAGGGTTGCCTTCAAATTCTATTTATATTTCACCTTAGGTTTTGAGGACCTTTTAGAAGTTCCAATAGCCTTAGAGGTGGGAGGCGGTGCCGATGTAGATGGGTAATCCTACACTGATATGCTTTGGTTCTCTAGTTGCATGGTTGGGGATGAAGACCTTATGTACAAGTGCATTGATAAAAGGAAAAAGTCCCCCATCAAGTAAAATTTATGCACATACTTTAATGGATCTTCGTTATATGGAACCACATGAACTTATCCCTCATGCACATACTTGATGTATTGGTGCAGGATTGAGGGCACACACTACATTTCCCTGATCCAGGGATACCCTATAAGGATGTTATATTGCATCACCCCTTCTAACATGTGATACATCATAGGTATGGTCTTATATCCTACCTTTATAAGTAAAATTATTGTACCCACTATGGAGCACATCACATCATTGAAATCCTTGAGCATGTAAGAAGTTGAGATAATGTTGGACTTAGGGATCTTCAAGTGCCCTATAGCCTTGGTAGTGATGATGTTGATTGATGAGCCCATATCGATCAAAACCTGCTTGAAGGGTATGTCATTGACTGACACAATAATGTGCAGAGGTGGGTCTGCTAAGGCAGTAGGGACTACCTTAATTTTGTGATTATAAAAATAAATCATGGGGTCTTGGCACTATTGCACTTACCCCATAAAATGTGTGAACGCATCAAGGTTTTAGGGCTAGAGCTTGATTGATCTCAAAATCTACATTAAAGTCTCCCTGTGCCTAGGGGACTATTGTATAAGCTCATAAATGGACAACTAGGCCAAAGTAATTTATATATTTTGTTCTAGTCTACTCTGAACAGTTACCATAGGTCTTGCTAGTGGACCAGGATATGAATGGGAGCTATTGGAGGCTATGGTTACCCATATATCCAACTCCTAGTTACCACATTAACTAACTCAACCATTTCAATACATCCTTTAATAGGTGGCTTGACTCAGACCTAGTTGACTTGGGCACCTTGATCTCTAAGGGACTCAATATTAGGCAATGGGTTCCTAAATATACCCATATCACTGTTATCAGGAGCTAATGAGGTGTAAACTCTTAGCTCTACCTTTTCAATCATGTTTTGACAACATTCTTAAATCTGATGTAATTTTTGATATCATGCCCATGTATCCTATGATATGGGTAGTATTTATCTTCCCTATATCCCCTTGGCTTGGGATGATTAGGGTCAATAAGTTGTATGTCAGGAAATCTTATCCTCTATGCCTCACTCAACTGTTTAAATATTAACTACAACGATTCATTTAGAGGTGTAAAATAACAAGGTGGTCGACGTTATTTATTCTGGCCCTGGTTTTTCTTAGGGTCATAGTTGGCTGGCGGGGGTGAGCTTGATAATTATAGGGTTTCTACCCATTCCCTTACTTTGGCATAGCAAATACAACCTAATTAACCTAAGTAGGCTTGGCCTACTTTTGCTTATTCTTGTCATTTTTATTGTTCTTGCTCCACTCTTTCTTGTTGTAGAGCTTGAGGTCTCCCTCATCAACCTTTATGTCTTCAATAAGCTTGGCTTGAGCCAAGGCTTCTTTGCACTCACTAGAATTTAAAATGGTGTGTGGTGAGTGTGGGGTTATTTTTAACCTTGCATGTAAAAAAAATGCATTACTAAGCAAACTTGATCTTTCCTATATTTTTAATATAAAAGATGTTTTATTTTAGAAATATGCATGTATTCAGCTTATATTATCTTCAAAGAATGCATTCTATTTTATGAATTAATGACCACTATTTGGACCACATGTAAGCAAACTAAACACACAGAGGCCTAGCACATTGGAGACTATGCCAGACCTTACAAGCATAGGACCATTGTTCCTAGAAGTTCCTAGAGAAACCAAAGAAAATCCTAGGAAACATCAAATGCATTTTATTTTTCCATTTTTCCTTATATTTTCTTGATTAAACTATGATTTATCTTGTTTTTTTTTGGAAAAAATTTGCAGATAGAAAATACAGAGAAAATAGAGAATGTAACCAACCTCGAATCCCACTCTAATGGTGGAAATTCTACCCTCTATTACACTTTGCTTTTACCCATTGTTGACCAGAGTGGCTGATGTTGGCCATTGACAATAGGAGCATATAGGATCTATTGGTTACTGTCAACCAGAGTGGTCAAAAACCTATGGGTCTCTATCGACCAGAGTGGCCAAACCTACACAGAAAAACCTGTGAATGTCAATAAATCAACTAAAAAATAAAACCTAGTGGGCATCCTACCATGATCATCATTTGTGTGACCCCGAGGAGTGTGCACCATAGCCCCACTTGTAATGAAATGATTGTTATATCAAACAAAAATAAAAGGCATAAAGTAATATGTGTAACTCAAAAAAAAAATAACAAAGAAAGATCCTCTTTTTATTAATTTCAACAATGAATCTGATTACATATTTGTCCCTCTAAGGGATACCTAGTTTTTGATACAATCAATTACAAGTGGGACACATGGTGGATAAATACCCTTACAAAGGGGTGGTTAAATACCAATTCTGCACATGAAATTTTTTGAGGGCTCATAGATTCCTCCTACTCCTCTCATCCAAGAGGGGTCTTATGCTCTAAATGTTTTAATATGGTCCTGTAAACTTGCAGATCTACACATACAAAAAAAACAAAGTATGCTTAGTAGTTCAGGCTACCTCCTTGAATGAGGCTATTAGTATAAAACCCGATAAGCAAGATAGAAAAGCATAATATGACTAAAAATAATAATACTAATGAAAAATATAGACATATCTTAGGGAATAATAATGTAAATGCATATAGAAAATTAGATCTATAGTAGAGATAAATGCTAAACTAGAAATTAATAGAATCTATGGCTAAAACAAAGAATCTAGTGTCAAAACCCTAGGTTATACCTGCAATCCACCGTATAAGATAGAGACTGCAAAATAGACCTTATTCCTCACAATCCAAGGGCTATAGCACCAGGTTCTCTACTAAAATTTATGTTCAAGGGTCACTGGATGTGTCAAATACACAAAATGGTAGTGAATAATAATGGATGTGAATAGTGGATGCATAGTCTCCCCTCGACCGAATAATACTTCATTGTTCCTAAAGGGTGTGTAGAGTCGCTCTCCAATATGACAGGGATTCGTTGCATAAACTCTAAAAATCATGGATCTTTTGATATTTGTGGGAGATTACATATGTAGAATTTGAAGAACACAAGCTTATACTGAGAGGGGGGGTGAACAGTATAAGACCACTTTTTACTTTTTCCTTTATACTTCAAAATAGTAATGCAATATATCCAAAGCAATATCAAAGCAATGCACAAAACCATTCACAAAGTGACACAACAATTTACGTGGTTCACCCAAGGTGGGCTACTCCACGAATAAAAATTTTCTCTAAAAGTTATATCAAAGTCCTCTGGAAATCATTCCCAATTACAAAGTTTATGAGCCTCGGCCCAAAGGAGATACCTTCCCCCAATCTAAATTTATGAGCCTCTACTCAAAGGAGATACCTTCCCCTAGCTCTGCTTTGGCTGGTGATCCTCTAGAAGACCTCTGCCTTCGCTGCCCTTAGCAAATGGAACTCTATCCACAGAAGACACCTATCTTCCCTACTTCGTCTGGAGAACTCTATCCTCAACTCTATCACCTCAAAGCTGGTCCTCGAATTTGCACTAAACATAGTCCTTCGGTCTAGCACAAATGTCCTCTTCCTTTATCTTTGATCTGCACCAAACACAGTCCTTCGGTCAGGCACAAATCTGTCCTCAAGTTCTTGTCATAGAACCAATGCACCTTTGTCCTCAAGTTCTCTGATAGAACTATCAAACTCAGCTTCACAAGTCCTTTGCTAGGACCTGTCCAAATTTTCTCACAAGTCCCCAAAGGAACCTGTCCAAAACCTGCTCACAAGTCCCCATCGAAACCTGTCCAAATCTTCTTACAAGTCCGCAACGGAACCTGTCACCTGCTCACAAGTTCATAAAGAAAAACTTGCTTGGCATGAACCCACAAAGAGAATTTTTAGAGACCCAATGTGATTCATCAACCTCATAGAAGCATAAAGAGAATTGTTAGAGACTCAATATGTTCTATACTTAACTCCTAATCTCAATCTCAAATCTCATAGAAATAAGATAGATGTAATATGCTTTTCTCAAGAACATGAAACACAACCCAACAATTGCCAACCATGCAATATCTCATATAACAATGATACTCATGTTCTTTCCAACAACCAATATCTTTTCTCAACCAATTAGGGCTTCAACAACAATGCTCAAAGACAAGGTTAAACCAACATCATTCAACTCAACATTAACCTTGAAGCATTCAACCAATCATCACAAGAAAAGGAAACAAGTAGAAATCCTTTTCCCTCCAAATATATTTGAACAAAACAACCACCAACACAAGATCACCAAATGCAAAGAATAACTTGTTCAAATCAACTCAATGCAGTAAGCCCAATATCATGTATCAAGTAAAGTACTAACTTCATCAACACAACCACTATGGAAGCAACTCATCCATCAATATCAAAACAACCAACTAAGGGTTTCACCATCTCAATGCAAGTAACAAGACTTACAAACATAAACCCTAGTGCACAATGCTTCTACTACCTCAAACTAGAATTATGCATTCACCAAAACTCTCATCAATGATAACAATGCATAAGTAGTCTTCAACAAACCAGAAAATAGGATTTACACTCAACCAAAGGAAACCTTGTTGAATACCTTTTCACTCCAATCTTATTTCAGGAAAACATACACCAATTATACTCATAAGAAGAATGTGCTCATACCTTATTGAAGTGAAGGAACCCCTTTGGAAATCTGCCACAATCACAAAATATTTTGCCAATCTTCACAAGGGTTAGTAGATCACAAAATAATCAACATTACTCCACTTTTCAATAATCATCACCAAAGCCTTTAATTGCACAACTTCCTTATCTCTCCTAAAACCACTTGTACCATAAAATAAAATAAATCACAACATTGCATAACCTTATAACTCCCAAAACCACTTACACCATAAAATAAAATATTTTATATCATCCATAAACATTCCACACTCTAGTTATGACTCCCCTAAACCTTTGATGTCCACTATACTCTTCAAACAATCAAATAAAAAATATATTTTATTTCCCTTCACCTTATAACTCCCTTGTATATAACCAAGGTAAAATGATAATATTTAACTTACCTTGTGCAGCAAAAACTTTGGTGCCCATGACACCTCATGAATCTCCAAGGGATTCGGCACGATTTGGCTCGCCGTATCCTCTAGCCAAGGCGCTTAGCAAAACCGCATGGGCTATACGGTCTCTTGAGACCAAAGAGGGAAGTCTTTATATTTGGATTTACATCCTAGGAAGATACAAAGACTTTGTCATTTTCCCTATTGCCAAAACCGATGAATCACCATCTGTAGAGCTTTGAGTGGGATTTCTCAATTACGAAAAACTCTTTGGAGATCGTGCCAAATTTCGGGGAGTGCACAATGTTTTCTGATTATTCGATTATAATTTTTCATCGATTAAACTTCAATCTCATGTGCAAATTATTTTCTTTCGTAATCAAATTGCTCAGCCATTAATATCGAATGCCACTCCTTAATATTTCACACACACCATCCCTTCGCTGGCACAGGAGCTTAATGCCAAAATCGAAAAACACCGAGAGTAATATCGAACTCCATCAATCTAATATTAATGAATTCCACTGCCTTATTTTATATGCACTAATATGCACTTTTAACACATCGTCAAATTTAATTTAATTTAAATTTTAAATAAATAAAATTTAAACTAAATATTTAAAATTAAATATCTTCATCACCGGAGCACCTTTTTCAATGAAACGAAAATCCAACTTGGGTTTTAAGAAAAACCCATTTCAAATCTATTGCCCATGGTTTTAAATAAAAACTTTTATTTTTTCTGCCTTGGTTTTCATAGAAACCCTTCCACTTCTTGACATAAATGACAACATCAACACTTGAGCAAAGGCAATGTACCCAAAATTGCCAACAATCTCCCCCTTTTTCATTGATGGCAAACCTTTACTGAGAAACACTTATTAAGAGCCAAAACTGAAACCCACAACTGAGAATATACCTTTGAATTTTTTCTCCCCCTGAATTGAAGCTTTCCTCTTCACTTGAAGCTCTCCCCCTTACTCATATCTCTTCCCCTTTGTCATCAATGGCAAAAGGCCACCTTTGGGGCTTGGGACTAAGAATGAGCCTCTTAGCTTGGTCCCTCCCCCACCTCCTGTTGATGTGATTAATTCTAGGGTGGGAGTAAAACTCCCATTAGGCACTGATCATCATCAACGTCTATAACTTCCTTGCCGGGCCTTCTCTTGAACTCTTTGTCCATATTCCTGTTCTTGTTTGTGTCATTGTTCTTGTTCTTAGCCATGCCTTGATCCTTGGACCTGTTCATACCACTGTTTCTATTCCTGTACCTTGGAAGTTCAGCTCTACACTGTCTAGCTATGTGACCTTCATTGTTGCACTTGTAACAAGTAACAATGTTATTTCTTTGAGGCATACCTGTTCTTTGAATCCACCTGTTCTGACTAAACCTGTTCCTATTATTTGCCTTGCAATGAACTGCCTTGTGCCCAAACTGATTGCAAGAGTAGCAATACCCATGAAAGAAATTACCACTTCTGAAACTGTCATTTACCTTCTTCACTTGAGCCATGCAATGTGAATCCATGTGACCAAACCTGTGACAAGCAAAACATCTGCCTTGAAACTTTCCTTTATTTGACTTCTTAGGTCGTAAAAAATTCTTCTTCTCATTCTGAATTCTGTTTTCTGTTTCTGTGCATCTATCATTCAAGGACACATGATTTGAAATACTTTCCTCATAAGAACTCTCTTCTTTTTGGAGTCTCTTACTACACTTTCCAACTTGATTCTTGTGTTGCTTAACAAAACCAAGACCTGTTTTATTTGTTGTCTTTCTTTGACCTTTGATAAGAGATTTAACCTTTTTGGAGCTTTCTTGAAACCTGTATAGCTTATCCTTGTACTCTTTATTTTCCTCTTTCAATGAAGCTATTTTCTGTTCTAATTTACTACACTCAAGCATCTTAGATTCTAACTCATTCTTGAGTTCTTGTGTCTTAGCCATACAGATGTCAAGACTTTCTATGAGTTCATCTCTCTCCATACAACATTCATCTAATTTATCCTTGAGTCTAGCATTCTTCTTTCCTTTTTCAAAACACTAAGAGCATTAGTAAGTTCACATGCAAGATCCTCTATTTGATTGCACTTTAAATTATCAAGGCCTTTTTCAGATTTCTTATCACTAGAGGTGCTACCCTTTTCAAAAACCATACATGCATCCTCATACATACTAGTAACCAATTCATTATTTGTGCAATCATCCTCAAGGTGACCAAAATTTCCACATCTAAGACATTTCATGATAATGAATCTATGTTTTGGTTCTTCCTCTTTTTTTGATATGAACAACATCTCATTTTCATTATCACTTGAAGAGCTTTCACTATTACTACTAGAACACTTACTTGCTTTGTCTAGGTAGAAACTCTTCTTGTGTTTGTGAGGATACCTTTTTCCTTGATTGCTGTGCTCATATTTGTTTTTCCTATGATGCTTATGCTTTTTAGAATCCTTGCTCTTACGAATCTCGTTTATCTTTATCACTTTCATCCTTGGCAACGATACGATCAGGTAGCATAATGACCAAACTTTCCACAATTGAAGCATCTTATGTTTTTCATATTTTTGTGCTTTCTAGAGAACTTGCCTTTCTTGCTGTAATATGCCTCTTCATCACTAGAAGACTCATCACTCTCTTGAAGCTATTTTCCTTTGGATTTCTTGGTAGCCTTGAAAGCTACCTCCTTCTTAACATCAACCTTCACTTGAGTTCTTAACTCAAATGCTACAAGTATACTATGGAGCTCATATTTTTTCAACTTATCCAAATCTTTAGCTTCCTCAATAGCAGAATTCTTTTCACTAAATCTATTAAGAAGAGATCTTAAAATCTTATCACAAACATCATTTTCAGCAAGCTCAAGACCTAAGTCTTTCATGGAGTTAACAACCTCATCCATACGAAGCATGTAGTCACTAATATTTTCATCATCATTCATCTTGAGTTGTTCAAACATACATTTGAAGTGTCTCAACTTTGCATTTCTGACATTTGTATCACATGTATGAACCACCTTCAACTGATTCCACATTTCACTAGCTGTCTTGTAGTGAATCACTTTGGTGAGATCTGCTTTCTGTAAGCCTTTCAGGATTGCATTCATGGCCTTTGAATTGCTATGATGTAGGAGCCTTTCTTATTTAGTATAAGGACCATGTTTAGGAATAGTGTACTCATCTTCAATCACTTCCCAAACCTCATTCCCAAGTGCCATTAGATGAACCTTCATCCTTGCACTCCAAAGACCAAAATCTGACCCATCAAGAATAGGTGTTGCATTGCAACTTGAATGATCCATTGTGTTCTTTACTAGCTTTTCCTTTAAGTTGTTAAACTTTTCGAAGGCACCTGCTCTGATACCAATTGAAGAACACAAGCTTATATCGAGAGGGGGGTGAACAGTATAAGACCACTTTTTACTTTTTCCTTTATACTTCAAAATAATAATGCAATATATCCAAAGCAATATCAAAGCAATCCACAAAACCATTCACAAAGTGACACAACAATTTATGTGGTTCACCCAAGGTGGGCTACTCCACGGATAAAACTTTTCTCTAAAAGTTATATCAAAGTCCTCTGGAAATCCTTCCCAATTACAAAATTTATGAGCCTCGGCCCAAAGGAGATACCTTCCCCCATTATGAATTTATGAGCCTCTACTCAAAGGAGATACCTTCCCCTAGCTCTGCTCTACCTGGTGATCCTCTAGAAGACCTCTGCCTCTGCTGCCCTTAGCAAATGGAATTCTATCCACAGAAGACACCTATCTTCCCTGCTCTGGCTGGAGACCTTTGTCCTCAACTCTATCACCTCAAAGCTGGTCCTCGAATTTGCACTAAACACAATCCTTCGGTCTAGCACAAATGTCCTCTTCCTCTATCTTTGATCTACACTAAACACAGTACTTCGGTTAGGCATAAATTTGTCCTCAGGTTCTTCTCATAGAACCAATGCACCTCTATCCTCAAGTTCTCTGATAGAACTATCAAACTCAGCTTCACAAGTCCTCTGCTAGGACCTGTCCAAATCTGCTCACAAGTCCCCAAAGGAACCTGTCCAAAACCTGCTCACAAGTCCCCACAGGAACCTATCCAAATCTTCTTACAAGTCCCCAATGGAACCTGTCACCTGCTCACAAGTTCATAAAGAAAAACTTTCTTGGCATGAACCCACAAAGAGAATTGTTAGAGACCCAATGTGATTCATCAACCTCATAGAAGCATAAAGAGAATTGTTAGAGACTCAATATGTTCTATACTTAACTCCCAATCTCAATCTCAAATCTCATAGAAATAAGATAGATGTAATATGCTTTTCTCAAGAACATGAAACACAACCCAACAATTGCCAACCATGCAATATCTCATATAACAATGATACTCATGTTCTTTCCAACAACCAATATCTTTTCTCAACCAATTAGGGCTTCAACAAAAATGCTCAAAGACAAGGTTAAACCAACATCATTCAACTCAACATTAACCTTGAAGCATTCAACCAATCATCCCAAGAAAAGGAAACAAGTAGAAATCCTTTTCCCTCCAAATATATTTGAACAAAACAACCACCAACACAAGATCACCAAATGCAAAGAAAAACTTGTTCAAATAAACTCAATGGAGTAAGCCCAATATCATGTATAAAGTAAAGTACTAACTTCATCACCACAACCACTATGGAAGCAACTCATCCATCAATATCAAAATAGCCAATTAAGGGTTTCACCATCTCAATGCAAGTAACAAGACTTACAAACATAAACCCTAGTGCACAATGCTTCCACTACCTCAAACTAGAATTATGCATTCACCAAAACTCTCATCAATGATAACAATGCATAAGTAGTCTTCAACAAACTAGAAAATAGGATTTACACTCAACCAAAGGAAACCTTGTTGAATACCTTTTCACTCCAATATTATTTTAGGAAAACATACACCAATTATACTCATAAGAAGAATGTGCCCATACCTTATTGAAGTGAAGGAACCCCTTTGGAAATCTACCACAATCACAAAATTCTTTTGCCAATCTTCACAAGGGTTAGTAGATCATAAAATAATCAACATTACTCCACTTTTCAATAATCATCACCAAAGCCTTTAATTGCACAACTTCCTTATCTCTCCTAAAACCACTTGTACCATAAAATAAAATAAATCACAACATTGCATAACCTTATAACTCCCAAAACCACTTACACCATAAAATAAAATATTTTATATCGTCCATAAACATTCCACACTCTAGTTATGACTCCCCTAAACCTTTGATGTCCACTATACTCTTCAAACAATCAAATAAAAAATATATTTTATTTCCCTTCACCTTATAACTCCCTTGTATATACCCAAGGTAAAATGATAATATTTAACTTACCTTGTGCAGCAAAAACTTTGGCGCCCATGACACCTCATGAATCTCCAAGGTATTTTGCACGATTTGACTCGTCGTCTCCTCTAGCCAAGGCACTTGGCAAAACCGCGTGGGCTATACGCTCTCTTGAGACCAAAGAGGGAAGTCTTTATATTTGGATTTACATCCTAGGAAGATAAAAAGAATTTGTCATTTTCCCTATTGCCAAAACCGACAATTCACCGTTTGTAGAGCTTTGAGTGGGATTTCTCAATTGCGAAAAACTCTTTGGAGATCGTGCCAAATTTTGAGGAGTGCACAATGTTTTCTGATTATTCGATTATACTTTTTCATCGATTAAACTTCGATCTCAGGCGCAGGTTCTTTTCTGTCGTAATCGAATTGCTCGACCATTAATATCGAATGCCACTCCTTAATATTTCACACACACCATCCCTTCGCTGGCACAGGAGCTTAATACCGAAATTGAAAAACACCTAGAGTAATATAGAACTCCATCAATCTAATTTTAATGAATTCCACTGCCTTATTTTATATGCACTAAGATGCACTTTTAACACGTCGGCAAATTTAATTTAATTTAAAATTTTAATTTAAATTTTAAATAAATAAAATTTAAACTAAATATTTAAAATTAAATATCTTCATCACCGGAGCACCTTTTTCAATGAAACAAAAAGCCAACTTGGGTTTTAAGAAAAACCCATTTCAAATTTTTTGCCCATGGTTTTAAATAAAACCTTTTATTTTGTCTACCTTGGTTTTCACAAAAACCCTTCCGCTTCTTGACATCAATGACAACATCAACACTTGAGCAAAGGCAATGTACCCAAAATTGCCAACAATCTCCCCCTTTGTCATTGATGGCAAACCTTTACTGAGAAACACTTCTCAAGAGCCAAAACTGAAACCCACAACTGAGAATCTATCTTTGAAGTTTTTCTCCCCCTGACTTGAATCTTTCCTCTTCACTTGAAGCTCTCCCCCTTACTCATATCTCTCCCCCTTTGTCATCAATGGCAAAGGGCCACCTTTGGGGTTCGGGACTAAGAATGAGCCTCTTAGCTTAATCCCTCCCCCACCTCCTGTTGAGGTGATTAATTTTGGGGTGGGAGTAAAACTCCCATTAGGCACTGATCATCATCAGCGTCTATAACTTCCTTGTTGGGCATTCTCTTGAACTCTTTGTCCATATTCATGTTCTTGTTTGTGTCACTGTTCCTGTTCTTAGCCATGCCTTGATCCTTGGACCTATTCATACAACTATTTTTGTTCCTGTAACTTGGAATTTCAGCTCTACACTGTCTAGCTATGTTACCTTCATTGTTGCACTTGTAATAAGTAACAATGTTATTTCTTTGAGGCATACCTGTTCTTTGAATCCACTTGTTCTGACTAAACCTTTTCCTATTATTTGCCTTGCAATGAACTGCCTTGTGCCCAAACTGATTGCAAGAGTAGAAATACCCATGAAAGAAATTACCACTTCTGAAACTGTCATTTACCTTCTTCACTTGAGCCATGCAATGTGAAGCCATGTGACCAAACCTGTGACAAGCAAAACATCTGCCTTGAAACTTTCCTTTATTTTACTTCTTAGGTCGTAAAAACTTCTTCTTCTTCTCATTATGAATTCTATTTTTTGTTTCTATGCATCTATCATTCAAGGACTCATGATTTGAAATACTTTCCTCATAAGAACTCTCTTCCTTTTGGAGTCTCTTACTAGACTCTCCAACTTGATTCTTGTGTTGCTTAACAAAACCAAGACCTGTTTTATTTGTTGTCTTTCTTTGACCTTTGATAAGAGATTTAACCTTTTTGGAGCTTTCTTGAAACCTGTACAACTTATCCTTGTACTCTTTATTTTCCTCTTTCAACGAAGCCATTTTCTGTTCTAATTTACTACACAAGCATCTTAGATTCTAACTCATTCTTGAGTTCTTGTGTCTTAGCCATAGAGATGTCAAGACTTTCTATGAGTTCATATCTCTCCATACAACATTCATCTAAGTTATCCTTGAGTCTAAGATTCTTCTTTCTTTCCTTTTTCAAAACACTAAGAACATTAGTAAGTTCACATGCAAGATCCTCTATTTGATTGCACTTTAAATTATCAAGGCCTTTTTCAGATTTCTTATCACTAGAGGTGCTACCCTTTTCAAAAACCATACATGCATCCTCATACATACTAGCAACCAATTCATTATTTGTGCAATCATCCTCAAGGTGACCAAAATTTCCACATCTAAGACATTTCATGATAATGAATCTATGTTTTGGTTCTTCCTCTTTTTCTGATATGAACAACATCTCATTTTCATTATCACTTGAAGAGTTTTCACTATTACTACTAGAACACTTACTTGCTTTGTCTAGGTAGAAACTCTTCTTGTGTTTGTGAGGATACCTTTTTCCTTGATTGTTGTGCTCATATTTGTTTTTCCTATGATGCTTATGCTTTTTAGAATCCTTGCTCTTACAGTCCTGTTTATCTTTATCACTTTCATCCTTGGCAACAGTACAGTCAGTAGCATAATGACCAAACTTTCCACAATTGAAACATCTTATGTTTTTCATATTTTTGTGCTTTCTAGAGAACTTGCCTTTCTTGCTATAATATGCCTCTTCATCACTAGAAGACTCATCACTCTCTTGAAGCTGTTTGCCTTTGGATTTCTTGGTAGCCTTGAAAGCTGCCTCCTTCTTAAAATCAACCTTCACTTGAGTTCTTAACTCAAATGCTACAAGTATACTATGGAGCTCATCCTTTTTCAACTTATCCAAATATTTAGCTTCCTCAATAGCAGAAATGTTTTCACTAAATATATTAAGAAGAGATCTTAAAATATTATCACAAACATCATTTTCAGCAAGTTCAAGACCTAAGTCTTTCATGGAGTTA
The DNA here is from genome assembly GCA_028583015.1 of Wollemia nobilis. NCBI lineage: Eukaryota > Viridiplantae > Streptophyta > Pinopsida > Araucariales > Araucariaceae > Wollemia > Wollemia nobilis. Next base: position 8,502,265 of record JAQPPZ010016436.1, on the reverse strand, counting down.
ACAAACTCATCCATACAAAGCATGTAGTCACTAATATTTTCATCATCATTCATCTTGAGTTGTTCAAACATACCTTTGAAGTGTCTCAACTTTGCCTTTCTGACATTTGTATCACCTGTATGAACCACCTTCAACTGATTCCACATTTCACTAGCTGTCTTGTAGTGAATCACTTTGGTGAGATCTACTTTCTATAAACCTTTCAGGATTGCATTCATTGCCTTTGAATTGTTGTGATGTAGGAGCCTTTTTTCTTTAGTATAAGGACCATGTTTAAGAATAGTGTACTCATCTTCAATCACTTCCCAAACCTCATTCCCAAGTGCCATTAGATGAACCTTCATCCTTACACTCCAAAGACCAAAATCTAACCCATAAAGAATAGGTGTTGCATTGCCACTTGAATGACCATTGTGTTCTTTACTAGCTTTTCCTTCAAGCTGTTAAACTTTTCGAAGGCACCTACCCTGATACCAATTGAAGAACACAAGATTATATTGATAGGGGGGGTGAACAGTATAAGACCACTTTTTACTTTTTCCTTTATACTTCAAAATAGTAATGCAATATATCCAAAGCAATATCAAAGCAATCCACAAAACCATTCACAAAGTGACACAACAATTTACATGGTTCACCCAAGGTGGGCTACTCCACGGATAAAAATTTTCTCTAAAATTTATATCAAAGTCCTCTGGAAATCCTTCCCAATTACAAAGTTTATGAGCCTCAGCCCAAAGGAGATACCTTCCCCCAATATGAATTTATGAGCCTCTTCTCAAAGGAGATACCTTCCCCTAGCTCTTCTCTGGCTAGTGATCCTCTAGAAAACCTCTGCCTCCGCTGCCCTTAGCAAATGGAACTCTATCCGTAGAAGACACCTGTCTTCCCTGGTCTAGCTGGAGACATTTGTCCTCAACTCTATCACCTCAAAGCTTGTCCTCGAATTTGCACTAAACATAGTCCTTCGGTCTAGCACAAATGTACTCTTCCTTTGTCTTTGATCTACACCAAACATAGTCCTTCGGTCAGGCACAAATCTGTCCTCAGGTTCTTCTCATAGAACCAATGCACCTCTGTCCTCAAGTTATCTGATAGAACTATCAATCTCAGCTTCACAAGTCCTCTACTAGGACCTGTCCAAATCTGATCACAAGTCCCCAAAGGAACCTGTCCAAAACCTGCTCACAAGTCCCCACCAAAACCTGTCCAAATCTTCTTACAAGTCCCCAACGGAACCTGTCACCTGCTCACAAGTTCATAAAGAAAAACTTGCTTGGCATGAACCCACAAAGAGAATTGTTAGAGACCCAATGTGATTCATCAACCTCATAGAAGCATAAAGAGAATTGTTAGAGACTCAATATGTTCTATACTTAACTCCCAATCTCAATCTCAAATCTCATAGAAATAAGATAGATGTAATATGCTTTTCTCAAGAACATGAAACACAACCCAAAAATCGCCAACCATGCAATATCTCATATAACAATGATACTCATGTTCTTTCCAACAACCAATATCTTTTCTCAACCAATTAGGGCTTCAACAACAATGCTCAAAGACAAGGTTAAACCAACATCATTCAACTCAACATTAACCTTGAAGCATTCAACTAATCATCACAAGAAAAGGAAACAAGTAGAAATAATTTTCCCTCCAAATATATTTGAACAAAATAGCCACCAACACAAGATCACCAAATGCAAAGAATAACTTGTTCAAATCAACTCAATGGAGTAAGCCCAATATCGTGTATCAAGTAAAGTACTAACTTCATCAACACAACCACTATGGAAGCAACTCATACATCAATATCAAAATAGCCAACTAAGGGTTTCACCATCTCAATGCAAGTAACAAGACTTACAAACATAAACCCTAGTGCACAATGCTTCCACTACCTCAAACCAGAATTATGCATTCACCAAAACTCTCATCAATGATAACAATGCATAAGTAGTCTTCAACAAACCAGAAAATAGGATTTACACTCAACCAAAGGAAACCTTGTTGAATACCTTTTCACTCCAATCTTATTTCAGGAAAACATACACCAATTATACTCATAAGAAGAATGTGCCCATACGTTATTGAAGTGAAGGAACCCCTTTGGAAATCTGCCACAATCAAAAAATTCTTTTGCCAATCTTCACAAGGGTTAGTAGATCACAAAATAATCAACATTACTCCACTTTTCAATAATCATCACCAAAGCCTTTAATTGCACAACTTCCTTATCTCTCCTAAAACCACTTGTACCATAAAATAAAATAAATCACAACATTGCATAACCTTATAACTCCCAAAACCACTTACACCATAAAATAAAATATTTTATATCATCCATAAACATTCCACACTCTAGTTATGACTCCCCTAAACCTTTGATGTCCACTATACTCTTCAAACAACCAAATAAAAAATATATTTTATTTCCCTTCACCTTATAACTCCCTTGTATATACCTAAGGTAAAATGATAATATTTAACTTATCTTGTGCAACAAAAACTTTGGCGCCCATGACACCTCATGAATCTCCAAGGTATTCGGCACGATTTGACTCGCCGTCTCCTCTAGCCAAGGCGCTTGGCAAAACTGTGTGGGCTATATGTTCTCTTGAGACCAAAGAGGGAAGTCTTTATATTTGGATTTACATCCTAGGAAGATACAAAGACTTTGTCATTTTCCCTATTGCCGAAACTGACGAATCACCGTCTGTAGAGCTTTGAGTGGGATTTCTCAATTGCAAAAAACTCTTTGGAGATCGTGGCAAATTTTTGGGAGTGCACAATGTTTTCTGATTATTCGATTATACTTTTTCATCGATTAAAATTTGATCTCAAGTACAGGTTCTTTTCTGTCGTAATAGAATTGCTCGACCATTAATATCGAATGCCACTCCTTAATATTTCACACACACCATCCTTTCGCTAGCGTAGGAGCTTAATGCCGAAATCAAAAAACACCGAGAGTAATATCGAACTCCATAAATCTAATATTAATGAATTCCACTACCTTATTTTATATGCACTAAGATGTACTTTTAACACGTCGGCAAATTTAATTTAATTTAAAATTTTAATTTAAATTTTAAATAAATAAAATTTAAACTAAATATTTAAAATTAAATATCTTCATCACCGGAGCACCTTTTTCAATGAAACGAAAAGCCAACTTGGGTTTTAAGAAAAACCCATTTCAAATCTGTTACCCATGGTTTTAAATAAAACCTTTTATTTTGTCTGCCTTGGTTTTCACAAAAACCCTTCCGCTTCTTGACATCAATGAAAACATCAACACTTGAGCAAAGGCAATGTACCCAAAATTGCCAACATAATTCCCTCTCTTAGATATGGACCTTGGCTTCCTAGAGAACCTCAATCCATATTGCATACGAGTGACCATATTAGGTGGAAAGCATCCATCACAAAAGGGAATTGAAGGGGTAGTTAGGAGGAACTCAAGTAGTTCCTCGCCAAAATATGCCCATAAAAAATACAAAGGTGTAGTTATACTGTGTGATCTAATCCCATATTCATGGCCATACTATGTATGGTGCTAGCCACTATCAGGTTTAGCGACTAGGTGTGGCCTTGTAGTCTTTAGTGGCCAAGTGTGGCGACCACTCTGCTTGAGAGTGGCCAATTTTAGATGGTCTAGAACTACCCTTTTTGAGTGGTTAGGACCACTTCTTGCTCTTGGAGAGATCCAAGAGGATTCATATGGTCTACAAATGTGTCCATATGGGTAGCCTTCTAAACATGATGTAATTTAGGTGTGTACACATGCTTTGCCATATGACTTCCACATCGGTGCTCGATGGTCGAATTCAAGAATTTGAATTTTGAATTTAATAACCCACCTTAGGGTTATTAACATAACCATAAATTAATATATAATTAATTTAAATAAATTATAAGTTAAGTAAATTAATTTATAGTAAAATTATATTAATTAATTTATAATTAATTTAAACTTCCCTGTATAATATTATAAAGAAATATTATAATATTATTTGCTTGGGCTTATTATTTGCACCTTGGACCTTATATTGACCTCTTCGAACCAGATCTGATCAACTAAAAATGGATTCTCCTTTTGCACTGATTGGAGAACCTAAAAATGATGCTACCTACTAAAACTGCCACTGATTGGTGCTGAAATCTTGACATCAATTACCATTCACTCTTGACATCAATTACAACTCATCTACTCAAAATGTCCAATAGCTATTGGGGGCATAAGTATATTAGGCACTTTCCAAGTACTGTATAATTCTACTACTCATCCTTATTAGCTATAGGTATGAATTAGATTTTTAAATAGAAGGTGATGAAATCTTATAATTGTTGTATCATAAGTTGAGATTTTTGATAGAACTCTATACCAAATAAGGATCTTTGATAAAAGTTATCATATGTTGTTGGGTGCATATGTATATTAGACAAATATTCCAAACACATAATAACTCTACCACTCATGATTATTAGGTATAGAGATGAATCAAATTGATAATATATGTGTGATAAAATATATTGTTATTGAAAATAGTAGAGTATGATGTTTGTCTTGACTATTCTACAAATAGCCAAGAGATGAACAACATTTCCTTCTAGTGTTTGGAACATATATAAGTGGACATATAACTATTATTTATAGATGTAAATATGGTTACCTCCTAATTTTTTGTAAAATAACAAGCAAATTGATGATATTAGAAATGGCTAGTGACGTTTGAAATGGATATTGCTAGATTATATATTTAAATTTAATTCATAAACTTGCTTTTTAATGTGATGGTTATCATGAGGTGCTAGTAAGCTATTGTAAGGAATAATAAAATTCAAATTGATTCATACCTATACCTAAGAAGCATGAGTAGTAGAATTATTCTTTATGGTTATTCTACTACTCATGCTTGATGGTTATCATGTCTGATTATTTTGTTATAGGATCTTTGATTATTTGGTGATAGACTCGAAGGTATTGCAAGGCATGAATATAATTTTCATAAAGAAATTCCAACTAACTTGGGTAAGCTTGAAAATATTTACCACTTACTGATGCATATTTTAGAAAAAACCAAAGAGATGGGATTTCTAGTTCAAAAGGAAAGACTACCTTGGTCTCATAGACCAAGGTATAGTGTGTTGCACTAGTCAGAGTTGAATACTAGTTCAATAATCCTATAATGCAAGATATATTTGAAGAGGCCAATATCATCCATTTTTATTTACAAATTTCTTAAGGATCTAGATAAGAGTTTTATTTGAGGCTTTAGCTTGTCTATTACCTTGAGAATAGTAAGGTGTGGATAATTTATGTTGATTTTTATACTTAGTACAACATTTATCAACATCCTTATTTTTAAAGTAGTGTCATTGTTTGTGATTTTGATAGAATGTATTTCATAATGATATAATATCTTATTGAGGAAAAATTTAGAAACTTGTATGGTATTACAAGAGGAAAAAGCTATGGCCTTGACACATTTTATAAAATATTTAGATGAACTTGTGTCCATCAGATAAGGTAGGGTTTAGTGTTCCTATAATATCTATATCACATGTAGAAAATATCCAAGGATAATTGAAGTACTATATCTCCTACAATGGATGATGGAAAAGATTTGTATGCTTTTGATATTTATTGCACTTGCGAGCATAATGCTAAGATTCCTTTTCTATAGAAGGCCAATAATATCCCAATCTAAATATATTTTTGGTCATGATATTTCTACTAAAATGACTATCATATATTAGGTCATGAAATTCTTGAATTGCATGCTTATCTACTTATACATTAAGGAAGTGGAGGAGGATACCATTAAATTACTGTTTGTATAAGACATTGCCAATGATGACAAAGTGATAATCATGTTGCCTAAGATTTTTGTTTCCATTATAATTAATATCTTCAGATAATGTGACCTCCTTAAGAAAGACATAATTTTCTTCATACCAAGGGCATATATGGATTGCTAATTCTATAGAAAATATTTTCAAAGGTATTTGGCTAGATTTGAGGTTTGACAATTGTCAAATTTGTTAGATAATAATAGTGACTTGTCCATCCTCCAATTATAAGAAATGAGAGATGTTGTGGTTGCCATTGCATCAACATGATGATTATCAAATATAGGGATGGTAGTAATGGTCACTTTATCAAAGGTGACTAATGGATGACTAAAAATATCATTATAAGATTTTAACTGTCATATTTTGTTTCATAAGTTTTATTGATTTGATTAATGACAAGTTGAGAGTCTCAAAAATATATAGGATTATAATTTTTAGAGACTGAGTTTCTCAGAGCCTAAGGATTAGGAATTCATATTTGATAGTATTTTTCATGCACAAAAAATTAATCTTTGAAGGATAATGGAATAACAATTTACTACAGGAAGAGTATAACAAACATTGTTGCTATGTCCTTGGCACATATAGCACATAAAAGTAAAGGGACTAGTGTTAAGTTTCTTGGAATCCATATTGTAGATAGTTTCATATAGAATATTGACATCTATAGGTTGACAAGCCTCTAATGGTGTTGTTGCTAAAAGGTCTACAATGAATTGTCCTTTTAAGATTTTTGATTTATAAATTCATGGTTATATTTTTTGAGAGCCATCACTACCTTAGCAATGCAACCCAAGAGGTAATATTTTGACATATGATATCTTAAAGGATATACTTAAGGTATCAAAATGGTCCTTTTATTTAGCATGTAATATCTCAATTTTAAGAGACAAAAACTATCGCTAGACAAAGTTTTTCTAGAAGCATATAATAGGTTTTATAACTTACTAGGGTTCTACTAATGTAATAGATTACCCTTTGATGCAAGAGCATCCAGTGATGTAAGAGTGATCTTGCATCACCAAAAAAAAATTATAATTGTTTAATTTTGTAAAACTAGTAAAACTTGTTTAACTTGCAGGAGATTTTTGAAGGTCTTAGAGGTCGAATTTGAGGATTTTTAGCTAGATGTGGGTCTTGGCAAAATGATCTAAGGCTTTTATTGCTTAGCTCATTTAATTATGTTTTCAAAAATATTTTGTAATAGTCAATCAGGTCAACGAGCGCGAAGTTACGACCTCGAAAAGTTTCCCCCAAATTTTAAATTTGAAATAGATGGTTTTAGGCGGGAAAAGGGGAAAATAGGGTATTTGAGGGAATTTTAAAAATTGTAAAAGGTCTATTTATTTTGTATCCTCATTTTTGGCATGAAAGTAAGGAAAGGTTTGATTCTCTGATTTTTTCAAAGGAAAAAAAACACTTGTGTATCATTTGTTCGGTGTTGCTTGTGTAACGTGATCTCCACCACCCTTTCTTTGTGTCTGTTATCGAACTGAGCCAACACAACTCCTAGGACATGCATAACCAAAATGATATAAAAAATAAAATATTTGAAGGGGTTTGGTGAGATAAGGATTGGAATAGATAGAATATAGGTTTTTATGGCATCAAAAGCCTTTTGAACAGATTGTCCCATTTGAATTCCATGTTTTTCTTAATACACTACACCAAAAAAGGCTTTTAAGGTTGACAAAAAGATGGTAATTTTTTATGATAGTAAAAAACCACCCTAATAGACCCTAAGAGGGTGGTTTTAAAACACCCTAAACAAAAAAACCTTTTAAGGTGACCAAAATATGATGGTTTATTACAACGGTAAAAAAACTATCCTAATAGACCTAAGAGGGTGGTTTAAACTGCCATCACCAATAAAAAAATATTAATGGCACCTAAAAGACAATAAATTTTATGACAATAAAAAACCACCCTAATAGACCCTAAGGGGTAGTTAAAAACTTCCCTTAAAAATCACCCTTAAAAAAAATTAAAAAATAAAGGATTTGTGGGAACTTTAAGGGCATGATTTTTGAAATTCAACTTTGGTGGTTTCATAGGGTAGGATTTTTAACTTTAGCAAATATGGAATCACCAAGGATGATACAGGACAAATATTTCTTTCTACATTAATGAGTGTGCTAGAAGCATAATTTCCAAAACATTTTAAACATTTCTTGGTAGATAGAGAAATTTCTCTATGGATAACAAATGGTCATTAGCATTTGTACTGGTAATGCTTCCATAGTTGATAAATGTGATGAGAGCATTCAATGATTGGAGGTATTGAGGCTCATATTTGAATCCTAATAATGCAAGAAAGGTTCCTCCTAGTCACATGGGATGTCCTATCATTGGTGATTGGATGGAATTATTATGGCACTTCAAGTTCACTCTAACTCTAGATGAATTCATATTGAAGAGAAAGGCCAAGTAAACACCTAAAACAATTTTTTTTCCCTTTTTGGGATACTTTTCATAGATGTGGATATATCCTTATAGATAATTGTTTTATAGATATGGAGATATTAGGATTTATAAGACCCATTTTTTTGGCCATCCCACTATGATAACATGTTTTCCAAAGTTAAACAAATATATGATAGGGACTGACACAAAGGATGGCACTTTCACTTCAGGTTGGCCTTATCCTCAAACGGTTGGAGAGAAATCAATCAAAAATTTTTGGGGAGAGAATCATAGATATTTGAGGCATCATTTACTAGATTCCATAAAAATACCTGACTTATTATACAACATATTCATTAAGTTACAACCAGTATTCATAGATGTATTTCAATATTGGACTGTGAAAGTCATAATCAATGTCACTGAGGAGACCAAAGAAATATATATGTTTTTTTATTTTTTTAATATTAAGTATACATACTAGCTTTTAAATTACAAAAGGCACTTTAGATGACTAAGACCCTCACCTCTTCATAGTGAAGAACCTACTCACCATTATTTAGAGACCTTGTATACATTTTTAATTTAATTGGGTGTGGCAGTTTTATTGCCATGCAATCAAGACCCTTGATTTACACACATGTGGTAAATATTATTAAAGGTTATCTAGATTAATATCTGCCCATGTGAAAATGTATATGACATTCAAGAATACATGTACTTTGCTTTTCAACTTTTAGAAAGGCCCATTGTTCGAAAAAATGGAAATGTTGTATAGAGGACTTTTAAAGGGACTAAGAGCCCATCCTATAAATGTCCCAAGTTTTTATTTCTACCATACCCTTATGGTAAGATCATATTTCAATTTCAAATTATAAATTTTATGGTAGACTATATTTTTAGTAGAATACTATTTAGTAGAAAATGAGATGTCTATGTTCATAGTATTGTGGAGTATTTAGTATTGGGATGCAATTTTATGAACTATAACAAGAGTTTAAATTTATATTTATTAATAATAAGAAGTTTTATGATAATACTGGAATAAGGAAGCTAATTTTAATGCCTACATGTTTGAAGGGTTTGATGAATAATAGAAGAAATGTAGACCATACCATATGTGTTTAACAAGCATTTCATTTATCTTGGGGACAAAAATGAATATTTTTTCCCCATATTGAAGTTGAAGGATGTAGATTACATTCTTCCCAAAAAAGGGCATGGTAGTTAACCTTCTTATCTCTCTTTCTCAAAGTCTGATTATTTTATATCATTTAATTAATTTAACTGTATTACAAATACTTTATTGGAAAATCCTATTCCATACACATGTTTCAATGGAAAATTTGTTAACTTATGGAATCCATGCATTAAAAAGGGAAAAAGATAGATTAAGAACATGTTAGATGACAAAATTTGTGCAACATTGATTTTATTGTTGTAACAATTTTAAACTACTTGATACAAAAATAGTTGATATTTAGTTGACTAAAAAATACTATGGCACTGAATTCTTACATGAAATGCAATCTTTAAGTTCTTGAGTGGTAGCCAAAACTAAAAATTTTTATAGTATATTTGTTTCTAAAATCATCTAAGTGATGGACATTAGTCATTACCGATCATTTAAGAAATGTTAAAAAGGATATTTTTAAACCATGATATGCTACTATTTTTCAAATATATTTGAGTTGTACCCTTAACAATTCAATTTTGTTTCACTTTCTAACTTCATTTGCCCTTATGACATAAGATCTAAGACTAAATATGTTAGCCCCAAAGTAGTGAATTATCCTCATTCTAATGGAATTATGGTGTTCCTTTGCCTACATATTGCTATCAGAAGTTTAAATTGTTTCAAGTTATGATATTTTTAAAACTCAATTTCTATAATTTTTTTAGTATCTTTGTTTTATATTAGTTAATTATTTGTTCTCACAAGATATTGGACCGACCCTTGGGCAATGCCAAAAAGCATCGATCAAAGTATCTAAATTATTGTTGTATTATATATATTAAAAGTAATAATAATAGGGTGGTTTAAAACCACCTCCTTAGGTTTTTATATATATTTTCTAAAAAAGTAATAATAAAAGGGCAATTTAAAACCACCATCTTAGGTTCTATTAGGATGGTAATAGAACCTAAGATGGTTTTACAAAACTTTATTATCATTAACATAAATAATTCACCAATATGTAAAAATATCAAATCATTCATCCACAAATAATTATCCACAATAACAATCCACAAATGAGAGAGAGATAGATAATACCCTTAAGGTAGGTAAACACCAATAATAATCCTTAAGGAAGGAATAACTCCACAAGATATCCCAAGATGAGAGAGCCACTTAAGGAGGGCAATGTCCTATAAGCCACTTCGTGGGTAAAGACGATTACATATGATTGATCTCATGATGATTACAATGAAAAATATCTCTTATTTATATACCCATATTCTAATTCTACTTTGGGGAGTCTAGTATTAGTATAATATTATAATATAATATAATATAATATAAGATTATAATACAATCAACCTTGGGTTATATATGGTTGATGCCAACCCTTATACAATATAATAATATATCCCCAAATATCTATTCCTAGGTACCCTAACATGACACCCTCCTTAAAAATGTTGCATCCTTGAAACATATGAAGAAACAAGATAATATGATTTGCTAAACAATGTTAGAAACCAATACCAATATCAATCATCCATTCATCCTAGTGAAACACGTTGATCCTAATATGTAATTTTACCACTTGAGTATACAAATTCACTTTGTTGGCTCCATGCTTTTGCTACTATATTTTAATAATTTGAATGATGGGTCCACTTGTTCCTTGATGTTGATGAACCATTATGAAAACTAGGATCACTATGCTTTCTCTTCCAAACACTACCATACTTGATGCCCTTCTAATTCCATGTAGAACCATAATATTACTATCTTGAATCATACCTCCAAGATTAATTCCACTCATGATGGTGTGGATGGCAATAAGGTGAAACCTTAACTTGATGTTCTACCTTATTTGAGTACTCAAATTTTGGCTCCATTGTTTTAAATTATTATACACATTGTTCTTTAATGTTTCCTTTGTTTGGTGTGTCCTTGAGATCTTCTATAAAAACTTCCTTGGACTCTGCTACTATTATTTTCATTGGCTCAATTGCTACTACTTATTTCATGGAATCTATTGCTTCTACTACCTTCCTAGATTTTCTTTTAGGTTCTTCTATTTGTTCTTCAATTTGTTTCTCAGTAACCACTTCCTGATCTTCCTTTTATCATTGATCCTTAAGGGATATCCTATAATGTTATCTTTTTTTCCTATACCATAACTTCATAAACTTATTTTGCATATTAATGTTAACAGTACCCAAAGAATCTAACCAAGGATAACCAAGAATAATATCCTCATTGTCTATGTCAATAGCATAAAAATATGAATGTAAAACATATTTATCCATGATGATCTTCAAATATTCAAAAATTTGAACATTCTCACCTTCCAACTATATGTCCTTAATTTTTGTTGCTTGAACATGCATCCTCTTAGCCAAAGCAATATTAATAAAATTATATTTACTACTAGGGTCAATGGAAACAATAACCTATTTTTTTAATACTTCTGTGAACCTGCAAAATATTCACTTGTTAAAAACCCAAATATGTGACTTCATTCTTCTCACTATCTTCCTTAATATTTTTTTCTTTCTCTTCCTTGAGCAATTTTATTTCTTTTTCATAGTATTTTTTTTGTTTCATGAGAAATTCCTACTCTCTTTTAATTTACTTTTGCTCTTTTTGAAGCATGTTTATTTTTTCTTCATATCCCTTGATGGTGACCTTCAAACTAGATATATATTTTATATGGTTTCCATTTATTCAAGAAAGCATGCTCCACTTCATTCCATGTGAAGTTATTTTTATGGGCACTATTAAAACTATAAAACCAAGATATAACTCTCCTCCGATAACGAGAAGCATCATATTTAAAAAATAATCATTAGAATACAAGAATTTAAGTAGTTTCCACCATTCTCTAATATCAATATCATCTTCTCCAAAAAATATTTGTAGTTCCATAGTTGATTCCCCAATGCAAACTAGGGTTTTATACGAGTATATATCATGCCCCAATGCAAACTAGGATTTTATGAAAATAAATATTTATCCACAAATTTAAATATTAAATTCCCATAAACAACTAGATCTACATTTTTCTTTTAAACAAAATAAATTGCAACTAGTTTGCTTACCCAAACTAACAAATTTCATCTTCCAAAAAATGTGTGATTTGAAAATTCATCACTACCCTTTTTCTAGATGTATGAATTCAAAAGGTCATATCTCCATAAAAGTTTCTTGAATTCCTTATATGACCACTCATTTTAAAGCTCTTAAAATTTCACACAAAATGATCCAAGAATCATATGAATTGAATAAACGATTGTAGAGATATGGCTCCTAAAATATGAGATATTTTGCCAAAAAAATCTACCCTAATTCTGTAATTCCACACAAAAAATTCCTTGCTTTGCCAAAATCATTGTCTCTCCACTGATTTAAAGCTAAAATTCCCATAAACAACTAGATCTACAATTTTTTCTTCCAAATAAAATAAATTGCAACTGATTTGATTACCCGAACTAAGCAGGGATGACTTCAAAAAGTCATATCTCCCTCAATATTATTCATATTCCTTCATATGATGAATCATTTTAAAGCTCTTAAAATTCTACATAAACTAATATAAGAATAACTTAAATCAGATAAACTTTCATAGATATATGTCTCCTAAAATATGAGATGTTTTTCTAGTTGTGACTCTAAAGATACATTTCAAGAGTTAAATAAAAACTTTATGTTGTCTTAGGTATTCAAAAATTCACATTGAATTTTGAACATGATCTTCCTATATTAGGGAATGACCAAGGAAACCATAAAAATAAGCTTTGGTAGTATCACACATCATGTCATGAAAAATACACATCATAGCACATTTTTACATTGTACCAATATTTTTCAAGACAAAATGTATGACTTGCCAACAAAAGGTCCTCCATGGGATGGTAAACATCATCCTTGGGTGATCTTCTAGTGTTATATTAATCTAATTATATCTAAAAAATCCATGCGTAATAGGATAAAATTCAACAATCATGTCAATATTGGTTAGAGGAAAATCATATTTGCGGTATGTATTATTAATATCACTAAAGTTGGTGTATATGAAAATGATGCCTTCCTTTTTAGTGATAAGGACTATATTAGATTTATGCTTAGAATAGTCTATGGGTTTGATAAATTTAACTTTTAGGAGCTTTTATAGTTCCTCTTTGATGAGTAGGGCTATCTTAGGATTCGTTTTTCTCAACTTTTGATTTACTAGCTTGAAATCTAGTTGAACATCCAAGTGATGTACAACAGGAGAAGGATCTAATCCTGGCATCTTTGCATAAGGTCGTGCAATAATATAGCAAAATAAGATTAGGATGTTCACATATAATTTGCGTTCTTATTGATTTTTGATATTGATATTGATTATTTCTTTGATGAGGAGATGAGACTCAACCTTGAAATGTAGGGGTGTAGGGAGTACCCCTAAGCTTTCAAAATTTGTTGGCTCTAATGTCCATTTATCAAGATCAAATGATTGTGAGGTATTGATAATGTTTGTTGGAACCTATGGCTCTCATTTATAGTAATCATCAATGGTAACATGATTGCTATAAAGGCTATGGGTTAACATATCTATGTCATAATTGTTGATGGTTGTTACTAACAAATAAACTCCCTTTTTGGATTGTGGTGTTTACTAGTTTAGAAGAGTTACTAGGTTTTAGATTAATAATATCTAAGGTATTTATACTAAGTAAATGGATGTGAATAACATCTCTTAAATGTATGGTACCTTTCATGATTTGATTTTGACTTGTTTATTACTATGATGTCTTCATAAGGTTTTATAAAACTACTTTAACTATCACTATTACAGGATGATGAATGGGGTTGACACTTATTACAATGTGGTCTATATACTAACACCCATTTACATATCCATGATTTAGGTTCCAAAGGTTCTTTAACACCTTGATCAAACCTTTTTAGACCCTTCCCATGATACTCAAGATTGTATAGGATTAATTTAGGCATATGATAGGGGTTGGATATATAACAACCGACATATTGTTGTTTAATCGGCCAAGCATTACTTCCATTAATAATTTCTTTATTAGTTTTTCCAACATAAAAAAGGTACAACTTAAAATTTGTACCATCTTTCCATTTTGATAAAGTAATCCTAAAGTTTGGAGTGAGGGAGGTAACCTTGTTAGGTCTGATGTTAATAACTGCCTTCATGGATTAACATGGTCAATGTTATGAATTTCTTGGGCTTGCTCTTCCTTGTTCTCAAATTAACTACTAGTGATTGCTCTAACACTAAGGGTAAAGGGTTTTAGGTATTATGAGTGAATAGTTGATATGCACTTAAGGATGGAAACACATCTATATTTTTCCTTCTTGATGGATTGAAAATATGTAAATAGATCTAAATCTACAATAATAGTGTGAAGTTGAACTTGGTAATAAAAATTTAAGAATTGATGATAGGTGGATAACTACCTACATAGCATATATCTAGGATAATCACATCAAAAGAATATAGTTCAAGACACAAGTTAAAATATGGACTAGTGTGTTGATTATGAAGGCCCTACCTTTGCAAGAAGGACCAATGCTCATGCAACTCCCCATTCTTCATTATCATATACTTTGATAATGATATTATATTTTTTATGTCTTGGTTATTTAATCAAATTAATGGTAGATCCATTCTGAATAAGCACTATTTTTACGAAACTATCACTAATTTTATAGATAATACAAAGTGGGCGTTCCACAAGCATAGATGGAGGTGGGACATCTTCCTTGTAAAAAGTGATGGTCACATGATTGATGAAAAGGGTCCCTAGAAAATGAGTTAAATTGGCTGGGCTAATATCTTGGGGAAATACCTAATCATTCAAAAGTTTTAAAAGTATATCTATAAATGGGAGAAGTTTTTATAACTAAAATAAAGAAACTTTTGTAGGCATGACTTTAAGTTGTTGTTGGGGGTTAAAGGTATTTTTTCCTTTATCTTGAGTTTTTAGGATTAAGGTTGGTTTTCTAGAAGGGTGATTTTTAATGGATTGTATAATTAGAGGAAGGTTAGTACATGAAATTGATGATTGATCATTTTGTTATTGTCTTATCACTGCCTAAATCATCCTAACTATATTTTGGTAAGTTGGTAGAATATATTATTAGTTGTGTTTTAATCATTATTTGAATATATGGAGTATTGGGAGTCACTGATGGTGACTTGTCCATCATAAATGAGGTCTTCGATGAGGGCCCTAATATTTCTACATCTATTAGTTGAATACCTATTGACTCCATGGTAAGCACATTATTCTATGGTATTGAATCTTTGTTTTTTTTCTCTTTATTGATTTGTAGGTCTTACGAGTGGGAGTATGATCATCTTTGCTTCTAGAATAATAGAGGGAGGTATGTCTAATCTAGAATATTATCTCCCAGACCTTTCTTGTTTGTTTAAAATGGGTTTTTGAAGGGATGTTACAATACTTATATTATTATTATTTTATATAGAGTCACTAATCCCATATCCTACAACACATTTTTCCTAAAATACCCTTTTTGATTCGAAGAGGGATTATCCTCCTCCATGGGTTATAATTACCCCTTATAATGATGGTGTATTCCACTTGTTTGGCCAATTGAATGACATGCTTAAAATAAGGGATTATGGATACGTCCAAGGGATAGGATAGTTCTTCATTAAGGTTCCTTTTAAATACAATGAGGATATCTTTTTGAGGGGGTTTTTATTCTAACTTTGTCATTAATGACCTCCAAATTTTCAAGAAACTTGATAAAATTTCCTCTTTCCCTTGCATTAACTGATATAACTTAGTGATGGTAGCAGTTTCTTCTATGTCAATAACTAATTGTTGAATTAATTTCTCATGTAAATATCTAAAAATCTTGATAGAATGGTAAGGTAACTCGTATTACCATTTCACCACTAACTTACAAGATTTTATGGGAATATTTTTAGTAGTAGTAATTGGTCATACGCTATACTCAGACAAGTGATTATAAAGAGTTTTATGTGTCTCAAAAATTCATCTAAGATATTCTACTTGGATAACTTAGGAACCTTAAATGAAGCTAAAAAGGATGATTAGCTACAAGAAGGTCTAATGGTTGACTGCACATATTGTTAGATACACATATTTGCTTTAAAAATTCTTAGAGTGAAGACATTAATTGTTTCAACTAGTACTTGGGATATAATATTTTGGACTTTAGGAGAGGGTTGACTAGTTAGAATTAGTAGAACTTGTGATGAAGTAAAAGGATTTTATATATTAGTCAAAGTATACATTTGATAAAATTTTATTTAAAGAGGTATTTAAATAATTATTGAAGGGATTAGTTGGTGGATTTGTACGATCAAGCATGGGTATGATATTGAAACTACTAATGTTAAATATATCTAAAGAAGTGGTGTTAGAGGTAGGGAGGACTAAATTATAGGAATCTTCCCCTATTGTATTCAAAATTATTGTTTTTTTAGGAATACCCAATTGGGACATTGGTTTACTAGGTGGAATTTTTAATTTTTTTGCTATTGTAGTTCGAGTAGTAGAGTGACTCGAAGTTGTTTTCAAAAATTTCTCCATAGAAGTTAATGGGGGTTTTTACCTCGTATAAATGGTTGAGTTAAGGGTTCCTATTTTGGTAGTGATAATAGGAGGTATAGACTATAGAGTACTAATATCTACATGTAAGGTCCCATGGGAAATGCTTTTTGAATTGGAAGTAGAAGGATTTGACTTAGATTATTGAATATGTTCTAAATGGGACATCTCACTAGTGGAGTAAGATAACTTGTCTAAATGCTATAAATTTTATGCATTCCTAATAATTAATAGATATTTTAAATTTTTATGTGCAAAAGCAACAAGGTGATCCATAGATCCAAAAATGACTTTTCCCCTTTCATTATGGATTAGGGAGATATTTCCATATGGGAAAAATTGTTCTTCCTCTCCTTTGCATACAAAATTCTTGAATACTATTAGAGTATATCTTAAGTTCTACTAGAATATTATATTTGGAGTTATCACTCTTGCATGATGTTGGTAAACTTCTAGTTGTGATTGGATCAGATCTATTGGGTTTAATCCAATGACTCACAGTGATCAACTTTGTTATTTATGCAAAGTTGATCTTATGGAATAATCAAATCAGTTTTTCAAGCTTCTCTCCAATATCTTGTAATGCTTTGCATATCTATTTGTCTTGGGTTTGAAATATTGTTTTTAATATTTCTAACATGGTATCAGAGCCAAATAGAATTTGTTTATGCAAACATTCAGATATTTTTTTTGAAGTTCCCTTAATCTGGTTCATCTCATATTTTTTTAGATGGGTTTTGACTAACACAACTTGTTTGATAGTTGTGAGACAATTTTCTTTTTTATCTATCATCTCTAACAAGAGGTAGATAAATTTTTTTTGGTTTTACATCTATCGAGGATCATATCTATGAAGGGTGCACACTTGTACACAATGGTGCAAACGAGTTCGCTAAAATCCTTGAGGAACAGTTTGAAGCGCTGGTGGTGAAAGGTGACTGAACCTGCACTAGCATTAGAAAGTAGTCGTGTGGAAGACATTGTACAAGAGCACATCAATAAAGAGTTTTTTTTATGTGTGCAAGGAGCTTGATTAGCTCATGACCCATTCCAGTGTGCATTCCATAGCCGAAGTGTTGGTGGTGAAGGGTGACTGAACCTGTGCTAGCATAAGATTAGTCATGTTGAAGATGTGGTGTAAGAGTACATCAACACAAAGTTTTTTATGTGCACATGGAGCTTGATTAGCTTGTGGCCCATTCCAGTGTGCATTCCATAACTGAATAACTGGTGGTGAAAGGTGATTGAACCTGTTCTAGCATTATAAAGTAGTCGTATGTCATGTTGCAAGTTGCAGACCTCCATGATAAAAAAGGGAATGGATCATGTTTGACGTTATTCGATAGCCTCACATCATTCACCTCTGAAAATTATCTACTTACTATTATTTTCTACGCATGGAGAGCTTAATATATCAAAAGTAGACTGGATATTAATGCCCATTAAATAAGTGTAAAGTTCAAGTAAAATTCGTGATGCAAGAGACCATCAACGTGGGTAGGATGCAGTGGAATATGTGGTGCAAGAGCACATCAATACGGTTTCAGGTGCAGTGGAGGAGGAGATCTCTATAATTTTGTGCCAAACATAAGTCCCTCAATCAATGATTTTGTAGCGCTATCTTCTTTTGCTTGCTTATACCATGATCATGAGTAATTTTGTAAATGAACAATTTTCTTGGCAAATGATGCTTTATGCAACATAGTTGGCATGCTAATTCTCCATACGTACTAACTATTTTTTTAGTGAGATTGCTATAAATATCCAGTGCATTCAAAATTTTGATGACACATGCAACGATAATTCTACAATTCTCCTTAAACATCCCAATGCTTTGGGTAAAAAAGTGACGCATGTTTGTAAGCTCCATATTACCATTGAGGTTGTGATGTCCCCCGTACATTATTTAAAGATGTAATTTTTTCTTCCTTTTCATATCCACCTTGTGTATGCCATTTTTTGCTTACCTTTTTTTTCAAAGAAAGTTCATCATCCTCTGCAATAAATCGAAGTAGTTGTTGTGCCACATTCAACCAATGATCACTTGAATGGGCTCTTACAGAAGACTACGCATATTTTTTCCATAGTTTTTGACGAAGGGGGGCCTCATATGGAGAACAAAGTAGACAAATTTTTTACAAAATTTGTTGAGTAGATTATGCATCACAGTAGTCAATTTGTTTATAGACAGACTTCTTTCTTTGGTGAAATTTTGAGGGTACGTCATTCTACCCAGAAAGGAAGGTATCTTGCTACCATTGAGTTCCCAACATCGATAAAAAAAAATACTTTGAATCTCATGGAGTGAAAAGGACAAGCTAGATTGGGGGTTTATTTTTGCTACAGTAAATTGCATCTCCAGTGAAAATATTTGTCATTTTTTTTAATGAATGTGTGGGTTCAAAGGGATAAGTTTGGTACTATGAATCTGCATTCTCTTTGTAGATTGAGTGTAGACATTAACTTTTGGATTTAATCTAGATAACACTGGTGAGCATAGAGCAGAGGTCACAGATCCTGGATTTAAGGTGAACTAAATAGGTGGCAAGCAAGGAGATTTTTTTAAGATGACCAAAATAACATGAAGATGTTTTTTAGAGGTGGCTTGCTATAGTACATAGTAGCCTCATTAATATTTTTGAAGTATTTTTCTGCTCTTACCTAAAGGAAACTAGCTAGGCAAACGCCAAAGTGCACCAGTTTTGTGGACCATACAAACCTTTTGGGAGCTAACCAGAATATATGCAGTTATTTTATCTTGTGCAAATATTGTAAAAGAGATTCATTAATATCTCTCTCATTTTTCTTGTACACCTATTCTAAAAAGGAATCCATAGAGAAAGATTTTACTTTGTAAAAAATATTATAATTTTTTTTGGGTGGGGGATCATTGGTGCCAATTTTAGGGTACCTCTTGTTGTACTGGTTCATGGGAGGTATCATTAATTTTGTTTTTTACTTCATTGCTACTTTGGTTCAGAGTGTTCTTGCTGCTATTTCTTGCTCATATTTACTACATCAGTTTCTTACTTTTGTTTTTAAAAATGAATTCTCTAATACAAAATACAATAGACCCACTCACTCCACATAATTATCATACTTGGAAACCAAGAATCCTAAATCTCATTGCACAAAGATCTCTCTCTCACTTGCTATAGGAGAGACAACCAAAATTCGATAAAGAGTATGAGATATTTGTTCATAAAGTGAAAATTTATGAAACAATGGGTATAATAAGCATGAACGTAAGTGAGAGCTTATGGTTTCACATTTATGAATGTAAAACGCCATTTGAAAGTTGGGAAAAATTAAAGAAATTGTTTGGTTAGGTGGACCAAATAAGATCTATGTATCTTGAAGCAGAATTAACAACATTATCACCTGATGATTACAACACAATTGTGGATTTCCTCAAAAAAATTAAGGAACTTCTAACTCTATTAAAAGTAAGTTGGAAAAATAAAATAGTTGATGAGTGCATCTATCTTATTTTGGAAAATTTAAGGGGGCCTTTCAAATATTTGCAACAACTTTATCTCTCTACAATGGATGCCCTTGGAAAAAATTTCACAATGTCCACATTAGAAGAATTTTGTGATAGGCTCACTAGAGAAGAAATGAAGCTATCCAAATATGAGACCTCACCCTCTTCATCCAAAGCCTTGGTAGCTTCCAACTCAAAACAATAAAAATTTAGCAAAAGAGAAAAATCACCTAGAACATGTACCCATTACAAAAAATATGGTCATTCAGTCAACCGATGTTGGAAAAGGTTACAAAATTTAGAAGTAGCAATGAAGGATCATAAAATTGATATCAAAAAACAACATGGCAAGGCTTTAAATGTCAAATAAAAATATATCAAGTCCTATTCAAAATAATGGGTTCTAGATTTAGGGGCTACTCATCATATGCCTTCCTAAAAAAGGTCATTTGCTTCTCTTTCCTCAAGTTCTACTTTCAACATTGAAGTAGGGGATTCATCCTTCATTCCTATCAAAGTCAAAGGTGACATACTCATAGATGATGGTTTCATCAATGATGTGCTTTATTTTCTAGATATATCTATTAATCTTCTTTGTGTCTACCAAATTTGTTAATCTGGGGTAGGAGAAATAATTTTATTCACACCCATAGGAGTGGAGATTAGAAGCTTGTAGGAACCACATTCCCTTATAGCTAAAGGAGATATTGATCATAATTCCTGATTAAATCACTTTGGAGGTTTCAATGAAACTACTAAGGCTTCCTATTTTGTTTCTTATGCAGATCTTGAGAGCACTTTGGCATAAAATATTTGGTCATATCAACTACCAATACTTAAAATATTGAAGTATTCATAATATGGTACTTGGTTTACCCAAAGTATCTTTTGTTGATTATGTTTGTCATGGTTGTGCTCTTGGTAAACAACACCAAGATATTTTTTCTAAAAATAAATCCCAAAGAGCCTCCTCACTTTTCAAACTTATGCATAGTGATTTGATGACCTTCCCAAATTCCTCTTTCAACGAAGATAAATATGCTTTGATATTCATAGATGATTTTTCAAGACATACTTGGGTATATTTTCTTAATTATAAAAGTGATGTATTCTCTCACCTTAAAATATTTAAATCCTTGGTTTAAAATTAGACATCTTGTCTAATCAAAAATATTCGTACAAATAATGGGGGAGAGTTTTTAGTAAAGAGTTTTCATAATTTATTTCTACTCATGGAATTATTCATCAGCATTCTATACAACATAATCCTCAAAAAAATGGTTTGGTAGAAAGAAAGAACATGTCCTTAAAATATATGGAAAATTGTATGCTTCACTCAAGCGATTTTTCACAAAATTTTTGGGATGAGGTAATTAACTGTGAAAATTTCATTCAAAATCACACATCCCAAAAAGATCTTGAACATCTAACTCAATAGGAGGCCTGGTTTGGTTCCAAACCTAATGTCTCTTTTTTTTTGAGTTTTTGGGAGCACTACTTGGGCCCACATTCCAGATAATAAGAGAAAAGCCTTAGATAGAAAGATCAGGAAACTTATATTTGTTGGCTATTGTGAGGATATGAAAACCTATAGGATCCTTGATCCAACTACTCATGAAATTTTCTTTCACATAAATGTTAAATTTGATGAAAAATACCCATATGTAGATCCTCAACCATATTCTTCTAGCCAAATTGATTCCATAAAACCTTCTACATTTTTTGAGTCTCAATTTGATGAAGAACCTATTCTTGAAAGTCCTACACTAGATGCTATAGTTTTTTATACACCTATCACTATTCCTCCAACCATGATAAAATGGGCCTGCACCACTTTACAAGAAGCAACACCTTACATCCAAGATCTTATCCCTTCAAAAATTACTCATTCTTGGGACATTGGCCTTGTCTACCAGCCAATTTCTAATGATCCATAGTACTTTTATAGGCTAATGGAATACAAGAGTGGGATGATGCCATGGCAAATGAATATTCTTAGTTCATGAAGAATCACACTTGGGATCTAGTCCCTCTTCCTAAGGGAAGAAAATTGGTTCATTGTAAATGGGTTTACCGAACTAAGTATGTAGTAGATGGATCCATTGACAAGTACAAATCTCACTTGGTAGCTAAGGATTTTTATAGATTGAGGTTATTGATTACATAGAGACCTTTGCCCCTATTGCCAAGATGGATTCTATTAGGCTTGTACTTGCACTTGCTACATCACAAAAGTGGCCTATTTTTTAGATGGATGTGATGAGTGCCTTCTTGCATGGTGACCTACAGGAATAAATATGTAAGGAATAGTATTCTAGTTTTATTCAAGATGATTTGCTTGATTGTAGACTAAAAAAGTCATTCTATGGCCTCAAACAAGTTCCTCGAGCTTGGTATGAGAAAATGGACTCTTTCCTTATCTCCACTATATTTATTCACTGTGAGTCTAATGCTACAATATATATTTGGTAGGATGAAGAGGACATCACTATTCTTGTTCTCTATGTTGATGATTTACTTCTCAGTGGTAATTCCACTTCTCACATTCAAACTGTTCAGTGCTCCTTTTCTAAGAGATTTGAGATGACTGATTTGGGATAGGCTCATTACTTGGTTTTTAGATCACTCAAATAGATTTAGGTGTTTCATTATGTTAGCAAAAGTATACTCTAGATATTCCTCAGTGGTTTTATATGGTTGATTGCAAACCTTCACCTATGCCTTTCCATTTTGGGGCCACTTTAACTTCCAACTACACTTCACCTTTTTGTGATGCTACTTTGTATAGATAGTTAGTAGGAATTCTATTGTATCTCATTCATACTCACCATGATATTTCCTATGTTGTTGGTTTGATATCTCAATTTTCTAAATCACCTCATATCAGTCATTGGTAGGCAACCAAGTGGATTCTTTGCTATTTTCAAGGCACTACACATTTTGGTTTATTCTATGGTAGATGTTCTACAAAGTTGTTGGATATACTAATTCAGATTGGGCAGGTTCAGTTTATGATAGATGTTCCACCTCTGGATATGTTTTTTATCTTGGTTCTTCTCCTATTTCTTGGTCATGCAAAAAATAATAGACCATTACATTATCATCTACAAAGGCAAAGTACATGGTAGTTGTTTTAGCCAGTTAGGAGGCTCTTTGGCTTCATCAAATATTGGAAGAGTTTGGTTTCTTCCATGTGTAGACACCTAAAATGTGTCATGATTAGGGAAGCTACTCACATAGACACATTCATAAGATTAGATGACATAATATTGGACTTTCCAAGCATCAATAGTGGTTCTCACCACTCATTTGGGGACTTTTCAAGCCATCCAATCCTAGCTGCTCAAGCCAAAAGTGACCAAATCCTAGCCACTCAAGCCTGTAGTGTCCAAACCTTAGCTGTTGTAGACGACAACAGCTAGATCTTAGTCACTGCAGATGACAAATACTAAAACATAAAAGTAGTTTTGCTGACAAACAGGCCTAATCATGGGTGAAAGTGGTAGTCTACATGCAATAAAGGTGAGCGAGACAAGTTGACCCAGTTCTTCTATTTTGCATGAAAAGATATTTTTTAGATAAAATATTAATATTTTATTTTTAAAAAAATCATGCAAATCAAATATTAATATTTTATTCTTAAAATAAAAAAGAAGTGCTTGATTAGCACTTCATAGGTGGTGCCGAATAGCAACCAGCCGGTGCTGACCAGCACCCGGTGACCACATTGGCCGACCAATGCCAAAACGATGAAGGGAAAACCTAGCAACACCAACAACTGGCCGACACTAGGAGATGATGACCACCACACCACCGAAATTCAGCTAACCAGCCATGACCAACGAGGTGACAAAACCAATCAATGTTTGGCCCCTTGCAATAACCAGTCAATGCCCGACCATCGATAATAGATGGCCAGCATCGCATGATAGCCATCAAAAAAATTCGTCGATCCAAGGACTAGAAGCCAACCCTAATGATTGTATGGTCGATGCCTCCCAGTAGACACTATGGCCTGGAACAACGACACCATTTGCCATTCCTAGTGACATCACGATTTTCTATGAAGATACAAGTTCACACTCCTAGTGATATATTTGTAGTTCCGACGAAGTTCAAAATTTTTTGGCAAAGAAAAACATAGTAGAAAAACAACGAGTAGAAAAATTTAGTGAGTTCTTTGTGTTTTTTATGATTACTATGTTTTTTGGCATTCGTGCGTATATTTTTGGTAAGGGAACCATTTTTTGACGTCTACATTCGCAAATCCGGCAAAAAAAAAATATTGAAACCTCCTGCAAAATTCCGACATGACCTAGTTTTCCAGTAAGGAGACGTGATTTTCAGTGTGAAATATTTAAATTTCCTAATTTTTTTTTTTATTTATACAGTCACCACGAGTTTTTTCCATCACCACGAAGGGACCGACGATAGGCTGCAGAGGAGGAGGTTCGTGGGATTATCCCACATTGAAGCCACAAAGGGCTTTTTGTGGTTTAAAAGACCACACTCTCACCTTAAAGGGTAACCACCATACGGTGGTCACCCTAGCCACGTATCATGCATGGAAGTGCCCAGTGGTGGGTTACGCATCGGTGCCAGTTGGAGGTATAGGCTACAATGTGACAACACTTGGATCACTGTTGAATGTTACGGGTTACATTATAGTTGTCGCATCTACACCAGTTGGAGGTGCAAGCTACAATGTGGCAGCACTTGTAGCACTATTGACCATTACGGGTTGGGTTCTATCCTTCGACTATTCGACCTTGGGTAGGAGTTGATCGCCCGACCCAAAAATTCAAACAAATTTTTATTGAAAATTCAAATTTGAAATTTCATGCCTTGGAAAAGACAGCTGCAAACTTTGAAAGGTGATAATTTTGAAAATTCAAATTTGAAATTTGATGCTTAAATTTGGAAAAGACAGTTGCAAACTTTGAAAGGTGATAATTTTAAAAATTCAAATTTGAAATTTGACGCCTAAATCTGGAAAAGACAGTTGCAAAATTTGAAAGGTGATATCTCTTTCGTTTTTTGCCCATTTTTGACAATTTTTTTTGCGTTGTGTTGTATACTTGTAGAATATTGATAATTTTTACTCCTAACCATTGATAATTCTTGCTCCTAACCAGTTTCTGGCATTGTTAAATGCTAAATTTTAGCATTTTTGTAGTGCACTTGTAATTGCAAAATTGAAGTCCATTTTGTAAAAGCACTAAATTAGCCCTAATTTTTGTAATTTTGGAGAGCAAAACTTATAAAATATAGGGTATAGGAAACTGGAATTGTTCCTAAGACTAGATAAGTTCATGCAACACCATTTTATAATCCTCCTAGTTTGGCATACACGAGAAACCAAATGGCTCATTACCTCAGAACAAATATGAAAATCCTCACTAAAGCAATAGACATTTTGACAGAGAAAGTAAGAGAAATTGTTGTGCAATTTAATCCTGGTGAATTCAAAATCCACCATAATCATGCAAACAAAGCCAAATGTGAGGTTAAGATGTATGATGGATCCAAATATTTGGATGTCTTATCTGCATGGATTTTGGATATGCAAACTTGGTTTGCTTATGCTGAAATCTTGGAGGATGAACAAGCTACATTTGCTACACTCAAACTTACAGGTTTAGCAAAAGTTCTCATTGTAGAAATACAAAGCCATAATGCCACCATGACTTGGAAATAATTAACTCAAATTATGAAAAACACCTTCTTTCCACCAAACTACCAAAGTGACCTCACTACCAAGTGGTATAGATTGAGGTAAACCTATGGGATGCCAGTTTTTGATTTCATATTCCAATTCAATAGGTTAAGAGTATTTCTTTGTGTGAAAAATTCAGAAGAGGAGTTTATTAATAAATTCACTCATGGCTTGCAAGATCAAATTTTTAGGAAAAATCAAATCCAATGTTTTCCTCACCTTGGATGTGGCATTCAATCATGCCATTCTTGTATAGGAGAAATTTGGTGCATATCAAAAGTCTTTTTCATCACAAAAGGGCTCTTCCAAATGTGGGAATCAACACTTCATAGGCTATGCCAAATAGCAACCAGCCAATGCTGACTAGCACCCAGCGGCCACACTAGCCGACCAACACCCAAATGATGAAGGGCCAACCTGGTGACACCAACAGCCAGCCAACACTAGGTGACGATAGCCACCACACCATCGACCTTTGGCTAACCAGCCATGATCGATGAGGTGACAACACCAATCGATGTTCGAACCCTTGCAATAGTTGTACAGTGCCTAAAAATTGGCAACAGATGACCGGCATCACACGATAGCCATCGAAAACATTCGTCAATATTGACAACTAGAAGTCAACCCCAATAATTGTACGGTCAATGCCTCCTAGCAACCACTGTGGCCTACAATAGCGATGATGTTTGCCATTCCTAGCGACATCATGATTTTCAATGAAGACACAAGTTTGCACTCCCAGTGATAGATTTGTATATCCGATGAAGTTCAAAATGTTTTGGCAAAGAAAAACACAGCAAAAAAATGAGTAGAAAAATCCAGTGAGTTCTTTGTGTTTTCGATGATTACTATGTTTTTCGGTGTACGTGCATAGATTTTTGGTAAGGGAACAATTTGTCGACGTCTATATTCGCAAATCCTGCAAAAAAAAATTTGAAACCTCCTACAAAATTTCGGCACGACCTAGTTTTCCAGCAAGGAGATGTGATTTTCAGCATGAAATATTTAAATTTCCTAAGTTTTTTTTATTTAGATGGTCATCGTGAGTTTTTCCCATCACCACGGATGGGACCGACGATAGGCCGTAGGGAGGAGGTTCGTGGGATTATCCCACATTGAAGCCACAAAGTGCTTTTGGTGTTTTAAAATACCACACACTCATCTTAAAGGGTAACCACCATATGGTGGTCACCCTAGCCGTGTCACATGTGCAGAAGTGCCTAATGGTGGGACACGCATCAGTGCCAATTGGAGGCACAGGCTACAATGTGACACCACTTGGAGCATTATTGATCATTTTCGGTTACGTTCTAGTCATCGCATCTGCACCAGTTGGAGGTGCAAGCTACAATGTGGTAGTACTTGGAGCACTATTGACCATTATGGATTACGTTCTATCCATCGACCGTTTAGCCTTGGGTAGGAGTTGATCGCCCAACCCAAAAATTCAAACAATTTTTTATTGAAAATTCAAAATTTGAAATTTGACGCCTAAATCTAGAAAAGACAGCTGCAAACTTTGAAAGGTGATAATTTTGAAAATTCAAATTTGAAATTTGATGCCTAAATTGGGAAAAGACAGCTGCAAACTTTGAAAGGTGATAATTTTGAAAATTCAAATTTGAAATTTGACGCCCAAATCTGGAAAAGACAGCTGCAAACTTTGAAAGGTGATATCTCCTTCGTTTTCTGCTCATTTTTGACGAATTATTTTGTGTTGTATTGTAAATTTTCAGAATATTGATAATGTTTACTCCTAACCATTGATAATTTTTTCTCATAACCATTTTTTGGCATTGTTCAAGGCTAAATTTTAGCATTTTTTTAGTGCACTTGTAATTGCAAAATTGAAGTCCATTTTGTAAAAGCATTAAATTAGCCCTAATTTTTGTAATTTTGGAGAGAAAAAACATATAAAATCTAGGGTATAGGAAACTGGAATTGTTCCTAAGCCTATATTAGTTCCTGTAAGGCCATTTTGTAATCCTCCTAGTTTGGCATACATGAGAAACCAAATGGCTCATGACCTCAGAATAAATATGAAAAACCTCACTGAAGCAGTAGACATTTTGACAGAGAAAGTAAGAGAAATTTTTGAGCAATTTAATCTTGGTGAACTCAAAATCCACCATAATCATGCAAACAAAGCCAAATGTGAGGTTAAGATGTATGATGGATCCAGATATCCAGATGTATTATCTGCATGGATTTTGGATATGAAAACTTGGTTTGCTTATGTTGAAATCCCGGAGGATGAACAAGCTATATTTGCTACACTTAAACTTACAGGTTTAGCAAAATTTTTCATTGTAGAAATACAGAGCCATAATGGCACCATGACTTGGAAAAAATTAACTCAAATTATTAAAAACACCTTCTTTCCACCAAAATACCAAAGTGACCTCACTACCAAGTGGTATAGATTGAGGTAAACCTATGGGATGTCAGTTTTTGATTTCATATTCCAATTCAATAGGTTAAGGGTATTTCTTGGTGTGAAAAATTCAGAAGAGGAGTTGATTAATAAATTCACTCCTGGCTTACAAGATCAAATTTTTAGGAAAATCAAATCCAATTTTTTCCTCACCTTGGATGTGGCATTCAATCATGCCATTCTTGCAGAGGAGAAATTTGGTGCATATCAAAAGTCTTGTTCATCACAGAAGGGCTCTTCCAAAGGCAGGAATCAACATCAAAAGAAGGTGAAGAATAATTATCATTCTTCCCCTCATTCTTCTTCTTCTCCCACTTCTCCTAAAGCATATTATTCTTCCTTTCATGCTAAATATTCTTCTTATTCATTTTATTGTGAATTTTGTAAAAATCATGGATATGTAAAATCCAAATGCTATACTTTTGAGAAGTTTAAGAAGAAATTCCTAATTGTATAGTCTACACATGAGGAACCACAAGATGGTCCCATTTTGGCTATAGGGATAGAAGAAAAATATCTTGATTTAAAGGGTAAACTAAACAAAGTTACCCTAATATCCAATGTATTTGCTCGAGAAGGGCGTGACCATTTGTTTGTCACTAGATCCCACTTGATGCATGATTTTTATGTTTATTGTATCATTGATAACTGATCACAAAATAACATCATTGCAAAGTCCATTGGGAAGAAGTTGAAACTTCCCATCAAACCACATCACCAACTTTATGGACTTGGGTGGAAAGATGTAGACTCCACATCCAACATCACCCATACTTGCACCTTGACTTTTGCTTTTGGTGACAAGTTTGTGGACAAAGTTAGGTGTGATGTCACATATATGGATTGTTTTGGACTCTTGCTAGGAAAAACCTATCAATTTGATAGGAATACTATTTATCATGCTGAAAATAACACCTACACATTGGAGTTGCATGGTAAAAACTACTTTATACAAAGCACTACACCTACTTCCAATTTGATGTTGAATTGTAGGCAAGTAAGGAAGACATTAATTCAAGCACTCATTTTGGATCCTACTAGAATTTGTCCCACACATTAAGAAAAAACACCACCTAAGGAACACGCAAATAAAGAAGTTTCACTCCCACATGATGAACAATAACAAGAGCAAGTGGTTAAGGAACCCACCATTCTCACTCTTGAGAAAGATACCATTGATTTCATTGGTATAATTTTGGGTACACCTACAAATACTGAACCACTTGTTCCACAAAAGTTACCTTTGGCTTTGCCCACTCCCACCATTGCACACATGGAGGAGAAAGCTAATATTACTTCCTCGACTGAGCACTGACAAGGCCTTCTAGGCAAGATACCACAAGACTTGTAGGAGACTCCGTAGGGAGTGGTGCAAAAGCATCACAATCCTAACTCACCACAGGTTGGAGGCAGAGTTTGGGTTCCTTTGGATGAGCGCAAATTTCCACAGACACCATTTTAGGACCCTATTTTGGTATTGGATCCTATTTTTAGCCCTCCACCAGCAGTGGCACCTGATCACCAGCTTTCACTCATTTTAGATAGAGTTTTCAAGATGAAGACTCATCATACGGGATGAGGTTTTTCCACTACATAATTTGTCACTCATCGCGGTCACTTTCCACACATGGCTCACTAGATTCCTCACCATGATATGGCCCATGACTTTCCAAATTTGTTGAGAGCATTGGGATCCAATGCTTATATGGTTGGGAGGAGTGTTGAGGATATCTTAGAGTTATCCACTTAAGCCTAAGTTCATATATTATTATTTATTATCTCCTATTTCTTGCACTTTGTGTTTATGTGAGGTATAGTATGCCCATATTAGAAATATGTTGTTAGCATTTTATTGGGTATTAGTTAACTACTAAAGATCTTGTTTGTCTCTTAGCAAGTTAGTTTCATGCTATGTTAGCATTTAGTTAACCATTAGTTAAGTGGTTGGCCAGATTGTTGCAACCACTTAACCACGTACTATCCTATGTATGCTTATATATACTTGCACTATGATTGAATAAAATGGATTCATAATTTGATCCTACATTAGCATCAAGTATCTATCTTTTCATAGATCTTGGAAGAGAGGAGAGACATATTTTATCTAAGAGATATTTATCCAAACAATTTATCAGGATAGGTCATTGAGGAGATCTCTGAAGACTTGGAGAGTTCCCTTGGATATCATGTGTATGACAAAGCCCTAAAATAATGGAGAGCATAGCACTCATTATTTCAACATCAGATACAATATTTGATCCATAGCTTTGGAGCAAAGAGGATGAGAGTCACATTAGCGGTCGATGTCTTGGACAGTGGCCCATAGGCTTAGCTTAGGGTTCTAGACATTAGATTAATTGTTTCAGTATATCATTACCATAGCATCATTTAATTAATTCACATTCATAGCATTATTTTAATTTGCACTTGCTTTCATTTATTAGATTCATTTCTAACAACCTCATCCGGGGAGGTATTCTTGGACATTTAAGCATGTTTTTTTGTTTCATTACTTACAGGGCCACAAGTTCATCGAACGAAATCTGCAACATACGATATCAAAAGGGATACCTCTAGGAAATAGACCTAGAGAAGGAGGCATCTGTAAGCCCTCATACATTTGTGTGTAGAACTGGGAAGCTTTTTGAAATCATACCACCACTTCGCGGAAGAGGCACTCTTTGCCTATTTGTAGCCTTATTGTATCAAAATGGATATCCCTAAGAGGTACCAACATGTAATCGGGTTTCAATATGAATAAATAGATCCATATTTGTTATTTCAGTGTTATATACTTTTCGTTGTCTTCCATTTCATTTTTGGGTATTTAATACATTGCAAGTAGTATAAAAAGAGTGGTGCATGCATCCCAAAGTCGCTATAGATGGCGATCACGGTGGGACCTCCACTAATTTTTTATTTGCTACCAGAATACTAACTTAGTTTTTTGTGCAGGTCTAGTCGTTCTGAGCTACAGTGGCCAAAAATCAATCACTTTGAGCTATAGTGACTAATAAATATTTAGCCGCTCCCACTAATAGCAGCCAAGAATCAGCCACTCTGGTCAACAGTGGACTGAATTGGAGAGTAGCAGAGGACAAAAACAAGGTTCTCTGAGCTAGATTAGAGGTTGGCACAACCTCTCTAATATTTCACAATTTTATTTTTGCTTTTGTGTGTCTAAAACAGAGAACTTAAAGCACATTTATGTTGTGAAATTGAAAGAATAAAAGGAGAAAGAATTAAGCATTTTGCATATCTTAGATCTTCTTTTATATTTCCACTAGGCATTGCTAGGAACAATGGCTTATGCCTAAAAATTTCACCCTAGAATCAAACATGCTAGACATTTTATGTTGTGTGCTTGCTTTAGGGCCTTGCTAGAGGCCAGAGCTACATGAAATAAAGTGCGCTCATACAAATCATATTAGTTCATGCAAATTTTTGAAAATTGAAACATATTTTTGCACTTAGGCATATAGGAAAGACTCATTGCTACTATATGATGCACTCTCTATTATTCAAGATTAAAATGAACACCACACATGCATGTCTCATTTAAAAAATTGGGGAGTTGGATTTCATCACCAACCTTCAATTCAGTCTAGTGACGTTGGAATTCATCTCCTTCCACTAGTTTACCCCCTAGAGCTTCCTAGAAACAGATTGAGAAAATTACTTATAGTGATACTAAGTTACTTGTGCTCAAAATGTCTCCCATTGTTGGAACATCATTGGTTCAAAGTGGAAGAGCTAGGCAAACTTCCCATTGGGTCTTTAGCGGTGTACCCTAGCTTATTTTAATAAAATCATGTTTGGCATGAGTGTACTTGATTGTCACTATGGATGAGTCTTATCATTCTTAATCCAAGAACAAGAGAAAGAAATTGAAATAACAACACATCAAAACACACTAAATTGTTTAGGGAACACTTAAATTGATAATCAAGATAAACATTTGTTTGGTATTGTGTGGCTATTTCTAAATTGCAACTCAAAATATTTATTCATAGAAAACATGGTCAAAACAAAAAATAAACACCCTCGATATGATACCGAAGGAGAGACTAAAACAACTCACACCCATAGGTAGAGTCATAGTAACATTGAACGACCTACCCGTAAGACCGTGATACGTAGCTCCACGAGCCTAAGGGGTGATAACTTAACCCTTGGAGGATCCCCTCGAGAAACCTCAGGTAGGGAACCACATCATGGAACAAAGTACCATAAACATAAAAAATCTTCACAATAGTCCTCATAAAGGAGACATGAGGAGACCTCAAGGGCCTCCTCTAAACACGCAAAAATATCTCAAAGACGTGAGAAAGCTTCAAGGGCTTCCTCCTCACATGGACATAAAGAAGGTTCTAAAACTCATTCTCCACATAGGTATGAGGAGACTGCTACATATCCATCCACATGGAGAAAACATGTTAGCACAAAGCCCTCTTCATCAATAAGGCAAGCAAGAATTGCAACACCTCAAGATTCATAAGAAACATATGAAATATGTCTGCCACTGAAGTGTAGGAAACTAGAGCTACATATAGTCATGGGAATTAGATAGAATAAACCCCTCACACAAAAGAAAATATTCCCATAAACTATGGCCTCATAGGAGTGAATGGCACCCCATGAGACCAGCCATGGAAAACAAGACAGCTAGACGGGTTGGATCGATTTCCTACATGACCAACTCAAATAACTATAGCTATTGAGAACTCTGCATCTGGAAGCTCATGAACTATGACTTCTAACCACACCTCTTAGTATAGGGGTGCCTCAGAGTTACCCTGTAGTAGACATACAGAGTCTAATCATAGGGATACTCAAAAATACACTAAAAAAGTCACATTAGCTAGCAAGAGTACAGGTATAGTAGAAACCTCCTCAAAGAATCTACAAGTCAAGACAATAAGAATAGAGTCAGATAAACATGAGTCTTTTGTGAAATCACAAATTGACCAAGTGAAGTGGTTAGAAAATTCATTACGTAAGGAGCGAGAGCTAGTGGAGGCTTTTGAACAAGATAAACAAAGAGAAATACTCTTGCTCCAACATGAGCAATGCATAAGAGAGAAAGCTGAGTGGCTAGCTCTTATCAATTTATAGACAAATGGTGGTTACCACCAAAGAACTAGATGCGCTAACTCACCTAAGGAGAGGCACACTAGACAAGATAATCCACAAAAAAATCACCCACCAAACCATGAATTTAATCTAACTAGTGGAGAAATGGCAAACATAACAAACCAGGATCACAATCCTGAGTCCCCTCATAGGAGGGAGGAAAATAGAAAAAATAAAATGGATAGAGAGTTACCTCCATTGCAACTACATGTAGGCCTACAAGAGGAGGAAATAAGTGCCTCAAAGGCATTTCAAGAACTTTCTAAAAAGATGAAAGCCTTTGAGAAACAAGAGGAAGCTGGGAACTCGCAAACATTGAGCAAAATACACAATCAACCATTGTGCCCATAAATCCCTATCCCTCCATATCCTAAGCACTTTGAGATAACTAGGTTAGAAAAATTTAAGGGATAAGAGGATGCACAAGATCACATCACAAATTTTATCAACACATATTTTCATCTTGAAGACAATGACACTCTCATGCTAAGGACATTCATAATGACATTTTCATGTGTTGCCACTCAATGGTTCAACCAACTACCTAAGCATTGCATAACAAACTTTGAACAATTATTAAACACATTCTTAAAGCATTTCTCCTTTGGTGCTAAGAAGAAGGTAAACCTTTCAGACCTGTCCAACTTGAAAAAGTATGATGATGAGCCAGTAATGGATTATGGGAATAGATGGAAAAAAGTCATGGTGAAATTATCATTCTCTATTCCCACAGAAGAGATCATTCACATGTTCACCAAAATTTGTTCTAAACACATCTTCCTATTTATGCAACTTCAGTAGCATCCTTCGTTTGAGGAAGCTTTAGCACCGGCCAAGCTCATCAAAGACATAAAAGTAGATGAGGTAACCATTAAAATCCAAAACAAAAAGGAGTGGAACAAGAATGGTAATAATGACAAGTACAAATAGAAACATGGCAACCCTGCTCCAGTAAATCAAGTCGTATTGGCTAAACCTAAGGATGAGGGTGCACAACAACCCCAGAACTATCAAGCACATACCTCACTAGCCAATTACAACCAAAGGAACAATCAGGGGGGAAACAGAGAATGAAAACCACCTCACTATTTCACACCTCTGACAGAATCAATACAATCAATCTTTAATCAACTGAGCAAGACCAGGAGGATCATATTTCTTGATATATATCTTATATATCCCAACCATCCTAAGACAAAAGAATATAGGGAAGATCAATTTTACTCTTATTACAGGATACCAGGGCATGACATTAAGGCTTGCATTGGTTTTAAGCATCAACTGAAAAACATGATTGAGGTGGGAGAATTCAAAGTTGACAACCCACTGGCTCCTAATAACAAAGATATGGGCATATACAGAAACTTGTTGCCCAATCATGAGGCCCCTATAAAGCAAGGTACCCAAGTCAATGAGGTTTGAGCTGATGTACTTACCGACGGATGCATTAGAATGGTTGATATTATTAAAATAGCAATAAGGACTAGGCAATATGGTCAACTGCAACCTCCTACAACACCTGTGAATGTCCCAGATTCACATAGGCAGAGGTAAGACAACCTTCCAATTCCACCAACATGACTTATGGTCACTATCCAAAGTATATTGGAGCAAAACTTATAGATGAATTTGGCTAAGCTATCCATCTATGATCTCATACAACAATCCCAAAAGCATAGGGAGACTCTAATGAAAATTTTAAGGACACTTGAGCTCTAACCATAATATGTGAATGCATTCACTCACTTTGTGGGACAAGTACACGAATGCCAAGAACCTGTAATTCGATTCTATGATTATGAGATTAAGATAGTACCTACTGCCTTACTAGACCCTCCACTAAACATTGTGGTGGCAATAAATGACTTACCTATCAAGAGGGTCTTGGTAGATATAGGTTCATTAATAAAAATTATTACAACAACAACAATAAAGCACCTCAAGATCCCAAAGTTCAATATAATTCGAAGATCTTACACATTGAGAGCTTTTAATGATGCTTTATGCAATACTGTGGGAACGATAGTCCTACCCATCAAGGTGGGGCACAAGACCATCCCTGTGGTGTGTCATGTCTTAGAAGGAGATATGTAGTACAACATCCTCTTAGGGAGTGCTTGGATAAGGGCCATGAAGTTTGTTCCTTCGATCTTGCACCAATGTGTCAAGTATATGCACAAAAACAAAGTCTATGTGGTTTTGGTTGATGCAAAGCCATTTAAATACATCCATAAGGTGGACATTCTAGGAGAATTTTTAATTCCTTATACCCATCTGTACGTAGTGCCTTCATATCCAACCACACAAATGGATAACAAAGACAAAAGGGTAAGAAAATACCCATGCACATCAACACATCCTAGTGCACTCAAAATAGTCAATGCTTCTAAAGCACCATCAATGTCAAAACTAAAAGACAATTAGAAGCTAAAGCAACCCTTAGTAAAGGAAGAAAGGACCAAGGAAGTACCAACGGTAGCCATTTCTAAAATTCCAAGTCCTTTGGAAGAATAATATCTTCAAGATTAACATGAAGATAGTGATTACCATCCCACTTCATCAGTGTCATCCGTAGGGTCATCCACATCACATGCATCAATACACTTAGCAAGCACAGGCATAGGGGAGTACCTTGCGTAGAACATTACCTTTATGCCTATCATTGAGTCTACACAAAACATGGGAAAACCTAAGGACTTGAGACCACCATTGGGAATAGTGGTTCCACTTGGAATCCCTCCCAACCAAACCAATTTTGTCTATGTCGGCCTGGATTGCACCCATAAGTATTCATATATAGAAGAGGATAGTGACAAATTATTCATGGTCAATTTTTTTTACCTCTATAATCCTGAGTTTTCTCTAAGCTACTTTGAGCGTTGGCATTGGCATGGCTATGGCCTTGGTATATATGAGCAAGGGCGTAGGTAGCCATACAAGCCACAATATCAGCTTCCCTCTGATAGGTTTGGATTAGGCTATTATATTGGAGGTCGAGATGACTCTCTTGTAGTAGTATTGGATAGATTAATATTAGTGTTAGGAGAAGACATCGATTTCATTCCTTATCATCCACTAAGAATAGGAAATTTTAGCAACATACAAGTGTCCATGGTGAATGTACCACCACCAAAAATTTATCATTCAAACATCTTAATTGATTCCACCCCAACAGGGTACAACTCATGGAATGAGGAGAATGGATATGAAGCAAGTGATGATGAGGTGAAACTTGGCTTAGCCTACCAAGGGCCTCACTATTTACAAATATTCACATGGTCCATCCACAATAAGAGTGGGTGTATGTCAGATGAAAGTAACCATGAATCAGAAGACTCAATAGAAAGAGCCTACTTAGGCCTAATCCATCAACCCCTTACTTTGGGGCAAGATACAAATGTAAATGGATTATTCATAAGTGAAGAAGAATATGAAGATGAAATAGAGATGGCCTACTTGGGGCCAAGGCATGAGCCCCTTGTATTAGGACCACATACCAATACTAATGGTTTCTAGATAAGTGATGATGAATTTGAGGATGAGATCGATATGGCTTATCTTAGACCTCACCACTTGTGACAAGTCAACGAGCTAGTAGAGAGAGAGGCGACACTCCGTGCTATAGACCCTCATATACAATTTTTGGGGAGACTTGTTGACCTAACTGCCATTCATCAGATGGTCAATCCTCCTCCACCTATATTAAGAGAGTTATTAAATCCCAATGACCCTATTATCCTCCCTGATCATGGGATAGATCCAAAAATTCACATTCCTCTAGAGCCTCATCGTAAGTATAGAAGGGAAACCCTAGAGATAATATTGCACCCATGTGGTCCTGGAGATTTCATCCCATCCATCAACATGATATCCATTGATTTGACCGCTCCACTGCATAATCCAATAGATCCTCCTAAATCATTGCATCTTGATGTAGAAGATATTGATTGGGATCATATTAATTCACCCATTAAGCCTGAAGACCTCTTCCCAAATGAAGAGATGTTACAACCATTTCATTTTGTATTAGGTTGTGCGTATGACATATTCCATGTTGGTTTGTAACCTGAGTCAATAGGTCCTGTAAATCCCACTGATGACATTCATTTGACACCCACGCCTCATCAGCTATATGATGGGTCACATATGGCTATAGAAGCAAATTTCGAGGTGGACATCAGTTATGATCCTACCCAACTAAGAAAATTCAAGTTTAGAGAAAGTCTATCTCCAGAGGAACAAGACATCCTAATTCCTCTCCTCAAAGAGAGGCCAAATATTTTTGCTTAGAATTACAAAGACATGCCAGGGATAGATCCAAAGTTAGTCATTCACAACCTTTAATTGGATCCCATGAAGAAGCCATTCAAGCAAAAGCTAATGAAAATGCATCCAACTGTTGCTTTGATGGTGATTAACAAATTGCAAAAACTATTAGATGTAGTATTCATCATTCCTATAGCCTACCCTGAGTGGGTGTTGAACATGGTACCCGTGGGGAAACCTGATGGAAGAGTCTGTATCTACACAGACTTTAGAGATTTAAATAGGGTAACAACAAAGTATTCATTCTTGTTGCCAAACATAGATGCTCTTGTAGATGCAACCGTAGGTCATGAGATGTTCTCTCTAATGGATGGTCTTTCTGGATACAACTAGATATGGATTAATCCTGAAGATCAATATAAAACTACTTTCAATACTTCGTGGGAAACATTATGTTACAAAGTAATGCCATTTGGTCTCAAAAATGCTAGTGCCACATATCAACAGGCAATGACATACATACTCCATGACTATATGCATAATATATTAGAGTATTACATGGATGACTTACTGTCCAAGTCCTTTTTGTGGCAAGAGCATGCTTAAGTCCTTAAAAAAGTCTTTGATCGCCTCATAGAATACAATGTTTGATTGAATCCTAAGAAGTACATATTTGGCATAACTTCTAGAAATATTTTGGGATTCATTGTATCCAAGAGAGGCATCGAAGTAGATCCTAAAAAGGTAAAGGATATATTGGAAATGGCCATCCCTACCAACATTAGGGAGCTGAGGAGCCTACAAGGCAAGATAGCATCCATCAAAATATTTATCGCGTAATTATCAAACAAATGCCGACCTATGAATCGATTGCTACACAAGGAGGTCCCCTTTCATTGGGATGAAGAATGCCATCAAGCATTTGCATACATCAAAAATTATCTAGCCACACCACCAGTATTGGCTCCACCAAGGCTAGACATATCATTTTTACTATATATATCAGCTACTGATTTCACATTGGGCACCATGTTAGCCCAAAAGAATACAAAAGACAAAGAGCAAGCCATATATTACATTAGTCGCACCTTAGTGAGTTATGAGCTAGGATATGCATATGTCAAAAAATTATGTTTAGCAGTGGTCTTTGCAACTCGAAAGTTGTGACACTACATGTTGAGCCATACGACCTACGTCATATCAAAACAAAATTCTTTGCACATGATGATCAAGACATATCACAATACATGTACCACAAAGTGTATCATGCTATTGATAGAATTTCATCTAGAGTTCATAAGACAAAAGTCCATCAAGGGAAAATTCATAGTAGATCAATTAGCAGAGGCACCTCTTCAGGATAACAAGCCTCTCACCATAGAATTGCCTAATGATGCGGTCTTTGCATTATCAGATCTGCCAGAACTTGAAGAACCTAAGAGAGAAAGAGACATGTCATTGTTCTTCGATGGTTCAAAGTGTGAATAAGGGGGCGAAGTAGGGATTGTATTTATCACACTGCAGGGAGCTCCATTTCCATTATCATTCAAACTAGACTTCCCTTGCACAAACAATAAAGAATATGAGGCATTGATCTTGGGACTCCAAACAACCATAGCAATGGGCATTAAAATATTGAATATATTTTGTGACTCCTTGCTCATAGTAAACTAGGTCAAAGGACTATTTCAATGCAAGTGCCCACTCCTGAAGACTTACAAGGAACTTTTTGACACCTACCTAGCCTGATTGGAATGGTATGACATCAAGGCAATCCCTCGTATGTCAAATAGATTTGCAGACACCATGGCATCTTTGGGATCCTTAATACCTTAGAATCCATCTGTTGATTTTACAACCATTCACATGAAAGTGCTTTTGCACTCAACAATATGTCGTGAAGCTTTTGACAATCAAGAATCAGTCAACATGATCAACATTGAACCAAATTAGGATTGGTCCTTTGCAGCCATATATTTCTTACAAACAACACCTTGGGAGTATTTGATATTCCAAGGACCTCTGGAGTGTGGTACAACCATACACCATAGAGTTGTTCCTCAATCCATGTTCACCAGCTCAAGAATACATGAAAAACAAGATGATGAGCCTTGTAAATGCTCATATTTTTTGAGTTTCAATTATTATTATTAGACAATATAATAGGAACTATGTACTTTTATAAATTATTATGTAATTATTTAATAGAATTGTGTACGTTATCTAATTTGTGTGTTTAGTGTATTTTTATGAAAATGTAGTTGGTTTTGATAGATTTGGATCATTCGAGGTCCTTCATGGACCTGGCACTTTATTTCTTTTAGGATCAAGGCATGGTGAGTAGGCACCTTCCTCTTCAAGGAAGGTGCCAAGAGAAGGTAGGCACCTTCCTCTTCAAGGAAGGCACCCACAGAAGGTAGGTGTCTTCCGTATAAGGAAGGCACCTGACATACTTAGGCACCTTCAGCATAAGGAAGGTGCCCCATACAAGGGAAGGTGCCTTCGGCATAAA
The DNA here is from genome assembly GCA_028583015.1 of Wollemia nobilis. Lineage (NCBI taxonomy): Eukaryota > Viridiplantae > Streptophyta > Pinopsida > Araucariales > Araucariaceae > Wollemia > Wollemia nobilis. The sequence goes on along the minus strand of JAQPPZ010016436.1, from coordinate 8,461,662 downwards.
GAAGGTGCCCAAACATCAGTAGGCACCTTTCGCATGAAGAAGGCTCCATACCTTAATATGTACCTTCTACATGAAGAAGGTGCTCAACACCAGTATGTGCCTTCCACATAAAGAAGGCACCTACCAAAGCACTTGAGGAAGGCACCTTCCTCATAGAGAAGGTGCCTCCATTATTTGCCAGTTGACAAATAAAGTGACGTGGGCAGTGTTGACTGGTGTAGTTTCGGTTCCACATCACACAAGACAATTATAGAAATTATACCAACAGATGAGAACATATTACCTATGCTAGGCAAAGCATGATCTAGCTCAAGAAAGTCAAACTAATCAATGAATGCGCCATCGTTAGGAACGATGACTATTTTTAGCAGATGTCGATTGAGGTTACCAGACTATCCTAGTTTAGTCTGGACTAAACTATTGTTGTAACTTCCTTGTAACAGAAGATTTGTGTGTGTGCTATATAAACACACACAGACCTCTCTGATAGATATCTAGAAAGATAATTTAGAATACATTTATCATTATGAGGAGATAGAAGCATTGTAATAATTATTTTGCAATCATAATAAAGTTTGAGAGTTCCTAATTGCATGTTCAGCTGGAAGGGAGATGTTGGAGCCTGGGCCCACAACAACCCAGTTTGCTTCCCTTTTACTTGTGCTTTCCTAGATCAGTTTCCTACTTTAATAGGTTTGCTTTTCACACTATTATTTTCATTGTCGTAGTGAAATTATTTTCATTACTAGTTAATTATGCACGTATGAATATTTAGTTTATAAGGATTTAATTATTCATACGTAAATTATTGTGGTGTGGATGAATAATTGTTGATATTTTAAACCCCCCAATGATAGAATTACCCAGACTCATCTTAAAATGGGTATTGTAAATGACCTTGTTTAAGACACTTCTAAAGTTTACGAAGCTCCCTAGGCTGACAATTTAAAAGCATGGGCAGTGACAAAATAAGATAAAATTTAACCTGTTTTTGGCACACAATATTTTGGCACCATTGTTGGGGAAGTGACTCTACTAGATTAATTTCAATACCTAAAAATCTTCCATTTGACTTTGTATGATTTCCTCGAGAAGAAGAGGACCTGACAGTCATTTTATAAAATAAAGTCCACCAAAATCTAAGTCAACCAAAAACTCCAAATTTGAATTAGATTTTCCCAATTCATTTCCAATAGTCCACTGGAGTGAGAATCCTTACTTTGTGCAAAGTGCTTCCTCATCCCACAAACATGAGGAAGAACAAACCATTGTAAACCCGTTGTTTAGGACACCCTCAGAGGAATCCCTATTGTGGAAATCTATAGAGGATTGGACTAAAACATTAGTCGACTTCAAAGCCTTGACTCAAAAATTTTTGAATGACCAGGAGGCCATAAGAACTGCATTATAGACCACATTTCCTAAAAAAATAGCTGAAGAAGAGATTTCATCCAGCTTTAGCTTCCCGATAGAGGAGGGAGTAGGAGAAACCAAAATGAAAAACATTTCCCCTCTTGCCACCTTTCAAAGGGTGATGCTTAACATATTTTTAGACATGATAGGATAGGCGGTCGAAGTGTACATGGATGACTTCACAGTTTATGGATAAACCTTTGAAGAAGCAATGACAAACTTGGAAAGAGTGCTTGAAATAAGTGAGAAAAACAATTTATCACTTAGTAATAAAATGTTTTTTATTATTATGCAAGAGGGCATCATATTGGGATACCATATCTCCACAAAAGGAATAAAGGTTGACAAAAGAAAATTTGAGGTCATAAGGGACCTACCTAGTCCTAGAACGCAGTGAGAGGTGAGAATTTTTCTTGGATCTGTTGAGTATTACTGATGATTTATCGCTGACTTTAGTAAAATTGCAAAGCCACTACACACTCTATTTTCTAAATATGTGGAGTTCTACTGGACGAAAAACTATGAAAGAGCATTTCAGTCGCTCAAAGAAAAGCTGATATCTACACTAGTTTTAAGAGGACCACATTGGGCAATACCCTTCCATATCTATTGTGATGCATCCAAAAATGCGATTGGAGTAGTCCTCGGGCAAAAATATGGAGAGGAATTTTACACCATCTGCTACGTCAAAAAACTTAGGAGGGCCTAAGCTCAACTATACAGTGATGGAGAAAGAGTTCCTTGTGGTTGTGCATGCCATCAATAAATTCTACCATTATATCACTAGATACTAGGTGTTTGTCTACACGGACCATGCAACCATCAGGTATTTAATGAGCAAACTGGCTATTTGTGGAAGAGTTATCAGATGGCTTTTATTGTTGCAAGAGTTCGACATAAAAATAGTTGACAAACCGGGCAAGGACAACGTAGTAGAAAATTTTCTATCTAGATTGATACCAACAGATCATGCAACAGTGGAAGACCAATTTTTGGATGAACATTTGTTCACCATCAGTGAACAAACACCGTGGTACACAGACATAGCCAACTACTTAGCCATCGAAAGAAACTCGCCTGCTCTCTTCTCATGAGAAAAATAGGTGGTAATAGAGAAGAGCACCTCCTTTCTATGGGTAGGAAACCTCCTATTTAAAACAAGATGTGATCAGATTATAAGAAGATGCATAGCAGAATAGGAGTTCTTAGAAATACTCAAATCTTGCCATGATGAACCATGTAAAGGACACTTTGTGCGAAAAAGGACTGCCTATAAAATCCTATAGGTTGGGTAATTTTGGCCTAATCTATTTAGATATGTGGTCACCTATGCCAAAAAATGTGATGAATGCCAAATAATGGGCAGACCAACCCATCAGGATGAAATGACCCTTCAACATCAAGTGCAATTAGAGTCCTTCGACAAGTGGGGCATGGATTTTTTGAGGCCAATCAATCCACATTCGATAGGAAGGAGATTAATTTTAGTCTGTACAAACTATGTCACCAAGTGGGTTGAAATTCAAGCATTGAGGGATTCAAAAGAAAGAACAATCATTGATTTCTTATTTGCTCATATTTTTACATGATTACGGGTCCCTAGAGAGATTACAACAGACTAGGAGCCTCAATTTACCTCAAAGTTGATCGAGAAGTTGATGAAGAAATATAGAATTCAACACAATAAGACCACATCCTACCACCCATAGGAAAACGAGCAAGTGGAAGTGACAAACAAAGAGATTGAGAACATGTTGACAAAAACTGTGCAACAACATAGAAAATATTGGTTTGCATGACTACTAAAGGCAGTATGGGCATATAACACCACGTGGAAATCAACCACTGGCTTCACACCCTTTTATCTAGTCTATGGGAAGAGTGTAATGATGTCCATTGAGTTTGAAATCAAGACATTGAGAATTTCTTTAGAACTAAATCTGAGCTTGGAAGAAGCCTAAAAAGAAAGATTTTGACAGCTGAATCAGCTGGATAAAATCCAAATGGATGCTTTAGAAAGAACAAAAATCATACAAAAGCAAAGAAAACAATGGCATGATCATCACATTAAGTTGAAGTAGTTCTAGTAGGGAGAATGGGTGTTGTATGATTCTAGGTTCCAGTAATGGAAGAGAAAATTAATGCAGAGATGGATGGGATCGTATGAGATGGTAGAGCTCATCAGGAATGGTGCTATGCATGTCATGACCATTTACGACAGCAATGTTGTATTTATAGTTAATGGCCACCAACTATAGCCCTACAACATGTTCAATAATTTATTGGTGGAGTCCATATCAGGCATGAGGGAGACCCCATCCTTGTAAATCTGGATAAAACACTCAACAAATAGAATGGTGGACATGGAGGTGTCCACCAAAATCAGTTAGTTTAGGTTTGTTTATTTCTTACGATGTATTTTGTAGGGATGATGCCTGCATGCAAGCTGCAGTAATCTTGAGTTTAGGACCTAACAGGCACGAAATGCATCTAACTACCTATGTTTTCTTTTATTTTTTGTTTACTTTTTATAGGTGAAGGGCCTAATAACACAAAAAATAGGCATCTAAAAAATCATGCCTGAACTGGCTTAGCATCTTGCCACCTGCGCACATAGTTTAGAAGTAGCATCTATCCAATCCTAGGGATGGTAAAAAACTCTCCTCCAGGGGGAGAAAAATCACATGCCAGGCTTGGCTAGAAGATGTTGGGGCAGAATGAAGTAAGTCTGAGGAGGCTTGATCACCCTTGCCCAGATAATCATGATGTGGCTATTAAGAAAAATGCCTTGCAGAAAGCCTTCATCTTCAAAGAAGACTCTCCACTTAAGGAACGATGCCTTCCTCCTCGAAGAAGGTGCCTAACTAAGGTGGACATTTCCTATAGTGAAGAAGGTATCAAGTTGGAGGTAAGGTGCCTTCCTTATAAAGAAGGAGCCCCACAGAAATAAGGCACCTTCCTTATAGAGAAGGCACCCCACAAAAATAAGGTGCCTTCCTTATAGAGAAGGCACCCAACAGAAATAAGGTGCCTTCCTCATAAATAAGGCACCCAATGGAAGTAAGCACCTTCCTCATAAAGAAGGTGCATGTCATTCTTCCTAAAAAAAAAAATTGAGAGAAGGTGCCTTCTGCATCATGAAGGCGACATGAAAAAAAAAAGAAAAAAAAAAGATGAAGGTGCCTTCCGCTCCAGGAATGTGCATCCATTAAAAGCGCCTTCCACAGCAGGAAGGCACCGTTCTTCCAAAAGCACCTTCCGTAGTAGGAAGACATCGATTATTTCAAAGCACATTTCATAGCAGGAAGATGTCATTCTTCCAAAAGTGCCTACCATAGTAGGAAGGTGTCGTTCTTTAAAAAGTGCCTACCACAGAAGGAAGGTATTGTTCTTTCAAAAATACCTTTCATAGTAGGAATGCATTGTTATTCTAAAGCACCTTCCACTGTAGGAAGACATCATCAAGAAAAATATCTTCCACCTCAAGAAGGTTCCAACCATTCAAAAGCACCTTCCACATTGGGAAGGCACCAAAAGTGCCTTCCGCGTACAACCAACACTTTGATTTCATGTGCACCTTGATTCAAACAAAATCAACACACGATTGGGTGGCACCAGATTACAACCATCATCCCACGTGATGGAAATCCACCCCAACCAAAAATATTGTAGAGTTATGGGGGTAGGATCCTTGTGCACACCCCAAGGATGATGGACAAATGGTTTTTAAGCCAATCATGGGTCTATCTTCGACATTGAACCTCAAACAATGCAACAATGACTCCAACGTAATTGACACATGCAAAAGGCACATCCTCCATATCACCGACCAATGAATCACCATTTTTTGTGACACACGAAGCATCTAATCAGGTACACACATAATTACAATTAAATTTTTATATAATTTTTCATAAATTATGCATTTCTGAAAAATAATGCCGCTATAGAAATCACGTACCCCTCCATGACCAAAACATTATGCTAAAATTATGTCTCAAGAAATGTACCCTGTCAATCATCAAATAAAAAAAAAATGAATTAATTCTAGGAGTAGGCATATTTTGTATAAGAAGGCACCTCCCTAAGAATTCTAAGGCAGTAAAAAAGCAGATGTAGTTGTCAGACCCCGGGATGCTAACCTATGGTAGGCTATAGAAGCTGTAATCTAGGAAGAAGGGACTACATTAGCTATACCACTTCCATTAGTAGTGGGGGTGGGAAACTCGAACAGGCAGAGTCAACGGATTGAGCAGAGGTAGACAACAGAGGCTAGCTGCCTCAACACCATAGTTCCACGCAGGAAAAGAAAGACCGCACCTCTCGATGTCGGTCCATAGAAGAAGTGATCACAGGACACAAGTACAACCAAATCTACTGGAAAATGATGATGATGAGTATGAAGGGCTACCTATAGTTTGATTCCATGAGGGCATGGTATATGTTAAGCATTTGGGGATGATGACCCTAAAAAATGCTCATATTTTTTATGAGTTTCATTGATTATTATGTGACAATATAATAGGAACTATGTACTTTTATGAATTATTATGTAATTATTTAATATAATTGTGTGCATTATCTAAATTGTGTGTTTAGTGTGTTTTTGTGAAAATGTAGTTGGTTTTGATAGATTTGGATGATTCGAGGTCCTTCATGGACTTGGCACTCTGTTTATTTTGGGATCAAGGCATGGTGAGTAGGCGCCTTCCTCTTCAATTAAGGTGCCAAGAGAAGGTCGGTGCCTTCCTCTTCAAGGAAGGCACGAACAGAAGGTAGGCACCTTCCATATAAATAAGGCACCTGACATACTTAGGTACCTTTCATATAAGGAAGGTACCCCATACAATGCAAGGTGCCTTTAGAATAAAGAAGGTGCCCAAAAATCAGTAGGCTCCTTTCGCATGAAGAAGGCACCTGACCTTTGTAGGCACCTTCCACATGAAGAAGGTGCTCAACATCAATATGCACCTTCCGCATAAGGCATGTGCCTGCCAAAGCACTTCATGAATGCACCTTCCTCATAGAGAATGCACCTCCATTATTTGCCAATTGACCAAATAAAGCAATGTGGGTAGTGTTGATCGGTGTAGTTCCAGTTCCACGTCACACAAGATAATTCTAGAAATTATACCAACATACATGAACATCTTACCTACGCCAGGCAAAGCATGATCTAGCTCAAGCAACTTGAACCAATCAACGAACGTGCCATCGTTAGGAATGATGACTATTTTTAGTAGATGCTGATTGAGGTTACCAGACTATCCCAATTTATTCTGGACTGAACTACTATTGTAACTTCCTTATAACATAATATCTATGTGTGTGCTATATAAACACAGATAGACCTCTCTGATAGATATCTAGAAATATAATTTAGAATACATTTATCATTATGAAGATATAGAAGCATTGTAATAATTATTTTGCAATAATAATAAAGTTCAAGAGTTCCTAACCGCGTGTTCAGCTTGAAGGGAGCTGTTGGATCCTGCACCCACTCCAAGCCATTATTCCTTCCCTTTTACTTGTGATTTCCTAGATCAATTTCCTGCTTTAATAGATTTGCTTTTCGCATTGTTATTTTCATTGCCGTAGTGAAATTATTTTCATGTCTAGTTAATTATGCACGTATGAATATTTACTTTCTAAGGATTTAATTATTCATATGTAAATTATTGTGGTGTGGATGAATAATTGTTGATATTTTAAACCCCCAATGATAGAATTAGCCGAACTCATCTCAAAGTGGGTATTGTAAATGATCTTGTTTAATACACTTCTAAAGTTTACAAAGATCCCTAGGTTGACAATTTAAATTCACGAGAAATGACAAAATATGATCAAATTTAACCTATGTTTGGCCTACAACACAAGCCGTATTTTATATATAAATAGTGGCTTATCGTGTAAGATTCTATAAATTAGGGGGTATCAACATAGTAGGAAAAATACTACATATAGATTAGAAATAGTATATAGACAGCCACTGACTACTCTATATATTTTAATTTACAAAAACTTATCAAGAAAATACATTACACACCATTACATATCATATGTGAATACTTAATCAATTCTTATGATAAGAGTGATTATTTAAATTCATGATTATTTTTTTACTTTCTGTGGTATCACCCATTAATATTGTCAAATTCATATGCATTCCTTCCTTATATTTTAAGTGATTAGAGCATACAGGTTCATTTATACCATCCCATCACATAAGTTATATGCATACAATTAGAGCAAAATTAAACATGCATTTAACAAAAACATCGCATCCACAAACACAAGTTATTAATCATCCATCATCACATCATAAAGCACATCATAAAACATATAGGCAATATATGTTTGCATACAATCATGAATTCATCATTCATCATCAAGATACATCACGTCATATCATCAAATCATATAAGCATTTACACATCCATATAAGCATCTACAATATCATCTATCATCTAACATATACATCAAAATAATCATAATACCATCATCACATCATATCATAAAACAAAATAATAACAAAAACATGAGCAATAAATGATACACGTAGTGAGTCATAATGCAAATATATCATAAAAGTATGTGTTTTAAGCCCATGGATATACAAAAATGCCCATGGACTACAATCATATAGGTCAACTGATCTCATGAATCAAAACCAAGTAAACCATCAATCGAATACTGGGCATGCGCCTCCTGCAACACCGCCCCCTGTGGCCAAATATCTAGGAGAATGGTGCAAGGTAGACCCTACTGGTCTCTTAGTATGATTTTAGGCCGAATGGAATACTGCCCTATGGTATAACTCATGTTGACCTGTGACCACCTGTGGCTCCTCTCTCCCTAGGCATGGCTCTTAGCCTCTTGATATACCTCGAGAGAGTGGTAATCTAGGCTACGTCCTTAGCAATATAAACATCACTTTCATATAGCAAACCCTATAGATGACTGATCTCATCCTCAATAGCTACCCTTAAAGAACCCTCGAGATTAGGAGGAGCAACAACCTGCATCCGAGCGACATGGAAAACCCATGAACCCTAGGCCATAAAATTCAAAAAAATAAAAAAAAAAACAAAAATGAGGACCATCCCACCACTTAAAAACCTAAACTAAGCCTAACTATAGATTTTGTTCATTACCAATAGGTTTAGTAGGGTTGATTTGCCATTTACTTAGTGAGGTTTTACCCAAGAGCATAAAAGAAGTTAGGGTTTAAAAAATAAAATACCCGAGAAGCTTTGGCTCCTCCAACAACTGATGGCTCACCCTGTGCAACCATGTCCTTGATGTAGGTAGCTTCATAAATAGCAACTGTCATTGTCCCGCCAAAGCTTTGAAAAGTGAATTAACATCAAATGAAAATGACAAGTCAAAACCCTAAAAACACATTTTTTTATATTTTCAAATTATGCCTTGGCCGTTGCTAGTGTCAATGACCCAAACTTCGTGGCCACTCAAGGTGATAGTAGCCACAGGTAGAGACTTAGAGACCATTGGACCTGACAGGGACCTGCTCCACAAATAAAAAACAAGAAAATTCCTTCCATGGGGGGATAACAAAAACATTAAATAAACAAATTTTGATGAAGTAAAGTCATATTAATGACCAAAATAACAAAAAAATCACATAAAAGCATAATATCAAGCAGGTCTCATACCCAGTTACTTACTCTATCCACTTAGTGATTGCAGTGATTCACACTCCATGTATTTGATGAGATGAGTAGGTTACCATAAGGCCACTTGGGACAAAAACATTTAATTTTGGAATTACGATGTGCCACCCTTCAATCCTGAAGTAGACCAAGATGGTCAGACTACTCCACAGGTGTGAAAGGATAATCCTAATTATCCCATGATACCAAAAACATTAAGCCAAAGTGATACGATATGAACATAAATAGAATCACTCATCCTAACTCCCTAAGAAAACTATTTATAGCTGGACAACTCCTGGGGATAGGGATAGATGATTATCATAAACAATTGGAATCACACTTGGATGTGGGATTACCCATTAAAAGCAAAAAATGCTAGAAAGGAACCATATTATTCATATTGGTCAAGCGACTTGTCACTTCATTCATTGTAATTTCTTCACCAATCCATTGTGTGAGGAAGTAGTTCAAAAATTTAACATAATCATAATAAAATCAAGAAAATATCACTCGATCACATAAAAATCATGTTTTTCCTATGAATCATTTCATACAACAATCACAAATTTCCCTTGTTTTTTGGGAATGTAAGCAGACATGACATATTCAATTGTATCTCTCCTATCGGTTGGAACCATTGTAGCTACTGAAGCTACCCAATTGAGTTTGAGGAATGAGTACAATTTAACATGCCCATGCCACTAAGCTAAGTCCTCTGAACATTTAGGAAATGATTCAAAGGATGCACATCATCTTGCATGATTGATCCATCCAACATTGATCAAACCATTGATCACCATACTCCCTACAAACAAATCAGTCTACATTTTTCTTAGCATTATGTTTTCCACACAGCATGTCATAAAAAGGGGCATCTATAGACACCTAAAACGTGTCATGCTTAGGGGAGCTACTCACATAGACACATTCATAAGATCAGATGACATAATATTAGACTTTCCAAGCATCAATAGTGGTTCTCACCACTCATTTGGGACCTTTTGAAGCCATCCAAGCCTAGATGATCAAGCCAAGAGCAACTAGATCCTAGCCGCTCAAGCCTAGAGCAACCAGACCTAAGCCTCTACTGACGATAGCGACCAAATATGAGTCATTGCATATGACAACAACTAAATCATAAAAGCAGTTTTACCAACAAACAGGCCTAATCATGAGCATAAGTGGTAGTCTGCATGCAATAAGGGTGAGTGAGAGTAACTTTGCATTTCTTTTCATGACCAGTTCACATAGGATAATTGAGTTTGCATTTAGACTTTAGTTAACTAGCCTCTAAACATAGACAAAAGACAAAAATCTTCTCATGCTAACTCTCACTATGCATGAGAAATTCATTCCTAGGGATTGGACATAGACCTAGGGTTTCACACTATAAAAGGTACAAGCCTAAGAGCACCAAGTATCTATATTTTTATCGATCTTGGAAGAGAGGAGAGACATATTTATCAGGACATGTCATTGAGGAGAGATTTTGAGACTTGGAGAGTTCCTTTGGAGATCACGTGTACGATGAAGCCCTGACATATTGGAGAGCATAGCACTCATTATTTCAACATAGGATACAAGCTTTGATCCATAGATTTAGAGCAAAGAGGACGAGAGTCACATTAGTTATCGATTTCTTGGACAGTGGCCCACAGGCTTAACTTAGGGTTCTAGACATTAGATTCATTATTTCAGTATATCATTAGCATAGCATCATTTCATTCATTCGTATTCATAGCATTAGTATAATTTTCAATTGCTTTCATTTTTTATATTCATTGCTAACAACCTCATCCAAGGAGGTATTCTCAGAAATTTAAGAGTGTTTTGTTGTTTCATTGCTTATAGGGCCACAAGTTCATCAGACAGAATCTGCAACATACAAGAGCAAAAGGAATCCCTCTATGAAATAGGCTTGGAGAAGGAGGCATTTGTAAGTCCTCATATATTTTTGTGTGCAGAAATAGGAAGCTTTTTGAAAGCACATCACCTCTTCGTGGAAGAGGCACTCTTTAACTATTTGTAACCTTATTGTATCTAAATGGATATCCCTAAGAGGGACCAACATGTAACCGGGTTTCAATACGAATAAAGAGATCAATCTTTATTATTTTCATGTTATATGCTTTTCGTTGTCTTCCATTTCATTTTTGGGTTTTTAATACATTGCAAGTAGCATAAAAAGAGTGGTGCATGTATCTCGGGTTCACTACACCATGATAAGCCTATAGTACTTTGGTGTGACAACCAAAGTATAATTTATATTTCTCGTAATCCAATTGAGCATCAGCATACCAAGCACATTGAGATCCACTTGCACTTCATTATATAGCACATTCACGATGGATATCTTAGCTTGGAGTACATTCCAACCCAATATCAGATTGCAAACATCTTCACCAAACCCTTTGCTTCCCCATGCTACCATAAACTGCGTGAGAGACTTGGGGTAAGGAAGCTATACTAGGGGGATGTTGATGAGGACATATTCCTCTCCATCCTCCTTTTCTTTCCTCTTCTTCTTCTTTTATCTTTTTTGGAAGATGTTTTTTTTCCCATGTGGTTTTTTCATCATCTATCCAAAAGAGGATCTTCTAGATATTTTGTACATGAGTATCTTATCAGGCCTTGTTTTTGGGACTCATTTATGTGGATATGCCACTTTTTTATTTATCTTACTGTTATTCTACTTACCCCTAGTATCACCTAAGGGGAGGTGTTAGAGTATATCTTAAGTTCTACTAGAATATTTTATTTGGAGTTATCACTCTTGCATGAGGTTGGCAAACTCCTAGTTGTAATTGAATTAGATCTATTAGGTTGTAATCCAATGGATCACAGTGATAAAATTTGCTATTTATGCAAATTTGATTTTATGGAATAATCAAATTAGTTTTTTGATCTTCTTTCGAATCTCTTGTAATGCTTTGCATATCTATTTGTCTTGGGTTTGAAATATTGTTTTTAATATTTCTAACAAATACGATCAAATTTTTAGGAAGGGAAGATAAAATTTTTGTGCTCTGTTCCATTTGATGAGCCATGCTTTTTGTTTTCTATGGAGGTTATTGTTTAGTCATACTTGGAAAAATGGAGCTAATTCTACTAAGTTTTGTTGATAGATTTGATTAGAGAATAATAAGATGTTTGAAAAACACTTTATATCCCCTTTGGTATAGCATTTTCATTCCTTATGAATCTTGTTATCCCACTATTTTATACTCATCAAGAGAGATAAAACTTAAGGCCTATGTGACTATTTACTCAAGGGGTCATTAACCTTCTCCCAACAAGACTAACGTTTTGTTATTTTTTTGTTTAATATAATTAAATTTAATCAAATAATTTTATATGGCCTTTGATAAAAGTGTAATAATTTTTTTAAAGTTTTATTAATGATAAAAATTTATGCTAAAGTATTTAAGCCCTATGCAGTGTTCATGTCGATTTCACCAAATATGTAGACCTAGATTAAAGGACTCTAGTCTTCAAACCTAGGAATCGACACTTAGATGAATATTTTTGTCTGAATATCATTGTTATTTATGTCCTTTGGTGTAGATAAATGGGTTACCCAAGAGTTTTTTATGCATTAACTCTAAATCCTTTGTTTTGACGTGTTCAATTAATAAAACACATACATTTTGATAACTAGGAATTTAACTAACTATAAGCTTTAAAATGAAGTTTTGAAATATGATGCAAGGAAGACAAGTATGTAATCAAATAAAGTCTAAGTCTTATATGCACTTAAATTTCTTACAAAATGATATTAAGCTAAAAAAAGAGAGAAATATATTACATATTTTCATCAAGAATGCAAGATAAATGCATAAATAAAGTTTTATCCTAATTGTTCAAACTAAATATCATTTTGATACAATTCCCATTGAGTATGCTTAAGAGAAAATAGGTTTTAAGTTCATTGGATTTTGTACTATTTTAATGAACTAGTGTAATTAAACAAAGGAAAAATAATAATACAAATTAGTAAAAAAATAAATGTGTGAAATAAAACTACCTAGGATCTTGTTGATGACAAGTTAATCATCTAAACCTAATTTCACCACTTGAATAGGTTTAACACCTACAAACAAGTTTACCACCTACACATATACAAAAAATGCTAAAAAGAGGAAGATAATAGATGAGTTAGATTTTATGAAGGGGTTTCTTTATGTTTGGAAATATGTTGGACATTTTTGTATGCATTTAAGCCCCTTGTTCCTTTTCACAAAATCAATACTGAACCTTTATAATAATACAAACCACATGAACAAGAAACTTAAGTAATAAAAAAAAATTAAACTAGTTTAGAGAGCATTGGGATGTCCCTAGGCTTGACTAATAATTATTTTTATTCTAGAATTTGGTTGCTTAACTAAATAGAAAAAATTCATATCCTATAGGGTAAATCCATAGTTTTTTGTGTTGTATTGTATTATTGCCTTATGAATACTTTTTATAATGCTTTTGATGTAATCTTAATTCTTAACATAGTCACTATGTTACAGAGCTATTTTAGGATTTTTTTGACTAACCAAAAGATATATTTGACACATTTCAAGGGTGAGCACTAATTAAGGTGAGTCATTTTTCAATTATTTTATTGAAATATTTTTTTTTGATATTGGGTGAAAATAGGGTTTTGAAAGGGGCCCTAACCCTTTTACAAGAGAGGCCTGATCATATTGGAAAATAAAAACCATAGGCCAAAAAAAGAGATCCTAGAAAAAATCACACACCTTTCCTCCTAGGAATGATGATGCTAAAGAAACACTATCAAAAGAAATGAATTACAAAGATACTACCCAGATGGACTAGACTCAAATTAAGCATTGTATTTTCAGATCAATGTCCTTGATAGAAATTGATAACCCACTTCTTTCAATTTTTGATATTATTCATTCTAACAGGCTGATCTTCAGCCTCCAATTCAACTATTTTTTGTAATGGTAGTGGAAAGTTGTCATCCCAAATTTTGTTTTGACCACTATATACCCCCATATTGGTGATAATATTAACAACATCACTCATATCTTCTAGGATCCTTGAAGTGTTTGTTATAATAAGAAGTATAAACCTATTCTATATTTCTCCTAATTTCAAATATCTAATAATGTTTAGATAATCCCCTTGGACCATAACTTTTCTATAACATCTACCATATAATTTTTAAACTCCAAAAAAAGAGCTTTGGATTCTGCCATATGTTTGGTCTGAATTCCATAATCCTCTGCATAAGCCCATAAAATTTATCCTTTATCATTTCTAATCACTTTGCCCCCTCCTGCTCTTCTTGGATTTCCTTTGGCTACCCCATCAAAGTTAAGGATTATCCAACCTTGTCTTGGTTTCATCCATCTTGTGTTCAATATTTTTTGGGTTGAGTCTATTATGCATGGTTTGCATTGTTTTACCTTCCACACTTCAACAATCATTATTTATTCTCTTTTGTAATATCCTTTAACCTCTGGTAGAAAGGATATATTATCTTCAATGGCATGTTTGATTATTTTGAATATATATACTTCATCCTTCATATCATTCCTAAATATGTATTTATTCCTTTCCCACCATATGCCCCATATATAGTGAGGGATAATTAGGCTCCATAATCTCATCAGGCTCTCACTTACAAAGGGAGATCTCCATTGGTTAAAAAAATATCAAAATGTTTGTGGCATGCTCCATTTGATTGAAAGAGAGTTCATTATAGCATAGAAAGCTTTATTTGAAGCCTCATAATTGTTGAATAAGTGGTCTATTGACTCAACGTCCTTTGGCACAAAGAACAAATATTTGTCATTTGGAAACTTCTTTTGCATAAATTATCTATTGTCAATCTTCAACACAAAATGAGGGGTCCAAACCTTCTTTATTGAAATATTCTCAAGAATGCATTTGAATATTCTCTAGAGTTATAAAGTGTTTCTTAATTTATTATAGTATTTTTTTAGAGATATACAGGATGATTAAGATTAAAATAAATGAAGTGAATGAATGAAACAATTAATTAATTGGAAAAAAATTAATTAAAGGGATAATTTGATATTGTAAAATTGAAAAATTCCTTTAGGAGCATAAGAATGAATTTAAAAAAGAAAATTTTGATTTAAGGAAGGAAAATTTAAAACTAGAAATTTGAATGAGATTGATGAATGATGAATGGTGAATTAAAGATTAATTATAAAATTAATTGACATTTGAATAATAAATTTTAGAAACTAAGTGATTAAAGAAATAGAAAATAATTTGAAATTATAAATTGGGAGTTATAAGAAGAGAAAAGTGGAAAAATTGAATTTTAAGAATTGATTGATTGTTTAATTTGAAGAAGAGGAAAATGGAGGAAGTAAAAGATTGATTGATTTAAAATTAGAATATAATTGAAGAAATAAAAATTAACTTGTTAAAAATAATCATGGAAGAAATTATTTGAAATACATTCTTAGATAATTTTGATGAATAAAGAGATATTCTAGTTAAATTAAAGAAGAGATTATCTTTAATTTTGAAAGATGCCAAAAATGAAGAGTTTACAACAATTGGAAGTTACCTTCATGAAGAAGTTTTTGAAGCAAAAGGAAATTCTATGGAGGAATAATAATGTATATGCCATTGCTTGATTTTTAAATCTATTAATACAAAAGACAGGAAGAAAATAAAACTGAAATGAATGATGTCGCTTCTAATAAAAATGATTTATGGAATATGGTAAAAAATAATATTCTTCAAGACACACATTTGAATGTAGAAAAAGAGTATACAAATAATATGGATGCATAAGATGATATGTTGATACACTCAATATATGTTAATTTCAATAAGGAACCACTGAACTTAAATATTAATGGAATATATTATTGTGTTGACTTATGACAAACATCAAGCCAAAAGAACATGTTTGATGTTTAAAAATAAAGGAATACCAGAGTTACAACCATGAATGTGTTGGCAATTTTGGGTACCTTGGGTATATTGCCTTTGCTCAAGTGTATAAGTTGTCATTGATGTCAAGAAGCTTTTAAAGGAATTTGATTTGATGTAAAAGAATTTGTTTTGATGAAGGTTTCGGCATGAAAGGTTCGAAAGAAAGTAAGTTTGAAAAATGTCACGATATCGCGACATGTCGCAGTTTCGCGACTTAAATAGGAGAGAGAAAGCTTTTTGAAAAAGTGTCGTGATATCGTGACATGTCACATTTTCGTGACTTAGGCAAGAGAGAGAAATATTTTTAGAAAAGTGTCACGATATCATGACATGTCACAGTTTCGCAACTCAAAGAGGAGAGAGAATGTTCGAGTCAGAAATGTCACGATTTTGCGACATATTGCAAGGAAGATTGGTCGAACGAAAAAGTGTCATGATTTTGCTACATGTTGCAGGAGAGAGAGTCCAAAAGAAAAAGTGTCACGATTTCATGACATAATGCAGGAGAGAGAGTCTGGGAGAAAAAGTGTCGCGATATCGCGACATTTCGGGTTTTCATGACCCAAAGAAAAGAAAAGCGCTAAGGAGAAGAACTGTCGTGATTTTGTGACATGCTATAGAACTCGAAAGTGAGAACTGTCGTGATTTCACGACATGCAGCAAAGGGAAGAGTTTGGAATGAGAACTATCATGATTTCATGACAGGTTGCAAAGAAGACGTACGGAAGCTGAAAGCATTGTGATTTCGTGATAGGCTGAAAAGAAGTCGTATGGATGTAGGAAGTGTCACGTTTTTGCAACAAGTTGAAGAGAAAGCTTATGGATGCAGAAAGTGTCACGATTTCATGATAGAGACAGTAAGCAAGTCTTCAACAGAAGAAGCGTCATGATTTCACGACGAATTCAAGAAGGAAGAGCTCAAAGGTGAAAGCGTCATGATTTCACGACATGTTCCAGTTTCGCGAGCATAAGGCAGAGAAAAGCATAAGGCAACGAAAGTGTCACGATTTCGTGACATGTTTCATTTTTTCTAGTGCAAGCCGAGAAGAGTGCAAGGAAGCAAAAGTGTCACGATTTCGTGACATGTTCTGCTTTCGCAGGTGCAAGCCGAGAAGAGGTTGAGAAAGCGAGAAATGTCACAATTTCACAACAAAAGTGAAGATGACATCAGCAAAGGCAGAAGTGTCACGATTTCATGACAAAAACCAAAAGCAAGTGTACAGAGGCAAATATGTCATGATATCGTGACATGTTGTAGTTTTGCGATAGAAGCTACAGGAAAGTTACAGAGATAGTGAAGACGACAGAGTTAAATTTGAGCCGACGTAGTTTAGGGTTACAACCAACTAAGATCAAGGTTTTGATCTTGAAAATGTTAGTATAAAAGAAGAGCTATTTGGAGAGTTGTGTATGGATTTTGATGTGTGTGTTCGAAGTGCAACGTTCATAGATAGAGTGCAGGGGAGGAGTTTGATCACCAAGAATAGAGTGCATTTTGTCAAATCGTCTAAGTGAGAGAGATCGCAAGGAATCAGAGTGCACAAAGACGGTGTTGTTGTGTTTGCATAAAGGAGCAAAAGTGGTCGTTGGATGCGTCATTGAATGAGCATCAAAGTGTGTGAGATACAACCGAAAGAGTGCAGTTAGCACAGAAGTGGAGAGTTGATGCTCAGAGTGTGTGAAGACAGTGCATAGTGTGTGCAGAGAGACGCCTAAGAGAAGGCAAAGTGCAGTTGTAAAAGAGTAGAAGTTGTGTATGTATTGGAGCAGTCTGGGCAGGTTCTAGTGAGAACTTGCAGAGCAGATCTGAGACAAGTCTTAGTGAAGACTTGGGTGAAGATCAAGCAAGCTTTAGTGAAAGCTTGTGAACCACTTTTGTGAACCAGATTTGAGGACCAGTTGAGGACAGAGATTGGTGCAGATTCGAGGTCATCTGTGCCAAACCGAAGGACTGTGTTTGGTGCAGATCAGAGAAAGACGAAAGTGGACATTTGTGCTAGACCGAAGGATTGTGTTTAGTGCAAATTCGAGGACCAATTTTGGAGGTGATAGAGTTGAGGACAGAGGTCTCCAGCCAGAGCAAGGAAGACAGGTGTCTTCTATGGATAGAGTTCCATTTGCTAAGGGCAGCAGAGGCAGAGGTCTTCTAGAGGATCACCAGCCAGAACAGAGCTAGGGGATTGGTGTCTCCTTTGGGTTGGTGCCCATAAACATTGTAATCGGGAAAGGTATTCCCAAAATTTGATTTGATAAAATTTAGTGAAATATTTTATCCATGGAGTAGCTCACTTTGGGTGAACCACGTAAATTGTTGTGTCTCTATTGTGGATGGTGTTTTGTGCATTGTTTTGATTACGACTATTGATACTGCTATCTATACACTGCATAATATTAAATTGAAAGTTGAATTGAAGGAAAAAGTAAAAAGTAGTCTTATAATGTTCACCCCCCTCTCAGTATAAGCTTGTGTTCTTCAATTGGTATCAGAGCGGGTGCCTTCGAAAAGTTTAACAACTTGAAGGAAAAACTAGTAAAGAACACAATGGATTATTCAAGTGGCAATGCAGCACCTATTCTCGATGGATCAGATTTTGGTCTTTGGAGTGCAAGGATGAAGGTTCATCTAATGGCACTTGGGAATGAGGTTTGGGAAGTGATTAAAGACGGGTACACTATTCTTGAACATGGTCCTTATACTAAAGAAGACAGGCTCCTACATCACAGCGATTCAAAAGCAATGAATGCAATCCTGAAAGGTTTACAGAAGGCAGATCTTACCAAGGTGATTCACTGCAAGATAACTAGTGAAATGTGGAAACAATTATAGGTGGTTCACACAGGTGATGTAAATGTCCGAAAGGCTAAGTTGAGACACTTCAAAGGTATGTTTGAACAACTCAAGATGAATGATGATGAAAATATTAGTGACTACATGCTTCGTATGGATGAGGTTGTTAACTCCATGAAAGACTTAGGTCTTGAGCTTGCTGAAAATGATGTTTGTGATAAGATTTTAAGATCTCTTCCTAATAGATTTAGTGAAAATATTTTTGCTATTGAGGAAGCTAAAAATTTGGATAAGTTGAAAAAGGATGAGCTCCATAGTATACTTGTAGCATTTGAGTTGAGAACTCAAGTGAAGGTTGATGTCAAGAAAGAGGCAACTTTCAATGCTACCAAGAAATCCAAGGGTAAACAGCTTCAAGAGAGTGATGAGTCTTCCGGTGATGAAGAGGCATATTACAGCAAGAAAGGCAAGTTCTCTAGAAAGCACAAAAGCGTGAAAAATATAAGATGTTTCAATTGTGGAAAGTTTGGTCATTATGCTACTGATCGTACTGTTCCCAAGAATGAAAGTGATGAAGATATACAGGATTCTAAGAGCAAGGATTCTGAAAAGCACAAGCATCACAGGAAAAACAAAGATGAGCGCAACAATCAAGGAAAGAGGTATTCTCACAAGCACAAGAAGAGTTTATACCTAGACAAAGCAAGTAAGTGTTCTAGTAGTGATAGTGAAATTTCTTCAAGTGATACTAAAAATGAGATGTTGTTCATATCAAAAAAAGAGGAAGAACCGAAACATAGATTCATTATCATGAAATGTCTTAGATGTGGAAATTTTGGTCACCTTGAGGATGATTGCACAAATAATGATTTGGTTTCTAGTATGTATGAGGATGCTTCAAAAAATTATAAGGAAGATGCATGTATGGTTTTTGAAAAAGGTAGCACCTCTAGTGATAGGAAATCTAAAAAAGGGTTTGATGATTCAAAAAGCAAACAAATAAAGGATCTAGAAAGTGAACTTACTAACGCTCTTAGTGTTTTGAAAAAGGAAAGAAAGAAGAATGCTAGACTCAAGGATAAGTTAGATGAATGTTGTATGGAGAGAGATGATCTTATAGAAAGTCTCGACGTCTCTATGGCTAAGACACAAGAATTCAAGGATGAGTTAGAGTCTAAGGTTCTTGAGTATAGTGAGTTAGAACAAAAAATGGCTTCTTTGAAAGAGGAAACTAAAGAGTACAAGGATAAGCTTTACGAGGTTTCAAGATAGCTCCAAAAAGGTTAAGTCACTCATCAAAGGTCAAAGAAAGACAACGGATAAAACAAGCCTTGGTTTTGTCAACGAACAAGCTGGAGAGTCTAGTAAGAGACTCCAAAAGGAAGAGAGTTCTGATGAGGAAAGTATTTTAGATTATGAGTCCTTGGATGATAGATGCGTAGAAACAGAAAACAAAATTTAGAATGAAAAGAAGTTTTCAGGACCCAAGAGGTCGAATAAAGGTAAATTTCATGGCAGATGTTTTGCGTGTTACAGGTTTGGTCACATGGTTGCACATTGCATGGCTCAAGTGAAGAAGGTGAACGGAAATTTCAGAAGCGCTAGTTTCTTTCGAGGGTATTGCTACTCTTGTCAATAGTTTGGGCACAAGGTAGTCTATTGCAAGGTAAATAACAAGAACAAGTTTGATCAGAATAGGTTTAGGCAGAACTGGCGGATTCAAAGAATAGGTATGCCTAAAAGAAATAACATTGTTACTTGTTATAAGTGCAACAACGAAGGTCACACAGCTAGACAGTGTAGAGCTGAACTTTCAAGGTACATGAATAGGTAGAGTGGTATAAACAGGTCCAAGGATCAAGGCATGAACAAAAATAGGGATGAGAACAAGAACAAGAACAGTGACAAGAACAGGAATATGGACAAGGAGAACAAGAGAAGGCACGGTAAGGAAGTTATAGACGCTGATGATGATTAGTGCCTAATGGGAGTTTTACTCCCACCCCAAAATTAATCACCTCAATAGGAGGTGGGGGAGGGACTAAGCTAAGAGGCTCATTCTTAGTCCCAAGCCCCAAAGGTGACCCTTTGCCATTGATGACAAAGGGGGAGAAATATGAGTAATGGGGAGAGCTTCAAGTGAAGAGGAAAGCTTCAAGTCAGGGGGAGCAAAACATCAAAGGCAGTTTCTCAGTTGTTAGCATAGTTGGTTTCAGTTTTGGCTCCTAAGACGTGTTTTTAGTAAAGGTTTGCCATCAATGACAAAGGGGGAGATTGTTGGCAATTTTGGGTACCTTGGGTATATTGCCTTTGCTCAAGTGTATAAGTTGTCATTGATGTCAAGAAGCTTTTGAAGGAATTTGATTTTATGTAAAATAATTTGTTTTGATGAAGGTTTCGGCATGAAAGGTTCGAAAGAAAGTAAGTTTGAAAAATGTCACGATATCGTGACATGTCGCAGTTTCGTGACTTAAATAGGAGAGAGAAAGATTTTTGAAAAAGTGTCGCGATATCGCGACATGTCGCATTTTCGCGACTTAGGTAGGAGAGAGAAAACTTTTTAGAAAAGTGTCGTGATATCGCGACATGTCGCAGTTTCGTGACTCAAAGAGGAGAGAGAATGTTTGAGTCAAAAATGTCACGATTTCGCGACATATTGCAAGGAAGATTGGTCGAACAAAAAAGTGTCACGATTTCGTGACATGTTGCAGGAGAGAGAGTCCGAAAGAAAAAGTGTCATGATTTCGTGACATAATGCAGGAGAGAGAGTCCGGGAGAAAAAGTGTCACGATATCGCGACATGTCGGGTTTTCATGACCCGAAGAAAAGAAAAGCGCTAAGGAGAAGAACTGTCACGATTTTGCGACATGCTGCAGAACTCAAAAGTGAGAACTGTCACGATTTCGTGACATGCAGCAAAGGGAAGAGTCTGGAATGAGAATTATCGTGATTTTGCGACAGGTTACAAAGAAGACGTACAAAAGCTGAAAGTGTCGCGATTTTGTGACAGGCTGAAAAGAAGTCGTACGGATGCAGGAAGTGTCACGATTTCACGATAGGTTGAAGAGAAAGCTTATGGATGTAGAAAGTGTCATGATTTCATGACAGAGACAGTAAGCAAGTCTTCAACAGAAGAAGCATCATGATTTCATGAAGAATTCAAGAAGGAAGAGCTCGAAGGCGAAAGTGTCACGATTTCGCGACATGTTCTAGTTTCACGGGCGTAAGGCAGAGAAAAGCATAAGGCAACAAAAGTGTCATGATTTCGTGACATGTTCCATTTTTGCTAGTGCAAGCCAAGAAGAATGCAAGGAAGCAAAAGTGTCGCGATTTCATGATATGTTCAACTTTCGTGGGTGCAAGCCAAGAAGAGGTTGAGAAAGCGAGAAATGTCACGATTTCACGATAGAAGTGAAGATGACATCAATAGAGGAAGAAGTGTCGTGATTTCGTGACAAAAGCCAAAAGCAAGTGTACAGAGGCAAAGATGTCGTGATATCGCGACATGTTGTAGTTTCATGGCAGAAGCTACAGGAAAGTTATAGAGATAGTGAAGCCGACAAAGTTAAATTTGAGCCGATGTAGTTTAGGGTTACAGTCGACT
The DNA here is from genome assembly GCA_028583015.1 of Wollemia nobilis. Classification (NCBI taxonomy): domain Eukaryota; kingdom Viridiplantae; phylum Streptophyta; class Pinopsida; order Araucariales; family Araucariaceae; genus Wollemia; species Wollemia nobilis. The sequence continues at coordinate 8,439,245 of JAQPPZ010016436.1, read as the reverse complement.
AAGATCAAGGTTTTGATCTTGAAAATGTTAGTATAAAAGAAGAGCTGTTTGGAGAGTTGTGTATGGATTTTGATGTGTGCGTTCGAAGTGCGACGTTCACAGATAGAGTGTGGGGGAGGAGTTCGATCATCGAGAACAGAGTGCATTTTGTCGAATCGTCTAAGTGAGAGAGATCACAAGGAATCAGAGTGCATGAAGATGGTGCTACTATGTTTGCACAAAGGAGCAGAAGCGGTCATTGGATGCGTCGTTGAATGAGCATCGAAGTGTGCGAGATACAACCGAAAGAGTGCAGTTAGCACAGAAGTGGGGAGTTGATGCTCAGAGTGTGCGAAGACAGTGCATAGTGTGTGCAGAGAGACGCTTGAGAGAAGGCAAAGTGGCTATAAAAGAGCAAAAGTTGTGTATGTATTGGAGCAGTCTGGGTAGGTTCTAGTGAGGTCTTTCAGAGGATATCTGAGACAAGTTTTGGTGAAGACTTGGGTGAAGATCAAGCAAGCTTTAGTGAAAGCTTGTGAACCACTTTCTATGAACCATATTTGAGGACCAGTTGAGGACAGATATTGGTGCAAATTTGAGGTCATCTATGCCATACCGAAGGACTATGTTTGGTGCATATCATAGAAAGACGAATGAGGACATTTGTGCTAGACCGAAGGACTGTGTTTAGTGCAAATTCGAGGACTAGTTTTGGAGGTGACAGAGTTGAGGACAGAGGTCTCCAGCCAGAGTAGGGAAGATAGGTGTCTTCTGTGGATAGAGTTCCATTTGCTAAGGGCAGCAGAGGTAGAGGTCTTCTAGAGGATCACCGACTAGAACAGAGCTAGGGGATTGGTGTCTCCTTTGGGTTGGTGCCCATAAACATTGTAATCGGGAAAGGTATTCCCAGAATTTGATTTGATAAAATTTAGTGAAAGATTTTATCCGTGGAGTAGCCCACTTTGGGTGAACCACGTAAATTATTGTGTCTCTATTGTGGATGGTGTTTTGTGCATTGTTTTGATTACGACTATTGATACTGCTATCTATACACTGCATAATATTAAATTGAAAGTTGAATTGAAGGAAAAAGTAAAAAGTAGTCTTATACTATTCACCTCCCCTCTCAGTATAAGCTTGTGTTATTCAGAATGAAAATGGGACAAATGCAAAATATGAATGTTGGATACTAAAAGTCTTCACACCATATAATGTAACACAAGGGGTTGTTAGCAAGTATTACATTATTTGGTACATTGAAGTGCCCTTGATTACCATTGTAAATATTTAATTTAGGGAGTGAGTTTTATATTTATGTCTAAAGTATGTGTCAAAGTATGAAGATTGTTTATGTGTTATATAATAAAGTGTGAAAGGTGTCAAGAGTACAAGTGTGATGTGTGTAAGTGTGAGTATGCAAGGTGTTATGTATGCAAGTGAAGAGTCATAGGTGATATGTGTCAAGTATGTAAGTTAAGAGTCATATGAGATGTATCAAGATGTAAAGTGAGTGTTTATGTAATGATGAGAGTTTTTCATAATTTGGGGCATGTGAAGAGTTGCATCTCCCAAAAGTTAGAGGAGAGAAAAGTTAGAAGTATTATTATATATTGGAGAAAAAGCTCCATTTAATGTAACTATTTTTATTTAATATTTTATGATTTATAAATCTAAGAGATGTATTTTATTGTGCAATACTTGTGTACTTGTGGATGTGATTTTATGTGAGTGATATTTTATTCCAGAGAACTTTAATTATGAGATGATCCAGCATGTTTTCCATCAATGGTATAATATCCACCTTGGAAAAAGCATTGCAGTTGGAGGATAGAGTGAAGGAGGGTATTATGAAGAAGAATATTGGTGAAGTATTTGATGAAGAATTGTTGGAGAATAAAGAAGATTTGTGAAGTAAGTGTGAGAAGCTATTAGAGGAGAAAAGATATATTGTTGATAGAGAATGTTATTAGACTAAGGAAAAATATGAATAATTATGAACGAATAAGAGAATAATGGATGAACAAGTTGAAAAAGTTGAGAGAAGACTAGAGGAATATTATGAGTGAATTAGAGGTGAATATTGAACGAATGAGTTGGATTTGTGAGTAGACTGAAGGAATATTGTGAGAAAATATCAAATGAGTTACAAAGAAAGATAAACAAACTAGAAAGTTGTAGAGAGTGAAATATTTAGAGGGATATTATAAATTTTAAAAATGTACTTTATTTTCATTGAATGTGATGTGTTGCTATTTTGGAAATTAGAGGATGAATCTAAGAATGGAGGACAAAGTACAAATACAAATGAAAACATTTTTTGGATGGTTGTTGATTGGAAAGGTTAACACAAGACTGAAGATACTTGAAGTCTAGGAGAAGAAAAGTTATTGAATGTGTATCTATGAGCATACTCAAGTTTGAGATAAGTCAAGAACATAATAGAAAATATGACATGAGGGAGCATAAAACCAAGAGTGTAGAGAAGTTGTGTTGTTATTTGTAAAATTAAAGGAAGCATATGGTAGAGCATTTTGGTGTATACATTAGTAAGGAGAGGAATCAAGTGATTGATGTAATGCTTATGATATAATATTAATGTCTAACATAGTGACTATGTTACAGAGCCATTTTAAAAGTAGTTTGATTGAGTAGAAGCTAGGTTTAACATGTTGCAAGGTTAAGAACTAATTAAGGTGAGCTATTTTTTGACAAATTTATTGAATTATTCTTGGGCATGCATTTGATTATTTGTTGGAGTTATAAGGTGTGTCTTAATTTATTATAGTATTAGAAGTGTTACATTATTTGATCATGTAATAACTTGGGGTGTGCATAGTTTAGGGTGTGTGTTAAATATTTTTCTAGTGTATGTGTCAATATGTAAGGAGTGTTCATGTATTATATAATAAAGTGTGAAAATGTGCAAAGTGTGAGGTGTGAGGTGTGAGAGTGCAAAGTATCAAGTGAGTGAGTGAAAAGTCAAATATGTTAGGTATCAAGTAGGAAAATGAAGAGTTATGTACGAGATATAAGGTAAAAAGGAATGCATGTGAGGAGTCACATGTAATTATATATTGGTGATAAAACATTGTAAAAATTATTGAAATGACATTACTCTTTCATGCTTAAGTAGAACTTGATTAATAATATTTTGTGTTATTTATGTGCAACATTATTGTGAGCATTATATATGATTGTTTAATATATCATCATAGAAAAGAGAACTATGATATAATCTAAGATAATTTACAAAAATGGTATTAGAGCCAAGGGACCTATGAGATAATCTAGGATAATTTCTAGCAGTACTATCACAACCAAGTGGCTAAAGCTAGAACCTAAAAACTTGGTGTAAATTTGAAAATATTGTGAAGGAAGAAAATTAACATAAAATTTGGTGTAAATATTGGACCTATGAATTGAATAAGGATATAGAAAATAAGTTTAAATGAATTTTAAGAAATAGGTTGGTGGTCCAAATTGTGATTGGTGAAGAGATTACAGAATTTATGAAAGATAATATTGATAAGATTGTATTTTTTAAAGGAGCCAAGCCTTATAGAAGGAAGGTCATATTTGTGAAAGAAAAACAATGAGAATATCATACTTGTAGGTAGTCAAGCCTTAAAAAAAGAAGACTCATGGTAAGAAAATCATATGTGTAAAAAACCATGCCTTGAAGAAGGAAGGATCACAATTTCACTCTAGTTATTTGTGATAATTCAAAGATGTAGTTTCAAATATTGAATATTGAAAGAAATTTGAAGAGGAAATTAAATATTGTAGAAGGAAGATATTAAGCATGGAATAATTGCTCAAATATTATAGAAGATTGAATATTGAAGATTGAAGATTAAATAATCAAATACTAAATATTAAATAAGAAGAGAAGGGTTGAGGTCATCCAAATTGCAAAATGGAAAAGAAGAATTTTAAGGTAAAAAATATTATATTTGATAAATTGATTGAGAAATTATTTGAATGATTAATACCTTTGTTTGATAAATAATAAGCATTTTTGAGAAGAGAAGAGAACAAGAGATATTTTGGTGGAGGTTTTCGCCACTACCGTAGCAGGTTGTAGTTGATCCATCATCGTCATCACCTAGTGACAACTGAAGACACATATAGAATTTTTAAGAAAGCTTGGATTATGAAGGAGACAAGCATTCCTCTTTTTGAAATTTAAATTTTCTTTGGAAAATGTTTGTCTACTGCAATCATGAAGTGTAGGCAATGAAACTAGGGTTTGTGAAGTAAAACACAAAGGAATTAAATCGAAAGGGTGAAAGGTTTTACTTTGCTAGAGAGGATTAATTCTATGCAAAATAACAATAGTTTTAAGAAATTTTTTGGCTAGAATTGTGAAATTCACACAATAAGATCTAGGGTTTACAAGTGAAGCATAGAGAAAAGTAAAAAAATTACAAGTGATAGTATTCTATTTTTCCTAAACTAGAATGTGCTTAGATATATTCATGTGAATAAAATAAAGGTGGGTCTAGTTATTTATTGATATATTTAAAAAATGATACAAGAAGCATCAACATTTTTAAAATCTAGAGTGCACTCAAATTTGTTCATGTGAAGAAAATGGAAGTTGGACAACTTACTTTCTATATTTGAAGCATTCAAAAGGTGAAAGGAGTTACTTTGACAGGGATAAATTTTTTTATGCATGTGAATGGTTATTTGAATAATTTTATCAGTTGGAATCATGAAGTTCATGAAGCAAATCTAGGGAGCAAAAGGAAAATATTAACTTTTGTTTTTTATTTGATATTTTTAAATGGCAGGATAGTTTGAGAATTTTGTTTCTTGTTTTGATGGAGAATGAAGAGGAAATTTTGGAATTCTCAGAGGACCCGTTTGAGGGGTAATGCATATTTTCAACTCCAAGGTCCAAGGGTCCAATTTTAAGACAAGATTTAGATGTTGAGAATTGGGGGTCCTTGGATTTTTTGAGTGGCTAGAATAATACTATAGGTTATCAAAATTAAGTGGAAAAAGGGGAGCCTATATCAAAAAGTGTAGATCAGATCAGTTTTCCTATTGACTCCTCACTCTCATGTGTCTCATAACACTCTAATCAAGTGATGGGTCTAATGAATGAGCAAGCATTTCATTGCAGGCAAGAAAAACTTGAGCAGGATACAACAAACCCAAACTCAATTTGTTTGACAAAATTTCCTTTGTTTGGTTCTAGTTTTATTTGTAAAAGGATTGATTTAGAGGCCCTAAGTGGAGTGGGTCCAAAATTTCAATTAGCACATACTATAAATTCGATCACTAAAGTGTGTAAGGCACATAAAGTGGTTAAAAAGATAATGTTAAATATCAGAATGGTACTTAGGGAAGATCTAAGGATGGAACGAGTTTTGGAGTTTTCAAGGAAGGCCCTTATTAGGATGTTTCATGGATGTCAAATAGTTTATAAAACACTAAATGAGTGGTTTCAAAAGGTATGGGTCCCAATTTTAGGATATGGGCCAATTTTTCACTTACTTGCTAGAGGATGGATAGGTTTACTTTTTTGATCTAAGAAAGATGCACAAAAAATTCTATGAGATTGTTGGTATTGGGGGTTTTATTTTTTTGGATTTAAAGGCTTGGATGACTTGCTTTGATCCTAGGACTGAAGTTTCTAGGAGAATTTTGACATGGGTAAAAATTATAGGTCTTCCAATGGACTTAGGGCCAGAAAGATCTTTGAAAAATATTGGATATTCATCAGGTAAAACCTTGGATATAGATGATTCTTTCAAATCCACATTTTTTTGTTTGTAGCTTAGGTTTTGGTTGAGATGGATATTAGTGAAGGCTTACCTAACAGTATGGAGATAGTTGTGGGGAATACAATTCATAATAAAATCTTGAACTATTTGAAGATTTATTTTATATGCGTTCATTGTCATATTTATGGACATATTACTAAGGAATATTATCAATATTTCACACAAAAAGTATGGAGGAGAAAACATATGACTAGTGGGGATTTCAAGTCAGTTAACAATAATCAAGAGATACCTACTTTTTAGAGCTCAATAGTGCTCCCTGATTTGGCACAAACAAACAAAAAGAATGTTTATGAATATAGAACCAAAACTCTAGAGAAGGAGAAATAAATTTTAGGACTAGCTTTGTATACATTTCACTATTCATAGGTTGTTAGAGAAGGAGGCATAGTCATAAAGAAAACCATCAAAGGATTGGAACTTGATACTATTAGTTTTTTTGTTCGGTTATCTAAGCCTTATAATAATTACTATCCAATACATGTGGATAATAATATGGACTGAGGTAAGAAAAAAATTTGTACTCTTCATCATGAATGTTCGAAAAGAAGTCCTAGGGACAAGGAATTTTCTAGGATTTTGGACAATGGGTCAATGACCTCAAACACATTGAATAAGGATTGTGATCTAAATATTTTTGGTATTTGGGGAAGTCTTTTTGACCTATCAAGTGAATTTCTACGAAGGTATCTATTTTAGGGGATGGTTTGCATATGGGAACCTCTTGTATATATTTGTTACATTCTAGGAAAAGGAAATTTGAGTTAAGAACTTGTGTAGTTGTTGGAAGGTTAGGGTTAGATCTAGACCTTATAAATAACTCTTCCACTTCTTTCACATGTAGGAAATATTTTTTATTTCATGTACAAGAGAAGGATTTGAGGAAAATCCAATGGGGTAAACAAAAATCTATCAAAGGGGTCCTTAGAGTAGGACAAAACCCCTCTAAGCTATTTAAATGCTCTTGTTACCCCTTAATATCCAAGGTCTTGGTAGTACCTCTCAAAGACTTGCCTTAGCCAAGCTAGTGGAAATTCATAATCCAAATTTTATCTTTCTACAAGAAACCATGGGGACAAGTACAAAAGTCATTTAAGGGTTAAGTAAATTGACTAGAAACTAGGAGTTCTTGGCTCTAGATGCTACCAAAAATTTAGGGGGTGTTTTGACTAGCTGGAAGAACTCATTTTCCTTAATTAACTCTTCCTTTATGGTTTCAGGCTTTTGGATAGAATTCATTTTTAAAGACTTGAGTTTGAGGTTATCAATTACTAATTGTTATGGTTCCTATGAACATAGACAGGTCTTTTGGGATGATTTTTTATCCCAAAGGTGTTGGATGAAATATTTATCATTGGTGGGGACATAAATTTTACTATGAATAGAAGTGAGGTATGGGGAGAATCTGCAAGACTTGATATACTTACATATTACTTTAGACATAATATTGAAGAAGCTAGATTAATTGATTTCAGACCAATAAAATTAATGCCTATGTGGAGAAATAATAGAGTTGGGCAAGCTAGGATCTCAAATAGGTTAAATAAATTTTTGATCTCATATAATGAAATAGATAGAAAACGGTCATGGGTTGAGACTGAAGGTGGCTTAGATCATTATACCATACTTATTCAATTATAAATTCAAGAGGAAAAACCTACTTATTCAATTATAAATTCAATTATACAAATGATTAAAAAATAATGGATTGGTTATGACCAAAGTTCCAAGTTATCGATGAGTTCTCAATTCATTGTTACTTTAAATAATTAAAAGGAGTTGTGTCATATTGGATTGTAGTTAAAACGGAGAGTATGGATAGATATCTTAAGTTGGTGGAGAAGGAAATTTTATAAATTCATAAAAAAATGATGTTGGTTTATTTAAAGAGGAGGAGGAAACATGACTAGTTAAACTAGAAATTAAGAAGAACAAATTATTGAAGTGGATGGAAGCTGAATGGAGAATGAAAATTAGAGTTGCATGGTTAAAAAAGGACGTGAAAATACTAAGTTTTTTCATAATTTTTCTAATCATAGAAAGAAGGTTAACACTATATAGGAGATGTAGAATGAAGAAGGGATCCTCGTTAGGATTTTTTGAATTAGCAAATTTGGGAGTAAAAATATTTTCAATCTATCTATAAATAACCTAATAGAGTCAATATTGGAGAAATTTTAAAGTTAACTATTTTTTTCCCTAGTTTTGTAATATAGGAGGATGATCAGTTAATTATGAAGGAGGTCATAAAGGAAGAACTAAAAGCTATCCTAACTTCTTTCAAAAAGGATACATATCTAGGGCCTAATGGATGGCTTGTGGAGTTTTTCCTAGTTTTCTATGATATTTTTGAGGGGGATCTATTGGGGTCTAAATTGCATCAAGGGAAACTTGAAATATTACTACGAATATTTGAATTCTGGGAGGCGCATACCCACTAATCATAGCTCAAACCTCGATATTGGATAGATTAGAGATTAACTTCAATCCAACCTCCAGAGTAGGTTGGTATACCTTGTCAACTAATTTAGGTGTTGACTCAATTAAGCTCAAAATAATGTGTAAGTTTAGGGATAGAAATAAGATAAGGGTTAGAAAATTATTGAGAAAATAATGGACATATAGAGCTAACCTCATTGAAATATAGCAAGAATTTGTTAATCAATCACATTTCTAGTATGCCACACTTGAGACTAACAACAATCAAAACTCAATATCTTCATCATTAAAATAAGGAAATGCTTAGAAAATTATTTCAAACATATAAAATGCTAATAATACAAATAGAAGAATTAAATAAATACTTAGACTAATATAAATAGAAGTATTCCATAGTATTTTTTTAGGCATGAACCATTCCAAGGTGCTCTAAGTCAGTAATCTAATATCAATAAAATTGATTAATCATGACAACAGTAACATAAATGCATTCACAAAATAAACTAACAATTTATGAAGACACAAGCTAGAGGCAAATATCCAAGTAATGTTCCTTTTATTGATTTCACAATAATTACAGTAATATATCAAGCAAATGATCCAGAGTCAACCCTTAAACATGAGGGTTCAACCTCATTATATATTTTTTATAATTATAGCAAAAAAGTTAGAAATATTAAAAGGAATTTCTTGCTAGATCAAAAAAGTATTGAGGTGGCAGCCTCTCATGGATATTCAAGAACAAGAATTGAGTTTTACTCCATGAAAACTACACTTCTGAGCTCTACAATTTTTTGGGAAATCAACTAAATTCTGCAATTGAAATGGTTATAGGTTAATTTGGATCATCCCTTGTTCTTGAGAAGACTTTACACCATTGATCTATAACTAAAAATGTAGATGAGTCTTGATTTTGGTGATACTTGATCTTCCATGATTTTCTATTATATTTCTTAGGTTCCACTGCATTCTCCTCTTCTTTAGAATCTGCTACTCTGAATTCCAACAAGATAGGTTTGACTAGTTTGACCATGGAAATGAGATTCTTGCGATGCTTGACGATTTTCTATAAAAACCGTTGCTTTAATTTTTACCCAATCAAATTTGACTAAGTTGACCACAAAATTATCATCTATTAGCAAACTATCATTTTCTTTAGAATCCGCTACTTCAGTTTTCATCAGGTCCAGGTTGACCAATTTGATTGTGGATTTTCAATCTTGCATCGACTATTTGATAATGCTCTGCTTATTGACCTTTACAATCTACAACTCCGATTTCCACTTGGACTTGTTTGACTACTCTAACAATGGATTTTTAATTTTTAGTGGGTTTCAACCTTCCAACACTTACTCATATTTTTGGCAAAACTGATATGCTTGTGATCTTCCATTACAAAAATTAACCTTATGCTAGTGTTGCTCTTCTAGATTTTACAATTTTAGATTTCGCTAGGAAATTTTGACCATGTTGACCACATATTATGCACCCTAGTGGATTTTAGCATTGCTTAGGAGTTTTATCTTGGACACTTAGTTGATTTTACAAAAATTGCTAAGTCTTTAGCCTTTTGGGTCTACTTTTTGGTGCCTCCTATGGAGCGTTGCTAGCAAGGCTTAAGAAATCATATCCTTATCCATTGGGAAATTGAGTCAAAAAAATGATGTTTGAGCTTAGCACCAAGGCCGTGTAACTCCACAATATTTTTTCTTCACTTTCGTTGACCGATATTCTTATGATCAAGTGAAACCTCACTGCAGTTGGTCATGAACTATGCTTCCAAGAACAACTTCCTTGCAAACCTCACTCTCTTAAGTCACTATTTGAAAAACTCAGAGTAATATTTCACATGGAAACCATGCTTAGAAGAAGTTCTTTCTACACCCAAAATTTATGGGAGCATGTTCTTTTATACACCTAGATATCCCTAGTTTCATAATTTTTCATGCTCAGACAGACTCATGCCTTTTCTATTTTTTGACATTGTTAGGCTAAAAAATGCTCTTACAAAACTACCTTTTGAAGAACACAATCCTATACTAAGGGGGGGTGGGTGGGTGAAAAATATAAGATCACTTTTTAATTTTATTTCCAAAACAATATTAACGAATACAATCAATGGTAATATCAATAGTAGTAACCAAAGCAATGCATAAAACATCACACACAATAGAAACAACAATTTAATGTGGTTCACCCAATGTGGGCTACTCTACGGAAAAAATATTTCACTAAAATTTTCTTAACAAATATCTTGGGAATCCTTTCCCTATTACAATATTTATAGACCTCTATCCAAAGGATACACCAATCCTCTAATAAAGTTCATGGATCTCTATATATAGGAGAACTCCTTTCTCCTCAGCTTTGGTACGGTGATATTCTAGAAGAACTATTGCCTCCACTGCACTGAATAATTGATCTCTATCCACTAAAGACTCTTATCCCCACTTAGAAGACATGTCCTCACTTCCCTATCTAGTGGATATCTATCCACTAGAGAGTATCATCCTCTATACTCTGTCACCTCCAAAGATTACTCTCAACTATACCTTAAATTCGTACTAAAAATAGTCCTTTAGTATAACACAAATCTAATCAATACCTATATCTATTTTGGCACAAACCTGTCCTTAAATATGTACCACAATATATCCTCAAATATACACTAAATACAGTCCTTTAGTCTAGCACAACTCTATCCTCAATATTTGTCCTCTAATCTATACTAAACACAGTCCTTTGGTCTAGCACAAATTTGCTCAATATATGTCCTCAAGCCTTAACACAAAGCTTGAATTAATCACAAATAAACTCTGTTGGATCTACCCCAAACCTTAACTCAAGATTTGAACAAATCAATCAATCAACTCTGCTCACAAGTATTTTCAAAGACTTGTCTCAAATCTACCTTGTAAGCTTCCACAAAAGCTCACTCTAATCTATCCATAAGTCCTCTCTAAAACTTGTCCAATCTTCTCAAAAATATCTGTCCTCAAATTTGTATTGTAAGCTTAAAAATGCTCATACCAAATTGTACACAAGTCTTCTCAAAGACCTACTTCAAATCTATTCAATAGGTCCTCACTAGAACTTGTCCAATCTGCTCTCAATCTCTGTATTCAAATATGTATTGTAATCTTCCACAAAATCTCACACCAATCTATCCACAAGTCTTCTCTAAGACTTACCTTGTTGGCAATTTTGGGTACATTGGGTACATTGCCTTTGCTAAAGTGTTGATGTTGTCATTGATGTCAAGAAGCGGAAGGGTTTTTTTGAAAACCAAGGCAGTCAAAATAAAATGTTTTATTTAAAACCATGGACAACAGATTTGAAGTGGGTTTTTCTTAAAACCCAAGCTGGCTTTTCGTTTCATTGAAAAAGGTGCCCCGGTGATGAAGATATTTAATTTTAAATATTTAGTTTAAATTTTTATTTAAAATTTAAATTAAAATATTAAAATAAATTAAAGTGCCGATGTATTAATCAATGCATCTTAGTGCATATAAAAGGTGGGTTGGAGTTCGATATTCGATACTTGTGTGGTTCGATTTCGGCATTAAGCTCCTGCGCTAGCGAAGGGACGATGTGTGTGAAATATTAAGAAGGGGCATTTGATATTAATCACCGTGTTTTTCATTTTCGTCATTGAGCCCCTGCACCAACGAAGGAGGAAGACATTCACTTGCGTGGTCGAAGGTGTAAGGATATAAAAATGAAGCGATAGCCACAACTTGGAAGAAGAGAGGGTGCACGTAATTTGTTTCTCAACCGTGCGACAAAAGAAAACAAAGAGCATGTGATTTGATTTTTTGACAATACAACATCGAATAGAAGTGGCACGGATTTCGAAGAGGATAAAGATGAAAACATAGGGGAATCAGTTGATGGTTGTTGTGTAAGCATTAAGAACAAAGAGATCCAACCCAGGTGGTCGCGAACAGATTTGAGATACTAGAGGTTGATGGGTCAAAAATCATGTGCGCGTGCCGAATGTTGTTTGCGGTTCTAGGAAGTGACAAATAAGAGTGTGGGCGGTGTAAAATCCAAGAGGATACGTAGCCCGAGTGGTTCCCAAGATAGAACTAAGGTGCTAGGAAAGGAGAGCACTCGTGTTCAAATTATGCGGCTGCACTTTTTAGGTATGTCATAAAATGCTTGGTTATTGTGGTCTATGTCTTGTCGTATGAGGGAGTCCTAAGGTTTTAAGTAAAATAATTTTTGATGTGTGGTATGCACTCGTGTAGGGAGTCATAAGGTGTTTCAATTAATTAATTTATGTTATGACGTGCACATTCAATTAGGGAGTTATAAGGTGAAGGGAAATAAAATATTTTTTATTTGAATGTTTGAAAAGTAAATTGGACATCAAAGGTTTAGGGAAGTCATAACTAAAGTGTGGAATGGTTATGCATGATATAAAATGTTTTATTTTACTTTTATGGCATAAGTGGTTTTGGGAGTTATAAGGTTATGCAATGTTGTGATTTATTTTATTTTATGGTACAAGTGGTTTTAGGAGAGATAAGGAAGTTGTGCAATTAAAGACCTTGGTGATGATTATTGAAAAGTGGAGTAATGTTGATTATGTTGTGATCTACTAACCCTTGTGAAGATTGGCAAAAGAATTTTGTGATCGTGGCAGATTTCCAAAGGGGTTTCCTTCACTTCAATAAGGTATGGGCACATTCTTCTTATGAGTATGATTGGTGTTTTGGTTTTTTTTTTTTTTTTTTGTGTTTTTTTGTGGTTGGTGTGTGGTTTTTTTTTTTTTTGGGGGGTGTTTGAAAGATATTGTGTGGGTGGCTATTTTGTTCAAATATCTTTGGAGGGAAAAGGATTTCTACTTGTTTCCTTTTCTAGTGATGATTGGTAGAATGCTTCAAGGTTAATGTTGAGTTGAATGATGTTGGTTAAACCTTGTCTATGAGCATTGTTGTTGAAGCCCAAATTGGTTAAGAAAAGATATTGGTTGTTGGAAAGAACATGAGTATCATTGTTATATGAGATATTGCATGGTTGGCAATTGTTGGGTTGTGTTTCATGTTCTTGAGAAAAGCATACTACATCTATCTTATTCTTTTGAGATTTGAGATTGAGTTGAGATTGAGATTGGGAGTTAAGTATAGAACATATTGAGTCTCTAACAATTCTCTTTATGCTTCTATGAGGTTGATGAATCATATTGAGTCTCTAACAATTCTCTTTATGATTCTATGAGGTGGATTAATCACATTGGGTCTCTAACCATTCTCTTTGTGGGTTCATGCCAAGCAAGTGTTCTTGATAAACTTGTGAGTAGGTTTTGGACAGGTTCCATTGGGGACTTGTGAGCAGGTTTTGGACAGGTTCCATTGGGGACTTGTGAGCAGGTTTTGGACAGGTTCTTGTGGGGACTTGTGAGTAGATTTGGAGAGGTCTTAGCAGAGGACTTGTGAAGCTGAGGTTGATAGTTCTATTAGAGAACTTGAGGACAAAGGTGCATTGGTTCTATGAGAAGAACTTGAGGACAGATTTGTGCCAGACCGAAGGACTGTGTTTGGTGCTGATCAAAGACAGAGGATGAGGACATTTGTGCTAGACCGAAGGACTGTGTTTAGTGCAAATTCGAGGACCAGCTTTGAGGTGATAGAGTTGAGGATAGAGGTCTCCGACCAGAGCAGGGAAGACAGGTGTCTTCTGTGGATAGAGTTCCATTTGCTAAGGGCAGCGGAGGCAGAGGTCTTCTAGAGGATCACCAACCGAGAGCAGAGGTAGGGGAAGGTATCTCCTTTGAGCAGAGGCTCATAAATTCAGATTGGGGGAAGGTTTCTCCTTTGAGCCGAGGCTCATAAACATTGTAATTGGGAAGGTTTCCCAAAGAACTTTGAGATAACTTTTAGAGAAAAGTTTTGTGGATGAACCATGTAAATTGTTGTGTCACTTTGTGGATGGTTTTGTGCATTGCTTTGATATTGCTTTGGGTATATTGCTTTACTATTTTGAAGTATAAAGGAAAAAGTAAAAAGAGGTCTTATACTGTTCACCCCCCCTCTCAGTATAAGCTTGTGTTCTTCAATTGGTATCAGAGCCGGTTCCTTCAAAATTTTTAACAACTTGAAGGAAAAGCTAGTAAAGAACACAATGGATCATTCAAGTGGCAATGCAGCACCTATTCTTGATGGGTCAGATTTTGGTCTTTGGAGTGCAAGGATGAAGGTTCATCTAATGGCACTTGGGAATGAGGTTTGGGAAGTGATTGAAGATGAGTACACTATTCCCGAACATGGTCTTAATACTAAAGAAGAGAGGCTCCTACATCACAACAATTCAAAAGCAATGAATGCAATCTTGAAAGGCTTACGGAAAGCGAATCTCACCAAAGTGATTCACCGCAAGACAACTAGTGAAATGTGGAATCGGTTGAAGGTGGTTCATATAGGTGATACAAATGTTAGAAAGGCCAAGTTGAGACACTTCAAAGGTATGTTTGAACAACTCAAAATGAATGATGATGAAAATATTAGTGACTACATGCTTCGTATGGATGAAGTTGTTAACTCCATGAAAGACTTAGGTCTTGAGCTTGCTGAAAATGATGTTTGTGATAAGATTTTAAGATCTCTTCCTAATAGATTTAGTGAAAATATTTCTGCTATTGAGGAAGCTAAAGATTTGGATAAGTTGAAAAAGGATGAGCTCCATAGTATACTTGCAGCATTTGAGTTAAGAACTCAAGTGAAGGTTGATGTCAAGAAGGAGGCGACTTTCAAGACTACCAAGAATTCCAAAGGTAAACAGCTTCAAGAGAGTGATGAGTCTTCTGGTGATGAAGATGCATATTACAGACAAGAAAGGCAAGTTATTTAGAAAGCACAAAAATATGAAAAACGTGAGATGTTTCAATTGTGGAAAGTTTGGTCATTATGCTACTAACTGTATTGTTGCCAAGGATGAAAGTGATGAAGTTAAACAGGATTGTAAGAGCAAGGATTCTGAAAGGCATAGGCATCAAAGGAAGAACAAAGATGAGCACAACAATAAAGGAAAGAGGTATTCTCACAAGCACAAGAAGAGCTTCTACCTAGACAAAGAAAGTAAGTGTTCTAGCAGTGATAGTGAAAGTTCTTCAAGTGATAATGAAAATGAGATGTTGTTCATATCGGAAAAAGAGGAAGAACCGAAACATAGATTCATTATCATGAAATGTCTTAGATGTGGAAATTTTGGTCACCTTGAGGATGATTGCACAAATAATGAATTGGTTGTTAGTATGTATGAGGATGCTTCAGAAAATGATAAGGAAGATGCATGTATGGTTTTTGAAAAGGGTAGCACCTCTAGTGATAAGAAATCTAAAAAAGGCCTTGATAATTCAAAGTGCAATCAAATAGAGGATCTTGAATGTGAACTTACAAATGCTCTTAGTGTTTTGAAAAAGGAAAGAAAGAAGAATGCTAGACTCAAGGATAGTTTAGATGAATGTTGTATGGAGAGAGATGAACTTATAGAAAGTCTTGATGTCTCTATGGCTAATGCACAAGAACTCAAGAATGAGTTAGAATCTAAGGTGCTTGAGTATAGTGAATTAGAATAGAAAATGGCTTCTTTGAAAGAGGAAAATAAAAAGTACAAGGATAAGCTGTACAGGTTTCAAGAAAGCTCCAAAAAGTTTAAGTCTGTCATCCAAAGTCAAATAAATCCAATAGATAAAATAGGTCTTGGTTTTGTTAAACCTCACAAGAAACAAGTTGGAGAGTCTAGTAATAGATTCCAAAAGGAAGAGAGAAGAGAGTTCTATTGAGGAAAATATTTCAGATCATGAGTCCTTGAGTGATAGATGCATAGAAATAGAAAACAGATTTTGGAATGAGAAGAAGGATAAGTTTTCAGGACCTGAGAAGTCAAATAAAGGAAAGTTTCAAGGCAGATGTTTTGCTTGTCACAGGTTCGGTCACATGGCTGTACATTGCATGGCTCAGGTGAAGAAGGTAAATAACAATTTCAAAAGTGGTGATTTCTTTTATGGGTATTGCTACTCTTGCAATCAATTTGGGCACAAGGCAGTTCATTGCAAGGCAAACAATAGGAACAAGTTTAGTCAGAACAAGTGGATTCAAAGAACAGGTATGCCTCAAAGAAATAACATTGTTACTTGTTACAAGTGCAACAATGAAGGTCACATAGCTAGACAATGTAGAGCTGAAATTCTAGAATACAAGAATGGGAACAGTGGCATGATCAGGTCCAAGGATCAGAACAATGATAGGAACAGGAATATGGACAGAGAGTTCAAGAGAAGGACCGACAAGGAAGTTATAGATGCTAATGATGATCAGTGCCTAATGGGAGTTTTACTCCCACCCCAGAATTAATCACCTCAACAGGAGGTGGGGGAGGGACTAAGCTAAGAGGCTCATTCTTAGTCCCAAAGGTGGCCCTTTGCCATTGATGACAAAGGGGGAGAGATATGAGTAAGGGGGAGAGCTTCAAGTGAAGAGGAAAGCTTCAAGTCGGGGGAGCAAAACTTCAGAGAGAGTGATTTTAGTTTTGGCTCTTGAAGATGTGTTTTTTAGTAAAGTTTTGCCATCAATGACAAAGGGGGAGATTGTTGGCAATTTTGGGTACATTGGGTACATTGCCTTTGCTCAAGTGTTGATGTTGTCATTGATGTCAAGAAGCGGAAGGGTTTTTGTGAAAACCAAGGCAGTAAAAATAAAAGGTTTTATTTAAAACCATGGACAACAGATTTGAAGTGGGTTTTTCTTAAAACCCAAGCTGGCTTTTCGTTTCGTTGAAAAAGGTGCCCCGGTGATGAAGATATTTAATTTTAAATATTTAGTTTAAATTTTATTTATTTAAAATTTAAATTAAAATATTAAAATAAATTAAAGTGCCGACGTATTAATCAATGCATCTTAGTGCATATAAAAGGTGGGATGGAGTTCGATATTTGATACTTGATGTGGTTTCGATTTCGGCATTAAGCTCCTGCGCCAGCGAAGGGACGGTGTGTGTGAAATATTAAGAAGGGGCATTTGATATTAATCACCGTGTTTTTCATTTTCGTCATTGAGCCCCTGCACCAACGAAGGAGGAAGACATTCTCTTGCGTGGTCGAAGGTGTAAGGATATAAAAATGATGCGATAGCCACACCTTGGAAGAAGAGAGGGTGCACGTAATTTGTTTCTCAACCGTGCGACAAAAGAAAACAAAGAGCATGTGATTTGATTTTTTGGCGATACAACATCGAATAGAAGTGGCACGGATTTCAAAGAGGATAAAGATGAAAACATAGGGGAATCGGTTGATGGTTGCTATGTAAGCATTGAGAACAAAGAGATCCAACCCAGGTGGTCATGGACATATTTGAGATACTAGAGGTTGATGGGTCAAAACTCATGTGTGCATGCCGAATGCTGTTTGCGGTTCTAGGAAGTGACAAATAAGAGTGTGGGCGGTGTAAAATCCAAGAGGGTGCGTAGCCCGAGTGGTTCCCAAGATAGAACTAAGGTGCTAGGAAAGGAGAGCACTCGTGTTCGAATTACGTGGCTGCACTTTTTAGGTATGTCATAAAATGCTTGGTTATTGTGGTCTACATCTTGTCGTATGAGGGAGTCATAAGGTTTTAAGTAAAATAATTTTTGATGTGTGGTATGCACTCGTGTAGGGAGTCATAAGGTGTTTCAATTAATTAATTTATGTTATGACGTGCACATTCAATTAGGGAGTTATAAGGTGAAGGGAAATAAAATATTTTTTATTTGAATGTTTGAAAAGTAAATTGGACATCAAAGGTTTAGGGGAGTCATAACTAAAGTATGGAATGGTTATGCATGATATAAAATGTTTTATTTTACTTTTATGGCATAAGTGGTTTTGGGAGTTATAAGGTTATGCAATGTTGTGATTTATTTTATTTTATGGTACAAGTGGTTTTAGGAGAGATAAGGAAGTTGTGCAATTAAAGACCTTGGTGATGATTATTGAAAAGTGGAGTAATGTTGATTATGTTGTGATCTACTAACCCTTGTGAAGATTGGCAAAAGAATTTTGTGATGGTGGCAGATTTCCAAAGGGGTTTCCTTCACTTCAATAAGGTATGGGCACATTCTTCTTATGAGTATGATTGGTGTTTTTGGGTTTGTGGGGATATTGTGTGGGTGGCTGTTTTGTTCAAATATCTTTGGAGGGAAAAGGATTTCTACTTGTTTCCTTTTCTAGTGATGATTGGTAGAATGCTTCAAGGTTAATGTTGAGTTGAATGATGTTGGTTAAACCTTGTCTATGAGCATTGTTGTTGAAGCCCAAATTGGTTAAGAAAAGATATTGGTTGTTGGAAAGAACATGAGTATCATTGTTATATGAGATATTGCATGGTTGGCAATTGTTGGGTTGTGTTTCATGTTCTTGAGAAAAGCATACTACATCTATCTTATTCTTTTGAGATTTGAGATTGAGTTGAGATTGAGATTGGGAGTTAAGTATAGAACATATTGAGTCTCTAACAATTCTCTTTATGCTTCTATGAGGTTGATGAATCATATTGAGTCTCTAACATTCTCTTTATGCTTCTATGAGGTGGATGAATCACATTGGGTCTCTAACCATTCTCTTTGTGGATTCATGCCAAGCAAGTGTTCTTGATGAACTTGTGAGCAGGGTTTTGGACAGGTTCCATTGGGGACTTGTGAGCAGGTTTTGGACAGGTTCCATTGGGGACTTGTGAGCAGGTTTTTGACAGGTTCCTGTGGGGACTTGTGAGCAGATTTGGACAGGTCTTAGCAGAGGACTTGTGAAGCTGAGGTTGATAGTTCTATCAGAGAACTTGAGGACAGAGGTGCATTGGTTCTATGAGAAGAACCTGAGGACAGATTTGTGCCAGACCGAAGGACTGTGTTTGGTGCTGATCAAAGACAGAGGACGAGGACATTTGTGCTAGACCGAAGGACTGTGTTTAGTGCAAATTCGAGGACCAGCTTTGAGGTGATAGAGTTGAGGACAGAGGTCTCCAACCAGAGCAGGGAAGACAGGTGTCTTCTGTGGATAGAGTTCCATTTGCTAAGGGCAGCGGAGGCAGAGGTCTTCTAGAGGATCACCAACCAGAGCAGAGGTAGGGGAAGGTATCTCCTTTGAGCAAGAGGCTCATAAATTCAGATTGGGGGAAGGTTTCTCCTTTGAGCCGAGGCTCATAAACATTGTAATTGGGAAGGTTTCCCAAAGAACTTTGAGATAACTTTTAGAGAAAAGTTTTGTGGATGAACCATGTAAATTGTTGTGTCACTTTGTGGATGGTTTTGTGCATTGCTTTGATATTGCTTTGGATATATTGCTTTACTGTTTTGAAGTATAAAGGAAAAAGTAAAAAGAGGTCTTATACTGTTCACCCCCCCTCTCAGTATAAGCTTGTGTTCTTCAATTGGTATCAGAGCTGGTTCCTTCGAAAAGTTTAACAACTTGAAGGAAAAGCTAGTAAAGAACACAATGGATCATTCAAGTGGCAATGCAAGCACCTATTCTTGATGGGTCAGATTTTGGTCTTTGGAGTGCAAGGATGAAGGTTCATCTAATGGCACTTGGGAATGAGGTTTGGGAAGTGATTGAAGATGAGTACACTATTCCTGAACATGGTCCTAATACTAAAGAAGAAAGGCTCCTACATCACAATAATTCAAAAGCAATGAATGCAATCTTGAAAGGCTTACAGAAAGCAGATCTCACCAAAGTGATTCACTACAAGACAACTAGTGAAATGTGGAATCAATTGAAGGTGGTTCATACAGGTGATACAAATGTCAGAAAGGCCAAGTTGAGACACTTCAAAGGTATGTTTGAACAACTCAAAATGAATGATGATGAAAATATTAGTGACTACATGCTTCGTATGGATGAAGTTGTTAACTCCATGAAAGACTTAGGTCTTGAGCTTGCTGAAAATGATGTTTGTGATAAGATTTTAAGATCTCTTCCTAATAGATTTAGTGAAAATATTTCTGCTATTGAGGAAGCTAAATATTTGGATAAGTTGAAAAAGGATGAGCTCCATAGTATACTTGCAGCATTTGAGTTAAGAACTCAAGTGAAGGTTGATGTCAAGAAGGAGGCAGCTTTCAAGACTACCAAGAATTCCAAAGGTAAACAACTTCAAGAGAGTGATGAGTCTTCTGGTGATGAAGAGGCATATTACAACAAGAAAGGCAAGTTCTTTAGAAAGCACAAAAATATGAAAAACGTGAGATGTTTCAATTGTGGAAAGTTTGGTCATTATGCTACTAACTGTACTGTTGCCAAGGATGAAAGTGATGAAGTTAAACAGGATTGTAAGAGCAAGGATTCTGAAAGGCATAGGCATCAAAGGAAGAACAAAGATGAGCACAACAATAAAGGAAAGAGGTATTCTCACAAGCACAAGAAGAGCTTCTACCTAGACAAAGCAAGTAAGTGTTCTAGCAGTGATAGTGAAAGTTCTTCAAGTGATAATGAAAATGAGATGTTGTTCATATCAAAAAAAGAGGAAGAACCAAAACATAGATTCATTA
Organism: Wollemia nobilis; assembly: GCA_028583015.1. Taxonomy (NCBI): domain Eukaryota; kingdom Viridiplantae; phylum Streptophyta; class Pinopsida; order Araucariales; family Araucariaceae; genus Wollemia; species Wollemia nobilis. The sequence goes on along the minus strand of JAQPPZ010016436.1, from coordinate 8,418,510 downwards.
TCATGAAATGTCTTAGATGTGGAAATTTTGGTCACCTTGAGGATGATTGCACAAATAATGAATTGGTTGTTAGTATGTATGAGGATGCTTCAGAAAATGATAAGGAAGATGCATGTATGGTTTTTGAAAAGGGTAGCACCTCTAGTGATAAGAAATCTGAAAAAGGCCTTGATAATTCAAAGTGCAATCAAATAGAGGATCTTGAATGTGAACTTACAAATGCTCTTAGTGTTTTGAAAAAGGAAAGAAAGAAGAATGCTAGACTCAAGGATAAGTTAGATGAATGTTGTATGGAGAGAGATGAACTTATAGAAAGTCTTGATGTCTCTATGGCTAATGCACAAGAACTCAAGAATGAGTTAGAATCTAAGGTGCTTGAGTATAGTGAATTAGAACAGAAAATGGCTTCTTTGAAAGAGGAAAATAAAAAGTACAAGGATAAGCTATACAGGTTTCAAGAAAGCTCCAAAAAGGTTAAGTCTCTCATCCAAAGTCAAAGAAATCCAACGAGATAAAACAGGTCTTGGTTTTGTTAAACCTCACAAGAAACAAGTTGGAGAGTCTAGTAAGAGATTCCAAAAGGAAGAGAGTTCTAATGAGGAAAATATTTCAGATCATGAGTCCTTGAATGATAGATGCATAGAAACAGAAAATAGATTTTGGAATGAGAAGAAGGAGAAGTTTTCAGGACCTGAGAAGTCAAATAAAGGAAAGTTTCAAGGCAGATGTTTTGCTTGTCACAGGTTTGGTCACATGGCTGTACATTGCATGGCTCAGGTGAAGAAGGTAAATAACGAGTTTTAGAAGTGGTGATTTCTTTTATGGGTATTGCTACTCTTGCAATCAATTTGGGCACAAGGCAGTTCATTGCAAGGCAAACAATAGGAACAGGTTTAGTCAGAACAAGTGGATTCAAAGAACAGGTATGCCTCAAAGAAATAACATTGTTACTTGTTACAAGTGCAACAATGAAGGTCACATAGCTAGACAGTGTAGAGCTGAAATTCCAGAATACAGGAACAGGAACAGTGGCATGATCAGGTCCAAGGATCAGAACAATGACAGGAACAGGAATATGGACAGAGAGTTCAAGAGAAGGCCCGACAAGGAAGTTATAGACGCTGATGATGATCAGTGCCTAATGGGAGTTTTACTCCCACCCCAGAATTAATCACCTCAACAGGAGGTGGGGGAGGGACTAAGCTAAGAGGCTCATTCTTAGTCCCAAAGGTGGCCCTTTGCCATTGATGACAAAGGGGGAGAGATATGAGTAAGGGGGAGAGCTTCAAGTGAAGAGGAAAGCTTCAAGTCAGGGGGAGCAAAACTTCAGAGAGAGTGATTTCAGTTTTGGCTCTTGAAGATGTGTTTTTTAGTAAAGTTTTGCCATCAATGACAAAGGGGGAGATTGTTGGCAATTTTGGGTACATTGGGTACATTGCCTTTGCTCAAGTGTTGATGTTGTCATTGATGTCAAGAAGCGGAAGGGTTTTTGTGAAAACCAAGGCAGTCAAAATAAAAGGTTTTATTTAAAACCATGGACAACAGATTTGAAGTGGGTTTTTCTTAAAACCCAAGTTGGCTTTTCGTTTCGTTGAAAAAGGTGCCCCGGTGATGAAGATATTTAATTTTAAATATTTAGTTTAAATTTTATTTATTTAAAATTTAAATTAAAATATTAAAATAAATTAAAGTGTCGACGTATTAATCAATGCATCTTAGTGCATATAAAAGGTGGGATGGAGTTCGATATTTTATACTTGATGTGTTTTCGATTTCGGCATTAAGCTCCTGCGCCAGCGAAGGGACGGTGTGTGTGAAATATTAAGAAGGGGCATTTGATATTAATCGCCGTGTTTTTCATTTTCGTCATTGAGCCCCTGCGCCAACGAAGGAGGAAGACATTCGCTTGCGTGGTCGAAGGTGTAAGGATATAAAAATGATGCGATAGCCACACCTTGGAAGAAGAGAGGGTGCACGTAATTTGTTTCTCAACCGTGCGACAAAAGAAAACAAAGAGCATGTGATTTGATTTTTTGGCGATACAACATCGAATAGAAGTGGCATGGATTTCGAAGAGGATAAAGATGAAAACATAGGGGAATCGGTTGATGGTTGCTGTGTAAGCATTGAGAACAAAGAGATCCAACCCAGGTGGTCGCGGACAGATTTGAGATACTAGAGGTTGATGGGTCAAAACTCATGTGCGCGTGCCGAATGTTGTTTGCGGTTCTAGGAAGTGACAAATAAAAGTGTGGGCGGTGTAAAATCCAAGAGGGTGCGTAGCCCGAGTGGTTCCCAAGACAGAACTAAGGTGCTAGGAAAGGAGAGCACTCGTGTTCGAATTATGCGGCTGCACTTTTTAGGTATGTCATAAAATGCTTGGTTATTGTGGTCTACGTCTTGTCGTATGAGGGAGTCATAAGGTTTTAAGTAAAATAATTTTTGATGTGTGGTATGCACTCGTGTAGGGAGTCATAAGGTGTTTCAATTAATTAATTTATGTTATGACGTGCACATTCAATTAGGGAGTTATAAGGTGAAGGGAAATAAAATATTTTTTATTTGAATGTTTGAAAAGTAAATTGGACATCAAAGGTTTAGGGGAGTCATAACTAAAGTGTGGAATGGTTATGCATGATATAAAATGTTTTATTTTACTTTTATGGCATAAGTGGTTTTGGGAGTTATAAGGTTATGCAATGTTGTGATTTATTTTATTTTATGGTACAAGTGGTTTTAGGAGAGATAAGGAAGTTGTGCAATTAAAGACCTTGGTGATGATTATTGAAAAGTGGAGTAATGTTGATTATGTTGTGATCTACTAACCCTTGTGAAGATTGGCAAAAGAATTTTGTGATGGTGGCAGATTTCCAAAGGGGTTTCCTTCACTTCAATAAGGTATGGGCACATTCTTCTTATGAGTATGATTGGTGATATTGTGTGGGTGGTTGTTTTGTTCAAATATCTTTGGAGGGAAAAGGATTTCTACTTGTTTCCTTTTCTAGTGATGATTGGTAGAATGCTTCAAGGTTAATGTTGAGTTGAATGATGTTGGTTAAACCTTGTCTATGAGCATTGTTGTTGAAGCCCAAATTGGTTAAGAAAAGATATTGGTTGTTGGAAAGAACATGAGTATCATTGTTATATGAGATATTGCATGGTTGGCAATTGTTGGGTTGTGTTTCATGTTCTTGAGAAAAGCATACTACATCTATCTTATTCTTTTGAGATTTGAGATTGAGTTGAGATTGAGATTGGGAGTTAAGTATAGAACATATTGAGTCTCTAACAATTCTCTTTATGCTTCTATGAGGTTGATGAATCATATTGAGTCTCTAACAATTCTCTTTATGCTTCTATGAGGTGGATGAATCACATTGGGTCTCTAACCATTCTCTTTGTGGGTTCATGCCAAGCAAGTGTTCTTGATAAACTTGTGAGCGAGGTTTTGGACAGGTTCCATTGGGGACTTGTGAGCGAGGTTTTGGACAGGTTCCATTGGGGACTTGTGAGCGAGGTTTTGGACGAGGTTCCTGTGGGGACTTGTGAGCAGATTTGGACAGGTCTTAGCGAGAGGACTTGTGAAGCCGAGGTTGATAGTTCTATCAGAGAACTTGAGGACAGAGGTGCATTGGTTCTATGAGAAGAACCTGAGGACAGATTTGTGCCAGACCGAAGGACTATGTTTGGTGCTGATCAAAGACAGAGGACGAGGACATTTGTGCTAGACCGAAGGACTGTGTTTAGTGCAAATTCGAGGACCAGCTTTGAGGTGATAGAGTTGAGGACAGAGGTCTCCAACCAGAGCAGGGAAGACAGGTGTCTTCTATGGATAGAGTTCCATTTGCTAAGGGCAATGGAGGCAGAGGTCTTCTAGAGGATCACCGACCAGAGCAGAGGTAGGGGAAGGTATCTCCTTTGAGCAGAGGCTCATAAATTCAGATTGGGGGAAGGTTTCTCCTTTGAGCCGAGGCTCATAAACATTGTAATTGGGAAGGTTTCCCAAAGAACTTTGAGATAACTTTTAGAGAAAAGTTTTGTGGATGAACCATGTAAATTGTTGTGTCACTTTGTGGATGGTTTTGTGCATTGCTTTGATATTGCTTTGGGTATATTGCTTTACTATTTTGAAGTATAAAGGAAAAAGTAAAAAGAGGTCTTATACTGTTCACCCCCCCTCTCAGTATAAGCTTGTGTTCTTCAATTGGTATCAGAGCCGGTTCCTTCGAAAAGTTTAACAGCTTGAAGGAAAAGCTAGTAAAGAACACAATGGATCATTCAAGTGGCAATGCAACACCTATTCTTGATGGATCAGATTTTGGTCTTTGGAGTGCAAGGATGAAGGTTCATCTAATGGCACTTGGGAATGAGGTTTGGGAAGTGATTGAAGATGAGTACACTATTCCTGAACATGGTCCTAATACTAAAGAAGAAAGGCTCCTACATCACAACAATTCAAAAGCAATGAATGCAATCTTGAAAGGCTTACATAAAGCAGATCTCACCAAAGTGATTCACCGCAAGACAACTAGTGAAATGTGGAATCAGTTGAAGGTGGTTCATACAGGTGATACAAATGTCAGAAAGGCCAAGTTGAGACACTTCAAAGGTATGTTTGAACAACTCAAAATGAATGATGATGAAAATATTAGTGACTACATGCTTCGTATGGATGAAGTTGTTAACTCCATGAAAGACTTAGGTTTTGAGCTTGCTGAAAATGATGTTTGTGATAAGATTTTAAGATCTCTTCCTAATAGATTTAGTGAAAATATTTCTGCTATTGAGGAAGCTAAAGATTTGGATAAGTTAAAAAAGGATGAGCTCCATAGTATACTTGCAGCATTTGAGTTAAGAACTCAAGTGAAGGTTGATGTCAAGAAGGAGGCAGCTTTCAAGACTACCAAGAATTCCAAAGGTAAACAACTTCAAGAGAGTGATGAGTCTTCTGGTGATGAAGAGGCATATTACAACAAGAAAGGCAAGTTCTTTAGAAAGCACAAAAATATGAAAAATGTGAGATGTTTCAATTGTGGAAAGTTTGGTCATTATGCTACTAATTGTACTATTGCCAAGGATGAAAGTGATGAAGTTAAACAGGATTGTAAGAGCAAGGATTCTGAAAGGCATAGGCATCAAAGGAAGAACAAAGATGAGCACAACAATAAAGGAAAGAGGTATTCTCACAAGCACAAGAAGAGCTTCTACCTAGACAAAGCAAGTAAGTGTTCTAGCAGTGATAGTGAAAGTTCTTCAAGTGATAATGAAAATGAGATGTTGTTCATATCAGAAAAAGAGGAAGAACCGAAACATAGATTCATTATCATGAAATGTCTTAGATGTGGAAATTTTGGTCACCTTGAGGATGATTGCACAAATAATGAATTGGTTGTTAGTATGTATGAGGATGCTTCAGAAAATGATAAGGAAGATGCATGTATGGTTTTTGAAAAGGGTAGCACCTCTAGTGATAAGAAATCTGAAAAAGGCCTTGATAATTCAAAGTGCAATCAAATAGAGGATCTTGAATGTGAACTTACAAATGCTCTTAGTGTTTTGAAAAAGGAAAGAAAGAAGAATGCTAGACTCAAGGATAAGTTAGATGAATGTTGTATGGAGAGAGATGAACTTATAGAAAGTCTTGATGTCTCTATGGCTAATGCACAAGAACTCAAGAATGAGTTAGAATCTAAGGTGCTTGAGTATAGTGAATTAGAACAGAAAATGGCTTCTTTGAAAGAGGAAAATAAAAAGTACAAGGATAAGCTATACAGGTTTCAAGAAAGCTCCAAAAAGGTTAAGTCTCTCATCCAAAGTCAAAGAAATCCAACAGATAAAATAGGTCTTGGTTTTGTTAAACCTCACAAGAAACAAGTTGGAGAGTCTAGTAAGAGATTCCAAAAGGAAGAGAGTTCTAATGAGGAAAATATTTCAGATCATGAGTCCTTGAATGATAGATGCATAGAAACAGAAAACAAATTTTGGAATGAGAAGAAGGAGAAGTTTTCAGGACCTAAGAAGTCAAATAAAGGAAAGTTTCAAGGCAGATGTTTTGCTTGTCACGAGGTTTGGTCACATGGTCTGTACATTGCATGGCTCAAGTGAAGAAGGTAAATAACAGTTTCAGAAGTGGTGATTTCTTTTATGGGTATTGCTACTCTTGCAATCAATTTGGGCACAAGGCAGTTCATTGCAAGGCAAACAATAGGAACAGGTTTAGTCAGAACAAGTGGATTCAAAGAACAGGTATGCCTCAAAGAAATAACATTGTTACTTGTTACAAGTGCAACAATGAAGGTCACATAGCTAGACAAGTGTAGAGCTAAAATTCTAGAATACGAGAACAAGAACAGTGGCATGATCAGGTCCAAGGATCAGAACAATGACAGGAACAGGAATATGGATAAAGAGTTCAAGAGAAGGCCCGACAAGGAAGTTATAGACGCTGATGATGATCAGTGCCTAATGGGAGTTTTACTCCCACCCCAGAATTAATCACCTCAATAGGAGGTGGGGGAGGGACTAAGCTAAGAGGCTCATTCTTAGTTTCGAGTCCCCAAAGGTGGCCCTTTGCCATTGATGACAAAGGGGGAGAGATATGAGTAAGGGGGAGAGCTTCAAGTGAAGAGGAAAGCTTCAAGTCAAGGGGAGCAAAACTTCAGAGAGAGTGATTTCAGTTTTGGCTCTTGAAGATGTGTTTTTTAGTAAAGTTTTGCCATCAATGACAAAGGGGGAGATTGTTGGCAATTTTGGGTACATTGGGTACATTGCCTTTGCTCAAGTGTTGATGTTGTCATTGATGTCAAGAAGCGGAAGGGTTTTTGTGAAAACCAAGGCAGTCAAAATAAAAGGTTTTATTTAAAACCATGGACAACAGATTTGAAGTGGGTTTTTCTTAAAACCCAAGTTGGCTTTTCGTTTCGTTGAAAAAGGTGCCCCGGTGATGAAGATATTTAATTTTAAATATTTAGTTTAAATTTTATTTATTTAAAATTTAAATTAAAATATTAAAATAAATTAAAGTGCCATCGTATTAATCAATGCATCTTAGTGCATATAAAAGGTGGGATGGAGTTCGATATTTTATACTTGATGTGTTTCGATTTTGGCATTAAGCTCCTGCGCCAGCGAAGGGACGGTGTGTGTGAAATATTAAGAAGGGGCATTTGATATTAATCGCCGTGTTTTTCATTTTCGTCATTGAGCCCCTATGCCAACGAAGGAGGAAGACATTCGCTTGCGTGGTCGAAGGTGTAAGGATATAAAAATGATGCGATAGCCACACCTTGGAAGAAGAGAGGGTGCACGTAATTTGTTTCTCAACCGTGCGACAAAAGAAAACAAAGAGCATGTGATTTGATTTTTTGGCGATACAACATCGAATAGAAGTGGCACGGATTTCAAAGAGGATAAAGACAAAAACATAGGGGAATCGGTTGATGGTTGCTGTGTAAGCATTGAGAACAAAGAGATCCAACCCAGGTGGTCGCGGACAGATTTGAGATACTAGAGGTTGATGGGTCAAAACTCATGTGCACGTGCCGAATGTTGTTTGCGGTTCTAGAAAGTGACAAATAAAAGTGTGGGCGGTGTAAAATCCAAGAGGGTGCGTAGCCCGAGTGGTTCCCAAGACAGAACTAAGGTGCTAGGAAAGGAGAGCACTCGTGTTCGAATTACGCGGCTGCACTTTTTAGGTATGTCATAAAATGCTTGGTTATTGTGGTCTACGTCTTGTCGTATGAGGGAGTCATAAGGTTTTAAGTAAAATAATTTTTGATGTGTGGTATGCACTCGTGTAGGGAGTCATAAGGTGTTTCAATTAATTAATTTATGTTATGACGTGCACATTCAATTAGGGAGTTATAAGGTGAAGGGAAATAAAATATTTTTTATTTGAATGTTTGAAAAGTAAATTGGACATCAAAGGTTTAGGGGAGTCATAACTAAAGTATGGAATGGTTATGCATGATATAAAATGTTTTATTTTACTTTTATGGCATAAGTGGTTTTGGGAGTTATAAGGTTATGCAATGTTGTGATTTATTTTATTTTATGGTACAAGTGGTTTTAGGAGAGATAAGGAAGTTGTGCAATTAAAGACCTTGGTGATGATTATTGAAAAGTGGAGTAATGTTGATTATGTTGTGATCTACTAACCCTTGTGAAGATTGGCAAAAGAATTTTGTGATGGTGGCAGATTTCCAAAGGGGTTTCCTTCACTTCAATAAGGTATGGGCACATTCTTCTTATGAGTATGATTGGTGATATTGTGTGGGTGGCTGTTTTGTTCAAATATCTTTGGAGGGAAAAGGATTTCTACTTGTTTCCTTTTCTAGTGATGATTGGTAGAATGCTTCAAGGTTAATGTTGAGTTGAATGATGTTGGTTAAACCTTGTCTATGAGCATTGTTGTTGAAGCCCAAATTGGTTAAGAAAAGATATTGGTTGTTGGAAAGAACATGAGTATCATTGTTATATGAGATATTGCATGGTTGGCAATTGTTGGGTTGTGTTTCATGTTCTTGAGAATAGCATACTACATCTATCTTATTCTTTTGAGATTTGAGATTGAGTTGAGATTGAGATTGGGAGTTAAGTATAGAACATATTGAGTCTCTAACAATTCTCTTTATGCTTCTATGAGGTTGATGAATCATATTGAGTCTCTAACAATTCTCTTTATGCTTCTATGAGGTGGATGAATCACATTGGGTCTCTAACCATTCTCTTTGTGGGTTCATGCCAAGCAAGTGTTCTTGATAAACTTGTGAGCAGGTTTTGGACAGGTTCCATTGGGGACTTGTGAGCAGGTTTTGGACAGGTTCCATTGGGGACTTGTGAGCAGGTTTTGGATAGGTTCTTGTGGGGACTTGTGAGCAGATTTGGACAGGTCTTAGCAGAGGACTTGTGAAGCTGAGGTTGATAGTTCTATCAGATAACTTGAGGACGAGAGGTGCATTGGTTCTATGAGAAGAACCTGAGGACAAATTTGTGCCAGACCGAAGGACTGTGTTTGGTGCTGATCAAAGACAGAGGACGAGGACATTTGTGCTAGACCGAAGGATTGTGTTTAGTGCAAATTCGAGGACCAGATTTGAGGTGATAGAGTTGAGGACAGAGGTCTCCAGCCAGAGCAGGGAAGACAGGTGTCTTCTATGGATAGAGTTCCATTTGCTAAGGGCAGCGGAGGCAGAGGTCTTCTAGAGGATCACCGGCCAGAGCAGAGGTAGGGGAAGGTATCTCCTTTGAGCAGAGGCTCATAAATTCAGATTGGGGGAAGGTTTCTCCTTTGAGCCGAGGCTCATAAACATTGTAATTGGGAAGGTTTCCCAAAGAACTTTGAGATAACTTTTAGAGAAAAGTTTTGTGGATGAACCATGTAAATTGTTGTGTCACTTTGTGGATGGTTTTGTGCATTGCTTTGATATTGCTTTGGATATATTGCTTTACTGTTTTGAAGTATAAAGGAAAAAGTAAAAAGAGGTCTTATACTGTTCACCCCCCCTCTCAGTATAAGCTTGTGTTCTTCATACCTCAAATATGCTCAACAAGTCCTCACTAGAACTTGTTGAATATCATAGAAAAATATAGAGAATTGTTAAAATATCTATATGATTCACATTCACAACAATGCTCGATCACTTTCAATCTCTCTTTTTACCATAAAAACATATAGATAATTGTTAGATACTCAATATGTTCCACATTCACAATCACTCAACCTCTTTCTCAAATCAATTTAGAATATGAAACAATTTGTTTCACAGAACTTGAACTATCACTTCAACACATCCACTTGACTAGGCTCAACCAACTCTACTCAACCAATCACTTAATGAACTAATTTGCTTAAAAAACCTAGTCCAAGCTTATGAAAACTCACTCACTTATTTCCAACAATGCTTATCAAACAATTTTACATAACAATGATACTCATGATCTTTCACAAACTCTAGTTCAATATCATTCATAACTTCACATAAAAATGATAATCATATTATTTCACAACTTCACGTAACAATGATACTCATGTTCTTTGCACAAACCCTAGTTCAAGCATATGAAATCTTTACTCAATATTTCCAACAATGCTTATCAAACAAGGTTTCTATCATCAACTCTTATTCTAGAAAAACCTTTAACAAACCATCAAAGGAAAACTCAAACTAATCCTTTTCACTCCACCTTGTTTTAGAAAACCTCAATCAATCAAACACCTCAACCAAAGAAGAATGTGCCCATACCTTTTTACTTGATGAAGAGTAGACCTCAAAAACCTGTCTTTATCATAATTAAAATTTCTTTACCAACACTAGGGTTAGGTTACCACAACTTATCTCAAGATCTTCACAAAATAATTTTCTCAAAGATTATTTTTCATACAAAATAATAAATCCTTTTGTACACCTTATAATCTCCAAACTTACAATATTCAACTCAATAATTTTACCATACCAATATATCAAGTATTCAATTATTCCTTATTCCTTATTCCTCCTAATTTATTATTCTAACTTTCTATTTCATAACATAAAACCCTTTTGTCTCCCAAACCTTATAAAAAAACAAATAATTTAAACTCTCCCTTATAAAAAAATTATTACCTTTCTAAAACAACATGTATTATTTCATCGTCACAACTCTTAGCAAATCATGGCTATCACTTTATTCCTTCAAAAATGTATTCGGTGGGATTTGACCAATAGAACTCCTTTCTCTTAAAGTACCTAGTGACCTCTTGCACTAGCCAAGTGGATATGACTTGGATTGTGTCCAAGCTTTACTTATTCTTCTGGCATAATTTCCAAAATAGCCAAAAATATTTTAAACCAATTAAACATCATGATTTGAACTGCTGACCTCACATATCGTGGTGTTTAGGAATCAACTAAAAACTATCTCCTCCATGCTGTCGAATAGAATCAATAAGATGATCAAAGTATTTATGTTATTTAGAGTACACACTATTGAAAACCCCTCTTCTCTCTCTTCTATATCACTGAATAACGTACCCTCTATTTTATCTCGATTATCATGCTTTTCATAATTTTGATGTCATAGGGGATTAATCATATTGTTGTAGCATGTTCATATTTATCTTGAGAACCTCGTCATTTGTGCCTTATTGCATATGTTGATTCAACTTTTTATCGCATTGTTCAAAATAAAACACTATGCATCCTTTTTAATAATCATTTCGCTCAGTATAAAACTTTTAATACCCTAATTTATATATGAACCATGATATTCGATATAATACGTCAGTGAGGATATTTTGTGATGTAGAATTTGGCGCTCAAAAGACTTAGGTGTCATGGGCATAAGTTGCTCTCTATATTTAATTAAAATTTTCAACCCCCTTTTTATATACTTTGGCACATGGCGTCGGTTAGCATATCAAATTTAAAATTTGATTTTAATAAATAATTTATATCCTTCAATCTTTGGCACCCAAAATTATTATTTAAATTTAAATTTTAACCTAAGTTAAAATATTTAAATTTAAATAATATAAACCATATCCTTTCAAAACTACCAACTGGGTATTTGAAAATAAATTATCACTCCATGGCCTTCGATTTTATTCAAATCAATATTTAGATAGAATATTATAATATATTCTCATTTTTTCCTTGATGCAACCTTCCTCTTGCACTACTCACTAAAACTACTTTCTATTGAAATCAATGCCAAAAATACTTGCTCATATTTTCAACAATCTCCCTCTTTTTCATTGATGGCAATCCAATTATCTTTTACAATTTTTGACCTTTTTCTATTCTGCTTCCCCTAGGAAACTACTCCCCTTGACTCAATGCTCTCCCTTTAAATCAAATCTCTCTCCCTTACTCAAATCTCTCCTCCTTTCACATCAATGGCAAAGGGTCACCTTTAGCGCTCAGGGATAAAAATGAAAATCTTAGCTTAGACCCTCCCCCACATCCTATTGAGGTGGTCAATTCTGGGGTGGGAGTATTTATACTCCCAACATGCACTGATTTTTACCTTTGTCCATCTTATTTTTCCATACCTTTGAAGTCATACCCATTTGAACCTTTTGATAATCCTCTTTCTTGCCTGTGCTTAGAAGATCTAGAAATTTTATTCTACACCACCTTGCTATATGCCCAAAATTATTGCACTTGTAGCACTTAATGTTGTGACTCCTTGAAGGTGCAAATGTCTTGTAGTTCCTCCTAGTGAAGCCATAACCATTCCTATCTTGTACCCTACAATTTACTACCTTGTGACCAAACTAATTACAAGAGTAGCAATAACATTGAAAAAATGGTCTATTTTTGAAGTTTCCATACTCATGTCTTTCATGTGTCCTTTACTATGTAGCCTTATGCCCAAACCTATGATATGAGAAGCATCATCCATTGAATAATCCTTGCCTTGACCCCGTTGGTCTCTTAGTCTCTTCTATCCTGTCCTATTTCCTATTCCATTTGTTCCTTATTTATGCATTATTCCTTTCCTTGTTGAACTTTTTATTGTCCAACTTATCCTTAGAAGTCTCACTCTCTCTTTCACTTTCTTCTTTTGACGCTTCTACTTCTTTGGTGCTTGAGCTTGACTCTCCTTTTTTTGCTTCCTATTTTCCTTGTTCTTCTTCAAAATTGAGTCCTGTTTTGGTGACTGATGATCTTTGTGCATCGATAATCCTGTCCAAGGTCTTTTATTGTTTCTCAAACTTGTTTAGCTTGACCTTAGAGTATTTTACTTCCATCCTTAGTGAAACTATATCATGTTCTAATCTTTCACACTCTAGCTATTTTATCTTTAATTTTCGGCTATACCTTCTTCTATTTTCCTTGCCTCTTCAACCTTAATTTTGAAGTTAGTGAGTTCTTGTAGAAAATTTTCTTTTGTTTTCTCCTCTTCTTGATCTTGAACCCTTAATCCCGAGTTCTCCCTTTTTAATTCCTTGAGATAAATAATATTTTTCATATTCTAGCTCTTTTATCTTTGACTATTCAACCATACCTTTTTCAGCTCTCCTTACCTTTTCAATCTTATCTTTCAGGTCAAAGATCTTGTAGAAGCTTTGTCTTATATTTATCATCCTCTTGTATTTGCTACTTTAACTCTAATTTCTCCATTTTAAACTCAACAAGTTCCTTAAAAGTGACTTCCTCCTTTTCTCTTTTCTTTGGTCTTCAATTTCTTCTATTGTCCAAATTAGAGTTTCCTCTTCATACCTGTTTTGACTATCCCTATTATCCTTTTCTGACCCATCCTCTAGGATTTCAATTTTGAAAGTATCATCTTCATCATCACTACTACTAAACCCATTTTAATAAATTGCATCATCACCAAGTTGACCATAAACAAAACATTCTTCATATTCTTGTGAATAATAAGCTACAAGGTGATCTGTCTTCCTACATCTTGTACAAAAATTAATCAATTTGGCCTTTTCTCCACTGCTTGATTCGTCTCTTGAATCTATTTCCATTTTCCTCCCAAAACAACAACATTAAATTCATCTTCCTTTTATTTCATGACCATGTGTATTATTTTCTTAGCAAAAATACTATTGCCATCCCATTTTTGGAGACTACATGTCCCAATTTAATGGCGAATAATGATTTATTTGGATTGTGCTATATGCTAAACTCTCTACACTTTTGGAAAACCTTCTCTAAATTTTTAATATGTGATTATTTGTAGTGCAAAAATACTATCATATCATCTAGATAAATCAAAAGTGTAGTCCATGGACCTATGGAAGGTGGCTCCTACATTGAATAGAAAAATGTCATTCTTTGATAAGAAAATATGCCCCACTTAGTGGTAAAAGTTGTTTTGAACTGATCTTCATATCTAACCCAAATCAGGTTGTATCCAAAGAAGGCATCTAGCAAGGAAAATATTTCCACTCCTGACACCATTTGTAGAATCGTATCCATCTAGGAAAGCGGGTAATGATCCTTGAAGGAAGATCTATTCAAGTTTTGGAAATCCACACATAACTGGATTTCTCTATTCTTCTTTCTCACTGGAACCAAATTGGAAACTCGTGGAATTCTTAATAGGATAAATAATTTTCCCTTTTAGAAGCTTAATCAATTCCTACCTCATTATGAACTCGATCTTCAGATTCACAGACCTTTACCTCTATTTGAATTTGTTTTCATCAGGTTCCAGCTCAATGGTATGTTGAATGACCTTCTTATCATAAAATTTGATGTCTTCATAAGATCAGGAAATACTAACTGTATATTTAAAACACAATGCCTTAACTTCTTCAACTTCTTCTTGAAAGCATATTATTTTGATATTGATATTCCTGTTTGCTTCTATTTCAAATTTTCTATAGATTTTACCATCAACTTTCATAGTCCTTGACTTCTTTCCATATTCATTGTCAAACAAGCTTTCCAATGTGATCAGGATTTTAGAAATGTGATTATTCTTCAATTTAATAACCATCTTGTTGATCTAATTCTTGGAAAATCTCTTACTGCACATTAGCTAGACAAACCTCTTTGACTAGAAAATTGATTATCTTCTCATCATTATCAAAAAAATTCTAGAATATTTATCTGTCTGGGACTGTTGGTTTGAAGACTAATTTGACTCTTTTACCTACGGCTGACCCAAGATCTGAGGAAGGATTAAAATTAGAACCCTTAACTACCAAAGCATATTCTAGTGTATTATTTTATCTAAGGATAGAGTGGAGATTTAGTGCATCAAAATATTCCATTAAGTCCCACACTTTATTCCTATACGTCTTCAAATAGTGATGTTTACTACTACAATTTTCTATCACTTGGTTGACCACTAGATCTAAATCACCATAAATGTGTAATATATTGATTCCCATATTTTTCACTTGCAAAAATCCCAAGCACAAAGATTCATATTCCATAACATTGTTTGTGCAAGCCCAAGTGAATATGAAAGAAAAAAATTTCACTCCTTTTGAGGGATATTTCAACACTACACCATCTATGAATCCATTTTTACATCTTGCTCCATCAAAATGCATTTTCCAAACCTCTATTTTCTTGAGTGATTGATTGTATATGGTAGGGATATTCTTCTTGGATTCTACATAAATATTATATGTATCTAGCCTAGTTTTTCATAGATTGTAATCATCTTTGAAGGGCAAATCATCTTCTATTTCTAGATCTTCTAATATTTCCACTAACTTTGGCTCTTCCATAACTGAGTGATTGTACAAGTCTTCTTCAATTTTTACAATATGAAAAGACAAGATTTTTTGAGGTTATTCTTATCCTTTTGCCTTTGTAGAGAACTATCATATCAAAGTAGTCTAGATACATATATTTGCCCATATTGGTGATGAATTCCTTTGATAGAAAAATACAAAAATAAGGCTCTAGGTCTACCACCACAATTTATTGAACAATGGTAATATTTGGGGCCCTATGCAACCTCATCAATACATCCTTTATGACTCCCATGGTATTTCTAGGGGTTCCATCAAGTTGTAAAATCGCCTAAAAATATATTGTATACTCCATGCCCAAATCATCACAAATTGATTTTGGCATAACAATTGTTGAGGCACCTGAGTCTATCATACAATTGTGGACCACCCATCCTTCCATTCTAAGTGAAATGTAGAATGAAGAAGGCTTATTATTCAAGGTGGTAGGAGATATTTTTTCTTTATCTTGTGCCACATTGAAAACAATGGCATTTTATTTTTCTTGGAATATTTTATGAAGAGATGCCTTCAACAAATCTATTTGACCAGGGAGAAAAAGAGTATCATACATGCTTTATCTAGATGAAACTATATTTAACTCATCCACAATGTTATATTCCACCTGAACTAGTGAAGGTCTTTCATACCTCTTTTGTAGTTCTCCATAGTTATTTTTATATTGTTGTGTAGCCTCAAATCTTTGGATTTTTGTAATGGAAAGAAAACTTAGCTTTTCTTGGGCTTATTTTATTGCAATTTATTGCTCTTTTTTCCTTTCATTTTCACCTCCTCTTGGAACACTTATCTCCCTCTCTTGTCTCCCAGGTGCCACATTGCTTTTATCCACTACTTGTGGAACAATAAATTGATCATTATCTTGTAGTGATGGTTCTCTTCATTTTTGGGAAGCCACTTGGAAACTACTAGGTCTACTTGTAAGGGTTTCTGTTTGGACTTGGTCATGAATGAGACTTATTCTTCTTCAAGAAAATCTTGTCTATCCATAACTTGATCATACTACCACATCATGTTAACTCTCCTCTTCGTACCTCTTTCCACTCTTTCCATAACTTGTTGCACATGACATTGGTACATAGCGTAAGATTCTGAGTCACAAGGATCATTGCACACTAGAAACCATACGTTAAATAGACTAGTATTAGGAGTGTATTCCTGATATTGTTGATTTGCATCTCTAATTCCCATACTATTGTTGGGACCATGATTTTGATCTTTTGCTAATATAGGGGAATCTCCTTGGTTGGGACCTTTCTATGTATCTATTCTCCATCGTATTAGAGTAGAAGGTAGTAGAGGAGTAGGTAGATCTAGAGGAGGAGCAGGAGTTAGCTCTAGAGGAGTAGGAGTCTCCTCTTTGGGCCTAGCTACATAGTGTAGAGACCGAGCTTCAGGCAGGTCATATTCAGATCCTATAGTGGGACTCCACTATTGCTATGCTCTAGACATATGTCAGGAGCTTTGAGGAGGAGAGGGCTACTTTCCAAGCATAGGTAGACTCAAAGCTACTCAAGATAGAGCATCTTACTATAAAGAGGGATGTTGTGTGATCACAAGTTGTGGTCACTCCTATGGGATAGGTTGTACTAGTTGTCCCAACTATTTTGGGACCAGCAAGTTTGGACTCAAGAGCCAAGATGAGATAGATACATGACCTATTAGAGGAGTATGAGGCTCAGATAGTAGGAGAAATTGGGTATATTGCCACTTTGAGGCTCTAGATTAGGAGGCTAGGTGGCACCCTTTAGGAGAGTTTTTTAGCAAGGGGCTCGTAGTGCAGTAGGTGGAGAAATTCAGGGTAGTCGTTAGTGTGGCCTAGCCAGAGGAAGAGAGATTTGTTAGAGAGGACTATCGGTACTAGCTCTAGGTTACCTCGTAGAGAGGGCATAGAGGGTGGAGGTGATACTAGTGGCGTAGGCCACTCATGATCATGCTTTTTGGTATATTGTATTATTTTTGTGTGTAAGGTTTGAGGACCTACACTATTGTATCCTGTGGGTAATTTTGTACCTCCATGTACTTATTTGACACACACACACACACACACACACATACACACACACACACACACACACACACACACACACACACACACACATATATATATATATATATATATATATATATATATATATATATATATATATATATGATATTCCAATTTGATTATGGTTCATTATGTGTATCATTTTATTGTTTATGTTTATGTGATGCAATATGGATGCAATTCTTATGCTATATTATGTGATGTATTGATGACATGCACTAGCTAGATGATGGATGTATGTTGTGATGCTATGATCTAGATGTATAGATGCACTATGGTGATGTATGCATATATGGATGCAATGGTGAATATTAAATGCATGTTTAATTTTTTTTTATTGTTTATGCATTTATCTGATGTTTCTATGATATGGTGAATGCAATGTATGTAATACATTATTTAAATGATGTTGATATAATGTAAATGAACCTGTATGCTTTAATCACTTAAAACATAAGGAATGAATGTGATATGAGTTTAAAAATCTAATGGATGACACCACAAAATGCATAAAAATCATGCATGTAAATAATAACTCTTAGCATAAGAATTAATTATTTAAGAATCCATATGTGAGATGAGATGATATGATATGTTTGTGCTTTCTTTATTAGCTTCTGTAAACTAAAACACTATGTGCAAAATAGTCAGTGGTCATCTAAATATCATTGTTGATATTTATCCAGTATTTATCCTATTTTATGAACACTTTTTAATGAATAAAATATCATAAATAAAGTTAATGATTTAACATATGGTATGCTTTGTTGCTATTTAGGAATATTTGAGGTTTTCCATGAGACTCAAACATCCTAGTTACTTCATCAAAATCTGTATACTAAAAATATAGGACTCTTGAAAGATAAAGTTTTTTGTTATGAATACCTATATATTCATTATCCCTGTGTGTGCAAATTAATACATTAGATAAGATATAAGCCTATCCCAATACCAGATAGAATTCATTCAACCCATTTTTGTATTGGAGATCATCAAATGATCATCATGATCCTAATTTGGACTCAATTGGATTATATAATTAGGTGATACAAGACACCTAAAGCTAGTATTTTTTGTGACTTGCTTAGAACTACCCTAATTCCATGCAGGATTTATTCAATCCATTGTTGTATTAGGGATCACTCAATGGTTTGTAGATATTGACAATTTTGGGGGTTCAAGTTCTTCACTCCCTTATTTTATTCATATTTATTTGGGATACTTGCTCATTCTTAGTGATGAAGATCACTCTTTATTTTGAAATTTTGTTTTCTTTTGAGCAAGGGATTTGTGTAGTGATGATAATCACTATTTATTATGCTTTTGAATCTTTTTTGTTTAGGATTTATACTTGTTTTTATGAAAGTAATTTATTTGGGTAGGGGGAACTTGTCCTTTTACCAATGATCAAAATCCTAGACCATGCACATCACAAAATGAGAAAGTGAAGACCTTTCACTTAGGATGCCTAGTACCACTTTGTGGTGCTCATATTTCCCTTATTCCAACTAGGATTTTAATGTTTTTATTAGTGATAGGATTATGATATATGATAGGTGCTATCAAAACTAGATCTCATCTTCTGCTAGTGAATATAGCTTTCTACAAAATCTTATAAAATCACTAGGTATGGATGAGTGACCGAAAAACCCTAAGATATTCCTTATAGCAACAAGAGGGGTTGTGTTGAAAAATATAGTTACACACATGGGTTATGGATGATGATAAATTTTT
Organism: Wollemia nobilis; assembly: GCA_028583015.1. Taxonomy (NCBI): domain Eukaryota; kingdom Viridiplantae; phylum Streptophyta; class Pinopsida; order Araucariales; family Araucariaceae; genus Wollemia; species Wollemia nobilis. The sequence goes on along the minus strand of JAQPPZ010016436.1, from coordinate 8,399,521 downwards.
AAGATGCATGATTGAGGTACAAACGTGGTGTCATTTGTAATATTGTAAAAACAACCTATCCCAATGCAAGTGTAATGGGTGGTCATGCTTAAATGCAATGCAATTACATGAATGCAAAATGATTTTTTTTTTTTTGTATTTTTGCAATGTTTTTGAGTTTTATTGCTTTTTGATTTTTAATATTTTCCATTATTTTTGAACTTTTGATTGTTTTGGATGCTTTTGAATTTTTTCTTTTAAATTAATTTTGTGCATTGGTTTTTGTTTTTGACCAAAGGGCTTTAAGATGCCTTTGGGGCTTTTTGTGAGTTGACCAAAGGACTTATGATACCTTTGGGGCATTTCATGAGTTGACCAAAGTTCGTATGATACCTTTGGGGTTATTTGTGAGTTGACCAAAGGGTTTATGATGCCTTTGGGGTTCTTTGTGAGTTGACCAAAGGAATTTAAGATACCTTTGGATATTTTGTGAGTTGACCAAAGGGCTTTAAGATGCCTTTGGGGCTTTTTTCTAGTTGACCAAAGGTTTTATGATGCCTTTGGAGCATTTTTTGAGTTGACCAAAGGGTTTTAAGATGCCTTTGGATATTTTTGTGAGTGACCAAAGGGATTTAAGATGCCTTTGGGGATTTTTGTGAGTTGATAAAAGTTCTTTAATATGCCTTTGGAGATTTTTTTGAGTGACCAAAGCACTTTAATATGCTTTTGGGGCTTTTTATCTCTAATTTTTTTGGGTTTTTTATGTTTTATATTGTTTTTGCTATTTTGAAAGTTTTGAATATTTTTGGATTTTTGTTGGTTTTATGTGTAAAACGCCTTTATATGAAGAATTTTGAGAGGCTTAGGATCTTCCACACCTTATAACGATGTTAGGTGATATGTACCAGGTCCAATATTATCTAACATAATATAAGGACCTATCCAATTTACCATAAATTTATCTCGCAGGTGCGGCGATAGGTTCGAGTTATATTGGTTCTCTTTGAGCATGATATCTCTAACCTTAAAGTCTCTCAGATGGAATTTATTGTTATAATATTGTCTTATACGATCTTGGTAAATGTGAATATGCTCGAGAGTATTGATGTAACATTCATCAAGAAGGGTCAATTGATCAAGGTGAGCTTGTCGTGTAGTGTCGTCATCGATGAACTCTTTTAATGTGACACATAATGTTGGAATTTCCAACTCCAAGGGCATGATGGCCTCAACACCATATACAAGAAAAAATGGTGTTGTCCTAGAGGGAATTCACATGCTCATCATGCAATTCCATAATATAATAGGTAATTGCAAATGCTAATCCTTGTGATTTTCTTTGACCATATTCTTCAAGATGGCAACAATTATTTTATTTGAAGCTTCTGCTTGCCCATTTGCTTGTAGATAATATGGTGTCAAAAAACTATGTTGAATTTTATATTTGGATGTTAAAGCCCACATATTTTTATTCTTGAATGAAGGACCATTCTATGAAATTATCTTGGATGGGACCTCAAAGTGACAGATGATATTATTAAGTATGAACTGCACAATTCATAGTCCTATCATCGACATTAAGGGGACCTCTTCCACCCATTTTGTGAAGTATTGAGTGGCCATTAAGATAAACATGTGTCATCCCAAATATGGGGGAGAGATATTTCCAATTAGATTGAATCCCCACTAAGAAAATGGCCAAGCCATCTAAATTGGTTGTAAGGCTTGTGATGGCATGTGTGTTATATTTACATGATGCCAAAATGTAGCACACTTCTTAACATACTAAAAACAATACTTTTTAATGGTGGGCCGTTAACAACCCATCTAAAGGATGTGCTTGATGATGGTAATGCTACTAAAATTTCCATCGTAGGTATCATCGCGAGCTTGTGTAATCACCCAAGTTGATTCTTAGGGCTCAAAACAACAAAGGGGAACTCCATAGAAGCTTCTATGATAAAATATATCTCCTAAAAAGACATATCTTATCACTTTTTGTTTGAATACTCATTTTTTGGCCTATGAAAATACCTGTGGGATGATTCCAAGCTTAAGGAAATCTTGTAATTGGGATAACCAATCCTAATAAGCTACAACCTCAAAAAATAAGACAACTTGTTCTCCCTATGATTCAATGTATACAAATATATATTGAGAAACAACCTTGTGGTAAATGGTGATACCATTCCTCGTAGGACCCTACGAGATCAAAGATCCCCAAGGTGCCTTATTTAGAAGTATCTAGCTTTATAGAACCACTCATGGTCTAGTTTTATATGAATCATGTTGACTAATTCTTTGTTTTCAAGGGCATCACATTGCATCGTTGATTGTGAGAGCATATTCACATGAATAGTAGTGAAATTGGTAGACAGATTTTGAGGGATCAAATATCCCAAAGATGCCATAGTATTTACAAATATGTTTAACATGTGAGAGATTACCTCAATGTTGTACCATTTTAGTTGGGCTATATAAGTATCAAAAAGATCTTTGTAAGCTTTTAGTATTAGATCCCTACATTGAAATAGTCCCTTAACTTGGTTGACTATGAGAAGGGAGTCACCAAATATAATTAGAATTTTGATTATCATAGTGATGGTTGTTCGGAGACCCAAGATTAGGGCCTCATATTTGGTGTTGTTATTCATGCAATAAAAGTATAGATTAAATGACAAGGGTATTGGAGAACCTTGTGGTGTGAAAAACATAACTCCTGCACCATATCCTTGCTCACACTTCAAACAATCAAATAACAAAGTCATGTCAACTTTATTTTTAGGTTCTTCGGGTTTGGGTGCTTCTAATAATGCAAATACTGCATCATCAGGAAGCTCTATGGTGAGAGGTCTACTATTATGAAGAGGCACCTCTACCAGTTGATCAACTATGACTTATACCTTGATGGACTTTTGGCTTATGAACTCCAAGTCAAATTATATCAATAGCATGATCCACTTTACAGTATGTGTATTATGATATATCTTGCTCATCATATACTGCAAAGGATTTTGTTTTGATATCACATATGTTGTATGACTCAACATGTAGTGGTGCAACTTCTTGGTTGCAAATACCATCGCTAAACATAGCTTTTCGACGTATGCGTACCCTAGTTCATAACTAACCAAGGTGTGGTTGATGTAATATATCACTTGTTATTTATCTTGCACATTATTTTGATCCAACATGGTACCCAAAGAAAAATTGGTAGGTGATATGTAAAGCAAAAATGTTATGTTTGGCCTTGGTGGAGCTAGCACTAACAATGTTGCTAGGTACTTCTTGATTTTAGCAAAGTCTTGTTGACATTCTTCATCCCAGTGGAATGGGACCCCCTTGTGTAGCAATTGATTCATGGGTCAACATTTATTTGATAGTTATGCAATGAAATACTTTATGGATGCTACTTTTCCATGTAGGCTTCTCAAATTTTTGGTGTTAGTGGGCGAAGCCATTTCTAGCATAACATTTATCTTTACTGGGTTGACTTCGATATCTAATTTAGAAATGATGAACCCTAATATTTTACCTAATGTTATGCAAAAGACACATTTCTTGGGATTCAATCTGACATTGTGTTCAATCAAGCAATGGAAGACCTTTATCAGGATCTCATCATTCTCTTCACACAACAATGACTTGGCAAGTAAGTCATGTTGGAAATCAAACTAGCCTAGATACAAATTTTAAAATTCTATAGCACCCTAGGTTTGCTACCAAGAATTGAATGTCTTAAGGAAAGGAATTTCCTCCATGACAATATTCAATAGGGCTAGTTTAAAAAATAAAAAATGGGCTTTTGAGATAAGGGTTAAGAATATGTTGAAAGGAATGAAAATATTGAAAGGAATTGGAAAAGGGTAAAAGACAAAAATATGGGGTGATGGATAGGAAGCATGATAGACAACCTAATTATTTGATCCAACATAAATCAAAACAATAGAATTTTAATAAAAATCAGTATTAAATCTTCAAAAATTTATAAACTCTAGTAACTATTCCAGGGATTAATCCTTTGTTAATAGAAAAATCCAAAAATAAGAATTAAACTATGCAAAAAAGTGACTAATTTCAATAGAAATTACATAATAGAAGTCATACATAAAGATAGAAAACTCAAAACTGGAATCAAAAGTCTTTATTTTATAAGTAGATTTCAAAGTACAAAGTTGCTTCTCTAGCAAATATTGGCCATCCTAGGTTATAGAGAAGAAGCCAAATTTTATAGAAGAATTCTACCACTTAAAATATTAACTCCCAACCACTCCCATGATAGGAATATTTGATCCTAGTGATGACTTTGAAATATTCAATTTGGTCTTACAGATAACTCAACATTGAAAACAAAAGGTTTCGATAATGATCCATGATCAGACGACTTAGACTACAACTTGGAATCAGTTTAACTAGTCAATTTCTAATTTGAGTAGTACTTATAGTTTTTGGTATCAAATGGCAGTTATGGACAGTTTGCATTGCATTTGAGGTCTTCCAAGAACTTAACTCCATATATGGTGTGACATGGGCTTTCACTTCACAAGTTGAGCACTTGGCTTCTTGACCAGGTTATTCGACTCTCATTTGCACTTTTAGTTTAATATTCACTCCACTGGTGGAGTGCTCGAGAAATCACTCTATAAGTGGAGTTCTTGGGTGTTTGACCTCCATTGAATTATTTTCTAAAAAACTTAATCAAGTTTACCTTTTTTAAGCTCTCCTAAACTTGACAATTATAACTTTAGCATACTTGTCTTTCTTAGTTACCACTTGAGAAGTTTGCTCCACTAGTGGAGTGCTTCACATTTTCACTGAATTGACTATTTTTGCCTTGGTAATATCTTAATTCATTTTCTTTTAAGTTTTATCTACTCGTGAAGTACTTTAGAGAGGCGTTCCACTTGTTGGAGCGCTTCACGTTTTGACCATTTTGACTTTCTTGGGAGTTGTCTTTTTTAGTTAATGTTCTAACTTGTTTCACTTTATTTTACCTTCACTTTGGAAAGGCGCTCCACTAGTGGAGCACTTTGCCCTTTGACCATAGTGACCTTTTACACTTGGCCTATTTTACACTTGTTTCTACTATTTAGAGTGTCACTCCATGGGTGGAGAACTTTGAGAATGCACCCAAAGAGTGGAGCACTGACTATGTTCAAGATTTCTTTTTCATACTTAGCCATTTTTGTCTATCTTTACTCACTTCTAGAGTGATTTTATAACTCAACTGAAAAATGTACCCAAGCACCTAAGTGCTAGAAATTACAGCCATATGTGTAGATATGAAAATAGAGGATTTAAAGACAAAATTAAGGAAGAGAAATTATCAGAACATTGCCCATGCTAAAATGTTCACAATTTTGCATGCAACATAACAGGGAAAAGTGCATAAAATGTAGGAAAAAGTATATAAAATAAGAGGAACCACATAATGCAATAGAATATTGTTTTAAACTAGAAGAGACAACCGGTGAAAGCACAAAAAAATAACATCTTAACCATTTTTTGTGGAAAAGAGAAGTTTTTACAATGGCTAGTCTCAAAAATTGTATACAATAGGAATTTTAACAAAGTTTGGAAAAATTGGCAACAAGTCATCGATATAATATTCTAATATCTTACGCATGTATTCATGGAAAATATATGTCATGGCCTGTTAATATGTGGCACTAGCATTTTTAATACCAAATGGCATTACTTTGTAACAAAATTTCCCCCATGGAGTGGTGAACATGGTTTTGTGATAGTCTTCAAGTTTAATTTGAATCTAATTGTAACCAGAAAAATCATCCATGAGGGAGAGCATCTCATGAACTACAGTTGTGTCTACAAGAGCATATATGTTGGGCAACATGAATGAATCCTTTGGTGTTACCTTATTAAGGTCTCTAAAATTCGTGCAAATACGAATTCTTCCATCAAGTTTTCCTACAAGCACCATTTTTGATATCCATTATGGATAGTCGATGGGTATGATAAAGACTACATCAAATAACTTCTATAGCTCATTCTTTACCATCAATACGATAGTTGGATGCATCTTCCTAAGATTCTGCTTGTCTGGTTTCTTTGCAAGATCTAACAAAAGGTTTTGGACAACCAATTTTGGATCTAGACCTGATAAATATTTGTAGGTCCAAAGCAAAGATATCAAGTCTCTCTTTCAATATAGGTATGATAGTGTCATGTTCTTCAGGAGATAAGATTTCTTTGAACTTGAATTTATTTGGATTAGAGGATCATCACTGATATCCACTTTGAAAGTCTCCTCTATTACCATATGTGACCCCTCCTCAAGATAGTGAGGAGTGGGGATCAAGTGGATATCATCCACTGGGTTTAAAGGTTCAACTGAATCAGGGTCAAAACCAGTGTGATAAATATCATGTGCACAACCTGGTGTAAAATGAAAAGGTTGTAGCATTTATTAATTGGGGAAGAAATATTTAGGCTCTAGGGGTGAATCAACATGATACCAATAAATAAATTCTAATTTAAGACACAATGATTTAGAAGGATCGAATGGATTGTGAAGTGGAGTGGTCAAATCAATGGAGATCATGTTGATGGATGTGATGAAATCTCTAGGACCATGTGGTTGCAACTCTGCATTGTTGTTTTACCTTCCATGACCAATATGGGGATTTGGGGGTATGGGGATCTTAGGATCTGGTCTATGGATAGATGAGAATATGGTATCATTTTGCTGGAGTACCTCTCTAAATATAGCTAGATCAAGAAAAACCATGCCATAGATTATATCTAAATTGTATGGTCTTCCCCTGAGGCGAGGTCCAGGATATATTATGCGATATATCTCATCCATGGCAACTAGCTGATTAAGATGACATAAGTGATGAGGTTCAAGGTAGGCCATATTAGTATCATCCTCATAATCACTATCATCTATGAATAATATCTCATTCCTGCCCACTAGAACTATGTGATGACCTGAATGCTGAGGCCCAAGATAGGTCATTTTGGTCTCATATTCATAGTCGCTGTCATAGATGAACAACCTATTGTATATTTTTATTGGTCCTATGATGTGATGTGAGTGTCTAGGTCCAAGGTAGGCCATATTAGTCAAATATTCTAACTTATAGCCACTCTCATAGATGATGTATCCACCTTCCATGTTAGTTGACTAGGCAAGATGATGTAAATACTGAGACACATGATAGGCCAATCCAACTTCATCCTTAGATTCACTTATGACATACTCATTCTCTTCTCACTCATAAACATATCTTGGATCATCCTCCAATAGGATGATTCCTGATGGGCTTGCTTCAAGAGATAAATATGGATGATACTCATCGGGTGGTTCTATATTAACCATAGCCACCCATATATCACTCAAGTAGCTTTTTTTGTTTGATAGGGATTCCATTCAATTTCTTCCACAAACCCTAATATTAGACTATCTAGATCTACTACCAATGAATCATCATTGCTTCGAATGTGATATCCTAGAATAGATCTATCAGTAGGTAATTGATATCGTGGTTCCAATGGGTTTTGTCACTTTTGCTCATATAGACCCAAACCATAGCCATGCCAATGGTTGCATTCAAAGTATCTTAGAGAAAAATTAGGATTGGAAAATTAATGAATATTCATGGTGAATAGTTCGTCTTCATCCTCTTCAATATCACAAGCTGCATGGGCATAGTCCAAACCAACATATATGGAGTTGGTATGGTTAGGGGGAATCCCAAATGGAACCACTATCCCTATTGGAAATTTTGGAACTCTTGGCCATCCCATGTCTTGTGTAGACTTGATAATGGGCATGAAAGTCATATTCTAGAAAAAATATTCACCAAAACCTATGTTAGCTAGGTGAACTATCACCTACAGTGTAGATGATGCTGATGATGATGTATATGAGGAAGGTTGAGATACCTCATAGACTATGTCTTGGAAATCTTCCTCCTCCATGGGACTTGGAATTTTTGCTACTAATATGGTTGGAAGTTCCTTAGGTATTTCCTACACAAAGGGCACTTTTAGCTTTTGAGATTATTTTTCTTTAGACGTTGTTGGTTTCTCAAAAGTTCCAGTAGCTTTGGAAGCTTGAGGTGGTGCCGATGTGGATGTGTCACCTTGCACTAATTTGGACTTACTTCTTGGCTACATGGTTAGGGATGATGGCCTAATGTATAGGTGCATGGACATAAGGAAAAAATCCCTCGACAAGTCAACCTGATGCACATATTTAAATGGCTCTTCATTCGATGGTACCACATGTACTTATCCCTTGTGCACATATTTGATTCATTGGTGTAGGATCGAAGGAATGCACTACATGTCCCTTATACAAGGATGCCCTAGGAGGATATTGTAATGCATGACCCCTTCCAATATATGACATATCATAGGGATGGTCTTATGACCTACCTCTATAGGCAGGATGATTGTAACCACTGTGGAGCATAGTGCATCATTGAAAGCTGTCAATGTATATGAGGTAGGGATGATGTTTGACCTAGGGATTTTCAAGTGCCCCATAGATTTTATTGTGATTATATTAATCAATGAGCCTGTGTCGATTAAAACCTACTTGAAAGGTATGTCATTGATAGACGCGATGATGTGCAAAGGTGGGTCTGTTGTGGTAGTAGAGACTACCTTCTTCATGATCATAAAAATGAACCATGGTCTCTTAACACTACTGCATTTTACCCACAAAGTTTGTAAATGCATCAATATTTTGGGGCTGTAGATCAATTGATATCAAGATTTCCATTAGAGTCTCCCTGTATCTGGGAGACTATTGAATGATACCATATATTGATAACTTGGTCGATGTAGTTTTAAGATTTTGCACAAGTTTGCTTTGAATAGTTACCATAGATCATACTGGCATACCTGGAGGATTATTTTACACCTGCCTCTATCGAGGTGTAGTCGAAATATGAATAGGATCTATTGGAGGCCTTGGTTGGTTTTATTGTTGGATTCTTGTCACCACATTGACTATTTCAACCATTCCAATGAATTCATGAGTGGGAGGTTCAACTTGGACTTGGTTTACTTGATCATCCTAATATCTAAGGGCTTCATGATTTGGTAATGGATTTTTGAATATGCCCATGTCTCTGTTATCAGGTGCTAGTGGATTATCAACTTTCAACTCACCCTTCTCAGTCATTTTTTGTACAACATTCTTGAAAATGATGCATGCTTTGATATCATACCCTTGTTGTTTATGGTATGGGCAATAATGATATTCATTATATCCCCTGGGCTTGGGAAAATTAGGGTCAATAAGCTATACCTCAGGTAACCTGAGTCTTTGTGCTTCACTTAGTTTATTGAATATCAATTGTATCGATTCTGATAAAGGCATGTAGTAGCGAGGCGGTCGACGTTGCTTGTTTTGACCTTGATTATTATTATTTTGGTTGTAATTGATATGTGGGTGTTGATCCTGATATTTCTATGGTTGTTGGCTATTACCTCCCTTTGGCGTTTTCAATACAACTTGATTGACTTGAGTAGGCTTGGCTTGCTTTTGTTGATTTTTGTTATTATGTTTTTTTTTCTAGTCATTTTTGTTTTGGAGCTTAAGATATCCTTATTCAACCTTGATGTCTTCTATTAGCTTGGGTTTATCCAAGGCTTCCTTGAATGTTTCATACTATTGTATTTGCAATTTTTGACGAGATGTGATTTGCACAACTCTTAGTAAATATCTGAGTGAACTCAGTAGTGGGAACATAAAATGGTAGTTTTACCATCACCTTTCTCCACCTGTTCCCATAGTCCATGACTAGATCATCATCGTATTACTTCAAGTTTACCAAGTCAAACAATTTTACTTTATTCTTGATGCCAAAATAAAAGCCTTCCAAAAATGCATTCATCAACTACTTAAAACTAATGATGTTGTGCTTAGGTAGTTGGTTGAACCATTCAGTTACTACACTTGATAACATCATGATGAATGTTCTTAGCATCAGGGCATCATTATGCTTAAATTGGAAGTACGCATTCATGAAATTGGTGACATATTCTTGCACGTCTTTCTCTCCTTTAAGTTTGTCTAACCTAGGAATCTCAAAGTACCTAGGATATGTAGGACTTGGTATCGAAGGCCATAGAGTTTGATTATGTATATTAGTCAAGGTTGGATTTTACCCATCCACATCTTATTTCTTGAGAGATTTGACTCTCTCAATGAGTATCTTATATGCCTTCGAAGAAATTATCTCCTGTTCTTGAAGGTTTACTCATGGTGGTTAGGGAGGTAATCCTATGTTGGCATGGTTTGGGTATCTATATTCATACCCCATGACTATGGATGAATGTTTAATATATATCTGCTCCTAATCCTCCATATCTAACTATACTTTATCTTGTTGTGCCAATTCTAGGTCTAGGTGTTGTTGATGCTCTAAAGCATGATGCAGTGTTCAGTAAGTGTGCTCATCTCCCTACCTAGTGCATATATCGTGCTAAGAAACAACATGTCTATCCACATGTAAGTTGGCTTCACCAAACCGATTGGCCTATTATTCACACTCTATTTGTTCCTCTCTCAAGCACTACTCATTTAGGTGCAAACACCTCTTTATTTGTTTTTCCTCTCACTTGAGGATTTCTAAGTGCTATTATTCTACACGTAGTATTTGCTCTAACCTACGTACATGGTCAAATTGATATACCACTAAAGTTCCATGAATTTGTAACACCATACAAGGAGTCATAATGGAGAGGCTTCTCGGTGAGGCTCCGACTATGCTTTTTTCCTTGTTTATCATGGTGACCTAATTTGTGTACAGTGACCTATATTCCATACCTCATGATTAGAGGTAGTGTGCATGTTGCAAGGGCACTTTGAGTCTTCCTCCAACTCATTAGTGTGCCTAGATATTTAATGGCTATGTGAACATCCCAAGATGGAATGTGTAATAGAATTTATTCTATGAGTTGGTCTCAAAAAAATTTGATCCAACTCATCAAGTTTTTTGGATTCCCATGGCCGATCTCTTGGGGTTACATTAGAACAAATGAGATTATGATATATGACTATCATACCATATTCAGGGAGGCTAGAAGGTGCTGCAGGTCTGTGAATAGATGTAGTCCTTGTGTCTTGCACCTTAGTGTGTCGATCTGACCTAAGACTATAATGTGAAGATGGGGGATTTGAAGCCCCCTCATGTCTATGTGAAGATTAGGGTCTTGAAGCCCCATCATGTCTATGTGAATATTAGGGCCTTGAATCCCCCTCATGCCTACCATGAGAACCTGTATATGGTTCTCTATATGGGGTTTCTTGAGGAGTACCTCCATGGGTTGAGTTATCATCCCTAAGGCTCGTTGAACTTTGTTCAACAACATTGTGTGTGGGCAGCTCAAAATAATTATGATTATGATTTTGTGGAGCACCATCTTCTGCCTCAGTGGTGTACCGAGGGTTATTTCTATGCATGAAGACCATGACAATTGTGAATTATCTCTTATGTATATTTTAGGACACATAAACAAAGTAGACAAGTATTTATCTCTTTTAAATTTTCTTTGTGGTCCTAAAATGGTCTTATGTATTTTATATTTATTGATGCCTACAATCTAACTCTCATCGTGTTTTTCATTTTGTTGATGATATACTTATATTGTTTAAGTGTATTTCACCTATATGCTCATAGCTCGACAATATACAATGAAAGTCATGGTCACATTATCCCACTAAGTATGGTAATGAAGTCCACACCTAGTTAGGGAGTACAAGTCCTAACATATCCTCACCCAATATCACTTGGTCAGTGTCATACCCTCTAAAGATAACTACATGTTAATTGTCTAGGCTACATTAGTTCTTGGATTTGATATTGACCAATTAAAAGGTTCATGGGATTTGAGCCAACGGGTGGAGATGAAAGTCACCATCGCTAGACTCTACTAGTGGATGGTGATGAAGTCCACCTCACTAGAATTTAGATGAATCATGGTGTGTGAGTGTTATTTTTAAACTATATGCAACTAAAAAGATGCATAATGAAGCACTCATACGCTTTCCTATATGCCTAAAAATAAATGTTTCATTTTCAAAAAATGCACATCTAAATCATTACATGATTTTTAGAGAATACATAGCTATTTTATGAATCAATGATATCTAGTTGGGCCCCATGCAAGCAATATATACAAAAAATCCTAGATTTCTAGAGACTAGGGAATATTTGAAATTAGAAGTCTACTATTCCTAGCAGTGACTAGAAGAGAACTTAAGAAAACTATACATTTTTCCCTTTAATTTTCTCTATATTTTTTTGATTAAACAATATTTCTCCTACTATATTTTGGAAGTAAAACACAAACATAGAAAGGAAAAATACCAGAGAACCCCCCAACCTAAAATTCACATCTGATGAAGCACAAGCTGCCCTTTATTGTACTTTTTGTATAGGCCACGATCTCTAAGGGTGACTGCTACTTGTCATTATCTTCAAAAGTGGCCTCTATATTCTAGCCACTGTCACTAAGAGCAGCTATACTTTCACACATAAAACACACAAAATATTAGCAAATCATCAAAAAAAAGAAAATCGAGTGGGGGTCCCACCATGATCACCATATGTACAATCCCAGGAAGCGATACACCTAATCTACTTGTAGCATAACATCAAGCATGAAACCATGAAAGCATAAAGACAAGGGATTAATAGAAAGATATGAGATATATTTTATTAATTCATGGTGCAATCCAATTATAGATAGGTCCCTCTTAGGGATACCAAACATTCGATACAATGATTACAAGTAGAAATGGGCCCCTGAAAGGGGATGGTGCACTCCACAGGCCTCTCGGGTTTGCACATGAATTTGTTCAAGGGCTTACTGATGCCTTCTTCTCACTTTCTTAGAGGGATCTGATGTCATAGATGCTTTGAACTAGTATAGGAACCTGTGATCTACATACAAGAAAAAACAGAGAATGATCAATAGTATATGTGGCCTCTCATGATGAGGATTTCTTTGAAGACCTACAAGAAATTATCTAAAAGTGTAATAAAAGCATAATAAAGAAAATATAGATAGAAATGCATAAATAAATTGGAAATAACCGTGCAAATGCAATGAAGAAGATAAATCTATGCTAATATAACATAATAAAACCAAAAGCAATGAGAAATATAAGCTAAAACTCAGGAAATAATGCCTCAAAACCTAGCCAGTATTGCTCAGGGTGGCTATAACATTAGGCTGCTATCAAAGATAGTGGTCATAAATTGTGATGTTTTTCCTTGAAAACCAGGGGTTACAACACTCAATCCTTCATCTAAATTGATGTTCAAGGATTACCTTCATATCTAGAGACTAATTTGTGGTGAAAAACTTGTTGATTTGAATGCTTGGATGGTGTGCAGTCATTTCTCATTCGAGCAACACTTCGTTACTCCTCAAGGGGGTGTAGAATCACTCTCCAATTTTCTAGGGCTTCGCTACATAAAAACTTGAATCTTCAGATATATTTCTTGTTATTTTGAGGATGCATATGTAGCCTTCTGAGATCTATATTTTGGGTTCTTGGAGAAGACAAGATCCAGATCTGCATGTAACTGATTGTTAGAGGTGAAGTATTAGTCATATATTTGTATGGAAGGGGCAGTTAGGAGGAGCTTTGGGAGATCCACATAAAAAACCACTCGCAAAAAATGTAAGTGCAATCATTATCTATGATTTGGGCCCTCATTTACGACCAATCTATGTTTTAGTGCTAGACGTTGTCCATAGAAGTGGCTAGCTATGGCTACTTTGAGCTTTAGTGGCTTGTGTTGGTAGCCGCTCTGGTAAATAGCATCCAAGCCTGGATGGGTCAGAATTACCCATTTTGGGTGGTTAGGACCACTACTAGTTCTTATAAAGGCCCAAGATTAGTCATATGGTCTTTTGGATGTGCCTATATGAGTAGTATCCTAAACATGACATGTTTTACGTATCTACACATGGAACTATGGGAATTATTTAGTGAAATATGGCTATAAATTTATAACTTCTACCAACCACCCAATACAAAAACCCCCTTGGTCAAATCCATGGCAACCTAAGGGATGGATAAAGATAAATTGTTTCTCTTTGAATATGGCCCATAATAGTATCTTGACCCCAAACAATTTGCATAGAAGAGGATTATTGGGCCTAATAGATGTATAATGTGCAACCAATATGAGAAAATAATTTCTCGTTTCCTTTTTGAATGCACTTTTGCCCAAATAGTGTCGAATAAAATGGTATATTACTTTTAACCAAGTGGAGGTCTAAATTCCAACCATAGATACTTTCTGGGATTATTGGAAAGCCACCAAATTTAGAACAAAGAGAATACAAGTTACATGGAATTTGGATTTAGGATTTATTTTCTAGCAAATCTGGGTAGAAGGAAATGGAAGAAATTTTAAGGTGGAATTCAAATTGACAGAGAGCATATGGAGAACTATAGCAAGAAAGGTTCTTGAAAATATTGATGCAAGAAATATGGAGGCCTCTCAAATACACATAGAGGAGGAATCAATTTAGAAAAACTAAGGATGGGGACAAATCAGGATAGGGACAACACAAGAAGTATAGGAAAATGAATAAAAACAAATTGTACCAAAGGTGGATGAGAAGAATAACTGTGAGCTATTACAAGTATCTATTTATGGGTTAAATAGTGCAGAGAAAGATAAATTAGAAGCAACCGAGAAGCGTAAGGGATATAAAGGAGAGGTAAACCAAGAATTGGGGAACATTCCTTATAATCACCATGATCAGGAGGATTTGTAGAGACATAAAGTAGAAGCTAATTGTATCTTGGCACTGTCCAAGAGAGGAAAGTTAGCAGGAAAATAATGTAATAAGTATTTTTTTAATACAAATTTTTAACTTTTCACTAAAAAAAAGTATTGAAATGAAATTGATCTTTCATGCTAAAGTAGACCTTGATTAATAATATTTTGTGTTATTTATGTGCAACATTATTGTGAGCATTATATGTGATTGATTAATATTTAATCCTAGAAAAGGGACCTATGAGTTAATCTAAGGGAATTCCCAGTAGTGGTATTAGAGCCAAGGGACCTATGAGATAATCTATAAAAATTTCTAGCAGTGCTATCACAACCATAGTGGCTAAAGCTAGCACCAAATAATTTGGTTTGAATTTGAAAATATTGTGAAGGAAGAAAATTAACATAAGATTTGGTGTAAATATTGGACTTATGAATTTGAATAAGGATATATAAAAGAATTTTAAAGGTATTTGAAGAAATAAGTTAGTGATCCATATTGTAATTGGTGAAGATATTACAGAATTTATGAAAGATAATATTGAGAAGATTGTATTTTTTTAAAATAGCCAAGCCTCATAAAAGGAAGGTCATATTTTTGAAAGACAAGCACTGAGAATATCATAATTGTAAGTAGTCAAGCCTTAAAAAATGAAGACTCATGGTAAGAAAATCATAAGTGTAAGAAACCATGCCTTGAAGAAGGAAGGTTCATGATTTCACTCTAGTTATTTGTGATAATTCAAAGATGTAGTTTCAAAAATTGAATATTGAAAGAAATTTTAAGAGCCAATGAAAGATTGTAGAAGGAAGATATTAAGCATGGAAGAATTGCTCAAATATTATAGAATATTGAATATTAGAGATTAATTAGTCAAATACTAGAGATTAAATAAGAAGAGAAGGGTTGAGGTCACCCAAATCACAAATTGGAGAAGAAGAATTTGAAGGTAAGAAATATTAGGTTTGATAAATTGATTGAGAAATTATTTGAAGGATTAATACCTTTGTTGGAGAAAAAATAAGAATTGTTGAGAAGAGAAGAAAATAAGAGAGGATTTGGTGGAGGTTTTTGCTGCTACTACAGTAGGCTGTAGTTGATCCATCGTCACCATCGACCGGTAGCAACTGAAGATCCATTTACAATTTTGAAGAAATCTTGGATTGTGAAGGAGGTAAGCATTCCTATTTTTAACATTTATATTTTATTTGGAAGAATTTTATTAGTTGCAATCATGAAGTGCAGGGAATGAAGCTAGGGTTTGTAAGGTAAAGTACAAAGGAATTAAATTGAAGAGGTGAAAGGTTTTACTTTTTCAAAGAGGAATATTTCTATGTAAGTGAATAGTAGTTTAAAGAATTTTGTTGGCTAACATTGTGAATTACACACAATAAAGCTAGGCTTATACTGATAGCCTTAATAATAATCATATCAAGTTGAGAGCTTAACTAGATACTATTTCTTGGGTATACAATAAATCTAGGGGTCACTATATGGCTGGACTTGGCTACAAAGCAAGTTTTAATCCCCATACTTAAGGATCTAATTAGTGGTGGAAGCAAATATAGAAATTATCTAACCCAAAAAAGATAATTATTTTCATGTGGTTGACTTTGAGAAATAAGACTTTGACTTGGGATGTTTTACAGAGGAGAAGTAGATAAGGTCCAAGTATTTGTAAGTTGCATCAGTCAGAGGAGAAAAAAATCACACATTTGTTAATAAAATGGTCTTTTATCAATAGGTTTGGTTAGAATTTGAACAAATAACTAGAGTACAAAATATTTGGAAAGGATAAATGGTGGAGGAATGCTTAAGACAATGGTTTTTTCAAAAAGAGCTGAAACAATTTATTTCTTTACCATGTCTTATATGTTGGGGAATACGGTTGGCACATAATACAACTATTTTTGAAGGGAAATTAATGCCCCCATTTCAGGTCATATTTTAGGTGAGGAATTTGGTATAAATCAATAAAGGTCTTGGAAAACATAAGAAACATCGATAAATAGATAATTTGTGCATTGAAAAGTCTCAACCATGGGGTTCTTTTTTTGGGGTTAGCCAGAGATAATAAAATTTTAGTAGTGCATATGGTACTTCTCATATACCCACTATATCAAATTTAAAGTAGGTATTGGGATAGGTTCCAATACTTTTGTTGAGTTTCAGGTATTGAAAATGTTAATGAAGTGTGCTTCAGAGAGAAATGTGAAAAAATTATAAATTTTTGGATATTCTACTCTACTCATCAACTGGATGAATAGATCAACTCAATTAAAAAATAATATGCTTAGATCTATTCGATATGAACTGCTGGAGGCTATTTTTCTTTTTGAAAATATCTCTTTTACTCATGTTTATAGAGTATTAAATCAAGAAGCAGATAGATTATCAAAATAAGGTCAATAGGTTCCAGAAGGTTTATTGTAAATTGAAGAGAATAAGGATGGAATTTATTATTTCACCCACATATAATATTCCTAGTTTCTATGCTAGATCTAGGTCTTTATTGTGGGCCTATTCATTTGATTAGAGCTTTATGGTAGTTTTAATTATTTTTTTTCCTTCAGCTGGTTTTCTTTTTCATTGATTTCTATCTAGGTTTTGAACATTAAGGTTATTTTGATGATTAAGTATTGATATATAAGGATATTTATCCTTATTATCCCCATGCTATTTTGAATATGGGTTTACCTCTCTAATCTACTCAACTGTAATTATATTTTGACTCCCAATAATTTGCTTTTATCTAGTTTTTTTTTGTGCCAAGGCACCTGAGAAGTGTAATTTTCTTTCTTTCTTGAAATAAAATTATGATTTTTTCTTATAAAAAAAGAAGTATTTTTGAGGAATTAATATTATTGGAGAGAAGAAGAAGATTTTTCATGGAAATTATTAGAGTGGTGAAAGATTTTTGGAGACATAAGAAGAAAAGTTTTAGTTAATTTATTGGAAAAATTAATATTTTGGAGATATAGGGAGATAGAGAATTCAAAGAAGATAATAATTTGAAGAAAATAAAATATTTTTACAAGAGAAGAACTAATTGAATTAAGATTGAGAAGTCTTAAGAAAAATAGAAAAAAAAAAATTTAGAATGAATTCATACTTTTGGAGAAATAAATATTGGAAAAATATTGTAGATAAAGTTTATGAAGAAAAGAAAAATGATGCATGAAAATATTTTTATTGCAACAATGAAGATAAAGCAAAAAAAAGAAAAAAACTAATCACAAATGGTCACAAATTGGATGAAAAATTAGAAGAGTAGTTGAGGGGCTTCTGAGAGGAAAAATATCAAAGAATGTGTTAGAAAAATTGTTATCTACTGATGCAATTGACACTGACCAAGACATTGCATCATAGTGGTTGAACTTAGCATGTGTTTTGAGAATCTCAAATAGGTGAAACTTCAAGATGCAATTAAATGAAAATATACTAGTGGTACCATAAATTTTCCTAGATTTATGAATATGATGAGACACAACATGAAGAGAGACAATTATGATATGCAGCTTAAAGAAACCTTCAAGGTGCTTTACAAAGATGATACAAGCATATTTTTTTGTTGATGCTTCTTCTCAAAATAAGGAGAATAAATATGAAATGAAATATAATATGAATTTTTTCATAATGTTAATAAAAAAAAAACACGCATGTTTACAATGGCTAGCATGGTACAAAAACATAGATTCTTGGAGTGTATTTTTTAGAATTGTTTTTTATTTAAAAATACCATGTCTAATAAAATCTAATAAGAGAAGACCAATTACAAACACTAAAAGAGATGTTATGTTTTTATGAAGTGTTATATATATGGACAAGAATGGTTGTAGAAGATAGTATTTAATAAGTGTTGAACATAGTAATGATAGCATTCTAAATTGGAGAGAGAATCAAAAGTATTAATTCAAAATAGTAGCCTTGGAGCAATATTTGTGAGTGTAGGAGTAGCTGAACAAGTACTAGCAAACAATGATAGTAAGGTAAGTACTTTATTAAAGATGGTATTCCAAATTATAGGTTTTGATGATATGTTTGGAAAATATAAATTAGACTACATTGTTGTTTACCAATACAAAGATAACTAGATATCTAAAACATCATTGGAATATAGCTTGATTGTGGATCTAAAGAATATTACTAAAATTATTTCAGAGTGTAGAATCTATGAGGACATGCTATATGTTATGGACAAATTTAGGATTTCATGTATTTATAAAAAATCAAAATTAAAATGATTGTTGGAACATACGACTATATGGCAGTGAGTTAGAAACTTTGGAAAAATAAAATGCATGAAAAACTAGACATTGGAGAATTGTTTGACAAGGCATTTAAATTTTTTGACATAAAAAAAAATTATGAAATTGCAAGTGGATTTGAACTTTATTGAATTCCAATCCTTGAATTTTTAAATTTGTGTAAGGAAAAGTTTTTATCAAGTAATGCAGTGAGGGGGTGTTAGAAGTATTACATTATTTGATCATGTAACAATTTAGGGTGTGCAGAGTTTAACGAGTGATTTACTAGATTAGGAAGTGTGTTAAATATGTGTCTAATATATGTGTCAATATGTGAGAAGTATCCATATGTTATGTAATAAAGTGTGCAAACATGCAAAGTATCAAGTGAGTGAGTGAAAAGTCATAGATGTCAGGTGTCATGTAGGAAAATGAAGTGTTATGTAGGAGGGAGAAGGCCAAGAAGCATGCATGTGAGGTGTCACATGTAATTATATATTGTTGACAATGCATTATAAAAATTATCAAAGAATAATTGCTCTTGCATGCTAAAGTAGACCTTGATTAATATATATTTTTTTTTATAGTATGCAATATTATTATGATCATTATATGTGATTGATTATGGTAAAGGAATATGTGAGATAATTATATAAGAATTCCTAATTTATTAGAGTATATATAAGGGATGATTTAAGATTAAAGTAAATGAAATGAATGAATTGAGTAATTAATTAATTGGAGAAAATAATTAATTAAAGGGAGAATTTGGAATTGGGAAATTAAAAAATTACTTTGGGAGACATAGGATGGAATTTTAAAATTGAAAGTGTGATTGAAGTAAGGAAAATTTAAAGTTAAAAATTTGAATGAGATTTATGAATGATGAATGGTGAATTAAATATTAACAATACTTAAAATTGAAAGAATTTTTTTGAGAAATTGAGTAACTAAAGAAAGAGGAAATAATTTAAAAATGTAATTTGAGAGTTATAAGGAAAAGTGGAAGATTGAATTTGAATAATTGATTGATTGTTTCATTTGAAGAAGAGAAAAAATAAATAATAAGTGAAAATTTGATTGATTGAAAATTTGAAGTTCATTGAAGAAAGAGAAATTAATTTGTGGAAAATCATCACGAAAGAAATTATTTGAAATGCATTCTCATAGTAAAGTGAAAGAATGTTGAAAAGCTGAAATATTATAGATAAATTTTGACAAATAATTATGGTGAACAAAGGTATATTCCATATAAATTAAACAATATATTATCTTTAATTATCAAAGATGCCAAAAATGAAAAAGTTTACATTTACCAAAGCTTTTCATGAAGAAATGTTTGAAACAAAAGGAAATTGTATGGATGTTATTATACTTCCAAATGATATAGGCATAATAATGATATTCAAGTAATTGCTTATTTTTTTTTTGATGAGGAACCTTTTATATACAACATATCTGCAACATGTGAGGGGAGAGATTTGAACCTGGGACTCTCGATAACTGGAGAGTTTTAACTACCCATTTTCTCTCCAACTCCTCTACATGATCAGATTAATTGCTTATTTTTGAAATCTATAAATATAAAAGACAAGAAGAAAATAAAACAAAAATAAAGGATGTTAGTTATGATATAAATTATTTATGGAATATCATACCAAATAATATTCTTCAAGACACATTTGAATGGAGATAAAGAGTATACAAATAATATGAATGAGTAGGATGATATGTTGATACATTATACATATGCTAATTTGAATAAGGAGTCATTGAATTAAATATTCTTGGAATATATTATATTTATGACTTGCTTGTAAGAATGACAAACATCAAGAGAAAATAATATATTTAATGTTTAAACATAAAGGGATACTAGAGTTATAACCATGGATGAAAACATGATGAAGACAAAAGATGAATATTGAAGACTAATAGTCTTCACACAAAATAATTTAATACAATGGGTGTTAGCAAATTTTACATTATTTGGTATGTTGAAGTACCATGGAGCATTATTGTAAATATTTAAATGTTGAAGTACTATGGAGCATTATTGTAAATATTTAATTTAGGGAGTGACTTTTATATTTATGTCTGTATGTGTCAAAGTGTGAAAAGTATTCATGTATTGTGTAATGAAGTATGAAAGGTGTCAAGTATGCAAGTGAAGAGTCATAGGTGATAGGTGTCAAGTATGGAAATGAAGAATCATATGAGATGTGTCAAGATGTAAAGTGGGAGGTTATGTAATAATGAGTGTTTTGTCATAATGTGTGTGTGGCATGTGAAGAGGTGCATCTCTTAGAGGCCAGTACAAGTCCAAAGTATTATTATATATTGGAGATCAAGCTCCATGCAATGTAACTTTTCTATGTAATATTTTATGATTTATGAATGTAAGAGAAGTTCTTTGTTGTGCAATACTTGTGTTACTAGTGGATGTGATTTTATGGGAGTGATGTTTGATCTTGGATATATTTACTTGTGAGATAATCTTGCAAATTTTCCAGAAAGATATATTGATGATCAAAAAAATACTTTAGGATATGTATTTAGTTTTGGATTAGGTGTAATTTCTTAGATTTTAAAAAAGTAGCCAAATTTTGTGTTGTCATGAGTAGAAGCAATTATATTGTAGTGACACGAAAGTCATATCAAGTAATTCGGTTAAAAAGGATTTTAGCAAATTTGAGGCTTGAAGAAAATATGGCAACAATTATTTATTGTGATAATAACTCTGCAATTCCATAGCAAAGAATCTAGTCTTCCACAATCTTACTAAGCATATTGGTATCAAACACCACTTTATTAGAAAATCTTGTGATAGAAGGTTAGATTGAACTAAAGTTTTGTAAAACCAATAACCAACTTGTTAATTTATTTACTAAAACATCATAAAAAATTTATAAAAATGTAACAAATGTTAGATGTTACTACAATAAATATTAAGAAAGAATCGCAAAAATAATGCCAAATATAAGAGATTTCCTTGCATGCCAAAAATTTTACTACATGAATTAAAAAATATGTGAAACAGCACAAACTGCTGGCCATAAAAGTTCCAAAATTAGGAGCGACAACATTACTTTTAAAAACTTTAAGGAAATAATTACACTAATAACTTTTAAGGAGATTGCATCTAAAGATATCTAAAATTAGATCGCTTACAAATGTGCTTTGAATGTTAAGCCTGTAAATAAACTGTTCTTGTTTTAAATTGGAAGAATCACTGTATGTTTTGCTGCAGCAATGTGTGCCTGCTACTCTCTTGTAACATAATTTGTTTTAAATTGGAAGAATCACCGTATGTTTTGCTGCAGCAATGTGTGCCTGTTCCTCTCTTGTAACATAATTTATTCTGCATTTTATAAATATATAGCCGCAATCTAGGAGAAAAAAAAACAATAAAACTATAGGATAAGAAAGATATAGCCGCACTTTACACCGATGCCGACACCATTTAATGGAAAGAGATCTACACCTTGAAAGTGGTGTCGCGAGTGGATAGACAACATTTTCTAGACATAAAAGGTAACAAACGAACGTCGTACAGTCGGCAAGAAGCCACACAACAAACGTAAATCTTCATCATTTTGCGCTTTAAAAGCGTGTGACCAAGGGAGACTTCATACAAGAAGCTTCTGGTGTTATAACAACGAATAAGAATACCGCTCCCTTAATTTTGCTATAAATATATACCATCCCTCTTGTCCAAAGGGACTAAGGAGACATCAAAATATGATCAAATTCATTTAAAGCTTGAAATATTACCCCCAAAACTCTACCCAAAACAGAGATGTATGTGGCATCAAAAGTATTTTTTCTGAATTAATTTTAGATGATTGATTTAATTCCACTATTTAGGATCGAGCCTAATGAAAATGCATATCGGCCAATAAAAGAAATTTTCCCATGAACAAGACCGTATCAAAAAGTTCAATATAGATGCAAACGATCCGCATTCATTCATGTAAAGAAAAGTAATTCCAAAATGGTTACAATAAATGCATCATTGCATCCCACCGGCATCACTTTCTTGTGATAAGGTTGCAAGGGGAATTTTTTTCTACTTGTCCTGCACTCCACAATTCATTGATGAAAGTCTGAAGGTCGGCTTGTGTTTTGAGAAGCTCTGCTTGTTTCGTCGCTACTTGAGACTGCAGGTGTAATACTTGCTTTTGCAGTTGATACACTACGCCAGTGCAACCATAGACGGGATCATAAATTCTGGCAGTTGCTTCATATACCATGCTGTTTACTGTATCTTCTCTACTCCCAGGCGGAATATCCTGAAGCGCAACAACAGAATAAGGACAATTAATTAAAAGGTTATAAACATAAGCGTTTGATTTCTTATAGATCTATAGTTTAAATTATTCTCGTTATATCGTACGAACTTGTGGTTTCTTTTCTCTAATCAAATAGTCATACTGTCACTACTGAAGGAATATTTGCGATTTTCTTTCGCCGAAGTCCGTCAGCACAGACTGCGCAGGGCGGACGACCGACCGAAATGCGGACAGCGTCGCGCGCAGGGCGAGCTCCAGGCGACGGGAGCGCAGTGCGGACTGCGCCAACCCACGGGCGAAGGACGTGCTTCGCAGCGCAGTGCGGACTGCGCCGAAACACGGGCGAAGGACGAGCTTCGCAGCGCAGTGCGGACTGCGCCAGTTCCGCGGCGAAGTGCATACTTCGCACCTTCAACTGCCGAAGTGCGGCTGTCGCGACGAAGTGCGTACTTTGCACCTTCAACTGCCGAAGTGCGGCTGTCGCGACGAAGTGCGCACAGCGCACGATTTTTTGCCGAAGTGCGGTTGTCGCGGCGAAGTTCGCACAACGCACGTTTTCTGGCCGAAGTGCGGCTGTCGCGGCGAAGTTCGCACAGCGCACGTTTTCTGGCCGAAGTGCGGAAGGCTGCTTCACACTTGGCCAAACTTTTGGCCTTCGACTTCTTCGTCTTCCGCGGCTGCCGCTGGGTTTGCCTGGCTTGGCAAGACCCGTATGCGAGAGGAGAAACACCGGAACAGAGAATAACAAACTGCAAACCCTAAAGATGCCTAACACAAACAGCAAACTTTATTCATATGAACAACTAGGGTTACAGAAATTCCTCAACCGAGGAAATAACATCTGTAGGCTACGCTGCAGGATAAACTAAACAGGGAGAAATGTCGAGTCTGCTGCTCGGACATTAATCAGCTGAGCCACACTGCTCACTGAATCGCTCTGTTTTCTTTCTCTGCTCTATTCTCCGCTTCTTCTTTCACGAACTTCTCTCACACACGCTCTGCTTCTCATTTACGCACTGATTTGTCTGTAGACCCGAACCGCCTTTTATAGCCGTGGGGAGAGGAGGATAAGGTTTATCCTCTGACAGCTCTGGATAAGGGTTATCCTCGGACCGACCCTCATCTAGGGTTTCTAACAAATGTCGACTTGGCATTAACTCCTGCGGAGATCAGATCTGTCAGGTGTCAAATCTGTCAGAAGATAGGTGCGACGTCATGTCACACATTTGCCGGGATCCCGGACTACGGCAGCGCAGTCCGACTTCGCCCATGTCTGGAGCGCAATCCATTTTTGCCCAAGGTTCGCAGCGCAGTTGGGCACGAGCGTGAAATCTGGGTTTATTTTTCTAACACCCTCCTTTAAGCTCGATTTCACAAGCACTTTGACTCCAAGTCGCTCTCGCAATCTCCCGAAGTCTTCCTCCTTCAAAGGCTTTGTGAAAATATATGCCAATTGCTCCTTGGATCTGCAAAACTACAGATGAATTTCTTCGGACTTCACCAACTCTTTGATGAAGTGATAACGAATATCAATGTGCTTCGTCCGACCATGGAACACGGGATCCTTTGACAGTGCAATGGCCGAATTGTTATCACAGAAAATTGTTGTCGCGTCTTCTGGAGGATTGTACAGTTCACTCAGAACTCTTCGTAGCCATACTGCCTAGCATGCGGCTGTCGTGGCGGCGACATATTCTGCTTCGGCTGTGGACAACACAACGATGGGTTGCTTCTTGGACGCCCATGAGACTGCCCCTGATCCGAGATGGAAAGCATACCTAGAGGTGCTCTTCCGATCATCGATACTGCCAGCCCAGTCACTGTCTGTGTAGCCGACTAGTTCCAACTAGTCCCATCTGGCATAAAATAGGCCATGGTTTCGCATCCAGCTGACATAGCACAAGATCCTCTTGCCTGCTTGCCAGTGCGTGTCCTTCGGAGTCTCCATGAAACGGCTGATCAAACTGACTTCGAACATCAGATCTGGCCGAGTTGCAGTCAAGTACATCAGACTGCCAACTAGCCTCTTGAACAAGGTTGGATCTACAAACCTCCCTGTATCCAACTTGCTCAGCTTCAAACCTGTGGCTATAGGTGTGATGGCAGGTTTGCTGTCCTCCAATTTATAGGATTTAAATTTCTTTTTTTTTTCAAACTTCGCTGTAATTCGAGCGTCATAGCTCAGATTCAAACTTTGTCGAAGTCCATCAGCACAGACTGCGTAGGGCACATGTCCAACTCTCGGCTTCGGGAGCGAAGTGCAGACGACGTCGACCCACGGGCGCTGTCAGTCACTGGCAGCGAAGTGTGAACTTCGCACCTTCAGCTGCCGAAGTGCAGCTGTCGCAACGAAGTGCAAACTTCGTACCTTCAGTTGTCGAAGCGCGGCTATCACAACGAAGTGCAAACTTTGCACTTTTAGCTTCCAAAGTGTGGCATGGCTATCGCAGTGAAGTGCGAACTTCGCACTTTGCCACAAAATTGGCATAGTACGCACTACGCTGCAAAGCTCGTCCTTCGCCTGTGTTTCGGTGTAGTCCGCACTGCGCAACGAAGCACGCCCTTCGCTCGTGGGTTGGTGCAGTCCGCACTGCGCTCCCGTCACTTGGAGCTCGTGCTACGCGTGTCGCTGTCCGCATTTCAGTCGACCGTTTGCCCTACGCAGTCTGTGCTGACAGACTTCGGTGAGAGAAAATCACAAATATTCTTTGAAATTGGTATCAGAGCTAATAGTGCTGTGACACGGAGATAGAAGCATGGCTTCCGAGAGAAACTTGCTATAGTTGCAGATCCCATAATTTAACGGTAAGAACTACGATTACTGGAGCATCCAGATGAAGATCCTGTTCGAATCTCAGGAGCTATGGGAGTTAGTCGAGAACGGCTACCCAAAACTGGTAGATGCAGCAGCACTGGTTGCCCTCTCTCAAGCAGACAAGGATCTGTTGAAAGAGCACAAGAAGAAGGACCAAAAGGCCCTCTTCTACATCATGCAAGCGATTGAGGAGACCATCTTCCCGCGGATTGCATCAGCCACCAAGGCCAAGTAGGCTTGGGAAACCCTAGCAAGTTCGTATCAGGGCACCGACAAAGTGAAGTTGGTGAAACTGTAGATGCTCAGGAGAGAGTTTGAGAACCTACAAATGAACGAGTCCGAGTCGATGAGCAACTTCTTCACCCGAACGACGGACATTATCAACCAGATGCGGTTGAACGAAGAAAATGTCCAAAGCCAGAGAATCATTGAGAAGATTCTCAAAAGTCTGCCTATGAAGTTTGACTTGGTTGTGATAGCAATCAAAGAGTCAAGGGATTTGACAACCCTCTCGACAGACGAACTCATGGGTTCCCTGCAGACCCATAAATAGAGGTTGAGCCGCTCAACTCAGTCTTCTTTAGAGAAAGCCTTCAAAGCGCAAGTCTCAGTCCGAGACATCGACAGACAAGACTCCCACAATGACACTTCTAGTTCTCAATGAGGAAGAGGCAGAAGCAGGCATGGGAGAAGGAACAAGCAAGGAGGGAGATCAAACCCTTAGGACGCTGAGCCAAGTTGTAACTTTCATCAGCAAGGAGGAAGAGGCACTGGCAGAAATCAGCAAGGTGGCTCTCAGTAGAAGGACATGTCAAAGGTCCAATGCTACTACTGTAGCAAGTTCGGCCATTATGCCACACAATGTAGAAAGAAGATGGCGAACGAGAATCAGCAGCAAGCCCATTATTCGAAGGAACCTGAAAATGCGGTAGGAGGAAATGTGCTACTGACTTGCAGTATTGAAGAGGAGAGCAAGAAAAACATCTGGTATCTTAACAGTGGTTGCACCAACCATATGACTAGGAATAGGGAGATGTTATCACAACTAGATGAAACAATCCAGTCCGAAGTCAAGATGGGGAACAACATCAAAGTTCTCGTGATGGGGAAAGGAAAGATCCTCATCCGCACTTGGCACGGTGATAGAAAAACAATTCAAGATGTTTTTTATGTGCTTGGGTTGAAGCACAATCTGCTAAGTGTTGGACAACTTGTGTAGAAGGGGCACACTGTACTGTTCAAAGATGGTGTCTGTTCCATCAAAGACAAAGTCCATGGACAAATAGCAACTATGTCCATGACAAAAAACAAAATGTTTTCACTGCAGATTCAGAATGAATCTTTGATGTCTCTGAGTGTAATTGAGAAGGATGCTACCTAGCTGTGGCATCTCAGACTCGATCACCTGAGTTTTAATGGCCTGAATCTGCTGCACAAGAAGCAGATGGTGAAGGGTTTACCCCTTATAGAACAACCGAACCAAGTTTGTGAAGGTTGCCTAGTTGACAAGTAGCACAGGGATGCATTCCTTGTAGGGCAGTCTTGGAGAGCATCACGGCCTTTGGAGCTGGTGCACTCATACATCTGTGGTCCCATGCAGACCACCTCATATGCTGGCAATAAGTATTTCCTAACCTTCATTGATGACTTCAGCCGGAAGACTTGGATTTATCCAATCAAGTTGAAGTCAGAAGCATTTGCAAGGTTTAGGGAGTTCAAGGCTCTAATACCAATTTGAAGGAATATTTGCAATTTTCTCTCATCGAAGTCCATCAGCACAGACTGTGCAGGGCAGACGGTTGACTAAAATGCAGACAGCGACATGCGCAGGGTGAGCTCCAGGCGATAGGAGCGCAGTGCGGACTGCGTCAACCCATGGGCGAAGGGCGTGCTTCGCTGCGCAGTGCGGACTGTGTCGAAACACGGGCAAAGGATGAGCTTTGCAGCGCAGTGCATACTGCACCAGTTTCGCAACAAAGTGCATACTTCGCACCTTCAACTGCCAAAGTGCGACTGTCACGACGAAGTGCGTACTTCGCACCTTCAACTTTTGAAGTGCGACTATCGCGGCGAAGTGCGCACAATGCATGATTTTTGGCCGAAGTGCGGTTGTCGCGGCGAAGTTTGCACAACGCACGTTTTCTAGTTGAAGTGCGGCTGTCGCGGTGAAGTTCGCACAGCGCACGTTTTTTGGCCGAAGTGCGGAAGGCTGCTTCACACTTGGCCAAACTTTTGGCCTTCGACTTCTTCGTCTTTCATGGCTGTCGCTGGGTTTGCCTGGCTTGGCAAGACCTGTATGCAAGAGGAGAAACATCAAAATAGAGAATAACAAACTGCAAACCCTAAATATGCCTAACACAAACAACAAACTTTACTCATATGAACAACTAGGGTTATAGAATTTCTTCAAAAGAGAAAATAACAACATCTACAGGCTACGCTACAAGATAAACTAAATAGGGAGAAATGTCGAGTCTGCTGCTCGAACATTAATCAGTTGAGCCACACTGCTCACTGAATCACTCTGTTTTCTTTCTCTGCTCTATTCTCCGCTTCTTGTTTCATGAACTTCTCTCACACACGCTTTGCTTCTCATTTACGCACTGATTTGTCTGTAGAACCAAAATGCCCTTTTATAGTCGCGAGGAGAGGAGGATAAGGATTATCCTCTGACAGCTCTAGATAAGGGTTATCCTCGGACCGACCCTCATCTAAGGTTTCTAACAAATGCCGACTTGGCATTAACTCCTACGGAGATCGGATCTGTCAGGTGTCAAATCTGTCAGAAGATAGGTGCAACGTCATGTCACACATTTGTCGAGATCCCGGATTGTAGCAGCGCAGTCTGACTTTGCCCATGTCTACAGCGCAATCTGGTTTTGCCTAAGGTTCGCAGCGTAGTTTTGCACAGACATGAAATCTAGGTTTATTTTTCTAACACCCTCCTTTAAACCTGATTTCACAAGCACTTTGACTCCAAGCTGCTCTTGCAATCTGCTGAAGTCTTCCTCCTTCAAAGGCTTCATGAAAATATCTGCCAACTGCTCCTTAGATCTGCAAAACTACAAATGAATTTCTTCGGACTTCACCAAATATCTGATGAAGTGATAACGAATATCAATGTGCTTCGTCCGACCATGGAACATGGGATCCTTTGACAGTGCAATGGCCGAATTGTTATCATAGAAAATTGTTGTCGCACCTTTTGGAGGATTGTATAGTTCACTCAGAACTCTTCGCAGCCGTACTGCCTGGCATGCGACTGTCATGGCGATGACATATTCTGCTTCAACTGTGGACAACGCAACGATGGGTTGCTTCTTGGACGCCCATGAGACTGCCACTGATTCGAGATGGAAAGCATACCCGGAGGTGCTCTTTCAATCATCGATACTGCCAGCCCAGTCACTGTCTATGTATCCGACTAGTTCCAATTGGTCATGTCTAGCATAAAATAGGCCATGGTTTCGCGTCCCGCTGACATAGCGCAAGATCCTCTTGCCTACTTGCCAGTACGTGTCCTTTAGAGTCTCCATGAAACGGCTAATCAGACTGACTCTGAACATCAGATCTGGCCGAGTTGTAGTCAAGTACATCAGACCGCCAACTAGCCTCTTGAACAAGGTTGGATCTACAGACCTCCCTGTATCCAACTTGCTCAGCTTCAAACCTGTAGCTACAGGTGTGATGGCAGGTTTGCTGTCCTCTAATTTGAAGGATTTAAATTTCTTTTTTTTTCAACCTTCGTCGTAATCCGAGCGTCGCAGCTCAGATTCAAACTTCGTCGAAGTCCGTCAGCACAGACTGCGCAAGGCGCACGTCCAACTCTCGGCTTTGAGAGCGAAGTGCGGACGACGTCGACCGACGAGCACTGTCCATCACTGGCAGCGAAGTGCGAACTTCGCACCTTCAGCTATAGAAGCACAGCTATTGCAGCAAAGTGCAAACTTTGCACCTTCAGCTATCGAAGCGCGACGTGGCTGTCGCAGCGAAGTGCGAACTTCGCACTTCGCCGCAAAACTGGCGCAGTATGCACTGCACTACAAAGCTCGTCCTTCACTCGTGTTTCAATGTAGTCTGCACTGCACAACGAAGCACGCCCTTTGCCTATGGGTTGGCGTAGTCTGCACTGCACTCCCGTCACCTGGAGCTCGCCTTGCGCGTGTCGCTGTCCGCATTTCAGTCAACCGTTCGCCTTGCGCAATCTGTGCTGACGGAATTCGATGAGAGAAAATCACAAATATTCTTTCAAATTGGTATCAGAGCTGATAGTGCCATGACACGGAGATAGAAGCATGGCTTCCAAGAGAAACTCGTTGTAGTTGTAGATCCCGCGATTTAACGGTAAGAACTACGATTACTGGAGCATCCAGATGAAGATCTTGTTCGAATCTCAAGAGCTATGGGAGTTAGTCGAGAACGGTTACCCAGAACCGGTAGATGCAGCAGCACTGGCTGCCCTCTCTCAAGCAGACAAGGATCTGTTGAAAGAGCACAAGAAGAAAGACCAAAAGGCCCTCTTCTACATCATGCAAGCGGTTGAGGAGACCATCTTCCCACAGATTGCATCAACCACCAAGGCCAAGCAAGCCTAGGAAACCCTAGCAAGTTTGTATTAAGGCACCGATAAAGTGAAGATGGTGAAACTGTAGATTCTCAAGAAAGAGTTTGAGAACCTACAGATGAGCGAGTCCGAGTCGATGAGTGACTTCTTCACCCGGACGACAGACATTATCAACCAGATGCGGTTGAATGGAGAAAATGTCCAAAGCCAGAGAATCATTGAGAAGATTCTCAAAATTCTGCCTGCGAAGTTTGACTCGGTTGTGATAGCAATCGAAGAGTCGAGGGATTTGACAACCCTCTCGACAAATGAACTCATGGGTTCCCTGCAGACCCATGAATAGAGGCTGAGCCGCTCAACTCAGTCTTCTTTAGAGCAAGCCTTCAAAGCGCAAGTCTCAGTCCAAGACATCGACAGACAAGACTCCCACAATGACGCTTCTAGTTCTCAAGGAGGAAGAGGCAGAAGCAGGCGTGGGAGAAGGAACAAGCAAGGAGGGAGATCAAACCCTCAGGACGCTGACCCAAGTTGTAACTTTCATCAGCAAGGAGGAAGAGCCATTGGCAAAAATCAGCAAGGTGGCTCTCAGTAGAAGGACATGTCAAAGGTCCAATGCTACTACTGTAGCAAGTTCGGCCATTATGCCACACAGTGTAGAAAGAAGATGGCAAATGAGAATCATCAGCAAACCCATTATTCGAAGGAACCCAAAAATGCGGTAGGAGGAAATGTGCTGTTGACTTGCAGTATTGAAGAGGAGAGAAAGAAAAACATCTGGTATCTTGATAGTGGTTGCAGCAACCATATGACTGGGAACAGGGAGATGTTCTCACAACTGGATGAAACAATCCAGTCCGAATTCAAGATGGGGAACAACATCAAAGTTCCTGTGATGGGGAAAGGAAAGATCCTCATTCGCACCCGAAACGGTGATAGAAAAACAATTCAAAATGTTTTTTATGTGCCTGGGTTGAAGCAGAATATGCTAAATGTTGGACAGCTTGTGCAGAAGGGGCACACTATACTGTTCAAATATAGTGTCTATTCCATTAGAGACAACGTCCATGGACAAATAGCAACTGTGTCCATGACAAAAAATAAAATGTTTCCACTGCAGATTCAGAATGAATCTTTGATGTCTCTAAGTGAAGTTGAGAAGGATGCTACCTGGCTGTGGCATCTCAAATTCGATCACTTGAGTTTCAGTGGCCTGAATCTGCTGCACAAGAAGAAGATGGTGAAGGGTTTACCCCTTATAGAACAACCGAACCAAGTTTGTAAAGGTTTCCTGGTCGACAAGTAGCACAGGGATGCATTCCCTAAGGGGTAGTCTTGGAGAGCATCACGACCTTTGGAGCTGGTGCACTCAGACATCTATGGTCTCATGCAGACCACCTCATATGCCGGCAATAAGTATTTCTTGACCTTCATTGATGACTTCAGCCGGAAGACTTGGATTTATCCAATCAAGTTGAAGTCAAAAGCATTTGCAAGGTTTAGGGAGTTCAAGGCTTTGATACCAATTTGAAGGAATATTTGCGATTTTCTCTCGCTGAAGTCCGTCAGCACAGACTGCGCAGGGCGGACGACCGACTGAAATGCGGACAGCAGCACGTGCAGGGCGAGCTCCAGGTGATGGGAGCGCAGTGCGGACTGCGCCAACCCACGGGCGAAGGGCATGCTTCGCTACGTAGTGCAGACTACGCCGAAACACGGGCGAAGGACGAGCTTTGCAGCGTAGTGCGTACTGCGCCAGTTCCACGGCTAAGTGCGTACTTCGCACCTTTAACTACCGAAGTGCGACTGTCACAACGAAGTGCATACTTTGCACCTTCAACTGTCGAAGTGCGGCTGTCGCGGCGAAGTGCACACAGCGCACGATTTTTTTCTGAAGTGCGGTTGTCATGACGAAGTTCGCACAATGCACGTTTTCTGGCCAAAGTGCGGCTGTCGCGGTGAAGTTCGCACAGTGCACGTTTTCTGGTCGAGGTGCGGAAGGCTGCTTCACACTTGGCCAAACTTTTGGCCTTCGACTTCTTCGTCTTCCGCGGCTGCCACTAGGTTTGCCTGGCTTGGCAAGACCCATATGCGAGAGAAGAAACATCGAAACAGAGAATAACAAACTGCAAACCCTAAAGATGCCTAACACAAACATCAAACTTTATTCATATGAACAACTAGGGTTACAAAAATTCCTCAACCGAGGAAATAACATCTGTAGGCTACACTGCAAGATCAACTAAACAAGGAGAAATGTCGAGTCTGTTGCTCGGACATTAATCAGCTGAGCCACACTGCTCACTGAATCGCTCTGTTTTCTTTCTCTGCTTTATTCTCTACTTCTTCTTTCACGAAGTTCTCTCACACACGCTCTGCTTCTCATTTACGCACTGATTTGTTTGTAGACCCGAAATGCCCTTTTATAGCCGCGGGGAGAGGAGGATAAGGATTATCCTCTGACAGCTCCAGATAAGGGTTATCCTCGGACCGACCCTAATCTAGGGTTTCTGACAAATGTCGACTTGGCATAACTCCTACGGAGATCGGATTTGTCAGGTGTCAAATCTGTCAGAAGATAGGTGCGACGTCATGTCACACATTTTCCGGGATCTCGGACTGCGGCAGCGCAGTCCGACTTCGCCCATGTCTGGAGCGCAATTCGGTTTCGCCCAAGGTTCGCAGCGTAGTTGGGCACAGGCGTGAAATCTGGGTTTATTTTTCTAACAACTACCATATGCGGATTGGATAGAAGGAATCATTTTTAAGAAAATATTTTTGAAAATGAAATATTGCAACTTAACTCGAAAGATTCTCAGAATGTTGCTTGCTCCAAACACTCTGTGAACTTCTACGAACCTCTGAGGATTGTCTGGTGGAAAAATTTGAGCAAGCCCACATTTCTCACCACATTTCCTTCTTAATGTCCTGCAAGCTCTGCAAGGATTTGATACCCTAGTGGACCACCTTGTTTTGTCGTCCATCTGCATTTTTTAACAAGAAGCTTGTAGTACACCTTAAATGCAACCTATCGCCTGTAACACAAAATGAACACAATGAGAGAAAATAATCCTTAAATTCCTAATTCACGAAGATTTACCTTGCCTGAGATTCTGAGATAATTGGAGAGAACCCTCAGATATATTTAATTTGGTGTAAATTGGGTAGGCTATCTACTGATAATATTGAGCCCCGTTCAATTCACTTGACATCTAAAAGTCATTCAAATTCTTGTAATATAGTTGGCCCAACACGGGTCAATTTTCATATGCCATATGTGACGTAACGGCCATATGTCAGAGATGGCCCAATACCGATTGAATTGGACGTCAGCATCAGCATGGCGGAGCCGTGTAGGTTTATTACTCTTATTATCGTTGTCAACATGGTACACTTCGACGAGAAATATTATGTGATTGCATGTGCTCAAACACATTTTTATAAACTTTAACATTTGTTATATTTTTTTTTCAATAGGTAGTTGGTTTAAAAGTATTATTTTGTTGAATTTTTCACTTGTAAAGGACTGACCTTCTTACAAAACTGACTTTCTTACTTTTAAAATGATAAAATACAATTCTAATGATTTCTTTATGTCTTGTTGGGCACGTGAAATCTTTTAGGACCACACTTTTATTAGTACACACGTGAACATTGACCTAGAACTCCATTAAAGTGTGAATTATTGTGGGGGCCAACGACCAACCCACTGCGCTGATCGGCTTGCCTTTCGCAAAAATGTGAATTATTGTGGGGGCCAACGACCAACCCACTGCGCTGATCGACTTGCCTTTCGCAAAAATGTGAATTATTGTGGGGGCCAACGACCAACCCACTGCGCTGATCGACTTGCCTTTCGCAAAAAGCGGCAAAACTAACCAGCGGCATTATTATGCTTCAAGAAAACCTATACTGGTCTTGTAGGCGTCATGCTTGTCCCTACGCCCAATTTTTCCGAAATTGCTCCGGCCCCAAAACAAACGGTTCGTTATGCAGCTGTTGGGCCCCAAAACAAACGGTTCATTATGCAGTTGTAACACAGCAATATTTTAGAATGTAGGAACCAGGTAGCATTAGGAATATGTATCCTAAGGCTACACCTGAGACGCAGAGTAGGTGGACGATTCAAAATCGCATGCACTGCTTCGCGTGCAGAGGAGAACGATCATTGCTTGATGTTGACAAAATATTAATTGAATAGGCTTACAGTCTTACTGACACACATACGCACACACCCTCGAGTGGTGTGAACAATCTTTATGGTCGCAGTGGTTTGAACAATCTATATGGTCGTTGTCCTGGTCGCAGTGGTTTGAACAATGAGTTGTCCTCTCGATTCATAATGTTTATATAGAGTTGGCCTTTTTGCTTTTTAATCGGTTGATATAATGATGCAAGTCTAGTGGCATATTTTATGATTGGAATTCCGTTCACATTAATACTTATCTATCTTGTTAGTGTAGTTTGTGAATAATCCCACATTAACTGTGTATTAACTGTGTTGTGGGACATGAGTAGTTTATAAATCCCAACACTTGCAATACTCTATGGGATTCCTTAAAGGTGCAAGTCCTTAGTTCCATTTTGTGGGATTCCTCATCCCTATTAACAATGAGTTCAGGCATGTGTGTGGGGTTCTAATAAGTTAATGTGATGATGCAAGTCTATTAACAATGAGTTCAGGCATGTGTGTGGGGTTCTAATAAGTTAATGTGATGATGCAAGTCTAGTGTGTGGGGGGTGGACCTCTTGCTTTTTAATTTAGTTAATGTGATGATGCAAGTCTAGTGTGCACCCTTATTAACATCGAGTTATGGCATGTGTGTGGGGGGCTGGCCCTCTTGCGTTCTAATCAATTAATGTGATGATGCAAGTCTAGTGTGTGGGAGGCTGGCCCTCTTGCGTTCTAATCAATTAATTTGATGATGCAAGTCTAGTGTGTGGGAGGCTGGCCCTCTTGCTTTCTAACCGGTTAATGTGATGATGCAAGTCTAGTGGCATATTCCATGATTGGACATGATGCAAGTCTAGTGTGTGGGGGCTGGCCCTCTTGCTTTCTAATCGGTTAATGTGATGATGCAAGTCTAGTGGCATATTCCATGATTGGACATGTGGGGTAGTAGGATTACAGGTGCAAGTCCTTGCTTCCACTTTGTGAGATTTATCACCCCTATTAACATCATCGAGTTTGGACATGTGTGTGATGATGCAAGTCTAGTGGCATATTCCATATGTGATGATGCAAGTCTAGTGGCATATTCCATGATTGGACATGCGGGGTAGTGGGCATACAGTGGCATATTCCATAAGTGATGATGCAAGTCTAGTGGCATATTCCATGATTGGACATGTGGGGTAGTAGGATTACAGGTGCAAGCCCTTGTTTCCACTTTGTGAGATTTCTCACCCCTATTAACATCGAGTTAGTCTCGTGGCATATTCCATGATTGGACATGCGGGTTAGCAGGCATACAGGTGCAAGTCCTTGGTTCCACTTTTTGAGATTTCTCACCCCTATTAACATCGAGTTTGGGCATGTGTGTTGGGGGTTGGTCCTCTTGCTTTCTAATTCTATATGTGATGATGCAAGTCTAGTGGTATATTAGATATGTGATGATGCAAGTCTAGTGGCATATTCCGTGATTGGACATGTGGGGTAGTAGGCTTACAAGTGCAAGTCCTTGGTTCCACTTTGTGAGATTTCTCACCCCTATGAACATCGAGTTTGGGCATGTGTGTTGGGGCTTGGCCCTCTTGCTTTCTAATCAGATAATGTGATGACGCAAGTCTAATGGAATATTCTATATGTGATGATGCAAATCTAATGACATATTCCATGATTAACATATTTCATAATTGAAAGTTCGTTAAAGTGATCGCATTTGTATCACATGTGGCCCAATTCAATATTATGTATCATGCCACCAACCTCAGGGTTGTATGTTCTACTTCCGATTCGCAACTTTGAAATCATTTAACCGCTTTGTTCGATTTTTAGACTTCTAACACTAATTCAATACCTTCCAGAGTGTGAATCTGCTATCTACATGCAAATATTTTATATTTGTTAATTTTTAAACATCAAACTCTATTGAGATGCAACCATTTTATACGTTTAAAACATTTATTTTAAACGTATAAATCATTTCAGGAGCTAAGCTATCAAGGAATAGTTACTCTGCTTTGATGTATTTACATCAACATCTAAAAATAGAATAACTTATTATCTTTTTCTATCACTTTTACTATTTGAACAACATATGGAGTGAATTTGGTTTATGATTTATGTGGATGTTCAGTCTTTGGTTGTTTCTTTCACCATTTTTATTTATGTTATTGATTTTGTTTTTCCCTTTTTTTTGTGCAAAAGTTTTTGGCATTCATATTAGGTTATTTATTATATTTAATGACCATAAGCCTATAGGTTTAAATTATTCTTGTGGAAACATAAATAAAGGATCTCTAACAATTTAGTTTTTTAAAATGCATTAATGAAGATGATGAACAAAAGCTTATTAATTTATATAAGAAGAATATTTTGTTGTAGCATTGATACAACATACAATATTATTAAATTAATAATTTTATATGGTTCATAGTTTTATACTAATATAGAAAATACTTAAAATAAAACTTATGACTTAGTTGAAAACAAGTATGATTTATTTGGAGTTTCACCTTGCAAGTTTCAAAGTTGAATACTTTGATAGAATTGAAGATTATCTTTTCAACTTCAAAGAGATAGGGTGATAGCTTAAGAAGAATGGAATCAAGAAAGATTAAAGCATTTTCGATGTTGTTTTATAAAACCTTCCTCATTTTGATGTTTATGTTTCTTCCTTATTTTCCACAAAAAATGTAATGTTTGATTCTAGATATCAAGAGATATCTTTAAATGGGTATTGTAGCTTGTTGATGAGCAAGCAAGAAGAAATAGCTTCTATGAAAAAATCAATTTCAAGAATTGTTAGAGTGAAACATGTTCTTCAAAAGTCTAAAAAGAATTATGATTAAATATTCTAAAATTTCTAATGTAATAGGAGATAAATAACAAAATAAGGCACCTTCTTGTTATTATGGAAATATGAAACATCGAAAATTTATGTACATAAATAAGTTGGCTTATCTTTCCAAAAATTTAAATTACAAAAAAAATTTAAATAACATATAATATTGTCATAATAAATCAATATTTTTAACATTTTCTCTTTACCATATGGTTTAGTTCTTCTCATAATTATAGACTTTCTCATCATATGATTAGATATTCTCTATTGTTTTCTTCTTTGATTAGTGAAAAGGGATTATGAGAAAATTTATATGATAATAATATTGCTCTTTTTGTTGTTAGAACTGATAATATTTCCCAATAAAATAGAATTACTAATATTATTGATGTTGAAATTAAATTTTATCATCTTATTTGTATGCAGAATATCATAATAAATATGCATTTTTTGGTATATTGTGACACAATAATTTATTTAAATTGATTATAGCATAATAGTTTGTTCTGAAATCTTATCATATAATATCTTGTTTGATATGATTGTGAAACACTAACTTGTTCACAAAAGATTATAGTGATCATACATGAATAACAACATTACGAAACTAATACATATACAAAAGAAGTACCATAAGAATATGGTGATCTAATATAGATTATGGTCAAATATACTAATAAAATAAAAAATGTTACATAGATTTATTGAAATGTTTATTAGCTAACTCAATATATGATATTAACTGCTAGATACTCTAGCATGTATCTAAAAGTCCAAGATACTTTTTAAAGTGCTACGTAATCCCATGAAGAAATCTCTTTAGCCATGTGATATTTTGGCCATCTTTTGAAGCTCTAAAATATTGTAAGAATAGTTTAAAAGGACACATACAGAACCACTTTATAAGAGAAGTCCAAACAGAGATATCATCAACATTTTAATGGTTTACTGATCCCATCCATGGAATATTTAGTTCACATGAGCCTATAAATAGAGTATATCCCCTATGGAAAGGCAAGTTAGAATATATCAAACCTTAGAAAACCAACCCTGGCGTTGTAGGTGTGATGCTTGTCCCTGCCTGCTGCCACCCAATTTTGCCCGAATTGCTCGGCCCCAAAAGAAACGGCTGGTTATGCAGCTGTAACACACCGTTATTTTAGACCACGCAGCACAACACTTTTGTCGTCAAGAAGAAGTATCCTACAACTACACCCGACACGTCGACTACATGGACGATTCAAATCACTTTGGAGAGGAGAACAATCATTGCTTGATGTTCACCAGATATTAATTGAATTATGGTCGGAGTCCTCTCGATTCATAATGTTCATATACATTGTTAAACGTAATCGTATTTGTATCACGTGGACGAATTCAGTATTAAGTATCATGCCGCCAACCTCAGCGTTGTAGGCTTGCAGTTGCGACGATTCGTCCCCCACCTTCACAATTTTGCAGTATGTGTATGGTTTCCAACTTTGAAATCATTTAACCGCTTTGTTAGATTTTTAGACTTCAAGTATAATTCCATATGATAAATTTACAACCGCAGCATTCTTTCAGGCCGTCCGGCTCTTCTGTGCTTTCTCCGTAGGAAAGTTTTGGATCGTATGCTCTGCTTACCCTCTTTCTATTTGGTCACACCTAACGTAAAATGTTAAAAGAAGATGTGATAAGGCCATAATTTTCTTGTAATCACTTTAAAATATTAATATTAACCTTCCAAATTGTGAATGGTTGATCTCCTATCTACATGTAAATATTTTATATTTCTTAGGTTATGAAATTAATTAATACGCATCCACATGCAACCACGGTATGCATGTAAAACATTTATCTTTTATGCACAAATCATTCCAGGAGCTAAGCTATCGAGGAGTTGTTATTCTCCTTTGGTGTATTTACATCAGCATCTAAATCTATAAGAACTTAATAATTGTTTTTCAACCATTTGTTTTTACTGTTTCAAAACCACGTGAGTAAATTTGGTGTTGGATTGTATCTTAAAATTTGACACTCACTTCGTGAAGTGTGGTTTACTGATAAAGATGTCACTTACCCACGAATAAATATAAGAAGTATTACTTTAAAAAAATTGATGTTCACAACTGTTACTTTTAGTATTTTGTTTTATGTTATTGATTTTGTTTTTTTGTTTTTTTCCTAAAGTTTTTGACAATATGTTATTTATTATATTCAAGAGCACGTGCTTTTAGGTTGTGGAAACACAAATAAAGGAGTCTTATGATGCTTTAATTAATGAGATGATGAACAAGAGTTTATTGATTTATACAAGAAGGAGAATATTTTGTTGAATCATTGATAAAGCATATGGTTTTATTGAATTACTAATTTTAGATGATGGGTAGTTTTATACTAATAAAAAAATTACATATAATAAAAATTAGAATTTAGTTGAAAAAAAAAATTCAAAATACAATAGAAACATGTATGATTTTGTTGGAGTTTCAATTTACAAGTCTCAAAGTTTAATACTTGATAGAATTAAATATTATCTTTTCAACTTCAAAGAGATAGGGTTATAGGTTAAGAAGAGTGGAATTTAGAAATATGAGAAGCATTTTTTATGTTTTTATAAAAGCTTTTTTTTTTCTATGAAGTTTTTATTTTTTTATTTCTTTAAAAAATGTATGATATGATGCTTTATCTAGGGTCTTGATTTTTATTGTGAGTCATTTTTTCTTTGTGTTAGGGTTTTTTGGGGATTTCTATGGGTTTTAATGATGGCCAACTCCAATGGCCTAATGAATAGTGTTGGTGTCATAGGGAAGAAGGCAAATGAAAACAACACACATGGAGTGTCCTAGGAAATTACTTTTGATGGAGAGTCATGAGGTAAGTTTAGTCTACCTTTACCCAAGTTTGATAATGCTTATAAATATCTAGAATATTTTACCCTAATTGGACATTTTACGAGACACATTCCCAATGAAGAGACATCACGATATTGGGTTAGCTTGACTTAGTTTCCTCATGGAGTCAAGCTCGAGGTGATTCAAAATCTAACAAAGTATATTTTTCTATTTTGATATGCAAATTCTACTCATGTAAAGGCAATTTATGAGAACAAGCCTTGGTCTATGAGAAGCTCTTTGGAGGTTTTTGTTCTATGAATTCAATATTTTTTAGTCTCAAATAAAATGAAGAACACAAGCTTATACTGGGAGGGGAGGGTGAACTATATAAGAACAATTTTTACTTTTCTTTACTAAATAGTATTATCCAATATAATCAATGACAATATCAATAGCAATAACCAAAGCAATGCATAAATAATCACACACAATAGAGACACCAATTTAACGTGGTTCACCCAATGTGGGCTACTCCACAAAGAAAATATTTCACTAATATTTTCTCAATAAATCTCTTGGTAATCCTTTCTCTATTACAATATTTATGGACCTTTGTCCAAAGGAGACACCAATCCCCTAATCAAGCTCATGGATCTCTATCCATAGGAGAACTCCTTTCTCCTCTACTCTAACTGGTTATATTCTAGAAGAAATGTTGCCTCCATTGTACTGGCTAATGGATATCTATCCACTGAAGACTCTTATCCTCACTTAGAAGATCTATCCTCACTACCCTAGCTAATGGATCTCTATCCACTAGAGTCTGTCATCCTCTATACTTTGTCATATTCAAAGATTACTCTTCGCTCTATCTAAAACATATACTAAACATAGTCCTTCAGTCTAGCAAAAATCTGCACAATCTATGTCTCTGGTCTAGCATAAATCTATCCTCAAATCTACACCAAAATATGTCCTCAAATATATACTAAACACAGTCCTTCGGTCTAGCATAAATTTTTCCTCAATCTCTATTCTCAAGCCTTAACAAAAAGCTTGAATTAATCACAAATCAACTCTATTGGATTTACCCCAAAACTTAACTCAAGGTTTGAACAAATCAATCAATCAAATATGCTCACAAGTCTTCTCAAATATTTATCTCACATCTGCCTTGTAATCTTCCATAAAAGCTCATACTAATACATCCACAAGTCCTATCTAGAACTTGTCCAATCTAATTAATAATGTTTGTCTTCAAATTTGTTTTGTAAGCTTCCACAAAAGCTCACACCAATCTATCCACACGTTTTCTCTTAAGACTTACCTCAAATATTCTCAACAAGTCCTTACTAGAACTTGTCAAATCTGCTCCCAATCTCTGTACTCAAATTTGTATTATAAGATTTTATAAAAGCTCACACAAATTTGTACACAAGTCTTCTCTAAGAATTACCTCAAATCTGTTGAACAAGTCCTTACTAGAACTTGTTCAATATCACATAAACATATAGAGAATTGTTAGAGACTCAATATGCTTCACATTCACCATAATTCTCAATCACTTTCAATCCCTATTTTTATCATAGAAATATATATATATTTTTTAGATGCTCAATATGTTTCACACTCACAAACACTCAACCTCTTTCTCAAATCAATTCAGAATATGGAACAATTTATTTCACAAAACTTGGACTATCACTTCAACACATCCACTTGACTAGGCTCAACCAAATCCACTGAATCAATCACTCAATGAAATAATCCTTGCTCACAAACCCTAGTCCAAGCATATGAACACTCACTCAATTATTTCCAACCAATCTCACATAACAATGATACTCATGTTATTTCACAAACCCTAGTTCAAGTCTTCAAGATAGTTCACAACTTTACATAACAATGATACTCATATTCTTTGCACAAACCCTAGTTCAATCATATGAAAACTTTACTCAATATTTCCAACAATGCTTATCAAAC
The DNA here is from genome assembly GCA_028583015.1 of Wollemia nobilis. Lineage (NCBI taxonomy): Eukaryota > Viridiplantae > Streptophyta > Pinopsida > Araucariales > Araucariaceae > Wollemia > Wollemia nobilis. Next base: position 8,357,031 of record JAQPPZ010016436.1, on the reverse strand, counting down.
AAGGAATTATTTTCAAATCTCACTCAAAAAAAATCTTCAACAATCAAACTTTACAATTCTTATCAAACAATCAGTTTCACTCCAAATTAGCATTCACAATATCTAATAATAACTCACTATGAAGATGTGCCCATACTTCTTTTTATTTTTATGAAGAAGTACCCTTAAAACCTGTCTTAAACACAATTTCCTTCTTTGCCAATTTCGATGGTTAGATGACAAAATATCACACTAACACTCTCTCTGAATATTTCTCAATTATAAAAATGTAAGATGGAAATATTTCTCAATTACAAAAATTGCATTTGAGGAAATACATTGTGTGTGTGCATGCATTCTTAGAAGTAAGAATTGACAGAGGAAACATATATATTTTAGGAAAGAGGTGGTTCGGCTCAGTAGCAACGATTACAAGTAAGTTTGGTAGTTTTGAATTTCAAATCTTTTGAAAACAAATTTTTGAAATATCTATGGTGTTAAGGGATGTATTTGTTTACAATTTGGAAAAAAGAAGTAAAGTATTTTAATGTTACTGCAAATTTGTGCATATAGAAATTGAAAGTGCAATGGGTATTAACTTCCTTTTGAAATGTTTATTCTTGATGTAAACATTTGCTTGATTTTGTATCTGGTATGGGTAGATGACCAGGTACAAATGGAATTTTATTGTGTGGATATCTTGTCATAGAAATGATACATTAAAACATCTATTAAACTCTATTTGTGTATCATTTGAAATGGTTTGCTTATAGATTTACATTCATGCTGGCTCTTTGATAAAAAAAACTATATAAGTTTGTGAGATTAAAACAGTAGTTAAGAATGCATTTTAGCGTGCATGTCACAAGTAAAGGATCCATATTTGATCCCCTATATGGTCACCCATGAACTTGGGTGGTTGGTTGTTTTTAAACAAGAGAGGTAGCTTTGACATGTTGATAGTGAAGTCAAAGTTCTTAGTTTCTAAAAATACCATTAAAAGGTTTTGGAACTGCAAACAATGAGTTCGGCTTATCCCTGAACAATACCTTTAAGAAAAATGATTCAATCTAGCACTCAGACCTATAACTGAATGTATGGCTGGTAAAATGAAATATCAGGTCCAACTATGTATATCAACTGTAATATTTGTGGTATATAAAAAAAAAAGGCTCTTTATTTCTGATAAGGACTCAGTCTGGTAAAGTTGTGTTGAGTCTCAACAAAGGATGAGTTATGAGAAGGTTATTATAATGGAGTTGTTCTGTTTTGGGTCTTCATTAAATGTTATATGTATTGATATAGGATATTTTCATCAGGACGTCTTTTTAAGACCCTGTAGAGTGAAGTCATGTTACCAAACTATTACCATTTCAATAAAAAGACAAGTAAGTAAAATAAAAGATTACCATTTCAATAAAAAGACAAGTAAATAAAATAAAAGATTTTGGTTTATCCGCTATGAATATTATATTGTTGTGATTTATTTATATAGTTGTGATTTGATTTTTTTCCTTTAGAAAAAAATAAAGCTTTGCTTTAAGTGGCTTTGCATGTTGACTACGTTGCTAGTATAAATACACGTATTTTTGCTTAGTTGTAACTAAGTTTGAAATATTTTGAGATTCACTCCTTTCCATAAGTTTGAAACCTGGAACATAGTACATGAATCTTATATTCATATTAGACTACGACTGTGTATAAAGGAAATGTTTGATTGAGCAAGACTTTAATTGCTTAAAGGAAAGAGAAACCTGCTATTAAATGGGCAACCAATCAATTGAAATTAGTAGAGTAACACTTACTCTAATGTCGTGTGGTTAATGGTCAAACCTGTAATGAAAAGATTTCGGTCCTTTTGAAATATGTTAATTTTCAATATTAGCTAAAGTATACCTTTCTTAATTCAATGAAAACGAATTGAGATACCTTTTCTTAGAAACAACAAAATGTATAAAATCGTAAGAAACATTCTCAAGCTTTCTTTATAAGAGTCATGAAGTTCTATGTTTAGAAATAACATAGGAATCCTTATATTTAACTATCAGATGTAGTCATGAGTAAAGGGAAATGATTCAAAAAGTCTTAATAGTCTCTTGAGATACATCCACAATATGGTATGTTACGAAGGACTGTCAACTTTGGATTTTTTTTTTAAGTTTTAAAATTAATTAATCAATGTTAAAGTTAGTAATATTCCCTTAAGATTTATTTTGGAATTTAAGTTAAGAATGATTCTTTTTATAAATAATCCTATTTTAGTTTTTTAAGATTGTTCTATGATATATATACCTGTAAACCTAGAGTAGGAAATAAAGATAAATATTGTAGATAAATAGGAGTATCTTGAATTCGTGAACTTTTAAAACATCAAAATGATTAAGTGAAGACTTACCAAATAATATGAGATTTAAACTTTAACTAATATAAGCTAGCTTCATTTCATGACATTAGCTTATAAAAGAAAACACAGAATGTTACTTGCATAATTGTGAAAATATAACTAAAAATTTAATGGACAAGCATAACCTTTTCTTAAAAACCATGGAGAGGAATGACTATATTATTCCTTGTGAAGGTCAATAAAATATGACACCCAATGTTGTTGAGATACGGGTATGTACACAATGTGTTTCAAGAGGAAATATAGCATGACAAAATTGGTCGGTACATGTAACTTGGTTAGGGCTGGTAACAAGAGGTGATATGGGATGCCACCTCAAAGATGCTACTCAAATAGTACTATGTTAAGTCCCATGTTCATTTGACTTAGCAAAATTTAGCCACAATGTTTGGTATGTGATAAATGTTCATGAGTCATAATGAGCGTGAGTGATCAAGTCCAAGGTCAAGGTATTGACATGACTCTAGTTGAATTTGATAATTGGACTATCAACTAGACATTGTGTATATGTATGTTGATCCCTTGTATATTAAAGGTTGAACAAGTTGACTAGTTAAGTCATGGGTTCATAAGTGCTAAAGAATGGGAAAATAAAATGTCCCCCTGTAGGTGTTATGGACCCTAGAGGATAATCCCAGACATGCAATGAACCTCTTGCTAGAACTTGAGGACATTAAATGATACATGTCATTACCACATAATGGAACCTCTCTACACGATTAACCCAATCTTGTCCACTTGGGTGGCTATGTGTGGAAGTATTGAACCTAAAAGTGATATGATATACCTATTCTAATTAAATATTTTGATAATGTTTCATTGGGTGGTGAATCAAATTTGCTATGATCTTGAAAGCACTCTCAAGCATAAATTGTAATTTGAAATTAAAAATATCCTATTAAAATGCTTGATTATTTTTAGTTGGATTGGAACAACTAGGTGAGTAGACTTGGGTTGTTACATTCTGTAAGCATACACAGAGGTGGGACATCTTCCTTATAAAAGGGGATGGTCACATGATTGATGAAAAGAGTCCCTAGAAAATGAGTTAAATAAGTTGGGCTAATATCTTGGGGAAATACCTACTCATTCAAAAGTTTTAAAAGTATATCTATAAATGGGAGAAGTTTTTATAACTAAATAAAGAAATTTTTGTAGGTATGACTTTAAGTTTTTGTTGGAGATTAAAGGTATTTTTCCTTTATCTTGAGATTTTAGGATTAAGTTTGGTCTTCTAAAAGGATAATTTTATATGGATTGTATAATTAGAGGAAGGTTAGTAGGTGGATTTGATGACTGATATTTTTGTTGTCTTATCACTCCTTAAATCATCCTAACTATATTTTGGTAAGTCAGTAGAACATTCTTGTATTGAATATCATTAGTTGTGTTTTATTCATTATTTTAATATGTGGAGGGTTGGGAGTCACTAATAATGACTCATCCTTCATAAATGAGGTCTTGGATGAGGTCCCTAATATTTCTACATCTATTATTGGAACACCTATTGATTCTATGGTAAGGATATTATTCTATGGTATTGAATTTTGGTTGTTTTTCTCTTTCATGATTTGGAGGTATTATGAGCGGGAGTTCGATCATATTTTCTTCTATAATATACTCTATAATAATAAAGGGAGGTAGGTCTAATCTAGCATACTATATACTAAACCTTTCTTGTTTGTTTAAAATGGATTTTTGAAGGGATGCTACAATACTTGTACTATTATTATTTTACTTAGAGTCACTAACCCCATCTCCTACAACATGTTTATTCCTAGAATATCATTTTTTATTAGAAGAGGGCTTATTCTTCTCCTTGGGTTATAATTATCCCTTATAATGATGGTGTATTCCACTTGTTTGGCAAATTGAATTACATACTTAAAAGAAGGTTTTATGGATATTTCCAAGGGATAGGATAGTTTCTCATTAAGGTTCCTTTTAAGGATAATGAGGATATCCTTTTGAGGGGGTTTATATTCTAACTTTACCACTAATGACCTCCACATTTTCAAAAAACTTAATAAAATGTACTCATTCCCTTGTATTAACTAATATAAATTAGTGAGTGTAGCGGTTTATTCTATGTCAATAATTAATTTTTGAATGAATTTCTCATGTAAATCTCTAAAAATATTGAGAGAATGGCAAGGCAACTAGTAACACCATTTCACCACTAACTTAGCAAGACTTTGTGGGAATACTTTTAGTAGTAGTATTTGGGCATACACTATACTCACACAAGCGATCATAAAGAGTTTTATGTGTCTCACAAAACCATCTAAGAAATTCTACCTAGATAACTTAGGAACATTAAAATAATGCTAAAAAGGATGATTAGCTACAAGTAGGTCTAATGGTTGACTACACATTGTTACATGCATATATTTACTTTAAAAATATTTAGACTGAGCACATTGGTTGTATCAACTATTGTACTTGGGATATAAGAGTTTGGAATTTAGGAGAGGGTTGAATAGTTAGAATCAGTAGAAATTGTGATGAAGTAAAATGATTTGATATATTAATCAAAGTATGAATTTGAGAAAATTGCATTTAAAGAGGTATTTAAACAATTATTGAAGGGATTAGTTGATGGATTTGTAGGATCAAGCATGGGTATTATATTGAAACTAATAATATTAAATATGTCAAAGGAAGTGGTGTTAGAGGTAGGGAGGACTAAATTTAAGCATCTTACACTATTGGGTTAAAAAGAGTTGGTTGTTTAGGAATGACAAATTGGGATGTTGGTTTACTAGGTGGAATTTTTAATTGATTTTCTATTGTAGTTTGAGAAGTATAATGACTAGGAGTTATTTTAAATAATTCCTCCATAAAATTTAATGGGGGTTGTTGCCTTGTAGAAATAGTTGAGTTAATATTTTCTCTTTTGGTAGTGATAATAGGAGGTCTAGACCCTAGAGTATTAATCTCTACATGTAAGGTCCCATGGGAAATACTTTTTGAATTGGAAGTAGGAGTTTACTTAGATTATTGAATATGTTCTAAATGGGACATCTCACTAGTGGGATGAGATAACTTGGCTCAATGTTATAAACTATATGCATTCCTAATCATTAACAAAGATTTTAAAATTTATGCACAAAAGCAACAAGGTGATCCATAGATCCAAAAATGACTTCTTCCCTTTCATTATGGATTATAGAGATATTTCCAAATGGGAAAAGTTTTTCTTCCTCTTCTTTGGATAAAATATTCTTGAATACGATCAAATTTTTAGGAAGGGAAGATAAAGGTTTTGTGATATGGTCCATTTGATGAGCTATGCTTTTGGTTATCTATGGATATTGTTGTTTAGTCATAGATGGAAAAGTGAAGCTAATTTTACTAAGTTTTTTTTGGTAGTATTAAGAGAAAAGAGGGTTTTGAAATGGATTCCACAACATTTTACAAAGCATGCAACAAAGACATAAAGAAAATAGAACAAACACAACGAAAAAATATAGAGAAGAAGGATCCCATGAACCTAATAAAAAGCCAAATGAATTTACCAGTGAGAGAACCTATGTTTTGCTAATTTTACTATGTTTTGCTGATAGATTTGATTAGAGAATAATAAGATGTTTGAAAAACTCCTTATATCCCCTTTGTGATAGAATTATTCCTTCTTATGAATCTCATTATCCCGCTACTTTATACTCATAAAGAGAGATAAGCCTCAAGGCCTATGTCGAATTTTACTCAAGGTGTCATTGATCTTCTCCTAGTAGGACTAAACCTTTTATATATAATTTTTTTTGCTTAATATAATTAAATTTAATCAAATAATTGTATGCGGCCTTTGATAAAAGTGTAATAATTTTTTTTTAATTTTGATTAATGCTAATTTTTTAGGCCAAAATATTTAAGACCTATGTGGTTTTCATGTCGAGTTCACCAAAGATGTAGACTTAGATTCAAGGATGCTAGTCTTCAAACCTAGGAATCGATACTCAGATGATGATTTTTATCTAAATTCCATTGTTATTTATATAATTTGGTGTAGATCAAGGAGTTAACCAAGAGTGTTTTATGCATTAACTCTAAATCCTTTGTTTTGATGTGTTCAATTAAGAAAACACCTACAATTTTATAACTAGGAATTTAATGAACTATAAGCTTTAAAATAAAGTTTTGAAATATGATGTAAGAAAGAAAAGTATGTAATAAAACAATGTCTAAGTCTTATATGCACTTTAATTTCTTACAAAAATATATTAAGCTAAAAAAAGAAATATATTTCATATTTTCATCAAGGAAGCAAGATAAAATGCATAAATAAAGTTCTATCCTAATTGTATAAACTAAATATGATTTTGATTCAATGACTATTGAGTATTGAAGAACACAAGCTTATATCGAGAGGGGGGTGAACAATATAAGAACAATTTTTACTTTTCTTTCCCAAATAGTATTAATCCATATAATCAATGGCAATATCAATAGAAATAACCAAAGCAATGCACAAATAATCACACACAATAGAGACACAAATTTTAACATGGTTCACCCAATGTGGGCTACCTCCACAGAGAAAATATTTCTTCTAAATATTTTTTAAATAATATCATGGGAATCCTTCCCAATTAAAAATTTTATGGACATTTGTCCAAAGGAGATATTGATATCCTAAATCTCAATTTCGTGGATCTCTTCCATAGGATAACTCTTTCTCCTTCTGCTCTGGCTAGTGATCTTATAGAAGACTCTATCTCTCTGTTGCACTGATTGGTGGATCTCTCTCCACTTGAAGACTCCACACTTAGAAGATTTTTCTTCAATTGTCCTAGCCACTGGATCTCTATCCACTGATACTCTCTCCTATATACTCTTGAAAGCACGAGGATACGAAAGCAAAAAGGAAAGCAAAGATGCGATGCAAACCGAACTAAACTTAACGCTAAATCCTAGGAATTGAAAGTGCATGAAAAGAGGGAAAGCATGAACGAATCAAAATGAAACAAAAGCCAATAAAGAAGACAACCCTTTTTATTGATATGTTTCAGAACTCGGTTACAATGCGCCTCCTCCCCTTCCAAGGGCTAGGAGCGTTAAATATGCGTTCTTGTTACATCCATGGATGCCATTCCTTCTTCCGCGTGCCCACATGTAAAATGGGTGGACCAAACGTCGCCACCACTTGCGTTGATGAGTCTTGACTCCTTGCTGCTCCTCTAATGTCCAGATCCTACGTTCAAAGAAACAAGAAATAGTCAGTAGCACCTACGGATGAAATAAAACATGCAATCCCCAAGCCTACGATAAGTGAATGAGGAAAATGAATAAAACGATGACTAAAATGAATCCAAATGAGCTAAAAATTTGATAGGGGCATCAAGACATCACAAAGAAAACACTACAAATGGAACAATCAGGAAATTCCTCACCGATTTGAATTCGCTCCGGGCGGGACGAATAGACCTGCAACAAAATGTCGAAAAGGTACTGTCCCAAATGTCCTATCTAGGAAGCTCCAAATGACCTACAAAGTTGGGGTTAGCTAATTGGGGGTATTTTGGGAAGACCCAGATGGTCATATTTTCCCAATTTGGCCTCCATCAATGGGAATTTGATGAGGGTCACCTGCAAGTTAGTAAAGGCGAACGAAGATAGAAACATGATCAAAATTGTTCAAAACAAGGTGAAATTTAAATGGCAACCTATCTAAGCAGCATAGAATTGAATGCAAAAATGAAAGAAATAAAATCTGCCACAGATTTCCAATCGCTCCGAGGCGGGGCGATTAGGACTGTAGCAGTGTGGGGGGCGCCCGAGGGCAGGCCGCCCACCGTTTGGGGCCTGATTTCGGCACCAATCCACTTGGGATGGGTCCAAAACCTCTTGTGGGGTATTGTCAAAAAATTTGGTGGGATATTGTGGCCAAATGTCGGGTTTTGGTTCCGGATTTGTGCTTCCAATAACCACCCTATGACCTCCTTTCCAAAAGAGATCAAGGATGTGAAAGACACAACTCAAAAGGGTGTGGGTGTGAAAGTAAAATGACAGCACTTCGTTGCTCCAAAATGCTCCTTCTCTCCATATTTTGGGGTGAGGAAACTCACCAATTTATAGACCTGGAGGTCTCTTGAATTGGGCATGCAGAGGCGCCACTTGGCAATCATGCCTTCCCAGGGGGAAGGAGATTCCTCCCTGATTAGGGACTTCATGACTGCCCTTGTAACTGCCTCTAACGCTCGAAAACGCTCACCCACACTCCCATGCGATGAAGGAAGCGTTAAGTGGTGGATCTGAGCTGCCATTTGTCAAGATTTGACTTTTTTCCCATCAAACCTACTATTCGCCCCACCCTGGAGCGAATATTGCTATTCGTCCCTGGGTGGGGCGAATCCCAGTTTGAATTCATCCCTGGGTGGAACGGGTATTGAGCAAAGTGCCTGAAGGTGCCAAATTGATCTTTGACCTTCCAAAACTATTGTGAGAGTGGTTAGGACCATTGTTTAACCTCTGGGGGCTGCCCTTGGGGCTGTGTGTGTCAATGCGATCAGTGTTTGCAGTCACATAATCGGATTGGTGTTGTTTTGGTGTCTATAGATGCCCCTTTTTGGGATGCGCTGTGCAAGGCGCAACGCCGAGCAAAAATAGATAACCAAAGCACTAATGATTAGGGTTTCTCAGTAACCTAACCAACTTTTGATGCCCCAAGTATGGAAAGGGCATGCATTCTTGAATCCTTGCTTCTGATGAGCGAAGGAACTCAATTCAAGTGTTAACCTTTTTCGGTGAGGTGTTACTTGATCTTGGACATTGATCAGTCATGAATAGGCAAAGGGCGCAACCTTTTGTCTGTGGGAACCTTGAGTTCATGATTCACGAAATGCCAAGTGATTGATCAGCTTGTGATTATTGCTTGTTTACTACCCCAAGCAGGAGCGTGATTGTCTTTGTCAATGATTCTTTGAATGCATGCCATTTCCATGATTGGGTGTGTATTTGTTGATTGGTGACTAAGTGTGACTACCCCCTCAAGCGACGAATCGATGAGGGAATGACCTACATGAGAAAAGCGACGAGTCGCTTGACCCAAGATGACTTAGGTAAGGGTGCCTTCAGATGTTTAGCGTTACATGTGTGTGCAGTTTTTCGACATTTAGACCTATTTTTGGTGGGTGTTAACCCTTTTGGTGACGCATTTTGGAGCTAAAATTGGCAAAAATCCATTCTCCCGTGGAGCGGTCCGGCTATGGTAGCCTTCTTAGGGAGTAGGATAGTGACAATTTGTGACCCTAACATCTATTTTGGATGCCAAGAATGTCCGGCGCCAAGGCGCCTTCGTTCGGCAATGTTATTGCTATTTTTGGTTGGGTTTTGACCCTTTTGGTGACGCCATTTGGGGATGAAATTCTCAAAAATCCGTCCTCCCGTGGAGCGGTCCGGCTATGGTAGCCTTCTTAGGGAGTAGGATAGTGAGGATTTGTGACCCCGACGTCCATTTTGCATGCCCGAAATGTCAAGTGCAAAAGCACTTTCATCGGGCAAGTTTATTGTTTGTTTTTGGGTCATTTTGTTCATTTTTTTGATGTTTTTGAAATTTTTGCCCTGAATTCATTCCTGGGTGGGATGAATACCAGTTTAGTATTCATCCCAGGGAGGGACGAGCACTAACCAGAGTGCTCATCCCAGGGAGGAATGAATATAAGCTCAAAAAGCCTATTTAAAGGCCAAAACTAGGGTTTGGGCTCATTTGCATTCGAATTTTTTGGCGATTTGGAGCTCTGAGGAGGAGGAGATTAATTCTCGAAGCGAAGTGCTATAGAAATTTCTCCCAACATCATGAGTGCACAAACCAGATCGAGCGGTGGAGCCGAAGCGAGACTAGTAAGTGCTCCTTGGTTATTTGCTTTTGTTTGTTGCATTTTTAAAACTGCAAGTTATTTGTTTATTTTTCTTTGGTATTTTGTTTTCCAAATTAAAATTGAAACCCTAAAACGTAGCTTGAACACAAATCAAGACTGAGCTTAAAACTGAATTGAAAACTTAGGTTGAAATTGTGTTGTTATTTTTATGCTTTGTAAAAAATGAAACCCTAGTTTACATTTATTTTGAAAAGACGCAATGAACTCTGAAATTTATTTTTCGCTTTACACTAAAGTAAACCCTAGGAAAAATTTTGTATTTTGCGATTTTGTTAAACTAAAACCCTAGGATAAACTGAACGCAAACCCTAGTTTTTTAGGCTGAACTTGTCAGTTTTAAAACGTAGGTGAAAACCCTAGGTTTAAAACTATTATTTTAATTTTGTTTTGTTTGTGCAGACTTTGTCAGCTTTAAACTTAGAGTACTAAATCATTTAAAATTGTTTTTGTGTTTTTATTTTGTCTGTCAGTTTTAAACTTAGAGTAGAAACCCTAAGACGACAAACTGATTTGGAAAATTGTTTTTGTTTTTATTTTGTTTGTTTAAACTTAGAGTATAAAACCCTAAGACTGATAAATTTTTAATGTTTTGAATTTTTGTGAATTTTGTTGTTTTTGAGCTGTACATTGTTTTATGTGTATGATATTCATGTTATTCTTTTTCATGATTTTAATGTTTTTGTTTTTTGCAGGTTGTGAAGAGCCGGTATCGTGTGCCTACTATTTTTGTTGAAGCGTGGGAGGCGCTAACTATGCTGACTAGGAGTGGCTTGATGCCCTTGGGCTCAAGCAGGTGACTCGGCTGGAGCCTATGGTCGGGGATCGGGCCTATCTGATGGCCCTGATCAACTTGTGGGATCCCCGGACCAACACCTTCCATCTCCCAATAGGGGAGATGATAGTGACCTTGGAGGATGTCTATCGGATTCTATGGATTTTGATAGATGGACTGTCGATCAGGACAATGTCGCGTGATCAACATATTGATACGATGCTTCGGGCATGGGGAGGAGGTGGGTGTGGAGAGCCCAGTGGAGAGGGCAGAGGGTGACTTCCAGATTGGTAAGATTTTGGTTCGATGGTGGCTGGAGAAGGGGGTGTTGGGAGTGAGGCATGTAGTACTTATGGGCCTACGGGCACGAGGTTCTCATGGAACCTATTGGATGTGGTTTGCAGTTGGTGGAGTGCTCGATGGAGGCATCTTGATCATGAGGTGGGGATAGACGCTATTGGCATAGCTCTATGGTGAGCTGTACGAGGTCCACTATCGGATGCGAAAGGGGATTAGCTGTAGCTATCTATTGCAGAGCTGGGCTTGGCAGCATATAGCGGTGGAGAGGCCGATGGGGTTATCATGGATGACTCAGTGGAGATGGTGGATAAGGATATAGGTTACGTGGCTTTGTGGCGGTGGTCTGAGGAGTAGGGATAGAGTCGATGGTGGGTAGGTGTCGTAGGGCACTATGCTGATGCCTTCGCTCGGCTTGCTCTAGGGGAGGTGTTCTGGCACCCCTATCGGGACTGTCCAGCCTGGCCTGAGGTTGGAGAGTGGCTCTAGTGGGTTGCAGGGGGCGGTGGCTGATTGGGCGGCATGGGACCGAGCATGAGTTCTTCCCTTATAGTCGGGTGACATGATAGTTTGGGGTGCACCATGGGATGAGAGGACTCTGGACCGGCTAGTCATCGTGCCACTTGGCAAGGATTTAGATGCGATGATTGACGTCCCAGATGTGGATGATGTCGGGACTACTATAGAGTATGACCAATGGTGGATACTATGGTGATGGTGGGGAGAGGGGCCACTGGGAGGCATGGAGGCAGCAAGGGGGAGGGTGTTGAGGCACCAGGAGATGATTGGGGAGCTCCGCTAGAGGATGCAGACATGGTGGAGGTAGATGATGTGGATGTGGATCTTGGGGTTCTAGATCAGCCGAAGATGTAGGACATCACGGAGAAGTGGGAGCCAGAGCAGGCTGCTGTTCCAGAGATGCCCATGCCTCAGGTTTGGAGGACATGGAGTCAGGGTTATGCACTGAGAATGCATGATTGGAGGGGCTACTATGAAGGTGAGATGAGGAGCTGGGGGATGCACTATGGGAGAGGGATCTCTTGTGCATGTAGTTGGTAGAGCGAGAAAATGCATGGGCTACCTACCATCGGTAGGATGGGGATACTGATGCTATGCGAGAGAGGGATCTCCTATGGATGTGGAGAGGGAGAGGGCTTTGGTATGATGTAGAACTTGGCTACGTATCATCAATGGGAGATGGACTTGGTGTGGACATCGGTTGGAGTTGGAGGGAGAGATTAGCCACCTCGGTGGGTGGGTCCCTACGTTCAGTGGAGGTGGATCGTCATGCCGCTCGAGAGGGAGCGATACTAAGCAATCAGCATCCTCTTGGCGTAGGCGACTGGATGAGGGGGGCTCGAGTAGGCATGATGCGGGGGCTAGCAGTAGCCGCCCTGAGGGGTCCCATAGGACCCACACCATGGGGGTAGTTCTCGTCGCACCGATCCTGCGTGATCATGGTGGCCGATGCCCTAGGCTTGGGGGTTTTTGAGCTTTTGGCTTTTTGTGGGGTCAGATGACCGGTTATTGTAGCCTACGGGCATTTTTGATGATATATATATAGATGACTTTATTTTTGTTATACATGTGTCGTGATTTGATGTTATGCCTAATGATTGATGAATGTGTATGTATGCATGTTAATTTACATTGATGGATGCATGTGTTATGATGAATGCAAATGTTTCTTAATGTATATGATATGCAAATGGAAATGAATGAATTGAATTTGTGATTTTTGGCGGTGGCACCATAGACTGTTTAGAACTTATGGCTTTTTGTCTTAGGCGATTGTTGTGGTAAATGACTTTTTATGTATGCATGTTATTTTGTATTTTCTGATGGTGAAGTAAGGCTGAAAGATATTTACAGTTGGTTTAGAATGTAGTTAGGTTTTCTGAGACTCAGATGTTTTAACTAACTAGCCAAGACTGTATCTTTATCTTACAAGACTTTTGAACAAGGTATGAATCGGACTTGTCTTTGACCAAGTTATTTCACATCCCTGTGTGTGCAATTGAGTTCGTTTATGTGGTATTTGTCAGGATACCGCCAGTGCTAGATAGGCTATCAACCAAACCTATATTGAGGATCACCTAATTAGCCCCACTAACTCCTTTGTTGTATTTAGTCAGATTAATCTACGGTGCGATCTAGGATACCATAAGCTAGCTCATCCACATGCAAACATTGATCTGCACACAAGTTAATGTGACAGATATATCGTCATGCGGGAGGTTTGCCACGAGTGACCGATAGGCTATCAACCAAACCGGTACTGAGGTTTATCTCATGACCTTCCGAATGCTGAGAGTTCCAGGGATTCAAGTTCGACTCCCTTCTTTTCTTCAATTGTATTGGGATACTTGCTCTTTTATAGTGATAAAAATCACTGTTTATTTTTGTTATATTTTGTTTTTTGAGCAAGGGATTTGAATAATGAGTGATGAGAATCACTATTGTTTGTGCCTTTTGATGTATGCACTTTGGTTGTGATGTCAAATTTTTGGAGTTTTGACCTTTTGCAAATTTTTATGATGTTTGCAACTTCTTTTGAGAACTTGGGATTCTTGGGGAATTGGGTAGGGAAGATGCTTGTCCTTTTGCCAACTCTCAACATTCTTGGGGTCATTCACACAGGGGATGAGCAAGATAACCATTTCGCTTATGGTGACCTGGATTGCTTTGCAGGTTTCATCTTTCATTCACACAACTTGGGAATTTTTATGTGTTTTAATTTGTGTTGGGATGCTACGTAACAAGGTGTAATCCAAGTAGAACTCTACCTTCATAAAATCTGTCTGACTTTGTACAGTATTTGGCTAAAAAGCTATTGACAGCTGAATGATGAAAACTCTTGATACATTAGAAGACAACTGACTATAGTATGGTGAAAAGATGTGAATGGCATTTATTTTTGATGGACTATTTATAAAGCGGAGAAATATGGAACAAGATGGATTTGCCAAGTAATTACAGTCTATGGTGCCTTGACCTGTATGACCACAAATATGCAATGTATGTGTGTGATGCCTAATGCAACTATATGTTTGTGTTTTTGATGGATTGATATTTGTGAGTATGAAGATGAGATGCAAAAAGAGCTCTTTATTTTTGTGATGATTTTGAGCATGCATGGAGATGAGATGCAAATTTTTGTTATTTTTATTGTTTTTGAATTTTCTTGTTTTTGACCAAGCGATTGTGGGAATCCTTGGAGCATTTTGGGTTGACCAAGTGATTATGGGAATCCTTGGAGCATTTTGGGGTTGACCAAGTGATTATGGGAATCCTTGGAGCATTTTGGGGATTGACCAAGCGATTGTGGGAATCCTTGGAGCATTTTGGGATTGACCAAGCGATTATGGGAATCCTTGGAGCATTTTGGGGATTGACCAAGTGATTATGGGAATCCTTGGAGCATTTTGGGATTGACCAAGCGATTATGGGAATCCTTGGAGCATTTTGTTTGGGCTATGGCTCTTTTAGATATGGAATGGCTGCAAATGACTGATGTTCAAGGGTTCTAGTTCCTTGATTCCATCAAGAGAGGCTAGCCGGTATGTTCTAGGTCCTATTTTACTATCAATTACATAGGGACCTAACCAGTTTGCCATGAACTTGTCCCTTAGATGGGGCGGCAAGCTAGAGTTCTGTTGGTTCTCTTTTAAGACCAAGTCACCAACCTGAAAGTCCCTCAGGTGAACTTTCATGTTGTATGCTTTCTTCAGTCGCTCTTGATAGATACGTAAATGCTCGAGAGCATTAACACGTCATTCATCGAGCAATGTAAGCTGGTCTAATCGGGCCTACCATGCAGTGTCATCATCGATGAACTCTTGCATTGATATGCGTAGGGAAGGAATTTCCAACTCGAGAGGCATGACTGCCTCGGAGCCATACACGAGCGAAAATGGAGTTGCCCCAGTGGGTGTCCGAATGCTAGTGCGATAAGCCCATAGGGCAAGTGGGATCTGAATGTGCCAATCCTTATGACTATCTATGACTGTCTTTTTGAGGATGGCAACTAGCATTTTGTTTGACGCCTCTGCTTGCCCATTTGCCTACGGATAATAGGGTGTCAAAAAACTATGCTAAATTTTGTACTTTGTGGTCAAAGCACGCACATCTTTGTTCTTGAATGACGTCCCATTATCCGAGATGATCTTGGATGGAATACCAAAATGACATATGATGTTATGTAAAATAAACTCCACAATGCGGGTTCCAGTCGTAGAGGTAAGCGAAACTGCTTCCACCCATTTGGTGAAGTACTCTGTGGCCATTATGATAAACGTGTGATGACCTGACGATGTAGGGGAGATCTTTCCGATTAGATCTAAGCCCCACTATGAAAATGGCCAAGCCGATTGGATCGGCTGCAAGGCCTGAGAAGGTACGTGTGTCAAATTAGCATGGTGTTGACACTTCACGCACTTCCTTACATACGCGCAACAATCTCGCTCTAAATATGGCCAATAATAGCCCATGCAAAGAATGCGCTTGGCGATGGCCATACCATTGAAGTGGCCACCACATGTACCATCGTGCGCTTGGGCGATCACCCAAGTGGACTCTTGCTGGTCCAAGCATCGAAGGAGGATCCCTTCATAGCTACGATGGTACAAAATGTCTCCTAACAAGACATGCTTTGCCACTTTCTGCTTGAATGCTCATTTTGTGGCATGCATCAATCCAAGTGGGAGGTTACCTAACTTGAGGTAGTCCCTTATGGGTGAATACCAATCCTGCTGATCAGAAGCCTCGATGGTATGAACAACCAATCCCTCTTGAAGTTCATCCCTAGCAAAAGCTGAGCGGAGAAGAACTTGTAAGAATAGCATTGTGTTGCTATTAAGGGGAGTAGGGGAGAACAAGGACCCCCAGTTGGCATGTTTCAGACGATCATGGATTCGAGAGAACCTATCTTGAGGTGGTTCAATCTGGATCATGTGGATTCCTGGCATTAAGTCAGAGCTTGCACGCTCCATCATGGATTGCGATAGTGTTTTGACTTGAATGGTTGTCATATCACCAGAAATGTCTTGCGGGATTAGTGACCCCAAGGAGGCCATAGTGTCCGCAAAATGATTCGATGACCGAGGGAGTGCCTCGATGTCGTACCATTCAAGCTTTGCCAGGAATTTGTCCACAAGGGCTTTGTAGGCCTACAGAACTGGGCATTTACATTGGAATACCCCTTTGACTTGGTTGACAATTAACAACGAATCACCAAAGATGTTCAATCATTTGATGTTCATGGTGATTGTTGTCTGAAGACCTATGAGCAAGGCTTCATATTCTGCATTATTGTTGGTGCATGGGAAGTCTAATTTAAATGATAGAGGCATTGGAGCCCCTTGCGGTGTGAAGAATACAATTCCCATGCCACCCCCTTGCTCACATTTAGAACCATCAAAAAATAGGGTTATGTCGGCCTGTGACTCAGGCTCATCAGAATCTGGTGATTCTGAGACATGGAAGACCCCATCATCGGGTAGTTCTATGACCAGAGGCTGATCGTCTTCGAGAGGAGCCTCTGCTAGTTGATCGGCTATGACTTGTCCTTTGATGGATTTCTGTCCAATAAACTCTATGTCAAATTCCGTCAACAACATGATCCATTTCGTCGTGCGGCTACTATGATAAGTACGACTCATCATGTACCACAATGGATTCTCCTTAGACACAACATACGTAGTGTTGCTCAGCATGTAGTGGCATAGCTTTTTGGTAGCAAACACCACTGCCAAGCAGAGTTTCTCAACGTATGCATAGTTAAGTTCATAACTGACCAGGGTGCGGCTAAGATAGTAAGTAGCCTGTTCTTTGTGAAGTTCATTTTTCTGGGCTAGCATGGCGCCCAGTGCCACCTCAGTAGCTGAGATGTATAAGTAGAATGACACTCCTGGTCTAGGTGGTGCCAATACTGGCGGCGAAGCCAAGTATCATTTAATGTCTTCAAAGGTTGACTGGCACTCGTCATCCCAGTGAAATGCTACCCCCTTATGCAATAATTTGTTCATGGGTCGGCACTTGTCAGATAGCTGCGCTATGAAGCGCTTGATTGATGTGACCTTTCCCTGCAGGCTTCTGAGCTGCTTGATGGTAGTTGGGGGAAGCATTTCAAGGATTGCCTTGACTTTGTTTGGGTCCACCTCGATGCCTCGCTTTGAGACTATGAAACCCAAGAGTTTTCCAGATGTGACGCCAAAGACGCACTTCTTGGGATTCAGTCTGACTTTATGTTCCATGAGGCGATCGAGGATCTTGCTTAAGTCATCGATATGATCTGGGCACAAAAGAGATTTGGCCAACAAATCATCCATGTAATCTTCCAAAGTTTTATGCATGTAATCATGGAAGATGTACGTCATGGCACGTTGGTAGGTGGCACCAACATTTTTAAGGCCAAAAGGCATGACCTTATAACAAAATGTCCCCCAAGGCATAGTGAATACCATTTTTAGTTGGTCCTCAGGATTGATACGAATCTGATTGTATCCCGAGAAACCATCCATGAGGGAAAGCATTTCATGGCCCATTGTAGCATCTACCAATGCATCGATGCTAGGCAAGGGAAAATCATCCTTAGGACTCACTTTGTTTAGATCTCAAAAATCAGTGCATATGCGAATCCTCCCGTCAAGCTTCTTGACGGGTACCATGTTGGATAGCCATGGTGGGTAATCCATGTAGATGACAAACTATGCATCCAACAACTTTTGCAATTCATCTTTGACCATCAAGGCCATTGTTGGGTGCATCTTGCATAGTTTTTGCTTAACTGGCTTGATTTTCGGATCAAGCGTTAGATTATGCATGACTAGCTATGGATCTAGCCCCGGCATGTCTCTGTAGGACCATGCAAAAACCTCCTTCTTCTCTTTGAGAAGGGTAATGTAGTCGGCTTGCTCTTTGGGGGATAAGCTTACCCCCAACTTGATAATCTATGGATTCATTGGATCCGAGCCGATGTCTACGTCAGTCGTCTCCTCGATCGACATGTGGGATCCATCCTCCAACTGGTGTGGAGTTGGGATCAAATGGATATCATTTGCTGAGTTTAAATCTACGTTGGGAACCTCGGGTTCCTCTTCAGCATGGAAGATATCCTGAGTTGGCCCTGGGGTAAAATGAAGCATTTTATCGAAAGGCCAGTACTCTAATGGGGATGGAGGTGAATTGACGTGATCCCAGTCTATGGCATCTATGTCTAGATGCAATGACTATGTTGGATCATCCGAGTTATGGATGGGGGCGGTTAAGTCAATGGAGATCATGTTGATGAAATGATTTTGGTCTCCATTACCATGGGTGTGGTGACTTGAACATTCTAGATGATTCCTGTGCTCCGGATCTGGCTCTGGAGGTATTGGCATGAATGGATCGGCCCTATGTGTTGATAGGAGGACAGGGTCTGCCCTCGGCACTGATATCACTCTAGGGTCTCGGGGTGGAAGGTGCTCTTCGTATACCTAGAGCGGCGGATCCAACACTTGGTCCCACCGCATTGGGTCTACGTACCACTCATGCCCTGGCACTATGTTCAACTATTCAAATATGTCGTTAATCTCCAAGGGGTATGGTTGTTGCATCTACCGCATGTGATTAAGATATGTCATTTTTATTTCATCTTCATAATCACTATCGGAGATCCAAAAGCCCTCGTTGGCTTCGACAACTATTTGAGGCATTAATGGCTCGTCCTGCTCGAGCAAATTGATCTGGCCCCATTGTGGTTGTTCCACTCTCCGTGGGGGGACCTGATTTTCTTGACGTGGCACTGGCTCGATTGGAGCATCCAAAGGGAACATTGTCAAGAGGCTTTCTTGATAATCATCCATGGGGACCACTTGTGAGTGATCACTATTTGATTCGAAGGGGTCATATGATGCTGGTTCATACTCTGACTCATCCTTCGAAGATCCTTCTTGACACTGTCTATACCCTCCTTGAAAGTGAGTCCCCAAACTTTCTCCTCTCTCTAGCGAAGGGAAAGGGTTATTGAGGTTAACAAGGGTGGTTGTCGACCATGGGAGATAATCCCCCAATGTATACGTTGTGTTAGGGTTGGCATAGGGATCTAATGCCAATCCACCCTTGTTGCCTATCCCTAGGCCTTGCATGTTCTCTACCAAGATGTCCAAGGGCAGGGGGTGGTTGAACCCCACTCCTGACTTGTCGTAGGGCATTTGGTATCTTGGTTGGCAAAGGACACGCACTCCTTGCTCATACCTGCCTAACCCATATCCATGCCAATTGCATTGGCCAAGATATCTCAGAGTAAAATCTGGGTTGGAAAAATAATTGACATCTTCTGCAAAGGGCTCTTCATCTTCGTCCTCTTGCATGCATGGCTCAGTACCATGATCAAGGCCCCCATACACAAAGTTTGTCTGGTTTGGCGGGTAGCCTAGAGGAACAATAGTACCGATGGGGAGGCGAGGTCTCCCCATGTCTTGCATGGACTCCAGTGCGGGCGTTGCTACAACATTCCACACCAGATACTCCCCCAGGCCCGTATTGGCCATTTCAATAGTGATTGTTGGCGATTGAGGGGGAGGGAATGGAAGCTCTTCCTGAATCCACTCCATGTTGGGTGAACTAGGAGCCTCAACTTCCATTTTGCTAGGCATCTCTTCAGTAGAGATGGTTGAGACCATTGGCGGTGCCTCTTCCAGAGGTTGCGCCTCCTCTAGGGGTTTCTTCCCTTTGTCCTTCTATTTGGCCATGATAGGTGGCATCATTGGTGAAGGACCAGATGATGAAGATGGACCTGGCTGGGGTTTTGATGGATTTGTCATCGGGGATGCTTGCAGAATCGGACCCTGTCTAGATGGATTCAACTAGAAATCCAAATGCATTGATGGAAGGGTCGATTGCGGCATCAGCTGCATCGCATTGCAATACTTGAAGGGTTCTAAGTCCGTCGGGACTACATGTACCTCCCCTTCAAATGTATACTTCAAACATTGATGAGCTATCGAAGGGACACACTTCATGTCCCCGATCCATGGCCGACCCAACAAGATGTTATAGGCCATCTCACCCTCCAAAATATGGCACAATGTAGGTATAGTCTTTTGTCCCACTTGAATGGGTAGGACAATTGTGCCAACTATCGAGCAAATTGCATCATTGAATGCTCGCAGTGTATATGTGGAGGCCGTGATGTGAGATGCCGACAACTTTAGATGTTTCAATGCCACTGTGGTAATGATGTTACTGGACGAGCCAGTGTCTACCAACACCCTCTTATACGGGATCCCGTTGACCCATGCGATAACGTGCAGGGGTGGATCCGCCATGTCATCAGCCACTGATTTCACCTCATCTTCTCGAAAGGTGATGACTGGCTCCATGCATCATTTGACATGTCCCACAAAGTTGTTGAAGGAATTCGCTTCATGGGGCTGCAACTCGATGGCTTTCAATATCTCCATTAGAGCCTCCCGATGGGGCGTTGATTGTTGTATGAGCTCGTATATGGAGAGCCTAGCCGACGTGGTCCTCAAGCTCTGAGTGAGTTTGGTCCGAATCGTGGCCGTGGGTCTAGGCGGGGGAAGTTGCGTAGGGTGCTGTTGAGGTTGTGACGTCGATGGAACCTCTCTTGTGGCTGCCACGAGGGCAGCTCCTGGGTACCTCTTGTTCCTAGTCACTATGCTTATCATCCCTACATACCCTTGCATGGGGCAATTCTATTGCACCTCATTGACTTGAAGGGGTTTTGCCTGCGCCTCATGGGCAGGCAAGGGGTCTCTAAAGACTCCCATCTGCTGGTTGTTTGGCGCTACGGGGTTGTCCACTACCAACGTCTTGTTGTCAATTAGGTCTTGTATCAAACCTTTGAACTTCCAACATGCATTAAGGTCATGTCCCCTCCGCCTGTGGAACCTACAATACAAGTCCTCCCGGTACCCCTTAGGCTTCGGTGCATTGGGATCTATGGTTTGAATCTCTGGAAGGTTGATCAAGTTCACCGCTGACAAGCGGTCAAATAGGGAGTCCCTAGACTCTGTGTAGGGTGTAAATTGTCGCCTAGGGTGACGCTGCTGATTTTGTTCCTGCTTCTGGTTTTCTCTTTCATAATTGTTAGGAGGCACCGCCTGATAGTTAGCCTTTTGAGGCTGTATTTCTTGTGCAGGCTTAGGGACATTTATAGCAACTTGATTGACCGCAGTGGGTTTCTGTTGCGTAGTCCCTATTTTTGTGTTCTTGTTCCATTCTTTCTTCTTAGGTTTGGCAATCTCGCCATCCTGTATCTTGATCTCTTCGATGATTCGGGCTTGCACCAGAGCTTCCTCTAAGGTGGCATATTGCTGTAGCTACAATAGCACAGAGATCGATCTCAAACAACTTCTTGAGAACATTTGTGTTAGGTCGGACATAGGAGGGAGGTAGGGTAGCTTGGAAAGTAGAGTCCTCCACCGATTCCCGTAGGCCACCATGGTTTCTTCCTCATACTACCTAAGGCTGGCCAGGTCACTTAGTGATGCCTTCTTCTTGGTGTTGAAGGTGAAGCATTCGAGGAATGCATCCACTAGCTGATCCAAGTTACTGATGCTGTGCTTCGACAATTGAGTGAACCAATCCGAGGTAGGGCCCATGAATGTGGTTATAAATGTTCTTAGCAACAATGCATCATTGTCCTGAATGCCAAAGCATTGGCTCAGGAATCTAGTCACATGCTCTTGGGCATCCTCCTCACCTCTAAAGATTGCCAACTGAGGCAGCTTAAAGTGTTCAGGGTAAGGGGGTGCAGGCACTGACGGATGCACAGGATGACTACGGAGTTGGCGTAACATGGGCTTTTGGGGCCCAGAAGCTTTGGTTTCCATAGACTCCAAATGCTCTAGCAGCGCTTTATATGCATCGAAAGATTTAATCTCTTCCTCTTTAGTTTGCTCCCATTGTGGGTTGTGGGAAACTTGAGGCCTATGGAGGGGTGGCCGGATAGCAGCCCCTCCACCTTGATAGGGCATTTCGGCCCGCTCTTCTTCTTGTTCATACTCCTCATAGGCTTCTCGAGGAGTTTTTGGGTGAGACCTATGACCATGGGTGGGTCCCCATGGAGGGAGCCCATCGTTGTTCCGAGGAGTGGCCTCCCGTTCAGGTCTAGGAGGTCTTGGAGGCAGCACTTGGTAAGGTCATGGGGACCTGTCTCGTACCAAGGGGTTGCGCCTCTCATATGGTTCTTGCCCTTTGGGTGCGAGGGGTTGGAACCCTCTCAGGCATAGTGTTATGGAGCAGCTCATCTATTTGGCGTCGAATGCGCTCTTTGCTGAGGCGATATAGATGCTCTAGCTACTGTTGGTCTTGCTCAAGCTGCGTAATCTATGCTTGGTGGGCGGCATGTCTGGCGACTTCCAGGTCGATCTGTTCCACCATCTTGAGTCTAGGAGGCCTAGATGCCTCTCCTATGCATTTATCTCGGTCATGGTGATCCGAGATCTCTATAGGTCACTTCCCCCTATCGAGGTTGGCGGCATTCACTCGAGGCTCTGGCCTCGAAAGATGATTTTGGTAGATAGCAGGTGCGGAGGCGCATTGCTCCCATGCTGTATATTGCTCTTGAGGAATGTAGTGGTCTTCCTCATTTTCCCTTTCATAAGTGTGAAAGGGGCGGGCGGAGTTGGCTCGCCCTACCAGAGGAGCCTTGTGCTCCGGATTTGTCCTATTGTTTCTGACAATGAGAGGGGGCAATGGAGGGATGACATAATCCTGTGGCCTCTCCTCATGGACCCTATGTTGTTCTAGCACTTCATCACACGGTGGCCACTCGTATCGAGCTTCTAAGGGAGCTTTCCTATTTATATTGAGTGCCACGTGTAAGGACTCCTCCTGAAAGGGTCTATGCTGGATGGGAGTGCCCCTCGAAGGGGTGCCCCTATAGTCCCATTCTGAAATGGCATGATGTGGACTCTCTTGTGGGCCCGGCCGCCAAGGCGGAATGACCAAGTCCTTGGGACTATAGCGGAGGTGACTTGTGCCCCCTTGTACACTCTCTACAGCTTTCGCCCTTGCTTGGGCTTGGCTACGGGTGTACACCATGGTGGTGTTTTCCTACAAGATGCATAGATTTTTATTTCTTTTTATGATTTTTATGCTACACTAAACAAAAAATATCACACACGCAAAGCAATGATTATCTCGTTTAAATATTAAAGGTGTGCCTTAAACCTGGTTTAGTGTGTTTTGATTTTGTTTTGAAAGCTTTTGTAAAGAACATTTAAATGCAATATGATGGCTCTTATGGCTCCCAAAAATGGTCGCCCCTTCGATATACCATTGCCAGGCCGATATACCAACCTCTCTATATACCCGCCCTTACGTGAGGGAAACTATAGGTACGTGAGAGCAGATGGTACGTGGAACGTAGGCGGTACGGAAGGGGGATCACCCTATTTTTGACACCTACCATAGAAGACTTATCCTCATGCACTGGGAATCACCCCAGCTACACTCGGTCAGCTTTCATCAGGATTTACGTCTAGCAATAGTAGCGATCGGGGTTTATGAATGCAAAATTCAAGCCAAGGTGGTGATGAAATCCACCGTTGGTCTTGATCAAGGGCTGGGGTTTTACGACCAGCTCCTTGGTGTTTATGTTGCCACGTGATGTGTGGGGTTCTTTTTATTTTGCATGAAAGAAAATAAACATACAGTACAACTTTCTTTAAACACGCAAAAAAACCAAAAAAATAGAAAAAGAACAACAAAAAATGACAGAAAGAGTTCAGGACCCTTACCTCTTCTCTGCCCAAATCTGCTGGTTCTGAGTTTCTATCCTGAAACTGCATAGACAGATATTCATCCTAGGGAGGAATGAATTACAGGACTGTATTCGTCACAGGGTGGGGCAAATTCCCATTCGTCCCTGGGTAAGATGAATTCCAGCTCTGTATCCGCCTCAGGCTGGAACGAACAACAGTCCAACGTCTGAAAACTCGGTACCTGCAAGCAAAAACAACCAAGTTTTGATCAGATCTCTGATCTTAAAAATATAGGACAAGGTCCCACCGTGATCGCCACTGAAAGCACGAGGATACGAAAGCAAAAAGGAAAGCAAAGATGCGATGCAAACCGAACTAAACTTAACGCTAAATCCTAGGAATTGAAAGTGCATGAAAAGAGGGAAAGCATGAACGAATCAAAATGAAACAAAAGCCAATAAAGAAGACAACCCTTTTTATTGATATGTTTCAAAACTCGGTTACAATGCGCCTCCTCCCCTTCCAAGGGCTAGGAGCGTTAAATATGCGTTCTTGTTACATCCATGGATGCCATTCCTTCTTCCGCGTGCCCACATGTAAAAATGGGTGGACCAAACATCACCGTCACTTGCGTTGATGAGTCTTGACTCCTTGCTGCTCCTCTAATGTCTAGATCCTACATTCAAAGAAACAAGAAATAGTCAGTAGCACCTGCGGATGAAATAAAACATGCAATCCCCAAGCCTACGATAAGTGAATGAAGAAAATGAATAAAATGATGACTAAAATGAATCCAAATGCTCTAAAAATTTTATAGGGGCATCAAGAAATCACAAAGAAAACACTACAAATGGAACATTCGGGAAATTCCTCACCGATTTGAATTCGCTCCGGGGCGGGACGAATATACCTGCAACAAAACATCGAAAAGGTCCTGTCCCAAATGTCCTACCTCTAGGAAGCTCCAAAAGACCTACAAAGTTGGGGTTAGCTAATTGGGGGTATTTTGGGAAGACCCAGATGGTCAGATTTTCCCAATTTGGCCTCCATCAATGGGAATTTGATGGTGCTACCTGCAAGTTAGTAAAGGCGAACGAAGATAGAAACATGATCAAAATTGTTCAAAACAAGGTGAAATTTAAATGGCAACCTATCTAAGCAGCATAGAATTGAATGCAAAAATGAAAGAAAGAAAATCTGCCATAGATTTCCAATCGCTCCGAAGAGGGGCGATTAGGACTGTAGCAGTGTGGGGGGGCGCTCAAGGGCAGGCCGCCCGCCGTTTGGGGCCCGATTTCGGCACCAATCCACTTGGGATGGGTCCAAAACCTCTTGTGGGGTATTGTCAGCAAATTTGGTGGGATATTGTGGCCAAATGTCAGGTTTTGGTTCCGGATTTGTGCTTCCAATAACCACCCTATGACCTCCTCTCCAAAAGAGATCAAGGATGTGAAAGGCACAACTCAAAAGGGTGTGGGTGTGAAAGTAAAATGACAGCACTTCGTTGCTCCAAAATGCTCCTTCTCTCCATCTTTTGGGGTGAGGAAACTCACCAATTTATAGACCTGGAGGTCTCTTGAATTGGGCATGCAGAGGCGCCACTTGGCAATCATGCCTTCCCAAGGGGAAGGAGATTCCTCCCTGATTAGGGACTTCATGACTGCCCTTGTAATTGCCTCTAATGCTCGAAAATGCTCACCCACACTCCCATGCAATGAAGGAAGCGTTAAGTGGCGGATCTGAGCTGCCATTTGTCAAGATTTGACTTTTTGCCCATCAAACCTGCTATTCGCCCCACCCTAGAGCGAATACTACTATTCATCCCTGGGTGGGGCGAATCCCAGTTTGAATTCATCCCTGGGTGGAACGGGTATTGAGCAAAGTGCCTGAAGGTGCCAAATTGATCTCTGACCTTCCAAAACTACTGTGAGAGTGGTTAGGACCACTGTTTAACCTCTAGGGGCTGCCCTTGGGGCTGTGTGTGTCAATGCGATCAGTGTTTGCAGTCACATAATCGGATTGGTGCTGTTTTGGTGTCTACAACTCTGTCATGTCCAAAGATATATCAATAAGCTCACTCAGAACCTTCTTAAATATGCTCAATAGGTTCACTCAAAACCTGCTCAAATCTACTCAATAGGTTCACTCAGAACCTACTCAAATCTGCTCAACAGGTCCACTAAGAACTTGATCAAATCTGCTCAATAGGTTCACTCAGAACCTGCACAAATCTACTCAATAGGTCCACACAAAACCTACTCAAATTTTCTCAATAGGTCCACACATAATTTGTCTAAATCTGCTCAACAAGGCCACATAGAACTTGCTCAAATATTCTTAATATATCCACACAAAACCTTTACAAATTTGTTGAATGAGGTCACACAGAAATTGTCCAAATCTGCTCAACAAGCTTACACAGAACTTGTCCAAATTTTCTCAATAAGTCCTCTCTAGGACTTGCTCAAATATGCATTACAATATTCCACAAAATCAGTCCATAAGCCTTCTCAAATACTTGCCTCAATAACATAGAATCATAAAGATAATTGTTAGAGACTCAATATGTCCTATACTCAATGCTCAATCAATATCTCAACTCAATCTCATAGAAGCATAAATATAGTTGTTAGAGACTCAATATATTCTATACTCAAATCCCAATCTCAACTCAAACAATATCATAGAAGCATAAATATAATTGTTAGAGACTCAATATGTTTTATTCTCAAATCTTAATCTCAACTCAAATCAATCTCATATAAGCATAAAGAGAATTGTTAGAGACTCAATATGTTCTATAATCAAATCCCAATCTCAACTCAAATTAATCTCATACAAGCATAAAGAGAATAGTTAGAGACTCAATATGTTCTATTCTCAAATCTCAATCTCAACTCAAATAGGAATATAGAATAGTTTGTTTTATGGAACTTGAACAACCACTTCACACAATAACTTGAATAGGCTCAATAAAATCTACTCAACCAATCACATCAAGGATCAATACTTTATCACAAACCCTAGTCCAAGCATGTATCAACCAACTCAAAATATTTCCAATAATGCTCAACAACAAATCTCACATAACAATGATACTCATGTTCTTTTCTAGCTCAAGTTCACGTTATTTGCACAACCAATGGGCTTCAACAACAATGCTTATAAACAAGGTTTAATCAAAAATCTCAATTTAGAAAACCTTTAAGCATTAAACAAAAACTCTGAAAAAGGTAAACCACAATCAATCCTTTTCTTTCCAAATATATTTTCTGAAATCAATCACCCACATAAGTCAATGAAGAATATTGCCCATACCTTTTTGATACCTTATGAATTGTCCACTAAATATGCCACACTCAACATACTATATTTTTCAATATTAACAAGGGGTAGAGGTCATGAGTAATAACACAATAATCAAAATAATATCTCAATAGCACCTTATTACTCCTACTCAATAAAAATGCCCCAAACCCTCTTATGCAAGAATTAAACCCTCAAAAGAAGGAATCAAACATACTTTTGGAACTCCTTGACAAAACCATAAATATATTCTTGCACACACCTTATTTCTCCCTCAAATAAATATAAACAAGTATCTCTCAAAAATAGCTTTTTGAAAGCACAAGGATACGGAAACAAAATACAGAAACCCCAAAGTGTGATGTATGCAAAAGTGAAACGTAATGCTAAGTCCTACCAATTGAAATGCATGAAAGGAGAAATGTAAACCAATTGAAACAAGATAGAAAGAAAATGTTGAGTATGGCCATTTTTATTAATTTTATTTAAACATCATGTTACAATACGTCTCCTCAATTTTTGGGACTAGGAGCATTAAGTAGGGATCTATTACACCACGGATTTGTATGCTTTCTTTCGCTTGCCCACATGTAAAATGGGTGGACAAAACTTCACCATCGCTTGTGTTGATGAGTCTTGACTCATTTCTACTCCTCTAATGTTGGGATATTGTGTTCAAGAAACAGAAAACCGTCAGTAGCACCTGTGGATAAAATAAAACATGTGATCCCCAAGCCTGTGGTTAGTGTATGCATAAAATGATTAAAGCAATAATTGAAACATATCAGAATGAATTGAAAATTTGATAGAAGCAATAAAACCTTACCAAGAAGTCATTGCAAAAGGAACAGTCTAGAATTTTTGTATAGATTTCTAATCACTCTGAGGTGGGACGATTAGAACTGTCATAACCTGTCCAAAAGCCACCTCCTAAATTTTTGGTCCAAAAGATTTCAAATCACCTTCAGAGTTGGATTTAGGTAAAAAAGGGTATTTTGGGATGACCCAGATGGTCATATTTTGCCAATTCGGCCTCTATCACCCAAAATATGATGGTGCTATTTGCATGATAGTGAAGGTGGGAAATGATAAAAGAATGATCAAAACTTGTTAGAATAACCTAAAATTTAAATAACAGCATATGTAAACAACCTAGAATCAGATGTAAAATAAAAATCAAGGAAAACTACCAAAGATTTCTAATCGCTCCGGGGCGGGGCGATTAGGACTTCGACAGTTTGGGGGGCGCCCGAGGGCAGGGCGCCCATTTTTTGGGACTCTTTTTCAGCACCAATCCACTTGGGATGGGTCAAAAACCTCTTATGGGGTTGTTTCAACAAATTTTATGGGATATTGTGGCCAAATTTTCAGGTTTGGGTCCGGATTGCGCTTCCAATAATCACCCAATAACCTCCCTCCAAAAGAGAGATCAAGGATGTGAAAGCACAAACAATGGGTGAGGATCTAATTTGGTAGCACTTCATTGCTCTAATAGCTCCTCTTCGTATATCCTTTTGGGTGAGAAGACTCACCAATTTATAGAGCTAGGGTCTCTCTCTTTGAATGTGCATGTGAGGGCGCCACTTGAGTTGCTTGTCCTATTTTGAGAGAAAAAATTATTCCCTAATTTAGAGTCTCCTTGCATGAGGCTTATAAATATCAAGGCATGCATGACTGAAGTCTCTTTCCTTGATTTGAAGTTGTTCCTCACAATTGCATGTCCTGAAGTTGCAGTTAACTGGCGGACCTATCGAGGTTTGACTTTTTGCCAGTAAAACAAGCTATTCACCCCACCCCGAGACGAATGCTGATAATCGTCCTTGGGTGGGACGAATACCAATTTGTAATCATCCCAGGGTGGGACGAGTAGGGAGCAAAGTGCCAAAAAGGTGCCAAATTGACCTTTGACCTTCCAAACTGCTATGGGAGTGGTTAGGACCATTGTTTAACCTTTGGGGAATGCCCTAGGGGCTATGTGTGTTACATTGATCAGTGCATGTCATCACATAATCATATTGGTGTTGTTTTGGTGTCTACACTTTCCAATGATATATAATATGATATAATTCCACAAATAAAATCAGCGAAAATATTTATCTATCCTAGGGCATACCACAACCTTATTTCTCCTTAGGCAACCTTGGAAGAAAATAAAATATTAAACAAAAATTAAATTTACTTACCTTACCATTGGTAGGATTCGATCCCATGATTGTTTTCTTTCCAATACCTTAGCCACAACCAAGCCATCATTGAGCCACGCCCCATGACGTGTCTAAAAGGGTATGTCCACCATGCAATATCTTCAGACAATGAACCTCCAAAAAACAACAAGCGCATAGAGCGCTTCTTCCTTGCAATACAAAAACCAGATCTCACACGAATTGAACTCAGAACCTCCTCCTTAGCATCGAGCCAACATACCACTAGGCCACACTGGCCTTTGTGCTTAGGGCTTTCGAATCTTCACAACTTTAACCTTGACAAAAATTGTAAGGCTTTCAAAACAAAAATATATTTCACATGCACTTTGAAAACAATAGCAAGGGAAGATTGGTAAATAATTTTTTTTGGCATTTAAATAATGCCTTTTACCTTCCTTAGCATCACGTCGGCGCTTCGAATAAGTTTGACGTCGACGTGATTTAATTTATAATAAGTTTAAATTTAATTTTAAATTAAAATATTATAAATTAAAATCAATCTTAGAACTTTATCTTAAATATCCAACCTTAGGTTTAATAAAACCTTATAACCTTGTCTTAATGCCCAACCTTGGTATTATTTATAAAATTTAAATTCCTTGTGAATTTAAATGATTTATAAATAATTATTAAACCTCATTTTTATCTTTTGCAATAACCCATCTTGGGTTTTTATAAACCAATCACTTAACTTCTGATCCCAATAATATTAAAATATTATGGAGCGTTTTTCCTTTCACTTTTGCACTGATGAAGCTTTTTCCTGGATGACTTGGGTGACTTTATTTCTTTCTAAATTCCTTGATATGAGGTGATAAATCTATCATGTGACATCAATGACAACTCTAACTTAGAGGACTCAAAATGTCCAACAATCTCCCCCTTTGTCATTGATGGCAACACTTATCCTTTTATTGAAACCTGACATTATTTTCTACTTCCCCTGGGACTTTGCTCCCCCTGGATAAATGTTGTCTCAAATATCAAATCTCTCCACTTTTGAAATAAATGGCAAAGGGTCACCTTTGGGGCTCGGGGCTAAGAATGAGCCTCTTAGCTTAGCCCCTCTCCCACCTCCACATGAGGTGGTTAATTTTTGGGTGGGAGTATTTCTACTCCCCAAAAGAACTGCTCTTTATATTTATATTTTTCTCTTCTTTTATGAGTTTTTTGAATCCTCTCACTATTTATTTCCAAGTCATCATCCTTGTTCCTATCGTCACTTATGTTCCTATTCCTATTCTTGTTTTCATCCATGTTCCTATTCCTATTCCTATTCCTATTCTCATCCATGTTCTTGTTCCTATTCTTATTCATGTTCCTATTCCTGTTCTTGTTCCTTATCTTGTTCTCATCTATGTTATTGTTCTTTTTCATGCCAACATTCCTATTTATATTTTGTTCCTGTTCATGCTTGATTCAAGAATATTTTCTCTACACCATCTTGCTATGTGACCACCATTATTGCACTTATAACACTTAATGTTATTGTCCCTTGGATGTGCAACTATCTTAAGACTTCTCCTAGTGAAGCCATATCCTATTTTATCATGAACCCTACAATTCATGCCTTATGAAAAAACTCAATACATGAGTAGCAATACCCATGGAAAATCTATCCTTTACCATATTCCTGTATTTTATGTGTCCTACACTATGAAGCCATGTTCCCAAACCTGTGACATGAAAAATATCTTCTATTGAAGAAGCCTTGCCTAGATCCCATTGATATCTTAGTCTCTTCTACCTGTTTCCTATTCCATTTATTCCTAGCTTGTGCATCATTTCTTTCCTTTTTGAACTTTCTATTGTCCAGCTTATCCTTAGAGGTCTCACTCTCTCTTTTACTTACTTCTTTAAAATCTTCTTATTTTCTTGTGTTTGAGCTTGACTCTCCTTTTCCTGCTTCCTGTTTCCCTTGTTATTCTTTATAACTAAGTCATGTTATGGTGATTGATGACTTTTGTGCATTGATAGTACTTTCCAAGGTTTTTGATTTTTCCTCAAGCTTGTGTAGATTTTTATTAGAACCTTTTACTTCCAACCTTAGTGAAACTATCTCATGCTCTAATCTTTCACACTCTAGATATTTTGTTTTTAATTTTTTTGCCATACCTTTTTCAATTTTTCTTGTCTCTTCAACTTTGATTTTGAAGTTATTGAGTTATTGTAGAAACCTTGCTTTTTATTTCTCATATTCTTGAGCTTGATCCCTTAATCCCGAGTTCTGCCTTTTTATTTATTCAAGAGTAATCATAATCCTTTCAAATTCTATCTCTTTTACCTATGACTGTTTAATCATATCTTCTTCAACTCTTCTTGTTTTTTCAACATTATATCTCAAGTCAGATATATCCTGTAGAATCTTTGTCTTACATTTATCATCTTCTTGTATTTGAGCCTTCAATTCTAAATTCTATCTTTTCAATTCAATAAGCTCCTTAAGAGTGGATTCCTCTTTTTCATTTTATGAAGCATCTTCTTTTTATTCTATTACTGAAATTAGAGTTTCTTCTACATACCTATTTTGATTGTCCCTGTTATCCTTTCTTGAACCAGTCTCTAAGATTTCATTTTTGAGAATATAATATTCATATTCACTGCTACTAAACCCATTATAATATCTTGCGTCATGGCCAATTTGACCACAAAAAAAACATTCTTATGGACAATAAGTTGCATGGTGACCTATGTTCCCATATCTGGTACAAAACTTAATCAGTATGGATATTTCTCCATTACCTGATTCATCTATTAAATCTATTTCCATGTGTCCTCCCAACACAACAATAGTAAACTCATGTTCCTTTTATTTCATGACCATAGATGTTATTTTCTTCTTGTGTCTTATGCTTCTACTCTTGCCTTTCTTTTCCATTTGTGTTCTTGTAGGATATTCCTTCAAGCTGTTAAACTTCTTTCGAAGAAATCTGCTATGATACAAATTGAATAACATAAGCTTATACTAAGAGGGTGGTGAACAGTATAAGACCACTTTTTAATTTTCTTTCCCAAGTAGTATTAATCAATATAATCAATGACAAAATCAATAGCAATAAATAAAGCAATGCACAAATCATCACACACAATAGAGACACCAATTTTAACATGGCTCACCCAATGTGGGCTACCTCCTGTTGCTTAAAATGACAACACCCAAGGAAATAAAGGTGCTCTCATTACTTTTGAGCAAGCAAGGGAGGAAAGTCGTGATAGTGCAACATTTTGAAGAGGAGGACCAAGCAAAGGGAAAAAATTCATGATAGCATGACGTTTTGAATAGGAGGACCAAGAAAAGGGGAAAAAGTCATGATAACACAATTTTTTTAAGAGGAGGACCAAGCAAAAGGAAAAAAGTCATGATAGTGTGACATTTTGAAGAGGAGGAGCAAGAAAAGGGGAAAAAGTCATGATAGTGCGATGTTTTGAATAGGAGGAACAAGAAAAGGGGAAAAAGTCATGATAGCATGAAATTTTGAAGAGGAGGACCAAGAAAAAGAGGAAAAGTCATGATAGCATGAAGTTTTGCCAAGCCAAATATGTAACCAGAATATCTTAACATTTTTGGTTAAAAGTTCCATCACTCAAAATATATATGTTTCACAAGAAGAGATCTCGATCTCTAACCACTCTGTTGTTAGGATAATCCTTTGGGTATTCTGTTGTAACAACTTTCATTATTCTGTTATGTAAAACTCTATATAAAGAATCAGTGACCAAAACATAAGGTCCGATCGTAGGTATTTACAAGGCTATGTATTCAGACTTCTAAAAGATTAATAGAGATCATCTACCTTGGTTCTGAGCTCATTTGTTGTGCAAGTATGTATATGATTATTTATTACTAAAGTTGAATCTATGTTGAATATACCATACATTAATTATTAAACTAAATTTCTATGTTAAATGTTCTATTAGATCTGAAATTTACTTCTTTGATAGACTACTTTGGAGCTAAATATTCATTGAGTGATCTTAGTTTATTGTGTGTTGGGTTTTATTACGATTTTTTGTAAAATTTTGAATCAACACTATGTTATTACTTAATATGTACCATTTTTTAATCTCATAGCATTGGCTACGTTTCCATTCTTTAAGAATTCCATTCTATCTACCCTTTTTCTATAAAATAAGGAACCAACCTTCTCTGGAGACCAAACCAGGAAAACCCCTGTTTTAGCTTGGTCATTCAATTTTTATGAAGTCTTGGATGCAAATTATAACCTAAAGTGGATTTCATTCCAACAGTTCTTGGCATGCCCGGTGGGACCCAAATCCCACACATTATATATAGTCAAAGTCTTAGTGAAGCCTTTTCCCTGTTAACCAATTTTTTATCACTTGGTGACTCTTCATAGGAAAGGAACCCTGAATAAATCCTTACCCAGTATCTGGGCTATGAACCATTCTTATGATAACCAGATATAAATAAAAAAAATTATAAGAGCCCATAGAGTTCTTCGAACTACACCTTGGTATCCTTCGTGCTAACCCAGTTTTGGTTGCTAGGATAGTTCTTATTCACAATAGCAATTCTAGGCAAACAAATACTTCCCATATAGCATTTTATGGAACTACTGCTATCATAACCCCAACTCTAGTTACTAATCTAACTACAATGATTGGAAATATGCATCAACTACCCTATCCTTTGTGGAACCATACAGGCCCTTTGAATCTTGGAATCTAGCACCCAATACTAGCAGCGACCCTGAAAGCGCTACCCCAGTATGATGGTACTGGAAAAACAATATATGAACATTGTATAGATGTGGCTGCATTGGCACCAATATATGACATATCAGAGGAAGACATGATGATTAGGATATTTATTATTTAATTTAAAGGAAAAATTCTCTACTAGTACAGAGTCCTGGAATACCAATCTATGTCTACCTGGGTTCAGCTCACCAAAAAATTAGTGGAAGAATTTAATGAGCATATTGATTCTTTTTTATTTCTAAATCAGTTTAAGATATCCTTTTTCAGAAGCACCCTCAAGAAGAGATCATGGATTTTAATATCAAGTTCAGTTGAACCTGGAAGAGAGTCTCTAAAGACCTGAGACCATCACAAGAAGGAGCTATATACTACTATTTGAGAGCTTTCAATTCAGAAATGAGTATGGCTATCAGATAGTCCTGAGTAACAACTTTTCTTGAAATATACCTAGAATCACAGAAAGTAGAAAAGGACTTGATCACCATAGGGAGGTTTCCTTCCAAGATGATGCTACCCATTTTTCCAGCTTTTCTCTAAGTTTCAAACACTTCTTTCCTAGTTCCTCCCGTAAATCCTAATGCTGGTCTTTCCAAAATAACTAGGTAGCCTAGCATCCCACTTCTACAAGCACCCCTTGGCCTTCCCATGCTCCCTGCTATCCTTGCACCTTACACAATAGTGAACACGTCCACACAAGATGCCCAACTAACAATCTTGTAAGATTTGCAATCCTCTTATAAGACTCTATCGAATAAATTTATATCTATGGAGCATAGATAAGCATAAATAAACTCTCATCTGAGGCATTATCCATAAGTAACAAGAGGTAAAGCATCCAATAGTGGAAAAAATTATGAAAAAATCAAAATAGTGTATGCCAATGAAGATACGGGACCCAGTGATTATTCACCCGAATCATGCTTCTGATGTTCCACGTGCAATGATCCTCATGGTGAGACTGCTTGCATGATTCATCAACACAATATCTAGAAAGTAGCTACAAAAAAATTAGAAAGGTCCCTTAAGGGTCAGGTAAGCATGATCAGGGAAGACGATCCAAATTTTATGATGCCCTCTTTAGAACAAGTCTTGGTTTTGACTAGATCAGGAAAGAAACCTTTCTAGATTGATCCTAAAGACCTTAATCCTTTGCAGATACCTATGATTTCAAGGATTCCTAATGAAAAGAGACCTCCACAAAACCTAGACCTAAAAGGAGTAGATATTCATAAACAAACACCTCTGGCTAAAGAAACAAAGACTCAGAACCAATCCAAGGAAAATTTGAGGTATCCCTCATTGACTAAATGCCAAATAGTTGGTGCTACTCAGGGGTATAGGAATAGGTTTGATATAGCAATAAAAGAGAAGAGTGTTGATTCTCTCCCATTCAATATTATTGAAAAAATTAAGAAGACTCCTTCCAAAGACACTATGTATGAAGCCCTACGGATCCTAGGACAAAGAGACCTACTGTAGGAATCATTGAAATATATGAAAAATAAATATAAATATCCAATTAAATTAAGCTCTACCCAAGCAAGTATTTCTTCCACATCAGAAAAGAACAAACCTCCCCCTATTTATTTATCTCTCCATATGGAAGGATGGGTAGTCCATAATTGTATGATTGAATCTGGGGCCACAACTACTATTATGCCCAAAGTAGTGTGTGATATCATGGGAATGGAGTATACAAGGAATGCTCCAGGATTTTTTCAACTCGATGGGACTCCTGTAAAAAAAATAGTCATGATCAAAGATATTCCTATCATCCTTCATAGGCTCCCTCAGCTTACAGTTATACAAGAAGTGGTAGTGGTTGATTTAGAACCTTATTTTGACATGTTCTTGTCTAGATAATTTACCGCTAAAATAGGTGGATATCTATGTCTTGACTTTTCACACCTCAAAATTCCATTCAAAGGCAAAAGGGTGAAAATATTCAATGAGAAACCGTCCACATTCCATATCGAGAGGCTTGGAGAAGAGGATAAAAAATCTACTACTATAAACATGATTATCGAAGAACAGACAGACTTGAGTCTAATGGAAGAAGCTCTTAACAAGTTACAAGAAGAAGACCATTTTTCTCTCCTAGATTTCAACACCATGATCGAGACAGATCTAGGTAGCTATACCATTCATAAGACTGATAAAAGTAAATATCCTTCTTCCCCACCACCTGATATATCCACTAACCAATTGTGGAAACTTTTATTTGATGGAGCCAGATGCAAAAATGCAGCAGAAGCAAGCATTGTCCTAATTTATCCGATAGGTGAAGAGAAAGTTTTCTCTTACAGGTTGACCTAGAGATGCACCAATAATGCAATAGAATATGAAACACTCTATTTGGGCCTTAAGAAGGCTGAGAAGATGGGCATCAAGCAATTACAAGTTTTTGGTGATTTTGAACTGATAGTAAATCAAGTGACAGAAAAATGTATAAGAAAACAACATTATCTAAAATATTATAGAAATAATGTCTGTAATTTACTATAATATTTTGAAGCTATGAACATGAAGGTGATCCCTAGGGAGAAGAATACACATGCTGATTTGTTAGCTTCAGTTGGAGAAAATTTCTATCCTATAAGAAATGTCATAAAAAAATTAAATATGGTCAGACTGATATACATACCTTCTATACCTGATAGAGATACTTTTTGGTAAGTTTTCAAAAATTATCATCATATAGTAGATTTTCTAGTCCATGAAATGAACTGCTCCAACAACAAGGAAAACAAAGACGAAGAAGAGGCAGTTTTCATCCAGTTAAAAAATAATCACATCCCAAAGGGGTTAGTCACACTCGAGTCCCTATTTGATACTAATGATAGATCAATAGGTCATAAGATGAAAGTTGACAAACACAGGTATAAGGAAGCTACAATAACATTAACAAGGGCATCAAAGTAGGTGTGAAAACTATAGACAATAAACTATATGAGATTAGAGAATTATACAAATAATTTCTAGATACAATTGTATGGACCTATGGTGATCTAAAGGTTTACTCAAAGGAAACAATCCAACATACAATTGAGCTTCAAGAAGGTGCCAAGACTTTTTATCAAAAGCATAGGCCAATAAATCTGAAAATATAAGCTTTGATGAAACAAGAATTCTTAAAACTACTAGAGACTAATATTTTATATCCGATCAAGCACTTGATGTAGATCACTAATTTAGTACCAGTGAGAAATAAAAATGGAGAAATTTGACTGTGTGGATTTTGGTAATATGAACAAAGCTTCACTCAAAGATCATTACCCTCTCCCGCAAATTGATCAAATCGTGCACACAATGGCTAGAGCTGAAATATTTTCTCTATTAGATGGTTTCTATGGATATAATCATAGTATGGGTCAAGGATGAATACCAACTAAAAACAACGCTCACAACCAAATGAGGAACATTTTCTTACCAAAGGATGCCTTTCGGGTTATCAAATGCTGGAGTGAATTTTCAAAGAGCCATGGATGTAGCCTTTGGAGAACTTGTGATCAAAATAATAGTGATATACCTAGAAAACATGACTATTATATCTCACAAGAAAGGAGATCATATAGCTCACCTTAGGAGAGTACTGGAAAAATACTGAGAGTTTGGTATATCCATAAACCCCAAAAAATCTATTTTTGCTGTAGAAGAAGAAATTTTACTTGGCCATGTGGTTTCAAAATCAGGTCTAGCCATAGACCCTAGTCAAGTAAAAGCCTTTTCGAAACTTCCCCTCCCCTTAAAATAAAGGTTTTATAGTCATTTTTTGGTCAGATCAATTTTGTACGTAAATTCATAGCAGACTTTGCACAAATTATTAAACCTATGATAGAATTGTTGAATAAGGATGCCATTTTTAAATGGACTGATGCAAGAAAATAGAATTTTTGATAGATCAAAGAGAAAATAGCTCAAGTCCCCGTCCTGGTAAATCCAAACTACTCCAAAGGTTTTATCTTATATGTAATAGGTGAACAGGGAAGCTACGCCGCTGTGCTCACACAGAAAGGGACTGACAATGAAGAAATGCCCATCACATTCTTAAGTCAAAATATGTAGGACTATGAGGAAAAGTAAAATTTCATCAAAAAATAAATCCATGCCATCATGAAATCCCTAAAAAAGTTTAGTAACTTCTTGTTGCAAAGCAAAGTTATCATGTATACAATACACCCTGATGTAAGAAGCTTCATTACACAAGGAGAACTCGATGATACTAGAGCAGGTTGGGTAACTAAAATATAGGAATATGACATAGAGATACACCAAGTAAAACTATTCAGGGGCATAGGTTTGTACCAGGAACTTGTAAAACAAGTATCTATAGAGTATGTGGCTTGTCAAGATCAAAAATCCGTATCAGATGAAGGACAACCTTCAAAGCAGCTCGATTGGGCAAATGAATTAACTAGGTATTTTTAGACTGGGATATGTCCAGAAGTCTTGAATGCTTCACAAAGAAGAAGATATAGGATTCAAGCTCTGAAATACACTTTATTTCCCAAAGGATTATACAAAAATAACTTGGATGGAGTTCTGCTTCGATGTGTGTCAGAAGGGCAGAAACAAAATATTTTAAAAGAATTTCATGGAGGCCTATCATGAGGACATTACTCCGAGAGAACTATAACACTAAAAATAATCAAAATTGGGTGCTATTGGACAACAGTTTTTGTAGATGCATTTAAGATCACAAGAAACTATGATGAATGTCAAAAATATGTGGAAGAAACAATAATGCCCCACTACCCCTAAAGACCATTTAGGTTGAAGAGCCTTTCCAACAATGGGGTTTAGACTTCATAGGGATCATAGAACCAAATTCATCTTTAGGGTATAAGTATATTATCACAGCCACTAATTACTTCACAAAATTATCAGAAGCTATACCCACTAAAATAAATTACCAAAAG
Organism: Wollemia nobilis; assembly: GCA_028583015.1. Classification (NCBI taxonomy): domain Eukaryota; kingdom Viridiplantae; phylum Streptophyta; class Pinopsida; order Araucariales; family Araucariaceae; genus Wollemia; species Wollemia nobilis. Next base: position 8,317,832 of record JAQPPZ010016436.1, on the reverse strand, counting down.
GTGGTGATCGAGTTTGTGGAAAGCCTGATCACAAGTTTTGGTATCCCAGAGGCCTTGGTCACAGACAATGATTCACATTTTGTGGGAGAATAAATGATCAACTTTGCAAGTAAATATGGGATATACTTGAAGACATCTTCGAACTATTATCCACAAGGTAATGGATTAGCGGAGTCCACCAATAAAAATCTACTCAAAATTGTGAAATGGACCCTCGAGGACAATAATAGAAGTTGGCATTCTTTGATAAACCATGAAATTTGGGTTGATAGGATAACAATTAATAAATCTATCAACACATATCCCTATTATCTGGTTTATGGTAAAGAGGTTGTGCTCCCAATACTCATACATATACCATCTCTAAAAATATTGGATTTAACTGGGACTGAAGAAGCGAAACCAATGGAAAATAGGCTGATCCAAATCCTGTAGCTAGAAGAACATAAGTAACAAGCCTATGATCATTACCAAAAACATGCAATTGTGACCAAAGGATGGTTTGATAAGAAAGCCACTTTAAGGAATTTCAAGGTCGGATACCTAGTTCTAAAGTGGAACGAAAAGAGATCAAAACCAGAGAACCATGATAATTTTGACACATTCTAGGATGGTCCCCTAGAAATCATTGAAGAAAAGCAACATAATTATTTCCAGCTAAGAGATGAATAGGGCCAAGTCCTACCTATTCCTTTTAATGGCTTCCACCTGAAGCTATACTATAAGTAATGGATCCTCCCCTATCCTTGTATATATTTGTTTTATGTATATAAGTAACCTTGTACATATGTTATTTTTTCAAGCTGATCTATTTTAAAAAATTATCATGATTTTGTGACTTTTGGAGCACTCAAGGCCCCCTTCAGGAAAAATGTCATGATTTCATGACTTTTAGAGCACTCAAGGCCCCCTTCGGGAAAAATATCACAATTTCACGAATTTTGGATCACTCAAGTTCTCCTTTAGGAAAAAAGTCACCAAAAGGAGTTCCATTTTATTTTTTGAAATAAGGAACCATATCAGTGTGCCATGTCATACCTGATACCTCAAACATTGGAGCACCACGTTAAGGGTCTATTTTACAGCTGCACACCACACCAAAATAATTAGGCATCTTAGGAATATGAAAAACACCACTATTTAAATTGATATCGTACTTTCTAATAGGATCGAAAGAGGATGTTGCTCCATTGGATCGGTACCATAGAAAAAGTCTCCCATTGGTCTATATTAAAATTGGCAACTCAGGGTAGTTGGTATCATTAAAATCTAGAATATAGGTCGAGACTCTCGCTAGCATTCTAAATCAACATTGGGATGCATGCCCCTAACAACAATTACTCCACATACTTGAACAGTTGGGGCATGAGCATGCATAGCCATTTAATAAACAACTTTTACCTTCCTATTTTTTCATCTCTTATTTCTTAATTATTCGGTTCTTTGAGTTCTAACAGTTGCCTTGAAAGTTTTGTAGTCTTTCGAATACCTGAATTACAGTAGTATCACAATGTTTACCTCTCCAACCCCAGGTTCTACGTCTGCACCTTCCAAAAATAAAAGGAGTTCGAGCACCAAAGTAGAAAAATTTGTCAACCTTGATGGCTACATTACAAACACAAAGTTGACATGGAAGGATCCAAGACAAATCCTCAAGGAAATAGTTGTCAGATTGAGCACAAATGCCTCTCCATAAAACCCAAGTAATTTTACCTACTACTCCATGCTCTATTGGTAATAGAATTGGTTAGAGCAATGGCAAAGCTTTATGATGTCAAGAGCAGGAGTGTAAGAAATTACAGAGGTGAGAACCTTTTTACAATATATCTTGAAAAAATTAAAGTTGTGTTTTCCCAGGGATGTAATCCTCCAGTACCTCCTATTTTTATTTGAACCAACTAACTCTGCAAAGTTCTATCTCAATACCCCAAACATAAGAGCTTTCCTACAACAAAACCTTGAGAGTGAGCTCCTGAAGGGTTCCATTCCCCAATCTCCCATACCTTTGTCCAAGTTCAAAAATAAGTAACTTTTCTCTATGTTAGCCATGGTAGTAGGTTTGGAAGATGATACTCAGGTACATGGGTGGTAAGTTTCTATGGCACAGTGTATTTCAATTTAAAAATTCTATGATAAAGCACACTTGGACCCAAATAATGTCCCACTTTTCTTTGACTAGCCATCCTACATAGCTCAAAAACTACATGGAGGACATTAAAAACTGCATGCAGAAGCCCCAGATGCTTTTAGGTACTCCTCCTATCTGATTTATCTCCTCTTCTTTTTTCAATCAAAAATTTTAAACTCTATATCTATAATGTAAAAGAACAAAAAGGAAGAAAATATACCTATGTGTGAATGGACTCCACTTCTCTTAAGAGTGAGTTCGTATTACCAGTTCAACATGGAATTCCCAGGCCTTGTTATACAAATTGTGCTAGGACCCATACCGAGGATTCCTAAGGAAGTGGAAGAGACCCTGAGGCACCCTCATGCAGAAGAAGGAGAACTTTTTATCCTAAATCAAGGAGTGGTTGTAAAGATTTTTGGCTTCATAGAGAAGCCTTTCTTGTTGCCTTACTACATCACCAAATGAAAATTTTCCCTAGAGTATGTAAGACAACAAGAATTCATAAATTACATGTTTGGGACAGGTGCTCAGAAAACCCATACTTGCCATATGCATTTTAGTTTTGAAGGGGTAAATTTTTCAAAAAAGGGATACCATCAAAATATTACTCAACTATTAAGAGGTATTAATCTAGTGGAGCTTCCATAGAGGTGGAAATATGATCTCGAGGATATATTCGCAAAAAGGTAGGCCACTCTGAACAAGGCTCCCTTCCAACAGTTCCACGTCTCTAGGAGAGACATCGAGTAAAGTTGAAATAATAGTGAGGATCATCATCTGGAATGGCTTATTGATAAAATGTAACCACTAGCTCTGTGTCACAATTTCTATGAAAATCTGATGGATTACAACCTGGATTTTTTCCCATCTCACAAAATCCCCACCAAGACTTTCAACAAAATGAAGAAAAATGGGGATGACTAGAATGAAGCCAAAATCTTAGCCTAGTGGTAGATGCGGTGTCACATTGAGATTTTCACAAGGTATGGGCTCAAGATGGATACTAAGTTCTATGTCAAATATGATGAGCATCATCAGAGCTGGTCTAGAACATTTGTCGATAAGATCCTGATTGGAATATGCGATGTTTCCCAAAAGCAATTTGAGAAAGATACTAGAAAGGGAAAAGAAAAAGAAGTAGCAGCTGGACAAGCAGAAACTACAAAAAAGAGATGTCGAATATATATCCCACGTTCAGTATCAAATACATAATCTGATGACAACACTCCTATGGAACATAGAAATATGGCAACTGAGCAGAAGAAGGGGAAGGCAAATCAAGAGCAAGGAGGAGGTCGAAAGAGAAGAAAAAAAATCAATATTCCTCTTTTGAAGAATCAGAAGAAGAAGAACAAGTAAAATGGGAGAAATAGAGGACTACAAAAAAATAGGGGATAGCAAAGAAGAAAAAGTGACTAAAAATGCCGAAGAGCCCCCTCAAAAGGAGCCACCAAGCCAAGAGTAGACTCCACCGCTAGTGAATGATGGTGCAGATATTTCATGTCTAAAGCATATAGCAAAATCTTACACAAAACAATCACAAGAAATAGGAGGCTCTAACCCATAGAAGGAATGAGAAATATCTCCAATAAATATTGATACCCCTTCTTCTACCCCTAATTTGCAAAGGATTTCTTCTCCTTTTCAAAAGGATAAAGATACTTCCCAGCCATCATCAGCTCCTAAGTCCCCCGTCTTTCACCTCATCGCACCCCAACAAGATCTCCCTCTCAACCAACGAGCATGGAATCCTCATTACAACCCACTCCTTTTCTGCTTTCCATGAATCTATTGAGCTTGTAGTCCTTACAAAGTACCTCTTCTTCCAATAATCCTACAGTTGCCAAATTTTGAAAGCTAAAGAAAACTATGGTAAACACTGCTACATGGCTAAAGAGACAAAGTTTCTTGAGTGCCACTAAGATGGCCCGTGTCTGAGAAGGGACAATACTAGACCCAATCAATATGCAACACTCTATTATGAAGATGACTCCTTTGGTACAAAAGCTTGAGAAAAAATGACTCTAGATTATTATCAAGCTAAAATAATCATAGAAGACATGACCCAGCTACCAATGGAAGATGAGTGGAGAAAGGCTCAGACTCACATGGGGATGATTTATCTTAATGTAGATCACTTCAAATACAAATTCCTCAAAGAAGAACAGGCTCGCAAATGGCTAGAAGAAGCTTTCAATCAATAGAACATCACTGAGAAAGATCTTAAGAATGAAGCCAAGAAATGGGAGGAAAGGTTTAGTGAAGCCGCATCCTTCCAAGAAAGGGCAAAAAAAATAGAAGAACAAGTTTATATACTACAACAGTAGATAGAAGGTTTGAAACAATAGTTGTCAGTAGTTCGAGATGATCCTCAAGGGTTATCTAAAGGAAAGGAAATAGCAGTGTAGAAAGAAAAGCTCACAAAGTTAAGAAAATTGGTCCTGAAAGCTAGATCCACTCTGGTCTACTTATCCAATATAAAAAACATACTAAATTAGTAGAGATATATTTTCAAGCTTCGGTTAAACTCTTAATGCCAAGAGTATTTGTAGCCAACAAGATCAAGGTCCTGACAAGTAGCACACAAACAATAGTTGGCTACAGAACCCAAGATGAAAAATGATCATAAGCTAAATCAGTTGCTAGGAACTTCTTCAAGCGACATAAGTTGGTGATTATTGTTGTAAATATTATACAAGAATTAAGGGCAGAAACAAAGTCAATTTCAAAACACACTAATATGGTCAAATATTGTGGTATGCCTAGATTTTGGGACTCACATTCCAAACTATTATCAGAGGATGAGACGAAAGCGATTTGGCTGACTTTCTTTGATGATACATTAGAATTTGACAGTTGGGAATAGCCAATACAGGAAGATCAAATTTTTAGTATGGCGTAAAGTATCACTCAAATAAACTCCATCCTGAATGAGTTATACCTTAAGTATAAAAGTCTATCTTATGATAAGGTAGAAGAATTGGAGTATCTATATGCGAATTTAAAGGAAAATGCAGATACATATGAAGATACCTGGAAGAAAGCATGTATCGCTTATAGTGAAGTTGTTCAATATAGAGACAAATAGGATAAGGACAAGCTAGAAAAAGCCTAGAAGGCTACATCAAGCATGTGAGACAAGCAAAGTCTCTCTAAGATCAAAGAATGCTCCACAAGATCAATCACACACAAAATAGGAAAATCCACAACACCAATATTAAGTGGTAAAACCCTACTTCAAATGAAGAAGGGAAACATCCACTATGAAGCTTACTATATTACTCATTTGATTCAAAAATACAAGAATGCTTCAATGTTATGCATAAATATGCATCAACATGATATTACAACACAATTCAATATGACAAGATATATTTAGATGTAGTAGAAAACACCCCTATGTAAAGAGAAGCTTTTATACTACAACCCTAAATCTTATCACAATCTAATATTGAGATGTGTGACAAGTGGCATCTATCAAATATTAGAAAGTGCTTAGTTACTTTCTAATATTATCACAATATAATCTTTGATATGTGTGATAAGTGGCATCTATCAAATATTAGAAAGTGATTAGTTACTTTCTAATATTTGCTAGAAAAGGGGAAATAACTTTTTCCCACAAATTAAATATTTGTAGCACCCTTATTTTATTTATTGATTGGATGAGAATATTTTTACATAAAATAGAATAATTTTATAATTTAAATATTATTCTTTAGACTTTATATTTTAGTCTAAGAATAATTTACACAATTTTGCATTACATATTCCAACACTCCCCCTTAATGTAATATTGGAGAAAGGAATTATGAAACAAAGAAAAATTCTCCCCCTAAATATACAAATAGGGATGAGAATCAAATGAGTAATATAGTTACAATGAGCTTCTATGACCAAGAATGGTCTACAATAAGGCACCAATACAAAATGGGCCAAAATGAGACTGCAAGCCCCCAACGGAGTAGATTCAGATACAAGCAAATTACAAAGCCATCCATCAACCACAAATGGTTGCAAATGACAATAATAAAACATAACAAGGGTGTCTTCAATAAGCCTGCAAAACCCAAACAGAAGTACCTGCAAACTACAAGCAACTTAACATAAGATTAGTTAGATACATCATCATAAATATATTCATCACAACATATATGAATATTAGAAGATGATAACAAAACTGATCTAACAAATAGTGAACTATAAGTCATCACAAAAAGATGCCAAGCCATACTTATAGTCACGTGCTATACAATTGATCAAAAAATATCATGATCAAAGTTGCATAAAGTAAACAAGAAGTACCATGATAATGCAAACTCTAAAGTACCATGTATAAAAGTTGCATAAGGTATATGAAAATAATAAAGTGTGCACACCGGTTGCATAAAGCCAACCATAAAATATCATGTACAAAAGTAGCATAAATGCTAACAAGAAAGTACCATGATAAACCAATTGCATAATGCCAACTACATTAAAACATGTACAAAGTTGCACAAGGCAACAAGAAAGTACCATGTAAAAGAGTCAAATAAACCAATTGCATCATATACCATAATTGCACAATGTCATCTACAAAGTAACATGTACAAAATTTGCACAAGGAAAACAAGAAAGTACGATGTTCAAAAGAGATGCAAAAAGTAATTATACCACCAAAAATCAATTCATATATATAGCACAAAACACCTCATAAGGATGAATTTGTCATCACAAAAGTGTGAATACACTTCATTCCCCCTTGAGGACAACTTCACAAAACCAAGTGAGTCCCTCAGCTTACAAATCTACTCCTTGGAAAGAGGGTTGGTGAACAAATCAACATAATTATAAGATGATGGGCAATACTCCAACTGAATAGTCCCATCCAATACCTTTTCTTTGATAAAGTGGGATTGGGTTTCAACATGTTTTTTTCTTTGATGTATTACATGATTTTTAGCCAAGGCAATAGCTGATTGATTATTGGAGAGCAAACGTGAAGGACCAAATTTCTCAAAGCCAATTTCCTTAATGAGGGTATGAAGCCAAACCGCTTCCTGTGTAGCTGTTGTCTTAGCCTTATACTCCACTTCCATTGTAGAAAGAGCAATTGTATTTTGCATCTTGGATGACCAAGAGATAGCTAGAGATCCAATACTAAAAACATATATTGTGGAAGACTTTATGTCTATTCTATCCCCTCCAAAATTAGAATCATCATAGCCAAAAAGAGCAAAGGAAGGAAGCCTAGAATATTTGAGTGTCAAATATCTAGTACCCAAAAGGTACTTCAAAATATTCTTGGTAGCTTCTAAGTTCTCAATATAAGGTTTCTGCATGAACCTATCCATCATACCAACTACAAAAACAATATCTGGCCTTGTGATGGTAACATAAATAAGACTACCAATGAGCTGCCTATACAATGTAGCATAAACCAACTGATATTTTGTTCTTACTTCCAAATTAACCCCTATAGAAATAGGAATGGAAGTAGGATTGCCATCCTCCAAATTAAACCTCTTAAGAATATCTCCAATATACTTGGATTGACTCAAAAAGATACAATCCTCATGATGATAAACTTTCATGCCAAGATAGTAGTGTAGAATACCAAGGTCAGTCATTTCATACTATGACTTTAATTTGGAGATGAAATAAAAAATAGCCTCATTCTAATTTCCAGTCACAAGGTCATCAAAAAATAGAGCAATTAAAATGACCAAGTTATCCTTCCTAAGCACATAGAGATCTGTATCTGAATAACATTTATCAAAACAAAGAGACAAGAAGTAACCTGAAATCTTCATGTACCATGCTCTAGGTGCTTGCTTTAGATCGTACAAGGTTTTATTTAGTTTACACACATGTTTTTTCTTACCTTGTACAACAAATCCTTGTGGTTGACTCATGTAGATATCCACATCCAAATCACCATTTAGAAAGACACTTTTCACATCAAGCTAAAAAAATTTCCAACATTAAGCAAAAACAATAGCAATGAGAAGCCAAATGGTGGGCATTTTGGCACCTGGTGCAAAGGTTTCATCATAGTCAATGCCATGTTTTTGAGCATAACCCTTAGTAACCAATATAGCCTTATACTTTTCTATCTCTCCATTAGAATTGTACTTGATTCTATAGACCCACTTGTTCTTGTAGACACCAAAACAACACCAATCCGATTATGTGACTGCAAACACTGATCGCTTTGACACACACAGCCCCAGGGCAGCCCTCAGAGGTTAAACAGTGGTCCTAACCACTTTTGTAGCAATTTTGGAAGGTCAGAAGGCAATTTGGCACATTCAGGCACCTTGCTTGGTATCCGTCCCACCCAGGGATGAATTCAAATTGGGATCCGTCTCATCCAGGGATGAATTCTGAATTCGCTCTGGGTCAGGACGAATTCCAGGTTTAACGGGCAAAAAGAAAAATTGTGCCAAGTGGCAGCCGAGGACAGTCAATTAATGCCTCCTGCCTTGCATGCGCGTGTAGGTGGGCAGAGTGGGCATTAGAGGACTATCACAAGGGCAGTCATGGAAGCCCAAGTCAGGGAGGAGTCTCCTCCCTCTTGAGAAGGCATGGCCGCCACATGGCACCCCTGCATGCCCCTCCAAAAGAGACCCCTTGGGTCTATAAAATGGTGAACTTTCTCACCCAAATAAGAGACAAGTTGGAGGCATTTTCAAGCAACGAAGTGCTGCCAAATTGAATACCACATTTTACCCTTTTGATTCACCTCTTCCACATCCTTGATCTCTTTCGCAAGAGAGGTTATTGGGTGGCTATTGGAAGTGTGAATCCGGACCCAAAACCCGACATTTGACCACATTGATCTACCAATTCACCGACAACCCATTACAAGAGATTTTGGGCCCATCCCAAGTGGATTGGTGCCGAAATCAAGTTCCAATGGTGGGCGGCCCGCTCAGGCGCCCCACAACCTAATCTTATTTTTAGAACGATTAGGAATTCATGCGATTGTTCCTTTTTGTCACTTGTTTATCTTGCATTTCATTTTATGTTGTTTCAATAGTTTGTAATTCCAATTTTATAATGTTGTGATCAAATCTTATCATGTTTTGTCGCTTTTGTTGTCCCCACTAACTTGCAGGTAGCGACGTCAAATTCCCATTGATGGAGGTCAAATTGGGGAAATCCGACCATCTGGGTCGTCCCAAAATGCCCCCAATTAGCTAACCCCTATGTTTGCAGGTCTTTTGGAGATCCCGAGACACGACATTTGGGCAGCATCACTTCGGCGCTTTGTCGCAGGCGAATTCGTCCTACCCGGGGACGAATTACAGTCGAATTCATCCTGCCCAGGGACGAATTATAGTCGAATTCAAATCGGTGGCATTTTTTTGACTGTTTTGATGGCAGTGGCCCTCTGGTAATGTTCCCTGGTCTCTGTCAAATTTGCAGGTTGTTTAGAATCAGTTCATTTATCATTTTATCTAATCTTATGCATACATCCTTCATCGTTTTTTAGAGAACAAATGTTTCATATTTGTAGCAGGTGCTACTAACAATTTTGTTGTTTCTTTGAACGCAGGAGGAGCAGCAAGGATCAAGGATTCATTCACACCAGCGGCGGCAACACTTTGGCCCGCCCATTTCACATGTGGGCACGTGGAAGGAGGATCACTAAGTCACGATTGTAACCAAAACTCATTTTAACGCTCCTAGCCCCTGAAAAGGCGGGAGGCGTCTTTGTAACCGATATTGAGAGAGTATAAATAAAAAGGGCTATGCTTTCTATACTTGTTTTAATTTTGTTTCAATTTGTCCCTTTTCCTTATTTCATGCATTTCAAATTCATAGGACTTAAGCGTTACATTTTGTTTTGCATTGCATACTTTAGTGTTTCTTTTTGTTTCTAGAATCTCGTGCTTTCAGTGGCGATCACGGTGGGACCCTGTCCCCTGGTTTTTGAGATCAAGAAACTGATCAAAAATTTGTGTTTTTGTGCTTACAGGTACCATTTTTTGAACTCTTATTGTTATTCGTTCCATCGCCTATGGTGAATACCTTATCGTAATTCGTCTGACCCTGAGACGAATTCTAATTCGTCTCAGACAGGGACGAATTTTATTATGTAATTCGTCTCACCCAGGGACGAATTTTTGTCTATGCATTTTTAGGGCCGAGGATCAGAAACAACAAGTCTAGGTAGAGAAAAGGTAAGGGTCCTAAACTATTCCTGTCATTTTCTGCTTTTCTGTTTCTATTTTCTGTCAATTTTGCCTTCTTAAGGAAAGTAGTTGCTTCTGCCTGTTTTATTTTTTCAATAAAAATAAACCACACACACATCACATGGCATTTTTAAACCAAGGAGCTGGTCGTAAGACCCCAGCCCTTGATCAAGACCAACGGTGGGTTCATCACCACCTTGGCTTGATTTTTGCATCCATTTACCCCGATTGTCACTGTTGCTCGACGTAAATCCTGACGAAAGTTGACCGAGTGTCGTTGGGGTGATTCCCAATGCACGAGGATAAGTCTTCTATGGTAGGTGTCATAAACAGGACAATCCCCCTTCCATACCGCCTATGTTCCACGTACCATCTGCTCTCACGTACCTATAGTTTCCCTCTCGTAAGGGCGGGTATATAGAGAGGTTGGTATATCGGTCCGGCAATGGTATATTGAAGGGGCGACCAATTATGGGAGTCATATGAGCCTTCATTATGCATTTAAACGTTCTTCAAAACTTTCAAAAAAAAAAAAAAAAAAAAAAACACACTAAACCAGTCTAGGACACACCATTAATCTTTAAAAGAGATAATCACCGTTTGTGTATGCATGTGTTCATTTCTGCTTAGTGTAACAAAAAAAAATCAGAAAAATCATAAACAAAAGATAAAAATCCATGCATTTTGTCACTCGCTCCAAAAGCTCCAAGGATTCCCACAATCGCTTGGTCACTCCAAAATGCCCCAAAGGTGTCCATGAACCCTTTGGTCAACCCAAAAGCACCCCGAAGGTGCCCATAAGTGATGCAGGAGCATCCAACAAAATATGGGAAATCTTATTTTTTTTTCCCTAAATTTTAGTGCATTTTGTCGGGGCCATAACTTCTCAACCGTAGCTCCGATTGATGTGAAATTTGACAGGGAGCTAGTTGGGAGATTTTTAAACAAATAAACTCCTTAGAGTTGTATTTGTCCAGAAAACCAGTTTTCGGGGCCAAATTCCATCATCTAGTGCCCCGAAATTAGGTTTTAAAATTGCTCACCTAATTTTTTATGCTTTTTGAGTTGTTCGAAGGTTAATCTCTCCTAATGTATTTAGAGTTAGGACTTGAAACTTTATTTATGGCTTATCTATTGTAAGAGGGATGTGCACCCCAATTTTGGGCCCCATATGACTCATTTCAATTTTAGGGTTTTTAGAGAGACATCGTCATGGTGCTCACCCACAGCCAAGCCCAATCACGGGCGGACGCTATGGGGAATATCCAAGGAGGCACAAGTCACCTCCGATATAGCCCCAAGGATTTGGTCATACCACCTTGGTGGCCTGACACACAAGGCAGACCCCTCCGTGCCCTGACGAAATGGGACTATAAGGGCACCCCTTCTAGGGGCACTCCCTGCCAGCACAACACCCAACACACACCCGTTCAGGAGAGGTATACCCGTGGGAGAACTCCCTTGGACACCCGCTATAAGTGGCCACTACGCGATGAAGTGCTAGAATGGCAGGGGGTCCATAAGGGGGGGCCACATGACTATGCCATCCCTCCTACACCTCGCATCATTGTTAGCAACAACCGGTCAAATCCAGAGCACACGGCTCTTCAGGCAGGGCGAGCCAACTCCGTCCGTCCCTTTTTCACTTATGAAAGAGAGCACGAGGAAGACCCCTACCTTCCTCGAGAGCAATATACAGTGCGGGAGCAATACGCCTCCGCACCTGCTATCTATCAGGACCACTCACTAAGGCCAAAGCCCCGAGGGAATGCTGCTACCCCCAACAGAGGGAGGCGGCCTATAGAGATCTCAGATCACCATGACCGAGATAGATATGTAGGAGAGGCGTCTAGCCCTTCTAGACATGAGATGATAGGACCAACTATCTTAGAATTTGCCAAACATGTCGCCCGTCGGGCACAACTCATGCAACTTGAGCTAGAGCGACTACAGTTAGAGGAACTGTACCATATTAACAAAGAGCACCTTCAGTGCTAGAAGGATGAGTTGTTCCAACACACTATGCAGGAGAGGACTCCAACCCCTCACACGCATAAGACAAAACATTATGAGAGGCACAACCCCCGGGTGCGAGACAAGTCTTCGTGACCTTATCGAGCACCACCCCCGATGCCTCCTAGACATGAGCGGGAGGCTACTCCTATAACCAATGATGGGCGCCTTCCTCAGGAACCCACTCAGGTTTATGGGCCACCCTTAGAAATTCATCAAGAAGCCTTTGAGGAATCAGAGCGAGAAGAAGAGCGGGATGAAAAGCCCTACCAAGGCATGGGGGTGCTATCTGGCCACCCCTCCATAGGCCCCAAGTTCCTCAACAAGAACCAACCAAAGAGGAGGAGCTCAAATCCCCTGATACATGCAAAGCGCTAGAGCACTTCGAGTCGGTAGAGACCAAGATTTTGGAGCTCCCAAGGCCCAACTTACATGAGGCTCCTTTCAAAGAGGATCAACCTCTAACCGTAGGGCTACCTGATGATGCAGTCTTCCATGTCTCAGAATCGCCAGATTCTGATGAGTTGGACTCACTGGCCGAAGGTGAGGATAAAATAGAGATGGCCCACAGCAATCACATGCGATAACATCAACACCCCATGGATATTGATGATGCACTTCAATAGCTAAACATAAGGCCAGGGCATGAGTGGCGCGTTAACCCAACGCAGTGGAACCAACTGTTGAATCCACCACTTTGGGCACACAAAGATCAACTTCCGCCCAGAGACCCCATAGCAATATCAATACCGAGGGTAGACCCTGTCCTCCTATCCGTGCATAGGGCCGATCCATTCATGCCAATCCCTCTAGAGCCAGATCCGAAGCACAAATATCATCAAGCTGGGGGTACATCTATCCCCTGAAGAGCAAGCCAAAAGCTCCAAGGATTATCGCAATCACTTGGTCACCCCAAAAGCTCCAAGGATTATCGCAATCACTTGGTCACCCCAAAATGCCCCAAAGGTGCCTACAAACCCTTTGGTCACACCAAAGGCTCCAAGGATTATCGTAATATCTTGGTCAACCCAAAAGCTCCAAGGATTATCGCAATCACTTGGTCATCCCAAAAAGCTCCAAGGATTCTCGTAATCGCTTGGTCATACCCAAAAGCTCCAAGGATTATCGTAATCGCTTGGTCAAACCCAAAAGCTCCAAGGATTATCGCAATCGCTTGGTCATCCCAAAAGCTCCAAGGATTATCACAATATCTTGGTCATCCCAAAAAGCTCCAAGGATTATCTCAATCTCTTGGCCAACCCAAAAGCTCCAAGGATTATCGCAATCGCTTGGTCATCCCAAAAAGCTCCAAAGATTATCGCAATCTCTTGGTCAACCCAAAAGCTCCAAGGATTATCGCAATTGCTTGGTCACCCCAAAATGCCCCAAAGGTGCCTACAAACCCTTTGGTCACACCAAAAGGCTCCAAGGATTATCGCAATCCCTTGGTCACCCCAAAAGCTCCAAGGATTATCGCAATCACTTGGTCAAGAAAATCCAAAAACAATCAAAATCATCAAAAAAAAAAAAAAATCTGCATCTCAATTTCATGCATACTTCAAAAATCAAAATACAAAATAGCTGCATAGACACTGCATCCATCCATTGCATATTGTTGATAACACAATGCAAAGGCACCATATACTGTCATTACTTGGCAAGCACACCACTTTTCATATTTTCCATATAAAATCGCAAAAGTACACCACAATAAACAGCCAGTCACCATATCATAAGTCGTTGACATTAAATGTATCTAGAGTTTTCGTCATTCAGCTGTCTTTAGATCTCTAGCCAAGAATTGTACAAAGTCAAACGGATGTTACAAAGGTAGAGTCTTACTTGAAATACACCTTGTTACGTAGCATCCCATCACAAGTTCAAAAGCACATAAAAACAATTCCCAAGTTGTGTGAACGAAAGATGAAACCTGCAAAGCAATCTAGGTCACCATAAGTGAAAAAGGTTATCTTGCTCATCCCCCTGTGCGAATGACCCCAAGAATGTTGAGAGTTGGCAAAAGGACAAGCATCCTCCCTACCCAATTCCCCAAGAATCCCAAGTTCTCAAAAGTTGCAAAACATCAAAAATTTGCAAATGTCAAAACTCCAAAAATTGACATCCCAAAGTGCATACATCAAAAGGCACATACAATAGTGATTCTCATCACTCCAAAATTCCAAATCCCTTGCTCAAAAGAAAAAAATATATATATATAATAACAAAAATAAACAGTGATTTTTATCACTACAAAGAGCAAGTATCCCAATACAATTGAAGAAAAGAAGGGAGTTGAACTTGAATCCCTGGAATTCTCAGCATTCAGAAGGTCATGAGGTAAACCTCGATATCGATTTGGTTGATAGCCTATCGGTCACTAGTGGAAAACCTCCCGCATGACGATATATCTGTCACATTAACTTGTGTACAGATCAATGTTTGCATGTGGATGAGCTAGCTTATGGTATCCTAGATAGCACCGCAGATTAATCTGACTAAATACAATAAAGGAGTTAGTGGAGCTAATTAGGTGATCCTCAATACAGGTTTGGTTGACAGCCTATCTGGCATTGGCGGTATCCTGACAAATACCACATAAATGAACTCAATTGCACACATAGGGATGTGAAATAGCTTGGTCAAAGACAAGTCCGATTCATACCTTGTTCAAAAGTCTTGTAAGATAAAGTACAGTCATGGCTAGTGAGTTAAAACCGTCTGAGTCTCAGAAAACCTTAGCTACATTTCTAAACCAACTGCGCTACTTTTCATCCTTGCAATACCATCAAAAAATACAAAAAAAAACCACATGTATACATGCAAAGTCATTTACCACAGCAATCGCCTAAAAACAAAATAACAAAGTCCTAAACAGTCTATGGTGCCCTAACCAAACAACACAAATTCAATTCATCCATTACATTTTGCATATCACATATACATCAAAAACATTTGCATTCATCATAACATATGCATCCATCGAAATAAATTAACATGCATACATCCATACTCATCACTCATCAGGCATAAAATCAAATCATCACTCGCATAAACAAAATAAAGTCATCTGTATATATCATCAAAAATGCCCGCAGGCTACAATAACCGGTCATCTGACCCCGCACAATCCAAAAGCTCAAAAACCCCCAAGCCTAGGGCATCGACCACCATGATCATGCAGGATCGGTGCGACGGGAACTACCCCCCTGGTGTGGGTCCTATGGGACCCCTCAGGGTGGCTGCTGCTAGCCCCCACATCATGCCTACTCGCCCCCCCCTCATCTAGTCGCCTACGCCGAGAGGATGCTGACTGCTCAGTCTCACTCCCTCTCGAGCGGCGTGACGATCCACCTATGCTGAATGTAGGGACCCACCCACCAAGGCGGCTAATCTCTGCCTCCAGCTCTAACCGTTGCCACAACGACTCCATCTCTCACTGGCGATACGTCGCCAAGTTCTCCTCGCACCGTGCCAAAGCCCTATCCCTCTCTACCAGCTGCGTCCGTAAGAGATCCCTCTCTCGTGCCGCATCAGTACCCCCATCCCATCGGTGAGAAGCAGCTAATGCATTCTCTCGCTCCACCAGCTGCATCCGCAGGAGATCCCTCTCCTGCAGAGCTTCCCCCAACTCCTCATCGCGCCTTCGTAGCAACCCCTCCAACCATGCAATCTCAGCACGTAACCCTACATCCATGTCCGCCGCATCTGCCCGAGGCATGGGCATCTCTGGAATAGCAGCCTGCTCTGGCTCCCACTGCTCCGCGATGTCCTGCATCTCCGACTGATCCGGAGCCCCAAGATCCGCATCCATACCATCCACCTCTACCATCTTCGCATCCTCCAGCGGAGCTCCCCAATCATCACCTGGTGCCTCGGCACCCTCCCCGCCCACGGTAGCTACCCCTGCGCCTCCCAATGGCCCCTCGCCTCGCCATCGCCGTAGTACCCACCATGAGTCATACTCAGCGGTAGTCCCGACGTCATCCACGTCCGGGACGTCGATCACCGTGTCTAAATCCTCGCCCAGTGGCATGATGACCGGTCGGTCCAGAGTCCTCTCATCCCCCCAACGTCGATAGACCACGGGCTCACCAGGAAACCCCTGGCGCACCCCAAACTGTCGGGTCACCCGACTATACGAGAAGAACTCATGCTCGGTCCCGTGCCGCCCAATCAGCCATCGCTCTCTACGTACCCGTCGAAGCCACTCTCTAGCCTCCGGCCAGGCTGGATAGTCCCGATAAGGGCGCCAAACCACCTCCCCTGGAGTAAGCCGAGAGAAGGTATCGGCATAGTGCCCTACGACACCTGCCCACCGTCGACTCTGCCCCTGCTCCCCGGACCGCCACCATAGAACTGCATACCCTATCTCCCTATCCTCCATCTCCGCTCGAGTCATCCATGGTAACCCGGCTGGCCTCTCCACTGCTATGTGCTGCCAAGCCCAGCACTGCAACAGGTAGCTACAACTAATCCCCTTCTGCTACCGACAGCGGACCTCGTACAACTCCCCATAGAGCTGTGCCAATAGTGTCTGTCCCCATCTCATAATAAGCGGTGCCTCTGTCGGGCACTCTACCAACTGCCAAACCAAATCCAACAGGTTCCATGGGAACCTCGTGCCTGACGAGTCAGGTAACAACATGTTGGACATGAGGCCCATAAGGAATGCGTGCCTCACGCCCAACACCCCCCTCTCCAGCCACCATCGGACCAAAATCTCGCCAATCTGGCAGTCGCCCTCTGCCCTCTCCAGTGGATCCTCCACACCCAGCTCCTCCCCATGCCCGAAGCATCTCGTCAATACAGTTGTCCGTTGATCACGCGGCGATGTCTTGATCGGCAGTCCATCTATCGAAATCCGTAGAAGCCGATAGATATCCTCCAAGGTAACAGTCATCTCCCCTGTTGGGAGATGGAAGGTGTTGGTCCGCGGATCCCAAAGATTGATCAGGGCCATCAAATAGGCCTGATCCATGACCACAAGCTCCAGTCGAGCCACCTGCTTGAGCCCAAGGGCATCAAGCCACTCCCAGTCAGCCTCAATCAGCCCCCCGTGCTTCAGTGAAAGTAGTGGGTACACGGTACCGGCTCCTAACAACCTGCAAAAGAAAACAATTCAAAAACATTAAAATCATGAAAAAGAACTGTACAACAATAACATAAATATACAACATTGCCTACCAATGTACAACAAAAAAAAAAAACAAACATAAAAATTCAAAAAAATTAATTTTTCAGTTCTAGGGTTTCTAATCCTAACTGATTAATTTAAAAACAAAAATTCAAAATTCAAACAAAAAAATAATAATTTTTCAGTTCTAGGGTTCCTAATCCTAACTGATAAATTCCAGAAAATAAAACAAAACAAAAATTAAAAAATTAATTTTTCAGTCTTAGGGTTTCTAATCCTAACTGATTAATTTAAAAACAGAACAAAAATTCAAAAAACAACAAATATTAAGTCTTAGGGTTTTACGTTCCGTTTATCCTAGGGTTTAGTTATAAGCAAAATAAAAATTCTCTCCCTAGGTTTTGCACTACGTTTAGTTGTACACTAAGTCTTAGTTGTCTTCAACTCAGTTTCAGGGTTTAAGTTTTAAAATTTTGAAAAACATCATCACAAAAATAATTAAACAAAACACTTGCAGTTTTAAAACAAAAGTAATAATTCTAGGGAGCACTTACTGGTCTCGCTTCGGCTCCACCGCTCGACCCGGTTTGTGCACTCATGATGGCAGGGAAAATCTGGCAGTGCTTCGCTTCGCAGAATTAACCTCCTTCTCCCCAGAGCTCCAAATCGCAAGAAAAATCAGATGCAAATGAGCCCAAACCCTAGATTTGGCCTTTAAATAGGCCTTTTGAGCTTAAATTCGTCTTCCCCTGGGACGAGCGCTCTGGTTAGTGCTCGTCCCACCCTAGGATGAATTCTAAGCTGGTATTCGTCCCACCCTGGGACGAATTCAGGCCAAAAATTTCAAAAAACATCAAAAATTGAACAAAAATGCACTAAAACAGCTAATAAACTTGCCCGATGAGAGTGTTGTTGCACTTGACATCCCGGGCATGCAAAACCGACGTTGGGGTCACGAATTGTCACTATCCTACTCCCTAAGAAGGCTACTTTAGCCGGACCGCTCCACGGGAGGATGGATTTTTGCCAATTTCAGCTCCAAAAAGCGTCGCAAAAAGGGTTACCACCCACCAAAAATAGGTCTAAATGTCAGAAAATTGCACATGCTTAAACGCTAAACCATCTAAGGGCACCCTTGCAAAAGTCATCTTGGGTCAAGCGACTCGTCGCTTTTCTCATGAAGGTCATTCCCTCATCGATTCGTCGCTTGAGGGGGTAGTCACACTTAGTCACCAATCAGCAAACACACACCCAATTAAGGAAAATGACATGCATTCAAAGAATCATTGACAAAGACAATTACGCTCCTGCTTGGGGCAGTAAACAAGCAATAATCACAAATTGATCAAATCACTTGGCATTCATGAATCATGAACTCAAGGTTCCCCTATGGACAAAAGGTTGCGCCCTTTGCCTATTCATGACTGATCAATGTCCAAGCTCAAGTCACACCTCACCAAAATAGGTTAACACTTGAAATAAAATTCCTTAGCTCGTCAAAAGCAAGGATTCAAGAATGCATGCCCTTTCCATACTTGGGGCATCAAAAGTTGGTTAGGTTACCAAGAAACCCTAATCATTAGTGCTTTGGTTATCTATTTTTGCTCGACGTTATGCCATGCACAACGCATCCCAAAAAGGGGCATCTGTAGACACCAAAACAGCACCAATCCGATTATGTGACTGCAAACACCGATCGCTTTGACACACACAACCCCAGGGCAGCCCTCAGAGGTTAAACAGTGGTCCTAACCACTTTTGTAGCAATTTTGGAAGGTCAAAAGGCAATTTGGCACATTCAGGCACCTTGCTTAGTATCCGTCCCACCTAGGGACGAATTCAAATTGGGATCCGTCTCATCCAGGGACGAATTCTGAATTCGCTCTGGGTCAGGACGAATTCCAGGTTTAACGGGCAAAAAGAAAAATTGTGCCAAGTGGCAGCCGAGGACAGTCAATTAATGCCTCCTGCCTTGCATGCGCATGTAGGTGGGCAGAGTGGGCGTTAGAGGACTGTCACAAGGGCAGTCATGGAAGCCCAAGTCAGGGAGGAGTCTCCTCCCTCTTGAGAAGGCATGGCCGCCACATGGCACCCCTGCATGCCCCTCCAAAAGAGACCCCTTGGGTCTATAAAATGGTGAACTTTCTCACCCAAATAAGAGACAAGTTGGAGGCATTTTCAAGCAACGAAGTGCTGCCAAATTGAATACCACATTTTACCCTTTTGATTCACCTCTTCCACATCCTTGATCTCTTTCGCAAGAGAGGTTATTGGGTGGCTATTGGAAGTGTGAATCCGGACCCAAAACCCGACATTTGACCACATTGATCTACCAATTCGCCGACAACCCATTACAAGAGATTTTGGGCCCATCCCAAGTGGATTGGTGCCGAAATCAGGTTCTAACGGTGGGCGGCCCACCCGGGCGCCCCACACTTCTTAGTTTGCATTGGAATTAATGGTTGTTCCTTTTGTCACTTGTTTATCTTGCATTCCATTTTATGTTGTTTAGATAGTTTGTAATTCCAATTTTATAATGTTGTGATCAAATCTTATCATGTTTTGTCGCTTTTGTTGTCCCCACTAACTTGCAGGTAGCGACGTCAAATTCCCATTGATGGAGGTCAAATTGGGGAAATCCGACCATCTGGGTCGTCCCAAAATGCCCCCAATTAGCTAACCCCTATGTTTGCAGGTCTTTTGGAGATCCCAAGATGTGACATTTGGGCAGCATCACTTCGGCGCTTTGTCGTAGGCGAATTCGTCCTACCCGGGGACGAATTACAGTCGAATTCGTCCTGCCCAGGGACGAATTATAGTCGAATTCGAATCGACGATGTTTTTCTAACTGTTTTGATGGCAGTGGCCCTTTGGTAATGTTCTCTGGTCTCTGTCAAACTTGCAGGTTATTTAGAGTCAGTTTATTCATCGTTTTATCTAATCTTATGCATGCATCCTTCATCGGTTTTTAGAGAACAAACGTTTCATATTTTGTCACAGGTGCTACTAACAATTTTGTTGTTTCTTTGAACGCAGGAGGAGCAGCAAGGATCAAGGATTCATCAACACCAATGGCGGCAACACTTTGGCCCGCCCATTTCAAATGTGGGCACGCGAAAGGAGGAACACTAAGTCATGATTGTAACCAAAACTATTTTAACGCTCCTAGCCCCTGAAAAGGGAGGAGGCATCTTTGTAACCGATATTGAGAGAGTATAAATAAAAAGGGTTGTGCTTTCTATACCTCTTTTCTTTCATCCCAATTCATCTCTTTTCCTTATTTCATGCATTTCAAATTTTAGGACTTAAGCATTTGTTTGATTTTGAATGCGTTGCATTAGTATTTCTTTCTTCCGAAATCTTGTGCTTTCAGTTCCCAATAACATTTCTCTTGTTAGGATAAGGTACTAGATCCCATGTTTTATTCTTTATAAGAGAATCCATTTCAACCTTCATGGCATAAACCCAACAATAGTGTTGTGAAGTTTCTTGGTAAGAAGTAGGCTCATGATCATTCTCTATATTATCTAGAAGAGACATATTAAGGGTCATACTTCTAGTTATCCTTTGGCTAACTGAATTATACTCTTTAGGACCCCTGGAATGATCCAACCACTTGGTCCTTTTGACACACGACCCACACTTTTCTAACTCAAGAAGGTCTTAATTGAATTTGACATCTTTGAAACAAATACAATGCATGAAGAAGGTGAGCATAACTTGTAGCCCCTATGTTTTGCATCATAGCCAACAAAGATGCATTTTTGAGACTTTTTGTCCAATTTCTTCCTCTTTTCTAAAGGAATATATGAAAATGCATCACATCAAAACACTCTAAAGTGTGAAAAATTCATATTATTACCATTCCAAACCTCATAAGGAGTCTTCCCCTTAACTGAATTTGAAGGACACCTGTTAAGAATGTAGATTGTTGCACTGGATGCTTCACCCCAAAGAAATTAAGGTAAGTGGTCACCAAGCATGTATCTTACCATCTCCATGATTGTCCTATTTTTCCTCTCTGCAACATCATTTTGTTAAGGAGTGTATGGAAAAGTAAACTTCCTTTTTATCCCATGAGAAGAACAAAACTCATTGAAATCATTGCTATTGTACTCCCCTCCATTATCACTTCTAATCATTTTGATCTTTGCTCCATTTTAATTTTCTACCAAAGCTTTGAACTCCTTGAATGTCTCAAAACAATTTTTTTTATTTTTAAGTAGATACCGAAAGATCATTATTGAATAATCATATATAAAGGTGAGAATATAGGATGCACCACCAAGTGATCTAACATGTAATGGACCCATAATATCTGAATGAATGAGTTGAAGAATTTATGTGGTCCTTGTTGACTTGTCCTTTGCAAACTTTTATTTTCTCATCTTGCCTAAGATGCATGTTTCACACAAACCATGAATAGGTGAAATGTTAGGCAAGCCTTCAACCAAATTTTTGGACTTCATCATTTGAATATTTTTATAGTTTGTATGGCCTAACCTTAAGTGCCAAATTTTGCTACTAGGAGAAACATTAGTTGCTAAACACACTTTAGGAGGAGCATCACCTGACAAATAAATATTATTCTTCACATAACCTATAATGATTGGTAGCATGCCTTTCCTAATGCTCCATGAATTATCATTGAACTAAATAGTGTGACCACTTCTAGCAACTTGCAAAACTTAAATTAAAATTTTCTTAAGGTTAGGCACATATAGGACATTATCAAGTAATTTCCCATCAATTACAACATTGCCAACACCTTCTACTTGAAGTCTAGTATTATCACCAATGACAACTAAATCTGAAGAGTGCTTATTAAAGTCCACAAAATTATCCTTTTCAAAACATATATGGTTAGTGCATCTAAAATCTAACACCCATTCATTAGAAGTAGACAAGTCAATGGAGTAGAGGGCACAAACAAAGGCATTTTTATTAGAATTTTGCTTTACATTGTTGTTATTTTTCTTTCCCTTGCCAAACCATTTCTTAGGTCCTTGTCCCTTAGCCTTTTCTTGCTCTTTCTTTTCTACAATATTCTTCTTCTTGAAATAATTTTGTTCCTTGTGGCCTTTCTTGCCACAAAAGTTACAAGTGAAATCAACTCTAGGCTTGTTGGGTTGGAAATTTTGATTTTTCCTTCCCCTGTATTTCTTCTTTAAGGAAACCTTAGTGGCACTCAAGGCAAAATTCTTCTCCTTGACAACTTGACCATTCACTTTGTCTCTATTAAGAGACTCTTCATGTTGAATCAATAATTGTGAAAGACTATTGAGAGGAATGCCATCCTCTTCTTGCTCTAGCCTAGTCTCAATAATGATGATAAAATTCTTGAACTTTCTTGACAAGTTCCTTAAAATGATAAAGCTTAAGAGCTTCTCACTTATCCAATCACAATTACAAGCCAATAGTTGAGTTCTCATGTCTTTCACGTATATTTTTGGCATATTTCATAATTAAAGATAATATCTTCTTTAATTTCACTAGAATATCTCTTTTTTCATCAAAATTATCTAATAATATGTTTCAAATAAATTCTTCCATTATGATTTTCAACAAGTTAATTTTTCTTTCTTCAATCAACTTCAAAATTTCAATCAATTAATGTTTTAATTCTTCCTTGTTTCTCTTCTTCAAATTAAACAATCAATCAATTCTTAAAATTTAATTTTCTACTTTTCTCTTCTTATAAATCCCAATTTATAATTTCAAATAATTTTCTCTCTCTCTAATCACTTAGTTTCTCAAATTTCTTATTCAAATTTCAATTATTTTTACAATCAATCTTGAGTTCACCATTCATAAGTCATCAATCTCATTCAAATTTCTAGTTTTAAATGTTTCTTCCTTCAATCAAAATTTCAATTTTTAAATTTCTTCTTGTGTCTCCAAAAGAAATTTTTTAATTTCCCAATTCCAAATTACCCCTTTAATTAATTAGTTTTTCCAATTAATTAATTATTTCATTCATTTAATTCATTTATTTTAATCTTAAATCATATTGTATATCTAAAAAAAACACTGTAATAAATTTAGAAACACATTATAAATCTAGAAAATAATCAAATGCATATCTAAGAATATTTTAATGAATGAGTGGGATGATGAGTGTGAGCAAGGTACATTGAAGTACCGTGAAGTATTATTATATATTTAATTTAGAGACTGACTTTTATATTTATGTCTAAAGTATGTGTCAAAGTGTGTAGAGTATTCATGTGTTATGTAATTAAGTGTGAAAGGTGTCAAGAGTATAAGTGTGAGTGTGCATGGTGTCAAATATGCAAGTGAAGAGTCATAGGTTATAGGTGTCAAGTATGGAAATCAAGAATCAAATGAGATGTGTCAAGATGTAAAGTGAGAGGTTAAATAATAATGAGAGTTTTATGATTTATGAATGTAAGAGAAGTATTTTTTTGTGCAACACTTGTGTGATTGGTGAATGTGATTTTATGTGAGTGATATTTGATCTTGGAGAAATTTACTTGTGAGATAATCTCACATATTTTTCATACATATTTATTGATTATCAAAAAAGCACTTTAGGATATGTATTTAGTTAGTTTGGAATCAGGTGTAATTTCTTTGTTTTCAAAAAAGTAGCCAACCATTCTGTTGTCATAAATAAAAGCAAATACATTGTAGTGACACGAACTTCATATCAAACAATTTGGTTGAAAAGAATTTTAGCAAATTTGAAGCTTAAACAACATCATGTGGTAACAATTATTTATCCTGATAATAACTTTGAAATTACCATAGCAAAGAATTTAGTTTTCCACAATATTACTAAGCATATTGGTATCAAACATCACTTTATCAAAAATATTGTG
This sequence comes from Wollemia nobilis, assembly GCA_028583015.1. Lineage (NCBI taxonomy): Eukaryota > Viridiplantae > Streptophyta > Pinopsida > Araucariales > Araucariaceae > Wollemia > Wollemia nobilis. The sequence continues at coordinate 8,293,529 of JAQPPZ010016436.1, read as the reverse complement.
GTAGAAGGTCAAACTAAACTAAAGAAAGTTCTATAAAACCAATAACTAACATGTTAAATTATATACTAAAACATTATAATTTTTTTTTTATAAAAATAAGATAAATATTAAGTGTTACTACATTAAATATTAAGGGAGATAAAGATAATACTTAATATAAGAGATTTCCTTGCATACCCAAGATTTTGCTATATGAATTAAAAAAAGGCGATGAATATCATGTAAAATAGCAGAAACTGATATTTACTCAATTAAAAAAAAATAAAATAGCAGAAACTGCTGGCCATAAAAGTTCCAAAATAAGGAGCGATCCATTACTTTTTAAAAACTTTAATGAAACAATTATAATAATAATATTTAAGGAGATTGCATCTAAAGATATCCAAAATTAGATCCCTTCCAGATGTGTTTTGAATGTTAAGCCGGTAAATAAATTGTTATTATATTAAATTTTAAGAATGACTCTATGTTTTGGTGCAGCAATGTGTGCCTGCTTCTCTCTTTTAACATAATTTATTCTGCATTTTATAAATAAATTGTTCTTATATCAAATTGAAAGAATCATTGTATGTTTTTCTGCACGTGTGCCTGCCCTTCTATTAACATAATTTTTTTCTGCATTTTTTTTCCTTCTCTGTAAACCAACAATCTTACATACATGGGAAATGAGGAAAAAACAATAAAACTATAGGATAAGAAAGATATAGCCGCACTCTACACCGATGCCGACACCATTTAATGGAAAGAGATCTACACCTTGGGAGTCAGAATATCCGATTGAAATCTGAAAGTGGTGTCGCGAGTGGATAGACAACATTCTTTAGACATAAAAGGTAAGAAACGAACGTCCTACATTCGACAAGAAGTCACACAATGTAAATCTTCATCATTTTTCTTCACAAAACGTGTGACCAAGGGAAACTTCATACAAGAAGCTTCTAGTGTTACAACAACGAATAAGAATACCGTTCCCTTAATTATGCTATAAATATATACCATCCCTGTTGTCGAAAGGGACTAAGGAGACATCAAAATATAATCAAATTCATCGAAAGCTTGAAATATTACCCCAAAATTCTACTTAATACAGACATGTATTAACGAAATCCTATTTGTTGTAATTCCAACTACGTTCGTGACGAGATGCGTTTCAACGAAATCATAGATTACACATTCCTCGTGATCCATCATGACATCAAAACTATTTTTTCTGAATTATTTTAGATGATTGATTTATTTCAACTATTTAGGATCGAGCATAAAGAAAATATATACCGGCCAACGATTTTTTTTTTTTTTTCGCATGAACAAGACCGTATCAAAAAGTTCAATATACATGCAAACGATCCGCATTCAGTCATGTAAAGAAAAGTAATTCCAAAATGGTTACCTTAAATGCATCATTGCATCCCACCGGCATCACTTTCTTGTGATAGGGTTGCAAGGGAAAATTTTTTCTGCTTGTCCTGCACTCCAGAATTCATTGATGAAAGTCTGAAAGTCGGCCTGTGTTTTGAGAAGCTCTGCTTGTTTCGTTGCTAGTTGAGACTGCAGGTGTAATACTTGCTTTTGCAGTTGATACACTACGCCAGTGCAACCATAGACGGGATCATACAATCTGGCAGTTGCTTCATATACCATGCTGTTTACTGTATCTTCTCTACTCCCAGGCGGAATATCCTGAAGCGCAACAACAGAATATGGCCAATTGATTAAAGGTTATAAACATAAGCGTTTGGCTATGTCTTTGATTTCTTATATATCTATAGTTTAAATTATTCTCGCTATATCGTACGAACTTATGGTTTCTTTTCTCTAATCAAATGGTCATGCTGTCATTACAATATGCGGATTTGATAAAAGGAAACATTTTTTAAGCAAATATTTTTGAAAATGAAATATTGCAACTTAACTTGAAGGATTCTCAGAATGTTGTTTGTTCCAAACACTCTATGAACTGCTACGAATCTTTGAGGATTGTCTGGTGGAAAAAATTGAGCAAGCCCACATTTCTCACCACATTTCCTTCTTAATGTCCTACAAGCTGCGCAAGGATTTGATACCCTAGTGGACCACCTTGGTTTTTCGTCCATCTGCATTTCTTAACAAGAAGTTTGTAGTTCACCTTAAATGCAACATATTACCAGTAGCACACAACGAATGCAATGAGAGAAATAATCCTTAAAATCCTAATTCATGAAGATTTACCTTGCCTGAGATTCTGAAAGAACCCTGAGATATATCTAATTTGGTGCAAAATGGGTAGGCTATCCACTGATAATATTGAGCCCCGTTCAATTCACTTGACATGTAAAGGTCTTTCAAATTCTTGTAATATAGATGGCCCAATACGTGTCAATTTTCATATGCCATATATGACGTAACGGCCATACGTCAGAGATGAGCATCAGCATGGCGGAGCCGGGTAGGTTTTTTACTCTTAGTATCGTTGTAGACACGGTACACTTTATATTATGTGATTGCATGTGCTCAAACAAATTTTTTATAAACTTCAACATTTGTAGGTAGATGTAGTAGGTTTAAAGTACAAGTTTTTAATACTATTCTTAGAATTCTTAATACAAATTTAATAATAAATTTTATAATTAAAAATGCTTCCTTTCTGTCTGATATCTTTTAGGACCACACAAATTTATTTTTTAGGACCACACAAATTTTATCAGTATACACAGTGAACATTGACATAGAACTCCAGGGATTATAGGGGTAGGCCTATAATTATAGGAGCAGTTTAAGAATTAAACCTTAGTAAAGTAAATGTAACCAATAGGAAATTTTTTTTTTAAAAAGAATTGACATAGAACTCCATTAAAGTGTCAATTATTGTGGGGGCCAACGATCTACCCATTTCCTTGATCGACTTGCCTTTCGCAAAAAACGGCCAAATTAACCAGCGGCATTATTATGCTTCAAGAAAACCTATACTGGTCTTGTAGGCGTGATGCTTGTCCCCACGCAGTGCCACCCAATTTTGAACAAATATTAATTGAATTGGCTTACAGTCTTACTTACACATTTACGCACACACCCTGCAGTGGTGTGAACAATCTTTATGGTCGCAGTGTTTTGAACAATCTCTATGGTCGTTGTCCTCTCGATTCATAATGTCCATATACATTGTTAGACGTGATCGTATTTGTATCACATGTGGCCCAATTCAATACTATGTATCATGCCACCAAACAATGGTATGCATGTAAAACATCTATTTTAAATGTACAAATCATTCCAGGAGCTAAGCTATCAAGGAATTCTTACTCTCCTTTGGTGTATTTACATCAGCATCTAAAAATGTAACAACTCATTAATTGTTTTTCAACCATTTTTATTGTTTGAACACCATATGGGGTGAATTTGTTGTATGATTTATTTGGATATTTTTAATTTCAAAGCACGGTATCAATACTTTTGATGTCCACTCTAGTGGTTTTTTTTACCATTTTTTTTTATTGATTTTATTTTTTCTTTCTCTTGTAAATTTTTTTTTGAGATTGATATTAGGTTATTTATTATATTCAATAAGCATAAGATTATAAGTTTAAATTGTTTTTTTTTTAAAACAAATAAAATATCTCTTATAAATTAGGTTTTTACGATACATTAATAAAGATGATGAACAAAGATGATGAACAAGAAGAATATTTTGTTTAAACATTGATAAAGCATATAATCTTATTGAATTCGTAATTTTAGATGATTCATAGTTTATACTAACATAGAAAACACTTAGTTTAAAAAAAAATCAAAAGAGTTTATTTGGAGTTTCAACTTGCAAGTTTCAAAGTTGAATACTTTGATAGAATTGAAGATTATCTTTTTAACTTCAAAGATATGGGGTTATAGGTTAAGAAGAGTGGAATCAAGAAATAATAGAAGCCTTTTTTTATGTTATTTTATAAAACCTTCCTTCTTATGATGTTTTTGTCTTTTCAATAAAAAAAAAAAATAATAATGTTTTATTTTGGTTATCTTGAGATATCTTTGGATGGGTATTGTAGCTTGTTGATGAGTAGAAAAGAAAAAAATAGCTTATATATGAATAAAATCAATTCCAATAATTTTTTAAGGCATTTTCTCCAAAAGTGTAAAAGGAATTAAAATTAAATATTCTAAAATATTTAATGTAATAGGAGATAAATAACAAAATAAATGATCTTATTGTTACAATGGAAAGATGAGACATCCAAAAATTAGGTACATAAAGAAGCTAGCTTATCTTTCCAAGAATTTAAAGAACCAAAAAATCTCAAATAACACATAATAGTGTGGTAGTAAATAAATATTTTTAACATTTTCTATTTATCATATTAATTTTTTCTTATGAGTATGAATCGATCCTAAATTATAGAGTTTCTCATCATATGATTAGATATTCTCCATTCCTTTCTTATTTGATTAGTGAAAAAGGATTATGAGAAAAACTATATGATAATGATATTGCTATTTTTGTTGTTAAAATTAATAATATTTCCTAATAAAAATATAATTACTAATATTATTGATGTTGACATTATATTTTATCATCTTATTTGTATGCATAGTATTGCAATAAGTATATATAGTATAATAATGGGTAGCATTTTTGGCATAGTACGACATAATAGTTTATTTAGAATGATTATGACTTAGTTCTTTGTTATGAAAGATTACGATATAGTATCTTGTTTAATATCATTGTGAAACAATGACTTGTTTACAAAATATTATAGTGATTACGAAGGAATAATAACATTACAAATCAAATACATATTAAAAAATACCCTAAAAATATGATAATCTAATATAAGTTATGGTCAAATATACATGTTAATAATAAAATTAAAAATGTTAGTATCATTAAAAAAAAAATGCCTTTTAGCACAAAGTCAATATAGATATATTGAAATGTTTATTAGATAATTCAATATATGATATTATCTTGTAGATAATCTAGTATGTATCTAGAAGTCCAAGATGCTTTTAAAAGTGCATAGTAATCGCACGAAGAAATCTCTTTCGAAGCTCTAAAATATTATAAGAATAGTCTAAAAGGACATATATAAAACCAACTATATTTCAGCAAGTCCAAACAGAGATATCATCAACATTTTAATAGTTTTCTGATCTAGATTTTCGCATCCATGGAATATTTATTTCACATAAGCCTATAAATAGAGAGTATCCCCTATGGAAAGGCAAGTTGAATATTTCAAACCTCAAGCAAGAATTCAAGAAAATCAACCCTGGCGTTGTAGGTGTGATACTTGTCCCTGCCTGGTGCCACCCAATTTTGCCCGAATTGCTCGGGCCCCAAAACAAACGGCTGGTTATGCAGCTGTAACACACCGTTATTTTAGACCACGCAGCACAACACTTTTGGCATCAAGAAGTATCCTACAACTATACCGGACACGTCGAATACATGGACGATTCAAATCACATGCACTGAACGATCATTGCTTGACGTTCACCAAATATTAATTGAATTATGGTCGGATTCCTCTCGATTCATAATGTTCATATACATTGTTAAACGTAATCGTATTTGTATCACGTAGACCAATTCATATCATGCCGCCAATCTCGGCGTTGTAGGCTTGCAGTTGCGGCGATTCGTCCCCCCACCTTCACAATTTTGCAGTATGTGTAAGGTTTCCAACTTTGAAATCATTTAACTGCTTTGTTAGATTTTTAGACTTCAAAGTATAATTCAATATGATAAATTTACAACCGCAGCATTCTTTCAGGCCGTCCGGCTCTTCTATGCTTTCTCGCGACGAAAGTTTTGGGTCGTATGGTCTGCTTACCCTCTTTCTATTTGGTCACATCTAAAGCAAAATCTTTAAAGAAGACGTGATAAGGCCATAATTTTCTTTAATCACTTTAAATTATCAACCTTCCAAATTGTGAATGGTTGATCTGCTATCTACATGCAAATATTTTATATTTCCGAGGTTATGAAATTAATTATTACGCATCCGACTCTATTGACATGCAACCATGGTATGCATGTAAAATATTTATCTTTTATGCACAAATCACGAGCTAAGCTATCGAGGAATTGTTATTCTCCTTTGGTGTATTTACATCAGCATCTAAATCTATAAGAACTAAATAATTGTTTTTCAACCATTTGTTTTAACTGTTTCAAAACCAAGTGGAGTAATTTCGGTATTCGATTTAAGTGGATCTTTTTAATTTAAAAGCATGGTATCTTAAAATTTGATGTTCACTCTTTGGCTGTCTTTTAGCATTTTGGTTTTTTTTTTTCCCAAAAGTTTTTTATATTATGTTTTTTTTGTTTTGGTAATATTAAGAGAAAAAATGGTTTTGAAAGAGATCCTTTAATCTTGTACAACAAAACTAAACACCAAAAACATAGAGCAGAAACCAAACACACAAAAAAAAGAGAGGGACCCAACAATGCCAGAAAACCCCGAGATGACCAGTGAGTGAACCGAGGTGGTTCTACATCAAAGAATCAAACTTGAAAATGATTCCTCTGGATATTTGGGCCACCTCCTCAGCATAGTCCAATGCCATTTTCATCGAACTCCAAATAGCACGTTGTTTAATCTCCAATAGGTGAAGACTGTGGTGAAAGGTAATTTTCCTAACACCTGAATTTTCCTAAGAATACATCTCATCAACAGATTTGTCTTTAGCCACAGGTCTAGGAAGGACCTCCACCACATCATCCACGTCAACCATATTGGATATGGGGGAAGTCTGCATCAACTTGCACTTCTTACCACTCAACCGAACTGACTTGCAAACCCCACCTCTTTCCCTACAATCACCCATAGAGGGGCTCACATCAATCGAAAAAGAGGTAGGAGGAACCAATGGGATATCCCCACCATCAATAGATGATTTTCTTGCCACAGTACCCCACACACCCTTAACAGAATCAAAGCCCTTTACATTCATTTTCTCTAACCCTGAACCCAAGGAGGAAGAGTGCACCAACTTAGCTTCAAAACTGGAAATATCATCCGAAACCGACAAAGGATCATCAAGAATCAAAATTCAGAGGGAATTTAGAGATCTCAAAATATCTTTAGTAGCCACCCCCTTTTCCAGCATAATACTCTCTAACAATAGAAGCTCCAGACCCTGATGCAAAGGAATCTTACCTCTACCATTCTGCATAGCTAACATAGAACTGTAAAGTGAGTTAAGCAAGAACAATGGAATATTCATCCACCTCTACCTACGAAGGTGATTAAGGAACATAGCATGAAAAATTTGCACAATCTCATACAATGAATCCACCATAAAAAAATCCATGATCACCTTGATAACCTTATTTCAAGGAGCAGGCAATGCCTTTGCACTAAACCCATTCTGAATACGAGGTAAGAATTCATCCTGATCTAGAAAGTGATGAATTTATTGAACTAGCGAATGTCGCTCCTTGTTGTGTGTAGCACCATCCAGAACCAACCCAGTAGTACGACTAACAAACTCAACAATGACTTCAAATGACTAGGACCCCACATGAACCCCCCCTCCCTCCAGGTATTTGCCATCCATTTAGATAGAATGGGATTGTGGCCATGGAACTTATGGACACAATCCAGCAGACCCCCCACCCTTAGGATGGACAAAACCTCCTCATCAGCCACTAGAGACACAGGTTCCACCCTAGACTTAGAAAGAATAAATTTACGATTACTAGCCTTAGATTTCTCCATCTTCATAAAAACCTACAACATCAAGGGGGGATAAGATTAGCAGACCACCCAAAGGATATAGGGGAAAAATCTTAAACACACTCTGAAGAATAGAGCTGGAACCAAACACATCCAAAGTTTAAAACATCAATAGAACTCACACCAGTCCAAGGAAAGCCTCCCAATTCAAATACATTATAAAAACCCACAACCATCATGTGATCATCAGGACTATTAGAAAGACTCTGAAGGGGTCCCGTATGGAAAATGAAGCTCTTCATAACAAACATACGCAAAATCCCCATAAGGAACTCAAAAACCATCGCTAAAAGAGATGAAAAACACATAAGAGGGTGAAAAAGCAAGGAAAAATACAAAACATTAGGATTAAAAAAAAGGTAACCAGACTGCCTCCACTCGGAAAATAGGAAGGAGAAAGAAAATGAGATGGAATAATGGAAAAATGCCACCTCAGCACAAACATCATCACAAGTGACACATAGTAAGAGGGCTTCCCAAGATGAGATATCCAAGAGAAAACGAATACATTCCATTTCAAAAGGAATTTAAATTTCCAACCTTGGGGTTCTTATGACAATCAAAGTGGAATAGAAGCCACCATAGTGCATACTCGATATGAGGTGACACCCCAAGTACACCAATCTAAGAATTTGACAGACAACAAATACTCTACAAAATCCACCAATACACAAAGTACCTAGGGAACGACACCTTAAGGACATCCCAAGGCCAACAAGTAAACCAAGATCCACCCAATAAAGGTACAACCAAAGAGAGACACCGATCAGAGTAAAACCTCCAATGGATCGAACAGGAACTTTGGGACATTCCCAAACATAGAGGATGCCTGGCTAGAAGAGAATGAGAGAGAAATTTGAAAATGTGGCTTAGCCACAATGCCATGTTTAGGGAATAAAATCAACCTCTTGCAGCAAATGTTACTTTCAACACATAACAAGTCCAGCATGAGAATCCTTGCCACCCACCACCATTTAATGAACATCTAATTGGGCTCGATTGAGAAGATCAGGAAGGGAAAACCCTCTACCATACTATGAATCATTGAATATTTACTCACACATTCACCATAAAGTCCATAGATGCGTTTCCTTCTTTGAATATGTGTCTAATTTGAAATTCCTCAAGGGCACGACACAAACCAAATGCCTCATCAATAGCATTGGCCTCCTTCAAGCTAACATGACAAGCACCATTTAGCATTTTGATAATGTTTTGTGAATCACCTTCAATTATATTTAACGAGCACATGCTTCTAGGTTGTGGAAACACAAATAAAGGATTTCTTACAAATAGAGTCTTATGATGCATTAATGAGATGATGAGCAAGAGGTTATAGATTTATACAAGAAGAGGAACATTTTGTTGAATCATTGATAAAGCATATGGTTTTATTGAAATACTAATTTTAAATGATCCATGGTTTTATATTAACAAAAAATTTACAGATAATAAAACTTAGAATTTAGTTGAGAAAAAAAATACATGTATGATTTTGTTGGAGTTTCAACTTGCAAGTCTCATTGTTTAATAATTTAATATAGTTGAATATTATCTTTTCAACTTCAAAGAGATAGGGTTATAGGTTAAGAAGAGTGGAATCTATAAATATTAGAAGCATTTTTTTTATGCTTTTATTAAAGTTTTCTCTTTCTTATGAGGTTTTTATCTTTTTCTTATTTAAAAAAATGCATGATATGATGCTTTATCTAGGGTTTTGATCTTTACTGTGAGTCATTTTTCTTTGTGTTAGGGTTTCCTTGGATTTCTAGGGGTTTCAATGATGCCCAACCCCAATGGCCTAATGAATAGTGCTAGTGTGATAGGGTAGAAGGCAAATGAAAACAACACACATGAAGTGTCCTCAAAAATTACTTTCGATGGAGATTCAAGAGGTAATTTTAGTCTACCTTTACCCAAGTTTGATACTACCTATCAATGGCTAGAATATTTTATCCTAGTTGGATATTTTGTAGGACACATTTCCAATGAAGATACATCGCGATCTTGGGTTAGCTTGACTTGTGCTCCTCATGGAGTCAAGTTCAAGGTGATTCAAAATGTAACAAAGTATTTTTTTATCTTTCGGTATATAAATACTACTCATGTAAAGGTAATTTATGAGCATGGACCTTAGTCCATGAGAAGCTCTTTGGTGGTATTTGTTTTATAGATTCATGTTTTTTTAGTCTCAATGGAAATAACCTTCAAGATTCTAGTGTAGGTTGAGGTCCCTAGTCTTCCCCTCCATCTTTGGTCCTTTTTTAACCACATGACAACAATCTTAGTGTGGGTCTTAATGGTTGAAGTTGACAAGTCTTTCAATATATTCCCACATAAAAGGGTGTATATTGAGATCAATTTGTCCAAGGACCTATAGAAGGTTATCGAGATATAGGTGTGGGAAACCACTATTTTACAACATGTGGTGTCTATTAACCTATCAAATACCTACTTCAAATGTAGCACAATATTAAGGATTTCCCATTTGTTCCTTACAATAATCCCAAATCAGCCCTTTTTCCACTTGGCATGTCTCCTCCTTAGGCCAAAGAGGAAGATTGGACCATGATGGAAAGGTGGAAAGGCATGCATGATTTTGTAGCTAAAACTAAGTACTCTAGACCAACAATAAAGGAGGTAGGTTTTTTAACACTACAATATTTAGAAAAGGTATTAGAACAACATGATATATGACCATTAATGCTAGAAAGGTTGGTCATCAAGACTCCTTCAACATAGGTAATAAAGAAACCTAATGAAAGTCCACCACCAAGAAAAATAATGGTCATCAAGGATCCTTAAAAATAGGAAATAAAGCAGCCTAATGAAGGACCACCACCAAGAAAAATAATGGTCATCAAGGTTCCTTAAAAATACGCAATAAAGCAACCTAATTAAGGACCACCACCAAGAAAAATCATGGCTATCAAGGATCCTTTACCTTGTCAATGTCGCACATCAATAACCAATCATATAGATACCACTTTGAACACCAAGGAAAGCTCTTTGCCTCCTTCCCATTCTACAAGATCTTTACATTCTTGTAGTATTATGAAGGCAAAAGAAGACAATATCCTTATTCTAGATAAATGATCCCATATTCCCAATGCTCAGTTGGAGAACCCTAGATCTAATAACTTTAAGGTATTGGAATATCTATCATAAGACAAAGAGACCCTTTTTTGGTAAAAAAATATCTTTATTGGAATTTTTACAAGGATACATTTCTATAGATAGTGCACAACATATCATTAGCTTTCAAGTCTACATTTCATGTCTGTGCAAGAACTAAATCCATAAGTTTTTGTTTGTTTGCAACAGTTTATCATTTTTTTGGCTAGTGAATCATTATTGATAGGGATTTAATTTCCTATTTTAGTTTCAACTCACATTCTCCTGTGTAAGTCCCAGGTTCTTACTCAATGTTTTGGATGGATTTTTAGATTAAAATTTTGGTGTGTGCTTCCATACCACCATGTTTTTTTTGTGATCAATATAACTATTATTATTTTTAAAAATACAAACCACTTTTCAACCAAAGAAAAAATATTGATTCTAGTTACCTTAAGATATCATTAGATGAGTATTATAGCTTATTGACTAGTAAATAAGAAACAATATCCTCCATGAATAAAACCAATTCAAGAATTTTTTATTGTTAAAGTGACATATTTTCTTCAAAAATTCAAAAAGAATTAAATTAAATATTCTAAAATTTCTAAAAAAAAATCAATGAGTTTACACATGTTTTATGAGGGGTCATGGTCCCCTCATACCGAGTGGGGTTTGAACCTTGAACCTCTCAAAGAGAAACCAAAGCTCTTACCACTACAATAATATTACAAATTTCTAAATTAAAAGGAGATAAATAACCAGTTAAAGGACCTTGTTACTATGGAAAGATGAGATATCTAAAATTTAGGTATATAAATAATCTAGTTTATCTTTCCAAGCAATTAAAGAACGAAAAAATCTCAAATACAACACAATATTATGGTAATAAATAAATATTTATACCATTTTGTCCTTAAAATATGATTTTATTCTTCCTATTATTAATTGATTCTAGATTAGAGAGCTTCTCATCATATTATTAGATATTCTCCATATTTTTCTTCTCTGATTAGTGAAAAGGATGATGAGGAAACTTATGTGATAAAAATATTTCTATTTTTGTTGTTTAAACTAATAGTATCCCTAAAGAAAATATAATTATTAATATTATTTATGTTGAAATTAAATTTTATCATAATATTGTATGTATAATATCATAATAGTTATGTATATTATAATTTTAAATAGTATTTTTAGCATACTATGGCACAATAGTTTGTTTAGAATGATTGTGGTATACTAGTTTATTCTAAAAGATTATGATGTAATATCTTGTTTGATATGATTGGGACACAATAACTTATTCAAAAATACTATAGTGATAATAAAGGAATAACAAAATTATAAAACAAATGTGTTACAAAATGAGTACAATAAGAGTATGGTGATATTACAAATGCATTCTAATATATATTATGGTCAAATATATATGTTAATAACAAAAGTAAATAGTAGAAATAAAAGTGTTAATATCATGAAAAATACCTCTATCAAAAGTTCAAGACATATTAGGATGTGTATTAGACAATTCAATATATGATATTATCTTGTCAAAATTTTAGTATGTATATAAAAGTCCAAGATAATTTAAAAAAGTATTTTATAATACCATGAATAAACCTCTTTAGCATTATGATATTTTGACTATATTTTAAATTTGCAATATATTATAATAATAGTTTAAAATTATGTATCTAGAACTATGTATATTTCAACGTTCGCAGGTAAGTATAAAATATTTTTAGAAAAGTCCAAGTGGAGATTTCAAGAATATTTTAATAATTTACCCATATAGATTTTCCAATTCATGGAATATGTAGTTTAGATGAGTCTATAAATAGATAATGTCCCCCAATGAAAAGGTAGGTTGAAAATTTAAGCAAGAAAGTAAAATTTAATTAAGGGAGTGAGGGCTAGCAATCCTACCTCTCTAAAGGAAGAATACAACATTATAGAGTGATGGATACAATCACCTCTAGTTCAACATGTAGCATAGAATTTGATGACTCTTCTTTTATCCCAGTCAATGTAAAGGGTGACATATCCATTGATGGTGGCTCTATCAATAATGTTCTCTATCTTTCAAACATTGCAACAAATATCCTCTTCATCTATCAAATTTGTACTTTTGGAAAGGACAAAAAAATTTCTCTTATCTCCAATGGGAGTTGAGATAAGAGACTTTCAATACCCCCACTCTCTCATAGCCAAATGAGATATTGATCACAACACTCATCTATTTCACTTCAAAGGATTAAAAAATCTAGAAGGGGCCTCCTATTTTGTGGCTCATGGAGATCTTGAAAGTAAAATTTGGCATGAAATATTTGGTCATCTTAGTTATAACTACCTAAAGGAATTGAACACTCATGAAATGGTAATAAATTTACCTCAAGTCTCTTATATTTATGGAGTATGTCCTGGATGTGCTCTTGGAAAGCAACATCAAGATCCTTTCCACCCAAGTGGTTCTATAAAAGCCTCTTCCAATCTAGAATTAATCTATAGTGACTTAATGTTTTCCCCAGAGCCTTCTTTCAAAGGAGTAAAAAATGCTCTAACATTCATTGATGACTTTTCCAGAAGAACTTGGGTCTACTTCCTAAAATACAAAAGTGTTGTTTTGTCCCACTTCAAAATCTTCAAAGCCTTAGTTGAAAATAAGGCCTCTTGCAACATCAAGAAAATTTTCACAGATAATGGGAGCAATACTGTAGTAATGATTTATCAATATTTCTATCAAGTCATGGAATAATTCATCAGTATTATGTCTCCCATAATCTGTAGCAAATTGGCATTGCAGAGAGGAAAAATCGAATGTTGAAATAAATTTCAAACTATATTCTCCATTAAAGATATATTCCAAATTTTTTTGGGCATAAGTTATTAACTATGCAAACTATATTCAAAATCGCACACCTCATAAATCTCTTGACCATTTAACTCCCAAAGAAGCATGGATTGGCTCAAAACCGAATGCATCCTTCTTCAATATTTTTTGGTGTACTACTTGGGTGCACATCCCAAAGAAGAAAATGAAGGCTCTAGATAAGATAAGAAAAAATCTGATAGGCTCCTTGATCCCATAAATCATGAGGTATTTTTTCATAGGAATTTCCAATTTGATGAAACATTCCCTCAGAAATATCCTCAACCATCCTCTTCCTCTATTGAGACTTCTCCTATAGTAGAACCTTAATATAATGAAGGACCAACTTTAGATATTAATTTAGAGATTGATGATCAAGATGAGGAACCTATAACTCCAACTCAATGTCTTTTAACTCCTTCTACTCCTTCCACTAGTCCAAAATGGGCCCGCACCATTATTAAAGAAGCTACTCCTTACATCAAAATTATTCCATAATCCATATTAGCCAACTCCATAGGCACTGGTCTTGTCTGTCAGTCTATTTCCTCTGATCCTAAATCCTTTGATGCAGGAGCATCCAGTGGCAGCAGAGAAATCTTGCATCAATAGAAAAAAAACAAAAAAAAAATTCTATGTGTTTTGCCTTGGTGTTTGTCAACCGCCAGTTGGATGGGAAAGTAGAATTTAAAATTTTGTCAACCGCCAGTTGGATGAGAAAGTAGAATTAAAAATATTATCAGTTGTCAGTTGGATAGGGAAGGTAGATTTTAAAAGGGGATTTTGGATCTGGAAATATGGTCTTCGATCTGGGATTGGTTTACAATATTGAACAAGTCTGGCATTGTAATTTCTGCCCCTTTAGGCTGGCATTATGAAAATAATTCTAATTTAACTCCTTGATTTTTTTTTTTTTCATGTTTGTTGATCCTCATAAAGTGGTATCAGAGCGAGAGTTCTTGAGTGTGTAAATAGATCATCGAACGTGAGGCAGTTTACACCAAGATCTGTGTTTAAGGTTTGTGAGAGAAGTGAGCAGAATGACTCCACAAAGAAACCATGGTGGTGGGAGAAATATGGTGCTAGAGGAATATTTCTGACCATTGCAAAGGCAAGTTTAGGCTCTACAAGAGGAGCTACGTAGAGGGTTTGAGCCAAGGAGAGAATATGGTATTGAAGATGAAGTTGAAGAATAAGAGGACCAGTTTGAGGAAGAAGAAGAGGGAGTAGATCCTACATAATCCAGGTTATACAGAGTTATATCTCAGATTGGAAAGATACAGAAGATGGAGGTTTCTACGTATTTTGGAAATCTTGATCCAGAGGAGTTGATTGACTGGATCAATGATTTGGAAGAATACTTTGAGTATGAGGAGGTTGAAGATCCTAAGAGGGTCAATTTTGCTAAGACCAAACTGAAGGGTCATGCTAGAATCTGGTGGAAAGAAGTACAACTTGACAAAAATAGAAGGGAAAAAAAGAGGATCACCAAATGGGAAAAAATGGTGGAAAAGCTGAAGAGGTAGTTTATTTCAGTATATTATGAGTTAGATCTGCTAAAGAAGATGCAAAGTTTGAGACAATAAAAAAATTCTATCAAAGAATACATCGATGAATTCTACAAGATCTTGATTCGAAACGGCCATTCTGAGGCTAACAAGGGGAAGGTAACCTATTACATAAATGGGTTGAGAACCATTATTCAATAAGAATTGAGTCTGGTTAGGATGAGCACCATTGAGGATGCTTACCAATTTGCTTTAAAAGTTGAAGAGAAGATGAACATAAGGTTTTATGGTAAGCAAAAAGGAAGAGGTCATGGAGAAAGAACTGGTGGAAGAACATATGGAGGACGAGATGAGAAGAAAGAATAAGCTAGTAGCAATCAAGATCAGAAGGGAGATAATGATTACAAATACCGTGGTTAGAACAACTACCCAAGAGGAAGAGGTAAATCTGGTCAAGGAAATTGAGAAAGAGGGTTTCATGGAACTTGATTCAACTGTGGAGAAGGAGGACATCGAGCATATGAGTGTCCAAAGCACCAAGAGAAGCCAAATAGTAGGCCAACGGGTAATTACAGAGCTACTATTATAGATGAAAGAGCTTAATCAGAGTACTCTGAGGATGTAGAGAGAGGAGAAGTTATGGTCACAAGAAGAACCTTGTCGAATGAGGAGAAGGAACCAGACCAAAAGAAGATCCTATTTTGCACAAGGTGCAATTGTTTAGGTAAGGTCTATAATGTTATTATAGACAATGGCAGTACTGATAACTTGGTCTCTAAATAAATGGTTACTAAGTTATAGCTAGAGAGGATGAGACACCTGCATCCATACTGGATTATGTGGTTGTAGAAGGACCATAAGGCATTGATCAATGAACAACGCTTAGTCAATTTTAATATTGGGATATATCAAGATGAGGTATTGTGTGATATCCTAGCTATGGATGCTTGCCATATGTTGTTAGGAAGACCATGGCAGTTTGATCACTGTGTAGTCCATGATGGACATGCCAACACTTACTCCCTAACAAAGGAAGGAGTGCACCATAAACTAAAGCCACTGAAGGAGATGGATGAAAAGATTTTGCTGACAACAATGAGAGTGGAAGTTGTGGGGTTTGAAGAACTTAAGGGTTTGTACCCTAAAGACCCAGATTTTGCTAAAGTTTGGAGAGCTTGTACAGCCCTAGTTAATCTGGATAGGACCATTAACATGAGTACTGGTAAATCACCATTCTAGATTGTATTTGGGAGTAGTCCAAGAAATGCTTATGAGTTGAGGAAGTTGGATAGGGGAGAAAATAATAGTTTTGAAGCTGAGAACTTTGTAGAGCACCTGAAGGATTTGCATGAAGAAGTAAAACAAAACATCAATAAGATGAACACTCAGTACAAGATAAAGGCTAATCAGAAAAGGAGGTTTGGGGAGTTCCAGGTTGGTGATTAAGTCATGGTGCACCTGATAAAGGAGAGGTCTCCTACTAAAACATATAACAAGCTAAAAATGAAGAAGTTTGGACCATACAGGATCCTACAAAAAAGAGATTTAGGAAATGCATATGAGGTGGAGTTGCTAAGTGGATTGAACATATCACATGTGTTCAATATTTCTTATTTGGTAGGGTATCATGAAGGTGACAGTTTTAAGGAACCTGTTGCAGATTTGTGGAGTGTTTTGACATCAGCTCCAGTGTTAGAAGAGATAGAGGAAATATTGGATACCTGCATCGACAGAATTAAAAGAAACAGGTAGTATGAATAATATCTAGTGAAATGGAAGGGAAGTTCTGTAGAAGATTCGACTTGGCTGTCCAAGTCCAAGTTTGACTACCTTGGTTTTACTCCAACAACAAAGAAGTGAGGTCACTTCTCAAACTTACCATGGGTGTCTAATGTAGGAGCATCCAGTGGCAATAGAGCAATCTTGCATCAATAGAAAAAAAAACCAAAAAAAAATTCTAAGTGTTTTGCCTTGGTGTTTGTCAGCTGCCAGTTGGGCGAGAAAGTAGAATTTAAAATTTTGTTAGCCACCAGTTGGGTGGGAAAGTAGAATTTAAATTTTTAGCTGCCAATTGGGTGGGAAAGTAGAATTTAAATTTTTTTCAGCTGACATTTGGGCAAGAAAGTAGAATTTAAAATTTTGTCAACCGCCAGTTGGACGGGGAAGGTATATTTTAAAAGGGGATTTTGGATCTAGAAATATGGTCTTCAATTTGGGATTGGGCTCCAATATTGAACAAGTCTTGCATTGTAATTTCTGCCCCTTTAGGCTGGAATTATTAAAATAATTCTAGTTTAACTCCTTGGATTTTTTTTTGTTCATGTTTGTTGATCCTCACCATCCTTCAAAGAAGTAACTAGTATTAAAGAATGGTATGATGCCATGGGAAATTAATTCACTTCCTTAATCAAAAATGAAACTTAGGATTTAGTTCCCTTGACTAAAGGAAGGAAATTAGTTCATTGTAAATGGATTTACAAAACAAAATATGGGCCTAATGGAAAAATTGACAAACACAAAGCTCACCTAGTAGCCAAAGGTGTCTCTCATATTGAAGGAATTGATTATGCTAAAACCTTTGCACTAGTTTCCAAAATGGATTCTATTAGACTGATTATTGCTCTAGTTGCTTTCCAAAAGTGGCTTGTCTTTCAAATGGATGTAAAAAGTGATTTATTACATGGGGACTTAAAGGAAGATATATTCATGGAACAACCTTCTAGTTTCACTCAAGAATCTTCTCTTGTTTGTAGGTTAAAGAAGTATCTCTATGGCTTCAAAAAATCTCCTAGAGCTTGGTACAAAAAAATGGACTCCTTCCTTCTTTCCTCAGGTTTTTCTCATTGTGAATCTGATAACACAGTCTACATTTGGAGAGATGAAGGAAAAATCACCATACTTATTCTATATGTTGATGATCTACTACTCACTAGTAGTGACTTCTCTCACACTCAGAGTATAAAAGACTCCCTCTCTAAAAAATTGGATATGGCTGATCTAGGTCTAGCTTATTACTTCCTTGGGATCCAAATAAATCAAACAAATGCAGGAATTTCATTGTGTCAGTAAAAATACACTATATATATTCTTAAAATGTTTAAAATGATAGATTGCAAACCTTCTCTTACATATTTTAGTCTGGAGTCAATATAAGTACTTCCTGCACATCCCCTTCTATTTGATTCAACTCTATACCATCAACTTATAGGAATTCTGTTATACCTTATTCATACTAATCCATATATCTCATATGTTGTTGGCTTAATATCTAGATTCTAACATCAACCTCATTTTAGTCATTGGAAAGCAGCAAAAAGAATTCTCTACTGCTTACAAGGAACTACTCACTTTGGGATCTTATATGAGGTAAAATCCATCGATATCATTGGCTACACAGATTCAGATTGGGCAGGTTCAGTAGAAGATAAATTTTCTACTTCTGGCTATGTCTTTTGTCTTGGTTCTTTACCAATTTCTTTGTTATGCAAAAAATAACAACTTGTGGCCTTATCATATACAAAGGCAGAATACGGGGCAATATTTTTAGTAATTCAGGAAGCTCTTTGGCTTTATCATATTCTAAGAGAATTTGATTTTTCCTATGACAAACCTATTAATCTTTTGTGTGACAATCAGAGCATAATTTATATTACCCACAATCTAGTTGAGAATCAACGTACCAAGCACATTGAAATTCACATGCACTTCATTTGATAATATATTCAAAGAGGGGAAATACACTTGGACTATATTCCCACGGAGAATAAAATTATAGACATCTTCACCAAATCCTTTCCTTCTTCATGTTACGTTCAGTTGCAAGAGAAACTTGGCATAATGTAGATGCATTAGAAGGTGCAAAAGAGGTTTTCACCTCTCCTTTCTTATTATTGTTTCTTTTTATTTAATAGATGGTTTTTTTCCATGTGGTTTTTTCTACCATATCTCCTATATGTAATAGCATTGTACATGAGTACCTCATAAGGCCCAGTTTTTGGGACTCGTTTATTTTTTCAATGAGGACAATCTTCGCCATCCGAAGACATGCCTCTAAACTTTTATTTTTTATAGATGGTTTTTCCCATGTGGTTTTTTTACCATATCTTCAATAGGAATCATTGTAAATAATTACCTCATCAGGCACTATTTTTGGGACTCATTTATTACATTCACCCCTAGTATCACTTAAGAAGGGTGTTAGAATAAATAATTATTCTCTTAATTTCTACTAGGATAAACTTACTTGAGTTACCACTCTTCAATGAGTCAGGTGAACTCTTAATTTCGACTAGTGAGTTGTTGTAATCCAACGACTCTCAATGAATAACTTTACTATTTATACAAAGTTGATCGATGGAATAAATCAATTAATTCTATTATCTCTCTTCAAACTTCTTAATGCTTTGCATATCTATTCTTGGGAAAGTTCTACATTAGTGGAATAGGAAGAGGCAACAACAACAACAATATAGGAAGATGTAGTAGTCGCAATAAAAGAGGTAATAAAAATCATAAAAAATCACATGTTCAATATTATTATTGCAAATAATTTGGTCATTATGGATATAATTAATAGAAAAAGAATAAGCAACATGCTATTTTTTTTAAAATAAAAAGAACAAAGTGGTTTTTTTTATGATTAGGATACTATAAAAGAAATCTTTGAATACGTATGGCTTTTGGATAGTGGTTGTGGTAGTAACATGAAAGTGAACAAAAACATCTTTGTAAATATGGATAAATATTTCAAACCTCAAGTACGACTTGGAGATGAAAATAAAGTTTAGGTCACAAGCAAAGGCACCATTATAGATAAGATGAAATTGAGTGAGATAATTTTTTTTGTGATTTTTTATATTTTTTTGGATTAGCTCATTATTTGTTGAGTATAGGATAGCTTATTTATAAAGGATACCCTACTATTTTAAAAATAATGAAAGTGTTATCTTTGATAAAATTAGAAGCAATTAGACTATAGGAAAGGTTAGTATGCTATAAAATAAAATGTTTCCTATTAGACTTGCATATGGTGAATCTCAAGCCTTGAAAGTTATCTTAAATGATGAATCCTAGTTATGCCACATGAGTTATGGATATGTGAAATTTCAAGGTCTATAACTACTATATCAAAATAAAATGGTGAAAGGATTACCATTTATTTAATTAAATGATCAAGTTTGTAAATTTTAAACTTTTGGTAAGCAGCATTGAAAATGTTTTATAGTAGAAAAAGCATGGAGGGCAAAGGTACCACTTGAATAAGTCCATGCTAATATATATGCTCTAATGGAGACTTTGTCAATCAACAAAAGTAGTCATTTTACTATTTTAATTGATACCATTAGTAGAAGAACTTGGGTATGTTTTATTAAATAAAAATTAGAAGCTTTTTGTATCATTAATTAGCTAGATATCCTTTGAAGTCTCTACATACATATAGAAGGGAATAATTTATATTTTATTTTTGTAAAAAGTATTGAAAAAAATTGCAAATGACTACAAGCTATAATCCTTAGCAAAATAGGGTTGCTGAACATAAGAACCATATAGTTGTCAATATGGAAGAAAGCATGCTTAAGGTGAAGGGTCTTCCAAATACTTTTTGAGATGAAGTAGTAGCCACATATGCTTACTTTCTAAATAGAATCCCAAAAACAATGTAAAAAATATGACTCCTTATGAGGCTTATATATTAATAAAGCCTAGTGTGGCTCATATAAAGATGTTTGGTTGCATTGGTTTTTCTCATATAGCCAAAGAGGAAAGGTAAAAGATGATGATAAAAGTGAAAAATATAATTTTATTAGCTACAATGAGGTGAGAAAGGATTATAGGATGTATAATATAATTATAGAGAACTTGGGATAGTTAACCATTTTGTATTTTATAAGAATGAAGCATGGTACTACAATAGAAATGTGCAAACAGAAAAACTAGTTATTGTAGATACAAAACATAATACTTCACCTTATTCTACTAGCCCAAGAAAAAAATCAAATTCCACTACCACTCCTTTATGAAGTTCAACATCTCCTTCATCTAATCCTTTTTAAAGTTTGAGTCCTCCAAAGAACATGAAAAATATCAAAGAAATTTATAAAATAACTACTAGTCTTAATTCAATTATGAATTTTACTTTAATATCTCATACTCAAGTGGAACCAAGAGATTTTAAAGATGCAGCAAATCATGAAGTTTGGCATAAATCCATTAATGAAATATTGCTACTATAGAAAGTAATGGAACATGGGATTAGTAGATCCTCCATCAAAAAAGGATTTCATTGGAATAAAGTGTGTCTACAAAACAAAATGTAAAGCTAATGGATCCATTGAAATCCAAAAAATAATATTAGTTGTTAAAGGCTTCTCATAACAACTAGGTATAGATTAAAATGAAATCTATAGTTTTATTATGAAATTTGAATACTATTAGATTATTTTGGAAATAAAAACATAAAATAAGTGGTTAGTATATCAACTTGATGTTAAATTATCCTTTTTACATGGTTTCTTGGATGAAGAAGTATTTGTAGAAAAATCATGTTATAAGGAACTGTAACTACCCTCCTCACATGATGAATGAAAGAAAATAAAGAGATATTAAACTTATCATTTTCATGTGAAACATGGTAATACTGACAGACTTTGTGAGTGTAGGACAGTAGCAAGATGTCAATGAAAAGAAGCTAGTTAGTTGAAAAAAGGTAAGAAAGGGAAATAATGATTTGGCTCCTGAATACATGGATGATCGCACACTTGCATATCATGTAGGAATTTTGTTTGAATGAAAGGCATGTGTTTCATGAAGGTTTAATTGTTATTAATGGCATAAAATAGGATGTGCATATATTTTGTGTGGCAATGATGATGGGAGCCACTTTATAATTTTATTTTGGCTTTTTGTTTAATTATTAGTCAAAAGAATATGTAAATATAACTACCAGTTCTAGTGTCTATGTTTTGGTGTCTATATGTATCAGAACTACCACTTCTAGTGTCTATGCTAGCTCTGGTGTCTATAGACACCAGAACTGGAAGTATGGTGTCTATAGACACCAGATTTGGTAGTCTCGTGTCTATAGACACCATATTTGGTAGTCTCATGTCTATAGACACAATAATTGGTAGTATCGTGTCTATATACACAAAGACTATAGACTACAAATGACCGTGCATATAGACACCAAAACTGCCAATTATGGTATCTATGTTTTGGTGTCTATAGACACCAGAACTGCAAATCTCATATCTATAGATATGAATACTATATATTACAAATGATCCTACAACCTTTAAGGAGGCATAACTTTTGATCTAGAACTTCATTTTCAATTTTATTTTTTAAAACCACATAGCTCGATAAGATCTACATTTTAAATTGATAATAAGCAATTAATATAAAATATTTTTGATCATTTTCACCTCTACAACTCATTAATAGAGTTGATGGATTATATAGGAGCAATTTATCCAAATAAGAGCATAAATGATTGGTCTTTTGTTTTGAAACATAAACGACGCTTTAAATTATTTCAATGATCTTTGATTTTCTTTTATCCATTTGTCGATGTCTCTTGATGAGTAATCAAATAAGGCTTGATTGGTGATTTTTCTAAATTTAATTTTATTTGAAGTACTCATATGATCTTCAAAAAAATATTAATAACTACCAAATAGCTTGTAATATTTTTCTAAACCAAAATATTCCAACATAATGTAAAATAATTAAAATATAGAAGAAAGAATATGTTTCTCTATAGTCTATAGTCTTTTGCCTTTAGTATTTTTTGTAGTCTATAGTATTTTACCTATAGTCTATAGGAATTGAAGAAGATATGACTAGGGAGAGTCTATAGGTTCCAAATAAGAGATAATTATGGAGAGTCTATAAGCACTAAACAAGGGATGACAGGGATAATCAAACAAGGCATAAAAATAAATTTTGTACCTATAGTCTATAGTCTTTTCCTATAGTCGTTTCTCTGTGGTCTAAAGTCTTTTGTCTGTATCCTATAGTATTTAATCTACAGTCTATAGTCTTTTGCCTATAGTATTTTATTTGTGGTTTGTAGTATTTTCTCTATAGTCTATAGTATTTTACCTATAGTTTTTTCTCCATGGTTTAATATTTTACCTATAGTCTCTTCTCTATGGTCTATAGTATTTTTCTTGTAGTCTATAGGTATCAAAGAAGATATGACTAGGGATAGTCTATAGGTTACAAAAAAATGTTAATTATGGAGATTATATATGCACCAAACAATGGATGACAAGGAAGGACACTACAATATTTTCTCTATGATCTATAGACAAATAAAAGTAATCAAACAAGGCATAGAAAGAAATTGTGTAACTATAGTATTTTCTTTGTAGTCTATAATATTTTTCTTGTAGTTTTTTCTTTATAGTCTATAGTCTTTTCCTTTGTGGTCTATAGTATTTTTTTAGTAGTCTATAGTCTCTTGCTTGTAGTATTTTCTCTACGATCTATAGTCTTTTACAAATAGTCTTTTCTCTATGGTCTATAGTCTTTTGCTTATAGTCTATATGCATCAAATAACAGACGACTAGAGAGAGTCTGTAGGTGCCAAAAAAGGGATGACTATGGAGAGTCTATAGGCATCAAAGAAGGGATGACAAGGGTAATCCAAAAGGGCATAAATATAAATTGTGTGCTTGTAGTATTTTCTCTGTAGTCTATAGTCTTTTTCCTATATCCTTTTCTTTGTGATCTATAGTCTTTTCCTCTATGGTCTATAGTATTTTATCTGTAGTCTATAGTATTTTACCTATAGTCTATAGTATTTTTCCTGTAGTATTTTCTCTACGATCTATAGTATTTTTTCTATAGTATTTTCTCTACGATCTATAGTCTATTGTCTATTTCCAATCACTCTTTTTTTGGCTTCTTAGATTGTATTCTCTTTTTGGCTTCTCTGCTTCCACTCATATTTCAGCTTCTCTTTTTTGGTTGAGGAGAACCAATATTTAACATGTATGTTTAGGTATATATAGTGGGGCGAATTTGTCTAGGTTAATAAAATTATATATAATTTTAAGGTGAATCAATCAAAAATCTAGGCGGGAAGGCTAGCGATTTAAAATTTAAAAAGTAAAAGTATTATAAGTTTTGGGTGAACCGATCCCCAATAAAAAAATTTCCAAACAATTTTAGGCAAATGGGTCGATGTCCAAGGTCCCAAAATTTTCTAATTTGCATTTTCAAAAATGCTAATATTCACTTATTAAAGAATATTCACCATTGTGCATAACCTTGCATGAGACCTACTGTAGAATACATATCAAGGAACAAAAAATGTAAAAACCATCAAAATTCAAACACTTAGAAGAGATTTTGAAATTTGTTTTAGGAAAGAATTAGTCTATACAAGGTCTTTTTTACTTAAGTGATGGACTTAGTAAATACAATTAGATATTATAGAGAGAATTTATTAGATCAAAAATTATAGATTTTGTTTACAAGCCTTCATCCATTTTTTTGACTTGGT
Organism: Wollemia nobilis; assembly: GCA_028583015.1. Classification (NCBI taxonomy): domain Eukaryota; kingdom Viridiplantae; phylum Streptophyta; class Pinopsida; order Araucariales; family Araucariaceae; genus Wollemia; species Wollemia nobilis. Next base: position 8,268,809 of record JAQPPZ010016436.1, on the reverse strand, counting down.
TGTGGTTTATATTGAAGAATCTAAGGTTCTAACCCTATATTCAATAAATGAGAATATGGATATTGAACAATATTTTCAAACAAAACTTGATATTTTAAAAAATAAGGGAAAATAATTTATAGAATCATATTATAATGGAATAGAAAAATTTAGAGGAAGAGAATGTGTAAGCAAATGAAGTAGTAGTGGACTAGGAAGAGGCAAAAACAACAACAATAGAGGGAGATAATGAAAATCATAACAAATCACAAGTTCAATATTATTATTGCAATGATTTTGGTCATTATGGACATCATTGATAGAAAAAGAATAAGCAACATGCTATTTTTTTAAAATAAAAGTAACAAAGTAGTTTATTTTATGATTAGGATACTATAAAAGAAATATTTGAAGATGTATGGCTTTTGGATAGTGGTTGTGGCAATCACATGAAAGTAAAAAAAAAAAACATCTTTGTAAAGATGGATAAATCTTTCAAACCTCAAGTACAACTTGGAGATGAAAATAAAGTTTAGGTCACAAGAAAAGGCACCATTATAGATAAGATAAAATTGAGTGAGATAATTTTTTTTGTGATGTTTTATATGTGCTTAGATTAGCTCATTATTTTTTGAGTATAGGATACCTTATTTATAAAGGATATCCTACTATTTTAAAAATAATGAATGTGTTATTTCTGATAAAATTGGGAGCAATTAGACTATAGCAAAGGTTTGTATGCTACAAAATAAACTTTTTTCTCGTAGAATTACATATGGTGAATCTCAATCCTTGAAAGTTATCTTAAATGATGAATCCTAGTTATGACACATGATTTGTGGACACATGAAATTTCAAGGTCTATAACTACTATATCGAAAGCAAATGGTGAAATATTTCCGTTTATTGAATGAAATAATCAAGTTTGTGAAGTTTGTATTTTTGGTAAGAAACATTGACAATTTTTTGTAGTAGAAAAAGCATGGAGGGCAAAGGTACCACTTGAATAAGTCCATGATAATATATGTGCTCTAATGGAGACGTTTTTAATCAACAAAAGTAGTCATTTTACTATTTTAGTTGATAACAATAGTAGATGAAATTTGGTATGTCTTATTAAATAAAATTTAGGAGCTTTTTCCATCGTTAATTAGTTTAAAGCTAATATAGAAAAGCACAATGGATATCCTTTAGAGGCTCTAGATACATATAGAAGGGAATAATTTATGTTTAATTAAGTTTAAGAATTTTTTTAAAAGTATGGAATTATATTGCAAATGACTACAAGCTATAATCCTTAGCAAAATAGGATAGCATAACATAAGAACCATATAGTTGTCAATATGGAAAGAATCATGCTTAAGGTGAAGGGTCTTCCAAATACTTTTTAGGATGAATTAGTAGCCACATATGCTTACTTGCTAAATAGAAGCCCAACAAAAAGTATAAAAAATTACTCCTTATGAGGCTTATAGAAGAATAAATTCTAGTGTGGCTCACATTAATATGTTTGGTTGCATTGGTTATGCTCATATAGCAAAAGAGAAAAGGTAAAATATGATGATAAAAGTGAAAAATGTAATTTTATTATCTAAAATGAGGTGAAAAATGTAATTTTATTAGCTACAATGAGGTGAAAATTTATTATAGGATGTATAATCCAATTATAGAGAACTTGGGATAGTTAACCATGTTGTATTTTATAAGAATGACACATGGTACTACAATAGAAATATGCAAAATGAAAAACTAGTTATCGTAGATACAAAACATAATGCTTCACCTTATTCTACTAGTCCAAGCAACAACTCAAGTTATACTACCACTCCTTTATCAAGTTCAACATCTCCTTCATCTAATCCTCTTTCAAGTTTGAGTCCTGAAAATAACATAAAAAATCTCAAAGAAATTTATAAAAGAACTACTAGTCTTAATTCAATAATGAATTTTACTTTAGTATATCATATTCAAGTGGAACCAAGATATTTTTAAGATGCAATGAATCATGAAGTTTGGCATAAATCCATTAATAAAATATTGCTACTATAAAAAGGAACAGAACATGGGAGTAGTAGATCCTCCATCAAAAAATGATGTCATTGGACTAAAATGTATCTACAAAACAAAATGTAAATCTAATAGATCCATTGAAATACATAAAACAAGATTAGTAGTTAAAGGCTTATCATAACAACTACGTATAGATTACAATGAAACCTATACTTTTATTATAAAATTTCTATATTATTAGATTGTTTTGGAAATAACAACATAAAATAAGTGGTTAGTATATCAATTTGATGTTAAATTAGCCCTTTTACATGGTTTATTGGATGAAGAAGTATTTTTAGAAAAAGCAAGTTATAATGTTGTAATACAAGATTTGTACCCTCCTCACATGATGAATGAAAGAAAATAAATAAATAGTAAACTTACCTTTTTCATGTGAAACATGGTAATGTTGATGGACTCTGTGAGTGCAGGATAATAGCAAGATGTCAATGAAAAGAAGCTAGTTAGTGGAAGAAGGGTAATAAAGTGAAATGATGATTCAACTCATGAGTACATGGACGATCACACACTTGCATATCATGTAGGACTTTTTTTTGAATGAAAGGTGTGTGTTTCATGAAGGTTTGATTGTTATTAATGGAATAAAATAGGATGTGCATGTCTTGTGTGGTGATGATGATACGAGCCACTTTATAATTTTATTTTGTCTTTTTGTTTTATTATTAGTCAAAGGAATATGTAAATATAAGTACAAGATATTAAGGTGTGACTATTTAAGCACATGTGTGTAATAATATAGTGACTAGAAGTATCCTTGTGTGTTTAGTATAAGAAATAATTTAATGGGATACACATGGAAATTTTAATTAGGCTTATCCTAAAATTAATCATGTGTAAATAAAATAAAAGGTAATAGCATTGAAGAGTATTTTGTGGGTATGGAAGAAAGTGGACATCTGAATTGCAGGAGATCCTAGTGAGTGACACCATTATTCCATTATAAATTTTAACTTCCACCATAAATCATGACTGAAAAGGAAGTAAAATATAACAAACATCAAAAAAGTGCCATAATAAATAGGGTGGTGGATATACACATATTTTGGTGTGTAGGGAAACAAAGAAATAATGACAAGAAAAAGAGTTGCAGGTGTGGAGAGAGTGCTCGTGAGAAATTTATAGTAAGGCATTGGAATCCAGGTGGAATTCCTTTAATATTTTGTTTATGACTGAGATTTTATTAAAAACAAAAGGATACACATGCATTGTGTATTATCTCTTTTTGTTGTGAGAAATGAATTACTTTATCTGAATTGAAAAAGAAAGATTTTCTCTATTTGTTGTGAGAAAAGAATTACTTTCTATGAATTTAAAAATAATTCTTTTCTCTATTTGTTGTGAGAAATGATTTACTTTCTATGAATTGAAAAAGAAAGATTTTCTCTATTTTTAGTGAGAAATGAATTACTCTCTATGATTTGGAAAAGAAAGTTTTTCTCTATTTGCTATGAGAAAAGAATTACTCTTCATTATTTGAAAAAGAAAGCTTTCTTCTATTTGTTGTGAAAAAATAATTACTCTCTATTCATTGATATAGAAAGCTTTACCCTATTCACTATGTGTAAATGAATAGAATAGGATGAACTCTATGAGTGGACAAAGAAGTTGTTATAGTTTGATAAGCTTATTTGAAACTTTGCTTTAAAAGATAACGTAAGTTGTGCATCATAGAGACAAAGGTTGTCTGGTAAAAGTGGGTAAGCAGTGTCTAATTGTATGCCATGATATAGAATTATAGTGTGAAATGTTTGAATGTCTTGTTTGCAATGTATAGGTACTACATTTAGAATTATATTCATTGAATTGAAGCTAAAATATGATCCCACATTGATTTAAACTTAAATATTCCATAAGCTAGCATATTATGGTTTTGGATAACAGTTTTAGAGGTAGAAGAGCTGTGTAGTAGTTGTAATAGAACCAAAAACAATTATTATTTTAGGGTTATGATGCCTTTGAACAATGAACTTCCTCCTACATGTTTGTGAATCTTGAAATTGTATAAACATTGGCTAAGATAGATTTTGTTTCATTTATTTTTAAAAAAAGTATCTATGTTGTAAAGTTTTCATAAAGTTTTCCAAAAAATATGGGGACTAGGACCTTACAACTTGATTATAGAAATTACTTTGTGAACACAAATTTGGGATTTTGTATGTATTGTTCAATATTGAAATTTAAATTGAATTTTCTAGGAAAGGTGTAAATGTTTCATATTTTAGATTTTTATGTTAATAATTAACAGAATGGGTTCAAGTAATGTATGGATTTTAAACGTTCAAGCATTCTTTGTGATGACTCTATTATCCATTCTTTGCTATGATAAAAAGGGTGTCTATAGAACTATTTTTTTCGCAAGGTAACTTTTAGAGACATTATAAGATAATGCAATTTTGGAAAAAAGGGAACTATTGTATTTAATGAATTTGTAAATATGGTGTTGAGTTATTCGGTATCTCTTCCTAAAAACCAGTGGTTTGTTAATAAAACAACACATTTAGAATAGACACTGCTACTAAATAAAATAAGTGTGTGTTTCTTCGATTAAATGGTGAATGGTTTATATATGATTGTTAAGTACCTTCAATTTTATATGTAGTTCTTGGTCAAGGGATACTTTGGAATGAAGGTTAGTCAAAGTGAAACAGTAACTTAAATTATTCCCATAGTTATCAAACTAGTTTTCTCTTGGAATGATGTCGGTAAAACCATGAATTAGTTTTCCAGTGATTGTTTGTTATCTTATGCAAAAATGTATTCATCATGAAAACCTAACTTCATAGTTGGATTCATACACTTGGTTGAGTAAATAAAGTTAAATAAAGGAATACCATTTTGATGTGTGAGGAGGCATGTTTCGAAATGAAATTTAAAGCATGAGACTTATGAAGTTAAGTTCAAAGTCTTAGGAACCGGGTAGAGTGATATTCTATTTTATTGAATTGTATACTAGAAAGAAGACTTTCATTGTTCATTTTTATTTACTATCATACTTTTAATGGTTATGAAACTTGTTTTGAGAAATAAACTTTTAGGAGGTTCCTTTTAAAAATTTGGGAAGTAAAATTTTTTAAGAGGAAACATGAGAAATATTAAAATTAAAACCTAAAACCTTAGTAAGAGGTAAAAACTTCCTAATTTTCATTGAAAAATAGCAATGAGACTTGAGGATAAACAAAAATCACCAATAATTTGAGGTGCATGCATACACACAATACAATTCAAGAGCAATCGTAGGTTGATAGAATATGTCAAATTATATGACTCGGTTAGACCCATCTAAAAATAAGGTGATATGGGATGTCATCTCTATATTGCTACTCAATAGTACTATGATAATTCCCATGCATGTGTAACTTAGCTAAATTAGCCTTAAATTTTGGTATGGGATAAATGATCATGAGTTGCAATGAGTATGTGTGATTAAGATCAAGGCCAAGGTATTGGTCTGGCTCTATATATTTTTTGAGAAGAGAACAATCAGATAGATGTGGGGTATGTAAAATCTAGAATACTTACATTTTACAATAGAACATGATCGAAGAAAAGGTTGAAATTTTGGAATGACGAGGGATGAGGAAGCAAGTATCCACCCTCTAGGTGATATTGACCCTAGAGGATAATCCCTACCATGGATTGACCCTCATTTCAAAAATGAGTATGGTCAATGATGTATACCGACTCCACTCAATGGTACCCTTACATGATATGGCTTATCTCATCCACTTGGATGGTTGTCTACAACAGTCTGAAATATAAAAGTGGTACAAATTTTCATACTAAATTAAGTTTATAATAATGATTTAATGGGTGAATCAATTCTTTCCATGTGCCCTGTAGATTTACTATTGCATAACTTGTAGAAAAAATATTTAGTCAAACCTTCTTATTTACCTTATTTATTTTAGTGGTGCAACCAAATGAGTAGAATTGGGTTGTTACATATGGTATTAGAGCAAACATGATTCTAAGTTGTAGACTATGAAAATAAATAGATTATTTGATATAAACTAATGTACTACCTCTATGCTGCGAGGTGGATCCTTGGGAAATCCTATGGGAGGTAGAGAGGAGGAAGTCACTGAAATACATATAAGAGGAACAAGAACGAGTTTAATATGAGAAGGTCCTCAACATGAAAGAAGGATGAAATGATTAAATGAACCACCTCCAAATGAACCTGATAGAGAGGGATACAAATTTGAAAAAAAATGTACAATTATTGCAAAAACATATGGAGAAGCAAAGGGAAGAGATGGCCCAATAGAAAATCCATATGGTACAACAACAAAAATTTATTTTCCAACAAAAACGGGTTATAGAAAACTTAACTAGGGAAAGAGAAAATATATTAGACAAGGCAGAGGATAGATCAAGAGAACCTGAGAGATCTAGTGTTGCAAGGGCGAAGGTGAGTAAGGAGTTATATAGGAACTTGAAAAAGGTCATAGTATCAAAATTTTATGGAAATGGAAATGGGGAATCGACTTATAATTGGTTAACTGAGCTAGATTCCTACTTCTCTCTTGTGGTCCTATCCTCTAAATCCAAGACTACTTTGGTAGTTATGAATACGATTGAAGTGGACCTGGACTAGTGGTAATATTATAAGAAATGGCATGAAGTAGAAGTGGCTAACCTAAAATTGGAGAAGTTTATCAAGGAATTTAGAGATGGATTCATAACAAGGCAATATTATGCAAAACAAATTGAGGAATTCTTAAATTTATGACTAGAAAATGAGTCAGTTCGTGAGTACCATCAAAAGTTCATTCAACTACTAAAGTATGCATCCCAATATGAAAGAAATGAAGAAATAAAAACTAAAAAAATTATTCTAGGATTAAATCCTAGAATCATGATGGTAGTAAAAATTCATAATCTTGTCAATTTTCCCATTGTTTTTTATTTAGCAAGAAAAGAGGAAGCCAACCAAGAAACAAGAAAGGCATATTTTAACTATCAAAAGCGATCTAAAAATATATATATATGAACTCAGAAAGTGAAAAAGGGTTGGTTTTATGATGTGGGATAAGGAAAAAATAATAAACCCAAAGGAGGAGATTAGAGTAAGAAAAGTGACAAAAATAAATCCAATTACCAAGGTGATAATTTCAAGAAAAATGCTAAGGAGTTTCCCAAAAGATAGTACCAGAAACCAGTAGGTCAAGAAAGATCTAAGGAAACTACATTTGTGAATAGAAAATAAAATTACAATAGATGAAATAGAGCTCCACCAAATGGATGTTATGTATGTAAAGGAGCTCATTATGCCAATAAATTCCCCCTCAGAGCTGATCTACCATCGAAATCCTCAGGTGAGGCTAGCCACAGGATTTATGCGACCACAGGTAGTTTTGAAGTCAATGGTAAATTACTCCTTTCTTAATGAATGGTAATTTTTTTTATAAAAATGTGCAAATTTTGATTGATAGTGGGTTAAATTATAGATTCATTTCATCTAGATTAGTGAGGGATTTGCCTATTATACCTTGATTTTTGGCCAATATATGGAAGGTAGATAATGGCTTAGGAAAAACATACCATGTTAATCAATGCCTATTTGACCCCCACATCTCATAAATTCATAAAGGACTAATTGGCATCTGTATGTGGCACCTTTGCATGTGTTTGATGTCATATTATGAGTTGATTGGTTAAAAAAGAATAAGTCTCTTTAAACTTTGAAGAGAGATGGGTGGAATTATTGGATAAATCTAAACAAAGGATTAGAATTAATCGTGGTCAGAAAGAAGTTAAACCACACCTATTGACTACAATGCAAATTAAAAAGGTTAATTGGAAGAAGGGTATGATCTTCATAGTTAATTTGGATAGGGAAAAAAAAGTATAAAAAAGAATTTGATATTTTCTAGAAACACCCGATGTTGGGATATTTCAAATATGTGTTTCATGAGGATCTATTGGGGTTACCTCCTTAGAGTAAATTTGATTTTTCAATTGAGTTGCTTCCAAGAGTTGCATTTATTGCAAGGGCACCTTATAGGATTACTCCTATAGAACTACAAGAGCTCGAAGTGCAACTTGAATATTTGCTAGAAAAAACTCTAATCAAACCAAGTGTGTCACCTTAGGGAGATTCCTATCTTATTTTTTCAAAAGAAATATGGTACCTTAAGGATGTGCATAGACTATCAAATGTTGAATAAGGTTACTGTCAAAAATAGGTATTCGTTACTAAAAATTGATTATTTATTTTATTAATTGAGAGGAGCAACCATATTTTCTAAAATAGACTTGATATCTAGATCATCAGTTGAGAATTCAGGAGGAATACACTTCTAAAATGACATTTAGATCAAGGTATGGGCATTTTGAATTTATTTTCTTATTTTTTTGGCTACCTAATGCCCCAGTCATATTCATGAACCTCATGAATAGTATTTTTAGAGAACAACTAGATAGGTTTGTACTCGTATTTTTGGATGATATTTTCATCTACTATAAAAGCAAATAGGAGCATGATCAACATATGGAAACTATGCTAGATATTCTTAGAAAGAATCAATTGTATGGAAAATTAACCAAATGTGAGTTTTACACTCCACAAGTACAGTATCTTGGACATATTGTCTCTACTAAGGGAATTATAGTATATCCCAATAATATTGAAGCAATTATTGATTGTCCAGCACATACTAATGTTTTAAAGGTACGAAGTTTTATAGGAATCGCAAGATATTATAGATAGTTTGTTAGAGGGTTTTCAAGAATTGTTGAACGCATTACAAACCTTCAAAGAAAATGTAAAATATTAAAATTGAATAACCAATGTGAGGAGGATTTTAAAGTTTTGAAATAAATATTAACAACTACACCGATCCTAGAATTGTTTGATCCTGATAAATAGTTTATAGTCTATACAGGTGCATTAATTGAAGGGTTAGGTAGGATTTTGACCCAAGATGATGCAATTATTACCTAAGTCCAGGAAAATTAAGAGGTATGAGTTTAATTATGCTACTCATGATTTATATTTGGCATCAGGAGTGCACACTCTTAAATTTTAGCAACACTTTATATTGGGAAAACCATTTGAGTTAAAGATAGATCATCATAGTCTAAAGTACTTCTTTACTCAACCCTTATTGAATTCCAGACAATGATGCTAGATAGAATTCTTGATGGAGTATGATTTTGGCATAGATTACATTAAGGATAAGTAGAATAAGCTCACCATTACTTTGAGTATGTGACGGTGTATTACTGCAGTGGAAAAATATTAATATGATCTGTTAGATCAAATTAAGTTATGGTAAGAAAAATATGAATTTTTCAATCATGTATTGACAAAAATGGGTAGAAACCTGGAAGGAATGCAGAATATGTTTTTAGGGGAGACCTATTATATTTTAAGAATAGGTTGATAGTACCTAATTCAAAAGGATTGAGGGAAACAATCCTTAAGGAGGCTCATAATACTCCTTATTTTATGCATTCCAAGAGGGGAAAAAAAGCACGAAAATATAAAAAAAAAGCTTATTACTGGCCTGGAATGAAAAAAAATATTACCAATTATGTGGAAAAATTTTTGGAATGCCAAAGAGTGAAGTAGAACATATGCATCCAGTAGGAAATTTATATCCACATGAGATACATGCACAAAATTGGCAAGTGATATCAATGGATTTTGTAGTGGGATTGCCTAAAATAGGATTCAGGCATGATGCAATTTAATAATAATAGATAAATTAACCAAAATTGCATATTTATACCTAGAAATATGCAATATGATGTAACCATAGTAGCAAGTAACTTTATCATGGAAGTGGTGATGCTACATGGTTTTATAGAAGTTATAATATCTGATAGAGATTCTCGTTTTACTTTTGAATTTTGGCAAGTTTTGCATCAAGAATTAGGGACTAAGTCGCATATCAAAACTTCTTATCATCTTGAGACAAATGGACAGACTGAGAGGGTGAATCAAGTGCTTGAAGATATATTGATAATTTATTGCATGGATCAGTACATAAAGTGGGAAGACTACTTATACCTATTAGAATTTGCATATAACAATAATTACCACACATCACTAGGCATGGCAACTTTTGAAGCTCTATATGGGTGATAATGCAAAACTCCCTTAACTTGGGATAATCTGAAATATCGGGTGGTGATCGGATGAAAAATGGTAAAGTAAATGGAATAACAGTTAAAGAGGATTCAAAAGAAGCTGAAAGAGGCTACAGATCTCTAGACGAATTACATAGACATCAAAAAAACATTGAGAGAGTACTTTGTGGGATACAGAGTATTTTTAAGGGTGAAGCCAACTAAAATTTCTATAAATATTCCAATATTGACTCTAGATATGTGGGTCCATTTGATATTGTAGCTAAGATAATCCCTATAGCGTATAGACTAGCTCTACCACCTAGCTTATCCAAAATCCATAATGTCTTTCATGTGTCCCTCTTTAGAAAGTATATTTTTGATCATACTCATGTATTGGATGTTTCTAAATTTTATATGACTGATCCATTAAATATTGAGGTGTTACCTATTCACCTACTTGGTTTTAGAACCAATAATCTAAGGAAAATAAGCATAAAGCAATGTTGGGTCCAATGGGACCACTACTCAAATAGAAATGCTATGTAGGAAGATGTGGCTAATATGTGGTGAAAATTTCCTTATTTGTTTGAGTAGATGAAAACCTTAGTAAGAACTTTTATATAATTACATGATATATATATATATATATATATATATATATATATATATATATATATATGGATATGGATCAGGATACTGAGTAGAGTAAAATATGTTTTTGGAGTTACTATATAGAGTAGCTTGTGAATGTTTTGTATTGCTCAAAAATATATTTTGGAACATATGGTGAAGAATGGTTAATTATTTTCCTTTAAGATATGATTTATGATGTGGTTATATGCCAACCATGTGAAAATGTGATGTGATGTGGTTATATCCATGTGGAATTCCTTTAATATTTTTTGTGAATGAGTTTTCATTAAAAATAAAATGATACACATGCGCTGTGAATTATCTCTATTTGTTGTGGGAAATGAATTACTTTCTATGAATTGAAAAAGAAATATTTTCTCTATTTGTTGTGAGAAATGAATTACTTTCTATGAATTGAAAAATAAAGCTTTTCTCTATTTTTTGTGAGAAATGAATTACTCTCTATGATTTGAAAAAGAAAGTTTTTCTCTATTTTTTGTGAGAAAAAAATTACTCTTCATGATTTGAAAAATAAATATTTATTTTATTTATTATGAGAAAATAATTACTCTTTATGCTCTGATATAGAAAGTTTTACACTATTCATTATGTGTAAATGGAGATAATAGGATGAACTCTATGAGTAGACAAAGAAGTTGTTATAATTTGATAAGCTTGTTTGAAAGTTTACTTTAAAAGTGAATGCAAGATCTGTGTTGTAGATACTATGTTGTCTGGTAAAAGTGGACAACCAGTGTCTAGTTATATGTCATGTTATAGAAATACAGTGTGAAACATTTGAATATCTTGTTTGCAATGGATAATTACTATATTTAGAATTATATTCATTGAATTGGAAGCCAAAACTTGATTCCACACCAATTTAATGTCAAATATTCCATAATCCAGCATCTGACAATTCTGGATGACGGATTTAGAGGTAGACAAGTTGAGTAGTAGTTGTAATAGAAGCAACAACATTTATGCTTTGAGGGTTATGATACCTTTGAACAACGAACTTTTTCCTATATGTTTGTGAATCACGATACTGTATAGATAGTGGCCGAGATATAGATTGTTTCATTTATTAAAAAAAAGTATCTTTGTTGTAAGTTTTCCTTCAAGTTTTGTAGAAAATATGGGGACTAGGACCTTACAACTTGATTATAGAAATTACCTTGTGAAGGAAAATTTAGGATTTTGGATGTATTGTTCAATATCAAAATTCAAATTGAATTTTCCAAGAAAGGGATAAATGTTTCGTCTTTTAGATGTTTATGTTAATAATTAACTAAATGGGTTCAAGTAATGTATGGATTTTAAGCATTACAACATTCTTTGTGATGTCTTTATTATCCATTCTCTGCTATGATAAAAAGGGTGTGTATAGAAATCTTTCCTTTTGCTCAAGGTAACTTTTAGAGACATCAGAAGATAATGTGATTATGAAAAAAGGAAATTGTTGTATTTAATAAATTTGTAAATATGGTTTTGAGTTAGTTGGTATCTCTCCTCAATAACCAATGGTTTGTTAATCAAATGACACATTTGGAACAAACTTTGCTACTAAAGAAAATAAGTTTATTTTCTTCCATTAATTGGTGAATGGTTTATATATGCTTGTTAAGTACCTTTAGTTTTGTATGTAGTTCTTGGAGGGATGCGTTGGAACGAAGGTTAGTCAAAATGAAGCAGTAACTTAAATTGTTCCTATAGTTATAAAACTAGTTTTCACTTGGAATGATGTCAATAAAACCGTGAATTAGTTTTCCAGTGATTGGTTTTTATCTCAAGAAAAATTGTATTCATCATGAAAACCTAGCTTTGTGGTTGGATTCATACACTTGGTTGAGTAAATAAATTTAAATAAAGGACTATCATTTTGATGCATGAGCAGGCACATTTCAAAATAAAATTTAAAGCATGAGACTTATGAAGTTAAGTTCAAAGTCTTAGGGAACTAGATACAATGATATTCTATTTATTGAATTGTCTATTGAAAAGAAGACTTTGGTTGTTGAGTTTTGCTTACTACCATACTTTTAATGGTTATGAAACCTGTTTTGAGAAATAAATTTTAGGTGATTCCTTTTAAAACTTTAGGAAGTAAAACATTTTAAGAGGAAACATGAGAAATATTAAAATTAAAACCTAAACCTTAGTTACAGGTTTAGATCTTCCTACTTTTTCTTGAAAAATAGCAATGAGACTTGAGGATACATAAAAATCACCCAATATGTTGAGGTGCAGGTATGCACACAATAAAATTCAAGAGAAACCACTGGTTAATATAATTGGTCAAATTATATGGTTCAGTTAGACCCTTTTAATGAGAAGGTGGTATGGGATGCCATATCTATATTACTACTCGATAGTACTATGATAATTGTCATGCGCATGTAACTTAGCTAAATTATCCTCCATGTTTGGTATCAAAAAAACGATCGTAAGTTGCAACGCATGTCATTAATATCAAGGATAGGGTATTGGAATGGATCTATCTATTTTATGATAAGAGAACTATCGGATAGACATGGGGTATGTAAACACTAGAACCTTTATATGTTGTAGTATAAAATAATCGATAAAAATGTCAAAGGTTCGAAATGACAAGGGATGGGGAAGCAAGCATCCACCCTCTAGGTGATATGGGCCCTAGAGGATAACCCCTATCATGGATTGACCGTCATGCTAGAAAATGAGGATGGTAAATGAGGTATATCAACTCCACTCAATGGCAGCTTTATGAGATTAGGCCTATCTCATCCACTTTTATGGCTATCTACAGTAGTATAAAATTTAAAAGTGGTACAATATGTCGTACTAAATTAAATTCATGATAATGATTTAATGAGTGAATCAATTCTTGCCATGTGCCCTGTAGGTTTACTATTGCATTACTTGTAGAAAAAATATTTAGTCAAACCTCTTATTTACCTTGTTTGTTTTAGTGGTGCAACAAAGTGAGTAGAATTGGGTTGTTATAAGAATAAAAGGTTTATAGGTCAAAGAAATATATTTACAAACTCAAACAAGATCTCACAACCTGGTATAATAGAATAGACCAATATTTTTAGAAAAATGGATTTTGTAGAAGTCAAAGTGAATCGACACTTTATTCCAGATATAAATGTTTTAATGAATTACTTTATTATTTGTTTGTATGTTGATGCATTTATTTACACATGCACTAACTATAGACATATATTTGGGTATTTTGATCTCCAAATATGATGCCTACACATAGAGGAATATTCCTTGTTGAATCCTATCATTATTCAAGCCCTTGTTAGAGTTAGAGTATATTACATCATTTTGGTCATGTAAATGTACCACCTTTGGTACATAGTTAGAGTAGGAGATTACTTTAAGGGGAAGTTAGCTAGTTACTTCAAGAAATGTAATAAATGCACAAGTGGCAATGTGCAAGTTATAATGTGCAAGGTGTCCCCTTGTACAACTAGGTAGAGTGTTGGCAAAGGAATCTATCTTCCTATATAAAGGGCCTTATAGAGACATAGCATATATCAAGTGCATTATGGTAGAGAGTAGTAGATAATAGTAGAACTCATGTATGGATCACAATGTAGCTCTTTATCTTGTATTTATGGAGTTACCATTACCTCCATATGGCATTGTATTTTTGTCATTTCTATTTATAGTATATTTTAGTCATATTGCATAATTACTTTCTTTCATATTTTATGCATCTTATTATGACCTATTTTAGATCTCTCTCACTACATATATCCTCAAAATATAATGGTGGTATCAGAGCCATGGTTAATTGAGATAGGAATAGGGAGAGTCACAAGTGAGGACTAAAATAAATATCAGTTAAAAAAATTCTAAGATTACATTTGGCTAGAGTCTATCCAAAGAGTTATAGGAAAACTCATGAAATCTAGGACTCAAAATTTCATTCCACTATTTTTATGGATTATCAAGTGAATATTATTGATCTCAAGAGATCTATATCTTTTTTGTTGTAACCATTATCTAAAGTTTTGTACTGTAGAAAAATAGATATTATGAAAGAGACTCCAAGAGTAGAGTCTTGGTGAAGTTTAGAGATTGGATATCTCCATTGCTAGATTTAAAAACTTCACATTGAAAAAAAAGCATAGAATACTTGATCCAGAAGAAATTCCATGGAAGCCTTAATCTTGAAGAAATGCCATAGAAGAGATATGAAGCTAGAGACTTGAAGCAAATTTTTTCTCGATGTTTTTCACAGGACTGCCCAAACTACCGAACTCGTTTTGGCCATATCTCACTCATCCGAACTCGGATTGAGCTAAAATTTTGAGGGTAGATGCCTGAAAAACCCTAGAACGTCTCCACCAATTTTCATATCATTTGGAGCAACACATATCCTAGTGCATCCCTATGTGTGAATGATATATTTGGCAAGCGGCTATGCGAGGGTTTCATCTGGGTTGAGTGCAAGCAGCTCCAGAGGTTGGTTTTTAGGGCCTTCGGGCCCTAGAGGCCAATATTTTTGTGGTTTATGCTCAATATTTTAGCAGGAAATGTTGCAGGGGATACAATATGGGTTAGAAATTTGTCTTTCAACAGATCATACTATGAACTTGAGTGACAACGGCTTCCAATTTGCTGCTCAAAAGAAAAGTGAAAACCATACCTTTCCACGGCGTCTAGGGCAAGGATTAAAGAGATCTCGAAACAAGTTTCAAGCAGTTGATCAAAAAATGGCTCATATCTCAAATGAATCTGGTGCTAAGGTGCACCCACAAAATAATTCTACTGTGAAAACCCCTGTCAAGGGTAAGAATTTTGAAGACTCGGTCCCAAAAATGAATTTTAGGGATGCCCTTCATGGTGGACAGCCTCAGCCCAATGCTAATATCAATATTAGGGCTTCCCATAAACCTCTAAGAATGCCTAAGATTGATCCCAGGAAAACAGAGTCAGGATGTCTTAAAGTGGTGATGGAACTCCTATTGTTAAGCTTGATATGGGGAACATTCAGATTGGCATTGAAGATTTGGAAAAAAGAGGACTAATTTGTCGGTTCGTGGGTTTTCGTCCGAGTCTATCTGCTTTCAAAGTCTGGGCTACAAAAATATGGAAAACTAAAGGTGAGTTACAAATCTCTATTTATCCAAATGGTTATTTTCTTGTTTTATTTGCTAATAATGAAGATAGAGAGAAAACTTTTCAAGGGGGTCCTTGGTTTTTTGGAAGGGCGGGGCTTTTCATGAAGCCCTGGCATACTAAATTTAAAGCCGAAGAAGAGATGCCTTCTATAGCTCCCGTGTGGGTTAGACTCTTTGGCCTCCCTATTGAATTTTGGAATCCTACTATTTTTTCTTCAATTGGAAACTCTTTAGGAACTTTTATGATGACTGCTGATTGTACTCAAAATTTTGAACATATTATTTATGCTCGAATTTGTGTTTTAATGGATTTTGACAAACCCCTTCCTAAAAATATCACATTACAATTTGGGGAAGACACTTGGGAGCAAGTAGTGGACTATGAGAACATTCCTTTTCGTTGTAGAATTTGCCATGAATATGGTCATTTGGCCAGTGCTTGCCCAAATAAAATTCCTGATCAAAAGAAAGAAGATATAAACTCAGCGAGGTTTCCAAATACCTAAGAAGAAGAACACTCAGAAAAAAATAGTTATGAAGGATCAATCAAAGTCATTTGCTAATATGTTTGAAATACTTTCCACAAATGATGTCCCAAGTGAGGAAGAGGAAATAATGGAAAGCTGAAATCTTAGAAACACAATTTAAATATGAAGGGAAGAACTCAGGAGACAAACCAACAAATCAAAGGTTTTCAACGAAAAAAAAAGGAGAAAATTTACACAAGAAAAACAATATTTCAAATGTCAAAACTTCAAATAATGCAGGTCCCAATATAGACTCCATTGAACCATCTAGTAAAATTTTGGGAGTGTATGAGCATTCTTCAAGGTTAGAAGCCATCTCAGATTCAATTGGAATAAGTCAAGAAACAGGGAAAAAAAATTGAAGATGGATTCCAATCAAAAAATAGGTCGCAAGACCAATCAATATCATATGGTAAAAGAAGGTGAAAAGCTTGTAGAGGAAGGTAAGATTAATGCCCTTCCCAAACTTTTTAGCCCTGGTATTAATGAAGATCATCACTTGGAATATTAGAGGACTCAAAGGGAGTCTTTCAAAACAAAATGAAATTAGAAGAATGATTCAAATAAATCATCCACATCTTGTTTTCCTTCAAGAAACAAAGATGTCAATGGAGGATATGGACTTAATTGCGAGTAAAATTTGGCCAGCTGGAAAAGTGGATTCCCTCAGTTCCCAAGGGACTTCGGGTGGCATTGCTTGTCTTTGGGACCCAAAAGAGGTAGTTATTCACCATATGGTTGGCAGTTGGGGTTTGTTGGCTATAGCTATTCAAAGTAGACATTCCAACCAGATTATGCTCTGCATTACTGTTTATGCCCCGACTTCTTTAGAGGAAAAAAGAAGACAGTGGAAGGATATTACTCATATTATCTCTCATTTTCCTAAAGCTTGGATCTTGATCGGAGGAGATTTCAATACCATCCTCTCTCTGGATGAGAAAAGGGGGGAAATAGAAATTTGGACAAAAGCACTGACCTCATGAGCGAATATATTGCAAACCTCCATCTTGTGGATATCCAACCGAGATAATGGCCTTATGACTTGGTCTAACAGAAGGCAAGGCTTAGCTTGTATAATGGAGAGATTGGATAGGTTTTTGCTCTCTAAAAATTTCTTAATCCATGGTCACATTCCTAAAGTGAAGACTCTTAATAATGTTGGTTCGGATCATTGGCCAATCATGATGGAAATGTGGAAAACCAATGTGAGTTTCTCTCCTTTTCGTTTTCAATTAATGTGGCTCAGAGACATTTCCTTCAGACCTCGTGTGCAACAATGGTGGAAGGAAGGTAAACCTAGGCATGGGACTAAGATGTTCTGTTTTGCCAAAATATTGCAATACATTAAATCCAAAATCAAGACTTGGAACTGGAAAGAGTTTGGGGATGTTCATAAAAAAAAACATGAAGTTATTGCTCATCTTGAAAATTTGAATAAGAAAATCCGTTTAGATGGCCTCACAGAGAAGAGAAGTGCAGATGAAATTAAACTCACAACTCGGTTAGAGGAATGGGAAAAAAGAGAAGAAATCTTATGGAAGCAAAAATCTAGAATTCAATGGCTCAAAGAAGGAGATCGAAACACAAATTTCTTTCACAAATCTCTTCTAGCTCGAAGATCTCACAACTTTATTTCTTCCTTAACTTCGAGATATTGGAGATGTTGTTTATACTTGGGATGGCATGAACTCTATTGTTGTTGATTACTTTTCCAATATTTTTGTTGCTACTCCTCTTGACTCAACTTCTCAACAAAATGTTCTTCAAGCAATCCCTTCTCTTATCACTTCTAAGGAGAACTCTATTTTGACTGCTCCTATTACTATCAATGAGCTTCAACAAGTAGTTTTTAAAATGCAAAAAGGGAAAACCCCAGGTCCTGATGGTTTTCCTATTGAGTTCTACCAAGAGTTTTGGGATATCCTTCATGTTGATTTATTAGAGGTGGTGGAAGAAGCCAGGAAAGCCAAAGAAATTTTGAAGGTTATCAATAAAACTTATATTACTCTTGTTCCAAAAGCTCAAGAGGTTGATCATATCTCAGCTTTTAGACCTATTGCTTTATGTAATGTTCTTCTCAAAATCATTACTAAAATCATGGCGAGAAGGGTTGAAGCCTCTTTTGCATAAGATTATTTCCCCAGAGCAAGGGGGATATGTGGAAGGACGTCAAATAGTAGATGAGATAGTTCTTGCTCAGGAAGCCATCCATTCCATGGATATGCAAAATTCTCCTTCTATGTTCATTCGGTTAGACTTATCCAAAGCTTATGACAGAGTGGATTGGCACTTCCTTATCAAAGTTTTGAGGCAATTTGGTTTCTCTAAGGATTGGATGGATTGGATTATGGGATGTATCTCTTGAGTTTCCTACTTAGTTCTTATCAATGGCAGGCCTTCTCGGTCTTTCCCGGCTTCCAGAGGTATTAGGCAAGGTGACCCGCTATCCCCTTATTTATTCATCATTCTTGTTGAATGCTTGGGTAGGACTATAACCAAAAAGAGGGAAAACAAAACCCTTGAGGGAGTTACCATTGCTCATGGAGCTAGACCTATCTCTCATCTTCAATTTGTGGATGACTCTACTCTTTTAGGTAAAGCTACGGTTAAGGAAGCTTCTAATATTAAGCAAATAATTAGCTATTTTTCTAAGGCTACTCGGCGAGTTGATCAATGAAGACAAATCTAAAGTTATTTTCTTTCACTGCTCTCGCTAGACGAGGGAATCCATGGTCTTGGATAAATTAAGATATAAGAAGACCTCTCTTCCAATCACTTATTTAGGTATTCCCATAAATATTCAAAGGAAGAAAAATAAATATTGGAATTGGTTGTTGGACAAAGTCAAGAAGAAAATTGGAAAGTGGACCAACAAGTGGCTTTCTTACGGGGGTAGAATCACCTTGGTAAAATCAGTCCTTCAAGCTATTCCTATTTATGTTTCTTCCATTTTGAATATCCCAAAGGTTGTTCTTCGAGAATTGGATCAAATCAGTCATCGTTTCCTTTGGAGTGGTACTAAGGAGAAAAGAAAATGGGCCTTGGTGAAATGGGATACTTTATGTCTTCCTAAGAGTGAAGGGGGGTTAGGATTCCGGTCTTCAATTAATAACAACAAAGCTTTAGCTGCTAAATTATATTGGAGGATGTTGCATAACCCCAATGCTCTTTGGGCCAATAATCTCCATGCTAAATATGCTTGAGAACAAAAGTCTTGAAGACCTTGTTCGCTATCAACTTCCTACCAAAGGTTCTCCCATTTTAGCAGTTCTTAAGACTGGTGAGGATTTGATAAAGAAAAAATTATTTTGGATCATTCATAATGGTCAACATGCAAATTTTTGGATAGATTCTTGGGATGGTCACAAGCCTTTGATAACTCGGTTTCTCGATTGGAGGCCTTTGATGGAGGAGCTTCACCGAGCTAATTGGATAAAGGTGGCTAATTACTTTCGGTACCATACTTGGTAATTCAAAGGTTGGTAGATATTGGATCCCTATTGAGGACTGGCCTATTCAAATCCCGAGAAAGGCAAAGACAAGATATCCAAGGCATCCTTCATATGAGATCCCTCTCTTGGTCCCATGAAAAAGATTGTTTTGGATGGAACAACACTACTAAGGGTGAGTATTCCGTTGCTCAAGGTTATTTGACCTTATGCCATAATAATCCCAACCATTCTTCTGACATATTTTCTCAATTGTGGGCTCAAAATCTTTGGCCTAAGGTGAGGTTCTTTAATTGGCTTTTATTGCATCGTAGGGTGCTTCCTGGTGAGCAACTTATGAAGCGTGGTTTTCATGGCCCTTTTAGATGTGAAATGTGTGAAGAGAATGTAGAAAATATCAACCATATTTTTATTGAGTGTACTTTAGCCTCCGAGCTATGGAGGAGAATGGCCACTTTACTTGGCTTACGGTGGTCCAATTTTTTTACTTTTGAACAACTTTGGAGGGATTGGCCTAATCAAGAGGGTGTTGATCATTTTATTAGGCGGTTAGTTTGGATGGGTTCTACCATTCTTCTTTGGAATATTTGGAATGAAAGGAACAGCCAAATTTTTAATCAAGATAGGAAGGATATTCACTATATTTGGCAAAAGACCATAGCCAACTTAGTTGAATCAGTCCATCAACTCCTTAATCACCCTCAAAACTCCCACCAAAGATGGGATCAAGTGATGCAAAGATTGAAGATTAAACCTTCTAAGGGCAACCAACTTAAAGGGAATGTGAGTATTAGTAAGATGGATAGGACTAGAAATTGGCAACCTCCTCCTAAGGATTTTGGAAAAGTCAATACTTGATGGAGCCTCTAGAGGGAACCCTAGAAAAGCCAGTGTGGGAGGAATTGGTAGACTTTCAGATGGCTCCCTAGTTTTTACTTTTCCTGAGAATTTGGGTATTCTTTCCAATAACCTTGCTGAGGGGTATGGTATCCTCAGAGGCCTTCAGGAGGCTACTAAGGTTGGATGGGAAAAGGTGTTAGTTGAGTCTGACTCTCAACTTATGATTAATCTCTTGAAGACTCCTTCTAAGAATCATAAGGTGGATTGGAGAATAAAAAGAATTATTGAGAAGATTCAGTTAATCCGGATGGGATTTTTGAAAGTTGATTACAGTCATGTGGTCGAGAGATCAAAACAAGAGTGCTGATGCTTTAGCTAATTGGGCTTTGGACAAAGGTGATCTTACTTGTTATGGCCACCCTCCTATATGGTGGGCTTCTCAAATTAGGGAAGCTCTTCTTTCTATCATTTCTTTGGATGGCTCCAATTCTGAAGGTACCTAGTTTCTTCTTGTTTTTTTTTTTTGCTTCTCTTTGGTTCATTCAGTTTTTTTTAGTTCCCTAGCTCATTCTATTCTTTATTTTGTTTCCTCTGTTGATTCTTGCCTTAATAGTCTTCTGGTCTAGATAGGTCATTGTTTTGTTCATTGTTTTTTTCTTTTTTCTTCTTTGTTTTTTTTGTTTAGTTTTTTAAGGTGGGTGGGTTCTTTTGTTTTGTTTTGTTTTTGTGTTCTTTGTGTTGTTTTTCGTTGTTCTTGTGTTTTTGTTGTTTTGTTTTTTTATGTTTTTTGTTATTGTTCTTGTGTTTTTTTCGTTCTTGTTCTTGGGTTTCTCTTTGTTTGTGTTATTTCGTGTTTTTATGTGTGAGTGTCTTCTATGTTTTTTGTTTTTGTTTATTGTCTGTTGTTGGTTGTTTTTTATTTTTATTTTTATTTTATTTATTTTATTTTTTAGGTTTTGGTTGTGTTTATTTTTCATGTTTTTTTTGGGTTATGTCTTTGTAGTGTTCTGTTGTTTTTGTCTTGTTTGTGTTTTGTTATGTGGTTCTTGTGTATTTCTATGTGGTTTGTGTAGACACCAAAACAACACCAATATTATTATGTGACTGCAAACACTGATCGCTTTGACACACACAGCCCCCAAGGCAGCCCTCAGAGATTAAACAGTGGTCCTAACCACTTTTATAGCAATTTTGGAAGTTCAAAAATAAATTTGGCATATTCAGGCACTTTGCTTAGTATCCATCCCACCCTGGGACAAATTCAAAATGTGATTCGCCCCACCCAGGGATGAATTCTTAATTTTCTCAGGGGTAGGACAAATTCAAGGTTCAACGGGCAAAAAGAAAAATCTTGACAAGTGGCAGCTAAGGACAGTCCATTAATGCCTCCTGCCTTGCATGCGCGTGTAGGTGAGCAGGGTGAGCATTAAGTACTATTGCAAGGGCAGTCATGGAAGCCCAAATCAGGGAGGACTTTCCTCCCTCATGGGAAGGCATGACTGCCACATGGTGCCCATGCATGCCCATCCAAAGAGACCCCCTGGGTCTATAAAATGGTGAGCTTTCTCACCCAAAAGAGGATATATTGGAAGCATTTTTAAGCAACGAAGTGCTTCCAAATTGATACCATGCTTTACCTTTGATTCACCTCTTCCACATCCTTGATCTCTTTCGCAAGGGAGGTCGTTGGCTGGTTATTGGAAGTGTGAATCCGGATCCAAAACCTGACACTTGACCCCATTGATCTACCAATTTGCCGACAACACATTACAAGAGATTTTGGGCCCATCCCGAGTGGATTGGTGCTGGAATCAGGTTCCAATGGTGGGCGGCCCGCCTGGACGCCCCGCACTCCTGCGAGCCTAATCTTCTTTTTTTAAGAATGATTGGGAATTCATGGCAGATTGTTCTTTTTGTCATTTTTTTATTTTGCATTTCATCTTATGCTTCTTAAATAGCTTGTAATTTCGATTTCATAATGCTTTGATCAAATCTTATCATGTTTTATTGCTTTTGTTGTCCTCACTAACTTGCATGTAGCAGCATCAAATTCCCATTGATGGACGCCAAATTGGGGAAATCCGACCATCTGGGTCTTCCCAAAATGCCTCCAATTAGCTAACCCCAATTTTTTAGGTCTTTTGGAGCTCCCTATACATGACATTTGGGGTAGTATCACTTCGACACTTTGTCGTAGGTGAATTCGTCCTACCTCGGGATGAATTACAGTCGAATTCATCTTGCCCAAGAGCGAATTCAAATCGATGAAGAATTTCCCAACCGTTTCATTTGCAGTGACCTTCTGGTGATGTTCCCTTGTTTCTATGAAATTTGTAGACTATTTTGATTCAGTTCATTTATCCTTTTATTCAGTTTCATGCACGCATCTTTCATTGTTTTTTTAGAGAACAAACATTTCATCTTTGCAATAGGTGCTACTAATGATTTTGTTGTTTCTTTGAATGCAGGATGAGTAGCAAGGATCAAATATTCATTCACACCAGTGGTGGCAACACTTTGGCCTGCCCATTTTGCATGTGGGCACGTGGAAGGAGGATCACTAGTCATTATTGTAACCAAAACATGTTAACACTCCTAACCCCTGAAAAGGCAAAAGATGTCTTTGTAACTGATATTGAGAGAGTATAAATAAAAAAGGTTGTGCTTTCTATACTTCTTTCATTTTGTCTCAATTTTTCTCTTTCCCCTATTTCATGCATTTCAAATTTGTAGGATTAAAGCGTTACATTTTGTTTTGCATTGCATGGCTTTAGTGTTTCTTTTCAACTTCTAAAATATCATGCTTTCAGTGGTGATCACGATGGGAAACTATTCCCTAATTTTTGAGATCAAGAACCTGATCAAAAATTTGTGTTTTCTTTTTTACAAGCACCATTTTTCAAACTCTGACTGTTGTTCATTCCAGCCTGTGGCGAACACAGTACTAGAATTCGTCTGACCCTGGGACGAATTCAAATTCGTCTCATCTTGGGAAAAATTTTGTTCTGGTATTCATCTCACCTAGAGACGAATTTCTATCTATGCAGTTTTAGAGCCAAGAATCAGAAACATCCTTTTGGGTAGAGAAGAGGTAGGGGTTTTTAACAAGCCTCTATCAAATTTATGTTTTCTATTTTCTGATTTTCAGTTTTTGTATGGCTTAGGGAAATTTTCATTTTTGTTTTCCTGTTTCATTTTTTGCAAATTAAAATGAACCCCACACACACCATGTGGCATTCTTAAACCAAGGAGCTGGTCGTAAGACCCAAGCCCTTGATTAATACCAACGGTGGGTTCATCACCACCTTGGCTTGAATTTTGCATTCATTTACCCCAATTGTCATTGTTGTTAGATGTAAATCCTGACGAAAGCTAACTGAGTGTTGCTGGGGTGATTCCCAGCATGCGAGGATAAGGCTTCTATAGTAGGTGTCATAAACAGGGCAATCCCCCTTCTATACCGCCTATGTTCCATGTACCATCTGCTCTCACGTACCTATAGTTTCCCTCACATAAGGGCGGGTATATAGAGAGGTTGGTATATCGGTCTGGCAATGGTATATCGAAGGGGCAACCAATTTTGGGAGCCATAAGAGCCTTCATTTTGCATTTAAATGTTCTTTAAAAAAACCTCAAAAATAACAACAAAACACACTAAACTAGTTTTAGGACACACTTTCAAATTTTAAATGAGATAATCACCATTTGTGTATGTGTGTTCTTTTCTATTTAAGTATAGCATAAAAATCATAAAAGAGATAAAAATCTTCTTAGCTTGTAGAAGAGCACCACCATGGTGTACACCCTTAGCCAAGCCCAATCAAGGACAGAAGCTATGGAAAGTGTACAAGGAGCGGGCACAAGTTGCCTCCACTTTAGCCCTAAGGACTTGGTCATACCGCCTTGGTGGTCTAACCCACAAGAGAGTCCGCATCATTCCATGTCAAGGTGGAATTATAGGGACACCCCTCTGGGGGACACGCCTGTTCATCACAGCCCCTTTTGGGAAGAATCTTTGCACATGGCACTCAACGTAGATAGAAAAGCTCCCTTAGAAGCTAGATATGAGTGGCCACCGTGCGATGAAGCGTTAGAGAGGCATAGTGTCCATGAGGAGAGGCCATGTGACTATGGCATCTCTCCTTTGCCTCCCATCACTGTTAGAACCAATAGACAAACCCCAAAGCACAGGGCTCTCCAAACAAGGCAGGCTAACTCCACCTGACCCTTTCACACCTATGAAAGGGAGTATGAGGAAGACCATCACATTCCTCGAGAGAAATATATAGTGTGGGAGCCTTGCGGTTTCGCACCTGCTAGATACCATAGTTACCCACTAAGGCCAGAGCCTCAGGTAAATGTCGCCAAAATCGATAGAGGGAAGCAACCCATTAAGATCTCGAATCATCATGATCAAGGAAAATGCATAGGAGAGGCATTCAGGCCTCCTCGACCCAAGATGGTGGACCAAATTGACCTGGCAGTCACCAGACATGCCGCCTGTCAAACCTAGATCACGCGGCTTGAGCAAGATCAGCAGCAGCTAGAGCATCTATACCACCTTAGCAAGGAGCATATTCAGCGCCAAACAGATGAGCTGCTTTATAACCTACCTGAGAGGGTTCCAACCCCTCATACCCAAAGAGTAGAACCATATGAGAGGCATAATCCCTTGGTGCGGGATAGGTCTCTGTGACCTCGTCAATTTTTTCCTCTGAAACCCCATAGGCCTAAGAGGGAGGCCACTCCCCGAAACAATGATGGGTACCCTCCGCAGGGTCCCACTCAGGGTCATAGATCTCGCCCAGAGACTCCTCAAGAAGTTTACAAGGAGTATGAACAAGAAGTAGAGTGGGCTGAAATGCCCTACCAAGGTAGAGGGGTTGCTATCCAGCCACCCCCCCATAGGCCTCCAGTCTCCCACAACCCACAACGAGAGCAAACTAAATAGGAAGAGATTAAATCTTTCGATGCATACAAAGCACTGTTAGAGCATTTGGAGTCTATGGAAACCAAAGCTTCTGGGCCCCAAAAGCCCATGTTATACCAACTCCGTAGTAACCCTATGCATCTGTCAATGTCTGCACCTCCTTACTCTGAACACTTCAAGCTGCCTCAGTTGGCAGTTTTTAAGGGTGAGAGGATGCCCAAGAGCATGTGACAAGATTCCTGAGCCAATGCTTTGGCATTCAGGATAATGATGCATTGTTGCTAAGGACATTTATAACCACATTCATGGGCCCTGCCTCGAATTGGGTCACCCAGTTGCCGAAGCACAACATCAATAACTTGGATCAATTAGTGGATGCGTTCCTTGAACGTTTTGCCTTCAACACCAAGAATAAGGCATCACTGAGTGACCTGGCCAGCCTCAGACAATATGAGGAGGAGACCATGGTGGCCTACAAGAATCGATGGAGGACTCTGCTTTCCAAGCTACCCTACCTTCCCCCTATGTCTG
Source organism: Wollemia nobilis (assembly GCA_028583015.1). Lineage (NCBI taxonomy): Eukaryota > Viridiplantae > Streptophyta > Pinopsida > Araucariales > Araucariaceae > Wollemia > Wollemia nobilis. The sequence goes on along the minus strand of JAQPPZ010016436.1, from coordinate 8,242,648 downwards.
AACTTACACAAATGTTCTCACAAAGTTTTTTGAGATCGATCTCTATGCTATTACAGCTGCAGCAATATGCCACCTTAGAAGAAGCTCTAGTGAAAGCCAAAATTATCGAAGAGATCAAAATACAGGATGGTGAAATTGCCAAACCTAAGAAGAAAGAGTGGAACAAGAACACAAAGATAGGGACTATGCAACAAAAACATACTATGGTTAATCAAGTTGCTATAAATGTCCCTAAGCCTGCATAATAAATACAACCTCAAAAGGCTAATTATCAGGCAGTGCCTCCTAACAATTATGAAATAGAAAATCAAAAATAGGAGCAAAATCAGTAGCGTCGCCCTAAGCGATAGTACACCCCTTATACAGAGTCTAGGGACTCCCTATTTGACCACTTGTCAGTGACAAACTTGATTGCCCTTCCAAAGATTCAAACCATAGATCCTAACGTTCCCAAGACTAAGGGATACAGAGAGGACTTGTATTGTAGGTTCCATAGGCGAAGGGTACATGACCTGAACGCATGTTGGAAGTTCAAAGGATTAATACAAGACCTGATTGACAAGAAGACATTGGCAGTGGACAACCCCATAGTGCCAAACAACCAACAGATGGGGGTTTTCAAGGACCCCTTGCCTACCCATGAGGCATAGGCAAAACCCCTTCAAGTCAATGAGGTACAATAGAATTGCCCCATGCAAGGGTATGTGGGAATGATAAGCATAGTGACTAGGAATAAGAAATGCCCAGGAGTTACCCCCGAGGTAGCCACAAGAGAGGTTCCATCGACGTCACAACCTCAAAAACACCATGTGCAGTTAGCTTCGCCTAGACCCGCGACCATGATACGAACCAAACTCACGCAGATTTTGTGGACCATGTCGGCTAGGCTCTCCATATATGAGCTTATATAGCAATCAACACCCCATTGGGAGGCTCTCATGGAGATTTTGAAAGCCATCGAGTTGCAGCCCCACAAAGCGAATTCCTTCAATAACTTTGTGGGACATGTAAAATGATGCACGAAGCCAGTCATTACCTTTTGAGAAGATGAATTTAAATCAGTGTCTAATGACATGGCAAATCCACCCCTACACGTTATCGCATGGGTCAACGAGATCTCGTATAAGAGGGTGTTGATAGACATTGGCTCGTCTAGTAAAATCATTACTACAGCAGCATTGAAACATCTGAAGTTACCAGCCTCTCACATCATGGCTTCCACTTACACACTGTGAGCATTCAATGATGTGATATGCTCGAAATTTGGCACAATTGTTCTACCCGTTCAGGTAGGACAAAAGACGATACCTACATTGTGCCATATTTTGGAAGGCGAGATGGCATATAACATATTGCTAGGGTGACCATGGATTAGGGACATGAAGTGTGTCCCTTCGATAGCTCACTAGTGTTTGAAGTATGCATTTGAAGGGGAAGTACATGTAGTCCCGACAGACTTAGAACCCTTCAAATATTGCAATGCGGTGTAGTTGATGTCGCAATCGACCCTCCCATCGACGCACTTGGATTTTTAGTTAAATCCATCTAGACAGGGTCCGATGTCGTAAGCACCATTGGTGATAAATCCATCAAAACCCCAACCAGGTGCATCTTCATCATCAGCTCCTTCACCACCAATGCCACCTATCATGGCTAAATAGAAGTACAAAGGAAAGCAAATCTTGGAAGAGGCTCAACCCCTGGAAGAGGTGCTGCCAACAATATCAACCATCTCAACTGAAGAGATACCTAGCACAATGGAAGTTGAGGCTCCAAATCCACCCAGCATGGAATGGACTCAAGAAGAGATTTTGTTCCCTCCCTCTCAATCGCCAATAATTACTGTTGAAATGGCCAGTACGGGCCTGAGGGAGTATCTAGTGTGAAATGTCATAGCAACGATCGCGCTAGATTCAGTACAAGACATGGGGAGACCTCGCCTCCCCATCGGGACAATTGTTCCTTTAGGCTACCCACCAAACCAGACCAATTTTGTGTATGGGGACCTCGACCATGGTGTTGAGCCATGCATGCAAAAGGATGAGTACAAAGAGCCTTTTGTAGAAGATGTCAACTATCTATCTAACCCAGACTTCACTCTGAGATATCTTGGCCAATGCAATTGGTATGGATACGGGCTATGCAGGTATGAGCAAGGAGTGTGTGTCCTTTGCCAGCCAAGATACCAAATGCCTTATGACAAGTTGAGAATAGGGTTCAACCACACCCTGCCCTTAGACATCTTGGTGGAAAACATGCAAGGCCTAGGAATAGGCAACAAGGGTGGATTGGCATAAAATCCTTATGCCAACCCAAACACAACATATACATTGCGAGATTACCTCCCATGGTCAACAACCACCCTTCTTAACAACAATAACCCTTCTCCTTTGCTAGAGAGAGGTGAAATTTCGGGAACCCACTTTCAAGGAAGGTATAAGTAGTGTCCAAAAGGATCGTCGGAGGATGAATCAGAACATGAACCAGTGTCATATGATCCCTTTGAATTCGATAGTGATCACTCATAGTGGATTCCCATGAATAACTATCAAGAGATATTTTTGACTCTGTTCCCTCTAGAGGCTCCAATCGAGCCAGTGCCGCATTAAGAGAATCAGGTCCACCCATGGAGTGTGGAACAACTACAATGGGACCAGATTAATTTGCTTGAACAAGATGAGCCTCATATGTCGTAAGCAATTGTCGAAGCCAATGAATGTTTTTGGATCTTCGATAATGATTTGGAAGATGAAACTGAGATGGCCTATCTCAACCACATGCGAAAAATGCAACAACGATACCCCTTGGAGATTAATGACATATTTGCATAGATGGGCATAGTGCCAGGGCACGAGTGGTATGTAGACCCAGTAGGGTGGGATCAAGTGTTGGATCTGTTGCTCTAGGTACACGAAGAGCACCTTCCACTCTGAGACCCTAGGGTGATATCAGTGTCAAGGGCAGACCCTATCCTCCTATTAGCACATAGGGCCAATCCATTCGTGTTAGTACCTATAGAACTAGATCCAGAACATAGAGAACATCTAGAATTTTTAAGTCATCACACCCACAGTGATGGAGACCAGATTCATTTCATCCACATGATCTCCATTGACTTGACCGCACCCATCCGCAATCTGGTTGATCCAACACGATCCTTGCATCTATACATAGATACCATTGACTGAGATCGTGTCAATTCACCTCCATCCCCATCATAGTACTGGCATTTTGGTAAAATGCCTCATTTTACCCTAGGGACAACTCAGGATATCTTTCATGCTAAAGAGGAACCCGAGGTTCCTAACGCAAATTTAAACTCAACTAATGATATCCATTTGATCCCAACTCCACATCAGTTGGAGGACGGATCCCACATGTCGATCAAGGAGATGACTGACGTAGACATCGGCTTGGATCCAATGAATCCATAGATTATCAAGCTGGGGGTAAGCTTATCCCCCGAAGAGCAAGCCGACTACATTGCCCTTCTCAAAGAGAATAAGGAGGTTTTTGCATGGTCATACAGAGACATGCCAGGGCTAGATCCGTAGCTAGTCATGCATAATCTAACGCTTGATCCGAAAATCAAGCCAGTTAAGCAAAAACTACATAAGATACACCCAAAAGTGGCCTTAATGGTCAAAGATGAATTGCAAAATCTATTGGATGCATAGTTTGTCATCTACGTGGATTATCTGCCATGGCTGTCTAACATGGTGCTCATCAAAAAGCTCAATGGGAGGATTCGCATATGCATTGATTTTCGAGATCTAAACAAAGTGAGTCCTAAGGATGATTTCCCCTTGCCAAGCATCGATGCATTGGTAGACGCTACAACAGGTCATGAAATGCTATCCCTCATGGATGGTTTCTCGGGATACAATTATCTTCGTATCAATCTCGAGGATCAACTAAAAATGGCATTCACAACGCCTTGGGGGACATTTTGTTATAAGGTCATGCCCTTTGGCCTTAAAAATGTTGGTGCCACCTACCAACGTGCCATGATGTACATCTTCCATGATCACATGCATAAAACTTTGGAATATTACATGGATGATTTGTTGGCCGTCTCTTTTGCACCTAGATCATCTTGATGACTTAAGCAAGATCCTCGATCGCCTCATGGAGCATAAAGCCAGACTAAATCGCAAGAAGTGTGTATTTGGCATCACATCTAAAAAACTCTTAGGTTTCAAAGTCTCAAAGTGAGGCACCGAGGTGGACCCAAACAAATTCAAGGCAATCCTTGAAATGGTTCCCCCAACTACCATTAAGTAGCTCAGAAGTCTATAGGGAAAGGTCACGTCAATTAAGCGCTTCATAGCGTAGTTATCTGACAAGTGCCGACCCATGAACAAATTATTGCACAAGGGGGTAGCATTTCACTGGGATGATGAGTGCTAGTTAGCATTTGATGACATCAAAATATACTTGGCTTCGCCACTAGTATTGGCACCATCTAGACCAGGAGTGTCATTCTACTTATACATCTCAGCTACTAAGGTGGCACTGGGTGCCATGCTAGCCCAAAAGAATGAACTTCACAAAGAACAGGCTACTTACTATCTTAGCCGCACCTTGGTCAGTTATGAACTTAACTATGCATACATCAAGAAACTTTGCTTGGCAGTGGTGTTTGCTACCAAAAAGCTATGCCACTACATGTTGAGAAACACTACATATGTTGTGTCTAAGGAGAATCCATTGTGATACATGATGAGTCGTACTTATCATAGTAGTTGCACGGTGAAATGGATCATGTTGCTGATAGAATTTGATAGATTTTATTGGATAGAAATCCATCAAAGGACATGTCATAGCCGATCAACTAGCAGAGGCTCCTATAACTACCCGATGATGGGGTCTTCCATGTCTCAGAATCACCAGATTCTGATGAGCCTAAGTCATAGGCTGACATAACCCTATTTTTTGATGGTTCTAAATGTGAGCAAGGTGGTGGCATGGGAATAGTATTCTTCATGATGCAAGGCACTCCAATGCCCCTATCATTTAAATTAAATTTCCCATGCACAAACAACAATGCAGAGTATGAAGCCTTGCTCATAGGTCTTCAGACAGTAATCGCCATGAACATCAAACAACTGAACATCTTTGGTGATTCACTGTTAATTGTCAATCAATTCAAAGGGGTACTCCAATGCAAATTCTTGGTTCTGTAGGCTTATAAAGCCCTTGTGGACAAATTCTTGGCAAAACTTGAGTGGTATGACATCGAGGCACTCCCTCGGTCATCGAATCATTTTGCGGACACAATGGCCTCCTTGGGGTCACTAATCCCACAAGACCTTTCTAGTGATATGACAACCATTCAAGTCAATACTCTATCGCAATCCATGATGGAGTGTGCAAGCTCTAACTTGATGCCAAGAATCCACATGATCCAGATTGAACCATCCTCGGATAAGTTCTCTCGAATCCACGATCATCTGAAACATGCCAACTGGGGGTCCTTGTTCTCCCCTACTCCCATCAATAGCAACACAATGCTATTCTTACAAGTTCTCTCCCACTTAGCGTTTGCTAGGGATGAACTTCAAGAGGGATTGGATGTTCATACCGTCGAGGCTTCCAATCAGCAAGACTGGTATTTACCCATTAGATACTACCTCAAGTTAGGTAATCTCCTGCTTATATTGACACATGTCGCAAAACAAGCATTCAAGTAGAAAGTGGCTAAGCATGTCTTGATAGGAGACGTTTTGTACCGTCACAGCTATGAAGGAATCCTCCTTCATTGCTTGGACTAGCAAGAGTCCACTTGGGCGATCACCCAAGTGCACGATGGTACATGTGGTGGCCACTTCAATGGTATGGCCATTGCAAAGTGCATTCTTCACATGGGCTATTATTGGCCATATTTAGAGTGAGATTGTTGTGCATATGTCAAGAAGTGCATGAAGTGTCAACATCATGCCAATTTTATGCACGTACCTTCCCAGGCCTTGCAGACAGTCCAATCTGCTTGGCCATTTTCATAGTGGGGCTTCGATCTAATTAGAAAAATCTCCCCTACGTCGTCAGGCCATCACACGTTTATCATAACGGCCATAGAGTATTTCACCAAGTGGGTGGAAGTAGCTCCGCTTACCTCTACAATAGGACCATGCATTGTGGAGTTCATTTTGCATAACATCATATGTCATTTTGGTATTCCATCCAAAATAGTCTCCGATAATGGGATGCCATTCAAGAACAAATACGTGCGTGCTTTGACCACAAAGTACAAAATTCAGCATAGTTTTTTGACACCCTATTATCCGTAGGCAAATGGGCAAGCAGAGGCATCAAACAAAATGCTAGTTGCCATCCTTAAAAAGACGGTCACAAACAGTCATAAGGATTGGCACATCCAAATCCCACTTGTCCTGTGGGCTTATCGCACTAGCATTCATACGCCCACTGGGGCATCTTAATTTTTGCTCATGTATGACTCTGAAGCATTCATGCCTCTCAAGTTGGAAATTCCTACCCTATGCATATCAATGCAAGAGTTCATCAATGATGACGCTGCGTGGTAGGCCCGGTTAGACCAGCTTACGTTGCTTGATGAACGACGTGTTAATGCTCTCGAGCATTTATGTATCTATCAAGAGCAACTTAAGAAAGCTTACAATATGAAAGTTCACCTAAGGGACTCGGGTTGGTGATTTGGTCTTGAAGGAAAAACAACAAAAATCTAGTTTGTCGTCTCGCCTAAGGGACAATTTCATGGCAAATTGGTTAGGTCCATATGTAATTGATAGCAAAATAGGACCCGAGACGTACCGGCTAGCCTCTCTTGACGGAATCAAGGAAACAGAACCCTTGAACATCAGTCATTTGTGACCATTCCATATCTAAGAGGGCCATATCCCAAAATGATCCAAGGATTCCTACAATCGCTTGGTCAATCCCAAAATAATCCAAGGATTCCTACAATCACTTGGTCAATCCCAAAATGCTCCAAGGATTCCTATAATCGCTTGGTTAATCCCAAAATGCTCCAAGGATTCCTATAATCGCTTGGTCAATCCCAAAATGCTCCAAGGATTCCTACAATCGCTTGGTCAATCCCAAAATGCTCCAAGGATTCCTACAATCGCTTGGTCAATCCCAAAATGCTCCAAGGATTCCTATAATCGCTTGGTCAATCCCAAAAATCTCCAAGGATTCTCACAATCGCTTGGTCAAAAATAAGAAAATTCAAAAATAGTAAAATCATCAAAAACAACAAAAATTCGCATCTCATTTCCAGGCATGCTCAAATTCATCAATAAAAATCTCTTCTCGCATCTCATATTCATATTCACAAAAATCAATCCATCAAAAATACAAAAATATGTAGCTGCATTAAGAATCACACCCATATATTGCATATTTGTGGTTATACAGGTCAAAGGCATCATAGACTGTAATTACTTTGCTAGTCCATCTTGTTCCACATTTCTCCATTCTATAAGTAGTCCAAAAAAAAAATGTGCCATTCACTACTTTTTACCACACTAGAGTCAGTGGTCTTCTAATGTATCAAGAGTTTTTGTCTTTCAGTCATCATTTTTCTTTCTAGCCACGTACTATACCAAGTCAGACAAATTTTACGAAGGTAGAGTTTTTACTTGGATCACACCTTGTTACGTAGCATCCCAACACAAATTAAAACACAAAAATTCCCAAGTTGTGTGAATGAAATATGAAACTTGTATAGTAATCCAGGTCACCATAAGTGAAATAGTTATCTTACTCATTCCCCTATGTGAATGACCCCAAGAATTCTTAGAGTTGGCAAAAGGACAAGCATCTTCCCTACCTAATTCCCCAACAATCCCAAGTTCTCAAAAATTGCAAACATCAAAATTTTGCAAAAAGTCAAAACTCTAAAAATTTGACACCACCACCAGAGTGCATACATCAAAAAGCACATACAATAGTGATTCTTATCACTCAAAGTCCAAATCCCTTGCTCAAAAGAAAAATATATGAAAATAAACAGTGACTTTATCACTACAAACGAGCAAGTATCCCAATACAATTGAAGAAAAGAAGGGAGTCAAACTTCAATCCTTGGAACTCTCAGCATTCCAATAGGTCATGAGGCACACCTCAGTACCGATTTGGTGGATAGCCTATCGGTCATTGGCAGTAAACCTCCCACATGACGATATATCTATCACATTAACTCGTGTACAGATCAATTTTTGCATGTGGATGAGCTAACTTATGGTATCTTGGATAGCATCGCAGATTAATCTGACTAAATACAACAAAGGAGTTAGTGGAGCTAATTAGGTGATCCTCAGTACAGATTTGGTTGACAGCCTATTTGGCACTAGCGGTATCCTGACAAATACCACATAAATGAACTCAATTGCACACATAGAGATGTGAAATAGCTTGGTCAAAGACAAGTCCGATTCATACCTTGTTCAAAAGTATTGTAAGATAAGGTACAGTTGTGGTTAGTGAGTTAAAACCATTTGAGTCTCAAAAAACCTTAGCTACATTTCTAAACCAACTGTGCTACTTTTCATCCTCACATTACCATCAAAAAATACAAAAAAAAACCACATGTATACATGCAAATTCATTTACCACAACAATTGCCTAAAAACAAAATCACAAAGTCATAAACAGTCTATGGTGCCCTAACCAAACAACACAAATTCATTTCATCCATTGCATTTTGCATATCACATATACATCAAAAACATTTGCATTCATCATAACATAGGCATCCATCGAAATAAATTAACATGCATACATTCATACTAAACACTCATCATGCATAAAATCAAATCATCACTCGCATAAACAAAAAAGAGTCATATATATATATATATATATATATATATATATATATATATATATATATATATATATATATATATATATATATATATATATATTTATCATAACAAAAATGCTCGCAGGCTACAATGAACCAATCCTCTGACCCCGTATAATCCAAAAGCTCAAAAACCCCCAAGCCTAGGGCGTCGACCACCATAATCACACAGGATCGATGCGACAGGAACTACCCCCATGGTGTGGGTCCTATGGGACCCCTTAGGGCGGCTACTACTAGCCCCCACATCATGCCTGCTACCCCCTCCCTCATCCAGTCACTTACAATGATATGATGTTGACTGCTTAGTATCACTACCCCTCGTTTGACGCGACGATCCACCTCTCGACAGCTCAGGTAACCTCCCATTGAGGTGGATAATCTCTCCCTTCATCTCTAGCCGATGCCATCACCAATCTGATTCTCGTCGATCCCACTCTACCTCCCACTTATGGTAGTAATATGCTACATCGTCGCGCTACACCAAAACCCTATCCCTCTCCACTAGCTACATCCGTAGGAGATCCCTCTCCCATGCAGTATTAGTCTCCCCTCCTGCCAATGAGACATCGCCCATGCACTATCCTACTCTACCAACTGAGTCCGTAAGATATCTCTCCTGCAAAGCCTCTCCCAGCTTCCCATCTCACACCTGTAGCAAGTCCTCCAATTGTGCTATCTCAGCATTGAGCCTCGCCTCCACCTCCTCCGAACCTACCTGAGGCATAGGAAAATTTGAGATAGCAGCCTGCTCTCGGCTCCCACTACTTCGTGATGTCCTGCATCTTTGGCTAATCTGAAACCCCCAAATTTGCATCCTCATCCTCCACCTCCACCATGTATGCATCCTCCACGAGAGCTCCCCAATCATCCCATGGTGCCTCAGCACCCTCCCCACCCACTACTACCGCCTCCACGCCTCCTAGTGACCCCTCTCCCCACCATCACCGTAGTACCCACCACTGGTCGTACTCTATGGTAGTCCCGATGTCATCCACATCCAGGACATCGATCACCACGTTTGAATCCTCGCCCAGTGGCATGATGACCGATCGGTCCAAAGTTCTCTTGTCCCCCCGATGTCTATAGACCATGGGATCACCAGGAAACCCCTGGAACACCCCAAACTATCATGTCACCCGACCGTAGGGGAAGAACTCCTACTTGGTCCCATGCTGCCCAATCATCCACCGCTCTCTGCGTGCCCATCGAAGCCACTCTCCAACCTTTGACCAGGCTGGACAATCTCGATAGGGGTGCCAGAGCACCTCCCCTGGAGTAAGCCGATCGAAGGCATCGACATAGTACCCTACGACACCTGCCCACCGTCAACTCTGTCCCCGCTCCCCAGATCGTCACCATAGAACCGCATATCCTATCTCCCTATCGTCCATATCTGCCTGAGTCATCTATGGTAACTCGGCTGGCCTCTCCACTGCTATGTGCTACCAAGCCCAACTCTACAATAGATAGTTGTAGCTAATCCCCTTTCACTACCGATAGCGGACCTCATACAACTCTCCATAGAGCTGTGCCAGCAGCATCTGTCCCCACCTCATGATTAGTGGTGCCTTTGTCAGGCACTCTACCAATCACCAAACCAAATCTAGCAAGTTCCATAGGAACCTCGCACCTGAAGAGTCAGGTAGCAGCATGTTAGAAATGAGGCCCATAAGGAATGCGTGCCTCACTCCCAACACCCCCCTCTCCAGCTACCATCAGACCAAAATCCTACCAATCTGGCAGTCACCCTTTGCCCTCTCCATTGGATCCTCCACACCCAGCTCCTTCCCATGCCCAAAGCATCACATCAGTACAGATGTCTGCTGATCATGCGGTGATGTCCTGATCAGCAGTCCATCTATTGAAATCTATAAAAGTCGATAGATATCCTCCAAGGTCACAGTCATCTCCCCTATTGGGAGATGGAAGGTGTTGGTCTAGGGATCCCACAGATTGATCAGGGCCATCAAATAAGCCCAATCCATGACCACAGGCTCTAGTCAAGCCACCTGCTTGAGCCCAAGGGCATCAAGCCACTCCCAATCAGCCACAGTTAGCGCCCCTCATGCTTCAGTAAATGCATTGGGTACACGGTACTGGCTCTTAACAACATGCAAAAGAAAACAATTCAAAACATTAAAATCATGAAAAAAAAAACTGTACAACAATAACATGAATATACAACATTGCCTACCAATGTACAGCCAAAATAAAACATAAAAATTCAAAAAAAAAAAAAATTATCAGTCCTAGGGTTTCTAATCATAACTGATAAATTTAAAAACAAAACAAAAATTCAAAAAACAAAAATTAATTTGTCAGCCCTAGGTTTTTTAAACTCTAAATTGATTAATTAATAAAAACACAATAATTTGTCAGTCCTATTTGTTAGTCTTAGGATTTCTATATTTTAAGTTTAAAACATCTACACGAACAACATAAAATTAAAATAACAGTTTTAAACCTAAGGTTTTAACCTACGTTTTAAAAACTGACCAGCTCAACCTAAGAACTAGGGTTTTACGTTTCGTTTATCCTAGGGTTTTAGTTATAAGAAAAATAAAAATTCTTTACCTAGGTTTTCACTATGTTGTCATTTAGTTGTACACTAAGTCTTGGTTGTGTTTAACTCAGTTTCAGGGTTTCAATTTTAAAATTTTGAAAAACATCATCACCAAGAAAATTAAACAAAACACTTGTAGTTTTACACAAAAGTAATAACACTAGGGAGCACTTACTGGTCTCGCTGTGGCTCCACCGCTCGATCTGGTTTGTGCACTCATGATGTCAGGAGAAATTTGGTAGTGCTTAGCTTCGTAGAATTAACCTCCTCCTCCCCAGAGCTCCAAATCGTAAGAAAATTCATATGCAAATGAGCCCAAACCCTAGTTTTGGGCTTTAAATAGGCCTTTTGAGATTAAATTCATTCCTCCCTAGGATGAGCACTCTGGTTAGCACTAGTCCCACCCTAGGATGAATTCGAAGCTAGTATTCATCCCACCCTGGGACGAATTCGAGGCAAAAATTTTAGAAAACAACAAAAATTGAACAAAAAGGCACTAAAACAGCTAATAAACTTGCCCGATGAGAGTGTTGTTGCACTTGACATCCCGGGCATGCAAAACAGACGTTGGGGTTACAAATTGTCACTATCCTACTCCCTAATAAGGCTACCATAGCCGGACCGCTCCACGAGAGGACGGATTTTCACCAATTTTAGCTCCAAAAAGCATCACAAAAAGGGTTACCACCCACCAAAAATAGGTCTAAATGTCAGAAAAATGCACACACTTAAAGCTAAACCATCTAAAGGAACCCTTGCACAAGTCATCTTTGGTCAAGCAACTCGTCGCTTTTCTCACGAAGGTCATTCCCTCATCGATTCGTCGCTTGAGGGGGTAGTCACACTTAGTCACCAATCAGCAAACACACACCGAATTAAGGAAAATGACATGCATTCAAAGACAATTACGCTCCTACTTGGGGAAATAAACAAGCAATAATCATAATCTAATCAAATCACTTGGCATTTCGTGAATCATGAACTCAAGGTTCTCACAGACAAAAGGTTGCACCCTTTGCCTATTCATGACTGATCAATGTCCAAGGTCAAGTAACACCTCATTGAAAAAGGTTAACACTTGAATTGAGTGCCTTCGCTTGTTAGAAGCAAGGATTCAAGAATGCATGCCCTTTCCATGCTTGGGGCATCAAAATTTGGTTAGGTTACCAAGAAATCCTAATCATTAGTGCTTTGGTTATCTATTTTTGCTCAGCACTACGTCACCCGCAGTGCTTTCCAAAAAGGGGCATCTATAGACACCAAAATAGCACCAATCCGATTATGTGACTGCAAACACTGATCACTTTGACACACACAGCCCCCAAGGCAGCCCTTAGAGGTTAAACAGTGGTCCTAACCACTTTTACAACAATTTTGGAAGGTCAAAAATCAATTTGGCACATTTAGGCACTTTTCTCAGTATCCGTCCCACCCTGGGACGAATTCAAAATGGGATATGCCTCACCTAGGGATGAATTCTTAATTCTCTCAAGGGTAGGATGAATTCAAGGTTCAACAGGCAAAAATAAAAACCCTGACAAGTGGTAGCTAAGGATAGTCCATTAATGCCTCCTGCCTTGCATGCATGTGTAGGTGAGCAGGGTGAGCGTTAAGTACTGTTGCAAGGGCAGTCATGGAAGCCCAAATCAGGGAGGACTTTCCTCCCTCATGGGAAGGCATGACTGCCACATGGTGCCCATGCATGCCCATCCAAAGAGACCCCCTGGGTCTATAAAATGGTGAGCTTTCTCACCCAAAAGAGGATAGATTGGAAGCATTTTTAAGCAACGAAGTGCTGCCAAATTGATACCACGCTTTACCTTTGATTCACCTCTTCCACATCCTTGATCTCTTTCATAAGGGAGGTCATTGGGTGGTTTTTGGAAGTGTGAATATAGATCCAAAACCTGACACTTGACCCCATGGATCTACCAATTCTTCGACAACACATTACAAGAGATTTTGGGCCCATCCCGAGTGGATTGGTGCCGAAATCAGGTTCCAACGGTGGGCGGCCCGCCTGGGTGCCCCGCACTCCTGCGAGTTTAATCTTATTTTTTTAAGAACGATTGGTAATTCATGGTAGATTGTTCTTTTTTTCAATTTTTTATTTTGCATTCCATCTTATGCTGCTTAAATAGCTTGTAATTCTGATTTCATAATGCTTTGATCAAATCTTATCATGTTTTATCGCTTTTGTTGTCCTCACTAACTTGCAGGTAGAAACATCAAATTCTTGTTGATGGATGCCAAATTTTGGAAATCCGACCATCTGGGTCTTCCCAAAATGCCTCCAATTAGCTAACCCCAAGTTTGTAGTTCTTTTGGAGCTCCCTAAATGCGACATTTGGGGCAGTATAACTTTAGCACTTTGTCGCAGGTGAATTCGTCCTACCCCGGGATGAATTACAGTCAAATTCATCCCGCCCAGGAGAGAATTCAAATCGGTGAAGAATTTCCCAACTATTTCATTTGCAGTGACATTTTGGTGATGTTCCCTTTTTTTGTGAAATTTGCAAACTATTTTGATTCAGTTCATTTATCCTTTTATTCAGTTTCATGCATGCATCCTTCATTGTTTTTTTAGAGAACAAACGTTTCATCTTTGCAACAGGTGCTACTAACGATTTTGTTGTTTCTTTGAATGTAGGAGGAGTAGCAAGGATCAAATATTCATTCACACCAGCAACGACAACACTTTGGCCCACCCATTTTGCATGTGGGCACGCGGAAGGAGGATCACTAGTCACTATTGTAACCAAAACATGTTAATGCTCCTAGCCCCTAAAAATGTGGGAGACATCTTTGTAACCGATATTGAGAGAGTATAAATAAAAAAGGTTGTGCTTTCTATACTTCTTTCATTTCATCTCAATTCATCTCTTTCCCCTATTTCATGCATTTCAAATTTCTAGGATTAAAGCGTTATATTTCATTTTGCATTGCATAGCTTTAGTGTTTCTTTTCAACTTCTGAAATCTCGTGCTTTCAGTTTGTGTTGTGGTTTATTTTTTCTTATTATGCATGTTTGGTTGTGCTTTTATTTTTGACACACTCAAGGAGCATGCTTTTTATTTTATTTTATTATTTTTGTTGTTATTTACTTATTTTTAAATTGGTTTTGTGTGTTTATTTGATCCTTGAGTATGTCAAAGGTGGTAGGCCAGGTCCGAGTCCTGGGCATTTTTGGCAGAATGGATACCCCTGCCTCCTTGGGTCTTACCCGAAAGTGGCATCCCTTTTGGGATGTTTTCCACAAAAAAAAAATAAAAAAATAAAAAAAACAAAAAAAAAGGCCATAGAAGCCTTGGTTCAGAATTATAAATTCTTTCATTCTAGTTTCTAACAACTTGTTGCAGGAAAAGGAGATTCAAGAAATAGCTTGGTAAGATTCCTATAAGAGAGATCGAAAGAATGTCTTATTAGAATCATTTCAGTAATTGCAAAAATAAGGAGAAGACTGAATATTTCAAATACCTTGAAATACAAGAGCTACAAATGCTACATATTATAGGAGTGAAGAAAAGGCCATAGTAGCCTTATAGTAGACTCAAGGAAGAATAGACTCTAGAATTTGAGTCAAGAAGGAGATCTCCATTCAAGATCAATACCTATAGAGTGTATAAGTAGAGAAGGTCATAGAAGCCTTAATTCTAGAGAAGACTTTGGAGAAGAATTCCTAATTTGAAAGAAGAATTCATGATTTAGAAGAAAAAATATTTATTCATAAGAAAGACTCCAAAGAAGAGTTCATGAAGAAGACTTCATAATAAGAGCTCCTAATTTATAAGAATAATTTCTAATTCAAAAGAAGACTCCAAATAAGAGTCCACAAAATAGGAGATTGGTGATATCCTTTACTTATTAAAGACTTATTTTAGAAGAATATGAAGAAGATCAAAAGTAGATCTCATTGGAAAAACTCCCAATATTGGAAGATATATAAAGGCACTAACAAATCCCTATTCTTGATGAGAGAAGTAGTAGATTTCAGAGATCCTAGAAGATCTCATAACCAACACTTCTAGATGCAGAAGGTTGAATAAAATGTCTTAGTTGGAAGATCAAATAAGTTACAATATATAAGACCTTGAAGAGGTCTCAATGAGAAAAAAAAAATTCTTGGAGATCTTTGTTGTAGAGCTTGTGTAAGCATCATCAAAAGAATTCCTAGAACTCGTTGAAAAAATCCATTAGCAAGGAGAAAGCTCCTGATAGTGAAGGACTTGGGATATTTTTTTCCATCTAACAACAATCCCAAGAGAAGAAGAATCTGGTAAGGAGTGCCAAATACTAGAAGAATAATCTAGTGAAAACCTCAAGAAATTCATAATATTCAGAAAAACAATATCTTGTTTGAATATAGAATTCAACAAGAATACTGAAGGAGGATTCGAATAGAAGAAGCCTACAAAATCTGATAGATTTGGATAATGGCACACAAAAAGAAGTTATAGTTCAAATAAAAGAGTTCTCTAAATCTACAGCAAAAAATAGAATATCACTTAAATTATTAGGCCACCAAACCCTATGCTCAATATAGAAAGTTTAAGACCATAGTTTGGTGAAGCAAGAAGTTGCTCAGGACATTCAACAAGAAGTTGTGAATTTATACACTACAAGGTAGAAACTTGGTGAATAAAACACCAATATATACATCCACTTCAAAATCCATTAAAGGTATGAAACTAGGGTGCAATTATTTGAACTTCAAATTAGGGTTCATTATAAAATTCTATTAAGCACCATATTTGGATTAAAAGTTGCAAGAAGAACCCATATTATAGTCTTCAAGAAAGTGCAAAAAGGAGAATTAAATTTAGGATATATTTTCACATTTAATAGAAGTTAGATATTTTTGAAAGGAATAAAATTATCATCTACCTTTTATCTATTTAGAAATCAATAAGACTGTATCCTACAATATTGATTGTAGTGAAAATTATAGAATACTCATTAAGGGTTCATTATAGATTACTCTTGAAATGTTGTAGAATATTCTTATGTGCATTTAAAAATTGTTTTGAGAGTTTATTGGAGCAATAAGAAGAGATTATTTTTACCATTAAAGTGCATTATTAATCCATTAGCAGTACACTAATTAATATGTAACTATTTACTCTCAAAAGTATTAGTTTGTGTTTGTTGATTGTTAAAGATCAAGGACACAAAAACTAGGAGATTATCAAAGTGTCTAGAGATGCTATTTGGTGTATAGAACCTACAACATTTCATATCCAAAAAAATCTACCAAAAATCATATCATATTCCTCCAAGGAAGTGGAGAATAAATCCACCATAAAATCATCAAATTAATCTTCAAATCAAGAGTTGGTGAGTCTCAAATTCAAAGTGCACTAAATGATGTTTACAGAGAAAAATAGTGAAGAAATTACTTCTACAAAAGGATTCTATATATTTTATTATTAGCTTGGATTTATTACCAAAGTAACAAAGCAAAGGAGAGAGTTGTCTAACAAAAGAGACAATGTCAAATCATCTCTTACCTACAAGAAATATGACATTAAAACCAATCGAATAGAGTTCAAAAGGAGGTGCAGAAAGAAGGTATTATAATTAAAAGTTTGTTTACATTATCTTACACCATATCAATCTATCCTATGAAGGAATAAGGGCAGAATTTAAGTTCCACAAAGGCACATTCTTCACAAAGGAAATCATCCAAAAGTGGCTGTGTAAAGAGCATTCTCCAAGCAAGGTAGAAGAGCTTCTAAAAGGGCTCATATCTTCTATAATTTGGATATTCAAACCCATAAGAAAACAAAGCACAATTCAAATAAAGTAGAAGCATTATACTCAAGGTTAATATTATCTACAAAAGGGATTTCATAACATATTGAAAAAAATAAGGGAAAAAAAATTACACTAGACGTACGTCCAAGAAGAATCATTGGAGTATTTCAAAATTCACCATAGTAGTGATTGAAGCCTTCAATATCATTGTTCAAATCATAGCTCCAAGCCTCGAAAGGTATTGCTCTCCACTCCAACCAGAACCAACTCATGCAAAGAACCATCAAACAAAGGAAGAGTTGGTTGTGTTACATTTTGTATAAGGGTATTGCAAAGGGAAGAGGCATTATGTATAAAGATCATGCACAAATGGAATGTAAAACTTGTCACCTAGAAGAAAATACTGATGTTTCCCACACATATGCCCATCCATTGCAAGTTTGACCAAGAAAACATTATAGGGAAGAATTTTGGTGTGCTAGAAGGAAGAAGACACATGTCATCAAAAAGAATGAGAAATAATCCAAGACTATAATGTTCATTCATTACCTAATAGAAATTTACAAGTTGCAATAAGCATATTATCTTCCCTCAAGTGATAAAATATAACCATCGTAGCACTTGTCACACATTTCAATATTCCTCTTCTATTAAAAGTTACCAAAGACCAAGGAGGTCAGCATTCATAGTCAAATTCATAACAACATTCATAACCGCATTCTAGCACATTCGTAGTAGGTTGGGTTGCAAAATGGAAGAAAGGTGAATATCATTAAAGGATCTGGTCAATGGATGTCAAAGACTCCAAAATTGATGTGCCACCATTCAAGCATTGAAACCAAGGAGGAATTAAAGCATTCCATTGGCTGTAACACCCAAAGAAAGGACATAAAGCTGCTTCCATCTACGACCACATTTAGCACCGAATATTTCAAGTTTGCAACATTACAAAGGTAAGAATTTACCTTATTCTAATTTTATTTCACTAATATAAGCTATAAGGGTATAATATAAGGTTGAAAATTGTAAGGAAATTAACCATATTTGAAAGCAAAATTAACGTAAATTTATAGCTTAATATTTTCAAATTAAACTTAGGAGAAATAAAGATTTCTACCTAGAAAATTAAAATTCCATTATTGCAAATATTATTATTTTCTAATATTCCAAATTAGGGAGTTATAAGGAATACTACACCAAAGTAGGATATTGGAATTTAGAAACATTAAATATCAAATATCAAAAGCTATAAAAAGAGTTTCATTAAGAATTATCAAGAGTTGGAAATTAATTGGTATTCTTGTCTCAAAACTACATTAAAGAGGCAAAATAAATCCAACCATTAGAACCTCATAAATTTAAAAGTGCTTAGTTCAATAGGAGAAATAAGAAGTAACAAAAGTTAATTTTTATATTTACAAAACTTTACAAAATCAACCTAAAATTGAACTATTCACAAAAAACACTTTATCACTCATACAACATATTCAAAATCACTAGGGAGACATAAGTGTTGTTCGAAAAATCTATCTAATAGAAAGGTTTGTGCACCCGTAGACCTTGACCAATTTTGAAATATTTGGAAGTATATGTAAGCTATGATGATCATTATTCAGAGGAGGTTGATCCCTTCTAATCTCGGATAACTATTCCTTAAAGTGGATGGGGAAAAGGATGCTGAAATAAATAGACTAAAATAGCTAGAACTTAAAGTGGTAAATATTAAGCAACATCAATACAAATGCAATGGCAAGGATATGCAACTAAAAAAACAATACCTAGTAGACCAGCTCGTTGCACAAATAGTCATAAAGTATTCACTTATAATATATTGTATTCTAATGAGACTACAAATTCTAGACAAGGAATGAGTATCGCTGAAATATAGGATTCAAAATTATCACTGCAAACATTAAATGTGCTTAAACTAGAAATATGGAGTTATCGATACATATAATTTTAACCCATTGTGCCCTTAGCAGACCCTAAATTCCAAACAAGTAAATGAGTACGATGGAAATGCAGAATTCAGAATTATCACCATAAACATCTAACATGCTCAAATTAGAAATAAGAGGACATGCATACACACATACATACTCTGCAAATGAATCAAACCAAAGGCTATACAATAGTTTGTTTGCATTAAGGTATAATTTCCATCCTTACATATGAATTTTAAATGTCTAAGATCCGACCAATATTCCTTATACATCATTGTATTTATAGATATTACACAAACCTATGGTAGTAAAAAACGTCATTACCTAAGAAGTAGGTCACTGACATGTTATAGAATCTACTAGCCTATTCAAAACCTCAAAAATATGGCTACTCCAACTACCTGAACATGGTTGATTGAAGTTGCGTGGATCTTCACCATCTTGAATGATACCCCATTTGTTGTATGCACTTGGGCCATTTATTTCTCTTCTACTTAGTCATCTTGTCATCAGTATGAAGACCTTTTTTATTGCAAACTTCTAACACATAATCGTTCCCAATGAACATCATGCGAGAGAGGGAGGATTTCTTATTGGAGAATGATTTCCAAGTCATTTAAGCACATGTGAGATACTTGCTTCTCATTCCCATATATTTCAACCACACACTAATTTTCCAATGGTTTCTTCTCTTGATAAGATGTTATATCTCCTATGTCAAGTTCCCAAGACCTTAGCGGACCTAGACTAAATGCAATTCTACTAATCTCTCCTACACTTGGCCTAATTTTTTTTCTATATAGGTTGGGTAATTGAATGCAGATCATATTCTATTTGGGCTTGAATATTTCAGACTTCTTCATGTTTTATTTACTTTTATGCATCATCTGCTATTTTTTGTTCCCCAGACTAGAAAATTGAGGGCCTATCAGGCTCCAATCGAGGATGAACATTTTAGGGCTCTACTCAGGTAATCTGGGCATGACCTAGATTTGATCGGGCCTAGTTTTTTTGGGCTTATTCATTTCCATTTATCGGGTCTACATGATGTCACTAGGATTTGGTTGGGCATTAATGTTCTGATATTCTAGTGATTTGGCCATTTTTATGAATAAGCATTTAGGTGTTGGATTTCTATCCAACTAAATAGTTCAGTCCTCCTTTGAACTTAGACATTTTTTCTCATTAGATATTTATCATGCTTTAGGACTTCAATTCGACCCAATTGTTCTAGGCTCCATTGTATCAAACATTTTACGATCTTGGTAGTGATCAGGTTCTTGGGATGAAACCTAATTCTATCCAAGTATAATTATTTTGATCGTCCTTGAACTTGATCATTTTTCCTCCTCTCCTTGATCTTTCGGTAATGGGGTAGATGCTAGACATTCTTCAACTTAGCCCATTTTTCCACATTCACATGTATTAGATCTCCAGCCTTTTGATAAGTTTCATTTTGGGTTCAAATCTATCGGTCTACTCCTAACTTAGATACTTCTTCTATCTTTTTATGGTCAGCTTGTAGCCTATGTATGGGGAAATGATGTCATTTTTTAATTTTTATCAGGTGTAGTTATTTTGGCATGATGAATATATGGTCATTCTAGCTCAAGCCTATCTTATAGTAGTAATATTCGACCTATCTTCTTTGAGTCCATGTACCATAGTTTTGGTGACCATATGTCATGACCAATAATCCTTACTAATCCTCAAACATCCAAGTACACATTCATGAGCTCACCTCTTCACGTCTTCCTAGCTCACCTTTGTTCCTGATAATTTTTCTAGGTCTGCTAACAAATTTTATTGGCAATCTCTAGTTTTATTTATAGAAAGTCAATTTAATACATTACTTGCTAATAATTAGGTGTGGGTATGTGTAAAAAACACCCATAGTATTGGAAACTGATAGGGGATTTTTTATTTATGAAAAACAAGGAATCCAGGCGGTCAAAAAAAAAATTGGACTTCACATTTTTGGAAGTAAATAGGAGGGAAGAAGTAGGTAGAAGAAAATCTAGAAAACATGTAGTCGGTAGAGGTCTGTAGATTAAAGATACAACGCCAAACAGAAATAAAGAAATCACAATAAAGGAATGCAGAACAGTTGTACAAAATGAATGATTTTTATTAATCAATGGAGTTTAGAAACTCCTTTTAAGTACAACAGGGACTGTAACCCTTTTCGTGATACAAAGTTACAATTTGTGCTAGGGTTCTCCGAAACCCTAGCTGGCACAATGTGGTGGCGTCTCCGAAGAATGTATCCTTAACCTCAACGGAATGAGTGGGCTTCATTGTATCCTTTGGCTCGGACCACTCCAGCTTAAGCAACTGCTATCAACAAATCAGATCTACCACTAGAATCCTGCACACATTTAAAATTATCAAAGAGTTAGAAACTAATAAGAGGGCTCCACTGTGTGAGCCCTCAAAAATAGTCTAAAACCCTAGATTTATGAAATAAAAATAAACAAAATGCAGAATTCAACAGCAGATTAATACATAAAGAAATATTACTTGCTTTAGACGAATCTATACCTTTTCCTGTTAACGCGGCGAGACCAGGCGGCGGCGATGGATGCGGCGAAAGGGTTTAGTTCAGACTTAGGGCCGTAGAAGACTCAGAAGACTCAGGATTAACAAGCAATAGCCAACTCCAGACTTAGATAGGAAAGATAAGTAGGTTTAGCCGAAGAGATAGATAGGGTTTGAGCCATCAAGGTGACTCAATTTATAATCTACTCTTAGGGCACACTTTAGGGTTTTAACGACACTTTGAACGTGTGGCTAAGATTAAAGTGGATCCAAGGGTAGAGAATAAATCTAGGTTGTGAAACGGATTAAGATGGATGGACGGATGAGATTAAATGAAGGATGGACGGCTCGGATTAAATCACTTAAACTATTATTTATATATATATAAATTAAAATATTAAAATATATATATAAATATTAATTTAAATAAATTTGGGGATGAAAAATGGCGGGAAAAGTGAAATTGGGCCAAATAATGGTGGGAAAGTGTGGATTTGGGCCAAATAATGGCGGGAAGGATGGATGACCGACACGTGGGTCGGAAGAAAGGTATAGATGACTTACAAGTGGCTGGATTTTGGTGTCTACAGATGCCCCTTTTTGAGCTGCTTTGTGTGAAGACACAATGCAGCACAAAAACTTAAGACACCTGAAAAGCTGGATCAGACGCAACTCTCTCTCAAGACTAAAGCACAACTTTGAAGACCAAAGAATAAAAGAATATTTAAAATTTTTCAGCTTACCCCCTCAATTGGCGAGCGAGAATGGTTCTCACAAGCCAATTGGAAGAAATTCGGAAGAAAATGAACCGTTTTTGCCCCAACGGTGAAAAAAAGGGTTGGTGTATGAACCATCTGTTTATGTCCCAACAGAAAAGGGGTTGGTGTACAAACCAAAAAAAGAATATGATTGAAGACGATATGAGCGATGTGAAAGATGGACCGTTTTCTCGCCCCAACGGTTATAAAGGGATTTTTGCCAAATTGTAAATTCCATGATCATGTAAGATGAATTCCACTATAGGAAAATTAGAAATTGATAACGGATGCCCCAACTCCTATGTGTGAATCCATATTGTTGATGAAATTGCCTTGTTGGCGCCATTGATATGGAGAGATGAAAGATGCATGAAAGAGTCCAGAACTCAGAGATGCTCCTAGTGACTGTATGGATAATTCCTCGGGTCGAAACCAATCAACCTAGGTAGCCACAATCTCTAGCAAGACTTAAAATAATGACGATATGAAAGATTGTCCATGTTTAAGGCCCCATGAACTAGGCCATCAATGACAACTGTTGAGCAAATTAATCTTGGTATGAGGTCACTTGAAAAGTAGAATACCCAAAATTGATTTCCAATTTTCAAACAGTGAAATAATTGATGATGATAAATGGTAAGTGTCCTTATGGTGGTTTAATCCTCTTACCGAATTGCATGGATTCAAATCGTTGCAATCGCCAAGGTGATAGAATATACCACTAGATACGAGGTTTACTTTAATTTGATTTGGCAAAAATATGCATGATGAAAGAAGAATGAAATTGATGATAGATCAGAAGAATTGATGAATGTGGTTAATTTTGTGAAGGTTTTGAATATTTTTAACCCAATTTGTAAAACAATGATGAATGATGCGCTTTTTGAGCGAAATGACAAAATTTGTGTCCAAAACTGTTGTAACCTTCACAAAATGTTTTATTATGATAAGAAGAATGGATGAATGCAATTTGATGAAATTTGGAGGAGGTAAGCTTCAATTTTGTAAGTTTTGTTCCTTTATTCAATACTGACACCAAACGCCGGTCTGCATTTGTGGTTGGCAGAGACGCCCGTCGGTGTTTAGGCGCTCTGCAGATGCAGGATTGCATCTGAATCCGCCATGAAATGCCCAACTACGTTTCAGGGTGCCAAAATCAGCTATTTAAACAGTTTCAACGAGAATTTCGCTCATTTGTGCGTTCGAGCTTGAGAGAAGTGCGTCTGAGGGAGTGGAGTGAAGTGGAGTGAAAGGTTGTGTGGGAGAGTGAAGCACGCGGGAGCTATGGCGGAGATGGGAGTGGACGCGCCAGTGCAGCCAGCTGAGGTATTTGTTCATTTAAGCAAGTACTTATTATGTGTTTTTTTTTTTTTTTTTGAAAAAATTTGTAACAAATTTTTGTTTTGTTGTTTTGCAGCTTAGGGTGTTAGAGGCACGACACCGATTCTCCCCTATCATTTCGGGGATGAGGAGGTCGTTGTCCCAAGCAGACTGGGAGATATTGGAGGCGGTGGGGCTAGCGGAGGCAGCCCGGTTGGAGGTAGTTCGGGCGGATGAGGGGTACCTCTCGGCTTTGGCCGAGAGGTGGGATCCAGATCGGGGGACGTTCCAGCTCCCGACTGGAGAGATGACGGTGACGCTTGAGGATGTATACCGCATCCTCAAGGTGCCCGTGGAGGGGGCGCGGGTGGAGGTTGGACGAGATAGGGCCACGGAGATGGCCAAGGTGTTTGGGGATGACTGGAGGGAGATCCGGACGGAGAGCGGGGGGATCCCATACTTGGCCATGTATACGGCCAAGGAGTTGGGAGCGGTGGAGGCTCTGATGATGTTCGTGTTGGCCAACATTGTGGCCCCGAACAGCATCGGGTGTAGGTTCCCATGGAACCTGATGGGTGTAGTGAGCGAGATGCTCACTAATAGGGTAGTGTATGCCTGGGCGCCCGCTTTATTGGCGCAAGTGTACCGGGAGTTGTATGAGGTTCGAAGACGGGGCCGAAAGGGCCTGGGTTGCAGTGTGGTGCTCCAGTGCTGGGGCTGGGAGCACTTTAGAGTGGCCCGACCGGAGGGGTTGCCATGGGCTCACTGGGACGTGAGCCAGGCTTATGGTAGGAGATGGCCAGTGGCGGAGGAGAGACAGCCGAGCCACCCCGTGAGATCGGGGCAATGGTATAGGAGACTATGGGCAGACTTGACAGATGCCCAAGTCATTTGGAGGCCCTAGCGGGAGGCGAGGTGGATCGGGGATGGAGAGCACCTGAGACGGGTGCGACAGGCTAGATGGGTAGTGGGGTGGAGCCACGGTGAGGTGGAGTACATACAGATGTCTCGAGTACTCCGCCAGGTCGGATTGAGGCAGGATGTCCCCGGTGAGCCAGTGCGCTATCGGAGGCACAGATCAGAGGGGGATTTGCCATGTGTCGAGCCATGGAGGGAGGCGGCAGAGGACGATGAGGACATGGAGATCCCCGACGTGGACGACGTCGGGGTGACAGTTGAGTATGCAGCATGGATGGCCGCAGAGCCGAGGTGGGAGCCACCATTGGTGGTTGGTGGAGCCGGAGAGCCCGAGGCTGGGGTTGGAGAGGGCGAGGGAACCATGGAGGTTCCCAAGCGTAGGGAGGGTCCCCACCTTCGATCTGACAGTCGAAGGCGAAAGGGGAAGATGGCATGGTAGGCTTCGGGGAGCGGAGATGACGGGGAGGATGGCGGAGAGGGCCTAGGAGAGGCCATAGGAGAGGCTAGGGAGGTACCCCCTAGCGGGCACGAGAACGAGCTGGCACAGCTACAGCAACAGATAGCGGAGCGCGATGCTATGCTAGCTGCCCGAGATGAGAGGATAGCTCAGCTGGAGCAGCAGGCGACAGAGCGGGATGCCCTGTTAGTTGCTCAGGAGGAGAGGATGGCCCAGCTATAGGCGGACTTGGATGGAGCGACCAGGGTGCCCCAGGATGACAGGGTGACGAGACTCCAGGCAGAGCTAGCGGAGCGGGAGCGACGACACGGGATAGACATAGCTAGGCTTAGGTCTAGGACTCGTTACATTGAGGCTCTGGAGGACACATTGTTTAGGCATCACATTGTGTTGCCTGATCCTCCATCCTCCTCTGTCTCTAGGCGTAGTGAGTCTAGGCACACCACTAGGTCTAGGGCTCCTACTAGGTCTCAGGGGTCCTCTTTTGATGGTTAGCTTAGTGCTTAGATGCACTCTTTATGAGCCTTGGTGCTCTATTGTATATTGTAGCCTTTTGGCATTCATTGTACAGTTTGACCTTTATACATATATATATACATGGCTTTTATTTATTTGGTGTTTTACTCTCTTTTGTGTGAATGCCTATGTTTTTGTGATGCATGTTTTTATATGTTTTAATGTTTTTGATGCATATGTGATGGAATGGAATGCAAACTTATAGATGATTAATGCGAGACTAAGTAAATGAAATATGCACTAAGAAGCACTCATACTTTTAGATAGTTAGATTTAGCCAACTGTTATCATAATTGTTTAATCAGGGGCACCGAACTTGGTGGCTTGTGAATGGATGACGTATGGAATGACATGAATATGGAAGAAGATATGGAGGGTGATATGGAGGTTGATATGGAAGACTGTTTTACAAAGACTCAAACATGCTAGTGGTATCAAACAAACTTACTAACCCTGCCTAATTCAACTAGGACCAAATGTGTGTGCATGCGAGTTCATTAACCTGGTAGTGACTCTAGGCAATCAAAAACCTGTGTGTGTGCAAGTGTGTTCATTAACCTCATCTTGCATAAATTAGGTAACCCTGTTATGGAGAAGACCCCGAAGCTAGTTTGTCCGTATGAGCATTCAGAGGTCTCTTTTTGAGGAGAGACATGTCGCCACGCAATGAGTATACTCCATTTCCAGTCAAGCGTCTATAGCCCCGATGAAGGTTAACTCCATAGTCCATGTTGTTTTTGACCTTTGTAAGCCTTGGGGATGACTACCTATCCGTCCGATCTGGACAAGTAGTACGATCCTTACAACTTATTTGGGATCAGTGGTGTGTGAAAAATGTTCATTTCCTTAGAGCTTTGGGGAATCGGATTCTCAACCGAAGTATGATGAGAATTTTACCCTATCCTTACTACTCTATTTATATTTATATTTTGTGATTGCTTGTGATAGTGGTAAGAACCACTGTTTTATGGACTATGTTTGCATGATAGGACAAACGAGGATTACCCTTTTCACTTCAAGGCACAACCCAAGGATGGTGTTATCTCTCTTTGACACAAGATGTTTTTAAGATGTGAAAATGTGATAGGTTCAAGACCGCTTTTGAAATCATTTCCCAATACTCAAGATTTTATTTAGTGTAATTTGTGATATGGCCCTAGAGAACTTTGACATGCATTTCGAAGTTTGCTTAAAACACTAGGAATGGCTGAGTGACTGAAAACATTTTGGCAATGTAAATATGTGCAAATGGAAAATGGGTGTACGAATGACAATTCGGTTTGATGGATTTTATGAAGGTGCCCCTGATTAAGGCAACATGACTTTTGCTTGACCAAATTTTATATCCAAAAGATAGAATGGTCTCTAACATGATATGCAACTATGGCTGAAAATGAAATGTTATGGTTTTCAATGAGATGTATGCACATGAAATGCAATGTTTTTGAATGAGATGTATGCAACTAACAATGAAATGCAAATTCTTTTTATTTTATTTGTTTTTTTTTTTTTTTTTTTGTTGTACAAGCCATGTATATATGTACATATAAAATTCAAACTATGCGTAGAATGCCCTCAAGTGTATAACATTAAGTGGTTCGGGTTCTTCCTCTCCCTCTAAATCGGCAAGTCTATAAGTTCCATTACCCACTCTTTCGGTGACCATATATGGACCTAACCAATTAGCCGCGAATTTATCTCGAAGATGCGGCAATGCATTGGTGTTTTGTTGATTCTCTTTAAGGACAAGATCCCCTACTTGAAATTCTCTTAGATGAACTTTGGCATTGTAAGCACGTTTCAATCGGTCTTGATAAACTCGCAAATGCTCTAAAGCATTGATTCGTTTTTCATCTATGAGTGTGAGTTGATCAAGACGTGCTTGTCTAGCAATATCATCATCGATAAATTCCTGCAAAGAAATTCGCAAGGAAGGGATCTCGAGCTCAAGAGGCATGATTGCTTCAGCTCCATAGACCAAAGAAAATGGCGTTGCCCCAATGGGAGTTCCGATGCTTGTTCCGTAAGCCCATAATGCCAAGGGGATTTGTGTATGCCAATCTTTATGATTTTCTTTAACAAGTTTCTTAAGAATAGCAATTATGGTCTTATTGGAAGCTTCGACTTGTCCATTGGCTTGTGGGTAGTAAGGAGTTGAGAAACTATGTTGGATATTATACTTTTCGCAAAGAGATCGAACATCCTTATTCTTAAAATACTTACCGTTATCAAAAATGATTTTAGAGGGAATACCAAAACGACAAATGATATGGTGAAGTATAAACTCCACAATTCTAGGACTTGTCGTACTGGTTAGAGGAATAGCTTCAACCCACTTTGTGAAGTATTCAGTGGCTGTAATGATGAAAGTATGTTGTCCTGAAGAGGCAGGTGAAATCTTGCCAATTAAATCGAGACCCCATTGTGAGAAGGGCCAAAGGCTTTGGATGGGCTGTAAAACTTGTGATGGTATATGGGTTAAATTAGCGTGTTCTTGACACTTTTTACATTGTTTAACATATTTGCAACAATCTTGTTCCATAGTGGGCCAATAATACCCCATACGTAAAATACGCTTCGCAATGGCCATTCCACTAAAATGACCACCACAAGTACCATCATGGGCTTCAGCAATAGCTCTATGTGTTTCACCCGCTTCTAGACAACGGAGGAGTACTCCATCATATCCACGTTTATACAACACATCCCCCAAAAGAACAAAACGAGCTGCCTTTTGCTTAAAACAATGGCGGGCAGTTCGAGACAAATCAGATGGGAGTGTTCCAAACTTGAGGAAGGCTACTATCTCACTAGACCAAGGCTCATATGGATCCGAATGGATAAAGCAAACATCTTTTTCATCCTTAGACTCAGCACGGACAATTGCAGACTTAGAGATTGTGGAAATGATTAGGGGTTGTACCTCTCCAAGGGAGTCCTTTGGAATCAATGATCCAAGAGAGGCCATGGCATCCGCAAATCTATTAGTCGAACGAGGCAAACTAGTGATCTCATACCAATCAAACTTAGAGAGCAACTTCATTGCTACATCATGATAAAGCTTAATGGTAGGTTCTTTGGCTTGGTATTCTCCCTAATTTGTTTAACCACGAGTTGAGAATCCCCAAATATCCCGAATACGCTTAATGCTCATAGCTATGGCTGATTGAAGACCTAAAATTAAGGCTTCATACTCTGCTGGATTATTGGTGCATTGGAAGTCTAGTTTGAATGATAAAGGGATGGGAATCCCTTGAGGTGTATGAAACACAACTCCTGCCTTGACTTTGTTCTATGTCTGCTGGAAGACCTCGGCTTAGAAGATGAAGGTGAATGTGGAGGTGAAGGAGGAATGTAGTTGGCGGAAGCCCTTAACAATTCCTTGGAAAGGATGAACTCCGAAATAGATGGAGGGGATGAAATCCGATCCATGTCAATCAGGCTTGGGTTGATCGGGATTGGCTTATCCGGATCATATGGATTATGGAGCGGGGTGAATAAGTCTTCAAAATTCATTGTCGACTTATGGAAGAAAGGATGGGCGGAATGGAAGGGAAAACCGGTGAAGACCTCGGAAGACCTGAAATGCAAAACAACATAGTTTTTCAGTTTTTTTTTTTTTTTTGTAGTTTGAGTTTTTTTTTTTTTTTTGTAGTGGTGAAAACCACTATTACACACATACATAAAGCAATAAAGTATTTTTATATATTTTGATTTTTTTTTTTTGGGAATTTTCTGATTTTTTTTTTTTTTTTTGGTAGTGGTGAAAACCACTATTTTAGTATATACATATAATACAGGTTTGGATTATGGCTTATGGATGTGGCGGAGGGGGTGGTTCACCTCGTTCTTGTGGAAGAAGCAAGCGAAAGATGGCCTCTTGGAGAGGGAACAATTGGAGATAAAACTCGTCTTGTTCAGTGAGGGGAACAATTGGCGCCGACTCTTCTTCAGATTCATCACCATTTGACATGACGTCAAATTCTTCATAGGCTTCATCTTCGGATTCGTCGGGGTGGAGGATTTCTTCTTCTGAATTAAGATTAATGCTTTGAAAAGCTTGTTCAAAAGAAGAAAGGGATGGAAGTGGTTGGTAGCCCAGACCAAAACGCTCAGTGGGTCTCTGGTATGGCATATCGATGCGTTCAGTTACCCCTTGCTCGTATCGACCTAGGCCAAATTGCTGCCAATTATGTCTGTGGAAATAGCGAGAGGGAAAACCCTCCATCCTTTCGATATTGGTAGGGACTGGATGCTTGGGTTCTAGTATGGTGGTAGGACTAGAAGATGACTCTATTCCCCCATATACAAAATTAATGGAATTTGGCATAGAACCCATGTTATAAACCGATCCAATGGATAAATGTTGGTCATGTGGACGACCAAAATCTTTAACTTGTTTGCACATTGAACGGTGTGATGTGGACATCTTGGATGGCATACTCACCAATACCTGCATCAGTGAGATGGACCTTGACTTGGGAGGGAGATGGACTAGATGATGGAATAGAAGAATGTGGGATAGAAGAATTGGAAGGATTTGGTTGGGTTGATGCTTCACCGACTTGTGAAACATCAGCTGGTGATGGTTGGGAAGATGGAGGAATAATAGGTGATGTTGAAGAAGGTGTAGAAGAAGGGGGTAATGACGTGGAAAGAGATGATTGGTCATGGCCACATGTGCATGTGGTCACTGATGAAGAAGAAGGAAGATTAGGAGATGAAGAAAGTGGTGAATGAGATGGAATAGCGAAAGAGGAAGATGGTTGCGATATGATGGGTAGCTCCTCAGGAATGGGAGCTTTAGAAGAAGATGGTATAGAAGAAGTAGATGGGGTCAAGAAAAGATGAGTGGATGGCAACACAATCTCATAAGGATTTGAGACATAGTTGCAATGTTTGAAGGGTTCAATGTTGGCAGGTACACAATGAACCTGTCCCTCATATACATACTTCAGACATTGATGCAGTATAGAAGGGACACATCTCATCTCCCTAAGCCAAGGCCGTCCAAGCAATACATTGTATGCCATGGACCCTTCCAAGATGTGAAACAAGGTATGCAAATTTCGGGCCCCTACCTCAATGGGCAAGATAACCGTGCCAACCGTGGAAGATAAAGCATCATTGAATGCTTTAAGAGTAAAAGTCGACTTGGTGATAAGGGATGGCGACAGCTCTAGATGACTCAACGCCGATGTTGTAATGATATTGATTGAGGAACCGATGTCAATTAAGACTCTCTTGAATGGCTTGTGATCGATCTTGGCCATGATATGCAGTGGAGGATCTATACTTTCTGTTGACAAAGGTTTGATTTCAAAATCATAGAAAGTGATGGAGGGCTCCATGCATGTTTGAATACTCCCCACAAAGTTGTTGAAGGCATTAGTATCTTGAGTTTGAAGCTCGATTGACTTTAATATTTCCATTAATGCCTCTCTATGCGGGGGAGATTGTTGAATGAGGTCATAGATCGATAACTTGGCAGAAGCCATTTTTAAACTGGTAGTTAATCGGCTACTCAATGACATGATGGGTCGTTGGCGTTGAGTAGAATGATTTAGCGGTTGTTGAGAAGTACTAGCACGTCGTTGGGTCACTGTTACTTGAGGTGGACTGGGAGTTTGTACAGGTGGCTGTGGTTCAGCCTGATTTGGTTGGTTCGCCCTTTGACCCCGGGTTACTACGTTAATAGTACCCACAAAACCTTGGTATTGTTGTACATGGTTGACTTGATTAGGAGGAGTTACCTGAGTTACTCCCCCTGAAGTTGTTGGAGCTTCCTCCCGATGTGGAAGGGGTGTTTGAAATACACCAAGATTTTGATTTTGTTGGGCTAAGGGGCTATCCAATTTAATGGCTCCAATCTCAATAAGATCTTGGATCACATGTTTGAAAGTTGTACAATTATTGATATCGTGTCCATTTTGCCTATGATAAGGACAAAATAGGTACTCCTTGTAATACTTCCCCCTTCTAGATGGTTCTAAAGGTTTAAACTCAGGTAAAGTTAACTGATTTGTGCTATATAACTTGTTGAATATGACCGCATATGGTTCATCTAAAGGTGTGAACTGTCGCTTGGGACGATTTGTTTGCCAAGGTCGAGTTTCCATGGTTGGCCCTGTATTGTGAGCTGGTTGAGGAGGGGCGGGTACCGCATGATAAGCAATTGGTTGCGGTTGACTTTGCATTACTTGTTGTTGTTGAGCCATTACGGGCTGGCTCGCCACCACTTGATTAACTTGGTTAACATTTGAGGCTGTACTAGCCTGTGCTTGTTTGTTTTGGCCATAATTATTATTTCGTTGTTGGCCCTTTTGTTGCCATTCTTTTCTACGGGGTTTTAAAACACCCTCTTGGACTTTAATGTCTTCTATGATACTTGCTTGGGCCAAAGCCTCTTCAAAAGTCCTGTATTGTTGTAATTGGAGTAACCAAGAGATAGGTTTTAGACAACTCAGGGTGAACATTTTGGTTAACTCCTCCATTGGTAGGGAGAATGGCAATTTATTAATGATAGCCCTCCAACGGTTTCCAAAGTCATAAAGAGTCTCATCGTCATGTTGCTTGAGCTTGTATAAGTCGGACAATGAGACTTTCCTTTGTACATTTAGGGAGAATCGTTCTAAAAATAGATTAATCAATTGCTCGTAAGCATAAATGCTATGGTGAGGTAAATGATTGTACCATTGTACAGCATCTCCTCCTAATGTCTGAGGAAAAGTTCTGAGCATAAGAGCATCATTATTTTGGATTCTAAAGCAGGCATGCATGAATGAGCTCACATGTTCATGAGGATCCTCAGTTCCTCAAAATTTGTCAAACTTCGGTAATGTGAAATCAGTCGGATATGGCGGTGAAGGTACCGAAGGATGAATTGGTTGATTGATCAACGACCTTAGCGTAGGTTTTTGACTAGATGAGCCAGGCATGTTGAGCATAAGGTTGTCAATCTGTTGTTGCATAGCATGGAGTCGAGAATCTTCATGAAAATTTTGATTCGTTTGATGATTATGATGATGCAATGGAGGAGTGGAAAAATGATGAGATGGGATGAAATTGCCTGGATTAGGCGGTGTGGAATGGACAGGTTGTTGGTATGGATGATACCGGAAAGAAGGTGATTGGGGTGAATGATGAACTGGATTGGGTTGGGAGAAAGGTGGGGTAGGAATGGACACCACCGAAGATTGGGGTACCCAGGTGGGGCCTGAGCTAAGAAAAGTTGGCTGGGTAGAAATTGGTTGGGGTGTAGGATTTACTACGACAGGTGGTTGGGCATTTTGTTGTTGTTGTTGCTGAAGCAACTTGTCGAGGTACTCCCTAACCTTATTAATCTCTAACCCAAGGGAGGTGGGATGATTGGATGAAGGTGGAGGGTAGGCTGCCATGGTAGTCACAGGAGACTGCATAGCAGGGGCAATGAAGGTGGCTGAAGTAGGCGGTACCTGGGAAGAAACAGTAGACTGTGCCCCAGGTAGGGTGAAACCATAAATGGTTTGGGAAGAAGAGGGTTGAAATTGGTCATGGCTAGAGGAGGTTCCACCAACCTCATAGAGAGAATTGGTGTACAACCGGGTAAATGGAGGAGAAAGTGGTCGGGAAGACACTACATTTGTCTCCAAAGGAGGACAATTGAGCATCTGGGAAGATGTTGGAGATGAAGCCGGCTGAGCAGATACAACATTAGCCTCAAAAAAAGGGTTAGTGTAGACCTGAGTGAAACCAGTGGGTATGGTTGATGCAATATCCTGCTGAAAAATAGAATCTTGCATAGGGGAATCTTGGATTGGCTCAAGGACATAACCAGTGCCATCTCTTAAGTGAGTTTGCACTTGGGCCATATCAATGTGGGTAATATGATAGGAATTGTCTTCCTCCATGGGCATGGCCATGCGATAGACGGTAGAAGGACGTGAAAGACCTGCAGGCGAACCTGCTTGAAATTCACTAGGATAAGTGGTCATGTTGGTGGTGGGGATGTTCTGTGAATTATTCATTTGATTATTTAGATTTAACACTTTAGATTGATTCCTTGTTAAGACCATAATGCAATAAATCTAAACAAATTCAGAAAAGAAGAATGCAAAACTTGAATGATAAATTTACACTAAAGAAATTATCAAAAAACAGTCACAACCTAGGTTTCAACCAATGTGTCTTACCTGCGGTTAATTACTTATTTTCTGATCTTAATCTGTAGTAAATTTTAAGTGTCCGGTTTATGAGTTTTGCATGTGATCTAATCTTGAATTATTCACAAAAAAGGTAAAAACTATGGCTAGGAAAGGACAACGAGATTCTTACTTGGTGATGAAATCCAGCAAGTTTGCTCGGGGGTGACCTATGGTGTCTGAGGCAGAAGTTTAATGGATGGAGATGAATTCCACCGTCACTAAACTTCAAGCAATACCTGGTGATGAAATCCAGATATTATTGTTTTAAATGCAATATGAAATGCAGTGAATTTTATTTTAAGTGTTTTAGTTGTCTAATGTATACATACAAAGCTATAAATCAAAAGTTCTAATGATATAAGCAAGAGGCCACTGAAAATATGCCATTTCCTCCGAAGAAGTGGAGTACACCGTTTAAAACCCCCTGCCTACCAATGATATCGGATATCAAAGGAGCAACCGGAAGGTTCGTCCACTTCTCTGCCCGGAATCACCCAATGGCAGGAGTACTATTGACATCCAATCAATAGTCCTACTTAGATAACTAAAACAGATAATTCGTAGCTATTCTAATATGCAGCTAGGTATGCAATTTTTTTTTTTATGCAAGCAACAACCAATAATGCAATGCAGAAAAATGTAACTAAAAATGTAACAAAAAAAATGTATATACAGCTTAACTGTTCTTTTCCAGATTACTTAGTTTTTGTTCATTTTAAAGCAATGATCTGAAAAAGAAACGAATACAGCAGAAAAACCAAAAACGTAAAAAGTACAGTTTAACAAAAAAAAAAAAAAAACGCACTTACTCGGAAGCCTACGCTTTTTCTGTAAAGCGCCTTCAAACGCCCAAGGGAGTTTGCACAGGCTGAAACGCACCTCTGCATTTCGGATCGGACTTCCAGACGCCGCTCTGCGTCTGCTGCATTTTCTGCAAACTCCTCGAAACCCTAGTTCGCTGGAACAATCGAATTTCACGATTTTTGAAACCTGCAAAATAAAACAAAAATAGGAATAGATCAGTAAAGCAAGTATTAAAAACATGAAACCCTAGGGGGTCCCACCGTGATCGCCATTTGTAGATTAAAGATACAACGCCAAACAGAAATAAAGAAATCACAATAAAGGAATGCAGAACAGTTGTACAAAATGAATGATTTTTATTAATCAATTGAGTTTAGAAACTCCTTTTAAGTACAACAGGGCCCGTAACCCTTTTCGTGATACAAAGTTACAATTTGTGCTAGGGTTCTCCGAAACCCTAGCTGGCACAATGTGGTGGCATCTCCGAAGAATGTATCCTTAACCTCAACAGAATGAGTGGGCTTCGTTGTATCCTTTGGCTCGGACCACTCCAGCTTAAGCAGCTGCTATCAACAAATCAGATCTACCACTAGAATCCTGCACACATTAAAATTATCAAAGAGTTAGAAACTAATAAGAGGGCTCCACTGTGTGAGCCCTCAGAAACAGTCTAAAACCCTAGATTTATGAAATAAAAATAAACAAAATGCAGAATTCAACAACAGATTAATACATAAAGAAATATTACTTGCTTTAGACGAATCTATACCTTTTCCTGTTAACACGGCGAGACCAGGCGGCGGCGATGGATGCGGCGAAAGGGTTTAGTTCAGACTTAGGGCCGTAGAAGACTCAGAGGACTCAGGATTAACAGCAATAGCCAACTCCAGAATTAGATAGGGAAGATAAGTAGGTTTAGCCGAAGAGATAGATAGGGTTTGAGCCATCAAGGTGACTCAATTTATAATCTACTCTTAGGGCACACTTTAGGGTTTTAACGACACTTTGAACGTGTGGCTAAGATTAAAGTGGATCCAAGGGTAGAGAATAAATCTAGGTTGTGAAACGGATTAAGATGGATGGACGGATGAGATTAAATGAAGGATGGACGGCTCAGATTAAATCACTTAAACTTTATTTATATATATATATTAAAATATTAAAATATATATATAAATATTAATTTAAATAAATTTGGGGATGAAAAATGGCGGGAAAAGTGAAATTGGGCCAAATAATGGTGGGAAAGTGTGGATTTGGGCCAAATAATGGCGGGAAGGATGGATGACTGACACGTGGCTGGCAAGAAGGTATAGATGACTTACAAGTGGCTGGATTTTGGTGTCTATAGAGGCTATAAGAAGAATGTATGGGGAGAATGATAGGGATAAAATAACACAGTGGGGTGCTACTATGAAGAAGAAAATAAGAGGGACCACAAATGGAAAAAGCAAGAAAAAACAACATAAAACAAAATGAGAGGAAAGGGGAGGCCATGGAAAATAATAGAATCCATAAAATAGAAAATAAATCACCACTAAACGAAGAAGTTGGTGATAAAAAATAACAAAGGTAAAAAAAGAAATGGGAAGGATGCTAAAATGTACAAACATAAAATAGAATGTGAAGAACACAAGATTATACTAAGAGGAGGGATGAACAGTATAAGATAAACTTTTTCTTTTCTTTCCCAAACAATATTATCCAATGTTATCAATTGTAATATCTTTTCTTAGCAGTACTAACCAATATTATTAATAACAGTAAATAGGCAATGCATAAATTATCACACACATGAGAGACACAAATTTAATGTGGTTCACCCAATGTGGGTTACATCCATGGAGAAAATATTTCTTCCAAATTTTCTCAACAAATATATTTAAAACCAATTCCCTATTACAATATTTGTGGACCTCTATCCAAAGGATATCTCAATCCCCTATGCTCAAATTCATAGACCTCTATCCACAGGAGAAATTTATACCATTAACTCTGGTTCATGGAAATCTATCCATAGGATAATTCTATCCCATTATTGGTCTAGATTGTGGAACTCTATCTACAAGAGACACATCTCCCTTGCTTTGGTTCATGTAAATCTATCCACAAGAAACACCTCTTAGCTCTGCTCTGATTCATGGAACACTATCCATAGGAGATACCTCTCCTCTCTACTCTGGTCACCTCCAAAGCTGGTACACAACTCTGCTTAACTTTGCTCCAAATATGAACACATTACATGCACAAATCTATCTCAAATCTATCCAAAAATTTGCACACATTACATGCACAAATCTATCTAAACATTGTTCCAAATATGCACACATTACATATGCAAATCTGCCTCAAATCTATCCCAAATCTACACACATTACATGAACAAATCTATCTCAATTTTGTCCC
The DNA here is from genome assembly GCA_028583015.1 of Wollemia nobilis. Taxonomy (NCBI): domain Eukaryota; kingdom Viridiplantae; phylum Streptophyta; class Pinopsida; order Araucariales; family Araucariaceae; genus Wollemia; species Wollemia nobilis. The sequence goes on along the minus strand of JAQPPZ010016436.1, from coordinate 8,205,637 downwards.
AAATCTGCACACATTACATACACAAATATGTCTAAATTTTTTCCCAAATATGTATATATTACATGCACAAATCTTCCTCAAATCTATCCCCAATTTGCACACATTACATGCACAAACCTATCTCAACTATGTGCTACATCTACATACATTACATGCACAAATCTATCTCAAATCTGTCCCAAATCTGCACATATTACATGCATAAATTTATCTCAACTTTGTCCCAAATCTGCACACATTATATGCACTAATATGTCTGAAATCTAAACCAATTCTGTACACATTACATGCACAAATATATCTCAAGTTTATCCTAAATTTGCACACATTACATGCACAAATCTGTCTCAACTCTATCCCAAATCTGCATATATTACATGCATAAATCTATCTCAACTCTATCCAAATATGCACACATTACATGCAAAAATCTGTCTCAAATTTGTCCCAAATCTTACTTCAAGTCTTCTCACAAGACTTTCTCAAATCTGCTCCAAGCCTTCACACAAGGCTTCCTCATATCAGCAACAAACCTGCTCTTAAATCTATACCAATATTTCTTCAAGTCTTCTCATAAGACTTGCTCAAATTTGCTCACTATATCTACTCAACTCTACTATAACACATACTTATATCTTTATCATAACCCATGACATGATAATTCAGACATATTCTACCCATAATTCTTGTTCAAGAACACATAGAAAATGATATGCAATACAATTTCACAATATGTTCTTTCCAAATATCACTCAAGCCCAATGCACAAATTGCTTCACAAAACTGCCCTATAACCTTTGTAAATTTATCTTAATATTAATCAAATCTAGTGCATCAATTTAATTCATAAAATTTCCCTTCATTTCTTGTAAATTTTCTCTCAAAGATGAAACACAATAATGTATAAATTTGGTTTAGTAAATTTATTTCTTAACACTTGCTCATTCATATTAAATCTCACTCAAACCAATGGCCAAAAACTTCACAAATTCATTCAAACAATGAAACATAATTTTTTCACAGATCCTAGCATGTGTGTTTCCAATCCCATTCAAAAGTGAAGCACAACTTGTTCACAAACTCTAGAACAAGTTTTTCCAATTTATTTCAACAAGGATGCACAATTTGTTTTACAAACCCTAGCTCGAGTGTTTTCAATTTCTTTCAACAAGGATGCATAATTTATTTCACATACCCTATCTCAAATATTTCCAACTATGCACATATATAATCCTTATTTCTCCACCTTATGATTCAGAAATATTTTCTCAATCAAACAACTTAAAGAAGGAATAATGTCAACATACCTCTTAACTTGCTTTGATGAAGGCGTACCCTCAAAAACTTGTCTAAAAAGAATTTTCTTTTCAAAGTGCCACTTCAAAACTGGTTATTATATTTATCTTTCAAACCATCGACACTAAATTTCTTCTCAAAAGGATGTGCACAATGGAATCTAGAAATGATGCTCAATGACTCTCCTTTTGATCTCAAAATATAGGGCACTAACAATTATCAAAACCCCTTAAAATTTATTTTCACCATAAAAAAATTACAACCAAAAATCAAACCATAATAACACCTTATAACTCCCACTTTTGCAAGAAAAAAATTTCACCACACCACAAAGTTTCTTATTGAAGAACACAAGCTTATAATGAGAGGGGGGTGAATAGTATAAGATCACTTTTTACTTTTCTTTTCCAAATAGTATTAATAAATATAATCAATGGCAATATCAAAGTAATAACCAAAGTAATGCACAAATCATCACACACAATAGAGACACCAATTTTAACGTGGTTCACCCAATGTGGGTTACATACACAGAGAAAATATTTCATTAAAATTTTCTTAACCAATGTCTTGGGAATCCTTCCCAATTACAATGTTTATGGACCTCTATCAAAAGGAGATGTTGATCTCCTAAATCTGGTTTGTGGATCTCTATCCATAGGATAACTCTTTCTCCTCTACTCTGGTTGGTGATCCTCTAGAAGATACTACCTCTACTACACTAACTAGTGTATCTCTCTCCACTTGAAGACTCTTTTTATCACTCATAAGACCTATCCTCAATGTCTTGGCTGATGTATCTCTATCCACTGGAGACTCTAACCTCTCTACTATGCCACCTCCAAAGATCTATATCAATGTTTTACTAAATATAGTCTAGTCGGTCTAGCAAATATGTACTCAACTCTTGCACTAAACACAATCTAGTCGATCTAGAACAAATCCACTCAAATCTGTACTAAACACAATCCAATAGATCTAGCATAATTCTGCTCAATCTCTCTCTTTGGTCTAGAAAAAAAATTGTCCTCAAATATACACCAAAATTTACTCTCAAATTTGCACTAAACAAAGTCCAGTCGGTCTAGCACAAATTTATCTTCAATATCTATCCTGAATCCTTAACTCAGGGCTTGACTCAACTATACTAGATCTATTCCAAACCTTAACTTAATATCTAAAAAAATCAATCAACTCTGCTCTCAAGTCTTCTCAAATACTTGTCACAAATTTTCTTTGCAAGCTTCTACAAAAGCTCACACCAATCTATCCATAAGTTCTCTAGAACCTGCTCAAATATGCTTGACAAGTCTTCTCTAGAACTTGTTCAAATCCACTCAACAGGTCCACACAGAACCTGTCCAAATCTGCTCAATAGTTCCACATAGAACCTGCTCAAATATACTCAACAAGTCCACACAGAACCTGCTCAAATCTGCTCAACAGGTCCATAGAGAGCCTACACAACTTTTCTCAACAATATTACACAGAACTTGTCCAATCTCATATAAAAATATATGTTCTATACTCAATGCTTAATCATTTTCTCAACTCAAATCAATCTCATAGAAGCATAAAGAGAATTTTTAGAGACTCAATATGTTCTATTCTCAAAACTCAATCACTTTCTCAACTCAATCTCATAGAATCATAAAGAGAATTGTTAGAGACTCAATATGTTATATTCTCAAAACTCAATCACTTTCTCAACTCAATATCATAGAATCATAAAGAGAATTGGTAGAGAATCAATATGTTCTATTCTCAAAACTCAATCTCAACTCAAATGATAATATAGTATAGTTTGTTTTATGGAACTTGATCAATCACTTCATACATCCACTTGACTAGGATTAATCAACTCTACTCAACCAATCTCTTCAAGAAACAACTCTTGCTCACAAACCCTAGTCCAAACATGTAAACACCAACTCAAAATATTTCCAACAATGTTCAACAACATATCTCACATAACAATGATACTCATATTATTTTCAAACTCTAGTCTAAGTCCTTTGCATAACAACTCACTACAACAACAATTCTCATAAAACATTCTTTATATAACAATGATACTCATGTTCTTTTCAAACCTAACTCAGATTCTTCACATAACCAATGGTTTCAACAACAATGCTAATAAGACAAGGTTTTTAATCACAACTCTTAATTCAAAAAACCTTGAAGCATTAACTCAACCACTTTCAAAAAGGAAACCCTAATCAAATCCTTTTCACTCCAAACTTAATTTTCAAGACAACAATCAATCAACTGAACCAATAAGGAATTTTCCCATACCTTTTTTTTGACAAGTAGTTGGTCTCACAAATCTGCCACACTCACAGTTACTTCTTTGCTAAACTCAATAAGGGTTAGAGGATAATTTTATTCAAAAAAACATATCACAAATATAATATCAAAATTACAACTTATCACTCCAACTTGATTAGTAATAAATATTCTCACAATAATAAAAAAAGCCCTTAATTCAAAATGACATACTACCCACAAAATATTAATCTTCTAATATTCCAAAATAGCAATTTAAGACTTTTAAAAATAAAAATAGAATTCTCCTTATAACTCCTAAAGGTAATTCTCAACTACCACAACTTTATTACAAAGCAACCTTTCCAAACTCAACCACTAAATAACCTTATACCTCCAACATAGGCATTTAATTAAAATTAAAATCAAAATATTACCTTTGCCTTTGGAGGGAATTGAACCCTCGACGTTGCTTCATATGAGTGTCTTAACCATGGCCAAAGTTACCACATGAGCGAAGTTCTCATTGATATTAACAAAGAACCATGTGCTTCTTAATCTCTACTCTCTCCTTCTACCTTGGCAAAAGAACGTGTGTCGTATGCGCTTCACTCAACACACTTCATGATGCACCCATCGTGATTTGAACACAAAATACCTAGCAAGTCAGTGATTTTTTGCTTTCCAAAATGCCATTAGACCACGTTGTCTTATGCAACTTCAAAAATTGAAGCTTCCTCCCTACAACTCTTTGCTGTCACATTTTTTGCATACACTCACGAGCTCTTACTTTCGCAAGCCAATATTTTTACTTTAGAGCAAGGATAATAAATTTAAACTTTAGGCATATTATTTATATGCTTCCTCCATTACTTTTAAAACATTTGTGCTTTCCTTTTTGTTTTATATGATGTCAACGAAGATCATAAAGGCTTCGAATGCCTTTGGTCTTAAACCCAACCTTTGGGTTTATTAAGATATCTTTAGACTTTATAAAACCCACTCTTTGCATTATAAAATATTGTAATAAAAATTATAAATATTTTATTTGGGTTTTCACCATGGCACATTTAATATTATAATAACCATTATTATACTATTATATCTTTGATAAAGTACTGTAATATTTATTTATAAAATTTAAATTCTCATTGAATTTAAATAATTTATAAAATAAATGTTATAACTCCTTTTTAACTTCTGTCTTTTGCATTGCTTTCACTTGATCTTTGGCCTTCTTCCTAGATATCAAATAACCATTTTATCCCCTTTATTTTCTACTAAAATATTTGGTATTAATTATGATTTCATCTGGTGACATCAATGACAACTTTGACTTAGGGACTCAAAATTTCCAACACTTATAGCACTCAATAACTCAAATAAACAATTACAACATTTAAATCATCCATATACACGTTATACCTCCTTACTTTCATAATATAATTACCAGAAAACTTAATGACCCAAGGCACAAAATACAACTTTTAAATGAACTTCATACACCTTATACCTCCTAGTAAAAATAATTCAATGCACTCACTGTCTAAAAATGCACATACAAAACTGATTTATAATGTTGTATGTCGACCCCAATCAATTATGCAAAAATTAAACTTGATGTCTCCCCTAATACTAATAATTAAAGTGCATACCTTATATGTTCAAAATAATTCAAAAATTTGTGCCTTTGCTAACATTGTCACCACAATTCAAACCTACCACCTTTAGCTGGCTTGTGCCCTAGCTTGTGCTAGGATACCACATGAGTTGGCTGCCAACACAATAACCAAAGTGCACGTGCTTCTATTTCAATTGCCACATGATGAGATATTTTTCTCAACCAAAACTTCAGCAAAACTATCATTTTCATGCTTCAAATTTGAGACCTCCTCTCTACCAGTGATCTAGCATAGAGCCTCCCTATCGTATTCACTAGCCACCCATATGAGACTTCAAACTTACTAATTCCCATTTTGACATTAAAAATATTTTTTAGAAATCATGTGCCTATCCTTTCCTTCTACTTTACCTTCAACGAATCAAACGATCAAGTGGATATCACAATTTTTGCTTTGTCTCAACCTTAGGAAAATAAAATAATTTCCTCCCTTTAAATATGCTTTCCCCTTCATGCATTGACATTGGCACTTCAATTAAATTTGAATATTATTTTCTTTGGTGCTTCTTTTAACTTTGAAATCTTTGCATTATAATTTTTTTTTTTTAATTACATGGTGGAATCGGTAGCCGCCACGAACCCGGGCAGGCTGTCCAACTTTTTATGGCCACCACAATATTATGCGTTGTTCACCCCAGAAGCCACCACACAGATCTTTGCTTAGTCTACCCCTATAATCACCATGCCACAATCATTTTAAACGTTGTACACTGCTGAAAGCACCAAGAAAGGGACAAGCATTCAGTCCGAAGAGGCCCGAGGTTTGAACCTTGAACCTCCGCACCCCTTATGGGGTTTGGATCTTTGCATTATAATATTAAAATATTATAATGGTAATATATTTGAAACCTTTGAAATCTTTGCATTATAATATTAAAATATTATAATGTTAATATATTTGAAACCTTTGAAACCTTTGGCCCATGGTGGTCTTATAAATATTTTTCAATAAAATCTTTTTAGCCTTGTATTTTATAATATTTAAACTTGGCATTTAAATATTATTACCTTTATATATTTTCGTACTATCCATAGAATACTTTTTCCACATCACCTTGCTTTACCTCATTATCCTTGGATAAATAATTGTCTTATTATGCACCTTTGACATAATTTTTCTGCTTTATGTATCCTTTGAAGATATTTGCCTTGCACTTTATTATTTCAACCTTGAAGATAAATATCAACCATTTTGCCTTTGACATTAATTACAACCAATATACTTAATATTTCGAACAATCTCCCCCTTTTTCATTGATGGTAACCCTTTATAAAATATTTCCTTTTACTACCACTAGATTTCAAATCTGCTTCCCCTAAGAAGTTGCTTTCTCTTACTAAATTCTCTTCCTCTTATTGAAACTCTCACCCTTTGACAGAAATGGCAAAGGGCTCCTTTGGGACTAAAAATAAGACTCTTAGCTCATCCCCCTCACCACATCCTCTCCTTGAGGTGATCAATTTTAGGGTGGGAGTAAATCTACTCCCAAATTACAATGCTCTTCTTCCTTTTCAACCTTATTTTCCACATATTTTGTCATACCCTTTTGATCCTTTTGAGTGTCTCTATTCTTGCTTGTATTTGGAATTTTTGGAAACTTTGTTCTACATAACTTAGCCTCATGCCCCAATTTATTGCAATTGTAACACCTGATGTAGTTTCTGAATGGTGCAAATGACATAAAATTTCTTTTGGTGAAGCCATAATCATTTATACCATGAATCCTACAATGTATAGCTTTGTGACCAAAATGATTACATGAGAAACAATGTCCTTGGAAGAAATATTCATCTTGTATTGAAAAATCTTATCTCTTGGTCCTTTCTTTGCCTTCTCTGTGATGATCTCTATTTCTTGTTTGTGCATTATTTTCTTTCTCAATGAAGCTTCCACTCGTCAAATTATTAACATAGGACTTAGGTTCTTCTTCAATACCTTCCTATGAAACTTCCTTTTATTTTAAGCTTAAATCCTTTTTTTGTACCTCTTGACCTTGTTCAAAACCAAGTCTTGTTTTGATAAATTAAGATCTTTGTGTTTTGATAATGTTATCCAAAGCTTTTGAACTTTTCCCAAACGTTTGTAGCTTATCCTTAGAATATTTTACTTCCATCCTTAGAGAAACCACTTCATGTTATAATCTTTCACATTCTAACTCTTTTGCCTCTAACTTTTCAACCATAACTTATTTAAATCTCATTTCCTTAATTTTTAAGTTTTTGATATTTTGTCGAAGCTTTTCATTTATTTCCTCATCTTCTTGAACTTGAGCCTTTAGTCTTGAGTTCTAGCTTCTAAATCTTTTCAACTCTCTAAGAGCAATAATAATTTCATCTTCTAGATCAACTGTGGCTTCTTCTTCTTCTTTTAAACCTTCCTCTAGATCTTCAATTATAGGAGCATCTTATTTTTCTTCTACTTGGTCTTCAATAGGAGTGTCCTCTTCCTCTTATATTTCCAAAAATAGAATCTTTTCTTTTTCACTATCTAATAATATTTCATTACTTTCACTTGAAGAACTACTTGCTTCTTCCACATGAAAAATCTTCTTGTGCTTTTGAAAATTCTTCTTTTCATGCTTTCCTTGACCATACCTATTTTTCTTTTCATACCTAAATTTTATTTCTTCCTTTTTCTTATAATTCTATTTCTCTTCACTGCTACTACTTCCAGCTTGTGGAAAATTAGATGCGTAGTGACTAAAGTTACAACAATTAAAACATTTCATAGTATTTAAATATTTTTATTTTCTTGAGTCCTTATTTCTTCTCACATAGTTAGCTTCTTCATCACTACTTGACTCATCACTTGATTCTAGTTTCTTATCTTTTATCTTCTTTGAAAATTTAAATGTTATATCTTTCTTGGAATTTTGGTCTTTTTTTGTCCTCATCTCATAAGCTGTGAGAATTCCATGTAACTCATCCATTGTCAACTTACCAAGACCCTTCATCTCTTCTATTTTTGAAACCTTTGCATCATACCTCATAAGGAGTGATCTTAATACTTTTTGAGAAACACTAGAATCCTAAATTTTGAATCCAAGTCCATGTATGGTATTAACAACTTCATCAACATGAAGTAAGTATTTAACAATATCTTCCTCATTTTTCATCTTTAGCTCTTCAAAACTCCTCTTGTGAGTTTGAATTTTTGCCAACTTAACCTTGCTATCTCCTTCATATGTTTTCTTCAATTTATCCCATATTTATTTTGTTGATTTGCATTGCATAACTTTCACAAACTCTAACTCGTGTAATCCACTTAAGATTCCATTCATAGCCTTGGCATTATTTATATATAATTTCTTACCATCATTATCTGTGGGAGGAGTATATATAGGTGTGAACCCATCCTCAACATATTGCCATGTTTCATATCCTTATACCATCAAATAAGTCCTCATCATCATACTCCAAAAAGCATAATTATTCCCATCAAATATTGGAGTCTTATTTGTTGAAGACCCATTATAAGAAGCCATATGTGTTCTTGTAAGATCTTCCTTCAAGTTTTTAGACTTTTTCTGAAGGAACCCCCTTTGATACCAATTGAAGAACATAATATTATACTGAGAGGGGAAGGAAGGGTGAACAGTATAAGATAAAATTTTAATTTTCTTTCCCAAACAATATTATACAATGTTATCAATTGCAATATATTTTCTTAGTTGTATCAATCAATCTTATCAATAGCAGTAACAATGCAATGCACAAATCATCACATACATGAGAGACACAAATTTAACATGGTTCACCCAATGTGGGTTACATCCATAGGGAAAATATTTCTTTTAAAATTTCTCAACAAATATCTTGGAAGCCAATTCCCTATTACAATGGTTATGGACTTCTATCTAAAGGAGATCTCAATCCCCTATGCTCATGTTTATGGACCTTTATCCATAGGATAAATATATTCCCTTAACTCTAGGTTTATGGGAATCTATCTATAGGAGAACTCTATCCCCTTACTAGTCTATGTTGTGGAAATCTATCCATAGGAGACACCTATCCCTTGCTCTAGTTCATGGAACTCTATCCATAAGAGACACCTCTCCTATCTACTCTGGTTCATGGAACTCTATCCATAGGAGACACCTCTCCTCTCTACTCTAGTCACCTCCAAATATGGTACACACCTTTGCTTAAATCTGATCCAAATATACACATATTACATGCATAAATCTATCTCAAGTCTATCCCAAATATGCACATATTACATGTACAAATCTACCTCAACTCTATCCCAAATATACACATATTACATGCACAAATCTATCTCAACTCTGTCCCAAATATGCACACATTACATACACAAATTTGTCTCAATTTTATCGTAAATTTGAACACATTACATCCATAAATATGCCTCAAATATATCCCAAATATACACACATTACATGCATAAATCTGTCTCAAATCTATACCAAATATGCATATATTACATGCCCAAATTTGTCTCAAATTTATCCTAAATATGCACATATTATATGCATAAATATGTCTCAACTATGTCCTAAATCTACACACATTACATGCACAAATATGTCTCAACTCTATCCTAAATCTGTACACATTACATGCAAAAATCTGTCTCAAATCTATCCTAAATCTGCACACATTACATGCACAAATATGTATCAACTCTATCCCAAATATGCACATATTACATGAACAAAACTATCTCAAATTTATCCTAAATATGCACATATTACATAAATAAATCTGTCTCAACTCTATCCCAAATATTACTTCAAGTCTTCTCACAAGACTTGCTCAAATCTGCTCTAAGCCTTCACACAAGGCTTGCACAAATTAGCAACAAACCTGCTCTTAAATCTTCCTAAATATTGCTTCAAGTCTTCTCACAAAACTTGCTTAAATATGCTCACTATCTCTACTCAACTCTGCTCTAACACATACTTATATCTTACTCATAACCCATGCTATAATACTTCAAACATATTCTATCTAGAATTCTTATTGTTCACATAGAAAATGATATGCAACACAATTTCACAATATGTTCTTTCCAAATATCACTCAAACCCAATGCAGAAATTGCTTCAAAAAATTACCCTATAACCTTTGTAAATTTATCTTAATATTAATCAAAGCTAGTGCATAAATTTGCTTCACAAAACTGCCCTTCATTCCTTGCAAATTTTCTCTCAAAGATCAAGCACAATAATGCACAAATTTGCTTTACTAAATTGGTTTCTTAACACTTGCTCATTCACATTCAATGTCACTCAAACCAATGCCCAAAAGCTTTACAAATTCATTCAAATAATGAAACACAATTTGTTCACAAAACCTAGCACATGTGTTTCCAATCCCATTCAACAATGAAGCACAATTTGTTCACAAAATCTAGCACAAGTGTTTCCAATTTCTTTCAACAAGGATGCACAATTTGTTTCACAAACCCTAGCTCAAGTGTTTCCAATTTATTTCAACAAGGATGCACAATTTGTTTCACAAACCCTAGCTCAAATATTTCCAACAATGCACATATATAATCCTTATTTCTCCACCTTATGATTTAGAAATATTTGCTCAACCAAACACCTTAAATAAGGAATAATGTCACCATACCTCTTAACTTTCTTTTATGAAGATGTGCCCTCAAAAACATGTCTCAAAATAATTTCCTTTTCAAAGTGCCACTTCAAAACTGGTTAGTAGATTTCTCTTTCAAACCATCAACATTAAATTTCTTCTCAAAAGGATGTGCATAATGGAATCTAAAAATGATGCTCAATGACTCTCCTTTTTTTCTCAAAATATAGGGCATTAACAATTATCAAAACCCCTCAAAATTTCTTTTCACCATACAAAAATTACAACCAAAAATCAAACCATAATAACACCTTATAACTCCTACTTTTGCAAGAAATAATTTTCACCACACCATAAATTTTCTTATAGCACTCAATAACTCAAAGCAAAAATTACAACATTTAAATCATCTATATACACATTATACCTCCTTACTTTCATAAAATAATTACCAAGACACTTAATGACCCAAGGCACAAATTACAACTTTTAAATGAACTTCATACAACTTATACCTCCTAGAAAAATTATAATTTTTAGTGCACTCATTGTCTAAAAATGCACATAGAAAACTGATTTATAATGTTGTATGTTAACCCCAATCAATTATGCAAAAATAAAACCTTATGTCTCCCCTAATACCAAGAATTAAAGTGCATACCTTAGACATTCAAAATAATTTTTAATTCAAAACTTTGTGCCTTTGCTAAAATTATCACCACAATTTGAACCTACCACCTCTAGCTGGCTCGTGCCCTAGCTTGCACTAGGATACCATGTGGGTTGGCTACCCACATAACAACAAATGTTCATGCACTTATATGTCAACTACCACATGACACGATATTTTTCTCAACCAAAACTTCAGCAAAACTATCACTGTTGTGCTTAACTCGAGACCTCCTCTCTACCAGCAATCTAGCGCATGGCCTCCCTGCCTTTTGCACTGTCGTCTGCACTAGCCACCTAAATGATACTTCAAAATTGCTACTTCCCCTTTTGAATTTTGAAATCCACTTTAGAAATCGTGCACCTATCCTTTCCTTCTACTCTTCCTTCAATGAATGGAATGATCGAGCGGATCTCATGATTTTTGCTTCGTCTTAACCTTAGGCAAGCAAAATAATTTCCCCCTTTAAATATGTTTTCCCCTTCATGCATTGACATTGGAACTTCAAATAAATTTGAATATTATTTTCTTTGGTGCTTCTTTTAACTTTGAAACCTTTGCATTATAATATTAAAATATTATAATGTTAATATATTTGAAACCTTTGGTCCATGGTGGTCTTATAAATATTTTTCGATAAAATATACTTGTCTTTTATAATATTTAAGCTTGGTATTTAAATATTATTACCTTTATATCTTGCCTTGCTATCCATAGAATATTTTTTCACATCACCTTGCTTTGCCTCATTATCCTTGGATAAATAATTCTATATTATTATGCACCTTTGACAACAATTTTTTTGCCTTATGTATCCTTTGAAGATATTTGCCTTACACTTTATTATTTCAACCTTGAAAAAAAATTTCAACCATTTTGTCTTTGACATCAATGAAAACCAATATACTTAATATTTCCAATAGAATGCAATAGTTTGGTTAACTCAAGAGAATGGGAAATGAATTCACCCATTCTATGGGACACCCCTAAAAAATTGTATTCTAATGCACACACTCTTTGAAGCCCCACCATGATTTTGAGAATAGGTAAGATTTTGAATGACATTTGCCCACTCTATCATGGGTTTTCTTCTTGATGCAATACAACAATAACATCTTCTATTCATTGCCACTTATCATAGGATTATTCTAGTCTATCTATGCTCTGAGACTTTTTCTTCTTTGCATCCTTTTACAACTATGCAAGGGATCTTACTTATGGAGGTTTGCCCTCTTCTGGATGAATTTAGCATGTGTAAAATCACACAAAGATCCGATTGGCGTGTGAGAGTGAGTCCTATTTTATAGGGACTTCATCCACCATTGATCCTATGTCCTACTTACACGAGTTCAAAAATTTTCTCTTCATGAACTTATATTTACAGGGATATGATGTAAAGTTTGTTGTACTTGTTAGGTGTTAACCATTGGCCTACGTAGTCACCACAACAAAATATGAAAAGGAAGAATAAATAATGGACAACACAGAAGAAAAGTAAGGACATAGAATAAAGTGTTAAGATTTCCTAGTGCTTTGGCAAGCTAGCAATCCACTTTTTGCATGTTTTCTCATAAAAATGTGAGTGTCATGCCTTTTTTGTAGACTTTATTTACTTATCACATATTTACATAAAAAATTTGTATACCTAGAATGCCTAGGTTATATGTGTTATAGGTTAGCCTATTAATCTGCAATGTCCAGACCAAATGACACCGAACTTGAGTTATTCTTCATGCTAATCCTGGTACTACATGTTGTCATTCTAAAATCTCATGGGATTCTATTTGGATCTAGTACTCTCCCTTGTGATTAGTAGATCCAAGTCATAACCAATCAACAAAGCACGGTCATCCACTCAATCATCATCGAAATCTAAATTAACGAAGGAAGGGTGCCAATACTGCCTTTCATCTGAGATTATTAAGATCGAGGTCCATATTGTGTCTTGATCAGTTCCCATCATGGTCTGAGTTATTTTCCAGACATTAATATTATCATGCATTAATTTCTATAGGGGTCTAGAAAATTGATAGCTAGATATCCAAAGAGCATCATAGTAAGGTATGCATCACATGATGTGGGCTAGGAGACCCATGTTGATTGTTCGTAATCTCTGATGAAATGGCCTTAGGGTTTAGTGAGATGAAAAGTTCTTCTTAATATATCACACAAAGGATTCAACATTTCTTCTTCTTGCTCAACATCGTTGATTGAGAATTATGGCCTACTACTTCCTATTGGCCTCAGTTGATTGGTGGGAGAGTCTGAGATCACAAAGGGCCGTGAAGGTGTCAATCCCAAAGAATTAATTTTCTATGTTGGCAAGGACAAGACAATGGTGCCAATATTTTGCTTGAAAGGAATGGTGACCTGACCATCTTTCTTTTTGTGCTTGTGCAAGCTTGTGTTATTTCCCATTCTCCTAAGTATTTTCTTTGATAGGGACTTGTGGTGATTTTATGTGTCCTTAATAATTTGGGTTGTCACGCCATGATAAAATCACTGGTTCATAAAAAATATTATGGAATTTGGTGGATCCACCTCCTTAACTCAAGGAAAGATTATCACAAAGACTCTATATAGGTTGAGTAAGGTAAGGAAACCCCGAAGGTGAGCCTACAATATTTCATATATGCTCATTCTCATCTATATTTGCAAAAATTATACACAACTATAATATTAAAAATGACCAAGACTCAAATTAACTCCTAGCTAATGCTCAAAGCTATAGACCGGTGCCTTATCCATTAGGTAATTGTAGCCAAACTTAAAGGATGATGAAGAAATAAGGGGAAGGAGATAAAATTAAGCCAATCACATCCATTCAAATAATGTAATATTGATGATTAAGCATGTCAGTGAAAGAATATGCTACTTATAAATTCAAATAATGTAACATATAATTGGAACAACAAGCAAAAATGCACATGAAATTTCTAAAAGGAGGAAGCATGATAGCATTAATCAACATATCATTACAATGGAGTTTGGTCAGTGTAACCAGATCTCACCAAGCAAGTACACACAAATCCTCAATTCAAATAATGTAACATAGGACTACAAATATTCATTCAAATGATGTAACAAAGAACCTCATATTTTTTTATCTCAGTTAGTGGAAATGATCTCAGCAAACTGGACACCTTCTCAATAAAAACTTGCACAATGATAGGGATGAAAATGGGGTGACTAGATAAGACACAAAAGAAAAATACAATTTCTAATGATAGGCACTTTGGTATACCTCTTGCAAAATCACTGCACAAAAACTTGATGATCCATGTTGCTGTAGTTGCTTTTTCATATAACCTGAAATTTGATTCTCATTCAAAGCTGATGATGACACATAATTGCCAAAACTACAACTGTTTCAATAATGGCTCATAACTACATTTGTTACTAAAAACTGGGTGATGGTCCATTAAATTATAACTACCTCTAGAATTGATCCACCATATTGCTTGTATTAAATAATTCTCATTCAAGGACTGGTAGTGGTCTCCATTGATCAAAAACATCTCCATTCCTCTTGAAAACAGCCCAAAAATAGCTTTGGGAAATAAACTTTCAGCTGCTGAAACATTGTGCTCACAATTTTAATTATTTTTCTATTTTTTTATAAGGCTAACCTTAGCCAGTTTTAAATCTTTTATTTCAAAAATTAAATAATAATAATAAAACTATTATCATTAATAAATAATAATAATATTATTAATTTATTTATTTAAATGCATGATTTATTTATTAAATATAATATACAATATATAAATATATAATAATAATAACATTTAAATATAATATTATATAAAAAGACCACGGCGTCCATCAAAGCGAATGGCCCACCTGGGACTTCTAATTATATTCAAAAATCCCTTAGAGGGAATCGAATAACGGAATATAGCCATCGACCCAAAAAAAAAAAAAAAATTCCTTTTACTTTTACTTTTACTTTTAATTTTAATTTTTTTCTTTTAAGTATGTCCAATCGGCCATTTCAAACGACCAATCGAATCGACCAAAGGTTCTTTTTAATGGCTGATTGGCCGAACACTTTAAAAAATTTTAAATTTTAAATTTTTATTTTTTTAAACATGGAGAGGGGTTACCGACCGACTCCTCTCTTATTTATTTAAAGAGGGGACAATTGGTTGAACCCCCTCTCACTTATTTAAAAAGAGAGGGGCATCGACCGGCCCCCTCTCTCTGTTTAAAGAGATGGGGGTCACCCGACCCCCCCCCACCACGTGTTGTCTATATACCAAATAGAGAGCATGCGCTCTCTATTTAGTATTTAAATAGAGAGCGTGCATGCTCTCTATTAAAAAAAAAGAGCATGCATGCTCTCTATATATAGATCACATTTTTTATATATTTTATATATTTTTGTTTTTTTTAATTTAAATATATAAATTATATTATAACATAGATATATATTATATAATATAAAATATAATAATTATAATTATCATTTTAATAAACTATTATTAATTATATTAATTTTTTTGGTAAGTAAATTTGCTTAATTATGGGTTTAAATGGGCCCCAAACCCAGATACATAAGTTGATGACTAATATAGTAACATGAAGTGGAATAGGCCCACACAATGGCCAATAATGAAACATGCAAAAAGACCCACTCAGTAGCAGAGGAGGTTGAGTGGACGCCAACCAAAATAATCATGAAGATACAAGCCAAGCAATACCCACACAGGGGTTGCTTTAAAGTATTAACTATTTGAGAACCCTGCAGAGAAACTAGAGAAAAATACCCACGCAGGGGAGCTAGAAAAAGAAACTTATTGTAGACCTCAGAGCTATTAATTAGACTCCCACAGAGGGGAGAAAAATAGAACTCAATAGACCCACACGTAAACATCGATGACATCTTCATTGGCAGAAGCATCTTTGTCTTGGTTCTTCAGAATCAAATTGATAGTCTCACTAATCTTGTCTATGACATTGATGAAGTTGTTGATGATGGTAGTGTGGATTGTGTCACGAGTAGAGATACAAGGGTCATCACTGCCATCATCTAGAATGTGGTAAGGGGATATTTGACTGGTATGACCTCTGGGTTTCTTGAGGCAGGCAAAACTCTTGACCTGGGGAGAAAACTTAGCAAGCTTTACTTTGTGTTTTGAGGAAAAACGCTTATAGGGTTCAAAGTCAGAGGGCATGTTAGACTTGGAAATAGCGATCTCTTCTTCACTATCAACCTCATTTGGGGAATGAGACAAACTCTGAGTAGGTGAATTCAGGGGAGGATTGGAGTGGAGAGGTGAAGCAAATAGCAAGAGGGGAGGTGGCTTCAACATGGTGGTAAATTATAGCAAATAGGCCTTGGTGAGTGGGATGGCTATGGGATTTCCTTTTTCTAGAATTATGAATTGAAAATCTGATGGAACGATAAAGGAAATCAAGAATAATAATAGGATTAAATCCCCTAAGATGATTAACCAGAGCAACATGGATGTTGTACAAGGGATTGGTAGGATCATCAACAGTGAGGTACCAAAGAATCGAGATAATTACCATGGACCAAGGGATAGGAAACGATTCTCAGTCAACAACAGCATCCTTCCACTTGAAAGTATTGGAATGGTTCAGGAAACCCTGAAACTTAAGTTCCTAATTATTGTTATCTCTTTGCACCATCCATCCTCTCATTGGTAATTCCATCACCTCGACCATCAACTTGATAGTAACTTTGAAACGTAGATTATGCACGACCAAAACCATTTTTCCATGAATTGATAAAGGCCTCAATGATATATTGCTCTGCCCATCCGAACTTATTGATAACGGGAATTAATCAATGAGCTTCTAGAAAGGTCTAAGAAAGAGGATCAAGTTGAAGACTAGAAGGCTCAAGCAGGGCCATGTTGGCAAGGCTAAGGATAGGGGAAGACCAAAAAAAATAGAGACAATGCTCCGTACTAAGGTACATAAAGGTGGATTAAACCAAACTATAATGGAATGAAATGGCCAAGGATGTAAATATAGAAATTTTTGAGACTAGGACCATCCTTTTTGGAAGCATTGAAGGTGTGATTGGCACACCCATTGGTGATTCTCCATAGGTAATAGACGCTGATAAAACTAAACCTGGTGCACAAAAGACCACACAAGGGGTAGGGCTGGGGAATGGTTGGGTGACCCATATACCTCAAAATATGATTCTTAAAATTAACAAGATGCAAGAAGTAGTAGCTCGAGACTTGACACATATTGACTTTGCTAGGTGGCAACCAGTTACACAACCCTGACCTACTAGTGGACTTGACATGGTTGGAGGTAAACATCATGAGCCAAAACCAATGAAAAATCCTACCTTGGAAAAAGGGGTACTTCATGAAGGGGGAAAAGGAAGACCAAAACTTGGTACTACTAGCGAGGCAAGAATTCTTACTGTCTACGAATTATTCTCCATAAGAATAAGAATCAAAGATGAGAAGTATACTGAATAATCTAGAGTTATCATTAGATAAGATGATCTTCTAGAACCTGAGACCACATCTAACAAAAAAATCATTGTTAAAAGAATTTAAAACTTCATGGGGAAATATTTCTTTCCAAATGGTCAAATATTTATGAATTACTCCCCAATTGGTAAGGATATCTACAGGCCTATTGGCTTCATGGTACACATGGTTGATAGAAATATCATTGAAAGTTTGAGAAATATTTTGAGCTTCCTGATATTAGTTCTTACATTTCATTAAGACACCTTGTTTTTTAGAGCAGTTATAATATTTAGTGAGTCACCCTCAATAAAAATATTACCTTTGTAATCCTTCAGAATATCAAGCCCTATCCAAAGTGCACATCCTTCAACAAAATAGTTTTTTTGGCACCCCGAGTACTTAGCGTAAGCCAAAATAACTTGACCATTGTGATATCTAACTAATCCACCCACACCAGCATCCCCTGGGTTTCCTTTGGAGGCACCATCAAAGTTAAGCTTCAACCACCCACTTGGGGAGGAATCCAATGAGCACCCACTTTGGGATGGGGGTCTGAAGGACTAGAATTGAATTTGTAGGGGATATTAAGAGATGAAAATAGACTGGACTCCAATATGGATTTAAGAGGTTTACGATAAGGAAAGAGCTAAGAGTTTTCAACGACAAAGGAAATAACTTTTCGAGCAACAGAGATAGGGTCCTTGGAGAAGGAAGTAAAAGTCATGTTGTTTCTTTCCAGCCACAATTGCCATAAAATATGATGAAGTCACACTTTCCACAAATGAGATAATTTGAGATTTTTGAAGGAAGTTGGCCATTGGATGAAGAAGTGACTCAGGGAGTTAGGAGGGACCCAAGAGATGTGGAAAGTGGATATGAGGTGGTCCATTGTTGTCTTGGAGAAAGGACACTCCAGAAGGAGGTGATTGACGTATTCCTAGACAACCATACACAAGTAGCATCTATTGGGTACAACCATAGTTCTTTTCATAAGGTTATCAGTCGTCGGGATATTATAATTATCAATTAATATATAAATTTAAATTAAACATTTAAATTTAATTAAAATCAAATTTAATTAAATACCTAATTAAACATATAATCAAACTTTAAAATATATATATATATATATTTAGTTAAATATTTAAGACCCTAGAGGTCAAAAATAATTAATTAAATTTTTATTAAAGTCCAAAAAATCATGACAAAAGACCAAAATGATGACCTAACTTTGACGACATAGAAATTTTCAAAGACACTTTCAGAAGGTGAAACAGGCCTAGAAAAGACCGAAGGACCTGGAAATTTATTTAACAAAGATAGACTGGGACAAAAAAAATGCACAGACTCACAAGACACCAAATGTTTTCAAAATTGGGGGTAAAACAAATTGTATTTTGAGGATCCAACATAGGCTTCGACTGGAACAGATGATGAAAAATACTTTTGGACAATGAATCAATTGAGAAGTCCAAAATCTCCAATAGACCAAAAAGAAAAAAACTTGCCTAATCACCTACATAAAACACCTTAGTCACCTACAAGAACTCCTTAATCACCTACAGAAAACACCTTAGTCACCTACAATAACTCCTTAATCACCTAGAAAGGACTCCTTAATCACCTAAAGATTAAAACACAACTATTTTTTTTAGTGTCTTTTCAAGACCTTTGTACTGAATGATACAATTTCAAATGCTCACCATTGATAGGAATTGAAAATTCCATTCCATCCAGAGTTTACAACTTGTAATTATGTTGGCCTACCATTTGAAGGATTTGATAGGGATCAAGTCATTTTGGTTCTCATTTCCCTTTTTCCTATGCTTGTCATTATTAGGATCCCATTACAACACTATAAATCCTTCCTGAAAAGGTTTAGATCTAGCCTTCTTGTTGAACAACTATGATATTTTATAGGCCTACTCAGTTATCTTTATTAATGCATATTTTTTGTCTTCCTACAACTTCACAATTTGATCAAGTCTTATGTACAAGAAATTTGGATTTTCATGATCCTGTATAAGAAAAGACAAAGCATGACTTTCTACTTGAGGGGGAAATAGACGATTCTCACCATAAGCTATCTCATAAGGATATTTTCCTATGATTATTTTGATAGATAATCTATCAGCCCATAGAGTAAACTTTAGTTCATTGTCCTAACTTCTCTTGTTATTGCCCAATGCTCTTCTGATTCTTGTGATCAAATTTTTATTTTAGAATTCTACTAATACATTCCCTTGATGATAGTAGTTTGTATAATGAGAAAGCTCTTTGTTGTACCTAGCACAAAATTCAATCATTTCAAAAGAAGTGAAGTAGTTACCATTGTATGTAACTAACTTTAGGGACCCCAAATCTTGTCAATATTTGCTCTTCGAAAAACTTGAGGACCACCCATGTAGTAGATTTCTTGAGAGGTGATGCTTCTACCTACTTGGTAAAATATTTTTTTGATTTGATCATCCACCTATGACCTCTAGAAGAATTGGGGTTAATCTCAGCTATGAGATCTATTTCCTATTGAGCAAAAGGAGCTTCAAAAATCACTAGCTTCAAGGGCATGGTTGGAAAATTTTGCTTCCCTATAAAAATCTAATAGTTATAACAAATTCCAACAAAATGGTAGACATATATAAAAAATGAGGGCTAATAACAACTATCTCTCATTATTTTATGAGCAGTGGCCTTTAGAGCAAAGTGGTCTCCACAAAAACCAGAATGATATTCTTTCAACACTTGAGGCATTTCTTTCTCAAACAAATAGAGAAGCAAAAATCCATTTGGATGCCTCCAATATAGTATACCTTCCTTAATATAATACCTTTGAGCCAATTGCTTGATAGACCTTTTATTTTTGGACATGTCTCCTAAAAATGACAAGTTCTTGAGGTAGAATATTATGCCATTATACCATCTATAATCATAATTATCAATTGCTCTAGCTTCTTGCTACTCATCTACTATAATAGTGTTATTCATATCCTCTCCCTTTTTATTGGCCAAGTACTTTGCTAGTCCTTATACTTTGACAATCTACACTACCTTGAACTCCACATCATACTATAGCAATTTATCCATCCACCTTGCAAGACTACCTAAGCTTCAAACTAAGTGAAAACATATTTAATATGAATGTATGGGATACACACTATTACATTATTGGAACCAAATATATACTTGAAATGATCCAGTTCTATGATTAATGCATAAGACTATTTTTCTAAAATGGAAAATTTTAGTTGACCACCCTTCAATCCTGTAATCATAAAGGATATGGGCCTTTCATTTTTCTCTTCATCTTGTTGTGCTAGAACTACAACAATAGTGTGTTCTAAATAAAATGAGTAGATTTTAAAATATTTGGAGTAATCAGGGTAGATCAATACTAGAGCCTTAGTAATTGCATCTTTGATCTTCTAAAAATCTACAGTATTTTTCTTTTTCCACATTATTTCTCCATTTTTCTTGATCATATCATTTACTAGCTTGGAAATATGATCAAAATTAGGGACAAACCTCTTAATAAAATTAATATTTCAAAATAATGATATAAATCCCTTAAGATTATTAGGAGGGGGAATTGTAGCAATGGCTTCTAATCTTTGTGGATCAATGCTAATTACATATTTTGAAACAATATGCCTAAGTAGTTTACCTTGTGTGACCCCAAACACACATTTTCTAGGATTCAAAGATATGCCAAACTCCTTGCACCTGTCAAACACAGAGTTATATGCGAAAAGTGATCTTTAGGATTATTTGAAAAATGTAATGTCATCAAGATATACTACCACTATTTTGAACATAACTTTCTTACATGCAACATCCATTGCTCTTTGAAATTTTGCCCCTATATTCATCAATACAAAAGGCATCCTAAGATATTCAAATTTTCCCCATGGTTTAGTGAAATTTGTTTTGTACATATCTCTTGGATTCACTGCAATGTGATTGTAACCTAAAAATCCATCCAACAAACACATTCTTGATGATCCAACCATAGCTTGAAGCAACTTTTCCATATTTGGAAGTAGATAGTTGTCTTTGAGAGAGCTCTTTTCAAATTTATAAAATCTAGACAAATACTGATATCACCATTATTTTTTCTAACTGGAACTAGATGTTCCAACCAAGTAGAAAATCTCACCTTCCTGATTATCCTGGTATCCAGTAACTTTTGGAATTCTTTTTGCATAATTAAATGCAAAGTGGAATTAAACTTTTTGTGTTTCATCCTGAAAGGCTTGGTATCTTTCTAAAGAGGTATTATGTGAGTCATTACCTTTGTATTGAAGGTCTTTATATATTCATAACTCCAAGAAAAATAATCCATGTTAGTTTTCAAAAATTAGATATACTGCTACATCTTTTCTCCTGATAGGGATTTATTGATCCTAACAATCTTAGTCTCTTTCTCTGTTCCAATATTAACTTCATCAATTTCAAAATATTGAACTAGAGTTTTATATGCTCTATCAAAGTCATCAAACAAGCTCTCTAAATATACCAACCCCCTAAATATCCTATTGGTCTTCAGTTGTATGACTTTTGTAGGCTCTCCAATAACATCCTTCAATTTTTCTTCATCACTTTCATCACAAATAACATCAAAAAATTCATTTTGCATAGTCATAAAATCATGAATGTGTATATCATCATGAAAAACTTGTAAATATACCATGTTATCAAATATCTATCTCAAATTTTTCTACTCCATAAACATTAATAGCCAATAGATTAGCATTGTTATTATGTGCTCTAGGAATAAATTGTAGATCAAAATCCAAAAACCTATCTATTTCATCAACACGGCCTCCTTATATTACTTTAGTCTAGAATGCTTTGTTTTATATTTTCCTTTTATTTATTGGATTATTAGTTCAGCATCCCCACTAAATTTGAGGTAATTAATACCCAATTCTTTGGCCTTCCTTAGATCTAGGAATAAAGATTCATATTCTACAACATTATTTGTACAAAAAAATTCTAACCTGTGTGGTATGCCAAGATAAATACCATTTATGTCTATCAACAATACTCCAACTCCTGCTCCGACTTTAGATTTTTCCCCATCAAAGGTCATAGTCCATAACTCAAAAGTCAAAATTCTATCAATTTTTACATCTGCTTCAGCCTTCAATTTTGGATCCGTGTTCTCAACATCAGGTACTTCCAACAAGGAAATATAATGCTAGATAAAGTAAACCCCCCATGTCTTTTTCCTCAACATAATTGATGGCATTAACCATGTTATCATTAGGATATATAAATTCAACTGAATACCTATTGAAGGGTTCTCTTTTCAATATCACTTTCTCCTTACCTTGCATTGGAATAGTGGCATATTACCAATCTAACTAAGTAGTACCACCTAACTGTTCTACTCAATGCCTAGAGAGTAATATAGAAAAGAAAGGGTCCACATATAAAACTGCAACATCCATCACTACTCCTTTTTTGGATATTTCTCAAGGTGAACATGATGGCTAGTGATGATACCTACACAAGATACACTCCTATTATCCATGATAGAAATATGAGGGTGCTCTTTCTGGTAAATCAAGCCTAACTGATCAACTACTTGTTTTGATATCACATTCATGGAAGCACCACTATCAAGCATGCAATTATGAATCACATATTTATCCCCATAGCCCAATGTATACCTTAGTGAAATGTAAAATGATTTAACTGAATATGGGGCTCCAAATGCATTATTTATAAGGCCTGTGGTATTTTAAGGCTTTCATCCTGATTGATAAATTAATTTTAAGGCTTTACATACCTAATACCAGTACTTTGGGATCATCATTAATTTTCCAAAAGTAATGTTGACCTTCTGCCTGGCAACATCTATACCCATATCAAACTGATATTTCTTATCATCAATTCATTTTTTAGTTTTCTAATTAGCCACATCACTTTGCTGCTTTTGGATGGTTTCTTCTACATCAGGCTCTTTAAGAATCATTTACAACTTCATTTGATTTACCTTTTTCTATGAAATCACTACTATATGATTCTCCTTTTGTGAAGGCATTTCATTAATTTTGTCCCCCACTATTCTATTCCTGATATTGATAACATCTATTATTTCTATATAATCAACCTCTTCTACTATAGGTACAAGCTTCCCATGCTTCATTCTATCAAATCTAGTACGAGGAGGCTCACGTGAGGTTGATTTATCTCTAAAGACTGAGGCTCTTTGCTCAAGATAATTGACACATATCTCCATGTCCCTTTCAATTTTTTTTCTCTTTTTTCATCATTCTGAGTCCAACATACATTAATTCTAATATCTTCATCTTTAGATTCAACATTTAACTCAACATTAGAATGTATACTTAGATAAATGCCATAATCAACAAGGTTATATGTTGCATCACAAGCATAGCAATAAAAGAGATAATATGATGCTATATTATTTTATGGCATGTGATTTGAAATAAAATTTATATCTCTCTCTACTTCTTTCTTTTTCCAATTTCCATTTTGATTCTTGTTTCCTTCCTCATTTCCATTGTTATTCCAGTTTCTATTAAAATTCCTCCTGAAGTAAGGCCTATTGTCTTCTTGTTGTCTATTACTTCTCTATGAAGTTTTTGTAGTATTGTTATTCCATTTTTCAAGTCTATCCAACCTGTTATTCAAAGTAGTAAACATCTCACTCAATTGATTAGTTCTTTTGTTCATTGGATCTTGATATTTTTTCTTAAGGACAAAGAACTCATCCTTATTAGGCTTTCTTTCAAGTAGATTGGGCTCCAGAGAGTATGATTTCATATTACCACTATAAATCATATGTCTCTCTATTTCAGTATCTCTTTCCATGCATATATCAATGGTGGCTATTGCTTGTTGCCTTAGCTTATAACTAAAATATTGAGGGAAAGCATTTTTGTAGAAACAAATGTACTAATCATCATTTGGTCTTACTACTGCAAGAATCTTATTTCTAGTCTTAAATAATCTTCTATTAAAATCTTCTACTGATTCATTTTCCTTATTCTTCATGGTGGTCAACCCTGTCAATAAAGACTGCTCATTTTTGCTTTGTCCATATTTCCTAAGGAAAGTGTTATCTAGATCTTGAAAATTATGGATAGTACCAGTTCCAAATTTTTTAAATCATTCTCAAGCATCCTTATCTAAAGTTTGAAATAATAATATAAGGACAACATCTTCGTCATCTACCTCAAGAATATCCATAGTATATATAAAATATCTAATATAATATTCACTAGTCACAATATTATTTTCTTGGAACTTAGGCAAGTACTTATGAGATTTACCAGGGAGAGGATTTAGATTCATAGGCAAAAAAAAAGCTCTATATCTGTTGTTTCTCCACTGATTAACATTAGAATTGGTATTCTTATTAAATTTTTGATTGAAATTTTAATTTACTTTAGGATATTCCATACTCACTACAGGTTGATTCACTATAGGTGCTTGGTTGACAGTAGGAGAATATTGATTCAAACCAAGATTTGGTCTAAACTAAAATTGGAATTGAAAAAATTATGTAACTTGAAAAATACCTCAGGATTTGGCACTCCAACAATCACTTCTTTGCCACTTCTTCTTGTAGACACTAGATCCAACTGCTCCTTTTATTTTTATTTTTTGAGTTCATTTGGAGTCACCAGCACAAATGTACAAAGAAAGAGCAAAATATTCAAAAATGCTTGGGCTAAGATTGCTTAGCCCGATAGTCACTCAACTCACAAATTCCACTCTATGAGAGATTGAGAAAAACAAAATACATAAAAATACTAAAAATTGCTAGTGTTAAGTTGGCAGGTAAAAGATTCAGAATATCACTAGGAAGTAAACTTCAAAAAAACAACTTGTATACAACACAAAAATTCATTCCCCGACAACGACACCAAATTTTTTGACCCCCCTCTCTCTATTTAAAGAGAGAGGGTAGTAGTCTGACCCTCTACGTGCTCTCTATTTACCTAATAGAGATCTTGTGCTCTCTATTTTGTAAATAGAGAGCATGATTTCTAGGGTTATGCATAAGGGGTTAGACTCAAAATGTCCTTGTAAAAAATGATGAATCTATTGCGAATCCCTGGCGAATCTAGGTCAACCTCATTTCGAAGGACATGGCGAATGATCTTAATTTTTGAAAAAAATTGGAAAAAAATGGCAAACAGAGGGAAAACATAGTCTAGGAACAGACTGAGTGAAAACATAGCTTGATTTCGTACCGGGTAAAATAAAAATCCAGGAAACCGATCGACTATAAAACATATACTGGTGACCAATTGGGTGGAAATCTAGAAATGGTGATACGGTTTGGGTGAAAATCAAAGTATGACCAATGGCCTGGGTGGAAATCGAGGATGGGTAATGGTCCAAATAGAAATCCATGACCAACAAATGGCCCAGGTGGAATTTGATGATCGACTAAAGAGCTAGGTGAAAATAGAGGTCCAGATAGTGGATCATATGTAAATCAGAGACCGATAGATGACCCGGATGAAAACCATTTACCGAAAAACATCTTTGATGGTAACCATAGTTTGGCTGATGTATCAGGTGATTTTTATGATCCTGCAAATGAACTAGGTGAAAACAACGTTTGACATACTGATCGGGTGGAAAAGATCCCTCACTAGACCAATGTTTACTCTACCACGTGTTAGTATATCGATCAACCTTAGTGCATACAAAATGACATTCTACCAGGTGTCCAAATACTATAATTTCTATCTATAAATAGACATTGTAAAGTCATTTTTTTAGTTACATTTATGTGATTACTATCGAAATCCTTCTAAGACACCATCACCCCACACTCTTTGCAATATAGTTTCTCTTTTTACTTTATCAAACAATGGCCAATCCTACAACCTCTACTCAAACTGCCATGGGAAATTTGATTTTCAAGAATGCTACTTGTACTGCCATGATATATTTTTCAACCACCCCTAGTTATGACAATACATGGCTCTCTACATTAGGTTTGCAACACTTGTTAAAAATACCACAGTTCAAGACCGACAAGCACCTTTTGTAGAGTATCATTGGTGGTTACAACCATGACCATGCAACAATGAATGTCATATTTTGGAATAAACAAGTGTCATTCACCGTCACACCTTCAGACATACAGAGGTTAACAAAAATTCCACACAAGAGTTTTCTTATCATGTCTCTAAGGTTCTCTATGGGTACGTGTGACAAAAAATACTTGTAGGATGAATACAATCTTTCCTGTAAAGTGGTTCAAGGTATAATTCTCGTCAATTATTTCTATTTTGTTTCAAAATTAACATTTTGTTTTTTCATCTAATTTTTTGATGTAGCTTCCATGGCTAAGTCTAAGAGAGGCTTAACAAACAACTGTGTTAAAAATAAAAATATAAAGGCCATTATTGAGTTCTTCCAAGCAAGACTATTTTTGCATGGAAGAACAGAACTTTCATTATGGGAATTGACCTATATTGTTCACACTATTAAAGGTGCGTAGTTCGACTGGTGCATGTACATTTTAAAATACATCATAAGAGAGTTGCACGGCGTCGGGATAGAAGAAGTCAAAATGGTGGTGACCATTAACTTAATGTTAGTTCTTTTTTATGAAAGTTTTTATAATTTAAAAAATATTGAAGTACCAACAACATTGCATTCCACATTGTTGAACTTGGGTATAAGTTCAAAGGAATTGAGGGTAATTCCATGTTTCACATCCATTTTTTTAATATATTTTAGCTCTATTTTTAGTTTTAATTTTTTTTGCACATGATTGCAGAGAAATGTAGTGACCAAAACTAAAAAATAGGATGTTGGTGTAAAGGGTCACATGCATGAGGCATGGTAGGTTACTCATTCTCATCGACCTCAACCTAAATCTAGTTAGATCAACCTTTCTACATGTAATTTTTACTTTCAATATTTTATCAGTATATTACTTAGTGTGTTAATAAAATTATAATAAGTTTTATTGAAAAATTTAATGTTTTCAAAATTGTACATGAGATCCAATCATCGTCAGGTAAATCATTCTCTTTTCTTGAAATTATTTTTTTTATTTTATGAAAATAATTTTTGCAATTTCATATTTGAATGTTAGGTAGCTCTCAAGATCAAATCATGAGAAGCCAGGAGCAGCAAGTCATGAAGCCACCGCCAGCACCATAACAACCACAAGTGTAGAAAATGAGAGGGAAAATCCAGATGTTCCATGGAAGGAGTAAAACAATTATGTAGCCAAGATCACAAGGTTTTTTCCCTACTTTTTCATTTAACACAAGTCAAGTACTAGATGTGTCAATCATAAATGTTGGATTAGATAATATTTCGCTTGATGATGCATTTTTTTGTAAGGAAACTGAAGAACACAAGCTTATACTGAGAGGGGGGGGTGAATAGTATAAGACCACTTTTAAATTTATCTATCAATACAGCTTTCAAACCATTAACATGCAAAATAAGATAGCAATAATAACAACAGTAAAACAATGCACAAAATGCAATCCACAAAGAGACAAAGCAATTTGTGTGGTTCACCCAAGGTGGGCTACTCCACAGATAAAACTTTTCTTCTAAAATTTGTATCAATGTCCTCTAAGAATCCTTCCCGATTACAATTTTTATGAGCCTCAGCTCAAAGGAGACACCTTCCCCTAATTTTGCTTTGCTAGTGATCCTATAGAAGACCTCTACCTCCTCTGCCCTTAGTAAGTGGAATTCTGTCCACAGAAGACACCTGTCTTCCCTGCTCTGGTTGGAGATCTCTGTCCTCAACTTTGTCACTGCAAAGCTGGTCCTCTTTTCTGTACCAAACATAGTCCTTCGATCTAGCACAATTCTGTCCTCTTCCACTGTTCTTTTCTGCACTTGGTCGAAATCAATTTTTCACTGACTATGCAAATACAACATCACTTAATCAACTTATTTGTTTTTGTGAAAACACAGTAGCATCGAATTTGCGTGTTTCTATGAAAACATAGCAGCACAGTATTTATAAAATATATAGCAACAATTTATCATGGTTCGTCCTTCATAGCTATTCACAAATACAACAACATCTACTTTGCGCATTTGCTTTCTTTACACAGACTGCGTGAACTCAGTCGCAATCACAGCTGCCCTTGTTCAAATTCTAATCTCTACACAGTCTTTGCAAACACTGCAACACTCTATCACACAACAACTTATGTGCCTATGTACAGACACAACAACACCCTGTTCACTTAGTCTGCTTCTCCCCGATCGACCTTCTTCCTCCACTCTGCTTCTGCAAAAGTCGCACTTCGAATGCACACTTTGATCGATTCGATACGACTGCTCTTTATGCACAGCAGACTTCACTTACGCAAATTCGACACACACGCCCTTCTTTTTGAAACTTGAAAATAGTCCTCCTTTTATAGCAATAATTCATGATAAAATTCATGATCTTAGTCGGTTGTAAATCCTTAAAACAATCATCGACTGCACAACCTTTCACTTCATCGGCAAAGGTTAACTTTGTCAGCTTTAACCACCTCTACTGTTCTGTAGCTTTCCTAGTGCGAAATTCAAACATGTCACGATATCGCTATGCCTTTGTCTATCGTACACCTTGTAATACTTGTTGTCATGAAATCGCGACACTACTGCCTGTCGTGTGCCTTCTTTGGTTTGTTGTCACAAAATCGTGACACTACAGACTGTCGTACACTTTCGCTAGCTTGCTATCACGAAATCGTGACACTGTAGTCTGCCTTATGCCTTGCTAGAGCCTATTGTCGGGAAATCATGACACTCCCTGACTTTGCTCACGTCATCATGATTCTTGTCACGAAATCACAACGCTTTAGACTGCAAGGCCTTCCTCGCTGCTCTTGTCGTGAAATCATGATACATTTGTTTTTGCTGACGTCATCAGCAACTCTGTCGCATCGTGACACTTCTTGCTTCTTCAACCTTTCCTCAGTTTGCACTAGCAAAAATGGAACATGTCGTGAAATCATGACACTTTTGCTGCCTTAAGCTCTTTTTTGCCAACTACTCGTGAAACTGGAACATGTCGCAAAATTGTGACGCTTTTGCTGCCTTAAGCACTTTTCTGCCAACTACTCATGAAATTGGAACATGTCGTGAAATCGCGACGCTTTCGCTACCTTAAGCACTTTTCTGCAAACTGCTCATGAAACTAGAACATGTCACGAAATCGTGACGCTTTTGCCACCTGCAAGCTACCAACTCAACCTGTCACGAAATCGCGACAGTTTTGCCTGAACTTTCTCTCTCCTCAAACATGTCGCAAAATCATGACAGTTTTGCCAGCTTTGCCTTTGCCTTCTAACATGTCGCGAAATCGTGACAATTTTGCCAGTGCTTTCTCTCTCCTCAAACATGTCACGAAATCATGACAATTTTTCTAGCACTTTCTCTCTCCTCAAACATGTCGCGAAATCGCGACAGTTTTTCTAGCAACTTGCAACCTTTTTCTAACTTATATTTTTCTATATTTTTGGCAACTGAGCTACTCTGATTTTCTTGGAGACTTACTGACCAGCTGAAACCTTCAACAAAACACATACTTAGACAATTAATCAAATTGCTTCAAGAACTTCTTGACATCAAAGACAACAACTACCAAGAGCTTCTTTGACATCAATGACAACAACTATACTTTAGCAAAGGCAATGTACTCAAGATACCCAAAATTGCCAACAATCTCCCCCTTTGTCATTGATGGCAACCCTTAACTAAAAACATATCTCAAGAGCCAAAACTGAACCAACTGATTCATCAACTAAGAATTCTACAATTGAAGTTTTTGCTCCCCCTGACTTGAAGCTCTTCTCTACACTTGAAGCACTTCCCCTTATACATATCTCTCCCCCTTACTCAAATCTCTCCCCCTTTTTCATCAATGGAAAAGGGTCACCTTTGGGGTTTGGGACTAAGAATGAGTATCTTAGCTTAATCCCTCTCCCACCTTCTATTAAGGTGATTTAAAACAGGGTTGGGAGTGAAACTCCCACTAGACACTCATCATCATTAATGTCTACTATTTCTTTGCTAGGCCTTCTCTTGAATTCTTTTTCCACTTTGTTGTTCTTGTTACTGTTTTGATACTCAGACCTGTTCATACTGCTGTTCCTGTTCCTTTCATCATTCCTGTTTTTCTTCATACCTTGATCCTTGAACCTGTTCATATCACTTTTCTTGTTTTTGTTGTCATTCCTGTTATTATCCATGCTTTGATCCTTGGACTTGTTCATACTACTATTTCTATTCTTGTATCTCGGAAGATCAGCTCTACACTATCTAGCTAGGTGACCTTCATTGTTGCACTTATAGCAAGTAACAATATTATTTCTTTCAGACATGACTGTTCTTTGAATCTGCATATTCTGATTAACCCAGTTCCTGTTATTTCCCTTACAAAAAATTGCCTTGTGCCCGAATTGTTGACAAGCGTAGCAATACCCTTGAAAGAAATTATGTCTCCTGAAACTATCATTTACTTTCTTCACTTGAGTCATGCAATGTACAACCATGTGACCAAATCTGTGACATGCAAAACATGTGTCGTGAAATTTTCTTTTATTCGACTTCATGGGTCCCGAAAACTTCTTCTCAATCTGAATATTGTTTTCTGTTTCTGCGCATTCATTACTCATGGACTTATGGTCTGAAGTACTTTCTTCATTAGAGCTCTCTTCCTTTTGAAATCTCTTGTTGAATTCCCCAACCTGTTTCTTGTGTGGCTCAACAAAATCGAGACCTATTTTATCTATTGGATTTATTTGACTTTTGATGAGAGACTTAACTTTCTTGGAGCTATCCTGAAATCTGTAGAGCTTATCCTTGTAATCTTTATTTTCTTCTTTCAGAGAAACCATTTCCTGTTCTAACTCACTATACTCCAAAATTTTAGAATCCAACTCATTCCTGAGTTCTTGTGACTTAGCCATAGAGACTTCAAGATTTTCTATAAGTTCATCTCTCTCCATATAGCATTCATCTAATTTAATCTTGAGTCTATCATTCTTCTTTCTTTCCTTTTTCAAAACACTAAGAGCATTATTGAGTTCACATTCAAGATCTTCTATTTGATGGTACTTTGAATTATCACGGCCTTTTTCAGATTTCTTATCACTAGAGGTGCTACCTTTTTCAAAAACCATACATGCATCTTCAATGTAGTTTTCTGAAGCATCCTGATACATACTAGCAGCCAAATCATCATTTTTGCAATCATCCTCAAGGTGCCCAAAATTTCCACATCTAAAACATTTCATGATAATGAATTTATGTTTCGGTTCTTCCTCTTTTTCTGAAATGAATAGCATCTCATTTTCATCATCACTAGAGGAACTTTCACTATCACTGCTAGAAAACTTACTTGCTTTGTCTAAGTAAAAGCTCTTCTTATTCTTGTGAGAATGCCTCTTTCCATGATTGCTATACTCATATTTGCTTTTCTTGTGATTGTTGTACTCATATTTGCTCTTTTTGTAATATTTGTATTTTTCAGAATCCTTGCTCTTAACATCCTGTATATCTTCATCACTTTCATTTTTTGAAACAGTACAGTCAGTAGCATAATGACCTAATTTCCCACAATTGAAACATCTTATATTTTTTTTGCTTTTGTGCTTTCTGGAAAACTTGCCTTTCTTGCTGTAATATGCCTCTTTCTCACTAGAAGACTCATCACTTTCTTGAATCTGTTTGCCCTTTGATTTCTTGGTAGCTTTGAAAGCTGCCTCTTTCTTTACATCAACTTTCACTTGAGTTCTCAACTCAAATGCTGCAAGGATACTATGGAGCTCATCCTTTTTCAATTTATCTAAATCTTTAGCTTCCTCAATAGCAAAAATATTTTCACTAAATCTATTAGGAAGGGATCTTAAAATATTATCACACACATCATTTTTAGCAAGTTCAAGACCTAAGTCTTTCATAGAATTAACAACTTCATCCATCCGGAGCATGTAGTCACTAATATTTTCATCATCATTCATCTTGATTTGTTCAAACATACCTTTAAAATGTCTCAACTTGGCCTTTCGAACATTTGCATCACCCGTATGAACAACCTCGCAATTGTTTCCACATTTCACTAGTTGTCTTGCAGTGAATAACTTTGGTGAGATCTGCCTTTTGTAAACCCTTCAAGATAGCATTCATGGATTTTGAGTTGTTGTGATGTAGAAGCCTGTCTTCTTTAGTGTAAGGACCATTTGCATGAATGGTGTACCCATATTCAATAACTTTTCATACCTCATTACCAAGTGCCATTAGATAGACTTTCATTCTTGCACTCCACAGGCCAAAATCTGATCCGTCAAGAATAGGTGCTGCATTGCCACTTGAGTAGTCCATTGTGTTTTTTACAAACTTTTCCTTCAAGCTGTTAAACTTCCCAAAGGCACTAGCTCTAATACCAATTGAAGAACACAAGCTTATACTGAGAGGGGGGGGTGAACAGTATAAGACCACTTTTAACTTTATCTATCAATATAGCTTTCAAACCATTAACATGCAAAATAAGATAACAATAATAACAGTAGTAAAACAATGCACAAAATGCAATCCACAAAGAGACAAAGCAATTTGCGTGGTTCACCCAAGGTGGGATACTCCACGGATAAAAATTTTCTTCTAAAAGTTGTATCAAAGTCCTCTGGGAATCCTTCCCAATTACAATGTTTATGAGCCTCAGCTCAAAGGAGACACCTTCCCCTAATTCTGCTTTTCTAGTGATCCTATAGAAGACCTCTACCTCCTCTGCCCTTAGCAAGTGGAATTCTGTCCACAGAAGACACCTATCTTCCCTGCTCTGGCTGGATATCTCTATCCTCAAATCTGTCACTGCAAAGCTGGTCCTCTTTTCTGTACCAAACACAGTCCTTCGGTCTAGCACAATTTTGTCCTCTTCCACTGTTCTTTTCTGCACTTGGTCGAAATCAAATTTTCACTAACTGTGCAAATACAGCAGCACTTAATTAACTTATTTGTTTATATGAAAACACAGTAGCACAGTCTTTATAAAATATATAGCAGCAATTGATCATGGTTCGTCCTTCACAGCTATTCACAAATACAACAGCATCTACTTTGTGCACTTTCTTTCTTTACACAGACTGCATGAACTCAGTTGCAATCACAGCTGCCCTTGTTCAAATTCCAATCTCTACACAATCTTTGCAAACACTGCAGCACTCTATCACACAGCAAATTATACGCCTATGTACAGCCACAATAGCACCCTCTTCGCTCAGTCTGCTTCTCCTCGATCGATATTCTTCCTCCACTCTGCTTCTACAAAAGTTGCACTTTGAATGCATACTTCGATCGATTCGATACGATTGCTCTTTACGCACAACAAACTTCACTTGCGCAAATTCGACACACACACCCTTATTTTTGAAACTCAAAAACAATCCTCCTATTATAGCAATAATTCATGATAAAATTCATGATCTTAGTCGGCTGTAAATCCTTAAAATAATCGTCAGCTACACAACCTTTCACTTCATCGACAAAGGTTAACTCTGTCGGCTTCAATCGCCTCTGCTGTTCTGTAGCTTTCCTAGCATGCAATTCAAACGTGTCATGATATCGCTATGCCTTTGTCTGTCGTACACCTTGTAATACTTACTGTCATGAAATCGTGACACTACTACCTATCGTGCACCTTCTTTGGTTTGTTGTCACAAAATCATGACACTACAACCTGTCGTACACTTTCGCTAGCTTGCTGTCGCAAAATTGTGACACTACAGTCTGCCTTATGCCTTGCTGGAGCCTATTGTCATGAAATCACGACACTCCTTGACTTTGCTAACGTCATCATGATTCTTGTCACGAAATTACGATGCTTTAGACTGCAAGGCCTTCCTCGCTGCTTTTGTCGTGAAATCGTGACACATTTTCTTTTACTGATGTCATCAGCAACTCTGTCATGAAATCATGACACTTCTTACTTCTTCAACCTTTCCTCGGTTTGCACTGGTGAAAATGGAACATGTCACGAAATCGCGACACTTTTTCTACCTTAAGCTCTTTTTTGCCAACTACTCGTGAAACTGGAACATGTCGCGAAATCATGACGCTTTCGCTACCTTAAGCACTTTTCTGTCAACTACTCATGAAACTGGAACATGTCGTGAAATCGCGATGCTTTCGCTGCCTTAAGCACTTTTCTTCCAACTGCTCGCAAAACTATAACATGTCACGAAATCGCGATGCTTTCGCTGCCTTAAGCACTTTTCTGCCAACTGCTTGTGAAACTGGAACATGTCACGAAATCATGATGCTTTCGCCACCTGCAAGCTGCCAACTCAACCTATCGCGAAATCGTGACAGTTTTGCCTAAATTTTCTCTCTCCTCAAACATGTCACGAAATTGCGATAGTTTTGTCGGCTTTTCCTCTACCTTCCAGCATGTCACAAAATCATGATAGTTTTGCCAGTGCTTTCTCTCTCCTCAAACATGTCACAAAATCATGACAGTTTTTCCAGCGCTTTCTCTCTCCTCAAACATGTCATGAAATCGTGACAGTTTTTCCAGCAACCTGCAACATTTTTCTAACTTTTTTTTTTTTGGATTTTTGGCAACTGGGCTATTTTGATTTTTTTGGAGACTTACTGACCAGCTGAAACCTTCAACAAAACACATACTTAGACATTTAATAAAATTGCTTCAAGAACTCCTTGACATCAAGACAACAACTACCAAGAGCTTCTTTGACATCAATGACAACAACTATACTTGAGCAAAGGCAATGTACTCAAGATACCCAAAATTGCCAACAGAAACATTGAAGACTTTCAAGTGATAGA
The DNA here is from genome assembly GCA_028583015.1 of Wollemia nobilis. Taxonomy (NCBI): domain Eukaryota; kingdom Viridiplantae; phylum Streptophyta; class Pinopsida; order Araucariales; family Araucariaceae; genus Wollemia; species Wollemia nobilis. Next base: position 8,169,879 of record JAQPPZ010016436.1, on the reverse strand, counting down.
TGTGTTTTAAGATCCACATGCAAAGGCAGAAGAACAAGCACCCACAATAGCTGAGTAAATAGTATTAACCCCTGTAATGAAAGCCCACTATCATCCTCAATCTAAGGATGACAAAGTTAAATTTGATATTCAGTCATCTATGAGTGATGGTATTGAAACAACCATCCAAGAGAGGATGCTTAAAGATTTATAATTTATGAAACAATGGGAAATTCGGGCTAAAGTGCTTACTAAGAAAATAAATGCCTGTTATAAAAAATTTAATAGAAGGGAGACTCTTTTTTATCATTATGATAATGAACCAGAGAAGCTTAGAGGTCTACTACAACAGGCCAATTCAGGATTAGTGACATGTAGAACTTCATCCAATGATGAAGTTTTAAATATCATGTTGAAAAGAATTATGAACATTAAGGATGAAGCTCAAACGTACTATAACCAATGGGCTTTCAATAAGAAAATTGTTGAAGTTGCTTTAGCTGCAAGAGATATGGCTGAGGTGAGAATTTAGATGTAAATTTTTATTTTGCTAAATCTACTAACTTATGTCATAAAACTATTGAAGTTGCTTAAATTATGTCATATAAATCTACTAACTTATGTTTTTTTCTTTTGTAGTAAAATATTGAAAATTTGAAATTACAAGTTCAGAGCATGCAAGTCAAAAGAGAGGCTACAAATAAATTTTTGGAAATGACCATTATTATGAAGATAATAGCCCAAAAGAAAGTAAGATATAATAACATTCTCAGAAAATATTTGCGAGAGAAACTTAAAGTGGATCTAGATCTCCTAAGAAGGGAAGGACTGGACAAAATTATTTGTTTGAAAGTGCTTCAAGATCCCACCAAAGAAGAAGTTGGGCTATTGGAAAATTTTTAGAAAGGACAAGAAAATTTAGTCAAATCCAAAGCATTTTCAATGCCTGGTATAGAATATGTAGAAAAAGTAATAGAACATGTAGGTACATGAGAAACCTCAGGTCTAGGAAAAACATCGATAGAGTATCTAAAATATCAAAAGTAGTTTGAAAATTTTGTAGGTTGCATGAAAATTGTGTTGTTTTTCAAAACAATTAAAGACATTATAATATATTTTAAATCTATATATGAAAAAGGGAATTTAAATTTTTTTATCCTCTTTAATTTTGTTGTTCTTCGTATTTATAATATTTTGATGCGTTTTTTTTCTATGACAATATGAATATGAATATTGTTGTTTTTGAAATGATTTTAACTATTTATAATCTCAATATGAATGTGAATGCAGTTAAAATCAATATGAATGCTCTTCTTTTCCGAAATGATAAATATGAATGCTCTTCTTATTTCAATATGAATGCTCTTCTTATGTCAATATGAATGCTCTTCTTGTCCAAAATGATAAATATGAATGCTCTTATTGTGTCATAAAATCAATATGAATGCTCTTCTTGTTTTTGAAATGATTTTAATTGTTTATAATCTCAATATCAATATGAATGCAGTTGAAATCAATATAAATGCAGTTAAAATCTATATGAATGCTCTTCTTGTATCATAAAAATTTAATATGAATGCTCTTCTTTTTTTTTAAATTATTTTAACTATTTATAATCTCAATATCAATATGAATGTAGTTAAAATAAATATGAATGCAATTGAAATAATTTCAAAAACAACAATACTCATACTTTTATAATTAGTTATGAATAACAATGGTATGTTATAAATCATAAAACATATAATTTGAATGACAATGTGTTATAAATCATAGTTACAATTAAGATAGATGAAACAATATTGTGATAAAAAATAAACATAAATTCATATTGAAAATGAAAATGATAACTAACAAATTCATATTGATCAATGTTGTAAATACTTGTAAAAAATTTATAGATGAAAATGATAACTAACAAATTCATATTAATCAATGTTGTAAATACTTGTAAAAAATTACAATTCAGGTCATGGAAACAAACAAATACTATGATATAAAGGCAATTAAACCTATTTCAAAAACAAAAAAGAGCAAAACATGAAAACTTCTTAATAATCAAATTTTGTGAAATTTGATATCAAATCAATTCCAATATATTGTGAAATACTAGAAAAATCACAATACTGGATAAATCACAAATTAAGTAGCTAAAAAAAATAATGCTCAGCTTGTCCAGAATATCTATTATGAAATTTGATGTCAAATGAATTCAAATTGTGAAATACTTGAAAAATTGTAATATTGAAAAAATCACAAATTAGGTATCTTGAACAAACATTTTTCTGCTTGTTTTGCATCACTGTGAAGCATAGTGGATATCTGTATCACCACACTCTGATCACTAAAAGCATAATTATCTTCTATATCGGTCATATTCATTATACTCTTTCTATCTGCAAGGGAATTCCACAATGCAATTGCTCTGTCATAGGGAAAATTTTCCAACTTATAGGATGATACATAAATCCTCAAATAATTTTTTAAATTTTTTTTGAGCCTGTTGTGAAGCTTAGATTTCACAAAAGATAGTGCACTAAAAACCCTCTCGTCTTCCACTGATCCCAAAATCATTTTTTGACATAATTCATATAAATAGAAGTATTCACTTATAGTATCTTGTAGGATAGTACTTGGATACAATTTTTTCCACAAACGTGCAATGGAATCAGTCTCATGTATTTTAATCAAAAGTGATGTTTGCCCAACCATTGTTCTTCCAAAATATGTTGACTATTCTTTAAAAAAAAATTGAGTATACCATTGATTGTAACACCATTCATTTCCATAATTTTACTGAAATGCTAAATAAGTATCATCATATATTTACAAAAAAATCATTTGTTGAATTGAAGTAACTATTAGAACCCCAAAACATGGGGTTAACCACACCCATGGCCTCAAGCAACACATCTCTCTAAAACCAATCTCTTATCTCACTTGTCAAATATTTTGCTATATTGGATAAATTTGTTCTAGTTTTTTGTAATACAACATGAAATATATTGTGTGTTACAGGAACTTGTTCAGCACTTTCCACACCTATACTTTATTGCCTTTCAAAAAAATAAAGAGGTATCAACTTTTCATGATTGTTAATACAAATATGATCATTGATGTTAAACTTCAAATAACTTTCTGGCTTGTTCGCGTTTGTCAATGTATTCCAACTATGAAATAAGGGATCTTTAAAATCTGCTTTGAACACATATAAATTATCAATATTAACACATATTTATTTTCTCATCCTTATGAAATCAATGATATAGATGGATATCTCTTGTGCAAATTTTATCAATCTACTCATTTCTTGTAACATTGGAATAATACCACATAACGTTAATAGGGTTTCAAAGTTAGTCAAATGAAACAAAAAATATTTTACCTTATCAAATTCTCGACTACTTGCATACATAAACCTTTTTCATGACTGATATTCTATAAAAAATTTGTGTGTAGGTTGATACAATGAAATCCACCTTGTATCTACATCTTTTAACATATTTTTCCTTTTGTAACTCCTAGTGCAAACTCTTGAAACTCTGAAAATATTTTTGAATTATAAGAAAAATAAGAATGTATTTCATGAATTAGGTCTTCCACTCTCACAACATTTTCAAAAGTGCTCATGATTTTTTATATGCAATATTTACTCTATGAGCCATGCAATGAATGGGTATCATATATGGTGCAATTGTGGTTTGCAGTCGAACACATAGACCACTCTTATGCCCTTGCATTATAGTAGATTCATCATCTCCAAAACATGTTAACTTTAATCCTATGTTAATTCCATTAATTCTCACAATATCTTTTAAACTAGTCACAACAAAATTATAAATATTTTATGCATTTGAATTTTCAACCATCTTATGTAATCCTAGAAAACTAGGTTGCCTAACATTGTTTTGAAAAGTATACACATGCATACAAATATAGGATGTGTTTTCCATAGCCGCCACCTCATAAATAGATAGTGAAATGAATCTCAAAATTTTTACTCTCTCCATCAAGTCCTCCTTCTCTACTAATGATAGAAATTTTGCCATTTCCCAACCACTTCAATCAGACCAATGGCAACTCAATTTTTTTTGCAAACTAGCTAGCTGAAATAGGTGCTTATAATTAATAAAATTGAACATGGGTCTACCCTTATTGAGAATACTAAGTACAACAACAAACTATAAACCTTTTACCCCTAAGGTGATGTTTTTCATTTTTTGAAAATGGGCTTCAATTATTGCTGCTTTCTCAACAAGAGATTGTTGTTCCTTTAAGTGATTGTCATATTATATTGCATATCTGACATTGATACATTATGATGCATCCTTCCACCTAATTATTTTAATACTTTCACCATAACTTCCTTTAACTTTTACATAAACTTTGCCAGCATGTTTTTCTATTGTATCTATCTTATTTTGCAACCTATGCTCCTTGCCTAGTTTCCAACTATAAATCTGCATCTAAATACTTTATCATCGATTTCATTGTCATTAGTTAGGATAGGCTCTATCCATGGAAATTTTTTTACCCATTCATTCTTAAATGCCCTTCCAATAACCCAGTTAGATACCTTTTGCTTTTTATTTTTCTCACTTGTATATTCAAGAGAAGTTTGTAATGTATTTTATTTATCATTTTCATTTTTGAATATGTTATTTTGAGAATTATCTTCAAGTACTTTTTAGATGTCATTTTTAAGATTATTTTCATTAGAAGTCATCTCTTGGTGATGAATATATTCAAGCGGAGGTATATCAGGGTCCACATGGTATTCAACATTGTAGCATACATACTATTCTTAATTATTTTTTAATTTAACAAAATAAACTAATAAACATAAAAATGGTTTATATCATCATACAATATTGCTAGAGGCACCCTAACCATTTGAGGAAGAAATTATTATTTAAACTAACAAATACACCTAATTGTTAAGTAGTCAAAAATCATTTCTACTTTGAATTTGCATAGATTTTGATGGCTCGCTCGATTTCAATGTATGACTAAAATAATTTAGGATACTCTTTTCATATTTGCCCCCTTCATTGCTAGTAGGTGAAATTTTACTTGTAAAGAAAATATTTTTCAATTTATAAAAGTAATAAAATGTTGAAGACATATTACTTATGTGAAGCCTTAAGATAATATTGTAATTAGAATAAATGTATAGATGGTTGGAAGAAAATAAATACTTGTTTCCAGTCATTCTTTATTGTGTTTTTTTTAGGGTATTCAAATACTATATTTTTTGGAGATAGTACCTGTAACTAATAACATCAACAAACCAATCAATATAAATTTGAAATAAAATTTAATCAGAGATACAAAATGTTAAAAAATATAAAATTTTAGTACAAAGTGGATAAGAAGTAGAGCATTACTTTTTTCATAGATAACCATAGTATTTACCTATTTAAAAATATTGTAACTGAAAAGGGGATCTTAATGGAAATAGAGAATCAAAGAGTTTTAATATAGATAGAAAATATGAGGAAAAATGGAGAACAAAGCATTGACTTATTTTTAGTAAATTATTGGATAATGATTTCTAGGTTGTTTGTTCACGTGTGAGACACTTGCTTATCATTCCCATATATTTTTGGTTTTGTGCTAATTTTCTAGTGGTTTCTTCTCCTCATTAAATGTTATATCTCCTATGTTGGGTCGCTAAGACCTTAGCGAACCTAGACCGAATACAATTATATTGGTCTCTCCTAGACTTGGCCTATCATTTGCTTCTATATACATAATGCCATTAAAAACTGACTGTATTTTTACTGGGCCTAAATCTTCTAGTCTTATTCACATTGTATTGCCTTTTATGCACCATCTACTTTCTTTTGTGATTTGGACCATAATATTGAGGGAATGTTAGGCTCTGATTAGGGATGAACATTTTGGGGCTTTGAGTGGGTAATATAGATACTACTAGGCCCTGACCGGGCCTAGTTGTTCTAGGATTTTCTATTTCCCTTGATTGGGTCTTCATTATGTCACCAATCTTTGGTCAAGTAGAAATGTTTTAGTATTCTAATTATTTAGCCATTTTCATGATTGGGCATTTTAGGTGTTGTTGGGTTTCTATCAAGCTCAATAGTTCTGGCCTCCTTTGAACTTAGCCATTTTTATTGAATGGATATTTCTCATGCTTTCAGGCTTTGGTTCAACCCAATTTTTTTGGATCCATTATACCAAACATTTTCCTATTTTTGCAAAGATCGGGTTCTTAGGATGCAGCCTAATTTTGGCTAGGTATAATTGTTTAATTCATCCTCAAACTTGAGCATTTTCCCTTATTCTCCTTGATATTTTGGTACTGGGGTGGATGCTCAACATTCTTCAACTTAGCCCATTTTCCCACATTCACATGTATCAGATATTTGGCCTTCTGAATAGGTTCCAATCTTGGTGTAAATCTATTGATATGCTCCTAAAGTAGGCACTTATTCTATCTTATTTTGGTCAACTTGCAACTTTTGGATGGAGAACTAACATCATTCTGGGCATTCGATTAGGTGTGAATATTTTGGTATGATGAAGAGATGGTCATTATAGCTCAAGCTTGTCTTTTGGTAGTAAGCTTCAACCTATCTTGTTTGAGTTTGGGTACCATAGTTTTGGTGGCCATATGTCCTGATCAATCGACCCTACTAATATTCCATCATCCAAGTGCACATTAGTGAGCTTAATTTTTCACCACTTCTTGGCTCATCTCTGCTCCTAGAAATGCTTTTGGGCTTGCTAACAAAATTTGTTGGCGATATTTGGTTTTATTTATAGAAAGTAAATTTAATACATATAACTAGTAATAGTTAGGTGTGGGTATGTATAACAAATACCCATAATAAGGTATTCTACAAAAATTGATAATAATAGCATTCATTTAAAATTTACCAAGTACTCAATCCATTTGGGAATCATAAGGTTTCTAAAAATTCTACAAGGATTTTATTAAATCAAATATTTTAACTAAGGTTATATAAGGAAGCCTACAAAACCTAAGCTCTACAAAGGTTCTATCAAATAAAATTCATATAATCTAAACTAGGGATTCATAAGGTAGACTACTACAAAGATTCTATAAAGGAATTACAAGAAATACTATTTCAAGGCACTATCAAGTCACTTTATATTCTAATCCAGGAAGCTATAAGGATGTCCACCTCAAGCAATACACTTAGAAGTGGAATGAGAAAAATACCAATATGGATTAAAAGCATGATTGATAATACAATGGATAGCAATAAGGAAAATGAAAAAGGTAAGGAAGAATCAATAATATGGGAAATAATTTCTGAAACAAATAGCTATGGAAAAATAAATTCATCTAATAAAATTGATGACCACATTCAAAAATAATATCAAGAAGACAACATACAAAGAAGTAAAAATAAAATAGCTTCAACTGTGTATATATGGTTTAAGGATCTAGTCAAGGATATAGATAAACATAATATCCCTAAAATAGACTACAAAGTAGCCAGAACATCTCTATTACAACCAATACAATCAAGAAAATATCAACTATTGGAATTTCCATCCATGCAAATACTACAAAGGGAAAACTCATTCTTATTTATTCTATTACTATAAATACAAGTAGTATAACAACCATGAAGAAATATTACTACATAGAATAGATTGGTACTTTCAAAACCTTATTATAGAATCTTCTACTAACAATGAACTTGAGCTTGATACTTATCAAGGTTAGAAAGATAGGTCATACAAACGTGCAAAGGAGAGAAAATGGGTCAACTCTAATCCACTTAATACTTGAAAAATCATGATATCACTAGTTCATCAAAGATATATAATTTCAAAGAATAGAGGATTAGAAAATACAAGAAGCTATAACATGAAGACTGAAGCAACCAAAGAAGAACCCGATGAAGACCATTCTCAAGAAGAAGATCCATATTGAATATTGAAATCTTCAATACCCAAATAATGTAATACAGGGGGTGTTAGAGTTAGAGTATATTACATCATTTGGGTAATGTAAATGTACCACCTTAAATACATAGTTAGAGTAGGAGATTACTTTAGGTGGAAGTTAGCTAGTTACTTCAAGCAATGTAATAAATGTACAAGTGGCTATGTGCAAGTTGTAATGTGCAAGGTGTCCCCTTGTACAAATAGGTAGAATTTTGGCCAATGAATCTATCTTCCTATATAAAGGACCTCATAGAGACATATCATATATCAATTACATTGTAGTAGAGAGTATTAGATAGTAGAAAAACTCTTGTATGGAGGACAATGTACCTATTTATATTGAATTGATGGAGTGACCATTACCTCTACACTCCATTGTATTTTTTTCATTTCTATGTATAGTATATTTCAGTCATATTGCATAATTACTTTATTTCATATTCTCTACATCTTATTAGAACCTATGTTAGATCTCTCCCACTGCATATATCCTCAATAGCTAATAGTCCTCTAGTAGGGATAAAGGGGTTCGCCAAAATTGTTTTATGGATTCACTCTAAATTCTATGTTTGATGTGTTTAATTAAGCAAACACCTACATTTTGATAACTATGAATTTAACAAACTATAAGATTTAAAATAAAATTTGAAATACAATTTAACGAAGACAATAATATAATCAATCAGATTCTAAGTTCTATATGCATTTCAATTTCTTGTAGAATTATATTAAGCTAAAAAATAAAACAAATTTATTTCATATTTTTAGCAACGACACAATAGAAATGCATAAAAAAATTTCTTCCCTAATTGTGTAAACTAAATGTGATTATGATTCAATTCCTAATGAGTATGCTTGAGAGAAAATACATTTTAGGTTCCTTGTATTTTGTACTATTTTAATAAAATATTATAACTTGAAAGAGAGAAAACAATAATCCAAATTAGTAATAAAATAAAAAAACAACATAAAACTACCCACAATCCTATTGATGACAAGTTTGCCATATGAACCCAGGTTTACCACCTGGATAGGTTCACCACCTATAAACAATTTCACAACATGTGATAGATTCTTAAGTGTTGGAATATAAACCCCTTCTAAAAGACCTCTAATTTTGTAGAAAAATCTAAAAAGTGAAATACAATAGATGAATTAGACTTTAGTGGGGCTTGCTTGATGCTTAGGAAGGTGTTGGACCATTTGCATGCCATTTTCTTGCTTAAAATTTTATTTTTAGTTTCAATTTGAGATTTTCCATTTGAGTTGTGAACTTGTTTATAAATTTACAAATATGCTATGAATTTATTGGTTTTAGATTTTTTCCTAGTGGAAAATTTGTATGGAGGGGGTAAATTTGCCAAGTGAAAAATTTGTTGATGGGTGATGAATTTAATGGAAAACCAAAAAATTGAATTTCATGAATATAGAATAGGCTAACAAGTATTTTCTAGATACAAGTAGGTATTTTAGAGCACAAAGAGCAATAATATTGTACTCTTATGTATACATTAGATAGGATGACCCTGACTAACAAGGTTATCTTAGACATAGTTAGACTTGGGTATCTAGAATCAATACCCAAGGTTGATTTTCACCATGTCATCCTCACAATTCTAGCTGAGAGGTGGCACTTTTAGTATCATATATTTTTCGTACCAATGGGTGAGATGACAATAATTCTATTGAGGGGCGATTTTGTTAGGTCACAAAACCACTCGACAATTTAGAACATTCAAGTTCTCTCTTGCAAAGAATGGTATATATCTCCAAGGTTCTTATTTTTGAGTTTCAGTATGTCTCATATGTATGTATAAATAGTGTTTGGATAACTCGTTTGGTTTGCAAATGTTGTTAACAAGGGGCCTGGGAAACTAGATAAATGATTTTAGATTTTATCATATATAACATGATTTTCTCCAAATTCTACTATGCCAATGATAGAATGAATTTGTCTTATGATTTTAAGGATTATTAATGCAAATTTAACAATACTACTAATTAAAATGCCTTTCTTTAAAATCAACAAATTTATCATAGCATTTTAATAAATATGAAATTTCAATTACCTTAGAAATAAAGTATGTGAAATTTCATAAGAAAAACAACATTATGATATAAACCCAAATTTATAAATATTCACCTTTTAAAATTGAGGTCTAATCAATAAATAAATTTTATTCATTTCAAATATGAAATCAACATTGAGATATCTCATAAAATGAATAAAACATAAAAATGTTTAACCCAACAATTATAAGGTTCTAAAACCTTATTAATCATTTGCTCATAGGGTTTGCTATAAAGACTTATTTATGAACTATGAGTTCTATGATTTAAAATCAAGTTCATAAATGGGCTTCTTTATTATATGTATTTATTAAATATTAATGAAATCAAATATTTAATAAATAATATAATATTCCAATGTAATGTTTGTACCTTTAAATAAATGAACAGTATTTGGAGCAAGAAATCCAAACAACTCTCAATAAAGGACAATAATTCTCATTCTCAACTTTATTGAATCAAATTTGAAACCAGAGATTTATTTAGCCTCTATGATTTATTTATTTAAATATTAAAATGATTTTAATGTTTAAATAAATTATTAATAACCTAGTATTAATTTATAATCTTTATGAAATTGAACTAGGTTATATAAGAATAATTTAATATAAAATAAATAATAAAAAGTTTTACGATAAGAAAATAATTATTTATCTCGGACAAATAACATAGATAAAACCAATCACAAAAACTTTAACCATATTATTGCTTACCAACACAACAAAACAACAACATGATGCAATCTTTAGGGAACATTAACTATTGAACATTTATATTAAACATTTTTAAAATTTCAAATACAGACTGGCACACATATTTAAATCCAAATATTTAATATAAATTTATTGATCTTACAATAAGATTAATTTTTTGCAAACTGGACCTCTCTGTATCTTCTTCAAAAAATTGGCTTTGGCTCCTCCAATTCCTTTCTCCACTTCTATGCATAAAATGTTCGGCCTTTCCCATGAATCTCAATGATTTATTTATGATTTGAAAAGTTTAGTTATTCTATTTCATCACTGGGAATGGATTTTTTAACGATCTTCTTAAAATCCTTGCCCTTGTATTACCTGCATAATGAAACCATAATCATAATATCAAAACACTTTACTTTCCCATAACTTTCTTTTTTTTCAAAAGTATTTCAAATTTCTCATATTGCTAAATTAACCCGCTATTTTTTTGGTGAAATTGACATCTGGAATCTTGCAAGTTTGGTATCATTAGAAAGAGAAAACCTATATATTTTTACCAAGTTTTGAATGAGATCAAACGGAGTTCTCTGCCGATATGTCCATTTCAATTTTGCACAAATTTTAGGGTTAACCCTAAAATAAAATTTAATTATTTAAATGAAAATTAATCATTTAAACCTTTAAAAATGATTTTAATCAAATTATCTAATTTAAACCTTTGAAAATTATTTTAATCAAATTATTTGATTTGAAATAATGCAATTAATATGCAAATAATCAAAATATTCAATTTTGAAGCATTGCAACTACATTCAAACCTTCAAAATGCAAATATGTAAGCAATTCCAAAGTGAAAGCAAATTTTCCAAGACCTTGATGCGAGCAAAATCAAATAAACAAAAAATTCCCGAAATCACAAAATTTAAGGTGGGTCCCCAATTTTGGGATCATTGTGAAGGACGTCACAACATTGGCACTAGAAGGAGGGTTTGAAAGGTAAATATTTGATTTTCATTTGAAATCATTCAAATCTCAATTTAAAAAAAAAAAATTATGAATTGAAGGATGTTATTTAATGCCAAAGTTTAATTGATGCATATCTTTTATCAATTGATTAGTCATTTCATGCTTAGTTGCAAGATATATTTCTTTGACTAATGATATTGGCATTAAATTGTGTTCTTTGAAGTTCACTAATGGCATCACTTTATTCAGTAAAGGAAATGATGGCTTCTTGGATAGGTGATTATTATAGCAGTTTAAACATGCCTATTCATCAAATTCCTTAAGGTGTAGAAGTTTGTTTACCAAGATTTAGGCATGATGTGGATCAAGCCAAGGACCATATTCAAAGATACAAGAGTGTGTTACGCCATTTATAGCTTATGCATGGATATGTTCCTTGTAGATTATTTTCATACCCATTGGATGAGGTTGTGCTTAAGTGGTACATACAATTACCTGTAAGGTATGCTACTTCTGGGGTTAAACTAGATAAAGCATTTCTTGAATATTTTGGAAGGTTGGATGATTCAGTTATGATGTTAAATCAATTTGTCTCCATTCGTAAAAAAATAACGAACCCATGAGGTCATTTAATAATAAATTTCATAGGTTGTATACTGAGGTGGGGATGCATTATATCATTTTAGAAGAAAGAGCTACTCAAATATACATGGGAGCCTTAGATCACTTCAAATCTATGTTTTTGGGGAATGTTAATTACATAATTTCCTAGAGCTCACAATGAAGCAGCAACATTTGAACAATAGTTGATATCTCAAGGTGTTAATGGAACAACTATATAGACTTAGACCTAAAAATCATAATCAAAGATAACAAATGAGTCAGGTTGAGATTGATAGTTTAGATGTCACAACTACCTTAAATTTTGAGAATGAGGTTCAGGTTTCAAATTCAGTACCCATCAATGAACATTGTGATGATCAAGTTGATCAAAATGTAGAAACTGATTTAGAGCCATTACTCACAAAGGAGGATTGAGATGATTTTACGAAACAAAATGAAGAAACTGATCCCATTGAAGAAAATATTGTCTTACCAAAGGATGATTCTAAGGAAGATGAATTCTTTGAAATTGAGGAGGATGAATCTAAAAAAGATGAATTTTTTGAAACTAAAGAAAATGAATTTGAAAGTGAATTTGAAGAATATATAGAAGAAATGATAGATTTTCATCATTTGTTTCAGGAGGATAATGAGTGTGATGTTCAAACAGGTAAAGTTAAAGAATTGAATGATCATAGATGTGATTTCATTGAAGATTGCAAGGGATTACAAGAAAATAATACCTCGATGATGATGGTTCAAATGATTAATTCTAAAATCTTCTTGCTTGAGGAAGATGATTTTTTGAAATTGAATATGAATTCTTTATTGAAGAAAGTGAATATGAAAATGAATATAAATATGCTATGAAAGAAAATATGGAATGTCACCAAGTGCTTCAGAAAGATATTGATTTTGTTATTTCAGATCATGAAGAAGAATTATTCACTTTATTCACAATTTTAAAAGTTCTTATCTCAGATGATATCCATGAAATTGAAAGTCTTGTGTAACTTAAAGATTCTACAATGCTCATACAACAAGAAATAAGTAGGTCTTCATCTCAGGTGATTGATAAAGGTGAATTTGAAAAGGAAATTATAGACCTATCCGAAGTTTGCACAAAAGATATGGTGGAACCTCACCCTTTAACAATAGAAGATAATTTTTATAATGGTTGGGGAGGGTATTATGAATTTTTTCTTTTATGCCTATTGATAAGAATTTTTCTTCATATGATATACAAGATGCTAAAATTCATGTCTTACATGAAGAGTCTACAACTCTTGTACAGTCAAAGAATCACATGTTTTCTAAAGCCACGATAAAATCTCATCCCTTAGATTTAGAATATAATTATTATTATGGATGGGGTATGTATAGTGAATCATTATTTTATCATACTTCTACTGATAAAATTATTGTTTCACTTGATATGTAGGATGTTGAAACTTCTATTTCAAAATAATATTTCACAATTTCTACACAATTTCTAAAATGACATGCCAATTGTAGAAATAGAGAAGGTTCAAAAATTGAATCACTTTGAAGATGAATTTATTGAACATATTTCTAAAATTGAAAATGAAGAAATGTTAAATGTTTCTTATGACTCGCTTTTTAATAATGAGGCTGAGGTAAAGTCATCTTTTTTACCCATGACTAATAAAAATTTGAGTACAAATTCATATGAATGGTTTGGATTTAATGTTGGTGATGACCTAAAGGAAAATGTTGATCTATCTGAAGTAACTAAGGTGGTTGATCAAGAAAATATATTATTTTATGATCATTCAGATTTATCATTTGAAAATATGAGCATACATTTAATTGGGTGCCTAATTTTGGTGTCTTTAACAAACAGGTATTTGATGAAGATGAAGAACTGCAAGGTGATCATGATGGAGACCATGAAGAAAAGGAAAAAGTGACAAATGCTCATCAAATATTGGTAAATTATAATAATGATATGTTGAGTATATATGACAAGGTAAAATATTCACCTTTCTCATTGGTTATTAAATTTTCAGGTAATGGGATGCAAGAAATTTTTTTGGATGCTAAGGCTATCAATGATGAGATGTTAAAATGTTGTTAAAAAAAAAGTGGGAGATAACTTTTGAAATTTTTGCCATAAATGAAATGAAGGAAAATTTGTTGGAGATTCTTAATCAAATTCATAGGCAATCAACTAGTGAATCTAGGGTGCAAATTTTTTATGATCTTCTTATACCAAATGTCCTAGATGCTTGTCAATTCTTGAATTATTGTGATTGCTTTAAAAACTTTGAAAGTGACTTGAATTTGAAATTTTTAGAAATGGGTTCTTACTTACAATATTTCCCATTTCTAAATAGGAGACTAGTTCTAAATTATGAATAAGAATGTGAAATTTACACATTTTTGAATAAACAAAGGATAATCGAAGATCATATATTTTCTCGTAAGGTTAATAAATGAAAACTTAAACATAGAATTTCTTATAATTTTGAATCAAATCAATGGGATGTGAAAGGCAAAAGGAATGGTGCATGGTTTGATTTAATATTGATTTTATTGGATTCATGTGAAGCTTGGAATGCAAATCACAAGATATGTCTTTTAAGGTATGTCTATCGTGTATGGGATCCAGGAAAATAATGGTATACATTTTATAGTGTCTTGTATATTATATACATTGTTGTAAATAGTTTTTGGATTGTGTGTTTTTTGTGTTGTTTGGTCATGTGATGTGTTAGTGTTGTGTATTTTTGTCATATCTCATATGTTGTTGTTGAGCTTAAGGACATATTGACTTTGCCAAAACTTGGTAGAGTTTCATGACATTGATGTGATTCAAATTGATCAATTTTTAAGGTGGATGTGTCAAAAGTAAGGTATTTGTGGTTGAGTCCCTAGTCATTTGTTTGTGGTTTTTAGTCTTTGATCCTAGATTGAATAGGATGAAGTTACCTTGTTTGAAAACTTGTGAAACCTGGAAAGAAGAAAAGTAAGATATTGGTTTAGGTCCTCATGAATGTGAACTAAGATAAGGCGGATATGAAAATTTGGAATTATATTGCAAAAGCTCCACAAGTACCATGAATACACTTACATACACCCGCATTTCATAACACATTCCATAACATATTTCATAACATTGTGTACATCCCCCTTGTGTTCCACATTTCATATTCCATAGAAAGATCATTTACAAAATTCAAAGATCCTAATTGGTTCGTCAAAAGTCAGGTTGCTTTAATCAAGGGCACTTTCACAAAGGCATTTTGTAAAAACTTGTAAAATACAAAGCTTCATGTTTACACACCATTGTTTCATAATTCCTAAAATGTCTTTGGTCACTCAACTATTTCTAATGTGGTAGGCAACCGCAAAAAAACATGTCAGATTCTCTTAGGATCATTACAAAATATACACTAAAAGGATCTTGATATCGAGGACTGATGTTGAAACTATCTAGAATCAAACACAGTTATGCATATTAATTTTTTTGGGTAAAATGGTCAAAAACATCATTGGAAGAAAATATAAGGTGAAAAGGGGCATCCTTGTCAGTCTTATCATGCAACATAGTCCATAAAACTCATTATTACCACAAATATTTTAAAAGATCTAAACAAAATTAGAGTAGTAAGGATAGGATTAAATTCTCATCATACTTCAGTTTAGAATCCAATTTCCCAAAGCTCTGAGTCTATTTAGATCACATACCACTGACTATTGGTTCATAAGGATTCGTACTACTCATACGTCAGAATGAAGGGTATTCGTCCCCAAAGTTCAAGAAATAAAAATCCAAACACATCATTCACTATTGGATTGTAAGGATTTGTACTAATTTTCCCTCAGACGGATAGGTAGTCGTCCCCAAGATTCAAACAATATAAAGCTAAAATCATGGACTATGGGTTTAACCTCCATCGGGGCTATATATGCTTTACTGGTAGTGGATTACACTCATGTGTGGCAATATGTCTCGTTGAAAAATGAGATGTATGTTTGTTTCAAATGGGTAGGTGTTGGTCACGAATCTGCCACAGGAAAGGATTTTAACATAAATGTGCCCTAGACCCGACCAACATTGAAAGGTCGAGAGAAATAAATATCTCTCGGACCAATCTCCAGAGAGGGTTGGTTCCCACACTAATCTAAAATGGTTTCAAGACTAGAGTTTTAGGAAAGAAACGAGAAATATGTAGAAAGAAATGGGAA
This sequence comes from Wollemia nobilis, assembly GCA_028583015.1. Lineage (NCBI taxonomy): Eukaryota > Viridiplantae > Streptophyta > Pinopsida > Araucariales > Araucariaceae > Wollemia > Wollemia nobilis. Next base: position 8,153,407 of record JAQPPZ010016436.1, on the reverse strand, counting down.
ATTACAGAAAGAGACAAGAAATATGGTCGAAGCCGATCTTTAATGGGAGAACAACCTTGAACAGTAATAACTTCAACTAGATCCTAAAGTTCAGTAGCAACTGAATCTTAGAGCACATAAATAGAAATTAGATCATGCATTAGTCATGAGTTCGCTTCCAAATAAACTTCAAACATTCAAATGCTAATACAGTCTAATTCAACACAGTAGAATTCAACTGTTATTGCACTGGACTAGATAGAAGTCAAAAACACAAAAAGCCAAACATACACAACAAATTAGATCACCAATTCTAGAAGACACTAAGAATGGAAGCAATTGCATCTAGCATTTCGATTTCAACTTCTGCAACAAGATCCTCCTCCCTTTGATTGAGTTTTACATTGGTATTTATAGAGGTCTGTCCTCTTCCTTTCGTATTACATCATTTAATAAATGAAATAGATCTTGAAGAAACAACCCCCTTAATCTACCTTGGAGAGACGACAGTCCCTACTTTTAATGAATTACAACTGAGAATGAAACAAAACCGAGGGCCCATATCTCTCTATTAAATAACCGTTATCAAGGGAAGTTGAAAGCTATAAGAGATCGTGAACAGGCGCTTTAAATATTGGAGGCGTCTTTAATTTTTGCAGCATCAAAAACTACAGGCCTGAGCACGTTCTTCTATCTTGCACACATTGGAAAGCAACAAAACATTAAATTATGGAGTGCCTTTAATCGTTGGAACTTGCAATGCTTCATCAGGCCATTGAACTGCTTTTTGGCATGAAATTGTGACAGGTCGCGAAAACACGACATGTTGTGAAATCACGACATTTTTTGTTCCATACACTTTTGTCACTTTCGGATCGTGAAAATCAACCATGTAGCGAAATCATGACATATTCAGCTCCTTGGTTTCCTTCACCACCTTAGCTCGTAAAAACATGACCCATCATGAAATCATGACGTTCTGTACTATTCTACTTTTTCCTTGCTCTGTTTCCATGAAACTATGACCTATCGTGAAATCATGACGTTCTTTCCCAATTTTGTCTCTTGGCTACTTCGAACCACGAAAACGCGACAAGGCATGATTTTGTGACAATTTTTTGCACTTGGTCCTTCCGCCCCAATGTGTCACAAAATCACGACATTTTCTTGCCTTCATCATTGTCGCTTCTTGTCGCGATATCGCGACGTCTTCTTCTTGCTTGGCCTCATCCTCAAAAATGTCATGAAATCATGACGTCTTTCATGCCTTATGCCTTTCTTTCAACTTTGCCACGATAACGCGACATGTCATGATATCGCGATGTTTCATACCATTTTCTCCTTGCTTGCTTTACTGTCACGATATCACGATGTTTTTTATCACACTGCTCCATTGCTACTTTATGTCATGATTTTGCAACATGTCATGATATCACAACTTCATTTTAGCACTTCCGTTGACCATGTTGACCGTGAAACTCCAACACATCGTGATATCGTGACAACCTTACCCCCCTTGCTGTCGTTGACTGCATTGACCGCGATAACGTGACAGGTCACAAAAATATGACATGTCGTGATATCACGACACTTCCTTGACTTAGCCCTTTTCCATATTTGGCACCGCAAAACTGTGACAGGTCGCGATATCGTGACATGTCACGATATCACGACATATTTCCATGCTCACACCTATTTGGTTTGGACCTCGCGAAAACGTGATGGTCACGATTTCGCGACAACTTATGAACTTAGCGTTTATGTGTTACGGACGTCGTGAAATCACAAGTCATGAAAACATGACACCTTTGCTTTTTCACAAAATGTGTTAAGTGTCTTCACAATTTTAGCATTCTTTTGCTTGAACCTCGACAACAAAAACAATGTGGCAAAAATGCCAACATTCTTGGTGGCTCGTGGGGTATACAGTTCTGCTGTATGCACGAACCTCAGGCCTTGATCCTTTGGGCAATAGAGTCAGGAAATAGGAGAAATAGGAGAAGTAAATGCTGAGTGATGCTGGACATCTCTGACGATTGCTGCAACAAACTCTTGCTAGTACTCAGCACTGAGGAACATGATCATCAATAGAAATGAGTGGAATAGTAGAACTCTCTTTATTTCTTTAGAACTACTACACTTTGCCTAGCTCGAATGAGCTGGGAAATCACCAGGTGCTGTGAAAGGATATTCAAGGTAGTAGTAAGAAGCACTTGAACTACAAAAACAAAAATTAAGGAAATGATGCCCTGCGGATGCACAGGCCATGGAACGGGGATGGGGAATGATGGAATGGCGAAAGATGGAGGAATGAAAATGGTAGTTACAGCAACAGAGTACTACTGTTCTACCAACTGCTGTGAAATGAAATGGAAGTGGAGGGAATGGAGGTGGTGGTAGGAAGTTTAGAAAAGGGTTCAAAAGATAGATAGTTAGAAGAAATGGGAACATCAGATAAGGGAATAGAAACAACAGCAGTGGCTTGAGTAATTGTAGAAGAAGAAGGAATAGGAAAGAACGATAAAGAAGTAAGGAAGTGGAAATAAGAAGTAGAGGAAAAGCCACTAGCTGCTGAGAAGGAAGAGGGTAAAAAAGAAAGAAATAAATGTACCTGCAGGCTTGCATGCAAAAAGAGCCAAAGTTGATGAAATTTTTTTTCTTTTCTCTATTTTTTTTCCTTTTTTTGTCTTTTTGTTTTTTTTTGCTATGTATAATATTTACAAAATTTTACGACATGATTGGCATGCCGCCACCACAAACCTAGCTTCGGTTGTCTATCTAGTGAACCTATAATGTCCAGACCAGATCTGATCATACTTCAGTCGATCTTTGAATTTTGGCTGGCCTCTTCCTGAAGTTATCCATGGTGCAAACAAGATGCAATGTAGCAGGTTATCATTCTTACTAGTACCCGTGTTATTGATGAATAATGTGGCAAAGAGGTTTGCCACATGGGGGATTTCTTCAGGTACCGATTGTAGTGGCTGGAACCAATACCACCACTTTGCAGACTCCACTGGCTATGGGTTGAGTACAGGCTCCTCCAATCCCTTAGTGCGATCATAGAACCTTTCTGATGATAAATCTGCTTCCAAGATCTCCTCAGGCTCAAACTTTTGGTGAGGCATGTTTAACGGGTTCTGGCTGAATACTTGTGTACTATGCACTATTGTGCCCTCTCTGTGCTCAGGTTCTAGAACTTGAATCTGTTTCTCTCCTTGGCCCATCTCATAATAGAAATTGCAAGAAACCATATTGTTCATTGCTAGGATAGTGCTTGCATATGCCCATCATTGGCCTTGGACAAAACCTGCCTCTTGAGTTCCACACAACTGTATTTTAGGTCTCGACACAGTATGTGGGATTGGCCATGATGAATACTGCACGGGACAAACATGAGCAGGAACTATTGGAGAAAGTAATGGAGTTTCTCCCCATGGTAATTTTACTAATAGGAGAAGAAGGTGCTCCGCTTGTAATGCTTCCTCAAAGAGTTGAGGAAATCTACGTTCACCTAATTACAACAAGAGGAGGCTTATGTTCGGATGGAAAGCTCAAACATAGAAGAGGTGGGCTTGGGTAGGTGACGGTTGGATCTCCCCTAGAATTCTCTTCCAAGTTCTATAGAAGCGGACGTTGAAATCTGTGATGCTCTCTTAAGGTATTCTCGTGATGGTGGAGAGATGCATCAAAAGCTGGTAAGGATCCTGAGAGCCATCAAATGTTGTAATGAGCGCTCCCGCTAAATCATCCCATGAATAAATGCTTTTACACCCAAGCAATCTGTACCACTACAATGCCTTTCCTTCCAAATACTAAACCAAAAGTCTGATCATAACATCCTCATGGATTATGTCATGGAGGATTGACAAAGCAGCAACCTCGTCAATATGCTCTCGGGCCATCCCTTAGGTGCCAAGGTATTTTATTAGGGATTTCAGGGCACTTTTGGGAATCTTGTGCCGAATTTGGAGATTTAGAGGGCCAAGATCATCCCATCTAGGATAGCATACCCTCGCCATTATAGTAGTGGTCTGCGAGATCACGGCTATCACCAAGTCAGAGTTGCCAAGTGAACATTCTTTTCTCCGCTTGTAAGGTCAAGGCTGCTCACCAAACCTTGATTCCTCCAAGGTATCTTCTTTTAGCTTTAAAAGGCTCTATGATCAAGAAATTCAGATATTCAACTCAGTAAAGTCGCCAAATGAACTTACAAATATCTGCTATGAGGTCAAGATAGCTCAACAAAATCTTGATACCTTCGGCTATTAAACAATGAAACAATCAGTCTCACCGATTATGGATCTTTTGAGATAGAAATAGTCTGTCCCACCGGGCTTGCCAAAAACTATTGGCACAGGTGGGTATATCAATTTGAAATAATGCTTATCCCACCAACTATGGATTTTTGGAGACAGAAATAGTCTGTCCCACCGAGCGTGCCAAAAACTGTTGGTCACGAATCTACCACAGGAAAGGATTTTAACATAAATGCACCCTAGACCCGGCCAACACTAGAAGGCCGAGAGAAAGAATGTCTCTCGGACCAATATCCAGAGAGGGCTGGTTCCCACACTAATCTAAACTGGTTTCAAGACTAGAGTTGTAGGAAAGAAACTAGAAATATGCAGAAAAAAATGGGAAATTATGGAAAGAGACAGGAAATATGGTCGAAGCCGATCTTTAATGAGAGAAAAACCTTGAACAACAATAACTTCAACTAGATCCTAAAGTTCAGCAGCAACTGACTCTTAGAGCACATAAATAGAAATTAGATCATGCATTAGTCATGAGTTCACTTCCAAATAAACTTCAAACATTCAAATGCTAATACAGTCTAATTCAACACAACAAAATTCAACTGTTATTGCACTGGACTACACAGAAGTCAAAAACACAGAAATCCAAACATACACAACAAATTAGATCACCAATTCTAGAAGACACTAAGAATGGAAGCAATTGCATCTAGGACTTCGATTTCAATTTCTGCAACAAGATCCTCCTCCATTTGCTTGAGTTTTACATTGGTATTTATAGAGGTTCGTCCTCTTCCTTTCGTATTACAACATTTAATAAATGAAACAGATCTTGAAGAAACAACCCCCTTAATCTACCTTGGAGAGATGACAGTCCCTGCTTTTAATGAATTACAACTGAGAATGAAACAAAAATGAGGGCCCATATCTCTTTGTTAAATGACCGTTATCAAGGGAAGTTGAAAGTTGTAAGAGATCGCGAACAGGCACTTTAAATATTGGAGGTGTCTTTAATTTTGGCGACATCGAAAACTATAGGCCTGAGCACGTTCTTCTATCTTGCACACATTGGAAAGCAACAAAACATTAAATTTTGGAGTGCTTTTAATCGTTGGAACTCGCAATGCTTCATCAGGCCATTGAACTACTTTCTGGCATGAAATTTTGATAGGTCGCAAAAACGTGACATGTCCCGAAATCGTGACATTTTATGTTTCGTACACTTTTGCCACTTTTGGATCGCAAAAATCAACCATGTAGCAAAATCATGACATATTTGGCTCCTTGGTTTCCTTCACCACCTTAGCTCGCAAAAACATGATGCATCATAAAATCGTGATGTTCTGTACTATTCTGCTTTTTCCTTGCTCTATTTCCATGAAGCTATGACCTGTCACGAAATCATGATGTTATTTCCCAATTTTGTCTCTTGGCTGCTTTGAACCACGAAAACGCGACAAGGCACGATTTTGCGACAATTTTTTGCACTTGGTCCTTCCGCCCCAATGTGTCACGAAATCGTGACATTTTCTTGCCTTCTTCATCATTGCCACTTCCTGTCGTGATATCGTGATGTCTTCTTCTTGCTTGGCCTCATCCTCAAAAATGTCACGAAATCGCGACGTCTTTCATGCCTTATGCCTTTCTTTCAACTTTGTCGCGATAACGCGACATGTCACGATATCACGACGTTTCGTACCATTTTCTCCTTGCTTGCTTTACTATCGCGATATCACGACGTTTTTCATCACACTGCTCCATTGCTGCTTTATGTCACGATTTTGTGACATGTCGCGATATCGCGACAACTTCATTTTAGCGCTTTCGTTGACCATGTTGACCGCAAAACTCCAACACGTCGTGATATCGCGACAACCTTACCCCCCTTGCTGCCGTTGACTGCATTGACCGTGATAACGCAACAGGTCATGAAAATGTGACGTGTCACGATATCACGACACTTCCTTGACTTAGCCCTTTTCCGTATTTGGCGCCACAAAACTGTGATAGGTCACGATATTGCGACATGTCACGATATCGCGACATATTTCCATGCTCACACCTCTTTGGTTTGGACCCTGCAAAAATGTGACGGTCGCAATTTCGTGATAACTTATGAACTTAGCGTTTGTGTGTTACGGACGCCGCGAAAATGCGACGGGTCACGATTTTGTGACATGTCACGAAATCGCGACAGGTCGCGAAAACGCGACACCTTTGCTTTTTCACCAAATGTGTTAAGTGTCTTCACAATTTTAGCATTCTTTTGCTTGAACCTCGGCAACTAAAACAATGTGGCAAAAATGCCAATAGTAGGCTAGCCTTGTATTTCTTTCATAACAGGTTTAACCATTTTGGTCAAAATGAGGTAATAAACTCACTTGCGCACATGCTGGTTTTGGATGATAGTAATGTCATAACTGAGCTCTTGATCTGGTAAAGGAATTCACAACACACACATTGGTCCTAAGAGGGTTAGACTAGTTTTAGTGTGTTTGTTTATTGTACTAGAATGTTTGAGTCTCTATAAGACAGGCAGTTCATTTCAATACATTATTTTAGCTTAATCATATTATTTTCCATATCATCTTATCAGTCATGAAAGGTCATTTTTAGGGCCCCTAATTAAAGTACTATGACAAGCATGACCAAAGCAAATATTTATATTGAAAATTATCATTAATACATATCACATGATCCCAACCAGTAATACATCACATTCTGCATAAATAATCTATGATTCCAGTAATTCATATTTGTATTGGTCTATTCTCATTCTTTGTATGCTTATCAATGCTTGTGATTCTAATATTCGTGTTTTGTGTGTTTTTAGAGTTTGGTTTTTAGTCAAAAATATCTAGGGATATTTACCAGCAGAGTCACCAATGTTATGAGGTCCTTCACAATGACCCAAAAATTGGGGACCCGCCTTAAATTTTGTGATTTTGGGAAATTTTTGTTTATCTCATTTTGCTCGCATTAAGGTATTGGAAAATTTGCTTTCACATTGGAATTGCTGACATATTTGTATTTTGAAGGTTTGAATGTAGTTGCAATGTTTCAAAATTGAATATTTTGATTATTTGCATATTAATTGCATTATTTCAAATCAAATAATTTGAATAAAATCATTTTCAAAGTTTTAAATGAAATAATTTGATTAAAATCATTTTCAAAGCTTTAAATGATTAATTTTCTTTTAAATAATTAAATTTTATTTTAGGGTTAACCCTAAAATTAGTGCAAAATTGAAATGGACATATGTTGAGGCATAGAACATCGTTTGATCTCATTCAAAACTTGGTAAAAAGATATAGATTTTCTCTTTCTAATGATACCAAACATGCAAGATTCGAGATGTCAATTTCACCAAAAAAAATAGCGGGTTAATTTAGCAATATGAGAACTTTGAAATACTTTTGAAAAAAAGGAAAGTTACAGGAAATTAAAGTTTGGTTTTGTTTTGATATTATGATTATTGTTTCATTATGCAGGTAATACAAGGGCAAGGATTTAAATAATATCGTTATAAAATCCATTTTCGATGATGAAAAAAAATAACTAAACTTTTCAAATTATAAATAAATCATTGAGATTTATGGGAAAGGGCAGAAATTTTGTGCAGAGAAGTGGAAAAAGGAATTGGAGGAGCCAAAACCGGGTTTTTGAAGAAGATACAGAGATGTCTAGTTTGCAAAAAATCAAGCTTATTGTAAGATCAATAAATTTGTATTAAATATTTGGATTCAAATATGTGCGCAGTCTATATTTAAAATTTAAAAAATGTTTAATATAAATTTTCAATAGTTAATGTTCCTTGAAGATTGCATCATGTTGTTGTTCTGCTGTGTTGGTAAGCAATAATATGGTTAAAGTTTTTATGATTGGTTTTATCTGTGTTATTTGTCCGAGATAAATAATTATTTTCTTATCGTAAAATCGCCCCTCCTTCTAGCACCAATTTTTTGAGGTGTGATTTTGTCAGTTTACAAAACCACTCAACAATTCAGAATTTTAAATTCTCTCTTGCAAAGAAATTCTTTTCTCCAAGGTTCTTACTTTAATATTTATGTGTCATGCATAGTTGTTTATAAGTTCCTGAATAAACTCTTGGGTTTGCAAGTTTTTGTTAACAAGGGGCCTAGGAAATTATGTAAATGATTTCAAATTTATCATGTAAACATGCCTTTCATACCCATTTAATTATCCAACAATGAAATAAAGTTTGCTTTATGATGTTAAATCTACGTGTGCAACATTTATTTCATTATCTGGATACCATATCTCAATAAAATACCTTTAAATAAATTTAGCATTTATAAATCTAGCATTTTAAATAAAACTTCTCCTAACTTTAACAAGATCAAAGGAAATTAAATAGACCTTTAAATAGCATAAGTTATTATGATTCAACTTCCAAGGTCTATTTGATAAAGCAACTTTTTTTCATATCTCCTTATAAAATTATATCCAAAATATCAAAGAGGTAAACAAATTGTAATAATATCTTGCCCAATTTCTAAGGTATTAAAACCTTTATTAATGATTAAAACATAGGGCTTAATATAAAAACTAATTTATAAACTTTGGATTTTATGATAAAATAAAGTTTATAAATTAGGTTTGCTTTTAATATTTATCTCATATTTATCTTTTGAAATATTTATGAAATTAAATATTCAAAAGAATAAATATGATCTCTAATTTGAAATTTGGACTTCTAAAATAAATAGAACTATATTAAAAAATCAAATCCAAATTGAATTTTAGAGATATCAATCCTAGTTCCTCAACCTTATGAAATTAAGGTGAGGAAAATAATATTCATTTATCCCTTCTTAAATTTATTAATTCAAATATTAATTGATGTAATATTTGAATAATAAATTTAGTTTATAACCTAACCATATAGTTTTACTTTATGAAATTATGCTAGGTTATAATATATAGTTTTCATTATATCTTTTTTATAATGAAATTATAAAAAAAATAATAAAATATTTTATATTTTAGAAATTGCTTAATGTCTCGAACAAAATACAATTTTCATCTACAGAATTATAAAACCAATCCAAAGTTCACTAGTGTGTACACAATGGAATCAAATTAATTGGTGCAATCTTCTAAGGTATACAAACTATTAAAAAATTTGTAAATAACATTTTATTAATTCCAAATATAGTATGTGCACAAATATGGATCCAAAATGCTTAAAAGAATTTATAAAATATTACAATTTTCCATTGTTCTGCAAATGACTTTTTCCATTTTCCTCCAATGAATGTGTAGCTTTTCTTTCTTCCAATCGTTCATTTCCTTATCTGTATAAAAATGTCCGACCATTTCCATGAATCTCAATGATTTATTTATAATTTGAAAAGTTTAGTTATTACATTTCATCATTGGGAATGAATTTTATAACTATCTTATTCAAACCTTTGCCCTTGTATTACCTGCATAATGAAACAATAATCATAATATCAAAACAAAACCAAACTTTACTTTCCCGTAACTTTTCTTTTTTTCAAAAGTATTTCAATGCTCTCATATTGCTAAACTAACCTACTATTTTATGGTGAAATTGACATCTGGAATCTTGTAAGTTTGGTATCATTAGAAAGAGAAAATCCATATCTTTTTACCAAGTTTTGAATGAGATCAAATGTAGTTTTCTACCTCAAGATATGTCCATTTCAAATGTGCATTAATTTTATGGTTAACCCTAAAATTAAATTTAATAATTTAAATTAAATTAAATTATTTAAATTTAATTTAATTATTTAAATGAAATTTATCATTTAAACCTTTGAAAATGATTTTAATCAAATTATTTGATTTGAAATAATGCAATTAATATATAAATAATAAAAATATCCAATTTTCAAGCATTGCGACTACATCAAACCTTCAAAACGCACATATGTCAGCAATTCTAAAGTGAAAGCAAATTTTCCAAGACCTTGAGGTGAGCAAAATTAGATAAAAAAAATTTCACGAAATCACAAAATTTAAGGTGGGTCCCCAATTTTGGGGTCATTGTGAAGGACGTCACAACATTGGCGACTCTGCTGGTAAATGCCCTTGTTGAGGTGTGATTTTGTCAAATCACAAAACCACTCGACAACTTAGAACTTTAAGTTCTCTCTTGCAAAGTATAATATATATCTCCAAGGTTCTTATTCAAAATTTAATGTTTCACGTATATGCATAAATGTGTACTTTGAATAACTCGGTAGGTTTGCAATTTTACTGTTTACAAGGGGCCTGGGAATTGTGTAAATGATTTCGATTTCATTATATAACATATGTCTTTCATATCAATCCTAATGAAATAAAACTTGATTTATGATCTTAAATCAAAGTGCACAAAATTTATTTCATCTTCTCAATCTAATGTCTTGTAAATGCTTCAAATGAATTTAGAGTGAAAAGAATCGAAGCAATTAAATAAAATTTCAATTTAACTTTAACAAAAATTAAAGTAAATGAAACTTTAACAAATTTAATAAAATTTTGGAATATCACAATTTATCATAAATCTAATTCCAAATGTCTATTTAATAAATTAATTATTTGTTCAAACCCCCTCTATGAAATTATAAATCAAACCCAAAAGAGGTGAATAAATGAAATAATGTCTTGCCCAATTTATAAGGTTCCAAAACCTTGTTAATGATAAAATCTTAGGGCTTAATATGAAACTAATATATAAACTTTGGATTTTATGATAAAATAAAGTTTATAAATTAGATTTACTTATAATATTTATCTTTTGAAATATTTATGAAATTAAATATTCAAAAGAGTAAATGTGATCTCTAATTTAAAATTTGGACTTCTGAAATAAATAGAACTATATTATAAATCAAATCCAAATTGAATTTTAGAGATATCAATATTAGTTCCTCAACCTTATGAAATTAAGGTGAGGAATAGAATATTCATTTATTCCTTCTTAAATTTATTAATTCAAATATTAATTGATGTAATATTTCAATAATAATAATAATAATTTTTTTTTCTTTTTTTTTTTTTAGCGAAAAACCCATGTGGGGCCACCTTGGTCTAAGAGACCACGAACAGGGGGTTCTATACAGTCAAAGTCACCCAGGAGTCGCACCCAGCACTGCCCACACCAACATTATCAATTGGATTTTGGGTACCCAATTCAGCTTTTTGGTAGGGTGGAGATTTGAACCTGGGACCTCCCTTGGAGGATTGCCCTCTCCTCTCCAACTCACCTACAACACCTGGGTAATAGTAAATTTAATGTATAACCTAACCATATAATTTCACTTTATAAAAATTATGCTAGGTTATAATATATAGTTTTCAGAATGAAATAATAAAAAATAATAAAATATTTTAAACTTTAGAAATTAACTTAATGTCTATGACAAAATCCATAGATAAGATTTCCATCTACAGAATTCTAAAACCAATCCAATGTTCACCATTATTCACACAATGAAATCAAATGAATTGATGCAATCTTCTAAGGTATACAAACTATGAAGAAATTGTAATAAACATTTTATTAATTCCAAATACTATCAGTGCACAAATCTGGATCCAAAATGCTTAAAATAATTTATAAAATCTTACAATAATTTCCATTGTTCTGCAAATGGCTTTCTCCATTTTCCTCCAATGAATGTGTAGCTTTGCTCCTTCCAAACGTTCCTCTCCTTCTCTGTATAAAATGTCCGACCCTTTCCATGAATCTCAATGATTTATTTATAATTTGAAAAGTTTAGTTATTCTGTTTCATCACCGAGAACAGATTTTATAATGATATTCTTCAACCCTTGCACTTGTATTACTTGCATAATGAAACAATAATCATAATATCAAAACAAAACATTACTTTCTCGTAACTTTCCTTTTTTTTGAAAGTATTTCAAAGTTCTCATATTCTAAATTAACCCGCTATTTTTTTGGTGAAATTGACATCTGGAATCTTGCAAGTTTGGTATTATTAGAAAGATAAAATCTATATATTTTTACCAAGTTTTGAATGAGATCAAACGGAGTTCTCTACCTCAAGATATGTCCATTTCAATTTTGCACTAATTTTAGGGTTAACCCTAAAATAAAATTTAATTATTTAAATGAAATTTAATTATTTAAATGAAAATTAATCATTTAAACCTTTGAAAATGATTTTAATCAAATTATTTGATTTGAAATAATGCAATTAATATGCAAATAATCAAAATATTCAATTTTGAAGCATTACAACTACATTCAAACCTTCAAAATGCAAATATGTCAGCAATTCCAAAGTGAAAGGAAATTTTCCAAGACCTTGATGTGAGCAAAATCAGATAAACAAAAATTTTCCGAAATCACAAAATATAAGGTGGGTCCCCAATTTTGGGGTCATTGTGAAGGATGTCACAATAGGATGTATGAATGATACTAAGGATATCCATTGAAGGGGACCATATTAGGATGACTTTATATTAGAGGTTATCTCTTCAAAGTTGTATGGACATGTTGATCAACAATTCAATCATCATAGAATACATGTTAATAGGACACTTTCTAGTGGCCAAATTAATAGTTTGACAACTTTGGTAAGCGTTATTATAGACATGACAAATTGACCCACCCAAATAAGTCATTTTTTCCTTTGGTTCATTTTATAGGTTCGCAAAATTGCTAGGAGCAAGTTTTGTCCCATTTTCTTGTGTTTTTTCTTTCTTTTGTTAACTTTGACCGAATCCACACTCGGTAAATTACGAGGCATAGACTCAACAAATTTAGGATTTTTCTTCAAAAACCTAAGAACATCGACTTAATCAAGGTTAATTTTTGTTCTCAAAAATTTTATCCCTCTAAACCTTATATAAATAAAAGGATTGGACCCCTATTTATTCCAAGCTATAAAAAGCAACCTAGCAATTCTTTTTAGTAATCAAGCTATCAAAGTTCATGCATATTTAGAGTTCTCTTCTCTTCTAGTTCTCTTGGTGCTTTGGTGTTCTATTGTTGGTGTGCTCCTTGTGATTTTGCAAGTGTATAAATCCTTGAGGACAAGCTGTCTTCTTCGAGTAGAGGTCTTCCACCTTTGCTCTTGCTTCTTCCATGACATCACCAAGTTATTTCTTTGTATTTATTAATTCTTGGTTAATGTTTTGTTGCATTTCTAATATTTGTTTGGGATTTTAAACACTCTTTTGTGAATTTGCACCTCCTCTACTATAGGGCACATATTCAATAAAATATATGCTTTCACTCCTCAGGAATTTTACGTTCATTTTTGCATATCATCGAATTTGCACTCTATATCCTACATCATGTGAATTCGGTCTAGTTATCTTTGGGGTGACCATTTGCCCCAAAACCCTAAAGTTTCATTTTGTATGCCCTCTAATTTTTTTCTTCTTCTCTGTTTGTATTCTTTCCTAATTATTATCATTCTATTTCACTTAAATTTCATATTATATTAGTTTGGGGAAAATTATTTGTCCCCAAAACCCTAGTTTTAAAATTATATTCATGTTCAAGCTTTGCACCCATTTTATTTGCATTGTCTTCAATGTTTTATGCTAAAATATTATATTGTGTTTGTTCCAAATGTTAAAGATAATTTTTATCATGAACAATAAAATAAAATGGTAAAAGGGGCTTGATTTTTGTGCCTCTAAGTTTAGTCTTATATTGTCCTAAGTAGGCCCCCAAATGTTGACCATATTTTCTAGAGTTTTTGTGAAGCTCTTTTGCAAAATTAAAGTTTTTGGATATTCTTGACACAAGACAAATCTTGGATAAAACATCGAATCAAATAAGTGCTCTGACAAAAACTATAAGATTATGTGTTGCTTTATTTCATCATTTTTGTTCACAACCTAGGTTATAAATTAATAAATTAACAAACAAAAATATTTGATCGCTTTCTAGGCATTTTAAAAAGAAAAATCCATATAGTTTTGCATATAGGGTTTAACCTTGTTTGTGCATTTTATTTGTGCCCTTGCTCAATTAAAAAGGATTTCATTTCTTGCAATGTAGGCCTAAATATCATTGAATGAAAGAATCATAGTAGGGTTAGACATTGTCTTCTTACATCTTATATATTTTGGATTGTTCTTTCATTTCCATAGTTAGCATAGAAAGATCAAATATAGGTGATTTCTTAATTGACACATTAAAAATTTCCAACCTAGACTTGGAGTGAGTCCTAAAACTATTCTTGGTTAATCCATTTCCCTTTTATCCACTGAGAGTAGAGAATATAACACATCCCTGCGATCACCCCAGCTCCCAATAGATCCATCCAAGAATCATATGTGGCAGGGTAGTTTTCCCCCTCTACATATTTGGTGAATCCAAGATGAACACACATTTTAGTGGCCAATATAGGAAGCCTCTTCCTTTGATTTTCTATTGAAAATTTTAAATAATACCACTAATTTTTTTTGTTTATAGTAAAAAACATTAAAAACATCTAAAAATATTTTTTTGTGCTTTTGCTAGTTTTTAGTTTTCCTTCTTTTCTACTCTATACTTTCTCTTTATCCTAATGGCTCCCAACCATAGTGGTAAGTGAAGTATTTTAGAGTTTGATGATATTTTTCAAGAATATGATCATATTGATAGAGAGAATCATAATCTAGAAGAGAAATAAAATGAGAAAGCTAGTAATGATCTTGTTCCTAGTTGTAGCGACCCCGGGAATGCACACACAGCCCCTTTTTAACCCTACTTGCAATGCTATTAAAAACCCAAGATGAAATGGAAAGACAAGAAGAAAATTCATATAACACAAAATAACAAAGATATATCTCTTTATTGATATTGAAGCTCAATTACATGTCGGTCCCTCTTAGGGATACCCATTTTGATACAATAAGTTACAAATAGGCAAAGAGTACCCATTTTGCAAAGATGTGGTGCACTTATAATAGCTTCCCGGTTCCATACACAAAAATGTATGACGACTTATAGATGCCTCCTTATCAAGGTTTATTTCCTAGAGGGATCCCTTTTGCTCTCGTATGTTGCAAACTTCGTCTAATGAACCTGTGGCCCTGGAAGCAATGAAACAACAACACACATTTAGGTGTCTAAGATTTCCTCCCCGGATGAGGTTGTTAGTAATAAAAGAATGTAACGGAAATATGATGAAACTATGCCATGAAATCATGTAAATATATGCTAATGATATGAAAACATAAAGAAACAGAATAAAATATGTTATCTAAAATCTAAGCTAAGCCTACGGGCCACTATCCAAGACAACGGTCGCTAAGGTAAACCTTGCTCTCTTGACCCCAAAGCTATAGGCCAAAGCATGTATCTGATGTTGAAGTAATAGGTGTTATGCTCTTCAATCCAGTGCTTCGTCATACAAGTGATCTAAAAGAGAACTCTCCAAGTCTCAAAAGCTCTCCTCAAAAAGATGTCTTGATGATAGTAGATTAAAATATGTCTTGGTTCTCTTAGGCTTACACCTTTTATAGTGTGAAACCCTAGGTCTATGTCCAAGCCCTAGAAATGAATTTCTCATGCATAGTGCAAGTTAGCATGAGAAGTTTTTTTCCATTGTCTATGTTTGAAGGTTAGTTAACTAAAATCTATCTGCCCACTTGAGTCTTCTATGCAAACTTGTTATTAGCATGAGAATATTTTTTCCTTTGTTTATGCTTGGAGGTCAGTTAACTAAATTTTAAATGCAAACTCAAGTCTTCTATGTGAATTGGGCCTATGCAAACTCAAACTCTCGCTCACCTTTATTATATGTATACTACCACTTTCGCTCGAGATTAGGCCTATTTATTGGTAAATTATTTCTTATGGATTAGTCATTATCATTTGTAGTGGCTAAGATCTAGTCATTGTCGTCTATAGAAACTAAGGTCTAGTTGCTCTAGGCTTGAGCAGCTAGGATATGGTCACTCTTGGCTTGAGCGGCTAGACTTGGATGGATTGAAAATGCTCCCAATGAGTGGTGAGAACCATTGTTTATGCTTGGAAAGTCCAATATTATGACTTATGATCTTATGAGTGTGTCTATGTGAGTAGCTCCCCTAAGAATGACATAATTTAGGTTTCTACAGATGCCCCTTTTTGTGACGCATTGTGTGGAAAACACAACAGTGAGCAAAAACGTAGACTATTCTATTTGTAGGGTGTATGATGATCAATGGTGTGATCAACAATGGATGGCCTAATCATGAAATATGGCATGCATACCTTGAATTATTATATTAACATTTAGAGGACTTAGCTCAGTGGCTTGGGCATGTTAAATTGCACTCATTCCTCAAACTCAATCGGGTAGCTTTAGCTGCTACAACAATTCTGACTGGTAGGAGAGCTACAATTGAAGATGTCATTTCTGCTTACGTTCCCAACAAATGAGGGAAATTTGTGATTGTTGTATGCAATGATTTATAGGATGAACATGATTTTGTTATGATCGAATGATATTTTGCTGATTTTGATTATGTTTATGTTGAAGTTTTGAACTACCTCCTCACACAACGAATTGGTGAAGAAATGACAATGAATGAAGTGACAAGTTGCTTGACCAATATTTCCAATCTGGTTCCTTTATAGCATTCATTACTTTTAATTGGCAATCCCACATCCAAGTGTGATTCCAATTGTTTATGATAATTATCCATCCTTATCCCGAGGAGCGGTCCGGCTATCAATAGCCTTCTTAGGGAGTTAGGATAACTGATTGTATTTATGTCTAGATTGTATCACTTTGACTTAATTTTTTTGATGTCATAGAGGAATTAGGATGATTCTTTCGCACCCGTGGAGCAGTTTGACCATATTGGTCTTCTTTGGCATTGAAGGGTGGTACATCGTAATTCCAAAATGAGTTGTTTTTCCCTAAGTGGCCTTATGGTTATATATGCATCTCACCAAAATACATGGAGTGTGAATCACTACAATCATTGAGCTTATAGATTAAGTAGTTGGATACAAGGCCTACCTAAGATTGTGTTTTTATGTTATTTTTTTTGTTATTTTAAACATTCTAACGATCTAAAACCACCAAAGTGTGTTTATTTGTTATTTTTTTGGGATCCCTTAAGGATAAAATCCTTTATTTTTCTTTGTGGATTTGGCCACTGTTAGGTCCACTGGCCTCTGAGTTTCTACCTGTGGTCACTATCGCCTTGAGCAGCCAATATTTTCTGGTCACTAACATCAATAGTTGCCAAGGCATAATTAAGAAAATATAAATTTTGCATTTCTAGGATTTGACCTTTCACTTTCACTATTTGAAGATTCGCTTTGGGAGCTCTAGTGTGACAGTGACGATTGCAACTTTGAAATTTGCTGGTGCTGAGGACATGAATGCCTAGGGTGAGACATCAGATCTTGGAGGAGCAAGAGATTCTTGGGTATTTCTCTTTTCAAAACCCTACCTCTCTTTTCCTTATCTACATAAAATTGAACCTCACTAAGTAATGGTCAAATTGAACCTTAATAAACCTATTGGAAATGAACAAACTCCATAATTAGGCTTAGCTTCCCCTTTGCTATGGTGGGTTAGTCCCCAATTTTATTTTTTGTTAGTGGCTCTAACCTAGGGTTTTTGAATTTTTCTATTATTCACCTGTTGTCGTCATTTTGGGTGTTCTAAAACTTAGCTTAGTTTTGATGCCTAGGTGGGAATATTTGCTTTCAATTTTGTTTTTTTTTCCCTTCCTCTATTGATTTATTTAAGTTATTTTATTATTTTGCAATTTTTTTTATTTTTTGGCCAAGGTTTCATGGGTTTTCCATGCTGCCCCTTGGTCGCTATCGTTAAAAGCGGACGGCTCTGAGCCACTATCGCTCAGAGCGGCCAAGCTTGAATTCCAATGGTCAAAAATTTAACTATTCGGTCTTGGTCGCTGCTGCCTCCAGTTTCCATGTTTCGGCTGCTATAGGCAATAGCGACTAAACCCTAAGCTTTTTTTTTTTGCATTTTGTTGAATTTTTATGACATTTTTAATTTTTTTGGAATATTTGAACTTTTGATTTGTTTGATTAGGTTAAATCTTATCCTTTTTTGATTAGACTTAGAATAGTCCATACTCTTTTGCATCGTTTTCATGTTTATTGTGAATTATGCCTTAGATGCACTGTAGTTATACTTTTTATTTCTTATGCTTTGCTTAGATCCTTACTACTTGGGCTCAGGACCCGAAGCTCCTGCTTGACTTACTTCCTAGATTTTATGATATGAACTGGGCATGGTTCAAATCCCGTGGGTTGCAGTACGCCATCAGGTTGCCTTACATAATGGCATATCAGGCTTACCTTATAGCTCTAGCCAATTGTTGGGACCCACGAACTAATACCTTCCACCTCCTTATTAGTGAGATGATCACTATGCCAGTGGATGTATATAGGATCTTTCGAATTCCATTTGATGGGGTGGCTATTGTTTCTTCAACCACTAATGATAAGGTGGTTGTCTTCACTCGGGTGTTTAGAGGGCACTCTGTGAATGCTCTCAAGGACAAGTCCAAAGGAGTGTCCATCAACCGCTGGCATGGGGAGGGCATCTTCACGATGAGGCATGCCATATTTTTTATGGTGGTAAACAATTTTCTTATCTCGTACTGCTCGGGTTTGAGGTTCCCATGGAACCTTTTGGCTATGGTGTAGGATCTATTGGATATCAAGGAGCCTATCATATATGCATGGGGTAGATATCTATTGGCTCAGTGCTATGATGAGTTGTACCACATCCATCGATGAGGACATGTCAGTATTACCTGCAACTTACTCCTACAGGTTTGGGGATGGGAGCATATTATGGTATATTGTCCTAAGGGGCTCTTGGTCGATATTATAGTGATTGATGCTCGGACACAGTGCTATGCTGCTAGATGGGCTTGAGATGATGAGGAGTGTAAGATCCACACTTTCATAGGTGATCTTTCCCACTACATTGATGCTTTTGAGTTTTGCCAGATCTGATAATGCAAAGACCACATCATCAAGCAATTCTATGGTGAGAGGCTTGTTATCCTAAAGAGGTACCTCTGCTATTTAATATTCTACAACTTGTCCCATGATGGACTTTTGGCTTATTAACTATAGATTAAATTCTTTCAATAGAATGATCCACTTTGTGGTACATGTATTGTGATATATCTTGCTCATCATGTACTACAAAGGATTCTATTTTGATATGACATAGGTCATATGGCTCAACATGTAGTGTCACAAATTTTGAGTTGCAAAGACCACTAATAAACACAACTTTTTGACATACACATATCCTAGCTCATAACTCACCAAGGTGCGACTAATGTAATATATGGCTTGCTCTTTGTCTTATGCATTCTTTTGGGCTAACATGGTGCCCAATGCAAAATCAATAGCTGATACATATAGAAAAATGGTATGTCTAGCCTTGGTGGAGCCAATACTAGCAGTGTTACCAGATAAGTCTTGATCTCTACAAAGGCTTGATGGCATTCTTCATCCCAATGAAAGGGTACTTCCTTGCGTAGAAATCGATTCATAGGTCATTATTTATTTGATAATTGCACAATGAATCATTTTATGGATGTTATCTTGCCTTATAGGATCCGTAATTCCCTAAAGTTGGTATGGGTGGCCATTTCCAGTATAGCCTTTACCTTTGTAGGATCTACTTTGATGCCTCTCTTGGATATGATGAATCCCAAAAGCTTGCTAAAATTTACACCAAATATGCACTTCTTAGGATTCAATCAGACGTTATGTTCTATGAGGGGATCAAATATTTGTCTAACGACTTTAGTGTTCTCTTACCATAATAGGGACTTGGCCAGTAAGTTGTCCTTGTAATATTCTAAGATTTTATGCATATAGTCATGGAATATGTATGTCATGGCCCGTTGATATGTGGCACCAGCATTTTTGAGACTGAATGGCATCACTTTGTAATAGAATGTTCCCCATGGAGTAATGAAAGCAGTTTTATGTTGATCTTTGGGCTTAATCTGGATCTGGTTGTATCTGGAAAAATCATCCATTAGGGAGAGCATTTCATGACCTGCGATTGCATCCACAAGATCATCTATGTTTGGAAATGGTAATGATTCCTTTGGTGTTGCCCTATTTAAATATTTGAAATCTATGCAAATATAGACTCTTCCATCAATTTTCTCCATGCGTACCATGTTCGACACCCACTCAAGGTAGTCAATGGGAACTATGAACACTACATCAATAGTTTTTAGAATTGTTTCTTCACCATCAAAGTGACGGTTGGATGCATCTTCCTCAATTTTTCCTTGACTGGATTCTTCATGGGATCCAATGAAAGGTTGTGAATGACTAACTTTGGATCTATCTGTCACATGTCTTTGTAATTCCAAGCAAAAATATTTAGCCTCTTCTTGAGGAGAGGAATTAGGATGGCTTGTTCCTCTGGAGATAGACTTTATTCAAACTTGAATTTATTTGGTTGTGTAGGATCATCGATGATGTCCACCTTGAAAGTTGCTTCTATAGCCATATGTGACCCATCCTCTAGCTGATTAGACATGGGTATAAAATGAATGTCATCAGCGGGATTCATAGGATCTATTGACTTAGGTTTCAAACCAACATGGAAGATGTCATACGCACAACCTAATGCAAAATGGAATGGCTATAACATACCTTTGTTTGGGAAGATATCTTCAGGATCTATGAGTGAATTAGCATGATCCCAATCAATAGCCTCTAGTCAACACCCACTCAAGGTAGTCGATGGGAACTATGAACATTGCATCTAGTAGTTTTTAGAATTTTTTCTTCACCATCAAAGTGACGGTTGGATGCATCTTCCTCATTTTTTCCTTGACTCGCTTCTTCATGGGATCCAATGAAAGGTTGTGAATGACTAATTTTGGATCTATCCCTAGCATGTCTTTGTAAGTCCAAGAAAAAATATTTGGCCTCTCCTTGAGGAGAGGAATTAGGATGGCTTGTTCCTCTAGAGATAGAATTTATTCGAACTTGACTTTATTTGGTTGGGTAGGATCATCGCTAATGTCCACCTTGAAAGCCACTTCTATAGCCATATGTGACCCATCCTCTAGCTGATTAGGCATGGGTATAAAATGAATGTCATTAGAGGGATTCATAGGATCTACTGACTTAGGTTTCAAACCAACATGGAAGACGTCATACGCACAACCTAATGCAAAATAGAATGGATATAACATATCTTTGTTGGGGAAGATATCTTCAGGATCTATGAGCGAATTAGCATGATCCCACTCAATAGCCTCTACATCAAGATGCAATTATTTGGTAGGATCTACTGGATTATGAAGTGGAGTGGTCAAGTCAATGGAGATCATGTTGATGGATGGGATGAAGTCTCTAGGACCACATGGGTGCAATATTATCTTAGGGTTTTCCCTTCTAGACTCACGATGAGGTTCTAGAGGAATGGTAATTTCTAGATCTAGCCCATGAGCATGGCATACAATAGGATAATTGGGCTCTAATCACTTTTTGAATGTAGGCAGAGGGGGATTTACCATTTGATAAATGGTAGCTAGATCTACAGGTATCCCAAAAAATCATAAATGAATGTCTATGGCACGGAGTTCTGCGTCTCTCTCTACTAGCTCCTTGACTTGCCACAAGTAGTGAGGTCCAAGATAAGCCATCTCAGTCTCATCCTCAAAGTCATCATCACTTATCTAGAAATCGTTAGCATTGGTATGTGGCCCTAAGATAATGGGATCATGTATTGGCCCCAAGTAGGCCATATTTGTTTCATCTTCATATTCTTTGTCACTTATGACAAATCCATTTGCGTTTGTCTCTTGCCCCAAAGTCAGGGGTTTATGGATTAGGCCTAAGTAGGCTCTTTTTGTTGAGTCATCTGATTCATATTCAATTTCATCTAATGTATATCCACTCTCATCATGGATGGACCAAACTTTTTTAAATAGCAAGGCCCCTGATAGGCTAATCCAAGTTGCACCTCATCGTCACTTGCTTCATATCCATTATACTCATCCCATGATTTGTATCCTGTTAGCGTGGAATCAATTGAAATTTTTGAATGATAAGTTTTTGGAGGTGGCATGTTTACCATTGCCACTTGTCTGTTGCTCAAATTTCCTATTCTTAGGGGATGATAAGGAATGAAATCAATGTCTTCTCCTAAAATTAAGCTTAATCTTTCCAATGCCACTACAAGTGAGTCATATCAACCTTTGCTATAATAGCCAAACACAAATATATCAGAGGGAAGTTGATATTGTGGCTCATATGGCCACTTGCACCCCTACTCATATATGCCAAGGCCATAGTCATGCCAATGGCAATGCTAAAAGTAGTTTAGATAAAACTTGGGGTTAGAGAGGTAATGAACATTGACTGTGAATAATTCATCACTATCCTCTTCTACATCTAAATACTTATGAGCATAGTCTAGGCTGGCATAGACAAAATTAGTTTGGTTGAGGGGAATTCCAAGTGGAACCACTATTCCTACTAGTAGCCTCAAGTCCTTAGGCCTTCCCATATCTTGTGCAGACTCAATTATAGGCATAAAAGTGACATTCTGCACAAGGTACTCCCCTATGCCTATGATTTCCAAATTTATTGATGCATAAATTTTTTGATAGCCCTACGGATGATACTAGTGAAGAAGGGTGATAATCACTCTCTTCATCTTGATCTTGAATATATTCCTCTTCCATACGACTTGGAATTTCAAAAGTGGCTATATTTGGCACTTCCTTGGTTCTTTCTTCCTTAACTAAGGGTACCTTTAGCTTCTGATTGTATTTTTGTTTTGTTGTTGATGGTACTTTAAAAGTATTGACTATTTTGAGTGCACCAGGAGGTGGTAATGTGCATGGGTTTTTTCTTACCTCTTTGTCTTCATTATCCACTTGTGTGGTTGGGGATAAAGGTGCCATGTACAGGTGAGTATAAAGGATTATAAATTCTCCTAGAATGTCCATTTGATTGATGTATTTAAAAGTTTCTTCATCGGCCAAAACCACATAGACTTTGTTCTCGTGCACATACTTGACACACTGGTGTAAGATCGAAGGCACACACTTCATGACCCTTATCCAAGGGTGCCCTAAGAGGATTTTGTACTGCATAGCTCCTTCCAAGACATGACACATCATGAGGATGGTCTTGTGCCCCACCTTGATGGGTAGGACTATCATTCCCATAGTATTGCATAAAGAATCATTAAAATCTCTCAATGTGTAAGCTCCTAGAATGACATTGGACTTCGGGATTTTGAGGTGCTCTATTGCAGTTGTGGTAATTATGTTTATTGATGAACCTGTTTCAACCAAAACCATTTTGAAATGTAAGTTATTGATTTTTTCTACAATATTTAGTGGAGGGCCTAGTAAGGCAGTAGGAACTGTCTTAATCTCATAATCATAGAATCGGATTATAGGTTCTTCTCATTCTTGTACTTGTCCCACAAAGTGAGTGAATGCATTTGCATCTTGCGGTTGGAGCTCAATTATTCTTAAAATATCCATTAGAGTATCCATATGCTTTGGGGACTATTGTATGAGATCATAGATGGATAACTTAGCTAGATTTGTCTATAGGTTTTGCTCCAATCTACTCCGAATAGTTACCACAGGTCACGTTGGTGGACCTAGAAGGTTTTCTTACCTCTGCCTAGGAGCATATGGGATGTTCATGGGAGCTATAGGCGGTTGTGGTTGACCATACCACCTAGTCCTTATTGCTATGTTAACAATCTCAACCATCCCAATGCATCCATGGGTAGGCATGTCAGCTTGAACTTGATTGACTTAGGCCCCTTATTCTCGAGGGACATCATGATTGGGAAATGGGTTTTTGTATATACCCATGTCTATGTTATCGATAGCCAGTGGGTTGTCAACTTTGAGTTCTCCCACCTCAATCATGTTTTGCCCTTGATTCTTAAACCTGATGCAAGCCTCTATGTCATGCCTTGATATCTTATGATAAGGGTAAATTGATCTTCCCTATGTCCTTTTGGCTTAGGATGGTTGGGATCTATAAGAGGTATATCAAAAAATCTAATCCTCCTAGCCTCACTCAACTGATTAACTATTGATTGCATTGATTATGTCAGAGGTGTGAAATAACAAGGTGACTTGCATTCTCTATTTCTTCCATGATTGTTCTTTTGGTCATAATTGGCTAGTGGGGATGTGCTTGATATTTATGGGGTTTTTGTGCACCCCCATCCTTGGGTGTAGCTAATATGACTTGATTGACTAGAGCAGGGTTGCCCTGCTTCTGCTTATACTTGTCATTCTTACCATTCTTGTTCCACTCCTTTTTGTTTCAGATTTTAATGGTTCCCTAGTCTACTTTTATTTCTTCGATGAGCTTGGCATGTGCCAAATATTCCTCAAATGAAGGATACTGCTGAATTTGTAGCAAGAGGGAGATTTGTTTAGAGAAAATTTTGGTGAACATATGAATGATCTCTTTTGTGGGAATGAAGAATGATAATTTTGCCATGATTTTTCTCCATATATTCCCATAATCCATTACTAGCTCATCATCATATTATTTCAAGTTGTCTAGGTCTAAAATTTTCACCTTCTTCATAGCACCAAAGGAGAAACACTTTACTAATATGTTTACTAGTTGCTCAAAGTTGGTTATGATGTGCTTAGGTATTTGGTTGAACCATTGAATGGTAGCACCTAAAAATTTCATAATGAATATTCTTAGCATGAGAGTGTCATTGTCTTCAAGATGAAAATATGCATTGATAAAATTGGTGACATGCTCTTGTGCATCCTCTTCACCTTAAAATTTTCTAAACTAGGCATCTCAAAGTGCTTAGGATATGGAGGGCTAGGGATTGATGGGAAAAATGGTTGGTTATGTATTTTACTCAATGTTGGTGTGTTCCAAGCTACCTCTTATTTCTCAAAGGTTTTCATCTTTTCAGCAAGCTCTTGAAATGCCTTTGATGCACAAATTTCCTCCTCTTGTAAGCCTATTCATATTGGCAATGGAGGTAACTCTCTATCCATTTTATTTATTCCATTTTCCTCCCTCCTACAAGTGGAATCAGGATTGTGATCCCAATTTTTTATGTTTATCCTTCCCCCATTAGTTGGATTCCATTCATGATTTTGTGGGGGATTTCATTGTGGGATATATTTTAGAGTACATATCTTCTTAGGCGAGTCAGTGCGTCTTGTTCTTTGGTGGTCACCACCATTTTTCTGTATATTTTTAAGATCTAGTTGCTCAGCTTGCTCTCTTAAATGTTGCTCATGTTCATGCAAGAGTATTTCTCTTTGTTTCTCTTGTTCGAGAGCTTCCACTAGCTCTCGCTCCTTATGTAATGCATTTTCTAACTGCCTCATTTGGTCAGTTTGCACTGTTATAGATGACTCATGTTTATTTGACTCTTTTATTGTTGTCTTGATTCATAGATTCCTCGAGGATTTTTCTACTATTTTTGTACTCTTGCTAGCTAATGCGACTTTTTCAGTGTACTATTGAGTATCCCTATGATTAGACTCCACACATATACTACGAGGTCACTTTAAGGTACCCCCAGACTAGGAGATGTGTTTAGAAGTCACAGTTTGTGAGATTCTAGATGCAGAGTTCTTAGTATCTATAGTTCTTTGAATTAGTCGTGTAGAAAACTGATCCACCTCATCTAGTTGTCTTGTTTTACATGGCTAGTCCTGTGGGGTGCCATTCACTCCTATGAGGTCATAGTATACAGGAATGTTTCATTTTGTGTGAAGGATTTATTTTATTTGATTCCCATCGCTAGATGTAGCTCTAGTTTCCTGCCCTTCAGTAGGCAAACTTGTTTCATATGTTTCTTGTGAGTCTTGAGGTGTTGCAATTCTTGTTTGCCTTATTGATGAATAGGGCTTGGTGGTAACATGTTTTCTCCATGTAGATGGAGATGTGGCAGTCTCGTCATCCCTATGTGAAGAATGAGTCTTAGAACCTTCTTTATGTCCATATGAGGAGGAAGCCCTTGAAGCTTCCTCACATATTTTAGATGTTTCTGTGTGTTTAGAGGAGGCCCTTGAGGTCTCCTCATTTCTCCTTGATGAGGATGGCTTTGAAGCCTCTCTTTTTTTATGTGACTTTGTTCCATGTTGTAGATACTTACATGGGGTTTCTCCAGGAGATCCCCCAAGGGTTGATTTATCACCCCTTAAGATCGTGAAGCTACGTCTCACGGTATTATGAGTAGGTCGCTCAATGTTACTATGACTCTGTCTATGGGTATGAGTTGCTTCTGTCTCTCCTTTGGTATCAGACTAAGGGTGCTTACTTATTTTTTTGACCATGTTGTCTTATGAATTGATCTTTTGAGTTGTAATTTAGGAATAACCACACAATACCAAGAAAATGTTTATCTTGATTACCTATTTAAGTGTGCCCTAAAGTGTTTTATGTGTTTTGATGTGTTATTCTTTTGATTTCTTTGCTCTTGTTCTTTGATTAAGAATGAGAAGACTCATCCACAGTGAAAATCAATTACACCCATGCCAAACATGATTTTCTCAAAAGAAGCTAGGATACACTATTGAATACCCAATGGAGGGTTCACCTAGCTCTTCCACTTCAAACCAATGATTGTTCCAACAATGGGAGATAGTTTGAGCACAAGTAACTTAGTATCACTATAAGTAAGTTTCTCAATCTATTTCTAGGAAGCTCTAGGGGGTAAACCAATGGAAGGAGATGAATTCCAATGTCATTGGACTGACTTGAAGGTTGGTGATAAAATCCAACTCCCCAATGTTTAAATTAGACGTGCATGTGTGGTGTTCATTTTAAGCTTGTGTAACATAAACTGCATCATATAGCAGCAATGAATCTTTCCTATATGCCTAAGTGCAAAAATACATTTCAATATTCATAAATATGCATGAACTACTATGATTTGTATGAGCACACTTCATTTCGTGCAACTACAACATATAACAGGGCCTCAAAGCAAGAAAACAATATACAATGTCTAGCACATTGGATTCTAGGGTGATATTTTCAGGCATAAGCCACTGTTCCTAGCAACGTTTAGTGGAAAA
Organism: Wollemia nobilis; assembly: GCA_028583015.1. NCBI lineage: Eukaryota > Viridiplantae > Streptophyta > Pinopsida > Araucariales > Araucariaceae > Wollemia > Wollemia nobilis. The sequence continues at coordinate 8,126,148 of JAQPPZ010016436.1, read as the reverse complement.
TTTAAAAGAAGATCTAAGATATGTGAAATGCTTAATTTTTTCTCCTTTTATTATTTCAATTTCCAAACATAAATGTGATTTAAGTTCTTTGTTTTAGACACACAGAAGCAGACAAAAATCTATAAAATATTAGAGAAGCTATACCAACCTTTGATCTAGCTCAAAGAGTCAGTGTTTTGACCTCTGCTACACTCTAGTTATGGCCACTATTGACTAGATCAACTGGTTCTTGGCCGCTGTAGCTCAGAGGAGCTAATCTCTATTGGTCGATGTAGCTTAGAGTGGCTAATTTTTGGTCATTGTAGCTCAGATAATCTAGACCTGCACAAAAAACTAAGTTAATATCCCAACATAAAATGAAAAATTAGTGGTCGTCCCACCATGATCACCATCTGTAGTGACCTCGGGAACACACGCACCACCCCTTTTAACCCTACTTGCAATGTTATTAAAAACCCAATATGAAATGGAAAGACAAGAAGAAAAATCATATAACACGAAATAAAAAATATAGATCTCGTTATTGATATTGAAGCTCGGTTATATGTTAGTCCCTCTTAGGGATACCCATTTCGACACAATAAGTTACAAATAGGCAAAGAGTGACCCTTTTGTGAAGATGTGGTGCACTTATAAAAGCTTTCCAGTTCCACACACAAAAATATATGAGGGCTTACATATACCTCATTCTCAAGGTCTTTTTCCTAGAGGGATCCCTTTTGCTCTTGTATGTTGCAAAATTCATTCGATGAACCCATGGCCCTACAATAAATGAAACAACAACACACATTTAGGTATCTATATTGCATCACCGGATGAGGTTGTTAGTAATAAGAGAATGTAACGGAAATATGATGAAACTATGCCATGAAATCATGTAAATCTATGCTAATTATATGAAAACATAAAGAAATAGAATAAAATATGCTATGTCTAAAACCTAATCTAAGCCTACGAGCCACTGTCCAAGACAACGACTGCTAAGGTAAAACTTGCTCTCTTTCCCTAAAGCTATAGGCCAAAGCCTGTATTTGATGTTGAAGTAATAGGTGTTATGCTCTTTAATCCGTTAGTGCTTCACCGTGCATGTGATCTCAAAGAGAACTCTCCAAGTATCAAAATACCTCCTCAAAAATGTATCTCGATGATAGAAAATTAAAATATGTCTTGGTGCTCTTAGGCTTTCACCTTTTATAGTGTGAAACCCTAGGTCTATGTCCAAGCCCTAGAAATAAATTTCTCATGCATAGTGCAAGTTAGCATGAGAAGCTTTTATCCATTGTCTATGTTTGAAGGCCAGTTAACTAAAATCTAACTACCCACTTTAGTATTCTATGTGAACTGGTTGTTAGCATGAGAATATTTTATCCCTTGTTTATGCTTGGAGGTCAGTTAACTAAAGTTTAAATGCAAACTCAAGTCTCCCATGTAAAATGGTCATGAAAAGGAATGCAAAGTTACTCCCAATCACCTTTATTGCATTCATACTACAACTTCCACCCAAGATTAGGCTTGTTTGTCAGCAAATTATTTCTTATGGCTTAGTTGTTGTCATCTCCAGTGGCTAAGATCTGGCCACTGTCGTCTACAGCGACTAAGGTCTGGTTGCTCTAGGCTTGAGCAACTAGCATCTAGCCACTCTTGGCTTGAGTGGCTAGACTTGGATGGCTTGAAAAGTCCCCAAATGGGTGGTGAGAACCATTTTTTATGCTTGTAAATTCCAATATTATGTCTTATGATCTTATGAGTGTGTCTATGTGAGAAGCTCTCCTAAGCATGACATGATTTAGGTGTCTACACTAGTAAAGGGTCCAATGGGAACCTTATCTTTAAATAATTTAAGTATGCTTGGAATTTCTAAAAGTATCACAAATATGCTTTGAATAAGTCCACAGATGAGGAAGCTCGAGTCAAGGAAGTTGGTACTTCTCATCATCAAAATATTTCTCTTTAGAATATACATACTAGTTTATTGCTTGAATGTTTACATCATGTTGATCCTTATTCTAAACCAATATATGTCACTACTATAAACACTAATTTTGGAATAATTATGTTAGTTCCTTTGACCACGATATAGATCTAGCAAGAAGTGTAGATCGGGACCTTATCAGAAGAGTTCAACTTAAGACAAAATAGGATGGGACCACTAAAACACAATATAAGAAAAAACATGTAGTTGGTGATGGGGTAACAGATAGTAGGTCTATTAATAGTGTTGTTAACACCATATAAAAGGTGGTGCTTTACCAGCCTCAAAAACCCCCACCAAGATATTTTACAAGACTCAACATGCATATGAATATGGTCCTACAACAACTTTTGGAAGCTAATATGATTGAGTTACCTCCCACAAGGTAACCTAGTACCATGGTTGATTGATATAAGCATGGTAAACATTGTGAATATCATAGAGTGGAGGGGCATATGAAAAACTCATGTAAAAGGTTGAAACATGTGATTTAGGACCTAATTTATGAAGTATGACTTGTTATATAAGGTTCTTAACCTAATCCTCCAACAAACAATGAACCTTCTACTCAATAAGCACCCTCAAATAATCAAGACATGGGTATTTTCCAAGACTTCCTCTGTAAGCATGGTTAACAAGTAACTAATCAAGTGTTGTATCATAATATGCCATATTTCTATGATAATATGGTTGGAAGGATAGCAATAAATGCAAGGAAATAGTCTTAATCCCATCCAACTCAACATTCTCAGTAGGAGATAATTTCTTCAACCAACCCACCTTCAAAACCCACCATAGTTTTACATAATACCTAAAAAATGAGCACAAGGTTAAAAAACCCATCTTTAATGTTGAAGACACAATCTAAAGTCTCCTTTGACATTAAAAAACAATTAGCTATCACCCTAGCCAATATCTCTCTCTTAAATATTTTGTAAAATTTTCCTATTGATAGGGAAGCTTTGTTAAAACTTCTAAGGCAACAATATGTTTCTCAAGACATTTCCTCTAGTGTTATAGTTATTTTTGTAAGCTCTCTTGAGATACATCATGTCACATTCTCATATGATGATATACCTTTATAAAATTTATGAGGGTATTATTCACTTTACATCACCACATTCATTGGGAAAACATTTATCAAACAAATTCTGATTTATAATGGTTCTTCCCTCAATTTATGCACTTATACATTCTTCCAAAAGTTTGGATTAAAAGAGTAAGATTTAACCAAGTTTGATATCATCATAAAATATTTCAATAATAAGTCCTAAGAGGTTTGTGGTGTTATATATCTCCCCCTTAGGGTCGGACCTAAGATCTTAGATATCATGTTATATGTGGTGTCTTTCATTGCATATTTTAATCTTCTCCTTGGATGTCCTTGGATTCATGCAATGAAGGTTTTTCCTTCTACTTTTCACCAATGTCTAAAGTTTGAATGTAAGAATCAATTTGTCACCATTCTAGGTGATCGTCATCCATTTCAATATTGTTCACTAGTTGAGCAAGATCAATCTAATCTTAATTTATACCCATAAGTTTCTTCATCTCACATGACTAAGCAATTTCAAAAAAACATGCAAATGAGGAACCATTAAATATTTCATCATAGGATCAAGTTAAGCCTTTTCTTTAAGATAATTTTTTGAATCTATATCATCAATACTTAGAGTGAAGTGAGGAGTATGTGGGACCACCTTCTCCTTCTCTATTTTAGAGTGTGATAATTTTTGTGCACCTTGAGTTAGTTGCAATCCCAGAGGATTATGCTGAAGGTGACACTCTTTGTAACATGGCTCATGAGGATATCCCTTGGAATGGCATTTTTTTGATGGGTTAGTCCCTTAAATTGTGCAGGTTGAGTATTCTAGTTATTAAGAGTACTTTCATTGTATATCTCCTGAGGACCTTGAGCAACTCAGATGATTCCTACCCCTCCTCCTCTTAAGAATGAATCATCCATTCTCATTGAGGAAACCATATATGTTAACATAAATTATGAGGAGAGCCCTAGAATTCTTAAGCTAGGTAAAGCCTTGTACATGGATGAGCAAGATCAGTTGATCAATTTGTTGAAAGAGTTCCATGATATTTTTACTTGGTCATATTCCAACATGTTATGTCTTGATCCCTCCCTTGTTATGCATCAATTGGTAGTGAGGCCTAATGACAAACCTGTTAAGTAGAAACATAGTAATATGTATTCTAAGGTCTCCCTTTTAGTCAAGGAGGAACTCCAACAACTCATTGATATTGATTTTATAAAAGCCATTGAATATTATGATTGGATATCCAATATCATTTTCATAGTTAAGAAGACATGAATCATTAGAATATGTGCCAAATTTTAGGACATGAACTTAGCATATTCCAAGGATGATTTTCCTCTCCCCAACATAGATCAAATGCTATATTTCACTGCTAAATATGGTATGCTCTCACTCATGGATGGTTTCTCAAGATATAATCAAATCATGTCTACCCCTAAGGATCAGGCCAAGATAACTTTCATCACACCATGGGGTACGTTTTGTTATAAAGCCATGCCTTTTTGCTTTAAAAATACTGTTTCCACATATCAAAGGGCTATGAATTATATTTTTCATGACATGATGCATGATATTTTATAGTACTATATGGACAATCTTCTAGGTAATTCCATATATTGACAAGATCATGTTCATGATCTAAGAGGAATTTTTGAAAGGCTTCGATAGTTTTAGGTTCATGTTAAGCCCTTTAAGTGTGTATCTAGATTCACATCTAGCAAGTTGTTAGGTTTCATCATTTCTATGTGAGGTATTGAAGTGGATCCCACTAAGATAGTGGCTATTACTGACATGCCTCCTCCCTAAACATTAACCGATTTGTGTATCCTACAGTGTAGACTTCAATATATTCATAGATTCATAGCCTAGTTAGCCATTGTGTGTCATCTCTTTCTTAAAATTCTTAAGAAAGATGTTGTGTTCCAATGGAATTTTTAGTATCAACAAGATTTTGATGTACTAAAAAATTATCTCACTTCCCTACCTATATTAGTTCTACCTCTACTAGATAAGCATTTTATGCTTTACATAGTGGTCATAACTCATGCTTTAGGAGTCTTGTTGTCTCAATATAATTATCAAAACAAAGAGTGAGTTATCTACTATTTCAGTATAACCTTGGTTAGCTATGAAACCTAATACACTCCCTTAGAGAAGTTGTGCCTTGTTGTGGTGTTTGATTTCCAAAAGTTAAGATACTACATGCTCATCCATAAGACATTGGTAGTTTTAAAGTTTTATCCTTTGAATTACTTAATGTCTAAGCCCCACTTTTCAGGTTGAGCTGCTAAGTGGGTTTTAGACCTTAGTGAGTTTGACCGAACTTTAATAGGTGAGAAGGCTATCAAAGGCCAAGTGATTGTGGATCAGCTAGCCTCCACTCCAATAGAAGTTGCCCATCCTTTGGTTATCAATTTTCTCAATGAGTGATTTGGCATAGATTCTAAAGATCCATAGTCTTGGACTTTGTTCTTTTATGGAACCTTGTGCAGGAAGGATGCTAATGTTGGAGTCATTCTAGTTACCCCATAAAAATAACCCATCTCCCTATCCTTCAATATTTATTCTTGTTGCATGAACAACACTACAAGATACAAATATTTGATCCTTGGTCTTAGAGTAGATTTAGCCTTCAAGGTTAGATTTATCTCCATATTCAATGAACCTCAACTTGTGGTCACTTAGATTATTGATGTTTATTAGACTCAATATGATAAGATAAAAATATATAAATATATTGTGATCAAGTTTTTGTTTGCATTCAATTGGGTAACCATAGAGTCCATCCCTAGCTCCTCCAACTATCATGAATATGCCCTAGCCACTATTTCATCATTGTTTCCTTTGGATTTGGATGATGATCAAGCATCAATTATAATTAGATAAATTTTGGATATCATGTTGCTCAATTCTTATCTTGTTTGGTTAGATGTTTTGACCATCTAATATTCCCCATCTGAGCCATGGTATATCAATATATTTAAATTTCTCAAGGATGATTTGATTCCTAATGGTTTAGATCACAATCAACATAATATTTTACATAAAAGAGTGTGTTGATTCGTTATAATTGGAAAAAAAAAATATTGATGGTCTTTTGAAGGTATCCTCTTAGAATACCTTAACTTCGATTAAGACTAGCTAGCTCTTAGTGAGACTCATGAAGGTTCATATGGAGGAAATTTCAATGACAATGCCATTGCCAAAATGCTCCTTTGAATGGGGTATTATTGGCCTTCCATGTAGAAAGATGCATGTGACCATGTTTGAGGTTGCGATAAGTTTCAATCCCATGACAACATTATTCATGCCCCTTCTCAATATCTTTAGGTTATTTATTTCCCTTGGTCATTTTCCATGTGGTGACTGGACATTATAGGGAATATTAATCCAATGTCATATGATGGTCATAAGTTTATCATAACAATGATAGAGTACTTTACTAAATGTTTCAAAGCTATGCCCCTAGCCATGGTGATTGGAGCTCAAGTATCCAAGTTCATGTTTAATCAGATATACTTTGTAGGTTTAGGATTCCTTTGATGATTATTTCTAACAATGATACTCCTTTCAAGAACAAGTATGTTCATAAACTTTGTGCTAAGTATAATATTATTTATAGGTTATCAACTATGTATTACCACTAGGGTAATGGCCAAGCCGAAGCTTCCAACAAGTCTTTGATCAGTAACCTGAAGAAGTTGGTTAGTAACACTAGTCATGACTGGTATATCTAACTTTATCTAGTCTTGTGGGCCTATCACACTACTATGCAAAGTTCTATTGGTGCTTCTCTATACATATTGGTATGTGGTATTGAGGTGGTATTTCCATTCGAATTAGAGGTTCCTTCATTGTGCATCTTGTTGCAAGATACCTTAGTTGACGATGAGTATCACTTGGATTATTTGAATCAATAGGAGCTATTGGATAAAAAGCACATCCATTCCTTAGAGCATTTGTGAGTCTATCATAATAGAATCAAACGATCGTATTCCAAGATATTTTGCAATTATTATTTTGAGTTTGGGGACCTTGCCCTCAAGAAAAATCAAAATAATTCCAATGGTCATAAAGTTTCAACCCAATTGGTTAGGCCCCTCTACCATAACAACCAATTTTGGTTTAGGGGCCTATCATTTAGCTTCTCTAGATGGTAAATAACTTAAAAACCCAATGAATATAATTCATCTAAAGAGATACTATGCATAACTTAGAAGTCTACTTTCATTTTACATTTAGCTTAGATTTCATACTACATTTTATTTGTTTGTTCATATTGCATGATTGCTTATCATGTTTTGCATGTTCTGCATAACATTCTATTATTTACATTATGCTTGTCATACAATTACATTGTTGCTTGGTCATACTCGCATGATTGATTGATCATATAGATTCTTAGGGATTTTCACAACAATGGTAAGTGATGACACCTATTTAGATCATAGCTCACCCGGATATCACTCACACTAGGATTTTAGTCCTAGTGAATACTCAACCTAGGGCTCATATTTGTGCATTTCCATCATTGCATCTATTCTATATTCCTTGACATTGAAAGTATAAATCATCATCACAATTCTCTCCAAGTCAAGGAATATAGTTTGTCTTCTATGTATCCTTACCCTTTGCATGTTTTCTTTCTCTTTTTCATCGAGATAAGGATACATGTTCTTTTTTTCTATCTATGAATCTTAATTTATTCACATTTTCTCCTTCACATGCACCATTCTCCTTCTTCGTATCTATTTCTTCTATCTATTTTTAGCACATGCACACACAGGTTATGCCTCACTTTGTTCACTCATATTTTACACACACCACATCCCTATCGATTAGTACTCATTTTGGTAAATAAATTACATCATTTTAACATCCCATATGGGATAAATTCATGGTCTTGAGCGAGGGGTAATATCCATTCAACCATTTATGAGCATACATCCTAGAAGGTATATCCATTTTTCTCTAGCCATCTTAGTGAGCAATACACTCATAGTGGGTATTGCTCCACGTATCCATATCTATGAGCATACCACCCTTATAGGATATCATCATGACCTCTAGCGAGGGATACCTCCATTCAACCAATTGTGAGCATACATCCTCATAGGGTTCTACTCTATTTTCTTTTTTTTTCTTTGATATTTTAGAGATTTTTCTTTCTTCTTCTTTTATCTTTCTTTCTTCTTTCACTTTTTGTTACCTTCTTCTCTCTTATTTCTTTCCATTTTTTCTTCTTCCCATCCACTCATCCGTGCATGTCAATTTGCATTCATTTTATCTTATATATTATATTACATTTCATTTATTCAAATTCACTGATGCATTTTAGTTAGGATCAATTACATTCATTTTGTTTGTGATTATCTTGCTTAAAAAATAAAAAAAGAAGTTAAAAATACAAGTGAAACCCTTATCTCTCCTTTCTGTCTTTTTTCTCTCTTCCTCTTTCTTTGGCACCATTTTCTTTGTTGTTGTTTTCCACTCTATTTTCTTTTGAGTTAACCATTTCGAGTTTCCTTAGGAATTTGGCATTCCTTCTAACACTTGAGGGGGTATCCTTACTTGAGAGACATTAATGTACCTAATACCTTGATTTATGTGTAAAATATTTGAAGTGTTTGAAATAACATTAATTGTGCACCACCCCTTTCTTATAAACTGACCACCCATTTTCCCTTGTTTTTGCTATCCTTTTTCACCCATACTTGTCTACATCTTTCTTTGATCATTTATTAGGCCATAAATGCATCAAAGAGGGGAAAAATGTAGACACAAAAAATTGACCCACCTAAATGAGTCATTTTTCCTTTGGTTCATTTAAGAGATTCTCAAATATGCTAAGAGTAATTTTAGCCCTATTTTCTTCTGTTTTACCTTACTTTTATTAACCTTGAATGAATTTGCACCTGCTAAATTATGGGGCATGAATTCAAAAAATTTGGGGTTTTTCTTCATAAACTTAATTTTTGGCTGACCCTTTTAGGGTGTCGGCTTAATCAAGGTTAACTTTTATTCTCCCATATTTTAGCCCTACTAACCCTTTATAAATAAATGGATTGGGTCCCCTTTTATTCAAAGTTACACAAAGTATCTTAATAATTATTTTCTACAATCAAGCTATCAAAGTTCATGCGACATTAGAGTTCTCTTGTTTTATGGTGCTCTTGGTGATTTGCTATTTATTTATTGGTGTGTTCCTTATGATATTTAAAGTGGAGAAAGCCTTGACAATAATTTATCTTCTTGGAGGAGAGGTCTTCCATCTTTGCTCTTTCTTCTTCCACCTTTGCATTTGTTAATTCGCTTATTCATCTTGGTTCATGTTTTGTTGCATTTTTAGGATGAGGGACTGACATGTCAAATATTCCTAGAGTTATTTTTTTATATTATTTCTATAAAATACTGCATTAGATTATTTATACAGAATCCAAAAAATTCATATGGTATACTCTTGTTTTGATTTGGTGCTAGGAGCACATTGATATTTAGTTCTCATTTGGTTTACCTAGATAGGTTCTAAATATAGAGGCTCTAACAGTCTATAGGGATGGCATTATTTTGAGATCCTTCATAAACCATTAAGGGGAGTACTTATGGTATCCAAGAGAGCCATAGATAATTTGTAGCTAAACCAGATCATATGGAGGCTACGGAGACATCTAATATGTGCTAGGGATAATTTTGAGTTGGTTTGTATTCATTTATATCTAGTGGATTATCAAATCTATTGATAAAAAATATGTATTTATACTAGACAAATTTTTGGAGAAAACTAATCCTTGATAATAGCTCCCATAAATGGGATAGTATTGGTATTGACAAGTGGAGTAGGATGATGGTTATCCAAGAGATCCAATACTATCTTCTTCATAGATGAGGATTTTGATGACACTATAGAGGTAGATTTAGATGTAGATGATATAGAGGCTGCCATTTTAGTTAGGAAATGGTGCAAAGGGGTTCAACATTAAAGAATAACACTATTTCCTTCTAGATAAGGGATACAACCATTTATCAAGCAACGCTTTTGGGAGGCCAAGAGGTGGTAGTGAGAGAGGACTCTAGGAGTTCTCAATGTTTCTCCACCAAGATCCAAACCTCTATAGTAGGTTGGTGATCCATAATTAGGCTCTAATAGAAGTGTTGATGAGATTTATAGGTTTAAGAGATACATTATACAATGAAATATAGATGACATGGTAGTGTTGTAGGATTGTCAATTTTTATTAGAGAGGGATGTAGTTGTAACCCAAGTGGATCATGTGACTTTGGAGAGAGACAATATCAATGTAGAGAGATTCTAGGATAACCTAGTTTACTACTCAAAGGGGTGCAACATTTTTTTTGGCTAAAATATCATAAGCATGAGTGGAATAGGTTACTTGGAAGGGGGATGATGCCAAAACAATGGTTTCAAGCCTAGATATGTTTGATTTGTTGGATTATTTCGCTATATAATGGATGTTTTTTTTTTAATTTATGTGAAGTACAAGTGGTACAAATAGGGGCCACCCTCCCCAAGAGCATTACATGAGGGAGCCTTAGTCCCCATGATTTAACCTCTGGTCACAAAGATGAAATGCCAATAACATACCATTAGGATATCCCTAGAAGGATAGTTAGGAATGATTTGAAGATAGAGAAAATTAGGAGTGCCTACTATGGGGAATTATATCACTACATCATTCCTATAAATAAAATATAGGCTTTCTAATATTGTGCTTCTTCCAGGTCTCATTCTAAGTCTACTACTCAAGCATCTCAATAGTCAGTGCATGGGATGGATCATGATATATGGTCATAGAGATAAACTTTTATAAATATTTTGAAGATATTTGGTAGGATTTTGACCAATTTTATAGGTTGAGTGCACTTATTTTATGATTATGGTGCACTAGTCCTCATGATTTATTTATAGCAAAAAATATCAATTTTTTTATTATGTTATGTTAGACCACTTGAGTTATGTATATGACTTGACAAGTAAATATGAGGCCATTATTATTTGATAATTTACCTTTTCTTATGTTATATCTTGATGTTGTGATGATATGTTGCTTTTAAGTTACTTTAAAAGTTTATGTATAATGATATACTTTTATTTTGGTAGTTATGTTTATGTGTAAGTGTAACCACCAAAAAGGCTCACACCCGATGGCGTCCTACTGCAATAAATGATAAAAGTATAACATGCATACAAGAAAAAGAAATTGACAACAAATTAATCAAGAAGAAATGTGTTTTATTCCATTGTATTCGAAGTCAACATCAAATTACAAGTACATCCTTCTTAGGGATAATCATTTTGATACAATATTACAATAGGAGTGCATAATTGTTTCCCTCTAAAAAGGGTAGGTGTGATTTCCAAATTCCTTTAAGGATGACACAAACTGATCTAGGGTGGAGGTGCCCTCTTCTTTGTGATGGGAACTTGATAGTTGGTTCTCCTTTGAAACTGTTCCCTGCGGTCAAGAAACAACACAAGAATGTCAAAATATAGGCAACCTCTCATCATGAGGATAGTTTAGGTGAATTGCATAATGACACCATTAAACATGCATAATCAAGAAAACATGAAAAGTGCTTCTAAGCTATCCAAATAGAATAAATATTCATATGATAGCGTAAAGAAAAGTAACAACTACACTATGCATGGATTAAATGTATAAAATAAAGCATAAGCATACATAAAGAAACCATTTAAGTACTAATTGAAGCATAAACATAAAGAAGCTAAACCAACCTAAGTCTATGGTCAGAAGTCTGCTAAAATGTATTTAAACTGTGAAAAAAACTAATCTAAGCTAGTTAACCATACAAAAATTAAATAGGAAGGTGGTTATACCTCTGTTGCAAATCATAGCTCTGGTGAGCGATCTACATTGTAAACCATGACTAAAATTTGTGATAGCACTCTGATAGGCTTGCCCTCAATTCTAAGGGAAGTTATTTTGACATCCTTGTCCAGTTGATGTTCAAGGGTTTCCTTCGGTGTCCTTTTGATAGGTTTGGTGGTTTAATCATTGTGATGGACCTTCATTTTCTCGGATTTACATTTCTTGTCTCTTCTAGGCTCCTAGAAATTCCATGGCAAATTGATCATTGGGTGAACAACAAAGTGACCTTCGAATGCACAAATTTAGTATGCAATTCAATAGGGCTTCACTGCTCATTTGATAAATTCACTCTCTCTCAATAATTCATCAGTGTTTCACTATATAAATCATATATCTCATATCCCCATTTGGAGGGGGTATTTATAGGATTCCCTAGGACTGGGGGTGGCTTCCTGGAGAAGCCAAGATCAAGAAGAGGTGGTTAGGATAGTTCAAATGGAAGCCTCTAGAATATTTTGTCCATTAATTGCCTTCTTTTAGATAAAATGGTCATTCCAACCAATTTGGCTCAAATTGAAGGCCAGTTGAACTCCATTTAATACCGTAGGTCACAGCTACGGTCTAGAATATAAATCGTAGGTCTTAGTTATGGTTCAGCTATAAACCATAGGTATAGGCTATGGTTTGGACTAATTAGGCCAAAGAACCCAAATTGAGTGGTTAGAACCACTACTCTATATTGGATTCTATCCAAGATCTTCCATATGGTCTTGTAGCATGTCCATATGAGTAGTCGCCCTCGACATGACACATTTTAGGTGTCTACAGATGCCCCTTTTGAGATGCATTGTGAGATTGAACAACGTTGAGCAAAAATAGACCTTATAAAATTATGTCAAAGGTTATATGATGATCATTAGTCAGATCAACATTAGATGTCCCAAGTCCAACAAAAGGACACACATCCTAGAATCATTGCTTCCAACTCTTTGGAGGCTTAAATTAAAAATATTTTGCACTCGCAATCAGACATTCAAGTAGCTTTGGTGCTACAATAGAAGTTAGGGCTATATAACTGAAAGTATGAGAGTTACAAACTAATTATCATATTTGCTATTTTCCCCAAGCACAAGGGTAATATTATGACAACTATTGAAAATTATTTGCAAGGATGAATGCAATTTTGATAAGATCAAGGGATATATAATTTTAGGGAACTTTTGTTGATTTTGATTATGAGTTGATATTATGACCACCCTCTCAAGTGATAAGTCAATGAGAGTAATGACAATGATTAAAGCGACGATGTCTCTTGACCACCATGGATGATCTGAATAAATTTAGATTTGAGCATATTAATGCATTGGCTAGGCCTAGTTTAGCTTTTGATTCCAACTATTAATAGTATTTGCACATTTCTATCCCATGGAGAAGTCGAGATACAATAGTCATCTTAGGGAATAAAAGTGATACAAATCCAATAAAATTTGTGTTGAATAAAATTATCAATGATTTGTTGAAAAGAGGTCATAGAAGAAATGACATGCAACGCATCATTCCCATGGAGCAGTTCAAACGCGAAGGCCTTCTTAGGGATTGAAAATAAGTATATCAGATCAACGATTAAAATTTTTCCCCAAATTTCCTTATGGCAATTTACTCATCCCGTCAGATTGCATGGATCACAAGTCACTGCAACCGCCAAGAGTATAGGGTAAGTTACTGAATACAAGGCGCATTTGGTATTTTTAATTATTTGTTTTTTTTTTAATGTTTTGATTTATGAATTGAGATTATTTATTTTGCTTGGAGGTGCATCACTCCATGAAAGGATTGTCATAGCGACGACCTCGGTTGAATGTACTTTATAATCTGAGACAAATTTTTTGATTTTTAATTGGATCTTGGTGCTTGATTATCACCAAATGTCCAAATTAATCTGATTTTATTGAGTTTTGACCCAATGGGAGGAAGTAATTTATCTTCTTTTCCCTTCCCATGGTGGAATTTACCTAAATTTCTTGCCAATTGCAAATCGCAGCTATGGTCTACGATTCCCATTTATAATTTTGGGAACCACAGATAGGGCCTACGGTCTGCACAAAACATGACAAGCCTATAAAAAGTCCAATTTTCAAATGTCTCTCATTTTTTCTTGATAGTGACTTACAAATATAGATCTCTAATAGAGAGATTTGAGAGCTCACCTGAAATCTATCAAAATTTACCTGCACACCTACTCACAGCATGATGGCAGAGTGCGGGCAGGCTTCTTCAAGCTGCGGTGGATGAGGTGAGGGCAAGGTAATTCAAAAACCAAGACATCACATCCATTACCACTAAAAATGAACCCAATTAAGTAATTGGTATATCAATTTCACTAAATTGCTAGCAATGAACCTCACCTTAGGCTAGGGTAGCTGAGGTTTTAATTTTTTTTCCAGTTTTGGCTACGGTATCGCACCCGACGGGATTTCAATTGGATATTGGATGTACCAGCTACCATTTCCAATTTTTCAACTGGGGACCACAATTTCTAGCTATGGTCAGCATTCAAAATCCCAACGATTAATTTTTGACCACATGCGGACTGTAGGGTTGATCCACGATTCACCAACTTTAGAAAAATTTGTAAAATTTTTAATTTTTCTAAGTGTTAAAAGGGAATTAATATCATTTAATGCATTTTTTACCTTTCTGATTGAAAAATTTGATTTTTAGGCCTGCAAGATGATATTTTTTGTAATTTTATCAATTTTTAACTATTTTTTATTTATTTTTAGATCATTTTAAAAATGTTTTTGCTTATTTAGTTAGATTTTCCTTATATCAGGTTCTTTGTTTCAGAGATTGACCTCTAGAGCTCAAGATATTTACACTATTAAGGCTCTCCATGGAGAGCTCACAGATAGTGAGTGAGAGTGGTTCAGAGCTATAGGATTTGACTACATACTAGATCTACCCACTATCCAGGTAGATTAGGCCTATCTAACTACATTGGGCTGATGCTGGAATGCGGGGACCAACACATTTCACCTACCTACAGGTGAAATGACAATTATGTTAGAGGACATATACAATATCTTTAGGATCCCCATTGATGGTGATGCCATCATCTCTTTGACTTCTGGTGCTAAGGAGTTTGTGTTTGATGCCATATTTGGTACCTGAAGCAAGGAGGCTCAGCGTGCCATTGGCCATAGAGGTGTCCATATTGGCTATTGGCAGGGGAAGAATGTCTTCTTCGTGTGCAAGGCCATTTTTATGGATCTAGTGGTGCAAGTTGTGCTTCTAGACTCCTTAGGTGAGAGGATTCCCTAGAACCTTATAGCTACTATGCACAGAGTTATCCAGAGCTCTATCTGATAGCCACTGCTCCTAGCATGGGGGAGTACTCTACTATGCTAGCTATATCAAGAGCTCTATCATATTACTGACAGGAGATGCCAAGGGATCAGTTTTAGTCTATTGCTTTAGATTTGGGGTTGGGAACATATCAGGATAGAGTATCCTAGGGAGCTTCCCCTTCAAATTACAAATATTTATGATGCCCATCAGTGCTATGCTACCTGCTGGTATTGGAAGGATGAGGGCTTTCAAAGTAGAACCCATGTTGGAGACGTTCAACATTATATTACATGGTTCATAGGACTCGATCCAGATGATGTCGAGTGGTAGCCCTATATGGACTATCCTGACTGGCCTGATGCTGGCTAGTGGCTTTGCCAGGCTCATCAAGATAGATGGTTACTCGATCAGAAGGTTGAGATCAAAGAGTACCAATTTTTCTCTTGTGTGCTACATCAATTTTGCATGATGTAGTACATCCTGAAGATCCCATTTGCCTATAGGAACCTATATTTGGAGAGGAATCTACCATGGATCTAGCCTCTAGCTCTAGGGGATGCTCCTGATGACTTATAGGAGACTAGAGTTGACAGAGATTTGACCACTATGTTTTTTTGGTATGGGACAGGGCCTCTCGGCCAAGCTGTAGATCAGGTAGGGGCAGAGGTGGATCCTGATGGGTGCAATGTGCGTTAGTGGATAGAAGGCAGTTGGGGTGTAGAGGCTATAGCTAAGGAGGCTCCTAAGGTTGACCTAATGAGGAGGCTCTCAAGGATGATGAGGTCCCTCCTAATATTGTAGAGGGACTACTATTGGCACATGTGGCTAACCTATAGAGTTAGCTAGGGTGATTCTAGACATAGCAGAGGGAGCGGGACACTACTATCGCTACTCTGTAGCCATAGTTGACTAACAGAGATCACCAACTAACATAGGTAGAGCAACATATTTCTAGCCTAATAACATGGGCTATAGCTACAAAGACCCAGGTTGGTGAGCTCACCAGTGATCATGACTTGGCATTAGCATAGAGGGATGCAGTAGTAGCAGAGTGGGATCTACTCAGGGTATTGAGGGGGGATCCTCCATCCTCTTAGGTGATTATGGGGCCTTTTTTGGCAATAGTAGCAGCACTACTAGGTGGCCAAGATCCTATGGTAGAGATCCAGTTCTTGTAGGGCTTGCTGATGAGTACCAATGACAAGCATGCATCTAGGGTTGCTGACATGGACAAGTTAGTTAGATATATATCGATGTTAGGTACAAAGGTTCCCTAGGATCTATATTCTCTATAGTCCCAACAGACTAGATCTAAGACTATCATAAAGTCTAATGCTAGCTCAAGCCATCGCACCCATAGAAGTGAGAGGACACATAGGTCCTCTAGTACACATGGTGGCAGTAATCACACTAGGACTAGGGAGGTAAGGTAGTCTACTGTAGCATCTAGGCATAGGTCCCAATGCACATAGGTGCCCTTTGCATAGGTGGTAGTTGGTTAGGTGCTAAACCTCTTCGGCTAGGTGGTACTCAGGGCTCTTAGTAGGATCTACAGCAGACAATAGGGCAACAGGTAGAGCAGGATCCTGAGCATAGTATTGAGGGAGGCAATGAGAGCTCTAGTACAAGGGGAGCAGATCAGAGCTAGAGCTCTACTATTATAGGATATATTTTTTATACATATAATTTTTGGTTTAAGGTCGAGGACCTACACATTTGTAGCCTGTGGGTATTTTTGTACTCTCGATGTACCCTAAGACACATAATTATATATGATATAACTGATCATTATTTTATGGCTCATTCTTGTGTACTCATTTATTTTTTATTTTATGTTTATGTGATGCACATGGATGCAATGCTTATGTTATGTTGATGCTATATGATGTGATGTATGGATGATATGCACTAGATAGCTATTTTATTTATGATGATGATATGCAGTGATCTAGATTCTTAGATGTACCTTTTATGATGGATGCATATGGATGTGATGTTCTTTTCTTAATGCATATTTGATATTGCTTTCTTGTATACATTAATGTATGTAATAATTTATTTACACGATGCTAATATAATGTAAATGAACTTGTATGCTTTAATCAATTAAAACATAAGGAATGAATGCAAATATGTTTATCAATCTAATGGATGACACCACAAAATATATAAAAATCATGAATGTAATTGAAAATCCTTAAGATAAGAATTTAATCAATTAATAACCCATATATGAAATGCAATGGTATGTGATGTTTGTGATGTGAATGATATAATGTGCCATTCAATTTTCTTTATTTTGAACTTTGGAAGATATGCACGATATAGTCAGTGGCCATCTAAATATTATTTATAATATCCATTTGATATCTATCCTATATGTTGATTGTGCTTTATATAATGATGTATCATTGATTTCAAAAATTTGCAATTTGATGATTTATATGGTTGCAATATTTGAAATTTTGTTGTTATGGGAGAAATTTTTGAGGTTTTCCATGAGACTCAAACACCCTAATAGAATTATCAAAATTTGCATACTAACCACACTAGAATTCTAAGATAAAAGGCTTTTGCTAGGATAGACCCTAACTGTTCATTATACCTATGTGAGCAAATTATTATTTTAAGATAAGACACAAGCATTCCTCGATGTTAGGTGGGATTATTTCATCCCATTGCTAAGATAGGGGTTTCACAAATATATTATCAAATATCAAGTTTAGATTTTAGTTGGACTAATCCACTAAGCAATGCAGGACACCTAAAGCTAGCTCTTCCACATTAAAACATTGGTCTTATTCATAGGCGAGGTGCTAATGCATCAGATATATCACCATGCATAAAGTACAGTAGTGCTAACAATTCTAGGGATTCAGGCTCATTCCTTTCTATCCTTCAATTTTTAGGATACTTGCTCATATGTAGTGAAGCAAGGGAGTCAATTCCATCTTCTTTTTGAACTGACTTTGGATATTCATTTCATCTCTCTTTGAATTGGATTTTGGATATTCATTTGATGTCTTCTCGAACTTTTGATTTATGATCTTCATTTGATGTCTGCTCAAACTTTTGTTTTATGATCTTCATTTGATCTTCACTTTTGAACTTTGATTTAAGCTTATTTTTTGATCTTCACTTTTCAACATTTACATTTGATAATTTTCTTCAAAAAATTTCCTTTGGGAGCATTTACTTGAAAAAACTATTTCTGGTATATCGATTGAGAATATCAATCTTATGATATCAATATGGAATATCACTCTGGGGAGTCGATATATGATATCGATCTAGGGTATCAATCATGAGGATTGATGTTGGATATCTCTTTGGGATATTGTTAATTTTATCATAAGCAAGGGATTCTTAATAGGGAACTAACCTGTCCTTTTGCCAAATGCTAACATTTCCCATACCGTTTGCATAGAGGGATAAGCAAGAATAACTCTTCTCACTTCAGGATATCTGGTCCTGCTTCATGGCTTTAATATTTCCCTAGTCCTTGTTAGGATTGTTTAAATTTTTTGATTAGTGAGATGCTTCTGATATGCTAAGGGCTATACTAACTGAATCTTAGCTACAAAAGCAAAGTAAACTTTCTACAAACTCTTGATAAGACCACTAGGTATGGCTGAGTGACTAGAAAACCCTAGTATATCTCCATAGCAACATTATAGGTTCTATTGAAAAACAAAATTACTCACATGAATTATGGATTATGATAAATGTAGAGATGCATGATTTAAACACAAACATGGCATCATTTGCAAGATTGAAAAACACAATGCCTTCTATTACAGAATACAATGGATGAATAATTCCTATATGCAATGCAATAATGTAGCGAATGCATGTGTAAATGCAAAATGAAAATGCAAAATTCAAATGCAAATGCAAATTTTTTTGGATTTTATGCTTTACCAATTTTTTTGGATTTTATAATTTTTTTGGATTTTATAATTTTTATGGGTTTTGAGCCTCATAATTGACCAAAGGATGAGTACATGCCTCTGGAGCCTTTAAATTGACCAAGTGATTTTTAATAATCCTTGGAGCTTTTAGGATTGACCAAATGGTTTATGGATACCTTTGGGCCATTTTTGGATGACCAAGCGATTTTGAGAATCCTTGGAGCCTTTGGGGTTGACCAAGCAATTTTTAAGAAACTCTTGGTGCCTTTTGGGTTTGATAAAAGGGCTTATAGATGCCTTTAGAGATTTTTAGGATGACCAAGTGATTATATGCAAATATTTGGGGCTTTTAACTTACATGACCAAGCGATTTCAGGAACCCTTGGAACATTTTGGGATGACCGAGTGGTTTTGGCCAAACCCTCGAAGCTTTTGAAGTTGATAAAATGGATTACAGATACCTTTGGAGATTTTTTAATGTTGACAAAAGGACTTATATATGCCTTTGGATATTTTTGATTGATCAAACCACTAATGAGAGTTTTTGGAGCTTTTTAGGATGACTGAGTAGTTACAAGCAAGTATCAAAACCTTTTACTATGTTGTTCAAGCATAAAACGCCTTAATATGGATAATGTTGAGAGGTTCAAGATCTTCAAAATCCCTTGGTGATGTTAGGCAATAGGTACCTAGACCAATATATTTAGATATGATGTAGGGTCCTAGCCAATTAGCCACAAATTTATCTTGCATATCTAGTGGCAAATTAGAGTTTTGTTGGTTTTCTTTCAAGACAAGATCCCCAACTTCAAAGTCTCTTTGGTGGACTTTGGCATTGTAAGATTGTTTTAGTCACTCCTAATAAATGTGGAGATGCTCTAGGGAATTCATACGACGTCGAGGAGTGTTAGTTGATCCATTCAAGCTTACTACATAGTGTCATAATTGATGAACTCTTTCAATGTGACATGCAATGTTGGAATTTCTAATTCCAAGGGCATAATGGCCTCAGTGCCATATACTAGTGAGAACGGTGTTGCCCCAGTGGGTGTCTGAATACTAGTCCTTTAATCCCATAGCACAAGGGGTAGCTGGATATGCCAGTATTTGTGGTTTTCTTGTACCATATTTTTCAAGTTGGCCACCATTGTATTATTTGAAGCTTCAGCCTACCCGTTTGATTGCGGATAGTATGGAGTCGCAAAAATGTGTTTGATTCTATATTTAGATGTCAAAGCTCTCACAGTTTTATTCTTGAAATACGTTCAATTATCCGATATTATTTTGGATGGAATCTCAAAACAACTTATGATATGCTCCAGTATAAACTCTACTATACGAGCTCTAGTTGTCATTGTTAAAAGTATTTCTTCCCCCCATTTTGTAAAATACTCAGTAGCTGTGATTATGAATGTATGACAGCTCGATGACAAAGGAGATATCTTGCCTATAAGATCTAATCCCCACTGATCAAATGGCCAAGCCACTTGGATAGGCTGTAAGGCCTACGATAACAAGTGCATAAGATTAGCATGATGTTGACATTTAACATATTTCTTGACATACGTATTGCACTCCTTCTCCATAGTGGGCCAATAGTAACCCATTTGAAGGATGTGCTTGATGATGGCCATGCCATTGAAATGGCCATTGCATGTAACATCATGGGCTTGTGAAATTTACCATGATGCCTCTTGGGGCTCTAAGAAATTAAGGAGAACTCCATCGTAGCTTCTTCGGTACAAGAAGTCTCCTATTAAGATATATTTGGCTACTTTCTATTTAAATGTGCACTTCATGGCACATGGAAATCCCTCTGGAATTATACTAAGATTTAGGAAGTCTTTAATTTGTGACATCCAATTTTGATAAATATCATCTTCGACTGCTAAAATGACTTGCTCCACCTACGTATTTACTTTTGCAAATGTAGACTCAGAAACAACCCTATGGTGAATGGTAGTACCATTCCCTATGTGACTCTAAGAGGTTCATGACCCTTAGGGTGCCTTCTTAAAAAAGTCTTTAGCTCTACAGAACCATTTAGCTTGTGGTTAACACTAATCATGTTGATTGATTCTCTGTTATCATATGTTGCACGCTCTATTGCTGGATACAAGAGAATATTGACATGAATGGTAGTAAAATCAATAGATATATTCTAAGGGATTAAATATCCTAGAGAAGCCATGGTATTTGCAAATCTATTTGACGATCCAAGGATTACCTCAATGTCATAACATTCAATTTTGACCAAATATGTGTCAACTAGAATATTATAAGCTTTCATTACAAAACATCGATAGTTAAAAAGCCCCTTGAATTGATTTACTATGAGCAAGGAGTCACCAAAGATGTTCAATATCTTAATATTCATGGTGACGACTGTGTGGAGGCCCAATAGTAGGGCTTCATACTCAGCATTGTTGTTTGTGCATGGAAAATCCATCTTAAATGAAAAGGGAATTAGAGCTCCTTGTGACGTGAAGAACACTATTCCGGCACCACCTCCTTGTTTGCACTTTGAACCATCAAAGAACAAAGTCATATCAACATTGTTCTCTGGTTCTTCAGGTTTGGAAGCTTCAGATACGATGAAGACTGCATCATCCTTAATCTTGATTGTTAGAGGCCTATTATTTGACAGTGGTACCTCAGCTAATTGATCTGCTATGACCTATCCCTTAATGGAATTTTGGCTTATGAATTCCAAATCAAATTCCATAAATAGCATGATCCACTTTGTAGTACGTATATTATGATAAGTCTTACTCATCATGTACTACAAAGGATTATGTTTTGATATATCATACATCGTATGACTTAACATATAGTGTCACAATTTCTTTATAGCGAACACTACTGCTAAACACAATTTTTCCATGTATGCATACCCGAGCTCATAGCTTACCAATGTTCGACTAGTATAATATATGGCATGTCCTTTGCCTTACATGTTCTTTTGGGCCAACATGGTTCCCATTCCAAATTCAATTGCCGATATATATAGTAGAAAAGGCACCTCTAGACTTGGTGGAGCTAGCACTGGCGATGTCACCAAGTATTCCTTTATCTTAGCAAAGGCTACCTTGTAGTCCTCGTCCCAGTTGAATGGGACCCCATTATATAGCAGTTGATTCATGGGTCAATATTTATCTGATATTTGGGTGATAAATCACTTTATTGAGGCTACTATACCCTGAAGGTTCCTTAATTCCTTAATATTTATGGGAGGATGAATTTACAAAATGGCCTTGACCATCGTTGGGTTTACTTTGATGCCTCTCTTGGAGATGATGAACCCTAGTAATTTTCTAGAAGTTACGCCAAATATGCACTTCTTAGGATTCAACCTGATATTGTGCTCTATCAGGAAATCTAGGACTTTCCTTAAAACCTTTGCATGCTCTTCTCATAGAAATGACTTGGCTAACATGTCATCGATATAATCTTTAAGAATTTTGTGCATATAGTCATGAAAAGTGTATGTCATGGGCTGCTGATATGTGGCACCAACATTTTTGAGGCCAAATGACATAAATTTATAGAAAAATGTTCTCCATGGTGTTATAAATGCGGTTTTATGTTGGTCTTTAGGTTTTATCCGAATTTGATTGTAACCAGAAAAACTATCCATTAAGGAGAGCATTTCATGACCTGTAGTTACATCTACGAGAGCATCAATATTGGGCAACGAAAAGGAATATTTGGGTGTTGCATTATTTAGGTCTTCGAAATCCATGCAAATATAGATTTTTCCATCGAGTTTTCCCATGGGTACCATATTGGACAGCCATTCTAGATAATCGATGGAAATTCCACATCCAACAATTTTTGTAGCTCATATTTCACCATCGAGGCTACTATTGGGTGCATTTTTCTAAGATTTTGCTTGACTGAATTCTTCATAAGATCTAGCGAAAGGTTATGCATAAAAAATTTTAGGTCTAGACATGGCATATCCTTGTACGACCAATTAAAAATATTTGGTCTCTCTTTCAACAGAGGGATGAGGGTGGCCTCATCATCTACAGTGATAATCTCTTCAAATTTAACCTTACTTGCACTGGTGGGATCATTACTGATCCACCTCAAAGGTTTCCTCTACCGACATTTGTGATCCCTACTCAAGCTGGTGAGGTGTAGGAATCAAATAGATGTCATCAGTCAGGTTGATTAGTTCCATATTGGAAGCATTTTTGGCATGATAAACATCATATGCATAGCCTGATGCAAAATGGAAAGGTTGCAATATTTCTTCATTGGGGAAGAAATCCTCAGGCTCATTGGGTGAATCAACATGATCCCAGTCGATAGCATGTTTGTTAAGATACAATGGTTTAGATGGATCTACTAGATTGTAGAGTGGAGTGGTCAAATCAATGGATACCATGTTTATGGAATGGAATTGATCTCCAGGACCACATGTACTGACCTCTATGAAATCTGCATAATCCTCATACCCATGATTTGGATCTAATGGCATAGGCATAAAAGGGTCTTCCCTGTGAGGAAGGCAAATAACCTGATACTCCCTATGCACTGAATGCAAAATAGGTTCATTTGGCTCATGGAGCTTCATGTAGGTTGGCATAAGGGGATTAACCAATCGATGGATTTGATTCAGGTTTAACCGTATTGCTCTCAGACGTGGAACAACATGTAGCTACCTATAGACCTCATCAATGTCGATGGGTTGATGATGATAACGCAAATAAGGAGGGCCAAGGTAGGACCTATATAGCTCATCTTATTTATCACTGTCATAATAGAATCCTTCATTCACCCCCACTCCTAGAGGGCACTCCTCCAAATGATATCCCATGAATCTTACTTCTTGCATGTTGTCATCGCTATTCAAAAAAACTAGATAATTATACCTTTTATACAATGCTACCAATAAAATTGGCTCAAGGAGCCCTTCACAATGATATTCAAGTGCATCAATGGTGATGATAGATATCATAGGGTGTTTCCTCTAGAATTTGGAAGGATCCAAATGATATGGATTAAAATCCACATCATTCACCATAATGAGGTACAAATGATTGAGGGTTGCTATGAGCAAGTCATCCTTCCCACATATCTATAACCCTATACTGAATCTATCAGTAACTAACTGATAATGAGGTTCCAGTGGAGTTCTTTGTCCTTGTTCAAAGATACCAAGGCCATATCCATGCCAATAATATAGCTCAAAAATATGCATGGCATACTCTAGATTAGATAAATAATGAACATTTACCGTAAAAGGTTCCTCGTCATCTTCATCCATGGGCTCTCACGTTGGAAACTGATATAGCCCCACATAGATGAAGTTAGTTTGGTTAGGTGGCTCTCCCAATGGAACCACTGCTCCAACTAGATAATGATGAGCGGATGGTCGACCCATCTCTTGTGCAGTTTTCAAAATTGGTCCAAAGGTCACATTTTATACAAGGTACTCGCCTGATCTGGTATTAGCGAGATGTACCATCACCCACGGTGCATATTACCCTATTGAATATGGAGGTGAGGCAGGCTGAGGTGCTTCCTTGGCTTTGTCTTGGGGTTCCTAAACTTCCATGGGAACGGGAACCTCCTTAGTGATTGTCTTGGTCTCAAGCTCTTTCTATTTCTTGCCCATTTTTGCCTTCAACTTCCTGTCATCCTGATGCATGACTGATGCTTATGGTTTCAAGGACATGGCAGTGGTGTCCTTCGATCTATGTGACACAAATAGCATTGGTTGAGCATGCACTATTGGTTTACCTCCTGGTTTCTTTGTTGGTGATGACAACCAAAAATCTAGGTGCATTGACGGGAGTATGAAACCCCTAGGAAAATTTGCTAGGTTCACAAACTTAAATGACTCTTTATCCGATGCCACTACATGAACCAGTCCCTCATGAATATATTTCATGCACTAATGTAGTATCGAGGGGATACAATGCATTTCACAAATCCAAGTCCTACCGAGTAAAATGTTGTACTGCATGGCCCCTTCTATCACGTGACACATTACTAAAATGGTCTTCAAACCTACCTGCATGGGTAGGATAATTGTACTGATAGTAAAACATAGTGCATCGTTAAACGCTCTCAATATAAATGTATTTGGCACAATGTGTGATTTAGGTAGCTTCAAATGAATTAGTGCCTCGATCATTATTATGTTGATCGATGAGCTAGTATTTATCAAGAACCTTTTAACTGGCATGTAATTCACACATGTGATTATGTACAACAACAAGTCGGCCATAGTTGTAGAAACCGTCCTTATCTCATGATCATAAAATTTGATCATCAGTTCTTGACACTGTTATACATGTCCCACAAAATTAGTAAATGCGTATGCATCCTGGGCTTGTACTTTAATGGACATCAAAATTTCCATAAGAGTATCCCTGTGCCTCAGGGACTGTTGTATTAATTCATATATTGGCAACTTCATAGGAGTTATCTGTAGGTTTTGGACCAACCTGCTCCTTATGGTCACTATCGGTCTTGTCGGTGGGCCTGGAATATTTTGTGTCAGTTGTTGATTCAGCGTGGCTTGTATTTGAATGGGAGAATGAGGTTGATTCTATTGTTCATATCTCCCATGCCTAGTGACAATGTTGACCATGCCTACGAATCCCTATGTAGGTGGTTTGACTTGCACTTGGTTAACTTGACCAACATTGTTTTGAGGTGCCTCATGATTTGGAAAGGGGTTTTTGTAAATCCCCATATTCTAATTATCGGGTGCCTGCGGGTTGTGTGGCACTACAAGCTCACCCTTGTCAATCATATTTTGCACCAAGTGTTTGAAATACCAACACACCTTGATTTCATGGCCTTTTGTTCGATGAAATATGAAAAATAGATCATCTTGGAACCCCTTTGGTTTGGGTTGATTGGGGTCTATCATCTTGACTTCAGGAAATCTAATTGCCTTGGCCTCACATAACTGATGGAAAATTGATGTCAGTTATTCCGTCAATAGTGTGAACTAGTGAGGTGGGCGTTGATATTTTTTCTTCTCCTTATAATTGTTGTTGCACTTGTCATATTGCGTAGGGAGAGGTTAGGCCTGATAATTTTTTTTATTGCCCCTTGTCCTCCCGTTGGAGATTTAGTACCACTTTATTCACGTGGGTCTGCTTGCCCTATTATTTTGTGGCACTATTTTTTTGTCCCTCTCCTATTTTTGAGCTTTAAGTTGCCTTCCTACAACTTGATGTCCTCGATAACCTTGGCTTGTGCCAAAGCCTCTTTGAATGTTATATATTATTGTAGCTGCAATAGTAATGAGATATGCTTGGCAAAACTCTTCGTAAACATCTAGGTTAAATTTTTGGTAGGAATAGGGAATGGCAACTTTGACATTAGTATCCTCCATCTATTTTCGTATTTCTCTATTGGCTCATCATCGCGTTGGGCCAGCACAACCAAATTGAAAAAATTGGTCTGTTTCTTGATGATAAAGGAATAGCATTCAAGAAAGGCATCAAATAATTTCTCGAAACTAGTTATGGTATGTTTATTTAGCTAATTAAACCACTCTTGAGCTAGACCTAAAAGTGTCATGATGAATGTACACAATAATAATGCATCATTTTGCTTGCCATATAAAAACAAGCATCCAAAAATCTCGTGACATGTTACTATGCATCCTCATCGCCCTTAAACTTGTCCAACCTGGGCATATCAAAATGCTCAAGGTAAGCTCAAGTAGGCACCAAAGGATCCAAAGGCTCATTATGCATTTTCCTCAATGTTGGATTTTGAATAGTTGCGCATTGTCTCTCAATGGCTTTAATATTATCGGCTAAGGCCTTATAGACCTCTGAAGATAGAAATTCCTCCTCCCTAACCTGACATGGAGGTGGATTATGAGGTATTGTATTCCTCACACAATATGGAGGGTGTTGCTCTTCCTCCTCCTCAGCTTGGGATCAATTAGGATATTCTTGCTCGTATCCATATCTCGCTGCTGCTTCATGCTACCTCTCCCTTTGATTATCAAGCGATGATGGCCACTCCCTCTATTAGGTGTTAGCATGAGTACAAGAATCTCTATGATCTTTATGCATATTAGCTTGAGTTAAATCCTTTATATATACATGCTCTATATGCTCATCTTAAGGATATAGGCCAGCCCTAGCTAACCTATCCTCCTACTCCACGTGTTCCTTCTGGGCAAGGATACGCTCTTCACACATGCACTACTCATATAACCTCTATCATGTGAGCCTTTGTGCTTGAATATTTTCATCTTCAATGTGTTGCCTCTCTAGGTGAGCATCCTCTAATTGATCTTGGAGGAGTTGGCATTTCTGATCTGATGCCATTTGATGTGATCTATCAATCTAGTTGGACATGGGAGGCCTCTAGTATCCCTGCTCTATATGAGTGACCTTGTGGGTTTTGTACTCATCAGAATAATGGTTGTGCCTTTACCTCTATCTATGAAGATGGCATTGGCCTCCTATTGTGTCCTATATTGTGAACCACCATGCACATACAATGGGTGTGTGACATGAGGGTGCTTAGAAGCCTCCCCGTGTTCTCTAGTAGTGCGAATGACACTCATGCTATGCTCACTCAAGTAACGAGTGGGTGGAGCAGAAGGCTTGTAGCCTAGATAATCTAGAACACTACCTAGACCCTATAGCTACCTAGACCACCATCTCTCATGTGGTGGTGTGCCATTATCTCCCACCTTTGATATATCAATGGTGATCTTACATGGAGGACCACACATGGGAGTATGGTTAGACCTATGCTCTGTAGTGAGCCTATATACCTACCCCTGAATTGGTGGGTCTCTAGTCCTTCTATACTCATAAGGTGGATCTATATATCCTCTAGTGGAATTAGTATGTAGGGGCACCAACCTAGTCCCCTATACAATAAACTCTTTGGTCGATCCTATGGATGCACGTGCATTGTGGTCTCGGTAATGGATCTCAAGTGAAACACCCTCATGCTGGAAGGTTTCCTATTCTATCCTATACCTGGAGGAGTGTATTGAATATACTCTATATAGGGTTTGCTCTACTAGCTCCCCTCATGTTGATTTATCTCCTTGAATGCTGTCCGAATGACATTCGGTCCGCTCATGTGGTTGAGGAATTGACACGTATTGTTGTGAATTGGTTAGGGGTTGGTCATCAACATTGGATTTGGACCTTTGTCAACCACCCCATGTATCCACCATTGTGTACCTAGAGTCTAAATGTATTATTATTAATATAACAAGGTATACAATAGTGATTATCTCATTTTAAATTTTAAAAGTGAGTCCTAAACTGTTTGATGTGTTTTCAAGATTTGTTGTATCAGTGTAGAAAATCTTATCATGTTTTGTAAAAATTGTTGGATTTTATTCTCAGTTTAATGGATTTCACCTGTACGCTCACATTTCAACAACTTGGCTATGAACTCCAAGTCGCATAAATCCCTTGTGTGTGGTAATGAAGCCCACACCCAGACAAGGAGCATATGTCCTCCCATATTCTCACCAGTTTTCCCCCAGTCAGTGTTATGCCCTACAAATAGAATACATGTAAATTTTCCAAGGTACAAAAGGTTCTTGGATATGATATTGGTCTATCTATCAAGGGTTCATAGGATTTGGGCCAATGGATGGAAGTTATGCGCACCGTTATTGAGCCCTACTAGTGGTTGGATGTTAAGCCAAACTCACTAGCATTTAAGTGCCAAGTGGTGTGTGTGGTTCCTTTTAATGTACATAAAAGAAATGCATCATATAGCATACATGCTCATTTTCTAAATGCTATGCAAGTGAAAGACGTTTCAAATTCATAAAATGTAAGCTATTCTAGATGCTCTTTAAGACTATGCACATTACAATGCTAAATGGCCACTAATTGGGCCTCACACATGCAAACCATCCACACATTTCTATCAAGCATGTTGTAGCCTAGGGCGGATTGCAATCAAAGGTCTATTATTCCCAGCAGTGCCTTTCTATTGGAAGCAAAACACGAAAGCAAACTAGGACAATTGATTTACCATTTTCTTAGTTCATTTCCTAATTTGTGTTTGAATTAAACTTATTGTAAAAACAGAGATAGCAAAAAATCAAGAAGGTTAAAAATAGGACCTACCTCAAGTCCTATATTTTTTGATATTATGAACTTGACTGTATGTGTTTTCATTAGGATACCACAAGTTTTATCTATGATTTTGACTATAAACCATGCTTTGTACCTACGGTTTAGTTTTTGGGTCATAGCTGATAGCTATGGTCTATACCTACAAGTGCAAAAACCAATAAAACACAGTCAGATCCTATAAATGTGGCGTTCCACTGTGATCGTCTTCTATAACCACAAAAAAGGCTCACACCCAATGGCATCCTATTGCAATAAATGATAAAAGTATAACATGCATACAAGAACAAGAAATTGACAATAAATGAATCAAGAAGAAATGTTTATGCCATTGTACTCAAAGTCAACATCAAAGTACAAGTACATCCCTCTTAGGGATAATCATTTTGATACAATATTACAATAGGAGTGCATAATTATTTTCCTCTTAAGGGTAGGTGTGATTTCCAAATGCCTTTAAGGATGACACGAACTACTCTAGGGTGGAGGTGCCCTCTTCTTCATGATGGGAAGGAACTTGATAGTTTTTCTCCTTTGAAACTGTTCCCCGCGGTCAAGAAATAACACAAGAATATCAAAAATATAGGCAACCTCTCATGATGAGGCCTTTTTAGGTGAATTGCATAATGACACCATTAAACATGCATAATAAAAAAAACATGAAAATTTCTTCTAAGCTATTCAAATTAAATCCATATTCATATGATAGCATAAAGAAAAGTAGCAGTTGCACTATGCATGGTTAAAATGTATAAAATGAAGCATAAGCATGCATAAAGAAACCATTTAAGTCCTAATTGAAGCATAAACATAAAGAAGCTAAACTAGCCTAAGTATATGGTTAGAAGTCTGCTAAAATGTATTTAAACTATGAAAACAACTAATCTAAGCTAGTTAACCATACAAAAATGAAAAGAGGAAGGTGGTTATACCTATGCTGAAAATTGTAGCTCTGGTGATCGTTCTGCATTGTAAACCATAGCTGAAAGTTGTGGTTATCACTCTGATAGGATTAACCTCAATTCCAAGGTCAATGGGTTGGACCTCCTTGTCCAATTGATGTTCAAGGTTCACCTTCGGTGTCCTTATGACAGGTTTGGCGGTTGAATCACTATGATGGGCCTTCATTTGACTTGATTTGTGTTTCTTGGCTCTTATAGGCTCCTAGAACTTCCATGGCAAATTGATCATTGGGTGAATATAAAATTGGCCTTTGAATGTATGAATTTAGTATGCAATTCAATAGGGCTTCGCTGCTCACTTGATCAATTCACTCTCTCTCGATAATTAGTCAATGCTTCGCTATACAAATCATCTATCTCATCTCCCCATTTGGAGGGGGTATTTATAGGATGCCCAAGGACTGGGGGTGGCTTCCTAAAGAAGCCAAGATAAATAAGAGGTGGTTAGGACAGTTGGAATGGAAGCCTCTGGAATATTTCATCCATTAACCACATTCTTCTAGATCAAATGGTCGTTCCAATCGATTTGGCTTGGATTGAAGGCCAAATGAACTCTAGTTAAGACCACAGGTCACAACTACGGTCTAGACTATAAATCATGGATCTCAACCATGGTTTAGCTATAAACCATAGTTCTGGACTATGGTTCAGACTGATTAGGCCGAGACCAAATTGAGTGGTTAGGACCACTGCTCTATCTTGGAGTCTGTCCAAGATCTTCCATATGGTCTTGTAGCATGTCCATATGAGTAGTCACCTTGACATGACATGTTTTAGGTGTCTACAGTAAGAGAATATTATATATTTTTATAAAGGATTCTTATGGATTTTGAAGGCCTTTATTTTCCTAGACTGAGATATCTTGGAGAACTTATTATGATAGTGTTTCTTTGAGTGCTTTGTGATAATTATGACCAAAGGACATGGTTAGAATTACCTAAAGGACTTAGTCAATATTAACTATAAGTGTTAGTTAGCATTTCTAGGAGCAC
This sequence comes from Wollemia nobilis, assembly GCA_028583015.1. Taxonomy (NCBI): domain Eukaryota; kingdom Viridiplantae; phylum Streptophyta; class Pinopsida; order Araucariales; family Araucariaceae; genus Wollemia; species Wollemia nobilis. The sequence goes on along the minus strand of JAQPPZ010016436.1, from coordinate 8,094,959 downwards.
TTAGGTAGAATTGCGTGTAGGAAATAGATAGCATTACTCATAGGACAAAGATATCAATTACTAGAATATTTGGATAGAAATGCTCATAGTACATAGATAGCATTTACATTTGAATATATGAATAGTTTATATGTGCCTAGATCTTGTGTGATAGTATTTTCTCGAGGACATTAGATATGCAATGTACTTACACCTTATGGGTTCAACGATATTTACAATTGAGTGTGTGACACCTATGTCTTTTTAGGGCTCAAAATAATTATCATTATTGTTGTATCTCATCTTAGTTAGGGATTTTATTATAGATGGACCTACCTGGGTATGGGGGGTTTTATAATTTTTTCATAAAATTTTAAATAATTTTGGTGTTTGGTTAATAAAAATTATTTTTTAAAGCATTTTCCCAATCATTAAAGAAAGTGGAAATATCTACACATCCTTCTAGGTATTGCTATAATGCTCTATGTATTCACAAAGCAACATGGCCATAAAACCACTCTCTTTTAAAAAGAGCAAGTGTGAGGTTTGTTTTGTACAAATTTTGGACCATTAAAGTTATAATTTGGATAATAATATTATCTCCCATCAACAACCTAATGAAGGAGACAACATTGTACTAGGTTGTTTTGATGATCCATTTTTGTTACTACCCTTTGGTCAGGGCTTGTTGAAAATATTTTGTTAACTTTTCTAAAGTTTATGTAGTGAATAATAATAATGAATGCAACTTCAAATTATGAGTCAATTTACAAGAAATTTTGAAGACAAAGGGAAATGGATATGAGAGTTGCTAATGCGATGTATACAAACCCATGATTTTAATCAAATAGATTTATTCAAATAGAAATATAAATTATTCTAGTATATTATGCCCTGATGCATAATAACATATGCTAATGTGGGATATCTATAATACCCCACCTTGGTAGCACCTTTTAATTAACTATGTGTGTGTGTAAAATTATCTTAAATCCTAGTATACCTTGCTTTGTTGATAAAAAAATTGTTAATAACTATGGTGATGCTTTACAAGAATGATAATATGACCTCACTTAGGTTTTATAGGATACTTGAAACTAATTTTGTATCTAATGTAAGGATTATTGCTATTATTTCATGCATATTTCAATTTTGATGTAATTGGACTTATGCCTTGCTTTGCGCTACTCATGATGTAGAAAGCTTTTTAGATGGATAAATGCTATGTATATGCCTTTGCATGTTATTGAAGTGCAATTATGTAAAAAAACCTTTTTTTTATTTCATAGCTAAAGCATTTATTTTTGACATTGATATTAATCCAAGCTTTGATTTTAATGATGTAACTATTAAGTTAGAAAATTAATGTTTGAGCTTCATTGTTTTTACCATATCTAAATGAATATGTCAATCATTATTCGAAAATATGGAGTGGGAAGTTGGTAGGTTAGTTAAGCATAAATAGAAAATAGAGTGGAGGAGGTGATTATGCCATCAGAGGAAGGAGAAGAGAGACTATAGGTTTTGCATATTGTTGGTGGGTTGTTTTTGGAAGGGAGGAAAATAACTAAAATAGGGAGAATTTCTAGAGTAGGTGTATGTTACCCTTCAAAATAGAATGAAAATAGTAACTTAAGTTGTTTGATTTGAAACTAATATGTGCTTGTATTGAAGAAGAATGATGATTTAGAGGTAACACTTCTATACTATTACATGCTTATTGAAATAGAAAATTATTTAAGGTTTGCACGTGAATTTTATTGTGATCTCGTTGAAGCAAATAATGTTGAGAAATTTATGTTAAAGTATTGCTTTGATCTAGCCAAAATGGTAAGTGTTATTCTATAAAATTTGATATTATGTTCTCTGAGAATAGAGATAATTTAATAGATTTGTATTTGTTGAAAATAGAAGCAATTTTAAGAGGAATTTGTTATTATTCTCTCTATGAATGAAAATAATATAATAGCTTTCTCTTTGCTGAAATAAGAAGCAAACTATTGGAGGAATTTATTTATATGTTCTCTGTGAATAGAGGTAATACAATAGCTTTGAATTTGTTGAGAATAGAAGTAAATTTTTGGGAAAAGATATATTATGTTTTTATGAGTAAAGATTATATATTATATTTGTTTCACTAGAAATAGAAGTGATACTTTAGAAATATCGGTGTTGTAGCTTTATTGAATGACAATATTATTTTAGTTTTATTGTCTCCAAGATGAGAACCAATGATATAATTTTCTCAGTTTTTTTTCTTCACTAAATGAAGGTATTGTGTTAATATTGTGTGATTTTGGTTCACATCCATATCTTTATAATAATGAATATATACTATATTTTTGTGCTTTGTTTACAAGGGAGTTATTATTTAATTATTTCATCAAATGCCAAGATGCCTCCATGGTGTAATGTTATTGAGGTGTTTATATGCATATACGATATTCGTTGAGGTGATTCGATGCCTTATATTACCATATGACACTACACAATTGCTTCCTTTGACTATGCTATATTCGACTGAAACATCTAAAATAATTTCTTTCCTATGCATTCTATTTTGTCCAATGTGCACCTCAAATAAATGATATATGTATCTTTCACACTTTTTATTACTTCGATAATAAGTAATCTAAGACTTACATAGGTATTTCAATTAAATTTTGGATGTCATCACATTTTGTGAACATGGTGAAGTTTGGGTTGTTGGGTTCTACTACAAATTATTCCACATGAGTTGGAGAGAAAATTGAGGGTATCTTATAGATTGCCTCATTCTATGCCTACTCCACCCAAAATGGAAGGTGGTAAAATACAATTTGGCGGCACCACCTACAAGATGAAAATAACCACACCTAAATGTTCATGTGGACTAACATGGACCCTATGAATAATTTTTGTGACTAATAATAGCTAATTTAATTTATAAGTAGAACCTATTGTGGTGTTTATTAAACTCTTCATGTTTATATTAAGAAGTTATGGATCATGTGCTTATTGTTCTAATTTGAATGGATTTCATAAGTTTAGAGGTTAAGACAAAGTAAGTTATACATAGTGCTCTCTGAATGAAAGTTATTTATTTGATTAAGACTTTGTGTTGTTTGATAGTAGAACTTATGAAACAAAGAATATAGATTTAAAAATAAATTTTTGGACTATGTATAAAATCATAGGAAGAATAGGTCTCATATGATGAGGGAAAAGGTATTATGGGGTAACTTTGACCCAATTGTGGAAACTATATTGTACTTTTGAATTTAAGTATAAAATGCTTATTGTAATATCATGGGATGATGGAACTCTTATATTGGGAGTTAATGTAATAAGTAATACCTTTGAATCAATGCATGGGACCTAAGTATGATTATGAATTGATGAAAAATTTTATATTATAATTTTATAAGATTTATGGAACTCTTACGATGAGACTAAAGGCTTATTGAGAGGCCTTGACTCAATGTATAAAACCAATTATTTATGGAATAAAATAAGAAATGATTTAAGGTTGGGTTTATTCCCCATGAAGATTCCTAGGATAAACAACATGTTGTGAGTAAATGTGTGATGACTCTTTTTATATGGTGCACTATGGTTGTAATGATAATGAAATTCCTATGCTTCCAAAATAAATGAGTGTTTCATTTTGGATTTTTATTTTCATGGTTATACATTAATTAATTGACATTAAATCTATGGGATATTTTAAGTCCTTGAATGATATAATTCAATAATGTAATTTAGATAATATGTGTATGTGTCATATCCTAAGAGAAGGACTTATTTATTGATCCTATTTGAAGGACAATTAATTTTCATTTGTGATGTTGGTTCACTTAAGAGAAATCACATCCTAATACAAGTTGGTACATCAATAGTATAAAAAAGAGTGATGAATAGACATGGCTTATTACATTAAGGATAAGATATTTAAAGATGACTCTTTGTGGCATGGTTAGTTATTCAATAATCTAGTGTTTTCATTGTTTTTCATTAAGTAAGACTTATTGGGAAGGACTAGCTTGTCATAGGGATGATATTGATAGCCTACTCTTGACACGCTTAGTACTCCTATATAAAAGGATTTATGTATTGAGTAAATATTTGCATGGTCCTTTCAATAGACTAAAGGGAATAAGATAGCTCATTGTAATATGATAATGATAGCTTAAAACTTGCACTTTACCTAGTACACTTACATAGATAGATATATGTATGATGTAGGGATGGGTATTTTATTGCATTGGATTCAATAGAAATGAAATGAAATTCCATGAGGAATCTAATTTCTCAATGAAGGAACACTTAGATCCTAAATAGATTTCAAGCAATGTTAAAAAACAAATAACTCATGGTTGAGAGAGGGAATTTGCGGTTGTGATATTTGGTATCAAAGCTCATGATCGTAGGACAATAAGCTTCCTTGTGCAAAAACTAGGTATAAATGGACTAGGTGAATGAGAAAATTTGTAGGTGTACAACCATAAAATGATTTTACCCCATGAGGGTTAAGATAGCTAATGATACCCAATTATAATGTTTGTATAGCTAATTGAATATTTAGTTAGTAGTAGGAGGAATAATTTGGAGAAGTAATTGTGACCTAACCCCTACTATCTCTCCTATGTATGGTCAGGGACAATGCCACCAAAGAGGAGAGGGAATGCTATCGCAACAAGGTAGACACGATAAACTATTGTTGAAGTCAAGACCACAAATGTGGGTATAGACAATCCTAATAATGAGAGGAAAGACCTCACTACAACAATTGCTCTAATTTGTGAATAAATGGAAACAAAAAAGCAATTTTTGGAAACCATAGTGAATTAATATTTATAGGCTAGGAGCTATGGGGTTAGATAGGTTAATAAACCTCATATAGAGGCACAATAAGTAAGAAAGCAGTTAGAAGAAAAAATGGGTAAATATTTGAAGCACTTAAAATCCTCTAAATTTAATGGATATGAAGGTGGTGATGTAGTCAAAGACTAGATGAAGGAATTGGAAACCTTCTACAATATGAAAAATTACTCTACTAGAACCCAAACGTTCTATGCCACCTTAAATTACTAGATGATGGACTTGATTGGTGGGAGACTTTTAGTACAAAAAAAGGAACTAAAGCAGTAGTTGATCTAAAATGGGAAGACTTTGTGGTAGCCTTTAAAGAGAGGTTCTTCACGAAGTATTCATATGCCAATATATTTTAAGAATTCACCAATTTTTTATAGGGAGGCTTATTACTAAAAAATTGTTAAGCTATTGAAGTATGCACCTATGTATAATGAAAAGTTGAATATTTATAAATTTATACTAGGAGTAGATTCTAAGATAGGACATGTAGTGAACATGCAAGAGTCTGATACTATTAAAAAAGGCTTACAACATGGCTAGAAAGGCTGAGAATTATCTTAAACCATATTTTTATTATGAAGGAGCTTTCAAGCAAGATAAATAGGCACTCAAGAAAAGAAATAGTGCAAGTTTCATGAAATGGGAGAGAGAACAAATAAATAAAAGTTTCCAAGGGTAGGAAAAAAGTAATGACATAAAATAGGGAAATTGTAGGAAGAATTTTTAAGGAAATAATAACAACCATAACAATAATAATGACAAGCCACAACCACAAGGGCAAACTAACCCCCCATTAGAAGTTAAATCAAAATAAAAAAATAAAAAAACACATCCAAGACCCAAGGGTGGATGCTTTGATTATGGAGGTCCACATTATGCCAATCAATGATTGCTAGGATTATGCATAAGGGGTTGGACTTGAAATATACTTGTAAAAAAATGGTGAATCCTAATCGAAATCAAGGTGAATCCTAAGCAAATCAAATAAATCATATTCACACCAAAACTTGAGGTATTTTAAGACCTAAAAAGTAAGGTCATTTTTGGGAAAATTTTAACCTATTAAATCACCTTATAACTTCATAAAAAACATTAGCATTAGATCAGGCTCAAAAATAGCTTTCCAATGAGTACAAATATGCCTATGTTTGGATATATATTGTGGCAAATTGAACCTAAGAAAAAATTGTTCCCATATATTTTTGTAAATGGGTCAACATTGAGGGTCCTCATATTCATCAATTTACAATTTTAGAAATCCTAATATTCACTTAATTTTTTAATATTCACCACTGTGCATAACCCTATTTCTTGCTCAGAGTAGGACCAAGTTCGAAAGGAAAAGAACCTGCATACAAAGAACCTGCACACAAGGAAATTGCTCATAAGATATACAGAGTGAAAAGGAGTCAAAATATGGAAGGCCAAGCCACTCCTCTACTTATAAAGGGTAATATATTTGGTAGAAATATTAAAATTTTTATAGATAGTGGAGCTATAGACAACTTTATTTCTTCTAGTTTGATTAAGTACATATTAGAAAGGCCAGGAATCTTGGCACATGTGTGGAAGGTCTATTATGGTTCAAGATAAACCTCCTATATGAATCAATGCTATCATATGACCAAAATTACCTTACCTAGTGGTATGACCATTAGATGTATTTATGTAGCACCACTACATGCTTTTGATTTTGTATTAGGAATGGATTGGTTACAAGCATGTAAGGCTATCATCAATTTCCAAGATAGATGGATTGAGAATTCTAAATATAGTAGGAAGTAGAGGGTGCATAGACTACAACGTGATTTTCAAACTTAGATCCTATCAATAATGAAACTTAAGAAAACCATTACAAAGGGAGGAAAAATTTATGTAGTTAAGTTAAATGAAATTGAAAAGGAAATGAATAAATATATGTTTGGAAAACACCCAATGCTCCTACAATTTAGAGATGTATTTCTAGAGGATTTACCTAGACTACCTCCAAAGCATGAATTTGATTTCAAAATTGAGCTTTAACCAATGATAGACCCTATTGATATGAATCCTTATAGAATAAATTCCATTGAGATATAAGAGATGAAAATGCAGCTACAAGTGTTGCCAGAGAAGGGATTAACTAGACCAAGTGTGTCTCCATGGGGTGCACCTATAATGTTTGTTGATAAAAAGGATGATTCTTTGTAATTGTGCATAGATTACAGGATGCTCAACAAGACAACCATTAAAAATAGATATCCTCTACCTATGTTTGAAAATATTTTTGATTAGCTAAGGGATTCTATTATGTTTTCAAATATCGATTTGAAGTTCAGATGCCACCAATTGAGGATATATTAGGATGATACCTATAATACAATAGTTAAAACTTGGTATGGACATTATAAGTTTATAGTATTACCTTTTGGGCTAACGAATTCTCCAAAAATATTCAAGAACTTGATGATAGTGTTTTTAGGAAGCATATAGATCTATTCATTCTTATATTATTGAATGAAATTTTGGTATATTCCTAGAATAAAGCAGAGCATGAAAAACACCTTAGAATCATGCTAGATTTATTGAGGTAGAATAAAATGTATGAAAATTTGTCTAAGAGTGACTTCTATGTGTTAGAAGTGCAATACTTAGGACATATAATATCATTTGAAGGGATAGTAGTGTATCACAAGAAAATAGAGGCTATAATGAATTAGTCGGTGCCTACAAATATGACCAAAGTATGAAGCTTCATAGTTTTGATTGGATATTACAGACGCTATGTGAAATATTACTCCAAGATATCATCAAAAATAACTAAATTCTAGAGAAAGGGGAAGAAGTTCAAGTTGATAGATAAATGTGCTGCAACTTTCAATATGCTCAAACAAAAACTCACCATGATACCTATATTATAGATTCTAAAACCTACGAGTAGATTTATAGTATCCACAAATGCATATTTGAAAGGATTGGGTGGAGTGCTATGATAGGATGGAGCAGTTGTAGCTTATATCTCAAGAAAAATAAAGAGGTATGGGGTCAAATATGCTACTTATTACCTAGAATTAATAGCAGTTGTATATGATATTAAAGTCTGGTGACACTATCTAGTGGGAAGACCTTTCAAACTAAGAACTAACCATCATATTTTGAAGTATATATTTATTTAACCTTTTCTCAATGCAATGCAAAAGAGATGGAAGGAGTTCCTCTTCGAGTATGATTTTGGAATCAAATACAATAAAGGAAAATAAAATAAGATTTTTTATGCCCTAAGTAGGAGAAAATACATTTTTGCATTTACTCGCATGCATGTAGACTTGATGGATCAAGTCAAAGAAATGCAATATCAAGATGAGTATTGCAACCAAATTTGGGATAAAATGAAAAAGAATCCTAAGGAAAACAAATATTTTGGCATCAAGGATTTTTTTCTATGCTTAAAGGAATAGGTAGTGATTTCTAAGGTAGGTGATCTAAGGAAATTTATCATGAATAAAGCACATAGATCTCCTTATTCTACTCACCTAAGTGGAGAAAATATGAGAAAAATATTAAGAAAAATTTCTACTAGCCAGGAAAGAAGGACATCACTAAATTTATTGCTCAGTGCCTAGAATACCAAATGGTTAAGGTTGAACATAGACATTCTGTAGAACTATTGTATCCACATGATGTACCTATGTAGAAACGACAAGTGATTTCAATAGATTTCATTGTAGGTTTACCAAAAAATAAGTTCCAACATGATGTAATCCTAGTTGTGGTCAATAGACTGACCAAGGTTGTGCATTTTATACCCAAAAATACCAAATATGATTTCATAGTTGTGGCTAATAGATTTTACAAAAAAATATTCAGACTTCATGGTTTTTTTGATATGATCATTTTATATAGGGACTCTAGGTTCACTTCTGAGTTTTTGTAAGCTCTGCATCATGCTATAGATACAAGAATAAACATTAGTTCTAGTTATCACCTAGAAAATAATGGGTAAAATAAAAGGGTGAAACAAGTTTTGGAAGACATACTTTGCATGTATTGTATGGATAAAAAGTCTCAATGGGAAGACTATCTACACCTAGTCAGATTTTCTTACAAAAATGGTCATCATTCATCCTTAGGAATGGCCTCATTTTAAGCTTTATATGGTAGGAAATGTAGGACATATTTGTATTGTTGAAGTTATACAATCAAAAAATCATATTCATTAATGATCAAAATATATAATACATTGCATATGTGGTTGATATGCAGTTATCATATGCAGTTAGTAAATAACGTCCTCAACCAAACCTAACTACCATATGAATCATGCGCTTAAACATATGCGCTATCCCAATGGTGGAATATACTCTAACACCCCCCCTTATTCCATTAGTGGGGATAACATAGATGACCCCCCCTTAATGTGTAGGAGAGTATAATGAAATATGTTTGTATGTTGGCTCTTGCTCTATGTGTACCTCTAGATTAGTACTTCTAGGTCTATATTTGGATCTACTTGTGGAGATACCTCTAGATCTAAATGTAGGTCTGCCTCTAAATCATTGTCATTGGATCTATATTTAGGTTTGTAATTGTGTCATTGCCTCTAGGATTGACACTCAGTCTGTCACTGGATCTTCCACTAGGTCTACCATAAGTTTTACCTTTTTTGTAGAAGCCAAATAATATTTATTTCATCATGGTCCATTGTGTGAGATCTATCCATCCACAATTAATATGAACCTTGTTGGCCATTTTCACTTTGTACCAACAATTTGAAGAGAAGTGATTTGTACATCCACATGTGTCACAAGGATGTAGTTTCCAACACCTATCTGCTACATGTATTGTTCTTCCACAATGACTGCAATAATGCTTTGTAGGAGTTGAAGGAGATGTGGGTGTTCCAAACATGGTTTTAATGGTACTTACTTGTCCAGAATAGCCAAGGCCTTCATTTGTTTCTCTGACTATTGGCATTATAGGATTTTTAATGCCTTGTCCATGTTTACCTAATATTTCACCATTGAATCCCATTTTCTTCATCAATTTGGATCCATAGCCTTTGGTGTGTTTTTCAAAACACCCAAGTTCTTCATCTTCATCAATGCTTTTAACAATATGGCATTTGTTACTATTGATGAGATTATGAAGCTCATTTTTAGGAGGTTTAGTTGTTAAGTCATTGGTGTCGCAAGAAAAATCTGCTCTTGTAACGAGATCACCTATGCTACAACTGATATCTACCCTTATAGGCAGGATGTTAGGATCCTCCTAATATATTGTAATTATATTTATCCGAGGTGCGTCTTTCCAATCACACCCCATCCTTCATATTTATGGTGCATCACCATATTCATTTTAAATCATCAAATACATTCATTTTTATATATCAATATTGCAGGTTAAACTCAATATTTCCAAAAGCGATTCTTATAAAACAACGATTCATTTATCTTATTTATTGCATTATATTGGTTCCTCCGAGCAGTGTCTTAACATCTGGTACAGAGCCATTACTGGGTAGAAATTTTCTCCCATCGAGGACAGCAAAATGAACTACCCAATACACTACAATAGTCGCTGCTATCATTAAGCTTCCGTCATCAGCACACCGATGAAAATACCCAACCACTGTGTTTTCAATAACATCCACCAAAAAAAAAAATCGCATTCCATAAGCTAAAACAGGTTTGAAAAAAAAAATCAAAGGTAAATAGCTATTTTCAGTCACAGTCAAGGACCTGCAACTTGCGACGACTCCATTCACAGTCAAGGACATACAACTTTCGATGACTCCATTCATAGTGAAAAGGACCTACAACTTCCAGTGACTCCATTCATAGTCAAGGACTTGCAACTTTCGGCAACTCCATTCACAGTGAGGAAAAAATTAAAATATTTTATAAAGTTTCTTTAAGGTTAAAAAAATATTTTCGATTGCAGAATAAGTTTTCGACGCCTGACAGAGGAAAACGAACAAAAAATAATTTAAGGTCATTATACCACATAGAGGGTACGGGAGCATTCGCATACCTTATAAGGTAGGTAGCACGCTTACTAAATCGTGACTTCGGTCATGCCCTCCCATTGACCAATCCTCATGCGTACGCTTGCTGTCGCCCTGTCTATCAGTTTTCTTGCTGCCTATCGCCTTTGTTAGTTGTTGCCTGCTATCGCCCCTATCGTCAGTCTTAGCCTTGTCGCCTGATGCTATTGGGCTGCCTCTATCGTCTTTCCAGCCCGCACCTCTGTCAGTTTCCGCCTGCTGTCGCCCGTCCGTCAATTTAAAAAGGATAGAAATAGAGTTCTCTATTTGTGATAGAATAATTCTAAGGGTGAGACCAAATAATATTGCCATTAAGTTTACAAAAATAGATCCTCATTTTATTGGACCATTCAAAATCATAAAAATTATTAGTTTTTTTGGCATACAAACTTGCCTTACCACCCAATTTATCATAAATTTATGACACCTTTTATATATCTTTGATTATAGATTGCATTGCTAACCATGATCATGTGTGGGATATTATTAAATTTTATTTGGCATATCCAAAGGCTATTAAGTTGAGTCCAGTGAGGATCCTTGAGTTTCATTCCAAATCAATCAGGAAGAGGACTCTAGAGCAATGTAAGGTTCAATGGGACCACTATTTCAAGATAAACACTACTTGGGAAAAAGTGGTAGATATGCATAGATATTTTCCATTCATGTTTGAAAATTATTTGTAATTATTATTTTATATTTATAATTTTAACAAAACACAATTAACTATGTTTAACTCAAGGGGGGGATGAAATACCCCACCTTGGTATAACCTTTTAATTAACTATGTGTGTGTTAAATTATATTAAAGCCTAGTATAGCTTGCTTTGATGATAAAAAAAATGTTAAGAACTATGGTGATGCTTTACAAGAATTATAATATGACCTCACTTGGATTTTATAGGATACTTGAAACTGATTTGGTATCTAACGTAATGATTCTTGCTATTCTTTCATGCATATTTCAATTTAGATTTAATTGTTCTACTGATGATGTAGAAAGCTTTGATGGATAAATATCATTTGTATACCTTTTCATGTTATTGAAGTTCAATTATTTGAAAATAATTTTTTTTTTATTTCATACCTGAAGCATTTAATTTTAACATTGAGACTAATCCAAGCTTTGATTTTAGTGATGAGACTACTAAGTTAGAATTTTAATGTTTGATATTAATTGTTTTGTTGCATCTGAATGAATATGTCAATCATTATTGGAAAATATGGAGTGGTAGGTTAGTAGGTTAGTTAAACATAAATGGAAAACAAAGTGGACGAGGTGATTCTATCACTAGAGGAAGGAGAAGAGATATGGTGGGTTTTGTGTGTTGTTGGTAGGTTTTTTTGGAAGGGAGAAAAATAACTAAAATAGGGGGAATTTCTAGAGTAGGTGCATGTTACCCTTAATTATAGAATGAAATGAGTACCTTAAGTTGTTTGATTTAAAAAATATTGTACTCTCATTAAATAAGAATTATTATTTAGAGGTAGTGCTTGTGTACTATTATGTGCTTACTAAAATAGAAGATGCTTTAAGGCTTTCAAATGAATTTTATTGTGATCTCATTGAAGAAAATAGTGTCGAGAAATTTGTGTTAAATTATTGCTTTGCTTTGGAAAAAATGGTAAGTTTTATTCTAGAAAATTTGATAATGAGTTCTCTTAGAATAGAAATAATTTAATAGCTTTGTCTTTTTTGGAAATAGAATCAATTGTTAGAAAAAATTGCTATTATGTTCTCTATGAATGAAATTAATATAATAGCTTTTGTCTTGTTGGTAAAAGAAATAAACTATTGGAGGAATTTTTTTATATGCTCTATGTGAATAGATGTAATACAATAACTTTACCTTAATCAAGAATAGAAGTAAATTTTTGGGGAAAGATATAGTATGTTCTCTATGAGTAGATATTATATATTGTCTTTGTTTCACTAGAAAGAGAAGTGATACTTTGGAAATATCAGTATTGTAGCTTTTCTCAATGGAAACATTATTTTAGCTTTATTGTCGCTAGGATGAGAACCGATGATATAAGTTTCTTAGCATTTTTTCTTCACTAAATGAAGGTATTGTGTTAATGATATGTGATTTTGGTTTATTATTATATCTTTAGAATGTTGAATATATACTATACTATTGTGCTTTGTTTAGATGGGAGTAATTATTTAATTATTTCATGAAATGGCAAGATGCCTCCTAGGTGTAATGTTATTGAGGTGTTTATATGTGTATGAGCTCTTTTTTGAGGTGAACCGATGCCTTGTGTTCCCATATGACACTACATTATTGCTTCCTTTGACTTGACTACGTCTGGCTAAAACATATAAAGTAATTTCTTTTGTGTGCATCGTATTTCATCCAATGTGCACCTAAATGAAGTGACATATATATCTACTACCCTTATGATTTAAATAAAATACGGATCAATTTGTTTATTATTCAGCAGGGTTTAAATAAAGTTTACAATGTCGGGAATAGTCACCGGCTCAACCAGAACTGTTACGAAGTTGTAACAGTGAAACAATATGCTAAATAATGAGATACAAACAGGAGTTGTTAAAGTACGCTAACATCCCCCTTTATTACATTATTTGGGTAATGTAATAACTAATAGCTATACTAACATCCCCTTACATCATTTTGCAATACAAAGTGAGCTGCGAAACAATTCAAATTTGACACGTCCAAGTGCCTTAGTGAAAATGTCTACAACTTGAGCATCGGTGGGAATGTGCTGAAGCTGAATTCGATGCTTTGGAACTTCATCTCGAATGAAATGACATTGTGTGTCAATGTGCTTTGTTCTTTCATGATGGACTAGATTCTTGATGAGGTTCAGAACACCCTGATTGTCGCAAAACAAGTGTATTGGAGATTTTTATGGATGGCCCATACTTGTCAGAATGCGACGTAACCATATCACTTCACACACAACTTCATGTGCGGCGTGATACTCTGCCTCTGTTGATGAAATAGCAACCACCTGTTGCTTCTTGCTGTGCCAAGAGACAGGACCGGATCCTAGATGAAAAATGTATCCAAAAGTTGACTTGCGATCATCAAATGATCCGGCATAGTCGGAGTTCGTGTATCCTTGCAAGAAGAATTTGTTGTTCCTCTTGTATTCTAGGCCATATTCCATAGTACCATGGACATAGTGAAGAACATGTTTTGCTACTTTCCAATGAGTGGTCTTAGGCTCCTGCATGAACCTCGAAATATAGTTGACAACAAATACGAGATCTGGCCTAGTATTGGTCAGATATATGAGACTCCCAATCAACTTTCGATAGAGAGTACCATCTACCTGAGGTGAATCATCATATCGCGATAACTGAAGTCCATTCTCCATCGGAGTTGCCATTGGCTTGCAATCAGTCATGCGATATTTTTCCAGCAATGTCTTGGCATATTTTTTTTGAGACACTTTGATGGAGTGCTCCTTTTGGCTGAATTCCAAACCAAGACAATAATGGAGAAGTCCGAGATCTATCATCTCAAAATATTTGCACAAGTTTCTTTTGATAGTAGAGATCATAGTTTTTGAACTCCCTGTAATGAGCAGATCATCCACATAGAGTACAAGCAACACTATCTCGGAACCCTATTTCTTGAAATAGAGGTTTGCATATGACAAACATCTCTTAAATCCATGCTGCATAAGGTGATTGTCCATTTTTATATACCAAGCTCGAGGAGCTTGTTTCGGACCATACAAGGATTTGACCAATTTGCAAACTTTATGTTCTTGGCCTTCCACTTCAAATCCTTCTGGCTGTGTCATGTAGACTTCTTCTTGGAGATCACCATTTAGAAAGGCACTTTTGACATCCATCTGGTGAAATTTCCACCCATATTGTGTTGCCATAGCACACATAACTCAAATTGTGGTCATCTGAGCAGTAGGTGCAAAATTTTCCTCGTAGTCAATGCCTTCCTTTTAAGCATAGCCCTTTGCAACAAGACGGGCCTTATGCTTATCAATTATTCCATCTGCATTGTACTTGACTTTGTATACCCATTTGTAGCCAATGGGTTTCTTTCCATCCGACAGATCAACAAGCTTCCAAGTTTTATTTTTCATCAAAGACTCATACTCTGTATCCATAGCGGCCTTCCACTGAGGCTCACTGAGAGCATCTTGCACTGATGCAGGTTCAAGATCATCTATGGTAGACATGAACGCCCTATCATCATCAATATCCATATCCTCTACTTCTGTACTTGGAGTTACAAAAAGTTCCTCAAAATATTGACAAAGACCATCAACCTCACCAGCTTTCTTTGGCTTCTCTTTCCTTTTGAGCCATACTGCGTGTACGAGGTCTATCCAAATTCAAATTGGGAGGAGTGGATAAATTTACATCTCTGATTGTATTTGTACACCATTTTGGATTCTTCTTCGGTGGTGGTGAAGAAGATGTAGAAGGACCTCCTATCTGTGTTGATGAAGGAATCTTCTCTTCCTTAGATTCCACAATATCTTGGTGTACTTTAGATGTGCTCTATGATGTGAAAGCTTCATCAAAGACAACATCTCTGCTGATATGAATTTTCTTGGTCAAAGGATCTATCAACCGATATCCTTTAGAGTGCTCGAATAACCAAGAAAAATACATCTCAGTGTTTTCTCATCTAGCTTCTTCCTTTTCTCTTTCGGTATGTGCATGAAAGCGTGACATCCGAAAATACGTAGATGAGATATGGAGGGTTTTCGACCACTCCATGCTTCCTATGGAGTCATTCCTTTTAGGGCCTTTGTGGGTGCCCTATTCAACAGATACACTACAGTGGTGACAGCTTTTGCCCAATATTGTTGCCCAAGAGTAGCTCCTGTGAGCATACAATGAACCATTTCCATGATAGAACAGTTCCTTCTCTTAACAACTCCATTTTGCTGAGGAGTATAGGCAGTTGTTAACTGTCTCTTGATTCCATGCTTATCTAAGAATGCAAAAAATTCATTAGAGGTAAACTCTCCCCCTCGATCTGAGTGAAGGGTTTTAATAGAAGCTCCTGACTCCTTCTCAATGGATTTCTTGAACTGCTAGAAGAATGCGAAAGCTTCAGATTTTAGTTGGAGAAAGAAAACCCACATCTTTCATGAGTAGTCATCTACAAATAATTGAAAGTACCTCTTCCCTCCATAACTGTTGGGTGTGAAATGACCGCATAGATCGATGTGAATTAACTCTAGAGGTTTTCGTGCTCTTGTTGAGCTCTTCTCAAATGGTACTCTATGTTGCTTTCCTGCCAAGCAGTCAGAGCACACTGGCAATGTGGCAGAAATGGAAGGAAGACCCTTTACCATCTCATACTTACCGAGCTCAAGTAAGTAGCCGAACTAAGATGCCCATATCTCTTGTGCCATAGGGAAGTTGCCTCCTTGGTAGAGACAGTCATGGCAACATGTGGAGTAGATATAGCATCTAGTGCAAATAAGCCATGCTTATATGAAGCTGTTGCAATCTGCTTACCCTTCTTGGTAATCGTACAACACTTCTTCCCATTCTCAAAACGAAAGTTGAAAACCATATTTCTATCCAGGATTTGTGTCACTGACAACAAATTGTTGGCCAATCCCGAAACATAGAGGACTTTGTCAATCTAACACTTGCCATCAGGAAGAGTGACTGAAACTGTTCCCTCTCCCTGAACCCTGTAGGTTTTATCATTAGCAATGGTGACAGGTTTGCCCTCTTTTGCCACAAATGATTCAAACCACGATCTGTCGCCAGTCATATGTTTGCTAGCTCCATAATCAACATACCAAACAGGATCCCTCTATGAGGAATCTATGGTAGTCATGAGCACCTTGTGTGACCATTCAGAATCTGAGTCAGATTCTTCAACAACAACATTCACCTGGGGTTGCTTGTTTTTATTTTGTGGTTTGTTTTGGCCTTTCGCTTGTTCTTATGCCAACACCTGTTGGTGTCATGGTTGTCTTTCTCACCGATCTTGCACCACCTCTTCTTTTGTTGAGGTTGTTTGCCTTTTCCTTTCGTATCTTGTTGAGAATTTCCTCCTTTCTGAAAGTTGCCTCCTTTTTTCCCATTACCTTTCTTCCTAGAACCCCGCCTGTTGGTGTATAGGGTTGTATTGGAAGAATCATCCTTGTGAAGTTGGCGTGCCTCCTGTTGTTGAAGCAGATTGACCAACTCGATGTAGGTAATTTGTCGTTGAGACACCTGGATGGAGGTTATCAACATATAAAATTAAAAAGGTAAAGCTCTCATCATAAGTGAAATGAGAAGCTTTTTGTCCATGGTATCTCCCAAAGAATTCAATTTCTCTTTCAATTCAGACACTCTGCACAAAAAGAGTTCAACTGTTTCACCCTGTCTCAAACTCAGGTTATGAAGTTGTTGTTGAAGATGAAGAATGGTGGAATCATTCTTTACCTCATATATGGTTTGAATGGCATCCCATGCCTCTTTACCACTTGCTTTTTCAGCTATATGAGGTTGCACTTCATCTGAAACATCAAACAAGATGAGAACCTTTGCTTGATTGTCTTTCTTGTCAAAAGCTATCTGATCTGCAGAAGGACCTGTGGATCCTGCTGTTGGTGAAGGCCTAGTTGCTACTCCAATAAAAATATCCCACAAATCTTCCATTTGGAGAATTGCCTTCATCTTATGTTTCCATGGTGTATAATTTGGACCTTTCAATAACTGATGAGGATCAGTCATCAACTTTGCAACATCGGCCATAGTGAAGGTTCCTTATATCACCAATTGGTCCCCCTTTCGATATACCTTTTGCTAGGTCGTTATACCATACAAAATACCCGCCCTTACGTGAGGGAAACTATAGGTATTTAGAAAGATCAACAAAAATCACCCGCACTTACGTGAGGGAGACTATAGGTGAGTTTTAGAGATCATACGGTACGTGGAACATAAGCAAAACTGAAATGGAATCGCCTTGTTGATGGCACCTACCATAGAATATTCTTCTCATGCATGGGGCGTAACTTCCCCTAAACACTATGAAGAATACTTCGTCAGGATTTATGCCTAAACACAAGTGCGATAAAGGGTAGTGGATGGAGTAAAAAAATGCAAAAATGGCTAACTTATCTCTCCTCGACGATTTATAGAGAACAAGCTCAGACGTCGTTGTAGCAGCTATATTAGGCGACGGATACAGTAGCCAAATCATGATAGCTTTACCTGTAAGTGCTGGCCAGAGGTATCACAAATAACGAACGCTTCAAAGGCAATAAATTGCACGGATGGGTTTTAATTATTTCGGGGACTTAGGGAGTGTTTTGATTTTAATTTTTAATGTTATAGTGCAAAAATGAAATATGTAGCATACAACAAGAAAAATTGCCCACAAGAATAACCCACAAGGTGTCGGTCACAGCTGAAAATGCACCTTTTACAATTCGCCAAATTGCCTTTTCAGAAAATTACTCACATTCCCCCCTTGATTTTTTGAAAAAATATCCCCCCTTAAAAAAAATTTCTTTAAAAAAACATTTTAATAATTATTATTTATTTAAAGTTAAAACAAATAATTTTAATTTATATAGTTTTAAAAAACTTATGAAAAATAAATTAAAAATTAAATTTTAATTTATAAAGTTTTAAAAAACTATTAAAAAATAAATTAAAATTAAAAATTTTAACTAAAAAAAATAATTATTATAAAACCTTTGAAAAATAAAAATTTATACCTTTGGGGGGAGTCGGCGGGATTTGAACCCCCGACCTGCAGGCTCCCTGAGCCTTACCGCACAGCTCACTGCCAAGTGAGCTAGCGGGCTGATCCGAAGGGATCAGTGGAGCCCTCCTTTTTCAACTCTGGTTGTGCCTCCTCCTCTGCATCCGCTGCTGCCTGGTGCGTCCACAGTCACGGTTTTTTTTTTTTTTTTTAATTTATCACGCAATGGCGTGAAAGAAAAAAAAATCACCCAGCAACCTTCTCCGCCTCCAGCCTTTCTCTTCACGTCGCTGGCTCTGATACCATGAAATAAAATACGGATCAATTTGTTTATTATTCAGCAGGGTTTAAATAAAGTTTACAATGCCGGGAATAGTCACCGGCTCAACCAGAACTGTTACGAAGTTGTAACAGTGAAACAATATGCTAAATAATGAGATACAAACAGGAGTTGTTAAAGTACGCTAACAATGATTACTTTGATAATAAGGAACCTAAGACTTACTTAGGTATTTAAATTAATTTTGTATGACATCACATTTTTCAAATGTGGTAAAGTTGAGGTTGTTGGATTTTTCTATTGACTATTCCACATGGGTTGGAGAGAAACTCAAGGGAATATTATAGAGCACCTAGTTCCATATCTACTCAACCTAGAATGGAGGGTGGAAAAACATAGATTTATGACACCACCTACAAGATGAGAATCATCATACCTCACTATTGATGTGGAATGGTATGGATCTTGTGAACCATTTTTGTGACTAATAATAGCTAATTTAATTTAGAAGTAGAACCTACTGTGGTGTTTACTAAACTCTTCACGTTTGGATTAAGAAGGTATGGATCATGTGCCTATAGTTCTAAGTCAAATCGATTTCATAAGTTTAGAGGTTAAGACAAAATAAGTTGTACATAGCGCTCTCTAAATGAAAGTTAATCATTTGATTAAGACTTTGTGTTGTTTGATAGTAGAACTTATGAAACAAAGAATATAGATTTAACCATAAAGTTTTGGACTATGTATAAAATCATAGGAAGAATAGGTCTCATATGATAAGGGTAAAGGTATTATGGGGTACGTTTGACTCAATTGTGAAAACTAGATTATACTTTTGAATTTAAGTATAAAATGCTTATTGTAATATCATGGGATGATGAAACTCTTATATTGGGAGTGAATGTAATATGTAATACCTTTGAATCAATGCATGGGACCCAAGTATGATTATGAATTGATGGAAAATTTTATATTATAATTTTATAATATTTATGGAACTCTTAAGATGAGACTAAATATTATTTAGAGGGCTTGACTCAATGTTTTGAATAAATTATGGAATAAAATAAGAAATAAATTAAGGTTGGGTTTATTCCCCATAAGTATTCCTAGGATAAACAACATGTGAATAAATGTGTCATGGCTCTATTTCTATGGTTCACTATGGTTGTAATGATAATGAAATTCCTATGCTTCCAAAATAAATGAGTGTTTAATTTTGGATTTTTATTTTCATGGTTATGCATTAATTACTTGACATTAACTCTATGGGATATTTAAAGGCCTTGCATGATAGGCTTCAATAATGTAATTTAGATAATAATTTTATGTGCAATATCCTAAGAGGACTTATTTATTGACCCTATTTGAAGGGCAATTAATGTGCATTTGTGATATTGGTTCACGTAAGGGAAATCACATGCTAATATAAGTTTCTACATCAATGTAGAAAATAAAGTAATGAATAGACATGGTTTGTTATTATAATAGTAAGATATTTCAAGATGAATCTTGGTGGCATGGTTAGAGATTCAACAATCTAGTGTCTTCATTATATGACATTAATTAAGACTTATTGGGAAGGATGAACGCATCATAGGGATAATATTGATAGCCTGCTCTCGACACACTTAGTACTCCTACATACAAGGACTTATGTATGGAGTATAGATTGGCATGGTCCTTTTGATAGAATTAAGGGAATAAGCTAGATCATTGGAGGATGAGAATGATAGCTTAAAACTTGCACTTTACCTAGTACACTTACATAGATATATATATGTATGATGTAGGGATGGGTATTTCTTGCATCGGATTTAGTAGAAATAAAATAATATTCCATGAGGAGTCTAATTTATCAATGAAGGAACACTTACATACTGAATAGATTCCAAGCCACGTTAAAAAAAATGACTCACAATTGAAAGAGAGAATTTGGGGTTATGACAATATCACCATATCCTAGTGGGTATAATCATGCATTAATAAAGATAATATTCTAAGGGGTATGCTTTTCTAGAATTAGATACCTAGTGCAAGTGCAATGCAAATATAAGCAACCAAACATACATGCAACATGTAAGCATGCAATTATGCACACAATCAAACATGTAAATGAAAGGAGAAATTTATTAGTGTAAATAATGCAATTTGATAGATGCCTTGTATTAAGTAATTAATGGAAATGAGGTCTTTTATCATGATTTTTTATATCAATCAATAATATTTTGATAGAAGTCTATATTTTAGGAAAATATTATTTATGAAAGCACCTTCTAAATCACCAAAGAGATAAAAATATCTTTATTCCTTGCTTGATGCATCTATAAAGTATTATGGATTCATAAAAATGAAGTAGGTAACAACTTCCATTTGAAGAGGGTGTAAATATGATGAAATTACCAATGTTTATAAAATTTTGTGATATTTGAGTTGCTAGGAGGTGATGAGATAGGACCATCAATAATAATGAGGATTTTATAATGTTCATCATATGGCCTTGATTAGGGTAGAGGAATCATAATAGACCCTTATATAAAGGAAGAACATTTGATAAAATCATCGCACATTGTTGGGTTCATACGTATATTAGAAACTTGTTAGGCATTGAATGATTCTACCATCTATCCTTCTAAGGCATAAGGATGAATCATATTATCAATACTTGAATGTGATGAAGTATGATAATTTAAGATTTCTCATAAACCCCTATAATAAGGGACATTTAATAGAATAATTCCATCCAAATGGGGGCATAAGTATATTAGGTATTTTCCAAGTATCGAATAATTCTACTAGTCATACTTCTTAGGTATTGGGATGAATTAGATTGTTAAATAGAAGATGATGAAGTATTATAATTATTGTATCATAAGTTGATATTTTTGATATACCTTTATACCAAGTAAGGATATTTGATCAAGTTATCATATGTTGTTGGGTGATAGGTATATTATACATTTTCCAGGTATAAAATAACTCTACTACTCATGCTTCTTAGGTATAGGGATGAATTAAACTGATAAGATATGTGTGATGAAATATATTGTTACTGAAAATATTAGTGTATGATGCTTGTCCTATAAATTCTAAAAATAGCCAAGATATGAGTAACATTTCTTTCTAGTGTTTGTCACATCTATAAGTGCAAATATAGATATCAATTAATAAATATAAATATGGTTACCATCTAATTATTTGTAAACTAACAAGTGAGATTGATGATATTAGAAGTGGCTAGTGACTTTTGAAATGGATCTTGCTAGCTTAGATATTTCAATGTAATACATAGACTTTCTTTTGGTTATAAAGAGGTGCTACTAAGCTAGTGTAAGGAATTATAAAATTTTATTTGACTCATGCCTATACCTAATAATCATGAGTAGTAGAGTTATTCTTGATGGTTATTCTAGTACTCATGCTTTATGGTTATCATATCTTATTATTTTGTTATATGATCATTTGAGTCTTTGGTTATAGACTCAAAGGTATTCCATGACATGAATATACTTTTCATCAACCAATTCCAATTGAATTGGGCAAGCATGACAATATTCACCATAATTTGCTACATATTTGATGAGGACACAAAAATTGCCACCTACCAAATCCAAATTTTCATGCAAAAAATTGGAACACACGCTTTACAAGAAAATGAAATCTCAACATTTCATTAAATAACTTGCAAAGATTACAATAACAGCCCATAGGCTTTATAGAAACTAGCTCTCAATATTAGTTCTTTCACTAACTGGCGCACAGGCATAGTTCTCTCACTCTCTGTTGTAGATCTCTCACTCTGCAACAATGGAAGGAAAAGCACTCAAGCCGGTTCGAGTGGCCCTCTGCCTTTGACTCTACAACTCAACTGTGCAACACTCTATTTTCCAACCCCTGTACACTCCTCTGATTCATCCTTTTATAAATTTTTGGGTGTGCCTCTTCGTCTTCCATCTGGTGGCCCTTTGATTCATTTTTGCCATGACTATTCATCTTCGTCTGCCCCATAACTGCAATCCATAACGTCCTTTGTAGCTGGCATAACGTCTTTCGTTAACTATTCGTCTATGCTTATTTTCACTGCACCTTGGTGCCATGTGTTGTTCTACGCTGCCACGTGTCATTCTGTAACAACCCTTGAAAATGTAGCCTATTGCAATTTCACATCTTCTTCCTCTTCCTCTTCCTCTTCTCTTTCGGTCATGATATCATGACATGTAATATCGTGACATTTTGGCTTCCCTACGCTCCTTCTCCTTTTTGGTCATGATATCATGACATGTCGTGATATCACGAAATTTTCCTCCATCGCTGCCTTTCTTGACTTTAAGTCACGATATCACATGTCGTGATATCACGACATTGCCTTCGAATGCCCCCTGCTTTCCTGCTCCTTTTCATGATTTCATGACATGTCACAAAATCATGACATTCCCAAGTCTTCCCCCTGGCTGTCTGCTCCTTGTCGCAATTTCGTGACATGTCACAAAATCATGACATTCCCAATTCTTCCCTCGGTTGCCCTGCTCCTTGTCATGATTTCGTGATAGTCATGATATCACGACATGTCATGAAATCATGACATCCCAAGTCTTCCCTCGTCTACCCTGCTCCTTGTCATGATTTCATGACAGTCACAATTTCGTGACATGTCATGAAATCGTGACATTCCCAATTCTTCCCTCGGCTACCCTGCTCCTTGTCACAATTTCATGACAATCGTGTTTTTGTGACATGTCACGATATCATGACATTCCCCAGTCTTCCCTCAACTGCCCTTCTCCTTGTCACAATTTCATGATAGTCAGGATTTCATGACATGTCGTGAAATTGTGACATTCCCTAGTCTTCCCTCGGTTGCTCTTTCGCATCACGATTTCGTGACATGTTGTGAAAACGTGACATTTTCACAATGATTCTGCTCCTTCTTGCTTCTAGTCTCAATTTCATGACATGTCATGAAATTGCAACTATTTTTTCCCTGCACCTTCTCTCTCCTTCCTGAGTCACGATTCTGTGACATGTCACGATATCGCAACACTTTCTCTATCACAATTTTGCGACACCAAGGCAAACACTTAGAAATTTTCTTGAAGATGAAAGATTGTTTGGCCGCCACTGGATGCTCCTGCATCAGACACCTAGGGTTGATGGAGAAGTGACCTTCACTTCTGTGTTGTCTGGTCACCACCTTCTGCAATACTTCTAGACATTCACCTACCTCTGTAGTTTGCTTCAACTCTATTTCTTGGCCTCTACTTCTCAGTTTATCTTCATGCTTTCTATGTAGCTCCTCTTGCTTCCACAAATTCATTCTGAGAAGCTCCTCTTGCAGGGCTTTCACTTGCCTCTACAAAGATCTGAACATCCATAACTATGAATCTTCAGATCTCATATCTCTCCCACCACCATGGTTTCTTCGTGGCAGCATTCTTCTCACTCCTCTCACAAAGCTCTCCCATTGATCCTGGTGTGACTACCTCATGTCCGAAGATCTGTTACACACTCAGGAACTTCTAGCTCTGATACCACTTGATGGGGACACAAAAATTGCCACCTACCAAATCTGAATTTTCACGTAGAAAATTGGAACACATGCTTTACAAGAAAATGAAATCCCGATGTTTCATTAAATAACTTGCAAATATTACAATAACAGCCTGCAGGCTTTACAAAAACTAGCTCTCAGGCTTAGTTCTTTCACTAACTAGCGCACAGGCACAGTTCTCTCACTCTCTGTTGTAGATCTCTCACTCTGCAACTATGGAAGGAAAAGCACTCAAGCCGGTCCGAGTGGCCCTTTGCCTTCGACTCTACAACTCGACTGTGCAACACTCTTTTTTTCAACCCCTGTACATGCCTCTGCTTCATCCTTTTATAAATTTTTGGGTGTGCCTCTTCATCTTCCATCTGGTGGCCCTTTGATTCATTTTTGCCATGATTGTTCGTCTTCATCTGCCCCATAACTACAATTCATAATGTCCTTTGTAGCTAGCATAACGTCTTCTATTAACTGTTTGTCTGCACCTATTTTCACTGCACCTTGGTGCCACGTGTTGTTCTGTGCTGCCACATGTCATTCTGTAATGGCCCTTGAAAATGTAGCCTGTCGCAATTTTGTGACATCTTCTTCCTCTTCCTCTTCTCTTCTGGTCGCGATATCGTGACATGTCACGATATCACAACATTTTGGCTTCCTTGTGCTCCTTCTCCCTTTTGGTTGTGATATCGCGACATGTCATGATATCACGACATTTTCCTCCATCGTTGCCTTTCTTGACTTCAAGTCATGATATCACGACATGTGATATCGCGACATTGCCTTCGGATTCCCCCTGATTTCTCGCTCCTTGTCATGATTTTGTGATATGTCACAAAATTGTGACATTCCCAAGTCTTCCCCGTAGCTGTCTACTCCTTGTCATGATTTTGTGGTAGTCACGATTTCGTGACATGTCGCAGAATCACGACATTCCCAATTCTTCCCTCGGCTACCCTGCTCCTTGTCATGATTTCATGATAGTCATGATATCATGACATGTCGCAAAATCATGACATCCCAAGTCTTCCCTCGGCTGCCCTACTCCTTGTCATGATTTTGTGATAGTCACGATTTCACATGTCACGAAATTGCGACATTCCCAATTCTTCCCTCGACTGCCCTGCTCCTTGTCACGATTTTGTGATAGGAGTGATTTCATGACATGTCACAAAATTGTGACATTCCCCAGTCTTCCCTCAGCTACCCTGCTCCTTGTCGCAATTTCACAATAGTCACGATTTCGTGACATGTCACAAAATCGTGACATTCCCTAGTCTTCCCTCATCTGCTCTTTTGCATCGCGATTTCGTGACATGTCATGAAATCGTGACATTTTCACCATGCTTCTGCTCCTTCTTGCTTATGGTCATGATTTTGTGACATGTCGTGAAATCATGACTATTTTTGCCTTGCACCTTCTTTGTCCTTCTTGAGTCATGATTTTGTGACATGTCGCGATATCGCGACACTTTCTCTGTCGCGATTTCGCGACACCAAGGTAAACACTTAGAAATTTTCTTGAATATGCAAGATTTTTTGGCCACCACTGGATGCTCCTACATCAATATTTGAGAATAATCCAAAGATATGGGAATTCTAGTTCAAAAGGGAATACTACCTTGGTCTCATAGACTAAGAAGTATGGTGTTGCACCAATGAAAATTTGGACACTAGTTCGATAATTCCATAATGCAAGATATAGTTGAAGAGGCCAATATCATCCATTTTTATTTCTAAGTTTCATAAAAATCTAGATAAGTTTTTTATTTGAGGCTTTAGCTTGGCCATTACCTTGAGAATAGTAAAGTTTGGATCATTTATGTTGAATTTTATACTTAGAAAAAAATTATCAACAACCTTATTTTTGAAAGGAGTGTCATTATTTGTGATTATGATAGAAGGGATTCCATTATGAGAAAATATATTATTGATGATAAATTTAGAAACTTGTATGCTAGTACAAGAGGAAAAAGGAATGGCCTTGATACATTTGATAATATAATTTGATGAACTTGTGGCCATCAAACAAGGTAGGGTTTAATGTTCCTATAATATCTAGAACCCATGTAGAAAATGTCCAAGGATAATTGAAGGACTATAGCTCCTACAAT
Organism: Wollemia nobilis; assembly: GCA_028583015.1. NCBI lineage: Eukaryota > Viridiplantae > Streptophyta > Pinopsida > Araucariales > Araucariaceae > Wollemia > Wollemia nobilis. Next base: position 8,068,495 of record JAQPPZ010016436.1, on the reverse strand, counting down.
GGGTCATGGACAATATTTTCATGCTTTTGACATTTATTACACTTTCGAGAGTAATGATAAGAGTAATTTTCTATAGAAGGCCAATAAAGTACCAACATAAAGAGCTTTTTGATAATGGCATTTATCCTAAAATGACTACCATATATTTTTTCATGGAATTATTGAATTGCATGCTTGTCCCCTTTTACATTAAGGAAATGGATGAGGATACCATTGAATTATTGCTTGTATAATACATTGCCAATGATGACAAATGACAATATTGTTGCCTATGATTTTTTTTTCATTACAATTGAGACCTTCAAGTAATGTGCCCTTCTTAAGAAATACATAATTTTATTCATACCAAGGACCTAGATGGATTGTTAATTCTATAGCAAATATTTCAAAAGGTATTTGGCTAGATTTGAGGGTTGACAATTATCTAATTTTTTAGATAATGGTAGTGGCTTGATCATCCTCCAATTCTAAGGAATGAGGGTAGTTGTGGTTGCAATTGCATCAGCATGATGATTACCAAATCTAGGGATGGAAGTAATGGTCATTTTATCAAAGATGAATAATGGATGACTAAAAATATCTTTATAGGGTTTTAACTTGTCATATTTTATTTGATAAGTTTTATTGATTTGATTAATGACAAGTTAAGAGTCTCAAAAATATATAGGATTATGATTTTAGGGATTGAGTTGCTCAAAGCCTACAGATTATGGATTCATATTCGATAGTATCATTCATATATAAAAAATTAATATTGAATGATAATGGGATAGAAATTTATTGCAAGAAGAGTAGAATGTTGCTATGCCCTTGGCACATCTATCACATCAAAGTAAAAGGACCATGTGTTAGGTTTCTTAGAATCCATATTGTAGATAGTTCCATCTAGAAGACTGATATCTATGGGTTGATAATCCTGTAATAATGTTGTTGTTAAAAGGTCTACAATGAATTGTCCTTTTATATTTATGATTTTAAAATTCAAGGTAAAACTTGTTGAGGGCCATCACCACCTTAGAAATGTAACCCAAGAGGTAGGGTTTTGATATAAGATATCTTAAAGGATCTACTCAAGCTATCAAAATAGTCCTTTTATTGAGCATGTAATGCCTCAATTTTTAAGAGACAAAGACTATCACTAGACAAAGGTTTTATATAAGTGTATAATGGGTTTTATAACTTACTTGGGTTCTACTAATATAATAGATTACTCTTTCTTTGTGTTGGTTGTTGTATTGAGCCAACATAACTCCTAGGTAATGCATATCCACAATGATATAAAAAGGTAATTAGTTGAAGGGAGTTGGTGCAATAAGAATTGGAAGAGATAGAAGATATGTTTTTGTGGCATCAAAAGCCTTTTGAAACTCATCGTCCCATTTGAATTCCATGTTTTTCTTAATACACTATACCAAAAAAGGCTTTTAATAGCAACCAAAATATGATAGTTTTTTTAAAACAGTTAAAAACCACCCTAATAGACCCTAAGAGGGTGGTTTTATATTTCCCTCACAAAAAAAGGTTTTAACGGTGTCTAAAAGACTATGGTTTTTTACAACGGTAAAAAATCATCCTAATAGACCTAAGAGGGTAGTTTTAAATTTCCCTCACCAATAAAATTTTTTAATAGTGCCTAAAATATGATGATTTTTATGATGGTAAAAAACCACCCTAATAGACCCTAAGAGGGTAGTTCAAAACCTCCCTTAAAAATCACCCTTAAAAAATAAAAAATGAAATGATTTGCGGTAGCTTTAAGGGTATGATTTTTGAAATTTAGTTGTGGTAGTTTCAAAGGGTACAATTTTTGAAATTCAGAAAATGTGAAATCACCAAGGATGAGTGTGCTAGAAGCATAATTTCACAAATATTTTGAACATTTTTTTGTAGATAGACAAATTTCTCTATGGATACCAAATGGCCATTAGGATTTGTACTGGTAATGCTTCCACTACTAACAAAAGTGATGAGAATAATTCAACGAGTGGAGGTGTTATGGCCCATATTTCCAAGAATGGAGGAAGGGTTCCTCCTGATCGTATGGGATGGCCCATCATTGGTGAGTTGTTGGACTTCTTATGGCACTTCAATATCACTCTAACTTGAGATGAATTCATATTGAAGAGAAAGGTCAAGTAAGCACCTAAAGCAAATTTTTTTTTTTTTTTGGGATACTTTTCATGGATGTGGATATATCATTATAGATAATTATTTTGCAGATACAGAGATATTAGGATTTATAGGACCCATTTTTTTGGCCACCCCACTGTGATAACATGTTCTCCAAATTTCAATAAATATGTGATAGGGATTGGCACAAAGGATGGCACCTTCACTTTAGGTTGGTCTTCTCCTCAACAGGTTGGAGAAAAATCAATCAACATTGTGGAGGTGGAGTATCACAATTTTTTGAGACATCATTTATTAGATGCCATAAACAAACCTAACTTATTGTACACCATATTCATAAAGATATAGCCAGTATTTATAGATGTCTTTTAATATTGGATTGTGAATATCACAATTAATGCCACTGAGGAGATTAGAGTAGTATATATATTATTTATTTATTTATTTTTAATTTTTTTAATATTAAGTATATACTGGCTTTTAGATTACAAAAGGCACTTTAGAGGACCCATACCATCACATATTCACAGTGAATAAGCTACTCACCATTCAATAAATACCTTGTATATATTTTTTATTTAATTGGGTGTGGTAGTTTTACTGCCTTCCAATCAAGACACTTGATTTACACACATATGGTAAATGTTATTGAAGTTTGTTTGGATTAATAATGGAAATTTTGTGTAAAGGAATTTTAAAGGGACTAAGAGCCCATCCTATAAATGTCCCAGGTTTTGCTTTCTACCATGCCCTTAAGGTAAGATCAGATTTCAATTTCAAATTATAAATTTTAAGGTAGACTATATTTTTAGTAGAATACTATTTAGTAGAAATATGAGATGTCTATGTTCACAGTATTGTGGAGTATTTATGATTGGGATGCAATTTTATGAGTATAAAAAGTATTTAAATTTATATTTATTAATAATAAGAATTTTGAGTATAACAAGCATTTATAGTTATATTTATTAATAATAAGTTCTATGAGAATATTGGAATAAGGAAGCTAACTGTAACACCTACATGTTTGAAGGGTTTGAAAAATGATAGAAGAAATGCAAAAGACCATATCATATATATTTAATAAAAAAATTATTTATTTTGAGGATTACAAAGGAGTTTTTTATTCCCACATTGAAGTTGAAGGATGGAGATTACATTCTACCCAAAAAAGAGTATGGTAGTTAACCTTCCTATATCTCTTTCTAAAAGATGAATTATTGTATATCATTTAATTAATTTGGTTGTATTACAAATAATTTGTTGGCCAATCCTGTTCCATAGACATATGTTTCGATGCAAATTTTGTTAACTTATGGAATACACATATTAAAAAAGAAAAAATATAGATTAAGAACATGGAAATACATTTTTTATATTAGATGACAAAATTTATGCAAGAGAGATATTATTGTTGTAAAAAATTTAAACTAGTTGATACAAAAATAGTTGATATTTAGTTAACTAAAAAATACTGTGGCACTGAATTCTAACATGAAATGCAGTATTTAAGTTCTTTAGTGGTAGCCAAAACTGCAAATGTTTATAGGATATTTGTTTCTAAAATCATCTAAGTGATGGAGACTGGTCAATATTGATCATTTAAAAAAAGTTTTAAAAGGATATTTTTGAAACCATGATATGCTACTATTTTTTAAATCTATTTGAGTTGTACCCTTTATAATTCAATTTTATTTGACTTTCTACCTTCATTGGCCCTTATGGTAGAAGAGCTAAGACTAAATATGTTAGCCCCAAAGTAGTGAATGATACTCATTTGAGTGGAATGATGGCATTCCATTACCTACATTCTGCTATAAAATTTTTAAATGGTTTCATGTTATGAAATTTTTATAACTCAGTTTCTATAATGTTTATAGTTTATTTGTTTTATATCGATTAATTATTTGATTTCATAGGATCTTCAACCGATCTTTGGGTGACACCAAAAATCATTGGTCAAAGTATCTAAATTATTGTTGTACGATATATATATATATATATATATATAAAGTAATAATAAGAGGGCAATTTAAAACCACCCTCTTAGGTTTTTATATATATTTTTTTTAAGTAATAATAAGAGGGTGGTTTTAAACCATCTTCATAGTGATAAACTAAGGCAGTTCTAAACCACCTTTGTATGCTACAAAAATTTTACGATGCTCTTATAGACGATGACTAAATAACCACCCTTAAAAGTCTTTAAGGTTGGTTAAAAATTCACCCTTAAAGGTCTTTAAGGGTAGTTAAAAACCACCCTTAAAGGTATTTAAGGGTGGTTAAAAGCCACCCTTAAAGACCCTTTTTGTAGTAGTGATAATTTAGTGAGAGGTTGGAATTGATCAATGAGTTGAGAGATAAATCACCTAATAGCTTACAACTTGCCTTAAATACTATGTAATTTTATTAGTATTCTAAGTGGAGGAATATTTGTAATAGTGGAAATTTTGATGGGTCAACTTTAATTTATCAGTGGGAAATAATGAAACCTAGCCATTATCTAGTTGTGACTCTAAAGATACATTTCAAATTTTTAAGGAAAAATCTTTGTTGCCTTAGGCATTCAAAAATTTACATTAAATTTTTAACATGATATTTTTATCTTAGGGAATGGCCAAGGAGATCATCAAAATAAGATTTTGTAGTATCATACATCATGTCATGAAAAATACACATCATAGCACATTGTTACATTTTCCCATCTTTCAAGCCAAAAGGTATGACTTGCCAACAAAGGGTCCTCCATGGGGTGGTAAACATCATCCTGGAGTGATCTTCTATTTTTATCTTAATCTAATTATATCTGAAAAATCCATGCATAAGGGACATCTTGGATTTAGGAGAAAATTCGACAATCATGTAAATATTGGGTAAAGGGAAATCATCTTTACAGTATGTATTATTAATATCAATAAATTTGGTGTAGATACAAATGATCCCTTATTTTTTAAGGATAGGTACTTTATTAGATATCCCCTTAGAATAGTCTATGGATTTGATAAAATTGACTTTTAGGAGCTTTTATAGTTCCTCTTAAATAAGTAGGACTACCTTAGGATTCAATTTTTTTAACTTTTGATTTACTGGCTTGACATCTAATTGAACATCCAAGTGATGTACAACATGAGAAAGATCTAACCCTGGCATGTCTACATAAGACCATGCAAAAATCTAGAAAAATATGGTTAGGAGGTTCACATATGCTTTACATTATTCTTTATTTTTGATATGGATATTGATTGTTTCTTTTATGAGGATATGAGACTCAACCTTGAAATGTAGGGGTGTAGGGAGTACCCCTAATTTTTAAAAAATTATTGTCTCTAAGGTCCATTTATCAATATTAAATTATTGTGAGGTATTGACAATGTTTATTTAAGCATATGGCTCTTAATTATAGGAATCATCAAGGGTAACATGATTTCTAGAAGGGTTATGGGTTAAAGTATCTATGTCATAATTATTTATGGTTGTTACTAACAGAGAATTACTCCTTTTTTGGATTGTGGTGTTTACTAGTTTAAAAGAGTTACTAGGTTTGACATGAATAATATCTAAGGTATTTAAAATAAGTAAATGGATGGGAAGAACATATCTTAAATATATTATCCATTTAATGATTTTATTTTGATTTATTTATTACTATGATGTCTCCATAAGGTTTGATAAAATCACTTTAACTGGATGGATGGGGTTGACACTTATTTAAATGTGGTATATACCCTAACACCAATTTACTTATCTATGTTTTAGGTTCCAAAGGTTCTTTAACACCTTGATCAAACCTTCCTAGACCCTTCCCATGATACCAGGTTGTATAGGATCAATTTACATATATGATAGAGGTTTTATATATAAAAACCAACATATTATTGTTTAATCGGCCAAGGGTTGCTTCTGTTAATAATTTCTTCATTAGTTTTTCCAACATAAACAAAGGTATAACTTATTATCTATACCACCTTTCCCTTTTTAGAAAGAAATCCTAAAGTTTGGTGTGAGACAGACAACCTTGTTAGGTCTAATGTTAATAATTACCTTCATGGATTAACATGGTCAATATTTTAAATTTCTTGGGCTTGTTATTCTTTATTCTTATATTAACTACTAGTGATTGCTTCATGGTCATTGTTATATGGCATTGAGGGTAAAGGATTTTAGGTCTAGTTGGTATGCACTTAAGTATGGGTACGAATGTATATTTTTCCTTCCTGATAGATTGAAAATATGTAAACAAATCTAAATCTACAAGAAAAGTATGAAGTTGACCTTGGTAATAATAATTTTAGCATTGATGATAAGTGGATTGAACTGCCTATATAGGATGGATCTAGGGTCATACCATGAGAATATTATAGTTCAAAATATAAGTTAAAATATGGACTAGTGTTTTGAGTATGAAGGTCCTTTGCAAGAAAGACCAATGCTCATGCAACTCCTCATTCTTCATTATCATATGCTTTGTTAATGACATAATATTTTTCTAATTCTTAGTTATTTAATCCAGTTAATGGTAGATCCATTATAAATAAGCACTCTTTTTTATGAAACTATCACTAATTATATATAATACAAAGTGGGAAGTCCCTATAACAACCCTCCTCACACTGCTTTTAATATCAAAATAAATAGATGATTTCAATTTACCTTTTTACTTGAAATGTGGTATTGTTAATGATTTTATGTACGCAAGACCAGGGATATTCCTTTGATTTGCAAAAAATGGTTGAAGGAAAAATGTAAATGGGGAAGTGAAGATTCGACTCATGAGTACATGAAATATTACACTTTGCATATCATATAGGTGCATTGCAAAATACTGTGTTACGGCTTGGATTATGTTGAGTTCTTGTTGTTTAAGGTAGAAATTAATATGTGTGTATATTGAGTTGGCAATGAAAGTGTTATAAACATGGGAGCCACTCTCTTTCTAATTCATGTGGTGAATCTCAAATGCTAATACATTTAATTGGGTATTAAAGTATAGGAAAAATTTATATGTATAAATATATTTGAGATATAATATATAATTGTGTATGAAATGCAATAATTTGAGCAAATGTTATATCTCTTTAGACTATACTTATTTCATAGTAATTCTAGTTTCTAATATTCCTTATAATTATGTATACATATCCCTTGTGTCTTCTTAAAATTAGATTGCCTATTTTCATATTATTTTAAACATGAAAGTATATATAAGCAATAGTAAATAGAAAACAAAAAAAATACTTGGAGTATGTCATAATGTTTTGGATGTCACCTAGTGGTTTTGGAATTGCACACAATGCACAAAGCTTTTGGATGAGAAAACCATAATGAATTGAAGTGTGTGTAACCATACTCAGGATTTTGACATCACATGTGTAATATGCGTATGTGTGACCTGGGTGTGGAAGTAGTGGAACATCTTGGTCTTGCATTTTATAGAAGAGAGAGTAATTTGGAATTTTATTTTTACTATTAAAAACAAAAATTGCATTTGGATAAATACATTGTGTGTGTGCACATATTCTTAGAAGAAATAATTGATGGAGGAAACATACATATTTTAGGAAAGAGGTGGTTAGGCTTAGTAGAAATTATTACAAGTAATTTTAGTGGTTTTGACTTTCAAATATTTTGAAAATATTTTCCAAAATATCTCTACTATTAATGGAAGTATTTGTTTGCAATTTAGAAAAAGGAATTAAAGTATTTTAATATTACTACAACTCTGTGCATATAGAAATTGAAATTGCAATGGGTGTTAGATTCCTTTTAAAATGTTTATTTTAGATGTAAACATTTTATTGATTTTGTATTTCGTATGGGTAGATTACCAGGTATAGATGGAATTTTATTGTGTGGATATCTTGTCATAGAAATGATACATTGAAACCTTTATTAAAATATGTTTGTGTATGATTTGAAATGTTTTACTTATAAATTTGCATGCATGTTGGTTCTTTGATAAAAAAAACTATATAAGTCTGTGAGATTAAAAATGTGGTTCATAATTTATGGTTTAGAAGCTATTTCATTGATAATTTTTTAGGCTGCAACAATGTCTGCTTTATCCTCTGAAATTCAAAATTTTGAAGGTGGGAAAGCTCAATTCAAAATTTTGGAAGGAAGGAAGTTACTTCTAGAATCCATCTTGATGTTGTCACCTTTCCTTTGTCCAATGTGCCTACGGATATTATTTTCCTTGGATCTATCAACCATGTTTTTGGGTATCCTTCTTGACCTATGCATAGATCTCTTGCTTCTGGTGACAGTTTTGGCCTCTCCTCTGCACAAAAGGACTTTTTTACGAAAAAGGATTTTGCTAATCCTTTGCCTGCTTCTAACTTAAAAACTCTTCCTACGACCGAGGGTTTTCGTTTTGTTTGGTTTAATGATGTTCCTCATTGTTGGGATGAAAATACCCTCAAGCCAAATTTTTCTAATGTGCTAGGTCGTCCTTCTTCTCCTTTGGCTACTTCTTGTCTTCCTTTCGAGGTGTCGGGCAACAGGGTGAAAATTCTTGCCAGTATTACAAAACAATTCATTGCCGAGAAATCTGTTTCCCTAGTCATAAAACTGGTGGGTGGTAACCCTAGCCTTGATGTCATTAGGCCCTAGGCTATTCCTAGATGGAAGGTTAGAGGGTCTCTTCAAATTATTGGTCTTTCCAATGGGTTATTTGGTATCAGGATTAATTCCAGTGAGGATGCTGACTTTATCCTCTTCGATGGACCTTGGTTCATTGGCTCTAAAAGTGCCTTCTTGAGGAAGTGGGACCCTGATTTTGACCCTGACTCCTAGAGAATTAACCTTACTCCTATTTGGGTCAAAATTCCCAATATCCCCTGGCACCTGTGGCATGAGTCTGTCTTCACATACATTGCTTCCATAGTTGGAGATCTCCTTCTGATTGACATGGTCACTCTTTCAAGGTCAATAATGCATGTTGCTCACATTTGCATCAATTATAACCTTGATTCTACTTTACCTACCTTTTTGGAGCTATAACATAGGTCTTATCTTCTTAAGCAGGCTATTGTATATGAAAATAATCCTCCTTTCTGCATTCACTATCAAACTCAAGGTCACTTGCGGACACAATGCTCTTTGTTCATCAAATAGACTACCCCTGTTGATGATGTGCTGGGACCTAGCCGTTATAAAGGAAAGGAAACTTTCACTCCACTTAGAAAGGACAAAAGGTGCTTCCTTCCTACTAAAGGTGTTGTCTACAGACCAGTCAAATATATTTGGCTCAAATAAATTGTGGACAACATTCCCATCAGCACTCTCCCTAGTGACAAAGGGGAACTGGCCTCCATTCCAAATTCCAATGCTAATGAGGTTATTATATTTGCCTTTCCTAATCAATTTCAAATTTTGGGTAAAATAAATCCTGAGGATGACTTGGAGCAAGTTGTTGGTGAGATGAATCCCAAAGATAATTGTTTGAATGAGATTGATGATAACCTAATTATTGAATCTAAATCTATTCATAATAGCCCTTCTCTTGTCATGGATATTCAAGCTATTTGTGAGCCCTCTTAGGCTAAGAATTCCCCCATTGATGCTTTCAATCCTGACCAGCCTTTGGTGGACATCATATCTACCTCCATTTCCTCTCTAGAACGTTCTAACCCTACTGTCCAAAATATTATTCCTAAAATCACCAAAATTCATAAAAAATCCCCAATTGATTGTAGCATGGAGAAAAAAATAGGGAGACCTTCAAAATATGATCACTGGAAACAAGGAACCAATGACGATATTTCTAATGATGTCCAAAAGCCATTGTTTTCCATAGGCATAATTTCTAAGGAAGATCCAAAGTGCACCAAACCTCCCCAACCATCTGGAAAGGGAGGCAAAAAGTCACAAAATATTCTAAATGAAGATCCTATCATGGAATGTGAGAGGCCTTAATGGCTTAGCTAAACAAAGGAGAGCTAAATCATTAAGGAAAGAAATAAGACCCACAATTTTTGCCATCCAAGAAAAAAAAATCAAAGAATCGCTTAAAAATCAAATATGTAACCACATCTGGAAATACAGTAACTATGATGCTTGCAAAGCTGATGGTGCTTCTGGAGGCCTCTTATGTATTTGGAATCCTAACTTGGTGGAAGGAAATATAATCCACTCTTTTGATGAGATGATGAGAATTCTTTTCTTTGATAAAGACAGTGATTCTCCATGGGTCCTAACAAACATTTATGCTCCTAATTCCATCATTGGTAGGGATCGTTTGTGGAACAACATGATTGATGTCCGTAAGGATTTTTCTAATATCCCTTGGATTTTAGTTGGTGATTTCAATACTCATTTAATTCCTTCTGACAAGAAAGGGGAAACTGTCTCTTATTCTAAAAGCATGGAAGATTTTTAGGAATTCTTAAGTAATCTTAATATTATGGATGTTAATCTTAAAGTAAATCAATTCACCTGGTCAAATAGAAGGTGCGGATCCTAGTTAATCCAAGTTAAACTTGATAGAGTTATTTTTTCCTAGGAATCCATTAACATTTGGGGATATGCAAATATTCAATCATTAATCAAAATTGGTTCTGACCACAGTCCTATTCTCCTTGACACCTGTAATCCTAAGATTTTAAAAACTCCTTTTAGGTTGGTAGTTGTGGATAAGTTAACTAAGGTTGCACACTTTATACCAGGTAATTTGCAAGATGATGCACTTGTTGTAGCAAGCAAGTTTCCCAGGGAAGTGGTGAGACTCCACAAATTTCCTAAAATCATAATCTCTTATATATATTATTGTTTTACCTCTAAATTTTTCTAGGCCTTACATAAAGCATTGGAAAACAAATTAGCACCGCCTATCACCCTAAGATAAATTGGTAGATAGAGAGGGTGAATTAGGTGTTAGAGGATATTCTAAGAATGTATTGTATGTATCAACATATAAAGTGGGAAGACTATTTATACCTAGTGGAGTTCGTATACAATAATAATTATCATGCATCACTAGGTATGACACATTTTGAATATCTATATGGAAGAAGGTGTAGAATTCCATTATATTTGGATAATTTGAAATATCGAGTAGTGATTGAACCAAAAATTATAAAATAAATGGAAGATCAATTGAAAAGAATTCAACAGAAGTTGGAGTTTGTTGACCACTAAAAGAGCTACACATACCTAAATAGGGTATCGAGAAAATATTCTATGGGAGACAAAGTGTTACTAAGGATGAAACCAACTAGAAGTTTAGACTCAAGATATGTGGATCCATTTGAAATTGTGAACAATATATGTCCTATTGCATACATATTAGCTTTCTTGCCAAAATTGTCCAAAATCCATGATGTCTTCCATGTGTCCCTCTTTAGGAAGTACATTTATGATCCTACTCATATTTTGGATGTTTCCAAACTGTAGATGACATACCCACTAAAAATTGAAGTCAAGCATGTTTGTATACTTGGTTTAAGAACAAAGAATCTAATAAAAAGGAGCATAGAGCAATGTTGGGTCCAATGGGACATATACTCAAACATAAATGCCACATGGGAGAATGTGGTAGATATGCAGCAATAGTTTTCTTACCTGTTTGAGTAGATATAGACTTAAAAAAACATTTTATATGATTTTATGATATATGTATATATGCATATGGATATGAGACTAGATACTGAGTAGAGTAGCTTATGTATGTTTTGAGTTACTAAGTAGAGTAGCTTTTATTATGTGTTGTGTGTGTTTGGGTTTATTTTTGGAGATTTTATGGAATGCAATATAATGTGTACATGACATGATTAATTGCATTTTCAAGTCTGAATGGTTTGGGATTTTAAGATGAATTTTAATGTAAAAAATGAAGTATTATTTAAGAATTGATATGATGAATTGGGCATTTATAAAAAGCTATATTTGGGAACATATACTCAATCTATTTAACTAAGCCAAGAAACACAAGGACTATGTTTGTTTCTAGTGGGAGAAGATGTAACAAATCTAATTGCACCACTTTTAATAGCAAAATGAATAGATGGTTTCAATTTACTCTTTTCCTCGAAATGTGGTACTACTAATGATTTTGTGTACGCAAGACCAGGGATATTTCTTTGGTTGGCTGAAAAATGGTTGAAGGAAAAATGTAAATGGGGGAGTGAGGATTCGACTCATGAGTACATGAAATATTACACTTTGCATATCATATAGGTGCATTGCAAAAGACTGTGTTACGGCTTGGATTATGTTGATTTCTTGTTCTTTAAGGTAGAAATTAATATGAGTGTATCTTGATTTGGCAATAAAAGTGTTATAAACATGGGAGCCAATCTCTTTCTAATTGATGTTGTGAATCTCAAATGCTGATACATTTAATTGGGTAATAAAGTATAGGAAAAAAATATATGTATAAATATATTTGAGATATAATATATAATTTGTATGTGAAATGCAATAATTTATGCAAATGTTATATCTCTTTAGAATATGATGATTTCATAGTAATTATAGTTTCTAATATTCCTTATCATGATGTATCCATATCCCTTGTGTTTTTTTATAATTAGATTTCCTATTTTCATATAGTTTTAAACATTAAAGTATATATAAGCAATAGTAAATAGAAAACAAAAAGCATACTTGGAGTATGTTATGATGTTTTGGATGTCACTTAGTGATTTTGAGATTGCACACAATGGATAAAGCTTTTGGATGAGAAATACATAATGAATTGAAGTGTGTGTAACCATACTTTGGCTTTTGGCATCACATGTGTAATTTTCTTATGTGTGACCTTGGCGTGGAAGTAGTGGACCATCTTAGTCTTGCATGTTATGGATGGGAGAGTAATTCGAGTTTTAATTTTTATTATTAAAAAATAAAAATTGCATTTGGAGGAATACACTGTGTGTATGCATGCATTCTTAGAAGGAAGAAATTATAGAGGAAACATACGAATTTTAGGAAAGATGCAATTTTGATCAGTAGCAATGATTACAAGTAAGTTTAGAATTTTTAACTTTCAAATCTTTTGAAAATGTTTTCTAAAATATCTCTATTGTTAAGGGATGTATTTTTTTGCAATTTGGAAAAAATAAGTAAAGTATTTTAATGTTACTACAACTCTATCCATATAGAAATTGAAATTCAATGGGTGTTAACTTCCTTTTGAAATGTTTTTTCCAGATGTAAATAATTTATTGATTTGTATCTGGTATGTGTAGATGACCAGGTACATATGGAATTTTATTGTGTGGATATTTTGTCATAGAAATGATACATTGAAACCTCTATTAAACTTTGTTTGTGTATGATTTGAAATGGCTTACTTATAACTTTGTATGCATATTGGCTCTTTAATAAAAATGACTATATAAGTTTGTGAGATTAAAAAAGTAGTTATGAATGCATTTTAGTGTGCATGTCACAAGTAAAGGATCCATATCTGATACCCCATGTGGTCACCAGTGAAATTGGGCAATAAAATTGAAGGCCGATGGTTGTTTTTGAACTAGAGAGGTAGATTTTGCATGTTGATGGCAAGGTCAAAGTTCTTAGCTGCTACAAAGACCTTTAAAAGGTTTTGGAACTGCAAACAATGAGTTCGGCTTGTCCTTGAACAATGCCTTTGAGAAAAATGATTCAGTCTGGCACTAAGACTTGTAACTGAATGTATAGCTGGTAAAATGAAATATCAGGTCAAACTATGTATATCTACTATAAAATTTGTGGTATGTCAAAAAATGAATTTTTATTTATGATAAGGACTTAGTTTGGAAAATTTGTGTTGAGTCTCAATCGAGGATGAGTTATGAGAAGATTATTGTAATGGAGTTATTCTAGTTTGGATCTTCATTAAATGTTATATGTATTGAGATAGGATATTTTGATCATGATGTCTTATTAAGACCCTGTAGAGTGAGGTCATGTTTCCAAACTATTACCATTTCAATACAAAGACAAGTAAATAAAATAAGAGATTTTGGTTTATTTGTTATTATGTCTCTGAATATTATATAGTTGTGATTTGATTTGTTTTTATTTTTTTTAAAAGAGAGCTTTGATTTATGTGGCACTACATGTTGACTATGCTTTTGATGTAGAAGCATCCAGTGGTAGCAAAGAATTCTTGCATCAACAAAAAAAAAACAAAAAATTTCTAAGTGTTTTGCCTTTGTGTTTGTCGGTCGCCAGTTGTGTGGGAAAGTATAATTTAAAAATTTTTCATGGGTAGGAAAGTTAAATTTTTTTTTTTTTTGCATTTGGCAGGAAAATTAAAAATCATGTAAAAGTGGGGAAAATATGATTTAAAAAGGGATTTTGGATCTGAAAATATGGGTCAGTTTGGGTTCCAATATTGTATGATATGGCATTGTAATTTCTTCCTCTTTTGGTTGTCATTATTAAAATAATTATTTTCTATTGTGATTTGGTTCCTTGGATGGTTTTGTTCATGTTTGTTCATCCTCAAAATGTCTAGCATTGTAATTTTTACCCATTTGACTAGCATTATTAAAATAATTTTTTTCTATTGTGATTTGGCTCCTTGGATAGTTTTGTTCATGTTTTTTCATCTGCATCAAGTGGTATCAGAGTGAAAGTTTCTGAGTGTGTAAGCAGATCACCGAACATGACATAGTTTACACAAGGATCTATGGTTCGAGTTTGGATAATCCAGAGCAAGATGCACCCATGAAGGAACCGAGGTGTTCCCAGTAATGTCGTAGTGCCAACAGAGGATTTTTGAGCTTTACAGAGGCAATTCTAGGCATTACAAGAAGAGTTGCATAGAGGTTTTGACCCAAGAAGAGAGGAAAAGAGTGAAGATGAAGTCAAAGAAGAGGAAGACCAGTTTGAGGAAGAATAAGAGGTAGTAGATCATGCCAAAGCGAGGTTTTATGGAGCCATATCCTAGATTAGGAAGAGGTCAAATATGGAGGTTTCCACATACTCAAAAAAATATTAACCTAGAGGATTTGATTGATTGGATCAATGACTTGGAAGAATATTTTGAATATGAAGAGGTGGAATATCCTCATCGAGTCAAGTTTTTTAAGACCAAATTGAAGGGTCATGCTAGAATCTGATGGAAAGAAGCACAACTTGATAAAAATAGAAGGGGAAAAGAGATGATCACCATATGGAAACGAATGGTGGAAAATCTAAAGAGGCAGTTTATTCTTGTAGATTATGAGTTGGATCTACTAAAGGAGAAGCAAATTTTGTGATAGTCAAGAAATTCTATCAAATAATACATCGAGGAGTTATACAAGATCTTGATCCGAACCAGCCATTATGAGGCTAACAAGGAGAAGATAGCCCGTTACATCCATGGGTTGAGAACCAGTATTCAAGAAGAGCTGATTTTGGTTAGGATGAGCACCATTGAGGATGATTACCAGTTTACTCTAAAATTTGAAGAGAAGCTAAACATAAGGCTTAAGGGTAAGTTGAAAGGAAGAGGTCATGGAGAAAGAATTGGTGGAAGAATAGATGAAGGATGGGGTGAGAAGAAAGAAGAAGCTAGCAGCAGTTAGGACTAGAAGGGAGATATTACTTATAGATCCCATGGTTAGAACAATAAATACCCAAGAGGAAGAGGTAGATATGGTCGAGGAAATGGAGGAAGAGGGTTTCATGGAACCTGCTTCAACTATGGAGAATAAGAGCATCAAGCATATGAGTGTCCACAACACCAAGAGAAGCCAAATATGAGGTCAATGGGTAATTCCAGAGCTACTATTGTATATGGATCTAAATTATATCACTCTAAGGAGGAAAAGAGAGGAGAAGTTATGGTCACAAGGAGAACCTTGTTGAATGAGGAGAAGGAACCAGACCAGAGAAAGAGCCTATTCTACACAAGGTGCAAATATTCAAGTTAGTTTTGTAATGTTATTATAGATAATGGAAGTACTGATAACTTGATCTCTAACGAAATGGTTACTAGTTACAACTAGAGAGGAGGAGACACCCGCATTCATATCGAATTACGTGGTTATAGAAGGACCATATGACATTGGTCAATGAACTGTGCTTAGTCAAGTTTAATATTGGGAGATACAAGGAAGAGGTCCTACGTGATATCATGCCTATGGATGCTTACCATATGATGTTAGGAAGACCATGGTAGTTTGATTGTCGTGTAGTCCATGATGGACATGGCAAAAATTACTCCCTAATAAAGGAATAAGTGCACCATAAACTGAAGACACTAAATAAGATGGATGAAAAGGTATGTAACCATGCTAGAATTTTTTTGGTTGATGGTAGGAAATTTCTAGATGATTTGAAGCATGAGCATGTGTGCTATGCATTAATTCCTAGAGTTAGGCAAGAACCGAACAAAGATGTCCCTATAGAAGTATCAAGTATATTTAAAGAATTCTCAAATATTATATCTAATAATGTGCCAGAGGGCTTGCCACCCATGAGAAAGATTAACAATCTTATTGATTTGATACTAGGAGCTAGTTTTTTAAACAAGGCTACTTATAGGATGACTCCTATGGAGAAAGAGGAACTGAACAGGCAATTTTAGGAGCTACTGGAGAAGGTATTGATTAGGGAAATCCTAAGTTAATGTGCAATTCCTATAGTACTAACATAAAAGAAGGATGGAGAGTGGATAATATGCATAGATTCTAGAGTTATTAACAAGATCACCATCAAGTATAGGTTTCCATTTCCAAGGATGGATGACATAATGGACTATTTGAGTGGGTCCAATTATTTTACAAATATTGATCTGAAGGGTGGGTATCATCATATCCACATAAGAGAAGGAGATGATTGGAAGACAACTTTCAAAACTAGATATAGTGTATATGAATGGTTGGTCATGCCATTTGGGCTAACCAATGCACCCAACACATTCATGAGGCTTATGAATGAAGTATTGAAGGATTTTATGGGAAATTTTGTCATTTTCTATTTGGATGACATTATTATTTTCAGCAAGACCTTTGAGGAACATCTGAGACACATCAAAAGAGTTCCTAGAGAATATGAGGGAGGAACATCTACTAATAAATTTGAAGAAGTGTAGTTTTGTGGAGTTGGTGTACTTGGGATTTGTTATGTCAACTGAAGGTCTGAATATGGATCCATAGAAGTTAAGGGTTATCATTGACTAGCCTACCCAAGGAGTGTAATTGAGGTAAGATCATTTCATGGTATAGCAAGTTTTTACAAAAAGTTTATTAGAAATTTCAACAGTATTTATGCACCCAAAACTGAAACAATGAGAGGGGATAAGAAAGAATTTAAGTGGACCTTAGGAGCTGATAGGAGCTTTGAGTTGTTGAATAAGAAGGTAACTGAGCAACCTATGTTGGCACTTCCAAATTTTAATAAGGTGTTTCAGGTAGATTATGATGCTAGTGGTAGTGCTAGAGGAGCTTTGAGTAAGGAAGGTAAGTCTGTTGCCTAATTTAGTGAAAAGCTTAATGATGCCAGGAAGAAATATTCAGTCTATGATCAAGATTTTTATGCTATATTTTAGGCTCTAAATAAGTGAAGACACTATTTTTTGCCCAAGGAGTTTTTTTTGTATATTGATCATAAGGATTTACAGTATATTAAAAATCAAGGTAAATTGAATCAGAGGCACTTAAAATGGATTGAGTTTTTATAGAGCTATACCTTTGTGCTAAATTATAGGAGTGGGAAGTCAAACATAGTTGCATATGCCTTAAGTAGAAGGCAAAGTTTATTGACAACAATGAGAGTAGAAGTTGTGGGATTTGAAGAACTTAAGATTTTGTACCCTGAAGATCTAGATTTTATTGAAGCTTGGAGAGCTTGTACAACACTAGTTGCTCTGGATAGGACTAAGTGGTTGGATTTAATGATCCAAGATGGAATGTTATTTAAGAGGAACCAGTTGTGCATTCCTAGGAGTTCAATGAGGGATAATCTAGTCAAATATAAGCATAATGGAGGATTGGCTAGACATTTTGGTAGATACAAGACCATTGCCTTGGTTAGTGAGAACTACTATTGGCCATAGTTGTTGCAAGATGTGAATATATTTGTACAAAGTTACAGAATATGCCAGATGGCCAAGGGTGTGAGGCAGAACACTAGGTTATATCAACCATTACCTATACCAGAGAGACCCTAGGAGGACATCAACATGGACTTTTTTCTTGGTCTTCCAAGGATACAAAGGGGAAATGACTCCATATTTGTGGTAGTTGACAAGTTTTCAAAGATGGTACATTTTATTCCCTACCATAAAACTAGTGATGTAATTCATGTTACCTGTACTAGAGAGACCTTGGGAGGACATCAACATGGACTTTGTTCTTGGTCTGCCAAGGAAAAAAATGGGAAATGACTCCATATTTGTGGTAGTTGATAGGTTTTCAAAGATAACACATTTTATTTGCTTCCAAAAAACCAGTGATGTGGTTTATGTTGTAGGACTTCAAGGTCTATCAAAGAGTATAGTCTTCTATAGAGACACAAAATTTATTGGGTATTTTTAGAAGACCTTGTGGAAGAAATTGAATATAGATTTGAAGTTCAGTTTTGCATATCATCCATAGACTTATGGATAGATAGAAGTGGTGAACAGGGGTTTGGGTAACCTACTAAGATGCCTGGTAGGAGATAAGCCCAAGGGATGGGATATGATTTTACCATAGATAGAATTTTCCTATAACAATTTTGTCAACAGGAGTATTGGTAAATCACCATCACAGATTGTATATGGAAGTAGTCCAAGAAATGCTTCTAATTTGAGGAAGTTGGATAGGGGAGAAAATAATAGTGTTGAATATGAGAACTTTGTAGAGCATCTAAAGGATTTGCATGAAGTAAAACATCACATCAATAAGATGAACACTCAGTACAAGATAAAGGCTGATCGAAAAGGAGGTTTAAGGAGTTCCAGGTTGGTGATGAAGTCATGGTGCACTTGAGAAAGGAGAGGTTTCCTACTAAAACACATAACAATCTAAAAATGAATAAGTTTGGACCATGCAAGATCATATAGAAAAGAGATTCAAGAAATGCATATGAGGTGGAGTTGCGGAGTGGATTGAACATATCACCTGTGTTCAATATTTCTAATTTGGTAGAGTATCATGAAGGTGACAGCTCTAAGGAAATAGTTGTAGAGTTGCGGAGTGTTCTGACATTGGTTCCAGTGACAGAAGGGATAGAGAAAATCCTATATACCCACATCGATAGAAGTACAAGAAACATGAAGTATGAAGAATATCTGGTGAAATGGAAGAAAATGCCTATATAATATTTGACTTGGCTATCCAAGTTTTAGGTTGACCACCTTGATTTTCCTGCAACAACAAAGAAGTGAGGTCACTTCTCAAACTTACCCTAGGTGTTTGATGCAGGAGAATCCAGTGGCAACAGAGCAATCTTGCATAAAAAAAAAACAAAAATTTTCTGAGTGCTTTGCCTTTGTGTTTGTTGGCCACCATTTGGGCGGGAAAGTAGAATTTAAAATTTTGCATGGGCGGGAAAGTTAAATTTAATTTTTTTTGCATGGGTGGGAAACTTAAAAATCATGTAAAAGGGGGGAAAATAGGATTTAAAAAGGGATTTTTGATTTGAAAAGAGGGGTCAGTTTAGGCTCCAATAATGTATGATTTGGCATTGTAATTTTTGCCCCTTTTGGTTGGCATTATTAAAATAATTTTTTTTTATTGTGATTTGGCTCCTTAGATGGTCTTGTTCGTGTTTGTTCAGCCTCAATAAGTTTTGCATTGTAATTTATGTCCCTTTTGATGGCATTATTAAAATAATTCTTTTCTATTGTGATTTGGCTCCTTGGATAGTTTTTTTCATGTTTTTTCATCCGCATCAGCTCCCAATATAAATACATGTATTTTTGCTTATATGGAACTATTTTTGTAATATTTTGGTTTCACTATTTTCCATAAGTTTGAAATCTGAACTTAGTATAGGAATATTATATTTATATTAGACTACAAATATGTATAAATAAAGGGTTTTCTTGAGTAAGACTTTAGTTGCTTAAAGGAAAGAGAAATATGCTATTAAATGGGTAACTAATCAAGTGAAAGTAGTAGAGTAATACTTATTGTAATTTTGTGTGGTTAATTTTTAACCATATATATATATATATAAGTATAGACAAACCTGTAACAAAAATATTTTGGTTCTTTTGAAATAAGTTAATTTTCAGTATTAGCCAAAGTATACATTTTTCAATTCAATGAGAGTAAATTGAGATACCTTTTCTTGGAAACAACAAAAAGTATAAATCCTAAGCAACATTTTGAAATCTTTCTTGATAAGAGTCATGATGTTTTTAGTTTAGAAATAACATAGGAGCCCTTATATTTAATTGTTAGATGTAGTCATGCGTAAAGTGAAATGATTCAAAAAATGTTAATAGTCTCTTGAGATATATCCACAATATGGTATGTTACGAAGGACTAAAATAAGCTAGATTTGTTTTATGACATTAGCTTATAAAAGTAAACATATAAATTTAATTGCATAATTGTGAAAAGGTAAATGAGAATTTAGTGGATTAACTTAACCTTTTCTTAAACACCATCGAAATGAATGGCTATCATATTCCTTGTGAAGGTCAATAAAACATGGCATCCAATTTTGTTGAGGTATGGGTATACACAGAATGTGTCTCGAGAGAAACCGTATTCGGATAGAATTAGTTGAAATACGTGACTTGGTCAATGCTAGTAATGAGGAGTAGTATGTGATGCCACCTCCAGGTTGCTACTCGGATAGTATTGTGATAAATCCTATGTTTATTCGACTTAGCTAAATTCAACCATGGTTTTTGGTATGGGATAAATATTTATGAGTGATAATGAGCATGAGTGATCAAGTCTAAGGTTAGGGTATTGATATGGCTCTAGTTGAATCTAGGAAGTGGACTATCAACTAAACACTAGGCATATGTACATTGATCCCTTGCATATTAAAGGTTGAAGAAGTAGACCATTTAAGTCATGTGTTCACAAGTGCTAAGGTATGGGGAAATAAAGCATCTCCTTCTATGTGTTATGGGTCTTAAAGGATAACCCCAACCATGGAATGACCGTCATGAAAAAACTTGAGGATGTTAAATGAGATAAGATGTCACCACATAATGGCACTTCTCTATGGGGTTTGGTCAATATTATCCATTTCAATGGTTGTTTGCAACAAATGTTGAACCCAAAATTTGTATGATATGCTTGTACTAATTAAATATTCTGATAATATTTATTTGGGTGAATCAAATATGCTATGATATTGAAAACACTCTAAAGCACAAAAATTTAATTTTTAAAAAAATATTACCTTGTTAAAATGCTTGATTATTTTTAGTTTGATTGGAACAACCAGGTGAGTAGAATTGGGTTGTTACATATGGTATCAAAGTATATTAGATATTAAGTTGTAGAAAATTTGACTAGATCAATAAAAATTTATAAATTTATTTACTTCTTTCACCTATAGGTAAAATGGAATGAATGTTGTGAGGAGGATATTTAGAAAATCCTACGGGAGGTAGGGAGGAAGAATCCACCAAAAGACATATGAGAGGACCAAGGTCATACATAATATGACAAGGTCCTCAACATGAAATAAGGATGAAACAATTAAATGAACCTCCACCAAACATGTCTAATAGGGAGGAAGAAAACCTTGCAAAAGTTGTGCAATTATTATAAACTTATGTGGATCAAAAAAATATTTAGTAGATCATAAACAAAAGTTGATTACAATCTTGATCAAGGAAATGAAGCCTGTAAGGTAGCCTTGTGAAATAATTTAAAGAAACAATAAGAGAAAATAATGTTAGGATAGGCTCTGAGTTGGCAAGAGACCAAATGAAGTTTGTGAATTCCAAGACCAATGATGCAACTAAAGATAATGTTGTGGAAATTTTTTGAGAATTCACCAATTTGTAGCAAGGATTAATGTTAGTGTGAGTTTACTATCATAAATTTAACCAATTATTAAAATATTTTTACCTGATTATGAGGGAATGGAGGGCATGAAGGTGCAAACATTTATACTTGAATTAAATACTAAGATTGGTATTGAGGTGAACATGCTAAATCCTAAAACTCTTTCAAGAGCATTCACCATAGCTTGACAAGAAGAAGTCTACCAAGAAACTAAAAATGGTTACTTCAACTATCAAAAGCTATCTAAAAAGGAAAAATATGAGCTTTGAAAGTGGAGGAGTGCTAGGTTTATGAAACGTGGTAATGAGCAAAGTAAAAATCCTAAGAGGAGGAAACCATAATAGGAAAGAAGGAACAACAATAAGGGTTGTTCAAAGTTTTAAATAAAAAAAATAGCAAGGGATATTAGAGAAGAAATAATCCAAATGGACAAAAACTAGATATGTTGTGTCCCAAAGTAGCAATGAAAGTAAAAACAAAGGAAAAAGAAATCCTCCAAGCAGATGTTATTTATGCCAAGGAGCACATTTTGTTAACAAATTCCCCCATATATTGAATATATGTTAGAAAGCCCTATGGGAGGCCACTCATAGGATCTTTGCGGTGATAGGTAGTCCTATACTTGATGGCCAAGTTACTCCATTTTTTATTAATGGTAAAATTTATAATAAAGGTGAGCATATTTTAATAGATAGTGAATAAACTGATAAATTTATTTCCACTAGATTAGTGAGGGATAAAATTGAAAGACTTAGGATTTTTTCTAATGGCTTTAAGGGAGTATGGGTCAGGGAAAACCCAAAAAGTCAACCAATGTTTGTTTGACTCTCACATAATTTTACCATAAGGAAAAATAAACTAGTATTTTTATGTGGCACCTTTGCATGCTTTTAATATCATTTTGTGTGTCGACTGGTTAACATCCCATAAGGATCTTCTAAATTTTGAGAAAATATGGGTGGATTTTATGGATGAATCCAATCATAGGATTTGGATTCATTATGATCATGGTGAAATTAAGCCACATCTATTTTTTTTGATGCAATAAAAAATAATGGAATGATTTTTGTAGTGAAATGAATAAGAAAGAAGAGATGAAAGTGGAGTCTGACCTTTTCCAAAAGCATCCTATTTTGGAAGAATTCAAGGATGTCTTTCTGGAGGACCTTCCTAGGTTACCTTCTCAGAGAGAGTATGATTTTTCTATTGGTTTTTTACCTAGATCTGCACCCATAGCAAGGGCACTATATATATTGACTCCTATTGAGCTACAATATCTCAAAAAGTAACTTCAAGACTTGTTGGGAAAAGGGTTAATCAAACCCAATGTGTCACCTTGGGGAGCTCCTATCTTATTTGTTAAGAAGAAATATGGTACCTTGAGAATGTGCATAGATTATCAAATGTTAAATAAGGTTACTATCAAAAATAGGTATTCATTACCAAGAATTGATGATCAATTTTATCAATTGAAGGGAGTAATCATCTTCTTGAAGTTCGACCTAAGATTTGGTTATTATCAGTTAAGTATTTGAGAAGAAGACACTTAAAAAATAATATTTATAATAAGGAATGGATATTTTGAATTTATCATCCTACCATTTTGGCTAACTAACAACCCAATCGTATTCATGAACGTCATGAATAGCATTTTTAGAGAGCAGTTGGATCAGTTTGTGCTTGTATTTTTGGATGACATACTGATCTATTCCAAGAACAAGGGGAATATAATTAACATATGATAATTGTACTAGATATTCTTATAAGGAATCAATTATATGGAAAAATATCAAAGTGTAAATTTTACACTTTCCAAGTACAATATCTTGGACATATTGTCTCCATTTAAGGGATTGTAGTTGATCATAAGAAAATAGAAGTAATTATTTATTGGCAAGCACCTACTAATGTGATTAAGGTGCAAATTTTTATGGGAATCATAGGTTATTACAAGTGATTTTTTAGAGGATTATCAATAATTTTCCAACCTACTACAAATATTCAAAGAAAAGGTAAAGCCTTCAAATGGACAAAGTAGTGTGAAGCAGCTTTTTGAACTTTGAAATAAAAGTTGATAACCACATCGATTCTGCATTTACCCGATCCTAATAATTAGTTTATATTATGTATTAAAACATCAATTGAAGTATTAGGAGGTTTTTGACCCAAGATGATGCAATTATTGCCTATGAGTCATGAAAACTTAAGAGAAATGAGGTGAATTATGTCACTCATGAATTGGAGTTGGTAGTTGTTGTGCATGCTCTTAATATTTGGAGGCACTATCTATTGGGGAAACCATTTGAATTGAAGATAGACCACAAGAATATTAGATACATATTTACTCAACCCTTATTGAATGCCAAGCAATGATACTAGATGGATTTTCTAGCTGAATAAAATTTTGGCATTGGGTACATTAAGGGTAAGGAGAACAAGGTTGTTGATGCTATGAATAGGAGAGGTCATATTATGGCATTGAATTTTTTTTCATATGAATCGCTACATAAAACTAAAAATCAGAAACAAAAATATAATTTTTGCTAGTCTTGTAATGCTCAAATAGGGCAATATCTTGGAAAGGATAAAGACTTTCTATATAAATATGACTTGTTGTATTATATGAACAAGTTGGTGGTTCCAAGCACTGGTAGATTAAGGGAAACAATCCTTAAGGAGGTACACAATAATCCTTATTCTGTGTACCTAGGAGGGATAAAGATACACGAAGATTTAAGAAAGGCCTATATTGGCTAGGTTTGAAAAAGGAAATCACAAATTATGTGACCAAGTGTTTGGAGTTTCAAAAATTGAAAGTGAAAAATTTGCATCTAGTAGAAAAACCATACCCACATGAGATACCTATGCAAAAATGGTAGGTGGAATCAATGAATTTTATTGTCGGATTGACTAAAAAAACATTCAGGCATGAAGTAATATTGGTAGTTGTGGATAAGTTAACTAAGGTTGCACACTTTATACCAGGTAATTTGCAAGATGATGCACTTGTTGTAGCAAGCAAGTTTCCCAGGGAAGTGGTGAGACTCCA
The DNA here is from genome assembly GCA_028583015.1 of Wollemia nobilis. Lineage (NCBI taxonomy): Eukaryota > Viridiplantae > Streptophyta > Pinopsida > Araucariales > Araucariaceae > Wollemia > Wollemia nobilis. The sequence goes on along the minus strand of JAQPPZ010016436.1, from coordinate 8,043,433 downwards.
CAAATTTCCTAAAATCATAATCTATGATAGATATTATTGTTTTACCTCTAAATTTTGCTAGGCCTTACATAAAGCATTGGAAAACAAATTAGCACCGCCTATCATCCTAAGACAAATTGGTAGATAGAGAGGGTGAATTAGGTGTTAGAGGATATGCTAAGAATGTATTGTATGTATCAACATATAAAGTGGGAAGATTATTTATACCTAGTGGAGCTCGTATACAATAATAATTATCATGCATCACTAGGTATGACACATTTTGAATATCTATATGGAATAAGGTGTAGAATTCCATTATATTTGGATAATTTGAAATATCGAGTAGTGATTGAACCAAAAATTATAAAATAAATGGAAGATCAATTGAAAAGAATTCAACAGAAGTTGGAGTTTGTAGACCACTAAAAGAGCTACACATACCTAAATAGGGTGTTGAGAAAATATTCTATGGGAGAAAAAGTGTTACTAAGGATGAAACCAACTAGAAGTTTAGACTCAAGATATGTGGATCCATTTGAAATTTTGAACAATATATGTCATATTGCATACATATTAGCTTTCTTGCCAAAATTTTCCAAAATCCATGATGTCTTCCATGTGTCCCTCTTTAGGAAGTACATTTCTGATCCTACTCATATTTTGGATGTTTCCAAACTGTAGATGACATACCCACTAAAAATTGAAGTCAAGCATGTTCATATACTTGGTTTAAGAACAAGGAATCTAATAAAAAGGAGCATAGAGCAATGTTGGGTCCAATGGGACATATACTCAAACATAAATGCCACATGGGAGAATGTGGTAGACATGCAGCAGTAGTTTTCTTACCTGTTTGAGTAGATATAGACTTAAAAAAAAAATTTATATGATTTTATGATATATGTATATATGCATATGGATATGAGACTAGTTATTGAGTAGAGTAGCTTATGTATTTTTTGAGTTACTAAGTAGAGTAGCTTTTCTTATGTGTTGTGTGTGTTTGGGTTTATTTTTGGAGATTTTATGGAATGCAATATAATGTGTACATGACATGATTAATTGCATTTTCAAGTCTGAATGGTTTGGGATTTTAAGATGAATTTTAATGTAAAAAATGAAGTATTATTTAAGAATTGATATGATGAATTGGGCATATATAAAAAGCTATATTTGGGAACATATACTCAATATATTTAACTAAGCCAAGAAACACAAGGACTATGTTTTTTTCTAGTGGGAGAAGATGTAACAAATCTAATTGCACCACTTTTAATAGCAAAATGAATAGATGGTTTCAATTTACTCTTTTCCTCGAAATGTGATACTACTAATGATTTTGCGTACGCAAGACCAGGGATATTTCTTTGGTTGGCTAAAAAATGGTTGAAGGAAAAATGTAAATGGGGAAGTGAGGATTCGACTCATGAGTACATGAAATATTACACTTTGCATATCATAAAGGTGCATTGCAAAATACTGTGTTACGGCTTGGATTATGTTGAGTTCTTGTTCTTTAAGGTAGAAATTAATATGAGTGTATATTGAGTTGGCAATAAAAGTGTTATAAACATGGGAGCCACTCTCTTTCTAATTCATGTGGTGAATCTCAAATGCTAATACATTTAATTGGGTATTAAAGTATAGGAAAAATTTATATGTATAAATATATTTGAGATATAATATATAATTTGTGTGTGAAATGCAATAATTTATGCAAATGTTATATCTCTTTAGACTATGATGATTTCATAGTAATTATAGTTTCTAATATTCCTTATAATTATGTATACATATCCCTTGTGTCTTCTTATAATTAGATTGCCTATTTTCATATTATTTTAAACATGAAAGTATATATAAGCAATAGTAAATAGAAAACAAAAACAATAATTGGAGTATGTCATAATGTTTTGCATGTCACCTAGTGGTTTTGGAATTGCACACAATGCACAAAGCTTTTGGATGAGAAAACCATAATGAATTGAAGTGTGTGAAACCATACTCTAGATTTTGGCATCATGTGTGTAATATGCTTATGTGTGAACTGGGTGTGGAAGTAGTGGAACATCTTGGTCTTGCATTTTATAGAAGAGAGAGTAATTTGGAATTTTATTTTTACTATTAAAAACAAAAATTGCATTTGGATAAATACATTGTGTGTGTGCACATTTTCTTAGAAGAAATAATTGATGGAGGAAACATACATATTTTAGGAAAGAGGTGGTTAGGCTCAGTAGAAATGATTACAAGTAATTTTAGTAGTTTTGACTTTCAAATATTTTGAAAATATTTTCCAAAATATCTCTACTATTAATGGAAGTATTTGTTTGCAATTTAGAAAAAGGAATTAAAGTATTTTAATATTACTACAACTCTGTGCATATAGAAATTGAAAGTGCAATGGGTGTTAGCTTCCCTTTAAAATGTTTATTTTAGATGTAAACATTTTATTGATTTTGTATTTGGTATGGGTAGATTACCAGGTATAGATGGAATTTTATTGTGTGGATATCTTGTCATAGAAATAATACATTGAAACCTTTATTAAAATATGTTTGTGTATGATTTGAAATGTTTTACTTATAAATTTGCATGCATGTTGGTTCTTTGATTAAAAAAACTATATAAGTCTGTGAGATTAAAAATGTGGTTCATAATTTATGGTTTAGAAGCTATTTCATTGATATTTTTTTAGGCTGCAACAATGTCTGCTTTATCCTCTAAAATTCAAAATTTTGAAGGCGGGAAAGCTCAAATTCAAAATTTTGGAAGGAAGGAAGTTGTTGCTGGAATCCATCTTGATGTTGTCACCTTTCCTTTGTCCAATGTGCCTACGGATATTATTTTCCTTAGATCTGTCAACCATGTTTTTGGGTCTCCTTCTGGACCTATGCATAGATATTTTGCTTCTGGTGACATTTTTGGCCTCTCCTCTACACAAAAGGACTTTGTTACGAAAAAGGATTTTGCTAATCCTTTGCCTGCTTCTAACTTACAAACTCTTCCTACGATCGAGGGTTTTCCTTTTGTTTGGTTTAATGATGTTCCTCGTTGTTGGGATGAAAATACCCTCAAGACAAATTTTTCTAATGTGCTAGGTTGTCCTTCTTCCCCTTTGGCTATTTCTTGTCTTCCTTTCGAGGTGTCGGGCAATAGGGTGAAAATTCCTGCCAGTATTGCAGAATAATTCATTGCCGAGGAATCTATTTCCCTAGTCAGAAAACTGGTGGGTGGTAACCCTAGCCTTGATGTCATTAGGCCCTAGGCTATTCCTATATGGAAGGTTAGAGGGTCTCTTCAAATTATTGGTCTTTCCAATGGGTTCTTTGGTATCAGGCTTAATTCCAGTGAGGATGTTGACTTTATCCTCTCCGATGGACCTTGGTTCATTGGTTCTAAAAGTGTCTTCTTGAGGAAGTGGGACCCTGATTTTGACCCTGACTCCCAGAGAATTAACCTTACTCCTATTTGGGTCAAAATTCCCAATATCCCCTGGCACCTGTGGCATGAGTTTGTCTTCACATTCATTGCTTCCACAGTTGGATATCTCCTTCTGATTGACATGGTCACTATTTCAAGGTCAATAATGCATGTTGCTCACCTTTGCATCAATTATAACCTTGATTGTACTTTACCTACCTTTTTGGAGCTATAACATAGGTCTTATCTTCTTAAGCAGGCTATTGTATATGAAAATAATCCTCCTTTCTGCATTCACTATCAAACTCAAGGACACTTGCAGACACAATGCTCTTTGTTCATAAAATAGACTACCTATTTTGATGATGTGCTGGGACCTAGCCGTGATAAAGGAAAGGAAACTTTCACTCCACTCAGAAAGGACAAAAGGTGCTTCCTTCCTACTAAAGGTGTTGTCTACAGACCAGTCAAATATATTTGGCTCAAATAAATTGTGGACAACATTCCCCTTAGCACTCTCCCTAGTGACAAAGGGGAACTGACCTCCATTCCAAATTCCAATGCTAATGAGGTTAGTATATTTGCCTTTCCTAATCAATTTCAAATTTTGGGTTAAATAAATCCTGAGGATGACTTGGAGCAAGTTGTTGGTGAGATGAATCCCAAAGATAATTATTTGAATGAGATTGTTGATAACCTAATTATTGAATCTAAATCTATTCATAATAGCCCTTCTCTTGTCATGGAGATTCAAGCTATTTTTGAGCCCTCTTAGGCTAAGAATTCCCCCATTGATGCTTTCAATCCTGACCAGCCTTTGGTGGACATCATATCTACCTCCATTTCCTCTCTAGAACCTTCTAGCCTTGCTGTCCAAAATATTAGTCCTAAAATCACCAAAATTCATAAAAAATCCCCAATTGATTGTAGCATGGAGAAAAAAATAGGGAGACCTTCAAAATCTGATCACTGGAAACAAGGAACCAATGATGATATTTCTAATGATGTCCAAAATCCATTGTTTTCCACAGACATATTTTCAAAGGAAGATCCAAAGTGCACCAAACCTCCCCAACCATCTGGAAAGGTAGGTAAAAAAGTCACAAAATATTCTAAATGAAGATCCTATCATGGAATGTGAGAGGCCTTAATGGCTTAGCTAAACAAAGGAGAGCTAAATCATTAAGGAAAGAAATAAGACCCACAATTTTTGCCATCCAAGAAAAAAAAATCAAAGAATCGCTTAAAAATCAAATATGTAACCACATCTAGAAATACAGTAACTATGATGCTTGCAAAGCTGATGGTGCTTCTGGAGGCCTCTTATGTATTTGGAATCCTAACTTGGTGGAAGGAAATATAATCCACTCTTTTGATGAGATGATGAGAATTCTTTTCTTTGATAAAGACAGTGATTCTCCATGGGTCCTAACAAACATTTATGGTCCTAATTCCATCATTGGTAGGGATCGTTTGTGGAACAACCTGATTGATGTCCGTAAGGATTTTTCTAATATCCCTTGGATTTTAGTTGGTGATTTCAATACTCCTTTATTTCCTTTTGACAAGAAAGGGGAAACTGTCTCTTATTCTAAAAGCATGGAGGATTTTTAGGAATTCTTAAGCAATCTTAATATTATGGATGTTAATCTTAAAGTAAATCAATTCACCTGGTCAAATAGAAGGTGCGGATCCTAGCTAATCCAGTTTAAACTTGATAGAGTTATTTTTTCCTAGGAATCCATTAACATTTGGGGATATGCAAATATTCAATCATTAATCAAAATTGGTTCTGACCATAGTCCTATTATCCTTGACACCTGCAATCCTAAGATTTTAAAAACTCCTTTCAGGTTTGAGTCTATGTGGATGCTTCATCTTGATTTTAGAGAAAGGATTAAACAGTGGTGGCAACTCCTTTTGTTTTGGCTGAAAGCACGAGGATATAGAAACAAAAAGGAATATGCCACAAGAAAAAAACAAGAAATAACATATGCAGATCGACACAAGATAAAAGCAATACAAAATATGGTATTCTATTTTATTGATACACTTTACAAATTGTGTTACAATACGTCTCCTTCATTTTTAAGGGATAGGAGAGTCAAATGTGTTTCTTGTCACAAGATCCATGGCTAATAATCCTTTTTTCGCATGCCCACATGTAATATGGGCAAACCAAAACGTCGCTGCCACTATTGTATGTGATTCTTTGCTCTTTCATGCTCCTCTAATATTGGAAACCTGCATTCAAAGAAACAGAAAATATTAATAATACCTGCAGACCAAATGAAACATGTATTTCCCAAGGCCTACTGTCAGTAAAAGCATGAAAATAATAAAACAACTATCAGATGACCTCTGATTGATCTGAAAATTTGACAGAAGCATAAAAATATCATCAGAAGACCATTGCAAAAAGAACATTCTAAAAATTCCTCATATATCTGTACTCGCTCCAGGGTGGGACGAATAGGACTATGAGAATTGGCCAAAAAGCACCCTATTCAATGTCCTACTTAGGAAGCTACAAAAGACATGTAAACTTGGGTTTAGCTAATTGGGGAAATTTTGGGATGACCCAGATACTCAGATTTCTCCAATTTTGCCTCTAGGATCTAGATTTTGAAGATGGCATCTGCATGTTAGTGAAAGCGGGAAACAACAATAACCTGGTCAAAAATAATCAGAATGACATGAAATTTGAACTGTAACCTATTTAACCTATCTATAATCAGATGCAAAATAAAAAAACAAGAAATCTATCACATATTTCTAATCATCCTGGGGTGGGGCAATTAGCACTGTGATAGTTTGGGGAGCACCCACAGGCAGGACACCCACCGATTAAGGCACTGTTTCGGAACCAATCCACTTGGGATGGGCCCAAAAATGGTTATGAGGTGTTTTCAACAAATTTGGTGGATATTTGTGGTCAAAAATTGGGTTTTGGGTATGGATTTGCTCCTCCAATAGTCACCCAATAACCTCCCTTTAGAATGAGAGATTAAGGATGTAAAAGCACAAATCGTAGTTAGGGATGAAATTGGCAGCACTTCATTGCTCAAATGCTCCTTCTATGTATATCTTTTGGGTGGGAAAACTCCCCAATTTATAGACCTTAGGGTCTCCTTGTTTGAATTGCGCATGCGAGGTGCCTCTTGAGTTAACTGTCCTATTTTAAAAGAAAAGCTAACTCCCTAATAAAAAAGCTTCTTGCATGAGGTCTCTAAAATAAAGACATGCATGACTGAAGTCTCTACTCTTGAATAAAAGCTATTCCTCACAATTTTATGGCTTGAAGCCTTAGTTAACTAGTGGAGTTGCCGAGGTTTGACTTTTTGCCAGTAAAACCTGCTATTCGTCCCACCCTGGAGCGATTGCTTAATCATCCCAAGGTGGGACGAATACCAGTCTAAATTCATCCCTGGGTGGGACAAGTAGAGAAAAAGGTGCCAAAAAGGTGCAAAATTGACTTTTGACCCTCAAAACTGCTTTTGGGAGTGGTTAGGACCACTGTTTGACCTCTGGGGGCTGCCCTAGGGGTTGTTTGTGTCAATGCGATCAGCGCTTGTTGTCACATAATCAGATTAGTGCTGTTTTGGTGTCTACATTGGCTCAAAAAATGAGATACATAAAAGAGAACCTAAAAATATGGAATAAGTATGTTTTTGTCAACCTCTTCCAAAAAAAGCAAGACATCATTAACAGGATGGACATAATAGAAAGAGAAAGGCGGGAAAAATGGAAATGTTCAGGGGAGATCAAAGAAATTAAAAGGAATTTACTGTCTCAATATCATAATATCCTTCAGTGTGAAGAGATCTTTTGGATACAAAAATCTTGTGATATCTAGTTAAAAAAGGAGACTTTAACACAAAGTTTTTTCATATTTCTACATTAAGATATCGTAGCCACAATAGAATCAAAGAAATTCACAAGTAGGATGGCAACATGGTGAATGATATCAAAGAAATCATAACTGAAGGTCAAGCCCATTTTTGGAATATTATACAAGAGGAACAATGACACAATTCCAGAGCTGCCAAAGATTTCTTTCTTCAATTCATACCCAAGCGCATAACTGGTGATATAAACAACAAGCTAAATGCAACACTTTTTGATGATGAGATAAAGGCTACCTTCTTTTCAATGAAACCTGACAAAGCTATGGGACCTGATGGATTTAATCCTACATTATTTCAATCCTTCTTGGATGTTGTTAGTGAGGATGTGTGCAAAACCATCAAAGAAATTCAAAGCTCCAAGTCTGTTCCCAGAGGCTTAAACTTAACTTTTATTTCTCTCATACCTAAGATCCCCAATGCTTCCAATTTTAATTATTTTTGACCCATTAGCCTTTGCAATGTCATTTATAAAATTTTAACCAAAGAAATGGCCATCCTTATGAGAGATGTCATGTCGATCATCATAAAAAAATTCCAAGTCAACTCTATGAAAGGCACATCCATCCTTGATGGTATTATTTATGTCCATGAAGCTATTCATTCAAGTTCATGCAACAAAAAGGTAGCATTTATTCTCAAGTTATATATGAATAAGGCCTATGATCAACTAAATTGGGATTTTCTTATTTTCATTCTCAACAATTTTGGGTTTCACAATGAGTGGGTTTCGCTTGTCAAAGGGTGTATATCCTCTGCTTGTTTCTCTATTCTTATTAATGGCTCTCCAGCTGGCTATTTCCATAGTAGTAAAGGTATGAGACAAGGAGATCCCTTATCTCCTCTTCTCTTCATCATTGCTGTTGAAGCTCTAGGCAGATCCATTTTGGTAGCCAGGGAGGCAGGTCTTATTTTTGGCATTCAGGTTACTTCACAATGCAGTCCTATTACTCATCAAAAATTTGTTGATGACACCCTTTTTTCCACCTTTGCCTCTATCAATGAAGCCTCTATCATCAAACGAATCCTCATCCTTTATGAAGCTATGGCTCACCAAAGGATCAACTTTCAAAAAATCAAATTGTATTTCCTTAATACTCCATTGAGAAGACAACATTTTATTGCTAATATTCTCCAGTGTCCCATTAGTTCCCTACCTTCCTCTTACCTTGGAATACCTCTTTTCAATGGAAGTGTCAAGGATAATCTTTGGGATAATGTAATTGAAAGACTTCAAAAGAAATTGACTACGTGAAGAGGTAATCTCCTCTCTCAAGCTAGAAAAATCACATTAAATATGGCCTACATTCAAAGTATTCTTGTTTATTTTTTATCCTTATTCAAAGCTCCAACTTCTGTTTACAAAAAAATGGAGAGAATCCAAAAGAATTTCATCTGGTCAAGAACTGAGAACAAGCACATATTTCATCTGGTAGCTTGGGATAAAATTTGCAAACCCAAAGATAAAGGAGGTTTAGGCCTCAGATGGATATCCCATATTAATATTTCTCTCCTCGCCAAGAAATCTTGGAGACTTATTTCAGATGAACAAGTTGACTGGGTCAAAATATTAAAAATGAAATGTCTTCAAAATTTCAAGTTTTTGCATGGTCAGGTACCCTTCGGTGGATCCGCTTTTTGGAAATCAATTTGTCAAGTTCATTCCCTTGTGCAAAAAAGAACCCGATGGCTTGTCGATGATGGCAAATACATTTCCTTTTGGGATGACAAATGGCTAGGCGAGTCTCCTCTCAGTCAGATTCCTATGCTCCAAAGGATCACTAACATTACCAAGCAACGTTTTGGTCCTCTGGTGGCTCATTATATGACTTCAATTAATGATATTAAGAAATAGAAGGAGATTAATGTTGGCAATTTTGGGTTTGAGATCCTAGCTTCTTGTCTATGAGTTGTCATTGATGTCAAAAGGAAATGACATTAATGTTAAGAGGATGTGTTGGCTTCAAAGGTGGAAGATTCCAAGAGAATCTTTTTAAGAGAATCCGGAGAGATTCCATTGGCAATGGTTTTTATTAAAACCAATGGAGGTTCTCTTTATTATTTATTTAATTATTATTTAAAACCCTTCAAGGTTTTAATTAATTAATTAATTAAGGGAGAAATTATTTTTAATTTATTAAAAATACTTTAAGGGTTTTTAAACCCTTTAGAAAGCAAATTTCGATTAAATTTGAAATTACTTTTCTTTGCAGCCGACGTGTTCTAAAGTCCATGTATGGACTATAAATATGAGAAGGTTCCTAAGGTTAAACCCTCTTGGAAAATCGAAGGCAATTAATTGGTTTGGCTACGATCGAATGTCTGCAAAAGAGGAGAGCTCGTGGTTTGAAAAGCTTTCGAAAAGCTTGACCGTTTATGTGGAAGGAAGTCCGTCTTGGACTTCGTAAGCCCCTTGTGGGCTAGTGGCAGCGAAGGCTGCGTTTGGGCCTTGCGTAGGCGGAGGTCTGCGTTTCGATCCCCGCGGAGGGAGCTATGCATGGATTAGTCACGTTTTTATTAAAACGTGTTTTGTGCCGCGAATTTCGGATTCTTCAAGGGCAGCCAATATAAGGTGTGATTATTTTCTTGATATGATTTTTGGCATTGTTTAGCATTGTTTAAAAGACATAGGAGAAATAAGGGGATATTTCTTTGGTTGTATTTTTGAGATTAGTCTTTTGCTATGCTAAATTTAAAAATGGAGATATAAGGTGTAAGTTTTGGTTGTTGTGTTTTTGGCTTCTTTGGTGGTTGTTTTTAAAGAAGAGAAGCTAAAAGGTGTATTAAGGAAAGTTTTTATATATGCTCATTTATCTTGGTTCTAACCCTAACTTGGTTGGAAGTTTGAGGGTTGTGTGTGGTGACAACTTTAAGGATCAATTTTCTTCTACTCCAAAAAGGTATGGGCACATTTTCCTTATGAGTATGATTGGTGTATGTTTTCTGAAATAAGGTTGGAGTGAAAAGGTTTTCAACTAGGTTTCCTTTGGTTGGGTGTAAATCCTATTTTTTGGTTTGTTGAAGACTTCTTATGCATTTTTATCCTTGAGGAGAGTTTTGGTGAATGCATAATTTTTGGTTTGAGGTAGTGGAAGCATTGTGCACTAGGGTTTATATTTGTGAGTCTTGCTACTTGCATTGAGTTAGTGGAACCCTTGGTTGGCTATCTTGATTTTGATGGTTGATTTGCTTCCATAGAGGTTATTTGATCAAGTTATTGCTTTACTTGATTCATGATATTGGGCTTACTCCATTGAGTTGATTTGAGCACATTACTCCTTTGCATTTGGTGATATTATGTTGGTGGTTGTTTTGTTCAAATATCTTTGGAGGGAAAAGGATTTCTACTTGTTTCCTTTTCTTGTGATGATTGGTTGAATGCTTCAAGGTTGATGTTGAGTTGAATGGTGTTGGTTGACTAAACCTTGTTTGATGAGCATTGTTGTTGAAACCCTAATTTATGGTGAAAAGAACATGAGTATCATTGTTATGTGATTCTTTGCATAGTTGGCAATTGTTGGGGTTTCATGTTCTTGAAAGAAAACATTCTATCCTATCCATTTTAGATGTTGAGTTGAGTTTTTAGATTTGAGATTGAGATTGAGTCTGAGTTGATTTGAGTTGAGTTTTGAGATTGGGATTTGAGTATAGAACATATTGAGTCTCTAACAATTCTCTTTATGCTTCTATGAGTTTGACAAATCACATTGGGTCTCTAACAATTCACTTTGTGATTTCCTACTAAGAAAGTTTTTCTTGGTGAGCTTGCTGAGTTTTTGGATAGGTTCTAGTGGGGACTTGTGAGCAGTTTTTGGATAGGTTCCAGTGGGGACTTGTGAGCAGTTTTTGGACAGGTTCCAATGGGAACTTGTGAGAAGTTTTGGATAGGTTTCGGTGGGGACTTGTGAGTAGGTTTTTGGACAGGTTCCGGTGGGGACTTGTGAGAAGATTTGGACAGGTCCTAGCAGAGGACTTGTGAGCTGAGTTTGATAGTTCTATTAGAGAACTTGAGGACAGAGGTGCATTGGTTCTATGAGAAGAACTTGAGGATAGATTTGGCAAGTCTTTGAGAAGGCTTGTATGTAGAGGATTGATTTGTTCAAGAGTTGGACAGATCTGATAGACAGAGGAAGACTTGTACTAGACCGACTGATTGTGTTTGGTATAGGTTGTTGAGCTACTATGGACGTGATCATAGAAGGCAAAGGTCTCTTAGGCTAAGCATTGAGGATAGGAGGTCTTCGGTGGAAAGGAGTTCCACGTGCTAGCAAGAGGTAGAGGCAGTTTATCTTTTGAGGGATCACTTCTAGAGTAGAGGGGAAGGTATCTCCTTTGAGCAGAGGCTCATAAATTTTGATTGGGGGAAGGTATCTCCTTTGGGCCGAGGCTCATAAACATTGTAATTGGGAAGGATTCCCAAAGAACTTTGAGATAACTTTTAGAGAAAAGTTTTGTGGACGTAGCCTAGCCATTATGGGTGAACCACGTTAAAATTGGTGTCACTTTGTGGATGATATTGTGCATTGCTTTGATATTGCTTTGGGTATATTGCTTTACTATTTTGAAGTATAAAGGAAAAAGTAATCTTGTTTATTTTTTATCCTTGGTTTAGGGGGGGGGGGGGTTGGCCCGTGGTTCCCATTTAATACTTCCCCTCCTCGCTAAGCAATCTTGGAGACTTATTCCGGATGAAACGGTGATGGGTCAAAATATTAAAAATGAAATGTCTTCGAAATTCAAGTTTTGACATGGTGGTCCCTCTCGGTAGATCCGTTTTGGAATAAATTTGTCCCAAGTTCATTCCCTTGTGCAAAAAATAAGATCTTTGATGATGGAAGGTCTTCTTTTGTATCTAATTACAATTTGTTGGTATTATATGAGCCATTCAATGAATGATGATTAAGATATAGAAGGAGATTAATGTTGGCAATTTTGGGTTTGAGATCCTAGCTTCTTGTCTATGAGTTGTCATTGATGTCAAAAGGAAATGACATTAATGTTAAGAGGATGTGTTGGCTTCAAAGGTGGAAGATTCCAAGAGAATATTTTTAAGAGAATCCGGAGAGATTCCATTGGCAATGGTTTTTATTAAAACCAATGGAGGTTCTCTTTATTATTTATTTAATTATTATTTAAAACCCTTCAAGGTTTTAATTAATTAATTATTTAATTAATTAAGGGAGAAATTATTTTTAATTTATTAAAAATACTTTAAGGGTTTTTAAACCCTTTAGAAAGCAAATTTCGATTAAATTCAAAATTACTTTTCTTTGCAATCGACGTGTTCTAAAGTCCACGTATGGACTATAAATATGAGAAGGTTCCTAAGGTTAAACCCTCTTGGAAAATCAAATGTTCTGTTTACGCTGCGAAAGAGGAGAGCTCGTGGTTTGAAAAGCTTTCGAAAAGCTTGACCGTTTATGTGGAAGGAAGTCCGTCTTGGACTTCGTAAGCCCCTTGTGGGCTAGTGGCAGCGAAGGCTGCGTTTGGGCCTTGCGTAGGCGGAGGTCTGCGTTTCGATCCCCGCGGAGGGAGCTGTGCATGGATTAGTCACGTTTTTATTAAAACGTGTTTTGTGCCTTAAATTTCGGATTCTTCAAGGGCAGCCATTATAAGGTGTGATTATTTTCTTGATATGATTTTTGGCATTGTTTAGCATTGTTTAAAAGACATAGGAGAAATAAGGGGATATTTCTTTGGTTGTATTTTTGAGATTAGTCTTTTGCTATGCTAAATTTAAAAATGGAGATATAAGGTGTAAGTTTTGGTTGTTGTGTTTTTGGCTTCTTTGGTGGTTGTTTTTAAAGAAGAGAAGCTAAAAGGTGTATTAAGGAAAGTTTTTATATATGCTCATTTATCTTGGTTCTAACCCTAACTTGGTTGGAAGTTTGAGGGTTGTGTGTGGTGACAACTTTAAGGATCAATTTTCTTCTACTCCAAAAAGGTATGGGCACATTTTCCTTATGAGTATGATTGGTGTATGTTTTCTGAAATAAGGTTGGAGTGAAAAGGTTTTCAACTAGGTTTCCTTTGGTTGGGTGTAAATCCTATTTTCTGGTTTGTTGAAGACTTCTTATGCATTGTTATCCTTGATGAGAGTTTTGGTGAATGCATAATTTTGGTTTGAGGTAGTGGAAGCATTGTGCACTAGGGTTTATGTTTGTGAGTCTTGCTACTTGCATTGAGTTGGTGGAACCCTTGGTTGGCTGTTTTGAGTTTGATGGTTGAGTTGCTTCCATAGAGGTTGTTTGATCAAGTTATTGCTTTACTTGATTCATGATATTGGGCTTACTCCATTGAGTTGATTTGAGCAAGTTATTCTTTGCATTTGGTGATATTGTGTTGGTGGCTGTTTTGTTCAAATATCTTTGGAGGGAAAAGGATTTCTACTTGTTTCCTTTTCTTGTGATGATTGGTTGAATGCTTCAAGGTTGATGTTGAGTTGAATGGTGTTGGTTGACTAAACCTTGTTTGATGAGCATTGTTGTTGAAACCCTAATTGATGGTGAAAAGAACATGAGTATCATTGTTATGTGATTCTTTGCATAGTTGGCAATTGTTGGGGTTTCATGTTCTTGAAAGAAAACATTCTATCCTATCCATTTCAGATATTGAGTTGAGTTTTCAGATTTGAGATTGAGATTGAGCTGAGTTGATTTGAGTTGAGTTTTGAGATTGGGATTTGAGTATAGAACATATTGAGTCTCTAACAATTCTCTTTATGCTTCTATGAGTTTGACAAATCACATTGGGTCTCTAACAATTCACTTTGTGATTTCCTACTAAGAAAGTTTTTCTTGGTGAGCTTGCTGAGTTTTTGGACAAGTTCCAGTGGGGACTTGTGAGCAGTTTTTGGACAGGTTCCGGTGGGGACTTGTGAGCAGTTTTTGGACAGGTTCCGGTGGGGACTTGTGAGCAGTTTTGGACAGGTTTCGGTGGGGACTTGTGAGCAGTTTTTGGACAGGTTTCGGTGGGGACTTGTGAGCAGATTTGGACAGGTCCTAGCAGAGGACTTGTGAGCTGAGTTTGATAGTTCTATCAGAGAACTTGAGGACAGAGGTGCATTGGTTCTATGAGAAGAACCTGAGGACAATTGGCAAGTCTTTGAGAAGGCTTGTATGCAGAGGATTGATTTGTTCAAGAGTTGGACAGATCTGATAGACAGAGGAAGACTTGTACTAGACCGACTGACTGTGTTTGGTACAGGTTGTTGAGCTGCTGTGGACGTGATCATAGAAGGCAGAGGTATCTTAGGCTAAGCATTGAGGATAGGAGGTCTTCGGTGGAAAGGAGTTCCACGTGCTGGCAAGAGGTAGAGGCGAGTTGATCTTCTGAGGGATCATTTCCAGAGCGAGAGGGGAAGGTATCTCCTTTGAGCAGAGGCTCATAAATTTTGATTGGGGGAAGGTATCTCCTTTGGGCCGAGGCTCATAAACATTGTAATTGGGAAGGATTCCCAAAGAACTTTGAGATAACTTTTAGAGAAAAGTTTTGTGGACGTAGCCTAGCCATTCTGGGTGAACCACGTTAAAATTGGTGTCACTTTGTGGATGATATTGTGCATTGCTTTGATATTGCTTTGGGTATATTGCTTTACTATTTTGAAGTATAAAGGAAAAAGTAAAAAGAGGTCTTATACTGTTCACCCCCCTCTCGAGTATAAGCTTGTGTTCTTCAATTGGTATCGGAGCGGGTGCCTTCAAAAAGTTTAACAACTTGAAGGAAAAGCTAGTAAAGAACACAATGGATTATTCAAGTGGCAATGCAACACCTATTCTTGATGGGTCAGATTTTGGTCTTTGGAGTGCAAGGATGAAGGTTCATCTAATGGCACTTGGTAATGAGGTATGGGAAGTGATTGAAGATGAGTACACTATTCTTGAACATGGTCCTAATACTAAAGAAGAAAGGCTCCTACATCACAACAATTCAAAAGCAATGAATGCAATCCTGAAAGGCTTACAGAAAGTAGATCTCACCAAAGTGATTCACTGCAAGACAACTAGTGAAATGTGGAATCAGTTGAAGGTGGTTCATACAGGTGATACAAATGTCAGAAAGGCCAAGTTGAGACACTTCAAAGGTATGTTTGAACAACTCAAGATGAATGATGATGAAAATATTAGTGACTACATGCTTCGTATGGATGAGGTTGTTAACTCCATGAAAGACTTAGGTCTTGAGCTTGCTGAAAATGATGTTTGTGATAAGATTTTAAGATCTCTTCCTAATAGATTTAGTGAAAATATTTTTGCTATTGAGGAAGCTAAAGATTTGGATAAGTTGAAAAAGGATGAGCTCCATAGTATACTTGCAACATTTGAGTTGAGAACTCAAGTGAAGGTTGATGTCAAGAAAGAGGCGGCTTTCAAGGCTACCAAGAATTCCAAGGGTAAACAACTTCAAGATAGTGATGAGTCTTCTAGTGATGAAGAGGCATATTACGACAAGAAAGGCAAGTTCTCTAGAAAGCACAAAAGTATGAAAAATATAAGATGTTTCAATTGTGGAAAGTTTGGTCATTATGCTACTGATCGTATCTGTTCCCAAGAATGAAAGTGATGAAGATAAACAGGATTCTAAGAGCAAGGATTCTGAAAAGCACAAGCATCACAGGAAAAACAAAGATGAGCACAACAATCAAGGAAAGAGGTATTCTCACAAGCACAAGAAGAGTTTCTACCTAGACAAAGCAAGTAAGTGTTCTAGTAGTGATAGTGAAAGTTCTTCAAGTGATAATGAAAATGAGATGTTGTTCATATCAAAAAAAGAGGAAGAACCGAAACATAGATTCATTATCATGAAATGTCTTAGATGTGGAAATTTTGGTCACCTTGAGGATGATTGCACAAATAATGATTTGGTTTCTAGTATGTATGAGGATGCTTCAGAAAACTATAAGGAAGATGCATGTATGGTCTTTGAAAAGGGTAGCACCTCTAGTGATAAGAAATCTGAAAAAGGCTTTGATGATTCAAAAAGCAAACAAATAAAGGATCTTGAAAGTGAACTTATTAGTGCTCTTAGTGTTTTGGAAAAGGAAAGAAAGAAGAATGCTAGACTCAAGGATAAGTTAGATGAATGTTGTATGGAGAGAGATGATCTTATAGAAAGTCTTGACTTCTCTATAGCTAAGACACAAGAACTCAAGGATGAGTTAGAGTCTAAGGTTCTTGAGTATAATGAGTTAGAACAGAAAATGGCTTCTTTGAAAGAGGAAACTAAAGAGTACAAGGATAAGCTTTACAGGTTTCAAGATAGCTCCAAAAAGGTAAAGTCCATCATCAAAGATCAAAGAAGGGCAACAGATAAAACAGGTCTTGGTTTTGGTAAGAAACACAAGGAACAGGTTGGGGAATCTAGTAAGAGATTCCAAAAAGAAGAGAGTTCTGATGAGGAGAGTATTTCAGAGAAAGAGTCCTTGAGTGATAGATGCACAAAAACAGAAAATAGGAAACAAAAAAAGGGGAGAAAGTTTACAGGACCTAGAAGGTCATTTACAGGAAAGTTTAATGGCAGATGTTTTGCTTGTCACAGGTTTGGTCACATGGCTTCACATTGCATGACTCAAGTAAGGAAGGTAAATGACAGTTTCAGAGGTGGTAATTTCTTTCAAGGGTATTGCTACTCTTGTAAACAGTTTGGGCATAAGGCAATTTTTTGCAAGGCTAATAACGAGAACAGGGTTAGTCGAACAGGTGGATTCAAAGAACAGGTATGCCTAAAAGAAATAACATTGTTACTTGTTATAAGTGCAACAATGAAGGTCACACAACTAGACAGTGTAGAGCTGAACTTCCAAGGTACAGGAACAGGAACAATGGTATGAACAGGTCCAAGGATCAAGGCATGGATAAGAATAGGAATGATAATAGGAACAGGAACAGTGATAGGAACAGGAACAGGAATATGGACAAGGAGAACAAGAGAAGACATGGTAAGGCAGCTATAGACACTGATGATGATCAGTGCTTGTTGGGAGTTTTACTCCCACCCCAAAATTAAACACCTCAACAGGAGGTGGGGGAGGGACTAAGCTAAGAGGCTCATTCTTAGTCCCAAGCCCCAAAGGTGACCCTTTGCCATTGATGACAAAGGGGGAGAGATATGAGTAAGGGGGAGAGCCTCAAGACAGGGGGAGTTGTTTATGTTGAGTTTCTATGTTGTTGAGAAGCATGGTTTGCCATCAATGACAAAGGGGGAGATTGTTGGCAATTTTGGGTTTGAGATCCTAGCTTCTTGTCTATGAGTTGTCATTGATGTCAAAAGGAAATGACATTAATGTTAAGAGGATGTGTTGGCTTCAAAGGTGGAAGATTCCAAGAGAATATTTTTAAGAGAATCCGAAGAGATTCCATTGGCAATGGTTTTTATTAAAACCAATGGAGGTTCTCTTTATTATTTATTTAATTATTATTTAAAACCCTTCAAGGTTTTAATTAATTAATTATTTAATTAATTAAGGGAGAAATTATTTTTAATTTATTAAAAATACTTTAAGGGTTTTTAAACCCTTTAGAAAGCAAATTTCGATTAAATTCGAAATTACTTTTCTTTGTAGCCGACGTGTTCTAAAGTCCACGTATGGACTATAAATATGAGAAGGTTCCTAAGGTTAAACCCTCTTGGAAAATCGAAGGCAATTAATTGGTTTGGCTGCGATCGAATGTTCTATTTACGCTGCGAAAGAGGAGAGCTCGTGGTTTGAAAAGCTTTCGAAAAGCTTGACCGTTTATGTGGAAGGAAGTCCGTCTTGGACTTCGTAAGCCCCTTGTGGGCTAGTGGCAGCGAAGGCTGCATTTGGGCCTTGCGTAGGCGGAGGTCTGCGTTTCGATCCCCGTGGAGGGAGTTGTGCATGGATTAGTCACGTTTTTATTAAAACGTGTTTTGTGCCGTGAATTTCGGATTCTTCAAGGGCAGCCATTATAAGGTGTGATTATTTTCTTGATATGATTTTTGGCATTGTTTAGCATTGTTTAAAAGACATAGGAGAAATAAGGGGATATTTCTTTGGTTGTATTTTTGAGATTAGTCTTTTGCTATGCTAAATTTAAAAATGGAGATATAAGGTGTAAGTTTTGGTTGTTGTGTTTTTGGCTTCTTTGGTGGTTGTTTTTAAAGAAGAGAAGCTAAAAGGTGTATTAAGGAAAGTTTTTATATATGCTCATTTATCTTGGTTCTAACCCTAACTTGGTTGGAAGTTTGAGGGTTGTGTGTGGTGACAGCTTTAAGGATCAATTTTCTTCTACTCCAAAAAGGTATGGGCACATTTTCC
The DNA here is from genome assembly GCA_028583015.1 of Wollemia nobilis. Taxonomy (NCBI): domain Eukaryota; kingdom Viridiplantae; phylum Streptophyta; class Pinopsida; order Araucariales; family Araucariaceae; genus Wollemia; species Wollemia nobilis. The sequence continues at coordinate 8,024,848 of JAQPPZ010016436.1, read as the reverse complement.
TTATGAGTATGATTGGTGTATGTTTTTCTGAAATAAGGTTGGAGTGAAAAGGTTTTCAACTAGGTTTCCTTTGGTTGGGTGTAAATCCTATTTTCTGGTTTGTTGAAGACTTCTTATGCATTGTTATCCTTGATGAGAGTTTTGGTGAATGCATAATTCTGGTTTGAGGTAGTGGAAGCATTGTGCACTAGGGTTTATGTTTGTGAGTCTTGCTACTTGCATTGAGTTGGTGGAACCCTTGGTTGGCTGTTTTGAGTTTGATGGTTGAGTTGCTTCCATAGAGGTTGTTTGATCAAGTTATTGCTTTACTTGATTCATGATATTGGGCTTACTCCATTGAGTTGATTTGAGCAAGTTATTCTTTGCATTTGGTGATATTGTGTTGGTGGTTGTTTTGTTCAAATATCTTTGGAGGGAAAAGGATTTCTACTTGTTTCCTTTTCTTGTGATGATTGGTTGAATGCTTCAAGGTTGATGTTGAGTTGAATGGTGTTGGTTGACTAAACCTTGTTTGATGAGCATTGTTGTTGAAACCCTAATTGATGGTGAAAAGAACATGAGTATCATTGTTATGTGATTCTTTGCATAGTTGGCAATTGTTGGGGTTTCATGTTCTTGAAAGAAAACATTCTATCCTATCCATTTCAGATATTGAGTTGAGTTTTCAGATTTGAGATTGAGATTGAGCTGAGTTGATTTGAGTTGAGTTTTGAGATTGGGATTTGAGTATAGAACATATTGAGTCTCTAACAATTCTCTTTATGCTTCTATGAGTTTGACAAATCACATTGGGTCTCTAACAATTCACTTTGTGATTTCCTACTAAGAAAGTTTTTCTTGGTGAGCTTGTTGAGTTTTTGGACAGGTTCTAGTGGGGACTTGTGAGCAGTTTTTGGACAGGTTCCAGTGGGGACTTGTGAGCAGTTTTTGGATAGGTTCTAGTGGGGACTTGTGAGCAATTTTGGACAGGTTTCGGTGGGGACTTGTGAGCAGTTTTTGGATAGGTTTCGATGGGGACTTGTGAGCAGATTTGGACAGGTCCTAGCAGAGGACTTGTGAGCTGAGTTTGATAGTTCTATCAGAGAACTTGAGGACAGAGGTGCATTGGTTCTATGAGAAGAACCTGAGGACAGTTGGCAAGTCTTTGAGAAGGCTTGTATGCAGAGGATTGATTTGTTCAAGAGTTGGACAGATCTGACAGACAGAGGAAGACTTGTACTAGACCGACTGATTGTGTTTGGTACAGGTTCTTGAGCTGCTATGGACGTGATCATAGAAGGCAGAGGTCTCTTAGGCTAAGCATTGAGGATAGGTCTTCGATGGAAAGGAGTTCCACGTGTCGGCAAGAGGTAGAGGCAGTTGATCTTCGAGGGATCATTTCCAGAGCAGAGGGAAAGGTATCTCCTTTGAGCGAGAGGCTCATAAATTTTGATTGGGGGAAGGTATCTCCTTTGGGCCGAGGCTCATAAACATTGTAATTGGGAAGGATTCCCAAAGAACTTTGAGATAACTTTTAGAGAAAAGTTTTGTGGACGTAGCCCGACCATTCTGGGTGAACCACGTTAAAATTGGTGTCACTTTGTGGATGATATTGTGCATTGCTTTGATATTGCTTTGGGTATATTGCTTTACTATTTTGAAGTATAAAGGAAAAAGTAAAAAGAGGTCTTATACTATTCACCCGCCCTCTCAGTATAAGCTTGTGTTCTTCAATTAATATTCTGAATCATGAGGAGGAATCTTCATGCCTAAATAAATATCTTCCCTCTTGCAAAATTCCTAAGTCTTGTTCAAAGTATCAACCTATTTGGGAGCCCACAAAATCTGGGGAATTTTTTGCTAAAACTTCTTACCTGCTCTCCATTACCAATATAGAGAATCCTTTGCATTTCAAGATTATCTGGACTAAATACCTAATTCCTAAATTTGCTTCCTTCTCTTGGATCTGCATCCAAAATCACATTTTAACCATTGAAAATCTTATGAAACAAGGTCTTACTCTTCTTAATAGATGCCATTTGTGCTTATCCGATTGGGAGTCCACTTCCCACATTTTTATTTTTTGTCCTTTTTCCAGAAAGGTCATTAATAAAATTCTTCAAGTTTTTCAGTTAGTTTGGGCCACTCCTCCGTCAATTGTTGACATGTTTTACCAATGGCCTAATCCTTTCATAAATCATGTTCTTAAAATATTGCGCAAGTTTAGCCTTTAGAATTTCTTATGGTAAATCTAGCTTGAACATAATCATAGAGTTTTTGATAAAAAAATTTCCAACCTCAATACATTGCCAATAAAATCATCCTTTTTGCCATAGAAAATGCTCTAGATGTGCCTTTTAATCCACATCCTTGTACTCTTGTTGAGAAAGATATATTAAAGTCCTGTAACATCAATCTTGATGACCCCAAAAGTGGTTATATTCCCAATCCTAGAAGTAATGTTAAATGGATTCCTCCTCCTAACGTTTGGGTTGAACTCAATTTTGATGGTGTGGCAAAAGGAAACCCTGAGTTAGGGGGGGCTGGTAGAATCCTAAGGGATCATCTACGAAATACTATTTTTGCCTATGTTGAACCTCTTGGTGTTATCACCAAACATATTGTTGAGGCCAAAGCTATTTGGGGGGGTCTTCAATTTATCAAAACTATTCCAAGAAACATCATTATGGAAGGATATTCCTTAAATATCATTAACTACTTGAAGTCTTCTAAGCCTATTAGCTAGAGGATTAGATCAATTATTGAATATTGTAAGCAATTTCTTAAGCGGCAACATAATTGCATACTCCAACATGCCTACAAAGAGGCCAATACTATTGCTAATAAGCTGGCTAACATTGGGGTTCATACCCAAGGACTATTAACATGGATAGACAGTCTACCTGCTGAGGTGGATGACATTCTTAAAAGGGACAAATGTGGATCCATGCACCCATAGGCTCTATTTCCTATTTCAATATTACCTTTTTCAAGATCCATAAACTTTTTCGAGTAACCACTCATTCCCATCATTCCAAGGTGTTCTTTCGCATGATTTTTAATGATTTGAACCCTGTGAGCCTTGATAAGTGTATTTCATTTTTTTTGAGATCTTTTTGTAGCCTCCTCGATCGAAGGTTGGTCCTAAAAATCAATTTGGAGACCATCCCAAACCTTTTAGGGTATTCTACTTAGATTTCTTACTGGGAAAATTTTTCATGCATCCTGATTTATCACGCTACATTTTTTAGTGTCGTCATGCCATTGGTTGTGCCCTTAACCTAATCCTAATTCATAGATATTACCTTTTCCCTAGCAAATCCTTGCATGTCAAAAGTCCCAATTCCTTTGTGCAAATCATTTCATGGTTCCAAAGCAAAATTTTTCAAGGCACCATATTCCTATTTTTAGCCTTCATGCATGCTCTATTCTTTATCATGGTGTCTCAATCCTTTCCCATAATTTTCCCCTGATCCTTGCACTTTCCTATTCTCTATCCTCTTCCCTGTCTGCCATGATGAAGAAAAGAAAACATGTTTACATTGGGCCTGCTATTCTTGAGCTTAGTCCTTTGATCCGTGACTTATGGACAGAAAAAAAAAAATTACCCTGATTGAATTTTTCAAGCTCTTCTCAGGGGTCATTGACACCATTTCGAAGGATTTTGCTAAAACTTGGGACAAAGGTTATGTCACAATCCATGGGGTCTAGTACCATATCTCCTTTGAGATTTTAGAGAGCTTAACTGGGCAACCCTTGAATGAAAAGGTGATCAGGTGTAACAATATAATTGGGAAGCTGAACTGACCTTCTTAAAAAAAAATTTGAGGTCCACAGGAACTATATAAGAGGGTTGTATTATGAACACATTTCCCCTCCTCTACAGTAAATTTTAGTTTTCATAATACAATACCTATCCTGTGATAATCCAGACTCATAGTTATGTTGTTTTCATCTTGCCTATGTGAATCACTTTCGTGATGCTAAAGCCATGAATATCCCCGCTACAATATTTTGGTCCATCAATTACGCCATTGTAACCTCTCATAAAAAGGAGGATGCCCTTCCAAGTCACCAAGTGTATCGCCTAAATTTTTTGCACCCTTACCTTCAGGATAAAGGATCCATACCTGAAATGGGGGTGAGAAAAGGATGGAATAATACCTTGAACGGAGAGGCCCTTTGAAGGTCACGCCTCTCAGGGGAGGGGTATAAAGGTGAATTTTTGATGCATGGTGGGGTTCACTAGGAAACTTTCAATGGCAGTTTCCATGCCTAGGTTGAGAATGGGTTTGATTTGTTCATTTTATGTTCAATCATTCAGATTTGTAGGTTGGTTAAAACAAATCTAAGATATTCTATATGAAGATTCTTATTTATATGAAGACAACAAACATAAATGAAACCTAATGTGATTGAATACATAGAATATATAAAATAGATAAGAGTACACCTAATTTCTAATGTTTGATGAATATTTTGAAGCTTGTAGGAGTCCAGATCATCCCGGATATGATAGGATCATCCGTAATTGTATAGAATCATCCCAAATCATAGGAGATCATCCGAGGTCACCCAAGATCGTCAACAACCTGAAGAATTCGTCAGGCGAATTCATCAAAAACCTGCAATCAAGAAAATATACACCAAAAACCAAAAATACAATTGTAAGAATGATGAAAAATGATAGAAATAAGAGTACAGATGTTTGAATGATAAATCCAGATATCAAAAATGAATGAGATCCACTATTTTGGAAACTTATTTTGAATTTTATCATGCAATTATGCTAAATGAGGTGAACTCCAAGATGCAAAATAGAAGTAAATTAATCTAATGCACCAATAAATAAGGAAAATGAGATAGAGAATGCAAATTCAGGGCTCTGATTGCCCCCAAGCTGAATTATAGGCCAGATCATCTGTAATCATACAAGATCATCACCGATCTTGACAGGATTGTCTAAAATTATAGTTGAATCGCATGTGACAATCCGAGCTGCCTTCGGCTGAAAAATAGTGAAATCCTACAAAAAAAAATTGAAAACACAAGTGCAAATGATGGAAGATCACAACAAAAACTAAAATTATAGAGAAATAATCATCTAGGAAGCCAGGTAGGGATTCAGGGGGATAAACTAGGAAAATCCCAGTTTATATAAGATTAGGGGGAGGTTAGGAGGTTGGGGATCATACCAATCTGGGAGATCCCCAATGTGGGAATTTCCAACCGCATAGACACGCTTTTGCCCAAGTTGGAGAGGTCATTGGAACAAAAGCTAATTGCAAAAATTTGATTTTGGAACGAAATTTTCTGGGCATTCTATTCCAGATGAATTTGTCCGATTTTGGATGATATCGTCCAATGGTCACAACAACCTCTAAAAATGGCATGAAAACTGAGGTAAGCAGTTAACAGGCAATTTTGGGGTTAAAATTCAAATTTATACTTTTTACTGATGGTTTAACTGCACCAATTTTAGGGTGCTATATTTTACCCCCTCTTTTGCGAATTTTTTGAAACAAATGCATTAAGGACGAGTTCTTCATGCTTTACAAGAAAGATAAAATTTATTCCATTTTTTAGACGACGATTCTAGGTCGAATCGTATGACTATTTGCTCTGGTGCCCCCTCCGATTTTTTACCCAAATCGAACATTTGAGGTAAAAGCACAAAAAAATAAAATAAAAAAAATATCATTTTGAATAAAAATAAGAAAAATAGGGTAAAACCCTAATTCATTTTTACTGTTCACTTTTGCTGTTTTAGAGCTTTGTAGGTGAAATGGTGGAAACGACGCACAGATCGATAGAGATCTGGTGCGGGTTGTGGGTAAAGATCTAAACCTATTTGACTATGTTTTTAACTTTATTTACTTGAATTTTATGTTTTCTTGGGCATCACAGTCATTTTTAGGCCACCAAAGAAATCGTCTCTATATTTCTGATTTCATCTAGGGACAAAATCGAATAAATAGGGGCAATCCTGTCCAATAAGGGGGATCCCTAAATTGAATAACGAAGATGATTTTGTCCTATTAAGGATGATTTTATATAAATTTGGTACGATATCATCCAATAATGGGCGATATCAACTTTTATGGGATGATTTGATTTTAATTGCTTTTAATGATTATGTACTAATTATTTTTGTTGTTTTATTGCTTATTTTGCAGAGGGGATTGCTAAAGAGTCAAGAGTGGAAATATGGAGGTATAAGAGATGATTTTACCATGCTCAATCAGGCCGAGTGAGATATATTGGTAGAGGTTGGACTGCAGCATGTGGCAGAGATGCCAAAAATTCCTACAAACATGGGGCTACTGATAGCCCTAGCAGAGAGATGGTATCCAGAGTCATCCTTCTTTTGTCTATCGATAGGGAAGATGACTCCCACTCTAGAGGATGTATGGAGGATCTTGAGGATCCCCATACATGATCGATTCATGACCCCTTTGGCCAATCAGGGCCATGCTATGATGAGATTGTGAGACGACCCGAGATTCATCCTGGAGAAGGGCGAAGTGAACATCGAGGCTTTGAGGTGGATGCCTAGGGCATCTCGATTGACTCAGGTTTTGGTAGGGGTGGTGGGTGGCCTTCGTATATGCCACCAGAGCGAATGCAGATTATCATGGCTACTTTTAGATGTGTTCTATGATATGATAGAACACGAATACAAGTTTTCTTGGGGTAGCTTTGTATTGTTCTTCTTTTATAGGATCCTTTACAAGGTCATATACAAGGGGGGTCGATATCTGGTGCTGAAATCACTTCTATAGGTTTGGTATTGGGAGCACATTGCGATGCGAAGGCCGATAGGGCTTCCACTGAAAGGAGTTGATTGGGAGAGACCTCAGGTTTTCTATTGGTGGTTCTAGAGAGGGTCACAGCAACGGATAGATCTATCGATGTCCTAGAGGTTGTTGTATGACCTCACCCCAGATCAGATCACTTGGAGACCATGGAGAGAGCATATAGGGTGGGTAGAGGATGAACAAGAGTTGGCTCATATCAGGTGAGTCATATGGTTGAGGATAGAGCAGGGAGAGGTAGAGCTCCACTGCTATGACTAAGTTTTGAGGCAATTCTATCTACAGTAGGGTATCCCTACTCTTAGGGATTATGAATACTCTCGAACTATGTGGGATAGTACCACATTGAGTGGGTCTCTAGACATACAATGGTTATGGAGTCAGGATGCTAATGATGCCCCCATTCAACCAGTGGATGGGGATGATGCGGGGATAGCAGATAGATATGATGCCTGGTATATAGGCATTCACTCTCCTAAAATGACAAGGGCATAGGGTTTGATACACACTATAGTGCAACGAATGGAGAGGCTGCACCAAGCTACCATCGATGCAACAAGAGGTCATGGAGGGAGGGGTCAATTACGAACTCTTCATGAGACATCAAAGAGTACCATAGGCTCTAGAGAGACAATAGCAGTCAGATATGAGGGAGGATATGATAGAGGAGAGGAGAGAAAGACTCCCTCCTCAGTAGAGGGATAGTCCACCATCGCCAGATAGGGGCAAGGGTGTCAAGGTGGGGGAGAGCAGTGAGATGGCAGCTCTTTAGGAGGAGAATGCCCACCTACGATCTCAGGTGTAGACTCTGCAAGATGAGGCTACATGAATTAGGGCTCGGAGCGGAGGGACGAGCATTCTAGAGCTGGCATGATCGGTTGCTCAGACCATGTTCTATCAGGTAGTGTTCTACCAGCTAGTTCTAGAGGGCCAGAGGATACAGTTGCTAGCCGACATTATAGAGCTGATCAGGATGGCATCATCAAGGACATCATCACAAATGATGTCGAGGACCCATGATACCGTACGGGATTCTATGGGACCACCTCCTCCACCTCAGTGCAGGAGAGGAGATGAGGTTGAGAGCTTGAGGTCTTCTCAAGACTAGATGCACATTGTACATAGACTATTTTTGAGATGATTGAGTATGCTAGGGTATAGATTGTGGCATACCAATCCATTTTGATATGATGTATATACTTCTTGATATATATATGATGTTATTTTTGTGATATGAATTGTGCATATGTTTTATGATGCTTTAATATTTTAATTGTTGATTGAATATTCATGTAATTATGTCATTGAAAATATTATAATTTTATGTCATGCTATAAAATTAAATGAAATAATCTGATGTAAACAAACTGATTGTTGTGGTGTGTTTTGATGAAAATAAAGTGAATTCTAACAATAATTTCAAAGGACATTGTCGTTGTTACATAACCATTTCATGGAGTCACCGCTCGCTAGGTCATCAAGCTAATCTCGGTATGAAAGAAATATTGCTAAAAGTAAAAGGGTGCTTAAGAGAATTTCTTAAGACTTTGTGTTGTGATGATAAAAAGTGATGATAGTGATGATTTGTTTTCAGATTTCCATGAAAATATTATGCATGAAATATTAAAAATATGATTTTTTCTAGGCATAAAATTCCGAAGTATGATAGAAATTTGAACAATTCCCTAAGAATTATACCATCGTCGCATAAAAAAAATGAATGTTGACATAATGAAATGAAATAGGAAAGTTTTCATTATTTTTAAAGCACAATTGTGTAACATAAAGATTTAAGCCATATAAGATTAAATAAATGGGAAATAAACTTAGAACGATGGTTTGTGCTAGGCATAGAATTTTTAGGTATAGACTTATACCATCATCACGAAATCTAAAGAAGAAATTGATATAATAGTTTTCTTGCATAGTTGATTTTTGAAATATAAAAATGAGGACTTGCACTAGGCATAAAATTCCAATTTAGGTTTGGGAACTATACCATTGTCACAGAAGTCGAAAATATATAAATGTGACTTTATTGCTAGATTTTTGAACATGTTTTGCAAGAAAATTTTGGATTTTTGAAAAAAATGTATTTAATTGATTTTACGCTAAGAAGATATTCTCAAGTAAGAAAGTCAAATTATTCTAGAAGATTTGAATAAATATTTTAAATTATCTCAAAGACAAAATTTAGATTTATAAGGAACCCCGTGTGCATACGTGAGTTCATTGCCGATCTTGATCTATCATAATGATACAAAATCTCTCAAACACAAATGTGTGTGCAATTGTAATGTTTATTTACCAATTTTGAGCAAGATAATTTGATACAAGTAATTTGAATTAACCAAATGAGTGTTTGTTGACCATGATTTATATGCATGTAACCGTACCAGACTACTATGTAAGTCGGGTCATCAAGAGCTAGCTGATCCATAAGAGAACATAGGTCTATACAAAATAATGTCGCTAATGTGATAGACATATCACCATGCTAGGAGTTACCCAATGTCAAGCAAGTTGGGCACAAATCACCTGTTATGGGGTTTACCTCACAATTTTTGAATAATTGAGAATTCTAGGGATTCAAGCTTCACACTTCCTTCTTTCAAAGGGGGGGGGGATTTATTGCTTTTTGCTTTTTCTTTTCTTTTATTTTTCTTTTTTTTTTTGACACTGAGATAATGCTGAAATATTGCTGAGATGGTACAAAATGATACCAAAATAATGCTTCTAAATAATTTCTCTTTTTCTCATAATTTTCCTTGATTTTCTTTTTCTTTTTCTTTTTCTTCCTATACTAGGGATACTTTCTCGAATTGGCTGTAGTGCAATGGATTTTTATTTTGGGTAGGAGTGAGCTTGTCCTTTTGTCAATTCTCAAAGATTCTAGACCATGTGCATGATAGGATAGTAGGGGAAAATTTTCAATCAAGAGACCACTTCTACTGTGTAGCATTATTTTGAATTTGCAATGAAATCATTTTAATGTGAAAAGTTGTACTTGGTTCAAGTAAATAACAAGATCAGTTCTCTATGCTCAAAACTTTTATTTAATTCAACTGTGGACTTCGATATAAGAGAGATTAATAATCATACCAAATAAGATCAAAATATTTATTCATGTGAGTATGAAAGTGAGGGATTCTAGATAAATGCTAATTTATCCAAAATAACTAAAAATATAACTGCAATACTTCAAGAATTGATAGGTGCAAAATAGAAGATGTTTTTGAGGATTTTTGATGATTTTGATTTTTTTATATTTTGATTTTAATTTATGAATTGAGAGAATACATAATATTACTATTTTTGAAATTTTTATATGAATTACTAATATGAGACAAAATGTATAATATATACAATGATGAAATTACCAAATTTATGCATAATAGCACTTAAGATGCATAATGTTCATAGGTTCTTTAAGATATTTACCATCTAAGGTAGCTAATCTGTATGCTCCCGATCCAAATTTAGTAGTGATAATATATGGCCCAAGCCAGTTAGGCTCAAATTTTCCTTTAAGGTCTTTAGTTGCATTAGTATTTTTTTTATTTTCTTTTAAGACGAGGTCGCCGATCTCAAAGGATCGATTATGAACTTTCTTGAGATATGCTCATTTGAGCTTGTTCTAGTAGGCACAAAGATGCTCCAAAGCATTAATGTGCTTCTCATCTAGGAGTTACAGCTGACTAAATATGCCAACACGATATTCATCTCCTACTTCAGTATCATGAAGTAGCAGAGCCAAAGAAGAAACTTCTAGTTCAAAGGGAAAAATAGCTTCAGTGCCATAAACCAAAACAAAAGGTGAAGTGCCCATGGGAGTATGAATGCTAGTTCGATAAGCCCACAAAGCAGGATATAATTAAATGTGCCAATCACGACCATATTTATTGACCAGTCTCTTGAGGATTTTAATTAATGTTTTATTAGATGCTTCTGCTTGGCCATTACCCTGAGGATAATAGGGAGTGGACCAGCGATGTTGAATTTTATATTTTTGACATAGTTTCTTTACATATTTGTTTTTGAAACAAGTTCCATTATTCGAGATGAGATTTGCAGGAATTCCAAACCTACAAATAATTTGATTAATGATAAACTTGGAAACTTGTGTTCCAGTGCAAGAAGCTAAGGGCATATCTTCGACCCACTTCGTAAAATACTTGATGGTAGTTATGATGAATTTGTGTCCATTAGATGACACAAGATTGATTTTTCCGATGATGTCTAAGCCCCATTTTGAAAAGGGCCAAGGAGATGAAATAGCCTATAGTTCTTGTGCAGGCACATGGACAAGGTTAGCATGTTTCTGGCACTTGTCGCAATGGCACACGTAATCATGTGCATCATTATCCATGGTAGGCCAAAAATATCCTATCCTAAGGATCTTCTTAGAAATGGTGCTACCACTAAAGTGTCTCCCACAAGATCCATCATGGGCTTCACTCAAAGATGATCTAGACTCTTTTAGATTCAAACATCTCAATAGGATACCTTCAAAATATATACTATATAACGTATTGCCAATTATTACAAAGTGACTTGCTCATCTACATAATAACTAGTGCTGGTTTCTATTAAAACCTTCAGGGAAGGTCCCATTTTGAAGAAAATTTAGGATGTCAGTGTACCAAAGTTCAAGAATAGTTTTGTTGATAGAAACATGTCCAAAGGTTCCAAGCATGATTTAGTTGAAGTGAGTTCCTAGAGTCGATGAATAATGATGGTAGCATATTCGTCATCTAACTCCAAGGGTAAAAGAGATGTAGCTATGACCATAGCATCAGCTACATGATTGCTAGTTCTAGGAATAGCTTCCAAGGTAACTTGATCAAATAAAGATATTAATTGTAATACATATGCTTTATATGGGTGTAATTTATCATCTCTGGTCTAATAAAAATTGTTAATTTGATTTATAACAAGTTGAGAATCATCAAAAACTAATAGATTTTTAATTTTTAGTGCCAGGGTAGCTCGTAATCCAAGGATTAGAACCTCATATTTAGTAGTGTTATTAGTACAGAAAAATGTTAATTTAAAAGATAGAGGTATGAGATTTTTCTAGGGAGATATCAAAATAATACCTGCACCAGCCCCACTCATGCATCGAGCTCTATTAGAGTATAGGGACCATTGCTCTAAATTATCCACCTCTAGGTTAAGGCATTCATCAGGAAACTCAATGATGAGGGGATAGGTGGACTCTAAGGGTGCAACAACTAATTGATCTACTATGATTTGACCCTTAACAAACTTCTATCCTATAAACATGAGTTCAAACTCGCTTAGAGCAAGAACCCACTTCACTATGTGACTAGATAAATAAGGTCGACTCATGAGATACCACAAGGAATCAGATTTAGCAATAATGTATGTTTTTTGACTGAGCATATAATTTCATAGTTTCTATGTATAAAATACGACTACTAGACATAACTTCTTTAATGTTGTGTAGTGGGTTTCATAACTAATTAATGTTCTACTAATGTAATAATTAGCAAGCAAGCTCTATTTTCTCATCATCAAGTTGATATAACATAGCTCCTAAAGCAAAATCTGAAGCAGAAATATACAAGATAAATGGGTGATCAATTTTAGGTGGTGAAAGTACAGGTGGGTTAAGAAGATATTGTTTGAGGAGTTCAAATGCTTCATTACATTCTTCATCCCAATGGAAAGAGAAATCCTCCTTAAGAAGCTTAAGAAAGGGTCTGGTTTTATTTTCTAGCTTATCAATGAAGCGATGGATAGCTTGAAGCTTACCTTGTAGACTTCATAATTCATATATATTTGTAGGTGTAGGCATATCAATGATAGATGTAATATTGAGAGGGTCCATTTTGATGCCAAGTAAAGAAACTATAACCCCCAATAATTTACCTAACTTAACTCCGAATATACATTTGGTTAGATTCAATCGAATAAGATATTCCCTTAACCGATCAAATACTTTTTTCAAGTCATCTAAATGGTCATCTTCTTCAGTAGAACAACCTATAATGTCATCTACATAATCATATAGTATATCATGCATCATATCATGAAATATATAAGTCATGGCTCATTGATAGGTTGCACCTACATTCTTCAAACCGAATGGCATCACTTTCCAATAGAAATTCCCCCAAGGGGTAATAAAGGTTGTTTTAACATAATCTTCAAGAGCTATCCTGATCTGATTATAACTAGAAAATCCATCCATTAAGGATATCATTCCACTCCCAGTAGCAAAATCAATTATTTGATCCATATTGGAAAGGGGGAAATCATCTTTAGGACATGCAACATTAATATCTCTAAAGTTTGTACAAACCCTAATCTTAGTAGCTTCTTTCTTAGTTACTGGAACTACATTCAAGATTCATTCAGCATAATCAATGGCTTGTATAAAAATAACATTCAGGAGTTTTTCTAACTCCCCTTTGACTAGTAAGGCCACTTTAGGATGCATTTTTCTAAGCTTCTTCTTAACAGGTTTAGCATCCGGATGCACTACTAGGTGATGCATAACTACAGAAGGGTCTAAACCTGGCATATATTCATATGTCCAAGAAAAGACATCTTCATATTCTTTAAGAAATGCAATGTATTTATCCTATTTTTCTTGACTCAATTCTGATCCAGTGTTGATTATGTGAGGGTTATCGTCTGTTCCAATGTTAATTTTAATGACATTGTCTACTTCCATGTGTAGATCTCTCTCAAAATTAGGTGGGGTAGGTGAAATACCCAATTATTGTAATTCTTCTAAGGTTAGCTTGGATAATTCGTCTTGAGGAGTCATGATCTCAATATGGGCTATACTAGGTATAGAGCCATCAAAATAAAATCCATTATGTAATAATTCCTCAATAGAGACATCGTGAAAGATATCTCCCTCCAACTCATCATCGAATTTAGCGATCATCTCAGGATAAGCTATATATAGCATATTACATGTGAATGTCTTATTCGTTAAATGCAAAGCATCACGTTCATCTAAATAATCTTGGTAACATATAAGATGGTCATCATCCTCAAATGGGAATGGCTGACCCTTACTAGAAAATAGGCCCACACCACAGTGGGCAGGCCATGCTTCTACCTTAAAAGGTTCTTTCATACCATTCTGGAAAGGTCCCAAAACTTTCCCTTTATATCCCAATTTAAGCATTATAGGTTTGGCTTTAATATACTCATTAGTAAAATAACATCGAGCATATCCATCATAATGAGTTCTGATGTTTTTGGGTATTCTACCCTAGTAATATCCCTTATAAATAAAGGCACAATTCCTGACTTGGTAAATACTTCCCATAGGCTGTTGGAGGCCCAAGGTACGAGGAGATGGTGGCAAATTATTTAAAATAAGGGAATCTTGCATAGAAGCATTCATTTCTTTTGATATAAGAATTTTAGATAGATCGGGTAAGATCTCATTAGTAAGAGCATAAGAGGTAGAAGGAACATTCCCTACATATTTCGATGTGGAAAATATGAATTTGGTGGATGTAGACAGTGTAGAGGTGTCGATAGATGGGTCTATTATAGGTATGGAAGTTATAGGAGTAGAAAAAGAGACATTGGTTGTGGGATTAGGATCTTTCTTAGGTCCTAATGTGGTTTGTTCAGAAGATGGTTGAGCTATATGTGGAGGTGCAACTGATGGAGAAGAAATAGATGACATTGTGGGTGTGAGTTTCACACGTTTAGATGGATAATGAGAATTAGGATGTGTGGATGACAGAGCGGGGAAAAATTGAACTCAATAGGTTCTACCAAAGCACACATATCAAAGGGTCTTGGATCACCATGAATGGTAACCAACTGATTCTTAAATTCAAACTTAACACATTGATGTAAAGTTGAGGGAACAACTCACATCGCATTGATCCAAGGATGACCCAAGAGTATATTGTACGATGTAGGGCAATGTACAATAAACACAGTTGTATCCAAGGTTCTTGGACCAACTTGCAATGGAATGGTAATAACTCCACACGTTTTGTGTGTTTCATAATTGAAAGCTTTTATGATCATATCAGTTCTTTTCATTTCATCACTTCTAAACCCAAATCTTTGGTAGAATTCAAAAGTGCAGATATTTAAATATGAACCATTATCAATCAAAACTCATTTGATTGCTACATCTCCAATTAAGGTAGTAATATACAAGGGGTTATCTTTATGTAAACTATGTTGCGGTATGTCTCTATCTCGAAAGTTAATACAATCAACTTCATGAGTTATTATAGTATCGGCCATGGTTTCAAGTTGAATGTCTTTTAATACAATCATCTGACTTAATGTGAGCATTAATTCATCTCTATGTGTAGGAGAAGATCTTAAAATGTCCAAGAGAGAAATTTTAGTTGTAATATTTGATAATTGTTCATTAATATTATAAGGAGGTTTAGGTTGAACATTAGGTGAATGATTCCCTTTATTAGGAACCTTCAAAACAAATGGAGCTGATCCACCATTCTGAATTTGATCTTGTTGAGAATTTTGAGCCTGTTGTCTAGTAACAGCTCCGATGGTACCCACAATATTATTTTGCGGATGATGAATGGGTCTTGGTCTAGCGTTTATAGCTAGCTCATTAGAAAGTAATCGATGAGATGATGGTCTAGTAGTGACTCTTCTTGGAAATGGCTCTTCTAGAACCATATAACTTGTGATAGGGTGAATAGGATCTGATTCATCTTTAGAACTATTCAATTGATTTGATGTGATTTCCATATCACTCTTAGTCTCGTATTCTGTATCACTAAGATCAGGTAGTTGAATATTATATAGAGGCCTGGTTGTAACCATGGATAAAGTTGTGTCAAATATTTCCAAATCATGAATAGGTAAATGCCCACTAATAGTTCCTACATATCGGGCAGGAGGAGGGACATTATGATGTTCAACTTGATTAGCCACCTCCTTACCATATTTTGGTAAGGGATGTTGAAATATGTCCAATGACTAATTGGCATTCTGATTCTGGTTTTGTGGGGTGTTCTTTTGAACATTATTAGGAGGATTTTGCTTAGGTTGAAAGGCTTGCACCTCCATCTCATTGTTATCAATCAAGTCCTGTATTTTATGTTTTAATATTTTACAAGAGTTGGTAGTGTGTCCAGGTCCTCTATGGAAGTCACAGTTTAAATTTGCTCTGTATCCAGTTATAGTTGGATTAGGTTCCCAAATATTTGGTAATTGAATAAAACCTTGTTCTAATAATTGTGGTAGAATAGTTGATAAAGGTTGATTTAACATAGCAAATTATCGATGAGGTCTATCAGGAGGTTTCAGTACAAACTTCTTTTTTGTCTTCACAACATTAACATTAGCAGTATTTCTGCAATCGGTGACTCCATCAACCACAACTTGTTTATTCTTATATTGATTTTATATGTTTTCTCATCGTCTCTCTTTTTAAGCTGGCCTCTCCTAATGATAGCATCTTCCACTCTTTGGGCTAAGTCTATAGCCTGATCAAAGGTGGTCAAGGTAGCAGTTGATAATTCGTAAGATAGTTGCTCTTGCAAATTATTAATAAAGATGTCCAACATCTCCCTATAAGGTAACACAAAGTGTAATTTTCCTATCAACTGTCTCCACCTAGCTAGGAAATCAACAAAGCTTTCATCTTTGCCCTGTTTTAAGTTATACAAATCTTTAATGGTCACATATCTTTCGATGTAGGCACTAAATTGATGAAACAAAAGACTCAGCAGTTTCTTCGAAATTCCTCAAAGAATTAGTGGGTAATTGATAATACCACTCTAATGCCATTCCTCCCAAGATTTTTGGAAACATTTTTAGTAATAACAAGTCATCATGTGATATATCATGACATGCTATCCTAAACATACGAAGATGCTCTATGGGATCTTTGGTTCCTTTATATATGGTAAGAACAGGCATAGGAAAATGTTTAGGATACGATTGTGCTATGACTATAGGATCTAAATGTTGACTACACATATCTCAATAATTGTATGAGGGATTGTAGGGATCTATCTGGTCCATGCGGGAAACTAACTATTTCACCATGGCTTCAAGATTGCTGGTTTGTCCACCATATTGGTTTGATGGCACATAGGTATGGGATCTATGAGTGTATGATGGTGTGACATAAGGATTAGATGTTATATTGCTATTATGCAAAGTGTTGGTAGGAAGAGTATTATGAAGGGGATTTGTAATAGTATTATGTTGTACCTTAGATTGTTGGTAATTGGTGTTCAGTTTTGTTTTGGGTTTTTGTTGATTTGAGGTATGTTGATCAAGATCTTGGAAAAATAGAGTAGTAAATGATGGTTTCTTTTGTGCGGGAATGACCCTAGGCTTGTTAACAGGCACTTTAGATTGTTGGGTAACCTTCTATTGTTGCATGCTTTGGATCGCAGCTACTATATCCAAATTGGATGGTCCAACTTGATCACTCTCTTGTTCAATAAAGGACATGGGATTAGTGTGTGTTTGAAATACTTCTTCTAGAGTTGCTTGAGTGTCACTAATTCGATCCTTGTCCATAGTGGCTGCTCTATTAAAAACACCAATATTAGTATTAATGAACTTCCAGAATTGTTCCATGTTCTCAAAAGTGATAGCTCCTCCTAGAGACATTTTATGGGATGAGGATCCTTCCTCTCTAATAGTTTATTCTTGTTCATTTCCTACAACAAGCTCTTCTTATTTCTGGTCTAGGGTTTCTTCTTCCTAAACTTGGTCCTTAGGAGGGACATTTTGGTTAGTTAATGGTCTCATCTTCTTCGATTTGTTTTCCATTCCTAAGTCTAGGCATTGTGCTAAACTTAGGCTTTAGAAAATATATATATATATATATATATATATATATATATATATATATATATATATATATATATATATATATGCGATAGGGTTGAGAGGTATATATTTTAACTATATACCTACTATAGTACTTTAAAAGGATTTTTTTTGTTGTTTTTTTTGTGTGATTTTATTATATTATTATTTTGCGAGAATAAAAATAACAAACAACATGCTAGTTGTAAGAAACAATAGTAGAAAGAATCACTTATATTTCTATGAATAGTTTATGGATATCATTTATAGGGTCAAGTTCATCAGGAGTCATGAAATGCTCCTCTTCAAATTGGAAGTTGTTTTTCAAGAACTTGACAAAGTGTGCTATGGTAATATGATCCATTTCAGACTTTGACATGTAAAAATAAAGTTCATTTCAATACTCTCGATACAACACGGCTCTAGAAACTATATTCCATATCTTTCTATCTGTAAGAATGACTTCTTGATCCTTTACACGAGATAGAAATTTATGTACTACAACTGCATTCTCAAGGTATTCCTCAAAGGTGTATAATTTAGAAGACACAAGTACTCTTTTATCAGCTAACCACCTATGGAAAGGTCTCTGAAGTTCATGATACAAAGTTACTTGATCAGGATCTAGCATTCTATCTAGGACAAACCTCTTAATTTGCCTAAGTTCTGCAGATCTAGATTCAATAATACCCAATCTCCTATCAAGTTCATCCCAAAAAGTTTTGGCTCTATATGTTTGAGGTACTCTAAGAACAGAAGTAATCTCTATGGTCGTTAATTGATTTTCAACATTTATGGAGACAACTCGTATTCTATTATAATCTACCATCTAAGTATGATATGCAAATTTAATAGTTTTCTAATGATTCTAGATGTTCTTAATAATGTGTTTTTTTTTTGGATTGTTTTCAAAAGGTGTTTTTAGTTTCACGTCGGGTTCACCAAAATGTATCACCCAAATTTTTTGCACCCTTACCTTCAGGCTAAAGGATTCATACCCAAAATGAGGGTGAGAAAAGGATGGAACAATACCTCGAACGGAGAGGCTCTTTGAAGGTCATGCATCTCGAGGGAGGGGTATAAAGGTAAATTTTTGATGGATGGTGGGGTTCACTAGGAAACTTTGAGTGGCAGTTTTCACACATAGGTTGAGAATGGGTTTGATTTTTTCATTTTATGTTCAATCATTCAGATTCTAGGTTGGCCAAAATGAATCTAAGCTATTCTATATGAATATTCTGATTTATATGAAGACAACAGACATAAATGAATCCTAATGTGATTGAATACATAGAATATATAAAATAGAGAAGAGTACACCTAATTTTTTATGTCTGATGAAGATTCTAAAGCTTGTAGGAGTCCAAATAATCCCAGATATGATAGGATCATCTATAATTGTACAAAATAATCCCAAATCATAGGAGATCATCTGAGATCGCCCTAGATTGTCAGCCACCTAACGAATTCATCAGGCAAATTTTTCAAAAACCTATAATCAAGAAAAGAGACACCAAAAATAAAAAATACAATTGCAATAATGATGCAAAATGATAGAAATAAGAGTATAGATGTTTGAATGATAAATATAGATATCAAATTAAATGAGATGCACTATTTTGGAAACTTATTTTGAATTTTATCATGCAATTATGCTAAATGAGGTGAACTCCAATATGCAAAATAGAAGTAAATTAATCTAATGCACCAATAAATAAGGAAAATGAGATAGAGAATGCAAATTCAGGGCTCTGACTGCCCCCAAGCTGAATTGTAGACTAGATCATCTATAATCATACAAGATCATCACCGATATTGATAGGATCATCTAAAATTGTAGTTGAATCACCTGTGACGATCTGAGCTACCTTCGGCTAAAACATAGTGAAATCCTGCAACAAAACTTGAAAACACAAGTGCAAATGATGGAAGATCACAGCAAAAACTAAAATTGTAGGGAAATAATCATCCAGGCAGCCAGGTAGGGAGTCAAGGGGATAAAATGGGAAAATCCTAGTTTATATAGGATTAGGGGGAGGTTAGGAGGTTGGGGATCATCCCAATATGGGAGATCCCCAACGTGGGAAGACACGTTTCTACCCAAGTTGGAGAGGTCATTGGAACAAAAGCTAATTGCAAAAATTTGGTTTTGGAATGAAATCGTTTGGACATTATGTTCTGGATGAATTTATCCGATTTGGTATGATATTGTCAGATCAACGACGATATCGTCCAACAATCACAACAACCTCTAAAAATAGCATGAAAAATGAGGTAAGCGGTTAACGGGCGATTTCGGGGTTAAAATTCAAATTTCTACTTTTTTACTGATGGTTTAACTACACCAATTTTAGGGTGTTACACCAAGGACTTTTCAAAGTCCTCTACCACTATCTCCTCCTTAACTTTCCCAATTGTAAAAATCCCACTCCTGAATTATATGAAGTGAATTTATCCTCTACCTCGAGTCCTACACATTCCAATCATAAGAGGAAGATCAAAATTGAAAAACCCCATCCTATGGCTAGGAATAAAATTAAGGTGGAGTCAACCCCTGTTAGAAGCTCCCAGCATATGAATCTAAAGGAAGTTTCAAAATCCCACCTTCCATCTCAGGCAAGCTTCCCAAAGCCCAATCCTCTTCGCCTGATTTGGTTGATAAAATTTTCCATAAGTTGGTCATCCATACCATCAATGCATCCATCGATCACTTGGAGGCTACCCACATTGCCATCGGTAAGGCCATTGAGAGCCTCAAATAATAGAGAAATAACCTCAACATGTTCTTCTTTTGTGAAATTTTCAATGGTTTTGTTGTTGAACCCTCCTCTAATGTTAAAGGAGGGGCTACTGAAGACGAGGTTGTAGAAATTGCAAAAGATACATGTCTTTATGGTTTGAATGAGATTGCAAAGGTGAAAGAGACCTTTAAGGATGCAATGAAGGACAATGTTTTGAATATTGATGTCCACACTATTCTATAGCTTGACACTCTTCCTTGATGGCATTTTTTGCTGGTCCCGTTCATTGTTTTGGACTGTTATCCATTTCCTCTAGTTTTGTGGCATGTTGTTGGGTATGTTCCTACTTGTATCCTCATTTATGCCTTCTAGTTTTGTTCCTTTTTGTTCCTTTGTGCTAAAGGATTGTTGGTAATCCTTCAGGTTGCTTTTTGAGTGTAATGGTTTCAGGCCTTTCAGTTTTGATGAGATTTGCTCTGTTCTCCGTGTTTCTCTTTTCCTCCTCTTGTTCCTATGAGTTCCTTTTTGTAAAAGGCGATAGGGCACCTTTCAAATGCCCTTTTTTAATTAATATAATTAACTTACCAAAAAAAGAGATTAAAAAATTAGTTATTGATACATTTGAGTGTGCATCACACAAGTAAAGGGGTTATATTTGATAACTTATGTGGTCACCCATGAACCTGGGTAGTGAAATTTAGGGCTTATGGTTGTTTTTGAACTAGAGAGGTAGCTTTGGCATGTTGGTGGCAAGGTCAAAGTTCTTTGTTGCTACAAAGACATTTAAAAGGTTTTGGAAATGCAAAAAATAAGTTTGACTTGTCCTTGAACAATGTCTTTGAGAAAAAATCATTCAGTATAGAACTTAGACCTATAACCAAATGTATCGCTAGTAAAATGAAATATTAGGTTAAACTATATATGTCAACTATAACATTTGTGGTATGTTAGCAAAAGGATTTTTATTTTTGATAAAGACTTAGTCTAGTAAAGTTGTGTTGAGTCTCAATCGAGGATGAATTATGAGAAGGTTATTGTAATGGAGTTGTTCTTTTTTGGGTCTTCGTTAAATTTTATATGTATTGAGATAGGATGTTTTAATCATTCCGTCTTATTAATACCCCGTGGAGTGAAGTCTTGTTGCCAAAATATTACCATTTCAATACAAAGACAAGTAAATAAAATAAGATATTTTTGTTTATTCTTTATTATGTCTCTAAATATTATATAGTTGTGATTTAATTTGTTTTTCTTTCTAAAAAAGAAAGCTTTGATTTATGTGGCATTGCATGTTGACTATGGGACATGTTGACTATGCTCCTAGTATAAATACATGTATTTTTGCTTATATGGAAATAAGTTTGTAATCTTTTGATATTCATTGATTTCCATAAGTTTGAATCTTGGAACTAAGTATAGAAATCTTATATTCATATTAGACTGCAATTGTGTATAAATGAAGGGTTTGATTGAGAAAGACTTTATTTACTTAAAGGAAAGAGAAACCTACTATTAAATGGGAAACCAATCAATTTAAATTAGTAGAGTAATACTTACTCTAATGTTGTGTGGTTAATGATTAATTGTGTATATATATAAGTATAGACAAACCTTTAACACAAAAAATCGGTACTTTTGAAATAAGCTAATTTTCAATATTAGCTAAAGTATACCTTTTTCAATAAAATTAAAGCGAATTGAGATACCTTTTCTTGGTTTAAAATCATAAGCAACATTTTCAATCTTACTTGATAAGAGTCATGATGTTATGATTTTGGAAATAACATAGGAGCCCTTATATTTAACTATAAGAAATTATTCAAAAAGTCTTAATAGTCTCTTGAGATACATCCACAATATGGTATGTTACAGAGGACTCTCAACTTTGGATTTTTTTAAGGTTTTAAAATTAATTAATGAACGTTAAAGTTAGCAATATTTCCTTAAGATTTATTTGGAAATTTAAGTTGAGAATGATTATTTTGATAAATGATCATATTTTAGTTTTTTTAAACTGTTATATGATATATATACTTGTATAAAAATGTAATATGCAAATACCTAAACCTAGAGTAGGAAATAAAGACAAATATTATGGATAATTAGGAATACCTTGAGTTCAATCCAACATTTGAGGTAGGGTGAACATTTCAAAAATTTAAATGATTGAGTGAAGACTTACCAAATAATATGAGATTTAAAATTTAACTAAAATGAAGCTAGCTTTGTTTTATGGCATTAGCTTATAAAAGTAAACATATAAAGTTACTTGCATAATTTTGAAAATATAACTCCAAATTTAGTGGATAAATATAACGATTTCTTAAACACCGTGAAGAGGAATGGTTGTATTATTCTTCATGAAGGTCAATAAAACATGACACCCAATGTCGTTGAGGTGCGGGTATGCACACAACGTGTCTCAAGAGAAACCGTAGCTTGATAAAAAAATTCAAAATATGTGGCATTGTTAGAGCTAGTAACGATGATTAGTATGGGATACCACCTCTTGGTTGCTACTCAAATAGTATTGCGATAAGTCCCATGTTCATTTGAATTAGCTAAATTCAGACACAATATTTGGTATGGGATAAACGTTTGTGAGTCACAATGAGTGTGAGTGATCAAGTCCAAGGTCAGGGTATTGACATAGATATAGTTGACTCTGGAAAGTGGACTATTAGCTAGACACTTGGCATATGTACGTTGATCCCTTGCATATTAAAGGTTGAACAAGTCGACTAGTTAAGTCATAGGTTCACAAGTGCTAAAGGATGGGGAAAGAAAGTGTTCCTCTCTAGGTGTTACAGGTCCTATAGAATAATCCCATTTGTGGAATGACCATCATGCCAAAACTTGAGGACATTAAATGATACAAGTTATTACCACATAATACCACCTCTCTACAAAATTTGGCCAATCTTGTCCACTTGGGTTATGATCTGTAGGAATCTTGAACCTAAAATTGGTATGATATGCCTATACTAATTAAATTTTTTGATAATGTTTCATTGGGTGAATCAAATTTGCTATGACCCTAAAAGCACTCTCAAGAATAAAATTGTGGTTTGAAATAAAAAAAAGTTACCTTGTTAAAATGCTTATTATTTTTAGTTGGATTGGAACAACTAGGTGAATAGACTTGGG
The DNA here is from genome assembly GCA_028583015.1 of Wollemia nobilis. NCBI lineage: Eukaryota > Viridiplantae > Streptophyta > Pinopsida > Araucariales > Araucariaceae > Wollemia > Wollemia nobilis. The sequence continues at coordinate 8,001,348 of JAQPPZ010016436.1, read as the reverse complement.
TTGTCACATTCTACAAGCATAGATGGAAGTAGGACATATTCCTTGTAAAGGAGGATGGTCGCATTATTTATGAAAAGAGTTCGTAAAAATTGAGTTAAATCAGTTGGGCTAATATCTTGGGGAAATAACTAGTCATTCATAAGTTTTAAAAGTATATCTATAAATGGGAGAAGTTTTTATAACTAAGTATTTTTTTTTTGTAGGTATGACTTTAAGTTGTTGATGGAGATTAAAGGAATTTTTTCCTTTATCATGAAATTTTAGGATTAAGGTTGATTTTTTAGAAGGATAATTTTAAATGGATTGTATAATTAGATGAATGTTAGTAGGTGGTTTTAACGACTGGTCTTTTGTTGTCTTATCACTGCTTAAAATCATCTTAACTATATTTTGGTAAGTTGGTAGAACATTATTGTATTTAATATTGTTAGTTGTGTTTTAGTCATTATTTGAATATGTGGAGGTTTGGGAGTCACTAATAATGACTCATCCTTCATTAATGAGATCTTGGATGAGGGCCCTAATATTTCTACATCTATTAGTGGAATGCCTATTGATCCTATGGTAAGGACATTTTCATATCGTATTGAATCTTGGTTTTTTTTATCTTTCATGATTTGGAGGTCTTATGGGTGGGAATTTGACCATATTTTCTTCTAGAAGCTACTCTAGAATAATAGAGGGAGGTAGGACTAATCTAGCATACTATATCCTAGACCTTTCTTGTTTGTTTAAAATGGGTTTTTGAAGGGATGCTATAATACTTATACTACTATTGTTTTACTTAGAGTCACTAACCCCATATCCTACAACATGTTTATTCCTAAAATACCTTTTTATTAGAAGAGGAATTTTCCTTGTGGCTGGGTTATAATTATCCCTTCTAATGATGGTGTATTCCACTTGTTTGGCGAATTGAATGGCATGCTTAAAAGGAGGTATTATGGAAATTTCTAAGGGATAGGATAGTTGCCAATTAAGGTTCCTTTTAAGGACAATGAGATACTTTTGAGGGGACTTTTATTCTAAATTTACCACTAATTACCTCCACATTTTCAAGAAACTTGACAAAATTTCCTCCTTCCCTTGCATTAACTAATATAAATTAGTGAGGGTAGTAGTTTCTTCTATGTCAATAACTAATTGTTGAAAGAATTTCTCATGTAAATCTGTAAAATTATTGAGAGAATGACAAGGCAACTAATAAAACCATTTCACCACTAACTTAGCAAGACTTTGTGGGAATATTTTTAGTAGTAATTGGTAATACACTATACTCACTAATGTACCTTACCGAAGCCATAACTTGTGAATCATACGCCCGTTTGCCTTGAAATTTAACAGGTGGTTCCGCATGCATGTTCTACATTAGTATGATCTCTGATCCTCCTGAACCTCCAAAAATCATATTTTTGGGACCTAACTCCTCCATCTAGTGCCCCAAAATTAGCTTTTAGAATAGGTTCCCGTTTTTTTTGGCTATTAGAAGTTTATTATCTTTTGTTATACCTTAAGTTGAAACCTAATATTTTAAATTAAGATTTTTTATTTTAAGAGGGATGTGTGCACCGAGTTTGGGTGCAATCCGACTCATTTCTATTTTTAGCAATTTTAAGAAAAAATATCTATTTTTAGCAGTTTTTAGAAAAAATATCTATTTTTAGCATTTTTTTTAAAAAAAGACATTTTTAGGGTTTCTTTGGTTTTTGGTTGCTATATGATGGATTGTAATATTTTGTAGAAGGGTTGTGATTTCAGGAATGGGAATAATTTCAAATTGTAGTTTTTTATTCCATTATTGCATTTGTGTTATATGATTGGAGTCCATCTTGTTGGTCTCTTGTAGCTGAGTTCACACCATTTGGTATCAAAATGGGTGTGATATCGTTAGTGAAGGGAATATGCCACCAAGAAGATATCCCCATATGAATAGGCAGATCGAGGATCTGAATGCAAAAATAGCATGATTGACTAGTGTGATTGATCTCATGGGAAAGAGACATCCTAGGGCACATACAAATCAAGGATATGATGATGAAAATATACCTAAGGAATGTGGATCTAAGATCCACACATAAGTAGAACTAGAGGGTCTAGAGGAATAAGGACATGGTTTTGAAAATCGACTGATATGAGGTCTAGAGGGACTTAAGGGGAATCGATATGGGATCAATATCGAGGTTCTTGAGTATGTTTGTGGGTTGAAACTAGAGGAGTTTATCGATTAGATCAATAGCCTAGACAAATATTTTGAATGGAGTAACCTTGCTGAAGAGAAGAAGGTTAAGCTCATATGCACAAAGTTGAAGGGACATGCATTGATTTGGTGGGATCATTTATAGACTACACGATAGAGGAATGGAAAGGAAAAGATCAGGGATTGGACAAAGATGAAGAAGTTATAGAAAAAATTTATACCTGTAGACTACTCCCAAACCCTATTTTATAGATATCATAATATCTAATAGAAGGATAAAAACATTGAGGACTATACTAATGAATTCTACAAGATATCCATTTGAGTGGAGCACAATGAGATGAAGGACCAAAAGGATGTCAGGTATGTAAATGGCCTAAGTTTTGTTGTTCAAGATGAGATGAGCATGTATCATAGTCTTACAGTGGAGAATGTATATCAAATGGCCCTCAAGATGGAGGAGAAATTGAAAAGGATTAATAGAAGAGTTAAGAAGGGATTCACACCCTCTTCAATTCAGGATCAAAGTGGATCTAATTTTCTCAAGGGATAATCCTCAATACTTGCTAAATAAGAAGAAGATGGGCATAATCTGATAGGAAGAGGTTACCAACAAGGTATAGGTTACGATGATGGACGAAATGGGAATGATCCGAGGAGGTCGTATACTTGTTATGGATGTGGTGAGGAGGGGCATATAACATTTGAGTTTCCCCAAAGTGATGTCCAAGAAAGGGGTCAAAGAGGACAAGGAAGGATCAATCTGGTTGAGATGGAAGAACAGGATGAGGATGAAGTTGTTCCTGACATGGGGGAAGAACTTATTATAAGGAGGATTTTGATTACTTCTAAGAAAAAGATGGTGCATAGCAATGCAAAGGGGCATACCATATATGGTGAATATTCTTGGTTGTGAATGAACATATTTTAAACAAGGTGTACATTAGGAGGGAAGGTATGTAATATTGTCATTGATGGTGGTAGCTGTGAGAATATGGTATCAAATGTCTTGGTTGATAAAATACACCTAAAATGTGAAAAACATCCTTATTCATATCGCATATCATGGGTTAAGAAGGGGAATGAGGTAACACTAGATCAGAGGTGTTTAATTAAATTTTTAATTGGAAGCATTTACAAGGATGAAGTGTGGTGTGATGTGATCTGGATGCATGTCACATTCTATTGGGAAGACCTTGGCAGTACGACAAGGATACTAACCATAATGGGAGAAATAATACTTACACATTCTGGAAGGATGGTGTAAATTTAGTTCTTGTACCTTTGAATGAGGATGGGCCGAGTGAGAGCTTGTTGATAAAGGAGTTTCTTGTAGATATCAGGGATGCTAGCTTCTATTATTCCATAACAACTAGGAAGCTAGAAATAGAGGAAGTGGTTATACCTACAACAATAGCTAAGTTCCTAAGTGAATATAAAGATGTCACACCAGATGAGTTACCAGATGGGATACCACCAAAAAGGGATATCTAGCATCATAGGAATTTGATTCCAAGATCAGCACTCCCAAATTAGGCAACTTATTAGTTGAACCCAACACAGAATGCAAATTTGAGTAGGCAAGTGAGAGAGTTGATAAATAAGGGATTAGTTAGGGAGAGTATGAGTCCATGTGCGACTCCAACATTGTTGACCTTGAAGAAATATGGTTACTAGTGGATGTGTGTGGACAGTAGAGCCATAAATAAGATCACAATAAAGTATCAGTATCCTATGCTGAGAGTGGATAACATGATGGATGGATTGAATGGAGCTAAATACTTCAGTAAAATTGATTTGCGGACCATCTACTACCAGATCAAAATTTGAAAAGGGATGAATGGAGGATATATTTTAAGATAAAATATGGATTGTACGAGTGGGTGGTGATACCATTTGGGTTGTCTAATGCACCAAGTACATTTATGCAATTGATGAAAAAAGTACTATGAGAATATAATGGTATGTTTGTGGTTGTGTATTTTGATGATAGTTTGATTTATAGTAAAAGTGAAGAATAGCATTTGTTACACCTGAAATTAGTGTTAAAAGTGCTATGGAAGGAGAAATTGTATGTCAACTTGAATAAATATAGATTTCTTCAAGATAGTCTAGTATTTTTGGGATTTGTAATCTCGAGAGATGGCATGAGGATGGATGATGAGAAAGTGAAGGTGATTCTGGAATGGCTTCTTCCACAATATATAACAGAAGTAAGGAGCTTCCATGGACTAGCTAAATTTTACAGGAAGTTCATCAGGAACTTTAGTAGTATAGTTGCCCCTATAAATGAGTGCACAAAGGGGAAAGATTTTGTATGGACTACATAAGCAACATAGAGTTTTGAAATCTTGAAGAAGAAGGTTTCAGAAGCCCCTATTCTAAAGCTACCAGATTTTAGTAAGGTGTTTGAGGTTGATTGTGATGCCTCATTTTTTGGAATTGGTGGTGTCTTAAGTCAAGAGGGTCGACCTATAGCATTTTTTAGTGAGAAGATGAATGATGCAAGGAAGAATTATTCTACATGTGATATGGAATTTTATGCAATTGTGCAAGTATTGCAATATTGGAGGCACTACTTAATGTCAAATGAGTTTGTGTTTTTTATTGATCATGAAGCATTGAGGTATGTCAATTCTAAAAAAAAATTAAATAGAAGGCATGCCAAATGGGTTTCATTTTTACAATAGTATACATTTGTCCTGAAACACAAGTCAAGAAAATAGAATAAGTTTGTTGATGCATTGAGTAGGAGAGTTTTTTTTTTGACCATTATGGAGAATGAAGTGGTAGGATTTGATGGGATTAAATATCTGTATGAATATGATGTGGATTTTGGGAATATTGTGCAACAGTGCAAAAGTGCAGTAGGAAGTGAGTCACGTACTATTTTTTAAGAGTATTTTTTATAGAATGGTTACTTGTTTAAGGGTAATCAATTATGCATTCCCAATGGATTTATGAGAGAGAACATCTTGAGAGAATTACATAGTAGGGGTTTGGTTGGTCATTTTGGAGAAGCCAAAACTACCACTCTTGTATAGGAGAAGTACTATTCACAAAAAATGAAGAGAGACATAATCAAGTTTATCTCTAGATACAGAGTATGTCAAATGGCTAAGTGCCATGTGCAAAATACAGGGTTGTATATGCCACTACCAGTTCCTACAGGATCATGGACCGATCTGAGTTTGGATTTCATGTTGGGGTTGCCCAAGACACAAAGGGGTAAGGATTCAATTTTTGTTGTGGTAGACAAATTTTCAAAAATGGTGCATTTCATTGCTTTCTAGAAAACTAATGATGTAACTAGGATTGCAATATTATTCTTTGATGAGATTGTGTGGTTGCATGGTGTTCCAAAGACTATTACTTCTTATCGGGATACTAAGTTCTTGAGTCACTTTTGGAGGATGTTGTGGAAAAATTTGAACATCAGGATGCATCTTAGTAGTGATTACCACCCAAAGAATGATGGGAAAACAGAGGTAGTGAACAAAAGCTTGGGAAACCTCTTATGATGTATAGTTGGAGAAAAACCAAAACAATGGGATTTAGCCTTGTCACAAGTCGAATTTACATACAATAATTCAGTGAACAGGTCGACAAGTAAATCTCATTTTAAAATTATTTATGGTAAAAATACTAGAGGTGTATTAGATTTGGTTGAATTACCAATTAGGGAACAAGTGAGTGATGATGTAGAAGCATTTGTTGAGCATATCCAAAAAGTGCAAGAGTCAGTGAGGGAAAAATTGTAGAGTAGTAATGCTCACTACAAAGAGTCTGTTGATGCACATAGAAGGGTGAAAGGATTTGAAGAGGGTTATATGGTCATGGTTCATATTAGGAAAGAAATATTTCCTAAGGGGACGTATAAAAAACTAAAACTTAAGAAAATTGGGCCATGCAGGATTTTGAAGAAGATCAATGATAATGCCTATAAAGTGGAGTTGCTTGATGAATTTGATATTTCACCCATTTTTAATGTTTTTGATTTATTTCAGTAACTAGGTACTTTCGAGGATGGTGAATAACAAGATATAGTAAATTGGGCATGATAAATGCCTAAGAAGAAAAAATATAGAGTTGCACAGGTGCTCGATAAGAAGGTGATCACCACCAGACATGGGAGCTACAACAAATTCCTGGTTTAGTGGGAAGGATTACAACAGTTAGATAACACTTGGGTTTTAGATTCAGAGATAAAGAAAATTGATAACCAGAAGCTACATGATTTCAATTCAACTAAACTTGCAGGAGCTGAGTTCTTTTTCACCAGAGGAGAATGATGCACCTTGCCGGAGCCGTAACTTGTGAATCGTACACCCGTTTGCCTTGAAATTTAACATGTGGTTACACATGCATGTTCTACATTAGTATGATCTTAGATCCTCCTGACCCTCCAAAAATCATGTTTTTGGGACCTAACTCCTCCATCTAGTGTTCAAAAATTAGCTTTTAGAATAGGTTCTTAGGTTTTTTGGGTTTTTTTGGCTGTTAGAAGTTTATTATATTTTTTTATACCTTAAGTTGAGACCTAATATTTTAAATTAAGGTTCATTATTATAAGAGGGATTTGTGCACAAAATTTGGGCACAATCCAACTCATTTCTATTTTTTGCAGTTTTTTAAAAAAAGATCTATTTTTAGCAGTTTTTAGAAATAAGATGTTTTTAGGGTTTCTTTGGTTTTCGATTGCTATATTATGGCTTGTAATATTTTTTATAAGGGGTGTGAGTTCAAAAATAAGAAGAATGTCAATTTGCAATTTTCTTCCATTATTGCATTTGTGTTATGTGATTGGAGTCCATCTTGTTGGTCTCTTGTAGCTAAGTTCGCACCGCTCACACAAGCGATCATAAAGAGTTTTATGTGTCTCAAAAAATCATCTAATATATTCTACCTAGATAACTTAGGATCCTTAAAATGATACTAAAAATGATGGTTAGCTACAAGTAGATCTAATGGTTGACTACAAATTGGTAGATGCACATATTTACTTTAAAAAACCATAGAGTGAAGACATTGGTTGTGTCAACTATGATGATTTCATAGTAATTCTAGTTTCTAATATTTCTCACCATGATGTATACATATCCATTGTGTATTATTATAATCATTTTTCCTATTTTCATATATTTTTAAAAATTGAAGTATATATAAAGCAATAGTAAATAAAAAATAAAAAGCATACTTGGAGTATGTCATAATGTTTTGGATGTCACCTGGTGGTTTTGGAATTGCGCATGATGTAAAATGCTTATAGATGAGAAAGCTATAATTACATGAAGTATGTGCAACCATACTCAATATTTTGGCATCACATGTGTAACATTGTTATGTGTGACTTGGGTGTGGAAGTAGTGGAACATCTTGGTATTGCATTTCTATATGGGAGAGTAATACAGGTTTTCATTTTTATCATTGAAAAACAAAAATTGTATTTTGTGAAATACACTGTGTGTGCATGAATTCTTAGAATGAATAATTGATAGAGGAAACATACATATTTTAGGAAATATGTTGTTCGGCTCAGTAGCAATGATTACAAGTAAGTTTGGTAGTTTTGAATTTCAAATCTTTTGAAGATATTTTTTGAAATTTCTCTATTGTTAAGGATGTATTTGTTTGCAATTTGGAAAAAGAAAGTAAAGTATTTTAATGTTATTGCAACTCTATGCATATAGAAATTGAAAGTGCAATGGGTTTTAACTTAATTTTGAAATGTTTATTTCAGATGTAAATGTTTTCTTGATTTTGTATCTCGTATGGGTAGATGACCAGGTACAAATGGAATTTAATTGTGTGGATATCATGTCATAGAAATGATACATTGTAACCTCTATTAGATTTTGTTTGTGTATTATTTGAAATGGTTTATTTATAACTTTGCATGCATTTACAAGTAAAGGAGCGGTATATGATCCCCTATGTGGTCACCCATGAACCTGGGCAGTGAAATTGAATGTTGATGGTTGTTTTGAACCAGAGAGGTAGCTTTGGCATGTTGATGACAAGGTCAAAGATCTTAGTTGCTACAAAGACCTTTCAAAGGTTTTGGAACTACAAACTACTCATTGGCTTGTCCTTAAATAATTCTTTTGAGAAAAATGATTCAGTCTGGTACTCAGACCTATAACCAAATGTATGGATTGTAAAATGAAATATCAATTCAAACTATGTAGTTCAACTGTAACATGTGTGGTATGTCATCAAAATATTTTTATTTTTGATAAGGACTTAGTCCTATAAAGTTGTGTTGAGTCTCAAGTGAGGATGAGTTATGAGAAGGTTATTATAATGGACTTGTTCTATTTTAGGTCTTTGTTAAATGTTATATGTATTGAGTTGGTATGTTTTCATCATTATGTCTTATTAATATCCTATGAAGTAAAGTCGTGTTTCCAAACTATTACCATTTCAATACAAAGACGAGTAGATAAAATAAGATATTTTGGTTTATCCGTTACTATGTCTAAATATAATATAGTTGTGATTTGATTTGTTTTTATTTTAAAATAGAAAGCTTTGCTTTATGTGGCACCGCATGTTGACTACGCTCCAAGTATAAATATAGGTATTTTTTCATATATGGAACTAAGTTTCTAATATTTAGAGATTCATTGTTTTCCATAAGTTTGAAACCTGGAACTTAGTACAGGAGTCTTATATTTATATTAGACTGCAATTGTGTATAAATGAAGGGTTTGATTGAAAAAGACTTTATTTACATAAAGGAAAGAGAAACCTAATATTAAATGGGAAACCAATAAATTGAAAGTAGTAGAGTAATACTTACTCTAATGTTGTGTGGTTAATGGTTAACCGTATATATATATATAAACCTTTAACAAAAAGGTTTCGGTGCTTTTGAAATAAGTTAATTTTAAAAATTAACTAAAGTATACCTTTTTCAATTCAATTAAAGCAAATTGAGATACCTTTTCTTGGAAACAAGAAAATTTTTAAAATCCTAAGAAACATTCTCAAGATTTCTTGATAAGAGTCATGATGTTCTAAGTTTGGAAATGACATAGGAGCCCTTATATTTAACTATCGGATGTAGTCGTGAGTAAAGTGAAATAATTTAAAAAGTCTTAATAGTCTCTTGAGATACATCCACAATATGGTATATTATGAAGGACTGTCAACTTTGGATTTTTTTTAGGTTTTAAAATTAATTAAAGAAAGTTAAAGTGAGCAATATTTCCTTAATATTTATGTGGAAATTTAAGTTGAGAATAATTCTTTTGATAAATGATCATATTTTAGTTTTTTTTTTTTAAATTCTATGATATATATACTTGTATAAAAATGTAATATGGAAATACTTAAACTTAGAGTAGAAAATAAAGACAAATATTATGAATAAATAGGAATTCCTTGAGTTCAATCCAACTTTTGAGGTAGAGAGAACGTTTCAAACATCGAAATGATTGAGTGAAGACTTACCAAATAAGATGATATCTAAAATTTAACTAAAATAAGCTAGCTTTGTTTTATCACATTAGCTTATAAAAGTAAACATATAAAGTTACTTGCTTAATTATGAAAATATAATTGAGAATTTAGTGGACAAGCATAACCTTTTCTTAAACACCATGAAGATAAATGATTGTCTTATTCCTCATGAAGCTCAATAAAACATGATACCCAATGTTGTTGAGGTGTGGGTATGCACACAACATGTCTCGAGAGAAACCGTATCTTGACAGATTTTTTTAAAATATGTGGCATGGTTAGATCTAGTAATGATGATTAGTATGGGATGCCACCTCTTGGTTGCTACTTGAATAGTATTGTGATAAGTCCAATGTTCATTTGAATTAGCTAAATTTAGCCATGATATTTGGTATGGGACAAACGTGCATGAGTCACAATGAGTGTGAGTGATCAATTCCAAGGTCAAGGTATTGACATGGCTCTAGTTGACTCTGGAAAGTGGAATATCAACTAGATACTTGACATATGTACGTTGATCCCTTGCATATTAAAGGTTGAACAAGTCAACCAGTTAAGTCATAGGTTCATAAGTGCTAAGGAATGGGGAAAGAAACCATCCCCCTATAGGTTTTATAGGACTTATAGGATAACCCCATCCATGCAACGACCCTCATGCCAGAACCTGAGGACATTAATGAGACAAGTTGTTACCACATAATTCCACCTCTCTACAGGATTTGGTCAATCTCATCCACTTGGATGACTATTTGCAACAGTATTGAACCCAATAATGGTATGATATGCCTATATTAGTTAAAGGTTTTGATATTGTTTCATTCGGTGAATCAAATATGCTATGACTGTGAAAGCAATCTCAAGAATAAAACTATAATTTGAAAAAAATACCCTGTTAAAATGCTTGATTATTTTTAGTTGAATTGGAACAACCAGGTGAGTAGACTTGGTTTGTTACATTCTGCAAGCATATATGGAAGTGGGACATCTTCCTTGTAAAATGGGATGGTCACATGATTGATGCAAAGAGTCCCTAGAAAATTAGTTAAATCAGTTGGGCTAATATCTTGGGGAAATACCTACTCATTCAAAAGTTTTAATAGTATATCTATAAATGGGAGAAGTTTTTATAACTAAATAATTTTTTTGTAGGTAATACTTTAAGTTGTTGATGGAGATTAAAGGTATTTTTTCCCTTATCATGAGCTTTTAGGATTAAGGTTGGTTTTTTAGATGAATAATTTTTAATGGATTGTATAATTAGAGGAAGGTTAGTAGGTGGATTTGACGATGGGTATTTTTTTTGTCTTATCATTACTAAAATCATCTTAACTATATTTTGGTAATTCAGTAAAAAATTCTTGTATTGAATATTGTTAGTTGTGTTTTAATCATTATTTGAATATGTGGAGGGTTGGAAGTCACTAATAATGACTCGTCCTTCATCAATGAGGTCTTGGATGAGGGCCCTAATATTTATACATCTATTAGTGGAATTCCTATTGATGCTATGGTAAGGACATTTTTCTATGGTATTGAATCTTGGTTGTCTTTCTATTTCATGATTTGGAGGTCTTACGGGTGGGAGTTTGATCATATTTGCTTCTAGAAGCTACTCTAGAATAATAGAGTGAGGTAGATCTAATCTAGCATATTATCTCCTAGACCTTTCTTATTTGTTTAAAATTGGTTTTTAAAATGATGCTACAATACTTGTACTACTATTATTTTACTTAGAGTCACTAACCCCATCTCCTACAACATGTTTATTCCTAAAATACCTATTTTTATTAGAAGAGGGTTTATCCTCGTCCTTGGGTTATAATTATCCCTCCTAATGGTGATGTATTCCACTTGTTTTGTGAATTGAATGACATGCTCAAAAGAAGGTATTATCGAAATTTCCAAGGGATATGATAGTTGCTCATTAAGGCTCCTTTTAAGGACAATAAAATCATTTTGAGGGGGTTTATATTCTAAATTTACCATTAATGACCTTCACCTTTTCAATAAACTTGATAAAATTTTCTCATTCCCTTGCATTAAATAATCTAAATTTGTGAGGGTAACAGTTTATTCTATTTCAATAACTAGTTGTTGAATGAAATTTTCATGTAAATCTCAAAATTTTTTGAGATAATGACAATGTAACTATTAATACCATTTCACCACTAACTTAGCACGACTTTGTGGGAATAATTTTAGTAGTAGTAATTGCTCATACACTATAATCACACAAGCGATCATAAAGAGTTTTATGTGTCTCACAAAATCATCTAAGATATTATACTTGGATAACTTAGGAACTTAAAATAATTCTAAAAAGGATGGTTAGCTACAAGTAGGTCTAATGGTTGACTAAAAATTATTAGATGCACATATTTGCTTTAAAAATTCGTAGAGAAGACATTGGTTGTGTCAACTATTGTACTTGGGATATAAGGGTTTGGACTTTAGGAGAGGGTTGACTAGTTACAATTAGTAGAACATGTGATGAAGGAAAATTATTTGATATATTAATCAACATATGTATTTGAGAAAATTGTATTTAAAGAGGTATTTAAAGAATTGTTGAAAGGATTAGTTGGTGGATTTTTGGGATCAAGCATGGGTATTATATTGAAAAAATATTATTAAATATGTCAAAGGAAGTGGTGTTAGAGGTAGGGAGAACTGAATTATAAGTATCTTCCCCTATTGGTTTCAAAAGAGTTGGTTGTTTAGGAATGACCAGTTGGGACATTGATTTACTAGTTGGAATTTTTAATTGATTTGCTACTATGGTTTGAGGAGTAGAATGACTAGGAGTTATTTTGAACAATTTTTCCATAAAAATTAATTGGGGTTGTTGCCTCGTAGAAATGGTTGAATTAAGAGTTCTTTTTTTGGTAGTGATAATAGGAGGTCTAAGCCCTAGAGTATTAATCTCTACATGTAAGGTACCATAGGAAATGCTTTTTAAATTGGAATTATAAGAAGTTGACTTAGGTTATTGAATATGTTCTAAATGGGACATCTCACTAGTGGGGTGAGATAAATTGTCTAAATTTTATAAACTGTATGCACTCCTAATCACTAATGAATATTTTAAAATTTATGTACAAAAGAAACAAGGTGATCCATAGATCCAAAAATGACTTCTCCCCTTTCATTATGGATTACAAAGATATTTCCATATGGGGAAAGTTGTTCTTCCTCTTCTTTGTATACAATATTATTGAATACAATCAAATTTTTAGGAAGGGAAGATAAAGGTTTTGTGATATGGTCCATTTGACGAGCCTTTCTTTTGGTTATCTATGGATGTTGTTGTTTAGTCATAGTTGGAAAAGTGGAGCCAATTTTATTAATTTTTGTAGATAGAGTTGATTAGAGAATAATAAGATGTTTGAAAAACTCCTTATATTTCATTTGTGATAGAATTGTCCCTCCTTATGAATATTATTATCCCACTATTTTATACTCATAAAGAGATATAAGACTCATGGCCTATGTGGTAGTTTATTCGAGGGGTCATTAACCTTCTCCCAACAGGACTAACTTTTTTTTTTTTGGTTTAATATAATTAAATGTAATCAGATAATTTTATGTGGCCTTTGATAAAATTGTAAATTTTTTATAAAGTCTAATGTTTTAGGCTACATTATTTAAGACATATGTGGTGTTCATGTCGAGTTCACCAAATATGTATACCTAGATTCAAGGATTCTAGTCTTCAAACATAGGAATCGACACTCAGACAAAGATTTTTATCTGAATCCCATTGTTATTTATATCCTTTGGTGTAGAGCAAGGGGTTACCCAAGAGTTTTTTATGAATCAAATATAAATGTTTTTTTTTGTGTTCAATTAAGCAAACACCTACATTTTGATAACTAGACATTTAACAAACTATAAGCTCTAAAATAAAGTTTTGAAATATCATGCAAGGAAGACAAGTATGTAATCAAATAATTTTTTGTCTTATATGCACTTAAATTTCTTATAAAACTATATTAAGCTAAAAAAAGAAATATATTTCATCTTTTCATCAAGGATTCAAGAGAAATGCATAAATAAAGTTCTATCCTAATTGTATAAACTAAATATGATTTTGATTCAACGCTTATTGAGTATGCTTGAGAGAAAATAAGTTTTAAGTTCCTTGGATTTTGAATTATTTTAATGAACTATTATAATTTAAAAAAAGGAAAACAATAATGTAAATTAGTACAAAAATAAATGCATGAAATAAAAATACCTAGGATCCTATTGATGACAAGTTCATCATCTAAACCTTAGTTCACCACTTGGATAGATTTGACACCTACAATCAATTTTACCATATATAACTCTATAAAAAAAGCTTAAATGAGGAAGACAATAGATGAGTTAGATTTTAGGAAAGGGTTGCTTGATATTTGGAAAGGTGTTGGACATTATTGTTTGTATTTAAGCCCCTTAATAATTTTCACAAAATCTATTTTGAATCTTTATAAGAAGATAAACCACATGAAAAAAAATTTAAGTAAGACAAAAAAAAAAAAAACTAGTTGAGAGAGTGCTAGGATGTCCCTAGGCTTGACTAATAACTATTTTGGTTCTAAAATTTGATTGACTAAGTAAATAGAACAAAATTATGACCTACAGGGTAAATTCATGGTTTTTGTATCAGATTATATTATTGTCTTGTGTATGCCTTTCATAATTATTTTGATGCAATTTTAATGCTTGACATAGTCACTATATTACAAAGCCATTTTAGAAGTTGTTTGACTAAGGAAAATATGTGTTTGACACATTTCAAGGGTGAGCACTAATTAAGGTGAGTCATTTTTTAATTATTTTATTGAAATTATTTTTTTGGATATTGAGTGAAAAATAAGGTTTTGAAAGGTGCCCTAACTATTTGACAAGAGAGGCCTGATCTTATTAAAAAATAAAAACTAGATGCCAACAAAATATATCTAGTGAAAATCACACACCTTTCCTCCTAGAAATGATGATTCTAAAGAAACAATTTATAATGATAATGCCCAAATGGAATGGACTCAAATTAAGCATTATCTTTCATGCTAATGTCCTTGATAGAAATTGAAAACCCACTTTATTCAATTTTTGATATTATTTATTCTAACAGGCTGACCTTAAGCCTCCAATGCGGTATTTCTTTGTAATAGCAGTGGAAATTTCTCATTCCAAATTATATTTTTATCACTATCCACCTCCATATTTGACATAAAATTAGCAATATGATTACTTTCTCTATAGATATGATCAATTACAAAATCACCCATGTATTTAGGATCCTTGAAGTGTCTTTTATAATGTTTTTTTTTTGAAAAAATTGAAAAAAACTTGTATTAAAACAAAGATCAGTTACAATTGGGAGAAGACACTTCCCAGCTGAAAACAAAGAAAGCACATGATTACAAGAGAAGAGGAAGATTTGCAATGGAGCCAAATCTCTTGAACCAATAACAAGCTAGCAGATTGGTCTGTTACAACACCTTGTCGTGAAATCGTGCCTCTTTCACCGACTTCACCTTTGGCTGCGAAAAAGCTACAAGTCACGAAATCGTGACACAAAACTCCTCTGACCAAAAAAAGTCAACCTGTCACGAATCGTGACATGTCGCAAAATCACGGCAACAATCCTCCCTTGGCCGCAACGGAGCAACATGTCGTGAAATCATGACACCTTTCCACCCATGGCCGTGATGGAGCAACATGTCACGAAATCACGACAACTTACCTCCCGAGGCCGCGACGAAGCAACATGTCACGAAATCGTGACACCTTTCCACCTTTGGCCGCGACGAAGGAACATGTCATGAAATCGTGACAACTTTCCTTTCTTGGCCGTGACGGAGCAACATGTCACGAAATCGTGACACCTTTCCAACCTTGGCCGTGATGACGCAACATGTCGCGATATCTCAACTTTCCTCTAGTGGCCGCGAGGGTGCAACAAGTCACGATATCACAACTTTCCTCCAGTGGCTGCGAGGGCACAACAAGTCACGATATCGTGACAAATTTCCTCCAGAGACCGCAATGACGCAACATGTCACGATATTGCGACAACTTTCCTCCAGAGACCGTAATGACGCAACATGTCACGATATCGCGACAACTTTCCTCTAGCAGCCATGATAGCGCAACATGTCACGATATCATGACAACTTTCCTCTAGCGACCGTGGCGGCACAACATGTTGCGATATCACGACAACTTTCCTCCAGCGGCCACGACGGTGCAACATGTCACGATATCACGACAAATTTCCTCCAGGGGCCGCAACGATGCAACATGTCGTGATATCATGACAACTTTCCCACAGCGACCGCGACGGCGCAACATGTCATGATATCACGACAACTTTCCCACAGCGACCGCGATGGTGCAACATGTGATGAAATTGTGACAACTTTACTCCAGCATGTTGTGATATCGCGACAACTTTCCTCCAGCATGTCGCGACGATGCAACATGTCACGATATCATGACAGCTTACCTCCAAAGGCTGTGATGGCGCAACAAGTCGCGATATCATGACAAAAACCACCCTTTGCTTTTTCTTTGATAATTGGCTCAAGGATCTTTCAAGGCCCTGCCTAATCACCTCATCCTCAATAGGCATGTCACTGTGCAACTGCACCCCTACCTCTTTCTCAGCACCCATCTTAGCCAGGAAATCGACCGCTTCGTTTAAATATCTACTCACATAAACTGGAATCACATCATCTAATTCCCTCCATAATTCCTTGATTTGAGAGACCAGAATCCTCAACCTCCATTCTTTCAACGCAAAGTTCCTCATGCAGTCTAGAGCCCCAACTAGTATTTGAGAATCAAATTCAAGAATTATCCTCCTGTGGCCCTGAGTAACTACCCAAATAGAAGTAGATTTGATAGCAATGGCTTCTGCTTCATTGTTAGTTGCTCTTTCCAAGCCTTGCAGTTCCCAATAGAGCACTGATCCCTCATGATTCTGGCAGACTACACCAATTTTGGCACTACCCGGATTGCCCTTCATAGCTCCATCAATATTGATTTTAATCCAACCTTCAAGGGGTGGTTTCCAGCTAGCTCTATCCTGTCCCACTTGCTTTTCAACTCCCTCTTCCATTGGCCCAAGACCAACCTGATTTTCCTCTTTAGCGTAGACGGCAACAGTTTCTGTGACTTTGCTCTAGATGACCTACAAAATTCCATCTAGTGAGGAAAAGGTTTCTCTAAAAATTCTAGCATTTCTCTCCAGCCACACTTGCCACCAAATGAGGAATAAGCTAAGCTCCCAACCAGTTTGAAGAGCTTTAGATTTAAATCTATCCCTCTTCCATCTTTACCAAATATTAGTCCGATTCATGAAACCATTAACCTAGATTTTATAGTGAGAGAACCATAACTTCCAAATCTGATGCATGAAAGGGCACTCAAACATTAGGTGATCAACTGTTTCCTCATTCTTGTTGCATAAAACACATTGAGATGGATTGATGATTCCCCTACATATGAGATTGTCAAAAGTGAGAATCACATTGTGCATAAACTGCCAGGCAAAAAAGTTTACTTTCGGCCAGCCCTTGGAGTGCCAAATATTTCTCCAATCCTCAACCGGATAAGAATGGGGGGGAGGCTCTGGGAGGATCTTGTCATATCCGTCCTTCACTATATAAACACCAAGGCTCCCATAGCCCCAAGCTAATTCATCCTCCTCGTCTCTCATGTATTTTATAATGTTAAGTATAAACCTATTCTCTATTTCTCCTTATTTAAAATCTCTAATAATATTTAGAGAATCCCCTTGGACCATAAATTTACAATAACCTCTATCATCTAATTGTTGAAATTCTAAAAAAGGAGCTTTGGCTTCGACCATATGGTTGACATGATTTTCATAATCCTCTACATAAGCCCATAAAATTTATCCTTTATAATTTCTAATCACTTTGCCCCCTCTTGCTCTTC
The DNA here is from genome assembly GCA_028583015.1 of Wollemia nobilis. Lineage (NCBI taxonomy): Eukaryota > Viridiplantae > Streptophyta > Pinopsida > Araucariales > Araucariaceae > Wollemia > Wollemia nobilis. The sequence goes on along the minus strand of JAQPPZ010016436.1, from coordinate 7,983,737 downwards.
CTATATTTCCTTTGGCTGCCCCATAAAATATAAGTATTATCCAACCTTATATTGTTTTCATCCATCTCGTATTCAATATTTTTTGGGTTGAGTCTATTATGCATGGTTTGCATGGTTTTACCTTCCACCCTTCAAAAATAATTATTTCTTATATTTTTTCATATCATTTAACATCTAGGAGAATGAATAGACTATCTTCAATAGCAAATTTTATTCTTTTGAATATATATACTTCATCCTCCATTATATTCCTATATGTGTTTATTCCCTTCCCACCATATACCACATATATAGTGAGGTAGAATTAGGCTCCATAATCTCATCATGCTCTCACTTAAAAAGAGAGATCTCCATTGGTTAAACAAATATTTAAAGGTTTGTGGCACGATCCATTTGACTGAAATAAAGCTCATTATAGCATAGAAAAATGTATTTAAACCTCGACAATAGTTGAATAAGTGGTCTACTAACTCAGCATCCTTATGGCACAAAGAACATATATTTGTCATTTGGAACCCTCTTTTGCATAAATTATCTATTGTTAAAATCTTATTTAAAAGTCATAACCAAAGAAAGAAAGTAATCTTCAACACAAAATTAGGGGACCAAACCTTCTTGATTAAAATATTCTCAAGTATGTATTTGATTATTTTCTAGAGTTATAAGGTGTTTCTAAATTTATTATAGAGCATTTTTGGAGATGATGGGATTATTTAAGATTTAAATAAATGAAGTAAATGAATGAAATAATTAACTAATTGGAAAATTTAATTAATTAAATGAGGAATTTGGAATTAGGAAATTGAAAAATGGCTTTGGAAGACATAAGAAGGAATTTAAAATTTGAATGTTTGATTGAAGGAAGGAAAATTTAAAACTAGAAATTTGAATGATATTTATGAATGATGAATGAAAAATTAAAGATTAATTGTAAAACTAATTGAAATTTGAATAATAAATTTCAGAAACTAAGTGATTAAAGAAAGAAAAAATAATTTAAAATTATAAATTAGGAGTTATAAGAAGAGAAAAGTAGAAAATTGAATTTTAAGAATTGATTGATTGTTTAATTTGAATAAGAGAAAAAAGGAACATGTAGGAGATTGACTGATTGAAATTTTGAAGCTGATTGAAGAAAGAAAAATTAACTTGTTGAAAATAATCATGGAAGAAATTATTTGATATACACTCTTAGATATGTTTGATGAACAAAGAGATATTCTAGTGAAATTAAAAAATATATTATCTTTAATTATGAAAGATGCCGAAAATGAAAAGTTTACAACAATTGGAAACTATCTTCATGAAGAAGTTTTTAAATCAAAAGGAAATTCTATGGAGACATAATAATGTATATGCCATTGCTTAATTTTTAAATTTATTAATACAAAAAATATGAAGAAAACAAAATTGGAATGAAGGATGTTGGTTCTAATACAAATGATTTATGGAATATGATAGCAAAAAATCTTCTTCAAGACATACATTTGAATGGAATATGGATACGTAGGATAATATGTTGATACACTCCATATATGTTAATTTCAATAAGAAACCATTGAACTCAAATATTAATAGAATATATTATTGTGTTGACTTACTTGTAAGAATGAAAACATCAAGCCAAAAGAACATGTTCAATGTTAAAAAATAAATGAATGCCAGAGTTAGAACCATGGATGAAAATATGACTAAAAATCTTCACACAAAATAATATAATATGAGGTGTTGGCAAGTATTACATTATTTGGTACATTGAAGTACCCCTGAGTACCATTGGAAATATTTAATTTAGGGAGTGATTTTTATATTTATAGCTAAATTATGTATCAAAGTATGAAGAGTGTTTATGTGTTATGTATTAAAACGTAAAGGGTGTCAAGAGTACAAGTGTGAGTGTGCAAGGTGTCATGTATGCAAGCGAAGAGTCATAGGTTATAGGTGTCAATTATAGAAGTGAAGAATAATGTAAGATGTATCAAGATGTAAATTGAGTGTTTATGTAATGAGGAGAGTTTTATTATAATGTATGGCATGTGAAGAGTTGCATCCTCTAAAAGTTAGAGGAGAAAAAAGTTAGAAGTATTATTATATATTGTGGATAAAGCTCCCTTTAATACAAGAGATGTATTTTATTTACGATACTTGTGTACTTGTGGAAGCTATTTTATGTGAGTGATATTTGATCCTAGAGAGCCTTATTTATGAGATAATCTAGAATATTTTCCATCAATGGTATAAGATCCACCTTGGCTAAAGCATTGAAGTTGAAGGAAAGAGTGAAGGAGGATATTGTGAAGAAGAAGATTGGTGAAGTATTTGCGAAAGAATTGTTGGAGAAGAAAGACAATTATTGAAGTGAGTGTGAGAAAATATTGGGGGAGAGAAGATATATTGCTGATAGAGAATGTGAGTGGACTAAGGAACAAGTTGAATAATTATGAACAAATTAATGTGAGTAAACTAAAGGAATATTGTGAGAAAATATCAATTGAGTTATAGAGAAACAACAACATATTGGAAAGTTGCAAAGAGTAAAATATTTAGAGGGATATTATCAAGTTTAGATGTGCACCTTATTTTCATTGAATCTGACATGTTGCTATTTTAGAAATTAGTGGATGAAACTTAGAATGGAAGACAAAGTACAAATAAGAATGAGAGCATTTGTTGGATTATTATTGATTGGAGCGGTTAACACAAGACTAAAGATGCTTGGAGTCTAGGAGAAGTGAAGTTATTGAACTTGTGTCCATGAGCATAGTAAATTTTGAGAGAAGTTTAGAGCATAATAGAAAATATGACATGAGGAAGCATACAACCAAGAGTGTAGAGAAGTTGTGTTGCTATTTGGATAATTAAAGGAAGCATATGGTAGAGCATTTTCGTGTATACCTTATCAAGGATTGGAATCAAGTGATTGATGTAATGCTTCTAATATAATATTAATACCTAACATAGTGACTATGTTACATAGCAATTATAGAAGTAGTTTTATTGAGTAGAATATATGTTTAACATGTTGCAAGGTTAAGCACTAATTAAGGTGAGCTATTTTTGACCATTTTATTGAATTATTCTCATGAATGAATTTGATTATTTTCTAGAGTTATAAGGTGTGTCTTAATTTATTAGAGTATTGGAAGTATTACATTATTTGATCATGTAATAATTTAGGGTGTGTGTTAAATATTTTTCTAATGTATGTTTCAATATGTAAGGAGTGTTCATGTATTATATAATAAAGTATGCAAATTTGCAAGGTGTGAGAGTGCAAAGTATCAAGTGAGTGAGTGAAGAGTCAAAGATGTTAGGTTTCAAGTAGGTAAATGAATAGTTATGTAGGAGAGATAATATCAAAAGGTATACATGTGAGGAGTCACGTGTAATTAATATTGATGACAAAACATTGCAAAAATTATTGAAATGACATTGCTCTTGCATGGTAAAAGAGACCTTGATTAATAATAATTTGTGTTATCTATGTGCAACATTATTATGAGAAATATATGTGATTGATTAATATTTGATCCTAGAAAAGTAGCCTATGAGATCATCTAAGGGAATTCCCAATATTGGTATTAGATCCAATAGACCTATGAAATAATATGAAAGAATTTCTAACAGTGCTATCACAACCATAGTGGCTAAATCTAGCACCAAAAAAATTGGTGTGAATTTGAAAATATTGTGAAGGAAGAAAATTAACACAAAATTTGGTGTAACTATTGGAAATATGAATTTGAAGAAGGATATACAAAATAAATTTAAAGGAATTTAAAGAAATAGGTTGGTGGTCCATATTGTTTTTTTGATTTGTAATGGGTTTTGAAAGCAACCCAAAACCTTTTAAACATGTTATAGAGAGGATACCATGAAGGTTCAACTATCTACAACAAAATCCAAAAGTGGACCATACGATGAGTCCATACAACAAAAACAAAATAGAAAACCTATTACAATAACAACTCGTAGGCTCAATAAGACAACCAAAAAATTTAGAGAGAGCACAAGGATAATCTCGGAATCAAAATGGGACAATAAAGTGAAGGAACCACCTTGGGATCATCTTTTCATGCTGAGATGTAATCCTCATCCTCCTTGGGGTTGTCCTCCATAGATATGGTGTTCTTCTGCTCATGCATCAGGGTTATAATATTACTGGCTCTAAGAAGAATTATGGTGGCCAGGATGACTATGTCTTCAAGATCGATAATCTGATCCATGTCTCCCATATGCTGGATGAAATGGGGTCTTGGAGAAGGTCCAAATTTAATACTCTAGATCTTGTGAGCAAGGGATGGGCTCTTCGACTTGTCATTAGTATTTTTAAACTAGACTAAGAAGCATGTGGGGGTAATAGAAGGCTCCACAGGGAGTAATCACCTTGTGTGGCTGGCTTTGCTTGAATTTCCCATGTCTGCTTCAACTGATAGAGCTTCTTGGGCACCATCCAGAATCATTAAGGATGTGGGAACAAGTTCAAGATTTTCACCTAGTCTCTCCTACTCCAATGCATGCTGGTCAAGGTTCTATCTTACAAAATTGAATATGATGTAGTGGATGCCCTGGTGTTTGGGGTGAGTGGATTTTCCCCACCTAACACTATCAACTGAAATCTCCATTTATCAGAAAATGTACTCTGGGATGTTTATTTTCTTGATGTCCTTGATAAAATTAAGAAATATCATTTGGAAACTATGAAGGGGTGATGTCGGCTCATCCACTCTCAAATACTACATTACATGTACCATAACCCAGTTCCATGGTGGGGAAATCCCTTCCCTAATGTAACCATTATCCTTCTTAGTTAACGACTTTCCTTTGTCTCAAAGAAGTGCAAATTTGCTAGCCATAGAATGATTATCCATAAGAATAATCTCTCATTTATTCGGAATCTTAGTTATTTCCACCAACATATCGATGGTGACAATAAAGGTTAATCCTTTTAGAGATACAGTTCCATTATCCCAAATATGGATAAATTAAACATATTTTAGGATCGTGACCACTGAACTTATTCAAAAAATTTAACAGTTCATGAGCTTCTAGAATATATTTGACCATCGGATCCAGATACAGTTGGTCAGGATTGAGTAGTACCATATTCCTCCACACCAAATGAAACACTTCATGGCACTGCCTCAAATTCCCACTCTACTTGATGAGTACTTTGGTTCTCTCTATAATCGAGCACAATAAAAGGCTTCCCTCCAATAGCCAAAAATGGTTCATGCTGATATGCTCAGCATTGGGACTTGCTTAAAGATATTTATTGGGTTGTTTGGGTATGAGATGTATTGAAGAGCAGCCCATTCGATTTCAAAAAATTATTTTGTTCGTATGGTAAACATGCACCAAAAATGAAGGTGGTCAAAATAGGAAAAAAAGCTACCATAAGTAGTTGGGAGTTTTAACAGTGGACAAGGTGTACCATTGGAGACCTACCACATATGCAACCTTCTTTCATTGATGAGCCTTAAGGGCAGCTGATGCCACATCGATATCCATAGTGGACATGAGGCTGATAAGTCTATCATTGTGCTCTATGTAATCAACATCCTAGCACGAGGTGATAGTCCCTAGATCAATTGTTCCACACACATGAAAAGTATCACATTCTCTGTGGTGTTTTTTCTTAGCTCTTTTCCCACTCACACATTTCCAACAAACGAATTTGGCATTGATTTTGGGAAAACCATCATTGAGTTTGCGGGATACTACCACTCTACAATGGCCACTGCACCGAGAGTTGTCGATCTAAGGAGTGACAAGAATATTCTTGGGGATGATGCCTGGGTATGAGTGTCTACCACCTCTCCTCATATGGTAGCGTATATCAAGATGTCACCTCAGCACTGTGGTGTAGTAACATTCATCGAAATGCCTTACATGGTGGGGTAAAATAGTCCTCAAATTCATAGTTCTAGTCATAGGTGGCAACTACAAGTTCATGGTAAGAATTAATGATGCATTGAGGAAGGTCCTCCTACGACATCGATAAGGACTACATTGTTAACCTAAAATTGGCCATGGTGTCAATGACTTTATTTCCTTCCTTGTACACGTGTTGGATAAATGTGTTGTTGATCACCCTGAGGTGGAAGATGATTTCTTGGATTAGAGGCCCCACATTCCAATGTGGATTCGATACCCCTTTTATGTAGTTTATAGTGTTTAAAGAGTCACATTCAATGATTAAGTTTTAGATGTTAGACTCTAGGGGTATCACCTTCAGAGATCAAAATGGCGGTCCATATTGTGATTAGTGAAGAGATTACAAAATTTATGAAAGATAATATTAGAAGATTGTATTTTTTAAAGGATTCAAATATCATAGAAGGAAGATCATATTTATGAAATACAAGCAACAAGAATATCATACTTGTAAGAATAAGAAAATCACGAGTATAAAAAACCATGCCTTGAAGAAGGAAAGTTCATAATATCACTCTAGTTATTTGTGATAATTTAGGGATGCAGTTTTGAAATTGAATATTGAAAGAAATTTGAATAGGCAATGAAAGATTGTAGAAGTAATATATTATGCATGGAATAATTGCTTGAAAATTATAGAATATTAAAGAATCAGAGACTAAATATTAAAGAAGAAGAGAAGGACTGAAGTCACCCAAATTGCAAATTGGAGAAGAAGAATTTGAAGGTAAGAAATACTAGATTTTATAAATTGACTGAGAAATTATTTGAAGGATTGGTGCCATTATTGAAGAAATAAGAAGCATTGTTGGGGAATTAAGATTATTTGAGAGATAAGAAGAATATTTTTATGGAAATTACTAGACTAATGAAATATACTTGGAGACATAATAAGAGAATATTTATTTAAATGATTGGAAAAAATAATATTTTAGAGATATGGGGAGATAGATAATTCAAATAAGATAAGAATTTGAGGAAAATAAAATACTTTTGGAATAGAAAAATTAATTGAATTAAGATTGATAAGTCTTAAGTAGAATATATATATATATATATAAGAATGAATGCATATTTTTGGAGAAATATTTATTGGAAAAATATTGTAGATAAAATCCATGAAGAAAAAAATGATGCATGAAAATATTTTTATTGCAATAATGAAGATAAAGAAAAAAAAACTAATCACAAATGGTCACAAATTGGATGAAAGAATTAGAAGAGTAGTTGAGGGGCTTGTAAGAGGAAAAATATAAAATAATGTGTTAGAAAAATTATTATGTATTGATGCAATTGACACCAACCAAGACAATTGCATCATAGTGGTTGAACTTAGCATGTGTTTCCTAGGAGAGAATCCCACATAGGTGAAACTTCCAGGTACAATTAAATGCAAACATATTAGTGGTATTGTAATTTTTCCTAGATTTGTGGATATGATGAGACACAACATGAAGAGATACAATTATCATATGCAGCTTAAAGAAAACCTCAAGGTACTTGACAAAGATGATACAAGCATGATTTTTTTTTTATGTTTCTTCTCAAAATAAGGAGAATAAATATGAAATGAAATATAATATGAATTTTTTCATAAGGTTTACAAAGGAAACACACATGTTTACAATGTCTATCATAGTACAAAAATATAGATTCTTGGAGCATAAATTTTGGAAATAATTTCATTTAAAAACACCAATTCTAATAAGAGCTAATCAAATAAGACCAATTACAAGCACTAAAAGAGATGGTATGGTTTCATGGAGTGTTATATTTATGGACACAAAACTTTATGGTCATACAAAATGGTATTTAACAAGTGTTGAACATAGTAATGATAGCATTCTAAATGTGGAGATAGAAGCAAATATATTAATTTAAAATAGTGGCCTTGGAGCAATATTTACGAGTGTAGGAGTAGTTGTAAAAGTACTCGCAAATGATGATAGTAAGGCAAGTACTTTATTAAATATGATATTTCAAATTATAGGTTTTGGTGATATGTTTAAAAAATCTAGAGTAGACTATATTATTGTTTATCAATTCAAAGACAACCTGGTATCTAAAACATCATTTGAATATAGCTTGATCATGGATCCAAAGAATATTACTAAAATAAGTGCTACGAATTCAAATAATCTTACTAAAAGAAGTGTTATATAGTGTAGAATCTATGATGGCATGCTAGATGTTATGGATAAATTTTGGGTTTCATGGATTTATAAAAATTCAAAATTACAATGATTGTTGGAACATGCGACTATATGGCAATGAGCTAGAATCCTTGGAAAAAGAAAATGGAGGAGGAACTAAACATTGGAGAAAAATTTAACAGGGCAGTTTAATTTTTTGATATAAGAAAAAAAAATGAAATTCCAAGTGGAATTGGACTTTATTAAAGTCCAATATTTGAGTTTTTAAATTTTTGGTAGGTAAAGTTTTTATCAAATAATGCAATGTGGGGGTGTTAGAAGTATTACATTATTTGATCATGTAATAGTTTAGGGTGTGCATAGTTTAAGGAGTGATTTATTAGATTAGGGAGCATGTTAAATATTTATCTAATATATGTGTCAATATGTGAGAAGTGTCCATATGTTATGTAATAAAGTGTGCAAATATGCAAAGTGTCAAGTGAGTGACTGAAAAGTCATATATTTGAGGTGTCATGTTATCAAATGAAGAGTCGTGTATGAGAGAAAAGGTCAAGAAGCATGCTTGTAAGGAGTCACATGTAATTATATATTATTAACAAAAATTATAAAAAGTATCAAAATAGAATTGATCTTGCATGCTAAAGTAGACCTTGATTAATATTATTTTGTTTTTATAGTGTAATGTTATTATGATCATTACATGTGATTGATTAATATTTGATCATGGAAAAGGGACATGTAAGAAAATTCTACAAGAATTCCCAGTTTATTAGAGTGATTTTATGGAGATATAGGGGATGATTTAAGATTAAAGTAAATGAAATGAATGAATGGAGTAATTAATTAATTGGAAAAAAATTAAAGGGAGAATTTGGAATTAGGAAATTGAAAAATTGCTTTGGGAGACATAGGATGGAATTTTAAAATTGAAATATTAATTGAAGGAAGGAAAATTTAAAGTTGAAAATTTTAATGAGATTTATGAATGATGAATGGTGAATTAAACGTTGACAATAGTTGAAATTTGATGAAGAAATTTGAGAAATTGAGTGACTAAAGAAAGAAAGAAGAACCTAAAATTGTAATTTGGTAGTTATAAGAAGAGAAAAGTGAAAAATTGAATTGAAGAATCAATCGATTGTTTAATTTGAAGAAGAGAAAAAAGAAGCAAAAAGTACATATTTAATTGACTGAAATTTTGAAGTTCATTAAACAAAGAAAAATTAACTTGTGGAAAATCATAACTGAATAAATTATTTGAAATGCATTCTCATAGGATTGCAAAGAAATGTTGGAAAAGCTAAAATATTACACACAATATTTGAAAAATAATTCTAAATAAAAAATGAATATTCCATACAAATAAAACAAGATATTATCTTTAATTCTCAAAGATGCCACAAATGAAAAGTTTACAACATTTGCCAATTATCTTCATGAATACATGTTTGAAGCAAAAGGAAATTATATGGATGCTATTATACTTTCAACTGATATAGGTGTAATAATGTATATGGAATTACTTATTTTTAAAATCTTTTAAAACAAAATACGAAAAAAATAAAACTAAAATTAAGGATGTTAGTTATGATATAAATTATTTATGAAATATCATACCAAATAAACTTCTTGAAGACATATTTGAATGTAGATGAAGAGTATAAAAATAATATGAATGAGTAGGATGATAAGTTGATACATTATACATATATTAATTTGAAGGAGTCATTGGATTCAAATATTCACGGAATATATTATACTTATGATTTTCTTGTAAGAATGACAAACATCAAGCCAAAAGAATATATTTAATGTTTAAACATAAAGGGATACAAAAGTTAGAACCATGGATGAAAACATGATCAAGACAAAATATGAATATTGAAGACTAAAACTCTTCACACCAAATAATGTAATACATGGGGGTGTTAGCAAGTATTACATTATTTGGTACATTAAAGTACTATGAATTATTATTATAAATATATTATTTTGGTACTATTAGTAAATGAGAGTTTTGAAAGGAGTACCTAACCTTCTACATCAAATCCACCACAATGAGTAGAACCACAGAGAAGAACCGCAACAAAAGTTAGAATTAACCACCCAAAAAAACAAGAAGGAATAAAAAACTATAACTAACAACAAGGAAAGAAACGAAAACAAAGAAAGAGAACACCAGAGAAGGTAGAGAGGATAGAACCAAGCTAGTTCTTGAACATCAATTCCACCTCCTAGATAAAATCTACCACCATCCTAGTCACCTCCTCCATGTAGTTGAATTTTTTTTTCAATGAGCCCCAAATAGCGCGTTGCTTTATCTCCAACATCTTTAGATTATGAATGATGTTATTATTTCTTTCAACAACAAACCATGAAATAACTGCATAAAAAGGGATTGAAACTTACAAATTGAAGTAACTATTCCACCTAAGCTCCCAAAATACAAATATAACTTGAATTTAGGGTATTAAAGGCAGACTGAAGCCACAACACTGTATGCGGTCTAAAAAGCAAGGTACATTGGACAGCAAAAAATATCCAAAAATCGATGAGATCCACACACTCAAATAGAGTGATGCTCAGGAGTCTCACTTTCAAAAATAGAACAACTATGATAGTCATAAATAATTTTCTTTATTGATAGGATGTAAGAGGTCCTCTAGGAAATCTCTTTTCTAGAGAAAAAATCCTTGATGAATAGTACTCAAATTTACCATAAATTCAATGACAAAATTACCATCCCTTAGCACATGAGTTATTGAGACTTGGTTAAAACACTAGAGACTACTTTTCACTTCTTCCATCAAATTTACTACCTTCCAACTGGGTTGAACAATACCATTAAGCATGTTAATCACTAGTGATTGGAATGAGTCCAGTCAAATGCAGAGAATAATACAGCAATCAACTAAATTGAATAGATGCAGAAAAGATTAATAAAATTTAATTATTTGAGATGTCATCAACCCTACATTCATTTGCAACATAATATTATATAGTGTATAGAGGATAAGAAGGAATAGAAATATGCGGAGGGATAAGGTGGGAGGTTGGAGAGAAAGAAGGGAGAAGACGACGAAGGAGGGATAAGGGGATGAGAGGAAATGGAGGGATAAGGGGGAAGAAGAATTTACGGAGGGATAAGGAGGAGGGAAAATAGGAGGAAATTAGGGAATAAACAAAAAACAAACTTGCCGACAAAATTTGCCGACATTAGGAGGGAGAATTCACACTGAGGCTTAGAAAAGAGATTTTTCTAAGCCAGTTTCGAAACAACCCTATTCACACTTGTAACATTCTCCCCCTTAAAGTTGAGAGGACTGACTACACAGTCTCTCAGCTTTACAAATTGAGCTTTAGTCATCGCTTTGGTGAAGATGTCAGCAACGTTCTCCAAAGTGTGATAGTATTGAAGCTCAACAATTTCATGTTCCACCATATCTTTGATGAAGTGGTACTTCATATCAAAATGCTTGGTTCTGCTATGGTGGACAATATTATATGCCAACTGAATGGCACTGATGTTGTTGCAGTAGATTCTAGTTGAACCACTTTGTTGTTCTCCAATCTCTTCTAGTACTTTCCTTAGCCACAAGGCTTGAGTACTTGCATAAGTAACCGCTATATACTCTGCTTCTATTGAAGATAGCGCTACTACTATCTACTTTTTTGAACTCCAAGTTATTAGTCCTGATCCAAGACTAAAACAGTTTCCTGATGTTGACTTCCTGTCATCAATATTGCTACCCCAATCACTATCACTGAAGCCTACAAGCTTGATAGTGTTACATTTATTGTACTTGGATTCCAAAATCCAATGTACCTTTCACATATCTCAAAATTCTTTTAGCTGCCTGCAAATGCAGCTCCGAGGGGTTAGACATAAATCTAGAAACAAGAGATACAGCATACTGAATATCCGGTCTGGTGTTGGCGAGAAACATCAAACTCCCAACCATGCTTCTGAAAGTGGTCACATCAACTTTTGGTGCTCCATCATCTTTGCTTAATTGGATCCCATGTCCAATTGGAGTTGCAACTAGTTTGCAATGCTCCATAGCAAACTTCTTGATCATGTCTCGAGCATACTTATGTTGACAGATGAAGATCCTTGTATATGACTGATGAACTTCCATTCCAAGATAGTAGTGCATTAATCCAAGATCCTTCATCTCAAACTGTGTCATCATGGAGTGTTTGAACTCCCTATTCATTTTTTCATTACTACCCATAAAAATGAGATCATCCACATACAAACAAACTATGAGGATGTCTTTACCTTGTTTGAGGTAGTAGAGTGTGGGTTCATTTTTGCTCCTTGTGAACCCATATTCTTTGAAGTACCCATCAATGCGTGAGTACCAAGCTCTTGGTGCTTGTTTCAGACCATAGAGTGCCTTCTTCAATCTGTAAACAAGGTGTTCTTTACCTTGCACTTCAAATCCCTGTGTCTGCTCAACATACACTTCTTCTGTCAAGTAACCATTGAGAAAAGCACTCTTGACATCCATGTGTTGAACTTTCCATCCTTTGTGTGCAGCTAAGGCAAGAATTGTTCTGATTGTCTCCTGTCTGGCTACAGGAGCAAAAGTCTCTTCATAATCTATTCCATACTTCTGAGTAAAACCCTTTGGCACTAACCTTGCCTTATGCTTCTCAATGCTTCCATCAGCATTAAAATTGGTCTTAAAGATCCATTTATAGCCAACACATTTCTTTCCTTTTGGAAGCTTCACGAGCTCCCAAGTGTCATTGTTTTTTATAGAGGTTATCTCCTCTTCCATGGCATTTTGCCAAATCTTCTGAGTACATGCCTTCTCATAACTAGAAGGTTCAAGCTGTGCACTAGTTAACAAAGCATAGTTAACTTGATCTCCTCTGGGTTCTTACTGCATCACCATACAAGTGCATACTTTCTAATCTGTGTAAAACAGATTCCATTTCACTAGCTTGACTCCTAGTATATCTTCTTGAAAATTTTTTATCCAACATCTGAGATGATGGATGATACTGTAAAGTTCTCTTACCTTTGGATGGAACATCAATATCCATTGGTGAGGAACTTACTGATCGCTATGGAGAAGGACTTGGTGAAGTAGTTGAATCAGAAGATGGACTTGGTGGATGTGTGGGCGGAGACTGCTTTCCTTTCTGTGGTAGCTGTGGTTGCACCTGTTGAGAAACTACATCAGTGGCTTCAACATTACTGAATATTTGGGGCTTACCCCACTCTCCCCCTTCATCAAAAATCACATCCCTTGAAATCACTATCTTTCGAGTTGTAGGATTGTAGAGTCTATAACCCTTTGTGTTTTCACAATATCCTACAAAAATGCAAGCCCGACTCTTTGGATCCAACTTCTTTCTTAACTGATCAGGAATATGAGCATATGCCAATGAACCAAATACTCTGAAATACTTCACATTTGGTTTCTCACCATACCAGGATTGGTAAGGTGTCTTCCCTTTCAAACTTGAAGTAGGACTTCTATTCAAGATGTGAACACTAGTCCTTATCGCATCTCCCCAATATGAATTACTCAAATTCTTTGTCTGAAGCATTGATCTTGCCATCTCCACAATGGTGCGATTCTTTCTTTTTGCTACACTATTTTTCTATGGAGTGTAGGCAGTTGTGAACTGCATCTTGATGCCATGATGTTTACAAAAATTCAAAAACTGATTAGAGGAGTATTCTCCTCCTCTATCTGATCTAAGACATTTTATAGAATATCCACTCTCACTTTCAACTTTTGCTTTAAAATCAACAAAACATGCAAATGCTTCATCCTTATGCTTCAAAAATTATATCCAACACATTCTTGTGCAATCATCAATGAAAAGTAGGAAGTAAGAGTGATTACCTAGACTCTTGGTCTGCATCGGACCACAGATGTTTGAATGTACCAACTAAAGTGGATAGCTAGCCCGCCATGCTTGTCCATGAGGAAATTTTGATCTGGCATGCTTGCCGAAGGCACACCCTTCACAGACTTCCTTACTATCTTGAACTTTGGGAAGTCCAATCACCATTGCTTGTGAAGTTAGCATTTTCAAACTTGCTGAATTCAAATGACCATATCTCAAGTGCCATAGGACACTTGGATTGGTAATTGCCACATTTGCTAACTTATTTCCTCCTGGCTGGCCAAACTTCAAAGGGAATAATCTATTCTTCGACATTGGCACTTGTGTAATGATTCTATTACTATTGTTCTTGTCAAAAATGGTGCATTTACCCTCATCAAAAATCAACTTATAATTCTTTTCAAGCATTTGACCAACACTTAGAAGATTGTGTTGAATATGAGGTGTGTAATAGATATCACTTACTTGCTTGATGCCTTCTTTCGTTGGAACCTCCATGGCTCCAATGCCTTCTACTGCCAATGACTTGTCATCTCCCAATCGGATGCTAGATTTGTATGAGGAGTCTAACTTAGCAAAGAGTTCTTCTTTGCCACTCATGTGATTTGAACACCCAGTGTCCAAAATCCATGTATCATTCATATTTTGCTCTGTCTGGCCATAAGAAAGAAAGAGATTTGTGGACTCTTCCTCTTCTCCAAAATTCCCAAACTGACTGCTCTGGTTGCTGCTGCTTCCTTGCGAAGTCTTTGACCAACAATCTCGAGCATAATGACCAGGTTTGCCACAATTGTAGCAAACTTGTTTTGATTTGTCTCCTCCTTTTCCTTTACCAGATTGTTTCCCTCTATTTTGCTGCTGTCCTCATTTATTCTGATTTCCACATCTATTGGATGATCCTCCTTTGTTAGGAGTTCCCCCTCTTTGATTATTCCTGCAACTGCCTCTTTGTTGACCTCTGCCTCGGCCTCTACCTCTTCCTTCATGTGTGGCAAAAGCTTTGTCATCTCCTCCATAACTGGTGGTAGGAGTTTCTTGCAACCTCTCTTCATGTGAGAGAAGTGAACCAGTTAATGCATCAAAAGACAATGTGGTTAAGTCTTTTGATTCTTCAATAATTATTGCAACAGAATTCCATTTTGGAAGAAGTGTTCTCAACAGTTTCTTCACCATCATCTCTGGTTTGATATCCTCCCCTAGTGTGACCATTTTGTCGACTACTGCTTTTACTCGCACATAGTAATCACCGACTCTTTCATTCTCCTGCATCTTGAGATTCTCAAAATCTCGTTTCAAGGTTTGCAGTTTTACCTGCTTCACTTGGTCACTGCCTCTATAGCTCTCTTTTAAGGCATTCCATGCATCTTGTGCAATTACATAAGATGCAACCCTAGGGAAGATAGTTTTATCTAAGGCAACATGAATGTGATATAAGGCAAAAGCATTATTATTTTGTGCTTCTTTTCTTGTCTTTTTATCAGCATTAGAAAATGTTGCCCATTCAACAGCAGTTGGTTCTGTATAACCTTCCTCAACTACATCCCAAAGACCTTTTCTTATCAACAAAGTTTTCATTTTTATAGACCAGTATTCATAGTCACTACCATTAAATTCAGGGATTGGTAAACTAGTGTTTGCAGCCATTGCAGAATAGAAACAACCTTTATTCGAAGCACACAAGTACTTTTATTGAGGCAAACTGGAAATACAAAGTAGAATGTAGTACAGAATGATTTAATAATTTAAATCAAATCTCGCCTTCGTAGTACATTCATGTTCTGCTTCAGAACTGCTGCTAATGATGATGAACTCAGGTTTCACTTCCACTGGATCTGCTACTGATGCTGCTGCTGCTTCTTCTTCTTCTTCTTCCTCTTCTGTTGCTTCTACTTCTTCTTCTTCTTCCTCTTCCTCTTCTTCCTCTTCTTCTGCTTCTGCTGGTTCAGGTTCAAGCTCAGGAGAGCGTGGTGTATATCCCACACTCAATCTGTCTGTTGGCACACCTGGTGTATAACTGGCACCAGTTTGTACGTCCGAAACAAATTGCACGGTTTCAGATTCTTCAATTCTCTGTCCGAAGATATTGTCTTCGAAATCTGCCTCGTATCTAGAATTCGGCTTTCTCAGGTGAGAAATCACCTGATTCTCCAGTTGACTAAACACAGTGTGTAGTCCTAAACTTTGAACCCTTTGGTCAAAGGATTCTGGTTTCTGCCTCTTCAAAATTGACAGTAGTGCATTATAGCACCCTTCAGATCGAAACATCTATCATTTCCACAAGCACATTATTTCTCCTTTCACAAATTCTCTTTAAAGGTTTTCTAAAGGTTTTTAAATAAATTTAATAACCTTTTATTATTTTTAAATTACCCTTTTTAAAAAATAAATTTATTTAAAAAAGATAATTTTAAAAATAAATAATATAAAAAATTATTAAATAAATTAAAACCTTTAAAAAACAAAAAATAATTTTTTTTTTATCTTTCCGTCGCGATTCGATCACGCGACCTGTGGTGGGTAGAGCTAACGCCTTAGCCGCACGACCTCACGGCTACCACGTGAACAACGAGGGGGCAGCACTCTTTTAAACCTCGGATGACGTGGGTTCTAAAAGAAAAAACTGTTTAATTTCCTCCGACGAAACTCGAACCCTAGACCGCCGCACAGCCAACAAATGACTATACCGCCATGCCAATCGTCGCGGTTGAGAAGAAAGGGAGGCGGATGATATTAAATCGACGGCAGGTGAGTTTTAAAAAAAAAAAAACGCATGGGATTATCCCACATGCATCCGAAAATGGACGCGAGAGGGTTTTTAACCCTGGAGTCGCCCTCTATCTTTCGATTGCCTTCGGGCAGTCGATCCACGACCGAATTTTTCTGCCGACCTCGACTAATCGCTGCTTGCCACATGGGCCAATCTTCGTCTGCCATTTGGCAAAATTTTAGCCAACCAAATGCTGTCGCCACGTCACCTTGTCTCCAATTGCGAGATGACTTGTTAGCCAATCAGATGCTGCCTCGATTTGTGTGTTGCACCTTGTGCCGCCATGTGTTGCGACCTCAGCGATCCACCTCAGGATCCGTGCCAATATACGTCCTCCTCGACTGCTGTGCCTGCCTTGGGAACCATGCCCTGCCTCGACTGCCATGTGCCTCAAGATTCGTGCCCGAACTAGCACATGCTGGCTCTGATACCAGTGATTGGAATGAGTCCAGTCAAATGCAGAGAATAATACAGCAATCAACTAAATTGAATAGACGTAGAAAATATTAATAAAATTTAATTATTTGAGACGTCGTCAACCCTACATTCATTTGCAACATAATATTATATAGTGTATAGAGGATAAGAAGGAATAGAAAGATGCGGAGGGATAAGGTGGGAGGTTGGAGAGAAAGAAGGGAGAAGACGACGAAGGAGGGATAAGGGGATGAGAGGAAATGGAAGGATAAGGGGGAAGAAGAATTTATGGAGGGATAAGGAGGATGGAAAATAGGAGGAAATTAGGGAATAAACAAAAAACAAACTTGCCGACAAAATTTGCCGACATTAGGAGGGAGAATTCACACTGAAGCTTAGAAAAGAGATTTTTCTAAGCCAGTTTCGAAACAACCCTATTCACACTTGTAACATGTTAATCACATTCATTGAATCACCTTCATTAACCGTATTTGGGATCCCTAGGTTCGTCAGCAATAGAATACCTTGGAATGCAACTTCGGATTTCATAAACTGAGAGGTTTGGGAAAATAATTTTTTGTGAAAATCACTACCAAATATCCTTTATTGTCTCTAATATCACCACCAACTTTGGCGATTCTAGAATTTCCTTTAGATGCGTTGTCAAAGTTAAATTGGAACCAACCAATTGGAGGGGGGACCATTAACCATACTCCTCATATTAGGAGAAATAGGGATTGAAGCAATCAGTGTAAAACCCAAATGTAACTCCAACCACACATCATTTTGAGAGAAAATATATCTAATGTTCCCCGAATACTAAAAAATCAAAAACACATTTTCCACAACACTCCATAGGATTATTGAACTAACATGGCAAGCCTCTTTTTAAAACTTTTAAATGATATCACGTTTTATTCTTTCCAAAACCCCTAGAGGATATCGGGAAGTAAGAAATTCCACAAACACTTAAGATGATGAGAGGAAAAGAGGGAGGTCCATTGCTAAATGCAGTCAACCAAAGAACTTGGCATCACCCACCGGACCCCAATATTACAAAAAACTAATGAACAAACTTCCTAAAAGATAGAGCAATGAAGAAGCAAGTGATTAGTAGAATCCCAGTCTGCTTCACACAAAAAGTACCTATTTACAATATTAAAGCCTCTTTTGAGCAGATTTTTGATGGAAATAATTTTAATTTTTACTAACAACCAATAGAATACATTAATCTTAGGTATTAAATTTTTAAACTATATTTTTCCAATCGATAAGGGGCTATCGACCTCCGTGCCCAATAGGGCATAAGCTATCTTAACCTAATAGGATCCTTCACTTTCCTCAGCCCAAATCAATTTGTCTTCAACCTCCTCCAACCTCAAGACTTGAAATAAAAGCTCATTCGTGATTACACTCCAAGCTTATTGGATGTCCACATATCCCACCGTAGATGCAAGTTGATACAAAATTTATGACTATTAAATTTAATTATGAAGTCTATCATCGTAATCCTTCCTAACTCTCTAGTAATCCGTAGAAGAGCACCGATTCATTGATCATACGACATCAGACTATCCCTAAGTTAGGAATCAATCCAAAAATCCACTACCACTCCGTTTCCAATAACCCATCTATTGTTATTACATTAGAAAGACCTAGATTCAACTAAGCTCTACCAAAACATGGATCCACCACCTAGAAGACGATAAAAAAGAAAATTATTAAAATTATACTTGGACTTGAGGATGTGGATCCACTACCCTACTTTATTTGAAGCCACCTTCTAGTTCAATTTGTCCACCACAACCTTGTTCATCTGAGAAGCTCTCTTCAGACCTAAAATGCCCTTCTTCTTATCATGGTAAATTTACTCCTAGAAATCCAGGTGAAACTTTCATTTCATATCAGGCCTAGCCTAGAGAAAGGACTTGTAAATACTTTCAAATTTTACAGTAATTCTTCCAGGAAGGTTGAAGAGAGACAAAAAAATTGAGATGCTTTGGAGAGTTCTTTGAGCTAAAACCACTTTCTTGGCCTGAATCATAAGGACTACCTTCCACGAAGCCAAATTACGATGCATCCTCTCAAAATCCGGTATCCAGAAGTAATCCTATATTCTTACTAAGAAGAGTGGGAGACCAAGATAAGTGGTTAGAAAGGAAGCAATTCTAAAATTAATAATGCTTGCAATCTTTCTCTAGCACTCCCTCAGAGTATTAATAAAGTAAAGAATACTCTTAATATAACTTATCTATTGGCTTGCTAATTTCTCATAGAAAGTTATAAGAGACATAATATCTTTAGCATGAAAAACTAAAGTGATACAATATAGAAGGGTGTAATCCACAAACTACTAGTGAGAGATTGATCTACACAACAATGCTGGAGAAAGACAAATAAATGATTATTTAAAAGCCATACACCTCCCCAAAGCTTCTGCCTAAGAATAAATAGGAAAAATGGAAAAGAAGATCTCCTTGGTGAATAACGTAAAATTATTTGAAAAACCCGGTTGGAGAACCATTAATCAAAACTAAGAATCATGCACAGGATACATAGGCTTAAACCAAATTAATCCAACTAGAATCAAAACTAAATTTTCTTATAACTCTAAACAAAAAATACCAAGATCCCTATCGTAGCTCTTATTCATATAAAGTTTAAGGAAAAACCTGGTCCTTCCACTTTTATGACCATAATGCATCAACTAATGAACCACTATTGCACCGTCTAAAATTTGCCTCCTAGGCACAAACCCACTCTATGCGCTATCAATCAACACTAATAGGAAGGGATTAATTTTACTTGTGAGAACTTTAGTCAAAATTTTATAGATCGTGTAACATAGGCTGATCGATCTGTAATCATTGAAATAAGAAGTGTTAGAGCTTTTGGTGATAAGGGCCAAATAGGTAGCATTGAGCACTTTTAGAATGGCCAAGGACCTTTGAATTGACTTTAACACATTGTAAACATACCTCCCACAAATGTACCATAATTTTTGGAAGAAGAGTGGAGGAAATCCGTCTAGTCCAGAGGCTTTAAGAGAACCCATAGATTCCATGGACTTATTAATTAATTCATCCAAGAAAGGCTCTTGGATACTAGAATTCATTTAATTAGAGACCAACCTAGGGATAGAAGCTAAAAGTGCATCTTAATCCTAAATATCTCTAACTGGAGATAATCCCAAAAGAGAGCTAAGAAAACCAACATACTCCTCTCCAATCTCTAAAATATATTTCAAATATGAACTGTCATATCTGGAAAATCTCCCTAATCCTATTGTGACTTATGTGATGGAGAGTTGAAGCATGAAAAAAATTAAATTTCAATCTCCTTCATTCAACCACAAGTCTCATGATTTTTGTTTCCAGAATATATCTTCCTCTGCTAATTTATTATGGAGATTCAAAAGAAGATTTTTTTCTTTATCATAAAGTTCCACTAAAAATCCCTGGGCTTCCACTAAATCCTCCAGGTCCTTGAGTTGAGCTCTTAAACTTATTTTTTCTCTAAAAATATTTCCAAAGATGAATTTATTCCAGATTTTAAGATGAAATCTGAGCTTCCTGAGCTTATTGATTAACATCTCCATTCCATCCCCCTAAAATTCTTCCTTCCACCAATACTCCATGAGCCCTTCAAATTTTGGATGTAAACACCACATAGGCTCAAATCCAAATGACCTAAAAAGTAAGGGAAGGTTTATCGGTAACTCTAACCATAAGGGATTATGATCATACCTGACCCTGGGCAAAGAGGATGGGGATGCATCACCAAAAATATGAAGACTAGAATTAGAAAAAATAAATTTGTCCAACCTACACATGATGAGATTGTTGTCAGTTCTCTGATTACTCCACATAAACTTTGTACCTTTCAAATCAAGATACCATAGTTTTGCAACACTGAAAAGGTATGTAAAGTCATCCATTCTTATTCCATGTGCACAATTACCACCTCTTTTTTAGAATGATATAAAGGGGAGTTAAAATCATGCAAGGACCAATGCTTCATCCAGAAACACTTTTATCATGTCAAGTAATTTCATCTAAAAATATGCCTCCTAAGGATAGGTTGGGAGCATATATATTGGACATCACCTATCTTCGATCTAATAGTTTGTAAAAAAAATAATTTTAATCACCCGATTGTAAGAAGATATTACATTACCATCAAACTTTGAACGGTCCCAAAAACATAATAATACTCCCACAAAACTAGCAACCTCACCGAAATCAAATTATGCTTCCTTTTGGATTGCCTTCTGAATTGCCTCCCAATAAAACTCTTCCGATTTGGATTATTGGATAAAAAAAATATTAGGAAACTTGTCTCTCCTCAAATAGGCCAAGATGAACTTTTTAGAAGAGCTATTTAGCTCTCTAATATTCTAGGAGCACACTTTTATTAGTGAGACTTAAAGGAGATTTTCTTCATTGTCCCCCCAAGATAAGGAGACTTAAAGCATTCTAATTTTAGGCAGCTACTCCCATCGCCAATTCTCTTATCCATAATCAGGAGAGCTTGACTAGCATTAGCAATAGAATTATCAATATCCCTTTTCCTACTTGTCTTGCTTAGTGGTCTTCCCACTTTTTTTCCACTCCCAAATCAATATTCCTCCTCCTGTGGCTTCTATTCTTAGGGCCAAGAGAACCTTTCTTGAGAATAGGTTTAGGAGAAATAAAATGACTCCCAAGATCAAGCAAAGGGGAAATATTACCTAACGTGGGATAAGACATTAAAACCTTAATCTTAGTGGTTGAATTCAAATAAATAGTAGGATAATCAATAATCTACTTAATAAAATATCCTCTGATGCCAAGCAATCAAAGGAGTTTTGCAAAGTGAGATCGATATCCTTCACTTCCTACCCCGATTCTAGAACCACTTCCAAGCTACAAAGAGTTTTGACCACAACCTAAAAATAAGGATTAGAATGCCAAGAGACTTCCACATAAGAGGCATTCTCATTCATATTTTGAGGAACAACATCTTTTGGGAAGGAAACAATTTCCTTTTCTTTCAAAACCAATGGGTTCCTCTTAGGGGTCCAAAATGCTTTGGACTTCAAATTATTTCTAGGAGTCCACTTCTCTTTAGAAATTAGATGCTCGAAAGGCTTAAATTTTTCCTTAAGGGGTAAATTTTTTTGTGATGGTCTCCCTTCCCACAATCCTAGCAAGCTTGAGGCTTGTTATCATACTCAATGGATTGATTCCATCTACCCAAGTGGGAAATAAGCTCTACTGACCTTGGAAGCTCATTATCAATGTCTGCCATAACAAACATTCAAACAAAATACATCTGAGAGGGATAATTTGTGGTATGATAAAAGGAAACAAATTCCCTAATGGTTTTTACAATTACTTTGAAGATACTCACAAGCCAAATATGTGAGGGAAAATCTGGTAGTTTAACCCATAAGGGTACTAGATTTACACGTAGCAAAGGAGGATTAAAGTTCAAGCCTCATTTCTTGAGATATAATCCCCTTATCGAAAAACCACGGGTCACCTTCCATGATCCTTCTCAAATCTTCTTCGCAGTTAAGCCTAATTATAAAGAAGTTCATAGGAAAGACTACAATTTACAGAGAACCATGCGGACACCATCTAGCCAAATCCCATATTTTTTAGGCATATAAATATTTAATTTGTGGAGTGAATTTTATATTTATGTCTAAATTATGTGTCAAAGTGTGAAGAGTATTCATGTGTTCTATAATGAAGTGTTAAATGTGTTAATAATGCAAGTGTGAGTGTGCAAGGTGTCAAGTATGCAAGTGAAGAGTCATAAGTGATAGGTGTAAAGTATGAGAATGAAGAATCATATGAGATGTGTCAAGATGTAAAGTGAGAGGTTATGTAATAATGAGTATTTTGTCATAATGTGTGGCATGCAAACAGTTGCATCTCCTAGAATTTAGAGGTAAGTAAAAGTTCATAGTATTATTATATATTGGAGACTAAACTCCATGCAATGTAACTTTTCAATGTAATATTTTATGATTTATGAATGTAGGAGAAATATTTTGTTGTGCAATACTTGTGTTACTAGTGGATGTGATTTTATGTGAGTGATATTTGATCTTGGAGAAATATACTTGTGAGATAATCTTGCATATTTTTCATAAATATCTATTGACGATCAAAAAAGCACTTTAGGATATGTATTTAGTTTGGGATTAGGTGTAATTTTTTGGTTTTCAAAAAAGTAGTGAACCATTGTGTTGTCATCAATAGAAGCAAATATATTGTAGTGACACGAACTTTATATCAAACTATTTGGTTGAAAAATATTTTAACAAATTTGAGGCTTAAACAACATGTGGCAACAATTATTCATTGTGATAATAACTCTGCAATTACCATAGCAAAGAATCTAGTCTTCCACAAAATTACTAAGTATATTGATATCAAACATTACTTTATGAGAAATCTTGTGGTAGTTAAGATTGAACTAAAAATTTGTAAAACCTAATAACTAACTTGTTAATTTATTTACTAAAGCATCAATAATTGTGTTTTTATAAATATAAGATACATATTAGATATTATATTAAATATTAAGAAAGAGAGAGTGATAAAGGTAATACTTAATGTAAGATATTTCCTTGCATGCACAAGATTTTGTTACGTGAATTAAAAAAGGAGATAAATATCATGTGAAATAGCAGAAACTGCTGGCCATAAAAGTTCCAAAATAAGGAGTGATATCATTACTTTTTAAAAACTTTAATGAAATAATTTTTTGAATGAAATGAATTTATATTAAATGGAAAAAATTACTTTCATACAAAAAAAGTTGGGTGGAATTAACACACCCCGTGGCACACACCCCAAAAAATCACGATCACATGGATCGACTCAACAAGCCATTATTACATTAGAACCGAGTAAAGAAAATGAGACAAAATACATCAGGATAGACAATTGTATGCATTTACTCATGCGATTGAGAAGACCAAAAATTATCGATATCTGGCTGATACTCCCAACCGCCACCGCTAGATCCATCAATCATAGCTCCCCAGCCATCAGCATTCCGAGGAGAGGGGTTTGAAATAGTCCCCCACCCAAAAAATGGTTCATTCTAAATCAGAGGGTTTGTAGCATCCCCCCATCCAAAAATTGGTTCAATCAGTTTCAGGCATACATCCCATCCACTGGATTACCAAGAGGAAGAGGATTCACCAAGACACAACCATTTGGGATTGGGTGACGGTTGAGACCAATGACGCTCAGAAGCTCCAACAAATAAATGACCTCTATGACCTCGAGCAGGAGGCAAGCCTCTGTGAGAGGTGTCACAAGATCTGGACACTTGATTTTCAAGAGGAAGCCAACTAATAGAGCAAGGTGCATTAGCCCAGTGATCCAGAAGTGATCTAAGGTACTGTAGCTCCACATTAACTTTATCCACCTGATTAATGATCTACAACCAACAATCATAGAATATAGTATATCTGTTAGCGACAGAGAAGGAGGTAGAGGCCTCATGTCACCCAAAGATAATATTATTTCTTGTTTTCCATAGATGGTATAAAATACTAAGACAAAAAATATGTCAAACTTCCTTCAAGGGAAGGGAAAAATTTAGGGGATCCCCAAGTAGTGCATGGACCCAAGAACATTGCTCTTGTAAAAAGGAATTGAAAAAATAAAGAATGCAATCCCAAGCATATTTATATTTTTGACAAGCCCAAAACACATGAACAAAATTTTTAGGGCATCTACAAAAATCACAAACAAGATTAGCAACCCCCATATATTGTAACATATGACCAAGGGAAAGGCCTTGATGTACTAAACTCTAGGAAAAAAAATAATGCTTAGGTTCAAGATATGACTTTCAAACCATAAAAAACCGTAGGCTCCATTTGGATTGAGAAGAAACCAAATCCCAATGATTGTTTAAAGTATCGACCATAGGAACATGAGGGGACAACATACCATACCCTAAAGAAGGTTTATACTTCACCAGATGAGTATGATTAGGCCAACACCAGTCATATGACCAATGCTTTTGAAATATCCTACCAAATTTTATCCAGACAGAGAAAGGAGTTTTGTCAATAACAACATCAAAAGTGGCTTTATCATCTAGCTTAAGACCAAACTTGTGGTGAAATTGATCCCAAGAGTACCAATGCTTGGTATGAGCATCAAAGAAATCTGAAAATGCTGAAATACCCTTTTTGAATAAGCGTAATGCTCTAACCCACTAAACTTGACCCAAAGGTAGCCCCTCTAAAATGACTATAGGAGACCACCAAGGGCTTAAAGTGGATATATAAGCTCTTGCAGATTTAACTTTACCATGTCATTGAAGCCAGGGTTTGAAAGCTTCCCATGCCTTCTAGATACTTCACATCACAAAAGAATCCGTAATTTTAAATGGGACTGGAGCTATCAATATGGTTTGTAGGGTGAGACCCTTCCATCCTTTCTTCCCAGAGGGCAAGCCAGAAGAGATGCAATGTCGCACAAGAACTTTCCAAACTTCATCACCCTAAAGTGCTCGAAGAATCCATTTGGCACATAAAGCAAAACCCTAGAAATTACAATTAAACAGACCCATACCCTTGCATTTTTAGGAAGACAAAAAACTTCCCATGCCACTATGAAACTCCTATTTTTGTTTGTCTAAAGCCCAGAGAAAATCCCACAAGAGCTCGTCCAA
This sequence comes from Wollemia nobilis, assembly GCA_028583015.1. Taxonomy (NCBI): domain Eukaryota; kingdom Viridiplantae; phylum Streptophyta; class Pinopsida; order Araucariales; family Araucariaceae; genus Wollemia; species Wollemia nobilis. Next base: position 7,957,898 of record JAQPPZ010016436.1, on the reverse strand, counting down.
CTTCTCATAAAAATTCTTAGACAGGACCCAACAAGAAGAATAATAAACATGTGTAGAAGCTAGCACCTTAGAGCAAAATTGAAAGTTACCAACCAAAGAAAGATTTTTGGTAGACCAGTAGCCCAAATTTTTCTCATTTTTTTGGATAACCATATTCCAAAGCTAAGTAAGAAAATCCTAGAAGGCAAAAGGAATACCCAAGAATTTGAATATTTCTCTTGGCTGGATCTAATGCCAAGAGTAAGAAGCTAGCTAATCAAGAATTGGCATTTGTGCTTTCCTGTAACAAGATATTTTCTTCCACTGAACCAGAGGCTAAAAATAAAATTTGAATGCATTGTAAATCCGCAGTGACTGACTGCTCATATTCATGTAATGTCAAAAAAGAATCATCAACAAAATTTCCATCACTATTTTAAGAGAGGAAGCAGGTAAAGAAATCCCTTTAATAATTCCTTGTGAAGTTTGATGGGCTAAAAGTTAGCCAAAGGCTTTAACAACTAGAATAAGCATGAAAGGGGCTAATGGGAAACCCTGTCTGACAGAGCGAGCCAGTTTCATACCTTCAGATTTTTTGCCATTCATTGTGAGGATTGCAGAAGCATCACATAATAATATTCTGACATATTTCACAAAATAAGGGCCAAATACGAGAACTTGAATTAGAGAAAGAATGAAATTCCATTTAATACAGTCATAGGCATTCTGAAAGTCGATTTTGATAAAAAAACATCTTGTCCAGAGGTTCTAACCCATTCCATGCCTTCCCAGACAGCAAGCACATTGTCCAAAATATACCTGCCCTTGACAAACCCTATTTGTTCTGGCCGGATTATAAGAGGCAAAATAGGCCAAAGTTTTAAGGCTAAGGCCTTAGCAATGATCTTGTAACTTACATTCAGTAGGGTAATAGGGAGCCAATTTGTAATAAGTTTTAGGTCTCCAAAATTGGGGATAAATTTGATTTTCGTTTATTTATGAGGTGCCCTAAAGAACCAAACATCATAGCTTATTTATAGACTTGTAACATATCAGGGCCAAGAATATCCCAAAATTCTTTATAAAATTCACACGGGAAACCATCAATACTAGGAGCCTTATCATTATCCATTTGAGACAGGACATTATTCAAATCTTCCAAGGTTAAAAGTGCATCATAGCAATCCCTCTGAGCCATAGAGAGCTTCTGAGGTATGACCGCACAACAATCATCAAGAGTTTTTTGCCTAGCAGAGATAGGAGGCTGAGAAGCAAATTTTTTTTGATAGTGTAGCACAAAAGTACGAATTATATCAGGTAAAGTAGTGAACCTGACTCCCTCAGACTGAATGGCTTGAAACTGTATGGCATGAATAGGGGGTTGAAATCGCTTAAAGAACTCCTTTGAAATCCTATCACCAACTTTAAGCCAATTCAAAATGAGCTATGATTTGAGCACCTTTAGCTTCATACAAGTCTACCTTATGAATTTCATGCCTAAGAGCAACAACATGTGCCTGGTATGCAGAGTTGAAAGGATTAGCTTGCAGACAGAGATTGGCTTTGGCTAACTTGTCCTTCAAAGCTGAATTAGCTTTCCTCCTTCGTTTAGCCACATCCTTGCCAAGGATTCGAAGAATAGTGGTAGTGTGGGTGATAGCATCATTCCACCACTAAATCTAGCCAGCAGAGCTAGAGGGTCGAGGAACAACATTCTAGATTCTATGGATATGAGCTTTCATGGGGGTATGTTGCAGAAAAGAAGTATTAAAATAGAATTGAGACCTAAAAATCCTAGCAAGAGCATGATATTGGGTGATATCAAACAAAATAGGAGCATGATCAGAAAGAGTGGTAGCTACCAGGGTCATGACAAAGGGGTGACCAAGGGAGAGCTAGTTAAAGTGAAATCTATAACTCTCTGAAAGCATGGCATGATCCAACCTTTTCAAAACCCTAGCATCATCAACTTGAAAAATAGACCAAGTATACCATTGAGATTCTAAGAAATATTCTGGAGAAAACCCAAGGTTGTGATCATACAAGCTAAGTTTATTTTTCATAAAATACCAAGCCTCCCTTTCTCCTACACACCAATGCATAGGGGTTTGACTCAGCTTAATAGATGGTTTTTCCATCATATTAAAATCCCCACACAGAAACCAAGTAGCAAAAGGCAGGGATAAAGCAATCCACTGCCATAAAGCACATCTCTATGGAGCTTTGTTGGAGGCATAAACATTAATAATGGTAAACGGTTTCCCATACAATTCCAGCACACCTAGACAACTTGATTAGAAGGATCAACTCCCTAAGATACCACATGCGAGTGCTAGGTGGGGGAAATGAAAACAACAACACCAAATTTTCCAGGTTCATGATTAGTGTGAAAAAAATGATCACATGGCCAAAGAAAATTGTAGGTACATTCTAACAGGAAATCAGCGATCTTGACTTCTTGCAAATAGACAAAGTCGAATTGTCATATAAGTGAGCAGCATTAGCGAGCTCACCCTGAACCGTGTATTTCTGGACTGGGTCCGTCAGCCCTCTGACATTCCAGGAAAAAATATCATTCCATGATAACCGCTGAATCCCCCAATTCTTTGAGGGACCCAAAAGAATTACCGTCATCAAAAATAGCAACCTAAAGATTCTCATCAATCAAACGTCGTTTCTCCGAAGGGCCATCATTCAAACCTCTTCTCGAGCTGCGAGACCGACGGAGTTTGGCATTGTTAAACTCCTCCACTGGCCGCTGCAGGGGTGAAGAAGAGACAATGGAAGGAAATGATCGACCCCCAGCTCAGAGAGAAAGCACAGTGGTACCAAAGGAAGGCTTTAGGGTTTCAGAGGGATGCTGAGTGGAATGATCATCAGAACGAGAAGGCTGAGGGACAGATTGTTGTTGGGGTTGATGAAATAACTAAAATTATAATATTTGAGAAGATTGCATCTAAAGATATCCATAATTATGTTAAGCCTATAAATAAATTGTTATCGTATTAAATTGCCAGAATCACTGTATGTTTTGGTGCAGCAATGTGTGCCTGCTCCTCTTCTTTAACATATTTTATTCTCCATTTTATAAATAAATTGTTCTTATATCAAATTGAAAGAATCATTGTATGTTTTTGCTGCGGCACCAAACACAGGAACTTGCTCCCGCTGCGGCCAAGTGCACGAGCAGCTTCTCGTGTACGATTTCATGGAGAACGGCAGCCTGGCGGAATACCTGTTCAGCCCCACCCGCCCTTGCCTGACGTGGGCGCAGCGCTACAAGATCGCAGTGGGGATTGCCCGAGGGCTGGCGTACTTGCACGAGGACACGAAACCGGCCATCATACACAGAGACGTGAAAGCCGTAAACGTGCTGCATGGCCAAGTTCAAGACGGACGACAAGACGCTCGGCTACGTGGCGCCCAAGTATGCCCTCTACGGCCACCTCAACGACAAGAGCGACGTCTTCGGCTTCGGCATCATCGTACTGGAGCTCGTGACGGGGCGCAGGGCCTTCGATACCAAGACCCCTTGAAATATTACCCCCAAAATTCTACCCAAAATTCTACCAAAGTTCTACGCACGTGAACATTGACATAGAACTCCATTGAAGTGTCAATTATTGTGGGGGCCAACGACCTACCCACCTCCGCTGATATCATGTTGTCTCTATTTAGATTGACAAGTTAGATGACTACTATGGATTAACAGATGAAGTAGAAAGGGTGTATTTTCAAAAGGTGGTAGATATAATGGAGAATTATATTGTAAAACAATCATCCCCTCTCCATGCTTTCCAATTGCCTAGTTGAAAAGTTAGGTTAGAAGAAAATAAAAAGAACTCCATTAGTATATCGAAGAATATGTAGGCCTAATCAATATATTGATACTATAAAAGAAGGTCTCATGTTTGAATTAAATGGAAAAACATGCCTTAGCTTTTATATCTTGACATAGTTATTCTACTATGTTTCAATAAACTTATACTAAAAATAAGAGAGAAATAACTATGTAAGTGAAGGCCATTATAGAGAAGAAGAGCAACCTAGATGAATTCATCATAGTGAAAAGTAATCTCCAAAAATTTAATGTAGGAATAAGGGATAAGATTACTAAAATAGTCAAGGTAATTAGGAGTCCCTTGAGGGCCTGGTGTGGGCCTAAGGGCTTGCGCCCTATGTTTTTTATTTTTTGGAATCTTCCCTACATTTCTATGGATGCTCGTTTGGACAAAGAATTTCTTTAGTAGACGACCCTGCTTATTTTTTTGGTTTGTTGGAGAGGAAGGCTAGGTAGCTGGAACCCCAGTTGAGGAGCTAGGAGAAGGAGGTTGGGCTAGCTGAAGGATCTTCAATAACTGGTTGGGTTGTTGGGTGGTCTTCTATCGATGTTTGTTCTGGACTATTGGATCTTTGGTTTGGCTGTTGGTGTTTCTGATGAAGGCTGGTTGTTGGGTGGAAGGATGAGGTCAATTGAATGAACCACAGTTGGAGTTGGGTGGAAGGTTGAGCCATCTAAAGGAACCGCAGTAGCTAGTTTTTTGATGTAGATGGCTAGACCAATTTTTGACTGGGTTCTTGGGATCCAACTTTTTTGAAAGGCTTCTTGATGTCCCATTTTAGGTTTTTCTCTATTTTTAGGTGTTGTTCCTCTACCCTTGGACCTTGAGTAAAATACTTTTGATTTTAAAGTTTCAGGTTTTGAAAGATTTTCTAGTTTCAGATCTTGGATTTATGTTGGGTGTGTTGGACCCATTCGTTGGATGGTGTGTTGGGTAGGAAGCCAAGGCTTCCTAGGTGAGCAATATTTTAATTTTTGAACTTATTTTTCAATCGTTTCCATTCATATGTAAGATTATTTTGTCAATCATATGGTTTGCTCTTACTGAATACTATTGTTAAAATATTGTCTGGCCTAGATTGAAGTTCTTCATGGCTTTATTTTCTTTCCTCTGGGTCAAAGTGCTGGTTCGATCCCTACTACAAAAAACCTGGTACGGATTTGTTCTTTGGTTCTACAGGGTCTTGATTCTTGTTCTCCGAGCCTCCGATTTTATTTGGGTGGTTTTTGGATTCGGAGTAGTTTTTAGTTTTGAATATTTTCTTGGGCTGGATTGCTTCTAATCAACATGTGGGCATTAATTGTGCCAATGCATATTTCCTTCATTATCTATCTAGAGCCTGCCCATTTGAATTTTGATTAGTGCATTTCATTTATTGATGGTTAGTTGGCTCATTTCTCGAGCCTCAGTTATTGCTCGTTTTTAAATTCAAATTGGATGTTTGTCATTGGGTGTGTAGTTCTCCTCCATTATCTCTTTTGTACTCATTAAAATTTTAATGTTCCAACTTTTGGATATTTGTTAGGTTTCTTTGCTAAGTCTGGTATTGTGCCCCTTTTGGGGCGAATGTAGTCCTCGGTGTTGATTTCCCTTTAAAATGCTCCAGTAGGGATGGTTGTAAAGTTGGTTGTTATTTTTCGGGGTTGTGCTCCTTAATAAATTGTCATAAAAGGTTGTGGAACCTTTTAAAACCTTCTGTTTTATTAATAGTACCAAAAACATTTATTAAAATGGTAAATAGAGACCTACCTTGTCCAACTTTTGATAACAATTCTTAGACGGGACCCAACAATAAGAATAATAAACATGTGTAGAAGCAAGCACCTTAAAGCAAACTTGAAACTTACCAGCCAAGGAAAGATTTTTTGTAGACCAGTAGCCCAAATTTTTCTTAATTTTTTAGATAACCATATTCCAAAGCTAAGCAGGAAAAGCCTGGAAGGAAAAAGGAATACCCAAGAATTTGAATATTTCTCTTGGCTAGATCCAATGCCAAGAGTAAGAAGCTAGCTAATCAGGAATTGGTTTTTGTGCTTATCTGTAACAAGGTGTTTTCTTCCACTGAACCAGAGGCTAAACAGAAAATCTCAAGGCATTGTAAATCCGCAGTGACTGACTGCTCATATTTGTGTAATGTCAAAAAAAAATTATCAACAAAATTTATTTTCACCATTTTAAGAGAGGAAGTAGGTAAAGAAATCCCTTTAATAATTCCTTGTAAATTTTGATGGGCTAAAAGTTAGCCAAAGGCTTCAACAACTAGAATAAACAGGGAAGGGGCTAATGGGCAACCCTGTCTGACAGAGCGATCCAGTTGAATACCTTCAAATTTTTGGCTATTCATCGTGAGGACTGCAGAAGCATCACAAAATAATATTCTGACATATTTCACAAAATAGGGGCCAATGTTGAGAACCTAAAGTAGAGAAAGAATGAAATGCCATTTAATATGGTCGTAGGCTTTTTCAAAGTCAATTTTTATAAATAGAGCATCTTGTCCAGAGGTTCTAACCCATTCCATGCCTTCCCAAATAGCAAGCATATTGTCCAAAATATACCTGCCCTTGACAAACCTTGTTTTTTGTGGCTGGATTATAAGAGGCAAAATAGGCCGAAGTTTTAAGGTTAAGGCCTTAGCAATGATCTTGTAAATTACATTCAGTAGGGTAATATGGAGCCAATTGGTAATAAGTTCTGGGTCTCCAAAATTGGGGATAAATTTGATATTTCATTTATTGATGAGGTGCCCTAAAGAACCAAACATCATAGCTTATTTATAGACTTGTAACAGATTAGGGCCAAGAATATCCCAAAAATATTTATAAAATTCACACAGGAAACCATCAATACCAGGAGCCTTATCATTAGCCATTTGAGACAGGATATTCTTCAAATCTTCCAAGGTTAAAGGTGCATCACAACAATACCTCTGAGCCATAGAGAGCTTTTGAGGTATAACCACACAACAATCATCAAGAGCTTTTTGCCTAGCAGATATAAGAGGCTAAGAAGCAAAAACTTTTTGATAGTGTAGCACAAAAGTACGAATTATATCAGGTAAAGTAGTGAACCTAACTCCCTCAAACTTAATGGCTTGAAACTGTATGGCATGAACAGGGGTCAAAATCGCTTGAAGAACTCCTTTGAAATCCTATCACCAACCTTAATCGAATTCATATGAGCTCTGAGTTGAGCACCTTTAGCTTCATACAACTCTACCTTATGAATTTCATGCCTAAGAGCAACAACATGTGCCTGGTATGCAGAGTTGAAAGGCTTAGCTTACAAATGGAGATTGGCTTCGGCTAACTCGTCCTTCAAAGCTGAATTAGCTTTCCTCCTTTGTGTAGCCACATCCTTGCCAAGGATGCAAAGAATAGTGGTAGTGCAGGTGATAGCATCATTCCACCACTATATCTTGCCAGCAAAGCCATAGGGTCGAGGAACAACATTCCAGATTCTATGGATATGAGCTTTCATGGGGGTATATTGGAGAAAAGAAGTATTAAAATATAATTGAGACCTAACAATCCTAGCAAGAGTCTGATCTTGGGTGATATCAAACAAAATAGGAGCATGATCAGAAAGAGTGGTAGCTACCAAGGTCATGACAAAGGGGTGACCAAGGGAGATCCGGTTAAAGTGAAAGCTATAACTTTCTGAAAGCATGGCACGATCCAACCTTTTCAAAACCCTAGCATCATCAACTTGAAAAATAGACCAAGTATACCATTGAGATTCTGAGAAATATTTTGGAGAAAATCCAAGGTTGGGATCATACAGGCTAAGTTTATTTTTCATAAAATACCAAGCCTCCCTTTCTCCTACACACCAATGCATAGGGGTTTGACTCAGCTCATCAGACGCTTTTTCCATCATATTAAAATCCTTGCACAGAACCCAAGTAGCAAAAGGCAGGGATAAAGCAAGCCACCGCCATAAAGCACATCTCTATGGAGCTTTGTTGGAGGCATAAACATTAATAATGCCAAACGATTTTCCATACAATTCCAGCAGCACCCAGACAACTTGATTAGAAGGATCAACTCCCTAAGATACCACATGCGAGTGCTAGGTGGGAGAAATGAAAACAACAACACCAACTTTTCCAAGTTCATGATTAGTGTGAAAAAAAGGATCACATGGCCAAAGAAAATTGTAGGTACATTCTAGCAGGAAATCAGCGATCTTGACTTCTTGCAAATAAATAAAGTCGAATTGCCATATAAGTGAGCAGCATTAGCGAGCTCACCCCGAACCGTGTATTTTCGGACTGGGTTCGTCAGCCCTCTAACATTCCACGAAAAAATATCATTCCATGATAACTGTTGAATCCTCCAATTCTTTGAGGGACCCAAAAGAATTACCATCATCAAAAATAGCAACTTGAAGATTCTCATCAATCAAACGTCGTTTCTCCGAAGGGCAATCATTCAAACCTTTTCTTGGGCTGTGAGAGCGACAGAGTTTGGCATTGTTAAACTCCTCCACTGGCCACTGCAGGGGTGAAGAAGAGACAATGGAAGGAAATGATCGACCCCCAACTCGGAGAGAAAGCATAGTGGTACCAAAGGAAGGCTTTAGGATTTCAGAGGGCTACCGAGTTGAAAGATCGTTAGAACGAGAAGGCTGAAGGACAGATTGTTGTTGGGGTTGCTGATGGGGTTGACGAAATAATTATAATAATAATATTTAAGGAGATTGCATCTAAAGATATCCAAAATTATGTTAAGCCTGTAAATAAATTGTTATCGTATTAAATTGGCAGAATCACTGTATGTTTTGGTGCAGCAATGTGTGCCTGCTCCTCTTCTTTAACATAATTTATTCTCCATTTTATAAATAAATTGTTCTTATATCAAATTGAAAGAATCATTGTATGTTTTTGCTGCGGCACCAAACACAGGAACTTGCTCCCGCTGCGGCCAAGTGCACGAGCAGCTTCTCGTGTACGATTTCATGGAGAACGGCAGCCTGGCGGAATACCTGTTCAGCCCCACCCGCCCTTGCCTGACGTGGGCGCAGCGCTACAAGATCGCAGTGGGGATTGCCCGAGGGCTGGCGTACTTGCACGAGGACACGAAACCGGCCATCATACACAGAGACGTGAAAGCCGCAAACGTGCTACATGGCCAAGTTCAAGACGGACGACAAGACGGTCGGCTACGTGGCGCCCGAGTACGCCCTCTACGGCCACCTCAACGACAAGAGCGACGTCTTCGGCTTCGGCATCATCGTACTGGAGCTCGTGACGGGGCGCAGGGCCTTCGATACCAAGACCCCTTGAAATATTTCCCCCAAAATTCTACCCAAAATTCTACCAAAGTTCTACGCACGTGAACATTGACATAGAACTCCATTGAAGTGTCAATTATTGTGGGGGCCAACGACCTACCCACCTCCGCTGATCGACTTGCCTTTCGCAAAAAGCGGCCAAACTAACCAGCGACATTAATATGCTTCAAGAAAACCTATACTGGTCTTGTAGGCTTGAACAATCTTTATGGTCGTACATGTGGCCCAATTCAATATTATGTATCATGCCACCAAACTTGTAAGTTTGCAGTTGCGGCGATTCTGTCGCCCACCTTGACGATTTTGTAGCATGTGTATGTTGTACTTGTGGTTTGCAACTTTGAAATCATTTAACCGCTTTGTTCGATTTTTAGACTTCAACACTAATTCGATACTATAAATTCACAACCGCAGCATTCTTTCAGGCCGTCCGGCTCTTCTATGCTTTCTCGACTGGAAATATTTGGGTCGTATGGTCTGCTTACCCTCTTTCTACTTGGTCACATCTAAAGTAAAATGATGACAGAAGACGTGATCACGCAATAATTTTATCGTAAACACTTTGAATTATCAACCTTCCAAAGTGTGAATGGTCGATCTGCTATCTACATGCAAAATTTTTAAATTTCCTAGATTAGGAAGTTAATTTTTAAACATCCAACTTTATTGACATGCAACCATGTTATGTATGTAAAACATTTATTTAAAACGTATAAATCATTCCAGGAGCCAAGCTATCAAGGAATCGTTATTCTCCTTTGGTATATTTACATGAGCATCTAAAAATATAAGAACTCGTTAATTGTTTTTCAAACATTTTTACTGTTTGAACACCATAAGGAGTGAATTTGGTTTATGATTTATGTGGATCTTTTTAATTTCAAAGCATAGTATCAATACTTTTGATGTTCACTGTTGTTTCTTTTAGCATTTTGTTTTATGTTATTGATTTTGTTTTTCCCTTCTCTTCTTCAAAAGTTTTTGAGATTAACATTAGGTTATTTATGTTAGAAATATTAACCTGCATTTCACGCCTCAGTCTGACTGCGCTTCGAACTTGGGCGAAGTCGGATCTGCGCTCGCGCAGTCGGGGATCCCGGTAAAATTTTGACTTGACGTCGCACGTGCATTTTGACAGATGTGACGTCTGACAAATCCGATCGCCACAGAAGTTAATGTCAGTTCGGCGATTGGTCAGAAACCCTAGTTGAGGGTCTGTCAGAAACTGTCAGAGGACAACCTCTATCTTCCTCTTCCTACAGCTATATAAGGCAGTTTGGGTCTTCAGACAAGGTGTGGAAAGAAGGTGGAGAAAGAGAGGAGAGCGGGAGGAACTTTGGAGAAACAGCAGAGTAGGAGACGAGATCGTTTCAGTGAGCAGTGTGGCTCATCTGTTTAATGTTCGAGCAGTAGACTCGACATTTATTTTCCTGCAGCTTTAGTTTGCAGATGTTAGTTTTCCTCAGTTGAGGACTTTTGTAACCCTCGTCTTAGAAAAATAAAGTTCGTTGTTGTTTAAGGCATCTGCAGGGTTTTTTAGTTATCTCTATGTGCTAAAATTTGTTGTTGTTCTCTGTACAAATCGCCTTAGAGTGATTTCTTTCAGGTTCTATAAGTTTGATCTCAAATCTGAAATATTGCACTTAGATTCGGTGTTTCTCTCCTCTTGTACAATTCTTCTCAAGCCAGGAAAACCAATGCCGAAGCCACGCAAGCCTTCGAAAAGCAAAAGTCTGCAAGGCAGAAAGATTTTGTAAGGCAAAAAATTGGCTAAGTCTGGAGCTATCCACCAGACTATGTAGCGAAGTCGGACTTCGCTGCCTTTGACCGGCGCAGTCATGCGTTGACTGAGTGCTTGCCAAAATTAACACTTTATTTCGTGCGCAACCCGATTGTGCACCTTGATCCGTGCATAACTTGATTATGCATCTCAGTTCATGCATAACCCGACTGCGCACCTTGATCCATGTGCAACCCGACTACACACCTTGGTACATGCGCAACCCGATTGCGCAATAGTCAAAAGTGCAGCCCAACTTTGACTATGCAGTCCGACTTTAGGCCCTCCCTCCTTCGCACTTCGCACTTCACACTTCACCCTGCGCTCATCCCGTCGGTGGTAAATTAAAAATTAAAATCTTCAAATTGGTATAAGAGCCACTGATCCCTTGATGCGGAGACCGAAGAAAAATGGCTTCTAGTAGCAACAAATTACAGTTGCAGATCCCACAATTCAATGGGAAGAATTACGATTACTGGAGCATCTAGATGAAGATCCTGTTCGGATCTCAGGAGCTGTGGGAGTTATTCGATAACGACTACCCAGAACCGACAGATGCAGTAGCACTAGCCACCCTATCTCAAGCAGACAAGGACTTGTTGAAAGAGAACACGAAGAAGGACCAAAAGGCCCTCTTCTACATCATGGAATTGGTCGAGGAGTCCATCTTCCCCCAAATCGCATCAACCACCAAGGCAAAGTAGGCCTGGGAGATTCTAGCCAGCTCGTACCAGGGCACTAATAAGGTAAAGTTGGTGAAACTACAGATGCTCAGGAGGGAGTTTGAAAATTTGTAGATGAGTGAGTCCGAGTCCATGAGTGATTTCTTCACTCGGACAATGGATATTATCAACCAGATGCGGTTGAACAAAGAAAATATGTAGAGCCAGAGAATCGTGGAGAAAATTCTCAAAAGTCTGCCTACCAAGTTTGACTCGATTGTGATAGCAATCGAAGAGTCGAGGGATCTGACTACCCTCTCGACAGATGAGCTCATGGGTTCATTGTAGACACATGAACAGAGGCTGAGCCATTCATCTCAGACCTCTCTAAAGAAAGCATTTAGGGCTCAGGTCTCATTCCAAGACAACGACATACAAGATTCTCACCATGGCGCCTCCAGTTCTCACAAAGCAAGAGATAGAGGCAAGCGTGGGAAATGCAACAAGCAAGGAGGATGGTCAAACCCTAGTAAAGGAGAGACCAAGCTGTAATTTCCATCAAGCAAGGTGGAAGAGGCAATTCAAAAAATTAGCAAGCTGGACCTAGTCAGAAGAAGGACATGTCAAAGGTCTAGTGCTATTTTTGCAAGAAGTTTGGCCATTACATCTCACAGTGCAAAAAATTGATGGCCAAGGAGAACTAGCAACAAGACCATTACATAGATGAAACCAAAAATGCAGTAGGAGGAAACATGTTGTTGACTTGCAACATTGAGGAGGAGTGTCAGAAGAATGTTTGGTATTTAGATAGTGGGTGAAACAACCACATGACGGGGAACAAGGAGATGATCTCCCAACTGGATGAAACAGTCTAGTCTGAGGTGAAGATGAAGAACAATAATAAGGTTCCCATAATGGGGAAAGGAAAGATCCTCATCCACACTAGGCATGACAAACAAAAGCAGATCTGTGATGTCTACTATGTGCCTGGCCTGAAGCACAACCTATTGAGCATTTTACAGCCCATACAGAAGGGACATATGGTCGAATTCAAAGACAAAGCTTACACCATCAGAGACAAGTCGCATGGACAGATTGCTACCGTTTCCATGACAGAGAATAAAATGTTTTCGTTGTAGATTCAGAACAAATCATTGATGTCTTTGAGTGTAGTTGTGACAGATACTACCTGGCTGTGGCATCTCAGATTTGGTCACCTGAACTTTAGTGGCCTGAATCAACTGCACAAGAAGCAGATGGTGAAGGGTTTACCCTTGATAGAGCAGCAAAATCAATTTTGTGAGGGCTTCTTAGGGATTCATTCCCTTCTAGTTAATCTTGGAGAGCATCACAGCCACTGGAGTTTGTGCACTCAAACATTTGCGATCTGATGTAGACCAACATGTTTTTTGACAACAAATACTTCTTAACATTCATATATGACTTTAGCTAGAAGATGTGGATCTATGACATCAAGCTGAAGTCAGAAGCATTTGCAAGATTTAAATAATTCAAGGCTCTAGTGGAGAAATAGAACGGATATCAGATCAAGACTCTCAGGACAGATGGCAGAGGTGAATACATCTCCAATGAATTCTATAACTACTACAAGCAACATGGAATTCGAAGGCAGTTCACTTCCAGATACACGCCACAGCATAACGACATAGCTAAGAGGAAGAACCGAACCATCATGGAGATGGCATGAAGCATGATGAAGGCAAAGGGATTACTGCACGAATTTTGGGCAGAGGCTGTAACATGTGTAGTCTACCTGCTGAACAAATGTCCCACCAAAAGCGTGAAGTACAAAATCCCTCAAGAGGCCTGAAGCAGAGTGAAGCCAAGTGTGGCTCACTTGCGTGTGTTCAGGTGCATTGCATATCCACATGTTCTAGAAGAGAAGCGGCATAAGTTGGATGATAGAGCTGAGAAGTGCATTTTCATAGGGTACAGTGAGTAGGCGAAGGCATATAGGCTGTGCAACCCTGTGATGAAGAAGCTCATCATCAGCCATGATGTGAAGTTTCTTGAAGATGAAGCCTGGAACTAGAAGTCAGAGACTGGTCGGTCAGAGCCAGCAGTGGTAGAGTTTGTTGACTTGGAAGAAGGAAGCGTGCAGCCACCTGCAACCTCCAGTGGCAGCAACAGTGCCAGCAGTAGCACAACCACTCCATCTCGATTGCCTCCATGTGCAAGTAGAATCCAGAACCTGGTGACACCAATGAAGACAAGGAGCTTGTAAGAAATCTACGAGGCAACCCAAACCCATGTAGATGAAGAGTACTGACTTTACATTCTTTACTGAATTTGATCCAGTAGAGATCAAATATGCAAGTCAAAATCAGAAATGGGTGCAGGCGATGGATGAGGAGATTAAAGACATTGAAAATAATGATACATGGCAACTGACAGATCTTCCAGTAGGGAAGAATACCATTGGGGTCAAGTGGGTGTATAAGACAAAGTTCAACACCCAAGGAGACGTTGACAAGCATAAGGCTAGACTGGTGGTGAAGGGTTACAAGAAGAAGTTAGGCATCGATTACCATGAGGTTTATGCACCTGTAGCCCGACTTGACACAGTCAGGATAATCCTGGCATTGGCAGCCCAATAGGGTTGGAAGGTGTACCAAATGGATGTCAAGTTAGCCTTCCTCAATGGAGTGTTGGAGGAGGAGGTCTACATAGACCAACCATCAGGTTATGAAATTGAAGGCCAGGAAGGCAAATTCTCGAAGCTAAAGAAGGCCTTGTATGGTTTGAAGCGGGCACCCGGGCTTGGTACGACCAGATTGATGATTATTTTTAAGAATATGGGTTTATCAAATGCCCATATGAGAACACCCTGTACATGAAGACAAATGAAGCTGGTGAGCTCATTATTGTCTACCTATATGTGGATGATTTGATTTATACTAGCAACAACAATGTCCTGTTTGCCCAATTTAGAACAGCCATGAAGAAGGAGTTCAAGATGACAAACTTAGGGCTGATGAAGTACTTTCTCAGCATTTAAGTTGACCAATCGGTAGATGGCATCTTCATTTCTCAAGGCATGTATGCAAAAGATGTCCTGAAGTGGTTCAAGATGGAGGATAGAAAACCTACCATCACACCTGTAGCCACAGGTTTGAAGTTGAGCAAGCTGGATTCAGGGAGAAATATGGATCCAACCTTGTTCAAGAGGCTAGTTGGCAGTCTGATGTATTTGACTGCAACTCGGCTAGATCTGATGTTCGGAGTCAGTCTGATCAGTCATTTTATGGAGACTCCGAAGGACACGCACTGGAAAGCAGGCAAGAGGATCTTGCACTATGTCAATGAGACTCGAAACAATGGCCTATTTTATGCTAGACAGGACCAGTTGGAACTGGTGGGCTTCATAGACAGTGACTGGCCTGGCAGCACCAATGATCGAAAGAACACCTCCAGGTATGCTTTCCATCTCGGATTAGGGGCAGTCTCATGGGCATCCAAGAAGCAACCCATCGTTGCGTTGTCCACAACCGAAGTAGAATATGTCACCACCATGTTAGTCGCAAGTCAGGTAGTTTGGCTGCGAAGAGTTCTGAGTGAACTGAATTATCCTTCGGAAGGCGCGGCAACAAATTTTTGTGATAACAATTCAGCCATTGCACTGTCAAAGGATCCCGTGTTCCATGGTCGGACGAAGCACATCGATATTCATTATCACTTCATTAGAGAGTTGGTGAAGTTTGGATAAATTCAACTGCAGTTTTGCACATCCAAGGAGCAGTTGGCAGATATTTTCACGAAGCCTTTGAAGGAGGAAGACTTCAGCAGATTGCGAGAGTAGCTTGGAGTCAAAGCGCTCGTAAAATCAGGTTTAAAGGAAGGTGTTAGAAATATTAACCAAGATTTCATGCCTCAGCCAGATTGCGCTCCAAACTTGGGCGAAGTCAGACTACACTCGCGCAGTCGGGGATCCCGACAAAATTTTGACATGATGTCGAACGTGCCTTTTGACAGATGTGACGTCTGACAGATCTGATCGCAGTAGAAGTTAATGTCAGTTCGGCGATTTAATGTCAGTTCGGCGATTGGTCAAAAACCCTAGTTGAGGGTCTGTCAGAACCTATCAGATGACAACCCCTATCTGTCATTAAATCGCCACAGAAGTTAATGCCAGTTCGACGATTTAACGAGAAGGCCGAGGGACAGATTGTTGTTGGAGTTGCTGATGGGATTGATGAAATAATTATAATAATAATATTTAAGGAGATTGCATCTAAAGATATCTACAATTATGTTAAGCCTGTAAATAAATTGTTATCGTATTAAATTGGCAGAATCACTGTATTTTTTGGTGCCTGCTCGTGCCTGCTCCTCTTCTTTAACATAATTTATTCCCCATTTTATAAATAAATTGTTCTTATATCAAATTGAAAGAATCATTGTATGTTTTTGCTGCGGCACCAAACACAGGAACTTGCTCCCGCTGCGGCCAAGTGTACAAGCAGGTTCTCGTGTACGATTTCATGGAGAACGACAGCCTGGCGGAATACCTGTTCAGCCCCACCAGTCCTTGCCTTGCGTGGGCGCAGCGGTACAAGATCGCTGTGGGGATTTTCCGAGGGCTGGCGTACTTGCACGAGGACACGAAACCGGCCATCATACACAGAGACGTGAAAGCCGCAAACGTGCTACATGGCCAAGTTCAAGACGGACGACAAGACGGTCGGCTACGTGGCGCCCGAGTACGCCCTCTACGGCCACCTCAACGACAAGAGCGATGTCTTCGGCTTCGGCATCATTCTACTGGAGCTCGTGACGGGGCGCAGGGCCTAGGGCCTTTGATACCAAGACCGCTTGAAATATTACCCCCAGAATTCTACCAAAGTTCTACGCACGTGAACATTGACATAGAACTCCATTGAAGTGTCAATTATTGTGGGGGCCAACGACCTACCCACCTCCGCTGATCGACTTGCCTTTCGCAAAAAGCGGCCAAACTAACCAGCGACATTAATATGCTTCAAGAAAACCTATACTGGTCTTGTAGGCTTGAACAATCTTTATGGTCGTACATGTGGCCCAATTCAATATTATGTATCATGCCACCAAACTTGTAAGTTTGCAGTTGCGGCGATTCTTTCGCCCACCTTGACGATTTTGCAGCATGTGTATGTTGTACTTGTGGTTTGCAACTTTGAAATCATTTAACCGCTTTGTTCGATTTTTAGACTTGAACACTAATTCGATACTATAAATTCACAACCGCAGCATTCTTTCAGGCCGTCCGGCTCTTCTATGCTTTCTCGCCTGGAAATATTTGGGTCGTATGGTCTGCTTACCTCTTTCTACTTGGTCACATCTAAAGTAAA
The DNA here is from genome assembly GCA_028583015.1 of Wollemia nobilis. Classification (NCBI taxonomy): domain Eukaryota; kingdom Viridiplantae; phylum Streptophyta; class Pinopsida; order Araucariales; family Araucariaceae; genus Wollemia; species Wollemia nobilis. The sequence continues at coordinate 7,940,992 of JAQPPZ010016436.1, read as the reverse complement.
ATGATGACAGAAGACGTGATCAGGCAATAATTTTATCGTAAACACTTTGAATTATCAACCTTCCAAAGTGTGAATGGTCGATCTGCTATCTACATGCAAAATTTTTAAATTTCCTAGATTAGGAAGTTAATTTTTAAACATCCAACTCTATTGACATGCAACCATGTTATGTATGTAAAACATTTATTTAAAACGTATAAATCATTCTAGGAGCCAAGCTATCAAGGAATCGTTATTCTCCTTTGGTATATTTACATGAGCATCTAAAAATATAAGAACTCGTTAATTGTTTTTCAAACATTTTTACTGTTTGAACACCATAAGGAGTGAATTTGGTTTATGATTTATGTGGATCTTTTTAATTTCAAAGCATAGTATCAATACTTTTGATGTTCACTCTTGTTTCTTTTAGCATTTTGTTTTATGTTATTGATTTTTTTTTTCCCTTCTCTTCTTCAAAAGTTTTTGAGATTAACATTAGGTTATTTATGTTAGAAATATTAACCCAGATTTCACGCCTCAGTCGGGCTGCGCTTCGAACTTGGGCAAAGTCGGACTGCGCTAGCGCAGTCGAGGATCCCGGTAAAATTTTGACTTGACGTCGCACGTGCCTTTTGACAGATATGACGTCTGACAGATCCGATCGCCACAGAAGTTAATGTCAGTTCGACGATTGGTCAGAAACCCTAGTTGAGCGTCTGTCAGAACCTGTCAGAGGACAACCCCTATCTTCCTCTTCCTGCAGCTATATAAGGCAGTTTGGGTCTTCAGACAAGGTGTGGAAAGAAGGTGGAGAAAGAGAGGAGAGCGGGAGGAAATTTGGAGAAACAACAGAGTAGGAGACGAGATCGTTTCAGTGAGCAGTGTGGCTCATCTGTTTAATGTTCGAGCAGCAGACTCGACATTTATTTTCCTGCAGCTTTAGTCTGCAGATGTTAGTTTTCCTCAGTTGAGGACTTTTGTAACCCTCGTCTTAGAAAAATAAAGTTCGTTGTTGTTTAAGGCATCTGCAGGGTTTTTTAGTTATCTCTGTGTGCTAAAATCTGCTGTTGTTCTCTGTACAAATCACCTCAGAGTGATTTATTTCAGGTTCTATAAGTTTGAGCTCAGATCTGAAATATTGCACTTAGATTCGGTGTTTCTCTCCTCTTGTACAATTCTTGTCAAGCCAGGAAAACCAACGCCGAAGCCGTGCAAGCCTTCGAAAAGCAAAAGTCTGCAAGGCAGAAAGATTTTGTAAGGCAAAAAATTGGCTAAGTCTGGAGCTATCCACCAGACTGCGTAGCAAAGTCGGACTTCGCTGCCTTTGACCGGCGTAGTCAAGCATTGACTGAGTGCTTGCCAAAATTAACACTTTATTTCATGCACAACCCGACTGTGCACCTTGATCCATGCATAACTTGATTGTGCATCTCGGTTCATGCATAACCTGACTGCGCACCTTGATCCATGTGCAACCTGACTACACACCTTGGTACGTGCGCAACCCGATTGTGCAATAGTCAAAAGTGTAGCCCAACTTTGACTATGTAGTCTGACTTTGGGCCCTCCCTCCTTCGCACTTCGCACTTCACACTTCACCCTGCGCTCATCTCGTCGGTGGTAAATTAAAAATTAAAATCTTCAAATTGGTATAAGAGCCACTGATCCCTTGATGCGAAGACCGAAGAAAAATGGCTTCCAGTAGCAACAAATTATAGTTGCAGATCCCACAATTCAACGGGAAGAATTACGATTACTGGAGCATCTAGATGAAGATCCTGTTTGGATCTCAGGAGCTATGGGAGTTATTCGATAACGACTACCCAGAACTGACAGATGCAGTAGCACTGGCCACCCTATCTCAAGCAAACAAGGACTTGTTGAAAGAGAACATGAAGAAGGACCAGAAGGCCCTCTTCTACATCATGGAAGTGGTCGAGGAGTCCATCTTCCCCCAAATCGCATCAACCACCAAGGCAAAGCAGGCCTTGGAGATTCTAGCCAGCTCGTACCAAGGCACTAATAAGGTAAAGTTGGTGAAACTAAAGATGCTCAGGAGGGAGTTTGAAAATTTGTAGATGAGTGAGTCCGAGTCCATGAGTGATTTCTTCACCCATACAATGGATATTATCAACCAGATGCAGTTGAACGAAGAAAATATGTAGAGCCAGAGAATCGTGGAGAAAATTCTCAAAAGTCTGCGTACCAAGTTTGACTCGATTGTGATAGCAATCGAAGAGTTGAGGGATCCGACAACCCTCTCGACAGATGAGCTCATGGGTTCATTGCAGACACATGAATAGAGGCTGAGCCGTTCATCTCAGACCTCTCTAAAGAAAGCATTTAGGGCTCAGGTCTCATTCCAAGAAAATGGCATACAAGATTCCCACCATGGCGCCTCCAGTTATCACAAAGCAAGAGATAGAGGCAGGCGTGGGAAATGCAACAAGCAAGGAGGATGGTCAAACCCTAGTAAAGGATAGACCAACTGTAATTTCCATCATCAAGGTGGAAGAGGCAATTCAAAAAATTAGCAAGCTAGACCTAGTCAGAATAAGGACATGTCAAAGGTCTAGTGCTATTTCTGCAAGAAGTTTGGCCATTACATCTCACAGTGCAAAAAGTTGATGGCCAAGGAGAACTAGCAACAAGACCATTACACGGATGAAACCAAAAATGCAGTAGGAGGAAACATGTTGTTGACTTGCAACATTGAGGAGGAGTGTCAGAAGAATGTTTGGTATTTAGATAGTGGGTGAAACAACCACATGACGGGGAACAAGGAGATGTTCTCCCAACTGGATGAAACAGTATGGTCTGAGGTGAATATGGAGAACAATAATAAGGTTCCCGTAATGGGGAAAGGAAAGATCCTCATCCGCACTAGGCACGACAAACAAAAGCAGATCTGTGATGTCTACTATGTGCCTGGCCTGAAGGACAACCTGCTAAGCATTTGACAGCTCGTACAGAAGGGACATATGGTCCAATTCAAAGACGAAGCTTACACCATCAGAGACAAGTCGCATGGACAGATTGCTACCGTGTCCATGACAAAGAATAAAATGTTTTTGTTGTAGATTCAGAACAAATCATTGATGTCTTTGAGTGTAGTTGTGACAGATACTACCTGGCTGTGGCATCTCAGATTTGTTCACCTAAACTTTAGTGGCTTGAATCAACTGCACAAGAAGTAGATGGTGAAGGGTTTACCCCTGATAGAGCAGCAAAATCAATTTTGTGAGGGCTTCTTAGGGATTCATTCCCTTCTAGTTAATCTTGGAGAGCATCACAGCCACTGGAGTTTGTGCACTCAAACATTTGCGATCTGATGTAGACCAACATGTTTTTTGACAACAAATACTTCTTAACGTTCATATATGACTTCAGCTGGAAGACGTGGATCTATGCCATCAAGCTGAAGTCAGAAGCATTTGCCAGATTTAAAGAATTCAAGGCTCTAGTGGAGAAATAGAATGGATATCAGATCAAGACTCTCAGGACAGATGGCAGAGGTGAATACATCTCCAATGAATTCTATAACTACTGCAAAAAGCATGGAATTCGAAGGCAGTTCACTTCCAGATACACGCCACAACATAACGACATAGCTAAGAGGAAGAACCGGACCATCATGGAGATGGCATGAAGCATGATGAAGGCAAAGGGATTACTACACGAATTTTTGGCAGAGGCTGTAACATGTGTAGTCTACCTGCTGAACAGATGTCCCACCAAAAGCGTGAAGGAAAAAATCCCTCAAGAGGCCTGAAGCAGAGTGAAGCCAAGTGTGGCTCACTTGCGTGTGTTCAGGTGCATTGCATATCCACATGTTCTAGAAGAGAAGCAACATAAGTTGGATGATAGAGCTGAGAAGTGCATTTTCATAGGGTACAATGAGTAGGCGAAGGCATATAGGCTGTGCAACCCTGTGACGAAGAAGCTCATCATCAGCCATGATGTGAAGTTTCTTGAAGATGAAGCCTGGAACTAGAAGTCAGAGACTGGTCGGTCATAGCCAGTAGTGGTAGAGTTTGTTGACTTGGAAGAAGGAAGCGTGCAGCCACCTGCAACCTCCAGTGGCAGCAACAGTGCCAGTAGTAGCACAACCACTCCATCTCAATTGCCTCCATGTGCAAGTAGAATCCAGAACCTGGTGACACCAACAAAGACAAGGAGCTTGTAAGAAATCTACGAGGCAACCCAAACCCATGTAGATGAAGAGTACTGACTTTACATTCTTTACTGAAGTTGATCCAGTAGAGTTCAAATATGCAAGTCAAAATCAAAAATGGGTGCAGGCGATGGATGAGGAGATTAAAGCCATTGAAAAGAATGATACATGGCAACTGACAGATCTTCCAGTAGGGAAGAATACCATTGGGGTGAAGTGGGTGTATAAGACAAAGTTCAACACCCAAGGAGACGTTGACAAGCATAAGGCTAGATTGGTGGTGAAGGGTTACAAGAAGAAGTTAGGCATCGATTACCATGAGGTTTATGCACCTATAGCCCGACTTGACACAGTCAGGATGATCCTGGCATTGGCAGCCCAACAGGGTTGGAAGGTGTACCAAATGGATGTCAAGTTAGCCTTTCTCAATGGAGTGTTTGAGGAGGAGGTCTACATAGACCAACCATCAGGTTATGAAATTGAATGCCAGGAGGGCAAATTGCTGAAGCTAAAGAAGGCCCTATATGGTTTGAAGCAGGCACCCCGAGCTTGGCACAGCCAGATTGACAGTTATTTTTAAGAATATGGGTTTATCAAATGCCCATATGAGAACACCCTGTACATGAAGACAAATGAAGCTGGTGAGCTCATTATCGTCTACCTATATGTGGATGATTTGATCTATACTAGCAACAACAATGTCCTGTTTGCCCAATTTAGAACAGCCATGAAGAAGGAGTTCAAGATGACAGACTTAGAGCTGATGAAGTACTTTCTCAGCATTTAAGTTGACCAATCAGCAGATGACATCTTCATTTCTCAAGGCATGTATGCAAAAGATGTCCTGAAGTGGTTCAAGATGGAGGACAGAAAACCTGCCATCACACCTGTAGCCACAGGTTTGAAGTTGAGCAAGCTAGATTTAGGGAGAAATATGGATCCAACCTTGTTCAAGAGGCTAGTTGGCGATCTGATGTATTTGACTGCAACTCGGCTAGATCTGATGTTCGGAGTCAGTCTGATCAGTAATTTTATGGAGACTCCGAAGGACACGCATTGGAAAGCAGGCAAGAGGATCTTGTGCTATGTCAACGAGACACGAAACAATGGCCTATTTTATGCTAGACAGGACCAGTTGGAACTGGTGGGCTTCATAGACAGTGACTGGCCTGGCAGCACCAACGATCGAAAGAGCACCTCCAGGTATGCTTTCCATCTTGGATCGGGGCAGTCTCATGGGCATCCAAGAAGCAACCCATCGTTGCGTTGTCCACAACCGAAGTAGAATATGTCACCACCATGTTAGTCGCATGTCAGGTAGTTTGGCTGCGAAGAGTTCTGAGTGAACTGAATTATCCTTCAGAAGGCGCGGCAACAAATTTTTGTGATAACAATTCAGCCATTGCACTGTCAAAGGATCCCGTGTTCCATGGTCGGACGAAGCACATCGATATTCGTTATCACTTCATCAGAGAGTTGGTGAAGTCTGGATAAATTCAACTGTAGTTTTGCACATCCAAGGAGCAGTTGGCAGATATTTTCACGAAGCCTTTGAAGGAGGAAGACTTTAGCAGATTGCGAGAGTAGCTTGGAGTCAAAGTGCTCGTGAAATCAGGTTTAAAGGAAGGTGTTAGAAATATTAACCCAAATTTCATGCCTCAGCCAGACTGCGCTCCGAACTTGGGCAAAGTCGGACTGCACTCGCACAGTCGGGGATCCCGGAAAAATTTTGACATGATGTCGAACGTGCCTTTTGACAGATGTGACGTCTAACAGATCCAATCGCGGCAGAAGTTAATGTCAGTTCGGCGATTTAATTTCAGTTCGGCGATTGGTCAAAAACCCTAGTTGAGGGTCTGTCAGAACCTGTCAGATGACAACCCCTATCTGTCATTAAATCGCCACAAAAGTTAATGCCAGTTCGACGATTTAACGAGAAGGCCGAGGGATAGATTGTTGTTGGGGTTGCTAATGGGATTGATGAAATAATTATAATAATAATATTTAAGGAGATTGCATCTAAAGATATCTACAATACAATTATGTTAAGCCCGTAAATAAATTGTTATCGTATTAAATTGGCAGAATCACTGTATGTTTTGGTGCCTGCTCGTGCCTGCTCCTCTTCTTTAACATAATTTATTCCCCATTTTATAAATAAATTGTTCTTATATCAAATTGAAAGAATCATTGTATGTTTTTGCTGCGGCACCAAACACAGGAACTTGCTCCAGCTGCGGCCAAGTGCACAAGCAGGTTCTCGTGTACGATTTCATGGAGAACGACAGCCTGGCGGAATACCTGTTTAGCCCCACCCGTCCTTGCCCAACGTGGGCGCGGCGGTACAAGATCGCTGTGGGGATAGTCCGAGGGCTGGCGTACTTGCACGAGGACACGAAACCGGCCATCATACACAGAGACGTGAAAGCCGCAAACGTGCTGCAGGGCCAAGTTCAAGACGGACGACAAGGCGCTCGGCTACGTGGCGCCCGAGTACGCCCTCTACGGCCACCTCAACGACAAGAGCGACGTCTTCGGCTTCGGCATCATCGTACTGGAGCTCGTGACGGGGCGCAGGGCCTTCGATACCAACACCGCTTGAAATATTACCCCCAAAATTCTACCCAAAATTGATACCAACACCGCTTGATACGCACGTGAACATTGACATAGAACTCCATTGAAGTGTCAATTATTGTGGGGGCCAATGACCTACCCACCTCCGCTAATCGACTTGCCTTTCGCAAAAAGCGGCCAAACTAACCAGCGACATTAATATGCTTCAAGAAAACCTATACTGGTCTTGTAGGCCTGAACAATCTTTATAGTCGTACATGTGGCCCAATTCAATATTATGTATCATGCCACCAAACTTGTAAGCTTCCAGTTGCGGCGATTCTTTCGCCCACCTTGACGATTTTGCAGCATGTGTATGTTGTACTTGTGATTTGCAACTTTTAAATCATTTAACAGCTTTGTTCGATTCCATGTTATGTATGTAAAACATTTATTATAAACGTGTAAATCATTCCAGGAGCCAGGCTATCAAGGAATCGTTATTCTCCTTTGGTATATTTACATCAGCATCTAAAAATATAAGAACTCGTTAATTGTTTTTCAAACATTTTTACTGTTTGAACGCCATAAGGAGTGAATTTGATTTATGATTTATGTGGATCTTTTTAATTTCAAAGCATGGTATCAATACTTTTGATGTTCACTCTTGTTTCTTTTAGCATTTTGTTTTATGTTATTGATTTTGTTTTTCCCTTCTCTTCTGCAAAAGTCTTTGACATTAACATTAGGTTATTTATTGTATTCAATGAGTTTAAATTATTTTTGTACAAATCCAAGTAACTTACAAATTAGGTTTTTCCGATGCATTAATGAAGATGATGAACAAAAGCTTATTGATTTTTCCTAGAAGAATATTTTGTTGAAGCATTGATAAAGCATACAATTTTATTGGATTAGTAATTTTAGATGATGCATAGTTTTATAATAACATAGAAAATACTTATAATATAAGTTAGGATTTAGTTGAAAATAAAAATTCAAAAGATAACGAAAACATGCATGATTTATTTGGAGTTTCAAATTGTAAATTTCAAAGTTGATTACTTTGATATAATTGAAGATTAATTTTTCAACTTTAAAGAGATAGGGTTATAGGTTAAAAAGAGTGAAATCAAGCAAGAATAGAAGCATTTTTTATGCTATTTTATAAAACCTTCTTCTTTCTTATGAGGTATTTATTTTTTCTCTTAAAAAAAATGCATGATATGATGGTTTATCTAGGGTTTTGATTTTTACTATGAGTCATTTTTACTTTACGTTAGGTTTTCCTTGGTTTTCTAGGGTTTTTAATAACAACCAACCCCAATGGCACAATGAATAGTGTTGGTGTCATAGGGGAGAAAGCAAATGAAAACAACACATATGGAGTGTTCTAGAAAATTACTCTAAATGGAGAGTCATGAGGTAAGCTTAGTCTACCTTTACCCAAGTTTGATACTGCCTATCAATGGCTAGAATATTTTACTCTAGTTGGGTATTTTGCAGGACACATTCTCAATGAAGAGACATCGTGATATTCGATTAGCTTGACTTGGGCTCCTCATGGAGTCAATCTCAAGATGATTCAAAATCTAATAAAGTATTTTTTCTCTTTTGATATGCAAATGCTACTCATGTAAAGGTAATATATGAGCACGGGCCTTAGTCCATGAGAAGCTCTTTGGTGGTTTCCATTCTATGTATTCAAGATTTTTTACTCTCAAAGGAAATAACCTCCAAGATCCTAGTGTAGGTTGATTTCCCTAGTCTTTCCACCCTCTTTGGCCGTTTTTTAACGACATAATAAAAATATCGAGGTGGGTCTTAATGGTTGAAATAGACAAGTCTTTCAATGTCTTCCTACATAAAAGGGTGTGTATTAAGGTTGATTTGTCCAAGGAACTATAGGATGTTATCAAGATATAGGTGTGGTACACCACTATTTTACAATATATGGTGTATATTAACCTATCAAATACCTACTTTCAATGTACCACAAGTTTAAGGATTGTCTACTTATTCCTTACAATAATCCAAATTCAACCCTTGTTCCACATGGCATGTCTTCCCCTTAGGCCAGAGAGGAGGTTTGGACCATGGTGGAAGGGTGCAAAGGCATGCATGCTTTTGTAGATAAAACTAAGTACTTTAGACCAACAACAAGGGAGGTAGGATTTTTAACACTACAACATTTAGAAAAGGCATTAGAAAAATGAGATATATGACCACCAATGATCGAAAGGTTGGTCATCAAGACTCCTTGAGTAGACAATAAAGCAACCTAATGAAGTATCACCACCAAGAAAAATAATTGTCATCAGGGCTCCCATACCTTGCCAATATTGTACTTCAATAACCACTCATAAAGATACCAATTTGGACACCAAGGTAAGCTCTTTTCCTCCTTCCCCTTCTACAAGATCTTCACATTCTCATAGTCTTAGGAAGGGAAAAAAGACAAGGTCCTTATTCTAGATAAATGACCCCATCCCCCCAATGCTTAGTTGGGAAACCAACTTTAAGGTATTGCAGTCTCTATCATAAGACAACAAGACTTTTTTTGGTAAAAAATCTTTTTATTGGAAATTTTCCAAGGATACATTTCTATAGATAGTGCACAACTTATCATTAGCTTTCATGTCTAGGTTTCATGTGTGTGCAATAACTGAATCTATAAGTTTTTTTTTGTCGGTAATACTATAAAAGTTTTTTTGGCTAGTGAATCATTATTGATAGGGTTCTAATTTTCAAGTTTAGTTTCAACTCAAATTCTCTTGTGTAAGTTCCAGATCCTTGCTCAAGGTTTTGTATGGATATTTAGATTTATATTTTAGGGTGTGCTTCCATACCACCTGTGTTTTTTTATGATCAATGTAATTTTCATTATTTTTAAAAATACAAGTCATTTTTTAACCAAAGAAAAAATATTGATTCTAGTTATCTTAAGATATCATTAGTTGGGTATTATAGCTTGTTGACTAATAAGTAAGAAAAAATATCCTCCATGAATAAAATCAATTCCAAGAGTCAATTTTATATTGTTAAAGTGAGGCATTTTCTTCAAAAGTTTAAAAAGAATTAAAATTAAATATTCTAAAATTTCGAATAAGAGATAAATAACCAATTAATGGACCTTATTGTTACCATGGAAAGATGAGATATCCAACATTTAGGTACATAAATAAGCTAGTTTATCTTTCCAAGCAATTAAAGAACCAAAAAATCTCAATTAAAACACAATATTATGGCAATAAATAAATCTTTATATCATTTTCTCCTTACAACATGACTTTTTTCTTCCTATTATGAATTGATTCTAGATTAAAGAGCTTCACATTATATGATTACATATTCTCCATATTTTTCTTCTTTGATTAGTAAAAAGGATCATGATGAAATTTATGTGATAATAATATTGCTATTTTTGTTGTTGAAACTAATACTATTCCTAATGAAAATATAATTATTAATATTATTTATGTTCAAATTAAATTTTATCATCTTATTTGTATGTATAATATCATAATAACAATGTATATTATAATATTAAATAGATTTTTTATCATGCTATGGCACAATAGTTTGTTTAGAATGATTGTGGTATACTAGTTTATTCTAAAAGTTTATGATGTAATATCTTGTTTGATATGATTGGGACACAATAGCTTATTCAAAAAATTATAGTGATCATAAAGGAATAATAAAATTATAAATAAATGCATTACAAATGGAGAACAATAAGAGTATGGTGATCAAATGTAGATTATGGTCAAATATATATGTTAATAACAAAAGTAAATAGTAGAACTAAAAGTGTTAGTATCATGAAAAATACCTATATCAAAAATTCAAGACAAATTTGGATGTTTATTAGACAATTCAATATATGATATTATCTTTTCAAAATTTTAGTATGTATATAGAAGTCCAAGACGCTTTTAAAAATGTTTTATAATACCATGAAGAAACCTCTTTAGCATTGTGATATTTTAGCTATATTTTGATTTGTAACATATTATAATAATATTTTAAAGTTATGTTTCTAGAACCATGTATATTTCAACATTCTCATGTAAGTATAAAATATTGTTATAAAATTCCAAGTGAATATTTCATGAATATTCTAATAATTTACCCATCTAGATTTTCCAATTTATGGAATATGTATTTTAGATGAGCCTATAAATAGAGAATGTCCACCCATGGAAAGGAAGGTTGAAAAGTTAAAGCTCGATCAAGAAAGTAAAATTTAATTGAGGGAGTGAGGTCTAGCAATCCTACCTCTCTAAAGGAAGAACGTAACATTATAGAGTGATGGATACAATCACTAGGTGAATTCACAAGATGTTGTGGTTCAACAAAACACTCCAGTTAACTCCTTAGAGGTAGTTTTGTACACAATTTTGGATACTCTTATTTTATGTATGTTAGAAAATAATATTGTTTTATCATGTGATCATGTTAGATACCCAAGATAAGTACATAATAATTTAATATTGTATTGTAATATGGATGAGTCATAAATTAATTATTGAGCAAGAGAGGTCACATATCAAATTAGAAATAGGTATGTCATAGAATCATGTATGGAACCATTGAAAAATATTATCATATGTAACCACAAGAAATATTTTCAAACCATTATGAACTTTGTAACTCAGGAAAGGTGAACCCCCACATGGGTGATCTTGTAATTAATGGAAGATTAACCATCACACTCTTGTATAATGAGAGATGTATCCCCATTGTAAAAGGTGTATATGATATATTCTTGGATAAGTCTTGGCTTATAGAGCTAGAGACATCGCGGAGTACCTTCCTTATATAACGAGCATTGTATGGTGTTGCCCTACCTCAAGGGTATAATCAATCTCTATTTTATTGTGAGATATTTGTTGTGTAATTTATTTATGGATGCATGTTGAATATTTTTGCATATTGGTGAATGATTTATTGTATTGAGAAGAGAGGTTCACAAAATTTGGTATCAGAACAATATTTGGGCAAAGTGGATTTATTTTTGCAGAGCTAGGGCATGTTTTTTAGGAAAACATCACATTTTGTGGAGGCCATATATTTTCTTTTGGTTTTCTTTTTTAGAATTTGTTTGTACCATTGTATAGATATTTTTGAGTACCACAAAAATGATTGATAATTTGTTAAATTTTGATCAGTATTGAGAAAGTTATGGTTGTTGGAAGTTGTGTTATTTATTTATTTATTTGGCCACGTGAATTATTTTTCAAAATAAAACAATTCGTATTAAATTTTTTAATAGTCATTTTCAAAATATTTTTGCACTAGAATGTAGAGAGTACTACAAAAATGACTACCCACTTGTTAAATTATGATAAGTATTGAGGGTGTTACAACTATTGCAAGTTGGGTTTTTGGTGTTTTTTTGGGTTGCACGTAAAAGATAAAAAAACATAACTCCCAATCTAGATAAGCAAATCAGTTGTCATTTATTTTATTTTGAAGAAAATTTATAGATTTAATGGTTGAAGAAGGGTAAAAATCAGATTTTAGACATTTTAATTTCTAAGAAATTCTTATCTTTTCAAACCCTAGCTACTTTAAAAAAATGAAAAAACATGGAGTTGCCAAAATTCAATGGAGAGGATGATAAAGATGCTTGGGAATGGTGAAAAATTTATAAGTCTTCCAATACTTCTAATTTTTTATGGAGTTATGGGCTTTATGATTATTTAGATGGGGAAGCTTTATCTTGGCTTGAGAATTTTTCATATGCCCATAATTTTGTATATACTTTTTTTTGTTAAGTGAAAAACCCCTTGTAGGATCGCCTTGGTTTGAGAGACCACAACCAGGGGGTTCTACACCATTAAAGTCACCCGAGAGTCACACCTGGCCCTGCCCACACCAACATTATCAATTGGATTTTGGGTACCCAATTCAACTTTTTGGTAGGGTGGAGATTCGAACCTGGAACCTCCCTTGGAGGATTGCCCTCTCCTCTCCAACTCACCTACAACACCTGGGTTATAATTTTGTATATACATACAAAGAATTTGAAGTTGTATTTTTAATAAAATGGGGATCAAAGGAAAAGGAAAATAATGTGTAGGTTAAGGAACTACACTTTTTATTTCAAGGTAAAATAATGGTCAAAAATATTTGTTTGAATGTAATAATTCTATTTTACAACTTCATGGTTACATTCAAAATCAAAAAATTATTGTTTGCATTAACCTTAGTAGTAAATGTATTTTTATCAATATGTTTTTGACTAAGAGTTTACAATTTCAAGCAAATAAAATCAAAGACATAAAGCTTAAGGGTAAAAATATTCAATTTTTTGAAGATTTGAAGCTCACCATGTATAAATATGTTTTACATTCAAATTTTCATTCTATTAATATCAATGATGTAGATATTGTCCTTGATTATCCTTGGTTGCATTCTTTGGGTACAATTAACATCAATATGCAAAAGCAATTCATGAAGTTATGGTATAATAAGAAGAAGATAACATTATATGACATTTCTTAGTGTAAGGACAAACAAGTATTTATTATAGGGAAAAAGAGTGAAGAGCAAACAAAATAAACTAAAATAGAATCTCATGAGGAGGTAGTAGCAGAAATCAAGGAAGCAAATGTAAAGAAAGAATCAATGAAAGGAAGTAAGAGAGAATAGTAAAAATAGGTTGTACATTAGGCTAAGGTTGGAATGTATCACCATCCACACCACCATGAGAGGCAACAATCATTGAGATAGGGCTTGAGGCAACATTATAGCAATGAGGAACATACATGGAAGAAAAGAAGAAAATTTCTTGAATATGCTACATGTCATAAATACAAGTAGCTATGGATGAAAAACAATGAAATTTATGCTTACAACACATGCCATTGGCATCAATAAAGACCACCATCAATCATAGTTTCATTGGGATAGATGGATGATTGAGATTGGTACTAGTACTCAGCATGGCTGATAAGATCATATTATTTTACCTCTTCTAATATTTCAAGGATGAAACATTTTGTAAGGGGGATGGAATGTTAGGTACCCAAGATATTACTTAATAATTTAATATTATATTGTAAAATGAATGAGCCATAAATTAATTATTGAGCAAGGGATATCACATATCAAATTATAAATAGGTATGTCATAGAATCATATATGTAACCATGGGAGATATTATCATATTTAACTACAAGGAATATTGCCATACCATTATGCACTTTGTAACTCATGGAAGGTGAACCACCATATGGGTCTTCTTGTAATTCATGGAAGGTGAACCATCACACTATTGTATAATGAGAGATGCATCCCCATTGTAAAAGGTATAAATGATGTAATATTGGATAAGTCTTGGCTTGTGGAGCTAGAGATCTTGTGGAGTGAATTCCTTTCAAAGGAACATTGTATGGTGTTGCCTTACCTCAAGGGTATAATCAATCTCTATTTTTATTTTAGCAATTTTTTGTGTAATTTATTTATGGATGCATGTTGAATATTTTTACATATTGGTGAATTATTTATTGTATTAAGAAGAGAGATTCAGAACTTGTGATCTCTATAGTGTCACTCCTTTCCATATTTTATATATGTTTGTGCTCTTGAATATATAAATGCTTGATAAGAGTCATCCTTAGTAGATAAAACACATGACTTATTAAAAAATAGATGAAATATGAAAGCAAACACACATCTAATTATGACCATAAATCCCATAATTATTATAATAATGTAATTGGGCACTCCATTGAAATCATTCATGTGTATGTCAACTATGATACTTGATTATATGGAAGGAACATCATAGGCAACTTCATCCATGCATATTTTAATTTTTATGCCTTGTAAATCAATTATTATTATCAAATAATTACAAAAACCATAACATTATTGACCCTGACCAAGGTGGGCCTCATCACAAGCACAATGTCCTAAATCATGTTGTCTCTATTTAGATTGACAAGTTAGATGACTACTATGGATTAACATATGAAGTAGAAAGGGTGTATTTTCAAAAGGTGGTAGATATAATGGAGAATTATATTGTAAAACAATCATCCCCTCTCCATGCTTTCCAATTGCCTAGTTGAAAAGTTAGGTTAGAAGGAAATAAAAAGAAATCCATTAGTATATTGAAGAATATGTAGGCCTAATCAATATATTGATACTATAAAAGAAGGTCTCATGTTTGAATTAAATGGAAAAACATGCCTTCGCTTTTATATCTTGACATAGTTATTCTACTATGTTTCAATAAACTTATACTAAAAATAAGAGAGAAATAACTATGCAAGTGAAGGCCATTATAGAGAAGAAGAGCAACCTAGATGAATTCATCATAGTGAAAAGTAATCTCCAAAAATTTAATGTAGGAATAGGGGATAAGATTACTAAAATAGTCAAGGTAATTAGGAGTCCCTTGAGGGCCTGGTGTGGGCCTAAGGGCTTGCGCCCTATGTTTTTTATTTTTTGGAATCTTCCCTACATTTCTATGGATGCTCGTTTGGGCAAAGAATTTCTTTAGTAGACGACCCTGCTTATTTTATTGGTTTGTTGGAGAGGAAGGCTAGGTAGCTGGAACCCCAGTTGAGGAGCTAGGAGAAGGAGGTTGGGCTAGCTGAAGGATCTTCAATAACTGGTTGGGTTGTTGGGTGGTCTTCTATCGATGTTTGTTCTGGACTATTGGATCTTTGGTTTGGCTGTTGGTGTTTCTGATGAAGGCTGGTTGTTGGGTGGAAGGATGAGGTCAATTGAATGAACCACAGTTGGAGTTGGGTGGAAGGTTGAGCCATCTAAAGGAACCGCAGTAGCTAGTTTTTTGATGTAGATGGCTAGACCAATTTATGGCTGGGTTCTTGGGATCCAGCATTTTTGAAAGGCTTCTTGATATCCCATTTTAGGTTTTTCTCTATTTTTAGGTGTTGTTCCTCTACCCTTGGACCTTGAGTAAAATACTTTTGATTTTAAAGTTTTAGGTTTTGAAAGATTTTCTAGTTTCAGACATTGGATTTATGTTGGGTGTGTTGGACCCATTCGTTGGATGGTGTGTTGGGTAGGAAGCCAAGGCTTCCTAGGTGAGCAAGATTTTAATTTTTGAACTTATTTTTCAATCGTTTTCGTTCATATGTAAGATTATTTTGTCAATCGTATGGTTTGCTCTTACTGAATACTATTGTTAAAATATTGTCTGGCCTAGATTGAAGTTCTTCATGGCTTTATTTTCTTTCCTCTGGGTCAAAGTGCTGGTTCGATCCCTACTACAAAAAACCTGGTACGGATTTGTTCTTTGGTTCTACAGGGTCTTGATTCTTGTTCTCCGAGCCTCCAATTTTATTTGGGTGGTTTTTGGATTTGGAGTAGTTTTTAGTTTTGAATATTTTCTTGGGTTGGATTGCTTCTAATCAACATGTGGGCATTAATTGTGCCAATGCATATTTCCTTCATTATCTATCTAGAGCCTGCCCATTTGAATTTTGATTAGTGCATTTCATTTATTGATGGTTAGTTGGCCCATTTCTCGAGCCTCAGTTATTGCTCGTTTTTAAATTCAAATTGGATGTTTGTCATTGGGTGTGTAGTTCTCCTCCATTATCTCTTTTGTACTCATTAAAATTTTAATGTTCCAACTTTTGGATATTTGTTAGGTTTCTTTGCTAAGTCTGGTATTGTGCCCCTTTTGGGGCGAATGTAGTCCTCGGTGTTGATTGCCATTTAAAATGCTCCAGTAGGGATGGTTGTAAAGTTGGTTGTTATTTTTCGGGGTTGTGCTCCTTAATAAATTGTCATAAAAGGTTGTGGAACCTTTTAAAACCTTCTTTTTTATTAATAGTACCAAAAACATTTATTAAAATGGTAAATAGAGACCTACCTTGTCCAACTTTTGATAACAATTCTTAGACGGGACCCAACAATAAGAATAATAAACATGTGTAGAAGCAAGCACCTTAAAGCAAACTTGAAACTTACCAGCCAAGGAAAGATTTTTTGTAGACCAGTAGCCCAAATTTTTCTTAATTTTTTAGATAACCATATTCCAAAGCTAAGCAGGAAAAGCCTGGAAGGAAAAAGGAATACCCAAGAATTTGAATATTTCTCTTGGCTAGATCCAATGCCAAGAGTAAGAAGCTAGCTAATCAGGAATTGGTTTTTGTGCTTGTCTGTAACAAGGTGTTTTCTTCCACTGAACCAGAGGCTAAACAGAAAATCTCAAGGCATTGTAAATCCGCAGTGACTGACTGCTCATATTTGTGTAATGTCAAAAAAAAATTATCAACAAAATTTATTTTCACCATTTTAAGAGAGGAAGTAGGTAAAGAAATCCCTTTAATAATTCCTTGTAAATTTTGATGGGCTAAAAGTTAGCCAAAGGCTTCAACAACTAGAATAAACAGGGAAGGGGCTAATGGGCAACCCTGTCTGACAGAGCGATCCAGTTGAATACCTTCAAATTTTTGGCTATTCATCGTGAGGACTGCAGAAGCATCACAAAATAATATTCTGACATATTTCACAAAATAGGGGCCAATGTTGAGAACCTAAAGTAGAGAAAGAATGAAATGCCATTTAATATGGTCGTAGGCTTTTTCAAAGTCAATTTTTATAAATAGAGCATCTTGTCCAGAGGTTCTAACCCATTCCATGCCTTCCCAAATAGCAAGCATATTGTCCAAAATATACCTGCCCTTGACAAACCTTGTTTTTTGTGGCTGGATTATAAGAGGCAAAATAGGCCGAAGTTTTAAGGTTAAGGCCTTAGCAATGATCTTGTAAATTACATTCAGTAGGGTAATATGGAGCCAATTGGTAATAAGTTCTGGGTCTCCAAAATTGGCGATAAATTTGATATTTCATTTATTGATGAGGTGCCCTAAAGAACCAAACATCATAGCTTATTTATAGACTTGTAACAGATTAGGGCCAAGAATATCCCAAAAATATTTATAAAATTCACACAGGAAACCATCAATACCAGGAGCCTTATCATTAGCCATTTGAGACAGGATATTCTTCAAATCTTCCAAGGTTAAAGGTGCATCACAACAATACCTCTGAGCCATAGAGAGCTTTTGAGGTATAACCACACAACAATCATCAAGAGCTTTTTGCCTAGCAGATATAAGAGGCTAAGAAGCAAAAACTTTTTGATAGTGTAGCACAAAAGTACGAATTATATCAGGTAAAGTAGTGAACCTAACTCCCTCAAACTTAATGGCTTGAAACTGTATGGCATGAACAGGGGTCAAAATCGCTTGAAGAACTCCTTTGAAATCCTATCACCAACCTTAATCGAATTCATATGAGCTCTGAGTTGAGCACCTTTAGCTTCATACAACTCTACCTTATGAATTTCATGCCTAAGAGCAACAACATGTGCCTGGTATGCAGAGTTGAAAGGCTTAGCTTACAAATGGAGATTGGCTTCGGCTAACTCGTCCTTCAAAGCTGAATTAGCTTTCCTCCTTTGTGTAGCCACATCCTTGCCAAGGATGCAAAGAATAGTGGTAGTGCAGGTGATAGCATCATTCCACCACTGTATCTTGCCAACAAAGCCATAGGGTCGAGGAACAACATTCCAGATTCTATGGATATGAGCTTTCATGGGGGTATATTGGAGAAAAGAAGTATTAAAATATAATTGAGACCTAACAATCCTAGCAAGAGTCTGATCTTGGGTGATATCAAACAAAATAGGAGCATGATCAGAAAGAGTGGTAGCTACCAAGGTCATGACAAAGGGGTGACCAAGGGAGATCCGGTTAAAGTGAAAGCTATAACTTTCTGAAAGCATGGCACGATCCAACCTTTTCAAAACCCTAGCATCATCAACTTGAAAAATAGACCAAGTATACCATTGAGATTCTGAGAAATATTTTGGAGAAAATCCAAGGTTGGGATCATACAGGCTAAGTTTATTTTTCATAAAATACCAAGCCTCCCTTTCTCCTACACACCAATGCATAGGGGTTTGACTCAGCTCATCAGACGCTTTTTCCATCATATTAAAATCCTTGCACAGAACCCAAGTAGCAAAAGGCAGGGATAAAGCAAGCCACCGCCATAAAGCACATCTCTATGGAGCTTTGTTGGAGGCATAAACATTAATAATGCCAAACGATTTTCCATACAATTCCAGCAGCACCCAGACAACTTGATTAGAAGGATCAACTCCCTAAGATACCACATGCGAGTGCTAGGTGGGAGAAATGAAAACAACAACACCAACTTTTCCAAGTTCATGATTAGTGTGAAAAAAAGGATCACATGGCCAAAGAAAATTGTAGGTACATTCTAGCAGGAAATCAGCGATCTTGACTTCTTGCAAATAAATAAAGTCGAATTGCCATATAAGTGAGCAGCATTAGCGAGCTCACCCCGAACCGTGTATTTTCGGACTGGGTTCGTCAGCCCTCTAACATTCCACGAAAAAATATCATTCCATGATAACTGTTGAATCCTCCAATTCTTTGAGGGACCCAAAAGAATTACCATCATCAAAAATAGCAACTTGAAGATTCTCATCAATCAAACGTCGTTTCTCCGAAGGGCAATCATTCAAACCTTTTCTTGGGCTGTGAGAGCGACAGAGTTTGGCATTGTTAAACTCCTCCACTGGCCACTGCAGGGGTGAAGAAGAGACAATGGAAGGAAATGATCGACCCCCAACTCGGAGAGAAAGCATAGTGGTACCAAAGGAAGGCTTTAGGATTTCAGAGGGCTACCGAGTTGAAAGATCGTTAGAACGAGAAGGCTGAAGGACAGATTGTTGTTGGGGTTGCTGATGGGGTTGACGAAATAATTATAATAATAATATTTAAGGAGATTGCATCTAAAGATATCCAAAATTATGTTAAGCCTGTAAATAAATTGTTATCGTATTAAATTGGCAGAATCACTGTATGTTTTGGTGCAGCAATGTGTGCCTGCTCCTCTTCTTTAACATAATTTATTCTCCATTTTATAAATAAATTGTTCTTATATCAAATTGAAAGAATCATTGTATGTTTTTGCTGCGGCACCAAACACAGGAACTTGCTCCCGCTGCGGCCAAGTGCACGAGCAGCTTCTCGTGTACGATTTCATGGAGAACGGCAGCCTGGCGGAATACCTGTTCAGCCCCACCCGCCCTTGCCTGACGTGGGCGCAGCGCTACAAGATCGCAGTGGGGATTGCCCGAGGGCTGGCGTACTTGCACGAGGACACGAAACCGGCCATCATACACAGAGACGTGAAAGCCGCAAACGTGCTACATGGCCAAGTTCAAGACGGACGACAAGACGGTCGGCTACGTGGCGCCCGAGTACGCCCTCTACGGCCACCTCAACGACAAGAGCGACGTCTTCGGCTTCGGCATCATCGTACTGGAGCTCGTGACGGGGCGCAGGGCCTTCGATACCAAGACCCCTTGAAATATTTCCCCCAAAATTCTACCCAAAATTCTACCAAAGTTCTACGCACGTGAACATTGACATAGAACTCCATTGAAGTGTCAATTATTGTGGGGGCCAACGACCTACCCACCTCCGCTGATCGACTTGCCTTTCGCAAAAAGCGGCCAAACTAACCAGCGACATTAATATGCTTCAAGAAAACCTATACTGGTCTTGTAGGCTTGAACAATCTTTATGGTCGTACATGTGGCCCAATTCAATATTATGTATCATGCCACCAAACTTGTAAGTTTGCAGTTGCGGCGATTCTGTCGCCCACCTTGACGATTTTGTAGCATGTGTATGTTGTACTTGTGGTTTGCAACTTTGAAATCATTTAACCGCTTTGTTCGATTTTTAGACTTCAACACTAATTCGATACTATAAATTCACAACCGCAGCATTCTTTCAGGCCGTCCGGCTCTTCTATGCTTTCTCGACTGGAAATATTTGGGTCGTATGGTCTGCTTACCCTCTTTCTACTTGGTCACATCTAAAGTAAAATGATGACAGAAGACGTGATCACGCAATAATTTTATCGTAAACACTTTGAATTATCAACCTTCCAAAGTGTGAATGGTCGATCTGCTATCTACATGCAAAATTTTTAAATTTCCTAGATTAGGAAGTTAATTTTTAAACATCCAACTTTATTGACATGCAACCATGTTATGTATGTAAAACATTTATTTAAAACGTATAAATCATTCCAGGAGCCAAGCTATCAAGGAATCGTTATTCTCCTTTGGTATATTTACATGAGCATCTAAAAATATAAGAACTCGTTAATTGTTTTTCAAACATTTTTACTGTTTGAACACCATAAGGAGTGAATTTGGTTTATGATTTATGTGGATCTTTTTAATTTCAAAGCATAGTATCAATACTTTTGATGTTCACTGTTGTTTCTTTTAGCATTTTGTTTTATGTTATTGATTTTGTTTTTCCCTTCTCTTCTTCAAAAGTTTTTGAGATTAACATTAGGTTATTTATGTTAGAAATATTAACCCAGATTTCACGCCTCAGTCGGGCTGCGCTTCGAACTTGGGCGAAGTCGGACTGCGCTCGCGCAGTCGGGGATCCCGGTAAAATTTTGACTTGACGTCGCACGTGCCTTTTGACAGATGTGACGTCTGACAAATCCGATCGCCACAGAAGTTAATGTCAGTTCGGCGATTGGTCAGAAACCCTAGTTGAGGGTGCGTCGAAAGCGTCGAGAGGACAACCCCTATCTTCCTCTTCCTACGGCTATATAAGGCGGTTTGGGTCTTCAGACAAGGTGTGGAAAGAAGGTGGAGAAAGAGAGGAGAGCGGGAGGAAATTTGGAGAAACAGTAGAGTAGGAGACGAGATCGTTTCAGTGAGCAGTGTGGCTCATCTGTTTAATGTTCGAGCAGTAGACTCGACATTTATTTTCCTGCAGCTTTAGTTTGCAGATGTTAGTTTTCCTCAGTTGAGGACTTTTGTAACCCTCGTCTTAGAAAAATAAAGTTCGTTGTTGTTTAAGGCATCTGCAGGGTTTTTTAGTTATCTCTATGTGCTAAAATTTGTTGTTGTTCTCTGTACAAATCGCCTTAGAGTGATTTCTTTCGGGTTCTATAAGTTTGAGCTCAGATCTGAAATATTGCACTTAGATTCGGTGTTTCTCTCCTCTTGTACAATTCTTGTCAAGCCAGGGAAAACCAATGCCGAAGCCACGCAAGCCTTCGAAAAGCAAAAGTCTGCAAGGCAGAAAGATTTTGTAAGGCAAAAAATTGGCTAAGTCTGGAGCTATCCACCAGACTATGTAGCGAAGTCGGACTTCGCTGCCTTTGACCGGCGCAGTCATGCGTTGACTGAGTGCTTGCCAAAATTAACACTTTATTTCGTGCGCAACCCGATTGTGCACCTTGATCCGTGCATAACTTGATTATGCATCTCAGTTCATGCATAACCCGACTGCGCACCTTGATCCATGTGCAACCCGACTACACACCTTGGTACATGCGCAACCCGATTGCGCAATAGTCAAAAGTGCAGCCCAACTTTGACTATGCAGTCCGACTTTAGGCCCTCCCTCCTTCGCACTTCGCACTTCACACTTCACCCTGCGCTCATCCCGTCGGTGGTAAATTAAAAATTAAAATCTTCAAATTGGTATAAGAGCCACCGATCCCTTGATGCGGAGACCGAAGCAAAATGGCTTCTAGTAGCAACAACTTACGGTTGCGAGATCCCACAGTTTAATGGGAAGAATTACGATTAATGGAGCATCTAGATGAAGATCCTGTTCGGATCTCGGGAGGCGTGGGAGTTATTCGATAACGACTACCCGAACCGACGGATGCGGCAGCACTAGCCACCCTATCTCAAGCGGACAAGGACTTGTTGAAAGAGAACACGAAGAAGGACCAAAAGGCCCTCTTCTACATCATGGAAGCAGTCGAGGAGTCCATCTTCCCGCAAATCGCATCAACCACCAAAGCAAAGCGAGGCACGGGAGATTCTAGCCAGCTCGTACCAGGGCACTAATAAGGTAAAGTTGGTGAAACTACAGATGCTCAGGAGGGAGTTTGAAAATTTGTAGATGAGTGAGTCCGAGTCCATGAGTGATTTCTTCACTCGGACAATGGATATTATCAACCAGATGCGGTTGAACAAAGAAAATATGTAGAGCCAGAGAATCGTGGAGAAAATTCTCAAAAGTCTGCCTACCAAGTTTGACTCGATTGTGATAGCAATCGAAGAGTCGAGGGATCTGACTACCCTCTCGACAGATGAGCTCATGGGTTCATTGTAGACACATGAACAGAGGCTGAGCCGTTCATCTCAGACCTCTCTAAAGAAAGCATTTAGGGCTCAGGTCTCATTCCAAGACAACGACATACAAGATTCTCACCATGGCGCCTCCAGTTCTCACAAAGCAAGAGATAGAGGCAAGCGTGGGAAATGCAACAAGCAAGGAGGATGGTCAAACCCTAGTAAAGGAGAGACCAACTGTAATTTCCATCAGCAAGGTGGAAGAGGCAATTCAAAAAATTAGCAAGCTGGACCTAGTCAGAAGAAGGACATGTCAAAGGTCTAGTGCTATTTTTGCAAGAAGTTTGGCCATTACATCTCACAGTGCAAAAAATTGATGGCCAAGGAGAACTAGCAACAAGACCATTACATAGATGAAACCAAAAATGCAGTAGGAGGAAACATGTTGTTGACTTGCAACATTGAGGAGGAGTGTCAGAAGAATGTTTGGTATTTAGATAGTGGGTGAAACAACCACATGACGGGGAACAAGGAGATGTTCTCCCAACTGGATGAAACAGTCTAGTCTGAGGTGAAGATGAAGAACAATAATAAGGTTCCCATAATGGGGAAAGGAAAGATCCTCATCCGCACTAGGCATGACAAACAAAAGCAGATCTGTGATGTCTACTATGTGCCTGGCCTGAAGCACAACCTATTGAGCATTTGACAGCCCATACAGAAGGGACATATGGTCGAATTCAAAGACAAAGCTTACACCATCAGAGACAAGTCGCATGGATAGATTGCTACCGTTTCCATGACAAAGAATAAAATGTTTTCGTTGTAGATTCAGAACAAATCATTGATGTCTTTGAGTGTAGTTGTGACAGATACTACCTGGATGTGGCATCTCAGATTTGGTCACCTGAACTTTAGTGGCCTGAATCAACTGCACAAGAAACAGATGGTGAAGGGTTTACCCCTGATAGAGCAGCAAAATCAATTTTGTGAGGGCTTCTTAGGGATTCATTCCCTTCTAGTTAATCTTGGAGAGCATCACAGCCACTGGAGTTTGTGCACTCAAACATTTGCGATCTGATGTAGACCAACATGTTTTTTGACAACAAATACTTCTTAACGTTCATATATGACTTTAGCTAGAAGATGTGGATCTATGCCATCAAGCTGAAGTCAGAAGCATTTGCCAGATTTAAATAATTCAAGGCTCTAGTGGAGAAATAGAACGGATATCAGATCAAGACTCTCAGGACAGATGGCAGAGGTGAATACATCTCCAATGAATTCTATAACTACTACAAGCAACATGGAATTCGAAGGCAGTTCACTGCCAGATACACGCCACATCATAACGACATAGCTAAGAGGAAGAACCGAACCATCATGGAGATGGCATGAAGCATGATGAAGGCAAAGGGATTACTGCACGAATTTTGGGCGGAGGCTGTAACATGTGTAGTCTACCGTCTGAACAAATGTCCCACCAAAAGCGTGAAGTACAAAATCTCTCAAGAGGCCTGAAGCAGAGTGAAGCCAAGTGTGGCTCACTTGCGTGTGTTCAGGTGCATTGCATATCCACATGTTCTAGAAGAGAAGCGGCATAAGTTAGATGATAGATCTGAGAAGTGCATTTTCATAGGGTACAGTGAGTAGGCGAAGGCATATAGGCTGTGCAACCCTGTGATGAAGAAGCTCATCATCGGCCATGATGTGAAGTTTCTTGAAGATGAAGCCTGGAACTAGAAGTCAGAGACTGGTCGG
The DNA here is from genome assembly GCA_028583015.1 of Wollemia nobilis. Lineage (NCBI taxonomy): Eukaryota > Viridiplantae > Streptophyta > Pinopsida > Araucariales > Araucariaceae > Wollemia > Wollemia nobilis. The sequence continues at coordinate 7,916,360 of JAQPPZ010016436.1, read as the reverse complement.
TCAGAGCCAGCAATGGTAGAGTTTTTTGACTTGGAAGAAGGAAGCGTGCAGCCACCTGCAACCTCTAGTGGCAGCAACAGTGCCAGCAGTAGCACAACCACTCCATCTCGATTGCCTCCATGTGCAAGTAGAATCCAGAACCTGGTGACACCAATGAAGACAAGGAGCTTGTAAGAAATCTACGAGGCAACCCAAACCCATGTAGATGAAGAGTACTGACTTTACATTCTTTACTGAAGTTGATCCATTAGAGATCAAATATGCAAGTCAAAATCAGAAATGGGTGCAGGCGATGGATGAGGAGATTAAAGCCATTGAAAATAATGATACATGGCAACTGACAGATCTTCCAGTAGGGAAGAATACCATTGGGGTCAAGTGGGTGTATAAGACAAAGTTCAACACCCAAGGAGACGTTGACAAGCATAAGGCTAGACTGGTGGTGAAGGGTTACAAGAAGAAGTTAGGCATCGATTACCATGAGGTTTATGCACCTGTAGCCCGACTTGACACAGTCAGGATAATCTTGGCATTGGCAGCCCAATAGGGTTGGAAGGTGTACCAAATGGATGTCAAGTTAGCCTTCCTCAATGGAGTGTTGGAGGAGGAGGTCTACATAGACCAACCATCAGGTTATGAAATTGAAGGCCAGGAAGGCAAATTCCTGAAGCTAAAGAAGGCCTTGTATGGTTTGAAGCAGGCACCCCGGGCTTGGTACAGCCAGATTGACAGTTATTTTTAAGAATATGGGTTTATCAAATGCCCATATGAGAACACCCTGTACATGAAGACAAATGAAGTTGGTGAGCTCATTATTGTCTACCTATATGTGGATGATTTGATTTATACTAGCAACAACAATGTCCTGTTTGCCCAATTTAGAACAGCCATGAAGAAGGAGTTCAAGATGACAAACTTAGGGCTGATGAAGTACTTTCTCAGCATTTAAGTTGACCAATCGGTAGATGGCATCTTCATTTCTCAAGGCATGTATGCAAAAGATGTCCTGAAGTGGTTCAAGATGGAGGATAGAAAACCTACCATCACACCTGTAGCCACAGGTTTGAAGTTGAGCAAGTTGGATTCAGGGAGAAATATGGATCCAACCTTGTTCAAGAGGCTAGTTGAGCGATCGATGTATTTGACTGCAACTCGGCTAGACTTGATGTTTGGAGTTAGTCGATCAGTCATTTTATGGAGACTCCGAAGGACACGCATTGGAAATTAGGCAAGAGGATCTTGCACTATGTCAATGAAACACAAAACCATGGGCTATTTTATGCTAGACAGGACCAGTTGAAGCTGGTGGGCTTCATAGACGATGGCGGCTCGGCGAGCACCAATGATCGAAAGAGCACCTCCGGGTATGCTTTCCATCTCGGATTAGGGGCAGTCTCATGGGCATCCAAGAAGCAACCCATCGTTGCGTTGTCCACAACCGAAGTAGAATATGTCACCACCATGTTAGTCGCAAGTCAGGTAGTTTGGCTGCGAAGAGTTCTGAGTGAACTGAATTATCCTTCGGAAGGCGCGGCAACAAATTTTTGTGATAACAATTCAGCCATTGCATTGTCAAAGGATCCCGTGTTCCATGGTCGGACGAAGCACATCGATATTCATTATCACTTCATTAGAGAGTTGGTGAAGTTTGGATAAATTCAACTGCAGTTTTGCACATCCAAGGAGCAGTTGGCAGATAATTTCACGAAGCCTTTGAAGGAGGAAGACTTCAGCAGATTGCGAGAGTAGCTTGGAGTCAAAGCGCTCGTAAAATCAGGTTTAAAGGAAGGTGTTAGAAATATTAACCAAGATTTCATGCCTCAGCCAGATTGCGCTCCAAACTTGGGCGAAGTCAGACTACACTCGCGCAGTCGGGGATCCCGGCAAAATTTTGACATGATGTCGAACGTGCCTTTTGACAGATGTGACGTCTGACAGATCTGATCGCAGTAGAAGTTAATGTCAGTTCGGCGATTTAATGTCAGTTCGGCGATTGGTCAAAAACCCTAGTTGAGGGTCTGTCAGAACCTATCAGATGACAACCCCTATCTGTCATTAAATCGCCACAAAAGTTAATGCTAGTTCGACGATTTAACGAGAAGGCCGAGGGACAGATTGTTGTTGGGGTTGCTGATGGGATTGATGAAATAATTATAATAATAATATTTAAGGAGATTGCATCTAAAGATATCTACAATTATGTTAAGCCTGTAAATAAATTGTTATCGTATTAAATTGGCAGAATCACTGTATGTTTTGGTGCCTGCTCGTGCCTGCTCCTCTTCTTTAACATAATTTATTCCCCATTTTATAAATAAATTGTTCTTATATCAAATTGAAAGAATCATTGTATGTTTTTGCTGCGGCACCAAACACAGGAACTTGCTCCCGCTGTGGCCAAGTGCACAAGCAGGTTCTCGTGTACGATTTCATGGAGAACGACAGCCTGGCGGAATACCTGTTCAGCCCCACCAGTCCTTGCCTGGCGTGGGCGCAGCGGTACAAGATCGCTGTGGGGATTGTTCGAGGGCTGGCGTACTTGCACGAGGACACGAAACCGGCCATCATACACAGAGACGTGAAAGCCGCAAACGTGCTACATGGCCAAGTTCAAGACGGACGACAAGACGGTCGGCTACGTGGCGCCCGAGTACGCCCTCTACGGCCACCTCAACGACAAGAGCGACGTCTTCGGCTTCGGCATCATCGTACTGGAGCTCGTGACGGGGCGCAGGGCCTTCGATACCAAGACCCCTTGAAATATTACCCCCAAAATTCTACCCAAAATTCTACCAAAGTTCTACGCACGTGAACATTGACATAGAACTCCATTGAAGTGTCAATTATTGTGGGGGCCAACGACCTACCCACCTCCGCTGATCGACTTGACTTTCGCAAAAAGCGGCCAAACTAACCAGCGACATTAATATGCTTCAAGAAAACCTATACTGGTCTTGTAGGCTTGAACAATCTTTATGGTCGTACATGTGGCCCAATTCAATATTATGTATCATGCCACCAAACTTGTAAACTTCCAGTTGCGGCGATTCTTTCGCCCACCTTGACGATTTTGCAGCATGTGTATGTTGTACTTGTGGTTTGCAACTTTGAAATCATTTAACCGCTTTGTTCGATTTTTAGACTTGAACACTAATTCGATACTATAAATTCACAACCGCAGCACTCTTTCAGGCCGTCCGGCTCTTCTATGCTTTCTCGCTCGGAAATTTTTGGGTCGTATGGTCTGCTTACCTCTTTCTACTTGGTCACATCTAACGTAAAATGATGACAGAAGACGTGATCAGGCAATAATTTTATCGTAAACACTTTGAATTATCAACCTTCCAAAGTGTGAATGGTCGATCTGCTATCTACATGCAAAATTTTTATATTTCCTAGATTACGAAGTTAATTTTTAAACATCCAACTCTATTGACATGCAACCATGTTATGTATGTAAAACATTTATTATGAACGTATAAATCATTCCAGGAGCCAAGCTATCAAGGAATCGTTATTCTCCTTTGGTATATTTACATCAACATCTAAAAATATAAGAACTTGTTAATTGTTTTTCAAACATTTTTACTGTTTGAACACCATAAGGAGTGAATTTGGTTTATGATTTATGTGGATCTTTTTAATTTCAAAGTATGGTATCAATACTTTTGATGTTCACTGTTGTTTCTTTTAGCATTTTGTTTTATGTTATTGATTTTGTTTTTCCCTTCTCTTCTGCAAAAGTTTTTGACATTAACATTAGGTTATTTATTGTATTCAATGAGTTTAAATTAATTTTTGTACAAACACAAATAACTTACAAATTAGGTTTTTCCGATGCATTAATGAAGATGACGAACAAAAGCTTATTGAGTTTTCCTGGAAGAATATTTTGTTGAAGCACTGATAAAGCATACAATTTTATTGGATTAGTAATTTTAGATGATGCATAGTTTTATAATAACATAGAAAATACTTATAATATAACTTAGGATTTAGTTAAAAATAAAAATTCAAAAGATAATGAAAACATGCATGATTTATTTGGAGTTTCAACTTGTAAATATCAAAGGTGAATACTTTGATAGAATTGAAGATTATTTTTTCAACTTTAAAGAGATAGGGTTATAGGTTAAGAAGAGTGAAATCAAGAAATAATAGAAACACTTTTTATGCTATTTTATAAAACCTTCTTCTTTCTTATGAGGTATTTATCTTTTATCTTAAAAAAAATGCATGATATGATGGTTTATCTAGGATTTTGATTTTTACTATGAGTCATTTTTACTTTACGTTAGGGTTTCCTTGGTTTTCTAGGCATTTTAATAACGACCAACCTCAACCTCCCAATGAATATTGTTGGTGTCATAGGGGAGAAATCAAATGAAAACAACACACATTGAGTGTTCTAGAAAATTACTCTAAATGGAGAGTCATGAGGTAATTTTAGTCTACCTTTACCCAAGTTTGATATTGTCTATCAATGCCTAGAATATTTTACTCTAGTTGGGTATTTTGCAGGACACATTCTCAATGAAGAGACATCGTGAAATTGGATTAGCTTGACTTGGGATCCTCATGGAGTTAATCTCGAGGTGATTCAAAATCTAATAAAGTATTTTTTCTCTTTTGATATGCAAATTTTACTCTTGTAAAGGTAATATATGAGCACGGGCCTTGGTCCATGAGAAGCTTTTTGGTGGTTTTTGTTCTATGGATTCAATATTTTTTATTCTAAAAGGAAATAACCTTCAAGATCCTAGTTTAGGTTGATTTCTCTAGTCTTTCCACCCTCTTTGGCCCTTTTTTAACCACATAATAACAATATCGAGGTGGATCTTAATGGTTGAAACTGATAAGTCTTTTAATGTCTTCCCACATAAAAGGGTGTGTATTAAGGTCGATTTTTCCAAGGACCTATAGGATGTTATCAAGATATAGGTGTGGGACACCACTATTTTACAATATGTGGTGTATATTAACCTATCAAATATCTACTTTCAATGTACCACAAGTTTAAGGATTGCATACTTATTCCTTACAATAATCTAAAGTCAACTCTTATTCCACCTGGCATGTCTTTCCCTTAGGCCAAAGAGGAGGGTTGGACCATGGTGGAAGGGTGAAAAGACTTGCATGATTTTATAGATAAAACTAAGTACTTTAGACCAACAACAAGGGAAGTAGGATTTTTAACACTACAACCTTTAGAAAAGGCATTAGAAAAATGAGATATAGGGCCACCAATGATAGAAAGGTTGGTCATCAAGACTCCTTCCGTAGGCAATAAAGCAACCTAATGAAGGATCACCACAAAGAAAAATAATTGTCATCAAAGCTCCTATACCTTTCCAATATTGCACTTCAATAACCACTCATAAAGATACCAATTTGAACACCAAGGCAAGTTGTTTTCCTCCTTCCCCTTCTACAAGATCTTCACATTCTCATAGTATGAAGAAGGGAAAAAAATACAAGGTTATTATTCTAGATAAATGACCCCATCTCCCCAATGCTCAGTTGGGAAACCATATTTCTAACAACTTTAAGGTATTGCAATCTCTATCATAAGACAATAAGACTTTTTTGGTAAAAAATCTCTTTATTGGAAATTTTCCAAGGATACATTTCTATAGATAGTGCACAACTTATCATTAGCTTTCAAGTATAGGTTTCATGTGTGTGCAAGAATTGAATCTATAAGTTTTTGTTTGTTTTTAATACTTTATAAGTTTTTTTGGCTAGTGAATCATTATTGATAGGGTTCTAATTTTCAAGTTTAGTTTCAACTCAAATTCTCTTGTGTAAGTTCTAGATCCTTTCTCAAGGTTTTGGATGGATATTTAGATTAATATTTTAGGGTGTGCTTCCATACCACCTATGTTTTTTTGTGATCAATGTAATTTTTATTCTTTTTAAAAATACAAGTCATTTTTTAACAAAAAAAAAAATATTGATTCTAGTTATCTTAAGATATCATTAGTTGGGTATTATAGCTTGTTGACTAATAAGTAAGAAACAATATCCTCCATGAATAAAATCAATTACAAGAATCAATTTTATATTGTTAAAGTGAGGCATTTTCTTCAAAAGTTCAAAAAGAATTAAAATTAAATATTCTAAAATTTCTAATAGGATATAAATAACTAATTAAAGGACCTTATTGTTAATATGGAAATATGAGATATCCAACATTTAGGTACATAAATAAGCTATTTTATCTTTCCAAGCAATTAAAGAACCAAGAAATCTCAATTAAAACACAATATTATGGCAATAAATAAATCTTTATATCATTTTCTCCTTACAACATGGCTTTGTTCTTCCTATTATGAATTTATTCTAGAATAGAGAGCTTCACATTATATGATTACATATTCTCCATATTTTTCTTCTTTGATTAGTAAAAAGGATGATGAGAAAATTTATGTGATAATAATATTGTTATTTTGTTGTTGAAACTAATACTATTCCTAATGAAAATATAATTATTAATATTATTTATATTCAAATTAAATTTTATCATCTTATTTGTATGTATAATATCATAATAACTATGTATATTATAATATTAAATAGATTTTTTAGCATGCTATGGCACAATAGTTTGTTTAGAATGATTGCGGTATACTAGTTTATTCTAAAAGTTTATGATGTAATATCTTGTATGATATGATTGGGACACAATAGCTTATTCAAAAAAATTATAGTGATCATAAAGGAATAATAAAATTATAAATAAATGCATTACAAAAGGAGAACAATAAGAGTATGGTGATCTAATATAGATTATGGTCAAATATATATGTTAATAACAAAAGTAAATAGTAGAACTAAAAGTGTTAGTATAATGAAAAATACCTCTATCTAAAATTCAAGATATATTAGGATGTTTATTAGACAATTCAATATATGATATTATCTTTTAAAAAAATTAGTATTTATATAGAAGTCCAAGATGTTTTTAAAAGTGTTTTATAATACCATGAAGAAACCTCTTTAGCATTGTGATATTTTAGCTATATTTTGATTTGTAACATATTATAATAATAGTTTAAAATTATGTTTCTAGAACCATGTATATTTCAACGTTCTCATGTAAGTATAAAATATTGTTATAAAATTCCAAGTGGATATTTCATGAATATTTTAATAATTTACCCATCTAGATTTTCCAATTTATGGCATATGTAGTTTATATGAGCCTATAAATAGAGAATGTCCACCCATGGAAAGGAAGGTTAAAAAATTAAAGCTCGATCAAGAAAGTAAAATTTAATTAAGGGAGTGAGGGCTAGCAATCCTACCTCTCTAAAGGAAGAATGCAACGTTATAGAGTGAGGGATACAATCACTAGGTGAATTCACAAGATGTTGTGGTTGAACAAAAGCCTCCAATTAACTCCTTAGAGGTAGTTTGGTACACAATTTTGGATACTCTTATTTTATGCATGTTAGAAAATAATATTGTTAGATACCCAAGATAGGTACCCAAGATAGGTACATAATAATTTAATATTGTATTGTAAAATAGATGAGTCATAAATTAATTATTGAGCACGGGAGGTCACATATCAAATTAGAAATAGGTATGTCATAGAATCATGTATGGAACCATTGAAAAATATTATCATATGTAACCACAAGAAATATTTTCAAAAAAGGTGAACCCCCACATGGGTGATCTTGTAATTCATGGAAGATTAACTATCACACTCTTGTATAATGAGAGATGTATTCCCATTGTAAAAGGTATCTATGATGTATTCTTGGATAAGTCTTGGCTTGTGGAGCTAGAGACCTCATGGAGTGCCTTCCTTCCATAAGGAGCATTGTATGGTGTTGCCCTACCTCAAGGGTATAATCAATCCCTATTTTATTGTGAGATATTTATTGTGTAATTTATTTATGGATGTATGTTGAATATTTTTGCATATTGGTGAATGATTTATTGTATTAAGAAGAGAGGTTCATAAAATTTGGTATTAGAGAAATTATTTGGGCAAAGTGGATTTATTTTTGTAGAGCTAGGGCATATTTTTTAGGAAAACATCACATTTTATGGAGGCCATATATTTTCTTTTTGTTGTCATTTTCAAAAGTTGTTTGTACCATTGTATAGATATTTTTGAGTACCACAAAAATGATTGATAATTTATCAAATTTTGATCAGTATTGAGAAAATTATGGTTGTTTGAAGTTGTGTTATTTATGTTTTTTTTTTGCCACGCGAATTTTTTTTCAAAATAAAACAATTCGTATTAAATTTTTTAATAGTCATTTTCAAAATATTTTTGCACTAGAATGTAGAGAGTACTACAAAAACAACTACTCACTTGTTAAATTATGACAAGTATTGAGGGGGTTACAACTATTGCAAGTTGGGTTTTTGGTGTTTTTTTTGGGTTGCATGTAAAAGATAAGAAAAACATAACTCTCAATCTGGATAAGAAAATTAGTTGTCGTTTATTTTATTTTGAAGAAAATTTTTAGATTTAATGGTTGAAGAAGGGTAAAGATGAGATTTTAGACATTTTAATTTTTGAGAAATTCTTATCTTTTCAAACCGTAGGTACTTTAAAAAAATAAAAAAACATGGAGTTACCAAAATTCAATGGAGAGGATGATAAAGATGCTTAGAAATGGTGGAAAATTTATATGTCTTACAATACTTGTAATTTTTATGGAGTTATGGGATTTATGATTATCTAAATGGGGAAGCTTTATCTTGGCTTGAGATTTTTTCATATGCCCATAATTTTATATATAATTTTTTTTGTTAAGTGAAAAACCCCTTGCAGGATCACCTTGGTTTGAGAGACCACGACCAGGGGGTTCTACACAATTAAAGTCACTCGAGAGTCACACCTTGCCCTGCCCGCACCAGCATGATCAATTGGATTTTGGCTATCCAATTCAAATTTTTGGTAGGGTGGAGATTCGAACCTGGGACCTCCCTTGGAGGATTTCCTACTCCTCTCCAACTCACCTACAACACCTGGGTTATAATTTTGTATATACATACAAATAATTTGAAGTTGTATTTTTAATAAAATGGGGATCAAAGGAAAAGTAAAATAATGTGTAGGTTAAGGAACTACACTCTTTATGTCAAGGCAAAATAATGGTCAAAAATATTTGTTTGAATGTGATAATTCTATTTTACAACTTCATGGTTACATTCAAAATCAAAAAATTATTATTTTTATTAACACTATGAGTAAATGTATTTTTCTCAATATGTTTTTGACTAAGAGTTTACAATTTCAAGCAAATAAAATCAAAGACATAAAGCTTAAGGGTAAAAATGTTCAATTTTTTGAGTATTTGAAGCTCACCATCGATAAATATGTTTTACATTCAAATTTTCATTCTATTGATATTAATGATGTAGATATTGTCTTTGATTATCCTTGGTTGCATTCTTTGGGTACAATTAACATCAATGTGCAAAAGCAATTCATGAATTTATGGTATAAGAAGAAGAAGATAACATTATAGGACATTTCTCAGTGTAAGGACAAAAAAGTATCTATTATAGGGCAAAAGAGTGAAGAACAAACAAAAGAAACTAAAATAGAATCTCAAGAGGAGGTAGTAGTAGAAATCAAGGAAGCAAATATAAAGAAAGAATCAATGAAAGGAAGTAAGAGAGAAGAGTAAAAATAGGTTGTACATTAGGCTAATGTTGGAATGTATCGCCATCCACACCACCATGAGAGGCAACAATCATTAAGATAGGGCTTGAGGAAACAAAAGAGCAATGAGAAACATACAAGGAATAAAAAGAGAAAATTTCTTGAATATGCTACAAGTCATAAATACAAGTAGCTATGGATGAAAAACAATGAAATTTATGCTTACAATACATGCCATTGGCATCAATGAAGACCACCATGAATCATAGTTTCATTGGGATAGATGGATGATCAAGATTGGTACTAGTACTCAGCATGGCTGATAAGATCATATTATTTTACCTCTTTTAATATTTCGATGATGAAACATTTTGTAAGGGTGATGGAATGTTAGGTACCCAAGATATGTACTTAATAATTTAACATTGTATTGTAAAATGAATGAGCCATAAATTAATTATTGAGCAAGGGAGATCACATATCAACTTAGAAATAGGTATGTCATAGAATCATGTATGTAACCATGGGAGATATTATCATATTTAACTACAATGAATATTGCCATACCATTATGTGTTGATTGCCCTTTAAAATGCTCCTGTGGGGATAGTTGTAAAGTTGGTTGTTGTTTTTCGGGGTTATACTCCTTAATAAATTGTTGTAAAAGGTTGTGGAACCTTTTAAAACCTTCTGTTTTATTAATAATACCAAAAACATTTATTAAAATAGTAAACAGAGACCTACCTAATCCATGGACATTGTAGTGTAATCTGACATCCAGCAATGAGTATACCAAATTGATCAAAGAAATAAGATAATGTGTGTCCAACTATGAAAATGCCTTCTTCCTAAGTGTTCAATCAAATCACCATATTTTTCATCATAATGGACTAACTGCAATAAATATAATGGGGATGACAAACAAAAGTGAATATTTTTCCAAGAAGAAATAGGATGCGATGGATACCAAATTTACAAGGACGAACCAAGTATAGGTACCTTTCAATGTAGATTGGGTCACAATGCTAACATTTCTATAAACCAACACTCTTAAATACATGGGAAAGGAGGAAAAACCAATAAAACTATAGGATAAGAAAGATATAGCCGCACCGCACAGATACACGTGGGCCGTTCGTAATATAGCCGCACTATAGGGACTAAGTAGACATCAAAATATGATCAAATTAATCGAAAGCTTGAAATATTATCCCCAGAACTCTACCCAAAACAGAGATGTATGTTGGCCGTTCGTTAGCGAGTGCATTTAGAAATCCTATTTGTTGTAATTCCAACTACGAAATCATAGATTAGACAATCCTTGTGATCCATCATGGCATCAAAAGTATTTTTTCCGAATTAATTTTTGATGATTGATTTAATTCCACTATTTATGATCTAGCCTAATTATAATGTATAACGGCCAATAAAACAAATTTTCCCATGAACAACACCGTATCAAAAAGTTCAATATAGATGCAAACGATCCGCATTCATTCATGTAAAGAAAAGTAATTCCAAAATGGTTACCTTAAATGCATCATTGCATCCCACCGGCATCACTTTCTTGTGATAGGGTTGCATGGAATATATTTTCTGCTTCTCCTGCACTCCAGAATTCATTGATGAAAGTCTGAAGGTCGGCCTGTGTTTTGAGAAGCTCTGCTTGTTTCGTCGCTAATTGAGACTCCAGGTGTAATACTTTATGTTGCAGTTAATACACTACGCCAGTGCAACCATAGACGGGATCATGCAATCTGACAGTTGCTTCATATACCATGCTGTTTACTTTATCTTCTCTACTTCCAGGCGAAATATTCTGAAGCGCAACAACCGAATAAGGCCAATTCATTAAAGGTTATAAACATAAGCGTTTGGTTTCTTATAGATCTATAGTTTAAATTATTGTATATCGTACGAACTTATGGTTTCTTTTCTCTAATCAAATAGTCATACTGTCGTTACCATATGCAGATTTGATAAAAAGGAAACATTTACTAAGCAAATATTTTTGAAAATGAAATATTCCAACTTAACTCGAAGGATTCTCAGAATGTTGCTTGCTCCAAACACTCCATGTACTGCTACGAACCTCTGAGGATTGTCTGGTGGAAAAAAATGACCAAGCCCACATTTCTCACCACATTTCCTTCTTAATGTCCTACAAGCTCTGCAAGGATTTGATACCTTAGCAAACCACATTGTTTTGTCGTCCATCTGCATTTCTTAGCGAGAAGAAGTTTGTAGTACACATTAAATGCAACCTATTGCCAGTAACACACAATGAACGCAATGAGAGAAAATAATCCTAAAATTCCTAATTCATGGAGATTTACCTTGCCTGAGATTCTGAGATAATTGGAGAGAACCCTGAGATATATCTAATTTGGTGCAAAATGGGTAGACTACCTACTGATAATATTGAGCCCTTGTAAAAGTCTTTCGGCCTAACTTTTAATTAATTAATTTTAAATATAAAAGCCTAACTTTTAATTAGGGTAAATTTTCTTATGCTCATATATGACGTAACGGCTATCTACTGAGAATACCGATTGAATTGGACGTCACTATCAGCATGGTGGAGCCGTGTAGGTTTATTAATCTTAGTATCGTTGTCGATACGGTACACTTTGACGAAAAATATTATTCCATCTGCGGAAACACATTTTAGGACCACACAAATTTTATTAGAACCTTGGGCACTCAATATCTTTTTGGACCACACAAATTTTATTAGTATGAACGTGAACATCGACATAGAACTCCATTAAAGTGTCAATTATTGTGGGGCCCAACGACCTACCCACCTCCGTTGATCGACTTCCCTTTCGCAAAAAGCGGCCAAACTAACCAGCGACATATTATTCGTCAAGAAAATCTATACTGGTCTTGCAGGCGTGATGCTGGTTCCAACGCAGTGCCACCCAATTTTCCCTAAATTTATATTATAATAAAATTGATCATTTTTATTGTTAAAACTAATTCTATTTTCCAATAAAAATAGAATTACTAATATTATTAATGTTGACATTATATTTTATCAATTTATTTGTATGCATATTTATAGTATAATAATGGTAGCATTTTTGGTATATTATAGTACAATACTTTATTTAGAATGATTATGATATAGTAGTTTGTTATGAAAGATTATAATATAGTACTTTGTTTGATATGACTTTGAAACAATTACTCGTTTACAAAAGATTGAAATGATTATAAAGGAATAATATTACAAAACAAATACATATATAAAAGTACCATAAGAGTATGGTGATCTAGGTCAAAAATATATTTTAATAATAAAAATAAATTATAAAATTAAAAATATTAATACAAAAAAATGTTTTTAACATGATTTTAAAATATAAATATATTAAATTGTTAATATAAAAAATATGCCTTAACATGTTTATTAGGTAATTCAATATATGATATACTCTGCTATGTATCTAGAAGTCCAAGATGCTTTTAAAAGGGCTACCTAATCCCATGAAAAAATCTCTTTAGTCATGTGATATTTTGGCAATATTTTGAAGCTCAAAATATTGTAAGAATAGTATAACATATATAGAACCATGTATTCTTCAACATTATGAGAGAAGTCCAAACCAAGATATCCATGGAGTATTTAGTTTACATGAGCGTAGCCTATAAATAGAGAATATCCATTCTAAATGAAGAGACATTACGATCTTGGGTTAGCTCAACTTGGGCTCCTCATGGAGTCAAGCTCAAGGTGATTCATATTATTACAAGGGATTTGTTTCTCTTTCAATTTGTAGATGCTAATCATGTAAAGGCATTTTATGAGCATGGGCCTTGGTCCATGAGAAGCTTTTTGGTAGTTTTCATTATATGGACTCAAGATTTTTTTGTCTTAAAGGAAAGAACCTCTAAAATTATAGTGTAGGTTGAGTTCCCTAGTCTTCCCCTCCCTCTTTGGCCCTTTTTTAATCATATGACAACAATATTAGGGTGGGTCCTAATGGTTGAATCCGACAAGTCTTTCAATTCCTTCCCACATAAAAGGGTGTGTATTGATGTCTATATATCCGGGAACCTATAGGAGGTTATCGATATATAGGTGTGGGACACCACTATTGTACAACATGTGGTGTATATTAACCTAGCAAATACCTACTTCAAATATAAAGCTTCATACCATAAGGTTAAGGATTTCCCACTTATTCCTTACAATATACTAAAGTTGATCCTTGTTCCACTTGTTGTGTCTCCCCTTATGCCAAAGAGGAGGGTTGGACCACGATGGGAGGGTACAAAATCATGCATGCTTTTGAGGTTAAAACTAAGTAATCTAGACCAAAAACAAAGGAGGTAGGTTTTTTAACACTACAACCTTTAGAAAAGGTATTAGAACAACAAGATACAAGACCATCAATGATAAAAAGGTTGGTCATAGAGCCTCCTTTAGAATATACAATAAAGAAATCTACTAAAGGAACACCACCAAGAATAATGATGTTCATCAAGGATCCTTCACCTTTCAAATATCACATCTCAACAACCACTTATACGAATACCAATTTGAACACCAAGACAAGCTCTTCGCCTCCTTCCCCTTCTACGAGATCTTGATATTCTTGTATTCTTAGGAAGGAAAAAAAATACAAGGTCCTTATTCTATATCAATGACACTATCTTCCCAATTCTCAGTTGGGAAACCCCTGTTATAAAAACTTTGAGGTATTGAAGTCTCTATCATAAGAGAACAAGACTTTTTTTGGTAAAAAATCTCTTTATTAATTTCCAATGATAAATTTCTATAGATAGTGCACAACTTGTCATTGGCTTCAGATCTAGGTTTCATATGTATGGAAAAACTTGATCTATAATTTTTTGTTTATTTTTAATTGTTTATGAGTTTTTTTGGCTAGTGAATCATTATTGATAGGGTTTTAATTTCCTATTCTAGTTTCAACTCAAGTTATCTTGTTTAAACCCTAGGTCCTTGCTCAATGTTTTGGATGGATTTTTAGATTAACATTTTGGGATGTGCTTCCATACTACCTATCTTTTTTTGTGATCAATGTAACTATTATTTTTTTAAATACAAACCACTTTTCAACCAAATAAAAAAGCTTGATTCTAGTTATCTTAAGATATTATTAGATGGGTATTATAGCTTGTTGACTAGTAAGTACGAAGAAGTATCCTCTATGAATAAAATCAATTCCAAGAATCAATTTTATATTGTTAAAGTGAGGCATTTTCTTCAAAATTTTAAAAAGAATTAAAATTCAATATTCTAAAATTTTAAAAGTAATAGGAGATAAATAACCAATTAAAGGACCTTGTTTTACTATCGAAAGATGGGACATCCAAAATTTAGGTAGATAAATAATCTAGTTTCGCTTTTCAAGCAATTAAAAACCAAGAAATCTCAAATAAAATACAATATTATGGTAATAAATAAATATTTATACAATTTTCTCCTTAGAGCATGATTTTGTTCTTCCTATTATGAATTGATTCTATATTAGAGAGATTCTCATCATATGATTAGATATTATGCATAGTTTTCTTCTTTGATTTGTAAAAGTATGATGAGGAAATTTATGTGATAATAATAGTGGTATTTTTGTTGTTGAAAATAATAGTATTCACCATGAAAATATAATTATTACTATTATTTATATTGAAATTAAATTGTATCATCTTATTTGTATGTATAATGTCATAATAACTATTTATATTATAATATTAAATAGCATTTTTAGCATACTATGGCACAATAGTTTTTTTAGAATGATTATGGTATACTCATTTATTCTAAAATTTTATGATGTAATATCTTGTTTGATATAATTGGGACACAATAACTTATTCAAAAAAATTATAGTGATTAGAGGGCCTAGACCTCACCATGGCAGATAGGGCCTAAGCCTCACCATGGTAGAGAGGGCTCGTGAGGGTTTCCTCTATGAGGAATTTTGCCATGAGGGTTTCACTCCCGCTCTAGCTTTGACACTCTAAAATTGTTTGAGCAAGAGGCCTCCTTTCTCCCATTCTAGATCTAGCTTCTAGTCATGCTTAGTTTCTCTATTGTGGTTCATGACCAAGGTATTTTGCTTACTAGAGGTCATGCTGGTATGTTCTTCTCTCTTATGGGTTTGGCATTATCACTCTTATCTAGGACAGAATTCCCAATGCTAACCCAAACCTATAGGGGTGATCCTGGGCCGTTATAATGTAATGGAAATTCTAGATGTTGACCCCTTGGCTTACTCTCACTCTGGTTGGTGGGCGTTTTGGGTGGCTACGTTTGTTGGTTTGTTTGCTAGTTTCAAGGACTTACTTAGATTGTGCAACATTTCTTTTGGGTTAGGTAGTTTCATGTTTTTTTTGGATTTTGAGGAAGATGAAAGGGCCATCTATCAACCCAAACCCGTTGGGATGAGCTTGGTACAATTTTTGGCTATATAAATCTAAACGTGTTCCCTTGGATGGATTTGACTCTTATGGCTTAGCTGCTCTAGTTGGATGGTGCTTGGATGGCTTTGTTGCTAAGGTTATCTACCAGTATTGGGTTTGTGGTTGGTTTGTACCACTTTCTTATGGGTTCAGTAATTTCTTGTATCTAGCTATTTTAGGGAGATAGGGTCAATATCGATCCAAACTAGTTGGGGTGAAAATGGGGTTTTATGCTACGATAGTTTTTGAATTTTGGCCCCATGTCCCTAATGGGTTTCCTAGCTTTAGTGGTATACAAAGATATTTTTCTTTAGCAGTAATGGTGTGTTTTGATCCTAGAATTCTAAGGCTTATGTTTTTGGGATATTACCCTTCTCCCTCGTAGGTGCGATACAGAATTTTGATGTCTCTATTTTCTTGTACCTGGGAGTAGTTGTTCTTGAAATTTTTTGGTTGGATCCAACAAGATATATGGGTTTCATGGAATTTCTTGTGCATATCTCCTGGATTATTTTTATGTTGTGTTTTTTGTTGGACGATATTTCTAGTGTTGCTATGTGATTTTTTGGATATATTTTTCAATTTTTATGATAGGATTCCTCTGTTATCATTTCATGTTAGGTAGTAAATGCTTCAATTTGGGTAGTTTTTATTTGTAAATTTATTTTTAATCCGTACCGTTTTCATTTTTTTGCTATTTTTCTCAGAGTAAATAACAGTTTGACCATGGATAATCTCTTGTATTTTCTTGATAAAAATGTGTAGCTTATTTACTAGGAGGTTTTTTCATTGGTTTTTTGGGTTTGATTCATAGAATTTAACTTAATATTTCTTTATGTCTTATTGTTAGATCAAATATTTGTGCGTTCCTTTCAAAATCCTACTCGTAATAGGTTTGGGGATCCTTTTAAAACCCCTTCTACTATTAATAAAAAAAATAATGGAATAACAAAATTATAAAATAAATGCATATACAAAAGGAGTACAATAAGAGTATGGTGATATAATATAGGTTCTAGTCAAATATATATATTAATAACAAAATTAAATGGTAGAATTAAAAGTGTTAATATCATGAAAAATACCTCTATAAAAAATTCAAGATATATTGAGATGTTTATTAGATAATTCAATATATGATATTATCTTATCAAAATTTTAGTATGTATATATAATTCCAATATACTTTTGAAAGTGTTTTATAGTACCATGAAGAAGTCTCTTTAGCATTATGATATTTTGGCTATATTTTTAATTTGTAATATATTATGATAAGAGTTTAAAAGCATGTACTACAACCATTTATATTTCAAAATTATCATTTAAGTATAAAATATTGTGAGAAAATTTCAAGTGGAGATTTCATGAATATTTTAATAATTCACCCATATAGATTTTCCCATTCATGGAATATGTAGTTTAGATGAGCCTATAAATAGAGAATGTCCCCCAAGGAAAGATAGGTTGAAAATTTAAAGCTCAAGCAAGAAAGTAAAAGATAAGTGAGTGAGAGCTAGCAATCCTACCTATCTAAATGAAGAATACAAAATTATAGATTGAGGGATACAATCACCATGTAAATTCATAAGATGTTGTGGTTCAAAAAAAGGCTCAAATCTACTCCCTAGAAATAGTTTGGTAAATAATTTTGGATACTCTTATTTTATGTATGTTAGAAAATAATATTGTTTTATCATGTGATCATGTTGGGTACCCAAGATAGGTACGTAGTAATTTAATATCGTATTGTAAAATGGATGGTTCAAAAATTAATTATTGATCAAGGAAGACCACAAGTGAAATTGGAAATAGGTATGTCATAGAAACATATATGTAACCATTGGAGAATATTCTCATATGTAACCACAAGGAATATTGGCATATTATTATATAATTTGTAACTCATGGAAGGTGAACCACCACATGGGTGATCTTGTAACTCATGGAAGGTGAACCATAACAATATTGTATAAAGAGAGTTGTATCCCCATTGTAAAAGGTATCTATGATGTATTCTTGGAGAAGTCTCGGCTTGTGGAGCTATATATCTTGTGGAGTGGATTATTTCCAAAAGGAGCATTGTACAATGTTGTCCTACCTAAAGGGTATAATCAATCTCTATTTTATTGTGAGCAATTTATTGTGTAATTTATTTATAGATGCATGTTGAATATTTTTACACATTCATGAATGATTTAATGTATTGAGAAGAGAGGTTCACAACATTTGGTATTAGAGAAAAAATTTGGGCAAAGTGGGTTTATTTTTGTAGAAGTAGGGAATATTTTTTAGAAAACATCATGTTTTGCAAAGGCCATAATTTTTATTTCAGCAGTCATTTTAGAATATTTTTAATACCATTGTCTAGATATTTTTGGGTACTACAAACATTACTTCTAATATGTTAAATTTTGATAATTATTGAGAAATTTATGGTTGTTTGAAGTTGGGTTATTTGTGCTATTTTTTGACCGCACCAATTGTTTTTCAAAATAAAAAAAAAATTGTATTAAATTTTTTAATAGTCATTTTCAGATGATTTTTGCACTAAGAGGTATGTTATTTTGAGTACTACAAAAATGACAACTCACTTGATAAATTTTGATAAGTATTGAAGGAGTTACAACTTTTGCAAATTGGGCTTTTGGTGTTGTTTGTGGGCTACACGAAAAAGAGAAAAAATATATATCTCTCAATCTGGGTAAGCAAATAAGTTTTCATTTTTTTTTTTTTAAGAAAATTTGTATATTTAATGGTTGAATAAGGACATAGATGAGATTAAAAAAATTTAATATTTGATAAATTCCAGTCATTTCAAACACTAGCTACTTTGAAAAAAAATAAGAAATCATGGATCTATCAAAATTCAATGGAGAGGATGATAAAGATGCTTAGAAATGGTGGAAACTTTATAATTATTCCAATAGTAATTTTCTATGGAGTTATGGGATTTATAATTATTTAGACAAGGAAGATTTATCTTAGCTTGAGAATTTTTTTCATGCCCATATTTTTGTATATACATGGGAAGAATTTGAAGTTATATTTTTAAGGAAACGGGGATCAAAGATAAATAATAATGTACAAGCTAAATAACCTACACTTTTTGTGTCAAGGCCAAACAATGGTCAAAAAAAATTTTGAATGTAATAATTCTATTTTGCAAGTTCATGGTTGCATTCAAAATAAAAAAATAAAAATTATTGTTTACATTAAACCTAGTAGTAAATATAATTTTCTCAATATGTTTTGATTAAGAGTTTGCAAGTTCAAGTAAATAAAGTCAAATACATAAAGCTTGAGGGTAAAAATATTCAATATTTTGAATATTTGAATCTCACCGTGGATAAATATGTCTTACATTCAAATTTTCATGCTATTGAGATGAATGATATATATATTATCCTTGGTTATCCTTGGTTGCATTCTTTGGGTACTATAAACATCAATGTGCAAAATTAATTCATGAATTTATGGTACAAGAATAATAAGATAATATTACAAGATATTTCGTAGTGTAAGGACAAACATGTAGCTATTGTAGGGGAACAAAGTGAAGAGCAAACAAAAGAACCTAAATATAATCTCAAGAGGAGGTAATAGTACTAATCAAGGAATAAAATATAAGAAAAGAACCAATGGAAAGGAGTAAGAGAGAATATCAAAAATAGGTTGTACATTAGGCTAAGGTTGAAGTATATCACCATCCACACCACCATGAGAGGCAATAATCATGGAGATGTATTATAAGAACAATGAGGGATTTACAAAATGCGAATCAAAAATTTGGATATAATACAAGTCATAAATACAAGTAGCTATGGATGAAAAATAATGAAATTTACGCTTCCAACACATGGCATTGGCATCAACGAAGACCACCACCAATACTAGTATTCAGTTGGCTCAAAATATCATATTATTTAGTCTCTTCTAATGTGTTGAGTATGAAACATGTTGTAAGAGGGATGGAATGTTAGGTACCCAAGATAGGTACTTAATAATTTATTATTGTATTGTAAAATGAATGAGACATAAATTAATTACTAAGAAAGGAAGGTCACATATAAAATTAGAAATATTTATGTCCTAGAAATATTTATGTAACCATTGAATAATATTGTCATATGTAACCACAAGTAATATTATCATATTATTATGCACTTTGCAACTCATGGAAGTTGAATCACCACATCGGTGATCTTGTCATTCATGGAAGGTGAATCGTCACACTCTTGTATAAATATAGATGTATGCCCATTGTAAAAAGTATCTATGATGTATTATTGGAGAATTCTTGACTTGTGGAGCTAGAGATCTTGTGGAGTGGCTCCCTTACAAAAGGAGCATTGTATAGTGCTTCCCTACCTTAAGGGTATAATTAATATCTATTTTATTTTGAACAATTTATTGTTTAAATTATCTATGGATGCATATTTTATATTTTTACATATTGGTGAATTATTTATTGTATTGATAAGATAGGATCACAACATGTGATCTTTATAGCATCACTTATTCCCATATTTTATTTGTGTTTGTACTCTTGAATATAGAAATACAAGTTATATATGGTTTAATTGACCTAATAAGAGTGATCCTTAGTAGATACAAAACACATCTTACTAAAAAATATGAAATGAAAAAGAAAAAACACATATAATTATGACCATAATTCCCATAATGATGATGATAATCTAACTAGATAATTCATTAAAATCTTTCATGTGCATGTCAACTATGATATTTGATTCTATGGAAATCATAATATAGGCAAATTCATCCATGCATGTATTAATTTGTATGCCTTTGACATAAATAATAATTGTCAAATGATTACAAAAACCATAATATTAATGATCTTAGCCAAGGTGGGCTTCATCGCAAGCACAATGTTGTAAATCATATTGTAATTTATGTTTTTCTACATGAATTTATTTTTTTCAATAGGAATATAAGTTTTTCCATAGGTTTTTATGTTTTTCCATAGGCATTTATGTTTTTTATAGTAGGTGTGGAAATTTCTCGTCTTTGGGTGCAAGCATAGATTTTAATATGGAAAGTTTCTTATTTACCTCTCATGTATTTTCAAAGTATTGTAAAGGTTGGTATTACTATTACTAAAGAATTACATAGTTTTGTATGGTTATTGAAGATCTGTCTCTGGATTTATATCAACTGGTATCAAAGCAGGATTGATATTACAATGATCATGGAGGTAAGAATATTTGGTTTTTATTTATGTATTTATTGTCGTACTTTAGATAAATATGATAAGAGGAAGGGCTAGATATGCCTAGATAAATATGTACATCCAATATTTATAGAGGAAAATAGCTCATATCATAGTTGTGGTGAATCATATGAGACTTAAAATCCTAATTATGTGGATAGTGAATTGGGTTAAATTCCATCTGTGGAAGGTGTAGAGTGGAAAAAATGGTGCACCTATAAAATGTAAATGAAATGCATATATTATCCTATTTAAGCATTCAAAAGAGACATTAAAGTAAGTATGATGAAGACAAATAAATGAAATAAGTGGGGGGTTATCTTTATATTAATCTATTTTCCAAATACACGATTACAAAATGTCCCCTTGAGAGCTCTTAATTGATACAAATAATTACAATGTCAAATGATCTAATCCTTTCACAAACTCAAGGTGCACTTTCAGTGTCTTCATCACAATCATGATTGAAGAGTAGTCTTCTTCTACCTATAGACACTAAAATCATGTAAATTGGATAAGACTGCTATGTTCCACTCTTATCGATATCATATGGCCCTATTGGGAAACACTCAGGGGTTAATTAGGGCTTCCAAAAACTTTTGGGAGGGTTTACCCTAATTTTGGGAGGTTTTGGGCCATGTAGCCATGGTCGTCCCACCTTGGGATGTTCACAATTCATGGCCATCCTACCTTGGGATGGCCACATGTAGCTATCCCTGGGTGGGACCATGAACTAGACCCCCAAAAAATTAAAGGGTGGGATAAATGGTAATCAATTCCTACCATTTATCCCACCCAATCACCTAAAACTGATTGGGAGGCTATCATAAACATCAAGACCTAAAAATTGAAGGCCCCAAATGGAAGGCCTCTTCCCTCCTATGCATGGCAAGAGAATGGACAAGTGGTAGATCTTGCCCTGCATGCCAAAACTTTCCCATTTGCACATTTTCCCTATTTTGTATATAATTTGAAGTGCTCCACCCAATTTTAGAGGAATACAATAACAAGCATTGCTCACGAAGTGTTGCACACATTTGTCCTCAAAATTTGCCCAAGTATTTTTCTTAAAAACCTATCCATTCGAACACGTTTTTAGGGGCATCCCAAAATAGGATAATCAATTCCAAAACCTATCAAATATAAGAATTATCTAACCAAATTCATTTAAAATATATTCATGAGAGTTCTAAACCAGATCCCCTTGGACTTGGTGGCAAAAACCACCCAATTGTGTGACCGTACCTACCAAGTATGGATAATAGTCCTAGTTGCACTTGCTAGGTATAGCCACCAAATTACAAATAATTTTGATTCAATTTTACCATATATCAATCATAAAGCATTATATTAGCTTTATATTCAATTTTGGCTAATTTTTGAGTAGATTTTATGGGTTAAAATTATATTTTTGTGATTGTAGTATTAGTTGTCCCTTCCAGGGACAGCCATAGGTTATGATCACAATTGCACTTTAATTTATGCATATATACTTCCAAAATCATCTTAATAAAATCATATTAAATTTTCAATTCATTTGGAGTTGTTTTTATTTGTCGCAAATAAGTTTTACTTTCTCTATTACATACTTTTCAGTATTTGCAAATAAAATGCATATGCTATTAATATTTTTCAATATCTTGTGTGTAGGTGCAAGTATTCTAGGAATGAGGGAGGAGCAAAGAGGCAAATTGAAAGAATCCCAATATTAGCTCTCTATTGTGGATTGTGACAAGAACATTGAAACACACCATTAAGCTCATGGAGGGATTCATT
Organism: Wollemia nobilis; assembly: GCA_028583015.1. NCBI lineage: Eukaryota > Viridiplantae > Streptophyta > Pinopsida > Araucariales > Araucariaceae > Wollemia > Wollemia nobilis. Next base: position 7,893,279 of record JAQPPZ010016436.1, on the reverse strand, counting down.
CCCTTGTAATTTGAAATGTATCAAAATGATAAGCCCTAAAATGGGATTTATTATAACATTTTGTAATTGATGAATTTATAAATACAAGGAGAAACCCCTCCTCTTTTTACTGTAAATTATTCATCATTTCAATAGTTTACATCTTTTGCATCTTTCCTTCGCATGCTTGCTTAGAAACAATAGATATCATTTTTATTTAAATCATCTAGGTGTATCATTTTCATTCTTATTCATTGGAAACCATGGTGGTACCATTTTCCCTTGTTCCCTTTTATTTTTTTGTCATTTTTTACATTCTTTTTATGTTTTGTGTGTTGCAGAGTCTAGCCATTCTAAGTAGGAACAACTGCAAAATTCCTAGTTGGAACTGCCAGCGAAAACCACTGTAAATGTCCTTGATAGGGACAATCACCATAAATGTCCCTACCAGGGATGGCCCCCAAATTTATAACCATCCCACCCAAGCACAACCACTAAACTAGGGGGTTTCTACAGAAATTTCCATAAATAGCAAGTTTTAGAACATAAAAGGTAATCTTCCAAACCTTCAATTTGCATCTAGGTTGTTTCAAAAAGATTAAATGTTAATTTTTCTTGTATTTTGTGTGCAATTGAAATTTATATTTCATATTTCCAAATTTTGCATTAACAAAATCGAAGAAAAACAGGAAAAAAAATAGCCATTCAAAATGCATTTGTCTGATTTACCTGCGTATGACCTACCCAAGGGTTAGGTTTTCATATAGTTTAAAATTTTGGTAGTTTCATTTTATATGTATGCTTATGATTATGAAATTAAAATGTAATTTCATGCATTTAGTGAATAATAATTGAATGCTATATTGTTTTCTTTCAATAATTTTAAAAGAAATCACACACACCACACTTCTTTTTAATTTTAGTGAGTTGGAATTCATCCCCAACCACTGATAGAGTTCAATGACAGTGGGTTTCATCTCCATCTGTTGCCTCAAATCCTATGTACCCTATTTTTTGGCCAAATTCAGCTCCAAGATCTGACATAGCTTAGAAAATATGCATGTACTCCTCTTCGGAGGGTATAATGTTGACCATGTGAGTACTCGATGAGGACTGGTAGGACCTATGCTTCCTGATTAGGTATGGATTTCATATCCATACTTTGGTTGGTTCACATGACCGAAATTTTATTGTCGATTATAGAGCTACAATTATATAGGCAAAAACCTTTGAACAATTGAGAATTACATCAACATTCAAAACATGTGAAAGAGAATATTTATAAAAGTAAAAAGTTTGAAACACATCAAACAATTTAGAAACACATAATATTTAAAAGAGATAATCCTTTGTATCTTATGTGTTTCTATTGATTGTGTTTGAATCTATAAAACTTGTAAATGAGATAATCACATAGAGGTTTAGAGTAAGTAGCTATGGTATATACCCGTATCCAAGCCCACTTAAGGGTGGACGTTACGGGGAGTAGGCAAGAGGATATAAAACATCTTTGTTTTGACCCCAAGGACATGATTATACCTCCTTGGCGGCCACCTACTATCCCAAATCACCGAGTGGCATATGAATGGATGGTTAGTCCTAGAGTTCCAAAAAGGGGACCTAGCCTAAAAGGGACTCCTACATGGGGTAACCCCACAAGTCATAGTCCAAATCTAGAAAATCATTCCCCAAGTATAGATAATTCCAATACCTTCTTTCAAGAAAGGCAACTGCACAATGAGGACCTACATATAGAGAAATACCATGCATTCATGTGCCTGCTCGGTCTACTCCACATACTGGTGTGTGGGAGCTAGACCATACACCTAGGGTAGGGTTGAATGATCATCTTATGCTTTCAATTCACCATTTCCCAAGGTACAAAAACTTAGATGAGTATGATACTCATCATAGTGGACAGGCCAATTCTGCCCTACCATTCCTCATTTATGATAAAATACCTTAGGAAGATCCTAATTATCCTCAGTCACATTATTCCATGCAAGCACAATGTGCCTCTATACCAGTATATTATCAAGAACATATGTCTAGGGGTGAGCCTCAAGTTAATGTGACTTCTCTCAATCAAGGGAACATCATAGTAGATATCACAAACCCTCTTAAACAAGATAGGTGTTTGGACAATAATGATAATGCACATAGGTCCAATACATTTGATCAAATTAATCAATTATTCAAGAAGTATGGTGATTGTCAAGCTAAGTTTAATCAACTTCATTTTGTTAAACAATGATTGGATCTCCTAGAGCATCAACAGTAATTATAAAGACAAAGAATTGAATAATAGATTTAAAATATTGCATAATAGTGTTCCTACTCCAAGCATGCATATACAGGAGGCTCACCATAGGCAACCTACTTTTCATTAGAATAGGTCTCCTATATCTAATAAAATATTACCTCCTAAACCTCCTAGGCCCAATCAGAACTTACCCACTAGGCCTAATATAGATCACATATAGTAGGCTTTCATTCCTCCTTGTAGGCCCATGCCTGAAACACCTTATGGATCTTATGATGATTTGGAACAAAATTAGGATTACTTAGAAGCACCTTTTGGAGATATGGTTGATGACAATATGGTGTAAACTCAGCTACAAGAGACCAATGAAATGGACTCCAATCACATAACACAAATGCAATATAATGGAAGAAACTTGCAAATCAATATTATTATCATTCTTGAATTCACACCCCTTCTCAAAAATATTACAATCGATCATATAGCAATCGAAAACCAAAGAAACCCTAAAAGCATATTTTTCTAAAAATTGCTAAAAATAGAAATGAATCGGATTGCACCCAAATTCAGTGTGCACATCCCTATTACAATATAAAACCTTAATTTAAAATATTAGATCTCAACTTAAGGTATAACAAAAGATAATAAACTTCTAACATGCAAAAAAACCCAAAACACTCGAGAACCCATTCTAAAAGCTAATTTTGGAACACTAGATGGAGGAGTTAGGTCCTAAAAACATGTTTTTTCGAAGATTCAGGAAAATCAAAGATTCAAATTATGCATAACATGTACATATAACCACCTATTAAATTTCAATGCCAACGAGCGTACGGTTCACAAGTTATGGATCCGATAAGGTGCATCATTCTCCTCTGGTGAGAAAGAACTCAGCTCCTGCGAGTTTAGCTGAATTGAAATCCTATAGCTACTAGTTATAAAATTTCTTTAGCTTTGACTCTAAAACCCAAGTTTTATGTTACTGTGGTAATCCTTCCCACTAAACTAGGTATCTTTTGTAGCTCCCATGTCTGGTGGTGATCACCATTTTATCGAGGACATGTGCAACTCTATATTTGTTCTTCTTAGGCATCTGTCATGGTCAATTTACTATCTCCTATAATTCACCATCCTCAGCAGTACCAATATATTTAAATAAATTAGAAACATAAAAATGGGTGAAATATAAAATTCATTGGGTAGCTCCACTTTATAGACATTATCATTGATCGTCTTCAAAATCCTACATGGCCCAATTTTCTTAAGTTTCAGTTTGTTATAGGTCCCCTTAGGAAATATTTCCTTCCTAAGATGAACCATGACCATATCACCCTCTTCAAACACTTTCACCCTTCTGTGTGCATCAGCAGACTCTTTGTAGTGAGCATTACTACTTTACAATTTTTCCCACATTGACTTTTACACTTTCTAGATATGCTCAGCAAATGCTTCTGCATCATCACTAACTTGTTCTCCAAATGGTAACTCAACCAAATATAATACACCTTTAGGATTTTGACCATAAATAATTTGAAAAGGAGATTTACCTGTCGACCTATTCACTGAACTATTGTATGTAAATTCGGCTTGTGACAAGGCTAAATCCCATTATTTTTGTTATTCTCCAACTATGCACCGTAAGAGGTTTCCCAATATTTTATTCACTACCTCTATTTTCCCATCGGTCTATGGGTGGTAAGCACTACTAAACTGTAGCCTGGTGTTCAACTTCTTCCACAATGTCCTCCAAAAGTGACTCAAGAACTTAGTATCCCAATCAGAAGTAATGGTATTTGGAACACCATGCAACTGAAAAATCTCATCAAATAATAAGACTACAATCCTAGTTACATCATTATTTTTTAGGTAGGCAATAAAATGCACCATTTTTTAAAAACTTTCTACCACAACAAAAATTGAATCCTTACCCCTTTGTGTCTTGGGAAACCCCAACACGAAATCCATACTCAAATTGGTCCATGGTCTTATAGTAACTGGCAGTGGCATATACAACCCTATATTTTGCGCATGGCCCTTAGGCATTTGACATACTATACATCTAGATACAAAATTGATTATGTCTCTCTTCATTTTTAGCCAATAGTACTTCTCCTCTACAAGAGTGGTAGTTTTGGCTGCTCCAAAATGACTAGCCAAACCCCCACTATGTAATTCCCTCAAGATGTTCTCTCTCATAGATCCATTGGGAATGCATAATCGATTACCCTTAAACAAGTAACCATTCTGTAAAAATTACTCTTCAAAAATAGTATGGGACTCACCCTCTACTGTACTTTTACACTATTGCACAATATTCCAAAAATTTGTATCAAATTCATACAAATATTTAATCCCCTCAAATCCTACCACTTCATTCTCCATAGTGGTCAACAACAAGACTCTCCTACTCAATGCATCAGCAACCTTATTTTTTTTACTCGATTTGTGCTTTAGGACAAATGTATACTATTGCAAAAATAGAACCCATTTGCAATGCCTTCTATTTAACTTTTTTTGAGACTTGATATACCTTAATTCTTCATGATCAATAAAAAACACAAACTCCTTTGAGAGTAAGTAGTGCCTCCAATGTTGCAATGCTTGCACAATTGCATAAAATTCCACATCATATGTAGAATAATTCTTCCTTGCATCATTCAACTTCTCACTAAAAATGCTATAGGTCGGCCCTCTTGACTTAAGACACCACCAATTCCAACAAATGAGGCATCACAATCAACCTCAAACACCTTACTTAAATCTGGTAATACTAGAATAGGGTCTTTCGACACCTTATTTTTCAAGAGTTCAAAAATCTTTGTTGTGGTTGTAGTCCATACAAACTCTTTTCTCTTCTTGCACTCAGTTATAGGGTTAGCTATACTACTAAAGTTCCTAATGAACTTTCTGTAAAAGGTATCTAGGCCATGAAAGCTCCTTACTTCTGTTATAGTTTGTGGAAGAGGCCATTCCAGAATTGCCTTCACTTTCTCGTCATCCATCCTCATGCCATCTCTTGAGATTATAAATCCTAAAAACACTAAAATATCTTGAATAAATCTACATTTATTCAATTTGACATACAATTTCTCCTTCTTGAGCACGTCTAAAATTAATTTCAGGTGTAACAAATGCTCTTCTTCATTTTTACTATAAATCAAAATATCATCAAAATACACAACCACAAACTTACCATTATATTCCCGTAGTACTATGTTCATCAATGGCATAAATGTATTGGGTGCATTAGACAACCCAAATGGCATCACCATCCACTCGTACAACCCATATTTTGTCTTAAAAGCTATCTTCCATTCATCCCCTTCTCTAATATTGATCTGGTAGTAGACACTCCACATATCAATTTTACTGAAGTATTTAGCTCCAGCTAATCCATCCATCATGTCATCCACCCTCGGTATAGGATATCGATACTTTATTGTGATCTTGTTTATGGATCTACTATCCACACACATCCACTAGTCACCATATTTCTTTGGGTTCAGTAACGTTGGATTCACACATGGACTCATACTCTCCCTAACTAATCCCTTCTTTATCAACTTTATCACTTGCCTACTCAACTATGCATTCTATGTTGAGTTCAACCAATAAGCTACCTAATTTTGGAGCACTAATTCTGGAATCAAATCCATGTGATACTGGATATCCCTCTTTTTTGGTAGCCCATACGGTAACTCCTTTGGTGTGACATCTTTATATCCACTTAGCAACTTAGTTGTTGTTGTAGATACAACCACTTCCTCTATTTCTAGCTTCCTAGTTCTTAAGGCATAACAAAAGCTAGCATTCTTTATCTCTCCAAGAAACTCCTTCATCGTCAACAATCTCTCACTTGGCCCATCCTCATTTAAAGTTACAAGAACTACCTTTACACCATCCTTACATAATGTGTAAGTATTATTTCTCCCATTATGGCTAGTATCCCTCGCATACTGCCAAGGTCTTCCCAAAAGAATGTGACATGCATCCATAGGGATCACATCACACCACACTTCATCCTTGTAAGTAATCCAACTTGAAAATTTAATTAAACACCTATGATCTACTGTTACCTCATTCTCCTTCTTAACCCATGAGATGCGATATGGATAAGGATGCTTTTTGCATTCCAGGTTCATTTTATCAACCATGATATTTGACACCATATTATCATAGCTACCACCATCAATGATAATGTTACATACCTTCCCTCATGATGTACACCTTGTTTGAAAGATGTTTATTCACAACATAGAATCATCACCATCTATGGTCTGCCCCTTTTATTTGATCTACACCTTCTCTTTCTTAGGAACAATAAGCATCCTCATTATCATAAGTGTTTACCCCATGTCAGCACAAACTTCATCCTCATCATGTTCTTCCATCTCAACTAGATTGACCCTTCCTTGTCCTCCTTGACCCCTTTCTGGGACATCGCGTTGGGGACACTCAAATGCTTTGTTCCCCTCCTCAGTGCATCCATAACATGTATAAGACCTTCTTGGATCATTCCCATTTCATCCACCAATGTAACTTCTACCCAGTTGGTATCCTCTTCCTCTTAGATTTTGCTCTTCTTCTTCTTGTTTAGCAAGTATTGAGAATTATTCCTTGAGAAAATTAGATCCACTTTGACCTCGACCTGAAGAGGGTGTGAATCCCTTCTTACCTCTTCTATTAACCCTTTTTAATTTCTCCTCTGCCTTGAATGCCATTTGATACACATCCTCCACTATAAGAGTGTGATGCATGCTCATATCATCTTGGACAACAAAACTTAGGCTATTTACATACCTGGAAGCCTTTTGGTCCTCCGTATCATTATGCTCCACTCGAATGGATAGCTTGTACAATTCATTAGTATAGTCCTTAATGCTTTTATCCTTCTGTTGGAGAATTTGAAATCTACGAAATAAGGTTTGAGAGTAGTCTATAGCTTAGAGACCCATAAATAAAATATTACTATTTTCAGCAAATTAATTTTTCCACCAAAAACTGCCTTTTTAACTAATTACTATTTTCGGCAAATTATATTTTTATCAAAATTTACCGCTTTTAGTAATTACCATTTTTGGAAAATTATTTTTGCATAAAATAATTCCATTTTTAGTAATAAAAAAATTATTTTAAAACTTCTTAAAAAAAACCCTCTAAAGATAGGCTCCTACATCATTCTCCTCTAGTTGAAAATAACTCTGCTTCTGTGAGTTATTTTGATCAAAGTCATAATTTCTCTTCATATAGGGCCACACATCTGTAAGTACTCCTCAAAGTACCAATATCCTTTCGAGGTTCTATATCTCAAACCTCCTATAAGTACTACACATAGTGTCAATTATTCTTTCAAGGTTTGAAAATAAAAAACCTCATGCAAGCACTACACAAAGTGCCAATTCCTCCCTCTAAGGTTTTACATTTAAAAAAACCTCCTACAAGCACTTACACAGACTATCAATTTATTTCTCCATGGTTTTAGAAACCTTCTGCAAGCACTACACAAAGTGTCAATTCCTTACTTTGAGGTTTTACATTAAAAAACCTCCTACAAGCACTTACATAGAGTGCCAATTTTTTTCTCCAAGGTTTTACAAACCTTCTGCAAGCACTACACAAAGTGCCAATCTCTTTTTCTAAGGCTTTTACATAAAAAAACCTCTTGTAAGCACTTACACAGAGTGCCAATTTCTGTCTCTAAGGTTTTACAAACCTTCTGCAAGCACTGCATAGAGTGCCAATTTGTTTTGGAGCCCCTTCACTCTCCTCTAGTTTTCTCTTTTCTTTTATTCTCTTTTCTCCCCAGCAAGATCCAACTTTCTTTGATACCAAATGATGTAAACTCAACTAGAAGAGATAAAAAAAATGGACTTCAATCACATAACACAAATACAATATAATGGACCAAACGGCATGGTGAAACTGGAAGATAGTGATAGGTGCCACTCTAAAAAAGTTAGGGTTTCATCCTCCTCTCCTTCCAAAGCACCTCCTTGGTCTTTATCTTTGCTGACAAAGTTCAGTCTTCGTCAGGAGCGTTTTATTTCCAAAATTATTTGCCCTTCTCTGTAATGGGCACTGAAGTCTCCTTCTCGAGTGAGGTCATGGAGTCACTGATCTTCCAAGAGTCTCTATCTCTTATTGGGAAATTTGTCAGTGCTCACCTAATATGGAAACTATCCATGAGTGGGCTCTATCCAAATGGTGGATTTTGGGTAGCTTGGAGTTAGTGGCCTATCCCAGGGGGTTTTTCATGATAAGGCTAAATAATGCCCTTGACACCCACTGCATCCTTATTAGAGGGCCATGGTTTTTTAGCCACCATAGCCTATTTCTGCGGAGATGGGGGGAAGAATTTGATCCTGAGACTTAGTCTATCAATATCACACCGATTTGGGTCAAACTTCATGGGCTCCCCCCATAGTTTTTCTACAACGACGCTCTCAAAGGTATCACTCAACCGATTGGAGATTTGTTCGCCATTGACCCTGCTACCTGAGCCAGAACCAGAATGACCTATGCTTGAGTTTGTGTCATGGCAAATATGGACTCGTCTCTGCCTACCTGCATCGACATCAATTACGAGAGCTAAAGGAGATGCCAAGGAGTTGAGTACAAAAACAAGCCCACTTTTTGCTGGGAGTGCAATACTCAGGGCCATCTTCTTTCTCAAGCCCTTCCCAAAAAAAATAAATCCCTAGTGATTCAGGTCGAAATTTGGATACTCAAATCCAGACATTTTAGAAAAAGATTTCTTCCCGAGTTCATGGCCGATCTGCAGGCCCTCCTAAGACCTCTACTTCAAATCATGTCCAACCCAACAATGTAAGTGCTCTACCTTCTCGATCTAATAATTTTTCTCCCTTAAATAATCTTCATATTGGAGATGACATCTCAGATGACCTACCCATAGATCTAACCATCACGTCCACACCCACTTTGATTCAGTCCCTTTTGTCCAAAGGAAAGTCTGCAATGACCTTTCCAAACTCACCCATCGATTCTGGTCCCTCACACCTTCCTCTTCCCTTCCCACCCCTCTGCCCCCTTTCCCAATCCCCTGAGTCTGTTGCCCTGTGCCAGCCTCCCCGCCCTTCATCCCACCACTGGCCTTCCCCTAGGAATGACTCCATCGACATCCTCCAAACCTCCAGCCCACTAAAATCTCCCAATCCCGTACCCAAAGTAGACGTCAACAAATAATAGAGGAGGGGACGACTAACAAATGCAGAAAAGCTTTCCAAAGCAGCTAAGACCAAAATGGTTGATGGCACAGTGCCTACCACCTTGGGCCCCATTTTTGAAAACTCCATCAAAACCCACCAAGACGAGGATGAAGTTAGACCCAAACTAACTCTGTATCAAGGGAGAGACAGAGGTCATAAAGCAAACTCCAAATTGTCTCGATGAAGTTCGTCTCTTGGAATTTTAGAGGCCTCAAAGGAACTGCAAAATAGAGAACTGTTAAAATAGTAAGAAAAAATATAAAACAAAATATCATGTTCCTCCAAGAATCCAAACTAGACGAGAATAGCAGCACTCAAGTTTGCAAGCTAATCTGGGAAAACAACAATTTTGCCTTTTTTCCCTCCATAGGGGCATCTTGGGGTCTCCTATGTTTATGGGATCTGACAACCATTGAAGGGAGAGTTCTTTTGGATTGCCACCAATGTTTATGGACCTAACAGTCCTGTTAACAGAGGACTACTATGGGATAACATTTTTGCAATACGTAACAACTTTGTGGACTTTCCATGGATGCTTTGTGGCGAGTTAAATTCTCCCCTCCACCTATTTGATAAACAAGGAGGCAATCCAATCACCAGGAGCTGCATAGAAGACTTCAGTGACTTTTTCAACCACAACGAGCTAATGGACATGCTGCTCCAAGGGTCCAACTACACATGGAGCAACAGATGAGTGGGAATCCATCACATCCAAATTTGACTTGACAGATTTCTCTTATCCAAAGAACTCATTCCTATTTTTGGCAATGCCAGGATTCACAGCCACCCAAAAATTGGCTCTGATCATAATCCCTTAATTTTGGATTGTTCCCATCCCCAAAAAATATTAAAAAACCCTTTCAGGTTTGAAAATATGTGGCTCACTCATCCAGATTTAGGCTGGTGTATTCGGCAATGGTGGCAGCAGGACTTCTGTCTAAACCCTCTCACAAATTTGTTCCTCAAACTGAAAGCGGTCAAACTCAAGCTACAATGTTGGAACAGGGATGTTTTCGACAACCTCTTTATCGATAAAAAGCATCTGATGGATGAGTTGAAAAGGGTGGAAAATCTGATTCATGGAGGAGATCTGAGGGTCGAAACTTTCCTTGATGAAAAGAGACTCCTTTCAGATTTTCATAATGCCTTGGCTAAGGAAGAGACATACTGGAGGCAAAAATCTAGAAGCCTCTGGCTCAAAGGAGACACCAACACGAATTTTTTCCATGCTTCCACCATGCGTCACAGAGGCTCTAATAAAATCTTTGAGCTGACCAAGGCTGATGGATCCATTATCTCTGACATCCAAGCAATCAGATAGGAAGTTGTTTGCCACTTCCAGGAAATCTTAGGACCAAGCAATGGATGCCATCCCTGCACCGTAAGCTCTCTACTACAGAACATCCTAAAGTTGGTATCTAACAATGATAATGGAAAATTGCTTCAAAGCTTCACTGAAGAGGAGGTCAAAGAAGCTTTGTTCGCAATGGAACCTGATAAGGCCCCCAGACCTGATGGCTTCCCACCTCAGTTTTTTTAACACTTCTGGAATATTGTGGGCCAAGATGTCATTGCTGCTGTTAAATTATTCCAGAGAGCCAAAAAGATGTTGAGAGAGGCCAATTCCACTTTCATTTTTTTAATACCCAAGTCCAACGATCGTGCTTCTCTTTCTGATTTCAAACCGATTAGTCTCTGCAATGTCATTTACAAACTTATCACCAAAGTTATGGAAAATAGGTTGAAATACATCCTTCCCTCCATCATCGATCAGTGCCAAGGGAGCTCGGTCAAAGGTAGATTCATTTCATATGGAGTGATAATCATCCATGAATTGGCCCACTCGGCATCTAAAAATAAAAAACCCAGCATGTTCCTTAAGCTTGACATGAACAAGGCTTTCAATAGGGTTTCCTGGGAATTCCTGTTCGAGGTCTTGGAAAATTTTGGGTTTCACAATGAATGGATCAAGATGGTTCATGAATGTATCTCGACTGTTTGGTATTTTGTTCTTATCAATGGCTCACCCGCAGGTTTCTTCCAAAGTTTCAAAGTCATCCGTCAAGGGGACCCTCTGTCCCCATTTCTCTTCATTATTTTCGGTTGAAACCCTTGGAAGAACCCTTTTAGCTACTTTTAATAGTGGTATTGTTTTTGGGATCAAACCAACCTCAACAGCCAAAGCCATATCTCATCAATAGTTTGTGGATGACACTGTTCTATCCTCTCATGCTTCCGTTCTTCAAGCAAAAATCATTAAGAACATTCTTGATTCTTATGAAGAGGCGGCTGGTCAGAAAGTCAACTACCGTAAAAGCAAGATATACTTTCTCAATACTCCCACTCACAAACAAAATAAGATCCTTGGGTGCAACATTGGGAGCCTTCCAACTACTTATCTTGTATTACCGCTTTTCCATGGTAGATCAGTCTTGGCTATGTGGAACCATGTTTTAGATCGCCTCAACAAGAAACTAGCGGGGTGGAAAAGCTCAATGCTCAGTCAGGCAGCCAAAGCCACTCTAGCCCAAGCTTACTTGCAAAGTATCCCTATTTCTTTCTTATTTATCTTCAAAGCTCCAACTACCATCTGCCAAAGAATTGAACAAATCCAACACAGATTCCTTTTGGTTGGAAACGAAAACAAGAATAAATTTTCATTAGTCGCATGGGACAGGGTCTGTTCCAAGAAAAAGGATGGAGGACTCGAATTCAAAGAAATCAAGCAGATGAACATGGACCTCATTTCCAAGCAGGCCTGGAGACTTACCATCAATGAAAAAGACACTTGGATTGATATCATTAAAGCTAAGTACCTCCATCAGTTTTCCTTTCTTGGAGAGCACAACCTTCCTATCGGATCCCATTTCTGGAATGGCGTTACCAAAACAAGGAAGATCATCATGGAAGTCTTAAGGTGGTTTCTAGGAACTGGAAAGACCATCCATTTTTGGGATGACCCATGGATCCGTGATAAACCTCTCAGCCAATATCTGCATCTTCCAGTGCTCAAGGCAGCTACCGAAGCCACCTTTGGAGATAAGGTGTGTCAATTCATTAACCCAGGTCCTACAATACCTAAATGGAAACACCTGGCTCTTAACGGTCCAAGGCATATCATCGAGGCTCTCAGGCAGTTACAAAACTTGTTGAGGACTTGCATCATCCCGAGCTCTCACAAAGATGATTCCATGGTCTAGAACCTTGAAGATTCTAGAAATTTCACTGTCAAATCAACTTACTACAGTCAATAAACTCCCACAGATGGTTGGGACTTATCAAATTAGGTTTGGGTTCCCAAGATCATCCCCAAGGTCAAATTATTTTGCTGGTTGGCCATCACATAATCCTCACCATTAACAACTTGATAATCAGAGGGCTACTCATTCCCAATTGGTGTATCCTATGTAAAAACACCTGTGAGTCATCTTCGCATGTTTTTTTGGAATGTCCTTTTTCTCTAACAGTTCTCAACCAGGTCATTAACACCTTTGACATCTCCACAACCCTCCCACATTCCATTCCCCTCCTTATTAATCAGTGACCCCAGTATTTCAAGAGTAACCAACTTAAATTCATGTAGCAAGCTTGCCTCCACATTTTCCTATGGCAGATATGGCTCGAGAGAAACGCCAAAATTTTTAAAAATCAAGCCACTAATAAGAAGATTATCGTTGTCAAAATCTTGGCCCTTGCTATGGAAAATGCCTCTCTTGTTTCATCTTCAAAACCCCCCCTCTTGGCCTAGAATCGGACCTAACCAAACTTTTCAATCTATCTAACATCTCTGCCATGCCTCGTATTTCTGTTGATAGGTCTGTCATCAAGTGGGTCTTACCACCTACTGGGTGGCACAAGCTCAATTTCGATGGTGTAGCCAAAGGCAACCCAGGAGCGGCTAGCAGAGGAGGAATTCTCAGAAACCATAGAGGAGAAATAATTTTGGCCTTTGCCCAAAATCTAGGAATTCAATCCAACAATATGGTAGAGGCACGGGCTCTATTCCAAAGTTTGATCCTCTTGGAAGGGTTGACCATCAACAAACTCATCATCGAAGGAGACTCGCTGCACTGTATCAACTGGCTCAATGGTATTGCTATGCCTCCCTGGGCCCTTGCTTTGATTTTCCAAGAATGTAAGGCCCTAATTGGCAATTACCCATAATTAGTCATTAAGCATCAATACCGGGAAGGAAACAAAGCTGCAGATTGGCTTGCTAACAAGGGAGTCGGTGAATCTGACATTCAAGTGTGGAGAGACTCCTTCCCCATTGGCCTAAGGAATGATTCTACAAGTTTCAATGTTTGCACAATGTGAGATGTTTCCAGGGGATTGGTTTGGTATGCTGATGAAACTTGTCGTGATATCGCGACACTTCTTCCTTCCTCTCCTTCGGCAGCGAAAATACAACATGTCATGATTTCGTGACACTTTTCACCTTTGGCCATGAAAATGCAACATGTCACGATATCACGACATTTCTTTCTCCTTTGGCCACGAGGTTGCAACTTGTCATGATTTTGTGATACTTTTTTCTTCGTTGGTCATGGCGTTACATCATGTCGTGATTTCATGACACTTTTTCTCTTTTGACTGTGATGATGCAACTTGTCACGATATCGCGACACCTTTTCTCTTTGGCCGTGATGATGCAACTTGTCACGATATCGTGACACTTTTTCTCTTCGGCTGCGATGATGCAACATGTAGCGATATCGTGACACTTTTTCTCTTTGGCCACGATGATGCAACTTGTCACGATATCGTGACACTTTTTCTCCTTGGCCGCGATGTTACAACATGTCATGATATCGCGACACTTTTTCTCCTTGGCTGCCATAATGCAACATGTCACGATATCGCAACACTTTTTCTCTTTGGCTGCGATAATGCAACATGTCACGATATCGTGACACTTTCTCTCTTTGGACGCGATGATGCAACATGTCGCGATATCGTGACACCTTTTCCTTCTTTGGCCGTGGCAATGCAACATGTCACGATTTTGCGACATCTTTTATCCATTTTTCGAGACGATGCAACATGTCACGATTTCATGACACTTTTTCTCCTTTGGCCACGATGCTGCAACATGTCATGATATCGTGACACCTTTTCTCCTCTGGCCACGATGATGCAACATGGCATGATTTCACGTCATTTTTTCTCCTTAGGCCACACTAATTCAACTTGTCACGATATCGCGACACCTTTTATCTTCTGGCTGCGATATTGCAACATGTCATGATATTGCAACATTTTTCCTCCTTTGGCTATGGCAGTGCAACATGTCACGATTTTGTGACACCTTTTCTCTTGTGGCTGTGGCAATGCAACATGTCACGATTTCATGATACCTTTTTTCCCTTGGCCGCGACAATGCAACATGTCATGTTATCACGACATATTTTCTTCTTTGGCCTCAACGATGCAACATGTCGTGATATCACGACACCTTTCCTCCTCTAGCCACGACAACGCAACTTGTCATGATATTGTGACACTTCTTCTCTTCTGGTAGTGACGTTGCAACATGTCATGATATCGTGACACTTTCTCTCCTTCAGCCATGATGATGCTTCTTGTCGCGATTTCGTGACATCTCTTCCTCCTTTGGCCGTGATAGTACATGTCATGATATCACGACACCTTTTCCTCCTTGCTTTTTCCCTATGCTTTGGACCGCGAAAATGCAACTGGTTGTGATATCGCGACACATTTCTTCTTGTGGTGTTTTGCTTTTTCTTTGATCTTTAGCTCTTGGGCCTCCTAGGTCTATTTGGAAAACATGTAAAAAACACTTGTACAAGGTTCAGGGACCTTTCAACACCCTTTCAACCAATAAAAAAAAAAATACAATATAATGGAAAAAACTTGCAAATCAGTATTCTTCTCATTCCTGAATTCACACCCCTTCTCCAAAATATTACAATCCATCATATAGCAATCGAAAACCAAAGAAACCCTAAAAATATTTTTTTCTAAAAACTGCTAAAAATAGAAATGAGTTGGATTGCACCCAAATTCGGTGCACACATTCCTCTTACAATAAAAAACCTTACTTTAAAATATTAGATCTCAACTTAAGGTATAACAAAATATAATAAACTTCTAACATGCAAAAAAACCCAAAAAACCTGAGAAACTATTCTAAAAGATAATTTTGGGACACTAGATGGAGAAGTTAGGTCTCGAAAACATGTTTATTTGGAGAGTCAGGCCAATTAGATATTCTCCTAATGCAATACATGCACATAGAACCACATTTTAAATTTCAAGGCCAACGAGCGTACGGTTCACAAGTTATGGCTCCAACAAGGTGTATCAAAATCAACCACATCAACCTATGCTTAAAATTCATCGTCCCCATCTATGGATCCAAAACAAATAAGAGGAGATTAAATCCTCTGATGCATATCAAACATTTCTTGAATTCTTAGAAACTATAGAGGGTAAGACAACTGGGAATGGGCTTCAAAAATCCACCATACACCAGTTGTGCAATCAACCACTACATCCATCCATACCTTTCCCAAAATATATTGAGCATTTTATAATACCCAAGTTGGACAAGTTTAAATGGAAATAATATGCTCAAGAGCACATTACAAAATTTATGAAATAGTGCTTCAAAATATAGGAAAATGATGCATTACTCCTGAGAACATTTCCAATTAACCTCTCTAGCCCTACCATTGAGTGGTTTAACCAACTTCTAAGGTATAGCATCCACACATTTGAATAGTTTGTAGATGCGTTCTTGGAATGTTTCACCTTCAAATCCAATATGAAGGTGACTTTAACTAACCTTATGAGGATAAAATAATACGATTATGAGTCTATCACTAACTATGGAAATAGGTGGTAAACACTTCTAGGTAAGCTCCCCTATCTATTGCCAATGTCTACGTTAAATTAGGTGTTTTCAAAGAGTTGCTTAAAACCAATATATTTACTGTTGCAACTCTAGCAATATTCCACTCTTGAGGATTTTCTAGCACAAGATAAAACCACAGAAGAGATCAAAATACAAGAGGGAGAGATAGCTAAACCTTGTAAAAAATAATGGATAAAAAATCCAAAGATGAATATGACACGATCAAAGCTAATAATGGTCAATCAAGTGGCCATTAATGTTCCAAGACCTGCACAAACAATGCCTCCTCAAAAGGTAAATTATCAGGCCCAACCTCCTCCTGGGAGTTATAATAATAATACTCAAGTGAATCAAGGTCAGAATCAGCAATGTCACCCTAGGTGATAATTTACAACCTTTCTTGAGTTAATGGACTCCCTATTTGATCACGTTTGGTCTACCAAATTGGTTAATTTACCAAAAATCAAGCTTATAGACCTAAATATAGGAAAACCAAAGCCTATGGGATGTTGAGAAGATCAATTTTATCGATATCATTGATAGAATGGCCATGAATTGCCTACATGCTATGGTTTCAAAAACATAGTGCAAGATATGATAGAGAGGAACGAGCTCCAAGTGGATAATCTTCTTGCCCCAAATAATCAATATATGGGGGTTTTCAAATACCCCTTACCTACTCATGAGGTAGAGGTAGCTCCTACAAAACCAATGAATGAGGTCAAGATGGCATGCCCTTTTTAAGGTTACATTGGTATGGTAAGTATTATAACTAGAAATAGATGCTACCCAAGTCAATTTGCACCACGTGTAGCATCAAGTGATGTTCCATAAATATTGGAACTGCCCCCATCTCTAGTACAAAGCCTTCCACCTAGGATAGGAGTAAAAATAAAAAGTAATCGTGTACAAATATTAAGAACAACATTTGCTAGATTGTCCATATACGAGCTAATTCAACAATCTCCACCTCATAGATAAGCTCTAATAGATATTATTAAGTCGATAGAGTTGCAATACCAAGATTCTAACTCCTTTATCTATTTTTTTGTGGCATGTGCAACAATGTAAGGAATGAGTGATCATGTTCCATGAGCATGAACTCAAACCTATAGCAAGTGATGTGGTTGACCCTCCTTTGCACATCAATGCATGTGTGAATAATATACCGTATAAAAGAGTTCTGATAGACATTGGTTCATCAAGAAATATAATAACAACTAATGCTCTTAAATACCTAGGACTTCCATCATCTCATGTTGTAGCATCCACTTACATCCTATGAGAATTTAATGATACAATATTCTCCACAGTCGGTACTATATTCCTACGCATTCAAGTGGGATGCAAAACTATATTGACACTGTGTCATGTTTTATGAGGGTGTGATCGTTATACCTCCTTGATGGCCACATACTCTCCCAAATCACTGAGTGACAGATGAATCGATGGTTAGTCCAATATAGTTGATCAAATTAACCAATTAGTCAAGAAGTATGGTGATTGTCAAGCTAAGTTTAATCAACTTCATTTTGATAAACAATGCTTGGATCTCCTAGAGCATCGGCAGTAATTAGAAATACAAAGAATTGAATAACAGATTTAAAATATTGTGTAATGGAGTTCCTACTCCAAGGATGCATAGAAAAGAGGCTCACCATAGGCAACCTACTTTTCATTAGAATAGGTCTCCTAGATCTAATACAATATTACCTCCTAGACCTCCTAGGCCCAATCAGAACTTACCCACTAGGCCTAATACAGATCGCCTATAGTAGGATTTCATTCCTCATTGTAGGCCCATGCCTGAAACACCTTATGGATCTTATGATGATTTGGAACAAAATGAGGATTACTTAGAAGCACCTTCTGGAGATATGGTTGATGACAATCTGGTGTAAACTCAGCTACAAGAGACCAACAAAATGGACTCCAATCACATAACACAAATGCAATATAATGGAATAAACTTTCAAATCAATATTCTTATCATTCTTGAATTCACACCCCTTATCCAAAATATTACAATCGATCATATAGCAATCGAAAACCAAAGAAACCCTAAAAGCATCTTTTTCTAAAAATTGCTAAAAATAGAAATGAGTCGGATTGCACCCAAATTCCGTGAACGCATCCCTCTTACAATAAAAAACCTTACTTTAAAATATTAGATCTCAACTTAAGGTTTAACAAAAAAATATAAACTTCTAACATGCAAAAAAACCCAAAAAACCCGAGAACCTATTCTAAAAACTAATTTTGGAACACTATATGGATGAGTTAGGTCTTGAAAACATGTTTTTCATGAGATTCATGCCAATAAGAGATTCAAATTATGTAGAACACGCACATAGAACCACCTATTAAATTTCAAGGCCAACAAGCGTATGGTTCACAAGTTATGGCTTTGACAAGGTGCATCATTCTCCTCTAGTGAAAAATAACTCAACTCCTGCAAGTTCAGCTGAATTGAAATATTATAGCTACTGGTTATAAAATTTCTTTAGCCCTGACTCTGAAACCCAAGTGTTATCTTACTATGGTAATCCTTCCCACTAAACCAGGTATCTATTGTAGCTCCCATGTCTTGTGGTGATCACCTTTTTATCGAGCACCTATGCAACTCTATATTTTTTCTTCTTAGGCATCTGTCGTGCCCAATTTACTATCTCCTATAATTCACCATCCTTAGCAGTACAAAGATATTTAAATAAATTAGAAACATAAAAATGGGTGAAATATAAAATTCATTGGGTAGCTCCACTTTATAGACATTATCATTGATTGTCTTCAAAATCCTACATGGCCCAATTTTCTTAAGTTTCAGTTTGTTATAGGTCCCCCTAGGAAATATTTCCTTCCTAAGATGAACCATGACCATATCACCCTCTTCAAACACTTTCACCCTTCTGTGTGCATCAGCAGACTCTTTGTAGTGAACATTACTACTTTACAATTTTTCCCTCATTGACTTTTGCACTTTTTGGATATGCTCAGCAAATGCTTCTGCATCATCACTAACTTGTTCTCCAAATGGTAACTCAAACAAATCTAATACACCTTTAGGATTTTGACCATAAATAATTTGAAAAGGAGATTTACCTGTCGACCTATTCACTAAACTGTTGTATGTAAATTCGGCTTGTGACAAGGCTAAATCCCATTGTTTTTGTTATTATCCAACTATGCACCATAAGAGTTTTCCCAAGCTTTTATTCACTCCCTCTATTTTTCTATCGGTCTATGGGTGGTAAGCACTACTAAATTGTAGCTTGGTGTTCAACTTCTTCCACAATGTCCTCCAAAAGTGACTCAATAACTTAGTGTCCCAATTAGAAGTAATGGTATTTGTAACACCATGCAACTGAACAATCTCATCAAATAATAAGACTGCAATCCTAGTTGCATCATTAGTTTTCAGGTAGGCAATAAAATGCACCATTTTTTAAAATTTGTCTGCCACAACAAAAATTGAATCCTTACCCCTTCGTGTCTTGGGCAACCCCAACACGAAATCCATACTCAAATTGGTCCATGGTCCTATAGTAACTGGCAGTGGCATATACAACCCTATATTTTGCGCATGGCCCTTAGGCATTTGACATACTATACATCTAGATACAAACCTAATTATGTCTCTCTTTATTTTTAGCCAATAGTACTTCTCCTCTACAAGAGTGGTAGTTTTGGCTGCTCCAAAATGACTAGCCAAACCCCCACTATGTAATTCCCTCAAGATTTTCTCTCTCATAGATCCATTGGGAATGCATAATCGATTACCCTTAAAAAAGTAACCATTCTGTAAAAATTACTCTTCAAAAATAGTATGGGACTCACCCTCTACTGTACTTTTACACTATTGCACAATATTCCAAAAATTTGTATCAGATTCATACAGATATTTAATCCCCTCAAATCCTACCACTTCATTCTCCATAGTGGTCAACAACAAGTCTCTCCTACTCAATGCATCAGCAACCTTATTTTTTTTACCCGATTTGTGCTTTAGGACAAATGTATACTATTGCAAAAATAGAACCCATTTGCAATGCCTGCTATTTAACTTTTTTTGAGACTTGACATATCTCAATTCTTCATGATCAGTAAACAACACAAAATTTCTTTGAGAGTAAGTAGTGCCTCCAATGTTGCAATGCTTGCACAATTGCATATAATTCCACATCATATGTAGAATAATTCTTCCTTGCGTCATTTAGCTTCTCACTAAAAATGCTACAGGTCGGCCCTCTTGACTTAAGACACCACCAATCAATCTCAAACACCTTACTAGAATTTTGGAACACTAGAACAGGGCTTTCTGACACCTTTTTCAAGAGTTCAAAAATCTTTGTTGCGGTCGTAGTCCATACAAACTCTTTTCCCTTCATGCACTCAGTTATAGGGCAACTATACTACTGAATTTCCTGATGAACCTTTTGTAAAAGGTAGTTAGGCCATGAAATCTCCTTACTTCTATTATAGTTCGTGGAAGAGGCCATTCCAGAATCGTCTTCACTTTCTCGTCATCCATCCTCACGTCATCTATTGAGATTACAAATCCTAAAAACACTACACTATATTGAATAAATCTACATTTATTCAAGTTGACATACAATTTCTCCTTCCTGACCACGTCTAACACTAATTTCAGGTGTAACAAATGCTCTTCTTCACTTTTACTATAAATCAAAATATCATAAAAATACACAACCACAAACTTACCATTATATTCCCATAGTACTATGTTCATCAATCACATAAATGTATTGGGTGCATTAGAAAACCCAAATGGCATCACCATCCACTCGTACAACCCATATTTTGTCTTAAAAGCTATCTTCCATTCATCCTCTTCTCTAATCTTGATCTCGTAGTAGACGCTTCGTAGATCAATTTTACTAAAGTATTTAGCTCCAGCTAATCCATCCATCATGTCATCCACCCTCGGTATAGGATATCGATACTTTATTGTGATCTTGTTTATGGCTCTACTATCCACACACATTCACCAGTCACCATATTTCTTTGGGGTCAGTAATGTTGGAGTTGGACATGAACTCATACTCTCCCTAACTAACCCCTTATTTATCAACTTTGTCACTTGCCTACTCAACTCTGCATTCTATTTCGAGGTCAACTGATAAGCTGCCTGCTTTAGGAGCACTGATTATAGAATAAAATCCATGTGATGCTTGATATCCCTCTTTGTTGGTAGCCCATACGATAAATCCTCTAGTGTGACATATTTATATCCACTTAGCAACTTAGTTGTTGCTGTAGGTACAACCACTTCCTCTATTTCTAGCTTCCTAGTTTTTCAGGTATAACAAAAGCTAGCATCCTTGATCTCTGCAAGAAACTCCTTCATCGTCAACAAGCTCTCACTCATCCCATCCTCATTTAAAGGTACAAGAACTACCTTTACACCATCCTTCCATAATGTGTAAGTATTATTTCTCCCATTATGGCTAGTATCACTAGCGTACTGCCAAGGTCTTCCCAATAGAATGTGACATGCATCCATAGGGATCACATCACACCACACTTCATCCTTGTAAGTACTCCAAATTTAAAATTTAATTAAACACCTATGATCTACTTTTACCTTATTCCCCTTCTTAACCCATGAGATGCGATATGGATAAGGATGCTTTTCTCATTCCAGGTTCATTTTATCAACCATGATATTTGACACCATATTCTCATAACTACCACCATCAATGACAATGTTACATACCTTCCCTCCTGATGTACACCTTGTTCGAAAGATGTTCGTTCATAGCCCAAAATCATAACCATCTTTGGTCTGCCCCTTTGCTTTGCTCTACACCTCTTTATTAGGAACAATCAGCATCCTCATTATCATAAGTGTTTACCCCATGTTAGCAACAACTTCATCCTCATACTATTATTCCATATCAACTAGATTGACCCTTCCTTTTCCTCCTTGAACCCTTTCTTGGACATCGTGTTGGGGACACTCAAATGCTTTGTTCCCCTCCTCACCGCATCCATAACAGGTATACGACCTTCTTGGATCATTCCCATTTCGTCCACCAATGTAACCTCTACCTATCTGGTATACTCTTCCTCTCGGATTTTTCTCATCTTATTCTTGTTTAGCAGGTATTGAGAATTCTCCCTTGATAAAATTAGATCCACTTTTACCTCAACCTGAAGAGTGTGTGAATCCCTTCTTACCTCTTCTATTAACCCTTTTTAATTTCTTCTTTGCATTTAGGGCAATTTAATACACATCCTTCACTATAAGAGTGTGATGCATGCTCATCTCATCTTGGACAACAAAACTTAGGCTATTTACATACCTGGAAGCCTTTTGGTCCTCTGTCTCATTATGCTCCACTCGAATGGATAGCTTGTAGAATTCATTAGTATAGTCCTTAATGCTTTTATCCTTTTGTTGGAGAATTTGAAATCTATGAAATAAGGTTTGGGAGTAGTCTATAGCTTAGAGCCCCATAAATAAAATATTACTATTTTTAGAAAATTAATTTTTCCACCAAAAACTACCTTTTTAATTAATTACTATTTTCGACAAATTATATTTTTATCAAAATTTACCGTTTTTAGTAATTACCATTTTGGAAAATTATTTTTGCATCAAATAATTCCATTTTGAGTAATAAAAAAATTATTTTAAAACTTCTTTAAAAAAAACCCTCTAAAGATAGGCTCCTGCATCATTCTCCTCTAGTTGAAAATAACTCTGCTCTTGTGAGTTCCTTTGATCAAACTCATAATTGCTCTCCATATAGGGCCACACATCTATAAGTACTCCTCAAAGTACCAATATTCTTTCAAGATTTTATATCTCAAACCTCCTACAAGTACTACACATAGTGTTAATTCTCCTTTCAGGGTTTGAAAATAGAAAACCTCCTACAAGCACTACACAAAGTGCCAATTCCTCCCTCTAAGGTTTTACATTTAAAAAAACCTCCTACAAGCACTTACACAAAGTGCCAATTTCTTCTCTAAGGTTTTAGAAACCTTCTGCAAGCACTACATAAAGTGCCAATTCCTTCCTTTGAGGTTTTACATAAAAAAACCTCCTACAATCACTTATACAAAGTGCCATTTTTTTCTCCAAGGTTTTACAAACGTTCTGCAAGCACTACACAAAGTGCCAATCTCTTTGTCTAAGGATTTTACATAAAAAAACCTCCTACAAGCACTTACACAGAGTGCCAATTTCTATCTCCAAGGTTTTACAAACCTTCTGCAAGCACTACATAGAGTGCCAATTTTTTTTGGAGCCCCTTCACTCTCCTCTCATTTTCTCTTTTCTTTTCTTCTCTTTTCTCCCTAGTAAGATCCAACTTGCTCTGATACCAAATGATGTAAACTCAGCTACAAGAGACCAAAAAAATGGACTCCAATCACATAATACAAATACAATATAATGTAAGAAACTTGCAAATCAGTATTCTTCTCATTCCTGAATTCACACCCCTTCTCCAAAAGATGACAATCCATCATATAGCAACTGAAAACCAAAGAAACCCTAAAAATATCTTTTTCTAAAAATTGGTAAAAAAAGAAATGAGTCGGATTGCACCTAAATTCGGTGCACACATCTCTCTTACAATAAAAAACATTACTTTAAAATATTAGATCTCAAATTAAGGTATAACAAAAGATAATAAATTTCTAACATGCAAAAAAACCCAAAAAACCTGAGAAACTATTCTAAAAGATAATTTTGGGACACTAGATGGAGAAGTTAGGTCTCAAAAACATGTTTTTTTGAAGAGTCAGTCCAATTGGAGATTCTCTTAATTCAGGACATGCACACAAAACCACCTTTTAATTTTCAAAGCCAACGGACGTACGGTTCACAAGTTATGGTTCCAATAAGGTGCATCAAAATCAACCACATCAACCTATGCTTAATATTCCTTGTCCCCCTCTATGGATCCAAAACAAAGAAGAAGAGATTAAATCCGCTGATGTGTATCAAACATTGCCTGAATTCTTAGAAACTATAGATGGTAAGACAACTGGGAATGGGCTTCAAAAACCCACCATACACTAGTTGTGCAATCAACCACTACATCCATCCATACCTTTCCCAAAATATCTTGAGCATTTTAAAATACCCAAGTTGTACAATATAATGGAAAAAACTTGCAAATCAGTATTCTTCTCATTCCTAAATTCACACCCCTTCTCCAAAATATTACAATCCATCATATAGCAACTGAAAACCAAAGAAACCCTAAAAATATTTTTTTCTAAAAACTGCTAAAAATAGAAATGAGTTGGATTGCACCCAAATTCGGTGCACACATTCCTCTTACAATAAAAAACCTTACTTTAAAATATTAGATCTCAACTTAAGGTATAACAAAATATAATAAACTTCTAACATGCAATAAAACCCAAAAAACCTGAGAAACTATTCTAAAAGATAATTTTGGGACACTAGATGGAGAAGTTAGGTCTCGAAAACATGTTTATTTGGAGAGTCAGGCCAATTAGATATTCTCCTAATGCAATACATGCACATAGAACCACATTTTAAATTTCAAGGCCAACGAGCGTACGGTTCACAAGTTATGGCTCCAACAAGGTGTATCAAAATCAACCACATCAACCTATGCTTAAAATTCCTCGTCCCCATCTATGGATCCAAAACAAATAAGAGGAGATTAAATCCTCTGATGCATATCAAACATTTCTTGAATTCTTAGAAACTATAGAGGGTAATACAACTGGGAATGGGCTTCAAAAATCCACCATACACTAGTTGTGCAATCAACCACTACATCCATCCATACCTTTCCCAAAATATATTGAGCATTTTAAAATACCCAAGTTGGACAAGTTTAAATGGAAATAATATGCTCAAGAGCACATTACAAAATTTATGAAATAGTGCTTCAAAATATAGGAAAATGATGCATTACTCCTGAGAACATTTCCAATTAACCTCTCTAGCCCTACCATTGAGTGGTTTAACCAACTTCTAAGGTATAGCATCCATACATTTGAATAGTTTGTAGATGCGTTCTTGGAATGTTTCACCTTCAAATCCAAGATGAAGGTGAATTTAACTAACCTTATGAGGATAAAATAATACGATGATGATTCTATCACTAACTATGGAAATAGGTGGTAAACACTTCTAGGTAAGCTCCCCTATCTATTGCCAATGTCTAAGTTAACTTAGATGTTTTCAAAGAGTTGCTTAAAACCAATATATTTATTGTTGCAACTCTAGCAATATTCCACTCTTGAGGATGCTCTAGCACAAGATAAAACCACAGAAGAGATCAAAATACAAGAGGGAGAGATAGCTAAACCTTGTAAAAAATAATGGATAAAAAATCCAAAGATAAATATGACACAATCAAAGCTAATAATGGTCAATCAAGTGGCCATTAATGTTCCAAGACCTGCACAAACAATGCCTCCTCAAAAGGTAAATTATCAGGCCCAACCTCCTCCTGGGAGTTATAATAATAATACTCAAGTGAATCAAGGTCAGAATCAACAATGTCACCCTAGGCAATAATTTACAACCTTTCTTGAGTTAATGGACTCCCTATTTGATCACGTTTGGTCTACCAAATTGGTTAATTTACCAAAAATCAAGCCTATAGACATGAATACAGGAAAACCAATGCCTATGGGATGTTGATAAGATCAATTTTATCGATATCATTGATAGAATGGCCATGAATTGCCTACATGCTATGGTTTCAAAAACATAGTGCAAGATATGATAGAGAGGAACGAGCTCCAAGTGGATAATCCTCTTGCCCCAAATAATCAATCTGTTAGGATCCTATCCTAACATCATTAATTAATAATAATATATTTTCTCCTATGGTTATAATAATAATATAATAATTAATATAATTAATTATTATATTATTATAAGATTAGGGTTAGGAAGCATTGCAACCTTTCACCTATAACCCTAGAGTGGGTATAAAACCTTGTAAGAACTTATCATTCAAATCATCCATGAATATGAAATATAAGTTATTGAAGGGACTTCTCGAACAAATACAAAAGCGATTATTTTAGTTTAGATTTATTTCTTTATTTATTTATCAACTTATTTGTGCTAGGAACCCTAGGTTCCTACCATCTAATATCAGAGCCTTATGGATCCAACCATATTGGTCAAGGAAATGAAAAATGACATTGCAGAAATTAGAAGAATGATTGAACAAAAAAAAAAAACAAATGGAACGTTTTGATCGTATTATATAATATTTAATGGAAATGCAAGAGGAGACCCTAGCCATGGAATCTCAGGTAGTGGAGGAATAACCCATAGCCGACGAATCTCATGTGGTACCCATTGCTCTTCCTAAGAAAGAAAAAAATGCAACTGAACATATTTCTCCAAACCCTAAATTAATTGTTTCTTTGGATGAGCCCATAACCAAAGAAATTTTAGAAATACCTATTGCACTTTTGGAAGAAATTAATCAAAACCCTTATAATGAAAATATATTTTTAATAGAAGTGCACAAGGGAGAAGAAGATATCAAAGATGCAGGTTTCCAAAAGCAATGTTTTATAGATCTGCATAGGGGAAATAAACACAAACATCAAAGTGGAAATCAGCCTAGTAATATTTTCTCCAATAACATCTCTAATATTTCTTACAAGATATTTTTCAACAATTTATTTAATACCCAAGGAAGAATAAGCATTTCTACAGTTTTTAAAAAATATGATCCAATAATGAATCAACTTGGTTATCTGTTGGATGTGCTGCATAGTGTGAACCTTTCATATTTGATGCCTCCTCCATGGCCACCTGATCTTCTCTCTACTGGAATAAAAATGTAGATGGAACCATAGTTGCCCTTGAAAATCCTGGAATTTGGAAGAGCTCAGATGTATGGTTGTAGTTATAAATTAGTTGACAGTATCCTGTTAAAAACTTAACAGTCTAATTCATACTCAATGTTTCCAAGTTGTAAGTAATCCAATCAATCATCAACAACCTTTGGAAAATTAATTAAATCATGAATATCTATTTGATGTAATGTCCATCACAAGAAAATCTAGAGGGAAAATATTGTCCAACTCACACTGTCCGTGATTTCTTTTTATTTTTGGAACCTTCGATAAGTCATAATTATTCGAAAATTTGTTGGTCTGGCCTATTAAATATTTTTTGAAAAGTTGAACAGCTTACTATGGCAGGCGAAGGCACCATTTATGGAAAATGATAGAAGTTATGGAATGCAAATGGCGGTAATAGACCAATGATCGTATAATTTGAAGCCACTAATGGGCTCACAGTCAGTGGATTATCATTATTGGACAGTTCTCACTTTCATAAAACTATGTTTAATTGTACAAATATCCACTTCTAATCTCTCAAATTTATAGCACCAGATGATAGCCCTAATACTGATGAAGAGAAAATTATTCTATTGTGGCTTTTTGTAACTGAAGACGACACAACATATGATGTTGCAGTGTTAGAGGATGTTAAAAATAAAAAAATAAAATAAAATTCTCTCCTAGATGAACCAATGCCCAAGAATTTGGTACTTAGGGTGCTTGATCTGAACTGCCAGCAGATGGCATGGGAACTCTTCAATAGAGGTGCTAATAATATTGCATCTCATAGTATACTTCTATGTATATATTGTTAAGAAAAACTAATCCTTTGGCAAGGTAGAAATTTGTGCCCCCCGAAGTTAAGTCCAGGAGAATGTCTCGAAATGTTGTATTTGCAACACCATAACACATTGATCCCAAAAGCATTAATTAGTGTTATTTTTTTAATATATTATAAGGAAGGCTTCAATTAGGGGATCTCAAGGAATACATTTCAAATCCTTGACAATATGAAGATCACTTCAGCTGTTACAACATATTCATAAAATGGCTGGTCAACTTCTGGAAGTCTACCAGGATTACTAACTTTGACCACTACCTGTGTTTTTCAAACAATTAATGAAACTCAGTAGTAAATTACAATAGACACTAATGCAAAAAGGTTATGCCAAGCAATGCATTCTACTGCCAAAGGGAAAACATGGTCCATATGCTATTTTTTTAATATTAGGGTATGAATGAAGAACCAACTTGGGGAGATTTTTGTATACAAGAGGTTGTCTAAGTTGTGTTTATCCTTTATTGTGTATGTTGTGATCACTTGCATGACTTGCTTACTAAAATATGAGAAATATCATACTTGTGGATTCTGTGAGAAAATATAAAATATTTGTAAAATATCCCTTAGGCCCCCTTTCAACAGAGCTCATGGAGATAAAATTAAATAACAACTGAATTAAATATTTGATGTTTTAGCCAACACATCAGTATAAAAATAAGATGTGCAGGTCAACCTTAAGTTCTTCTAAACTTTGCACCTACAATGAATTCATACAACACTCATTGAGAATTCCAATCAAGACAAGGTATAGAGAGTGAGCATTGTTATCACTTCCATTATATTCTCTACGGCCCCCAAATGTAGCATCATTGGGAAGAAGTGCACAAATTAGATAAGTCATTGAAATAAAGCCAGCAATGGTAGTTTTATCTAGGATTTCGAAATGAATCTACCTCATAAATTTTTAGTCACCAAGGCACGACAATGAGTGAAAATGGCAAGTCTACCTGTTTGTTTCTATTTCCTATATTTTTATTTAGAATGTCCATGAACAAATGAATCTATCAGACCCATATTCCAAAGTGCATCGATAAGCTTGCACAAGTAGGTATCAAGATTTTGGTGCTAAATGGTGATAAAAATGAGACTGCAATCAACATTAGGTTTGCATGCAGTTTGCTTTGACAAGGCATGAAAAAAAATTCTCTTTGTTTGGCACTGCATACTAGTATGGATGGCAAATGGATTATATACATCTCTAGTACCATTCTTTCTGAACATATACATCAACAATGCTCAAGCATTCTGATTTGGAGGTGAGACCTCCGACTCCTCAAACATTGGAGCCAAGAGCATCATAACTAATTTAATGTCTTATACAAATTTCGGGGTCCGTGTCTCATAAAATCATGCCATAACTTTCTTAATACAGAGAAGGGGTCTGCTTATGTTTGAAGACCTTGAAATAAAAAATAAAGGGTCAATTTATATGAGGTTGTTATATGCAACATGACATCACGTAAACTCTTTGATGTGGGTCCCGTCACCCTGAGATTAATTGATATCTCTACCTACAAATAATGTATCCCAGAGGTGGAGGTATTTATAATACCTTTTGCACATTGAAGGTTCTTAACCTAAAATATAGACCGTATGAAATCCAAAACAACTATGTACTATGTGTGAAAGGTGTTCCAATGTGAAGCCAGATTCAAATAGAGAAGAAACCTACGCTTTGAGGACAAATATTTTCAAAGGAGGATGGTATGTTAGGATCCTATCCTAACATCATTAATTAATAATAATATAATAATTAATATAATTAATTATTATATTATTATAATATTAGGGTTAGGAAGCATTGCAACCTTTCACCTATAACCCTAGAGTGGGTATAAAACCTTGTAAGAACTTGTCATTCAAATCATCCATGAATATGAAATATAATTTATTGAAGGGACTTCTTGAACAAATACAAAAGTGATTCTTTTAGTTTAGATTTATTTATTTATCAACTTATTTGTGCTAGGAACCCTAGGTTCCTACCATCAACATATGGGGTTTTCAAATACCCCTTACCTACTCATGAGTTAGAGGTAGCTCCTACTAAACCAATGAATGAGGTCAATATCTCACCCCCTTTTCAAGGTTATGTCAGTATGGTAAGTATTATGACTAGAAATAGACGCTACCCAATTCAAGTTGCACCACGTGTAGCATCAAGTGATGTTCCATAAATATTACAACTGCCCCCATCTCCAGTACAAAGCCTTCCACCTAGGCTAGGAGTAAAAATAAAAAGTAATCGTGTACAAATATTAAGAACAACATTCGCTAGATTGTCCATATATGAGCTAATTCAATAATCTCCACCTCATAGATAAGATCTAATAGATATTCTTAAGTCGATAGAGTTGCAATCCCAATATTCTAACTCCTTTATCTATTTTTGTGTGGAATGTGCAACAATGTAAGGAATGAGTGATCACATTCCATGAGCATGAACCCAAACCTATAGCAAGCGATGTGGTTGACCCTCCTTTGCACATCATTGCATGTGTGAATAATATACCATATAAAAGAGTTTTGATAGACACTGGTTCATCAAGAAATATAATAACAACTAATGCTCTTAAACATGGATCCAACTTCATGGATTTGATAGCACTTTTATTTGGCTTAACTTTTAAAAACACTTTATCTCCAAAATAATACTCTCTGGGAGTTCGTTTTAGATCTGCATAACTCTTTTGTCTATTCATAGCTTCCTGAAGCCTTTGCCTAATTTATTTTAGTTGCTCTGCCATTACCATGACCATTTTTGGTCCAATCACAACTGGATCCTCTAGGTTGTCCCATGATAATGGTGTTTTGCACTTTCATCCATACAAGGCATCAAAAGGTGCCATTCCTAGAAATGAAGGATATCCATTATTGTAGGAAAATTCTACCAAAGGTAGACAGTCTTCCCACTAATACTTATGATCCATGT
Source organism: Wollemia nobilis (assembly GCA_028583015.1). Classification (NCBI taxonomy): domain Eukaryota; kingdom Viridiplantae; phylum Streptophyta; class Pinopsida; order Araucariales; family Araucariaceae; genus Wollemia; species Wollemia nobilis. Next base: position 7,862,325 of record JAQPPZ010016436.1, on the reverse strand, counting down.
AGTACATGCAGAGCATGTCTTCTAAAACTTGGTTTACCCACTCTATTTTTCCATTGGTCTCAGGATGGTATGTTGAACTCATATTCAATTTCGTATCAACTACACTATGAAATAATTTGCAAATTTTGTAAGTGAATTCAGAGTCTCTATCTGAGTTGATTACCTATGGAAACCCATGCAATAGAAATACCGCTTTCACAAATATGCTAGCTACTACCTGAGCATTGTCCTTGGTATTTCTTGGTATGAAGTGGGTAACTTTAGCCAACTTGTTGACCACTACAAAGATGGCATCATGTTGGTACCAAGTCTTGGGTAATCCTACAATAAAATCCATGGATATGACCTACCATTTTTACGTAGGTACCTCATGCAAATGAATTTTTCTCACACGATGTTGGTATCCTGCCTTATCATTCTGACATTCGAGGCATCAAGCAACAAAATTTGTGATATCCTTCTTCATTCCTACCCAAGAGAAGGTTTTTTTAATGTTTTATCGCATTTTGGTCCCTCTAGGATGAGCATAATAAGGATATCTATGAGATTCTTGCATTATCAAGTTCCTCAAATCACCTATCTTTGGTATAATGAGCCTTCCCTTATAGCACATAAAGTCATATTTCATGCTAAAATCCTTATTTAATTTAGTATGTCTATCCATATTGAATCAAATCCCCTGGCAATACTCATCCTAAGATTGCCTCTGTCTCACTTGATCCATCAGGTCCATGTGAGCTCTTGTTATGGCTACTATATATCTTCTTCTACTTTAAGCAACAACCACTTTGTTCTCCTTCTCTTTTATGTACTTAATCTCAAAATTGTACTCAGTGAGGAATTCTACCCATATTATTTGCATTGCATTAAGTATGGATTGGGTGAATATATACTGTAGATTTTTATGGTCTATTTTTAGTTCAAAGGGCATTCCCACCAAGTAGTGGTGCCAAACCTTTAGAGTGTGCACCACTGCAGCTAGCTCCAAATCATGTATAGCATAATTAACTTCATGATTTTTAAGCTTCCTTGAAGTATATGCCACTATTGAATCCTCTTATGAGAGTACCCCACTCAAACCATCTATTGATGCATATGTGCACACTAAAAATTCCCCTTGAGGATCAGGAACCTTTATTACCAGTGCAGTAGTAAGCTTATGCTTTAATAACTCAAATGTAGATTCACATTTCTCTAACCACTTGAATTCTTTAACTTTCTTATGAAGTTTTGTTATAGGTCTAACAATTTTAGAGTACTCTTTAATAAAATGTCTATAATAGCCCGTTAACCTCATGAAACTTTGCACTTTAGTGACATTAGTTGGGGGTGGCCAATTCATAATAGACTCTATCTTTTCTATATCCATAGCAATCCATTTTTCTGATATAATGTGTCCAAGGTATCTTACCTTTGGAACATAGAATTCACTCTTAGCGAGATTTCCATAAAGTTGATTCTTTCTCAACAATTCCAACATGATCCTAATATGCTTATCATGCTCTTACTTATCTGAAGAGTATATAAGGATGTCATACAATAATACCAGAACAAATTGATCCAAATTTCTCCAAAAAACATTGTTCATTAGGTTCATGAAAGCAGTTGGGGTATTAGTCAGCCCAAAAGATAGAATTGTAAACACACAATGCCCATACCTAGTCTTAAGTGTTGTTTTGTGAGTATCTTCCTCATGAATTCTCAATTGGTGATACCCTGACCTCAGATTAATTTTGGTAAACACCTTGGAATCCTTTAGTTGAATGAATAAATCTTCAATCCTAGGTAAAGTATACCGATTCTTGATTGTAACCTTATTTAATATTATGTAATCAATACATAATCTTAGTGAACCGTCCTTATTTTTCATGAACAAAACTGGTGTGCCCCACGGTGACACACATGGTTTTATCAAACCTTTATCCAATAACCCTTGCAATTAAAACTTTAGTTTACGCATTTTCGTAGGATTCATTCTATACAGGTATCTATGAATAGGTTCAGTTCCCATCATAAGTTCAATTGTAAAATCAAATTTCCATACAGGAGGTAATCTAGGTAGGTCCTCTAGAAATACGTCCTAAAAATCTTGTAGGATTGGATGTCATCCTAGTATTTCTCCTTTCTCTTAGTCTCCTAACTCATTGAGTTTTACCATATACACTATTCCTCCTCTTTTGAGGACCTTTTTCACTTGCATAGCAGATAATATTTGAGGTTCAAAAACCTCTTGATCGCTATGAAATATTAATCTTTCTCCACCTTTATCCGAATACTCAATCCAATGGTATTGAAAATTGACTAAGGATTTATGATTTTGTAGCCAATACATTCCAAGAATCACATAAAATATGTGCAAGGGAGCTACATAAAAATAACATTATATAGTCCCTTCATATAGAGTAGCTTCTACCATAGGGTAACATTGGTTTACCAAGTAGTTTTTCCCATAACCGTACTCTACCTTCCACACTTGAGCCAAATATCTAGGCCTTTTTGACATAGTCCTTTCCAAACATGATGAAATAAAACTATCAGTGGCTCCACTATATATTAAAAATTTTACTTTCTTATTTAAAACCTTACCTTTCACAAGTAATGGGGTAGCTTGTTACTCTATCTTTTGCTTCTCGATTGTGGCATAAATTTGATGTTCCAGTTTCTTCCCTTTTGCACTCGCTAAGCTAGTCCCTACTCAATACAAACACTGATTATAGTAATGATATCCTCAACAATTGTAGCACCCTTCCTTGGGTCCTTGCTATTTCTCTAACTTCTCATTCTCATTCTTAGTTTTTGGTGTTGGATTATGCAACTTATTAGGATGAGGTTTCATATCACTGGGCTTGTTATCCTTCTTGCAAAAGTTCTTATTGAACTTATTTTGGCTCCCATAGGGTTTATTCTCAAGATTTTGGAGAGTCTTGGCCTTTCACTCTTGCTCAACCTCCAATTTTACAAATTCATTACTATTCCTCTTCTTAAGTTCTTGTCGTGCTTGCTCGAGTAGAGTGACATACTTATAACTTAAGTGTGACTCTGCTTTCTTTACTAGGTCGTATACCTTTTGCAATGATTTGGGCTCTTGCATATCCACATCATGACTTAACCTAGATTCCAATCCATATTTTAATAGTAATACTAGCTTCTTATAGTACACTTCCACTATGTTGGTCCCTTGTCTAAGACTAGCAAATTCTTCAAATTTTAGGGCATAGAAATGCTCTATTAGAAATATTTTTTTGAAGATGTTTATAAATTCTTCCAGTGGAGTATCAATGGGTTCAATATTTATTTCCTCATAGTGGGTTTCCCAAAATTCTAGAGCAGCTCCTTCTAGGTTAATCGTACCCCATAGTGTTTGGGTTCCATATGAGTAACCTTTTACCATAAAATGAAACTCTACCTCTCTCAGGCATGCTTCTGTTGCATATCCATCACCTTCTCCATAAAATTTTGAGATGCTGATATTTTTCATGTCCCTAGCTATTTCCTTTTTTATTAAGGCTCTGGATTGTACTTGTTCTCTAGTTAGTCCACTATCTAGTCCAACCTATGAGCCTCGAACTTATAAATTCTTATTTGCAACCATTTCAAGCAACTATCTTATCTGATCCTACATAGTAGCGACCATAGCGGTGAGGTCTTCTACCTCCCTATTGGGGTTGGTTGGTTCCTCATATTGATTTTCTTCTTCCACCTCACTTTGTCAAAATTTTTTAGGTATAGGCCTCCCTATTTTGGTCTTAGGTGGCATCTTAACCTGATTTCATCCAAGCAAGGGGATTAGATTACAGTTTCATCTTAAGTTGCATCTCTAATCAATCCATAATACAAAGTTATCTTGTTATATGCATCCTTAACCTAACTAGGGAAATACCCTAGGTTGGGATGCATCACTGATACCAAAGCCCATACTAAGGCATCCCAACACTCCACACTCCCTTAGGCTAATTCTTGTTAGATTCTAGCAATTGGGTATCCTAGATCATCCCAGCTTTAGCTTATGCCATAAGCAAGCCTTCATTTGATGCATCTAGTTTCCCTTAGCACACATAGAAGCTTTATACCCTCGTACCTAGAGCTCTAATACCAAATGTAATGACCCAAAAACACACAAAAAATATATAAATATATATATATATATATATATATATATATATATATATATATATTTTACTAAGGAGAGAGGTACATGATCCCTTCATGAACCCCTAATACACTAGCAAAACCCTAAGTTTTATTCTCCTAAGTTTCCTTGGAAGTTACATCTCACAAATTATCCTAATACATATCCATTTGTTTAGGTATATAATATGTTACTGTGGATAAGTCCATCTATTTCATCTTCCTTGATGATCTAGACTTATCACCCTCCATCCATAGAAGGTGTACATGCATCTCCATACCATACACAAATCATTATGTGTAGGTATGTTATGAGTACCATGAGTTAAGCTATTTGTCTCATTTCCACGATGATCTATCTTAATTGAGATGTAATATCTTCCTAATTATTCCTCTATCTCCATAAGGGGGTCTCAATTACCTTAGGTCCATCGATGTTCACCCTAAGGGGGTTCTAAATTCCCTGAGGTCACCTCTGAGTTCACCCTATAACTCTACACTAGATTCCCTAACATCAAGTGATCGAATGATAATAGAACTATGCTACCATATCATAAAAGGAGCAAAAAATAATAGAGAAAATGGAGCACGATCAACTATAACATATAATCTAATACATGGCATAATCACATACAGAAATACAATAAAATTACTTTCAATAGTCCAATTAAAGCATACTTCTATTTTACTTGCATATTAAACCTTTCTTACTCAAAGGTATTACATCAACTGCATTGGGGATATCTCCCCACAATTCTAATCTATGGAACATAAGTAAATCATCGCAATATGCCATACCTATTCTTTGCTTCCCATTCGATTCCTTGACTCTCCTTGCTTCCATTTGGTTCTTTGAGGGTAGTAGGGGATCAGGATACCCATGGTTCAGGTTAGGCATACCTTTAGATGTATATATTCATATACTATGCCAAATTACAACTATACAATAGTTCATCAAGTCTCTAACCATCTAATGCATAATGGACATCATAAAATAAACCTTACATTTATTTTCACCTCTCATAAATCCTCTTGGAGAGTCATCCAAAATATGTTATCATTTAGATTGAGATAAAACTTAATTTCATTTCATTCATGTCCTAAAGCATTAATGTCCCTGTTGGCAATTTTGGGTACATTGGGTACATTGCTTTACTCTAAGTGTAGATTTTGTCATTGATGTCAAGAAGGTCTTGAAGCAATTTGGTTTAATGTCAAATAATGTGTCTTGATGAAGGTTTCAGCATGGATAGTGAGTTTCCAAGAAGATCAGGGTAGCCCAGTTGCAAAAGATCAAGAAAAAGACAAGTAAGAAAAAGTATGCAGGCGGCTAGAAAAACTGTCACGATTTTGCGACATGTTTTAGGAGAGAGAAAGCGTTGGCAAAACTGTCATGATTTCATGACATGTTTGAGGAGAGAGAAAGTTTGGGCAAATGTGTCATGATTTTGTGACATGCGGGAAGGCAGAGACGGAGCAGGCAAAACTGTCGCTATTTCACGATATGTCACATTTTCGCGACTCGAACAGTGTAGGAAGGCAGAGAGAAAAGTTTCATGATTTCATGACATTCTGCAAAGGAGGATGTACAGACAAAAAACTGTCACAATTTCATGACATGTTGCAGAAGAGAAAGTCCGTAGTGTGATCTGTCGCGATTTCGCAACAAGATTGAAGAGAGAGAAAGTGATTCAGGAACTGTCACAATTTTGTGACATGATGCAAAGTACCAAGTAAGGGCTGTCGCATTTTTGTGACATGCTACAGAGGTCGAGTTGAAGACTGTCATGATTTCATGACATGCAGCAAAGAGAAGATCCTAAAGGGAGAAGCATCACGATTTTGCGACAGGCAGTGGAGAAAGCATACAAAAGCTGAAGTGTCACTATTTCGTGAAAGGCAGTGGAGAAAGGGTTCGAAATCCAGAAGCATCACGATTTCATGATAGGTTGCAGGGAAAGCTTTCGGAAGCTAAAAGCATCATGATTTCACAACAGGCTACAAAGAAGTTGTACGAATGCAGAAAGTGTCACGATTTCGTGACAGGTTGAGTTGGCAGCTTGCAATTAGAAAAAGTGTCATGATTTCACGACAAAAATAGTTAGCAAGTCTTAATCAGAAGAAGCGTCATGATTTCATGATGATTTTAAGAAGGAATAGCTTGAAGGTGAAAGTGTCACGATTTCATGACATGTTCTAGTTTCACGGGCATATGGCAGAAAATAGCTTAAGGCAACGAAAGCGTCACGATTTCATGACAGAGTTGTAGATGACGTCAGTAGAAGCAGATGTGTCATGATTTCATGATAGAAGCTGAGAGGAAGGCCATGAAGACTAAAGTGTCATGATTTCATGACAGAAGTGTGATGACGTCAGCAAGAGGCAAAGGTGTCACGATTTCACGATAGAAGCATAAAGGAAGTCAACAAAGGCCAAGGTGTCACGATTTGGTGATAGCAGGCTATAGAAGGTGTAAGGCTATAAAATTGTCGCGATATCATGACATGTTGAAGTTTCACACCAGAAGCTACAGGGAGGCAGTGAAGCCGACAAAGTTAAATTTGGGTCGATGTAGCGTAGGGTTTTGCAGCCGATGTGTTTGAAGGGTAAACAACCGACTAAGATCAAGATTTCAATCTTGAGATTGTGAGTATAAAAGGAGGGCTGCTTTAAGATTTTGGCATCGATGAAGTGTGCGTTCAAAGTGCAAATTGCATAGATAGAGTATGGGGATAAGTTCAATTGCAAAGGTGCATAAATAGAAGTCTGATCAACTGTTGTGTTTGCACGAAGTGTGCAACATCTGTGCTACTGTGTTTGCATAGAGGTTGCAAAGATAGAGCTGTCATGTTTGAGCAAAGAGTGCAAAGACTGTGTTGTTGTGTTTGCGTTGTATGTGCGAAGATTGTGCTATCGTGTTTTTGCAGAAGAGCATAATTAGATCGAGTGCTGCTATGTTTGTGCAGACTGTGAAAAATTGGTTTTTACCAAGTGCAATTGTAATAGAAAAGAAAAGAGGAAGAGAATAGATTTGTGCTAGACCGAAGTACTGTGTTTAGTGCAAATTTGAGGAATGGCTTTGCAGTGATAGAGTTGAGGACAGAGATCTCCAGCCAGAGAAGGGAAGACAGGTGCCTTCTATGGATAGATTTGCACTTGCTAAGCATAGAGGTAGAGGTCTTCTAGAGGATCACCACTAAGAGCAGAGCTAGGAGAAGGTGTCTCCTTTGGGTTGGTGCCTATAAACTTTGTAATTGGGAAGGTTTCCCAAAGAACTGTGATATAAATTTTAGAAAAATGTTTTATCCATGGAGTAGCCCACTTTGGGTGAACCACGTAAATTGCTATGTCACTTTGTGGTGGTGTGTTGTGAATTGCATTGATTACTGTTGTTATTACTGCTATCTGTACACTGCATTGTACTATTTTGAAAGTTGATTTTTAGAGTAGATTAAAAAGTGGTCTTATACTGTTCACCCCCCTCTCAATATAAGCTTATGTTCTTCAATTGGTATTAGAGCGGGTTCCTTCAAAAAGGTTTAACAGCTAGAAGGAAGAACTTGTTAAGAACACAATGGATTTTTCAGGTGGCAATGCAGCACCTATTCTTGATGGATCGGATTTCGGTCTGTGGAGTGCAATAATGAGAGTTTATCTAATGGCTCTTGGTAATGAGGTATGGGAAGCGATTGAAGATGAATACACTATTCTTAAACATGGTCCTTGTACCAAAGAAGACAGGATCATGCTTCATAGCAATTCAAAAGCCATGAATGCAATCCTGAGAGGCTTACAGAAAGCAGATCTCACCAAAGTTATTCACTACAAGAAAGCTAGTGCAATGTGGAAACAATTGCAGGTGGTTCATATAGGTTATGCAAATGTCTGAAAGGCCAAATTAAGACATTTTAAAGGTATGTTTGAACAACTCAAAATGAATGATGATGAAAATATTAGTGACTACATGCTTTGTATGGATGAAATTGTTAACTCCATGAAAGATCTAGGTCTTGAGGTTGCTTAAAATGATGTGTGTGATAAGATTTTAAGATCTCTTCCTAATAGATTTAGTGAAAATATTTATGCTATTGAGGAAGCTAAAGATTTAGATAAATTGAAAAAGGATGAGCTCCATAGTATTCTTGCAGCATTTGAGCTGAGAAATCAAGTGAAAGTTGATGTCAATAAATAGGTAGCTTTCAAAGCTATCAGGAAATAAAAGGGCAAACAGATTCAAGAGAGTGATGAGTATTCTAGTTATGAAGAGGCATATTACAGCAAGAAAGGCAAGTTCTCTAGAAAACACAAAAGCAAGAAAAACATAAGGTGTTTCAACTATGGAAAGTTTGGTCATTATGCTACTGATCGTACTGTTTCCAAGAATGAAAGTGATGAAGATATACAGGATGTTAAGAGCAAGGATTCTGAAAAGCACAAGTATTACAGAAAAAACAAATATGAGCACAACAATCAAGGAAAGAGACATTCACACAAGAATAAGAAGAGCTTCTACCTAGACAAATAAAGTAAGTGGTCTAGCAGTGATAGTGAAAGTTCTTCTAGTGATGATGAAAATGAGATGTTGTTCATTTCAAAAAAAGAAGAAGAACCGAAACATAAATTCATTGTCATGAAATGTTTTAGATGTGGAAATTGTGGGCACCTTGAGGATGATTGCACAAATAATGAATTGGTTGCTAGTATGTATGAGGATGCTTCAGAATATGATAAGGAAGATGCTTGTATGGTTTTTTAAAAGTATAGCACCTCTAGTGATAATAAATCTGAAAAAGGCCTTGATGATTCAAAATGCAATAATATAGAGGATCTTGAATGTGAACTTACTAATGCTCTTAGTGTTTTGAAAAAGGAAAGAAAGAAGAATGCTCGACTTAAGGATAAATTAGATGAATGTTGTATGGAGAAATATGAACTCATAGAAAGTCTTGACATCTCTATGGCTAAGACACAAGAACTCAAGAATGAGTTAGAATCTAAGATGCTTGAATATAGTGAATTAGAACAGAAAATGGCTGCCATGAAAGAGGAAAATAAAAAATACAAGGATAAGCTGTACCGGTTTCAAGATAGCTCCAAAAGGGTTAATTCTCTCATCCAAAGTCAAAGAAATTATTCAGATAAAACAGGTCTTGGTTTTGTTAAACCACACAAAAACCAGGTTGGGGAATCAAGTAAGAGATTTCATAAAGAAGAGAGTTCTGATGAAGAGAGTATTACAGGGAATGATTCCATGAGTGATAAAAGCACAAAAATAGAAAACATAATTCTGAATGTGAAAAAGAAGTTCTCAGGGCCCAAGAGGTCAAACAGAAGAATATTTCACAGTAGATGTTTTGCGTGTCATGGGTTTGGCCACATGGCTTCACAGTGCATGACTCAAGTAAGGAATATAAATGACAATTTTAGGGGTTGTAATTTATTTCAAGGGTATTGCTACTCTTGTAATCAGTTCGGGCACAAGGCAATTTTCTGCAAGACAAATAACAAGAACTGGGTTAGTCAGAATAGGCGGATTCAAAGAACAGCTATGCCCAAAAGAAATAATATAGTTACTTGCTATAAGTGCAATAATGTAGGTCACATAGCCAGATAGTGCATAGTTGATCTTCCAAGGTACAGGAATAGTAACTATGGTATAAACAGGTCCAAGGATCAAGGTATGGACAATAAAAGAGATGAGAATAAGAACAAGAAAAGTGACAAGAACATAAACACTGACAAAGAGTTCAAGAGAAGGTCCGACAAAGAAATTATAGACATTGATGATGATGAGTTCCTAATGGGAGTTTCACTCCCACATTTTTTTTAAATCACCTCATCAAGATGTGGGGGAGGGACTAAGCTAAGAGGCTCATTCTTAGTCCCGAGCCCCAAAGGTGACCCTTTGCCATTGATGACAAAGGGGGAGAGATATGAATAATGGGGAGAGCTTCATAGTGAAGAAGAGAGCTTCAAGTCAGGGGGAGAAAAAACTTCAAAGGCAGATTCTCAGTTGTTGGATCAGTTGTTTTTAGTTTTGGCTCTTGACTAGTGTTTTCAGTTAAGGTTTGCCATCAATGACAAAGGGGGAGATTGTTGGCAATTTTGGGTACATTGGGTACATTGCTTTACTCTAAGTGTAGATGTTGTCATTGATGTCAAGAAGGTCTTGAAGCAATTTGGTTTGATGTCAAAGAATGTGTCTTGATGAAGGTTTCAGCATGGATAGTGAGTTTCCAAAACGATCAGGGTAGCCTAGTTGCAAAAGATAAAGAAAAAGACAAGTAAGAAAAAGTATGCAGGCGACTAGAAAAACTGTCGCGATTTTGTGACATGTTTCAAGAGAGAGAAAGTGTTGGCAAAAATGTCACGATTTCGTGACATGTTTGAGGAGAGAGAAAGTTTGGGCAAATGTGTCATGATTTCATGACATGTGGGAAGGCAGAGACGAAGCAGGCAAAACTGTCACGATTTCGTGACATGTCGCATTTTCGTGACTCGAATAGTGTAGGAAGGCAAAGAAAGAAAAGTGTCATGATTTCATGACATTCTACAAAGGAGGCTGTACAGACAATAAAGTGTCATGATTTCATGACATGTTACAGAAGAGAAAGTCCACAGTGTGATCTATCACGATTTCGTGACAAGATTGAAGAGAGAGAAAGTGATTCAGGAACTGTCGTGATTTTGCGACATGATGCAAAGTACCAAGGGCTGTCGCATTTTCATGACATGCTATAGAGGTCGAGTTGAATACTGTCATGATTTTGTGACATGCAGCAAAGAGAAGAGCCTGAAAGGAGAAGCGTCGCAATTTTGCGATAGGTAGTGGAGAAAGCGTACAGAAGCCAGAAGTGTTGCGATTTTGTGACAGGCAGTGGAGAAAGCGTTCAAAATCTAGAAGCATCATGATTTCATGATAGGTTGCAGGGAAAGCTTTCAAAATCTAAAAGCATCGCAATTTCATGACAGGCTACAAAGAAGTTGTACGGATGCAAAAAGTGTCACGATTTCGTGACAGGTTGAGTTGGCAGCTTGCAGTTGGAGAAAGTGTCACGATTTTGCGATAGAAATAATTAGCAAGTATTAATCAGAAGAAGCATCATGATTTCATGATGATTTGAATAAGGAAGAGCTTGAAGGCAAAAGCATCATGATTTTGCAACATGTTCCAGTTTTGGGGCATATGGCAGAAAAGAGCTTAAGGCAGCAAAAGCATCGTGATTTCACGATAGAGTTGCAGATGATGTCAGTAGAAGCAGATGTGTCACGATTTCATGACAGAAGCTAAGAGGAAGGCCATGAAGACTAAAGTGTCATGATTTCATGACAGAAGTGTGATGATGTCAGCAAGAGGCAAAGGTGTCACGATTTCATGATAGAAGCACAAAGGAAGTCAACAAAGGCCAAGGTGTCACGATTTCATGACAGCAGGCTATAGAAGGTGTAAGGCTGTAAAAATGTTGCAATATCATGACATGTTGAAGTTTCACACCAGAAGCTATAGGGAGGCAATGAATCTGACAGAGTTAAATTTGGGCTGACACAGTGTAGGGTTTTACAGCCAACGTGGTTGAAGGGTAAACAGCCGACTAAGATCAAGATTTCAATCTTGAGATTGTGAGTATAAAAGGAGGGCTGCTTTAAGAGTTTGGCATTGATGAAGTGTGTGTTCGAAGTGCGAATTACACAGATAGAGTATGGGGAGAAGTTTGATTGTAAAGGTGCATAAATAGAAGTCTGATCAACTGCTGTGTTTGCACAAAGTGTGCGACATCTGTGCTACTGTGTTTGTGCAAAGGTTGCAAAGATAGAGTTGTCGTTTTTGAGCAAAGAGTGTGAATACTGTGCTACTGTGTTTGTGCTGGATGTGCAAAGACTGTGCTACTATGTTTTTGCAGAAGAGCATAAGTAGATCGAGTACTGCTATGTTTGTGCAGACTATGAAAAATTGGTTTTGACCAAGTGCAACTATAACAGAAAAGAAAAGAGGAAGAGGATAGATTTATGCCAGACCGAAGGACTGCGTTTAGTGCAAATTTTATGAACAACTTTGCAGTGATAGAGTTGAGGACAGAGATCTCCAGCCAGAGCAGGGAAGACAGGTGTCTTCTATGGATAGAGTTCCACTTGCTAAGGGTAGAGGAGGTAGAGGTCTTCTAGAGGATCACCACTAAGAGCAGAGCTAGGGGAAGGTGTCTCCTTTGGGTTGGTGCCCATAAAATTTGTAATTGGGAAGGTTTTCCAAAGAACTATGATATAACTTTTAGAGAAAAGTTGTATTCGTGGAGTAGCCCACTTTGGGTGAACCACATAAATTGTTGTGTCACTTTGTGGTGGTGTGTTGTGCATTGCTTTGATTACTGTTGTTATTACTGCTATTTGTACACTACATTATACTGTTTTGAAAGTTGATTTTTAGAGCAGATTAAAAAGTGGTCTTATACTGTTCACCCCCCTCTCAGTATAAGCTTGTGTTCTTCAGTCCCATACCCTTAATATTTAGAACAATCATTCTTCATTCCCTAAGCCAAAGCCCCATAACTTTAACTTAAAGAATAAATCCACATTTCATTCCATTTAGAAATACCTAAGATAATCAACATTAATCCAAGGGTTCTCTTTAAGTAAACCTTTCACATATTTCCCTAAGATTTAAGGTTCCTTTCCAATTAAACCTAACATTTATATATCCCATATAAATCAAAGGTCCATTTAATTCAAATCCCATTATATGGTTCACATATATATAACAAAGGTCCATTTAATTTAGCCTAATATATGTTTCACATATATAAAAATCAAAGGTCCTAATTCATATGTCCCACATATATTTCAAGGTCTCCTTAATTAAATCCTAACATATGATTTACATATAAATCAAAGGTTCATTTAATTAAAACCCAATATGCTTCACATATATAAATTAAAGATCCTAACTCATATATCTCACATATATTTCAAGGTCTCCTTAATTAAATCCTAACATATGATTTACATATAAATCAAAGGTTCATTTAATTAAATCCCAATATGCTTCACACATATATATACCAAAGGTCTATTTAATTAAATCCCAATATATGGTTCACACACACACACACACACACACACACACACACACACACACACATATATATATATATATATATATATATATATATATATATATATATATATATATATATATATATATCAATGGTCTATTTAATTAAATCCCAATATATGGTTCACATATATATAACTAAGGTCCATTTAATTTAGCCTAATATATTACATGAAATCAAAGCCCTGATTTACATATCACATAAATATATTCCAAGGTCTCTTTAATCAAACCTTAATATTTTACAAACAGAGGTCCTCTTAAATAAATTAAGACTACACTTTGCAACCTTTGAATACTAGCTCAATTACGTAGCCCAACTATAGATAGAACTACACCTCATAGGGCACACCATACATCCATGGCAGTTCTCTCCACTGGTCCTCCCCAACACCGGGGTTCCCTTCTATTGGACAATGCTTTTAAAATTTGCTAGGGTGTTCCAAAGGAAATAGAGCATTACATTTCTCTCTACCACACTAGCCATATGTAGCATTCTCTACAGTGCCAAGGTCTCAAACTTGACATAGTGCACAAAATGGGTACAATGCTCAGTGTTCTCCAAACAAGGATGACACTTCTACATGCCTAGTTCTCCCCCATCCATAGAGGTCCCAACCAAACCCAGCGCATAGTGCCTTTGAGCAAAGGATGACATCTAAAATCATTGGGGTCTTTCCCATTTACAGAGGTCCTATACCAACATAGTGCACAATGCTTCTCTCAGCAAAGGAAGACGTCTAAAACCTATGGTTTTCCCCACAACAGAGGCTCCATAACAACACAGTGCACAACTAGTTTTTAAAGAAAAGAGAGATATCCAAAACATATAGTTATTACTCACAATAGATATTCCATAACAACACAATGCACAACTATTTTTCTAAGCAGATAGAGACATCCAAAATATATTGTTCTTCTTCACAACAGAGACTTCATAACAACACAGCGTACAACTGGTTTTTTTAAATAAAAACAAATAGATTTCCCTCACAACAGAGACTCCATAACAACACAGTGCACAACTGGTTTTCAAGCAAAGGAAAATATTTAAAAATAAATAGATTTCCCTCACAAGATGGGCTCCATAACAACACAACGCACAATTGGTTTTCAAGAAAAATATGGCTTATTAAAATTGTCATTTAAATTCCACCAAACAAATCTTAGGATACCCAACATGTTTTGATTGATATTACAAGATCTAATACCTCCCATTTCACTTTTGGAGTGTTGTCATTCTCTGTCTTCGCCTCCTTCCTCTGTGTCTCTCTACATTTTTTGTTCTTCCTCACAATGTTCTCCAATGTTTTCCCCTCTTGTCCTCCAACGTTCTTCCCCAACGTTCTCTAACTCCCTTCTCTCTTGTGTGCCCCCTCACCTTGTATATCCATCTACCACCTTCTCGAGGTTTGCACCTGCTACCTTCCCTTCAATGCCCATCCTCATCCCTTTCGCCTTACTCCAACGTTTTCCTCCTTTGGCAATTTTTTAGCATCGTAGCCCTTACCTTAGGTTGCACCAAGTAGGGATGTGGGATCATGACATTCTCTTTAATTAATAATAAAGATATTCATATTATAATTTAAAATTTATAATATACTTTTTATAATATCTCCATTATCCTTTATTTAATTGAAAGGTCTTCTTTCAATTTTATATATAATTAATTAAAGCTTCTTTTTTTTATGAATTTTCTTTATCACTAAAATAATTAGCTTTAATTAATCTTAAAATAATTATGTCCTCCATTAATTAAAATACCTAGTTTTAATTAATTAAAATGAAAACTCCCTAATTAATTTCAAATGAAGTTTACCAATGAGCTCCAACGAGCTAATCATTATTTTCCTAAACTCCATTAATTAATTTAAAAGCATACAAATTCAGAAAACAACTTAATTTACTCTCTTTCTCAATAAGGATGCTTTATTTTCATTTTAAATATGACAATCGACCTCATGCATCAATAATCATATTGTAGTGGTTCCTATATAGGAGCTAAATCATCAAACTACCTAAGTTATGATGCAGTAGAAAGCAAACACATTTATACAATTTAACCAAAGAGGGAGTCTTTCCATCAATTCAATAACCCATCTTAGCCAGAGATTTTATGATAGCTACTAGGATATCAACTAAATCTCTATGTGATTGACTATTAATGATTATCCCTTCCGTCAATGCATGCCTATATGAAGGTATTTATGCATGTTACCTTCAAGTAACTTAATCATTATTTCCCCTGATCTTTGGTACCCTCATTTCTGGTGGGTAACTTTGTCTGTTCTGCCTATGAGTGCACCTAATCTTGCACACTTGGCAATATGTTAGCAATAACATGCCCTTATAAATCAACTAAACATCACATAGCTAGTTCAAATGTTCAAACTAAGTATCACCACATCATCGGTCCATACATTGTTTTCTTGTGCCTTAAAGCTAGCTAGGGAGGATCATGACAAAATATTACAATTATAGAAGGCATATCCAAATTCCTTTCAATCACATATTCATATAAAGGAATACAACTATTTCTTTTCAAGTTCTTGATGTAATTAAGGAATTTCCTAATTCCTTCCTCTAAGTCATCATTATAACATTAAGGTATTTCTTATACCCATAAGGAATCCAACTATTCCTTTGAAATTCAAGATGTAATTAAGGAATATAATTGATTCCTTTCTCTAAGTCATCCTAAGGATTTATAAAATCTCACATGTGATTATGATAATCATTGGAATTCATATTTTGGAGATCATAATTTAAGGGAAAATTCTATTCTTCCCTCAAGAATGAATTTCATGTTCATTCTCCATGATTGATGTAATAAATCCTTCATTCATGGATTAAGTTTCCATACCCTTAGTTCATGATGTAGACACCTAAATCATGTCATTCTTAGCAGATCTGATCACCTAGACACATTCATAAGACCATAAGACATAATCTTGGACTTTACAAGAATCAACAGTGGTTCTCACCACTCATTTGGGGTCTTTTCAAGCCATCCAAGCCTGGTCGCTCAAGCCAAGAGCAACCATATCCTATCCATGTTGGAAATTTTGGGTTTGAGATCCTAGATTCTTGTCTATGAGTTGTCATTGATGTCAAAAGGAAATGGCATTAATGTTAAGAGGATGTGGAGAGATTCCATTGGCAAGGGTTTTTCATTAAAACCAAACCGGTTTTTATTAAAACCAAGTTAAATGGTTTTTATTAAAACCAATGGAGGTTCTCTTTATTATTTATTTAATTATTATTTTAAACCCTTCAAGGTTTTAATTAATTAATTATTTAATTAATTAAGGGAGAAATTATTTTTAATTTATTAAAAATATTTAAAGGTTTTTAAACCTTTTTTTATTCTTAATTTATTAAAATTATTTAAGGGTCTTTAAACCCTTTTTGAAAAGACTTTTGATTAATTTCGAAATGGTCTTTATTTCCGTCGATGTAAAGGTGTCTTCAAAGAGACTATTTATTCTCCAAATCCTAAGGTTGGAAGGCTAATTAATTTGAAATTCCTCGAATGCAATTTGCGGTGTTTGTGCTCTGTATTCGCTGCGATCGAAGGAAGACTTAGAAGCACGTGCGGTTGAAAAGTCTTTGGGAGTTTTTTTTCGAGGGTGAAGTGGAAGGAAGTTCACTTGTGAACTTCATAGCCTGTGTGGGCTAGTGGCAGTGAAGGCTACTGTTGGGCGCTGCATTGGCAGAGGTCATCATTTCGAGTCTCGCGGGGGTGCTTTGCTAGAGTAACACATGTTTTTATTAAAACATTTTTATGCCATGAAATTTGGAGTTTCTTGGACAGCGATTTATAAGCTTGAAGGTTCAATTATCTTCTACTCCAATAAGGTATGGGCACATTCTTCTTATGAGTATGATTGGTGTATGTTTTCTGAAATAAGGTTGGAGTGAAAAGGTATTCTACTAGGTATCCTTTGGCTAGGTGTAAATCCTATTTTTTGGTTTTTTGGAGACTACTTATGCATTGTTATCCTTAAGGAGAGTTTTTGGTGAATGCATAATTTCTGGTTTGAGATAGTGGAAGCTTTGTGCACTAGGGTTTATATTTGTGAGTCTAGCTACTTGCATTGAGTTGGTGGAACCCTTGGTTGGTTGTTTTGAGTTTGATGGTTGAGTTGCTTCCATAGAGGTTGTTTGATCAAGTTATTGCTTTACTTGATTCATGATATTGGGCTTACTCCATTGAGTTGATTTGAGCAAGTTATTCTTTGCATTTGGTGATATTATGTTGGTGCCTGTTTTGTTCAAATATCTTTGGAGGGAAAAGGATTTCTACTTGTTTCCTTTTTCTTGTGATGATTGGTTGAATGCTTCAAGGTTGATGTTGAGTTGAATGGTGTTGGTTGACTAAACCTTGTTTGATGAGCATTGTTGTTGAAACCCTAATTTATGGTGAAAATAACATGAGTATCATTGTTATGTGATTCTTTGCATAGTTGGCAATTGTTGGGGTTTCATGTTCTTGAAAGAAAACATTCTATCCTATCCATTTTAGATATTGAGTTGAGTTTTCAGATTTGAGATTGAGATTTAGCTGAGTTGATTTGAGTTGAGTTTTGAGATTGGGATTTGAGTATAGAACATATTGAGTCTCTAACAATTCTCTTTATGATTCTATGAGTTTGAAAAATCACATTGGGTCTCTAACAATTCACTTTGTGATTTCCTACTAAGAAAGTTTTTCTTGGTGAGCTTGCTGAGTTTTTGGACAAGTTCCAATGGGGACTTGTGAGCAGTTCTTGGATAGGTTCCAGTGGGGACTTGTGAGCAGTTTTTGGACAGGTTCCGATGGGGACTTGTGAGCAGTTTTGGACAGGTTTCGGTGGGAACTTGTGAGCAATTTTTGGATAGGTTTCGATGGGGACTTGTGAGTAGATTTGGACAGGTCCTAGCAGAGGACTTGTGAGTTGAGTTTGATAGTTCTAGCAGAGAACTTGAGGACAGAGGTGCATTGGTTCTATGAGAAGAACCTGAGGATAGTTGGCAAGTCTTTGAGAAGGCTTGTATGTAGAGGATTTATTTGTTCAAGAGTTGGATAGATCTGACAGATAGAGGAATACTTGTACTAGATCGACTGATTGTGTTTGGTACAGGTTGTTGAGCTGTCATGGACATGATAATAGAAGGCAGAGGTCTCTTAGGCTAAGCATTGAGGACAGGAGGTCTTCGGTGGAAAGGAGTTCCACATGCTGGCAAGAGGTAGAGGTAGTTGATCTTCTGAGGGATCATTTCTAGAGTAGAGGGGAAGGTATCTCCTTTGAGCAGAGGCTCATAAATTTTTATTGGGGGAAGGTATCTCCTTTGAGCAGAGGCTCATAAATTCTGATTTGGGGAAGGTATCTCCTTTGGGCCGAGGCTCATAAACATTGTAATTGGGAAGGATTCCTAAATAACTTTGAGATAACTTTTAGATAAAATATTTTGTGGGTGTAGCCCAACCATTTTGGGTGAACCACGTTAAAAATGGGTCTTCAATGTGTGATGCTTTCTGTCTTGATTAATGTTGTGTTGATGCCACTACTATCTAAAGTTAAAATTATTAATTGGTTAAGTCTTATACTATTCACCCCCCCTCTCAGTATAAGTCCATGTTCTTCAATCCGCTCAAGCCTAGAGTGGACAGACCTTAGTTGCTATAGATGACAGTGGCTAGACCTTAGTCATTGTAGATGACAGTGGCTAAACCCTAAAAGTAGTTTTACCGATAAACAGTCCTAATCATGGGTAGAAGTGGTAGTCTACATGTAATAAAGGTGAGCGGGAGTAATTTTGCATTCCTTTTCAAGACAATTTCACATAGGAGAATTGAGGTTGTATTTAAACTTTAGTTAACTGACCTCCAAGCATAAACAAAGGATAAAAACTTCTCATGCTAACAACCAGATCGCATAGGAGACTCAATATTGGTAGTTATATTTCAGTTAACTAGCCTCCAAACATAGAAAAGATAAAAATCTTATCATGTTAACTCACACTACACATGAGAAATTCATTCCTAGGGCTTGGAAATAGACCTAGGGTTTCACACTATAAAATGTGACTATAAAAGGTGTAAGCCTAAGAGCACTAGGGATCAATATTTTATCCATCAATATTGGTCATTGAGGAGAGCTTTCGAGACTCGGAGAGTTCCCTTGGAGATCATGAGTATGGTGAAGCCATGAAAGATTGAAGAGCATAGCAACCATTATTTCAACATCAGATACAAGCTTTGGTGCTTAGCTTTAGAGCAAATAGGATGAGGTTTACCTTAGTGGTCGATATATTTGATAGTAGCCCATAGGATTAGCTTAGGGTTTTAGAAATTAGATTCATTATTTTGTTTAGCATATTATTAGCATAACATCATTTCATTTGTTCGTATTCATAGCATTAGCCTAATTTGCATTTACTTTCATTTTTTATATTCAATACTAACAACCTCATCCAGGGAGGCATTCTTGAATATCTAAGCGTGTGTTGTTATTTCATTGCTTACAGGGCCACAAGTTCATCAAACAGAATCTACAACATACGAGAGCAAAATGGATCCCTCTAGGAAATAGACCTAGAGAAGGAGGCATCTATAAGCCCTCATACATTTTTGTGTGTAGAACCGGGAAGCCTTTATAAGCGCACCACCTCTTCATAAAATGGGCACTCTTTACCTATTTGTAACCTTATTGTATCAAAATGGGTATCCCTAAGAGGGACCGACATGTAACCATGTTTCAATATGAAAAATAGATCTATATTTGTTATTTCTATGTTATATTCTTTTTCCTTGTCTTCCATTTCATCTTGGGTTTTTAATAACATTGCAAGTAGAGTAAAAGAGTGGTGCATGCATCCCAAGGTCGCTACAGATGGTGATCATGGTGGGACCTCCACTGATTTTTTCATTTTCTACCAGAATACTAACTTAATTTTATGTACAGGTCTAGCCGCTCTGAGCTAAAGCAACCAATAGAGCTTTAGCCACTCTGAGCTACAGTGACCAAGAACTAGCTGCTCTGGTCAACAGTGGCCATAAATGGTGTGCAAAATAGGTAAAAACATTGACTCTCTGATCTAGATCAAAGGTTGGTATAGCTTATTTGATATTTTATAGTTTTTTGTCTACTTCTATGTATCTAAAATAGATATATTAAAACACATTTATATTTGGAAATTGAAATAATGAAAGGAGAAATAATTAAGCATTTCACATATCTTAGATATTATTTTAATTTTCCACTAGGCATTACTAGGAATAGAGGCTTATGCCTGAAAATTTTGCCCTAGAATACAATGTGCTAGATATTG
Source organism: Wollemia nobilis (assembly GCA_028583015.1). NCBI lineage: Eukaryota > Viridiplantae > Streptophyta > Pinopsida > Araucariales > Araucariaceae > Wollemia > Wollemia nobilis. Next base: position 7,841,777 of record JAQPPZ010016436.1, on the reverse strand, counting down.
TATATTTTTTGCTTGCTTTGAGGCCCTGCTAGAGGCCATAGCTACACAAAATAAAGTATGCTCATACAAATCATTGTAGTTCATGCATCTTTCTAAATATTGAAACATATTTGTACACTTAGGCATATAGGAAAGATTTATTGTTACTATATAATGCACTTTATGTTACACAAGCTTAAAATGAACACCACACACACACACATATTATTTAAACATTGGGGAGTTGGATTTCATCGCCAACCTTCAATTCAGTCTAGTGACATTGGAATTCATTTCCTTCAACTGGCTTACCCTCTAGAGCTTCATAAAAACAGATTGAGAAACTTACTTATAGTGATACTAAGTTACTTATGCTCAAACTGTCTCCCACTATAGGAATAATCATTGGTTCAGAGTGGAAGAGCTAGGTGAACCCCCCACTGGGTCTTCAGCGGTGTACCCTAGCTTCTTTTGATAAAATCATGTTTGGCACATGTATACTTGATTGTCACTATGGATGAGTCTTCTCATTCTTAATACAAGAACAAGAGCAATAAAATGAAATAACAACAGATAAAAACACATCAAACAATTTAGGGCACACTTAAATGAATAATCAAGATAAACATTTGTTTGGTATTGTGTGGCTATTCCTAAATTACAACTTAAAAGATCAATTCATAGACAACATGGTCAAAACTAGAAGTAAGCACCCTTGGTCTGTTATCGAGGGAGAGACATAAGAAACTCATACCCATAGGTGGAGTCATAGTAACATTGAATGACCTACCCATAATACCCTGAGACGTAGCTCTACGAGCCTAAGGGGTGATAACTCAACCCTTGGGGGATCTCCTCAAGAAACCCCAAGAAAGGAACCACATCATGGAACAAAGTCACATAAACAAAAAGAGGCTTCATAGCCATCCTCATCAAGGAGACATGAGGAGACCTCAAGGGCATCCTTTAAACACATAGAAACATCTCAAATACATGAGGAAGCTTCAAGGGCTTCCTCCTCACATGGACATAAATAAGTTTCTAAAACTCATTCTTCACATAGGGATGACGAGACTGCTACTTCTCCATCCACATGGAGAAAACATGTTACCACAAACCCCTCTTCATTAAGAAGGCAAACAAAAATTACAACACCTCAAGACTCACAAGAAACATATGAAATAGGTCTACCCACTAAAGGGCAGGAAACTAGAGCTACATCTAGTCATGGAGATTATATAGAAGAAACCCTTCACACAAAATAAAATATTCTCATAGACTATGACCTCATAGGAGTGAATGGCATCCCACAGGACCAACCATGGAAAACAAGACAACTAGACGGGTTGGATCGGTTTCCTACATGACCAACTCAAATAACTATATCTACTGGGAACTCTACACCTAGAATATCACGAACTATGACTTCTAAACACATATATCAGTATGGGGGTACCTCAAAGCGATCTCATAGTAGATGACCAAAGTATGATCATAGGGATACTCAACAATACACTAAATAAGTTACCTTAGTTAGCAAGAGTACAGATACAATAAAAACTTCCTTGAGGAACCTATGAGTCAAGACAACAAGAACAAATTTAGATAAACATGAGTCTTCTATAACAGTGCAAACTAACCAAATGCGGTGGTTATAAAATGCTTACATAAGGAGTGAGATCTAGTGGAAGCTCTTGAATAGGATAAACAAAGGGAAATACTCTTGCGCCAACATGAGCAACATTTAAGAGAGTAGGTTGAGCAGCTAGATCTTAAAAATTTACAAACAAATTATGGTGATCACCAAAGAACTAGATGTGCTGACTCACCTAAGGAGAGGTGCACTAGACAAGATAGCCCACAATGAAATCCCCCACCAAACCATGAACAAAATCCAACTAATTAGGGAAGTGAAAACACAACAAACCAGGATTACAATCCTGAGTCCCCTCGTAGGATGGAGGAAAATGGAACAAATAAAATAGATATATATTTTCCTCCATTGCCACTACAAATAGGCTTACAAGAGGAGGAAATCCATGTAACAAAGGAATTTCAAGAGCTTGCTGAAAAGATGAAAATATTCTAGAAATAAGAGGTAGCTTGGAACTAACCAACATTAAGTAAAATACACAACCAACTAGTGTGGACATCAATCCCTAGCCCTCCATATCCTAATAACTTTGATATGCCTAGGTTAGAAAATTTTAAGGGTGAAGAGGATGTACAAGAGCATATCACTAATTTTATCAATGCCTATTTTCATCTTGAATACAATGATGCTCTCATGCTAAGAACATTCATAATGACATTTTTAGGTGCTGTCACTCAATGGTTCAACCAACTACCTAAGCATAACATAACAAAATTTGAACAACTAGTAAACGCATTCCTAAATTTTCTCTAAACACATCTCCCTCTTACTACAACTTCAATATTATCCTTAATTTGAGGAAGCTTTGGCATATGCCAAGCTCATCGAAGAAATAAAAGTAGATGAGGGAACCATTAAACTCCAAAACAAAAAGGAGTGGAACAAGAATGGTAAGAATGAAAAGTACAAGCAAAAGTAGACCAAACTTGCTCCAGTCAATCAAGTCATATTGGCTACACCCAAGGATGGGGGTGCACAACAACCCTAGAACTATCAAGCACATCCCCTTTTAGCTAATTAAGACCAAAATAACAATCAAGGAAGAAATCGAGAATGCAAGCCACCTTGTTATTTCACACCTCTGACATAATTTATGCAATCAATATTTAATCAATTGATCAAATCCAGGAGGATCAGGTTTCATGATATACCTCTTATAGATCCCAACCATCCTAATCCAAAAGGATATATGGAAGATCAATTTTGCCCTTATCATAGGATACCGGGGTATGACATTGATGCTTGTGTTGGTTTTAAGCATCAAGTGCAAAACATGATTGAGGCGAGAGAACTCAAAGTTGACAACCCATTGGCTCCGAATAATAGAGACATGGACATATACAAAAATTCATTTCCCAATAATGAGGCTCCTAGAGAGCAAGGTATCCAATTCAATCAGGTTTGAGCTGACATACCTACCCATGGATGCATTGGTATGGTTGAGATTATTAATATAACAAGGACTAGGTGGTATGATCAACTGCAACCACCTGTAGCTCCCATGAACATCCTAGCCACCCATAGGCAAAGGCAATACAACCTTCCAGGTCCACCAACGTGACCTATGGTGACTATTCGGAGTATATTGGAGCAAAACCTATAGACAAATCTAGCTAAGTTATCCATCTATGAGCTCATACAACAATCCCCCAAGCATAGGAAGAATCTAATGGAGATTTTAAGGATAATTGAGCTCCAACCACAAGACACAAATGCATTCACTAACTTTTTAGGACAAGTACAATAATTTCAAGAACCTATAATTCGATTCTATGATCATGAGATTAAGACCATTCCTACTACCTTACCAGATCCTCCGCTAAACATTGTAGTGACAATCAACAACTTACCTTTCAAGAAGGTCTTTGTCGATACAGGTTCATCAATAAACATCATTACAACAATTGCAATAGAGCACCTCAAGACCCCCAAGTCATATATCGTTCTAGGAGCTTACACATTGAGAGCTTTTAATGATGCTTTATGCAATACTATGGGAAGGATAGTCTAACCCATCAAGGTGGGGTACAAGACCATCCCTATGATGTATCATGTCTTGGAAGGAGCTATGTAGTACAACATCCTCTTAGGGTGTTCTTGGATAAGGGCCATGAAGTGTGTGCCTTCAACCTTGCAGTAGTGTGTCAAGTGTGTGCATGAGAACAAATTCTATGTGGTTCTGGTCGATGAAGAACCTTTTAAATACATCAATCAGGTGTACATTCTAGGATAATTTGTAATTCCTTATACACACCTGTACGTATGTCCTTCATCCTCAACCACACAAGTGGATAATGAAGACAAATGGTTAATAAAATACCCATGCACTTCAACACCTCCTGGTGCACTCAAAGTAGTCAATGCTTCTAAAGTACTATCAACGTCAAAACCAAAAGACAATCATAAGCTAAAGGTGCCCCTAGTCAAGGAGGAAAGGCCCAAGGAAGTGCCAATAGTAGCCATTGCTGAAATTCCAAGTCCTATGGAAGAAGAAGATCTTCAAGATAAATATGAAGATAGTGATTATCACCCTACTTCGCTAGTGTCATCCGTAGGATCATCCACATCACATGCATCAATGCACTTGGAAAGCATAGGCATAGGGGATTACCCTGTATAGAACATCAACTTTGCACCTATCATTGAGTCTGCACAAGACATGGGAAGACCTAAGGACTTGAGGCCACCAGTGGGAATAGTGGTTCCACTTGGAATCCCTCCCAACCAAACAAATTTTGTCTATGTCGACCTGTACTGTGCTAATACATATTCAGATATAAAAGAGGATAGTGACAAATTATTCACGATCAATTTTTATTACCTCTCTAACCCTAAGTTTGCTCTAAGCTACTTTGAGTGTTACCACTTGCATGGATATGGCCTTGGCATATATAAGAAGTGGTGCAGGAAGCCATATGAACCACAATATTAGTTTCCCTTCGATAAATTTGGCTTAGGCTATTATATCGGAGGTTGAGATGACTCTCTTGTAGCGACATTGGAAATATTAATCTTAGGGTTAGGAGAAGACATTGATTTCATTACTTATCACCCCATAAGAATAGGAAATTTTAGCAACAGACAAGTGGCCACGGTAAACATACCACCTCCAAAAATTTATCATCCAAACATCTCAATTGATTCCACCCCAACAAGGTACAACTCGTGGGATGAGGAGAATGGATATAAACCAAGTAATGATGAGACACAACTTGGCTTAGCCTACCAAGGGCCTTGATATTTACAAATATTAACATGGTCCATCCATGATGAGAGTGGATATGCATCAGATGATAGTGATTATGAATCAGAAGACTCAATAGGAAGAGCCTACTTAGGCCTAAGCCATCAACCCCTAACTTTGGGGCAAGATACAAATGCAAATGAATTCTTCATAAGGGAATAATAATATGAAGATGAAACAGAGATGGCCTACTTAGGGCCAAGACATGAGCCCCTTGTCTTAGGGATGCATACCAATTCTAATGATTTATGGATAAGTGATGATGACTTTGAGGATGATATCGATATGGATTATATTGGGCCTCACAATTTGTAGCAAGTCAACGAGCTAGTATAGAGAGAGGTGACACTCTGTGCCATAGACCCTCATATACGATTTTTGGGGAGACTTGTTGACCTAGTTGCCATTCACTGGATGCTAAATCCACCTCTGCCTACATTCAAAGAGCAATTAGATCCCAATGATCCTATTATCCACCCTGATCATGGGCTAGATCCAAAAATTCCCATTCCTCCAAAAACTCATTGCAAGTATGGAAGGGAAACCCTTGAGATAATATTGCACCCATGTGGTCTTGGAGACTTCATTTCATCCATCAACATGATCTCTATTGATTTGACCACTCCACTTCATAATCCAGTAGATCCTACCAAATCATTGCATCTTTATGTAGAGGCTATTTATTGGGATCATGCTAATTTACCCATAGAGCCTGAAGACCCCTTCCCTAAGGAAGAGATGTTACAATAATTCCATTTTGCATCAGGTTGTGTGTATGACATCTTTCATGTTGTTTTGGAACCTAAGTCAGTAGGTCCTATAAATCCTGTCGATGATATTTATTTGATACCCACACCTAATCATCTAGAGGATGGGTCACATATGGCGATAGAAGTGACTTTTGAGGTGGACATCAGCGATGATCCTACCCAACCAAGAAAATTCAAGTTTAGAGAAATTTTATCTCCATAGGAACAAGCCATACCAATTCCTCTCCTCAAAGAGAGGCCAAATATTTTTTCTTGGATTTACAAAGACATGTCAGGGATAGATCCAAAGTTGGTCATTCACAACCTTGCATTGGATCCCATGAAGAAGCCATTCAAGAAAAAGCTGATGAAAATGCATCCAACCATCACTTTGATGGTGAAGAACAAATTGCAAAAACTACTAGATGCAGTATTCATAGTTCCCATCGACTACCTTGAATGTGTGTCAAACATGGTACGCATGGGGAAACCCGATGGAAGACTTTGTATCTATATATACTTTAGAGATTTAAATAGGGCAAAACCAAAGGATTCATTCCCATTGCTAAGTATATATGCTCTTCTAGATGCAATCGTAGGTCACAAGATGCTTTCCCTAATGGATATTTTCTTCGGGTACAGCCAAATCCAAATTAAACCCGAAGATCAGCACAAGACTACCTTCATTACTCCATGGGAACATTCTATTACAAAGTGATGCTATTCGATCTCAAAAATACTAGTTCCACATATTAGCAGGCCATGACATACATATTCCATGACTATATACATAAGATCTTGGAGGATTACATGGATGACTTACTGGCCAAGTCCTTGTTACGACAAGAACACGTTGAAGTTCTTACACAAATATTTGATTACCTCATAGATCACAATGTCTGATTGAATCCTAAGTGTGTATTTGGTGTAATTTTTGGAAAGCTTCTGGGATTCATCATATCCAAGAGAGGAATTGAAGTTGATCCTACAAACGTAAAGGCTATACTAGAAATAGTTGTCCCTACCAACATTAGGAAGTTGCGGAGCCTACAAGGCAAGATAGCATCCATCAAAATATTCATCACATAATTATTAGAAAAATATCGACCTATGAATCGGTTGCTACACAAGGAGGTCCCCTTTCATTGGGACAAAGAATGCCATCAAGCCTTTGCAGAGATCAAAACTTATTTGGCAACACCACCAATATTGGCTCCACCAAGGCTAGACATACCATTTTTACTATATATCGACTACTGATTTCATATTGGGCATCATGTTAGCCCAAAATAATACACAAGACAAAGAGCAAACCATATATTACATTAGTTGCACCTTGGTGAGTTATGAGCTAGGATATGTGTATGTCAAAAAATTGTGTTTAGTAGTAGTCTTTACTACTCGAAAGTTGTGACACTACATGTTGATCCATACGACTTACGTCATATCAAAACAAAATCCTTTACAGTACATGATGAGCAAGACATATCACAATACATGTATCACAAAGTGGATCATGTTATTGAAAAAATTTGATCTAGAGTTCATAAGCCAAAAATCCATCAAGGGAAAACTCATAGCAGATCAATTAGTAGAGGTGCCTCTTTAGGATAACAAGCCTCTAACCATAGAAATGCCTGATGATGTAGTCTTTGCATTATCAAATCTGTTATAACTTGAAAAACCTATGAAAGAAAGAGACATATCATTGATCTTTGATGGTTTGAAATGTGAACAAGGAGGTAGAGCAGATATTGTCTTTATCACACCATAGGGCGCTCCATTACCCTTATAATTCAAACTGGACTTCCTATGCATAAACAACAATACAGAATATGAAGAATTGATCCTAGGACTCCAAATAACTGTAGCAATGGGCATTAAAAGACTAAATATCTTTGGTGACTCCTTGTTCATAGTAAACTAGGTCAAAGGACTATTCCAATGTAGGTGCCCACTCCTAAAAACTTACAAGGAAATTATTGACACTTACCTAGCCCAGTTGGAATGGTATGACATCGAGGATATCCTTCATACATAGAATAGATTTGTAGACAATATGGCCTCTTTGGGATCCTTAATACCTCAGAATCTATCTGCTGATTTTACAATCGTTCATGTAAAAGTGCTTTCGCACTCAGCAATACATTGTGAAGATATTGACAATCAAGAATCAGTCAACATGATCAACATTGAGCCAAATTAGGATTGGTCCTTCACATCCAGATATTTCTTACAAATGGTACCTTGGGGGTATTTTATCTCCCAAGGACCTAGAGAGTGTGGTGCAACCATACACCATAGAGTTGTTCCTCAATCCGTGTTCACCAGCTCAAAAATACAAGAAGAGCAATATGTCTTTTCTATAGAAGTCATGGCTTATCAGGATTGGATTTCCCAAATGCAGGACTTCTTGAAGCTTGGAATAGTACCTCAAGGTTTTTCACATACTGAAAGTTGAACGTTCAAATAGAAAGTAAGAAGATACATCTTGCTAGGAGAAATCCTCTACAAACGATGATATTATGGAGTATTACTATGTTTTCTTAAGTCCCAAGAAGCATCCTGGGCAATTTCATAAGCTCACGATGGTACATGTGGAGGGTATTTCAGTGGCATGGCCATCATTAAGTACATCTTGAGAATGGGTTATTATTGGACCACCATGGAAAGGGACTGTTGCGAGTCTGTCAAGAAATGCAGTAAGTGCTAGCATCATGCAAATCTAATGCACTTTCCATTGCAAGCCTTACAACCCATCCAGGAAGCATGGTCATCCTCGTAGTGGGGACTAGACTTGATTTTTAAAATCTCACCCCTATCCTTAGGCCAACACACATTCATCATAACGGCCATAGAATACTTCACTAAATGGGTAGAAGCGATCCCCTTAACATCAACAATTGTACCAAGTATTATGGAGTTTATACTCCACAATATCATAAGTTGTTTTGGGGTCACTTCTAAGATAATATCGGATAATGGGAAATATTTCAAGAACAAAAATACGCATGCTTTAATGAATAAATACCATATTCAGCATATTTTTTCAACGCCTTATTATCTATAAGCAAAAAGGCAAGAAGAATCCTGAAAAAAAATAATAGTCTCCATCTTGATGAAGACAGTGCAAGACAATCACAAGGATTGGCACATGCAGTTGCCTCTTGCACTATGGGCATACAGGACTAGTATACGGATGCCCACTAGGGAAACACCGTTTTCACTAGTATATGGTACAGAGGCCATCATGCCACTAGATTTGGAAATTCTGACTCTATACATAGCATTAAAGGACTTCATATATGATGATGTCATGTAGTAAGGCTGCCTTGATCAATTGATGCTTCTTGATGAATGCCGAGTCAATGCTTTAGAGCATCTTTGCATTTACCAAAATTGCCTTGCACGAGCTTACAATAGTAAAGTCCACCTAAGGGAATTCAAGGTTGGAGATCTAGTGCTCAAATAAAACTAGCAAAATTTTAATTTACCACCACACCTGCGAGATAAGTTTATGGCAAATTGGATAAGCCCATACATGATTTCACAGATATTTGTTCCGAAAGCATATCGCCTTATATCATTAGATGGTGTTGAAGAGCCTGAACCTCTCAATATCATTCACCTAAAGGTATTTCACACATAAAACACAAAAACATGCAAATATGTCAAAAACACAAAAACATCCAAATATGTCAAAAACACAAAAAAAAAATTCAAATATGGCATGTCAAAACACAAAACAAATCATAAAAACATAAAATTTTAAAATACAATCAAAGGATCCTTGATATTAGAAATGGGTTGAAAGAATCCCTCCTAACATCGGAGGAAATGATTGAGTTTTACCTCAAAATATACAATCACTTGCACACACAGAGATCATGAAAAACTAGTTCCATAGTAAAAACCTCACTTTTCAAAAGTCTAAGTGATTAGTAGACAATTGTTTATAGGGTAACTAGAGTTTTTGAATATCTGGAAAGCCCAAAAAAATCTTACATAGAAACAAATCATAACATCATTCACCCCATCACTTTATTTATAATATTCTATAAATTAGGTGGTATCAACATAGTAGGACAAATACCGCATATATATTAGAAATAGTATATAGACAGCCACTAACTACTTTATATATTTTAATTTACAGAAACTTATTAAGAAAATACATTACACACCATTACATCTCAGATATGAATACTTAATCAATTCTTATGATAAGAGTGATTATTTAAATTCATGATTATTTTTTTTAATTTCTGTGGTATCACCCATTAAGGTTGTCAATGTCATATGCATTCTGTATGTTTTAAGTGATTAGAGCATACATGTTCTTTTATACCATCCCATCACATAAGTTAGATGCATACAATTAAAATCAAATTTAAAACATGCATTTAGCAATAACACCGCATCCACAAACACAATTCATAAATCGTTCATCATCACATCATAAAGCACGTCATAAAACATATAGGCAATATCCATTTGCATACAATCATAAATTCACCATTTATCAAAATCAAAATACATCACATCAGATCATCAAATCATATAAGCATCTACACATCAATCTAAGCATATTCAATTTCATCTATCATATAACATATTCATCAAGTCAGCATAATACCATCATCATATCATATCATAAAATAAAATAATAACAAAAACATGAGAAATAAACGATACACATAATAAGTCATAATGCAAATATATCATAAAAGTATGTGTGTCAAGTCTGATGGATGTACAAAAATGTCCATGGGCTATAGTCATATAGTTTAGTCGACCTCAAAAATGGATCAAGGACCAAATAAAGTATCAATCAAATATCGGCCCTGAGCCCCCTGCATCACCTCCTCTAGTGCCACCTCCCCTTGTGGCAGTGTTGCGAGTCAAATTATGTGAACCTTTCAGTCTCTTTGTATGATTCTGGGTCATCTAGCTAGTATGGTCGGAATACTACCCCTATGTGGAGTGCCCATTTACCTATGAACCACCTGCACCGGGTTGCTCCTTAGGGATAATCCCATGCCTCCTAAGTTACATATAAATAATGGTGATGTGATCCACATGTCTCTGAATCCACTCCTCATACTCATCCAAAAAATACTGAAGTTGTCCCACATTCACTCCTGAACCTACCACTAGAACCTCCTATGGTGTAGAAGGAGGAGCCACAAAATGCATCCTAGCATCACCACTCCCAATAGTGGTCTGCAAATCCTATATCTATGTTGTGAGATAATCAATGCTAGCATCTCACTGTTGTACCTGAATCTTAGTTGCTTGAATATCAGCCTCGACCTCATGCAATTGTGATTTTATATGAGAGTATCTCTCCTCAGGATCTAAATCCTCCTCCTCATTGGGAACATCATGATCCTCCACTGCCACTTGCTCTATTGGCTAGCCCCTTACCTTGGTCTTGGCTTGAACTCTATGTCCTATCAGATCTACACCATCACCCCCACCATCATCCTCATGCCCTAGGTTGTTGACACCATGCCACATCCGATCACCCCACCATTGAGTGCATGCCTCTATAACTCCTACACCCACTCTAGGTTTAATATTTAGTGCATCCTCCTCATCTAAAAGCTCTATAATCTACCATGGAGGTAGATCCCCCTCTGTTGTGAGGTGCCTATACAAGAATGGTACTAGGGGCATATCCTACTACAACCCATACTTACAAAGAACCCAAGAGTAGAAGTACTCCTGAATGGTAACCTTATGACCAATGAGCCATCGCTCACATTGTGTCCTAGAAGTAAAGCTAGCTGGATCATCCTAAGAAGGACACTCATGGTAAGGGTGCCATATGACATCTTCAACAAAAAGTCTAGTAAAATCATCAGTATAATGGGATAAATTCCCTGTAAAAGTGTGGATCTTGTGCTCATCGTGCTCTCGATCCCATCTAGAAGCATAGCACTATGTTCAAGTGTTGATCACTATAATCTCGATCGAGAGCCCCTTAGGGTGATCTACCCTAAGATGCTCCCATACCCAAACCTATAGGAGCAAGCTATAGGTAACACTGACACGTCCTCACTGGTGGATGTGGTACAACTCATCATAGAACTAAGCCAATAGTGATCTACCCCATGCATATATGATAGGCTCCTCACTATCCAATAGATCCTATACTATCACCAAAAGGTTCCATGAGAACCTCAAACCCGAGCATTATGGGGTAAGAACATTGTTGATAACCATCAGTAATATGGCATGCCTCATTGTAAAGACATGCTACCCATGCCAACAACTGATAGACAATATTTCGAACTTGTTGTCCTTGACAACATCCTTAGAATGCATCCTGAACACCCGAGTGAATATGGCCACCTGATCATTAGTGGCCGAAGAAATAATGGCCACCCCATAAAATGGAATCTGAAAGATCTTATATACATCCTCTGATGTAATGTTCATATCATTGGTTAGGATGTGGAAGGTATTAGTTCGTGGGTCCCAGTGATGGGCTAGGGCTGTAAGGTAAGCCTGGTCTGCCATGATTTAAGGTATCCTAATGACATACTATAAACCATGGGCTTTGAACCATGCCCAGTCCATATCATCAAAGCTAGGAAGTAGCTCAAGTAGGATCTTTGGATCCCGATCCCGAGCAGAGAGGATCTAATAAAAAAGGAAAATAAAAAATAAACTACAATGTGTCTAAGGAATAAATTAAACAAATCATAACAACATCAACACTCTTAAGTCCAAACAAATGAAGGATAGATGCATATATTCGGGTAGCACAAAGCTCAAGAGTGGTTCAAAACTTTCAAAAAGAACAAAAAAATAGTCAAATATAAAATGTATTAAGAAAATCATAAAAAGGACAAAAATATGGCTACGGGTTTAGCCGCTATTGCCTACAGAGGCCAAAAACTGATTGCTGGAGACAGCAGCGACAAAGACCCAATAGTCAAAAATTTTGACCATTTGGGTTCAAACTTGGCCGCTATGAGTGACAACGACTCATAACTAGTTGCTCTGAGCAACATTGACCAAGGGGCAACACAGCAAACCTGTGAAACCTTGGCCATAAAAATGCAAAAAAAATCCAAAAATTGCAAAATAACATAAAAAACACAAAATGGAAGGAAAAACAAAACTTTTTTTAAAGAAAATTCCCACTCAGGCATCAAAAATTAAGCTAAGTTAAAAAATGGTTAACATGGCAGTATCAGGAGAACAGTAGAAAAATTGGAAACCCTAGGATAGAAAATTCCAAGGAAAAGCAATGAGAACAAAAAGGGGGACTAACCCACCATAGAAAAAGGTAAGCTAAGCCTAACTACAGAGTTTATTCATTACCAAAAGGTTTAGTGAGGTTCATTTATCCATTACTTAGTGAGGTTTAGTTTTACTTAGGCAAGAGAAAAAAGGGTTAGGGTTTGGAAAAGAGAAATGCACAAGAAGCTTTGGCTCATCCAACAGTTGATGTCTTGCCCTGTGTAGCCATGTACTCAACGCCAACAAACTCCAAAGTCACAACTGTCGTTATCACACCAGAGCTCTGAAAAGCAAATATCCAACAGTGAAAATGAAATTTCAAACCCTAGAAAATACAAATTTTATATTTCTTTAATTACACTTTGGTCGCTTCTGACATTAGCAGCTCAAACTTTGTGGTCGCTCAAGGTGACAACAACGACAATCAAGAACTCAGAGGCCGCTGGACATGACAGTGGCAAGATCCATAGATCAAAATAAGAGATTTCCTCCTTGAGGGATCCCACAAAAATAGTAAATATACACACTTTGATGGTTTAAGATCATCATAATGTTTAAAATAACAAAAAAATCACATAAAATCACAATATCAGGTAGGCCTCGTATTCAAACACCTACTCTATCAACTTGGTGATTGCAGCGATTCACACTCCATATATTTCGATGAGATGATAGGCCACTTGGGGAAAAAACAACTCATTTTGGAATTATGATGTGCTTTCCTTTAACCCTGAAGAAGACCAATATGGTCAGACTGCTCCATAGGTGTGAAAGGATCATTCTAATTCCCCTATGACATCAAAAAAATTAAGCCAAAGTTATACAATCTAAAAATAAATAGAATCACTAATCCTAACTCCCTAAGAAAGCTATTGATAGCTGGACTGCTCCTCATGATAAGGATGGATGATTATCATAAACAATTGGAATCAAAATTGGATGTGGTATTGCCCATTAAAAGCAACAAATATTAGAAAGGAACCTGATTAGTCATATTGGTCAAGTGACTTGTCGCTTCACTCATTGTCATTTCTTCACCAAATTCATTGTGTGAGGAAGTACTTCAACACTTCAACATAATCATAATAAAATTCAACAAACGATCACTCTATCATAGAAAAATTGTGTTTGCCCTACTAATCATTGCATACAATAATCACAAATTTCCCTTTTTTGCTGGTAACATAAGAAGACATGACATCTTCAATTGTAGCTCTCCTACCAGTCAAAATTTTTGTAGCAGTTGAAGCTACCCAATTGAGTTTGAGGAATGAGTGCATTTTAACATGCCCAAGCCACTGAGCAAAGTCCTTTGAATGTTGAGGCAATGATTAAATGGGTACACGCCATCTTTCATGATTGGGCAATCCGGCGGTGATCAGACCATTGACCATCATACACCCTACAAACATATCAGTCTATATTTTTGCTCAGCGTTGTGTTTTCCACACATCGTGTCACAAAAAAGGGCATCTGTAGACACCTAAATCATTTCATGCTTAGGGAATATTCTCACATAGACACATTCATAAGACCATAAGACATAATATTGGACTTTCCAAGCATCAACAGTGGTTCTCACCATTTATTTGGGGCCTTTTCAAGCCATCCAAGCATAGCTGCTAAATCCAAGAGTGGCCAGATCCTAGCTGCTCAAGCCTAGAGTGGTCAGACCTTAGCTACTGCAGATGACAACAACCAGATCTTAGTCACTACAAATGATAGTGGATAAATACTAGAAGTAGTTTTGCCAAAAAACATGCCTAATCTTGGGCGGAAGTGGCAGTCTGCATGCAATAAAGGTGAGCGAGAGTAACTTTGCATTCCTTTTCATGACCATTTCACATAGGAGACTTGAGGTTGCATTTAAAATTTAGTTAACTGAACTCCAAGCATAAACAAAGGACAAAATTTTCTCATGGTAACAACCAGTTCGCATAGAAGAATTAAGATTAGCAGTTATATTTTAGTTAACTGGTCTCCAAACATAGAAAATATAAAAATATTCTCATTATAACTCACACTATGCATGAGAAATTCATTGCTAGGGCTTGGACATAGACCTAGGGTTTCACACTATAAAAGGTGCAAGCTTAAGAGCACTAGGGATCGATATTTCTATGTGCAGAACTAGGAAGCCTTTATAAGTGCACCACCTCTTCGTGAAAGGGACACTCTTTACCTATTTGTAACCTTTTTGTATCAAAATGGGTATCCCTAAGAGGGACTGAAATGTAACCGAGTTTTAATATGAATAAAGAGATCCATATTTGTTATTTACATGTTATATGATTTTTCCTTGTCTTCTATTTCATCTTGGGTTTTTAATAACATTGCAATTAGAGTAAAAGAGCGGTGTGTAAATCTCGGGGTCGCTACACATGATTTATCCATTTTTATTTACTGAGTATCTTAAATATATACAATCTAATTAAAAATTATATTTAAATTTGAAACAATACATTTCTAGAATTTAACTCTCATTACGACTTTAGAATCAACCCAAATATATAATCCTTGGGTGATTTAAAGTCTTTGATTAAATAAAATTAATCCCCTATGACTATAAAAACCAAGGAAACATGAATCCTTACAATAGTATTAAAACATGTTTTTGACAATCCTATGATATTTCTAGAGATTCATTCCATAGAATGTATGAAGTCCATCTAATCGATGGTTTAGTGTTATTTACCAGTCAACCCTAAGTCTAACTGATTGAATGACCATTCATCTTTCATCATCCAGGGTTTAATATTTATGCTTAGGATATTAGCATTCGTGGCTAATGTGATATTTCACCCCCCCAAAATCCAACTAATAATAGGACATTTTAGTCATCAACCATTGTGTTTGCATCATTTTTCATTCCTAAAAGCATTGAGTGCCTCTATTGACACATGGGTAGTCATTAGTTGAATGATCATATGACCACCATATGGTGGGTGTATGGTCTAGCCAAGTGTTAGCTTCATGTAGATTCCAGCTTTGGGGCCTTACTTCCTTCAATGGCCACATGGCCCTAGCATGTCGTAGGTAGATAATACTAGCAAAATACATTTGATGTCTTCCATTTGAGTAGATTGATGTAGCCATGGCATCTTGATTCCTATTTGGCTCAAATAAGGTAAAAATGTACATCAAAGGTCCCATGTAATGTAGTTTAGGCTTGTATCATTTTAGGAGGCTTTTATTACTCACCATGGAGGATTCAACAAATAATATTTGGCTTAAGAGATATATATCTATGAATCCTACTATCACCAAGTGATGGAAGTAAAGTATTCCTTGGTCGAGGAGTAGGGATTAATTTTTCTAGGGAAAGTATACTTCATTTAAAACATAGACAACCCCATGTTGTTGACATGGAGCAGTTTTTGATTAGATTGACCTCTTGGCTATGTTTTTCCAAGCATGAAAGTAGGTTGATCACAAAATGAAGCTAGATATTGGTTAAACCTTTACAATCCTCACTCGATATTTGATTCTAATCAATTAAAGCTCATATTTCTATGAGAGGGCTATTAAGCAATGTAGGCACCGTATCGATATCCTTATTCAGTGAAGCATTAAAACATCGGTCACAAGGGTTCCCAAATTCAATTTTTTTAAGATAGAAAATACATAGGTTGCTTCATAAATCATTCAATTGATTGAGTGATTGTTTTATTAGAGATATTAATTGGAACCCAAAGTATCATAGGGTTTTTCAGATATCAACCACAACTTGAGCCACTTTAATCTAACAGGTAATTACTGTGACAATAATTTCTACAATTAGTGATCCAGCTTATATTTTATGGGAAATTCCACTTATCCTCCCCTCACAAAACACTGTATGGGTGAGGTCTACACTATATAGACATACTCCTAAATAGATCAAATAGTTAGACCTCTCTGACGGAGGGTTTTTACAACTTTGCTTTGGCGTCAATGCTAAAGTCCCCTGTTAGGTAATCATCTATAGCAGATATCCCACATGTCTTAAATTTAAAATATATTACAACCATATAGGTTATTTCACACCTATTGGAAGGTAAACATCAAATGATGGTTGCAGGCGCACCATTGGTGGTGGTGGACCATCGAGTTGTTGAATGAATATTGGTCAAAGACTCGATTTCCTTTAGGGCATTCTCAATACTAGTTGAGTATGGTTAATTTACTTTGTCAAGGCTTCCCTATCTTAGTTCAACTTCCTAGAATAGGCCATATTTTAACACAAGTCTATAGTAATTAAAACCTAATCTAATAATTATGTAGAGTATTTTGTTAATACAATCCCGATTTCTAATTACTCTTTAGATGGAGCATTTGAGGTTCCAAGGGAATATAATTTAGATTAGATTGAAGTGGATATAATAACTAAATAAAATCACATGAAGACAAACATATGGTTATTTAAACTAGGTATTAAAATTAATACATACTCCCCCTTTCTCCTTAATCTTACTACGTAGAGAAAGAGGAAAGGTATGACCCGGATCACTTTTAGGAGTCTTTCATATCCAAAGGGTATATTCTGAGATTCCAAGCCCTCCTTCCTTATAAAACCTCTCGAAACTCCTTAGAATCACCTTGGTTGAATGCTTTTACTAAAAAAATTATAAATTTCTTGAAGGCTTTCTGGTTTCTGTTCCACCAAAGTGGAGAGCATACTCCTTAGACCTCCCTAAAATCCTATCTCCCTTTCTTCATAAAATATCCTCTATTGATAGGGTACTTCTCTAATCATGGCCAAATAATGGCCATATTATTATAATATTAAAATTTTCCTTGGGCAAAATAAAATATAATATGCCATGTGAAGGGCGATCCTTAAAGGAAAGAGGGTCCACATGGGGAAAAGGTGAGTGGTGCTTTTTTTATTTTATGCCCACATGCTTCCACTTCCTTCCTAATTAAATATAGAGAGGAGAATATAAATTTTCTCTCCTCCAACCAGACTATGCCATGAGGATAGATAGATAAGATAGGCCTTTAGCATTAAATAATACTAGTGCCTAATTGGTCCAATAAGAATTGGACATTGCATTCAAATTTAAATGCAATTAACCTAAGAAAACCTGATTAATTAAATTTCCATAATAATTACTTTTCCTTCAAAACCCTAAATTGAAATTTTGTAAAATTCCCTAAGGTCTATGACCCATTTTGAGAATTAATTGATCCCATGATCAATTAATTTCCTTTTGATAGGGTTCAAGGGTGACGGGTCATGACATACACCCCCCTAGATTAAACACAATCCTATGTGTTTGAACAATTACCTTAATTAATATATGTATCTAGAAAGGTTAGACTTCTTCCTGATATTTCACAATTTGAAACATCATATTTTTCTCTTCCAGCACCTCAATCTTGATGGTAAGCTACATCATCCATCCATGAGAGTACATGGGCCTACAAAAATGTAAAATATCAATAGTACCATGTCCTTATAAACAACATAATGTCTATTTTTCATAACAAAAAGTATTTAAAACATCATCAACAACATAATCTCATCACAACAATTACAGTTTCCAATCATCTATTACTGTACAAATACTGAATTTAAAGTACTGTAATAATATAATTTGCAAAATGGTGTTATTGAGATATCATGAAATTATGTTTATGTACTATATTAGTCATAAATAGTCTTATTAATTTTATCAAAACTCCCTCCAAGGAGTATCACAATTTAATTTTTTAACCCTTAAAATGAGTTAACCTGATAAAATTAAGTGTCACTAAAGACACATCATAATTTCAAAATCTCAATTTAGGATATTCACATATATCCTAAGATACATTTTGATAACCTTTTTTCCAAAACCAAAGCATCCACCCAAATATCTTCTATAATCATCATGGAAAAGTCCCATGCCTTCTCCAAGAATGGAAACCAATCCATTCTTCAAATTTATTTAGTTTTATTTTAATTAAATTAGTTTACTTCTCATGTTTATGAATACAAATAAAATCTACAAATCACAAACATTCATAAGCTACACTGAGTTTCAAAAAACTTTGCACTAGTTAATTTCACATAGTATTTCATTTCTACAACGGATGTATATACTTCAAATGATTTCTAATTATAATTTGCCAATTACCTATATATATAGTCCCTAGATTAGTGGCTTTAGATCTCAAGGTTGTTGTTCATCGGATCTTTCACCAATCGGATCTACACCTACATTTCTAGTTTAGTAAACTATTGGAGAAATTGCTCGAGAGTAGCTCAAGTTACACTTCCATGTTCATGATGTACCTTAACCATTGGTTGAGATGGGAGAAGTAAACCATGGCTTATGAGTGCATCCATGCAAGAAGTAAATAATGTAGCTCTGTAGACATCTCTTTCTTGGTGTAACTATGCATTTTACACTTGCAATGTTGTGACTATTGTATCTCTCTAATAGTGTATTTGTGTTACTTCTAACTGAAACCTTTCCTACTCTGCAATGGTAGCTTCTTTCTCCATCTCCAAACTAAACCTTTTTTGTGCTCATTTGTCTACTAACTTCAACTATTGGGTCTCTAACAGTCAAATTTACTTCTTCAATGCTTCCACTTCATGTTGTGCTTTTATCATAGGTTCATATTCTCCTATGTTGGATGGTCCAGCTCCTATATCCAACCATTGGCATACACATTTTTTGGAATATTCTTCTCCTACTCCCATATATGAATGTTCTTCCTCAATAGTCTTAGTTGTGTCTTTACTATTTTCTTCTCCATCAGATTCTTCCTCTTGACAATGTTGTTGTGCAGCCCACCAAATATCAAAATTAGGGGTTGTACCTGCATCATACTCCTTTGGTATCCATATAGCCTCATCAAGTTCTAATGCTAATGGTTCCAATGGTTGAGGTATCACTATGGTTCTCCCCTTCCTAGTATAAACCTTAGATGAGTCTGGTATCTGTTTCATAATACTGAACTATCACATTACTAGAGTATACTAGAAATACTTGTATTTCATAGTTGTACGTCCAATAAACCACCTTTATCATATTACACAAGTGATTTGTACTCCATATTTTATCCCATATAGAGCCCTCTCTCCAAGGTCTCCAAATAATGTCACGGGAGTGTATATTCTCCCAAATAGGGAAAAATCACTCTTTATTACCTTCAAGTGGCCTGTGGCTAGACCACTCCTTTTCCTGTTGCCACCTTAATGAAAAAGGTATCTCTAGTCCTATACATTTATGAGCATCATATGGTAGCCCTTGGGGTCTTGCTACTGCTATGTTATCCCATGCGTATACTTGTAGCAAGGTACTACAGTTCAATCCATTTTTCATTATTGTTCTTAATTCAAACAATTATTTATAGGTTTGGGCCAACAATACTGGTTCCCATGCATACACCACTAAATTTTCAACTATATCTTGCACGATTCCAAATAAATTCTAAGGAAATCATGTACTTCTTGATAAAAGCAAAATGATGCCCGATAATATCTCCATTATAACAACATGCTTATGTGTAAATTTACCCTACACATAGTGTAGTTCATGTGCTATACACCCCTTATCAATGTTCACACTCCACTCTTCTTCGAACACTCTTTCTAGAATATACCCCATTTTTGCTTCATTGGAAATGGTTATTGTGCAACCTTCTACCAATACGTAGTATATCTTGTATATGTCTTCCAATGTAATAGTTATTTATCTAGTGAGTAACTAGAATTTCCCTCTACTAGGATCCTATATTTCAACTAGGACAGACAGATAACATATGTATACACATATTGGCTCTAGTCAAGTCGCTCCTTCAAATCCAACTTCTTTCAACCATTGCTAGTCGCTCGCATTGAACCTATCCCTAGAATTTTGGAAGATCATATTCAAAGGATACCATACCCTAATGATCTTTAATGGTCAAATTTCTAATATTTCTATAGGATTGTCATTTCCAATTCTGGTATTTTCAAAATCCATAACTCAAAGAGTATGTACCAACATATCGGCTATCAAAAATAAGATAATTACGAGACACACTATGGTGTTCATTCCTGAGATCATCAGTATTAATAGGGTAAACCCTAATACAAGTAGTAGGATATTCACTACCATAAATAGTGGATATGTTAATTCTATATCTAAAATTGAGATAAAATCTACACCATTTTATCCATTCTATGATGTTGGATTTATTACCTCAATTTCATTTGTTGGATAGCATTTCGAAGTCTATTTATTTTTGTATATTCACTTATAAATCCTATTGAGTTATTGGTTTCTTCTATAGTTCCCAAGGAAGTAACTTCTTTTGATGTGCCATAGAAAACATCATCATGACACATGTGTCCTTCCATTATGGTTTCTAATTTGTATAATGTCCCATCATTGACCCTTTGATGACTCCAAAAGATGATTTCATACCTTATTAATTTGTTGGTAAAATGTGTCTATCGCACAGTGGCATTACTTTAAAGTGTATCCATATTGACTTTATTGTCATATTATAGTTAATCATGTATCATCATACTTCTATCTTCAGTATTTAGTTTACACCAATTTCATATATATATTTTTTTGCTTCCAACAACTATTAAAAATTAATACTCGTGTTTCTGATGAGTTTAATACCACATGCATGACATAGGGATTAGTTCCTATTTTAAATATTTTAGCACTCATCATTACTTTCAACCACCACCTGGGTGGCCGAGTGCATACTTTTTTGAGGAGTCGAGATACTTAGGGGGGTTGGTGAAGCTACTTGTGTTGGTGATACTTGGAATTCCAAGGATTACTTGGTGGAGTTCCCTAACACTCATGTTAGAGATGAGTCTTGTAATATTTGGGAGATTTCCATTCTTATATGTGAAGTTTCACCGTCCTTGTTCTCCTCTAACATGTCGTATTTTTAGGTTTTGGTGTTATCGGTTGGTTTCTTGCACCATTACACCATAACCTCTGATTGGAAAAATCCAAAGTGTATTGTAACATTGATCAAAAATAAAAATAAATAAAACATTGTTTTGTTTATATTTTGATATTGAATTTCCACTAGTTAGTTTCCAACTAACTTACATGGTCTAATTTTCACTTGTATCCCATAAGGTTTCACTTCTATACATGACTATAGTCATTGAAGTGGTTCAAATTTGTTTGAAAATTATAGTTCATGTGATCCTTTAGTAAATATGAATCTTTGGTTCATACACACTTGAAAATAAGGAATAAGTAAGTAAAAAGATATAGATGCCGAGTAATTTTCTAAAAGACTATAAGGTACACCACTTAAAACCCAAAGAAGGAGGGTTCGCGTAGCTCTTCCACTTTCGAGTGATTGTAGATCTACTCATGGTAGAAAGGAGCTCAGATATCAGCAATCTCAAGTACTGACTTTGTCCTTACCAAGTATGCATTGTTTAGAATTGTAGATTTTTTTTCTTGAGTTTCTCTCATGTTTTTTTTCATGCCCAAATAATTTGCTAGCATAGATCTAATTAGAATCTATTAGTTAGCCTAGGCTTTGATGCCAACTGTAAAAACCCCAATTGTTAACACTACTTATCCATAAAAAAAGTTATACATACATATTTCTTGAGGTAAGGAACATAATAATAATCTATGATAGAATCATTCCCATTGGATTCTAAGTTGTCAAGGCAAATAACATCAAGAGATATTAAGACTTTATCAAAGTCACTCTTGAGTAGAAGTGATTAGCTTCCATGAAACCCTCATACCACTCGAATATGAGAATTCTAGCCAAGTGTTAGGTTTCATCCCACAAAAAATGGAAAACACCCTTAGATACTATATTGTCCACTAAGACCAGTATATAGGTCAATTCCTTGAATATGGTAATCCATCATAATGAAATAACCTCAACCATGTTTATTCATAGATCTTAGATCATACCCACATATTTCTTATGGGGTCACTAAGATAACAAAATCACTATCCATGATTAAACTTACATAATCCTTGGAATGCCATCTTAAGCATGATTATATTACCCTATGCCTCTTAAGGCTTATTTTTCCCCCTTCTTTATTTAGGAAACCCTTTTGTTATATACATGAAGCAATTAAGTTCATTACAAAAGGGTATTATTT
Source organism: Wollemia nobilis (assembly GCA_028583015.1). Classification (NCBI taxonomy): domain Eukaryota; kingdom Viridiplantae; phylum Streptophyta; class Pinopsida; order Araucariales; family Araucariaceae; genus Wollemia; species Wollemia nobilis. The sequence continues at coordinate 7,818,825 of JAQPPZ010016436.1, read as the reverse complement.
GACCATCATGGAAGTACCCAATTCTATGTACATTCAAATTTGAAACCAGAATGTAAGGTCTATCTTGCTTTTCAACTCTATACCCATTTGCCTTACCAGTTAAAATTCCATCTTGGATCATTTTATTACTTATGTGTTTCAAGTTAAACCATCCATGAGTGTTTATGAGGTGAACATAAGTCAATGAAGTCTTTATGAATAGAATCCTTTACATTATAGCCTTAAGTTTGAAACAACACATGAGATACCCATTTGAACAAGAATTACATTCCATTACATTCATATTTATGCATCCATACCATTGGTGAATACATTAAGTGATAGTTGTTTAAATGGAAATCTAGCTACTTACATCATTCATAATTATCCATTCCATTCCATAAATTAAAGTACACAATTGTGTACCCTTATCATATTGAAAACTAAAAATACATTTTTTGAATCATAATTGAACTACCGATTAATTAGTACAAAAATGCAAACGTTACAATAATTTAAAAGTAAGCATAACTGTTTCATATAGACATTTATCCATCTAATCCACTTATATCATTTTCATTTTGAAATTAAAATTAATATGCACAAGAAATAACACATCAAACCACAAATAGAGTGACACGTTATTTTATCCTGAGAACCCTCAGGGGAATAAACCTAGCCTTCAAAATATGATCTTTCCTCATATTCATAAATTTGAGATGTAAATATTATAATTATAGAAGACATCTCTGGATCCCTTTCAATCACATATTCATATAAAGGAATACAATAGTTCCCTTTCAAGTTCTTGATGCAATTATGAAAATTTCCAATTCCTTCATCTAAGTCATCATTATAACATTACGGTATTTCTTATCCCCATAAGGAATCCAACTGTTCCTTCAAAATTTAATATGTAATTAAGGAATCTATTGATTCCTTTCTCTAAGTCATCCTAAGGATTTATAACATCTCACATGTGATTATGATAATGATTGGAATTTATATTTTGGAGATCATTATTTAAGGAAAAATCCTATTCTTCCCTCAAGAATGAATTTCATGTTCATTCTCCATTATTGATGTAATCAATCCTTCATTCATGAATTAAGTTCCCATACCCTTAGTTCATGATTTACCCATTTTTATTTATTGAGTATATTAAATATATATAATCTAATTACAAATTATATTTAAATTTGAAAAAATCAATTTCTAATAACTCTCATTACTAATTATTTAGAATCAACCCAAATATATAATACTTTGGTGATTTAAAGTCTTTGATTAAATAAAATTACTCCCCTTTGAATATAAAAACCAAGGAAACACGAATCCCTACAATAGTATTAAAATACTTTTTTGACAATCCAATGATATTTATAGAGATTCATTCCATCGAATGTATGAAAGTTTCCATATAATCGATGGTTAATGGTATTGACCAGTCAACCCTAAGTCTAACCAATCAACTGACCATTCATTGTTGATCATCCATGGTTTAATATTCATTCTTAGGATATTAGTATTCATGGCTAATGTGATATTTCACCCCCCCAAAATCCAATCGACAATAGGATATTTTAGTCATAAACCATGGGTTCACACCATATGTCATTCCTTAAAGCATTGAGTGCCTCTATCGACACATGGCTAGTCCTTATTTGAATGATCATATGACCACCATATGGTGGGTGCACGGTCTAGCCAAGTGTTAGCTACATGTATATTCCAAATTTGGGACCTCACTTCCTTCAATGGCCACATGGCCCCAATGTATCTCAGGAAGATAATGCTAGCAAAATACCTTTTATGGCTTCCACTAGAGCAGATCAGTGTAGTCATGACATCTCGATTCCTCAAGGTTTGGCTTACAAAAGGTAAAAAACTACATTGAAGGTCCTGTTGAGAAGCAACACACCCCCACTGAAAAATGAGGTTCCATCCTTAGAAAATTCTGAACTTCCATTTTTTGCAGCAGGGACCCTCTTGATAATTTTCAGGTTTTAAATCCAAATTTGCTTGCCTCCTTTTTAAAGTTGTGCTTTTTCTTGCATTCCAGCTGTGTTATCCAAGAATTCACTTTTTACATGCTAGAATCATTCATGCACAAACAAAATCTTGCACCGGTATCGAGAAAAATCTAGAAAACAGTTGCATAAATTCATGAAAAATCAAACTTTCCATTTTTGGTAGTGTCGCGATATCGCGACACTTCCATTTTCAGAAATGTCACGAAATCGCGACAGGTAAATCAAAAAGCAGCTAAGTCATTTTAGTGTAGCAAAATCGTGACACTTTCCATTTTTGGAAGTGTCGCGATATCGCGACATTTCCATTTTTGGAAGTGTCGCGATATCGCGACATTTCCATTTTTGGAAGTGTCGCGATATCGCGACATTTCCATTTTTGGAAGTGTCGCGATATCGCGACATTTCCATTTTTGGAAGTGTCACAAAATCGTTGTCGACCGGAGGAGAGAGAAAGAAAACGTACGGAAGGGCGCAATTTTACGACATGTTGCGAAATCGTGACATGTCGCATTTTCGCGGTAGGAGAGAGAAAGTGGGCTGCAGAATGAAAATCGGCTAAGTCGCAAATGTGTCACAAAATCACGGTCAACGCGGTCAATGCATGCAGTTATAGGAATTATCGCGATATCGCGACGTGTTCTATTTTCGCGGGTTGTTGATGGAAAAACGCTTAAGTCCAAAAGGTGCAGCGCGTCGCTAACATGTCGTAGAATCGCGGTTGAAAATCAAGAAGTTGTACGGAGGCCAGGAAGGTCACGATTTCGCGATATGTCACGAAATCGCGACATGTCGCATTTTCACGGCCAACGGGGAAGAAGTTGCCGATGCGCTGGGACGTCGTGATTTCGCGACATGTCGCGAAATCGCGACATGTCGCAGAATCGCGATAGGAGAGAGAAAGTCCTAAGTTGACCAGAAGTGCATTCCAACGGGAAACAGAAGGCATCCTGGGGTAGCGACACGTGTCAAAGCGTGAGGCAGACAAACAGAAGCCGACATGCAAGCTTATTTTGCGGTTTTTAATCTGTTTTAATGTTTTAAGCTTGGATTTAATGTTTATTAAAGTGCTAATATAATCTTTTTATCTTTCATGTAGGAATCCATCTAGCACTTGTAGGACAACCGAGAAAGACCATAAAGGCAAATTTAAAGTGCGGATTTAGTCAAGGACCGCCATGCTAGAGGAGAAGATGCCGGTAAAAGCATTCAATAGCAGATTTATTGCAGAATTAATAGCATGGAGATAATTTCAACTCAAATATGGCCTTACAAAGATCAAATTTATGGAGAAGTGGTGACTCATCCAGCTCACCAGCAGAATTAATGGAGGCATTTATTTGCAGCTATGGATGAATGCAAGTGGCTTTAGATTTTATCTTCTCCATTTATGGCAGTTGACTGCACAGATTTGTCGAAGGGTTAAGTTCTATCTGGACTTTGATTTTAAATGGATTTTTATTGTAAAACCCGGGTCCTAGGGTTTAGATGTGATAATATTTGCAGTTATGAGAAGAAGATATTTCTAAAAAGATCAGGGCCTGTCCTGAGTCTATAAATACTTCTTCTCAATGTAATCGCGGGAGGCGGAGACTTAGAAATAAAATGCTTATAAGCAATTTCTTGCAAATTTTGTGAAATCCTTTGTTTCTGGACTTGGAGTTGATGTGCTTTAGCTTTTCTGTGATAGCATGGCCAGGAGCCTAATATTTTGTAGAGTGTGATAAGTGTATCTTCTTTTGTTATCCGTTCCATTTAAAGTTTATTAGATATATGCTATGAATCTGTATTATCAAGTTTAAATATGTTGTTAGGCTTCAGTTGTTCTCTTGTCTGCTAGGGAAAATTATAGATTTCAGGTGTAAGTTTGTTCTAATTGCTCTGTCTTCACTGTGTGAGCTAGGCTGCCGGTGAAAGATACCAGTTTTAACCAGCTTCCCTTGGATTTATGATTTTCTGCTAGATCTGTTTCACTCTGCCTTTTGCTCTTAGTTGAAAGTGATCTTAGACTGACTGGAAACTTTCTTCTTTGATTTGTTCTATTGTGAAGCTGATAGCATAGATAAGATTGATAGTTTAGGATTTTACAGTTGATGTTTGATAAGCTTCTCTTTCTGCCCTACCCTACCCTCTCTTTGTTTTCCGTGAATGATCCATTTTTATTTTCTTTGTTTGTATTTTATTTAAATCTGCTGACCCATGAGAGCTAGATCAAGAATTCAAGTTAAATCTGATAAACAACTTTTGCAACTACTAAACAAGTTCAGGAACCCCCTGTAAGGTAACAGAGCGATCCATATTGAAATCTATTCCGAAGTGGAAAAGAGTGAATAGCCATTCGACCCAACTCTGTAACTCGCACCTTGGATAACCAGCTAGATCCTAAAGTGAGTGGGATCCGTCCCATGGGTGTCTCCAGCGGCTTCCTGCCCATCCTTTCGTGGGGGTGCGTATGAAATCCAGACCAACAGGTCCCATGTAATGCAGGTCATGATTGCATCATTTTAGGGGGATTTTATTACTCACTATGGAGGATTCAATGACTAATCTTTGACTTAAGAGATATATCTACGAATCCTAATATCACTAAGCAGTGAAAGCAAAGTATTCCTCAGTAAAGGAGTAGGGATTAATTTTGCTAGTGAAAGTATACTTCATTTAAAACATAGACAACCCCATTTTGCTAACATGGAGTAGTTTTTGGATAGATTGACCTCTTGGCTATGTTTACCCAAGTGTGATAGTAGGTTTATCATAAAATGATGCTAGCTCTTGGTTAAACCTTTGGAGTAGCTAAGGTTACCCTAATTTATAATTCTCACTTGATATATAATTCTAATAAATTAAATCTTAGATATTTGTGAGAGGGCTATTAAGTGATGTAGGCATCAGATCGATCTCCTTCTTCAATGAAGCATGACAACATCGATCACAAGGGTTCCCAAATTTATTTTTTTCAAGACAACAAATACACAAAAAACTTTAGATACCATTCAATCGATCAAGTGATTGTTTAGTTAAAGATACTAATTAGAAACCAAAGTGTCATAGGGTTTTAATATATCAACCACAACTCAAGCCTATTTAATCTGATAGGTAACTACTGTGATAATCATTCCTATAATCAGTGAGCGGCCTTATATTTTTATGGGAAATTCCACTTATCCTCCCCTCACCAAATGTTGTATATGCAAGGTCTACACTATTCAGACATACTCCTAAATAGATCAAACAACTAGACCTCTCCAATGGAAGGTTTTTATAACTTTTCTTTGGCATCAATGCTAAAGTCCCTTGTTAGGTAATCATTTGTAGGAGATATCCCATATATTATAAATTTAAAACATAGTACAACCATATAGGTGATTTTTCACCTGTTTGAAGGTAACAATCAAATAATTGTCATGGGCACACTACTGGTGGTGATGGACCATCGGGTTGTTTAATGGAGATTGGTCGAAGGTTCAATTTTCTTTAGAGAATTATCAATACTAGTTGATTATGGTTAGTTTCCTTTGTTAAGGCTTACCTATCTTAGTTCAACTTCCTAGGATATGCCATATTTTAACACATGCCTATAGTAATTAAAACCTACTCTAATAATTATGTAGAGTATTTGGTTAATACAAGCCTGATTTATTATTGCTCTTTAGATGGAGCATTTGAGGTTCCAAGGGAATATAATTTATATTATATTGAAGTGGATATAATCTCTAAATAAAATCACATTAAGACAAAAATTTGGTGATTTAAACTAGGTATTAAAATTAATACATACTTCCCCTTTCTACTTAATCTTATTACGTAGAGAAAGAGGAAAGGTATAACTTGAATCACTTTTTAGAATATTCCATCTCCAAAGGGTCTCTTCAAAGCTTTCAATGCCTCCTTCCTTCTAGAACCTCATGAAACTCCTTAGAATCACCTTGTTTGAATGCTTTTACTAAAAAATTTAGAAATTTCTTAAAGGCTTTCTGGTTTCTATTCCACCGAAGTGGAGAGCATACTCCCTATATCTCCTAGAAATCCTATATCCATTTATTCACAAAATTTCCTCTATTTATAGTGTACTTCTCTACTCATGGCTAAATAATGGCCATATTATTATAATATTAAAATATTCCTTGGGCCAAATAAAATATAATATGCCATGTGAAGGGTAATCCTTAAAGGTAAGAGGGTCCACATGGGGATAAGGTGAGTGGCCCTTTTTTTTGTTTTATGTCCAAGTGCTTCCAATTCCTTCCTAATTAAATATAGAGAGGAGAATATTACTTTTCTCTCCTCCAACCATATTATGCTATAAGGATAGATAATATAGGCTTTTAACATTAAATAGTACTAGTGCCTAATTGTTCCAATAAGAATTGGACATTTCATTCAAACTTTAAATGAAATTTAACCTAAACAAATCCTATTAATTAAATTTCCATAATAATTACTTTTCCTTCAAAAACCTAAATTGGAATTTTGTAAAATTCCCTAAGGTCTATGACCCCTTTTGAGCATTAATTGATCCCATGATCAATTAATGTTCTTTTTATAGGGTTCAAGGGTGATGGGTCGTGATAGCCACCTACCAACAAGCCATGACATATATCTTCTATGACTACATGCATAAGAGTCTATAAGATTACATGGATGACTTATTGGCCAAATATCTATTATACCATGAGCATATTAATATCTTGCATTGAGTATAATATTAGGCTAAATTCCAAGAAGTGTGTATTTGGCATCACATTTGGTAAACTATTGGGATTCATAGTCTCTAAGAGAGGCATATAAGTAGACCTAAACAAAGTCAAGGTAATTATGGAAATGCCTCCCCCCACAGTGATCAAGCAGTTGCATAGCTTGCAAGGAATAGTTGCATCCATAAGTTCTTCATAGCACAAATATAGGATAAGTTACAACCTATGAACAAGTTACTACACAAGGGGATTGCATTTCATTGGGATGAAGAATGTCAATATGCCTTTGAAAATATAAAACAATATATGGTTTTAATTCTAGTATTGGATCCTCCATGACTAGGAGTATTGTTCTACCTTTACATCTCAGCTATTAAGCTTGCATTGGGAACCATGTTGGCCCAAAAGAATGAATTACATAAAGAACAAGCTAAATACTATATTACTTACACCTTGGTCAGCTATGTGGTAAAGTATACAACATTGAGAAGCTATGCATAGCAATGATCTTCACCACTAAAAAGCTACACCATTACATGCTCAATCATACCATGTATGTAGTATAAAAATAGAATTGATTGCACTACATGATGAGTTAAACTTACCATAGTAGTTACATGATGAAATGGATTATATTGTTGACACAATTTGACCTAGAGTTCATCAGATAAAAATTAATTAAGAGTTAGGTCATAGCCGATCAACTATCATAGGCTCCTTTGTAGGATGTCCAAATTCTCACTATAGAGCTTCTCAATGATGGGGTTTTTTGTCTTAGAATCACGATATCTTGAATAGCATGAGTCATAGGTGAAATATTTTTTGATGGCTCTAAGTGTGAACAAGGGGGTGTCATAGGCATCATATTTTTCACACTGCAAGGGGCTCTAATACCCATTTCATTTAAACTTGATTTCCCATGCACCCCCTTCATTTAAACTTGATTTCCCATCCACCAATAATAATACTGAGTATGAATCTCTTCTCATAGGCCTTAAAATGATAATTGCCATAATAATAACAAAGCTCAATATTTTTGGTGATTTCTTACTCATAGTTAATCAGGTCAAAGGAATATTCTAGTGTAGGTGCCTAGTATTGCAAGCCTACAAAGCCCTAGTGGACAAAATTTTGGAAATATTTGAGTGGTATTATATTGAGGCAGTCTCTCATTCATTTAATTTTTTTGCAGATACAATGGACTCCTTAGGCTCTTTAATCTTGTATAATCCATTTTATGATATCATGACCATTCAAGTGAAAAAACTATCACAATCTACAACTAAGCATGATGATATTAACTCTATCCTAGAAGTCCACATGATTTATATTGAGACTTCACATGAATGGTTCTCTCAAATTCATAATTATTTGAATAATGCCACTTAGGGGACTTTGTTACCTAAAAAATCCTTTTTATACTAGCACAATGTTATATCTACAAGTTCTCTCTCAATCAACATTTACGAGAGATGAACATCAAAAGGATCATGCAATTCATACAATTGAGGCTTCTTTAAAACAAGATTGGGCTACCCAAATAAAATATTATTTAAAACTGGGAAGTATTCCTTTTGGATTATCGCATGCCATAAAATGAGTATTTAAGCAGAAGGTGGCAAAGTATGTATTATTAGGAGATATAATGTATCATCAAAGTTATGAGGGCATCCTCCTTCGTTGCTTAGACTCTCAAGAGTCGACTTGGGCCATTGCCCAAGCACATAATGGTACCTGTGGTGACCATTTTAGTGGCATGGCCATCACAAAACACATTATTTGCATGGGCTATTATTGGCCAACTTTAGATCAAGATTGTTGCACTTATGTGAAGAAGTGTGTCAAGTGTCAACATCATGCAAATTTGATACATGTACCTTCATAGGCCTTACAACCAATTCAATCGGTTTGGCCATTTGCACAATGGAGGTTTGATATAATTGGGAAAATATCACCTACCTCCTCATTCCATCACACATTTATCATAACAACTATTAATTACTTCACAAAATGGGTGGAAGAAATTCACCTTACCACTATGACTGGCCCTCACATTTTGGAGTTCATATTGCATAACTTCATTTGTCATTTTGGTATTCCATCCAAGATAATTTCATATAATGGGACACCCTTCATGAATTAATATATGTATGCTTTAACAATTAAATATAATATACAACATATATTCTATACGCCCTGTTATCCATAAGCTAATAGGCAATCAAAGGCATCTAATAAAAGTAGTTGCAATCTTCAAAAAAACCATTAAGGATAAGTATTGGCATAATCAGTTACCTCTTGCCCTTTGAGCCTATCACACTAGTATTAAAACCCCCACTAGGGCAACTCCATTTTCAATAGTGTATGGTGCTAAGGCTATCATACCTTTAGATTTTGAGATATCATTGTTGCACATATCTATGGAGGTCATTTATGATGATACTGCATGAAAATATTGTCTAGATCAACTCACTTTGCTTTATGAGCAACGTGTGCATGCCCTTGAGTACGTGTTTATCAAGATCACCTTAAGAGATATTACAACATGAAATTACACCATAGAGACTTTCAATTTGGTGATTTAGTTTTAAAATAGAACCAAAAAAGTTAAAATTTTACATGCCATCTACAAGATAAATTCATGGTAAACTGGTTAGATCCATATATCGTTACTAGTCATATTGGACCTAGAACTTATCACTTAGCATATATTGAAGGAAGTGAAGATATTGAACCTTTTAATATCAGTCACCTATTATATTTCAATGCTTAGATCACCATGCCCTACCTAAAATTCTCCTAGGCAGTCTATGATCATTTAGGTCAACCTAAAATACCCCTAGGCAGTTTAAAATCCTCTAGGTGAACCTAAAATACCCCTAGGTGGTATAAAACCATCTAGGTCAACCTAAAATGCCCCTAGGTGGTATACAACCATCTAGGTTAACCTAAAATACTCCTAGGTGATCTAAGAACATCTAGGTCAATCTAAAACATCCCTATATAGTCTATGACCATCTAGGTCAACCTAAAATACCCCTAGGTAGTCTATGACCATCTAGTTCAACCTAAGATTCCCCTAGGTAATCTATGACCATCTAGGTCAACCTAAAATAGCCCTAGGTGGTCTATGATCATCTAGGTCAAAATAAAACACTCTTATTCGGTCTATGACTATTTAAGTCAACCTAAAATATCCCTAGGTGGTCTATGACCATATAGGTCAACCTAAAATGCCCCTAGGTGGTCTACGACTATCTAGATCAACTTAAAATACTCCTAGGTGGTCTAATACCATCTAGGTCAACCTAAAATTTCCCTAGGTGGTCTACGACCATCTAGGTCAACCTAAAATACCCCTAGGTAGTCTACAACCATCTAGGTCAACCTAAAACATCCCTAGGTGGTCTATGACCATCTAGGTCAACCTAAAATATCTCTAGGTAGTCTATGACCATCTAGGTCAACCTAAAATGCCCCAAAGGCATCTATAGGCCCTTTGGTCACCCTAAAATACCCCTATGCAATATACAATTGTCTAGGTCAACCTAAAATACTCCAAAGGCATCTATAAGATCTTTAGTCACCCTAAAATGCTCATATGTTGTCTATGACCATCTAGATCACACCAAAATGCTCCAAAGGCATCTATAAGCCCTTTGGTCACCCTAAAACACCCCTAGATGGTTTATGACCATCTAGGTCATACTAAAAAGCCCCAAAGGAATCTATAAGCCCTTTGGTCATCCAAAAAGCCCTAATGTCATTCATTAAACCCATTTGTCAACATGCATATATATATATATATATCAAAAATACAAAAACATTATTAAAACATCAAAATCACAAAAATATTGCATTGCGTTGCTTGTCATTGTATTATAAAATTAGTTTCATTAGGCATTATCATCATTGCATTCTGCATTATTTGATGTTGAGCATACATGTCTTGCAACAAGTCTATACACTAAGTATCTATCAAAATTAATGTTGTTAACAGTCAATTTTACCACCTGACTACATTATATTTATCATTTACTTCTACACTACATATTGTGTGTCTATTTCCCATGCTTTAGCCATTGTTCATAGGGTGTCTCTATGGTTTTTGATCACTCAGCCATATCTAGTTTTATTTTCATACTTTGTAGAAATCTATGATGAATTTTATAAGGTAGAATCCTTCTTAGATTATACCTTGTATATGTCAAAATCCCAATATATTTTCACATTAATAAATTCAATTTTAGCACAAGAAAATATGAAATCTACAAAGTGGTATATGTTACCTTAAGAAAAAAATTTATCTCACTCATCCCCTTGTGTGAATGGTTCAAATATTCTGAGAATTGAAAAAAGTACAAGTTCCTCCTTACCTCAAATAAAAATCCCTTGCTTCACACCAAATTGGGGTAAGTATCCAAAAGAGAAAACTAAACAGTGATTATTATCACTTAGTAATATTCAAAAGAAATAGTGGTTTTCATCATTAACAAAAAGTAAAATAAATTTTTGTTCTCACCACTACCAAAGTCCATTGCTCACCATAGTAAAAATGAGCAACTCCCTTGAAAAAATCAAATTTAAAAGAAAATAAGGGAATACTAAAATTGAATCCCTAGAATTCTTAGCATTAGATAACTATAAGGTAATCCTCATTACAGGTTGGGTAGCATCAATCCCGATTGGCAATGGTGGTATCCTTATGCATGATAATATGTCTTCCACATAAGTGACTTGCTTTTGTACAGACCAATGTTTGCATGTGGATGAACCAAATTTTGGTATCTTGTATGGCCTAGTGGTCTAATCTAATTATGTACAAAACTCAATATAATGAGACTCACAGGGTGATCTCTAGTATAGATGGGCTAAATCAATCATGTTTGGAAATAGGGTAAATTTATGCATTATCATAGTAATAAAATCACATGCACACACAAGGATATTGAATAACTCGGTTATCTTAGCAGATTTATAATTCATTAAAAATTCTTGCATAGTTACTATACAACTTTTGATTAGGTCACTAGAGTGTTTGAGTCTCCTAAAAATCCTAAAAACAATTCTAAACATCGTATTATTCATTTCATTTCACATCATGCCATCACATGTTTGTTCATTTACATTTTACACAATCAATTTACATAGTGTCATGATAACATTAAAATAGTGAGATAAATTTTATACAATCCATGGTGCTAGCATATAATGTGTCAAAATAGTCATCATAATACATCATACAAATTAAATCAAATAATCCATTTAATTATGCATTTACAAATAGCCATATCATCAAAATACATCATAGAAAAAATACATGCATCCATGTTAGGCATCCATCATAACATCATAAAGCAAATACAAACATTGCATACATTTTAAAAAGCAGTAAAGAAACACATGATGATAACAGAAAACTCATATATATATATATATATATATATATACATCCATCATAACATCATAAAGCAAATACAAACATTGCATACATTTTAAAAAGCAGTAAAGAAACACATGATGATAACAGAAAACTCATATATATATATATATATATATATATATATATATTTCTAAAATCAAAAGCTACATCATCATCCATAAAATACCTGTAGGCTACAATAAAGTGGGTCCTTAGACCTCATAAATCCTAAAATAACAAAAATAGCCATAGAATCTCAAAAACCATGGTCACACAGGACCAAGGCTATGATTCTCACCCTTACCCTCAGTCAGAGTCCATTGTGAACTTCAATATCTGCTACCACCTACCATTTCTAGCCTTCATACAGAGCTTAGAGTCCTCATTCAAGTATAAAACTATCATATACCACTCCTCTGACTCTGGTGTGACCCACTGGTATATGGATGTTCTGGTAAGCACCCCCTAAGGCACACTATCTCATCCTACAAATCATTGGTATAAGTTTACTCCTATCAACAATAAGTTTGGTAGATTCCCACTAAGGCTTGAAGTTGTACCACCTCCTCTCATAGTGTAGCCATCTCACCACTACTATATCCCTCATTAATAGGGCTCCATACTCCAACATTTATCTAAATTGTAGCTATCATTGCTACCTACCTATCCATCTCAGCTTGGGTGCTCTTTACCTATTCCTAAAGTATATCTCTCTCCCACTAACCTCTAATAAGATCATCTTGTAGCTCAATAATCATAGCATCTCAAGCCACCAGTTGTACCTGCATCCCTTGATCATCATAGTTGGCCTTACCAAGGTCACCCTATAGATCCCCTAAGTTAAGGAGTTGTGTCCACTCATCTATTATGCAACGATGCACATGTTGCTCACTCGTAGGTACCTCATCATTTGGAGGCCCATATTGGCCCTCCTCATTTGGAGCATCCATGGGTGCATCATCTTCCACCTCAGCTACATCATCTCCTAGGGGCCCCTCTCCTCACCATTGTTGTGTCACCCACCAAGATTCATACTCATTTTTCACCCTAGAATCATCCAACTCTGAGATATATACTACAGGATTTGACTCCTCTCCTAATACCTCAATTGTAGGCCAGCTAAGAGTCCTCTCATCCCAAAAACATTGGTAGATCATTGTCTCACTATAAAATCCCTGATGTAGCCCAAAATTTAATAGGACTCAAGCATAAGAGAATCACTCTCACTAATTCCCATGTCACCCAACTAGCCATCTATCTTGCCTCACCCAGTGTAGCTATAGCTTAGCCTCATCCCATACTAGAAAATATTTATAAGGACTTTAAGTAAAATACTCTACCTTGAGTCATGTAAATGACTTTACATAGTGGTCAACCTCACCTGCAAAGTTATGCCTCTAACCTATCTCCTAGTCCCACTGTCATAGTATCATGTAGCCTATATCCTTGTTAGTAAGATATGCTTGGGTCATCCAAGGTAGTCCTCGTGGTCTATCCACAATAATGTGCTACCATACCAAAACTTATAATAGGAATCTACAACCTAAGCCCTTCCATCCATGGGAGTGGAAATCATATACCTCATCATATAGGTGTGCCAATAATGTAGGACCCCAAGCCATCATCATAGGCTCCTCCTTAGTGTACTCCACAAGTGTAAAAACTAAATCTATAAGGTTCCATGTGAACCTAGCACCTGATGAGTCTAGGAGCAACATGTTGGAGATCAAAATCATTAGTAAGGAATTTCTAATACCCAATACATCAACCGTAAACCATGAATCTAATAATATCCCTCTATTGATTAGGTTGCATATTGCCTCCTCCTAGTATCTCCTAAAGTACCTCTGCATCACTACATCTCTTTGGTCTCGATGAGTGGATCTGATAAGATGTACCACTATCATAATGTACAATATATGTTAGACCTCCTCTAAATTCACCATCATATCTTCTATAGGTAAACAAAATGTTTTGGTTTGTGGATCCCAAAGGTCTATCAAGGTAATCAAGTAGGCGTGGTTGCCCACCATGGAATATAACCACTTCACATGCTTAAGGCCAATGACATAAATAAATTTCCATTCCTCCTCTATCAAAAGGTACCTAGTGACCTTAAAGAGATTAAAAATTTGATATCAACTCTTCACCACCCGAAAAATCTAACTATGTATCAAAAATGTACTCAAAAAACATCAAAAAATTCCCAAAATACCCAAAAAATGACCAAAAAAGGGCCATTTTGGCCCAATTTTATGACTTTCCCACCTAGGTATGTGATGTAGGAGCATCCGAGGGCAGCAAAGCAATCGAGCATCAACCAAACTTTTTTTTTTTATTTTTTTCTAAGTGTTGCAAGGAAAAATATGTGTCGCGATATCGCGACACAAAATAGGAGATAGGGAAACGACGGACGGAATGTCATGATTTTGTGACATGTCACGATTTCGTGACATGTCGCGAAATCACGACCAACATAGGGAAGCAAAGGCGCGGAGGACCGAAGGTCGTGAAATCGTGACATGTCACGATTTCATGACCAACATAGGGAAGCAAAGGCGTGGAGGACCGAAGGTCGCGAAATCGTGACATGTCACGATTTCGCGACCAACGCGAGGAGCAAAGGCGCGAAGGACCGAAGGTCGTGAAATCATGATTTCATGACCAACACAGGGAGCAAAGACGTGGAGGACTGAAACTAAAGAACAGAGGCTCGAATGAAAAACAACGTGATATCATGACATGTTGCGATATCGTGGCCAAATAGAAGCGAGAAGGCATGGAGGAAGGAACATCGTGATATCGTGACATGTCATAATTTCATGACAATAACTGAAGAATGGAGGCTCGAATGAAAAATGGTGTGATATCACGACAGGTCGCGATATCGCGACCAAACGAAAGCGAGAAGGCATGGAGGAAGGAACGTCGTGATATCGTGACATGTCGTGATATCGCGACCGAAACAGGGAAGAGAAGGCATCGAGAGGAATTGTCGTGATATCACGACATGTCGTGATATCACGCCCAAAAGAAAAACATGCACTCCAGGTTTTCATAAAAGCGTCCCTTCATGCACGACAAGTTAGCGGTAGTGAAGCAGCAGTTTCAGGGGAAGATTCCAACAGGCATGTTGGCCACTCACACAGGATATCTAGAGATGCATTTATAGCAACCAACAACAAGCAACAGATCGAGAAGAAGTTTTCGTTGAGGTATGGCAGCCAGTCGTGCACCTCACCCAGAGTCTCATCAATGCAACTTTCCAGTATTGTTCCAAGTGGCAATTGCAGATCGTGGGGAGTTTGAAAACACAGAGGATCGGGACCTCGATAAAAACCCAAGGATTGTAATGAGAAGGGGTTGGAAAAACGGCAGATTGTTGTATATTCTTTGTAAATTCTTTCGAATGCTATGGGATAAAAATATTGGCTCTTGTTATTCTTGTTTCTCTGTGTTGTGCTAGATCTGTTCTCCACCAAGTGGTATCAGAGCCAGAAGTTCCTGAGTGTGTAACAGATCACCGGACGTGAGGCAGTTACACCAAGATCTGTGGGAGGGCTTGTTAGTGAGGGAGCAGAATGCCTCCAAGAAGAAACCCTATTGGTGGGAGAGGCATGGTGGCAGCGGAAGATGTCCGAGCTTTGCAGCGGCAAATGCAAGCCCTACAAGAGGAAATGCATAGAAGATTGGAGCCAAGAAGAGATGAAGGTAGTGAAGAGGAAGATGACGAAGAAGAAGGCCAGCCTGAGGAAGAAGAAGAAGCAGTAGATCCTGCTCAAGCCAGACTATACAAAGCCATATCCCAGATTGGGAAGAGGCCAAAGATGGAGGTTTCCACGTATTTCGGGAACCTTGATCCAGAGGAACTAATCGACTGGATCAATGATCTGGAAGAGTACTTTGAGTACGAGGAGGTTGAGGATCCTGATAGGGTCAGATTCGCTAAGACCAAACTGAAAGGTCATGCCAGCATTTGGTGGAAGGGAGTGCAGCTGGAGCGAAATAAAAGAGGAAAAGAGAGAATAACAAAATGGGAACGGATGGCAAAAAAGCTGAAGAGGCAGTTCATCCCTGGTGATTATGAGCTAGACCTACTGAAGAAAATGCAAGGTTTGAGG
The DNA here is from genome assembly GCA_028583015.1 of Wollemia nobilis. Classification (NCBI taxonomy): domain Eukaryota; kingdom Viridiplantae; phylum Streptophyta; class Pinopsida; order Araucariales; family Araucariaceae; genus Wollemia; species Wollemia nobilis. Next base: position 7,802,579 of record JAQPPZ010016436.1, on the reverse strand, counting down.
CAATCAAGTAAGTCTGTGAAAGAATATACAGAAGAGTTTCATAAAATTATGATCAGAACAGGCCACTCAGAAGCCAACAAGGAGAAGGTAGCCCATTACATTAATGGGTTACGAGCAAGTATTCAAGAAGAATTAAGTCTGGTCCGGATGACCACCATAGAGGACGCTTACCAATTTGCCTTAAAGGTTGAAGAAAAGCTCAATAGGAGGTTTGAGAACAAGCAAAGAGGAAGAGGTCATGGCGAAAGAACCGATGGAAGGACCGGTGGAAGAAGAAATGAATATTCTTAGAAGAATGGAGAAGGTAGCAGTAATCAGGAACAAAGGAGAGAAAATACCTACCACCCCCGTAATCAGAATAATGATTATCGAGGGGGAAGGGGCAGAGCTGGACGTGGCCAAGGAAGAGGAAGATTTCGTGGAACTTGTTTCCAGTGTGGAGAAGAGGGACATCACCAATACGAGTGTCCACAACAATGAGAAAGGAATAATAGGAGGTCGAAAGGAAATGCCAGAGTCACGATCGTTGATGAAGATGTTGGATCTGAGCATTCTAAAGAAGCTGAGAGAGGAGAAGTAATGATTGCGAGGAGAGTCCTGCTGAATGAAGAGGGGGCCACAGATCAAAGGAAAAGCTTATTCCGCACAAGGTGTAAATGCGCGGGTAAGATTTGCAATATTATTATTGACAACGGTAGCACGGATAACCTAGTTTTAGAGGGAATGGTTACAAAGCTACAACTGGAGAGGAAGAGACACCCGCATCCATATCGGATCGCGTGGTTGTAGAAAGACCATAAGGTTTTGGTCAATGAACAGTGCCTGGTAAAATTTAGTATTGGGAATTACCGTGATGAGGTCCTGTGCGACATTCTACCCATGGATGCGTGCCATTTGCTATTGGGAAGGCCATGGCAGTTTGACAGGTGTGCGGTTCATGATGGCCATGCCAACACCTATTCCGTGACAAAGAATGGAATGCGTCATAAGCTGAAACCCCTGAAGGAGGTGGAAGAAAAGGTATGTGGCAGTGCCAAAATTTGCTTGGTTGACGGGAGAAAATTTTTAGATGATTTAAAACATGAACATATGTGTTATGCATTGATTCCTAGAGTCAGGGATACAAAATGCAAAAATACCCCAATAGAAGTCCTAGATCTGTTGGAGGAATTTCTAGATATTATATCTGATAATGTGCCTGAGGGTTTACCCCCAGTAAGGAAGATCAGTCACCATATCGATTTGGTGCCAGGATCAAGCTTGCCCAATAAAGCTGCACATAGAATGACGCCTATAGAAACTGAAGAGCTAAACAGGTAGGTCCAGGAGTTGTTGGAGAAAGGACTGATTCGAGAAAGCTTAAGTCCATGTGCAGTACCTGCAGTGCTAGCACCAAAGAAATATGGAGAGTGGAGAATGTGTACAGACTCTCGAGCCATCAACAAGATCACAATAAAATATAGATTTCCATTGCCAAGAATGGATGACATAATGGACTATTTGAGTGGAGCCAAATACTTCACCAAGATTGACCTCAAGAGTGGTTACCATCAGATCCATGTCAGAGAAGGAGATGAGTGGAAGACAACCTTCAATACCAGAGAGGGTCTATATGAATGGTTGGTCATGCCATTTGGGCTGTCCAATGCACCAAGTACCTTCATGCGGCTGATGAATGAGGTACTGAAAGAGTTTTTAGGAAAATTTGTCATTGTTTATTTAGATGATATATTAATATTTAGCAGAACCCTGGAGGAGCACATGATGCACATCAGAAGGGTTTTTGAGAAGCTGTGGGAAGAACAACTGTTAATTAATCTAAAAAAGTGTAATTTTGTAAAAAAAGAGTTAGTATACCTGGGATTTGTCATCTCAGTAGAAGGTCTAAAAATGGACCCAGAAAAGGTGAGAGCTATCATCGAATGGCCTACCCCGAGAAGCACTACAGAGGTAAGATCATTTCATGGTCTAGCCAGCTTTTACAGAAAATTCATTAGAAATTTCAGCGACATTTGTGCACCCCTCACAGAAACAATGAGAGGGGATAAAAAAGAATTTAAGTGGACCTTAGGGGCTGAAAGGAGCTTTGATGCACTAAAGAAAAAGGTCATAGAATAGCCTGTTTTGGCACTCCCAGACTTTAAAAAAGTATTTCAAGTAGACTGTGATGCCAGTGGTAGTGCAATAGGGGCTGTACTGAGTCAGGAAGGCAGACCTATTGCTTATTTTAGTGAGAAGCTCAATGATGCTCGGAAAAAGTATTCAGTTTATGACCAGGAATTTTATGCTATAGTTCAGGCTCTAAAGAAGTGGAGGCATTATTTGTTGCCAAAAGAGTTTGTTCTATTCACTGATCATCAGGCATTACAGTACATTAACAGCCAAACAAAACTGAATCAAAGACACTTGAAGTGGGTTGAGTTTCTCCAAAGCTATACCTTTGTGTTGAAGCACAGAAGCAGAAAATCAAACAGAGTTGCAGATGCCTTAAGTAGAAGGCAGAATATGCTGATTGAAATGACAGTGGAAGTGGTAGGATTCGAAGAACTGAAGGGTCTGTATCCTGAAGATCCTAATTTTGCAGAAGCCTGGACGACTTGCTTGGCACCTATTACTGTGGATAGGACAAAGTGGTTGGATTTTCTAATCCAAGATGGAATGTTGTTCAGGGGAAGTAAATTATGCATTCCAAGGAGTTCCATGCGGGAGAACTTAATCAAGGAAAAACACAGCGGGGGACTGGCTGGACATTTTGGTCGGGATAAGACCATTGCCCTGGTGAATGAAAACTACTACTGGCCGCAACTGCAGCAAGATGTGAAAAGGTTTGTGCAAAGTTGCAGAATATGCCAGATGGCAAAAGGCGTGAGGTAGAACACAGGATTATACCAGTCGTTACCTATACCTGAGAGGCCATGGGAGGACATCAGCATGGATTTTATTCTTGGGTTGCCGAGAACACAGAGGGGAAATGACTCTGTATTTGTGGTGGTTGACAGATTCTCCAAGATGGCACATTTTATTCCCTGCCAGAAAACAAGTGATGCGGTTCACATTGCAGGGTTATTTTTCAAGGAAGTGGTACGACTTCACGGTCTACCAAAAAGCATAGTTTCTGACAGAGATACAAAGTTTGTTGGTTATTTCTGGAGAACATTATGGAAGAAGTTAAAGACAGATCTGAAATTCAGTTCTGCATACCACCCACAAACTGATGGACAGACAGAGGTGGTAAATAGAAGTCTGGGTAATTTATTAAGATGCTTGATAGCAGATAAACCCAAGGGATGGGACTTGGTTTTGCCGCAGGCGGAATTTGCATACAACAATTCTGTCAACAAGAGCACAAACAAATCTCCATTCCAAGTCATATATGGAAACAACCCAAGAAATGTTTTTGAGCTGAGAAAATTAGATAAAGGAGAAAAGTGCAGTGCAGAGGCTGAGGAATTTGCGAAACAGATGAAAAGACTGCATGAAGAAGTGAAGAAACAAATTACAAAAATGAATACTCAGTATAAAGCAAGAGCAGACCAAAAGCGGTGGGTCAAAGAGTTCGAAGTGGGAGATGAAGTCATGGTCCATCTCAGGAAAGAAATATTTCCAGCCAAAACTTATAACAAGTTGAAGATGAAGAAGTTTGGACCATGCAGAATACTGGAAAAACGGGATTCAAGCAATGCATATGAAGTGGAATTGCCAAGTGGGCTTGACATTTCGCCTATTTTTAACATATCAAATTTAGTGGAATATCATGAAGGAGACAGTACAGAGGCACCAAGTACAGAATTGTGGAGCATTCCAGCGTCTAACCCAACCAAAGATGAGATAGAGGAAATATTAGATACTCGTGAAGGCAGAAGCACAAGGAACAAACAGTACTCTGAATATTTGATCAAGTGGAAGGGCAGACCTGTAGAAGATGCAACTTGGTTGTCAAAAATAGAGGTTGAGCGCCTGGGCCTCCCTCTCAAAGATCAGAAGTGAAGATCACTTCTCGATCCACCCTGGGTGTCTGATGCAGGAGCATCCGAGGGCAGCAAAGCAATCGAGCATCAACCAAACTTTTTTTTGTTATTTTTTTCTAAGTGTTGCAAGGAAAAATATGTGTCGCGATATCACAACCAAAATAGGAGATAGGGAAATGGTGGATGGAATGTCACGATTTCGTGACATGTCGCGAAATCGTGACCAAAGCAAGGAAGCAAAGGCGCGGAGGACCGGAGGTCACGAAATCGTGACATGTCACGATTTCGCGACCAACACAGGGAAGCAAAGGCGCAGAGGACCAAAGGTCATGAAATCATGACATGTCACGATTTCGTGACCAACGCAGGGAAGCAAAGGCGCGAAGGACCGAAGGTCACGAAATCGTGACACGTCATGATTTCGTGACCAACGCAGGGAAGCAAAGACGTGAAGGACCGAAGGTCGCGAAATCGTGACATGTCACGATTTCGTGACCAAAACTGAAGAACGGAGGCTCGAATGAAAAATGACGCGATATCACGACAGGTCACGATATCGCGGCCAAATGGAAGCGAGAAGGCATGGAGGAAGGAACGTCACGATATCGTGACATGTCACGATTTCACGACCGAAACTGAAGAACGGAGGCTCGAATGAAAAATGGCGTGATATCACGACAGGTCACGATATCGCGGCCAAACGAAAGCGAGAAGGCATGGAGGAAGGAACGTCGCGATATCGCGACATGTCACGATATCGCGACCGAAACAGGGAAGAGAAGGCATCGAGAGGAATTGTCGCGATATCACGACATGTCACGATATCATGCCCAAAAGAAAAACATGCACTCCAGGTTTTCATAAAAGCGTCCCTTCATGCATGGCAAGTTAGCGGTAGTGAAGCAGCAGTTTCAGGGGAAGATTCCAATAGGCATGTTGGCCACTCATGCAGGATATCTAGAGATGCATTTATAGCAACCAACAGCAAGCAACAGATCGAGAAGAAGTTTCCGTTGAGGTATGGCAGCCAGTCGCACACCTCACCCAGAGTCTCATCAATGCAACTTTCCAGTATTGTTCCAAGTGGCAATTGCAGATCGTGGGGAGTTTGAAAACACAGAGGATCGGGACCTCGATAAAAACCCAAGGATTGTAATGAGAAGGGGTTGGAAAAATGATAGATTGTTGTATATTCTTTGTAAATTCTTTCGAATGCTATGGGATAAAAATATTGGCTCTTGTTATTCTTGTTTCTCTGTGTTGTGCTAGATCTGTTCTCCACCAGTATGGCACCCAATTTTGCAGCCATTCCACCCAGGGATGGCCACCAGTGGCCATCCCACCAAAGGATGGCCCCCAAAATTGGCTAAAATAGGGTCTTTTTGACCCCTAAATTAGCCCTAAAAATACCAAAAAAAGTAAAATAATGGCAAAAGAATGCATCTAAACTAAAAATAAAAGCATGAATTCCTAAATTTACCTATTATTATGGTTCCTTAATTTGTATTTAGTGTATGTTATGGAAAAATCCCAAGCAATTAACATTTCACATTAAATAAATAAAGAGAGAAAAATGTAGTCCATACTCATCTCGCACTGGCTCCGCTGCTTGACAAGTCTTGTTGCTAGTTCATTAATTTATTATGGGGTAATATTAGTAGCACTCCACTTCAGAAAAACAACTCTCTCCTCTTAACATCTCAAGTTTTCCAATTTGAGAATGCAAAATGAGCTCATTTGCCTCATTTTAGACTTATATAGCTTTCAAAAAAATCATGGCTTCCCATTGGTGGTATTGTTAGATAATTAACCAACCATACCACCATAGGATTTACATAAACTATGAATCCATACCACTGAGAGATGACCACCAAAAAATTCTAAAATTAGCTAAAAAAGATCAAAAACAAGGCCAAAAACCCACAAAAAATAGGTCCAAATGGTTCAAATTAACAAGGGATAAATATTAAATCAAAAGTATTCATAGATGCTCTAAAAAATATTTATTTCACTCCCAAATAAGGCTATTATTTCTGGAAAAATCCATGGTAATGGAGTATATAGGCTTTCAATTCCAATAAACCATTATTAAAATGATCCAAAACCTAGCATAATTGATAAGGTTTGCAATGGGTAAAACTGACGGTTATCCCAATTTAGTCATATGTGTCAAGTGACTCATTGCTTTCATAATTAGTATTTTTCTCATTGAATCATCACTTGAGGGGGTAGTCATAACAAATATTTCATAATCAAATCAACACTTAAACACTCAAAAGTGCAATTTTCATACATTCAAAAGAATCATTGCCAAAGATAAATTTGCAAGCCCATGCTAGGGCAAACAATCAGAAAACACATAAAAGTAAAGGCTTTGCATCCTTGAAGCCTCAAGAATTGACCCTTAAAAATTCTTACAAGGACACAAGGAACCAAGACAAAGTATACTCTAAGCACCAAAAAAAGCTATGGCAAGCGTGACTAAAAGGTATACCAAAATCAATCCTTCAACTATGTCAAAAATAAGGATTCCAAGAATGTATGCTCTTTCCATAATGGAGGCATCTAAATTTTTTTAGGTTAATTAATAACCTCAATAATTTAATAATTTAGTCATCTAATTTTGCTCAGTGCTCCTTTGCACACAATGCATCTCAAAAAGAGGTATCTATAAACACTAAAATCATGTAAATCAGATAAGATTGCTATGCGCCACTCTTATCAGCATCATATGGCCCCATTGGAAATCCATCAGGGGTTAATTAGGGATCCCAAACACTTTTGGGAGGTTTTATCCCACTTTTGGGAGATTTTGGGCCATGTAGCCATGGTCATCCCACCTTGGGACGACCATAGTTCATGGTTGTCCCACCCAAGGATGACCACATGCAGCCATCCCTGGGTGGGAAGACCATGAACTAGACCCCCAAAAATCAAGAGTGGTACAAATAACAATCAATTACTACAATTTATCCTACCCAATCACCCAAAAATTATTGGGAGGCTATCATAAACATCAAGACCTACAAATTGGAAGTCTCAAATGGAAGGCATCTTCCCTCCTATGCATGGCAAGGGAATGGACAAGTGGCAGCACTTTATTGGCATGCCAAAACTTACCCCTTTGCAAATTTGCCCTATTTTGGCTATAAAATGAGGTGCTCCAAATAAGCATTGCTCACAAAGTGCTGCTCACATTTGTCATCAATATTTACCCAAGTATTTTTTCGTGAAAATATCTTCATTCAAAGGCTCTTCCAGGGGTATCCCAAAATATGCTAATCGATTCCAAAACCTATCAAATATGAAATTTATTTGACCAAATTCAACTACAACACATTTAGGAGAGTTCTAAACCATATCCCCTTGGAATTGGTGGTTAAAACCACCCAGTTGTGTGACTGTCACTACCAAGGATGGATAACAGTCCTAGTTGCACTTGCCAGGGAAGAGTACCAAATGGCTAACAATTTTGATGCAATTTCACCATAGATAAATTATAAAGCATTATATTAGACTTCTATTCAATTCTAGTTAATTTTTGAGTAGATTTGATGGGTCAATTTATATTTTTGTGATTGCAATCTTAGTTGTCCATGTTAGGGATGACCACAAGTTTTTGATCATAATTGCACTTTAATTTATGCTCAATTTCTTCCAAAATCATATTAATAACATGATATTAAATTTGCAAGTAATTTGGAGTTGTTTTGATTTGTCGCAAATAAGTTTTACTTTCTCTATCACATACTTTTCAAGATTTTCAATATAACACATATGCTATTAATAGTTTTCAATCTCTTATGTGTAGGTGCAAGTATTCTAGGCATGAGGTAGGAGCTAAGAGGAAGATTAAAATAAGCACAATATTAGCTCTCAATTTTGGGTTGTGGGAAGAACATTGAAACACACCATTAAACTCATGGAGGGATTCATCCCCTTATAATTTGTAATTTGAAATGTATCAAAATTATAAGCCCTCAAAGGGGATGTATTGTAAAATTTTGGAATTGATGAATTTATAAATACAAGGAGAACCCCCCCATGCAAATTACTTGTCATTTCAATAGTTTACATATTTTGCATCTTTCTTTCACATGTATGCTTATAAAAAATAGATATAATCTTGGTTTCAATCATCTAGGCATATCATTTTTCACGCTTCTTCACTACTGCATGCATATTAAGATGAAATAAAGGAAATGCATGTAATATTGAATATAAAAGGTGAAATAGGTGGGGCAAAACTATTCCAAATTGAACTAAAACTTAGCATAATGTATATTATCTACTTTAGGAATGATCTATGTAGAAATTTAAATGAAATTGTAAGCAGAATCCATGGTCATACCTAAGTGTTCCAATTGGTACTATCATAATGAAAAATCTAATTGAATGTTCAAAACTACTACATAATACACCAAATTCTATTATGATGCATATAAACTAATTTAGAAATAATCTAAACTAAAATTGTATGCCAATTAATGGCCATCCCTAGGTGCTCCAATAGGGACTATTAACCATCCCAGGTGGGTACGACCACCAAACCTGGTTGTTTTTGCCATCAATTATTCTGGGATTGGGTCCAAACTACTCTTAGGGGTGTTGTCATCAATTTTGGTTATCTAATTCATATAAATGGATGGTTTTTGAAATGTATTTTTGTATTTGGGATCACATGCAAACCTACTTCAATTTATGGATATTTCAAGGGCAAATACATACTGAAATGGGAGAGTAAATCTTAGTAGCACTTCATTACAAAATATAGCAAAGACCTCCCTTTTAAATTGGGTGGAAAGAATCCAATTTATATCTTAAGAGGGCCATAAGGTCAAAGGGGTAAGTTGGGGCATGCAAGGTAGGTGCCGCCACTTATAAAAACCCTTTCCATGCATTGGGTGGAAGAGGCATCCAATTTGGACCTCCAATTTATAGGTTGTGATGGCTTTGGTATTCCCTCAATCTATCATAGATCATTGGGTAGGACAAATGGAATAATTTTATTACCATTTAGCCCACCCTTGAATTTTTGAGAGGCCTAGGCCATGGCTGTCCCACCCAAGAATGGTTGTTGGTGGTCATCCCTAGGTGGGACAGTTGTGAACTATGGTCATCCTTGGGTGGGATGACCATGGCTACATGGCCCAAAACTTCCCAAAAGTGGGGTAAACCTGTTGGCAATTTTGGGTACCTTGGGTACATTGCCTTTGCTCAAGTGTAGATGTTGTCATTGATGTCAAGAAGTTCTTGAAGTAATTTGATTTGATGTCAAGGAATTTGTTTTGTTGAAAGATTATTCAGAGCATGATCAGTGAGTTTCCAAGAAGTTCTTTGTGGCCCATTTGCAAAAGTTCAAGAAAAAGACAAGTAAGAAAAAGTATGCAACCGACTGGAAAAACTATCATGATTTTGCGACATGTTTGAGGAGAGAGAAAGTTTTGGAAAAACTGTCATGATTTCGTGACATGTTTGAGGAGAGAGAAAGTTTTAGAAAAACTGTCACGATTTCGTGACATGTTTGAAGAGAGAGAAAGTTTTGGCAAAATTGTCACGATTTCACGACATGTTGGCAGAGAAGGAGAGCAAGATGGAAAGTGTCACGATTTCGTGACATGTCGCATTTTCGTGACTCGAAAAGTGTAGGAAGGCAGAGAAGGAAAAGTGTCACGATTTCATGACACATTGCCAGGAAAGTTGTATGGACGAAAAGGTGTCGCGATTTCATGACATAATGCAAAAAAGAGAGTCCGCAGTGTGAACTGTCATGATTTCGTGACAAGTTAGAAGAGAGAGAAAGTTACATGAAAAATGTCATGATTTCGTGACATGCTGCAGAGGTCGAGGTGAGGACTGTCACGATTTTGCGACATGCTAAAAAGCTCGAAGAGAGAACTGTCATGATTTCGCGACACGTAGCAAAGGGGAAGAGTCTGAAATGAGAAGCGTCACGATTTCGCGATAGGCTACAAAGAAGTTGTACGGATGTAGAAAGTGTCACGATTTCATGACAAGTTGAAGAGAAAGCTTGCTGATGCAAAAAGTGTCACGATTTCGTGACAGGTTGAGATGGCAGCTTTCATTTGGAGAAAGTGTCACGATTTCATGATAGAAATAGTAAGCAAGTCTTCAATAGAAGAAGCGTCACGTTTTTGTGATGAATTGAAGAAGGAAGAGCTCGAAGGCGAAAGCGTCACGATTTCGCGACATGTTCCAGTTTCATGGGTGTAAGGCAGAGAGAAGCTCAAGGCAACGAAAATGTCATGATTTCGTGACATGTTTCATTTTCTCTAGTGCAAGCAAAAAGAAGGCCATGAAGTCAAAAGGGTCACGATTTCATGATAGAGTTGAAGATGACGTCAGCAGAAGCAGATGTGTCATGATTTCATGACAAAAGTAGAGAAGAAGGCAATGAAGACTAAAGTGTCATGATTTCATGACAAGAGTGAAGATGACATCAGCAAAAGTCAGAAGTGTCGTGATTTCACGACAAGGACGTTGTCAAGGCAGACAAAAGCAAAAGTGTCATGATATCGCGACAATAGCCAAACAAAAGTGTACGGCTGCAAAAATGTCATGATATCGTGACATGTTGTAGTTTCACGATAGAAGCTACAGGAGAGTTGCAGAGGCGGTTGAAGTCGACAGAGTTAACTTTGAGCCGATGATTAGGGCGTGCAACCGACGGAGTTAGGGTTTGCATTTGCATAACAACCGACTAAGACCAAGGTTTAGATCTTGATTGTTAGTATAAAAGGAGGGCTGTTTGAAGAGATTTGGCATTGATCGAAGTGTGCGTTCAAAGTGCGACTTTTGTAGATAGAGTGCGAGGTGAAGTTTGATCACCGAGGAGTAGAGTACTGCTGTGATTACACAAAGGTGCAATTTCAAGGACATTTACGTTGAACTGAAGGACTGTGTTTGGTGTAGAACAGAGGAAGCGAACGAGGACATTTACGTTGAACTGAAGGACTGTGTTTAGTACAAATTCAAGGACCAGCTTTGGAGGTGAAAGAGTTGAGGACAGAGGTCTCCAGCCAGAGCAGAGAAGACAGGTGTCTTCTATGGATAGAGTTCCACTTGCTAAGGGTAGAGGGGGCAGAGGTTCTCTAGAGGATCACCAGCCAGAGCAGAGCTAGGGGATTGGTGTCTCCTTTGGGTTGGTACCCATAAACTTTGTAATCGAGAAAGGTTTCCCAGAGTTTGAGGTGATAAAATTTAGTGAAAATTTTATCCGTGGAGTAGCCCGCATTGGGTGAACCACGTAAATTGTTGTGTCTCTATTGTGGATGGTTTTTGTGCATTGCTTTGATTATTGCTTTTAATACTGCTATCTATACACTGCATAATTCTGATTTGAAAGTTGTTTTGAAGCAAAAGTAAAAAGTGGTCTTATACTGTTCACCCCCCTCTCAGTATAAGCTTGTGTTCTTCAATTGGTATCAGAGCGGGTTCCTTCGGAAATTTTAAACAGCTTGAAGGAAAAGCTTGATAAGAACACAATGGATTATTCAAGCGAAAATGCAACACCTATTCTTGATGGATCAGATTTTGGTCTTTGGAGTGCAAGGATGAAGGTTCATCTAATGGAACTTGGGAATGAGGTGTGGGAAGTGATTGAAGATGGGTACACTATTCCTATAAATGGTCCATATACTAAAGAAGATAGGCTTCTACATCACAACAATTCAAAAGCAATGAATGCAATCCTGAAAGGCTTACAAAAGCGAGATCTCACCAAAGTAATTCACTGCAAAACAACTAGTGAAATGTGGAAACAGTTGCAGGTGGTTCATACAGGTGATGCAAATGTCAGAAAGGCCAAGTTGAGACATTTCAAAGGTATGTTTGAACAACTCAAGATGAATTATGATGAGAAGATTAGTGATTACATGCTTCGTATGGATGAAGTTGTTAACTCCATGAAAGACTTAGGTCTTGAGCTTGCTGAAAATGATGTTTGTGATAAGATTTTAAGATCTCTTCCTAATAGATTTAGTGAAAATATTTTTGCTATTGAGGAAGCTAAAGATTTAGATAAGTTGAGAAAGGATGAGCTCCATAGTATTCTTGTAGCATTTGAGCTGAGAACTCAAGTGAAAGTTGATGTCAAGAAAGAGGCAGCTTTCAAAACTACCAAGAAATCAAAGGGCAAACAGATTCAAGAGAGTGATGAGTCTTCTAGTGATGAAGAGGCATATTACAACAAGAAAGGCAAGTTATCTAGAAAGCACAAAAGCATGAAAAACATAAGATGCTTCAATTGTGGAAAGTTCGGTCATTATGCTACTGACTGTACTGTTTCCAAGAATGAAAGTGATGAAGATATACAAGATTCTAAGAGCAAGGATTCTGAAAAGCACAAGCATCACAGGAAGTACAAATATGAGCACAACAATCACGAAAAGAGGTATTCTCACAAGCACAAGAAGAGTTTTTACCTAGACAAAGCAAGTAAGTGTTCTAGCAGTGATAGTGAAAGTTCTTCTAGTGATGAAGGAAATGAGATGTTATTCATATCAGAAAAAGAGGAAGAACCGAAACATAGATTCATTATCATGAAATGTTTTAGATGTGGAAATTTTGGGCACCTTGAGGATGATTGTACAAATAATGATTTGGTTTCCAGTATGTATAAGGATGCTTCATAAAACTATCAAGAAGATGCTTGTATGGTTTTTGAAAAAGGTAGCACCTCTAGTGATAAGAAATCTAGAAAAGGCCTTGAGGATTCAGAAAGCAAACAAATAAAAGATCTTGAAAGTGAACTTAATAATGCTCTTAGTGTTTTGAAAAAGGAAAGAAAGAAGAATGATAGACTCAAGATTAAGTTAGATGAATGTTGTATGGAGAGAGACGATCTTATAGAAAGTCTTGACTTCTCTATAGCTAAAACACAGGAACTCAAGGATGAGTTAGAGTCTAAGATTCTTGAGTATAATGAGTTGGAACAGAAAATGGCTTCTCTGGAAGTGGAAACTAAAGAATACAAGGATAAGCTGTACAGGTTTCAAGATAGCTCCAAAAGGGTTAAATCTCTCATCAAAGATCAAAGAAATCCAACAGATAAAACAGGTCTTGGTTTTGTTAAGCCGCTCAAAGAATAGGTTGGGGAATCTAGCAAGAGATTCCAAAAGGAAGAGAGTTCTGATGAAGAAAGTACTTCAGAACATGAGTCCATGAGTGATCGATGCGTAGAAATAGAAAACAAAATTCAGAATGCGAAGAAAAAGTTTTCAGGACCCAAGAGGTCGTATAAAGGAAAATTTCATGGCAGATGTTTTGCATGTTACAGGTTTGGTCACATGGCTGCACATTGCATATCTCAAATGAAGAAGGTTAACAACGATTTCAGAAGTGGTAATTTCTTCCAAGGGTATTGCTACTCTTGTAATCAGTTTGGGCACAAGGCAATTGTCTGCAAGGCTAATATCAGGTTCACGGTTAGTCAGAATAGGTGGATTCAAAGAACAGGTATGCCTAAAAGAAATTACAGTGTTACTTGTTATAAATGCAACAATGCAGGTCACACAGCTAGACAGTGTAGAGTTGATCTTCCAAGGTACAGGAACAGGAACAGTGGCATGATCAGGTCCAAGGATCAAGGCATGAAAAAGGACAGGGATGAGAACAAGAACAAGAACAGTGACAAAAATAGGAATGCGGGCAAAAAGTTCAAGAAAAGGCCGGGCAAGGAAATTATAGACACTGATGATGATCAGTGCCTAATGGGAGTTTTACTCCCATCCCAGTTTTAATCTCCTCATGAGGAGGTGGGGGAGGGACTAAGCTAAGAGGCTCATTCTTAGTCCCGAGCCCCAAAGGTGACCCTTTGCCATTGATGACAAAGGGGGAGAAATATGAGTAAGGGGGAGAGTTTCAATGTGAAGAGGAAAGCTTCAAGTCAGGGGGAGCAAAACTTCAAAAGTAGTTCTCAGTGTTGGCACAGTTGGCTTCAGTTTTGGCTCTTAAGGTGTGTTTCAATAAAGGTTTGCCATCAATGACAAAGGGGGAGATTGTTGGCAATTTTGGGTACCTTGGGTACATTGCCTTTGCTCAAGTGTAGATGTTGTCATTGATGTCAAGAAGTTCTTGAAGTAATTTGATTTGATGTCAAGGAATTTGTTTTGTTGAAAGATTATTCAGAGCATGATCAGTGAGTTTCCAAGAAGTTCTTTGTGGCCCATTTGCAAAAGTTCAAGAAAAAGACAAGTAAGAAAAAGTATGCAGCCAGCTGGAAAAACTATCACGATTTCGTGACATGTTTGAGGAGAGAGAAAGTTCTGAAAAACTGTCATGATTTCGTGACATGTTTGAGGAGAGAGAAAGTTCTAGAAAAACTGTCATGATTTCGCGACATGTTTGAAGAGAGAGAAATTTTTGGCAAAACTATCATGATTTCATGACATGTTGGCAGAGAAGGAGAGCAAGATGGAAAGTGTCACGATTTCGTGACATGTCGCATTTTCGTGACTCGAAAAGTGCAGGAAGGCAGAGAAGGAAAAGTGTCACGATTTTGCGACACATTGCCAGGAAAGTTGTATGGACGAAAAGGTGTCACGATTTCACGACATAATGCAGAAAAGAGAGTCCGCAGTGTGAACTGTCATGATTTCACGACAAGTTAGAAGAGAGAGAAAGTTACATGAAAAATGTTGCGATTTCACGACATGCTACAGAGGTCGAGGTGAGGACTGTCGCGATTTCGTGACATGCTAAAAAGCTCGAAGAGAGAACTGTCATGATTTCGTGACACGCAGCAAAGGGGAAGAGTCTAAAATGAGAAGCATCACGATTTCGTGACAGGCTACAAAGAAGTTGTATGGATGCAGAAAGTGTCACGATTTTGCGACAAGTTGAAGAGAAAGCTTGCTGATGCAGAAAGTGTCACGATTTCACGATAGGTTGAGATGGCAGCTTTCAGTTGGAGAAAGTGTCACGATTTCATGATAGAAACAGTAAGCAAGTCTTCAAAGAAGAAGTGTCGCATTTTCATGATGAATTGAAGAAGGAAGAGCTCGAAGGTGAAAGCGTCATGATTTCGTGACATGTTCCAGTTTTGCGGGTGTAAGGCAGAGAGAAGCTCAAGGCAGCGAAAATGTCACAATTTTGCGACATGTTCTATTTTCGCTAGTGCAAGCAGAAAAGAAGGCCATGAAGTCAAAAGGGTCACGATTTCATGACAGAGTTGAAGATGACGTCAACAGAAGCAGATGTGTCGTGATTTCACGACAAAAGTAGAGAAGAAGGCAATGAAGACTAAAGTGTCACGATTTCACGACAGGAGTGAAGATGACGTCAGCAAAAGTCAGAAGTGTCGCGATTTCGTGACAAGGACGTTGTCAAGGCAGACAAAAGCAAAAGTGTCATGATATCATGACAATAGCCAAACGAAAGTGTATGACTACAAAAATATCACGATATCGTGACATGTTGTAGTTTCATGACAGAAGCTACAGGAGAGTTGCAGAGGCGGTTGAAGCCGACAGAGTTAACTTTGAGCCGACGATTAGGACATGTAGTCGACGGAGTTAGGGTTTGCATTTGCATAATAACCGACTAAGACCAAGGTTTAGATCTTGATTGTTAGTATAAAAGGAGGGTTGTTTGAAGAGATTTGGCATCGATCGAAGTGTGCGTTCGAAGTGCGACTTTCACAGATAGAGTGCGGGGTGAAGTTCGATCATCGAGAAGTAGAGTGCTGCTGTGATTGCACAGAGGTGCAATTTTGAGGACATTTGTGCCAGACCGAAGGACTGTGTTTGGTGCAGAACAGAGGAAGCGAACGAGGACATTTGCGCTGAACTGAAGGACTGTGTTTAGTGCAAATTCAAGGACCAGCTTTGGAGGTGAAAGAGTTGAGGACAGAGGTCTCCAGCCAGAGTAGAGAAGATAGGTGTCTTCTATGGATAGAGTTCCACTTGCTAAGGGCAGAGGGGGTAGAGGTTCTCTAGAGGATCACCAGCCAGAGCAGAGCTAGGGGATTGGTGTCTCCTTTGGGTTGGTACCCATAAACTTTGTAATCGAGAAAGGTTTCCCAGAGTTTGAGGTGATAAAATTTAGTGAAAATTTTATCCGTGGAGTAGCCCGCATTGGGTGAACCACGTAAATTGTTGTGTCTCTATTGTGGATGGTTTTTGTGCATTGCTTTGATTACTACTTTTAATACTGCTATCTATACACTGCATAATTCTGATTTGAAAGTTGTTTTGAAGCAAAAGTAAAAAGTGGTCTTATACTGTTCACCCCCCCTCTCAGTATAAGCTTGTGTTCTTCAAAACCTTCCCAAAAGTGGTTAAGACCACTATTTTACCCCTAAGGGTTACCCAATAGGGCTATATGGTGTCGATAAGAGTGAATCAATACATTTTAATCAGATTAATATGATTTTAGTATCTATAAATGCCCCATTTTGAGATGTGTTGTGTGAAACAAAGCACTGAGAAAAAATAGATGACTAAAATATCAAATGATTAAGGTTATTCAGTAACCTAACCAACTCTAGATGCCTCTGTTGTGGAAGGAGCATACATTCTTAGAATTCTTGATTTTGACATATTTGAAGGATTTAATTTTGGTATACCTTTCAACTGCACTGTAATGACAAAATTAAGGGCTTAGGGTATACTTCGTCTTGGTTCCTTATTTGGCTTATAAGCCTATTCTGGGATACATGTCCTAAGGCTTCAAGGATACCAAGACTTTGTTTTTTTAAATTGGTGTTGAATTATTTGCCCCAATATAGGCTTGAATTTTATCTTTGGTAATGTGTTTGAGTGTTGATTTTGATTATGAATTCGTTAATTATGACTACCCCCTCAAGTGATGAGTTTATGAGGGCATGACCATTAATGAAAGCAATGAGTCGCTTGACCAATATGACTTGATTAGGGTTCCTTCAATTTTACCCATTGTAAAATTTATCAATTTTGCTAGGATTTTGATGGTTTTGTTGATATTTCATGGAAGAATGGAAATGAATACTTCGTTCTCATGGAGTGGTCCAAATGCAATGGTCTTCTTGAGTATTTGAAGTAGAGACTTTTTCGTTCATCAATAAAAAAAATTATTCCATCTTGATTGTTTGTGAATTTATTAGTTTTGACCTATCTTTTGTGGTTTTTAGGCCATTTTCTTTTTCCTTTTATTCTCTTTTTTTGGTGTTTTTTGATGACATTTTATGGAATAAAGGAAATTAATACCTCATTCCTATGGATAATTATGGCCACAATAGCCTTATTTAGTATTGAAGTGAGAACATTTCAATTCATAAATGAATAATTTGGTTCAAATGGCCTGATGGTAATTTACTCATCCTGTCGTATTGCATGGAGTGCAAGTCACTACAACCGCCAGGTGTATAGGGTAAATAACTGGATATGAGGCTTATTTGATATTTTTGTTTTATTTGATTTTTTTTGTTGATTTTATTATTTTTGAAGATTTTGGACCAGTAGATATGCTTAATTGTCCTTTATGAAGCTTCTTCTGGTGACAAATATGTACATATATGTTTGCTTCTTGGTTTGTTGATGCATTTATGGATGCAATGTCATGGATGCATGTATTGTAATATGATATTCGTTGATAATATGTACATGAGTGTATGCATAATGAAATGGATTATTTGTTAATATGTATTGATAAATTATGAATACTATTTGACACACTAGATGCTGGTGATGAGTGCCAAATTGACACATATTTTATGCAAATATTATCTGTTTTCTATCTACAAAATTATGAAAGTAAATGTGTTTTAATGATTATTTTTACCTTATTTATGTGATTTATCAATAAATTTGATAAATGAGGTTAAAATGATAAATGATCATATTTTACACAAATTGTGCAAAGTTTTTGTATGTTTTTGGCAGGTAATATTACAACAAAATACAGGTCATATATTGAAGAAAGGATGAACCAATATCATGAAAATATATTGGAGACACGTGGACGCGCGCTACGAAAGGGTGCTACGGAAGGACGCTACGGAAGGGTGTTACGAAAACCTAGAAAAATCTACGAAAAGACCTGTTCCGCATAATAAAAATGCCACATAAGCTATGGCTTGGTCAAACACCACGTGGGCAGCTGAAACACAAAATATTTCGAATTCCACATAGGCGTTTAGAAGAATCAAACGTGGGTGACTCATCATTTATTTGGGGCATGAATTTGTTATGATATTTTCTATAACAATACGTGAATATTTGTAATAAATGCATCCTTCCCTAAAAGAAAGGATCAAAGCTATAGAAAAAGTCTAAATCAAGGGTTGTATTGTTACGTAGCTATCCCACCAAGTCAAAGTTAGTATTATGTTATAATTAGTTGCCACTTGGACCAATTAGAATATTTATTGAGTCCAAGTATTTTAGGAGATGTGTTAATTTAGATTATTCTTGTTAGAATAAAGTTGTTGCGTGATCAAGTCCAAACCATATGGGAGAAATACGGGGAGTTATGTTCAGAATTGTCTGAGTGACAATATATATTTGCATACGAGGCCTTTGAAAAGGCCTAGTTGGATGGCGAGCGAATGTAGAAATATCTGTAATCTGTGATTATTCCTGATGTAATATTCTGTATGCAATTCTGAAAGTTGGATGCGCAACCATGTACGTTTGATTTTCAATAATAAAGCAACAACAATATTTTCTTCAGGATATGGTAATTGTGTTTTATAATTATTTTATATTTTGCTTGCTTTGGTAATTTTTATTTCTTTTATTCTCTTGTAATTATGAAATAATTAAGAATTAGATTAATTAAATGAGAGTCGATTACTGAATAGAAAATAGGGGAAGGGGTTCACACTAACCTTCCGGAGGCAGGGCCCACTCCGAAAGGTTAGTCCCTAATCTCTTCCCCCGGTAAATAGAGTTAGAATGTAGAATAAATTTTAAAGCATAAACTTAATTAAATTGCATAAAAAATAATTATAAATTATATTATGCATCATTAAATCATTCGTGGATCCACATATACTCATATAGAATAATTCATAAATTGCATATTTTATTTTATTTTTCGTAAACTTTAATTTCTGCAACACATGAAACCAGAAAGAGATCTGAACTAAGCTTAGTATTAATTACTACGGTACAATCTATACTGGATTGCTACTCTTTAAATCTAACCTGGATTAACCCGGATTGACAAAATTAAATGTAAGCTACTACAACTGATCATTTTGGCATCGTTGTCGGGGAGAGTAGCATCGTAGTGGTTAGTCAGAAAAGTTGTTTGGCAGTGCAAAGCGAGAGGACTTACTTGTATGTGAAAAGGGGTACGTACGAGACCTTGGTGTGCATACGAGTCAGAGTGGCCCGTAGATGGTTCCAACAAGCCCCGCCTTTCGACGTTGCTAGGTTCATTTTTCATAAAGGTTTCATTTTTACTGCTTTCATAGATTAAAACTTTATTTCCTGCAAATTTATTTTCTGCAAATTTCAATTTCAGCATATTTAATTTTCTGCAATTTCCTTGCTTTGGGTAATTACTATTGTTCATTTGATTTAGGACCTATGAAAAAGAATAGGAAGTAGGTGAACGCTGAAAACAACCTAATATTGTTTTAGGACCTTATTTTTATTTTATAGGAAGTAGTTAGGTTGAGTGACACAACTGTAATGAAATCCCTCCTAATAATCAAAAGAACAGTAGAAAGTTACCTTTTACTTCAACAATTTTACTTCCAATAAAAATTTACTTTCCAAGTACTTTTACTTTTTTCCTAATTATGCTGAAATTAGTTGTATAAACACATCTAATTTTAGTAGCATTAGGACTGTTTAGTAATTTTAAATTTATTTCTTTTCTATTGTGTTAAGAGTATTTATAAGTTTTGAAATTTATATTTAGAACTTAGCAGACAATACGTTAAGAGTATTTATAAGTTCTGAAATTTATATTTAAACTTGGTAGATAGTAGGATTGAAATAGAAAAATCAAAACCCAAATAGAAAATTAAAAAAATATATATAAAAAAATAATAATATAAAATCAAAGAGAGAAAATAAAAAAAATTGCTAGGTGGAGAAAAACAGTCCAATAAACCTCTAGAAAATATTACAAAAAAAATAAAAATAAATTATAAAAAATAATAAATATATATAATAAATATATATAAAAAAAATAAAAATAATAATAATAATAATGAAATAAAATAGAGGTATTATAGAGGACTGAATCAATGTAACTATAAAGTGGCAGGACAAACATATTGTATCATGAAAATTTCAATTAAGAAAATATTTGAAAGGGTGTAGTAAAACTCAAATCCTATTGGTAACTCAACTAGAAAATCACTAATTAATGGGCATAGGTTTTAACTATACAAAGAGCCACTATCTAAAAAAAAAATTCATACACCACCTTAAACAACAAACTGATTTGCAGTGCATTTCTGAACTGCAACCAACTACTATCCAATAATTTCTCTTTGAAAGGAAAAAATAATAATATAATTATATATATATATATATATATATATATATTGAAAAAAATTAAAAATAAAAATGATTATGCTTCCTTTATTTCATCATGAAGTATCTGTATTTCCTTCCATTTTCAGTCTTAATGTTTCAAAGATAGCTTAAGAAGATGTTTTCTCTAAAAACCTTGTAGGAAGATGATTACCACATGATGCATAGTACCTTGTTTGCTAGATGAAGTCTAGATGTTTTTCAAATACTCAAACTATATCTAATATTTTGAGCAAAATTTTCATTGGAAATAACGCAAATCTTTTAAAATGTTGTAAGTGACTCCTAGATGATCAAGTTTTTCTCTTTTGACCACGCACAAATACATATCTAAAAACATTGTGAAGTTTTGGAAAAATTAACTCATGTGTTATTTTTGCCATAAAGTAAAAAGTTTCCCTTGCTTATCTATTTTTACGCATGGTCTAGAGTACTAATGAATTGGCAAAAGGACAAGCTCGCCCTTCACCCTGAAAAAAAAAAATCCCTTGCTCCTCATCTAATCGAGCAAGTATCCTACTAAATTCTTGCTTCTCCTCAAAATAAGCAAGATCCCCAAAAAGTAATGAAAATTTTCTTGCTTCTCTTCAAAATAAGCAAGAACCTCAAAAAGCACTAAAAATCCCTTGCTCCTCCCAAAATGAGCAAGTACCCCAAATAAAACAAAAGTAAAAAAAAAAGGGCAAAAGAGCTTGAATCCCTGGAATTCTCAGTATCTCAAACACCATGGGGTACTCTTTATTAAGGTATCCTTACGTATTAACACTAAGTCTGGATAAGACCTCTAGATGCTCATAAGATAAGCTAGCTTTTTGGCATACATAACCCTTGTTGTTTTTCAATCCTTGCTCATAATGGGAAATGAATCCTCACTGCACACACAGTTGGTCTTGAAAGAAGCTTGAGAATACTAGGACAACTTTGACACTATATTGATTTGTGAAAGGAGTAAATGAAGTTGTTTCAAAATTGCTAGAATGTTTGAAGTCCTTGAAGAATAATCCTAGAAACATCACATGCAAGCAAAACTCAAAAGCAAACCCTCATGAAAGTACTATGGTTTCAATTTTTTTCTTTTTCTACAAAAACATGGCTTGTGCCCATCACATTTTCATCCCTTAGAAAAAGCCATCTTAATATCTATTTCACTTTTTCCTATGATTGAAGATATCCTAGAAGGCTGAAATCAAATTTTATATTCATTACCTTTCTATCTTGGAAACTTCTTAATGACATACAAGAAGCACAATCACAAAAATTATAATAAACCCCCATAAATAAAACTTATTATTATATTATCCACCAATATAAATAAAACACCCTTCATCTTGTTTTGGCTAAAATTACAGTTTGGGGGGGAAGTAAATAAGGTATACAAAGTTCACAATTCAGTTTGGGGGAAAGAATCAGGTAAAGTATTTTCTTAAACTCTAACAACTACAGTTTTGTAGATATCTTCTGTAGACAACTTCTGTAATAATCTTCAGTAATATAGTTTATAATACTTAATACAATAGAGTTTATAATATAGTTTAGAGGTATAGTATAGGTAATATAATATTTTATAGTTATATAATAATAATAATAATAATAATAATAATAATATATATTATATTAATTTACTATTTTTAATTACTATATCTTTACTTTGATCATTCTTCTAAAAAAATAAAATAATAATAATAATAATAATATATATATATATATATAAAATAAAATAAAATAATAATAATAATAAAAAAATAAATAAATAAACTTTAAAAGTTAATTTAAATTTTATATGTTACATATATAATGATGTTCTTATTGTTAGTATGGGTTTGTAGATAACATTATTATAGAAGTTATAAGTCTTATTTATGCATAGTTTTGATATACATCTAAATAAATCCAATGAGCACTATTGACTTTTGCATTGGAAAGTGTGTTTAGATAGATAGAAGTTGAAATACTGCTGCTATAGGAAGTGATTAGACTAAAATAAAACACATATTCATTGTATGATTTATAGTACCTTCTTGTTTCAACTTATTTAATTTGAAAAAAATGATGGTAATCCCAATTTAGCCAAATGACAATTTGCATTGTGCTTCTTATCAAATGTATATCACATTCCAAAAGAAATATTGTTTAAAATGGAGTATCAAGGTAAAAATTTGGATTTACATGAACAAGGCATCAATCATCTATTATAGACCAAATTTTGGATTTATGCAACTGTTATAACTGCAGAGTTTATCCATTGAGATTGTTGTATTAATCTTGTGTGCATGAGGACATGCACTTCCTTCAGTTTGGGGGAATGATGAGTGCCAAATTGACACATATTTTATGCAAATATTATATATTTTCTATCTGCAAAATTATGAAAGTAAATGTGTTTTAATGATTATTTTTACCTTATTTATGTGATTTATCAGTAAATTTGATAAATGAGGTTAAAATGATAAATGATCATATTTTACACAAATTGTGCGAAGTTTTTGTATATTTTTGGTAGGTAATATTACAACAAAATACATGTCATATATTGAAGAAAGGATGAACCAATATCATGAAAATATATTGGAGACACGTGGACGCACGCTACGGAAGGGTGCTACGGAAGGACGCTACGGAAGGGTGTTACGGAAACCTAGAAAAATCTATGGAAAGACCTGTTCCGCATAATAAAAATGCCACATAAGCTATGGCTTGGTCAAACACCACGTGGGCAGCTAAAACACAAAATATTTCAAATTCCACATAGGCGTTTAGAAGAATCAAACGTGGGTGACTCATCATTTATTTGGGGCATGAATTTGTTATGAGATTTTCTATAACAATACGTGAATATTTGTAATAAATGCATCCTTCCCTAAAAGAAAGGATCAAAGCTGTAGAAAAAGTCTAAATCAAGGGTTGTATTGTTACGTAGCTATCCCACCAAGTCAAAGTTAGTATTATGTTATAATTAGTTGC
The DNA here is from genome assembly GCA_028583015.1 of Wollemia nobilis. Lineage (NCBI taxonomy): Eukaryota > Viridiplantae > Streptophyta > Pinopsida > Araucariales > Araucariaceae > Wollemia > Wollemia nobilis. The sequence goes on along the minus strand of JAQPPZ010016436.1, from coordinate 7,779,157 downwards.
CACTTGGACCAATTAGAATATTTATTGAGTCCAAGTATTTTAGGAGATGTGTTAATTTAGATTATTCTTGTTAGAATAAAGTTGTTGCGTGATCAAGTCCAAACCATATGGGAGAAATACGGGGAGTTATGTTCGGAATTGTCTGAGTGACAATATATATTTGCATACGAGGCCTTTGAAAAGGCCTGGTTGGATGGCGAGCGAATGTAGAAATATTTGTAATCTGTGATTATTCCCGATGTAATATTTTGTATGCAATTCTGAAAGTTGGATGCGCAGCCATGTACGTTTGATTTTCAATAATAAAGCAGCAGCAATATTTTCTTCAGGATATGGTAACTGTGTTTTATAATTATTTTATATTTTGCTTGCTTTGGTAATTTTTATTTCTTTTATTCTCTTGTAATTATGAAATAATTAAGAATTAGATTAATTAAATGAGAGTCGATTACTGAATAGAAAATAGGGGAAGGGGTTCACACTAACCTTCCGGAGGCAGGGCCCACTCCGAAAGGTTAGTCCCTAATCTCTTCCCCCGGTAAATAGAGTTAGAATGTAGAATAAATTTTAAAGCATAAACTTAATTAAATTGCATAAAAAAATAATTATAAATTATATTATGCATCATTAAATCATTCGTGGATCCACATATACTCATATAGAATAATTCATAAATTGCATATTTTATTTTATTTTATTTTATTTTTCGTAAACTTTAATTTCTGCAACACATGAAACCAGAAAGAGATCTGAACTAAGCTTAGTATTAATTACTACGGTACAATCTATACTGGATTGCTACTCTTTAAATCTAACCTGGATTAACCTGGATTGACAAAATTAAATGTAAGCTACTACAATTGATCAGCTAGCACCATAGACTGTAAAAAATTCATCGAGTCATTTTAACATTATCATAAGATTATGTAATGGATTATTAAAATGTAAACTAACAAACATTTGATAAAATGGTATGTCACATAATGCATAGTAAGATGTTATATATTATCTTTGATGTTTTAATGAGACTCAAGCACTCTAGTGACCTAGTCAAAAGTTGTATATTAACCATGCAAGACTTTTTGGCGGTATAAATCTTCTAGGATGACCAAGATATTCAATATACCTATGTGTGCATGTGAGTTTATTACTTAGAATAATACATAAAGTTACCCCAGTGCCAAACAAGATTTATGCAGTCCATCTGTACTAAAGATCACCCGAAAAGTATCATAATCATGAGTTTTGTACGTAGTTGGATTAGACCATAGGTAATGCCAGCTACCAAAATCTAGCTCATCCACATGAAAATATTTGTTTGTACAAAATCATGGTACAAATGTGATAGACATATCGTCATGCATAAGGATACTGTAATTTCCAGGCAGGATTGATGCCACCCAACCTGTAATGAGGATCACCTAATGGTTGTTAAATGTTGATAGTTCTAGGGATTCAAGTTCAATACTCCATTATTTTCTTTTAGTTTTGAATTTCTTTAGGGATTTGTTTATTTTTGTTTGGTTAGCAAGATATTTTTTTAGTGGTGAGAACCACTATTTATTTTAAATTTTGCTTTTGCTAGTGGTGAAAACCAATTTTTATTTTGGGAATTTGTGCTTTTGTTAGTGGTAAAAACCACTATTTATTTTATTTTTCTCTTGGATACTTGCCCAAATTTGGCATGAGACAAGGGATTTTGATTTCTTTGGGTAAGGAAGAGCTTTTCATTTTTTCAATTCTCAGTATTTTTGAACCATTCACATAGGGGGATAATCAAGGTAAACTTTTAGCTTAAGGTAACAAGGACCACTTTGTAGGTTTCATCTATCCTTGTGCAAAAAATTGCATATATTAGTGTAAAAATGTGTTGGGATTATGACATATACAAGGTAAAATCAAAGTAGGACTCTACTTTCTAAAAATCAGGATAGCTTTGTACAAAATCTGAAAAGAAAACTAGAAACATGTAATAACCTATTTCCACATACCAGAAACCAACCATTTTACCCATCAAATATATATATATATATATATATATATATATATATATATATATATATATATATATATATATTTACAACGTTAAGTAATGTATGAGAGTATTTTATATGATTTCCATTTGATCAAGTAATCACATGAGTTCAAGGTTCTACATATTTACCTTTTTGTTTAACCCCATGTTAAACCGTCTCAACCATAGGTGTTTTTCAACCTAACTAAAAGTGTATGCCTTGTTGACTACTAATTTTTTAACAATAATATAATATTTTAGGTGCAATGCTTAACCATCTAACCATGTTACATATGGTTGTTAAGTGAATCATTAGACATATTCAAATAGACAATTTTTTTTCTAATAATTTTCTCATTGGTTACCACTCTTTGGTTTTCACTTAAGTAATCTTTGAAACACTTATAATCATTCATAGATACCATATTTATGCTCATAAAAAAGTAAATATCAATTACTTCAAATGTAATTAAATCATCTACTAAAGTATTCTAATAACATAATATAACATATAAACAAAACATGTATTTCCAATATACATAATCTTCAATGTAATTACATAGCTCATATCCTTTGTACACGATCAGGTATTTGGAAACTACAATCTTCAATCATGCTCATAGCTTAAATCACAAGCTCCTACAATATATTACAAAGCTTCTTCCTCTAGGGAATATTTGTAGTACAATGATATTTTTACAAGACTGAATGTAGATTCAACTTCTTCTAGTCTTCACTTCAATTCAGGTTCATCAGGAACATCAGGTACTAGTTGTCTCATTTCCACCAGTACTAAGTAGTTGGGTAATTTAGGGATCAGGACAATCCATTTATGATTGTGCATAACTAATCACACAATGCCATGCAGTAGTAATCCATAGAATGCAAACAAGCTCTTTAAAAAATACTTTAAGCATTTGTAAAAAATAGCATTCACACAATTCAAGAGTAGGAAATCCCATACTTTCCTAAGAATGAAAATTTTCTCTTTCCTCATTTCATCCCATATCCCATCACACAAAAGACATGCCCTTGAATCTATACTAACTACATTCATTATCATGGCCATGAGGAACCCCCATAAGTTCCCGATAAATGCAACCCAGTTACCATTTCCCCCATATTAGATTATGCTTTTATATTAATTAATTCCATATTTATCATATGCATGATTTGTAACTATATGGTTTCTATTTATGCATTTCATTGTAATCACAACAATGCAAAACAAATCATTCTATACTAGGTTGTCTAATTATTTAAGACATTAGCACCCAAAAATAGCATTTAAACAAACTTTGTACACAACTTATCATCACAACATTAAAGGAGAAAACTCTTTCATTCAACCCTTTTTGGCCTAAACATAATCATGTTCTTCAAGGGATTTTAACATAATTTCATCTTACATAGCCTATCTAAAAGCAATCATCATAGTGACTTAACCTTCTGTGATAAAGCTATTTAAATCATAAGCTTTGTCTTATACTCATATAACCAAACACACCATATCCTATATGTCATCTAGAGCAAGTCGATCCTTTTTCAAAATATAGACCAGTTTTGTAGGTTGGAATATAGGATAATTATTCATATATAATATGTTTGTGTCATAACTCCATGGTACTAGACTAGGGATATCTTAACCCTTAAATAACTCAATAAATGGTTAAGTTTACCTATGATGTTTTTTTATTATTATTATTTTCTTTTAAATACTTATTTTCCTTTGTTGAACTTAGCTTTTAGCTAAAGTCCTAAGCTTGAGTCTTTATAAGATAATGGGTCTAATATTATTGTTTAGACCCTTTTTCCCATATAACAATTAAATATATATTTAAGACCCAATAATATTGGTATGTGTTAATCTTGTTTCTTTAAACACATAAAACCCTTACAATTAAATATATATTTAAGACCCAATAATATTGGTATGTGTTAATCTCATTTCTTTAAACACATAAAACCCTTACAATTAAATATATATTTAAGACCCAATAATATTTATGGTATTTAACTCTAATGGCTTATACTCCTTCCAAGAGTATTTTAAATCAAATATTTTTATGCTCACATATCTTGACCCAATTTAATTTCATTAAATCCAAGATATTCATTTTCGGTCAATTAGCTTTTGACCCTTTTAATTATTATGTCTACCAAGTGGACATTTAAATAGGGGTGCTTTCCCCATATTTGATTTTATTTTGCTATATTAGTTTCTTTGGGTGCATTTATCCTAGCCCAATATTTAAAACTAATTTCTTTGGACTCATCGTTATATTTATTCCACACAATATTCCATACAATACCACCTTTTATTTATTACTTTGTCACAATATTCCATAATATCACCTTTGGTAAAAGGTGTATTTCCCTTAACATAATATCTTTTAGTCTTCATGCTAAAGTATATTTAACTCTATACTTACACATTCCCTTACGATCATTGCCTACAATATTTAAATCAACATTTAAATCATAGATTGCTCAAGCCACTAAAAATAAAACATTCCCTAAATTGTCAGGGCTACCTAGCCATATTACTAGAGGGATTTAATATCTACATAACCCAACCATTTAACCAAATAGATCACAGATCATAAATCACAGATCATAAATCATAGATCACATATCATAGATCACAAATTGGTTTCCAACATCAAGATGAAATTTTTGGAGGTTCTAACAGTGTACTACTAGAAACAAGGTTTTACTCCTTTGTTTGACCTTTTAAAATGAACCTCACAATGATACGTTAGCTCTTGGACACCATTCTAAGCATGTGTGAGGTTAACATATTGGCCCTAAAGACCTATCAACAAGCCATGCTAAGCTATGTTTATTTCCCAGACAATATTCTAAATATATATGAGACCAGTAGCTATTTCAAGAAGACCTCTTCATCTATATTTTAGTAAAACCAAACATGATTTCCAAGAAAAATCTCATAAAAATCAGATCAAAAACCTTCTAACACACAGTTCATTTCAAACCCTTAATCTCAACAACAAGAAATATTACCATTATACCATTAACACATACACAAAACAACATGCTCATCATTTAACCTATAGTTTAGGATCTTCATCCTGACCTAAAATTTTTTGCAGACTTTCTTTGATCCAAGCTCTAGAAAGACTTCAAGCACTTTGACTTACTCCACAAAACTTTTTCTTAGCAAATAAACGAGGTGAAGGAATCTATGGTAAGTCTCAAGGACCGTCTAGTTTCTAATCCGAGCAAATTTGGAGAGCATACTCCCTAGGTTTCTTGAGACTACCTATGCCAACTTGCTAGAGATGGTGAGATTTTTTATTTCTGATCCAACTTAGTTGGAGAGCATAGTCTCTGATCTCAACTCTACAAATTTCACCTATCCCTTTGCCTTACCGAATGCTTCTATTTATAATGGAACTCACCCCCCTCCCATAACCATTATTTTATTATTAAAAATTGCTCGAGGGATGCCCACAATAAATGTTGTCTAGAGAGTAGAGTTGTTATTAAGTTATCTTTGACTTTGTGCCCAAGGTGGTCCAATCACACTCAAACACCTAGCAGCCCTTCAACTAATATTTGCTTCACCATTAAGCAACTAATATTTAGCTAAGTTAATATTTAGCATCCCTTCAACTAATATTTCGCTTCACCTGGTGCTAGACATGTATGATCAACTCTAGAATGTAAATTTCAATTATTGGTATGCTTGATACAAGTGATTGTATAATGTAGTGATATGAAATGTAATGCAATATAATATTTTTGTATTTTTGCTATTTTAATGATTTTTTTGAATTTTTATGAATATATATGTATATATATATAAACATTTTATCAATGGGATTAATGGATGTCATTGGGACTTTTTGCATAACCAAAGGGTTTATGGATATCGTTGGAGCTTTTTTTGTGACCAGAGGGTTTATAGATACCTTTGGATATTTTTAGGTGACCAAAGGGTTTATAGATACCTTTGGGGATTTTCAGGTGACCAAAGAATTAATGGATACCTTTGGGACTTTTTGGGTGACCCAAGGTTTTATAGGTACCTTTGGGGATTTTTGGGTGACCAGAGGGTTTATAGACACCTTTGGGGATTTTTTGGTGTGTAGACACCTAAATAATCTCATGCTTAGGAGATATTCTCACATAGACACACTCATAAGATCATAATACATAATCTTGGACTTTCCAAGCATCAATAATGGTTCTCACCACTAATTTGGGGCCTTTTCAAGCCATCCAAGTGTAGCCACTCAAGCCAAGAGCAGTCAAATCCTAGCCACTCAATCCTAGAGCGGCCAGACCTTAGTCGCTACAAATGATAGTGGCCAGATCTTAACCACCATAAACGACAACGACTAAGCCATAATAAACATTTTACCAACAAACATGCTTAATATTGGGTGGAAGTGGTAGTCTGCATGCAATAAAGGTGAGCGGTAGTAACTTTGCATCCATTTTCATGACTAGTTCATATAGGAGACTTGAGTTTGCATTTAAATTTTAGTTAACTGATCTCCAAGCATAAACAAAGGACAAAAGCTTCTCATGCTAACAACTAGTTTGCATAGAAGACTCAAGTGGGTAGTTAGATTTTAGTTAACTAGCCTTCAAACATAGACAATGGACAAAATATTCTCATGCTAACTTGCACTACACATGAGAAATTCATTTCTAGGGCTTGGACATAGACCTAGGGTTTCACACTATAAAAGGTACAAGTCTAAGAGCATCAAGACATCTTTTAATCTGCTATCATCAAGAAATATTTTTGACGAGATATTTCAAGACTTGGAGAGTTCTCTTTGAGATCCCATGTACAGTGAAGCCCTGATGAATTGAAGAGCATAACACCTATTATTTTAACATTGAATATAAGCTTTGACCTATAGCTTTGGGGAAAATAGAGCAAGGTTTACCTTAATGACCGCTATCTTGGACATTGGCCCACAAGCTTAGCTTACGTTTTAGACATAGCATCTTTTATTATGTTTTCATATCATTAGCATAGATTTACATGATTTCATGGCATAGTTTCATCATATTTATGTTACATTATTTTATTACTAACAACCTCATCCGGGGAGGCAATCTCGGACACCTAAACATGTGTTGTTGTTTCATTGCTTGTAGGGCCACAAGTTCATCGGATGAAGTTTACAACATACGAGAGCAAAAGAGATCCCTCTAGGAAACAAACTTGGAGAAGGAGACATCTATAAGCCCTCATACATTTTTGTGTGCAAAACCAAATTTGTTTTATAAGTGCACCACCTCTTCATGAAAGGGGCACTCTTTACTTATTTTTAACTTATTTTATTGAAATGGGTATCCTTAAGAGGGACCGACATGTAACCAAGCTTCAATATTAATAAAGAGTTATATCTTTGTTATTTCATGTTATATGATTTTCCTTCTTGTCTTTCCATTTCATCTTGGGTTTTTAATAACATTGCAAGTAGGGTTAAAAAGGGGCATTGTGTGCATTCTCGAGGTCGCTACAAATGGTGATCACAATGGGACCACCACTAATTTTTTATTTTTTTCTAGAATAGTAACTTATTTTTATGTGCAGGTCTAGCCACTTAGAGCTACAACGGCCATAAACTAGCCGCTTTGAGCTACAACAACAAATAAAGCTTAGCCTCTCTGAGCTACAATGGCCAAGAACCGACCGCTCTGGTCAATAGCTACCAAAAATGGAGTGCATCAAAGGTCAAAAAACTGACTCTATGAGTTGGATCAAAGGTTGGTATAGCTTCTCTAATATTTTATAGTTTTATGTCTACTTATGTGTGTCCAAAACAGAGAAGTTAAAGCACATCTATGTTTTAAAATTGAAATAATAAAAGGATAAAGAATTAATTATTTTGCATATCTTAGATCTTCTTTTAAATTTTCCACTAGGCTTTGCTAAGAACATTGGCTTATACCTAAAAAATTTGCCCTAGAATCCAACGTGCTAGACATTGTATATTTTTTTCTTGCTTTGAGGCATTGTTTTTTTTTTGTATTTACATGGTGGAATCGGTAGCCGCCATGAATTCGGGTAGGCTATCCAAATTTTATGGTCGCCACAATATTCTGCGTTGTCCGCCCTGGAAGCCGCCACATAGATCTTCATGTAGTCTGCCCCTATAACCACCATGCCACAATCATTTTAAACCTTTTACATCGCTGAAAACACCAGGAAAGGGACAAGCGTTCAGTCCGACGATGATTTGAGGCATTGTTAAAGGCTATAGTTGCATGAAATAAAGTGTGCTCATACAAATCATAGTAGTTCATGCATATTTTTAAATATTGAAATGTATTTTTGCACTTAGGCATATAGGAAAAATTCATTACTGATTTATGATGCACTTTATGTTATGTAAGCTTAAAATGAACACCACACATGCACGTCTCATTTAAACATTAGGGAATTGAATTTCATCACCAACCTCCCATTTAGTCCAGTGACATTGGAATTCATCTCCTTCCACTGGTTTACCCCATAGAGCTTTCTAGAAACATATTGGGAAACATAATTATAGTGATATTAAGTTACATGTGCTCAAATTATTTCCCACTATTGGAACAATCATTGGTTCAGAGTGGAAGAGCTAGGCAAACCCTCTATTGGGTCTTCAATAGTGTACCCTAGCTTCTTTTTAGAAAATCATGTTTGTCATGGGTGTACTTGATTGTCACTATGGATTATTCTTCTCATTCTTAATCCAAGAACAAGCCCAAATAAATCGAAAGAACAACACATCAAAAAATTTAGGCACACTTAAATCGGTAATCAAGATAAACATTTGCCTAGAATTGTGTGGTTATTTCTAAATTACAACTCAAAATATCAATTCATAAGACAACATGGTTAAAAAAAGAAGTAAGCACCCTCAATCTGATATCGAGGGAGAGACAAAAGCAAATCATAACCATAGGCAAAGTCATAGTAACATTGAACGACCTACCCGTAAGACCATGATATGTAGCTCCACGAGCCTAAGGGGTGATAACTCAACCCTTGGGGATCTCCTCGAGAAACCCCAAGTAAGGAGCCACATAATAGAACAAATTCACACAAAAAAAGAGAGTCTTCAAAGCCATCCTCATCAAGGAGACATGAGGAGACCTCAAGAGCCTCCTCTAAACACACAAAAACATCTCAAAGACATGAGGAAGCTTCAAGGGATTCCTCCTCACATAGACATAAATAAGGTTCTAAGATTCATTCTTCACATAGGGATGATGATACTACCACATCTCCATCTACATGGAAAAAACATGTTACCACCAAGACCTCTTCATCAAGAAGGAAAATAAGAATTGCAACACCTCAAGACTCACAAGAAATATATGAAATAGGTTTACCTACTGAAGGGCAGAAAAATAGAGCTACATTTAGTCATGGAAATAATATAGAAGAAACCCTTCACACAAAAGGAAATATTCCCGTAGACTATGACCTCATAGGAGTGAATGTCACCCTACAGGACCAGCCATGGAAAACAAGACAACTAGATGGGTTGGATCAATTTCCTACATGACCAACTCAAATAATTGTAGCTACTAAGACCTCTACATGTGGAAGATCACAAAATATGACTTCTAAACACATCTCCCATTCTAGGGATACCTCAGAGTGACCCTGTAGTAGACACGTGGATTCTGATCATAGGGATACTTAAAAGTTCACTAAACAAGTCACATTAGCTAGCAAGAGTACAAATATAGTAGAAACCTCCTCGAGGAATCTGTGAGTCAAGACAATAAGAACAAAGTCATATAAATATGGGTCTTCTATGATAGCACAAACTGACTGAATGAGGTAGTTAGAAAATGCATTACGTAAAGAGCGAGAGCTAGTGGAAGCTCTCAAACAAGAGAAACAAAGAGAAAGACTCTTGTGCCAACATAAGTAATGTTTAAAATAGTAGGTCATATTGTTAGCTCTTAACAATTTACAAAAAAATGGTGGTGACCATCAAAGAACAAGACGCACTAACTCACCTAAGGAGATGAGCACTAGAAAAGATAGCCCATAATGGAATCCCCCATCAAATCATGAATGAAGTCCAACTAATGGGGTAAGGGCAAACATAATAAACTGGGATCACAATCCTAAGTCCTATCATAGGAGGGAGTAAAATGAAATAAATAAAATTTATAGAGAGTTACCTCCATTGCCAATGTGAATAGGCTTACAAGATGAGGAAATTCGTGCATCAAAGGTATTTCAAGAGCTTGCTAAAAAGATGAAAACCTTTGAGAAACAAGAGGTAGCTGGAAACTCACCAACATTGAGCAAAATACACAACCAACCATTGTGCCCATCAATCCCTAGCCCTTCATATCCTAAGCACTTTTATATGACTAGGTTAGAAAAGTTTAAGGATGAAAAGGATGCACAAGAGTATGTCACCAATTTTATCAATGTCTATTTTCATCTTGAATACAATGATGTTCTCATGCTAAGAACATTCATAATGATATTCTTAGGTGCTTCCGCTCAATGGTTCAATCAACTACCTAAGCATAGCATAACCAAATTTGAACAACTAGTAAATGCATTCTTAAAGCATTTCTCCTTTGGTGCTAAGAATAAAGTGAACGTTTCAGACCTGGCCAACTTGAAACAGTATGATGATGAAAAAGTAATGGATTATAGGAATAGATGGAGGAAAATCATGGAAAAATTATCATTCTCTATTCCCATAGAAGAGATCATTTGCATGTTCACCAAAAGTTGCTCTAAACACATATCCCTCTTGCTAAAACTTTAGCAATATCCTTCATTTGAGGAAGCTTTGCCACAAACCAAGCTCATCAAAGAAATAAAAGTAGATGAGGGAACCATTAATCTATAAAACAAAAAGGAGTGGAGCAATAATAGTAATAATGACAAGTATAAGCAGAAGCAAGGCAACCTTGCTCTAGTCAATCAAGTTGTATTGGCTACACCCAAGGATGGGGGTGCACAAAAACCCCAGAAATCTCAAGCACATCCCCCACCAGCCAATTATGAACAAAATAACAATCAGGGAAGAAATAGAGAATGCAAGTCACCTCGTTATTTCATACCTCTGATAGAATCAATTTAATAAATCTTTAATCAGTTGAACAAGGCTAGGAGGATCAGATTTCCCGATATACCTCTTATAGATCCCAACCATCCTAAGCCAAAAATATATAGGAAATATCAATTTTGCCCTTATCACAGGATACCGGGGCATGACATTGAGGCTTGCATCAGGTTTAAGCATCAAGTGCAAAACATGATTGAGGCGAGAGAACTCAAATTTGACAACCCACTAGCTCATGATAACAGATACATGGGCATATACAAAAACCCATTACCCAATCATGAGGTCCCTCGAGAGCAAGGGGTCCAAGTAAATTAGGTTCAATCTGACATACCTACCCATGAATGTGTTGGGATGGTTGAGATTATTAACATAGTAACAAGTACTAGGTGGTATGGTCAACCACAACCACTTGAATCTCCCATGAAAATCCCATCCCCTCCTAGGCAGAGGTAATACAACCTTCTAGGTCCACCAACATGACCTATGGTAACTATTCAATGTAGATTGGAGCAAAACCTACAGATGACTCTAGCTAAGTTATCCATATATGAGCTCATACAATAGTCCCCAAAGCATAGGGAGACTCTAATGGATATTTTAAGAATTATTGAGCTCCAACCACAAGATGTGAATGCATTCAATCACTTTGTGGGACAAGTATAAGAATGCCAAGAACCTGTAATTCAATTCTATTATTATGATATTAAGACAGTTCATGCTGCCTTACCAAACCCTTAATTAAATATTGTAGTGGTAATTAGTGACTTACCTTTCAATAGGGTTTTGGTCGATATAGGTTCATCGGTAAACATCATAACAACAAATGCAATAGAGCACCTCAAAATTTCTAATTCCAATATCCTTCTAGGATCTTACACATTGAGAGCTTTTAATGATGCTTTATGCAATACTATGGGAATGATAGTCCTACCCATCAAGGTGGGGCACAAGACCATCCCCATGATGTGTCATGTCTTGGAAGGAGCTATGCAGTAAAAAATCCTCTTAGGGCATCCTTGGATAAGGCCCATGAAGTGTGTACCTTCGATCTTGCACCAATGTGTCAAGTATGTGCACGAGAACAAAATCTATGTGGTTCTAGCCGATGAAGAGCCTTTTAAATACATCAATCAGGTGGACATTCTAGGAGAATTTGTAATCCCATCTACTCACCTATACGTGGCACCTTCATCCCCAACCACACAAGTGGATAACAAAGACAAAGGGGTAATAAAATACCCATGCACATCAAAACCTCTCGGTGCACTCAAAATAGTCAGTGCTTCTAAAGTACCATCAAGGCCAAAACCAAAAGATAATCATAAGCTAAAGGCACACTTAGTAAAGGAAGAAAGACCCAAGGAATTGCCAACTATAGCCATTGCTAAAATGCCAAGTCCTATGGAATAAGAAGATCTTCAAGATCAATATGAAGATAGTGATTATCATCCTGCTTCACCAGTGTCATCCGTAGGGTCATCAACATCACATGCATCAATACATTTGGCAAGCATAGGCATAGGGGAGTACCTTGTGTAGAACATCACCTTTACACCTATCATTGAGTCTGCACAAGACATGGAAATGCCTTAGTACTTGAGGCCATCAGTAGGAATAGTGGTTCCACTATTTCCCCCAAACCAAACCAATTTTATTTATGTCGGCTTGGACTTCGCTCATAAGTATTCATATGTAGAAGATGATAGTGATGAAATATTCATGATCAATGTTCGTTACCTCTCTAACCTCAAGTTTTCTCTAAGCTACTTTGAGTGTTGCCACTGGCATGGCTATGGCCTTGGCATATATGAGCAGGGGCGCAGGCGGCCATATGAGCCACAATATCATCTTCCCTCCGATAAATTTGGCTTAGGCTATTATAGCGGAGGTCAAGATGACTCTCTTGTAGCGACATTGGAAAAACTAAGCTTAGGGTTAGGAGAAGATATTGATTTCATTCCTTATCATCCCCTAAGAATAGGAAATTAGAGAAATAGAAAAGTGGCCACGATAAACATACCACCTTCAGAAAATTATCATCCAAACATCTCAATTGTTTCCACCCCAATAGGGTACAACTCATGGGATGATGAGAATGGATATGAAGAAAGTGATGATGAGGCACAACTTGGCTTAGCCTAATAGGGACCTCACTATTTACAAAGGTTCACAAGGTCCATCCATGATGAGAGTGAATATACATAAGATGAAAGTGACTATGAATCATAAGACTCAATAAAAAAAGCCTACTTAGGCATAAGTCATCAACCCATGACTTTGGGGCAAGAGACAAATGCAAATGGATTCTTCATAAGTGATGAAGAATATGAATATGAAATAGAGATGGCTTAATTAGGGCCAATACATGAGCCCCTTGTCTTAGGACCACATACCAATGCTAATGGTTTCTAGATAAGTGATGATGACTTTGAGGATGAGACTGAGATGGCTTATCTTGGACCTCACCACTTGCGACAAATCAACGAGCTAGTAGAGAGAGAGGTGACACTCCATGCCATAGACCCTCATTTATGATTTTTGGGGAGACCTATAGACCTAGCTGCCATTCATTAGATGGTAAATCCTCCTCCACCTACATATATAGTGATTAGAGCCCAATGATCCTATTATCCACCCTGCTCATGGTCCAGATCTAGAAATTTTCATTCCTCCAAATCCTCCTCATAAGTATGGAAGGGAAACCCCTGAAATAATATTGCACTCATGTGGTCTTGGAGATTTCATCCCATCCATCAACATGATCTCCATTTATTTGACCACTCCACTTCATAATCCAACAGATCCTACCAAATAATTGCATCTTGATGTAGATTCTATTGAGTGGGATCATGCTAATTCACCCATAAATCTTGAAGACCTTTTCCCTAATTAAGATATGTTACAGCCATTCCATTTTGCATTGGGTTGTGCGTATGACGTCTTCCATGTTGGTTTGGAACTTGAGTCACTAGTTCCTATAAATCTCGTTGATGACATTCATTTTATACCCATGCCTCATAATCTAGAGGATGGGTCGCATATGGCTATAGAAGTAATTTTTGAGGTGGACATCAATGATGATCCTATCCAACCAAGTAAATTCAAGTTTGGATAAAGTCTATCTCCATAGGAACAAGCCATCCTAATTCCTCTCCTCAAGGAGAATCCAAATATTTTTGCTTGGACTTACAAAGACATGCCAGGGATAGATCCAAAGTTAGTGATTCAAAACCTTTCATTGGATCCCATGAAGAAGCCAGTCAAGCAAAAATTGAGGAAGATGCATCCAACCATCACTTTCATGGTGAAGAATGAATTGCAAAACCTACTAGATGCAGTGTTTATAGTTCCCATCAACTACCCTGAGTGGGTTTCAAACATGATACCCATGGGGAAACCTGATGGAAGAGTATGTATCTACATGAATTTTATGGATTTATATAGGTCAAGACCAAAGGACTCATTCCCATTGCCAAACTTAGATGCTCTTGTAGATGCAATCGTAGGTCATGAAATGCTCTCCCTAATGGATGGTTTTTCTGAATATAACCAGATTCATATTAAGCCCAAATATCAACATAAAACGGCTTTCATTACTCCATGGGAAACATTGTATTCCAAATTTATGCCATTCGATCTCAAAAATATTGGTGCCACATATCAGTGGGCCATGACATACATATTCCATGACTATATGCATAAAATCTTAGAATATTACATGAATGACTTATTGGACAAGTCCTTGTTGTAGCAAGAGCACGCTGAAGTCCTTAGACAAATATTTGATTGCTTCATAGAACATAATGTCTGATTGAATCCTAATAAATGTGTATTTGGCATAACTTCTGGCAAGCTTTTGGGATTCATCGTATCCAAGAGAGGCATCAAAATAGATCTTGAAAAGGTAAAGGCTATATTGGAAATGGCCGCCCTTACCAACATTAGGGAATTGCAGAGCCTACAAGACAAGATAGCATCCATTAAAATATTCATAACACAATTATTAGACAAATGCCAACCTATGAATCATTTGCTATGCAAGGAAGTCCCCTTTCATTGGGATGAAGAATGCCATAAAGCTTTTGTAGATATCAAGACTTATCTAACAATGCCACCAGTATTGGCTCCACCAAGGCCAGACATACTATTTTTACTATATCGGCTACTAATTTTGCATTGGGCACCATTGTAGCCCAAAATAATGCACAAGATAAAGAGCAAGCCATATATTACATTAGTTGCACCTTGGTGAGTTATGATCTAGGATATGCGTATGTCGAAAAGTTGTGTTTAGCAATGGTATTTGCAACTCAAAATTTATGACACTACATGTTGAGCCATACGACCTACTTCATATCAAAACAAAATATTTTGTAGTACATGATGAGCAAGGCATATCACAATACACGTATTGCAAAGTGGATCATGCTATTGATAGAATTTTATCTAGAGTTATTAAGCCAAAATTCCATCAAGGGACAAGTCATAACAGATAAATTAGTAGATGTGCCTCTTCAGGATAACAAGCATATCACCATAGAGTTGCTTCATGATGCAGTATTTGCATTATCAGATCTTCCAGAGCTCGAAGAACTTAAGAAAGAAAGATACATGTCATTGTTCTTCGATGGTTTAAAGTTTGAACAAGGAGGTGGAGCAAGTATTGTCTTTATCACACCACAAGGTGCTCCAATACCCTTATCATTAAAACTAGACTTCTCATGCACAAACAACAACACAGAATATGAAGCATTGATCCTAGGACTCCAAAAATTCATAGCAATGGGCAATAAAATAGTGAATATCTTTGGTGACTCCTTGATCATAGTAAACCAGGTCAAAGGACTATTCTAATGCAGGTGCCCACTCCTAAGAACTTACAAGGAACTTGTTGACACATATCAAGCTTGGTTGGAATGGCATGACATCGAGGCAATCCCTTGTACATCAAATATATTTGCAGACACCATGGCTTATTTGGGATCCTTAATACATCAGAATCCATCTAATAATTTTATAATCATTCATGTGAAAGTGCTTTCGCACTTAGCAACACGTCGTGAAGCTTTTGACAATTAAGAATCAGTCAACATGATCAACATCAAGCCAAATTAGGATTGGTCCTTTGTAGCCAGAGATTTCTTGCAAATGGAACCTTAGGGATATTTGATTTCCCAAGGACCTATGGAGTGTGGTACAACCATATGCCATAGATTTGTTCCTCAATTTGTGTTCACTAGCTTGAAAATACAGGAAGGGTAAGCCATCCTTTCTCTAGAAGTTGTGGCTTATCAAGATTGGATTTCCCAATTGCGGGACTTCCTGAAGCTTGGAATAGTACCTCAAGGTTTGTCACATACTGAAAGGTGAACATTCAAATAGAGAGCAACAAGATACATCTTTCTATGATAAATCTTCTATAGACGAGGATATGATGGAATATTACTCCGTTCTCTTGAGCCCTAGGAAGCATCCTAGTTAATTTTGTAAGCCCACGATGGAACATGTGGAGGTATTTTCAGTGGCATGGCCATTGTTAAGTGCATATTAAGAATGGGTTACTATTGGCCCACAATGTAAAAGGACTACTATGAGTATGTCAAGAAATATAGTAAGTACCAACATCATGCAAATCTAATGCACTTATCATCATAAGCTTTGCAGGCCATCCAGGCAACATGGCCATTCTTGTAGTGGGGACTAGACTTGATTGATAAAATCTCACCCATGTCCTCAGGATGACACAAATTCATCATAACGGCTACAAAATACTTCACTAAATGGGTAGAAGCGATCCCCTTAACATCAACAACTAGACCAAGGATTGCGGAGTTCATACTCCACAATATCATAAGTCATTTTTGGGTCCCTTCAAATATAATATTGGATAATGGGCCATATTTCAAGAACAAAAATGTGTGTGCTTTAATGAAAAATACCATATTCAGCATATTTTTTCAATGCCTTATTATCTACAAGAAAACAGATAAGCAGAAGCTTCAAATAAAACAATAGTATCCATTTTGAGAAAGACGATGCAAGACAATCACAATTATTGGTACATCTAGTTATCTCTTGCACTATGGGCATATAGGACTAGTATACAGACACCCACTGGGGCAACACTGTTTTCACTAGTACATGGCACTAAGGCCATCATGCTGCTAGAGTTAGAAATTTTGACTCTACACATAGCATTAAAGGACTCATAGATGATGAAGTTGTGTGGCAAGACTACCTTGATCAGTTGATGCTTCTTGATGAACATCGAGTCAATGCTTTAGGGCATATTCACATTTACCAAGATCACCTTTCACGAGCTTACAATAGTAAATTCCATTTAATGGAATTCAATGTTGGAGATCTTGTCCTCAAATAAAACTAGAAGAATTCGAATCTGCCACCGCATCTATGATATAAGTTTGCGATAAACTGGATAGGTCCATACATGATTTCACAGATATTTGGACCTGGAGCATATCATCTTATATCATTAGATGGTGTTGAAGATCCTGAACCTCTCAATATCATTCACTTAAAGGCATTTTACACATAAAACACAAAAACATTAAAATATTTCATAAAAAACATAAGAACATTAAAACATTCCATAAAATTAAAAAACATTCAAATATTTCATAAAAATTCAAAAACATTCAAATATGTCAAAAACACAAAACAAAGCATAAAAATATAAAATTTCAAAAATACAATCAAAGGCTCCAAGGGTAATTCATACTGCTTGGTCAAAATTAAATCAAAGGCTCCAAGGGTAATTCATACCACTTGGTCAAAATCAAATCAAAGGCTCCAAGGGTAATTCAAACCGCTTGGTCAAATCCAATCAATCAAAGGCTCCAAGGGTAGTTCATACCGCTTGGTCAAAATCAATTCAAAAAGGCTCCAAGGGTAATTCAAACCGCTTGGTCAAATCCCATCAATTCAAAAGCTCCAAGGGTAATTAAAACCACTTGGTCAAGATCAATACCAAAAGCTCCAAAGGCATAATAAGCCCTTTGGTCAAATTAATCAAAAATACAAAAACAACATAAAATCAAAAATACAAAAACAACATAAAATCAAAAATACAAAAACAATTGCATCTCACATATCACATCCGCATCATTGCATTGCATTTTCATATCCACTACAATTGCATATGTCATAAGAGCCTTACAAGTGATACCACAGTTTTTCACACAAATCATTCAAATCCATGCCTCCATTAACACGTGTGTAATTATGTTTTTCAACACGACCATTATTTGTTGCTATGCAAAATATACCAAGGTTTTTTGGTTAGTCAACCACACCTAGTGATCTTATCAAATTTTGAGGAAAAAAAAAAATATTAGTAGAAGGTAAGGTCTAGCCATGATAATGCCTTGGATATTCAAGATCCCGTCACTAATTGAAACACTAAAATCCTAGCTGGTATAAGGAAATTATGAAAGCTGCAAAGTGATCTAGGTTACCTTAAGTGAAAAGGATATTCCTTGCTTATCCCCTTATGCAACGGGTTTAAAGGTGCTGAGAATTGGCAAAATGACAAGCTTTACCCTATCTAAATCCCTTGCTTACATCAAAATAAGAAAAATCCTAAAGAAAAGTATATATTCAAAAGGCCAATCTTACAGTAAATATTTCAAAGCAATAATCCAATACACAAATCATATATTCAAAATTCAAAGAAAAATCATAGCTCAAAAAAATCAATAAAAAATAAACAGTGATTTTCATCACTACATATAAGCAAAATAAACAGTTATTATCATCACTACAAAAATCCCCGCTCAAAAAAATGAATCAAAATACAAAGTGATTTTCATCACTACATATGAGAAAATATCCAAAGCCAAAAAGAAGGGAATAAATCTTGAATCCCTGGAATTCTCATCATTGTACAAAATTGGAAGGAGAAATCCTTACGCATGACGATATGTCTATTATAATTGTTTCATGCATTTGTATAGACCAATGTTTGAATGTGGATGAGCTAGCTTAGGTAACCCAATATTGCCTAGTGGTATAGTCTAACTAATTCCAACATAAGGATGAGATGAACACTTTGGGATCCCTAATCTTAGCAATGGGTTGAAATAATCCTGCCTGACATCGGAGGAAATGCTTGAATTCTATCTCAAAATATACAATCACTTGCACACACAGGGATCATGAAAAGCCAGGTCCATGGTAAAGCCTTACGTTTCAAAAGTCTAAGTGGTAAGTAGACAGTTGTTGATAGGGTAACTAGAGTGTTTGAATCTTTATAAAGCCCCGAAATTTATTACATAGCAACAAATCATAACATCATTCACACCATCACATTCTTTATAAGATTATATAAATTAGGGGGTATCAACATAGTAGGACATATACCACATATATATTAGAAATAGTATATATATGACCACTGACTACTTTATATCTTTTAATTTACATAAACTTATTAATAAAATACATTACACACCATTACATATCATATATGAATACTTAATCAATTCTTATGATAAGAGTGGTTATTTAAATTCATGATTATTTTTTTACTTTTTGTGGTATCACCCATTAAGATTTTCAATGTCATATGCATTTCATATATTTTAAAGTTATTAGGGAATATAGGTTCATTCATACCATTCCACAACATAATTTAGATGCATATAAGTAAAGCAAAGTTAAAATATGCATTTAGCAATAACATCGCA
This sequence comes from Wollemia nobilis, assembly GCA_028583015.1. NCBI lineage: Eukaryota > Viridiplantae > Streptophyta > Pinopsida > Araucariales > Araucariaceae > Wollemia > Wollemia nobilis. Next base: position 7,759,355 of record JAQPPZ010016436.1, on the reverse strand, counting down.
TTCACAAAAACAAGTCATTAAATCCATAAAGCACATCATAAAACATATAGGTAATATCCATTTGCATACAAATCATAAATTCACCATTCATCATCAAAATACATTGCATCATATAATCAAATCATATAAGCCTCTACATATCCATCTAAGCATATTCAAATATCATCTATCATCTAACATATCATCAAATCATCATAATACCATCATCGCATCATATCATAAAACAAAATAATAACAAAAACATGAGCAATAAATGATACACATAATAAGTCATAATGTAAATCTATCATAAAAGTATGTGTATCAAGTCCAATGGATGTACAAAAATTCCCATGGGCTATAGTCATATAGGTCAGTCGACATCAAAAATGGATCAAGGACCAAGTAAAGCATCAATAAAATACTAGTCCTGAGCCCCCTACATCATCTCCTCCAGTGCCACCTCCCCCTATGGTGGTGTTGCCAGTTGAATGATGTGAGCCTACTGGTCTCTCTATCTGAGTTTGGGTCCTCTGGCTAGGATGGGAGAAATACTACCCTGAGGTGGAGTGCCCATTGACCTGTGAACCACATGCACCTGGTGGATCCTTAGGGATAATCCCATACCTCTTGAGATGCATCTAAAGCATGGTAACATGATCCACAAGTCCCCAGATTCGTGCCTCATGCTCATCTAAAATAGACTGAAGATGCCCCACATCTACTCCTAGACCTACCACTGGAACCTCATGTGGTGTAGAAGGAGGAATAAAAAACTACATCCTAACATTGTCACCCCCAATAGTATCTTGCAAAGCCTGTATCTATGCTAAGAGCTACTCAATAGCACCATCTCACTATTGTACCTGGATCTTAGTGGCCTGAAGCTCAACCTAGAACTCATGTAGTTGTGCTCTCAAAGGAGAGTCTCTCTCCTCGAGCTCTAACTCCTCCTCCTCCTCAACATCAGGATCCTCCACTACCACCTACTCTGTTGGCTGGACCTATACCTCAATCCTGGCTTGAACTCTATGTCCTATCAGATCTATGCCATCACCCCCACAATCATCCTTGCACCCTAGGTTACCTACACCATGCCACATCTGATCACCCCACCACTAAGTGCAGGCCTCTATAAATCCCCCAGCCACTATAAGGTCAACATCTGGGGCATCCTCCTCGTCTGAAAGCTTTGTGATATGTCGTGGAGGTAGGTCCTTCTCTACTATGAGGTGCCTATACAATAATGGTATCAAGGGCTCATACTACTACAATCTGTACTAATGAAGAACCCAAGAGTAGAAGAAATAGTATCAGATGGCAATATTATGGCCAATGATCCATCACTCGCACTATGTCCTGGTAGTAAAGCTAGCTAGATCATCCCAAGCAGGGCATTCATAGTAAGGCCACCACATGATATCTTCGGCCAAAAGTCTAATGAAAGCATTAGTATAGTGGGATAGCTCCCCTATGAAAGTGTGGCTCTTATGATTCTCATGCTCTTGAGCCCATCTAGCAGCATAGCACTATGTTCGAGCGTCAATTGTTTTAATCTTGGTTAGGAGTCCCTTAGGGTGATCTACCACAATATGCTCCCATTCCCAAACCTGTAGGAGCAAGCTACAAGTAATGCTGACATGTCCTCATTAGTGGATGTGGTACAACTCATCATAACACTGAGCCAATAGCGATCTACCTTATGCATAGATGATAGGCTCCTCGCTATCCAATAAATCCTTCACCATCGCTAGAAGATTCCACGTGAACCTCAAATATGAGCAGTCTAGGATAATAACATTGTTGATCACCATTAGCAATATGACATGCCTCACCATGAAGATGTCCTCCCCATTCTAGCAGTTTATGGACATTCCTTTGGACTTGTTGTCCTTGATGGCATCCGTAGAGTGCCCTCTAAACATCCAAGTGAAGACAACCACCTGATAATTAGTAGTCGAAGAGAAAATAGCCACCCCATCAAATGGAATTCGAAAGATCTTGTATACATCGTCTAGCGTAATGGTCATATCACCAGTTAGGAGGTGAAAGGTATTAGTCTACAAGTCCCAGTGATGGGCCAAAGCTATAAGGTAAGCCTAATTGGCCATGATGTAATGCAGCCTGATGACACTGCAACTCGTGGGCTTTGAACCATGCCTAGTCCATATCATCAAAGCTAGGAAGTAAGTCAAGCAGGAGCTTCAGGTCCCGAGCCGAAGAAATAAGGATCTAAGCAAAACAGAAGAAAGACAAAGCATAACTACAGTGCATATAAGGCATAATTCATAATAAACATGAAAACGATGCAAAAGAGTATGGACTATTCTAAGTCTAAGCAAAAAAGGATAAGATTACACCTAATCAAAAAAATAAAAAATTCAAAGATTCTAGAAAAAATAAAAAATATCATAAAAATTCAACAAAATGCAAGAAAACAAGGCTTAGGGTTTAGTCGATGTTTCCTACAGTGACCAAAACCTAGCTGCTGGAGGCAGCAGCAGCCAAGACTCAATGGTAAAAAAATTTACCGTCGGGATTCAATATTGGTCTCTTTGAGCAACAACGGCTCAGATCCGACCACTCTGAGCGACAGTAGCCAAGGGGCGACATGGCAAACCCATGCACCCTTGGACAGAAAATAAAAAAAAAATTGCAAAATAACAAAATAACTTAAACAAATCAATAGAGGGAGGGAAAAAAAACAAAATGGAAAGCAAATATTCCCACCCAGGCATCAAAACTAAGCTAAGTTTTAGAACACCCAAAATGGTGGTAGTAGGTGAATAACAAAAAAATTCAAAAACCCTAGGTTAAAGCCACTAAAAAAAAATAAAATTGGGTACTAACACACCATAGCAAAGGGGAATCTAAGCCTAATTACGGAGTTTGTTTGTTTCCAATAGGTTTAGTGAGGTTCAGTTTGCCCATTACTTACTGAGGTTTAGTTTTACATAGATAAGAAAAATAGAGCTAGGGTTTTGAAGAGAGAAATACCCAAGAAGCTCCAGCTCCTGTAGCAGCTAATATCTTGCCCTACATAGCCATGTCCTCAACACCAAAAAGTTTCAAATCTTCAAACAATGAAAGTCAAAGGTCAAACCCTAGAAACGTAAATTTTATATTTCCTTAATTATGCCTTGGCCGCTGTTAACGTCAGTGTCCCAAAATTCTTGGCCACTCAAGATGAGAGCAGCCATAGGCATAAACTCAAATGCCACTGGACCTGACAGTGTCCAAATACATAGAGTAAAATAATGGATTTTATCCTTGAGGGATCCCACAAAAACAACAAATAAACACACTTTGGTGGTTTTAGATCATCAAAATTTTCAAAATAACAAAAAAATCACATAAGAGCACAATCTTAGGAAGGCCTCATACCTAGTTACTTACTCTATCAACTTGGTGATTGTAGTGATTCACACTCCATGTATTTTGGTGAGATGAGTAAATAACCATAAGGCCACTTGGGACAAAAAAAAACTCATTTTGGAATTACGATGTACCACCCTTCAATCTTGAAGAAGACCAAGATGGTCGAACTACTCCATGAGTGTGAAAGGATCGTCCTAATTCCCCTATGACATCAAAAACATTAAGTCAAAGTGATACAATCTAAACATAAATAGAATCACTCATCCTAACTCCCTAAGAAGGCTATTGAGAGCCAGACCACTCCTCGGGATAAGGATGGATGATCATCATCAACAATTAGAATCACACTTGGATGTGGGATTGCCTATTAAAAGAAATAAATGCTAGAAAGGAACTAGATTAGTCATATTGGTCAAGCGACTTGTTGCTTCATTAATTTTTGTTTCTTCACCAATTTATTGTGTGAGGAATTAGTTCAAAATTCAACTTAATCATCATCAAAATAAACAAAAGATCACTCGATTATAACAAAATCATGTTCATCCTACGAATCATTGCATACAACAATCACAAATTGCCCTTGTTTTTTGGGAATGTAAGCAGACATGACATCTTCAATTGTAGCTCTCCTACCGATCAGAACTATTGTAGTAGCTGAAGCTACCCGTTTGAGTTTGAGGAATGAGTGTAATTTAACATGCAAAAGTAATTGGGCTAAGTCCTTCGAATATTGAGACAATGATTCAAGGGATGCACAACATATTGCATTATGGGGCCATCTAGAATTGATCAGACCATTGATCATCATACATCCTACAAAAAAATTAGTCTACATTTTTGCTGAGTGTTGTGTTTTCCACACAGTGCATCGTAAAAGGGGCATCTATAGACACCTAAATTGTGTCATGCTTAGGAGTTCTTCTCACATAAACACACTCATAAGATCATAAGACATAATCTTGGACTTTCCAAGCATCAAAAGTGGTTCTCATCACTTATTTGGGGCCTTTTCAAGACATCCAAGTCTAGCTGCTCAAGCCAAGAGTGACCAGATCCTAGCCACTCAAGCCTCAAGCAGCTAGACCTTAGGCACTGTAGATGATAGTGGTCATATCTTAGCCATTGCAAATGATAGTGGCTAAGCCATAAGAAATATTTTATTGACAAACAGGCCTAATATCAGGTGAAAGTGGTAGTTGGCATGCAATAAAGGTGAGTGAGAGTTGCATTCCTTTTCATGACCAGTTCACATAGGATACTTGAGTTTGCATTTAAAATTTAGTTAACTAACCTCCAAGCATAAAAAAAGGGACAAAATCTTCTCATGCTAACAACTAGTTCGCATAGAAGACTTAAGTGGGTAGTTAGATTTCAGTTAATTGGTCTTCAAACATAGAAAATGGACAAAATATTCTTAGGCTAACTTGCACTACACATGAGCAATTCATTTATAGGGCTTGGACATAGACCTAGGGTTTCACACTACAAGGTGCAAGCCTAAGAGCATCAAGACATCTTTTAATATGCTATCATTAAGATATATTTTTGAGGAGAGCTTTCGAGACTTGGAGAGTTCTCTTTGAGATCATGTGTACGATGAAGCCCTAATGAATTGAAGAGCATAACACCTATTATTTTGACATCAGATATAGGCTTTGACCCATAGATTTGGGGTAAGAGAGCAAGGTTTACCTTAGTGGCCACTATCTTGGATAGTGGCCCACAGGATTAGCTTAGGTTTTAGACATAACATCTTTTATTCTATTTTTTTATGTTTTCATATCATTAGTGTAGATTTACATGATTTCATTACATGGTTTCATCATATTTTTGTTACATTATTTTATTAATAACAACCTCATCTAGGGAGGCATTCTTGGATAGATAAATGTGTGTTGTTGTTTCATTGCTTCTAGGGCCACAGGTTCATCATATAAAGTTTGCAACATACGAGAGCAAAAGAGATCCCTCTAGGAAATAGACCTGGAGAAGGAGGCATCTGTAATCCCTCATACATTTCCATGTGAAGAATCGAGAAGCTTTTATAATCACACCACTTCTTCATGAAAGAGGCATTCTTTACCTATTTTTAACTTATTGTATCGAAATGGGTATCCCTAAGAGGGACCGACATGTAACCGAGCTTCAATATCAATAAAGAGATCTATATTTGTTATTTCATGTTATATGCTTTTTCTTCTTGTCTTTCCATTTCATCTTGGGTTTTTAATAACATTGCAATTAGGGTTAAAAAGGGGTGGTGCATGTGTTCCTTGGGTCGCTACAGGGTGACCAAAGGGTTTATATATACCTTTAGGGATTTTTGGGTGACTAAAGGTTTATGGGTACCTTTGGGGCTTTTTGGGTGACCAAAGGGTTTATAGGTACCTTTGGGGATTTTTGGGTGACCAAAGGGTTTATAGGTACCTTTGGGAATTTTTGGGTGATCAAAGGGTTTATCGGTACCTTTGGGACTTTTTGGGTGAGCAAAGTATTTATAGGTACCTTTGGGTCTTTCTGGGTGACCGAAGAATTTATGGATGTCTTTGGAGCTTTTCTGGTTGACAAAATTATTTATGGATACCTTTGGGGCTTTCTGGGTGACCACATTTATAGATACCTTTGGAGATTTTTGGGTGACCAAAGGATTTATGGGTACCTTTGGAGCTTTGGGTGACCAAAGGATTTATTGGTACCTTTGGGGCTTTTTGGGTCGCCAAAGGATTTATGGGTACCTTTGGATCTTTTTTGGTGACCAAAGAATTTATAGATACCTTTGGAGATTTTTGGGTGACCAAAGGATTTATGGGTACCTTTAGAGATTTTTGGGTGACCAAAGGGTTTATAGATACCTTTGGAGATTTTTGGGTGACCAAAGGATTTATGGGTACCTTTGGAGCTTTTAGGTGACCAAAGGATTTATAGATACCTTTGGAGATTGTTTGGTGACCAAAGGGTTTATAGATATCTTTGGGGTTTTTTGGGTGACCAAAGGATTTACAGATACCTTTGGAGCATTTTGGGTGACCAAAGGATTTATAGATACCTTTGGAGGTTTTTGGGTGACCAAAGTATTTGTAGACACCTTTGGATCTTTTTAGGTGACCAAAGGATTTATGGGCACCTTTGGAGATTTTTGGGTGACCAAAGGATATATAGATACGTTTAGGGCTTTTTGGGTGACCAAAGTATTTATGGGTACCTTTGGATATTTTTGGTAGTGCACGGTGCTTAAGCATGAAAAGGTCATAGGTGAATTATATTCAAGGGTTTAGGTTCTTCACATCCTTCAATGGAAGCTAGGTGATAAGTTTCAGGTCCAATATGACTGGTAATAATGTATGGACCTAACCAAATTACTAAAAATTTATCCTACAAATGGGATAGCAAGTTAGATTTTTGCTGGTTTTCTTTTATAATAAGATCACCAACCTAAAAGTCTCCATGATGGACTTTCATATTATAGGTTCTCTTAATCCACTCTTGATAAACACGTAGGTGCTCAAGAGCATTAACTCATTGCTCATCAAGTAAATTTAATTGGTCTAGGAAATCCTATCATGTAGTGTCATCATCGATGAAATATTGCATGGATATACGCAACGATGGTATTTCCAACTCTAAATGCATGATGACCTCATCCCATTACACTAGAGAAAATGGAGTTTGCCTAGTGGGTGTTTGAATACTAGTGTGGTATGCCCAAAGAGCAAGAGGTATTTAAGTATACCAATCTTTGTGATTATCCTTAATAGTTTTCTTTAAAATGGTAATTATTATTTTGTTTGATGCCTCAGCTTGCTCATTGGCTTGTGGATAATAGGGCATAGAAAAGTTGTGTTGGATGTTATATTTAGTTGTTAAAGCACACACATATTTATTCTTAAAAAATGACCTATTATCTAAGATTATTTTGGATGGTATACCAAAATGACAAATGATATTATGTAACATAAAATACGTAATGCGAGACCCAATAATAGTTGTAATGGGAATCGCTTCCACACGTTTTGTGAAATACTCGATGGCCATAATGGTGAACATGTGACAGCCTAAAGAAGAGGGTGAGATTTTCTCAATTAAGTCAAACCTTTATTGCAAAAAAATACCAAACCAATTGAATCGATTGTAAGGCCTAATAAGGTACGTGTGTCAAATTAGTATGGTGTTGAAAATTTATGTATTTCTTAACATAAGCACAACAATATTGCTCTAAAGTTGGCCAATAATAGCCCATGTGAAGAATACACTTTGTGATGGTCGTGCTACTAAAATAGCCACTACATGTACTGTTGTGTGCTTGGGCAATTGTCTAAACTAACTCTTGAGTTCTAATAAACAAATGAGGATACCCTTGTAGCTTTGATGATACAATATATCTCCAAGTAAGACATATTTTTCTACTTTTTTCTTGAATGTGCATTTTGTGGCATGCAACAATCCAGAAGGGATGGTACCAAGCTTTAGGTAATATTTTAGCTAGATGGACGAATATGTTATTCTAGTAGTGACACCGAGAGAGGGGGTGAATCAGTGTATTTTAAAATTTTCTTTGCTTTATCACAAAAAGCACTTGCTAGCTATGTATTGAAACTATAAAAAACAATCACACAATCCAACAACACGCAACACAATATTTATAGTGGAAACCCAATGAGGGAAAAACCACTGTGCCAATCGACTGCTTGATCTCCCAATAAAATATAGTATGTAAATTGTTGGTCTTAAAAATTTAATAGCACCCACTATCAAGTCTAGCACCTACTAACCCTCATTTTTTAACACCTACTGCAAGGAGCTCCAACCCCTATCCAAGCACCAACTTGGTTTTTACAATCATAGAAGTTATGACATATCAGATGCCTTCACTATTTCAAAACCTTGAATGGTTCAAGATCTATCTTATTTCTATGCTACTGCACTATCTCCTTCCTCTCTGCTCTCTATATCCTCTTTGCAATTCTTACAACAATATCTCAACAACAACAACTCCTCTCGGTTCATAAAAATCATTTTATATTATTGCAGTCACTTTCTATTTTTCATGCAAGCCCTTTCTTAGACTTTTAGTAAACTCTCTCTTATTTTTAATCATATTTAGTATTTTTTCTCTTATCCTTAATCACTACAATTAAAAACCTCTTCAACCTTCTATCTTTGGCTTCAAATAAATCTTTTGCTATTCATAGAATATAAATTTTCTTTTTCTATAATTAACTTTTTATTCTCTTTACTCCATGTCGATAGTTATTATGTAACTATTAACTCAATTTTCTCACGATGCATGTATTATTAATTGACTCATGTACATTTTAAATTTCTCTTGCTTGAAATAGATAGCTCCAATTATCCATGGTGATCTCTGCAATTTTTCTCATCAAAAACCTTAATTGTAACTGTAACTGTAACTGTTGCAAACTTCACAATAAATGTAACTATCCCTTTTTTGTTTTTAAACATCACTCTTCATGTTAGGTGTATATCATATCTGAGGAATCATTTAAAACATTTTATTTCCCCAAAATTCATTTTTGCAGAGCACCATTTAAATTTTTTGTTATAACTATCTTTTCCCCAAAATTTTAGCTGTCAAAACATGCCCATATGCCCTTTTGGAGTGCTCATAACTTGTGCCTCGTAAATCCAATGGATAAAAAATTATATCCAAATGTTATTGGTTGTATGAAATACAGTTGGTATAGTTGTACACTCTTAAATATTCAGGAATTGCTCACAGCATCGCTGTCAAGTTGGCTTCTAACACAGATTTTTCACCAGAATTTCCAGCTATCAAAAATTGTGAAACTATCATTTTGTGGGCCCCATACTATCCATATTACTTGTCCATATGCTATAAAATTTGGTTCATGTGTTATATATACTGTTAAGTACCATTTTTATAAATTTTATATCTTAACTCACTTTGGATCATTCCCAATAGATCCACCAATTTTCCTCTTAACATAGATTTGCACCTATTAATAGCTCCAGAAAATGCTAAGGTATGAAGATTGAGTAAGCACCAAAAATAATGAACTCTAGAATTAATGAGCTTTAGAATGAATAAGAAAAATAAATAAAAAGCTCAAGAAATAATATGGAATGATTTTCAGAAACAATGAGTTCCAAAAACCCGAAATAATGAGCTTCAGAAAGAATGTGTTCCATAAAGATGTAACATTCATAACATTTTATCTACAGCTCGGATTAACTTGCTTCAAAAATAAAAATTGTAGTTATCAATGAGATGAATATTTTCATGCCATAAAAATGTAATTTTACTATAGTATGACACCAAAATTGACATGATATCTATTTTTGATATTTTACAAGTATACCTAGACTGTGTTGACAACAATGACAAAATAATCGAGGGTCTCCTTTACTCAAAAATATCCCCCTTTGGAATTATTGGCAACACACGTACATACCTAGCAATTTTTAATATTTTTTCCAGTGTTCTTTCTCCCCCTTTGACAATAATGACAAAGGGTGTGCTCTAGCTTCTCCTTTACTCAAATCCTGCTCTGTAAAAACTCCCCCTTAGTCTCTACACACAATTCTTAAATAACCAGTTACATAAAACAATAAATAGACAGAGGAGCATAAGATATACAAAAATTGCTCCCCCTAAGGATGTGCTACCACCCTTGTGGCCTATTTTTTAGGAATTTTAGTAACTCCTAAATTCTTTCTCGGATATTAAAAAACATCCTTGGGCAGTGGATTTGTAAAGATGTCAGCTACTTGCTCTACTGTAGGTAAAAACTCCAACTTGACATATCTATCTACTACTGTCTCTCTCAATAAATGATATATTATTGCCATATGCTTGGTTCTTGAGTGCTTTACTATATTTTTGGAAATACTAATTGCACTTGTATTTTCACATAGTAGTGGAATAGTATACCAAGATCTTTCAATGTTTACTTCATCCATAGCACTTGTGTGCAACAAGATACTTATGCCATGTATTTTGCTTCTATTGTACTCAAAGAAACTGAGTCTTGCTTTTTGCTATGCCATACAACCAATTTATCACCAAGATAAAATGCACCTCCATTTGTACTCTTCCTATCATCCACACAACCTACCCAATCAAAATCTAAATAGGCTATTAGTGTGAAGTCCTTACCTCTTGGATACCACAATACAAACTCCGTAGTGCCTTTTAGATATCTAAATATACTCTTCACAGTTGTGACATGTGTCTCTTTATGATCAGCTTGAAATCTGGCCACCATACACACAACCTGCAGTATATCTGGTCAAGTAGCAGTAAGGTACAATAGGCTTCCAATCATGGACTTGTACATTGTTTGGTCTACAGGTGGTGATTTATCCTCCTTGCTCAACTTATACCTAGTTGTCATAGGAGTTCCAACTAGCCTACTATATTCCATTGTAAAATTCTTTAACATCTCCTTGACATATTTGATTTAAGAAATAAAAATAACCTTTTCTAACTCATTTACTTGCAAACCCAGAAAGTATGATAGTTCTCCAATAATTGACATTTCAAATTATCTTTGCATTTTATGGGAAAAATATTTATATATTTCATCCTTGCAACCTCCAAATAGTATGTCATCTACATACACAACAACTATGATTTGATAGTATTTCTTAGATCTAACATACATATTATTATCAACCATACCCTTTTTGAATATTTTCTACAGTAAATAGTTATCCAACCTTGCATACCATGCCCTAGGTGCTTGCTTCAAACCATACAAATCTTTCTTGAGCTTACACACTATATTTGGATTTTAACCTAACTGAAAGCCATCTAATTATTCTATGTATAATTATTCTTCAAGTTTACCATTCAAAAATGCTAACTTTACATCCATCTAATATAATTTGAATTTTTTGTGGACTACCAACTCCAAAAACATTCTAATGGCTTCCAATATTTCCATTGGTGCAAAAGTATCTTCAAAATTAATACCTTGTACCTGAGCATATCCTTTGTAAACCAGTATTGCTTTATTCCTCACTACCTGTCCATATTCATTCAACTTGTTATTGAAGACCCATTTGGTGCCAATAATATTCTTATTAGCTGGCCTCTGTACTAGCTCCCATGTATGATTTTTCTTAATCTTGTTGAGCTCCTCTTCCATTTCCTTTATCTAGTGTTCATGTTGGCTAGCCTCCATCACTATTTTGGGTTCAATGCTAGACAGTAGAGAGTAGTTGGTGTACTCTTGTACTTGGGAAACTCTCCTTGTCTAAAATCCAACTTGTGGATATTCTATGATTTTATTTATGGGATGATTTATCTAAACATACCTTGTTGGTGATTTTGGAGTGGTTGGTTGTTGTTCTTTTTCTTGTTATTCTTTCTCCTACTCATCACCTTCAATAAAATCATCATAGGTGGGATAGAGCTCTCTATTGCTTACAACTTATTCAGTTCCTTCATCTACTTTGACATCAACACTATCTACCATTATTATTAGCCTCTTTTTGTAACACTGATAAAATTTACTCTTTGAATAATAGCCAAGGAATATGCCTTCATTAGCTCTATCATCAAACTTCCCAAGATTTTCTTTAGTATTTTTGATATAGCATTTATTGCCAAATACTTTGAAATGTTTTACAGTGGTCTTTATTCCAAACCAGAGTTCCTATGGAGTTTCATCCGCATGTGGTCTGAGCATGCATCTATTTTGGATGTAAACAATAGTATGAACTTCTTCCTTCAAAAAAAAATCTGCTACTTTGCTCTCACTCAGCATGGTTCTTGCCATATCTTGAACTATTTCCACTACACTATTTTGTTGTGGTGTTCTTGCATATGATAATTGTATCTTGATGCCATGTTTATCATAGTATTCAGCAAACTCTTTTGAGATAAAATCTCCTCCTCTATCTAAACTTAGACATTTTATTCTTCTTCCACTCATATTTCCATCCTGATTCTATTTAAATGTCTTGAACATATCAAGTGCTTCTGACTTGTGTCTCAAGAACAATACCCATGTCATTCTAGAGTAATCATCTATGCATAACATGAAGTATCTATGCCCATGTGTGCTTTGAGTTCTTGTTGACCCACACAAATCAATATGAACTAGTTCTAATGGGTTGCTAGAGTAATGTTCTTTTGATTTGAAGGTGACTCTAGTTTGCTTACCTTTTTGACATGATGAGCATATGCTATTTGTTGGCTTGGAAATTTTAGACATGTATCTTAATGATTTATTTTAACTGATATTTGCTAAATTTTCAAAGCTAATATGTTCGATCCTCTTTTGCCATAGCAAGTTAACATCTTCTTGTGGAAGCAGGAATGACCCTTTAGTGGTGTCAGTAAGAGTGTACAAATTTCTAACTATTCTTGTACCTATGGCTAATAATATTCCATTGTTTTCTATTCTGATTTCATAGCCATGCTTTTTGAAAGTAACAGCATTACCTTTGTCACATATTTGGATTATAATAAAAATATAATTTTTTAAGCCATCCACAAACAACACTTCTTCTTATTTGACTCATTTTCCATCTCCTATCTTGATTGTACCTATGCCTACAATTTTAGCTCCATAATTATTATAAAACTTTACTGATCCACCTTCATATTGTTCCAACTTATCAAACCTTTTATTGTCACATGTCATGTGCTTGGAGCATCCACTATCAAGAATTCATGGATTAGTTCTATTGTTAGCTTTCAAGGTTGTTTGAACAATCAAGAACTTCTTAACATCTTCTTTCTCCTTTCCTTTCTCTACCCATTCCTTTTTAGCCTTTGGTTTTTGTTTGGCTATAGTATTTACCTCTATTGTCTGATGCTCAACTATTTTCTTAGTGTACTAACTCTTTTGCACCCTAGGTAAATCATGTTGGCTTTCTTTTTCTCTAGAATAATTGGCAATATTACTTCTACAAAATATGGCTATGTGACCATAATTGTGACATTTATAGCATTCAAAATTATACTCAAACAAAGGAGTAAATACATTTTTTTTGCACATAATTGACTGCTTTATTATTGAATCTACAATTTACAATTTTATGACCATACTTATTACATTTGTAATAGTAACCATGAAAAGTGTAGCCAGAAGTGGGATAGAAATTGTGAGACCTAGTTTGCTGATAGTAATTTTTGATTGGTCTCCTTGGTGCTCTTCTTGCTTGCTGATAAAATTTGATGAACTCTTCACTATCCAACATTTTTATTGGTTGTTTGGTTGTTACCTTCAGTTCTTGTCTCTTGCCCTTCAATGGTTTCTTTGTCTTAGTTTTGAAGTGTTCTTCATCTCATAAATTTGAAGACTCTCTAGGCTCAAATCCTACTCCAAATTTAATGTTTGGATATATTTGTGATTGCAGTATCTCATTGATCTTTTCTCCACTCTTCACAAATTTATAATTTTTCTTAACTTTTTGAGTTAGTTTTTCAATATTCTATCTCAACCTTACAATTTCTTCTTCATAATTATAACAAGCATATATTTTGTCAGTAAATTGTAATTGCAGAGATTATTCTATCGCTTTGGATTCTTCTATATTAACACTCAACTCTTCAATTATGATATTGTATTTTTTATATTTTCTAACCAGTTTCTTATTCCTCTTCCTTTCACTATCTAGATCATCTAAGGCATTTGTTAGTTCACCTTCATAATCAACTACATCTTCTACCTCATCATCATCAATTTTTGATTCATTCTTGCTTGTTTCATGAGCCATGAATAATGATTCATCATGATTTTATTTAGATTATTCATAATTTTCACTATCATCAATCTCACTTTTATTTTCTTGAGATATGAAACTCTTCTTGAAGTTTTATTTTCTAAAGTTCTTGGATTTAGACTTATACTCATTATCTCTTGAATTGTTGGCAAAATCATTATTATTGTCCTTTTATTTATGAGGGCACTTTCTTGCAAAATGACCTAATCTACAAAAGTTGAAGCATTTAAAAGGAAGCTCACCTCTGTATTTTACTTGACCTCTTTTGATACTTTTGACCAAGTTGGATTCTTCAAGATCTAATGCCTCCTCTTCACCAGAGTCTGATTTCATTTTGATGCACTTGGTTGCTTTGAACCCTGATTCTCTATCCGATAATTTTCCCTTTCCAATCCTCATCTCATAATTTGTCAAATATCCATGCATTTCATCCAATGAAAAAGTATTGAGATCTTTGGCTTCTTCAATGGCTAAAAATTTAGAGTCAAATATTGATGGTAAGGACCTAAGCACCTTTTTGACAATCATTGCATCTTCTATATTTTCTCCCAGACCTCTGATTGCATTTATTACTTCATTAACCCTCAATATATATGTGGCTATCTCTTATTCATCTCTCAAATTTAGGCTTTCAAAATGATACCTGAAGTTTTGTAGCTTTGCTTCCTTGATTTTATCATCTCCTTCATGTATGCTTTTCAACTTGTCCCAAATGTCTTTGGTAGAATTTCATCCCATGGCATTTACCAATTCATTGTCAATTAAACCACACATTATAACATTCTTGGCCTTGGAGTCATTGTCAAAGAGTTTCTTCTAAGCTGAATATGTTGGAGGAGTGGTAGGTGTTGTATATCCTTTTGTTACTACCTCCCAAATATCAAACCCTAGAGCACAAGTATATTTCTACATTCTGAACCTCCAGTATGCATAGTTTGTTCCATCAAATAGTGGTTCTATATTAGATGAGAAACCTTCAACATTGGCTATTATGTCACTTATTGGATCTCCTTAGTCAATTATACCTAATAGGAACCTCGATCTGATACCAATTGTTATTCTAGTAGTGAAATTGAGAGGGGGGGTGAATCAGTGTATTCTAAAATTTTCTTTGCTTTATCACAAAAATCACTTGCTAGCTATCTATTGAAACTACAAAAATCAATCACACAAGCCAACAACATGCAACACAAGATTTATAGTGGAAATCCAATGAGGGAAAAACCACTGTGCCAATGGACTGCTTGATCTCCCAATAAAATCCAGTCTATAAATTATTGGTCTTACAAATTTTATGGCACCCACTATCAGGAACAGAACCTACTAACCCTTAATTCTGTAGCACCTACTTCAAGGAGCTCCAACCCCTATCCAAGCACCAACTTGGTTTCTACAATCATAGAAATTATGAAATATCAGATGCCTTCACTGTTCCATAATCTTGAATGGTTCAAGCTCTATCTTCTTTCTTTGATAATGCACTATCTCCTTCCTCTCTACTCTTTGTATCCTCTCTGCAATTCTCACAACAATCTCTCAACAACAACTCCTCTCGGTTCATAAATCTCTTTTTATATTATTACAGTCACTTTCTATTTTTCATGCAAGCCTTTTCTTAGACTTTTAGTAAACTCTCTCTTATTTTTAATAGTATTTAGTTTTTTTTCTGTTCTCCTTAATCACTAAAGTTAAAAAATTCTTCAAACTTCTATCTTTGGATTCAAATAAATATTTTGCTATTCATAGAATATAACTTTTGATTTTTCTATAATTAACTTTTTATTCTCTTTACTCCATGTTGACAGTTATTCTGTAACTATTAACTCCATGTTCTCACGATGCATGTATTCTTAATTGACTCATGCACATTTTAAATTTCTATTTCTTGAAATAGATAGCTCCAATTATCCATGGTGATCTCTACAAATTTTCTCATGCAAAAACCTTAATTGAAACTGTAACTGTAATTGTTGCAAACTTCATAATAAATGTAACTATCCCCCTTTTTTTTTTAAACAACACCACTCATCATGTCAGGTGTATTTCAGATCTGAGGAATCAATTAAAATGTTTTATTTCCCAAAAATTCATTTTGGCTAAGCACCATTTAAATTTCTTGTTATAACTGTCTTTTTCCCAAATTTTCAACTGTCAAAACATGCCCAACTACCCTTTTGGAGTACTCATAACTTGTGCCTCATAACTTCAATGTATAATAAATTGTATCCATGTGTTCTTGGTTGTATGAACTATATTTGATATTATTTTCAAATTTTAACTCTTTAGGAATCACTCCTAGTATCAATGTCAAGTTGGCCTCTAGCATAGATTTTTCACCAGAATTTCTAGCTATCAAAAAGTTTGAAACTATAATTTTGCAAGACCCATAACTTCCATAATACTTGTCCATATGCCCTAAAATTTGGTTCATATGTTATCTATACTATGAAGTACCATTTTTATATATTTGGTATATTAAATCACTTTGGATCATTCCCAATATATTCGCCAATGTTTCCCTTAACACATATTTGCACCTGTTAACAGCTCCAAAAAAGACTAAGGCATGAACATTGAGTAAGCACTAGAAAAAATGAGCTTTAGAATGAATGAGCACTAAAAATACCAACCTCCAAAAACAAGACAGAATAAGTTTCATAAATAATGAGTTCCAAAAACCCAAAAGAATGACCTTCAGAAAGAACGAGTTCCAGAAATATGTAACCTTCATAACTTTTTATCTATAGCTTGGATTAACATGCTTCAAAAATCAAAGTTCTAGTTCTCGACGAGAGGAATATTTTCATGTCATAATAATATAATTTTACTATAGTATGACACTAAAATTTACATGATATTCATTTTTTAACTTTTACAAGTATACCTAGGCTATGTTGACAACAATGACAAAACATCCTGACAACTTGACAACAATGACACAAGAATCTGGGGCCTCCTTTTGTCAACACAATATTGCTTTGAAGAAGCCTCAATTACATAAATTGCTTGATCCTTTTGATTTTCATCTCTTGTGAATGCTTATTGGGAGATAATTTCTAAATATAGCATTGTGCTACTATCAAAAGTATTTTGAGGGAATAAAATCCCCCAAGCGACATTATTTAAGCAATTATGAATTTGAGAGAACTGTTCATGAAAATGTTCAATTTGAATCATATGGACTTCTGGAATGGAGTGAAGGTCCTCACACTTAGTTACATATTGTGATAGCATTTTTACTTTAATGGTTGTGATATCATCATATGGGTTCTCCAGGATTAAATACCCTAAGGATACCATCGTATCTACACAATGATTAGATGAATTAGGGAGTGCCTCAATATCATACCATTCAAATTTTACCAAAATTTTATCCACAAAGGCTTTATAGGCTTACAATACTGGGCATCTATGTTGGAATATTCTTTTGAATTTATTCTCTATGAGCAAGGAATTACCAAAAATGTTGATCTTAGTTATTTTCATGGTGGTTGTCATTTTAAGGCCTATGAGAAGAGATTCATACTTGCCATTATTATTGGTGTACGAGAAATTGATTTTGAAATATAGGAATGTTGGACCCTTGAGGTGTAAATAACACAATTCACATACCACCCCCTTGCTCGCACTTAGAACCATCAAAAAATTATTCATGTTAGCTTGTACTTTGGGCTCTTTAAGATTAGGTGATTTTGACACTTGAAATATTCCATCATCAGGATACTCTACACTAAGAGGTTGGTTATCCTGGAGGGGAGCCTCTATGAGTTTATCAATGATGATATGACATTTAATTTATTTTTGTTTGATGAATTCTAGGTCAAATTCCATCAATAACATAAACCATTATTATGTGATTGTTATGGTAAGTGTGACTCATTATATATCATAATGAATTCTCTTTAGATACTATATATGTGGTATGATTGAGCATATAATGGCATAGATTTTTAGTGGTAAAAACCACTGCGAAGCATAGCTTATTAATGTATGCATAATTTATTTCATAACTGACTAGGGTATGTCTAATATAGTACGTAGCATATTATTTGTGCAATTCATTATTTTGGTCCAACATGTTGCCCAACACAATCTCAGTAGCTAATATGTATAGATAGAACGACACTCCTTATCGGGAAGTAGTCAATATTGGTGGTGAAGCTAGATATTGTTTAATCTCATCAAATGTGGCTTGACACTTGTCATCCCAATTAAATGCTATCCCCTTATGTAAAAAATTATTCATAGGTCGACACTTATCTAAAAATTGTGCTATGAAGTGCTAGATGGATGCAAACTTTCCTTGTAGACTACATAGCTGCTTGATAGTAATGGGGGAAGGCATTTCAAAGATTTTCTTGAATTTATTTAGATCAACCTCTATGTCTCATTTAGAGACTATGAATCCCAAGAGTTTTCTAGATGTGACATTTAAGATGCACTTCTTGGAATTTAGTCTAACATTGTGTTCAATGAGGAGATCAAGGAATTTGTGCAGTACATCAATGTGCTCATGGTGAAGTAAAGATTTAGCCAATAAGTCATCGATGTAATATTCCAAAATTTGATGCATGTAGTCATGGAAGATGTAATTCATATCTCGTTGGTAGGTAGTGCCAGTATTTTTGAGACCGAAATGCATGACCTTATAAAAAAAATGTCCCCCAAGGCATTGTGAATGCCATTTTGAGTTGGTCCTCTATATTAATGCAAATTTGATCATATTCAAAGAAAAATTCCATTAGGGATAATATCTTGTAGCGTGTTGTGGCATCCACTAGTGCATCAATGTTTGGTAAAGGAAATTCATCCTTAGGACTTGCTTTATTTAAATATCAAAAATTGATGCAAATGTGAATCCTTCCATCAGGTTTCTTTACAGGTACCATATTGGAAACCCATGGTGGATATTCAACTAATATAATGAAATTAGCATCTAACAATTTTTGCAATTTGTCTTTCATCATTAAGGTTACTATTGGATGCATTTTTCCCAACTTTTGCTTAATTGGTTTTGCATTTGGTTCAATCACAATATTATGCATGACTAAATTTTGATCTAGTACTATCATATCTTTATAAGACCATGCAAAAGCTTCCTTCTTCTCTTTTATAAGAGTTGTATAATCAGCTTGCTTACTAAGGGATAATATTCCCCTAACTTTATGAATTAGTTATTTTTAGGATATGTGCCAAAATACCTATCAATTTTTGGCTCAATTGACATATGATATCCCTCTTCTAACTGATGTGGAGTAGGGATTAAATGAATGCCATCGACTAGGTTTATTTCATTAATTGGAAAATTAGGCTCAACCTCAATATGAAAGACATTTTGAGTAGATCTTGGAGAAAAATTAAATGGTTGTAACATTTCATTGCAAGGCCAATACTTTGATGGATATGGGGGAGAATATCCTCAATCAAATTCAATTACCTCAATGTTGAGGTGTAATGGCTTTAATGGTTATTCAAATCATGCATGGGTGTAGTAAGATCTATGGAAATCATATTAATGCATAGATGATATTCATTGGATGGGCGGTTGGATCTAGTGGCATAAGTTTTTTGCTAGACTTGCAGGGCTGGTTGCGGTGGTGGTGGAATGATAGGAGGTGGTCAATGTGGAAGGGTGTGAGCTTGCTCCTTGAGTGGTAAAATTTGTTTCTAAATGGGATGTTGTAATGACAACACAAACATATAGAACTCTTCTTCATCATCCAATGGGATGACCTGTTCATATTTTGTATCTAAAATAGGAGAGTTAATAGGTGTTACACCATAATATGATTCATAATTAGTTGTCTATTCATAAGGAGGACCTTGATCCTCTTCCTCATTGTCAAATGGGAGAGTATGTGAACCTTCACATTCTTTATAGGATTGGGTGAAATCATGATATATCCCTTGATCTACCATATTTGTAAGAAAATAATCCCCTAAAGAGTGGACATGATTAGGATTAGCATAAGGATCGCATGCAATCTCATCCCTATAGTTCAAACCTAGGTGTTCTAAAATTTCTATGAGGACATTGAGAAGTATAAGATTATTGTATCCTAATCCAGATTTATCATATGGCAATTGATATTGCAACTAGCAAGGAGCACGAAAACCTTGTTCATACAACCCCAAACCATAGCCATACCAATGGGAGCGATGGAAATATCGCATGGCATAGTTGGGATTGGACATATAATTAATGTACTCAGAAAAGGGTTCTTCATCCTCTTCTTACTGAAGAGACAATTCTATACCATATTCAATTCCCTCTTATATGAAATTTATTTGATTGGGAGGTATACCTAGAGTTATGATGGTACCTATGGGAAGATGAGGTCATCCCATATTCTGTATTGTATCAATGGTTGGAACTGTTGTGATATTCCTCACTAGATATTCTTATAAATTTTTAGTAGCTAAATGGATTGTGACCTAGGATGGTGAGGATGGTGAGGATGAAAGTGAGTCTTGATATGACTCAATGCTTACCTCATGAGATGGTTCCTCATCTGCTAGACTAGGAATCTCTTTCATGGAAATAGTAGAAATTATTGGAGGGATCTCATCAATAGTCCTCTTTGACATATTTCTCTACAAATGATTTGATGATGATGAAGGTGTATCTAAAGGTGCAATTGATGATGGTGGTATATAATAATATGGTAATGGATCAATGGAAGGTTATGGTGAATGATTCATACCTTGAATGCACATATTTGGTTGGAATTCCATATGACTTGATGACAAGGTCAATTTGGGGATATGTTGCACAAAGTTATAGTATTTGAAGAGCTCAAGGCATGTGAAGACAACATGTACTCACCATTTGTGAGTGTACTTCAAACATTGGTGAGCTATGGATGGCACATAATTCATGTACCTAATTCAAGATATACCCAGTAATATATTATAAGAAATTACACCCTCTAATATGTAACACAACATTGGTATGGCTTTGCATCCCACCTGAATAGGTAAGACTATAGTGACAAATATTGAGCATAGAGTATTTTTTAATTCTCTAACACAAAAATTTGTGAGGTTGAAAGACCTATATGTTTGAGAGCATTTGTGGTGATAATATTTCTTGAATAACTAGTGTCAATTAGAACTCTTTTTTAAGGTGTTCCATTCACACATGCAATGACGTGTAAGGGAGGATAAACCACCTCATATGATATTGGATTAAGTTCATATTCATGAAATATGATTACTGACTCTTTATACTATTGAACGTGCCCCATGAAATTGATAGAGTTAGACTCCTAGGGTTGTAGTTCAATCAACTTGAGGGTCTCTATAAGAGCTTCTCAATGAGGTGGAGATTGTTGGATAAGCTCATAGATAGAGATTAGAGCTAATTTTTTTTGCAAGCTTTGATAAAGCTTACTCCTTATGGTAACCACTAGATTATATGGAAAGCTTTGCACTGGATGTGGTGGAGGTTTTGATGCAGAAGGAATATCGTTTGAAGCTACAAGTGGTGCAAATTAATTTGGGTAATACCTATTCCTTTTCATGATGCTAAGCATCCCAATTATGCTAAGAATACCTATTTTTCTTGGTTTACCTACACCTTGTGATTGGGAAATGGGTCTTTAAATACACCCATTTACTGATTACTTGTTGTAATAGGGTTATCAACTTGAATATCATTCCTCTCAATCATGTCTTGTACTAGGTTTTTAAACCCATAGAATATTTTTAAGTCATGCCCATTTTGCCTATGGTACCTACAATATAGGTCTTCATGGTGTCCCATCTACTTTGGTTTACCCATACTCAGATCTATAGGTTGGACCTCAGGTAAAGTAATTGCCTTGGTTGTACATAGATGATCGAATAAGGAATATATAGACTCAATTAAGGGCACAAATTATCTCTTAAGATAACAATGTTGGTTTTGCATTTGATTCACCTAGGTTTTGTTATTGTAACTTGTAGTATAAGGTTGGGCCTAATAGTTTACCCTCTAAGGTGGAATTGGTTGCACATGTCCTAGAATGCTAATGGTAACTTGATTAACTACCACCAGCTTTGGATATGCATGATTACCTTTTGTGTTCTTATTCCACTCATTTTTATGGGGTTTTGCAATCTACCCCTATTGAATTTAAATTGTTCTAGCCTACGCTAGAGCATATTCAAGAGTTTGATATTGTTGGAGTTGTAAAAATAATGAAATTGTCTTTAAAAAATCTTGGAAAACATGTGATTCAACTTAGATACTGGTAGTAGGTATGGTAGCTTAAAAAGAAGCATTCACCACCTGTTACCATAATCTATGATTGACTCATCGTCATACTGCTTCAACCCTGTGAGGTTTGTCAAAGTCACCTTTCACTTAGTGTTAAAGGATTAAATTTTTCAAAGTTATGGATGTTGTGCCTTGGGAGTTGATTTTACCACTATGTGGTTAGACTAGAGAGGGTAATCAAAAATGTTCTAAGAAGTAAGATATCATTATCCTAGATATTGAAGAATTGGTTCATGAACCTAGTGACATGCTCCTACGCATCATCCTCTCCTTTGAATCTATACAGATTGGGAATTTTGAAATGCTCTGGGTATGGAGGGTAAGGTATTGATGGGTGAAGTTATTGACTATGAATATGGAACAAAGTGGGATTTTGAAGCCCTAACCTAGCAGTATTTATTTCTATGGTTTCCATGCATTCAAGCAATGCTTTATACGCATAAGAGGATTTTATATCCTCTTATTTTCTTTGGCTCCATAGG
This sequence comes from Wollemia nobilis, assembly GCA_028583015.1. Lineage (NCBI taxonomy): Eukaryota > Viridiplantae > Streptophyta > Pinopsida > Araucariales > Araucariaceae > Wollemia > Wollemia nobilis. The sequence continues at coordinate 7,736,540 of JAQPPZ010016436.1, read as the reverse complement.
GGAGAATGAGGAATTTCAAGAATATGGTGCAATAGTTGATTTTCATGAACCATACCTCTATAAGATGCTTCTAAATATTCCTCTTATGGTTCCAATTCATCATAGGCTTCGTAAGGTGTTTCTTGAATTGGCCTACAAGGAGGAACAAATGCCTGTAAAAAGTAAGCTATATTTTTCCTAGGATGCAAGTCACAATTAGGCCTAGGAGGTTTAGGAGATAACATTTGGTTAGGCCTAGGAAGTCTATTTTTATCCAAATTAGGTTACCTATGAGAACCCCATGCCTATGAGTACTTGGGGAAGGGACCCCGTTATGTAATATTCTTGAATTTTTTATTTAATTTTTTGTTTCTCTAACTGATGGTAGTGATCCAAGCATTTTTTATCTAGCTAAAGTTGATTAAATTGTATTTTGTGGTTAGAATATATTTTAACAACTCGGTTTATCTTCTCAAATGTACAAAGTCTATGAGCCCTAGCACTATTACCATAATTCCTATATTATTCATAAGGATTTGAAAGGTCGACTACAATATTCCCTTGATAGAGAGAGGTCACGTTCACTTGGGGCTAACTCCTAAATAGATGTTATTTATACTCAAATGGTGTTGAAGCACATCATGCTTACATTGAATAATGCAAATTAGGATAATGAAGATTTTCCTCAGGTCTTCCTTAATAAGTGAGGAAGAGAAGGACTAAATTTACTTGTCCAATATGATGAGTATCATACTCATATTGGTACTTATACTTCTGAGACCTATTAGGGTAATTTAAGGGAGTATTTTTATCATTTGACCCTATCCATGGTGAATAGTCTAGATCCTACATGTAGGTGTGTGAGGTAGACTGAGCGGGCACATAGATGAATGGTATTGCTCTATTTATTTGCACCTCAATACATAGTTGTCATTATTGAAAGAAGGCATGTGAAGTGTCTATATATAAAAAGTAAGTTCCCTTATTAGGACCAAAATCTGTAGGGGTATCCTTCATAGGGGTTTCTTTTAGGTTAAGTTTTTTATTTGACATTCTAGGACTTGGGCAAGTAGGAGGCTACAAAGGTGGTATAATCATATCCTTAGGATGAAATCAAATATGGTCTACATCTCCTTGCGTAATATCTATAGCATCAGCCCTTGAATGGATTGGCTACGAGCGCATACCATAGCTACTTAGTTCCAAAACCTATGTGATTATCTCCTTTACAAATTTTAATGATTCAACACACAAAAATAGAACACACAATAATACAAGAGTTTATCTCTTTTAAATATTTACATGTGTTCCTAAAACCTTTTGGTTTATTTTTTATTTGTTATTTTTCAAAGAGATCTCTTTTAATGTGTTTGAATATTGTTGATGTAATTCTCAAATTTTTAAAGGATTTCACCTGTATACCCATAGCTCGACAACCAAAAATGAAAGTTTAGTCATGTAAACCAACCAAAGTATGGATATGAAACCCATACTCGATCAGGGAGCACATGTCCTACTAGTCCTCAACCATATTGACCATGGGTAGAAATACACCCTTAGAAGAGGAATACATGCTATTTTCCATAGCTAAGATAGATATTGGAGCCAAATTTGGCCAAAAATAGGGATTTTATCATGCAAGCCAATGGATGGATATGAAGCCCATTGTTGTTGGTCTCTATTACTGGTTGGGGATGAAGTTCCAACTGACTAATTTTAAAATGTGATGTGGTGTGTGTGGTTCATTTTTTACTTAAAGAAAGTAAAACACAAATAGCACTCAATGAACCTTCACTAATTGTAAAATAATGTTTCACTTTCAGAAGTATTTGACAAATGAAGGAACCTAAAAAATGCATATCCTATATGGCAACCTAACCGTTAGGTAGGTTGCAAGAAATTAAACCATACAAGTGCATACTTAAGTTGTTCTTTTCCTATTTTTCTCTTATTTTTGTTCTTTTTAATCAAAAGAAAAATATACTCTTCAAAAAACAAGGAAAAGACATAAAAAGACTAAATCTAACATTTTCTAAATAGTAATCATGTAAGGTAAAGGTTAAAGTACTTACCTTGAAAGCCTATAATGTTGTTGTTTTTGTCAATTTGAGTTGTAAACCCCCTATTTTGTGGTCGTTCTAGGGTGGTATGGTTGCAATTTTTGGGGCTATCCCTAGGTGGGACGGTTTCTATGGCCATCCTATGTGTTCCAATTAGGAAATCAGGGCTCATTTTAGACCAAAAAAACTAAAACCTACAACATTTAAAGGACAAAAATAGAGTCAAAACTTGCAAAAATAAAATGGGACAGGGTCCCGCCATGATCGCTACTATAAACTGGAAAAATGGTGCACCTAGAAAAGGAAAATGAAATGCATCTATTATCCTATTTAAGCATTCAACAGTGATATTAAATTAAGCATGTGGATGACAAATAAGAGAAATAATTGGGGTTTTCTCTTTATATTAATCTATTTTCCAAATGTATGGTTACAAAAAATCCCCTTGAGGGCTCTTAATTGATACAACTCATTACAATATCAAAGGATCTAATCCTTTCAAAAAATCAAGGTGCACTTTTAGTGTCTTCCTTGCACTCATGACTAAAGAGCAGGATTTTTATACCTTTGTGATGATATATCCATATTGGAACTTATAGATTATTCCTTGTGCATTGGAATACCTGGATCTACACATAAGAAACTAAAATTGATTAATAGCATATATGGACTAATATGAAATAAAGGAAATGCATGCAATATTGAATATAAAATGTGAAATAGGTGGTACAAAACTATTTTGAATTGAACTAAAACTTAGCATAATGTATGTTATCTACTTTAGGAATGATCTATGTAGAAATTGAAATGAAATTGTAAGCAAAATCCATGGTTGTCCCTGGGTGTTCCAATTGGGACTGTCATAATGAAAAATCTAATTGAAGGTCCAAAACTACTCCAAAATGCACCAAATTATAATATGATGCATATAAACTAATTTAGAAATGATATACACTAAAATTGATCCCAAATTGTATACCAATTCATGGTCATCGTTGGGTGTTCCATTTAGGACTGTTAACCATACCATGTGGGAATGGGCACCAAACCTGGTGGTGTTTGCCAGCAATTATTTTGGGATATGGTCCAAAATACTCCTAAGGATGTTGTCATCAAATTTGGTGATATAATTCACAAAAATGGATGGGTTTTGGAATGGATTAATGTATTTGTGATCACTTGTAAACCTCCTTCAATCAATGGATATTTCAAGGGAAAATACATGGTGAAAGGGGAGAATGAATCTCAGTAGCACTTAACTAAAAAATATTGTAAAGATATTCCTCTTAAATTGGGTGGAAATACTCTAATTTATTTCCCAATATGGCCATAGGATCAAAGGGGTAAATTGGGGCATGCAAGGTAGGTGTTGACACTTGTCAAAACCCTTGCCATGCATTAGGTGGAAGAGGCCTTCATTTTGGGCCTCCAATTTACAAGTTGTGATGGCTTTGGTAGTTCCTAAATCTATCTAGATCATTGGATGAGATAAATGGTAGAATGGTATTGCCATTTTTCCTACCCTTGACTTTTTTAGGGGCCTAGACCATGGTCATCCCACCTAGCGAGGGTTGTTGGTGGTCATCCTTTGGGGGTAAAACCATGAACTATGGTCATAATAGGGTGGTACGACCATGTCTACATGGCCCAAAAATTCTTGAAAGTCATTTAAACCTTTCCAAAAGTGGTTAAGACAAATATTTAACCCCTACGGGTTTCCCAATGGGGCCATATGGTGTCAATAATTATAGTCTAATTAGATTATCCTTATTTTAGTATCTATAGAAGGGGAAGAGGAACCCCTATAGGAAAGGCCATTTGAGGAAAGGTTTATCAAGGCATTAGAAGATAAGAATTATGGGGTGAATTTTGATGTTCCTGAGTATGGTGGAGGGTTACAACCAAAGGATCTGTTATATTGGTTGAATCATGTGGAAAAATTCTTTGAATGGAATAATATGGTAGAGGATAAAAAGGTAAAATTTACATGTACTATGTTGAAAAAACATGCATTTTTTTGGTAGGATCACCTCTAGAATGAGAGACAAAAAAGAAAAAATATAATATCATGGTTTGGAAAAAATGGAGAAGAAATTGAGGGTAAAATTTCTCCTAGTAGATTATGAGCAAACCCTCTTCATGAAATTGTAGAATCTAAGGCAGAGAGAACACAATGTGGAATATTATACTAGTGAGTTTTATGTTAGTCTTACAATGGCACTGAGAGGGGGGGGTGAATCAGTGCAGCTATTTAAAACTTAAAACTTTAACTCTTAAAACCAAAAAAATGAAAGCTTAAAACCAAAAATAGCAAGTACCACAAGAGAGCATCACATAACACAAGATGTAACGAGGTTCACCAGTTTTGGCTACTCCTCAAACTAGACTGCTTGGACTTCCATCCAAATCCAGCCATTGCAAAGCACCAACTTTACAATCAATTTACCAGCAACCACTAGAAGGAGCACCAACCCCTAATTTACCAGCACCAACTAGAAGGAGCACCAACCCCTAATTTACCAGCACCAACTAGAAGGAGCACCAACCCCTAATTCCAAGCACCAACTTGGATTTCTATTTTGAATATAAGATTAAAATAAATATGCCTTCACTTCTACAAGACCCTTACTGGTCTATAGCTCATCCAACCTCTCTTTCAATTTAGGAAACACATCTTTCTTCTAAGTACTTACAACCCTTTCTTATGGCTTGCTCTAGCAGCTCTCATAGTTTTGTACTTCTTATAGTGTTCTTCAAGCCCACAACACTATCCATCTATACAGTAGCACACTTTTCTCCCCAGAAACACACTGCTCGTTGTATTTTTCACAACACAATGCTCTTTGTACTTTTTACATCACAATACACTATACTTTTTATAGCACAATGCTCTCTGTACTTTTTACAACATAATGTTCTCTTTTTTCTCATAGTTCATTTTTCCTTTTTATTCAGCAAATCACAACACACTTGCCACGTGTAGAGCTCAACCCTAACCCTAACTTCCTACACATGAAAACATTATTTCGGCTCTGCTTACTGCGCTGTTAATAGCCTTAAAAGCTTACTTATGTTTCTGACAAATTTATCTGCCCACTTTACGGCACTGACAGCATTTTCGATGCTTTGTAAGTAAATCCACTGATATGATAGATTTATCTTTCTATTTACGACTCTGACCATCTTACCTACCTTTTTATGGCTTTGACAATCTTACCTGCATATTTACAGTTCTGACAGTCGAACCTGCTTATTTATAACTCTGACAGCTGAACTGCTGCTCTGACAGCAGAACTGCTGCTCTGATAGCTTTTTGTCTTCTTCTCAGCATGCAAGTGTGAAAATACATGTCGCAAAATCGTGATACTTTTTGCCTTTGTTCACTCTTCTTGGCATGCACTCGTGAAAATGGAACATGTCACGAAATCGTGACACTTTTTGGCATGCACCAGTGAAATCATAACATGTCACGAAATCGCAACATCTTTTTCTCTCTCCTCTTTCCTTCGCTTTCGCTTGCAAAAATGGAACATGTCATGAAATCACGACATATTTTTCTCTCTCCTATTTCCTTTGCTTTTGCCCACAAAAATGGAACATGTCACGAAATTGTGACATCTTTTTCTCTCTCCTCTTTCCTTCGCTTTCGCTTGCGAAAATGGAACATGTCATGAAATCGTGACATCTTTTTCTCTCTCCTCTTTCCTTTGCTTTCGCCCACAAAAATGGAACATGTGAAATCGTGACATCTTTTTCTCTCTCCTCTTTCCTTCGCTTTCGCCCACAAAAATGGAACATGTCGTGAAATCGCGACATCTTTTTCTCTCTCCTCTTTCCTTCACTTTCACCTACGAAAATGAAACATGTCGTGAAATCACGACATATTTTTCTCTCTCCTATTTCCTTCGCTTTGGACCGTAAAAACTCGACATGTCACGAAATCGTGACATATTTTTTCCTTAGCGCTTTTTCTTCCCTTCGGATCGTGAAAACCTGACATGTCGCGATAACGTGACACTTTTTCTCCTTAGTGCTTCCTCTTGAAAATTGTCGTGAAATCGTGACACTTTTCCTTGCAAGCTCCTTTCCTCCATTCATGTCATGAAATCACAACAGTTTTTCTTGTGCTTTCTCTCTCCTCTGTTATGTCATGAAATCATGACAATTTTCATGCGCATTCTCTCTCCTCTGTTATGTCATGAAATCGTGACAGAAAACATGTCACGATATTGTGAAAGTTTTCCAACTTTTTCTCTCTCCTTCATTATGTCACAAAATCGCGACAAAAAACATGTCGCGATATCGTGATAGTTTTCTTACTTGTCTTTTTCTTTGATTTTTTTGAATCTGGGCCACTTCTTCCTTCTTGGAAATTCACTGTACCTGTTCTGACTGACCTCTAAACATCTGTCCACTACATCATCAATTGATCTATCTGTCTGAGTTGAAAACAATGACAATACTATTTATGCACCTTGCTCAACAATCTCCCCCTTTGGAATTGTTGGCAAAACATGTAATTGTGTGCAATTACCTGTAATTCTTCTCCCCCTTTGACAATAATACCAAAGGGCGGTTGCAAAACTCCCCCTGAGTCCATGCACAACATTCTCAAGCAAAAATTATGATGGTTAGCAAAAAGCATAAACATGAGCAATATGATAAACAGATGCATAAATGCTCCCCCTGAGAATTTGATCCCGATAGCTAGTCAATTCTTAGATTATTCTTGGGAATATGTGACCACTTCATTTCACTGTTTGACACCATCATGATAAGCATAAAGGGCATTACTTAGATCTATCTTCAACTGTGTTGGCTGCTGGATCTCTATCCATTGAGACTCTGTTCTCTATACTCTGTCAATAGGTTCACACAGAACCTGCTTAACAAGCTCACATAGAACTTGTCCAAATCAGCTCACAAGTCCTCACTAGAACCTGTCCAATTCAGCTCATAAGTTCATCAAGAAAAATTTCTTAGCATGAACCCACAAAGAGAATTGTTAGAGACCCAATGTGATTCATCAACCTCATAGAAGCATAAAGAGAATTGTTAGAGACTCAATATGTTCTATACTTAACTCCCAATATCAATCTCATCTCAATCTCAAAAGAATAAGATAGATGAAGTATTCTTTTCTCAAGAACATGAAACACAACCCATCAATTGCCAACCATGCAATAACTCAAATAAAAATAAGACTCATGTTCTTTCCACAACCAATATCTTTTCTCAACCAATTAGGGCTTTGACAACCATGCTTATAGACAATGTTTAATCAACATCATTCAACTCAAGATTAACCTTGAAGCATTCAACCATTCACTACATGAAAAGGAAACTAGTAGACATCCTTTTCCTTCCAAAGGTATTTGAACAAAACTGCCACCAACATAAATCACCAATGCAGAGAATAACTTGCTCAAATCAATCTCAATGGAGTAAGCCCAAATCATGTATCAAGTAAAGCATTAACTTGATCAAAACAACCTCTTATGAGAGCAACTCAACCATTAATCTCAAAATAGCCAACTAAGGGTTTCACCATCTCAATGCAAATAGCAAGACTTACTAACATAAATCCTAGTGCAAAAAGCTTCCTCTTCCTCAACTAGAATTATGCATTCACCCAAAGAAAACTCACCAAAGATTTTAATGTATAAAAAATCTTCAATATCCAAAAACTGGGATTTACACCAACAAGAATACATAGTAGACAACCTTTTCACTCCAAACCCAATTTTAGAAAATACACCAGCAACAATATACATGGAAGAAGTTGCCCATACCTTTGTTTGAGGAAGAAGAGAATAGTTCTTCAACCTGTTACCAACACCACCCTCAACTTTGCTACCAAGTTAGGGTTAGATTTAAAAAGTAACCACAAAAGTATTTATTCCATAAAACACCTTATGACTCCAATCCTTAGAAGTCAACTACCAAAAAAATTTAAAGCATACAAACAATGTATCCTTTTACACCTTACTCATACTCATACTTCTGGACCGTTACCTCTAGCATTGGAACCTCAATCTATGCACAATCATCAACTCTCGATATTCTGCTTCCTCAGGCAATATCTTGCATTCCTCAAATAATGCAAGAATTTCTTAGGTGCATACGCAACTTGTCCTCCTTGACACTTCACCACCTGGGTGCTATTCTCTCAACGTCTCTGCCTTGCATGTGCCACTTGGCAAATTGGGTGCTCATGCAACTATTTTCTTTGACTCAGGCATCTCTTTTTTGCATGTTCTATCTCAAAAAATGCCTATTGGTTGTTGCATCGAAACACAAGTACGTAGCTAGGGCACGCGCACATTCTTTCATTAAACCAAGAAATTTGAACTGTTATGATCCGTAATTTTGAACAGTGGCAAAAGAATCATCAATAGTATAACAATGATAGATATCAAAACTACCAAGGGTGCCAGCTCTCAATTTAAACACAACCCTTCATGGTACTTCCACAGTCCACTACATAAACTGACAAAAACTTTGACAACTATGCAATAATTTCCCGACTGCTGGTCTTTCATCCTCAAATACCTAGACAAATACATAGGAGCATTTAAAATAAAACTTTAATATTGCTTCCCCTGAGGATGTGCCACCTGGAGTTGCTTAGAGCAATGGTGGAGTAGCCTTCTTCAGTCCAAGGAGACATGATTTCCTTTCTTCTACATTTCTCCAGATTTTCCTGAACTTGGGCTTGGGTTTTTCAACAACATCCTTATTTTGCCCCTATTCGTGAACTTGAACATTTCTCATGTGGGGTTGTCTCTTGTGCATTCTTGATGGATGATTATTTTCTTTTCTTTTATGCACATGATATGTTCCTTTTCTGTGTTGTCCTCTTTGATTTTGATGAAATCTAGGGTTTTGCCTTAGATTAGATACAGAAGTGCTTGGACAGAACCTTGCTATGTGCCCTTGATCGTTACATTTAAAACATTGCACATGTTTTATTCCCTATCTGTATTGCATTCTATGTGTATGATGAAATCTATGGTCTTGCCTTAGATTGGATACAGAAGTGCTTGAACAAAACCTTGCTATGTGCCCATGGCCATTACATTTAAAACATTGCACAGGGTGTTCACTCAGAAAAGTAGATGTATTTTTATCAGCATAACTCTTTGATCTATTGTTCAGTCCACAATAAATTGCCTTGTGACCGAAGTGGTTGCATTTAGAACAATAGCCATTAAAAGCATTATTATTAAAAGAGTGAGAGTGAGATAACCTCTTTTGCTGTGGTTGCTTTGTTGTAGATCTTCTTTGATATTTTCTTCCTTTTGAGGATTTAGCTTTAGACTTTTCTTGCTTCAATCCTTCAACCATGGACTTCTTCTTCTCTGCATATTTGGAGGATGAAGGTTGTTCAGCTTCATATCCAAGACCAAACTTAGCCATGGAGCTTCTTTGTTGATTTATCATTATATCTAGCAACTTTGTGCTCTTCTCAAATTTGAGATTTATATTGGCCTCTTTTAGTTGTTTCTTCAATGAAACAATCTCTTCTTCTTGTTGGCAGCATACAGTATCTTTCTCATTGATTTGAGACCTGAGAATATCTTCAATCCTTTTGTAATGTTCTACTTATAGCTTTAGATCAACAATAACTTTGTTAGATTCCTCTTCAGTTGTATTGCATACATCATCCTTATTATCCAGGTGTGTCTTCAAGGCTTCTTTTGATTCCTTGGCCTTTTGAACTTGTAGGAAGAGATCTTCAATCTCATCCCCATATTCTTCTAACTTCTTGGACATTCTTTTGCTCTTTTTCTTTTCTATACTCAACTCTTCAAATGCAGATATCAACTCTCCTTCAAAATCTACTTCAGACTCAATATTTTCATCACAAACTTTAGGATTCACTTCTTCTATCTTTTTCGGTTCAAATTTATCTTCTACAGAAACTAAAACTGACTGGAATCCCTTTTTGGAGGAGGATCTATTCTTCTTAGCCATTGTGTACTAATCCAAGATCAACCTTGATTGATTTAGCCAAAATTGGGAACTTGGCTCTGATACTAATTATTAGTCTTACAATGGCACTAAGAGGGGAGGGTGAATCAGTGCAGCTATTTAAAACTTAAAACTTTAACTCTTAAAACCAGAAACAACAAGTACCACAAGAGAGCATCACATAACACAAGATGTAACGAGGTTCACCAATTTTGGCTACTCCTCAAATTAGACTGCTTGGACTCCCATCCAAATCCAACCATTGCAAAGCACCAAATTTACAATCAATTTACCAGCAACCACTAGAAGGAGAACCAACCCCTAATTTACCAGCACCAACTGGAAGGAGCACCAACCCCTGATTCCAAGCACCAACTTTGATTTCTATTTTGTATATAAGATTGACATAAATATGCCTTCACTTCTACAAGACCCTTACTGGTCTATAGCTCATCCAACCTCTCTTTCAATTCAAGAAACACATCTTTCTTCTAAGCATTTACAACCCTTTCTTATGGCTTGCTATAGCAGCTCTCATAGTTATGTACTTCTTACAACATTCTTCAAGCCCACAACACTATCCCTCTATACAGCAGCACTCTTTTCTCCTCAGCAACACACTGCTCTCTATATTTTTCACAACACAATGCTCTCTGTACTTTTTACAACACAATACACTCTGTACTTTTTATAGCACAATGCTCTTTGTACTTTTTATAGCATAATGTTCTCTCTTTTTTCTCATAGTCCATTTTTCCTTTTTATTTAGAAAATCACAACACACTTGCCACGTGCAGAGCTCAACCCTAACCCTAACTTCTTGCAAATGAAAACATTATTTCGGCTCTGCTTACTGTGTTATTAATAGCCTTAAAAGCTTACTTATGTTTCTGACAGACTTATCTGCCCACTTTACGACACTGACAGCCTTTCTGGTGTTTTATAAGTAAATCTGCTGATCTAACAGATTTATCTTTCTATTTACGACTCTGACCGTCTTACCTACCTTTTTATGGCTCTAACAATCTTACCTGCATATTTACAGTTCTGACAGCCAAACTTGCTTATTTACAGATCTGACAGCCGAACTGCCGCTCTGACAGTAGAACTACCGCTCTGACAGCAGAACTACCGCTCTGACAGCTTTTTGTCTTCTTCTCAGCATGCAGGTATGAAAACACAACATGTCACAAAATCATGACACTTTTCACCTTCGTTCACTCTTCTTGGCATGCACCCACGAAAATGGAACATGTCACGAAATCGTGACACTTTTTGGCATGCACCAGCGAAATCGAAACATGTCACGAAATCATGACATTTTTTTCTCTCTCCTCTTTCCTTCACTTTCGCCTGTGAAAATGGAACATGTCACAAAATCATGACATATTTTTCTCTCTCCTCTTTCCTTCGCTTTCGCCCATGAAAATGGAACATGTCATAAAATTGTGACATCTTTTTCTCCCCTTTTTCCTTCGCTTTCGCCCACGAAAATGGAACATGTCGCGAAATTGTGACATCTTTTTCTCTCTCCTATTTCCTTCGCTTTCACCTATGAAAATGAAACTTGTCACGAAATTGCGACATCTTTTTCTCTCTACTCTTTCCTTCACTTTGGACCATGAAAACTCGACATGTCATGAAATCGTGACATCTTTTTTCCTTAGCGCTTTTTCTTCCCTTCGGGTTGCGAAAACCTGACATGTCGCAATATCGCGACACTTTTTCTCCTTAGTGCTTCCTCTTGCAAATTGTCATGAAATCACGACACTTTTCCTTGCAAGCTCCTTTCCTCCATTCATGTTGCAAAATTGCGACAGTTTTTCTTGCGCTTTCTCTCTCCTCCGTTATGTCGTGAAATCGTGATAGTTTTTCATGCGCATTCTCTCTCCTCCGTTATGTCACGAAATCGTGACAGAAAACATGTCGTGATATTGTGACAGTTTTCTAGATTTTTCTCTCTCCTTCGTTATGTCGCAAAATCACGACAAAAAACATGTCGCGATATCGCGACAGTTTTCTTACTTGTCTTTTTCTTTGATTTTTTTGAATCTGGGCCACTTCTTCCTTCTTGGAAATTCACTGTACCTATTCTGACTAACCTCTAAACATCTGTCCACTGCATCATCAATTGATCTATCTATCTGAGTTGACAACAATGACAATACTATTTCTGCACCTTGCTCAACATTTTATAATCTCTCCATCAGAGTGACACATGAGGAATATAAGCTCCAGAAGATAGCTAGGTATGTTAATGGTCTGAAATTTAGCATTCAAAATGAGCTTAGCATGCTTAGGCCTCGTACTATAGATGATGCTTATTAGTTAGCCTTGAAAGCAAAGGAAAAGTAGAATAGGAACAATTTTAGGAAGAATTTATGAGTAAAAATAGGAGCATCATACTCCCCATGAATTGGATGTGGAGGTTTTAATATTGTCAAAGGAGAATACTCAAACACAACAAAGAAGGATGAGAACCTCAAAAAAAATTCCTATTACCCCTAAATTGGAAGGGGATATCATAGAGGAAGAGGGAGGACTTGGAATAATTCTTGTAGACCATATGTGTGTTATAAGTATGGTGAAGAAGAGAATCGATCCTATGAGTGTACTAAAAATCAAGAACATGAATGGTGGTATACTAAACAACCTTGGGTCAATTTAGATGAAGAAGAGGAGGTGCAAAAAGATGTAGAAGTTTCTATAGACGTGGGTGAAAATTTGATGATGATAAGGACAATGATTGTGTCAAGAAAATATTGGATTCTAGAGAGGGATGGTATTACCTCATGGTTGTGTACAAGCATTTTTAGGACACGGTGCACATCTGAAGGAAATATATGCAAACTTATTATTGATGGCGGAAGTCATGAGAATATGGTCTCAAATATTATGGTAGATAAACTAAGTCTAAAATGTGAGAAGGATCCATATCCATATCATATGCCCCTATTTAAAAAGGGTAATGAAGTGGTTGTAGACAAGAGGTCTTTAATTAAATTTTCTATTGGTAATACTTATAAGGACAATATCTGGTGTGATGTTATACCTATGGATGCTTGCCATATATTGTTAGGGAGATCATTGTAATATGATAGAAATGTAATACATGTCAGAGAAAATAATACCTATATCTTTTTAAATATGATGTTAAGGTTATTTTATTACCTCTTAAAGAGGAAAGATAATATGAGAGTTTGTTGGTCACCAAAGAGTTCAGGGTAGAAATGGAGGAAACAAGGTTTTGTTATATCTTGACAATGAAGAAGGTAACAAATGAGGTTTTAAAATTCCGCCAACAATAGAAGAGCTATTAGAAGATTTTTTAGATGTCATACTAAACAAACTACCATATGGATTACTATTAAAAATGGACATTCAATATCACATTGATTTAATCCCTAGTGTAGTACTTCCAAATTAGGTAGTCTATAGGATGAATCCAATGTAGAATGAAGAGTTAAAATGATAAGTGGTTGAGTTGTTGAAGAAGCATTAGTAAGAGAGATTATGTGTTCTTGTGCAACACCTACTCTATTTACTCCAAATAAATTTGGATCTTGGTGAATGTGTGTGTACAATAGGGTCATAAACAAGATTACAATAAAGTATATGTTCCCAATATCTATACTTTATGATATGATGGATGTGGTGGTCAAAGCCAAGTATTTCAATAATATTGATTTGTGTAATGGGTATTATTAGGTGCTTATTTATAAGGGATATGAATTAAAACCACCTTCAATATGAGAGATAGATTGTATGAGTTGATGGTAATGCCATTCAGTTTGCCTAATGCACCAAGAACAATTATGTGGATGATGAACAAAGTATTGTGAGAGTATATTGGTAATGATGAACAATTTTTTGTGAGAGTATATTGGTAAGTCTATTTTTTCTATTTTTATGACATTATGATATATAGTAGAACTAAATTTGAGTACTTATTACACCTAAATTTGGTATTGGAAACATTGAGAAAAGAGAGGTTGTACACAAATTTGAAGAAATACATATTTATGTAGAAGATTTTAGTGTTTGCAGGGTTTGTAATTTCTAAATATAGTGTGAATATGGATCAAGAAAAGGTAAGGGTAATATTAGACTGGCCCATTTCCACAAGCATGATAGAGGTCAAGAGTTTCCATGGCCTTGCAACCTTTTACCATAAGTTTATTTGCAATTTTAGTAGTATTGTTGCACCAATCATAGAGTGCACCAAAGAGAATTTTTTTTTTGGGCCCAAGTAGTGGTAGAAATCTTTTGAGTTATTGAAGAAGAAAGTAGCAGAGGCACTAGTCTTGGTGTTTCCAAATTTTAACAAATTATTCAAAGTTGATTGTGATGCTTCGCATGTGGGTATTGGAGTAGTATTGAGCCAAGAAGGGTGACCAATAGTATTCTTTAGTGAGAAGTTAAATGAGGTAAGAAGGAATTATTCTACTTATGATATAGAACTTTATGCAATTATGAAAGCCTTAAGGCATTGGAGATATTACTTGATAGCAAAGGATTTTATCTTGTTTACTGACCATGAGACTTTGAGGTATATTAATATCCAAAAGAAGTTAAATAAGAGATACGCTAAATGGGTGAGCATACTACAAAAATACAACTTTGTTCTAAAATACAAGTCAGGTAAAAAAAATCAAGTTGTTGATGCTTTAGATAGGTGTATAGTATAATTAACTACGATGGAGAATATGGTAGTTGGATTTGAGAATATTAATTAATTGTACCAGAATTATCAATATCTTGGTGAGATTTTGAACCATCTTCAGAACCCAATGTTGAATAAAAATTATGGTATCTCAAATTAGTATTTTATGAAAGATTGGTATCTATTTAGGGAAAATCAATTATGCATCCTATTTAGGGAGAACATCATCAAAGAGCTTCATAGTGATGGTTTTATCATGCATTTTGGAATAAACAAGATTGTAGCTTTAGTGGAGGAGAAGTATTCCTACACTAAGGTAAATGGATATATAACAATATTTGTTGCCACATGCAAGGTGTGTCAAATGGCTAAGGAATATGATTAGAATACAAGGTTGCATATTCCACTTCTAGTACCTACAAAACCATGGGTAGACCTAAGCATTGACTTCGTGTTGGGACTATATAATACCCAGAGGAAGAATAATTATATATTTATTATTGTAGATATATTTTCTAATATGGTTCACTTTATTGCTTGTTAAAAGACTAATGATGCCACCAATATTGCAAATTTTTTTTTTAGGAAATTTATATTGCATGGAGTCCTAAAAACAATTAATTTTGATCAGGATACTAAATTTTTGAGTCACTTTTGGAGGAATCTCTAGAATAGTATGGGGACACAGTTGCAGTTCAATAATTCTTACCATTCACAAATGGATGGGCAAATAGAATTCATAAATAGGATTTTGGTAAATTTTCTAAGGTGTATGGTGGGGGAGAAACCCAAGCAGTGGAACTTGGCACTACCACAGGTTGAATTCACCTATAATAGTTCTGTCAACAGATCAAATGGTAAGTCATATTTTCAAATTGTTTATGGAAGAAATCTACATAATGTACTGGACTTAGCTAAGTTGCCATATCAATATCATATCAGCACTGATGTAGAAGCATTTGTAGAGAACATGTAGAATCTACAAGTAAATATTAGACAAAAGCTACAAGATAGCAATACGGAATACAAGGTGATGGTAGATGTGACCAAAATACTAAAAGTTCTTAAATAAGGGGATATGGGGATGGTGCAGCTCAGGAAATAATGGTTTCCAAGGGGTACATACAACAAGCTAAAATTCAATAAAAATGGGCCTTGTAGAATTATAAGATCAATGATAGAGCTTATGAGGTGGATATGTTGCAGGACATCATTTCACTCGTGTTAAATGTATCATACATGTACCTATTCTAGGGAGAGATATATGATATTGAGGAGGATAGTAAATTAGACTAGGAATAATAGATCCTAAGGAAATAGAAACAAAATATCTCGTGGGTCTAGATATAAAAGTTACTAACACTAAGTAAGGAAATTACTAGAGGTACTTAGTATAGTGGGAAGGACTACCACCATAAGATATCACATGTATTTTAGAGTGGGAGCTTCATCAGTTGGATGGTCAATAGTTGTATGATTCTGAACAACCAAACTTGTAAAAGTTGTGTTCCTTCAACCAAAGGAGAATGATGTCATAAAATACACATGAGCTTGTTGGGGCCATAACCGGAGCTTTGGGTGTCTATTTGAGATCTTCCTTGCTCTGTGTGAAAGCTATCTATGTGTATATTTCAATAGATTGAGAAAATACATGGCTCAAGTATTTATGTTTTTCCATAGGTATTTATGTTTTTCCACAAGCACTTATGTTTTTTCTATGTAGGTGTGGAAATTGCTTGACTTTGGGTGTAAGCATAGATTTTAATATGGAAAGCTACTCATTTCCCTCTCATGTATTTCCAAAGTATTGTAAGGGTTGTTATTGTTGTTAATGAATAATTTCATATTTTTGGATGGTTATTGAAGATCTATCTCTAGATTTACATCATATCTTCAAAATGTGATAGATATAACAGAGAAGTATGTTGTAAAACAATCATCACCTATCCATGCTTGCCAATTTCCTAGTTGAGAAGTTAGGTTAGAAGGAAATAAAATAAAATCCATTAATATATAAAATATTATGTAGGCCTAATCAATATATTGATACTCTAAAATGAGGCCTCAAGTTTGAATTGAACAAAAAAATATGCCTTAGCTTTTATATCTTGAAATAGTTATATGATAAATCTTCTACTAATTTTCAATAAATTTATACTAAAAATTAGAGGGAAATAACTATGCAAGTGAAGGGTATTAAATAGAAGAAGAGTAAGCTAGATGAATTAATCATAGTGAAAATTAATCTCCAAAAATTCATTGTAGTAATAAGGGATAAGATTACTAGAATAGTAAATATAGACCTACCTAATCCATAGACAATGTAAGGTAATATGATATCCAACAATAAGTGTACCAATTTAATCAAAGAAATAAGATAATGTGTGCTCAAATACAAAAATACCTTCATCCTAAGTACTTAATCAAATCATCATATTTTCATCACAATGGACAAATTGCAATAAATATAATGGGGATGACAAACAAAAGTGAATATTTTTCAAGGAAGAAATAGGATGCGATGGATACCAAATTTACAAGGATGAACCAAGTATAGGTACCTTTCAATGTAGATTGTGTCACATTGCTAACATTTCTAGACCTATTAGTTTGTTCATAAAGTCCCTAGAATTATTCTTCATTTACATATATTTTTCATCCTTTAGAAGTACTCGCTATTTTTAAGAATTCATGTCCAAAAAATAACATGCTTGATATTTGACACAAACCAAGTATGGTAAGCTCAAAGGTTGTTATAATGATAAAGGTTTCACAATTTCTATTAGGTAATTGATTTCTAAATTGATCATGTCTTCACAAATAGA
Organism: Wollemia nobilis; assembly: GCA_028583015.1. Lineage (NCBI taxonomy): Eukaryota > Viridiplantae > Streptophyta > Pinopsida > Araucariales > Araucariaceae > Wollemia > Wollemia nobilis. The sequence goes on along the minus strand of JAQPPZ010016436.1, from coordinate 7,719,039 downwards.
GTAATAATATCCTAACAAGGTATTATCAAGCATGGAAATGGTCAAATTTAATTAGTTATAGACAGTAATTTAGTCTCTAAAGTTAGAAATTTTTAATGAAAATTTTTAAAAATTCTAAAGAATTTCTAAGTTGGGGATACAATCAATTTTATAATAAGTGTTTTATAGTTAGACCATTAAAACAATCATGATCCATGATTAACCAATTAGATGATAGATTGAACCCATGATGTATGATCTAGAAAATCATTCAATTTATATTTATCTCTTCTTATTTTTTAATAGATTTAATTATCTACTTTGTATATCCACATGAAAATATCCATGAAGGAATGCACTTTTAAATATATTTAATGAGCAACATCGGTGAGTCTAGTTACTAAATATAGAACCATTGGTATACTATCAATTTTGATAATAGACACAAAAATATTATTCTAGAAAATCATAATTATATATTTCACTAAGGTTTTGATATTTGTTCATTCAAATAAAATGAGAAAATGTAAAAGCATGGCATGATGATAAAATTTGAGCCTATTTTGTGACACCAAGTTTTTGGGGAAAACTACATGCATAAATTCATAGAATAACTAATGCTACTTTGATTGAGAATTAGATGAAGGTATAAATTTAGAAGATAATGTAAATGAAGTATAAAATATGAATTTAGTTTTTATAACACACACACAAACCAAAGGTTATTAGACCCACCCTGAACCTAAACAAGAAAAGGCTAAAAAACAAGAAGAGGGTCTCAAAGGGACAATCCCAAAAAATAAAATTTTAAATAAACTTAGATTCGTACCTCAAATTTGATTTGGAAAAACCACGAGAGTAGAAACCCAGCAACTGCCAAAGTAGAAAATTCAAAATTAAAATTTAAACTTACAAACCTGTCATGGATATCTTGCCAAGCCAACCCGATGGGACCATCCTGCCTAGAAGGGTTTGGGAAACTAAAAATCAGCTAAAGGAGTAGTAGGAAAACCAAAAATGAAAAACCCATCTAAGGAATCTTGGGAAGAGTAGTAGGAAAAAATAAATACAACCAGATATTAACCATAAATCAATAGTTGAAGCAAAGGAGGATCCCATCCAAGGAGGGATATGACCATCATAGGCTAACCCAATAAGAGAATCCTATCTGAAAGTACAAGAAAACCAGAATGGTTAAAAAAAGAATCCTATTTAGAAAGGCATAGAAAACTCAAAGACCTATCTCACAAATGATTGAATAAAATAGGGCTTGGAAAGTGGATTAACAAATAACAAAGGTCTTGGTAGGTCACAATATCTCTCTATGAAGGAGAATGAGAATAAATTCTGAAGAGGAAGGATCAAAAGATCCCAACCACAAAGATGACCCATGACTAGAGTGAAAATAAACACAAATATTTTCAATCATGGCCCATCAATTGTAGTAAATGATGAAGCATGAGGTCCCACCCCAAGACCTTTAAAACTACAAAACCAAACCACCAAAGATGATTTCCCTCATAAGAAAAGCACACAATCCCACCAACCTACAAAGGGAAGAAACCAAAAAATTTAGAGCCATAACTACACAAAAAAGCATAGGGTCCCATCCCAAGATTGAAAGGACATGCTATAGCAAGAGCTTCGTTGAAAAACTCAAATGTAGACAAACACAAGAAAATATGATCTAGAGCAAGAAGGGATGACATTCTACAGATGTTAAGCATGGTCCTCCCTAAATCCATGAAAAATGTATATAGTGATCCTGAGTAGCAAGAAAAAAAAAATCTAGATCCTCTTTCCATAGCCATAGCCCCCCAACTAGGTTGGCCAAAAATTAATCAAACCAAGGCACCTGGAACAAGGTCTCCAAGATGATCCACTAGCAGCAAGGTTTCATTCAAGCATGAGAAACAAGTTTGAAAGAACTAGTGGATCCCACGAGCTTGAAAAGATGCAAATCTAGAGCAAGGAATAGGGTAAATGAGACAAGGCTAATCCCAATGTGATGCAGGAGCATCCGGAGGTGGAAGAGCAATCTTGCATCACCCAGAAATATTTTTTTCCTAAGTACCAAAGCTGTCGTGATATCGCGACACTTTTTGAGAAAAGGCACCAAGGGGCCAAACTGTCGTGATATCATGACACTTTTTGAGAAAAGGGGCCAAGGTGCAAAGTGGTCACGAAATTGTGACATTTTCAAAGCAAAGGGGCCAAGGTGCAAAGTGGTCGCGATATCGCGACACTTTCGAAAGCAAAGGCCCAAAGGCACAAAGTGGTCGTGAAATCGTGACACTTTCGGAAGCAAAGGCTCAAAGGCACAAAGTGGTTGCAAAATCGTGACACTTTCGAAAGCAAAGGCTCAAGGCGCAAAGTGGTCACAAAATCGTGATACTTTCGGAAGCAAAGGCTCAAGGCACAAAGTGGTCACGAAATCATGACACTTTCGAAAGCAAAGGCTCAAGGCGCAAAATGGTCGCGAAATCGTGACACTTTCGGAAGCAAAGGCTCAAGGCGCAAAGTGGTCATGAAATCGTGACACTTTCGAAAGCAAAGGCTCCAAGGCGCAAAGTGGTCATGAAATCATGACACTTTCGGAAGCAAAGGCTCAAGGCGCAAAGTGGTCACGAAATCGCAACACTTTCGGAAGCAAAGGCTCAAGGTGCAAAGTGGTCGCGAAATCGTGACACTTTCGAAGCAAAGGCGCCAAGGCACAAAGTGGTTGTGAAATCGTGACACTTTCGGAGCAAAGGCACCAGGGTGCAAAGTGGTCACGAAATAGTGACACTTTCAAAGCAAAGGCGACAAGGTGCAAAGTGGTCACGAAATCACGACACTTTTGGAGCAAAGGCACCAAGGGGCAAAGTGGTTGCGAAATCGTGACACTTTCTGAGAAAAGGCACCAAGGGACAAAGCTATCGTGAAATTGTGACACATTTCGTAAAGAAGCATCAAGGGGAGCAGCTATCATGAAATCATGACCCGAAGGCAGAAGACAAGTACGGGAGACTAAGACATCGCGATATCACGATGTGTCACGAAATCACGGCCCGAAGGAGAAAATAGAAGTCGAACGCCAAAACATCACGATATCATGATAGAACGCCCACAACTCTAGACAGGACGATGGTTGCAGAGGCCATTGTAGAAGGGCACATGGTAGAAAATTACAGGTGGCCATAGAGCACTAGGCGATTACAGAGGCCATTGCAGAAGGGCACGTGATAGCAAATTACAGATGGCTATAGAGCACTCCTATGAATGATGACCTGAGAGGTGGATGGACAGGCGGCTGTAGGGCACTCTGCCATCCCATGCCATGATGATTGAAGACACCTAGTAGCAATATGCAGGCGGCGATAGAACATTCATGCGTGTGGTTATAGGGAACCCCACATTCTATGTAATGATGTCCGAAGGGGGTCGGGTCGGTTATAAAAGGCAGTGCATACATTGTAAAAAGGGTTGGCCATTTTGTATCTTCTGTAATTTGAATTCGAAAGTTGTTAATGAAAATTTGTTGATTTTTTTGCATCTTATTCCATTTTTTCTTCAAGTGGTATCAGAGCTAGAAGGTTCTGAGTGTGCGAACCAATCGCCGACAGTGAGGCAGTTTGCGCCAGGATTGTGGTTGTGGGTTGTGAGGAAGTGAGCAGGATGCCTCCGCGAAGGAACCATGGTGGTGTGATGAATAGGGGAGCAGAGGTCGATCTTAGAGCCTTGCAGAGGTAAGTTCAAGCCCTGCAAGAGGAAATCAGAAGAGGAGTTGAGCCAAGAAGAGAGGAACCTAGTGAAGATGAATTTTGGAAAGAAGAGGGTCCATCTAATGAGGAAGAAGTGTTGGATTCAGTAGAGGCTAGGTTGTATAGGGCCATATCCCAGATTGGGAAGAAGCCAAAGTTTGAAATCTCCACCTATTCTCGAAATCTCAATCCCAAGGAGTTGATAGATTGGATCAACCACATGGAGGAATACTTCGAGTATGAGGAGATCTCAGACCCAAATCAGATCAAGTTTGTAAAAACAAAGTTGAAGGGACATGCTAGCATCTGGTGGAAAGGAGTATAGCTAGAAAGAAATAGGAGGGGAAAGGAAAATATCACCAGGTGGGATCGGATGGTAGAGAAATTGAAGAGGCAATTCATCCTCACAGATTATGAGTTGGATCTGTTGAGGAAGATGTAGAGTCTTAGACAGGCGAGTAAGTCTGTCAAGGAGTACACGGAGGAGTTCTATCAAATCTCAATTTGAACCAATCATTCTGAGGTGAATAAGGAGAAAGTCGCATGCTACATCAATGGATTGAGAACAGCATCCAAAAAGAGCTGAGTCTAGTTTGGATGAGCACGGTTGAGGATGCATACCAATTTGCATTAAAGGTAGAAGAGAAATTGAATAGAAGATTTTATGGTAAGCAGAGAGGAAAGGATCATGGTGGAAGAGCTAGTGGAAGGACCAGTGGAGGAAGATACAGAGATCTGGGGAAGACTGGTGAAGCAAGCAGTAGCCAGAACTAGAAAGAAGAGAAGGAGGAGAATAACCAACGCCCATGCAATCAGAACAACAACTACCTAAGAGGAAGAGGTAGGCCTGGGCATGGGTTTGGGAGAGGTTTCTTTCAAGGAACCTACTTCAACTACGAAGAAGAAGGACATCAGGCATACAACTGTTCGTAGCGATAAGAAAGGCCAAATCGAAGACCTGAGGGTCAGGCCAGAGCTGCTGTAGCAGATGAAGGAGTCGAATCTAAGCACTCTGAGGAGGCAGAACGAGGGGAAGTGATGATCATCAGAAGAGTCTTTTTGAATGAGGAAAAGAAGGCAGACCAAAGGAACATCCTGTTTCGCACAAGATGCAAGTGCTCGGGCAAGGTCTGTAATGTCATAATCGATAATGGTAGCACTGATAACCTAGTATCTGAGGAGATGGTTTCCAAGTTGCAGTTGGAAAGAAGAAGACACCTGCATCCATATCGGATTGCGTGGTTACAAAAGGACCATAGGGTGCTGGTCAGTGAGCAATGCCTGGTGAAGTTAAACATTGGAACTTACCATGATGAGGTCCTGTGTGACATCCTACGTATGGATGCATGTCACATGTTTCTTGGGAGACCATGGCAGTTTGATCGGAGTGTTGTACATGATGGTCGAGCCAATACATATTCCTTTTCAAAAAATGGAGTTTGCCACAAGTTGAAACCCCTGAAGGAGGTAGATGAGAAGGTATGCAGTAGTGCACGAGTCTATCTAGTTGATGTAAGAATATTTTTAGATGGCCTGAAGCTAGATCATATGTGCTATGCAATAATCCCGTGGGTCAGGGAAGAATAATGCAAGGAGACCCCAGTGGAAGTCATGGGTCTGTTAGAGGAGTTTCTAGATATCATTTCTGATAATGTACCCGAGGGTTTACCCCCAGTAAGGAAGATCAACCACCATATAGATTTGGTGCCAGGATCGAGCTTGCCAAATAAAGTTGCACACAAAATGACTCCAATGGAAACTGAGGAGCTGAATAGGCAAGTTCAAGAGCTGCTAAAGAAGGGGTTGATTAGGGAGAGTCTTAGCCCATGTGTAGTACCTGTAGTACTAGCACCCAAGAAGTATGGGGAGTGGAGAATGTGCATAGACTCTCGGGAAATTAACAAGATCACTATCAAATACAGATTCCCACTGCCAAGGATGGATGATATCATGGACTGCTTGAGTGGAGCTGAGTACTTCACGAAGATTGACCTGAAAAGTGGTTACCATCAGATCCACATTAGAGAAGGGGATGAGTGGAAGACAACCTTCAAAAATAGAGAGGGGCTGTACGAGTGGTTGGTCATGCCATTTGGGCTAACCAATGCACCGAGTACCTTCATGTGGTTAATAAATGAAGTCCTAAAGGAATTTCTAGACAAATTTGTTATTGTCTACTTAGATGATATCTTGATTTTTAGCAGAACCTTGGAGGAACACCTGATGCACATTAGGAGGGTTTTTGAGAAACTACGGGAGGAGCAATTGCTGATAAATCTGAAGAAGTGTAACTTCATGAAGAGGGAGTTAGTATACCTGGGATTTGTTATCTCAGCAGATGGTCTCAAAATGGACCCCGAAAAGGTGAGGGCTGTCATAGAATGGCCTACTCCAAGAAGCATTACTGAGGTGAGATCATTTCACGGTCTGGCCTGTTTCTACAGAAAGTTCATTAGAAACTTCAGCAGTATTTGCGCATCCCTTACAGAGACAATGATGGGGAACAAGAAGGAATTCAAGTGGACAGTTGGAGCAGACAAAATATTTGCTATGTTGAAGAAGAAGGTCACAAAGCAACCTATCTTGGCACTTATAGATTTTAACAAGGTGTTTTAGGTAGACTATGATGCGAGTGGTAGTGCCATAGGGGTCGTATTGAGCCAAGAGGGTAAGCCTATTGCTTATTTTAGTGATAAGCTCAACGATGCCAAGAAGAAGTATTTGGTATATGATTAGGAGTTCTATTCCATAGTTCAGGCTCTAAAGAAATGGAGGCATTATTTGTTGCCAAAGGAGTTTGTTCTTTATACTGATCATCAGGCACTACAATATATTAACAGTCAAGGAAAGTTAAATCAGAGGCACCTGAAATGGGTGGAGTTCCTGTAGAGCTACACCTTTGTGCTGAAGCACCGGAGTGGGAGATCCAATAGAGTTGTGGATGCCTTGAGTAGGAGGCAATGTTTATTAATGGATATGAAGGTGGATGTTGTAGGGTTTACTGAGCTCAAGGGTTTATACCCTGCAGACCCCGACTTCGCAGAAGCTTGGAAAGCCTGCACTGCGCCTATTACTTTGGACAAGACTAAGTGGTTAAATTTTTTGATTCAAGATGGAATGCTGTTCAGGGGGAACCAATTATGCATTTCAAGGAGCTCAATGAGGGAGAATATCATCAAGTAATAGCACAATGGAGGTTTAGCTGGACACTTTGGTTGAGACAAGACCATTTCCCTTGTTAGTGAAAATTACTACTGGCCGCAATTGCAACAAGATGTGGCAAAATTCATGTAAAGTTGTAGGATATGCCAGATGGCAAAAGGTGTGAGGCAACCTACTAGTTTATATCAACCACTACCTATACCCAAAAGGCCATGGGAGGATATTAGCATGGATTTTGTTCTTGGTTTACCTAGGACACAGAGGGGACACGACTCCATATTTGTGGTAGTAGACAGGTTTTCAAAAATGGCTCATTTTATTCCCTACCAAAAGACTAGCGATGCGGTCCATGTGGCTAGTTTATTCTTCAAGGAAGTGGTATGCCTTCATGGGCTGCCAAGGAGCATTGTGTCGGACAGGGATACCAAGTTTGTAGGGTATTTCTGGAGAACCCTATGGAAGAAACTGAAGACGGATTTAAAATTCAGTTCTGCATACCACCTCCAAAAAGATGGCCAAACAGAGGTGGTAAATAGGAGTTTGGGCAATCTACTGAGATGCTTGGTCGAAGACAAGCCCAAGGGATGGGATTTAGTTTTACCGTAGGCAGAATTCGCTTACAACAGCTCTGTCAATAGGAGTACCAATAAATCGCCATTCCAGATAATATATGGGAGCAGCCCAAGAAACACTTCAGAGTTGAGAAGGATGGATACAAGAGAAAAATGCAGTGCTGAGGCTGAAGACTTTGCTGAACACTTGAAGGGAGTGCATGAGGAGGTGACAAGGCACATTGCTAAGATGAATACTCAGTATAAGGCTAGGGCAGACCAGAAGCGCCAGACTAAGGAGTTTGAAGTAGGAGATTCCGTCATGGTCCATATAAGAAAAGAGAGGTTTCCTGCAAAGACCTATAACAAGCTGAAGATGAAGAAATTTGGGCCATGCAGGATCATTGGAAAATGGGATTCGGGTAATGCATACGAGGTGGAGTTGCGAAGTGAACTTAACATCTCACCGGTTTTTAACATTTCATATTTGGTCGAGTTTCATGAAGGAGATAGCAGTGCAACACCAAGCCCAAATTTGTGGAGCATTCCCGTGGTCACTCCAGTCGTAGACGAGATAGAAGAAGTCCTTGATACGCATGAGGGTCAAAGTACTCAGAACAGGTATTATTCTGAGTATTTGATCAAGTGGAAGGGCAGGCCCATAGAGGATGCGACTTGGTTGTCAAATGCAGAGGTTGACTACCTGGGTCTACCTCAGACAGATCATAAGTGAAGGTCACTTCTCAATTCACCCCGGGTGTCTAATGCAAGAGCATCCGGAGGTGGAAGAGCAATCTTGCATCACCCAAAAATATTTTTTTCTAAGTACCAAAGTTGTCGTGATATCACGACAATTTTTGAGAAAAGGCACCAAGGGGCCAAACTGTCGTGATATCATGACACTTTTTGAGAAAAGGGGCCAATGTGCAAAGTGGTCACGAAATTGTGACATTTTCAAAGCAAGGGGGCCAAGGCACAAAGTGGTCACGATATCGCGCCACTTTTTGAAGCAAAATCCCAAAGGCACAAAGTGGTCGTGAAATCGTGACACTTTCAGAAGCAAAGTCTCAAAGGTGCAAAGTGGTCACGAAATCGTGACACTTTCGAAAGCAAAGGCTCAAGGTGCAAAGTGGTCACGAAATCGTGACACTTTCAGAAGAAAAGGCTCAAGGCGCAAAGTGGTCACAAAATCGCAACACTTTCGGAAGCAAAGGCTCAAGGCGCAAAGTGGTCGGGAAATCATGACACTTTTGGAAGCAAAGGCTAAATGCGCAAAGTGGTCACAAAATCGTGACACTTTCGGAAGCAAAGGCTCCAAGGCGCAAAGTGGTCATGAAATCGTGACACTTTCGGAAGCAAAGGCTCAAGGCACAAAGTGGTCATGAAATCGTGACACTTTTGGAAGCAAAGGATCAAGGCACAAAGTGGTCACGAAATCACGACACTTTCGAAGCAAAGGCACCAAGGCGCAAAGTGGTCATGAAATCGTGACACTTCCGGAGCAAAGGTGCTAGGGTGCAAAGTGGTCACGAAATCGTGACACTTTCAGAGTAAAGGTGCCAGGGTGCAAAGTGGTCACGAAATCATGACACTTTTGGAGCAAAGGCGACAAGGTGCAAAGTGGTCATGAAATCGTGACACTTTTGGAGCAAAGGCACCAAGGGGCAAAGTGGTCACGAAATCGTGACACTTTCTGAGAAAAGGCACCAAGGGACAAAGCTATCGTGAAATCGTGACACATTTCGTAAAGAAGCACCAAGGGGAGCAGCTATTGCGAAATCATAACCCGAAGGCAAAAGACAAGTACGAGAGACTAAGACGTCGCGATATCGCGATGTGTCACGAAATCACGGCCCGAAGGAGAAAATAGAAGCCAAACGCCAAAACATCGTGATATCACGACAGAATGCCCATGACTCCAGACAGGCTGATGATTGCAGAGGCCATTACAGAAGGGCATGTGGTAGCAAATTACAGGTGGCCATAGAGCACTAGGCAGTTATAGAGGCCATTGCAGAAGGGCACGCGAAAACAAATTACAGATGGCTATAGAGCACTCCTATGAATGATGACCCGGCGGGTGGATGGACAAGTGGCTGCAGGGCACTCCGCCATCCCATGCCATGATGATTGAAGACACCTAGCAGCAATATGCAGGCGACGATAGAAAATTCATGCGTGCGGTTATAGGGAACCCCGCATTTTGTGTAATGATGTTCGAAGGGGGTCGGGTCGGTTATAAAAGGTAGTGCATACATTGTAAAAAGGGTTGGCCATTTTGTATCTTCTGTAATTTGAATTCGAAAGCTGTTAATGAAAAGTTGTTGATTTTTCTGCATCTTATTCCAGTTCTGCTTCACAATGTTATTGTATATTATTCTAGAAGTTGTTATAATATTTAAAGTTGTATTAGGACAATATGAGTGTGATGCATATATAATTTCATATGATATGAAAATTTTGAAAACATGTTATATGAATGTGTCTTCTACACAAATAGATCTAGATGAAGATATAATTTTTATAATATTATTATCAATTTTTTAGTTATTATTTTTTAAAATCAAGGTATATAAAATTTTAGTAAAGTACTAATATTACATATTGGAGCATCAAACATTACTAATTAAAAAAAATACATTGAATGAAAGTAGATAAATAGATATAGTAAAAGCATAATATTTTTTATTTTTAATGTGTTTTTAAATTTTTGTACTTGCACAAATACAAATGGTTTATTTTTGCTTTCATAAATAACATTAATAATCAATAAATGAAAAATATATACCTTTAATAAAAATATATAACTTATATACTAATAATTTGCATTCTAATAATTATACTTACACAAATTTCATTATGAAGGGATATGAATTAAACCATATGAGGCTTTCAAAGTTATTTCAATGACCTCTCACCATGAGATTTTATATGACTATGTAATTATAATAAAAATAAATAAAATTTATATATTTGAATATGCACATTTTAATGCCTAACACTCCATATTTGTTAATTACAAAATGATATGTTTTGACTTTATTTTGAGGTCTTCAAAATCATACAATAACCTATTAGCAATAAATCTAGGTGTCACTAAACTGTGTGAAAATAGCATCCTTCTATAAGTATAATTTTTATTGTAAATTAATTTGTACTTTATTAAAATATTTTTGTTTTACGGTCAAGGTCTAATTTAGTTCTATTTTTATGAGTCAATTATTAAGTTCATTCATTATTTTTAATACTTTTTATTGATATAAGCATCCTTAGATTTTTTGGATTGTATGTTTTTAGATCTTTAACCACATGGAAAAATTCATGATCCATTGATATTTTATGGGCTTATTTAACATTTATATATATTAATGATGACAATAAATTTTATAACACTCTCTTTTATATGAATAATATTCTACATTATCATCCTACTCTTTCATATAGATAGAACTCTCATCATTATGCTGATGAATATTATTATGCTTAAGAGAATCATTAACCATAGATATCCTCTTCTAATCAAGTATCAATCAAAATAGACCCTAAAAAATTCTCTTATAATTCTACATCATAGTTGAAAACTCTCATAGGTGTTGGAATTTAATTTTCTTGAGATTGGGGAGGAATTTATATTTGTTCATCTTTAACCCATTCTCGGTTAGTCATTCAATCACAAAGGATTACATGTCAAAAATTTTCTATTTTCTACTAACTGGGTGGTTTTTGGACCTTTTCGAAAGGTTGGGTCAGTTGGATTGGCATATACATGTGATCTTATGAACTCTACTGAATTGGCAGCCTCACCACCTTAGTTGTACTAGTGGGATAGGGGACACTAGTGGTTCCTTTTGGGCACTACTAGGATAGAAGAAAGTGGATATTATTATTGTTAGTGATATTCAAGATATTTTTAAGAAGCAATTGGATTCCACAATCCATTAGGGCATTGGAGACCAGGGAGTTGCAGGTCTTTTTTTTTATTCTTAATATCCTCCCTATGGGTTTTGTTTGTCTCATTATCTCATGTTTGTGGTTCTATTTGGAGATTACTTCTCTAGCATATTGTACCCTTCTTAGGTTGTGGTCTTTGTCATGAAAGTATTAGTTTCTAGTATGGCTTACCCTAATATATATGTACTAGAGTTTGGGTACTCTCTCAAAACCTCTACTTTTACCTAATCAAAAAATATATAGCTTATCATAATACATAAAACATCTATATCTATTAACATTTCTCTATATTCTTGTCTAGAACCTTGGCAAAAGGAATGAAACTAAAGGTCCTAAAAAATCAACAATTGTCTTCTTCCCTACACCACTTCTCATACATTTATCACTTCCATAAGTATAATCATGGTGATCCTAATAAGAATATAATTAGCACAAGTTATTAACTATAAGTATAATCTACGGTTCGCAATATTATTGTTATTTATTTATATAATATAAATATAATGTGTTGTATTTGTAAAATATTATTAGAAAGAGATTGCATGTTCTCTCATGAATTCCTTAAAACCATTATTGACATGCACAATACCACCATTAAAGCTCAATATTTTAATCTCCACTAATGCTTTGATCTTTAAAATTATTTATTGAGACATTTTTTAGTCACTAAAAGGAATAATGAAATCATTTATTCAAGGATTTAATTAAATTTTAACAAAGAAATATTACCTATAATAGAAGTGTTACTCATATTGGATAGGTGTCATAAATAAATTTAAAATTAGTCTTAATTGCTCCATGTCTTGTCCTCCATCCATTATTCTAAAATATGTTTCTTGAGATTATAACCCGAGTAACTTAATCCATGAAGATGAAACAAGAATATTGATGCATCATATTTTGAGTGTGTATACGATAAAAGCACCTAAACTTGAGGTTCAAAATTTCTCATTTCATATTCTAAAGATATCATTACCTTTCAAAAATAACAATTTATTGTTTCTCCATCCTGACAAATTCCTTAAATCTTCTATATTTTTTTATGTTTATAAAAGGCATGTGAAGAAATTTTATAAATCCACTTTATATCCTTGATAGAATACCTATAAGAAAATAAAAAGTAAAATATGTAAATAATATTACTAATAATATTTTGCACATCTATGCTAGAACATAAAAGTTTGGATGTGGGAGTAGAGAGAAATGTTGTAAAACCCTCGAATTATTCTTGAAGAAAAAAGGATATTGAGTTTGATATTGCCAATGGATCTCAGACCTAGCTCAAGGTTGATTCTGGGGCAGAATCAAGAGAAAGAAATTAAAAATGGAGGCTTTCATCTACCCTTCTCAACCACTATTTTTTGATAAAAAAACCAAATATTGTAAATGAAGTTTTTATGCTAGAACATAAGAGGACTGAATGGTCCCTCAAAAAGGCAGATTTTATCTTCTCTTAGGAAGGATTTGTCTCTAAATATCATCTTCATTCAAGAATCCAAAACTGAGAGCAGCAATTTTGATTGTGTGCATAAGTCTGTTTGGAATGGGGTGGGTTCTGCAGTGAGTTCTACCACTAGGGCCTTTGGTGGTCTTTTCTATTTTTGGGATAAAAATGAATTTTATGGCTTTATAATTTCTTCCTCTAATTGTATCATAAATTTGTTATTCTTTTGCAAAAATACTAACCTAATATGTGTTATGATCAATGTATATTCCCCTAATTCTAGCTAGAGCAAGAAAGCCCTTTGGTAATCCCTCCTTTAGATGAGGGAGTGCTTTAAGGAGAAAGCCTAGATTTTGGCAAGATATTTTAATACTCTGCTATTCCCATCTGATAAAAAATATGGTAATAATCTCTGTGAAAGAAGTATGGAGGATTTTTTTTATTTTATCAGTAATAGTGAGATTATGGATTTATATCTGAAATGAGCTTGATTTGTTTGGAGCAATCATCGCATAGAAAATCAATTGATTCTTTTCAAATTAGATAGGTTTTTTTTGTCTAAGTAGGCTTTAGCTCTATTTGGTGATGCTTTTCTCTCTGCTTTACCGAAGGTGGGCTCTGACCATAGCCCTTTGTGGTTAGAATCCTTTCACCAAGGCATGTTCTTCCCAAGACCCTTTTGTTTTGAGGTTATGTGGTGATCACATGTTGATCTCAAATAATGAAATATAAAATGGTGATCTTCTCAAATTCATGGTGTCGGGATGCAACATGTGGCTCTTAAACTCAATATTATAAAATAAAATCTTAATTCTTGGAATAAAAATGTTTTTGGAAATATTTTTCAAAGAAAACAAGATTTAAAAAGTTAGTTATTGGATATGCAAGTTAAAATTGAAGAAAAGGGTTTCTCAAGCAAGCTAAGAAATAAGGAAAAATTGGTCCTATCCAATCAACATAATACTCTAGTACAAGAAGAAATCTTGTGGAAGCAAAATTCTTGGGCCTTATGGCTAAAGGAAGGTGACAGAAACACACAAAAAATTCACAATTCTAATTTAAGACACAGAAGTGCCAACTATATCCAAGAAATTATCAAGGAGGATGGGTCCAAATTGTCAGATATCTAAGAGATTCATAATGAATCTATTTATTTTTTAGTTCTCTATTATTTTTGAAAGATGCAAAGGATGTGGAGGTAAAACATTTCCAGCTACAATCAAGTCCCTCAGTTATGATACATTACATGAATAGTTTTCTTGAATCTCCCTTATAGGATTCAAAAATTAGAGAAGCCATATTTGCGATGGGTGCTTTGAAATATCCAAGTCCATATGGATTTCCTCCATAATTATTTTAGTGGTTTTGGCAAATAGTTGCAGGTGATGGTGTTGAGGCTGTTAGAGATGCCTAGAATTCTAAATTTCTTCCCTATGGAGTGAATGCTACTTTTTTGGCCTTAATTATAAATTCTACCAAGGCTATCAACTTCAAAGAATTTAGGCCAATCAGTATCTACAATACACTTTATAAAATCCTATCCAAACTAGTGACTAACTACCTAAATATTTTTATGCCCAAGTTAATTGATAAAGCTCAACCTAGTTTTATTCTAGGTAGACAGATCTTGCATGGTGTTATCGTGGTTAATGAAACACTACATTCCACTAAAAATAGCGGTAAAGAAGGTATATTATTAAATTATATATGAATAAGGTGTACGATTGTGTTTCATGGGATTTTCTATTTGTAGTGCTTGCCAAATTTGGTTTCAACCACTGTTGGATTGAGCTCATCAAAACATGCATCACTTCAGCTAAATTTTTTATTCTCATTAATGGTGCTCCAATTGGATTTTTTCCAAATTTTAGGGGTTTGAGATAGGGTGAACTAATATAAGCATATTTTTTTATCCTTATGGCTAAATAATTGGGAAGAAATTTTATCCCCAACCCTATTATCAAAGGTATTAATCTTGCTCTTGCGGTTGAACTGTTGTCCCACCATTAGTTTGTTGATGATACCTTTCTTTCACTTCTTGCTTTGGTTGAGTAAACTCAAGATATGAAAGCCATCTTATATACTTATGAAAGGGCAGCTGGATTCAAAAAATTAGTTTATTGAAGAGCCTTCTATTTTTCTTGAACACCCCAGAGCATCGGTAGAAGAAAATTATTGATATTCTTGGATGTAAGATAACTTCCCTCCCTAACTCCTACTTGGGTCTACCTTTGTTCATTGGTCATATGAAAAATAATCTTTGGGACCCGGTGGTAGAAATATTGCAGCATCGCTTGGCTAGAAAGGCACTCTCTTAAGTCAGGCTAGGAAAATTCTGCTAGTGAAGATGATGTTGCAAAGTATTCCAGTTTACTTTATATCTTTTTTCAAACTACCCATAAAAGTCTTGTATAAATTGGAAAAAATTCAAAAAAAATTATTATGGAGAGGCCCTCAAGACCACAAAAATTTCCATTTGTTTTCTTGGGATCAAGATTGTGCAAGGAAAGACAATGGAGGTCTTGGGCTGCGGAATATTAGGTTAATAAATGAAGCATTGATTCTCAAATAGGGTTGGAAGGTGCTTAGGAATCAGGGGCCTGATTGGATCAAGATCATAAAAGATAAGTATCTTCCACATAATAGAAATTTATTGGTTGAGAACGTTACCCAAGAAGGTTCTATGTTCTTGCAGATCTTGAGAATACTTAGAACAAAGCTGCTCTTGGGTGCAAGGTGGGTGGTGATAAATGGCTCTATCATTCATTTTTGGGAGGACACCTGGCTTCTTGATAGCCTGATTATCCTCAATACAACTCTAATCCTTGATTTTACTCCTACCCATAGACTATATTGGTCCAAAATTGAATATTGCATTGAGTGGGAAGGGCACAGGAGGTTTTGGAAACAAATTCCTCAAAGAGTATTTTAAAATATGGAGTAAGCATTAGCCTTGGGGACCACTTATAATCATCTTATACTCAATAGTCTTACAAGCCAGTAGAAGGAGAACTATCTCATTTTGAAAGCTAAAAGTGAAGGTTGTTACTCTATTATATTAGCCTATCACCTTTTTTATGCAAATCCTTAGTGTTGGTTTTTACCTGGAAAAGTTTGGCTTAAAAACCTGACTTTGAAAGTAAATATATTTTATTGGTTGGCTATTCAAAATAATTTTTAACAGTAGAAAATATTCACAAGATTGGTATGGCTCTCATCAATAGATGCTACCTGTGTGAAGATTTAGAGAAAACTTATCAGCATATATTTTTCCAGTGCCCCTTCTAATTTTAGTAGTTTCTCAGGTTTTTTCCACTTTGGATGTCAGTTGGGTTTTTTCAAACACTATATTTGATATGTGCTTGTAGTGGAATTCTCTTTTCAAGTCCCCTCAATTGGAAAAAATTTGGTATTTCTCAATCCACATTTGTTTTGGAACATATGGTGGGAACGCAATCAGAGAACTTTCAAGAAATCAAGACATGATTCAAATCAGGTTTCTTTTAGAGCTCTTGGAGTTGCTATGGATAATGTGTCTCATTGTTTCCCATATCTCAAAGTAAATTATTTGTATGAAAGCCTTATGGAGGCTAAAATTTTCTTTCCAAGTTCTTGCAAGTCATCTAAACCACCTGCTACCTCGATGCGCTCAACCACCTCATGGTGCCCTCCTCCTGAGGGTTGGGTCAAATTGAATTTTTATGGTGCCTCAAAAGGAAATCCAGGCCCTAAAGATATTTATGGGATAATTAGAAATTCTAAGTGTGAGATGATTGATGCATACACAAAGAATGTTTCTATCCAAACCTCTCATTTTACTAAAGCTAGGGGTCTCCTTCAAGGGCTATTATTGGTAGGAACAATTAAATATTAGAAAATCATTGTATAAGGGGACCCTTTAAGTCTAGTAAATATTGTCAATTCTATTAACAATCCTCATTGGAGAATTTCAAATATTCTAGCAGAGGTGTTTAAAATTTTTAAATCAAGAGAGGATTTTAAATTTTAGTAAATTTATCAGGAAGTTAATAAAGTGATAGATTATATGGCCAACTTGGGTCTTTCTCAACAAGGCCTGAGGATTTTGGTTGTGCGTGAGGCTTGGTATGGGATTTCACTCTATGGACTCTTTGTTGGATGTTTTATTTTATGCTTGAGTGGGTGGACAATATTAATTGGTGATTTTCACAAGTCCCCTAACATTTTTTAGCTGACTATCATTGGTTCGACATGTTTGTGTGGATGTTGTTCAAAAATTTCTTGGCTTCAGTTCTGATGGTGTTCTCATTGTATGCTCTTCTATAAATATGGTGATGTTTTCTTCTCTTGTGGTTATGTGGTGATGTGTTTATATATTCTGTATTAAAATAACTATGCTCTTCTTGGTACATTGTAGGTTGTGGTCTCCTTTGTCAATGAGATTCAGGATGTGGTTAACAAGCAGATAAATATGGCAACCCTGAACTAGATATGCTATGATGTTATTTTAGCACTTGATATTAGATTATATTTTATGTTGGTTTTATGGGGCCCTCTCTATTTTGTTTTGTTGAGAGAGGTCTGTTTCCTTTAGCTTTTGTTACCCAACTTTTATGGTATGTTGTTTGTATGGGGTCCTCTCTATTTTACCTTGCTAAGGGTGGCATGTTATTCATGCCCCTTGGGTAGTTTTGATTTAATTTTTTAGTTTAGTGCATTCTCATGCCCTATCTTAGCCTATTATAATAGGTTTGGGGACCTCAAAACCCCTTCTTTTACCAAATAAAAGAAACTTATTTTCCACATCTATATTACAATACAACATGATTGATAAATTTTATTGACTAACATTAATGATATAGTTGTTGTTAACCTTCCCTAGATAAATAGAAGAAATAATAATTTCATGTTTGTCCATGTTAGTTATTTAATAAAATTTCACATCACAATTGTTTTTACAATTGTCAATATACATATGGTTATATGAATTACAACAAATAGTTATCACAAGTATGTTCTCATCCTCATCAACCTCTATATCATTCTCCTAATTAAGAACCCTTAGATTCTTAAAGCATCTATCCTTGAGATGATTGGTCTTGCTATCATGAGTGCACAATATCTCATATTTTCTTTACATTAGAGCATGTTATCATTGGTTTGTATTTCCTTATTGTTATTATAGATTGTCCTCTTTGTTGGACTTGATATCAATCATTCTAAAAGTGTACCAATATTTCTATCAATATCCTCTTATTACGATTTTTTGGAAAATTTTACCTTTGCATCTATTGTTAATAAAATTGGATTAAGATTTTAAACCAATAAAAAAATTCTTAATTAAGTTGGTTATTTTTATTAAAAACATATATATTTAAAGGTAAATTAAAATTTATTGTCAATCTTGTCTAACAAGAATATATCAATAAAAATATAAGTAAAAAGTTTTATTCTATATATAACACCCAACATAAATCATGGAAATACAATTACAATCAAACTCTGTATGGAAATATATCATGGACACTACTAAAAAATAAAAATATTAAATTATATACATAGAAGATGAATTTACATTGTTAGTGTCAAAGCTTGTAAAAATAAATTCTTGAGTTCCACACATAAATTCATTCTATTTTGTGGCATATGCTACCTCATCAGTATGGAATTTATGCTCTAATTTCATTCATATAGCTTTGGGTGTATATTATAGTCTAATGATTCATTGATTTTTCACTTAAATTATTTCTTTATCTTCATTTTCTCATGGTCAACAAATATACCAAAGGATATTTATAACAAGAAATTTTTTTATACAATAGGTTGACCATTGTTGTAAGTTAAGCTCCAAAATAAGGAGTCAAATATTAAAAGTTAAAGACTTTATTGAAGTAACTAAATAATAATATTTTTAAATAAATGGGATTACACATAAGGTAATTAAAAATTAGATCACTTCCAAAAGCTTATTATTTTGGTAACTAAGATTATAGTTAAATTGTTCTTGTATCTGGTTGGAGGAATACAAAAAAAATTATGTGTTTTGCTACAACAATATGTGCCCACTCCTCTCTATTAAGATTTGTTTTGCACTTTTTTTCTTTGTAAACCAACATTTAGTATTATAGCTTATTCGATTTGTATGAGGTTATGCTCTACAAAAATACAAATCCTAAACTATGAAGAGAGAGGAATCTATCAATGCATTGCATGACCTACTTTTTTAAGATCTATGAGTTTGGCTAAAAAAATGGGTAAGAGCATTTAGGCATTGTGAGGAGAGATAAATATATTACCTTTCTTTTCTCTTTAATTTCAAGATAAAATTATAAAAAAAATTATAGTATGAGTAGTAGTAGTATTAGTTTAAATCTTACTTAGACTTAGATTCCTTTGTTTAAGGAGCAGAATTATGATTTTAAGAGCATTAAGATGAAAACATTATTTATTTATCAATATTTATGGGATTTGGTTGAGAATTGTTACACATAACTTGCAAATGCATTAGATATTACCTCTTGGACTTAAGGATAATGAGATTAGCTAAAAGAAAACAAAAAGAAGGGTCTAAAAGCCCTTTCTTTTATTCAAAAAGAACTAAATGAGTCAATTTTTCCAATAATTGATACATTTAAAAGATCAAAATAAAATTATTAGATTTTGTGTTGCTTGATTTCACCATTTTTATTCACAAACTAGGTATAAATAAGTAAATAAATAAAGGAAACTATTTTATTTCTTTCTAGGCATTTAAAAAAAAAAAAACACATAGTGTTTTGCATCTAGGGTTTAGCCTTGTTTGTGCATTTTAGTTGCGCCCTTGCTCAAATAAAAAGGATTTTATTTCTTGCATCGTAGGTTTAGATATCATTGAATAAAACAATCATACTAGGATTAGACATTATCTTCTTGCATCTTGTATTTTTTGAATTATTCTTTCATTTCCATATTTTAGCATAGAAAGACCAAATATAGGTGATTGCTTAATTGACGCATTAAACATTTCCACCCTAGAATTTGAGCGAGTCCTAAAATTGTTCTTGGTGAATCACTTTCCCTTTTTTCTATTAGATTATATTACATCATTTGGGTTATGTAAATGTACCACCTTTGATACATAACTAGGATAGGATTTTACGTTAGAGTAAAGCTAGTTAGTTACTTCAAGTAATGTAATAAATGCATGTGTTAATGTGAAATTTGTAAATGTGCATGTAGTCCACAAGTACATGAGTCTTAGGTAGATTAAGGTCCAATAAATCTATCTTCCTATATATAAAGGGCCCATGGTGAAGGTAGTAAGATTAGTAGTAAATATAGAGAGTGCATGTTATAGTTTAGTAGTATGGTACAATGTAGTTATTTCATATATATTCATGGAGTGTTCATGTCCTCTATTATATAGCATTGTACTATTTTCATCACTTTTATTAATGGCATATTTCTGAGTTATTTGCATATTTTCATTTCATTATTTTCTTACATATTATTGTATCATTAGTTTATAGATATCTTAGATTAGTTATTTTGCATCTTGTGATTGTATTCCCTATACTACAATATCATAAAAATATAATAGTGGTATTATAACACATGGTAGATAAAATAGGAAGTAGGGAGAGCCACAAGTGAGACTGAGATAAATTCAAAAATCTCATTTACAAAATTTTTGAGATTACATTTGGCTAGAGTTATTCCACGGGGTTGCTAAAAAACTCATGAAGACTAGGACTCAACATAAATCCCACTAGATTGAAAAATCAACTAGTGAAGGTAATTATATTAAAAACTATAAATTCTTCCATTCTAGTTTCGAACATCTTGTTTTAGGAAAATGAGTTTCAAAGAAATTTGGTAAGCTTCTTACATAAGTGCTAGGAACAATATCTCTATTAATACTTGCAACAAAAAGTAGAAGACTAAATATTTCAAAGACCTAAAAAATATCCCATTACAAGAGCTACAAACCTATAGATTATGAAAGTGAAAAAAAGGCCATAATAGCCTCATTACAGACTCAAGGAATAAGAGACTCTAGAGACGATTTAAGGAGAAGATAGTAGATTGGTGATATCCATTCAAGATCAAAATATATATAGTGTAGAAGAGAAAAAGGTCATAGGAGCCTTGTTACAAACTCAAGGAAGAGAATAAGACTCCACTGAAGAGTCCTAATGAATATAGGATATTGGTGATCTCTAGTGTATATTGAATATTTCACCTTGAAGAATCTGAAGAGACGCTTGGAAATTCTAGTTACAAAAATCCTAGTTTTGGAAGATTGGAGGTTGGTGATCTCCATTAAAGTCTACAATTTATAAAAGAGAAGAAGGACAAGTAAGATCCTGTTCCAAAATCCAAAAGTAGTGGATTTCAAATATATGAGAAGAAAATATTATTACCAACACTTTCATTGTAGAATATTTAATGAAATGTCTCATTCAAAAGACCATCAGAGCTACAAGATTCAAGACCTTGGTGAGGTCTTAAGGAGAAATAAGGAGGAGGCTGGGTGAGACTCATTAAATAATATTAGGAGAAGACCATTAAAAGAGTTATTAGAAGATATCATTAGAGAAATTTACTAACAAGGATAAGTTTTTGGTAGTAATGGAACTTGTTATAAACTCAAGGGAGAGAAGAAGACTACAATGAAAAATCCTGATGAAGATAGGAGATTAGGGATCTCCAGTGTATATTGAAGACTTCACCTTGAAGAATCTGGAGAGACCCTTAGAATTTCTAGATACAAAACTTCCAATTCTAGAATATTAAAGGTTGGTGATATCCATTAATTTCTATAATTTGTAGAAGATAAAAAAGACCAACAAGGTCCTCCTATAGAATCTAGAATTAGTAGATTTTAGAGATCCTAGAAGAATATCTCATTACCAACACTTCCTTGGTAGAAGTTTTAAGGAAATATATAATTTGAAATACCATCAGAGATGCAAGATTCAAGACCTTGGTGAGCTATCAAGTATAAATAAGGAGGAGGCTTGATGAGTCTCATTATATAAGGTTAGGAGAAGGCCATTAAATGAGTTATTAGAAGAACTCATTGGAGAAATTTACTACCAAGGAGAAGTTTATGATAGTAAAGAACTTGGTACAATTTTTGCTATCTGAAAAGAATTCCAAGAGAGAAATATTTGAAAAGGAATTAGCCAAACTTTAGAATACCTCAAGACTTCTATATTCTTAAGAATAAGGCCTAGATTGAAGTTAGAATATGAAAAGGAGGTTGAAGGAGAAAAGGAGCTAAAATTTACTACCAAACCTAAAATGTTTTAATATTTCCTTTGAAGGTTAAAAGGCTCATTAAGAGATAGGTTTTTTGAATCTACAACAAACTATTGAAGTGTTCTTGTAGGACAAATTAGCTATGATATAGGGGATTTTCCTACAAAATTATTGAGTTTCAAGAACAACATTTCAGTACTGATATTTATTGTGAAAGGTTAGAAATTAAGGCAACATTATTAGTTGTATAAATTTAGAGTTCCAAGATACACTCTAAAGGAGAATCAAAATCACCTACTCTAGTTTAAGGGCAGCAAGTAAGAGGTTTTTTAGAGATACAAAAATGTGAGTTAAAGATCTATTTTAGACATCCAAGAATAGATACAAAATTCATCAATTTAAAGGTAGCAATAAGGTGAATTTAATAACCTAGAAATACTTCATCTTTATAGATCCTAAAGGTAAGCAACTTAGATGCAAAGGGTTAATTTTGTGAACACTTATATTCAGTTCATTATTTAGTTTCAATGAGCACCTTATTAAAAAAGAAGTTTACATTATAGTCTTCAAGAGAAGTGTAGAGGGAAGTTTTTGTTATGGATTATACCTTCACATTAATAGGAGTTAGATACATTTTATCATCTTCCTATTTTCTAGTTATAACAAAGAAGACTACATTCAGTTGTAGATATTATTAGTGCATTTGAAAGATCTTTAAGAGTTACTAGTAGTGCATATTACAAAGAGAAATAAGGTGAGATTATTGTTGCACTATTTTAGTTACTTGTAACTATATTAAGCCTATTACTCTTAAAGTATTATTATTTATATTGGTTGTTAAGTGTGGGTGAATAACCAAAGTACACAAATTAGCTCATATCAAAGTGTCTAGAGACACTATTTAGTGCACTAAACCTGCAACATTTTGTAGCCTAGAGAAGCCACTAAAATAGGATAATATTCCTCCCAGATGTGGTTAATAAGTTGCCATTAAAATTTGTGAAAAGAGCTACAAAATTATACCAAGAGAGTCTCAATTTTAAGATGCAAATTAGAAAGTATTATAGGGATATACAAGCACCATATTTATCTCTACTATTATATTCAAAATATATAAAAGAAAAAGTTTATTAAGGACACCCGAAGTAGCCTATCCTTATATTTACAAGCAAGTATCATTAGTAGAGGGGAAAGCACCAAAAAAGGTTCTTGAAGATGAGCCATCCTAAAGGGATCAACATCAGCAAATCATCACCAGTAGATGTGCTTGAAGAGGATACATCCTAGAATGCTCAAAATCCACCACCAATAAGGTGAAAGCATATTTAAGGTGATTTAGAGTAGAACTAGTCCAAAAGGCTCAATACCTGCATCACCAAAGTGTACCAAGACACCAACTTAGTTCCCATGTAGCAAGAAACCTATAGTGTCAATATTCCTCTATAAGAAGCCACCACTCATTGAAAGGATATTAATAATAAGGGAAATGAAGCACTAGCTACATAAAAAAAAGTGCTTACCAAGCTCCAACGTGGAAGAAGAACCAACTAAGAACCTCCATTACAATACTTGATACTTGAATCTATCCTTATGGGAATACATCATTCATATTCTCTAGATAAAAGAAGGATACATATCACTATTTGTTGTCAAAAGTAGGTGAAGAGAAATAACACCTCGATAAACAAATTCTAGAAAAATAGTTATTGTAGAATTCAAGAAACAATAGACAAGAACACATTACACAAGAATTTATCGTGGAAAACCCTTTTAGTAAAATCCCTAGAAATAATAGTTCACTATTCTATAAACTTGAAAATATTCAATACAATAATATCCTTTCACTCACTTTTTGATTACCATTACATTTCTTTCCAATTCATTACCATATCCTCATGCAAGTGCTACTTTATATACCAAAAACACAAGAAGGTTTTTTACAATACCATGGGCAAAAAACCATGGGCCATCATTAAATAAAATAAAAAAAACCATATGGGTCTTAAAAAAATATTAAACACTCAAAAACAAATTGGGGTCTAATGCCCTTGAACCCCCAAACAAGGATTGTCGCCCCCATACCCCCACTCGGGGACTAACCTGATCCAACCCTGAAACCTAGCAAGGAAAATACTTATAGAGTGTAAAGTACTTTCAGATTTAACCCCTCCTTAATAACATAGAAAATATTAAACATAATTCCAACATTATCCCACTTGTTAAATACTTCCCAGAGGGACTAATAACTGACATTGTCAACTATCAAGGGCAACCATGCTCAAGGATCTTCCACACAAAGAAAATTGTTTAGTAGGTACAACCTTTGTTAACAAATCATTAGTATTCTTCTTTGTATCAACTTTATTTGATATCACATGGTTCCATTCAACCATCTCTCTCACAAAATGGTACTTAATATCAATATGTTTTGACCAATCATGAAAACCAGAATTATTTCCCATAAATATTGTAATCTGACTATCACTGTCAATTATCACAACCTCTACTTAATGCCAACTATTCAGCTTTGTAGCCACACTACTTTACAAGCATGAGTTTCTATAATGTACTCTACTTCTATAGTTTATTAAGCAACAATTGATTACTTTTTACTCATCCAACTTACTGCCCCTCCAAATAGCCTGAAAATATAAGCACTCATGGATCTTCTCTTGTCTAGATCTCCAACCTAGTTAGCATACACAAACCTTATAGATTTACAACATCATTGTCTCAAGATTTTCCTTCATAAAATATAGCATAATATGTAGTTCCATGCAAGTGTCTGAAGATCCTTTTCACAATAGTCCAATATTCCTTTTCTATATTGCACATATATATGCTAACTACTTCTATAGCATGTGCAATATCAGGCCTAGTACAAACCATTGCATACATTAGATTACCAACAACACTATCATAATTAACATGATACATTTATTCAATTTCCTCATATGTTTTATGATATTTTTCAATAGATAAATTTTGACCAATCATATATGGAGTACATACTAGTTTAAAATCATGCATCCTAAACGTCTATACTATCAAATCAACATATTTAATTTAATTTAACCATACATTTCTATTTGCATGATTCCATACCCAAAATAAATTTTGTAGCACCCAAATCCTTCATGTCAAATTTAAAAGATAACTAATATTTTTAGTAACTTTATCATCTCCTTATTGTTACCAATTAAAAGGATATCATCCACATACAATACAATGATAACAAAATTTTCACCTTCCTTTTTGAAATATACACATGGATATGCTTTGCTTTTTCAAAGCCCAAGTGTCAAAAAAAACATGTCAAATGTTTTTTTCCACATCCTTGGAGATTGCTTCAACTCAAAAAGAGACTTCTTTAGCTTACATACCAAGTACTCCTTACCTTTTATCATGAAGCATTATGGTTGTGACATATATGTCTTCATCAAATTCACCATGTAGAAAAGTTGTTTTTACATCCATTCGTTCTATTTCAAAATCAAAAGCAACAAAAATAGCCAACAAAACTCTAATTAATGTTAGTTAAGTTACAAGAGAAAAAATCTCACCAATGTCAAAATACTCAACTTGAGAAAATCCTTTTACTATCAGGTGAGCTTTGTACTTCACCAACTTCCCTTCTATATTGTACTTTTTCTTTAATAACCACTTACAACCAATAAGTTTTGTACTAAGGGTTAATTTCACCAAGTCCCATATCTTATTTTTATCCAGGGAATCCATTTATTCTTCCATAGCCCTTTTCCAAGACTTATTCTTACTTGATTGAAGTGCCTCCTTTACAGTATTAGGTTCTTCATAAATAAATGATAAATTAAATGCAGAACAAAATTTGAAGGGCTATACCTTTCTGAGAGTCTTATCACCCAATTTGATCTCCTCAAAGTTGGAGTTTTAGGTTTTGCATCTTTAAATTCCTCCTCACCTTCTTCCTATGAATATTCCTCTTCGGACTCTCTCTATAATTTATGTTCTACCACATGTTCTGCATCTTACTTGAACTATTTCTAGTTCTTTGATTCATTGCATTTCTTATTTTAGAACCCCTATTGTTTCTCTAAAGATCACATTAGAATTATAAGTAATCTTCTGTGTTTCTATATTCCACAACTTATATCCTTTCACACTAGTACTATAACCTAGAAATATGCATTTCTTAGATTTATAGTCTAGCTTAATCCTTTTCTCTTTTAGCATATACATATAAGGTTCACAACCAAAAACCCTTATATGACTAAGAGAGGGTTTTTTACTAGTCCACACTTCCTATGGATTTTTATCCATAAAATATGAGGTAGGAGATCTATTTATGAGGTAGCAAGCTATTAACATTAATTCTACCCATAATTTCTTTTCTAACCCTACATTGTTTAACATGCTTTTGGCATTATCCATCAATGTTTTGTTCATCCATTCTGCAACTCCATTCTATTGTTGAGTATATGGAGTTGTTCTATGCCTTTATATTCCATAGTCCTTGTAAAACTTCTCAATTTAATTAGATCAATATTCACCACCATTATCACTTCTCAAAACCTTTATATTTTCTCTATCTGATTTTCTACAAGAACCTTATACCTAGGTCTTTCTTGAGAAGTCATCTATAAATGTAATGAAATAGATGGATTTACCCAATGATGTTTTTTTTTAGGTCCAAACACATCACTATGAACTAGATGTAGAATTCCTTTAGATCTTGTAGAACTACTCAAAAACTTAACTTTGGTTTACTTTCCAAAAACACAGTACTCACAAAAATAAAAAAATTTATGGGCAATCAAAAATTCCTTTAACCACATTTTTCATTTTTAATGTTCGAAGGCCTTTCTCACCAATGTACCCCATACATTGATACCACAATATTATATTTACTAAAAAAATACTTGGATCTTCTTCTAGCATATTAATTTCCCATATAACATAAGAGTTATTGCAATCAATACTTACAATGCTAACCTCAAGTTTGAACAAAGTCCTGTACAAACTGAAGTGCAAAAAAATACCATACATACAAGAAATATAATAAAAGATAGAAAATTATGTAACCATGATGACAAAGTAGAATATATAGAACAATGGTTACAATATAAATAATAAATCCATTTCTCAATTGGTTACAATATGATCCCTCTTAGGGATGCTACCTAGTGTGATACAATGATTTACAACAAGAATATTTGGATGTAATATGTAGGGTCTTCTTCACACCCACAAACCATATTGAATATGGTTTCTCATCACTTATACAAGGGGTTATGATGTTGAGTTCTTGTGCTCTCCATTCCTCATAGAAAATCCATAGTTTGTACATAATGAAAATAAAACGATTAATAGCATGTGCAATTGTAGTGTTAAATGCAAATAATGAATAACTAAAACATGATAAATGCATGAATAAAATGAAGTCTAACAATGTTAAACTATAAATAATAATGTTGCTAAAAATTATTGTGTGAAGAAAATAGTAAAATAGATCTAACCCTAGAGGTCATCTTTGTGCGGGATGGTCGTACCTATGGACCATATCTAAGTGAGATGAATGCAAACTTGTAAGTGATTTTTTGATACCGATGTGAGGGTGACTTAGGGTTCAATTTGGGTGTCTTGTCATCAGATTTGTACACTTCGTGAAAGTGGCTTGGTGGGTATATCAGTAGTAGAAGTAATAATATTGAAT
Organism: Wollemia nobilis; assembly: GCA_028583015.1. Lineage (NCBI taxonomy): Eukaryota > Viridiplantae > Streptophyta > Pinopsida > Araucariales > Araucariaceae > Wollemia > Wollemia nobilis. The sequence goes on along the minus strand of JAQPPZ010016436.1, from coordinate 7,691,295 downwards.
CTCAAGGAAGTAAATGTAGCTTCAATTTTTGAAGTGATCTGGAACCATAACTTCCAACAACGAGAAGGTTTGAATATTTGGAATTGTGAACCCTTTAAATACGAAATCTTTTGGTGAAAATATAGTAGCACTTTATTCCTCAAAAACTTAAAATATTGATGCCATTTTTGAATGATGGGTGAGTGTTATTATATAGACTTATTGAAATAAATCTATCAATAGCACAACCCTATGCATAAAAATGAAGATGTGGTTTGCATTAAGAAAAGTGAATTCCTATCTTTAGAATTTCATGTAAACTAATTGTGTCATTTTTTTTATCTAATTTAGGCACATGCACATGCTAAATTGTAATGTAAATTCATGCACATGATTAACTGGTAGTTTTTGTTTTTGGTTATGTCCCACTCTTTTTTTATATTTTCTTCTCGTGCAACCATTCTAGGGTGGGATGGCCCTCACCGGGGATCATCTCTTGGTAGGATGGTCTTTGGAGGCCATACCTTAGAGGTAATAATAGGGTTTCAAATGGAAATATCCCTCATTTGAGTGGTGAAAACCACTTTTTTATCCCTAAGTCTACCCAAGGTGGATATGGTCTTCAAGGATCTCATATAGGTAGTATCCTAAATATGATGCATTTTAAGTGTCTACATATATCTTTTTTTGGGATGCATTGTGTGAAAGCACAATGCAAAGCACAAATAGATGATCTATAGTTAAATTGAGGGTTGATGATGTTCATTTATCTAATCAATTTTAGATGCACCAATCATAGAAAGAGCATGCATTTTTGAATCATTGCTTCTAACAAGTTGAAGAACTTGGTTTTAGTAAACCCTTCAGCAAATATTTAATTTCATCTATCATGTTTTGTGTTTAATTTCATCTATCATGTCATGTTATCAGGTCATTTTTTGGTGCCTTTGGGACCTCTTGATTGAAATTATGACCAAAATAAGTTAGGTTCCTTTGGATCCTTTTATTGAAGTTGTGACCAAAAGAATTCAGGTTCCTATGGAGCCTTTTGATTAAATTTGTGATCAAAGGAAGTTAGGTTCCTTTGGATCTTATGAATTGATTTGACAATAGGAAATCAAGTTCCCATGGAGTCTTTTGATTAAAATTATGACCAAAGGAATTTAGCTTCATTTAGAGCCTTTTGTATTGATTTGACCAAAGCAAATTAGGCTTCTTTTGAGCCTTTTGATTGAAATTGTGACCAAAGGAAGGTATGTTCCTTTGGAGTCGTTTGATGTTGATCAAAGGAATTTGAATACCTTTGGATAATTTCTTTGTGACCAAATGAATTTGGGTACCTTTGGAGCCTTTTGATTTTGACCAAAGGAATATAGGTACTTTAGGGTCTTTTGTGATGATGTGAACAAAGGGATGAAGTATCTTTGGACATTTTATGTTTTGATGTTATTCTAGTTTTTTTCAATCTAGTGATCATAACTAGGTAGGATGGTCAAAATAAGTACAACCGTCTGACCCAGATATGGTCATCCATATTGGAAAATATAAAAGAAAAATTACCACATTTTTGACATCATTTTTATAACTAGTAGTTGCAGGAGAAAGGGAGGCCAGAAGAAGGAGAATTATTTTTGATGTGGATCACTACCAAAACGTTGTTCGAGTTCCATCATGGACCAACCCAAGACCTCTACTGCTAAATAAGTTGAAAGGAGAAAGGTAAAAACCATTTTTCTCTTCTTTGTTATCTCTCAATGTAAAATTAATCTCACTAAGTAAAGCAAGAAATGAACCTCACCAAGAAATTAAGGCAATGAATCATACCCTAGAATTAAAATTTAGTGTAGGTTGTTTGTTCACTTTGAATTTTTATATTATGATTTTTGCTATATTTATTTTTAGGGTATAGGATCTTGTTTTGAAAATGCCCTGATTAGGGGTCATATTAGGGTGAGACTATCTCTCTTGTGATGTATGGGATCATCTTAGGGTGAGATATTCATGGATAAAAATACAACAGTCAAAAATATGATAGTTGTGGATGTCATCTCATCCCAACATGGCCTTTCTTGGATAGTGGTAGGGCGCTAGTGGAGGCATGGTATGAGATCAATGTATTCATAACTAGACATGTGGTTTTTATGTCACTCCTGATTAATATATTATTGCTAGACTTGTTAGGAGCTAGGTTCCCATGGAACCTACTTGATCTAGTATAGGATTTAGTCAAGTGCAATACTAAGTAGCCACTGATTATGGCTTGGAAGACTATGCTATTGGCTTATTTTTATGATGATTTCTATAATATTTTCCAGTGATTTAGGCTTGGATTAGGCTACATGTTTTAGATCTAGGGTTGGAAACACATTCAAGTGGATAGATCAAAATGTCTCCCTTGGTCAAGGTGGGATTTGATGGCATACTTAAATATTGGCTATGGGATGCGATACCAAAATGTGGGTTGTAATAAATCATATTTGCGAAGAATTTATCATTACATAGAGTATTTTAAGATACTAATTCCAGAGTAGGTGATATGGTGGCTATATAAGGATTTCCCACATTGGACTAATGTGGTTGAGAAACTAAGACATGTGAGATACGAATGATGGGTGATTGGTTAGCGTGGTACAAAGTGGAAGTACATATAGTACTCACATTTTTTGATAGCTCATGGTTCTTCATGGAATACCCAGTGAGCCCATAATTTATCGATGTTGCGATGATGAGGTAGACATAACTTGACATCACATAGAGGTAATTGAGGAGGACTCAGACCATCCAAAGGTAGATCTAGGTGTGGATGATTCAGATACTATAGTAGAGTACAATACATGGTGGGTGACTCGATTGTGGTAGGGTGGTGGTCCTATGGGCAGACAGGTTGGAGAGGTAGGGGATGAGCACATTACAAATGTCAAGGATGAGCAATGAATACATCACAAAATAGAGGGGGAGTGGGTTTAGAACTATGAGGGAGGATATGATCTACAAAATGAGAGTGTATATTGTGAGGATCCAAAGGATTAGGGTGAAGATTAGGGGAGGCATATTCAAGCTCTACATGAATAGCTAATAGAGTGAGATAATACTATGGCACTCATACAAGTCTAGCTAGCCATAGAGAAGTAGTAGTGGAGGGAATTCACTAATGAGGATGCTCTATGGGTATATTTAAAGAGTTCACAAGAGGCATTAGATAGGGTTACAATAGACTTAGATGCTTTGTGGAAACACGTAAGAACTTGAACCATAGAGCAGGATGATATATAGACTTAGGTGGTGGATTTGACCATAAAGCAAGTTGTGCTATAGGCTCAAGTGGTAACTTTGACCACTAGGTAAGGCATAGGTGGACAGGCTATAGGTGATGAGGCCAAGCTATAGGCATGATGAATTTGTAGGGTATAATGGTCCACTATGTAACTCATCATTATGTAGATTGAGAGTACATATCTAGTTTGTAGGATGAGGTGGAAAGGTTAGGAGATAGTGTAGACACTAAAATCACATCAATCTGAGTAGACTACCAAGGTACACTCTTATCAACATCATATGGACTCCTTAGGCAACCCTCAAGGATTAAATAGTGGTCCTCACCACTTTTGGAAAGTTTACCCTACTTTTGGGAATTTTTGGGCCATGCAACCATGGTCATACCATGCTAGGACAACCACCAATTCATGGCCATCCCACACAGGTCATCCCTGGGTGGGATGGCCACCAACAATCATTCCTAGTTGGGATGCTCGAGCCCTTAGAATCCCAAAAATTCAAAGGATAGGACAAATGGCAATAAAATTCTACCATTTATCTGGCCCATTGATTTATGACAAGATTTAGGGCACATAAATTCAATCATAATTGGTGTAATTATACAATTGGCAAGTAAAATGTATAATTTGGTATAAATTGTACAAGTGGAAAGTAAAACATACATTTGGGTGAAATTTTACAAATTAGAAATAAATAAAATAAAATAAATGTAAAATACATGTGAAATGAAATGAAAAGTAAAGACATGCAAATGAAATGTAATTTGATGAAAGTCATATTAAACTTTACAAACATTAAATAAAGTTATTAATGTGAGTTATGGGTAGTTGTAAATAATGAACTATCTTAGGAAACCATTTTGAAATGGATTGGACATCCATTATAAGTCCCCCATTGAAATTTTTGTGTTGTTTTTTATAGCTCATTCATTGTGGCTAGTTTTGGATTTAATTGTCATTGTTATTCATGGATTGTGGAGCATGGGTTAATGTTGCAATTTATTTATTGTTGTGTAATGTTGTACACTACTTGTGTACAATACCTAGAATAATATAAATCTTCATTTAGATAATATTTGTGCATGAAAGTGTGGGAATCAAAGGGAAATATCAATAATTATATTTTTGGTGGATTTTTATTGATATTGCAGGTATTTTTGGTTCCAGATGTATGGTGAAAGTGCATACCCAAAAAAAGTACAACCAACCATGTGCCATTGTGTGAAATACATAAGTAAATGGAAAATAGAATTAATGGTTGTTACCCATTATTGGAAATGGTATTTTTGTAATTAATATGCAAATGGGTATTTTTCTGAGTCAATTTATTTGGCATAACGAGGGTTTTTACCAAACCATACAAGTAGAGTACCAAACTGTACAAGGGTTTGTAAATTCATACAGTTGATGATTTTTGGCTTGAAATTGTATTTTTAAGCATTCTAGAGGTAGATCAATGAGTTTCTAAGTGAATAATTGCAAAGTGATTGATATTTGAGAAATTCCAATATTCTTGGATAAAATGTACAAGTGTATAGTTGTAACTGTACAATTGTACGTGTTAGGGTTGTATAGTATTTAGTTGTACATTTTAGGAATTGTATAATTTTGAACCGTATAACTATATGGATTCGACTAGATTAAGTACAATTAGTCAATATTTATCTAAAAATCTCTCACCACACCCATCCATCTAGTAATGTTGCACTTCACTCGTGCTACATAAATTTTAGGTTCAAATTGGATATGTCTCCCACCCAATGCATGGTAAGGTTTTGATAAATGGTGGCACCTATCCTGCATGCCATAACTTGCCCATTTTATCTTGTGATATCTTGAGCTATAAAATGGAGTCAATACACCCAATTCAAAGGAGTCTTCATAATATTTTGCAACAAAGTGCTACTGAGATTCAATCAACCTTTCACCCATGTATTTTCCCTTGAAATATCCATCATTTAAAGGAGGTTTCCAAGTGATCCTAAATATGCAAACCAGTTTTAAAACCCACACATTTTAGTGAATCATATCACAAAATTCAACGAAAACACCCCTAGAAATAGTTTTAACTAAATACCAGAGGAAATGGTGGCAAAAACCACCATAATTGGTGGCCATCCCCACCTAAGATAGTTAACAGTCATAATTGAAAAAACTAAGTATGGCCATGAATTTGTATATAATTTCATTTCAATTTTAGCATAGATTATTTCTAAATTAAAATATATGCATCATACTAGGATTTGGTGCAATTTTGAGTATTTTTACAATTTCTATTATGTTTTTCATTCTAACAGTCACAATTGGAACACCCAGGGACAACCATGACCTTTGCATCCAATTTCATTTATGTTTTAGCATAGATCAATTCTAGAGTAGATTATATGCATTATACTAATTTTTGGTGTAATTTTGAGTAGTTTTACACCATCTATTTTGCTCTTCATATTCACTATTATATGCATATCTATGATTTAATTTTAATTCACACATGCTATTAAACAATTTGAATCCTTTGTGTGTAGATATTTTAATACGTAAAGAAAGAGCTACAAGTTAAAATACAGATAGATCATCGTAGCGGTATCAAAAACCCGCTCTTTAATTTGTGAGTGCAAGGAAGGCCTTGAAGTGCATCTTGAGTCTTTAAAAGGATTTGATCCTTTGACACTTTTATAATTATTGTATCAACTTAGAGATCTCAAGAGGATGTTTTGTAACCATGGATTTGAAAAATCAATTAATATAAAGAGGACCTCCATTTAATTTACTTATTTGTTATCATGCTTACATTAATGTCTCTTTTTAGTGCTTATATCAATAGATGCATTTCATTTCCATTTTTTGTGTGCACCATTTTTCCCCTTTATAGTGGTAATCATGTTGGAACCCCTGTCCCATTTGATTTAGGCAATTTTTAACTCTATTTTTACCTCTAAAATTTTATAGGTTTTGGTTGTTCTAGCCTGAAACGATCCTTGAATTCCTAATTGGAACACCTAGGGATGGCCATGATAGCCACCCCACCTAGGGATGGTCCCCAAATTAGCAACCATCCCACCCTGGGATGACCACCAAATAGGGGGCCTGCAACTCAAATTGATAGAAATAGCAGTAAACTTAGGCTTCAAGATGAGTATCTTGACCTTATTTAGCATTCTTACTATTTAAAGAAAGTTATATTTAGCTTTTATTTCTTTCCCTTATTTGCTTGAAAAGTAGATTTCACTTTTTCTTAATCTCAAAAACAAAAAAATAAGAAAAAAATAAGAAAGAACCAAGTAAGAATGCATTTGTGTGATTTGATTGCTTGCGACCTACATAATGGTTAGGCTGACATATAAGGTATGCATTTTTTAATGTTCCATCATTTATTCAATACTTTTGAAATTGAAACATTATTTTGCATTTAGTGAAGTTATCATTGAGTGCTTTTTGGTTTAACTTATTATTTTAGTTGTAGACACCAAAATCTAGCCACTTGTCTTCCATCCATGCCTTCCCGCCATTCCCACCACTAAAATCCAGCCATTTGCCCTTCATCATAGCTTTCCCACCATTTTTGCCTATTTATTTATAATAATATATATTTTTATATATAATAATATTTTAATATTATATTTGATATATATTTAATAAATATATATTTATATGAATAAATAAACCACAACCATCATATTTCATTCAATCTCATCCGTCCATCCACCTTGATCCATTTCACACCCTAAACTTATTATCCACCCTTGGATGTGTTTTAATCTTAGCCACACGATTAGTGTTGTTGAAACCCTAGCATGCCCTAGGCTGGATTATAAGTAGGAGCCATTTTGATGGCTCAAACCCTAAGTTTTTGAGTGTCCTAAGTCTCCTAAGTTTTTGGTTTCCCTAAGTCCTAAGTTCTTCCTTAAAATATCCTATTGTTATTCCCGCATACCCTCATACTGTTTCGGCCATATCTCACTCATATAGATTTGGATTGAGCCAAATTTTTTATTGGATCAATAGAGATATGAAAACAACCTTATATTTTGACATGATGCTAGGGCATCGTTGCACTAGTCACGTGCATCAAACATCACGCATCAGAAGATATAAATTAAGGTAAATAACTTTGGTTATTTTATTTTATTATATTTATATTTTGTATGCATTGTAAATTAACAATTGTTGGGATTTTCTATTAATGTCTGAGGGTCTCACATAGTGGAGCCCTCACTGGTATTACTAACCCTTGATATTGTTGTTATGTGTGCAGGTCTGTAGATTTATTAGTGTTGAGTAGCTGATTAAGTTGGAGTGGCCTAGTATTGGATAACATGAAGTCCACTCACCATTGTTTGGGTTAAGAGTATGATTGAATACATTATAGCTTTGCTACTATGGTTTCAAGGAACCTTGATTGTATTATTGTATCACAAGGATTAATAATCATCCTAATTTGTAACAACGGAGTTTATAAGCTCCACCATTCATTAATATAATATATATTTCATTATTATGGAATTTTGGTGTTTGTGTATCCATTTATTTAAGTAATACTTGTAGTGTTGTGTTTTTGAATCTTCAAATAGTGATCAAGGTGGGACCCTCTAAGGGTTTCCATTTATGATTTGTCTTACTAAATTGTTCGCTATTTTTTGTTATCTTGTAGGTGCTTCAGAAGCTAGAATTTTACAGATCTAGGGTTTACAGTGATTTGGAATAAAAACATAGGATAAATGTAAGTCTGCTATCTCAAACGTAAATATGTGTTTCATGTATTCTGTACTATTTATTTTATTTTTCAGATTTTAAATATTAAAATGAATCATCATTAATAAATATAGAAATGAAATAATACAGTCTGCAATTTTTTTCACATATTCAGTTTATTTATGCATTGTGTGTTATTTATTTTATTTTATTTTTTTCAGGTTTTAAATAGTAAAATGAATCATCATTAATAAATTTGGAAATGAAATAATATAGTCTGCATTTTTTTCACATTTTCATTTTTTTATGCATTTTGTTTTATTTATTTATTTATTTATTTTTTAGATTTTAAATATTAAAATGAATCATCATTGATAAATCTGGAAATAAAATCATACAATTTACATTTTTAGATCTGCTTTTCATCTTCATATTTAGATTAGAATTTTTGTTTTTTGCATGTAAATTGTTGCACTTTGTCTGCATTTGAATTGAAACTACATAATTTATTGTTGCACCTTAGGGTTAAAGACATTTTATTGTGTATATCTAAGTTGGAACAATATTGGATTTGCCAAATCCGCCCATGTAGAGGAGTTGGAGAGCAAGTGGGTAGTTAAACCTCTCTAGTTGCTGAGAGGCCTAGGTTCAAATATCTCGCCTCACATGTTGTGGATATGTTATGTAATGGTTCCCTCGTGGTCACAGTCTGTTTACCCCTTGTGGCCACCACCAAAAAAAAAAAAAAAAATATTGGATTTGCCAAAAGTATCCCTACCAATTGGGTGATTCTAGGCAGAGGGTTGGACGAACCCTTCGGTTGCTATTTAGGTAGGGGGTCTTAAGCGGTGTACTTCACACCCTTTGGAGAACATGTCAATCATTTTTTTTCTTTTGATTTAGTTTTACGAAATTAATTATTTTTAATATTTTTTTTACACTATAAAAAATCATAAACCTTAAAAATAATTCACACACATCACATGCAAAATAATAGTGGTTGGATTTCATGACCAACCATTACATGAGATTTGGTGATGGTGGTATTCATATCCATCCACCAATATCTGCATTTAGACACCTTAGGAATACCCCCAAACAAACTTGTTGGATTTCATCACCAACAAGAATCGCGTTGTCCTAACCTAACCATAAATTTTCACCTTTGTCTCATTAAAAGAGATTAGAAAATCAAAACATACAAAACTGGCACATAAAAATGACCATACACTAAAAGGAGATAATTAATGAATGAGGTAAGTCACATTGATTGAGACTTAGTATTTTTTATTTATTTTCTTAACCATTCCAATTTTGTGTTACATTTGATATTTTAATTTACATCTTGATTTATTTTTTCTTATGGTATTAACTTGTAATCAAAAGAAAGTAATAATTAAAAAAAAAACATTAATAGAACCTTCATCCACCTTATCCACCACAAATGTGGTAGATAGCCTGAATGTGACATAGGCAAATTTTTTTGCAGGTCCCTCACATTCCTTGCCCTCCACAACCTTCCACATGACTATGTCCCAAGAAGAGTCAATCTCCCCTACAATAAACTACCATATCACCCATATAGACCTAGATAATGTAGAAGCTTTCATGAAGTCTTCTAGTTATGTCTTAGTCTTAGAGTTTATCCCCAAATCACCTAGACATGATCCTTCTTTACAACAAGAAATTATCTTACCCTAGACCTTCACCCTCCCTTGGTATAAAATTTATTTAAGTAATAGTTGTAGTGTTGTGTTTTTGAATCTTCAAATGGTGATCAAGGTGGGACCCTCTAAGGGTTTCAATTTATGATTTGTATTACTAAATTGTTTGCTATTTTTTTTTATCTTACAGGTGCTTCGAAAGCTAGAATTTTACAGATATAGGGTTTTACAGTGATTTGGAATAAAAACATAGGCTAAATGTAAGTCTGCCATCTCAAACGTAAATATGTGTTTCATGCATTCTATACTATTTATTTTATTTTTCATATTTTAAATATTAAAATGAATCATCATTAATAAATCTAGAAATGAAATAATACAGTCTGCATTTTTTTCACATATTCAGTTTATTTATGCATTGTGTGTTATTTATTTTATTTTATTTTTTTCAGATTTTAAATATTAAAATGAATCATCATTAATAAATCTGGAAATGAAATAATACAGTCTACATTTTTTCACATTTTCATTTTTTTATGCATTTTGTTTTATTTATTTATTTATTTATTTATTTTTTAGATTTTAAATATTAAAATGAATCATCATTAATAAATCTGGAAATGAAATCATACAATTTGCATTTTTAGATCTGCATTTCATCTTCATATTTAGATTAAGATTTTTGTTTTTTGCATGTAAATTTTTGCACTTTGTCTGCATTTGAATTGAAACTACATAATTTATTGTTGCATCTTAGGGTTAAAGAAATTTTATTTTGTATATCTAAGTTGGAACAATATTGGATTTGCCAAAAGTATCCCTACCAATTGGGTGATTCTAGGCAGAGGGTTGGACAAACCCTTCGGTTGCTATTTAGGTAGGGGGTCTTAAGCCGTGTACTTCACACCCTTTGGAGAACATGTCAATCATTTGTTGGCTTTTGATTTAGTTTTACGAAATTAATTATTTTTAATATTGTTTGTACACTATAAAAAATCATAAACCTTAAAAATAATTCACACACATCACATGCAAAATAATAGTGGTTGGATTTCATGACCAACCACTGCTTGAGATTTGATGATGGTGGTATTCATATCCATCCACAAATATCTACCTTTAGACACCTTAGGAATACCCCCAAACAAACTTGTTGGATTTCATCACCAACAAGAATCTCGTTGTCCTACCCTAGCCATATATTTTCACCTTTGTTTCATTAAAAGAGATTAGAAAATCAAAACATACAAATGTGGCACATAAAAATGAACATACACTAAAAGGAGATAATTAATGAATGAGGTAAGTTACATTTATTGAGAATTAATATTTTTTATTTATTTCCTTAAGAATTCCAACTTTGTGTTACATTTGATGTTTTAATTTACATCTTGATTTATTTTTGCTTATGGTATTAACTTGTAATCAAAAGAAAGCAATAATTTAAAAAAAAACATTAATAGAACCTTCATCCACCTTCTCCACCACAAATGTGGTAGATAGCCTGAATGTGACATAGGCAAATTTTTTTGCAGGTCCCTCACATTCCTTGCCCTCCACAACCTTCCACATGACTATGTCCCAAGAAGAGTCAATCTCCCCTACAATAAACTACCATATCACCCATATAGACCTAGATAATGTAGAAGCTTTCATGAAGTCTTCTAGTTATGTCTTAGTATTAGAGTTTATCCCCAACTCACCTAGACATGATCCTTCTTTACAACAAGAAATTATCTTACCCTAGACCTTCACCCTCTCTTGGTATAAAGAACAAGTTAATGTTTCTTCACAAGCACCCATTCCATCCAATCAAGTTGTAATTTCCATTGCCACTTGTCCTCCATCTGCACCATCTATTCCATTTTCCTCCATGTTTTCCATTGATGACATGGAAACTCAACCCTAATTTATCACCCAAATCCCTTATTGGGTACAACAATATTTGGTGGTTTTCATTCCAACACCTCCATCCACCCATACCCATTCCATCCCATGAGTCAACCCATCCATAGTGATGAGAAGCAAAAATTCTCATTTTATATGCACCTTTAAGGGCATCATTATAGGTTTAAATTAGTATTTGAAATGTATTTTTATATAGCTTTTGCATATAATTGATATAAAATGAAGTATTATACTTGACTATTATTTTTAGTGGAAAGTGTGTGTAAATGCAGGTTTTTTCTACTAATCTGGTGTTTTGAGTCTACATCTCATTTTGACATGGTAATGCATGAAGACATATTGAAAAGAACAGTGGTAAATGGCAAAGGAAGGTTCTTGACTCATGATTGTTGGTAGTACCTAATTCCTGACTATTGGTGGTGCCTACTTCCCGACTATTGGTGGCACCTACTTCCTGACCATTTTGGTGCTTGCTTCTTATCTATTTTTGGTGCCTACTTTTTGACTATTTTTTAGTGCCTTCTTCCTAGATATTTTTGGTGTCTACTTCTTAGGAAGCATGTGCCTACTTCTTGAACTATTTTCTAGTGTCTAAATCCTATTGATGATTGATCGATTGACAGAATCAATGTTGACCGATTGACCAAGTCAACATTGACCAGTTGACCAATTGACCATGCACTTTTGAAGGAGGTTGTTGCACAAAATATGGAGGAGAAATAAACTATATTCTTTTTTTTTTAATAAAGGGGTAAAAATTTATTGATAAAAAATCTAGATTACAGAGTACAACTGAGCTTCCAACCAGGACTCAAATAAATAGCCAAACAGGCTAAAACCACTAGACTAGAATGACACCCAAAAAATACAATAAGAACAAACCACATTAAGTTTGTACATCCTTGTGGATCAACTCACATAGGCGTTGAGATTCCCTAGATGGGAGACTCTACCAATTATCGATACTCCAAGGATCCAACAACTCAGAAGCCCTTTTGGCCAGGTAATCAGCAACCACATTCCATTCCCTTGGAATGTGCACAAAGGATATAAATTCAAACTCTTCACTCATTCTAAGAATATGAACGACTACAGAGGCCAACTACCAATTAACTTCCTCCACCCTTTTATTGTTTAAAATATTAACCACAATTTGAGAGTCAAACTCATAGATAATCCTATGCCATCCAAGAGAAAACCCCCTTTGCAAGGCCTCAAGAATTGTAAGATCTTCCATAAAATTATTGGAGTGAACACCTTTATAAATGGAAAATAAAAAACTGACACCACCAATAAAATCTCTCCCAACATCACCAATGCCAGCATGTCCAGGATTACCCCTGGACAATCCATTAGTATTAATTTTTAAAACTCCTCTAGGGTGTGGCCTCCACCTACCATCTCTCCTAACCTTCTTGCTGATTTGAGGAACCCTACTAGGGCTAGAAGAGTTCACACCATCCCAAAATATACCAAGGGCTTATTGTACCTTCTCCTCCCTATAATCCAAAATAGGGTCCACATCACATTTGCTATGGATGGTTTCCTAAACCATATACAGGATCCTTTGCCAGATTTGTTGAATAGCCAAATAACTTCCCTAAAATATGCATCGGTTTTGTTAAATCCAAATTTTCCATATGATGCAAGAAGGGCCCAAATTCCAAGCCACTTGAAGGAAGGGGGCCTTGGTCGGAGGTCTGCCTAGACTACTACAAAACTCCACCAAGGATAGTACATGAAAACATGGATGGTTCCAAGCACTCCACCAACGGTGCCAAATGTCTCTGGCAAATGAGCATTGGAAAAATAAATTAGAAGAGTCATCCTCATTCTTTCTGCAAAGGATACAAAAATAGGGACCCTGAAATCCCCTCTTCCTCACATTATCATAAGTGAGGCATTTATTACGAGCTACCAACAAGAGAAAGAAGTTACATTTTGGCCAAGAAAATTTGTTCCACACCTTTTTCCACAAAGTGATAGGAAGACTCCCATAATTTTTCTTATCAAGAACCTAATAACCATAGGCTACCAAGTAGGTTACCTTAGGATCAAGGTTCCAAGTGAGAATATCTTTACCTCTCAATAAATAACAAGGCCTCAGCATAAGAATCAGAGCAATCACCTCTCTGTCCTTGGCCAGTACCCCCTGGGGCCATTCTTGCAGATATTTCCACCTGTACATATCCATATTTCCAAAAGACTAGATTTTTTTAAAGTCCTCCACATGAGACCATCCTGCTTCCGAGAAAAAAAATTCTTAGGGAATGTAACCTAGTATATTGATTCAATATAGGAGGGTGACCATACCAAGAATCCTCCTAAAAAAGAGCATGTGATCCCTAATTGCAAATCCAAAACAAACCCTGCTTGATTAAATTAGGTCCTCTTTTTAGAGTGCCCCAGATAACTGAATCTTTCCCAACCAAGCTGACTCTAGGGATCTCAACCTCAGAAATACCTCTCAAGTATTTGCAAGATAATATTTTAGCCCAAATATTATCTTGAGAGGTACACCATCTCCAATAAATTTTTGCAACCAAAGTCTACAAAAAAAGAGTTGTCTATCGCAACCCAAAGGCTCCCTCTTGCACAGGTCTACATATAGAATCCCACATAACCAAACTCCATTTAGATTGATCAAGTTTTCTAGACCATAAAAATTGTCCTGACAAAGCATCCATGTCCTCGATGAAGTGAGAGGGAGCTATTTGTACAAAACATCTATAAATGGGTAAATCTTGAACAACAGATTTGAAAAGCAATACTCTACCTACAGTGGATAGCCATATGAAAGTCCAGTGATTCACCTTCCTTCTAAAATTATCAATCATAGACTACCAAGAAGATATAGGTAGAGAGATGAAATTTGAATACCAAGATAAATTAAGGGGGGAGTCCCAACCTAGAATCTTAGAATGTGAGTAATACTGGCTTGAATAAGAGGAGGGCAACTCACAATAAAGTAGTATCATCAACAAATTGAAGGTGGGAAAGAGGTGGCAAAATACTATCCCACTTCCACCCCTAAACGAGACCTTGCATGACTTGAGACTTGAGAAATATTCCCAAACCTTCCGCCATAATGATAAATAAATAAGGATATAAAGGATCTCCTTACCTCAATCCCATTGAGGCCTTAAACAACTCTGATGGCTCATTATTAACAAGAACAAAGAATGAGGAAGAAGAAACACAGATTATCACCCATTTAATCCATTCCTCCTCAAATCCAGAAGCAACAAGAACTTTCTGAAGAAAGGACCATCTGACCCGATCATAGGCTTTGGCCATGTCCAACTTAATGAATATAGTTTTCTCCTTAGAATTTTCCATCGAGTGAATATATTTTGTAGCAATAACAACCCCATCCAAGATTTTTCAGCCAACAAAAAACCCTCCTTGCTCCTCAGAGATGATTTTGCTCAACCATATCTTCAACCTCTCTGTAATAATTTTTGTGATGATCTTATACACAACATTGCAGAGAACAATAGGCCTGAACATATCCAAGGAATTTGCTCCCTCTTTTTTAGGTATAAGCACCACAAAGGTAGCATTTAGGACCCTTAGCATTTGTTTGTTCTTTTGGGACTCATGGACTACCTCCGAAAGATAAAATTTTATTAAATCCCAAAAATCCTAATAAAACTCAATTTGGAATCCATCTGGACTTGGGGATTTTCCTTTTTTCATATTGAATACAACATTTTCCAAATCCTCAAGGGAAATTGGACCCATTAAGTGCTCATTCATCTCTCTAGAAACAATCCTTGGAATACAATTTAGAATAAGTTTTTAATTCTCATCAAATGATAGGGAGTCCTCCTTGAAGAGACAAGAAAAATACCTCTTAGTCTCTTCTGAAATATCCCTGAAAGAAGAGAGTAGGGCACCCTAAGAATTCACAAGAGAGGTAATCAGGTTACCATTATGGCAAGCCTTAACTGAGTTATAAAATAATTTTGTGTTCCTATCCCCTTCCTGAATCCAATATACTCGAGCTTTTTGTTTCCAAAAAAATTCTTCCCTCAGTTCCTATTTAGCAAGGTCTTTCGTAGCCTTAGATTCCTCAACAAGAAGCTCCTTCGTGAATCCCTGATCTCTAATCTTCCTTGAATATTCTTCCATCCTCCTAAGAGCTAGATGCTTAGCCAAGGAAATATTCCCAAAATTTAGTCTATTCCATCTCTTCAATTTATGTTTTACAAATTGTAGTTGCTTCATAAAGGAATACATAGCGGTGCCATGAGGAGGTTTTCTAGTGGTCCACTAGCCTCGCATGAAATCATGAAGCTTAGGATCACAAAGCCACATAAGTTGAAACTTAAAGGAGGGATTATTTTTTAGACCTAACTCCAAAGCAGAGAATTTTATAGGCCAATTATTACATCCCCTACCCTCCAGAATCACAAAACTAGCACTTATGGTATTACCCATCCAATAAATGGATATCAAAAACCTATCTAGTCTCTCTGAGATGGAAGATTCCCCACACCTTCTATTGTGCCAAGTATAGATCCCATTATCTATCTTGATGTCAACCAAGTTTAGGTCCTGGATATGAGCATTGAAGACATAAGAAAAAAGCTCGAGACGGTCCACCCCACCACATTTATCCTCTAGATAAGTGATACAATTGAAGTCTCCAACCAAAATCCATAGGTACAGGGGAACCAAACTTCTACAAAGAAAATGTGCTTCCAAAATTTCACTTTACACTTGTAATAAACAGAAGTATACACATTTTTAAGTAGGATGGTTTCACCAGATTCATTATCATGCCTGACCATCGAAGTAGACCATCTACTGGAAATCCAAGTAAGAGGGGATATCTTAACTAGGTCCCATAAACAAGCAATGCCACCAACATATCCACATACACCAATACAATGAAATTACCCCCTTCTCCACAACTTGGAATCAATATTGAACTTAATATCAATATCCAATTTAGTCTCCTGAATGAAAACCACATCCAGAGAATGCACATAAACCAAATCACGAACAACTTTTTATCTAGGGATGTTGTTCAACCCCCTTACATTCAATGAGAGGATAATCATTTTTTGGGGTTATAAAAATGGTAGTCCAATGTTCTCACCAAGTATGACTCCACAAAAGTCTCCCCCATTAACTTAATTTTATCCTGGTCCTTCTTCCGACCCACCTTCATTTTCTTATCCGATTTTTTTTTTTTTTTAATTATTTTTTGCTACAATACCAACACCGTAGGAGTTTTGCAGTCCAAGGATGATTGCAAAAGTTACTGAGTAGGAGAGGACATAACTAAATCTTTCACTTTCCAAAATAGTTTCCCTTATAGGTCTAGACCCAACCATGTCCCCTATACTCATATCCAAAGCCCTTTGTTCTTCATTTAAACCCCCTAGATTTGATTCCTTAAGCTCCCACTCAAGAAGAGACATATGATTTGGCCTTGTTATATTTGCAATAGGTAGTGATTATTTAGGTATCTCCATGCACTGATCAAGATCATATAATATTTCAAAATGGTTGAGTAAAGCATCTAGCTAGCTATCCTTAAGGTCTTGTTTGCCCTTCATCCTCTGTTTCAGGATTTTACCGAAACAAAACCTTACTTATCCCATTCCCATTCCTTCATCAGGGCTTTTCCTTTATCCAAAATTTGTTGAGACCAATGGGGCCCATGATTTGAAGCCACAGGTAAGACAAACTTAGGGCATTTTTTTTGCAGGTGGCCATATTCACGGCAAATCTAACAATGAAATGGAAGAGATTCATAGTCAAGTTTTTGAACCCATGTAGTTGATCCAAATTGTATTTCAATAGAATCTAGAATAGTATTAGTTAAGTTAATTTCAACATAAATATGAGCAACAAATATTACCTTTTTATCCATTGTCTATAGTGATGGTCCAACTGGCTTCCCAAGCAAAAGGGCAATCTTATGCAAGATATCAGTTCTCCAGAATTCCAATGGGAGCCATGGAAGCTGCACCCATAATGGAACCTATGATGGTTGCTCCTATGATGGGTTGAAACCCACATGCCAGGGTTTAATAAAGAGTCCTACTTGGTTATAGAAATAAGGACCCCCTTCAAATTATTTGTTATGATCTACAATACAAGAGAAAACCACCATAAAATAGTTGTTCGTACTCAGCATCACCTAAGGGGAGAGAAATTCAGATGCCAAATTTTTTTCCAATAAGGGCATGTTTGGTTAGATACTCCACATATTCCACCATCGAGTCTGGTTGAACCACTAGAACTGTCCTGGCTTCACATCATTCCAAGCCTCTATTGTTCTTTAACAAGCGGTTCTAGACATGCACTAGAAAATCCTATTCCTTCAAGTCATTTTTAGATGAAAAAACATCACGAGAATGCACTCTCTATTCCGGACTCGATGCCATCACAATATTCCTCCAATTTTTTAGATCTCCTCTGAAAGCTGCTGCCATCCCCGTAGAGTAGTTTTTCTTTATCAAACCCTAGCAGAGTAGTTTTTCCTCATCAAACCCTAGCAGAGCCCTCTCTAGTCAATATTGATGAGCTTATTGCTATATTCTTATACATATTAGATTTTTGTGATTAAAATAGAATAAAGCACTTTTATTATATTTTGACTATGTAATATTTTAAATGCTTTATTATAGGATGCATTATTCTAGTATTATTTCTTACGTACACCTAAGGATTAATATTGATTCCTTTGATGAACGAACGTGCTTGTAAATAGGAGAATAATATCTATTATTCTAGGATTAGTATATACGTATACCTATGGATTATTATATTTATTCCTTTGATGAACGAACATGCTTGTGAATAGGATAATACTATATGTGCAAAAAACATGTAGTAAAAAATCATGTTATGTGATTGAAAGGAGACCAATTTATTATTGTAACAAGATCTGGCTGCAGTCTATATAAGAACATAGGCTAGGAAAATAAATCAATAAATAAAAGACACAAAGGATTACTTTATTTATTTTTCTGTATAATTAATTAACAATTGCAAATACTCTTATTTTTCTTGAAACAATATTCATGTAATTAGCTGGTAAACTATCTTCGGGAGCTCGGGCCCACTCCCTACAGTAGTCCTCCCCATTTTTAATTTATATTATTTATTTTCAATAGTTAGATTTCTAGCTTTATTTATTTTCTATATTTTTGTCTGTACTTTTATTTCTACACTTTATTTTATTTAGTTTAGCTGAAATCAAAATGAAAAAACATCGCCCACCAAACTAGATATGTACAAAGGAATTCATTCTCCACACTGTAGGCATATACTGTGTATGAAACTCACAAGTTTATGAGCCATTCCAGATTGAAAAATTAAATGGAGATAAGAAATTGAACTGTAGATTAACCAATGTTTTGCCCAACATTTTGGCACTGTTTTCAGGGAGTGTCTAAGCTTTAGTTTTTTGGAATGAAATCAATATACCATATTAAGTGTAGAAGTAGGAAATAAATTGTGTTGTTGAAAATTATAAAATTAGGCAATAAAGGAATTCCATCATATTCTCAATGGTATCATAAAATTAGAGAAATGGTACAACCCAGGTGTGATAGTTGAATATTTTACTATTAAGGACGTGTTTGTTTACATAAAATTCATTAGGGAATTATGACTCAAGAAGCCTAGTTTTAGTGATGAAAAAAATTACAAGTTTAATATTTCTCAACATATTAGCAAATTTTAACGATGACGTTAGTAGCAGGAAAATGACATTAGCAAAATAAAAAAATAAAAAAAAAGAGTATAATTTAAAAATAATAATTTACCAAGAGTTTGATATTCACTTGCACTTAAGGCGATTATGCTTAAGGCGATTTGGTGAATAAAAAACTAGCATGTATTTTTTAGAATACTACTATTTTTTATTTATTTTATTTAAAAAAAATGTAGTCATTTATTTGCCTGCACAATTTGCCAATAAGTTGAAAGAATTTAGTTTTGAGGCCATAAAGAAAAATGTTTTTCTCATGCTATAAAATATCATGCTAGTTGATGAAGTAGAGGATAAGAAAAAATGAAAATTTAGTTGTATCAAATTTTTGACTAGAACAAAAAACCTATCAGAGTCCTCAATTTTTAGAGACTAGTTCAATAGTAGGCATGGGGGAGACCCCACCTTCATTTTTTCTACAAAAACACAATGTATGTTGTTCACAGTGTTCAATCAAAAAAAAAACAATGGTATAGTAGACTACGCAAGGTATCCGACAAATTAGGTAAAATTACAACGTAAACAGTGATTTTTGAGCTGTTCGAATTGCAGTTGAGATATGTCTGATCACAAATATTGTGAAAAGATGGCTCCACTTTGTAATGATTTACTAAAGCAATTATTGGATACCAGAAAATATCATGGTAACAATGTGGCATGCCCATTGTGGATGATGTTATCCACACAATATAGCTATGAAAAATGTAGAAGGCTAGGAGATCAACTTCCTAGAGGATGTAGCCATTGTTTCCAACAATCAACATCTACTAAAAAAAATATTATATTAAAATTTATTTTAATGTTATTGGTTTAGAATTTTATTTTAATGCCTTTAGTTTAGATTTTTTGTGTATTGTAGGACAACATGAAGTGCGATGTAGATGAATAAGGAGATGTTTATGAAAATTTCATAAAGTGATATTTATATGTGGAGTTCATAATAGCACTATATGAACCATTTTGTGCACCTTAATCGTGTAACATCCAATCCAAACAGGTGAAGTGGATAGAGTTTACCTTGACAACATAGGCACCCGAAGGTAGGCTAAGTAACCCTGATCAAGAGAAAGGCTTTCAGCCCAAGGCGTTTGTTGAACTTGAGGAAAGTTTTGCCTCAAAGTGTGTAACTATTATAGCCAAAGAATATGATGGAAAAAAAGTTAGATATGCTACACTAAGAGCATAGTAGAGTGCCAATATGATGTTTGAGTAACATTCAATGGGATTCATTTCCAACTAGCTCACATTTATGATATTGAATCAGACATCAACATGGGGGAGACCCCATACCATAGCAGTAGTTTTAACAAATATTCATACACTCATCAAAAAAAGAAATCTGAATTTAAATTTTTTTGGAAAATTTCAAAATCTAAAAAATTCTAGGAAAATTCTAGAATCTAAAAAATTCTAGAAAATTGTATAATTTGAAAAAATAAAAGAGAAAAAAAATATAGCATGGAAATTTTTTTGCTTAACATAGTTTTTATTTTTTCTTTGTAGGAAATCGTGCCCTGAATGCAGTATGTAGGCAGCTTGGGAAACCTAGGCCTATCAGGCATAGGTTCCATGATTCATGTTTTCCTGCTTTCATGTGTTTAGTTTTATTTCATATGTTTAGTTTGTAGAACACGACCTTGAATAATCTATAAGCAACCAAACGACTTAAATGAGGCCTGACAGATACAAGCATCTTGTGTCCTGCTATGAGAGCAAAAATGTGGAAAAAGGCACTTATTTTCCATGAGGGAGATAGTTCCTACAATCAAACCAGCAGAAGTGCCTTCTTCCCACCTGGAGGAAGGCACCAATAAGTGGTGCCAATCTTCCACCAAGAAGAGTGATGCCCACAAAAAATAATTTATATATATATATATATATATTATCTCCAAGATATATCAATGTCACAACAACATTTTTTGGGTCATCACAATTTCAGGTCGCATGTAGACATTTTGCACCATCCGACATTGTACATATCATGATCTGTAAAATTCACCTAGGTATGTACTGAGTTTTTTATTAACTATTTGAATAGTTATTTTAAAAAGTATTTATATGTTAATACTAATAGATGCCCCATATTTATATTTATTAATTCTCCCATCAGAATTCAACCACATAGCATGCCTCAAATAGGAGAAGAATTTCATTTCCCTAAGAATATTTAAAAAAAATGTATTGGGAGGTGACTGCTTCCCATATACAGGCCTGATTCCCATATATAGGTGCTTGATTCCCATATACAACTTCCTTCTTCCCATTTACATTCTTTATTCCCATATACAAGCATCTTATTCCCATATATAGGTGCTTTATTCCCATATACAGACCTCATTCCCATATACAGGAACCTGATTCCCATATACATGTGCTTGCTTCTCATATACAAGCTTGATTTCCATATACAGGCATCTGCTTCCCATATACAGGACTGATTTCCATATACATGTGCTTGCTTCCTATATACAAGCCATATACAAGCGTTTTCTTCCCATATACATGCCATACACATGCACTTGCTTCCCATATACAGGCATATGTTTCCCATAAATAGGCCATATATAGGCACATACTTCCCATATACAGGCATCTACTTCCCATATATAGGGAGGCACCTACTACCCATATACAGGCGTCTTCTTCCCATATATATAAAAAAAATCTATACTAGGGGGTTGTGACATGAGGACATGTCAATTCTTTCGGCATGGGGGAATGATGAGCACTAGAAATGCTCATTTTATATACACTTTTAAGGGCATCATTATTGGTTTAAATTAGCATTTGAAATATATTTTTATATAGCTTTTGCATGTAATTGATAGAAAATGAAGTATTAAACTTGACTAGTGTTTTTAGTGGAAAGTGTGTGTAAATGCAGGTTTTTGCTACTAATCTGGTGTTTTGAGTCTACATTCCATTTGGATGTGGCAATGCATGAATATATCTTGAAAATAACAGTGATAAATGGTGAAGGTAGGCACTTCACTCATGAATATTAGCAGTGCCTAATTCTTGACTATTGATGGCGCCTGCTTTCCGACTATTGGTGGTGTCTGCTTCATAACCATTTTTGGTGCCTATTTTCCATCTATTTTTGGTACCTGCTTCTCGACTATTTTTTGGCACCTACTTCCTAGATATTTTTGGCATTTGCTTCCCAAGAAGCAGGTACTTGCTTCCCGACTATTTTTGGTGCCTGCTTTCTGACCTATTTTTTGGCACCTGAATCCTATTGATGATTGGTCGATTGACCAAGTCAATGTTGATCGGTTGACCAAGTCAACATTGATAGGTTAAAAAATTGATCATGCACTTTTGAAGGACGTTGTTGCACAAAATATGGAGGAGAAATAATTCATATTCTTATACATATTAGATTTTTGTGATTAAAATAGAATAAAGCACTTTTATTCTATTTTGACTATGTAAGCTTTTTAAAGGCATTATTTTAGGATGCATTATTCTAGGATTAGTTGTTACATAAACCTAAATATTAATATTGATTTCTTTGGTGAATCAAAATTCTTGTAAATAGAAGAATAATATCTATTATTCTAATATTAGTATTTACGTACACCTAAGGATTATTATATTTATTCCTTTGGTGAACGAACATGCTTGTAAATAGGAGAATAATATATGTGCAAGAAATGTGTTGTAACAAATCACATTATGTGATTGAAAGGAGACCAATTTATTATTGTAACAATATCTAGCTACGGTCTATATAAGAACATAGGCCAAAAAAATAAATCAATCAATAAAAGACACAAAGGATTACTTTATTTATTTTCTGTATAATTCATTAAGAGTTGCAAATACTCTTATTTTTCTTGAAGTAATATTCATGTAACTATCTGGGTGGACTATCTGTGGGAGCTCGGCCCCACTCGCTACAATAGTCCTCCCCATTTTTAATTTTTTTATTTAAGTTCAATAGTTAAATTTCTAGATTTATTTATTTTTTGTACTTTTGTTTTTTGTACTTTTGTTTTTTGTACTTTTATTTCTACACTTTAATTTTAGCTTTAGTTTTAGTTTATTTATTTATTTCTCTACACTTTATTTTATTTAGCTTGTAATAAAAATGAACAAACACCCACCACTAAACTAAATAGGTACAAAGGAATGTGTTCCCCACATTGCAAGCATATGTTGTGTATGATACTCACAAGTGTATGAGTTATCCCGGATTGATAAATTAAATGGAGGCAAGAAATTGAACAATAGATTAACTAATGTTTTGCCTAATATTTTTGCACCGTTGTTGAGGAGTGTCTAAACTGTAGTGTTTGGTAATGAAGTCGATGTACCATATTAAGTGTAGAATTAGGAAATAAATTATTTTGTTGAAAAATTAACTAGGTAATGAAGGAATTCCATCATATTCTCAATGGTTTCATAAAATTAGAGAAATGGCACAACCTAGGTCTGATAGTTGAATATTTTACTATTAAGGATGTGTTTATTTACATAGAAATCATTAGGGAATTATGCCTCAAGAAGCCTAGTTTTAATGATGAAAAAAATTATAGGCTTAACATTTCTCAACATATTAGCAAATTTTAATGATGACATTAGTAGCAAGAAAATGACATTAGCAAAATAAAAAAATAAAAAAGAGAGCAGAATTTAAAAAGAATATTTTGCCAAGAGTATGCTATTCACTTGTGCTTAAGGTGATTACGCTTAAGGAGATCTGGTGAATCAGAAACTAGCATGTGTTTTTTAGAATATTGCTATTTTTTATTTATTTTATTTAAAAAATAGTAGTCATTTATCTGCATGCACAATTTGCCAATAAGTTGAAAGAAATTGGTTTTGAGGCTATAAAGGAAATTTTTTTTCTCATGCTGTAAAATATAATGCTAGTTAATGAAGTAGAGGATAAGAAAAAATGAAAATTTAGTCGTATCAAATTTTTGACCAAACTAAAAAAAATTATCATAGTTCTCAATTTTTAGAGACTAGTTCAATAGTAGGCATGGGGGAGACCCCACCTTCATTTTTACCACCAACAACACAATGAATGTTGTTCATAGTGTTAAATTAAAAAAAAATAGTAGTATAGCATACTATACAAGGTATCTGAAAAATAAGGTAAAATTATTGTATAAACAGTGATTTTTGAGCTGATCGGATTGTAGTTGGGATATGTCTAATCACAAATGTTATGAAAATATGGCTCCACTTTGCAATGATTCATTCAAGAAATTGTTGGATACCAAAAACGATCACAATAACAATGTGGCATGCCCGTTGTGGAGGATTTTATCCACACAATATAGCTACAAAAATTGTAGAAGACCAGGAGATCAACTTCCTCGAGGATGTAGCCATTGTTTCCAAAAATCAAAATATGCGAAATATATATATATATATATATATATATATATATATATATATATTTAAATCTATTTTAATGTTATTAATTTAGAATTTTACTTTAATACCTTTAGTTTAGCTTTTTTGTGTTTTGCAAGACAACATGAAGTGTGATGTAGATGAATAAGGAGATGTTTATGAAAATTTCATAAAGTGAGATTTATACGTGGAGTTCATGATAGCACTATACAAACCATTTTGTGTACCTTGATCGTGTAGCATCCAATCCAAATAGGTGAAGTGAGTAGAGTTTGCCTTGACAACACAGGCACCCAAAGGTAGGCTAAGTAACCTTGATCAAGCGAAATAATTCCAGCCCAAGGTGTTTGTGGAGCTTGAGGAAAGTTTTGCTGCAAAGTGTGTGACTATTATAACCTGAGAAGATGATGGAAAAAAGTTAGAGATGCTACACTAAGAGTGGAGTAGAGTGCCAAGATTATGTTCGAGTAGTATTCAATGGGTTTCATTTCCAACCAGCTCATATTTACGAGATTGGATTAGACATCGGCATGGGGGAGACCCCATACCATACTAGTATTTTTGATGAATATTCATACATTTACAAAAAAAAAAATCTGAATCTAAAATTTTTTAGAAAATTTAAGATTCTAAAAACTTCTGGGAAAATTCTAGAATCTAAAAAATTCTGGAAAATTTTAGAATTTGAAAAAAAAAAAAAAAAAAGACAACATGGAAATTGTTCTACTTAACATAGTTTTTCTTTTTTCTTTGTAGGAAATTGTGCCCTGAATGCAATCTATAGGTATCTTGGGAAAATTAGGCCTATCAGGCATAGGTTCCATGATTCCTATTTTTCTACTTTCATGTGTTTAGTTTTCTTTCATATGTTTAGTTTACAGAACACAACCTTGAACAATCTATAGGCAGCCGACCGACTTAAACGAGGCCTGACAAATACAAGCATCTCGTGCCCTTCTAGGAGAGTAGCAATGCAAAAAAATACACTTATTTTCCACCAGGGAGATAGTGCCTACAATCAGACCAACATAAGTGCCTTCTTCCCACCTAGAGGAAGGCACCAATAAGCGGTGTCAATCTTCCACTAGGAAGAGCGATGCCCAAAAAAAATGTATATATATATTATCTCCAAGATATATCAATGTCATAGTAACAACATTTTTTGGGCCATCATAATTGTAGGCTGCATGTAGACATTTCACACCATCTAGCATTGTACATATCATGATCTGCAAAACTCACCCAATTATGTATTGAGTTTTTTATTAATTATTTGCATGGTTATTTTAAAAATTATTTCTATATTAATACCAATGGATGCCACATATTTCTCTTTATTAATTATCCCATCAATATTCAACGACATAGCATACCTCAGACAAGAGAATAATTTCATTGTACCAAGAATATTTTCAAAAAAAATAAAAAATGTATGGGGAAGCACCTGCTTCCCATATACAGGCATGATTCCCATATGCAGGCACTTGATTCCCATATGCAGACACCTACTTCCCATATATAGGCTTGATTCCCATATACAGATGTCTTCTTCCCATATATAAATGCCTAATTCCCATATATAGGCCTTATTCCCATATACAAGTACCTTTTTCCCATATATAGGTGCCTGCTTCCCATATACAGGTTTGATTTCCATATACATGTGCCTAATTCCCATATATAGATCTGATTTCCATATACAAGCACCTGCTTCCCATATACAAGTGCATGTTTCCCATTTATAGGCCATATACAGACACCTACTTCCTATATGCAGGAACTTGAATCCCATACATACAGGTTTCTACTTCCCATATATAGGGAGGCGTCTACTTCCCATATATAAGTGCTTTCTTCCCATATATATAAAAAAAATCTATACTAGGGGGTTGTGACATGAGGACATGTCAATTATTTTGGCATGGGGGAATGATGAGCACCAAAAATGCTCATTTTATATACACTTTTAAGGGCATCATTATTGATTTAAATTAGCATTTGAAATGTTTTTATATAGCTTTTGCATATAATTGATAGAAAATGAAGTATTATATTTGACTAGTGTTTTTAGTGGAAAGTGTGTGTAAATGCAGATTTTTGCTACTAATTTGGTGTTTTGAGTCTACATCCCATTTGGGCATGGAAATGCATGAAGACATCTTGAAAATAATAGTGGTAAATGGTGAAGCCAAGTGCTTGACTCATGACTTTTGGTGATGCCTAATTCCTGATTGTTGGTGGCACCTACTTCACAACTATTGGTTGTGCCTGCTTCTCGATCATTTTTGGTGCCTACTTCTTTTCTATTTTTGGTGCCTGCTTCCCAACTATTTTTTTGTGCCTTCTTCCCAACTATTTATAGTGCCTACTTCCCGACTATTTTTGGTTCCTACTTCCCAGCCTATTTTTTGACACCCAATTCCTATTGATGATTGGTTGGTTGACCAAGTCAATGTTGATCGGTTGACCAAGTCAATGTTGACCGGTTGACCAATTGACCATACACTTTTGAAGGAGGTTGTTGCACAAAATATGGAGGAGAAATAATTTGTATTCTTATGCATATTAGATTTTTGTGATTAAAATATAATAAAGCACTTTTATTCTATTTTGACTATGTAAGATTTTTAAAGGCATTATTTTAGGATGCATTATTCTAGGATGCATTATTCTAGGATTAGTTGTTACGTACACCTAAGGATTAATATTGATTCCTTTGGTGAATGAACATACTTTTTTTTTTGAATTTACATAGTGGAATCGGTATCCCCCACAAATCTGAGCAGGTTGTCCAACTTTTTATGGCTACCACAATATTATGTGTTGTTCACCCTGAAAGCTTCCACATAGATCTTTGCATAATCAGCCCCTATAACCACCATGCCACAATAATTTTAAACCTTTTATGCCGCTAAAAGCACCAGGAAAGTGACAAGTGTTCAGTCTGGTAAGGCCCAAGATTTGAACCTTGGACCTTCACCCCCCTTATGGATTTTGTATGAACCAATTGGTCTACACCTCGGACATAATGAACATACTTTTAAATATGAGAATAATATCTATTATTCTAAGATTAGTATATACGTACACCTAAGGATTATTATATTTATTTGTTTGGTTAATGAACATGCTTGTAAATAGGATAATAATACCTATGCAAGAAATATGTTGTAACAAATCATGTTATGTGATTTAAAGGAGACTAATCTATTATTATATCAAGATCTGGCTGCAGTCTATATAAGAACACAGGCTAGACGAATAAATAAATCAATCAAAGAAACATAGGATTACTTTATTTATTTTTCTGTATAATTCATTAAGAGTTACAAATACTCTTATTTTTCTTGAAGCAATATTCATGTAATTCATCGAGCAAACTATCTGCGGGAGCTCGGGCCCACTCCCTACAGTAGACCTCCCCATTTTTAATTTTATTTATTTATTTTCAATAGTTATATTTCCAGCTTTATTTATTTTCTATACTTTTGTTTTCTATACTTTTATTTTTGCACTTTAATTTTAGTTTATTTATTTATATATTTCTCTACAATTTATTTTATTTAGTTTGGCTGAAATAAAAATGAATAAACACCCCCACAAAACTCAATAGGTAAAAAGAAATTCATTCCCCACACTGCAACCATATACTGTGCATGACACTCACAAGTTTATGAGCTATCTTGGATTGATAAATTAAATGGAGGCAAGAAATTGAATTGTATATTAACCAATGTTTTTTCCAACACATAGGCCTCATACATTAACATTTTCTTCATTCACAATCACTTTATTCATAACCTCATCATCATCAAATTCACTGCATGCCCCTCAATTCATCACACCTTTAAAAACACACTCAATCTTATCCATTCATCAATCCATTCACTACCTCTCAAAACATTGAACAAGCCAACCAAGGCCTATAACCAAATTGTCAACACACTAAAATTTTACAATAAATTTTAACTTGACTCACTAACATTGAGTTACAATTGAGTCATCTTCAACCACGAAATTTAAAATATCCATGTTCACAATCCACATCTTAGGTTTTTATACTTGTACCACAATTTCAAAGTCCAACACAATTGGAAAAATGCACCAAGCATCCCAAAAATCCCAATTGCAACTATATAGGGCTTTCAAAATCTTATGCAACCATTTTCTGAAGTCTTTATGAAGCACAAGATATTGTTCTTCTATAAATAAAATCAAGCGATCTTAACAAGTAATATGGAAATAATTATAAGAAGCACATGTACTATCCTTACCATTAGCAAGTGGGTCATGACATCCACAATTTTCATGTATTCAAAGATATTGTCCAATATCTTATTGATCTGGAAGTATTTTACACCAACTATCCATCCAAACCATATAATCAGTACATTGGTACCAACTCAATCACCAAGCAAAGTGGGGACTCTCAACATATCACATCCTCCTAGTCACTTACATCACCAATAAAAAAGCTCCAAATGTACCTAATCCCTTTGGTCATATTTTAACATGGCTTCATATTAGTCATTCATGATTAACATGGCTTCATCTCAACCATTCCACATTAACATGGTTTCATCTTAGCCATTCCATATTAATATGGCTTCATCTCAGCCATTCCATATTAACATGGATCCACAACAACCATTCATCATTAACATGGTTACACAACAACCATTCACCATTAACATAGCTACACAATAGCCATTAACCATTAACATGGCTCCACAATGAGCCATTCCCATATTAACATGGCTTCATATTAGCCATTACATCATTAAAATGACTTCATCTTAGTTATTCCATTATTAACAAAACTTCATCTTAGCAATTCATCATTAACATGGATACACAACAACCATTCATAATTAACATGGCTACATAATAGTCATTCACCATTAACATGGATCCACATGATTCATTCCCATATTAACATGGTTGCACAACAACCATTCATCATTAACATAAATTCATCTTAGCCATTCATCATTAACATGGCTTCATATTAGCCATTCCATCATTAACATAGCTTCATATTAGCCATTCATCATTAACATAGCTCCATCTTAGCTAGTCATCATTAATATGGCTACACATTAGCCATTATATTATTAATATGACTTCATCTTAACCATTTTATCATTAACATGGCTTCACATTAGTCATTCCCACATTAACATGGTTGTACAACAACTATCCATCATTAACATAGCTTCATCTTAGCCATTCACCATTAACATAGCTACACAATAGCCATTCATCATTAACATGGCTACACAATAACCATTCACCATTAGCATGGCTACACAATAGTCATTCACCATTAACATAGCTCCAAAACAACCATTCATTATTAACATGTCTACACAATAACCATTCACCATTAACATGGCTTTATCTTAGTCATTCCATCATTAACATGGCTTCATCTTAGCCATTCCACCATTAAAATGGCTACACAACAACCATTCACCATTAACATGGCTTCATCTCAACCATTACACCATTAACATAGCTTCATCTCAATCATTCATCATTAACATGAATTCATCTTAGCCATTCATCATTAACATGGCTACACAACAACCATTCATCATTAACATGGCTTCATCTTAGCCATTCATCATTAACATGGCTACACAACAACCATTCATCATTAACATATCTCCACAATAGCCATTCATCATTAACATGGCTCGACATCAATCATTTATCATTAACATAGCTCCACAACAACCATTTTCACATCAACATGGCTCCACAATAGTCATTCCATCATTAACATGTTTGCTTTACAAGCTTGCTAGACTAGGGGAGAAAAATAATTCAAAACCTTTGAACACCACCCCCCTCTAGAGTAGTCTATGCTTAATGATATATATATATATATATACATGGCTAATACACAAAAACATTTGCATACACTTCATTCATAACATTGCATTGCACTTGCATTTACACTTCAAAAACAATGCATTCACCCATATCTCATATTGCATTTCATAAAACTACATGTCATACATTGCATTTACATTCCACATTTCATATAGGGATCATTTATTCAAGGTCTTAATTGGTCCAACAAAAGTCATGTTGCCTTAATCAAGGGCACCTTCACAATGTCATCCACACAATTCCATAAAGTCAAATTATCATGCACACAAGCCACATTTATAATTCCTAGGTGTTTTCAGTCACTCAACCACTCCTAATGTTTTAAGAAAACTATAAAAATAATTTCGAGATCTTATTAGGACCAGTGCACATATTACACTAATAAAATCTAGATTTTTGGTAATTGACTCTAAAATATTCTTGAACCAAGCACAACTTTCACACCTTAAAAACATCTTGTTTCAAAGAGGGATAACACCATACTTGGTATAAACCTTGAAGTAAAAATAGTCATCCTTGTTATTCCCATAATGCAAAAAAATCCATAAAAATAGTTATTCTCACCAATATCACAATTCCAAAAATAAAAAGAAGAGTAGGGACAAATCCCTAACAAAATCTCTAAATATTTTACATCACACACCACTAATAAATTGGGTTGTAAGGATCATACTACATTTCTAGTCATACAGTTAGGTATTCATCCCCAAAATTTAAGAGATCAAAAACAAAATTCATGGACTATGGAGTTAGCCTCCACTAGATATATAGGTGCTTGACTATCACTGGAGTATGCTCATGCGTGATGACATGTCTCTTTAAAAGAGATCTCTGAATACTCATATGAACAAGCTAGCTTGTTGGTTTCTTCCATAACAGGTTTACCAAATTTACTCAAGATTAGTTAATGAACTCACTTGCACACACACTGGTTCTTGATTGTCTTGGGTCATTACCATGATCTTGATTCAGTAAATGAATTCACTGCACACACATTTTATCCTATAATAATTAGATAGTTTTAGTGGGTTTGTTTGATATCACTAGGATGTTTGAGTCTCTACAAAATAGGTTGTTTTCCATATCAACATCCATATCTTCTTCCATATCAACATCCATATGTTCTTCCATATCAACATCCATGTTACTTCACGAGTCATTCATACCATATGCCACCAAGTTTGGTGCCCCTAATTAAACAACAATGCTAGAAAACGACCAAAACAAAGATCTAAACCACAAATTATCATCAGAACACTTGCATTCCACCTTGTATTAATCATCCATACATGCCATATTGCATTTATTATCCATACATTACCACTTGCATACATCATCCATGTACACATGCATTCACACAAAAGCATCCACATAAGCATAAAAGCATAAAAGTAAAATCCATGTGTGTATATATATATATATATATATATATATATATATATATATATATATATAACTCGCATATGCAAAGATCACTAGAAAGTGCAAACAACATCAAAAATTGGGGGTGTTCAAGGTATCACACTTTCCCCAAATCAAGCAAACATCATCACAACTTGGGGGTGTTCAAGGTATCACACCTTTTCCCCTAATAAGAAAAAAACCATCAAAAATTAGGGGTGTTCAAGGTTTCACACTTTTTACCCAGTCAACCAAACATCATCACAAATTGGAGGTGTTAAAGGTATCACACCTTCCCCACAAATTCAAAAAATAATTCAATAAAATCATATCATCCACACATCAATTGCTAGGTTCAAAAGAGTACACCCTTTGTCAAAGGTTGCACCCTTTTCCTGGCATTCACACCATCCACATTTGCAAAAATTCATTTTTTGTTAGGGAAAAAATAGAACCATTTAAATTCCATCACACCTTATCAAAATCCTCTTTTCTATTGGGGTAAAAATATAATGCATCAATTACATCTCCACATTTATATATTTTTCTCTCCTTACTCGTCGACTAAAAACATAAAGTTTCCTAGCCTTACTTGTTGGCTCAAAAACATGGAATTTCCCAACCTCATCCATTGGTTAAAATATAGAGTTTCCTAGCCTTACCCTTTTGCTAAAAACATAGAGTTTCCCAGTCTTACCCATTGGCTAAAAACATGGATTTTCCTAGCCTTACCCATCGACTAAAAACATGGAGTTTCCTAGCCTTACCCATCGACTAAAAATATAGAGTTTCCTAGCCTTACCCGTCGGCTAAAAACATGGAGTTTTCTAGCCTTACCCATCGGCTAAAAACATAGAATTTGCTTCATTTTTCTGATTTAAAAAACCCTTTATCTATTAGGGCAAAGGACAAACACAAGTACAAGTGAACCTTGTATCTAGTAATTTATCCTAGTCAGCTAGAAGTTACAGTGACTGATTATCCATGCAATCTAGTAGGATGGATATATCACCATAAGGACACTTACATCATAAAAAACCCTTCATTTATTGGGACAAAGAATAGACACAATCATAACATTTTTTGATTTCAAAAATCTCTTCATATGTTAGGGCAAGAACAGACACAATCATTTCATTGCATTTAAATCATTTCAAACACCCTTCATTTGTTGGGACAAAGAAAAAATAGCTTCATCACATTTTTTCCAATTTCAAAAACCCTTCATATGTTAGGGAAAATAACAGACACAAGTACAAGTGAACCTTGTATTTAGTGGTTTATCTTATTAACATGGTGGTTGCAATTACTAGTTATCCATGCAATCCTATAGGATGGGTAGATCACCATAAGGACACTTACATCATCAAAAACCCTTCATATGTTGGGGTAAAGAACAAACACAATTATGAAATTCTCCTATTTTTCAACAAACCCTTCATTTTTGGGGGCAAATAATAGACACAATCAATACATTATGATCTCCCATGTTAAAAATCCCTTTCATTTTGGATAAAAACAAACACAATCATTGCATTTTTACAATTATTGCATCATACACATGTCAAAAATCCCTTTCATATGTTGGGGCAAAAACAAAATCAATCAATTGAATCCATATATTAATAAAGATAGCTTCACTCCACATTGCATCCATCAATACATTTCTTACATCTCCATATCACCATCAAATCCATCAACAATTGCATTTATATTCAACATTTGCCAAGTTCATGTGTTGAATTTCAAGTGAATCTTGTATATAGGGGTTCATTCTATATACTTGGAGATTGTAGTGATTTGCATCCATGCAATTTGGTAATATGAATGAATTACCATAAGAAAACTTGGTCATCATCATCATTCTATATCTCCTAGTTTGAAAAGCACATTCAAATTTGGTTCCTCGCATTCGAAGTAAAACCTTTGACAAGGATGAATCTTGCCAAATAGTTATTATTGATGGCCTAGTTCATGGGGCTTAACACATGGATAAAATAAAATCACATCATTCCCAATATCCTTGATAGTCATCACAGAGATAGGCACTAGCTAGGATTATTGGTTCCATTTGAGAGGAATTATTCTACAATCACTAGCAGGCCCTCCGATGATGACTTCTTTATTTTTATTCTGCATCTTCATATTGCATATCAATGATGTCATACAATGAAATTTATTCCAAATCATGGAATCACCCCAAATTTGGGATAACCAAAATTTGATTATGATTTTCCCATGACAGGATACATCTTACATGATCATGACATTCAGCACAAAACCCTTCATATGTTGGGGCAAAAATAGATAAATCATATCACATTTTCCACCAACCCCCTTACCACCGTTGGGGCAAAAAAGGTATCACATCATCCATCATTAATTTGCACATATTTTTAAATTGGCTCATGAGATTCATCCCTAACATAATTCACCAATTTAGGGGGTAAGCTATGTAAAAATTTGAATTCATTTATTCTTTTGTATTCAAACCCACATTTCAATAGGAAAGAGAAGTTTCGTCTATGCCAATCCCAAGAAGGTGTCTTGTATTTTTGCACCATATTGTGATTTGTGCAACATGGTACAAAAAGGAGCATCTGTAGATGCCAAAATCTATCCACTTGTCTTCCATCCATGCCTTCCTACCATTCCCACCACTAAAATCCAACCATTTGCCCTTCATCATAGCTTTCCCACCATTTTTACCTATTTATTTATATATTTTATATATATTTATAATATATATTTAAATAATAATAATTTTAATATTATATTTGATATATATTTAATAAATATATATTTATATGAATAAATAAACCATAGCCATCATATTTCATTTAATCTCATCTGTCCATCCACCTTAATCCATTTCACACCCTAAACTTATTATCCACCCTTGTATGTGTTTTAATCCCAGCCACATGATTTTTATGTCGTTGAAACCCTAGCATGCCCTAGGATTGATTATAAGTAGGATCCATTTTGATGGCTCAAACCCTAATTTTTTGAGTGTCCTAAGTCTCCTAAGTTTCTGATTTCCCTAAGTCCTAAGTTCTTCCCTGAAACGTCCTGTTGTTATTCCCACATACCCTTAGACTATTTTAGCCATATATCACTCATCTGGAGTCATATTGAGCCAAAATTTTGAGGGTAGGTTCTTGATGAGCTTTATGATATCTCTAAAAAAATTATATTTATTTTTAGCAATAGAATCTCAAAAAAACCTTATATTTGTATGTGATGCTAGGGAATCGCTACACCAGTCACCTGCATCAGACATCATGCATCAGAAGACAGTAAGTAAGCTAAATCACTTTGGTCATTTTATTTTGTTATCTTCAAATTTGTATGAAATGCAAGTTAAAAATATCTAGGGTTTTCTAATGATGTGTGAGGTTTTCACATAGTCGACCTCTCACTAGTATTACTAACCCTTGATACTATTGTTATGTGTGTAGGTCTACAGATTTAGTACTGTTGAGTAGCTTATTAAGCTAGAGTGGCCCAGTATTGGATAGCATGAAGCCCACTCACCAATTTTAGAATCAAGAGCATGATTGAAGATATTATAGCTTTGATATTAGGGTTTTGGATAACCCTAAATATTATATTATTGTATCACAAGGATTATACATAATCTTGATTTGTAACAATGGAGTTTATAAGCTCCACCATTCATCAATATAACATATATTTTATTGTTGTGCAATTTTGGTGTTTGTGTATCCATTTATTTAAGCAATAGTTGTATTTTTGTATTTTTGTATGTACATTAGTATAAAAGAAACCACAGACACCACATCACATTTGAACATTATTAAGTTGAAACTTCATTCCCAACCACTAGTAGAGACCAATGATAGTGGGCTTCATCTCCACCCATTGGTTCACATGATACGAACCAAATTTTTTGGCCAAATTTGTCTCTAGGAACCATCTTAGACATGGAAAATAGCATGTATTTCTCTTAAGAGGGTGTATCACTACCCACATTCAATATGGGTGAGGACTGGTAGGACCTGTGCTCCCTAATCGAATATGGGTTTCAACTCTATATTTTAGTGGGTATGATTACATGGACTTCATCACTAGGTTTTATCACTATGAGTATACAGGTGAAATCCTTTTAACATTGATAATATCATCCAATAAAAGCATAACATATGAAAAGAGATCTCTTTGCAAACAAAAAATCAAAAACACACCAAACAATTTTAGGGAACACATAAAATATTTAAAAGATATAAACACTTGTATTATTGTGTATTTTCATTATTGTGTGTTTCATCATTAAAAATTGTAAAAGATATAATTACATAGGATTTGGAACTAAGTAGTGGTATGCACCCATAGCCAATCCCATTCAAGGGTTTATGTTGCAAAGAGTAGGCAAGGAGACATAGATGATCTCTGATTTGATTCTAAGAATGTGATTTTACCTCCTTGGCGGTCTCCTACCATCCAAGTCTTATAATTTAAAATCAGCAACCTAACCTACAAGGGACCCCTACATGAATACCCCTATAGGTCTTGGTCCTAATAAGGGAACATAATTTCTATATATAGACACTTCATATACCTTCTATCAAGAATAATAATTGTGCATTGAGGCAAAAAAAAATAGAGAAATACCATGCACACCTATGTAAGATCAAGATTAATCACCATGGGTAGGGACAAATGATAAAACTACACCCTTAAACCACCCTAATAGATATCAATAATATAAGTAACAAAATGAGTATGATACTCATCATCCTAGGCGAGCAAATTCAGCCCTTCCCTTTCTCATTTATGAAGGAAGACCCAAGGAGAATCTTGATTATCTTCAATATCATTATTCCATGTGAGCATGATGTGATTCTACACCAGTTGAGTATAAATAATATTTGTTTAGGAATGAGCCTCAAGTGAACATGACCTCTCTTGATCAAGGGAAGCTCATAGTTTATGTTTCATATCCTCCTAAACAAGATAGGTCCCATGGTAATAGTATTGGGACTAATAAACATCACATGGCTGATAATATAAACCAAGTTGTTAAAAGATATGCTGACCATAAATCTCAATTCAATAAGATTCATCTAGATAAACAACACTTGGATCACCAACATCAGTTAGAAAAATAAAGTATTGAACAACAAACCCATGAGTTGTTTTAAGAGACCTTACACAATGGGATCCCTAACTCAAGTACTCATATATAGAGAGTTCGTCAAAGGTAATATATGTTTTCCTAGGCCTAACCAAATTTTATCTCTTTGAACTTCTAGGCCTAATTGGTACTTGAATCATAGGCCAAACATAGATCACCTTTCGCAAGTGTTTGTTCATCTTTTTAGGCCAATTCAAGAAACATCTTACGAATCCTATGATGATATAGAACTAGAAGAGGAATATCTGGAAGCACATTATGGAGGTATGGTAGATGACATTCAACCACCATACCATATGAGTCCAAATAAAATAAGAGGAGATCAAATCCTATGATGTGTATAAATCATTGCTTGAATGCATGGAAACAATAAAAAATAAGACCTCTAGGTTCGGGCTTCAAAATACTACTTTCCACCAAATTTTTAGTCAACTAATTTACCCATCAATACCTTCCCCTCCATACCTAGAGCATTTAAAAATGCCCAAGCTAGATAGATTTAAATAAGATGAAGATGTATAGGAGCATGTTACTAGGTTTATGAATCAATTCTTCTATATCCAGGACATTGATGCCTTACTTCTAAGAATATTTTTGATTACCCTCTCTAGCCCAACCATAGAGTGGTACAATAAAATCCCAAGGCACAAAATCCATATCTTTGAACAATTTGTGGATGCATTCTTGGAATATTTTACTTTTAACACTAAGTGAAAGGTGACTTTGATAGATCTCATAGGCTTGAAGCAATATGATGATGAGTAATTCACGGATGATGGTAACAAGTGGTGAACACTTCTTGCTAAGCTACCATACCTACTACTAGTGTCTGAGTTGACTCGCATGTTTTCCAAGAGTTATTTAAAGCTAATTTAATTATTTCTAAAACTCCAACAATACCAAACTCTTGAATATGCTCTAGCACAAGCTAGAAAAATCAAAGAAATCAAAATTCAAGAGGGGGGGATCACAAAACCTTGTAAGAAGGAGTAGAATGACAACACAAAAGGCAATATGGTACAACCAAAGCTGACAGTAGTTAATAAAGTTACCATTATAATTCTAGGGCCTATGCAACCTATAGAGAAAAATAATAATGCACCTAGCAAATGAAATTGAAATACATATATAGTCCTAACGAAGCATTCAAAAGTGACAAGTCAAGTAAACCATAAATCACAAATATTTTAAAGAAATGGGGGGTTCTATTTGTATTGATTAATTTATCAAGATTTGAGGTTACAATACATCCCCTTTAGGGCTCTCAATTTGATAGAATTCAAATTACAATGTTGAAGGATCGAATCATTTCACAAACTTATGGTGTGCTTTCAGTGTTCTTATTGCACTCATGATTTGAGTGTGGGTTTTTGTTACCGTTGAATGAGTTATCCTTATTCAACTCTTTAGATACTTCCTCATGCACTAGAATACCTGTATCTACACACAAGAAATTAAAATGGGTTAACAGCATGTGTGTATTAATGTAATATCAATGAAATGCATACCACATAGGATACAAAAATTGCAATCAACATATATAAACTACTCCAAATGCTTCCAAAACTTAAAATTATGTATATTAAATACCTTTGTAATGATATGTGTATAAATTTAAGTGATATTGTAAGCAGAATATGTGGTCATCCTTGGGTGGGCCAATTAAAACTACAATCACAAGAACCCTAATTGACACATCAAAATTGCTCCAAACTTCACCAAATTCAAGTATGATGCTAATATACTACTCTAAAATTGATCTATGATAAAATTGATTCAAAATTGTGGCCCAATTTATGGACATAATAGGAAGATATACTTAGGACTATCACAAATTATGGGTCATCCTGGGGTGGGATGACCACCAAATTTGGTGGTTTTTACCACCAATTATTTTGGGATTTGATCTAAAATACTCCTAGGTATGTTGTTAAATTTGGTAAATTCACTAATAGGAATGAATGGGTTTTGTAGAGGATGTGTGTATTTGGGAATGCCTTGAAAATTCCTTTGATTGATGAATTTTCCAAAGTCAAATACGAGGGCAAAAGGTGAGAGGTAATCTCGACAACACTTCGTGGAAAATACTTGCAAAGAGCTAACCCTGTAATGATGGGCTTGGGTATTAGGGTATACTTGGCCTTGGTTACTCATTTTTACTAAATTTGGATACATTTCCTAAGCCTTAAAGTATACCAAGACTTTTTTTTGTATTTATGCTGAATTATTTATCCCAACATAGGCTTAAAATTTATCTTTGGCAATGATTATTTTTAATGTATGCAAGTTGCACTTTTGAGTGTTTCAATGTTGATTTTGATTATGAATTTATTATTATGAATACCCCCTCAAGTGATAGGTTGATTAGGGCATGACCGATTATGAAAGTGATGAGTCACTTGACCATATGACTTGATTAGGATTACCTTTAGTTTTATCCATTGTAATATTTAGCAATCTTATGAGGATTTTGATAATTTTGTTGATAATTCATGGAAAAAAATAACTAAATATATCATTACCATGAGTGGTATAGCCACAATGGCCTTCTTATGAATTGAAGTAGATACTTTTCAAGTCATACATGAACACTTTGAAGGTAATCTTGATCCTTTGTGAATTTCATCAATTTTGACCTATTCTTAGTGTTTTTTAGGCCATTTTCTTGATATTTTTTAGTTGTTTTTGTGGGAGTTTTTTGGTGGTCATCCCAGGGTGGGATGGCTGCATATTTAATGGCCATACTATGGTGGTATTATCAGACATGTATTTATCTACTACTTTATTATATGTATGCAACATTTATGTATGCTTTACTAATGCTTATCATGGATGCATGTATTGTAATATGATGTGATTTGGTGATATGTACATGAGTGTATGAATAATGAAATGAATGATTTATTAATCTGTATGATGATTTATAACTACTAATTGATACACTAGATTCTATAACCATAGACTATACAAACTTCATATATTCCCTTTCACTTTTATCATGAGATTATATAATGGATTGTGGAAATATAAATTAATAAATTGTGATAAGATGATATGTAACGGAATTAATAATATGATATTATATAATGTCTTTGATATTTTCATGAGACTCAAACACTCTAGTGGTCTAGTCAAAATTTGTATAGTAACTATGCAAGAATTTTTAGCATGGTATAGATTTTCTAGGATGAACAAGATATTCAATATACCTATGTGTGCATGTGATCATTTCCATGATAACCCATAAAGTTATCTCAGTGCTAAAAAGGATTGATGCAGCCCATATGTACTGAATATCACCCTATGAGTATCATTATACGTAGTTGGATTAGACCATTAGGCAATACAGGCTACCAAAAGCTAGCTCATATGCATGTAAATATTGGTTTGTACCAAAGTCGATTTCTTATGTGATAGACATCATCATGCATAAGGATACCACCATTACCAAGAAGGCTTGATGCCACCCAACCTATAATGAGGATTACCTTATGGTTATCAAATACTAATAATTCCATGGATTAAAGTTCAGTACTCTCTTATTTTCTTCTATTTTTTAATTTCTCTAGGTAGTTTGATCATTTGTTCTTGTGAGCAAGGGGATTTGGTAGTGGAGATAACCACTTTTTATTTTAAATATTATTAAGTGGTAATAACCAATATTTATTTTTCTCTTTTGATACTTGCCCTAATTTGGTGTGAAGAAAGGGATTTTGACTGTTTGGGATAAGGAGGAGCTTGTCCTTTTGTTAATTCTTAGCATCTTAAACCATTCACATAAGGGGATGAGCAAGGTAAACATTTCACTTAGGGTAACACTACCAATTTGTATATTTCATATTTATTTTTGTAAAACTTGTGTTTATTAGTTTGAAAAAATGTTTGGAATTTTGACGTATATAAGCTACAATCAAATAAAGACTCTACCTTCTAAAAATTAGGATATATTTATACAAAATATAAACTAGATATGGTTGAGTGAATAAAAATCCTGAAGATGACTTATAAACAATGGCTAGGTTAAGGGAAACAAACACACAATATGGAATGATAATTGAAATGTAGACGAATATTTATAATGACTTTTGACAGAGTTGATTTTGAATGATGACTAGTGGACAAACCTAGTTCTAGAAATGTATGATCAACTCTATAATGCAAAATGTAATTATGGGTATGCCTAATGCAAGTGATTGTTTAATGTAATGATATAAAATGTAAGAAAATGCAATATTTTTATGTTTTTTATGTTTTAGTGATATTTTTAGATTTTGATAAGCATATATACACATTTGACCAATGGTATTAGTGGATTCCATTGGGTTATTTTATATGATCAAAGGTTTTATAGATACCTTTGGAGCTTTTTAGGTGATCAAAGGGTTTATAGATACCTTTGGTGCATTTTAGGGTGACCAAAGGGTTTATAGATACCTTTAGGGTTCTTTAGGATGACCAAAGGGTTTGTAGATACCTTTAGAGCATTTTAGGGTGACCAAAGGGTTTGTAGACATATTTGGGACTTTTTAGGGTCACAAAAGGATTCGTAGACACCTTTGGGGCCTTGTGGGTGACCAAAGGATTTATAGATACCTTTGGGTATTTTTGGGTGACCAAAATATTTATAGATACCTTTGGAAATTTTTTGGTGACAAAAGGGTTTAGAGATACCTTTGGAGATTTTTAGGGTGACCAAAGGGCTTATATATACCTTTGGAGAATTTTAGGGTGACCAAATGGGTCATAGATACCTTTGGAGTGTTTTAGAGTGACTAAAGTGTTTATAGATACATTTTGGGCATTTTGGGTGACCAAAAGGTTTATGGGTACCTTTGGGGATTTTAGGGTGACCAAAGGGTTTATAGATGTATTTGGAGTGTTTTAGGGTGACCAAATGGCTTATAGATACCTTTGGATCATTTTAGGGTGATCAAATGGTTTATAGATACCTATGGGGCATTTTAAGGTGAGCAAAGGGTTTATAGATACCTTTGGGATATTTTAGAGTGACCAAAGGCTTTATAGATATCTTTGGAGATTTTTGGGTGATCAAAGAGTTTATAGATACCTTTGGATATTTTTAGGGTAACCAAAGGGCTTATAGATACCTTTGGAGCATTTTAGGATGACCAAAGGGTTCGTAGACATCTTTGGAGCATTTTAGGGTGACCAAAGGGTTCATAGACACCTTTGGAGCATTTTAGGGTGACCAAAGGATTCATAGACACCTTTGGATTGTTTCAGAGTGACCAAAGAGTTCATAGACACTTTTGCATTTTTTTAAGGTGATAAAAGGGTTTGTAGACACCTTTGGAGTGTTTTAGTGTGACCAAAGGGTTCATAGACACCACTGGAGTATTTTGGGGTGATCAAAGGGTTCATAAAAATATTTGGAACTTTTTGTAACTTTTTTTACTTTATGATTTTAGGAGGAAGGTATGATACCTTGTGTACCCCCAATGTGCATTGTGTTTTATGCACTATGATTTGTTTAGCTAGGGGGAGAAGCAAAAACTGACCTCCACTGTTGTGATGTATAATTTTGTGCAATACCAATGTCCTACTGAGATGAGACGAGTGAAGGTGAAATATTGGATGATGCCACAAGTTGCATAGATCAAGTTTGATATTCCTATTTCTCTATTACAACATTGATCATTCCCAAAAAATTGTGGAGAGGTAGATTAATTTACACCTAATTATGTTGTTTGACTTTATAAGTAGGTGTTGTGTTTACTTCGTGTGCATGCAAGGGGTATTGAAAGACTCCTATCTGAAGTTATTACCTCTCAATCATATCATAAACTAAATATATAAATGGGGAACATATCTGGATGTCATGAACCCTTTTTTAATGGTAAAAAAAATATGTGTTTTGCCTTTGCATATTTGA
Organism: Wollemia nobilis; assembly: GCA_028583015.1. Lineage (NCBI taxonomy): Eukaryota > Viridiplantae > Streptophyta > Pinopsida > Araucariales > Araucariaceae > Wollemia > Wollemia nobilis. The sequence continues at coordinate 7,648,322 of JAQPPZ010016436.1, read as the reverse complement.
TCTAAGCTTATAAGGTTTCAACGAATGAATCCCAGGAAGCATGATTGCTTGTGCCTCATACAATCAATTGAAGATCAATGCTAAGGGTTATGACAAAGGAGTAAATGTGAGAGATTGATAATATTATTACCTCTAACCAATGTTCTATAGAGACTTTATAGTGGACTATGGAGGAAGTGGTTGGTCTTGAAAATCCAAGGATTGATATTTTGGATGACTCAACCATAACTCGATGCTTGTGAGTCGATTCAAGAATTATTGCAAATCATTGTGTTGGTGACTCACTTGTAACTCAATATTGGTTAGCCTATCCAAAATTGCCTAATAAAATGTAGATGGTTCATGATTATTTTGGGTAGTGAGTATATCCACATGGTCTTGTTGTTGATCTAGCTCTTGCTCATGTTCCAACTCCCACTATGATCACCACTATAGAGAAAAAAAATGGTGCACCTAGAAAATAAAATTGAAATGCATCTATAGTCCTAATCAAGCATTCAAAAGTGACAAATAAAGTAAACCATAAATGATAAATGTTTGAAAAAAATGGGGGGTTCTCTTTGTATTGATTAATTTGTCAAAATTTAGGGTTAAAATACATCCCCTTGAGGTCTATCAACTTGATACAATTCAAATTACAATGTTGAAGGATCCGATCCTTCCACAAAATTATGGCACATTTTCAGTGTTCTTCATGAACTCATGATTGGAGAACAAGTTTTTTTTACCATTGAATGACCTATCCTTATTAAACTATTTAGCTCCTTCCTATGCGTTGGAATACATGTACCTACACACAAGAAATTTAAATGGGTTAATAGCATGTGAGGATTAATGTAATATCAATTAAATGCATGACACATAGGATACAAAAAGTGCAATCAACATATCTAAACTACTCCAAATGCTTCAAAAACTTAAAATGATGCATATTAACTATTTTTGTAATGATCTATGTAGAAATTAAACTAATATCATGAGAAGAATATGTGGCCATCCTTGGGTGGGCCAATTAATATTGCAATCACAAAAATCCTAATTGACAAATAAAAATTACTCCAAACTTCACCAAATTCAAGTCTGATTCTAATATACTATTCTAAAATTGATATATGATAAAATTGATTCAAAAATGTGGTACAATTTATGGCCATCCTAGGGTGAACCATTTAGGACTATCATAAATTAGGGGTTGTCCTAGGGTGGGATGGTTGCTAAATCTAATAGTTTTTGCCACTAATTCTTCTAGGATTGAGTCTAAAATCCTCTGGTATGTTGTCATTAAATTTGGTAAATTCACTCATAGGAATGAATGGGTTTTGGAGAGGATGTGTGTATTTGGAAATTCCTTGAAAATGCTTTCGATTGATGAGGTTTCTAAGGGCAAATACAAGGGTAAAAGGTGAGAGGTAATCTCAGTAACACATCATGGCAAATACTTGCAAAGATATCTCCTTGAAATTGAGTGGAAACACTCCAATTTATAGCCCAAGAGGGAAAATAGAGCAAAGGGGCAATTTGGAGCATGCAAGGTAGGTTCCACCACTTGTCAACACCTTTTCCATGCATTTGGAGGAAAAGACCTTCAATTTGTGCCTCCAATTTGCATTTCCTAATGGCCTAGATAGTCTCCCAATATGTTATAAGTCATTAAGTGGGATAAATTGCAAAAATTGATTACCATTTATCCTACCCTTTAATTTTTGAGGGGTTTGGACCATGGTTGTCCCACCCAGGGATGGTTTCTTATGGCCATCCTTGGGTGGGATGACCATGAACTATGGCCATCCTGGGGTGGGATGACCATGGCTACATGACCCAAAACCTCCCAAAAGTTGGATAAACCTTCCCAAAAGTGGTTAGGACCCCTAATTAACCCTTGAGGGTTTCCCAATGGAGCCATATGATGTTGATAAGAGTGTTGTCATTGTAGTCTTATCTGATTTACATGATTTTATTATCTACACAACCAACACTACCTTAGAAGGTAAACTATCATGCCCAACCTCCTACAAATTACAATAACAATACTTAGATGAATCAAGGGAAAAACTAGCAACATCATCCTTCATGACAATTTACACCTTTTGTTGCATCTACAGATTTCTTATTCGATCATCTATGTGTGACCAAAGTAATTACTCTACCTGATATCTAGCCTATGGATCTGAATAGACCAAATTTCATAGGATATTGTGAATATATATAATGTAAGTAACATAGGTAGAATGTTCATGATGTGCAAATGTGCTACTCATTCAAACACCTAGTACAAGACATGATTGATAGGAATTATCTTCAAGTTGATAATCCTATTTTAAAATATAATCAACAGATGGGTATCCTTAAAGACCCATTGCACACTCACGAGGTGTAGGAAAATCAAGTAAAATAGGTAAAAAAGATCCATACAACACCCCATAAAAAAGGGTTCATTGGGATGGTCAAAATTGTGATAAGGAATAGGCATTATCTAAATCAAGTTGCATGACCTATAGATTCAAATGGCATTCCCTCCACATTATAGCCTCTACCACCTCTAGTGCAAAGCCTTCCACATTTTCCAATGATCGTCATAAAAAGTAAGCTTACTCAAATCTTGTGAACAACATCAGTCTAACTCTATATCTATGAGCTTATACAGTAGTCTCCATCTCATCAAGAAGCTCTTATGGATATCCTTAAGTTGATTGAATTGTAGTCCAAAAATTCTAACTCCTTTGTCAAATTTGTGAGACATGTTCAGCAGTGCAAAGAGATACTAATCACATTTAATGAACATTAACTCAAACCAATATCAAATAATGGGGTTGATCCTCTATTACACATAATTGCATGTGTAAATGGAAAACCTTACAAGAGTTCTAATTGATACTGGTTCTTTAAACAATATCATCACCACAAATGCTCTCCAACATCTAGGTCTTCTAGCATCCCATATTGTTTCATCCACATATACCCTTCGAGCATTCAACGATACTTTATGCTCAATGGTTGGCACTATAGTCTTACCTATTTAGGCGGGACACAAAACCATAACAACATTGTGTCACATATTAGAGGGTGCAATGGCTTATAATATCTTTCTAGTTAGACCCTAGATTAGGGACATGAAGTGCGTGCCATCCATAGCTCACCAATGTTTGAAGTACATCATGAAGGGCAAGTACATGTTGTCTCCATAGACCTTGAGCCCTTCAAATAATACAACTTGGTATATCTCATACCTAAGTTGACCTTGTCATAAAATCATTTGGAATTCCAACCAAATACATCCATTAAAGGTTTGACTCCTTCATTAGTACATTCCATTGATCCATTACCATCTTCTTTTATACCATCATCATCAATTGCACCTTTAGATATACCTTAAACATCATCAAATACTCCACATAGAAATATGTCAAAGAGGCCTATTTACGAGATCCTTCCAATCACCTCTACCATTTCCATAGAAGATATTCCTAGTCTAGCAGATGAGAAACCACTTCATGAGGTAAATATTGATTCATATCAAGCCTCACTTACATCTCCTCCATCCTCACCATCATATGTCATAGTACATATGGCTACTACAAGTTTAGGATAATACTTAGTAAGGAATATTATAATAGTTCAAGCCATTGAGAAAATATAGAATATGGGATGATCTTATATTCCCATAGGTACCATTGTTCCTCTAGGTATACCTCCAAATTAAATGAACTTCATATGGAGGTATTGAATATGTCACAGAACCATATCCTCAGAAAGAAGAGGATGAAGAACCATTTTCTAAAGATATCAATTAAATGTCAAATCTTAACTATACCATACGATATCTCCATCATTGCCATTGGCATGGCTATGGTTTATGGTTGTATAAAAAAGGTACTTGCATTCCTTACCAACCCCAATATAAAATACCATATGATAAATCTCATTTATGAAACAACAACCTTGTGCCTCTTGATATCCTCATAGACATTTTAGAGTGCCAAGGTTTGAATTATAGGGATGATCTTCCACACGATCCTTACTCTAATACTAATCATGTCCACTATTTGGGGGATTATTTCCCTATAAATTTGATATATCAAAGGATGTCTCATGATTTTGCCTAATCCTATGAAGAAGGTGAAGGTTCACATACTCTTCCATCTAACAATGAGGAAGAGTATCAGGCTCCTCCCTATGAGTGGACAACTTATGATGAATCAGATTACAATGTAGCATCTAATAACTCCCCTAGTTTAGATGAGGAATATGAACAAATCATCCCATTAGATGATGAAGAAGAATTCTATCTGTGTGTGTTCACATTACCACATACCATCTAATGATAGTTTCTGACATTCAAGGAGCAAGTACACCCTCTTCCACATTGACCATATTCTATAATTCCACCTCCATTGTAATAACCCCTACAAATCTTGCGATAATGTCTTTTCAATAGACCCAATCACCCATCCAATGAATATCATCCATCCATCCATCCATAGATGTGATTTCCAGAGGTACCCATAAATATTTTGGTCACCTAAAAAATCCCTAAAGGTACCAATAAATACTTTGGTCACCCAAAAGGACCCAAAGGTATCCATAAGCCCTTTGTTCACCCAAAAATCCCCAAAGGTATCCATAAATCCTTTGGTCACCCAAAAATCCCCAAAGGTACCCATAAATTCTTTGGTCACCCAAAAATCCCCAAAGGTACCCATAAATACTTTGGTCACCCAAAAAGCCCTAGAGGTACCTATAAATCCTTTGGTCACCCTCAAGCCATACTTGATTACAAATAAAATACCAGATCTTATAGAAAATTCTACTTCCTAAAGCATTAATGCCGAACCACTCTCCCAAAGGTGACAAGCGAACTTGGTCTACAACCAACTTACAATATTTAATTTAGCCTTGCAAATAACTCAAAATTAAAAGTAGAAGGTTATAACAAGATAACTTAGCCTTGAATATAGAAGTTCGGGTCGGTTTAATCGATCAATGGTAGATTTATAGTAGCCCTTGATAGTTTTGGGCATCTTTATAGCATTTCTAGGTAGTTTGCACTACGTTTGGGGTCCACCAAAATTAAAAATATTGCATTGTATTTCTCTTGCATTAAGCATACCCATCATTGAATTTTGTATTCTAGAGTTTCTCATACATGTCTAGCACCAGGTATTTACACTAGTCATCCTTTAAAATCACCTTTGTCAAAAGTCATTATTAATACCTGTCTACATTACAATTATTATTTCCATCAACAATTCCCACCTTTTGTATCGGTGTCTATTTTCCTTCACCTAGTCATTTTTTATAAGGTATCATTAGAATTTTAGATCACTTAAATATCTCTAGTTTTCTTTTTCGATTTTGTAGAAAGTTATTCTAATTTTTAGAAGGTAGATTCTTGCTTTGATTGTACCTTGTATACATCATAATCCTAACACATTTTTACACAAATAAATCCAATTTTGGGACAAGGAAATATGAAACCTATAAAGTGGTCATTTTTACCTTAAGAAAAAAGTTTACCTTGCTCATCCCCCTATGTGCATGGTTCAAAATACTGATAATTGAAAAAAATATCAAGCTGATCCCTACCCAAAGCAATAAAAGTCCCTTGTCCCATGCCAAATCTAGAAAAGTATCCAAAGAGCAATAAATACAAAAGCAAAAATCCCCAAAATAAAAAGTGATTTTTACCACTAGCAAAAGAAAAAAGTAAAACAAAGAGTGGTTCTCACCACTACCAAAATCCCTTGTTCACCAAAACAAAAATGAGAAAATCCTTAGAGAAATTCAAAAATAGAAGAAAATAAGGGAGTGCTAAACTTGAATCCCTATAATTCTTAGCATTTGACTACCATAAGGTGATCCTCATTACAGGTGGATGGCATCAAGCTTACCTAGAAATGGTAGTATCCTTGTGCATGACGATATGTCTATCACATTAGCGACCTTATTTTGTACAAACGAATGTCAGCTTGTGGATGAGCTAGATTTTGGTATCCTATATTACATAATGGTCTAATCCAACTACATACAAAAATTTGGATCATGATACTCATAGGATGATATTTAGTACAGATGGGTTGCATGTAGGGTTATGCATAAGGGATTGGACTCAAAATGTACTTGTAAAATATGGTTAATCTTAATCAAAATCAAGGTGAATCCTAAGAAAATTAAATCAATCATCTTCACACAAAAAGTTGGAGCATTTGAAGCCCTAAAACTTAAGATCATATTTGGGAAAATTTTGATATATTAAATCACCTTATAACTTCATAAAAATACCATCATTATATTAGAATAAAAAATAGCTTTCCAACAAGTACAAATATACTTATTTTTGGATATATACTATGGTAAATTAACCCTAATAAAAAAAAATTGATCCTAAACATCTTAGGCAAATGGGATGACATCAAGGGTCCTCATGTTTGCCAATTTTCAATTTTGAAAATCCTAATATTCACCCAATTTGCAAACATTTGCCACTATGCATATCCTTGGCTTCATGAATCATGTTTGGCACTGGAGTAACTTTATGCATTATTATAGCAATGAAATCATATGCACACACAGGGATATTGAATATCTTGGTCATCCTAGAAGATTTATACCTTGCCAAAAATTATTGCATGGTTAATATATAACTTTTGACTAGTTCACTAGAGTTTTTGAGTCTCATGAAAACATCAAAGAAAGTTTATAACATATTACTACTCATTCCATTCCATACCATTTTATCACATGTTTTTTAGTTCATATTTTCACATTCCATTACATAATTCTATGATAATATTAAAAATGAATCGATGAATTTTGTATAGTCTATGGTGCTATCATCTAGTGTGTCAAATAATATTCATAATTCATTAGTACAAATTAAAAAATAATCCATTTTATTATGCATACACACATGTATATATCATCAACTAACATCATATTATCATACATGCATTCATGACAAGAATCCATAAAAGCATCAATAAAGTAAACATAAGAATCTCATACATCTAATAAAGCAGTAAGAAAACACATGATGACAATAGAAAAAATCATATATATTTATGTATGGAACAAAAGGCTACATCATAATCCAAAAACTACTCATAGGCTACAATAAAGTGGGTCCTCAAACCTCATGCTTCCAAAATAAAAATATAACCACAGTCTCAAAATCCATAGTCACGTAGGACTAGCACCATGAATTTCACCACCACATTTAGTCATTTCTCATAGAGAGATCCTAGATATGCTCCCCCTGACCCTATCTGATCTCCTCGTGAAGCTAGATCCCAAATTCTCATCGATGACAACCCAGTACCACTCCTCCTACTCTGTTGGGACCCACTAGTAGAAGGATGAGCTAGTAAGCACCCTCTGAGTCATACTACCTCATCATTAAAATCCTGTGTATGATATCTCCTCTTTATTATAAGACTCGTAGTCACCTATTAAAGTCTAGAGTTGTGCCACCTTCCCTCATAGCCTAGCTACCTTATCACTACCCAATGCCTCCTAGCTTGAGCTCCTTACTCTAACCTATAACTAAAAAGTAACTAGCTCTAATGCCTACCCCTTAATCATTGTTTCTTACCTCACAATCTCTGCATCAATAGTCTATACCCTACGTGTAAGAGATTCCTCTCCTTTATGTAGTCCCTTAAATATTATATCCCTTTGATCATATCACATTGTAGCTCAAAAATAGTGGCATCCCATGCTGCCAACTATACCTACACTTCCTACTCATCAAAATCATCCTCATTATAATCATCCTATTGATCCTCCATATACATGTTATCCATCCACTCATCATCTATTTAGTGATGCACATATCTCTCTCCTAATTCTATATCCTCATCATATCACTCACCTATGTTGATATCCTTCTCATCTAGAGCCTCAGCTAGATTATCATATAGATCCTCCTCACAAGACTCCTCTATCATAGCATTTATACCACCTCCTATAAATTCCTCCCCTCATCACTAGCGTATAACCCACTAGAAGTCATAATCTATTGTGGTCCTTGCATCATCTAGCTCAAATATATCCTCTACAAGATCTGCCTCCTCTCTAACTACTTCCACTATAGGTAATGTAAGTTTCCTCTCATTCACATGACATCAGTAGATCATTGGCTTACCAGGAAACCCCTGGCATAGACCAAACTACCACATCACTTGAGAATATGGGAAATAATCTTGCTTAGTATTGTGTTGACCAACTAAACATATCCCTTACCATATGCATTGAAGCACCACCTCAACCTCAGGCCATGCTATACAATATTTGTATGGTCTCTAGGTAACCTCCTCTACCTTGAGCCATGAAAATAATTATTCATAGTGATCAATCATACCTACATAAGGATAGATTCAACCCCTCTCCTAAACCCACTACCAAAGGATACCATATCCTATCTCCACATCTATGAGTTTTACCCATGTCATCCAATATAGTCCTCATAATTGATCCATAATAATGTGCTACCATACCCACATCTATAATAGAAAGCTATATCCCAATACTTTCTACCCATGGCAATGAATATTGTACAACTCATCATAAATATGTTATAGGAATGTAGTTCCCCATACCACCATTAATGACCTCTCTATGGTGCTCTCCACTAGTGAAAATGCTAACTCCAAAAGGTTCTAGGGGAACCTGGATCCTGACAAGTCTGGCAACAACATGTTGGAGATAAGCATCATTAGAAATGCATGTATCATAGTCAAAACCTTTACCTCATATCATAGCTCCACTAGGATACCTATACTAGGTAAGTCTTATGCCTCATTCCAGTACTCTCTGAAGTATCTCTACAAAATTGTATCTATAATATTATGATGAGTAGATATAATTAGATGCCCCTCTATCAAAATACACAAAACCTAGTAGACATCATATAACATCACTATCATCTCCCTAGTTGGTAAGTGGAAGGTGTTGGTGTGAGGGTCTCATATATCTATCAAAGCTATCATGCAAGTTATATATCCCTTCACTAGCTCTAACTATATCACTTATTTGAGACCAATGGTATCAAACCATTTCCTATCATCCTCTATTAGTAAGTCCCTAGTAGTCTCAAAGAGAGTCAAAAATAAATGCCAGCTCTTGATCACCTAGTAGAGGAAAACAAGCTTAAAAAAATAGTAAAAACAACCAAAGAATGAATATTTTATTCCAAAATCATGGTTGTACCACCCAAGGATGGATCACAACTTGGAAACCATCCCACCTAGGGACAAACCCCAAAAATGATCAAAAATGACCTCCTTAGCCACCAAAAACAAGCAAAAAAAACCTCATTAAAAAAAAAACATGCAACAAAATTGCATAAAAATTACAACTAACTACACAAAATAATAAATGCTATCACTAATGAGGTTAATTTACCAATATTTAGTGTGTTTCATTGGCAAACATGCAAATAATTACATTTCCAAATTAACAAAGTCTAGTAGCAAATTTAGCCCTTACCCATATCTCACCGTCTCTACCACTTGTCAATTATATAGGCTAGATCATGGTCATTTTGTATGGTTTTGATAGTTCTCCACTTTGAAAAATCACTCTCCTTATCCTCACATCTCAATCTGCCAAATTAGAAATGTGCAAATGAGATCATTTTTCCAATTTTGAGTTTAAAAAGACCTAGAATAAGTATGCCCACCCCAAGGTGGTATGAAAAGAAAATTTAGTGACCATATGACCCTATGAAAGCCATGAAATTAGAATCCATCCCATCCTAGGACAACCACCAAAAAATATATTAAAAAAATAGAAGAAAATGCAAAGAAAAAGGCCTCAAAACCACCAAAAACATATAAAAAATGATAAAATTCACAATGGGTAAATATTGAACCAACTTGTTCATTTATGAATTGAAAATTATCCACTTAAATCCCCAAGAAGTCAATTTTGGTCATACTAATCCATGGGAATGAGGTATTCATTACTTTTGTTCCATGAAATATCAACAAAATCATCAAAATCCTAACAAAACAGATAAATTTTACACTGGGTAAATCTGAAGAAACCCTAATCAAGTCATATTGGTAAATTAACTCATCGCTTTCATTATTGGTAATTACCTCATTGAATTTTCACTTGAGGGGGTTGTCATAATTATGAATTCATAATCAAAATCAACCCTCAAACACTAAAAAGTGCAACTTGCATACATTAAAAATAATTACTGCCAAAGATAATTTCAAGCCCATGTTGGGGTACATAATTCAACACAAATTCAACAAAACAAAGTCTTGGTCTCCTTGAAGCCTTGGGACCCTTGTACCAGAATAGGCTTATAAGTAAAACAAGGAACCAATACCAAGTATACCCTAAGCCCCAAAACTTGACCTTACAGTGTGGTTGAAAGGTATACCAAAAATAAGATCCTTCAAGTATGTCAAAAGCAAGGATTCCAAGAATGTATGCTCCTTCCATGATAGAGGCATCTAAATATGGTTAAGTTATTGAATAAACTTAATCATTTGATAGTTTAGTCATCTATTTTTACTCTGTGCTCTATTTCACACAATGCAATCCCAAAAAGGAGCACCTATAGACACTAAAATCAAGTCAATCTGACTAGAATACCAATACATACTCTTATAAACACTATATGTCCTCCTTAGGAAACCCTTAGGGGGTTAAATAGTGGTGCTTACCACTTTCAAGAAGTTTTAACCCACTTTTTGGAATTTTGGCACCATGCAACCATGGTCGTTCCACCCTGGGACAACCACCAATTCATGGCAATCCCACCCAAGGATGGCCACCCACGACCATACCTAAGTGGTACGACCACCAACAACCATAATGGGTTTTAAAAAATGGTAGCACCTACTCTGCATGCCATAACTTATCCATTTGACCTTGTTCTCTATTGAGCTATAAAATGGAGTTAATATATCCATTTCAAAGGAGGTGTCTTCACATTATTTCACAATGAAATTCTACTGAGATTCAATCAACCTTTCACCCAAATTTTTGCCCTTGAAATATCCATTAATCAAAGGAAGTTTCCAAGTGATCCCAAATACGCATACCGATTCAATAACCCATCTATTTAAGCAAATCAGATCATAAAATTCAATGATAACACCTCTAGGAATTGTTTTAACTAGATACCAGATGAATTAGTGGTAAAAACCACCATAATTGGTGGTCATCCCCACCTTGGGTGGTTAATAGCCACAATTGGAATACCCAAGAATGGCCATGAATTTGTATACAATTTTATTTCAATTTTGGCATAGATGATTTCTAGATTAGAATATATGCATCATACTAGGATTTGGTGCAATTTTGAGTAGTTTTGCATCTTCTATTTACACTTTTCATTCTAACAGTCACAATTGGAACATGCAAGGATGGCCATGACCTCTACATCCAATTTTATTTCTTTTTTAGTATAGATCAATTATAGACTAGATTATATGCATTATACTAAGTTTTAGTGTAATTTTGAGTAGTTTTGCACTGTCTATTGTGCTCTTCATATTCACTACTATATGCATATCTCTGATTTAATTTCAATTTGCACATGATTTTAACAAATATGAATCCTTTGTGTGTAGATCCATGTGTTTTGATTTGCAAGGAAGGAGCTAAAAGTTTGAATACCGATAGATCATCACAATGGTATTGAAAATCCACTCTTCAATCCATGAGTGTGAGGAAGGCCTTGAAGTGCATGTTGGTGATCGAATCAGCCTAGTTATAGATTTTATAAGTATAAAAATCCCTAGACCCAATGCCAAGCATTTAATGTTCAAAGGCAAGGAATGTCCTCCGTGATAATATCTAGTAGGGCTAGTTCCAAAAGTAAAATAAAATTTTGGGATATAAGGGGTTAGGAAGAAGCTTGAAAGATATTAAATGACTGAAAGGAATGAGAAAAGGCCAAAAATCCTAAAATACGGGGTGATGGACATGAAGCATGATACATAGCCTAACACTTGAACCAACAAAATTCAAAACAATAGACCTTTAATAGAAACCAACATTGATTTTTTTGAACTGCATAAACTCTAGCAAGTATTCCAAGGATTCATACTCTATTAACAGTGAAATATAGAAAAAAAAATGAAGTTGTGTTATAGAGGGACTAACTTTAATAGAAATTACATAATAGAATTCATATGCAGATATAAAATCAAAGGTTAGAGCTAGAAGCTTGTATTTTGGAAGCATATTTCAAATATACTTCTTTTCTAGCATATATTATCCATACTTGATTACAAATAAAAGACTAGATCTTATAGAAAATTCTACTTCCTAAAGCATTAATGCCCAACCACTCTCCCAAATGTGACAAGCGAACTTGGTCTAGAACCAACTTACAATATTTAATTCAGCCTTACAAATAACTCAAAATTAAAAGTAGAAGGTTCTAACGAGATAACTTAGCCTTGAAGATAGAAGGTTCGGGTCAATTTAATCGATCAATGGTAGATTTATAGTAGCCCTTGATATTTTTGGACATCTTTATGGCATTTATAGGTAGTTTGCACTACGTTTGGGGTCCACCAGGAGTTTCACTCTAGAAATGGAGCAACAACAATTAATTTCATGCCTTAGAAACTTTCTTATTTCTATTTTGGATGTCGCTCCCTGGGTGGAGCGACAAAGCCTTTTGCTCCACAAGTGAAGCGACTAAAGTTTTTGCTCCACTAGTGGAGTGCTTGCAATTTTTATCACCTTTAACCTTCATTTTGGACACTTAGTTGTTTTTCCTCTATTTAGGATTTTTTGGCCCTTCACTCCACTTGTGGAGTGACAGGGCCAATCGCTCTGACTTTTCTTATACTTTCCTTAACTTGGTTTTCACTCCACTAGTGGAGCACTTGGGAGATTCACTCCACTAGTTGAGTGCTTGGTGCTTTGACTAAAATTTGAACCTTTTGCACCCTTAGTATGTTTCTTTATATTTGCACATTTTTGGAGTGTCGCTCCACTAATGGAGTGATTGTTGCGGGCCAACAAGGTTAAATTTTCCTACTTTTGTCACATGCCCATGCATTTAATTTATCAACCCAAGGATCTTCGTAAAATTGAAAAGGGTTTGAATAATATTGCTTACAATACCACTTGAGATGAGTCCACTAGTTCTACTATTTTGGGGTGTTTCAAACGGTTGTCAATCATTCATGCACTCCTCAATAATTTACGTAAAAATGATTAAATCTACAGAAAGGAAATATCCACACATTCCTGGAAATGAACCTACTGCAAATACTGGAAATATCGGTGTGATAAATAATCTTATAAAATAGTAAACTAATCTAGAAAAGAACACAAGAAAAGTAGGGGAAGAAATACTGGCTTGGAGTGAGCCCAGGCTCCAACAGCTTCCTCCCAGCTGAAAACGTACTTAGAACTATTAGAACTGTATTTCAATTATCAAAGTATTACAAAAATATTCTATATCCTCTCTCTGTATATCTTATTTCTATATCTCTATTTCTATATATTTTATATATATCTTTAGAGAGATATGCATGTGTTTATATAGCACACCCGTAGAACTTCTATTACAAAGAAGTTGTAACAGTCGATTCATTCCAGAATAAACTAAGATAGTCTGGTAAATGTAATCGATGTCTACTAAAATTAGCATTTGGTTCTATTGATGGTGTGTTTGCTAATTGGGTTGTGCTTCACCTGGAATTGGTAGGACGTTCTCATACATTGATGCGATACCTAATTTTTCTCTACTTGACATAGAGTTGGAACTGCAGCAGTCACTTTTTTCCACGTCATGCTTGTCTGGTCAATGAGCAAAGAATAGGGGCGTCTTCCCTATGTAGAAGGTGCCTAAGTATATTAGGCACCTTCTCCATGTAGAAGGTACCTTATTTGCATGGGCACCTTCCTGGAAGAGGAAGACGCTTATCTTCTGTTGGCACATTCCTATGAGAGGAAAGTGCTTTGCCTTCTAGTGGTGACTTTCTGTCGGTGCCTGTGCCTTCCTTATGGGAGGAAGGCACTTGCATTCTAGTGGCACATTCCTGATGAGAGTAAGGTGCTTGCCTTCTACTGGTCCCTAATTTATGAGAGGAAGGTGCTTGCCTTCTAGTGGTGCCTTCTCGTCGGTCCCTTCCTTATGAGAGGAAGGCGCTTCTTTTCCTTTGGCACCTTCTTGTAAGAGGAAGGCTCTGGCCTTATTTGGTGCCTTCCTGGGAGAGGAAGGCACTTGTCTTTCCTTGGTGCCTTCCTGGAAGAGGAAGGTGCCTACTTACATTTGGTGCCTTCCTGGAAGAGGAAGGCACCTATATTTTTTGCATTGGACCCGAAAGAAACAAAGTTCTAGGTCCATAAAGAGACCTCGACTGATCCAAATCTAACTAAATCAACTGTAATTCCATAAAAACACATTGAAAACACATAAATTAGATAACAAACATAATTTCATCAAATATCTATATAATGATTTATAAAAGTATGCAATCCTTATTATACAGCCACATAATGATCAATAAAATGTGTACAAATATGACCATTTTTTGTGCTTATCATCCCCTCACACCTAACATATGCCATGCCCTCATGGTATAAAAACTATAGGTAGCTCTGTTGACCCCTCATCGTTGTCATTTCTTAGAGGATTCAGATGTACCTGCGGCCTAAGTCTGTCTCTTCTGCACATTGGCATCTGAAGGTGTGGCTCTCCTTTTCCTACGTAGAACTAAGGGTGTGGCTATCAACTATCCTTTACTCATTTTGGCCTCTATCGACAGTGATACAACCAACATCATCTCTGCTAATTGGAATGCAGCTTTGACAGCTTGCCAGGTGTCAGCATTCAGAGGTCTGACCACTACCAAAGGGATATCTAAATTCTCCCTCTTGGAATTTACTACTTGGGATTTGTATAATCTGGCTGCTTTAGGAGTAAGCCCTACATTCTACTTTACAATGGCAGTGGCCTCCAATTCAGGGCCATATACCCCCATCATTCCAAATAAATCCTCATCATGGAGGGTCATCTTTGAGAGGCTATTTTTGGGTAGCACCTCCTTGTCTATCTGCACATTCTCCCCTAGCAGCAACACTTCGGCGTACGGCTTCAACAGTCTACCTTTGTATACACATTCCCTTGTGAGGGGCAATCCAGTCACCTATGAGATGAATTCAGGGGTGACTAGAATTTCTACCCCTCACCCTCAAGCTATGTTTCCCCTCAAGGAGGAAACAAAATCCTTGGCTGCCTCCATATCCTAGCCCTGACTGACCAAGGTACAATATTTGAGCCATCCCTTGGCCTCAAACTGTGTCTTCACTGCCCCCCTGATTCCATCTGTATCACCTGGTTCATTCTTCTTCATTGCGTGATTCTTAGACCTTCCTCCCATGGCGCCTTCCCTTACTACTATTGTTTTTTTTTGTCCTTCCTTCTTCAAGAAGGTGCCTTCTTATAGGGAAGGCACCTAACCCTAGCAGTTATGGAAGGTACCATATCATTGGCACGCGGTTCTAGCTATTGGGGATATGATCTTTATGACATCGGTATCTTTTTCGATACTACATATTTTATAAATAATTATATAAAAATTTGAATTAATATGCGTGCACCTTATTCGGTATTTTAGGTGTCTTGAATGGTGTTGATTCGCTGATTTGTGACACAGGGGAAGGGTATGGTCATCTGGTGCCACTCATTTGTGTGATGCTTCATTTCAATCGCGGCATCCGAGAGGCATAAGTGCTAGCTGTATGCGAAAGGTGCTCTTTAGTTCCTTACCCATGTGGAAGGCATTGATGTGGCACCTTACCTATGTGGAAGGCACTTTCTGAATGGATGCATCTTCTGGTGGTGGAAGGCACCTTCTGAATGGGTTTGCCTTACTGATGTGGAAGGTGCATCGATCTGCATGCGCCTTCCCTATGTGGAAGGTTCCTCGGTCTGTATGTGCCTTCCCGATGTGGAAGATGCCTCCATCTGCATGTGCCTTCCTGATGTGTAAGGTGCCTCGGTCTGTATGTGCCTTCTCGATGTGGAAGGTGCCTCTGTCTGCATACACCTTCCCGATGTGGAAGGCACCTCTGGCTGGATGTGCCTTCTTGATGTGGATGGCACCTTGGTTTTTTTTATGTATGGCACCTTCCAGCCACGAAAGGCACCTACATATATATATTTTATTTTATTTATTTATTTTTAGAACTCTTTAGTGTGCGCCTTCTTATAAGGAATGCGCCTTATTCTGGTTGGGCGCATTCTTTATAAGGAAGGTGCCTTATTCTAGTGGGGCACCTTATTTATAAGGAAGGCACCTTCTTCTGGTTGGGCGCCTTCTTTATAAGGAAGGCACCTTCTTCTATCTGGGCACCTTATTTATAAGGAAGGTTCCTTCTTCTGCACCTTCTCGATGTGGAAGGCATCTTATTCTCGACAATCATGTTGTGTTTGACTCGAAAAGGGTGATCAAGCTTTCTCTCTCTTGCTTCATGCTACCTCAGCTTCTACCTATGAGTGCTGGTGTTAGAATGCTGAGCCGAATTAGGATTGGTTTCCTAGATACCTATTCCTCATGTTGTCATGTCCTCCACCTGTAAAAATAAAATGAAAAGAAAGAAAAATAAAGGTAGTTAGATGCATTATGTGCCTGTTAGGCCATGGGTTAGGATGCCTGCAACTTGCATGTGAGCGTCGTCCCTACAAAACACATTGTAAGGAAATAAAACTAAGTTAACTAATTTTTGTGAGAATATCCATGCCCATCGTTTTGCCTATTGAGTTTTCGGTCTAACAAGATGAGGTCTCCCACACGTCTATCCTGGATTCCACCTACAAGGTTTCAAATGTGTTATAGGGGTGTAGTCGGTGGCCATTAACCATTAACACGGTGTTGCTACCGTTGATTGTTCTAATGTGTACTGCCCCATTCTTGATGAGATCTACCACCTCATACAGTCCCATCCATATTTGCATTAATTTACCTTTTCTTTCTTGGAACTGAGAATCGTACAATAGCACCCATTATCCTTCTTGGAACTGCTTCAGTTTAATGTGGTGATCATACCACCACCTTCTTTACTTATGTATGATTTCCATTCTCTGCAGAACGTCCATTTGGATTTCATCCAGCTGATCGAGATGCCGAATCCTTTATTCTTGAGCTTCATCCAAGCTCAAGTTCAACTCTAAAGCCATTCTCAATGTCTTGATTTTGAATTCAATGGGCATCATCACACTCTTCCCATAGACTAATTGGAAGGGTGTGAAGCCTATCGTGGATTTACACGTGGTATTATATGCCCAGACTGCCTTCAGCAACCATGTAGCCCAATATTTTCTATGTTTCTACATGGTCTTTGTCAGGATGTTCTCTATTTCCTTGTTCGTCACTTCCACTTGCACATTTGCCTATGGATGGTAGGGTGTAGTTTTATTGTGCTGAACTCTATATTGCTCCATCAGTTCCTTGATCAATATGGAGGTAAATTTAGGCCCTTGGTATGTTGTTATTTCTTTAGGGACCCCAAATAATGTAAAAATATGATAAAATAATAAATTGATGACCGTTCTTTCTTTTGAGTCTCTCAATGCTTGAACTTCAACCCATTTGGTGACATAATCTATATAGACCAAAATAAACCTCCTCCCTATTGAAGGTGGATTAATTGGTCCCACGAATTCCATACCCCACTTATCAAAAGGTTCCAGGTGTACTTGAGGTTGGAGGGGCATTTCATATCGATGGGTTGGTCTTCCCATTCTTTGGAATTCATCAC
Organism: Wollemia nobilis; assembly: GCA_028583015.1. Lineage (NCBI taxonomy): Eukaryota > Viridiplantae > Streptophyta > Pinopsida > Araucariales > Araucariaceae > Wollemia > Wollemia nobilis. The sequence continues at coordinate 7,630,577 of JAQPPZ010016436.1, read as the reverse complement.
ACTTGTTGGTGTACGCAGCCGCATCCTTGAATAGAGTGGGCCAAAAGTACCCAGTCTGTAGGATTTTGTAGGCAGTTCATTTCCCTACAAAGTGTCCTCCGCATGGTTCATCGTGACATGCTTTGAGTACTTTTGAGAACCCCTACTCTGCTATGCATATCCTTATAATTTTTTCATGTCCTCTTTTTAACAGGAGGCCATCAACCCATAGGAATGATGCACTTTTATCTATGACCATCTACTTTTCTTGAAAAGAGAGAGCAGGTGAGGTTCTTTTGGTGGCAAAGTAATTGGCTATGTCTGCGTACCATGGGACTTGCTCATAATGGTGAAAAAATGCTCATCCAAAAACTGGTCTTCCATTATTGTATGGTCTGCTGGTATCAATCTAGATATAAAATTTGCTACGACATTGTCCTTGCCTAGTTTATCGACTATTATGATATTGAATTCCTATAGTAACAAGAGCCACCTAATAATTCTTCTACCAATGGCCGGCTTGCTCATCAAGTATCTGATAGACGCATGGTCTGTATGGACAATTACCTTATACCCGATGATATAAATGTGGAATTTGTTTATGGCATACACAACCACAAGGAACTCCTTCTCTGTCATCGTGTAGTTGAGCTTGGCTCCTGCAAATTTTTTTCTAACATAATAGATGGCATAAAATTCTTTGCCATCCTTCTATCCAAGGACTACTCCAATCACATTGTTGGATGCATCACAGTAGATATGGAATGGTATGGCCCAATTTGATCCTCTTAGAACCGGTGTGGATATCAATTTTTCTTTAAGCAACTGAAACACTTCCTCACAATTTTCCATCCAATTGAACTCCACATCCTTAGATAATAGAGTGTGCAGTGGTTTCACAATTTTACTAAATTTGATGATAAATCATCGGTAGAACCTAGCTAATCCAAGAAAAATCCTCACCTCTCTATGTATTATGGGGCTGGGTAGGTCTCTGATGACCTCAATTTTTCTTTTATCAACCTTTATTCCTTCTGTGGAGAGGTGGTGTCCTAGTACAATGCCTTCTTGCATCATCATAAAGCATTTCTCATTGCTCAAGGACAAATTGTTTTCCTTGCTTCTTTTGAGCAATCTTTCCAAATTCATCATTGCTTCATCAAAGGTTTCTCCATAGACGATGAAGTCATCCATGTATACTTTGACCACGTCTCCCATAATGTTTGAGAATATGCTAATCACCACCCTTTGAAATATGGCAGGTGCATTGCACAATCCAAAAGGTAATACCCGATAGGCAAATGTTCCCCATGGGTAGGTGAACGTTGTCTTATCCTGATCCTCTTCTTCTATCTAGATCTGGTTGTATCCACTAAATCCATCCAGGAAGGAGAAATAATTCTTCCCAAAGAGTGTATCCAAGACTTAATCAATGAACAAGAGCGGGAAGTGGTCCTTCTTTGTCACTTTGTTCAATGCTCTGTAATCCACATAGATTCACCATTTCCTTTTCTTTTTAAGGACTACTACTAACGGTGATACCCACTCACTATCATAAATTGGATAGATGAATTCAATAGTCAAGAGTTTTTGTAGTTTTTCCTTGACAATGTCCTTCATTTCCGAATTCATTCTTCTCTATGGCTACCTTCTTTAAGTTGTTTGATCATCGAGGTATATTTGATGGGTACATATTTTTGGGATGATGCCCTACATATCTATGTAATCCCATGCAAATGTCTATTGGTGTATAACCAGGAGCTCTTCTACTTTCATAAATTGTGTGGGAGTCAGCCTACTGCTTTCATTCAATGTCCTTCCCGGCCCAACGTGTATCTACTGAATGTGGTGATCTTGGGCATCCACCAACGATGATCCAATTATGAGGATGGAGGACTCCCCATGGAGGAACTCCATAATGGCTTCATCCTTATCTTCTTCTACCAACTCATCCAATGTCATCACCATGGAAAGCTCAATATTTTCATGCTCGACCAACATGGGTTCTCCTACTGAGTCGACGGATTGAGCTGGGGGTGAAATGGTCAATATTTTAACGTTCTTCCCATCAGATATGGTCATCAAACCATCTCGACAACTGATGTAGGCATCAACTGTTTCCAGCCATGGCCTTTCCAGGATGAGCAGGTAATCGTCCAGCTTAGTCTTAGATTGTAGGACTAAAAAGTTGACTGGGTATTCCCATGCATTGATTGTTACTATTACATCTTCCAATATTCCTTTTGGTTCCACGGTAAATCGATCAGCTAGCTGCAATACTATCATAGTGGGTTTCAGGTTTGTGATTTGTAGCCTCTGCATTGTCTCCTAAGGTATTATGTTGATGGCTGCTCCGATATCGACCAATGTATTTGAGAGGGAATGTCCCTCGATTTTTATAGTCAGCATCGGGATGCCTGGGTCTGCATACTTTTGATGGAACATTTTTCTCATCATCAAATCTGCCAGTTGACCCATGACATTGATATTCTAGGTTGCTCTTCATCCTTTCTTCCTTAGACACATATATCTTATTGCCTTGGTATATATCAAAACGTCTCAGATGGCTTGAAATAATGGGATTGTCATGGTGAGGTTCTTCAAGCTAGACAAGATATAAAACTCTGGTTGCATTACTTTATTTTGTTATTGTGGTCGGTTGGAAAATGGAGCCTTTTCTCTCTTAGGCGTTTCTTCTATCACCTCTTCTACAAGAGGTATTTCTACCTCTTCCTCCTCTACTACTAGTGGAGGTATTCCTACTCCTAGATGTCTACTAGACCTAAGCTGAATATGGTACATCGGATACATCTCACCCTCCACATTGTATGTTGGCTGATTCACCCTATTATTCATATTTGTCATCGATTATGCAGGTATCTAGACAGGTCTTACTACTAGCAACGCCGATAAGTTCTATTGGGGGTGAGCTGGTGCTACGTTCTATGGATCCTAATTCCACGAAGTGTGGCCTCTCCACTATTGCCTAGGATATGGATATGGCATCCATGGTTGTTGGTTCAGGAATGCTGCTGGGGGTGCATTAGACTAAGGTGATGGCCCCCACCACCCCATGTTAGGTGGTTGAGGTAGAGCTTGGTGCATGTATGGTCCTCCTCCATATGACGACATTTCGGTTGGCATATTACCATAGGGGGTTGTGGCCAACTCTTCTGATTGCCTATAAAATATGCATCTGTGCTTTCAGCTTCCTCCTGATTACTAGGCAATTTTGGGCATAATCAGGTTTTATGGCTTAGCCTGCAAACTGCGCATACTCTAACTTTGTTCTCTGGGTATGCATTATTTGCATGCTTCCCTCTGTATTTTGGACAAAAATAAGCCAATGCTACTTTATTTTCTTGCTTCTTGTTCTCTAACAACAGCGTATCCATCTGTAATGCTAGAGACAAGAGCATTTCGCTCTTTAAATCTTCCAACATGTTACCTATTTCTATCTTCATGACTGAAGCAGTTGCTTTCATTGGTTCTAGAAGTGGTCTTGCCTATCCTTATTTAGTAGTTTTGGCATAGTTGTTGGATGTCTTCCATAGCGTGCTGGTAGACATCACCTCTAGAAATCATGTTAAGAGCCTCTAATGATTCATTGGTAAGTCCTATAAAAATATGCTTTTGAAGGACTTATCATATAGTCTCGTGTGAGGATACCATTGAAGATTGAAGTTGAATCTCTCCCAATATTCCTTGAGAGACTCATATTCTTTCTACGTGATGCTCAAGACCTCCTCTTTGGAGTCTCTTGATCTCTCAAAATATTTGTATTGCTCTAAAAAGAGCCTCTTCATTTGATCCCAAGTGGCAATGTGTTTGTCTCCCAGACCGATGAACCATCATAGAGCTGCATCATCCAACGTGGAAGGAAAGAGTTTTGGCTTTGGTGTATCAAATTTGTAGTCCACAGACCTGCATAAGACATCAAACTTAAATAAAAATAGGTTAGGATCCTCAGTTGGGTATCCTCTAAATGTCAGAAGGTGAGAAAGGGATATGTTTTTCATTTTGGTATCTCCTACTCCTTCCTCAATCGAGAAACTAAAGCCAGATGAGACTTCTTCATTGTCAGCCATTTTTTTAGGAAATGTGGTCTCAAATGAAGTATTTATGTCCTTATGGTCATTTAAGACTTTCTAAGTCAAGGCTCTAAGGTTGTTTGGTGCTATCGTCCGATCTTCTATAGATTTCCACAACAGGGCTTCCTCTAAGGGTGTCCTATTAAACAGGGGATTTATGATAATTCGTTCTTCCCCACATTGATGGGATGATGAGGCACTTTGCACAAAGTGTGGTTCCTCACTCCAATGGATTTCTGGTGGGTCGGGTGAGTCTAATTCAAATTTAGAATGCTTGGCTAACTCAGGTTCTGATGGATTGGTTTTTATAAACTGACCATCAGGTCCTCTTCTTCTTGAAGAACTCATACAAGGTCAAATGGAAGGTTTCCAGGTATTGTAAATAATCTAGTTGAGATGCTTCCCTAGAAACAATGCCAAAAAATGTTGCAGGCCATCAAGGTTAACTTTTCCTACTTTTGTCACATGCTCGTGCATTTAATTTATCAACCCAGGGAGCTTCGTAAACTTACGAAGGGTCTGAATAAGATTGCTTACAATACCACTTGATATGAGTCCGCTAGTTCTACTATTGGGGGGTGTTTCAAACGGTTGTCAATAATTCACGCACTCCTCAATAATTTACATAAAAATGATTAAATCTACAAAAAGGAAATATCCACACATTCCTGGAAATGAACCTACTGCAAATACTAGAAATATCGATGCGATAAACAATATTATAAAATAGTAAACTAATATAGAAAAAAATACAAGAAAAGTAGGGGAAGAAATACTGGCTTGGAGTGGGCCTAGGCTCCAGCAACTTCCTCCCAACTGAACACGCACTTAGAACTCTTAGAACTATATTCAAATTATCAAAGTATTACAAAAATATTATATCTCCTCTCTCTGTATATCTTATTTCTATCTCTCTATTTCTATATATTTTCTATATATATTTAGATATGTTTGCATGTGTTTATATAGCACACCTACAGAACTTCTATTAGAAATAATTTGTAACAGTCGATTCATCCCAGACTAAACTAAGACAGTCTGGTAAATGTAATTGACATCTACTAAAACTAGCATTCAGTTCTATCAGTGGTGTGTTTGTTGATTGGGTTGTGCTTCACCTGGAATTGGTAGGACGTTCTCATACATTGGTGTGATCCCCAATTTATCTCTACTTGATGTAGAGTTGGAACTGCACTAGTCACTTTTGTCCACATCGTGCTTTTCTAGTGAATGGGTGAAGAACAGGGGTGCCTTCTCTATGCAGAAGGTACCTGAGTATATCAGGTGCCTTCCCCATGTGGAAGGTACCTTATTGATGTGGATGCCTTCCTTTAAGAGGAATGTGCTTATCTTCTATTTGTGCCTTCCTATGAGAGGAAGGTGCTTTGCCTTCTAGTGGTGCCTTCCTATAGGTGCCTTCCTTATGGGAGGAAGGCGCTTGCCTTCTAGTGACACCTTCTTGATGAGAGGAAGACACTTTCCTTATAGTGGCGCCTTCCTTATGAGAGGAAGGTGCTTGCCTTCTAGTGGTGCCTTCCTTTCGGTTCCTTCCTTATGAGAGGAAGGTGCTTCTTTTCCTTTGGTGCCTTCCTAGAAGAGGAATGCGTTGGCCTTCTTTGGTGCCTTCCTGGGAGAGGAAGGTGCTTGTCTTTCCTTGGTACCTTCCTAGAAGAGGAAGGTGCCTACTTACGTTTGGTGCCTTCTTGGAAGAGGAAGGTTCCTAATTACGTTTGGTGCCTTCTTGGAAGAGGAAGGCGCATACTTTCGTTTGGCGCATTCCTAGAAGAGGAAGGCGCCTATATTTTCTGCATTGGACCCAAAAGAAACAAAGTTCCAGGTCCATAAAAAGACCTCGACTAATCCAAATATAACTAAATCAACTGCAATTCCACAAAAACACACTGAAAACACATAAATTAGATAACACACATAATTTCATCAAATATCTATATAATCATTTATAAAATTATGCAATCCTTATTATACAACTACATAATGATCAAGAAAATGTGTACAAAATATGAGCATTTCTGGTGCTCATCAGTGATAGTGAGTTTCGCTCCACTGGTGGAGCAACTGAAACATTGACCACTTTGATCTTCCACACTTAGCATTCCAACATACTTTTTGTTTGGAGAGTCACTCCATAGGTGGAGCAAAGGGGAAATTTACTCCACTAGTGGAGCACTTGGTCCTTTGACTACTCTTTGAATTCCTTTACACTTAGCTATTTTTTTTCATTATCATTTTTCTTATCTCTTTTTTGGTCTTTCACTCCACTAGTGGAGTGACTTGAAGGTTCACTCCACAGATGGAGTGATAATATATTTTAATAGAAAAATATGTATTCTAAAAATGGGTAAGTGTTGGAAATTATGCCATATGTGCAGATATGAAAAGAATAGAACTTGCAAAAAAAAGTAAGGAAAATAACCCATAACATCACCCATGCTAAAAAATCTACAATTTTACATGTGATATGACTGGAAAGTGCAGAAAAGGTAAACAAACCATAGAAAGTGAAAAAATATAGCTTTTCAAACTAAAGAGACAACTGGTGAAAACATAGCAAAATAATAACATCTTGACCATTTAAATGGAGAAAGAGACGTTAAATTTATCAAAATGTGGTAAAACTGGCAACATCTCTGGTGGCTCATAGGGTATTGAGCCTGCCTCAATGCAAATATTTCATACCTTATCCTTGGGTTTTAGAGTCCTATCTACTCTCAAGATCTTCATATTGCTCTTCAAATTTTTTCTCACTACTTCTTGGTGTTTCCTCAAGTTTTTATTTCTCTTCTTCCTCTATATTTGAATCCTATCCATGGTCCTTTGATTCTTCTTCACACTCCTCTGAATCTTGCTATTTGGAATATGGCTCACTTTGGGTCTCCTTTTTCTTATGCTATTCGTGCAGTCGGGGAAGGAAACTATCCAAGTATTTTTTAAACACATGCTTGTATATTGCATAAGCATTAATCCAGTATTCAAGGGAGAAAGTTGGTTTCTTCTAAAGCTCCTCTATTAAGCAACAATAGGTCTCAATGCACTTAGTATCATTAAAATATAGTCTCCGATTGAATTCCTATAAGAAATACTTGATCTGAGTATACTTAGCCATGGATAGAATCAACTACAACCTGGATCCTCCCAAGTATTGATGTTAGAGGGGCTATCAAATTTTTTTGACCATATGGGCTCTAGCTATTCGATTGATGGAATGGGTCCTTTAGGGTCTGTGAAACTGCGGATTCTGATTATAGCAAGGGTATTGAAGTATCATAGCGAAACCTCCCTTTATTTCTTGAGGATATCAAAAAGTTAGTGAGATATTTTGGCTAATTCTAATTTCACAAAAAAAGAGTGTAGATTCATCTTTTCTATTGCCTAATATCAACCTAAAATTCTCATAGAAGTTAGTTGAACATTCACATCCTCAATTTTTTGAAGCTATGTGGCTAAATCTAGCCAATGATTGACATCTGATTAGGCGGAATCCAAATTCGGATTGCCAATTGTAAGTGCCTCATAAGCCTCTCTAAATAATATCTAGACTATAATTCCCCACATAGCTCTTTCCAAGAAATTTGCTAGGTATTGCAAACACATTTCCTTAAGGCGCTCCTTGGATAATGCAATAGGCTTCATTGTTTTCTCTGTTAACTAAGCTCATAGTTCATGATTTTAAATAGTAAGCACTTGGATATCCTGATTGGCCTAGATGCATGATCTCATATGGATATCGTATAGCCTAGAAAGCTCATCATTCTCTCCCTCCAATGAAAGAATTTTTTGCTTTAGTGGTGTGACTTCAAACTGCAATATCTTGATTTACCTCCTTGCTACCGCCAATGCTTCCTCAAGATCAATATTCTTAGCTTGCTCTTTGAAGAAGCACTCTTTATAATATTCACCATGAGCATATATGGATCCCACATTAACCTATATGTTACCTACTTTTCATGTCGTATCCAATTTTGTGACATACTCGATAGTATAGAAGAAAGCATAATCCAGAGCATTCATCTTTGCCAAGGGCTTCTAGACAAGTGGTATCTTCTTAACGGTGTGTAACTCCATTTTTTCAGTTCAAGAAATAGATTTTTTCTTAGTTCTTTTCAAATCTTGTGCCTCATTCTAGTGGTCTTTCATCTAGAACATGGAATTCTGGCATGCCTTGCAGATACTCTCCATAGTAGCAAGTTGGTGCATTATTTATAATTTAGATTCTAGCAGATCCTAAATGCCCACTCTGAATATTAGTGTAAATTGTAGAAGAGAAAGGTGTGACTCAATAGTATATGGTGTGCAATAAATAGAAGGGGAAGTGATTGCACTAAACCTTAAGGAAGCTTGGGTCTGGACTACCAAAATAGTCAGCATAGGTATCGAAACATCGAGGGTGTTTCATGACATGGTGGTAGAGGGTGGAGAAATAGAGGATGGGTTTATTTTTGTAATGACTAAAATATTTTTAAAATATTCCTTCATGATAGAAAAAGTTAAGGTAACAGTTGTAGACATTTCAAAGGCATTTGGGGTGTCAGTGAAGGTTACAAATATCAAGAGAAATAGTTGTGTTGGGGACCATGGAGTGGGATGGTGGAATGGAAAAGGTAGTAGAGACTAAAGGAGTGGACACTACAATAGGAATCTAGGGTGTTGCAAAAATAATAACTGTAATAGGAATTTTAGGTGGCGAGCAATTAGTAACTGCAATAGAAAGGAAAAAACAAAGAGATAAATATGGATGCATACCTTCAATATTAGTGAATATTATTTATCCCTTACTTATGGTTCTTTTGGCACATCTACATCAAAAAAATCTACACTTTTTTCCTATTGCCTCTTCAACTGCATAGCCATAAGAACTTTAGAGGACGATGGGTGCTTAGTGAGTGATGTGCACATTGTGTCTACATAAATAACTTCTACATCATTGGGTACCACTTGGGAGCTTACCCTAGAGGGTATTTGGATGCTGGTACGTGGCTTCTTTACTGCTTACTATAGGATGGGAACCTCTTTAGCCTTCCTTTTGGAAAGGCAATCTTCTTCTTATGTGGCACTCCAGCTGATAACGGGTCACCCAGGATCACCTTGCCTTTACCTTCTACATACCTCTAAGATTTTATGTCATCTACCTCATCGGGGTTGTGCCCACTTTGGTGTACAATATCAACAAATAAAAATGGTTGATAGGTATTTATGTTCTCTTCATAAAGCATAGAAAATTGATCATCAATCGACTAAGGATAATACAAGTATATATTATCATTATGAACCCATATGATCCACCACTCCTTGATTTTATGGTCATACAAATTCTCAAGCTTTGCCTTAATTTTTTGAAGGAGCCTTCTAGGTATTTTTTTCTCTACGTTGACTAGTGGGTCATACTCACTCTCCATGGTATAAAAATCATACCAAGGGGAAAAAGCCACCATTTTTTCAATATGCCACTCCAACTCGAGTCCCTTAGGATTGTTCCTCTGTTCAACCATGTTGTGGTAGGGAGAGCTATGAAATGAGTTTACTCCAAGGTGCTCTTAGAAAATGCCACATAGGTCATACTTCTAGCACTAAGGAAGCTGGATCAACCAGTAATTGAAAAACATCACCATGAGCACAACATTTTGGTTGCACTATGTGACCTTTACATCCTCAAAATTAAAAGGCAAGGGGCAACAAGTCTTATTATCCTTGCCCTTCAAGTATACTTCATTGACATTATTGCACTGTCGAGTGACCTCCAGGGTAAAAATAAGGGCATGACATAATAAGGTAATAGAAAATGCTTTTCTATAAATCCATAAATTCTAATGACTCTACCTTGAGTAAGGAGGAAAACATCCCCCCAATTCTCATCCACCACTTGGTCTCGCATATCCATGGGAAGTCATTCAGAGTAGCTGTAGAGTAACTCTACTACTAGCCCAAGAAAACTAGATTAAAAAAATAATTTGGATCATATATGGACAAGTTTGTGTCCAAAGATAAATCAAAAATGCCTTGCCCTAGTTATCAATCTGGATCTTCTATATGTATAGAAATTTATTATGAATATAGTAAAATAAATACCACACTAGAATCGAGTACATCCTAAAATGGTTGTCTCTTTTACTCTGTAGGTAGGCCAATGTTCCATGCAACTGCCATGATAATAATTATACCTAGTCAAAGAAAACTAAGATGATGTCGAGCTTCATCTTTGTGGGGAAATAAATTTTATTTTCAAAGATCGACTATGCCATGCACACTTTCTAGTCATAGACCACCTCATCAATGGAAATCTTCATTACCCAAGCCATAATTGAATAGATTTATTAATGCATAAATTTGGTTAGGTTCTTGGGTAGCTGAGTAGAACTCCTTAGATGACATCACCTCACTCAGTTGCTCCCTCATAAATTGGTGCATTTTGGGCGTAGGCAAATATCTAGAAATTTTCTCAAAAGTATTAATTTTTTTAATAGCAAAATATTTTGAGGGCTTCTCTCTATAGGTGAAGGTTGTTCAAAAAATGTCAACCATAATGGAAAATAGCATCTCTCCTCTGGTATTGCACACTATATTTGTTCGAGCATCATAAAAATACATCAATACCTATACAAATTCTAAGCAATGGTGTTTAGGTGTGCACATGAAGAAGAATAAGTGCAAATGGTAGACTGCAGTAAGTGGATTTCTAGTTGAGCCCTCTTCATGTGCCTACTTAACATATTAACACAACTACTCCATGTCCTTGTCTATTATCATGTAATCCCAAAAATGAAAGAGGGTGTCTTCTAGAACCATCAACTTCTTTGAACTGCTCTATTTTGAAGGCATCACTTTTTCCTTGGGTGCCTTCTACTTTGTCTCCTAACTCATTTTACCCATGGCTACTAAACAAAATAATACATATCAAATTCAACTTAGAGGGACACTTAGAAAGAAAATTGGTCACTAGGACAGTAGTAAAATAGAACTGCAATTGAATGATGGAAATTCTCCTTGTAAACTCATCACCCTAAATATGCATGTTATAAATTAATGCTAGTGAAGATCGTGGGGATTATCATGCAAATTTGATTAGCTCACATGCAGATGAACATCATTTTGTAAATGATAAAAATGGTGGTGTCAAAGAAACTTCCTTGGGGCATACATGTCTCGAGAGGAACACTTCTCTTGGATTTACCAAAGTGACACACTTTGGATGCTTTAAAGTAAAAAATTCTTTGATTGGATTAGAGAGGAGGTGTCCCACTTTATAGCACATTGCTAGGTTTATAAAATGCCCTTTTAATTTCATGCTTACCCAAAAATTGGCACATTTCTTTTATTGGACATTTTTTAGGAAAAGAAACTTTTCTAGAAAAATAGGAAAGACTTTCACTCCACTAGTAGAGCAAAAGGGCCTTTCGTTCCACTAGTGGAGTGAAAGGGGATTTTGCTCCACTAGTGGAGATAAATCCATATTAATTATTTTCTTTTGGAATCGAATAGGGGGGTGCAATCACTCTAGTAGTGGAGCGACTAGGGCTTTCACTCTGCTAGTGGAGCAAAAGTCACTTTTTTTGGAATGATTCAAGAGGAGAGAGTTGTCGCTCCAAAAGTGGAGTGACAAAGAACTTTACTCCACAAGTGGAGTGAAGGAGTATCCCCAAGATTTTTTTAACTTTATTCCTCATATATTCAATCCACTACTAGAGTGAAAACCAACTAAGTACACTTAAACATATATATACACAATAAATACCTGGTGGATCAATGATATTCTTGGAAGCTCAGTGGGTGATAATATTTTAGGAGAAATTCATTCACTGAAATCGAAAGAGTGAAACCCTCCATAGTTTGCAGGATGAAAATTTTGATCTAATTAACCCTAGTGACTTGAAATGGGCCTTCCTAGAAGACATCAAACTTCTCGTGGTTCCCTGGATTGGACTTGTTCTCATTCCATTTCAAGATCATGTCTTCAATGTTGAAAGTTCTATTGGAAGTCCTTTTACCGAATCAGCTCTTGGTGAATTTGGCATGCTTCATGAAAGCTTCATAAAATTTATCTATTTATTATTCTAAATTTAGTAACTAGGCTAACTCAGCATTCATCGGGTCAACTTCACCTCCTTCACTACTAATCCACTAAAGTAATTATAACATAGGTAGCTTTATGTGCGTAGGTAAGACTATATATTTCTCGTACACTAGTGAGTAGGGCGATGTCTTGATCGATTTTTTGATGGAAATGCAATCAAACCAAAGTGATTGGTCTAAGATTAGGTTTTAGATTTGCTTATTATTTTTTAGATATCTCTTCAAGATCTGCCATAGGTTTTTTTTTGTAGACTCTGCCAATCCATTGCCATGTGGGTAATAGTTAGACAAGGTTTTCAAGTAGATGCCATACCTGACTGTGAATTCATAAATTCTTGTGCTTGTGAAATGAGATCCATTATCAGACATGATGGCCTCAATTACATTGAAGTGAGTGATAAAACCTTCAAGGAAAGATATAACCATGTCTTGGTTAGCCTAATTACTCAAAATTGCTTTTGACCATTGAGTGAAGTAGTCTATGATGGTAAAATGTATTGTGGCTAGTAGAGGAGTTGGGATTAATGATATTGATGAAGTATAGGACCCATTGATGGAATGGAGCTTCTACTTGGATGGGGTAGAGAGGAAGTGAGACATTTTGGATCTTGCTCGAGTAACACTGGAAACTATCACAACACTAGATGACCTTGAAGGTATAAAAGAAAAAAAGTGGGCCAATAGTAGCCTCCTTTAATGATTTTCAATGTGATAGGTTTTCCCACAAAATGGCCTCCTAAAAACCTAGAGTGAAACTCCAATATTTTTCCTTTTGTAATTATTTGATGCATATTAGGAGAACTCCGTCGATGTTCTGATAAAACAATTCATTAGGATTTAGGACATACATGCTAGCCTAGAAGCAAAATATCCTTCTTTGTGAAGTGTTGAAGTGATAAGGACATCTACCTGTGTCAAAGTATCTAACCAGGTCATCTATCCAATATGGACTATCAATTGAAAAGTTTGCGAGGTTGCTTTTGGGCATAGGTTTGTTCGAGTCAGGTTTCGTAGCTTTAGCTACAACATTCTTAGCCAGCTCTTGATAGAGTGCTATGTCTTAGACCAGCTTGGTGGGGTGCACTTTGATATCAAATTCCTAGATCTTAGTGACTCATCCATCCATCCTATTTTCAAGCTCCTCTTGGATGATGAAATTCTAGACATCAGGGTGTATCATGTACACTATCATCTTACTCTCAGAGACAAAATATCAAAATTTTTGGAGTGACTTCATCACCACATGCACTTGTCATTCAATAAAATTAAACTTTTCTTTGTGTGGTTGGATTATTTGGCTAAGGAACACTATTGTATGCTCATCTTCGTCTGCCCCCTTCTGTGTCAGGATAGTTTCATAGCTTTCTGGCTCTTCATCTGCATATAAGATAAAATATTTTGAATAGTCAGTATTGACAAGGAATGTAGCTTGAGTGATACGCTCCTTAATTTATTGGAAATCCTACCTTATTTCATCGGTCCATTTGAATTTAGCATCCTTTTTAAGGAGCTTAGTCATCAACTTTACTACTTGCGCAAAGTTGGTGATGAACTTCCTGATGAATTTTATTTATTCGAAAAAGGATTGTAGGGATTTTTTCTTTGCTAGAAATTGAAGACAAATAAGTGCTTAAGCTCAGGTGGGATCAATATTTAATCCCCTTTCATATACAATATTCCCAAGTATATTTCTTTATTTCACTACAAATATTAATTTCTTGGGATTTATGGAGACCCCAAATTCCCTGTATTTCTCAAAAACTTGTCGTAAATGTAGGTTGTGTTCCTCCCTCTTATGGGAGAAGACTGTAATGTCATCCAAGTAGATCATGATGACATTGTTTAATAGTTCAATAAAGGTGAGGTCCATCACCCTTTGAAACTTAACTTCAGTGGTTAAAATTCCAAAGGGTATACGTTGGTAGGTGAATGTTCCCCAATTTGTGGTGAATGTAGCCTTGTGTTGGTCTTCATCCTTGATCCAAATCTGGTTGTAGCTAGAAAATCCATACAACAAGTATAATATCTATACTCCTACCACTACGTATAGGATTTTGTTTATATATGGTAGTGGGTAGTGGTCCTTCCGTGAATCTTGGTTGAGATTTTGAAAATTTATACACAAGTGAATGTTTCCAATCGAAGTGAATGTTACCAATTGAAGGGAATGTTGCCATTCTTCTTTTGCATGGGAACCAATTTGGACACCTAGGAGAAGTGCTTGATTAGGTATATGATTTTTTCTTCAAGCATATTTAGAAGCTCATCCCTCATCAGTATTTTAATTTTTGGATTGATGGGCCACTGATTCTTCCTAAAGGTTTTGATCCCTTCCTCCAGCTTTATGGTGTGTTGGATGATGTTCTTATCATACCCCATTATATTTTGGTAGCACAAAGTGATGATATTGGGATACTCCTTGTAGAGGACATGAATCTATTGAAGCTCTTCAACAATGCATTCAACCCCTACCTTGATAACTTTTCCTAGATCTAACTTGAAGTTCATGAACTCTTTTTGGTCTACTTTGATCTTATGGCTAATAGACCTATTATTCTGGTCAAAGAGGCTCTCCAGTGTGATCAAATCCTTTGGTATTTGGTTATTTTTTAGCTGAATCAATTCCTCATGGTATTCTTCAATCATAGTCTGCTATTCAATAGAGGATGCTTCATTCACAAAAACATTGACAAGATACTCATCATTATCTAACACCTACTAGTGGAGTTTTTTATTAGGCATATACGGCCTATAGATTAGACTTACCATATTCTTATGCATCATATCATCTACCAATGAAAATTAGGCATCGATGGAGGCTAAAATATCCACAAGCTTATTTTTCTCTTAAAAATTTGACTTGATGTTTAGCATGATAAAGGATTCAAGCAAATCCCATACCTTATTCGGTACACCTTAAAATAGTGCTACTTGGAGATGCACTTACTGGTAACCTGGTTGAAAATTAATTTGGAATCTCTGAATATCTACAACTACTTAATGCTAAGCTTTTCAACTTTCTTGATCTTGAGGTACAAAGCCTCATAGTCTGCTACATTATTTTTATAGATCCATGTGAGCCTATACAAATAAGTCTTCTTTTTTCCTAATGGAGATATGAGCACGATGCCAGCTCTTGCACTATTCTTGAATCACACACAATTAAAGCATAGCTTCGATAGCTATTTGGGTCAGGGGATCCTCTTTTGGTGCCTTTGTATTACCCTTTTTAGGTTTTATCTGTGAATAGCACCCCAAATTGGTCCTGATAACAACATTGAAATTAGTCATGGAGAACTCATCTTCAACTTGGAGATCTCCAAGATATTCTTCCATTAGATCCATAATTTTCATTTCTTCTATATTTAGGTTGACAAAGATCGATCCTTTCTTCTCATCTTAAATTTTTTCAACATGAAAAGTGGTAGGCTTCTCATTGAAGAGCTTAAACTTGTTCCCCTTGAATTGGATCTCTAAGTGTGAGTAGTCGAGAGAGAGATAGCCTCCCAACTTAGAAATGAATTTTCATGGGAGGAAAATACTAAATTATGGATCTAAGAGAAATGGAAAAAAGATAGCATTTGATCTAATAACACATTAAAAATACATGCTATTCAGAAGAATGTATTTATTCATGATAATATTTGTATATGTTACAAATAGGAGGAAATTCCCCTTTTTCGTTTCTTTTCACAAATTTTACAATAGGCATAATGTCTTATATTAGGTTCCTTAGTGTATATGGGCTTGCATACCACCATGGGGCTGTAGTTGTTTGTTTTTTCCCTCATTGGTTCTGTGATAAACCTGTAAAAAGGGGTTAGTGGGTTGGGAGGCTTGCCTCAGTCAGGACCCATAGTAAGAAAGACAAATTGACTAATAAAATATGATAAAAACTAAAATAAATGATGCATAATCTCATAAAAACACCAAATGAATCTTACCTCCAATATTTGGGACCTATAGACCCAATTCACCACCCGAGGGTGAAATGGTGCTAGATTCCTAGGACAAGGGGTAAATTCGACTATAACTACTATTATTCAGAAATTATTCTATGGAGAGATTCCTTTGTTGTTGTATTGTTGATGTGCAGGTTCAGATCTGAGTTTTTGTGCTTCTATACATATTTTGGTAGAGTTTATGTGCTTTGGACATAAGTGGAGAGAGATAAATGAAGGTTTGGTCCCACTATTTATAAGAAAACCCAAGGTGTAGGGGGTAGTTAGGAGAAATACACCCTAGGGTGAGATCCCATGAAGGTTAATTTAGGGTTTATGAGGTGGCATCTCCACATTCCCTTGAGGAAATATCTCATCCTCACACATGCATGAGGAGAGATTAGGGTTAACTAGGATTATTCAACTCTAGGTTAGCTTTGGTGTTAGGTTAGGGTTTCCTAGGAAACACCCTAGCTAACATAGTGCACACACATGTGGGAGGGAATAATTAGGACTAATTAGGGTTTAATGACCTAATTAACCTTTTTATCCCTAAAAGTGCACTTAAGTGAAGTCACTTTAAAATTAGATTTAACAATTGACTCAATTAATATTTTTGCTAATTAATAGCCCTATGGGGGACTGAATTAAGTATAAAAGAGTCTTGCATCACCTTAGGAGGCTGGTGGATGGTTTTGTGATGTATGGAAGGTGTTCATGATGTGATTTAGGTAGTTTATTAGGGTTTTGGACCTAAAAAATGGTGAAGTGGTGTGTGGAATTCTATGCAATGCTACAATAATCTAGAGTGGTCTATGCTAGTCTATGTATATCTATGGTAGTCTACATACGTCTACGCATATATAAAATAGTCTACATTGGTATACAATAGCCTAGGGGTATCTAGGATCACCTATGTAAACCTAAAAGAATCCAGAAGGATCTACAAGTATGTAGATATAGCAATGTCTAATTTTTAGATGTCTAACTTTTGCCCCTTTTTGTACTATACTATGTGAAGTACATTTTAATAAAAAAATGTGAAGGGTTTATGTAGAGGAAGAGGGATATAAGTGGAATGTAATCCAACCAAATGTATGTATCTGTTTGAAGTGTGACCATACAACATTGATCGATAGCCAATAAGGAGAAAGGAAAAGAAGGGGATCTAAACAAAGGTATGTAGCCGCTAAAACCCTAAGTACAAATAGGTTTGAAGTTTTAGCTAATAAGGATTATGATGAATATAATGAGTAGAATGAGGAGCCTTAGATTATGTGGCCAAAAATCCTTGAATCCCATTCAAAAGCAGAGCCGTATTTAGACATATTCGTTGACCTAACCAATCCTCAAGGGTTGGTCCAGAACCCAAATGAATACAGGCTAAATCTATAGGGTGCAAAAATAAGTATCGACATTACTAGTACCAAAAGGAATATTGGGGGATCAAGCCCCATTTTGCAACAAATAATTCCTCCTAAGTTTAGCCCAAAGAATACAAAAAGTTTAGTGAAATCCTTGATTGACTTTAGTAGTGAAAAAAAGAGAGGAATAATATTCGAGCCAGAGCATTAAAAACTCAATATTGACAATGAAATAGAAAATGGGAAATAAAGGATACTATTACAACAAGTTATCTGAAGTCAAGAAGATAACAGAAACAACAAATCTCCCCAACCCAAGGAAATGGGATAGGGAAAAATAATAAGTCATATAAATGAAGATCCTCTCATGGAATGTGAAAAGCCTTAATGGCCCAGTTAAACAAAGGATGGCCAAGTAATTAAGGAAAATAGTCAATCCGACTATATTATTACTTCAAGAGACCAAAATGGATGACGTTCAGGCAAATATTGTAGTCACCAGAATATTGAAGAATGGGGAAATGGCTTTCAAGAAAGCAAGAGGAGCCTCGGGAGGACTTTTAATGATGTGAGATCCTTAAAAAGTGGAGGGTAATGTTATTCAGGTAGAGGAGAGGGTCCTAAGTGTTCTTTTTCATGACCTAGACTGCAATAAGTCTTGGATCACCTCGAATGTGTATGCTACTAACACCATTCAAGAAAGAGCCTCATTGTGGGAATACCTAACCCATATGAGCGAAGCTTTTAAGGACATTTCTTGGGTTATAGGTGGTGATTTTAATACACCCTTATACCCATCTAATAAAAAAAGGAGGATTTGGCCTACCCTTCAGAAGCATGGAGGACTTTAATGTGTTCGTCAACTCAAATGAGCTAATGGACATAAAGCTAAAAGGAGCCAAGTTTACATGGAGCAATCGTAGGGTAGGGAACAACCTCATTCAGGAGAGGTTGGATAGATTCTTCTTATATAAGGAGGCTTTTATTGACTTTGGGGAGTCATCCCTATAGTCTCTTCTTAAGATTACGTCAGATCACAACCCTATTCTTCTTTAGGTTCCCCAACAGTCCTGCCTAAATAAGCCTTTCAGGTTTGAGGCAATGTGGACCAAGCACAAGGACCTTAAATAAATAAATAAGCAATGATGGAGGATTAGCTACCAGGGTAGCCCATCCTTCAAACTGTCCCAAAATTTAATAATGGTAAGAGATAACCTCAAAAAGTGGAACAAGGAAGATTTCGGGAACTTGTTCGAAAATTTTAAAAAAATCAAGTGAAAGACTAAGTGTTATCGAAAGGAGCATTGAAAATGGTCATTATTATGAAGCTACCAAAGCCGAAGAAAAAACTCTCTTGGCTGAATTCCACAACATTCTGGCCTATGAAGAAATGTATTGGAGGTAGAAGTTGATAGCTCTATGGCTTAAGGATGGGGATTATAACTCCAAATTTTTCCATGTGACTACCCTAAGAAATAGAACCAAAAATAGAATAAAATATCTGATTAAGGGAGATGGCTCCAGTGCTCAAGATGTTCAAGAAATTAGAAATGAAGTTGTGACTTACTTCAACAACCTTCTGGGAGAAGAAGTGCAATGTCAGTCCAATGCTAAATATTTTCTTTTGAGGGCCATACCTTGAGTTGTTGACAATGACATGAATAGGAATATAATTGATCCTTTCTTAGATGAAGAAATTAGAGAGGCTCTATTCTCCATGGATCTCGATAAAGCCCCAAGACCCGATGGCTTCTATCCTCATTTTTTCCAAACCTACTGGGATACTGTCAGGTCTGATGTATGTGTGGCAATCAAGGAATTCTAGACTTCCAAACACATTCCTAGAAGCTATAATTCCATGTTTATTTCCTTGAACCCTAAAGGTGCAAATCCAAAAATGATGGCATATTACATACATGTGAGCCTTTGTAATGTAACCTACAATATCCTCACCAAATTGATCATAATTATAATTAAAGGTATATTGCCTCTTATCATCGACAAATGCCAGGGGAGTTCATTCCAAGGGAGATCTATCCTTTATGGGGTCATCACAGTTTATGAAGAACTCCATTCAGCCAACCAAACCAAGAAATATTCCTTTGCCTTGAAACTTGACATGAACAAAGCTTTTGACAGCATCAATTAGGAATTTCTAGAGGTAGTGTTGGTCAGATTTGGTTTTCATCATCAGTGGGTTAAAATCATTCAAGGATGCATTTAGAAACCCTAGTTCTCTGTTCTGGTGAATGGGTCCCTAACTAGGTTTTTAAAAGTAGTAGGGGACTGAGGCAAGGGGATCCTATTAGTCCTATGCTCTTCATCCTTGTGGTTGAATCCTTGGGTAGGACCATCAAAGCTGAATGCTCCGTATGCCTGATATCGGGTATCAAAGACATGTCCAAAATGGCCCTTATCTCTCATCAAAAAAAATTTGATGACACTCTGATGCTATCCTTAGATTCTATAGAATAGGCTAAAAGAATAAAATACATCCTAAACCTGTATGCGGAGGCAGTTGGTCAGAAGGTTAATTTAAAAAAAAATAATATTTTCTTTCTTAAAACCCCTATCCCTAGGCAAAATAGGATCGTAGGGATTTTGGGGTGTGCTATTGCCTCATTTCCAACATCCTTTCTGGGCCTACCTATCTTCAATGAGGATCCTATGGGAGTTATGTGGAACAATGTAGTCAAAATAATCTAGAAAAGGCTTGCTAGATGGAAATGCCATTTCTTATATCAAGCAAGAAAATCTACCCTAACTATGGATTCACTACAAAGCATTTTGGTCCACTTCTTGTCAGCTTTCAATGCCCCGACTCGAGTCTTCCAAAAAATTGAGTAGATGCAAAAAAAATATATGGTCAAGGTTTGAAGGCAATAACAGGATCCACCTAGTTGGGTGGAGCAAATTTTGTCGATCCAAATATAGAGGTGGCCTGGGTCTTAGGAGAGTTTCCAACCTAAACACAACCTTGTTATTGAAACAAGCATGGCAGGTCCTCACAAATTAAGAGAATAAGTGGATAGCCATTGTGAAAAGGAAATATCTTCAAGGATATAATTTTCTTAACACTCATATTCCAATGAGAGGATTAGATCTCTGGAAATCACTTATGGAAACCAAAGAATTAGTGAAAAAATATATGATATGGATAGTCAAGAGGAGCTCAAAGATTAGATTATAGGAGGACAGATGGGCTATGCAAGAGGCTTTACTTTCAGATCCCATATTGGCGAGACTCAAAAATTATACTGATAACAACTTTGGACCTTGGGTATATGATTTTATAAGTGAGGATGGAGGCAAATTGAGATGGAAACCTATAAGTGTTCAGGGGATTCAGGACAAATCAATGGAGTTATAATCTATCTTATCCAAACAATTCATTTTTTTAAGAGTAGAGGATGATCATTTGAGGTGGGACGTGACTGAGAGTGGTGAATTCTTAGTCAAATCCACATACAAGATGCTTATTGACCATGAGGATCCTCCATTCAAAAAAAATTTGGTTTGGATCCAGAAGTTGATCCCCAAAATATCTCATTTCACATGGGTGGTAATTCAAGGAAAAATCCTCACCATTGACAACATGATAAGAAGAGGTATGTTTTTTCCTAACAGGTGCTATTTAGGAGAGATGGAGTCTAGGCAGACCACCCCCCAAATGAGATGGATCAAATTGAACTTTTATGGGGTAGCCAAGGACAATCCTGGCAAAGCTGGAGCTATAGGGGTGGTGAGAGATCATCATGGTAAAGTAATTTTTGCCTTCTCTAAAAACATCGAGACCAAGACTAATAATGAGGTTGAGGTAAGGGAACTGTGGTGAGGTCTATAAATGCTCTAAGAGGTCTAGGGTAAATATTATGTGGAATTAAATTCCTTTAATATTATCAACTTCCTTAATAATAAAATAAAACCTCCCTAGAGGATCGAGGCCTTAATCAATGAAGCAAGGATCCTTGCTGACGAGGGTGAAGAGAAGAAGGCCCAACACATGTTTTGCGAAGCCAACAAGGTAGTAGACAAGCTGGAAAACATCAAGGTGGAGGTTGACGGATTGATCACATGGACGCTTGAGGTCCTAGGTGATGTGGAGGAAATCATCCTTTCTGAAACTTTATGACATGGCTTTCTCGTCGACAGATCGTGTAGAGGGCAGAGGGCCCAAATAAGAAGGTGTTTCTCATTGGCTACGCCTATATTGGAAAGAGCAAATAGTAAGACAAAGGCCAGCATAGAAAATTAGTTAACTAGGTGGTGAAACTACAAGGTGGTGGACCCTACCCCTAAATATGAAAATTATCTAAAGAGGACTTACCCTGGGATCAGGAGCAAGTATCCATACATCCTGATATACGTGGTTGATTTTTTGTATAGAAGGTGGCTTATTGCGAGGTTTCTCCTACCTATTATTGTCATCATTGTTCAGATAATGGGTCTTAATAGATGTGATGAGGGATACAGTGGCATGATCCCTATGCTAAAGTGGTTTACTTTCCAAGATAACGGCATTTAGAGGCATGCTTCTAGAACTAGCATGAGCTTTAAGGAATCAACTTTGGATGGCAGAGGTTTGCCAAGGTGCCACCCTCATATTAGTACTTACTACTGTAGGATTATGTCCAAAATTATGAGTACAGAGCTCCTCAATAATCTTGATAGGAATCTAATGGTTACCCTTCCAAATATGATTTACATTAAGCCCAACATGGTGGTCATGGAGCCTGCTACTCAGTCTATTCTGATCGATAGGTGTTTTATCCAATTTTTTGACCTATTCTCGGGTGTGGAGGATGAAATCATGCTGGAAATGATGGATACTTGGGAGGATGGTAGAGTGGAGATTTGGGGGTATGAATTTATCATTGATGTTAATCTACTGGTGACTATTTTTGGTTAGTCGGTTAATGGAATGTCGATTCATCGACAAAAGCACCACTAGGAGGTGGAGTTAAAATAATTCAAGGAAAATCCAAAAATTTATGAGGTGAAGAACGGCCTCACAAGGATGGACCTCCTGATGCCTTGGAATGTGGTAATGAAGAATATCCTAGAATTTATCATGGCAAAGGACCTTGGTAAAGTGTTGCTAAGATTTCATTATGCTTTTGTAAACTTCTTCAGGGATGTAAACCCCATTAGCATCCCACAATTCTTTATGAACTCCCTCAACCATACTATAAACTTGTCCCACAGCAAGAAATGCTTCTCAATGCCCATGCACCAAGGTCTTCTTAAGGTTATCTATAAATGCATCCTTAATAATGTTCCCCAACTTGAGCTACCTCCCCCACCCCATGAGGATCCCCCATGGGTTTGTGGCAAGAGTTTGAGGGGAAGAGATAGCCCTGACTTACCCAAACCTTCCTCTACCAAGAGGAGATAGGGTGGGCCAACCAGGAAGCATCTTAGGACTAATAACCTACCACCGAGGTTCTCTCTGAGGCTAAATAATAAACAAGTTCATGAAAGCAACAAAATCATGGACATTACCTCCAAGTATGAGGGTCTTGACCCAACTATTATGGAGCTAAAAAGGTTCATCCTAAACACTGTAGCCAACATCAATCATCAAATGCAGGAGTTGTAGGAGGTCCTGACCAATGTTTTCTTCAACGAGAGCTACCAAAGCAACAATCTAATGGTTTACAATATGGATACAGATGACAATGAAGAAGACAAAGAGGAGGAATAGGAGTAGGAGGTTGAAGAGGAGGACTAGGGTCCTCTCTACTATTTTGCTGCCCTAGAATGTCCATTTTATGCTGATTTTTCTAGTGGTAATCAATGTTAAATTTTACATTTTTTTGTCAGGGCAGAGGGTTGCCTGCTGCTTTCCTTTTTGCTGATGGTTTTTTCTAGGTTTAGGTGGGATGCCTAGGATGGGTCAGGCCATGCAAAGGCCCTGTTTGTATTTTTTATTTAAGTTCTATCTAGGGTGGGATGCCTAGGATGGGTCAGACCATGCAAAGGCCCTGTTTGTATTTTTTATTTAAGTTTTATCTGGGGTGGGATGCCCAGGTTGAGGGTTCCCAGGTAAGAAAGAAATGTTTGGAAAGAGGACGAAGTATCCTCAGTCTGTTTCTAGTTAAGTTTCTCAGCTGAGGGCTACTTTTTGTAAAAATGTTTTGGGTCAACCTAAAAAATCCATTTTAATGATAAATATTTAATTACCCAAAAAAAAAAAAAGGTATGTAGCCGCTCAAAGCGTGACCATACAATTTTTATTGATATCCAAGAGGAGAAGGGGAAAAGATTGGAATCCAATAAAAGGTATGTAGCTGCTCAAAGCATGACCATACAACATTGATCGATAGCCAAGAAGGAGAAGGGAAAAATAATGGGATCCAATAAAATGTATGTAGCCACTCGAAGCATGACCATACAACATTGATCGATAGCCAAGAAGGATAGGAGGAAGATGAGAAGAAGAAAGAAATGAAATGAAAACAAATGCCGATAAATGGAAATGAATTATTGTGGATGTAATGCAGTGGTTTTTCTAAGTCTGTATGACATTTTTGATGTCATACTAGTTGCTCGGGGGAGGAAAATTTTGACCGCTTTGCTTCTGCAACCACATCATCATGGTCCAAAAGAACAAATAGAACAAATGCCTATTCAAATATTTATTTTCGATTTATTGATAAGTGCACAGCTACAAGTGTCAAAACATTTGAGCTAAAGGGACATTTAGATTATTCAAACATGTCATTCATTATGAATAATGAATGCCAAAAATCCTATTACAAATGTTGCACTAGGATTATGTCAAATGTATCTTTCATTCTGTATTCAATATACATAAATGCTAGATTTACTTGTCCATAGAAATGCATAGCTCTCATGATATAACAAATATCTTATTGGGATTGATATTATTTCATTATATAATCTTTAGCAAAATAAATTGTAGACAAATGCAATATTCGCGCTTTTGGATGTTCGGTTGGTTGGTTGCATGCAAGGCTGATTTTGGATATGAATACCCCCTCAAATAAGGAATCAACAATGAGGTGAATAGAATGAGGTTATTTGGTGATGCAATGATTGATATAATACCAATGCATGATGAAAATGATAAGAAATGCAAATTAGAGGATAGTTTGGGAGATTTCCTAGGGTTTTGGAAGAAAGTTGCATGATTTCCTAGGGTTTTGGAAGCAATTTGATTGATTTTGAGGGTCATAGGCTCAATTCATAGGTGGGGGATGAATTGAATCATGATTTATGGGGTGAAGGATGAATTGGACCTAAATTGTGGGACAGGGGGTGAATTAGGGTTTTAGGTATATTTAAGCTAATTTTTGAGTTGGGAGGGCTCATTTTGATGGTGACGACCTTTGGAGAGTGCATGGAAGGAGCATTCAACGATGCTTGGACATTATGGTTGGATATTTTTGATGAGAGGATGACAAGAGGATGACCTGGAGCTGACAGCAGGTGCGGGGATCCATCGGTAAGTGCTTCTACTTGCCTCATTTTGTATTTTTTAATTTTCTAGAGAAATGTGAATTAGGGGGGAGGTTTTCATCTTATTTTAAAAAAATTGTAAATTTTAATTGAAATTGGAACACATAGTGTAAAACTAGCCAAATGGACACCCAAAAATGTAATTTATTTTTAGGTTTGACTTTTTTTCATGCCAGTTTGACCGGGTAATGGGTAGAGTAGGTTTACAGTTTGACCGTCTATTTTTGGAGCGATGGTAAGTTGTTTTTACAATGTGGTTGAATTTTATTTGTAAAATTAGGAAATGGGTATCCATTTGTGTGACTGTTATTTTTTTCTGCCTTCGTTTGGCCTTGTTTTTGAATGTGTGGTTGTAGGGTGCAAATTAGAAAACTTTGACTGTTAAGTTTTCCACCGTAGATACATTATTTTTAGAAATCGATGATACTTTCACTGTAAAAGGGTGAAATTGTTATCTAGAAATGTTACTTGTTTTGGTATATGATTGCATTTGGTGTGTGTTTGATTTATGTTCCAATATGTAGGTAGCGTTAAATTTGCAATTAGTTGTTGGGAGCTAGATTTGCACTATTTTCAACATCTGTTTGAACTTTCATTGCTAAATGGGCAAATGGGTATTCAAAAATGTGATTGTGTTTTTTATATTATATGTTTTGGTGTATGTACCATTTGGATGTATTTATGGTAAGATTGGCCTTGAACTCTATGTTGGTTTGTATACCATTTTTGAATTTTATCGGCATTTTCACCATGAATTGGGTAAATGGGTATTAAAAAATGTACTTTGTTTTTGTATGTCGGATGGAATGATGTAGTTTTGAATTTTGTGTCATAGTGTGTATTGCGGGTAATTTTATATTTAACAATTAGGAGCCATATATGTACTATTTTTTGTATCTGTTTGAAATTTTACCATGAAATGGCAAAATGGGTATCCAAATATGTGACTATTTTGTTGATATATTTTGATATGTGAATTGTGGACTATTGTATGTCCTAAAGTTCGTGTCAAATTAAATAGTTTAATTTGTATATTGTGATGATTGAGTTTTATTGGATTGCATCATTGTGTTGATGGCTAATGTGTATTTTGTTGTGCTTGTTTATGGATGAATAGGTGAAAATGATCGAGCCTCATCATCGTGTACATAATATGAAGAGTGATTTTGATGAACTGATGAACAATATCGATGATTTGGAGTGGTTGGATGCCATATGGTTCAGAGGCATGTGGGAGTGTAAGAGTATCCATGACAACAACACATACATGTCTACCTGGTGTGAGTGATGGGATGCGAATCATAATACTTTTCATTTTCCTATAGGGGAAATGATGATTACACTAGAGGACGTGTATTAGATTTATAAGTTACCTATTGAGGGTGTTCCAGTTAGAGCAGCATCGAATGATTCTAAGAATGATATATTGGAACACTTTTTTGATGAGGGGTGGAGGGATATAGATGTTGGAAATATGGATTATGAGTGGTTGTGGCTTAAGAAGAAGATATCTAATTGCTAGTGTGCAATGATGATGATGATATCTACCTATGCGTTACTTGACACTTCTAGGGTGATATTTACTTGTGGTGAGCGACATGGTAGAGTGGAGGGTTATGTTTGCATGGGTTCCTACACTGTTAGCCCAGGTATATAGAGAGTTGCATGATGTTGTGGATGCTATATAGAAGGGTCTGAGCTAGAATCCCCTACTATAGGTATGGGTATGGGAGCACATATTAATTGAGAGGTCATCGCTATTGTCTCACCCTACCCATGTTGAGGGTAAGGAGTATTTGCCTTATGCTTTGAGATAGAATATAGATGCAGAGAAGGGCATTAAGAGGTTGCATGAGGGTAATATTTTGTTGTGGAGGGTCAATTTTGGAGATTTGACACCTAATGACATTAAGTGGAGGCCTTGGTTGGATGGGGTGACCTAGGAGAAGGATGATGAGCAGCTATGAGCCATTCATCAGGGTAGGTGGCTAGTGGGGTGATATACTCGATAGGTTGAGTATTTTTAGTTTGATCAAGTGAGACGATAATTTGGATTACAGTAGGATATTCTAGGGATTCCTATTGTGTATTACAAAAAATGGGGTGATAAAGGAGAATATCCTATGGTCCTATCCTAGGTTGGTGAGAGTGACCCACCTATGGTTATCCCAGTTGTGGATAATGCAAAGATGACACCAAATTTTAAGGCCTGGTGGACGATGCAGACATAGGAGCATGGTAGGGGCGTGATTGATCAATGGGTACTACCTAGTGGTGGGGTGTCTCTAAAAAATGGGAGAGCTAGTATAGGTACTTGAGCTATGTCAGAGGAGGGGATTGGTAGTGAGAGAGAGGTTCCTCTATGATAGTCTCAGTGATGATTGGATGGTGCATTGATTTCATAGGGAGAAAGAGTAAGGGAGGTTCATTTGGTCATTGAGACATATCCTATGGAGGGTGGTATGACCATGGGAGGTGTTTTTGGGGTAGAAAGTGAGTTAGGTAGGTCTGCTATGAGGGGTAGTGTAGATGACACCATTGATATTGGTTTGTTTACATATATGGAGAAGATTCCATTTGAGGTTTAGGAGAGGTAGGAGGTAGATGAGGAGGTTTAACTACTATGTGATAGGGTATGTCAGTTGGAGATTGAGATTCATGAGTAGGAGGAGATTCACAAGGTATAGATAGAGAAAATGAGGTTAAATATGGAGTAGATGAGGGTAGATATGGCTAGACACCAGTAGGCTTGAGAATATGTGGCATAAGCCATTAAGAGGGTGACTGATCTATTAGCTGTAGAGTCTGCTAAGAAGTCTCTATGTGAGGCTGCTATGACAGTGCATGGGATCACACTCCCTGATTATGACTAAGTGGTATCCTAGTATAGATTAGGATCATGAGTATGGGTACCTTTACATCATATCCAATGTAGTGCTACTTCGATAGAGCATATGGATGCCAGTACTGAGGTACAAGATCCACCTATCAGGTTTTAAGCTTCAAGGGCCAGGGTGGAGTCTAGCAAAGTTGTAAAGATTCGAGTGAGTCATGAGGTATGTGGGGAGACTCTTAGTGGTAGTTAGGGTTACTCTTTATTGTAGCCTATGCACATTTTGGATGATAAATCATGGGCATGGTCCTAGTTTTTAGCCTACATGCAATTTTTATTTATGACATATATATATATATATACCTTTTGGTTTTAGCTATTACATCTACATGTGTTATGGTTATGGTTTTGAATGTGTTCTTTTTGTGTTTGTGTAGATAGTATAACATAATTTGTAGGTATGTATAATGAATGGATATACATGTGCATTATGGTGTAAATCGATGATCGTACTATAGTGTGAATATATTATAGGATATTATGCATGATTGTATTTTGAATTTAATATAATGTGATGTAATGTGAAATGCCATTTGTAGTGAATGCATGTAGTATGTATGCAGTTATGCGATGTGCTAGCAATGTATGTAGAAAAAATGCATAGATGTAATGTTTGATGTGATGCATATAGTGTAAATGCATTGAGGTAATATTTGATCAATCCATGTAACATAGATGCATGGATGCATGTATGGGAGGGCTGAAATGCGTAA
The DNA here is from genome assembly GCA_028583015.1 of Wollemia nobilis. NCBI lineage: Eukaryota > Viridiplantae > Streptophyta > Pinopsida > Araucariales > Araucariaceae > Wollemia > Wollemia nobilis. The sequence goes on along the minus strand of JAQPPZ010016436.1, from coordinate 7,602,029 downwards.
AGGAAGCACTTGTATTTTTGCATGTACCTATGTGGATGTGATCCATTCCATAATCTCAAAGATGTAGGATGGTATAGAGGACATGTAATGGCTTTGACCAATGTAGTTTTAGCAATCAAATCTTTGAATCAAAACTATGTAAGTTTGTATAACGACTTGTAACTAATAAAACTTGTTCAAAGTTTTTCATGAACCTGTGTGTGTAAATGAGTGAGGTTCATTTATCCATTTTGAGGGAGGTAGGATTAACCCATTTTAGACATGGAAAAACTAGCTAGCTAATTCATATGCAAACAATGATCTATAAAAAAGTAGGAAGCTAATATAATAGATATATCATCACTTGTAAGACTATTCCACTGGTAGGTAGGCTCTTAGAGCCTATTACTAGCAATGGAAATCATCCCATGGTGTTATGTTGAACCTAAGGACCAAAGGCGATGAAGCATAATAGTGGTGATATCTAGAGGCCTTTTATTTTATTTTATGCACCTCATCTATTGTTTACCTATTTATTGTGGTGCTCTTTTTCTTTTTCTCTTTTTTCTATTCTCTTTTTTGTTTTTTGTTCTCTTTTATTTTTTATTCTCTTTTTATATATGGGCAGTCTTTTTTTTTGTATCTCGTTGTTTTACTTTTGCTTATTCTTATCCTTTTTTTTATCCCTAGGTTGTATGTTGACCATGCATGTGATAAGATGAGTAGGGGAAATCATTCGCTAAATGGTGACATCTACTCAAGGTGTCATATTCCCTAGACTAAAATTTCATTTAATGTGTAACCTGTTGTGAGTGGTCTATGAGAGAAGTTGAACTAGCCCAAATAACTATAAGAAGTATGTAAAACCTATCTGCTAGGGGTGACTTTTGATTGATTGAACTATTAAGTAGTAAAAACTTGACATGACACCTATGTATACCCTAATGCTAAAAAGGAGGAATGGACATCTAGGTGGTGATGCTAATAAGTGCATGTACTACTCCTATTGATGGTGCATTTTGGGGGAGAATGTACAATATTTGAAATAAAATTTTAATGAGAAACATATGAATATACATAATTGAGGTAACGTAAATGATGCAAGGGGGGGATTGTAATATCTACAAGAGGAAGCTTGTGAAGTGTATATGGACAATTTTGCAAAACTTATCTACATATGAGTATGATGTATCATAATGATAAAAAGTGCAATGCTATGATAATGGTTGCCCCAACGTGTGGGGTGTGTGTGTAGTAGGTTCATAAACTATGATGTGTTTGATGCATGTAGTAATACTAAAAATAGGAAAGGAATGCAGGTGGAATTGAAGAACACAAGCTTATACTGAGAGGGGGGTGAATAGTATAAGACCCCTTTTTACTTTTTCTTTCAATTCAATATTATGCATTGTATAGAAAACAGTATCAATAGAAGTAATTAAAGCAATGCACAAAACACCATACACAATAGAGACACCACAATTTACATGATTCACCCAATGTGGGCTACTCCACGGAGAAAATATTTTACTAAAATTTTCTCAATCAATCTCTTTGGGAATCCTTCCCAATTACAATATTTATGAACCTCTATCCAAAGGAGATTTTGATCCCCTAATATCAAGTTCATGTGTATCTTCCATAGGAGAATTCTTTCCCCTTCTTCTCTTGCTATTGATCTTCTAGAAGACTCTGTATCTCTATTGTACTGAGTGGTGGATCTCTCTCTGCTTGAAGAATCCTCACTGATATTTATCTTCAATTGTCCTAGCTGCTAGATCTCTATCTACTGAGACTCTATCCTCTATACTCGATCACCTCTAAAGCTCTATCTTATTAGGTTCACTCAGAACCTTATCAAATTTGCTCAACAAGATCACTCGAAACTTATGTAAATCCGCTCAATAGGTCCACACAAAACCTGCTCAAATATGCTCAATAGGTCCACACAGAACCTATCCAAATCTTCTCAAAAATCTCATTCAAAACTTTTCCAAATTTGCTCAACAAGTCCTCTCTAGGACTTGCTCAAATCTGCTCAATAAGTCCTCTCTAGGACTTGTCCAAATAAGCTCAATAATTCCTCTCTAGGACTTGCTCAAATATGCTCAATAATTCCTCTCTAGGACTTGCTCAAATATGCATAGCAAGCTTCCACAAAAGCTTACTCAAAATCAGTCCACAAGACTTCTCAAAGACTTGTCTCAAATATGCTTAACAAGCTCACATAGAACTTGTCCAATCTCATAGAATCATAAAGAGAATTGTTAGAGACTTAATATTTTATATACTTAATTCTCAATAAATATCTCAACTTAATCTCATAGAAGCATACAAAGAATTTTTAGAGACTCAATATGTTCTATATTCAAATCCCAATCTCAACTCAAATCAATATCATAGAATCATAAAGAGAATTTTTAGAGACTCTATATTTTCTATTCTCAAATATCAATCTCAACTCAAATCGATAATATAGAATAATGTGTTTTATTGAACTTGAACAACTACATGCATCCACTTGACTAGGCTCAATCAATCACCTCAATGAACAACCCTTTCTCACAAACCCTAGTCCAAGCATGTATCGATCAACTCAAAATATTTCCAACAATGCTCAACAACAAATATCACATAACAATGATACTCATTATCTTTTCTAACTCAAGTTCAAGTTCTTTGCACAACCAATGGGCTCCAACAACAATGCTTATAAAATAAGGTTTAATCACAACACTCAATCCAGAAAACTTTGAAGCATTAAACCAATCACTTTCAAAAAGGAAACCACAATCAATCCTTTTCACTCCAAAGATATTTTTAGAAATCAACCACCATAATCAATCAATAGGAGAAAGTTCCCATACCTTTAATGAAGATGAAGAAGTCTCTTTGGAAATCTACCACAATCACAATATTCTTGTGCCAATATTCACAAGGGTTAGAAGATCATAAAATAATCAATATTACTCCACTTCACAATTATATTCACCAAGGCTTCTAATTATAAAACCTTCTAAAGAATTAATGCATAGCCTCCTTATCACTCCTAAAACCACTTGTACCATAAATAAAGTAAATCAAATCATTGCATAACCTTATCACTCCACAAACTACTTATACCATAAAATAAATCAAATATTTTATATCCTCCCTTTCAACACTTTTGCACTAAAAAATAATCACAAAGCTTTCTTAGGAAATATATCACATTAATCAAATATCAAACCTTATTAAAATATTAAAGCTTGCTCAACCTTATATCTCCCAAAAAAACATAATTAAACCATAGAAAGCAAATATTTTAATTAAAATATTTACCCCCACAAATATCGGAGTCGAAGTGCATACCTTAAAGGATCCCTCAAAGGGCCTTGGCGTTTCGAACCTCTGTCCATCATACTACCAAGCGACAGCTAAGCCGCATGAGCTAACACTACCCATATAAGTTCCTTGGGCACTCTCTTCCTTGAACTACATACACTTTCCTCACAAGGTGCCAAAACTTTGACCGTCCATGACTTGAGTGCCAACATCACACTCCACAAAATTTGCTACACAAAAGTTAGATGCCAAGCACTTTAGCTTTTCAAAAATCATGCGACACTCCTTAGATTTTTTAAATGGAAAACCTTTGGATTATTTATATAAGCCATCCTTCAATACAAATACATCAACCCTCTTAACATTGCCCTCATGATGTTAGTGGCACCGATAAGAAAGGAGGGAAAAACCTTTTATTTAATCTTAAAATTTAAATTTAAATTTTAAATAAATTAAAATTTAAACTAAACCTTTAAAATTAAATTTCTCCATCATCGGGCACATTTTTCAATGAAACAAAAAGCCAACTTGGGTTTTAAGAAAAACCCATTTCAAATATGCCATCCATTGGTTTTAAATAAAACCTTTTCTTGCCTTGTTTTTCATAAAAATATTTTGCTAAGCTTCCTTTGAAGCTCCTTTTGGAACCAAATGCCATGCATCCCTTATAGAACCTTTGATCAAAACCTTTGCTTCCTTAATAATTAATGCATAGCTTCCTTATCACTCCTAAAACCACTTGTACCATAAAATAAAGTAAATCAAATAATTGCATAACCTTGTCACTCCAAAAACTACTTATACCATAAAATAAATCAAATATTTTATATCCTTGATATGGAATTATTGAATCTTTATTGTCTTTGTGCAAAGTGTATGTATTTTTGTACCCATCATGTATAGAACTCCTATCGTATTGATAGGGTCTTCCAAGCAACAAACCAAAACAATCCATTGGAGTTACATCGCACACAACCGAGTCCACAAAAGAAGGACTGAAATCAAAATTCATAGTGCAAGTGTGTGTGATGTCGGATGTAATCCCATTGTCCTTCCATCGCAAAGGATAAGGATGAGGATGGGGATTCATCGATAACTTTAGTTTTTCAACAACGGACCTCGCAATTAGATTTTTTTGCAAGCCGCTATCGATTATACAATCAACCATAAAGGTGTCACTGAGATGGACCGTAGTCACAAAAAAATTCTCGCGATCACCTTGTGAAGTATTCATAAGGGTCAATTTGTTTAACCTTGCCAATTCCTTATAAGGCTTACGTTCCCCTCTAGCCTCAATGGGATTTTCTTGTGAATCCTCATTGGAAGGCTTTACAACTAGGGATTGTTTCTTCACATTTTGCAACTTAAAACACCTCTTTTGAGTATGCCCTAGCTTTTTACAATAATTACAAATCAAAGGTGATTTAGAAGAAGAAGATTTTTGTGAAGAAGAAGGGGAAGATGAAGAAGAGGGAGAAGGAGAAGAAGAAGATTTAGCTCCCTTGGAAGGTTGTGGAGAAGCCTTTTGATTTAGAAGCCTTCTCCTGGTCAAAACACAGTGGAGGGATGGGATTGGCACCGTCTAAAAAGTCTGGCAGAAGCCAGAGAACACAGGCAAAATGGCTGGCACGCGGAGACAAGTGGCAGGGATCTGACAGTCGCCTGTCATGATCTACAGTGTAATGGTTTCCCAAGTGCAAATCAGTAGGGATCTCACTATGTTGGGCACCGAACCGCAAGCTCCTCTCCCAATCAGCTTTGGAATACGTTGAAATCCATCATGGTAGAATTGCTGGAGGGTCTGTGGTCAACACAGTCGTGCAACATAGGTTTTCTCAGAGATCACACAACATTTCTCATGGATAGTGTCAAGAGAGCATTGAACAGAAAGCCACACATGTACTTGTTGTGGTATGGGCGTCCAGAAGGTCTATGCAAATCGCAAAGGTTTGATACAGCCGTTGCACGCAATTTGATGGGTCCCTCCAAATGAAAACAAATTTTTGTACAAGTGACGACAAATATTATTGTTGCATTTGTTGTCAACAACAATTTAAATCATCAATGAAAATTGCTTGCAATTTTTCTGCAATATTGGCAGCAAAAATTTGCAGCAACTTCTCCTGAGCTTCAACTGGAACAGATGTTAGCGTAGAACTATGGAGGTCGAAAATGACCCAAAACCTCCAAAATTCCTAAAATCTATACTATGATTAATTTGTATTTCAGGAGGAAGACTTGTGGGTTCTTAAAAAACATCAGAAAATGATTGAAGTATTGAATGAACTAAAGAACTCCTATTATTAGTGTGCTTAGGTGCTTGCTTTTCTTCTTGAATTGGTCTGATGAAGATGAGTGCTAATTCCTTTGCTTGATTTACAACTTTGTGTGCTTGTCTACAACTCAACATCAAATTATGTGGAGTTTGTTGTGTACTTTTTATTATGAATGCTTTATTGTCTAAAGGGTTCATCAAACCCAGCACTTCCCCTTGTGCTTCTCCTATCTTGCTTGTGTTGAAGAAATATGGCACATGGAGACTATGCATTGATTTCAGGGCACTCAATAAGATTACAATCAAGAATCATTATCCACTTCCTTGCATTGATGATCTTTTGGACCAATTGCAAGGTGCAAAATTCTTCTCCAAAATTGATCTCAAAAGTGGGTATCATCAGGTGAGAATTCAAGCAGAAGACACTTGGAAAACAAAATTTAAGACCAAAATGGGGCTCTTTGAGTGGCTTGTCATGCCTTTTGGCCTTAAAAATGCTCCAGCTACATTCATGCGGCTGATGAATGAAGTATTCAGAGATTGTCTAGATCAATTTGTAATCATCTATTTGGATGACATTCTTATATATTCTTCTACTTGCGAGAATCATTTGGAACACTTGGAAACGGTTCTTCAAACTCTTCGAAATAACCAATTGTATGCAAATTTTCCAAAGTGTTCATTTGGGCAAACATTCATTGCCTATCTTGGGTTTGTAATTAGTGAAAAAGGTGTGCAAGTAGATCCTTCCAAAGTTGAAGTTATCTTCTCTTGGCCAACTCCTACTTCAGTCACGAAGTTAAGGAGTTTTCTTAGATTTGCTAATTTCTATCGCAAGTTCATTGGAGGATATTCTTCTATTGTTGCACCTTTACACTATTTTACAAAGATCAAAGTTTAGTTTCAGTGGACAAAGGATCAACAAAAATCCTTTGACACATTGAAATAGAAATTGAGTACTGCACCAGTTCTTTTTCTTCCTGATCTGTCTCAACCATTTGAGATAGAAACTGATGCTTCGCAAGTTGCACTTGGAGCTATGCTCATGCAGAATGGCCATCTAGTGGCCTATCATTCAAAAACATTTTCAGAGGCCAAGAAGAATTATTCTACATATGATAAGGAGTTTTATGCTTTGGTTCAAGCAATCAAGTATTGGAGGCATTATCTCTTGGGAAAAGAAACAATTGTTCATACAGATCACATGCCCCTTAAGTTTCTTCAATCTCAAACAAAAATTGAAGAAGCTAGGCACATGAAATGGGCATCATACTTGCAACAATTCCATTTGGTAATCAAGTACAAGAAAGGACGAAACAATGCAGTGGCTGATTTTTTGAGTTGTCCTCCTTCTACTCTTGTTTTGACAATTGTCACTACTTCTCATCTTGGCTTCCAAACTTGGCCTACACAATATCCTATGGATCCAAATTTTGGCAAAGTTTTCCACCAACTTTCCAATCCTTCTTCTTCAAATTTGAGAGCTCTTCAAGACTTTCATATTAAGGAAGGACTATTGTACAAATTGGACAAACTTTGTGTTCCTCATGGGAACAGGGAGTCTCTTTTGAAGGAGGCTCATTCCACACTCTATGGGGGACATTTTGGTAGGCAGAAAACTCTTCATCATTTGCAGCGGTTTTTCTTTTGGCCACACATGCAAAGAGATGTTCTTCGCTTCTTGCGACAATGTGCAGTATGTAATCGCTCCAAATAAGCCAATAGAACATTGGGAATGAGCATGCCTTTGCCCATTCTTTCTCGTCCATGGGAAAGCATTTCCATGGATATTTTGAGTGGTTTTCCAATGACAGTACGCAAACATGATTGTGTCTTTGTTGTGGTGGACAGATTCAGCAAAATGGCCAAATTCATTCCTTGTCACAAGACAAGTACTGCATAGGATCTTGCCCAACTCTTCTTTGAGGTGGTATGGCGTTCTTTTGGTCTTCCTACCAGCATTGTCTTTGATCGTGACTCACGCTTTGTGGGTCACTTTTGGCGATCACTTTGGAAGATTTTGGGAGTATCTCTTAACTTCTCTACTGCTTATCATCCTCAATCCGATGGGCAGACAGAGGTAGTTAATCGTACTCTTGTGCAGAGTTTGAGGATTTACTATCATTCCACTCCAGCCAAGTGGGACTTAAACCTCACTCACATTGAGCATGCCTACAATAGGGCCATCCACAGTTCTACAGGGCACTCTCCATTTGAAGTGTGTTTTGGTTTTCAACCACTTGCTACTTACGAGTTACCTTTGTCTTTACCTTCTTCAACCACAATTCACATTCAAAAGGAACAAGACAAGGCCAACTCTTTTGTGTAGCATTTGCAGAGTCTTCAAGTCAAAGTGGTTCAAATTATTTAGAAGACTCAGTAAAAGCAAAAACAACAGATGGACAAGCACCGCACTTCTCATTCCTTTCAGGTTGGTGACAAAGTATGGTTTCATCTTGACAAACAACGATTTGTAGATAAGGAACATAGCAAGATCAAGCCTCTTCATTATGGGCCTTATACTATTCTTCAAAAAATATCTAATAATTCCTTTCACTTGGACCTTCCAACACATCTTGGCATTCACGATGTTGTCAATGTTGATCTTCTCAAACCATACTATGATTCCACATTGGAGATAGTTCCAGCCATCATTCATCCAGTTGATGTGGTTCCTGATGCTCAGCTTTCGCTTGATGCTGATACAGTATTTGATACGAAGACCCAAAAAACATGCCAGGGTGTTTCTACTTCATATATTGTGGCCCGATGAGGCCAATTTCCACATCAGGCTCGTTGGATTTCTGCTCACATTCTATCCCGAGATTTTCCCTCATTGTTAAAAGCATTGGAGTCCAATGCTTCTTTTGTTGGGATGAATGATAAGGAATCTTAGACCTAGGGGCTAATTATTTTTAGACCTAGGGTATGTTAATTAGGACTTAGTGTTCATAATAATCAATGTGAGTTGTTTTTAACCTCTGTTGACTAGTCTAGGTGTAGGTGTTTTTGTTTTCAGCATTGTAGGGCTTACATCTTTAGCCTTTCCGGATTTGTGTGCATAAATCCTTGGAGTCGTTCATGATTTCCAGGTTTACGATTTTATTTTGGACTTATTTAACGTCCTAAGTTTTCAATAAAAAAAAAATCGTCAGAAGCAAATCGGTCACCACGACAGCCAACTAATCCTGACAGCCAACTTATCCAATACTCACCACTGTCATTGATAGATTCGTCTTAGTAATCCACCCGGCGGTGACAGAACTATCCATAATAGCGTTCGCGTGTAGACAGGACGCTTTGTTTGTCAATCGATCGATCGCTGCCACAGACACGACCACAACATGATTTTTCCCTGAACAGGACCTATTGGCGATTTGCTCTACTATTCGTGGCCCGCGTGGGGATTCTACAGCCCGAAAATATAGTGTTGTTCGTGGCCGAGTGGATGGAATTTCTGCACGTGGATGATGTGCTCCGCGTTGACAGCCTACAACACGTGACCGGATTGTGTTGTGGATGAGGTCCACCAAACGGCCATTGGCAATTGAGGATAATGGTATCCGTTGCCTAAGTTTTTGATGAAATTTCATATCACTTTAAGTTAGCACATATTTTCATTAAAAAAAAAAGGAAAATTCAATTAAAAACAAAATTTTGTCTTTTCCACCAAGACACATTTTGACTTTGTGTTTTAAAAGCATTGTGCAAATTTATATTTTTTTTGCCCTTCCCTTGTACATTTGCAATTTTTGCAAATTAATTTGGGCAATTTTTATTTTGCACATTTTGTAATTTGTCTTTTTGTGACAATTCTTGCTGGCGATCACTCGGGGTCAAATGGCTTCCGAATTAGTCGATAAGTTGGCTCAAGTAACCCAAATTTTTAGCGTGTTGGCTGATAAGGTTACGTCTAATGAAGTGCAACAACAGTGTGAGGTTCCGGTTTACACTAGTTCACGAGATCCTGAAGTCCTCAACAGTTGGATTTTGGACATGGACAGTTGGTTTCAGTATATCAATATCACAAAGGATCAGGAAGTTAACTTTGCAAAGTTGAAACTTTTTGTCATTGCCAAGGTCCTTGTCACTGATCGACAATGGACCCAAAATCCCATTGACATGTGGGATGAATTGCAAATAGTATTAAAGAATAATTTCTATCCTTCAAACTATGCCACTGACCTTGAGATCAAGTGGCTTCGTCTTCGACAAACCTCCAATATGATTGTTCATGATTATATTTTTCAATTTAGCAAGTTGCAGATTTTGAATTCTATACAGGATAATGCAGCACAACTTGTTAACAAATTCAAAAGTGGTTTGCAGGAGCCCATTTACAGGAAGATGAAATACAAGTTGATTGTAAACATTGACATGGATTTCAATCAAGCCCTTCTTGCTGAGGAGGAAATGCGGGAGCAATCGCGTGGTACTCGTTCTTCTATGTCGGGAGGAAATCAGAAGGCTTCTCCACAACCTTCCAAGGAAGCTAAATCTTCTTCTTCTCCTTCTCCCTCTTCTTCATCTTCCCCTTCTTATTCACAAAAATCTTCTTCTAAATCACCTTTGATTTGTAATTATTGTAAAAAGCCAGGGCATACTCAAAAGAGGTGTTTTAAGTTGCAAAATGTGAAGAAACAATCCCTAGTTGTAAAGCCTTCCAATGAGGATTCACAAGAAAATCCCATTGAGGCTATAGGGGAACGTAAGCCTTATAAGGAATTGGCAGGGTTAAACAAATTGACCCTTATGAATACTTCACAAGGTGATCACGAGAATTTGTTTGTGCTACGGTCCATCTCAGTGACACCTTTATGGTTGATTGTATAATCGATAGCGGCTCGCAAAAAAATCTACTTGCAAGGTCCGTTGTTGACAAACTGAAGTTACCGATGAATCCCCATCCTCATCCTTATCCTTTGGGATGGAAGGACAATGGTATTACATTCGACATCACACACACTTGCACTGTGAATTTTGCTTTCAGTCCTTCTTTTGTGGACTCGGTTGTGTGCGATGTAACTCCAATGGATTGTTGTGGTTTTTTGTTTGGAAGACCCTATCAATATGATAGGAGGTCTATACATGATGGGTACAAAAATACATACACTTTGCACAAAGACAATAAAGCTTCAATAATTCCATATCAATCCTTCCTTTCAACACTTTTGCACTAAAAAATAATCACAAAGATTTCTTAGGAAATATCTCACATTAATAAAATATAAAACCTTATTAAAATATTAAATCTTGCTCAAAATTATATGTCCCACAAAAACATAATCAAACCATAGCAACCAAATATTTTAATTAAAATATTTACCCCTGCAAATATCGAAGTCGAAGTGCATACCTCAAAGGAGACTCAAAGGGCCTTAGGATTTCAAACCTCTATCCATCATGTTGCCAAGTAGTAGCTAAGACAAGTGAGCTAACACTACCCACGTGAGTGCCTTGGGAACTCTCTTCATTAAACTGTGTGTGCTTTCCTCACAAGGCACCAAAAATTTGACCATCCACGACTTGACTACCCATGTCACACTCCACGAAATTTGCTACACAATATTTAGATGCCAAGCACTTTAGGTTTCAAAAATCATGTGAAAATCAGATTTTTTAAATGGAAAACCTTTGGATTATTTATATAAGACATCCTTCAATGCAAATATGTTAGCCCTTTTAACATTGCCTTCATGACATCGACGACACCAATAAGAAAGGAGGGAAAAACCTTTTATTTAATTTTAAAATTAAAATTAAAATTTTAAATAAATTAAAATTTAAACTAAACATTTAAAATTAAATTTCTCCATCATCGGGGCACCTTTTTCGATGAAACAAAAATCCAACTTGGGTTTTAAGAAAAATCCATTTCAAATCTACCATCCATTGGTTTTAAATAAAACCTTTCCTTGCCTTCCTTGGTTTCATAAAAACCTTTTGCTAAGCTTCCCTTGAAGCTCCTTTTGGAACCAAATGCAATGCATCCCTTCTAGAACCTTTGATCAAAACCTTTTCTTCTCATGAAGCTCTTTGTGGAACAAAATCATAGTGCTTACTTACATAGGTCCTTTTGACATCAATGGCAAATTTTAGCTTAGACTCAAAATTTCCAACAATATTTCCCTTTGTCATTGATGGCAACCCATATTCATTTTACCGAAACCTGACCTTATTTTATTCTCCCCTTAGGAATTTGCTCCCCCTAGCTCAATGCTCTCTCAAATATCTCCTCATATCAAATCTCTCCACAATACGTAAATATCTCCCCCTTTGACATCAATGGCAAAGGGTCATGTTTGGGTCTTGGGGATAATAATGAGCCTCTTAGCTTAGCCCCTCCCCCACCTCCACATGATGTGGTTAATTCTATGGTGGGAGTATTTATACTCCCCAAAAGCACATATCTATACCTTTATCTTTCTCTCTTCTTCTATGAGTCTTCTAAATCCTCTCATTGTTTCTTTCCAAGTCATCTTTCCTGTTCCTGTCGTCACTTTTGTTCCTATTCTTGTTCTTGTTCTCATCTATGTTCTTGTTATGTTTCTCATCCTTTTTCCTGTTCTTATTCTTTTTTGAGTCTCTATTCTTATTCATATTCTTATTTTTGTTCATATTCCTGTTTATGTTCATATTCCTGTTCTTGTTCATATTCTTGTCAATGTTCATGTTCATGTTCCTGTTCATGCATGTTTCTAAAGATTTTCTCTACACCATATTGCTATGTGACAATAATTATTGCACTTATAACACCTAATGTTATTATTTCTTGGATGTGCAATTGTCATAGTATTTCTCCTAGTGAAGCCATATCTTCTTCTGTCATGAACCCTACAATTCATTTCCTTGTGACCAAAACCATTTCATGAGTAGCAATAACCTTGGAAAAGTTGTTCTTTTCCATTTACCTGTATTTCATGAGTCCTACCCTATGAAGCCATGTGTCCAAACCTGTGACATGAAAAGCATATTCCATTGAAGCCTCCTTGTCTTGAAATTATTGGTCTCCTATCCTGATTGATGTTCCATATGTATCTTCTTTATGCATTGTTCCTCTCTTTGTTGAACTCTTTGTTGTCCAACTCATCCTATGATGTCCCACTTTAACTCAAACTATCTTATTATGATGTATCTTCTTCTGAAGTTTCTTCTTCATAAATACTTGAATTAGATTATTTTTTTGATTTCTTTTGAACCTTTCCAAAGCCAAGACCTATTGAACATGATATTAAATGTTGTTCATAGAAGAACTTATCCAAGTTCTTAGATCTATTTGTGAAACTCTTCATCATGATATTGGAGTCCTTTAAGTCTTCTTTTAGAGTAGCCGCTTCTTGTGCTAACTTATCACATTATAAAATCTTTGCTTCTAACTTATCCTTGAACTTGCTTTCCTTAGTCTTTGACTTCTCTAAATCCTCTATGAGTAATAACATTTCTTCATCACATTCTTGAAATTGAATTTCAATCTTAGAGTGTTGCTTTCAAACCTTCTTTACTATGTCAAGGACATAGATAAGTTCTCCCTTGAGTTCATAACCATTCTCTATTGAATAATCTTATTTTTTTTTTCCTTTGTCCTTATCATTACTTCCTTTTGACTTATATTATATAGTATCACTTTCTTTATCTTCCAAAGCCATTAGAATATTCTCATCTGGTCTTTCAAGTGCATCTTCAAAATCATCATCACTGAAACTATAACCATCCCTAGTGCAATCATCTTCAAGATGTCAAAATTTTCCACATATAAAACACTTGAGAATAATTGGAGTCCTTTTATTAACTAGAAATTTCTCTTTAACCATAAATATGACTTCATATCTATCATTTTCTGAAAAAATAGCATCACTATCAATTGAGTACTTAATTGCATTTTCTGTATACTAGCTTCTCTTTTGTCTCTGGAAGAACTTATTTCCTTATTTGCTTTGTCCATCCTTGCTTTTCTTCTGGTACCTATCTCTTTCTGATTCCCTGTATTTGTGATCCTATTTTTATTCATTATTGTTACCTTTTGGCTCTTTTAATTCTATTTCATAGTGTCCATACCGTCCATAATTGAAACATTTGATAGATATTAGATCTATGAGTTTTCTGGAACCTCTATCTCTTCTACCATAATTTTATTTTTCATCACTGGATGACTCACTGCTCAATTCTATATTCTTTCCATTTTCTTTTTATCCACTTTGAAAGCAACTTCTTTTGGAGGAATATGATCTTTTGTTCTTATCTCAAAAGTAGTAAGCATGCCAAGAAAATAATTCCTTGTCAAAAAATCACTATCAATTTATGTTTCTATAGAAGAAACCTTTTCACTATACCTTTTTGGAAGAGTCCTCAAGATATTATCACAAGCATCAGATTCATCAACATTCATTCCAAGACCTTTCATCTCATGTACAAGTGCATCAACCTTGTTGAGATAGTCATGAATATTTTCATCATCCCTAATTCTTAGGTTCTCAAATTATCCTTTGAGATTTCTGATCTTAGCCATTCTAACTCCTTTATCTCCTTCATATATTTCATGCAGAAGTTCCTACATTTCTTTTTTTGTTTTACATTCCATAACCTTCACAGATTCTTATCTATGCAACCCTTTTATAATTGTATTCATAGCTCTTTAATTTGAATGCATTAGAAGCTTACCTTCATTATATGTAGGATGATTGGCTATTGAATCATATCCAAGTTCCATTGCATCCCAAACTTCATTGCCAAGTGCCATCAAGTAAAATCTCATCAGCATACACCAATATAAGAAGTCACTTCCATCAAAGACTTGTATTGTATTATTGAAGGATCTGTCTCTTTGATCCTTTTTATCTATTGTGTTCTTATACTTATTTTCCTTCAAGCTATCAAACTCTTCTGAAGGAACCCACTATGATACCAATTGAATAACACACACTTATACTGAGAGGAGGGTTGAACAATATAAGATCCCTTTTTGCTTTTTCTTTCAATTCAATATTATGTAGTGTATACATAGCAGTATCAATAGCAATAATTAAAGTAATGCACAAAACACCATACACAATAGAGACACCACAATTTACGTGGTTCACCCAATGTGGGCTACTCTATGGAGAAAATATTTTACTAAAATTTTCTCAATCAATCTCTTTGGGAATCCTTCCCAATTAAAATGTTTATGGACCTCTTTCCAAAGGATATGTTGATCCCCTAATCTCAAGTTCATGGATATCTTCCATAGGAGAACTCTTTCCCCTTCTACTCTAGCTAGTGGTCTTCTAGAAGAATCTGTCTCTCTACTATACTGACTGGTGGATTTCTCTCCGCTTGAAGACTCCTAACTCATATCTACCTTCAATTGTCCTGGATAATGTATCTCTATACACTGATACTTTGTCATCTATACTCTATCACCTCCAAATATCTATCTCAATAGGTTCACTTAAAACCTTCTCAAATCTACTCAATAAGCTCACTCAAAACATGTCCAAATCTGCTCAATAAGTCCACACAGAACCTATTCAAATCTTATCAATAGGTCCACATAGAACCTGTCCAAATATTTTGAACAAGCTCACTTAGAACTTGTCCAAATCATCTCAATAAGTCCTCTCTAGTACTTGCTCAAATCTTCCCAATAATTCCTCTCTAGGACTTGCTCAAATATGAATAACAAGCTCCCACAAAAGCTTAATCAAAATCAGTCCATAAGCCTTCTCAAAGACTTGTCTCAAATCTGTTTAACAAGATCACACAGAACTTTTCCAATCTCATAGAATAATTAATGGAATTATTAGATACTCAATATGTTCTACACTTAATGCTCAATCAATATCTCAACTCAATATCATATAAGCATAAAGAGAATTTTTAGAGACTCAATATGTTCTATATTCAAATCCCAATCTCAAATCAAATCAATCTCATAGAATCATAAATAGAATTGTTAGAGACTCTATATGTTCTATTCTCAAATCTCAATCTCAACTCAAATCAAGAATATAGAATAGTTTGTTTTATGGAACTTGAAAAACCACATGTATCCACTTGACTAGGCTCAATCAACTCAACTCAACCAAGCACCTCAATGAACAACCCTTTATCACAAACCCTAGTCCAAGCATGTATCAATAAACTCAAAATATTTCCAACAATGCTCAACAACAAATCTCACATAACAATGATACTCATGTTCTTTTCTAACTCAAGTTAAATTTATTTGCACAACCAATGGGCTCCAACAATAATGCTTATAAAACAAGGTTTAATCACAAATCTCAATCCAAAAAACCTTGAAGCATTAAACCAATCAATTTCGAACAAGAAACGACAATAAATATTTTTCACTCCAAACATATTTTCAGAAATCAACCACCATAATCAATCAATAGGAGAATGTTCCCATACCTTAATGAAGATGAAGAAGCCTCTTTGGAAATATTTCACAATCACAATATTCTTTTGTCAATCTTCACAAGGGTTAGAAGATCATAAAATAATCAACATTACTCCACTTCACAATTATATTCAGCAAGGCTTTTAATTAGAAAACCTTCTTAAGAATTAATGCACAACTTCCTTATCACTCCTAAAACCACTTGTACCATAAAATAAAGTAAATCAAATCATTGCATAACCTTGTCACTCTACAAACTACTTATACCATAAAATAAATCAAATATTTTATATCCTTCCTTTCAACACTTTTGCACTCAAAAATAATCACAAAGATTTCTTAGGCAATATCTCACATTAATCAAATATCAAACCTTATTAAAATATTAAAGCTTGCTCAACCTTATATCTCCCACAAAAACATAATCAAACCATAGCAAGCAAATATTTTAATTAAAATATTTACCCCCGCAAATATCAGAGTCGAAGTGCATACCTCAAAGGATCCCTCGAAGGGCCTTGGTGTTTTGAACCTCTGCCCATCGTGCTACTAGGAGACAACTAAGTTGCGTGAGCTAAAACTACCCATGTGAGTGCCTTGGGCACTCTCTTCCTTAAACTATGTGTGCTTTCCTCACAAGGCACCAAAACTTTGACCGTCCATGACTTGACTGCCCATGTCACACTCCATGAAATTTGCTATGTAATATTTAGATGCCAAGCACTTTAGGTTCTCAAAAATCATGCGACACTCCTTAGATTTTTTAAATGGAAAATATTTTTATTATTTATATAATCCATCCTTCAATGCGAATACGTCGACCCTTTTAACATTGCCCTCATGATATCGGCGGTGCCAATAATAAAGGAGGGAAAAGCCTTTTATTTAATTTTAAAATTAAAATTTAAACTAAACCTTTAAAATTAAATTTCTCCATCACCGGGGCACCTTTTTCAATGAAATGAAAAGACAACTTGGGTTTTAGTAAAAACCCATTTCTGTCTGAGCTCTGGCGATTTGGCGGGAAACCTTCTGAATTGTCGATGACCGAGCCTCTAGGGTTTCTGATCGAAAGCCTCTTCCAGGGTCTTGGGGGTTTTGCTGCTGGTCTTTATTGTAGGCTCTTTCGGTGCCCTAGGAGGACCCAATGGGGTCTCCTCCAGGTTTTCTCGAGGGGAAGAAGACCTCTTATGCGGATATATTACGAGAAAATCCTGCGTCTTCCTCTGATGATGCTCAGCGGAGTGCTTTCCATCTGCTTTCTAGGAATGCGGGCAAGGGTTCTCCTTTGCATAGAGTCAATGGATGTCTCCCGCAATCTGCATCAAGACCGAAGATAGTCATTGAACCAGAGCTGGTTGAAGACACGATAAACTATCGTGCTACTCATGATCTGATCTACAAATTCATGGGCATTCGACCCACCCTGCACTTTTTGCATTCCTGGGTGAGACAAAACTGGGAGCCTATCGGTGAGTACTCCTTATGGCCCATAAGCAATGGGTATTTTATTATTATTTTTTCTTCCTTATTGGATAGAAACAGAGCATTTGAATCAGAGAAGAGGAGCCATGGCCCGACAGGGTTATTTGTCCAACCATGGAGAGCGGGTTTTGACCCTCGCATTGAGCCCATGGCTGTCTCGATTTGGATCCGGTTGTATGCTCTCCCGATGGAGTTTTGGGGTGAGCAGATTCTTGAACTGATAGGAAAATCTATAGGTAGATATTTGGGAGTTTCCAAGGATACCATTGAAGGAAATACTACTGTCTATGTGAGAATTTGTGTAGAACTGGATATTAGCCAACCGCTACCAGCTGAGATGGAACTGGAGTTAGCAGGACATTCTTGGATACAACAGTTAGACTATGAAGCCCTACCTTTCCGATGTAGAGTCTGTCATTTGCATGGCCATTTGGCAAGGCTCTGCCCAAATATCTTGAGCACCAAAGCAGATGCTCCACAGGGAATGCCAAATCACCCCCGAGAGGGTAAGTCCACTTCGGTCAAGGACCCACCCATCACTCCCCCTGGTTCTGAGGGCCAGAAATATGGCTTTGAACAGCAGAAGAGAAGAAGAAACAAAAAGAGAAATGGCAAGGAGCAAGCTCTTCCCAAGCCAACCAACCGGTATGAAATCTTCAAATCTTTTATGGATCAAGAAGACCAAATTATGGAAGGAGCAGATGGGAACCTTGAGGATAATTTCATCCTTACTCATGCTCCTCCCTCATCAACCCCTGTCCTTGAACAGGTGGTTGACTCCTCTGAGACTTTGCAGCAAGAAAACCCGGGGACTCGGTAATCCACTCCCAGAGACTGACCGGCTATCAAAGATGTTACCATGGGAATTACAGAAAAGCTCAGAGAAAGACCAGCTCTTGGAATTTCCCAGGTGGAGAAGAGGTCGAAAAATAGTAATTCTCAAGGGGTGGGCAGGAAATCCAATAAGGATCTAATTGCAGTGCAAGGAGATAATCTAATCAATGGAGGATTGGCGAGAACAATTGATTCGTACTGCTCCCAAGGTTTCCAATAATTATTCAATCTTGGAATGTGAGGGGTTTAAATAGTAGAACCCATCAATATGCTGTTCAAAGACTTTTAGAGAGAAGTAAAACAAACTTTCTGCTCATTCAGGAGACAAAAATGTCATTAGACCTTATGAGTAAAACTGTCAGCCAAATCTGGAGGGGTGCTGGCCATATGGCGGTGGCTGCTCTAGGTGCCTCAGGAGGGATTGCTACTCTTTGGAATCCTCTGGCGTGGATAGCAATAGAACATATAGCCTGGAGAGGTGTCCTCACATCTCTTTTTAAGAATATTGTTACAGCTGAACAAGTCTTAATTACAAATTTCTATGGGGCTCAGAACACCGATGGTCAGCGGTTTCAATGGAAAGCTGTTCAAAACATGAGGTCCTCCTGGGAAGATTTTGATTGGATTATTTTTTGGGACTTCAATGCTAAATTATTTGCTAGGGATCAGGAAGGTGGCATCCAAGTTTTGGATACAGGGGACCGGCTGTTTATTGCCCAAGTCCAGGCCTTTAACCTTGTTGATATCAAAGGCCCTGGTAAAAACTTTACCTGGACTAATAAGAGAAGAGATCCATACAATAGGAGGGTTAATCTTGACCGGTTTCTGGTCTCGGAGGAAGCTTATGTTAGATGGAATATCAAATTCCAGATTTTGGAGGGCCCAGTCTCAGATCACTCTCCCATTTTGCTGGAGGGAGGGACTATGTCAGGGAAGTATTACAAACCTTTTAAATTTGAAAATTTTTGGTTGCAAAAAGAGGACCTACGAAGGAAAATTCCATAGTGGTGGGAAGAAGGTCGTCTCCCTTTCGGAACAGCAATGTTCAAATTTCATAAACAGCTTCTTTTTGTTAAGAGTAAACTAAAACAGTGGAAGCAAACTAACAAATCTGATTTCCAGATCCAACGGGCTCCCTTGTTGGCTAGATGGAATGAGGTGCAAAAAAAATTCAGAGAAGGAAGTATTTCTGAGCATCTTAAATTCGAGGATGACGCTTTACACAAAGCGGTTGAGGACATTGATAATAAAGAAGAGATCTACTGGGAGACAGAGAGCAAGAAATACTTGGCTATTAGAAGGAGACAGAAATACAAAAATTTTCCATCGCTCTGCCTGTGCTAGAAGGCAATTGAATAACATGGAATTCCTTCAAGACGAGAATGGAAACTCTTTTGAAACTCTCCCTAATATGCACTCCCTCTCTATGGAGTACTTCTCAAACCTCTTCAAGGAAAGTTTGCAGCATGATGTGGAAGCCCAAAATGAAGTCATTGAGGGCATTCCCTCTATTATTTCTCATGAAGAGAATCAGGCCCTTCTTAAGCCCATTGATCGTGATGAACTCAAGAAGGTGGTCTTTGGGATGTGCACAGGAAAATCGCCTGGTCCGGACGGTTTCCCTATTGAGTTCTTTCAGGCCTTTTGGGATATCTTGGAGGAGGATGTGTTGGCTGTCATTGAGGAGTCCCGAACTAACAGAAGAATGCTCAAGGCTCTAAATCACACCTTTATCACCTTAATTCCTAAAGGAGAGGGGGGGGCTCACATTTCTGATTTCAGACCTATTGCCTTATGTAATGTGATTTACAAAATTATCACAAAAATTATGGCTGAAAGACTAAAACCCCTTCTTTAGAATATAATCTCCCCTGAGCAAGGGGGTTTTGTTGAAGGAAGACAGATCTTGGATGGAGTGATATTGGCTCATGAGGCTATCCATTCTATGCACAATTCAGGTAACAAGGGAATGTTCATCAAACTGGATATGTCTAAGGCTTATGACAGAGTAGAGTGGGGCTTCTTGGTCAAGATGTTGGCAGCCTTTGGTTTTTCTCAGGACTAGATTGCCTGGGTCATGAGCCGTATCTCAACGCCATCCTACTCTGTTTTAATTAAGGGACTTCCCTCGCCACCTTTTGGAGCCTCTCGGGGTCTCCGCCAAGGAGATCCTTGCTCTCCTTATCTCTTTCTCATCTTGGCTGAAGGATTAGGCAGAATCCTCTTGAGAAGAAGACGTCAAGGACAGATAACAGGAATTAAAATTGGGGCTAAAGTTTTGACTCATTTATAGTTTGTGGATGATACTAGTTTGGTGGGAGTTGCCAGCCTCAGGGAAGCAAGAGGAATCAAAGATTCTCTTAATGTCTACCTCCGGGCTTCTAATCAAGTCATAAATGAATCAAAATCAAAAGTGGTCTTCTTTAACCTTTATCAAAGGTCACAAGAGAGAGTTATGGAGATCCTGGGTTTCACTAGGACCTCTCTTCCTGTTGTTTATCTGGGGGTTCCTCTGCATTTCAAGAAAGTGAAAGTTAATTTTTGGAAGGACCTTTTGGATGGCATCAAAGAGAGAATGAATCACTGGTCTCATAGATGGTTAAGCTATGGGGGCCGACTAACTTTCCTGAATTCTGTTATTCAGGCCATGCCAATTTATAAATTCTCTATTCTGGCCGCCCCTCCATTAATTTGGAAAGAGCTGGACAAAGTGGCTAGAAGTTTTCTCTGTGAAGGTGCCAAAGGAGAGAGGAAATGGGCCTTGGTTGGTTGGGATAAGGTCACCCAGCCCAAGGAAAAAGGTGGGCTAGGTTTAAGAAGCTCCAAGTTTACCAATCGGGCCCTAGCTGGTAAATTGTATTGGAGGTGGATTTCCCAGCCTACGTCCCTCTGCAGCAGAATCCTTTCTAATAAATACTTGGGTCTTGTTCATCCCAACGACTTGGGCCGCTATCCTTTGGAGTGTAATGGATCTCTTGTGTGGTTGGCACTCAAGCTTGGATCTCGCATTATCAAATATTAATTATTCTTGAAAGTTGGGAGAGGGGAGAAGGCCCGGTTTTGGACTGATTCTTGGGATCAGAATCCTCCTATCCTTGCTGTGTTTCCTGATTTGCATCCATTAAAATCAGCTCTTGAAGATAAGGGATGGATTAATATTGAGAGCTACTTCAATACCAGCCAATTGGGGGAGTATAAGGTTCAAAAGTTTAAGCGGCTGGGTGAATGGCCTATTCCAATCCCTCCGGAGCAGGCTCCAACTCTGGAAAAACTATTGTCAGAAAGGTTTCTTACTGGGAGAGATGTGGAGGATGAGCCTTCCTGGGGCTTTGGGAACCTAGGGGTTTATTCTATGAAGGAGGGCTATGATTCGATCCTTCCTGAGCCCCCCCCACACTCTTTTCCAGTTCAAGAATGGAGGAAGATATGGCATCCCAAGGGCTGGCCGAAAGTGAACTTCTTTGCTTGGCAGTTGATGCATAATGGTATCTTGACCTTTGACAACCTCAGAATTAGAGGCATCATTGGCCCTTACCAGTGTGTTTTATGTTATAGGAATGAGGAAACTACGGATCATCTTCTATTTGATTGTCCTTTCACATAGTAGATTTGGCATCGTTGGTTCTCCCACTTTAAAATTCAGGCTCTTGGAGACTTGTCTCGGACCAATTTATGGGAAAGCTGGAAGAGAGGTAGATTTATATCTAAAGCTCTTCGTACTAGCCTGGGAGCTCGGTTTCTTTTTTATTTGGTGGCAGGTGTGGTTGGAAAGAAATGCTCGTATTTTTCGTGAAACCTTCTCTTCGGTGGATGGGATATGGCAGGTCATCTGGAGCAAAGTTGTGGAAACCGTTGCCATCTATGCTGAGGAGTAAAATCAACTTGCTTCTAAGCCTTTGGAAGGGAGAGATGCGGATCTTGAGAGATAGGTAAGAAGTTGTTGGATACCTCCCCCAGAAGGCTGGGTCAAAATCAATACTGATGGAGCTACAAAAGGCAATCCGAGCAATGCTGATAGTGGAGTTATATGCCGTGATCATGCTGGGACTGTGCTCTATTGGGAATTGCAAGGTCTGGGATATGCCACAAACAATGAAGTTGAGGCCTTTGCTATTAAATCTGCCTCCATCTGGGCCATCAAGCAAGGTCATAGAAAGATAATCATTGAGTCTGATTCCCAAATCCTGGTTGGTGCTCTTGATTGCATGAGGAACTTTGCCTTAAAATCTTGGAGGCTGCGGATTTTGGTCTCCCAAATTACTGAGCTTTGGAAGGAATTAGAGGATGTGATACCTGTTTATGCTAGTAGATCTCTCAATAAAGCGGCTGATTTCCTTGCTAAGATGGGTGCTGAGAGAGAGGTTGGGATGCATCTGCATAGTAATATGTCTGTGGAGGATGCAGAGATTAGACAAGGCCTTGAACAATTTTTGAAATAATGTGCAAATTTTTTTTTGCTAAGGATATTTTTTTTCGTGATATCGCGACATGTAGTGCTGTCGTGGCATCTGGCTGGTTGTTGTCGCGATATCGCGACAGGTTGTGCCTTCGTGGCCTCTGGTGGGTTTCTGTCATGATATCGCGACATGTCGTGATTTCACGTGCCGCGATATCATGACATGTTGCGATATCACGACATGTTGCGATATCACGTGTTGCTTTCTAACCTTCTTTACTGTGTCAAGGACATAGATAAGTTCTCC
The DNA here is from genome assembly GCA_028583015.1 of Wollemia nobilis. Taxonomy (NCBI): domain Eukaryota; kingdom Viridiplantae; phylum Streptophyta; class Pinopsida; order Araucariales; family Araucariaceae; genus Wollemia; species Wollemia nobilis. The sequence goes on along the minus strand of JAQPPZ010016436.1, from coordinate 7,579,048 downwards.
CTTGAGATCATAACCATTCTCTATTGAATAATCTTATATTTTTTTTTCCTTTGTCCTTATCATTACTTCCTTTTGACTTATATTATATAGTATCACTTTCTTTATCTTCCAAAGCCATTAGAATATTCTCATCTGGTCTTTCAAGTGCATCTTCAAAATCATCATCACTGAAACTATAACCATCCTTAGTGCAATCATCTTCAAGATGTCAAAATTTGCCACATATAAAACACTTGAGAATAATTGGAGTCCTTTTATTAACTAGAAATTTCTCTTTAACCATAAATATGACTTCATATCTATCATTTTCTGAAAAAATAGCATCACTATCAATTGAGTACTTACTTGCATTTTCTGTATACTAGCTTCTCTTTTGTCTCTGGAAGAACTTATTTCCTTATTTGCTTTGTCCATCCTTGCTTTTCTTCTGGTACCTATCTCTTTCTGATTCCCTGTATTTGTGATCCTATTTTTATTCATTATTGTTACCTTTTGGCTCTTTTAATTCTATTTCATAGTGTCCATACCGTCCATAATTGAAAAATTTGATAGATATTAGATCTATGAGTTTTCTGGAACCTCTATCTCTTCTACCATAATTTTCTTCTTCATCACTGGATGACTCACTGCTCAATTCTATATTCTTTCCATTTTCTTTTTATCCACTTTGAAAGCAACTTCTTTTGGAGGAATATGATCTTTTGTTCTTATCTCAAAAGTAGTAAGCATGCCAAGAAAATAATTCCTTGTCAAAAAATCACTATCAATTTATGTTTCTATAGAAGAAACCTTTTCACTATACCTTTTTGGAAGAGTCCTCAAGATATTATCACAAGCATCAGATTCATCAACATTCATTCCAAGACCTTTCATCTCATGTACAAGTGCATCAACCTTGTTGAGATAGTCATGAATATTTTCATCATCCCTAATTCTTAGGTTCTCAAATTCTCCTTTGAGATTTTTGATCTTAGCCATTCTAACTCCTTTATCTCCTTCATATATTTCATGCAGAAGTTCCTACATTTCTTTTTTTGTTTTACATTCCATAACCTTCACAGATTCTTATCTATGCAACCCTTTTATAATTGTATTCATAGCTCTTTAATTTGAATGCATTAGAAGCTTACCTTCATTATATGTAGGATGATTGGCTATTGAATCATATCCAAGTTCCATTGCATCCCAAACTTCATTGCCAAGTGCCATCAAGTAAAATCTCATCGAGCATACACCAATATAAGAAGTCACTTCCATCAAAGACTTGTATTGTATTATTGAAGGATCTGTCTCTTTGATCCTTTTTATCTATTGTGTTCTTATACTTATTTTCCTTCAAGCTATCAAACTCTTCTGAAGGAACCCACTATGATACCAATTGAATAACACACGCTTATACTGAGAGGAGGGTTGAACAATATAAGATCCCTTTTTGCTTTTTCTTTCAATTCGATATTATGTAGTGTATACATAGCAGTATCAATAGCAATAATTAAAGTAATTCAAAAAACACCATACACAATAGAGACACCACAATTTACGTGGTTCACCCAATGTGGGCTACTCTATGGAGAAAATATTTTACTAAAATTTTCTCAATCAATCTCTTTGGGAATCCTTCCCAATTAAAATGTTTATGGACCTCTTTCCAAAGGATATGTTGATCCCCTAATCTCAAGTTCATGGATATCTTCCATAGGAGAACTCTTTCCCCTTCTACTCTAGCTAGTGGTCTTCTAGAAGAATCTGTCTCTCTACTATACTGACTGGTGGATTTCTCTCCGCTTGAAGACTCCTAACTCATATCTACCTTCAATTGTCCTGGCTAATGTATCTCTATACACTGATACTTTGTAATCTATACTCTATCACCTCCAAATATCTATCTCAATAGGTTCACTTAGAACCTTCTCAAATCTACTCAATAAGCTCACTCAAAACATGTCCAAATATGCTCAATAAGTCCACACAGAACCTATTCAAATCTTATCAATAGGTCCACATAGAACCTGTCCAAATATTTTGAACAAGATCACTTAGAACTTGTCCAAATCATCTCAATAAGTCCTCTCTAGTACTTGCTCAAATCTTCCCAATAAGTCCTCTCTAGGACTTGCTCAAATATGAATAACAAGCTCCCACAAAAGCTTAATCAAAATCAGTCCATAAGCCTTCTCAAAGACTTGTCTCAAATCTGTTTAACAAGATCACACAGAACTTTTCCAATCTCATAGAATCATTAATGGAATTATTAGATACTCAATATGTTCTACACTTAATGCTCAATCAATATCTCAACTCAATCTCATATAAGCATAAAGAGAATTTTTAGAGACTCAATATGTTCTATATTCAAATCCCAATCTCAAATCAAATCAATCTCATAGAATCATAAATAGAATTGTTAAAGACTCTATATGTTCTATTCTCAAATCTCAATCTCAACTCAAATCAAGAATATAGAATAGTTTGTTTTATGGAACTTGAAAAACCACATGTATCCACTTGACTAGGCTCAATCAACTCAACTCAACCAAGCACCTCAATGAACAACCCTTTATCACAAACCCTAGTCCAAACATGTATCAATAAACTCAAAATATTTCCAACAATGCTCAACAACAAATCTCACATAACAATGATACTCATGTTCTTTTCTAACTCAAGTTAAATTTATTTGCACAACCAATGGGCTCCAACAAAAATGCTTATAAAACAAGGTTTAATCACAACTCTCAATCCAAAAAACCTTGAAGCATTAAACCAATCAATTTCGAACAAGAAACGACAATAAATATTTTTCACTCCAAACATATTTTTAGAAATCAACCACCATAATCAATCAATAGGAGAATGTTCCCATACCTTAATGAAGATGAAGAAGCCTCTTTGGAAATATTTCACAATCACAATATTCTTTTGTCAATCTTCACAAGGGTTAGAAGATCATAAAATAATCAACATTACTCCACTTCACAATTATATTCAGCAAGGCTTTTAATTAGAAAACCTTCTTAAGAATTAATGCACAACTTCCTTATCACTCCTAAAACCACTTGTACCATAAAATAAAGTAAATCAAATCATTGCATAACCTTGTCACTCTACAAACTACTTATACCATAAAATAAATCAAATATTTTATATCCTTCCTTTCAACACTTTTGCACTCAAAAATAATCACAAAGATTTCTTAGGCAATATCTCACATTAATCAAATATCAAACCTTATTAAAATATTAAAGCTTGCTCAACCTTATATCTCCCACAAAAACATAATCAAACCATAGCAAGCAAATATTTTAATTAAAATATTTACCCCCGCAAATATCAGAGTCGAAGTGCATACCTCAAAGGATCCCTCGAAGGGCCTTTGTGTTTTGAACCTCTGCCCATCGTGCTACTAGGAGACAACTAAGTTGCGTGAGCTAAAACTACCCATGTGAGTGCCTTGGGCACTCTCTTCCTTGAACTATGTGTGCTTTCCTCACAAGGCACCAAAACTTTGACCGCCCATGACTTGACTACCCATGTCACACTCCATGAAATTTGCTATGTAATATTTAGATGCCAAGCACTTTAGGTTCTCAAAAATCATGCGACACTCCTTAGATTTTTTAAATGGAAAATATTTTTATTATTTATATAATCCATCCTTCAATGCGAATACGTCGACCCTTTTAACATTGCCCTCATGATATCGGCGGTGCCAATAAGAAAGGAGGGAAAAACCTTTTATTTAATTTTAAAATTAAAATTTAAACTAAACCTTTAAAATTAAATTTCTCCATCATCGGGGCACATTTTTCAATGAAATGAAAAGACAACTTAGGTTTTAATAAAAACCCATTTCTATCTGAGCTCTGGCGATTTGGCGGGAAACCTTCTGAATTGTCGACGGCCGAGCCTCTAGGGTTTCTGATCGGAAGCCTCTTCCAGGGTCTTGGGGGGTTTGCTGCTGGTCTTTATTGTAGGCTCTTTCGGTGCCCCGGGAGGGCCCAATGGGGTCTCCTCCAGGTTTTCTCGAGGGGAAGAAGACCTCTTATGCGGAGATATTACGAGAAAATCCTGCGTCTTCCTCTGATGATGCTCAGCGGAGTGCTTTCCATCTGCTTTCCAGGAATGCGGGCAAGGGTTCTCCTGTGCATAGAGTCAATGGATGTCTCCCGCAATCTGCATCAAGACCGAAGATAGTCATTGAACCAGAGCTGGTTGAAGATACGATAAAATATCGTGCTACTCATGATCTGATCTGCAAATTCATGGGCATTCGACCCACCCTGCACTTTTTGCATTCCTGGGTGAGACAAAACTGGGAGCCTATCGGTGAGTACTCCTTATGGCCCATAAGCAATGGGTATTTTATTATTAGTTTTTCTTCCTTATTGGATAGAATCAGAGCATTTGAATCAGAGAAGAGGAGCCATGGCCCGGCAGGGTTATTTGTCCAACCATGGAGAGCGGGTTTTGACCCTCGCATTGAGCCCATGGCTGTCCCGGTTTGGATCCGGCTGTATGCTCTCCCGATGGAGTTTTGGGGTGAGCAGATTCTTGAACTGATAGGCAACTCTCTAGGTAGATATTTGGGAGTTTCCAAGGATACCATTGAAGGAAATATTGCTGTCTATGCGAGAATTTGTGTAGAACTGGATATTAGCCAACCGCTACCAGCTGAGATGGAACTGGAGTTAGCAGGACATTCCTGGATACAGCAGTTAGACTATGAAGCCCTACCTTTCTGATGTAGAGTCTTTCATTTGCATGGCCATTTGGCAAGGCTCTACCCAAATATCTTGAGCACCAAAGCGGATGCTCCACAGGGAATGTCAAATCACCCCCGAGAGGGTAAGTCCACTTCGGTCAAGGACCCACCCATCACTCCCCCTGGTTTTGAGGGCCAGAAAGATGGCTTTGAACAGCAGAAGAGAAGAAGAAACAAAAAGAGAAATTGCAAGGAGCAAGCTCTTCCCAAGCCAACCAACCGGTATGAAATCTTCAAATCTCTTATGGATCAAGAAGACCAAATTATGGAAGGAGCAGATGGGAACCTTGAGGATAATATCATCCTTACTCATGCTCCTCCCTCATCAACCCCTGTCCTTGAACAGGTGATTGACTCCTCTGAGACTTTGCAGCAAGAAAACCCAGGGACTCTGGTAATCCACTCCCCAGTACAGCCAGCTATCAAAGATGTTACCATGGGAATTGCAGAAAAGCTCAGAGAAAGACCAGCTCTTGGAATTTCCCAGGTGGAGAAGAGGTCGAAAAATAGTAATTCTCAAGGGGTGGGCAGGAAATCCAATAAGGATCTAATTGCAGTGCAAGGAGATAAGCTAATCAATGGAGGATTTGCGAGAACAATTGATTCGTATTGCTCCCAAGGTTTCCAATGATTATTCAATCTTGGAATGTGAGGGGTTTAAATAGTAGAACCCATCAATCTGCTGTTCAAAGACTTTTAGAGAGAAGTAAAATAGACTTTCTGCTCATTCAGGAGACAAAAATGTCATTAGACCTTATGAGTAAAACTGTCAGCCGAATCTGGAGGGGTGCTGGCCATATGGCGGTGGCTGCTCTAGGTGCCTCGGGAGGGATTGCTACTCTTTGGAATCCTCTGGCGTGGATAGCAATAGAACATATAGCCTGGAGAGGTGTCCTCACATCTCTTTTTAAGAATATTGTTACAGCTGAACAAGTCTTAATTACAAATTTCTATGGGGCTCAGAACACCGATGGTCAGCGGTTTCAATGGAAAGCTATTCAAAACATGAGGTCCTCCCGGGAAGATTTTGATTGGATTATTGTTGGGGACTTCAATGCTAAATTATCTGCTAGGGATCAGGAAGGTGGCATCCCTATTTTGGATACAGGGGACCGGCTGTTTATTGCCCAAGTCCAGGCCTTTAACCTTGTTGATATCAAAGGCCCTGGTAAAAAATTTACCTGGACTAATAAGAGAAGAGAGCCATACAATAGGAGGGTTAAGCTTGACCGGTTTCTGGTCTCGGAGGAAGCTTATGTTAGATGGAATATCAAATTCCAAATTTTGGAGGGCCCAGTCTCAGATCACTCTCCCATTTTGCTGGAGGGAGGGACTATGTCAGGGAAGTATTACAAACCTTTTAAATTTGAAAATTTTTGGTTGCAAAAAGAGGACCTACGAAGGAAAATTCCACAGTGGTGGGAAGAAGGTCGTCTCCCTTTCGGAACAGCAATGTTCAAATTTCATAAACAGCTTCTTTTTGTTAAGAGTAAACTAAAATAGTGGAAGCAAACTAACAAATCTGATTTCCAGATCCAACGGGCTCCCTTGTTGGCCGGATGGAATGAGGTGCAAAAACAATTCAGAGAAGGAAGTATTTCTGAGCATCTTAAATTCGAGGATGACGCTTTACGCAAAGTGGTTGAGGACATTGATAATCAAGAAGAGATCTACTGGAGACAGAGAGCAAGAAATACTTGGCTATTAGAAGGAGACAGAAATACAAAATTTTTCCATCGCTCTGCCTGTGCTAGAAGGCAATTGAATAACATGGAATTCCTTCAAGACGAGAATGGAAACTCTTTTGACACTCTCCCTGATATGCACTCCCTCTCTATGGAGTACTTCTCAAACCTCTTCAAGGAAATTTTGCAGCATGATGTGGAAGCCCAAAATGAAGTCATTGAGGGCATTCCCTCTATTATTTCTCATGAAGAGAATCAGGCCCTTCTTAAGCCCATTGATCGTGATGAACTCAAGAAGGTGGTCTTTGGGATGTGCACAGGAAAATCGCCTAGTCCGGACGGTTTCCCTATTGAGTTCTTTCAGGCCTTTTGGGATATCTTGGAGGAGGATGTGTTGGCTGTCATTGAGGAGTCCCGAACTAACAGAAGAATGCTCAAGGCTATAAATCACACATTTATCACCTTAATTCCTAAAGGATATGGGGGGGCTCACATTTTTTATTTCAGACCTATTGCCTTATGTAATGTGATTTACAAAATTATCACAAAAATTATGGCTGAAAGACTAAAACCCCTTCTTCAGAATATAATCTCCCCTGAGCAAGGGGGTTTTGTTGAAGGAAGACAGATCTTGGATGGAGTGATATTGGCTCAGGAGGCTATCCATTCTATGCACAATTCAGGTAACAAGGGAATGTTCATCAAACTGGATATGTCTAAGGCTTATGACAGAGTAGAGTGGGGCTTCTTGGTCAAGATGTTGGCAGCCTTTGGTTTTTCTCAGGACTGGATTGCCTGGGTCATGAGCTGTATCTCAACGCCATCCTACTCTGTTTTAATTAAGGGACTTCCCTCGCCACCTTTTGGAGCCTCTCGGGGTCTCCGCCAAGGAGATCCTTGCTCTCCTTATCTCTTTCTCATCTTGGCTGAAGGATTAGGCAGAATCCTCTTGAGAAGAAGACGTCAAGGACAGATAACAGGAATTAAAATTGGGGCTAAAGTTTTGACTCATTTACAGTTTGTGGATGATACTGGTTTGGTGGGAGTTGCCAGCCTCAGGGAAGCAAGAGGAATCAAATATTCTCTTAATGTCTACCTCCGGGCTTCTAATCAAGTCATCAATGAATCAAAATCAAAAGTGGTCTTCTTTAACCTTTATCAAAGGTCACAAGAGAGAGTTATGGAGATCCTGGGTTTCACTAGGACCTCTCTTCCTGTTGTTTATCTGGGGGTTCCTCCGCATTTCAAGAAACTGAAAGCTAATTTTTGGAAGGACCTTTTGGATGGCATCAAAGAGAGAATGAATCACTGGTCTCATAGATGGTTAAGCTATGGGGGCCGACGAACTTTCCTGAATTCTGTTATTCAGGCTGCCAATTTATAAATTCTCTATTCTGGCCGCCCCTCCATCAATTTGGAAAGAGCTGGACAAAGTGGCTAGAAGTTTTCTCTGGGAAGGTGCCAAAGGAGAGAGGAAATGGGCCTTGGTTGGTTGGGATAAGGTCACCCAGCCCAAGGAAAAATGTGGGCTGGGTTTAAGAAGCTCCAAGTTTAACAATCGGGCCCTAGCTGGTAAATTGTATTGGAGGTGGATTTCCCAGCCTACGTCCCTCTGCAGCAGAATCCTTTCTAATAAATACTTGGGTCTTGTTCATCCCAACGACTTGGGCCGCTATCCTTTGGAGGGTAATGGATCTCTTGTGTGGTAGGCACTCAAGCTTGGATCTCACATTATCAAAGATCAATTGTTCTTGAATGTTGGGAGAGGGGAGAAGGCCCGGTTTTGGACTGATTCTTGGGATCAGAATCCTCCTATCCTTGCTGTGTTTCCTGATTTGCATCCATTAAAATCAGCTCTTGAAGAGAAGGGATGGATTAATATTGAGAGCTACTTCAATACCAACCAATTGGGGGAGTATAAGGTTCAAAAGTTTAAGCGGCTGGGTGAATGGCCTATTCCAATCCCTTCGAAGCAGGCTCCAACTCTGGAAAAACTATTGTCAGAAAGGTTTCTTACTGGGAGAGATGTGGAGGATGAGCTTGCCTGGGGCTTTGGGAACCTAGGAGTTTATTCTGTGAAGGAGGGCTATGATTCGATCCTTCCTGAGCCCCCCCCACACTCTTTTCTAGTTCAAGAATGGAGGAAGATATGGCATCCCAAGGGCTGGCCGAAAGTGAACTTCTTTGCTTGGCAGCTGATGCATAATGGTATCTTGACCTTTGACAACCTCAGAATTAGAGGCATCATTGGCCCTTCCCAGTGTGTTTTATGTTATAGGAATGAGGAAACTACGGATCATCTTCTATTTGATTGTCCTTTCACACAGTAGATTTGGCATCGTTGGTTCTCCCACTTTAAAATTTAGGCTCTTGGAGACTTGTCTCGGACCAATTTATGGGAAAGCTGGAAGAGAGGTAGATTTATATCTAAAGCTCTTCGTACTGGCTGGGAGCTCGGTTTCCTTTTTATTTTGTGGCAGGTGTGGTTGGAAAGAAATGCTCGTATTTTCCGTGAAACCTTCTCTTCAGTGGATGGGATATGGCAGGTCATCTGGAGCAAAGTTGTGGAAACCGTTGCCATCTATGCTGAGGAGGAAAATAAACCTGCTTCTAAGCCTTTGGAAGGGAGAGATGCGGATCTTGAGAGACAAGTAAGAAGTTGTTGGAAACCTCCCCCAGAAGGCTGGGTCAAAATCAATACTGATGGAGCTGCAAAAGGCAATTCGAGCAATGCTGGTAGTGGAGTTATCTGCCGTGATCATGCTGGGACTATGCTCTATTGGGAATTGCAAGGTCTGGGATATGCCACAAACAATGAAGCTGAGGCCTTTGCTATTAAATCTGCCTCCATCTGGGCCATCAAGCAAGGTCATAGAAAGATAATCATTGAGTCTGATTCCCAAATCCTGGTTGGTGCTCTTGATTGCATGAGGAACTTTGCCTTAAAAGCTTGGAGGCTACGGATTTTGGTCTCCCAAATTACTGAGCTTTGGAAGGAATTAGAGGATGTGATACCTGTTTATGCTAGTAGATCTCTCAATAAAGCGGCTGATTTCCTTGCTAAGATGGGTGCTGAGAGAGAGGTTGGGATGCATCTGCATAGTAATATGTCTGTGGAGGATGCAGAGATTAGACAAGGCCTTGAACAATTTTTGAAATAATGTGCAAAGTTTTTTTTGCTAAGGATCTTTTTTGTCGCGATATCGTGACATGTAGTGCTGTCGCGGCCTCTGGCTGGTTGCTGTCACAATATCGCGACAGGTTGTGCCTTCGTGGCCTCTGGTGGGTTTCTGTCGTGATATCGCGACATGTCGCGATTTCACGTGCCGCGATATCACGACATGTTGCGATATCACGACATGTCACGATTTCGCGACACGCGATATTGCGACATGCCGTGATATCGCGACAGGAACCGCTTTTGTGGTCCGTGTGGAGTTCCTGTCGCGATTTCATCCCCTTTATGAAGTTGAAAAGCAAACTTATTTTTTCGTCGCGTTTTTGTGACAAGTTTGAGAATTGGAAGCTGCAAGGTTTACCTGTCGCGATTTCACGACACGTTTGGCACTTAGGCGGCTGGGTGGAAAATTGTCGCGATATCGCGACCTGTAGCGCTGTCGCGGCCTCGAGTGGGTTTTTGTCGTGATTTCATGACAGGTTGGTTAATTGGTTGCAGCTTGGCATTTTTGTCGCGATATCGCGACACGTTTGGCTCTTAAGTGTTTGGTTGGTTTTTTGTTGCGATATCGCGACCCTTTTGCGGCATGAGTGTCGTTTAGTTTTTTCGTCGCGTTTTCGTGATGCCTTTTGTGGGTGGCTATCGAGGGCCCTTCCTGTCATGATATCGCAACATGTCACGATATCGTGACATGTCACGTTATCGCGACATGTCGCATTATCCCGACATGTCGCGTTATCGTGACATGTCGCGTTATCGCGTCTGTTGGCACCAAAGCGGCCGTGACGGGGTGCCTGTCACGATTTCATGTCACGTTTTCGTGACATGTCACCTTTTCGCACCGTTTGTTCTCTTTGCCCTTTGGCTGCTAGTGTTGCCTTTGAGCATTGCCCTTGTTGTGTTGCTCTTGGCTCTGGGTCGGGATGTGCTCTCTCCCGCTTGTATCTGGTCTTTGTATTAATACAAGTTTTCATTTTTTCAAAAAAAAAAAAATAAAAACCCATTTCAAATCTGTCATCCATTAGTTTTAAATAAAACCTTTCCTTGCCTTCCTTGGTTTTCATAAAAACCTTTTGCTAAGCTTCCCTTGAAGCTCCTTTTGGAACCAAATGCCATGCATCCCTTCTAGAACCTTTGATCAAAACCTTTACTTCTCATGAAGATCTTTGTGGAGCAAAATCATAGTGCTTACTTACATAGGTCATTTTTACATCAATGAAAATTTTTAGCTTAGGGACTCAAAATGTCCAACAATATCCCCCTTTGTCATTGATGGCAACCCATATTCATTTTACTAAAACCTGACCTTATTTTTTTCTCCCCTTGGGACTTTGTTCTCCCTAGATCAATTATCTCTCAAATATCTCCTCATATCAAATCTCTCCGTCTTTGAAATCAATGGCAAAGGGTCACCTTTGGGGATCGGGGCTAAGAATGAGCCTCTTAGCTTAGCCCCTCCCCCACCTCCACATGAGGTGGTTAATTTTGGGGTGGGAGTATTTCTACTCCCCGAAAGCTCAGATCTTTGCCTTTATCTTTCTCTCTTCTTCTATGAGTCTTCTGAATCCGCTCACTATTTCTTTCCAAGTCATCCTCCCTATTCCTGTCATCACTTTTGTTCCTGTTCATGTTCTTGTTATCATCCATGTTCCTATTCTGGTTCTCATTCTTGTTCCTGTTCTTATTCTTTTTTGAGTCTCTATTCTTTTTTGAGTCTCTATTCCTTTTCATCTTCTTGTTTCTTTTCATATTCCTATTTTTGTTCATATTCCTATTCTTGTTCATATTTCTGTCCCTATTCATGTTCTTGTTCATGTTTTTGTTCCTATTCATGCCTATTTTTGGAATATTTGCTCTACACCATCTTGCTATGTGACCATCATTATTTCAATTATAACACTTAATGTTATTATTCCTTGGATGGACAATTGTCTTAGGATTTCTCCTAGTGAAGCCATATCTTCTTCTGTCATGAACCCTGCAATTCATTGCCTTATGACCAAAACCATTGCATGAGTAGCAATAACCTTGGAAAAGTTGTTCTTTTCCATATACCTATCTGAGTCTTGCACTGTGAAGCCATATGTCCAAACCTGTGACATGAAAAACATCTTCCATTGAGTCCTCCTTGTCTTGACCTCATGGTCTCATACCCTAATTTTTTTTCCATTTGTATCTTCTTTGCAGATTGTTCCTCTCTTTTTTTAACACTTTGTTGTACAACTCATCCTCAGATGTCCCACTTTCACTTAAATTGTGTTCTTCAGATGTATCTTCTTCTGAAGTTTCTTCCTCATCAAGACTTGAAGTAGATTTTTTTTCTTGTTTCTTTTGAACCTTTCCAAAGCCAAGACCCTTTGAACATGATGTTAAATTTTGTTCATAGAATAACTTATCCAAGTTCTTAGAGCTATTTGTGAAACTCTTCATATTGATCTTGGATTCCTTAAGTCTTCTTTTAGAGTAGCCAATTCTTGTGCTAACTTATCACATTACAAAATATTTGCTTCTAACTTATCCTTGAACTTGCTTGCCTTAGTCTTTGACTTCTCTAAATCCTCTATGAGTAATAACATTTCTTCATCACATTCTTGAAACTGACTTTCAAGCTTAGAGTGTTGCTTTCTAAACCTCTTTACTGTGTCAAGGACATAGATAAGTTCTCCCTTGAGATCATAACCATTCTATATTGAATAATTTTCTATTTGTTTGCCTTTTTCCTTATCATTACTTCCTTTTGACTTGTCTTATATAGGATCACTTTATTTATATACCAAAGCCATTAGAAGATTCTTATCTGGTCTTTCAAGTGCATCTTCAAAATAATAATCACTAAAACTATAACCATCCCTAGTGCAATCATCTTCAATATGTCCAAATTTACCACATCTAAAACACTTGATAATAACTGGAGTCCTTTTCTTAATTGGATATTTCTCGTTATCCATAAATAGGACTTCATCTCTATCATTGTCTAAAAAACTAGCATCACTATCAATTGTGTACTTACTTGCATTTTTTGCATAAAAACTTCTCTTTTGTCTTTAGAAGAACTTATTTCCTTGTCTGCTTTGTCCATCCTCACTTTTCTACTGGTACTTGTATCTTTTTGATTCCATGTATCTGTGATCTTGTTTTTCTTCATCATTGTTGCCTTTTGGCTCTTTGCATTTTGTTGCATAGTTTCCATACCATCCACAATTGAAACATTTGATATATATTAGATCTATGAGTCTTCTGGAAGCTCTATCTCTTTTACCATAATTTACTTTTTTTTTACTGGATGACTCATTGCTCGATTCTATCTTATTTTCGTTTTTCTTTTTATCTACTTTAAAATCAGCTTCTTTCAAAGGAATATGATCTTTTATTCTTATCTCAAAAGTAGTAAGCATGCCAAGCAAATAATTCCTTGTCAAAGAATCACTATCAATTGATGTTTCTATAGCATAAATATTTTCACTATACCTTTTTGGAAGAGTCCTCAAGATCTTATCACAAGCATTAGATTCATAAACCTTTATTCCAAGACCTTTCATCTCATCTACAAGTTCATCAACCTTGTTGAGATAGTCATGAATGTTTTCATCATCCCTAATTATTAGTTTCTCAAATTATCCTTTGATATTTCTGATCTTAGCCATTCTGACTCCTTTATATCCTTCATATATTTCATGTAGAAGTTCCCACATTTATTTTGTTGATTTACATTCCATAACCTCCATAGATTTTGATCTATGCAGCCCTTTTATAGTTTCATTCATAGATCTTGAATTTGCATGCATTAGAATATTACCTTCCTTATCTGTAGGAGGATTGGCTATTGAATCATATCCAGGTTCCACTGCATCCCAAACTTCATTGCCAAGTGCCATCAAGTAAAATCTCATCAGCATACACCAATATAAGAATTCACTTCCATCAAATATTGGTACTGCATTATTGAAGGGTTCGTATCTTTGATCCTTTTGATCCATTGTGTTCTTAGACTGCTTTTCCTTCAAGTTGTCAAACTCTTATGAAGGAACCCGCTCTGATACCAATTGAAGAACACAAGCTTATATTGAGAGGGTGGGTGAACAATATAAGACCCCTTTTTACTTTTTCTTTTAATTCAATATTATGCAGTGTATAGATAGCAGTATCAATATTAGTAATAAAATCAATGCACAAAACACCATACATAATAGATACACCATAATTTACGTGGTTTAGCCAATGTTGGCTACCCCACAGAGAACATATTTTAGTAAATTTTTCTCAATCAATATCTTTGGGAATCCCCCAATTACAATATTTATGGACCTCTGTCCAAAGGAGATGTTGATCCCTTATTCTCAAGTTTATGGATGTCTTCCATAGGAGAACTCTTTCTCCTTCTGCTCTAGCTAGTGATCTTCTAGAAGACTCTATTTCTCTACTGCACTAAATAGTGGATCTCTCTCCACTTGAAGACTCCTCACTCAGATCTATCTTCAATTGTATTGGATGTTGGATTTGTATCCACTAAGACTTTGTCCTCTATAATCTATCACCTCCAAATCTCTGTCTCAATAGGTTCACTCATAACCTTCTCAAATATGCTCAACAAGCTCACTCAGAACCTATCCAAATCTACTCAACAGGTCCACATAGAACCCAATAAAATCTGATCAATAGGTCCACATAGAACCTGTCCAAATCTACTCAACAAACTCATTCAAAACTTGTCCGAATCTACTCAACAAGTCATTTTTAGGACTTCCTCAAATCTTCTCAATAAGTCCTCTCTAGGAATTGTCCAAATCAGCTCAATAAGTCCTCTCTAGCACTTGCTCAAATCTGGTCAATAAGTCCTCTCTAGAACTTGCTCAAATATGCATAACAAGATTCCAAAAAAGCTTACTCAAAATTAGTCCACAAGCCTTCTCAAATGCTTATCTCAAATCTACTTAACAAGATCACACAAAACTTGTCCAATCTCATAGAATCATAAAGAGAATTTTTAGAGACTAAATTTATTCTATACTTAATGCTCAATCAATATACCAACTCAATATCATAGAAGAATAAAGACAATTTTTAGAGACTCAATATATTCTATACTCAAATCCCAATCTCAACTCAAATTAATATCATAAAAGCATAAAGAGAATCATTAGAGACACTATATGTTCTATTCTCAAATCTCAATCTCAACTCAAATCAAGAATATAGAATAGTTTATTTTATGTAACATGAACAACCACATGTATCCACTTGACTAGGCTCAATCAACTCAACCTAACCAAGTACCTCAATGAACAACCTTTCTCACAAACCCTAGTCCAAGCATGTATCAATCAACTCAAAATGTTTTCAACAATGCTCCACAACAAATCTCACATAACAATGATACTCATGTTATTTTCTAACTCAAGTTCAATTTCTTTGCACAATCAATGGGCTTCAACAACAATGCTTATAAAAAAAGGTTTAATCACAACTCTCAATCCAGAAAACCTTGAAGCATTAAACCAATCACTTTCAAAAAGGAAACCACAATCAATCATTTTCACTCCAAAGATATTTTCAGAAATCAACCACCATAATCAATTAATAGGAGAATGTGCCCATGCCTTTAATTAATATGAAGAAGCTTCTTTGGAAATCTTCCACAATCACAATATTATTTTGCCAATCTTCACAAGGGTTAGAAGATCATAAAATAATCAACATTACTCCACTTCAAAATTATATTCACCAAGGCTTTTAATTAGAAAACCTTCTTAAGAATTAATGCATAGCTTCCTTATCACTCCTAAAACCACTTGTACCATAAAATAAAGTAAATCAAATCAATGCATAACCTTGTCACTCCATAAAATACTTATAGCATAAAATAAATAAAATATTTTATATCCTTCCTTTCAACACTTTTGCACTAAAAAATAATCACAAAGCTTTCTTAGGAAATATCTTGCATTAATAAAATATCAAACTTTATTAAAATACTAAAGCTTTCTCAACCTTATAGCTCCCACAAAAACATAATAAAACCATAGCAAGGAAATATTTTAATTAAAATATTTACTCCCGTAAATATTAGAGTCAGAGTGCATACCTCAAAGGATCCCTTGAAGGGCCTTGGCGTTTTGAACCTTTGCCAACCGTGCTGCCAAGAGACAGCTAAGCCACGTGAGCTAACACTACCTATGTGAGTTCCTTAGGAACTCTCTTCCTTGAACTACATGCTATTTCCTCACAAGACATCAAAACTTTGACCGTCCATGACTTGAATGCCCACATCACACTCCACGAAAATTTTTGTGCAATATTCAGATGCCAAGCACTTTAGGTTTTCAAAAATCATGTGACACTCCTTAGATATTAAAAATGGAAAACATTTGGATTATTTATATAAGTCATCCTTCAATTCGAATAAGTAAATTCTTTTAATATTGCACTCATGACGTCGGTGATACCAATAAAAAAGGAAGGAAAAACCTTTTATTTAATTTTAAATTTTAAATAAATTAAAATTTAAACTAAACCTTTAAAATTAAATTTCTCCATCACCGGGGCACCTTTTTTGATGAAACAAAAATCCAACTTGTGTTTTAATAAAAACCCATTTCAAATATTCCATCCATTGATTTTAAATAAAACCTTTCCTTGCATTCCTTGGTTTTCATAAAAAACTTTTGCTAAGCTTCCCTTTAAGCTCCTTTTGGAACCAAATGCCATGCATCCCTTCTAGAACCATTGACCAAAACCTTTACTTCTCATGAAGCTCTTTATGGATAAAAATCATAGTGCTTACTTACATGGGTGCTTTTAACATCAATGACAACTTTTAGCTTAGGGACTCAAAATATCCAAAAATCTCCCCCTTTGTCATTGATGGCAACCCATATTCATTTTACTAAAACCTGACCTTCTTTTCTACTCCCCCTGGCTCAATCATCTATCAAATATCTCCTCTTATAAAATATCTTCCCAATACACAAATATATACCCCTTTGACATCAATGGCAAAGGGTCACCTTTGGGGCTCGGGGCTAAGAATGAGCCTCTTAGCTTAGCCCCTCCCACACCTCCACATGAGGTGGTTAATTCTAGGGTGGGAGTATTTATACTCCTCAAAATCATAGATCTATACCTTTATCTTTATCTTTTATTCTATGAGTCTTATGAATCCACTCACTATTTCTTTCCAAGTCATCATCCCTGTTCCTGTCATCCCTTTTTTTCTTTTTGATGTTTTTGTTCTCATCCATGTTCTTGTTCTTATTCTTTTTTGAGTTTCTATTCTTTTTTGAGTCTCTATTTCTATTCATCTTCTTGTTCTTATTCATATACCTATTTTTGTTCATATTCCTGTTCATGTTCATATTCCTGTCCCTACTCATGTTCTTGTTCATGTTCATATTCTCGTTCATGCCTATTTCTAGAATATTTTCTCTACACCATCTTGTTATGTGATCGTCATTATTGCACTTATAACACTTAATGTTATTATTCCTTAGATGTGCAATTGTCTTAGAATTTCTCCTAGTGAAGCCCTATATTCTTCTATCATGAACCCTGCAATTCATTGCCTTGTGATCAAAACCATTGCATGAGTATCAATAACCTTGGAAAATTTTGTTCTTTTACATATACTTGTATTTCATGAAACCTGCACTATGAAGCCATGTGTCCAAACCTGTGACATGAAAAGCATCTTCCATTGAAACCTATTTGTCTTGACCTCATTGGTCTCCTATCCTGATTGTTATTCCATATGTATCTTCTTTATGCATTGTTCCTCTCTTTGCTTAACTTTTTGTTGTCCAACTCATCCTCTGATGTCCCACTTTCACTTAAATTGTCTTCTTCTGATGTATCTTCTTTTGAAGTTTCTTCCTTATCAAGACTTGAAGTAGATTATTTTTCCTGTTTCTTTTGAACCTTTCCAAATCAAGGACTTGTTGAACATGATGTTCGCTATTATCCACATATGAACTTATCCAAGTTCTTAGAGCTATTTGTGAAACTCTTCATCTTGATCTTGGAGTCCTTTAAGTCTTCTTTTAGAGTAGCCACTTCTTGTTCTAACTTCTCACATTCCAAAATATTTTCTTCTAACTTATCCTTGAACTTGCTTGCCTTAGCCTTTGACTTCTCTAAATCCTCTATGAGAAATAACCTTTCCTCATCACATTATTGAAACTAACTTTCAAGATTGGAGTGTTTCTTTCTAACCTTCTTTACTATGTCAAAGGCATAGATAAGTTCTCTCTTGAGATCATAACCATTCTCTATTAAATAATCTTCTATTTTTTTGCCTTTGTCCTTATCATTACTTCCTTTTGAATTGTCATCTATAAGATCACTTTCTTTATCTTCCAAATCCATTAGAATATTATCATATGGTCTTTCAAGTGCATCTTCAAAATCATCATCACTAAAACTTTAACCATACCTAGTGCAATCATCTTCAAGATGTTCAAATTTACCACATCTAAAATGCTTGAGAATAACTAGAGTCCTTTTCTTAATTGGATATTTCTCTTTAACAATAAATAGGACTTCATCTCTATTATTTTCTAAAAACTAGCATCACTATCAATTGAGTACTTACTTGCATTTTCTACATAGTAGCTTTTATTTTGTCTTTGGAAGAACTTATTTCATTGTTTTCTTTGTCCATCCTCACTTTTCTTCTGGTACCTATATCTTTCTGATTCTCTGTATCTTTGATCTTGTTTTTATTCAACATTGTTGCATTTTGGCTCTTTGCATTCTGTTGCATTGTGTCCATACCATCCATAATTGAAACATTTGATAGATCTTAGATCTATGAGTCTTCTAGAACCTCTATCTCTTCTACCATAATTTTCTTCTTCATCACTGGATGAATCACTGTTCGATTCTATATTATTTCCCTTTTTCTTTATATCTACTCTGAAAGTAGCTTCTTTCAGAGGAATACAATCTTTTGTTCTTATCTCAAAAGTAGTAAGCATGGAAAAAAAATAATTCCTTATCAAATATTCACTATCAATTGATGTTTCTATAGTAAAAACCTTTTCACTATACCTTTTTGGAAGAGTCCTCAAGATCTTATCACAAGCATCTGATTCAGCAACCTTCATTCCAAGACCTTTCATCTCATGTACAAGTTCATCAACCTTTTTGAGATAGTCATGAATGTT
Organism: Wollemia nobilis; assembly: GCA_028583015.1. NCBI lineage: Eukaryota > Viridiplantae > Streptophyta > Pinopsida > Araucariales > Araucariaceae > Wollemia > Wollemia nobilis. The sequence goes on along the minus strand of JAQPPZ010016436.1, from coordinate 7,560,265 downwards.
TTCATCGTACCTCATTCTTAGGTTCTCAAATTATACTTTGAGATTTTTGATCTTAGCCATTCTGACTCCTTTATCTCCTTCATATATTTCATGTAGAAGTTTCCACATTTCTTTTGGTGTTTTACATTCCATAACCTTCATAGATTCTGATCTATGTAGCCCTTTTATAATTGCATTCATAGCTTTTGAATTTGCATGCATTAGAAGCTTACCTTCCTTATCTATAGGAAGATTGGCTGTTGAATCATATCCAAGTTCCACTGCATCCCAAACTTCATTTTCAAGTGCCATCAAGTAAAATCTCATCAACATACACAAATATAAGAAGTCACTTCCATAAAAGACTTGTACTACATTATTGAAGGGTCCGTCTCTTTGATCCTTTTGATCCATTGTGTTATTATACTACTTTTACTTCAAGATGTCAAACTCTTATGAAAGAACCCGCTTTGATACCAATTGAAGAACACAAGATTATACTGAGAGGGGGGGTGAATAGTATAAGACCCCTTTTTACTTTTTCTTTTAGTTCAATATTATGCAGTTTATATATAGTAGTATCAATATTAGTAATCAAAGCAATTCACAAAACACCATACACAATAGAGACACCATAATTTTATGTGGTTCAATCAATGTGGGCTACTCCATGAAGAAAATATTTTACTAAATTTTTCTCAATCAATATCTTTTGGGAATCCTTCCCAATTATAATTTTTATGGACCTCTATCAAAAGGAGATGTTGATCCCCTAATCTCAATTTTGTGGATCTCTTACACAGGAGAACTCTTTCCCCTTCTACTCTGTCTAGTGATCTTCTATAAGACTTTGTCTCTCTACTACAATAACTGGTGGATCTCTCTCCACTTGAAGACTCCTCACTCAGATCTATCTTTAATTGTCTTGGTTGCTGGATATGTATCCACTCAGACTCTGTACTCTATACTCTTTCACATCCAAAGATCTATCTCAATAGGTTCACTTAGAACCTTCTCAAATATGCTCAACAAGCTCACTAAGAAATTTTCCAAATATGCTCAATAGGTCCACATAGAACCTTCTCAAATCTGGTCAACAGGTCCACACAGAACCTATCCAAATATGCTCAACAAGCTCACTTATAACTTGTCCAAATATTCTCAACAAGTCCTCTCTATGACTTGCTCAAATATTCTCAATAAGTTCTCTCTAGGACTTGTCCAAATCAGCTCAATAATTCCTCTATAGGACTTTCTCAAATTTTCTCAATAAGTCCTCTCTAGAACTTGCTCAAATCTGCATAGCAAGATTCCACAAAATCTTACTCAAAATTAGTCCACAAGACTTCTCAAATACTTGTCTCAAATCTGCTTAACAAGCTCACACAGAACTTGTCCAATCTCATAGAATCATAAAGAGAATTTTTAGAGACTCAATATATTATATACTTAATGCTCAATCAATATCTCAACTCAATCTCATAGAAGCATAAAGAGAATTGTTAGAGACTCAATATGTTCTATACTCAAATCCCAATATCAACTCAAATCAATCTCATAGAAGCATAAAGATAATTGTTAGAGACTCTATATGTTCTATTCTCAAATCTTAATCTCAACTCAAATCAAGAATATAGAATAGTTTATTTTATGGAACTTGAACAACCACATGAGTCCACTTGAATAGGATCAATCAACTCAACTTAACCAAGCACCTGAATTAACAACCCTTTATCACAAACCCTAGTCCAAGAATGTATAAATCAACTAAAAATATTTCCAACAATGCTCAACAACAAATATCACATAACAATGATACTCATGTTCTTTTCTAACTCAAGTTCATGTTCTTTGCACAACCAATGGGCTCCAACAACAATCCTTATAAAATAAGGTTTAATCACAACTCTCAATCCAAAAAACTTTGAAGCATTAAACCAATCACTTTTGAAAAGGAAACCACAATCAATCCTTTTCACTGCAAAGGTATTTTCAGAAATCAACCACCACAATAAATCAATAGGAGAATGTGCCCATACCTTTAATGAAGATGAAGAAGTCTCTTTGGAAATCTTCCACAATCACAATATTCTTGTGCCAATCTTCACAAGGGTTAGAATATCACAAAATAATCAATATTACTCCACTTCACAATTATATTCACCAAGGCTTCTAATTAGAAAAACTTCTTAAGAATTAATGCATAGCTTCCTTATCACTCCTAAAACCACTTGTACCATAAAATAAAGTAAATTAAATCATTGCATAACCTTGTCACTCCACAAACTACTTATACCATAAAATATATCAAATATTTTATATCCTTCATTTCAACACTTTTGCACTAAAAAATAATCACAAAGATTTCTTAGGAAATATCTCACATTAATCAAATATCAAACCTTATTAAAATATTAAAGTTTTCTCAAACTTATATCTCAAAATATTTACCCCCGTAAATATCAGAGTTGGAGTACATACCTTAAAGGATCTCTCGAAGGGCCTTGGCATTTCAAACTTCTGTCCACCGTGCTGCCAAGTGGAAATTACACCACATTAGCTAACACTACCCATGTGAGTGCCTTGGGCACTCTCTTCCTTAAACTGCATGCACTTTCCTCATAAGGTACCAAAATTTTGATCGTCCATGACTTGAATGCCCACGTCACACTCCACAAAATTTGATACACAATATTTAGATGCCAAGCACTTTAGGTTTTTGAAAATCATGCAACACTCCTTAGATTTTTTAAATGGAAAACCTTTGGATTATTTATATAAGCCATCCTTCAATTAAATACACAAGCCCTTTTAACATTTCTCTCATGACATCGGTGGCACTAATAAGAAAGGAGGGAAAAAACTTTTATTTAATTTTAAAATTAAAATTTTAAATTTAAATAAATTAAAATTTAAACTAAATATTTAAAATTAAATTTCTCCATCACCGGGTCACATTTTTCAATGAAAAAAAAAGCCAAATTGGGTTTTAATAAAAACCCATTTCAAAGCTGCCATCCATTAGTTTTAAATAAAACCTTTCCTTGCATTCCTTGGTTTTCATAAAAATATTTTTCTAAGCTTCCCTTGAAGCTCCTTTTGGAACCAAATGCCATGCATCCCTTATAGAACATTTGATCAAAACCTTTGCTTCTCATGAAGCTCTTTGTAGAGCAAAATCATAGTGCTTACTTACATAGGTCCTTTTGAAATCAATGACAACTTTTAGCTTAGGGACTCAAAATTTCCAATAGAAATATAAAATTAGAAAAAAATATAAGTAGTCTTTGGCAACCAACAAGATAAGGAGATTACCAAATTCAAAGGATGATAGAAGAAATGGGATAGATTAGCATAGGTATGTAGCCATTCAAAGTGTGGCCATACAAATATGCAAGGAAGTAAGAATAATAAGATGAAAGAAGAAAAAATATGGGAACTACTAGCGAGCGAAGTGGTGTGGATCATTTTAGGAATGGGATGACGAAGTGATGGTATGGTTGGGACTTCGATCGATGGTGTAGTTGTATATGTTGTGAATGTAGGGAGATGGCACTATCAATTTTTCATGTGGTGGCAAAGTTCTAGGGGTGATGTGGTGTGGAGGACTCAAAAGTCAGCTAAATGGAATGGATTGTTTAGGTGATGGATTTCGATTACCATGCAACATGTTGTGCACTAAGTTTTTGAATGATCGATAGTCTTCAATGTCATGATCTGGTTGAAAATGATAAATACAATATTGGATCTCATGGTAATTATGTGGTTTATGATGCAAGTGATCTATGGATTGAATTTTTGGTAAGTCAAGAAGGTATTTATGCATAAGGTGATAGAACATTTCTGAAAATGGTGTGAATGGAACATATATGGGGTAAATGTAAGGTTTTTCTGGAGGTGAATAGGAGGTGGATGAAGGGAGATCCAATGGTGGAGGTGCAGGTCAAGAGTTTGATGTGGGTTGAATCTGAGGTCGGAGAATGGATTTGCATGGAGGCAAGGATGAATGGGTCATGGGGGATTGTCATGGATGAATGTGGCAATGATAATGGCTCATATGTAGTTCAAGAGCCTCAATATGGGAAATTAAATATTGTATATCATGGTGTGGAGGTGATATTATCGAAGAAGGTGGTGATTAAAATCCCAATGTGTATGGAGTGGCCTTGTATGCATGAGAAGATGAATGATGTCATGATGATGATGAGGAGGAGTGGAATAACCTTGGGTATTGTGAGGCTTGCTAAATGGGTAAGCATCATAGTGGTGATGATGGTGTCTAGAGGGCAGGTGGTATAGGAGATGGTGTTGGAGGATGTCACTTGTTGGATGGAGGCATGTGTGCGCGAGCATCTTGGGCATCTTGTGCTTCACAGGTCTGTAAGGCTTTAGCATAAGAAGACTCCCCATTGGGGAGTGTGGCTAGTAGGTATGAAGGATAGGATAGATAAGGAGTGTATCCTCTATTAGTAGGGTGGTAAGATCTTAGAGAGTTGTGGGTGGAATCAGTTGGGAAATAAGGGTTTTTGGTATCTTAAGGTGAATGAGAGGGAGACCCTTGTGTTTGGGAATGGGATGTTTCCTCATTTTTTTCAAAAGAGGATAGGGATACCTAGCTATATCTAGAATAGGGTGAGTAATATGAACCTTATTTGCAATGGTAAAGGCATCAGTATGGGGTGTAATGGTCCAAATGTGAGGAATGTGAAGACCACCTAGTATGAAGGATGATTGGTGGTCGGGCTAGGATAGCCGACATGATCGGTATAGGTAGAGGCAATGAAGGGTCCTGCATGATGATGTGTGTAGATGCTATCATATCTTGCTACTGACAATGTATTTTTAGATGATAGAAATCTTGTAAAAATAAAAACATATATCAACAACATAAAAATGACATAAAAGGAAAAGTACATACATAATATTTAAAATAAAAAGGTTTGCATTTCTAATGATGTGCCTAGTGGGTGATGTATTTGTGTATAGTGGTGTATACTACTTGTGATAGTGAATTCCTATGTATATTAGGCATTGAATGAACAAAGGTGCAAAATATTAATAGGCTCAATTTCATAAAGGCCTTCCAGATTAGCCAAACAATAGGCACCAAAATAAAATTTATGTGTGATAGTGAAGGAGCCCAACCAGTTCAGGGTAAACATATCTCACTGTTGGTGAGGTTGACTTGTGATCTGTTGGTTTTATTTTAAAACCAAATAACCAATTTGGAATTTGTGTTGATGTACCTTACTATTTCAGGTATGGTGAAGGTTATCTTGGTAGACTCATGTGTGCTCGATGGCATGGATGTGACGTTCATTAAGGAGTGTAAGCTGATCTAAATGGGCTTGGCGAGCAGTGTCATCATATATGAATTCTTTCATGGATACCCTTAGAAAAGGAATTTCAAGCTCAAGGGGTGTGATAGCTTCAGCCCCATAGATAAGTTTAAATTGGGTTTCCCCAATGGGGGTATGGATGCTTGTACGGTATGCCCACAAGGCTAGGGTTATTTGGTTATGCCAATCGTGGTGTGATTTTGCTACTATTTTACATAGGATGGAGCAAATAATTTTTTTCATGGATTCTACCTAGCCATTACCCTATGGTTAGTATGGGATAGAGAAACTATGTTGAATGTTGAACTTACTACAAAGAGCATGAATGGTTTTATTTTTGAATGATTTTCCATTAACAGAGATAATTTTGTAAGGGATTCCAAAGCGACATATTATATGATCTGTTATGAATGTTGCTATCTTTACTCCTATGGTTTGGACAATTAGGATGGATTAAACCCATTTTGTGAAGTATTCTATAGCAGTGATGATGAACTTATGATTACATAAGGACGCAAGTGTAATTTATCCAATAAGATCTAAGCCCCATTGGGATAAAATCCACATGGACTGGATAGGTTAGAGCACTTGAGATGGAATATGTGTGAGGTTTGTGTATTTTTGGCACTTGATACAGTGCCTCACATACTCATAACAATCATGTTCCATTTTGGTCCAATAGTATCCCATGCGAAGGATGTGTTTCATGATTTCCATGCCACTGAAGTGGCAACCAAAAGTACCATCATGGGTTTCTTGTACCCCACTGATATTCATGAAGTTCTAAGCAATGCAAGAGTATGCCATCATAGCTGTGATGATAGAGGATGTCCCCCAATAATGTGTAGTGGATTACTCTTTGTTTAAATCATCGATATTGAGCATGTGGTAAGTCATATGGTAGGAATCCTGATTTGATATAATATTTGATCTACACAAACCATGGGTCATGTGGTTCGGTATCAACCACATGAATACCACCATCATCTTTAGGAGATGTGGGTGATATGACATATTGAGTGAGTGTATGAATGGTCACAATTATGGTTGTTGATGTTGGATTTTGTGGGATTAGTGATGCAAAGGAGGCCATTGTATCAAAAAAGTAGTTTGAGGATCATGGCATGGCTTCAATGTCATACCATTCAAATCAGTAGAGGAGTTTTTGTGCAATGTGTTTGTATTGTTGGGGGACTGGGAAATTGCATTGCCAAATCTCTTGTACTTGGTTTACTATTAAAAGGAAATCATTTATGATATGGAGGTGTTTGATATGCATGGAATGCACCTATTTCAATAAGAGGATTAGGGCTTCATATTCTACATTGTTGTTCGTACAAGGGAAGTCCAAATTTAATGAAAAGGGGGGTGGCTCACCTTTAGGGTGAATAATATAATGTGTACACCCATAGAATTCATGCATCAAGAGTCATCAAAGAATAAAGTGAGGTTATCTTGTGTCTCTGGTTCAACATATTCTTCATATCTGTTATGTGGAAGATGAAGTCATCATGAAGCTGAATAAAGAGAGGTTGATCATCGGACAAGGGAGCTTCTACAAGTTGATCTACTATGACCTACCCTTTGATGGACTTTTGTGAAATGAATTCGAGTTCAAATTCAATTAGAAGTATGATCCACTTACCTATGTAGGAATTGTGATAGCTTTTATTCATCATGTAATGGAGGGGATTGTCTTGAGCGATGACAAAAGTTGTATGGTTGAGCATGTAGTGGTATAACTTCTGGGTGATGAATACTATAGCTAGGCATAGTTTCTCCATGTAACAATATCTAGATTTGTACTATCATGTGACTTATATAGTAGATGGCTTACTCCCTGTTGAACACATTATTTTGGGCTAGAAGCTTACCTAGTATGAAATCTATAGTATAAATGTATAGAATAAGTGGTAGCTGTGGATGTGGGAGTGACATAACTGGTGGTGAAGTAAGATAAGTTTTGATGTCATTAAAATACTACTAGAATTTATCTTCCCATTTGAAATTTACTCCCTTTTGTAAGATGTGGTTGAATGGTTTACACTTGTCTGATAATTGTGCTATAAATTGGTGAATAGAATTGATTTTTCCCTGGAGGTTGTCCTAGGGTTGACTTCAATGCCTCATTGGGTGATAATGAATCCTAATATTTTCTTGAGGTAACATGAAATACATACTTCTTTGGGTTAAGGCAGACATTGTGTTCAAAAAAGCAATCAAATATCCAATGAAGATCCTCGAGATGTTCTAAGAATTTTTTAGATTTTGCAATGAGGTCATCTACGTAATATTCCACACATGTGTGCATGTAATCATGGAATATGTAGGTCATTGTGTGCTGGTAGGTTTACCTAGTGTTTTTAAGGCCAAATGACATGACCTTGTAATAGAATGTCCCCCAGGGGGTTGTGAATGACGTCTTGTGTTGATCGATAGTATTGATTATGATTTGGTTATGACCTGAGAATCCATCCATGAGGGATATAATCTTATGGCTAGTTATGGAATCAATGAGTAATTCAATGTTAGGTAGGGGAAATTTGTATTTGAGATAAGCTTTGCTTAAGTCATGAATGTCTGTGCAAATGTGAAATTTATCGTATGGCTTGGGTATAAGGACCATATTGAAGACACATTCAGGATAGTATATGGGTACTATGAAATCTACATATAAGAGCTTTTGAAGATCATTTTTCACTAGTAATGCAATGGTTGGGTGCATGCATCGTACCTTTTGGCTTACTGATTTGGAATTTTGATCAAGTGTGATGTTGTGAACTACTAGAGGGATTGAGTCCTAACATATCCTTGTATGACAATGCAAAGACTTGGATATACTTGAAAAGGAAATTTATGAATAGAATGTGCTCCTCGAGTGAGAGGTTGATAGCTAATTTAACTATGTGAAGAATTTTAGGTCATCACCTATGTCAACATCAATAGTTTCCTCAATAAGCATGTGGGAACCATTGCATAATTGTTCTAGAATTGAAATAATATGGAGGTCATCGATGGCCTTGATGAATTCATATTTGTCATCTAGTTAAATATTTGTGTGGTGTACCTATGGTATGTGAGGTGTTGCAAGTGATGGAGGGGAATTCACAGTGCACAAGATGTTTGGTGAGAGTATGAAGTCTCTGGGTGCCGATATGGGTGAGATGTGCATGAGATCGATGAAATTGGGGTTTGGCATATCATCTCATGTTGGATGGTGTCTATATCATAATGGATAAAAATGATCCACCTTGACCATATTAACTAATGCTATGGGGGATTTGGGTGGTGAAGAGTCTAGTGATTATGACTCAACAATCTACGATCATATTAAGAGGCTTAAAGGAGTGTGTAGGATGACTAGTGGAGATCATGGTTGAGTCGTATCTCATTGAATTTATCGATGGATAGGTAAGAATAAATCTAAATATTTTTATTATGGTAGTGGGGATGCCATGTCATGTTCGTAGAAATGAGCATTCAAGGATAGTGTAGAAAATTGGGTTGTGAACTCATTGACTGAACATGAATATGTGTTGTCAAAATTGGATGATTATTTGAAGAAATCACATGGGATTGTGATGGTAGATTGGGGTGATAGAGTGTCTTCTAGGATTTCCATGTTAATGTACTATTCTAAAGTGTGCATTGGGAGTGGAGAAGGATGTAGGGAAAGATCCTGAAGTTTGTTCTCTAACGTATAGATTGTGGTTGGGCGATAACCTAAGCCATATTTTTTAGTAGGGGATTGGATATGAGGGTTAATGGGTGCATGCAACCCTTACTCATAATTTCCTAGCCCTGACCCACACCAATGGAAATTCCAAAGGTATCATAAGGTAAAATAGGGATTAGTCAGGTGATCAATTGTACCACAAAATCTATATTGTGGTAGTGGAGATACCATAGGTGGGAGCAAAGAATAAACTTCAATGTAGAAAAAGTTGGTATGATTATCAGGAGATCCTAATTGTATGATTGTTCCAATAGTCAACATTGAGGCTTAGGAGTAGCCAAATTATTGTGTGGATTGAATAATAGATGGACGTATGTAGGGATCATGCACATTGTAATCTCCTGGTCCCGAGTTTGTCATAAAAATAGATATGCATGGTGTCGCATTTTATGGTGAACAAGGTAGCAAATATGAATCAGATTATGAAGGTGAAGTTTAAGATTATCTAATGGTAGATATAAAAGGGTGTAGTAGTTGGTCATCTAAGAGAGATTTTCATTGTTACCACTCATGGCATTTGGCTGTGATAGCTGGTATAGGATGATTGGACTGTGGAAATTGAAAAAGAAGAGGAGTAGATCTTGGACTACATGGGGAAGTGAATGACCTAGGCCATGGAAGAAAAGGAAGAGGGGGTGTGCATGGTGTAGGGAGGATAGGTACTTTCCTAGGGGATGATGATTGAGGTGGAGTGGTAGGCCACAATTTGGGTGGCAATGGTGGTTGTGGCACCACAAGTGAGTTTGTAGAGGATAAAGGTTGGGACAATCATAGTGGCCATAATATGGAAGGTGAGAATGGTATGATAGTGGGATTAGGCACTATAGATAATGGTTCTAAAGGTGCTAACACAAAAGTGTGTGTCCTTGATGAGGAATAGGATAACAAGGTGGATGTATGAGAGGATTTTGATGCTCTTACTAACTTATGGGAAGAAATCAAGAAAAGTTGCATGGATGAGAAGGAAGGTATAGGTGGAAGATCTACGATGTTGCAAAAATTAAAGGTATCCCCATAGACTAGGATGCAATGGACAAGTCCATTATGGACATACTTAAGATAATGGTGTAGTGTGGAAGGGACACATTGCATGTCCTTGATCCATGGGTGACCAAGGAGGATATTGTACTGCATCTCCCCTTGGATTATGTGGAAGAGGATAGAAATGGTACAAACACCTACTCATATAGGCAGGACTATGGATCCTACCATAGGTTTCATAGAGCCATCAAACACATGTAATTCAAGTGAAGGTATCGCAAAGTGGGCCGATGGAATATGTAAATGATGTAAAGCTACTGTAGATATGATACTAATCGATGATCCTGTATCAATGAGGACCCACTTGTAGGTGATGTCATTTATAGTGGATTATATGTGGAGATGGGGATCCAATCCTTCTCCTACAAATTTTGTTATCTCATGGTCATGGAAACTAATGGATGGCTGGAGGTATCGCAAGATGTTCCCTAAAATTTTTATAAATGCATTTATATCATTAAATTATAAATATATAGAATGTAAAATATCATTAAATGCCTCGCAATGGTGTTGAGATTATTATAAGAGGTTGAAAATATATAATTGCATGGGGGCATTACATAATTTAAGGGTGAGGCTACCACGGATCATGATCACATTTTGTGGTGGAGGTGGTATAGCACTAAGTGTTTGGGAGACATGTGGCAATGTAAATTGGGTAGGTGGGGAGACAATAGGTGTGGTCTAACATGAGGGATAGCATTGGTTTCATGTGCTAATATTTATCATGCTGACCACATTGTGTGATGGAGGGTCACATTAGACACTATTCACTTAGCAAGGTGGTCCTGGAGGATTGGTTTGGGATATTTAGGGATTGGTTACTCTATGGTCAGGTAGAGGATTCTAGAATATCCATAGGTTTTGGTTTTGTAGGGGAAAAGGGTTCACTACCTGAATGGTATCCCTATCGATTAGGTCTTGAACTTGAGCACAGAAAGAGTAGCACGACTCGATGTCATGGCCATGCTATCTATGGTACAAATAATAGGATTACTCATTGTGTCCACAAGGCTTAGGTATGTTTGGATATAATGGTAAAATATTGGGTAGAATGAGATGTCCACACTTATATAACCTATGGAATAGAGTTGGTAAGAGTTCAGATAGTAGTGTAAGATTATGTTGTGGACCCTGTGGATGCATGCCATGAGATTGCTAAGGCCTAGGTGGGGAAGACATGTTGGTTTGGAATAATTTTTGTTGTGGAATGTAAGGTGGTGGACTTGGTGCGGGTGCTAGGGTAGCAGTTGCCACTTGGATGGTTTGTGGAGGTAAAATGTATGGTTGGTTGGGTGTATTTTTGTTAAAATAGAAGTTTGAATTGTAGTTAGGCTTTGATATTAACTTAATTTTTTTGGATTGGACTTTAATGTCTTCTATAACCTTTGCCTATGAAATGGCTTCCTCAAAGGTGTGACTTTGGTGAAGTTGTAGAGAGGTAGAAATGTGTTTGTGGCAACTCCTATAAAAGAGTGTCACTAGCTCTATGGTAGGGAGGCTATGGGTTATATCATGGATGATCACTCTCCATCTAGATACAAACTCAGTGATAGGTTCATAATCAACCTTTCAAAAGGCATAGACGTCTAAGAAGGTAGTCTTCTTCTTGATATTAATGGAGAAGTGTTCTAGGAAGGTGTTTGCTAATTGTTCAAAGGTATAAAGGCTATGCTATGGTAGCATGTTATAATAATCTAAGGCTTGTCCTATGAGGGAGAGGAGAAGATATGCAACATAAGGGGATCGCTACTATGATGTTTGTAGCAAGTTGAGTGATAGTTACTAATATGCTCTCTGGGGTCTTCCTTACCTTTATACCTATCAAATTTTGGGATCTCAAAGCAGTAGGGTTAAGGTGGAATGGGTATGTATGGATGAATTAGCTTGTTATAGAGTTCATCGTAGGATGGTTTTTGCGGTCTGTAGCTTGCAGTGTGTAGGTTTAACATCTTGACTTCATCTTGTACGAGTTGAATTTCAGGTGTTAAGGACATGGAGCATTGCACTAGGGTTGGTTGAGCATGGGAGTGTGTAAGATAGTGGGGTTGTTATTGTTATTATGTATATTGGGGAGGTAATTATTCTAGCTAGTCTTGGTATGAGGGGTGTTGAGTGGCATATGATGTAGGGGCTAGTGGGATACTAGGCTATGGAATAGATGTTTGTTGGGGATAGTAATACTATGATTGGAATGTGTGTTTTTGTGGCATGGGTTCCTACTAGGTAAGAGCCTTCTGTAATGGTTGGCCCACAAAGGAGGAGGTGTGAAAAATGTAACTCCAATAGATGAGAGTGGATGTATCGGTGCAACTGGTGCTAGGAATAGTCAAGGTAAGGTGTCAAAAGCTAGGACCTGTCTCTATCCTAAAGGATGAGCGGTGGTGAAGCTAAACTATGTGGAATAGCTTGGGGAAGTGGGTGTATAGGCTATGGGTTTTGATCCATAGTTAGGGGTAATATTCATGGTAGGAACTTTGAAAGAAGGATGAGGAGGTATCCTAAAGGTAAATGAAGGTGAGGGTATAGTAAAGTATTGGGTATTGTCCACTCTAGGCACCTAAGATATAGGTGGGAATGTAGCAAAAAAATATGGGTAGGCTTCTAAAGTAGGATCTTGAGAAGAGGATATGGTACCTATGTCCACTCTTGAATGAGTTTGGGTTGTTGGTTGTTATTGTAAATATTGAGTGACTTGGATTTGAAGAGGCTTTTGTGATAAGTCCTCAAACATTGTGAAAATTGTTGTTGAGATGATGATAATTGTGACTCTTGTGAAGAGTATGGGTATGATGTTTGAGGGGGTGTTTTTTGTTCCTATAGAGGAGGTAGTTGTTGCATAATATGGAATGTTGGTCATTGGGTACCTATGGCAAAATAGGAAGGTGCAAAAATCATTCCTACTATAGGGACGAATGATATGACTTTTGGGTGAGTAGTTCAAGAGAGAGGAGTCATTATCAAAAATGGATTGAGATAGACTCTGGAAAAAGGGGTGTCCAAAGGTAGGGGAAGTAGGTGTGACTTCCTCATCTATGGTAAAGAGTGGATGAGGTTATCCGAGCACTGTGTAGATCATGTGGTTGTAAAAGGTAGCGAGTATATTAGGCAAGAATGGGGATGAAATAAGTGGATAATATTCTATAAGTGAAGTAGCGAGGTATTCACTCAAAGTGGATGTCTCATCTTGAGGCATTGTGTGTGTATACTATAGATTAGACCCTGTGAGTAAATTAGGTGTGTGTATGGCCTTCCCATTCATGATCAAAGGAGTAGGATGGGACTAACTAGAGGATGTTGTAGGCACTTCCTCTATAAGGTATGCTTGCTTGCGTGCTCGACTATGGGTGACAATAGGTATGGGAACATGTGCTATGCCATGAAGGTTTAGAACTATGTAGGAATTAGAGTGTGTAGTTCTAGGTGTGCTCTGTAAAGGAGTTTGAGAATTATCCTATGTGGTGTGAACTCAATTGTATCTAATGTAAAATTAAATCAAAAAAATTTTGTGTGTATCTCAAACAATAAAGTAATAAGTGGTGTACTATTCTAAAACCAGTTTGTGATCATGCAAAAAATGGTAAACTAAAATCCATTCTAAATGCTGAAAAGAAAAGTGTTTTGTTCATTTATGTGTATTTTGATGTTGGTATTTCCTAGGTAGTATCACAGGTAGTGGAGTGAATACTCTAGTAAATCAAGAATTTCATCGGTATTAACCCTCGTCCAACACCCAAAGAAGCACACAATAGAACAATATCACAATGTGCGAATGGTGATTTGCATGTGAGATGCAGTAAGATGATATCCTAAAGGGGAAGAACTCAATTTTATAGAATGAGCTTGCTATATTATCTCATGAGAAGAGGCAGTACTATCTACGATGTGCTAGGCATGATCAACAACCCCATGTTTTTGCTTCAGCCTCGATTAGGCATGGTCAAAAACAATAGTTATCATGTTCACTAATTATGTAAGCTTTGTGAAAAAAGGTGTCTAATCCTATCCCACTATGAAGGTAACTACTGGTGATGAAATCCAAAAGCCCAATATCAAAAGTGGGGGATTTTCTAGTGATGAAATCCAAAAAACCACTCCTATGGGGATACTGGGTGTCTAGGGAGGTGAGTTGGTGGAGGGTAAAACACCTACCACACCAATATCTAGTGATGGATTGGGGATGAAGTCCAATATCACCACTTGTTTAAATACCACATGAGTGTGTGTGGGTTTGTGTTTTTCTATCGATGGTATGTAAAATAGGAAATATAACTAATTGCCTTTTCAAATTAAAATCTAGCCTTATATACATTTTATGAAAGCAAAATACTAGAAGGAAATGCTTTTTGTAAACAAATAATATAATCTTAGATACCTTTAGGAAAATAATTTCACTCTACTTTTCAAAGCGTAGAAACATGCAATATGAAGGTGTGATGAAAGGGGTGTATGTGACCCTAAATATGTGTAACAACATGTAGTAATTACAATGAATATTTATACAAGTATAGCCAAGAAATCACAAGAAATTTATGCATGCAATTTAGAAAAGGAAAATTAAAATTTACATAGAATTTTGAAATTTAAAGTTGCTATAAATTTGACAGATTTTGTAATTTTAGAAACATTTAAACCAAATGGAGATGTAAAGAAGGGAAAAATTTGTTACTAGCTATTGTACCTTGACTAGTAAACATATTACACATACAAAAATGATCAAATAGAGCATATAAATAAAAATACCTAGACTCTGATGTTGTAAGTGTAGCGACCCCAAGGTAGTGGCACACCACCCACTACTCTATTTTTGAATATTATTTACTTAATCATTTATTAAAATGAAAGGTACAACCAAAATATGAAGAAATGAATAGATAATGCTTTTTATTTCTTTTTCTCAAGTTTGATTACATATAGATCCCTTTGATGGATTCCCTTAATTTGATACAGATTTTATAAATAGGGGCAACAGATGTATGATGTCCCATCACAAGGGGATATGCTCTCTCATAGGATTCCTAGTGACACACACAGAATTGTATGAGGGATTCCAGATGTCTCCTTCTCTAGGTTTGGTTCCTAGAGGGATCCTCTTACTTTCATATGTTGATACCCTGTCTAGTGAACCTGTAGTCTTGCAAGCATGAAAACAATAGTAAATTATCAGCTATCCGAGATTGCCTCCCTGGATGAGGTTGTTAGCGATAACCCTAATGATAAATAGAAATATGCTCAATGACAATAGAAACTAATGCTTTGAATGCAAATGAATGAGAAAATTATATCTATGCTAATTGTATGAAAACATGTAACCAACTAAATAAAGGAAACTAATGCTAATAACCCTAGACTAGGCCTACGGGCTACTATCTAAGACAATGGCCGCTAAGATGAAAACTTGTCTCAATTGCTCCAAGGCCATAGATCTAGGATTTTTGCTAATGTTGAAATGATTATTGTTTTTTCTGATGTATTGAATATCCCATAGATGATAACCCCTCAATTTTCTAGCACTTTGTTGCTCCTAAAAGGTACTCCAATTTGTTGTTCGATCTAATAGGACTTCACTACAATAAAAGCTCTTCAAGTCTCAAAAAGTTCTCCTTGGTCTCTCCCTACAATATGATAAAATAAAGCTCCCTTGGTGCTCTTAGGTTTGCACCTTATATTGTGTTGAGGTCCTAGGTTTAGGTATAAAAACCCTAAGACCGAATCCTACATAAAAACTATTTGTTAGCATGAAAATTCAAGTCTTTGTCTACTCTTGAGGGCCAATTAACTGATGTCTAAATCTAGACTTGAGTCTCTCATGTAGACTGGCTATGAGGGGGAATGCAAAGTTGTCCCTTCTCAACCTTATTACATAAATACTACCACTTCCACTCCATATTAGGCTAGTTCCATGGAAAATTGCATTTTAGGGTTTAGTTGTTATCGTCTATAGTGGCTAGGGATTGGCCACTCTAAGCTTCAACGACCAATATTAAACCACTCTAGTTCATAGCGGCCAGGATTGGATGGGTTAATAATACCCCATATGAGTGGTGAAAACTACTTTTGGCACTTGGAAGGTTCTAAGTTTTAGTCACATGATCTATAAATGTGCCCATGTGAGCAGTTTTCCTAAACACAATGTGTTTTAGATGTCTATAGATACCCCTTTTTGGGATGCATTTCATGGGAAAAACACAACGTTGAACAAAAAATTAGACTACTATTCTTGTAGGGTGTATGATGATCATTGGTCTGACCAATGCTGGATGGCCCAATCATGCAATATGGTTCACACCCTTGAATCATTGCTTCAACATATTATAAGGCTTTAACTTAGCATAGGGCTTGCAAATATTCACTTGAAATCATTCCTAAAACACAATCGGGTAGCTTATGTCACTACAATAAGATCCTACCAAAGGAGAGCTACAAACTAAAGATGTCATATTTTGCCTATGAACCCAGCAAACATGAAATTTTGTAATAGTTTTCTTCAATGATTCATAGGATAAATGCAATTTTGATATGATTTACTGATCGTTGGTTGAATTTTATTATGATTAATTGAAGAGCTAACTACCCCCTCACACAATGAATTGATGAGGGAAGGACAATGAATGAAGCGATAAGTTGCTTGACCAATATGATTAATTTGGTTCCTTTCTAGTGCTTGTTCTTTTAATGGGAAAACCCCCATCCAAGTGTGATCTCAACTATTTATGATGATCATTCATCCCTATCATTGGGAGTGGTCCGACCATAAATGACCTTCTTAGGGAGTTAGGATGAGTGATTCTAGTTACAATTTTGTTGAATCACTTGGATTAGTGTTGTTATTTCATAGAGAAATTAGGATGATTCTATTGTACCCATGGAGTAGTTTGACCATCTTGGTCTTCTTTAATATTTATGAGCACCAAAAATGCTCATTTTATATACACTATTAAGGGCATCATTACTAGTTTAATTAGCATACGATATATATTTTTATATAAATTATGCATATAATTGATAGAAAATCTAGTATTATGCTTAATTGGTGTTTTTAGTGGAAATTGTGTATAAATGCAGGTGTTGGTACTAATATGGTGTTTTATAGTCTACATCTACTTGGACTTGGCATACTTATGCTTTCAGAGACTAAGGCATGAGATTAGGTGCCTTCCTCTTCAAGGAAGGTGCCTAGTATAATTAGACACCTTCCGTATGGAGAAGGCACCCAACAGAAGTAGGCGACTTCCTTATGGAGAAGGTGCCCAATAGAAGTAGGCACCTTCCTTATGAAGAAGGTGCCCAACAGAAGTAGGCACCTTCCTTATAAATAAGGTGCCCAACAGAAGTAGGTGCCTTCCTTATGAAGAAGGCACCCAACAAAATTAGGTGCCTTCCTCATGAAGAAGGTGCCTCCACACCTCCATACTTTGCAAGATTTACTAAGCCAGCTTTGACTGGTTGACCAATGGGCTAAGGAGGAGGTTGCACGTGAAGACAAAAATGAGATATTTTATTTTATTTACTATTATTAAAATATAATGAACACTTCTATTATTTGATTGGTTGGATACCTTTGTAACATGAGCATTATTCTTTCACTCTCATGGATGAACCAAGAGCAACAATTTTTCTAGCGATCAATGTGGGAGATATTCTATTTTATGCAATATTATTAAAATAGAATAACTCATCCATTATTTTTTCTAGAAATATTCTGTTATGATAAAATAGAACACACCCGATTTATCCTGTAAGAGGGTAAAATTAGTGCGTGACTATTTTAATTAATATACAATTGTTATAATTGAAAAAATGCAATATTCATTGCATATATACTGTAACTGCAAGTCTGAAATAAACTTACCTAAATTTGTAATCGAGGAAGGTTGTGCATTGTATAAATGCACAAGTATTCCCTGAGAGGAAAGAGAAAATTTTATGGATAAATTATTCTATTTTATTTCTTGTCAAATTTATTAAGAGTGCAATTCCTCTTATCTGAGCAAGCTCTACGTAGCTAGCTAGGCGAACTATCTGCAAGATCTTGGGCCCACTACCTGCAGTAGTCCTCTCCTATTTATTTTTGTTCTTTATTTTCTATAGATTATTTTATTACTTTAGTTATTTCTTTATTTAATTTAGGTGTGTGTTTTTATTTTCAGCATTTACTCCAGCATTGTATTTTATTTATTTAAATTCTTCGCACTTAGTTTATTTAGTTTAGCTGAAATTAAAATGCACAAACATCCCCAACCAAACTAAATAAGATACAATTAGATGTATTACCCAACACTTCAGGCATATATTGTGCATGACACTCATAAGTTTATGGAATTATCAGATTGATAATTTATTGAAGAGAAATTACTATTTTTTTGAGACTTGAATTTTTGCTCACCATTTTGGCACCGTTGTCGGGGAGTGTCTAAAATGTAGTGTTCTGATTTAAAGGTCATATAAAAATCCTATTTGAAATTACTTGTAGATATTTTACCTGAGAAGTGTGAGTCCACCAAGGGCTTTTTATAAGGCTTGCTAGCATAGTCAGATCCAAATCCCATAGGCAACTGTTTGCATTTTCTAGATTCTCAGGTAAATGTGGGAATGAATCTGATGTACCATATTAAGTGTAGAAGTAGAAATAAAATGTGTTGTTGAAAAAAATTAGAAAAATCTGGCATTGAAGGATTTCCATCATATTTTCAATGGTTTCAAGAAATCAACGAAATAGCACAACCCAAGGCTGATAGTTGAAAATATTTAGGGAAGTGTTTTTACACAGAAACCATTGGAAAATTATGCCTGATAAAAATTTTATAGGCTTGAACTTTTTGCAACATATTGGTAAATGTTTTTTAATGATGAAATTAATAGCAGGAAAAATTACAGAGCAAAATTTAAAGAACATCTTGTTATGAATAATGATCTTCACTTGCGCTTAAGGCAATCTGGTGAATCAGAAACTAGAATGTGTTTTTTAAATATTGCTATGCCAAGTTTTCTTCTAGTCGCTAGCTCATAGATAGTCATTTGCCAACCTGCATATTTACCAATAAATTGGAAAATTTTAGTTTTGAGGTCAAAGGGGGAAATTGCTCTTCCCATGCTACAAACTAGTTGATAATGAAACAAATGATTTTTAGAAATACTAGTTCAGATGTAGGCATGGGGGAGACCCCACCTTCATTATTGCCACCAACAACATAATGAACACTATTTCCAGTGTTCATGAAAAAGCAAAAAATATATCTTCTATTGAAAATGGCCCTAAGTTAAGAGAAGATAAAAATGAATAGAGTTTTATTTTGCTACTTGTTGGAAGAGAGTATCCTCTTTCCCGAGGACCAGCTTGGTCCAAAAGATAAATGAGAAATCTCCAATCGGTAGCTAGATAAAGTAGGGGAGAGAAAAAATAGAAGCTTTATTTTTGTTACTTGTTGGAAGAAAGTATCCTCTTTCCCCTAGGACCAAGTTGGTCTAGAAGAGAAATGAGAAATCTCCAACCAGTCACTAAATAAAGCAAGGAGGAGCCTAGAAGTAATCAAAATATTAAAAAAAAATTATATATATATATATAATAAAAAAAAAATTATAATTTTATTTTAATGCCTTTAGTTTAGATTTTTCTTTTATGTTTTATAGGACAGCGTGAAGTGCGAGGTAGACAAATAAGGAGGTGTTTGTGAAGATTTTGTGAATAGAAATTTATACATGGAGTTCGTAATAACACTATACAAACTATCTCATGTACCTGATCGTGTAGCATCCAATCTAGCAGGTGAAAGCTAGAAGAGTTTTACCTTGGCAACATTAGCACCTGAATAAAGGCTAAGTAACCCTGATAAAGTGAAAGGCTTCCAGTCTAAGGTGCTTGTGAAACTTTGGTAAATTTTTGTTGCAAGGTGTGTGACTGTTACAACCTGAGTAAATGATGAGCGGAGTCAAAGATGCTACTCCACATATAAAATAGAGTACCACAATAATGTTCGAGTAATGGTCAATGAGCTCTATTAACAATCACCTCATATTTGTGAGAGAGGATCAAATATCGGTATGGGAGAGACCCCATACCATACTAGTAGCTTGGACAAATTTTCAATCATTCATTAAAAAAAAAAAAAGAGAAAGAAAATAAAAAAAAGGAAAAAAAAATAAAAGAGAAAAAAAAGAGAAGGAAAAAAGGGGAGGATACGTGAAAAACAAATGAAGTGAAAGATGCCTTGATAATCAATAAGGTGCCATACAATGGAGGCTTCCACATGAAGAAGGTGCTATAAATTGGAGGTGCCTTCCACATGAAGAAGGTGCCATACATTGGAGGCACCTTCCACATCAAGATGGTGCCATACATTGGAGGCACATTCCACATAAGGAAGGTGCCAGACATTGGAGGCACCTTCCACATCAAGAAGGCACCATAAATTGGAGGCACCTTCCACATCAGGAAGGTGCTAGATATTGGAGGCACCTTCCACATCAGGAATGCACCTGTAGACACCAAAAAAGCACCATTCGATTAAGTGACTACAAACACTGATCGCATGCACATACACAGCTTTCAGGGTAGCCTTTAGAGGTCAAACAGTGGTCTTGACCACTTGCACAGCAGTTCAAAAGATCAAAAATGAGCAGAGCAAAGTCGGTCATTCTAGAGCCTTTAACAAACTTCTTAGCCTTCTTCAAAGCCTTCCGTGCTAAGCCTTTTGTCAAAAACCAAAGCGGGCAAAGTACCCAAAGCAGGCCCAAAGTGTCACGATATCGCGACACTTTGGGCCCCGACCCAAGCGGGCCCAAAGCGTCGTGATATCGCGACACTTTGGGCCCCGACCCAAAGCGGGCCCAAAGCGTCGCGATATCGTGACACTTTGGGCCCCGACCCAAAGCGGGCCCAAAGCGTCGCGATATCACGACACTTTGGGCCCCGACCCAAAGCCGGCCCAAAGCGTCGTGATATCGCGACACTTTGGGCCCCGAGCCAAAGCCGGCCCAAAGCGTCGCGATATCGTGACACTTTGGGCCCCGAGCCGACACGTCACCAGTCAAAAGCATGCAGTCAACTATCCAAAGAACGACCACCACGTGGCACCTCTACGTGTCCCTTCTCGAAGAAAACATCACGGGTTTGTAGAACGGTGGATTCAACGGTGAACATTAATTAGACGAGCGGTTTTAAAAAATATCCGATCCGAGGCCACGCCTCATAACTGCGATCTGTCAGTGCGAGCCATGTCCCATAATGGCCCGATAAGGATCAAATCTGAGCGGCCTTACGGATTTAGGGTTTTGAACATTAATGTTCCCAGAGGCCGAACCCCCTTCCACATCAGGAAGACACCATACATTGAATGTGCCTTCCACAGCAAGCAGGCATCTTCCATAGCAAGAAGGCACCTTGACATCTAGGGTGCCTTGATTCATTTCCTGCACCTGGGTGGTTTGATGGCACAAGGGATAAACCAAAAAAAATGAGGAATAAGTGATGAGGCACCTTGATGGCATACAATAGAGGTGCCTTGATAAAAATAAAATATGTGAATCCTCCCATTGAAAAAAAATCATAGAACATGTCCTTCTTAGCATAAAAATTGCTTTCTTATTGCTTTGCAGGAAATCATAAACCGAATGCAAGTTGTAGTCATCTTGAGAGACTGGGCCTAACAGGCATGGAGTCATAACTCATGTTTTCCTACTTTTGGGTGTGTAGGTAATCGTGCCCTATGAATGCAATCTAAAGGTATCCTAAGATCTAGGGCCTCAAGCACTGGTATGATTCATGTTTTCTAGTTTTTGTGTGAATAGTTTCATAGGATATGGCCATGAACACAATTTATAGGTAGAGTCGGCTTAAATTAGGCCTAAAAGATATGACATCTTGTGCCCTACAATTAGGAGTGTAACAAATCAGAAAATTCACTTACTTCCCACCAGGAAGAGAGTGCCTACAATCATCCTAGTACAATAGTATATTTTTCCATTTAGAGGAAGGCACCAATAAGCGACTTTCTTCTCCCTTGGATGGGAGTGCTTGTTGTTCAGTATGAGACCTTATGTATGGTGGGCTGTAGACCTGTTTCACAAAGGGACCTATCATTGGTGATAAGAGCATCACTAATTTAAGTGGGGGAGAATATAAAAAAATGGTAAATTATGGCTATGATGTTGAAGTTGTTAAATCCACACCTACAAAAGAAAGAAGAACAATGATAATTAGTGGTGTGGGGAAGACGAAAACCAAAAGAAAAAAAAATATAAATATAAATATAAATATATATATATAAAATCTCTAGGACCACCAACGTACAGGCAACATGGAAATATTTCACACAATCAGCATCATACACATTGAAATCTGTGAAATTCACCTAGGTATATACTATAATTTTCTTGTTAATTATGTGTATAGTTATTTTAAAATAATTTCTATGCTAATACCAACTAATGCATCCATAGTTTTTCAAAATACCCCATTAGAATTTAAATACATGACATGCCTCAGATATTAAAAAATAAATTATAAAAGAGGCTATGGCATCTACGTGAATAAATTTGGCATCATTTTCATTGTTGCCTCATGAAAAAGGTAGCCAACTTGAGCGAATGCATATAAATGATGCTACTTTGTACCACAAAGGAGATGTTGGAGATGTGAAATATGTTTCAAATATGGGTAAAAGTAGCGGCTGGTGACTACACTTGTTTTAAACCAATTTGGTCTCACCAAATCTGACCAATGTGCAACATTGGAAAATGTTAGCATTTATCAAAAATTAGTGCAGTGGTAATTTGCCTTGAATGGTGTGGTCAAAATTTAACTATTTATCTACAATGATTATTTAGGATGTGTTTTTGACTTATGTTGGTGCCATAGTGCTCAATGGGTGAAGAATAACAACACTCAATGGAAGAAAATAAAAAAATAATAGTGCTGAATGAATGAAAAAACAACAGTGCTGAATAAAAAAAATAGTGGAGTAAAAAAAACACAGTAGTGCTGAATGGAAAATACATAGCAGCACCCCATGGATGAAAAATACAGAGATGCTGAAGGCCATTGAAAAAAATAAAAAAGAGAAGAAAAAAAAAAATATATGTTATTATCCCAAGGTCTATTGTCATGAGGACATGACAATCTTTAGGTATGCTTAGCCTACGAGAGGGATAACTTTAGCTTTTGGTGCCACGAGGGCATGGCACATGTTAGGCATGGGGGTATGATGAGCACCAGAAATACTCATTTTATATACACTATTAAAGGCATCATTGTTGGTTTAATTATCATGAGAGATGTATTTTTATATAACTTATGCATATAATTGATAGAAAATCTAATATTATGCTTAATTGGTGTTTTTAGTGGAAACTGTGTATAAATGTAGGTGTTGGTACTAATCTGGTGTTTTCCAGTCTACATCCACTTGGACCTGGCATACTTATGATTTTAGAGACTAAGGCATGAGAGTAGGTGCCTTCCTCTTCAAGGAAGGTGCCTAGTATAATTAGGCACCTTCCATATGGAGAAGGCAGGCGCATTCCTTATGGAGAAGGCACCCAACAGAAGTAGGTGCATTCCTTATGAAGAAGGTGCCCAACAGAAGTAGGCACCTTCCTTATAAGTAAGGTGCCCAGCAAAATTAGGCACCTTCCTTACGAAGAAGGCACCCAACAAAATTAGGTGCCTTCCTCATGAAGAAGGCACCTCCATGCCTCTATACTTTGCAAGATTTACCAAGCCATCTTTGACCGGTTGACCAATGGGCTAAGGAGGAGGTTGCACATGAAGACAAAAAGGAGATATTTTATTTTATTTACTATTATTAAAATAAAATGAACAATTCTATTATTTGATTGGCTAGATACCTTTGTAACATGATTATTATTTCACGCTCACGGATGAACCAAGAGCAATGATTTTTCCAACGATCAATGTGGGAGATATTCTATTTTATACAATATTATTAAAATAGAATAATGCATCCATTATTTTATGCCAGACATATTCTATTATGATAAAATAGAACATGCTTGATTTATCCTGCAAGAGGGTAAAATTAGTGCATGACTATTTTAATTAATATACGATTTTTATAATTGAATGGATGCAATATTCATTGCATATATATTGTAACTGCAAGTCTAAAATAGACTTTCCTAAATTTGTAATCGAGGAAGGTTGTGCATTGTATAAATGCACAGGTCTTCCCTGAGATAAAAGTGGAAATTTTATGAAGAAATTATTCTATTTTATTTCTTGTCAAATTTATTAAGAGTGTAATTCCTCTTATCTAAGCAAGCTCTACGCAGCTAGTTGGGCAGACTATCTGTGCGAGCTTAGGCCCACTCCCTGCAGTAGTCCTCCCCTATTTATTTTTGTTCTTTATTTTTTGTAGATTATTTTATTGCTTTAGTTATTTCTTTATTTAATTTAGGTGTGTTTTTTTATTTTCAGCATTTTATTTCCAGCATTGTATTTTATTTATTTAAATTCTCCATACTTAGTTTATTTAGTTTGGCTGAAATTGAAATGCACAAACATCCCCCACCAAACTAAATAAGGTACAATCAGATTTATTCCCTAATTTTGCAGGCATATACTATGTGTGACACTCATAAGTTTATGAACTTACCGGGTTGATAATTTATGGAAGAGAAATGACTATTTTTTGAGACATGAATTTCTACTCACCAAGGATTGAGGGGGTACATCATGATTCCAAAATTATTAATTTACGCCAAGTAGCCTTATGGTAGCTCACTCATATCACTAAATTTCATGGAATGCAAATCGCTGCAGCCGCTGAGTTGATAGAGTAAGCAATTGGATGCGAGGCTTACTTGAGATTTTTGTTTTTATGTGTTTTTTTGTTTTTTTTATCATTTTGATGATTATCAATCATAAAAATGTGCTTATTTGATTTTTTTATTATTCCTCATGGGAGGAATTTTCTTGTTTTTGTTTGTGCTTCTAGCCATTGTCAGGTCCAATGACCCCTAAATGCCTGTTTATAGCCACACTCGATTGTAGCACCCAAGAAGTGCAGGTCACCAATGACAATAGTGGCCAAGGCATAACTTGGGAAATATAGAAGTAGCCTAGGATTTTGAATTTTCATTCTTCCAGTTGGTGATTCACTTTTCAGAGCTCTGGAGAGAAAGTGACAATTTGCAACTTGTAGCACTTTTTGTTGAATATTATGGTTGTGCAGGATGAGACATCAGTGAGTGGAGGAGCTAGAGCTTCTGGGGTATACTTCGAAACCCTAACCTTGCTTATTATTTTGGTAAAAATAAATCTCACTAAGTAACCGTGAAGGTTTTAATTTGGTGGGCTTGTCCCCATTTTATGTTTTTTCAAAAATATTTAGTATTTTTCATGTCATCCATCAGCCACTGCTGCTCAGAGTGGCCATTTTAGCCTACAACTTGGCCACTATTGACGACAATGGCTAGTTCAAAACTCAATAGTAAAAATTATGACCATTGGGATTTGGCCACTGCTAGCCTTGGCAGTCGATTTCTGGTCATTGTAGGAGAGAGCGGCCAGAAAACCTTAAGATATGTTTTAGATTTTTTTGGATTTTTGAGATGATTAATTGATTTGTTTTGAAATTTTGAGTTGCTTTTCTAAAATTTGCTACATTATTAGGTGCATTTATTATCTTTTCACTTAGACTTAGGATAGCCTATCATTATTTATAGGTTTCCATGTTTTATTGAATTTTATGCCTTAGATGCACTATAGTTATACCTTGATTCTTGTTATTAGATTCTTACTGCTTGGGCTTGAGACCTAAAGCTCTTGCTTGACCTCCTACCTCGTATGGATGATGCATACTGGGCATTGGTTCAATGCCATGAATTATAGTATGCAACTAAGCTTCCCCAAATTATGTCAAATTAGGCCTTGGCTCACCGATGGGATCATCGGACTAATACCTTCCACCTTCCTATTGGTGATATGACTATCACACTAGAGGATGTATATAGGATTTTATGGATTCATTTTTATGGAGTGGCCATCATTTCTTTGACCACTAATGACCATGAGGCAGTCTTTGCTAGGGTGTTTGGGAGGCATGATGCGGCTACCTTCCAAGACACAAAATCTTGTGGTGTATCTATTCTTTGATGGTACAAGGTGAAAGTATTTTTTGCAAGGCATGTGGTGTTGCTGATGGTCATCAACAATGTTCTTATCCCAGACTACTTAGGCTTGAGGTTCCTATGGAACGTCCTCACGATGGTTCAAGATTTTTTGAACAACAAGGATCCTATCATCTATGCATGGGGTAGGTCTTTGCTAGCATAGTCCTATGATGAGTTGTATCACATCCACCAGTAGGGTTGTGTAAGCATCACATGCAGCATACTCCTATAGGTATGGATATGGAAGTATATCCATGTAGATCATACCAGAGGGCTCCCTACTAAGATTACAACTATAGATGATCAGATGTAGTGCTATGCTACCAGATGGGCTTGAGATCATGAGGAGTGCAAGAACCATCCTTATATGAGGGAGGTCCCCCATTACATTGCTAATTTCACTGGGTTATAGGCATGAGATATCATATGGCACCCATATCATACCTACCTATCATGGGATGATCTATCTAGCTTTACATCTAGGATGTGTTATGAGCGATGGATCATTTTTTGCAAGGTAAGAATCATAGAGTATTTCTTCTACTCTCGCATCCTTCATCAGTATGAATTTTAGTAGGATGTATCATTTATCCCATTCTTGTACATGTGCATTATAATAGAGAGAGACCTTCACCCGTAATGAATTACAGAGTTTACTGATGAGCATGATGCCCTAGAAGTTGATGTAGTTGTCACTAGGGGAGTGAAAAATGCCTTTGTTCAGTGGTGGGGGGATTGGATGTGGTATGGTGATGGTAGCCTAGGCCGCAAGGATGACGGTGGTGATAGAGGTACAAATACAATGGGGTGTAGAGTCCAAGATAGGATAGAGGTATGGGGCCAGTCAGTATAGCAGGTGGTAGCAAAGGAGTAGGAGGCTCCTGAGGAGGAGGAGGAGGAGGAGTTTGGTATCAAGAAGAGAGATTCTCCTTTTGGGATGTAGCTCCATGAGGTAGACGTCGAGCTCCAGTCAACAAAAATCTAGGTATAGTAGTGTGATGCCACTATAGCATAGTGATATGCCACTATAGTACAACGAGATGCCATTATAGCATAGCTCATAACACAAATACAAACATTACATGCTGCTATCAGGGGAGGTGCTACTAGGATGCAAATTGTTGTTGATACTCCTACACCATATGTCCCTATAAAGGTAGATCCAAGGGTAGATACTAGGCATATGTAGGCCTTGCTAGATGAGTATGAGGTGAATATTTTTTATAATGCAGCCTACATTTCCACTCTCTCAATGCAGATTAGGAGGCAGGAGCCACTCCTAGGGAGAGGGAAGGTGTAGGTGGATAATAGGTTAGTAGGTGCTCCACATTAGGGTAGTCTTTCATATGGCCTAGGAAGAGGACCTGGACTCATATAGAGAGACCAGTAGGATCTAGCTCTCATCACTCTCCCAAGGATCCTGCCATAAGGGGCAGTGCTATAGGGAGCATAAGGCTAGTTTGAATAATGATACACTTTGACTTTTATTTTTGAGGTCTACTAACCTATATGACTATAGCCCATGGGTATTTTTGTACACCCATGTATTTGAGACACACATTTATATTATATCTTTGTATTATGATTCATAATGTGTATCCTTTATTGTTTATGTTTATGTTTTATTTATGCGATGTGATGATGATATTATGATGAGTTGATGTATGTGTTAGATGATAGGCAATATTATGATGATATGGATATTTGAATGGATTATTATGTAGATGCTTATATGATTTGATTATTGTGTCATGATATGGTGTATCATGAGTTGACTTAGTGATGGATTTATGATGGTGTGCATAGATGTATTATGATGTATGCATATGTGGATGTTTTTGGGGTTTCACATGTTTTGATTATGGCTATATGATATAATGTATGTGGATGAAATGATGTGATTTTAGGTGTAGATGAATGATTGATGACCTATGCATTATGGATGCAATGTTATTTGTTAAATGCATGTTTAATTTTTCTTTTAGTTTTATGCACTTGACTTATGTTATGATGTGGCAAATGCAATGTATGAAATGCATTATATACATAGTTTTTGATCTAATGTGAATGAACCTATATGCTTTAATCACTTAAAACATAAGAAATGCATATGATATGATTTTTACAATCCAATGGGCGATACCACAGATAGTATATTAGTTATGAATGTAAATAATAATTCTTATCACAAGATATAATTGTTTAAGCATCCATATGTGAAATGTAATGGTGTGGAATACGTGTAGTTTCTTAATAAGTTTTTTAATTTAAAAGATACAAAATATTCAGTGGTCGTCTAAATATCATTTCTGACATCCGTCTGGTATCTACCCTACTTTGTTAATACACTTTACTTTATAAAACCTCATAAATAAAATTGATGATGTGACTGATGATATGATTTATTGCTATGTAGGAATTTTTGAGGCTTTTCCTGAGACTCAAACATTCTAGTTACCCTATCAACAACTACATACTGACAACACAAGACTTTTGAAAAACAAGGCTTTCATCATGGACCTCAATACTCATTATCCATGTGTGTGTAAATTAATATCTTTATATAGAACTCAAGCATTTCCTCTAATGTCAGGCAGGATTCTTTCAACCCATTGCTAATATCGGGGATCCTCAATTTTTTATCTTATCATGTGTTGGACTTAGTTGGACTATACCACTAGGAAGTATTGGGTTACCCAAAGCTAGCTTATCAACATGTAAACATTGGTCTACACAAATGCAAGATGCTATTGTGATAGACATATCATCATGCGTAAGGGTATCACCATTGCCAAACATGTCTTTTCACCAAACTTGTAATGGGGATCATCTTCCAATTTTGTACAATGCTGAGAATTCCAAGGATTCAAGCTCTAGTGCCTTATTTTATTCATTTTACTTATGATACTTGCTCATTCCTAGTGATGAAAATCACTATTTATTTTTTATTGATTTTTTTTCTTGAGCTAGGGACTTATGTAGGGATGATACTTGTTTGTTTTGATTTTGACTTTTGCTTGATTTTAGAATTTTTCTTATTTTAATAAAAGCAAGGGATTTATGTAGGGATGATAATCACTTTTTTGTGTTGCTTTTGACTTTTTCTTGATTCTAGGATTTTGCTTGTTTTAATGAAAGCAAGGGATTTAACTGGGTAGGGAAAAACTTGTCCTTTTTACAATTCTTAGAACCTTTGAACTAGTCACATAGGGGGATAAGAAATGAAGACCCTTTTTACCTTAAGGTGACCTAGACCACTTTTGTAGCTTTCATCTTTCCCTTATACCAACTAGGCTTTTAGTTTTATTAATTAGTGATGTGATTCTTAATATCTAAGGCATTATAATGACTAGACCTTACCCTCTACTAATCAATATGGATTTCCACAAAAGCTGATAAGACCATTATATATGGTTGGATGACCAAAAAAACCTTATCCTATTATTTATAGAAACAAGAATGGTTGTGTTGAAAAACATAGTTTGTTGGCAATTTTGGGTACCTTGAGTACATTGCCTTTGCTCAAGTATAGTTGTTGTCATTGATGTCAAAGGAGCTCTTGGTAGTTGTTGTCTTTGATGTCAAGGAAGTTCTTGAAGCAATTTGATTAGTTGTCTAAGTATGTGTTTTGATGTTCATCTGATCAATAAGTCTCCAAGAAAATCAGAGTAGCCCAGTTGCAAAAAATCCAGAAAAAGATAAGTTAGAAAAAGGTTGCAAGCTGCTTGAAAAACTTTCACGATTTCACGACATGTTTGAGGAGAGAAAAAGCGTTGGAAAAACTATCATGATTTCGCGACATGTTTGAGGAGAGAGAAAGCACTGGAAAAACTGTCACAATTTCGTGACATGTTTGAGGAGAGAGAAAGCGTTGGCAAATCTGTCGTGATTTCGTGACATGCAGGAAGGCAGAGGCAAAGCAGGGAAAAGTGTCACGATTTCATGATAGGTTGAGTTGGCAGCGTGTAGGTGGTGAAAGCATCGCGATTTCATGACATATTCCAGTTTCATGAGCAATTGGCAAAAAAGTGCTTAAGGCAACGAAAGTGTCACGATTTCATGACATGTTCCAGTTTCGCGAGGAGTTGGAAGAAAAGTGCTTAAGGTAGCGAAAGCGTCACGATTTCGTGACATGTTCTAGTTTCGTGAGCATTTGGTAGAAAAGAGATTAAGGCAGAAAAAGCGTCACGATTTCGTGACATGTTCCATTTTCTCTAGTGCAAACTGAGGAAAGGTTGAAGAAGTAAGAAGTGTCATGATTTTGCAACAGAGTTGATGATGACGTCAGCAAAAGCAAAATGTGTCACGATTTTACGACAAGAGCAGCGAGGAAGGTCTTGCAGACTAAAGCATTGCAATTTCATGACATGAATCATGATGACGTCAGCAAAAGCAAATGTGTTGTGATTTCACGACAAGAGTAGTGAGGAAGGTCTTGTAGACTAAAGCGTCATGATTTTGCGACAAGAATCATGATGACATCAGCAAAAGCAAATGTGTCGCAATTTCGCAACAAGAGCAGTGAGGAAGGTCTTGCAGACTAAAGCGTCATGATTTTGTGACAAGAATCATGATGATGTCAGCAAAGTCAGGGAGTGTCACGATTTCAAGACAATAGGCTCAAGCAAGGTGTAAGGCAGACTGTGGTGTCGCGATTTCATGATAGCAGGCTAGCAAAAGTGTATGGCAGGCTGTAGTGTCGCGATTTCATGATAACAAACCAAAGAGGCACACGACAGGCAGTAGTGTCATGATTTCATGACAAAAAATATTACAAGGTGTACGATAGACAAAGGCGTAGCGATATCATGACATGTTTGAGTTTCGCATTGGGAAAGCTATAGAATAGTAGAGGCGGTTGAAGCCGACGAAGTTAACCTTTGCTGACGAAGTGTAAGGTTGTGTAGCCGATGATTGTTTTAAGGATTTACAGCCGACTAAGATCATGAATTTAATCATGAATTATTACTATAAAAGGAGGACTATTTTCGAGATTCAAGTGTTGAATGTGTTGTGTCATTTTTGCACAAGTGAAGTCTGCTGTGCACAAAGAGCAGTCGTACCGAATCGATCGAAGTGTGCATTTGTAAGTGTCACCTTCACATAAGCAGAGATCTAGAAGAAGAACGATCAAGGAGAAGTAGGTTGTGCGAAGAAGGTGCTGTTGTGATTACATATAGGTGCACAAATTACTGTGTGATAGAAGTGCTACAATATTTCATAAACACTGTGCTGCTGTGTTTTCATAGAAACACACAAAGTCTGTGCTACTGTGTTTTCATAGAAATAAACAAGTTAATTAAGTGATGCTATATTTTGCACAGTTAGTGAGAAATTGATTTTGACAAAGTGCAAAAAAGAACAGTGGAAGAGGATAGAATTGTGCTAGACCGAAGGACTGTGTTTTTGTACAGAAAAGAGGACTAGCTTTGCAATGACAGAGTTGAGGACAGAGATCTCCAGCCAGAGTAGGGAAGACAGGTGTCTTATGTGGACAAAATTCCACTTGCTAAAGGCAGAGGAGGTAGAGGTCTTCTAGAGGATCACCAGAAAAGCAGAATTAGGGGAAGGTGTCTCCTTTGAGCTGAGGTTCATAAACATTGTAATTGATAAGGATTCCTAGAGGATTTTGATACAACTTTTAGAAGAAAAATTTTATCCGTGGATTTGCCCACATTGGGTGAACCACATAAATTGCTGTGTCTCTTTGTGGATTACATATTGTGCATTGTTTTACTGTTGTTATTACTGCTATCTTATTCTACATGTTAATGGTTTGAAAGCTGTATAGGTAGATAAAGTTAAAAGTGGTCTTATACTGTTCACCCCCCCTCTTAGTATAAGCTTGTGTTCTTCAATTGGTATCAGAGCCAGTGCCTTCAGGAAGTTTAACAGCTTGAAAGAAAAGTTTGTAAAGAACACAATGGACTACTCAAGTGGCAATGCAGCACCTATTCTGGATGGATCAAATTTTAGTCTGTGGAGTGTAAGAATGAAAGTCTATCTTATGGCTCTTGGCAATGAGGTATGGGAAGTTATTTAATATGGGTGCACCATTCCTGCAAATGGTCCTTACACTAAAGAAGACAGGATTCTACATCACAACAACTCAAAAGCCATGAATGCTATCCTGAAGGGTTTACAAAAGACAGATCTCACCAAAGTTATTCACTACAAGACAACTAGTGAAATGTGGAAACAATTGCAGGTTGTTCATACAGGTGATGCAAATGTTCGAAAGGCCAAGTTGAGACATTTTAAAGGTATTTTTGAACAACTCAAGATGAATTATGATGAAAATATTAGTGACTACATTCTCCGAATGGATGAAGTTGTTAATTCTATGAAAGACTTAGGTCTTTAACTTGCTGAAAATTATGTGTGTGATAAGATTTTAAGATCTCTTCCTAATAGATTCAGTGAAAAGATTTCTGCTATTGAGGAATCGAAAGATTTAGATAAATTGAAAAAGGATGAGCTCCATAGTATTCTTGCAGCATTTGAGTTGAGAACTCAAGTGAAAGTTGATGTAAAGAAAGAAGCAGCTTTCAAAGCTACCAAGAAATCAAAGGGCAAACTGATTCAAGAAAGTGATGAGTCTTCTAGTGAAGAAGAGGCATATTACGACAAGAAAGGCAAGTTTTCTAGAAAGCACAAAAGCAAGAAAAATATAAGATGTTTCAATTGTGGGAAATTTGGTCATTATGCTACTGACTGTACTGTTTCCAAAAATGAAAGTGATGAAGATATGCAAGATGTTAAGAGCAAGGATTCTAAAAAGTACAGGTATTACAAAAAGAGCAAATATGAGTACAAAAATCACAAGAAAAGAAAATATGAGTACAAAAATCAGGGAAAGAGGCATTCTCACAAGAATAAGAAAAGCCTCTACTTAGACAAAGCAAGTAAGTGTTCTAGTAGTGATAGTGAAAGTTCTTCTAGTGATGATGAAAATGAGATGCTATTCATTTCAGAAAAAGAGGAAGAACCAAAACATAAATTCATTATCATGAAATGTTTTAGATGTGGAAATTTTGGGCACCTTGAGGATGATTGCAAAAATGATGATTTAGCTGCTAGTATGTATGAGGATGCTTCAGAAAACTACAATGAAGATGCATGTATGGTTTTTGAAAAAGGTAGCACCTCTAGTGATAAGAAAACTGAAAAATGCTGTGATAATTCAAAGCACCATGAAATAGAGGATCTTGAATGTGAACTCAATAATGCTCTTAGTGTTTTGAAAAAGCAAAGAAAGAAGAATGATAGACTCAAGATTAAATTAGATGAATGCTGTATGGAGAGATGAACTTATAGAAAATCTTGAAGTCTCTATGGCTAAGTCACAAGAACTCAGTAATGAGTTGGATTCTAAAAATCTGGAGTATAGTGAGTTAGAACAGGAAATGGCTTCTCTGAAAGAAGAAAATAAAGATTACAAGGATAAGCTCTACAGATTTCAGGAAAGCTCCAAGAAAGTTAAGTCTCTCATCAAAAGTCAAAGAAATCCAACAGATAAAACAGGTCTCGATTTTGTTGAGCCGCACAAAAAACAAGTTGGGGAATCCAGCAAGAGATTTCAAAAGGAAGAAAGCTCTGATTAAGAAAGTACTTCAGACCATAAGTCCGTGAGTAATGAATGCACAAAAATAGAAAACAATATTCATATTGAGAAGAAGAAGTTTTTGGGACCCATGAAGTCGAATAAAAGAAAATTTCATGGCACATGTTTTGCATGTCACAGGTTTGGTCACATGGCTGTACATTGCATGACTCAAGTGAAGAAAGTAAATGATAGTTTCAGGAGAAGTAATTTCTTTCAATGGTATTGCTACGCTTGTCAACAATTCGGGCACAAGGCAATTTTTTGTAAGGGAAATAGCAGGAACTGGGTCAATCAGAACAGGCGGATTCAAAGAATAGCCATGCCTAAAAGAAATAATATTGTTACTTGCTATAAGTGCAACAATGAGGGTCACCTAGCTAGACAATGTAGAGCTGATCTTCTGAGATATAGGAACAGAAACAACAGTATGAACAAGTCCAAGGATCAAAGCATGGATAAGAAAAGGAATGACAATAGAAACAAGAAAAATGATATGAACAGGTTCAAGGATCAAGGTATGAAGAAAAACAAGGATGATTAAAGGAATAGGAACAACAATATGAATAGGTTCAAGGATCAAAACAATAATAAGAATAAAAATGTTGAAAAAGAATTCAAGAGAAGGCCCGACAAAGAAATAGTAGACATTAATGATGATGAGTGTCTAATGGGAGTTTCACTCCCAACCGTATTTTAAATCACCTTAATAGAAGGTGGGGGAGGGATTAAGCTAAGAGACTCATTCTTAGTCCTAAAACCCCAAAGGTGACCTCTTGCCATTGATGACAAAGGGGGAGAGATTTGAGTAAGGGGGAGAGATATGTATAAGAGGAAGTGCTTCAAATGAAGAGAAGAGC
Source organism: Wollemia nobilis (assembly GCA_028583015.1). NCBI lineage: Eukaryota > Viridiplantae > Streptophyta > Pinopsida > Araucariales > Araucariaceae > Wollemia > Wollemia nobilis. The sequence goes on along the minus strand of JAQPPZ010016436.1, from coordinate 7,525,576 downwards.
TTCAATTCAGGGGGAGAAAAAACTTCAATTATAGAAGTCCAAATTGATGGATCCGTTGGTTCAGTTTTGGCTCTTGAGATATGTTTTTAGTTAAGGGTTGCCATCAATGACAAAGGGGGAGATTGTTGGCAATTTTGGGTACCTTGAGTACATTGCCTTTGCTCAAGTATAGTTGTTGTCATTGATGTCAAAGGAGCTCTTGGTAGTTGTTGTCTTTGATGTCAAGGAAGTTCTTGAAGCAATTTGATTAGTTGTCTAAGTATGTGTTTTGATGTTCAGCTGATCAGTAAGTCTCCAAGAAAATCAGAGTAGCCCAGTTGCCAAAAATCCAAAAGAAGATAAGTTAGAAAAAGGTTGCAGGCTTCTTGAAAAACTATCGTGATTTTGTGACATGTTTGAGGAGAGAAAAAGCGCTGGAAAAACTATCACGATTTCGCGACATGTTTGAGGAGAGAGAAAGCGCTGGAAAAACTGTCATGATTTCGTGACATGTTTGAGGAGAGAGAAAGCACTAGCAAATCTGTCACGATTTCATGACATGCAGGAAGGCAGAGGCAAAGCAGGGAAAAGTGTCATGATTTCGTGACAGGTTGAGTTGGCAGCGTGCAGGTGGTGAAAGCGTCACGATTTTGCGACATGTTCTAGTTTCGTGAGCAGTTGGCAGAAAAGATCTTAAGGCAATGAAAGCATCACGATTTTGTGACATGTTCCAGTTTCACGAGCAGTTGGAAGAAAAGTGCTTAAGGTAGTGAAAGCATCGCGATTTCGCGACATGTTCCAGTTTCATGAGCAGTTGGCAAAAAAGAGCTTAAGGCAGCAAAAGCGTCATGATTTCACGACATGTTCCATTTTCGCTAGTGCAAACCGAGGAAAGGTTGAAGAAGCAAGAAGTGTCATGATTTCACGACAGAGTTGATGATGACATCAGCAAAAGCAAAATGTGTCATGATTTCATGACAACAGCAGCGAGGAAGGTCTTGCAGACTAAAGCATCGCGATTTCGTGACATGAATCATGATGATGTCAGCAAAAGCAAATGTGTTGCGATTTTACAACAAGAGCAATGAGGAAGGTCTTGCAGACTAAAGCGTCACAATTTCACGACAAGAATCATGATGACGTCAGCAAAAGCAAATGTGTCACGATTTCACGACAAGAGCAATGAGGAAGGTCTTGCAAACTAAAGTGTCACGATTTCACGACAAGAATCATGATGATGTCAGCAAAGTCAAGGAGTTTCACGATTTTGTGACAATAGGCTCAAGAAAGGTGTAAGGCAAACTGTGGTGTCACAATTTTGTGACAACAGGCTAGCGAAAGTGTACGGTAGGCTGTAGTGTCACGATTTTGCGACAATAAACCAAAGATGCACACGACAGGAAGTAGTGTCATGATTTCGTGACAGCAAATATTACAAGGTGTACGACAGACAAAGGCATAGCGATATCATGACATGTTTGAGTTTCACACTGGGAAAGCTACAGAACAACAGAGGTGGTTGAAGTCGATGAAGTTAACCTTTGCCAACGAAGTGTAAGGTTGTGCAGTCGACGATTGTTTTAAGGATTTATAGCCAACTAAGATCATGAATTTAATCATGAATTATTGCTATAAAAGGACTATTTTCGAGATTCAAGTGTCGAATGTGTTGTGTCATTTTTGTGCAAGTGAAGTTTGCTGTGCGCAAAGAGCAGTCATATCGAATCAATTGAAGTGTGCATTTGTAAGTGTGACCTTCGCAGAAGCAGAGATCGAGAAGAAGAATGATCGAGGAGAAGCAGACTGTGCGAAGAAGGTGTTGTTGTGATTACACATAGGTGCACAAATTGTTGTGCGATAGAAGTGCTACAGTATTTCATAAAGACTATGCTGTTGTGTTTTCATAGAAACACGCGAAGTCTATGCTACTATGTTTTCGTAGAGGATTTTGATACAACTTTTAGAAGAAAAGTTTTATCTATGGATTAGCCCACCTTGGGTGAACCACGTAAATTGTTGTGTCTCTTTGTGGATTGCATCTTGTGCATTGTTTTACTGCTATTATTACTGCTATTTTATTCTGCATGTTAATGGTTTGAAATATATATTGATAGATAAATTTAAAAGTGGTCTTATACTATTCACCCCCCCTCTCAGTATAAGCTTGTATTCTTCATAGTTACATGCATGGATGTGTTGAGCAAGGTGCAGCAACAATATTGTCATTGTTGTCAACACAGTTAGACAGATCGATTGATGCAATGGATAGGAGTTAAGAGGTTCTTCAGAGTATGTACAGTGATTATCCAAAAGATCGAAGTGGCCCATATGCTAAAAATCAAAAGAAAATCACAAGGAAGAAAACTGTCACGATATTGTGACATGTTGAGCAAGGAAGAAAACTGTCGTGATATCGCGACATGTTGAGCAAGGAAGAAAACTGTCACGATATCGTGACATGTTGAGAAGAAATAAAACTATCACGATATTGTGACATGTTGAGAAGAAAGAAAACTGTTGTGATATTGCGACATGTTGAGAGAAAGAAAAACTGTCACGATATCACGACATGTTGAGAAGAAAGAAAAACTATCGCGATTTCATGACATGTTCAGAGAAAAGCACAAGCAAGCAAAACCGTCATGATTTCATGAAATATTCGGAGAGAAAGCGTAAGCAAGATAAACTGTCGCGATTTCAAAACATATTGAAAGAGAGACAGTACGGAAGAAAAACTATCGTGATTTCATGACATGTTTGAAGAGAAAAAGGCAAGTAGAAAAAGTGTCGCAACTTCGTGACATATTGCAAGAGAGATAGTATGGAAGAAAATGTGTCGTGATTTCATGACATGGTGGAAGAGAAAAAGACAAGTAGAAAAAGTGTCACGATTTCACGACATATTGCAAGAGATATTGTACGAAAGAAAAAGTGTCACGATTTCGTGACATGTCGCATTTTTGTGACTTGAAAAGTGCAGGAAGGCAGAGAAGGAAAAGTGTCACGATTTCATGACATGTCACATTTTTGTGACTTGAAAACAGCAGGAAGGCAAAGAAGAAAAAGTGTCACGATTTCGCGACATGTCGCATTTTCACGACTTGAAGAGAGCAGGAAGGCAAAGAAGGAAAAGTGTCACGATTTCACGACATGTCGCATTTTCACAACTTGAAGAGAGCAGGAAGGCAGAGAAGAAAAAGTGTTGCGATTTCATGACATGTCACATTTTTGCGACTCAAAAATGGCAAAAAGGAAGAGAATGAAAAAGTGTCACGATATCGCGACATGTCACGTTTTCGCGATCCGAAGGTAAGAGAAAGTACAAAGGAGAAAAAGTTTCATGATATCACGACATGTCACGATTTTATGACCCGAAGGTAAGAGAAAGTGCAAAGGATAAAAAGTGTCGCGATATCGTGACATGTCGCATTTTCACGACCCGAAGGCAAGAGAAAGAGAAAAGGAGAAAAAGTGTCGCGATATCGCGACATGTCACATTTTCATGACTCTAGGAGGAGAGAGAAAGTAAGAAGGCAGAAGTGTTGTGATATCATGACAAAAGTGAAGAGAAAGAGTACGGAGGCGAAAGTTTCACGATATCACGACATGTGTTTTCATGGGTACAAGTAAACAGAAGAAGCAAGGAGGCAAAAGTGTCATGATATCGTGAAATGTTGTATTTTCGTGGGTACAAGCAAATAGAAGAATCAAGGAGGCAAAAGTGTCACGATATCGCGACATGTGTTTTCATGGGTACAAGCAAACAGAAGAAGCAAGGAGGCAAAAGTGTCATGATATCATGACATGTGTTTTCACGGGTGCAAGCAAACAAAATATGCAAGGAGGCGAAAGTGTCATGATATCGTGACATGTTGTGTTTTCATGAGCTAAGAAGAGAACCTAGTCGAAATAAGATATGTGATCATTAACTGAAGTTATACGACAGTTATAGGTGCATTTACAGATAAAAATCATGCAGCTAAAATAAAAAGAGTTAACTAAAGTCGATACAACAGTTACAGGTGTAGTTACAAAAGAATATCATGCAGATCTGTCGCGATTTCGTGACATGCAAGAAGGCAAAGGCAAAGCAGGGAAAAGTGTCACGATTTCATGACAGGTTGAGTTAGCAGCATGTAGGTGGTGAAAGCATCACGATTTTGTGACATGTTCCAGTTTCATGAGCAGTTGGCAAAAAAGTGCTTAAGGCAGCGAAAGCATCGTGATTTCGTGACATGTTCCAATTTTGTGAGCAGTTGGAAGAAAAGTGCTTAAGGCAGCGAAAGCGTTGCGATTTCACGACATGTTCTAGTTTCGTGAGCAGTTGGTAGAAAAGATCTTAAGGCAGCAAAAGCATCACGATTTCGTGACATGTTCCATTTTCTCTAGTGCAAACCGAGGAAAGGTTGAAGAAGTAAGAAGTGTCATGATTTTGCGACAGAGTTGATGATGATGTCAGCAAAAGCAAAATGTGTCACGATTTTGTGACAAGAGCAGCGAGGAAGGTCTTGCAGACTAAAGCATTGCAATTTCACGACATGAATCATGATGACGTCAGCAAAAGAAAATGTGTCATGATTTCACGACAAGAATAGTGAGGAAGGTCTTGCAGACTAAAGCGTCATGATTTTGCGACAAGAATCATGATGATGTCAGCAAAAGCAAATGTGTCGCAATTTCGCGACAAGAGCAGCGAGGAAGGTCTTGCAGACTAAAGCATCATGATTTTGCGACAAGAATCATGATGATGTTAGCAAATTCAAGGAGTGTTACGATTTCATGAAAACAGGCTCAAGCAAGGTGTAAGGTAGACTGTGGTGTCACGATTTCATGATAGCAAGCTAGCAAAAGTGTACGGCAGGCTGTAGTGTCATGATTTCACGATAACAAACCAAAGAGGCACACGATAGGTAGTAGTGTCACGATTTCATGATAGCAAATATTACAAGGTGTACGACAGACAAAAGCATAGCGATATCATGACATGTTTGAGTTTCACGTTGGGAAAGCTATAGAACAATAGAGGCGGTTGAAGCCGAAGAAGTTAACCTTTGCTGACGAAGTGTAAGGTTGTGCAACCGACGATTGTTTTAAGGATTTACAACCGACTAAGATCATGAATTTAATCATGAATTATTGCTATAAAAGGACTATTTTTGAGATTCAAGTGTCGAATGTGTTGTGTCATTTTTGCACAAGTGAAGTCTACTGTGCGCAAAGAGCAGTCATATCGAATCGATTGAAGTGTGCGTTTGTAAGTGTGACCTTCACAGAAGCAGATATCGGGAAGAAGAACGATCGAGGAGAAGCAGACTGTGCGAAGAAGGTGCTATTGTGATTACATATAGGTGCACAAATTGTTGTGCGATAGAAGTGCTATAATATTTCATAAATACTGTGCTGCTGTGTTTTCATAGAAACACACGAAGTCTGTGCTACTATGTTTTCATAGAAACAAACAAGTTAATTAAGTGCTGCTATATTTTGCACAGTTAGTGAGAAATTTATTTCGACGAAGTGCAAAAAAGAACAGTGGAAGAGGACAGAATTGTGCTAGACCAAAGGACTATTTTTTTGTACAGAAAAGAGGACCAGCTTTGTAGTGACAGAGTTGAGGATAGAGATCTCCAGCCAGAGCAGGGAAGAAAGGTGTCTTCTGTGGACAAAATTCCACTTGCTAAAGGCAGAGGAGGTAGAGGTCTTCTAGAGGATCACCAGCAAAGCAGAATTAGGGGAAGGTGTCTCCTTTGAGCTGAGGTTCATAAACATTGTAATTGATAAGGATTCCCAGAGGATTTTGATACAACTTTTAGAAGAAAAGTTTTATTCGTGGATTAGCCCACCTTGGGTGAACCACATAAATTGTTGTGTCTCTTTGTGGATTGCATCTTGTGCATTGTTTTACTGTTGTTATTACTACTATATTATTCTGCATGTTAATGGTTTGAAAGTTGTATTGGTAGATAAAGTTAAAAGTGGTCTTATACTGTTCACCCCCCATCTCAATATAAGCTTGTGTTCTTCAATTGGTATCAGAGCCAGTGCCTTCAGGAAGTTTAACAGATTGAAGGAAAAGTTTGTAAAGAACACAATGGACTACTCAAGTGGCAATGCAGCACCTATTCTGGATGGATCAGATTTCGGTCTGTGGAGTGTAAGAATGAAAGTCTATCTTATGGCTCTTGGCAATGAGGTATGGGAAGTTATTGAAGATGGTTACACCATTCCTGCAAATGGTCCTTACACTAAAGAATACAGGCTTCTACATCACAACAACTCAAAAGCCATGAATGCTATCCTGAAGGGTTTAAAAAAGGCAGATCTCACCAAAGTTATTCACTGCAAGACAACTAGTGAAATGTGGAAACAATTGCAGGTTGTTCATACAGGTGATGCAAATGTTCGAAAAGCCAAGTTGAGACATTTTAAAGGTATGTTTGAACAACTCAAGATGAATGATGATGAAAATATTAGTGACTACATGCTCCGAATGGATGAAGTTGTTAATTCTATGAAAGACTTAGGTCTTGAACTTGCTGAAAATGATGTGTGTGATAAGATTTTAAGATCTCTTCCTAATAGATTCAGTGAAAATATTTTTGCTATTGAGGAAGCCAAAGATTTAGATAAATTGAAAAAGGATGAGCTCCATAGTATTCTTGCAGCATTTGAGTTGAGAACTCAAGTGAAAGTTGATGTAAAGAAAGAAGCAGCTTTCAAAGCTACCAAGAAATCAAAGGGCAAACTGATTCAAGAAAGTGATGAGTCTTCTAGTGAAGAAGAGGCATATTACAGAAAGAAAGACAAGTTTTCTAGAAAGCACAAAAGCAAGAAAAATATAAGATGTTTCAATTGTGGGAAATTTGGTCATTATGCTACTGACTGTACTATTTCCAAAAATGAAAGTGATGAAGATATGCAAGATGTTAAGAGCAAGGATTCTGAAAAGTACAGGTATTATAAAAAGATAAAATATGAGTACAACAATCACAAGAAAAGCAAAGATGAGTATAGCAATCAGGGAAAGAGGCATTCTCACAAGAATAAGAAAAGCCTCTACTTAGACAAAGCAAGTAAGTTTTCTAGCAGTGATAGTGAAAGTTCTTCTAGTGATGATGAAAATGAGATGTTGTTCATTTCAGAAAAAGAGGAAGAACCGAAACATAAATTCATTATCATGAAATGTTTTAGATGTGGAAATTTTGGGCACCTTGAGGATGATTGCAAAAATGATGATTTAGCTGCTAGTATGTATGAGGATGCTTTAGAAAACTACAATGAATATGCATGTATGGGTTTTGAAAAAAGTAGCACCTCTAGTGATTAGAGAGATGAACTAGAGGATCTTGAATTTGAACTCAATAATGCTCTTAGTGTTTTGAAAAAGGAAATAAAGAAGAATGATAGACTCAAGATTAAATTAGATGAATGCTGTATGGAGAGATGAACTTATAGAAAATATTGAAGTCTCTATGGCTAAGTCACAAGAACTCAGTAATGAGTTGGTTTCTAAAAATCTGGAGTATAGTGAGTTAGAACAGGAAATGGCTTCTCTGAAAGAAGAAAATAAAGATTACAAGGATAAGCTCTACAGATTTTAGGAAAGCTCCAAGAAAGTTAAGTCTCTCATCAAAAGTCAAAGAAATACAACAGATAAAACAGGTCTCGATTTTGTTGAGCCGCACAAAAAACAGGTTGGGGAATCCAGCAAGAGATTTCAAAAGGAAGAAAGCTCTGATGAAGAAAGTACTTCAGACCATAAGTCCATGAGTAATGAATGCACAGAAATAGAAAACAATATTCATATTGAGAAGAAGAAGTTTTTGGGACCCATGAAGTCGAATAAAAGAAAATTTCATAACACATGTTTTGCGTGTCACAGGTTTGGTCACATGGTTGTACATTGCATGACTCAAGTGAAGAAAGTAAATGATAGTTTCAGGAGAAGTAATTTCTTTCAAGGGTATTGCTATGCTTGTCAACAATTCGGGCATAGGGGAATTTTTTGTAATGGAAATAGCAAGAACTGGGTCAATCAGAATAGGCGGATTCAAATAATAGCCATGCCATAAAGAAATAATATTGTTACTTGCTATAAGTGCAACAATGAGGGTCACCTAGCTAGACAATGTAGAGCTGATCTTCCGAGATACAGGAACAGAAACAGCAGTATGAACAAGTCCAAGGATCAAAGCATGGATAAGAACAAGAATGACAATAGAAACAAGAAAAATGATATGAATAGGTTCAAGGATCAAGGTATGAAGAAAAACAAGAATGATGAAAGGAACAGGAACATCAGTATGAATAGGTTCGAGGATCAAAACAATAATAAGAATAGAAATGTTGAAAAAGAATTCAAGAGAAGGCCCAAAAAAGAAATAGTAGACATTAATGATGATGAGTGTCTAATGGGAGTTTAACTCCCAACCCTATTTTAAATCACCTTAATAGAAGGTGGGGGAGGGATTAAGCTAAGAGACTCATTCTTAGTCCCAAAACCCCAAAGGTGACCCCTTGCCATTGATGAAAAAGGGGGAGAGATTTGAGTAAGGGGGAGAGATATGTATAAGAGGAAGTGCTTCAAATGAAGAGAAGAGCTTCAATTCAGGGGGAGCAAAAACTTCAATTATAGAAGTCCAAATTGATGTATCCGTTGGTTCAGTTTTGGCTCTTGAGATATGTTTTTAGTTAAGGGTTGCCATCAATGACAAAGGGGGAGATTGTTGGCAATTTTGGGTACCTTGAGTACATTGCTTTTGCTCAAGTATAGTTGTTGTCATTGATGTCAAAGGAGCTCTTGGTAGTTGTTGTCTTTGATGTCAAGGAAGTTCTTGAAGCAATTTGATTAGTTGTCTAAGTATGTGTTTTGATGTTCAGCTGATCAGTAAGTCTCCAAGAAAATCAGAGTAGCCCAGTTGCCAAAAATCCAAAAGAAGATAAGTTAGAAAAAGGTTGCAGGCTGCTTGAAAAACTATCGTGATTTTGCGACATGTTTGAGGAGAGAAAAAGCGCTAGAAAAACTGTCACAATTTTGTGACATGTTTGAGGAGAGAGAAAACACTGGAAAAACTGTCACAATTTCGCAACATGTTTGAGGAGAGAGAAAGCACTGGCAAATCTATCGCGATTTCACGACATGTAGGAAGGCAGAGGCAAAGCAGGGAAAAGTGTCATGATTTCATGACAGGTTGAGTTGGTAGCGTGCAGGTGGTGAAAGCATCACGATTTCGTGACATGTTCTAGTTTCACGAGCAGTTGGCAGAAAAGTGCTTAAGGTAGCGAAAGCATCGCGATTTCACGACATGTTCCAGTTTCACGAGCAGTTGGAAGAAAAGTGCTTAAGGCAGCGAAAGCATCGCGATTTCGCGACATGTTCCAGTTTTGCGAGCAGTTGGTAGAAAAGAGCTTAAGGCAGCAAAAGCGTCATGATTTCGTGACATGTTCCATTTTCGCTAGTGCAAACCGAGGAAAGGTTGAAGAAGCAAGAAGTGTCATGATTTCACGACAGAGTTGATGATGACATCAGCAAAAGCAAAATGTGTCACGATTTCATGTCAACAACAATGAGGAAGGTATTACAGACTAAAGCATCGCGATTTCGTGACATGAATCATGATGATGTCAGCAAAAGCAAATATGTTGCGATTTCACAACAAGAGTAGTGAGGAAGGTCTTGTAGACTAAAGCATCATGATTTCATGACAAGAATCATGATGACGTCAGCAAAAGCAAATGTGTCATGATTTCACGACAAGAGCAGCGAGGAAGGTCTTGTAGACTAAAGTGTCACAATTTCGCGACAAGAATCATGATGATGTCAGCAAAGTCAAGGAGTTTCACGATTTTGTGACAATAGGCTCAAGCAAGGTGTAAGGCAGACTATGGTGTCACAATTTTGTGACAACAGGCTAGCGAAAGTGTACGGTAGGCTGTAGTGTCACGATTTCGCGACAACAAACCAAAGAGGCACACGACAGGCAGTAGTGTCGTGATTTCACGACAGTAAATATTACAAGGTGTACGACAGACAAAGGCGTAGCGATATCGCGACATGTTTGAATTTCACACTGGGAAAGCTATAGAACAGTAGAGGCGGTTGAAGCCGATGAAGTTAACCTTTGCCAATGAAGTGTAAGGTTGTGCAGCCGATGATTGTTTTAAGGATTTACAGCCGACTAAGATCATGAATTTAATCATGAATTATTGCTATAAAAGGAGGATTGTTTTCGAGATTCAAGTGTCGAATGTGTTGTGTCATTTTTGTGCAAGTGAAGTCTGTTGTGCACAAAGAGCAGTCATATCGAATCAATCGAAGTGTGCATTCGTAAGTGTGACCTTCACAGAAGCAGAGATCGAGAAGAAGAATGATCAAGGGGAAGTAGACTGTGCGAAGGTGCTGTTGTGATTACACATAGGTGCACAAATTGCTGTGTGATAGAAGTGCTGCAGTATTTCATAAAGACTGTGCTGTTGTGTTTTCATAGAAACACGTGAAGTCTATGCTACTATGTTTTCGTAGAAACAAACAAGTTAATTAAGTGCTACTGTATTTTGCACAGTCAGTGAGAAATTGATTTCGACCAAGTGTAGAAAAGAACAGTGGAAGACGACAAAATTGTGCTAGACTGAAGGACTGTATTTTTGTATAGAAAAGAGGACCGGCTTTGCAATGACAGAGTTGAGGACAGAGATCTCCAACCAGAGCAGGGAAGACAGGTGTCTTCTGTGGATAGAATTCCACTTGCTAAAGGCAAAGGAGGTAGAGGTCTTCTAGAGGATCACCAGCAAAGCAGAATTAGGGGAAGGTGTCTCCTTTGAGATAAGGTTCATAAACATTGTAATTGGAAAGGATTACCAGAGGATTTTGATACAAATTTTAGAAGAAAAGTTTTATCTGTGGATTAGCCTACCTTGGGTGAACCACGTAAATTGCTGTGTCTCTTTGTGGATTGCATCTTGTGCATAGTTTTACTGCTATTATTTCTGCTATTTTATTTTGCATGTTAATGGTTTGAAATCTATATTGATAGATAAATTTAAAAGTGGTCTTATACTATTCACCCCCCCTCTCAGTATAAGTTTGTATTCTTCATAGTTACATGCATGGATGTGTTGAGCAAGGTGCAGCAACAATATTGTCATTGTTGTCAACACAGTTAGACAGATTAGTTGATGCAGTGGATAGGAGTTAAGAGGTTCTTCAGAGTATGTACAGTGATTATCCAAAAGATCGAAGTGGCCCATATGCTAAAAATCAAAAGAAAATCACAAGGAAGAAAACTGTCACGATATTGCGACATGTTGAGCAAGGAAGAAAACTATCATGATATCGCGACATGTTGAGCAAGGAAGAAAATTGTCACGATATCATGACATGTTGAGAAGAAATAAAACTATCACGATATCGTGACATGTTGAGAAGAAAGAAAACTACCGTGATATCGTGACATGTTGAGAGAAAGAAAAATTGTCGCGATATCACGACATGTTGAGAAGAAAGAAAAACTGTCACGATTTCATGACATGTTCAGAGAAAAAGCACAAGCAAGCAAAACCATCACGATTTCATGACATATTCGGAGAGAAAGCATAAGAAAGATAAACTATCGCGATTTCACGACATATTGAAAGAGAGACAATACGGAAGAAAAACTGTCGTGATTTCGTGACATGTTGGAAGAGAAAAAGGCAAGTAGAAAAAGTGTCGCAACTTTGCGACATATTGCAAGAGAGATAGTATGGAAGAAAATGTGTCATTATTTCATGACATGGTGGAAGAGAAAAAGACAAGTAGAAAAAGTGTCGCAATTTCACGACATATTGCAAGAGATATTTTACGAAAGAAAAAGTGTCACGATTTTGCGACATGTCGCATTTTTGTGACTTGAAAAGTGTAGGAAGACAGAGAAGGAAAAGTGTCACGATTTCATGACATGTCACATTTTCGTGACTTGAAAACAGCAGGAAGGCAAAGAAGAAAAAGTGTCACGATTTCACGACATGTCACATTTTCACGACTTGAAGAGAGCAGGAAGGCAAAGAAGGAAAAGTGTCACGATTTCACGACATGTCGCATTTTCACAACTTGAAGAGATCAGGAAGGCAGAGAAGAAAAAGTGTCACGATTTCATGACATGTCGCATTTTTGCGACTCAAAAAGGGCAAGAAGGAAGAGAATGAAAAAGTGTCACGATATCGCGACATGTCACATTTTCGTGACCCGAAGGTAAGAGAAAGTGCAAAGGAGAAAAAGTGTCATGATATCACAACATGTCACGTTTTTATGACCCGAAGGTAAGAGAAAGTGCAAAGGAGAAAAAGTTTCGCGATATCGCGACATGTCGCATTTTCACGACCCGAAGGCAAGAGAAAGAGCAAAGGATAAAAAGTGTCGTGATATCGCAACATGTCACATTTTCATGACTCTAGGAGGATAGAGAAAGTAAGAAGGCAGAAGTGTTGTGATATCATGACAAAAGTGAAGAGAAAGAGTACGAAGGCGAAAGTGTCATGATATCACAACATGTGTTTTCATGGGTACAAGTAAACAGAAGAAGCAAGGAGGAAAAAGTGTCATGATATCGTGACATGTATTTTCGTGGGTACAAGCAAATAGAAGAATCAAGGAGGCGAAAGTGTCGCGATATCGTGACATGTGTTTTCATGGGTACAAGCAAACAGAAGAAGCAAGGAGGCAAAAGTGTCATGATATCATGACATGTTGTGTTTTCACGGGTGCAAGCAAACAAAATATGCAAGGAGGCGAAAGTGTCATGATATCGTGACATGTTGTGTTTTCATGAGCTAAGAAGAGAACCTAGTCGAAATAAGATATGTGATCATTAACTGAATTTATACGACAATTATAAGTGCAGTTACAGAGAAAAATCATGCAGCTAAAATAAGAAGAGTTAACTAAAGTCGATACGACAGTTACAGGTGTAGTTACAAAATAATATCATGCAGATCTATTGTGATTTCACGACATGCAGGAAGGCAGAGGCAAAGCAGGGAAAAGTGTCACGATTTCATGATAGGTTGAGTTGGCAGCATGTAGGTGGTGAAAGCATCACGATTTCGTGACATATTCCAATTTCATGAGCAGTTGGCAAAAAAGTCCTTAAGGCAGCGAAAACGTCGCGATTTCGTGACATGTTCCAATTTCATGAGAAGTTGGAAGAAAAGTGCTTAATGCAGCAAAAGCGTTGCGATTTCATGACATGTTCTAGTTTCGTGAGCAGTTGGTAGAAAATAGCTTAAGGCAGCAAAAGCGTCACGATTTTGTGACATGTTCCATTTTCTCTATTGCAAACTGAGGAAAGGTTGAAGAAGTAAGAAATGTCATGATTTTGCGACAAAGTTGATGATGACATCAGCAAAAGCAAAATGTGTCACAATTTTGTGACAAGAGCAGCGAGGAAGGTCTTGCAGACTAAAGCATCGCAATTTCATGACAAGAATCATGATGACGTCAGCAAAAGCAAATGTGTCACAATTTCATGACAAGAGTAGTGAGGAAGGTCTTGCAGACTAAAGCGTCATGATTTCGTGACAAGAATCATGATGACGTCAGCAAAAGCAAATGTGTCACAATTTTGCAACAAGAGCAGTGAGGAAGGTCTTGCAGACTAAAGTGTCATGATTTTGTGACAAGAATCATGATGATGTTAGCAAAGTCAGGGAGTGTCACGATTTCATGACAACAGGCTCAAGCAAGGTGTAAGGTAGACTATGGTGTCACGATTTCATGATAGCAGGCTAGCAAATGTGTATGGCAGGCTGTAGTGTCATGATTTCGCGATAACAAACCAAAGAGGCACACGATAGGCAGTAGTGTCACAATTTCACGACAAAAAATATTACAAGGTGTACGGCAGACAAAGGCATAGCGATATCATGACATGTTTGAGTTTCGCATTGGGAAAGCTACAGAACAGTAGAGGCGGTTGAAGCCGATGAAGTTAACCTTTGCCGACGAAGTGTAAGGTTGTGCAGTCGACGATTGTTTTAAGGATTTACAGTCGACTAAGATCATGAATTTAATCATGAATTATTGCTATAAAAGGAGGACTATTTTTGAGATTCAAGTGTCGAATGTGTTGTGTCATTTTTGCACAAGTGAAGTCTGCTGTGCGCAAAGAGCAGTCGTATCGAATCGATCGAAGTGTGCATTCGTAAGTGTGACCTTCACAGAAGCAGAGATCGGGAAGAAGAACGATCGAGGAGAAGCAGACTATGCGAAGAAGGTGCTATTGTGATTACACATAGGTGCACAAATTGCTGTGTGATAGAAGTGCTACAGTATTTCATAAAGACTGTGCTACTGTGTTTTCATAGAAACACGCGAAGTCTGTGCTACTATGTTTTCGTAGAAACAAACAAGTTAATTAAGTGCTGCTGTATTTGCACAGTTAGTGAGAAATTGATTTCGACCAAGTGCAGAAAAGAACAGTGGAAGAGGACAGAATTGTGCTAGACCGAAGGACTATGTTTTGTACAGAAAAGAGGACCAGCTTTGCAGTGACAGAGTTGAGGACAGAGATCTCCAGCCAGAGCAGGGAAGACAGGTGTCTTCTGTGGATAGAATTCCACTTGCTAAAGGCAGAGGAGGTAGAGGTCTTCTAGAGGATCACCAACAAAGCAGAATTAGGGGAAGGTGTCTCCTTTGAGCTGAGGTTCATAAACATTGTAATTGGGAAGGATTCCTAGAGGATTTTGATACAACTTTTAGAAGAAAAGTTTTATCCGTGGATTAGCCCACCTTGGGTGAACCACGTAAATTGTTGTGTCTCTTTGTGGATTGCATCTTGTGCATTGTTTTACTGCTGTTATTACTGCTATCTTATTCTGCATGTTAATGGTTTGAAAGTTGTATTGATAGATAAAGTTAAAAGTGGTCTTATACTGTTCACCCCCCCCTCTCAGTATAAGCTTGTGTTCTTCAATTGGTATCAGAGCCAGTGCCTTCGGAAAGTTTAACAGCTTGAAGGAAAAGTTTGCAAAGAACACAATGGACTACTCAAGTGGCAATGCAACACCTATTCTGGATGGATCAGATTTTGGTCTGTGGAGTGCAAGAATGAAAGTCTATCTTATGGCTCTTGGAAATGAGGTATGGGAAGTTATTGAAGATGGGTACACCATTCTTGCAAATGGTCCTTACACTAAATAAGACAGGCTTCTACATCACAACAACTCAAAAGCCATGAATGCTATCTTGAAGGGTTTACAAAAGGTAGATCTCACCAAAGTTATTCACTACAAGACAGCTAGTGAAATGTGGAAACAATTGCAGGTTGTTCATACAGGTGATGCAAATGTTCGAAAGGCCAAGTTGAGACATTTTAAAGGTATGTTTGAACAACTCAAGATGAATGATGATGAAAATATTAGTGACTACATGCTCCGGATGGATGAAGTTGTTAATTCTATGAAAGACTTAGGTCTTGAACTTGCTGAAAATGATGTGTGTGATAAGATTTTAAGATCTCTTCCTAATAGATTCAGTGAAAATATTTTTGCTATTGAGGAAGCCAAAGATTTAGATAAATTGAAAAAGGATGAGCTCCATAGTATTCTTGCAGACATTTGAGTTGAGAACTCAAGTGAAAGTTGATGTAAAGAAAGAAGCAGCTTTCAAAGCTACCAAGAAATCAAAGGGCAAACTGATTCAAGAAAGTGATGAGTCTTCTAGTGAAGAAGAGGCATATTACAGCAAGAAAGGCAAGTTTTCCAGAAAGCACAAAAGCAAGAAAAATATAAGATGTTTCAATTGTGGGAAATTTGGTCATTATGCTACTGACTGTACTGTTTCCAAAAATGAAAGTGATGAAGATATGCAGGATGTTAAGAGCAAGGATTCTAAAAAGTACAGGTATTACAAAAAGAGCAAAGATGAGTACAACAATCACAAGAAAAGCAAAGATGAGTACAGCAATCAGGGAAAGAGGCATTCTCACAAGAATAAGAAAAGCCTCTACTTAGACAAAGCAAGTAAGTGTTCTAGCAGTGATAGTGAAAGTTCTTCTAGTGATGATGAAAATGAGATGTTGTTCATTTCAAAAAAAAGAGGAAGAACCGAAACATAAATTCATTATCATGAAATGTTTTAGATGTGGAAATTTTGGGCACCTTGAGGATGATTGCAAAAATGATGATTTAGCTGCTAGTATGTATGAGGATGCTTCAGAAAACTACAATGAAGATGCATGTATGGTTTTTGAAAAAGGTAGCACCTCTAGTGATAAGAAAACTGAAAAAGGCCGTGATAATTCAAAGCACCATGAAATAGAGGATCTTGAATGTGAACTCAATAATGCTCTTAGTGTTTTGAAAAAGGAAAGAAAGAAGAATGATAGACTCAAGATTAAATTAGATGAATGTTGTATGGAGAGAGATGAACTTATAGAAAATCTTGAAGTCTCTATGGCTAAGTCACAAGAACTCAGTAATGAGTTGGATTCTAAAAATCTGGAGTATAGTGAGTTAGAACAGGAAATGGCTTCTCTGAAAGAAGAAAATAAATATTACAAGGATAAGCTCTACAGATTTCAGGATAGCTCCAAGAAAGTTAAGTCTCTCATCAAAAGTCAAAGAAATCCAACAGATAAAACAGGTCTCGGTTTTGTTGAGCCGCACAAAAAACAGGTTGGGGAATCCAGCAAGAGATTTCAAAAGGAAGAAAGCTCTGATGAAGAAAGTACTTCAGACCATAAGTCCGTGAGTAATGAATGCACAGAAATAGAAAACAATATTCATATTGAGAAGAAGAAGTTTTTGGGACCCATGAAGTCGAATAAAAGAAAATTTCATGGCACATGTTTTGCGTGTCACAGGTTTGGTCACATGGCTGTACATTGCATGACTCAAGTGAAGAAAGTAAATGACAGTTTCAGGAGAAGTAATTTCTTTCAAGGGTATTGCTACGCTTGTCAACAATTCGGGCACAAGGCAATTTTCTGTAAGGGAAATAGCAGGAACTGGGTCAATCAGAACAGGCGGATTCAAAGAATAGCCATGCCTGAAAGAAATAATATTGTTACTTGCTATAAGTGCAACAATGAGGGTCACCTAGCTAGACAATGTAGAGCTGATCTTCCGAGATACGGAATAGAAACAACAAGTATGAACAAGTCCAAGGATCAAAGCATGGATAAGAACAGGAATGACAATAGAAACAAGAAAAATGATATGAACAGGTTCAAGGATCAAGGTATGAAGAAAAACAAGAATGATGAAAGGAACAGGAACAGCAGTATGAATAGGTCCGAGGATCAAAACAATAATAAGAACAGAAATGTTGAAAAAGAATTCAAGAGAAGGCCCGACAAAGAAATAGTAGACATTAATGATGATGAGTGTCTAATGGGAGTTTCACTCCCAACCCTATTTTAAATCACCTTAATAGAAGGTGGGGGAGGGATTAAGCTAAGAGACTCATTCTTAGTCCCAAAACCCCAAAGGTGACCCTTTGCCATTGATGACAAAGGGGGAGAGATTTGAGTAAGGGGGAGAGATATGTATAAGGGGAAGTGCTTCAAGTGAAGAGAAGAGCTTCAAGTCAGGGGGAGCAAAAACTTCAATTGCAGAAGTCCAAATTGATGGATCCGTTGGTTCAGTTTTGGCTCTTGAGATATGTTTTTAGTTAAGGGTTGCCATCAATGACAAAGGGGGAGATTGTTGGCAATTTTGGGTACCTTGAGTACATTGCCTTTGCTCAAGTATAGTTGTTGTCATTGATGTCAAAGGAGCTCTTGGTAGTTGTTGTCTTTGATGTCAAGGAAGTTCTTGAAGCAATTTGATTAGTTGTCTAAGTATGTGTTTTGATGAAGGTTTCAGCTGATCAGTAAGTCTCCAAGAAAATCAGAGTAGCCCAGTTGCCAAAAATCCAGAAAAAGATAAGTTAGAAAAAGGTTGCAGGCTGCTTGAAAAACTATCCCGATTTTGTGACATGTTTGAGGAGAGAAAAAGCGCTAGAAAAACTGTCACGATTTCATGACATGTTTGAGGAGAGAGAAAGCGCTAGAAAAACTGTCACGATTTCGTGACATGTTTGAGGAGAGAGAAAGCACTGGCAAATCTGTCATGATTTCGTGACATGCAGGAAGGCAGAGGCAAAGCAGGGAAAAGTGTCACGATTTCGTGACAGGTTGAGTTGGCAGCTTGCAGGTGGCGAAAGCGTCACGATTTCGTGACATGTTCCAGTTTCGCGAGCAGTTGGCAGAAAAGTGCTTAAGGCAACGAAAGCATCGCGATTTCGCGACATGTTCCAGTTTCGCGAGCAGTTGGCAGAAAAGTGCTTAAGGCAGCGAAAGCATCGCGATTTCGCGACATGTTCCAATTTCACGAGCAGTTGGCAGAAAAGAGCTTAAGGCAGCAAAAGCGTCATGATTTCGCAACATGTTCCATTTTCGCTAGTGCAAACCGAGGAAAGGTTGAAGAAGCAAGAAGTGTCATGATTTCATGACAGAGTTGATGATGACATCAGCAAAAGCAAATGTGTCACGATTTCATGACAAGAGCAGCGAGGAAGGTCTTGCAGACTAAAGCGTCGCGATTTCGTGACAAGAATCATGATGACGTCAGCAAAAGCAAATGTGTCATGATTTCACGACAAGAGCAGCGAGGAAGGTCTTGCAGACTAAAGCATCACGATTTCGTGACAAGAATCATGATGACATCAGCAAAAGCAAATGTGTCACGATTTCATGACAAGAGCAGCGAGGAAGGTCTTGCAGACTAAAGCGTCACGATTTCGTGACAAGAATCATGATGATGTCAGCAAAGTCAGGGAGTGTCACGATTTCATGACAATAGGCTCAAGCAAGGTGTAAGGCAGACTGTGGTGTCACGATTTCGTGACAGCAAGCTAGCGAAAGTGTACGGCAGGCTGTAGTGTCGCGATTTCATGACAACAAACCAAAGAAGGCACACGACAGGCAGTAGTGTCATGATTTCGTGACAACAAATATTACAAGGTGTACGGCAGACAAAGGCGTAGCGATATCGTGACATGTTTGAGTTTTGCATTGGGAAAGCTACAGAACAGCAGAGGCGGTTGAAGCCGACGAAGTTAACCTTTGCCAACGAAGTGTAAGGTTGTGCAGCTGACGATTGTTTTAAGGATTTATAGCCGACTAAGATCATGAATTTAATCATGAATTATTGCTATAAAAGGAGGACTGTTTTCAAGATTCAAGTGTCAAATGTGTTGTGTCATTTTTGCGCAAGTGAAGTCTGCTGTGTGCAAAGAGCAGTCATATCGAATCAATCGAAGTGTGCGTTCATAAGTGTGACCATAGAAGCAGAGATCGAGAAGAAGAACGATCGAGGAGAAGTAGACTGTGCAAAGAAGGTGCTATTGTGATTACACATAGGTGCACAAATTGCTGTGCGATAGAAGTGCTGCAGTATTTCATAAAGATTGTGCTACTGTGTTTTCATAGAAACACGCGAAGTCTATGCTACTATGTTTTTGCAGAAACAAACAAGTTAATTAAGTGCTGTTGTATTTGCACAGTCAGTGAGAAATTGATTTCGACCAAGTGTAGAAAAGAACAATGGAAGAGGACAGAATTGTGCTAGACCGAAGGACTGTGTTTTGTATAGAAAAGAGGACCAGCTTTGCAGTGACATAGTTGAGGACAGAGATCTCCAGCCAGAGCAGGGAAGACAGGTGTCTTCTGTGGACAGAATTCCACTTGCTAAAGGCAGAGGAGGTAGAGGTCTTCTAGAGGATCACCAGCAAAGCAAAATTAGGGGAAGGTGTCTCCTTTGAGCTGAGGTTCATAAACATTGTAATTGGGAAGGATTCCCAGAGGATTTTGATACAACTTTTAGAAGAAAATTTTTATCCGTGGATTAGCCCACCTTGGGTGAACCACGTAAATTGTTGTGTCTCTTTATGGATTGCATCTTGTGCATTGTTTTACTGTTGTTATTACTGCTATCTTATTCTGCATGTTAATGGTTTGAAAGCTATATTGATAGATAAAGTTAAAAGTGGTCTTATACTGTTCACCCCCCCCTCTCAGTATAAGCTTGTGTTCTTCATAGTTACACACATGGATGTGTTGAGCAAGGTGCAGCAACAGTATTGTCATTGTTGTCAACACAGTAAGATAGATCAGTTGATGTAGTGGATAGGAGTTAAGAGGTTCTTCAGAGTATGTACAGTGATTATCCAAAAGATCGAAGTGGCCCATATGCTAAAAATCAAAATAAAATCACAAGGAAGAAAACTGTCGCGATATTGTGACATGTTGAGCAAGGAAGAAAATTGTCGCCATATCGCGACATGTTGAGCAAGGAAGAAAACTGTCACGATATCATGACATGTTGAAAAGAAATAAAACTATCACGATATCATGACATGTTGAGAAGAAAGAAAACTGTCATGATATTGCGACATGTTGAGAGAAAGAAAAACTGTCGCGATATCATGACATGTTGAGAAGAAAGAAAAACTGTCGCGATTTCATGACATGTTCGGAGAAAAAGCACAAGCAAGCAAAATCGTCACGATTTCATGACATGTTCAGAGAGAAAGCGCAAGCAAGATAAACTATCGCGATTTCACGACATATTGCAAGAGAGATAGTACGGAAGAAAAACTGTCATGATTTCGTGACATGTTGGAAGAGAAAAAGGCAAGTAGAAAAAGTGTCGCAACTTCGTGACATATTGCAAGAGAGATAGTATGGAAGAAAATGTGTCGTGATTTCATGACATGGTGGAAGAGAAAAAGACAAGTAGAAAAAGTGTCATGATTTCACGACATATTGCAAGAGATATTGTACGAAATAAAAAGTTTCATGATTTCGTGACATGTCGCATTTTTGCAACTTGAAAAGTGCAGGAAGGCAGAGAAGGAAAGGTGTCACGATTTCATGACGTCACATTTTCGTGACTTGAAAACAGCAAGAAGGCAAATAATAAAAAGTGTCACGATTTTGCGACATGTCGCATTTTCACGACTTGAAGAGAGCAAGAAGGCAAAGAAGGAAAAGTGTCACGATTTCACGACATGTCGCATTTTCATGACTTGAAGAGAGCAGGAAGGCAGAGAAGAAAAAGTGTTGCGATTTCATGACATGTCGCATTTTTGCGACTCAAAAAGGGCAAGAAGGAAGAGAATGAAAAAGTGTCACGATATCGCGACATGTCACGTTTTCGCGACCCAAAGGTAAGAGAAAGTGCAAAGGAGAAAAAGTGTCATGATATCACGACATGTCACGTTTTTATGACCCGAAGGTAAGAGAAAGTGCAAAGGAGAAAAAGTGTCGCGATATCACGACATGTCGCGTTTTCACGACCCGAAGGCAAGAGAAAGAGCAAAGGAGAAAAAGTGTCGCGATATCGCGACATGTCACATTTTCATGACTCTAGGAGGAGAGAGAAAGTAAGAAGGCAGAAGTGTTGTGATATCATGACAAAAGTGAAGAGAAAGAGTATGGAGGAGAAAGTGTCACGATATCACGACATGTGTTTTCGTGGGTACAAGTAAACAGAAGAAGCAAGGAGGCAAAAGTGTCATGATATCATGACATGTTGTATTTTCGTGGGTACAAGCAAATAGAAGAAGCAAGGAGGCGAAAGTGTCATGATATTGCGACATGTGTTTTCATGGGTACAAGCAAACAGAAGAAGCAAGGAGGAAAAAGTGTCATGATATCATCACATGTGTTTTCACGGGTGCAAGCAAACAAAATATGCAAGGAGGCGAAAGTGTCATGATATCATGACATGTTGTGTTTTCATGAGCTAAGAAGAGAACCTAGTTGAAATAAGATATGTGATCATTAACTGAAGTTATACGATAGTTATAGGTGCAGTTACAGAGAAAAATCATGCAGCTAAAATAAGAAGAGTTAACTAAAGTCGATACGACAATTACAGGTGTAGTTACAAAATAATATCATGCAGATCTGTCACGATTTCACGACATGCAGGAAGGCAGAGGCAAAGCAGATAAAAGTGTCACGATTTCACGATAGGTTGAGTTGGCAGCTTGTAGGTGGTGAAAGCGTCATGATTTCACGACATGTTCCAGTTTCACGAGCAGTTGGCAAAAAAGTGCTTAAGGCAGTGAAAGCATCACGATTTCGTGACATGTTCCAGTTTCGTGAGTAGTTGGCAGAAAAGTGCTTAAGGCAGCGAAAGCGTCACGATTTCGTGACATGTTCTAGTTTCGTGAGCAGTTGGTAGAAAAGAGCTTAAGGCAGCAAAAGCGTCACGATTTCGTGACATGTTCCATTTTCTCTAGTGCAAACTGAGGAAAGGTTGAAGAAGTAAGAAGTGTCATGATTTTGTGACAGAGTTGATGATGACGTCAGCAAAAGCAAAATGTGTCACAATTTGATGACAAGAGCAGCGAGGATGTTCTTGTAGACTAAAGCATTGCAATTTTGTGACATGAATCATGATGACGTCAACAAAAGCAAATGTGTCATGATTTCATGACAAGAGTAGTGAGGAAGGTCTTGCAGACTAAAGCGTCATGATTTTGTGACAAGAATCATGATGACATCAGCAAAAGCAAATGTGTCACAATTTCACAACAAGAGCAGCGAGGAAGGTCTTGCAGACTAAAGCATCATGATTTTGTGACAAGAATCATGATGATGTCAGCAAAGTCAGGGAGTGTCACGATTTCATGACAACAGGCTCAAGCAAGGTGTAAGGCATACTGTGGTGTCGTGATTTCATGATAGTAGGCTAGAAAAAGTGTACGACAGGCTGTAGTGTCATGATTTTGCGATAACAAACCAAAGAGGCACACGACAGGCAGTAGTGTCACGATTTCATGACAAAAAATATTACAAGGTGTATGACAGACAAAGCCATAGTGATATCATGACATGTTTGAGTTTCGCATTGGGAAAGCTACAGAACAGTAGAGGCGGTTGAAGTCGACGAAGTTAACCTTTGTCGACGAAGTGTAAGGTTGTGCAGCCGATGATTGTTTTAAGGATTTATAGTCGACTAAGATCATGAATTTAATCATGAATTATTGCTATAAAAGGAGCATTATTTTCAAGATTCAAGTGTCGAATGTGTTGTGTCATTTTTGAACAAGTGAAGTCTACTGTGCGCAAAGAGCAGTCGTATCGAATCGATCAAAGTATGCATTTGTAAGTGTGACCTTCACAGAAGCAGAGATCGGGAAGAAGAACGATCGAGGAGAAGCAGACTATGCGAAGAAGGTGCTATTGTGATTACATATAGGTGCACAAATTGATGTGCGATAGAAGTGCTACAATATTTCATAAAGATTGTGCTGCTGTGTTTTCATAGAAACACGCAAAGTCTGTGCTACTGTGTTTTCATAGAAATAAACAAGTTAATTAAGTGCTGCTATATTTTGCACAGTTAGTGAGAAATTGATTTCGACGAAGTGCAAAAAATAACAGTGGAAGAGGACAGAATTGTGCTAGACCGAAGGACTATGTTTTTGTATAGAAAAGAGGACAAGCTTTGCAGTGACAGAGTTGAGGACAGAGATCTCCAACTAGAGCAGGGAAGACAGGTGTCTTCTGTGGATATAATTCCACTTGCTAAAGGCAGAGGAGGTAGAGGTCTTCTAGAGGATCACCAGCAAAGAAGAATTAGGGGAAGGTGTCTCCTTTGAGCTGAGGTTCATAAACATTGTAATTGGGAAGGATTCCCAGAGGATTTTGATACAACTTTTAGAAGAAAAGTTTTATCCGTGGATTAGCCCACCTTGGGTGAACCACATAAATTGTTGTGTCTCTTTGTGGATTGCATCTTGTGTATTATTTTACTGTTGTTATTACTGCTATCTTATTTCGCATGTTAATGGTTTGAAAGCTGTATTGGTAGATAAAGTTAAAAGTGGTCTTATACTGTTCACCCCCCATCTTAGTATAAGCTTGTGTTCTTCAATTGGTATCAGAGCCAGTGCCTTCGAGAAGTTTAACAGCTTGAAGGAAAAGTTTGTAAAGAACACAATGGACTACTCAAGTGGCAATGCAGCACCTATTCTGGATGGATCAGATTTCGGTCTGTGGAGTGTAAGAATGAAAGTCTATCTTATGGCTCTTGGCAATGAGGTATGGGAAGTTATTGAATATGGGTACACCATTCCTACAAATGGTCCTTACACTAAAGAAGATAGGCTTCTACATCACAGCAACTCAAAAGCCATGAATGCTATCCTGAAGGGTTTACAAAAGGCAGATCTCACCAAAGTTATTCACTGCAAGACAACTAGTGAAATGTGGAAACAATTGCAGGTTGTTCATACAGGTGATGCAAATGTTCGAAAGGCCAAGTTGAGACATTTTAAAGGTATGTTTGAACAACTCAAGATGAATGATGATGAAAATATTAGTGACTACATGCTCCGAATGGATGAAGTTGTTAATTCTATGAAAGACTTAGGTCTTGAACTTGCTGAAAATGATGTGTGTGATAAGATTTTAAGATCTCTTCCTAATAGATTCAGTGAAAATATTTCTGCTATTGAGGAAGCCAAAGATTTAGATAAATTGAAAAAGGATGAGCTCCATAGTATTCTTGCAGCATTTGAGTTGAGAACTCAAGTGAAAGTTGATGTAAAGAAAGAAGCAGCTTTCAAAGCTACCAAGAAATCAAAGGGCAAACTGATTCAAGAAAGTGATGAGTCTTCTAGTGAAGAAGAGGCATATTACAGCAAGAAAGGCAAGTTTTCTAGAAAGCACAAAAGCAAGAAAAATATAAGATGTTTCAATTGTGGGAAATTTGGTCATTATGCTACTGATTGTACTGTTTCCAAAAATGAAAGTGATGAAGATATGCAGGATGTTAAGAGCAAGGATTCTAAAAAGTACAGGTATTACAAAAAGAGCAAAGATGAGTACAATAATCACAAGAAAAGCAAATATGAGTACAACAATCAGGGAAAGAGGCATTCTCACAAGAATAAGAAAAGCCTCTACTTAGACAAAGCAAGTAAGTTTTCTAGCAGTGATAGTGAAAGTTCTTCTAGTGATGATGAAAATGAGATGTTGTTCATTTCAGAAAAAGAGGAAGAACCGAAACATAAATTCATTATCATGAAATTTTTTAGATGTGGAAATTTTGGGCACCTTGAGGATGATTGCAAAAATGATGATTTAACTGCTAGTATGTATGAGGATGCTTCAGAAAACTACAATGAAGATGCATGTATGGTTTTTGAAAAAGGTAGCACCTCTAGTGATAAGAAAACTAAAAAAGGTTGTGATAATTCAAAGCACCATGAAATAGAGGATCTTGAATGTGAACTCAATAATGCTCTTAGTGTTTTGAAAAAGGAAAGAAAGAAGAATGATAGACTCAAGATTAAATTAGATGAATGTTGTATGGAGAGATGAACTTATAGAAAATCTTGAAGTCTCTATGGCTAAGTCACAAGAACTCAGTAATGAGTTGGATTCTAAAAATCTGGAGTATAGTGAGTTAGAACAGGAAATGGCTTCTCTGAAAGAAGAAAATAAAGATTACAAGGATAAGCTCTACAGATTTCAGGATAGCTCCAAGAAAGTTAAGTCTCTCATCAAAAGTCAAAGAAATCCAACAGATAAAACATGTCTCGATTTTGTTGAGCTGCACAAAAAATAGGTTGGGGAATCTAGCAAGAGATTTCAAAAGGAAGAAAGCTCTGATGAAGAAAGTACTTCAGACCATAAGTCCGTGAGTAATGAATGCACAGAAATAGAAAACAATATTCATATTGAGAAGAAGTTTTCGGGACCCATGAAGTTGAATAAAAGAAAATTTCATGGCACATGTTTTGCGTGTCACAGGTTTGGTCACATGGCTGTACATTGCATGACTCAAGTGAAGAAAGTAAATGATAGTTTCAGGAGAAGTAATTTCTTTCAAGGGTATTGCTAGACAATGTAGAGCTGATCTTCTGAGATATAGGAACAGAAACAACAGTATGAACAAGTCCAAGCATCAAAGCATGGATAAGAACAGGAATGCCAATAGAAACAAGAAAAATGATATGAACAGGTTCAAGGATCAAGGTATGAAGAAAAATAGGAATGATGAAAGGAACAGGAATAGCAGTATGAATAGGTTCGAGGATCAAAACAATAATAAGAATAGAAATGTTGAAAAAGAATTCAAGAGAAGGCTCGGCAAAGAAATAGTAGACATTAATGATGATGAGTGTCTAATGGGAGTTTCACTCCCAACCCTATTTTAAATCACCTTAATAGAAGGTGGGGGAGGGATTAAGCTAAGAGACTCATTCTTAGTCCCAAAACCCAAAAGGTGACCCCTCGCCATTGATGAAAAAGGGGGAGAGATTTGAGTAAGGGGGAGAGATATGTATAAGATGAAATGCTTCAAATGAAGAGAAGAGCTTCAATTCAGGGGGAGCAAAAACTTCAATTATAGAAGTCCAAATTGATGGATCCGTTGGTTTAGTTTTGGCTCTTGAGATATGTTTTTAGTTAAGGGTTGCCATCAATGACAAAGGGGGAGATTGTTGGCAATTTTGGGTACCTTGAGTACATTGCCTTTGCTCAAGTATAGTTGTTGTCATTGATGTCAAAGGAGCTCTTGGTAGTTGTTGTCTTTGATGTCAAGGAAGTTCTTGAAGCAATTTGATTAGTTGTATAAGTATGTGTTTTGATGTTCAACTGATTAGTAAGTCTCCAAGAAAATCAGAGTAGCCCAGTTGCCAAAAATCCAAAAAAAGATAAGTTACAAAAAAAGGTTGCAGGCTGCTTGAAAAACTATCGTGATTTTGCGACATGTTTGAGGAGAGAAAAAGCGCTGGAAAAACTATCATGATTTCACGACATGTTTGAGGAGAGAGAAAGCACTGAAAAAACTGTCGTGATTTCGCGATATGTTTGAGGAGAGAGAAAGCGCTGGCAAATCTGTTGCGATTTCACGACATGCAGGAATGCAGAGGCAAAGCAGGGAAAAGTGTCATGATTTCATGACAGGTTGAGTTGGCAGCGTGCAGGTGGTGAAAGCGTCATGATTTCACGACATGTTCTAGTTTTGTGAGCAGTTGGCAGAAAAGTTCTTAAGGCAGCGAAGGCATTGCGATTTCGTGACATGTTCCAGTTTCGCGAGCAGTTGGCAAAAAAGAGCTTAAGGTAGCAAAAGCATCACGATTTCATGACATGTTCCAGTTTCATGAGCAGTTGGTAGAAAAGAGCTTAAGGTAGCAAAAGCATCACGATTTCGTGACATGTTCCATTTTCGCTAGTGCAAACCGAGGAAAGGTTGAAAAAGCAAGAAGTGTCATGATTTCATGATAGAGTTGATGATGACATCATAAAAAGCAAAATGTTTCATGATTTCATGACAACAGTAGTGAGGAAGGTCTTGCAGACTAAAGCATCATGATTTCGTGACATGAATCATGATGACGTCAGCAAAAGCAAATGTGTCGTGATTTCACAACAAGAGTAGTGAGGAAGGTCTTGCAGACTAAAGTGTCATGATTTCACGACAAGAATCATGATGACGTCAGCAAAAGCAAATGTGTCACGATTTCATGACAAGAGCAGCGAGGAAGGTCTTGCAGACTAAAGTGTCATGATTTCGCGACAAGAATCATGATGATGTCAGCAAAGTCAAGGAGTTTCATGATTTTGCGACAACAGGCTCAAGCAAGGTGTAAGGCAGACTGTGGTGTCACAATTTTGTGACAATAGGCTAGTGAAAGTGTATGGTAGGCTGTAGTGTCACGATTTCATGACAACAAACCAAAGAGGGACACGACAGGCAGTAGTGTCATGATTTCGTGATAGCAAATATTACAAGGTGTACGATAGACAAAGGCGTAGCGATATCATGACATGTTTGAGTTTCGTGTTGGGAAATATATAGAACAGCAGAGGCGGTTGAAGCTGACAAAGTTAACCTTTGCCAACGAAGTGTAAGGTTGTGCAGCCGACGATTGTTTTAAGGATTTACAGCCGACTAAGATCATGAATTTAATCATGAATTATTGCTATAAAAGGAGGATTGTTTTCAAGATTCAAGTGTCGAATGTGTTGTGTCATTTTTGCACAAGTGAAGTCTACTGTGCACAAAGAGCAGTCATATCGAATCAATCGAAGTGTGCGTTCGTAAGTGTGACCTTCGCAGAAGCAGAGATCGAGAAGAAGAATGATCGAGGAGAAGTAGACTGTGCGAAGAAGGTGCTATTGTGATTACACATAGGTGCACAAATTACTGTGCGATAAAAGTGCTACAGTATTTCATAAAGACTGTGCTACTGTGTTTTCATAGAAACATGCGAAGTCTATGCTACTATGTTTTTGCAGAAACAAACAAGTTAATTAAGTGCTGCTGTATTTTGCACAGTCAATGAGAAATTGATTTCGACCAAGTGTAGAAAAGAACAGTGGAAGAGGACAAAATTGTGCTAGACCGAAGGACTATGTTTTTGTATAGAAAAGAGGACCGGATTTGCAGTGACAGAGTTGAGGACAGAGATCTCCAGCCAGAGCAGGGAATACAGGAGTCTTCTGTGGACAAAATTCCACTTGCTAAAGGCAGAGGAGGTAGAGGTCTTCTAGAGGATCACCAACAAAGTAGAATTAGGGGAAGGTGTCTCCTTTGAGCTAAGGTTCATAAACATTGTAATTGGGAAGGATTCTCAGAGGATTTTGATACAACTTTTAGAAGAAAAGTTTTATCCGTGGATTAGCCCACCTTGGGTGAACCACGTAAATTGCTATGTCTCTTTGTGGATTGCATCTTGTGCATTGTTTTACTGCTATTTTATTCTACATGTTAATGGTTTGAAAGCTATATTGATAGATAAATTTAAAAGTGGTCTTATACTGTTCACCCCCCCTCTCAGTATAAGCTTGTATTCTTCATAGTTACATGCATGGATGTGTTGAGCAAGGTGCAACAACAATATTGTCATTGTTGTCAACACAGTTAGATAGATCAGTTGATGCAGTGGATAGGAGTTAAGAGGTTCTTCAGAGTATGTATAGTGATTATCCAAAATATCGAAGTGGCCCATATGCTAAAAATCAAAAGAAAATCACAAGGAAGAAAACTGTCGTGATATTACAACATGTTGAGCAAGGAAGAAAATTGTCGTGATATCGCGACATGTTGAGCAAGGAAGAAAACTGTCACGATATCACGACATGTTGAGAAGAAATAAAACTATCACGATATTGTGACATTTTGAGAAGAAAGAAAACTACCGTGATATTGCGACATGTTGAGAGAAAGAAAAACTGTCATGATAACACGACATGTTGAGAAGAAAGAAAAACTGTCACGATTTCATGACATGTTCAGAGAAAAAGCACAATCAAGAAAAACCGTCATGATTTCATGACATATTTAGAGAGAAAGCGCAAGCAAGATAAATTGTCATGATTTCACGACATATTGAAAGAGAGACAGTAAGGAAGAAAAACTATCGTGATTTCATGACATGTTGGAAGAGAAAAAGGCAAGTAGAAAAAGTGTCGCAACTTCATGACATATTGCAAGAGAGATAGTATGGAAGAAAATGTGTCGTGATTTCATGACATGGTGGAAGAGAAAAAGACAAGTAGAAAAAGTGTCACGATTTCACGACATATTGCAAGAGATATTGTATGAAAGAAAAAGTGTCACGATTTCACGACATGTCGCATTTTTGCGACTTGAAAAGTGCAGGAAGGCAGAGAAGGAAAAGTGTCACGATTTCATGACATGTCACATTTTCGTGACTTGAAAATAGCAGGAAGGCAAATAAGAAAAAGTGTCACGATTTCGCGACATGTCACATTTTCACGACTTGAAGAGAGCAGGAAGGCAAAGAAGGAAAAGTGTCACGATTTCGTGACATGTCGCATTTTCACGACTTGAAGAGAGCAGGAATGCAGAGAAGAAAAAGTGTTGCGATTTCACGACATGTCACATTTTTGCGACTCAAAAAGGGCAAGAAGGAAGAGAATGAAAAAGTGTCACGATATCGCGACATGTCACGTTTTCGTGACCCGAAGGTAAGAGAAAGTACAAAGGAGAAAAAGTGTCATGATATCACGACATGTCACGATTTTATGACCTGAAGGTAAGAGAAAGTGCAAAGGAGAAAAAGTGTCATGATATCGTGACATGTTGCGTTTTCACGACCCGAAGGCAAGAGAAAGAGCAAAGGAGAAAAAGTGTCGCGATATCGCCACATGTCACATTTTCATGACTCTAGAAGGAGAGAGAAAGTAAGAAGGCAGAAGTGTTGTGATATCATGACAAAAGTGAAGAGAAAGAGTACGGAGGCGAAAGTGTCACGATATCATGACATGTTGTGTTTTCATGGGTGCAAGTAAACAAAAGAAGCAAGGAGGCAAAAGTGTCATGATATCGTGACATGTATTTTCGTGGGTACAAGAAAATGGAAGAAGCAAGGAGGTGAAAGTGTCGCAATATCACGACATGTGTTTTCATGGGTACAAGCAAACAGAAGAAGCAAGGAGGCAAAAGTGTCATGATATCATGACATGTTGTGTTTTCACGGGTGCAAGCAAACAAAAGAAGCAAGGAGGCGAAAGTGTCATGATATCGTGACATGTTGTGTTTTCATGAGCTAAGAAGAGAACCTAGTCGAAATAAGATATGTGATCATTAACTAAAGTTATACGACAGTTATAGGTGCAGTTACAGAGAAAAATCATGCAGCTAAAATAAGAAGAGTTAACTAAAGTCGATACGACAGTTACAGGTGTAGTTACAAAAGAATATCATGCAGCTAAAATAAGAATAGTGAACAGAAGTTAGAACGATAGTTATAGGGGCAGTTACGGGTTGCATGCGTAAATATGGAAGTTAAAAATAGATTCAAAATGATGTTATAAAAGTAGGTCTATGTGGAGAATTAAATTGCTGCTAAAACAGAGAGAAAGCACTCGAGATTAAATAGAGGTAGATTTAATCTTGCGAAGGGAGCAAAAGGAGAGCAAGAAGGGTGTGTGTTGTGTGAAGAGTGGGCAATGTTGAGAAGGCAATAGATCAGTCAGGGTCTTATAAAAGTGAAGGCATATTTATGTCAATCTTCTAGTTTCAGAATAGAAGTCCAATTTGGTGCTTGGCATCATGGGTTGGTGCTCCTTCTAGTTGGTTTTGGTAAATTAGGGGTTGGCGCTCCTTCCAATTGGTGTTGGTAAATCAGGGGTTGGTGCTCCTTTTTAATGGTGTAGATAAATCAGGGGTTAGTGCTCCTTTTTGTTGTTGTAGATAAATTAGGGGTTGGTGCTCTTTCCAGTGGGTGCTGGTAAATTGATTGTAAAATTGTTATTTTGCAAAGGCTAGATTTGGATGGGAATCCAAACAGTCAATTTTGAGGAGTAGCCAAAACTAGTGAACCTCGGTACATATTGTGTTGTGTGATGCTCTTTTGGTATATTTGCTTTATTGAGTTTTAAGCTTTCATTATTTAGGCATTAAGAATTGTAGATTCAAGTTTTTAAGAGCTACACTAATTCACTCCCCCTCTCAGTGTCATTGTGAGACTAACAATTGGTATCAAAGCGATTTTCCTTTGTCAGGATAAAATAGCTAGGGTTGATCTTGGATTAGTATGCAACAGGTAAGAAGAATAGATCCTCCTCAAATAAGGCATATTAGTCAGTTTCAATTCCTGTGGAAGAGAAAATTGAACTAGAAAATAGAGGAGTGATTCTAAAAAGATAGAAGGAGTGAACTCTGAAGCATGTGATGAAAACCTTGAGGGTGAAGTATATCTAGAAGGTGAGTTGATCGCTGCACTTGAAGAGTTGAATATAGAAAATAAAAAGAATAGAAGACTGTCCAAGAAGTTGGAAGAATATGGGGATAATATCAAAGATCTCTTCTTACAAATTCATAAAGCCAACAAAATAGAAGAAGCCTTGAAGTCACACCTAGATGATAAAGTCGATGTATGTAGCAAACGTGAAGAGGAATCTAACAAAGTTTTTAGTGATCTAAAGTTGCAATTAGAAGAGTCCAAAAGGATTGAAGAAACTCTTAGGTCACAGATCAATAACAAAGATATTGTTTGCTGCAAACAAGCAGAGGAGATTATGTTATTGAAGAAACAACTAGAAGAGGCCAATACAAATATAAAATTTGAAAAGAGCACAAAGTTGCTAGATGAAATGATAAGGCAACAAAGAAGCCCCATGTCTAAGCTTGGTCTTGGATGTAAAGCTGAACAACCTTCATCTTCCAAATATGCAGAGAAGAAGTTCACTATTGAAGGATCGAAGCAAGAAAAGTCTAAAGCTGAATCTTCAAAAGGAAGAAAATATCAAAGGAGATCTATAGCAAAGCAACCACAACAAAAGAGGTTCTATCACTCTCACTCTATTCATAATAATGATTTTAATGGCTATTGTTTTAGATGCAACCATTATGGTCACAAGGCAACTTATTATGGATTGAATAATAGATCAAAGAGTTATGATGATAGAAATACATCTGTCTTTCCGATTGAACACCATGTGCAATGTTTTAAATATAATGGTCATGGGCACATAGCAAGGTTCTTTCCAAGAACTTTTATATCTAATCTAAGGCAAGACAGCAGATTTCATCAGATGTAAAGAATGCAACATAGACAGGGAAGAAATCATGTGCATCAAAGAAAGGAAAATAATCATCCATCAAGGATGTACAAGAGACAACCACCCAAGAGAAATGTTCAAGTTCATGAAAAGGTTCAAAAAAGGGATGCAGTTGAAAACCTTTAGCCTAAGTTCAAGAAATATTGGAGAAAGAAAGAAGAGAGGAAATCGTGTCTCCTTGGACTGAAGGAGATTACTCCACTATTGCACTAAGCAGCTCCAGGTAGCACATCCTCAAGGGGAGCAATCTTGAAGTTTCATTTTAATTCTCCTATTTATTTGTTTTATTACCTGAGAATGAAAGGCAAGTAGTCATGGAAGTTGTCATCTAGTTGTCGAA
The DNA here is from genome assembly GCA_028583015.1 of Wollemia nobilis. Lineage (NCBI taxonomy): Eukaryota > Viridiplantae > Streptophyta > Pinopsida > Araucariales > Araucariaceae > Wollemia > Wollemia nobilis. Next base: position 7,492,681 of record JAQPPZ010016436.1, on the reverse strand, counting down.
GTATGTTTTCAGTTCATGTAGTCTGTGGAAGTGTTGTGAAGGGTGGTGATTGAATTGAGAGTTGTCATTATTGGTAGTATTGCTATATGTTATTTTTGTACTGGTGATGGTTCTTACTACCACTATCCAAAGTTAAGGATTATAATAGTTCAGATAATTTGGTTAGTGAAAGAATGTTGCCCTAGCTGCATATATGTATTTCGATAAAAGTAGTGTATATTTGAACTACACATTGACGTGAATATTGTTAGATATTTTATGATGCTGTGGTGTAAAATATTGAAGTCTGATCATTGATTCATGTTTAGCTCATCAAGATGAGCAACTTTGCTTTGTGAATCATACTATAGCACCCTAAAATTGGCACGGTTAAACACTAGTAAAAATATAAAATGTTAAAATTTGAATTTCAACCCCAAATTACCCGTTAAACAACCTTTTACCCGCTCCCCTTGTTTTTCGAGCCATTTTTAGGATTTGTTGTGACTGTTGGACGATATCGTCGCCGATCAGACGATATCGCCTCAGATCGGATGAATTCGTCTAGAGCAAAACGTCCAGACGATTTCGTCCCAAAACTAATTTTTCAAAATTAGCTTCTATTTCAATGACGTCTCTAACCGGGGCAAAAGCGTGTCTACGCCGTTAGAGACCTTCCCCATTGGAGATCTCCCAGATTGGGATGATCTCCAACCTCCCAACCTCCTTCCTATGCCTATTTAATCTTAGGCCCTCCCCTTGACTTTCCCCTGGTTGAATTCCCCTGTAATTTGATCTTTGTGTGCGTTAGAATACCCTGAATTATCATTTGCATTTGTGCCTTTCTAAGTTTTCTTGCAGGAACCTCATTGTTTTTTAGCCGGAGCAAGCTCAGATCGTCGCAGACGATCCTGTACGATCTCGGACGATCACGTCACAATTCAAGATGATTTTGTATTTTGCAGGCGATTTCGACTGTAGCCAACATTGGGGGCAATCAGTGCCCTGAGTTTGCATTCTTTCTCCACTATCTATTGTTTTGCTTTGCATTAGTTAGACTTATTACTATTTTGCATCCTGGAGTTCACCTCATATAGTGTAGATGCATGATAAGGTTAAATTCAGTCATTAAGATAATGCATTTCATTTAATTTATCATCTATAATTGTTATTCTAGCATTCATACTTTCATTTCCATCATTTTCCCTTGCTTTTGCAATTGTATTTTTTGTTCTTGGTATCCATTTCTGTAATTACAGGTCTCTGATGAATTCGTCTGACGATATCATCAGATTAGAGACGATCTTGTCAAATTAGAGACGATATCGTCAAATTAGAGACGATATTGTCAGATTAGAGATGATCTTGTCAGATTAGAGACGATCTTGTCAGATCAGTAGATCAGGGACGATCCTATCAGATTAGAGACGATCCTATCAAATTCCAGGCGATCTGGACTGCTTCAAAAATCAGAACCTCCATCAGACATCCGGAATCAGGTATGACTTTTCTCATCTAGCTTATTCTCTATGTTTTCTGTTCAAATCTATTTTCTGTATTCATTTAAATCTGCATTTCATATAGAATAGTTTAGATTCATTTGGCCAAACCTAGGAGTTGAATGATCAAACATAAAAATGAACACATCAAACACCCTCTCAACCTAGGCATGGAAACTGCCATTCAAAAGTTTCCTGGTGAACCCACCATCCATCAAAAATTCACCTTTATACACCTCCCCCGAGAGGCGGGACCTTCGAAAGGCCTCTCAGTCCGAGGTATTGTCCCATCCTTTTCACATCCCCCTTTCGGGCACGGATCCTATAGCCTAAAGGTAAGGGTGCAAAAAATTTGGAGCGATACATTTTGGTGAACCCGACGTGAAAACTAAAAACCTTTTGAAAACAAAAAATATATATATATAAATATATATGTATACAAAAAAAAATATAACAAACTCATCATTTCAAGTTTGTATGTTTTAGATTCAATTCTAAATAGTAGATATTAAATATTACTTTTAGAAGTACTAAAGAAACCATGAGTTTTTACTCAAATCAATATGAGCCCATCAGTAATGTTGGAAGAATTCAGCCAAATACATTTGTTGATTATGACCAACCTCATCCCTATTCAACATCACCTCCATCACACTTTTCTCATTTTTCATCCTTAACCCAACAGGACAATCCCTTTTCCAATCCTCTTCATAATGATATTATCTATTCTCCCATATATCCATATTATGTCTATCAACCCACATATAATCCTCCTCCATCCTTTCCAATATTCTTCTTTCAATACAACACATCCATTTCAACAAGAAAATACTTATTCTTCCAATCCTACCATGCACTCACATCATACTTCACAATCTTCCTATCATCATTCTACCCATAACAAAGAAAAGAGAGGTAAGAAACCATTAGGTCCTTTTATGACTGAACTCCTAAGGCACATATCAAAAACCTCTCGAAAACCTTCATCACGTACATTTACAAAGCTCAATCAACCAATGGATATAATTCTCAAGCATTTACTTGATACAAATAGGATTGAACTGCCTTCCATAAGACAACTTGATACCACAGCAGATTGGTTTAAACCTGAGCTACATTGTGAATATCATAGAGTAGATGGACATATGACACAAAATTGTAAATATTTAAGATGTGCAATTCAAGATTTGATTGATAAGGGTCTTTTTAATATAAAGGAATTACAATCTACAACTGATTATAAATCTCCATTAAACAATCAAACTCCTACACAACAAATACCAATAATCAATCAAGACATGGGGATCTCCCAAGAACCCCTATTCAATTATCAACAACAGGAAACCAATCAAATATTGCATGTTAATGTGTCCCATCATGATGATATTACTAATATTGTAACAGAAACTACAAATGAGCAACCTCAAGTTCAATCAACTCAATCCGATATTCAAGATATGGGTTCCTCATTTGACCAACCTTCAAAACTATCTTTGGCTCTAGAGAATGATCCAAAATGGAATGTAAGCATAGAAAGCTCATCTTTAGAATCAAAATCTCAATCTGAAATCCACTTTGATAGCCAACAACAAGTGATTAATCCTCAAGCAAAGATATCCCTTTTAGAAGTATTACAAAGTTCTCATAAGGAAACTTTGTTCAAGATACCTAGCCAACAATTTGTTCCTCATCATATTTTCTCTAAGAACATAATTAATGGTGTAAACCCTCTTGAGGTTAACCATATTTCATTCTATGATGAGGAGATTCCTTCCTCTACTCCACAAGAAGACTCCTATCTTTACATTACAGGATCTAGTAAAGAAACACCTGTTAAAACTATCATGGTAGATAATGGCTCCTCTCTTAATTTATGCACTTATCAATTATTCCAAAAACTCAAAACAAAGGAAGAAGATCTTAATGAATCAAATGTTATTATAAAATCTTTTAACAATGAAATTCAAGAAGCTCAAGGTACTATAATTTTTCCCCTCAATATTGGATCCAAGATCCTGGATACTTTGTTTTATGTAGCATATTGCCCTTCATATTACAACCTACTTCTCAGAAGTCCTTGGATTCATATGATGAGGGTTGTCCCTTCCACTCTTCACCAATGTTTGAAGTTTGAAATTGCAAATAAAATTGTTACCATACATGGTGACCCAAAACCATTTGAAGAATATTTAACGGTTGAAACATCAAGTTCTATACATTCTCTATTATCACAATTATCTTCTATCCATCACTTTTCTTCATCCATATATGATCATCCTTGTTTACCAAATAACATCCATGCATATCTTTCACATATGCTCCCTCCATCTTATCAAGACTGGCAAGATAGTGATAAGAATGAAGAACCTTCTTATCCTTTTGACATTTTATTTTGTAACATGATCAATTTTACACATATAAAAGTCAAATCTTTTGCTACATTATTCTACATTATAACAAAGCTTTTGTTATCGCTACCTTTTATTCATCACCTTTTGTTCTTACCTTCACCTCAACCAAATTATCCTTCAAAACCTCCTTTGATTTTGAAGCAACCTTAGACATGCTATACTCAAATAACCTTGTATAGTGTATATAGATCATCTTGTATATACCACCAATTCCATCATAAATCAAAATCAAAAAATAAAAACATCAAAATCATCAAAATCTTCAAAAAAACATCTTTTATTTTCATATCTATCAATTCTGTGAAGTATTGCAGTTATATTTTTAGTTATTTTGGATAAATTAGCATTTATTTGGAATCCCGCACTTTCACATTCACATGAATAAATATCTTGATTTTATTTGGTATGATTATTAATCTCTCTTATATCAAAGTCCACAATTGAATTAAATAAAGTTTTGAGCATAGAGAACTGATCTTGTTATTTACTTGAACCAAGTATATCTTTTCACATTAAAATGATTTCATTGCAAATTCGATATGATGCTACATAGTAGAACTGGTTTCCTGAGCGAAAAGTTTCCCCTGCTATCCTATCATGCACATGGTCTAGAATCTTTGAGAATTGACAAAAGGACAAGCTCACCCCTACCCAGAATAAAAATCCCTTGCTCTACAGACTAATCCGAGCAAGTATCCCTAGCATAGGAAGAAAAGAAAAAGTTCAAAGAAAGAGAAAAAGAAAAAGGTTATTTTTCATCACAACAATATTTCAGCATTATCTCAGTATCAAGCAACAAAAAAAATACAAAAAAAAAAACAAAAAAAAAAGAAAAAAGAAGCAAAAGAGAAACGCAAAAGCAAAAATGCAATAAAATCCTTTCCCTACCCCTTGAAAAGAAAAGAAGGGTGAATGAGCTTGAATCCCTGGAATTCTCAATTATTCGAAAACTGTGAGGTAAGCCCCATAACAGGTGGTTTGTGCCCAACCCGCTTGGCCTTGGGTAATCCCTAGCATGGCGATATGTCTATCACATTAGCGACCTTCTTTTGTATAGACCTCTGTCAGCTTATGGATTAGCTAGCTCTTGATAAACCTAACTTACATAGTAGTCTGGTATGGTTACATGCATATAAATCATGGTCAACGAACATTCATTTGGTCAAGGCAAATTACTTGTATCAAATTATCTTGCTCAAAATTGGTGAATGAACAATACAATCGCACACACATTTGTATTTGAGAGATTTTGTATCATTATGATAAATCAAGATCGGTAATGAATTCACATTTGCACATGAGGATTCCTTATAAGTCTATATTTCTCTTTGAGATAATTTAAAATATTCCTGTAACTCTTTTCGAAATAATTTTATTCTTTTATTTCAAAATTTGTTGTTTGTATAAGAGCAATTACATACACCTTCTTAAAATAATTTCAAACCAAATTTTCATATTATTATTTTCTATTTAACAAAAGTCATAAATTCATCTTGCAATAAAACAAACAATCTCTTTTTCTTCTTTGGATTTCGCGATGATGGTATAAGTCTATACCTATAATTCTATGCCTAGCGCAAACCATTGTTCTAATTTTATGTTCCATTTATTTTAAAAACAAATTCATCAAAACATGTGACTTGCATCATTATGTTACACAATTATGCTTTACAAACAAACGAACACTTATTCTATTTCATGACATTATGTTCAAATTCAATATTGCAACCATGGTATAAATTCTAAGGAATTGTTCAAAATTTTATCACACTTAGGAATTTATGCCTAGCAAAATCATATTTTTGTATCTCATGCATACTATTTTTTTTATGAAAATCTGAAAACAAATCATCAAAACCATCATCATTTCTATCATCACAACACAAAGTCTTAAGACAGTCTCTTAAGCACTCTTTTACTTTTAACAATATTTCTATACTGGGATTAGCTTGATGACCGAGTGAGCGGCGACTCCATGAAATGGTCTATAAAAACGACAATGTCCTTTGAAATTATTGTTAGAAGTCCCTTTTTATTTCTTTTATCAAATCACACCACCACAACCAATTGTTTACATCAGATTATTTCATTTAAAATCTTACGACATGACATCAAATTATAATATTTCAAACGACATAATTACATGAATCATCAATCCAATCAGCAAACAATTCAAACATTAAAGCATCATAACAACATATGAACAAGTCATATCATCAAAAAAGATCATATATACATCTCAAAAATATATGTACATCATATCACAAATGAATTAGGGTTTTACCCTATTTTTCTTAATTTTATTCAAAACCAATAACATTTTAATTTTGCTTTTCTTTGTTTTTACCTCAAACGTTCGATTTGGGTAAAAACACGGAGGGGGCACCATAGTCAGCATTCGTACGATTCGACCAAGAATCGTCGTCTAAAAATTTGAGTATATTTTTGCTTTCTCGTAAAACGGGAAAAACTCGTCTTTAATGCATTTTCTTCAAAAAATTTGCTAAAGAGGGGGCAAAATGTAGCACCCTAAAATTGGCACGGTTAAACACTAGTAAAAAGATAAAATGTTAAAATTTGATTTTCAACCCCAAACTGCCCGTTAAACAACATTTTACCCGCTCCCCTTGTTTTTCGTGCCATTTTTAGGATTTGTTGTGACCATTGGATGATATCATCGTCGATCAGACGATATCGCCTCAGATCGGACGAATTCGTCTGGAGCAGAACGTCCAGACGATTTCGTCCCAAAACTAATTTTTCAAAATTAGCTTCTGTTTCAACGGTGTCTCTAACCGAGGCAAAAGCGTGTCTGTGCCGTTAGAGACCTTCCCCGTTGGAGATCTCCCAGATTGGGATGATCTCCAACCTCCCAACCTCCTTCCTATGCCTATTTAATCTTAGGCCCTCCCCTTGACTTTCCCCTGGCTGAATTCCCCTGTAATTTGATCTTTGTGTGCATTAGAATACCCTGAATTATCATTTGCATTTGTGCCTTTCTAAGTTTTCTTGCAGGAACCTCATTGTTTTTCAGGCGAAGCAAGCTCATATAGTCGTAGACGATCCTATACGATCTCGGACGATCACGTCGCAATTCAAGACGATTTTGTATTTTGTAGGCGATTTCGACTACAACCAACATTGGGGGCAATCAGTGCCCTGAGTTTGCATTCTTTCTCCACTATCTACTATTTTGCTTTGCATTAGTTAGACTTATTACTATTTTGCATCCTGGAGTTCACCTCATATAGTGTAGATGCATGATAAGGTTAAATTCAGTCATTAAGATAATGCATTTCATTTAATTTATCATCTGTAATTGTTATTCTAGCATTCATACTTTCATTTCCATCATTTTCCCTTGCTTTTGCAATTGTATTTTTTGTTCTTGGTATCCATTTTTGTGATTACAGGTCTTTGACGAATTCGTCTGACGATATCGTCATATTAGAGATGATCTTGTCAAATTAGAGACGATATCATAGATTAGAGACGATCTTGTCAGATTAGAGACGATCTTGTCAGATCAGTAGATCAGGGACGATCCTATCATATTAGAGACGATCCTGTCAAATTCCAAGCGATCTGGATTGCTTCAAAAATCAGAACCTCCATCAGACATCCGAAATCAGGTATGACTTTTCTCATCTAGATTATTCTCTATGTTTTCTGTTCAAATCTATTTTTTGTATTCATTTAAATCTGCATTTCATATAGAATAGTTTAGATTCATTTGGCCAAACCTAGGAGTTGAATGATCAAACATAAAAATGAACACATCAAACACCCTCTCAACCTAGGCCGTGAAAGTGCCATTCAAAATTTTCTTGGTGAACCCACCATCCGTCGAAAATTCACCTTTATACACCTCCCCCGAGAGGCGGGACCTTCGAAAGGCCTCTCAGTCCGAGGTATTGTCCCATCCTTTTCACATCCCCCTTTCGGGCGTGGATCCTATAGCCTGAAGGTAAGGGTGCGAAAAATTTGGAGCGATACACATACCTATCCGAGGTCTAGAAGTATGAGTTTGAGTAAGGTGTGACCAACGGTGACTATAGAAAACATAGACCAAGTTGAAAATGTAAAAAGGGATTTGGTTGGTTTTGTGGTACTGTGTTTGATTCTTGCAAAGAGTTGGTAGTAAAATTACAGTGTTGGTACAGTGTTGGATAAAAGTTGGTACAAGTGTGATTCACTTGTCAATTTTGTTGACAGATGTGAAATCAACATTTTTGAATGGGAAGCTTGAAGAAGAGGTTTATATTGAGTAGCCAGATGGTTTCCAGCTTGATGATGATTGGTTGAGTTGATTTGATTGAGCCTAGTCAAGTTATGTGTGAAGTGATTTTTAAAGTTCTATGAAATAAATTATTCCATCATTCTAGTATTATGAACAAACATATTAAAACTGTCAAACCCTCTTAGGACCAAATATATGTATACTAAATTAATTTACTAGATCCCAAAGTTGGTTATGTGCCCCTACCATCTTGAACCCATGTGCAAGTGTAAGTGAAATCAGAGCTTTGGGGAATAGGATTCCCAACCTAAGTGAGATGGGAATTTAACCCTATCCTTACTACTCTGATCTGGAGTTCATTACCTCATCTTGAACAAAATTATTTAACCTGCTATGGATAACACTGTCAGGCTAGCCTATCCATTTGAGTAGTTAGTGGTCTTGCTTTTAGACAAGACATGTTGCCATGCATGAGCATACTCCACTGCCAGTCAGGCGTCTATAGCCTCGGTGGAGATCAACCCCATAATCCAGGATTTGACTTTACTTTTGATTTCTTGAACCTTGGGGATGACTACCCATCCTTGCAAGGGACATGTAGTACAATCCTTCCAATCCAATATCAATGATGCAATGAAAGTAGAATGAAAAATATTTTCTTTGGAATTTCAAGTTCTTGAGTGGGCAAAATAGAAGCTTTGGGGAATCGGATTCTCAACCTAAGCGAGATGAGAATTAGACCCTATCCTTACTACTCCATGAAGTTCAAATAAGAGCTTTGGGGAGTTGGATCCTCAACCTAAGTTCGATGGGGATTTAACCCTATCCTTACTACTCTGATTTTAGGCTTTAAGCACTATGGGAGTGGTAAAAACCACTATTTTAAGGATTATGTTGCATAATAGGATAGACACGAAATACTCCTTTCGCCTCACCTTTTCTTCCAAGTATGGTTTTGACCATTTTGCTCAAGATCCTCTTTAATATGTGTAGAACGTGCTTGGTTCAAGATAGTTCGGGCATCAGTTCCCAACCTTAGGATCCTTTTAATATATGTTATGTAATAACCCTAAGAGGATTCGACACCTTTTCAATGATTGTATATGAAATGAAGATGCAACTGAGATGAAATGTATATGCAATGTGGAATGTAACATGAGATATGAATGCATTGCTCCTTTTGAAATGTGGATGGAGTATACCACCTACTTTGCCATAATTTATAAAATTGACAACTTCATGCATCACAAGTTCCAAACGATATTCCTTAATGTGTTTGCGATATTCGTGGAGCTTTCTGCAATACAATTCCGATGTTTCATATTCTCCTAGTCTTAGTCAACATTCATAAGGACATAAGTTGACATCTCGCTTTTTTTCTTTTTTTTTTTTAAAACAAACCAAAAGTGTCCAAAGGACCAACACACAACTTGAAACCAAAACAAAAATGCAAAACCAACATCAAAACCAAAAATCATATACAAATGTACAATATGATACAAATCTCACATGATTTAAGGGCTAAAATAATGCTTTAGAACTTGCCCATTAACCGGTAACGTCAAATATTTCCCATCCAAAGTTCTTAGTCTGAAAGTATTCTCCCCTAGGATTTCAGAAATTTGATAAGGGCCTAACCAAAGACAATCAAACTTTTTGTGATCCCCTTTCTCATCATGTTTTTTATCCCACAATAAAACCAAGTCCGAGATCCTGAAAGACTTAATTTTGGCTCTTTTATCAAACCATATTTTGACCACATCTTGATGTTTGCTCATGTGGAGCATGGCTTCTTCTCTTTTTTCATCAAGGTGCATTAGATGACTTAATCTAGCCTCAATGTGATTATCAGTTCCAAGGTATTCTCGTGTGAAACGAAGGGTTTGAAGCTTCAAATTTGTAGGAAAATTTGGATCTTGCCCATAAACTAGATGATAAGGTGTATTCCCTATTGATTCTTTTTCTCTAGTCCTATCTGCCCAAAGAGCAAATTTTAATTGGTTGTGCCAATCCCGAGAATTCTTTTCCAATAACTTCTTAATGATGGTTAACAAATTTTTATTTGAAGATTCTGCCAAACCATTGCCTTGAGGGTAATAGTTAGACGAAAAATTTAAACTCACCTTATTATCATATGCCCAATTTGCAAATTGAGTGGAAACAAAAGCCTTACCATTATCACTTACAATAGAATCGGGCATTCCAAACCTTGTTACGATATGATCTTCGAGGAATTTTATTACCACATCCGTAGTAGCATGCTTCGTAGGAATTGCTTCTGCCCACCTAGTGCAATAATCTATAGCTGTGAGTATGAATTTATGGGAATCTGAAGAATTTGGGTTAATAACCCCAATGAAGTCTAATCCCCATTGTGCAAATGGTCTCATCTCAACTACAGGTTGCAATGGCATAGCTGCATTCCTTTCTCTATTGGCAACCACTTGACAAATATGGCAAGATCGCACGTGTGCATGTGCATCTTTAAAAATGTGGGGCCAATAATATCCCGCTCTTAGGATTTGATGTGCTTGTTGAATTTGCTGAACCATGGCCAGTTCCGTATTTACCATGAAACTCTTGCAAAACATTGGTAGCTTCTTCTTGATTTAAGCATCGTAGGTAAATTCCCTCGTGATTTTTCTTGTAAAGAGCACCAGACCTAATATGATAATTGGCAGATTTAAGTCTCAAGGCTCTTCTTTGAGTAGAATTAAGATGTGATGGACACTTACCATTTAACATAAAATACACAATATCAACATACCAATCATCTTTAGAAATGTGCTCTCCATTTGAATATTGGCATGTGATTTGGGGATTGTTCTCAGCAATTGTTTTCACAAGTCCTTGTCCATGAACTAATTTCATGGGTTGAATTTCAAGGTCAAATTCTTGGATGGTAGAAATCCATTTACCTCTTCTCTCACCTAGCTCATTTTGCACAAACATGGTTTTGACAACAGGGTCAAGCACAATGGCAAAGACCCTACTATGCACAATGTAATGTCTGAATTTTTTTACTATTTTGAAAAGTGCATACATTTGCTTATCGAGGATGGAATACCTCAATTGAGCATCCTTCAAAGGAGCACTTAGAAAAGCTATGGGATTTTATGTGTTATCTTCACCTTTCTGAGTCAAGACACTCGCAAAAGAGTGTTCAGATGCGAAAGCATAAATAAAGAAAGGCTTAGAATAATTTGGACTTATAAGGACAGGGGCTCTAGAAATAGCATCCTTGATGCTTTGAAAGGCAACCCTACTTTCTTCGTTCCATCTAACATTCACATCCTTTTTGAGCATCTCATTCAGTGGTTTAGCTATCTCAGTGAAGCCAAAAATAAACTTCCTCACGAAATTAATTTTCCCAAAGAAAGATCTCAATTCCTTTTTGCTACCCGGGAGAGGCAAGTTTTGGATAGCTTCTATCCTTTCTGGATCAATGGAGATACCTTCTTTTGAAATGATATGGCCAAGCAATCTTCCTTCTGTCACTCCAAAGATGCATTTTTTTGGATTTAAAGAAATTTCGTGCTCTTTACACCTTTGGAGAACTTTCCTCAAATATTTCACATGGTCTTCTCTTTCCTTTGAAAACACAGGAATGTCATCCACATACACAATGATACATTTACCTATGAGCCCTTTGAACGCATAATCCATGGCACGTTGAAATGTTGCGCCTGCATTTAATAATCCGAAAGGCATTCTTCTATAGGCAAATGTTCCCCATTTGGTTGTGAAGGCCATCTTCATCCTGTCATTGGGATGAATAAGAATCTGATTGTATCCAGAATACCCATCGAGAAAAGACATCATTTCAGACCCATTCACCGTTTGCAAGATTTCATCAATTGATGGTAGTGGGTAATTATCCTTTTGTGAGGCTTTGTTGAGATTTCTAAAATCTATGCATAGCCTTATCTCTCCATTCTTCTTTCTCACCGAAACAAGATTAGCGACCCAAGTTGAGTGCCTAACGGGAAATATTATCTTTGCATCCAACAATCGCTTGACCTCTTTCTCTATCAAGGGCTCAAGTAATGGGTTAACAGGTCGTTGTCTTTGTCTGAAGGGTTTGGAATCCGGTTTTAGAGGGATGGTGTGCATAATAACATTTTGATCATACGTTTTCAACTCATTGTAATTCCAAGCAATGCAATCCATGTAATACTTTAGTGCACGTATTATATTTTCCCTCTCATCAGCTGTACATGCCTTTGCAATGTACACTTCACGCGGATTATCCACACTCCCTATATTGATCAGGTCACATGCATCTTTAGGAAGTGGAACCCTTTTTCCTTTTCTAGCTTTATATCCCATATCAAACATCTTCTCCAATGAAACGATGTTCTTAGGTATCTTGTTGGATTGAAATGTAGCTTCGCTTTCTCCTTCTGTTTCTTCTTGCCACCTTTGATCTTCATCAATCACTTGGTTCTCAAAAATACCTGAATTGGTGACAAATTTGAAAATGTGTCTATCATTCTCAAAAACTTGCAAGTTTCTGACGTTATCAGGTATCGATGGGCAAGGGACCAACTCAATGGAAAACTTCTTGCATTTTTTTATGTCAACCGGATTTAGCATGCCTACAGTGACCGCAAGAGAATCAGCTATATGATTTCCTTTCCTAGAAATAAGGGATATATTAAAAGCATCAAATTCCTCAATGAGGTCCCTCACCCTAGTTCTATAAAGGCTCAATCTCTTATCATGGTAGGTATATTGTCCTTTAACTTGTTTGACCACCAACTCCGAATCTCCCAATACTTTCAAACACTTAACCTTCTTGCTCAAATCCAATTGTAATCCAAAGATAAGAGCTTCATATTCTACCACATTGTTAGTGCAAGGAAATTGCAATCTATAGGCAGCAAACAATGGTTTACTTCCCGGACAAGTGAGTTCAACTCTAGCTCCTGCCCCTTGTTTTGACTTAGATCCATCAAACTTGAGTAACCACACGAGATTATCTTCTTCAAAAGAGCTACAAGAAAATGTTTCTTTTTGAGGTTCTTCGGTAGCTCTTTCAACATCAAAAGCATAGACTCCTAACTCAGGTTCAGAAAATTGAACTTCATTTGGCTTGTTGAATTCTGTGATGATTTCCTTAAGCCTTGGCTCATTTTCCACTCTAATTTGATTAGCAACCCCTTTCCAGGGTAGCCACATGTGCGAGAAATCAGTGGAGAAATAACCATTCAAACTTTTCATCCAATCCCTAGCAAGTAGCATTCCATATCGACTTGGGATATTGACAACCAAAATATCAACTACCTGTTGGACCCTAGGTTCAGAATTGAGTTGGATCTTAACATCGTAGAGGGTCCCTACCACATTTACCTCAGACCGATCCAATTGCAAAACCTTGCATTTAGCAGAAATAGGCTCTAGGCCTAGCATTTGACAAATTTTTGAAGGCATGAGGTTACTTGTGGCACCTGTGTCCACCAAAAAATTATGCAAATTTTTTCCAGCAATCCTCACAATCAATAAAAAATGAGGGACATCTCGTCTTTCCTTTCGTAAAACCATGTGAGATTCAACTTCCTTTCCTTCCTGTATTTGACTAGGTGAGCCCAAAGCCTTTATCAATGCTTCCTTTTGGCCAGGCAACCTAGCCGCCTCTAAAAATGAAAGGCTAGACTTGGACTTCCTTAAATCCTCCACTATGTCATAAGTTGACTTCTCAAGCTTCAATGTTTTTTGCGTGTCCTTAGACGTTTCTCTTCCAGATGGAGGAGGGGGATTATTATCAGCCTTAGCATCGGGAGGAAGAATAGAATTTTTTGGTGGAGTTGAGGATGTTTTAGGGGTTTTGGACTTACTCCTCAAATGGTATCCATGGTTCCCCTTTCTAAATTCTCTAAAAGCTTGCACTTCCTATTCCAAGATTTCATCCTCTTCTTCCTCATTCTCACTCTCTTGATGATATAGAGTTTCCACCACCAAAATTTTGTCCTCTCCTTGTTGATGTTGGGGTGGACCCTCATTTGGCACAAGTTCCAAATCATCCACTTGAGCTTGGAGACAATGGGTATACCTAGCAATTTTGGGACAATTCCTTTCATTATGCTCCTTTGTATTATGCAATCTACACCCCTTTTCCCACGCAAAATCAGAAATATTAAGAATGGAACTAGAGTGACTTGGTCCTACAGAAGTATCTATCTGATTAGCAATAGGGGAAGGCACACCCCCATTGTTTGGCTTCGTATTCCACTTGTCTCCCTCTATTGTTGAAGTTTCGATTTGGGTGAGGGGCATGGGATTCATACTTCTATTTTTGAACCAAATCATTACTCAATTTGTGAACTATCTTTTTGAGCTCTTCAACCTCTAAATAAATCTCTTTTGGTTGAGCTATGTTATTGCTAGTTCCAGTAGGGTTTGCGTAATTGGTGAGATCTTGACTTAACATTTGAGTTGGATTTTGAGCCACTTGATTTGCATAGGGATTCACACTTTGAATCGGAATTGGATTGGGGAAAGGAACTATAGCCTAAGAATTAACCGGACTAGCTCCTTGCATAGTCTGTTGACTATTTTGCAAAAATGAAGGAATGGGGGGAATGGATGTGATTGGTTGAATTGGAATGGGTGCGTAAGCGGGTGTTGATGAATATGGTTGTTGATAAGGCAAAGCATTTATGCCTGATATTTGTGGTGCCATGATCTGATTCATCATAGGAGCTTGACCATATGGACCATATTGTCCTACCATAGGCATCTGGGAAAACCCATAACCCTGTGGTGTCATTTGTTGTTCAATGGTCATAGCTTCATTGTAGGCTAGAGCAAGCATGGTAACTTGAGGATTTTGCCTTGCAAATATTGTCATCATAGGATCCAATGCCCCAAAATATATTTGCAAAGCTACTATGGGATCAATGGCAAAATGTCGAATTGCTCTATTATAGCACTTCTAAAATCTCTGATTAAAAGTTTGGATTGGCTCACCCTGGCCTCTTTTGCATGTAATGAACTGATTATAGATGATTGTGGGATCTAATGGTGACCTGAATTGGTTGACAAAAGCATCCTCCATTTGCGTCCATGACGTAATGGAACCAATAGGTAAGCAAATATACCATTCGTAAGCCACTTGGTCTAGGCTCATGGGGAAGAGTCTACAAGCCACATCTTCATGTTGAACTTGCAATCTTATCAAAACATCCCTATAGGCCTGAATATGTTCTTCTGCGGTCCTTGGGCCATCCGGTTTGTATTTGGGCAAAAATATCTCTATATTCTTAGGGATCTCGTGAATATCCCCTACAATATTCAAAGGAATGTTATGGGCTCCGTACCAAGGAGCTGGTGGAGGTTGGGCCATTTGATTCAAAATCGATGATGATAACCCTACAAGAACCATGGAAATGGTACTGATAATTGGTACACTAGTGGCAAATGACACCACCGATGCAAGTCCGCTAGATGCACCTAAAACAGAAGGATCTTCTGTAACAAGGATATCTGGTGGGATCACAATTTGCTCGGTTTTATTCCTTGGATTCCTATGAGTGAGTGAGAGGCTTTGGAATATGGTTTCCTC
Organism: Wollemia nobilis; assembly: GCA_028583015.1. Lineage (NCBI taxonomy): Eukaryota > Viridiplantae > Streptophyta > Pinopsida > Araucariales > Araucariaceae > Wollemia > Wollemia nobilis. Next base: position 7,476,988 of record JAQPPZ010016436.1, on the reverse strand, counting down.
GGTTTTTTGGACCTAGTTGCGATGCGATGCGGTGGGTCCAGCTTGTAAATGAAACTACCCTACAAAACCTGACAAAACTCTCAATACCTCAAAGAAAACCTGCGACACAAAGAAAATCCTGCAATTAATGAAATTCAAAGAATAACTTCAAAATCAATTTGTTAGTCATGAATGAAAGAAGGAACCATGACAAAGCAGTATTCTAAAAATGTAAGTTTCTGATTCACCAGATCGCATATGCGCAAGTGAAGAGCATACTCCTAGTGTTGTAGGCTTTCCGATTCACAAGATCGCATTACACGCAAGTGAAGAGCATAATACCGACAACAAATACATTTTAGACAAAAAATAATTCCTTACAAATAAGCATGAAATTGACTAGCAAATATCAAACATGTAACGTATTAATAATCATGTTAGCATCAACCAAGAGATGTATCCCTTAAAATCAAATGAAAGTAATTGCATGGAGACAACCTCGTTAGTCAAGACCAAAAATTTTCAAAATCAAATCAAAACACATTATTCTTGTATGAACAATCAAAAAGCGTTAGAACAATGCATAGCGATTCATGTCCTCCTTTTAACACTACAAGGTTGTGTTGTTAAAAGAGAGCTAAAGATAATAATCAATAGGGCATGAAATATTCAAAATTTAAATCCCTATAGCATTTAAATCACTCTGAAATAAAACAATTCAGGCCCTCCTTCTAGCGCCAATCTGTTGAGTGGTATTTTCACCCAGTTGTGAAAGTACACTCTCCTTTAGGATTTGGGTTCCAAATCCCCTCTTGCAAAGAAGTTAAACAAACAACTTCTCCAAGGTCTCCGTTGTATTAGCATTTGCATATGTGTATTAGTAATCTCAAATAAAGATATTCAATTTGAATGCTTGGAACACCTTAGTGATTGCAAGTAACTATAAACAAGGGGCAATGGTGGAATTGTTTTTGGATTTTGAAATTTTTTAAATGTTTATTTTAATGCCTGAAAATTTAAAATAAGTTAAAATTTTTGGAAAAATAAAATGCAAAAAAATGAAAATGAAATGCAAAAAACTGAAAATAAAATGCATTCAGTATGATGCTATCCTATTTTGAAAAAACCGAAGATGTGAGGTCTCCATGCATGCAACCTAACCTATTGGACTTGCAAAACAAGCACAATCCCCATAGACTAAGTGTTGGTTCCTAGGGTTTAAAATAAATTTCAGGTTCAAGCATTCACATGAAGCAACCAAGCAAACTTGCATTAACTCCATCTACAAACTCGAAATCTGAAAAAGAGAAAAGAAATAGACATTAAATCCATAGCATGCAAAGAGAATCTCCTTCTTTCTTGCCCACAAGATGCAAATTTCTGAAAACTTCTGCATTAAAAATGTGTCATTTTACAATAGCAGAATTTTTGGTTTTCCCAAACCAGTCCATGGAAGAAAAATGACTCAAACAGGTCCAGAATGGCCCTCTTGCCTTCAAATCTGCAACTCTGCTCGCAACAATTTCCAACCCCTCAAAACATCCTTGCTCTGCGTATTTAAAACTTTTAGGAAGCTTTTTGTTTCATTTTCCAATGGCTGTTCGTTTCACCTTCCCTTGTGCATGCATGTGTCTTGGTTTCCAAAAAGGCTTTTCGTTTCTATTTTGTGGCCCTTCGTTTCATTTTCTCCACATGGGCTTGCGTCCGTTTCCTTCCGTGTGTAACGACCATCTTAAATGATTTCAAATCATTAAATATTCCTTATGTAACGTTTTGTCTTATTCATTGGATTTTGTCCTTATGTCCACGTCACTATGCAATCTTCAGTTACCTTGGCATCGGCTGTTCATCACAAAAATCATGACACTTCTTGTTTCTTTTCTTTCCTACCCCTTTTGAAGAAAATGCAACATGTCGCGATATCGTGACACTTTTGCCTCCTCGCTCTCTTTTGTTGCTTTTAGCCATGAAAATGCAACATGTCGCGATATCGCGACACTTTTTCTTTCTTTTCTTTTGGCCGCGAAAATGCAACATGTCGCGATATCGCGACACTTTTTCTTTTTCTCTTTTGTTTTTGCCAGAAAATGCAACATGTCGCGATATCGCGACACTTTTCTTTCTTCTCTTGCTCTTGTTCTTTTTGGCCGTGAAAATGCAACATGTCGCGATATCGCGACACTTTTTCTTTCTTGTCTTTCTTTTCTCTTTGGGCACGAAAATGCAACATGTCGCGATATCGTGACACTTTTTCTTTCTTCTCTTTTGGCCACGAAAATGCAACATGTCGCGATATCGCGACACTTTTTCTCTTTTGGCCGTGACAATGCAACATGTCGCGATATCGCGACACTTTTTCTCTTTTGGCCGCGACAATGCAACATGTCGCGATATCGTGACACTTTTTCTCTTTTGGCCGTGACGATGCAACATGTCATGATATCGCGACACTTTTTCCCTTTTGGCCGTGATGATGCAACATGTCGCGATATCGCGACACTTTTTCTCTTTTGGCCACGATGATGCAACATGTCGTGATATCGCGACACTTTTTCTCTTTTTGCCGCGATGATGCAACATGTCACGATATCGCGACACTTTTTCCTCCTCACTCTCTCCCTTTTCTTTGGACGATGAAAATGCAACATGTCGCGATATCGCGACACTTTTTCTCCTTGCGGTGTTTTGCTTTTTTCTTTGATCTTTAGCATATGGGCCACTTCGGTCTTCTTGGAAAACATGCAAAAAATGCGGGTCCCCAATTTTGGGGTACGTTGTGGAGCAGCCATAACAAGACCTTATTGACTTGGGCACCTTGCCCTTTAGGGGCCTCATGGTTTGGTAGAATTTTTTTTATATGCCCATATATCTGTTATCGAGAGCCAATGGGTTGTCAACTTTAAGTTCTCCTGCTTCAATCACCTGGTTATTGAAAATTATGCATACTTCAATGTCATGCCCTGGTATTGTATGATAAGGGCAAAACATATATTCCTTATATCATTTTGGCTTAGGGTGGTTGGGATCTAAAAGATATATATCAAAAAAATTGATGTTCCTTGCCTCGCTCAACTAGTTGAAAATTGATTGCATTGACTTTGATAGAGGTGTAAAGTAGAGAGGTAGCTTACGTTCTCTGTTCCACACTTGATTATTCTTTTGATCATAATTGGTTGGTGGGGGTTGTGCTTGATAATTCTTAGGTTGTTGTGTAGCCCCATCCTTAGGTGCAGCCAATACGATTGATTAACTGGAGAAGGGTTACCCTAATTTTGCTTGTATTTTTTAGTTTTGCCTTTCTTGTTCCACTCTTTCTTGGTTTGGAGCTTAATGGTTCCCTCATCTACTTTTATGTCCTAAATGAGTTTGGTATGTGCCAAGGATTCCTAAAATGAAGGATATTATTGAATTTGTAGCAAGAGGGAAATGTGTTTAGAACAACTCTTGGTGAATATGTGGATAATATCTTCTATGGGGATGGAGAATGATAAATTTACCATGAATTTTCTCCATCTATACCCATACTACATTACTAGCTCATCATCATAATATTTTAGGTTGGTCAGATCTGAAAGGTTCGCCTTATTTTTAGCACCAAAGGAAAAATGTTTTAGGAAAGCATTTACTAGTTATTCAAAAGTGGATATGTTGTGCTTAGGAAGTTGGTTGAACCATTGAGTGGCATCACCCAAAAATATCATAAAAAAATTTATTAGCATAAGAGTGTCGTTGTCTTCAAGATGAAAAAATACATTGATAATATTGGTAACATGCTCTTGTGCATCCTTTTCACCCTTGAATTTTTCTAACCTAGGCATATCAAAGTGCTTAGGATATGTAGGGCTAGGAACTAATGGGCATAATGGTTGGTTGTGTATTTTACTTAGCATTGGTTGGTTCCCAGCCATATATTGCTTCTCAAAGGACTTCATATTTTTAGTGAGTTCCTAGAATACCTTTGAGGCAAGGAGTTTCTCTTCTTGCAGGACCACTCACGGTGGTACTGGAGGTAACCCTTTATCCACTTGACTTGTTCTATTCTCTTCCCTTCTGTGAAGGGATTCATGATGTGTTTGATCCTGATTTATCATGTTTACCATTTCTCCACCAATTTGATTTGGTTCATGATTTGAGTGGTGGTTTCATTGTGGGATTTCTTCTTGCCTAGTACACCCTTACTTTGGTGAGTCAACACATCTATCTCTTTGGTGATCATCACCATTTGCCTATAAATTAATACGAGCTAACTGCTCAACTTGTTCTCTTAAACGCTACTCATGTTGCCACAAAAGCCTTTCTCTTTGTTTTTAATGCTTGATAGATTCCACTAGCTCTCACTCTTTGTGCAACGTATTTTATAACCATCACATGCGGTTAGATTACGTTATCAAATATTATTCATGTATGTTTGATTATATTCTTGTGGTTCTGATTCATATATTCCTCGAAGGGGTTTCCACTATTCCTTTGCTCTTGCTAGCTAATATGAAATTTTTAGTGTGTTTATAAGTGCCTCTATGATTAGACATTGTATGTGTACTATGGGGTTGCTCTAGATCATCCCCAGGTTGGGTGGTGTGTTTAGAAAATACACTTTGTGAACTTTCAAATGCAAATTTTTTTGTGGCTATGGTTCTAGGATTTGGCCTTGAATGAAACCGATCCAACTCATCTAACTATATTTTTCTCCATGGATGATCCTATGGGGTTCAATTTACTCCAATGAGGTCATAATCTATTGGAATCCTTCCTCTTGTGTGAAGGGTATCTTTTATTTGATGTCTATGACTAGATGTAGCTCTAGTTTCTTGCCCTTCAGTGGGCAAACCTATTCTCAGTGTCTCATGTGAAGTTTGAGATGTTGTGACTCTTGTGTGTCTTTTTGGTGATGAAGGCTTTGTGTGTACTTCAGTCCTTTGTATTGCAATTAGAGATAGCCAAAAAATATCAAGCAAGTGTTTATCATGATTACTAATTTATGTGTGCCCTAAACTGTTTGGTGTGTTTTTATGGGTTGTTGTTATTGTTTTCTTGCTCTTTTTTTGGATTTAGAATGAGGAGACTCATCCATAGTGGGAATCAAGAACAACCATGCCAAACATGATTTTCTCAAAATATAATAGGGTACATCATTGAAGTCCCAATGGGGGGTTCACCTAGCTCTTCCACTCTAAACCAATAATTTTTCCAATAGTGGGAGATAGTTTGAACATGAGTAACTTAGTACCACTATAAATAAGTTCTTTATTTTATTCTAGAAAGATATAGGGGGCAAGATGGTGGAAGGATATGCATGCCAACGTCATCGGACTAAATTGAGGATTGGTGATGAAATCCAACTCCCCAATGTTTAAAACATGTGTGCGTGTGTGGGGTTCATTTTAAGTTTACATAAATTAAAATGCATCATACATAAGCAATGACTCTTTATTATATGCCTGATATAAATGAAGTTTCACTTTTTAGAAAGATGCATAATTATTATGAGTTTCATGGATGCACTCTATTTTGTGCAAATATGGACTCTATCAAGGTCTCAAAGCAAGCAAACCAACACATGATTTATAGCACGTTCGATTCTAGGACTGACTTTACAATCATAAGTCATTGTTCCTAGCAACGCCTAGTGGAAATCTAAAAAAAACCCTACGATGCATAAGATGCAAGTTCTTTCCTTTCTATTCCTTAGTTTCCAAATTGAAATGTGTCTTAATTTCACTATTTTAGGAAAAATAAGCAGACAAAGAGCCATAAATAACTAGAAACATTGTACGAACCTCAAATCCAACTTAGATAACCAATATTTAGTCCTCTACTACCTTCCATTTCTAGTATTTATTGACCATAGCAGCTAATTTTTGGTCGATGTTAGTAGGAGCGGCTAATTTCTAGATGTTTTAGATCAGAGCGGCTAATTTATGGCTACTGTAGATCAGAGTACCTAAACCTACACACAAAAATATGGATCAGTAAAGTGGTAAAAAATAAAAACTTTGTATGGGTCCCACCATGATCGCCATCTGTAGTGACCCTGGGGAAATGACGCACTACCCACTACTCTATTTGCAAATATTATTTAATTAATCATGCATTAAAATGAAAGGTACAACCAAAATATGAAGAAATTAATAGATAATGTTTTTTATTGATTTTTCTCAAGTTAGGTTACATATAGATCCCTCTAAGGGATTCCCTTCATTTGATATAGATTTTACAAATAGGGTCTATATATATATGATGTCCCCTCACAAGGGGAGATGCACTCTCACAGGCTTCTCAGTGACACACACAAAACTGTATGAGGACTTATAGATGCCTCCTTCTCCAGGTCTAGTTCCTAGAGGGATCCTCTTGCTTTCGTATGTTGATAACTTGTCCAGTGAACTTGTATTCTTGCAAGCATAAAATAATATCAAATGCTCAACTATTCAAGATTGCCTCTCAATATGAGTTTATTAGTGATAACCCTAATAATAAATAGAAATATACTCAATGAAAATAGAAACTAATGCTATAAATGCAAATGAATGAGAGAAATCAAATCTATGCTAATGGGATGAAAACATGTAACCAGCTAAATAATGGAAACTAATGCTAAGAAACCTAGACTAGGTCTATGGGCCACTATCCGAGACAATGGCCTCTAAGATGAAAACCTATCTATATTGCTCCATGGCTATGGATCTAGGCTTGTTTCTAATGTTGAAATAATTTACATTTTGTCTGATGTATTGAATATCCTGTAGATGATAACCCCTAAGTCGGCTAGCATTTCATTGCTCCTAAAAGGCACTCCAAATTGCTCTCTTATTTGATAGGGCTTTGCTACAAGAAAAGCTCTTCAAGTTTTAAAAATTTCTCCTTGGTCTCTCCCTACAATATGATAAAAGAAAGCTCCCTTGGTGCTCTTAGGTTTGCACCTTATATTGTGTTAAGGTCCTAGGTTTAGGTCTAAAAAACCTAAGACCAAATCATGCATACAAACTATTTGTTAGCATGATAATTTGAGTCTTTGTCTACTCTTGAGGGCCAGTTAATTGATTTCTAAATCCATACTTGAGTCTCTTTGTATACTGGCTATGAGGGGAAATGCAAATTTTTCCCCACTCAACCCTATTACATGCAAACTACCACTTATACCTAATATTGGGTTGGTTCGATGGAAAATTGCATTTTAGGTTCTAACCACTATCATCTATAGTAGCTAGGGATTGTCCGCTCTGAGCTTCAATGGCCAAGATTCAGCCACTCTGGTTCACAACGACCAGGCTTGGATGGGCTAAGACTACCAAAGATGAGTGGTGAAAACCACTTTTGGCACTTGGAAGATTCCAAGGTTTATTTAGATGATCTGTGAATGTGCCCATGTGAGAAATTTTCCTAAACATGACGTGTTTTAGGTGTCTATAATTAGTGGTCTGGTTTACCTCTCTGCTACTCACCCTTGCAATTTTGGGGTTTTTTGAGGCTGCCAATTTGAATTCACCACCTAGGGGGAAAATTGAGATCTAGTTCATGGGGCAAGGGGTGAATCAGGTTTGGAGACCTTAGATATTTTTTCTAAAGGCCTGATATGGTTCCCAAGGCTTTTGAGATCTCTATCTCTATATAAATCAGATATAGTACCTGAAAGACACAAAAATAGAGGATACTATCAGATTCATAAAAATAGTTAACTTGATACTATTCGTTGTGGGGTTCCCATCAGGCATGCTAGAATGAAATGGGAAAAAGAGAGAATTTTATCTAATAACAAATTAAAGACACATGTTATTCATAAGAATGCATTTTATTCATAATAATATTTGTATAGGTTACAAATAGGGGGAAATTCCTCTTTTTTCTTTCTTTTCATAAATGTTACAATAGGCTTGATGCCTTCTCTTGGGCTCCTCAGTGTATATGGGCTTGCATACCTCTACAGGGTTGTATTTTTTTGGTGTTTCCCTTATTGGTTCTATGATAAACCTACAAAAATGGGTTAGTGGGCTAGGGGCTTGCCTTAGTTAGGCCCCATAGTAAGAAAGATAAATTGACTCATAAAACATGATAAAAACTAAAATAAATGATGAAGAACCTCATAATAATACCAAATGAAGCTTACCTCTAATATTTGGGATGATTTGGGACTTGTAGACCCAATTTTCCACCCATGGGTGAACTAGTGTCGGATTCACGGGGCAGGGGGCGAATTCGACTCTAACTGCTATTATTTATAAATACTTTGATGGAGAGATTATTTTAATGTGTAGGTTTAGATCTACTTTTTTGTTCTTCTGTACATATTTTGGTAGAGTTTTTGTGCTTTGTATATAAGTGGAGAGAGATATAAATGAAGGTTTGGGCCCACTATTTATAAGAAAACCCAAGGTGTAGGGCGGTAATTAGGAGAACTAAACCCTAGGGTGAGATCCCATGAAGGTTAATTTAGGGTTTTTGAGGTGGCATCCTCACATTCCCTTGAGGAAATATCTCATCCTCACACGTGTGAGGAGATATTAGGGTTAACTAGGATTAGTCAAGTTTAGGTTAGCTTTGGGATTAAGTTAGGGTTTCCTAGGAAATATCCTAACTAACCTAGTGCACACACATGTGGGAGGGAATAATTAGGACTAATTAGGTTTTAAGGACCTAATTAACATTTTTAGCCCTAAAAGTGCACTTAAGTGAAGTCACTTTAAAATTAGATTTAACAATTGACTCAATTAATACTTTTACCAATTAATAGCCTCATGGGGGCCTCAATTAAGTATAAAGGAGTCTTGTATCATCTTAGGAGGCTGGTGGATGGTTTTATAATGTATGGAAGGTGTTCATGATGTGATTTAGGTAGTTTATTAGGGTTTTGGACCTAAAAAATAGTGAAGTGGTGTGTGGAAGTCTATGCAATGCTACGATAATCTAGAGTAATCTATGCTAGTCTACACATGTATACGGTATTCTATGCATGTCTATGCATATATATAGTAATCTATGTAGGTTTAGGAGGATATACAATAGTCTATGTTTATCTACGATAGCCTAGGAGTATCTATGATCATCTATGTAAACTTACAAGCATCCAGAAGGATCTACAAGTATGTAGATATAGCAATATATTACTTTTAGGTATCTACACCAAGTCAACCACCATGATCTCTTGGATGATCATGATCTATGACATATTATGGAGTTGTATGGGAATATATTTGATAACTCCTACCATCTTCACAAGAATATCATCTAGCTACAACACTTTAGGACTACTCCGGATATAATTCATGCCCATGATCTCATATACTACTTTGGGCATGACGGTTGTCGCAACATTGAAGTTAATCATTTAGTTATGCACAATCCATCCTTCCATATAAAGGGAAAGGTATAATGGTGGAGGTTGATTCTTACCTATGGTCAAAGTCATTAATGGTGATGCAAACACCATCTACGTTGATTTACTCTCCTTATCCTTAGAGGACTTGAGAGACTCTTGCAAAAGGTTGACTTGACCCAAAAGTTAGAGAGCATCATAAAGGCTTACCTTGGATGGGGCCTTCTTCATTTCTTTGACTATGTTGTATGTCAAAGTGCTTGGTTCTCCTACTCCCTTTATAGATCATATATTTTTTAGTGCTATTGTATGGCATCTACTACTGGTGCTTGGTCATAAAGGGGTATTTGAGCTTGTTATTAGCCTAGTATTATGTCTTTGCCTATGGGTAAGAAGTTAGAGCTTTAGGTTGGAGCACCTTTTCTCTAATGCGAGGTAATTGGTAGTCCTTAAGAAAGTTGTACTTCTTTGAGGTTGTTACTAGATTTGGAGATTTTTCTAGAGGTTGGATATTATTACTCCATGGCTTGGGTGGAATTGGTACTTTCAATAGTTCCATTTGAGCTAGATATATCTCAAAAGGCTTCTTCCTATCTCTAGTGAGGACCGAGACCTGATCGATAGATGATATTATAAAATTATGACCAGATTACCTGATCATATTGACTTTCTCATAAGGGCCACTGAATAGTGTCTAAATATAATTGAGGTGTACCATGCAGGTTTATTCACTGTACAAATCGTTGCATGTGGTACACCAATACACTGGATCTAAAATATTGGCATCTTCATTGCTTATATTAAATAAATTTATTTTAGGAGGCATATGTGCACTGGTAGATGCTTGTTATCTTATGATTGATGGAGGAGGAAATATCCTCTACTAGAAGCCTTAGTCATCCTACCTCCTTCTCATGACACTCATATGATTTGCCATTGTCTTCATGTATGCCTTCATCTCTTGCAACTCTTTGGATTAGGGTTCATTTACAACTACCTAATTAGCAGATGCCTAACCCATGAATGATGTCAATGGAGCCAATGATGTAGGTAATAATATATATTGGGTAGGATCTTGAAGCCAAGGGACAACAAGCACTTGATATGGCAGTGTGGGTGCTTGTAATTGTGGAGTGGATACCACTTGATACTTATGGGTTGGATTCCATGGTTGGCTAGGATACATCTAGAATGTACATAGAGTATATGTGCTTGGGTATATATTTTATGGTATGCTTGGGTAAATTAGAGTTCTCACATTTGGAGGAAACTTTCTAATAGCTATCAGGTTGAATTTTGCCTTTTGTGCTTGCTTGTACAAGCCAGTGAATGTGTTGATATTAGCATTTCATATGCTCATGCTAATATATAAATGAAAAACCCTCAATTAATAAAAGACTACTTGTTCCAGGATGGGCCTAATACTGAGAGTGACTCTCTACCAGGTATAGGTGAACTTGACATTGAAGTCAACTATCTTCTCTTGAGGGTGCCTTTGGATAGTGGTGAACTGGTACAACAGATAGAAGGGGTCATCTTATTCATTGAAGTTCCTTATTAATTATTCTACTAGTTGATCCCATGAAGTTATGGTGTTATCCAAGAGCGACCGATACCAGTAGATGAGCTTAACTCTTAGTGAAAGAACTAGTAGCTTTACCATGATGTATTATTTGAATATCTAATGAATTTTTGCTAGTAACACAACATCTTGAATATGCTCATGCATTGTCTTTCTTGTACCATCATACGTAGGTAGAGCTTTGAGAACTGTGGTAGGTACTTGGTGTTGACCTTATAGGGAAAGCAAACCCATATGATTCCAAGTTGGGAACTTCTTGTGGGGAGATTTTTGCACCATTTAGGATGTTATATTTGTATGAAGCGATGGATTCAGTAGAAATTGCTAAGCTAGAATGGTTAGAACACTCAGAGCAATTGGTTGAACATTCAGTGTAGCTATATTATACTAATGATCTAGAGAAATTGGTGGATTTGGGGGTAAGCTGGTTGCTATGCATTGGGGAGTTTGAGTTCATGTAGCAATGATAACTTTATATGAAGATGTCTTATATAGTTGGATATTCGGCATAACCACCCTAGGATGTTCTCTCAGAGCATCAATGTCAAGCTTGTAGAACTCGTTTTCTTCTTCTATGTTTCTAGCTCTCCATATCATATGCATGAAGGAGTGATATTTTATATTGGTCTTGATACTTGGAGGTATTTGAGTTCAACAGTGCCCTAGAACCGATGCCAAACATTGAATGTTCGAAGGAAAGGAGTGTCCTTTGTGATAATATCCAGTAGGATTGGTTATTAAAGTAAAATGGGATTTTGGGAGATAATGGGTTAGGAAGATTCTTTAAAGAGATTAAATAACTAAAATAAATGGGAAAAGGCCAAAAGACTAAAAAATGGGGTGATGGACATGAAGCACGATACACAACCCAACACTTGAACCAACAATAATAAAAACAATAGACCTTTAATAGAAACTAGCATTGATTTTTTTGAACTGCATAAAATCCAATAAGTATTCTAGGGATTAATCCTCTATTAACAAAAAAATCCAAAAAATAGAATTAAGCTATGTGATAGGGGGACTAAATTTGATAGAAATTACAAAATAGAAGTCATACATAGATAGAAAATAAAAGGCCAAAGCTAGAAGCCTATATTTCAGAAGCAGATTTCAAATCTACAGTTGCTTTTCTAGTAGAGATTATCCATACTTGATTATAGAGAAAATACTAGATTTTATAGAGAATTCTACTTCCTAAAGCATTAATGCCCAACCACTCTCTCGATGATGGCAAGAAAACTTAGTCTAGAACTAACTTACAAAATTTAATTTGACCTTGCAGATAACTCAACATTGAATATAGAATATTATAATGAGATAACTTAGCCTTCCAACAATATATCATAATAAAATGGCTTAGAGCATAGCTTCAGTTAGGTTTAATCGATCAATATTAAATTTACAGCAGCCCCTGATAGTTCTAGGCACCTTTATGGAAGTTATGAGTAGTTTACACTATTTTTGGGGTCTTTCAGGAGTTTTTCTCTAGAACTAGAGTGACAACAACTAAATTCATGCCTTAGAAACTTTCTTATTTTTTTTAGATTTCAATCACTAGGTGGATTGATAGAGCCTTTCGCTCCACAAGTGGAGCGACTAAAGTTTTTGCTCCACTAGTGGAGCACTTGTAAGTTTGATCACCTTTAACCTTCATTTTGGACACTTAGCTATTTTACCTCTCTTTAATATTTTATGACCCTTCGCTCCACTGGTGGAGCAATAGGGCCTGTTTCTCTGACTTTTATTATACTTGCCTTAACTTGGTTTTTGCTCCACTAGTGGAGCACTTGGGATATTTGCTCCACTAGTGGAGAGCTTTGTGCTTTGACTAAAATTTGACCCTGTTGCAACCTTAGTGTCTTTTATTTATCTTTGTGTCTTTCTAGAGTGTCAATACACTGATGGAGCAATAGTGAGTTTTACTTCACTGGTGGAGCAACTAAAATGTTGACCATTTTGAATTTCTACACATAGCATTCCAACTTGCTTTTTGTTTGGTGAGTTACTCCATAGGTGGAGCAAAAGGGAATTAACTCTGCTAGTGGAGCACTTGGCCCTTTAATTTCTCTTTGAATTCCTCTATGCTTAACTATTTTTATTCATTATCATTTTTATAATCTCTTTTCTGGTCTTTCACTCCACTAGTGGAGCGACTGGAAGGTTCGGTCCACATGTGTGTTGTAATCACAATGACACTGAGAGGGGGGGGGTGAATCAGTGTGTTCTTTAAAATTTCTAAAACATATGATTTTAAAACCACTAGCAGTTTAAATCAGATAAAAGAGACACTAAATGCATCAAGAAAGCATCACACATAACACAACATTTTAACGAGGTTCACCAATGTGGCTACTCCTCAAAAAGACTGCTTGGACTACCATCCAAATCCAGTCAATGCAAAGCTACAACTTTACATAATCCTTTACCAAAACCAACTGGAAGGAGCACCAACCCCTTAAATTTATCTTCTACAACACAATGGAGCACCAACTCCTATTTTACTAGCACCAACTGGAAAGAGGCACCAACCCCTTATGCCAAGCTACAACTTGGAAGATAATAATAAAAATTGCAGAATAAAACTTTCACCTTAATTTTCACGATCTACCGTTTTTTCGCATTCTGTTGTATGTCTGCATTCTTCTACTTCTATGCAAAATGATTTGCACTATCCGACAGCTTCTCTATATTTCTTTGTGCTCTCTACCGTATTCAGTTTATCGATTACTTCTGTAAACTGTGCACTGTCACTTCGGACTGAGAACATGACTTCTGCATACCACGCTCTTATCATCCATGCACTTCACGATCTATAGATCTGAATTACGACTCTGCACTTTCCTCAACCGAACTTGATGCAATCACCCTTCAAGCACTTACACATTATCTCATCGCTATATTCTCTATACTGCCATTCCAAAGAACTAACACTTTTCTCACTCTCTGGATCGAAACGACTTGCTCTCGGATTCACGCGAACTTGTTTCACACCTTTCACCTCTATTGCATAACTTAACCTCGCAACAGACCCCCTTTTTATAGAAGATAATTCCATATCAAACATCTTTGGCTGTCACTTAAAGACGTCGGCTACAAACCTAATGAAGTCAACATGAAACCCTAGAATTTTTTTGGCTGATTAACCTTTGTGATTGTCGGCTGCAAACCCTAAAAAATCCCACCGTAAAACCCTAAAACATGTCAGCTTCAAGACCTCAAAGACGTCCATTGTAAAAACCTAGCAATTGTCAGCTTTGAAACCCTAATGACGTTTGTTGTAAAACCCTAACACATGTCGGCTTCAAGACCTCAAAGATGTCCGTTGTAAAACCCTAGCAATTGTTGGCTTTGAAACCCTAACGATGTTCGTTGTAAATCCCTAACACATGTTGGCTTCAAGACCTCAAATATGTCCGTTGTAAAACCCTAGCAATTGTCGGCTTTGAACCCTAAAAACCGTTGGCCTCGATTCAAACTTGTCGGCCTCAAACTCCTCTGCCACCTTCTTCTCCTTCCCGTAGCTTATTTCTGCAAAATAGCAACACGTCGTGATATCGCGACACTTTTTGTGTTCGTACACCTCCTTGGCTTTGTCATCACGAAATCATGACATTTTTGGCCGTTGATAGCTTTGCCTCCATTCTTGTCATGAAATTGCGACACTTTGATTAGTTGCTGACGTCATCATCATTCTTGTCGCGAGATCGTGACGCTTTCGGCTTCTGGCAGCTTTTCTCGCAACCTATCATGAAATCGTGACACTTTCAGCTTTCGTTGACGTCATCCGCATTCTTGTCACGAAATCGTGATGCTTTCAGCTTTCGTACATTTTGTGCTTCATTCAGTAGCGAAATCGCTACAACTTTGCCTTGTGCTTCCAACTTACTTCTTCTTGAGAAATTTTGACTTGTGCCTTACACTTTCGACTTGAAGTATGATTGCTACAACTTTGATGTCTGCACTTTAGACCTATAGCGAAATCGCTACACCTTTTTTTTGCGCATCTTTTACCCGTAGCGAAATCGCTACACCTTTACTTTGTGCCTTTGCAGCTCGTAGCGAAATCACTACACCTTTACTTCATCTCTTTGCAACTCATAGCAAAATCGCTACACCTTTACTTTGTGCCTTTGCAGCTCGTAGCGAAATTGCTACACCTTTACTTGTCTTTGTAACTTGTAGTGAAATCGCTACAACTTTTTCACTTAACACTTTCTCCTGGTTTTTTCCAACGAAAAGTCAACATGTAGCGAAATCGCTATAGTTTCTCAACTTGACTTCTTGGCCTCCGACTTGTCATGAAATCGTGACAGTTTGTCTTGCGCCTTCACTCTCCTTACTTTCGTCACGAAATCACGACATAACTGGATGCACTTTCTCTCTCCTCATTTTCGTCATGATATCACAACATTTTTGGCTGCACTTTCTCTCTCCTCACTTTCGTTGCGATATCGCGACATTTCTTATTGCACTTTCTCTCTCTTTCGACTTGTCACAAAATCACGACATAAAACATGTTGCGATATCGCGATAGTTTTCTAACTTGTCTTTTTCTTCAATTTTTTTCTATCTTCTGCATCTAAATTACTTCTGATCTGTCTACCCACTGCATCCTTGGATCTAACTGCCTGTGTTGACAACAATGACAACCTTCTTGCAACACCTTGCTCAACAATCTCCCCCTTTGGAATTTTTGGCAAAAATTGTATACATTCTTGTAACTCTTCTCCCCCTTTTTCAATAATACCAAAGGGCTGCTGTAGACTCTCCCTATGTCCATCCTCACACTTCTCAGGCACAATTTGACTCCCCCTGAGTTCATCCTCACGCACTCAAGTGCTCCCCCTAAGAAAGTGATCCCTATAGCTAGTCACTTCTTAGGAAGTGTGACTACTCCTAATTTGCTCCGAAGATACTCAAATACTTCCTTGGGCAAAGGTTTTGTAAAAATATCTGACACTGTTTCGTAGTTGGGACATAGTCCAATTTAACTTCTCCTTCTGCAACTTTTTCTTTCAAGAAATGATACCTTATAGCAATGTGCTTTGTCCGGGAGTGCATTACTAGATTCTTAGAAATATTGATTGCACTGGTGTTGTCACACTGTACTGATATTGGTTCACTAAAATTAATACCTAGATCTTTCAAGGTTTGTTTCATCCAAAGAACTTGTGTGCAACATGTTGCTGCTGCAATATATTCTGCCTCAGCGATAGATAAAGACACTGACTCTTGCTTCTTACTATGCCATGCAACCAATCTGTCCCCCAAATAGAAAGCTCCTCCACTGGTACTCTTTCTGTCATCAACACATCCAGCCCAATCCGCATCTGAATATGATATAAGAGTGAAATATTTGCCTTTTGGATACCACAACCCATACTCCATGGTGCCTTTGAGATACCAAAAAATCCTTTTAACTGTTGTTACATGAGTCTCTTTGGGATCGGCCTGAAATCTGGCTACCATGCAAACCGCTACGAATATCGAGTCTGGTTGCAGTTAAATATAGTAAGCTTCCTATCATTGATCTATACATGGTTTGATCTACAGGTGGAGATTTGTCTTCTTTACTCAACTTGTAGCATTTTGTCATGGGCGTGCTGACTGGCTTACTGTCCTCCATAGTGAACCTCTTTAACATTTCTTTCACATATTTGATTTGAGAAATGAATATACCTTTCTCATTCTGATTAACTTGTAACCCCATAAAGTAAGACAGTTCACCAATCATTGACATTTCAAATTCATTCTGCATCTTGTTTGCTAAGTCTTCACATGATTCATCTTTGTTGCTACCAAATATGATATCGTCCACATAGACAACAAGAACAATGAGATGCCCATATTCTGTTTTCACATATAGATTACTGTCCACTAATCCTTTCTTGAATCCCTGTTGAGAGAGATAATTATCTAGCCTAGCATACCATGCCCGTGGTGCTTGTTTTAATCCATATAGTGCTTTCTTTAATTTGCAGACAAGGTTGGGATCTTCACTAATTTGAAAACCATCTGGTTGTTCAATATATACCTCCTCTTCGAGTTTCCCATTTAAGAAGGCAAATTTTACGTCCATCTGATATACCCTGAAGTTTTTGTGAACTACTAAGGCCAAAAACATTCTAATTGCTTCTAATCTGGCCACTGGAGCAAATGTCTCTTCAAAATCAATGCCTTCGACCTGTGCATATCCTTTAC
Source organism: Wollemia nobilis (assembly GCA_028583015.1). NCBI lineage: Eukaryota > Viridiplantae > Streptophyta > Pinopsida > Araucariales > Araucariaceae > Wollemia > Wollemia nobilis. The sequence continues at coordinate 7,459,913 of JAQPPZ010016436.1, read as the reverse complement.
AAACCAGTCTTGCTTTGTTCCTAATGACCTGTCCGTCTTCATTTAATTTGTTTCGAAATATCCACTTGGTGTCGATTACATTCTTGTTTGCAGGTCTAGGTACTAACTCCCAAGTTCTGTTCTTTTCTATATGATATAACTCTTCATTTATTGCCTTCATCCAGCTGAAATATTTGCTTGCTTCATCTATGTTTTTGGGCTCAATGCTGGATAAAAGAGAGTAATTACTTATTACTTTCTTTCTTGTCTGAATGCTAGCTGTGGGATCTCCAATTATTTGGTCTCTAGGATGATTTTTCTGCCAGCTGCCCATTTTGAATTTTCTGTTTTCTTACATCTCTGAGTCATCTGATAAGTCATTTGTATCAGTCGTAGATGTATTTTATGTGCCATGTACTTCATCAACTTCAATTACTTCTTCGTATATTGGGTAGTTTTCTTGAAAATTAACTATTTGTTTCCTCCCTTCATCGAATTTAACATCTCGCACTGTCCACAATTTTCTTGAGTCTCTTGTTGTAGCATTTGTAAGCTTTGCTATGTGGAGAATAACCAACAAACACACCTTCATCTGCTCTATCTTCAAACTTTCCAAGGTTGTCATCAGTTTTTCTGATGTAGCATTTACAGCCAAATACTTTGAGATGTTTTGCTATTGCTTTTCTACCAAACCACAACTCATACGGTGTTTTGCATTCATGAGTTCTTAACATATACCTATTTTGAATGTATACTGCTATGTGAACTGCTTCTTTCCAGAATCTATCTGCTATTTTGCTTTCTGCCAGCATGGTGCATGCCATTTCTTGAATTGTTTTGTTCTTCATTTCTACTACACCATTCTGCTGAGGAGTTCTGGATGCTGAATATTGTCTCCTGATACCATATTTTTCACAGTATTCTAAAAATTCATTCGAAATGAATTCTCCTCCTTTGTCTGATCGCAAGCATTTAATCCTTTTCCCTATTTCATTCTCGACTAGATGTTTGAAGGTTCTGAACATTTCAAAAGCTTCTATTTTATATTTTAGAAAGAATATCCATGTCATTATGGAAAAATCATCAATACACAACATAAAGTATTTGTCGCCGTTTATGCTTTGAGTCCTCATGGGTCCGCATAAGTCTGTGTGAATGAGTTCCAAAGGCATGCTAGTATGGTATTCTTTTATTTTAAATGAAACTCTGGTCTACTTTTCCTTCTGACATGAAGCACACACACTGTTTTCAGGTTTCTTAATGGTTGGAATATCGCTCACTGCTTGTTTAGAGCTGATTCTTACCAGATTATCAAAAGTTATGTGTCCAAGCCTCTTATGCCACAACCAGTTCTCTTCTTCTTGTCCCATGAAGCACATACCTTCTGAATATTCTGAGAGAGTGTATAGGTTGCCAGACGTCCTTGAGCCGGATGCTATCAATTTCCCACTGTTTATCTTTCTGACTTCACAACCCTGCTTCTTGAAAACCACTTCATGTCCTTTATCATAGATTTGACTCACACTTAACAAATTATGTTTCAAACCATCCACATATAAAACTTCTTCTGACTTGATTTTCCCTTCACTAATTTTTATCGATCCTTTACCTATTATTTTGGCTCCATCATTATTGCCGAACTTCACAGAACCACCCTCATATTTCTGTAGATTTTCAAATTTCTGTTTATCACCTGTCATATGACTTGAGCAACCACTCGTCAAGAATCCACGAGTACATATTTATTCTGAGCTCTAAAATCTGTCTGCACTATTAAAGATTCCTGTTCTTTTCTGAGCTGTTCCTTTTGTTTCCATTCTATCTTAACTGTGGTGTTGGGTTCTAGCTGAGATTTCCCCTTTTTAGAATTTTGCACATATCCTTCATAAGAAATTCTATTGTGTTTTGCCTTATATGGTTGAGTTCTTCTTTTCTGAGATTGATATGGAACAGAAATACTACGATAGTTTCTGGCAATATGCCCGAAGTTGTGACACTTAAAACATTCTACTACATAACTCATTAGAGGAGCAAAAGCATTTTTACTAGTGAAATTTCTTGGACCTATATTATATTTGCAGTCAACAATTTTATGCCCATAACCATTACATTTAAAACAAAAACCATAGAAATAATGATTGAACCTAAAATATGGTCTTAGCCAAGTTGTTGCAGGAGCCTTAGATCTTCTTTTATTTTGATGTATGACCTTGGTAAAGCCATCATTGTCAGCTGCTATTTCAGGACTGGTATTACAACTTTCTTTTGCCTGATTTGTTTTTCTTTCCACAGCCTGTTCCTTGTCTTTACTCTTTTCACTTTCAACATTGCTTGCCTTTGGTCCACTTGATAATTCTCCTTCAGTAAAGCCCAGACCGAATTTGATACCTGTGGATATTTGATCGCTTAGAATTTTGTCCAGCTTCATCAAACTTTCTTCACGCTTTAAATGACAGTTGATTTTTTGATCCAGCTCTTGTATCTGTATTCGGAGACTAACATTTTCTTCTTCCAATTTGCAGCAGTAATCTATCTTCATGGTTACCTGTATTTCAAGATCTTCGGACATTTTCTTGTATTCTTCTGTCTGTGTTTTTAGACTGGCTATAATTTCATTTGCATCCTTAAGTTTCCTTGACAGTTTTTCATTCTTCTTTTTCTTAGATTTCCATTCCATGAGAGCAGACACCAGCTCACCCTCTAAATCAACTTCAGCCTCATCTTCTTCAATAGATACTTCAGAGTTCATTCCCTCTCTATTTTCTGTGTTTTCTCGCCTCTTCTGATTTGTCTATTTCAAATGCCAGAAATAGAGCCTCACTTGTTCCTTCCTCAGAGTTTTCACTAGAACTGTCCTCTGAAGATTCAGCATTTCGGGAGATAAAGCTTTTCTTTTTGAAATTGCCTTTTCTAAAGTTTGTTTTCTTCCTCCATTCACCTCTTTCTTGATGCTGAGTTTCTTCACCTTTGTTCTTGTTATTGAGAGGACATTTGGTAGCAAAGTGTCCAATGCCTCCACAATCGAAACATTTAAGAGGTAGCTTCCCTTTGTATTTTCCTTTTCCTTTCTTCAGTTTTCTTACAAAATTTGCTTCCATTTCATCTGAATCATTCTCTTCTTCAGATTCTTGTTTTGTGCTTTTGCGTTTTAGAGCTTTGAAGGCTGCTTCTCTATCAGTAGGATTAGATCTTCCTATTCTCATTTCAAAAGTAGTCAAAGAACCATGCATCTCATCAATACTAAAATGATTTAAATCTTTGGCTTCTTCTATGGCAGAGACTTTTGAATCAAATCTAGAAGGAAGTGATATCAATACCTTTTTCACGATAGCAGCATCGGTTAGTTCTTCACCAAGACCTCTGATTGAATTCATGATCTCATTGACTCTTTGCATTAAAGTCTCTATGTTCTCATCATTGTCCATCTTTAAAGATTCGTATTGAGCTCAATGTGCTTGAAGTTTGGCCTCCTTGATCCTATCATCTCCTTCATGAATTTTCTCTAGTTTATCCCAGATGTCTTTTGCTGATTCACAATTTATGACTTTGACTAGCTCATTGTCAACTAGTCCACACATAATAGCATTTCTTGCTTTTGAATCACATTCAAATGCCTTTTTACCTGTAGTGTCTATTGGAGCGATGGCAGGAGATTTGTAACCATTAACTACCGCACCCCATATGTCAAAGCCCAAAGCACTGAGATATGTTTGCATTATAATTTTTCAGAATGCATAATTTGTCCCATCAAACAGTGGCGCTTTGTTTGAAGAGAATCCTTCACCACTTGCCATTGCATAACTTCCAAGATCACCTTAGCTGTTTAAGCCTGTTCAGGTACTTGGCTATGATACCAATTGTTGTAATCACAATGACACTAAGAGGGGGGGTGAATCAGTGTGTTCTTTAAAATTTCTAAAACATATGATTTTAAAACCAGTAGCAGATAAAAGAGACACTAAATGCATCAAGAAAGCATCACACATAACACAACATTTTAACGAGGTTCACCAATGTGGCTACTCCTCAAAAAGACTACTTGGACTACCATCCAAATCCAGTCAATGCAAAGCTACAACTTTACATAATCCTTTACCAGAACAAATTGGAAGGAGCACCAACCCCTTAACTTTATCTGCTACAATAGAATGGAGCACCAACTCCTATTTTACCAGCACCAACTGGAAAGAGGCACCAACCCCTTATGCCAAGCTACAACTTGGAAGATAATAATAAAAATTGCAGAATAAAACTTTCACCTTAATTTTCATGATCTGCCATTTTTTCACATTCTGCTGTATGTTTGCATTCTGCTACTTCTACGGAAAATGATTTGCACTATTCGACAGCTTCTCTATATTTCTTTGCGCTCTCTATCGTATTCAGTTTATCGATTACTTTTGTAAACTGCACACTGTCACTTAGGACTGAGAACACGACTTCTGCATATCGCGCTCTTATAATCCATGCACTTCATGATCTATAGATCCAAATTACGACTCTGCACTTTCCTCAATTGAACTTGATGCAATCACCCTTCATGCACTTACACATTATCTCATCGCTATATTCTCTATACTGCCATTCCAAAGAACTAACACTTTTCTCACTCTCTGGATCAAAACGACTTGCTCTCGGCTTCACACGAACTTGTTTCACACCTTTCACCTCTATTGCATAACTTAACCTCGCAACAGACCCCCTTTTTATAGAAGATAATTCCATATCAAACATCTTCGGCTGTCACTTAAAGACGTCGACTGCAAACCCTAATGAAGTCAACATGAAACAATAAATTTTTTTTGGCTGATTAACCTTTGTGATTGTCGACTGTAAACCCTAAAAACTCCCACCGTAAAACCCTAACACATGTCATCTTCAAGACCTCAAAGATTTCTGCTGTAAAACCCTAGCAATTGTCAGCTTTGAAACCCTAACGACCTTCGTTGTAAAACCCTAACACATGTCGGCTTCAAGACCTCAAAGATGTCCACTGTAAAACCCTAGCAATTTTCGACTTTGAAACCCTAACAACGTTCGTTGTAAATCCCTAACACATGTCAGCTTCAAGACCTCAAATATGTTCACTGTAAAACCCTAGCAATTGTCGGCTTTGAACCCTAAAAACCGTCAGCCTCGATTCAAACTTGTCGGCCTCAAACTCCTCTACCACCTTCTTCTCCTTCCCGTAGCTTATTTTCATGAAATAGCAACATGTCACGATATCATGACAATTTTTGTGTCCGTACACCTCCTTGGCTTTGTCGTCACGAAATCACGACCTTTTTGGCCATTGAAAGCTTTGCCTCTGTTCTTGTCGCAAAATCGTGACACTTTGATCAGTTGCTGACGTCATCATCATTCTTGTCACGAGATCATGATGCTTTCGGCTTCTGGCGGCTTTTCTCGCAACCTGCCACAAAATCGTGACACTTTCATCTTTCACTAACGTCATCCGCATTCTTGTCACAAAATCGCGATGCTTTCAGCTTTCGTACATTTTGTGCTTCATTCAGTAGCAAAATCGCTACAACTTTGCCTTGTGCTTCCAACTTACTTCTTGAGAAATTTTGACTTGTGCCTTACTCTTTCAACTTGAAGTATGATTGCTACAACTTTGATGTCTGCACTTTAGACCTGTAGCGAAATCGCTACACCTTTGTTTTGCACATCTTTTACCCGTAGCGAAATCGCTACACCTTTACTTTGTGCCTTTGCAGCTCGTAGCGAAATCGCTACACCTTTACTTCATCTCTTTGCAACTCATAGCGAAATCGCTACACCTTTACTTTGTGCCTTTGCAGCTCATAGAAAAATTGCTACACCTTTACTTGGTCTTTGTAACTTGTAGCGAAATCGCTACAACTTTTTCACTTAACACTTTCTCCCGATTTCTGCCAGCGAAAAGTCAACATGTAGCAAAATCGCTATAGTTTCTCAACTTGACTTCTTGGCCTCCGACTTGTCGTGAAATTGTGACAGTTTGTCTTGCGCCTTCACTCTCCTTACTTCCATCGTGAAATCGTGACATCTCCGACTGCACTTTCTCTCTCCTCATTTTCGTCGTGATATCGTGACATTTTTGGCTGCACTTTCTCTCTCCTCACTTTCGTTGCGATATCGCGACATTTCTTATTGCACTTTCTCTCTCTTCCGACTTGTCACGAAATCATGACAGAAAACATGTCGCGATATCGCGATAGTTTTCTAACTTGTATTTTTCTTCAAATTTTTTCTATCTTCTGCATCTGAATGACTTCTGATCTGTCTACCCACTACATCCTTGGATCTAACTTCCTGTGTTGACAACAATGACAACCTTCTTGCAACACCTTGCTCAACAATGTGGAGTGATAACATATTTTAACAAAAAAAACAAGTGTTCTAAAAACAACTAAGTTTTGGAAATCATGCCATATGCGTAGATATGAAAATAATAGAATTTGTAGAAAAAAAGTAAGGAAAAAAATCCATGATATAGCCCATGCTAAAACATCTATAATTTTGCATGCAATACGATTGTAAAATTGTAGAAAGGGTAAAATAACCATAGAAATTTAAAGAATACAGTTCTTCAAACTAAAGAGAAAACTGGTGAAAACATAGCAAAATAACAATATCTTGACCATATAAATGGAGAAAGAGAAGTTTTACAATGATTTAGTCTCAAAAATTGCAATAGCATGAAATTTTTTAAAATGTGGTAAAACTGACAACAATGCATTTTAAGTCTTTGAAAGGATTTAATCGTTTGACACTTCTGTAATGATTTTATCAACTCAGATCCCTCAAGGGGACATTTTGTAATCATATATTTGAAAAACAAATTAATATAAAAAGGACACACATTTATTTTACTTATTTCTTTTCATGCTTACATTAATATCTCTTTTTAGTGCTTAGATTAATAGATGCATTTTATTTCCCTTTTCTAGGTGCACAATTTTTCCCCTCTACAGGTAGACTACCTTTGCAAGCTTCATATGAGGTCTCCATTAGAGAAAACATAGCAAGGTAGAGAAGCCTTGAATGAGGCAACCAGTTTTGTGGTTTTGAGATACTTCCTAGAATTCAGAGGCTAGTGGATCTACACAACCTCATCAATATGAGGCCAAAGGTGGTGGTGACTCTAGGGGTGTAGGTCCTGCTTGACTTGGACTTATGTATTACTCTATTTTGGGGTGTGAGGTTAGAGGACCCACCTTATTTTAGCCTACGAGCATTTTGTATCATGATGTCCCAAAATTATCACATATACATATATATATATATATATATATATAGATGACTTTTATTGTATCTAATCATGTGTTTATTGTATATTTTTTATTTTATGTGATGCATGGATGCACTTATGCATGCAATTGTGGATATGGATGTGTGCATAGACATTGTAGTATGTATGTATAGATGAATGACTAGATGTATGCATGTAGATGATGTACTAATGACATGATGATGCAAAATTTTATTTTATGTTTAAATGCTAAAAAATAATAAATGAATATAAGACGAAAAAAACCTAAATTTAAGCACCACAAAATGTATAAAAAGTCATCAATCAGAATCTTAACCATTTCACAAAAGTTATAAATTTGAAATTCAACCATATGTAATATGATAAAAATGTAAATTATGGATTGATGACTAGTAAAATGCTATAGGAAACCAACATGGTTTTTATGAGACTCAAACACCCTAGTTGACCAGTCAAAAGATGCATACTAACTATATAGGACTTTAAAATACACAATTCTTCTAGGAAGACCCATATATTCAATATCCCTATGCATGGATAGTGATGTTCATTAATGATGCATAGGACTACCTCATTGCCATGCATATTTAATTCAACCCATTATTATAATAAGGATCATCTCATGGTTAGTATTATCCTGATTTTGGATGTAGTTAAACTTGACTTACTAGGCAATACAAGCCACCAAAAGCTAACTCATATACAAGCTAACATTTCTCTGTACAAAATAAGGTCACTAATGTGATAGACATATCACCATACGTAAGACTACCCCATTGCCATGTGGGTTTCATTCAACCCATTGCTATAATGGAAATCATCCCATGGCTTTTGAATAACTGAGGATTTTAAGGATTCAAGCTCATTACATTTTTTCTTTTAATTTCTTTGATTGGATATTCTTATTCATTTTTGATGAGAATCAAGGAGATTTTTTGTAGTGGTGATAACTACTGTCTCTATTTTTATTTTGGATTTGGGATACTTGCTCTTTTTTGGGAGCAAGGGATTTTATTGCTTTGAGTGGTAGGGAGCTTGTCCTTTTGTCAATTCTTAGTATCCTAAACCATGTGCATAATAGGATGAGTAAGATAAACCTTTCACTTAATGGGAAAGGACTACTTTGTAGTTTCATCCTTCCTTGTTCAAAATTATATTTTAATTTGTGAATGTGTGTTTGATATTTTGATATAGACAAGGTACTATCAAAGCAAGACCCTACCTTCAAGAATCAAGATAGATTTCTACAAAATTTGAAAGGTACTATCAAAGAAATACCCTACCTTAAAGAATCAATATAGTTTTCTATAAAATCTGTAAGGTAAACTAGGAATGGCTGAATGACTAAAAAACCTACTAAACACTCTATAGCAACTTATTGGTTGTGTTGAAAAATACCAATTGCCCACAAAGAGGAATGTGGAATGTGAGAATTTTCTCTATGATATTTTGTAAACTAAAATGTATGCATAATATAGTTAGTGGTCATCTAAACATCATTGCTGATGTTCATCTGGTATCTACCCTATCTTAGGAGGACCCCTTACTAAGTAAAATCACATAAGAAATACCATGAATGATGATTATGGATAAGGTTTTTTTAAGGAAGATAACAAATATATAGGTGACGTGCCATCTCATCCAATGCAAAAACAAAACTATTCCTTAATGCTAATACAATTAAATAACATATCTTATGCAAGTAAGCAAATGCAACAATATGAAAATGCATGATGGAGTGCAATGCAAATGGAAATGCAATATTTTTATGTATTTTTTTTGGGGGAATTTTCAATGTTTTTGTATTTTTTTTATTATTATTTTTTGTATGCATTGTCATGCATAAAATTCTCACATATGGAGAATTTTGAGAGGTTTAGGTTCTCCAAAACCCTTAATAGAATCTAACCTATAAGTCCTAGACCATATATTTTGAGTTATGATAAATGGGCCTAACTAGTTTACTATGAATTTATCTCATAAGTGCGGTGGCAAGTTGGAGTTTTGCTGATTTTATTTAAGCACAAGGTCTCCAATTTTAAAGTTCCTTAGGTGGAATTTCATATCATAAGCTCACTTAAGGTGATCTTGATAAATACAAAGGTGCTCAAGAGAATTAACATATCATTCATCAAGAAGGGTCAACTGATCAAGGTGATATTTTCACGTAGTATCATCATCAATGAAATCTTGGAGTGATATGCAAAACAAATGAATTTTCAATTCCAAGGGCATAATGGCATCAATGCCATATAATAGATAAAAGGTATTTGCCCCAATTGGCATCCTAATGCTAGTTTTTTAAGCCCATAATACAATAGGTAGTTGAAGATTCCAATCTTTGTGGTTGTACTTAATTTTTTTTTAAATAAATGCAATGATTATCTTGTTTGATGCCTCTACTTGCCCATTGGATTACAGATAATAGAGTGTAGAAAAGTTGTGTTGAATGTTATACTTTACAATAAAAGCTCATATATATTTATTCTTGAATTGAGGCTCATTATCCAAGATTATCTTGGATGGAATACAAAGATGATATATGATATTATGGAGTATAAAATATATAATTTTTGGTCCAATAATAGTGGTAAGAGGGATTCCTTCCACCCATTTGGTAAAATATTATATAGCCATTAAGATAAACATGTAACATCTCGATGATAGGTGTAAGATTTTCCCAATTAAAACAAAATTCCACTGTGAAAAAGGCCATATCTAGACAACAAAGGATAATACCATCATAGCCTTGACAATACAAGATATCTCCTAACAAGACATATTTTATCACTTTTTCTTGAATGTTCATTTTATTGTATGCGACAATCCCAATGGGATATTACCAAGCTTGAGGAAATATTTGAGTTGGGTGAACCAATCTTGATATTTATAAGTCTCAACTAAATGAACAAATTTCTCCTTTTAAGATTCATCCCACATGAATGTTGATTGGGATATAACCTTAAGATGGATCATTGTGTTGTTATAAAAAGGACTATTTGGGTTCAAATATCCCAAAGAATAATGTTTTAAAAAGTTATGTATGTGAGAGAACCATTCTTGGGATAGTTAAATATAAATCATGTGGAAAAATTTATCATATTTTAAAGCCTCATGCAAAATCACTGATTGCATAAGAATTTTGACATGAATGGTTGTAATATCATATGAAGGGTTCTACAAAATTAAGGATCCCAAAGAAGCTATAGTATCCACAAAATGATTATATGAATGAGGGTCTGGCTCGATATCATACCATTCTAATTTAGCTAATAGCTTGTCCATAAATGCTTTGTAAGACTGTAATATTGGACACCTACATTGGTATATTTCCTTGACCTGGTTAACAATGAGCAAGGAATCATCAAAGATATTTAGCTTCTTTATTTTCATGGTGATAGCTTCTTGGAGACCCAAAAGGATGGCCTTGTATTCAACATTATTATTGGTGTATGGGAAATTGAGTTTAAATGAAAAGGGCATAAGAGCTCCTTGTAGTTTGAAGAAAATTATTTCCATGCCACCCCCCTGTTCACACTTAGAACAATCAAATAACATCATCATATCAACTTTATTTTCAAGTTATTTTGGTTCTAGCGAGTTGGATAATGCAAAAACTACATCATCAGGAAACTCTATGGTAAGAGGATGATTGTCCTAAAGAGGAGCCTCTACTAGTTGATCAACAATTACTTGACCTTTAATAGATTTTTTACTTATTAATTCAAGTTCAAATTCTATCAACATGATCCACTTTGTGGTGTGGCTATTATGATACATCTGAATCATCATGTACCACAAAAGGTTTTACTTACACATGATATATTTTGTTTGATTGAGCATGTAATGTCATAGATTATTAGTGGTTGTAGCACCCTAAAATTGACCCATTATAATTTTAACTAAAGAAAAACTTGTAAAAATGAGCCCATAACTGGTTGCTTTGATTTTTGTGCCCTACTAGTGAAATCAAACAATCTAGACAAGATCGTACTATATGATATTGAATAGTACAATACGATACCTGATCGTATGCATATGATTTTGATCAAAATTGAAACTCTTAACTTAGCAAGGCAACAAATGTAATTTAAATGGTTTATATCTCTATCTGTGCAACCGTGTGAAGCTTGTGAGATTGGATTCATCCGATCAAGCCCAGATTGGAAGGATTTGTAACCAAGTTATTCTTAACCCATTTTGGTTGATTTTATCAGAATTTTTAATAAGACACTCCTCCCCTCTAATTTCCCTTGGTGCAATTAGAATTTGGACTATATTTTTCATTCGAATCATAGAATTTCTACATTAGGCCTAGGCACTTTCTATTTTATGAAGAATTGAAAGGATACAATTGGTAATCGAACGATACAATTTTGCATCAAAATCATATGATCTTTCTTAGATCGTACGATCTTGATCTGAGATCACTTTGGGGTAATCTCGAGTGCTAGTTTACATGTTTCAACTCTGTTTTGTTTAGATTTGTCATTCTAGCTATCATTTATAGCATTTAGAATCTAGAATTCAATCATTTACATTTGATAGTTCATCGATTTCACATCTAATTGCATATTGCATATAGTTTTAGGTATTTATCTATTATTTACATTTAAATACAACATTCAATAGCTGACATTAAACCTCATTCATGCTTAAAAGAACAATAGAATCTCTTGTTTTTCTATTTTCTGCACTCTACCCATGAAATTGTAGATTTTAGTCAAGATCAGACTGATCGATCTCTGATCGAATGGTACGATCTTGAATCGTATTCATACGATCTTGCTTTGTTTGTACAATTTTGCTCTATTGCATATGATCTGGACTGCATTCAAAAATTAGAACCTTCATTGAACTTATGGAATATAGGTCAGAGTTTTGATTACTTTCTAAGCATTGCATTATTCATCTTAAATATATTTTCTATTTTTTGTTGTCTACATGTGAATCAAAATTACATTCAGGTTACCATAGTTGCATATTGTCCAAACTAGGTATATGTGTGATTTTATAAAAGGAACATATCAAAAAAAAATCCCAAAACCTAGGCATGGAAACTACCATAAAATATTTCCTAGTGAACCCTAAACCAATTCATAAAAAAATCACCATAAGAAGGTATGATGAAGTACCTCTCTTTCGATGTGTAGACCTATCATTCTCGTATTCCCCTTTGAGGCACAAATCCATTAGCCTAAAGGAAAGGAGTGTGTGAATTTTAGACCTACATTCTTTGGTGAACTTGACATGAAAGCATTAAGCATATTTTTTATTCTTATATAGAGAAAAAAGAATTAAAAAATAAAATAAAACAAAAACAAAAAATTTAAAACAAAATCATTAGTTATATTTGCACATTTTAGTATTTTTCATAGATGGTAGATTACAACATAAGGAGAGCCATCTGAATTAATGTTAGTAAAATATTGTCAACCCAATAATTTTCTTCATTAGGCAATGTGCCATACCTTGAGGTTTGGAGAATATTTGAAATTATAAGGGCCAAAGAACCTAAAATTAAGAAAATCATAAGGTTTGACTTGTCTAGGATCCTAGATCATGATAGTGCACCTTTTTACTTTAACCTTCAAAGAGCATATGATAGGTAGCTAGTATATAAGAGAGTTGTCATTTCCCCAAGTCTTTACACCTTTGAAGATTATCTCGAGAATGCAATAACAATACATAAGTTTTTATCACATGTGGAAAATCAAGAAGTTGTCTTAGAAGATAAGAGAACATTTAATAAAGTTTCAAGGGCTATTCTTTATCAAGAATATTATCATGAATTATACTTTTATATGTCAAATTGTGAAGTTTATTGCATCACTATAGCTCATTTCATAAAATTCTTAAAAGCCAACTTTCATTTTGAAGAAGAACACTATATGACCCCTGAGGAATTAGAACCTATTAATGATATCTATAGAATTTTCCAAGAGAATTAAAGCATAATATCTACAATACTATAGTTTTATGTTCCATTTACCTTTTTTTTGCAATCCAAAAACTACTAAAAACCAAAAAAATAAGATAATTTGTTAGATAGATATATATATATAACATATATACCCCAAGCCATTAAGCACATATCTATATATATATATATAATTATATATATCTACAATATAAAATATATTAGGTAAAATGCCTAGATTAAGAAGTGGAAAACAAGTAGAACATGAGCATATAGGAGAACAAGACCAAGAAAATCTTGAAGATGAAGCTCAAATTGAATATTATGTATTATAAGAATCAGATGAGGAAAACCATGATAAAGAAGAAGAGATTTTTTATCATAGGCCTCAAGTAGATGAATAAGGAAATCTTAAATTTACCTCCACACAATATTTCACTGAGTTTCTAAAATACAATATAGATGTCATTAACCATGTCATACAAATATAACCTCAAATCCCTATGGGGGATTATTCAACAGAGTCTTCCATAGAGATTGCTCTCTGATTGAATGGAAATCCATTAACATACATGAACAAAAATACAAACCAAGCTGGTACATCTCAAAATATAAATAAAACTTTGAATCGAAATATAACGCAACCACCACTAGTAGTAGATTCAAACTCCAAACAAAAACAACTAGCTTCTACTGCACAAAAGGTAGCGCAAAGAATTAATAAGATGCACAAACTTAGTCAGAATCATTGAAAGGTTCAAAAAAACAAAATTCCCTATTAGCTTCATAATAATCCTCCTAGTAACACTTTACATAATAGTGTTTTAGTTGGGAATCATTATACAACAACATCAACTTATTATCAAAGACACAACAATATGATGCAACAAAATCAACTTGGTGAAAAACAACAAGGACTTGAAGCCATGGTTAAATAGTTAGCTTCAATACTAGATCATATAGATACTTACTATCCCTCTTATATCTATAGAGAGATGTGTAGCCAACCCTTGGATCCTATTGTGATTGCTCAACCATATCCTTAGAATTTCCCTATGCCTGTCCTACCGATATATAAGGGAACTGAAGACCCTATTGAGCATCTTAGTATGTTTAGGATATCATGTCATGATATATCACATGATGACTTGTTGTTGCTAAAGATGTTCCCTAAAAGTCTCAGAGGTATGGCTTTAAAGTGGTATTATAAATTACCGACCAATTCTTTAAGAAAATTTCAAGATACAACAAATATGTTTTTCCATCAATTCAGTGCCTACATAGAGAGGCATGTAACTATTAAATATTTGTATAATTTGAAGAAAGGAAAATATGAGAGTTTTTCTGAATTCTTGACTAAATGGAGACAAATCTTAGGCAAACTACATTTTGCGTTACCTCATCATGAAATGTTGGACATATTTATTGGTAACCTACAAGAAAAACTATCTTATAACCTTTCTAATACTACAGTAACCACATTTTATCAATCCATTGATTTAGAAAGAAGGGTAGAAGAAGCCCTTATCAGAAGAGGCCAATTTATGAAGAATGATGAAGATAAAAATTCTAAAAATAAATATAAAAATAAACAAGTGGTAGATGACAAAGTCACTGATATTAGAAATAATTCAATTGTCAATGTTGCTGAAACATTTAAGAAATTCTTATTTAAAGTTCCTGATAAGCCACCAAGAGAATTCATGATATTAAATCAACCCTTACATATGATCTTACCGTAATTATTGGAACAAGGCCTGATATGGTTGTCTGAAATAAGACAACTAGATACTACTACAGCTGGATATAGGGCTGACTTAAATTGCAATTTCCATAAAGTAGATGGAAATTATACAAATTCTTGTAAAAGGAAAAATGGAAGTTCAACAATTTCTTGCAAATAATAATACTCAAAATAATACCCAAAAACCAATAAATCAAAATGCAAATCAAAACCTAGATATTTTTCAAAATCCCTTACTTAAGCATGGTAAATAAGTAGTAAACCAAGTAGATCATTACAATGTTACTCATCCAAATTGATATGTGGGAATGTTTAGTGGCTTTTTACCACAAAAATATTTTCCAACATCTTTATCTGTGGTTAAAACTAGACCAATACAATATTTTCACTCATCTTCGAAAAATACTAAAAGTAATTCAAAAAGTGACACAGAAAGTGATACAGAAAGTGACATAGGAAGTGAACTAGAGATTGCTTCAAATAGTTCTAAGTATGAATTAGATCAATTCACTCCTATTACATATTTACTAGTTTTAGAAGAACCATTTCCAAGAACAATAACTATTATACCCTCATCTCAACAATGGCTTTCAAATGAGCAAGCAAAAAATGCTAGACCCCATTTTGGTGATCCTCGATATAGCAACATTGTGGGCACCATTGGTGTTGTCACAAGACAACAAGCACAAGTCCAAAATTATCAACCACAAAATTAAAATTAAAAATCAACTCCTTTTGTATTAAAAGCTCCCACTAAGGTAAATAATGTACTAAGTTCTCAAAAAATATCTTCATATGACATTAATGAAAAATTAGCGACCATCACAATGAGAATTTCTCTTTTGGACCTCTTAAGAACTCCATACATAGGGAAGAATTAATGAGAACTTTAAGCAAGATGATGGTACCTGAAGATATTAAACCCAATGTTGTGGTGAATGTTGTGACTTTGGATAAAGAAAATTTTATAGATTTTCATGACAAATATATTCCTCCTCAAACTTTGTATAGAGATAATCCTTTATTTATTACAAAATTTATTGGAGATGCAGGATTTAAAATAGTTCTAATTGACAATGGATCATCTTTAAATATTTGTACATATGATTTCTTTAAAATATTTGGATTTAAAAAAGAAGATATAAAAAGTACTGAAATGATTATTAAAGCATTTAATGATGAAACTCAAGAAACGTGTGGAGTAATGATGAAAAGGATTGAAAATCCAACTAAGTGTTCTATTATTTACAAATCATTATATAGGTACTAATGGCCCAAAATACATAACCAACCCATGAAATCATGGATTTGATTCAATACGCTTAACCAAAAGCTACAAAGGTGCAAAGGAGAATGCACGTAAACTTCTAAGTTAATATTTCTAACTAGAAGATCCATTTTAGCTAACTTGAAGTACACACTTCCTACTTTGAGTTCACACTTGCTAACTAACACTCTAAAAGACAACTAGAAGACAACTAGTGCCCACAAGTGCATGTGAGAAGGAAACTCACTTACAATATGAATTTGCTAGAAATAAACTATGCAAACCTAATCTAGGAACTACTAGAGGGGTCATATGAAAGATCTAACATCAATCCTCATCATGCCTCCCCACAATAGAAGAATTGGACTCCAATGCTTTCAAAAGAATAGGAAAGTCACGGGACATCTGATGAAAAGAAATCCAACAAGCCTGATGCGACAGCTGTCCTCGTCGAGCCACAAGATATGAGGTGGTAGACCCCTAGCGAGTTTGTCGAGTCTTCGTGTCATAGATCTGATCTACATCCAATGGTAACTGTGCTTCAGGAACCACATCCACAGGATGACTGATAGCTGGTGCAGTCTCCAATGTAGAGTCAAAGTACAACTTCAAGAGATCTACATTAATGACGTCATGAATTCCCAAGTGTGCAGGAAGATCAAGGCGAAAAGCATTCTCAGACACCTACTGAAGAATAGTATAAGGCCCATAGTGAATTGGTTTGATTTTGCTATGAGTCTTATCAGTGAAACGCCGCTTGTCAAGATGCAACCAAACTTTATCACCAACCTGAAATGGATGAGGAATTCGATGTCGATCCATGGCATTTTTTTGCTACTGCTGTGTCTTTTGCAAAATATCAACCACCTTTGATTGAAGATTGTGCAAGTTTTGAACAAATGAGTGTGCCTTGTCTTGCTCCTTTAGAAGATGTGAAGTGACAGGAGAAGGCAAAGACAAAGGTAACTCATAAGTTGTCAAGGGCTGAAATCCCATACAAACTTCAAAGGGTGAATGACCTGTAGAAGAGTGTAGGGCCCTATTATAGGCATGTTCAATATGCGTGAGACTCAAGTCCAACTTTGCTGGTGAAGTGTGATGATAGATTCGCAAACTTTGCACAAGTGTACGGTTTACCACTTCAGTCTGCCCATCGGACTGCGGATGATAGGCAGTAGAAAATTAGCTGGTAGGTAGACCAAAGGAACGCCAAATGCTTTCAAAGAAAAATTGAGCTAAGTCTAATGCAGAACTTGTCTTGCGGCATGGAATAAACTTAGCCATTTTGCTGAATCTGTCAACCACCACGAACACACAATCATGTTAGCGCACTGTCATAGGAAAACCACTAACCAAGTCCATGGAAATGCTTTCCCAAGGACGGGAAGGAATGGGCAAAGGCATGCCTAAGCCAAACTTCCTATTAGCTGGTTTTGAGCAACAACAAACTGCACACTGCTTGAGAAATCTCAACACATCCCTCTACATTTTTGGCCAATAGAAAAATCGTTGCAAATGATGAAGTGTTTTATGCTTCCCAAAGTGACCACCATAAAGTGTAGAATGAGCTTCCTTAAGAAGTGACACTCTAGGCTCACAAGGAACACAAACCTTGTCCAATTTGTAAAGAAGTCCTTCTTTGATGTAGAAATATTGGAAAGGACGCAAATTGGAAGAAGAAGGCTTACTCACTTGCTCAAATATTTTTCCAAAATCAGGATCCTGAGAATACTGATTAGGCCAAGTCTGAAATCCCAAGTGCGAAGTGGACATAACTGTTAAGGCAAGAGTGGCCGGAGGCCTACTCAAACAATCAGCAATAGTATTACTCTTCCCATTTTTGTACTTGATCACCAAGTGAAATTGTTGGAGGTAAGAGGCCCACTTCATATGTCTTGATTCTTCAATTTTACTTTGAGATTGTAAAAACTTGAGAGGCATATGATCAGTGTGTACTACTGTATATTTTCCCAAAATATAGTGTCTCCAATACTTAATGGCTTGAACTAAAGCATATAACTCCTTGTCATATGTAGAATAGTTCAACTTAGCAGCAAAAAAAGTTTCTGAATGATAAGCAACTGGATGACCATTATGTTTGAGCACAGCTCCTAAGGCAACTTTAGAGGCATCTGTTTCAATCTCAAAAGGTTGAGAAAGGTCAGGTAAAGTTAACACAGGTGTTGTACGCAATTTCTTTTTGAGTTTCTCAAAGGCAACTTCTTGGCTTTTCTCCCAATGAAATGGAGTTTTGGACTTAGTGAGATAATGCAATGGAGCCGCAAGGGTGGAATATTGAGGAATGAACTTGCGATAAAAATTCGCAAGTCCTAGGAAACTCATTAACTCAGTGAGAGTTGTAGGAGGGGACCACTTAAGCAAAACATCAACTTTTAGGGGATCTACCTGAATTCCACTCTCACTAATCACATAGCCAAGGTAAGAAACTGATGTATTGCCAAAAGAACACTTGGAAGAATTGGCATATAATTGATTCTTCGCAAGAAGATCAAGGGTTTGCTAGATATGCCTAAGGTTTTCCTCCCAAGTTTTTGAGAAAATCAATATATCATCAAGATATATGATGACAAATTTGTCAAGGACTTCACAAAATACATCATTCATCAACCTCATGAAGGTTGCAGGAGCATTAGTAAGACCGAAGGGCATGACCAACCATTCAAAGAGGCCCATATTCGTCTTGAAAGTTGTCTTCCATGTATCCTCAGCTTGGATACGCACTTGATGATATCCACTTTTGAGATCTATTTTTGAAAAGAACTTAGCTCCTTGAAGCTGATCTAATAAATCATCAATGCGGGGTAAGGGATATCTATTCTTCATAGAAATTCTGTTCAAAGCACAAAAATCAATGCATAATCTCCAAGTGCCATCTTTCTTAAGAACTAACAAAATAGGTGAGGCACAAGCAGAAGTACTTTCCTTAATGAAACCCTTAGACAACAAATCTTCTATTTGCTTTTTTATTTCTTCATTTTGCAAAATAGATTGTCTATACATGGGAGCATTAGGAAGAGAAGAACCTGGAATTATTTCAATGTTTGTGATTAATTGTGCGAATTGGAGGAAGAGACTTTGGCTCCTGAAATATGTGTGAATAACTTTGCAATATTTTATCCATTGAAGAGTGTTGCTTTGTAATGGATGTAGATGTAGAAGTGTTTTGAGAGCGAATGAAAATTAGAGCAACATCACCACCTTTCTTAATTACTCTTTTCGTTTTCTTGGAACTTAGAATGATATTAGGAGTGTTGGTGCTTTTAATGAGAAAGACCTTACCATATTTTTGAAGTGTGTAGGTTCTTTTAAAATCATCATAAACAGCTCTCCTATCATACTGAAAAGGTTTTCCAAGCAAAATCCCACAACAATCCATAGGAGTCACGTCACAAGTGACTTGATCTATGAACTATGGGCCAAGTGCAAATTTTAATGTGCAAGTGTGAGTGATGTCTAAGCCTCTTCCACTATCCTTCCAACCCAAAGAATAAGGTTGAGGATGAGGCTCCATAGGTAACTTCAAACGCTCGACAATGGACCTCACAATTAGATTTTTTTGCGAGCCATTATCCACTATACAATCAGTTGCAAAGTTGTGAAGTAAGTGGGCTCGAGTGATGAACAAAGCATCACGAGCCCCTTCTGAAGAACTTACATTTACTAAGGTAACTTCATTAATATTACCTCGTAATTCCGTATATACTCTACTCTCTCCTACAGACTCAAGGGGACCCTTGGAAGCATCCTCCTCTTGAGTAGTAATTACTAAACTCTTCTTTTTGATCTTAAAGCAATCAGCTTTCTCATGCCCTTTCTTCTTACAATAATTGCAAAATTTCTTAGAAGAAGAAGATGAAGATTTAGAAGAAGAAGAATAAGGAGTAGAAGTGGAAGGGGAAGGAGAAGAAGGAGATGGAGAAGACACATTCTTCTTTTGAGCAAAATTCTTCTTTTGTGAGAAAGAATTATTCCCTTTTGATGAGTTTGCAACCACTTGAGTAACAGGTGTGCGGAATGCCTGCAATTGCGCCTTGAACTTGTCCTTCGCAAGCTACGCCTGGTTGAAAACTTGATCCAATGTTTCCATAGAAACAAACATTAGTTTCCCTGTACAAATGCTCCAACAAGCCACTTTGAAACTTGAGAATCAAACCTGGAACATCATCCTCCACATTCACAAGTATTCTGAACCTGTTAAATTGGAAAATATATTCTTGTACAGACATATTAGTACCTTGGAAAAAATGAAACCATTTAATAACCAATTCCCTAGAATAATTTGAAGGATAGAAATTGGTCTTAAGACATTGTACAAGCTCATCCCATGTAGAGAGTTCTTGTCCTCGTTTTCGTTCCACAAGTACTTTGGCTAAGCCAAAAAGTTTAAGCTTAGCATAAGGCACTACATCATCTTCTGAAAGTTGAGAGAAAGCAAACCAAGAACTCATGTCAAGAATCCAACTATTCAAGACATCAGGGTTCCTAGATCCATCATACAATGGAACTTCACAACGAACTCTCAAACGAGAATCATGAGCATAAGTTGAGGCATTATGCAAAGAAATGTCATTTACCTTCATGGCAAGATTGCCAAGGACTTCTGCCATGGTAGTGTCATTAGCCTTATCTGCCAAAGTGTTTACAACATGGGCCAATTATGCCACTTGGGCAGCCAAGTCAAAAGCCATGTGTTCTCGGGTATAAGCCAGAAGTAAAGATAAGAAAGCACTAAATCAAGGAAGTACAATGCATATTTCCTTGTTACAATGGAGTGCTGCTTAAAAATGAAAAATTTACTCCTAAGGCTATCAATTTTGAAATTTTTAAACTAATATAAAGTGCAAAATTAACATTTATTAATTTAAAAATAACTTAATTAAAAATTAAATTTCAATTAATCAAGGATTAATGAATTTAATTAAGTTATTAAAAATTAAATTAATAAAATAAAATTTTTAACATGCAACTTTAAATAGTAAAAAAAATTTAAAATTTTACAATGAAATTTACCCTTGAATCTGCTGTTGCAACTGGACTTTAACTGTGCATGAAAATTTGTCAACCTCCAGTTGCACGGATCCCGAAGTGCAGAAACACCAGTCTTTCCTGGCATAATTCCCAAGGCAAATGTGTAGAAAAATAAAAAATTTACAATTTTTGAGGCAATTCCTCCTTGCCTGTTCTGCACAAATTATTGTGCACAAATTTTCGTGCACAAGGGGGGCTCCAAGCATGCAGCCACCCCTGGCCTGGCTGGTGCTGGCCCTGCCGGCCGTAGGCCTGACAGACGTCTGACAGCACTGTCAGACGTTGCCCCCGAGGGCTTTACGGTCCGCAGCACAACAAGCGCCTGACTGGCTGTCAGGCATTGCATCGTAGGCGCCAAGCCTACAGATGCCTAACATAGATGTCAGGTGCCATGGCGGCTAGCCTGCGGCACTGGAGCCGATGCCTGACAGACCGTCAGGTTGTCAGGCCGACAGGCAGTTCAACTGCCACCGACTCGCTCTGGGCGCTGCACCAGCGTCGGGCAGCGTCGATCGCTGCAGCAGCACCTGGCGCTGTCATCCTAGCAGCAAGTTGCTATCAGTCCTAACAGCAGTCAGGCAACATCACAGCGCCGACCTGTGATCGCTGTCCAACAGATAACAATTGTCGCGGCTATTGCCCGACGGTCGTTGGCCGGGAAGTGACGGCAAGCCCGGAAATAGTGCCGAAGGCTGCCGTACGCTGCCGAAGCGGCCAAACACAGCCAAATCTGTTGCTGTAAAAAAACTTACAGTAAATTGCAAATAATTTTTTTTTTTTTAACAATAAATGCAGCAGATCTACAATAATATATTATTAAAATAATATATTAACAACTTTCAAAGCATTTTAACACAATGAAAAAAAATTATAAATTAACCAGGGGGGTTAATCCAAATTTTGAAAAGCTTTTAAATTGTGAAAATGTGAGCAACCAGCTCCCACTAGTAGCTCTCCTTTCAAGATCCGGTCGACACATGACCAACGTTTGAAAGGCACCCAGATCTAAGTCGACACACGACCTAGCTTGGAAGTCCTCCTGGAGCTCTTCAATACTTGAAAATGGGGGGGGCAGTAGGGTCAAATGGCTCCCTAATCCTAATTGGACCGTAGCTACGATCCAATCCCTTCCAAGGATCAGTATACGAAGAACTTTGGGGCAAAATTTTCCTATACCTCCTAAGCATAAGCAAAAATTTGGAACGAGGGGTTTGTCGGTGAAGGAACTTCCTTCTCCGAATGGTTTTCAAGCTCCCTTTGGGCTTAAACCAAGTCCTCAATGAAAAAACGTTTCTCATAATATTTCTATCTCCTATCCTCTCACCTCACAAGCCCTAGTACAAACATGAACTAGGCTCTGATACCAATGAAAAGGATTGAAAATCCAACTAAGTGTTCTATTATTTACAAATCATTATATAGGCACTAATGGCCCAAAATACATAACCA
Source organism: Wollemia nobilis (assembly GCA_028583015.1). NCBI lineage: Eukaryota > Viridiplantae > Streptophyta > Pinopsida > Araucariales > Araucariaceae > Wollemia > Wollemia nobilis. The sequence goes on along the minus strand of JAQPPZ010016436.1, from coordinate 7,437,247 downwards.
ACCCATGAAATCATGGATTTGATTCAATACGCTTAACCAAAAGCTACAAAGGTGCGAAGGAGAATGCACGTAAACTTCTAAGTTAAGATTGCTAACTAGAAGATCCATTTTTTGAAGTACACACTTGCTAACTAACACTCTAAAAGACAACTAGAAGACAACTAGTGCCCACAAGTGCATGTGAGAAGGAGACTCACTTACAATATGAATTTGCTAGAAATAAACTATGCAAACCTAAGCTAGGAACTACTAGAGGGGTCATATGAAAGATCTAACATCAATCCTCATCAAATGATGATCCCATTGCAAATTGGCCCAATAATTTTGGATACGACCATGTTTTTTGTACCTTTTTTTGCATTGTACAAAATTCTTTTGGGTCGACCTTGGATAAAAATAATGAGAGCAACACCTTCCACATTACATCAATGTGTCAAATTTGAGTTCAAAAATTAATTAGTCACCATCCATGGTGACCCGAGGCCATTTTATATGTGTTCTATAGCAGAACCTATAGGGGTTCCATTTTTTCCTATTGTCTTCTTCTCATCCTAGTCCACCTTCATCATCACCTTCTAAGCCCACATCATCAAAAGCACGACCTAAATCACCAATAAATTCTAAGTCATTATCATCATCACCTTCTAATCCCATATCTAATCCATTCTCTAAATACACATTATCAGATCCACCTCTTGAGCCTATAGCGTTTAAGTTCATAGCATCTAAAGAACCAGTTAAGGAAGATATTCCATCTACTTCATATGCTCTGTTGGATGAAGTATATTATCAAACTTTTCTTCAGTACTTGCAAATACAGAAGAAGTTAATTTTGCTACCCAAGATTCCTTGGTGTTATCTAAGTTACCTCCATCTCCCCGAACCTTGGGCTTGCTGAATAAGGGAAGTTATTTCCATATTGGGAGTTGTGCCTTTGTGTATGCGGGGTATGATTGGGGTAAAATATCAACTATAAAAATCACAATTGATCAGGATGGATTTTATAAGTGTTATTTTTCTAATGGATATATAAAATCAAAACCAATGATGTGTAATATGGGTTATAGAGGTAAAGGTTTATGACTTTATGAAAATTTTATAAAAGTATGATGATCACATTATAACATATCAAGAATATATGGAACAAAAAGAGTTCTTTAAAAAGACTTATACTTACAATATGCTAACTATAGCTTATCTAGAAATGATTGCTTCTCTGGATGAATGTTTAGAATGTTATATCTTTCATGATATATCTTTTAATGAAGTTATGAGAAATGAATTTTTCTTTGATGGATATATGCCATGTATAGCCCATGTTGAAGAAAATACTCCTCAAGAAGAACTAGCCAAATACACATTAGAAGAATTACAAGAAATGGGTGTATCACCAACATCACCCAACTTTGAAAGATACTTAAACATTATTGTAGGAGATAATATAAAAATTAATATTGGAATAGAAGAGAAGCCTCACCTAGTAAAAATTCGATCAGAATTAAGTGAAGAAAAAGAAAAGCTATATATTTAATTTCTTACAAAATATGCTAATTTTTTTCTTGGACATATGTAGATATGCCAGGCCTAGATTCTTCTGTAGTTATGCAACATCTAGTAGTGAACCTTAATGGTAAACTTGTAAAGCAAAAACATAGAAAAATGCATCCTAAAGTAGCACTATTTTGTCAAAAGTGAATTATAAAATCTTTTGAATGTAACCTTTATACAATCTATTGACCATACCGAGTGTATATCAAACATTGTTCCAATAAATAATAAAGGAGCTACAAAGATTAGAGTTTACAATGATTTTAGAGATATAAATGTTGCATGCCCTAAAGATGATTTCCCCCTTTCTAATTTAGACCAGATCATGGATTTCTCAACTGGTAGTGGAATGCTATCCCTCACGTACAATTTTTTAGGATACAAACAAATCAAAATAGCTCCTGAATACCAATCTAAAATAGCCTTTATTACCTCTTAGGGGGCATTTTGTTGGAAAGTAATGCCCTTTGGACTAAAAAATGCAGGAGAAACATATCAAAGAGTTATGACATACATATTTCATGTTATGATGTATGATATTTTGCATGATTATGTAGATGATATTAGAGCTCGTTCAGCAAAATAAGATGATCATATTAGTGATTTAAGAAAATTTTTTGATAGATTGAGAGAATATCTAATACGATTAAATCTTGACAAGTGTGTATTTGGAGTTAAATCAGGAAAATTGTTGGGGGTTATTATTTCTATGCATGATATAGAAGTAGATCCTCTAAAAATTAAAGCTATCCTTGATATGCCACCTCCTAAAAATTTATTAGAATTAATAAGTTTACAAGGAAAACTTCAATCTACCCATCATTTCATTGATAAATTGGTGGATAAAACATGACCTTTTCTTAAATTACTTAAGAATAATATGCCCTTCAATTGGGATAAAGAATATCAAGAAGTTTTTGAGAGTATTAAACAATATCTTCTTACTCCTCCAGTGCTTGTTCCTCCTAGACCAGATCATTTATTTATTTTATATATTTTTGCCTCAGAACTTGCACTAGGAGCTATGTTGGCTCAAATTTATGATGAAAAGAAAGAATGAACCACATACTATATAAGCAAAACTTTTATAAGTTATGAAACCCAATATACTCCGTTAGAAAAACTTTGTTTAGCAGTTGTGTTTTTTACACAAAAGTTGTGTCATTTCATGCTTAGTCAGAAAACATATGTTATCGCTAAGTCTAATCCATTAAGGTACTTGATGAGTAGACCTTATTTGTCAAGATGGATAGCTAAGCGGGTTCTTGATATCAGTGAGTTTGAAATCACATTTATCGACCAAAAATCTATTAAAGGTTAATTTATAGCTAATCAATTAGCTACTGTACCTTTAGAATCTATTCATCATATGAACATTGAATTTCCTGATGAATCTCTTAATCTGGAAGAAGATCATTTTGAGACATGGTCTTTGTATTTTTATGGAGCTAGATGTATGATTGGTGTAGGTTCCAATATCATATTGAAATATACCCAAAAGCATATTATACCCTTATATTTTAAGTTACAATTTTCTTGTACTAATAATACTACAGAGTATGAGTCTCTAATCCTTGGGTTATGCACCGCTTTGGCTTTAAAAATAAAAGTTTTATTAGTTTTCGGAGATTCTCGGCTTGTTATAAATCAAATCAATGAATTTTATCAAAAAAAATATGAGAAGCTTCATCCTTATAAAGAATATTTCCTTAAGCTTATATCATTGTTTGAAAAAGTAACTTTAGAAGTTATTCCTAGAACTAGTAATCGCGTTGTCGATGCTATGGATGTGGTTGCTGCTTTATTGCCTTTGGATTTGGATGATGAGTATACTACTATCATTATTTGCCAACTATAATGACTTAATTATTCTAAGTCATGTTTAGAACCATTAGATGTATTTTTTATTGATGAAATCACCCCAAATTATTGGTATATAGATATCTTTATTTTTCTCCAAAAAGGGGTTTTCCCTAAAGGACTAGATAGAAACCAACATAGGATATTATGCAAGAGATCTATTCACTTCATAATTTTTGATAATACCTTATATAGAAGATATTTTGAATTTATCCTATTAATATATCTCAACCTAGAAGAGTCTAAGAAAGCCGTAAGTGAAGCCCATGATGGATCCTATGGAGGACACTTAGTGGAAGTGTCATTACCAAAAAGCTCCTTAGAATGGGATATTTTTGGCCTTCCATGGAAAAATATGCTAATGATTTTGTGCATCATTGTGATAAGTGTCAAAAGCATTCTGACCTTATCCATGCTCTTGCTCGGGAACTTCAAGCAATATATTTCCCTTGGTCCTTCTCTAAATGGGGTTACATATTATTGGTAAAATAAATCTATTTCATTTTATGGTCATAGATTCATAATAACAACAAAAATATATTTCACAAAGTGGGTTGAAGTTATACCTTTAGCTTCTTGCATAGGAATTAATGTTTATAAATTCATTTTCAATCAAATCATCTATATATTTGGAACTCTAGCTAATCTCATCTCTAATAATGGAACATGTTTTAAGAACAAAGATGTTAAAAAATTATATAAAAAATATAAAATTCAACATAGATGGTCCACTCCTTATTATCCAAATGGTAATGGCCAAGCCAAAGCTCAAATAAAACCTTAATAAAAAACCTAAAAATACTAGTTGATAAATTTGGCCATGACTGGCATATACAATTATATCCTACCTTGTGGGCTTATCAAACTAGTGTTTGTACTCCTACAGGTGCTTCACCTTTTGTCTTGGTTTATGGTGCCAAAGAAGTTTTTCCATTTGAATTAGAAGTTCCTTCTTTAGCTCTTCTACTTCAAGATACTAAAGTAGGAGATGAATATTGTGCTGACAGATTTAGTCAGTTGGAAATTCTAGATGAAAATTGCATTCATGCTTTAGAACACCTTCATGCCTACCAAGACAAAATTAAAAGATCATATGCAAATAAATTTCATAATTGATCCTTTGAAGTTGGAGATTTAGTCTTAAAATAAAATAAAGTAAATATTAATGCAAGAAACTATCTAAAAGAAAAATTTCAACCTAATTGGCTTGGGCCATATGTCATCACTGCTAAATTCAGATCAAGTGCATATAGATTGGCTTCCTTAGATGGGAAATATCTCAAGGAACCCATGAATATCATGCATTTGAAACAATATTATGCATAAAATAAAAAATTTCCATCTCTTTACATAATTGTAAATAAAATTCTTCATTATTTGCAACCTCCATATTATCAAAATAACAAAATGACCTATCCAAAAAGCATGCACCTAACTAATACATCAATTGGAGTCAAAATTAAAGCATGAAATGATAGACAAGATTGTATATAAAAAAATAGATGTTTCTTCTATTAATATTGGAAACAAATATCGATTACAATCATGCCCCTCTTAAGGTCACCCAAATTTTGATACAATTGATACAATTCGAAAGCCCCAATGGGGTAGGCATAATATGTAGGCTCTCTAAATAGTCACAAACTACTCCAAGGTGTCGATAACCTTCGTCTCCATGCTTAGAGGTTTTTTTTCATTGAATTGCATGATATTTTTAATTCTGCATTCAAGAAACAACAAGAAACATTAAAAAAAAGGAGGCCTCTCTTGATGAGGCTTTAAAAGTATATTTCACAAGAAGATTCCATAACAAGCATGTAATCAAGAAAATAGATAAAATGTGGTAAACCTATATTAGTCATGAAATTTTGTCATCAAATATGTGTAAGAAAGCAAATACTATCTATCTATTGGGAAAGTTAATAAAATAGCAAATATGAACGCATGAAATAACCCACAATTGCACTAATTACCAAATTGACTTAATGAAGATAAATCTACTTTCAATGCTTAATTCCACTGGTCATATGTCTCTAAAATGTCAATTTAACCTATACTAAGCATAATGTGATCTAATAAAATAATCTATGAGAAAGAACACAAGAGGATCTATAGTCATTTGCTCACTGTGGGTCTGATGTGAGGTCAACACTGTGCACTCCAGCTAACAACCGTGATGGAGCTCTGAGTAGACTTACCCTCAGAATTAGGTATTACTCTCTAATCCTCCTTGCCAAATTGATGTTCAAGGGTCATCTCTATGTCCTATGATAGGTTTGGTGGTTGAATTGTTTGAATTGTGCACTGATTGCATGGATTTGTGTTTTTTGGATCTCTTAGGCTCCTAGGGCTTCCATAGTGATTTGATATCCAATTGGGTAGAAAAATTGTCCCTCTAAATGTATGCAAGTGAGTATGTAATTCGATAGGGCTTCACTACTCAATTTATCACACTTTTCTCCTTGACATATCCCCAATTCAGAGGGGGATCTTATAGAATTGGGCCAGGGCTAGGGCTGGCTTTCTTATGAAGCCAATATCAATATTGGGTAGTTGAGTTTGTTGGATGGAAGGATTTAGAACCTTCCTCACTCAAACTGCTCCAATATACAACCAATCGGTTGTTACAACCAACTTTGGATTAGATGAAGGCCAACTAAATTTGAGTGTTGACTGTGAATGACATGCACGATGAGCACTGATAACCGTGGGTGTCAGTAGCGGCTAGCACTGACTAGGCAAAGATGCCTCAAATGAGTGGTAAAAACCATTGTTATACCTTGGACCTATCCAAAGGTCTTCCATATGATCTTATAGCATGTCCCATATGATTAGTCACCTCGAAATGATGTATTTTAGATGTCTATAGATGCCCCTTTTGAGATGCATTGTGAGATCGAACAACACCAAAAAAAACTAGACCTCCTATAATGATGGCGTAGGTTGCATGATGATCATTTGTATGATCAAAATTAGATGTCCCAAGTCTAGAAAAAGGATGTGCATCCTAGAATCATTGCTTCTAACTCGATAGAAGGCTTAATTTTGAAAGAGTTTGCACTCTTCATTAGACATTTGGATAGCATCAATGCCAAGTAGGATTTCACGTCTGTCAATATGAAAGGATGAGAGTTACAAATAAACTATCATATATGTTATTTAACCCTAGCATAATGGTAAGATTATGATACTCTTTGGCAATGATTCATAAGATAAATATAATTTTTACAAGATCTAGGGATCTATGATCAAGGGATATTCTATTGAATTTGATTATTATTTGATATTATGACTACCCTCTCAAGCGATGATTCAATGACAGTAATGATAATGAATGAAGCAACGAGGTCGCTTGACCACTATAATTATATTTGAACAATTAGGATTTAGCATTTGAAATTCTTGGCAAGGCCTAATAATCTATGATTACAACTATTAATAGTAATTGCTTATTTCTATCCCATGAAGCGGTCTAGCCATAAGGCCTTCTTAGGAAACCAGATTTAAAGCAAGTCCAATTAGGTGTATATTGAATCATATTGTCGATGATCTGCTAAAAATATCATAGGAGAATTACGATGAATACTTCATTCCCTTGGAGCAGTTTGACTGTATAAGCCTTATTAGGGATTGAAATGAAGCATAACAATTCTACAATGATAAATTTACCCCAAATATCCTTATGGTAATTTACTCATTTTCTCAGATTGCATGGATCACAAATTGCTGCAATCGCTAAGTGTATAGGGTAAATGGCTGAATACGAGGTGCATTTGGCTTTTAATTGATTTGATTTTTTTGCTTATTTTTATGAATTTTTAATTGAATGTTTAATTGGCTGGGAGGTGTGATGCTCAAAGAAAGGATTTCCATGGTGACGACCTCGGTTGAATATACTTTATAATCTCAGTCGGTTATTTTTTTTTTGCCTTATGATGACATTTTCTAGTGTCATTGTGCTTGGTTCACTTATTTGGAGTGTTTAAATTGTTAGTTAGTAGCTTTCCTCAAGGTAAAATAAAGGTATTATATACAATTTTATAATCGTGGCTCTTTACTATAGGTAATTTTTCTCACCGTGGCTAGGACATGCAGTCAAAAAACCCAAACTCAAGGACCGTGGGTGTCAACCGTGACCTGACCTAAATATGAGAAATTATAAAAAGGGTTTTCCTTTGGAAAATTGGTCATTTGCACTTGACTTCAATAGCTAACCTGAGAACTCTGGAAGTGAAACCATAAAACTTAACCCAGAACACTACTAAAACCAAACCGGATTACCTAGACTTCACACCTATGGCTGACCAAGCAAAGGCATCGACCATCGGGAGAGCTAGGGGCTCAAAGGTAACTCATAAACCAAGACCTCGCTTGTGATTATCGGGTTTAAAATTAACCTCATTAATTAATCGATAATTGAACCACACTAAACCGTAGGCAATGAACCTCACTATAGATTAGGATTTACCATAGGTTAGTTAGCCGGAGGGTTTAATTTTGGTTTTTGGGGTGTTTTGCTGGCAAGAGCAAACTTGTTTAGGGTTTCGCTCGCTAGCTACGGGTGGCATCCATAGTTCCCAATTTGTAGATTGGGGACCACAGATTTCAAACGCAATGAGGTTCAAATCCCAATGGTAAAATTTTTTACCATTGGACCAGTCGCGGTTCTGAGCCATGACACCCAGATTTAGAAAAAAAATTCATTTTTTTTATATTTTTGAGTTTTTATGGACAATTAATGTAACTTTTTATTGCTTTGAAGAACTCATTTAATGTTATTTGAAAAATTTTCTCATATGTGTGCATATTATTGCATTTTTAGGAGATTTTATATAACATTTTATCGATTTTAGAGTGATTTTAATTATTTTTCACTTTTTTTATTTCTTTTATTTAGTATTTGACTAATAGGGCAAGGGATACTGATCTCCTTCACACTCTATGCCACTTATTGACTTATGCAAAGTGGGAGTGGTTTGATGTTTTTGGCTTTAGATACATCCTAGATCTCCCTCCCATCCAAGTAGATCAGGCCTATCTAACTGCTTTGGCCCATCACTAGGATGCATAGACCAACACGTTTCACCTACTCATAGGTGAAATGATGGTCATATTAGAGAATATGTATTGCATATTTCGACTGCCTATTGATGGTGAGCCTATAATCACATTTCTATTCATAACAAGGAGAGTTGTATTTGGTGTTGTGTTCAGATATTGGAGTGTGGAGGCATAGGGCCACATCGACCATGGTGGCATCCATGTCCAGGAGTGGTATGAGTCCAACATCTTATCACATCATGAGGTTGTGTTCATGCACCTGGTTATTCGGATAGTCCTACATGATTCTTTAGGTTTGAGGTTCCCTTAAAACCTCTTAGCTTGAGTTTGACCTATCATGACTAGCTCGACAGAGGAGCCAATTATTATATCTTGGGAGAGCACTCTGCTAGCATAGTTGTATCATGAGTTATATCAGATCACCCATCATAGTAGAGCGGGTATTGGTTGTAGCCTCCTATTATATATATGGGATTGGCATTAGATCCATATAGATCACCCTACATATCTTTCCCTAGATATTACCACCATTGTAGATGCTTTCTAGTGTTATGCCACCTGTTGGACCTGGGATCAAGAGGGATTTAGGAGTAGATCTCACGCAGGAGACTTTACACACTACATTGATCAGTTTGCCTAGCTTTGCTATGGGGACATCAAGTGGTGCCCTTACATGGAATACCTAGCATGGACAAAGGTAGCTAGATACCAACATCAGGCATGTCAAGATATATGGATTATTAGCCATAAGGCTAAGTGGCATGAGTACCATTACTTTTCTTGTGTTCTATGGTAGTTTGGGATTCAGTAGGATGTCTCAAACATGCCTTCTATCTATAGATGATTGGTCCTAGAGAGGGACCTCACCTGGACTTAGGTTACTCCTCTAGAATAGGAGGATGATGATTTCAATAATTTGAGCCAGAGGGATGCAGGTACTACTCCTAGTTACAACAAATGATGGGACAACATTCAATGGCATGGGAAGGGACCTCTCAGTCATCCAACTGGTGGATTTGCTACAAAGGGTTTTGATGGCATAGATGTGGATCCCTAGGGGTACCACACTCAAAAGAGGATAGAGGTTGACTAGGGTACAACAAGGGAGGCCCCCTAGGTGGATGTAGAGGAGGAGGGTCTCAAGGAGGGTGAGGTAATTCTAAATAGTGAGATTGGGCAGCTATAGGTGTAGGTATCTAATTTGCAAAGTCAGGTGGGTAGGCTATGTACTTAGATTTTATAGTGGGATACATATATCACCACTCTAGAGGCAAAGCTATCTCATAGAAAGAGTTAGCTACAAAAGGTTTAGGAGGAGAGGATAGCTCTCATAGCATAGGCTATAGCAGCAAATACATAGGTTAGGGATCTCACTAGTGAGCGTGATTTGGTTTAGGCATGACTGAGTGCAACTACTGCCAAGAAGGACCTACTTAAGGTAGAGAGGGGAGATCCTTCATCCTCCCAAGACATCATGAGACCTCTAGCTAGACCATCTTCCTTACTTCTAGTAGGTCATGACCCCATGGCAGAGATCAGGAGGCTTCATTCCATCATGGAGGAGGGTAATGAGTGAGATACAGTGCACACAACTCATATATCCTATCTAGAGGTCCATATCAGGCTAATATTTGGGGAGGTACTAGAGGATACACACACCACAAGGACCCACCAGAGCCCATCCTAGACCAAAGAGATAGAGCAGTCTACTGCCAGCTCCAATCGTAGGACTCATAAGACTGAGAGGACACATAGGTATTATAGCACTCATAGAGCCAACTTGTAGAGGAGCCATAGGGATGGTAGGGGTGATGGTCATGACTTACAAGCTGGGGGAACATGCCCCACATAGTACATATATTATAGAGATGCTTATTATAACATTTTTTAGTTTAAGGTAGAGGACCTACATGGTTGTAGCTTGCGGATATTTTATGTACCTCTATTTATCTATGGACACACACACACACACACACACATATATGATATTGATCATTTTGGCTCATTATGTGTACTTGTTTATTTTTGATTTTATGTTTATGTTATGCACATGGATGCAGATGTTCATATCGATGTTATGCTTATATGATGTGATGTATGATTGACATGCACTAGATAGATATTTAATTTATGATGATGATGATATGTAGTGATCTAGATGCTTAGATGTGCTATTTATGATGGATGCATATGGATGCAATGTTTACTTTTAAACACATATTTAATTTTACTTTATTATATGCATTAAATTTATGACGATGTCACGATATGCTAGTGTAATCTATGTAATGATTTATTTACATGATGGCAATATAATGTAAATGAACATGTATGTTTTAATCACTTAAAACACAAGGAATAAATGTGATATGTGTTTAACAATCTAATGGATGACACCATAGAATGTGTAAAAATCATGAATGTAATTGAAAATCCTCATTACAAGAATTTAATCAATTAATAACCCACATATGAAATGCAATGTTATGAGCACAAAAAATGCTCATTTTATATACACGGTTAAGGAGAATAATTACTATCTTAATTAGCATGTGAGATGCATTTTTATATAACTTATGCATATAATTGATAGAAAATATGGTATTATGCCTTATTGGTGTTTTTAGTGGGAAATGTGTATAAATGCAGGTTTTATTACTAATATGGTGTTTTCCTGTCTACATCCACTTGGACCTGACATACTTCTGCTTTCAGAGACTAAGGCATGCGAGCATGTACCTTCCTCTTCAAGGAAGGTGCCTAGTAGAAGTATGTGCCTTCCTCTTCAAGCAAGGTGCCCAACAGAAGTATGCACATTCCTCTTCAAGGAAGGTTCCCAATATAAATAGGTGCCTTCCTTATGAGGAAGGCACCCAACAAAATTAGGTGCCTTCCTTACAAGGAAGGCACCCAACAAGGCGCCTTCCTTATAAAGAAGGCGCCTCCATGCCTTCATACTTTGCAAGATTTACCAAGTCAACTTTGACTGGTTGACCAAGGACTATGGAGGAGGTTTCACGTGAAGACAAAGGATATCTATTTTAATCATTCATTTATTAAATAGAATAAAGTGCTTATTATTATCAACCGATTGGCCGGTTGACCTTGTAAAGCTCCTAAAGCATATTATTATTTTTAGGATGCATTAGTTTAGGATTTGTTGTTACGTACACCTAAGGATGTTTATATTTATCCTTTTGGTGAATGAACATACTTTAAAATAGAAGAATAAAATATGTGTAGAATCAATTGTAACTAAATCACATCATGTGATTAAAATAGACTAATTTGTTATTGTAATGAGATCTGGTTGTGCTTTATATAAAGATGCAGGCCAGATGAACAATAGAGGAGATGAATGATTAATTTTACATAGAACTTATTTTATTTTAATGTCTAATTAATTAAGAGTGCAACTCCTCTTATTCGAGCAAGCTCTACGTAGCTAGTCGAGCGGACTATCTGTGGGAGCTTGGGCCCACTCCCTGTAGTAGTCCTCCCCTGTTTAATTTTTGCATTTGCTTTCTGTAGATTAGTTTACTGCTTTATTTAATTTCAGTTGTGTGTGTTTATTTCCACATTTTATTTCTAGCACTTTACTTTTTGTTTATAATTTATTTATTTTATTTCCCGCACTTAGTTTATTTGGTTTGGCTAGAATCCAATTACACAAACCTCCCCACCAAACTAAATAAGGTACAACCAGATTTGTTCCCCAAAACTGCAGGCATATACTGTGCATGACACTCATAAGTTTACAGGACTTATCGGATTGATAATTTATGGAAGAGAAATGAATGTTTTTCGAAACGTAATTTTTGCTCACCATTTTAGCGCCATTGTCGGGGAGTGTCTAAACTGTAGTGTTCTAATTTACAAGTTAGCTAAAAATTCTATTTAAAATTACCTATAGATATTTTACCTGAGAAGTGTGAGTCCACCATGGGCCTTTTTATAAGGCCAAAAATAGTTGTCGGTACAGTCAGAGCTAAATTCCATTGACAACTGTTTGTATTTTATAGCTTCTTAGGTAAACGTGCGAATGAACCTGATGTACCAAATTATGTGTAGAAGTAGGAATAAAACGTGTTGTTGAAAAAAATTAGAAAAATCTGGCATTGAAGGATTTCCATCATATTTTCAATGGTTCCAAGAAATCAAAATAAATAAGCACAACCCAGGTCTGATTGAAAATTTTTAGGGATGTGTTTCTATATAGAAACCATTGAAAAAAATTGTGCCTCTAGAAGCTTGGTTTTAAATTAAAAAAATTTACAGGCTTGAAATTTTTGCAACGTATTGGTAAATATTTTTTATGATGAAATTAATAATGCAGGGAAAATGACAGAGCATAATTTAAAGAGAACTTCTTGTTATGGATTATGCTCTTCACTTGCGCTTAAGGCGACCTGGTGAATCAGAAACTAGCATGTGTTTTTAATAGACTGCTATGCCATGTTTTCTTCAAGTTGCTAGCTTGTGAATAGTCATTGGCTAGCCCACACACTTTTCCATTACATTGAAATAAGTTTGGTTGTGAGGCCATGAAGGAAAATACTCTTCTCATGCTACAGCATATCAGACTAGTGAAAAAAAAAATTCAAGAAGACTAGTTCAGATGTAGGCATGGGGGAGACCCCACCTTCATCAATGCCACCAACAACATAATTAACGCTATTTATAGTGTTCATGAAAAAAAAAAGAGAAAAAATAAATCATCTGCTAAAAAGGCTCCAAGTTAATGAGAAAATTAAAAATAGAGTTTTATTTTGCTGCTTTTTGAAAGAGAGTATCCTCTTTCCCGAGGACCAGCTTGGTCCAGAAGGGAAATGAAAAATATCCAATCGGTAGCTAAATAAAATAGGGAAATAGTTTGGAGGAGATCAGATTTCAAATGTTTGCACAAAGGCCACATAGTGCTTGAGCTCAAAAAAAAAAAGTGTGAATGGAGCTCAAGGTGGCTAGAAAAATAATAGCACATAAATCTCATCGAGGCATTTTATGAAGGCATCACACTTGAACACCCAACACATGTTGTAGATTATGGAAAATATTTATTTTTTATCCTCACTTTGAGAAATAGAGGATCGTAGGACCACTCTAACTCCACCTGTGATGTAAATAATTTAAAGTAGGAGATCATTCATATGCACATGTGTCAGGATTGTGTAAATATTACTTAATTGAAAAAGTGATACGTTTCAGGGGCACACGATGAGAAAATAGTGCACGAAGATTAATCCCTGCAATGCATACGGAGAGTCCAATACTTTGGATATGCATTAGAGCAGGATTAACATTTTTTTTATGTGCTAATTGAGGAGGATCTTGGTGTTTCATAAATATGAGTTTTTGGTTGTCATAAAATACTTTCATAATGGTACATGGAATGTAACTTTCACACAATAGGCTACGTAGTTACCTGAATCACACAGCCTCCACTTTGAAATGCACAGTGCCAACATTACATTTTTTATGGTAACATTCTCATTCTGTTAAAATATGTGAAAAAAATATACAAAAGAGAGGCAGAGTCTCACTATGGTGGAAGATAACATCAACTTTGAGAGGATATGAAACCATGGAGAAATCTGCTTTTCACAAAAAAGTGTGAGGGAAAAGATGTTTCAGTACATGGCACATTTTGCCAAATTCTTAGGATGGATCATTGACAAACCTCCAGATGTAAAAATCACCAGCTCAAATGGTTGAAGTTGAAATTCTGTTCTTTGATGCAGATAATGAAAAAAAATGATAATCCAAGATCTATTCTGGTCAAGACAGAATAGACCAAAAAAAAAAAAAATAGAGAAAAAAATTTAGTTAGAATTTTATTTTAATGCCTTTAGTTTAGATTTTTTATTTTATGTTTTGTAGGACAATGTGAAGTGCGAAGTAGAAAAATAAGGAGGTGTCTATGAAGATCTCATGAATTGAGATTCATTCGTGGAGTTCATAATAGCACTATACGAACTATCTCGTGTACCTGATCATGTAGTATCCAATATAGCAGGTGAAAGCTAGCAGAGTTTTACCTTGGCAACATTAGCACCTGAAGGCAGGCTAAGTAACCCTGATCAAACGAAAGGCTTCTAGCCCAAGGTGCTTAAGAAACTTTGGGAATGTTTTGCAGCATGGTGTGTGACTGTTACAACCTGATTAAATGATGAGCAGAACCAAAGATGCTACACCATGTACAAAGTAGAGTGCCGAGACAATGTTCAAGTAACGATCAATGAGCTCTATTAACAATTGCCCCACATTTACGAGAGTGGATCAGACATCGGCATGGGAGAGACCCCATACCATACCAGTAGCTTGGACGAATGTTCAATCATTCGCTAAAAAAAAAAAAATAGAAAAGGAAAAAAATAAAAATAAAAAGAGAAAGAAAAGGAAAAAAAAGGGAGGATACGTGAAAAAAAAAAGAAAAAAAGGAGAAAAAAAAATGATAAAGTGAAAGAAGCCTTGATCATCAATAAGGTTCCTTCCACATGAAGAAGGCACCCTACAATGGAGTTGCCTTCCGCATCAGGAATGCGCCATACAATGGAGGCACATTTCGCATCAGGAAGGCACCATACAATGAAGGTGCCTTCCACATCAGGAAGGCGCCATACATTAGAGGCACCTTTTGCATGAGGAAGGCACCATACATTGGAGGTACCTTCCACATCAGGAAGGCACCATACATTGAAGGTGCCTTCCGCATCAGGAAGGCACCATACATTGAAGGCACCTTCCGCATCAGGAAGGCACCATACATTGGAGGCACCTTCTACATCAAGAAGGTGCCATACATTGAAGGTGCCTTCCATAGCAAGCAGGCTCCTTCCACAACAAGCAGGTGCCTTCCATAGCAAGCATGCACCTTGACATCTAGGGTGCCTTGATCCATTTCCTACACCTAGGTGGTTTGATGGCACAAAGAAAAAAAAAAAAGAGGAATAAGTGACAAGGCACCTTGATGGCATACAGTAGAGGTGCCTTGATAAAAAAAAATAAAAAATTATGCGAATCCTCCCAATGAAAAATAAAAGGCATAGAACATGTCCTGCTTAGCATAAAAATTTCTTTTTATTTGCTTTGCAGGAAACCATGAACCAAATTGCAAGTTGTAGGCATCCTGAGAGTCAGGGCCTAACAGGAATGGAGTCATGACTCCTATTTTACTACTTTCATGTGTGCAGGTAATCATGCTCGATGAGTGCAATCTGAAGGTATCCTAAGAGCTAGATCATTAGGAACAGGCCATGATTCTTTTTTTCTAGTTTTTTTAGGTGTAGTTTCGCAGTACACAACCATGAGCATGATCTGTAGGTGGATCCGGCTTAAACTAGACCTAACAGATGTGAAATTTTGTGACCTACAATTAGGAGTGCGGTGAAGTGAAAAAGGCACTTACTTCCCACTAGGAAGAGAGTGGCTACAATCAGCCCAATACAGCAGTGCCTTTCTCCACCTAGAGGAAGGCACCAATTAGCAATTTTCTTCTCCCTTGGATGGGGGTACTTGTTATTTAGTGTGGGACCTGACGTTTTGAGGGATGCATACCTGTTGCACAGAGGGACCTGTTGCTGGTGATAAGGGCATCACCAATTTAAGTGGGGGAAGATGCGGGTGAATCAGAACCTCCCCCAAAAAAAATGGGGGGGAGTTCGAAATGCTGTTGTCATGAGGACGTGACAATTTTTAGACATGGGGGGAAAGATGCCTTATTGTCGGCACCTAACCTACTCCTATGAAAAAAAAAAAATTCAAAAGGTTGTTGTCATGAGGACGTGATAATTTTTAGACATGGGGAGAAATACACCTTATTGTCGACACCTAACTTACTCCTATGGAAAAAAAAAAACCTTGTGTTGAAATAGCTCCACGATGAAATGCAAATCAGAAGCAAAGTTTTATTTTTTCTACCCATTGGAAGAGAGTATCCTCTTTCCTGAGGACCAGCCTGGTCCCGAAGGGAAATGAGAAGCCTCCAACTGGTAGCTAAATAAAATAGGGGAGGAGTTTGAAAAAAATAGATGTCAAATATTTGTTTTCGTCGGAATCAACGCATGGTAAGTAGGCACATTCCTCTTCAAGGAAGGTGCTAGAAGAAGGTAGGCACCTTCATCTTCCAGGAAGGCACCAAGAAAATATAAGTGCCTTCCTTTTCCAAGAAGGTGCCAATAGAATGCCAGCGCCTTCCTCTTCCAGGAAGGCACAAAAATATTGCAAGCGCCTTCCTCTCACCGTATGGTGCCCACAGGAAGGAATCGATATGAAGGTTCCACAGGAAGGTGCCGATAGGAATGTGCCATAGGAAGGTGCCCACAGGAAGGTGCTACAGGAATGCGCCGAAAGGAAGGTGCCACTAGAAGGAAAGCACCTTCCTCATAGGGAAGGCACCCCTGTTCTTCACCCGTTGACTAGACAAGCATGATGTGGGCAACAAAAATTGGTGCAGTTCCAACTCTACGTCATGTAGGTTAATTTGGGGCTCGCACCAATGGATGAGAACATCCTACCAATGCCAGTACATACAACACATACATCTCAGTAATGCACCTGATAGATGTCTTGAATGATGAAAGAAATATTGTTTTTCGTCACTCCAAAAAACAAAGGAATGCAGTGTTGTTCCAATTATGCATGTAAAAGAAATAATTCAGAGGGGAGATCATTTTGGACGCACACATGTCAAGTATAAATTTTAATATTCATCCTATAAATGCATTCGGAGAGAGATACATCAATGCAGGATTAAAATATTTTTTGTGCTATTGAGAAAAAGTTGGGTATTTCAAAGTTTAGAGTCACTAGCTCAGTTGTTGCGGATTGACTCTGTTCTTTGATACAGAGCATGAAAAAAAAAAAGAAGAAAAAAAAATCAAAAAAAGAAAGGAAAAAAAAGGAGAGAGTCAAGATCTGTTCTGTTCATGGCAGAATAGATAAAGATACATATAAATAAATAAATAAAATATCTAGGAGCACCAGTGTGAAGACGTCTCACACCACCAGCATCATATATATTATATTCTATGAAATTCACCCAGGTATGTACTGATTTTCTTGTTAATTATGTGTATAGTTATTTTAAAATCATTTCTATGCTAATACCAGTCGATGCCTCCATAGTTTTTCAAAATATCCCATTAGAATTCAAACATAGGATGTGCCTTAAAAAATATATATAATTGAAAAAAAAAGGAGAGGTTATGGCATCTACATGAATAAATTTTGCATCATTTTCATTGCCGCCTCCTGACAATGGTAGTCATCTTGAGCGAACACATATAAATGATGCTACTATCTACCACAAAGGAGGTTCTAGAGATGCCAAATATGTTTCAGATGTGGGTAAAAGTAGTAGCTGGTGACTGCACTTATTTTAAACCAATTTGGTCTCACCAAATATGACCAATGAGCAACATTGGAAGATGCCAACATTTATATAAAAAAGTGCAATGGTCATTTGCCCTGAACAGTGTGGTCACAATTTAACTATTTATCCGCAGTGATTAGTCAGGAAGTGTTTCTGAATTTTTTCTGGTGCCACAACACTCGATGGATGAAAAATAGCAGCACTCAATGATAGAGAAACAGAGATGCTGAAGGCCATTAAAAAAAAAAAAAAGAAGAGGGAAAAAATATATATCCCAGGGGTTGTTTTCATGAAGACATGACAAACTTTTTGGCATGGTCAGCCTGCGAGAGGGATAACTTCACCTTTTTGTGCCATGAAGGCGTGGCACATGTTAGGCATGGGGGGATGATGAGCACAAAAAATTCTCATTTTATATACATGGTTAAGGAGAATCATTACTAGTTTAATTAGCATGTGAGATGCATTTTTATATAACTTATGCATATAATTGATAGAAAATTTGGTATTATGCTTGATTGGTGTTTTTAGTGGGAAATGTGTATAAATGTAGGTTTTATTACTAATATGGTGTTTTCCAGTCTACATCCACTTGGACCTAACATACTTTTGCTTTCAAATACTAAGGCATGAGAGCAGGTACCTTCCTCTTCAAGGAAGGTGCCCAGTAGAAGTATGCGCCTTCCTCTTCAAGGAAGGTGCCCAGCAGAAGTATGTGCCTTCCTCTTCAAAGAAGGTGCCTAACAGAAGTAAGTGTCTTCCTTATAAGTAAGGCACCCAATAAAAGTAGGCGCCTTCCTTATAAGGAAGGCGCCCAACAAAAGTAGGCGCCTTCCTTATAAAGAAGGCGCTTCTATGCCTTCATACTTTGCAAGATTTACCAAGTCAGCTTTGACTAGTTGACCAAGGATTATGGAGGAGGTTGTACGTGAAGATAAAGGAGATCTATTTTAATCATGCATTTATTAAATAGAATAAAGTGCTTGTTATTATTATCAACCGATTGGCCAGTTGAACTTGTAAAGCTCCTAAAGCATATTATTATTTTTAGGATGCATTAATTTAGGATTTGTTGTTACGTACACCTAAGGATGTTTATATTTATCCTTTTGGTGAACGAAAATACTTTAAAATAGAAGAATAAAATATGTGTAGAATCAATTGTAACTAAATCACATCACATGATTAAAATAGATTGATTTGTTATTGTAATGAGATATGGCTGTGCTTTATATAAAGATGCAAGCCAGATGAACAATAGATGAGATGAATGATTAATTTTACACAACTTATTTTATTTTATTGTCTAATTAATTAAGAGTGCAACTCCTCTTATTCGAGCAAGCTCTACGTAGCTAGCCGGACGGACTATCTGTTGGAGCTTGGGACCACTCCCTGCAGTAGTCCTCCCCTGTTTAATTTGTGCATTTGCTTTTTGTAGATTAGTTTACTGCTTTATTTAATTTTAGTTTTGTGTGTTTATTTCCTCGCATTTTATTTCCACATTTTATTTCCAGCACTTTACTTTTTGTTTATAATTTATTTATTTCTTTTCCCGCACTTAGTTTATTTGTTTTGGCTGGAATCCAATTACACAAACCTCCCCACAAAACTAAATAAGGTACAACTAGATTTGTTCCCCAAAACTGTAGGCATATACTGTGTGTGATACTCATAAGTTTACGGACTTACCGGATTGATAATTTATGGAAGAGAAATGAATATATTTTGGAATGTAATTTTTGCTCACCACAATGATATGCAGTGGTAAGATAGCGAATGATATAATATGTGAATCTATAGTCCTTTTTGTAATTTTGAAATATATGCATAGTATAGTCAGTGGTCGTCTAAATATCATTTTTGATATCCATATGGTATCTATCCTATATCTTGAAAAAATTTTACTCCATATAACAATGTATCACGGATTCGATACTCTACAATTTGATTATTGAATGAATTTTATTTTTGATGGTTTATTATCTTTGGTATTTTTTTGCTATTAGAGAATTTTTTTGAGGTTTTCCATGAGACTCAAACACCCTAGTAGACTTATCAAAAATTTTATAATGATCAAAATAGACTTCTGAAATGTAAGGCTTTTGCTAGGATAGGCCTTAATTGTTCATTATCCCTATGTGTGCAAATAAATATATTAATATAAGGTACAGTAATACCCTTGATATCAGGTAGGATTATTTCAGCCCATTGCTAATATTGGGGGTCCGAAAATGTTTATCCAATCCTAGGTTTAGATTTTAGTTGGACTAGGCTACTAGGCGATATAGGACACCTGAAGCTAGATCTTCCACATTCAAACATTGGTATGTACATAAGTGAGGTGCTAATGCATCAGACATATAGTCATGTGTAAGGTACAGTAGTGCTAAAAATTCCATGGATTCAAGTTCACTCCCTTATTTTCTTCAATTTTTTTGGATACTTCCTCATGTATAAAGTGCTAAAAATCATTGTTTATTTTGTACGATAGTTATAAGAAACATTGTTTATTTTGTACTTTCTATTTTTTTTTTTTTGAGAAAGGGATTTGATATTGATTTAACTTTGTACAATTTGATCTTCATTTGATCTGACTTTCTAGAATTGACATTTTCTAATTTTCTTTAGAAACTTCCTTTGGGGATTTACTTTGGGAAACTATTTCTCGGATATCAATCTAGGATATCAATCTTATGAAATCAAAATGGGATATCAATTTGGTATGTCCATATATGATACTGATCAAGGGTATCAATATTGAGGATTGATGTGGGATATCATTCTGGGATATTGCTCATTTTATCGTAAGCAAGGGATTCTGCGTAAGGAATAAACTTGTCCTTTTTCCAATTGCCAAGATTTCCCATACTGTCTACATAGGGGGATAAGCAAGACTAACTATTTTCACCTCAATATACCTGGTCCTACTTCTTGGATTTCATATTACCCTAGTACTTATTAATATTATTTAATTTATTTATTAGTGATAGAATTTTGATATTCTAAGGGTTGTACTAACTAGACCTCAACTACAAAAGCAAAGAAAGATTTCTATAAAATCTTAAAAAGACCTATAGGTATGGTTGAATTACCGGAAAACACTAGTATATTCTTCATAGCAACATTATGGGTTGTGTTGAAAAATAAAATTGCTCACATGAATGATGGATTATGATAAATGCAGAGGTGCATTATTGAAACACAATGTGGTATCGTTTGTAAGACTAACAAACACAATCCATTCTACTATAAAATGCCATGGATGAATAATAATTACATGCAATATGATGGAGTGCATGCATGTGGAATATGAAATGAAATGATGCAAATGAAATGCAAATATTTTTGGATTTTATTATTACCAATTTTTTTAATTTTATTACTTTTTTAATTTTTATGGATTTTGAGCCTTTATATTTGACCAAATAGTAATTACATGCCCTTAGAGCCTTTAGGAGTAACCAAACGATAAGGAAATACCTTTGGAGCCTTTTAAAATTGACTAGGTGATTCTTCAAAAAACCCTTGGGGATTTTAGGTTGACCAAAGGGATTATGAGCACCTTTGGAGCTTTTAGGGATGACCAAGCAGTTCTTAGGAACCCTTGGAGCCTTTTGGGGTTGACCAAAGGGATTATGAGCACCTTTGGAGCCTTTTGGGATTGACCAAGTGGTTTTAAGCAAACCCTCAAGGCATTTTGGGGTTGACCAAGTGGTTTCAAGCATTCCCTCGAGGCCTTTTATGGTTGATCAAGCAGTTTCAAGAAAACCCTTGGGGACTTCTATTGACATGACCAAGCAGTTTTAGGAACCCTTGGTGCCTTTGGGATTGACCAAGTGGTTTTGAGCAAACCCTCAGTACCTTTTGCTACGCTCTTAAGCATAGAATGCCTTAATATGGATGATGTTGAGAGGTTTAGGCTCTTCAACACCCCCTAGCGATGTTAGGCGATAGGTACCCAAACCAATATTTTTAGATATGATATAGGGTCCTAGCCAATTAGCCATGAATTTTTCTTGCATATCAGGCGATAAATTAGAGTTCTATTGGTTCTATTTCAACATAATATCCCCAACTTCAAAGTCTCTCTAATGGACTTTGTTATTATAAGCTTATTTTAAATGTTCTTGATAAACGTGGAGATGCACCAGGGCATTCACGCGATGTTCATCAAGTAGCATCAATTGATCTAGGCGAGCTTTCTACGTGATGTCATCATCGATGAACTCTTTCAATGTGACATGCCATGTTGGAATTTCCAACTCTACGGGTATAATGGCCTCAACGCCATATATAAGTGAAAATGGTGTTGCCCTTGTGGGCATGCAAATGCTAGTCCTGTAAGCCCATAATGCAAGGGGCAACTGGATATGCCAATCTTTGTGGTTTTCATGGACCATATTTTTCAATATAACTACCACTGTTTTGTTTGAGGCCTTAGCTTACCCATTTTTCTATGGATAATATAGAGTCATAAAACTATGTTTGATTCTATACTTAGAGGTAAAATATATCTCATTTTTATTATTAAATGATTTTCCATTATCTAAAATTATCTTGGATGGAATCCCAAAATGACATATGATATGCTCGAGTATAAAATTTGCTATGCGAGCTCCAATCATTGTTGTTAAGGGTATTGCTTCCACCCACTTTGTAAAGTACTCAATAGCCACAATAATAAAAGTATTCCAACCCAATGACGGAGGAGATATCTTTCTGATAAGATATAATCCCCAATGAGCAAATGGTCAAGATGCTTGGATGTGCTGTAAGGCCTACGATGGCAAGTGCATAAGATTAGCATAATACTGATATTTGATGAATTTCTTGACATACACATTGCAATCCTTCTCCATGGTGGGACAATAGTAACTAATTCAAAGGATGCACTTTACGATGACCATTCCACTAAAATGGCCACCACATGTACCATCATGAGCTAGTGAAATCATCCAAGATGCCTTTTGGAGCTCTAGACAATGAAGGATCACTCCATCATAGCCTCTTTAGTAAAAAATATCTCCTAGAAAGATATATTTAGTCCCTTTCTACTTGAATGTGTGTCTTGCAGCATGCAAAAATACCTCTAGGATCAAACCAAGTTTTAAGAAGTCTTGGATTTGTGACATCTAGCTCTGGTAAGCCTCATATTCCACTGCCAATATGACTTGCTTCCCTTGCGTATCTACATAATTTAGGCCCAAAGTCAAAAATTTAAATTATTTTTCCCTTTCACTTTATCTTCATTCTGGTAAGAGAATCCTTGTTCATTTCCTGGATCACGAATCCGCACATTTCTTCCACTAACATCATCATGTCTTACAAAATTTTTTGGATTTTGGAACTTTCATCAATCTGGAGCAGAAAGCAAGAAGGCTCTTCTTGAGCAGGAAGCAAAAAGACTATAGAATCGGACATACAACAAGAACCAAATCCACACTTTTTATTGCTGATGTCATGATCTCTTACAAACTTTTGCGGATTTGAAACCCATCATTATTTTAGACCCAGAATGGAATTTCTTGGAATATGCTCAACCCTTCAAATGGAGATATTTCCCAGCTAACTCATACCATCAACCTAATTTCAGAGTGGAATAACAACATTATCACTTAGTCAAATTTTTCTAAGTATGTGGCCATTTTTTGTCTACATTTTGGTGCCTCCCGGGTGGATTTGCTCACAAAATCAATCGAATCTAGAATCTTATCCATTAGGCTTCAGGAGTCAAAATAATGCTAACCCCTAAAATTATGTTTTAAAGAATGATTTCTATGCAAGCCCTACCCTCTGAAAACTAAATTCTATCTAGAAGGTAGAGGGTCACATCGAAACCATGCCAAAAACATCATAGAGCTTATTGATTAAATCATAGACTATGTTTATAACCCCAGTATTATTAAATATATATATATAATACTTTATTATTTATAAGGCTTTATCCCAGAGCACACATCCATAAAAAATTGATGCTCTGAAGACCTCACGCCTTTATGGATTATTTCTCACAGTTGTTAGAATAAAAAAAAAAATACAAAACATATGGCTTAGAAATACAAAACTTATGATATATGTACAAACCAAACAAATATTTCTTTAAGCATGACCCCTTCCTAGTCCTGTAACTGATCCACACCATTCTTATTCTACCATAGTTTCATCTTCTCCATCTTCTTCAGGGGACCATTCTCCCTGATCATTCTTTTTAGATGAATCTCCAAATAATTGAACCATCACATATAAATATTGAAGAGCTTCCTTCTAGGCTTATTAAGAAGGATTAGAAGTCTCTTTGAGCTGCTTATAAACATATTGTAATTTTTCAATATCTTCATAATCAACAACATTCCCTCTAGTTAGCAGATCTTCCATTAGATCTCTCAATCTAGTGTAGCCCATAATCAACTTAGTAGCTTGTTCTTGTGATAATGGTTCTTTCAATGAATCAATTTCAACTTCATATTGTAAGCTATATTTTATGCTTTGTTGAACCTCTTCTATGGATAACAAGTTGTGGTCCTTCTTCCACAGTCCTTTAAAACTGACCTGAATCATTTCCTCATTTATCTCAATAATTTCTTTAACCACCCTATCTATCTGATCAAACAACAACCAAGCTCTCTTAATTTCCATGTGCTTCTTCATCACTATCTTGGTAGCTACCCTAGCTATATTCCATTCTTTGTTATGAATTGGCTTAGCAACATCACTAAGCCTGCTCCCAACCAGCCTATATATTTTATCCACTAGAATCACCATGGGTTGTAACTCACCAGCGATTTGATCCAAATCCTTTTGAATAACAGATAGCAGTTGGCTGGCATATTTCAAATATTCAATAACTAACTGAAGACCTAAATATTTCTCTTGAGCATCAAGGAGTAATTCTTTCTTGATCCTTTTCAAACCCTCCTTAGAAAATCCCACGAACTTGGCTTTCTCAATATGAAGCTACTATTTTAACTCTTGAATCTCCTTTGCTTGATCTTCATTTAGCTTCTTTTGTTCCTCTAGCTAGATTTTCCACTCATTAGCCTTCTGGAACCTTTTCTGCCAACCCTTAGCTTCCTTCCTGAGAGATTTATCTACGTAATTTTGATAATTTATGTTCTTTTTTAACCTTTCAACTTGTTGATTCAGGTTATTTACCTTATCCATTTATATATCATTTTTTACATAAAAGGTCTCCAAATGAGCCTTAGCCATACCCAATTCATCTTCAGTAGGAAGCTTATCAATGTCCTCTATAATTTCTTCTACTTTATAATCTTTAGCAGTCATTTCATTTTCGGGCTTGCTCACCTATGGGATCAAAGATCTTGAAATCCTTTGTCTAGTGATAGGATTGACATACATGCTCTTCCTGGTTACAACCATTTGACTAGAAGGCTTGGTGAGTTTTTTTGCCCAATAGTCATTTATATTCTATGTGGCAGCTTGCCCTTGAGATGCAACAACAAACCTTGAGGCATCAGTAGCCAAAGGAGACCATGGCATTAAAAATGTGAGGGTAGAATGGCTGGTTATTGGTGGTGGTGAAGATGTTTTGATAGTAGCATCTATCACAATAGTAGATTCTATGGCTATTACTACTGATGACACAGGCAAATTCATAGAAATAGGAACCAAACTAACAACATAAGGGATGGAGATACTAGGAACATAATGTCCTATGAATTATGATAATGAGACATATGGGGGTGTAATTATGGATGACATCACAATGGAAGACTCAGAGGTAGAAAGTGTATTTGAAGGAGATTGGGACATGACAGAACTGATTGGTACTTCCATTGATACTTAATGTATGAGGGGACAACTGTGAGGTGAAGGAGGTGAACTTGACACATTATTTTTATTTGAAGAGGAGGGAAATTATTTTGGGGAACCTAGAAGATCAGAAGTAGAAGAGGAATTAGAAAACATAATTGTGTCTACATATGTAGGGTGTTCTCATTCAGTTTCTATTTCAACCTGTTGCTCCTGCTTAGGTAATCTTTCTTTAGTAGGGACAGTCATTTCTTCAGTGATTGCCTATGTTTCCACTTTCTACCTTTTAGAAACTTCCTTCTATTCTATCCTCGGAGTGCTTCTGGTTCTTTAGAAAATTAGCCAAAAATCCTCCAATTTATCTTCAGAATCCTCCTCTGATAAATCTCTTTGTACTTCCCCAATCAATACTAATTTCTTGACAATAGGTTATGGATTTATCAAAACTGTAGGAGTAAAAGACAATGATTTGAACTTAACATCTTTACTTTTTCTTTCTTGATTAACCAATTTATCTTTTAGATATCCTCCTAATGCTAAATATGTGGTTCTAGACCTTCCCTCGATGACTGGGGTACTAAAAACTTTTCCCTTAAGAAATATCTCCACTTGTTCAGTAGTAGGATTGAAATTTTCTACTACTACGAAAGCCTTCTCAGAGTCTTTTGGATCTAGAGGAGGCTGGAAAGGCTCAAAATAACCTGTTAACACAATGTGCCTTACATATTTCATCCTCCAAGTATCAATATTTTCATCATATCTTTTCGAAAACTCTTTATCAATTGGCATTCCAAAATTCATCTTAGATTTTCCAATCTCAATCCTCATACGCCACCAATCCATAATCTTGGCTTCCTCCCATGGACCATTATAATCCTCCTCCTCTTGTTCTACAACTTCATTTTTCTTTGCAGATTTTAACCTGGAAGAGGGCTTAGTCTTCTTTATCATTTTTTCTTTTATCAATCATTTCTTTAGTAATCTGATGATCAGGGTTATAGTCAGGGTCAAAATCTTCAACCTGTTCATAAAAATCTAACCATGGGGGCAATTGTATCATTTTGGAGATGTCCCACTCCAATAAAGTAGTCTCGTCATTGTTCCTTCCTTGTTCAAAATTAACCCTGGGCCTTCTCTCGAATTTGTAGGCCTTGGATCCATTCAGGGTTTTATTCTTTATAGTGAAAATACCATCTGGATCATAACTCCACCTTTGTGAAATGTAAAACAAACCTAACCTATCCAGGTATTGTTCGATCTACTGATTCTGCCCTTTTTTGGTGACAGTGATATCACTCATCGTGCGATGAGAAAGTAAATATTTTCTCTTTCTCCCTAAACCATACTTGGCATCAATATACTCTGCTTGCCTTAAATATTCCAGGGCAAAGAGCCTTTCCATGATGAAGTGGGGCAAAAGAAAAGGTTTACCCATGAAACCATATAACCTAATGACTGTGCCCTTAGTCAATAGATACCAGTCCCCTTCTTCTACATTTTGAGTTCTCAGAATCCTCTTGGCCAGAGGTGGCAGTCTGGGGAAATTATCATACATTATCTTAAGGGTTGGTCCTTGATGAGGATTGATGTTTGATCACTCATATGACCCCTCTAGTAGTTCCTAGCTAGGTTTGCATAGTTTACTTCTTTCAAATTAATAATTTTAAGTGATTCTCCTTCTCACATGCACTTTTGGACACTAGTTATCTTCTAGTTGTCATTTAGGAGTGTTAGTTAGGAAGTGTGAACTCAAAGTAGGAATTATGTACTTCAAGATAGCTAAAATGGATCTTATAGTTAGCATTATTCCTTCCTTCTTAACTTAGAAGTTACGTGCATTCTCCTTTGCACTTTTTTAGCTTATGGTTGAGCATATTGGATCAAATCCATGATTTGATGGGTTTGGTTATGTATTTTGGGCCATTAGAGCCTATATAATGAGTTTGTAAATAATATGAAGGTAGCTGGATTTTCGATCCTTTTCATTGGTATCAGAGCATAGTTCAAGTTTGCACTAGGGCTTGTGAGGTGAGAGGAAAGGAGTTAGTTTTCTTATGAGAAACTTGTTCTCATTGAGGACTCGGTTCAAGCTCAAGGGGAGCTTGAAAACCATTCGCAGAAGGAAGTTCCTTAGGTGTCAAAATCCTCATTCCAAATTTCTCTGTATGCTCAAGAAGTATAGGAGAAGTTTACCCCGATTTATTTCTTATAAAAATCCTTTGGCAGGTTTGGATTTCTCCTACGATGAAATGCGAATTAGGGAGCCTTTTGTTCCTAATTTTTTTGCCATTGAGGAGTCTTGAAGGCTGAGGAGAATCTATACCAGGTCGTGTGTCGACTTGGGTCTGGTTGCCTTTTAAACGTTGGTCGTGTGTCGACTGGATCTTGAAAGCAGAGCTATAGAAGGAGTCTTGGTGATATGCAAAAAAAAATTAGCAATTTTTTAAGAAAATTTGAAGGTAATTTACCTTCAAAAATTGCTAATATTTGTAACAGTTTAAGTTTTCAATATTTTTTAAATCGACCCTCCTGGTTAATTTAAAATTTTCATTGTTTTTATTTAGAAAACTTAAATTTTAATTAATATATATTTTTCTTTATATATTAATTAAATATTCATTGTAAAAAAAAAAAATTGAATTTTTGGTCCGTCGGACCATCTCAGCAGGAGCCAAGGGCCACTATTTGTAGGTGGCTCAGCTGAGTTAGCACCGCTACCTACCGACGTCAGCCATTGGATGTCCATAAACCGATAGACACTTCCTGTCGGCTATCGACGGATGTCAGTCGATGTACAACATAGCAAACGGGAGGTCAGCTATGTCACATCGTGGCTGACAGGCCTGCAGGGCATTGTCATCTCTGCCACGACTGATAGGCCTATAGGGTGTTGTCAGCCCTACCACGGCTGACAGGGTGGTAAGGCTCTGTCAGACCTACCATGGTTGATAGGCCTATAGGTCTCTGTCAGATCTACCATGACTGGTAGGTCGGTAGGGTAGTCCGTTCACCTGCACAAACTACAGGCGCAGACGTCAACGCACCACACAGCTGATAGAACATCGACTATGTTGCATCTACTGCAAATCATCGGTAGGCACTGTCATGCATGCCAAATTTGATAAGCATCAGCATACTGCCTGGTTCTTGATTGGCCGACAACCTATAGCCTATACGCAACCACGAGGCTACAACCGTCAGCCTCATTGGGGCCTGCTGCTCCTCAGGCACAAAAATAATTGTAACAACAAGCAATAAACCAGGAGTTGACAACTAGACCTACCTCGAGAAGCGTGCAATAGCAGTTTGGAATTTCATGCAGGTGGAGTGCAGTTTCGGCAAGACCGAGGGTAAAATTGTAATTTTTTTTTTAATTTTACTATTCTAAGGTTATGCATGTCATTTTTATTTTTTATTAATTTAATTTTTAATAACTTAATTAAATTAATTAATCTTTGATTAATTACAATTTAATTTTTAATTAAGTTATTTTTAAATTAATAAAATATAAATTGTAAACCTTTTGTTAGTTTAAATTTTTAAATTTTTAGCCTTAGGAGTATTTTTTAGGGCACAACATTGTAACAAGGAATTTCCAATTTTTACCTTGATTTTTAGTGCTTTTTCCTTTTACTTCTGGCTTATACCTGGTCTCACATAGCTTCTGACTTGGCTGCCCAAGTGGTAGAACTTGCACATGTTGTAAATTCTTTAGCAGATAAAGCTAATGATACTACCATGGTAGAAGTTCTTGGTAACCTTGCAATGAAGGTAAATGATATTTCTCTCCACAATGCTTCAACTTCTGCTCAGGATTCTCGCTTGAGAGTTCATTGTGAAGTATCACTTTATGATGGATCCCGAAACCTTGAAGACTTGAATAGTTGGATTCTTGACATGAGTTCATGGTTTTCTTACACTCAAATTTCAGATGGGGATATGGTTCCATATGCTAAGCTAAAACTTTTTGGTTTAGCTAAAGTACTTGTTGAAAGAAAAAGAGGTCATGATGAACTCACCTCATGGGATGAGCTTGTATACTATCTTAAGACCAATTTTTATCCTTCCAATTATTCTAAGGAATTGGTCATTAAGTGGTTTAGATTTTGACAAAGTACTAATATGACTGTGCAAGAATATATCTTTCAATTCAACAGGTACAGGATACTTTTTAATGTGGAGGAAGATATTAAAGCTTTGATTCTCAAATTTCAAAGTGGTTTGTTGGAACATTTGTACAGGTAAATTATGTTTATTTCTATGGACACATTGGATTCAGTTTTCAAACAGGCGCAACTTGCGGAGGACAAGTTTAAGGTGCATTCACAGGCATTCCGTGCACCTACTACTCAAGTGGTTGCAAACTCATCAAAAGGGAATAGTTATTTCTCACCAAAAAAGAACTTTTCTCAAAAGAAGAATTCTTCTTCTCCATATCCTTCTTCTCCTTCCCCTTCTGCTTCTACTCCTTCTTCTTCCAAACCTTCTTCTTCTTCTAAAATTTTTTGTAACTATTGTAAGAAAAAAGGTCATGAAAAAGCAGATTGTTTTAAGCTTAAGAAGAAAAGTTTAGTCATCACTACTCAAGAATGGGATGCTTCCAAAGGTCCCCTTGAGTCAGTAAGAGAAATTAGAGTATACACAAAATTATGAGGTAAGATCAATGAGGTTACCTTGGTAAATGTAAGTTCATCAGGGAGCGCTCGTGATGCTTTGTTCATCACTTGAGCTCATTTGCTCCATAATTTTGCAACAGATTGTATAGTGTATAATGGCTCGTAGAAAAGTCTAATTGCAAGGTCCATTGTCGAGCGATTGAAGTTACCTATGGAGCCTCATACTCAACCTTATTCTTTGGGTTGGAAGGATAGTGGAAGGGGCTTAGAAATAACTCACACTTGCACATTAAAATTTGCACTTGGCCCACATTTCATAGATCAAGTCACTTGTGATGTGACTCCTATGGATTGTTGTGGGATTTTTCTTGGACAACATTTTTAGTATGATAGAAGAGCTATTTATGATGCTTTCAAAATAACCTGCACACTTTAAAAATATGGTCAGGTCTTTCTCATTAAAAGCACAAACACTCCTAACATCATTCTAAATTCCAAGCAAACAAAAATAGTAATTAAAAAATGTGGTGATGTTTCTCTAATTTTCATTCGCTCTCAAAATACTCCTCCATCCACATCCATTCCCAAGAAAGACTCTTCAATGGATAAAATATTGTAAAATTACTCACACATATTTCAGGAGCCAAAGTCTCTTCCTCCAATTCGCACAATTAATCACAACATTGAAATCATTCCTGGTTCTTCACTACCTAATGCTCCCATGTATAGACAATCTATTTTGCAAAATGAAGAAATAAAAAGGCAAATAGAATATTTGTTATCTAAGAGTTTCATTAAGGAAAGTACTTCTGCTTGTGCCTCACCTATTTTTTTGGTTCTTAAAAAATATGGCACTTGGAGATTGTGCATTGATTTTCATGCTTTGAACAAAATTTCTGTAAAGAATATATATCCACTACCATGCATTGATGATTTATTATATCAGCTCCAAGGAGCTAAGTTATTTTCAAAAATAGATCTCAAAAGTGGATATCATCAAGTGCGTATCCAATATGAGGATACATGGAAGACAACTTTTAAAACAAATATGGGCCTCTTTGAATGGTTGGTCATGCCCTTCGGTCTTACTAATGCTCCTGCAACCTTCATGAGGTTGATGAATGATGTATTTTGTGATGTACTTGACAAATTTGTAATAATATATCTTTATGATATATTTATATTCTCAAAAACTTGGGAGGAACACCTTAGGCATATCCATCATACACTTGATCTTCTTGCAAAGAATCAATTATATGCCAATTCTTCCAAGTGTTCTTTTGGCAATACTTTAGTTTCTTACCTTGGTTATGTGATTAGTGAAAGTGGAATTCAGGTAGATCCCACCAAAGTTGATGTTTTACTTAAGTGGTACCCTCCTTCAACTCTCACTGAGTTAAGGAGTTTCCTAGGACTTGCGAATTTTTATCGCAAGTTCATTCCTCAATATTCCACTCTTGCGACTCCATTGCATTATCTCACTAAGTCTAAAGTTCCATTTCATTGGGAGAAAAGCCAAGAGATTGCCTTTGAGAAAATCAAAAAGAAAATTTGTACAACACCTATGTTAACTTTACCTGACCTCTCTCAACCTTTTGAGATTGAAATGGATGCCTCTAAAGTTGCCTTAGGAGCTGTGCTCAAACAAAATGGTCATCCAGTTGCTTATCATTCAAAAACTTTTTCTGCTGCTAAGTTGAACTATTCTACATATGACAAGGAGTTGTATGCATTAGTTCAAGCTATCAAGTATTGGAGACATTATATTTTGGGAAAATATACGAGTAGTACACACTGATCATATGCCTCTCAAGTTTTTACAATATCAAAGTAAAATTGAAGAATCAAGACATATGAAGTGGGCCTCTTACCTCTAACAATTTCACTTGGTGATCAGGTACAAAAAGGGGAAGAGTAATACTATTGCTGATTGTTTGAGTAGGCCTCCTGTCGCTCTTGTCTTAATAGTTATGTACACTTCACACTTGGGATTTCAGATTTGGCCTAATAAGTATTCATAGTATCCTGATTTTGGAAAAATATTTGAGCAAGTGAGTAAGTCTTCTTCTTCCAATTTGTGTCCTTTCCAAGATTTCTACATCAAATAAAGAATTCTTTACAAATTGGAAAATGTTTGTGTTCCTTGTGAGCCTAGAGTGTTACTTCTTAAGGAAGATAATTCTACACTTTATGGTGGTCACTTTGGGAAGCACAAAAAACTTCATCACTTGCAAAGATTTTTCTACTGGCCTAAAATGCAGAGGGATGTGTTGAGATTTCTCAAACAGTGTGCAATTTGTTATCGCTCAAAACCAGCTAACAAAATTTTTGGCTTAGGCATGCCTTTGCCCATTCCTTCCCGTACTTGGGAAAGAATTTTCATGGATTTGGTTAGTGGTTTTCCCATGATAGTGTGACAACATGATTGTGTGTTTGTGGTGGTTGACAGATTCAGTAATATGGCTAAGTTTATTCCATGCCGTAAGACAAGTTATGCAGTAGACTTAGCCCAATTGTTCTTTGACAACATTTGGGGTTTCCTTTGGTCTACCTACCAACATTATATCGAATCATGATTCACACTTTGTGGGTCACTTTTGGCGTTCTTTGTGGAAAATTTTGGGAGTTTCCCTTAACTTTTCCACCGCCTATCATCCATAGTCAGATGGGCAAACTGAAGTGGTAAACCGTTCCCTTGTGCAAAGTTTACGAATCTATCATCACGCTTCACCAACCAAGTGGGACTTGAGTCTCACTCATATTGAACATGCCTACAATATGGCCCTACATTCTTCTATAGGTCACTCACCTTTTGAGGTTTGTATGGGATTTTAGCCCTTGGCACCTTATGAGTTACCTTTGTCTTTGCCTTCTCCTGTCACTTCACATCTTCAAAAAGAGTAAGACAAGGCACACTCATTTATTCAACACTTGCATAATATTCAATCAAAGGTTATTAAGATTTTGCAAAATACATAGCAGTAGCAAATAAATGCCATGGATCGACATCACATTCCTCATCCATTTTAGGTTGGTGACAAATTTTGGTTGCATCTTGACAAGTGGCGTTTTACTGATAAGACTCATAGTAAAATAAAACCGATTTTCTATGGGCCTTATACTATTATTCAATAGGTGTCCGAGAATGCCTTCCACCTTGATCTTCCTGCACACTTGGGAATTCATGACGTCATCAATGTAAATATTTTGAAGTTGTATTTTGACTCTATATTGGAGACTGCACCAGCTATCAGTCATCTTGTGGATGTGGTTCCTAATTCTCAGTTACCATTGTATTTCGCTCAGATCTATGACACAAAGACTTGATAGACTCACCAAGGGTCTACCACATCATATATTGTGGCTCAATGAGGATATTTTTTGCATCAGGCTCATTATATTTCTTTTCATCAGATGTCCTGTGACTTTCCTACTCTTCTAAAAGCATTGGAGGCCAATGCTTCTATTTTGGGGAGGTGTATCGCTCCAAATTTTTTGTACCCTTACCTTCAAGCTATAGGATTTGCACCCGAAATGGGGATGTGAAAATTATGGGACAATACCTCGGACTGAGAGGCCCTTTGAAGGTCTCGCCTCTTGGGGGAGGGGTATAAGGGTGAATTTTTGATGGATGGTGGGTTCACCAAGAAAATTTTGAATGGTAGTTTCCATGCCTAGGTTGACAATGAGTTTGATGTGTTCATTTTTATACTTGATCATTCAACTCCTAGGTTTGGCCAATATGAATCTAAACTATTCTATATGTCAATGATTATTTAAATAAATACAAAAAATAGAAATGAATGCAAATAACAGAGAATATGCTAACTAGAAGGTGTCATACCTGATTTCGGATGTCTGATGAAGATTCTGAGTCTTGTAGCAGTTCATATTGTCTCAATTTGTATGTAATCGTATGATATTTCATAGGATCATCCAAAATCACAAAAGGTCATCTAAAATTAGATCGAATGATCTAAAATTTGATGAATTCATCAAAAACCTGCAATCACAAAAACAGATGCAAAATACCAAATATGCAAGTGCAGAAGCAAAGGATAATGGTAGAAATAACATCAAACATGCATAAATAATAAATTCCAATAACAAATAAGGAAATGCAATAGATTTAATGATTTATTTTAACTTTATCATGCAATTATGCTAAATGAGATGAACTCCAAGATGCAAAAAACATAATAACTTAAAACAGTGTAGAAATACGATATGAAAAATGTAGAGAAAGCTAAGAAAATGCAAACTCTAAACTCTGACTACCTCCAATTTGGACTATAGTCAGGATAACCTCCAATCGTACGATATCATCTGCGCTCCTCGACAAAATCGTCAGTAATCATCCGAGATTGTCCGCGACGATCTGAGCTAGCTTCGACTGAAAAACAGTAGAGTTCCTGCAATAAAATGTAAAAATATCGAATGCAAGCAATAGTGCAAGGGAATAAGGAACTAACTCTGTAATGAAATCCATCAACTAAGGGGTTTAAGGGGTTCAGGGAGAATCAGGGGGATAAACTAGAAAAATCCTAGTTTATATAGGATTAGGAAGAGTTTTAGGAGGTTGGGGATCATCCCAATCTGGGAGATCTCCAATAGGGAAATATCCAACTGTGCAGACACACTTTTGCTCGATTTGGAGAGGCTATTGAAACAAAATCTAATTATTAAAATTTGGTTTTGGTACGAAATTTTCTGGACGTTCTTTTCTAGATGAATTTGTCAAATCAGGGACGATTTCGTCTAATCTACGACGATATAAAAAAAATCCTAAAAATAGCACAAAAAACAGGGAAATCGGGTAACAGGTGGTTTAACGGGCAGTTTGGGGTTGAAATTCAAATTTTTATCTTTTATCTTGTTACTAAGGTTTTAACCATTCCAATTTTAGGGTGCTACATTTTCCCCCCTCTTTAGCGAATTTTTCGACGAAAATGCGTTAAAGACGATTTTTTCCCATTTTATGATAAAGCAAAAATATACTCAATTTTTTAGACGACGATTCTTGGTCGAATCATACGAATGTTAACTATGGTGCCCCCTCCGTGTTTTTACCCAAATCGAACGTTTGAGGTAAAAACATAGAAAAGAAAAAATTAAAAGGCTGATTTTTAAATAAAACTAAGAAAATAGGGTAAAACCCTAATTCATTTTTTTTACTATTCATTTTTACTATTCCAGAGCTCTACAGAGAATAAAAATGGTTGAGACAGCGCATAGAGCGATAGAGGTCCGGCGCGGGCTATGGGTAAGGATCTAATCCTAGTAGATTAGGTTTGATTTAACTTTGTGCAAGTTTTTTGAGTTAAATTTGATTGTTTGGGGCATCGTAGTCATTTTTAAGCCGTCGACGTCGTCGAGACAAAATCATCCTGATTTCATCGAAATCATCCCTAGATCGTCGATTTTGTCTAAGGGCGAAATCGATGAATTAGAGGCGATTTCGTCCAACAAGGGGAGATCCCCAAGTTGCAAAATCGTAGATGATTTCATCCTCACAAAGGACGATTTTGCCCAATTTGGTATGATATCATCCAATGGTGGACGATATCATATTAAACTTGATTTTAAGTTGTTTTGAATGATTGAGTTATTAATGATTTTGTTGTTTTATTTTTTATTTTGTAGAAAGGGTTACTAAAGATCCAGGAATGGAAATACAGCGGGCTAATAGATGACATAGCCGTGCTCGACTAGGTAGAGCATGATCGACTTGGATAGGCCAGTCTGCAGCATGTGGCAGAGATGCCACAAGTATCGACTAACATGGGGTTACTGACAGCCCTAGCAGAGAGGTGGTATTCGGGGTCGTCCTATTTCTAGTTATCAATAGGGGAGATGGCTCCTACTCTAGAGGACGTATGGAGGATCATGAGGATCCCCATACAGGTACGACTGATGATGCCTATGACCAATCAGGGCCAGGCGATGATGAGGCTCACTGGAGACCCAAGCTTTACCTTAGAGAAGGGCAGAGTGAACATCGAGTCACTATGGCAAATGCTTGGGGCATCTAGGCTGACTCATTTTTTGGTAGGAGTTGTCGGTGGCTTACTGCTATGCCACCAGAGTGGGTGTAGACTACCGTGGGTGATCTTAGACATAGTCTGTGACATGAGAGACCATGGGTATAGATTTGCATGGGGAAAATTTGTTCTTTGCCGCTTGTATAGGATCCTACATGGGGTCATATACAAGGGAAGTCGATGTTTGGTCTTGACATCACTACTATAGGTTTAGTGTTGGGAGCACATTATGGTGTAGAGGCCGATAGGGCTCCCATTGACAGGGGTTGACCGAGAGTGGCCCTGAGTTTTCTATTGGTGGCTATAGCAGGGGTCACAGTGATGGATAGATTTTCCGATGTCACGGAGGTTGCCAGATGACCTCATCCCAGACTAGATCAACTAAAGGCCATGGTAAGAGCACCCAGGGTGGGCATAGGATGGGCAGGATCTGGCTCACATCAGGTGAGTCTGTTGGCTAAGGATGGAGCAGGGAGAGGTAGAGCTCCACCGCTATGACTGAGTACTATGACAATTTGGTCTACAGCAAGGGATCCCTTCTCATAGGGATTACAAGTACTCCTGGACTATTCAGGATAGTACTATGCTGAGTAGGGCTCCAGATATGTAGTGATTCTAGAGTCAAGACGTGGACGATGCCCCCATCCAGCCAGTGGATGATGACAATGTCGAGGTTGCAGATGACTACGATGCCTAGTACATAGGCATCCGCCCTCATCGGATGAAGAGGGTGCAGGGTCTAGTGCATGCTATGGTGCACCAGATGGGGAGGTGACGACAGGCTGCTATTAAGGCAGTGCGGGGTCACGGGGGGAGAGAGTAGCAACGGTCCCCACAGGAGAGACGCTAGAGGATGGCACGGGATCCACAGAGGTCGTAGGAGATAGGGCGAAGGGAGGAGAGACTCCCTTCATAGCAGGTGGAGAGACCACCATCACCTGATAAGGGTAAGGGTGTTGACATAGGGGAGAGCAATGGGACAGTGGCTCTCTGGGCTAAGGCTGCCCACCTTCGAGATTAGGTGTAGTCATTACAGGATGAGGCCACTCAGCTGAGGACGTAGGTACAGATACTATAGGATGAGACTACACAGCTCAGGGCATGGAGTGGAGGGGCAAGCAGGGATGAGCTAGTGCATTCTATGATGTAGACCACATTCTACGAGGGTGTATACTTCTAGCTGGTTCCAGAGGGCTAGAGGGTGCAGTTGTCGGCCAACATTGCAGAACTAGTCAGGCTGGGATCAGAGAGGACATCCTATCGATTGACGATGAGGACCCGAGAGACATCCTAGACCTCTATGGGACCACCTCCTCCACGTCAGGGTGGGGGAGGAGATGAGGCTGAGAGCTCGAGAGCTTCTCAAGGCTAGGTGTTATAGACTGTAGATTTTGTAGAGATTTTTGAGAGGATTGAGTATGCCAAGGTATAGATTGTGGCATACCAATCTAGTTTTGATATGATGTATATAAGTGTTTATATATATATATATATAGTCTTTTTTCTGATGATATGACTTGTTCATATGTTTTTATGATGCTTTAATGTTTGAATTGTTTGCTTATTTGATTGATAATTCATGTAATTATGTCATTTGGAAATATTATAATTTGATGTCATGCTGTAAGATTTTAAATGAAATAGTTTGATGTAAACAATTGGTTGTTGTGGTGTGATTTGATGAAAAATAAAAAGAGACTGCTAACAATAATTTCAAAGGACATTATCGTTGTTATAGACCATTTCATGGAGTCGCTCACTCGGTCGTCAAGCTAATCCCAGTATAGAAATATTGTTAAAAGTAAAAGAGTGCTTAAGAGACTGTCTTAAGACTTTGTGTTGTAATGATGGATATAATGATGGTTTGATGATTTGTTTTCAGATTTTCATAAAAATAGTATGTATGAGATACGAAAAGAAATATGATTTTGCTAGGCATAAATTCCTAAGTGTGATAAAATTTTGAATAATTCCTTAGAATTTATACCATGGTTGCAAAATTGAATTTTAACATAATGACATGAAATAGAATAAGTGTTTGTTTGTTTGTAAGGCATAATGTTGTAACATAATGATGCAAGTCATATGTTTTTTATGAATTTGTTTTTAAAATAAATGGAAAAATTAGAACAATGGTTTGTACTAGGCATAGAATTATAGGTATAGACTTATACCATCATCGTGAAATCCAAAGAAGAAAATAGATTGTTGGTTTTTGCAAGATGAATTTTTGAATTTTGATAAACATAATAATATGAACATGTTATTTGAAATCATTTTTGTGATTTTGTGAGAAAATTTATATAATTGCTTTTATAGAAAACAAGAATGCTGAAATAAAATGGTAAAATTATTCTGAAAAGAGTTACAAAAATATTTTAAATTATCTCAAAGAGAAATGTAGATTTATAAGGAATCCTCATGTGCAAATGTGAGTTCATTACCGATCTTGATTTATCATAATGATACAAAATATCTCAAATATAAATGTGTGTGCGATTGTATTGTTCATTCACCAAATTTGAGCAAGATAATGTGATACAAGTAATTTGCCTTAACCAAATTCATGTTCGTTGACCATGATTTATATGCATGTAACCATTCCAGACTACTATGTAAGTCAGGTTATCAAGAGCTAGCTAATCCATAAGCTGACATAGGTCTGTACAAAAGAAGGTCGCTAATGCGATAGACATATCACCACGCTAGGAATTACCCAAGGCCAAGAAGGTTGGGCACAAACCACCTGTTATGGGGCTTACCTCACAGTTTTCAAATAATTGAGAATTCCAGGGATTCAATCTCATTCACCCTTCTTTTCTTTTCAAGGGGTAGGGAAAGGATTTTATTGAATTTTGATTTTGCGTTTCTCTTTTGCTTCTTCTTCATTTTTTTTTTGTACTTTTGTAATTTTGCTTGATATTTGAGAAAAAACTGAAATATTGTTGTGATGATACAAAATAACATTTTTCTTTTTCTCTTTTTCTTGAACTTTTATTTTTCTTCCTATGCTAGGGATACTTGCTCGGATTAACTATAGAGCAAGGGATTTTTATTCTGGGTAGGGGTGAGCTTGTACTTTTGTCAATTCTCAAAGATTCTAGACCATGTGCATGATAGGATAGCAGGGGAAACTTTTCGCTCAGGAAACCATTTCTACTATGTAGTATCATATCGAATTTGCAATGAAATCATTTTAATGTGAAAAGATATACTTGGTTCAAGTAAATAACAAGATAAGTTCTCTATGCTCAAAAATTTATTTAATTCAACTGTGGACTTTGATATAAGAGAGATGAATAATCATACCAAATAAAATCAAGATATTTATTCATGTGAATGTGAAAGTGCAGGATTCCAAATAAATGCTAATTTATCCAAAATAACTGAAAATATAACTGCAATACTTCACAATTTGACAGGTACAAAAATAAAATATTTTTTTGAAGATTTTGATGATTTGGATGTTTTTAATTTTAAGTTATGAATTGAAAGAAATACAAGGTGATTGTTTTTGAAATGTTTTATATAAGTGACTAAAAGGAAATAATATGCAAAAAAAATATATACAATGATGAAATGACCAATTTTATGCATAGTAACGTTTAAGATGCATAATATTCATAGGTTCTTTAAGTTCTTTACCATCTAAGGTAGATAATTTGTATGCTCCTGATCCTAATTTAACAGTGATGACATATGGTCCAATCCAGTTAGGCTCAAATTTACCTTTAAGGTTTTTAGTTTCATTAGTATTTTTTTTATTTTCTTTTAAGATACGGTTGTTAATCTCAAAGGATCAATGATGAACTTTCTTAAGATATGCTCTCTTAAGCTTATTTTGGTAGCCACGAAGATGTTCCAAAGCATTGATGCACTTTTCATCTAGAAGTTCTAGCTGACTAAATCTACCAGCATGATATTCATCCCCTACTTTAGTATCTTGAAGTAGTAGAGCTAAAGAAGGAACTTCTAATTCAAAGGGAAAAATAGCTTCAGCACCATAAACCAAGACAAAAGGTGAAGTTCCAGTGGGGGTTCGAACACTAGTTCGATAGGCCCACAAAGCAGGATATAATTGAATGTGCCAATATCGACCGGATTTATTGACCAATTTTTTGAGAATTTTTATTAAGGTTTTATTAGATGCTTCTGCTTGACCATTACCCTGAGGATAATAGGGAGTGGACCAACGATGTTGAATTTTATATTTTTGACATAATTTTTAAACATCTTATTTTTAAAACAAGTTCCATTATCTGAGATGAGATTGGCAGGAATTCCAAACCTACAAATAATTTGATTAAAAATAAACTTGGAAACTTGTGTTCCAGTGCAAGAAGCTAATGACATAGATTCGACCCACTTGATGAAATACTCAGTGGCAGTTATGATGAATTTGTGTCCATCGAATGACACAGGGTTGATTTTTCCAATGATGTCTGGGCCCCATTTTGAAAAGGGCCAAGGAGATGAAATAGCCTACAGTTCTTGTGCAGGCGCATGGACAAGGTCAGCATGTTTCTGGCACTTGTCGCAATGTCACACATAATTATGTGCATCATTTTCCATGGTAGGCCAAAAATATCCTATCCAAAGGAGTTTCTTAGCAATGGCACTACCACTAAAATGTCCCCCACAAGATCCATTGTGGGCTTCATTCAAAGCTAATCTAGATTCTTATAGATTCAAACATCACAGTAAGATGCCTTCAAAAGATCTTTTATACAAGGTATTACCAATAATCACAAAGTGATTTGCTTGTCTATGTAATAACCTACGCTGGTTGCTAGTACAACCATCAGCGAAGGTTCCTTTCTATAAAAAATTAAATATATCAGTATACCATGGTTCAAGAGTTGTTTCGTTGATGAGAAACACATCCAAATGTTCTGAGCATGATTTGCTTGAAGTGGGTTCTTGGAGTCGATGAATAATGATGGTAGCATATTCATCGTCTAACTACAAGTGTAAAAGAGATGCAGCTACAGCCATAGCGTCAGCCACACGATTACTAGTTCGAGGAATAGCTTCCAAAGTAACTTGATCAAACAAGGATAATAACTACAAAACATATGCTTTATATGGGCATAATTTATCATCTCTAGTCTGATAAACATCATTGATTTGATTTATGACAAGTTGAGAGTCACCGAAAACCAATAAACTTTTAATTTTCAATGCCAAGGCAGCTCGTAATCCAAGGATAAGAGCTTCATATTCAACAGTGTTATTGGTGCAAGCAAATGTTAATTTGAAGGATAGAGGTATAATATGTTTTTGCAGAGATATTAAAATAATACCCACACCAGCCCCACTCATGCATTGGGCTCCGTCAAAGTATAGGGACCATTGCTCTGAATGGTCTACCTCTAGTTTAAGGCATTCATTAGGAAACTCAATGATGAGGGGATGAGTAGACTCTAAGGGTGCATCAGCTAATTGATCTGCTATGATTTGACCCTTAATAGATTTTTTTCCTATGAACGTGAGTTCAAATTCTCTTAGCACAAGAATCCACTTGGCTGTGCGACCAGATAAATATGGTTGATTCATGAGATATCGCAAATGGTTGAATTTGGCAATAACATACATTTTCTGACTGAGCATATAATGTCATAATTTTTGTGTAGAAAATATGATTGCTAGGCATAATTTCTCTAATATGGTATAGCAAGTTTCATAACTAATTAAGGTTCTTCTGATGTAATAATTAGCACGTTCTTTCTTCTCATCGTCAAGCTGATCTAACATAGCTCCTAAGGCAGAATCAGAAGCAAAAATGTACAAGATAATAGGACGATCAGATCTAGGTGGGGAAAGCATTGGTGGTTTGAGGAGATATTGCTTAAGGAGTTCAAATGCTTCTTGGCATTCTTCGTCCCAATGAAAAGAGACATCTTTCTTAAGAAGCTTAAGAAAGGGTCCGATTTTGTCTACCAACTTGTCGATGAAGCGGCAAATAGCTTGAAGCTTACCTTGTAAACTTTGTAATTTTGATATATTGGTGGGTGCGGGCATATCTGTGATAGCCGTGATCTTGAGAGGGTCAATTTCAATGCCACGTAAAGAGACTATAACCCCTAATAATTTATCAGACTTAACTTCGAATATGCATTTAGCTAGATTTAGTCGGATAAGATATTCCCTTAACCGATCAAATACTTTCCTTAAGTCATTTAAATGATCATCTTCTTTGATGGAACGAGCTATAATATCATCTACATAATCATGTAGGATATCATGCATCATATCGTGAAAGATATAAGTCATAGCTCGTTTATAGGTTGCACCTGCATTCTTTAAGCCAAATGGCATCACTTTCCAACAAAAGGTTCCCCAAGGGGTAATAAAGGTTGTTTTAGCCTGATCTTTAGGAGCTATCATGATTTGATTATAACCGGAAAATCCATCCATTAGGGATATCATTCCACTTCTAGTAGTAAATTCAATGATCTAATCCATGTTTGGAAGAGGAAAATCATCTTTAGGACATGCATCATTAATATCTCTGAAGTCTGTGCAAACCCTAACTTTAGTGGCTTCTTTCTTAGTTACTGGAACTACATTTGAGATCCATTCAGCATAATCAATGGCCTACATAAAAATGACTTTCAACAGTTTTTCTAGTTCTCCTTTGACTAGTAAGGCCACTTTAGGATGCATTTTTTGAAGTTTCTGTTTAACAAGTTTAGCATCTGGATGGACTACTAGATGATGCATAACTATAGAAGGGTCCAAACCTGGCATGTCTTCATATGTCCAAGCAAAGACATCTTCATAGTCTTTAAGAAATGAAATGTATTTATCTTGTTTTTCTTGACTTAATTCTGATCCAATATTGATTATGTGAGGGTTATGTTTGGTTCCAATGTTAATTTTTATAAAGTTTTCAACTTCCATATGTAAATCTCTCAAAATTAGGTGGGGCGGGTGAAACACCCAATTCTTGTCATTCTTCCAAGGTTAACTTGGATAATTCATTGTGAGAAGTCGTAGCTTCAAGCTGGGCTATACTCGGGATAGAGCCATAAAAATAAAATTCATTATATAACAATTCCTCAATAGAAACATCATGAAAGATGTCTCCCTCCAACTCGTTGTCGGATTTGGCAATCATTTCAGGGTAGGCTATGGATAGCATATTGTAGGTAAAGGAATTATTCTTTAGATGAAAAGAATCTTGTTTATCTAGATAATCTTGATAACATACGAGATGGTCATCATCCTCAAATGGAAAGGGCTGACCTTTACTAGAAAATAGGCCCACACCATAGTGGGCAAGCCACGGTTCTACCTCAAAAGGTTCTTTCATACCATTTTGGAAAGGTCCCAAACCTTTCCCTTTATATCCCAATTTAAGCATTATGGGCTTACCTTTAAGATAATCATTAGAAAAATAACATCTAGCATATCCATCACAATGTGTCTTAATGTTTCTAGGTATTCTTCCCCAATCATATCCTTTATAAATAAAAGCACAAATCCTAACTTGGTAGATACTTCCCATAGGCTATGGGAGGCCCAAGGTATGAGGAGAGGGTGGGAGTTTATTAAAAAGGAGGGAAGTTTGCATGGCAGTGCTGGCTTCCTCAGAGATAATAATTGTAGATAAATCAGGTAAGAGCTTATCAGTGAGAGCATAAGAGGTAGAAGGAACATTTCCTACATCATCGTGTGTAGAAAGGATGCCTGTAGTGGATGTAGATGTCGTAGGGATATTGATGGGTGAGTCTATAGGTATGGAAGATATAGGAGTAAAAAAAGAAGCATTGGTTGTAATTATAGGATCTTTTTGAGGTCCTAATGTGGTTTGTTCAGAAGATGGTTGAGCTATATGTATAGGTGTAATTGAAAGAGTAGATGATGTTATGGGTGTGTGTTTCACACGTTTGGACGGATGATAAGAATTAGGATGTGTGGATGACAGGGCAGGGAAAAATTGAACTCCAACAGGTTCTGCCAAAGAACACATATCAAAGGGTCTAGGATCACCGTGAATGGTAACCAACTGGTTTTTAAATTTGAATTTAACACACTGATGTAAAGTGGAGGGAACCGCTCGCATCGCGTTGATCCAAGGGTGACCCAAAAGTATATTGTATGATGTAGGGAAATGTACAATAAACACGGTCGTATCT
This sequence comes from Wollemia nobilis, assembly GCA_028583015.1. Classification (NCBI taxonomy): domain Eukaryota; kingdom Viridiplantae; phylum Streptophyta; class Pinopsida; order Araucariales; family Araucariaceae; genus Wollemia; species Wollemia nobilis. Next base: position 7,392,834 of record JAQPPZ010016436.1, on the reverse strand, counting down.
AGGGTTCTAGGACCAACTTGCAAGGGTATAGTAATGACTCCACATGTTTCTTGTGTCTCGTCATTGAAGGATTTTATAATCATATTAGTTCTTTTCATTTTGTCACTTCTAAACCCAAATCGTTGGTAGAAGTCAAAAGTGCAGATGTTTAAATATGAATCATTATCAATCAAGAATCGTTTAACGACTACATCTCCAATTAGGGTAGTAATATATAAGGGGTTATCCTTATGTAAACTATGTTGCGGGGTATCTCTATCTCAAAAATCAATGCAATCGATTTCACGAGTTATGATAGTATTGGACATGGCTTCAGGTTGAATATTTTGTGGTACCATCATTTGGCTTAATGTGAGCATTAATTCATCCCTATGGGTAGGAGAAGATCTTAACAGGTCCAAAAGGGAAATTCTAGATGTAGTATTGGATAATTGTTCATTAATATTATAAGGAGGCTTAGGTTGAACATTAGGTGCATAATTCCCTTTATTGGGATTTTTAAAAACAAATGAAGCTGATCCATCATTCTAAGTTTGATCCTGTTGAGAGTTTTGAGCCTGTTGTCTGGTAACGGATTCGATGGTTCCTACAATATTATTTTGCGGGTGATGAATAGGTCTTGGTCTAGCATTTATGGCTTGTTCATTAGAGAGTAATTGGTGAGAAGATGGTCTAGTAGTGACTCTTCTAGGAAATGGTTCTTCTGGAACCATAGAACTTGTGATAGGTTAAATAGGATCTGATTCATCTTCAGAACTATTCGATTGATTTGAGGTGATTTCATTATCACTTTCAATCTCATATTAGGTTTCACTAAGATCAAGTATCCGAATATTATGTAGAGGTCTAGTCGTAACTATGGATAAAGTTGTGTCAAATATTTGAGGATCATGAATAGGTAATTGTCCACTAATAGTTCCTACATATCGGGTAGGAGGGGGAACATTGTGATGCTCAATTTGATTGGCCACCTCTTTACCATGTTTTGGTAAAGGATTTTGAAATATGTCCAATGATTGATTGGCATTCTGATTCTGATTCTGGGGAATGTTCTTTTGGGCATTATTAGAAGGATTTTGTTTAGGTTGGAAGGCTTACACCTCCATATCATTATTATCAATCAAATCTTGTATTTTATGTTTTAATATTTTACAAGAGTTGGTAGCATGTCCAGATCCTCTATGAAAATCACAGTGTAAATCAGATCTGTATCCGGGTATGGTTGGATCAGGTTCTCGGATAGCTGGTAATTGGATCAATCCTCATGCTAGTAATTGCGGGAGAATGGTTGATAAAGGTTGATTTAACCTAGTAAATTCTTGGGGTAGTTTATCAGGAGGTTTCAATATAAACTTCTCTGTTGTTTTCCTAGTATTAACATTAGCAATGTTTCTGCTATCAGTGAATTCGTCACCCACAACTTGTTTATTTTTATATTGATTTTTGGATGTTTTCTCATCATCTTTCTTTTTGAGCTGACCTCTTCTAATGAGAGCATCTTCCACCCTTTGAGCTAAATCTATAGCTTGATCGAAGGTGGTCAAGGTAGCAGTTGATAATTCATAGGATAGTTGTTCTTGTAAATTATTGATAAAAATATCCAACATTTCTCGATAAGGTAACACAAAGTGTAATTTTCCTATCAACTATCTCCATCAAGCTAAGAAGTCAGAAAAACACTCTTATTTATCTTGTTTTAGGTTGTACAAATATTTAATGGTTACATGCCTTTCGATATAGGTACTAAATTGATGCACAAAAGACTCAGCGGTCTCTTAAAAATTTCTCAAAGAATGAGTGGGTAGTTTATAATACCACTCCAATGCCATCCCTCCTAATATTTTCGGGAACATTTTTAGTAATAGCAAATCATGTGATATGTCATGACATGCTATCCTAAACATACGAAGATGCTCTATGGGATATTCAGTTCCTTTATATATAGGTAAGACAGGCATACGAAAGTGTTTGGGATATGGTTGTGCTACAACTATAGGATCTAGAGGTTGACTACACATCTCTCGATAATTGTACGAGGGACGGTAGGGATCGATCTGGTCCATACGAGAGACTAACTATTTCACCATGGCTTCTAGATTACCAGTTTTTCCACCATATTGGTTTGGTGGCACATGAGTATGGGATTTGTGACTGTAGGAAGGTGGGACATAGGGATTAGATGCTATATTACTATTATGCAAATGATTGGTAGGAAGAGTATTATGAAGAAGATTTGTTGTAGCATTATGTTGTATCCTAGATTGTTGGAAATTGGTATTTGGTTTTGTTTTAGGCTTTTGTTGATTTGAGGTATATTGATCAATAGCTTGGCAAAATAGAGTAGTGAATGAAGGTTTCTTTTGTGTGGGAATAACCCTTGGCTTGGTAATAGGCACTCTAGGTGGTTGGGTAGCCTGTTGTTGTTGCATGTTTTGGATTATAGCAGCCATGTCCAAATTGGATGGTCTAGCTTGATCACTCTCTTGATCAACAAATGACAAAGGATTAGTGCATGTGTAATATATGTCTTCTAGGGTTGCTTGAGTGTCACTAATTTGATATTTATCCATATGAACTGCTCTATTAAGAGTGCCAATATTAGTATTGAGAAATTTCCAAAAATGTTCCATGTTCTCAAAAGTAACAGCTCCTTTTGGAGTTATTTTAGGAGATGAGGATCCTTCCTCTCTATCATTTTCTTTTTGTTCATTTGTGTCCACAAATTCTTCTTCTTGTTGGTTTAAGGTTCCTTCTTCCTGAATTGGGTCTTCAAGAAGGGCATCTGGTTTATTTATGGTTTTTCCTGACCAATATTCTTCTACTTCAATTTGTTTTCCATTCCTGAGTCTAGTCATGATGTCTAAATCTAGATTTTAGCAAATATATATTAATATATTTGCGACAGATTTTGGGAGGTATATATTTTAATTATATACCTACTATAATACTTAAAAGAAAATGTTTTGATTTTTTTTTTTGTTATGATTTTATTTTGTTTTTGTTTTTGTTTTTATGCTTATAAAGACAATAAACAACACACTAAATACAAGAAATAACAATAATAAAATAATAGCTTTGTTTTCTATAAATAGTTTATAGATATCATTGATGGGATCAACTTCATCAAGAGTCATAAAATGCTCTTCAAATTGAAAGTTGTTTTTCAGAAAGTCAAAAAAGTGTGCTATAGTTTATATATATATATATATCAAAAATCTATGTACAAAAGGGAGATAGACTGGTATGCCACAATCTTCAAAAATTGGCATACTCAGTCAATAAATATATAATACAAAAGTATATCTACATGAGCCCACCCTAGACTCCTATAGACCCTCTAGAGCTCACCACATCATCCTCTCTTCTAGGGGTGGTCGTGGCGGTTGAAATTATCCTCCTACTATCGTCATCCTAGAACTAGTCACCCTAGTAGTAGAGTGAGATGATGATCCTATACAAATAGGATTTGCAATATTAGGAGGCATCACCTGTCTCTATTCTATAGGAACCACTATGAAGTATAAGGTCTGATAAAATGTGGTCTGCTGTATAGACCTCACAAACTCATCCCCTAGGTGGCTCCTCCTAGACTATGTATCTGAGAAGGCATAAGAGCTGTAGCCACATCCCTCTATCCTTCCCGAGCCCTAGACTTTGCCATCTCTACCTCTAGAGCTCGAATTCTAGATCTCAAATCCACCTCATGTGCCTCTAGTATCTTGATCCTAGTATTATGCGTGGTATTATCCACCCTCAACATAGTAACCTCTACCTCAAGGTCTCTTGTCCTACTGCTCTCCCCTACCTCTAGAATCCTCTTGCCAAGGTAGCCCTTCCTAGGCAAGTCAGGTCCCTCCTCCTGCTAAGGAGATGCTATCTCCTCTAGCTGAGGAGAGGCTCTCCCCTACTGCTAGGGTGACTCTATCCTCTCCTATCAAGGACTCCTCCAAGGATGGTCATGTCTCCTCTGAGGCATATGGCCACCTCTAGTGCGAGGTCCCCCTCGCCTAGGGGGTACCTGTGTCCTCTACCACTATTGGCCAACCAGATGAGCTACCTAATCTATAAAATTATATGGCTGAGTCAATCTAGATGGATAGACCCCCGCATACCACTACTGGTACCTATCTGTCATACTAGAATCATCTCCATATACCACATGTATCGATGCATCATTTGGTACAATATCCAAAAATGTAGTCATACTTAGTGCACCATAAATGGTGAAGTGGTCTTGAGTCATCTGAGGGTATGTAATATCTCCCCACTTAGGGAGGTCCTAATGTAACCTAAATTGTCATTACACCCAATAAAAGTGGTGCAACTCCATCTCTCCCTAGTCTATTCATATCCATATAGTCTTCCTGATGTAGGTCAACTCATAAGCATCCTCCTCCCATCCTGGTAGACCCCTCCATGGTCTCTATGTGATGTCTTGGGGTAGTAGCTCATCTATGAGTCACCTTACCACATAGAGGCCAAATCATCCCTTGCACCCTATCAAAAGTGGCCAATATAATACCTTGGGCCTATCATCCTCTATCCCAAGCTGACTGCTTATAGCTTAAGTCAAAGGAAGTCCTATAGGTCACTGGATAGCAATGTGCTCCTAGCACCACACCTATACGAATGAGGTAAAAATCATCCCCTTTTCACCCTTGTAGACTACCCATTGTAGGAATTAGTATAGTCTAGAAAGAAAGAAAGGTCCCCAAGCAAATTGGATCTCTTGGTTGTGCATTTCACACACCACCTCTGCCAAAGTACAGGGCATATATTTTCCATTGATATGGGTCACTAATACGCCACCAACAATACCACTTAGTAACATTATCAGTCGAGATATACCCTATACCTCCCCTAGTATATCAATCACCACCCCACCCTATTTCAACAAGAAGCTAGGTATCTAGTCATTATCCTTAGTACCTGGACCTGGTTGGCAGATTTAGTAATATGGGCTTCCCACAGTGGTATCCAAAGAATCCTCTATACATCCTCTAAAGTAGGAGTCATCTCCCCTATGGGAAGTCTGAAGTAGGATGACTTTGGATACCATATCTCCACTAGAGCTTTCAGTACCCTCATATCTACAATAATATGTGGCATCTCTACCACATGTCTCAAACCCACAACCTCTAAGCAGTTTCTCTCACCCTCCATGAGAGCACCCAAATCTATCCCGAGTGTAGAATGTCTCCACTCCCGATTCTTTAATTCTACCATCTGTCAATAAAAATAAAGTAATAAATTTTTGTTAGTAAATTGTATCAAAATAATTAAAATTGGATAGCGATGCAAAATCGTAATAAATTTTCCAAATAATTTTTTTTCAAAATCATAGCATTTTGCACAAAATTGTAACATTTTATGCAAAATCATACTAAATTGTCAATATCATAATAAAAATGTCATAATTTGTCAAAATCGTACAAAAACATCAAAATCGTAACAAATTTAGCGATATCGTATCGATATGATATTTTTACCAATCATATCGATTTTAGTCGATATTGTATCATACGATATCGCAAAATCGATACGATTTTGTAAAATCGTTAGGATTTCACATTTACAGCTACGTATGGCAACCGTGCCTTAAAAATCTAAATTTAAAATTAAATTCAACAAAAAAACAAGAAAAATATAAACTAAATAAGTGAGAAATTCATACCCAGAGTGACCCGTCGCTAGCTTGGATCAAATCCATGCGATGTGAAGCATCTGCCATGTTTCTCTCCAGAGCTCTGAACAGGTGAAGAGTAAAATGCAAATGAATTAGTTTTGTATTTTTCTTTTTACTATTTATTCATTTACCCATAATTTTTGAGTTTTTACCCATATGTCAAAACTAACATATTAACTCGAAGGGGGTATCATTAGTAGCATATCTTAAAACAACATACATAAAAGCTTGAAATCGCCAACAAAATTTACAATAATTTGTTTCTTTCTCGTAAAGCATGTCATATGTTTCTTTAACGTATTTATTTGAAATTGTGCTAAAGAGGGAGTAAAATGTAGCACCCTAAAAATGACCTATTATAATTTGCACTAAAGACAAATATATTGTAAAAATGAGCCCCTAGCTAGTTGCCTCAATTTTTGTGCCCTCCTAGAAAAATTGAACAATCTAGACAAGATCGTACGATACAATATTGAATTGTATGATACGATCTTGAGTCATACGATATGATCTCTGATTGTATGCATACGATTTTGCTCAAAACTAGAATTCTCAACTTAACAAGGAGACAAATATAGTTTTAATGATTTTTATCTCTATCTATGCAATCATGCGATGATTGCGAGATCAGATTCGTCAGATCAAGCCTAGATTGCAAGGAGTTATAACCAAGTTATTCTCAACCCATTTTGGTTGATTTGATCAGCCTATTTAATTAGAAACTCCTCCCCTCTGATTTCCCTTGGTGGAATTAGGATTTGGACTATATTTTTGCATCCTAATCATAGAATTTCTACATTAGGCCTAGGCACTTTCTATTTTTTGTAGGATCAAAAGGATATGATTGGCAATTAGATGATACGATTTTACACAGAAAGCGTACGATCTTGCCTAGACCACACGATCTTGCTCTGAGATAACTTGGGGGTAATCCTGAGTTCTGGTTTACATGTTTCAACTCTATTTTGTTTAGATTTTTCATTCTAGCTATCATTTACAGTATTTTAAAATTTAGAATTCAAGCATTTACATTTAGGAGTTCACTTATTTCGCATCTAATTGCATATTACATATAGTTTTAGGTATTTATATGTTATTTACATTTAAATACAACATTCAATAGTCAACATTAAACCTCATTCATGCTTAAAAGAATAATAAAATCTCTTGTTTTTTTTAATTTTTTGCACTCTACCCATGAAATTGTAGATTTCAGGCAAGATCAGATTGATCGAACGGTACGAGCTTGAATCGTATTCGTACGATCTTGCTCAGTTCATACGATTTTGCTCTATTGCATATGATATGGATTGCATTCAAAAATCATAACCTTCATCAAAATTTCAAAATATAGGTCAAATTTTTTATTACTTTCTAAGCATTGCATTATTCATCTTAATTCTATTTTTTGATGTTTATTTTCTTGTGAATCAAAATTGCATTTAGGTTAGCATAGTTGCATATTGGCCAAACTAGGTGTATGCGTGATTTGATAAAAGGAACACATCAAAATAAATCCCAAAACCTAGGCATGGAAACTGCCACAAAATATTTCCTGGTGAACCCTAAACCAATTCATCAAAAAATCACCATAAGAAGGTACAATCAAGTACCTCTCTTTCAAGGTGTAGACCTATCATTCCTACATTCCCCTTCAAGGCACGCATCCATTAGCCTGAAGGAAAGGAGTGTGTGAATTTTATACCTACAGTGGTGAACACCACAACTAGGGAAATCTTCTCAATGTATGCGTACTTGAGCTCGTAGATCACCAGGGTGTGGTAAATATAATAAACAACTTGCTCCTTTATTTCTTCATTCTTTTGGGTCAACATGGTCCCTAAAGCAAATTCGATAGCTAAAATATATAGTAAAAATGACACACCTAGTCAAGGTAAAGATCAAATTATTGGTGAAGCTAGGTATTGATTTATCTCATCAAAGGTCTTTTGACACTCATGATCCCAATTAAATGTGACCCCCTTTTGTAATAAATAATTCATTGGTCGATTTGTATCTAAAAGTTATGCTATGAAGCATTGGATAGATGCTACCTTCCCATGTAAACTACAAAGTTGTTTAATATTGGTAGGGGAAAGCATTTTGAATATCACCTTGAATTTTCTAGGATCAACTTCAATTCCTCATTTTGAGACTATAAAACCCAAGATCTTTCCAGATGTAACTCTGAAGACACACTTCTTGGGGTTAAGTCTAACTTTATACTCAATGAGGTGATCGAAGACCTTTCTAAAAACATCTACATGCTTGTGCTAAAATAGATATTTAGCTAGTGAATCATCTATGTAATCCTCAAGGATTATTTGCATGTAGTCATGGAATATGTATGTCATAGCCTATTGATATGTTGCACTATCATTCTTGAGGCCAAATGGCATGACTTTTTAGCAAAAATTCCTCTAAGGAATGGTAAAGGTTGTCTTTGATTTCTCTTTAGGATTGATCCAAATATAATTGTAGCTTGAGAAACCATCCATGAGGGATAACATTTCATGTCATATTGTTGTGTTGACTAGAGCATCGATTTTTGAAAGGGTGAATTCATCCTTAGGAGTTGCTTTGTTAAGATCTCAAAAATCATGCATATGTGAATCCTCCAATTGAGTTTTCCTATGGGTACCATGTTGGAAACCCAATTAGGATAATTTATGGGTTGAATTAACCCTGAATCCAACAAATTTTACAATTCATATTTAACAATTAAGGCTATTATTGAATGTATTTTTCTAAGATTTTTCTTGACTGGTTTGATTTTTTATCAAGCATCAAGTTATGCATGACAAAACTTAGGTCAAGACTTGACATATCTTTATAAGACCAAGCAAAATATTCTCTCTTCTCTTCCAAGAGAGCTATGAGATTGGCTTTTTGCTGTGGGGATAGACTGTGTCCCAACATGACATTTTTAGGAACTATGATATCGTTATCGATATCCATATCAATTGTTTCCTCAACTGATATGTGGGATTCCTCCTCAAGCTCATGAGATGTATGGATCAAATGGATGTCATCAAATTTATTTGGATAATTGATCATTTCATTTGGTTTGATATTAGCTTGACAAATATCTTCAAATGACCCTTGGTAGAAATGAAATAGCTATAACATATCTTCGTAATGGAATAACTCTATGGGCAATGGTGGAATCATGGTTCAATCAAAATCAATGGCCTCCTAATTGAGGTACAAAGGATTTGAAGGGTTATGATTATAGAGTAGCATAGTTAGATCAATTTAAACCATATTGATGGATGGCAAATGGTTTCCATTCATGGGTGGGCAAAGCCTATCCAACATGGGTGGCCTCAAGTGCACTAGATGTGGATGAGGTAGAGGTGGAATTAATATATGGGGCCTAGGAGGAGCTAGGATGATTGGTTCTTATAGTAGAAGTAACTACCATAAAATGGATATCCTCCTAAGGAATAGGCAAAGGTATAAATTTTCAAGATAATTGAGGGGATAAATAGCAGTTGATTCATATTTCAAACTATCTGAAGCAATAGACATTGCATAAAATTCATGGTAATATGAATCAATGGACATGTCATCCTGATCCTAATCATATTCACTACCTATTCAATCCAATAATTCGTAGGGTCATTGACTAGGCCAAAATATTCTTGCTTGTTTATCTCTTCTTCTACTTTAAATATCAATCACTTGTGTGTACTCAATTAGAGGATAAAAAGGGGTTCACATGAACCTTATCACTAAGCCACTGAATGTGGCTAGGATTAAGATACACTAAACTTATCTCATCCTCATATTCTTTAGATGCCTCACTAAAAGAGGTAAAGAGATCAAAAGAAATCATTATTATGGGAAGATGATCTCCTAGTAGATGAAAATAGTCTATATTGGTGTAACCATTCTCATCAATCTCATTTTCAAAGCCTATGGTAAGGTGCTAAAATGAGTCTACAAGGAGCTCATCTGACATCCACACAAAATATCCTAAGACAAATGTATTTGTAGGTAAATGATATTATGGCTAATAAGAGGTCTAAAGACCTTGTTCATATCAACCAAGACCATTCCCATGCCAATGGTAGTGGTAAAAGTACCTCAAGGAAAAATATGGATTTGAAAAACAATCGACATTCACTGAAAGTGGCTCATCATCGTCCACCACCATAGGAGATGAACTTGTAGAATCATCAAAACCACCATAAATAAAATTCATCTAGTTCGAGGGTACCCACAAGGGCATAATGGTACCAATGGGTAATTATGTAAAGTGAGGCCTACCCATGTCTTACACAAACTTAATGAGTAAAGTAAATACAACATTCTACACTAGATACTTAGCATGTCCATGATTGGTAAAATAAAGCATGACCTGCAATGGGTTGGATGAGGATTATATGGTTTGATATAACTCCTCCATGGAAACAAATGGTTCTTTGTAATCCATATGAGTTGGAATATCTAATACTAAAATGGTGGAAATGGATGGTGAAATCTCCTTGATTGGCTCCATCAATTTTCTATAACTCGAAGGATCTAAGGATGAAGAAGGGATATTGAGAGAAACTGATGGTATTGGCAGAGATAGATATGGTTCAATGGTTGACTATGGTGATGGATCTAGACTCTTTATGGGGTCGTTAGATCTAATGTCTAAATGTGTGGATGGGAAGGTATACTCTTGTAGGTGGTGCACCGCATTGCAATACTTGAAGATCTCAATATCGATATGAACCACATGAACTTTCCCTTCATGTATATACTTATGACACTAATGCAAAATATATGAAACACACTTCATGTCATGCATCTAGGGTCTTCCAAGTAATATATTATACTACATTGGATCTTTTAAGATATGGCACAATGTAGGAATAGTCTTTAGCTCAACTTGAATAAAAAGGACTATTGTGGTAATGGTAGTGCATAAAGCATCGTTAAATGCTCAAAGGGTGAATGTAGATGCTACAATGTGTGGGGTTGGAAGACTAAGATGGTGTAGTGCATCAGTTGTAATTTTGTTGATTGATGATATTGTGTCTATCAATACCCACTTGTAGTGGTGTATCGGGCCCAATAGTGGGAGTTGCCTTCAAATCATGATCATGAAATATGATGACTGGCTCCTTGTAGTGTTGGTGCCCCACAAAATTGATAAAGGGGTAGGTATCCTAGGGTTGTAATTCAACTGACTTTAAAATATCCACTAGAGCTTCTCTATGTGGTTGTGACTATTGTATGAGATCATATATGGAGATTCTAGTCGATGTCATCTATAGACTTTGGGTAAGCTTAATTTTGATAATTACCACTAGGTGAGGTGAAGGACCTTGGATAGGATTTGTTGATGACAAAGATTTTTATGTGGAAGGGGCATTTATTTGAGCTACATGCAATGTAGCTTGATTTGAATACTTCCTATTCTATGTCACAATATTAATCATCACCACAAACCCTTGATTGGATGGGACTGTATGGATTTCATTTACCTATTGTGTTTGATCTACCTACACCTCATGTGTAGGTAGTGAATCCTTAAATATGCCCATTTTCTAATTGTTGGTAGTGAGAGGATTATCGATTTGAAGTTCATTCTTGTTAAGTATATCCTATGCTTTGTTCTTAAATGTGATACATGACTGAATATCTTGATCATTTAGTCGATGATAAGGATGTTATAGGTCCTATCAATACCACTTAGTTTTAGGCTTATTAGGATCCAAGAGGAGGATCTCTAGCAGATTGATAGACTTGGCCTTGTATAGTCAATTAAAAATTGATGCCAAGGACTAAAGCAATTGATGAGCACAAAAAATTCCTATTTTTTATACACTTTTAAGGGCATAATTATTGGTTTAAATTAGTATTTGAAATGTATTTTTATATAGTTTTGCATATAATTGATAGAAAATGAAGTATTATGCTTGACTAGTGTTTTTAGTAGAAAGTGTGTGTAAAAGCAGGTTTTTGCTACTAATTTGGCGTTTTGAGTCTACATCTCATTTGGGCTTGGCAATGTATGAAGACATATTGAAAAAAATAATGGTAAATGGTAATTCCTAACTTTTGGCAGCACTTGCTTCCCGAATTTTGGCAGTGCCTACTTCCTGACTATTTTTGGTGCCTACTTCCTAATAATTTTTGGTGCTTGCTTACTGACTATTTTTGGTGCATACTTCTTGACCTATTTCCTCGCACCTACTTCTTGACATATTTCTTAGCACCTGTTTCCCCACCTATTTTTTTGGCACCTGACTCCCATTGATGAATTGACTAGTTGACCAAGTCAAAGTTGACCTATTGACCAAGTCAACATTGACTGGTTGACCAATTGACCATGCGCTTTTGAAAGAGATTGTTCCATAAGATATGAAGGAGAAATATTGGTATTTATATGCATATTATATTTTGTGATTAAAATAGAATAAAAATACTTTAATTCTATTTTGACCATCTAAGATTTTTAAAGGCATTCTTTTAGGATGTATTATTCTAGGATTAGTTGTTATGTACACCTAAGGATTATTGTATTTATTCCTTTTGTGAACGAACATGCTTATAAATAGGAGAATAATATCTATTATTCTAGGATTAGTATATACGTACACCTAAATATTATTATATTTATTCCTTTGGTGAACGAACATGCTTGTAAATAGGAGAATAATATCTATGTGTAACTGATTATAGAAAATCATGTTACATGATCAAAAGAGACCAATTTATTATTGTAATAAGATATGGCTACGATCTATATAATAACGTAGGCCAAAAAAATACATGAATCAATCAAATACACAGAGTATTACTTTTTTTTGTATATTTATTTAAGAGTTTCAAATACTCTTATTTTCTTGGATAAATATTTATGTAATTAGTCGAGCGGACTATCTATGGTATCCAGGGCACCCACTCCTTGCAGTAGTCCTCCCATTTTTATTTTATTTATTTATTTTTAATAGATTAGTTTCTTGTGTTCTTTCTTGCTTTATTTTAATTTAGTTGTGTGTTTATTTTTCTACACATTTATTTCTTGTACTTTTATTTCAACATTTTAATTTTAGTTTTAGTTTATAGTTTATTTTTTTGCACTTACTTTATTTGGTTTGGCTGAAATGAAAATACATGAACAACACCCCCACCAAACCAATAGGTACAAAGGATTAATTCTCCACAGTACAGGCATATACTATGCATGACATTCACAAGTTTATGAGCTGTCCTGGGTTGACATTAAATGGAGGCAAAAAATTGAACCATAGATTAACCAATGTTTTTCCCAACATTTTGGCATCAGTTTCGAGGAGTGTCTAAATTATAGTGTTTGGAAATAAACCTGATGTACCATATTAAGTGTAGAAGTAGGTAATAAATTGTGTTGTTAAAAAAATGTTTTTTGTAGATAAGATACTATAGCATTAATACTAGGTTTTATAGGTTGACCCAAAACCTTTTATAAAAATCAGCTCAGGGTTGTTGATGAACATGTCCTTACTAAAGATCCTATATATGTAAAATTTACATGTCACCAAATCCATTACATCCGATAAGGCACATAGCCTGTTATCAAAAATAAACTTCCCATACAACATTTTGGGTATACCCCGAGAAAACACACTTGCATCATAATTACAAAAAAAGAAATAGACACGGATCCCTTCCTTGAAATAGTGGAGAAACAAAAAGCTGCAAACACACATAGCAAAGTACTGAAAAAAAACTCCCACAAGCTCTGTATTGACGATATTATTAATAATTATTTAGTAATTTCTTTCTTTCATATATGACATGCTTTGGGACCACATCTCGTCTTGGCAAATCAACCTTGGAGAAGTGAACCTGTTGGCTAGATTTATGGTGGTGGCTATCTGGTGGTCCACGTGGCTCTGGTTCGAAGTCTTACATTATTTTTTCTTTCCTGCCCTGTGATTATCAACCAACCTCAAATTACTAATATGACTATAAGCCATATTATCTTACATGTGACTATCCCCATTAGTCTTTGTGGTATTTCCAAGCAACATCCACCAAGACTGATAGCTCGGATAATTTTTATTGTGAGTCTATTTCAAAAAAGATATAGGAATACTCATGGCCTTCAAACTTACAGTGCCTTCCCTGTTGGTAAATTCAACTATAATTCTTGGCATTATTATTGAATAAACTCCTCTACTTCACTTGGGATATTGTGTTCCCATTTGAAAAAAATTTCACCATCGACACCCAAATTGTCCAGCTTATCATCAACTTTGTTAGCTTTTTGAAAGACATGTTGGGCTATTTTGTCTTGTCTTCCCTAAAAAAGGATCCTAGACTCTTCAACAATTATTTTAATCCCCCAAGGAGGTGTTTTCCAATTATTGAGGATATTTATAACATGCATAGAGTCTCCTTCTATGATAAAATTACCTTCTAAGTCTTGAGTCATTTGAAGGCCTCTCCACATAGCTCTAGCTTTAGCTTTGTTGTTCGTCCTTGTTCCCAAATATTTAGAAAATGCAAGCATCATATTCCCATTATGATCTCGCACAATGCCACCAGTGCCTGCTCTACCAAGATTTTCCTTAGTTGCTCCATCAAAATTAAGCTTAAACCAACTCGTAGGAGGTGGGGACCACTTAACATTGGCTCTGGGGTTTACTACCCTAGGCACAAACTCATCTAACAAGGTTAAGCTTAAATATTGAGCAATCATTATATCCTACATATGAGTTTTATAGCTATCAAAAGGGATAAGGTTGACATTCTCATTGGAAAAGGATAGGATCCTGGCAATGATAGTTTGATGATCATGGATAGACTCATTAAAAACTCCATGGTTCCTTTCTAACCACACCTGCCAAAGATAGTGATTGAGATAAATTTTCCACATGTATATAAGTCTTTGCCTTAAAAAGGGGTAATGCCACTAGATGAACAAATCAAATACGGTGGCTGGTTTAACCCAGGAAATATTGAAGGCCTTAAAAACCCCAATTAGGATAGTCAAGGAAAAAGGTCACTCAGGGAAAATATGATAAATGGTCTCCCAATTACCCCTGCATAGATAACAGTGATTAGTGATACAAATACCTTTACACATCATATTATAAATGGTTATAATTATTCCTTGGATAACCAACCATGAAAATACGACAATTTTTGGAATTAAATTTTTTATCCAAAATAAGTCCTTTTGGAGGACAAAATCCTTGTCATCAAGCAGAAGCTTGTAAGATTATTTAATAGTGAACTCCCTATTTTATTTAGGAACCCAGGTCACTTGATCTTCCTTGGGTCTCACGGGGATAAACTATTGCCTAAGAATGTTACAAAGATATTTTTATTCTACTTGAAATCCCTAAATCCTTATTTTTTTCCACTTCATTCTTCCTCTGTCCTCAACCATATAATCGGAGACTTTTTTGCCAATGAGTTCTTGCATGATATCTCTGATTCAGGATAAGTTAGGATATTGTGTCAGTGGTTTGTCCTTAGCCCACTTGTCATTCTAGCAATTTATCCTCTCACCATTGCCTAAAACCCATATTAAACCTTTTTTTATGATTTCCTTACAATTGATAATTGCTTTCCAAAAAGCAAAACATTTGATTGTAACCGAGTCACTTAAAAATTCCATATTTTGAAGATACTTTCATTTGATAATAGTTTTCCATTCATTTTCTTCACCAGAAATGAGGTGCCACACCTGCTTAGCTAATAAAGCTAAATTCATAGGAGCAATTCTCCTCAAACCTAAGCCCCTAGTTTCCTTGGGTCTGCACACTTTTGTCCATCCTACAAGGTGTATATTTTTTTTCTCCTTTGATCAAGTCCATAAAAATTCTTTTTGGAGTTTCTCAATTTTCTGGAAAACCTTAACAGGGGATTTGAAAACGGAGAGGAAATAGACTGGAATGATCTGAAGAGAGGCCTTAGTGAGGGTCATATTTTCTTCTTGAGATAGAAGATGACCTTTCCATCCAACAATTTTTTTTTAATTCTTTCAATAACCCTGTCCCACATTGACTCTCTCGGAGAACCAATGAAAAGAGGGAGACCAAGATATGAAGTGGGAAGGTTTGCTATATCACACCCTAAAATTTTTGCAATCCTTCCTTACCTTTGAATGGGGGTGTTCAAAAAATATAACGTGCTTTTACTAAAATTAACTTTTTGACTAGCAACATCCTCATAGAGTTGCAGGATGTATTTAATTCTTTTGGCCTCAACCACCGATGCCTTAGTAAATAGAAGGGTATCATCAATGATTTTTTGGTGATAAATAGCCCTAGTGAGAGATGTTTCCTTGATTCCTAATATTAGACTTGAACTTCAAGTATTTTTTATGGTTCTATCTAAAGCTTCTGCCATAATGATAAATAACATGGGGCTGATAGGGTCCCCCTACCGAATTCCTCTATGAATTTAAAAGTAACCAGCAGTTGTTCCATTAACCAGAATTGAGAGTCATGCTTTAGAAATGCATTCTTTGATCAAATTAACCCATTGGTGGTGAAATTCAAACTTAATGAGGATAAAAATAAGAAATTCCCAATTTATTCTATCAAATGCTTTGTTCATATCAAGCTTGAGGGCAAAAACATACCTATTAGTCTTATGAGAAGAGTGCAGAGCTTCATGAACTATGATAACTCCATAAAAGATTGACCTACCCTAGATAGAGCTTCCCTAGCACGCATCTATGATGTAGGGTAGAACATCTCTCATTATATTTGCAATGGCTTTATTTAGGATATTGTAAGAAACATTGCATAGACTGATTGGCCTAAATTCAACCATAGATTCAGGGGTTTTCTTCTTAGGAATTGGAGAAATAAAAGTAGAGTTGAGACCTTTTAGGATATGATTGCTTTCTTGGAATTCTCTGATAGCAGAAATTGCATCCTCACTTACAATTTCCTAAAAATATTGATAGAAACGAGGGGGAAAGCCATTGGGTCCTAGAGCTTTATCTGGCCCCATGATAAACAAGGCTTCCTTAATTTCCTCATAAGAAAAGGGAGCTAGAAGCTTAAGGTTTATATCCTTTTTTTTTATGCTAGGAATATATTACAAGAGAATATATTTGGCCTCCTCATTGCACTGCGATTCCTGACCAAGGATAGAATTGAAATAAGTTACTGCCTCCTTTCTGATTTATGTTAAGTCCTAAGTAATAGAACCATCGACTTTTTTAAAAACATTTATCTTGTTATTGCTTCTATTTCTAAGCATGCTGACATGGAAAAACTTGGAATTTGAATCTCCATATTTCAACCAAAGAGCCCTTGATTTTTGCCTCTAATATATTTCCTCACAGGCCAAAATGTTATGAAACTCTGCTAGTTTTGTCTGTTCCTCCTGCCTAGTAGTTTCATCAGCATCACCATGTTGAATCCTCTAATAAATTATCTTCAAACTTTAAAAAACCTATTTTTTATTTTCAAAGAGGTTACCAAAGACCTCTTTGTTCCAAGTTCAAAGCTTCTCCTTAACAAACTTTAATTTGCTAGTAATTTTAAAAGTTTCACTACCCCTGACAGGCTACTGCCACCACTGAATTAAGTTATCTCCAAAACTGGAATGTTTAATCCATATAGATTGAAATCTGAAAGGTTTCTTTAAGGACAAAGAGTTAGGAATCTCCAACAAAATGGGATTATGATCAGAGGTAATTTTAGGAAGGGCTTGCTGGGTGGAATCACCGAACATATTTGTAGCCTCCTTTGATAGAAAAAACTTGTCAAGCCTTTCTTGAATGAGATGACACCCTATCCATCGATTGCTCCAGGTATAATTCACTCCTCTAAGTTTTACATCCATAAACATGTTGGAGTTCACAAAGTCATTGAACTCATCCATGCTTCTAATAGGTGGTCCATTTCCACCCATTTTTTTTGAAGGGTAAAGAGGAGTGTTAAAATCCCCAGCTAGAATCTAGGGGACATTATGGAATATTTCACTCATATTGCCTAAGTACTCCCACAATAGAGATCTCCCTTGAATTGAAGTCGAGGCATAAATATTTGAAAGGATCCATGACCTATTGTTGTTTATTTCCTTAAATAAAACACTAAGAACCCTGTCATCTTTCTGAATAATGGTGCCTTCTACTATCTAGGGATCCCACAAAGTCATAAGGCCTCCAAACGCTCCTATGGATGATTTGCAAACCATATCCCCTTGATTCTAGATTTTTTTACTTTTTTTGACTGAATCTCATCAGTTTTTGTTTCTTGCAACATGATAATAGTTGGATTCACTTTATTTCTTATTGCACTAACTTCCCTGTGTTTGGGTAGGTCATTGAGTCCTCTCACATTCCATGAGAGGAACTTCATTTAGATTGTTTGGGATTTATTCCTCTCCCCATCCCTTGAATGAACTAAATCCGTAGATAGGTTCAGGTTAGGTTTTGTTTTGGTGGGCTTGCCCCCATTTTGTAGTTTTTAATTTTTTTTGGTATTTTTAGCCTAAGGCGTACATGTTTGCCATGTAGCCCGTTAGCTGCTACTACTTAGAGTGGCCATCTCAACCTACAATTTGGTCATTGTTGCTCATATCAGATAGCTTTAAATCCTAATGATCATAAATTTGACCATTGGGGCTTGGCCGCTTCTGTCCTTAGTAGCTAGTTTTTTGTCATTGTAGGTGACAACGACCAAGATACTTCGAAACATTTTGTAATTTTTTTGGATTTTATGAGATGATTATCTAATTTTTTTGATTTTTTTGTACTATGTTGCTTGATTAGGTGCACTTATTCCTCTTTAACTTAGACTTAGGATAGTTTATCGTTATGTGCACCACTTTTCATGTTTTATTTGTGATTCATGCCTTAGATGCATTGTAGTTATACCTTTTATTTTTGATCTTAGATTATCACTGCTTGGGCTCAGGACCCAAGGCTCCTTAATGACCTCATCCCACTCCTTTTTGATATGTACTGGGCATAGCTTAAGGCCCACAGACTACAATATGTTACCTGGATGCCTTAGATTATTTTGGATCAAGCCTACCTTATTGCCTTGGTTCACCAATGGTATCCCAGGATGAACATCTTCTATCTTCCTACCGGTGAGATGACTATCACACCAGAGGATGTGTATAGGGTTTTTCAGATCCCATTTTATGAATTGTCCATTGTATCTTAGACCACTAATGATCATGATGCAGTTTTCCTTTGGGTTTTTAGGGAGCATGTGGTGGCTGCCTTCAAGGACACCAAGTCTAGAGGTGTATCTGTTATACACTGGTACAGGGAGCATGTCTTCATGGCAAGTAATGTGGTATTACTAATGGTCATCAACAACATCCTTATCCTAGATTTCTCATGTTTGAGGTTCTTGTAGAACCTCCTTGTGATGGTTCATGATCTATTGGACAACAAGGAGCCCATCATCTATGCATGGGGAAGTTCGCTGCTAGCACAGTTTTATGATGAGATGTATCACATCCATCAGTAGGTCTACATTAGAATTGGTTGCATCTTACTCCTTCAAGTATGGGGATGGGAGCACATCAGCATGGATCATCCCAAAGGACTCCCCACTGAGATTACAATTATTGATTCTAATATGTAGTGCTATGCTTCCATGTGGGATCGAGAGCACGAGGAGTGCAAGAGTCATCCTAATGTGGAGGAGCTCCCCCATTATACTGCTACTTTCACTAGGTTGTAGGCTGAGGCTGTTATGCAATGCCCATATTATGAGTGCCCTATTTGGGATGATCCACCCAGTTTTATAGCTAGGATGTGGCATGAGTGGTGGCTTATTAGCTACAAGGTCAGTATTAGGGAGTATTTCTTCTACTCCTAATTTCTTTGTCAATACAGGTTACAATAGGATGTGCTACTCATCCTATTCTTGTATAGGCACATCAGAGCATAGAGGGACTTCCCTCCTCCACATATCATAGAGTTGGATTATGAGGAGGATGCCCTAGTAGTTGATCCACAAGTCATTGGTGGAGTCACATATTCATTTGCCCAGTGGTGGGGTGACCAGATGTGGCATGGTGATGGTAGTCTAGGCCATAAGGGTGATGGCAGAGATGGTGTAGATCCAAAAAGGTGTAGAGTCTGAGCTAAGACCAAGGTATAGGGCCAATCGATAGAGCAAGTGGTAGCAGAGGATTAGGAGGCCCCTAAGGAGGTGGATGAGAAGTTGGATCTAGAGGAGAGATATTCTCCTCTAAGACCATAGTTGCATGATGTAGAGGTCGAGCTCTAGTATACCAAGATCCAGGTATAGTAGCATGATGCTATAATCAACCAATGGGATGCTAGTATAGAGTAGCTCATGACTCAGATACAAGCTTTACAGGCTACTATAAGGGTCGGTGCTTCTAGGATGTAGGTGGTTATTGATCCTTTCACACCTCAAGGTCCTACAAGGGTAGATTTAGTGGCAAAGATCAGGTGGATGTAGACTCTACTGGATGAGTATGAGGTGGATATTACTGGTCATGTAGGCTATATTTCTTCTCTAGAGATGTGGATCGGGATGCTAGGATCCACTCCTAGAGAGTGGGCAGGTGCAGGTGGATCACAGGCTAGTGGGTGCTCTACTTTAGGGCAGTCTTCTATCTGACCTAGTTAGAGGACCCGAAATCGCACAGAGAGGCCATCGGGCTCGCACCGCTCCACCCATGATCTATCCATAGGGGGTGGTGTTGCAAGGGTCATAGGCCTAGTGTTTGATTGATGATGCATTTGAATTTGATTTTTGAGGTTAGTTGACCTATATAACTGCAACCTTCAGATATTCTTGTATATCTATGCACTTTGAGATACACATTTTGAGACACGTTTTGAGATACACATATTTATGAGATATTTGAATTATGCCTCATTATGTGCATCATTCATTTCTTATGTTTTTGTTCTTCTTACATGATGCAATGATAAAATTATGATGAATTGATGTATGTGTTAGATGATAGGTGATATTTATGATGATATGAATATTTGAGATCGATGCTTATGTATGCATTTATATTAATGTTTATGTGACATGATGTGATGTATTATGAGTTGATTTGATGATGAATTTTATGATTGGATGCATAGGTGGATGCAGTAATACGATTTTAGATATGGATTCCGATGCTTAATGAAATTATGTATTTATGGATGCAATGTTTTAGTTAGATACATGTTTAATTTTGGTTAAATTGTATGCATCTAGCTTATGTTATGATATGGTAAATGCAATGTGTAATGTATTGTCTATATGATGTTTATTCTAATGTGAATGAACCTGTATGATTTAATCACTTAAAACATAAGGAATGCATATGATATGATTTCAACAATCTAAATGGGTGATACCACAAAAAGTATATCAATCATGATTGTAAATAATCACTCTTATCACAAGAACTAATTATTTAGGCATTCATATGTGAAATGTAATGCCATGGAATGTATGCAATTTCTTGATAAAGCTTCTATGATTTAAAATATTACAAAATAGTCAGTGGCCATCTAAACATCATTTCTGACATCTATCAAGTATCTATCCTACTTTTTTAATACCCCTTAATTCACAAAACCTCATAAATAAAATTGATGATGTGATGAATGATATGACTTGTTGCTATGTTAGAATTTTTGAAGCTCTTCATGAGACTCAAACACTCTAGTTACCCTATCAATAACTGTGTACTGACCATACAAGAATTTTGAAAATCAAGGCTTTCATCATGGACCTAGATATTCATTATCCCTGTGTGTGTAAATGAATATATTTAGATAGAAATCAAGCATTTCCTCTGATTTCATGCAAGATTATTTTAGCCCATTGCTAATATCAGGGATCCTCAATTTTTCATATTATCCTATGTTGGACTTAGTTGGACCATACCACTAGGTATATTTGGGTTACCTAAAGCTAGCTCATACACATGCAAACATTGGTCTACACAAATGCAAAATGCTATTTTGATAGACATATCATCATGCGTAAGGGTATCACCATTTCTAGGCATGGTTGTACACCAACATGTAATGGGGATCACCTTTCAATTTTATGCAATGCTAAGAATTCCAGGAATTCAAGCTTCGTTCCCTTCTTTTCTTCATTTCATTTGGGATACTTGCTCATGCTTAGTGATAAAAATCATTGTTTATTTTTTATTTTTATTTTTCTTGATCAAGGGATTTATGTAGTTATGATAATCACTATTTGATTTATTTTGTACTTTTTGAACTATTACTTTAGAAACTGGGGTTTTGAATTTGTGCTTTGTTTCAAAAATTTTGCTTGTTTTAATTAAATCAAAGGATCTATGTAGTGATGATAATCACTCATTTATGGGTAGGGAAAAACTTGTCTTTTTGCCAATTCTTAGCACCTTTGAACCGGTTGCACAGGAGGATAAACAAGGAAGATTCTTTTCGCTTAAGGCAACCTAGACCACTTTTTTAGCTTTTATCTTTCCCTTGTACCAAATAGGATTTTAGTATTTCAATTAGTGATGGGATATTGAATATCTAAGGCATTCATGACTAGACCTCACTCTCTACTAATAAATATGGCTTCCCATAAAAATTGATAAGACCATTAGATATGGTTGAATAATCGGAAAATCTTAGCATATTTCTTATAGCAACATGATATGGTTGTGTTGAAAAACACAATTACACACATAGATGAATGGATGAAGGTGGACTTATGTATTTATGGTTTTGATACAAAATGTGGCATAATTTGCAATAATGTGATGATAACAAATGCAAATGCAATGGATATGCATGTTTGATGTAATGCAACTATATGAATGTATATGTGAGATGCAACTATTTTTGTATTTTTTATTTTTGCATTGTTTTTGTATTTTTGATTTTTTTTTTACCAAAGGGCTTATTGTGACTTTGGGAATTTTTTAGAGTTTGACCAAGTAGCGTGAAGATACACTTGGATCATTTTTGATTGAATTTTGACCAAGCAGTATGTTTTAGCCTTGGAGCATTTTTTATTGAATTTTACCAAGCAATTGGTATACTCTTGGAGCATTTTTGATTGAATTTTGACCAAGCGGCTGGTATACCCTTGGAGCATTTTTGATTGAATTTGACCAAGTGGCTGGTATACCCTTGGAGCATTTTTTATTGAATTTGACCAAGCGGATTGTATACCCTTGGAGAATTTTTGATTGAATTTTGAATTTTTATGTTTTTCAAATTTGTTTGTATTTTTATGACATATTTGAATGTTTTTTTAGTTTATGTATATTTTAATGTTTTTGAATTTTATGTATAAAATGTCTTTAAATGAATGATATTGAGAGGCTCAGGCTCCTCAACGCCATCCAATGATGTGAGGTGATATGCCCCAGGAGCAAACCTTTTTGAAATCATATAGGGGCCTATCCAATTTACCACAAATTTGTCTCGTAGGTGTAGCAACAGATTTGCATTTTGTTGGTTTTATTTAAGCACAAGATCCCTAACTTTGAATTCTCTCAAGCAGACTTTACTATTGTAAGATCACTCAAGGCAATCTTTATAAACATGGAGATGCTCCAGGGCATTGAATCGAAGTTCATCAAGAAGCGTTAACTGATTAAGGTAGGTTTGTCATGCAGTGTCCTCATCTATGAAATCCTTCAATGCTATGCATAGAGTTGGAATTTCCAACTCTAGGGGCATGATGGATTCAGTGCCATATACAATTGAAAATGGTGTTGCCCTAGTGGGCATCCGTACACTAGTCCTATATGCCCACAATGCTATAGGTAATTGTAAATGTCAGTCCTTATGATTGTCTTTCACTATTTTCCTCAAGATGAAGACTATTATTTTGTTTTAGGCTTCTGCTTGCCCATTTGCTTGTGAATAATAGGGTGTTGAAAAACTTTGCTGAATGTGATATTTGTTCATTAATGCATGCACGTTTTTTTTCTTGAAAGATGGCCCATTATTCGATATTATCTTTGAAGGGACCCCAAAATGACTTATGATATTATGGAGTATAAACTCCACAATCCTAGTTCCAGTTATCGATGTCAAGGGGATCTCTTTGAACCATTTTGTGAAATGCTTTGTGGCCGTTATGATGAATATGTGTCAGCCTAAAGATGGGGGTGATATATTCCCCACTAAGTATAGTCCCCACTACAATAAGGGCCATGTCGCCTGGATGGGTTACAAGGCTTGTGATGGAAAGTGAGTGAGTTTTGCATGATGCTGGCATTTAACGCATTTCTTGACATACTCGCAATAGCATTTTTTCATAGTGGGTCAATAGTAACCCATTCTAAAAATACGCTTAATGATGGCCATACCACTAAAGTGCCTGCCTCATGTGTAATTGTGGGCTTACAAAATTTCCCAATATGCTTCCTAGGGCTTAAGACAACGAAGGAGCATTCTGTCATAGCCTCATCTATAAAGGATATCTCCTAGTAAGATGTACCTCATCACCTTATTTTTAAGTGCTCATATTTCGGCATGCGATAGGTCTTGTGGTACCATTCCAAGTTTTAGGAAATCTCATAATTGGGAAAGTCAATCCTGATAAGCCATAACCTCTATGGATAAAACATCATGCTCCTCCTGTGATCCAAAATCTGAGAATATAGCTTGAGAAACAACCCTATGGTGAATGGTCATACCACACTCCATAGGACCTTAAGAGATCAAATATTTCCAAGGTCTCATTTGCAAGAAATCTCTAGCTCTGAAGGACCAATCCTGATGAGGTTTAGTCTGGATCATGTTGACCAACTCTTGATTTTTCATAGCCTCACGTTGTATGGCTGAGTGTGTGAGCACTTTAACATGAATGGTTGTGAAATCAACAAACAAATTCTAAGAGATTAAGGATCCCAAAGATGCCATGGTGTCTAAAAATCTATTTGACATGTGAGTGATTGCCTCGATGTCATACCATTCTAGTCGGGCTAGGTAAGTGTCAACAAGCTTCTTTTAATATTTTAGGAGTGGGCACCTACATTGGAAAAATCCTTTGACTTGATTAACTATGAGTAAAGAGTCACCAAAGAGATTCAATCTTTTAATATCTATTACAATAGCTGCTTGGAGTTCCAATATCAGGGCCTCATACTCAGTGTTATTGTTCATGCAAGGGAAGTCTAGATTGAATGATAAGAGCAATGGAGCACCCTATAGTATGATAAATACTATCCCTATGCCACCCCCTTTTTTTCACTTTGAACCATCGAAGAACAATGCCATTTCTCTTTATTTTTTAGGTTCTTCAGGTTCATACTAATTTGATAATGCAAATACCGCATCATCAGGCAATTCTATGGTGAGAGGCTTGCTATCCTGAAGAGGTGCCTCTACTAATTGATCTGCTATGACTTATCTCTTTATGGGATTTTGGCTTATTAAATCTAGATCAAATTATATAAATAACATGATCCACTTTGTAGTATGTGTATTGTGATAGGTCTTGTTCATCATATACTACAAAGTATTTTGTTTTGATATAATGTAGGTTGTATGGTTCAACATGTAGTGTTGCAACATTCTGGTTGCAAAGACCACTTCTAAGAACAACTTTTCTACATATGCATATTCTAGCTCATAACTCACCAAGGTGAGACTAATTTAATATACAACTTGCTCTTTATCTTATGTATTCTTTTGGGCCAACATGGTACCCAAAGAAAAATTAGTAGTCGATATATACATTAAAAATGGTACATCTAGCCTTGGTGGAACCAACACTGGCAGTGTTTCCAGGTACGCATTTATCTCTATAAAGGATCATTGGTATTCTTCATCCCAATGAAATGGGACATCCTTGCGTATCAACCAGTTCATGGGCCAACACTTATTTGATAATTGAGTAATGAACTATTTTATGGATGCTACCTTGCCTTGTAGGCTCCTTAACTCCTTAATATTGGTAGGACGACCATTTATATTATAGCCTTTATATTCATAGGATCGACCTCAATGCCTCTCTTAGAAATTATGAACCCCAAAAGCTTACTGGAAGTTATGCCAAACATGTACTTCTTAGGGTTCAATCTGATATTGTGCTCAATGAGGTGATCGAAGACCTTTGTAAGGATTCCAACATTCTCTTGTCATACTAGAGACTTAGCCAGCAAGTCATCCATGTAGTCCTCTAGGATTGTGTGCATATATTCATGGAATATGTATGTCATGGCCTAATGATATGTGGCACCAAAATTATTTAGGCCAAATGGCATCATCTTGTAACAGAATGTCCTGCATGGAGTAATGAAATTTGTCTTCTGCTAGTCTTCAGGTTTGATTTATATTTGATTGTATCCAGAAAACCCATATATTAGGGAGAGCATCTCATGACCTGCAGTGGCATCAAAAAGAGAATCTATTTTTGGCAATGGGAATGAATCCTTCAGAGTTGCCATATTCAAGTCTCTAAAATCTGTGCAAATACAAACTCTTCCATCTAGTTTTCCCATGGGCACCATGTTCAAAACCCATTTAGGGTAGTCAATTGGGACTATGAAAATCGCATCCAAAAGTTTTTGTAACTCGTTCTTCACCATCAAAGCAATGGTTGGATGCATTTTCCATAATTTTTGCTTGACTAGTTTCTTCATGGGATCCAATGAAATATTGTGAACAACTAACTTTGGATCAATCCCTGGCATGTCTTTGTAGGTCCAAACAAAAATATTTGACCTCTCTTTAAGGAGAGGAATTATGATGGCTTGTTCCTTGAGAGACAAAATTTCTCTGAACTTGACTTCCTTTGGTTGAGTAGGATCATCACTGATGTCCATATCAAAAGTTTCTTCTATAGCCATATGTGATTCATCCTCCAACTAATGAGGCATGGGTATCAAATTAATGTCATCAATGGGATTTACAGTTTCTACTAAGTCATGATCCAAAATGGCATGGAATACTTCATATGTATGGCTTGATGCAAAATGAAATGGTTGTAACACCTCTTCATTAGGGAAAAGATCCTTAGGATCTATGGGTGAATCAACATGATTCCAATCAATAGCCTCTATATCAAGACATAGTGGTTTAGTAGGGTTGGCTAGGTTGTGAAGTGGAGTGGCCAAATCAATGGAGATCGTATTGATGGATGGAATTAAGTCTCCAGGACCACATGGGTGAAACATTGTGTTAGAGGTTTCTCCTCCATACTTGCAATGATGCTCTATTGGAAGAGGAATATCTATATCTGGCCTATGAGTAGGTCGAATAATAGGATCATTGGGTTCTAAGAGCTCCCTAAACGTAGGCAGAGAGGGATCGACTGCACGCTGAATGGCAACTAAGTTGACAGGTCTCCCCAAAAACCACAAGTTGGTTTCTATGGCATGAAGTGTCACTTCTCTTTCGACAAACATGTTGACTTGCCGCAAATGGTGGGGCCCAAGATAAGCCATATTAGTTTCGTCATCAAAGTCATCATCGCTTATCCAAAAACCATTAGCATTGGTATGCGACCCCAAGACAAGGGGCACATCTCTTGGTCCCAAGTAGGCCATATTTATTTCTTCCTCATATTCTTTGTCACTTATGAAGATGCCATTTGTATTAGTATGTTACCCCAAATCATGGGGCTATTGCCTTTTCCCTAGGTAGTATCTCTCTATGGAATCCTCCGATTCATAAACACTTTTGTCCGATATGAATCCACTCTCATTATGGATAGACCAGGTAAAGCTTTGTAAATAGTGAGACCCTTGATAGGCTAAGTTGGCTTGTAATTCATCATCACTTGCCTCATATCCATTTTATTCTTGATCTTCATCCCATAAGTTGTAACCCATTGGGATGGAATCAATTGTGAATCTTGGATGATAATTTTTGGAAGGTGGTATGCTTACCATGACCACTTGTCTATTACTTGGATGTCTTGTACTTGGTGGCTGATGAGGAATAAAATCGATGTCTTATCTTAACCCCAAGCTTAATCTATCCAAGGCTACTACTAGAGAGTCATCTCGACATCTAATGTGATAGCCTAACCCAAACTTGTCAAAAGGAAGTTGGTATTACGGCTCGAATGGTTGCCTATGCCCCTGATCATATATACTAAGACTATAGCCATGCCAATGATAGCGTTCAAAGTAGCTTAGAGAAAAATTGGTATTAGAGAGGTAATAAATATTAATAGTGAATAGTTCATAATTATCCTCTTCTATGTCTATATACTTATGGGCACAGTCCAAGCCAACATAGATAAAGTTGATCTGGTTGGGAGGGATTCCAAGCGGCACCACTATTCCTATTTGTGGTCTCAGGTTTTTTGGCCATCCCATGTCTTGTGTAGACTCTATGATGGGTGTGAATGTTATGTTCTACACAAGATACTCTCCTATCCCTATGCTTTCCAAGTGTATTATTGCATGTGATGTAGATGATCCTACAGATGACACTGGTGAAGCGGGTTCTAGTATCTCCTCAGCTTGATCTTGGAAATATTCTTCTTCCATAGGACTTGAACTTTTTTCAATGACTATGGTTAGCACTTCCTTAGGATTTCCTTCCTCAACTAAGAGCGCCTTTATCTTTTGATTGTTTTTTGGTTTAGACATTGATGGTCTCTTAGAAGTAGTAGTTATTTTGGGTGTAAGATGAGGTGCTGATGTTGATGGGTCTTTTCGTATCCCTTTGTCTATGTTTTCTAGTCGCATGGTGGGAGATGAAGGTTCTACATATAGGTGGGTAGAAGGAATTACAAATTTTCATAGAAAATCCACCTGATGGACATACTTGAATGACTCTTCATCCGCCAACACCACATAAACTTTTTCATAATGCACATACTTGACACATTGGTGTAAAATCTAAGGAAAACACTTCATATCTCTTATCCAAGGGCACCCTAAGAGGATGTTATATTGCATGGCCCCTTCCAATACATGACACATCATAGGTATGGTCTTATGCCCCACCTTGATTGGTAAGACTATCATTCCAAAAGTATTGCATAAAGCATCATTGAAATATCTTAATGTGTAGACTCCCGAAATGATATTTGAATTGGGTATCTTAATGTGTTCTATTTATATAGTTGTGATGATTTTTATTGACAAAACTGTATCGATAAATATCCACTTAAAAGGTAAATCATTTACTGATACAAAAATGTGGAGTGGAGATTCTAGTAATGCAGTAGATACTATCTTAATCTCATAGTCATAGAATCAAATTACAAGTTCTTGATACTCTTGTAATTGTCCCACAAAATACGCGAATGCATTGGGATCTTGTGGTTGGAGCTCAATAAATCTCAAAATATTTATTAAAATCTCAATGTGCTTCGAGGACTATTGTATGAGCTCATAGATAGATAGCTTGGCTGACATAATTTGTAAGTTCTACTCTAGTCTAATCTGAATAGTTACCATAGATCGAGTTGGTGGACCTAGAAGCATTTTCTACCCCTGACTCTACCTAGGTGCAACTGGAACATTGATTGGAGCCACAGGAGGATGTGGCTAACCATATCATCTAGTCTTGGTAGTTATATTGATAATTTCAACCATCCCAAGCACCCATGGGTAGACGTATCAATTCATACCTGATTGACTTGGGCACCTTGCCCTCTAGGGACCTCATGGTTGGGCAGCGGGTTTTTATATATGCCCATATCTATGTTATTGGAATCCAATGGGTTGTCAAATTTAAGTTATCCCACCTCAATCATGTTTTGTACCTGATTTTTGAAACCAATGCAAACCTCAATATTATGCCCTGATATCCTGTGATAAGGGTAAAATTGATATTTCCCTATATCCTTTTGTCTTAGGATGGTTGGAATCTATGAGAGGTATATCAAGAAATCTAATTTTTCTAGCCTCACTCAATTGGTTCAAAATTGATTACATTGACTCTTATAGAGGTGTAAAATAGTAAGGTGGCTTGCATTCTCTGTTTCACCCTTGATTGTAATTTTTATCATAATTGGCTGGTGGGGGCTATGCTTGATAATTCTGGGATTGTTGTGTAGCCCCATCTTAGGTGTAGCCAATACTACTTGATTAACTAGAGTAGGGTTTACCTACTTCTACTTGTGTTTGTCATTTTTGCTATTTTTATTCCACTCCTTATTTTGGAGCTTTATGGTTCCCTCATATACCTTTATGTCCTCGATGAGTTTTGCCTATGCTAAGGATTCCTCAAGTTAAGGATATTGTTGAAGTTGTAGCAAGAGGGAAATGTATTTAGAACAACTCTTGGTGAACATGCAAATGATTTCTTCTATGGGGATAGATAGTGATAAATTCACCATGAATTTTCCCCATCTATTCCCATATTCCATAACTGGGTTGTCATCATGATATTTTAAGTTAGCCAAGCCTGAAAGGTTCAAATTTCTATTAGAACCAAAGGAGAAATACTTTAGGAATGCATTTACTAGTTTTTCAAAACTGTATATGTTGTTCTTAGGTAGTTGGTTGGACCATTGAGTGGCAATGCCCAAAAATCTCATAATGAAAGTCCTTAACATAAGAGCATCATTGTCTTCAAGATGAAACATGAATTGATGAAATTGGTAACTTTCTCTTGTGCATATTCTTCACCCTTAAAATTTTCTAACCTAGGAATTTTAAAATGCTTAGGATATGCAGGGCTAGGGACTGATGGGCACAATGGTTGGTTGTATATTTTAATCAATGTTGGTTGGTTCCCTATTGTATCTTGTTTCTCAAAGGATTTCATATTTTTAGCAAGTTCTTGGAATGCATTTGAGGCAATGAGGTCCTCTTCTTGCAGGCCCCCTCATGGTGGTAATGGAGGTAACCCTATGTGTGCTTTACTTGGTCTATTCTCTTCCCTCGTACGAGAGGATTTAGGATGTGTTTGATCCTGATTTACCATGTTTACCCTTTCTCCAACATTTTGATGTTATTCATGATTTTAATGGTGGTTTCATTATGGGATTTCTTCTTGTCTATTGCACCCTTCTCTTGGTGAGTCAGTACACTTATATCTCTAATAATAATTGCCATTGGCTTGCAAATTGATATGAGCTAGTTATTCAACTTGTTCTCTTAGACATTGTTCATGTTGGTGTAAAAGCCTTTATATTTGTTTTTCATGCTCAAGAGCTTCCACTAGCTCTCTATCTTTGTGCAAAACATTCTCTAGCCATCACATGTGATCAAATTGTGCTATCAAAGAGGACTTATATCTATCATAGAGGCTAAAAAATATGATTCTTAAGCATATCCACCTCACAATATTCTCTCTTGAGGTGATTAATTTTGGGGTGGGAGTACCTTTACTCTCATATTACATTGATTATTTCCTCTATCAACTTCCTTCCATGTTTTTTGATATCCTTATCTTAATGAATTACTTGATTTTCTTGTCTTGAACCTTTTTGACCTTATTGCCTTGAACCTATTTGTAATTGAGTCCTACACCATATTGTAATATGCCCAAATTTATTGAAATTAAAACACTTGATATTGTAGCCTTTTGCTGGTGCCCATGTCCTAAAATTATTCTTAAAATAATTTACATATCCATTCCTTTCCTGAACCCTATATTGTGAAGCTCTTTTTTCATGACCCTTATAACCATGACTTCTAAATTGTGTAGTTGTAAAAAAAAACCATGTACCTCATTTCCTTTGCACTAAAAAACTCTATGACCAATCATGTTACATGAGAAGCAATGTCCCTGAAAACCATACCTTCTTCCCTTGAAGTTTCTTCTAGAAAAATCAAACTTCTTTGATCCATGGATCCTGTAATGTATAGCTATGTCCAAATCCATTACAAGAAAAACAATATCCTTGAAAAGCCTTTTGTTCATGCCTTGGTTCCTCATACCTTTCTTGACCATTATCCTTATGATCATATTCAACTTGTGCATTGCATTCTTGAACCTTATTTGTAGCATCTAAAATCTTTTCCCTGCCTTTCTCTTCAAGAATTTATTTTCCTTTTGAAATTGATTCACCTATCTCAAAACAAGAACTAAACTAAATATTTGGAGCCATAGGATCTATGGAACTTTCCTCACAAATCTTAGGTGCTTCCTTGCTTTCATATTTTAGAATTTCCTTTTCTTTTGAGTGTGAATTTTCTTGGAAGTAAGATACAACCTTAGAATAAGTTTCCACTCCTTTTTGAATATTCTCATATAATGTATCATGTCTTGTCATTATTATCCTTAGTTATTAATTCATACTCTATTCTATCCTTTTTGTATTTTGAAGATCTTCTATGATACTACTGATTGTTTGAAGTAGTTCTTCTCTAATTTTGACATTTGTTCGAATCTTATTTTCAAGATTCCTATATTCTTCTTTTAACATTTTGATTTCTAATTTTTGTTTACTTGGCTCATCCTCTTCCTTTTCTATTACCAAAAATGAGACTTCTTTGTTTTCACTACTGCTGGAATTATCACTAGACCTATTGCTTTATTTTTTAAATACACTTTCCTTGTTGTAATTGTTGTAGTATGTGCAATCATCATCTATAAGCCCAAAATCTCCACATATGAAGCATTTTAGTATCCTTAGACATTTCTTGTACCTATATTCTTACTCAATGGCTATGGCAAGATCTTCATGTCTTTATTAAATAGGCACATCCTCTTATTTAACTTCAATACCTAGGAATAAGTGTTCTTGATTTTCTTCACTTATTCCAAATAATGTACATTCTTCTTCATCTAACTGATATTTATCACTGTAATCTAAATTATCACTTGCTTCTACAATGTAGTAAGATTTATTTACCAACTTTACCTTGGAATATCCTTCATAAGTATTCCTCAACTTGGTCCACATCTCATTAGCTAAAGTACATACCATGACCTTTGCAAAATCTATTTCATGTAGCCCACTCAAAATACAATTCATTTCTCTTGCATTTATCTCAACCAATTTCTTGGTAGTCTTATCTTCCTCGAGATCACCTTCAACCCTATAATATTTTTCAACCATTTTCCATACTTCATATCCTTGTGATATCAAGTAGTTCTTCATCCTCATTCTCTAGAAAGCATAATTGTTACCATCAAATAATGGAGCCTTATTTGTAGATAATCCATTATGTGAAACCATATATGTTCTTGTAGAATCTACCCTCAAGTTGTTAGCATTTTTTAAGGAACCCACTCTGATACCAATTGAAAAACACAAGCTTATAGTAAGAGGGGGGGTGAACAATACAAGACCACTCTTTACTTTTTCTTCCAATTCAATATTATTTTGTGTAAATATAGCAATATCAATAGCAATAATTAAATCAATGCACAAAAACCATACACAATAGATACATCACAATTTATGTGGTTCACCCAATGTGGGCTACTCCACGGAGAAAATATTTTACTAAAAATTTCTCTATCAATCTCTTTGGGAATCACTCCCAATTAAAATGTTTATGGATCTTTATCCAAAGGAGACGTTGATCCCCTAATCTCAAGTTAGTGGAACTCTTCCACATGATAACTCTTTCCCTTTCTACTCTGGCTATGTGATCTTCTAGAAGACTCTATTCCTCTGTTGCACTAACTGGTGGACCTCTATCCACTTGAATACTCCTCACTTAGATCTATCTTCAACTGTGTTGGCTGCTGGATCTCTATCCACTGAGACTCTATCCTCTGTACTTTGTCACCTCCAAAGCTCTATCAATAGGCTCACTAAGAACCTTCTCAATAGGTTCACAAAAAACTTTCTTAACAATATCACACAGAACTTGTCAAATCTACGCTAGAAAGCTCACCAAGAACTTGCCCAAATATACTCTAGCAAGATCACCAAGAACTTGTCCAAACACTATCCTCAAATCTGTCCTAACACTATCATCAAATATGTCCAAACACTATCCTCAAATCTATCCCAAATTCCTTATCAAAGGATCAATAAATCATACTCAAGTAGTACTCAAAATGAACGCAACAATGAATGGCAATCTCAACTAAAATTAACTTCATATAAGCATAAAGAGAATTCTTAGAGACTCAATATGTTCTAATCTCACTCTCAACCCAAACCAATATCAACTCAATTCATAGAAGCATAAAGAGAATTTTTGGAGACTCAATATGTTCTAAACTCACTCTCAACCCAAATCAATCTCAACTCAACTTAAATCAACTCATAGAAGCATAAAAATAATTGTTAGAGACTCAATATTTTCTAATCTCACTCTCAAATCAAATCAACCTCAACTCAATTCAAGTATTATAGAACAATAAAGAGAATTGTTAGAGACTCAATATGTTATAACCTTAATCTCAACTCAACATAGAATGATGGAATAGTTTATTTCATAGAACTTGAACAATCAATTCACACATCACTTGAATAGGCTCAATCAACTCAACTCAACCAATCATCACAAGGAACAACTCTTTATCACACAACCCTACTCCAATTATGTATCAACCAACTCAAATGTTTCCAACAATGCTCAACCAAAAATATTACATAACAATGATACTCATGTTCTTTTTTAAATCATGTTATTTCACAACCAATGGGCTTCAACAACTATGCTTATCAAACATGGTTTAGACACAACTCTCAATTCAAAAAACCTTGAAGCATTCAACCAACCACTTTCAAAAAGGAAAATACAAATAATCCTTTTCCATCCAATGATATTTTAGATATCAACCACCATAAAAATCAATAGAAGAATGTGACCATACCTTTTATGAAGATGGAAAAAACTCTTTGTAAATCTGCCACAATCACAAAATTCTTTTTCCAATCTTCACAAAGGTTAGTAGATCACAAAATAATCCACATTTACTCAACTTTTCAATAATCATCACCAAGGACTTTAATTGCACAACTTCCTTATCTCTCCTAAAACCACTTGTACCATAAAATAAAATAAATAAAAATATTGCATAACCTTTTCACTCCCAAAACCACTTATACCATAAAATAAAATAAATCACAATATTGCATACCTTTTCACCTCATGAAATAATTAATCCTCTTGAAAAATAATAAGGCAAACATCATTTTTGGAACCCCTTTGCAAAATCAAAAATATCTCTTTACACACACCTTATTTCTCCTTCTAAATAAGTTAATCAAATAGCCCTTAAAATAGGATTTACGATGATATATAATATACCCACTTTACAAAATAAATTGAAACCTTTAAATATATATATTCCAACCTCCATTAATTGCACATAGGTAGGCCCTCCATTAATTTAAACTTAAACTTTAAACTTTAATATCTTCATCACCGAAGGTCCTTTTTTGATGAAACAAAATTCCACCTTGGATTTTAATAAAAGCCCTTTCCACATAAGCCCACCATGGTTTTAAATAAAACCTTTTATTTTTTCTACCTTGGTTTTCATAAAAACCCTGTAAATAGCCATGCTCTCCAAAATATCATAGATGATTATCTATGAAGTGCTTTTGCCACAAAAACCAAATATGATCCATGTGACATAAATGATCCATGTGACATCAATGACAACATAAAATACCTCAAATTAACTCAAATTTCCAATATAAATGGTTATGGGATCAAATCCCATGGGTGCTTAGCGTGACCCTCAATTTTTTTTTTTTGCCCGATTTTTGCCTTTAACACAAATTCCAATTTTTTTTGTCAAAAGCAAGATACTGACAATTTGTTTTGTCATAACAAGAAGTTGAAATTTTTTTGACAAATTTTTACCACCCATTTTTTGCAAACAAAAAGGGTATTTTTTTTCCCAAATGCAGGAAAGAAAGTTTTTTTTTTTTTCTACCGAAGCACTCGAAGGAGATTTTTTCGAGGTATTTTTTACAACATTACCTTGTTTATTCCTTTCAAGTAATTATGGAGGGATAAGTTTTTTTTGGGAGTTTTGAAAGGGTAAAGGCACAATTTTTTCCTAGTTTTTTATTTTGCAACAAAAATGGGGGATTCAATGCATTCTTTTTTGCAAAATTCTAAGACAATAGGGGGGAAAGAAAAATTGTTGATCTAAAAAGTGAATATCTTCATTGTAAAACTGGCATTGTAATAGGTGCATTTTCGATGGAAACCGACACCTAGTGTGTTTAAAATTTTGTGGGCACTTGTGATTGTATTTTGCATCTAAATTTCTTGTTTTCTTGCACTTTCAATCATAAAGTAAAAATTACAAAGCAAATAAAAGACCCCAAATTTTGTTACACCTATTTGTGTAATTTATTGCATGACAGTGTTTGGTATTTGTGATACCTCTAGCCCACACTTACAGGTAATGCTATCATGCTTTGGAATATTGTATTCACTGACTAACGTAGCTGCAACAATGATGTCTAAGTTTTTTCTCTATTAATCATTAGGGAGAAATAAGGCAAACTAGTTCTAGTATTCACTCCATTTATATCCTAATCGTTATTTTTGTTAGACATAAATCCTAAGTAAGTGATTTCCAAAGTGTTTATGGGAATTTACGCCCCACGCATGAGGAAAGACCTTATATGTTAGGTGTCATAAAAAAAATGATTCCCTTTCTATATCTCTTAAGTTCCACATATCGTTCTACTATTATATATACTTATAGTCTCCCTCACATAAGGGTGAGTATATATAGAGGAGTTTTTGTATTAAGGTCAGGCATGTATAAAGAAATGGGAACGTTTGGTGTTATAAGGAACCTTAAAAATGGCTAAAGTTCACAAATATCTCTTAGATTCATAGTTGCTGAAAGGTTCTAACTTCACACCATAGAAGAATAAGATGTGTGCTATTATTCAAGTGGAATATTTGTGGGATGTAGTGACTAGCACTACAAAATGTCCTACAACAACAGGGGTATATCAAGATACTTTTGATAAGAAGGACAAAATATATCTCATGCTTATTATGATTGCTACTATAGATGAGGTCCAAACTCATAGTTGTGATGCCAAAACTAATAAGCTAATAAGGAATCTTGGGATGCTTTTATTACTATTTATGAAGGTAAGAATCAGTCCACTATTCTACACCTTCAAACTCAACTACATACACTCAGTATGAAATCTGGAGAGATAGTTGACCTACTCCCATGCAGAGTCATGGAATTGAAATCCAAATTGAATGCTAGGGATAACTATTGGATGATACTCTCTTGACCTCTATCATCTTGAGAGCATTGCCAAAGTCCTATAAAATATTGATAACCTCTCTTACTGTATCTGGTAGACAAGTATATTTTGTGGAATTGGTGAATTTTATTTAAAATGGGAAGGAAAATAAATTTTATAAGGATTATGTACCATATAATGCCCTCTACACCAAACAAGGGGTTAAGAAACAAGGTCAGTTTCAAAAAGGAGGGTCTTCATCAAAGGGAAAAGGGAAACAATATCAACAAAAAAAACAATATTACAAGATTTGTGATATGAATAACCATGATACCAATAGGTGTTGGTTTAAGAACAAGTAATAGAATATCCAATATCATAAGAAGAATAAAAAATGGAAATACAAACCACAAAAATAAGAATAAGCAACCCAATGGGTATGTTGCTTATGCTAAATCAAATTTAGACTCATATTCTACAAAATTAGACTCGGACTAAAAATTTGAGCGAGCACACAAGGTGCTCATGACTCATACTTCATATTTGTAGATAGATGTTGTATGGTATATTTATTCAGGTGCTAGTAAGCACATGAATGGTGATAAATCATGGTTTGAGACATTTGAGGAGAAATAAGGTAAGCCAGTAACAATTGTTGACAATCAAGTCTACCAAGTGAATGGTGAAGGTGATGTTTCTATCACTCTTCCAGATGGTAAATATCATATTGAAAAGGTACTCTATATTCCTAGATTGGATAATAATTTATCGTCAATCCCTTAGATGTTGGATCAAGATATGGATGTTGTGTTCCATGTCACAAATGGAAAAAAGAGATGTTTTATAAACAAAAAAGGAAAACATGTAACAACTGAATCATACAAGTATGGCTTGTTAATTTTATGTCTTTTCAATACCTCATGTTGCCTTGGAAAAAACTACAAAGGAGGCTACTTCTCTATGGCACAAAAGATATGGGAATCTAAGTTTAGGATATTTGCTCGAATTGAGCAAATATGAGATGGTGAGAGGCCTTCCCAACCTTTCATCCTCATTGCCTATTTTCTCAGATTGTTTAGCATGGAAGCAACATAAGGTACCATTTGAAGTTAGCTCTTCCTAAGATAAGAATCCTTTGGAGTTGGTACACACCGATCTATGCGGTCCTATGCCAACCAACTATGGTGGAAAGAGGTATTTTCAATTGTTTAGGGATGACCACTCATGGAAGATGTGGGTTTTATTTATTAAATTGAAGTCAAAGGTATTTATATACTTTTAGTAGTTAAATAAGCTTGTTGATAAGGAGTTATGATGTTTCATCAAAACCTTCTGTTCATATCAATGGGGGAATATACCTCCAAGGAAATTTCATCATGTTTGAATAAACATGGGATAAAGAGATAGCTAAATAAAACATATACTCCACAACAAAATGGAGTTGATGAAATAAGGAATCATTCCATTATGGAAATGACTCGATGTATGCTTATAGGATCCCACCTTGAACATGAGTACTGGGAAGAAGTAGTAAACACAACATCATACCTCTTAAATAGAGCAACCAAAAGATCTCTATAGGGTAAAACTCCATAAGAAGCATGGAGTGGTAAGAAACCCTTCATTTCTCATCTCAAAGTTTTTGGATGTAAGGCATTCATGCACATACTACAATAGAAAAGGAAGAAGTTAGATAAGAAAACCTTAAAATGTATTTTCCTTGGTTATGATAAGCATTCAAAGGGATATTGATTGATAGGTCCCATGACTAAGAATATGCATATAAGTATATATGTGGTATTTGATGAAGCTTTCACATCAAATAAAACTTCTACAATTGTATACCTTGAGGAATATGAGCCTAAGAAAAAGACTCCACCTCCTCAAAAAAATAATCCCAAATGGTATACAAGTATATTGAGGGATTCCAAGTTGACATCACTTCTAGTTCTAATGCTAGATTGAACCTGTGCCTATAGTATGACTCGGTAGATGAGAGTATAAGCATAAAATTCAGAAGTTGATAAGATTTTTCAACAATCTGATGATCTACTTGTAGATGCATAGGAAGATAGGGAGACATATATGGAGAATGAGATGGTTTATTTGACAATATTGGATGAAAATAAACCCACAATAGTTCATGATGCACTTAGTGAGCCTTAGTAGAGGGTTTCTATGGAATCAAAACATACATCTCTCATGAAAAATCATACATGGAAGCTAGTAAATATGCCTTCGGGAAAGAAGTCCATCAGGTGCAAGTGGGTGTTCAAAGTAAAGTAAGGCAGATGGTACTTTTGATAAGCATAAATCTTATATTATTGCAAAGGGCTATGCTTAGAAAGGAGGCATATATTATGAAGATAATTTTACCCCTGCTACAAAAATGACTACCATTTGAGTCCTTTGTGCCATGGCAGCTCAGTTTGGGTGGAATTTACATTAGATGGATGTAAAAAGTGATTTCTTGAATGGTGACCTACAAGAAGAAGTATACATGACCCAAAAAAATATTTGTTTTTGAAGGGCAAGAACAAAAAGTTTGTAAGTTGATCAAATCCTTGTATGGGCTGAAACAAGCTCCTCAATCTTGGTACATCAAAATAGATAGTCACCTAGTGTAGCATGGTTTTAAAAGAAGTCCTTCAGATGCAAATATCTATATCAAGAACAATGTTTGACATAGTGATTTTGGTGCTATATGTATATGATATGATCATAAAAGGAAGCTTAGATATTATGATTGATGTAGTAAAATATGATTTGAAATAATATTTTCAAATGATAGATCTAGAACATCTTCACTATTATATTGGTTTAGAAGTGACTTAGAAAAAGAATCATATCCAAGTAACACAAAAGAAGCATGCCAAGACATTGATTGATAAATATCACATGACTGATTACAATTCTAAGGTGACTCCAATGGATCCTAGAATTAAGCTATCATGATATGACAAATCATGATAGGTAGATGGTACTCTCTATTACGAACTGATTGGGAGTCTCATATATCTGACAAATACCAGGCCATATCTTAATTTTTTTGTAGGTTATATTTCAAATTTCATGTAGGAACCAAAGACGATTCATTAGAAAGTAGCAAAGATATTTCTTCATTATGTCTATGGTACTACATATTTTGGCTTGGAGTATAAGAAGAATAGAAAATTATATCTACATGGATACACAGACTAATATTATGCTGGATCTATTAATGATCGCAAGTTGACTTTTGGATACATTTTTCATCTTGGATCTGGTACTATATCTTGGTATAGTAAGAAGCAGTAGGTGGTTGCTATTTATTATATAGAGATATAATATCACTCAACCAGTGGAGAAGTATGTGAGATAATATGGTTAAGTCGCATTCTTACAAACATGGGTCTTCAAAATAACATTCCACTTCATTTATTTTGTGACAATCCGGGTGTTTTGAATCTTGTCAGGAATACAATATTTCATGATTGCACCAAACACATCAATACTTGATGTCATTTCATTCATGATGAAGTTCCAAAGAATCACATACAACTCCAATACATTCCCACTGATGAGAAAGTTGTAGATATTTTCACCAAGGTACTTGCACGTGTCAAATTTGAATTATTTTACAATGCTCTTTGTATTTGCCAATAATGTAATAAGGGGGGGTGTTAGCATAATGTATTATTTACATAGTTTATTACATCATTGTGGGATGGTAAAATAGCGCTCATAGGCACTCTCCAAGTTAAGTGGTTTCACAACCACTTTGGTGGTTCCATAACCACCTTAGAACCGTTGAGAATGTATATTTATTACCATATATTTTAAATACACACTACTGCGTATATTTATTTAGGAAATTTATGCATAAGCTATGGTGATGGAGGGAGCGAATGTTGCTGGTGGAGTTGAGGCACAATTTGCACTAATAATGTTGAAAAAAAAACTTTTTCTTTTACGCAAAATTTTTGAAGTCTTTGTTGTTTATTTTTTAAAAATTAATACTAATGTAAAAATATTTTTTGTTGTAGTTTAGGGAGATAGATCCTCAACATTGGTTTTCTCCTTCCATCCTTGGTATGAGAAAGAATCTTACGAAGGATGATTGGGACCTTTTGAATAAGCTAGGCTTGGAGGGAGTGGCTCGACTGGATGTGGTTAGGGTGGACGATGGGTACCTCTCATATTTGATAGAGATGTAGGATTCATATAGGGGGAATTTTCAACTATTGGTTGGGGAGGCTACTGTCATACTTGAGGATGTGTATTGCATCCTCAAGGTTCTAGTAGAGGGTGTGAAGGTTATGGTTGGTTATGATAAGAATGTGGAGATGATGAATATGTTTGGAGATCAATGGCATGAGGTAAGGGTGAGATATAGGAGGATTTGCTAGTTGACTATGTACAAGGCTAAGGAGTTGGGTGTACTCTCAGACTTGATCATGTTCATGGTAGCGAACATAGTGCTCCCTAATAACATGGGATGTAGGTTCCCTTATAACCTATTGGGAGTGGTGAGTGACTTACTCATCAATCCAAGAGTGTATGCATGGGCTCCTAATTTATTGGTGTAGTTATACCAAGATCTATATGAGATTACATGGAGATGGAGGAAGGGGATTGGATGCAACTTCTTTATTCAATTTTGGGCATGGAAGAACTTCAGTGTAGCTCGACAAGAGGGGTTATATTTATAGGCATGGAATATTGGTGAGCCCTATGCTAAGAGATGGATAGTGGTGAAGGAGATATATCCAAGTAGATAGAAACATATCAGTCAGTGGTACAAGAATATGTGGGTAATGTTGACTTTGGTTCAAGTGATATGGAGGCCATGGTAGGGAGCCATGTGGAAGGGTGATGACGAGTAGCTACAATGGGTGAGGTAGGCATGATGGCTATTTTGGAGGAGAGAGGATGAGGTTGAGTAATTTTAGTACTCATGGGTCTTGAGGTAGTTTGGTTTGCCTCAGGGTGTGCCTGATGAGCCAGTGCTATATTGACATTAGCAGAATGAGGTGGGGCTTCCATGTGTAGAGCCATGGAGGGTGCAAATAGAGGATTAAGATCAATTGAAGGTCCTAGATGTAGATGATGTAAGAGTGACTCTTGAGTATGTGGAATGGTTTTATATCCAACTAGTATGGGTTCCAAAGGTGATGATGGGTGGGGATGCAACAACTGTGAAGTTGAGGATGACTTCAAAGAGTATGATATCTCATCGATAGATGAGTCAAATGAGATTGAGGAGAGTGTCATAGTAGACTACTGAGGTGGAGGTAGCAGAGGATGAGGAGGAGGAGGATGAGGATATGGAGGAGATTTTTGAGGTGGCTAGGCTATAGACCAAGATGGAGTAGCTTTGTGAAGAGTGAGAATACGATGGATTCTCATAGGTGAAAAACACAAGCTTATACTAATAGGGGGTGTGAATAGTATAAGACCACTTTTTACTTTTTCTTCCAATTCAATATTATGTTGTGTATAGATACTAGTATTAATATCAGTAGTCAAAGAAATGCACAAAATACCATACACAATAGAGACACCATAATTTATGTGGTTCACCCAATGTGGGCTACTCCATGAAGAAAATATTTTACTAAAACTTTCTCAATCAATCTCTTTAGGAATCACTCCCAATTACAATGTTTATGGATCTCTGTCCAAAGGAGATGTTGATACCCTAATCTCAAGATCATGGATATCTTCCATAGGAGAACTCTTTCCCCTTCTACTCTGGCTATGTGATATTATAGAAGAATCTATCTCTTTGCTAGACTAACTGGTGGACCTCTCTCCACTTGAATACTCCTCACTCATATCTATCTTCAACTGTGTTGGTTGTTGGATCTCTATCCACTAAGACTTTGTCCTCTGTACTCTATAATATCAAAAGATTTGTCAATAGGTTCACATAGAACCTGCTTAAAAAGGTTATATAGAACCTATCTAATAATGAATAACAAGCTCACACAAAATCTGTCCAAATTTTCTCCAACAAGCTCACTAAGAACTTGTCCAAATATGCTCTAGAAAGCTCACCAAGAACTTGCCCAAAATCTGCTCCAACAATCTCACCAAGAACTTG
Organism: Wollemia nobilis; assembly: GCA_028583015.1. Lineage (NCBI taxonomy): Eukaryota > Viridiplantae > Streptophyta > Pinopsida > Araucariales > Araucariaceae > Wollemia > Wollemia nobilis. The sequence continues at coordinate 7,350,107 of JAQPPZ010016436.1, read as the reverse complement.
CCCAAATATGCTCTAGAAAGCTCACCAAAAACTTACCCAAAATATAATTCATTAAGATCACCAAGAACTTGTCCAAATTTTCTTTAGAAATCTCATCAAGAACTTGCCCAAAATATGTCCAACAAGCTCACCAATAATTTGTTCAAAACTCTCCCAAAACTATCCACAAAGCTATCCTCAAAACTGTCCACAAAGCTATCCCAAAAATATCCACAAAGGTCTTCTCAAAGGCTCAATCAATCATGCACAAGTAGCACTCAAATATCATCCACAAATATATCAAGGCAAAGCTTCAAATATGACTCAACAATGAATGGCAATGTACTCTTCAATGAGTGACAACAATGATCCACAATGATCTCAAATTAACTCAACTCAAATTAACTTCAACTCAACTCAAGTCAACCTCAACTCAACTCAATTCTTATAGAACCATAAAGATAATTTTTAGAGACTCAATATGTTCTAACCTCAATCTCAACTCAACATAGAATTATGGAATAGTTTGTTTCATAGAACTTGAACAATCACTTCACACATCACTTGACTAGGCTTATTCAACTCAACTCAACCCGTTTTTAGAACCATAAAGAGAATTGTTAGAGACTCAATATGTTCTAAACTCAATCTCAACCAATCACCACAAGGGATAACTCTCTCTCACACAACCCTATTCCAAGTATGTATCAACCAACTAAAATGTTTTCAACAATGCTCAACCACAAATCTCACATAAAAATGATACTCATGTTATTTTCTAACTCAAGTTCTTTTATAACCAATGGGCTTCAACCACTATGCTTATAACACAAGGTTTAAACACAACTCTCAATTCAGAAAACCTTGATGCTTTCAACCAACCACTTTTGAAAAGGAAACCACAAATAATCCTTTTCCCTCCAATGATATTTCATAAATCAACCACCATAAAAAATCATTAGGAGAATGTGCCCATACCTTTTATGAAGTGAAGAAACCCCTTTGGAAATTTGCCACACTCAACACACTTTAAAAAAGAGCACAACAATATTCACTTTTTAATCCCTTTACAAAAATAGAAATATCTCTCTACATACACCTTATTTCTCCTTCTAAATGAGTTAGTAAAATATCCCTTGAAATAAGCTTTCCAACGGTATATAATATGATATAATTTTATAGAAGGAAAATACCATAAATATCTTCTTTTCTAAAAGTGCTTTTAAACTTGCCTTCCAATAAAAAATCAAATCAACCCTCATCACCTTATTCCTCCAACATTTGGAAATAATAAAAAATTTATTAATAGAAATGTTACTTGCCTCTTAGAGAGAATAAAACCCTAGTCTTTGTCCAAACAATCCTCAACCACGGTGCCAAAGACCACGCGATCTATGCACTCGCATAGGACGAAGAGCGCAAAATGCGCTTTTGTATTTCTCCCATTGCTCATGTCAAAAAAATGTGGGCCAATTCTCTTTCTCGAAACTCTAGCCCGTGGGAGTCTAACCTTGTCTCTTTCACAAGAAAAAACCTTTGCACTCCCCTCGCTCGCCGTTGTACCATGCTACCACATGAATATTTCAGCACTTTTCATCTTATCTCCTCTACATTTGATTCCAAGGATTTTGAAATAAAATCCTTTGCATTTATATGCAACTTCCATTTAATTTTGTAAACATCGGTGGCACTTTTAAATTAATTTTTTTTTTATGATGACATTGGTGCTGAGGTAATTTTAATTTTAAAATTTAAAATTAAATTTTAAATGTTAAAATTTAAACCAACTATTCAAAATTGAATATCTCCATCTCCGAGGCACCTTTTTTGATGAAACAAAAAGCAAACCTAGGTTTTAAGAAAAACCCTTTTCAAATATACCATCCATGGTTTTAAATAAAACATTTTATTTTACCTACCTTGGTTTTCACAAAAACCCTGTATATATCCATGCTCTCCAAAATATGAATGCTTTGGTCATCAAAACTCAATTTTACATTGTGAAATTAGTGTGACATCAATGACAAAATAGAACAAATCAAATTGCCAAAAATCTCCCCCTTTGTCATTGATGGTAACATCTCTAAAGTAAAAACCACAATCATTGCAAAAACCATCTATGAGAATCAAATCTGCTCCCCTGACTCAATAATCTCTTTGGAGACTAATCCCCCTAACTCAATACTCTCTTTAGATGCTGATACCCCTAACTTAATGCTCTCCCCCTTACTCAAATCTCTCCTCCTTTGACATAAATGGAAAAAGGGACACCTATGGGGCTAAAATATGTGACTCTTAAGTTTAGCCCCTCAACCTCTTATCATTTGAGGTGATTAATTTTGGGGTGGGAGTACTTTTACTCCCATATCACTTTGTTTCTTTCCTCTATCACTTCCATGTTTTTATGATATCCTTCTCTTGATGAATTAATTGATCTTCTTGTCTATAACCCATTTGACCTTCTTGATTTGAACTTATTTGACTTCCTTGCCTTGAACCTTTTTGGAATTGAGTCCTACACCATATTACAATAAGCCCAAAGTTATTAAAATTAAAACACTTGATATTGTAGCCTTTGGATGGTGCCCATATCCTTAAATATTTAATTTCCATATCCATTCCTTTCCTGAACCCTGTATTGTGAAGTTTTTTTTTCATTACCATTAGGACCATGACTTCTGAATTGTGTAGATCTAAAAACAAAGCCATATTGCTCATTTCATTTGCACTGAGAAGCTCTATGAAAAATCCTATTGCATGAGAAGCAATGTCCCTGAAAATCATACCTTCTTCCTTTGAAGTTTCTTATAGAAAAATCAAACTTCTTTGATCCATGAATTCGGCAATGTATAGCCTTGTGTCCAAATCCATTACAAGAAAAAAAATGTCCTTGAAAAGCCCTTTGTTCATGCCTTGGTTCCTCATACCTTTCTTTACCATTATCCTTATGATCATCTTCAACTTGTGCATTGCATCCTTGAACCTTCTTTGTAGCATCTAAAACCTCTTCCTTAGTTTCTTCCCTACCTTTCTCTTCAATAATTTCCTTTCCATTTGAAATTGATTCACCTATCTCAAAAAAAGATCCAAATTGAATATTTGGAGCCATATGAACTTTGGAACTTTCCTCACAAAACTTAGGTGCTTCTTTGCTTTCATATTTTAGAACTTCCTTTCATTTTGAGTGTGATTCTTCTTGGAAGTAAGATACAAACTTAAAATAAGTTTCCACTCATTTTTGAACCTTTTCATCTAATGCATCATGTCTTTCTATGGTTACCCTTAGTTCTTCATTCATCCTCTCTTATATCCTTTTGCATTTTTAAGCTCTTCTCTGGTATTACTGACTGTTTGAAGTAGTTCTTCTCTAATTTTGACATTTGTTCGAATCTTGTTTTCAATATTCCTGTATTCTTCTTTTAGCATTTTTATTTCTGATTTTTTTTTATGTAGCTCATCTTCTTCTTTTTCTATTACCAAAAGTGAAATTTATTTATTTTCATTGTCACTGAGATTGTCACTAGAACTATTACTTTCTTTTTCAAATGAACTTTCCTTGTTGAAATTGTTGTAGTATGTGTAATCATCATCTATATGCCCAAAATATCTACATATGAAACATTTTAATATCCTTAGACCCTTATTGTACCTATTTTCTTGCTCAATGGCTATGGAAAGCTCTTCATGTCTTTCTTTAGTATATTTATCCTCTTCTTTAACTTCAATTCCTAGGAATAGGTGGTCTTGCCTTTCTTCGCTTATTCCAAATAATGTACTTTCTTATTCATCTGATTTGTCTCTACCACTATAATCTGAGCTATCACTTGCTTCTACAATGTAGTAAGATTTCTTTACCTTATGAAATTTTTTCTTCTTATCATACATATTTTGCTTGAACCTGTCCTCTTTGTCATGCTTATGCTTTCCATCTTCTTTTCTTCTATGACCCTATTTTTCATCATAATTGTTTTCTTCCTGTGGACACTTGTGTGCATAGTGACCAAGATCACCACACTTGTAGCATCTGACTTTCCTTATATCCCTGAAATTCCTTGAGTCCTTATTTCTTTTGATGAAGTTAGCTTCCTCATCATTTTCTATAGCTCTATATGTTTTTGAAACTTTCCTTTTCTCTTTCTCTGAAGCCTTGAATGCAATCTCTTTTATTGGAACTTGATGCTTACTTACCCTCATCTCATAATCTGTGAGAGTACCTTGCAATTCTTCCATTTTTAGCTTATTGATATCCATTGTCTCTTCTATTGCTGAAACCTTAGAATCATATTTCATGGGAAGTGATCTCTAATCCTTTTGAGTAACTTTTGATTATTTCATCTAAAAACCTAGGCCTCTCATGGTGTTAGAGATCTCATCAACTCAAAGTAAAAACTTTGCAATATCTTCAAAATCTTCCATTTTCAATTCCTCAAATATTTTTCTATGAGTTTGTAGTTTTGCCAACTTTACCTTAGAATCTCCTTCATAAGTATTCCACAACTTGGTCCACATATCATTAGCTGAAGTACATACCATGACCTTTGCAAAATATGTCTCACGAAGCCCACTCAAGATACAATTCATTACTCTTGCATTTATCTCAACCGATTTTCTGGTAGTCTTATCTTCCTCGGGATCACCTTCAACCCTATACTCTTTTTTCAACCATTTGCCATACCTCATATCCTTGTGATATCAAGTAGTTATTAATTCTCATGCTCTAGAAAGCATAATTGTTACCATCAAATAATGGAGCCTTATTTGAAGATAATCCATTCTGTGAAGCCATATGTGTTATTGTAGAATTTATACTCAAGTTGTTAGCCTTTTTTAAGGAACCTGCTCTGATACCAATTGAAGAAAACAAGCTTATAATGAGAGGGGGGGTGAAAAATATAAGACCACTTTTTACTTTTTATTCCAATTTAATATTATGTTGTGTATAGATAAAAGTATCAATAGTAGTAATCAAAGCAATGCACAAAAAACCATACATAATAGAGAAACCATAATTTATGTGGTTCACCCAATGTGGGTGTTGAAATGACTGTAATAATGTGAGGGGGGTGAATCAGTATGTCTTAAAATTTTAACTTGTAGAAGAAAGATACTAAATGCAATCTCACAAAATCATTCACAACACAGTATATAACGTGGTTCACCTTTTGGCTACGTCCACGGTGCAAACAACTGTTTAGACTTCCATCTAAATCCAGTTGAAAAATGTAATACACTTACAAATTTTAGCGACACCAATCGCAAGGAACACCAATCCCTAATTTTCTAGCACCAACTGGAAGGAGCACCAACCCCTAATTTACTAGCACCAACTGGAAGGAGCACCAACCCCTAATTTACCAGCACCAACTGGAAGGAGCACCAACCCCTATTTCCAGGCACCAACCCCTGATTCTCCAGCACCAACTGGAAAGAGCACCAACCCCTATTGCCAAGCTCCAACTGGGACTTTGATTTTGATAGGTAGAGACCAACACACGAATGTCTCTTGCCTCCACTTGATTGCTGAATTTGAAATTCTTCCTTAGAATCAAACTGTGAGTAGAAAGAAAACTAGCACCTCCTTTGCAACACACTTCTCTCACTATTCCTCTCTTCTCATCACAAAAATTCTCTCTCAAAAATTCTATCTTTTTCTTTTCAACACTCACTTTGTCTTCTTATCAAAAATCCATTTACAAAATATTCTAACTCCTCTCCAAAATTTCTCTCATGGTTCCCACACTTTTCTTTAAAATCTTCCTCTAAAATTCTTCTTCTCACTAATTCTTCTCCAAGTCCCTCCTTTTATAGGTTTTCTCAAATTCTAAAAATACTCCTTTTAACAACATTCCTTTAAAAAAGGACCACCTCTTCCTTTTTCCAACTAAAAAGGGCCACCTCCCCTTTTTACAACAACTTAGCTATTAAAATAGCTTTAAAACATAATAAAAGGGCCACCTCCTTTTTTTACAACAACTTAGCTATTTAAAATAGCTTTACAACATAATAAAAGGGCCACCTCCCTTTTTTACAACAACTTAGTTATAAAAATAGCTTTACAACATAATAAAAGATATGGTTGTCACTCCTTTATTTTAGCATATGGTTTCCTTTTTGTTAGAACCATATTCCACCTATAAGGAAATCAAATTTTCAAATATAAATATGCCCAATAAACATTTAAAATATCCCAACTATTTAATTTGTCTTGAGGAATATTTATTTTTCCATGGTCGTGATGCACACCTCAAGTACCCTTGATACTTCAAACTACGATATCTTGAAAACCGTAAGGCCTTTTGATGAGCCGTGAATTCTGTGATTGAGCTGGAGTCGATCTGAACACAGTGAGATGGTCTAATCACTTGATGGAGACTTCATTTTGCTTGACATTGATATACCTTCAATTGACAAAAGCAATGAAGCTATTGCTTTTGTGACTGGTGATTAATCGGTATCTCGTAAACTTGATGAAATACAAATCTGTAGAAGCTTGCAAATTTGAAAGTGTTGACATGAATACCTATATTGCTGAAGTGTTTGACAACAATTACAACAATGAAAATCATACTCAACAATCTCCCCCTTTGGAATTGTTGGCAACACCTGCGTGGCAACATAGCAATACTAAATTTGCAACATTGTACCTACACACAATCATTCGTTGTTGCCAGATTTTTCTCCCCCTTTGACAACAATGACAAAGAGTGTCCTGCTTTGCTATTTTTGCCTCTCTACCAACTCCCCCTGAAACACACCACTGATATAACTGATTGAATTGGAGCAAAAATGAAAACTTTGAAAGTGCTCCCCCTAACAGTATGCATCATTCTTAAGAAAAATGATTTAGAAGATAAAACCAAAGGAGTATCATAAGATATGTATTTAGTACTCCCCCTGAGAATGTGCAACCCATAGCTGATCAGTGCTTGGGAAGTGTTACCACTCCCAATATTTTTTGGAGATATTCAAAGACATCCTTGGGTAATGGTTTTGTGAAAATATCTGCAACCTGTTCTGAAGTAGGAACATATTCCAATTTTACCTCACCTTCACCTACTTTGTCTTTCAGAAAATGATACCTAATCGCTATATGTTTTGTTCTGTTGTGCATCATAGGATTCTTGGAAATATTTATTGCACTTGTGTTATCACACATGATAGAAATAGGCTCATTGAAATGAATACCAAGATCTTTCAGGGTTTGCTTCATCCACAATACCTGTGTGCAGCAAGTTGTAGCAGCTATGTACTCTGCTTCACTGTAGATAGTGAAACTGATTCTTGCTTCTTGCTATGCCATGCCACTAGTTTATCACCAAGATAAAAAGCACCACCACTTGTGCTTTTTTGGTCATCTATACATCCTACCCAATCAACATCAGAATAAGCAATAAGAGTAAAATATTTATCTCTTGGGTACCATAAGCCATAATCCACTGTCCCCTTCAGATATCTAAAAATCCTCTTAACTGCTGTAACATGGGATTCTTTGGGATCGGCTTGAAATCGTGCTACCATGCAAACTGCCTACAAAATATCTGGTCTTGTGGCTGTTAGATACAACAAACTACCTATCATGGATATATATGAAGTTTGATCAACAGAAGATGACTTATCATCTTTACTGAGCTTGCATCCTGTTGTCATGGGTGTACTTACAGGCTTACAATCTTCCATTGTAAACTTCTTCAATATTTCTTTCACATATTTGACTTGAGATATGAATATACCCTTATCTAACTGATTGACTTTCAAACCAAGAAAGTAAGAGAGCTCACCGATCATTGACATTTCAAACTCATGTTTCATTTGTTCAGCAAAATTTTTGCATACTTCATCCTTGCAACTTCCAAAAATGATATCATCTACATATACAACAACGATAATCTGATAGTCACTTTTGGTTTTAATGTATAAGTTGCTATCTACCATACCTTTCTTGAAACCTTGTTGAATCAGATATGTATCAAGCCTTGAGTACCATGCTCGGGGTGCCTGTTTTAATCCATATAGTGCCTTCTTCAACTGACATACCAGGTTAGAATTTTTTGCAATCTGAAAACCATCTGGTTGTTCCATGTATACTTCTTCCTCAAGATTACCATTCAGAAAAGCTGATTTAACATCCATTTGATAGACTTTGAAATTTTTGTAAACAACTAATGCAAGGAATATTCTAATTGCTTCAAGTCTAGCTATGGGTGCGAAAGTTTCTTCGAAATCTATACCTTCAATTTGAGCATACCCTTTGCAGACTAGTCTTGCTTTGTTTCTGACCACTTTTCCATCTTCATTCAGCTTGTTACGAAAAACCCATTTTGTGCCTATCACATTCTTGTTCACAGGTCTTGGAACCAGTTCCCATGTCTTATTTTTCTCAATTTGATCCAACTCTTCATCCATTGCTTTTATCCAATTTTCATCTTTGCTTGCTTCCATGACATTTTTAGGCTCAATATTAGATAACAAAGAATAATTAATATTTTCTTGTACCTGAAGTGAATTTCTCTATGGCTGAAGAATTCTTCTTCTCGTTTGAACCCCAACTTGTGGATCTCCTATGATTTGTCCTGCTGGATGATCCTTTTGATTTCTCCATGAGATTTGCTTTGGTGCTCCTTGAAATGATATTTTGGTATCATCTTCCTCTTCTTCCTTGTCACTTCCTTCCTCTTTATCTGCTTCAATAGTTTCTTGATACATAGGATAATCATCCTCCTCATTATAAAGCTTGTTAGTACCTTCGTCAAATTTTACATCAGAAGTATCGACTATTTTTCTTAGTCTCTTATTATAGCATTGATAAGCTTTGCTTCTAGAAGAGTAACCAAGAAATATACCTTCATCAGCTCTATCTTCAAACTTACCAAGATTGTCTTCTGTATTTTTGATGTAGCATTTACTCCCAAAAATTTTGAAATGCTTAACGGTGGCTCTTCTTCTGAACCATAACTCATAGGGAGTTTTATTTTCTTCTCGCCTAAGCATGCACCTGTTTAGTATATACACTGCTGCATAAATTACCTCTTTCCAGAATCTATCAGCTATGTCACTTTCAACCATCATAGTTCTTGCCATTTCCTGCATAGTTCGATTCTTTCTCTCAACAACTCCATTTTGTTGTGGTGTCCTTGCTGCTGAAAATTGTCTCCTAATTCCTTGATCAACACAAAATTCTATAAAATATTCTGAGATAAATTCTCCACCTTTGTCTGACCTTAGACACTTGATCCTCCTGCTACACTAATTTTTTGCTTGATTTTTGAACACCTTAAACATTTCTAGTGCTTCTGATTTATGCTTCATAAATAATACCCATGTCATCCTAGTGTAATCATCAATGCAAAGCATAAAATATTTATCTCCATTTATACTCTGAGTTCTCATAGGACCACATAAATCAGTGTGCACTAACTCTAATGGTTTCATCCTGTAATGTTCCTTACTTTTGAAAGTGGATCTGGTTTGCTTACCTCGCTGGCATGGTCCACAGATACAGTTGGTTGGTTTTGAAATAACTGGAATATCTCTAACAACTCATTTTGAACTAATATTAATCAGATTGTCAAAATTAATATGTCCTAATCTCTTATGCCACAACCAACTTGTTTCTTCCTGACTCATCATGCATGTATATTGTGAACTTTCACTAAGTGTATACAAATTACCATTTGTTCTAGTACCAAATGCCACTATTTTTCCACTATTTGTTTTTCTTATCTCACATCCATGTTTCTTGAACACTACATCATGCCCATTATTACAAATTTGACTAATGCTGAGTAAATTGTGCTTTAAACCAACAACAAATAGTACCTCTTCGGATTTGATCTTGTCGTTGTTGATCTTCATTGTACCTTTGCCAATGATTTTGGCTCCATCGTTGTTCCCAAACTTGACTGAACCACCTTCGTATTGTTGCAGCTTTTCAAATCTCTGTTTGTCCCCTGTCATATGACTAGAGCATCCACTGTCTAATATCCATGGTGTAGATTTATTTTGTGCTTTAAAAGCAGTTTGCACAATTAGAGACTCCTTAACCTCTTTTGGTTTCTCTACCCAAATATTTTTGTCTTTTGGTTTAGGTTGTTGAGTAGGCTTCTTATTTTCATCAACATAAGAAGTGTTTTCTAAAGTTTTTCTATTTGATCTCCATAAGTTCTGATGAAACTTTCTTTCATTAGATGTAGACATGTTTCTACAAAATCTTGCTATGTGTCCAAAGTTGTGACACTTAAAACATTCTACATCATAATTCACTAATGGTGCAAAGAAGTTTCTACTAACAAAATTTCTTGGATGAACATTGAGCTTGCAATCTGAAATTTTATGTCCATAGGAGTTGCATTTGAAACAATAACCAGAAAAGAAATAATTGAACCTGGTTTGTGGTCTTTGCCATGTAGTTGTAGGAGCTCTGAATCTTCTCATCCTTTGGTGTGGAATATAGTTGAAGCCATCATTATCCATGTGATTCTTCTCTTCTTGTGGTTTCTTCACTTCAGTCTTCACGGGCTTTGGAACTTCAATATTTGGCTTGCTTGAGGAACTTCTATCGTATCCCAAACCAAACTTAATATCAACACTCCTCTGATTGTTTAGAATATCATCCAGTTGCATGGAACTCTTCTCAAACTTGATGTATCTATTGATTTTCAGATCTGCCTCTGTTAATTGTTTTCTTAAAGAAACAACTTCTTCCTCTACTTTACAACAGTCTTCATCCTTAGTCTTTATCTGATTTTTTAGATCATCTAAAATCTTCTTTGCCTCCTCAATTTGCACTTTTAGATCCGTAATGATTTTGTTTGCTTCTTCAAATTTTCTTGATATCCTCTTGATATTTTTCCTTTCAACATCCAATTCCTCCAGAGCAGCAACTAATTCCTTTTCTAGGTCGACTTCTGCATCTATCTCAGATTCATCTTCCTCTTCCTCTTCAATGACTTTTTCATCCTCAAAGGCCATGAAAAGAGCTTCATCATTCTCTTCTTCAAAATTTTCACTTGAAGTATTTTCTGACGAGCTACTATTCCTCTTTGAAATGAAACTTCTTTTCTTCAAGTTACCTCTTTGAAAATTTGACGATTTCTTTTTGTATCTATCCCTTTTTTCATTCTATGATTGTTCATCCTGATCACTCTTTTCTTTATATGGACACTTAGCTGCAAAATGTCCAATACCTCCACAATTAAAACACTTTAAAGGTAATTTTCCATGATACTTGCCTTTTCCTCTTTTCAGCTTTCTTACAAAGTTGGCCTCCATTTTGTCTGCAACTTCATCTTCTTCTGATTCAGATACAATTTTGACATTCTTCATAGCTTTGAATGCCGCTACCTTTTCAGATGTTCTATTGCTACCAATTCTCATTTCATATGCAGTTAAGGAGCCATGCATTTCATCCATGGAAAAACTATTTAAATCCTTAGCCTCTTCTATAGCTGAAACTTTTGAATCAAATTTTTGAGAAAGAGATCGTAATACCTTTTTAACAACAATCGAATCTGCTAGCTTTTCACCAAGGCCTCGAATAGCATTTATCACTTCATTTACTCTCAGCATATAAGACTCTATGCTCTCATCATCATTCATTTTTAAGCCTTCAAACTGAGCTCGATGTATCTACAATTTGGCTTCTTTGATCTTGTCATCACCTTCATGAATACTTTTCAACTTATCCCATATGGCTTTAGAAGATTCACAACTGATGACTTTAACCAATTCACTATCAACCAGACCACATAGTAAAGCATTTTTTGCCTTTGCATCATTCTCCAGTAGCTTCTTTTCAGCTGCATCCTTAGGTGGAGTAGCTTGTTTGGTGTAGCCTTTTTCTACACTCTCCCAAATGTCATATCCCAGAGCACTTAAATAAGTTTTCATCCTGAGGCTCCAGAAAGCGTAATTCGTGCCATCGAACAATGGTGCCTTGTTGGAGGAAAAACCTTCATGATTCACCATAGTGAGTTACTACAAGATCTACCACAGCTGATTAAGCTTGTTAGTGGTGCCTAGCTCTGATACCAATTGTTGAACTCACCGTAATACTGAGAGGGGGGGTGAATCAGTATGTCTTAAAATTTTAACTTGCAGAAGAAAGATACTAAATGCAATCTCACAAAATCATTCACAACACAGTATATAATGTGGTTCACCTTTTGGCTACATCCACGGTGCAAACAACTATTTAGACTTCCATCTAAATCTAGTTGAAAAATGTAATACACTTACAAATTTTAGCGACACCAATCACAAGGAACACCAATCCCTGATTTTCCAGCACCAACTAGAAGGAGCACCAACCCCTAATTTACCAACACCAACTGGAAGGAGCACCAACCCCTAATTTACTAGCACCAACTGGAAGGAGCACCAACCCTTGATTCTCCAGCACCAACTGGAAAGAGCACCAACCCCTATTGCCAAGCTCCAACTGGGACTTTGATTTTGATAGGTAGAGACCAACACACGAATGTCTCTTGCCTCCACTTGATTGCTGAATTTGAAATTCTTCCTTAGAATCAAACTGTGAGTAGAAAGAAAACTAGCACCTCCTTTGCAACACACTTCTCTCACTATTCCTCTCTTCTCATCACAAAAATTCTCTCTCAAAAATTCTATCTTTTTCTTTTCAACACTCACTTTGTCTTCTTATCAAAAATCCATTTACAAAATATTCTAACTCCTCTCCAAAAATTCCTCTCATGGTTCCCACACTTTTCTTTAAAATATTCCTCTAAAATTCTTCTTCTCACTAATTCTTCTCCAAGTCCCTCCTTTTATAGGTTTTCTCAAATTCTAAAAATACTCCTTTTAACAACATTCCTTTAAAAAAGGACCACCTCTTCCTTTTTCCAACTAAAAAGGGCCACCTCCCCTTTTTACAACAACTTAGCTATTAAAATAGCTTTAAAACATAATAAAAGGGCCACCTCCTTTTTTTACAACAACTTAGCTATTTAAAATAGCTTTACAACATAATAAAAGGGCCACCTCCCTTTTTTACAACAACTTAGTTATAAAAATAGCTTTACAACATAATAAAAGATATGGTTGTCACTCCTTTATTTTAGCATATGGTTTCCTTTTTGTTAGAACCATATTCCACCTATAAGGAAATCAATTTTTCAAATATAAATATGCCCAATAAACATTTAAAATATCCCAACTATTTAATTTGTCTTGAGGAATATTTATTTTTCCATGGCCGTGATGCACACCTCAAGTACCCTTGATACTTCAAACTACGATATCTTGAAAACCGTAAGGCCTTTTGATGAGCCACGAATTCTGTGACTGAGCTGGAGTCGATCTGAACATAGTGAGATGGTCTAATCACTTGATGGAGACTTCATTTTTCTTGACATTGATATACCTTCAATTGAAAAAAGCAATGAAGCTATTGCTTTTGTGACTGGTGATTAATCGGTATCTCGTAAACTTGATGAAATACAAATCTACAGAAGCTTGCAAATTTGAAAGTGTTGACATGAATACCTATATTGCTGAAGTGTTTGACAATAATTACAACAATGAAAATCATACTCAACGAATGTGGGCTAGTCCATAGAGAAAATATTTTACTAAAAATTTATCAATCAATCTCTTTGGGAATCACTCCCAATTAAAATGTTTATGGATCTCTGTCCAAAGGAGATGCTAATCCCCTAATATCAAGTTTATGGATCTCTTCCACAGGAGAAATCTTTCCCCTTCTGCTCTAGCTATGTGATCTTCTAGAAGACTTTGTCTCTCTGCTACACTAACTAGTGGACCTCTCTCCACTTTAAGACTTCCTCACTCAGATCTGTCTTCAACTATGTTGGTTGTTGGATCTCTATCCATTGAGACTCTGTCCTCTATACTATGTCACCTCCAAAGCTCTATCAATAGGCTCACTAAGAACCTTCTCAATAAGCTCACATAGAACCTATCCAATGCTGAATAAAAATCTCACACATAACCTATCCAAATCCACTCCAACAAGCTCACATAAGAACTTGTCCAAATCTACTCTAGCAAGCTCACCAAGAACTTGCCCAAAATCTACTTCAAAAAGCTCACCAAGAACTTGCCCAAATTTTCTCTAGCAAGCTCACCAAGAACTTTCCCAAAATCTGCTCCAAAAAGCTCACCAAGAACTTGTCCAAATATGCTCTAGCAATCTCACCAAGAACTTGCCCAAAATCTGTCCAACAAGCTCACCAAGAACTTGTTCAAATCTGTCCCAAAATTGTCCGCAAATCTATCCTCTAAACTATCCACAAATCTATCCAAAAATATATCCACAAATACCTTCTCAAAGGCTCAACCAATCATGCTCAAGTAGCACTCAAAAATCATCCACAAATCTATCAAGGAAAAGATCAAATATGACTCAACAATGAATGGCAATGTACTATCCAATGAGTGACAACAATGATCCACAATGATCTCAAATTAACTCAACTCAAATCAACTTCAACTCAACTCAAGTCAACCTCAGCTCAACTCAAATCATAGAAGCATAAAGAGAATTGTTGGAGACTCAATATGTTCTAGGCTCAATCTCAACTCAAATCAACTCAGAATAATGGAATAGTTTGTTTCATAGGACTTGAATAATCACTTCACACATCACTTGAATAGGCTTATTCAACTCAACTCAATCCAAGTCTTATAGAACCATAAAGATAATTGTTTGAGACTAAATATGTTCTAAACTCAATCTCAACCAATCACCACAAGGGATAATTCTCTCTCACACAACCCTAGTCCAAGTATGTATCAACCAACTCAAATGTTTCCAACAATGCTCAATCACAAATCTCACATAAAAATGATACTCATGTTCTTTTCTAACTCATGTTCTTTCACAACCAATGGGCTTCAACCATGATGCTTATAACACAAGGTTTAAACACAACTCTCAATTCAGAAAACCTTGATGCTTTCAACGAACCACTTTTGAAAAGGAAACCACAAATAATACGTTTCCCTCCAATGATATTTCAGATATAAAATACCATAAAAAATCAATAGGATAATGTTCCCATACCTTTTATGAAGTGAAAAAACTCCTTTAGAAATCTGCCACACTCAACACACTTTGAAAAAGAGCACAAAAATCTTCACGTTTGAACCCCTTTACAAAAATAGAAAAATATATCTATGTACACCTTATTTATCCTTCTAAATGAGTTAGTCAAATATCCCTATAAATAATATTTCCAACGATATATAATATGATATACTTTTATAAAAGGAAAATACCATAAATATCTTTTTTTCTAAAAGTGATTTTAAACTTGCCTTCCAATAAAAAATCAAATCAACCCTCATCACCTTATTCCTCCAACATTATGCAATCATAAAAAATTTATTAATAAAAATATTACTTACCTCTTAGAGGTAATAAAACCCTTGTCTCTACCCAAAAAATCCTCAACCATGACGCCAAAGACCACGCGAGCTATGTGCTCGCATAGGACGAAGAGCGCAGAATGCACTTTTGTCCTTCTCCCCTTGCTCATGTCAAAAAAAACATGGGCCAATTATCTCACTCAAAAATCTAACCCGTGGGAATCTAACCTCATCTCTTTAAAAATAAATAACCTTTGCACTCCCCTCACTCGTTGTTGGACCACGCTACCACATGAAGATTTCTGTGCTTTTCATCTTATCTCCTCTACATTCGATTCCAAGGCTTTTGAAATAAAAGCCTTTGCATTTATATGCAACTTTCCTTTAATTTAGCAAACGTCAGTAACACTTTTAAATTAATTTCTTTTTGATGATGACATCGGTGTTGAGGTAATTTTAATTTTAAAATTTAAAATTAAATTTTAAATATTAAAATTTAAACAAAATATTCAAAATTGAATATCTCCATCTTCGGGGCACCTTTTTCGATGAAACAAAAAGCCAACCTGGGTTTTAAGAAAAACCCATTTCAAATATACCATCCATGGTTTTAAATAAATCCTTTTATTTTACCTGCATTGATTTTCACAAAAATCCTATATATATCCATACTCTTCGAAATATGAATGTTTTGGTCATAAAAACTCAATGTTACCTTGTGACATTAATGTGACATCAATGACAACATAAAACAACTCAAATTGCCAATGATAGGGAGGCTCTGATAGAGTGGGATGTGATCATGGCTAGGTTGCAGGCCACCATAGCCTAGATGGAGGTAGAGTGGACAATAGGTAGGGCTAGTGTAGGTGATCAGGAGATGATCACGAGGCTATGGGTAGAGATGTTGGTGAGGGATCATCGACATTATATTAAATTACAACGATTACAGGTTAGTGAGACATATGCTCATTCTTTGGAGGAATTATGCATGACTCATCATATTGCATTATCATATCATCCGTCATCCTCTAGGGTCGAGTCATCGAGGCAAACTAAATAAGGAAGAGTTCTAGGTCTATGTCTCCTACTAGGTCTCATGGGTCCTCTCATGGATAATAGATTAGTGCTTAGATGCATTTTTTGTATATGAGGCTTGGTGCTCCATTGTAGTCTTTTTGTCACTCATTGTACATGTGATATTTTTTTTTATATATATACGTGGCTTTTATGTTTGTATTATTTTTTGTGTGAATGTTTTATGTGTATGCAATGCATGTTTTATGAATGTCTTATGGATGATTAATGCAAGCTAATCATGATGTGTATGCGTAATGCTTATATGGATGATTAATGCAAGCTAAATGGTAAATGTATGGATTATTAATGCAAGATAAATGGTAAGCGTATGTATTATTAATGCAAGCTAAATGGGGTGTATATGAATAATGAATGAAAACTATATGAGAGGAACGCATGATTTTCGAATGATCATTTATAGTTCAGAATTTTGTTGGCCATTTTTTTTCATTGTTTTGCAATCGGGTGCACCAAACTTGGTGGTGTTATGTGGGTTGATCCATGATGAAGACATGGATATTGATATGGAAGAAGACATGGATGTTCACAAGGAAGAAAATATGGATGTTGATATGAAAGAAGATATGGATGTTGATATGGAATATTGAAGGATTTTTTAGAGACTCAAAAATACTAGTGTTATCAACCAAACTCATTAAATGTTGCCTAATTTTCTTTAGGACCAATGTATGTGCAAGTGAATTTCATGTACCAAATCTTGAGCATGACAATGACCCTAGGAAATCAAGCACCAATGTGTGTGCACATGAAGTTAATTAACCCATTATGAGTAAAATAGGCATGATCTATTATGGAGAAGACCAAGAAGCTAGCTTGTCCATATGTGTGGTCAAAGGTCTCCCTTTTTTTGGAAAGGAGACATGTCATCCTACATGTGCTTACTCCACTGCCAGTCAAGTGTCTATAGCCCTGGTGGAGACTCACTCCATAGTTCAATGATCAGATCTTTAGGCCTTGGGGATGACTACCTAACCTTCTGAGGGAAAATGTAGTATTATCCTTACAACTTTAGGGATCTGTGGTGTGTAAATAGAATTTGTTAATTTTAAATAGAGCTTTGGGGAATGGATTCTCAACAAAAATGTGATGAGAATGTGAACCTATCCTTACTACTCTATATTTTGTATTTATATTTGTAGAGCAACTGGGATAGTGGTGAAAACCACTATTTTTTATTTTGGACTATGTTGCATGATAGAACAAGTGAGGAATACCCTTTTCACTTCAAGGTTCCACCCAAGTATGGTGTTATACCTCTTTAAATCAAAATTTTTGTAAGATGTGAAGAAGTTTGGTTGGTTAATTTTTTACAAATGGGATTGTTGGCTTATGATATTGGAGAAAATTGTATAAATACCCAAAAATAGGTACCCCAATTGTGGAAACTTGACTTTTTTTTATTTGGCCATATCATCACTACTATAAACGATCATTGAACATGGGATGGGATGGATACAATTTGCAAAATGAAGGAATGTAGTGGAGTGCATGTGGAATTAATGCAAATGGAACATGTGTGAACTTTTTCTTTTCATTTATTTTGTGTGTATGCAGTATGTATGAATGTAATATAAAAATGCATGTATAGATGCCGATATGTAAATGCAACATGTATGCAATAGGAACATGCCTATGTGATTTTTGTTTTATTTGTTTTTTTTAGCCATGTATATACATTTAAACATCATATTAACAATAAAATGCCTTAAAATGGATAATATTAAGTGGTTTGGGCTCCTCCACTCCCTCTAAATCGACAAGTCTATATGTACCATTATCCACTTTTTGGGCAATTATGTATGGACCTAACCAATTAGCCATAAATTTGTCACGAAGATGCGGTAAATCATTGGTATTTTGTTGGTTCTCTTTAAGGACAAGATATCCTACTTGAAATTCATAAATATATACTTTGGCATTGTAAGCACGCTCTAGGTGGTTTTGTTTTTTACATTCATCTGTCCATACAAATGGCACCTCCTTTTGCAGTGGGTAATTGAATGGCCTACATTTATCAAAAATTTGGGTTATAAAACATTGGATTGATTGAATATTTCCTTGTAAACTATGCAATTCCTTAAATTTAGTTGGGGGAGGCATTTCCATGATGGTCTTGACCTTGTTTGGGTCTAGTTCAATGCCTCTTTTGGAGACAATGAATACTAAAAGTATACCTGAGGTAACACCAATGACACAATTTTTGGGATTTTAACCTCACCTTATGTTCTATAAGTCGGTAAAAAATATTTTCCAATACACTAATGTGCTCTTGTCGAGTTTTAGATTTAGCCAAGAGATCATCCACATAGTCTTCGATAATATTATGCATGTAATCATGAAAGATGTAAGTAATGGCTCATTGATAGGTAGCTCCTACATTTTTAAGGTCAAAGGGCATAACATTGTAACAAAAGGTCCCCCAAGGTGTTGTGAATTTTTTTTTGTGTTGGTCATAAGGATTTATGCAAATTTGGTTGTATCCTAAAAAACCATCCATGAGGGAAAGCATTTCATGGCCATTTTAGGTATCGACAAGAGTATCAATTTTTGGAAGAGGAAAGTCATCCTTAGGACATGCCTTATTAAGATCTTGAAAATTAGTGCAAATGTGTATCGACCAATTAGGCTTGTGAATGGGTGCCATGTTTGAAAGCCAGTTAGGACATTCAATAGGAATAATGAAAATTAACATCTAAAAGTTTTTGAAGCTCTTCCTTAACTATGAGGATCATGGTAGGATGCATCATTCTAAGCTTTGTTTGACCATTTGGAATTAGGATGTAAGGTGAGGTTGTGGACCACAAAAATAGGGTCAATATTAGGCATATCCTTATAGGACCATGCAAAAACATCTTTTTTCTTTTTGAGGAGAGCATTGAATTGATCTCGTTCATCGGATGATAGGATTTTTCCAAGCTTGACAATTTGGGGATTGTTAGGATTTGAAATAAGGTTCACTTTGATTTTATCTTCAATAGATATATGTGAACCTTCCTCAAGTTGATGTGGTGTTGGGATCAAATGAATGTCATATAATATGTCATACAAATATTCCTACTTATCGTCATCTAAATCTACCTGAAAGACCTTAGGATTCTTGGTAGAATATGGAGGGGGAGGAGGAATGTAGTTAGAAGAAGCCCTTAACAATTCCTTGAATATGATGATATTTGAAAAGGAGGGTGGGGAAGAAATACGATCCATATCAACAAGGCTTATGTCAATTGGAATTGGCTTACCCAGATTATATGGATTGTGGAGTGGGGTGAATAAGTCAATATGATTCATACTAACTTAGTAGGAGAAGAGATGGATTGGAAGAATTTATGGGTGGAATGATTGGATTAGAACCGATGTCAAGTCTTGTTAATTTTGGATATCAACAACAAAACATGAAATTAAATGATATGTACCTACAAATATTTTTTTTTTGTTTTGTTTTAAATGTTTTAATTTTTTTTCATTTTTGTTTATATAAATATGTTATAAATTTTGGCTTGGCTGAATGGCTCAATGGAACTCAGGTGGGGGTGGTTCACCAAGTGGGCCAACTTGTTCTTGTGGTAGAAGCAAGTGAAATATGGGATGATGGATGGAAAATAGTTTGAGGTAAAACTCATCCTATTGGGTAAGGGGAGCAATGGACTGAGAATCCTCTTAAGAATAATCAGAAGTGTTGGACATAACTTCATACTCTTCATAACCTTCATCATAAGAATCTAGAAGTGGGTAGGAAAAATTAGTAGGTATTCTTCTTCATTAAAGCTAAGATCTTGAATATCTTGTTCAAGAGAAGTAGTTGAGAAAAACAGAAGGGGGGCTTTGTCTTCTTCATTGAGACTAAGCCTTTGGAAGGCTTGCTCAAGGGAAGTTGTTGAGGAAAGTGGGGTATATCCCAAGCCTAAATGATCATGTGCTCCTCGATATGGGAAATCAATTATATCATGTATCCATTTTTCATGGGAACCTAGACCTTGACCTTACCAATTGACTATGTGGAAGTAATGAGATGGAAATACAATCATATTTTGTATGTTGGGACGTATTGGATTTTTTGGTTCTTCGGGTGGATTTGCCTCAATTTAGGAATCAATCCCTCCATAGACAAATTTAATACTATTATGAGTATAGCTCATATCATAGATAAAACCTATGGTTAAAGGAGGGTCACGTAGGCAACCAAAATCCTTGACTATGGGGATGGCAAGGTAATGATAACATCTTGGACCACATATTCACCAATACCAATACTAGTTTTGTGGACCTCAACTTGGGATGAGGTGGTAGATGATGTGGAAATGGATGGCTCAAGATAGGAGGAGGATGTGGAAGATGGATGGGAGTTGCATATTTCACAATCTAAAAGTTTGAATTGTGAAACATTGACTGATGGAGAAATATTGGATGATGGCTTAGAATTAGAAGAAGGTGGATGAGGCAATGACAATGAATAAGAAATGGTTGTAGAAGGAGTGGTTGAGGTGGATGATGTGGTGAAAGTGTATTGACCTTGACCACATGTACAAGAAGAAATGGATTATTGAGAGGGTTTTGTGATGGGTAACTTCTCAAAAATAGGATCTTTGGAAGAAGATGTGGATGGGTTAGAAGATGAAGTGGATGGATTTGAATATGATGGGGATAAGAATAGGTGGGTGTAAGGAAACATGGATTCATATGGGTTTAAAATGAAATTACAATACTTGAAATGTTCTACATCTACGAGGATGCAATGGACTTGACCATCATGAACGTATTTCAAGCATTGGTGGAGAATTGATGGAACACATTTCATCTCCCTCATCCAAAGTCTACCAAGGAGTACATTGTATGCCATGACCCCTTACAATATCTGGAACATAGTATGCAATGTTCTTATCCCTACTTAAATGGGTACAACAAAAGTGCCAACTGTGGTACACAAAGCGTAGTTAAATGCTTTGAGGGTGAATGAAGACTTGGAAATATGGGAAGGCAGAAGGTTGAGGTGGCTAAGGGCAGTGGTAGTGATAATGTTTATGGATGAGCCAATATCAATTAGGACTCTCTTAAAAGTATTTTTGTCTATCAGGGCAATGATATGCAATGGAGGATTTATATATTTTGAGGTCATTGAATTTATTTCAAAGTCATAGACAGTGATGGATGGATCCATGAATGTTCTAACACTCCCTACAAAATTTTTGAAGGCATTAGAGTCTTGAGGTTCAAACTCAATAGATTTAAGAATTTCCATTAGGGCTTCTCTATGCCTAGGGGATTATTAGATGAGCTTATATATGAATAATTTGGCTGAAGCCATTTTCAAACTTGTAGTTAACCGACTTCTTAGGGGTACCGTTGGCCTTAGAGGATGATAGATGGGCTGATTGAGCATATGAGAAATATGGATTGGTAGGGATGGATTTGGAGAGGTTTGAATGGGTGGTGGATTTGAAGGTTGTGACATGTTTGGTTTTTGGGTATTTTGTTGATTTTGCCTTTGACATCTTGTGACCACATGGACTGCTCCTAAAATTTTTTGGTAATGTTGGACATGATTAAATTGGTTAGGAGGTGTGTGATTATTATTACCTCCTACATTAGTTTGGGCCTCTTCACAATTTGGAAGAGGTGTTTGAAAATTTCCCAAGTTCTAATTTTGTGGAGCTAGGGGGTTATCCTCCTTAATGGCCCCCAAGTCTATGAGGTCTTGGACGGTGTTATTAAAAATATTGCAAGTGTTGATATCATGACCATTTTGCCTATGGTATGGGCAAAATAGATGTTAATTATAATTTTTACTACATTTGGTAGGGATTGATTTCGGGTAAAGCCAACTTGTTTATGTCATACAAACTTAGGAAGAGGGCATAATACGACTCTTTTAAAGGAGTGTATTGGCATTGGGGTTGAGTGTATTTTTGATAGGAGGGGTTTTCCATAGTTGGTGTTGTGTTTTACACCATGGGTGCTTGAGTTACTGAGGGGCCACATGATAAGAAATTTGTTGTAGCTATTGCATGGGTTGTTGAGTAATTACGAGCTGGCTCATCACTACTTAATTTACTTGATTAAATGGACTAGCCAAAGAGTCTTGTGATGAATTATTTTGGCATGATTTATTTCTTCTAAATTGGCCCTTATTCTACCATTATTTATTATTAGGCTTAATTACACCCTCTTGGATTTTTATATCCTCAACGACACTAGCCTATGCTAAGGCTTCTTCAAATGAATGATAGGTATGAAGATGAAGCATCCAAGAGATGTATTTTAAGAAACTCTTAGTAAATAATTTGATGATTTCATCCATTGGGAGGGAGAATGAAAATTTGGTAATGAATTTCCTCCAATGGTTTCCAAAGTCATTGATAGATTCATCATTCCATTGTCTTAAGGCGTATAGATCTGATAATGAAACCTTATTTTTGGTTTTTATGACAAAACACTCAAATAAAATAAAAATCAATTGTTTAAAAGTATAAATACCATGAATTGGTAGCTGATTAAACCACTCTATGGCATCTCCTCCTAATATTTGAGGAAATTTTTAGAGCATGAGAGCATTTCCGGTTTGAATATGAAATAATGTATGAAAAAATGAGCTAACATGCTCCTTAGGATCCTTGGTTCCCCTAAATTTGTCAAACTTTGGTAATGTAAAGTCTACCAGATATGACAGTGACGGTAATGAAGGATGAATTGGTTGATGGATCAGTTGGCTTAAAGTTAGTCTTTGGCTTGACATGCTAGAAGTGTTTTGCATCAACTGATCTATTTGTTTTTGCATGGTTTGAATCCTAAGATCTTCCCCAAGAATATGGAAGCCTTGGATAACCTGATGATTTGGATATGGACTAGAATAAAAATGTTAGGGAGTGATTAGCTAGTTTTGAAAAAAATTATTGGTTTAAAATTTATGGGGTGAATATTTATGGTTGAGAGATGGAAAATATTCATGAGGAAGAATATTTTGGAAGAATTTGTTGGGTTGGCCAGAAGAAATTGTGATTGGATGGATTGGATTTTGAATTGGAGGTGGATTGGGGTATCCAAATGGAATTTTGGTTAGCCATGGTTGGTTGGGTTGAAACTACGTGAAGCGTAGAATTTACATGAACTTTTTGTCTAGCATTTTGATGTTGTAGAAGCAATCTATTCATGAGACCCAATGTGTCATGCATTTATTTTTTGGACATAGAAGAAATTGATAAGGTTGTAGATAGATTAGAATATGAAGGTATGGATGTAGATGGATTGGAGGAAATGGGCATGGAGTGAGTTGCACTTGATGAGGCAACTTGGGAGGTTGGTACCTGTGAGGAAGCATTAACATAATTCTCATACAAATAATTGGAATAGATTTGGGTATATCTGTATGGGTGATGAGTGTTAAAAACACCTATATTTTGTTGGGATGGACTCGGAGAAGAGGATATACCATATTCATAGGAAAAATTAGGATATCCTTAGGTGAGGTTGGATGAAAAAGATGTAGCCAATACTGGTTGTGCAACATAGTCTTGGCTAATGGTTTCAAGGACATAGTTAGAAGACCTATCAAGGGCCTCTACCTTGTCCATGTCAATTTGGGTGGATGGTTGCTCAATGTTTTGGATAAGGGATCCCTCTTGTGGGAGAGATGGGTAAATGGGACTAGATGGACTAGGTTGGATAGAATTGGAAGTGTTGTCTACTAAATTAGAAGGTATATTTTTTGTATTTTCCATTAAATTTTTTTTACTTAATATCTTTTTTTGATTTAAAGTTAGAACCATACAGTAATTAAATCAAAATGAAATTTTGGGACTATCAAATAAAATATCCAAAACTAAAAATAGAGATAAAGAATTTAAAAACAATGAAAACAATTAATCCTAAGTTTCACCTTGTGTGGCTTACCTTTATCATTGATTATCTCCTTTTAGTGTAAATTACTTTTAAAATGATAATTTTGTGTGTTTAATGTATCCTAATCTTTCTTAATGAAAAATAACGGTGAAAAACTATGGCTGGATGGGGCAATGAGATTCTTGTTGGGATGAAATCCAACAAGTTTGCTTGGGGGTGTTCCTAAGTGTAGCACCCTAAAATTGGCGCAGTAAAAATGCAATAATTACATTCACCTTAGTAAATAATTTAAAATTCAAATTTAACCTCCCAAACCGCCCGTTAACCGTCGGGAAATCCGTTTCCCCCTTTTTCGTGCCATTTTTAGAGGTTGTTTTGACCGTTTGACGATATCGTCGCCGATCAGACGATATCGCCCCAGATTTGACGATTTCGTCTGGACTAGGACGTCCAGACGATCTTGTCGCAAAACTAATTTTGCAAAGTTGGAATTTGTTCCAACGGGTCTCCAATTTGGGCAGAAGCGTGTCTGCATCGTTGGGACCCTCCCCCCGTTGGAGATCTCCCAAATTGGGATGATCTCCAACCTCCTAACTACTCCCCTAAGCCTATTTAGTCTCTAGGATTTTCCCTTCCCAACCCCTGGCCGAAATTCTCTGCAATTCAATTCCATATACGTTAAATCATCTCTATCTTGCATTTGCACTAGTTCCACATCAATTTTGTTGCAGGTACAACACTATTTTTCAGCCGGAGCCAGCACCTATCGTCGTCGACGAACCTGTTCAGATCGGAGGCGAACCTGTCGAATTCGAGGCGATTTCATACTGATGCGAGACGATCTCGACTGCAGTCCGTATTAAGGCAATCAGTGCCTAAAGTTTGCGTTCCTCAACCCTTTTTCTGTCATTTTATTCTACAAATTAGATAATCTATTCAGTGTTTTATATTATCTTGCATTTGGAGTTCACCCATTTAGATTAAGTGCATAATTAAATCTTAATTATCATCAAATTAGCACAATTCATTTCTGTTTCTGTGTTTAAGTTGCAGTTTGATAACATTGCTGCCATTTTATATCATTTCCTCTCGTTAGCATTGTAGTATTTTTTGTATTTTGCATCTGTTTTCGGTTTTGCAGGTCTCTGACGAATTCGTCTGATGAATTCGTCAGATCTCAGATGATCTTGTCTGATTGCAGATGATTCTATCGAATCTCAGATGATCCAGACTACTTCAACATCAGAATCTTCTTCAGACATCCGGATCAGGTATTCCTCATCTTGCATTTTGTACTCTCTCTATTTCTGTCTTTAAATCTATTTTCTGTATTCATTGAACTTGCATTTTCATATAGATTAATATAGATTCATTCGGCCAAACCTAGGATATGAATGCTTAAGGTTAAAACGAACACATTTAAACACATTCCAAAACCTAGGCGTGGAAACTGCCATCAAATGTTTCCTGGTGAACCCACCATCCATCGAAAAATCATCAAAATACACCTCCCTTGAGAGGCGGGACCTTCGCAAAGTCCTCTCAGTCCGAGGTACCGCACCATCCTTTTCCCATCCTCCTTCCGGGCGCGGATCCTATAGCCTGAAGGTAGGGATGCGAAAAATTTGGAGCGATACATTTTGGTGAACCCGACGTGAATGCATTGTAAACCTTTTGAAAACAAAAACAAAAAATATATATATGTATACAAGAAAAACAAAAACAAAATCATCATTTCAAGTTTGTATGTTTTAGATTCAATTCTAAATAGTAGATGCTAAATATTACTTTTAGAAGTACTAAAGAAACCATGAGTTTTTACTCAAATCAATATGAGCCCATTAGTAATGTTGGAAGAATTCAGCCAAATACATTTGTTGATTATGACCAACCTTATCCCTATTCAACATCACCTCCATCACACTTCTCTCATTTTTCATCCTTAACCCAACAAGACAATCCCTTTGCCAATCCTCTTCATAATGATATTATCTATTCTCCCATATATCCATATTATGTCTATCAATCCACATATAATCCTCCACCACCTTTTCAATACTCTTCTTTCAATACAACACATCCATTTCAACAAGAAAATACTTATTCTTCCAATTCTACCATGCACTCACCTCATACTTCGCAATCTTCCTATCATCATTCTACCCATAATAAAGAAAGTAGAGGTGAGAAACCATTAGGTCCTTTTATGATGAAATTCCTAAGGCATTTATCAAAAACCTCTCAAAAACCTTCATCACGTAAATTTACTAAGCTCAATCAACCAATGGATATAATTCTCAAGTATTTACTTGACACAAATAAGATTGAACTCCCTTCCATAAGACAACTTGATACCACATCAGATTGGTTTAAACCTGAGCTACATTGTGAATATCATAGAGTAGATGGACATATGACACAAAATTGTAAAGATTTAAGATGTGCAATTCAAGATTTGATTGATAAGGGTCTTTTTAATATAAAGGAATTACAATCTACAACCGATTATAAATCTCCATGTAAACAATCAAACTCCTACACAACAAATACCAATAATCAATCAAGACATGGGGATCTCCCAAGAACCCCTATTCAATTATCAACAACAAGAAACCAATCAAATATTGCATGTTAATGTGTCCCATCATGATGATATTATTAATATTGTAACAAAAACTACAAATGAGCAACCTCAAGTTCAATCAACTCAATCCGATATTCAAGATATGGATTCCTCATTTGACCAACCTTCAAAACTATCTTTGACTCTAGAGAATGATCCAAAATGGAATGTAAGCATAGAAAGCTCATCTTTAGAATCAAAATCTCAATCTGAAATCCACTTTGATAACCAACAACAAGTGATTAATCCTCAAGCAAAGATATCCCTTTTAGAAGTATTACAAATTTATCACAAGGAAATTTTGTTCAAAATACCTAGCCAACAATTTGTTCCTCATCATATTTTCTCTAAGAACATAATTAATGGTGTAAACCCTCTTGAGGTTAACCATATTTCATTCTATGATGAGGATATTCCTTCCTCTACTCCACAAGAAGACTCCTATCTTTACATTACAGGATCTAGTAAAGAAACACTTGTTAGAACTATCATGGTAGATAATGGCTCCTCTCTTAATTTATGCACTTATCAATTATTCCAAAAACTCAAATCAAAGGAAGAAGATCTTAATGAATCAAATGTTATTATAAAATCTTTTAACAATGAAATTCAAGAAGCTCAAGGTACTATAATTCTTCCCCTTAATATTGGATCCAAGATCCTGGATACTTTATTCTATGTAGGATATTGTCCTTCACCTTACAACCTACTTCTCCAGAGTCCTTGGATTCATACGATGAGGGTTTTCCCTTCCACTCTTCACCAATGTTTGAAGTTTGAAATTGCAAATAAAATTGTTACCATACATGGTGACCCAACACCATTTGAAGAATATTTAACGGTTGAAACATCAAGTTCTATACATTCTCTATTGTCACAATTATCTTCTATCCATCACTTTTCTTCATCCATATATGATCATCCTTGTTTACCAAATAACATCCATGCATATCTTTCACATATACTTTCTCCATCTTATCAAAACTTGGAATATAATAATAAGAATGAAGAACTTTCTTATCCTTCTTACATTTTATTTTGTAACATGATCAATTTTCCACATATAAAAGTCAAATCTTTTGCTACATTATTCTACATTATAACAAAGCTTTTGTTATCACTACCTTTTATTCATCACCTTCTATTCTTACCTTCACCTCAACCAGATTATCCTTCAAAACCTCCTTTGATTTTGAAGCAACCTTAGACATGCTATACTCAAATAACCTTGTATAGTGTATATAGATCATCTTGTATATACCACCAATTTCAATTCATAAATTAAAATCAAAATACAAAAAAAATCAAAATCCTCAAAATCTTCAAAAAAATACAAATGCAACTAAGGACCTTAAAGGTAAATTTGAGCCCAATTGGCTTGGACCATACATTATTACTGCTAAATTTGAATCAGGAGCATACAAATTATCTACCTTAGATGGTAAAGAACTTAAAGAACCCATGAATATTTTGCATCTTAAACGTTACTATGCATAAATTTGGTCATTTCATCCATGTATATATTTGTTCAAAATTACTATCTTGTATTTCTTTCAATTTATAAATCCAAAAACATCAAAAACATTCATAATCATCCAAAAATCTTCAAAACTATCTATTGCATTTATTTAAGGCACTTGTTAAATTGTTTTGCTCAAAAACAAAAATCAAACCAAAAATCAAAATAATGATAAAAATATAATAACAGCTATATGCTTGACTCTTTCGAAACCAAAACAATATAAAGAAGAAAGAGAGAGTCAACATTCTCCAAACTTCTCAAAAAATCATTTATATATATTTTCTTACAATTATTGCAGTTATATGTTTCAACTTATTTTGGGATAAATTAGCATTTATTTGGAATCCCTCACTTGCACACTCACAACAAATAAATATCTTGATTTTATCTGGCATGATTACTAATCTCTCTTATATCAAAGTCCACAAAATTCAATTAAATAAAGTTTGAGCATAGAGAATTGATCTTGTTATTTACTTAAACCAAGCACATCTTTTCACAATAAAATGATTATATTTGTAATTTCCATGTTTTGCTACATAGTAGAACTGATTTCTTGAGCGAAAAGTTTCCCCTGCTATCCTATCATGCACATGGTCTAGAATCTTTGAGAATTGGCAAAAGGACAAGCTCACCCCTACCCGAATAAAAATCCCTTGCTCTACAAGCTAATCCGAGCAAGTATCCCTAGCAAAGAAAAAGAAAAAGAAAAGAAAAATTCAAGAAAAAGAGAAAAGAAAAATGTTCTTTTATATCATTACAACAATGTTACAAGCATTATCAAGCAAAAGAAATACAAAAAGAAAAATAAGCAAAGTTCAAAAGAAAGCAAGAAAGCAATAAAATCCCTTTCCCTACCCTTTGAAAAGAAAAGAAGGGTTGATGAGCTTGAATCCCTGGAATTCTCAATTATTCGAAAATTGTGAGGTAAGCCCCATAACAGGTGGTTTGTGCCCAACCCGCTTGGCCTTGGGTAACTCCTAGCGTGGTGATATGTCCGTCACATTAGCGACCTTCTTTTGTACAGACCTATGTCTGGCTTATGGATTAGCTAGCTTTTGATAATCCGATCTACATAGTAGCCTAGTATGGTTATATGCATCTACATCATGGTTAATGAACACTTATTTGGTTTCTTCAAATCACTTGTATCATAGTATCTTGCTCAAAACTCGGTAAATGAACAATGCAATTGCACACACATTTGTATTTGAGAGATTTCGTGTATCATTATGATAAATCAAGATCAGAAATGAATTCACATATGCACATGGGATTCCTTATAAATCTAACTTTTGTCTTCAAAATAATTTGAAATATTATTTTTGCAACTTGTTTGGAATAAATCAAGTACAGTTGTTTACCACAAAGACAACTATATAATAGAAAAATCAAAAATTTCTTTCAAACTACACAAAACATATACATATATATCTGATTGACTTTCGCGACGATGGTATAGTTTCAAAACCCAAATTGAAATATTATGCCTAGCGCAAGTCCTCATTTTCATATTTTCTGTTCATCAAAAATCAACCATGCAATAAAACTATTTTTTTTGGATTTTCGCGATGATGGTATAAGTCTATACCTACATATTCTATGCCTAGCGCAAACCATTGTAACAATTTTTATTCCCCATTTATTCAAAAATCATGAAAACCATATGGCTTAATTCATTATGTTACACAAATTATGCTTTTCAAAAGCAAACACATTTTCATTATTTCATGTCATTATGTCAACCTTTAATTTTGCAATGATGGTATAATTCCTAAGGAATTATCCAAAAAAATTTATCACCCTTAGGAATTTATGCCTAGCAAAAATCATTTTAAAACATCATTTCATGCACAAACATTTTTTATGAAAATCTGAAAACAAACCATCATCATCATTATCATTTGCACTATCACAACAAAGTCTTAAGACAGTCTCTTAAGCACTCTTTTACTTTTAACAATATTTCTATCCTGGGATTAGCTTGACGACCGAGTGAGCAGCGACTCCGTGAAATGGTCTATAATAGCGACAATGTCCTTTGAAATTATTGTTAGAAGTCTCTTTTTATTTTTTATTTTTATCACATTTCATCATAAACAATCAATTTGTTACATCAGATTATTTCATTTAAAAATATCACCATGACATTCAAATTATAATATCTCCAACGACATAATTACATCCAATTATCAAATCAATCAATCAAAACATAAAAGCATCATAAACATACACAAAGACACAAGTCATATGATCAAAAATATCTCATATATATATATATATATCAACATATGTACATCATCAAAACTAGATTGGTATGCCACAATCTGTACCTCGGCATACTCAATCCTCTATCAAAAATAATCATATCATACAAATGTCAATCCCGCCCTCTAGCCTCGAGAGCCTCTCGAGCTCTCTGCCTCATCTCCTCCCCCGCCCTGAGGTGGAGGAGGTGGCCCCATCGCCGTCTGTGTAGTCCTCGTCCTCGATCGAGACGTAGTCCTCGAGGACCCAATCCTGATAGGGTCAGCAATGCCGGCTGGCAGCTGTACCCTCTGACCCTCTGGCACCATCTGGAAGTAGATGCCCTGGTAAAACATGGTCTGAGCAATCGACCGCGCCAGCTCCTGTGTGCTCGCCCCTCCGCCCCGTGCCCTGAGGCATGCAATCTCATCCCGTAGCTGTGACACCTCAGCCCGGTGTCGTGCAGCCGCATCCTGTAGCGTCTGCACCTGAGCCTACAGATGATCTCTCTCCACCCGGAGAGTAGCCATCTCGCTACTCTCTCCTGTGTCCACACCCTTGCCCTTATCGGGCGATGGTGGCCTCTATGGAGATGGGGGTCTCACCTCCCTCCTCTCCCTCTCTCTCTATCGTGGCCGCTCCTGTGCCTGTGGCCGCCTCACCTCTCTCCCGCCGTGACCCTGGGCTGCCTCCATCGTCGCCTGGCGTCGCCTCCCTATCCGACGCACAACTGCATGGATCGGACCCTATGCCCTCGTCATCCGAGGAGGGCGGATGCCTACGTACCAGGCATCGTAGCCATCGGCTACCCCTACGTCGTCCCCATCCACTGGCTGGATGGGGGCATCATCTGTGTCCTGGCTCCAAAACCGCTGCATGTCCGGAGCCCCGCTAACTGTAGTGTTATCCCGGACAGTCCAGGAAAACTCGTAGTCTCTGAGGGATGGGATCCCCTGCTGTAGACCGAACTGCCTCAAAACTCGGTCGTACCTATGGAGCTCCACCTCTCCCCTCTCCATCCTCAGCCAACAAACTCGCCTGATGCGAGCCAGCTCCTGTCCATCCTCTGGCCACCCTGGATGCTCTCTCCATGGCCTCCAGGTGATCTGGTCCGGGACTAGGTCATCCAATAGCCTCCGGGACATCGACAGGTCGATCCGCCGCTGTGACCCTCTTCGGAGCCACCAGTAGAAGACTCGGGGCCTCTCCCCGTCAACCCTTGTCAGAGGAAGCCCTATCGGCCTCCGCACCGCAATGTGCTCCCAACACCAAACCTGTAGTAGCGATGTCATAACCAGACATCGGCCGCCCTTGTACACGACCCCATACAGGATCCTGTACAACCGGCATAGAACAAAACTGCCCCAAGCAAACCTATAGCCGTGGTCTCTCATATCGTAGATCACATCTACGAGCATCCATGGCACCCTGCACCCGCTCTGGTGGCACAGCAGAAGTCCACCAACTACTCCAGCTAGCACCCGTGTGAGTGTAGATGCCCCAGGCATCTGGCGTAGTGCCTCGATGTTAACTCCGCCCTTCTCCAGGGCGAAGCTCGGGTCACCGCATAACCGTCCCATAGCGCGGCCCTGATTGGCCGTAGGAGTAATGAGCCGTCCTTGTATGGGGATTCTCAAAATCCTCCATACGTCCTCTAGTGTGGGAGTCATCTCCCCTGTCGGTAGCCGAAAACATGAAGACCCCGGATACCACCTCTCTGCTAGGGCCGTCAGTAGCCCCATGTCTGTAGATACTTGTGGCATTTCTGCCACATGCAGTAAGCCGGCCTGTGCCAGCTGATCTCGCTCTGCCTGTGTCAAAGCGGCCAAGTCGTCTCTCAAACCTCCATATTTCCATTCTCTGCTCTTTAGTAATCCTCTCTGCAAACATAAACAACAAAACAATAAACAATCATTAATCAACAATTCAAATAATCAATAATGCAAATTAAAAATTCAACTTTGTGCAATTGATGATATCGCCCACTATTGGACGATATCGTCCCAAATTTGAGCATAATCGTTTCCGATTTCGTAGTTCGAAATCGTCTCTAATTTGACTAAATCGTCCCCCTTTCGACGATTTCGCCCTCGGGCGAAATTGCCGAAATTGAGACGATTTCGTCGAAATCGGGACGATTTCGTCCCGACGACGTCGACGGCCCAAAAACGGCCGCGATGCTCAAAATTCATCTAAAATTTTCCAAACATGTAAAGTTAAAATTAAAGCATTCTAGATCAGTCTGGACTCTTACCCGTAGACCGCGCCGGACCTCTGTTGATCTGTGCGTCGTCTCCACCATTTTTGCTTCCAGAGCTCTAAAACCAGAAAATGAACAGTAAAAATGAATTAGGGTTTTACCCTATTTTTCTTAATTTTATTCAAAAATAATTTTTTTGCTTTTTCGCGTTTTTACCTCAAACGTTCGATTTGGGTAAAAACACGGAGGGGGCACC
Organism: Wollemia nobilis; assembly: GCA_028583015.1. NCBI lineage: Eukaryota > Viridiplantae > Streptophyta > Pinopsida > Araucariales > Araucariaceae > Wollemia > Wollemia nobilis. The sequence continues at coordinate 7,317,001 of JAQPPZ010016436.1, read as the reverse complement.
ATAGTAAGTTGTCGTACGATTCGACCAAGAATCGTCGCCTAAAAATGGGAATAATTTTTGCTTTCTCGTAGATCGAGAAGAACTCATCTTTAACGCATTTTCTTCGGAAAATTCGCTAAAGAGGGGGCAAAATGTAGCACCCTAAAATTGGCGCAATAAAAATGCAATAATTACATTCACCTTAGTAAATAATTTAAAATTCAAATTTAACCTCCCAAACCGCCCGTTAACCGTCGGGAAATCCGTTTCCCCCTTTTCCACGTCATTTTTAGAGGTTGTTTTGACCGTTTGACGATATCGTCGCCGATCAGACGATATCGCCCCAGATTTGACGATTTCGTCTGGACTAGGACGTCCAGACGATCTTGTCGCAAAACTAATTTTGCAAAGTTGGAATTTGTTCCAACGGGTCTCCAATTTGGGCAGAAGCGTGTCTGCGCCGTTGGGACCCTCCCCCCGTTGGAGATCTCCCAAATTGGGATGATCTCCAACCTCCTAACTACTCCCCTAAGCCTATTTAGTCTCTAGGATTTTCCCTTCCCAACCCCTGGCCGAAATTCTCTGCAATTCAATTCCATATACGTTAAATCATCTCTATCTTGCATTTGCACTAGTTCCACATCAATTTTGTTGCAGGTACAACACTATTTTTCAGCCGGAGCCAGCACCTATCGTCGTCGACGAACCTGTTCAGATCGGAGGCGAACCTGTCGAATTCGAGGCGATTTCGTACTGATGCGAGACGATCTCGACTGCAGTCCGTATTAAGGCAATCAGTGCCTGAAGTTTGCGTTCCTCAACCCTTTTTCTGTCATTTTATTCTGCAAATTAGATAATCTATTTAGTGTTTTATATTATCTTGCATTTGGAGTTCACCCATTTAGATTAAGTGCATAATTAAATCTTAATTATCATCAAATTAGCACAATTCATTTCTGTTTCTGTGTTTAAGTTGCAGTTTGATAACATTGCTGCCATTTTATATCATTTCCCTCTGTTAGCACTGTAGTATTTTTTGTATTTTGCATCTGTTTTCGGTTTTGCAGGTCTCTAACGAATTCGTCTGACGAATTCGTCAGATCTCAGACGATCTTGTCTGATTGCAGACGATTCTGTCGAATCTCAGACGATCCAGACTACTTCAACATCAGAATCTTCTTCAGACATCCGGATCAGGTATTCCTCATCTTGCATTTTGTACTCTCTCTGTTTCTGTCTTTAAATCTGTTTTCTGTATTCATTGAACTTGCATTTTCATATAGATTAATATAGATTCATTCGGCCAAACCTAGGATATGAATGCTTAAGGTTAAAACGAACACATTTAAACACATTCCAAAACCTAGGCGTGGAAACTGCCATCAAATGTTTCCTGGTGAACCCACCATCCGTCGAAAAATCATCAAAATACACCTCCCTTGAGAGGCGGGACCTTCGCAAAGTCCTCTCAGTCCGAGGTACCGCACCATCCTTTTCCCATCCTCCTTCCGGGCATGGATCCTATAGCCTGAAGGTAGGGATGCGAAAAATTTGGAGCGATACACTAAGGTGTCTAAGGGGTAGAGATTTTGTGGATGGAGATGAATTCCACCATCACCAAAACTCAAGCAACAATAGGTGATGAAATCCAGTTACTACTATTTAGAATGAATCATGCTTGTGTATGATTAATTTTAACTTTTCTGTTCTTTATGGTGTACAAACAATGTCAAAGACAAACAAATTTTAAAAATCTAAATAAAAAATAGCACCTAAGATGTGAATTTCTTTGGTAGAGTGTGGAGTACATCGCTTAAAACCCCCTTCCAAAATTGCAACTAGAGGGTTTGTCCACCTCTCTACCAAAGGAGTCACCCTAGGGTAGGAATACTATTCACACTTAAGCACTGTTCCTACTTAGATAAGAAAAATGAGTAGTCCTCAATCCTAAGATGCATATTCTGGTGAATGATTTTTACTTATAGATCCAAACAAGAAATGCAAGAATTAATCAAATTTTAACTTGTAATAACAAAAAATATAAAATATATGATGGTTGAATGCAAGTGACCTAGCTGCAATCTATGATGAGTTTATTTACATATTAATTAATGTGTTCATTTTAAATTTTAGAATATGAAAATAAAATAAAAAATACAAAATATATATAAATAGAGATTTAGGGTTTTTAGGTGAGAGACTTACAAAGCATCCTACACTTTTATTCCCAATCACTATAAACCCTAGATCTACACAACTCCATCTTCTGAAGCACTTGTAAAATAATAGAAATAACAAACAAGTTAATAAGGTAAATCATAAATGGAAACCCTTAGGGGGTCCCACTGTGATCGCCATTTGTGAATACAAAAACACAACACTACAAATATTTCTTAAAAGAAACTAACAAATGGATATATCAAACCAAAAATGCATAACCATGAAATATATGTATTATTTTAATGGAGGGAGATTATAAAATCCATTGTTATAGATCAGGATGATACACAATCCTCTATTGATACAATGTTACAAATATGCAGGGTTGTCTCAAACCCTAATGGCAAATGCTGCAATGTCTTTAATCATGTATTTTATCCCAATAGGGTTGAGTGGGCTTCAGATATCCATTGATCTAGGCCACTCCAGTTTAATCAGCTACTCAAAAGCTAGTAGACCTACATATCTACACACACAACAACAATATCAAGGGTTAGTAGCAATAATGAGGGCTCCACTATGTGAGACCCTCAACATTAATAGAAACCCTAGCTATTGTAAATATGCAATGTATGCAAAATTTGAAGAGAATAAAATAACATAAACTCATTGATTTACCTTACTCGATGTTTTATTTGTAGATGGCTTGATATATTGTAGCCTAGTGATGTGCTCGTGCCCTAGCTCATGTAAAAATATAATTTTTTTTGAGATATCTATTACTCCAATCATTCTACAATTTGGTGGATCCATTTCAGAGCTGATAAGGAACATACCCTCACAATTTTGGCTTATTTTGACTCCATATAAGTGATATATGGCTGAAATAGTCTAAGGGTATGCGAAAATAATAGCAAGATGATTTTGGAAGGAAATTAGAAAGACCTAGGAGACTTAGCTTGGGGGGTTGAGCCATAAAAATGTCCTTTACTTATAATACAACCTAGGGCACACTTAGGGTTTCAATGACACTAATCATGTGGATAATATTAAAGTGTATCCAAGGGTGGATAATAATTTTAGGGTGTGGTATGGATTAAGGTGGATGAATAGATGAGATTAGATGAAATATAATGGTTGGGATTTATTTATTTATATAAATATATATTAATTAAATATATATCAAATATAATATTAAAATATTATTATTTAAATATATATTATAAATATATAAATAATAGGTGAAAATGGTGGGAAGGCTAGGATGAAGGACAAGTGGCTATGTTTTGGTGGTGGAAATGATGGGAAATCATGGATGGAGGACAAGTGGCTAGATTTTGGTGTCTACATCCATATTGTAGATAGTTTCATCTAGAATATTGACATCTATAGGTTGAAAATACTCTAATGGTGTTGTTGCTAAAAGGTATACAATGAATTGTTCTTTTAAGATTTTTGATTTATAAATTCAAGGTAAAATTCATTGATGGCCATGACCACCTTAGAAGTGAAAACCAAGAGATAGGATTTTGACATAAACTATCTTAAAGGATCTACTCAAGCTATCAAAATGGTCATTTTATTGAGCATGCAATGTCTCAATATTAGGAGACAAAAAATATCGCTAGAAAAAGTTTTTTCTAGAAGTGTATGATGGGGTTTATAACATACTAGGGTTCTACTAATGTAATAGATTACCCTTTCTTTGTAGTGGTTGCTATATTGATCCAACATAACTCATAGACATGCATAGCCACAATGATATACAAAAGCAAATATTTGAAGTGGGTTGGTGAAATAAGAATTGGAAGAGACAGAATATAGGTTTTTATGGTATCAAAATATTTTTGAAACTCATTATCCCATTTGAATTCCATGTTTTTCTTAATACGATACACTAAAAAAGGATTTTACAGCAAAAAAAGGATGGATTTTTTTTACGATAGTAAAAAACCACCCCAATAAACCCTAAGAAGGTGGTTTTAAACTGCCCTCACCAAAAATGTTTTTAATGATGACTAAAAGATGATCAGTTTTTACAACAAAAAAAAACTGACCTAATAGACCTAAGAGATTAGTTTTAAACAACCCTCACCAATACAAATTTTTAACAACACCTTAAAGACAAAATTTTTTTACGATGATAAAAAACCACCCTAATAGACCCTAAGAAAGAAGTTAAAAACCGCCCTTAAAAATCACCCTCAAAAAAATAAAAATTTAAAGGATTCATAGGAACTTTAAGGGTGGGATTTTTAAAATTCAATTGTGGTGGTTTCACAAGGTAGGATTTTTAAAATTCATAAAATATAGAATCAACAAGGATGATATAGGAAAAATATTCCTTTCTACATTAATGAGTGTGCTAAAAGTGTAATTTCCCCAAAATTTTGAACATTTATTTGTAGATAGAGAAATTTCTCTATGGATACCAAATAGGCATTAGGATTTGTACTAGTCTGCTTCCATTGTTGATAAAGGTGATGATATCAATCAACGAGTGTATGTACTATGGTCTATATTTGAATCCCAAGAATGGAGTAAATATTCATCCTAGTCACATGAGATGGCCCATCATTGGTGAGATGTTGGACTTCTTATGGAAATTCAAGTTCACTCCAACTCTAGATGAATTCATATTGAAGATAAAATCTAAGTAAGCACCTAAAAAAATTATTTTCCCTTTTTGGGATACTTTTCATGGATGTGGATATATCCTTATAGATAATTATTTTGCAGATATAGATATTTTAGGTTTTAAAATATCCATTTGTTTGGCCACTCCACTATGATAATTTATTGTCTAAAGTTCAATAAATTTGTGATAGGGATTGGTACAAAGGATGGTACTTTCACTTTAGGTTGGCATTCTACTCAATTGGTTGGAGAGAAATCAATCAACATTGTGGAGGGTGAGCATCACAAGCATTTCAGGTATCATTTACTGGATGCCATAAATAAACCTGACTTATTGTACAACATATTCATAAGGTTACAATCAATATTCATAGATGTCTTTCAAGATTGTACTGTGAACATCACAATCAATGTTGCTTAGGAGACCAGAAAAATATATATGTTTTTTATTTTTTTATTTTTAATATTAAGTATACATACTAGCTTTTAGATTACAAAAGGTACTTTAGAGGACTCGGACCCTCACCTCTTCATAGAGAAGAACCTAATCACTATTTAGTAAAGACCTTGTATATATTTTTTGTTGAGGCTAAAAACATTGGTTAGATTTGCACTATTTTTGTCACATCCCTTTCATTTAATTTGTCAACCCATGGAAACTCATAATCTTGTGAAGCACCAAGTTGAGATCAATAACAACACCTATGGAGATGAGTCCACTAGTTCTATCATTGGGGCAGTGTTTGTGACATAGCATTAATCCATCCACACTAATTGAACTTGCATAAATTAAATTGTAGAAATAAAATCACACCACGCTATGCGGAAATAAAAGAAAGTAGGATATTAATAAGCTTGTAGAAATACAGAAATGAAATGCACACACACAAGAAAATAAATTGATATAATTAGGAAATCAAAGATAATAAGGGGAGGAATAATATCTAGGAGTGGACCCAAGCTCTAGCTACTATTTCCCAATAGAATATGAAAGTAAAAAATGATAAGAAACTCTCAAATGGACTTTATTGATAAAAATTGCAGTACAATATATTTTACTCTCTTCGACCCCCCTTTCTCAAAGAAGTCTATGTGTTTATATAATAGACATAGGACTTATGTTACAATGCTATTAGAATGATAAAATCTACAACATCTAAGTTGATGCAATTTAATGTACAATAGTAGATACATATTAAAATAGGCAATAGTTGTTTTTTATCCTTTCATAGGAATGGTAGATTTTTGTTTGATGCTCGTCATGACCTGCATTCCATTTCAGCAAATGATTGTTCTATTTCTTCTATAGAAATAGGACAAGTGACATATTTATCATTTACCTAGAATAAAAATCTTATGTGGGATTAGTAGTCAGCTCTGGTCAATGCAGTGGAACACAATCTTCATTGGGCACAAATTGGATCAAGGCACCTTTCATTGAATTGGATCAATGCGCCTTTCTATGGTATCAAGGTTCCTTACTTCAATGGGATCAAGGAGTCTTTCATTAACATGGTCAAGGTGCTTTTCATTGAATGGGATCAAGGAAAATTTCATTAACGGGGTCAAGACATATTCCATTAAATGAGATCAAGATGTCTTTCTATGGAATCAAGGCACCTCCTTTCAACAAGATCAATGTGCCTTCCTTTAACAGAATCAAGGTGCCTTTCCTTAATGGGATCAAGGTGCCTCCCATAAAAGGAATAAAGGTAGCTTCCATTAACAAGATCAAGGTGCCTTATGCCTTGACATGCCTTAGCGTCCTTAGGTATTTAATATGCCAGGTCCAAGTGGGACCTCGATAAGATTATGCAAAAATATGATGAATTAATAAAATCTACATACAAGACACACTTTACACAAAAGTTAGGCAATATGCAAAATTTTCATTAAATATATATAAACATGCATACAAAAGTACAAATTAGATATAATATATGCTATAAAAATTTGTTAGAACCTATGCCAAAATATGAGCATTTTGGTGCTCATCATACCCCCATGCCTATCGAGTGCCACACCCTCATGACACATAAAATTGATATTCCCCAGTTCTATCAATCCCATACTAGTAAGCTTTGTTGTTATATTTTCTCTTTCGGATAGTGGCCTTAGTTTGTTATGTATCCTTGGGTTTATGACCATGTTGAGGGGTGTTGGTTCCCTATTGTGTGTGTTGGTTCCCTATTGTGGATTTCAACTATGTTGACTGTGTTTCTTCATATTCATAGGGTGATTCTATAACATAGTCTATTTTGCCTTTGACCCTCTTTACATAGTAGCCAGTGAATATGGGTTCCCATTTTTAAAATGAAGCTTTACCTCATTCCAAATATTGATATGTTGAGGTCGAAGCTCTGCTAACGGGATATCTAAAATCATCATGTTTCCGTTTTACTACCCTAGCCTAAATAAATGAGCCACCTCTAGGGAGAGCCCAACATTTTCTTCTGCTATTGCAGTGTCTTCCACTTTTGGCCCATATACACCATGTCACTCTAAATATTTCCTCATTCAAAAAGCTTACCCTTGAACTGACCCATATATCCACCAAAATTGCTTCTTTGAAGTAGGGTCAATAGTAATCCCAGGTTCTCTTGTGGCCATATTGAAGGTCTTTCTCATTGATTTTGCTACTATGTATTCTTCTTGGAGCCTTTTAAATTGTTCCTACTAACTAGAAAATCACTATAGCTCTCTTCCTCATTCTTCATCAGAGCTAGCAGTAGGTTGGGATCCTGCTTTTGCCTTATTTTTTGGATCTTTGTTGTGGTGCCTTGGCCACTTTATTTTTGGGCCTCGACATGGCTATATTTTTAGGCACTGGTTTAGTAGAGGGATATGGGATATTATCTTCCTCTAAAATTGGTTCTTCTTCCATGGTGGATGAAGGTTAAGGTTCTTGATTTCCTTGCACATCCATTTCCCCCATCCTCTATTCTTCCCATGGTTTGGTGGTTGGTGACTACTTTGTTGGCCCTTTGGTAGAGTGTACTGATTGCTAATACATTGGTATCTTTGCTTTGTCATCCTACTCATCATCCATCAGTTGGTTGGGGGTTGATGATTTATCATCTTTCTCATCTAAAATTTCAATTACCGAGGGCTCTATTTGTAGGATCGAGTTCCATTTTTTGTTAGTAGCTATTTTAGCTAAGGTAGAGGAGTAGTCCCTGGTCTTAGCTTCATTTTTCATTGCATTCAATTGGAATGGTCTAGATGAATAAATTATCTCCAAAGAGTTTAGAGAACTTTGGGGAACCTCCATTGCCCAGTAGGTCTGAGTGGATGTGTCCACATTTTCTGTTTGCTTCACCTTCAGTTGCAGGTTCTTCTTAGTGAGTTACTACATTGTTTACTGTAGTTGACATATGCTTTTTTTGAGCCTTTATTTCTCCTCTACGGTTGCCTTGTTAAATTTATTGAAGATTTTTTGCTCCTCATGGAATTTGTTTTTCTAGGAAAGGACCTACTGAAGCATAAAATTGATCTATCCTCTAGTCATTATAGTAGTATGCGAACTTCATTGGGCATGAATTGGATCAAGGTACTTTTCATTAAATGGGATCAATGCACATTTATATGGGATCAAGGTCTCTTACTTTAACGAGATCAAGGAGTCTTCTATTAATGGGGTCAAGGTGTTTTTCATTGAATGAGATCAAGGAACCTTCCATTAACAAGGTTAATGCATATTCCATTAAATAGGATCAAGGTGCCTTTTTATGGGATCAAGGCACATTATTTCAAAAGGATCAAGTTGCCTTCCCTTAACGAGATCAAGGTGCCTTCCCTTAATGGGATCAAGGTGCCTCCCTTAAAAGGTATAAAGGTTCCTTCCCTTAATAGGATCAATATGCCTTATGTCTTGACATGCCTTAGCCTCCTTAGGTAGTGAATATGTCAGGTTCAAGTAGGACCTTGATGGGATCATGCAAAAATATGATGAATTAATCAAATCTACACACAAGACACACTTTACACACAAGTTAGGTAATATGCATATTTTTTATTAAATATATAAACATGCATAAAAAAGTACAAATCAGATATAATATATGTTGCACAAAATTTTTAGAACCTATGCCAAAATATGAGCATTCTAGTGCTCATAATCCCCCATGCCTATCGAGTGCCACACCCTCATGGCACCTAAAACTGATAATCCCTAGTTTTATCGAACCCTTCCTAGTAAGATTTGTTTTTCTATTTTCTCTTCCAAGTAGTGGCCTTAGTTTATCCTTTATCCTTGGGTTTATAACCATATTAAAGGGTGTTGGTTCCTGTTGCATATTTCAACTACGTTGACTATGTCTACCTATTTTGTTGGGCCCTTCATATTCACAGGGTGATTCTATAACATAGTCTATTTTTCCTTTGATCCTCTTTACATAGTATCCAGTGAATATGGATTCCCCTTTCTAAAATTTAACTTTGACCTCATTCCAAAAATTGACATGTTAAGATCGAAGCTCTACTAATGGGATATTTAAATCATCTTGTTCCCATTTTACTACCCTAGCCTTAAATAACTAAGCCACCTCTAGGGAGAGCCCAACATTTTCTTCTGCTATTGCAGTGGCTTCCACTTCTAGCCCGTATACTCCATGTAGATCTAGATATTTCCACATTCAAGAATTTTACCCTTGAACTGACCTATATATCCATAAAAGTTTCTTATTTGAAGTAGGATCAACAGTAATCCTAGGTTCTCTTATGGCCATATTGAAGGCCTTTCTCATTTATTTTATTGTTTTGTATTCTTCTTGGAACCTTTAAATTTCTCATGCTCACTATAAAACCACTATAACTCTCTTGTCCATTATTCATAAGAGCTAGTAGTAGGTTAGGCTCTTGCTTTTACCTTATTTTTGAGTCTCTACTATGGTGCCTTGTCCACCTTCTTTTTGGATCTCGATGAGGCTATCTCTATAGGCACTAGTGCAGTAGAGTGATATGGGATATTATATTTCTCTACAATCGATGTTTCTTCCCTGGTAGAGGAAGGTTCAGGTTCTTGATTTCCTTGCACAATAATTTACCCCATATCATGTGCTTCCCCTGGTTTGGTGGTTGGTGACTACTTTTTTGGCCCTTCAGTAGAGTGCACCGATTGCTACTACATTGGTGTCTCCACTTTGTCATCCTGCTCCTCATCCATCGGTTGGTTGGAGGTTGATGATTTATCATATCTGTCATCTAAAATTTCAATTATTGAGGGCTCTATTTGCAATATGGAGTTCCCATGTTTATTGATAGCTATTTTAGCTAAGGTAGAGGAGCAATTATAGGCCTTAGTGTCTTCATTCCTTACATCTGATTGGAATGGGCGAGATGATGCAATTCTCTTTTAAGAGTTTAGGGAATTTATGGGCACCTCCATTGCCCAGTTGGTATGAGTGGCTATATCCATATTTTTTGCTTGCTTCACCTTCAGTTATAGATTCTCCTTATTGAGCTACTACACTATTTGTTGCAATTGACATATGCTCTATTCAAGCCCTTGTTTCTCCTTTGCAGTTGCCTTGCTAAATTCCTTGAAGAGTTTTTTCTCCTCATGGAATTTTTTTCCAAGCAAGGACCTACCAAAGCATTGAATCAAGCTATCCTTATAGGTCCTTTTAAGTCTACTATAATTGGGGACTTTGGCTTACTGTAGCACCCTAAAATTGGCACAGTAAAACCTTAATAATTATAATTACTCTAGTAAATATTCAAATTCAAATTTCAACTTTCAAAATCGCTCCCAAATCGTCACTTAACCCGTTTCCTCATTTTTCATGCCATTTTTAAAGTTTGTTTTGTCCGTTTGATGATATCGTCGCCGATAATATGATATCACCTCAAATCGAATGATTTCGTCTGGCGTAGGACGTCCAAACGATCTCGTACCAAACTTATTTGTGCATAGTTGGACTCTGTTCCAATAGCATCTCTAATCCGGGCAGAAGCGTGTTTGCACCGTTAGAGACCTCCCCCATTGGATATCTCCCAAATTGATATGATCTCCACCCTCCCAACCTCTATCCTAAGCCTATTTAATCCTAGGCCCTCCCCTTAGCATCCCCTTGGCTGAAATTCCCTGTAACTCAAATTCTACATGCACTAGACCATCTTAAATCATTGTTTGCATTTGTGTTTTTCCAAGTTTGTTTGTAGGAACTTCATTTTTTTTCAGCCAGAGCAAGCTCAGTTCATCTTAGACGATCTCGTATAATCTCGGACGATCTCGACCCAATTCGAGACAATTTCGACTGCAGTTCACATTGGGGGAAATTAGTGCCCAGAGTTTGCATTTTCTTCACTCTTTTTCACTGCATTATTCTGCATTTAGTTAATTCTATGGTTATTCTTTATTATCCTGCATCTTGGAGTTCACCCATGTAGCTTTAATGCATAATAAAAGCATAAATTGTCATTAGATAATTATAATGCATTCGTGTCTTAGTTTGTTATTATCATTTTAATGTTCTTACTGTCATTTTACATCATTACCCTCTGTTATCATAGTTGCATTCTCTGTATTTTGCATCTGTTTATCTATTTTTAGGTCTCTGATGAATTCGTTTGACGAATTCGTTAGATCTCAGATGACCCTATCAGATAGGAGACGATCCTGTCAAATTCCAAATTATCCTGACTACTTCAAAAATCAGAACCTTCATTAGACATCCAGATCAGGTATGGAACTTTAATCCATCTTGTTCTTTTTGTTTTTCTATCCAAATCTGTTTCTGTCTTCATTTAAATCTACATTTCATATAGAATAGCTTAGACACATTTTGGCCAAACCTAGGACTTGGATGATTAAAGATAAAACTGAACACATCAAACACATTCCCAACCTAGGTGTGGAAACTACCATTCAAACATTTCCTAGTGAACCCACCATCCGTTGAAAAATCACCATAATACACCTCCCCCAAGAGGCGGGACCTTCGCAAGGCCTCTCAGTCCGAGGTACCGTGCCATCCTTTTCCCATCCTCCTTTCGGGCACGGATCCTATAGCCTAAAGGTAGGGATGCAAAAAATTTGGAGCGATACATTTTGGTGAACCCGACGTGAATGCATTTAAAACCTTTTGAAAACAAAAAACAAAAAAACAAAAAATAAAACAACCAAAACATAAGATGCATTTCAAATCATTTAAAACTAATAAGTTGCATATCATGTTTAGATGGTAACTCCTAAGAAAAGATTAGCAGTTACTATAAATGTTTAAAACCAATTGGTAGCCATAGAAATCAATTTATGTGCTTAGCGTGCCTGAAACAGATAGAAATCAACTTTTGTGGGATGAACTTAATAGAAGACTAAGTGTCATTTCATCTAGGTCAACAAAAATTAAACAAATCAAGAGGCTTGTCCTAGATAGAATCTTGGATCCTCATCAACTCGTATTTTATCATGAACTTCAGAGAGCCTGTCATAGATGGTTAGCTTATAGGAGAGCTCTTGTGTCTTCAAAAATTTTCACTTTCGAGGAATACCTCAAGAACACAGCTGTGATACGCCAATTTATAGTTCATATAGAATCCCAAGAAACTGATATTATGATTAGAAGAATATGGAACAGAACTCCTAGAGCTATGTTGTATCGTGAATATTGTCATGAGAATTATTATTATCAACCAGAATCTGAAATACATGGTATTTCTATAGCCCTTTTCATTAAATTTTTGAAATAAAATTTTCAATTTGAAGAAGAACACTTCATGACTCCTGAAGAACTTGAGCCCATTAATGATATTTATAAATTGTTTATAGAAAACTAGATCATTACTTTCAGTATTAGTTCTTGCATTTATTGTGTTGTTTGTTATCTTTACAATATTATTACAAAAACAAGAAAAACTAAAAAAACATAACAAAAACCAAAACCTTTCATTTTAAATATTGTAGTAGGTATATAATTAATATATACCTCTTAAGCTTGTTGCATATATATATATATATATATATATATTTGCTGAAATCTAAATTAAGCACAATGCCTAAACTTAGGAATGGTAAACAAACTGAAGGAGAAGAAGAAGATTGGTTAGAAGATAAAACTAGAAACCCAAATGTCCTTCCTGAAGATCCAATTCTGGAAGGAGAAACTCTAGATCAACCAGAATATGACCTAGGTGAAGACAATGAACAAGAAGAAAATGTTAAAGAGGATGGATCCTCATCCCCTAGAGTAGCTCTAGATGGAACTATTGCTTTTGACAACTTAGATCATTTTTGGAAATTTTTCAATAATAACATTGGTGCTCTTAATATGGTAGTTCGTATTGATAAAGGGAAAATTAGTGACACTCAAGCAGCCATGGAACATATGTTTGATGTGCACACTAATCCCTTGTCTTTCATTGATCAAGAAAGTGATAAGGCTGGACCATCCAATAGAGATATGGTCACTATGCTTCAGAACATGCCAAAACAACAGGTTACCCAACCTCCTAAGGAACCTGTTATTGAGCCTAAAATCATTCCCACACAAAAGAAAACTTCCTTCACTACTTTACTTCGCTAAACTATTGATCAATATGCTTCAAGTAAACAAAAACCTAAAATGAAGCCAAACACCAATTTTCAACAATCTGGAATACAACATAATACAACTTCAAAATTCCTTCATAACACCTTTCCTACCAACAATTTACACAATAGCAACATAGCATCTAATCTTCATGTCCCTCCATCATATGCTCACAAATCCCATATCAATGCCCTACCAAACCAATATGGTGGGCAAACTAGTAATCTGGAAGCCCTGGTGAAACAATTAGCTTCGTGTATGGAACAGATAGATCCTTACCATCCCTAGTACAATTATCGAGAGATATGTAGTCAAAATTTGGATCCCATAGTTGTAGCACAATCGTACCCTAAGAATTTTCCCATGCCCATCCTACCTATATATAAATGAACCGAAGATCCCATAGAGCATCTTCACATGTTTAGGATAGCATGTCATGATATATCACATGATGACTTGCTATTACTAAAAATGTTCCCAAAAATTTTAGGTGGAATGGCATTAGAGTGGTACTATCAATTGCCCACTCATTCTTTGAGAAACTTTGAAGAAACAGTTGAATCTTTTGTCCATAAATTTAGTGCCTACATCGAGAGGCATGTAACCATTAAATATTTATACAATTTAAAACAAGACAAGGATGAATGTTTTGCCGATTTCTTAGCTAGATGGAGGCAGTTGATAGGAAAACTACACTTTGTGCTACCTTATAGGGAAATGTTGGACATTTTTATTAATAATTTACAAGAAAAAATATCTTATGAGCTATCAACTGCTACTTTAACTACCTTTGATCAGGCTATAAATTTATTTCGAAGAGTAGAATATGCCCTCATTAGGAGAGGCCAACTTAGGAAGAAGGATGATGAGAAAACATCCAGAAATCAATATAAAAACAAACAAGTTGTAGGTGACGGAGTCACTGACAGCAAAAATGTTGCTAATATCAATGCAACAAAAACAACAAAAAAATTTATATTGAAACCGCCTGATAAACCTCCTCGAGAATTTACTAGATTGAATCAACCATTATCAACTATTTTACCTCAATTACTCGAAAGAGGTTTGATCCAATTACCAACTATCCAGGAACCTAATCCAACTATACCCGGATACAAAGCTGACTTACACTGTGTTTTCCATAGAGGGCCTGGACACTCTACCAACGCTTGTAAAAGGTTGAAACATAAAATACATGATCTGATTGATAATAATGAAATGGAGGTGCAAGCCTTCCAACCTAAACAAAATGCTCCTAATAATCCTCAAAATACCATTCCCCAAAATAAAAATCAAAATGCTAATCAATCATTAGACATATTTCAACACCCTTTACCAAGACATGGTAAAGAGGTGGCCAATCAAATTGAACATCATAATGTTCCTCCTCCTACCCGATATGTAGGAACTATTAGCGGACATTTACCTAATCATGATTTACAAAAAATTGACACAACTTTATCCATGGTCACAACCAGGCCCCTACATAATATTCAAACTCCAGATCCTAGTGATATAGAATCAGATACTTGAAAGTGAAATAGACATCACTTCAAAACAATCGAATAGTTCTAAAAATGAATCAGATCCTATTCAAACCATCACAGATGCTATGGTTCCAGAAGAACCATTTCCTAGAAGAGTTACGACTCGACCCTCTTCTAATCAATTCCTCCCAAATTAACAAGCCATAAATGCTCAACCGAGACCAGTTCAGCGTCTTCAATATAACATTGTAGGTACCATCGGAGTCGTTACCCGACAACAGGCTCAAAATTATCAACAAGAACCAAACCAGAATGATGGATCAGCTCCATTTGTTTTGAAAAATCCCAATAAATGGAATCATGCTTTCAATGTTCAACTTAAACCCCCTTACAATATTAATGAGCAATTATCTAATACTACAGCCATAATTTCTCTTTTGGATTTATTAAGATCTTATCCTACCCATAGGGATGAGTTGATGCTTACATTAAGCCAAATTATGGTACCTCAAAACATTCAACCTGAAGCCATGGCCAATACTATCATCACTAGAGAAGTCGATTGTATTGACTTCCAGGATAAAGATATCCCACAACACAGTTTACATAAGGGTAATCCCTTATATATTACTGCTCTAATTGGAGATGTAGCTGTTAAACGAGTCTTGATTGATAATGGTTCATCTCTAAACATTTGCACTTTTGACTTCTACCAATGATTTGGCTTTAGAAGTGATGAAATGAAGAAAACTGACATGATTATCAAAGCTTTCAATGACAAAACACAAGAAACGTGTGGAGTTATTACCATCCCATTGCAAGTTGGTCCTCAAACTCTAGATACCACCATGTTTATTGTACATTGCCCCGCATCGTACAATATACTCTTGGGTCATCCTTGGATCAATGCAATGCGGGTTGTCCCATCAACTTTACACCAATGTGTTAAATTCGAATTTAAAAAATTAGTTGGTCACTATCCACGGTGATCCTAGACCCTTTGATATGTGTGCTTTGGTGGAACCTGTTAGAGTGCAATTTTGCCCTGCTCTGTCATCCACACATCCTAATTCTTATTTTTCATCTAAAACTGTGAAACACACACCCATAGCTTCACCTATTTCCCCTCCATTCATTTCACCCTCATATATAGATCAACAATCTTCTAAACAAACCACTCTAGAACCTCAAAAAGATCTTCAATCCACGACCAATCCTTCATGTTCCATCCCCATAATTTCAAAACCTATAGACCCATCTATTAACACTTCCACATTATCAACATCTATCATACCTTCCACATCTAAAGATATAGGGAATGATCCTTCTACATCTTATGCTCTTTTTGATGAACTTTTACCAGATTTATCCACAATATTAATATCAGAAAAAACAAATGCTTTCATACAAGATTCAATTCTTTTAAATAACTTGCCGCCATCTCCTCGTACTTTGGGCCTCCCACAACCTATGGGAAGTACTTACCAAGTTGGGAGTTGTGCCTTAATTTATAAAGGATATGACTGGGGAAGAATCCCTCGGAATATCAAAACCCATCATGAGGGATATGCTCGATGTTATTTTACCAATGAATATATTAAAGCTAAACCCATAATGCTTAAAATGGGATATAAATGGAAAGGCTTGGGACCTTTCCAAAATGGCATGAAAGAACCTTTTGAGGTAGAATCGTGGCCTGCCCGCTGTGATGTGGGCCTATTTCCTAATAAGGGTCAACCCTTTCCTTTTGAAGATGATGATCAACTCATATGTTATCAAGATTATTTGGATAGGCGTGATGATTTGCCTCTAAAAAATTAGCCATTTACATGTAACATGTTATCCATAGCTTACCCTGAAATGATTGCTGACTCCGATGAGGATTTGGAAGGAGATATCTTCCACGATGTCTCCGTTGAAGAGATGTTACACAATGGATTTTATTTTGATGGTTCTATACCAACTATAGCCCAGCTTGAAACCATTAATCCTCAAGATGAATTATCCAACTTAACCTTACAAGAATTACAAGAATTGGGCGTTTCACCCGCCCCACATAATTTTGAAATAGATCTACACATGGAGGTAGAAAAAATCATTAAAATTAATATTGGAACTAAGGATAGTCCTCACATAATCAATATTGGATCAGAATTAAGTCAAGAAAAACAAGAGCAATACATTGCATTCCTTAAAGAATATGAAGATGTCTTCTCTTGGACATATGAAGATATGCTAGGTCTAGACCCTTCTGTAGTCATGCATCACCTAGTGGTCCATCCGGATGCTAAATATGTTAAACAAAAACTTAGAAAAATGCATCCCAAAGTGGCTTTGCTAGTCAAAGGGGAGTTAGAAAAACTCCTCAATGTTGTTTTTATACAAGCTATTGATTATACTGAATGGATCTCAAATGTAGTTCCAGTTACGAAGAAAGAAGCCACCAAAGTTAGGGTTTGCATAGATTTTAGAGATATTAACGTTGCATGCCCTAAATATGATTTTCCTCTTCCAAACATGGATCAAATCATTGACTTTACTACCGATATTGGGATGATGTCCTTAATGGATGGATTCTCTGGTTATAATCAGATCAGGATAGCTCCTGAATATCAGGTTAAAATAGCCTTTACTACCCCCTGGGGTACCTTTTGTTGGAAATTGATGTCATTTGTCTTAAAGAACGTAGGTGCAACCTATCAACGAGCTATGACTTATATTTTTCATGATATGATACATGATATCCTCCATGATTATGTAGATGATATTATAGCTCGCTCTATTAATGAAGATAATAATTTAGATGATTTGAGAAAAGTTTTTAATCGATTATGGGAATATCTTATTCGATTAAATCCAACCAAATGCATATTCAGAGTTAAGTCCAATAAACTATTAAGGGTTTTAGTTTCTTTACATGGTATCGAAATCGACCCTCTAAAGATTACGACTATCACTGATATGCCCGCACCTACTAATATATCTGAGTTACGAAGTTTACAAGGTAAGCTTCAAGCCATCCGTTGCTTCATCGATAAGCTGGCAGAAAAAACTGGTCCCTTTCTTAAACTTCTTAAGAAGGATGTCCTTTTTAATTGGGATGACGAATGTAAAGAATATTTTGAACTTCTCAAACAATACCTCCTTAACCCACCTGTGCTTTCACCGCCTAGACCTGATCACCCATTTCTCCTATATATTTCAGCTTTAGATTCTGCCTTAGGAGCTATGTTAGCTCAACTTGATGATGCGAAGAGAGAACGTGCTAATTATTATATTAGCCGAACCTTCATCAGTTATGAAACCTGCTACACAAAATTAGAAAAAATATGTCTAGCAGTCATGTTTGCTATGCAAAAATTATGCCATTATATGCTTAATCAGAAAAATTATGTCATTGCTAAATATGATACCTTGAGGTATCTCATGAGTCGACCTTATTTATCGGGTCGCACAGCCAAGTGGATTCTTGCTCTAAGCGAGTTTCACCTCACGTTCATAGGACAAAATTTTGTTAAGGGTCAAATCATAGTAGATCAATTAGTTGTTGCACCCTTAGAGTCTACCCATCCCCTCATCATTGAGTTTCCTGATGAATGCCTTCAATTAGAGGCAGACCATATTGAACAATGGTCCTTATACTTTGATGGAGCTCGATGCATGAGTGGGGCTGGTGCGGGTATTATTTTAATATCCCCGTAAAAACATCTTATTCCTCTATCCTTCAAATTGAAATTTGCTTGCACCAACAATACTATTGAATATGAAGCTCTAATCCTTGGATTATGAGATGTCTTGGCACTAAAAATTAAACATCTATTAGTTTTTGGTGATTCTCAACTTGTTATAAACCAAATTAATGAAGTTTATCAGACCAGAGATGATAAACTATGCCCATATAAAGCCTATGTTTTACAATTAATGTCTCTCTTTGATCAAGTTACCTTGGAAGCTATCCCTCAAACTTGCAACCGTGCAGATGATGCTATGGCCGCAGCTGCATCTCTCCTGCCCTTGGAGTTAGATGACGAATATGCCACTATCATTATTCATCAACTCTAGGAACCGGCTTCAAATAAATCATGCTTAGAACCTTTGGATGTGTTTCTAATCAATGAAACTACTCTTGAACCTTGGTATACAGATATATTTGATTTTCTTCAAAATGGGACTTTCCCTACCAATTCTAATAGAAACCAACATCGATTATTACGTAGACGAGCAAGTCGATTTGTAATAATTGGCAATACTTTATATAGGAGATATTTTGAAGGTATCCTATTAAGATGTTTGAATTTAGAAGAATCCCAATCAGCCTTGAGTGAAGCCCATGATGGATCTTGTGGAGGACACTTCAGTGGTAGTGTCATTGCTAAAAAGCTCCTTAGGATAGGCTACTTTTGGCCTACCATGGAGAAGGATGCACATGAGTATGTGTGCCATTGCGACAAGTGCTAGAAACATGCTGACCTTGTCCATGCGCCTGCACAAGAACTATAGGCTATTTCATCTCCTTGGCCCTTTTCAAAATGGGGTTTAGATATTATTGGCAAAATCAATCCTGTGTCATCTGATGGACACAAATTCATCATAACCGCCACTGAGTATTTCACAAAGTGGGTTGAAGCTATGCCTTTAGCTTCCTACACTGGCACACAAGTTTCTAAATTTATTTTTAATCAAATCATTTGTAGGTTCAACATTCCTACAAATCTCATCTCAGACAATGGAACTTGTTTCAAAAATAAATATGTTAAAAAATTATGCCAAAAATATAAGATTCAACATCACTGGTCCACTCCCTATTATCCTTAGGGTAATGGTCAAGCAGAAGCATCTAACAAAACCTTAATCAAAATTCTTAAAATATTGGTCAATAAAACTGGCCGTGACTGGCACATTCAGTTATATCCAACCTTGTGGGCCTATCAAACTAGTGTTCAAACTCCCACTGGAACTTCACCTTTTGTTTTGGTTTATGGTGTTGAAGCCGTTTTTCCCTTTGAATTAGAAGTTCCTTCTTTGGCTCTACTACTTCAAGATACCGAAGTAGGAGATGAATATCGAGTTGGCAGACTCAGTCAGCTAGAACTCCTAGATGAAAAGCGCATCAATGCTTTGGAGCATCTCCGTGCCTACCAAAACAAGCTTAAAAGATCATATGCTAAAAAAGTTCGTCATCGATCCTTTGAGATCGGCGACCTTGTTTTAAAGAAAAATAAAAAAAATACTAATGCAACTAAAGACCTTAAAGGTAAATTTGAGCCCAACTGGCTTGGACCATACATTATCACTACTAAATTTGAATCGGGAGCATACAAATTATCTACCTTAGATGGTAAAGAACTTAAAGAACCCATGAACATTTTGCATCTTAAACGTTACTATGTATAATTTTGGTCATTTCATCCTTGTATATATTTGTTTAAAATATTTCAAAATCACTATCTTGTATTTCTTTCAATTTATAAATTCAAAAACACCAAAAACATTCATAATCATCAAAATATTCAAAACTACTTGTTGTATTTATTTATGGCACTTGTTAATTCTTTCAAAAACAAAACAATAATAATAAAAATAAACAAACAACAATATTCTTGACTCTTTCGAAACCAAAACAACATCAAGAAGAAAGAAAGAGTCAACATTCTCAAAACTTCTCAAAAAGTATTTATATATATCTTCTTACAAATGTTGCAGTTATATGTTTCAAATTATTTTGGATAAATTAGCATTTATTTGGAATCCCTCACTTTCACAAACACAAAATAAATATCTTGATTTTTATCTGACATGATTACTAATCTCTCTTATATCAAAGTCCACAAAATTCAATTAAATAAAGTTTGAGCATAGAGAATTGATCTTGTTATTTACTTAAACCAAGCATATCCTTTCACAATAAAATGATTATATTTGTAATTTCCATGCTATGCTACATAGTAGAAGTGGTTTCTTGAGCGAAAAGTTTTCCCTGCTATCCTATCATGCACATGGTCTAGAATCTTTGAGAATTGGAAAAAGGACAAGCTCACCCCTACCAAAAATAACAATCCCTTGTTCTATAGCTAATCCGAGCAAGTATCCCTAGCATAGAACAAAAAGAAAAAGCAAATTTCAATAAAAAGATACAAAGAAAAATATTATTTTATATCATTACAGCATTATCAAGCAAAAATACAAAATAAAGCAAAAGAAAGTAAAAGCAAAAGCAATAAAATCCCTTTCCCTACCCTTTGAAAAGAAAAGAAGGGTTGATGAGCTTGAATCCCTGGAATTCTCAATTATTCAAAAACTGTGAGGTAAGCCCCATAACAGGTGGTTTGTGCCCAACCTGCTTGGCCTTGGGTAACTCCTAGCATGGCGATATGTCTGTCACATTAGCGACCTTTTGTATAGACCTATGTCTGCTTATGGATTAGCTATCTATTGATAATCCGACTTACATAGTAGCCTGGTATGGTTATATGCATCTCAATCATGGTTAATGAACACTTATTTTGTTCATTCAAATCACTTGTATCATATTATCTTGCTCAAAACTGGTAAACGAACATAACAATTGCACACACATTTGTATTTGAGAGATTTTGTGTATCATTATGATAAATCAAGATTGGAAATGAATTCACATATGCACATGGGATTCCTTATAAATCTAACTTTTGTCTTTAAGATACTTTGAAATATTTTTTTTTTGCAAATTGTCTGGAATAATTCATTTTCTTCTTTAAAGTACAGTTGTTTAGTATAAAGACAACTGCATGCATTATCAAAAATCAAAATCATTTTCAAAAACCATACAATCAAAACACACACACACACACACACACACACACACACACACACACACACACACATATATATATATATATATATATATATCTTGTTGACTTTCACGATGATGGTATAGTTTCAAAACCAAAATTGAAATTTTATGCCTAGCGCAAGTCCTCATCTTCATATTTTCAAAAATTAAAAATCAACCATGCAATAAAACAATCTATTTTCTTCTTTGATTTTCGCGATGATGGTATAAGTCTATACCTACATATTCTATGCCTAGCGCAAACCATTGTACCAATTTTTATTCTCCATTTATTTCAAATCAAATCATAAAAAACATATGACTTAAATCATTATGTTACACAATTATGCTTTCAAAAACATGCACATTATCACTATTTCATGTCATTATGTCAACCTTCAATTTTGCAATGATGGTATAATTCCTAGGGAATTATCCAAAAATTTTATCACACTTAGGAATTTATGCCTAGCAAAAAAATCATTTTAACATTATTTCATGCATACTATTTTTATGAAACTCTGAAAACAAACCATCATCATCATCATTTGCACCATTGCACCAAATTCTTAAGACATTCTCTTAAGCACTCTTTTACTTTTAACAATATTTCTATACTGATATTAGCTTGACAACCGAGTGAGCAGCAACTCCATGAAATGTTCTATAATAGCAACAATGTCCTTTGAAATTATTGTTAAAAGTCCCTTTTATTTTTTTATCAAATCATCACATCACAAACAACCAATTTGTTCTATCAGATTATTTCATTTAAATTTTTTAAGCATGACATTTCAACCATAATATTTCCAACGACGTAATTACATGAATCATCAAATCAATCAATAAAAAAATTCAAAGCATCATAAAAATACATAAGAGACAAGTCATATGATCAAAAATATCTCATCTATATATATCTCAACAACATATGTACATCATATCAAAACCGAATCGATATGCCACAATCTGTACCTCGGCATAATCAATCCTCTATCAAAAATAGTAAATACTATATATCAATCTGTGCAGTGCAATCTGTAGTAGCTAGCCTCGAGAACCCCTCGAGCTCTCAGCCTCATATCCTCCCCCGCCCTGATTCTAAACTAAGTTTAGACTCTTACCCATAGCCTGCATCGGACCTCTGTTGATCTGTGCGTTGTCTCGACCATTTTTGTCTCTAGAGCTCTAAAAACCAGAAAAATGAACAGTAACAATGAATTAGGGTTTACCCTATTTTTCTTAATTTTATTCAAAACACAATTAAAAACACTTTAAAATTTTGCTTTTCCGTGTTTTTTCCTCAAACATTCGATTTGGGTAAAAACACGGAGAGGGCACCATAGTAAGTTATCGTATGATTCGACCAAGAATCGTCGCCTAAAAATGGGAATAATTTTTGGTTTCTCGTAGATCGATAAGAACTCATATTTAACGCATTCTCTTCAAAAAATTTGCTAAAGATGGGGCAAAATGTAGCACCCTAAAATTGGCACAATAAAACCTTAATAATTACAATTACTATAGTAAATATTCAAATTCAAATTTCAACCTCCAAAACTACTCCCAAACCACCGCTTAACCCGTTTCCTCATTTTTTGTGCCATTTTTAGAGTTTATTTTGTCTGTTTGACAATATCATCGCCAATAAGATGATATTGCCTCAGATCAGACGATTTTGTCTGGCGTAGGATGTCCAGACGATCTCGTCCCAAACTGATTTGTGCATAGTTGGACTTTGTTCCAACGACGTCTCTAATTCGGGCAGAAGCATGTCTGCATTGTTAGAGACCTCCCCTATTGTAGATCTCCCAAATTGGGATGATCTCAAACCTACCAACCTCTATCCTAAGCCTATTTAATCTTAGGCCCTCCCCTTAGCATCCCCCTGGCTGAAATTCCCTATAACTCAAATTCTACACGCACTAGACCATCTTAAATCACTGTTTGCATTTGTATTTTTCCAAGTTTGTTTGTAGGAACTTCATTGTTTTTCAGCCGGAGCAAGCTCAGTTCGTCTCAGACGATCTCATACAATCTTGGACGATCTCGACCCAATTCGAGACGATTTCGACTAAAGTTCACATTGGGGGCAATTAGTGCCCAAAGTTTGCTTTTTCTCCACTCTTTTTCACTGCATTATTCTGCATTTAGTTAATTCTATGGTTATTATTTATTATCCTACATCTTGGAGTTCACCCATGTAGCTTTAATGCATAATAAAAGCATAAATTGTCATTAGATCATTATAATGCATTGGTGTCTTAGTTTGTTATTATTATTTTAATGTTCTTACTATCATTTTACATCATTACCCTCTATTATCATTGTTGCATTCTCTGTATTTTGCATCTGTTTCTCTATTTGCAGGCCTCTGACAAATTCGTCTGACGAATTCGTCAGATCTCAGACAATCTTGTCAAATAGGAGACGATCCTATCGAATTCTAGACGATCCTGACTACTTCAAAAATCAGAACCTTCATCAGACATTCGGATCAGGTATGGGTCTTTAATCCATCTTGTTCTTTCTGTTTTTCTGTCCAAATATGTTTTTGTCTTCATTTAAATCTGCATTTCATATAGAATATCTTAGACGCATTTTGGCAAAACCTAGGACTTGCATGATTAAAGATAAAACTGAACACATCAAACACATTCCCAACCTAGGCATGGAAATTGCCATTCAAACATTTCCTGGTGAACCCACCATTCATCGAAAAATCACCATAATACACCTCCCTCTAGAGGCGGGACCTTTGCAAGGCCTCTCAGTCCAAGGTACCGCGCCATCCTTTTCTCATCCTCCTTCCGGGCATGGATCCTATAGCCTGAAGGTAGGGATGCAAAAAATTTGGAGCGATACACTTACTATATTCTATGGTACCTGAGACACAACTCCTACTTTTGCATCATTCTCTTCATCTTCTTTCTCACTAGATAGAATTAGATGTCTCCACCTCCTCCTTCCTCTTCTGGTTTTTGTGTGATGGTCCACTCGATTAGGGCTGGGAATTTTCTACCCTCTTTTTGAATCAACCTATAGAGAGTGGTCAAATAATCTATCATATCTAGGAATATCCATAATAAATTTGTAGAGAGTGGGGTGACAAAGTCCATCCTTCTCCTCCTCTAGATGTGTCATTGTTGGAGATTAACGGTTGCTCTACAATGAGCATCTCTAGTAAATTGGGCTCATGTGCTAATTGATCCTAGGAATTGGAGAATCTAAGATCTTTCTATGATCACTGTTGATGCTTCCCTGGGTGCCTCTTCAAACCTTATCAAGGCTAATATTAGGCTATTTTGGGCTAGGGTAGTGGATACCCCTACTCGATACTACCTTGCTTCATCCTTTAAGGCACAATCCAGGTATAAAGAGATGTTGATTTTCCTCTCGTATAGAAAATGGTTCAAAAATTTCATGTGGTTCATGTTCAAATGAGTGTATTTTCTTATGCAAGTGAAAAACCTAGCTATTTGCTTGAAAATTTGTTACCATAGCTCCAAAAGACTCTACTTTAGCAATACTGAGCACCCTAGGTTCGTGGGAGCATGTCCTAAAAGTAGTGCACATGCAGCTAGTACTACCTCCTTGTAAATACATTCCCCTATGCAAGTAAGACCAGTGATGGCTACTATAACCTCTTTTGTGACTACAATTTCTAGTTCATGTATGCATGCAACCCCTTCACCCAATGCCACAACAAACTCCTTTGTCATATCTATATCTTTATTTCTACTAACTAGGTGGTAATAATTCATCCGCCTAGTAGCATCAAATAAATATTGAACCTCTTCACTAATACCTCCTATATGGTTGGGTTCATTTTTATTCTAGTCATGATTCTTCAACTTTCCCCCCATTCATAATCCTCTCAACTCAAGTTCTACAAATTTTCTTCACTTGTTGGATTGGTTCGTGACTTTGTACCACCTACATGTGTAGGAAGGTGCCTATTTATGGAGGTATGCATGTATCTAGGGCATTATTTTTGTATTGGGGGTTGTGAGGATCTACTTCCCCAAATTAACCATTGGCACATTTCTTCAGATGATATGGATAAATAATAATTGGTCGATTTATTTGTGTCAACAATATATTTTTTAAGAGTTCTTATTATGAATGCTATATGTATCTAATAAAAAATTATACACATACCTCAATGGTGATCCATGCACTTGGAGCATGTTGATTTGATTATCCATGATAGAGTAATATCATTTTTTCCATGTGAGCTGGTTCTTCAGATAATTTTCCCTTGGGTATTGCAAATTTTTTCATTCAAGATATCATGCTAAAAATGAGGAAATTTGGTTGGTTTTATCATCTCTTCAATGATTACTTTGGGATGCATACAAATCATTTGCACAATTTCCATAAGTTCCCATAAAGATTCATATTTTTCATGGTGTGGTATGATGACGTGGATGTGGTCATTCTGTAGGTGCTCAATTGGATCAAGGCACCCCCAATGCATGGGATCAAGGTGCCTCTAAATACATGGCATCAAGGTGCCTCAAAAACATGGGTTAAATGTACCTCAAATACACAAGATAAAGGCACCTCAAATACATGGGATCAAAGCACCTCAAATACATGGGATCAAGGTGCCTTAGAATACATGGGATCAAGGCACCTCAAATATATGGTATCAAGGCACCTCAGAATACATGGGATCAATGCACCTTAAATACATGGGATTAAGACACCTTAGAATACATGCGATCAAGGCACCTCAAATACATGGGATAAAGGTACCTCAAAATACATGGTATCAAGGCACCTTATTCCTCTTATTTTTTTAATAAAATGGAATTAAGGTGCTTGTATGGGATTAATGTGCCTTGATATATTATTATATAATTTTTTTTAATAATATGAAATCAAGGCACCTGTATGGGATCAAGGCACATTGACATATTATTCTCTCTCTCTCAATATTTCATAACTTCTCAATGCAAGTAAGTATTCCTCAGTTATTTGGGAGTTAGGCACCCCTCCCCTATAATGAGATCAAGGTTCTTGCCATCAATAGGAACAAGATGCCTCCCCGTAATGTGATCAAGGTGCCTTCCTCCAATGGGATCAAGTAACCTCCCCATAATGGGATCAAGGCACCTTCCTCCAACGTGATCAAGGCACCTTCATCCAATAATATCAAGGAACCTCCCCATAATGGGATCAAGGCACATTCCTCCAATAGGATTAAGGTGCCTCCCAATAATGGGATCAAGGTTCCTTCCTCCAATGGGATCGAGGTGCCTCCCCATAATGGGATCAAGGTGACTTCCTCCAACTAGAATCAAGGTACCTTTTTTTTGTTGAAAAGTCAACAGTTTGCTAGCATATTTGTTATCATAGAGTTGATCAGGCCATCCAATACCTTTTCTTTTTGCATGCTATGTCATCAACTATTTCATCCAAAACATAGGTGGATATATTTTTTCTTTGTAGGAGATTAATACCCACATTTCTATCAGTGTGTTAATATCTCCTCTGTATGGATATAGTCAAGGTTTTGTCTTCTAAAAATAGTTCAAGGATCCTATGTTAGTGAGACCTAGGTTTCCCAGACTACCTACTTTGTGCTTTCAGGGTGAAGAACACAAAATTATACTAAGAGGGAGGTGTGAACAGTATAAGACCACTTTAAAATTTTTCCTTCAACTTTCAAATTAATATTATGCAGTGAATAGATAGCAGTATCAAAAATAGTAATCAAAGCAATGCACAAGATACCATCCACAAGAGAGACACAACAATTTACGTGGTTCACCCAATGCGGGCTACTCCACGGATAAAAATTTTCACTAAATTTTATCACCTCAAGTTCTAGGAAACCTTTCCCGATTACAAAGTTTATGGGCACCAACCCAAAGGAGACACAAATCCCCTAGCTCTGCTTTGGATGGTGATCCTCTAGAGAACCTTTGCCCCCTCTGCCCTTAGCAAGTGGAACTCTATACATAGAAGACACCTGTCTTCCTTGCTCTAGCTGGAGACCTCTGTCCTAAACTCTTTCACCTCCAAAGTTGGTCCTTGAATTTGCACTAAACACAGTCCTTCGATTTAGCACAAATGTCCTCGTTCGCTTCCTCTGTTCTGCACCAAACATAGTCCTTCGGTCTGGCACAAATGTCCTTGAAATTGCATCTCTGCGCAATCACAGTAGCACTCGATCAAACATCAACTTATGCACCTCTGCGTAATCACAACAACATGATATTCGTACACTCTGCTTCCTTGCAATCTCTCTCACTTAGAAGATTTTATGGAAAGCACTCTGTACACTGCAATCAAATTTGCACTCTACTTTTTTGGTGATTGAACTTCTCACCGCACTATATCTGCAACAGTTGCACTTCGAATGCACACTTTGATCGATACAAAAACTCTTCAAACAACCCTCCTTTTATACTAACAATCAAGATTAAAACTTTGATCCTAGTCGGTTGCTCAACCCTAAACAACGTTGACCCAGATTTAACTTTGTTAGCTCAAATTTAACTTTGCAACTCTTCTGTAGCTTTTGCCGCAAAACTACAACATGTCACGATATCGCGACACCTTTTCCTGTCAAACACCTTCTTTTGCTTGCTATTGTGATATCATGACACTTTTGCTTTTGTCTGCCTTGACAACGTCCTTGTCGCAAAATCGTGACACTTCTGACTTTGCTGACGTCATCTTCACTCCTGTCACGAAATCGTGACACTTTAGTCTTCATTGCCTTCTTCTTCGCTTTTGTCATGAAATCATGACACATCTACTTTTTCTGACGTCATATTCAAATTTGTCATAAAATCATGACCCTTTTGACTTCGAGCTCTTCCTTCTTGAATTCATCACGAAATCACGACACTTCTTCTGATGAAGACTTGCTAACTATTTTTGTCATGAAATTGTGACACTTTCTCCAACTGAATGCTACCATCTCAACCTGTCATGAAATTGTGACACTTTCTACATTTGCAAGATTTCTCTTCAACCTGTCATGAAATCATGACACTTTTTGCATCCGTACAAATTCTTTGTAGCCTATCATAAAATCGTGACGCTTCTTATTTCAGACTCTTCCTTTTGCTACATGTCGCAAAATCATGACAGTTCTCTCTTCGAGCTTTTCAGCATGTCACAAAATCATGACAGTCCTCACCTCGACCTTTGTAGCATGTCACAAAATCATGACATTTTTCATGTAACTTTCTCTCTCTTCTAACTTGTCACGAAATCGCGACAGTTCACACTGCGGACTCTCTTTTTTACATTATGTCGTGAAATCGCGACACCTTTTCATCCATACAAATTTCTTGGCAATGTGTTACAAAATCGTGACACCTTTCCTTCTCTGCCTTCCTGCACTTTCTGAGTCACGAAAATGCGACATGTCACGAAATCACGACACTTTCCATATTGCTCTCCTTTTCTGCCAACATGTCACGAAATCACAATAGTTTTTCCAGAACTCTCTCTTTCCTCAAACATGTCACGAAATCGTGACAGTTTTGCCAGAACTTTCTCTCTCCTCAAACATGTCGCAAAATCATGATAGTTTTGCCAACACTTTCTCTCTCCTCAAACATGTCGTGAAATCATGACAGTTTTTCCAGTCGACTGCATACTTTTTCTTACTTGTCTTTTTCTTAATATTTGGCAAATGGGCTACTAAGAACTTCCTGGAAACTCACTGATCATGCTCTGAATAACCTTCAACAAAAAAAATTACTTGACATCAAATCAAATTTCTTCAAGAACTTCTTGACATCAATGACAACATCTACACTTGAGCAAAGGCAATGTACCCAATGTACCCAAAATTGCCAACAATCTCCCCCTTTGTCATTGATGGAAAACCTTTACTGAAACACACCTTAAGAGCCAAAATTGAAGCCAACTATGCCAACACTGAGAACTGCCTTTGAAGTTTTGCTCCCCTTGACTTGAAGCTTTCCTCTTCACATTGAAACTCTCCCCCTTACTCATATCTCTCCCCCTTTGTCATCAATGGCAAAGGGTCACCTTTGGGGCTCGGGACTAAGAATGAGCTTCTTAGCTTAGTCCCTCCCCCACCTCCTGATGAGGTGATTCATTTTTGGGTGGGAGTACAACTCCCAATTTCTCCATAAGATACTCAAACGTATCTCTTGGAAGAGGTTTTGTGAAGATATCTGCAATCTGCTCTTTAGTAGACACATATTCTACCTTGACCTACTTGTCTTGCACTTTCTCCCTTAGAAAGTGATACTTGATGGAAATATGCTTTGTCCTTGAGTGCATTACCGGATTTTTGGAAATACTTATGGCACTAGTATTATCACAAAATATGGAGATGGGTTGTTCATGTTTGACTTTGAAATCCTCCAAGGTGGTTTTCATCCATAAAACTTGTGTACACCCAGCCACTGCTGCTATGTATTTAGCCTCTGCCATAGATAAGGAAACTGAAGGTTGTTTCTTACTTAGCCAAGAAACCAAACTCTTTCCCAAAAAAAATGCTCCACCACTGGTGCTTTTCCTGTCATCATTACTACCTGCCCAATCTGCATCTGTATAGGCTGTGAGAGTGAAATCATCACCTTTGGGATACCAAATCCCAAAGTCCATAGTGCCCTTCAGATATCTAAATATCCTTTTAACTGCTATAACATGAGAATCTTTTGGAGCTGCCTAAAATATGGCTACTAACCCAACAACCTGCATGATATCTGGTCTGGTAGCTGTAACATATAATAAACTGCTAATCATTGATTTGTACAACCTCTGATCTGCCATTGGAGATTCATCATCTTTACTCATCTTGCACCCTGTAGTCATTGGAGTACATACAGGTTTGTTGTCCATCATCCCAAATTTTTTTAACATTTCTTTGATATACTTTCCTTGAGAGAGAAATATATTGTCTTTTGATTGATCAATCTGAAGACCTAAAAGGAATGACAACTCTCCAATCATAGACATCTCAAATTCCTTTTGCATTGTGTTAGCAAAATCTTTTCACATCTGAGTATTATTTCCCCCAAAAATGATATTATCAACATAGACAACTACAATCAACATATCATCACCTTTATCCTTAATATACAAATTGATATATGCCATACCTTTCCTGAAACCTTGCTCATGAAGGTACCTATCAAGTCTTGAGTACCAAGCCCTAGGTGCTTGCTTTAACCCATACAAGGCCTTTTTTAGTTTACACACATAGTATGATTGATCTGAGAGAGACATGCCTTCTGGCTGTTCTACGTAGAATTCTTCATCCAACACTCCATTTAAAAAGCTGACTTTACATACATTTGATACACCTTGAATTCTTTGAAGCTTGAAATGGCCAAAAACATTCTGATAGCTTCGAGACGAGCAATAGGAGTGAACGTCTCTTCGAAATCAACACCTTCTACTTGAGCATAACCTTTGCAAACCAACCTGGCTTTATTTTTGACAATATTTCCATCCTCATTGAGTTTATTTCTGAATATCCATTTTGTGCCAATGAAATTCTTGTCCTTAGGTCTTGGAACTAAATCCCAAGTTTCACTTTTCTCTATTTGATTTAGCTCTTCATCCATTGCTTTTACCCAAAACTTATCCGCACATGCTTCACTGAAATATTTTGGCTCAATCTGAGATAATAATGAAACATTTGTAGAATTGTGTGAAGGAATGACTCTTCTTCTAGTTTGCCTGCTATTAGGATCACCAATGATCAAATATTTGGGATGATGTTTCTAAACATATCATGAAGGAGTTTTGGGAAGCAGTTGTCGTCTTTCCTCTTCTTCATCTGAAACCTATCTGAATTCTTCTTGACAAATTTCATCACTGATTTCCTTGACAGGTTCTCTTATCCTTGTATTTTCATCAACTGTTACATTTATGCTCTCTACGACTGTATGTGTTCTTTTGTTGAAGCATTTGTAAGCATTGCGTTTTCTAGAATAACCAAGAAAAATTCCCTCATCACACCTAGGATCAAACTTACCCAAATTCTGATCTTCCCTTCTGATGAAGCACTTACTCCCAAACACTTTAAAATGTTTTACTGTAGCTGGTCTTCCTTTCCACACTCATAAGGAGTTTTATGATGATTGACTCTAAGTTGGGCCCTGGTGGTAATGTAGACTGCTGTACTGACTGCCTCTTTCCAGAAACCATCTAAAAGTTTTGACTCATTTAACATAGCTCTAGCCATATTTTCAATAGTTCTATTTTTTCTTTCAACTACTCCATTTTGTTGAGGAGTTCTTGCTGCTGAATATTCTCTTTTGATTCCTTGTTGCTCATAGTATTCCACAAATTCATTAGAAGTGAACTCTCCTCCTCTGTATGATATTAAGCATTTGATTCTCTTTTCAGTCTCATTTTCAATCATTTCTTTGAAAGCTTTAAATTTTTCAAAAGCTTCAGATTTTTCTTTGAGAAAAGTAACCCAAGTCATTCTAGAATAATCATCTATAAACAACATGAAGTAGCTTTCTCTCTGAATGCTATGAGTTTTTGTGGGGCCACATAAATCAGTATGAATGAGATCTAAAGGTTTTGAAGAAGTATACCCTTTTTATTTAAAACTGGTTCTAGTTTGTTTTCCATATTGACAAGGACTACAAATGGTGTTATGGGGCCTTTTTATTTTGGGCAAGTCTCTAACTGCTTCCTTGTTACTAATATTTACAAGATTATCAAATCTCAAATGCCCCAATATTTTATGCCATAAACAACTCTCATCTTCTTGAGTTAGAAAACACTTTTCCCTTTTTATCTCACTTAGCATGTAAAGATTGTTTGGAGTCCTTGTAGCACTAGCAATGAGCTTTCCATTTTTTTCTTTACGAATCTCACATCTATCTGAAAAGAAAGATACTATGTGTCCTTGATCACAAATTTGACTCACACTTAGAATATTATGTCTTAGGCCTTCTACATAAAGCACATTTTCTGTTTTGAATTTTCCATCCAAACTAAGAGTCCCTTTACCACAGATTTTAGCTGACCTGTTATCTCCAAAACTAACTGTTCCTTTGTTTGTGTTTTTTAAGACCAAATTTTTTTTCTTTTCACCAGTCATATGTTTTGAGCAACCACTATCAAGATACCATTTCTCTACTTTGTCTTGAGCATGAAAAGAAGTTTGAACTATCATTGACTTAGATTTGATCTCATTTCTCTTTTTAGTGAACTCAAAGCTAGATCTATCCAAACTGCACATCCTTGCTATATGCCAAAAATGATTGCACTTGTAACACATGACATTTTTATCCATAAGAGGTGCAAAAGAGTTAACATTTTCATTACTATGGTTATTCATGGATTTATTGCAATGCATAGCTTTGTGACCAAATTTTTTGCAAGAAAAATAGTAGCCATGGAAAGTATTATGTAACCTATTTTGATGCCTTGGATGATTGTTCTTCTTATGACCAACTGGAATCCATCATTCTTCAGGATGAAGATTGATCTTGCTGTCTCTTCTTCCTATCATGATGCTTGAGAATAGAACTCTCTTTCCTGAATTTTTCTTAAATCCCAGAAGAATTCACTTTTGAGATCAAACTTAACCTCTTCATCCTTTTCTGAATCTGAATGTTCTTTTGATAGATCCTTCTCCAAGTTGTTAGGCTTTTTCTGGAGAGACCCACTCTGATACCAATTGAAGAACACAAGCTTATACTGAGAGGGGGGGGGTGAACAGTATAAGACTACTTTAAACTTTTTCCTTCAACTTTCAAATTAATATTATGTAGTGAATATATAGCAGTATCAAAAATAGTAATCAAAGCAATGCACAAGATACCACCCACAAGAGAGACACAATAATTTGCATGGTTCACCCAATGCGGGCTACTCCATGGATAAAATATTTCATTAAATTTTATCACCTCAAGTTCTGGGAAACCTTTCTTGATTACAAAGTTTATGGGCACCAACCCAAAGGGGACACCAATCCCCTAGCTCTACTCTGGCTGGTGATCCTCTAGAGAACCTCTGCCCCCTCTGCCCTTAGAAAGTGGAACTCTATCTACAGAAGACACCTATATTCCTTGCTCTGGTTGGAGACCTCTGTCCTCAACTCTTTCACCTCCAAAGTTGATCCTTGAATTTGCACTAAACATAGTCCTTCGATTCAGCACAAATATCCTCGTTCACTTCCTCTGTTCTGCACCAAACATAGTCCTTCGGTCTGGCACAAATGTCCTCAAAATTGCACCTCTACGCAATCACAACAACACTTGATCAAACATCAACTTATGCACCTCTGTGCAATCACATCAGCATGATCTTCATGCACTCTACTTCCTTGCAATCTCTCTCACTTAGAAGATTCGATGGAATGCACTCTGTACACTACAATCAAATTTGCACTCTACTTTTTTGGCAATCGAACTTCTCCCCACACTATATCTGCAACAATCACACTTTGTACGCACACTTCGATCGATACAAAAAATCTTCAAACAACCCTCCTTTTATACTAACAATCAAGATTAAACCTTTGATCCTAGTCGGATGCTCAACCCTAAACAACGTCGACCCAGATTTAAATTTGTCGGCTCAAATTTAACTTTCCAAATATTTTGTAGCTTCTACCACAAAACTGCAACATGTCATGATATCATGACACCTTTTCCTGCCAAACACCTTATTTTTCCTGCTATCGTGATATCGTGACACTTTTGCTTTTGTCTGCCTTGACAATGTCCTTGTTGCAAAATCGTGACACTTCTAACTTTGCTGACGTCATCTTCACTCCTATCGTGAAATCGTGAAACTTTAGTCTTCATTGCCTTCTTCTCTACTTTTATCATGAAATCATGACACATCTGCTTCTACTAACATCATCTTCAACTCTGTCATGAAATCATGACCCTTTTGACTTCGAGCTCTTC
Source organism: Wollemia nobilis (assembly GCA_028583015.1). NCBI lineage: Eukaryota > Viridiplantae > Streptophyta > Pinopsida > Araucariales > Araucariaceae > Wollemia > Wollemia nobilis. The sequence continues at coordinate 7,282,509 of JAQPPZ010016436.1, read as the reverse complement.
CTTCTTAAATTTGTCGTGAAATCGCGACACTTCTTCTGATGAAGACTTGCTAACTGTTTTTGTTGTGAAATTGTGACACTTTCTCCAACTGAATGTTGCCATCTCAACCTATCACAAAATTGTGACACTTTCTACATTCGCAAGCTTTCTCTTCAACCTGTCGTGAAATCGTGACACTTTTTGCATCCGTACAACTTCTTTGTAACCTGTCGTGAAATCGTGATGCTTCTTATTTCAGACTCTTCCTTTTGTTGTGTGTCGCAAAATCATGACAGTTCTCTCTTTGATCTTTTCAGCATGTCACAAAATTGTGATAGTCCTCACCTCGACCTCTGTAGCATGTCATGAAATCATGACATTTTTCATGTAACTTTCTCTCTCTTCTAACTTGTCACGAAATCGTGACAGTTCACACTGCGGACTCTCTTTTCTACATTATGTCACGAAATCGTGACACCTTTTCGTCCATACAACTTTCTTGGCAATGTGTCACGAAATCGTGACACTTTTCCTTCTCTGCCTTCCTGCACTTTTCGAGTCACGAAAATGTGACATGTCACAAAATCGTGAAACTTTCCATCTTGCTCTCCTTCTCTGCCAACATGTCACGAAATCGTGATAGTTTTGCTAGAACTTTCTCTCTCCTCAAACATGTCACGAAATCATGACAGTTTTGCCAGCACTTTCTCTCTCCTTAAACATGTCATGAAATCGTGACAGTTTTGCTAGCACTTTCTCTCTCCTCAAACATGTCGCAAAATCGCAATAGTTTTTCCAGCCGGCTGCATACTTTTTCTTACTTGTCTTTTTCTCGATCTTTTGCAAATGGGCTACTAAGAAATTCTTGGAAACTCACTGATCATGCTTTGAATAACCTTCAACAAAAAAAATTCCTTGACATCAAATCAAATTGCTTCAATAACTTCTTGACATCAATGACAACATCTACACTTGAGCAAAGGCAATGTACCCAAGGTACCCAAAATTGCCAACACAGGGCCATTCACATGCAAAAGAAAATAAGAAAAAGAAAAAAATAAGGTGCAATCCAATGTAGTCCATACCTATTAGGATTAACTTTCCAAGACTACCTACAACTTGCATTCAAAGAACTGTGCCTATAAAAAAAACACAAAGAAATAAAAGAAAAACTAAAGAATAAATTATTTTTAAGTGGAAAATCCTATGTCCATTGGTTGTTGAGATTTTTTTTTTAAATTAATTAGATAGGATCTCCCCCATACCTATCTTGGACTCCATCGCAAGACTTCTATATGTGTGGTATGGTTGCAATCGATGATAATTAACTATCAATATGATGGTACTGCCATCAATAATATTGACATGCGCAACACCATCATTGATCGGTTCGATTACTTCATATGGTCCCATCCATATTTGCATAAAATTGATATTTTATTCTTGAAATCGAGTCATACAATAACACCCATTCTCCTATTTTTAATTTTTTCGATATGATGTGGTGGTCAAGCCACTATTTCATTTATTTTTGGATGACTTCTATTATATGCAAAGCATCTAATCAGTATTCATCTAACTAGTTTAGCTGCTAAATTATTTTCTTCTATGCATAATCTAGAATTATGTCTATAATACTTTTAATGTAGTCCTCTTCCCTAAAAAATATCCATTGCAAGGTTTGTCATGTCAAGCCTTAAGGATTTCTAGAAACTCATTATCAAAAAAGCATCATCTCAGGATTTTATTGGGTCCTATTTTGAACAAGAAGTCATCAATCCATGAGAATGTTGTACTTTTATTGATTAGATTTTGCTTTTGATGGGGTGAAATATTAGGAGATAATTTACCGGTGGCCAAGTAATTGGCCATATCTACATGTCATTACATTTGTTCTTTCAGGGAAAAAAGAAGCTCATCTAGGAATTAATCTTCTATAATTACATGATTGGGTGTTTATCTAGACAAAAAACCTATGACCACATTGTCTCTACCTAGTTTGTCCATGATGGTGATATCGAATTCCTATAGGAGTAAGATCCACTTGATTATCCTACCATTGATCATTGATTTGTTCATCAGATACTGGATGACCGCATGGTCCATGTGCACCAAAACCTTGTATCTGGTGATGTAATGGTAGAATTTTTTGTGGTGTGCACAATCACAAGGAAATGTTTCTTAGTAATCATGTAATTAAACTCAACCCCTATTAGATTTTTTCTGAAATAGTATATGGTGTAGAATTCTTCACCATATTTCTATTCCAAGACTACTCCAGTCGCATTGTTAGATGCATTAGAGTAAATGTGGAATGGAATAGCCTTGTTTGGGACCCAAAATAACAAGGCAGTAATTCAGTCCTTCATCCAAATAAACTCCACATAATTTGATAGTAGTGCATATATGAGTCTAGAAAATTTTCTAAAGTTTGCTATGGACCTCCTCTAATATCCAGTAGAGCCAAGGAAGCTACTTATATCTCTTTGTATCTTAGGACTAGGTAGATCTTTGATGACTTCAATTTTCTTCTTGTCTACCTTTATCCCTTATGTTGATATGTTTTGTCCTAGAACTATCCCTTACTGCATCATCCTAAAGCATTTCTCATTGCTTAGGGATAGGTTTTTTTCCTAACACTACTAGAGTGCATTGTCCAAATTTTCCATAGCTTCATCAAATGTCTCACCGTAAATGGTGAAATTATCTATGTAGACTTCAACTGCTTCTCCCATCATATCTAACTTCTCCTATATTATCTAAAATATGCTCAACACCATCCTCTAAAAGGTGGTTGGTGCATTGCATGGTTCATATGGCAAGACCCTATATGTAAATGTACCCTAGGGACAAGTGAATGTTGTCTTGTTCTAATATTATTATCCATTCTATATTTGGTTGTATCTACTAAATCTATCCAAAAAGGAGAAGTACTTCCTCCCTACCAAAGTATCCAAAACTTGATCAACGAATGGCAATGGATAGTGATCCTTTTTTGTTGCTTTGTTTAGCAACCTACAGTCAATGTATATTCATTATTTTCTATTCTTTTTGGGAACCACCACAAGTTGTGACACCCACTAACTATAAAATATCACATAAATGAATCTAGATAATTTTTTGTAGCTCTCATTTGACTATATCTTTCATGGTGGGGTTCATGCATCATTGTGGATACCTAATTGGAATGATATTCTCTTTGAGGCAGATGTGATGGGCACAAATCTATATAGTGATTTCCTTCATATCCGAGTAGTCCTAGGTGAAATCTTGTTGATGTCTAGTCAATATTTCCTTTAGTGTAGTAAGCTCTATAGGTGTTAGCTTGTTGTTGACATTCAATGTTCTACTAGGCTTGATTTCAATTTGTATGGCATGGTGATCTTGGCCTCATACTAGTGGTGACTCTAGAGTTATGGGGGAAGACTCTCACTAGAGGAATTTTGTAATAATGCCAACTTCATCAACTCCATATTCTAATTCATCCAATGTCATCACAGGTTACATTATTGACAATATTCCTTGATCCTGGTCATCCCATACGGGTTCTTCCCATGCATCCACAAAATATTATAGTGGATCTATGGTCAGCATTTTGATATTCTAGCCATCTAAAATTGTTATTTGTCCATCTCAAAAATTGATATAAGCATCAACGATTGCTAGCCATGGTATTTACAAGATGAGAGGGTAACCTCCCAATTGAGAATTTTATTGCAAAAACAAGAAGTCAACTAGGTATTTTCATACATCTACCATAATTATTATATCTTCCAAAATACCTTATGGTGATACCGTCGATCTATCTACTAATTTCAGAATAATCTTAGTAGGTTTTAGGCTTGTGAGCTTGAGCTTTTGCATAGTTTCTTTCAACATGATGTTAATGATCACTTTCAAGTCAACCATAGTATTGGCTAGTGAGAAGCCCCCTATTTTTATGATTAGGATTGGACTACCTAGGTCTGCATGCTTGGGATGACATGTATTCCCTAACATCAAATCTGCCAACTTCCCTACCATATTTATTGTTTGGGCTATCCTACATCCTGGCCTTCTTATGCATAGATCTTTGATCACCTGGGTGTAAATTGGGATATATCTTATAGCTTGAAGTAATGGGATAGTTACCTTTAAATTATTAAAACTCAAAAGTATGTCAAAATCTAGCTGTATCGGCTTCCTCTGCTCCTATAACCTCTTGGGGAATAGAGGAGCTTTTGTTTTCTCAGTAAATGGTCCTTCTTCAACCTCTTCTACCAGAGGTGATTCTTCTACATTATCCTCTTCTTCTATTAAGGAGACTCTATTCCTATCTGTCTACTTGATCATAGTTGCATAGAATCACAACTTCTAATATTATACATGGGAAACATATCTCCCTCTAATTGATAGCTGGGTTGATTTACCTTATTATTGGGCTTGACCATTAGCTGTGCTGGAAGTTGTGTAGGCCTCACTATTGGAAGATATGGTAATCTTGGTTGTAGTGGAGATTGAACTACATTTTATGAAGTTCAATTCCACATCCATGGGTGTTGGTTGGGAAATGAGGCTCCTTGAGGGGTGTTCATCCAAGTTGGTGGTCCCCACCATCCCATATTTGGTGGTTGGACCTGCCCTTGTGGCATATAATTTTCTCCTCCCTAGGGAAACATTACCACTAGCATATTCTCCATGAGGGGTTTTTTCTAGTTCCTTCGATTACCCATGAAGTAAGCTTTCAAAACTTATACATATTTTTAACCATCAGTAGTTGTGGGCAAAATTTGGTCTTGTGTTTTTTTGGCAAATAGCACACACCCTAAATTTCAGATAGAAGTAGGCCAATGCAGCTTCATTCTATTGTTTCTTCTTCTTCAGTAGGATAGTGTCCATCTATAATGCTAGGGAGGAAAGCATTTAACTTTTCAAATCCTCTAACATGTTGTCTATTTATATATTTATGATTGAGGCAACTGCCTTAACAATTTTGGAAGTGAGTTTACCTTTCCTTCTAGAGTAATTTTGACATAGTTACCAAAATTTTGACATCTGGTTCTAGTAAACATCCCCTCTAGAGCTCTTGTTCAATGTTTCAAGGGATTCATTTGTAAGTCCTATCAATAAAATACTCTTGAGCTAATTATCACTCAGCTTTGTGTGGAGGGACCTTTGTAGATTGAAATTAAACCAGTCCCAATATTCCTCCAATGATTTATTTTCTCTTGAAGTCATGTTTAGAACCTCTTCCCTAGAGTCCCATGCTCTACCAAGATATTGGTATTACTCTAGAAAGATCTTTTTCATCTTCTCCTATGTGGTGATATGCTTATTGTTGGACACCAAATTGGCATCAAGTTTTACTTGATATTGTGGTTGTCTATCTTCCAATTTTCTATCTAGGCATACATCCAATAGTCGTAGTTCGACACTCAACATTGAATGGACCAAAGGAAACTTCAATCCAACCTCTAGAGTAGGCTAGTTCCTTGTCAACTTAGCAGAGTGTTGACACAATTAAAGCTCAATTAGGGTTTTGAGAAAAGGATTAGAAAAAGGTTTAGGGTTAGATATATTATAACAAACAGTGCCTGGATAGGCTAACAACAATGGCATATATAGTAGAAAGCTACCACAAACTATTTTTGATGTCCCATTACTCAAGATAAATAGCACCTAAACCCATGAAATCCTCATACATTAAAGCATAAATAGAGATGTAGAAATTAATTCCAATATCTAATATTGATAATCTAAATTATTAAAATAGACCAATAGTCATATTTAATAGAAATAAACTTCCTAAAAACACAAATCTAACTATGAATAGATTTCAATTACTCTAACAACTAGTAATCCAATAAGTTGGAATGAACTAACCACTAAAGTATTGATAGAAATGCAGCTCACAATTTTGAACCTCTTGCACAAAAGATAGCGAAGATGAAAAATTTTGAGTCAAAAATTAGAGTAATGCTCCTTCCATTAGTTTATAGGAATATTTATAGTAGGGCAAGCAAACACACTAGAATTGACCCTTAAAAATAAGGGTTTGACCTCTATTTATAGTTTGTAAAATAAAAAATATTGAGGAGACATTACAAATATTACAATTTTACAGTACAGTAGAGAGCTTTACTAGCCTTATCTAATTTTTTGGTGGAATTTAGGAAATTTGTTGTAAGTGATCAACCATGGTAGCTCATATCTGCAACTTTCAAGTTCATTGATGGTGATTGGAGTTCAGGAAATTGGAGACCACATATGATCCATTCATCATTCTTGAAAACCTTTCTCCATCACATATTTGCAACTACTTTTTGTTCTTGTTCTTGAAAACCTTAGATGCTTCGTATTCCCACATTCCAACTGAATGCTCTCTAATATGGTGAGAATATGCCTTTAAATGCTTTGACAATGTCAACATCCACTTAGCTATCGATGCTTTTCGATGAACGATGGTGATTAAAACTTCAAAAATGCTTTGCAAATAGGTAGGTAAGGAATAAAATGCCATTTCACAAATTTTAATCACTAACGTCATCTTCAGTAGCTTTGGTTATGTGAAATCAAATTTCATATTGAAATGCACTGAGGAGCGAGTGGAATAAAGTCTATGGTTGCTCTGCTACTTAGCCTTCTTTCTATCTTCTTTGGCATCAAGTAAATCACAATCCGCACAAAAAATATGTTGATGTCATATTTAACTTGGTTGGAATACAGAATCACCAATCCACACTAGAAGTAGTGTAAAATAGTCTTTGTCAGCATTCCACACTCTTTGCAATGTTTTCGGTCTTCATGTCACCATTCTGTAACTTTTATAATATTTTCAGCCTTCAAGTTGCCATTCTGCACTAGAATACCCTTGAAACTTAGCGGAATAATACTTGACAACACTTAGTCATTGGAGCATGCAAAAAAAAAACAATAATCACCATTCTACACTTTCATTGTGCTAACATCATCTTTGCTCAAAAGTTTTACTGAATCAATTTTTTTGGATAAATACACTGAGCATCTAGTGGAATGAAACTTTAGTTTGTTAAGGCAAAAAAACACTAAGTTTTAAGTGGATTGGAGAGTTTTTATTGTAGATACACTCTAAAATACTCTATGTCCTCAGTGGAATAAAGATTTCATGCCTTAGAATAATTTTTTCAATATTTTCTAAGGATGTGGCCATTTTGGGCCTACATTCTGGCACCTCCTAGGTGGATTTGCTTGCAAAGACATCGAACTCAGAGTATTATCCATTGGACATCAAGAGTCAAAAATTTCTTATCTTCAAAAGATTGCTTCAAAGAATAATTTCCATATGAACACTACCCTGTAAAAAATTTATGAAAATCTTAGAGGATAAATGTTCACATCGAGACCATGCTAGAAACAATAATATCTCTACCACTCCTTTAAAACTACAATGATTCTTAAGCAAAAAAATCTAGCTATGTTCTCTTTATAAAGCCTTTTCATAACAAATGATATGAATGCCTTCACACAAAACTGTTGTTCTCTGCATATCTCTAACATCATGCTTTTATTATTTCCTTCTAACAATGTTAGAGTAAAAAATGAATAAAAAAAATACAAAACTTCTACATGAATACAAAATGTACAAAACAAGAATGCTAAGCTTGGGTTCCTTCAGGGTTCATAGTTCTATCTAGTTCTTCTTATTGCTCATCTTCCTCTTTTGGTGAAGTTTTTTATTTATTTTCCTCTTTTGAATCCTTTCTAAATAGTTGCACCATCAATTTTAGGGTTTGTAGGGATTTTTTCCAAACTACTTAAGAGGAGTTGGAAGTTTTCTTTAGCTGCTTATGAATGTACTCTAGCTCACCAATGTCCTTATAGTTTGTAGCACTTCCTTTTTTTAACAAATCTTCCATCATATCTCTAAGTTTGGTAGAATCAATAATCATCTATGAAGTCTACTCCTGGTCAATTGCCTCTTCCAAAGCATCAATATGAGACTCATATTGCAAGCTATCATAAGTACTCTTATTAATTTTTTCTACTGATAACAGAGAGTTATTGGTGAGCAGAAATCATGTCTCGAAAAATAATCATTTCTCTTCCATAAATTATCAATTTGGTAAGTCTCTAAACTTACGAGTGTCACACACATTATATGCCTACAGTATTGGGGAATGAATTCATATGTACCTTATTTATTTTTGTGGGGGATGTTTAAACATTTCAATTTCAGCCAAACTAAATAAAACTAAGTACGAAAAATTAAATAAATAAATTACAACTAAATTAAAGTGCTGAAAATAAAGTACAAAAATAAAATGCAATAAAATAAAACACACAACTAAAATTAAACAAAGCTGTAAATAAAAAAATAAATCTAAGCTATGAAAAAAAAAGAACAAAAATAAAAAATGGAAGGACTACTGCAGGGAGTGGGCCCAAGCTCCCGTAGATAGTCCACCCAACTAGCTATGTAGAGCTTGCTTGAATAAGAGGAATTGCACTCTTAATAATTTAGATTAAGAATAAAATGAGAAATAATTTATATGTAAGATTAATCATTCATATCCTTTCTCATCTGGCCCGCATCTTTATATAAAGTGTAGCCATATATTATTACAATAATAAATTAATCTAATTTAATCACATGACGTGATTAGTTACAATTGGTTCTACACATATTTTATTTCTCTATTTTAAAGCATGTTCATTCACACAAGGATAAATATATAAAAATATATAGGTGTACATAACAAACAAATCCTAAACTAATGCATCCTAAAAATAATACTTTAAGAGCTTTACAAGGTCAACCGACCAATCGATTGATAATAATAAAAATACTTTATTCTATTTAATAAATGCATGATTAAAATAGTTCTCATTTTTCTTCACGTGCAACCTCTTCCTTAGCCTATTGGTCAACCTGGTCAATTTTGACTTAGTCTCCAATGCAAGTGTTTCCAATGTGTGGGAGTAAGGCACCAATAAGGTGCCTCCTTGAGTAAGGCACTGATTTGGTACCTACTTGGGTAAGGTGCTGGCTTGGCGCCGCTTGAGTAAGGTGCTGCTTGAGTAGGGCTCTTTCTTACACACTGCCATGTCCAAATGGGGTGTAGACTATAAAATTACAGATTAGTAATAACCCTACACTTATACACAGTTTCCACTAAAAACACCTATTAAGCATAATACCAGATTTTCTATCAATTATATGCATAAGTTAAATAAAAATATATTTCTGATGCTAATTAAACCAGTGATGATGCCCCTTAACAATGCATATAAAATGAGCATTTTTGGTTCTCATCATCCCTACATGCCTAAATATTGTCATGTCCTTGACAACATCCCCTGGAAAACAGACCCCAAAATTATTATATATATATTTTCATTGAGCACTGCTCTATTTTTTTTTTTTCATTCAACACTATTATTTTTTCTCACTGAACACTGCTATTTTTTTCATTCAGCACTACTATAATTTTTTGATTTGAGTGCTGCTATTTTATTTCTCACTGAGCACTACTATTTTTTCATTTAACATTGTTGTTTTTTTTTCATTTGAGTGTTGCTATATATATATATATAATTATTGAGCAATGCTATTTTTTTCATTAGGTACATGTTGTCATATAATTGTTAAAACCAAAAAATTGCAAATCCATAGAAATTAAATGTTGAAGTCATCCACTTGATATATATATATGTGTTGTTTTTTTCTCTTTTTTTTCTTTTTTTCTTCTCTTTGGCATTCCACCTTACGGATTTATCACAATGCGACAATGAAACAAAATGCCAAATCTATTCACGTAAATGCCATAGTGTTTTTTTTTCAATTGTTCTTGGGTACTGATTTTTTCATATCCGAGGCATATTATGTAGCTGGGATATTTCAATAGAAAGAATTTAAAGGGGCATCTACTGAGTTTAGCATAGAAATTATTTTTAAAATAACCGTACATATAATTAACAGAAAACTCAGTACATACTTGGGTGAATTTTGCATATTTTGATATGTATCATGCTAGTGGTGTTGGCTTGGCATTCATTCTGCATCGGCTTCTTATTACACTGGCTACATCTCCCTGGCATGCTAGGCCCAAAACCTATGTTGGGTGTTGTGGCTATTGTCATCTCTCTTCTTTGGAACGTTGCCTCTAATTCTCCAAAGGAAATATTGGAGTTTTCCCTCTTTCTAACAACCACACTAGCCCTGTACAGTCAAATTTCTATAATCGTTGCTGCCTCTACCTATGCATTCAGAGAATTTTATTTATTTATATATATATATTATTTGTTTTTGTTGCCTTCACATAATTAATTAATTTTTTTGTTATGCCTCTGCGCATTATTGCTCCAACAGTGAAGATAGTACAGTGAATACAACATAAACAACCATCAAAAACTCTCACAATCAATGAAGATATCATTTTCCCTAAGTGTGACAATCTGGAAAGTGATGCAGTTTATAAATTTCCACTGATGGATCCTTCCTCCGTAGCTTTCAAAATATAGATATAAAATTTTGTGCCCATCCGTATTGCTGATAAAAAACATGGCATTCTTCCTGTGGTGTTCTCCTCCAGCAAACAAAGTTCATTTATTCTGCGTGAGTCATGCACCACCTTTCCTGGAAAATAGGGGAAGTCTTTGTATGAAAGCAAGTGTCGTATCCTTGATGAAAATAGTAGGGGATTTATTTATTTATTTTCTTTATTTTCTTTTTTTTCTACATATGACTGCACTGTGTTAATTTGATCCATTGAGGCATTCCTCTCGTAGTTGTGGACTTTAACAAGTCCAACATTATAGCCATACTATATATATATATTATTTTATGAATATTTAGGTTCACCCAACCCCTCCCCCACTTAAATTTGTGATGCCCTTGTCACTAGTATGATGTTCACCCAAATCCTCCTCCACTGAAATTTGTGACACCATCATCACTAGTAACAGGTCCCTCTATGCAACAGGTTTGTAGCCCTCTGAACATCAGGTCCCACACTGAGCAACAAGAACCCCCAATCTAGGGAGAAGAAGTTGAGCAATGTTGGGATAAAGTGGATCTGTAGTTCTCTTCTCTAGGAAGAGCTACAAATATTTTTAAGCACTCGTTTTCTTTCCCAGCTATAAGATTCTCTCTTTTTTTTTTTTTAAACTTTTGAATAGCCAATGCACCAGAAAATATGATGCATGAAATCAAGGCACCCTCTTGGTGCTGAAAAGTGAGTTGTTACTAATGTGTCTATTGTTAACTTTCTTTCATATTGCATCAACATCTACTTTGCCCAAACATAGAGGTGGGTACATCTTCCCTTTGTAGGAACATAACACCTATGTCCATGCCCAAATGGTGACTATAACCTATGGATAGAAATATTCAAGTTTCTACCTCTAAAAAAAATATGTAGGTTCATGTATGCTGAACCAATTTAGGCCTTGTCTCTAAGATGCCTATTTTTCTTACAATCAGGCCACTTCCCATGCAAAAAGAAAAATAACTACAAGATATGAAAGCAATGAAAACATGAATCATGACTTCCATGCCTGTTAGGGCTTGGCTCTTAGGATACCTATAGATTGTATGCAGTTCATGATTTCCTACAAAGTAAAATAAATTTAATGCTGAGCAGGGCATGTTCTATGTGACTTTTTTATTATTTGGGAGTGGGATGTGTGACGCCTTAATCTAGAATTTTTGGAGTAAAGCGCCTCCCAATTTTTTTTCATGATCATATGCCTCTGCTAATGGATCAAGGTGCCTTCTTGGAGCCTACTTTTGGAGTAAGGTGCTTTTTTAGTGCCTACCTAAGTAAGGCACCTCCTTGGCACCTGTTTAGTGTTTGCTTGAGTAAGGTGTCTATTTGGTGCCTGCCTGAGTAAGGTACCTACCTGAGTAAGGCACCTACCTTAGTAAGGCACCTACCTAAGTAAGGTTCTTGCCTGAGTAAGGTGCCTATTTTAGTAAGGTACTTACCTAAATAAGGTGCTTGCTTGAGTAAGGTGTCTGCCCGAGTAAGGTACCTATTTGAGTAAGGTCTCTGCTTGAGTAAGGCACCTACCTGAGTAAGGAGCCTAATTCAGTAAGGTGCTTACCTAAGTAAGGTGTCTGCTTTAGTAAGGTTCTTTCCTGAGTAAGACACCTACTTTAGTAATGTGCCTACCTTACTAAGGCACCTACTTTAGTAAGGTGCCTACCTCAGTAAGGTGCATTATTTGGGAGTAAGGCGCCTACCTAAAAACTATCGATGTCACTTCATGTAAAAATATCTCTTCACCAAATTTGAAATCTCCTTATTTATCTATATCACACTTCATGTAGTCGTGCAAAACATAAAAAACTAAACTAAAGGCATTAATAAAATTCTAACTATTTTTTTTCTTCTTTTTTCGTCTATTCTGCCATGACCAGAATAGATCTTGAATTATTTTTTATTTTTATTTTTTTCATCATCTGCGTCAAAGAATAGAATGTCAATTGCACAAATGTGAGTTGTGTATTTTAATATTTGGTGGTCAAGATGGAGAACTATCATAAATACGCCCTAGGAATTTTATTGAATGTGTTGTGTACTAGAATGTCTTTTCCACCAATATTTTTATGAGAAATAATGAATTTTATGCACTATGACAACATATTTCTCCATGATTTAAGATCCTCACCATATTTTTTGCAAAGTTGGCATTCTCCTCCACCATAGTGAGACTCTGTTTCCTCTCTGTATTTTTTCCCATATTTTTTTAACAGAATGTAATGCTATCATAAAAAAAAACCTATAGTATTGGCACTATGCATTAGGAAGTGGAGGTTGTGTAGAAAACTTTGCGTCCCATCTACACATATTAGAGGATTGATAGCAGCCAATAGCCAACAACTCCAAACTTCAAAATACCCAACTCATCATAAATGACACATAGAAATATTTTAATTCTGTTTTGACATTTCTCTTTGAATGCTTTGTAGGGATTAATATTTGTGCATTATAATTTTCTCATTGTGTGCTCTTGAGTATGTCACCCCCTTTTCCATTGATTAAAATTTATACAGTCCTAACACACGTGTGTTTGAATCAGAATGATCCCCCCTCTAATTTTTTTTCTTTCATAGGTAGAATTAGAACAACACTGTGACTAATAATTTTTTTCTTCTACAGGAAGAATTAGAACAACACTACGATTAATAATTTTTTTATTTCGTAGGCATAATTCGAATAGCACTGCGATTAATATTTTTTTCTTTCCCAGAGTGAGAATAAAAACCATTCTTTCCGTCATCATCCATGACATGTGTCAGGTTTTCATGTGTGATCTTTCATGAGACTTTTTGATGAGATTTATGTGCTGTTATTTTCAACCACTAAGATCTGTTCATGTTATTTATCATGCTCAGGTACCATGTGGCTTTTGTGTAGACATCTAGTTTCTTATAGGATCCTCTCCTATTTTTTTAGCTACTTATTGGAGATTTCTCATTTCCCTTCTAGACCAAGCTGGTGCTCGGGAAAGAGAATACTCTCTTCCAACGGGTAGAAAAAAAAACTCTATTTTTTTTCCTCTTAACTTTGGATCCTTTTCAGAAGAAGATAATTTTCTTTTCATGAACACTGTAAATAGGGTTTATTGTGTTATTGGTAGCAATGATGAAGGTGAGGTCCCCCCCATGCCTATATCTGAGTTAGTCTTATGAAAATCATCTTCTTCTTTATTAACTAGTATGATATGTTGTAGTATGAGGAGAGTATTTTCCTTCATGGCCTCACAACAAAACTATTTCAATGTTATGGAAAATGACTACCTACGGCTAGAACCTTGAAGAAAATAGGGCGGAGAAACATTTAAAAACATGTGCTTGTTTTTTATTCACGAAGTTGCCTTAAGTGCAAGTGAATAGCATACTCCATAACAACATGTTCTTTTAAATTTAGCTCTATCATTTTCCTTGCATCATTAAAATAATTTGCCAATATGTTGCAAAGCGTTAAGCCTGTAAAAAAAATTCAATCATTAAAACTAAGCTTTTTGGAGGCATAATTCTCCAATGGTTTCGGTATAAAAACACATCCCTAAAAATTTTCAATCAGACTTGGGTTGTGCTATTTCTTTTGATTTATTGAAACCATTAGAGCATAATGGAAATCCTTCATCGCCTGATTTTCTAAATTTTTTCAACAACAAAATTTGTTCCTACTTCTACACTTAATTATGGTACAGGTTCATTCCCGTATTTACCTAAGAAGCTGGTAAATTTAAATTTTTGCATATGGTATTTGGATGTGACTATTATGACAACTATTTTGGCCTTATAAAAAGGCCCTTGGTGGACTCACACTTCTCAGGTAAAATATCTACAAGTATTTTTAAATGGATTTTTATCTGACTTGTAAATCAGAACACTATAGTTTAGACACTCCTTGGCAATGGCACCAAAATGGTGAGAAGAAATCATGTCTCGAAAAACAATTATTTCTCTTCCATAAATTATCAATCCAATAAGTTGATAAACTTACGAGTGTCATGCATAATATATGCCTGCAGTGTTGGGGAATGAATTTATTTGTACCTTATTTAGTTTGGTTGGGGATGTTTAAACATTTCAATTTCAGCCAAACTAAATAAAACTAATTCAATTTCAGCCAAACTAAATAAAACTAAGTGAGGAAAATTATATAAATAAATAAAAACTAAATTAATGTGCTGAAAATAAAGTACATAAATAAAATGCATAGAAATAAACACACAAAACTGAAATTAAAAAAAGCAGTAAAAAAACAAATCTAAGATATGGAAAATAAAGAACATAAATAAAATAGGGGAGGACTACTACAAGGAGTGGGCCCTGTAGATAACTTGTCTAGCTAGCTATGTAGAGCTTGCTAAAATAAGAGAAATTGCACTCTTAATAATTTAGACAAAGAATAAAATGAGAAATAATTTATGTGTAAGATTATTCATTCACCTCCTTTGTTCATCTAGCCTACGTCTTTATATAAAGTGCAACTAGATATTGTTACAATATCAAATTAATTTAATTTAATCACATGACTTGATTAGTTACAATTGGTTATACATAGATTTTATTTCCATATTTTAAAGCATGTTCATTCACACAAGGATAAATATATAAAAATCCTTAGGTGTACGTAACAAAAAAATCTTAAACTAATGCATCTTAAAAATAATACTTTAAGAAATTTACAAGGTCAACCGGCCAATCGATTGATAACAATAAAAATAACTTATTCTATTAAATAAATGCATTATTAAAATAGTTCTCCTTTGTCTTCACGTGCAACCTCCTCCTTAGCCTCTTGGTCAACCTGGTCAATGTTGACTTAGTCTCCAATGCAAGTGCTTCCAATGTGTGGGAGTAAGGCACCAATAAGGTGCCTACTTGAGTAAGGCACCGGCTTGGCACCTACTTGAGTAACACGCCTGCTTGGCACCACTTGAGTAAGGTGTTGCTTGAGTAGGGCTCTTTCTTGCACACTACCAGGTCCAAGTGGGGTGTAGACTGGAAAATGCTAGATTAGCAATAAACCCTACACTTATACACAGTTTCCACTAAAAACACCCGTTAAGCATAATACTCTATTTTCTATCAATTATATGCATAAGTTAAATACAAATATATATAATGCTAATTAAGCTAGTGATGATGCCCCTTAACAATTTATATAAAATGAGCATTTATTGTGCTCATAAGTTATCTTCCATCCATAGACCTTTGAAACTATTCTAAATTATTTTCTTATTTATATCCTCCACATCCCATATCATATTCTCAAAATTTTCAATTAAAAGCAAAGCTTTTTGGAGGTCTCTGTGCTTCTTCACCATAAATATGGTAGTTATTATAGCAATATTCCATTCCTTGTTAGGAATAGGCTTAGCAGAGTCACTATGCCTACTATCTACTAGTTTGTAAATTTACTTAGCCAAAATCACTATGGGTTGCAGCTCTCCAGTGAAGTTATCCAAATCTTTCTAAAAATTTTGGAGTAGGTGGTTAGCATCGTCCATATAATTGATAATAGGCTACATATATTAGCATTTCTCTAGAACTTTAGATAGTAATTATTTTATCACTTTCTTTAGCCCAACCTTGGAGAAACCTGAAGGCTTAGTCTTTTTTATTTGAAGCTATTGCTTCAAACTCTGTATTTCCTTAGCTTGTTATTCATTTTTCTTCTTCTACTCTTCTATTTTCCCCTTGAGCTTATTAGCCTCCTAAAATTTATCCTACCAGTTATTTGCTTCCTTCTTAAGAGCCTTCTCCACTTGTTTCCGATTTTCAATTATATTTTTTAGTTTTTCTATTTTTCTCTCCAACCTATCCATATTTTCTTTGTCTATACCAATTTTTACATAAAAAGTGTCTAAGTGAGATTTTACTAAGACCAATTCATATTCTGTAGGCAACTATTCAATATATTCTCTATCTTCCTCTAGACAATAGTCTTGAGCAGTCATCTCAGTTTTAGGTTTACTCACAAGAGAAATCATGAATCTGGATATTCTTTTCATTGAAATGGGATCAACAAACATACTTCTCCTATTTGTGGCCATCCTCTTGGAAGGTTTGGATAGCTTCTCTACCCATAAATCTTGAATATTCTATGTAGATTCTTGCTCCTTTTGCAAAATTTCTTATATAGGGTAACTCACTAGGATAGGAGAGGCTATAAGGTATGAAAGAGTGGTATCAACAGTTGATAACATCTAGGAATAATAACTATAGTGGAATATTTGACTAGAGTAGAATATGTGACCACTACTACTGTTGCAATTGATAAACTCATGGAAACTAAAGCAAAACTCACATATGGGTGAGTGGGTGTACTTAAAATAGTTTGCTTCTTAGATAATGGAGGTGGTTGCAATGGAAAATATGGAACTATAGGAAATGATGAAAGGGGAATTTCAGATGATGAAGAAGGAATTTGAGGAGATCTTGGAAGATATGGGTTGGTTTACCCCTTAGTACTGATTGATGAAATAATGGGTGAACTATGAGGGGGAGAAGACACCTTTGTTTCAATCTCTTACTTAGAAAGGGAGGGATATTTCTTAGGGAATTTTGCAAGAGGAGGAGGAGAAGAGGGGTTAGAGACCATACCTTCACGTACTGATGTAGGGTGTTGTAGAGTTGTCTTTGTGTTTTGTTGTTGTACTTGTAGCATAAATCCTTTTGCAAATAAAGTGTTTCTTTAACAATTTCCTCCTTATCTAACTTCTATTTCTTGAAAATCTCATTCTCAACTCTTTTTGGTGCTCTTTTGGCCTTTCTATGGAAGACTTGCAAAGCTACTTATTTCTCATTTTCTATGTCTTCTTTAGAAAATTCTTCCTTTAGTGGTCCCTCCTGTAATGTCTATTCAAAAATAGGATTTGATTCCACTATTTTTGTAGAGGTGAAACTTACAAGTGTGAACACAAAGTTCTTATCCTTCTGAGTCTACTCTATCTCTATATCTAATGGCTATCCACCCAAGGATAAGCATTTGAACCTACTTGCTATGTCGATGACTAGTGTGCTAATAGCCCTCTCACCATAATAGTGCATCTTGCTCATTAACTATGATCCTTTAAAAAAATTATCTATTTGTTTAGTTGAGGGTTGAAATATCTTCAAAAATTCAACAATAGTCAATGGAGTATCAATTTCTTCTTCTTGAATTTCTTCTTGTGAGGGTGAGGATGGGGAATATGATCCTGTTTGTGACTTCTTATAGATGAGCACTATATTCCTTGGATATTTTGGCTTCCAAACTGTGAAATTTTTGTCATATCTATCAAGAAAATTCATCATCAATTTTCAACCCAAACTTGAATTTCTCTTTACCAATTTCAACTCTCATCCTCCACCAGTCTGATATCTTGGGTTCATTCCATTTTTTACTTTCACCACCTATGACGACAAACTATTTTTATTAATTTTTATTTTTATATTTTGTTTTGTCCTCAACTTCTTTGATGATACATGTCTTCAACCAATGTTTTAAGTTATTGTCTGGATCAAAATCAATAATTTATTCATAGAATTCTAACCGTGGAGGATTTTTTTCCATATTGGAAACATTCCACTCCACAAGAGCATTGTCCTTATTATTTTTTCCCTATTTAAAATGAGGCTTGGGTATTTTCTCAAATTTTTAGGCCTTTTATCCATTCAGGGCTATATTCCTCTTATAGAATACATCATCCAGGTCATAACTCCATCTCTAGGGAATTTAAAATAGGTCCAAAATATCCAGATATTGGTCAATTTGTTCACCTTGCTACTTTTTGGTAATGGTTATATCATAAACATTGTGGTAAGTCAAAAAATATCCTTTTCCTTCCAAAACCATAGTTCAAATTTATAAATTATGCTTACCTTAAGTATTCTAAGGCGAATAACCTATCTATAACAAAATGGAAGACCATAAAAGGTTTACTAGTGAATCCATAAAGTATAATGAGTGTGCCTTCTATTAGTAGGTACCAATATCCTTCTTTTGCACCTTCTATTCTTAACAATTTCTTGGCCAAAGGTGGTAGCCTAGGGAATTTCCTATTCATTATCTTCAATGTTGGTCCTAAAAACTCCAAGTTGAATTTATACATAGACTCAATGCTTCTCAAATGAGAAGTCCAATAGCAAATAAGAATGGGGTCTCCCTGGTCATCCTTTTCCTTGATCAGAATCTTGGGCATCATGTCCCTTATAGTAACAAAGAACATCCAGACCAGGGTTGAGCAATGCCGAAAGCAAGGTGCACCAGAACCTCTTTTCATTCTCACTAATTGCTCATGTATTCTTTGAGTAAGGAAAGTTGGTCAATCAAATAAAATAATTCTAATGCCCTTATTTTCTACATCCTCTTCATACATCAATTCATTGGAAATATAGTATGCAATGGCTATTTGCCAATAATTCATCATTCGGTCCGAATCCAAACCATATATATAGGTTAACATTGAATATAGTTCAATTTTAGCAAATTGGTCAATAGGTATTAGAAGTTCAGGCATTTCATCCTGCTCTCTTATCTTTCTAAATTGGAATCAAAGCCACCTTTCTACAACCTTCTTCTCTTCTAAAGCCATTAACAAAGCATAAACCCTAGCTTGTTTCGCTATATCAAATTGTTTAGGCTCTAAGGGTGGACTCACCCCTATGACAAAAAAATTGTGGTAAAGCTCTTTGGTAATAGTGAATAGTGGTATGCCATCAGGATTTTTCACTATCCTCTTCTTAGGGTTGTAAAATTTAACCATCGTAGAAACTAACCCAGGATAATGGTGATTAAATCACATATGTAAGAAAATAAGAAGGATTTTATATCAATGATACCTTGTGGTCGAATTGGTCTCCCTTCGAAGTATTTGAATTCAATTTTTTTTCTCAAGAAGGTCCTCCTTGGGTAATTACTATATCTACCAACTGCATAATTTGGTCCACATGGCCATTCAGCTCCACTCCTCTTTTCTGTACTTCTGTTAGCACTTTCTTTGGAGCCATTTTTGCATGTAATTTTTTCAAGCATTCTCTCTAGAATTCATAAATTATGCTCATATAACATTCTACTCTTTGTTGCTCTTTTTCAAATAAGTGAATTCTATGTTTATATGCTTTTAATATCCCATCCATGCACACCCTTTGCCATTAATGCAACCACTGTACTAACTACCCATTAGTATGCTTTTCAAATTAAACTCATTCCTTTCAATGGCTTGGAGGTACCATTCTGATTTGTGATTGGTCAAAATCCAAACATCCTCCATACCCTCATGGCATCACTTTGTTCTTTTCCTTTTTTTTTGAAGTGGTGTGGGAAAATTTGAGCATTAATTCATGAACATTTGCCCTTTTAGGAAGTGGTGCAATGTCGAATTCATTTTTTTTTCTCAAAAGTAGACTTGAAATTTGGTGGATTAAAACCTTCATTATTTTGCTATCACCTTAGACCTTTTAAGCATAGAATACTACTAATATTGTTGCTTTTATTAGACCTTGGTATATGGCTCTACCTATTATCAGTTTTGTAGGATGGATTTCCACATCATATTCTTGGATTTTAGTGATCCAACTATCTCTCTTATCTCCTAGTTCACCTTGTAGAATAAAACTTCTTACATCTAGATGAACAATATAAACCAGGGTCTTGCTTTGAACCAAGTACTATCTAAATTTATTAAATGATTTTACTACAACAAATACATGTTTCTCAATGAAATTATATTTAATCTGGTATTCATGGAGATTCTAGCTCCAAAATAATATAGGGTGCTCCTCTCCCTGATCATTTTTTTGGATGAGCACTGATATATAGCTTTCCTCAACTCCATAAGCATAAAGAATAATATATTTATTGAAATCTGGATTGACTAGCACTAGAGTTGTAGTAATGGACTACTTTATAATTTCAAAATCTTGCTTTCTCACCTTAGTCCATTTGAAATATACATCTTTCTTCAATATTTTTTAATATAGGCCTCACCTTCTGAGCAAAGTCAGAGATGAATTTCCTGATAAAGTTTATCTGATCAAATAAGGACTACAAGGCTTTCTTGTTCATAGGTAGTGGAAGAGCAAGAATGGATTTGATTCTATTCGGATCAATGGCCATACCTTCCTTTAAAACCACATGACAACAAATTTCACTCATAGAATGCAAAAAATGACTTCTTAGGATTGAGGGAGATGCCAAATTATTTGAATTTCTAAAAAATATGTTCTGGGTGTGCCAAGTGGTCTTTCTTGTTGTGGGAAAACATAGTCATGCCATCTAAATAGATCATAATGACCTTGTTAATAAATTCCCCAAAAGCATAGTCCATTGCTCTCTAGAATGTATCCCCTGCATTAGATATCCCAAAAGGATTTCTTTGATATGCAAAGGTTCCCCATTTTGTGGTGAATACTATCTTGAACTAATTTTCTTTTTTCACCCAATTTTTGTTTTATCCAGATAAACCATCTAGCAATGAGAACATTTCTTATCCTGCCACTATCTATAAGATTTGATCAATTTATAGGAGGGATTAGTGATCCTTTAATGATGCTTGATTAAGGTTTCTAAAATCTACATACATGAAGATGTCACCATTCTTTTTTCTTGAGTACCAAGTTGGCTACCCAAGTTGAATGTTTTATTGGATAAATTATCTTAGCCTTTAAGAACTTCAAGAGTTCTTCTCTCATTATGGCTTCAATCCTAGGGTTTACAAGCCTTTGCTTCTGCCAAAAAGGCTTTGCATCAGGCTCTAGCTCAATGGTGTGTTGTATAACCTTCTTATCATATACTTTGAGGTACTCATATGACCAAGATACAATATCTTTGTACTTAATACATAGATATTTGATATCCTCCTCTTCCTTTGGAGAACACCAAATTCCAACCTTGAGCTTCCTTTATTTTTTTGTTTTAACTTCTTTATAGATTTTCTCATTGAATTCCATGGATCTAATATTTTTTCTGTATTCATTGTCAAACAGGCTCTCTAGAGTGACCAAACATCTAGGTATGTGATTGTTCTTAAGTTGAATGACATCCTGTTGATCAATATCTTCTACATTTTCCTCTTGAATAGTGGATAGATAGACTTCTATCACCAAAAAATAAATGATTTGTTCATAGCTTTCAAAGACCTACCAAAAAAATTGTTTATCTAGCACCACAGGCCTGAAAATTATTTTGATCCCTTTGTACTTCTTAACTCCTATGTCTATAGAATGGTTGAAGTTAGCTCCCTTTATTGGTAAGAAATTTGCCAAATTATTCTTTCCTCTAGGAAAAAAATTTATGTTTAGGGCATGAAAATATTCCATCAAATATCATACCCTATTTCCATATGATTTTAGGTAATGGTGCTTACTACTGCATCTTTATATTACCTTATTTACTATCAATTCAAAGTTACCATATATGTTTAATATATTAATACCCATGTTTTTAGCTTGCACTAGTCAAAGGCATAGGGCCTCATATTTTATAGCATTATTAGTGCATGGCCATGTTAGTATGTAGGGAAAAATATTTATACCTTCTGATTGGGATTGTAATACCACACTAGCACCAACACCATTTCTACATCTAGCACCATCAAAGTGCATGGTCCATGTTTCTGTTCCTCTTATATACTGATTAGATATAGCAAGAAACTTCTTCTCTATCTTTGCAAAAATACTATATGTACCCATACCTATCTCAAATTGGTTGTAATCCTCCCTGAAAGGTAGTTCATATTCAATTTCCAACTCGTCGATGTTATCCACTAATTCAAATTCCTCACGAGGAGTGATATTGCACATGCCTCCTTCATTTTTTCAATGTGCTAAGATATTGGATTTTCAGGTGTTATTCTTATCCTATTTCCTTTCAAAGGAATAACCGTGTTGAAATAGTCCATATACATGTATCCATCCAACTTTGTAGTGAAATATCTTGAAATACTTAAGCCAAAATAGGGTTCTATATCCACCACCACTATTTATTGTACTATAGTTACCTCAAGTATTCTATGCAGCCTTATTAATATATCGTTGATTACTTCCACTGTCTTCATAGGTGTCCCATATAATTGCAGAACTCTAGGGAAGGATATGGTGTATTCCATACCCATATCCTCACAAATTAATTTAGGCATAACCATGGTAGATGCCCCTGAGTCATTCATGCAATTGTGGACTACCTAACCTTCCATTCTTAGAGATATATAGAAAGGAGAGTATTTATTCTTGAAAAAAGTAGGGCAAATTTCTTTCTTTTTAGAGGGTATACTAAGGACTGTGGTGGCCTAATTTTATTTTTGGTATTTGTTCAAGGAAGATTTTAATAGGTCAATTTGACTAGGAATGAAGAGGGTGTCATATAGACTAGCTTTAGATGGTATCCTCTTCATTTACTCCATAATGTTGTATTCAAATATGGCAAAAGTAGGTCTCTCAAGACTTATTTTTGGCTCACCATATGTTATTTTGTACTATTGAGTGGCCTTAATTATCTACCTCTTAGTAATGGACGAGAATCTAAGCCTCTCTTGAAATTCATACTTAGACATCATTTTATCCCTCAGTTGCTTTCTCAAATATCTTGGGAAGACTATTCTCTTTTTCCTTGGCTTGGAGAATAGGGAAAGTGTTACTTATTTGGAAGGTGGATCACTCTTCTTCTGAGAGGGGACCTGAAATTGACCCATCTTCTATGGATCTACTTGTAGTTTTTTCTTACCCGACCTTGTCATGACAACAATAGGTCCATCCTCATCCAACTCTTTTCCAACCATGATATGGTCAGGTTGCCATAGCATGTTTACCCTTCCTTTCTGGTTTATTTTAGCTTGATCCATAGATTTTTTAACATGGTGTTGGTACATAACATAATATTGTGAATCATGAGGATCATTACACACCAAACACCAAATATTTACCAAACCTGTCTCTGAAGAACACTCAGGATCTTCATATGCTACATTCACTCTAACTCCAATACTATTACTAGGACCATGTCTTTGATATTTATTCACATATGAAAATATACTTTTTTGAGACCTTTCCATTTCTCTCTTTTCCATTGAATTCATATTATCTCTAAGGGTTTTCAAAGTATTATATATATCAAGGATGACAAAAATTCTTGAGTATTAGAGAGAAGTGGAGGAAAATGAGTTGTAGCAGATGGTGCTTTTTTCCGAGGAATGAGTATCATCTATGGGAATGGGTATGAAAATAGAGGGGGGTCCATATAATATGAAGAAGTAGCTTGCCTTTGGACATTAGTGGTTTCCAAATTGTAAGGTAGCATAGCTTTTGGTGGTAACCTCCCCACATTAATGAAAATATTTTCTGCATGAACAAGTTTATTAAAAACCTATGGAAAGGTTTCCATCCTAGATTTTTGGGTTTGCAAACCTAATTATGATCTAAGATATTTGATATAATACATGTAATCAAGGATTGTAGCTAGTCTAGCTGTAGGAGGAATTATCTTCCAGGTTATACTAAACCTAAAATTAAAATATGAGATAGTTTCTTGCTAATGTTTATACATAGATGTGAACTGATTAAGAAAGGAGAAAGGGTCAAAATATTCATTAAATTATTCCACAAAGGGTTTAGAAAATGTTACCCATGAAGTGATGGTGTTGTTCTCAAGAGTCCTAAACCAATGCAAAATATTTTCTCTAAAGGACAGGTCTAGAATCTTGACAATAACATCTTCATTATTTATATTGTGGATTACTGCTAAATTCAAAATATCTTGGTAGTGTTCATATGTAGCTTTTCCAGATCCATCATAAGTGGAAATAGACTTAGATAAATCTTGAGGAATTTCATGCATATGGGATAGTCTAAGGAGAAAACTGTGTTCTAGCTAGGGTACTTCTACAAGGACTGGTTTGGGACTGCATTTTATGCCATATTTCTAGATGTAACTCCTATTGGAGGTGCTATTGGGTTAACTGTAGGACCATGACCACCAAAATGGCCTCACACCTATGCTTCCTACTATGTAATTTAAGTAAAATATATAATATCATGCATTGCAAAATTGACAACAAATGATAAAGAATGAGAACACTTTATTTCTATTTATGAATCCAATTCCAATTACAAATATGTCCCTCTTAGGGATATCGATTTGATACTCTTATTACAATAGAAAAAGCATATGAAATCTCTCTCAAGGGTAAATGTGAGTTTCAAGCCATTCAGGGTGACACGAACTGCTCTAGGGTGGAGTTGACCCTCTTCTTCGCATTGAGGAAGGAATTGGATGGTTGAATCTCCTTCAAATCTACTTTCCTACGATCAAGAAACAACACAAAAGTATTAAAATCATATGAAGCCTCTCATGATGAGGCCCTTTAAAGAATTTAAACATGAAAATGCCATAATACTAATGAAATCAAGAAAGTTAATAAAACATATTAGACATATTTAATATTCATAAATATTGCTTGGAACATAGGAATAGTAAGTATAGCTATCAATCTAATGGATCAATTGCATGAAATGAAGCATTAGAGCATGAAATTAAGCTACCTACCATAATGAAGTAAGCCTAATAAAAACCCTAATTTTTTTGGTCGGAGTCTCTACAAATGCTAAATAAAATACTAAAATGCTTAATATAGTCTAATAAAACACAATGTAAATGAAATAGTAAGGAGAATTGTCACCCATTGCAAACTGTAGCTCTAATGAGTGGTCTGCACTGTACACCATGACTTTCAGCCATGACAAGCAATAAAGTGGTTTTGCCATCCAAATTAAGGGCTATGGACTTGATCCTCCTTGTCAAATTGATGATCAAGGGTCACCTTGGTGTCCTCTGACTAGATTGGCAGTCAAATTGTGTAGTTGGGTCTCTATTTGCTCAAATTTGTGTTTCTTAGCATTCTAGCTCCTTAGGGCATCAATGGCATGAATTTTCATGATGATTGATTAGCTAACAATTAAATAATAACAACACTCCCTCCTAATGCACTCACATGAGTCCACAATTTGATAGGGCTTCACTACTCAAATGTAATATCTCTCTCTTTCTATTTCGACAGCGCTTCGCTATCAAAATACACTATATGTTTACCCTAATTTGAAGGGGTACTTATAGGACTACCCAAGGAATGTGGGTCACTTCATGGAGAAGCCAAGATCAAGAAGAGGTAGTTAAGATAGTTGGATTGGAAGATTCCATTCTTTAATTGCCTTATTCTAGAACAAATGGTCGTTCAAACTGATTTGGCTTAGATGAAGGCCAACTAAACTTTAGTTTAGACTAAAAGTGACAACTATGACCTAGACTGTAGATCGTAGGTCTTAGCTGTAATTCAGACTGATTATAGTAGGAGCCCAAATTGAGTCGTTATAACCATTGCTCTATCTTGGAGTCTTTCCAAGATCTTCCATATGTAGCATGTCCCATATGAGTAGTCACGTTCAACATGATGTGTTTTAGGTATCTACAGATACCTTTTTTTGAGATACATTGTGAGATCAAACAAAGCTAAGAAAAAATAGACCTATAATGATGTCGAAGGTTCTATGATGATTATTGATTTAATCAACATTAGATACCCCAGGTCTTGCAAAAGGATGTGCATCCTGAAATCATGTCTTCCAACTGGGTGAAAGGCTTAAATTTGAAAGAGTTTGCACTCATCATCAGACATTCGGATAGCATCAATTCCAAGTAGGCTTTCGTTCTTGTCAATCAGAAAGGATGAGAGTTACAAACTAACTTTCATATATGTTGTTTACCCCAATCACATGGATAAGCTTATGATAGTTGTTTACAATGATTCACAAGGATGAATGTAATTTGATAATATCAAGGGATCTTTTGCTGATTTTGATTATAATTATGAAAGCATGACTACCCCCTCAAGTGATGAGTCGATGAGGGTAATGATAATGAATAAAGTGAGAAGGTAGCTTGACCACAATGAAGGATCTACACAAACTTATATCTGAGTATTTTAATTACATGGCTAGGCCTTAGTTCAGCTTATGATTGCAACTGTTAATAGTAATTGCACATTTCTATCTTGTGGAGCAGTCAGGCTGCAATAACCTTCTTAGAGAATAAAAAGGATACAATACCTAATTGGATTATGTTGAATCAATTTGTTGATGATCTGCTAAAAATATGTCATAGGAGAAAAGACATTAAATGCCTCGTTCCCATGGAGCGGTCCAGCGTTGAAGGCTTTCTTCAGGATTTAAAAGAAACATATCAAATAAACGATGATAATTTTACCCCAAATGTACTTATGGTTATTTACTCATCTCACCGGATTGCATGGAGCGTAAGTTGCTACAACTATCAAGTGTCTAGTGTAAATAACTAAATACGAGGTGCAATTAGCTTTTGACTTATTTAATAATTCTTTTGTTTTGACTTTTTAAATTTTTAATTGATCTTGGTGCTTGAACATCACGAAATTGGATAAAATGATAGCTCTTATTGATATTTTGATCCATTAGGAATCACTAATTTATCATTTAAGATCTTTCCATGGTGGGATTTTAGTGCATTTAATACTAGTTATAAACCGTGCATCTGGGCTATAGCTAGAAATTTCAAATTTAGGAACCATAGCTCAACTGTAGTCCAAAAAAATTAGAAAAAAGTATATAAATTTTCCCAGTTGAAAATTTCATTATTATTCCTTGAAAGTTATTTGCAACTAGAGAGCTTTGAGAGGTGAGGAAGCATTACTAACGTGAAATATTGTCGAAACAACTACCTACTTGATGGGGAGTCAGAATCACTCCTCCCAAATTCTCAAATTCTCATACATTAAACTTAAAAAAAAATTACAATACTGGCAGCAGTCTACCAAATAAACTCCTTTATCCCAAAAGGTAGTTTATTTTTAATTACATTACATTACATTACAACATTTCTAACTCTAGAAGAAAAATAGCCTAAACAGGTCCAGAATGGCCCTCTTGCCTTCACGTCTACAACACTGTCTCGACAATTTTTTGACCCTTGTGCATGCCTTCGCTTCCCCTTTTAAAATCTTTGGTGTGACTCTTCGTTTCCCTTTTCTGACCCTTCATTTCATTTCCCATGCCTCTTCGTTGTCTTGGCTTTCAAAATGCCTTTCTTTCTGACTCTTGTGATGAGCAAGGTGCGGCAATAATATTGTCATTGTTGTCAACACAGTCAGACAGATCGGTTGATGCAGTGGATAGGAGTTAAGAGGATCTTCAGAGTATGTACAGTGATTTTCCAAAAGATCGAAGTGGCCCATATGTGAAAAATCAAAAGAAAATCACAAGGAAGAAAACTGTCACAATATCACGACATGTTGAGTAAGAAAGGAAAACTATCGTGATATCGCGACATGTTGAGCAAGAAAGGAAAAATATCACGATATCGTGACATGTTGAGCAAGAAAGGAAAATTGTCATGATTTTGTGACATGTTCGGAGAGAAAGCGCAAGCAAGCAAAACTGTCGTGATTTCGTGACATGTTCGAAGAGAAAGCGCAAGAAAGCAAAACTATCGTAATTTCATGACATGTTCAGAGAGAAAGCACAAACAAGCAAAAATGTCATGATTTCGTGACATGTTTGGAGAGAAAGCGCAAGCAAGATAAACTATCATGATTTCATGACATATTGCAAGAGAGAGTACGGAAGAAAAAGTGTCACGATTTCGCGACATGTTGGAAGAGAAAAAGGCAAGTAGAAAAAGTGTCATGATTTCACGACATATTGCAAGAGAGATAGTATGGAAGAAAAAGTGTCACGATTTCACGACATGTTGGAAGAGAAAAAGGCAAGTAGAAAAAGTGTCACAATTTTGTGACATATTGCAAGAGAGATAGTATGGAAGAAAAAGTGTCGCGATTTCACGACATGTTGCAAGAGAAAGTGCAAAGGAGAAAAAGTGTCGCGATATCACGACATGTCACGTTTTCGTGACCCGAAGGCAAGAGAAAGAGCAAAGGAGAAAAAAGTGTCACGATTTCGTGACATATTGCAAGAGAGATAGTACGTAAGAAAAAGTGTCACGATTTTGCAACATGTTGGAAGAGAAAAAGGCAAGTAGAAAAAGTGTCGTGATTTCATCACATATTGCAAGAGAGATAGTATGGAAGAAAAAGTGTAGCGATTTCATGACATGTTGGAAGAGAAAAAGGCAAGTTGAAAAAGTATCGCGATTTCATGACATATTGCAAGAGAGATAGTACAGAAGAGAAAGTGTCACGATTTCGTGACATGTTGCAAGAGAAAGTGCAAAGGAGAAAAAGTGTCGTGATATCGTGACATGTCACGTTTTTGTGACCCGAAGGCAAGAGAAAGAGCAAAGGAGAAAAAGTGTCACGATTTCATGACATATTGCAAGAGAGATAGTACGGAAGAAAAAGTGGCACGATTTCACGACATGTTGCAAGAGAAACTGCAAAGGAGAAAAAGTGTCACGATATTGCGACATGTCATGTTTTTGCGACCCAAAGGCAAGAGAAAGAGAAAATGAGAAAAAGTGTCATGATATCGTGACATGTCGCATTTTCGTGACTTGAAAAGAGCAGGAAGACATAGAAGGAAAAGTGTTGCAATATCGTGACATATCACATTTTCGTGACTCTAGGAGGAGAGAGAAAGTAAGAAGACAGAAGTGTCGCGATATCGCGACAAAAGTAAAAAGGAAGAGTACAGAGGTGAAAGTGTCCCGATATCATGACATGTTGTGTTTTCATGGGTACAAGCAAACAGAAGAAGCAAGGAGGTGAAAGTGTCGTGATATCATGACATGTTGTGTTTTTGCGGGTACAAGCAAACAGAAGAAGCAAGGAGGCAAAAGTGTCACGATATCACGACATGTGTTTTTGTGGGTACAAGAAAACATAAGAAGCAAGGAGGCGAAAGTGTCACGATATCGTGACATGTTGTGTTTTCGTGGGTGCAAGCAAACAAAAGAAGCAAGGAGGTGAAAGTGTCACGATATCGCGACATGTTGTGTTTTCATGAGCTAAGAAGAGAACCCAACCAAAATAAGATATGTGACCATTAACTGAAGTTATACAACAGTTACAGGGGCAGTTACAAAGAAAAATCATGCAGCCAAAATAAGAACAATTAACTGAAGTCAGTACGACAGTTACAGGTGTAGTTACAGAGAAAAATCATGCAGCTAAAATAAGAACAGTGAACTGAAGTCAGAACGACAGTTACAGGGCTAGTTACAGGTTGCATGCATGAATATGGAAGTTAACAATAGATTCAAAACTTTTTTATAAAATGAGGTCTGCATGGAGAATTAAAGTGCTACTGAAATAGTGTGAAAGTGCTACAAGAAGAGGGTTGAAAGAGTGTCGCAAGAGAGTATTAAGCAGAGCCATGAGAGCCATAAAAGTGCAGTAAGCAGAGCCTTAAGTGTGTGTGGTGTTTTGGTGAATAGTGAGAGAGGTTGGGTTAGCAATAGATCATTCAGGGTCTTGTATAAGCGAAGGCATTTTTATGTCAATCTTATAGTTTCAAAAGTGCAGTCCAAGTTGGTGCTTGGAATTAGGGGTTGCTGCTCCTTTCTGTTGGTGCAAAGAAATTAGGGGTTGGTGCTCATTTCTATTGGTGCAGATAAATCAGGCGTTGGTGCTCCTTCCAATGGGTGTTGGTAAATTGATTGTAAAATTGGTATTTTGCAAAGGCTAGATTTGGATGGGAATCCAAGCAGTCATTTTTGAGGAGTAGCCAAATTGGTGAACCTCGTTACATCATGTGTTGTGGAATGCTCTCTTGTTATATTTGATTTATTGGGTTTTAAGTTTTCATTGTTTTGACATTAAGAGTTGAAGATTTAAGTTTTTAATAGCTACACTGATTCATCCCCCCTCTCAGTGTCATTGTGAGACTAAGAATTGGTATTAGATCCAAGTTCCTGAACAAGATTAATTGGCTAAGGTGATATTGAAAGTGAGACAATGTCAGGTGGTGAAGGATTATCATCAAACAAAGCACCATTGTTTGACGAAACTAATTACACATTCTGGAGACTCAAGATGTAGACATATTTGTGCTATTTGGGATACGACACTTGGGAGTCAGTAGATAGTGGATACACCATACCCACCACTCCTCCAACCGATGCTGTCGACATGTGGGACAAACTAAGGAGCATTCATGAAGGAGATGGTAAGATCAAGGAGGCCAAGTTACAAACACATCGAGCTCAGTTAGAAGCATTAAAGATGAATGACAATGAGAACATAGAGGCATACATGGTACGAGTTAATGGAATCATTAATGCGATTAGAGGACTCGATGAGGAAATGGAAGATGTTGTCGTCATGAAAAAGATACTAAGATCTCTTCCCCAAAGATTTGATTCTAAAGTTTCAGCAATAGAAGAATCTAAAGATCTTAATACTTTTAGTATGGATGAGATGCATGGTTATTTGACTGCATATGAGATGAGAATAGGAAAAACTAAACCCACAGATAGAGAAGCTGCTTTTAAAGCACATAAAAATATAAAAGCAAAACAAGAATCCGAGGAAGAAGAGATATAAGATGAAATAGAAGCAAACTTTGTTCGAAAACTAATAAGGGAAAAAGAAAAATATAGAGGAAATCTACCATTTAAGTGTTTCAACTATGGAGGCGTTGGGCACTTTGCAACTAAATTTCCACTTAATGAGAAAAACAAAAGTGATGAAGGTTCACACCAAGAAAGAAGTGACTGGAAGAAGAAACCAAATTTTAGAAAAGGAAACTTCAAGAAGAAAAGTTTCATATCCAAGAATGTCAGTCCTTCAGAAGACAGACTCAAGTGAGGATTCTGAAGAAGAAAAAGGTGAAGCTCTTTTCATGGCATTTGAAGAAGAAAAAATAGAGGAAAAATAGGAATGTAATAAAAACCTTAAGGCTAAGGCTGAAGTAGATCTGGAAGGTGAGATGGTCACTACACTTAAAGAGCTGAGTATAGAAAGGAAAAAGAATAAGAAAACTTCAAGAAAGCTTGAGGATGTATCATATCCAGCTTGAAAGTACAAATAGATGGATTTAAGAAAATATCTGAAGATATCGAAGTACAATTAACCATGAAAAATAGATGAGTGCAGCATGTTAGAAGAAGATATTGTTGGTTTAAGGATACAACTAGAAGAGATGAATCGAAAATTGAGTTGCTATCACAAACTTAAAGGAAGTTTTGTGAAGCTGGATAAGATTATAAATAACCAAAGGACTACAGGCATCAAATTTGGTTTAGGTTTCATCGAAGGAGAATCATAAAATGGATCAAAGGCCATAACTGTAGAACCCATAAAGAATGAAGATAAGATCAGGGTTGATCAAGAAAAAAAGAATCATGTTAAAGAAAGCAATAAAGACAGGCACGAGAGGAGTATTGATAATGATGGATTCACCAATGTCACTAATCAAAGGAGAAGAAGATTTATGGGTCCCACTACAAAATGGCAGAGACCATCACCCAGGTTCACTCATTCCTTTTCTGGTTATTGTTTTAAATGCAATGGTTATGGTCATACGATTTTAGATTGCAAGTATAATGTAGGACAAAGGAACTTTACCAATAGAAATGTTTTTTCATCGCTGATGGATTATGCAATAGAATGTTATAACTGTCATAATTTTGGGCACATTGCAAGAAATTTTCAAAGCACATTTGCAGCAAATAAACATCAGGGAAGAAAATTTCAACCAAATGGTTTGAGACAAAATAGAAAATTTACCGAAAAACATGCACAGGCTACTAACAAAGAAAAGTCAAAACAAGTGACCAAAATTGTAATCAAACTAGAATGGAAAGAAAAGGAGTGACCCAAGGAATAAAAGGAATCCTTGATCGTATAGACAACATTTAAAGCATAGAACAAATCTGCACCATGGATACTTGATAGTGGATGCTCCAGTCATATGAAAGGTGACAAACACAAATTTGAGAAGTTACAAAAATATGAAGGTGGTTCTATAAAATTTGGAAATAATGATGGAGCCAAGATAGTTGGCAAAGGATCAGTTAAGATAAGTGATAGAAAAATCAAGTCAAAATAAGTCTTGTTTGTGATTGGTCTGAAGCATAACTTATTAAGCGTAAGTCAGATTTGTGATAGAGGTCATGAAGTAATTTTCAAGAAGCAGGGTTGTGATGTCAGAACAACAAACTGTGGAAAGTTGATAGCAACTCGGATCAAGGACATCTCGGAAACTCGTATACTCTCTCGGAGACTTCGAAGGAGCATGCTTGATTGGACAGGAAGAAAAAAATTGGTTGTGGCACAAGAGGCTCAGTCATATCAGTTTTGACAATCTAGTAAAAATTAGCTCAAAAAGGGCAGTGAGAGATATTCCCACCATTGGTAAACATTTAAATAGCATTTGTGACTCATGCCAAAAGGGGAAGCAAACTAGAGCCACATTTAAAACAAAATAGTACTTCATAAGCAAACCATTAGAACTAATACATACTGATTTATGTGGACCCATGAGAATGCAAAGCATAAATGGTGACAAATACTTTATGTTGTGCATAGATGACTATTCCAGGATGACATGGGTACTATTTTTGAAGCTTAAATCAGATGCCTTTGAGATGTTCAAGATTTTCAAAAAACAAGTTGAGAATCAAAAAGGAAAAATGATTAAATGTTTAAGATCAGATAGAGGAGGAGAGTTCATTTCAGAGGAGTTTGCAGAGTACTGTAAAAAATATGGGATTAGGAGATAGTTTTCAGCAGCAAGGACACCTCAGTAGAATGGTGTGGTAGAAAGAAAGAATAGGACAGTGCAGGAAATGGCATGGACTATGTTGACTAAGAGAAAAATAACAGACAGATTTTGGAAAGAGGCAGTCCATATTGTGGTATACATCCAAAATAGGTGCATGTTGAGGACGCATGAAAGCAAAACTCCGTATGAGCTGTGGTTTGGTAAAAAGGCAATAACAAGATACTTCAAAGTTTTTGGCAGTAAGTGTTACATCAAAATAACTAAAGATAATCTTGGTAAGTTTGAAGATAGAGCTGATGAAGGTATTTTTCTTGGCTATTCGACAAAAAACAAAGCCTACACATGCTACAACAAGAGGCTAAAGAAAATTGTGGAGAGTGCCGATGTTAAAGTTGATGAAGGTAGGGAACGAGAAATAAGCTATAAAGAAGACTACCCAATTTATGAAGAAGTTATTGAAGGAGATGAGGAAAAGGAAATGGAAAAGAAACAAAAAATTGACTCAAATTATTTAAGTAGTGATTCAAAAGAGGAAGAAAACAAGAAATTCAAAACAGGCAGCTAGCAAAAAAATCATCCTAGAGAGCAAATAATTGGAGACCCCACAGTTGGTGTTCAGACAAGAAGAAGAGTAGTAAGTAACTACTCTCTATTATCCAGCATAAAGCCCAAAAATATTACTGAAGCAAGCAAATATGATAGTTGGATGACAACAATAAATGAATAATTAGATCAAATAGAGAAAAACAAAACCTGGGAGTTAGTACCAAGACCTGTAAATAAAAATATAATTAGTACTAAATGGATTTTTCGAAACAAATTGAATGAAGATGTACAAGTAGTCAAGAATAAAGTAAGATTGGTCTGTAAAGGCTATGCACAAGTTGAAGGTATTGACTTTGAGGAAACCTTTACATCAGTGGCTAGACTAGAGGCAATCTGAATGTTTCTAGCTTTAACAGTTCACAAGAATTTCAAAGTTTATCAAATGGACGTGAAATCAGAAATTTTGAATGGAAAACTTTAAGAAGAGGTCTATATTGAGCAACCAGATGGTTTCCAACTCGGTGATAAGCCCAACTTTGTCTGAAAGTTTAAGAAAGCATTGTATGGCTTGAAACAGGCACCTAGAGCATGGTATGCAAGGCTACACAACTATCTTACTCAACAAGGGTTCAAAAAGGGTATGGTGGATAGCAATTTGTATGTCAAAACAGAGAATGACCATCTCATTGTCCTTGTTGTATACATAGATGATGTCATTTTTGGCAGCAGCAATGATGAGTCGTGTAAGGATTTAGCAAATAAGATGCAGAAAGAATTTGAAATGTCAATGATTGGTGAACTTTCCTATTTCCTCGACTGCAAGTTAATCAAAATGAGAAGGGCATATTTATTTCTCAAGTTAAATATGTGAAAGAGATGCTAAAAAAGTTCACAATGGAGGATTGTAAGTCTGTTAGCACTCCCATGATGACAAGTTCTAAGTTGAGCAAGGATGCAGATGTTGATCAAACCATGTACAGATTTATGATTGGGAGCCTATTGTATTTGACATCTACTAGACCAGATATCTTGCAGGCAGTTTGCATGGTAGTATGCTTTTAGGCGAGTCCCAAGGAGACTCATGTGACAACAACGAAGAGGATTCTTCGGTATCTAAAGGGTACTATGGAGTATGGGTTATGGTATCCAAAAGGTAAGGACTTCACTCTTATTGCGTATTTAGATGCAGATTGGGTAGGATGTGTCGATGACAGAAAGAGTACTAGTGGAGGTGCATTCTATCTTGGAGACAGGTTGGTTGCATGGCACAGTAAGAAACAAGAATCAATCTCTTTATCCACAATAGAGACAAAATATATTGTAGTCACTACGTGTTGTACGCAGGTCTTATGGATGAAACAAACCCTGAAAGATCTTGGCATTAACTTCAGTGAGCCAATTTTAGTTCAGTGTGATAACACTAGTGCCATTAACATCTCAAAGAATCCGGTTATGCATTCTTACACAAAACATATTGCTATTCGATATCACTTTCTGAAGGAGAAAGTTGCGAAAGAAGAGGTAAAGTTGGATTTTGTCCCAACTACAGAGAAAGTAGAAGATATCTTCACAAAACCGCTGCCCAAAGAAATTTTTGAGTACCTTCGCAATAAATTGGGAGTGGTCATGCTTCCCAAGCACTGACTAGCTATCAGGACCACATTCTCAGGGGGAGCATTTATATATTTGATTATCTTTGTGCTCACATTTGTAATTTTTTCTAACTACCATAACGTGTGCCTGAGAATGTTGTGCATGGACTCAAGGGGAGTCTACAACAACCCTTTGGTATTATTGTCAAAGGGAGAGAAGAATTATAGGAAATTGCACTTGTGTTGCCAACAATTCCAAAGGGGGAGATTGATGAGCAAGGTGCAACAATAATATTGTCATTGTTGTCAACACAATGACAGATTGGTTGATGCAGTGGACAGGAGTTAAGAGGATCTCCAGAGTATGTACAGTGATTTTCCAAAAGATCGAAGTGGCCAATATGTGAAAAATCAAAAGAAAATCACAAGGAAGAAAACTGTCACGATATCATGACATGTTGAGCAAGAAAGGAAAACTGTCGCGATATCACGACATGTTGAGCAAGAAAGGAAAACTGTCATGATATCGTGACATGTTGAGCAAGAAAGGAAAACTGTCGCGATATCACGACATGTTGAGCAAGAAAGGAAAACTGTCATGAAATCGTGACATGTTGAGCAAAATAGGAAAACTATCATGATTTTGTGACATGTTCGGAGAGAAAGCACAAGCAAGCAAAACTGTCATGATTTTGCGACATGTTCGAAGAGAAAGCACAAGCAAGAAAAATTGTCACGATTTCGTGACATGTTCGGAGAGAAAGCGCAAGCAAGCAAAACTTTCATGATTTTGTGACATGTTCAGAGAGAAAGCACAAGCAAGATAAACTATCGTGATTTCATGACATATTGCAAGAGAGATAGTACGAAAGAAAAAGTGTCATGATTTCACGACATGTTGGAAGAGAAAAATGCAAGTAGAAAAAGTGTCACAATTTTGCGACATATTGCAAGAGAGATAGTATGGAAGAAAAAGTGTCACGATTTCACGACATGTTGGAAGAGAAAAAGGCAAGTAGAAAAAGTGTCACGATTTCGTGACATATTGCAAGAGAGATAGTATGGAAGAAAAAGTGTCACAATTTCGTGACATGTTGCAAGAGAAAGTGCAAATGAGAAAAAGTGTTGCGATATCGTGACATGTCGTGTTTTCACGACCCAAAGGCAAGATAAAGAGCAAAGGAGAAAAAGTGTCACGATTTTGTGACATATTGCAAGAGAGATAGTATGGAAGAAAAAGTGTTGTGATTTCGCGACATGTTGGAAGAGAAAAAGGCAAGTAGAAAAAGTGTCGCGATTTCGTGACATGTTGGAAGAGAAAAAGGCAAGTAGAAAAAGTGTCACGATTTCATGACATATTGCAAGAGAGATAGTACGAAAGAAAAAGTGTCACAATTTTGTGACATGTTGGAAGAGAAAAAGGCAAGTAGAAAAAGTGTCACGATTTCGCGACATATTGCAAGAGAGATAGTATAGAAGAAAAAGTGTCGCGATTTCATGACATGTTGCAAGAGAAAGTGCAAAGGATAAAAAGTGTCGCGATATCGCGACATATTGCAAGAGAGATAGTACGAAAGAAAAAGTGTCGTGATTTCACGACATGTTGCAAGAGAAAGTGCAAAGGAGAAAAA
Organism: Wollemia nobilis; assembly: GCA_028583015.1. Taxonomy (NCBI): domain Eukaryota; kingdom Viridiplantae; phylum Streptophyta; class Pinopsida; order Araucariales; family Araucariaceae; genus Wollemia; species Wollemia nobilis. The sequence goes on along the minus strand of JAQPPZ010016436.1, from coordinate 7,245,598 downwards.
GTGTCACGATATCACGTTTTCATGAGCCAAAGGCAAGAGAAAGAGCAAAGGAGAAAAAGTGTCACGATATCGTGACATGTCGCATTTTCCCGACTTGAAAAGAGCAGGAATGCAGAGAAGGAAAAGTGTCGCAATATTGTGACATGTCGCATTTTCATGACTCTAGGAGGAGAGAGAAAGTAAGAAGGCAGAAGTGTCGTGATATCGCGACAAAAGTAAAAAGGAAGAGTATGGAGGTGAAAGTGTCCCGATATCGCGACATGTTGTGTTTTCATGGGTACAAGCAAATAGAAGAAGCAAGGAGGCAAAAGTGTCACGATATCACGACATGTGTTTTCGTGGGTACAAGAAAACATAAGAAGCAAGGAGGCAAAAGTGTCACGATATCGTGACATGTGTTTTCACGGGTGCAAGCAAACAAAAGAAACAAGGTGACGAAAGTGTTGCGATATCGCAACATGTTGTGTTTTCACGAGCTAAGAAGAGAACCCAGCAAAAATAAGATATGTGATCATTAACTGAAGTTATACAATAGTTACAGGGGTAGTTACAAAGAAAAAACTTGTAGCTAAAATAAGAACAATTAACTAAATTCAGTAAGACAGTTACAGGTGTAGTTACATAGACAAATCATGTAGCTAAAATAGGAACAGTGAACTAAAGTTAGAACGATAGTTATAGGGCTAGTTACGGGTTGCATGCATGAATATGGAAGTTAAAAATAGAGTCAAAACTTTTTTATAAAAGGAGGTCTACATGGAGAATTAAAGTGCTGCTAAAAAGTGTGAAAGTGCTGCAAGAAGAGGGTTGAAAGAGTGCCGCAAGAGAGTATTAAGTAGAGCCATGAGAGCCATAAAAGTGCAGTAAGCAGAGACTTAAGTATGTGTGGTGTTTTGATGAATAGTGAGAGAGGTTGGATTAGCAATAGACCAGTAAGGATATTGTATAAGCGAAGGCATTTTTATGTCAATATTATAGTTTCAAAAGTGTAGTCCAAGTTGGTGCTTGGAACTAGGGGTTGGTGCTCCTTTCTGTTGGTGCAAAGAAATTAGGGGTTGGTGCTCCTTTCTGTTGGTGCAGATAAATCAGGGGTTGGTGCTCCTTCTAGTGGATGCTGGTAAATTGATTGTAAAATTGGTATTTTGCAAAGGCTAGATTTGGACAGGAATCCAAGCAATCATTTTTGAGGAGTAGCCAAATTGGTGAACCTCGTTACATCGTGTGTTGTGGAATGCTCTCTTGTTATATTTGCTTTATTGGGTTTTAATTTTTCATTATTTCGGCATTAAGAGTTGAATATTTAAGTTTTTAATAGCTATACTGATTCACCCCCCCTCTTAGTGTCATTGTGAGACTAACATATTGATCTTCGTATGCTTTCATTGCACCTTGATTCCACGTGCTGTTCAATGTTGCCACTGTAGACTCTATTCGCCTATCAACCAATGATGACGTTCGGTATACCCACCGCTCGACAATTTCATCTATAACGGCTCCTGTAACTGCCTTCCCCTTTATTTTCTTTTGTTTGGTTACGAAAATGCAACATGTCATAATATCGTGACACTTTTGGATTCTCTGCCTTCTTGCCCTCTTCGAGTCATGAAAATGGGACATGTCATGATATCGCGACACTTTTGGCTTCTCTGCCTTCCTACCCTCTTTGAGTCATGAAAATGTGACATGTCGCGATATCGTGACACTTTTGGCTTCTCTACCTTTCTGCCCTCTTCGAGTCATGAAAATGAGACATGTCGTGATATCATGACACTTTTGGCTTCTCTGCCTTCCTGCCCTCTTCGAGTCGTGAAAATGCGACATGTCGCGATATCATGACACTTTTTCTTTTCTGTATTCCTGCCTTTATCGAGTCATGAAAATGTGACATGTCGTGATATCATGACACTTTTGCTTTTCTGCCTTCCTGCTTTTCTCGAGTCACAAAAATGTGACATGTCATGATATCTGACACTTTTCTCTCTTGCGCCTCCTCTCATCCTTTGGTCACAAAAATGCAACATGTTGCGATATCGCGACACTTTTCTCTCTTGCACCTTCTCTTGTCTTTTGGTCACAAAAATGCAACATGTGATATCGCGACACTTTTTCTCCCTTGCGCCTTCTCTCGTCCTTGGGTCACGAAAATGTGACATGTCATGATATCGTAATACTTTTTCTCCTTTGCACCTTCTCTTGTTCTTTGGTCATGAAAATATGACATGTCATGATATCGTGACACTTTTTCTCCTTTGTGCTTTCTCTCGTCCTTTGGTCGCGATAATGCGACATGTCACGATATCGTGACATCTTTCATTTTCAGCTCTTCTTTCTCCTTTTTGGTCACAAAATCATGACATATTTCCTTTCTGCCTCCTCGTCTCCTAGGTCATGAAATCGTGACATGTCATGATATCGCGATAGATTTGCTCTCTACTTTCTCTCTCTCTATCATGATAGTTTCCTTCCTTGCTTTCTTTCTACTCCTTCGGTTGCGATTTCGTGACATGTCGTGAAATTGTGATATTTTTTTCTCTGGCCTTTCCTGTCTTATTTCGATCGTGATTTCGTGAAATCATGAAATTTTTTCTCTGTGCCTTTCCTATCTTCTTTTGGTCATGATTTCGTGACATGTCACGAAATCGTGACATTTTTGCTCCGCGCCTTCTCTTGTCTTCTTTCGGTCGTGATTTCACATGTCGTGAAATCATGAAATTTTTGCTTCATGCCTTCTCTCTCCTTCTTGAGTCATGAAAATGTGACATGTCATGATATTGTGACACTTTTCTCTATCGCAATATCGTGACATCAAGGTAAACACTTCAATTTTTTTTGTTGATACAAAATTGCTCTACTACCACCGGATGCTCCTACATCAGACAACCGGGGTGGATTGAGAAGTGACCTTTAATTTTTGTACTATTCTGTCACCTTCTTTTTCAACATCTCAAATCTTACAAAACTTTCAACCTCAGCACGACTCTTTTCTCCTTGGCTCAACCCCTCTTCGTAACTCCTCTTGTAGGGCTTGCACTTCCCTTTGCAAAGCTCTAAAAATATTCTTTAGGTACCACATTTCTCCCACCACCACGGTTTCTTCATGGAGGCATTCTTCCTCGCTCTCTTCTCACAACCTTTTCATAGATCTTGGTGTAAACTGCCTCACGTCTGGCGATCTATTTACACACTCAGGAACCCTAAGCTATTACACAGATCCTAGTGCAAACTGCCTCACTTTCAATGATTTGTTTACACACTCAAGAACTCCCATTATTCCATAGATCCTGGTGCAAACTACCTCACTTTCGGTGATTTGTTTATACACTTAGGAACTCCCACTCTGATACCACTTGATGGGGAGCTAAAATTGCTCCTCCCAAATTCTCAAATTCTCATACATTAAACTTAACATTTTTTTACAATACTGGCAGCAGTCTGCAAAATAAACTCCTTTATCCTAAAAGGTAGTTTATTTTATTTTTCTCTATTATAGCATATTTCGCCCACGAAGAATTTTCTATTACATTACAAAATTTCCAACTCTGGAAGAAAAATAGCCTAAACAAGTCCAAAATGGCCCTCTTGCCTTCACGTCTGCAACACTATCTTGACAGTTTTTTGACCCTTGTGCATGCCTTCGCTTTCCCTTTTAAAATCTCTAGCATGACTCTCCATTTCCCTTTTCTGACCCTTCGTTTCATTCCCTGTGCCTCTTCATTGTCTTGGCTTTCGAAACGCCTTTCTTTTCGACTCTTGATCTTCATCTGCTTTCACTACATCTCGGTGCCACGTGTTGTTCAGTGTTGCCATTGTAGACTCTGTCCGCATGTCAACCAATGATGATGTTCTGTATATCCACCACTTGAAAATTTCCTTTGTAACGGCTCTTGTAACTGCCTGCCCCTTTATTTTCTTTTGTTTGGTCACAAAAATGTGACATGTCGCGATATCACAACACTGTTGGCTTCTCTACCTTCCTGCCCTCTTTGAGTTGTGAAAATGTGACATGTCGCGATATCTTGACACTTTTGGCTTCTTTGCCTTCCTACCCTCTTGAGTCACTAAAATGTGACATGTCACGATATCGTGACACTTTTGGCTTCTCTGCCTTCCTACGCTCTTCGAGTCACGAAAATGCGACATGTCGCGATATCGTGACACTTTTGGTTTCTGTGCCTTCCTGCCCTCTTTGAGTCGTGAAAATGTGATATTTCGCGATATCACGAAACTTTTGCTTTTCTGCCTTCCTACCTTTCTTGAGTCACGAAAATGCGACATGTCACGATATCGTGACACTTTTGCTTTTCTGCCTTCCTGCCTTTCTCGATTCACAAAAATGTGACATGTCACGATATCGTGACACTTTTCTCTCTTGCGCATCCTCTCGTCCTTTGGTCGAAAAATGTGACATGTCGCAATATCGTGATACTTTTCTCTCTTGCAACTTCTCTTGTCTTTTGGTCGTGAAAATGTGACATGTCACGATATTGCGACACTTTTTCTCCCTTGCGCCTTCTCTCGTCCTTGGGTCATGAAAATGCGACATGTCACGATATCGTGCCACTTTTTCTCCTTTGCACCTTCTCTTGTCATTTGGTCACAAAAATGCGACATGTCACGATATCACGACACTTTTTCTCCTTTGTGCTTTCTCTCATTCTTTGGTCGCGATAATGCGACATGTCGTGATATCGTGACATCTTTCCTTTCTGCCTCCTCCTCGCCTCTTGGGTCATGAAATCATGACATGTCGTGATATCACGATAGCTTTGCTCTCTACTTTCTCTCTCTCTATTTCAAGTCACGAAATCGTGACATGTCATGATATCGGGATAGTTTCCTTCCTTGCTTTCTTTCTGCTCCTTCGGTCGCGATTTCGTGACATGTCGCAAAATCATGACATTTTCTTCTCTAGCCTTTCCTGTCTTCTTTCGATCATGATTTCATGACATGTCACGAAATCACAATATTTTTGCTCCACACCTTTCCTATCTTCTTTCGGTCGCGATTTCGTGACATGTCACAAAATCATGACATTTTTGCTCTGCACTTTCTTTGTCTTCTTTTGGTCATGATTTCATGACATGTCATGAAATCGTGACATTTTTACTATGTGCCTTCTCTCTCCTTCCTGAGTCACGAAAATGTGACATGTTGCGATATAATGACACTTTATGTCGTGATATCGCAACATCAAGGCAAACACTTAGAATTTTTTTGTTGATGCAAGATTGCTCTGCAGCCACTGGATGCTCCTACATCACTACCACATCACACATATCCCAATGGCGGACCCTTCATAACCTTCATCCATCAGAGGTATTGGTGTAGTAAAGGTAACTCTAAACTGAGTCCTCGCACTCCTTACCAGTTTAAAATGAAATTCATTAAGAAATGGGTTAAATTTACCTCATTAAACTACTGGTAAAGAACCTCACACTAGCTATGCTAGATTAGGTTTAATTTTTTGTGTTTCTAGGATAGGAAGTGACCCTAAAAAGGTCACGTTCCTCAACCATAGCTGGTAGATGTGGTTCCCAATTCAAATATTGGGAACCTCAACTGTCAGCCATGATAGGATTCAAATACCAATAGTCAAATTTTGACTGCATGTGGGTCGCAGGTATAACCCGCGGTTCCGCTCCTATGCAAATATTTTTCAAATTTTTTTGATTTTTTTAGCAATTTTTTTGAGTTTTTGATATTTTAAGGTTGATTTTATTTGTTTTAAATTTTTCTTTGTCATCATTGTCCTTATAAATTTTTTCTCTACAAAAATTGACCTCAAGATCCAGGGAGCCAAACATCCTTCGCACCCTCCATGATCAGCTCATTAACTAGGAGCGAGAGTGGTTTAGTGAGATTGGCTTTGGCTATGTGCTTGATTTATCCATGATATAGGTAGAACAAGTATACATGACTACATTGGCGTGATGCTGGAATGTGTGGACCAACACATTTCACTTGCCCATAGGTGAAATGATTGTGACATTGGAGGATGTCTATCAGATATTTAGGATCTCGATCGATGGGGAGCACATCACCTCCACTCCTTTCACCAGTAAAGAGGATATTTTTGATGACATTTTTGGTGACCTAAGTGAGGATGCCCAGGGAAAGATTAATCAAGGGGGCATCCACATTGGATACTAGCAGGGTAAGGGTGTCTTATTGGTTTGAGAAGCCATCTTTATGCATCTAGTCATCCAAATTGTGCTTCTAGACTCCTCGAGCACAAGGATCCCTTGGAACCTCATAACCATTATCAGGAGAGTTACACAGATTTTGACATGACGACCACTGATATTAGCCTAGGGGAGCACCTTATTTGCATAGGTGTACCATGAGGTATACCAAATTATCCATAGGAGTCAAGTATGTATCAACTACAACTTACTACTTTAGATATGGGGATGACAACACATCAAGATCGAGTGACCAACAGACCGACCTCTCTTCATCACCACTATTCCTAACACTTACCAGTGCTATGCAGCATGTTGGCCCTACGATGAGGGGTTCCAGAGCAGGACTCACACTAGAGACCTGGACCATTATATCCTAAAATTTATCAAATTCGGATGGACAATTTAGAGTGGCACTCGTACATGGATTTACCTGCATGGTAGGAGACTTATGAGTGACTCCATCAGGTGAGGAGGGATAAGTGGTTACTCAGCTGCAAGACCAAGATTTGTGAGTATCAGTTCTACTCACTCATCCAATGGTAGTTTGGTATGGTACATGATATTTCAAAGCTTCTTATGATCTATAGACATCTAGTTATAGAGAGGGATCTATAGTGGATCGAACTAACACCACTGGGGGATAAGGCTAATGACTTCTAGGACTTAGGTGTAGCTAGGGCTGGCACCACCCCAACATATGATACTTGGTGGTCCCTTATACAATGGCATGGAGAGGGGCCCCTCGAATGGATGACGATGCTGAGGTTGATTCATATGGGTGCAATGTGCACCAATGTACCCATGGTGAATGGGATGTAGAAGCCATAGTAGGGGATGCTTTGTAGGTTGAGGTTGAGGAGGACATATAAAGGGATGGTGAGGTACCTCCTAATAGTGAGGTGGGGCAATTACTGGCTTATATTTTTGATCTTCAGAGTTAGGTTGGTATGCTACAGACCTTGTTTCGACATAGGGATACCTTGCTTACCATGACAAAGGCAAATATTATGCATGGATAGAGCTAGTGGCACATATACGAGGAGAAGAGACCTCTACTAAATGCACAACTCACTACAATAGAGATAGAGATCATGAGGCTCAATAGCGAGCGTGATCTAGCATGGGAACAGTTGGATACCGTGACCATTGAGTGAGATCTATTTAGGGCATCAATGGGACATTCCCCATCTACACAAGTTATTATGGTGTCTCTCGTAACACAATTATCTTCATTACTAGGATGTCACAACCCCATGGCCGAGATCAGATGGCTCACTTCTATCATTGAGGAGGGTAATACTATTCAAAATACAAGGACAACTCACATCTCCTAGCTAGATGGCCACATCAGGATGATATGTGGGGAGGTTATAGAGGAAATTTATTCTATAGGGAACCACAAGAGTAGCTCTAGGACCAGGACTAGGGATACAAGATAGTCTACCGCCAGATCGAGCCATTAGACACACAGGACTAAGAGGACTCACAGGTCTTCAAGTAATCAGGGTGCTAGCTCATGAAGAACTCATAGGGATGGTGGAGGTGATGTAGGTGCCTCATAGATTGGGGGTGCATGCCACACTTAGTATAGATCTCAGATATATTTTGGTGTACTATTTTTGAGTGTAAGGTTGAGGACCTACACAGTTGTATCCTGCGGGTATTTTTTTTATGTACCCTTGATGTAATAATTTTTTGACATATATATATATATATATATATATATATATATATATATATATATATATATATATATATATATATATATATGAAATTGATCATTTTGGCTCATTATGTGTACTTGTGTATTTTTAATTTTATGTTTTGTTATGCACATGGATGCATATGTTTATATTGATGCTATGCTTATATGATGTGATGTATGGATGACATGCACTATATGGCTATTTTAAATTATTATGTTGATGGTATACAGTGACCTAGATGATTAGATGTGCTATTTATGATGGATGCATATGGATGCGATGTTTACTTTTAAATACATATTTAATTTCGCTTTATTGCATGCATTTAATTTATGACGATGTCACAATATGCTGGTGCAATATATGTAATGTATTATTTACATGAGGGTAATCTAATGTAAATGAACCTGTATGCTTTAATCACTTAAAACATAAGGAATGAATACGATATGTGTTTAACAATATAATGGACGATGCCATAGAATTTGTAAAGATCATGAATGTAATTTAAAATCCTCATTACAATAATTTAATCAATTAATCAACCCATATATGAAATGCAATGATATGAAGTGGTATTAGACGAATGATATAATATGTCATTCTATATTTCTTTTACAATTTTAAATATATGCACAATATAGTCAGTGGCCATCTAAATATCATTTTTGATATCCATCCGGTATCTATACTATATCATGAAAACTTTGTGCTCAATGTAAATGATGTATAACAGATTCGATACTTTGCAGTTTGATGATTGAAATGACTATATTTTATATGGTTTATGATATTTGGTATTTTGTTACTATTAAAGAATTTTTTTAGGTTTTACATGAGACTCAAAAACCTTAGTAGACTTATCAAAAGTTGTATACTAACCAAACTAGACTTTCGAAATGCAAGGCTTTTGCTAGGATAGGCCCTAACTATTCATTATCCCTATGTGTGCACATGAGTATATTAAGATAAGGCATAAGCATACCCTGATGTTAATTGGGATTCTTTCATCCCATTCTAATATTGGGGGTCTGCATATGTTTATCCATTCATAGGTTTACATTTCAGTTGGACTAAACCAATAGGCGATACAAGATACCTGAAGCTAGCTCTTCCACATTAAAACATTGGTCTGTACATAAGTGATGTGCTAATGCATAAGATATATCATCATACATAAGGTACAATAGTGCTGGTAATTCCATGAATTCAAGTTCACTCCCTTATTTTCTTCATTTTTTTGAGATACTTGCTCATATATAGTTGTGCAAGGGATTTGATTCCACTTTTACTTTGAACTTTGATTTTTGATTTTCATTTGATATAGATTTAAACTTTGATTTCTGATCTTCATTTTATATTAACTTTCTAGAATCTACATTTGATAATTTCCTTCAGAAACCTCCCTTTGGGGATTTGACTTTGGGGGAAACTATTTCTAGGATATTGATTAAGTATATCGATCTATGATATCAATATGGGATATTAATCTAGAAAGTCGATCTATGATATCGAACTAGGGTATCAATATTGAGGATTTATGTGGGATATCACTTTGGAATATTGCTCATTTTATTGTAAGCAAGGGGTTCTAGATAGGAAACAAACTTGTCCTTTTTACAATTACCAACATTTCCCATACCATCCGCAAAGGGGGATAAGTAAGAATAATTTTTTTCACCTCAGGATACCCATTCTTGCTTCGTGGCTTTCATATTACCCTAGTGCTTATTAGGATTGTTTAATTTGTTGATTAGTGATAGGATTCTGATATGCTAAGGGCTATACTAACTAGACCTCAAATACAAAAGCAAAGCAATATTTCTATCAAATCTTGAGAAGACCTCTAGGTATGGTTGAATGACCAGAAAACCCTAGTGTATTCTTCATAGCAACAATATGGGTTGTGTTGAAAAACATAATTACTCATATGAATGATGGATTATGATAGATGAAGAGGTCCATGATTGAAACACAAACATGACATCATTTGTAATACTGATAAACATAATCCACCCTATTACAGAATGCAATGGATGAAGAATGCCTATAGGCAATGCAATTATGAAATGAATGCATGTGTAAATGCAAATGAAAAATGCATAATGCAAATGCAAATGTTTTTGGATTTTATTGATTGTTAAATTTTTATTTATTTTGAGCCTTTATATTTGACCAAACATCGAGTACATGCCTTTGGAGCCTTTAGGATTGACCAAATGACAAGGAAATGTCGTTGGAGCCTTTAAATTGACCAAGAAATTTTCCAAAAAATCCTTGGAGATTTTTAGGATGACCGAGTGGTTTTAAGAAAAACAATCAAAGCCTTTTGGGGTTGACCAAAGGTTTAAAATACCTTTGGAGATTTTTGGTTGTACAAAATACTCACAATAAATCTTGGATCCTTTTAGGATGACCGAGTGGTTTTAAGCATACCCTCGGGACCTTTGCGTTGGCCAAGTAGTTTCTCAAAAATCCTTGGTGCCTTTTTGGAATGACCGAGCGGTTACACGTAAACCCTTGGGGCCTTTAATTGACATGACAAAGTGGTTTTAGGAACCCTTGGAGCCTTTTGGGAAGGGTATGATACCCTATGTACCCCTAGTGTGTGTGCCACTCGATGACATTGAGGGAGGTGTGATACCTCTAGACCCCTCACTTTACCTTAAGAATTTTGGAGTGGATGGTAGGGAGCGTATGCTACCTTGGAGACCCCCAGTGTGTATGCTATTCACTAAAATGTAATAAACTTGTTTAAGAAGAGTGACATAAATCAACTCTCCCAACTAAGGAATTGACCTCATCAAATTTCCTATGTCTTGGTAGGTTTGAACGAGTGAACCATCCTCATGGATCATATCTCGTTCCACTAGGTCTTGGATGACCCTCTTGAATAATTGATAATTCTGAATGTTATATCCATGCACTCGATGATACACACAAAAGGAACTCTTATCATGTGACCTAGTCTTGGATGCCCTCTGCTTGACTTTGGGTAATATGAATGCCTTTGCCTCATGTAAATTTTGAAACAAAGTTATAATATGTTAGTCTCACAATGACACTAAGAGGGAGCATGAATCAGTGTAGCTCTTTAAAACTTAAATCTTCAACACTCAAAGCCAAAACAATGAAAACATAAAACCAAATAAAGCAAGTATAATAAGAGAACATCACACAACACAAGATGTACTGAGGTTCACCGATTTTTCTACATCTCCAAAATGACTTTTTGGACTCCCATCCAAATATAGCCTTTACTAAGCACTAACTTTACAATCAATTTACCAGCACCCACTAGAAGGAGCACTAGCCCTTGATTTATCTGCACCAATAGAAAGGAGCACCAACCCCTAATTATATGTACCAACAGAAAGGTGCACCAACCCATCTACCAAGCACCCACTTGATTTTTGATATTGATAGTAAAATGACATATGAATGTATTAACTAAAAATAGAACCCTATATGGTCTGTAAGATCAAAATCTAAAACTTTATATTTCACCCAGTATAACATCCCTCTCTCTACATTACTCAAAATTTGAATCTTCTCTTATCACAAAAAAAATGGATTTTTCTCTTAGCTCGTTCTACTAATTGCTAAAAAATTTCTGGGTATTGTGTAGCACTTTGTCTATGAAATCCTCTCAAAATTTGAGCCAAAATGAATATCATATGATAAAATTATGCCCAAAATACTGAAGTGATATTTTTCACCTCTCTCCAAAATCACGGATTTTCACTCTTTATTTTTCTCCACACACACTTCTCTCTTCCCAAAATAAAGTCCCCACATTTCAATAAAATCCCTTGTAACTTAAAAAGCACACACTTCATTATTTTTCCATTTTCAATTTTAAAAATATATTTTTTAATGAAGCTTCTTAAAACAATATAACTTCCTTTTTTTATTTTGAAAAGGCATTTCATCAAACACGTCACATTCAAAGAATTGACACCTTACTCGTTCTCTTACTTCGGAGCCATGTGACACCTCAAAAAAAAAATTAAATATGCTCTATTTGATGCCTTTAAGGTGTAACAACACTGAAACCAAAACTCTGGCGACTCTACAAGGTCGAAACGGCCAACTAAAGGATTTTGCACAAGTGGAACAAATTGACATAAAAGTGACTTGTACTATTTTTGCAACAATCATAACTCTCACCTCGTAACTATGTTTTATCTAAAATTTTAAACTTAGAATATCTATAATGCTAAATACATTTAGTATGAATATCGCTACATAACTCCTTACGGTTCACCTATACCACCTCCATGAAAACTACTACTGACACACTTTTTCCAAAAAGTACATTTTTGTGACAGTATTGCAACGCTTGTAACATTCTCCTTATTTCTCTATTTTTGTGGAAATTTAGAACATATGATATTGAAGATAACAAACACCTCCAGTTCAAATTTTTCTATCAAATTATTCTTGGTTTGCTCGTAGTGCTTCTGACAAAACTGCCCTTTTTTGGCCTGTACAACTCGCCAAATCATCCACCAAGATACCGAAAATGTCACCGATAAATACAAACACTGTGTTGACACCTCCAAAAATATTATGAAATATTTAAAGACATGCTAGAATTTTTCAAACTAATCCATCCTATCCAAATGCGTCCGTGATGACTTTTGCAATTTTTTGACAACTTCCTGATGATTTTTTCAACTTTTGCAAATTTGCATGAACAACCTATAACAACTTCACCCGAACATCAAAAACATCCTAAAAAGCATTGAAAATAACTGTACATACTAAGAATAACCTCTTAAAAACTATACACTGCATCAACCTATCCATCTAAGTGTGTTGACAACAATGACAATACTATCGCTGCACCTTGATCAACAATTTCCCCCTTTGGAATTGTTGGCAACACACGCACAATTTACTGTAACTCTTCTTCTCTTTGTCAATAAGACCAAAGGGCTACTGCAAACTCCCCTTGAGTCCATGCACAACATTCTTAGGAAAAAAATATTACACTTAGCAAAAATAACAAACATGAGCAAAAAGATAAACAAATACACAAATGCTCCCCCTGAGAATGTGGCCCCAATTGCTAGTCAATTCTTGGGAAGTGTGACCACTCCTAATTTCTTGTGAAGGTACTTAAAGACTTCCTTGGGAAATTCTTTGGTGAAGATATATGCTAATTGATATATTGTTGGAACAATATCCAACTTAACCTCACCTTCCGCAACTTTATCCTTCAAAAAATGATACTGGATAGCAATATGTTTTGTGCAAGAATGCATAACTAGATTCTTTGAGATGTTAATGGCACTGGTGTTATCGCACTTAACTAAAATTGGTTCACTAAAATTAATTCCAAGATCCTTCAGAGTTTGTTTCATTTATAACACTTACGTACAACATGTTGTTGCTACAATGTATTCTACCTCTGATATGGATAAGGAGACTGACTCCTGTTTCTTACTATGTCACACGACCAACCTATATCCAAGATAGAATGCACCTCCACTGGTACTCTTAAGTGTCATATACACATCCTTCCTAATCTACATATGAATACACAATAAGGGTGAGGTCCTTACATTTAGGATACCATAACCCATACTCCATAGTACCCTTGAGGTACCAAAGAATCCTCTTCACTGCTGTCACATGAGTCTCCTTGGGACTAGCCTGAAATCATGCTACCATGCATACTACCCGTAAAATATCTGGTCTGGTAGTTGTTAAGTATAGTAAGCTCCCAATAATAGATCTATACATAGTTTGATCAACATATGAAGATTTGTCATCCTTGCTCAACTTGCAACCTGTCATCATGGGAGTGCTAACTGGCTTATAATCCTCCATTGTGAAAATTTTCAGCATCTCTTTCACATATTTAATTTGACAAATAAATATGCCCTTCTCCTTTTTATTAACTTGCAATCCGAGGAAATATGAAAGTTCACCAATCATTGACATTTCAAATTCTTTCTAAATCTTTACATAGCTCATATTTGTTGCTGCCAAATAGGATATCATCTACGTATACAACAAGAACAATATGATGACCATTTTCTATTTTGACATATAATTTACTATCCACCATACCTTTCTTGAACCCTTGCTGAGTAAGATAATTGTATAGCCTTGCATACCATGCTCGGGGTACCTTTTTTAAGCCATATAATGCTTTCTTCAACTTGCAAACCAAGTTGGGATAATCACCAAGCTAGAAACCATATGGCTGCTCAATATAAACCTCTTCTTCAAGTTTCCCATTCAAAAATACTGATTTCACATCCATTTGATAAAATTTGAAATTCTTGTAAACTACTAAATCTAGAAACATTCTAATTACCTCTAGTCTGGCCACAGGTGCAAAGGTTTCATCAAAGTAAATACCTTCAACTTGTGCATAGCCTTTTCATACCAATATTGCTCTATTCTTGACTACCTATCTGTCTTCATTCAATTTGTTCTGAAAGACCCATTTAGTACCGATTACATTTTTATTTGTGGGTCTTGGTACTAACTCACAAGTATTGTTTTTCTCGATCTGTATAATTCTTCATTTATTGCCTTTACCCAACTTTCATCTTTGCTTGCGTCAACAAAAATTTTGGGCTCAATGCTGGATAATAAAGAGTAGTTAATTACTAATCTTCTTCTTGTCTGAACACCAAATGTGGGGTCTCCAATTATTTGCTCTCTAGGATGATCTTTTTTCCAGCTGCATGTTTTGAATTTCTTGTTTTCTTCCACTTCTGAATCACTGTTTGAATCCTCAGAGTCAATTTTTGGTTTCTTTTATGTTTCCTTTTCCTCATCTCCTTCAATGAACTCTTCATAAATTGGGTAGCTCTCTTCATAGCTAATTACTCGTTCCATTCCTTCATCAACTTTAACATCAAAACTATCCACATTTTTTCTTATCCTATTTTTGTAGCATTTGTAAGCTTTGCTTTTTGACAAATAGCGAAGAAAAATACCTTCATCCACTCTATCTTCAAACTTACCAAGGTTTTATTTAGTTCTTTTGATGTAACACTTGCTTCCAAAAAATTTAAAGTATCTTGCTATTGCATTTTTATGGAACCACAACTCATAAGGAGTTTTGATTTCATGCGTCCTCAACATGCACCTATTTTGGATGTATACCGTAGTATGGACTGCCTCTTTCCAAAATCTATCTGCTACTTTGCTCTCAGTCAACATAGTTCATGCCATTTCATGCACTATCCTGTTCTTTCTTTCTACCACACCATTCTCACTGAGGTGTCCTGGCTACTGAAAACTATCTCCTAATGCCATATTTTTCACAATACTTTGTGAAATTCTCTGAAATGAACTCTCCTCCTCTGTCTGACCTTAAAAATTTAATCCTTTTTCGTGTTTCATTCTCAACTTGGTTTTTGAAAACCTTGAATATCTCAAAAGATTCTTATTTATGCTTCAAAAATAGTACCCATGTCATCCTAGAATAGTCATCTATACACAACATGAAATATTTGTCACCATTTATGCTTTGTGTTCTCATGGGTCCACATAAATCAATATGTACTAGTTCCAAAGGTTTTCTTGTGTAGTACTATTTTGTTTTAAATGAGACTCTAGTTTGCTTCCCATTTTGACATGAAACACAAATGCTATTTGATGGTTTACCAATGGTGGGAATATCTCTCACTGCTTTCTTTGAGTTGATTTTTACTAGATTTTCAAAACTGATATGATCGAGCCTCTTGTGCCACAACCAATTCTCTTCTTCCTATCCAATCAAGCAAGCTCCTTCTAAATTCTTTGAGAGAGTGTACAGGTTGCTAGATGTTCTTGATCCAGTTGCTATCAACTTCCCATTTTTTACCTTTCTAACTTCACAACCTTGATTCTTAAAGATCACTTCATGACCTCTATCACAAATATAACTTATGCTCAAAAAGTTATGCTTCAAACCAACCACAAACAAGACTTATTTTGACTTGATTTTTTTGTCACTAATCTTAACTGAACCATTGCCAACTATCTTAGCTCAATCATTGTTTCCAAACTTTACCGAACCACCTTTATATTACTGTAGCTTCTCAATTTTAATTTTGTCACCTGTCATATGACTGGATCATCCACTATCAAGTATCCATGGTGCAGATTTATTATATGCTTTAAATATCATCTGTACGATCAAGGATTCCTTTTCTTCCTTATGTCACTCTTTTTCTTTCCACTTAGGTTTGATTACAATTTTGGACTCTTGTTTTGGCTTTTCTTTTTCAATATCTTGTGCATGTTTTTCGAGAAATTTTCTATTTTGTCTTTTTCCATTTGGCTTAAATTTTCTTCCCTAAATTTGATTTTATGCAAATGTACTTCGACAATTTATTGCAATATGCCCAAAATTATGACAGTTATAACATTCTACTGCATAATCCATCAAAGGTGAACAAAAATTTCTATTGGTAAAATTCCTTGTTCCTACATTACACTTGCAATCTAAGATCTTATGTCCATAACCATTGCATTTAAAATAGTAACCAAAAAAGAGATGATTGAACCTGGGTGGTGATCTTTGCCATGTTGTCGTAGGAGCCATAAATCTTCTTCTTCTTTGATGTGTGACATTGGTGAAGCCATCATTCTCAATTCTCCTTTCGTGCCTTGCATTATTACTTTCCTTTGCATGATTAGTTTTTGCTTGATCAACCTATTTCTTATCTTCATTCTCTATGGATTCTTCATTTATGGACTTTGATCCATTTGATGATTCTCCTTCATCAAAATCCAAACCAAATTTTATGCCTGTAGTCTTTTGGTTATTTATGATCTTATCCAGCTTCGTAGAACTTTCTTCATATTTGTGATAACAACTAATTTTCTGATTCATCTCTTCTAGCTGCATTCTTAAACCAAAAATCTCTTCTTCTAGCTTGCTACAATAATCTATTTTCATGATTATTTGCACTTTGATACCTTCGGATATTTTCTTGGATTATTCTATCTATACTTTCAAATTTATTATGATTTCATTTGCATCCTCAAGATTTCTTAAAATTTTCTTATTCTCTTTTCTTTCTATCTTCAATTCATCTAGAGCTGTAATTAGTTCCTCTTAAAAATTTACTTATGCGTCAATTTATTCTTCATCACATTCCTCTTCTTTTTCTATTTTTTCTTCTTTAAGTGCCATGAAAAGAGATTCACCTGTTTCCTTTTTAGAATCCTCACTGGAGCTATCTTCTGATGAACTGACATTCTTGGAGACGAAACTTTTCTTCTTGAAGTTATCTTTTCTGAAATTTATTTTTTTCTTCCAGTCACTTTTTTCTTCTTACAATCCTTCATCACTTTTGTTCTTCTCATTAAGTGGATATTTAGCTACAAAATGCCCGACGCCTCCATAGTTGAAATATTTAAATGGTAAATTTTCTCTATATTTTTCTTTTCCACTTTTTAGTTTTCAAACAAAGTTTGCTTCCATTTCATCTGATATCTCTTCTTCCTCAGATTCTTGTTTTGCTTTCATATTTTTATAGGATTTAAAAGCAAATTCTCTATTTGTGGGTTTATATTTTCCTATTCTCATCTCATATTCAGCCAAAGAACCATGCATCTCATTCATACTAAAATAATTTAGATCTTTAGCTTCTTTTATAGCTAAAAATTTAGAATCAAATACTTGGGAAAGGGATCTTAATACCTTTTTCATGATGACAAAATCTTTAATTTCCTCACCGAGTCCTCTAATTGCATTGATAAATTCATTAAATCTCAGCATATATACCTCTATATTATCATCATCATTCATATTTAATACTTCGAACTGATCTCGATGTGTTAGTAACTTGGCTTCCTTGATCTTAATGTCTCCTTGATGAATACTCTTCAATTTGTCCCATATTTTCTTTACCATTTTACAACCCATAATCTTTACTAGTTTATTGTCCAATAATCCACACATGATAGCATTCTTTGCTTTTGAGTTATTCTCAAATAGTTTCTTATCGGAAGTATTGGTTAGAGAAGTGGTGGGTATTGTGTATCCACTATATACTAAATCCCAAATGTCGTATCGCAAAACACAAATATATGTCTGCATCCTGAGTCTCCAAAATGTGTAATTAATTCTATCAAACAATGGTGCTTTGTTCGATGAGAAGCGTTCACCACCTACCATTGTGTCACTTCCAAGATCACCCTAGCCGGTTAAGCCTATTCAAGAACCTCACTCTGATACCAATTTTTAGTATCATAATGACACTAATATGGGGATGAATCAATGTAGCTCTTTAAAACTTAAATCTTCAACACTCAAAGCCAAAATAATGAAAACATAAAACCAAATAAAGCAAGTATAACAAAAAAACACAAAACATAAGATGTATCGAGGTTCACCAATTTGGATACATCCCAAAAAATGACTGTTTAGACTCCCATACAAATCTAGCATTTGAAAAGCACCAAATTTACAATCAATTTACCAGCACCCACTAGAAGGAGCACCAACCCCTGATTTATCTGCACCAATAGAAAGGAGCACCAACCCCTGATTTATCTGCACCAACAGAAAGGAGCACCAAACCATCTACCAAGCACTCACTTGATTTTTATATTGATAATAAAATGACATATATGAATTTCTTCACTGAAACTATAATCCTCTATGGCATGTAATCTCAAAATCTAAAACTTTCTATTTCACCCAATATTGCATCCCTCTCTCTGCATTACTCAGAATTTGAATCTTCTCTTATCACAAAAGAACTGATTGTTCTCTTATCTCATTTTTTCAATTGCTAAAATCTTTCTGGAAATTGTGTAGCACTTTATCTATGAACTTCTCTCAAAATTTCAGCCAAAATGGATATCATATGAGAAAGTTATGACCAAAATACTGAAGTGATGTTTTTCACCTCTCTCCAAAAATCACGGATTTTCACTCTTTATTTTTCTCCACACACAATTATCTCTTCACAAAATAAAGTCCCCAAATTTCAATAAAATCCCTTGTAACTTAAAAAGCACACACTTCATTATTTTTCCATTTTCAATTTTAAAAATATATTTTTTAATGAAGCTTCTTAAAACAATATAACTTCCTTTTTTTATTTTGAGAAGGCATTTCGTCAAACACGTCACATGCAAAGAATTGACACCTTAATCATTCTCTTACTTCGGAGCCACGTGACACATCAAAACAAAAAATAAATATGCTCTATTTTATGCCTTTAAGGTGTAACAAAACTGAAACCAAAACTTTGGCGACTTTGCAAGGTTGAAACAACCAACTAAAGGATTTTGGACAAGTGGAACAGATTGACATAAAAGTGACTTGTATTTTTTTTGCAACAATCATAACTCTCACCTCGTAACTATATTTTATCTAAAATTTTACATGTAGAATCTCTATAATTCTGAATACATTCAATATGAATATCGCTACATAACTCCTTACGGTTCACCTATACCACCTCCATGAAAACTACTACTGACACACTTTTTCCAAAAAGTACGTTTTTGTGACAGTCTTGCAATGCTTGTAACATTCGCCTTATTTCTCTATTTTTGTGGAAATTTATAACATATGCTATTGAAGATAATGAACACATCCAGTTAAAATTTTGCTATCAAATTATTCTTGGTTTGCTCGTAGTGCTTCTGACAAAATTGCCCTTTTTCGTCCTGTACAACCACTTGCCAAATCATCTACCAAGATACCAAAAATGTCACCAATCAATCCAAACACTGTTTTGACACCTACAACACTATTATGGACTATTTAATGACATGTTGGAATTTTCCAAACTTATCCATCCTGTCCAAATGCGCCCGTGATGACTTTTGCAATTTTTTGACAACTTGATGATTTTTTCAACTTTTGCAAATTTTCACGAACAACTTGTAACAACTTCACCTGAACATCAAAAACATCCTCAAAAGCATTGAAATCACTGGAAATACTATGAATAACCTCTAAAAAATTTTCCACTACATCAACCTATCCATCTAAGTGTGTTGACAACAATGACAATACTGTCGTTGCACCTTGCTCAACAGAATAGTCATCTGAAATGAAACTACTCGCTGCACTAGATTATGAGACATACGAGGTGATTGATGATCTTGGGGTCGCTCTTGACGAGGTGTGACCTCCAATTTAGCATGTTTGTGCACTATAAGAGAACCATATTCCTAATAAATCCCATTATATATAAGGCTTTTCACCATACTCTTGAATTCATGGCAATATCGAATGCATGACCCTCTATTCGGTGATAGATACAATAGTGATGCTCTATGTAAACCCTATGTTTAGATATATTTGGGTCTAAAGGGATGATATAAGGTAAGGTGATGACTTTAGCCTCTTACATATTATGAAATATGTCAAACGTAAATTATTTTAAAGGAGTCCAAATGTTCTGCAATTATTTTGGGCACTTCACCCATACTGGTTTACTTTGAGGACCCAGTGGTTGGGTAGGCCACATGGGCTCTTGCTTTTTTTGAGGTTTTCTTGTACTTGCACAAGAAGTGGTTTGGAATCAAGCAAAGGATGCTTTTGTAATCCCAATTTTCCAATTTGGTTCATGATAAAATGCAACGCCTTATCTTTCTCATCCATTTGATGTTCCATTTTTTCTAGATGACTTAGAATGTCTCGCAAGACTGATAAAGAGTTCATATGTATTTCCAGCGACTGATTCAAAATACCTTTTTCTATTGAAGGAAATGGAAAAGTGGATACTAGAGATCTATCATGTAATTTCAAATAACCTATTTCCTTCATTTGTGTTGCTATGGATGCTTCTTGATGATACACTTCATAAATGCTATCCATATGTTCATGTGCATGAATTAGCTCATGCTGTTGTTTGACTTGAAATAATTGAACTACATAAAATTTAGTATCCCCATCCTGATATGGCATACACACTTGCTCTTGTCCTTGAAGAGATGGCATAAGAAATGAGTCAAAAGTGACTAATTTTAAAGGTTCGAACCCCTTCAATGTGGAAGCAATGTCTGATTTCCCCATTTCTTGCTCTATTTGCTCTATAGTCACTCGATCCGATGAACTAATGTCAACCATTTACATAAAATCATGAGAATATGACTCCACCGTTGTATGAGTTGTAGATGATTCATCAACCTGTTGGGGTTGTAGCATCTCAATTACAACAACTAACTCTTACTCATGATCAAACGATGCATCAAGGATAGGATCAATAGGTAGAGACTAAAAAAGAAGCTAACCTAAATTCTCAATGGTCTCCATGGTGGGTGACACTGTGGTGTCTTCCTCCATATGCCTTGTACATTCACCATCATCCTCATGAGGTTTACCTTGTGACATGATGGATGATGAGGGTATGATATACTCAGGTGCATCCATGATCATGTTAGGTATCCCCCTCAATAGGAGCATGTGGGTCCTCTAGTGACATATATAAGATAGTTGTGAGCATATTTGTGATTTAGTTCTTCATTCCTTCCCTACTAGAAAATTCCAAAGATAAAGGAGTCATAGGTGACTCCATAGGTGACAACAATGGTGATGGTAACTCCACAACAATCTGTAAGGCTACCTCCAAAATTTGGATAAACTCATCACATTTAGTGTTTTTATGCGTAGGTGCCCCACTAGGTTCATGTGGATGATACCCCAATTTGTAATAATTGAAAGGATCTCGGTCCACCTCAACCACATAGACTTCATTTGCATAGGTGTACTTAATGCATTGATGCACTATGTACGATACACACTCCATGGTTCTTATCCATAGCCTTCCAAGCAGCAGGTTAAATTTTCTTGATCTTTCTAAAATGTAGCACAATATAGGAATAATATTTTGTTCCACCTCGATGGGGGGGGCTATTGTGCCTAATTTAGGGGATTCCACATCATTAAAAGCTTGTAGAATGAAAGTCGATGCTTTGATGTGGGAAGGTCAAATTTTGAGATGTTTGAACACAAAGGTGGTGATAATATTGATGGATGATCCTGTATCAACCAACACTCACTTATACACAATCTGATTTATCCTCTATATTATATATAGTGGAGGATCGGATCCTTTGATAGTGACACGTTTGAATTACTATTTATAGGAAGTAATCACAGGTTCCTTATACGATGGAATAGACTGTATATGCACCAAGGACTCTGATAACTTCCAGGCATTGACATTGCTCACCTGTATAACTTACCTATTCTCAACCTCATGCTTGCGCATGGGATCCTTAGGCAAGTATTTTTATCACTTACCAATAGCCGATGATATGTCTATCTATCTAAGAGAATGGCTATCTTCATGCTTAAGAGGTAGCTCTTGACGATGCATAGGGTGCATCACGTTGAATTGTTGCCTAAGCACTCTAGGTATGAGCTTATTTTTAGGAGTTACCTCACATGATTGTTCTTCACATAATTTCTATTGGTAGATCCTCCCTTCAC
Organism: Wollemia nobilis; assembly: GCA_028583015.1. NCBI lineage: Eukaryota > Viridiplantae > Streptophyta > Pinopsida > Araucariales > Araucariaceae > Wollemia > Wollemia nobilis. The sequence goes on along the minus strand of JAQPPZ010016436.1, from coordinate 7,223,288 downwards.
ATTATTGTATCCTATGTAACCTTTTTTTATGTAATATATTTTTCTTCGAGTACTCATGCTCTAGGCATTCCCGTTCAATGCGTGCTTCCTCTAATTGACTTTGGAGTAGTCACTTGCGATGGACTGTATGAGATGCAGGTTTCCTATATGACCAACTCATAGAGTAGGATCCACAACTCTCTATATCACTAAGAGGAGACATAATGATGTGGGGTCTATCCATGTGTGGAGAAATCCCATGGCCTATATGGGTGAACCCCCATACATGACGAAGGGAGCTCGTGACAACTATTAAAGTGTTGTGCTAGGAGGATTATATCCTCAAGTGAATGATGTGTATGAAACCTAGCAAGGAGATGTGTAAGATCTAAAATATCCTTAGGGGAATATCAGAGGCATTGAGGGCCTCTCCCTACATATTATGAGTCATTAGCTCCTGAGTGAGCTTGAATATGCCTAGTTGTCATGACGTGCCAACTACACAAGTCTCAAGAGGAAAATTCTCTTACTAAAAATTTTGGTCTCAAGAAAGACCTTATATTGATGAATTAAGTAATAAAGAAGCATACAATGTAAACAATGTGATTATCTCCTTTACATTTTAAAAGTGAGCCCTAATCTATTTTATGTTGTTTCAATGATTTGTTGTATCAGTATTAGAAACTCTTGTCATGTTTAAAATTTTTTTGGATTATAATCTCAGTTAAATTAGTTTTCACCGGTACGCTTGTAGCTCAACAACCTGGGTGTGAATCTAGGCTATGTAAATCCACAGTGTGTGGCAATGAAACTCCACACCCAGACAAGGAGCACAGGTCCTACGAATCCATTTATGAAACTCCATTTATGAAGCCAATTCCAATTATAAATATGTCCCTCTTAGGGATACCGATTTGATACTCTTATTATAGTAGGAAAAGCATATGAAATCCCTCTCAAGGGTAAATATGAGTTTCAAGCCATTCGAGGTGACACAAACTACTCTAGGGTGGAGTTGACCCTCTTCTTCACATTGAGGAAGGAATTGAATGGTTGAATCTCCTTCGAATATGCTTTCATGTGGTCAAGAAACAACACAAAAGTATTAAAAGCATAGTCTGCCTCTCATGATGAGGCCCTTTAAAGGATTTAAACATGAAAATGCCATAATGCTAATGAAATCAAGAAAGTTAATAAAACATGTTAGACATATTCAATATTCATAAATATTTCTTGAAACATAGGAAGAATGAGTATAACTATCATATAATGGATCAATTGCATGAAATGAAGCATTAGAGCATGAAATTAAGCTAATTATGTCCTACTTACCATAATGAAGTAAACCTAATAAAAACCCTAATTTTGTCGGTCAAAGTCTCTACAAATGCTAACTAAACTACTAAAATGCTTAATCTACTCTAATAAAGCACAATGCAAATGAAATAGTAAGGATAATTATCACCAGTTGCAAACCGTAGCTCTGATGAGCGGTCTGCACTATACACCATGGATTTCAACTGCAACAAGCAATCAAATGGTTTTGTCCTTCAAATTAAGGGTTGTGGGCTTGATCTTCCTTATAAAATTGATGATCAAGGGTCGCTTTGGTGTCCTATGACTGGATTGGTGGTTGAATTGCGTAGTTGGGCCTTCATTTTATCAAATTTATGTTTCTTGGTGTTATAGCTCCTTAGAGCATCCATGGCATGAATTATCATGATGCTTGATTTGCTAACAATTGAATAACAACAACACTCCCTCTCAATGCACTCATATGAGTCCAAACTTTGATAGGGATTCACTACTCAAATGCAATCTCTCTCTTTCTATTTTGGCAGTGCTTTTCTATCAAAATGCACTATATGTTTGCTCTAATTCGAAGGGGTACTTATAGGACTACCCAAGGGATAGGGGTGGCTTCATGGAGAATCCAAGCTCAAGAAAAGGTGGTTAAGACAGTTGCATTGGAAGCTTCCATTATTTAACCATATTCTTCTAGAAAAAATGGCCATTCAAATTGATTTGGCTTGGATGAAGGCCAACTAAAATTTAGTTTAGACCATAGCTGATAGTTGTGGCCTATACTGTAGACCATAGGTCTCAGCTACAGTTCAGACTGATTAGGCCAAGGAGCACCAAATGAGTGGTTAGAACCACTGCTCTATCTTGGAGCCTATCCAAGATCTTCCATATGGTCTTGTAGCATGTCCCATATGAGTAGTCACCTTTGACATGACATGTTTTAGGTGTCTACAAGGACCAACTACATGATTTTACTTAGGAGGGTCTTCTTCTAAATAGAAATATTAGTTTAAATTCCTTATAAAGTTAGATCCTCTATGAGGAAACTCATAATAAAAAAAGGATTTAGGGTTATTCCTCTTGAATGACCTGGTATACATGAAAAGCTATGGTCTACAAGGATAACACTTTTTTCTGGGCTAATAGACATGGAGTCACAAGGTGAAATTGCTATTCTCCTCTTAGTAAGGTCAATATAATTCATCATATATTTATTCCTTTGGGTAGAGATAAAACAATAAATCATATGATGGATTTTCACATTTCTTGTAAACTAGTCCCATCGGGCGTGCCAAAAATGGTTGGACACCAAATTGACATCAAGTTTTACTTGACACTATGGATGTCTATCTTACAATTTATTGTCTAGGCATGCACCTGATAGTCATAGCTCAACACTCAACATTGGATTGACCAAAGGCAACTTCAACCCAACCTCCAAAGTAGGCTAATTCCTTGTCAACTTAGTAGAGTGTTGACACAATTAAAACTCAATTAGGGTTTTGAGAAAAGGGTTAGAAAAAGGTTTAGGATTAGAGATATTATAACAAATAGTGGCTATATAGGCTAACAACAATGACATCTACAACAGAAAGCTCCCATAAACTATTTTTGGTGTCCCATTACTCAATATTAATAGCACCCAAACCCATGAAATCCTCATACATTAAAGCATAAATAGAGATATGTTGTAGAAAGCAATTCCAATATCTAATATTGATAATCCAAATTAGTATAATAAAACAATAATTAGATTTAACAGAAATAAAATTCCTAACAACATAGATATAACTATGAACAAATTTCAATTACTCTAACAAATAGTAATCCAATAATTTGGAATGAACTAACTGCTAAAGTATTGATAAAAATGCAGCTCACAACTTTGAACCTCTTGCACAAAATATAGCAAAGATGAAAAATTTTGAGTCAAAAATTAGAGTAATGCTCCTTCCATTGGTTTGCAAGAATATTTATAGTAGGGCAAGCAAACACACTAGATAAAACCCTTTAAAATGAGGGTTCAATCTCTATTTATAGTCTGTAAAATGAAAATATTGAGGAGACATTACATTGATTATAATTTTACAACTTAGTAGAGAGCTTTGCTAGCCTTATCTGATTTGCTGGTGGAATACAAGAAATTTGCAGTAAGCAATCAGCCATGGTAGCTCAACTCTACAACTTTCTAGTTAGTTTATGGTAGTTAGAGTTTAGGCTATTGGAGAACCCATATAATTCATTCATAATTATTGAAAACCTCACTCCATAATAGATATACAACTACTTTTGGTTCTTTTTCTTAAAAAAATTGATGCTTTGTCTTCCTGCATTCCAACTAACTACTCTATTTTCTGGCGAGAATCTACCTTTAAATGCTTTGACAATATCAAAATCCTCTTAGCTGTCGATGCTTGATGATAAATGATGGTGATTGAAACTTAAAAAATGCTCTACAAATTGGTGGGGAAGGAAAAAAATGCCATTTCACAATTTTTAATCACTAACATCATGTTTAGTAGCATTGGTTCTGTAAAATTGGATTTTGAAATGAAATGCACCGAGGAGTGAGTGGAATGAAATTTGGTGTCACTATGCTACTTAGCCTTCTTTGTCTCTTCTTTGGCATCAAGAAAATCACAATCCACACAAAAATGCTGAAATCATCTTTAACTTGGTTGAAAAGCAAAATCGCCAATCCACAATGGAAGTAGTGTAAAAATAGTCTTTGTTGCTATTCCATACTCTTTGTAGTATTTTCGGCCTTCATGCCACCATTATACAAATTTTATAATAATTTTAGTCTTCATGTTGTCATTTTGTACCATAATACCCTTAGAACTCAACAAAATCAAATTTATCGACACTTAGTCACTCTAGCATGCAAAAACAAACAACAATAGTTATTTCTCACTTTTTATCATGTTGATGTCATATTTGCTCAAAAGTTTTATGGAATCGATATCAATTTCTAAATACATTGAGCACTGAGCAGAATGAAACCTTAGCTCATTAAGGAAAAAAACACTAAGTTTTGAGTGGATTGGAGAATTCTTATTGCAGATTCATTCTAAAATACTCCATGTCCTGAGTGGAATAGTGATGCAGGAGCATCCGGAGGTGGCAGAGCAATCTTGCATCATCCAAAAATATTATTTTTCGGAGAAAGGGTGCCAAGGGGCAAAGCTGTCACAATATCGCGACACTTTTTGAGAAAATGCGCCAAGAGGCCAAGCTGTCATGATATCGCGACACTTTTTGAGAAAAGGCACCAAGGGGAAAAGTTGTCACGATTTCGCGACACATTTTGAGTAAAGGCACAGAGGAGGAAAGTTGATTTCGTGACACATTTTGAGCAAAGCTGCTAGGGAGAAAAGTTGTCACGATTTCGCGACACATTTTGAGCAAAGACACCAGGGAGAAAAGTTGTCACGATTTTGCGACACATTTTGAGCAAAGGCGCTGAGGAGAAAAGTTGTCGCGATTTCGCGACACATTTTGAGCAAAGGCGCAAAGGAGAAAAGTTGTCACAATTTTGTGACACATTTTGGGTAAAGGCGCCAGGGAGACAAGTTGTCATGATTTTGCGACACATTTTGAGCAAAGGCACCAGGGAGACAAGTTGTCGTGATTTTGCGACACATTTTGAGCGAAGGCGCCAGGGAGACAAGTTGTCACGATTTTGTGACACTTTTTGGGCAAAGGTGCCAGGGAGACAAGTTGTTGCAATTTTGCGACACATTTTGTAGAGGAGCACCGAGGGGAAAAGTTGTCACGATTTCGTGACACATTTTGCGGATAGGCACCGAGGGGAAAAGTTGTCATGATTTCATGACACATTTTGTGGATGGGTGTCAAGGGGAAAAGATGTCGTGATTTCGTGACCTGTTGCGGTTTCGTGACCCGAAGGCAAAAAATGAATGCTGAAGGCAGAGATGTCGCAATTTCATGACATGTCGCATTTTCATGGCCCAAAGACAGAAGGAGAGTGCAGAGGGCCAGGATGTCATGATTTTGTGACATGTCACATTTTTGTGGCCCGAAGGAGAGAAAATGATAGGCCATTCATGACTCCACTCGGACAGGCGACTGTAGAGGTTGTTGCAGAAGGGCACGTGGCAACAAAGCATAGGTGGCTACAAAGCACTCCTGGGAATGATGACTCAGGGGGTCGATGGATAGGTGGCCACAGAGCACTCCGCCATTCCATCCCATGATTATTGAAGACACCTGGCAGCAATATGCAGGCGATGATAGAACATGTATGCAAGCGGTTATAGGAAACCCATAGTCTGTGTAATGATGTCAAAAAGGGATCGGGTCCGTTATAAAAGGCAGTGCATACATTGTAAAAAGGTTTGGCCATTTTAGAACTTCTGTATTTCAAATTTGAAAGCTCTGTTAATGAAAATTTGGTGATTTTTCTATGTTTTATTTCAGTTTTTCTTCAAGTGGTATCAGATCCAGAAGGTTCTGAGTGCGTGAATAGATCGTCGGCTATGAGGTATTTTTGCATCAGGACTTGTGGTTATGGGTTGTGAGAGAGTGAGTAGGATGCCTCCGCATAGGAACTATGGTGGTGCAAGGAATAGGGGAGCAGAGGTCAATATCAGGGCCTTGCAGAGGCAAGTGCAAGCCCTACAGGAGGAAATCAGAAGAGGAGTTGAGCCAAGAAGAGAGGAACCCAGTGAAGATGAAGTTTGGGAAGACGAGGTTCCATATGATGAGGAAGAAGCATTGGATCCAGCAGAAGCTAGGCTGTATAGGGCCATATCCCAGATCGAGAAGAAGCTGAAATTTGACATCTCCACATATTCTGGGAATCTCAATCCCAAGGAGTTGATAGATTGGATCAACAACATGGAGGAATATTTCAAGTATGAGGAGATCTCAGACCCAAATTGGATCAGGTTCGCAAAAAAAAAGTTGAAGGGACATGCTAGCATCTGGTGGAAAGGAGTACAACTAGAAAGGAATAGGAGGGGAAAGGAAAAGATCACCAGGTGGGATCGGATGGTAGAGAAATTGAAGAGGCAATTCATCCCCGTAGATTATGAGTTGGATCTGTTGAGGAAGATGTAGTCTTAGATAGGAGAGTACATGGAGGAGTTCTATCAAATCTCAATTTGAATTGGTCATTCTGAGGCGAATAAGGAGAAAGTTGCATGTTACATCAATGGATTGAGAACCAAAATTCAAGAAGAACTGAGTCTGGTTTGGATGAGCACGGTTGAGGATGCATACCAGTTTGCATTAAAAGTAGAAGAGAAATTGAATAGAAGATTTGATGGTAAGCAGATAGGAAAGGATCATGGTGGAAGAGCTGGTGGAAGGATCATTGGAGGAAGATATAGAGATCTGGGGAAGACTGGTGAAGCAAGCAATAGCCAAAACTAGAAAGAAGAGAAGGACGAGAATAACCAACGCCCATGCAATCAGAACAACAACTACTCGAGAGGAAGAGGTAGGCCTGGGCGTGGGTTTGGGAGAGGTGTATTTCGAGGAACCTACTTCAACTGCGGAGAGGAAGGACATCGGGCATACAACTGCCCGTAGTGCCAAGAAAGGCCAAATCGAAGACCTGAGGGTTAGGCCAAGGCTGCTGTAGTAGACGAAGGTGTCGAATCTGAGCACTCTGAGGAGGCAAAACGAGGAGAAGCGATGGTCATCAGAAGAGTCTTGTTGAATGAGGAAAAGAAGTCAAACTAGAGGAACAACCTATTTCACACAAGATGCAAGTGTGCGGGCAAGGTCTATAACATCATCATTGATAATGGAAGCACTGATAATTTGGTCTCTAAGGAGATGGTTGCCAAGTTGCAGTTGGAAAAAAGAAGACACCCGCACCCATATCGGATTGTGTGGTTACAAAAGGACCATAGGGTGCTGGTCAGTGAGCAATGCCTGGTGAAGTTCAACATTGGAACTTACCGTGATGAGGTCTTGTGTGACATCCTACCTATGGATGCATGTCACATGTTGCTTGGGAGACCATGGCAGTTTGATCGGAGTGCTATACATGATGGTCGAGCCAATACATATTCCTTGTCGAAAAATGGAGTTTGCCATAAGTTGAAACCCCTAAAGGAGGCAGATGAGAATATATGTAGCAGTGCTCGAGTCTGTCTAGTTGATGGAAGAATATTTTTAGATGGCATAAAGCCAAATCATATGTGCTATGCAATAATCCCTAGGGTTAGGGAAGAAGAATGCAAGGAAACCCTAGTGGAAGTCATGGGTCTGTTGGAGGAGTTCCCAGATATCATTTCTGATAACGTTCCTGAGGGTTTACCACCTGTAAGGAAGATTAGTCACCACATAGACTTTGTGCCAGGGTCTAGCTTGCCCAATAAGGCCGCACACAGAATGACTCCTATGGAAACCGAGGAGCTGAATAGGCAAGTTCAAGAGATGCTGAAGAAGGGGTTGATTAGGGAGAGTCTTAGCCCATGTGCAGTACCTACAGTACTAGCACCCAAGAAGGATGGAGAGTGGAGAATGTGCACAGACTCTCGGGCAATTAACAAGATCACTATTAAATACAGATTCCCATTGTCAAGGATGGATGATATCATGGACTGTTTGAGTGGAGCTAAGTACTTCATGAAGATTGATCTAAAAAGTGGTTACCATCATATATGCATTAGAGAAGGGGATGAGTGGAAGACAGCCTTCAAAACCAGAGAGGGGCTGTACGAGTGGTTGGTCATGCCATTTGGGCTAACCAATGCATCGAGTACCTTCATGCGGTTAATGAATGAAGTCTTGAAGGAATTTCTAGGCAAATTTGTTATTGTCTACTTGGATGATATCTTGATTTTTAGCAGAACCCTGGAGAAACACCTGATGCACATCAGGAGGATTTTTGAGAAACTGTGGGAGGAGCAGTTGCTGATAAATCTGAAGAAGTGTAACTTTGTGAAGAGGGAGCTAGTATACCTAGGATTTGTTATCTCAGCAGATGGTCTCAAAATGGACCCAAAAAAGGTGAGGGCTATCATAGAATGGCCTAATCCAAGAAGCGTGACTGAGGTAAGATCGTTTCACGGTCTGGCCAGTTTCTACAGAAAGTTCATTAGAAACTTCAGGAGTATTTGCGCATCCCTTACGGAGACAATGAGGGGGAATAAGAAGGAATTTAAGTGGACAACCGGGGCAAAAAAAGCTTTGCTATGCTGAAGAAGAAGGTCATAGAGCAACCTGTATTAGCACTTCCAGATTTTAACAAAGTGTTTCAGGTAGACTGTGATGTGAGTGGTAGTGCCATAGGGGCCGTATTGAGTCAAGAGGGTAAGCCTGTTGCTTATTTTAGTGAGAAGCTCAATGATGCCAGGAAGAAGTATTCAGTGTATGATCAGGAGTTCTATGCCATAGTTCAGGCTCTGAAGAAATGAAGGCATTATTTTTTGCCAAAGGAGTTTGTCCTGTACACGGATCATCAGGAACTACAGTATATCAACAGTCAAGGAAAGCTAAATCAGCAGCACCTGAAATGGATTGAATTCCTGCAGAGCTATACCTTTGTGCTAAAGCATCGGAGTGGAAGGTCCAATAGAGTGGCAGATGCCTTGAGTAGGAGGCAATGTCTATTGATGGAAATGAAGGTGGAAGTTGTAGGGTTTACTGAGCTCAAGGGTTTATACCCTACAGATCCTGACTTCGTAGAAGCTTGGAAGGCCTGCATCGCACCTGTTACTTTAGACAAGACTAAGTGGTTAAATTTTTTGATTCAAGATGGAATGTTGTTTAGGGGGAACTAATTATGCATTCCGAGGAGCTCAATGAGGGAGAATCTAATCAAGGAAAAGCACAGTGGAGATTTGGCTGGACACTTTGGTCGAGACAAGACCATTTCTCTTGTTAATGAAAACTACTACTAGCCGTAATTGCAACAATATGTGGCAAAATTTATGCAAAGTTGTAGGATATTCTAGATGGCAAAAGGTGTGAGGCAGCCTACTGGTTTATATCAACCACTACCTGTACCCGAAATGCCATGGGAGGATATTAGTATGGATTTTGTTCTTGGTTTACCCAGGACACAAAGGGGACATGACTCTATATTTGTGGTAGTGGACAGGTTTTCAAAAATGACTCATTTTATTCCCTGCCAGAAGACTAGCGATGCGGTACATGTGGCTGGTTTATTATTCAAGGAAGAGGTATGACTTCATGGTCTGCCAAGGAGCATTGTGTCGGATAGGGATACCAAGTTTGTAGGGTATTTCTAGAGAACCCTGTGGAAGAAACTGAAGATGGATTTAAAATTCAGTTCTGCATACCACCCCCAAACAAATGGCCAAACAGAGGTGGTAAATAGGAGTTTGGGCAATCTACTGAGATGCTTGGTCGGAGACAAGCCCATGGGATGGGATTTAGTTTTTCCGTAGGAAAAATTCACTTACAATAGCTCTGTCAATAGGAGTACCAATAAATCGCCATTCCAGATAATCTATGGGAGCAGCCCAAGAAACGCTTTAGAGTTGAGAAGGATGGATACAAGAGAAAAATGTAGTGCTGAGGCTGAAGACTTTTTTGAACACCTGAAGGGCATGCATGAGGAGGTGACAAGGCACATCGCTAAGATGAATACTCAGTATAAAACTAGGGCAGACCAAAAGCGTTGGGCTAAGGAGTTTGAAGTAGGAGATTCCGTCATGGTCCATCTAAGAAAAGAAAGGTTTCCTGCCAAGACCTATAACAAGCTAAAGATGAAGAAGTTTGGGCCATGCAAAATCATTGGAAAATAGGATTCGGGTAATGCATACAAGGTGGAGTTACCGAGTGAACTTAACATCTCACCGGTTTTTAACATTTCAGATTTGGTTAAGTATCATGAAGGAGATAGCAGTGCAACACCAATCCCGGATTTGTGGAGCATTCCAACGGTCACTCCAGCCACATATGAGATAGAAGAAGTCCTTGGTACACGTGAGGGCCGAAGTACTCGAAATAGGTGTTATTCTGAGTATTTGATCAAGTGGAAGGGTAGGCCCATAGAAGATGCGACTTGATTGTCAAAGGCAGAGGTTGACCGCCTGGGTCTACCTCAGACAGATCAGAAGTGAAGGTCACTTCTCAATTCACCCCGGGTGTCTGATGCAGGAGCATCCGGAGGTGGCAGAGCAATCTTGCATCATCCAAAAATATTATTTTTCTCTAAGTGCCAAAGCTATCGCGATATCGTGACACTTTCGAAGAAAGGGCGCCAAGGGGCGAAGCTGTCGCGATATCGTGACACTTTTTGAGAAAAGGCACCAAGGGGCCAAGCTGTCGCGATATCACAACACTTTTTGAGAAAAGGCACCAAGGGGCAAAGTTGTCGCGATTTTGCGACACATTTTGAGCAAACGCGCAGAGGAGAAAAGTTGTGATTTTGCGACACATTTTGAGCAAAGACGCCAGGGAGAAAATTTGTCACGATTTTGTGACACATTTTGAGCAAAGACACCAGGGAGAAAAGTTGTCATGATTTCATGACACATTTTGAGCAAAGGTGCAGAGGAGAAAAGTTGTTGCGATTTCATGACACATTTTGAGCAAAGGCGCAGAGGAGAAAAGTTGTGATTTTGTGACACATTTTGGGCAAAGGTGCCAGGGAGACAAGTTGTCGTGATTTCGTGACACATTTTGAGCAAAGGCGCCAGGTAGACAAGTTGTCATGATTTCATGACACATTTTGAGCGAAGGCACCAGGGAGACAAGTTGTCGCAATTTCGTGACACATTTTGGGCAAAGGCACCAGGGAGACAAGCTGTCACGATTTTGCGAAACATTTTGAGTGAAGGTGCCAGGGAGACAAGTTGTCACGATTTCGTGACACATTTTGTGCAAAGGCACTAGGGAGACAAGTTGTCATGATTTCATGACACATTTTGAGCGAAGGCGCCAGGGAGACAAGTTGTCACGATTTTGTGACACATTTTGGGCAAAGATGCCAGGGAGACAAGTTGTCGCGATTTTGTGACACATTTTGAGCGAAGGCGCCAGGGAGACAAGTTGTCACAATTTCATGACACATTTTGAGTGAAGGCGCTAAAGAGAAAGGTTGTCACGATTTCGTGACACATTTTGCAGATAAGCGCCAAGGAGAAGAGTTGTCGCGATTTCGTGACACATTTTGCGGAGGAGCGCCGAGGGGAAAAGTTGTCACGATTTCGTGACACATTTTGTGGATAGGCGTCGAGGGGAAAATTTGTCACAATTTTGCAACACATTTTGTGGATGGGCGTCGAGGGGAAAAGACGTCGCGATTTTGCAACCTGTCGTGGTTTCGCAACTCGAAGGCAGAAAACGAATGCCAAAGGCAGAGACATCACGATTTTGTGACATGTCATGTTTTTGCAGCCCGAAGATAGAAGGAGAGTGCAGAGGGCTAGGATGTCATGATTTTGTGACATGTCATGTTTTTGTGGCTTGAAGGAGAGAAAACAACAGGCCATTCATGACTCCACTCGGACAGGCGACTGTAGAGGTCATTGCAGAAGGGCACATGGTAGCAAAGCGTAGGTGGCTACAGAGCACTCCTAGGAATGATGACTCAGGGGGTCGATGGATAGGTGGCCGCAGAGCACTCCGCCATTCCATCCCATGATGATTGAAGACACCTGGCAGCAATATACAGGCGATGACTAAACATGCGTGCGAGCGGTTACAGGAAACCCACAGTCTGTGTAATGATGTCAAAAAGGGATCGGGTCTATTATAAAAGGCAGTGCATACATTGTAAAAAGGGTTGGCCATTTTAGAACTGCTGTACTTCGAATTTGAAAGCTCTGTTAATGAAAATTTGGTTATTTTTCTGTGTTTTATTCCAGTTCTACTTCAAATAGAGATTTCATGCCTTAGAATAAAATTTTTAATTTTTTCTAAGGATGTGGCCATTTTGGGCCTACACTTATTGCCCAAGATGATGAACCAATGCAAGGCTGAATTGTCCAACGTTGAAGGAAATAATTTCAACTTCTACGCATTCGACTTGTAATCCACAGACCTGCACAAGACATAAAGCTTAAACAAAAACAACTCAGGTTCTTTTGTTGGTGATCCTCTATAGGAAGGTGGGAATGAGATATGTTTTTCATATTTTTTTCTCCTCTAGCCTCCTCTATTGTGAAGCTAAAGTTGGTTGATACCTCTTTTTACTTAGCCATATTTTTAGGAAAAAATTTCTCTTTTTCTAAAGCAATTTCTATGGCATTTTAGTCATTTTGAAATTTCTACACAAGAGCCTTCAAATAATTTGGTGAGATGGTTTCATCCTCAATAACTTTCCATAGCAAATCCTCTTTGGATGGATTTATCTTAAATAGAGGATTCTATATGTTCCACTCCTTTCTTGGTCGATAATATGTGGAAGACCCTTATGCAAAGGTGGGGTATTCAATCTAATGCATGGATGGGGGTGATTGTGGGGAATCTAGTTCAAATTCAAAATTTGTAGCTACTTCAAGATTATCTTGTGGGATTTTTATTATGAATCGACAATATAGTCCTCTATTTCTTGATGGACTCATACAAAATCAGGTGGAAAGGTTAAGGTATTGTAATAGAATATAATATTGGCACTTCCCCAACAACAATGCCAAAATGTTAGGGCAAAAATATTGGTTATATTTGCATTATTTTTATCACAGCACTTTCATTTAATTTGACAACCCAGGGAAACTCGTAAGATTATGAAGCACCAAGTTGAGATCAATCACAACACCTATGGAGATGAGTCCAATAGTTCTATTATTGGGGAAGTGTTTGTGATATAGCATTAATCCATCGACACCAATTGAACTTGCACAAATTAAATTGTAGAATCAAAATCACACCAAAATTTGCGAAAATAAAAGAAAGCAAGAAATAAATAAGATTGCAAAAATGCATAAATAAAATGCACACACACAAGGAAATAAAATGATCTAATTAGAAAAGTAAAGAAAAGAAGTGGAGGAGTACTAGCTAGGAGTGGGCCCAAACTCCAACTACTTCCACTTGGTAGACTAAAAAAGTAGAACACTAATAAGAAAATCATGAATGGACTTTATTGATAAAAAATGTAGTACAATATATTTTACTCTTTTTGATCCCCCTTTCTCAAAGAAGTCTGTGTTTATATAATACGCACAAGACTTCTACTACAAATGTTGTTATGATGATAAAATCTACTACATCTAAGTTGAGATAATTTAATGTACAATAGCATATACATATTAAAATAGGTAATAATTCTTTTTCTCCTTTCATGGGAATAGTAGATTTATGTTTGATGCTCATCATGACCTACATTCTATTTTAATAAATGGTTGTTCCATTTATCCTATATAAACAGGACAACTGATATATTTTTCATTTACCCAGAATTAGCATCTTATGTGGAGTCAGCAATCAGATCTAGTCAACATAGTGGAATGCGATCTTCATTGGGCACAAATTGTATCAATATACCTTCAATTGAATGTGATCAAGGTGTATTTCTATGGGATCAAGGTACCTTCCTTCAAGTATATCAAGGTGCCTTCCATTAAAGAGGTCAAGGAACCTTCTGTTGAACAAGATCAAGGCACCTTCCATTAACGAGGTTAAGGCGTCTTCTGTTGAATGGGATCAAGGCACATTTCTATGGGATAAAGGTGCCTCATTTAAATGAGATAAAGGTGTCTTCCATTAACAAGATCAAGGCATATTCATTTAAATAGATCCAGGTGCCTCCCATAAAATGGATCAAGGCACCTTATGCCTTGACATGCCTTAGCATTCTTAGGTAGTGAATATGCCAGGTCCGATTAGGACCTCAATGGGATCATGCAAAAATATGATGAATTAATAAAATATACACATAAGACACACTTTACACGTAGGTTAGGAAATATGCATAATTTTCATTAAATATTTATAAACATGCACAAAAAAGTACAACTCAGATATAATATATGCCACACGAAATTGTTAGAACCTATAACAAAATATGAGCATTCTTGTGCTCATCATTTTTAATTTAACTAGGTGTGGTTGTTTTATTGCCTTCGAATCAAGACACTTGATTTACACATATATGGTAAATATTATTTAAGTTTTTCTAGATTAATATATGCCCATGTAAAAATGCATATGGCATTCAATAATGCATGTACTTTGCTTTTCAACTTTTAAAAAGGCTCATTGTTGGAAAAATGGAAATGTTGTATAGAGGAATTTTAAAGGGACTAAAAGCTCATCCTATAAATGTCTCAAGTTTTCATTTCTACCATGCCCTTAAGGTAATATCATATTTAAATTTTAAATTATAAATTTTAAGGTAGATTATATTTCTAGTAGAATACTATTCAGTAGACATATGATATTTCTATGTTCATAGTATTATGGAGTATTTATTATTAGGATGCAATTTTATGAGAATAATAAGCGTTTAAATTTATATTTAATAATAATAATAATTTCTATTATAATACTAGAATAAGGAAGCTAACTGTAATGCTTGTTTGACGAATGATAGAATAAATACAGAAGATTATACCAGATGTGTTTAACAAGCATTTCATTTATCTCAGGGATGATAACAACTATTTTTTCCCCATATTGAAGTTGAAGGATGGAGATTACATTCTACCTAGAAAATATTATGGTAGTGAACCTTCCTATCTCTCTTTCTCAAAGCCCAATTATTTTATATCATTTAATTAATTTGACTATATTACAAATATTATTTTGGACAATCCTGTTCCATAGACATGTTTAAATGGAAAATTTGTTAAATTATAGAATCCATGCTTTAAAAAAGGAAAAATATAGATTAAGAACATGTAAATATATATTTGATATTAGATGATAAATTTTTTGTAATAGAGACTTTATTGTTGTAACAATTTTAAACTAGTTGATACCAAAATAATTGATATTTAGTTGACTAAAAAATATTGTGGCACTGAATTCTATATGAATTACAAACTTTAAGTTCTTCAATGGTATCCAAAACTACAAATGTTTACAATATCTTTGTTTCTGAAAACATCTTAGTGATAGAGACTATTCAATATTGATCATTTAAAATTTGTTAAAAAAGGATATTTTTTAAACCATGATATGCTACTATTTATAATCTCTTTGAGTTGTACCCTTAAAAGTTCAATTATATTTCACTTTCTAGATTCATTGGCCCTTATGATAGAAGAGCTTAAACTAAATATGTTAGCCCCAAAGTAGTGAATTATCCTCATTCGAGTGGAACGATGGTGTTCTATTGCCTAAAATATGCTATTAAATTTTTAAATCATTTCATGTTATGGCATTTTTATAGCTCAATTTCTATAATGTTTCCAATATCTTTGTTTTATATCAGTTAATTATTTATTTTCACAAGATCTTCGATCGACCTTTAGGTGAAGCCAAAAAGTGTCAGTCAAAGTCTCTATATTATTGCTATATTTTATACATATTTTAAAAAAGTAATTATAAGAGGGTGATTTAAAACCACCCTCTTAGGTTCTATTAGGGTAGTAATAGAACCTAAGACAGTGGTTTTAAAATGCCCTCATATTCATAAAATAAGGTGGTTTTTGAGGTAGTTTTAAATTACCCTCATATGATGTAGAATTTTTACAACCCCGTCATAAAAAGTGGATTGAATAACCATCCTTAAATATCTTTAAGGATGGTTAAAAACTGCCCTTGAAGACTATTTTTGATGTAGTGATAATAGTGTGAGAGGTTGGAATTGATCAATGAATTGACTAATAAATCACCTAATACCTTGCAAATTTCCATGAAAAATGTATAATTCTATTAGTGTCCTAGGTGGAGGAATAATTTTAATAGTGGACATATTTTATGGGTCAAATTCAATTCCTTAATAGGAAATGATGAACCCTAGCCATTTTCTAGTTATGACTCACATTTCAAGATTTTAAGGAAAACTTTATGTTGCCTAATGTATTCAAAAATTCACATTTAATTTTGAACATGATATTCCTATCTTAGGGAATGGTCAAAGAGATCATCAAAATAAGCATTTGTAGTATCATACACCATGTCATGAAAAATGCACATTATATCACATTGTTACATTGCCCCAACATTTTTCAATCTAAAAGGTATGACTTGCCAACAAAAGGTCCTCCATGGGGTGGTAAAGATCATCCTCGAGTGATCTTCTAGTGTTATATTAATATAATTATATCTAAAAAATCCATGTGTAAGGGACATCTTGTATTTAGGAAAAATTCAACAATCATGTCAATATTGGGTAGAGGAAAATCTTCTTTACAGTATGCATTATTAATGTTACTAAAGCTGTCGTAGATGCAAATGATGTCTTCCTTTTTAGTGATAGATATTATATTAGATATCCACTTATAATAGTTTACGGATTTGATAAATTTGACTCTGAGGAGATTTTATAGTTTATCTTTGAGGAGTAGGGCTACCTTAGGATTTATTTTTCTCATATTTTGCTTTACTAGCTTGATATCTAGTTGAACATCCAAGTGATGTACAAGAAGAGAAATATCTAACCTTGGCATGTCTACATAAGACCCATGAAATAATAGAGCAAAATATTATTATGAGATTCACATATGCTTTATGTTATTCTTGAATTTTGATATCGATATTGACTATTTTTTTGATGAGGAGATGAGACTCAACCTTGAAACGTAGGGGTGTAAGGAGTACCTCTAGTATTTTGTTGGCTCTAAGGTCCAGTTATCAAGATCAAATGATTGTGAGGAATTGATAATGTTTGTTTGCACCTATGGATCTTCATTATAGGAATAATCAAGAGTAATATGATTTCTAGAAGGGCTATGGGTTAAGGTGTCTATGTCATAATTGTTGATGGTTGTTACTAACAAAGAATTACTTCCTTTTTGGGTTGTGGTTTTTACTAGTTTAGAAGAGTTACCAGGTTTGAGATTAAAAATATCTAAGGTATTTACATTAAGTAAATGGATGGGAAGAACATCTCTTAAATGGATGGTCCCTTTCATAATTTTATTTTGACTTGTTTATTACTATTATGTCTTCATAAGGTTTTATAAAATTACTTTAACTATCACTATTAGAGGATGATGAATGGGGTTGACACTTATTACAATGTGGTCTATACACTAACACCCATTTAATTATCCATGATCTAGGTTCCAAAGGTTCTTTGATACCTTTATCAAAAGTTCCTAGACCCTTCCCATGATACCCAAGGTTTTATTGGATCAATTTAAGCTTCTGATAGAGGTTTTATATATAACAACCATCACATTGTTATTCAATCAGCCAAGCATTGCTTTCATTTATAATTTCTTCATTAGTTGTTCCAATATAAACAAAGGTACAAATTCCTATTTGTACCATATTTCCCTTCTAAGAAAGATATCATAAAGTTTACAAAGAGGGAGACAACCTTATTAGGTCTAATGTTAATAATTATCTTCATGGATTAATATGGTCAATATTTTAAATTTCTTGGGCTTGCTCTTATTGCTTATCAAATTAACTTCTAGTGATTACTTCATGGTCATTGTTATATAAAAATAAGGGTAAATTCTTTTAGGTATTGTGAGTGACTAGTTGATATACACTTAAGGATGGGCACAAATGTATATTTTCCTTCTTGATGGATTGACAATAGGTAAACAAATCTAAATCTACAAGAATAGTGTGAAGTTGATCTTGGTTATGAAAATTTAAGCATTTATGATAGGTGGATGGAATTACCTATATAGCATGGATCTAGGATCATCTCATTATAATATTATAGTTCAAGACACAAGTTAAAATATGGACTAGTGTGTTGAGTATGCAGGCCATATCTTTGCAAGAAGGACCAATGCTCATGCAACTCCTCATTATTCATTATCATATGATTTGATAATGATATCATATTTTTCTAAGTCTTGGTTGTTTAATACAATTAATGGTAGATCCATTATCAATAAGAACGATTTTTATAAAATTATCACTAATTTTATAGATAATACAAAGTGGGCATTCCCCAAGCATAGATGAAGGTGGGACATCTTT